>OY728153.1:606675430-616675430 GCA_963277665.1 Viscum album | reverse complement strand
ATAGAAAACTAATAAAAGAAAATTTAAAATTAATTTCAAAAACATATGTAGGAAACTATTTTCCCACATTGACAAAAAATAAACCTAAAATGATTTCAAACATATTTTAACTTTGAAAAAATTAAATTGAAACCTAAAATTTTTCCAAATTTTATTTAAATACTGTTTTTGAATGGAAATTTCAAAAAAAATTAAGCGATTCTTGAAATCATTGAGATTTCATGACAATAGGAAATATTGATCATGATGTTCATGTTAAGAAAATAAAGAATCAGGCCATGTTTTCTTTAAAATCAAAATAGGCATTGGTTAAAAAACATTAAGAAGATTAATTTAAAAAAATATCAAAAGTAAAAAAACCGTGAAATTATTTTAAAAATTATGTTATATTAATAAAACATTTTTAAAAGATAATATTTTGGAAGAAAATAGATTTTTGATCAAAGATAAATAAAGTATGATCTTATTAAAAAAAAATCTTCTCAATTAATTTAAAACCCAACTATTGGGAAAATGGTATTGTTACTTTAAAATATCATGTATAAAAGGATAAGAATAAAATTCCTAATTATGAGATATAGATCATGATATATTAATATTGGTGACTTAACCATTGACAACCCCCTAAAAGATGATATTGTAACCTAAAACAATTGTCACATTGGTTGCCATTAATCCTAATTCCCATGAAATGATCAAATGAAACGAAACATTAAAATATAATGAGGATAAAAAATCATGATATTATATTCTAGAGGGGTTTTAAATACAACTTGTAAAATTATATAGGATTATAACATTGAATATGTCTCAAACATGGAAAATTGAGATAAAAACCCCCCACTACTTTGGTAACTTCAAAATTGTAAACCCTATGAAGGAAAGATCCAATAATGGTTTTTCAATCAAAATAATTATCAATAATATAATCATAAAATAAATACATGGTCATTATGAAAATTGTATAAAAGAAAAAATTGGATAACATATCTTGTTTGAAACATAATTAAAATGAGAGATGGAAAAATCTTACCTTAAGTCTTTCCATCCATAATACTCGTTCAAACCTATTGTATAATAAATATATGTTTATTATATATTTTTTACAGAAAAATATTCATATATATCATACCATATTATATTTTTATGTACTTTTATCACATATTTATTAACAATTTAATGTTAATGTTTCATTTTTTGTAATAACTACTTTATTTTTCCTAAATGTTTTGATTTTTAATATTTTTTTCCTCCTAAACTGATAATGGTTCCACAATATCCATAATTATATAAATTATATAAATATTATATATATATATATATATATGGTATATATTAATTTATAATACTCTGTAAAATTTGATAATAGAAAATTAAATTCATCATTCATCAAGATAGTAAGTCTGAGGTGTGCATAAATACTATTTACATTTTATCATTGGATGAATAAAAATAAATATAAGGGATAGATTATCATTCCAGAATCGTTTCTATGTCATATATATCACATATTACCATTAAAAACATCTTTAATACCATCCAATTATATATTTAATGAATCACATCGCTTCATGAGGCGGTAGCCTACCGTGAAAATGACCGACATTATCATATTCTCACTAAATGGAAAATATAATGGTCTATATGATATAATAATTTCATAATAATAATAAAATCATATTTATCATATTTATCATATTTAAACAATACACCAATAATTATTTCTATCCTCGGTAAGTGGTAATATAAAAATGAATGACAATGGTTCACTAGGGGATTGTTCTCCGTATACATGAATAATGATTTTTCAACCCATTTGAAGGAAGTGGAGATGGTTATCGGTCATATCCTCAACATAAAAACATATATGTATATGTAATACACTGATTATACTTCATAATCAAGATATAATAATAATTTAATGGTTTTAATTATGAAATAAATAAAAAATATTTATTAATTAACATTACCTCTTCTTCGAATATCCTCCTTAAGTTTGTACTAAAATCCTACATAGATGGATTAATGCCCCAAATAAGTATTATATGATGAGGTGCGGTTAATTTTGGATGTCTTATTTGTAGTAATTTCTATAATAAAAGGGTTTCGTGGTGTGAAGAAGTGATGATAAGGGTTGTTGTTTTATATGTGGGGTAGAGGACACACTTTTTTATTTTTGAAATGAATTTAGTTCTCCCATGTTAATTCATATGTTACACAGGTCCCAAATGAGACATTATCGAACCTTATAGGTGTAATGGTATACAAAGTTCCAAAAAATAGTTTATATACATGTTTATAGTTCATTTTACCCTTATAATTTTTGTTTCACCACTTTATAAACACATTTTTTTATGTGCGGTAATAAATTTTTTTACTTCAATCATTATTCATTTTGGAAGAAAAATTAAGGTGACCTTATTAGATAATATAAATTGTACTCATTCCCAATATTGAATCCAATGTTCCAAATTCCATATAATTAATTGTATAGTTTTAATTTAAAATCTATCCAATAGACACGATGAGAAAGTGGATTATTATAGACAAATTTTTCAAATGTTTGTAATGTTTTTATATCAAATTTCTAAATGAATTTTATTCCAATTAACAAAATTTTAATAATTTTTGTGTGGTTTAAGTAATTTCACTTTCAAAAAATAATATAATTTAAATTTATAATTAAATTAAATGAATTTTATCTTTTCAATTAATATTTAGTATTTTTCAGAATTCATTAAAATACCAGTTTAGCAAAAATTCACAAACATTTAGCCAAGTATAATTTAGATATTAAATTTTTAAAAAGTCATGTTTTTTCAAATAAATTTTAGAAAATTTGGAAAAAATTATTAATATAATTACGCAAATGGAGACACATTTATTTTGTTTTAAAAAGTATAATTTTAAGTATAAAATTGAATTTATTATTATCTCTTTTCTAGAAAATAAATATGATGCGGTTAAAAAGTTGATTGAATATATTATATATAAATTTCATTAAAATAATTGAACAATATTGATTATTTTAATTTATAATTTTAAAACATGCTATGTGAATAGAACTAGTTTTCAAGAAAATGATTTGTTATATTTTAAATAGGTTTTCTATTTTTTTTGCTAATTAATTTGTTACCAAAGAATTCATTATATATACATAGATAAACTATATATTTTCATAAATCAGTTAATTCTATTCATTCACAATATTCCATTACTTATATTATAAATATCATATATAAAATTATTTTAATATTATTACATGTTTTGTTTAAACTCAGTGTTACGCGTAATATAAAATATTGAAAAGATTATATTTATTTTAAAATTAGAATAAAAAACAATGGGGCGATACATATCCTATTTTTTGTTTTTTAAATAAATTTCATGGTAAAAAATCATTTTAAGGGGGTATAATGTAACACAATAATATTTTATATTATATTTATCTTTAATAAATTTAATTTCTTTGATATAATGTGATTCATGCAACATAGAGTTTAAAAGAACCATGATATTCTATTAAAATATTATTTAATAATTATCTCCAAACCATTGGGATCTATGGAATGAAAATTACTAACTAAATTTTTAAAATGTATGATTTTAGCATGTATAAAATCAATTCATTAGATAACAAAAAAATAAACAAAATTAAAAAAATAAAAAAGGAGTTGTTTTTCTAAATACCTATTTTTATGTGAAATGTGTTATTATATATATAAATTAAATTAATAAATATATGTAAAATATTATAGTGAAATTTATAAATTATATATTCAATAATTTTTTTAACATTTATCATATATTTTCACAAGGTATGGGATAAGAATAAGCCTATTTTTATGATTAAAATAAAATTTTTTGAAAATCAATATTCATCGCATTTTTTGTACAGATTTAAAAAATTAGTTTATAACACATATACATATTTAATTTGATCAAATTATTGTCATATTTTAAATTAGGAAGTCAGATGTTTTAAATATTTCCCTATTATTTTTAGGCATTATGAATAGTAATAGTGGAAAAAATTATCACCTTCGTAATAGGTAGATCATGTTAATCTAGGTTAAAATTAAATGAAAAGGGAATAATTTTTCATCTTAATTATTAATGGATGATGTAAATTAGTCCCTTATCACCTTAGGCTTGATATTTAATTTTTTAGGGGAAACATGTCCATAAAAATGACCATTATGATATTTAGAGAAGTGGAAAACACAAAATTTCACTCTCTTGTTTTAAAAATATATTATGTGTCAATACTGGGAAAAAGGGATAGTAAAAATAAACCACAATGTAAATTTTGAGAATAATTAAAAAATTTCCATGATGGAAATTTATTTCAAATTTTTAGAAGTAACATAATGACATTAAATTTTTATGCAATGATGACACAATATGAAATAAATTCATTGAAAAATAAAATGGCATATTTTATAAATACTAAAAGTTATATAATTTGAATGGGTAATAGTGTTAAATGAACTTTATAGATGAGTATGATATTTTATTGTTGTTTTTAAGGATTGGATACAAATTTAAACCTTTTCATTATCTTTTTCTGGTGAAATTAAATTATTTTTTTTCAAATTTGAAATTAATGATATATTATGAAAAATATATTTTATAAAATTATTTAAAAATCATAAATTTAGAGACTTTGTTTTTCCTGGTAAGACATGGGAATATTCCAAGTAATATTTTTAGAGCTAGGAACTAAGAATAAATGCAATTATGAGGTTTGGTGATCCAAGAATTAAATTTATACAAAATATTAATTATATGATATATTGTTCATGAGTAGTTTTCATTAAAACTTGAATTAATCTCAAATAGAGTCTCATATCAAAAAAAGCATGTTGAATCTAGATCATGGGGAATACCCTATGTGCATAGAAAAGATGGTCGACATGGGATGTTCAGATGAAGCAGTTATCAATGGAAATGTTTAATTAAAATAAATAAATAACTTTTTTATTTATTAAAATACCTAGTTAAGTAATATATAAATACTATCTTATGATTGTTTTTTAAGGTTTATCATCATAAACCTTTATAGATATTATAATAGGAAGATATTTTTCATCATTTTTTGGATCAATATTGAATGAAGAATGAAAATCAAATCGGTTATAATCATGGGAAGAATGATGATGATAGAAGGGTAATCACCTTTATCTATAGTGGATGAAATATTTACCAATTATTGATCTATAATTTAGTTAGGGATGATCATTTGTTGTGTTATCCCTTTTAATAAAAATATTGAGCATTGATTTTATCTTCTTTTGATCTATGATAAATGTTCTCCCCAAAATACCCCAATTTATTGACTATATTGATCGAGTATAATACTTCCTCTATTTCCCTTAACATTATCAAATTTATATAATCAATTTTCTAGAATTCATGGATAGTTATGGTTCAATTTGTTCTTGTTTTCCACTATTTATTATTATGTTCTTAACTCCTATACAACATGGCCATGTTTCAACATTGTTAGAGAGGGTTTGAGTGAGATTGAACTCCCAGATTCCATGATGTAGTATGAAAGACACTCAGATAAGTGGTTCTTTTATGGATTGATGAATTAGAGGGATGGTTTTTTCTACAAGTATCAGATTGGAACAATATGTGAATGTTCAAGTTTGAGGAGCTACATAATCAATGGGTGATCGGAGCTGGTTCAGGATCAGATCGATGATCACAATTTTCCCTCATTAGTGTGTGGCGACGATGTGTGGGGAAACAAGATTTGTTCATAGAGAATCCCATGTGTATGATCTCATGATGTAGGCTTCATGGTATGGATGTGATGGTGGCTCGAAGGTGAGAGTTCAACTGAACGGTATGGAGCATGGACAAATATAGATCTGGTTGTGATTAATGGGAGTTATGTTATTATTATTATTTTTAATAACAATATTGTTGCATTATTATTATTATTTTAAATAATCATACAATTTTTTTTATTATTCGTAATAAAAGTAATGTAAAAACAAATTAATGGGAATTTAATGTGATCACATCGTGTGTGTCCTATGTTCCACGTGAAGAGGGGTGACATGATGATAACATGAAGGGGTTTTGTATTCTTCGTGATAAGTTTTGAATGAGAGGTAAGGATGTGAATCTATAATGAGTTACTATAAACTGAGAATGGAAAGATAATCTCCTCCCCTCATGTGAGAAAATATTTTTCAGTAACACTAATATTGTTGTTGTTGTTGTTGTTGTTATTTTTAATCAATGTTTCCAAAATAACTCCTCTGTGTGGCATCATAATGACAAGATGATAGTGGCATCATGATCTTCTTATTGAGATGCCTGATTCAAGACCAATGTTGGAAACTTAATTCGGGCATCTGGTGCGGGACCCGAAATTTCCGAATAATAATAATAATAATGTTATTATTAATAAAAAATCTTTTATCTGATGTATCTCATTCATACAGTGTCAGAATGATGAACCATCTATTTCATCTAGACCGTGTAATTGAGGTGAATGTTTCATGAAATATTTTAGGTATTTAATTTTGATTCATGTATGGACCCACAAAATTCCATTCAAGTGACATACAATGAAAAAAATCATTTGTTTGATTTGGGATTTGGAAAATCCTATCACAACTGTGTTTCCACAAGGATCAAAATCATGTGATTTGTTTTTCCAATTATAATCATTTTTATGACATATTAGTGGTTTTTTATTTTTTTCCATTGGCCCAATGACAATCCTCATGATTTTTCGATAATTTGGTCAAGACATATCATGTATTACCCTTACATGTTGTGTAGTACTATATGGTTAGAAATATGTGTGCTGGTGAAGAGACAACAAGGCAATGCTACGAGACCACATGCCATGTAATCCCCACTTACATAGAATTCACTTCTTTATGAAACTTATACCTCTCATATCTTCTTCATCATGACTAATATTTCTCCCCATAATTATCCTATCCTGAGTTACGTTTCATGTAGAACATGATGGTTTAATTTTTATTGGATTTTGAGATACGATGCATTATTTTGAGAGTCTGGAGATTTTTTATTTGGTCCTCGGGAATATTAGTTTTCTGTAAAGGTCATCAGAGAGGGTATGGAGTGGTATTACCCTGAGGAACTAGGGATGGGTCCTCTATCAACCTAATATTTATCACCTTTCGGTTATGATAGGGCATGGTTCCTCTTCCTACTGAGTGGAACCCTCATTCGATGAAAATTCAGGGGTCCTCTACCTACTGACTTGTAGTCTCCTACTCTGATTGGGAATGGGTTCCTCACCTTTGGAGTGGAACCCTCCTTCTATGAAAAGTCTTGGGTGCCTTACCAACTGAGTGTTACCCTCTAACTATGATAGAGCATTGTTCCTCTACCTACTGAGTGGAAGCCTCCTGTTGTGACAGGTCTTTGGTCCTCTATCTACTGAGTGGTACCCTCCTTCTATGACATGGAATTGGTCCTCTACATATTGAGTGAATCCCTCATTCATTGTTTTGGAATGGGTCATGTAGCTATTGATTTTAACCCTCCTATTATATCATGGAATAGTTCATCTACGTACTGAGTGGCACCCACATATGTTACCAATCAATGGGTCCACATCCTAGAGATTATTTCCAATTGACTATTAGACATAGTGGAGCGGTGTGGATCCACATAGTTACTACATCAGAAAGACAGACGAGATTTCATTCATCAATTATGGGATCTTGGAACTGTTTGAAGACTCATTATTCAATACTCAACTATGGAGAATAATATCCTCATTCTCTCAAATTTAGGCTTCTTGTAGATAATCTCTAGGTTATTGTTACTATTTGTGTCTCGTATACTGATTAAACTCCTTTCATTGTGATGATCTAACTACATTTATCATGTCTTTTATTCCTCCCTATTTAGTTTTTTAGGAATTCTTCTAGGTACTTATAAACTCAACCCTACATAGACATTTGTTGGATATATCATCTCTTATGTCGATGACGGACAGATTAGTGGTGATTTCAGAGAAGCATAGGGACACATGGGTTCATTTGACTACGTATGGGCATCGGGGCATAAAGATTTTTATTTTGGCTCTATCATATTTTAATTTAATGTTGTTGTCTTATTGGGAAATAATTTTTAGTTATCAATGTATTTTTTTCATTTCATTTTTTGATTACACTATCATACACTTTTTTATTACATAGAGGTTATTTCATGCATGTATATTAATCTAGATTCTACTATCTTTTATCATTAATCCTCTATACTTTTTTAAAGATATGGATGGATTCATTTTCATTGGTACTTTATAGAAAATCCTCCCATATTATTTATTCTTTTTGGTTTGTGTATCTACTCCTCGTCCAATGTAGGTAGTCATGGGGTAGTTTTTGATCAACTATCTACGAGCTAGGAGGGCCCCGGTGGTTCATGTCATGACAGATTGGTATCAAATGTAGTTCAACCTCAATATTTTGTTTGTAGTTTTGACCCATATGGGATTGGTTTGGACTTAGTTAAACACTATAATGGTGTCTTGAGTGAAAAGTTTATGCTATAAAACCTAGTGTTGATGCATCAACTAATGTATCCATACACCCGAACTCTAACTACTAGGTAGTCAACTCAGTATATGGATACATCAGTCATATGGATCAATGGTGCATGCATCATATAATATTGATCCAATTGATTATCTTTCTTGAGTCTACTCCGTATATATGCTCTCTATCCATTGTCAATCTTGATAACATTAATGATGTCGTCATGAGAACAACCATATAGGATTTTTAGACAGTGTCATGATGATGACTGGTTGAGTGATAAGGCCTTGGATTAGGGACTCGCCCATGAGTTTTTTTTACAGGTATGCACTAAGTAGTTATAAAACCTATTGAGTAGTTCATGGATCCATATGTGTATCATAAAGATGATTATATGTGTGGTGATCAGTCGACAGCACCAAAAGGATGTGATGATGGTATGAAAAGGCTTAGCTCATTACATGAGTTTCAACGATGGAGAAAGTTGTTGTTATATGACAAGAGAGACACTCAATAAGTAGAGGTCTAACTCGATGAATTGTTCTTGGTTTTCATTCCTGTGAGGACCCAGACTAGTAAGATGCTTACATTGTAAACCAATCTTCTTGGAAGATAATATTTTACCTCTGGAGGTACTGACAGATGATGCAGCTATATTGATTTCACATCAAAGGTTTCAGAGATATAAATCTGTTAGGATTCATGGAGAGCCAAACCCCATTATCACATGGTATATTATTTTCACAAGCATGTTATTTCGCATTTACCTCTGGGATATGACACCACTTGATGGTGGTCATAGAGGCGATACATCTTCAGGGTGATACGGGGTGTCGATAGAGATCTATGTTTGTACTATTTGATGTGGATTCGAACATGCAAGTAAGAGGGTTAATTCCCCCACTGATACACCTTATTGTGGCATGATCTTAAACTATCAGTGTGAGTTAGTTTCAACCAAAGAGGATGGTATTAAAGTGTGTTTCATGAGTTCCTTTGACTTTTGTGTTTTGGGTCACTCTGATTATCTATGGTATCGAATTGAGCCCTTTTTTTTGATAAAGTGTCCAATGGAATGGATAGATTTAGGTGGTAGAATCTTGTGGTTTAGGGGTACAGAGTGAAATTTAGAGTATGAAATGTGTTGGGAACTAGGACGGTGTAGCAGAAACTGGAGGGCCAGGAAATTAAATAAATTTCTACATCACCGGAGTGACATAATTATTTCACCTCCAATAATATTGTCCCAGTTCAGTCTGAGGATCACTCAACATTTAAGCAGAGCACAAAAATAAATTAAACATGTACCTTATTCGGAAATAGCATGTGCAAGTCCGCCGTAGGACACCAGTGATCGTTGCTCGATGAATCCGATTTCTAAGCCCTCTAGAAAATCCACACATGCCCTTCTAATCTACTCACACACCGTTCGTCAAGATCAGGGTGCTAGCGCGAATCTTTGACGATCACTTCAGCGTAATAAAGATCACCACAAAGGAAGAAGCTTCAATCTGAGAAGGATGAATTTGAAGATCATCCTTTTCTTGAGAGACTCTCTCTCAAAATTCTAGGAGGATATAGATGCTCTCCATCTTGACACATGAATAGTATCCATGGGATATCCTCTCTCTTTCACTTATATAGGGAGTGTTTAAAATATACTGTATAGATACCTGGCCCCCATGTAATAGACGTCCGCTATATAAGTGATATAAATATTTATTTATGATAAATAAAATTATGCTAGAAATATTATTTATAATTTATCACTTATAGTATATAAATATATTACATGATAAATTTGAGTCTTTAACTCGACTCATTCCACATACTAATATTAATCGAACCTAGGATATTTAAATCCATTCGAATAATATTAATAATTGTATTTACTATATAACTTGTAAATAAATGTTATAAATAAAACCAATGAATTATTCTAAACAAGAATAATTAATAAATTTATTTATTCTTTGGTGATCCATAGAAATTAGATAGTGCTCGGACCCTTTGGCGGGGCCACCAAGTTCTATATTCATATTCCCAGAATAGGGCATATTCTCAAGGAGCTATGATGTGTGATCATAGAGGACCTTACCTCAATAGCAGCAGATAATATCAACCGACCAAGGGAGGGGTCTAGCAACCCATTGAGGCCCTGATATATATAAGGAAAATTCATAGTAATGACTGCCTCCCTATGAACTTGGTCTGTGTAATACAATCTCTTTGTCATTGATATCTCAATAAATCTGAATGCACACTTCTGTCATGATTCTTTATTTTTCTTTATTTTATTTGTTGATTTGTCTAGATGTTCTAACCATCGACTACCATGGACATGGATTTATTGAAGTTGCAACCATCCTAATCAATGAGGCATAAGATATCTCTTCCTAAACTCATAAGCGACAAATCCTTTCTCAATCATTCAATCAATGACATTCCATTAATGACGTACCCGATACAAACTACCTCACCACGACTTTGTCTCCATGTTTTTTGTGTTATATCAAATGTATGTAATTAAATGAAATTCATTGATAATGATCTCAGGTTAGGAGACCATTACGAATGTCCTTATATAGGAACAACCAATGACACCTAAATCATGTGGTGTTCCTATTAGGTGGGTCTATCCTCAGGATCTCAATTACTAGAGATCATCAAGTGAGAACTCCATGAGAAGAAGTCTCAATGCATATGATCCCCCAACACCTGATGGTGCCACATCATCTGTGTCCTTTTAGAATGATGTAACTAGACCATAGGACATTACTTTAAGATTACTATCATGGCATCTCAGAGTTCTCATTATAGCTCGGGACCTGCTATAACCCTTTGATTCGATAGGTAATCTAAGGACATTTCCATAAACAATGTGGATGAAGAAGAATCTACACTATCATTGAAATATAGACACATGTATAAAAACAAACTAAATACATGTAACAGTAATCAAAGTACAATACTAGTTGGGTTTAGGGCACCCACTTTCACCACTCCCACTTGCACTAGATCCAACTACTAACAGGTTTCAATCCGCTAGCTCTCACATGTGAATCATGATTCTACTGAGAAATGGATTTATTTAGGGGGTCTTCCACATTGTCTTCTATGGATACTCTGCTAACTGTCACTTCACCTCTTTGAGTAAAATCCCCTAAGAGATAAAACTTCCAAAGAATATACCTTGTCCTCTGGTGAGACCTGGGCTCCTTGGAAAGCACTACTGCAGTAGTATTATCACAATATACTGTAACAGTGTCTACACTACTGGGTACAACACCAATGTCTATGATAAAGCTACGTATCCAGACTGCTTCCTTTGCTGTATTGGAAGCTGCAATATATTCGGACTCTGCTGTAGAATCAGCAACCACAGCTTGCTTTGTGCTTCTCCAGCTCACTACACCACCATTCAGGCAAACGATGTAGCCTGACTATGATTTCATATCATCGTGATATTTCTGGAAACTATAATCAGTGTATCCCCTCACAACTAGTTCCTTATCTCCTCCATACACCATGAACTTATCCTTCATAAGCATTGAGTACTTTAGGATATTTTTAACAACTGCCCAGTGCTTCTCTCCAAGATTGTCTTGATATCTACCCATCATGCTTAAAGAAAAGGCAACATCAAACCTAGTACATAGCATGGAATATATAATATAACCCATTGTCGAATCATAAGGGACTCTACTGATTTTTTCAATCTTCTACTGTGATTGGGGACACATTTTCTTGGAGATATTTACACCTTATGATATAGGTAAAAATACTCTCTTGGATTGTTCTATATTGTACCTTTTGAGTACCTTGTCAATATATGTACTTTGACTTAGGCCAATCTGCCTTTGAGATATATCTTCATATAAATTGATCCCTAGAATGTAGTCTTCTTCACCTACGTCTTTCATAGAGAATCATTCATTTAACCATGTCTTAACTGACTATAAAACTTGCACCTTGTTTCCCATGATTAATATGTCATGAACATATAAAGCTAGGAAAATTATAGCATTCCCTTCAACCATTTTATAGACACAAGGCTCGCTTTCATTTTTGACAAAACCAAAATCTCTTATGGCCACATCAAATGGAACATTCCATGATCATGATGCCTGCTTCAATCCATAAATGGATCTATGCAACTTGCATACTTTATTGGCATTCTTTGACTTAACAAACCCTTCAGGTTGAGTCATATAGACTTATTCAACCAACATCCCATTTAGAAAAGAAGTTTTGACATCCATTTTCCAAATTTCATAATCATTAAAGGCTGCTATTGAACGTAATATTATGATGGATTTAAGCATTTCCACTAGTGCGAAGGATTCATCATAGTCAATGCCTTGACATTGTCTAAAACCCTTTGCAACCAGTCTTGATTTTATGGTATTAACCTCACCATCTATGTCCAGCTTCTTCTTGAATACCCATTTGCATCCAGTGGGTTTTACATCAGCTGGAGGGTGTACCAAAATCCAAACTTGATTTTGGTACATGAACTCTATCTCATAATTCATGTCTTCTTTCCATTTAGCAGCTTCTTTACCTTCTACTGCTTCCATGTAGGTTTGAGTTTCATCATCCTCAAGGACTATTGTGTCACTAGACTCGGTGACAGGAAAACCATAATGCTCTGGTTCTCTAAACTCTCGCATAGACCTACACAGTATCTGTGTTCCAAAAACCATTTCTTATTCCACTTTCTCTTGTGGAGATTGTTCCTCTACAAACTCTTGTGCATCTAGAGCATTAACATAATCATAGACAATCTTGATCCCACTATATCCAATAGAAATGATATCCCTTTCTAGAAATGTGGTGTATCATGATACAATGACTTTTCTATCTAAACAGTTATATAGGTAGTATCCTCTAGTTTCCTTAGGATAACCTATAAAGATGCACTTAGTGCTCCTGGATGCTAATTTTTCACTTGGTAAAGTCTTGAATAATTCCTCGCACCCCCCCCCCACACGTGCGTCAGATTGGGTGTCTTTTCCATTCCATAACTGATATTTAATCTCATCTAGAGCTTTAGTTGGTACTCGGTTAAGGGTATATACTGTTGTCTATAAGGCGTATCCCTAAAAGGATAATGGAAGAGTTGTATGACTCATCATTGATCTGAACATGTCAATAATGGTCCTATTACTCCTTTCACTAACACCATTCAATTATTTTGTATAAGGGGGAGTGAGTTGGGATACTATCCAACAATCCATCAACTGATCAATGAAATCTTGGTTAAGATATTCTCCACCTCGGTCTGAGTGAAGTGTTTTTATCTTCATACCAAGTTGGTTTTCTACTTCATTTTGGTATTCCTTATAGAAATAAAAGGAATCAAACTTGTACCACATTAAGTAGATATAACCATACCTACTATAATCATCAGTGAAAGTAATGAAGTATAGAAAATCACCCCTTGCCTCTACTAGAAATGGACCACAAACATCACTATGTATTAATTTCAGCATTGCATTGGCACTTTCTCCCTTTCCTAAGAGGGTTTCTTTGGTCATATTTCCTTGTATACAAGATTTACATACAACTAAGGACTCTAACTATACCAAGTCTAGATACCCTTCTTGATGTAATCTACGTTATCGCTTCTCGTTTACATGACCAAGCCTGAAGTACCATATGAGGTTGTTATTTGAGTCATGTTGGCTGTTTTTTTCCATTGATTTTCATTACTGAGTTTTCTATTTCTAGCATATGTAAACCATTGTTAAGATGTTTCATACCATAACATATGTTATCCCTATAAAATAGATGAATTTTATTTCCAAACATGAAATAAAAACCCATAGTGTCTAAAATTGACACAGAGATAATGCTCCTGGTAAGAGACGGTACATAATATCAATTGTTTAAAACAAGAACCAAACAAGTTTGTAAAGTCAAGTGATTGTCTCCCATTTACAAGGTCGCCAGAATTTTACCATTTGAAGCTTAGAGATCCACTTGACCTTTTTCAATCTTCTTGAACCTAATTGGTTCCTGTATATTAATACAAATGTGTGAGCCATATGCCGTGTCCAATACTCAACTTGTAGATAATGATAGATTGCATTCAATGACAAAAATACCTGAAGTAGAAGCGTTATCTTGCTTCTTCTTCCCAGCTCTGCAATTCTTCTTTAGTGGCGTTTCGTTCCACATCCAAAGAAGACAGCTTCCTGCTCATTACCTTGCCTCTGAATCATTGGCTGCTTTTTAGGACGATGCATTGGTGTCTTTGGCCTTGACTTGGCCTTAGAACCCTTTTTCTTGCCCTTGTTTTTCTTGTTCACTATAAGGGAAGTTGAATTGGTGTTTTTCATGTCCTTATCAGCTTGTCGAACTAAATCCAAGAGATCTAAAAGAGACATTATCATATCTTTCATATTATAATTGACAATGAATGTTGAGAAACTTGATGGTAAATCGGAAAGAATGAGATACACTACTAGTTCTTGGTTCAGTTTGAACCCAAGGGCTTCAAGCCTCTCAATATACCCAATCATCTTGAGTACGTGAGGACCGTCTTGGTGCCCTTATTCTAGCCTGCATTTATAAAGTGCACTTGAGATCTCATACCTTTCTTTCCTAGACCTCTCATCATATATTTCTTGGAGATGTGAAAGCATCTTGTAGGAGTCCTCTTCCTCATGAATTTTTTGCAATTGGATGGACATGGATGACAATAAGATGCATTGTACATCAAGTGCATCATCTAAATGCTTTCTCCACTAATATTTTTCTATCTAGCTTGCTTTCTAAGGAGGCTCAGCATAAATTGGGGATTCCCGCACATATAACTTTTTTTCATGGTGTAGTACTATATGCAAGAGCCTGTTCCACTCCTGGAAGTTATTTTCGGTCAGGATATTTTCTTTATCCAAGATCGATCGTAGTGATAAAGTACTTGTGGTGTTGGTGATTTCCATTTCAAATCTACATCAGATAAACATTTAGCAGTTAGTAATTTGTCTTGATTAACTTTTGACATTTTATGAATAATAAATTATTATATAATTTAATGTCTCCCACTATTTTAACGAACATTAATAGCCCTCACTATTAGATTCGGAATACTCTATATCTTGAGAATTCTAGTGTCAAGGATCCTCGAAACCTCCCTCGTAGTATACAAGCTGAGGCTACGCTACCACTTAGAGGGTTTCAAGGTAGGCACTATGCTGGCCAACCACTTTTTCTTGTGGTTCCTTGTGTTGTTGAGTAAAGTCCCAGATTTTGGAATCTGAACTTGATTCCGTCAACCTCTTGCCTCTAAAGTGATAGCATGTTAGCTAAGGCTAATCCTTGATTACTCACTTTAGTTAGGTAGACCCATTTCTCTCATGAAAATGTCACTGTAGTAAGAGTTACCCTCAACTAAGGCTGACGAGCACCCAAACAGCCGGTTTTTTTAGATGTGAGAAATGGAAGGCATTTTGACTTAATATATCTTTCAGGGATTTTTAATATTTATTGACGAATATAATCCTTTTCTATTTATTATTTTCAAACTGGGTTGTCACGTTCACAACTGAACATTCAATAGAATATTATTCGTCATAACTTTATGCATTTTATCTTGTTTACCATTCTATGTGATCATGCAATAATCATGTAGATGCATAAAATAATAAACTATTGATAAAGTAAATCATGAATTTCGACTGGTCTGGAGAATTCGATAATGATCAATCGATAACTGATCAATCGATAACTGATCAATCCTCACCTAGAGGCATCCATAACTAAGTCGATAAATGATTTGTGTCGCTGCTTTCCCCAGTACAAAGTGCCCAACTCCTATCTAGACTACCACCTCATCATGGTAGGGTCTGCCTCTCAGATCATCACCGTATAATTACAAATATACTCACACGCATGCGAGGGGGTCTGGGTTACAAAATACAACTAGTGCAATGGATGCACAGACCCTTATACATATTTGAATTAAGAGATGATTCACAGACCGTCATTTATCTAATTAAATATTACAATCATCGCATGAATTGAATAAATAATTAAAAAAAATAAAGAAAAGTCAGACATACACAGTTCGGTCACTTGCCCAAGACCAGTCGGGTAAAAGCACAATAAAATAAAATTGCAATGAATTTAAATAATGTGAGGGTGTTCTAAAAAATTAAATGAATTTGATTAATTCAAATACTTTATTTTATTGGTTGATTTTTTTAAGTTAATTTTAATTCTAAAATAAAATAAAATCATTAATTTAATTTTAGTCTTAAATTAAATTAATATTTCATATTAAAATAAAATGTAAACCCTTAAATTAATTTCAATTAATTAAATTTAGAAAACTAAATTAATTAAAATTAATTTAATGTAGGGTTACCTTTATCCGGAGAGGAGTCCGGCAGGATAGCGTACCGCCATAGGATGTCGTCCTGGAACAGGGTACCACGGCATGACCGCATCTTCACCATAGCTTGACCGCAACGTAACTGTGGCATGACCGCAGCGTGACCGCGACGTCACTACGGCTTCTAGAGACACCTGCGGTGGCTGCATCTTCTGGCATGGTCTGATGGGAGCAGGAGGAGGCCGAGAAAGAAACCGGCCATGCACATGGCTGGCAAGCCGCTGCTCCTCCGTGTCAGTAAGGAGGGATCTCGGTCTGGTGCGGGCTCGGCTGGTGAGCTGAGGGCGGCCAACAGGAGGCGGTCTAGCACGGGATTCTGGCGCGGGCTCAGGGCGGCCGGTTGGAGGTGGTATGGCATGGAGGGGAGGCCGACGTGGGCTCAGGGAAGCTAGACGGAGGCGGTCTGGCATAGAGGGGGAGGCCAGCACGGGCTTGGGGCGGCCGGATGGAGTTTGTCCAGCACAGAGGGGTGGTCGGCTCCAGTATGGGGCAACCGGCTAGTGGCAGTCCATCGGGAGGGGAGCCCGGCTAGGGTTTGGCCTCCCCTGTGCGCCACGTGAGAGGATACCCCAAAGGGGGTCTTCTCCCTTCCCCTTTTTTTTTATTTTTTTTAATTTCTTTTTTCCAAAAGGTGTCCACTTTTATTTCTTTTTAATTTCCTAAAAAATAAAAGAGGAAGACCCCGAAATTGAGGTCTTGGTACTCCCTTTTTTTTGAATATTTATAAATTAAAATAGGACTTGACTTCAAGTCTTGAAAATAATATTTTAGAAAAAATATAATATTATAATTAATAATAATAAAAATTTAATTTAATTTTATCTCAATAAAATTGATATTAACTTCAAACTAATGAGAAATAATTGAAAAATTATGATGTCAATTCGTTTAAATTTTTTTATGATCGTAACTCGATCAATAGAAAATGAAACAATGCGCGGTCGAATCCAAATGAACCGTTTTAACACCCCGCACATAAATTTAATGCATTTTAAATTTTTTGACTCAGAAAAACCTTGTGCTCCCTCTGATACCACTATTGGGAACAGGGACGGTACAGCGGAAGCTGGTGGGCCAGGAAGTTAAAAAAAATTACTACATCTCCAGAGTGACATAACCATGTCAACTCCGATGATCTTGTCCTGGTTCAGTCCGAGGATCACGCAAGAAATATGCAGAGCACAAAATTAAATTAAATATGTACATTGTTCGGAATTTGTGTGTGCAAGTCTACCGCAGGACGCCAGCGATCGTTTCTTGAAGACTCTGATGTCAAATCCCTCTAGATCGTCCACACACGCCTCTTGAATCTACTCGTGCACCATTCTTCATGGTCTAGGTTCTAGCGTGTTGATGGTCACTTCAACACAACGATGATCACTGCAAAAGAAGAAGCTTCAATCTGAGAAGGATGAACTTGAAGATCTTCTGTTTCATGAGAGACTCTCTCTCTAAATTCCAGGAGGAGAGAGATGCTCTCAATCTTGACACATGAATAGTATCCATGGAAGATCATCTCTCTCACTTATATAGGGAGTGTTTAAAACTCGCGGTATAGATACCCGACCCCCGTGTAATAGACGTCCGCTATATAAGTGATATAAATATTTATTTATGGAAAATAAAATTATTCCATAAATAATATTTATAATTTATCACTTACTTATAATATATAAATATATTACATGATAAATTTGAGTCTTAAACATGACTCATTCCTACTGCATATATTAATCGAACCTATGATATTTAAATCCATTCAAATAATATTAATACTTGTATTTACTATATAACTTGTAAATACATGTTATAAATAAATCCAACGAATTATTCTAAACTCGAATAATTAATGAATTTATTTGTTCATTGGTTATCCATAGAACTTGGATAGTGCTCAGACCCTTTTTCGGGGTCCACCAAGTTCTATATTCCTATTCCCAGAAAAGGGAAGATTCTCAAGGCGCTATGATGTGTGACCATCTGGGCCCTTACCTCAATAGCAGTGGATAATATCCCCCAACCAAGAGTGGGGTCTAGCAACCCATCAAGGCCCCTATAGAGATAAGGCAAAGTCATAGCAACAATTCCCTCCCTACAAACATGGTCTGTGTAATATAATATCTTCTTCATCAATATCTCAATAAAGCAGAATGCACACTAGTGTCATAATTAGTTATTTTTCTTTATTTTATTTGTTGATTTGTCCAGATGGTCTTACCTTCGACTACCATGGCCATAGATTTATTGAAGGTGCTACCATCTTAATCAACCAGGACCGAGATATCTCTTAATAAACTCGGAAGTGACAAATCCTTTCTCGATCATTCAATCATTTCCATGACATTAATGATGTACCCAATACAAACTACCTCACCACGACTTTCTCACCATGGTTTTCACCTTATATCAAATATACGTAATTAAATTAAATTCATTGATAATGATCTCAAGTCAGGAGACTATTACACATGTCCGTAGATAGGAACTACCAATGACAACTGAAACATGTGGTGTTTCTATTAAGCGGGTGAGTCCTCATGATCTCAATTAATAGATATCATCATGTGTGAACTTCATGATAAGAGGTCTCAATTCTTATGATCCCCCAGCACCTGATGGTCACACATCATCGGTGTCCTTTCATAATGATGTAAATGGACCATAGGACGCTACTTTGAGATTACTGTCATGGCATCTCAGGGTTCTCATTATAGCCCAGGACCTGCTATAACCCTTTGATGCGACAGGTAATCTAAGGACATTTCCATAAACAAAGTGGATGTAGAAGTATCTAAACTATCATGGAGAGATAAACACATATATAAAAACAAATTGAATACATGTACCAGTAATCGAAGTACAATACTATTTGGTTCTAGGGAACCCACTTTCAACAAAATGTGTGTCCATTTTAAATGCTACAATAATTGCAAAGATTCATAAAAACACCTTTCTATGGATGTAGCCCTTGTTCATGTCCAAGTGATGCCAGTAGCGGCCTTTTTGGTAGAATACTATGCTAAAGGATCCTATAGAGAGGATGATTGATCACTTGTCTCTACCAATGGCGTCACCTCACCCTAAAAGGAGATATAGTACCTCAAAATGAATTTTTTTTTTATGTGGTGGGACCACGAGTTGTTTTCCTCATTATGGAGTGGATGTTTACCATCCGTGATTAGATGAATTCTACCATTGAGACTAGTAGATCTTCCAATTTCTGGGATGGAGTCTTCTACCTTTGATAAGTAGTGATCCCTTGGTAGAGTAGGATGACCTCATTCAAAGGAGTTTATATATGCATCCTCATCAGTTTTCTAGTATACCCTTGGAGAAGTAGATGATATGAGTTTTTTGTTTCCTAAGATGGTATAATAGTATGAGAGTATCCATATTTGGGATGTTTTGGGTTTAACTACTCATTAATAGGTTGTTTTGTTCATGGAAATACACTAGGGATTACCAAATATCTATTCTAGATTTATTTAATGACCATGTTTAGATATGTAATTTTGATGTTATGTGTGGAGAGGAGTCACCACATCCAGGTGACTATATGAGAGGAGTATCCATCCTCAAGAAATGATGACCGGTTCTCCTAAAATATATAGGTGAAGTGGACCTCAGAGTTTGACCTCTAGATGGTTTATCACTAGATCACGTTTTGATATGTGTATCTATAGAAAAATACTTCCTAGAGATTTTGTGGTTGCTTTGAGTTCTTGGTGATTCCATTTGGTGCATTAAACACCCAAATAGAGTTCACAAGATGTATGATCTAAGTAATTAACCTTTCTTATATCATTTCATGATAGTATTCTATGATGGTACGCTCATTTACATGGTGTCAAAGTTTGAACACACAATACATAGGTGGATGGTTCTGGACATGCTCCCAGAGTGCTATTCGAATGGAATCTCCCATGGAGTCAGTTCAAGATTCAAAGTTCCACTCCGTGGGCATGTCTTCTCAGACATGGGAGTGACAGTGGACCCTGAAGAGGTTGAGGAGGTATGATTATGAGTTAAAACTAGGTAGTGTCCATGGAAAATGATTCTTAAAGTGATATTTTCCATCCATTTTTTCATGTGATTTCATAGAGAAGTTGATATCTTTTAATTTGACCTTTTTTGGGTGAGAATGGAGTAGTGTACCTACAATTGATAGTTTTTTACACTTCACTTATTGTATAATTCAGTGACGCACAAATTTTGGAAATCTACTACGAGATACTAGATGAGTAGATATCCACAGGATACATTTTTATTATATTCTATAATGGCAAGGATCATGACATCATGTTCAAAGACGGCCGATGGAACTGATCATGTGGCGATAAATAGTTCTGAGGAGGTTTCTTTCCCTGAGTAGTATGCTCAAGAATATTATGGTTGTACTTAGATCCTTGGTCCAGTACCATTGGATATCTATTAAGATCATAGGTAATTTTTACAAATAATGTTTCATGCTATTAAGGTGGTGTACCACTTGACCATGTGATTGCGGTTTGACCATGTTCTTGGTAATTCTCCACATTTCATATATAAAGAGGTATGTATGTGAATCAAATTATAATATCAAACTGGGTAATCTAAAATATGTGAGTGGAGTTTCTATTTTGAAGAAGATAGTCACATTGATAACCGTAAAATAAATACCCTTCATGGGAATTTTTTTTCCTTGGCTACATGATTTTTGGCATCACAAGAAACTATCAGGAGAGATTTAGAGAACATTGGAGATAAATGATAGCTTATTATAACCAATTGTCTATTGAGTTTGTGTTTTTTAGGATAAAAATATTTAATGAATTGATTAATTTAGAGAATTGTGTTTTTTTATTAATACTTTTTAGTATTACTTGCAAAATGTTTAGATACATGTGTTGAGACGAAGAATGATTCTTAGGAAAGGTGATCCAAAAATTAATTTTATAAAAAATATGAAATATATTTCATGTCACATATATTATTTTTTCCTAGAAATGTAGAAAAAAACCAAACAATATCTTTTATTAGAAATATGAGACCACAATTGAATATGGATCATGAGTTTTACTATAAGTGTGACCTAACATTGGTCAATGCTAGATGTTTTGATGAGGTATCCATTGGCGAGTAAGTTTAATGAAAATATATAAATTATTTATTTATATTCTTATTTAATTAAATGGAAATATTAAATAATCTATAAATTCAATCGTATGAATTTTTTTAAAGGTTTATCTACATGACCCTTCCTAGATATAAGGGGAAGAAGAGATAATTCTTTATTGGTGGATCAATATCGAATGATTAATCATAATTGAATCGAGGATAATCATGATACAAATGATGGATGCAGTAGTATCATCACCTTAATCACTATTGAATGTGTTCATTATTAATGATCAGTCCGTAATTAAGGTATGAATTGTAATTTGTTTTGATCTCCATTTTTCATAAATTATCGAGCATGTATTTTTTTATATACAATAAATGTTCTTTTCATTAGCCAAACAATTTATTGATAATATTTATCTAGTATAATTCTCCCATTGTTCCATTAATAACATCTCAGTAATAAAATCGTTTTCCATGAAATCATATCCAATGATAGTTTATTTTATTCTTGTGAATTTCCCCTCTCTATTCATGACGTTCTTCACTATTGGCCAATAGGTTCATGTTACGATATTGTTGGGGTGGATTCGGATTCGATCAAACCCTTATATTCGTTGTGATAGTATAAAAAACACACAAATAAATGATTATTTGATAGATTTATGAACATGTATGATATTTTTCTATGGATGTATCATATTGGTACAATGGGTGTGAGTTCAAAATAGAGATGTGATGAGAATGATGGTTGATCAGATATTTTTCAGGATCATATCGATGATCCCAGTTTTTCCGAATTGATGTGTGATGATGATGTGTTGTGTGAAGGGATTGATTCCTAGTGGAGCCAATGCATTGGGTATCATAGGGAATTCTACTCAGCATGGACTTGATGGTGGATCAATGGTGTGGGGGCTACTTCCTATTTTTCATCGTGGTCAAAGTTAGATATGGGAATGATTAGTGGGATTTTTGTTATTATAATAATGTTTAATAAATATAATTTAATGTTATCATTAATATTAGTTTCAATCAGGCTCATATTTTTGTTTTTATTATTCATAGTATTAATAATGTTAAAAAATAAATGGTGTTCAATGAGATCATGGGGTCTATTTTCTATGCACTGTGTGAGGAGTTGTGAGTGGGAGATTGCTTGGTGGGTTCGTGTGGTGTTAATGAGAATTTGTGCGTGAGAGGAAATGAAGTGAATCCAAAAAGGGTGGATGGAAATTTTTATTGGAGAGAGAGTGACCTCTCCTCAAATCATAAAATCTATGTTAACAATAATAATAATAATAATGATATTATTAATGTAATTACATATTATTTCCGACACAACTCTTAGGTGAGACAACAGAATGAAAATCCTCCAGCAGCACATCAATCCTAGTATTGAGACACCTGATTCAAGAATTATTCTAGATATTTAATTCAGGATCAGGTAATGGTTCCATGAAGAACCCAAAATTGATAATCATGTTTTTTTGTAGTTTTTTGTAGTTTGTTGTTATAGAATCTGGTATCTGATGCATCATCATCATACTGTATCTGAATGAAGAAATTTATATGAGATTCTGACTCTAAAATAGAGGTGTAAATTTCAAGACCAATATTGGGTATTTAATTTGTACTTTTTTATCAGGAACATGAAATTTTTTTAGGCATGATGTGGTGAAATGCAATTTTTTAAATGGGTTTCTGATTTCGGAAAGTGAATAACCTACCCTTGTTTTTTTCATGAGGATAATAATATTTTTATATTTTTGGCCATTCATGGACTTTTGTGATGAAATATCATAGGTTTGACATTTTATCCCATTAGACTAAAGACGAGCCTCATGAATTTGTCAGGATTTCAGATGTGATACGGTGTGTAGTTCACTTTCATTTTATATAGTACTATAAGGATAGAAAGTATTGTTAAGTAGAGGAAATAACTAGGAATCTGAGTAAGACCAAACATCATGTGAACCCCACTACACACACACTCACCATGTACTTCTTTATATAACTTTCACCTCTTGTATATTAGTCATCGTAGACTATATTTTGTCCATTGATTATGCTATCCTGAGTGTTTTTCATGTATAATGAGACGGTGACCTTCATAGTGGTTTTTGAGATTCTTCAAGAGATGTTCCAAGTGTAACACTTATTTTTGGTGAAACTCGGCAATGGAGGTGATTGGAAAGGATCCTCTATGACATGCTGTAGTGGTACCCCCAAAGAGACTAGGATGTGAGCCCTATATTTACCTCTTGATAGGCACCCTCCTAATATGGTAGGGAATGTGACATATCACTACAAAGTTGGAACCTCCTGTAGTAATAGGGAATTAGGCCTCTGCCTACAGAGTGTCACCATCATGTTACGACAGAGAATGCGTTCTCTACCTATGAAGTGGTGTCCTCATGTTGTGATAAGGAATGGGTCCTCTATCTACTTTGTGTCACCCTCCTGCTGCGACAGGGTTAGGGACCGTTATCTTTTGAGTGGAACCCAACATTTGTGACTTGGCATGGGTCCTCTGCCTATTGAGGGGAACCATTATTCTATGACATGGAATGGGTCCTCTACCTACAAAGTGGGACCCACTTATTTTACCATGTCATGGATCATATACCTACTTAATGGAACCCTCTTTTGTACCATGAAATGGTTCCTATACTTATAGATTATGTCACACCTAACTATGTGTCATAGTGGAGTGTTTTCTATCCACGTGGTTACTTCTTCATACAGACATAATAAATTCTAGGAATCAATTATGGACTCTTAGAACCATTGGAAGACTCATTTTTAACTAGTATATGGGGATTAAGATCCCCATTCTCATTTAGGATTTATGTTAATAATATTTATGTTTTAATTATGGTTATTGTACTATATATTGATTGACATACCTTTCTTATGATTATCTAACTACTTCTATCATGTATTTTAATGCTCCATCTTCATTTTCCAAGGAATCCTACTTTGTATGTATATAATTATCACTGTATAGTATTTTTTTCATGTGTTTCTTGTCCAATGCAGATGACAGATAGGTCGTAGGTGATTTTAGAACAACAATGGGATACTTATCTGCATTTGACCTCATTTCTAAGTTGGGGACTACTGGTCTGGATCTGGGATCTCTTATTATTAATTAAAAAAATCCATTTTTAGCATATTTTTTCGTTTGGAATTTATTTTTTCCTTTACTTTTTACATTACGTTGTCATCCCCTTTTTTATTCCCTAGATGTTAGTATATGTCTGACTTTTAATCCATATGTTACTTTCTTTTATCACTATTCCTCCCAAAATATTCATGGGTATAGTTGGGTGTGCTAATATAGGTACATTAGGTAAGGTCATCCCTTTTTAGCTATACCTTTTGATGATTTTCACTAGCCCTGATCCTATTCAGACCGACATGGGGTAGTTTTGTCTTGGCATTCTACCTACTAGGCGGGCCCTCGTGGGTCGGGTTATGATAATAAATCCAATGAAATATGAGAAGGGGTAATATATGGTGGACAATATCAAACATTTTCATTAATTTGTCAACATTTGAATTATTAGTCAAATTATAACCCTTTAGATGTAACAAAGTCATTACTGTGGTTAATGATAAAGTGTGATAACTGTTTTATTAAAACAAAAGATAAGGTTTAAAACACCACATAAAACTATAAATATTCCTGTAAACGATGGTACTTAAACTTATTACTATCCATAATTCAAATAAATATCCATTTGTAATAATTTCTCTATATAGTAGCATTGTTATATTTTATTCATTTATAAATATCCAAGTGTATCTTCTCCCATAATTTTAAATAGAAAAACCTCCTTTCTCATCATAACACAAAATTTATACTATTAGATAGAAAAATACCAGCCCATTTATCTTACCAATTTCTATAAACACATTCTATATGTGATGCTTTTCCCAAAACAACAACCCAATTGTCCATATGTAGAGACTCAAAGGAGTTCATCAAACAAGAGGTAGTCTCCAAAACTGTTCACTTTATTTTCGCTTATTCTTTTATGTCATTTAAATCATTTTTAGTTATCAAAAAAATTTAAAATAAATATCCTAAATAAACTGATATTTTATGAAGATTATGAAATAATATTTATCCAACCTCTTACCCTTAAAATGGGATATTAACGTATCGCTTGTGCATATGTACAACTTATTATCTCCACATAGAGATTCACTTCATTTTTCATAAACATATTTTATAATTGTAATTATTATTTTTTTATATATATGATATTTATGGAATAATTATATATTTTTAATGATAATATCATATATACCTTATTAAATTCATTACCATTGGAAAATGATAATGTCACTCATGCATATGTGTGCTCTACCATCTCAACGAAAAGATATGAATAATTTTACTTTATTTTTTAATTGGACGGTAATGATAATGAATTTGATGAATATATATGATTTATATGATATTATAATGATTCTATAAAGGTTGATAATCATCTACCTCTCTTTCTTTTGTCTTATTAAATGTGAAAATAGCATTCATGTGTACGTATGGCCTACCGTCTTCATGAATGTTGTAATTCATTTTTTCTATAAATAACTTTTATGTATTACTCAGAATAAATATATAGTAAATATATTTCATGTTTATATAAATATTAATTCTTTTATATTATATAACCTTGATTACTGTAAAAATAATGAAACTACTGAACCAAAACATACATTAAAAATGAAGCAGTTGTTACACCCAACAATGATTTATAACAAAGATTTGTTAATAAATGGTTTATATAAAATTATAAATAAGTCATATATGTTACAATATATATTATTATAGTTCTTTCATATATTTATAATAAATATATATTTATCATAAAATAGTTTTTCACACATATGAAGGAATTCAAACCCTAGGAAAGGGTCTATTTTCCAATCTCATAATTATTCTACGTCATTAACATTTAAATCTTTCATGGAATAATTTTTTGAATTTAATTTCCTAAAACCTATATATTTTATGATCCTTTATTTATTCATGAAAATTTAAAGTAATAAAACCATTTCCCTATCTTTGTAATAAAAAATTATTGGGAAATTTGATTTATTAATTTTTGACTTTGTTTCTCTCTTCACCTGAAAATCATTTTTTCCGAGTCCATGTTTTCCAAAAATGATTTCCAAAATGTTTTACTATTATCTAATTATTTATAATATAAATATCCTACAGTTATTCAATTATTTTTAAATTGGTTTCAAAGGAATCTTCTTGTAATTTTATAAATGATTTAGTTTTTGTTCTTTTAATGAAATTGTGAAAGGAAAGTTTTATATCTTCTACGGAATGAATTGAATCACTAGCCATCATGAAAACTCAATTTGATAAATATTAAATTATGATTTTACAATGTTATTTCCAAATAAATATTTTCTTTAATATTTAGAAAATATTTATGATTTCAAATTTTAAAAAGGGAATTTTCCTTAAGAAATTTTCCAGTGATCTTTTTAATGTATTTTTATCTATGTCAATATCCATTATTTAATCTTATGGTGGGGATATAATCTAATGATACAATTAAACATATTTATTAAAATTTATTATTATCAATTTTACTAGTGATGTACTATTTTTATAACATTTACCTTGTTTCTTGGAGTAGTTTATGGTTGTGTTTGTTGATCAGGTAAATTATTAACATTTTTTATTATAGTTTTTCAATATGAATGTTTTAATTGATTATCTTGGACCCCATTAATATGAGAAAATCATTGGACATATTAATTGACAGGCGGTGCATGGAATTTCCAAGACCTTCTATTCATCGATAGGTCTCAAGAGAAAAACATGATTGGGTTTTGGATGAGGTCTTACCAATTTATAAAATATTTCTTAGTATAATTACATTATTATATGCTTAAGATATTTTGGAATGAGGACTTGAAGGTAAGTTTCATATGTCTGTAATTATCTATTCTGTCATTATAAAATCATTTATTGATGTTCATGTGATTATTTGTATAATTTTTTATATCTATGGATATGTTTTTATATCTTTGGAATATTTTTATGGAATTATTTGATTATCATTTATTCATGACATATTATTCATGCCTCTATTATCATAAATTATATTCATTTCATTTCGGGGAATATAATGTCCCCACTTTCTTATGTCTCTTTACCCAAGGATGTGAAAACAAAATTATGATTGATAAAAATGGATTTTAGAAATGGAATAATGGTTTTCTCAGTTAAAATATTGTGTTTCATTTTATGTTTTCAAATATGTTTTTAAATTCAATTATGTATCTAGTTCTTCAAGAGTATTAAACTATTCATTCATGTTGGATAGGATTCATTATATTTAATTCCAATGTATAAAATTAATCATTATATCTATTCCACTGAGGTATGATGATTTTAAAATGTTATATTAGATCACTAAGAAAATGTCTCAAATCAATGTTTCCTCAATAATTATCAATTTCACATTATAAAATCACATCTTTAAGAAGCTTCAATGAAGGTTATAGTGGGTTTAAAATCCCCAAATATCTCAAAATAAATGGGTATTAGAAGGAATATATAAAATTGTCTTAGAAACATATCATGAATGGAGAAATATTATAAATTTAAGTCACTCATGGAATAAATAATAAAAAAAATCAGTCAACATGAATTTTAGAAAAATCAATGTATGAAACATGTGAGAGTAATTTAATCTATATGAGCTCACGAGCCTCTATGAATCATGATTCATCAAATTGATACCCCTATCCTTGTATAAACTCATTAAGTACTCTATATGAATTTTTTAGTCTCATTAATAATGAAATCAAAACAACAATCATTGGGTTCCTACGTGAATTTTGTATCCTATAACAAAAATTGAAACATGAATCAAAGATGGTTCATACAATATTTAGTTGGAAACTCAAATATAGTTTTCCAAATATTGAAGGTGTTCAAGGGATACATATATTTTTATATTTACTCAACTTTTAACCATCAGTTTCTTCTTCTAATGCCTTTTTTCATTAGCTCCTTAGTCATAATGGCCCTTTAAAATAAAAACAAAAAAAGAGAAAAAATGTACATGAACATTAAATATAAAAAATATAGTTTAACTAAAATCTAAATTATATTATATCCCAAAATAAATTCATAATAAACAAACAACTACGGTCACAGAATTAAAATAAAAAAACTCATGTTTCCTCCTATAAAATGATTTCATTATGTTTTTAAATATAGTTATATTTATTTATATTATATAATAAAATAATAAAAAAATTACATATTTCAGATTATGAAATGATCTAATATTTTGCTCATCCATTGTAAATATTATCATTTTTCCTTTACTACTTATTAACAAAAAATAGTGGTGTAAACCCTATTTTATAAAAAATTAATGAATTAACTAAGAATTAAAATTATAACTATTTTTTAAATTCATTTCTACCACCACTACATCATCTATTTACACTTCATTTAATATCTTATTCTCATCCATTTATGTATCAATGTTTTATATTTTAGTGGCACAATCAACTTTTCAATTGTTAGAGGTTGTTCTTCCATAATAATTTTTGAATGATATCTATATTCTTTGTCCATAAGTTTAAAATTAATTTCCATTTAATGTGATTGGGATTTTTCATAAATTAAAGAATCCTTGACATCAGTGTTAGGTGTTAGAGTTTTTTCCCCTTCAAAATTTCAACATTCTCCATGTCATAATCTTCCATGTCACCCCCTAATTTCACTTCATAAATTTTGGTCTCTCTTCAACACTATACAACACTAATTTTCCCATTAATATCCAATAAATGAGCTTCATATTTTTCTTTTCTTATTCAATTTATAATAAAAGGAGTAAGGGATACTTTTATTTTTATTCTCTAGAAGATGGAGGATATTCTTTTTAACAACTATCCTTTTATTCATTTTATTCTCCATCAATTTCCCCCTTTTCATGCACCACATTATATTCTCCCACTTTTTTCACTTATTTCACTTTATCCTTCTCTTCCTCATCAACATTATCAATTCATTAATCATATGATAAATGAAAATTACTCATTAGAGTGCATTAAATGTTAGATGTTATGGATATAATGTTTTTCATCTAACCATATTCATTTGTTTATACCATAAATTATTGGATAATCCTATTTTGGATTTCTTTATATCTTAAAGATAATATACTTTTAACTTAATTATAAACTCTACTCTTATTTTTGTTGAAATTTAATTTATTCTTGGTAGTCATACTCAGGTTATTGTTCTCCTCATCACTTCAGGTAGTTATGAATTTCAACATATGGTAGATACATGGTGTCATTAAATTTCTGACTTTTATATTCCTCATATCCATAGGAATATTAGTCACCCCATCCTCCTCCTAATAGGAACCACCAATCAGAGTCTTATATAAACCATCAAGAAATATCCTCTTGATTGTATGAATAATATAATGGTACATTATAATATTTTTTTATCATGTTATCCATTTTGAAAACAGTGACAAGTTATTAATAGAGTAAAGTAAAAAGAATAAAGGATAAAAAACCAAAACTAAAGTCAAAAAGTTTTAATGGTAAAATAAAATATTTCACTTAATAAATCATTCTGGATATTTATCTATATTTTTATTATAACTACAAATAGTTCCAATAACATGATCGGTCTTTCTGGTGTCATTACATATGATGGGATACTAAATGATAAAAATATATAATTTCCCTAAAACAAACACTAACTACAAAAAAAAATATAATAGTGGAAATATGTGGTCCATCCCATAAGGAATATGGAATCCCATCAAGGACTATTTACTATATTATGGGTTATTATGATCTTCTTGGGATCACGAAAAAAAATTAACTAAACAAAAATATTCAAATAAAACATTAATTAACAGAAAAAAGATATCAAATAGATAAATATTAAATAATTAACATCCAAGGGAAGTTTCTATAAGGATATAGGTTAAATCCACTCATAAAATAGTAAATCTCATTAGTTTTAGGGTCATTAATTATATTTTATATCAATTTGGTCATTTAATATCCAAACTCTCATAAAAATTACATTATTAATGTGAAAAAAATAACCGGAATATAGTATGTTAATCACATCTGCAAAATAATATTCTAGTTTAGTGTTTATGAATCAGTCACTTCTATCACACAGGGTTCTATTCATCATCCAACACACTAGGGTATTAATATAATAAAAACTAACAAAAACATTTTAGCACTATAAAATATGATTGTAAATGGTTTTACTAGGAATAGAGATGAATCAATATATGTTTGTATAAACCCATGGAACAAATTACACTATCACATACGGGTTTAGTTTATCATCGTTTAGTTTTAATAAATGATGAATAAGACACACACTATATAAATGATATATAAGAGAGATTAATAAAATAGAATTGAATTAATAACATATTAAAAATTAGAAAACCATAAAAGTGTGTAAAAATGAAATGATTGTCTAACTCTATGATCTTTCCCTAGGTCAAACCCTAAGAGGATTCCTCCTAGTGGATGAACTCTCCTTGATTGAAATAAAACCCAACTATTTATAGATATATATCTCATTAAATCCTATAAGTACCATATATTTTATCTATATAGTTATCACATTGTATCAGACACTGAATACATGTAGATTGGGTGATCAAATCTGCATTTAGCATTACTTGAATTTATATGAATATAAATATCCATAAATGTATCACTGATGGACATATTCAAAATATATATTTTTTTATAGAAATATACAACATAAAATTTCTACATCAAATCCACTATAATTTTACCATTATAAAAACACTAACATTTAGACAATATCTATATATCTATAGTATAGTAAATCCTCAAACATGAATAAATCCCATAAAAATGGTATACATGTGACACTATAAGGAATTTACATAGAAATTTTCCTAAAATCTTCTTCATTCCATTGAATTCATTTTCAATGAGCATAAGCTCTCCAAAGACCTCAATTTTTTTGGTCCGGGATATCCCAGTAAACCATAAATTTTTACTCCATGTCATAACACTCATTATTTCACCCCAGTCATGCATACGGTTTTTAAATTTATAATAAAACAACAATATTTAGATAAGTAATTTTTTTCTATTTAATACACCATTTCACTCATAAATTCAACTACCTATTCCACTTCCCAGAAAAAAAATTTATGTCAATGTCATTTAACAATTTAATTCTATCTATTTCATATGCCCATCTTTCATGTTATATGAAACAAAATGTTTTATATTTAATTGTAATCCTCATATAGTGCATCAACATTTATTTTAACCAAAACAATTTAGTGCATAATCCTCCCCTTCTTCATATATAATTCCAACAATCGAATTATCCTATCATCATGATGCATCAATTCACCATATTCATGGAGACTTCAAAAACGATCCTTTGAGATCCATTATTTCTCTAATAGAAGTTCTTTGATTCCAAATTTTGGTATAGAGATCCTCATATTGTGGAAATGGTGAAATACAGTGGGAGTACATAGCATGGATGGTAGAATGTAGTGTGATGGAAGCAGAATGTTTTACATAGTTAAGTGGAATGCGTGTTCATGAAATATGATTATTTTTTTCATAAATGAATAGTAACCATTCCTTACTCATCCTATATTAAGGTTTCATGACTGATCATGCTTATTTATATATCGTTATATGAAATTAATAACTCAAATGAGAAGACCTCCAGATAGGATTCCTCTTACTCAATACTGATATAAGCTAGGATCTCCTCTTTATACACTTGACTAATTATTTTCATTGATCAACACCAGATCTTTCCATTACTAAATGTGCTTATGTTCTTCTGAACAGTATCATTACGGTTTAAACGTTACCATGCGAATTTGGAAATTCACAGGTGGATGGTTAGTAATTAGGTATGAGGTATGGATCATAGTTTTGAACTTTTTATCATCCATAAGAAGTATTTTTTGGATGGGACACAATGCTTGGGTGAAAACTCAAGGTTTCAAGAGAACTAATGGAAGAAGTTCATGTTGGTTGGGATCCCCCCACCATCCATCCAATTGAGTTGATGGGTTATATTAATTGTGTAAAACCCCTTATTTTTCCTTTATTTCCTTATCCTTTTCTTATATAACAACATTAAAACAAAGTGATGAAAGAGGATAAATTCATGAAGATTCATACTTCAGAAAGCACATTTATTAAGAGTGTCAGCTGTTGTTCATTGTGATTGATTTCTATAGGGTTTTCATCTTGGAATAGATGAATTGGCCTCAATTAAATAAATTATTCTTATTAAATTGGATCTTTCACGGTTTATGTATGAAATAATAACAATTAAATGATACTTTTATGCAATTTCAATCATTGAATTTGATTTTTGTGTTTTCGTTTCCCTATGAGACATCTGATTTTGATATTAGTGTGAGTTGGTGAAGTCCATATAGATATAAGAGGCTCCTTAGAGGGTTTTATGGTTTTTATGCCTCAAAAACTATGTAAATGAGAATTTTCTTGGGAATGTGTGCATACATTTTTACATTATAATTTATGATTGGATTGATTCATTTGGGTTGGTTGAGGCTATAGTGGTTAGGATAGTTAGAATAGGAGGTTGGGTGGGGATTTCCCTTGGTTGGTTTACTTAAACAGATGGGAGGGAGTCTTATACTAGGCGATACAAATATGGATGTCCTCTCAGTTAAACAAACATGGAAAGTACCATTTAGGATCAAGATGGATTGTAATGGGTTGGGTAAATGAAATGATGTTTGGGTTGATGGTTTATATTGATTTTTTTGGGACGTGGGGATGACCATGATTGAAGTGGTTCTCTATTATTTTGAAGTTGAATTTTATGAGTGAGATGTTTCTCTGAGGTTCTGAGGGAGAGCCTCCATTTATTGTTAATGTAAACTCTTTTGATTATTATATAATATGGCCTACCTTGACCATGTGAGGATGGTTTGGTTTGAGGATGTGCCTCCCAAGAACCCTCAGGGTGGGATGATGTGATTTTGGTCCTCCCAAGAACCCTCAGGATGGTATGATATGATGTGGTTCCTCCAAATAACCCACAATATGGGTCTGTGGGACTTTTGGCCTCCCTATAACCTATGGGGACGGGTTTGGTGTGCAAGATTGACCTCCCTAGAGTCATTGTGGATATGCCAAGGTACTTTATGTGGTCATCAAATGTAATCAATAATTGGTCATGGGTTACATATACTAATAGGGTTAGATAGTATATTCCTTCTAGAAACATGCTGAAGTTGGAAGAAAATGATTTTGTGGTGGCTTGGATGGTGCATGATGTTTTCATGGGTTGTATTTACATTTATGAATTTATTTTATGTCAAAATATATTGTTTTATATGAATTTATATATTTTATCTAAGGACATATTGATGGTTTCCTATGTGGTTTCTACTCACAATATCACATGAATATCTTGTGTATACAACCATTGTTGATCTGATAATCTGAAGAGGGTAAGTTCCCAGTTTAGGGAAGCTGTTTAGGAGGATCAGGTTGGTTGCGGCAATAGCAAGGAATACTTTGGGGTCCCTTTGGAGACGTATTTATTAATTCATTCCCCAGTTTTTTATGTAGTCCTTCAACATGTTGGGGTCGTCTCTAGATATTTTTTGAATTGTATGTCATCTGTTATAGAAAGGGTTGTCGTTATTATTGGTTCTACTTTTGTTTTGTGGTTTACAATGATTTATTTCGGTGGTTTTGTACAATGATTTAGCTTTCTATTATATAGGTTATAGTGACCCCAAGTTCCTACTTAGGCCCTCACCTCTAGTCGGTAGCCTCTTGCCTCTGGGGATGTGCAAATGAGGTATTTTCCACCTCAACCTAGACTATGTGATTTGGTTCAAGGTATTACAAAATGGAATCAGAGCTTTAGTTTTATTCTAATTACAATTTTGTTCTTAGTAGATAAGAGATGTGATATTTTCAATACTTTTTAAAGAACCCATGATTGGGATTATCTGACCTACATATGAGGGAATGGATAAATTATTATGGATGGGACTAATGTTCTTATTGTTCACTATTACATGAGAATAATTTCACCTAGAGTGATGCACAAGATTTTTTTTGTCCTCGATGGTTTTTTTGTTTATGATTTATGTTATTTGTTGTTAGTATAATTGGTAATAGTGGGTGATTTAATTCATTTTGGGTAGTTATGTAGGATCACATGCCCTATTCCTGATGATTTTTAATGATATAGTCATAATTTAATTGAATGCTTCAAAAAAATTCTCATAATTATCTTAAATATATTCTACAAGACATTTAATTAATAAATCTAAGCATGTAATATTATTTTACGGATTACTATTACTATTTTCCAAATGATTATTATTTGGACTTGATCCATGATTATGTGGAGAAGTATTAATGAATGTTCTTTTTATAGAATATTATTGTTTGAGTTTTTAAAATTTTACTGAAAATGGGACATTATCTTGGAAATGGTGGTTTTAAATTTATTTGAAGTGAATTTAGTTGTGAAAGGGGTTTTTAATTACATGTGGTTGTTGGAAGTTTTTTATGTCTTATTTTATTTAAAAATTTGAAAAATGTAAATGGTATTTGACCTATTTAGGATGTGAATTGGGAAAGATGTTGGTTTTTATGAAATGGATTTATGAAAAAAATGGATGGATTTTATTTAGTAGTTTATGTGTAAAAGGGATTTGTATTTAAAAAAAATCAAAATTTATGGAAATGGTATCTAAAATTTTCGGTGAAAATATTATTTAAAATTGATTTTTAATGAAATAATGGCTTGAATTGTCGATATGTTAATTTTTTTGTGTTTTTTTGGAACTTGACTATGGTTTTTTTGATGTGAATGTGAGTCCTTTTAGGGGGTTTCTTATTGTTCTTAATGTAGAGCATGACCCAAGGGGAATATTTTCTTCCTTGTCTTTGGATTGAGCGGTAGTATAATGTACCTATGGTTTGGAGACCAGACTCCAAGAAGGTATTATCTTAGTGGTTTTGGGCCAGCTTGGGCCATATGTGCATGGTTAGAAATGGACCTTTGGAATGGTCTTGCTGGCATGTAGAATTCCAAATTATTGTTCCACGGCTCTCTCTACATTGATTTGAGTGGGGACTTGGGAAAATTGTTGTTTGGTGATCCATTAGTAATATATGGAAACTATAGTGATTGGGCTAGTGAGGAGTTTTTATTAATAGGTACCCATGAGTTATATTGGTTTTTATGGGTTGTTGGAAATGGTTTTTGAGATGTGTATATTGGTGTGATATTCTTGATAGTAATTACATATGATGATGGTTTCACTGCGAGAGTGCTTGTTTTACCCGTTAGTGGTATGATCAATTTTAAGGGCCTTAGGAGGGGTGTGAGTGGGTCTTTCTCCTTAATTAGGGTTGAATGTGAATGGGGTATTATAGTTTTTTGTAAATGGTAATTTGAATCCTAGGTTGTGATCCTCATGGATTTGGGGAATGATTGGTCTGAGACCGACCATTGGGTGTTATTAGGTAATTCATTGGCTTCTTATAGAGTGAGACTAGTGGGTGTTTCAATGCCTTAGGAATATCTTGGGGTGAGTTTTTGGAAATTGTATTGTCTATCTATTGAGGAGATACCACCAATAGTGGTTTAGAGAATGAACTTAGTTCTAGGGGCATTAAGGGGTTTTTGGGTGAAATACTTAAAGTTGGGTGGAATTGATGGGAGCATGTTTAGCTTGTGGTTCCGATTTGGAAAATAAGTTTGTGCCATGGATAGACACAAAACCCATTAATGTTTTAGAAACTTTGTTTTTAGTCAAGTTATAGAACCATTAATTTTTAGTTGATTCCTATATTATAACCATTTAAATTCTCTATATGGTATAAGGAAGGGTTTGGTAACATTTGTGGCTTGTTCAGATCCCATAGCTCCAGATTTTGGAGGAAACAACCAAGATTCATGGTTAGTATAAACTATACATCCTTGTCTCTATTGTTATAAAAACAATATGTGGTGATAAATAGATCCACAAAGGGGAGCATACAAGATATTCACAATTTGTTTAACCATAAACCTCAACTGATGTTGTGTGTGTTCCATTAGAAGAGGGTAATGCGAGGTGTAGAGAATAGTTAGACAAATTTTTTTCCCACAACCACATATTAATATATCCTTGGACATCAGGTGGCATATAATTGGTGTATGGTTTGTTGAACCGTGCAGCCAAACCATTTGCCTCTTTAAAACTATGTAAATTTAATACTTTCTCTCTCTATCTTTATAACATTACCCCTATTTTATTTTTCCTCTCCAATGGATAGAAACCTCTCTTACTATGTTTTGAATATTTCTCATTCCTAAATCTAGTCATTGAATGATTTTTTCCATCTGATGCCTGATCAAGCCACCATTCATCACATTGGATCCTTCTTGGTAAGTGATTGGATCCTATTCATTTCATTCTCTCGTTTATTTTTTTCAACACTAATATTGTGAAAGATTGTATTCTTTTTTATAGGGTTTTTTTATATTCCTCCATTTTATTTTTATCAATTAAAAACTATGTTATGATACAATAAAAGGCATATACTAATAGAAAAAGTTATGTGTTCTAGGAATTTTCCCTCAATGTCTCTTCGTTTATAATTTTTTTCATTGTCTGCATGCCTGTTTCACCAATCGTTGCTCCTAAAAACTAAAATTCTTAATTTTAATGCTTAGAGGTTTCATTATAAGGAAATATTGACATATCTTGACACCATTGTAGCTTCATACCTCAATGGAAACCACCTAATGTAGGGTTTGTTCTTCGTTAGTCAATTAGTGACCCATATTGGGATTTCCTAAGATTATATTTGGTTGAATTTGACTTGAAATTCAATAAGATAAGTGTTTCACGATAATAAATAAATATTAAATGTGTTAAAAGAAGAGTATATGTTTAAATACCACATTTACATTATCCTTTATAATTAATTTAAAAAATCACTGTTGGTCTTTATTTCACTAAGTCATGTATGATGAAAGGTACTAGAATAAACCTAAGGAATTTTAATGGGTAAGAGTAATTCATGGCCTGAAGTATTTTGTGATAGAATAAATGTATAACATGCCTATTTTATGTAGAACTTTTACATGTTTATCGTAGTGTTTAGAATCTTGGATTCCTATGGGAATGCCTTTTGGACTTAGAGGACGCCATTCTGATAATTTGACCCAATTTCTGTAGGAGATACCCACCAAAAAATCTAGTCATTAGCTCATTATATGAATTCATTAGTGATGTACATAGAATTAAATTGTATCTTATTTTGATATTATAATGGCATAGATGCACTCCTTGGATTCCACTTGACATCTAAGGATATGTACATGGACCATTTGCATTCCATCCAGTCATTCTTAGCCAGAATTTACTATGGAAATGATCTATGGACTCTGTTAGAAATACTTCCAGTCAAATTCCTTAGGTGTATCCCTTGGATTACCCTTTGTCCCTTATTCTAGTCTACTTGGTTTTCTACCTTGAGCTTTCTCTACCTTCTATGGTCATGGATGCCTTGAATTCACCTTGGATCCACTATTTTTATTATTATATTTTACAATACTGCTGGATTCATTTTTTTCCCTCAACATTAAATGTTTAATAATAATAAGTTAATGAAAAAAAGTTCCAAGACCAAATGAGGCTAAAGAAGGTATAGGATATTTATATTTCATAGTATTAGATTTATACACATTCTCATTGTTATAATTTATATTCATATATTAGATTTTCATAGATTTTATTTGTAGTGGGATACTGAAATTTCTATCACATCCTATCTAGTTTTTTGTTGGAAACGAGGTAGATTATATGATCACTAGTGTAGAAAAAGGGAAGAATTCCTCTTGGGGAACCTAAATTCCTTCTTTAGGATGGGATCTTGGTTGCAGATAACAAGGTCAATGCTCAAAGTTCTTGGATAGTTCATTCCATATTGATTATTTGGTATATCAAGTCTTTTACATCCCATCCTTTTCCATGTAATCATGTTTTCCCTTTCATTATAGATGCAATATCAAATTTTATATGATACATTTTATTTCTTATGATAATTATTTATTTCATTGATGTTTATGCTTGTACCCACTGCCTGATCATTATTTTTACACTTTAATTGCATATAAATCCTTTTTACAATTGTACTCTTCTATACCTAGGAGAATAGTCTCCCCAGAGACACTCTCTAGGCCCTCGATTCTAGTTAATATCATTTAGAATATTCCAAGTTTCTCTTGAGTCAATATGGACAACTAGTTTTGGTTGTTCAGGAGTGAACTGATTTTTGGGATGTCACAATGTTATATTAGAGTATTTATTTTTAATATTATTGTTTTGGAAAGTATAAATAAAGGACTAGGAAGGTGTTAAGATGTGGTCATAAGTTGTTCATGGGAGTAGCTGTCCAACATTCATGGTAAGGACCAATTTTTAAAGAAATGGGAAATTATTGTTTTATATTCATCCTATTACAGTTGATATACATTCACCATTGGGTGATGAACATGAATTGTGGTATTTTTTTATGAAGATTCAATCTTAGCATGTATGCCAATGATAGTTGTAATATTTATCATCATAGGAACTTAGGATTCACATGTCATATAGAATCCATGCTATATTAGTGTTTATTTACATTCATTTCCTATTTTTAATGTGATATTTATATGTGAAATGATCTTGATATATGCATGTTCCACTACATCTTTTGTAGGGAAGGTAACTTTTTTTTTTCCCATATATATTTATGGTGGTATCTTAAATAGAAAATCTATACACATGTATGATATATAGCCCTTGTTACATGAGATGGACATTGGTTGTGATTACATGACTTCAAATTTCATTTTATATATTGTTTGGGTATTTATAAATTTGAAAGCATAAATCACCAAGTTGAGCAATCGTATTCAGCCCATTACATTCTGATACTATGTGTAAAGGGGATGGTTTTAAGGAAAATGGTTTCAATTTGATTTTATAATGAGTATGTTCTTTTATAAACTAGAAATTATAATGCATTTAACTGAACCTTGTAAAATGTATAAAATCATTTATAGACCCAATATATAAATTATGACTTTTAAACAAAATGGGTTCTAAAAAATGAAGACGCTAAGTGCACAAAAAATACTATTTACCTCTTTAAAATTCAATTTTTCCTTCAAATATCAAAACCCATGTAGAAAAAAACATGAACAGTTAAATAATCCATGAACATTGAAGTGGGTAGTTGTGGTAGTGTGTTGGGTAGTGATCCATTTTCTTTCTTCTTATCTCATTAGTGGTCCTATCTCATTTAGTTTTTTTCTGAGGATTATGATTGGAATTTTATGAAATATGACCCCATGATATCCTCAAGTTGTGTGCCAGGAATGTGGAGATGAAAATTATTTAGAGGTTGTGGGCCTTCCTCCACTAGTGTTACATCCAGTAGTGCCACATTTGGCTCCACCTAATGTTCCTAAAATGCAAATAAATGCTCAACTTTGAGATAGTTTCCTACTCTTGATGTAGTCTATGCAGTGTACTATAAAAAATGCACTTCTGATGTATGATCATACTCTTTGATCATTATGATATGCCTCTAGATAAGAGGTTCACGCTCACCACAAATATTTTGTGAGATTCTCTCAATCACTAATGGGATGTGACCACCCAGGATGGTATTTATCGGGGCATAGTTTGGGAAGACTTCATGACTACATTCTATGATTAATTTTTCCCTAATAAGTAGAGAGATGAATGAGATAGGGAGTTCATACAACTTTTGCAAGGTGTTATGTTTGTTATGGACTATTCATAATGCTTTACCGAGCTTCATGGATTTGTATAATTTCTTTCTAGAGAGAAAAAATATTGAGTGATATTCATTGAGGATTGGATCAGGTTATCCATACACACGCACTTGAATATCATCCACTAATATTAAATTTGAAAAATCATGAACCAAGATCTTATCACAATGAAAAATTTTGGGGACTATGATATTATAGGGAATATAGGGGTAGCGGTGAAACAATGTAGTTGTTCTTCCAATATTAGTAAGCATATCCTTATGATATCTCATCAGATCAGTGGTAACCAATGTATCCAAACTGCTATGTATGTTGTATGCCATTAGTGTGGATGGTAGGGGGATGTTAAGCTATAGTTTCATAGTGACTCACTAGAGTGTCATGCATGAATCTGGATGGTTCATCATTAATGGGTTTTCTATACCATTCCACACGTATCTAGAGAAAGTGGACCCATAACATCTCCACATTCTGACATAAGATCAGTGACTTTGCATCGAGAAGTAAGCTAGTGTATTATTAGAAAATCATGTCAGTGATTAGGTTGTGACTGAGAAATCCAAACTTCTGATTTTCAATTCCATTAGAGAGATCCTGCTCTGGGTAGTCCAGCAAAAGTTTAGGTCCATGCATTTGGCCATTTTCTTTCATTATAGTATATACCTGAGGAATAGAGTGTATCACCTTCTATGTTATGTGGTACTATTCCTTTAGTATCTACAATCATATGTTCATTATTGAATAAAATTTCATTTCAATCCATCATTACTATATCAACCATGGAATTTATGGATCTTGGAACTCTAAAAATTTTGTGGGGTGATGACCATATACACACTATTGGGAGTAAGATCTGAAGGTATATTCCAATGCAAGGATTTTCCTCATGAGATTGGAAGCTATCACGTCTTGTAAAATTTTATTATCCTTGAGATGATAGGATTTGATGACATCCTTGGGATGTATTAGCTCATACCTTTTCATGCCCATATTTATTGTTATCGCAAGAGGGTTACATTTACACTGCTCAATGTAAGTAGATATGTATATAATGGAAAAATGGGTTTTTAGAATGGTCAAGATGGACCAGAGCATTTAGGGAAGGTATGAGTGATATCCTAGATTTCCAGCATTGACATAGAGGATCAGATGGTTCATATGACATATTTTCCTCTAACGGTGGTTGGTTTTCAGAATTGTTTCTCAAAAAAATCTTTGTGCTACCTCCTAATAGAGAGTGGTAGAGTTTATAATCAATCACGGTCTATGAGTAGATATCGTATGTATTCCTACAAATAGGATGGAACTTACTGAGCTCTAGGAGATCAAGATATAGTTGGAGGATTTAGAATAGAAATTTTATATCCAACCCAGGACTTATCCTTTGGGTTCTCCTATTATTTTTTCTAAAAATTCAAATGGAAAACTTCTAATTTTCATGCATTAATGATGGTTGAACTATATTAAAGATAATAATTGGTATCCATTTACTTCAATATATGATATTTTTTACCATCTTTGAGGACCTTTGGTATTCTTGAAGTTAGAACAGAGATCAAACTATCGTTTGGTGGGAGTGAGGCCTTCAGAATTACAACATACTGCTTTCTAAAGTTGGTACAATTTATATGAGTACATAATTATTCTGTTCTGTCTAAAGAACACACTATCTATTTTAATGGACCTAAAAATAGGTTTTAATACCCCTATATGGTTACCTTCATCATGTTTTTTGTGGTTGATAAATTTTTGTACTCTCATACTCAAAGAAACCATGATAAATATCTTAAGATATTCTATAATATGCTAATTATAACGACATAGGATTGAAATAAATGGATATTACATCATTATAGATGAATATTTATTATAATAAAAAAACGCATGCTCGAGGAATGTAACAATGTAGTTTCTTTGGAAACATGGAAACAAAATATTCTATCTTGGTGAAAGATCTAAAACAAATCCCATAATGATATCTTCCTTTAGTACTTCTTCCTAAATCCATTCTTCATAATATGGGTAAAGGAAACATAAGGAAGTGGTTATCTAAAATTCTTAGTAAGGGTAAACAAGGGAGATATGTAAGCATAATCATGAGCATTATGGTATGAGAACATGATCAAGAAAATAGAATATCATACAATTTATATCAAGGATAATATACATGAATCATGGTGTAAATATTGTCAGTTCATAAGGCATGAATCTTATATAAATAAAGAACATAATCCATGAAATCATATCATAGGAATAAAACATGGAATTTTCGTAGACACATAAGAATATATAATTATTTTCATAATAGTCAATTCATTTATTTTGATCCCATATTAGTGGAAAATATCCTTAATCGACCAGGTTCAAACCCCATTCCTACCCTATATTACTGAACCGTGGTCGCCCCTCATTCCATCCATGTATTACTTAACAATGTTCATCCCTTGTTACATCCCTGTATTACTGAACCGAGATCATTTTCTACCCAAGAAATGTAATACTGAAAAGATCTCATTTCTCATTCCATCCTTACCTATATTATGAGCTATAAATCGTTACCCAATGCATTTTAGGGAGATCTAGGTCCCACCTATCTAACTGTGAAATCATACATACATGTTCCACAAGAATATAAATAATAAAATCATAATCCATGAAATGAAATATGTATTATAAAAAAGTAATCATATCATAAAATATGTAAAATGATATGTTTCATAATCATTTCTTAAAAATCAAAACATGTGAAAGAGTAACTGATTACATAAACATATAATCCATGCAAGAGAAATGGTTTTTATAAAATTATAAACCCTAAAATATAAATGTGCTTCATAAACATGTAACTCATGAATGAGAAATGGGTTTTATAAACATACGACCTTTGAAAGAGAAATGGGGTTTCTAAACATATAAATGGTGAAAGAGAAATGAGTTTTACAGAGTCCATGACATTAATCTTAACCCTTTCATAGAAAGACTAATAATAGAACCTTTATATAATTTCATATAAGGGCATGAGTAACATCAATGGATTCCATCATAGATAGAAAATAATTTTGAAATATCTTTCAAAAACATTTCTTGATGAAAATATAATTTATTATTTGAAACGGTCTTCTTAATACATAAAACCATTTGAATATCCTTTTTTATAAAATAACCCCAAAAATTATAAGGAATGCATGAAATTTTTTTGAAAACCTTTTTTTCATTATAACATATAAAATAAGCTTCAAAACATTTTAAAACCATTATTCTTTGAAAACACCTTGAAGGATTAAAAAAATACAGAAAACAATTTCAAAAACATTTCATTTTAAATAATTTAAAATCAGAGAATAAAAATCTTGAAAATGTTTTAAAAACAATTTCATTAAAAATTATTTTAAAACTAATTAATAAGGCATGAAAACATTTTGAAAAAAAAATTCCTTGAAAAAATAAAAAAAGAATCTCAAAAAAAAATACAATTTTAAATGAAAATATTTTCTCAAAAATTATCTGTTTAAAAATGAAAGGTAAGTTTCAATGAAATGACAATAGGTAAATCTGTACATACCATATGAGGTAAAAAGAACATTCCTTTTTCATGATAAAATGGAAAGAAAAATAGATTATTCATAAAGTGATAATAAGATACCATTGAAAATATTAATAAATGAAAAAAGGCTAAAAGTTTATTTTAATGATTATAGGATAATGGTAAAATATTATTGGAACCAATTTTATATAATATATATTTCCGAATGAAGAAAGGGTAAAGTCGTAATTTCATAAAAACACTTAATTAAATAAATTATTTAAAAAATTAGTAGAAATATAGTACCAACACATCAATATAGATTTAATAAACAATGGATAAGAAAATTAAATAATTTCTTAAGATATGGGTTATAATATTTCATCAAAGGATTCATATTCATAAACAATATTGAGAAGTGACGAGATTGTTTCAATAACCCTTTATCACGTGGTAACATGGGATCATGGTCTCTATATTGGAAAAGAAAATAACATGATGCATATAATATCATGAAAATATTAATATTCACAATATATCATATAAAATGAATTTATATACACCTCAAAATTAATTTAATCATGGAAAAAAACATGAGTCTCCATGAAAGAAAAATTGAGGCAAAACTATTTTACCGATTTGGTAACTTTTTACACTTATACCCCATGAAAAGAAAGACCATAAAATGGATATCTGAATACAGATAAATATAATTATATGATAAATAGAATAAAATATTGTCATTACATACACCACACAAAAATAAAGAGCAGAAAACATAGCATGTATCTCATTGAAATAAAAAGTGTGATGAAATCTCATTACCTTGTTCTTGAATCACGTCGTACTCATTCAAACCAAATTTATAATAAATTAAAATCTATTATACATATTTTTAATAACCATATTCATATATATAATACTATATATGATTTTATAATGATCTTATATGACCCTCTTTTTTACCATCCTATGTTAATGTTTCACTTTGAGTAATATTCGTTGTGTTCTTCATATATGTCTAAATTTGTTATATTCATGGTATTTATACATATATCATGATTCTAGAATGTATAACATGATAAAATACTAATTTATATATAGTATATATGTATTATAATAATCTATATAATATATATGTATGAAACTTAATACACCATTCTTTGAAACGGTGGGCTGTACATACACATAAACACTATTTCTGCTAAATTGTCGTGTTGAAGGATATAATGTAAATGAAAAATATGTATATATATATGTTTATATATATATTTATATATCATTATTTAAAAATATTTATTATATCATATATTTATTATATATTTAGTAAAATAATCCATAATACAATCAATGTAGTGTATGAAGGAATCATATCGCTTTGAGGGGGCGGTAGTCCACTCTTCCTCCAATGAAAATATCGTATTAATTCCAAATGGTAGGTAAAAATATATTTGATGTAAAAGGAATATAGAAGATTAAATAAATAATAAATATAATATATAACATATAGAAACATATTTTCAATCATAATTTCCACCTTGAAAGGTGGTAAAGAAAATTGAATAATCCTCGTTTAGTGATGTGGTAGTTCACCGTACAAATAAATAGTACATTAATTATCCATTAGATGGAGGTTTGTATAATTTTAGTTTAAAAAATTGCATTAAAACGTCATTTTATATTTAGGATATTCGTTTTTTTACACAATAATGGAATAAATAGAGTGGAGGGTGGAGAGGGAAAATAAAATAATGGTGCTCGAGATAAGGTGTTTTCTCTTAATCAGGTAACTCATTTTGGTTTTTGCCAAAAGGATTCATGGGATTTCTTTATTCCTAAGGTAAGAATTATAAGAGGAATTTAGGATTCTTGGGATGTTTATTGGGAATATTCTGGTCAAGCATAAGAGTTTTCAGATGTGTGAGGAAGTGGGTGATGTGCGGGCCTTTTAAAGAGAAGGAAAAGGACTCACATGGAATTTCTAAAAACAAGTTAGGCGTACACATGTTCTAAACTAAATTAAGTCTTAAAAAACCAACATAAATCAGTAATGGAAGTTTTATTACCTATATATTTCCATCCAATGTGATTTAGACTTGTGGATAGGTCATTTGGGCACCTAAGATAAAGGTTTAGTCCCTAATTAAGCTTAATTGGACCTTAATTGTTGTGAATAATTTTAATCACTTATACTAATCATTTTGATCAGAAATAAAATTGATATAATTAGAAAATAAATATCACACTGATAGAAATGGTGAATAATGGGTTTAATAAACTAAATTCATAGAAGAATAAAATTTAATATTAACGATAATCTCGTAGATGGGACGAAATTACAGGTCATTAAAGTAGAAAGAGTTTCAAAATTTTATTATGTGTTTATATTCAATTTCAAAGTGAAATTACTTTTAATGATCTAAATTGTATTAATATATGTATATTTGATCTAAATTGACCTTAAAAACATTTAAAATAGAATTTAACACTAATAATTACTTAAATGAAAGGGAAATTTTTAACCTAAAAGTTGTATTTTCATTATTCATCAAAAAATGATGTTTCTCATAAAAATCTAAAATATTTACCCTAAGATTATTTAAGAATTATAAATTCAAAAAAAAGTTTATTTTTCCAAATCCATTTTCTATATGTCTCTAATATTAATTTTATTGTTTTTCATAGAAGGAGATTAAGTGTAGTTCATAGTATTTTTAAACATATAAGGTCTTTACCAAATAAATATATCTTTCATTATGAATATGTTTTATTTATTTTAAACCATTGAATAAATTATTTCAAAATTAGATATTAAAATACATATCACTAATTTAAACAGATAGGTTATAATTATGTCATTTAAAAAATTATCATAAAATGATGCTCCATAGAAACTCGGTTTTGTGTGTAATGTATCCCAAGTCAGTGTTGCGTGTAGAACAACCCAAGTCAGTATTTCATATAGCACAAGACAAGTCAGTTACATATAAAAGTAATTTTGGGCTTAGTGTTTTAATATATATATATATATATATATTTAATGAACTATTTCCAGTATCATATGAAATAAAAAGTGTCAAAAAGATGAATTAATTGAAGAAAATATTTCAAAAAATCATGAGGTGTTACATTCCACACCAGTTAAAAAATTTCCCAAAAAATTCATATGGTTTCTCAAAGTATCAATACATGAATGTTTCATTCATAGTACCCCACATAATAAAAATGAATTCTATAAATTCCCATAAAATGGAATGTTGGTCCCATAATAGTTACCCAATGTAACATATAACTTGGTTTCTACATAAGAGAACATAGGTTTGGAGTGAATATTAGACATGGAGGAAAATAATAAATATTTATAAAGAGTGATTGAGGTCATCAATAACAAATAAGTTAATGATCAATGAAAAGTCAAGGTCTTAAAAGTCATAAATTTTTTATGATTTAAAATTCCATCGGTTCAAAAAAAATTATGTATAAGGACAACACATTTTCTTTCAATAATTATCCAAACGTTGAGTAATATAAAAATATATACTTACTTAAAATATTTACATAAAAACTCATTTATTATTTGTGATTATATCAATTTTGAATTAATCAATAACTCTGTGTTACGGATATCCAGAAATTAAATTTAGTTCCGGAAGTGCTCAAATACTATTCTGCTATATCTTAAGGCTCAAAGAAGAATGAAATTTATAAGTTTTATATATAATAATTCTTAAATATGAATATGTTTAATACATTAAATCTATAAACAGAAAAACAAAAACTACTATTTCATCATAAATAATTATTCATCAAAACTAATTAGACAATAACTATAACATCACGTAAGCTAGTGGTCGGTGAAAAACTCTTATCATTATTCGATCATGGGTTCAAGGCATGTGGCCTTGACGGACTTGATTTTTTGTCACACGACATACATGGTATAATTTTATAAATACATTCTAATATAATTTCCAAAGTATGATGGACATCAATTAAATAAGGTTAATCACTAAATAGCTTTTTAACCAAGTTTTTCAATAAAATATCAATACAAACATACTTTCTCCTATTTTTTACATAAAAATTTCTTGAATAGACAACCTTATAACCCTTATGATTGATGAAAATCCAAAATCATAGAAATAAAGTCATAAAACTAGATTGACATTGATCCCCCATATATCACAAAGAAGCTCTTGGTTGTCGCATTCCAAACATATGAATACTCCTGTGGTAAATTCTCATGGAACATGGTAGCAACTTAAAGTACCATATTTCCTTTGGTAAAACATGCATTATTCCTTATTCCATATATTATTGGATATATTTCATAAATCCAAGAACTTTTAAACTTATCCCTGATACCATGAACTACTTTTCAACATGTCTTAAACTAGATCCAATGTAATTAGTACCATCCAATTAACTTATTCATAACAATATTATCTTAACATAAAGAACATATTAAGGGTTTCCTTCCCTTCATCGAAAAATCACCTTGAAATTCAATCATTTCACTAGTCTATTGGGGTCATTCAACTAAATATTGTAAATACTGATAAAAATGATAAATAGAAAAATCGATGTATATTTCATCATTAATATTTCATATATTTTTATTTCAAATATATACAAACTTCAATTATTCCACATCATCCATACTACATTAACAAGGATACCTAATCTTATTACATAATACCATTTCCTATTCACATTTCATTTGTAGTCTCTTTATGATCCGTAATATAACCATTAATCACACCACCTTGCCGGTTCCCTTCAAGATCTTTCATCTTGGGACATTAAGTTACATAATAACCATTTAATCCACACTAAAAACACATAACTGTAAATGATGTCTTAGTGAGGTCAATATTATAATCCATTTCATTAACCAAACTCTTCATTTTCCCCAGCAGTAACTTTCATTTTTCATTTATTTTCCATAGTCAAAAAATATTCTTATTCCCCTAAGAAATTAAATTAGGTGATTCTTTCTATATTCTTGACACAAAAAACCAAATCTTATTTCTTCTATGTCCCCCATTACCTATACTCTCAACTAAATCCATATTTCTCTTCCTTGTTAATTTTAAGAGTTGGTTAAAGCACATTTTGTCAATATTTATCATTGAAAACTAATTATGCATGATCACAAAATCATTCACTCCATGAATCATCCCACTTCAATTCTAATCAGAAAATTTTCCATCACATTCAACATAATGTAGGACATCATGATCTCCTAAATAATTAATCTCTACCATCAAATACATTCCCCAGGATAATTTAAACTATGGGTAGGCATACTCCAAAACACCATTTAATAAATTTTTCTAAGTGGTTTTTCTCATGAGACAAGTTGATGAATCAATGTGATAGATAATTTCAGGCCACACTCATATTTGTATGTCCAATGATTTCATTATATATTTAGTGATACAGTTATTTCATAAACAATATATCTTATCAAAATAATTCCATATTAAATAATTAAAATTTAAAGAAATATATTTTCCATGTAATTCAATTAAATTTAAAAGTGAAATACTATATATAGGAATGATATATTTTTTAGGAAATAATTATTTAAATAATAAAAAATAATATGGATATTAATGAGAAATTTAATTTCTAATTTCCCATAAAATGGATTGTGTCAAGAGAATTTTAATGAACATGAAATTAATAATAGATAATAGATGACTATCGATTCAATAGAAATATTTACAATGAAACAAAATCTTTTATTATAAAAAAATAAATAAAATGGATTTAAAATATTAAAATAATATTTCAATAAATTTTTATTTCATTAAAATCATTAAAAATGTATAGGAAAATACAAAATCTATAAAAAAATTATGATGGTGGGAAATCTCTTAAAGTCCATATTTTTTAAAAATAATACATTCCTCTAGATTTTTTATTAAAAAAATTAAAAACGACCCTTTGGGAGAAACAATAGAATGATTCTTATAAAACAATATAATCATAAAGGATAACTTGAAATGTCCCTCATAAATCATTTGAGTAATTAAAAGGTCCTATTTAAACAAAATTTGAAAAATATAGACATGGAAGTTAAATATACTTGATCAAAATAAGAAATTAGATCAATTTTTTTTAAATGTTTCATTGATGATTCAACTTAAAAAAGAGAGGAACATATAGAATAAAATACGAAGACTCCATAAAATAGTAAACATGAATTTGAAATTTATTCAACGTGAATAAATAGAGATTTCGATTAAATAACTATAAGGGGATGTATATACACTAGATAAAAATAAATATGTTTATAATATCAAATATGTACTAATGGATAGAAAAATGAGAAAAATACCTTACAAAGATCATATCATTAAAGTGAGAATTAATCATTGATGGGATTATGTGTAACAAAGTTAAATAAAAAACATTTCGAAATATGACATACAAAAATTTTAGGTCACTTCACACGTAATCATGGCCTATTATAATCAATGAAGTTAAAGTATAACCCAATGAATAGAAATTGAGTTAAAAAACATCATACCTCGCATTTACCCTTAGTTGAACATGCAATTAAATATTGTATAATGGTTTTAAACAAGTTATAAATTTATAATAAAACCATATTAATATTTATCATATCATATACGATCATCTTATGACATATTATCACCAGTTCAGTAACAATCATTCTTTATTATAATTATTTTGGGTGTTAACTAATTTATTTTCGGGTACCTTTTCTTTCTTGTATATTATTGTCCTTGTACTTCAAGTATGGTTTTATAATATAAAAAAATTTAATGATGATATAAATATAAAATATATTTGTTAAATATATCATTATTCCCATACATTTAAATTATAAATGAGAAATGGATCACATTAATTCACGGTGGTGGTAGCTCAAACATACGCCTGAGCAATGTTACCATTTTCTAATTGATTTGAAGATAAAAAGGTATATAAAATATTATAATTATAAAATAATATTTATTTCCTAAATATCAAATATATTCATTAGTTATGTCTTTAAAATGATCCATGTAATGTGGTGATGAAAATATAAATTACACCTTTATATGGAGACGGTATGACATACATACACAGAAGCTATGTTTTATCTTTCAGTAGGTTGTAAAAGTTATGTAAAATAATTGTAAATTTATAATAATATAATATATGTGTGTTTTTATTATACAAAAATCATTAATTTTTCATGTTTATAACATATTTATAGGAAGATGATGCAAATTGTTTTTGAAAGATTTGGTAAAGATAATTACCACTTCATCAAAAGAGAACATTTATATTTTCTCCAAACAGACATAGGGTAGATATTTTTGAAAGAGAATATCCACTAGAGATTCTATATGTATTTTAATAAAATTATTGGGTAGGTTTTTTTATCTAGGTTTCTCAATGTGTTGTAATGAGAAGAGAAAATGGGTGTCATTATATATATAATGAGAGAGGCACTCTTGGACTTACTTAAAGTATTAAATTAATATATATTTTTCCCATCTCTAAATAACTCCAAATTAACTTAATTCATATATAATGTGATTATAATTCAAAATAATATCATCTCAAAAAAATTTGATATGTATAGATTATTTTTTCACCGTTATCTTTTGGTTTTAACTCTCAATTAATCCTACTAACAATTATTGAAATAAAAAAGTTGTATGATCATTAATGGTTAATAATGTTACCATAAAATAAAAATTGGATGATAAATATCCAAGGCACAAAATTTTTTACCTTAAATTTTTCCCCATTTCCTAGTTCAGTATTTTTATGATTTTTATATAATCAAATAATATATTATTTTCATAAAATACCAATATTATAATTTTGTACACTCTTCATTTAATTTGACTTTTCATACATCAACACAGTAGAGTAATTAGAGTTTAATACTTTAAAACACCACCAATATATTATATATATCTATAAAATTCATTTGTAAAAATAATATATCCAAATCATATATCTTTTAATAATTTTAAAATAAATTATTTTATTTTTCTATTATTTGAATAAATATATTTGTGGTATTGCGTAAGTATTTAGGATAATTTTTCAATAACTAAAAATAAAAAAATATCATGAAAAAAATAAATAAATTATTTTCAAAATAATGCTTCACATTCCTTTATTACATATTCATATCCTAATGTGAACATATAAAATAAGCTAAATAAAATAGAGTGATGTTTTGAAACTCTTTATTTAAAAGAAATATAAATTTTATCTCCAAGGTCAAATGGCACAAAAATATCATAAATTTTAATTTAGTAATGTAGTGATTTATTTACTCTAATTTAATAAAATATAAACATATTTTGGATTTATTTTTAATTGTTTATTGCATTATTTTTATCCTTAATTTCTAGATTTTCCCTTTACTAGAGTGATAAATATTATCATGGCTACTCTTTATAATGCCTTAAAATAAATGGAACTTATTTCCCAGTATTTTACACCGTGATTAAAAATATGGAATTAAATTTTTTAAGAATAAATTTAAATAATTTTAATAAATAATCGTATTATAAAAACAAAAAATACAATGAAAATCGATTTTTCAAAAAAAAAAATATTTAAGTATAGAAATATGTTTATAAAAAAATAATCTATTAAATTTATTCTAATGAATATAATTATATAAATAATAACATATAATAACTAATGTTTAATTTTAAGCAATTTAATATAAATTATAACTTTATAAATTCTTGAAACAAAAATAAAATTTTTAAAAATAATATTTGTAACCATTTATTGAATTTTTTTTTGAAAAACCCAAAAATTCACTCTAAGATAATTTTCATATACTGATTTTAGAAATTAAATTAATTTAATCAAAAATATATTTAATAAAATGGGAATTTAGGTTGTAATCATATTCTTGAATAAACATTTTATTTTGTGATACTATCTCTTCAAAAGAAAAGCATACTATAATTGATGCTCGAGTTTTATATTCTTATCTCTATAAAAAAATCATCGTAAAAATATCAGAAATTTCATATAATGAATAGAAATTGGAATATATTCAACATAATTTCTTTAACTTCTAGCATTTCTACTTATATGATATGATTTCCCTACAATAACTTTATAAGTTAAGCATTTTGATTTCTCAACACTAGTTTTTTATTTCCTACTATCCAGATAGTCTCTTCATAGTGAGATAAATCACGTTCCAATTCCATTTCATCAAATTTGATAACATTCATTGGATCTTGCATGTACATCCTCAACATTAAGATATGGAACACATCTTGTACTTTAGAGAGGCTAGGTGGTAATGCAAAATGGTAAGACACAACAAAAAGTCGTTCGTTAATTTTAAAAGGACTAATATTCCTGGGGCTATGTTTTCATTTCTCAACAAACCATATAACAAATTTTTATGGAGAAAATGTTAATAAAATGAGATCTCATGATTTAAAATCAAAATATTTCCTTCTATTATCATTATATATCATTTTTTTGCTTTGAGTTTCTTTAATATGAGTTTCAATAGTCCTGAATTCATTATCGTCTCCCCAAAATGTTTTATCCCTATAAGATTTCTATAACCAAATTCATTCCAAAAAGTTGTAGAACAAGATTTATTTTCATATAATGCTTTATGTGGATCTATTTGAATACTTGAATGTATTCTATTGTCATATAAAAATTCCAAAAAATGTAAATAGTAATCCCATATATGTTTAATGTCAATTGATAATGAACTCAAAATGACTTATAACTTTTGAATAGTTATTTTAAATTATCCACAAATTTGATGGTGACTAGAAGTGATCAAATAAAGCTTGGTATGTAGATCTTTGTGATTATTTCTCTTAAATTTCGATATATATCATGGATCACAATCAGATTCAATTGAAATAGGTAAACCTTAAATCATAAAACATCATTAATATAGATTCATTCATGGTGATCTAGTAGTAAATATTCTCTTATATTAATGAAATGTGCATATTTGGCATGGAAATCAATAATAACCCATAACACATCATTATTTTTAGGATAATTTGGTACTCTAGTGACAAATTCAAAATCCATTTCATCAAATTTTCACATAGGAATTTTTAGAGGTTGTAGGACTCATCTATGATGTTGTCTTTCACCCATAACCTATTGTAAAACCATTCATCGTGGAATGTAATCAGCAATTTCCCACTTCATATTATCCCAAAAAAATGCTCATTGAAATATCTATAAATCTTGGTGATTCAATAATTTATAGAGTAATTAGAGATATGGGCATATTTTTATAATTACTCTTTTAGATCAGTTAAAAACGGAACATAAAGTCTCTATTTAAATTTTATAGCCTCATCTTCTAATATGAACTCTTCCAATTTTCCATCATTCGCATCTTTAATTTTCTTCTAAAAATTATTATCATTATTCAGAGAAATTTTTATAATTTATAGTAAATATTTTTTGTAAATAATTTAAAAAAGGAGTCATTTCCCCTTCCTTAATACTTCATATATTCATCTTTACAAATCCATAAACTTATGATCCCTATCGATCCTCATTTTTTTCGGACACTATGATTTTTCATTATCAATGAATCAATTACCTTAATTTCCTTCCTTGGGCAGTGTTGTATTGATAAATTATAATCCATAAATATCTTAAGTCATTAACATTCCCGCATATTAACCAATTTCTGAGAAATTATGTATTTTATGATCTTATTGTCCATCTATATCTGATGTTATTGACCATAGAGATAATATATATATATATCATCAATGGAAATATTATAGGTTCCAAATCAAGATCATGACTATGATATTGTGTTCATGAGCCTTTAACTTCATTGATTAATTCTCAATAACATTACTCTTTTATAAAGTACAAAAACAAGTCCCTTATTTGATACATAACTAAATATAAAACTCATACATTTCTTTATGGTAGACCAGGAATCAGATTGTTCACTAATCTCTATGTCAATTTGTTAAAAAAGTATTCAAATTGTTTTATTCATGTGAAATTAGCCTCTTTATATGTAGGGTTGGAAAAAACCCTTTATGTTCATTGGTGTATACCATTCATTGATTTCCATTTTCATTAAAATATTTACTAAGATTTTGTCCTTAGTGATAATATAGACAAGGAAAGAAATATCTTGTTATTATAATTTCCACTTGTTAGATTTCCCATATATATCATTTTATCTAAGAGTATTAACATTGATCCACATGTTGTTATTAGGATCCCTATATATTTTTGAGTAAATAAAGATATAATCGGGAAATACCATAACATGATTATTTAGAAGTTTCTTCATTAAATTATTCATCGTATCCAAAAAATATATGATATATTAGTCAATATAAATTTAATTACTGTAAAATTATAATCTACACAGCTCATATGAAATGATTTCTTCAAAATATATTCCCTCTATTATTAGATATGATGATACCTATAAAAAAATATATCTTTTGAAAACATTATTCTCAATAAATTTTATCAAACAACTCATTAATGTGAGGTATAGGATACTTTATCTTTAAAGTGTAGCATTGATTTCCCAATAATTAATACACATCATCATAGATCCATATTTCCTCTTAATGAAAAGAATAGTGGTTCCCTAAGGTGAAAATCTATGGTGTACGAATCACTTTTCATTAAAATCCTAAAATTGTTTATTCAAATCAATTATTTCAACCATTCCCAATATATAATGGGGATTTTATATAGTTCTTTCCTTAGGGGTTACATCAATGTAAAAAACAACAACACATTTAGGTAGATGTTAATGTAATTATTTTATAAATACATCAAGGTATTCCTATACAAGGGGCATTATCAATTTGAAGATTAGCCTTTCCATCCATAGCTTATACTTTCTATATTTCCTTAATAATCTCATTAATATGATATACTATGTGTGGATATAAATATGACACAAATAATTAAGTCTCCATTCTAAATATATTGAATTCTAAAACTACATCATGAATCATAACTTCCTTCTATTGGAACTAAATTTCTATATCATATTTTGAATGAATATCCTTACCAAGTGTCGTATAAAAATTAAAAATAAGTATAATAATCAAGTCTATAATTAAGGAATATTTATTATTCATAGTCAAAACTAATTAATGTATCATTATTATTTTGATATTCCAACTATGTTTTTTGACTGACAACTCCCATCTGAATGTGTTAGGGAAATTTAAAAATTTCAAAGAAAATGTAGAAGATATTAAATAATGTGACTCTCTAAAATAAAATATAGAATTGGATAAACTTAAATATATGATTAAATTACATTCCATCACATCATTGGAAACATCAACCTCGGATATAGTGTTATAATAATCTGGGATTTCTCTTCTGGGCCTCTTTTATGGTAAAATTCCATTGATTCTTGAGACATTACTTTGAGTAATATAGAATTTATCTATAGTTGAATCATCGGAAAACATTGGTTTAATTATTTATCTTTCATTTATTATCCATGTGACCCATATCTCTGCACATGTAACAAAGTATGATGTCCTTCAAACATTTTCCAAGATGTTTCTTTCCAATATTTTCACATTATAGTAATTTAGCTTCTCCATTATTCTTCATTTTCACTTTACCTTTTTATTATCTCTATGATTAACTCTTATTAAATTTATTTTTCATGAATATATATTATCTATAAAATTAATTCATTATTTTTGAAGTAAATTACACTACTTTACCATATGATGAAAAACTATGGGAAACTAGTTCCCTTCCGAGTAATAGTTTAAGGACTTGAAATAAATGACCAATCATGTTCTTTGGATTACATATTTAATCTATAGTATAACTAGATAGTCATGTAATTTTAGCCTCATAATTTGAGAAAAATTTTATATTATTTTCCAATAATTTGGGTAAATTTCTCTTCTTTTATTTATGTTTCTCAATATGAAAATACTTTTCAAATAATATTATCTTAAAATCTCCTGATTCCAGTTATTATATTCATTCTTTATTCTATGTATTATCGATCAATATCCACCATTGATAAGAATCACATCTATGTAAATACAAACCCAAAATAACATTTTCTCTTTCACTGCATCTCAGTGATTGAAATATCATTTCACGAAACTTATTTTATTGTCCAACTACCAATAGATTAGTAGTTCCATTAAAAGATGAAGGATTCTATCAGATGAAGTGATCCAACATAAGTGTATCATGTAATGTAAAATCATGTTTCTCTATATATAAATGGATATTATACATAATTTGTGTTTTCTAGATTTATATTAATATGATCTTCTCATCTCAACATTAGAACTTTTGGATTTCTCAGTAAGGAAATCCCTACGTTGACAATGAGATTTAATTCTGTTTAATCAATTAGGTTCCAAAAAATAAATAATAGAATAAACTATGTTAGCTCATAATGATCATTGATATTAATATATACAATGAAAATTACTCTAATGGTAAAATATTTCAAATTATATAAGGGATTATCATAATTCCCATGTTAGTTATGTTCATTTAAAGTCTAGATCTTAATATTTCTAATAATCTTCCTATGATTCTAAATATAACCAACCCATCTTCAGTAACCTAGAGTCAGTGTCTACTTTTTAAAAAAACCATAGATACAATGGATATATTATGACAGAACCAATAATCTTAGTGTACTTAGAGAACCAGATACAAACCTGATATACATTTCACATTTGGAATAAATTATAATACATAATACAAGAAAATGATTTACACCCTCGAAACTTATTCAATTATTTATTCATCATACCTTGGAAAAGTTTAAAAAAATGGGGATCTAAAATGATCTGTAATGGTTGATTGTAATATTATATAATATAATAAAGTAATGAATAATCAATTTGGAAAGTTAAATAACTATAAAAACAATTTATTTATTAAATAACATGATCTTGAAATGAATGATTGATAATATCAATAAAGTAATCTCTTAGATATTAATATTTGAATTCTAAATGAATGACATAAAGAATTTTATACTTCATTATCTTAGATATAATTATATCTCTACCATGAAATCATTATTCTGAGGAAATTTAAACTAGTTTTACACATCCAACAAAAAACAATTTAATAAATTTATCCAGCTGATTTATCTCTTCGGACTTATCGATCCATTGAGGGGATATATAATTTATAGTCCCACCCATCACTGTATTCCTAATTAATTAATAGTGTATTTATTGATAAATTTTATTCATAAAAATAATGTTTTTATAAAATAATTTGTGTATAGAATAAAGAATAATGAATATTAATTTTTTACTACCCAATCAAATAACATTAAAATTGAAACACTATATGTATAAATTATTTAATTTTTTGGAAATAACAATATTCATTATATAATTAATATATATATTTAAGATAAATGAAATTTTCAAGGATCAAAAGAAATATTATGATTCAATATAAATTAAATGACAAAAAAATAATAAAATATTAGATATTAAGATCAATTTATTGAATATATAGTTTTTGTAATAAAATAATGTTCGTTAGAGAATTAAATAAATTTGAAGATAAATATTAAAATAAGACTTCTTTGAAAATTATTCTTTCTAAAACCAATGAAAATAATCATAATAATTTAAATGGAATAATATTATTTTGGTAGTAATATATTATATTAATAATGTATAAATTATATATTAAACAATCCCTTTGAATATTTATAAATAATGTTAACAATTTCCCTTTTGGGAAAACATTAGAATGATTTCTTTTCATACCATAGAGAAAGTTGAGGATAATATAATATTTACATAATTAATCATTTGATTAAAAACATACTTCAGTTAAAGTATTTAATAATATGGACATGGTAGAAAAATATACCCAACCCAAAAAAATAAGAATATCTTTTATTTTAAATGTTTCTTTTCTTGATTCAAGTGACATAGAGATAACATGTTTGAAGAAAATATAGAAACTCTATAAAATATTAAACCTGAATTGAAATGTTAATCTTTGGTAATAAATATATATTCATGTTAATTACACATAGAGTAATAATATACATAACATAAAAATAAATATGTGTGCAATACCAAATATTTCTCAATTGAGTTGAAATTGAGACAAAATCCCTTTAAAAGATAGCGTCATTAAAACGTAATTAATAAATGATGTGATACATGTAAAAAAATACATTTACAAAAACAAGTGGATTTAAATCATAATAAAATAAAATTTGATTTCACAAAAAATCATGGAATAACACAATCAATTAAGTATAATTATAATACAGTGAATCGAAATTGAGTTAAGAAATCTTGTACTTTCTCTTTCCCCTAAATTAAAAGTTATTTTATTTCATGTATAATGTATTAAATAATGTTATTAATCTATTAAAAAACTATATTAATATTTATAACATCATATATGATCTTTTTATAACATTTTATCTTCCATTTTATAACAATATTTCATTATTATCATTGTTTAGGGTGTTGATTGATAATTTTTCTCAAGCATGTTTTGTCATGAAATTTATGCTCCATAAAATTTGAGTATAGTTCCATAATATCAATAATGTTTATCATCATATAAACATAATTTATGACCATCAAATATTTCTTTATAACATTCTATGTAAACTTGAAATTAAAAATAGATAACATCGCTTTGTGGATTTGGTAGCCCACACATAGGCACGAGCGACATTATCATTTTCAAATGGACTAGAGGTAAGATGGTATATATGATATTATAATTAAATAATATTTTATATGTCATAAATATCATATATATTTATTATCTCTATATTTAGAACCATCCAAGTAATCTGGTGATGAAAAACTAATTACACCTCTATGTAGACATAGTAATCCTTACGTATGCATGAGCAGTGTTTTCAAATTTTGTCAGAAAAAAAGATATATAAATTATTTGTACCATAATAATGATAAAATATAAATATATTTATGATAATGGAGTTATTATTTTTGTATTTTTATAATACATATAGAGGAATTTGAAGAGTAATGAAATTTGAAAGCGTTTGTAAAGATGCTTACATCCTCTTCGAAAGAGCCTCCATAGAACTTTTCTTAAGGGACCAAGGGTTAGTCTTTTCGAAATAAAAAGACATCTATAACATACCTATAGATTTTTATATGAGATAGGGGCAAGTTTTTTTCAATATTGGTTTCTTAATGTGGTGTAAAAATTAGAGATAATGGGTATCCTTTAAAAAGTGAGGGAAGGGAACTATTCAATTACTTTACGTTTGAAATTAATTTAAATTATTTTTCATATCCAAATAACTCCAAATTTATATTATTTAGATATAATAAGAGTATGATTATAAATAATCTCATTAAAAAAATTTGGGCACATTTTAATTATGTATTCACCCTTATCTATTTGTGTTAACCCTTGTTAACCCTTTTAACAATTACCCCAATTTAAAATTTTAGAACTATTTAATGGTCAGGACTGTTATCATAAAAGGAAAATTATCTCATAAATGGTGAAGGGATGAAATATGATACCATATATTAACACCTTTACATAATGATTTTATTAATTTTAAAAAATTTATTAAAATTTTATTTTCATAATGTAGAATTTATTTTTTAAAAGTTGGGGCCGAAGCCTCATTTTATTATTAAAGAAAAAAATGCCTCTGTTAACTAGGTAGAGGGAGACCCATTACATATCATGAATGACCAATGAAAATGTATCCCATTAAATGGGCCTTAGGCCCAAGGAAAATTTTGTGAATAGTACTCCTACAGTACCAGCCTGTTATAGTACCACTACTACTACAATGTCATGCCGCTGCTACAGTACATGTCGTTGCAATAGTGCCTCCGTTACTACAGTACCACTATAGTACCTACTACCAATGGGTTTTCAACCCCCATTTTCCATTTAGTATTATTGGGTTCTTACCACTAATCCAAACCCCAACTACATGCGATTCATTTCATTTTAAATATAATTTGTTTAATTTGACATTAAAAAAATCAAGAAACCGATGCAATTCAAACGTAATACTTTTAAAAATCAATAATATGTTATATATTTCTATAAAATTCATGTATCATAATAATTTTTCCAAATTATAATACTTATAAGATTTTTAAAATCATATATTTTATTTATCTATTAATTTAATAATTATTGTGTCAGTATTGAATAAGCATGTATGCTAATTATTCAATCACTAAAAAGTAAAAAAATTATAATGATAAAAATAAATTAATTATTTCTTAAAAACTTTTATATTTGATCATAACATATTACTATCCATATGTTCAAAAATAAAACAAGTTAAAACCAAGAGGGGGACATTTAGGAATTTTCTTTGCTTAAAATAATATAATCGACATTACCATGATAAAAAACAACCAAAATACAATATTTTAGAATTTAGGATGGCTAAAGATGTATTAATCCCATAAAATGAAATATTATCAATTCTTGGGTTGATTTTTATTTCTTTATCACTTTTTTTTAAAACTTAATTATTAGACTTACCCTTTACCGATGTGATAAATTTTACCACAATTATTATTTATGATGGAAAAAATAATAGGGAAACATTTAATAAAATTAAACCCAATTATTTAAAATATGTAATCTATTTTTCATAAGTAAATATAATTAATTGGATTAAATTAATTTTAGTTAAAAATGAAAAACTCAAAGAAAAAAAGAATTTTCAAAAAAAATCCTTTTAATTTAAATATGGTTTTATAGTAAATTCAAACATAAAATTTATTCCAATGAAATTAATTATATTTTTAATACTGTAAGATAACAAATTTTTCTTTGTATCCATTTTAAAATAAATTTTTATTTATAAATGATTGAACAGAAAATATAATTTTGAAAAATAGTATTATTCATTATTCGTTGAAAAAAAAGTAAACAAAAATTCAAAAAATTAATTGTAAGATAATTTTGATATAATAATTTCAAAAATGAAATTAATTAAATAAAATTTTATATTAAAAATTTTATAATTTAGGTTTTAATCATATTCTTGAATAAAATAATTTGTAGGGGGAAAGTGTTTATTGAAAATAAAAGCTTACCATAATTGAATATCAGGTGTCAAATTCAATAAAACTTGTTTCTTTCCATAGGTTAATTAAGTTATCATTAAATATTTATGAAACTAATGTATTTTTATGGGTTATTATATGATGAAATTATGAAATTATTATGAAACTTGTTACCTTTAAATGGGTCATGATATGATTAATGTTTTATGATCTTATGGAACATATATTTATGATTTTCATTATTTGACAGGTCAACATGAAATTATATAACCCTCCATTGAGTTTGGTAAATAAGAATATATTACGAGATAATAAACACTAGAATAATTATTAATCCCAATTAATTAAGTAAATTTTTCTTCAAAATTTTTTCTGAAGTGAACTGGGAATAAGGATATGATAGAGTGGAGAGTAAACTCAATCCACAGTGATAGAATTGGAAGTGATAATTTACTAAGGAAATGATTTTACATACTTATGTGTATTCCAAAAATGTATTTGTTATTCCAATTTTATGATCTCATTGATTTTACTCTTTGATTCAATTATGATTTATGTCTTCTAATGTTATATGATTTATGTCATGACTCAATATATTGATATATGAAATATCTGATATGGTTTTAAAATTTTAATCTCATATTATTATAGCCTTATTCTCATGTGATGTTTAAGTGATCATTAATATATCCATTGTTTACCCTTATTAGGAATAAAATCTCACCCTTTATAATGATTCTTTCACCAAGGTTCTGAATAATGGTGTTATGTATGATATGCCTGAGACATTTGTTAGTTATGAAGAACTTAGTTGGTGATTATGTAGATCTCTTATAAACATGTTGATTAATTTTTAATGTTACCAAAAAAACCTATAATATTATGTCATGGATCATAATGTTATGTAATGAGTACTGATCGATTAAAATTTAATATCTATATATGAGAAATATGGGTTGATATAATCTATATACCCAAGAAAACATGAAATATTATTACACCACTTTGAGTTCATTAATGTAGTTTTGCAACACTTTGTTAAATAATTCCAATTAAGAATCTATAAAACATCATCTAATTTAGATTTATCACATTAAATAGAATACCTTAAGATTAATAAATAGTAGGTTGTATTTCTCAAATCATCAACTATTTCAAATCATCATCCATAAATCTATGGATTAATCCTTAAATATCTTAGTTTTTATGTCTCTATATGATATTTATTAAAACTAAATTTCATCCCAATAATTAATTTTTTCAATATAACCAAATTACAATCCAAATTAAACAATATATTTTAAGATATCATCAAAGTGTTTATGGACACTATTTTTTGCAGTTAGTACAAGTAATATAATAGTATATCTTCTCAAATACATCCCCAATTCACTTCCTTTGAGATTATTGTTGAAAGCACTTTCACACACAATAAAACATATCTTTGACCTGATACATAGTTCAAAAATAATTTTATTTAAACGGGATGCTCATATATCCTATCCAGTTAGACGATTTAAGGAATCCATCACTTACAAATTCAAATTCCAATATATGAACCTTTATTTAAGGGTAATTATAATACTAGATAACTCCATTCTTTTCTACAAATCATTCACGAGCAGTATCTTCATAATGTATTCAGTAGATACTTCATTAAATCACCATTACATCACTAAAAACATTGATTTCAACTTTTTAAATTGATAATAAATACAAAATCAACATCACAAAATCATAAATGGAACATCAACCTCCCTATTTGGATTTATTTTAAATATATATAAAACACTTAAATTCATTGTTTCTATTCTTTCCCTTATTCTAAATGAATAAAAAGTGAGAATAAATTTTCCACCCATTAATATAAGGGAACATATATCTATCATATACATGAAATAAAATAATTTTATCCCATTGGGATATTTATCTTCCACATCCTCCCACTTTATTTTTTTATAAAAGGCACGATTTATTGGAAACTTAAAAATGGATTACATGAGTCTGAAAGATGGAATCTTATTATAGTATTTCTCAAAAATATGAATCAAATATCCAAGAAAATCATCCTGCCATGTAATGACCTAGTTGACTCTATTATTGGAAAGACCATCTACAACCATATTCGCTTCACAGAAAGAATGTGTAATAATGTAGTTAGCCTCTGAAAGAAAAGTGATACAATTCATCCAACGGGAAGTGAATGGCCAAGAAAGATGCACCACACCATTCCAAATAGCCTGGAAAATAGGGGTTTAATCGCTTTCAAACTAGATATTTTTCCAACCTTTTAGTTGTGCAAAGTCCATAGCATGAATGACCCCCATCATTTTTACTTCAAGAGACATGTTCATACCACATCCACTAAAAAAGAATCCAAGACAATGGCCTAGATGGTTTCAAAAAATGGCTCCACATCCAGCAGGTCCCGGGTTGCCTTTGGATGCATCATCGATATTCACTTTGATCCATCCTGGGAGAGGGGCTGGCCAAAATACCTCAATGGTGAGTCTAGGAAGATGGTAAAGACCAGAAATCCAAAGACGATGCATGATCTCAAAGCCTCTCATGCTGTTGTCACAATAGGATTTCTGAATCAAGGCAACATCATGAATGGCTATAAAAATCCGCACCTGACTTGTATTAGGCTTGAGTTATCATTTATTATAAAGAATATTATTTCTTTCATACCAGATCACATGGAAGATCTCAGAAACAGCATCCCAAAAAATATTCTTAATTTTTTGTGAAGAATCAAAGATAGTACATCTTTGAAGTTGGGAGCTGATTGAGTTAATGAGTAACCATCTAGAACCCAAGATGACAAAAATATAGTTCCAAAGAGCTAAAGCTGAATCATAAGAAAGAAATGAGTCATAAATTCTTCACCATATATCTACTTGGGAAATCCTTATATATAAAAAAGATTTCATAACCTAAAAAAATTCATTCTATTATATTTCTCAATGTAGTGATAACTGAAAACTACATTACTGTAACACCCCTAGATTTTGTTTAAAATGTTTGTTTAAAATTAATTTAGTCTTTTTGATATTTTTCATTTCATGTAAAACTAAAAATATTTTTTCATTAGATTGAGTTATACGCAATATCCAGTTATCATGCACTACACTAAACATAAATTTTAATGTGATTTACATGAGGTTATGATACCTTACCGGCATGATTCACTTTCCTCAATATCTTATGTAACACGAAATACCAACTTTTACGAAAAATAATATACTATTAACATGTTATCATTTAAAATAATAAGATATAACCTAGATGTAAAATTATAATTTATGAATTTTTATTAACAAATTTATTAAAATCTGTGGTTTACACAAACATAGTATTAATTCAACGGTTAACAATTATTTAGAAATTAATATGAAAACTTATTGAATATAAAGGAAAATATTATTTTTTTACGGTCACAAAGATGTTTTACCTCAATAAATTAAATTAATTATAATTAGTGAGTGATATTAATTTAATATATATTATATATAAAATAAAATAATATTGATATTCACCCAACAGATTATATTGAAATAAGATAAGTACAAAACCAATTTTATTCTTAAAACCCAATATTTTTATTAAGTCATTTTTAACGCATTTTAATGTGAACCTAATTTTTATCAAATTTTTTAAACATTTATGGATTTAATATTTCAAAATAAATTTAATATTATAAATATGAAACTAATAATTAGTTTAGGGTAATTATTTGGTATTCTTATGTACTGTTTTTTAATGAATAGTGAAGTTAATCATTTTTAGTTCAAAACTTCATTTCCATAATATTTAATTATAAGGATAAATTATATTTTAAATTGGTTGAAAATTTTAATTATATAAAATATTTATCAATTAGTCCAGTTTATACTGCTGAAAACAATTTCACATTGAACTTGGATTAAAAAACCTAGCAAACTTTTGAATGTTTTTACTTTAAAATCTTGCATTGTCGACCCAACTGCGATATTGATTTTAAATTAATTTCAGACACTAATATGATAGGAATTTAGAAAAAAAGGATTTCATAATTATAATAATAATAATTTATAATTTATAATATGTTCAACTTAGTTTTTGATCAAGATGATTATTTAATGGAATTAAATATTAATTACATTGATTAAGGTAAAAAATTTCATAACTAAGGAGTAATCCTAAAATTTATGACCTAAAAAGACCTAGAAACATTGTCAAGAGATATTTTATGGCATTATTGTGACCCTATACTACCTTGGATCGAAATTTTATTATTACTGGATCAACATTACAAGGTAAAAACGTTGGTGGAATTCCTTTTCTAAATATTTACAAGAGTGCCACTCCACCTCCACTATAAAAAGTCATCCTTTCCTATACTTCTTTACATCTATAAAAACACTTAGGATCATACAAGATATGATAAATAATAATACAACAATCATAGATTCCTCCTTGAATCCTACCATTGAGAATAATATCATCCAATGAAGCCTTTTGGAACAATCCAAAAGGAGTTACCTGATTAAGAGGTAATTCATTGTCTTAAACTCCTTTTTTTTATTTTGAATATCTACCCCTCCACTCTCTTTATTACATTTTTATTTAATAACACCGGTATCAAAAATATACTATGATATTGTTATGATATGTTTTCAACTTAAATTTACACGCACATCCTTATAATTGGAAATGAACAAACTCTTTACATTTATAATGAATTACCGGCTCACGAAATGATAATTGTTCATTTTTACTTTACTGCCTCTCATGGTGAACATTATGATGGAAATAATATTTATATATATTATATATTATATTTAATATTTATTTAATCTTATATAATATTTTAAAAACACATATACTTATATTTTCCATTTGGTGTAAATATGGAAACTTCGGTTGAGGGCGTGTGGACTACCACCCCGTCAAAGCGATGTGATTCAGTCACAGAATACATAGAATATATTAAGGATGAGTTTATTGAAATTATATGATATATAAAATATAATATTAATACTATAATAATGAAATATATTCATTTATATACAAATATTTTATTTTTTATTTCATTCAATACTACAATAATAAAGGAAACAGTGTTCATGTGTACGTATGGCTTACCATCTCCAGGAATAGTGTCTTCCATTTCTTACATCTATATTATATAGATTATTATAATACACATATAATTAATTCAATTGATATTTATATTATTTTATTAATTCTTTAAATCATTATATATGTATAAGGACCAAAGTTGATACAAATTAAGACAACCACGAAAAACATAATAAATATTTCATGAAGTGAAACCTAATAAAGGATTGTTAACAAGAGGGTAATATAAGGTAATAAGAACACCATATATGGTATTAGGTGTAATAATATGGATATTTAAACTATTTATAATTAATTTATATTTATTATATGGGTGTTTATAATGAGTATGATGAGAATCAATACATAAGGTAAGGGGATTTCGTCTCACATTTTATTTCTGTGAGATACATGAAATGTTCACCACTATTTTATTTTATGTGGTTTATATACTTAACATGTATTTATTATATGATTATTATTTATAAATTTATGTTTAATTTCATATCCATTCTATGAACATACTTTCATGGTGTTTATATTTCAAAATATACCAAATCATTAAAATTGGTTTGTCTCAATTTGTCTTCATTAAGACACATGCCATGTTATGCAGCTATATTTTTTCATGAGCAGTATATTATGCATTTTAAATGTTATATCATGAATCTAATTATTTTAAAAATATTATAGGATTTATTTAATTTTATATTATTAAATTAGTAATATGGTATAAATTTACCAAGTTATAAGAGTTTATTGAACCAATCTCATCACTTTACAAGATCGTCTATGATTATGCATCCTTTGATGAAATATTATAATCCATATCTTCTGAACACTCATGAATTTTATTATACTATGTTTATTCAGGATATATTCATATATTGGTACAACTTTTTTCTCACTTCGGTACATAATATATTCAGTCAGAACTCTATGTTCTTTCAAAACCATTTTTTGTAAAAAGGGTTTCCTTGAATTATCTTTTAATATCATATGATAATTTAATGACATCTTAATTCTTTTTTTCTTTTAACAATGTTTTCAAATTAATATTCATGTCACATTATGAATGATGCATTTTTCTAACCTTTTTACTAAGAAAAAGTAATGTTCTTTTTTACCTCAAAAAACATGTATAGATATATCCATCATCAATCCTTTGAATATATCATTTCATGTTCAAAGGATAATTTTGAAGAACATGTTTTTAAAATATATCTTAAATGAAAATTTTTTCAATATTATTTAATAGGTTTTCATGGAAAATAGCTTTCACAATTTTTTCAAGCCTCTTTTATAAGTTTTTAAGGAAAAACGTTTTCCAAATGACTTTAAGCCCCATTTATAAGTTTTCAAAGTATTTACAATGAAATTATAATCAAAAAGCTTTTAAGAACATTTTATAATTATTCAATGAAATATTTTTAAAAAAAAATTCAAGTATTATTTCAATGTTGTCTATATATTTTCAAATGATATGTTTTTTCAAAAAAATTAACATTTTATAGAGAAATCTGAAAAGTAGAAAAGATATTTCACTCATAAAATGTTTTCAAAATATACCTACATGTTATTTTCCTTCTAATATGACATCCATAGATGTTAAGAATTGTTTTATTGGGAATAATACAAATTTTCAATTCATACTTTTTTCTTAAAGTGTTTATGTTTTTTTTGGAATGATGCTTATGAAAAATATTTATCTTTCATAGGTTATAAGATATTAAAACCCACCTCTTTTAATTGGTTATTACTATAATGAAATAGTTATGAAACTCGTATATTTTCCCATGGGTTATGATATGATTAAATATTTATGATAAACATTTAATTTCATGGGTTACTATATGATTTTTTATGAATTTGTGTCATGTGTATTTATGATTTCATTATTAGTTGTAGGAGAACTATATCTCCCACCAATCCATTGGGTAATGATTTATATCCCATCTGATAGGCATGGATAGAATTATAAATAAACTTTTTTTAGTATTAAAATGAAGTAATGATAAATAAAACTTGTCTAGTATTATGGAGTCGGAAAGAGGAGTGAACTTAGTTTAGTAATAGAGGGCTAAAACAGGGTGTGAAACCAATTTATTAAAAGGATTTGTCTACTAAGATGGTTTTGGCAGTGATGACTTTGATACTATGAAAATCAAATTATATGCTTCTGTGTCTATAAAAATTCCCTGGTTTATTCCTATATTATTCTTTCATGGATTATGTTATTTATTTCCTTATTATTCATGTCTTATGAACTACCAAGATTTATTCTATGATTCATGTTTATGATCATTGATATGAAGGGTATCATCTTCTATTTTCATGATCATGTTCTCAAACCCTTATGATCATGACTATGATTACATATATCCCTTTTTTACCATTACTAAACATATGAGATCACCCCTTTATGGTTTCTTCTCTAAGGTTGTGAATATAAGTATTTTTATGTGTTTAAGAAGGGTTGTATTCATTAAAACCCAGTGTGGAATAAATTAGTGTTTATTTTCCAATGTTTCCAAAGGAACTAAACTAATATATCATTTGGGTGTATGTTTCTATAAATTTTTATGTATTCAGTAAAAGTGATGAAATGATAATGTATGAAAATGGGGGTATCTATATTTGGTATCATAGAAAACAGATTAGTTAACCTTTTTAAACTATGATTATAAATCTTTTGAAAGAACTCTATGTTTATTTATAAGGATATTTCTAGGGATATAACTATTGATTAGTATAAGGATGAGTTAACATTTAGGAAAATACCCTATAATTTTGGTAAATGATAGAGTGTGTGGTTTCCACGAAATAAATCCTTATCTAGATTATACAAGTGGATGTGGCTCTAGTATATTTGTACCTTGGGGTAACAACTCTGAAAATGTATTTTTGTACTGACTCGGGGTAATATGCTATATGACAATGGGTATTGTTGGACACATGGTTTGAAACTCATGGGGTATATTCTTTGGAAATTCCCAAACTCTTCATAAACCATCCTGAAGGATTTAAATATATGTTGTCTATAAATAAACAAGGATGAACCTAGGGTGTCATAGATTAATGAAGGTGTCATGATTTATACATCCTATAAGTAATTCATTTCCTGACAACGTGGTTTTTTTCTATGATAAGTAATGCTCAAACCATTATTCCAGTTTTAGTTAATTGCTGGAACCCGAAGGAGCTGGATTAATGTTGAATATGATAGATGATTTTCTGATGAGCATCCAATTGGGATGATCAGTGGATTGAATGATGTTGTAATCATGCCTAATCAGTTTTCATGGAATGTGATTGAAAATGTATACCATTAATAACTTTCGGACTCACCAAGGAAAATAAATAAGGAGTTTTATTAGATTTCGGGTATTATAGACCATGTAGGATATAATATTTGGTATCCTTTGTTCCAAGAATGTGAAATTAATAACCTATGTGAATATCTTGGAGGAATAAGAAGATGTTTTGACTGTGGAAAACAAAGTCACAAAGAAAGTGACTTGAAGGAAAAAATTTAAGTGTTAGGTTAATGGAATGGATGAGAATATTGGAATCTATAAGACATCATCGAATGTTATGTGTTCTATGTGTGGAATGAATGATCATTATGCATCTCAGTGCCCCAAGATAAAATCCCTCGAAGATAATCAAGAAGGTGGTATGAGTAATGGTAATATTGATGTTGATGATGAGACTACATATGAAATGTGAAAGGAAGGAGTTGTTATGTAATTGGATTAGGTATCCTCGTTAATGCCTTAGGGATGAAGTAATATATTTTTTATGTATTTTTTTCAATAATTTTTGTATATTAATGGGGAAATATATAATAATTTTTTAGATTATGTTTTATGCTATGGATTTTCAAGAACACATTGAATTGTTCTAATGGAATAGAAATTTTTTATAATGGAAATGTGATGTCCATTGAAAACACATTATTAAGGGAAAAATAGCCCTCAACATGTTCCTTATGTCCTAAGAATGTATTTTGGATAAATAAATGTGGAATATGTATATGTAAATTGGAGGGTACAAATTTTCGTGGAACTAATTAAGGACTTGTTGGCATGTGGTTTATCCTATCATTGATGATGTTTTAAAAAATTTTGTATTTATGGATAAAACCAATATACATTGAATAAGGAGCCATGAATTTTTTCAATAATAATTTATGGAAATTCAGGATATTACAATGTTTTTATAGAATAAATGATGAGGGTATTCACATGTTTGAAATGTGACACCCAAGAGATACCTTGTGATATAAGAAGGAATCAATGTTAAGATGATTTTGTGACTTTATTTCTATTTTTTTGGATTTCTATTTATCAAAAGGGTTATATGGTTAACTATTCATGAAACGTTTAAGCTAAGCATTAGAAGAAGTATTTAATTGTTCAGATTGTATTGAAATCCATGGTTAAAAGGATGCATAGTGATTAACCTTATTTCAAGGATTTCCATATTATTTATATTGTCAATTATATTAGTGTGGTCTTAGAAATTTAAATAATGTATGTAAAGTTACAACGAATCATTCTAGTAAAGTTCTTAGGTCTTGAACCCATGACCTAAATATGATAAGGGTTTGACGCCTACCACTAGCAAACACGATGTATTGGTTAATGTATAATTTTTTATTATTAAGTATTTATTGTGAAACAGTAGTGTCACTTTTTATTTTTATAGGATAATGTATTAACCATATTGATTTTGAAGGATACCTAGCGACAAATAGTTTTTGATTTTCATTCATTTATGGTCCTTAAGATCTTCTAAAAGTGTATTCTTTCACATTAGGAATCAATGTTAATTTATGGACATCCATTTCATGAAGTAGTGTATGCATTAAAAATAGATAAAATAAAAACTAAAGAATATAATTATCTTTATAAAAATATATCAAGTAAGTATATTTATTTACATTCATGGTTAATAAAGTAATTACACAACATTAAGATAATGGTAAAAAAATGTGTTGTCTTAATACGTTAATTTTTGTTGATCCCATGGTATTCTAAATCATCACAAGATTATGACATTGAGGAACTCAAATTTTCATTGATCATTCACTTATTTTTGATTAATGACCTCAATCACTCCCAATAAATATTTATTTCTTTACACCATGTCTAATCATTACTTCTATAACGTCCCGACCTAGCTCACCTCTAAGACGATGGGAGGACCGGGGGGTCACATGACCTCAAACACATCTCCCTCAATTTTAGAGGCTTCTGACTAGTAGATAGGTCCTAGAGTGTGTCCATTGGGATACTATTCCATCATAGATCATATTATGCATTGCGATTAACAATATATTAGATATTGGAAGCATAACAAGAATCGATAATAATATAAAAAGTAATAAAAAATTTACAATGCAGTAGAATACAATAATTAAAAATTTAATAAATGTGTCCAATGCTAGATTATCAAACTGATGAATGCATTTTATGGGGATCATACATTACAAAATGAATTAAACAATATATCATGTCTTGCAGTAAAGGTCAAGAATAATGAAAAGTCAAAAATCCCCAATGAATATCTCAATGAGCATCCTGATCTCTAGCATAGTCCCTTGCTCTTAAAGTCTATGTACAAAAAACACAGCATAGGAAAATAATCACAGTCCGTAGCCCTATGAAAAATAAAGGTCTACTCAGGTACCCCAGTGAAATGGAGGACCAAGTTGGGTGAGTTATAAATCTCAGTATGATGGAACCACCAGTTTATAGACCTATCCAGATAATTTAATATAAATTAAAGAAGGTATCCATATAAAATAAATGGTTAGTAATAACAAATCATTAATAGAAACTTGGTTTGGGTTCCTAAAAATACACCCTTCACATACCACTTGCATCGGCTTATGCCAGAATTTAGAAGAAGGTACCTATTCAAGCATAATATGTGTACTAGTTTAAGAAGTAACAAGGCAACTCAAAATGGTACACCCCAAGCTTGTGCTTAGGCATGGGGTGTAATTACCATGTCATCACATATGTATGAAAACAATTAAGAGAGAAATGTCACACATTAATTCTCTAATATAAATAGAAGAAACAAGTATAGAATAATAAATTTAACCAAATCAGTCAATCAATTCTATTCAATTGAATCTAGTGTTGGAGTCTTCACTTGTACTGAAGGTATCTCTATGGTGCATCCTTTAATTCATCCAATACCATTGATCCCATCCATTTAATTCATCTAAAAGACCAATTATAGCTCAAGGCATTGTGGCACTAAGTCCGTCCTAGGTATCTCACTATAGGACCGAGTATCACCCAAGGCATGGCGTAGCCATCATGCCAATGTGTCCATCCACATTTTCTCCCCTAGGTTACTGGTATCACTTATAAGTATATTAAACTACCTATGAATCCCTATTCTAGTATTCCAGGGAATTTCCCCTAGATCATGATGGTATAACCACCCAAGCATGGGATTTTATCCATGAGTCCTTAATATAGAACCCATGCTATCACCTGGCCCACATTAAGGGAACCATAATACCCAAAACACATTGAAATTAAATCATCAATACATGTATCACATTGAAATCATATACGTATATCATCCTAATCAAATAGGCACCATGAGAAACAAGAGATTAAATCCATTAAGGAAAACATTCCTAGCCATCAACATGGAATAAGGAATTTTAAAAAAAAGTAATCACGTAAAATTACATGACAATGTTAGAATTTTAATGTCTCAAACAAACAAGCATATAATGCAGATCATGCGACTAAAATAGGGAATCAAAATTAAGAACTTGCATGGGGAATATAATATCAACAAATGATCATGGAATTATCATGCCTCAAATAATTAGTTATCAATGAGATTAAATGATACAATCTAATAAGATTGTTCAATCCTGGAATTAAATTGAAACCATCAAATTAAATTTCTAACATAATTCATAAGGAAAAAATTCCATTTAGGTAGGGGTACACCAAAAGGGGTGTCCAAAAGGAAAGGTTAGCACCCCGAATGGGTTTCTCCATATGTCGAGGCCACATAGGGCATGATAGAACAAACCAAAAAATTTAATAAGTGATAAAAAGGCATCGCCAGGAGGATGTGGTGAGTTTCACAAAGGTGCGACATGACGTAAGAAACAAAGGGGTAGAGGGTAGACACCCTACACTAGGAATTCTAATTAAAAGTTGAGCCATGCACATAGGAGGTGTCCTGGGTCATCAATCATTTTAGAAGAAGTAGCATCCTTCATAAATAACAATGAAGGGTCATGTAAAACCATCCCATTTAATAATTATAATCTCAATCATAAAGAGACCCCAAGGCATTAAGGAAGGAAACCATAAAAATCATTCACAACAATTTTAGATTGAATGAATTACACCTCAATGAAGGGGTTTAATTATAAAACCATGTCTTTTTTTTGGTCAAATGATTCATTTTTCCTCGTTAAAATTTTTATTGAAGAATCTAAATTCAATATAAGGAAAAATAATTAAGAAGAAACAATTCCAATTTAAGGAATTCTTAATTAAAGAGGCTAGGAGACGGCCCCTACCTTGGGGTGGAATTTATTTAATACCCATCACTTTTCAGAATTGGTGGAGACCACTTACAACTGGCCCGCAGTGACACACACACACTTTTATATATATACATACCTTAAGTACATGCATAAGCGCTCTCTATCATTGACCAAAACTCACTCTAACAATATTAGGTACCCAGAATTTATTTGGAATGGTACCCACAAACATCTAATTAAATTCCAAGGACTGAAAAACACCTTAAACCCTAAATTTTGTGGTGAAAAATATCCAACGGTTTAGAAACATATCCCAAATTAACAATGTTAGACCAAATCCACCCCAAAATTCCTCCCCTTCAGAAAAATATGTTGGAATACAATAAAAGGAGGCTTGATTGATGCATGGAACACCCTAATACCAGAAGAAACAATAAAAACTGGTTAAACCCTAACATAGGGTTTTTAGCTGAGTAGCTTAGGGAGATGATAAGAACAAATATTGTCAGGAAGTGAAGAGGATAAGGAACTGAAGACCTTACCTTAAAGCGATAAAGGATAAATCCTACAAAAATAGGATATATGAGGAGGCCAGAGGGGAGGTGTTGCATGCTTAAGAGATTTTGGGTAGGGGTTGCATGAGGGGTGATTCATGATGGAGGGGGTGTGCTCTAGAGGAAGTTTTCACTGAGGGAGCTTGAACCGAAGGAGGTTTGGCCATGGATGGGAACTCTAGATGGTATGCACAGGAGGGGCTGGTGCATCGCTACAAGGATGGGTGGGAATTCCCCTTTGGGTCTTCTAAAAAAACATAATAATTATGAAATTAATAATAATAATAATAATAATAAACCATAATAATAATAATAACCAGTAATAATTATTAATATTGTAATATTATTACTGTTATTAAAAAATTAGTTCGTTTTGTTTTGTTTTGTTTTATTTTATTTTTTCCCATTTTTCAAATTTCAATTTTATTTTTATTGAAGTTAATTATTTTTAATTTCTCATAAAAATAACTCATCGTATAAAAGGGTTATAACTTTCAAAATTTTGTTTTGACACTAGGTTTTAAAACGGACCATTTAATAAATGAATATTTTTAAAATCCATTTAACTTTTCATCCAGTTCAAAATGTGAGATGTTAAAACTTTCCCACAATATAACTTCACATCCTAGATAAGTATTTAGGAACAATGTAACCCTAATCCAATCAACAAGGGTCATTAAGTCTTCCACAAAAGCCAAGTTGAGCTTAAAAACACACAACACCCCTTCAAGCATTGATTAGGCAAGCAAAACATAAGCTGTTAATATTTGATCCGGTGATAATTTTACAATCGAAACACCAAGATAGGTTATATCTAAGACCATCTTGCTAGAGACATGACCACATCATCATCTCATGAAACATTAGGCCAAAGGTACATCCCAACTTCGTATTTCACTTAGTGAAGGGAAAACTTCTTAGACACAACACCTTCCACAATCAAAATTGTCTACTAGACATACCCTTATGCATTTTAGAGATGCTTCTGTCTTGATTTATAAATTGGATAAAATGGTAGACAACACATTGAACTCAAAGACCAAGTCGTGCCAAATTTTCATGGAAGGCCATAACCAATAGAAATCAAACTAGTCTCATCTAACAACGTGCCAATGATGTTCCTTCACTGATCGATCCATTGATCAAGAGAGGCAACTTGTCAAGCCACTCTGATCGCCTATTCAAGAATACACTCATACTAGGCTTTTGGAGTTTTGTATGAACTAAACAATGATTTCATCAACCAAGTTATCTCGTATTAACTATGTACACATCCACTGAAGTGAGATGTTGGTAAAAAGGAAGAACATCCACATCAGAGCATTGACCGGGTCTAGAGTGACATCAGTCAGGTGGTCAAGTCAGAATAAATGGATAGTGTAAAAGAGTTCATACAGGGAATTTCTACACAAGAATCCAAGGGTCACTCAAGACTAAACAAGCTTAAAAAATAACCACGCTTTTAGCATGAAACACTAAATGAACCAACCGAACTATCCCAATGGATTTAAAACATTATCATGGCATACGAATTAAGCTCTCTTAGTGTACCTAGATGATGTCAAGATAGTGGGCATGATCGTCTCTAAGTTGAATAATGTAAGAGGATTTAAATGGATTCATTTTGAACATACATATGTGATGGAGTGAAGAATAGTCTAACCAGAATTGGACAACTTCCAATAAGAAACATGGATTCACCTACTGACGCACCTTCATTAACAAATCACGAAGACTTTACCACCTGATATATCTTGTGATCATTAAATATTAACCACCGTAGTCCACCCATGATCAATGGTATTAAACAAATTCTTTATACGCCACCAACCACATAGATGTCTTTTTTCTGAGAAATCACTGACATGTTTTAAATTTCACAAGCCTTAAGGAATTTAAGTTAGCCCAACCATTCACTAATAGATCTCTATAGTTGTGTGTTTTCAGCAAGGAAGGACACATTAAACATGTTGAGCACGACACTCCCCACCTTAGTAGTTCTCTAGATTTCAAAATTAGAGATATACTAGCTTCTCAAATTCATGCTAGCTCAAAATTTCCATAATCAAAAATGTTTAAACAATTGGCATGAAAAACAATACCAAAATGACTGGTGTGTCCAAATACCTGAGTCTTTTGAATTCATCCCATGCATTGGGACAAACAGGATTTCTTTAATGCATAAGTCACTCTACTAAATAGATAACCTAAGATGCATTTAATAGAAAAAGGCTTAATAGTTACACTAAACTCATGCAGTTATTTAACAAAATTAATCCATCAATATGTACTGTGTACGAGAATTCATACTAAATTGAAGTGATACAGAAGTAAGATTAATTTTAACTCAGATGACAATATATCGAGTCATCCATCACCGTGGAGATGAATGGGTTGAATGACCTATGAAGTAGCTAACCATTCCCAATTAATGTATAACCTTATAAAAATGAACATTACCTGATTTTAAAGACCAAAAAAATAAGGATACTATGATCACCTATCAGAACAATGGTGTCATTTTTTTCAAGGGGTCCTACTAAGGACAACGACACTCGAACAGAAGCAAAAAGGCAGAAAACTCAGCGAGATATGATGTATTTTAAGTTCTAAAGGTTATACCTACCACAGGATATCACATTAGATGAAACAAGTGTCAACCATAAGACTGGGTCATGATAAAATATGTATCAAGGCTTAAAATCTGATCATCCAATCCATCTCTCAAAGAAAGAGATTCAATATAAAAAACACATGATTCCATTACAAGAAAACTGAAATAAGTTTTATCTATCCTTAATTGAGGGTTTTAAATAGATTATTCCACTACATGTTCAATTTCCAAGCCCTTTATAGTTAAAAACATTTCATAATTCAACAAGCACACATTCAACAGTCTAGCCATATGCACGTCCATCTACCTATCCATAAAGCATCCATACACATTAAAGGGGGAATTTGGCTCCCGTTTTATTACAACGGATAAATCTTATCAAATGAAACAAATTACATATCAAAGAAGATAGTGTGTCACTATAAGATGTTAATAGATAGAAATATAGTGTAATAATAGAAACATAAATGTTTAATCACTAATACACGATAATAAGCATAAAATCATGATACAAGGAAATCATACTAGTAAAAAGGAAGAATGGAAATGGGATAGAATTCTAAATATATCCCTAAAACATTGTACTTAAATAGGAATGATAGATAAATACAAGAAATGGAATATATTCAAGGCACACAATATTAATCAATAATGAAAAAAATGAAACTACATGCCATGAATCTATGCATAGCATGTGAAAATATATGTGCCTAATATGATGAAAGATATTATTAATATTTTCCTTAACCAAAATAGTGTAAAATAAAATAAAATCCTTAAATCCATAAGTATATGAAATTAAACTAATCAATTGAGGTGAAATCATATCAACTGTGGTATCAAAAATCCAGAACATTAATTCCAAGCACAGGACACCTGGTCATTACCCATACATGATCTGATCATTCCCAAGAACGGCTACTAGCTAAGTGCTAACACATTCTTATTCTCCTTTCTAAGAACCCAAAAATAGCAATACAAGGACAAGTACCACCTCTGATACCACTTTCTAATGTCCTGACCTGTCTCACCTCTAACATAGTGGATGGATTGGTGGGTAACAGAACCTCAAGAATATCTCCCAGAACACCAGAGACTGCTGACTAGAATCGAGGGCCTAGAGTGTCTCTATAGGGAGACTATTCCCTCATCAATCAGAGTATTCATAATGATTAACAATATATTAGATACAGAAATCATAACAAGAACATACACCAGTAGAAAAAGTAATAAATAATTTTAAAAGTAGAAAAATAAAATAAATAAGAATATAATAAAGGTTCCTAACACCAGATTGTATAACATATGAATGCATGACATGGTGATGATATTAAATTAAAATCAATAAAAAATAAATCATGCCTTACAATACGGATCAATGATAAATAGAAGACACAAAAACCCCAAGGGTGGTCTCTATGAGAATCTTAAGGTCTAGTTTAGTCATTTGCACCTAAAATCTAGGTACAAACATCACATTATAAGAAATAAAATATGGTTTTCCTTCCAGTGAACATGAAAGTTTTACTTCGGTACCCTAATAAAATGGTGACCCGAGTAGGGTGTTTGATATAAATATTAGTGGGTCGGGACCACCATATCATATCCCAATCTAGAAAATGTACTATAAATTATGACGTGCACCATATAAAATAAATGGAGAGTGATAAAAATTCAGTAATAACAACACGGTTTGAGTTCCTAAATAGACACCCTTCCCATACAACTTACTTGTTCCTAAGACAAAATTTAGAATAAGGTACTTGTGAAAGCATAATATGTGTACCAGTGAAAAAATTAATAAGGAAACTCAAAAGGGTCCACCCCAAAAACTTGTGCTTAGACTTTGGGTCGAATTCTCATGTCATCACATAAGTATGCAAACAATAAAGAGATAAAATTCATAAGTGCATGATATAATATAAATAAAATAAGTGAAAATATAAGAAAAACATTTAACCAAATTAGTCATTAAATTATATTCAATAAAATCTAGAGTTGGATACTGAGCATATCCCAAAGGTATTTCTATGGTACATCCTTTATTTTATCTTATACCACCAATCTCGTCTATGGTAGTTTTATGAAAGACAATGTATCACTCGAGGCATGGTGACTCTGTGGCCATCCCAGATACCTAAATAGAGGACTAAGTACCACCCAAGGCATGTCATAGCCATCTTTCCAATTGTTCCATCCACGTTTTCCCCCCAAGGAACTGGTATCACTTATAGTATATTAAACTACCTAGGAAGCCCTCACCTGGAAAGCCAAAGCAACGCCCCAAGTGCATCGTTAGGTAACCAACCGAGTTTGGGAGTTCATCAATGTGTCCTTAATACAGAACCCATGTTCTCACCCAGCCTTCATAAATTGAACCGTAATATCCACAACACATTAGATGTAAAACCTCAATACATATATTGCATGGTAGGAATATACATAAATCATTCCAATCAAACAAGCACTGTGAGAAACAAAAAATTCAATAAATGATGTAAAACAATCCAAGAAATCAACATGGAATAAAGAATTTATCACAAAATTAAGCATTTAACAATTACATGAGAAAATTATAATTTTAATATCTCAAGAAAAAAAATTTAGAATTCAGATCAATCCACTAAAACAGGGCATAAAAATTAGGCTCTTCCATAGGTAATAGAATATAAAACAAATCCCATGGAATCGACATGACTCGAATGATAGGTTATCAATGAAATTAAATGATACTAGATAACAATATTATTCAATAATTTAAATCAATTAAAACCACAACATTACATTTATAACATAACACATAGGGTAAAAATTCAATTTTGGATGGGAACACCCAAAGGGGTGGCCAAGAGTCAAGGTGAACACCTTGAACAGGTTTATCCATAAGTGAAGGCCACATCGGGCATGATAGAACAAACCAAAATATTTAATAATAAAAAACAAGGCATCTCAAGAAGGTTGCAGAAAGCGGCACAAAGGTAAGACCTAACATAAGCGATGGCGGGGGAGAGGGTAGATGCCATAAACTAAGAATTCTGACTAAAAGTTGAGTCATGCACTTAAGAGGTGTCTTGGATCATATATTATTTTTCAAGGAAGCAATGAAATTTAGAAATGACAAAGAAGGTTCATGTACTATCATTTCCTTAAACATTTATAATCTAAAGAATAAAGAGATACCAATGAATTTAGTAAGGCAAGCATAAATGTCTATCAATACATTTTGAGATTGAAGGTAGTGCACCTCATCTAAAGGGTTTTATTATTAAACCATGTCATTTTAATCAAAAAATTAATTTTTCCTCTTCAAACATTTTATTCAAGAATTTCAATTCAACAGAAATGAGAAGAATTAAGAAGCATTAATTGAAATTTAAGTAATTTTTTAATTAAAGAGTCTAGGATAGGGACCCTACCTCTGGGTGGAATTTATTTAATACCCATCACTTGTCATAACTGGTGGTGACCACACCTAACCATTCTGTAGTTGCACACACACAACTTTATATATATATATACATAGATTAATTATAATATTGTGCTCGATATCATTGACCAAAAAAACTATTAGAATAATAGGTACACAAATGAAGTAAGGTATCCACACACATCTAATTAAATACTAGGGACACAAAAACACAATAATACCCTAAATTGTATGGTGAAAAACAAACCATCACTTTATAATATTAACCAAAATTTATGACACTGAACTAAATCTATCCCGAACTGCATCCCCATCAGTGGAAGATATTGGAATATGAACAAGGGAGTCATGTTCACCACATTGAACACCCTAATATCATAAGAAATAACCAAATCCAATTAAACCCTAACCTATGGTTTTTGGATGGGTGGATTAGGGTGATGGGAAAATGAAATCTTGGCTATAAATGAAGGGGAGGAGAGGAGGAAGCATCTACCATGAGATGAATAAGGATAAATATAGGTTAAATCCATCTAAAACCAGATATCCAAGGAGGCCAAATGAGAGACATCGAACGCCGAAGTGAGTTTTTCCTTGGTTTCATGCAAGGGGTGATGTGCGCTAGAGGTGGTACATACTAGAAGGAGGTCGCACAGACGTATCTTGAACTGAAGGGAGGTTCGGCCATATAGTGGCATTGTGGATGGTGCACGCCGGAGATGGCGGGTGTGTCATTGTAAGTAGATGGGGAAGACCCGTTTGAGTGTTCTAAAAAACCCAATTAATATAATAATAATAATAATAATAAACCATAATAAAAATAATAACCAATAATAAAAATATTTCTATTAAAACATTATTTTATTTTTTTCAGTTTTTCCATTTTTTCATTTTAATTTAAATTATTTATTTTTACTTTAAAAAAACTGATTGCTTTCAAGGGTTCCAACATCCAGTTTTTCATTCTGAGAATGTGTTTTAAAATTCCTTGTGAAACAAATGAAATATTTTAAAATCATCTGAACATTTCATCCAGTTCACAAAATAGGATGTTACAACTCCCATCTAATACTCTTCAATGTGGAAACAAAGTTATATGTTACTTTGGGTAACTGTTATGGTTCCATCTATCCCTTTTTAAGTGAAGTTTTAGTCTTCATTTTTATGATGTGGGTGTATATGAATGAAATTTTTGAGTATTAAACCTCTGATAACATAGAAAAATTTCAAGGTAAAAATTCAATTTAAGGGGGGTAAAAGGAAACACCATGAGATTTTGTGAAATTTGTTTCTGAATTAATTTTATGTTTTTGATATTTTTCATTTCACGCAACACTAAAAATATTATTTTTATATGGTCTTGCATTATATGAAAAACTACATTTATCTTGAAATAAATGCATCATAAAGTTAAATGTGATCTATAAAAAACACCGAGGTCAGAATACATTACACAAAATATTGACTTTCCATCATGTCATATGTAACACACAATACCGTGTTTTATCAAACAATAATATATTATTAAAAAAATCATTTAATATAATAAGATATAACCTAGATTGTAAATTAGAAGTTATGAATATTATTAACTAATTTATGAAAATATATGATTTACACAAATGTACGATGAATTCATTGGTTACCAATTAATTATAAGTGAATATGAAAATTGTTTCAGTATAAATAAAAATAGTATTATTTTTATGTCCATAAAGCTATTTTACCCAAGTAAATTACATTAATTACTATTAGTGAGTGATATTAATGTAATATATATGTTATAGATTAAATAAAATTATTTTTTAACCAATTTATTTTATATATAAAATATAGGAAGAGATGAAATTTTATGTTTAAATCACAATATTTTTATTATGTCATTTTTAACGACTTTTAATATAAACCCGTTTTAAATCCATTTTTTGTAAATATTTTAGATTTAATATAATAAATTTATATTTATATTTTAATTAAATATATATTAATTAGTTTATGGTAATTTTTTGTTATTTTTCTATGATGTTTTATTTTTTTAATGAATACTAAAAAATACTGAATTTTAGTTAAAAAAATTTTTTTTTCTAATTTATTTATATGGATAAATTATATTCTAAATTGGTTTGAAAGTTTAAATAGATAATATTATTATAATTTAATACAATATATGTCATTAGAAATAATTTCATATTGAAATTGGATATAAAAACATAGAAAACTTTTGAATGTTATTATTTTCAAAACCCGTATTGTCGACCCGGCTGCGAGATTAATTTTAAATTAATTTAATCCACATATATGATGGAATTTGAAAAAAATATATTATATATTTTGAATAAGAATAATTTATAATGTATAATAATTTCAAAACAAATCCGAAATTATTGGTGGGTGTAATTAAAAATAAATTTCATCGATTAAGATAAAATTATGATTAACTAAGGACTAAACCTTATATTTAAGACCCAAATGACCTAGAAACATATCTAAGAGACATTTTATGGCTATATTTTGACCCTTTATTCCCTTTAATATGCTTTTTTATATTATGGGAACCACTTTCCATTGGAAAAACATGTGTTGAATTTCTTTTCTAATGATTTACAAGAGTTTCACGACTCATCAACGATAAAATGGCATCCTCTCCTCCACTTGTTTAAACCTCTCAAACCACATAGGATCAGAAATTAACTACATAAATAACCTCCAAAAAATATTTCCTTTCTATTTTAATCCTAAATTTTGGAGTAAATTCTTCCATAGATGCCTTTTGGAAAAAAACCAAAAGGATTTACCTGATTGTGATGTAACGCTTTCTCTCAGATTCCATTCATTTATTTTTATTCTCTACCAATACACTCTCATTATTCCTTGATTTCATAACAAAACTTTTATCATCAATATAATTTGTTATTTTTAGTATTTTTTGGAACTACAATTAGAAACACCTTCATATAATGGGTAACAAACATATTATTTATCTGTATAGTGAACTACCACCTCACGAAAAGATGATTGTTCATTTATTCATTTAACTGCTCTAATGAAGGAAATTATGATGAAAAATATCTGTATATATGTTAAATACTATATTTATTAATTATTTAAAAATCAATTATTCTTTTACATCACATATTTTTATACTTTCTCATTGGTTAAAATATAATAATTCTATTTCTGAAAGTGTGGACTACCACCCCCTCAAATCGATGTGATTCATTCACACGCTTCATAGAAGTTATTAATGATGGGTTTAGTGAAAATATATGATATATATGATATAATAATTATAATAGAAGAAATATATATATACATATATACATACATTTTTCATTTACCTTCTTTCTTTCAATATGACAATAAAAACTAAAATAGTGTCTGTGTGTACATATGACTTACCGTATCTATGAATGGTGTAGTCAATTCCATACATATATATTCTATAGATTATTATAATACACATATAATAAATTTAATTTATTATTATATCATGGTTTACATTATTGAAATAATTATATAAGTTTGAGTACTAAATATAAAACAAATTAAGACATACGTGAAGAATAAGGCGGATATTTCTCGAAATGTAACCTTAACACAGTATTGTTAACAAGAGGGTAATATAAGGTCATACTAAAAAATTATATGGTGTTAGATATAAGAATATGATTTTTTAAAATATGTATAATATATTTATAATTATTATATAGTGGGTTTGAATGAATATGATGATATTCAAGAGACAATTTAAGGGGATATCATCAAAGATTTTTTTCTGTGACATACATGTCAATATAATTAGTTGATTCCAATAGAATCTATAATTATAAATAAATTAATATAATTATTTATATATTGATTAAATATTGATTAATTTTTATTTTTTTGAATAATAACCATCATAATATAGAATATCTTCCCTAGAGAAAGTAAAGATATTACTTAGATGGGGATCACATTTAATAAAAAATATATACTTAATTAAGATTATTATAGAAACCATCCTTTGAATGAAATAGTAATCATTCGGTTTTTTGTTCTAAATTTTCTTATGAAAAGAGAAATCATTTACAGCATTTCCATCAAATTCGTGAAATATCTAGTGATTAATCCCTAAGCTCACATGGGTCATGCCCGATGGGAGAAACAACGGATCACTGCTTCATTATTCCATCCAAATAAGAGAGTTCTGACCAAGATTTGGGCATCCAGGGTTTGAAAAAACCAATCCGGATTTCTAGGAAGAAAGAGGTGGGTATGACTGGGTGATGACGTTCTCAGAACAGTTGAATTTTCATTTTTTATATGTTCCCTAGTGCACGAGTGGTGTAATGCCAGGGGCATTAGAATCAATCCGAACAGGGGGAGTGGAATATATGAATCACGATACCCAAAATTCAGAACACTATAAGGGTGGTGTGACAATGAATCATAACAGTTGACCATGTCCGAAGCATAGAATCTCTATTGTGTTAGCCTGAAATGGGGATAACAAATGAAGGATGATCACTGAACATGTTCGAAATATGAGGCCTAACTCAATATGTAATCTAGTACTCTTTTGTAATGTATTCCCAAAATAGTACGTGATCCATAGGCTAGGCATCCATATTGTTAGGGGGGTTTTTTTAAGTGAATGGTAATGAGGATCTAGATAAGGGATATTTAAAGCATGAAGGGTGGAGTGATGGTTTTTTCAAATAGATTCCAACACACTTGGAATTACACCACCGTGGTGGAAACAAATTAGGTGGCCACATTGGTCTAATCAGGTATCATACCTACTTCCGAACATGACCTCTCTGGTAAGGACCGGGAATTCATAGTAGTTTTACATCATAGCAATAAGGATGATAGACACACTGTTTAATTTTCGTATGGTGAGGACAGTGCACATAGTTTAATGGACCTAGGGCTAGGCCCAAGGCTAATTTCTTGGGTGTCTCTACGTATCACATGAGGATGTGTATCATGCCATATGTAGTTCTTGAGCGCAGAGTGGTCAGAGACCAATACTGGCAGGGGAACCCTCTTTGGAAAGGAAGCTGATGCATCCCATAATTAACCTGGGGAAACCCGAACACGTTCAGGGTATAACCGCTGTTTAATGTCATGTGTTGAGGACAAGTGGGCATGGGTAGTTTAACGTCATATAGTAGGATGGAGAGTGAAAGGGGAGATCCTAAAAAGGGAATACATGATGCAGTATCTATAAACCTAACATGAATGAGGAAATAAGAAGGTTTCACCATGCGACGTATCCCTAAGGGATATTTTTTAGGTTGAGGGACCAAAATTTAATGTTAGGTTAGGGATGATGTAAAGTGCATGAGCTTTCCAACATTTCCCATTTGGGTGAGAATCAAGCCATATGTAGTTCTGAGAGTGACGTTTAATGTCATGTGGGATGAAAGGCCAGTGTATTTCGGCTGCATCAATACACATCCTACATAAACCACTAATCTCATGTGAGTTGTACTTAGTGTGGGAAATGAGTAGTGGTGTGAATTTCCTTAATGTGCGGGGGTGTAAGACTGAGTGTGTTTCAATTCCACTTAGACATAAGGGAGTGGAAATATGTGAGTCATGGTGCCTAATATCTGGATCATAATGATGGTATCGTGATGATAAAAAATAATTGTTGGCCATGTTTTAAACACATTATATATTTTGTGTGACCCTATCAGGGGGACATACAAATGAGGGTCGACCACTGAACATATTTGAAACATGGGTCCTATCACAAAATGTCATCCGGGGTCTTCCAGGGCATTATCCCAATATGGTAGGTAAGACAGTGTGGCATGGGACTAGACCATAGAGGGGTTCCCTTCAGACGTGGAATAGGATGGTGATCCAAATAAAGGGATCATGAAGTGTGGACACAAACAAGGGAATGTCCATGGGAAAACTACACACTATTGGTTCTTTGCCACAACACATTCGGGAATGCCAATAAGGCGTGTTAGATAAAGGAGGTTGAATCCCTTTCTAAGTAAAAAGGTCATGTGGTCACATGCTCCTAACTTAAGGTCATGTAGTGGACCATTAAGAGGGGACTTGGTTTAATAGAATGTGCGCAGGGTGGCGAAGTAGCCACACCCGATGCATTGCTCCCATAGGGGGATCTTAGTTTAAGGTCGTGGAATTCAAACCATGATTGGAAAGTACAAGGGAGTAACATGGTGTGGTTGTTTCAAAACCCAACATGAATGAGAAACCAAGAGGTTCTCACCACACCACGTAATCGTGAAAGAGTTTGGGCCAAGGGGATGAAAAATGTGAACATGATTTAAGATTCTTGGGGCTGGACCCACATACGAAATGTACGGGCGTTCCTATGTACCCCATGATAATGGGGATAAAGCAATATATAGTTCTAGAAGTTGAATAGTAGGGTACAAATTCTAGGGACAATAAAATCATGGGGGTCTGGAACATGCTAAAAAGAAGAGGCATTTGATATATATTATTTGTCCTTTAGGATGGATGTGTGGTTCTTTTGTGAAGCGATAAACCTAGGTTGGAGAATCTAAGCGTCGCTATAGGAATAAATCCATATGCAGGCATTGAAAATTGGTATGGTGGATAACCACTACAAAACATGATGTCCCCTTGAGTGAGGACATCACAATGAGGTGCCATTTTTTATCATGCGACAAAGGAAATAATGTTATAGTTTAGGGTCATATGATAGGACCAACCCATAAACTTTAACATTGTGTGAAAAAGACACAATATTTTAGATTCATGGGGATCGGGTAGTATATTTTAACATTATATGACTTGGAAGCACACAGAAGAGTGAGGTTATGTATTGGAATACACATGTCATGATGATGCATACCCGACATGAACGAGGACATTGGGTCACCCCACCTCGCATGCAATCTCGGAAAAGAAACCTTTGGACAAGGGTCCAAAAGAGGTCAGGGAATATGATGGTGAACCCTAAGACGAGATGTCTGGGTGTTCCTAAATATCCCATAAGTATTAAAATCAATCCATACGTAGATTTGATAGTGCAGTTTAATGTCATATAGGGAAAGATGTAGGAGAGAATAGATCCTATAAGGGGATTACATTTTGTGGGTGTTGCAAAACTCAGCGTGAGTGATGTCATGAGACCACACACCCACACCATGGAATCCTTTAATGGTTGGGGCCAAAAGTCCAAACAAAAAAAGTAATTAGTAGAACCTGAGCTTGACATGAAGACAACATGCCTGGGAGTTTCTACGTATCCCATGAGGATGGTAATCAAGATATATGTAGTTATAGGTGTGTCGGTTTGTTTTGCATCATGCGGAAAGGACGCAGACATATATTAGTTTTAAGGTCTTAGAACTCGGACCATAGAGTAGCGAGAGACTATTCCAAATCTGTGCATACCTCGACCAAATCCCTAATCCCACATGATCAATGATCAATGTGGGAAACAAGGAAGGAGAAGTTATTTAAAACATATCAAATCCATGAAAAGGGGAAATAGGTGTGGATCCCCGAATGACTCCTCACTGTGGCTTTGTCCTCCTAACATACAAACACACACTGAGTGGAAGCACCAATAGAGTCGAAATTCCACTTGAACATTATAGAGTGGAAAAAAATGTTAATTATGCAATAAACATTTATGTCTTGATGGGTTTGGCATGACGATGGAGAATAACTATTGACCATATTCGAAACACAACATCTATATCCTGTCACATGAAATGGGAACAACAAATGGGTGTCGACTACTGACTATAGTCGTAACGTGGTAAATATATCAATTTTTCATTTAAAATTATTCAGGACGTTAGCCCAAGGTGGTAGGAGAGCACTGGGGCCTAACATCCAAGTCATTAGGGGTCCTTTCAAAAGTTAAAGATAATGAAATCCAAAATAAAGGGGAACTTGAAGCCTGAACATGGGTGATAACATGTCAATGTAGAATCAAATTCTCTAAGTATTGAACTAGAGTACTTCTTGTCATAGTGGTAAACTGCCAAATAGGGTCGAGGGGCCCAACTCAAGAGAAGGCGACTCGAAAAGATGAGTGTAGAACAAGGGAAGGAATATCTCTCAGGGCAGAGAGGTATGTGGTGTGGTTGTTCCAATCCCAACGTGAATGAAGACATGGATTCCACACCACACCATATACCTCCTCCCAAAGAAATCAGGCCAAGCAGCTAGAATGATGAGGAGGTTTCTAAGAAATAAGGCTAGACCCAAAGACTAAATGTTTGGGCGGTCCTACCTATCCCATGAGGATGAGAATCTATCCAAATGTAGTTCTTGAAGTGTCGTGTAGTTTAACGTCATGCGGTAAGAATGTGAGGAGGAATGTGTATGGGATGGTGAGTAACCCTGCATGAATTAGGACATAATCTCACATACGCCATACCTTTCACGGACTAGATGGTCGAGAGATAGGGGAGATGAACCCAGGCTAGACCCAAAGACAAGATTTCTGGGTTTCCTACGCATCCTATAAGGATGGGAATAAATCCAAACATAGTTCTTGAGATGTTGTTCAGTTTATCTTCATCAATTAAAGACGTTATAGATTTTATTTTATTGAAATAGAGCTCAGACCGTAGATGCCCAGTTTAATGTCATGTGTAAGGTACCTATGAGTGGAAAGGGTGAATCATCGTGCCTGCTATGTGGGAGGCCAAAAAATAGAAAAAATGATTGATGATAACTGTTAACCAAGTTCGCAACACAGTATCCATATTTTGTGACAACGGATAGGGGGAAAACAATTGAATTCCTACAGTTGACCATATTCCCAACACGTGACTTGTATCAATTTGTCACTCGAGATCCTCGATGACAGTCACCCGAAATGGTAGGAGAGACCTTAGAAAAAACATCACTACTATTCTGGGGTCCTTTTGGATATGAATGATGATGGAAACCCAAATTATGGGATGTGAAAAGAAAGTTTGGACCAATTCAATTTAACGTGTTGTGGTTGGGACGAAAGATGTAGGTGGGACATCTCAAGGGGATATGTATTGCATGGGGAAAATAGCCCGACGTGAATGAGGACAAGAGTCCATATCACACCACACAATCCTAAATGATAATTTGGGACAGGGGGACAAAAAGTTCAAGAGACCTGGGATGGGAAGTCCCATCCAACCATATATACAAGACCCTTTATGCGGGTATTGCCTTACCAAAGCTCATAAGACCACGTGAGTAGTGATCGGTGTTCGAAATAAAGAATAAGATCAGGATCTCCCCAACATATAAGGGAATAAAAATAAGGAAAGGAGATCAGGCAGTGTCAATCCTGACCAAATCAACACTTTTGTATGAGGCAGATGGATTTTTTAAGTGATAGCAGGAGAAAATGAACCACTTCACCCAATATTTGGGACAAATGGGTGTGGTTCTAACAATGGGGGAAGGTTGTTGACCATGTTCAAAATGTAGCATCCACATCATGTGACCTTAAATGTGAACAAAAAATTCGTTTTGATCATTGAGAATATTCACAATGTAGGACTTGTATCAATTATTCATTTAAGCACACCAATGACATTGACCCTATATGGTAGGAGATCCCTTAAGACAATCATTTGTACCATTTAGTGGTCCTTTTAGATGTGAAAGATTATGAAGACCCACATAAAGTGGATTCATGAAGCATAAATATGATCATTCATTATAACATCATGTGGGACGAAGAAAGAGGAAGAGGTCTCTGGTGAGGGGAATGCAAGGTACGGTCGTGAAGGATAGATCTTGGAGTATGGGGCTAGGCCTATGAACTAAATGTCTGGTAATTTCTATATATCCCAAAAGGATAGTAATCAAGCCATATTTAGTTCAAAAAGGGGCATGCAGTTTAACATCGTGCGTTGAGGACTTGGTAGGATAGAAGAGCGAGGAGGGGAACATGGTGAGATCATTATAACCCTGACATGATTGGGGTCAAATAATCCTACACTACACCATGTGAGGTCCTCCAAGAGAACAACACCCAGTGGGTATTGTCAAAGAGAATAATTTGGGGGTTGGACTCTAAGACCAAGCGCCAGAGCGTACCTAAGTATCCCATGAGGATGGGAAACAATACATACGTAGTTCTTGAAGTTGATGTGTAGTTTAATGTCATGAAGCAAGGACATAAGTTCATGTGATGTTTAACATCTTGTATTAAGGACATGATATATCTTAGACTATAGTCATAGAGCTTGGTCCATTTTTTAGTTTGTATACCACTCACAGTTTAATGTCATGTAGGATGGGTGTTCAATAATTTTACATCCATAATCTTAGATGGATCACTCAGTTCAATGTCATGGTGAAGACCAAACAGTTTAAGGTCATGTAGGACTGGATTTAGTTTAACATAATTTAGAATGACATATAGTTTAATGTCATGTGGGACAGCATACTCAGTCAAAGTACTGCTTGATGAATTTGGCGCTGGTGAGAGGATTTATGTGTTTACCATCCATGGTAACCAGTTAGTACACACCATTGTGGTAAACCTTGTGAATTATATAAGGTCCATCCCATTTGGGCTCCATCTTGGGTGTTTTACTACTAGGTATCATTGGTGTTCTATGGGCTAACACCATGACACCATGCAAGAAAGAGTGGAGGAAAACTTTCTTATTGAAAGCTCTAGCTATCTTGTTCTGATACTTTTCCAGATTGTGTGAGGCACAAATTCTATTCTCATTGAGTGCTTCCAATTCATCCAGATAGATTTTAGATTCCTTATCTGGTGCTTTCTAATCATAGATAGCTGTGCGTAATGAAGGAAACTGAATCTCCATGGGCAGGATAGCCTCCGTTTTGTACTGTAGGGATTATGGGGTCCCCTGAGTGGAATTTTGAGTTGTTTCCTGATGGTCCTATAATACGTTGGAGATCTATTTCGAAAAATTATTCTTTTTCTAACCAACCATTTTCTATAAGATGTTAGGGAGGGTTTTGTTGAATGCCTCAATATTCCTATTTTCTTGCTCATGATAGAGAGAGGTATGGTTAGAACGGATGTTGTACTTGGCGTATAATTTCTTCTACTTGGCTTCCCAGTAGATGGTGCCCTTATTAGTGAGGATGAAATGTGGGACTCCAAATTGGTAGATGATGTTGGAGCTCCCAAATTAAACAATAGAACGGGACTTGACCTCCTTGAGTAGAACTTCCTCTTCCAACTTGGAAAATAAATCTGTACTGGTCAGGATGAACCTACTTTGGAGAACTATCGTCAGTGGATTGGGTCCCATGAGATCAAGTCCCTAAACTAAAAAGTTCCAAAAGTACTTGGTAGTGTGGAGAAGATCTTTCAACTGATGCAAAAAATTAGCATCGATTTGGAATGCATGGAACCTCTTAGAAAACATGATATAGTCATAGATCATGGAAGATAGAAAATACCATGTCTCTAAATCTGGTGAGATAGCTTTAGCCAGGTCTGATGAGCCCCGCGGGAACTGGCATGAACCTCTTTCATTACCAGATAAATATCATGTAATTGAATGAAATAGAGGAGGAATCCATCAAACCTGTGTTTTTAAAGGATTTTCTCAAGACTGGGATCACTCTAAAGGGAAAAATGAAATGTGCGTCATCAGATTATCTCGTTCTTGACTCGATATGCAGGGAGATTGTCATGCCGGAGGTACTCGATAAAGCGGGTCCTCATGTTGGGGGTCACTTCCAACACAACGTCAGGGGGACCTAGGGGTCATGATGAAGAGGCATTGGAGTTAAGGTAGCTTACCTGTGGGCTATCATCGTCGTCAGAAGTGATGAGGGTGATAAATCTCTAGTGTACCACATGGATAATCAAATCAACCTAATCGGGCTCCATAAGAGATTAATCTAGGATAGCCAAGGCGTCAGCTCAACCATTATGGGAGTAAGGGACATGAGTAACTTCAGGCTGAGACTAGAACTGGGACATTAGTTGGAGGGTGCATTCCAATAGTGGCACGATCTCCGGCTTTCTGACGACGTAGTCACCATTGATCTATTTGACGACTAGTTCAGATTCCACATTCACATAAAAGTGGGGAACATTAATCTCGAGGGATAGCTTGAGACCAGTAATGAGAGAATAATATTATGCCTCATTATTAGTACAACCTTAAGACAAAAAGAATTAATATGGGAGAATGGCTACTACTGGCGTGATGAAGACAATACCCAGGACCAATATGTTGAGTCTGAGTTCTCTGAGTCTTCTACTTGTAGGGCTGCAGGAAGTGATATAAAATTGAACATTCCAACACAAAATAGATAGATCTACCAAGACGATTTCCTCATCTAAAAAATCAAGTTCTAGGTACTGGTCCGCAAGAGATGGATGGGCGATATGGAAACATGAAATTTCATTCCCCTTAAATGCTTTCTGAGGGACAAACTTGATGTCAAACTGGTAGAGGATTACTTCCCACCGGTCTAGATGTCCTGTCATCATGTGGCGTTTTAGGATGTACATCAGTGGATCCACTCAGGACACTAGCGGTATCTCATGGTGCTACAAGTAATGTTAGAATTTATGCACTGTGAATACTACTGCAAAGGATCTTTTCTCAAAAGGGTAGTTTCTGGTCTTTGTATTGAGGAGCATGTGGCTAAGATAGTATAAACTATTCTTTGTTACCTCATTGTTCTTTTTAGAAACAAAGGCACCGAGAGATCATTCTAGGGTGTTCACATAAATCACCAATAGATTACCAGAAATGAGTGGCATCTGGATCGGAGTCCATAACAGGTACTGCTTGATTTCCTCAAAAGTAGTATGACATTTCTCATCCCACTGATAGAAATTTACTTTATTTATGTGTCATGAAAAGGGATTACACATTATGGCCAAATTAAAGATGAATCGGCATATTTAGGACAAGTTTCCTTTAATTCCTTGCAGTTCTCGAATTTTTCTCAGAGGAGACATCTGACTGATGGCCTTAATCTTCTCTAGAATGATCTCAAAGCCTATATATCTAACAACAAAGCTGAGAAACTTTCCAGAGGTGACCTTGAAGGTACACATCAATGATTTCTTCTTCAGATGGAATGAACGGAGGAAGCTGGGCACTTTTTCAAGATCATTGATATGGTCCTAACATGGGAGATATTTTACCACTAGATCGTCCATGTATCATTCCACCAATGTCTTGAGGGCCGGTATAAATATGTGATGTATGGCACGATGTTGGGTGGAACCTTCATTCTTTATACTGAAGGGAATTCCCTCCTTTCAAGAAGTACCCCATGGTGCCCTGAAGACTATATAATCTTCATCATTGAGGGAATTCTAATTTTTTTATACCTAGAATACCCATCCATGAATATAGAGAGCCTAAACCCCAATAGTGGCATCAATCAACAGTTCTGCACACGAAGGGGAAAATCATCCTTCAGACAGTGATGGTTGAGATCCCGAAATTCAATGTAGACTCTAATTTGTGGAGGAGGGACCCTCAGTAGGAGGATATTCCTCATAATTGAAAGATGCCGATGGGAAACTGGTTCCAGCCTGAATGATAGTAGACACTACACCTAGGGACTCATGTGCTATAAAAATCATAGTTATGATAGTTGTCGACCCGATCCCATCTGGTATTTGGAAAAATGGTCCATGCTTAATGGTATCAAAAAAAATAGTGGCACGCCGGCCGAAGCTGGTTTCTCCCAGCCTGATGGAACAATAATGAATTCCATATTGTGGTTGTCATGCGGCGGATATCCCGATATCTTATGGGAGTAGGTGGCCCCTTGGTCACTCGAGCCTGATTCATGTAGGAATACAAGGTGATCATCTGAATTCTTTTTAACCATGGAATGTGCTTCTACCTTGTTTCAAAAAGAAAAAAACATTACCCCAGATCCAGGGTCCTATCCTCCAATCGGTGGATCGTAAAAATGTAGGCGTCATCTAGTTCTTCCCATGGGTCGGTCACAGCCATAGCTTGTTCAACCTCATTATCCTGGATATTCTTGTCCTTGCTCGTGTAATAGTTTCTATCAAGGTATCGGGCTTCACAAGAGACAAAGGGAGACACGTCACCTTGTATTACACCAACTCATCCATTAAGGGAGTACTTAAGGCATTGGTGATATGATGAAGGAACCACTGCATGTAGGTGAATCCATGGACTACCCATTAACGCATTGTAGGAAGTATCCCAGGAGACAACCATGAACTCAGTGCTGGCCACCAAGTCACCTAAATGGGTCTTCAAAAGGATCTTGCTTACTGGTGTCAATTACTTCCTATCATAGCCATGAATCTTCAGGTCAGAGGGACTCAAATCATCCTCATACAACCCCATTTTTTGAAGTTTCTGGGATGGTATTAGGTTGACCTCGGAGCATGTGTCGACCTGATAGTGAAAAACCTCCATGCCATTGAAGTGGTCGGTGATTCATAGTGGGAAGATGTTCTCATGTATGGGATAACCTTCATCATATCCATAGAAAGAGATAATGTCCGGACATTCAGCATTCTCGACAACCTTAGCATGGAAGGATTATGTAGCTGATACCTCTGTCTCAAACTAAAAGGGGATTCATAATTCTTTGGGGAGGGCTTCATGCATATCCGCTGACAAGATAAGGGCCTAAGGGATATATAGTCTCTCACGATTGATGGAAATAGGCTTAAGGATATCATAATTCTGTGTGAATCATGATTTTCTACTTATAGAAGGTTATTCTGTGACATGGGGTATGATAGGCCCTTCCATCTAAACTGAAGGCTAGTTGGTCATGGGAATGTCCTACTGCTTTCTATTCAATGCTCATGGAGTGACTACCTAATGTGGGATAGATGACTAAGGTTAGTCTATAATAGAGCGTGGAAGATCACAACATGGTTAGGGCGGCTCTGCCGATCATGTAACACAAATGGCGACGAAGGCGAACCTGATTACACCAGATGAGAAGATTTTTCATGCCAAGCTCTGCAATGGGACTACTTCCTGGTTTCATTAGAATGAAAATCTTAGATGGAACCACTGATCGAGGCATTTAAATGACCCAAATAACCATGGATCCATTTATGCTAGCGACGGATGGGGATGTTGGGAGGATCCACTTGGCACTCCTCGTCATCAGGGATCATGTAGGGGTTTACCATCTCCATGGTGTTAACCAAATTGTAACCATTATCATCACATGTGGAATACTCCACCACTAGATGGATGTTGGGGGTAATCTCTATTTCTATGGTCATGAAGTCACTTAAATTACAGGATGACGATGGAATCATTGGGGGGATTTAATTTCACTTGCACTGTCGATTCATGATCTTCGGGTAAGAGTAAGGTTGATCCGTTGACATAAAATTAGTGGATGTGGGTGACATGACATCTTCTGAAGGCTTAGGTAGATTCATATGTGCACATATAATACCATGGGAACAAGATACTTCTTTGTGAGCCATCCAGTAGTCATACTTTTGAGACCCATGGTTAGGAACCGGATTCCACTCACCTTCGCTACCACTGCCATTGTCTGGATTCACAAATACACATGGAACATGTGCCAGAGATGGGCCTAACCTGACAATTTGGTTTTCAAACAGGTCTTAAAACTATTCTTTAAACACAAATCTTTTTTTGAGGGTGTGCCCCAGGATTCTTTGATAGGGGCATTAGTTAGGAGATCAGTGAGATCCACCACTTCGAACCTCTTGCATTCGGGGAACTGTAGAACTCCCTATTACAAGGTACTTCAGAAATAACTAGGACTTTATCCTCATTGAATGAGTAGTTCTGATTTATAAAATATATAAAGTGTTCTCTAGATCATTTCCCTAACGAGGGGCTAGAGGAGCCTTCTGAGGAGGTTGAACCTGGTTATCTCGCCTAGGTGGTGGAGGCGCATTACGCGGGGGCTCCTTCCTGTTATGGGGTGGTCACTGCTAGGTCAGGGGTTGCACCTGAGGTGGTGGGCGTCTACATGTTTTTTTATGTGTCCCCACTGGTAATAACTCTAGTTTCCTGGGGGGCCCCTGTTTGGGCCACCACAGTGGGCTCAACCTTAGTGGATCTTCTCGTGGGAGCCACAGAAGGGAATGGATGGGCCTTCATAGCCTAGTATAAGGCTTCCTCTAGAAACTGTGAATTGTTCGAGAAATCCAAAAATACCCTGGGGTAATTCTGAGTAATGAGAGAGGGGACCAGTTTGGTTTTGAAATTTTTAACACACATTTTCCGCAACTATTTCTAGGTCTGCGGCATGTCCAGGGAATAGGTGAGGCCTTTCCACCATGTGACAAAGTCCGTGATGCACTTTTCAAGACTCTACTTGCAGTTGAAGAGGTCTGAAATACCCATCTTCCGGGTGGTAGAGAAAAAAAATTAATGAAACTGTATATGGAGATCTTCCCCGCTGGTGACTGACCCAATGGGTAGCTGGTTGTACTAGAAAAACGTAGGCCCTTCCAATGCATGTCAGCAACACCAGAGTTTGGTGGCCTCTTGCTACACTAGAGAATCCATCATGGGTCTGCACATTGAGATGAAGTGGAAGAGATTCGATAGAGGGTCTCTTGTCCCATTAAAAGGGGAAAATGTAGGTTTTATAAAACCAGGGGTGCTATCATATCATCCACATATGCAGGACATGGCTTTCCATCAGGCGGGATTTCCACCTGTCGAGTTTCCAATTCCTCGAGGTGAGAAATGAGAACCACCATCAGATCATCTGGGCATGGATTATTGTCTTGATGAGGGTCCCTGACTACCAGTGTGTTAGAAGGTTCTTCAAAATGATAAAAAGGACCAGTGGCTCATGGAGCGGATGGTGGGATGACCTTGGGAGCATCTGGGGGAACTTAAGCTGGGTCCCAAGGATTATCACAACTCTTAGGTGGATTTCATGACATATACCACCCCCACTTTCTAGAAGACCCAGATTCTACCATTTCTATATGCATAAGATGGTCAGGGTCACCCAGACGCAACTCGCAGGGGGAAATTTGTATCTGCCCCTACTGCCCCAGCCGAGGATCACCATATTCTGGTCATCACTATATTACACATTCAGAAAGTAGTTCATCAACCATATTTTTGTTCTCTTTGAGATGTTGACACAATGCAGCCCTTTTAGGATCGTCTTCTGTCTTCTGCACTGAGCTAGATAGGTCAGAGTGTTTGACGTCCCCAAGAATCTCTTTTTCTTTATTGGGATTCTGGCTGAGGACTAATGACTCGGTGGGCACATGAAGTCGCAATAGATTTATCTTCTAGAGAGTAACCCTTCCCAGTGGATCTAACATGTGTGGAACTCCCCCAGGGGTATGTTCTCTCCAAGGAGCTCTATCTCAGTCTCTTCCTCCGATAGATCAGCCATGTTAACTATGATTGTACTTAGAGGCAAGTCCTCAACGTCTTTTGGCATGTTTGGCTGGCACTAGATAGAACTGAAATGGAGGGTAGCATACTGCCACCAACCATGAACTTGAACGTGGGGGGAATCCTCCTTTATAATTATGCGGATCGTCTTAATGCTCTGAACACATCATTGTAGGAGGGTTTGGTGGAAACCAGAAAACATATGGTGTCATGCCATAGGGAGAACATCCATGTCAACCATACGACATTTATGGTCATTATCATCACAGTGTTCTTTACTCTTGGGGTAGGCCACTCGCTAATAACGGATACTGAAGTGTGTCTCCTTGAGGGTTTTTCCAAATCACATGAATTCATCCTGGGTAAGCTATTCAGCCACACTGAATTGTATGGTTGCAATTTTCCAAAACAACTCTAGGAATTGATCTGATGTAAGAATGCCCCAAAATCTCCTCAGCTCAGACTCAGGATCTGGCACTTGATTACCCCACTCATCAATTGGGGAGGTTGTGGGACCGAGAAAGGCACTGAAGAAAACCACTGAGACAGTAGACTGGCCGGTGGAGAATACAGTGAACGACATGACAAATCATCGTATCTTGAGTTGTCCTACAATGAATGCAATGATTGAGTCACCACATCTTAGTAAAACAGACTGGTGACCATGGATTTCAGCATAAGGGATGTGGTTTTTGATGGTGGTCTAGGGTGTTTTTCATCCTTTATCGGTCCACATAATAACTATCCATGATCTCTGGTTGAGGTAAGGAATGACCCTATTGACGATGGAGAGGATTGCATGGCCAGACCATAGGAAGGGCACAAATATTCCGCCTCCTTGATGTATCTATGGTGGGAGGTGGGAATCTGGCGGACCTCACATTCCGGAAGGATGAGGTTGATGCACCTTTTTCTAACCCCAACCCTTGACATATAAGGTCAAGGTGAGGGTTCCATTGATAAATCACATTCCGCCTTTGAATTTGAGAAGTAGACAGGCATAATCGTGGTCTGAAAATTCTCGGTATTCTTCTTATGGTGTCGGCGACTAGCCCTCTTACCCCGGTATGGTTCTTCATGATAGGGTATGTTTTCAGAAAAAGGGGAGCCTTCAGAAGAATTGAGGTTGGGGTAGAGAGGACTTCCTCTTGGATGCTCTGGGGTGTGAAGAGCACCTGGAAAAAATTCAAAGGTAACACAGGGAGGACCTCAGTTTCCACTGGCTGACGCGTAGAGGGAGTCTCCACAGGAAGTGCTGGAGCGGATAGGACCTCCGCTAAAGCTGGTAGAAGCATGGGTAAGGCCTCCATGCTTATTTTTTTGGCATCATCGGTACGAGGAGGGTCCTCATACTGGTCAAGTTGAACACGAGTAGGGCATCTATGTTTGGTGCCCATTAAGTTAGGAAAATCTACAATTCATTAATTTATGGGATAAGGATTAGGTTTTTTGTTTGTTGTATGGACACGGGGAAGACCACGACACTACCGATTGATTAGATGAGTAGCTTCTTCACATCAGCAACATGTGATAGGAGGAATGGCTCCATACCTGAGGTCATGGGAGTGGAATAGGCTTCCATACTTGGTGTCAACGCAGTGGGGAGGACCTTTTCTTTGATTTATTATGGCATGGGGAGGACCTCCACACCAAGATTATAAGTGGGGAGGACCAGTTCTCTCATTGGTGGTGGTACGGGGGGGGGACCTCTATACTGGATTCTATTGTTGTGGGTCGGCCAGCTATAGACTCTACTTGTGTAGGTGACCAGGAGAGTCATCCCAACCTACATGTGGGGTGGTTGGGGCCTGCATCCAGGCTGGCCGTATGTGTTCCCCTTCTCAGCATAAATAGGGGACTCAATTTATTATCCAGTAGTGGAATGGTCTACAATAGCCGTTGATGATTGTGATAGCCCATGGTGGGCGTCCTCCTCATCTTAAGTCTTATTCTAGCATCGGGTTGACCAAACTAGGGCTGATTGTGCATGTTCATAACTCACTTGTTCCTCAGCATGTGGGGATAGGTGGAGGCACTAACGTGGCCTAGTGAGATACCTCCTTAGTTTCCCCTAGAACGAGATTCTAGATGGGTTGTCCCTGACATCCCTCGCCACATTGGTGTAGGGGAGGGAGTTTCCAAAGTGTTTCAGTTAGAGGCTCCCAAAACAATTATACATTAGTGTTTGGGGTAGTGTCTCCCTGCATGGCCAATGGGGGAAGTGGTGACAATGAGGCGAAGAAGCCTCTAGGTCTTGTCGGGCCATATCCCAGGTTTGGAAAATCCTCTCCTCTTTGTATCGTCGAATGAGGATGCTAATTACACTTCTCTGAAGGAATTCAAATGAGGATATGGGGTGTGGGTGCCCTGCAGCCGTGGATGTGGAAGCTTTCATGGGAGAAATGATGCCATGCGAGATTTCTATGTTGACATTGCCCCTGCCCCTATGTCGGTTGGTGGGTTGTGATTGTTTTCCTATCATGACAACATGGGTCCTGCAAAGCAGGGAGAATTAACCATTAGTGCTAAAAGAAGGAAAGTGATGTCCAATTCACTGGTGTCATTCCATCTTCCATGGTTGGTTAGAAGGATCCATGTTGAAAACATCATAGACTAGGATTTTCAACATTCAACTGCCCCAATTTCTACTGAGCTTCATGCCAAGCCCACTATTTTCATGGCAAGACCAGGCGCCAGATAACTTGAACCCGTGACATGTTAATCCACTATTGTCTCGATCACTACTAATCTCCACATTGAGGATAATAATTTCATGTCGAGTTCACCATTTCTATTTCTGAAGCTTTCATTGGGGCGTGAATCCGTCTACAGAGGATGCGTTGACTGTGGAATCACATTCCTGCTTTCCAAATGCAGGTGGAATCTATAACTTATTCAAGGAAGTTTTATCCATGATTGACACGTGGTGATGGGATGTCGGTTCCTCCTTCCATGGATTCCTCCTTTTAGCTTGTTGCCTAGTTTGGGTCTGCCACATAGACTTAATACATTGTTTGTGAAACTCTTCCTAGTTCCATGCCTTCACGGACTTCAGTTAACTATGTTGCTTTTGTCAGGACATTCCAAGGGGTCCAGTCAGGGAATCACCCTTTAGTCGGGGGAGTAGTCATGTTGGACATCACTGGCATGTCTAGACGCTGGAACACTGATGGGTCTGGGTTTCTTCCCGTTATGACAGGGCTTCTTGGGGGTGGGGAAGGCCGAGGAATCCCACATCGAGCAACATGAATTATATTCTATAGGCATGTCTATGATGTTTTCTTCAGCTTCCCATGTCTAACAAAGGGTATAATGTGAGTTTAACATCTATAGGAGAGGTATTAGACTTATAAGAATGATGATAAGAGTGGATCAAATGAGTGTAACTCGAGTAGGAATCACTGATGTTGGGGCTAACATAGGGTTAGTTACCAAATTTATTCTAAGATTTGTGAGAGAAAGGGTGACATGATCTCACCGGGATGTGGCTGTCTGGGTAAGAATCAGGATGGATATATATGGTTTCGAATGGATAGAGAATGAGATGGAACTGACGTGATGATGATAGTGTTGTTGGGATTGAGCCTCGAAGAGACCTCCTACAAGTCCCCATGGCGGGGAATCAAAGTCCACATAGTTTGGTGGGTAGATTGGACACCTAAGGAGGTGGTCTGTGAGAATTGACCCATGGATGGGATTTAGAGGAAGTGTAACCTCTGGGTTGGGGCATGAGCTTCCCGAAACACATAGGATCGATGGAGAGACCATGATGGGACATGATTGAAAGGCTTGAACCTCAGGGAGGCTTCCTACATATCCTCGTTGAAGGGAATCAAAGTTCCTGATGTTTGGGATGGGGCATGGAATCAGGGTGTGCGTAGAGGACAGCGACCCAAATCCATGATGGGTCTTATGCATGGTTAGTGGCCCGAGTTGGTCTGATGCCCCTAGGATGGTCAAGAGATGTGGGTCCCAAAAAAGGGGACTACAATGGATTATCTTCAACTACGGACCGTAATGACTTACCACTAGATGGGGATCACAACGGCTAACCTATGGATGAGTATCACAACGGATTACCACTAGATGTGGATTAAAATGGCTTACTGCTGGATGGAGTTCACAATGGCTTACCACAGGATGAGGATCAAAACTGCTTACTACTGAATGGGGTTCACAATAGCTTACCGCTGGATGGGGTTGAACCTCATAAAGGCTTCCTAAGTACCCTACCTAAAAGACAGGGATCAAATCCCATGTAGTTTGAATGGGTACGGTTTAATGTCTTGCGGGATGAAGAGGGTCATACATTTTAATGTCATGTAAGAAGAGGGTGAACTAGCGTGAAGTGGTCAGGGACTGATGGGTGTTGTTCTCAACCCTCAAGGATTTTTCCTACATACCTTGCCATGGAGAAAAGGATCAAAGTCCATTTTGTTCAGAATGGGGGATATAGTTTAACTTCATTTTGGATGGAGGTGAATGGATGTGAAGGGGTTAGGACAAGTAGGTATTGTGCTTGAACCTAATAAAGGCTTCATACATACTTTTCCTATGAGACAAGGATCAAAGTCCACATAGTTGAGTATGGGTAAATTTTAACATCTTGCAGGACAAAAATGTTAACCGAATTGAAGGGTTTGGGACAAGTTGGTGTTGGGATTAAACCATAGAGAGGATTCTTAAATACCTTACCTAGGAGAAGTGGATCAATGTTTACATATTTTGGTGTGGGGGATACAATTTAATGTCATGCGGGATGAAGGTGAACTGGCATGAAGGGGTTGGGAGAAGTACGTTTTGGGCTTGAACCTCAGAGAGGCTTCTTACGTATATTTCCTAGGAGACAAGGATCAAGGTCCACATAGTTCGTTATGGGTATATTTTTATGTCTTGCAGGACAAAAAGGTAAAACAACATGATGGGTTTGGGGAAAGTAGGTGTTGTTCTTGAACCTCAGGGACGCCTCCTACATACCTTGTCTATGAGACAAGGATCAATGTCCCCATATTTTGGTATGGATTAGGGGCTCATATGCTAAGGATTCCCAAGAAGGATGCCATGGTCAATGCATACTCTAAGAGCATGTGATTCATGATCAGTGTGAGAAAGAAGAGATAACAAAGACATGACGATCACATCATGAAAGGTGGATACATGGGAAGTGGAGTGGCACTTACATGTGGTTAGAGGCCCAAAGAGAAAATAGGAGCTTATGCATGGTGAGAATCCCAGGGAGTTGGAGATTTGGATTTACTCTAGGATGGAGGCCCGATAGAAAAAAAATCCTAGAGGGGGAGGGATGGGATAACGAAGGTCTATGTGCACATATCTCCTCTGGTCATTGGCACTGAAGAAGAGACGAGGATAAGGGATGCTACCTCCCTCAAGAAAGTATAGGGGCTTAAACCAATATGGTTTCCCTTCCCCATAGACAGACATTGCTATAGCAGAGAGGATTTAATTCCATGTGAGTATGATCTCACTACCATTGAGACAAGTTGGTGTGGAGAACGTCTGAGATGGGGTGAATCGTGTATGATACACGGCGCAAGGCCGTAGTTTAATATAATGTGATGAGGATGATGGTGCTTGGTAGTTTAATGTCAAGCAGATCAGATGAGGCAGGTTCACTCCACACCCCTAGGACATACAATATTGATACCCACCCACCCTTGGGGAAGGGAAGCCATCAGCAATTCCATGGTGAGGCAGTGATCTGAAGTGATCAACTTAGGGGCCTAGGTTAGTGTGTCTATGGGAAGAATAAATAGTTATTAGTGTACCTATCTGAAGAAGAATAAGGCTAAGAAACAAAACATAATGAACAACCCAAGGGACCTTGAAATCAATTCATACTAACTTGGAGGGTCATATGGGAGAAGGGTTTACAAAGAAAATGGGTTCACATGAAGCAACATTTCAATGCTTTGGTGCTCCACGTAGTGGATGAACTTTGCGAAGGGGTATTCTTTTCAAAGTGGAATGGAATATCCTAGAAATAGGGTATAGGTGCATGTGGAGGGTGCTTCTTGAAGTGGAACAGATTTCGCAGAGTAAGAATTTGCGAAGAAGGGGTACCTTGAAAATCATAGAACTGCGAAGCAATATGCATTGTGAAGCACAGTGACCCTGCCTTATCATGTGATTCACATGTGCATGGAGGTTACTTCGTGAAGCATGAGTGATTTATGAAGACCTGAGTCCCATTATGGATCTCTTTCAGTGGAAATGGCCCATGGGATCCATGAAGGGAATACCTACTTGAAGAGGGTTTGTATTTGAGATAATGGAAGGGTTCTTTACAATGCTCATGTACATGGAAGATATCATCTTCTTTAAGTTTTTGTATAATAAAAGGTGCTTCATGATTTGGAAGATGAGAAGGAGAGTGGTTGGAGTATCCATACGTTGGGATCATGGGGAGTCATCTATTTATAGGCAAGAGGTAGAATGAAGTATGAATAGCCCGGTGCAAAGCCACGTGATGCTCCGCGATTGGTCTCATATTGCATCAAGTTTGTTGTAATCACGGAGTCTACTGTCATACCCTCTTGGTAATGGATCTCTCCTTGGTTATCTACTTGGATCTCACAGAGGATTCTATCAAGTTTGACAGGCTCGTGGAGGTCAATTCAGCTCCCTCTACAACACGTAGCTTCCAGCCAATTATATCGTAACCGCAGAGCCTCCTGCCTCTTTGCTCCACAAGGACCACAAAGAGGGCTTCGGTTTCACACCGCCTGTAGTTCTATAGGGCCCCCATGAATGGTCTTTGTGAGGAATCCTATGTAGAATTGGTTTTCTCTTTGCATACTTTTCCACTTCACAAATTTTGGCGCAAAAATTTGTTAATATAATTTATTTTATATTTCTATTAACTGAACAATTACTACATAATCATTATACAAGCCTTAAATTAAATTATTTCTTCTCTAAAATGTAACTATAAATTATCATGATGAAGTTAAATTTATTATATTTCAAATGAATAATTATATTCTAATTTTTCATTTATAAAACAATATATTAAAAATTATTTACATACTAAAAAGTTTTGTGTGACATTATTCATGAATATTTAAATAAAATATAATAAATTTTATATTCTCACCCAAGTGGCTTACAAAGGATATAATTTTGGTCTAAGGATTATTTTACTCAAAATAAACTTATCCAATGAAAATAGGACAAGATTTAGTGTAATTTTATAACATTATAATATTATTTCTCCCATGAATTTCTCAATTTACCCTTAACCATGGTAAATAAAATTTACTAAAGTTACTATTCATCATACCAAAAAATAAAAAAAAACCTATTTACATAATTTGGAGCCTCTGATTCCAAATATACAATCTATTTTTTAAAATTAAAAAAACATATGTTTAAAGAATTAATTTAAAATTAATCCCCTTAAGAGGGAGAGAAAACGAGTTAATAATGTTACCTCATACAAAAGATTAAAATGATTTTATATCTAGATTCAATGAAAAACCTATGCCAATGACCTATATTATATTAATAAATAAAAATTAATATAGTTATACTCTAAAAAAAATCAAAAATATAATCTTACACTATAAATTATTTCAATAAAAAAAAATTTCAATTAAATTTTAGTATTTGTATTATACATCAAAAATAAGAAACTTATGAGAAAAATATAAAACATTAAATAAAAGTAAATTTTAACATCCAAATTTTTAAAAAGAAGTTAATTTTTTCAAATGAAATGTATAAATGTTTTAAAAATTGGATTTAAAATTGGTTCACAATTAAATGGTGATAAGTTTCCTTTTTTAAAAATATATCTTTTTTGCATAAAATTGGGTTGGTTAATATCTCATGCCTATAAAATATATTGAGTGAATTTAGAAAAATATTAATTGAATATATGAAATATATATTTCATTAAGACCATTAACTAATTTTTAATAATTTTATTTATTAATAAAAATTATATTGGGATCATAAAAATAAAAATATTTACATTCTAATTAATGGTTATATATTTTAATTTATAATTAATTGGTAATCAATTAATTCACATTTTCATAAGTTAGATAATATTATTCAGACCTACTAATTTAACAGATAGGTTATTATATTACATAAAAAATGAAATGATGTTTCATGGTAACTCAATGTTTCATGTAACGTACTCCATGTTAGTGTTGTGTGTAGGAAAATACAAGTTGGTTTCAAATGAAAGGAATATTTGATTTTGTGCAATTCAAGACAACTATGAATATTAATTCAAAAACATAATTCACAAAATCTAGGGGTGGAACATTATACCCCCATGAAAATGAATTTATCCATAAAATTTCATTTGGGTTATCAAAGGATTAATACTTGAATGTTTCTTTCATGAAAACCCACACCGTAAAAACAAATACTAAAAATTCCTTTAAAAAAGGGAAAGATGGAAAATAACATTTAACCATTGTAAATAATAACTAGGTCTCTACGTAAGAGAAAATAAGAGATGATTTGGGGTTAGTGTAAAGTCATAAATAATCATTTAGATTGATAATATTCATTGATCATAATAAATGGAGTGATTTATAGAATGTCAATAATTACAATACCATAAACTAAAGAAGTGTGAAAGATGTAATTGGTGTCCTAAAAATGATCATTATTGGGAAAGGATTTTATATCATGATGTCATTTCTTAATGATGAATAATTTTCATGAGAATATATACATACTTGATCTCTTCACAATCTCACCATCCTGTTGTGTCTTGATTAATTTCCACTTCACCTCCTATTCCAAGAAATGAAGTTGATTTTATCACTCCTGAAGTGTTAGAAGATCATTATATCCATAAATAAAATTATATGTCATTTAATATTTCTTTATAACAACAAAAAGGTTATCACAAGTTATCAAATATACATAATTCCACCTATAGTGAGATAATTCATTAATCTAACAGACATCATATTATAATTAAGTTATACTTTACATAAATGGATAACCTTAAAATCCTTATAAAATATAAAACTCCAAAACATTATAAAGAGGTGAACTAAATTGGATAAAGTTTTATCTCCCATATCTCATAAGTTAGTTATTGGCTGTCACAATCTAAACATGTGAATTCTTTAATCATTTATTCTCTTGAAACATGGTAATAAATTTAATTACCATATATCCCTGTTGGAAACACAATTGTTTCATTACTCCAAGGTTTATTGGATATATTCCTTTTGTCCAAAAAGTTGTAAACCTTATCCAAGATATCATAACCCACTTTCCACCAATTCTTTAATTAGTCCCAATGAAATCAGAACCATCCAATTTAATTATTCATATCCATAATTTATTTATCCATACATAAAGAACATGTTAATGTTTGTATTTCCATTAATAAAAATGTAACCATCACTTATCAAGTCTATTAGAACCATTCAATATATTCATGTAATTCCTTAGTGACAAATATAAACTAAACAATCCTTGTTTATTTCACAATTATTATAACATAAATAATTATTCCAATATATATTAAAACATATTTTATTACACTTAATAGTTAATACATAAGAAGTATAACTTTTCCTATTACATAATACCTTTTTCCTTTCACATTTCATCTATAGTCTCATCATCAGTAGCAATATAACCATTACTCATACCACCGTTCTGCTTCTCTTCAGAATCTTTCCACTTTAGACATCAATTTTCATAATGACCATTAATTAAAACCTAAAATAATTTATCTTTTAATGATGTATTGTGGAGGAATATATTCCAATATATTCCATTAATCAAACCTTTCATTTTTTTACATAGAAGATACATGCACTATTTTGTTACTTTCCACCCTCAAAACATCTTCTTATTTATCTAATACATTCAATTAACTGATTTTTTACATATTCTTGAAAAATTGACAATGGAATATTCCTTCTTCCATTGTCTCTACTACCTAAAATATCATTGAAATCATTCCTTATCTTCTTTGGTGATTTAGAGAGTTGGATAATGTACCCATTGTAAATAATGTTTTTTGAGAACTGATTAAGCATTATTAAAACATACTTCACTCAATTGATCATCCCATTAGATATCTTATCAAAAAAATTTCCATCACATTAAACATTAATCTAGTTACTTATGGTTACTACCAATAACTATAACAATAATTAATTGAGTAATAAATGATTGCCATAGTGAAAACCACATTATCTTGAAAAAAACTTATATGATGTCTAAATTATGAATCCATCCTTATTCTGTGAAACATTAGGTGTATCATATGTTATTCATATCCAACATCCATTTAAATTCCTCATGATGGTTCCTAAAGAGTTTTATAAATTCCAAAGAATATCCAATGAGATTGTCAAACTAGTTGTACAGCAAGTCCCATTGTCATGTACTAGGTTACAAGCACTCTCTGGAGAGCACTCTCTGCTCTCGCCTTCTCTATTCCAATAGGTTTTCAGAGTTCATCCTCGGATCCTCCCCATAACTCTCGACTCTGCCCATCGTCTCTCGGATTCTCTCTTCTCCCTTGGTTTATCCTCTCTAGTGTTTTACCTTTTGGGATTTTTTCCTTGGTTTTCTTTTTTCTCCATCGAAGGTGGTGGATGTTGATGAAGTGGTTGGTTGTGATGAGATGTGGAGGATGAAGACCTTGGTATGGTGTTAATGTGATGATGGTGATAGGGATTGGTCAGTGATGTGATGATGGTATGTATTATGATAGGTGTCTGACTTGAAAAAATGTATTGATTCCTGATGATTAGTTTACTAGTATGGGTGATGATGAATTTAAATTTGAATTTTGATTTTTTTTGGTTTTGGAAGGAATTAGTAGTGGTATTCGGTTCTGGGTTTGTTTGTAGTTAAGTTCTTTTTTGTATTTTGAATTCGGTATGCTGATTGTCTAAGTGGGGTTCGTGTGGATGGTACTTGGAGGTTTTTCTTGTAAAGTTCTCACTACCAAAAAGTGGCTTATTAAAAAAATAAAAAAAATAGATTGTTTGTACCAGGTCACAAATTATTCAGGCCCGATACACCTTGTTGTTGATGATACCCTTAGGTATATATATTCTAGATCCATATATAGTTGTATTACCCAGACAAGCATGTATTACTATTAAACCACTCTCTCTATCCTTTACGAAAATTCCAGCAAATATACCTAAACTTAGCACTATCCTTAGACTTATCCTTAGATACATCCTGATATATATCCTTAAAAATATCCCAAGGGATCTCACGAAAGTTTTATCATCATAGTATCCAAGGTTAACTAAACATTTTCTATTATACTATCTATAATGACCCACGCTTTTCATAAATTAACATTATATTAATTTTTGGGAAATAAATAATAAATTACACAGACACATAACCAAAGACCATATTAGTTTGTTTCCTTCAAAAACATGGAACACAAACATCTAGTCTTGTGGAAGATCTTTAGTGTTCTAAAAAAAGATCGCCCCCTTTAGTACTCCTAATTAAATCCTTTCCTTATAACCTATGGAATGGGAACATAAAAATGTGTGAGATCTGATTCTGAGTGAAGGTAAAAAAAAGGGATACATAATAATATCATGGGTATAAGGGTATGAGAAGATGATCAAAAAATATAGGACAACACCCTAAAAATTAATGATCTTAATCATAAGACATGGAATAATGAAATTGTAAGATCATAAGACATGAATCATAAATAAATAAAGAACATGATCAATGAAAACATAACATGGGAATAAAAAAAATAGAACTCTAGAAGACATATAATTATAGAATAATGATTCCCATATTAGACTAGGCATCGCTTCCAGATCCATCTTTGTATTATGGGTTCAATTCCCATACCATCTTTGTATTCATTTTTCACTCCAATATCTATCTTACTAGTATGATTTCCCACCACATACCATCTTGGTAGTCATGGTATAGTCCCATGGCCATATTACTAGTATGAGTTCACTTCAAATACAATCTAGGTAGATATGGTTTACTCCCATGGCCATCGTCTTAGTCAAGAATCACTCTCAAGACCATATTTGTCCATCTCATGAGATATACATCTTTACCCAAAGTCATATGAAGATATAGGTCCCACAAATCTCAAATTGAATCATATACTCATGTGCCAAAAGATATTAAACAATCATATCACAAACAATGAAATGAAATGGGAATCATAAACATGCAATCATACATGAGATTGTGGAAAATATATAGGTTTCCTAATCCTTTCATCAAAATCATAATCTATGAAACTAATTGGGTTTCTTAAACATCATTCCATTAAAACCTAATCCATTTAGGGAAATAATATTAATGTAATTCTTGAAATATAACAAAGTATGCAATATTTGATGGGTAAGAATTATTGAATATCACATGGAACATGAATTTTTTTTAAAAAAAATTCAAATCCCTTTTCCTTGAAGCCACATTAAAAAACATATAAAGGAATCATGAAAAATCATTTATCTTGATGAAAAAATAATTTCTTCACTGAAATAATTTTATTTTCATAATATTAAATTAAATTTTAAAACAAAAAATTTTCATTTAAAATTAACTTATAATATTGTAAAATAATCTTATATGAAATAAGGAATCATGAAAGTGTAAAAATTATTTCATGTTAAAAAAGATAAAAATACATTCTTCTTATATGTTCTCCGGAAAAGACAAAAAGTAACTCATTGGAAAAAAGAAAAAAAATTCCATTAAGACCATTTAATAAAAATTTATTAATGGGTAAAAACGACATTAAAAAATTTTAGAAGAATAATAAAAGAAATTTGGAAAATATTTATAAGTAAAGTGGTCATCTAAGATAAATATTTTCTAGTAGATACTTATAAAAAATCTTGATAATAATGAGATTGTGGAAGTCACAATTACAAAATTATAATCATTTGAATAGTATACCCCATAAAAGAAATTAAATTATATGGATATGTAAATACTATAATATTATAGTTAATACTCATATAAGACATTAATGGGAATTATATACACCATGTAAATAGCGTATAAGGAATCTGTCACACAAAAGTAAAGTTGAGTCCAAAAACCCTTACCTTATATTTGATTCTCTTTATACATGTCCAAAACTCATATATAGTTGTTTTAAACATATTATTTACTTATAAAATAATCATAATAATATTTATAATATCATATATAATTAATTTATTAATTTCTATTTCTATTTTATTAGCAATTCTTTGTTAAAGGGGCATTATGGGAAATAACCACTTTGTTTATCGTATATGTGTTGACTTATTATCCTTGATCTTATTTGATAGATCATTATTTTATTAACACTGTAATTTAAAACAATATTTTTATATTATATATATTTTTTATATAAATATATATAAAAGAAACATATATGAAAAGGAATACACTATTCATGGAGACGGTAAGTCGTACATATGCATGAACGTTGTTTCTGTTTTCTTATTAAACTGAATGGAAGTAGGTAAATGACATATAAGTATATATTATTATATTAGTATTATTAGTTATTATATTTAATATTTATTCATTATATACATTTTTATAATTAATCTTCAAATGGTTTGCGTGGAAGATGAATCTCATCAGGTCATCGAGACGGTAGGCCTTACGTATTCACGAGCGACGATGTCATTCTCTTAACGGTAACAGGGTGAATAATTAGATGGTATATTAATTACAAATATTCAAAATAATTTATTATTTATTATTTATATCCATTATATCCATCATTATACCCATCCAAATAAAGTAGTGATGAGATCATATTACATCACAAAGTGGAGATGGTAAGTCGTATATACACATGTGTGGTGCTTTAATTTTTCGTAGAATGAATATAAGAGATAATAAGGTTGTTACATAATATTTATAACATATCATAATATATTTGATACTATATTTATTACATTATAATGTAATCAAAACATGAATAGGATGTTGAAGAAGAATAAATTTTTAAAGAGTCAGTAAGGAGATTTCCTCTTCTTCGACATTCTCCATCTAGATATCCTCTTAGAGACAATATAGTTATGGTTTTGAGAAGAAAAAACCTATATAATGTTACTATGGATGTTTATAATGGAACTAGGTAATATATGTTAGAGATTAAATGTTCAATGATGTGTGAAGAAGTGTGGGAGGCAGTGCCTTTTTATAAGAGAGGGGAGTGGCACTCTTGGAAACTCAAAAAGTATTCAATTAAAATAAATTGATTTTAGATTTAAAATATCTTAAATTTGATTTATTTAAAATATAAGATGATTATGGGTCAAAATAATCTAATTAAATTATTTTTAGTCATGTTTCATTCATAATAAAAACCTTATATTTTGGCTTTAACCATTAATTAAACCCTTTAACATTAACCATGAAAACTTGTATTTTTACACTTTAGGGTTAATATAGTTAGTATAAAATGAAAAAAAAACCGAAATAGATAATTGATGAAATTTATAACCTTATTGTAGTAATTTTTCATATTTCTATAGTTTTATTAATTTTATATCATTTATTAAAATATTATATATTTTAAATTATCATTTATATCTATTTTTATACTATTCAATATCTGTTTTGTTACAAATATCCAAACAAGATGATAAACTCAAACCAAAAAATATAATTTCATAGTAAAATATCAATGATATATATAAAATTAGTTTATTTCATTCATCATATTGAAATATATTTATTTTAATATTATTATTATATTTTATTTAATATTACCATTAATTAAACAATTACTACATCATCATTATACAAGACTTTAATTTGATTATTTATTCTCTAAAAATTAAAAATAAATCGTCATGATGAAGATAATTTTATTATTTTTTAAATTAATATTTATAGTCTGGTTTATCTTCTATATAAAACTATATTAAAAATTATTTACTAATTAAAAATTTGAGTATAGCCTTTTTAACTAAACCTTAAATAAAATATAATAAATGTAATATTCTGACCCATGGGAATTAAAAACGTTATACTACTGGAATAGGGTTTATTTTTTTCTAAATACAATTATCCAATGAAATTATGAAACGTGGTATTATAATATTATAATATTATTTTTACCTTTAATTGCCTGATTTTCCTTTCACCATGGTAACTAAAAAATTAATGAAGTTAATATTAATAATTCCCAAAAATAAAATAATCCTATATATATAATTTGGACACTGTGATTCCAAATATGGAATCCATTTTTTAAAATTAAAAATTCATGTGTTTAAGTAATTAATTTAAAATTAATCTTCTTGATGGGGTGAGAAAACGTGTTATTAATGTTGAAGAATGCAAACGATTGAAATGTTTTTATATGTAAATTTAATTTAAAAATTATTCCAATGACCTAGATTATATTAATTGATAAAAATTAAATCAAATTATACTTTAAAACTAATAAAAAATATTATATAGAATTATAATTTTTTTCTATGAAAAAACTATTTTCAATTAAAATTTAGTATTTTTATTATTAAAAAAATACATGAAACTTATCAGAAAAATTTAAAAAAGGTGTGTTTTTAAATACCTAATTCAAAGAAAATATTTATTTTATAAAATTGAATATATAAATGTTTCAAAAGTTGGATTTCAAATGGATTCTCTAATAAATGGTGATAAATTTCCTTTTTGAAAAATATAGATTTTTATGCATAAAATTGGGTTGGTTCTTATCTTATGTCTTTAAAAATTATTTGATGACTTTTGAAAATATTTAGCAGTATATATAACATATATATTTCATTAATATCATTCACTAATTGTAATTAATATAATTTTTGTATGACAAAATGGCTTTTGGATCATAAAAATAAATATATTTCCTTTATATTTAATTGGAATATATTTTTGTTTCTAATTAATTGGTATGAAATTAATTCACATTTTCATAATTTAGTTAATAATATTAATATGCACTGATTTTATATCTTTTTTATTATCGTATTGAGATAATTAAATGATGATTTGTGAAAACACGATGTTACGTTAAATGTATGCCAATGTGGTGTTGTGTGTAGTAAAAGCCAAGTTGGTGTCATATAAAAGGAATGTATGATTTAGTTCCATAAAATACATGTATAAAAATTAATTCAAGAAATAATAATTCACAAAATATCTACGTGTTACCCTCAGGCTCTCTTTTAGTTCCCCGTGGTCATCCCCTTAATGATCATGCTTCATGTGGTTAATCCCATTTGATCCAATGTACCTTCTATAAACTATATCTCAATACTCATCCTCGTTTATTTATCCCTATCCCATTATTTCTTATAATTAATCCACAGAAGATGGATTTCATTGAATCTTAGTCAAGGATTATGGGAGTTGTGTTGTCTATTGTTTTTTTAGTTCTCTGGAATCTCTGATATTACAATCATTTTTTTTTATCATTACTTTTTAGTAATCATCAAATCTTCATTTCAGTCATGGGATTAAGAATACCTATTCTATTATGATCTAGTAATATTAAATTACCATGTTTTTTATTCCATTGGTAAAGAAATGGAATTAACCAAATGTGACACCATAAACTTGTACTCTTTAATTTAATTCTATAAACATTTTCATTATATATTTTCTTTGACACAAACTTTAAAAAAAAATTAAGCATCCATAATTAAAATATCAATAACAAATATTGAGTTTCATAAAAACCCAAGAAATTTTAGGTTTATATTTCTATAGTAATAAAAACCATTAACTAAGAAAAACCATATATTCCTCATCAAATGTATATTTTTTCAAATTACCTAAGAACTTATTATTTTAAAAAAATACTTCTACATATCTGAAAAAATTATCTACACATGATACTCTTCTAGAAGACCAGAAATAGTACTCTTCTTTATAACTCGAGGAAATAGAAACATAAGAATGGTGATCTCAGATTCTTGATATGTGTAAAAATAGGTGTAAAAATTGTATATTATTAGTGACAATAAAAAGGATAAGGTGGGTATGAGAACAAAATCAAGGTAAATTAGAAATATAATAAAAAAATAATACCTAATAAAACATCCATCATAAGTCATGAGTCATTTAATTATTATTTTCGTATCGAACAAGTAAAAAAGTGTGCATGAATGAGTCAATAACATAAAAAATATACGTTTCAACTTCACATATCAAAAATTACATAGAAAATATTTTCAATAAGATTAAAAGTAAAATAATTAACATGATTGTTTTTTGGGAATCATATTCATATTATACAGAAAATCACCTTTATAATGTATTATACAACCTAATTAATTCCAATATATTTTCTTCTAATAATAAATAATCAACCAATGAATTGGAGGGATAAAATGGACCAACCCATCATCATTTATAATTTACAAGAACCATGATATGAATAAAATAAAATCGGGATTGAACATTCATCCTTTAAATCATGAAACATATTCATCATTCTTTTATATCGTAATTATCCCATGGAACCTAAATGATTTCATGATAATTTCATTAAAATATCATCATAATTCAGCCAAATAATGAAGGTTTTAGGTATCATTAAGGAATATACATTTTAAATAATAGATAAACTTAAAATATAATAACATAGATGAAATATTATTTTTTAATATCATCAGAAATACTAACTGAATGATAAGAAAAAATATCATTTTCTTTTCATAACATTTAAAAATTAAAAAATCATAAAACAATGAAAATAATATTTTAATTGAAAAAACATGGAAACCTTGAATATAATAAAACTTATGAATAGTGTTTATGGAGGAATTAAAATTTGTTTTCAGAAATGATGTTAAAGACATTCTTTTCATGGTTTAGTAATGAGCATAAAAAATGAACCAAACAAAAACCATTAAAAATATTCCTTTTAAAAGATTTGTAAATGTGGTTAAAGATAGTTGAAAATAATATTAAGATTTTATTTAAAATTATCAAATAATTCTTGATAAATTTTATTGTATATGGATATGTAATAAAAAGAGTTATGTAAAAGACTACGAAACCATTAATTTAATTTTTGTAAGGAAAAATCCATTTGGATTCTTAAACAAAAATAAATTGAAACAATGAACATAAAAATGAAATTTAAATGTCGTGAATAAAATAGAAACGTGATATAATATCTAAAAAATAAATTATAAAAATCATAAAATTAAATATAAGTTCATAACATGAAACATGTCACAAAGAATGAAAATATATATGAGAAATATTTACAACTTTAGAAACTATAGAATTGAAATCCCATGAAGTATAGAACAAAAAATAAAGCATTAAATACCATGAATAATGAGAGAATAATGGTATAGAGTTTCCAAGTGGTGGTATATATATCATATAAAATTAAATATGTTCATATTAAAAAAAAATCTGAAAGAAATAAATTTTAGTCGATAAACCATTACAAATATATAATAGTTGAATCAAACTAAATTTAAATAAAGAACAAGATTTGGATTTTAAATCCCAAAAAATACCTGAAAAATATATAATATGATAGTAATGGGGTATTGAATAAGAATAAATATATATAAAAGGAAACATGGTGTATAATTTGAAACATGTCAAAAAGAATTGAAATTTAGTACATGAAACCTTTACAAAGTTCATAACAGTTGAAGTAAGAATCAATAAATGAACTAATTATGTGAAAAAATTATAAACCCACAAAAGATATTTATATATATAACATAAAAATCACATTTCATAACACATATATTCTTGACATAACTTAGTCAATGAATAAGTGATATAACCCAATGAATGTAAATTGAGATAATAATCCCATTATCTCAGACATATTCTAAGTCAGATATGATCTAACATCAATTAATATCAAATTTTAGTTTATTTTTAATATTTATACGAACCTTACTCATCCATATTTTATATTATACCTTGTTACTCATATATTATTTATTTATTAAAAACTTACATTTGGGTGTTAAAAATTATTTATCCTTTACAAGATTTGGTTAGGAGATTATGGTACTTGAGGCTTATTCATATGTTCATGCCCCACTCATTTTTCATTCATATTTATTTTCTCCATGATTCGTATTGGATATTAATGATTACCCCCATCTATTTTAATTGTATACTAATATGGGGTTTTACAATTAAATAATTAATCTCGGTTAAGATAAATTAAAATTTTGATTTTTTCAAGTTGATATTTATTTATGAAGTTTTGTTGGAATTGTACTTATAAATGATATAATTTTTTAGTCCAAAAAAATAAGCCAACTAGGTTGGCCCTCAACCTCAATGAATTCTTACCATACAGATATCCCTAGTGGGACGTCTTTCTATATAAGGCCCGAGGTAGAGAATCCCAATTGGAAAAGGAAGAGGGAGACTTGGGGGAGGAGCTCACGAAGCATTGTGTGGGAAACTTCTAGCATAGTCCATTCGAGGAGACATGAACCATGTGTGTGGGTGTTTTGTATGTAGGATAGTACTTCCTATGTGGGGTTCTGAGTGGTCTAAGTCATGGATTGACATATATGTTTGTTCGAGGATGTGCTCAACTCCAATACAGGGCAATGAGTTTTATTGGTATTTTTCACAATTAACCAAAAGGATACTATTATGATTATGAAACATGAATCCCATGAGTTCAGATATAACATGATTCTACACTCCACCAATTTTTCTGTTAAATGATGTCTTTAACCATTTTTAATCACTAGATACCTCTATCTTGACCATTATAATGTGCAAACATGAGCTAAGAAACACCACAGAAGCGCATGTTTCTCTATTTACAACATTTGGATGCTCAAGATACATTGGTGAAACTAGTTTTGTTGAATAATAAATCCATGAATTATGAGTATAATATCCATATGATGACAACGAAGGTGGTATTTATTTATGGAGGAATCCAATGTAGTATCAACTATGGTTAATTTGTGAACTTTATAGGAGATTTTGACTACACTAAAGGCCCGAGGATGGAGGTTTTACTACGAGAATGATGATTTGGATACATAGATTTTTAAGGATTCATATATATGAAACCATATTAAAAATGGATATAATATATATGAACAAAAAATTGATACATTAGAGATGGTACATTTAGCCTTATTGTTTCTGTTGGGAAATGGCTACTTTTAGCCTATACAAAATCTACTATATGAGATATAACCCATTCAGATATATGGAAAGTAAATGAAAACAGATATGTGTGATCTGTACAAAATAGTTACGTATGTGAACAACGAATCAACTATATAAAAAATTTCAAAATGAAAATAACACTCATTCTATAGAGCATCCTATTGAGAGATATTTGGAAGCCTAATGATCCATCAAAAAATATTAGATTCACCTCGGGTCTTAAGAAGGATTTAAGAAGATGTGGAAAAAATTTATTGCATCCATGTTTTAAGATTTTTAAATAACTCCTCAAATCATGTATTAAATTGAAACCTAGAAATGAATGATAAAAAAATAATATATATGCATTTCTGAGATACAAACATATTTTTTAAAATGAATAAACTATGACTGTAAAGATACAAGAGATACGAACAAGGGAATATGGAAGTTATTTATCCCTTAAACATTTGGGGGGAGGATGTTGTGAAAAAGATTAGTGGATTTGGAGAGTACTCCTACTATTCTTTTATATTATGCAATTTTATTTTAGATGTTATTTATTTTTTAATTAATTTATTTCATTTATAATAAAAGTGGGACCAACTATTTTCTTTCACTATGTTTCTTCATTTACCTCTCTATCATTCTATTATTCCCTATCCTTCCATGGTGACCTGTTTCATTTGAAAACCCTTGAATAACTTAAGGAATAGCCTTGGAGGCGGATATGTGCTTCTAAAATTCTACTGTTTAATTATATAATTCTTAATTTCTATATGTGATAAATGAGGGTGAAGTGTTTGGGTGTGGTGATTTTCCACCATCACGTTGATCTTAAACTCGCGGTTATTTGTTTATTTAAACATATTCTGTAAATTTAATTAAACAAAAGATATTTATATTATGAAGTGGAGTCATTTAGAGGATGAAATAACATAAAATGAAGTTAGTTCCTAGATTATTTCAAACTATCAGTTAAGGTGTTTCCTTAACCTTAATTATTAGTGGAGGTGAAATTACGTTTTATTTTGTATTAAATATTTCAAAACCCATAAATTTAATAATAGTTCTTTTATAATGAGATTTAATAAATGAAATATCAAACAAAATTTAAACAAACAATAAATATTATTCCCTGAAACTAAAACCAATCCTAAAGTATAATTGTATTCTTTCGAACACTCATTGTTTTCATTTAATATTATTTTAGAATTTATCAATTCCTTCATAAAAATCAAAATAATAGAATGAATTATTTTTTAGTGAATTATAATTATTAAGTGAATAAATTGTGAATATCATCAAGTGATATTAATATTATCATCCTCTATAATTCCCTAGGAAGATATTAGTATTAGCTTTTTCTACAACCCGTGATAGGCTTGCGTAAAAACATGGTTCCATTTTTGGGGATCCAATTAATATTTCTCTTATATTTTTCTTTTTCACAATTTAAAAAGATTAAATTGTTTTTTATATATATAAATATATCCTTTACCATGGTTTTTTTTAAATGAATATTTATTTAATGCATGGAACAAAAACTCATAGATGAAACACTAAGACAAAGTGATACACAACGTTGAAGAACCCTCTAACATAAAAGGATTGAGGAACTAATTTATCTCGCTAAACATATGTTTAATAGATATGAAATAGATATATAATTCAAAATTTTAGAAGATATGGTTAATGAAGTTAATTGGGGTATTCAAATATTGAATCCTAAAGAAGAATCTCTATTAAAACATCAAAATTTTACAAAAGAGAACCAAAAGGTTAAGGCAAAACTCAAGGAGTATCAACTGGAAAACCATCTCAAGAATCGAATCAAAACCTATCATGAAGTTCTAGAGAGTGAATATAAAGACTCATGTGTTGATTAAAATATTATATATCATGAATTCCTAGATCTATATTGGAGTTATTTGGAAACTAATAATGCGACATGATCTTTTGGAATTTAAGGTAAAAATATTGGAACCTATAAACCACTATCTAGCCATGGAAGAAGAGATCACTCATGAGATTGAATTTAAAGAAAATATGGAGGATAAGAAATACCTACCTCCATATAGTGAAACTCAACATTAAGAGTCTCTTAATTCTAAGAAGATATTGAAACCGAACATTTATGGAGACATGATCTTATCTTAAACACTTTGATTTGATTTTATTCAATATGCATTGAAAATTAAATCCAACTATTTCGAATTTTATTTTTTGGATAACTCTGTTTTGGTCTTGGAGAATGAATAGAAACATAGTCATTCACTTGTAGGGGAATATATAGATCTTATATCAATTATTGAACTTGTATCAGAATAAATTCTTTATGAGATACAAGGAAAATTCAAAAGAAAAATAGGACATAGGATGCTCACATTAAAAGGGAAAATTATTAACTTTCTTATAAATTTTTTTAAATCTATCTACGTTTAATTACATTCTCACTCTCCCTTTTATCATACATAAAAAAAATTAAGAAATAACAGGAAAAGTTTGACAAGGTCCGACAAGTAGCTACTAAAGAGGTCGAGGTTACATACATCATTCAACCCCATCCATTCATGCCACACATTATTGTGAAGGGGGTTGATATCATATAATTTATCCATAGACATGTCACCACAAAAAAATAATTACATGTTCTGATAATCCATAATTTATCATTTAAATCCAATAATCTCCAACCATTGACTTACTATGGATACAAGATAGAACTACCCTTCTAGAGGCTGTAAACATATAGGCCCACTTGTGGGGTCATAAAACAACATATAACTTTATTTTATTTCTATTAAATTTAAATTTTATTATTAGTATTATTTTAGGATACATCACCAATCCCTTATTATTTTTAATATTAAATTTCATGATCCATGTGTTTTAATTCATTTATTTATGTTTATAGAACTATGAGAGAATGTGGTGGACCCTACAAAAATGAATAACAAAGTAAGTAATATAATTGGGAAAAGGATATTTATTATTTCATTATAAATGTTTAAATATAATTTTATATTTATGAAAATTCATTTTTAACTGAAAATTATAGTGGTTCTGTAAAACTCGAAATTGTATGCCCATGCTTTGAATATATATTTTACATGACTTATCTAAGATACATGAGTTTATTATGAAACTACTAATTATTTGTTTTAGATTTCAATGATAATGATATTGAATGAGTAATATGGTGAATTTATTTATTTTATTGAAGCATGGATATTATAATGATGACTCATGATTTGAGGGAATTGGTTAATACAAATAAATGAAATTTCCCCACCATTTTTTCATGCTTTGAATTTCTGGATTTTTTTATGAATTTATTTATTTTTATTATTCATTCCATGAGTGATTTCCCCAGTTCATATGTTCCATTATTAAGATTATTTATATACCAAATAATTTCAATTATATACTAAGAATATTTCATAGGGGATATTGGGACAGGTCACCTTCTAGAACATTCATTTGAACTTGTCAAAGTTATTATTATGAAAAAAAAATTAAAATGAATTAATTATTTTTTTAATATTCCATGTTTTAGACCACCTTTTACAATTATCCTTATATATCCCATATAAACTATGAATGACCATCTTAGGAATGATAATCACTTCAATCCATTTATATGCATTCCTACCCTCCTCTTTGTTTATTGTATGATGTTTTAATGTTTTTGTGTGGGGTGGGGGAACTAATGGTGAAATGGATAAATTATGTCTAATTTAAATGCGTGGGGGTGTTAATATAAGAATTATGATTTATTTTTTACTCATTTATTATAATTTATAAATTTAAATTCTTGAGAAATAAGGGAAAAATAATGGGTTGTGACTTTAAAGGATCAAAAATCATCATTATTCGATTGATGATTTTTATTATATGTGGTTTTTTGGTGGATATGAGGTTTTTTCCAATAATAAATTATAAAATATATATATATAATTTTTTTCAAAAAAAATAAGAAATTGGGGGGAAAAATAAAGAAAATTTCATGCAAGTGAAATTGATTTATTATTATTTTGGCAATGATCACCTTACATTGAGCTTGGGAAGTGGGTGATGTCATATTAAATGGGGAATGACATTGAGTTTTTACTTTTTTATATCAGGATTTATACTTTAGAGATAACATTCTCTTTAAAACTTTATTTATTTCATCAATTCCTTCCAACCTTAATCCTTAGAGTAATTTGAGACTTATTTTCAAGTCATTCTGATTTCGTGCTCCTTTATTCTTTATAAAGTAAAAAAAATTACTTCATTTACATTACTATGTAAAAAAGATCATATACTCATGATAAGATTATAAATATACTTGAATTTATTTCATGATTAATGAGATATATTAATTCCAAATTGAGGTAGATCATTGCTTAGAATTTTTTGTAATAATTTAACATTGATAATTATATGATTTTAATTCTTTGAGTATTAAATATTGGTAGAATTTGTGACCTATTGAAATTAATGTCAATATTTAATTCTTAGGACAAGAATAGGTTAAATGTGTGGGTATTTGACACACTTATTTTTCATTAATATTTTTATATATTTTCTATATATATTTCAATGGATTTTAATGAATAATCTAATGTATTTCAATGTTATCCGAAAAAATAGAGATTCAAAATTAACAAATAAATCTATATTAAGTTGAATAAAAATGTTTACTTTTAGAATTTTTAAATTTAAATATGAATTTGTTTTTGTAATCATACATGTAAATGTTTTATAATTTTTTAGGATAAAAAAAATATTCAACTAGGCTTGTTCTCAACCTCAAATTCACGTAGTCACATAGCCTACCCATGTGGCCTATCTGGGAAAGGCAGGCTCAAGGGAGAGCCTTCCTAGGGGAAAACGAAGACAGAGTTGTGCAGTGACGAGGCCACATATCATTGAGTGGGTCATGGACCATGTGGCCCATTACATGAGTCATAGTCCATGAGAGTGGGTGTTGTGTATTTGGGATCCCATACCCATAGTAATTTCTGATTTTCTATAGTTGTGGATTAAAATATATGGTAGCACTGAGATGTACACAAATCTAATGTGGGACAATGAGTTTCATAGGTAATGTTGACAATTAACATAGGCTTCACAATTCTTCTACGAAAACACAACTCCCGCATGCTTATAAAAAACCTTTTCCACTATACACAAACGTCACTACTCAATGATTACTTCCACTATCTATAATCTCCATAGACTTCTATATCCACCACTGGAATCCTCAAACTCCAGCTAAGAAACACCAATAAATCTCAGGTATTTCCATGGTAATGCATTGGATGCTTAAGTGATATTGGAAAATCATGTATATAAGAAGAATGAATCCATGAAAGATATGTATAAGCTCCATAAAACCACTATAAAGGCCAAATGTATTTAATGTTGAATCTTTCATAGTTTCCACTTTGGTTATATTGTGGACTCTCCAGGAGAGTATGACTAAAACGAATGCCTAATTATGGAGACTGAACCACGGGAATACAGTGTAAGAATTTTGGAGTTAAAATGGTTCGGCTATATTAATCCATATAAAAAAATAGCTATGTAAACCATACATGGAAAATGGCTACATAGTGGATGATAAATTGGGATACATTATTCCTATTATGAAATGGATATGTGAAGCTGATACAAAATCAACTATATGGGATATAATTGATTCGACTATGTGGCCAGGGGATGAAATCAAATTTGTGAACTGTAATAAAAGAAATTGCATACATTAAGAAGTATTCATCTAGGTCTAATGTTTGATGTTGAAATACACACACACTATAGTGCATCCTATGGTGTGGAATCTGAAAGGCCAGTGATTCATAGGTAAATATTAGATACACCAAGAATATGAAGGATACTTTAAGAAGAGTAATGTAAACTTTTATTGCATCTATGTTTAAGGAGCGTTAGATCACACCCCAAAATCATGGTTTAAATTTCTATAAATATATTAATTATAAAAAAATGAAAGGGAATATATATCCACAACTATGATCGGAATTTTTTTTGATATAATGAAACATTAACCCCAAAGATATGGGAGATACGAACAAGGAAATAGATAGGGGTTATTTAGAAATTTTTTATTTTAAAATTAATTCATTCTATTTATAATAAAAGTGTGCACCTATGTTTTATTTAAAAAAGTTTATTTTTTATTTATCTCTCTATAATTTTATTTTTCCCCATACTTACACCATGGCCTATTTCTCTTGACAATGAGTGACTAACATGAGGATTTTCCTCGAGGTAGGATATGTGCTTCTTAAATTATGTTCTTTTATTCAATAATTTTTTAATTGTGTTCCTGGTGAATGAGGTTGATGTGTATGGGTGGGCTGATTTTACACCATGACACAGATCACAAACTAACTTATTTTATTTTATTTCAATATTTTCTCTCCTATGCATTGAATGTAATATCATTATATGATAAAGTTGATTCATTCAATTGATGAAACAACATATGATGTAGGTGGGTATTGGAAGATGTCACACTATCAATTTAGGTGTGTCATCAACCTTGATTATAGGAGGAGGTGTAATTAAATAGGCTTAGGAATTCAAGAACTCAGAAACAATAAATTTAAAAATATATGTATAATAATTTGATTTCATAATTAATCTATCAATGTGAATTTAAACGAATAATAAATAATAATAAAGGAGCCTAAATCAAACCATAAAGGCCAATTTATTTCTTTCTAGCTCTCATTTTTTTCATTTCATGTTATTTTATCATTTATATATGATTTATTAAATAATTAAAACAACAAAAAGAAGTAGTTTTAGGTGAATTATAATTTTTATGTGAATAAAATATGAATGTCCTCAAGTGAGAGAACTTTGGTAAGTCACTATGTTGCACTAGGAAAATATAAATATTAGCATTTGATAAAACCCGTTCTAGGTGTGCAACAATTCATAACCTATATAATGTTAATTACTGTCTTATAAATTTTCTTTATATAATTCTACAGTCGTTATTCATTTCTGGGAGCTTATGGTGACGTTTTACATGGAATGCTAAAAAATATCCTTCTGGTGATTGTTAAATTAGCAGTATATTTTAATTTATAAGTAAATATACATTTGAATATTAGAAATATATAATTATCAAAAATTATAAAGTAGTAATTGTTATTTATTATTATTAATACTTATGTTCTATTATCCATTCATGTGATAAGCATGTAACAACATTAATATAGAAGTAAAACTACCCAAAATAAGATCAGGTTATAATGGTTGAATAAGTAATCACAAATTATTATATAATTAGTAGATAACAATTATATAAGATTAATGAGTTCAGAAAAAAAAATAAGTGCTAAAATATCATGGAGAGTTAGATAAAGATGATAAATTAAATAAAATACTAAGAATATATTCATTACAAAGGGTCTCGGTATGCTTGTTTTATGTGGTTAAATTATATGTTTTACATTTATTGAATATATTATTAATAAAATGGATAAATTATATTTATATAATAATATTCATCTCGTTAGTCATGGTTTACTCCCATGTACATATTTCTAGTATGAGTTCAATTCACATACCATCTTTGTAGTGATGGTTTACTCCCATGGCCATCTTCGTAGTCAAGGATCACTCCCAAGTCCATATTAGTATATCTCATGATATATAAATCTTTACCTAATGCTAGAAGAAGATATAGGTACCACTAATCTCATAATCAATCATACATACAAGTTCCACAAGATCTTAGACCTTCATATCATAACCCAAGAAATGAAATTGGTGTTATAAACATGTAATCAGATCATCACTTGTAGAAAACATATAATATTAATAATCATTTCATTTAAATAAAAACCCATGAAAATAATTGGCCTTCTTGAACAACATTCCATCAAAACATAAACTATTTGGAGAAATAATATGAATTGAATTCTTGAACTATAAAATATTATGTCAACATATATGGGGAAAATTTTTGAAATATCACATAAAAATGAATTTTATATAAAACATTTTCTAAACCCTTTTCTTTGAATGAACTATGAAAACATATAAAGAAATCATGGAAATTCATTTAATTTTTTTCTTGCAAAAAATGTCCTTTCTTCTTGAAATCGTTTTCTTTTCATAAAATTCAATTATATTTTAAAAGAAAAAATTTTCTCTGAAAGTGAACTTATAATATTTTAATGTAATATTCATGGAAATAAGTTATCATGGAAGTTTAAAAATTGGTTCCTGTTGTATAAGTTAAAAACATTCTTCTCATACTTGTACTGAAAAAGACAAACAGTAAATTGTTGGGAAAAAGAAAAAATATTCCATTCAAACCATTTAATAAAAAAGTCATACATTGGTATAAATGGCTTTAATGTTTTTAGAAAAATCGTAAAAATACTTTTGAAATAATTTGTAAGAAACATGGACATCGAAGATAAATATTTCCCAGCAAATACTTATGTATAAACATTCCAATAATAATGAGGTTATGGAAGTGACACTTACAACAATATAAATAGTTGAATAACATGCCCCATGAAAAAAAATATATGGATATTATAATACAATAATAATATGGTTAAGACACATAAAATACATTAATGGGTACTATATACACCATGTAATTAGTGTATAATGAATTTGTCTCACATAAGTAAAGTTGAGATAACAAAGCCCATAACTAATGTCTGATTCTCTCTGTACGTGTCCAAAAATTTAATATAGTTGTTTTAAAAATATTATTAAATAACAATAGAATCATAATGATATTTCATATATCATATATGATTCATTTATTAAATTATATTTCCCATTTATTAACAATTACATGTTAAAACAACATTTCGAGAAATAACTACTTTGTTTATCGTATGTGTTTTAACATATTATTATTATTTCTATTACATAGATCATGATTTTATTACCTTAATGATGTAAAAAATGATTTATATATCATATATATTTTGTACATAAATATATATAAGAGATACATTTATGAAATTTAATACACCATTCATGGAGATGGAATGTCGTATGTATGGATGAACATTTTTTCTGTTTTCCTATCATACTGAATAGAATAATATAAAGGAAAATATGTATATTTATATTATTCAATTAGTATTATTTTTCCATATATTTCATATTTATTCATTATAAATATTTTTATAACCATTCTTTAAATGTTTAATGTGGAAGATGAATCTCATCGGGTCGTCAAGATGGTAGGCCTTACGTACACACAAGCGATGATATCATCCTATTAATGGTAATGGGGAGAGTAATTCGATGGTATATTAATTAAGAATAATCAATATAATATCATATTTATTATTTATATACATTATATCCATAATTATACCCATCCAAAAAATGTATTGATGAAAAACAAATCGCATCACGGCGTTGAAACGGTAAGTCGTACATACGCATGTGTGGTACTTTCATTTTTCGTAGGATTAATATAATATGGAATATAGTTATCCATAGTCATAATAATATATTATAATCTATTTAGTACAATAATTATTACATTATAATGTAATCAACATAATTATAGGATGTTGAAGAAGAAACAATTTCGAAAGACTCGATGAGGAGATTACCTCTTTTTCGACGATCTCCCTCTAGATATCCTCTTAGAGACACTGTAGTTTTTATTTTTGGAATAAAAACACATGTATATTGTTACTAGGTATGTTTATAATGGAAATATGTAGGGTATTATCAAGAGTTAAGTCTCAATGTGGTGTGAGGATGGGAGGGAGGTGGTGCCTTTTTTTAAGAGATAGGAGGGGCACTCTTTGAAACTCTAAAAATATTCAATTAATATAAATAAATTTTAGATTTAAAATAGCATAAAAGTGAATTATTTCAAATAAAATATTATTATGGGTCCAAATAATCTAAACCAATTATATTTAGTCATGTTTAGGTAATAATAATTACCTTATATTTTGGAACTAACCCTTAATTAAACCCTTTAACATTAAACACGAAAAATTTTATTTTTACACTTTTGTGTTAATATAGTTACAATAATATTATAAAAACCCCCAAATGGATAATTGATGAAATTTTTAACCGTAATATTGTTTTTTTATAATTTATATATTTTTATGAATTTTATTTCATTTAATAAAATATTATTTTTCTAGAGTATCATTTTTGTCAATTTTGATACTATTCAATATCTATTATTTTACAAATATCCTAACAACATGATAAATTCAAACCAACACTTATAATATAACACTAAAAAACCAAAAATATTTATGAAATTCATGGATTCCATTAATCATGTTAAGTTATATTTATTTTGATGTTATTAATACATGGTATTTGATATTCCAACTAATTGAACAATTACGTTATCATCATTATACCAGACATTAATTAACTTTTTTATCATCTAAAAATTAAAAATAAATTATCACGAGTAATATAAGTATATTATATTTCAAATTAATATTTATAGTCAAATTTTTATTCAATATAACACTATATTAAAAATTATTTAATAATTAAAAATATGAATATGAGCATTTTAACTTATCCATAAATATAACATAATAAATGTCATATTCTCATCCAAGATGTTTAAAAAGGTTATACTATCGAAATAAGGTTTATTTTTTAAAAAATACAATTATATAATGAAATTAAGACAAGTGTTTAGGTTATTTTGTAATATTATAATATTATTTTTACCTTTAATTACCTGATTTACCCTTAACCGTTCTAAATTAAAATTTAATAATGTTAATAATCATAATGGCCAAAAATAAAATAATCTTATTTATATAATTTTGAACCTAATATTAAAAATACGGTATCAGTTTTTTGAAATTCAAAACATGTATGTTTCCTTAATTAATTTAAAATTAATCTAGTTGACCAAGGGAGAAAATCGGTTATTAAAGTTAAACCAAGAAAAATATTGAAATGTTTTTATATCAAAAATCCATGTAAAAATTATTACATTTACCTATATTATATTAATTGATAAAAATTATTCCAATTATACATTAAAATTGATAAAAAATATATAATTTTACACTATAAATTATTTCTATGAAAAAAATGTTTTCAATTAAAATTTTGTATTTTTCACTATTAATCAACACATAAAACATAACAGAAAAATAAAAAAATTTAAAAAAAATAAATTTTTATATACCAAATTCAAATAAGAAATTGATTTAATCAAATAGAATATATAAAAGTGTCAAACTTGTATTTAAAATGGTTTATCCATTTAAAGATGATAAATTTTCTTTTTGAAAAATATTGATATTTATGCAAAAAATTGAGTTGGTTATTATTTTATGCCTATAAAAATTATTTGATGAATTTTGAAAATATTTATTTGAATATATAACATATATATTTTATTAATATCATTCACTAATAAAATTAATTTAATTTATTAAGACAAAATTATATTTGGATCATAAAATTAAAATATTTTCTTTATATTTAATTGGAAAATATTTTCCTTTCTAATTAATTTGTAACCAATGAATTCAAATTTTCTAAATTTAGTTAATACTATTCATACTCGTTAATTTAATAGTGTGTTTATTACCTCACTAGTAGAAATATTGGATTTAACGTCGAATTAAGAATGTTGTTTTTCAATAAATTGACGCTGATGGTTTGTGTGAGAAATTTTTTGGAGTCAGTTTTACTAAAAACATATGTCAAACCCTAGGATATGATGATGATTTTGCGTCAGTTTATGTTAAAACCAACACCAAAAATAAAAACAGGTTTTCCATGTCAATTTTATGGAAACACGGTGCCATATGTATACTTTTCAGCATCTATTTTCCAAAAAACTGACACCAAAAATAAAAAAAACTGAATACTTTCAATATCAGTTTTGGTAAAAACTGATGATGAAAGTCATTTAAAAATGTCAATATCAAGAAACTCACATCTTCTTTGTTCTTTGAAATCAAAACCTGTGATAGCTATCAACTCGCGATGACATCAAATACTTATTTTTGATCTTCAACTGCCATTTTTTAAAATTTTCTTCTATTTTCACGATATGTGGTCTCCATTCTTCAGTATATTCTCTTCTTTGATCATCTACGGATTACTTGTTCTTCCAAAATCTATTTTTAGCTACTTTCAACCATTGTTTTAATTTAGTTTATTTGTTATCTTTATTTTTCATTGTTAAAATCAATTTTTTTATAGATCTTGTAGTGCTTAATTTTCCAAATCTTTATACATATTAAAGATCAGATTAGAGATCTATTTTTATGTTAAACATCAAATTTTATAAGTTTTTTTTTAATTTTTAGGATAAATTATTGATCATTTAAAATTAATTTTGATTTTATTAAAATGTTATTTTATAGTTTATTTAAAATGTGTTGGAAAAAAGTTAACAGTTATCCCTAAGAGTGATTAGTCAACGTTCTTGATATGGATTGGAGTTGTGTGATTTTAGGTTATTAATTCTTATCTGACATTATTTTTATCTCACATTGTGTGATTTTAGGTTATGAATTTTCATCTGACATTATGTATAAAAGTTTTATTAAATGTTCTCGACTAAATTATACCAAAAACCTATTGAATTGTTTTTATCTAAAATTATTTTTATCTAAAATTATGTCTAAATGTATTGGTCAATGTTCTTGACCAATTGTATTAGTAAATGTGTTGAATTTTTTTATTTTAAATTATTTTTATCTTGACCAATTGACTAGATAATGTTCTAACATTATTTTTATTTGAAATTATGAGTCCTTATAGGACTGAGAAAATTCACCTGGGAGGGGTGGGGTGGAGGATTGAATCAGTTCTACCTAAATTATACCAAATACGAATTGAATTAATTTTAATCTTTTCTAATACATTATTACATTAAAACTCTATGGTATGTTATGATATAAATAGATGTGTTTATATTATACCCAATAATCTACAACCACAGTTAATATAAAATATAAATAGAAAATCTAAATGTGTTATTTGTACAAGCTTTAGATCAGATTTAAAAAACTTACTCCATATCCTATTCAACTCCCATTGAGACATATATTCTCTAATATATTATATTAATAATTTATAATGGGTGTCCAAGGATTATATTGACACTAAATATTTCATAATTCAAAAGAAGATACATAATTTTATCCATGAAAACATAGTACTACATCGCACAACACCTTTGCATTGGAGTCTCACTAGGTCTTTCTCAAACTACTTCTTATTGAACTTACTGACCACTAATATGATGGTTTCCACTACATAAAATTAGAAGTCTTTATTTATCACCACAGCGCCTTGGAATGCTTGTATATCATCCAGAAATAAAAATATTTAAATTGAACTCTGATATTCTTATCAGTTCTCGATTCATATGAATTAGATTCTTGAATTTTCCATTAATTTCATCAGCAATGATCCTAACCAATAGAACACACATTTGATTCATCTTTAATTTATTCATTTCATTCATTGTGTGTTCAAAAATATCAACTCAATCACACCAACTCTTTATTCTTCCTCACAACTCATCGATCTTTTTTCATGCACAGTTTTACCAAATAATCTATGTATATACTGATTAAAACAATCCAAAAGTGCCTTAAACATATTACTTGGTATCCTTATGGCATTGAGTATTGAGTCAGGACACCATGGTAATGAGTGAAAATGTACTTGATATCCACATGGAATCAATTTCATGCATGGTACTAGGTGTCCATAATGAATTGAATTTTAGGTCTAACCACAGGCCTATCATAGGTACATCATAGTAATTGTCTCATGTCAGGTCAAACACACTGGTATAATCATATCACGACGGTCCGCTTATTCCAACTACCAAATAATGGTTCCTTATGTATGGTAATACATTCAAAAAAATATCATTAAAGGAAGCATAATACATGTCATCATGAGATATTTGTAGAATCATACATAAACATGTGATAATTATGTAGCATTGTATCAATTTAAATAATAATTTTTAGGGAATCAAACATCAAATATGTTCTCAAGGGATACCCATTCACATTAGTTACCATATAATAAAATTTATTTCAAGGCCATACACACACACACACACCACTGTGCATAATATAAAAATCATGGACACATTGGAAACACATATATTCCGATATATTCCAAATCCAGTAGAGGTCACAAATAAAATAACATACATGGAATGCACGTCATTCCCTCCAATGTATATGATCACCCAAAGTTGTAAAAAATTGCTGAGGTATCCTATTCAACTAGTTTTTCAGCTTATCACTCAAATAAAAATGAAATATAAGATATTTATCTACTTATTCCCTAATTATTTTTAACATATCACATCTTTCTAGGAAATTGGAAACATGGTAATTTGAGTATTAAATCACGAAACCTATAAACATACATCCTAGTATACATCTATTCTAAGAAATGTACATACACTCAGCCCTCATGGGAATTCAACACAAACATAAAAAGAAACAAATCACTAATTTGAAATGAGAAATAATGTTCTTCCACTGAGGATATTCATTATCAATCTCGTTATCAGCCTACATAATCTAATCAGCCATTATATCATAGTTTTCCATCAAACCATCCCATTTAGGCTTAACCACATAAGTCGCATTTCCTAAAACAGCATATTCTTCCAACATTCGACACTAAAATTCATTGATTTCTCTTAAGTTCCACTACAATGTCTTTGTATAATTTTTTTATTAGATTTAATGATTCATTGTCATTAACTGGAATCCATGTAAATTTTTCAGTGACTCAAATTTATTGTCTTTGATATTAAATAATAGTTGGGCATTGCGAGGACTAAAAATTCTAGGGCTGTGGGACTTTCAAAGTTCATAAACGTTTTGAAAGAATTCATTGATTTTAGGTATGTGTATTTTAATTCTACTTTATAATACAAATGAATGGATAATTTTTTGATTAACTTGATAAAATTATGTATTCTAAATATTTTTATTGAATGGTAAATATTTTTTGATTGTTTTATATTGTGTTTTTTATTAGGGTTTCAATTTTATAAGAATTTTAGTTTTTCTTAATTTTATAAAAAAAGTAAACAAAATGGTTTTTTGGCATCTTTTTTCAATGAAACGAATGCCAAAAATACATTTATGGCGTCAGTTTTACATAAATATGATGCTGGAAACCCGATCCTATTTGATTTTCATCTTCGATTTTTTTGAAACCCGATGTTGAAACCCTCAAATAAAATGATTCCCGGTATCGGTTTTTTAAAAATTGATGCCAAAAATAATATTATTTACGTCGTATTTATAGAATTAGGTTAAAAAACAAAGTCAAAAATAAAATAAACATTAAAATGTGTTTTTCACTAGTGTCTTATGTAAATAAAAATGAGGTTTCTTAGAAACTCGTTGTTTCCTGTAATGTGTGACAAGTCAATGTTGTGTGTAGTGCAAGTCAAGTTGGTGTCATATAAAAGGAATGTTTTATTTAGTGAAATGAATTAAATATCTCAAAATTAATTTGAAAAAAAATAATTCATAAAATATCAGGGTGTTACTATTAGGTTCTCTTTTAGTTCCCCTCGGTCATCCCCTTCTTTATTTAATGATCATGATTCATGTGGTTAATCCCATTTCATCCAAGCTACCTGCTCTAACATTTAACTCAATCATTATCCTCATTTATCCAACCATAAAGCATTGTTTCCTTTAATTAAGATAATAAAGAGGTATTTCTTTGGATCTTGGTCCGGGATTCGGGGAGGTGTGTTATCTATAGTTTTTTTAGTTCTTTGGAATCTCTGACATTACAGTCATTGTTTTTCTCCTAATGTTTTATTGTATTGAAAAAATATTTATTTAAGACATGGGAATAATAATACTTATTCTGTTATTATGCATGAATATGGAATTATCATGTTTTTGTTCCCATTGGTAATTATATGGAATTTACCAAATATGAAACCTCAAACTTTTAATCTTGAATCCGATTATACAAACATATTCTTTATATAATGGATTTGAAAAAAACTATTGAAAATAATTAAACATCCATAATTATAATATCAATAACCAACAGTGAAATTCATAAAAATCCAAGAACATTTATGTTTTGAGTTCTACTGTAATAAGAACATTTAACTAAAAAAACAAATATATTTCTCATTCAAATGAATTTTTTTCAAACTAACCAAGGACATATTATTTTAAAAAACTCTTTTACATATGCCAAAAAAGTATATATGCATGATACCCTTCTATAAAAATCATACATAGTACACTTCTTTATAACCTAAGGAAATAGAAACATATGAATGGTGATCTTAGATGCTTTATATGGGTAAACATAGGTGTAAACAATTAAATATTTTAAGTGATAATAAGAATATCTAATGGGTATGAAAACATAATAAAGGTATATAAAGAAATAATAAATAAATAAATCCTAATAAAACATCAATCTTGATTCATGAGTCATATTATTATTATTTTCATATTAAAATAGTAAAATTTGTGTTAAATAATGAGTCAATAACATAAAAAATATACATTTCAACTTCTTATCTCAAAAATTTCAAATAAAATCTTGTAAAAAAGCCTAAAAGTAAAATAATAACCATGAATGTTTCTTGGGAAATTATATTCATATTAAACATACAATCACCCTTGTAATGGACTAAACCACCGAATTAATTACCATATATTTTCTACCAAGAATAAATTATCATCCAATTAATTTGGGGGCTATAACTGACTGAACCATCATCATTTATAATTTAAAAGAACCTTATTATGAATAAAATATATTGGGGCTTGAACATTCATACTTAAACTCATTAAAAAATTCATAATTATTTCATATCTTAATTAGACCATGTAAATGAAATAGTTTTATGATAATTTCCTTAAAATATCATCATAATTCATCCATAAAATAAAGGTTTATGGTATCACTAAATAATATACCTAGTGAAGAATAAAAAAATTATTGTATACTAACATAAAAGAAAAATACTTTTAAAATATCCTTATAAATACACTTCAGAAAATTATAAGAGTAATCATTTTATTTTGGTAACATTTAAAAACTAAAAAAATCTGAAAACACTGGAAATTATATTTTCTTTGGAAAAACACTAAATCCATGAACAAAATCATACTTATGAATAATGGTTATGGAGGTAGAAATTTGTTTTTCATGGATGATGTTAAAATGCATTATTTTTTCTCTTTAATAAAGAGAATAAACAATTTCCTAAAACCCATTAAAAATATTCATTTTAAAATATTTTTGAATATGGTTAATGATAGTTGAAAATAACAATAAAATTTTATTGAAAAAAATGAAAGATAATTCTTGAAAAAGTTTATTGAAAGTGTACATAGAGCAAAAAGAGTTAGGTAAAAGACTTAAAAATAATTAAAATAATGTTTTTAAAGAAAACCCCTTATAGATTCTTAAATAAATATATATTGAAAAAAATAACATGAAAATAAATTTTAAATTTCATCAATAAAATAGAAACATGATATAATATATAAAAAATAAATTATATCCCCTGTAAAAATGAATATAAGTTCATAATATTAAACATTTCTGAAAGAAGGAAAATAGAGATGAGAAATATTAACAACTTTAGTAATCATTGAATCAATGCGCCTTGACATATAGAATAAAAAACGCATTAAATACCATGAATAAAGAGATAATAGTTGTAAAATGTGTCCAAGTGGAGTAGATATATCATATAAAATAAAATATGTGCATATCGAAAAACATGTGTCAAAGAAGGAAATTTGAGTCGATAATCTCTTATGGATATATAACATTTGAATCAAAATACATTAAAAAAATAACATGATTTGGATTTTAAAATCCAAAAAATACATAAAAATTATAGAACAAGATAGTAGTGGGATAGTGAATCAAAATAAATTTTTATAAAAGGAATCATAGTGCGTATTTTTTAAAATGTCACAATGAATTGAAATTGAGACCAGGAAACCATTACAACGATCATAATAGTTGAAGTAAGACTCATAAAAGGAACTAATTGTTCGATAAAAATTTTAAACCCACAGAAAAAATCCAGATATACAACATAAAATATCATGTTTCATAATACATATTTTCTTGACATAACATAGTCAATTATGAAGTGATATTACAAAATAAAAGCAAATTGAGATAATAATCCCATTATCTCAGACTTCTTCTTAGTTTAATGTGATGTAATATCATTTAATAAAAAAATTTAGTTTTTTTCATGTTTATACAAACCTTATTCATATTTATTTTTTCTTATACCTTAATATCCACATATTAATTATTTATTAAAAAACTAACATTTGGGTGATAACTATTCTGTATCCCCTACATGATATGGTTTGGAGATTATGGAACTTTTGGCATATTCATATGTTCATGCACCACTCATTTCTCATGCATGATTATTTTATTCATGCTTATTAATGGATATTAATGAATAATCCCTATTAATTTTATGTTTTACTAATATGGGGTATTAAAATTAAGTAATTAATCTAGAATAAGATAAATAGACATTTTCATTTTTAGAAGTTGATATTAAATTATTAAATTATATTGGAATTGTACTTCGAAATAATTTAAATTTTTATTGGACAACTAGTCTGGCCTTCAAAATTAATTATTTTCAGACATATAGTGATCCCTAGTAGGTTGTCTTGCCAAATGAGGCCCGAGGTAGGGCATGCCTGGTGGAAAAGGAAGAGAAAGTCATGTGGGGAGGAGCCCGTAGAGCATAGTGTGGGAAAAGTACAACACATTCCATTCAAGGAGAGACAAATGATGTGTGTGGGTGTTGTGCATATAGGATCATATCACCTCAGTGGGATTCTGAGTGGTTGAAGTCATGGTTAAAAAATATGTTAGTTTGTGGATGTGTTCAACTCTAATCTAAAACATTGAGTTTCATGGGTACCATTCACAATTAACCGAAACATGATTATTCTAAATCATACACATGACTCCCATGTGTTTAGAAAGAATATGATGCCACTCTCCACCATTTTTGCTGATATATGATGTCTTTAACAATCTATAATCAATAGATACACCAATTTTGACAACTATACATCTCAAAAATAAGCTAATAAACACCATATAAGCTTGTGTATCTCTATTTACAACCATTGGATTCTTAGGCGATGCTGGTGAAAGTTGTTTTGAAGATGAATGAAGCCATGGATGATGTCTAGAATATCTATATTACAATAATGAAGGTCGGATGTATTAATGGAGGAAGATGATATAGTTTCCACTTTGGTTATGTTGTAGACTCTCCAGGTGATTTTGACTTCACCAAAGGCCCAAGGATGGATGTTTCACCAAGAGAATGCAGATTTGGCTACACAGAGTTTTGAGGATTCATCTATGTGAACCTGTATTACAAAATGGATATGAGAACAATGAAAAAAAATGGATATGTGGGAGATGATACATTCAACTACGTCACACCTATTTGTAAATGGCTACATAAAGCAAATAGAAAATATACTACGTGAGATATAATGGATTTGGATACAAGTGAAGTGGATGAAAATATATATGTGTTATCTATACAAAACAGCTAGGTATATGAAGAAAGATTAAACTATGTAAAAATTTTGACATGAAAACAACACTCATGCTATAGTTCATCATGTTGAGAGATATCTGGATGCTTAATGATACTTGTGTAAATATTTGATACACCACGGTTATTGAAGAGGATTTAAAATAATAATAAAAAACTTTCCTTGCATCAATGTTTTAGGATTTCTAAACTAGTCCTAAAATTGTGGATTTTTTTTCATCCTATATATGAATGAGAAACAAATAGATGATATATCCATGGAAACATTCCAATATTATTTTTAAAAAAGAAAAATATGACTGCAATGATATGGGAGATACAAACAAGGGAATAGGGAGGGTATTTATTCCTCTATAAATGTGAGGGGAGGTTTTTGTGAAAATTATTTGTGGATTGGGAGAGGATTGCTACTGCTTATTTTATATTCTGATACTATAATTTATATTTATTTTATTTTTTAATTAATTCTTTTCATTTACAATAAAAGTAGTCCCCACTATTTTCTTTTAGTGAGTTTCTTTATTTCTATCTCTCTCTCTCATTATCTTATTCTGAATCCATCCACTATGACATGTTTCACTTGAAAATGTGTCAATAACCCAAGGCTTATCATTGGGGTAGGATAGGTGCTTTTTAAATTCTTCAATTTAATTCTATAATTCATAATTTCTATTTATGGTGAATGATGGTGAAGTGTTCAGGTGTGGTAATTTTCCACCATGTCATGGATCTCAAACTCACATTTTTTTATTTATTTATATATATTTCCTACCTCTAATTAAAAACAAGATCTTTATATGATGACGTTGTTCCATTTAGTGGATGAAACAATATAAAATTGTATTAGGTCCTAGATTATGTCAAATTATTGATTGAGGCATTTCCTCAACCTTGATTATAAGAGAAAGTGAAATTAAGTTTTCTTAGGTATTAAATATTTTGAAAACACATAAATATAAGAATAGTAGTTTAGAAGGATATTGAATAATTAAAATATCATACTAAATTTAAACATATGACAAATAATATTCTATGAATCTAAAACCAATCCTAAAGACTAATTTCATTATTTCTGACCCTCATTTTCTTTTTCATTTAATATTAGTTTAGAATTTATCAATTATTTTATAAACAATTAAAATAAAAAATTGAATTAGTTTCAAGTGAATTAATAATTCATAAGTGAATGAATTTTGAATATCCTCAAGTGATATGAATCTTACCACCCCTGTGATGCACTATGAGAATATTAATATTAGCATTTTCCACATCCCATTATAGGTTTTCATCAAAACATGGTTTTATTTTTGGGATCCAATTAGTTTTTATCTTATATTTTTATTTTTCACATTTTAAATAATTTAAATTGTTTATACATATATATTTATTTTACCATGATTTTTTTAAATTCATATTTATTTAATGCTTGAAATATTTACTCATACTTGGAAGACTATGACAAGGTTTTACACAATGTAAAAGAATCCCTATAACATAAAAAGATTGAGGAATATATTGATCTGGCCAAACAAATGTTTAATAGATTTGAAATAGATATCTAAATTCAATATTTTGATGATATAGTTGATGAAGATAAGGATAGTAATCAAATATAAAAATCTAAGGAGGAATATCCATTAAAACATGAGTATTTTATGAAGATAACAAATAGTTTACGGTTGCACTTAGGAAGTATCAATAGCCCAACCATCTCAAGAATCAAATACAAACCTACCATGAAGTGATAGAGAGTGAATATGAAGAATACTATACTGATGTAAATATTATTTATAATAAATTATTATATCTATATTGGAGTTACTGTAAAAACAAGAAACGCACTCATGATCTTTTGGAATTTATGGTAGAAATATTGGAACCTATAAACTAGTATCTAGCCATGGATGAAGAGGCCACTCATTAGATGAAATTTAAATAAAATATAGAGGATCACGAATACCTACCTCTATCCAATGAAACTTAACTTAAAGGGGATCTTACCTCTAAGAAATAGATTGAAACCAAACATTTTCTGGGAGACGAACTTATCATAAACTCTATCTCATATGATTTTATTCAATATGCATTGAAAATTAAATCCATCCATTTTGAATATTTGTATTTGGATATCTATTTTTGATCTTGGAGAATGAAGATGAACATGAACATACACCTATAGAGTAACACATAGTGCCTCCGGTAATTATTGAACATGCGTTAGATGAAATTATTGAAGAGATCTAAGTGAAATTGCATAAGGAAAATAGGATATATGATGCTAAAATTTAAATGGGAAATTATTATTTTTCTTTTAAATTATTAAAATATATCTATGTTGAATTACCTTATCACTCTCCCTTTGATCAAACATGAAATAAAAATTGAGGAATCATATGAAAAGTGTGAGAAGTTATCACAACTAGCTACCCAAGAATATAATGTTCCATAATTCATCCAACCCCCACCATGCATGTCATTCCTTATTTTTAAGGGGTTGGTCTCGTGTACCTTATCCAAGGAATCCTCACCACCATCAAAAAACAATTAAATTTTCGGATAATCCATTAGTTATTGTCCATTTCTGAGAATCTCCAACCATTGACTGACTATGGATATTAGGTGGTACTACCCTTGAGGAGTCGATAAACATCCAGGGCCCGCTTGGGGGGGTAATAAAAAGACATAAAATGTCATTTGATTAATAGTAACTTTCACTTTCATTATTAGGATTAGATTTGGAATAATCCCCAATCCCTTATTGTTTTTTATATTTAATTGAATGATCCTTGTGTTTTAATTTATTTATTTACTTTTATAGTACCATTACAACACAAGGTAGCCCCTAAAAGAATAAATAAGAGAGGAAATAGTCTAATTGAGAAAAGGAAGTTTATTCTTTCACTATCTATTATTCAAAATCCATAGATCTATATGAATATTTTTTTAAACAGAAATTATAGTGGTTGTGTAAAACTAAAAATTGCATGCCCATGCTTTAATTATAATTTTTACCTAACTTATCTAAGAGACATGAGTTTCTTAGGAATAATTTTATTATATGTTTTAGATTTCAATGATAATGATATTGAATGACTAATATGAGGAATTGAATTATTTTATTAATGTATATATATTATAATAATGACTCCTAATTTGATGGAATTGGTCGATTCATGTAAATGAAATTTCTCCACCATTTTTTCATGCATTGAATTTCTAAAATTTTGGTGAATTTATTATTTACTATTAATTATGCCATGAGGGGTTATCCAATATCATATGTTTTATTCTCAAGAGGATTTATCTACCAAATTGTTTCTATTATATATTGAGAATATTTAATGATTTATATTGGGGTATGTAACCTTCTATAAATTACAATTGAACGTATCAAATTTAGGATTATGAAAAAACACATTTAAAATGCATTTATCTTTTTTATTAGTATTCCTTTTTTTATTGAGACCACCTTTTAAAGTGACCCTTGTATAGCCCCTACAGACCATGAATTTCCATATTTGGAATGAGATTCAATTCACGCCATTTATATCCATTACTACATTCCTATTCGTATTTTTCATGAGATTTTGATGTTTTTATATGGGGGTGTGGGAAGTCAGGGTGAAATGGATGAATTGAGTCTAAGGGAAAAATGTGGGGGTGTTACTCTGGGTATTAAGAATGATTTTCGATTAATTTATTATAATTTATTGATTAAACTTCTAGATAAAAATGAAAAATATAATGGGTTATGTCTTGGAAGGATAAAAAATAATCATTATTAGACCAATGATTTTTATCATATGTGTTCTTATGGTGGATGTGATGTTTGTTCCAATAATGAATTTTGAAAAAAAAATAAACAAAATCCAAAATAACATGAGTCAAATACTTCTTAAAGGAAGATGATGAGAGAGTTACGTAGTGAGGAGGCTACATATCATAGTGTGGGTCATGGACAATGTGCTCCATTCCAAGAGGCATGGTCCATGTGTGTGGTTGTCTTGTGTATTAGAGCCCATCCCTGAAGTTATTTCTTGTTAGTTGAAGTTATGGGTTAAAATATATGGTAGTTCTCAGCTGAACTAAAATCTGATGTGGGACAACGAGCTTCATAGGTAATATTGACTATTAACCTAAACAATGCCATTTTTCTACAGAAACAGAACTCACCATTGTTCATAAAGAACTCAATTACACTATATATAGATGTCACTACACAATGATTCCTCAAACTATAAATAGTCACTATAGTCCTCTAAGTCCACCAATGTAAATCATGAATTCAATTAAGAAACACCATAGATGCTCAGGTATTTCTATGAAAATCATTTAGATGACTATGCGACATAAGTGAAACTTTTTTATAAGAATAATGAATACATGAATGATAATGAGAACCTCCCTCTAAAAACTATAAAGGATTAATGGATTTAATGAGGAAGCCTTCACATTTTCCACTTTGGTTATATTTTGGACTCACCAGGTGACTAAGACTACACTATAGGCGTGATGATAGAGGTTGAACCAAGGGAATATAGAGTCATATTTGTGGAGATAAACGGATTAATCTATTTGAAGCAATATATTTAAATGGATATTTAACCATACTCTAAAATTAGATACATAATTGATGATACATTGAGATATATTGAGCTTATTGGGAAATAGCTATGTTAAGCCGATATAAAATCGACTACATGGGATATAATTCATTCAACAAAGTGTCCATGGGGTAAAATTGAATATCTGAGCTCTAAGAAAAGATACTATGTTTTTGAAGAAGGATTAATCTTGGTCTTATGTTTGATGTGAAAATAAGATAAGCACTACAATGAATCTTGTGGAGAGATATCCAGAAACCTGGTGATTCATAGGTAAATATTAAATACACCCAGTGTATTAGAAAGCCTTTAAGAAGAGTAATGGAAACTTATATTGCATACAAGTTTAAGGTGTTTTAAATCACACCCCAAACCATGGTTTAAATTTCTACCCATACATGAATGATAAAAAACTAAAGATAATATATACCCACATTCATTATCTGAAACTGTTTTTTGAAATAACTAAACATTGACCACAAAGATATGTGAGATAAGAAAAAGGGAAGGGAGAGAGAATTATTCCCTCTATATATATGAGGGAGTTGTTTTTTAAATTATTTTAGGATTGAGAGAAAGATGGCTTTACTTATTTTATTTTCTATGATTGTAGTTTAGATGTCTTTTATTTTGAAATTAATTCATTCTGTTTCTAATAAACGTTTGTTCCTACATATTATTTTATAGTGTTTATTTATTTTTTATCTCTCTGTCATTCTATTCATCCCCATACTTCTTCCATGACCTATTTACCTTGAAAATTAATGATTAACCTGGTGGTTTTTCATTGGGGAAGATTAGTTCTTCTTAAATTATTTTCTTTAATTAAATAATGTCTTAGTTATATTTCTGGTGAATGAGGGTGATGTGTACGGGTGTGGTGGTTTTCCATGATGACACAGATCTCAAACTAAATTATATGATTTTATTTAAATATTTTGTCCCCCTTTAATTGAACATAATATTATTATAGGAAGAAGATGATTCATGCAGTGGATGACACAACATATGATGTATCTGGGTCTTGGAATATGTCACACTCTCAATTGAAGTGTGTCCATAACCTTGATTATAGGATGAGGTCGAATTAAGTCAGCAAAGGAATTAAATATTTCACAACACATAAATTTATGAATATAATTTTAATAATATGATTTAATAATTAAACTATCAAAGTGAATTTAAACAATTAATAAATAACAATTAAGGAACATGAAAGCAACCCTAAATTCCAAGTTCTTTTTTTCTAGAACTTATTTTGTTTTTAATTACATGTTAGTTAATCATTTATCAATGATTTCAAAAATAATAATAAAAAAATTAGATTTAAGTGAATTAGAATTAGTAAGTCAAAAAAATATGAGTCTCCTCAAGTGAGAGAACTCTGGTAAGTCACTATGATTCACTAGGAAAATACAAATAATATATTTTTGGAAAACCTTTGATAGGTGTGCATTAGTTAATCATATATATATTGTTAATTATTGGTCAATAAATGTGTTTTATATAAATTTCATGTCCCATATCCATTCCATGTAACATATGGTGACGGTTCACATAGAATACTTAAAACTTCCTTTCTGGTGATTATTAAATTAAAAAATTATTTGAATTTATAAGTCAATGTACAATTTAATATTAGAAAAATAGAATTATCAAAACCTTATAAATTATTCATTGTAATATCTTATTACTATTATTTAGGTTCTATTATTCATCATGTGATAAGCATTATAACAACGTTTATGTAGAAGTAAAACCAGGAAAAATAATAAAATGTTATAATGGTTGAATGAGTGAACAAATATTTTTAAATAATGAGTAAATAACCTTTATTAGAGATTAATGATTTTAGAAAAAATATTTAATTGATAAAAAATCATTGAGATTTATATGAATATGAAAAACTAAATAAAATAGTAATAATATATTACTTAAAAAGTGTCTCAGTACTCTAGTTTTTTGTGGATAAATATTATAATTAACATTGACAGATAATATAACTAATAAAATGGAAAAATTATTTTTCTAGAATAATATCCATGTCATTTATATTATATTTATTCATTGAATCCATTTTTATAAAACTTCATGTATAGTGATGATGAAATGTGAAAAATGTTGTTCTTGTAAGAAATAGTCCACAGATAACACAATCAATGTTTTATTTTTCCAAGGTATTGTAGTGAAGTAAATAATTGTAATTATATAAATATAAAAACATTTTAATAAAATAATAGTGTTTATTTCGTTATATTAGTATGGTAATAAAATATTTCGAGGATGTTTAGAATGAACGAAACGTGAAATAACTCAGTTAATAAAATAACCTCTTACTTGGACATCCTCCTTTAGATCACACTATAATACATTTTAGACTAGTCTTTTTGGGAGACATAAACCTCTTGGACATGTTAAATGGATTTTTTGATAGATTATCCCTTGTATCGGTTTAAAAAAGTTACTCGAAGTGTGTAGAAAAATCAGTAGGTGAAGGGCTCCTTTTATGAGTGTGAGGAGTGAATTTCTTGTGAATACATATTTTATTACAATAAAATAAATTTCATACTAAAGTAATGTTTTTCTAAATTACTTCAACCCCATTTTAACAATTTCATCATTACCATAGTGACAAACATTTATCATGGTAAATAATGTTTTATGAAGAAAAATATGAAACTTTATTTATTAGCGAATTTGGTCGTTATAATTAAAAATATTAAAACCATTTTACATTATTATATATCTAGATGTGGTAGAAATTAATTATAATAAAATTATGATTAACACAACCAAACTAGTTTTCAAAAAAATCCTTATAAGCATAAAAATTAATCTGTAACACAATCAAGTATTAAATTTATTACTATAAAAATTTATTAACTTATAGATAAAAAAACTACTGTTATGTGACTTTTGAAGAAACCTTAAATTAATGGTACATTGTGAATACTTAATTAATGAAAAATACCCCAAATTTTTTTTATTAAAATATAATGTTACTTTGGATTAAAATTCTTATCATAGGTTTCTAAATTAAACATAATATTTTTAAATTTTATATTTTACGCATTAAATAAATTATTGGTTGATCTAAATGATGTATAATTTTTAAGTCATTTTGATATCATGATGATTTCAGTAAAGTTATGTTATTTTTAATAGTATTATTTATCACTATTCATTCTAAAATTATCCTTTTTAGAGAAATATCAATAATCCATCATAAGATATTTTTTTCATTTTAAATCCCAAAATAATGTTCATTCTATAAAATTCAAATAATGAAATTTATAAAATTAACTTTTATATAAAACTATTTAATACATGTAAAATAATTTATTTAAAATAAAACAAATTCATTCAAGTGAAAAACTTTATATTTTTTTCATACCATGATAAAATTATTTATCATAATTAAATTATATAATTAACATTAATATACATTTATAACATATAAATAATTAAATATTTTTTTTAATATTTCATTATATAAAATTATGTTAATGAATGTTTCATATCCTTTAAATGAAATATCCCTTATGAGATGAAGTATATAAAATAATCATAAATTTGTTAAGATTATATAATTTAATATATAATATCATTTGTAAACATAAATATGTGCTTAAAGAATATTTATAAATTTATAATCATGAATATTAATAAACTATAAAAGTTATATCCTATTAAAAATAGATGGGTTTCCACATTATCCACTATACCTAAAGAAATTGTGTCCTTACAATTTTATATTGAGTCCAAAGAGAAGGTTTTTATAAAATAATAATGTAAAACACAATTAAAAACAATTTAATAGATAAAATAGTACTTCTAAAATCATAATTTTCAACTGAATCCCCCATGACGGCACCTCAAGAATAAATTAAGGAAAATATAATTAATATAGAGAGGAAGATAAATAAATATATATAAGTGGAAAGAAATATTATCTATTATTTTTAAGGTTGACAAGGAATTACACATAAAAAATAAAATATAACACTTCCTATTGAATAGATATGTTATGATATATAAATTATTCAGAAGAAAATATATATTTATCTCCCAAAATAAAATATAAGGTAACAAATAATATTGATAAAACTAGTGTTATTCTATCCTTGCTTCCAATTTTTACCAATTATACTTCTATTGGATAGTAAGAGATAAATTCCCCTAATTATTCTTCTCTCCCCCTTTTTCATATGGTAATTTTAAGGGAATTCGTAAAAATAATAAATCATTCTACCCTTTATTCTGTTTTTGTAGTGTTTTAGTGGGTCCTTTTGATAGGGAAATCCCCAATTGGTTATTGTTATTCCCTAATAATAAATAGTTCCTACACAATCCTATGCATGTGACGGTGATCTTCAATAACTAATCACCGAAGCCTAAAATATTCTATAGTAAAAAATGGGAATTTAGTGGAGGGATATATGAATCATTAAACAAGTAAATCCAATTAAAAAATCTAACACTAATAAAGACTCATTTATAATTAAAAACATAAATAAGAATAGAAACCAATTTTCAGAAGAAGGAATACATTTTATTTATTTAAGCATAGAAACTCAGACATAAAAATTGGTCAAGATTCCCCTTTTTCGGATCACTCAAAAAAACTACCCATCTATTAATAGGGAGGTTGATTTTATTTGGGAGATGTAAGATCACTTAGGAATGAAAAAAAATTAAAAGAAAAATGAAAATATAGAAATAAATGTATATTATGTAATTTTCCAAATCTTCCCTCGTTAATCATTATTCTTAAATCCCCTTGGAATCATATTTATATTAATATATTGCACCAGGGATAGCATAAATGGACCATTAAATTTGTAAAATTATTCTTGGGTCATCAATGTACAATTAAATGGTCATCAGTATTTAATTCTGTTGGATTCCCTTTTCTTTTGGTCACATATAAGGGTTTTACATTGTGAATATCATTCATTAAATGTAATGTGAGTGACTGGACCTCTAATTTGTGAAAAATTTCACATCGTGAATAGTGAATTCATGAAATTTATTTTTTGGGGAAGAACTATTCATGGAAAATTTTCATATCCTATATTTTATAATATTCGTCTTGATAATATCATTCATGATGTGAATTGGTTTTTTCTAGCCAGTTTTCCTTTAATCATCCTAGTTCTTCATTTTTTATCTTAGTATTTGGTCTTTTATTTATCTTCTTCTTTACTAAATCAACAGTGTAGCTTTAAAAATCAGATGATGTGTCTCATTGTCTCGGTATTGGGGTCTCCTTTTTTATCAAACATTACATCGTACACCAAAACATAAAACCAATCAAATTTTGGAAGAATAAATCAATTATATTGTATAAACATTGTGTCTTGTAAAAACATAAACATGTAAAATATGTATCCTTCCCTATGTATAGAGGAGAAAAATATAGTCAACTTATATAAGGGGAATTATTGTTATCAAAATTATAAAAAATCATTAAATAAGAAGAAAAAGACATAAAAATGTAATTTCTCTAGAGATGAAAAGAAAATAATATTCAAGAAATTGAATGGTAGAATATATAAATAATAGAATAACATGGGAAAATAAATGATATTATGACTCATGAATAAGCAATTGAGTTAATAAAATTCCTTTTAAATAATGCACTGAATGAATTATTAATTATTAAGATAGAAAAATAGATCATCAATTCCTCATAAATTAAACAAATGTATTCCTTTAGAATTATTTTTTTCCAAATGGTAGAGATTATGAAAATAGATCTCAAATATCCTTAAATTTAATTATGAATTCAATAATAAGATATTTATAAAACATATTTTTTTTGTACCATGATTTTACTTTTGTAAGACTCATAGATGTGAATAAATTTTTAAGGTATACCTAGATAGTACAACGATGTTCTCCATATGAAACTTGATAAGTTACCATCCTTTTTATGGTGTTTGAGGAATTATATTACCATCAACAAATATAATATGATAAAATATACCTACTTGATTTCATTCCATTTCTATAGGCATAATATCATCCTCTAGTTGCGTGTTTCGATCATTTTCCACCACTAATTCATATCACATTCCAAATAATAAATATCCAAGATAAATTTTCTCTTCCTAAAGAAAAAAATAAACTCTTAATTGGTCATTATATCAACTAAATATTAACGTTCCTAATTGTGTGGATGATTTTTTATAACATGTTATTCCTTTTGTGTCTAACAAATTACAAAAAACAGTTATAATGAGTAATGATAATACCAAATGATATATGAATAAACCATAAAATGAGGAATTAATACTTTAATCTATAAAAAATCAATATAATAATAATAAATAATGTTTAACATAAATTATTCCATAAAAAAACTTTTAGGCTCTTCAAAATATTCCTGACAAACTTCAAAAACAAAAAACCATAAATATTTGGTCACATATTCATTCATAATTAACATAACCTTTATCCCAAAACAAAATATTATCACTCATAATGTCATATATCCAATATTTATATTCCCTAATCATATATTATCCCAAATCAATTAAACATTTCTACAAATGAACAAAATTTAGTTCAATATCAAATCACATACCAACCCAATGGTTTATCTAAACCTCACTAGTAAATTCATCCAAATACCCAATAAAAATTTATCAAAATATAATTAAAAACCCAGAAATAATACCTCAAAAATTGATTTTATTCCTTTATACATATGACAAACCCTAAAATTATAAACCTTTAATGGTATACACAACTCTTGAATTATCCTCATTTGATAACTTCTTAACCTCTAAACGTATCTAAACACCCACATTGATACAAAATATGATCCCATAGAATCATACTCCTAGATACAGTACTAAAAAATATTATTTACATATATTAATTGATTACAACATAAGATACCAAAATTTATCCATCCATAATTAAAATAGAAACAAAAAATATTTACTCACTTACATACCAAGAAAATTTTAGGTTTAATGTTTTAAGAGAAATAAGAAATAAAATTAACCAAAAAACACAAAACCATCTTAGATAAGGACATTTTTTCATTATAAAAAGAACTTTTTTTCCACAAAAAAAATCCTCAACAACTCATAAAGTTCTCTAAACATAATACCCTTTAATAAAAGTCAAATATAATACTCTTCTCTATAAGTTGTTGAAATGAAATCATAATAATGGTGAGGTAAAATGATCAATAAGGGAAAACATAGGCATTAATAATCAAAGATCATAAATGAGTATTTGAATAATGTGTTCATGTGAGAACTTAATCAAGTTATGTAAAAAATAATAAATAAATAAAACCAAGAAATACAAGGATCATAAATCATGATTCAAAACTTGAGGCTTGGAATATTAAAAGAGTAATAGGATTTTGAAAGTATGGGTTAATAATAATGAGCCATGAAAACATAAAAAAGATATGCTTCAACATTTTACCACCTAATTTACATTGAAAATTCTCATAATCAATCATAAAATAAAAAATTAATCATGAATGTTAATTGGGATATCATATTTGTATCATAGTTACAATCACCATTATAATGGAATAACATGTTGGGTTAATTCCAACCTATTTCCTCCAAATATTAAATCATTATCCAGTGAATTGTATGGAAATAATATAACCACACATTATTTTATATAATTTATAATAAAAAATTGAATAAATCTTATAGGTACCTTAACTTCCATCATAAAACTCCTAAAAACATTCATCATTCCTTTATAGTTAATTAACATGTGGAAAAGAAATTGTTTTCATGAAAATGTCCTTAAAACATCATGAAAAGACATCCATGGGAAGAAAGTGTATGGTATAATGCTCCCAATGAATCATAAAAATAATTAATATATGTGTATTTAGAATAAAATACTTTTATAAAATAATTAAAAATATACATTCAAAATAACGAAGATATATCCTTCTGTTTTGGTAACTGTTAATAATTAATACTTCGTAGAATAATATAAATATAATTTTCTCTAAAAACCAATGGATAATTGGATAGGAATCTTATTTATGAATAATTTTCACGATATTAATAAAAATATTCTCATGGGAGACTCTATAAAACATTTTTTCACTCTTTAGTAAAGAGAGTCGTAAATTACCTTTACAAAAAACATTAATATATTCTTTTCAAAACCATTTTAAAGAAATAAAAATATAATATAAAATGAAATTTAAAAATCCTTGAAATATATAGAATCCTATTTTTTAAAAAATTTAACAAATGTGTACATATAATTGAAAGTTACATAAAAGACTTGAAAACATTTCAATCAATTGTTTTAAAGAAAATACCTTATGGTTTTTTAAATAAAAATACCTTGAAATAAATAAAATAAAAATTATTTGTAAATACCATGAATAAAATAAAATCATGATTCAATATTTAGAATGGAAATTATTTACACCATATATATGAATATTGGTGCATAATACGAAACATGTCCCATATAACGAAAATGGAATAAAAAAATACTTAATATTTTGGTAACCGTTGAATCAAAACCCATTGAAGGATAGAACAATAAATAAATCATAAAATACCATGAATAAATATAAAATCATTGTACAGAGTTTCAAATAGGTGGTAGATAGACTATATAAAATAAAATAGTTTCATATTGAAAAAAATATCCCAATGAAGGAAATTTGAAATGAGAAACCCATACAGATAAATAACACTTAAATAAAAATGAATTTAAAGAAATAAAATGATTTGGATTTTTAAATCCAATGAATTAAATGAAATAAATATAATAAGTAATCTATAGGGTAGTGAATCAATAGTATACCATATAGAAGAATAGAGTTTAGAATATGAAACATGTATCAAATAATTGAAATTGAGACAATGAAACCCTTATAAATATTATATAATTTGATATAAAAATCAATCAATTAAGTTATTATGTGAAACAAAATCCAATAAAAATTTTATAAACAATATAAAAAAACTATAGTTCATAAACATAGTCAATTAAAAAGTGAGATAACACAATGAAGGTAAATTGGTTTAATAATATCTTTAAATTGGACTTCCAATTAATTGATTGTATTAAAAACCCCTATATAAAAAAATTTATGTTTATTATTAATATTAATATGAATGTTAGTAATAGTTATTTTATGTTTTAATATCCATTTATAATTCCTTTGTAACACCCTGACCCCAGTTACCCAAAGTCGGTGCATTATTACGTATCATTGGCATGATCACAAAAGATCAGGTCTCAAAAGACCGATTAGTTTAGTAGCCTTGGAATCACTAGATACATTCATAATGATTACATGACATCATAAGGTGGAAAAAAATACAACAACATCTTTTATTCATATCCCCTCATGCTATCCCTACAGGTCATTCATAAAATACTTTTTCACATCCTGGGAAAAATAAAACATTGAAAGGGGTGAGCTCAGATGCTCAGTAATGATAACAAAATAGAGGAAACTTTTATTCATAAACTTAAACATTTAAGGTAATGTATAACTAAAACAAAAGCCTTTTAAACATAAAATTAAGCATAATACGGCAATGATAAATGAACTAATTCCATTTAATTATTCACATGGATATTCTACTAGTCGAATAATCACATACAATATCAATAACCACTTTCACAATGATGGAATGCATAAGGACAGACTATCATAACCACATAGTCAAGGCTTTATGCCAATACTAAAAATAATATTTTGTCAAGGCCTTGTGCCAAGACACTATTTTGTTTCATGAGACCTACCGATGCATCGAGGAGCTATAGTGGGCTCCACCCGTCACTTGCTAAGTCCAATGAATTCCTCATATGAAAAGGTTTAAACATAACATAAATATTCATATTGAAACTAGCATACGAAATGTCAAAAATTTATCCATAAATGATGAATGTTATAAAAATAAAACATCCACTATCACACATATCACCAAACCTTCAATACAATATGGATGTTTTGTATCATAATGAATCAACTTGAAATAAACATGAAATCCATCAAAGGATGTTGACATAGTTGAAATCAAAACTATTTGAGAGAAATATCTATTTTTTTAATCATTTTAAAGTTACATAATTATAAAAGGAAACATTTACTTTGAATATATTCTTATAAGATTTTGAGGTAAGCTTAGATGGTTTTATTACGGCTTAAAATAGTCTCATCCACCATATAAGTTAAAAAAACATTCTTACCATAATTCTGTCAAAAATGTTAAAAAAGACCTTGTTTGGAAAATGACAGAAAGATTCCTTTATAAAAATCTTATAAAAATTTAAACAATGGTATAAATGAATTTAACCCATAGTTTGTAAAATATTAATAATGATTTCAAGTACATTTTTAAGAAACATGGATGTGGATGATAAAGCGGTCCCTGTAGATAATTACATATAAACAACCTCAGATAATGAAGAGATTGTGAAATAAACCCCTACCTTATACTTTTCCTTGGTCGAGGGTAGGTTAACCTCATATATAATGGTGAAATAATTGTTATTAAGTTATACAAAAAAAATATACAATAATATTATATCATATATGATCTTTTAACATTACGTTGTTAATAATATCTTTGTGTTATCGTTGTTTCGGGTTTTAACACATTCATTTTCCTATATATTATTTATTATGTGAGTCATATTTGTTATGGATGGGATGTATCTTATTAATATCCAAAAAAATTATCAAGTATTTACACATTATTTTTAATCATATAATTAAAATTAGTCTTTAATAAATACGATGGGGAATTAATCTCATCGCGTTCGTGGAGACAGTAATCCGTACGTACGCACGAGCAACAATGTCCTTCTTTTGATATTAAAATAATATATAATTGGATGGTATATATTATATACAGAATCTTTATCATGTTATATTTATTATTTACATGAATTACACATCATTATTATACCCATCCAAGTAATAATATATTGAATAACAATTACACCACGACCTGGAGACGGTAAGTCGTACGTACGCACGCATGGTGACATTATCATTCATAAGATGGATAGAATAATGAATATAGTTATTCCACATTTATAATAACATCACAATATATACAAGATACTGGAATTACTATTTTTAATTGAAACAACAAAGAAAGAGTCAGTGGAATAATAAGAGAACTTGAAAGAGGGTGGTGAAATCATTACATATTCTTTGGGTTATTCCTTTTGATTTGATCAAAAGGGCTCCTTAAGTTAGATTTCTGACCAAAGTAGGGCCTCTACGATGAAGGGAAGACAGTTGAGGTGATATTTGGGCAGGTTTTGGCTGAGCCAAAAGGCTTTGAAGGTATGAATTTGAGAGAAGGGTGAGTGCCCTTTTATAAGAGTGGTGAGGGGAACCTTAGGAAAAACATAAAATATTATTTTATAATAAATTAATATTCGGTTTATAATGGATCCAAAGTGACTTGTTTAGATGCTAAGGTGGTTATGGGTCGAAATCCATTCAACAAATAGATTTTATACAGGTTTGGGTCACTAAATTAACCTTATCATTTATATTTAACTCTTAGTTAAATTGTTTGACATTTACTATGTATCATTGTATTTTTAAATTATATGGTTAATAAACATACTATATACATCCAATAGAACCACAAGTGGTTCATTAATGATACACCTATCATTATATAAGTCCTTTTTCCGAACCTTAGATTTTTAGGAATAGAATATCAATTAGTAATATAATATTTATTTTAAAATCTCTTTTATGTAAATTTTGACACTATTTGGTATTTTGTTTTTTATAGATTTGTAAAAGAATTATTACTTTGAAAACAATTCGTATAACCAACCCTAAAATGTAATATTAACCTATAAAATTATTGTAATTAATAAAAAGGATAAAATTTCATTTATTTGGATATTTATAATATCAATTATTTTAATATTTCATTAATAAGGTAATTGTGGAATCACAATTGTGTCATAAATAAATTAAATTATTTAATGCATAAAAATTATAAATAAAATACCAATATATAGGGAATATTTTTATATTTCTAACTAATATTTATAATCTAATTTATCTTATGTATAACCCTATATTAAAAAAATGTTAGGTTTTAAACATTGATTTTAACTCTTTGAACTCTTCTTTGAATTAAATAATAATAAATGTACTAATCTAATCCAAGTGGACCAGAGAGGTTCATATTTTATTCCTAAAGTTGTTTTTGGTCGAATTATAATTATCCATTAGAATTAGGATATGTGTTAGGGTAATAATAATATCATTTTTACCCTTAATTACAGTATTTACATTTAACGGTGGTAAATAAAAGTAATAAGTTACTATTCACCAAAACAATTATCTTATTGAACCAAATTTTACTCCATGATATTAACCGTGTCTCTTGGATTTTTTAAATTCAACTCATAGAAGCGGTAAAATTATCTTTTATGTGAATTTCAAAATTCTCCTAGGAGATGGGTAAAAGACGGTGAGAAGTTCAATAAAAGTTTTATATATCTAAAATTCTTATAAACTGACTCCAATTAATTACATTGAAATTATATAGGTATTATTTATCTATTTTGAACTATTATATATTTAAATAAAATAAATAATTATTTAAATAAAAATTCGGTTTTAAACTATAACTTATTGTTTTCACTATTCATCAAAAATTGAAAGTTTTCAGAAAAATATCAAAAATTCACCCTAAGATAATTTTGATATTTGGAATTAAAAAATGAAGTCTATTTTACCAAATTAAAAACATAGAAGTTTCATTTATTAATTTAAGATTAATTCAAGTAGTCAAAACCAAAAGGCGTATTTTTAAGAAACAATATAAATCAAAAGATTGACACTTGTTTATCTCCAATCTCAAAGTGAAATTTCCAACAATGACCAGCATTGGATTAAATAGTAAAAATATAATTTATTTATACTACCAAAAAATTAAAATTTATAATTTAACACTATAAATTATTTTTATTAAAAAAAGTTGTTTTCTGTAAAAATATAGTATTTTTTACTATTCACCCGAATATGAATGTTATCAGAAAAACACGAAAAATTTATTGAAAATAAATTATTATGTCCAGATTCTAAATAAGAAGTTTATTTTGTCAAATTGAATATATAAAAGTTCCAAATATTGGATTTAAAAAGAGTTCTCCCTCAAAAGGCAGTAAAATTGCATTTTTTGAAAAATAATTCCTTTATCTAAAAAATGAATTTGTTCTTAAATTATATCTAAGAAAATCATATCATGGATTCTAAAATTATAAAGATTATATATAGTTCAATATTAAGTTAATACTATTCATAACCTCTTTTGAATGGCCATTTTGGTAATCTTGTGGTGCGCTCGAACTCGGTGTTGCGTGTAGTGTAAGTTGTTGAATTACTTTGATGAAATAACGTACTATGAAATCTTGGGGTGTTACATCCTTATTACCCATATATTAATTATTTGTGGATAAAAATATCATTTGGGGGTTAACTGGGTTTTCCCTTACATGATTCAGTTTGGTGGTGTTAGTCTTTTTCTATTGTTCAAGGGTTCATCACGTCAAGAATTTTCAGTCTACTGTGATGGATTGTTTTGATATTTTTTATGATTCCCATTACGATTTTATGGAAATTAAACTAATTGATTTCATGTAATGTTTAAAAAAATAATTTTTTTGTTATTATTATATTAACATAAGATTTTAATTTATAGGTAAATATACATTTGGATACTCCAAAAAAATTATTAAAAAATCCTAAATTCATAATTATTAAATATTATTAGATTTATTTAATTTTCCATATTCATTCATGACATTATCACAATAAAAATATTCATGTAATAAGTAAAATGAACTATATTAGGAACATGTTAAATGGATGAGTGATTAAGAAAATGTCATTGTATAATAATAATATAATTTTTATAGAATCATTAGTATTTTAAAAAATGTTTCAATGGATTAAAAAAATTCATGAAGAGTTAGTTGAAGAAGAAAAATTGAATATAATATCAAGAATTTATTTCTTATGAAGTCTCTCGGTATTCTCGTTTTAAGGAGTTAAATTTTATAATGAAAATTTATTATTAATATTATTAATAATATTGAAAAATTATCATTCCATAATCATTTTAATTTAATAAATATAATATTAATTCAGTAATTTCATTTTTGTAACCATCCATGTTATACGGTTATCAAATATGAAATACATTGTTCATGGAGGTGGTAGTCCACACATAACACATTCAAGATTTTAATTTTCCAATGGATGGGAAGGCGGTAGATATTTTTTATTCAATAAACATAATAAAAATTTTTATATTAATGATACTTATTTCATTATAATTATATGATTATCAAAAATTTGGGGATGAAGAAGAAGAAAGAAATTTGAACGTACTCAGTTAAGATAATTTCTTTTTCCTTAGATATCATCCTTTATATCACACATTAATCCTTATTATATTATTCGTTTTGGGAAAACAAAACTTATTTCATTTTGTAAATACAGTTTTAAAGGTATTATTTTATGGAATGGTAGAGATATGTTTATCTTAGTGTGCGTAAAATTGAGTTGGTGAATGGCTTAATTTATAAGTGAGAGTAGTATCACTCTTGTAAATAATTTGTTCCTAAATATATAATAATTTTTAAATTCAATTAATGTGGATAAATATCAGTAAATTATAAAATATAATATTTTTCCTAAAATTAACTCATACAATCCAATTTCGACATGTTTTATTATATTTGTATCTTTATCGCATAGATTTTCCACATTTTTTACCATTTTTACCATTACTATGGAAGAAAAAATATTTACCATGGAATTTAATTTTTATGACCAAATATTTGATTACATTTATAAAAAAAATACCTTATAATTTAATATATTTAAACCATTTTATAGGATTCAATTATTATAGGCGGTAAAATTTAATTGTAATTAATGTACGCATAACGAAAGAAAAGCAATTTTTAGAACAATTCTTTTTCTAACCATCAGAATTATCCTACACAAAAATAATAGAAAATATATATTCCAATTAAATTTATTTATTTATATATAAATAAATTATAGTCAAGTGACTTTAAAATATACCCAAAACTGAATAGTACCTTATCAATAATTATTTATTGTAAATGATCCTAAAAATAGTTTTTATTAAAAATAAATATAACATAGGTTCCAAAATGTCAAAATTGGTAACAAATTAAACATAATATTTTTAAATACATTAATTTGATCCATAAAAACATATCTTGATGATATTAATGTTTTTATAAATTTTTATTTCATTCTGTTCTCATGTTCGTATCATAAAGTTATACTATTTTTTAAAAATATATATTTTTTATTGTTGACCCAAATAATAATCCATTTTAAAAAAATCTAAAAACTCTATCCTAAGAGAACCTTTTAATTATGAATCCAAAAATTAAGTTTATTTTATAAAATTTAGATCCTAAAATTTATAAAATTTATATTTAAAAAACCATATAATATATGTAAATAATTTCATATTTAAAATAAAATCAATTTACTTGAAAATATAAAATTATTGCATTGTTTCATACCATTATAAATACATGATCATATTGAATTTATATAATTAACTTGAATATCTATTTTTTACATATATAATAATTAAATTTTTAATTTAATAGTTGAAAATAAGAAATTATGTTAAGGAAAATTATCAAACTTTAAAATAAAACAACCCTTATGGGATGAAGTAAGAATAAAAAATTTAAATGTATTAAGAGTATTTACTTTTTTATATAAATGGTAATGGTTTTTATAATTTAAATGGTGTATAATAAATGATAAATAAATACCTGGATGGATTAAAAAGTGTAGGATAGAATATGGTGGGAAGATGAAGGGTTAAGTTTATGATATTTTCACAATTGAATTATAAACATTAGTTGTAAATGATTATTGAATGTAATGCTTAAATAATATATTTTTATTAGTGAATGAAACATAGATGAATAATGTTAATGAGAATAAATATGAAGGGGGAAATGAATGTATAAATAAATTATTATTGATGAAACATATATTTTCTTGATAATTATATAATATTATGTAATATTGGTGTGATAAAATGGATGAACAATCATTGTTTTGGTGTTATGGTGTAGTATTGTAGATGGTTCATGATGTGTAAATTGGTAGTAGTGATGTTATTTCATGAAATGGTTAGTTTTGGATTTAGTGTTGAGTGTTGGGTAGTTAATAATTAGGGCAGTCTAGTGTGATGTTCTATATATTAATTACAGTTTATGTTATTTCTTATTCACCACCACCCATTTTTGGTAATGAAACCTAACCCTATATGAGGTCTTCGGTTCATGTTTTTTTCCTAATAATCGAGATTTTTATTATATAGATATGTGTCTTCTCCCCCTTCCTCGATCACTCTTCTACAAGTAGTATGGGTTTATATGGATTAAATTTGATATATGTAATGTAGTTGTGTACATGTGGTTATGGTTATGATGAGAATATATGATGATGTTGTTGTGAATTGATATTGACATAGAGATGATGTGACCACCTTGATATATATTTTTAAAGCACAAGGGGGACTATTTCAATATATATGTACATGATTGCTACCTTAAATAATATTTTTATTTTGGTATTATGTCACCATACTTGTATGAGGATATGGGTGACTAATCCTCAATAAGGTATTGGAAATTATATGACCTAGTATAGTTAAAGGTATGGATTTATTATTTATTCATTTTGTAATTAGTATTCTTCTTCCACATTTTTAGGAGAAGTTTTGGGATAATCCTTCGAATTATACTTTTATGATCTACCTTACATCTCCCACTGTGTGTGATATTTCATGGCCTTTAGGATGCGATTGTTGAATGGGGTGGAAATTACCATCTCATTTTAGTTTTTTCTTTTAGTTTATGTCTATGGAGTTACTATCATAATAATTGTCATATGGGATTATTTTTTGAGTTTTATGTTTATGTAAAACATTAATTAAATTGTGGTATTTGGTTTTTTTTTTTTTATTATGTACATGATTGGTGGTTCTTTATTTATTTTTGGAATTTACAAGGGTAATGAATCCTATAAGGTCCCTACCAAGGTGTCACAGGCTGCTACCCCGAGCTGGTTTATCACATGAACTCATGTGTTCCTCCCCAAACACTAGAGGCTTCCAACTAGAATCGAGGTTCTAGTATGTAACATGGGGATACTATACCCAATTTATAAAAGTATCTCAACAATAGAAAATAATAAAAAATAGAAAAATGATAATAAAAAATAAATAGTATAACATTGTAAACAATAAAGGCCAATATCACATAATAATACCAAAACATGGATAAATGACCATAAACCAAAGAATAAAATATGTCATTCCCTATCTGTGAAAAGTGTCAATGAATACCCAAAATAAAGAAACACTAAAAACCCCCAATCAGGTCTTGATATCATGTTTTGTTTCTTCATCAACACTCCATCTAGAATCCAAACTCATCCTTCTAACACAGGGTTTTTTCCCTTATCCTGTCCTCTAAAGATAAAGACTATTTTGGTACCGATCAGGAAGCCCATGTAGGGTGTGAGTAAAACTCAGTAGGACACCTCCAATGGGTTTTAAAATATTATTAATTCTATAATAGTGTATTCTATTTTATAAAGAATAAATTACAAATGATAAAGTAAATAATTTTCATATAAAATTATTCATTAATTAACAACATAAAACCGAAGGTTCATGGTTACACCTAAACCAATAATACATTCATTGGAATATTCGGGATTCTGAACCATCCACTAAACGTTTACCACATTTAATTCAATCATGGAATCCAATATTTATTTACATATTTATACAATGGGGACCTAGAATGGCAGTTAGAAACCCCGTGGTATTTAGAGTAATAGTAACAATCCAAAAACTCTGGGATCACAAGTAATAAAATATATCATGGGGGCCTAGAGTGGAACTATGGAACCCCATGGTTATTTCATGTATCAGTCCCTATACCATAAAACATTGTTCACACCAATCAATAAAATCTCATACCGTGGTTAAAATTTCATAATCTCATGTATTAACTGAATTCATAATCCCATTTATTCAACCAATTTCAAAATCCCATAAATCAATCAATATCATAATTCTATTAATAAAACTATTTATCAATTACATTAATCAACCAATTTCATAATTCCATTGATCAACCAATTACATAATTACATTCATCAATGAATCTCATAATTAAAATGATCAACCAATTTAATTAATTAAATTTGAAATAAAATTTCTCAACATGGAAATTTCAATTTCACAATTACATATCGAAATATTAAATCAACACTGTGGGAATATGAAATTATACCACCTAGCTCATGATCGTTGAAAACGTTCACCAAACTGAAATATCCAATTTTACATTAAACGGTTAGAACCACAATGGTGGAACAGATCTTGGAACAAATCCCAAGACCATGATCTAATGAAACAGAACCATCGAAACCTCGATATAAACTATTTCCAAGGGAGGAAAAATCACCCCTCTTCATCTGGAGATAGATATGAGAGAAATTTTGAATAAAAATAAGATGATATAACATATGGTAGGGAATATAATACTTCAATCAAATATTAAATTCTTCAAATATGGAGTTTATGGAGCCTTGGAATACTCCCAGGAACATCCAAAATTAAAGAAAATCCATTAGGGTCATGCGAAGGTGAATAAGGATAAAAACCATGGAGTGTAGAAATTTTAAAATAAAATGGGGATTTAAATTCTCATGTGAATATTTTCCATGGATGAGGCACTTGGTTTTCCAAACCATGTTCCTTACCTGTGAGCATCTACATAGGGGGGTGCACAATTTCCCCAAAGTGGTGTACGGTTTGAAAATACATGCACTAATCATGAAATCCCCTATATTTTAGGGTTCATTGTTTGGGGTGGGAGGCTGTATAGTTTTTCCCGACCATGCACCAACTATGAGTTACCCCATGTGTCTCTAAAATAGGGTGCATGGTTCTCTGTGGAAACCACATGATTTCCCCTTACCATGCGCCAACCATGCATAGCCCCTTTGGTTCCAAATTTCCCCATTTCTCCCAAAACATACCGAAATAAATACTCAACCATGGTATAACAAAAACAAGGAAAAGATAGTGATTGAATACAATCATGAGGTATCTCCAAAAATATTGGGATCTTACAATCTCCACACCATATAACATCTTATCCTCAAGTTATACTCCTAATCCGCTCTAATATTCCAAGGAAAAAAGATTTTTCCACTGGTCATGGATATATGATTTCCTATCCCATGTTTCCTCCAAAACAGGTATATGCTTCCATAGCACTCTGACCCATGGAATAGTCTTTCTCCACAACACCATTTTCACTGTGATCCATTAAATGAATCAGATTCCACTCAAAGGATGCATCAGCCTCAAGCTCGACATCATCAACAACAATCACATGAGAATGGTTGGGGTGATATTGTTCAACATGTGACACATGAAAATTATCTTACATAGAACTATACCTCTATTGAAGATCCAATCGATATGCCTCCAATTGGGGTATCTCGCTAATATCAAACGGTAAATCAAACCATGGTGTTAACTTTCTCTAACTAAGAATCCTACGATGACCCAATCTAGACGAAACTTGAAGGAAAACACGATCACCCACTATAAACTCAGGGGGGTAATTGACGACGATCATCATATAACTTCTGCCTACTCTGATTCATATCCATTAATTTCTAAATCAACTGGACCTTCTATATCATCTCCTGCATGAGACACGATCCCAACAACTTATATTATCCTTCCTCCATCTATCATGGAGGTGATCTGCATGTCCTACCTTAATGTTCCTCATATGGTGCCATTTGAATATTTTCATAAAAACTATTCTTATAGTTGAACTCAATGAGTGTTATGTGCTTCTCCCAATACCCACCAATGTCTAGGACAAACCCCTGTAGCATATCTTACAAAACCTGTATAGAACTTTCTGACTTCCCATCTATATGTGGGTAGAAATCCATAAATAAAAATACTTGGGTTCCCAATTCTTATTTTATTCCTTTCCAGAATCATGATGTAAAGCCTGAATCATGATCTGAAAAAAATACTCCATGGTACCCCATGTAAATTGATTTTCTCTTGAATGTATATATAATTTAATTGATCCACTGTGAAAGTCTCCCAAATAGGTGAGGAATGATCTTCTTTCATCAATCAGTCCACAATCACCCATATAGCGTCATTCTTCCAAGTAATCCTTAGAATACCTACCATGAATTCCATGGAAACATTATCCCACATATGTTAAGGAATGAAAAACATTTTTATAAAATATCTAGGTCCTTGATGCTCGACATTCACTTGACGACAGGTGTAGTATCGTGTCACAAAACATATAGTCTCTTATTTTATGTTCGTCCTCCAATTTTGTCGATGTAGGTCATGATATATTTTAGTCAAACAAGGATGTACCACCCACTTCGAGGAATAAATCTCACACATCATCTCCTCACACATCCATGTAAGCACAAAAATATTGTTCCAAACATAGATGATCTCTTCATCCTCTATACTCCAGTCATAATGTGCCTCCCAACCTTCAAGGATCTTGCTCAAGTATAAAGACTCCATATCCTTGTACTATGTCTCCCTAATATAGATTATAAGTGTGGAATCAACAGATATGGGCACATTGTTCATCTTTTCTTGTCCCTCCTAAACCTCAAATTTCATATCAACTAGAAAGGTCATCATCTTCCACCCAAAACCATATTGTTGAACTATATGAGTCTTTGTATTCCTGCTCTAAAAGACATCAACACTATTTACCATCCAAGGTGTATATTCTATCTCAAAATCAACCCACTATATACACTCAAACCAACTCAAATACTAGATATTCAAATATCACTATGAAAAGATTTATTTTAGGATATTTTGTATGGAAGGCATAGAAAAATTTTCATCCAATCATTAATTCCACAAATATTTTAAAGCATAAACCCCCACAACTATCTTAAAATAATACATATGGTAATTCCATTCATCTGGTGTCAAAATCCATGCATTATACACCAAAATGTGATCTCTCTACATCAACACTACACCAAGACTGATCCCGGATGCAACAAAAAACATGACATACCCCTCATTCATCTCGGGTGGAATCAAGATAGGTGTTGTAGTCAAATGATTCTTTAATTATTAGAATGAATTCTAAATTTCCCCAATCCATTCAAACATGATACACTTCTTGATCAATAAAAAAGGTTTTTGTTCCAATAAAAAAAGTCATGGACAAACATCTGATAATAAACTACCAAACCCAGAAAGCTATATATATCAAAAACATTCTTGGGTTTCTATTAAGAAACCACCACCTAAATATTCAATGGGTCTATTGAAAACCATTCTTATAAGTTGATGTGACCCAATAAATGTACCATGTCGATCCAAAATTGAAACTCAGATAGATTGGTGCGTAAAATATTCTTTATTAGTTTAATTATGTGTATTTCATAATGTTGGTCAAGATCATCATTAGTCTTGGATAAAAAAAAGATGTCATCAAAAAAACTAAAAAATCATTTAGCTATGCGTGTGGTATTCTGTTTATCATGTCCATAAAAACATTTAGAGCATTCATCATCCCAAATTTCTCACAAAGAACTCATATAGGCTATACATGATTCGAAAATTATTCCTTAGTATATAAAAAGTTCAAACTCCAAAATGATATACCCTGACCTTAACTCTATCTTGGAGAAAACACAAGCTCCTCTCAGCTGGTCAAAGATATCATCGATACACAGAAGAGAATACTTGTTCTTCCATATCATTGAGTTTAACTTCTTGAAATCTATACATAAACACACAGTCCCCATTAGCCTTCTTAGAATAAAATATTTGAGAACCCCATGGTGATGTACTTGAATGGATAAATTGCTTATCCACCAATTATTCTAGCTGGGAATTAACTTCTTGATGTTTTTTTGGTTCTATTCTATAAGCGGAATATAAAATGGTTCATATCTATGAATGATATCAATTATAAAATCAACATCCCTATTAGTTTTCATCCCTAATAAGTATTTGAGAAAACAATCCTAGAACCAGTCCACTATGCGTGGAAATATATCATGCTTTACACCCCCATCATCCAGTAAAATACTTATGACCAGGGTGGTGAGATCTCTTAGTTGCTGATCAACCTTCCTTATACAACCTTCCTAGATATCTCAATCTCCATGATGTCAAATATTTCAATATCCAAAATAAAATTATAATTCCCAACCTTGAGAGAACACCCCTTATATAAAAAAATGCCCCCCAACCATACTCAAAATAGTTTAACAATCACTATCACCCCACTCACAAAATACCCATTAGAATCAAGCTATTAAAAAATTGAGAATATATAAAATAATCATATGATAATTTATCAAATAAGTCACTAGAGACCATATGAACTACAATAATAGTACCTATTGCTATCAATGGACCATCAATGCAATCCACATGTGAAGGCAGTGTTATACGCAACTATCATGTCCATCTTCCTTATGATACTGTCTGAGTCTCGAAAGATACACCACTATACTATTATGGGTGCTATTTCCCTGATGTAACACATTCACCTCCTTTACCACCATGGGCAAAATAACTCCACATGCCATGCTGGAATAGGGTAGAAGATCCCCTTCTAGTACTCCGACTCTTATTGGATCCTTTATCATTACACAATGATCGATCATTTCTAAAAAACAATTATAGATTCTATATCCTTTCACAAGATCAACACTATACTAGTGGTCAGGGACAATTTTTATGAAAGTTAATCGACCTACCTCATTGGTGATAGTATACTCGAATACTACTTTGAGTAACTAATCCTTCTCTTTGGCTACTCTTTTTTCCATTACTCTAGCTGAAATTCACTTAGTGATGATTCTGAATCTCAGAAGATGTACATGATGGTTATCCAGTTCAAACCACCTATATATCACTGGAAAAATCCTCAAGGTTCTCTTTATAAATGAGATCTTAATTCAGCACCTCATAAAAAAATTTCATCCGAAATATACTAACCTAGGACTTAATATCACATTCAATTCCATACTAAAAATGATTTTCTGTAGTTGTTTCATATCCCACCATCTCTGGAAAAAAGAGATCTATATCAGTTAAGTGACTAGGATAGTTCATCTTGGAAATACTCTTTTAGGTCAACAGAATAAACATAGCCGACATCTTCTGCATGAGAGTCTCTAGGTAAAATTGTTCTAGGAACTTCTTCGGAAAGACCTTCCATGACACACCCTCTAGGTGAACATCTCGAGCATGAATTTCTAATCAGTGATTCACTGATCTATGAAATATATAAGAATATAGTTTGTCTCACTTATCCTTAGGAGTCTCTAAATGGATAATGATTTTCTGGAAAAAATCAATGTAGAACACAGCTACCGCATTTCCACCTGCTCCGGTGAAATATGAAGGTTGTTGTAGCTGGAACTCCCATGTCAGGTCAGACATATTTTCCACAACCCATCCTAGTTCTCATTCTATAACCTGTATAGAGTGAGAAAAGTTTTCATAGAACTTCTCTCCCACTCCTTCACCTAGTACTATCGATGCCTCTAGATCCACTTCTAGAGCCACATATCCATCCATGTCCTCCTATTATCCTATCAACAATAATCATTATGCATGCATTTCTATAAAATTCCAAAAACATGTCTTAGGAAACATAACACAACATTAAAACATTATAATGATATTTATTCACACAAATCAAAAACAGTCATCCCCCATACACCGCCATATGGTCATAAGTGATGTACTATCGCTAACCTCAACCATCCCTCACCTGGGTCATGGATAACATAGGGTAAAACAGTTTCATATCTCAAGGATTCTCATTTGATGCCCATTTTATCCATTTAAAATTACAAAAAATATCATTATTAAATCCATTTAATTTCAATATTAGGCACCAAAAAACATCAACAACAATTATCCCATCATGGGTACTTGGGTTTCCCCATGTACATGGGTTAGCTATTCCCAAGCATGAATACATAACTGAGGACAAAATATTCCTCGTCAAATTTATACCATTAAAAAATAGTAAGACAAATGAAATGAAAAATAAATATCTTTTAATACCACTTTGTAACATCTTTTCCCGGTAGATACATTCAGGTTCTCCTATCTATTTCATCACATTACCTCAAGTGCACCTCATCGTATACTAGAGGATAAATACTATTAGTGTGGGTATAATATTTAATTTGGGGAGTCTATACCCTTTTTACCCAATCAATTGAACATTATAAAATAGAAATAAAATATCCAAATGATGATTAACAGTAACCAGGATAATACATTAATCAATAAAGACCAACAACACATAACAATATCAAAACATAGATAAATGACCATAAACAAAAGTAGAAAATATGTAATTTCATATATGTTTCTGGTGTAAAATAATAACCCAACATAAAGAAACAAGAAAAACTCCCTAGTGGATCTGGAAATCATATCTGGTTCCCTCATCCATGCTCCATCCTAAATCAAAACTCAATTATCTAACATAGGGCTCTTTCCTTTATCCTTTCCTACAGACATGAAGTCTATTCAGGTATCGATCAAGCATCCCAAGTAGGGTGTGATTAAGAATCTGTAAGAAACCACCAACGACATCTAAAACAATATCTATTCTATAATAGTGTATGTAGTTCTATAAATAATAATGCACAAATGAAAAATAATACAATTTTCTCATAAAATTATTCTTTAATTAACCATATAAAATCCCAGGTTTATAGTGACACCCAAACAAATAATACCTGGTTTAGAATGTTCTAGTGTATGAACCATTAACTAAAGGGATAACATATTTCATTATATCATTGGATTCATTAATCATTTTATATTAATTTTCACATTCATACAATGGGAGTCTAGAGCAACGGCCTAACACCTTGTGGGTATTTGGAGAAGCAGTCCCTATCCCACAACTCAGTGATCACAACCATTAATCATGTATCATGGGGGTCTATAGTGGTAGTCAGGAACCCCGTGGGTATTTGGAATAGTAGTCCCTATCCCATAACTCTTTTTCACATCAATCAAAAATATCTCATACCACGGTTACAATTTCATAATATCATGTATCAATAGAATTCGAAATCCCATTTATTAAACCAATTTCATAATCCCATAAATAAACTAATATTATGATTATATTAATCAATAAATTTCATTATTAAATTAATCAATCGATTTCATAATTCCATTAGTCAACCAATTTCATTATTACATTAATCAAACAATTTTATAATTTAATTGATCAACCAATTTAATTAATTCAATTATAAATATGATATCCCAACATGGAAATTTCAATTGGAAATTCAAATACACCTAAATTAAACAAATAATATGTGAAATGAAAATTATAGCACCTACCTAAAGATTGTTGATAGATTTCCACCAAACCAAATTCCCCAATTTTATGTCAAGCAGTCAAAACCATAATATTGGAAGAGATTTAGGATCAAAACCTATGACCAAGATCCAATGACACACAGTCATAAAAACCCAGATTTAAACCATCTCCATTAGAGTAAAAATCCTCCCTCTTCACTAGGAGAGAGAAAGATGAGAGATTGTAAATAAAAAATAGATTATATTACATACATTAGGGAATATGATCACTCAATTGGATCTTTTCAACATCAAAAATTGAGTTTCAGGAGCATTGGAATCATCCTGAGAGATTCCACATTAGAATGAAATCATTTATAGTCGAGTGGAGGATAATGGGGATAAAAACTAGATGGTTCAAAAAATTAATAAAAAATTAACTGGTTTAAAATACCATGTGCACAGTTTTTTAGGCTGAGGTTCATGATTTGTAAAATTATTCTCCTTAATCATGGACTTCTACTTACGAGGTGCACAGTTTCGTCTAAGTAGTGCATAGTTTAACAACCTCTATGCCAACCATGAAAATCCCTCCTGTTTTAGGGTTCATAGATTGGGGAGGGAGGTCGAACAGTTCTTCCAAACTTGGTGCCAACTATCAGCCACCTCATATGTCTCGAAAATACGAATCATGGTTTCCGAAGGTAAACTACACAGTTTTCTTTAACCATGCTCCAACCATGCACAACCCCTTTAGCTTCAAAATTTATCCATTTTCACTAGAAATATCCCCAAATATAAACCCATCCATGTTAAAAAAAATAAGGTGATATGTGTTTATGAAAATGAGCATGAGGTATCTTTAGAATGGTTAGGATCTTAGACATCCCATTTGTGGGTTTCCATATCCATAGTGGTAAACTCCAACTCATGGACTATTAGGGATGGGATTAAGGGGTCACCCTTATCTTCATTAAAAAACTATAATGTCTTACCATGGGGTTGGGTCATGAAAGAGAGGTAATTGAGATTTTTGTTAAGTGATAGGATTGATTTTGGAGTTAGACACTGGGGTTTATTGCATTGGTTTCGTAGGGAAATAATATCAATTGAACTTATCTTAATACATAGTTAAGAGAGAATGACTCATACATGGGTGATTAGGGATCCATGTGATAAAATGTAAGGAACATATTATTACTAAACATACTAAGTAGAATAATGAACTTGTAAATATTATTGAGGATTTAAAACAAATTAGATTAAATGAAATTAATAAATTTCAAATTTGTCAGATTAAGAGTCCATATATTCCTTATAGGGATCGTCCATGGTTATCCATCAAGTGAGTTTCAGGATGATGATGTATGATAAGATGATCTAGATGATCGTTTAATATTTTTTATTAATATTATGCTTGGATGAAGATGTTTCACAAGTTCCATCATCATTGCTTATATAATTATAGGTCTATTCAAATTAGAAGATGGAGAGGTTGCTAGAAAATCTGTAGATTGGTCTCATTTTGATTCAAGATAAGAAGCAACGTTGGATTCAAATAGTTATGATATTTTTATGTCTATATTTTATTTAATGGTGGTTCTTATTTCATGGTGTTTGATAGGGGTCAAATAATTATGTGATAATTTTTACTATCATTTTCATGACGAGTTTCTTTCTTCATTTCTAAAGGAAGAAAAGTAACTAGTGTTTCTCTTTGGAATCAGACATCTAATTTTTGGGACTTCAGGTTTAGGTTTAAGAACAAACTTTGACATGATTATTATATTATTATTGGTTATGATTTATGGGTGTATCATATTAACAAATAATTTCATTAATATATATATTTATATATATTCAGGTCATCTTGTTTACCCCACTACCATTTATCATGGTATTTTTGAAGGTAATGTTAATAAATAAGATGCTATCATCGATTTTTTCATCATAATATGGAGGTCTCCTATATTTCAAAAAGAGTTGGAATACATATGGAAACTCCTTGTTTACTAGATTGTCAAAGTTTCATCTAGTAAGGATTCAGAATCAACCCACATATTCTTGTTTCTTTAGAGATAGCAGTTATCATATCTCTACTAGGAGTTTTGGCAGGATGTGATTTTAATATAGAGTTCATAGTTGATGGTAGTTTAATTTTGTACTGTTCCTTTGAAGTTAATATGATTTTTTTGGACCACATTAGTATTTTTGATTACTATAGTTACCTATGAGGCATTATCATCAATAGAAATGTTTTGATTTTGGATGGTAGATAAAGGATTGACTAAGTATAAGACAACCTCATGAGGTCCCCCAACCTCAGGGAAATAAGGTCAACGGTGTTCATGGTGGTCACTGTCATAAAGGTCATCAAAGTGGAGTGGTATTGAATGGTCATATTTATAACATGGAATTACTATTTTCTAGAGGATTACTCATCATTCAAAGTACTATATTTTATCGCATATCCAGGTACTCTATTTTTTTGATGTAGGAGAATCCTACTCCTATATTTCACCTAACATGGTTTAAGACATGGGACTCAACATATAGTAACTTCTAGTTCCCTTGGAGTTGGATATTATATTTGGATTTCAGTTTATCTTGTTTAAAGTGTATTTCTATTTTGAGTGGATGATCATGCATCATCAATCATTTATAGATCTTGTTTTTTAGATATTACTATATAGTGTCTTTCTTAAAATTGGTTAGTTGTATTTAATGTATGATATTATTAATTTATTCTCAAATATGGTTATATTATTTTATGTGGAAGATGAGTTTATTATATTTTTTAGTGGGATTGAGCATCTGAATGGCTATAAACTAGTGAAACCTATTTCTTCTCATATGGATAATTTGATATTAGTATTAGTAGAGGTTCAACAAATGTTGTTCTTGAGAATTTTTTTGGAGTTATATAAATTATTTCATAAATTTTTCATTTTGATACCCATTCTATGTGATATAAAATTTTTGGGTAGAGTTATATTTGGGTGTCTCCTAATGTTTTAGGTCTCCTTATAGTATGGTGACTTATGAGTTATAGGATATGAGGATTCACATCGTTGATCTATTAAAGAAGTGTTTCATATGGGTCAATGTGTCATCTTGGGGTTTCCTATTATTGTTCACAAGGAAATAAAATGAAAATATATAATGATGCATCGATTACCATAAAAAATCAAGTGATAGTGAATATCCTTTATCCCCTCCATAGGATTGATGAATTGTTTTTATTATTTAAATCTAAATACTAAGTTTTCAAAAAAATACCTATTTCCAGGGTATTATAAAATGAATGTGATGGAATAAAATATTTTAAAGGTCACATTAGTATATCATTATAAACACTTAAATTTCATGGAAAATCATTTTTTATATCAGGAATACCCCATATATTTTATTGAGATTGATGAAATATTTATTTTAAGATCTACAATATCAGTTTTGGTTTGTTTTCATTGAGTTGATACATGAGTATTTTTATTTAGAGGAGTATGGAAATGTGAACCTAACATTTATCCTTGATATTCTTCAACAACAAAAATTTTATAGAAATTCATCCAAGTGTATTCTTTTAAATATGGGAGTTTTATTTTTAAGGAATGTTATATCTCAATAAGGAGTAACTGTGTATCATTCAAAAATTAAAGTAGTTGTTTCTTTGGAGGATCCCAAGAATTATTCTAGGGTTCATAGTTTCCTTGGTATGTAATGTTGTTATAAAAGTTTTATATTGAATATCTCTTAGATTATGTCATGATTGATTTCTTTTACCAAGAATGTTTGAGAATTTATGTGTATAAATCATGGTTAGGTTGTTTTTGTGACTCTGAAGAATAATCTATTCAGTAGAACCACTTTATATTTTTTGGAAGAGGGAGCCATATTTTATGCTTTTGTTAATGCTTCCCATTTTGAATTTAGTAGTGTTCTGATACAGAAAAGGGTGGTGATATTATATAAATATTGATATTTATGACATCATAAACTTAGTTACACAGACTACTATCTCAAAATTATAGTAGATGTGTTTTCCTTGAAGCTATGGAGACACTATCTTATTAGAGAGGGTTGTATAATCTTCATAGATCACAATTTATTGAGATTTTTTTTGTCATTTTGATTTTGATTCCCATCAATGGTGTTGGATGGATTTATTCAAGGATTATCACTTTTATATCTTCCATTCACCAGGTAAATGGAATGTGGTAGGTAATTAACTATGCAGGAAGTATCATAATAATATTTTTCATCAGTTTTTATGATGAATAGATATTGATGGAGGTGATTATATATTTGGATCTTGACAAAGAGGAATTTTTTTTAGAGGTTTCCTATAATAGAGTATGGTGCATTCATCCTTGTTTTAAAATGTAGAGGTCTATCAATTAGGGTAACTAATGGTTGTAGTTTGGTGGGATCATATTTTCTTTGGTGACACTCTTAGGGGGTGGTTAGTGGATTATTAATATCATGTGTTATTTCTGGGGATTATTTTTGTTCCATTAGTGATATATGAGTGGTTCTCCATTAGTTTTATATCCCCAAAATTTTAAATTAATCATATTTTTACATAGATGTATCAACCATTGGGGAGTTAGTTTGGTGGTTTGGGATGAAGAGTTCATTGGTAGAGTTTGTGTCTTGGTGCATAGTATATCCTAATATGATGATTGAACAATATATTCTTGTGAGATTACTTCATACATTGGATGTTCCTTAGTGTAAGTGGTAGTGATTATTGATAGATTTTTTTTCAAGTATTCCATGAACTCAGGGTGGATGTGATGTTATCTAAGAGATTATATATTAGTTAATAAATTCCATTAATTTATTAGTGATCAAGGATTTTAGTGTGGTGGATATTTTTTAAAGGATATATATGAAGTATATTATGTTTATTTATTTGTATTAAGGAATATTATCTCTTATCATGATCTTTATTTTTCCTTACAATTTAGTAGGGGTGTCTAACATGATTTGGGCTCTCAGTTATGTATTACCACTATGTTTCATCCTTGAAAAACTGGTTGTTAAATTAGATAATATAAATATTAGAGGACATGATGTGAACAAGTGTTCTAGGTTTTTAAGGATCATGGGTGAATCATCTACCCTTGTAGTATTTTTATTATAAAATAATCAATCATTCATCGATTGGTATGTATTTGCTAAAATTATTATATATGTGTTATTATAGGTCTCTATTCTAATGGATCATGTTTGGAGAGTCAGTGATTTTTGAACTACATTTAGTGCATAGAATAATAGATAAGGCACTGGTGATTCATTAGTGGATAAAGGATACTCAATATTATAAAATTTATTTTACATATCACTTGAGTAGGGATATAGTGTTTTAGGATGGATATCATGTTTTCCAAATGGTTTCTCTTCATCATGAATAGAGAATATTTGACAATGGGAGTATGATCGCCCTTAGAATTTTTAGACCTTTAATATTTTTTATGTATGTTGGAAATAAAGAATATTAATTGGTTTTTATACATAGATAGATTGGATCCATGAGGGTTTCGTATGTGTCACGGATTCATCGGTAATATCATGATGAAAATCATGTCATTTATTGGGGTTAGTTGGTTATTGAGGATAATGTGTTGTTTGTGGATAATTATATTTAAATTTAGAACCATCATGAGTATGTTTTTTGTGGGTACCGCATTCAATTGGATCATTTTTTATGGATACACAGTGGATTTAAGGAGTGTATATGGCAATTTGAGCCATAGATGTGCGTCCAATATCATATGTTTTTTATGTCTAATATTTTTTGATATGATACATATAATTTTTATACTGATATGATTGTTATATTGAATTTTTTAATTTATATATGATTAAATTTATTTTCCCCTTTATGTTGTGATGTGATTTTTTGTAGGCATTATTCTTGTTTGATTGGTATATTATAGGGTTTTTTTAGTTCTGATCTCTTGTCTTTCTCTTTTTATTCTGGAGTAAAATAATTTTTTTAGAGATATCAAATTTAGAGTCATAGATATATTTTTCCTCTACTTTATCATTTTAGGGTATTGGAGGTGTTAGAGTGGGGCTAGAAAGGGAATAGTGGGGAATAGAAGATTTTTTAATTTTGAGGGATAAAACACCCATTTGAGTAGGAACATATTTTGGTGGGTGTCTTGATCTGAAGATGGTAATAGTTATCCATTTTTTTTGGTTTTTTGGGGTATGGATCTAAAACACCAATTTTGGAGGATGTTGATGTCATAGAAGCCAATGTGAGAATGGTTCTTGTAATTTTATTATATGTGGTCTCTTTTGATTCTTTTTGGAAATTATAGGTGAATTAGGGAATCCCAAAATACCCATTTTAGGAACAGTGATGAAATATGATTATTGGTTAGGTTTTAGACTAATGGTGGAAATAGTGTGGGTGGATAACCGCTATCACGGTAGTTCATGGAAGGAGTTGAGGATCAAGGATAAAATCAACATCTTCATATTTTTTATACCAAATTAGTGATCAAACAAGATTTAAAAATATGTTAAATGATCAATATATTTATAGAGATAAGTTCATTTCATATTCCATGAAATTTAGATCTTGAATGACTAATTCCACTAAGTTGTAGTGGTTTCTTCAATGTGCCATCATGGGATTGGAAAACCCTATATTATAAATAACGATCATTTTTTTCCATTGGTTCAATTTCCTTCCATCATAGATGGTCCAAGGATCTATTTTGGTGCACCTAAGTCATCCCATTATAGATGTAAAGCTCATTATTTATATGGTCCATCCCATTTCATCCAAGGTATCTTCTCTTCCATTTCTCTCAATTATTTATCTATTTTATACATCCTTCTGTTATTCATTCCTTTGATTATATAACAACCCAAGATTAATTATCCAATAATTCCATGATTTATATTAAATATTAAATTAAAAAAATTACCATGACCTTTTATGTTTATAGTTTCATAGGATTGGAAAAAAATCACATACCAAAATGACCATCTCTTTCACAATAAATAGATTTCTTCTCACTATATAAGAAACTAATTAATCCATATTAAACCATCAAAATATCCATTAAATTATATGAAAAAAATAATCTTATAAACATATAAAATATATTATATTCCAACATAACCAAAGTAAATGGAAATAGAATATTGGGTGATCTTAATGATCAGTAAAGGAAGAATCGAAGCAAATACTGATGGTAAATCAACACATAAAATCAATGTTTCATAACATGATATCATAATGATAATGGAAAAATAGAATAATGAAATTAAATAATATTTCTTTGGAATCAAAAATATGTGGAAACAATACAAATCATGATATCATAAGAACATATTAGGGATCAAAGCTAAGAAAACATAACACACTATGATAGACTAACTGACCATGCACCATACAAAGTATCTCATGAGATAAAAATAATACCCATTACATTGGAGGGATATATAATTTTGGAATCACTTATCACATAATGGAAATAGTCCAAAAAGTGTTTTGCTTCACTCCTCATTCCCATTTATCACATCAAGTATAACTTTTCCTAATACAATTGGGGTCTCTATAATTCCATGTTCGTCCAACACATAATGATAATCATACATATGTTTACCATATGATTTTAGTCGTCATAAAAACCCATGGAAAGAATAAATATTTTAGGTCTATTAAAATGGTACACTGTATAGAAAAACATATAAATACATAAATACTAATAACATAATAAATCCTCTCATCTTGCAACCAATGTCTTGCGATTTTCTAGTTCAAGGACGCTTCTACTCATATAAACATGTGGTGTCTAGTTGGAGGGAACTAATTCATGGGATACAAGGTTCCCATATGCTAACCGAATCAAGGTCAGTTTACACAACCAATGTTTCTCTCATTTCATGGGTTTGAATATTGGCATTCGACAGAAAATTCAATTGTACATTTTAAATCTGATCCGGCAATAATATCAGGGAGGCTAAAAATAGGGCCCATTCTGTCATTTCATGTCTCATCCTGCCTTGAGGTTACACCCCGTGGGAAATGGATTACCTTACACAATTATTGTTGAAAATATGGGGTTTCACATCCTGGAAGTGCGTCCCCGTAGAGATGTGTTTTTTTCATTTTATCTTCCACTATAAAGAACTTAAGTTTCATGCATGGGGCTTTGTCACAATTTCTTTCAAACCTAGTGCGCTTCACATTTGAGTATGGGGCCAAAAATTCAATACCCTGGAAATTAGTAACACCTATGTGAAAACATGGGTTAATGTTTATGGTTTAAACTGGATTCATTAGAATCCTAGGATCGTGTATGACACTGTTTTTCAATAGTGGTCCTGATAAAAAATGGTTAAAGAAACCGAAGTTTCTATATATGGACATTATGAAATATTCTTAGTGTATATTTATTTAAGTTCCATCATGATTGATAAAGTGTCTCCATCTACTGATGAAGAAGAAATTAACTGAAAATTTATTTTGAAAACCTTCCCTGGTTCTGCCCAGATTGTAGGGTCATAGAAAATGATTCATCAAACTGTATAAGGATTATCATTTGTGAATTATGTTCATCATGTGAACATGATATTATTCTGTGCCTTAAAAGGGATAAGACCCTAAAATTTAACTCCATCGGAATTATAAAAAATTTGATTACCCAGGTTTAGAAGAGTCCTCCTGATCCTTGTAAAAACACAATATTAGGACCACATTCAATAGATTATGTGCCACCTAGACCTAGTTTTCAAGAGAAAACTAATGTGCAGGGAATCAGCTCATGGGTAGATATTATAGAGAGGGGTTCTACAGCTCTTAACCCACTTTGTTGTCAATTGAAACCTTTGATGATGGGTGATATTGGGGGAACTAATTCCATAATGGAAAATGAAGTTTCTTCTTCTTCTTTCCCATTAGACTCTTCTAAAATTTCAGAGTTTGATAATGTTGTTTTCCCCTCCCTTTTTGCCAGCAACGAAAATTGATTTTGTGGAAACCAACTTGGTATTATTCCACCTGATTTCCAAACAAGATAGCAACCTCATTATCCCTCCAAGGAAGTGGGCAGTTCCACTCCCAAACACCTCTTGGAACATGCTCCTAACAATGATTCCAATATACATGTTGTTATTGTTGTTTTTCATTCAGGATAGCCTGAGGAAGGTTCCATGGAGTCCAAGGGAGATTACCTAACTCCAATCCAATGAGGACTAGTGATTTTCCTATGTCAGAACAGATCACCCCATTTGAAGTACCTGCTACAGAGGATGATGAGTTGGATGCCTCATGGAATCAAGCTAACTCTTGGAAGCTTGGATGGCATGCTAGTATTCACGATAGGGGATATGGAAGGTATTAACTGACATCACAGAATGTTGAGGTTCTATATGAGGTCTTATACTCAGATGATACATAAATTTAAATTCTTATTCAATATGCACAGAACTTATAATCTCTTCACCTTAGGTTTTGTGGATGCGATCGCAGTTAAGGAATGGATTTGGGAGCCTTGCAGGAAAAGGAACATAGGATCACTGACAAGATTAATAAAAATCCTGGGTCCTCATGAGGGGGTCTTTGATAAACTATTCTAAATATATACTACAATCCATGATTCTTTTTGTCTCTATTTTTTATTCAATTAAAAGGGTCCTCGCCCCTACCCTTTAAGAAAACTAATAACATTACAAATATATGGAAATTAAATAGGAATTTAAGGATATTAAGATTATTTCTAGGAAAATAATCATCAATTAAGATAATGAATAATATGGTGTTTACAACTTATAGGTATATTTTATATGGTTTATTAAATAATTTTCCTAGTCAATTAATATATAGTAATCTATGTAAAAATAATTCAATCAATGAAATTAATTATAGGTCATTCATAGAGGAAAATCATTAGTAGAAAAATAATTCTTCTTAGAATTGGATGTTTTAGAAATTCAAAAGGATTAAAGGATCAATTATCTTATATGTATTTCTCATACACTCATATATAAGAACATAAATTTAGAATCCAATTATTGATAAATACTAATTTAATAAGAACCCTAGTAACACACTTTTAAAAACAAGAATAATGAAAATTTTATTTTTTTATCTTTAAAAAATGGAAAATTAAATAAAATAGGAGAATAATTATCTTTATAAAATCAAGATAAATTATATATTATTCCTAATAAATAAAAAATTTAAATATGGTATTAAAATATATTCATGTAAAAAAATTAAAAGGATGATTAATTTGTAATTTTTTAAAGAATATGAGATTGATGAAGGCACGTGTATCATTTGAAAATCATTTTAAAAAATATATCTAAAAACATTTTAAAAAATTATTTTTAAAAGTAAATAATTAATAAATTAATATTAATAAAGGTAAACAAGTTTGAATATGGAGTGTAAAATATAATATAAACTTTTAAAATTCAATTTCTATATTTTTAAGATAATATTTTATCAAAACCCACATCATAATAAAGGGAAAAATCTTTTCTTTTAGAAAATATATAAAGATAAGCATGAAGATCAGAATAGATAAAAAATATTTGGAATTATATATAAGAAATGATATAATTTTCATGAAGTAAAAAAATGCATATGGATAAAAATACCAGTAAAAATGAAGTGAATTATTCTTAACAATGTGATATTTTTAATAAGTATGAAATCCACCATAGAATAAGGTTTTGATATAAATTATTAATTTAAAAAAACATAAATGTAAAATTCAATGTATAGTAGAGAAATGGTGGAATTATATAATCCTAAAATAGGATAGAAAAAGATTAAGGTTTTTGGCTCAATAAATATAGATTAACTTGAACAAAAACCTATATGAATTTGGTACTCATTAAATCAAAAGTCCATGAACTAAATATATTGGAATAAATATTTAAATCCATTTAAATTCATTAGAAACTTGATAAAAATACATATATGGGAATGTATACAACACACAAGAGGAAACAATTGGTGAATATGGTACAAGTCTCAAAGAATATAAGATGATATGTGAAACCAATTACCTGGGGTCTTAATTCACTCTACCTGTGTGTGCTTAAGATCCTCTCACATTAGATGTTCTGCCTCCGATAACACCTTATGAATCGGTAGATATGTCTTTTTGAAAGAATAAGGAATCTTGTATGTTTTGAGATAATTTATAAGATAATAGGTAAGAGTTTTTTTTATTTAATACTTTATCATGTGTGGATAATTAGTGTTTTTAAGGGTTGTATTTATAAGTGACAGTAATAGAATTTTTATTGTAATAAATATGTAAAATTACTATTCCACGGTCAATTGTATCCAATAATGAAAAACTAAAGGGATGTGGTAATTCATAATTTTATAATGCCTCAAAAATTCATTTTCACACATGATTTTTACATGTTTTTATGTTTTTTTACACTAGATTATTCACATTTACCATATATTATTTTACTTACGAAACTATATTTTTACATAAGTAATTTATTTTTTATTCCTAAAGTAAAATAGGGATTGTTATATAATTTTTTCCTAATTATTTGAAATATAAAATAAATTTTATCAAATAAAATTTATATGGGTTATAAATTTAATTTTAATATTATTGAACAAAATGTGTAAAAACATATTTATATAAAAAGGGTATTTTAATCATAAAAATGATGTTTATTATTAAATTTTCATTTTATTATTTTCATAAAATCAATTATTGTATTATTAACCAAATAAAATTTACATGGATTCTAAATCAAGTTAAAATAGAATTATAATATTCTAAACAAATTAGAATAAAAGGATGAAGAGTTTGTTTTTATAGGAATAAAAGATTACTTTAGTTTCAAAATGATAAAGAAGTATTCTATAAATTCAACATAGTATTTTTAAATGATGTATTTTAATTTATAATATAGATTTTTTAGAGAAAAATATTTTATAAACATTCAAAATCATTATTTTACTTTGATAATTTCATAAAAGAGATGGTATTTTCAAAATTGGTATTTTTCAATATTACCCAAAATTCAACATTTTTTTAAAAAAGTCTAGACAATTAATTTGTAAGATAATTTTCACATGATAATTTCATTTTATATAATTTAGATTCTAAAATTTATATATATATATTTTAAATGAATATAAAAAATATAAAGAAAAAAATTATTAAAAAAATATGTTTTTAAGTGTCCTTAATATTATTTCATATAAATTTAAAATTTAAATAAAGTTAATATATTATTTCATATATAATATTATTTTAATCATGATCAATTTAATTTATTATAATAAAATATACCACACTTTGGAAAGAGTTCTTTGAAAAAATATTACTTTTATATTAAATTATGTTTAACAAATATCATTAATATTAATATGTTTTTCTAAAAAATTAAATTTACTCTTCCATTGAAATTGATACATTTATTTGTATTTTATAAATATATATTATCATAATGTTAATAATAATATGTAGAACATAAATATATATTTTTTTATAATATGTTCTTATTATATTTTCATTTCGTTATTTAATAATCATGAATTATATTATTTTGAATTTACTATCAACAAGGCACAAATTTGTTATAGATATTGGATAAATATATATACAATGAACAAATTTCTAATGAACATATTTCCAATGACCATATTTATAATGTCTACATTCCATTCCATTTTATAACCTTACTAAACTCATTCATTCAAACTTTTCATTTCTATATTTTTCATTTTAGATATCATAATATGAGTTTTATTTCTTGATATTATTACTAAATATAGGTTTTTTGGATATTGGTTATCTTAAAGGGAAAATATGATCCATGAGACCTCCTAGTGGGAAAAATTTTATTATTTATTATTTATTATCATCATTTAATTTGTTAACTATTAATGGATGTAATAAACCATGGTGTGTAAAAATTTATAAGGTATAATAAATAGTTTTTTTAATTTTGTTGTAATATTTAACATTGAATAAATTAATTTTTGATAGTTTAATTTTTAATTTTAATGAATTATTTTCTAATAAATTCAAATTTTTTTGAACAATTAAAAAATAGTTTAATTTTATAAAAATATAGTATATAGAAAGAATATTATTCCTTAAAACATGGTTCATTACATTCTCCCCACTAAAAAAACATTTTCATATTTTTAATTATAACTAAATAATAAAAATATATAAGTGTATATAAAAGATAATCATGACTCAAGATATATCTTATAATGAGACACAAACCTCTAGATCTTAGGAAAGACTATGTAAGATATCTGATACCACATAATTAGCATATATTAAGATTCGGGACCATTTATTCCAAATATTCCTTGATATTTAAGTATTAGGATATTATAGAGACATACATTCCACAACATTATTTTCAATAAAAATAACAGTAAAGGATCATATAAATATGAAATCTCAATCCTATGATGTCTTTTCCAAAGAAACATTAATTTTACACTATGACTATCTAAGTTTAACTATGTCACAATTGGTTCATCTTATAACTCCTCTATTTAATCTGGGTTAACAACACTCATTTTCTTATTTGGTTATACAAAGATACCATAAATACGTGTAAAAACACTTCTTATTGGATTATAAAGAAACTTTTATTAACAAAATCATATCCCCCTATAGTGTCTACCCTTACAGACCAACCATTTGGGGCACCCCTTTGGGATTGTAGTAGTCTTATGTTTCATGTATATATAGGGTTTTTGTTTCCTAAAATTATGATAATTGGTCTTCTAGATGTTAGGAAAAGATATATAAGGTGTTTTGTAAAGATTTCACCTATATTTTTGATGTGGTTGTGAAATAGTAAATTTCACCGAAACCCTAGGTTAGGTGGATTTTTTCTCGATTCCATTTTGACAAAACATTAAGGCATTAATTTCAAATTAATGGTTTTTGGTTGAAATTGATTGCGATATTCATGTGTGAAGCTTTCTTGCAACCAATTTTTTTATAATTTTTGGATTTTTGGGAAAATGGGTTACTATAGCAAAATGATCCTTGTTATGGAATTTTTAAATGGTAAATTTAAAATCATTGGCATGGTTGATTTATAGAAAATGGTTTGTGAAAATGGTTTTCAATAAGAAGGTGTTTTTATTTAAATTTTTATTGTCATGGATGTGGCCTAATGATTTTTTCAATAAATGTTTTATTTTATTTAAAGGATGTGTTGAATTATTATGGTAATTGTGTTGGCTAAATGGGTGTTTTGTACTGGCACATGTTTTGGTTCATGGTTTCATTGGTAATTTGTTGGTTGATGTGATTTTGGAATTGTGATTGGAATTGTTACTTTCATAAGTGATTAATCAAGAGTTGGATGTGATGGATCATGGTCATGATGTACCACAATTAAGTGGTCATGATGTACCACTATAAAAAGGGTATGGGTTATAAATATGAATCTACACCATCAATGAACACCAAGCTCATGTGGTTGGTTTCTGTACATAGTTATGTTATGCATGTGGCCACAAAATATGATTTGGGTTATACCAATTTGTTTTTTTGGAATGTGTATGGTCTTTTTGGTGTCTTTTAAAGAATATTTGATGTGTTTTGTGAAATGGTTTTGGTAATGATGTGTTTGTATTTCTAAAAATTGAAAATTTGTTTAAATGGATTTATAAAAATTATTTTACATAAATTATGAAAACTAGTTTTATCCTAGTGGCATGTATAGGGAAGTAATTTTCGGAAAGCCTATTGAGTGTTATTACTCACCCACTTATTTGGCACTTTGGTTCTTTTTCATATGTTGTATTCAAAGTCCTGTGTAAAGGTAAGTCATCTCATTTCCTTAGTGGGTCATCGTGATTCTTGGGCGGTATTGAGGTTCTTAGAGCATACATATTGGTGTGGATCTATGCAGTTTGTCTTTTATTATTTGGGTTTTTTTGTTTATTACTTCTCTTGGTACTCTAATTATGGTATTTTGATGTTTTTTTCTTTTATTTGTATTTGGAAAATATTGGACCGTAATACCATGTTCACATGCATCATGTAGTTGTTTTTTGTAATGGAATATTTGGTTTTTTATTTTATTTCTAAGAGAAATTGTTCCCAAACTATTCTGAAAGCCCATGGAGATTATTTCCTGCCTTTAGTGACTTGGGAAGATCGCTTAAGGACATGAAGTACCTCCGCCTCAACTCAAGCCCATGAGTGGGGGAAGGTTTACAACAGTTTTCATTTTTTCTGGTCCTTGACTTTCATGTGAAATGTATAACATAAAATGATATAGCTAACATTTATTTGTGGAACATCACGTTACCAGGGATTTGGGTACATAAATATTTTGAAGACGATTATATGAGAATTTCCTTTTTTTGTGGGTGTATCCAATGTGAAGAGCATGGAATGAATGGTATAAATGAATTCTTGTAACACACCAAAATTATAAAGTAAAAACCTTTTATTCGATAGTGTGTATGACATTTGACACCAATCTCCTAAGAGAATATAATATCAAGATAAAATAAAATGTATTCACTATTTAAAATTGATTCAGTATATTTCAATGCATGCAATGACAAGTTAGCTTTCATTAAATAAAATAGTGAACTTCCTTTATATCTTTCATTACACGTAATAGTAAACTTCTGTGATACCTTGCGTTACACACAAGACTAACATTCACCGAACAAAAATGTATTATTATAATATTATTATTTAATATAATATGATATAAACTAACTATTATGTTTCTTGTTATAATATTATTAACTAACTTATGAAAATTTATGGGTTATGTAAATATTAAACGAATTAATGGGTTACCAACTAAGGAGAAATGAAAATATAAACCAGTTGGATATAAAAACATATTATTATTATTATGCTTCCAAGGGATTTTTATCTTAATAAACATAATTACTTAAAATTAGTTGTAAAGACCTGGAAATTTCAATTAATGTTTTTAATTAAATGGGAATTTTACGAGTTTGCAAAAATTAACGGCGAGTGATTCCGAGGCCCAGTGTGCCTAGAATGAATTTCTAAACTTTTTTTTGAGTACGTTATGTAAAAATGCGAGTGGGTATTTTTACCTTTTAAACCATTGCTCGGAATTGAAATATGAGGACACTGTTGAACTTTTAGTGTAGGTATTCACTAAAGGAGACCTTTACCTTGACCGCAGTAGGTCAAGGGTGAAAGATAGTTTTTCACTTTTTTGAGAAATAAAAATAAAATAAAATAAACTTTTATTTAATTTTTGTTGAAAACTCCCATGTGAATGTTATGGAGGTGGGGACCTCTAGAAATAAATCCCCCCATTTTGAAATTAATGGTGGGGACCGCCCGAACCCCCTTTAATGAGAGGAATCCTTAAAACTCCACCTTTATTGGGTGGTAACTCTTAAACTTACTCCCAATAATTAATTATACCAACATGGTACTATTAATTGTGCCAACAATTAATTTTCCCAACAATTAAATTTATAGAATTAATTTAATTTGGTTAGGTCCCCATTTTTCCTTGGGAGAGATCATTGGAAAAGGTAGAAGATTAGGAGAACTTTAGAGGATCTCATTCTCCAACGAGGAGTGCTTCTCTAGTGAAGAACGATGACGTTCACCAATGACTTCAACTTCTTCTTCGAGACATCCTCCAATGTGGGATGTCTTCAACAATAATGAACTGACATCCGTCTTTCCCTCATCACTGACATCAACAAACCTTTGACGTGGGGGTTTTGTTATTCTTCGTGTTTTATGTTGAATTAATCATCTTGACCTTCCTGCTACCGAACTAATACGGAGGGAACGGACCAAACGAACATGGACCAAACCCTCCGCCGTTCTTCATGGTTGTTTTTATATTTGAGATGGATGAGGATGGTGAAGGGTGCCAGCGATTGGCACCAGTGAAACTCGAGAGCGGTATCTGGCACCATGGCCGGCCCTGATGAAGGTGGTGGCGCGACCGCGCCACCGAAGAAGGGTCACGGTCGATCAGCTGCGGCGGAGCAAAGGCGGCGGCCAGCCGCACAACAGGGATGGTGGCGCATGTCCGCACAGCCCAGAAAGGAAGGGCTGCATCTTGTACCGCGACGGCGACGGGAGGGTGGCAGGCTGAGCCGACCGCAGGTGAAGGCGCGGCGCGCGACCGCGCCGCGCGGAAAAGATGGCGGGCCATCTGGCCAACCACAGAGGACTGCCGCCCCTGGTCTCCCCGCACCACCGGCCACCCAAGCCGGGCCACCAGGTCGGGCTTCCCAGGCCGGGCCGGACCGGACCCAGCGGGCAGGGTCACGCCGCGGGTCGGGCCGGGTAGACCCGAATCGGGTCAGCCCGGGTCGGACCGGACTCGGACCAACATCAACCCATTTTCACTCCTTAGGTTATATCTTGAGCTAAGGGTGTCCATTTGATGAACCATCTACAACAAAGGAAACCTTGGAGTGAGATGGTCTTTTTTGTATACCCCAATCGAGATTTCGATAAAGTTTGGGTACAGTCAGGTTGGATCGAGCACGAATGAAATCGGGCCATCGGAACTAGATGGAAAATAACATATGTACTAGGCGTCTGATTGAAGCACCATCTGTTTCATTCATACTTTTAAGACATGGTGGTTTCTTGGGATACTTCTTTATGGGACTACGTGGTAGTTGGAGTAGCCACCAGTGGCTTGAGAAGCGGACCCTCCCGGAGACAAGCGATCTTATTGTGGGAACCCTATAGCTGGTTGTAAATTGAGAATGGGATCCTTAGTGGGTCTATATTTGAGGATCCCACATGGATATGCTCTAGGAATCCATGTGGGACTACTCTGGGATCTTGTGTGGGTCTTCTGTACTAGGATCCTATGTGGGTTGAGTGATGTACTAGGATCTTGTGTGGGTCTGATGATGTAATAGGATCGTGTGTGGGTCTCATGATGTACTAGGATCTTGTGTCGGTATGATGATGTACTAGGATCCTGTGTGAGTCTGATGATGTGATACGATCCTATGTGGGAATAATGTTGATTTACGATCCTACGTGGTTCTGAATATTAACCGAGTAATATGATTCAGTAGTTACATCTAGTAATCTTTACTACCATACCTATGTTATACCTGGTGTGAGTTGAGTCTGTACCTATGTGGAACTTTCTTTCATGGTAATACCTTGGTGCTATTCTTCGGAGTGGCGTACATCTCTGGTACTTACCTTCATGGTATTCCTTCTTTTTTGGAATAGTTGTTCTTCGGGCTAATGAGTTGGGCCTTGTGTTCCCTCATGATTGAGTTAGGTTTACATGATAACGTAGGTATATGTATGGGTATATACTTATATAGGGTTACCTGTTGTTGTCGTGAATTGTGGTTTATCCTTTGTGGATTTTGTGAGACCTTGAGGGTATCAGGGTCCCTACTAAGTATCGTTATACTCACCCCTACACGGGATATGCCCGCACCATGTTGTGTTTGGTGCAGACAACAGAAAACACTGACTGAAGATGATAGTACCAGGACTGGAGGTATCTCGGAGGTGGACATTAGATGAGGCGTACTGTGGAGACGGCCATTCAAGATCTATACCTACCCATCATGTAGGATCCTTGGTGGGTGTTCATAGGAGTTATTTCATTTTACTTTTACCTTTCATTTTTCTTGTACTTTCTAGTTGGGCTTGTATTCTAGACCCTTTTAGTTACATTACTCACCCTGTTTTCTATTTAATTTACTTGTGTTCGTATCTTGGTGTATGCTTGGTTTCATGTGTTTACAGGTTGTAAAGGCAATGACTTCCTGGTTTTATCGAATACTCCTTTTGGTGCTAGATTACAGTCCCTGGCCTATGTAAGTTGGGATTGGGGTAGTCAAGGCACGGGCCCTGAGGGATAGGTCATGAAAAATTGGATTCAGAGGATTCGGTTCTACAATAGAAAATTGTACTCCGATCTTCTTTTTAACAACAATAGTGTTAAGTGTAGTGAGTGTGGTCATCAGTTTAGAGAATCTAGTGTTGGTGTGGCGGCTGGTGTATCCATACACCAGGACCCTGACTTCTGATTTCTGACTAAGTTCATGAAAACACTAATTGTGTGTGTGTGTTTTCAAGAGTTTTCTTTGTGATATATTTGAGTCAGCTCAACAGGTATAACTTATTGACCATGGTGCACCTGTTTCTTTTCAGGATGCCTCCACGCAGATATCCCGCTAGGGTTCCGAGTGTTGTACATGATGATGGCCCACCGAGCGACAAGGCCTCGGTGGAGGGCCCTCTTACAATAGATGCACCAGCGGAGGCACCATCATTACCATTTTCCATTGGTCCACCAATTCCACCATCCCTAGCAGAAGAGGGTGCACACCTCTTGAGCGCGTTGTACGAGTTCCATCACTAGATTCCACCCTGTTTCCGGGGAGAGATGGACCCATAGGTCGATGAGGATTGGATGGAGGTCATGGTGAGAGTCTTCTAACTGGTAAGGACACCAGCTCATCAAATGGTAATCCATGCTACCAGTCTTCTACAAGGAACAGCAGGCAGATGGTGGAGCTTGATGCTCTATGTTCACGATGAGGTGACACTTCTATGGGAAGAATTCGAGAGCCTGTTTTGGGCATAGTTTGTCCCAGCAACCCTTCGCGCAGTTCGCAATTAGGAGCTTCTTCATCTGCAGTAGGTAAGCATAACTATGGCTCAGTACTCAATGAGGTTCACTAAACTCTCATGCTACTCCACATAAATGGTGCGAGACCCATTCTTCATGGCTCTAAATATTGAGCAGGGACTCAGGTGGGAGATAAGGTCTTCCATGATTTCTCTTAGCATCCCGATGTAGGCGGGGGTGTTAGAGCGAGCCCTCTTAGTGGATAGTTTTCTTGCTGAGCAGTCACCAACAGCGAGACCCACCATCGGACATCATGTAGTGGAGTCTTCTATAGCTGGCAGCAGATAGATGTCGCAGAGGTCCAAGAGGACCATAACTATAGGTCGACGGCCGCATGACTCATGATTGGTTGTGTGGGGTACCGGAGACAGAGCTAGTCATGCGAGGAGCAGGCAGTTTACACATGCAGTGGATAGGGTCATATGGCTTGCGACTACCCGACCCACCGTACGGATGATCAATAGACAGTTGAATGACCTCCCAGGCAGAGACATAGGTTCAACCGAGGAGGTCCGCAGGGAGCAGGCAGACAGGGCAAAGGATCTGGTCGTGCAGCTAGTGGTGGGAGACGATTCGAGGTGTTGCCGCCACCACCATCAGGTGGTCCACCCCGACCATAGGGAGCAGGAGGACATGGTTGAGCTCAGCTACAGGCAGTTGAGGCCTACGACCATGGCGCTCCGGAGATGATATGAGGTACGATCTGTGTATACTCCACCTTAAAAGTAGTACTTATAGACATGGGTTCCAGTCATTCTTTTATTTCCACTACCCTCGTTTGGAGCTCGGAGATTCCAACAGAGATTTTGGCTCGATCCTTACGGCTAGAGACTCCTATGGGATCAGATTCAATGATTATGAACCGGTGATAGCAGTGTGAGCTTAGCCTAAGAGGTGAGAGTTTCTGGTGGGATTTCCTATTAGCGGCGTCAAGGTTTTATGACGTCATCTTGTGTATGGACTGGTTATCTATAGTCCAAGATTAGATTTACTGTATTAGGCGCAAAGTGTGGTGTGTCCGCATGGATGGGACAAGGTTTACCTTCACTGGAAAAAAGGGAGCCTTTGCAGAATAGGATGGACTTAACCGGAGGAGATTGCAGCCGATCACACATCAGTTGGCTAACCTTACCCTTGGATCGGTTGATGTAGAGAGTCCTAGTTATCCTATAGTGGTGGACCAATACGCAGATGTCTTCTCTGATGATGTTCTGAGTCTACCTCTTCACAGAGAGGTGGACTTTTACATTGACATGTACCCCGGGATAACACCGATATCTACACTAGCATATCGGATGGATCCTGCGAAGCTTCGTGAGATTTTGTTACAGCTGGAGGACTTACAGGGGAAATGGTTTATTTGGCCTAGTGTTTCTCCTTGGGCAACCCCGATTTTGTTCTCCAAGAAGGAAGATAGGAGCTTGAGACATTGTGTTGACTGTCAGCGCCTGCACCAGGTGACCGTGAAGAACAAGTACCCACTTCCATGGATTGATGGCCTCTTTGATCAGATAAAGGGAGCATAGTGGATCTCGAAGATAGACCTCAGATCAGGCTATCACCATCTCAGAGTAGGAGATGAGGATGTGCAGAAGATGAATTTTAGATGTCAGTATGTCCACAATGAGTTCTTGGTTATTCCCTTCGGCGTGACCAACGCTCCAGCAATGTTCATGGGACTCATGAATAAGATATTTCAGCCATACCTTGATCTCTTTATAGTAGTATTCATCGACGACATTCTAATCTACTCAACTTCTGAGGAGAATCATGCCTATCATTTGCAGATAGTTCTGGACACACTCTGAGAGCACCAGCATTATGGTATGCTCTTGAAGTGTCAGTTATGGATCTACGAGGTTTACTTTCTAGGAAATGTCATATTAGAGGCTAGAGTTGTGGTTGAACCAGAAAATATTGAGGCAGTACTTTCATGGGATCCACCCAAGAGTGAGACAGAGGTATAAAGTTTCCAAGGTTTGGCTGGATACTACCGGAGATTTGTACCAGATTTTTTCAGAGTTGCAGCACCGTTATCTGCATTGACGAAAAAGGGGAAACCCTTCATGTTGTTGGGGATATGTCAGCGGAGTTTTCAGGAGCTGAGGAAGAGGATGGCTAGTGCCCCCATCTTGAGGATACTAGAGGAGGGCGTAGGGTACGTAGTCCACTGTGATGCATCAGGGACTGGGCTTGGATGTGTCCTGATGCAAGAGTGAATAGTTATAGTATATGGTTCTCGATAGATGAGGAAGCATGAGCAGAACTACACTACCCATGACCTGGAGTTAGCAACAGTTGTCTTCGCCTTGAAGATGTGGCAACATTACTTGATGGGTGAGTGTTTTAAAGTATACTCAGATCACAAGATTCAAAGGTATATCTTCTCTAATAAGTACATGAACCTGAGACAACGATGTTGGATTGACTTCCTCGAGGACTATGACTTCGAGATAGTCTATAATCCTGGTAAGGGGAACGTTGTAGCAAATGCACTCAGCAGGAGGTCTGGTATACAGCTACTAGGTGAGGTGACATAGAAGATGGCCGCTTTGCAGATATCATTTTTTGATTAGGATGGAGAAACTTTTCTTCAGTATCTTACAGTCACTCCCCCCACATCTTTAGAACTTCCAGGAGGCGCAACGTGGAGACATAGACTGCGAGGCTTGACATGTTCAGATATCCACAGGACATGAACCTGATGGATTTTCTGAAGGTGGGGAGAATGCCATCCTCTTCAAGAGGACATACCATGGTACCACTGTCGCTTCAAGAGTAAGTGTTGAAGGGGTTCCACACATCCCCTCTAGTAGTACATCAAGGAGTGGAGAAGATGTACCATGATCTCCAACAACAACACTGGTGGCCAGGAATAAAGAATACAGCAGCAGAGTTTGTCTCTCATTGCCTCACTTGTAAGCAAGTGAAGGAGGAGCATAAGGTACTTGTAGGCTTGGTTTATCCTTTAGAGGTCCCCAAGTGGAAATGGGATGGGATATCCCTTGACTTCATGACAGGACACCCATGTACATCCATAGGTCATGATTCTATTTGGGTGATCGTCGACCGACTCACCAAGTCGGCCCATATCCTACCGATCAGAGAGAAAAGCTTAGTAGATAGCTTGGGACACCTCTATTTGTAGAATATTGTGTGGCTATATAGAGTACCCTTGATGATTGACCCCAATCGAGATGCATGTTTCACTTCCCAGCTATGGATGGGGATGCAAGAGGCTTTTGCGACACAGCTTTGATTGAGCACCGCCTTCCATCCTCCAACGGATGGCCTGACAGTGCGGACCATTCAGACCCTTGAGGACATGCTACGTGCTTTCATCCTTGACCTTGGTTGCAATTGGGAGGATCACATGCCTTTGGTGGAGTTTTCATACAACAACAGCTATCACTCCACCATTGGGATGGAAACTTTCAGGGATTTGTATGGCCGACCTTACAGGTCGCCTTTGTGTTGGAATGACCCAGGGGAGTCAGCAATCATGGGACCAGAGATGGTACAGATTTCCACAGAGATGGTTCAGATCATCCAGGATCGGATGAAGACTGCACAGATCAGGAAGAAGTCTTATGCTGACAGGAGACTGAGACCTTTGGAGTTTGAGTATGGTGACCACGTATTCCTACGGGTCTCACCTAGACGAGGTTTGTGGAGATTTGGTCAGGGAGAAAATTTATCTCCAAGGATCATTGGACCCTTTCAGGTCCTCAATAGAGTTTCCAAGGTGGAATACCACTTAGCTCTTCCACCTCAATTTCACCGGGTGCACGACGTCTTCCACGTATCCCAGCTGAGGAGATACATGCATGACCAATCTCACATCATCGACCATGACATGCTGGACATCAAGGATGGGGCAACTTTTACGGAGGTTCCATTAGAGATTGAGGATCGACAGGAGTGGATCCTTTGTGGGTGGTCGATACCTCTGGTGCGCATTCGTTGGAAGCACGGGGACCTCCCGGAGAGCACATGGGACCGGGAGACTCAGATATGTGCTCAGTACCCCCACTTTTTTTCTTAGTTTTTGTGATGTGGATTTTGGGGACACAAATCCCTGAGGTGGGGAGAATGTAAAGACCTGAAAATTTCTATGTAATTTTTTTTAATTATATGGAAATTTTACGAGTTCATGAAAATTGACGTTGCGTGATTCCAAGTGCTGGTGTGCCTAGAATGAATTTTTGAACTCTTTTCCTGGTACGTTTAGTAAACGTGGAAGCGGGTTTTTGTAATGTTTGAACTGGTGCTCGGAATTGAAATCTGAGAACATCGTTGAACTCGCAGCACCAGTATTCTCTTAAGGAGACCAATACCTTGACCGCAGTAGGTCGAGTGTGAAAGATATTATTTCAATTTTTCATAGAAATGAAAATAAAATAAAATAAACTTCTATTTTATTTTTGTTGAAACCTCCCATGTGAATGTTATAGAGGTGGGTACCACCTGAAATAGAACCCCCCCCCCCCCATTTTGAAATTAAAGGCGAGTACCACCCGTACCCCCGTTAATAAGAGGAAACCTTAAAAATCTCCCTTTAATGGGAGGAAACTCTTAAAGTTTTTCCCATTAATTAATTATGCCTACGTGGTACAATTAATTGTGCCAAAAATTAATTGCACCAATAATTAAATTGATATAATTAATTTAATTTGTTTTCATTCTCATTTTCTTTTGGGATAGGTATTTGGAAAGGGTATAAGCTTTGGAGAACTTTGGAGAAACTCATTCTCCAACGAGGAACGCTTCTCCAACGAAGAACGTTGATGTTCTCCAACGACTTCTAATTCTTCTTTGGAACATCCTGCAACATGGGATGACTTCAACAACAAAGAACCGACGTTCGTCTTTACCTCTTAACCGACATCAAAAAACCTTCAAGGTAGGGTTTTTTTTATTCTTCATGTTTCATGTTGAATTAATCCTCTTGATTTGCCTGCTACTGAACTAATGCGGAGGTAGTGGGCCAAATGAACACGGACCGAACCCTCCGCTGTTCTTCATGGTTGTTGTGTTCTTCGCGATTGAGAAGGACAGTGACTGATACCGGAGATTGGCATTGGTGGAACTCGAGAGCCGAGGCGGGCATAATGGACGGCCACAATGAAGGTGGTGGCATGACTGCGCCCCTGGATAAGTGTCACGGCTCGTCAGCCATGGCGGAGTAAAGGCGGCGGCCAGCCGCACGATGGGGACGGCGACATGCATCTGTGCTGCCCTGTGAGGAAGTGCCACGACTTATGCTGTGACGGCGAAGGGAGGGTGGTCGGCCGAGCCATCCCCCGAGTCACTCATCGTTCAAAAAAGACGGTTGGCCATCTTCCCAGCCGCGGCGGACTACCGCACTGCGACCACCCCGCATCGCGGGCCGCCAGGTTGGGCCACCCATTGTGTGATGGATCGGAATCCGTAGGACGGGTCATGCCGCGGGCTGAGCCCGACCTAGATGGTCGGGCCGGGTAGACCCGAACCGGGTCGGCCCAAGCTGGGTTGGACCGGACCCTGACCAACTTCGACCGATTTTCGCTCTTTTGGCCATTTCTTGAGCTACGGGCATCTATTTGATGAACCATCTATGGCACCGGAAACCATGGAGTAAGACGGTCCTTTTGGTATACACCACTTGAGATTTGGATAATGTTGGGTTACAGTCAGGTTGGATCGAGTACGAATCCAATTGGGCCCTCGGGACTAAAAGGCGAATAACATACAGACCAGGTGTCTGATTAACGCACCATCTATTACATTGAGAATCCTATGATGTGGTTGTCCTTTGGAATACATTTTCATGGGACTTTGTGGAAGTTGGAGTATTGACCAATGGCTTGAGAATCAGACCCTCCCAGATTCAAGCGAGCTTAGTGCAGGAACCCTGTATATGGCTGTAACATGAGAAAGGGATCCTTTGGAGTTCTATATTTGAGGATCCCACATGGATTCGCTCAAGGAATCCATGTGGGACTACTATATGATCCTGTGTGGGTCTGCTGTACTTGGATCCTGTGTGGTTATTTTGATGTACTAGGATCCTGTGTGGGTCTGATGATGTACTAGGATCCTGTGTGGGTCTGATGATATATTAGGATCCTGTGTGGGTCTGAATATGTAATAGGATCATGTGTGGGAATCACGATGTGCTATGATCCTATGTGGGACTGATATTGATTTAGGATCCTACGTGGGTCTTCCTTTTAATGGAGTAATATGATTCAGTTGTTACATCTTGTAATCTTTACTACCATACCTATGTTATACCTTGTGTGAGCTGAGTTTGTACCTGTGTGGTACTTTCCTTCCTGGTAATACCTTGGTGGTATTATTCAAAGTGGCGTACCTATTTGGAACTTACCTTCGTGGTATTCCTTCCTTTGTGGAATAGTTGAGCATTGGGATAATGAATTGGTCCTTGTGTTTCTTCATGATTGATATGGGTTTACCTAATAACATAGGTATATGTATGGGTATATACCTAAGTAGGGTTACTAGTTTTTTTTCATTCACTGTGGTTTATCCTTTGTGGATTTTGTGAGACAATGAGGGTCTCGGGGTCCCTATTGCGTATCATTATACTCACCCCTGGATGGGCTATGCCCGCACCTTGCAGTGTTTGGTGCAGACGACGGATAGCACTGGCTGAGGATGATAGTATCAGGACTGAAGGTAGCTCGGAGGTGGACATTAGACAAGGTGTACCACGGAGATGGCCGTTCCAGAACTTTACCTACCCTTCAGGTAGGATCCTTGGCGGGCGTTCACAGGAGTTGTTTTATTTTACATGTACCTTTCAGTTTTCTTGTACTTTCTAGTTGGGCTTGTATTCTGGCCCCTTTTACTTACTGTACATACTCTGTTTACTATTTAGTTTAATTGTGTTCATATCATGATGTGTTCTTGGTTTTGTGTGTTTACGGGTTATAAAGTAAATGCCTTCGTGATTTTAGGAAACACTCCTTTCAGTGCTAGTCGCCAGCCCCTGGCCTATGGAAGGTTGGCTTGGGGTAGTCACGGCACGGGCCCCGAGGGATGGGTCGTCACATTAGTTAATTATTTAAATGAAATATAATTGGTATATATTTAATAAAATATTTTTTATATTCATCCATTTGGTTTGATAGGCATAAGATAATTGTATACACAATTTCACACATGAAAATATATATTATTATAGAGGAAACATTACCACCTTTAGTGGAGAACCCGTTATAAATCTGAATTTTGACTCTTTAATTGATTTAAAATTTTAAAATTTCATCATATTTGAAATAAAATCAAAAAAATCTTATTAGGGTGAATTGTTTATGTTCTTAAAAAACATCTGTTTGTTTAATAAATTGTTAAAAATACAAAATTTTAGTTCAAAACATATTTTCAGATAAATTATTTATAAGGTTGAATCATAATTTTTATTAGTTTTAAAGATTAAATAGATCATATTTTAATCCATTAATACAATTTATTTCATTGGGATAAAATTCCCGTTGAAATTGAATGTATAAACTTGTCAAACATTGTATTGTTTTTACTTCAAAAACCCACATTGTCGTTTTACTTGCTGGATTAATTTTAAATTAATTTCTACCAAATATGTATTTATAATTTAAAAAAATGGATTCCATGTTTTAATCCAACATAATTTATAATGTATAATAAGCCCAGTTTTGTTTTTTACAAAAAATATTATCAAAATTGATTAAATTTTATTACAATAATTAAGGTTAAATTAAGCATAATAAGGGACTAAACCTTAACCTTGAGGCCCAAAACGACCAACACACTTGTCCAAGATAACTTTTATGGAAATATATAGACCATATCCTATATTTTATCAAAATTTGACCATTATTGTATCTACATTTTACATGAAACATCTGAAAGGAATTCCTTTTTCAAAATAATACAAGAGTGCCACTACTCCTCCACTATAAAAGTCCACCACTACTCCCCATTCCTCACACATCTCAAACCACTTAGGTTCGGCCAATATCTTCCCAAATATCTTCCCAAAATTCCTTTCTTATACCTTTAATGCTTCTTTTGGTCAAGAATCAATCCAAGGAAGCCCTTTAGTGCAAACCAAAAAGAGTTACCTGATTAAGAGGTAACATCCTCCCTTAAGCTCTCTAGTGTTATTTCCATTATCAATTCATAAAATTGTTATTAATTATTGCATATATAAAAATAACATTCCTAAATATACTAGTATTTTTTTATTATATGGTTTATACCTTTACTTAAACACCCCTCCATCTAATGGATAACGAACATACTGTTTATGTGTACAGCAAACTACCTCTTCAAGAAATGATGATTGTTCATTTTTCCTTTACCCCCTCTCATGGTGGATATTATGATGGACACTCAATTTATATAAGATTTATATTATATTTATTATTTCCTTAAGAATATTTAATTTTTTTACAACTCATATCTTTATAATTTCTATTTTGGGTAGAAACGATAACATTGTTTGTGGAAGTGTGAACTGCCACCTTCTCCAAGCGATGTGATTTGTTCACACTATACATGTAATGTATAAAAAATGGTTTTAATTAGACATATGTAACATAAAAATATATATATATTATATTCATCACATAATTAACTTTCTAGAAATAAAATATATATCATTTTCATTATTACCCTTTCACAGACATAAAATGTGACAACGTCATTCGCGAACATGTGGAATATGACCTCCTCGACATGATGTGATTCATTTTACATTAAAATAATTATATATATATATATATATGTATATATTATTAAGTAATATGGTTTTTATGATAGAATTATTATTTTGGAAAGGTATTATTATACTAGAATTATTTTTAGAATGATCATTGAAAAAGAGGAGGTTACTCAGGAGCACGTACGACCTACCATCTCAATGAGTTTAACATTGATTTTCTTTCATAACCATATTTAATTATTTGATTTTAAAATATAATAGATGTTTAAATATAATTATTATGTCATTATTATTATTTTTGAGATGTTATATAATGACCTATTTGACCATAGTTGGCCTACTAATGTTTTTTCACATATGAACTGAATTTGGTCAAAACACCTGACATAAACTTAATTTTTTAAGTATTTGTATACAAACTGGTAATAAGTGAAATAAAAATAATGATAAACATGAAAAAGTTTCTAAAAAATTTAGATAATTAACATAAGTTTATTATATAGGATGATTAAATATGTTCACCTGAAATGAAACACAAGGAAAGAGATTTTTCCCCCATTTACATTCCATTGAGACTTATTTGTTGTTAAGAACCAAGTTTATTTTAAAAGATGTATATACTAACAATTTACGTGATATATCATGAATATTATTACTCTCGTTATATATTAACTTTCATTTAATTTAATTCATTCTAGAATATTATGCTTTAAAGTATTTCAAAGTAGTATGGGAAACTTTAAAATGGTTAAATATTATTTTCCTCATAAATAATATCAATAATCATTCAATGGTATTTAAATTTAATGAAATTAAATGTAAATTGTTAAATAAATAATTTTATTATCCTCTATTTATTCATGAAGATTTTAATGTATTTTTTAAAAAAATCACTCTTTAGTACTAAAAATATTTTTAAAATATTTTTAAGAAAACCTAACTTCATTTATCTATTTAGTCAGAGAACCTATTTTCGGATATAAACCATGTTTTATTAAAATGTTTTCAAAAATATTTTTAGAATTCTTTTTTAAATGATTTTTTACCCATTTTTTTTCTTATACCAATGTTTTCGATGGAATATTCTTTTCTATTTACAAACAAGGAATTTTTCTAAACCTTATCACCTTGAAAAATGAATGTTTCTTTTTACCTCATACGACATTACAAATTTTTCTACCATCATTTCCCTGAAACATTCCTTGAATGTTTAAAAGTTTTATTTTTAATAAAAATGTTTTTAGAAGAAAATTTTAAAATAAAATTATTTTGAAATGGTTTTTTAAAAAAATATATTATTTTCTTCATAAATATTTTTGAAGTCCTAATTTATTTCATAAAATAAAAGAACCCCATATTTTTACTCCAATTGTGATATGTTTTGATAACACCACCATTATCCTTCCTCTGGATGGTATTATATTGATTTGTACAAGTATATTATTCACATTAACTTCCTTGATCCATTTTGGTCCCCTTGAAATATTCAATTTCTAATAATCATTTGACATTGAATTTCATCTAATTATCCATATCATTATTTCAAGGATATTATCATTGCATAAACTATATACCATTTTTCATTTGGTGTTTACATTGAATGTTATTTCAATATATGGGGAAATATTTATAAATATGTATCTTCTATTTCATATAGAAAAATGGTAAGGAACATTGTTAAATTGATTGTTCGATATATAATGAATTCTTTGGATAGGTATGAAATGGGTGGGGTCTGGTTATAGATATACCCTCGATGCATTGTAAGTCTCCTAGGATGAGTTAGTTTTGTAGCCTATTTATAAGCATTTTTATCTCAAATAGAAACCGTCTTTTGAAATTTCATGATAGTACTAATTCCATATACCATAGAAATATGGAGTCCAATAATTAATAACTTCCGTTATTTAGATTATTTTATTATTAATCCGTGAGATATTTCATCAATATATCTATGGATACATTTCATTTTTAGTTATTTAGATAGCATGTGTTTCTGTTTCATACCTTTTTATATTAGTTTTTCCTTATCTAGTAATTTGAATGGAATGTTTTTCTATTTATTACCTTTCCATATTGTTAACTCACTTCTATTCAGTTTATTGATTACATGGAATGTGTGTTCAATTATTTGACTTTCCATATAGACTATTCTTATCGATTCATTATTACTTCCTATATATTTTTCCCTTACTAAGAATTTGAGCTCACCCTTATTATGCTTCATTCCCCATGAATCCAAGAATCATACTCTAAAAAATATGTAGGGATTTAATAGATGGATTAGAGTTATCCTTGAAATTATTTATTTAGAAATTACGAAGAAAATTATATTATAATTAGTGAATTAATTTGAAATACATGACTCATTTATATATCTGGTTTACCAAGACTACTAAACTCTTCTTCCCTTAACATTTTCTTTCTTGTACTCATGCCAATCTAATTCATAGCAGACATGAACTCTAGGATATCTGGGGTTGGGTTGATATTGTTGGTATTATTGGATATTTAGTAGAAAACAAGGGAACTAGATTTTGGAAAACATTGGTTAGAGAATATAACCCTGAGGTATAATTTCAGGATAAGTGTAAAAAAACATCCTAATATTTTGTTAAGGTATAGAATATGTGGCTCTTCCTAGTAACACATTGCTTTCTTGATACTATAACTTGATGTGGTTCGGAGACAGATGTAACTAGGAGTAAAAACTCTAACAATTGTTTTGGTGATGACTTGTTGTAACCTAGTACATGAAAATGGGACTTACTACACGTCCTGTTTGACACTCCCAAGGGATACACATAGGATAATTCATATTTTAATTATAAACCTTTATGAAGTATTTGGATCCATAATTAGTAACCTAGGTTAATCCTAAGGTATTTTAGATTGAAACTATGGTGTTGTGATTTAGAAATCCTAGAGAAGATATTATGGATAAAAATTAGGCCATGTAATGACCAGTGTTAAGATAAAATGGATAGAGTATTAATATATTGAGGTTGTATTTAAAGTCATAGTTAGAAGGCAACTTAGTGATTTACCTAATTTCAATGATGTCCAGAATATTTATTTTTGAAATTATATTAATATGGTTTTAGAAAAGGACAAACTGTAAGCTAGCAGACAACTAATCAAATCCAGAAATGTTGTAGGTCTTAAACCCATGACCGAAGGATGATAACGGTTTCACACAAACCACTAACCTATGCAATGTCTTGGTTAATTTCTCAGGGTTTTTAGTTAAATAATTTCACGAGTAAATGATAATGATGAAACAATAATACAAATTTTGAGGATTATATATTAATTTATTAACAATAGTGGTTTTGGAAGATATTTAGATACAAATTTTTAGACTTTTCACTTTTTATAGGCCTAACGATCCATTAAAAGTATCTTTTAATGCATTAAGAATCAATATTAATTTTGTATGAATTAGGAAACCAATCTTAGAAATACCAAAGGATGAAATTTTATTTATATAAATATATCATGTAAGTAAATTTTCATATTTCATTAGGTAGTAATTGAATTAAAAATCACTAGTAAAATTACTTATAAATAAAATTTTATCCTAATACCATAATTTTTATTGACCCAGTGGTCTTATAAATCATTAATGAATTATGGATTTGAGGCCCTCATCTTTCTATTGATAATTCATTTGTTTGTGATTTATGTCATCATTAACTCCCTATAAATATTGATTATTTTCCTACAATTATGTATTTTCACTTTACAATAATGTTCCTCTACTTGGAGACCTAGTTACATGGTAATCCATGTGATCTTTTTTACTTCCCATTCTCTATTTTATATAATAAGTTTTATGAAAACACCTCACAATTTGGGATTTAAGAATTGGAAATATCAAAAAATATATCACTAAGATTGAGTTTAAATTTCAATGATGTACTTTAATTATGGTGGGGAGAATGTAACGCCCAGAAATTCTAAATTAATAACCTTTTCTTCTATAGCATGTATGATACATGACACTAAGTGCATAAAAGAATATAATATCAATATACATTAAAATATATTTAATATTTAAAATAGATTATATATGCTTCAATTCATACATCACTGAGTTATATTATATTATATGAAAGAGTTACCTTCCTCAATATCTTGTGTTACACACAAGAACAACCTTCCATGATAGCTTTCATTACAAGAAAGACTGAGTTTCCCAAAATAACAATATATTACTAAAATATTATTATTTAATATAATATTATATAACATAGATATTTTGTCAGAGATTATTAATATTATTAAGTAAAATAATAAAATTTATGGTTTATATAAATATAAATTGAATTCATGGGTTACTAACTAATGAGAAATGAAAATGAGAACCAATTTGATACAAAAAAATATTATTATTTTTATTCTTCCAAAGGAGTTTTATCTTAATAAACATAATTAATTAATATTAGTAAATTATTCTAATGAAATATGTCTTTAATATATTAAATAAAATATTCTTGATATTCATCCATTAGTTATGACATGAAAAATATAAGAACAATCTCAATTTCACACATAAAACCCTATACATTTATAAACACAATTTTACTACCTTTTAGTGGATAACTCAAATAAAATATGAATTTTGAACCATTAATTGATTTAATATGTCAAAATAAACATATTATATTAAATAGAAACATTTGAATTAGTTTACGGTGATTTTTTAAAATTTTTCAGAATCATATCATTTTTTAATGAATGGTTAAAAACAAGGAATTTTAGTCCAAAACTTCATTTTCCACAAATTAATTTATAAGGATAAATAATAAATTCAATTGGGTTTAATGTTTAATTAGATAATATTTTTGTCAAATAGGGAATTTTATTTATTTTAAATCAATTTAAATTATAAATTTTATGTAAAAACATATCAAATATTTTATCATGTTTACTTTAAAAACATGTATTGTTGTTCCACCTACAAGATGAATTTTAAATTAATTTATGCCACATATGTGATTAGAATGTGGAAATATAGGATAAATATTTTGAATCAGAATATTTTATAATTTATAATAAACCCAAAATAAAATTTTACCAAAAATATTAGTGAAAGTGATTAACATTGATTTCAACGATTAAGGTTAAATTAAGATTAATAAGGGACTAAACCTTAATATTAAGTCCCAAAACGACCTATAAACTTATCCATAATCAATTTTATGCCTACATATAAACCCTAAACTCTCTTTGATCAAAGGTTTACCATTATGGGATCCAAATTCAACATGAAAAATGCATATGTAATTCCTTTGGAAAATTATTACATGAATGTCACTCCTCCTCCACTATAAAATGCCACCACTTATCCCCATTCCTAACACCTCTAAAAAACTTAGGTTAAACCAATATCTCCTCAAATATAATCCCAAAATACCTCCCTTTCTCTTTTAATCCTCCTTGTAATCATGAAGAAATCCAAGGAATCCCTTCGGTGAAAAACAATAGGTGTTACCCGATTAAGTGGCAACATCATTCCTTAAGCTCTCTAGTGTTATTTCCTTTCTCCACTCCTCCAAATCTTCTTATTTCTTTATTTTAAAAAAATAAAAGTATCATAAATATTCTATTTTTTTTATTCTACGTTTTCTACCTATACATACACAAACACCTCCATCTAAGGGATAATGAACATATTGTTTACATGTATGGAAAACTACCACCTCACAAAATGATGATTGTTCATTTTTATTTTACCAACTATAATGGTGTCCATTATGATGGAAAATATATTTTTATGTGATATTTATTATGAATATAATAATATATAATTATTTTACAACTCATGTATTTATACATTCAATTTTTTTAAATGATAACAACGTTTGTGGAAGTTTTGACTACCACCACCTCAAAGCGATGAGATTCGTTCACACTATACATGGAATGTATAAAGGATAGTTTTAATTAAAAATATATAAAATAAAAAATATATATATGATATTAATGACCTAATTAAAATTATATAAATATAATATAAATCATTTTATTTATTACCCTTTCATACACTTAAAAAGTGATAACGTCATTCATAGACGTGTGGACTACCACCTCCTCGATATGATGTGATTCCTTTTACATAGAAATAGTTATATATATAAGTATATATGATTAAATAATATTTTATTTATGATATAATTATCATTATTTAAATATATTATTCAACTTACCTTATTTCCATAATGATCATTGAAAAATGAGAACCTCACTCATGCGTATGTACAACAAACTGTCTCCATGATGGTAATATTGAATTGTTTTTCATAAAAATATCTAATTATTGGTTTTAAAGTATAATATATTTAAAAATATAGTAATTATGTCATTATTATTATTTATTAGATTTTATATAATGACCCCTTTGACCATAGTTGACCTACCCAAGTTGTTTTTGATATATGAACTAAATTTAGTCAAAACACCCAACATAAACATAATTGTTTATGCAGTTGTATAAAACATTGAAATAAGTGAAAAAAGTAATGATAAACATGAAAATTATTCTAAAAAAATTATATAATTAACATAATTTTATTATAAAGGATGTTAAAGTACATCCACTAGAAAGGAAATACAAGGTAAGGGATTTCATCTCAATTTACATTCCATTGGGACTTATTTGTTGTTATGAACATAGATTATTTTACATGCTGCCTATAATACACTTTTACATGATATATTTAGAATATTATTAATCTCTTGATATTATATCTTTTATTTAAACTTATTACCTCATGAGAATTATGATTTAAAATAATTCTAAGTAGTATGGGACACTTTGGAATGTTTAAACATTATTTTCCTCAAAAATAATTCAAATAATCTTTCAAGGGTATTTCCAATTGAGGAAATTAAATGAAATTTTTTAAATATATCCTTTTATTATCCTCTGGTTATTAATGATCATTTTCTTTTATATTTACCATTTTTTTACTCTTTGGTACTCAAAATGATTTTAAAATGTTTTTAAGAAAACTAAACAACATTTCTATCTTTAGTTGGAGAAAATGTTTTATTATAAAAGATATATTATATTAAAATGTTTTTAAAGATGTTTTTAAAATGATTTGGTAAATAAATTTTTACCATTTTTGTCTCTTACCAATTTTTTCAAAGGAATATTCTTGACTCTTTCTAAACAAGGCATTTTTCTAAAACTTTTTACCTTACAAAAGGAATGTTTGTTTTTAAATCTTATGAAATGTAAACGTTTATCTTCCATAATTCCTCTAAATCATCCCTTGAAAGTTGAAAATGATTATTTTTAATGAAATTTTTTCAAAGGGGTCTTAAAAAGTAAAATTAGTTTCAAATGGTTTTTCAAAACAAAAGGTTATTTTTCTCAAGAATATTTTTGGAGTCTTATTTTATTTCATCAATGATAAGAAACCTATATTTTTACTTAACTTGGGATATGTTTTGTTAATACCATCCTTATTCATCCTGTGTATTATTTTTGAATGTTTTGGCCAAGGATAGTATTCACATTCACTTCCTTTATCACTTTTAGTCGTCTTGAAAAATTCAATTTTCTATGATCGTTTGACATTGAATTCCCCCAATGTATCAATATATTTTTTCATGGATATAATCATTGGTTAAACCATATATAGTTTTTCATATAGAATTTACTCTAAAAGTTATTTGATTATTTGGGAAAATATTGATAAATTTGTATCATCTATTTCATAAAGATATTTGATAAGGCACATTGTTAAATTGAATATCAATATATAAGGAATGATTTGGATATTTATGGCATGGGTGGGGCCTTGTTAAAGATATCCCCTTGATGAAAAAATTGTATCAAAGGACAAGTTATTTTTCTAGCCTCTTTAGAAGGGTTTTTAGACAATTTCTAAATCATCTTGTGAAAGATATTGACGGTACTGGTTCCATGTACCTCATAAACATGGCATCCAATAATTTACCACTTCCCTAATCTAGTTTATGTTTTTATTCATCTATGAGATTTTGTGTCAACATGTCTATGGTTACATTTCATTTTTAGTTATTTACATGCCAAGTGTTTCAGTTTCTTACCTTACCATGTTTATTTTCCTCATCTATTTATTTGAATGTCATTTTTAATTGTTATTTGATTTCCATATTTTTTATGTACTTCAATTCAGTTTACAGATTACATGGAATGTGTTTTCAGTTATATTACTCAGAATATGGACTATTATCATTGATTCATTATTTCTTCCAATATATTTTTCCCTTACTGGGAATTTGGTATCAGCCTTATTATGTTTCCTTCCTCATTAATCCAAGAATCATACTATGAAAGATATACAAGGATTTATTAGAAGCATTAGAGTTATCCTCAAGTTATTAATTTTGAAAGAAGAAAAAATTATGTTTTAATTAGTCTATTAATTGTAACACCCGAGATTTTTATGAGTAATATTTTGTTTTTTATATATCATCAAAGGAATCTTTCACTACATACTAGCTTGGCTTACCTTACACGCAATCGCGACCTTCCTCGATAGCTTGCGTCGTACGCAATACCGAGTTTCACCAAACAATGATATGCTATTAAAATATTATTAAAACTAGCCGTTATGAATAGTAATAACCACTTTTTGAAATTTTATAAATTTTATTTTTTAAAATGGACTTCATTTTTGGATTCGGAATACCGAAATTAGCCTAGGGTGAAATTTTGGTATTTTTCTGAAAACTTTCAATTTTTGATGAATAGTGAAACCACTAAGTGGTAGGTTAAAAAAACTGAATTTTGCATAAAACTTAATTTTACCGCTTCTATGAATGGAATTTCAAAAATCCGACAGACACGGTTAATATCAAGGACTAAAATGTGGTTCAATGAGATGAAAATAATTTTTGGTGAATAGTAACTTTTTACTTTTTTTTACCACGGTTAATAGTAAATAGGGTAACTAAGGGTAAATATGATATTACTATTACCCTAACACATGTCCTAATTCTATTGGATAAGTGTAATTTGACCAAAAACAACCTTATGAATATAATATGACCATTTTGGTCCACTTGGATTAGATTATGACATTTAATAATATTTTATTTAATGAATAGTTAAAATAGTTAAAATCAAAGTTTAATAACTAAAAAATTTTCAATATGGGGTTATACATAAGATAAATTCGACTATAAATATTAATTATAAATCTAAAAAGATTTCCTACATAATGGTATTTTATTTGTAATTTATAGACATTAAATAATTTAATTTATTTATGACACAATGATGATGCAGTAATTATCTTATTAATGAAATATTGACATAATTGATGTTATAAACCCCAAAATAAATGTAATTTGAGACTTTTTATGAATTACACTAATTTTCTAGGTTACTATGATATATTATTGTTGATTTAATCAACTTGGTTTGAACATATAATCCTGTTATGACTTCCACAAAAATCATATATCAAATAGTGTCAAAATTGACACAAAATAGTTTTTAAATCAAATATTATATTACTAATTGTTATTTTATTCCTAAAAATCTAAGGTTCGGCCAAATGACTTAGATAAGTATATATATATTAATAATAAACAATTTGGGGTTCGTTTGGCATGTTATAGTAAGTGTATTAACCATATAGTGAAAGAAAACAAAAAGACACGGTAAAAGTTAAATTAAATAACTTAGAGTTAAATCTAATTGATAAGGTTAAAATAACACCCTAAACTTGTCTAAATCTTATTGGTTGATAGTATTTCGACCCTTCCCCACTTTAGCTTCGAAATAAGACCCTTTGGAACCATTATAAACCGATTTTGACTTTAATATAAAATAATATTTTGAGATATTCCTAAGGTGCCCCTCTCCTCCCTTATAAAAGGGCACCTCCTCCCCCTCCTCCTCACACCAATTTGAGCACTCAAGATCGGCCAAACCCTACCATTTTATCCTCTCCACTTCCCTAGAATAATCCTAGAGGTCCTGGTCTTCTTCCAAGACCAGTCTTAGTTCCCTAAGTGGAGGATTCAAAGAAGCTTTCCAAAGAAGAGGTAATATCCATTACCGATCTTTTTAATTTCTTTCTTCTTCAACTTCTTCTTCTTTAGTTGTTTCATGATAAAGTAATAACATCAGTATTACTTACATAATGATATGTTATTATAAATATGAAACAATTCTAATTCACCTTCTATCCATTCTATGGAAAAATGAAATCACCGCGCGTGCGTACGTACGGAATACCGTCTCCACGCCGTGGTGTAATCTATTTTCCACCATCACCTTACAAGGATGGGTATAATGGTGTAATGAGTAAATATTTATGATTATTATAAAGTAATATTGATACTTAAATAATATATATATACTCTAATGCAATTCCACGATCATAGGAACGATATCATCACTCGTGCGTACGTACGGAATACCGTCTCCACGATGTGATGCGACTCGTTCTACATGATCATCATTACATAGTAATTATATAAATGAATTGAATGAATAAATATGATATATGTTACACTAATACCATTCTGGATATAAGGTATCTATAACCTTAAAAGAAGAATAATAATTTATTCAGCAAAACACGCATAAGAACAAAAGGCAATAAAGACTCGAGTAACAAGTAACAATGAAATATTACTAACAAGAAGCTAAGGATATGACCATATATGATATCATATCAATATCTATGATTCTGGAATAAGTCAATAACATTATTTAAACCATTATACAGGAGCTTCGGACACGTACAAAGCAAATCGGACCTAAGGTAAGGGAAATATCACAATCTCATTTTTATCCGAGATTGTTTATTCGTAAGTATTTACTGGGGTGTATTTTATCATCCACATCCATGTTTCATAAATATTTAATATTATTTCCATCCAACTACAATTTTTTAAATCCAATTTTACCCTTCGGTGAGTCTTTAGTAAAAGAAATGAAAGGAATCTTTTGTCGTTTTCCGTACGAGGTACTTTTTGACTTTTTCGACAAAAGTACGAAGAATGTTTTTTTAACTTATACGGCATGAATGGATTTCTAAAACATTATTTCCAAGAAGCTTCCCTTACAAGTATTCAAGTATATTTTTAATCAACTTCTTTTAGTTTAAAATTGTATGACATGTTAAGAAAGGAAAAGTGTTTTTGAAGTAAAAAGGATATTTTCCTCAAGAATGAAGTTCAAGTATTTTATCAAAATTATTTTCCATCTAAGATAATAAAAGGGTTCTGTTTTTATCCCTATTATTACATGGATTTGATTATGTTGTGATGGAAACATTTTTATGAATTCCTTTATCTTATATGAATTGTTTTATGATGTCATGTTGTTTAAGAATTCCATATTTATTACATGGGTTATGCGATGATGTATGATTTATGATTATGTGGCACACATAAGAAAGGATTCATTATAAGATGGGTGGGACCTATATCTCCCTCCAACGCATTGGGTAAAGATTTTATATCTCATGAGATAGACAGGGCTGGAACGGTAGGTTATACCGTTTCAGTGAAACAGGACTGAAACGAGGGTTACTCGATTCAGAAAGGGACTTTGTCCACTAAGATAGTCTTGTCAATGAGTCATGACTAACAAGAAATGATTTTCCATGATTATGTGTGCATGCCACAAAGTTTCAAGTTTTATGTTATGATTATGGGGATCTCATTTTCACTTCTATGATTTGTTCCATGTTAAGATATTATGATCTCTTTTGTAGGTTATGAATTTCAAAAAGATATGATATGATTTTTATTTCCTTTATTTTCCCTTGCTGAGCATTTGAGCTCACCCTTTTATGTTTTCTTTTCCCCAGGTCAGGAAGATGGATATTAAGTAGAATATGCTAAAATGGACCCTAGATATGATGAAATAAATGGGAGACACTGTAGAAGATTTATGAACTAGTTGTTTATGTTTCCCAGTTTCTAAAGACACTATACCTATACGGTCCTTTGTGGTTTTGTCATATGTTGTAATAAGTGTGCTTCGATTTTGAAGTATTAACAATGTATGTAAAGTATGGGTCGTTATAGTTGGTATCAGAGGAAAGGTATAGTCAACCTTTGGAAACTAGGATGTGAAAGCCTTAGTAAGAACCCTAAGGATAAGTCTAAGCATAGAACACAATCTTAGTGTTTTAGAAATGGACATGAATACCCTAGGATAAGACCTGAAGTGTAAAATTTTATCCTTGATTATGTGGTTTTCCTATTATAATTAGTGTTGCTCACACTATTCTTCTTGGTTTTAGTCAATGGCTGGAACCCGAAGGAACCGTGTTAATGCGGAATGCGATGGGCAATGCAATGATTGTCCCCCTGAGCAACCAAACAATATGGGAGCTGGAATGCAAAATCTTGTAGCCATGCTCACACAACTTTCTCAAGCTATGAATCATGCAGGACTTCCAAATGAGCAAATGAAGGAGTAACATTCTGTTGAATCCTTCATGAGGCAGCATCCACCTTCTTTTAGTGGGTCTACTGATCCATTAGTTGCTGAACAATGGATTAGTACTACTGAAAAGATATTTTCAGTTCTTCAATGTTCTGAACATGATAAAGTCATCCTAGCAGTGTATCGTTTGGAAGGAGATGCTGATCAATGGTGGAATCTTATTAAGAATATGAGGCAAAGGGATGAAATTGAGTCTATGGAATGGGATGAGTTCAAGAACTTATTTTTCAATAAGTACTTCCCTCGTATTCTCTGAACAAAGATGGAGAAAGAGTTTCTTGAACTGAAGCAAAGGGATGATGAATCTATTGGTACCTATGAAGCAAATTTTACAAGACTTGCAAGGTATGATTTTGGTATTATTATCCAACTTGAGAGTAAGATCGATCGATTCTTTAGTGGCTTAAAACCAAGTCTTCGAAGGGCATTATCCATAAGGGACTTCAATAGCTACGAGGAAATCGTTCGATGTGCTCTCAAAGTCGAGATGGAGATTGGAGTAACCCATCAGTCACATGGGTTTGATAAGAAGAGGAAGATGGAATTCAAAGGAAAATCTAAAGAGCACACTGAAAAGAAGATGAACTTTCCCTTATGCTCAAAGTGTGGAAAGAAACATGGAAGGAGTTGTCTTAAAGGGACAAGTAAATGTTTTAAATGTGGAAAGGAAGGTCATCGGGCATTTGAATGCCGCGATAATGGGAAGAAGATGTCTAATGATGCAAACAAAGGAAGGGATACACAGAATGAACCTACTACACTTCAATGTTTCAAGTGCAAGGAGATGGGGCATTATGCCAATCAATGCCCAAATCCAAGGGTTGATGATGATGGTCGACGTCAACAAAATCTTAAGGCTAAAGACAAAGGAAAGTCACATGCAATTTCTATCAGCGATGTGGAGTACGATAACGAAGTGGTGAAAGGTACACTTACCATCCACTCTAAAGTAGAAAATGTTTTATTTGATTCTAGATCCACCCACTCTTTTATTTCTAAAAAATTTTCTAAGGGTATCACCGTACTACCTCAACAATTAGATGTTGAGTTAGCTGTGACAACACCTAATGGCACAACAGTCGCATCAAAAGTTTATAATTCTTCTCCGATCGAAGTTTGTGGGAAAGTGCTTCCTGCAAATCTTGTGATACTTCCTTTAGTGGAATTTGATGTGATTCTTAGCATGGATTGTCTTTCTCTACATGGATCTCATATCAATTGCCAAAGAAGGGAAGTCATATTTCATATTCCAGATCAATCTACGATCATCTATCGATGCAAGGATGAATATAACCTTCCAGTGGAAATCTCTTCCATCTTATGGGTCTTGATTCCACTAAATGAAGGTTATTTATCTCAAATGGTTGGTGAGAAACTCACGATTAAGAATATGCCCATTGTACGGGAGTTTGATGATGTCTTTCCGGAGGAATTACCGGGTCTTCCACCAAATAGTGAAGTTGACTTTTCAATAGAACTCGTACTGGGTGCTTTGCCTATTTCAAAGACACCTTATAGAATGGCCCCAATTGAGTTGCAGGAATTGAAGAAGCAACTCCAAGAGAATCTTGATAAGGGATTCATACGCCCTAGTGTGTCACCTTGGGGAGCACCTGTTTTATTTGTTAAGAAGAAAGATGGATCAATGAGACTCTGCATTGATTATCGAGAACTTAACAAGATCACTATCAAGAACAAATATCCTCTCCCATGCATTGATGACTTATTTGACCAACTACGCAGAGCTCAATACTTTTCCAAGATTGATCTTCGTTCAGGGTATCATCAATTAAGGGTCAAAAGGGAGGATATACCAAAGACGGCTTTCCGTACAAGGTATGGACACTCTGAATTTATAGTGATGTCATTTGGTCTTACTAATGCCCCTGCTATCTTCATGGATCTAATGAATAGAGTCTTTAGAGACTATCTTGATCAATTTGTGGTAGTCTTTATAGACGATATTCTTCTCTATTCAAAGAGCAAGGAAGAGCATGAAGATCACTTGAGAATTATATTGAAGACCCTGAGAAAGGAGAAGCTTTATGCCAAATTTACCAAGTGTGAATTTTGGCTTCAAAAAGTTGCATTTTTGGGTCACATAATCTCAAAAGAGGGGATATCTGTGGATCCAGCAAAAACAGAGGTTATCGAAAGATGGTCAAGACCAACAACAGTAACTGAGATCCGAAGTTTTCTTGGTTTGGATGGATATTATCGACGTTTTGTAAAGGATTTTTCACGATTATCTAATCCACTCACAAAGTTGACTCGGAAAGGAGTTAAGTTTGTCTGGACGGAAGAATGTGAAGAGAATTTCAAGGAGTTGAAAAGAAGGTTATCCAGTGCACCTGTGCTCACACTACCTTGTAGTGGAGAAAGGTTTGTGATATACAGTGATGCATCCAAGAAGGGATTGGGGTGTGTTCTTATGCAAAATGATATGGTGATAGCTTATGCCTCGCGACAATTGAAAATCCATGAGCAAAATTACCCAACACATGATTTGGAGTTGGCTGCGGTAATCTTTGCATTAAAGATTTGGAGGCTTTACCTTCATGGTGAAAGGTGTGATATTTATACTGATCATAAAAGTTTAAAGTATATTTTCACACAAAAGGAGCTGAATATGCATCAAAGAAGATGGTTGGAGCTGATTAAGGATTATGACTGCTCAATCCATTACCACCCTGGGAAAGCAAACAAGGTGGCAGATGCACTAAGTCGACAAGACCATGCCAGTTTATCCATGATGAGGATCACAAAGGATCCAATATTTATGGATTTACAAAGGATGGATCTTGGAATTATAATGGAAGGGGAAAAATCTTATCTTTCTCAAATGAATGTTCAACCATCTATACATGTGAAGATTAAAGAGGCACAGAAAGAAGATGTCATTTACAAAAGAAGGTGAGAAATTTTCCTGAATTCAACCTTGATTGTGATGGGATAATAAAGTTCAGGAATCGGGTTTGTGTTCCTCCCATCCCGGAATTAAAGAAGGAGCTGCTGGATGAGGCTCATAGTTCATCATTCTCTATTCATCCTAGAAGCACGAAGATGTATAGGGACCTGAAAGAGTACTTCTGGTGGGATGGCATGAAAATAGATGTTGCTGAATATGTCTCTCGATGCTTGGTTTGTCAAAAAGTTAAAGCTGAGAGACAAAAGTCTAAGGGGATGTTACAACCATTACCCATACCCGAATGGAAATTGGAAAACATCACTATGGACTTTGTCACAGGACTTCCTAAAACATCCAAAGGCAATAATGCTATTTGGGTCATAGTTGATCGTCTTACAAAGTCTGCACACTTCATTGCTATTAGAGAGGATTTCTCTCTAGATCAGCTCGCCAGGATATATGTAAAGGAAGTGGTAAGATTGCATGGAGTACCACTTTCTATTATATCTGATCGGGATCCGAGATTTACCTCGAAGTTCTGGCGAAGTCTTCAGCATACTCTGGATACAGAGTTGAGTTTCAGCACTGCTTATCATCCCCAGACAGACGGTCAGTCTGAAAGAACAATTCAAACCCTAGAAGATATGTTGAGATCTTGCTCTATGGATTCCAAAGGAGGTTGGGATCAACACCTACCTTTGGTGGAATTTTCTTATAATAATAGCTTTCACTCTAGTATTCAGATGGCTCCTTATGAAGCTCTCTATGGAAAGAAATGCACGACTCCAACTTGCTGGGATGAAGTTGGGGAAAGAAAGCTATTAGGACCTGATCTCATTGATGAAATGGCAGAAAAGGTCAGATCTATTCAACAACACATAAGAGCAGCTCAGAGTCGACAGAAAAGTTATGCCGACAGCCGAAGAAAAGACCTAGAGTTTGAAGTGGGCGATAAAGTGTTCTTACGAATATCTCCCTGGAAGAGGGTTATGAGATTTGGAAAGAAGGGGAAGTTGAGCCCTAGATATATCGGTCCTTTCGAAATACTGGATCGTGTTGGAAAGGTAGCTTACCGATTGGTGCTTCCACCAAATCTCTCTCAAGTTCACGATGTGTTCCATGTATCTCTCCTGAGAAAGTACATACCTGATCCTTCACATGTACTCAGCTCAGAAGTTGTACCGCTGGAGCAAGATCTTTCTTATGAAGAACAGCCGATAGAGAATCTGGATCGTAGTGAAAAGGTCATACGAAACAAGACCACACGATTGGTGAAAGTTTTATGGAGGAACCACCAACTTGAAGAAGCTACATGGGAGCTTGAGGATATGATGAGGGAGAAGTATCCTCATCTGTTTGTTACAAAGTGACGAATTTCGAGGGCGAAATTCTTTTTAAGGGGGGTAGAATGTAACACCCGAGATTTTTATGAGTAATATTTTGTTTTTTATATATCATCAAAGGAATCTTTCACTACATACTATCTTGGCTTACCTTATACACAATCACGACCTTCCTCGATAGCTTGCGTCGTACCCAATACCGAGTTTCACCAAACAATGATATGCTATTAAAATATTATTAAAACTAGCCGTTATGAATAGTAATAACCACTTTTTGAAATTTTATAAATTTTATTTTTTAAAATGGACTTCATTTTTTGATTCGGAATACCGAAATTAGCCTAGGGTGAAATTTTGGTATTTTTCTGAAAACATTCAATTTTTGATGAATAGTGAAACCACTAAGTGGTAGGTTAAAAAAAACTCAATTTTGCATAAAACTTAATTTTACCGCTTCTATGAATGGAATTTCGAAAATCCAACAGACACGGTTAATATCAAGAACTAAAATGTGGTTCAATGAGATGAAAATAATTTTTGGTGAATAGTAACTTTTTACTTTTTTTTACCACGGTTAATAGTAAATAGGGTAACTAAGGGTAAATATGATATTACTATTACCCTAACACATGTCCTAATTCTATTGGATAAGTGTAATTCGACCAAAAACGACCTTATGAATATAATATGACCATTTAGGTCCACTTGGATTAGATTATGACATTTAATAATATTTTATTTAATGAATAGTTAAAATAGTTAAAATCAAAGTTTAATAACTAAAAAATTTTTAATATGGGGTTATACATAAGATAAATTAGACTATAAATATTAATTAGAAAGCTAAAAATATTTCCTAAATAATGGTATTTTATTTGTAATTTATAGACATTAAATAATTTAATTTATTTATGACACAATGATGATGCAGTAATTATCTTATTAATGAAATATTGACATAATTGATGTTATAAACACCGAAATAAATGTAATTTGAGACTTTTTATGAACTCCACTAATTTTCTAGGTTACTATGATATATTAGTGTTGATTTAATCAACTTGGTTTGAACATATAATCCTGTTATGACTTTCACAAAAATCATATATCAAATAGTGTCAAAATTGACACAAAATAGTTTTTAAATCAAATATTATATTACTAATTGTTATTTTATTCCTAAAAATATAAGGTTCTGCAAAATGACTTAGATAAAGATATATATATTAATAATAAACAATTTGGGGTTCATTTGGCATGTTATAGTAAGTGTATTAACCATATAGTGAAAGAAAACAAAAAGACACGGTAAAAGTTAAATTATTTAACTTAGAGTTAAATCTAATTGATAAGGTTAAAATAATACCCTAAACTTGTATAAATCTTATTGGTTGATAGTATTTCGACTCTTCCCCACTTTATCTTCGAAATAAGACCCTTTGGAACCATTATAAACCGATTTTGACTTTAATATGAAATAATATTTTGAGATATTCCTAAGGTGCCCCTCTCCTCCCTTATAAAAGGGCACCTCCTCCCCCTCCTCCTCACACCAATTTGAGCACTCAAGCTCGGCCAAACCCTGCCATTTTATCCTCTCCACTTCCCTAGAATAATCCTATAGGTCCTGGTCTTCTTCCAAGACCAATCTTAGTTCCCTAAGTGGAAGATTCAAAGAAGCGTTCCAAAGAAGAGGTAATATCCATTACCGATCTTTTTAATTTCTTTCTTCTTCAACTTCTTCTTCTTTACTTGTTTCATGATAAAGTAATAACATAAGTATTAATTACATACTGATATGTTATTATAAATATGAAACAACCCTAATTCACCTTCTATCCATTCTATGGAAAAATGAAATCACCGCGCGTGCGTTCGTACGGAATACCGTCTCCACGCCGTGGTGTAATCTATTTTCCACCATCAACTTACAAGGATGGGTATAATGGTGTAATGAGTAAATATTTATGATTATTATAAAGTAATATTGATACTTAAATAATATATATATACTCCAATGCAATTCCACGATCATAGGAACGATATCATCACTCGTGCGTATGTACGGAATACCGTCTCCACGATGTGATGCGACTCGTTCTACATGATCATCATTACATAGTAATTATATAAATGAATTGAATGAATAAATATGATATATGTTACACTAATACCATTCTGGATATAAGGTATCTATAACCTTAAAAGAAGAATAAGAATTTATTCGGCAAAACACGCATAAGAACAAAAGGCAATAAAGACCCGAGTAACAAGTAACAATGAAATATTACTAACAAGAAGCTAAGGATATGACCATATATGATATCATATCAATATGTATGATTCTGGAATAAGTCAATAACATTATTTAAACCATTATACATGAGCTTCGGACATGTACAAAGCAAATCGGACCTAAGGTAAGGGAAATATCACAATCTCATTTTTATCCGAGATTGTTTATTCGTAAGTATTTACTAGGGTGTATGTTATCATACACATCCATGTTTCATAAATATGTAATATTATTTCCATCCAACTACAATTTTTTAAATCCAATTTTACCCTTCGGTGAGTCTTTAGTAAAAGAAATGAAAGGAATCTTTTGTCGTTTTCCGTAAGAGGTACTTTTTGACTTTTCTGACAAAAGTACGAAGAATGTTTTTTTTAACTTATACGGCATAAATGGATTTCTAAAACATTATTTCCAAGAAGCTTCCCTTACAAGTATTCAAGTTTATTTTTAATCAACTTATTTTAGATTAAAATTGTATGACATGTTAAGAAAGGAAAAGTGTTTTTGAAGTAGAAAGATATTTTCCTCAAGAATGAAGTTCAAGTATTTTATCAAAATTATTTTCCATCTAAGATAATAAAAGGGTTCTGTTTTTATCCCTATTATTACATGGATTTTATTATGTTGTGATGGAAACATTTTTATGAATTCCTTTATCTTATATGAATTGTTTTATGATGTCATGTTGTTTAAGAATCCCAAATTTATTACATGGGTTATGCGATGATGTATGATTTATGATTATGTGGCACACATAAGAAAGGATTCATTATAATATGGGTGGGACCTATATCTCCCTCCAATGCATTGGGTAAATATTTTATATCTCATGAGATAGACAGGGCTGGAACGGTAGGTTATACCGTTTCAGTGAAACAGGACTGAAACGAGGGTTACTCGATTTAGAAAGGGACTTTGTCCACTAAGATAGTCTTAGCAATGAGTCATGACTAAAAAGAAATGATTTTCCATGATTATGTGTGCATGCCACAAAGTTTCAAGTTTTATGTTATGATTATGGGGATCTCATTTTCACTTCTATGATTTGTTCCATGTTAAGATATTATGATCTCTTTTGCAGGTTATTATTTTCAAAAAGATATGATATGATTTTTATTTCCTTTATTTGCCCTTGCTGAGCATTTGAGCTCACCCTTTTATGTTTTCTTTTCCCCAGGTCAGGAAGATGGATATTAAGTAGAATATGCTAAAAGGGACCCTAGATATGATGAAATAAATGGGAGACACTGTAGAAGATTTATGAACCAGTTGTTTATGTTTCCCAGTTTCTAAAGACACTATACCTATACGGTCCTTTGTGGTTTTGTCATATGTTGTAATAAGTGTGATTCAATTTTGAAGTATTAACAATGTATGTAAAGTATGGGTCGTTATATTAATCAATAATAAAAATAATCATTTATGTATCTGTTTTACCCAGACTATTAAACTCTCGATACGTCATGATTTTATTCCTTGTAATCATTACAATTTAATTGATAGAAAACACTAACACCAGGATATATGGGGTCGAGTCACTACACTTGCCACTAGGATTTCATATTTCATTAATATAATGAATTATGGGTGGTATGAATGTGTGTATTTTAGAAAAATACGGAAATGGATTTCAATTGTGTGAATTTTAAATATAATTGTTTTGGTATGTTGAAAATGGGTCGATTTTAAAAACATGTTGGGTTTTTCAAAAATCATTACAGACCAACTAAACGATTTTGTGGAAAATGTGGGGTCACCTGAGCCCCAAGTGAAACATTAGTAAGTTTATATAATATTTAAATCTTTCTAAGTTGTGGAATGTTGGAATATAATTGATGATACAAACATGTGGATCAATTAGTTCAGTTTTAGAAGTAGAATCCTCCCATATATAGGGGTGATTCAGAACCAGAATGGGATGAAGCATGGATAAATAAGAATAATATAATCTTTAATTTCATAGGCACATTGGTGGTGTTTAAAGTGAATTTGTTAACATACATTTTGGAAGACCTTTTCACATAATTGGTGGGATTTCATAGTCCTAGAGGGGATGGAACATGGTATAAAATGGGAGGGTTTTAAGGAATTGTTTAACCAATAATTTTATACTCATGCATTAAAGATTCATCAAACATCATATTTATTTACACTAAATCAAGAGAATGTGATTATATAGGAATATGTCAATAAATTCATGAATTTTTCTAGTTTTCAATCGATATTGTTGCCAGAGAATCCTTGAGGTCACACATCTTTGAATAGAGATTGAGGTAAGAAATTCATTCAAAAATAGTAGTGTTATGTATATATTATTATATAAAAATGATAAATAGTGTAGTAGTAGCTGAAAGGGACATAATGGGGTCTATGAGTGAGGTAATCATGTTTATACCCATGGAAAATAGTGGGAACTCTAATGCATGGAGAAATCAAAAGTGGGACACTTAATCCCATGGTGGATGTGTGGGTCAGAATCTAACAACAGGATCAGTGAACCTTCCTCTGAAGCCTCAATCCAAGAAAGGATACTTCCAGTGTGTCTCTTTAACCCACATGAAGAGGGATTCAATGACCCAACCTAAATCATTTCATAACAACAATAAAATGGGGAATCTCTAGTGTTATTGTCACAGTGTTCCATGGTCGGGTGTTCATAACACTCCTTAAGGGTCAAAGACATCGTATGCCTCGACAGGATGGGGGAATCATCACACCCCTCGTCAGTAGATAAGAAATGTACATGGTGATTCTAGGAATATGATGAATTCTCAATAGCTTCAGTTTCAAAATTGGAATAAAGGGTTGAGTGTGTCTGGTAAGCAATTGTTTGGAGATGATCATGTTGTGGTGGACGATTAGTCGAGACCATCGATGGTTAGATGTATGATTATTTTGAATGCTACATTTATTCAAGTGTTGTTTGATACAGGTGTGTATCATTATTTTATTTCTTATAATTTAATTGATTTATTGGGTTTAAGTGTAAAAATTATGCCTTCTTTTATGAAATATTAATCACCTCTGGGTGAAAATAAGTTTTGAGCCTCCCTTTGTAGAGAATGTTGTTTAGTTGTGGATGTGGTTGAGCTGATTTGGGACTTCATAGTGCTTGACATGGATTCTTATGATGTAATCTTGTGTATGGATTGGTTGAAAATTCTTAGGAACCATATCGACTGTTATACATGAATAGTGAGTTTTAGGATGGTGGATGGCATTAAGCATATATTTAGATGAGAAAATAGTGAAAAGATGCATGAAATAGAATTTTTGGCACCAGCGGTTGGAAAAATCTAATATTAGTTGGTGACTTTGTTGTTATCACTGATCACAGAGTTTGAGAAAAGCATTTTTTAGTAGTGGTGGATCAGTTTATGGATGTCTTTCCATAAGAATTATTAGGGTTTCCACCCATGAGATACGTGTATTTTATGATTGATCTCATTTTAAGGACTTGTCCTATATCACATCTGTCATACTAGATAGAAATAGCTAAATTGGGGGAATTGAATGTATAGTTTGAGGATTTTTAAAACAAGGTGTTCATACAGCCTAGAATATCTCTGTGGGTACCACCAGTTGTGTTTTCTATAAAAGTGGATGGAAATATTTAGTTGTGTGTTGATTATCATAAGCTTAACCAGGTTATAATAAAGAACTGATATCCACTCCCATGCATTTATGACATGTTCGATGAGTTGAGGGGAGCTAAGTGGTTATCCATAATTTACTTACCATCGAGATATCATCAATTGCGGTTGTGGAAGGAGGATAATCTTAATGTATATTTTAGAAGTATATATAGAAATTAGGAATATGTGGTTATGGACTTTAGTCTAATGAATTCACTTGCAGTCTTTATGGTATTGATGAATCAGATATTTTAGAGAAATTTCGATTCGTTCATGGTGGTATTCATGGATGATATACAGGTTTATTCAAGGAAAATGGGGCAATATGTGCAACACTTAGTAGTAGTTTTAGGAATATTTAGAGGCCATCGGTTGTATGCCAAATTTTAAAAGTGTGACTTTTGGATAAAAGAGTTACATTTTATGGGCCGTGTTATTTCTAACAAGTTTTATTTAGTGGATCCTGAGAAGAAAGAGGTTGTCATCTCTGGGAAACCACCGAAGAATGATTTTGAGATACAGAGCTTCCTTGGTGTATCTGGGTATTGTGGACACTTTGGTTTTTACATATCACGATTAGCTTTATCAATGAGATATTTGACAAGAATTTTCCATTTTAATGGAATGAGCACTGCCTTAAATATTTTGAAGAACATAATGATAATCTTATATTAGCACCAATATTGGTTTTTATAGAACCATGTAAAGGGTATGTGGTTTATTGAAATGCATTAGGATCAGGGTTGGGTGTGTTCTAATTCATGGGTATAATGCAGTTTTGTATTTCTCAAAGAAGTTGAGGTTACATGATAATAAATACCTAACACCTGATTTTGAGTTGGCAGTGGTGGTTCATGCATTGAAAACATGGTGTTAGAATATCTTTGGTAAGAGATTCATGGTGTATAATAACCACAATATCCAGAATCATATTTTCCCACAAAGATATTTGAATATAAGAAAAAAGAGATGGGTAGTGTATCTCTAGATGTTTGACTTTAACTTCATGCACACACCTGGTAAAGGAAATTCAATTGTGGATGCATTAATTAGAAATTCATAAACTTAAGTGGAAAGACATGCATTCAATCAGTGAAAATTCATGTTGGTCATAGCCGACATGCAGTTAGAATGTGAAGAACAAGGTGATATAGAAGTTTTCTTCCCATTTTTATTGGTTCCTAACTTGGTTGGATTGGTTAAAGAGGTGTATAGGTATTATTTAATGTGTGTGGCTATGAGGTAAAAACTAAATGGTTAGTATACCATTAAGGGTTAGAAACTGGATGGAAATTCAGTGTTTTGGTTTCATAATCAAATGACAATACTAGTTTATTTTCAAGATAAAATCCTTAGTTCATATCATTATTCTAGATGTGCTGCTCAACCAGAAATTCATAAGATGTATAAGGAATTGAAAGTGAGTTCTTGGTGGGATGGTATAAAAATGAAAGTGGTGGAGTTTGTTTGGAGATTCCTGACATTATAGAAAGTCAAGGTACAGCATTAGTGACCAGAAGGTTTGTTGTAGTCTTTACATATCCCATTATGGAAATGGGAGTATATAGTGATCTGTTTTGTAACACATCTCCCAAGAGTGGTCAGGAAACACGATTCCATATTGGTGATTGAGGAACATCTCACAAACTCATCCCACTTCATCCCTATTCGTGAATCCCATACGATGAAGGATCTATCCAAACCCTATATCTATGAGTTATGGTGTGCTGATTTCTATTGTATTAGATAAGTATATGTGGTTCACATATCGTTTCTATGAATCCTTGTAGAAAGACCTTAAGACTCATTTGAAAATGAGTGTGTAATATCATCCTTATATGGATAGAAAATATGAGAGGAAAATATATATAATAGAGGAAATTTTGTGGGTTAGTGTGATGGATTTTGGTGACTCAGGGGAGGAGCGCTCCCCATTGGTAGAGTTTTTATAAATTAATATCTATAAAGACTCAATAAATATGGATCTATTTGTAGAATTGTATGGGTGTATGTGTCATTATTTACTATATTGTGTGGAAATAGATGAGACATTGATGGTTGGGTTGATCCTTTACCAAGAGACTATGGAGAGTATTATGTTGATCAAGAAGATAATGGAGATGACCCAGATTATTCAGAAATAATAATCTTACCATCTTCAGTGGCCATTATCATTCTAGTTGGTGATCATGTTTCCTTGAGAATATTGCCGAGGATTGGACATCAACAGTTTGGAAATAAATATAAGATATCTCTGAGGTACATTGGACCTTTTAAGATACTTGATAAGGTTTGAGAGGTTTCTTATCATTTGGATTTTCCTTCATGGTTTAGTGTGGTGCATACTTTGTTTCATGTTTCATAGTTTAAAAAGTATAATCCAGATCATGACCATGCAATTCATTGGGATCATGCTGAGCTAGTGTCGAACACTTAGTTAGGGAACGTGATATTTCATATTGTGGACTGGTAATAGAAATACATTCATGTGAAAATAATCAGTATATTTTGGGTGGTTTGGAAGCATGTTCATATTCAATAGGAGACTTAGTAATGGGAAAAAATAGATGGTCTAGAAATGGCTCAAGCTCTTTCTGAAAAAATGTTATTTTTATACTTTCTAATGACGGAAATCCCATTAGTGAGGAGAATGTGGTACCCTAATTTAAGGTACGTAACCCTTTTTTTATTTCCTTTTATGTATATAATGTGGTTATTTAATATTTAGGATATTTTGGATAGGTTTTTGGATGGTTTGGGGGATTTTCAAGGGTGCTCAGTTTGAGCACGGTTTGGGAAAACCATGCAGAATCTCCCAGAAATCATGCAACATGAGACAATAGAATTTTACATGGACAGTGCATGGTTTGTATAACCATGTAGGACAACCATGTGAGGCACCCCTTTGAGACTATATTAGGTACACTTTTATCATGTTGTTTCTCTAACCATGATAACTAACTATGAAAATCATTAAAAAGTGTGTTTTTAAAAAAGGGATTGCTCGGGATTTACCCTAAACACCTCATTTCTTCTACCACTCGAACCCAACTTAGTATTTCTTCATCTTAGGGGTTAGGGAGGCTCTCTCATTAATTTTGAAAGTGAATCAAAAGGTTCCTAAGGTATTTTGAAGTTGATTCCCCCAATAATCCACCTCTCTTGGTTGTTTCATGGTTTTCCTTATATCTAGTTCTTTCTCTCACTCGGTTTTCTAGATATACTTTCATACAATTTATATCTAGGGTTTTTGTTTCCTAAACTGATAATATTTGGGATTTTTTATCTTTTGAAAATAAATCTATGGTGGGTTTGTGGAGATTTCAGCTATATTGTTGGTGCGGTTGTGCGTTGGTCGATTTCATCAAAACCTTAAGGTAGGTGGCTTCTCTTTCGATGATATTTTAATAGAATATGAAATATTTAATTTAAAATTAATGGTTGTTTCTTGAAATTTATTATGATTTTGATGTGTGAATCTTTTTTATTAAAATATTTTTAAAATTTTTGGATTTTGGGGTAAATTGGTTGTTTTTAGGAAATGTGCCTCATTATTGGGTTTTCAAATGATAATTTTAAAATAATTGGCATGGTATATTTATGGAAAATTGATTGAAAAAAATTATTTAAATAGAAAGTGTTTTTTATTGAAATGTTTTTTGGAATGGTGTGGCATAACGATGTTTTCATTAAATGTTTTATTTTATCTAAAGTGGTTTCGACTTTTTTTTATTAGTGTTGGCTAAATGGGTGGTTTATATTGTCACAAGATTTTTTTCATGGTTTCTTTACGAATGTGTTGGTTGATGTGATTTTGGAACTTTTATTGGAATAGATTCTTTATTAAGTGGTTAAGAAATATTTATATGGGATGCATCATGAACATGAAGTACCACCATCAAGTTGCAATGAAGTACCACTATAAAAAGGGGATGGGTTATGGATGTGAAGTTCCACTGTCAATGAACACTGAGCTCATGTCGTTAGTTTGTGTGCATTGTTTTTTTATGCATCCAACCATGAAATATGAATCAGTTTATGCTAATATGTTTTTGTAGAATGGGCATGGCTTATTTGGATGCTTCTTGTGAATATTTTTTATTTTGGATGAAATAGTTACGATTATTATGTGTTTGGATTACTAAAAAATGTGATGTTTTTTAAATGGATTTATATAAATTATTTTATATAAATTGTGCTATCAATTTTTATACTAGTGGTGTGTGTAGGTAAGTCATTTTTTGAAAGCCTACTGAGTATTATTTCTCACCCCCTTTTATGGTACATTGGTAGTTTTAGAGATATTGTATTTTGGAACTTAATTAAAGTTAATGAAACTCATTACATTAGTGTTTCATCATTATTATTCACTGTTATTATGGTGCTTAGAGCATGGATCTTGGTATGGATCTATGGAGTTCTATCATGGCTTATTTGGGTTTCTTTTTTAGTCTTCCTCTTGGTACTCTGATTTGTTATTGTTATGGTTCGGGATTTTTCAGTCTTTGGAAACAACTAGATTGTAATAGCTTGTTCCCATGCATCATGTCGATGTTTTTGGTAATGTAATGTTTGTTTTTTATTTTATTTCCAAGTTCAAATTTTTCTGAAACTATTATTGAATCCCCCAACATTTATTTCTAGCATTTGATACCTTGGGAGCATCGTTTAAGTCCAAGTAGAACCTACACCTCAAATCAAGAGAATGAGAAGGGGTGGGATGTTATAATAACTAACCCATAATTATATGATTAATATTAACTATTATATTACATAAACTCCTAAAACATTTTTGGTTTAGTTTTTTAGAGAATTAAGAAAAATTGCAGACAAATAATTTCATGTATTTCTCGTTAATTTTTATTCTTACCACAATGTATGAAACTACTTAATCCATCACAAGCCTTCAAAAGATCTTAAAAAAATTCAAGAAAGGTACTCCATTATAAATAACATTCATATTAATTTCCTTTATAACCTAAATAAATTGAAGAATGGTAATGGGTGACATCAATGCTTAGTAAGTGAACAATCAAAAAAATCATGATAGTGAATGATATCTTTAGTTTTTGGGACCATAAATATGTGTAAATAACATAATTCATGAAATAAAAATCATTAGTCATGGCTCCAATCCATAATAATATAAAAATGTGTGCTAAGTAAATTTTACATTCACTGTATAAGGAATCTAATAAGAAAAAAATTATACAATTCATTGGAAAGATATATAATTCTTGTGTTGCTGGTCACATATTAAACATAGTACTATAAGGGTTAGGTTTCACTCTCCATCCTTATTTATCTCATGAGATATAACATTACCCAATGCATTGGTTGGCAATATAATTTCGATCCCACCCTTCACATGATTAATATAATACTTGTGTGTGCCATGTGATTTCAATCATAAAAAACCCATGGAAAGAAGATAAGTTTCGTATAACTTCTAATTACACCCTTGAATGAATAATGAAAAAATCTATCAATATGCTTGACATGATATACATGTGGAAATTAAATAGGAATCCAATAATATTAGGTATCATTCTTGGTAAATACCCTTCCATTAATATAGTTACGTATAATTTTTAAAAAAATATAAATAAAGGGTATATGATTATGTTAATTATTTCCCCAAAAATTTGATGTATGGTTATCTAGGTGAACACCCTAAAACAAAGGAAAATAATTTTAGGTCATTCAATGAAGAATGTCATTGGAAGAAAAATCATGTTTATAAGAAGTTGATAATTATGTTTGAAAAAAGAGTAAATGATTAATTTTATTATAGGGATTTCTGATCCACACATATGTAATAACATATATAATTAATGAAATGGTAGATGAATAATTATTTTAGAAAAATATTGGTATCACATTTTTAAGCACAATTAGAAATAACCATTTGTGTTCATGACATTTCAAAATGGAAAATTTAAAAAAAAATTACCACAAAAAGAATTAAAAATTTAAAACAATGATAACTTGTAAAGGAGGAATCATAAAGAATATGTTTAAATATATAACAAAAATCCACTGAGGTGAAATATGTTAAACAGATATTTCATTTTTTATTTCTTTAACAAAAATCATATTAATGAAGACATAATTAGATTTCGAAAATGATTTTCCAAAATATGTTAAGAAAACAATTTATGAAATTATTTTCAAAAGGAAATATCTAATCTATACATCATAAAATGGTAATAGAGTTGAAACATGGAGTTTAAGATAAAATATATGTATGTAAAAAAATTCATCATTTTTTAATGAATATTTTTTTCAAAACCAACATTGTAATAAAATGTAACAGATTCTTCATTTGAATATATATAAAGCTTTGAATGAATATTATTAGAAATAAAATGTATTGTGGATTCCATAAATTAAGGATAACAGTGGTGGGAAAGAAATATAAGGATATATAGGAAAAAGATCAATTGAAAATGATGAGGATCATTATTTACAATTTCTTATTTTTAAAGAGAATGAAATTCACAAAAGAAGTAGATTTGCTTGTATATAATTAATTTTCCAAAGAAAATAAAAAATTGTTATAGTGTAAACAAATGGTGGAATAAAAGGATCTTAAAAGAGTATAGTAAATGAAGATAATTTGTGGACCAAAGAAAATAAATTGAGTCAACCATAAACCTTTATGGGCATGGTACTCTTTTAATCAAAAACCCGTGAAGGAAATAGCTTGAAATATATTTTTAAATTTATTAAAATTACTGAAAAATACAATAAAAATCATACATAGAAAATTATTCTCCAAAAAAACAAAAAAAATTACTGGAGATTATGGAATAAGTCTCTAATAATGAATGTTGAGATGAGAAAACCCTTACATTGATTCTTGATTCGCTCTATGTGGGTGTTTAACTTCCTCCAACTTTGGATGTTCTCCCATGGAGAACATGGTAAGGCTCCTTATCTTGGTCTTTTTGGAATATTATGGATTTATGAAATTTTTGAAAGAGTTATGAAAGACTATGGTATCTTTTTTTAGCCTATTATTTAGAATGAGTGGGTAAATGGGTAGTGAATGTGGTATTTATAAGTAAGAGGTGTGCAATTTTTGAATTAATATAAAAGGAAATGTAATTTTTGTAGGGCCCAATGGATCCATTAATACACAATAACGGAGAATGAGAAGGGATAATTTCAACAATCTCTCAACTATTCATGTTCAAACATGTTTTTAATATTTCTTATGTCTTTTACTCTTAGATTATTCACTTTTTCTAATTTTTATTATCATGGTATATACATTTTTACATAAATAATTTATTTTTTATGCTTCAAATAAAATTTTTCATGTTACATAATTTGGACCTAATGATGCCAAATATGAAAAACATTTCTTCAAATTATATTTTTAAGGGCGATAGAATTAATTTTAATTTTAGAGTACAAAATGAAGAAAAATCCATTTTTTGAAATAATCTATTTTAAGAAAAAAATTAATTTTTTCATAAAACTATAAATTTTATTTATTTTCCTGACATTTGTTAGTTTATCATTAACCAAATAATAAAAATATGGCTTCAAAATCAAGAAAAAAATATAATTCTTCCTTTTGAAAATATAATTAAAAGAAAAATTGAAAAATGGTTTTTTATTACAATAAAATATTACCTATGTTTTAAAATGTTATACATGTGTTTTCAAAATTAAACATATTATATTAAAATTAAATAAATTAATTTATATGTATTTATTTTTAATGTAAAAATTTTTCGCATACATTCAAATAATTCTTATACTATGATAATGTCATAAAAGTGAGAGTGTTTGAAACCCCATTATTTTCCACAATTCACCCATAAATTACCCTTTTCAAACAAAATCTCCGAAATTAATCTTAAGCTAATTCTATCATGATTAATTTAAAACTAAAATTCATTTTAAAAAATTAATTTCACAAATTTATAAATGTAGATTTCAAATGTGATTTTAAAATATAAAGAAAAATTATTTTTATTGATATTTAGGGTTTTTAAGTGTTCTTAATATTATTTCATATAAATATATAATTTAAATAACATTATTATATTAGTCCATATAAAATTTAATTTTAAATTTTTTAAATTTGATTTATTATGATAACATATCCAAAACCTTAAACATATTTCTTTGAAAAATATCACTTTTATATTAAATAATCATTACTGAATACCATTAATATTAATTTCATATATTCTAATTTTTTCTAATCCATTAATAATAATATATTTTTTTGAATTTTAAAAATAAATAATATCAAAAAAAATTAATAATAATACGTAATGCAACAATATATGTATATATATATTTTATTATTATATTTTTATTTAATTATTTACTAATTATAAATTATAATATTTTAAATTTACTACTAACAAGAAAAAACTTCATTATACCAATTTGATACATGTATATTCAACAACCATATTTCCAACAATCGTTTTTTCAATGGATATATTTATTACATCTAAATTTTATTGTTATATATAACCTTACTAAACTCATTCAATTCATTCACACTTCTTATGTCACACTTTTAATTTCTACAGTTTTCATTTTAGATCTCATGAATGATTTCTACTTCCATGATTTTATTCCTCATTATAATTCTTACGTGGATAATGGTGATTCTTAAGGGTGATGATGGTCATGTAGGTCTCCTAATGAAGATGAATTTATTCAATTCTATTTATTCGACCTTTTAATTTGTTCAGTTTTGATGGATGTTGTAATCCATGGTTTTTTATACTTTGTTTTATATAATTTTTTCAAAAAAATTTTTATGAATGAATAAAATTTTAATATATTATTTTAAATATTTTATGACTTATTTATTAATCTATTTCAATTCACTTGAAAAAATAGTGTATACTAATTTATAATTATAAACATATAGTTTATGGTAAAAATTGACTCTTAAAAACCTATTGAATTATATATTAGGCTATGGAAGTGGGGTTTTTTCGTTTATTGTTGTAGTTTTATTGATTTTTTAGCTCTATGGGTTTTTTTAGTTCTACATTTAGAATCCTCAATACTGAGATTATTTTTTTCTCCTCATTCTTAGGTTATGATCATAAAAGATTCATTTGAGGTGGTGGATTATAAATCCCTCTTACATTACCATATGTGAATTTCTAATTATCATTCTTTTTTTATAATTGGGTAAATATATATAATTAACCTAAAAATATAATAAAATAAGATTAAAGGAATTAAAAGGGTGAGAGGAGACTCGTATGTGCTTTATATATTTTCATGGTCCTGATCATATCTAATATCATAGATCAGTTGATTATTATTTGGCTATAATATCATGATCATTATTAGTTTATTTATTAGTCCATAATTGGATAATCACCTAAATAATTTAATGAAAATAAATTTTTGAAATTTTGAGAATGTTATATTATTTATTTGTAGTGTGTTTGAGTGTGATTGTTAATAGTTATTTTCCATGGTATTTGGTTTTTTTTCTATAAATTATGTTGTCTTGTGATAATAATTAATGATATTTCATGCTATAATAATATTATTTTTATAAGTTTTCTTTTTTATGGTCTGAAAGAAGAGATAAATTTTTTTATGGGAGGATGTTGTGGTATTTTTTCAGGTGATAGATGGTGTGGTTAATGTTTGGTATGATGTAGAAGTTTTAGAAATGACTTTGAGGTTGTTGTAATGATATAATGTGGTATTTTTCCATTTCATATGGTAGTGTGGTTTTTGGGATGAATATATTTTCATTGATATGGATTTTTTAGAGGTTAATGTGGTCATGACTTAATTGTCCATAAATTATTGATTGGTAATGAATTAATAAATGAATAATAATATTGGGTTATGATAGAATTAAAAAATTTAAGGGTAAAATTTATTACTATGAAAATAGTGTATAATGTCTAATAAAAAATACATTAATGGAATAATTATATTGGAATTGAATATGGTGGGAATATGATATGTTTAGTGGGTGTTATGTGGTTGATTGAATTATAATGTTGAGTTGGAAATTATTTTAGGATGTTCATATTATACAGTATATATGGATTAATGAATGTAACATATATGATAAATGTTAATGATTTTAAAGATGAATTTGGAATTTAATTTATGAAGAAATGAATAATGATAAAAAAACATAGTGGTTCATAATTGAACGATGTCATGTAATTATAAGATATAAAAAGGGATAAATATTCATTTTTGTGGTGCAGTGGTATAATGGTGGAGTTGGTTTTTGATTTTAATAGAAGTTGAAATGATGTTTTTGGATGGTTTTTTTCGTTTTTGACTAAATATAATGTTTTTCTTATTTAATCTTTATATTAGTATTTTGTATTGTCTTATTTTTCCATTATTTTTTATATTATCTCTTATGTGCCACCACCTGAGTCGGGTAATGAAACCGATGCACATGTGAGATTATGGGTTCCTAGTTTCTATACTAATATCTATATTTTAGAGTATAATAATGTATATATAATCCTCTTACCTACTCTCTATCTTACATAGATAGTATAGAATTTTATTTCTTGAGAATATATGGTTATGATTTGGGTGCATGTTGTGGGTTTATATGGAAGGAGTGGGGAACGAGGTTGATGTTTTTCATTATTACATACCGTAGTAAATGATATTTGGTAACTGCGGTGACATGGATGTGAGATTTGGAATATGGATGTTTACATGAAATTATAGGTATGAAATGGATATGTGATATTGTGGTTGTGCAGTTATGTGGATATGGAGGTAATGGGAGCACTAGGGAATATGTCATTGGGATGTGGTGGTGACTAGATCAGTGGGGATGTTCGAGTCAGGTACCATAACTTATATGTTTATTTTAACATTATAGTACCATAATTCTATGAATATTTTGGTGAGTGTAACTTAATGAGGTTTGGGGAATTAGTTATCTTGGTATAAGTAACAATTTTGTTTAATTGTTTACTCATTGAGGTGTTAATATACTTCTTCCATATACATACAAGTGGTTCTATGGAGGATCCTTTATCGAGATCATAGGTTTTGTAGCTTCCAAGAGTCTCAAATCAGTTTAGAATTAATATGTACATAAAAAAACATGTAAAATACTAAAAAGTAGTCTAGGAATTATAAGCACCAAGGTCAAACCCATGATGAATAAGAACATAAAACTCAATATTTAGAATTTTCAAAATTTCAATACTTATAATAGAAAACTAAAGGTTCTGAACTATACTGAAACAAAAATCAAAACTAGGATAAATGGAAGATAAAAAATATTCAGGGATGGTTTATCATAGTTTGGGAACAACCAAATCCCACTTATGAAACTAATCATATTATTTTTCATGATACATATCAGGGAATATATCATTGCTTCTAAGCCTCAACTAAAACTACCTAGTCCTATTGATCCCTCTTTATATGATATAAATAACCAAACTAGGTGTAATAAGACCAATATAAGAAGTGGAAGATAGAGTTAATGTTTTATCTCACTCCCCCACTTACTCTACTAAATTGGTTTTCCTCCTCTAGAAACCATTAAACTTTCTGTGCGCTATAGAATATGATAATGAACAAGGGTCAACAAAAGTTTAATTAAAATTTTCCTCTCATAAGAAATGTAGAATTATAATAATAAATACACATACCTTAAAATAAATTATACATCCTCTTAAAATAATATAAACATATAATTGATTGGTCTAAAACTATAAAATAACCAAAATCATAAAATATAGAATAGATATTTCAACTAAAATAAATATGTTAAGTAAACATAGTGGACAGATTTTATCATTCTAATGTTTTTTTAAATAAATTAAAATTTCACAAAATGAAAATATAAAATATCATAATTAAATGGAACATTGGTAAATTCAAATCTACTTATTCTAATCTCACTTTTTATATAGTTGTTGATCTTCCACTTAGTTAGTGGAACTCGCCTCAATAGGAAAATACAAATTGTGAAACATAGCCTCTTCATCTATTTATATATATTATCCTCTTAATTTATCTCATTTACATATATCCTTTTTCTTTCTTATCTTTCCCCATATCATGGTAATGTAATCTTGTATCTCTTAGCCCTAAAATCCATTTATATAAGGTTATTTATCCAAATGAAATCCTCCTTAAACCTATATTAACATGTTTTATAATATTCATGAAATATGAAAGACTGTACTATTATATTTTATCTCTATATGTACATATGTATCTTGTGATATCTTCATCATATCATCCTATATTTTTATCCATTACAAAATATACAATTATATCCATCCAAAATCACATTGTCATAACCTTAAACTCCCTCAAATTATATCTCAACCCATCTTTTTGATGAGATAGAAATGGTTTTTTGTAGGTGTACTAATAAGAAATCTATAACCTTGGAAGTGTACTGTAGTGTTGCCCAAATCTATTCAAATCTATTATGATGTAGTTATAACCCCTTTTACTACAGGTCTATGGACATTCATCTCTTTTTAACTACACAACAAAAACGAATCAATAATGGTGTAGCCTTTGATATGCTTTAAAACCCATATCTACTTTTCTTTCCATCCATGGTGTAATACATTTCCTACATCATAGACATATTTATTGCAAGCCACCTTCATAATAAGCTATAATGCATGAAAAATCATCATGGCATGGGATCTAACTCTAACTCATATTTTTTATCTACCTAAATCATCCTATCCATGACATTGAAATTATCCACTACATAGTTACTCCATTTTTTCATCTTCACTTCACACAGTGATGTAGGGATATATCTATTTTATAAAACACTTAATTTAATTCATTATCTAATATCTTATATGGAATAAAAAAGTCTTAATTGTTCCTCTAGTATCATCAAATCATCATCCCAAAGCATTTATAATGAAATTTATTTCATAAAACATGATCATATCCTCCAAGGTAGGTTGACTTGAAATTACCATTAAACATCCACAGTAGTTATGGAGTGTAAAAACATTAACTATGGTGTTGTGATTTTATATGAGGAATAAGGTCCATAATAAAAAAAATAAAACCATTTCTATTAAGTTAAAATACCTAGGATTTTTTGAGACCCACATTAGACATCAGTTCTTTTTTACGCAACATAATATATTATCATTATTTATCAGAATTTCAGAAACTCCTTTTCCCCTATAGGGGTGTCCCGAACAAATCTCATTTTTTTATTGCATGGTGAAATCCTAAATATACACTCCCTAGCCAACTTTAAGTAGGTTCCTCGTAAATGTTCTCTTCTCCATGAGAGTCTCCCATCTTTTTCATTAAAAAATCACTTTCACTTTGTATAAATTCATAAATATGATCCAAATATATATTTTTTTTATTTTTTCTCAAAAATAACATTTAAAAATTCAATTTCCCAAAATTGTTATAAAATAATGAATATTTGGTCAAATCACTTAAAATTTAATTACATTAAGGCATATAAATTTAAAAAAATGTATAAATAATTTTGGTTGATAAAATATCCCACAATTAAATATTTGTTATACTTATGAATATATTTCCACATAAAAATAAAAATGTCACCCACACAACCAATATTAAAATATCAAGTGACAAAACCTTAATTTTGTCAATGAGGAGAAGAATTTTCAGGATTCACATAAAAATATTTCATTAATTAATTATTTTTCATAGAAACTATGCTAACAATGAATTTTAATTTCCCCCATTGAAATTGATTTAAATCTCATTTATTCTATTAGAGCTTCTTAATCTATTATTTCTAGCATGATAATCATTATCTACCTCACTTTTTATTTTTTCACTCATCTCTCAGGATAGAAATTTGATGGAGTTATATAAGTACCTTTAATGAAATATTCTCACTATATGCTTGAATATGATCTCAAATCCTTACCTTGTTGTGAAAAAGATCACAATTAATCAATAGGGGACTTCATTAACGATCAAGAAACACTGAGGCTTAAGGGGTGGTATGTGATGATGTAGAACCATTGTGGATCAAAAAATAAGGATTGTATCTTATGAATCACACATGGTAATCAAAAATAAAGTCCAATGTAATTCTCCTCTTCAAATTGACATCCCCTAAAATCCCAACTAAAATTAGGTTATGAATAATCAAAATAATGAATGAATACCATCTTGTTTATTTTATATTTTTTTAATTTTTTTCATTTTGAAATTTATGTGTAATAAAAGTAGTGTACCCACCACCCAACCCAAAATGGTCAAGATAATTCGTCAAAAAATGGTGATTATTGACCCTCCAAAAACACAACCCATTTTTTCCCTAAAATTGTTATTGTTTTTTCTTATTTTAAATTTTTATTAATTTTTTTATGAGGGTTACATGATATGATAAAATGATAGGTAATAATAAACCTTATTAAGACCCAAGGAATCACTTAAAATCTATCCTCCAATGTAACACACACCCTTTGTCGATGAATAACTTCTTCCACTACACTTAAACCCATTACAATCATAAAAAATACCAGGAATATGGTAATAAAGGATAAAATTGGATAGTGATTTGGCTAATCACTAAAAATGATAATTCATGTCTTCTAAGAGCTCAAAAAAGATTAAATTAAAAATGTGGGTCTCAAGGATAAGAGGGTAACCAATAAAAATTCCCTAATCTTATTAAAAGTGAATTCATAAAATCATATATTTGAGAAGATACAAATATATGCTCTATTATGAACATTCCTCAGGTATATCTCAAGTACCAAGGTTAAAGAAATAATTTAAAATTTTACTTTGAACCCTCTTGGGAGTGAATAAATATGTTAAAAGTAAACCACTCATGGAATAATTAATAATAAAAAAATAATAAATATAAATTTTATAAATTCAAATAATGAAAAATGTTTAAGGTAATTCTATCTAAATAAATTTAATAGCCTCCGTAAATCATGAATTATCAAATCAATATCTCTATGCTTATCTCTAATCATCTATCTTGTATCATACTCATTCAATCACATAGACATTTACATCTAAAACTGGTCATCATTTGATTATTAATTGATAAAATTATCATAAATAAAAAAGTATCAAAAACATAGGATGGGTATGTTTTTTTAGTTAATGATAAAAAATATAAATTAAAATGTATGGGAGGTAAAAATTTAAAAACACTCCCCATTCCTAAAGAATCACTCTATATATTTCATTATTTATTTACTCATTTTTCATTATGACATATAAACGAAAATAACCGTGTGAAATAAAAAGATTAATGTAATTTAAATAAAACATGGGGGGTTGAAACTACATCCTAAATTAAATTCCTAAAATAAATTCATCAACTATGGCCTAAAAAAATCCTATACAAGGAATAAAAAACAGTTTTTTATCTAATAAATTGATTTTCTTAAGGTTTTTAATATAATTCTTACCTTATTTTATCTTGTAATTTCAGTAAATTATAAGGATGAATATCTGAAATTTAGCGAATTATGAATTTGTATTTCATCTGTTGGCTTCCATTCCACCACTTCTTCCTTGAAAACCTTATTATTTATTTTTAAAGGATAAAACCAAGTTGTTTACATGTATTAAATAAGTACTAACTTTTTTTTTCAAAAAGCTAATAATACTACCCCTTTTCCTGATATTTTGGGTACTTTTTTCAAATTCTTCAATGATTTGAACATCTACTTCATCTTCTTTCTATTTTTATTTTAGAACATTTTATAGCCTTTTTATTTCTTAAGTGATAGACTAATATATCATAAGATTGATCATGTTGTTCAATATATCAGCAATTATCATCCCTTACTCCTATTCTTCGTTTAATGTTTCTACTGGTTGTTTTTCTTCCCTATTTGGATCTGGTATGGGGATAGAATCTTTTGGAAAAACACAATATTCTTTATGTGTAATAGTAATCTTGGATTCATCTTTGCACTCAACATCACTCTCAAAACTTGTCCATAAGTATCGCTATAATAATATATTCCTCCTTTAATTTATTCTTTTAATCCTTCACTATAGAGAGTCGTTTTCACCTAATAAATCATAGAAATATTTTTAAATATTATTCTAGATCTAAGTGATGAGATGAGGTACAATTCTGAGGCCTGATGTTCCTAGAATTAATTTTATAAAAATAATAAATATATTTTTATTGAACACAGGTGGTTAATTATATTAAATGGGATATCTATTAAATGGTTGATCGGATCCAATATCTAAGGTCGCAGTTGGGTCCGGAAGGTGGTTTTCACCCTTTGTGTGACATAAAATGAGTTGGCATTGGATGTTCGGACCCCTCGCTCATTGGCGATGTGTTAAATGAGTGAATTAAATTATTAATTTGTTCATTTAATAGCTCAACCCTGAATGACTCACGAATGGGGATTCACATGACAAATCTAATACCACAGTTCAGTTCAAAACATAGTATTTATCCTAGGCAGTGTATAACCTTTGTCGGCGTAAGGATTTCGACCTAGGTGCCATCATGGATGAGTGATTAAATAATTAAATAATTATTTATTTAAATATTTAATTGATTAAATCCTTTTTAACCTAATTAAATCTCTATAAGTATGATACTATGGAGATTTTCCTTAGGTTTCCTCATAACCCTAGGATCTCCAACGACTCCTCGCATCTCCTTCCCGTTGGTGAATGAAGAACAAACGACAACGAAGCCTTGGGTCCAGGAAGATCGAAGCATGATGAACGCAACATCTTCTTTTGATCATTTCATAAGTGATATCTTCATCAAATATGATCAATACGATCTAGGTAGGACTTGTCTTTGGAAATTTTTACACCCTAGATTAAATATTGGGTAGTTTAATAATTTTTTTGTCAATATGCGCCCTCTTGCATGATTCTAGCGTTGAAATAAATTCCTTTTATCAATAATTTCCTAACCCAAATTGCTCGTTCGTGATCGTTGGCCAAGAATTCTTGGGAAGCGATCCCAACCCTTTGTTAATGTGCTTTTTTCTCCTATTTCTATGAATTATTCACCATTGGAACCATGTGGTTCTAGACTCGACAATTGTTGGGCGACCCGAGCACAATCGGGCACACAGATTCAAGACGGATTCATGCAACGGAAACAGAATCCTGAGTGGACACTGGATAGGCCTAGATCGTGACCCGAGGATCAAAGATCTATGATCCTTTAAAAGATTAAAGTTAGAACGAATGTGTCCTGCCGCATGGAAGGATAGGCGCATCCGCGCAGTGCGTGTATGGTTTTTTGGATGGCGGTCTGGTGCATCTACGAGCAACGCAGTCCAGTAGTGGGACGTGGTTCCGGTGGTGAGTAAGAGGCGGTGTGTGATGGTGGCTCCAGGTGAGGGGATTCGGTCGGCGGAGCAGGTGGCTCCCGAACAGTGGCAATGTTTGGGCGAGGCCGCCTGGTGCGACGGAGCAGGCTGCTCCTAAGCAGCTGGGGTGAGCAACGACGGTGGTCGAGCGGTCGAGATGGTCGCACGAGGTGTGGCCGATGCCAGCATGACACCCTAAAAGGATGAGAAAAAGAGGAAATAAATAAATCAAAATAAAATATTTTTTTGTTATTATAAATATTATTTGTATTAATCTTTAAACCCCCATTACTCTCACACGGGGAGTCCAATTAACACGTAGTTAGTGGTTGTATGAACCCACCAATAATACAATTATTTAAATACCACTTCAGATAATTTTATCCGACTCATGACCTAGGCCCCAAAATTGCACGAGAAATAATAGATTTAGTATTATTATTAAATCATTGACCAGCCCTAACTCCTATGGGCGACGTCCGATTGATGTGTCATCTGTGGAAGCATGACCCAGTTTTTAAGATGGTATTTTCAAGAGTGATTTTGGAAGATTTATTCAAATTTTTAGATTGGGTCCTCAAAATGTCCGAATAATAATAATATATTATTATTATCAATGTTTTGATGTCACGTACATAACCTATTTTAGGGTTATTTTAAATTTATTTTCCACTCATGATTTGTTTTGGTGGTTTCCAAAGCTTTTATTGAGAATAGGTGAGTTTTCATGAATTGGGCCAAACTGCGAGCCCAATTCCAGATTTAAAAATAAATTTTGTTTCATTTATAACTTTTTCAATTTTTAATATTTTTGACTCATTCCAACTCCTAATTGTTCTCCCCTGATATATTAACCCCATATTTAAATTTGGGGCCGTTATAAATCCATAATCTTGGTGGATATGAGTTTTTAGTTAGGGAATTGGGTCTGCCCGAAAGCCCATTTTCTGCATTAAAAATAAATTTTAATTCTTTAATATCACTTTCAATATTTGCGTGTTTTCGGTGATTCCAAGCCTCATATGCGGCCATTACACCCAGCCTCTCGCCCAGACTCTTTACCCCCCTCTTTGGAGCTCTTAGGATCGCGATTTAGGGACTCACATCTTAGGATTTCTAAAATCGGGCAGATTTGATGAGGTATGTTCATTCAATCATAACTCCCTCAATTCATACTCTTTTCCCTCCATTCCAATTCCTAAATGACCTAATAAGTCTTGTGAGAACATCCCCTGAGTTTTGGCCGTTTTCAATTTCAGATACTGGTGTTTTGGGGAGATTAATTCTAGATTTCTCAAGTAAGTTTGTCCATTTCTTTTCTCCTTTCAAATTGATTAGGGTTTCATTCTATTTTTTAGGGTTTACTCCCTTTTTATTGAAGTGAACAATGACCAGTGGGTAGGGGTTCGAACCTAAGGTTTAACCTTGGGTTTTCTTGCACCAATTTTCTATTTTAGGTTTGATCTACCCTTCTTGAGGTGCGGCGGTGGTGCGTTTGTGTTTTCACACAAAGGATTCAATGGTTTCATTTGATTTGGTAGGTGATTCCAATGTTGATGCAATCTTTGTGTATTAGCATGCTGTATTTATCATATTTTGAAATTTATATAATTTTATTATTGCTAAAAAAATTGGTTCTAATGATGTTTCCATTGCAATTGAATTTAAAATGCCAATTTGGTGTGAAATTGGGGGTTTTCCAAAGAAGTGTTTTGTTTGTTTATTTGGGGATGCCCTATAAATACTTAGTTGTTTTTATGGATCTGTAATAAGGCATGAAATACTGTTTATAATGTTTATCCCCTTTGGTAATTTCTGAAAAAAATGGGTTTTAATTGTGTTTGTAAAGAAAGTGATGTTTTGGTTCCACTTTTGTGTGAAAATGAAGGTTTTACAAAGATAACACTTCTTGTTTAACATAAGGATGCCCAAAAATTGATTCGTTGTTTTAATTGATATTTATTGGGCTGCCTTTACTGTTTTGGTAACTTACAATTGTGAACATCATGTACAAGTGGGTTTCTTAAGGGGTTTTGTGTGCAAAACTACGCGAGATTTTGTGAAATTGATTTATTCAAATTCAAAGAGTTTGTTGTGTGTTTTAAGTGGTATAAAATGAGATAGCTACTGTATTTGGTGTATGTGACCAGTAGTGATGTTTTACATTAAAATGGATGTGTGTTAAATCCTGAAATTGTTTGAGCACAAAGGGGGAAGCCCGGGTACCTAGGTGGGGCGGATTTGTACTAGTACGGCTAGTGGACCGGATGAGTTTTGTCCCTGTTTCACTTAGCATTTGGATAACGACAACTCTAACTAAACTTTGTGGATGATGATTGGGGACCAATAGGTTATGGGTATGTTCCCTACTAGTGTCTCGTGCACGAGAAAGGATTTTACTATGGTTACATTACACTGAGGTACGAGGTACATGGGGCCTGAGACTATCTAGTGCCTAGGGGTGTTCCCGGTTTTGTTGCTCAGTGGATTTGTGGTATTTGCCCTTGTTTTTGGGTGTCTTTGAAATTATAATGCAGTATCTAATATTCCTATTTAAATGTGTTAACATTCTGAAAGTTTTATCTTGAAAAATGTTTTCAATTTAAAGTTTTATTTTGTGGAAGTTTTCACCGCTTTTAATTGCATATTAAAACTGCTTGCTTTTTCACCTTGTATTGCATGCACCTTGGAATCATAGGGTGGTTTCCTATTGGGCTTAGGCTCACACCCTACTTACACCCCTTGGGTGTAAGTAGACCTTTTTTTTGACCCAGGTAAAGGAAAGGCTAAGGGTGATGGCGGTTCAGGGTGTTAGTCCTCATCCTTGGGGCGGAGTAGTGGAGACGACTTGGGGGTGATGACCCCTTGTCATGTGGAGTCCATGGGGCTGTTTTGTTTCTGTTCCATTGTGTCTTTGGACCTTTTGTATTGAATATAAACCTATGTATTCCGTTCTGGTTTTTTTAAACATCATTTGGTATAAATTTTCAGATTCAGTTTATTGATTGTTTTTAATGGTTTATAACTTCATATTCGGGTAAATCATTCCCAAACCTAAATAAATGATACCCGGGAACTTGTGCCAGCCCGTGGGGATAGGGAACGCCCTTCGGGTCATGTCACGGGCTGGGTTTGGTGCCGGTTTGGGCGGCGACCAGATTTGGTTCGTGACAATATGGTATCAGAGGAGGTTCGCTCCATTTGAGTCATGTTATTTGGGAAATAGTCCGGATAGTCTAGAGTTATGATTGTTGGGACATGGAATTCTGGTTATGGGTAGTGTGATTGATCACCACACCTCATTTCAGGATTCAAGTCGCCAGGGGAAGTTGGGATTTGTCTATGTCTTTGGGTTTTCTTGGTTTGATGATGATTAGGGGAAATGAAAAGAGAGTTGGGTTAATGGTCTCAATGAGCTCGCAGGGTCTGGCAAGCCATGTGGAGCCGGGGATATTCCCTAGAACACTCTCTGTGACAGTGAAGTGATTGGAATATGGCCGCCAACCATATGTCCAAGTCACCCACTGAAACTAGTTTCCTCTCACATTGTCTAGTGTTCTTTAGTTTTGAAATCTTGGCATTTTGGTTTTAAGGTGACTTGGTTTTAAGAAGCGTAAAGTTTTTATGAAATGATTTTCAAATAAAAAGGGAATGGTTGGGTTTATGAAATGGCAGAACTGAATTTTCAGAATTGTTTTGAAATATAAAATGGTGTGCTTACACCTCTTTGAAAGCAGGAACTATATTGAAGTTGGTTTTGAAAAGTGTTTCCAATAGAGTTTTCTAAACAATCAGAGTGTGTTTTAATGGGATGAGATGTTTTGAAATTGATGTGAATATCTTGAAAGTGAGTTATTTTCTAAATGGTTGTGACTTTCTGATTTTTTTTTTTAAGATGTGAGTTGGGATTTTGATCTCGTGGTTAGCGATTTTGAGAAAAAAGGATGTGTTGGTTGACCGTTTTGGTTTTGAAAAGTGGAACAAATTTTTGTTTTACCCTTTGGTATTTCCATGAGTGACCACATGCATGGGGTTATATGGGATGATGGATGGTTGATCTCATGACTGGATGAGTGCTGGGATGGTTATGAGGAGGGTGCCCGGTGTGACACAAAAACATGCATGTGTGAGGCCCATGGGGTACCATTGGTGGATACGCTTACTGCAAAACCGTTTGTTTTCAAAGAAATAGTTTTAAAGAAAATCATGATGTATTGATGAATAGTTTGGTATAGTTTTTATTATGGGTTTTTGATACTGTTGATGTTGTGGGATGTTTTGAGTCCAAGAACCCCTCGTGTTTGAACTGTGTTTTGGGTTTGTGTTTGGTCGGTGAGCTGTGTTGTAGGGAAGATTAGTGGTCTCTTCTGAAAAATGTTTTGGGATGACTTTACGGTGGTTCCCTTCATGTGTTTGGATCTGGTTTGAGGCATGTTTTGACTAATGGACCAGCTTGGTTGGGTCCTTGGGTTCTCTCATTGGATAAGGTATGCCCCCATTAAGGGTTAATGCACAGCTGAAGTGCAATCCATATTGTTTCGCCATTTGAAAATCCTCCAGTTGATCAATATAAGGAATATTTTATCGATCATTGTTGATTGAGTCTACACCCATTCATTTCTTTGATTTTTTGATCCTCTTGTAGTGGTAAAGTTATTGTGGAAGGTTGAAAGAAACCTTAGTTTCTAAAGTTTCATGATTCGTCGAAGGTGGAAGTGTTCTTTAGTTGTAAGTGTGGATGAGTGTCTCCATGGTGTCTAAAGGACCTTTGGGTTCTTCAAAGTTTCTTTGAAGCATGAGTTCATGTTAAACCACCAGTGTGAGAAATATGGTCACGATAGGATATTGTGGCCACTTTATAGAATTGTGTGTTGTTTGGGGATGTTGTATAAGGTCCCTCTCCATGCATTGTTTATATCAGTCACAATGGCCATGTTAGGTGATGCCTTATGATGTCATGTGCTCGATTGACCATATAGGTGAAAGTCGTGAAATCCTCTGAGAGTCCCTATTATGTTGTGAGAATGTCTCCCTTGGAAAAACATCAAAATCTTCCATTTTAGACGAAGGTGAGTGTTGGTGTTCTTTACTTCTATTGTTTCTCACCTAAAGAAACTAGGTGTGATGTGTGTGTATCTTATTAGCCCTTGTTTCAGTGAAATATCGGGATAGGTTAAAGTGAGTTTGGAATGTGTTATGTCTGGAAAACTTATCTGGGATTGCGTTGTAGTTGTTGGTTTCATTGAAAGAAGAATTATCGTTCATGGGGTTTCCAAAGCCTAACTGCGAGGCCGAAGATGCTTCAATCATTTGAGCTCCAGCCATAGGTCTCGGAGAGAAGCTGGCGCGTAGTCAGGGGAAACTCCAGTGTCATTTAAACCCTTGTACAAAGTCCAATCCGCAGTATGAAAGTGAGGAAGATATTAAACCTATAGTGTCATAATCATTCTTCTGTTGTCCATGTTCGGTGGAAATAGGTGGAGGGCTGTGTGCCCATGTCATCACCCAATGTTATTCCCTCCCCCTTTTGGTTGTCTACACTGTTTGTGAACACAGTTTTCACTTGGATAATAGTGACCATGCCCCAGAAAACCATGCGGAAATAAGGATCCCAACTATTAGTGTATGGCTTCCCAAACCATGCAAACTAACTATGTGGTCGCCCCAACTCTTTAAATTTTGGGGTCTTTCTTTACCGGCCAGTGCTGGTTGGTTAAGATGATTGGTTCTTATGGTGGGGAGACCCACTATGAGTCTTATATAATTTCTTTTGTAAATTTCTGATGGAAGTATATCCTTTGTACCGGTGAGTCCATTTAGTCCTCCCCTGTTAGTCTCTTGATTATGTCTCAAAAAAATATTGGTTGTCTCTTATGGTGGGGAGCGTATTTGTGTCCCCCCTGTACCAGTAACATAGATTTTTTTCCATGGTCTTGGCTTGGTGTAGATAGTCTCGTTCAGATATATCTAGCTACCAACATCATTCTTGAGTAAACATTGGTACTGGAGAGCACCCAATGGTTTAGTTAAAGTAAGGTAAGTGTAACCTTGTTCAAAGTTGTTGTTCGTTTGGATGAATTGCTTGAGTATTGTTTGGATTGTGTTTGAGGAGTTTTTATTTGGGATAAAGCCTGAATGTTCTTGATGGTTTTAGGAAAGTGGTGTAAGTTTGATTTGTGAGATTATTCCTTCCTTCATTGATCACTGGAGGTGTTTTGACCTTTGGGGGTGAAACCTGGCAAGGGTGTACCTATTGGTTTCTCAGTTGGGTTTGGTTATTGCTTTGACCTTGCTGTGACTTTCCGGGGCGGAAAGTTTTCAAGGTGGGGAGAACTGTCACGTACATAACCTATTTTAGGGTTATTTTAAATTTATTTTCCACTCATGATTTGTTTTGGTGGTTTCCAAAGCTTTTATTGACAATAGGTGAGTTTTCATGAATTGGGCCAAACTGCGTGCCCAATTCCAGATTTAAAAATAAATTTTGTTTCATTTATAACTTTTTCAATTTTTAATATTTTTGACTCATTCCAACTCCTAATTGTTCTCCCCTGATATATTAACCCCACATTTAAATTTTGGGCCTTTATAAATCCATAATCTTGGTGGATATGGGTTTTTAGTTAGGGAATTGGGCCTGCCCGAAAGCCCATTTTCTGCATTAAAAATAAATTTTAATTCTTTAATATATCTTTCAATATTTACGTGTTTTCGGTGATTCCAAGCCTCATATGCGGACATTACACCCAGCCTCTCTCCCAGACTCTTTACCCCCCTCTTTGGAGCTCTTAGGATCGCGATTTAGGGACACACATCTGAGGGTTTCTAAAATCGGGCAGATTTGATGAGGTATGTTCATTCAATCATAACTCTCTCAATTCATACTCTTTTCCCTCCATTCCAATTCCTAAATGACCTAATAAGTCTTGTGAGAACATCCCCTGAGTTTTGGCCATTTTCAATTTCAGATACTGGTGTTTTGGGGAGATTAATTCTAGATTTCTCAAGTAAGTTTGTCCATTTCTTTTCTCCTTTCAAATTGATTAGGGTTTCATTCTATTTGTTTTAGGGTTTACTCCCTTTTTATTGAAGTGAACAATGAACAGTGGGTAGGGGTTCGAACCTAAGGTTTAACCTTGGGTTTTCTTGCACCAATTTTCTATTTTAGGTTTGATCTACCCTTCTTGAGGTGCGGCGGTGGTGCGTTTGTGTTTTCGCACAAAGGATTCAATGGTTTCATTTGATTTGGTAGGTGATTCCAATGTTGATGCAATCTTTGTGTATTAGCATGCTGTATTTATCATATTTTGAAATTTATATAATTTTATTATTGCTAAAAAAATTGGTTCTAATGATGTTTCCATTGCAATTGAATTTAAAATGCCAATTTGGTGTGAAATTGGGGGTTTTCCAAAGAAGTGTTTTGTTTGTTTATTTGGGGATGCCCTATAAATACTTAGTTGTATTTATGGATCTGTAATAAGGCATAAAATACTGTTTATAATGTTTATCCCCTTTGTTAATTTCTGAAAAAAATGGGTTTTAATTGTGTTTGTAAAGAAAGTGATGTTTTGGTTCCACTTTTGTGTGAAAATGAAGGTTTTACAAAGATAACACTTCTTGTTTAACATAAGGATGCCCAAAAATTGATTTGTTGTTTTAATTGATATTTATTGGGCTGCCTTTACTGTTTTGGTAACTTACAATTGTGAACATCATGTACAAGTGGGTTTCTTAAGGGGTTTTGTGTGCAAAACTACGCGAGATTTTGTGAAATTGATTTATTCAAATTCAAAGAGTTTGTTGTGTGTTTTAAGTGGTATAAAATGAGATAGCTACTGTATTTGGTGTATGTGACCAGTAGTGATGTTTTACATTAAAATGGATGTGTGTTAAATCCTGAAATTGTTTGAGCACAAATGGGGAAGCCCGAGTACCTAGGTGGGGCGGATTTGTACTAGTACGGCTAGTTGACCGGATGGGTTTTGTCCCTGTTTCACTTAGCATTTGGATAACGACAAATCTAACTAAACTTTGTGGATGATGATTGGGGACCACTAGGTTATGGGTATGTTCCCTACTAGTGGCTCGTGCACGAGAAAGGATTTTACTATGGTTACATTACACTGAGGTACGAGGTACATGGGGCCTGAGATTATCTAGTGCCTAGGGGTGTTCCCGGTTTTGTTGCTCAGTGGATTTGTGGTATTTGCCCTTGTTTTTGGGTGTATTTGGAATTATAATGCAGTATCTAATATTCCTATTTAAATGTGTTAACATTCTGAAAGTTTTATCTTGAAAAATGTTTTCAATTTAAAGTTTTATTTTGTGGAAGTTTTCACCGCTTTTAATTGCATATTAAAACTGCTTGCTTTTTCACCTTGTATTGCATGCACCTTGGAATCATAGGGTGGTATCCTATTGGGATTAGTCTCACACCCTACTTACACCCCTTGGGTGTAAGTAGACCTTTTTTCGACCCAGGTAAAGGAAAGGCTAAGGGTGATGGCAGTTCAGGGTGTTAGTCTTCATCCTTGGGGCGGGGTAGTGGAGACGACTTGGGGGTGATGACCCCTTGTCATGTGGAGTCCATGGGGCTGTTTTGTTTCTGTTCCATTGTGTCTTTGGACCTTTTGTATTGAATATAAACCTATGTATTCCGTTCTGGTTTTTGTTTAAACATCATTTGGTATAAATTTTCAGATTCAGTTTATTGATTGTTTTTAATGGTTTATGACTTCATATTCGGGTAAATCGTTCCCAAACCTAAATAAATGATACCCGGGCACTTGTGCCATCCCTTGGGGATAGGGAACGCCCTTCGGGTCATGTCACAGGCTGGGTTTGGTGCCGGTTTGGGCAGCGACCAGATTTGGTTCGTGACATTTGACCTGCTATAATTTCAACATGCTACGTCCAATTAACATGTCACCAGCGGTGTTGTGATCATGATGTTGAGGTGGGTCCTTTGACACCAACTCTAGATACATAAACCATAGATGAGATATAGGCCACACGAGACCCGGTTCGCAAATGTTACTATTAAATGAAACTTTTTGACTGGGTAACTATTTCTGATGAATGATTAGTCCATATCATGTATTTTTCCTTGAGGAGCGCAATGGAGCATTCTATATATTTTGTTTTGATACCAATGCATGGGCCCCCATGGGACTCCTCTCAAACTTATTGCATTGACATTTGAATTTTTTGTCTAATGGTCATTTGTAGCAAGTGGATAGTCTACCTCGTGTGTTTTTCACAAGGATCACAGCGGTGTGATCCATTGGTATGTGAGGATCCCTATCAGTGGTCTCATTAATTGTGGAAACATGAAAAGGAATATTGGTGTAATATCCTACTCGATGTGTTTCGATCTTGATTCTCATATAACAGAGTATGAAAATAGGGAACCAGCCAGTAGACACAGGCCAATACCTGGATCAGCAAGGCACGCCATGTATTACACCCACACAATGTGTTCCCCTACATGGGATGTGAATTGTGTACTGACCACACACGGTCAGGCAACGAATAAATACCACACACTATGTTGCCACAACACACACACCATGTACTTCTTGAGTTCAACTGAGCAGTCTTAAAATCTTCGCATCTCCTTTATTTGAACATGGATTTTGTCTATGAGATGCCTACCCTGGGTGTTTTTCTACATAGAACACGATAGTTCCCTCAGAGGCGGCATTCAAAATTTGATCTGAATGTTCCGGGATGGCATGCCCGTATATGACACTCAATGATAGCAGGTGATTTACTACCCAATATCATGGCATGGATTGAATTTTCTCAGTGGTATGGAATGTCTTGACATTGCCCAGTAGTGTGGCATGGATTGACATTACCCAGTAGCATGACGTGGATTGAAATTTCCCAGTAGTGTGGCATGGCTTGAATTTTCCCTTTTGTGTGATATGGCATGACTTTTCCTAGTAGGGTGGCATGGCTTGAGTTTTTCTAGTAGGGAGGCATGACTTGACCTTGCCCAATGGTGTGGCATGGTTTTCCATACCTAAGGACTCACGGGGAAGAGGTTTATTTTTCCACCAAGATACATCCTTGTGACACAACCCAAAACCATATGGGTGAGTCAGTGCCGCCAAAAGTGGATAGTACTGAGATGCGGTGATTTGAGCCCCATTGACATCTACCTCCTAGGAAGATACAACAAGATGTGGGGAATTGAAGATGGTGTTACTTGGAACTATTAGTTACTCACTTTATTGGGATGAGCTTGTGAAATGGAGATCTCCTTACCCTCTCATTTAGGTTTCTTTGACTGAGCATATATATATATATATATATATTATATTTCCAATATCCACTCCTTGGGTTTTGGTTACTCTCCTTAAAGGAGAAGCGAAGATGTTCGGGGTATTCCAAATGATTTTATTGTGTAGATTCTCATGGTTGGATGAGTATACCCTCCTTCTATAGGTTGCAAAGACTCGATAGGCAGTTCATAACCTCACTATTGTGAGCTCCTTGTGTTTGGATGAGTCTACATTCATCTCTTGTTGGGTTGAGTTGTACTCTTTCCATTCACTGTTATCTTACCTTGTTATCTCAACTGCTTCTATTAAGTGTATCTCTTTCTACACCCCTTCACCTTTCAAGGGGGTTCTACTAGGTATGTATATACTCACCCCTGCATGGGATTCATCCAACATGTGTCATGTCTTTTGTAGACGATGGACTGGTTGATCATGATTTCAGAAGATCTTAGAGAAACAGGCTACGTGGACTGTGTATGGTGGTCATAGTTGGGATATAAGTGTAGGGATCTCTCATTTTTTATTTTTTTCTGTTTCATTTAGGTTGGGATATCTTTTTGGTTTTGGCATGTGTTATTTCCCTTTAATTTTCAGTATACACTACCGTACTCTTGTACTGTCCATAGGTTCATGCATGTTTACATTACATTACAGCTGTTTCATATTTTTCTATTTTTCATCTGCACTTTTTCATTGAGTAGGTTTTGTGTGTGGGTAAAGGTTTCAGGAAAAGGCCTCCCCAAGTTTAATTGTTCCTTCGGCACTTGTTTCCAACCCTTAGCTTATAAGGGTTGGCTTGGGGTAGTTTCAGATCGAGCCATAGCTTCTGTCAAGTTATCACAAAGTGGTATCAGAGATAGTTCATTCCTTGGGATGTTGTTAGGATATTTTCACATCTAAAGTATTGGTTTTGTTTAGGAAAACAGTGGTAAAGTTTATTGAGAGATGATCTCAGTCCAGAGAGTCCAATGATGGTACGAGAACCCGATGTATCCATTCATCAGGACCCTGAATGCCCACTTGTCGAATCATCACCCTAAGAGACTTATTACATGAAAAACTAGTACACACATCCTATATGATTGAATCTTTCACTATCCTTCTTTATTCATCTCACCATCATTGTTTATATATATATATATATATGTTCATTTTGTAGCAGTACTTCTTGAAAACATTCAGGATGTCTATGCGGCGATAGTAATCCAAGATACTAGCCTCGGTTCATGATGATGATCCCATGAGTGACGAGGCCTCAATTCATGACCCATAAAGTAATCTCCTCTATCTAGGTGGGATGGTAGTAGAACGCCCACCTATTGAGAAGCAGATAGCCCCAAAGAGAGGGTTGAGGATGTGCGAAGGCTGAGCGAACTACATGAGTTACAATACTAGAGACCACTGAGGTTACCTGGTGAGTCATACCCTCACATAGTAGAGGTTTGGCTAGATTCAGTAGTCCACCTCTTCAGTATTACATGGACACCAGCAAAATAGATGGTGCCTTTGGTAGTCGGTCCTTTCTACAGATCAGTTGGGCGATGGTGGAGCCTAGTTACTCAGATAATTAATGAGTTGATTCTGTCATGGGGCAACATCCATCATCTATTTTGTGAAGATTACTATCCCTCCTTAATTTTCTCCATTTGACTTCAAGATATCCTCCATTTTTATTTGGGAGGGATAAAAAGACTAAATTTGTTTCTAGGTTCATAGACCTTTCACACTACTCTTTGGACATGCTCTGTGATGACTACTTCTAAGAACAGATGTTTGAGCAGGGTCTCCATAGGGAGATATATGATTTCATAGTACCCTGGTACATCCCCACCTATTCTGGGGTTCTAGGGAAGGAACTAGTGATAGAGAACCTCTTATCACACCATGAATCTAGTTATAGTATAGGTCATGATGGAGCTGAGACATCAATCAGGGCTAGCAGTTGTTAGCCGGCAAGATCTCATCGTATGCGATATTCTCATGATCGAACTCAAGCATGTGGTTAGGAAATTTCAGCTCAACCCAGAGAGGATTGGTTTTTTGATTGTGATGGGTGAGGTCACAAGGTATGAGACTGCTCCACCAGACGTGATGAGAATCTCACACAGAAAATAGGTGTATCACCATGGCAGGGATAGTGCCATGATCAGGGTGGTCTCTAGGGAGGTGGTGATGGTAGAGGAGAAAGGGGAGATGGAGGTGAGGGGGTGATGTTATGAGGTCATTACTCTACCACCAGGCGGCCCACGTTAGTCTCATGAATATGGCGGCTGGATCCACAGACATTCGCAAGATTTGGATTTCAACAATCCTGCAGAGCATGAGACGATAACAGGTACACCTTGAATCTTTTCTATTTTTCCAGTATATCCTGTCAGATACTATGTAAAGTGATCTTTTATCCCGTATCTTTTCTTGAGGTTTAACCAAGGGGATGTGGGTCATCGTTGAAGCCCTATTTCATTTTTTTTATGTAACTTTGAATGCACAAATAAGGTGTGTCTTTCCCATACAAAGATGCTTTTTTGTGTCCTATGAAAAACTATGAGGGAGATTTCGTGCCACCCAAAGATATAATATCAATTTTTGGTGGAAGATCCCCTTTTACTTGTGCATTAAGGGAAAGGTTGTGTAGTGGAGTGTTAGAGTAAGTCATGTTATTTCCAACGGAGATTTTCTACTTGACTTACTTTATCTTGGAATTCCACTAGTGGGTGTGGCTGAGGGTCTAGTTTGGGGAAACTCTTCTTCCAAGAGGGGAAAAGAAAATCAGGGTATGCCACAAGATTTCCATGTTTATCATATTTCAGTTGAATGAGTTTACTCACCTTCTAGGTTTTTTTTCACCTTTACGTGCTAAAAATCAACCTTGATACAACAGTTATCATGTAGAGGTCGAGGTGATGCCTACCCCATGAACAGAACTAAACAACTCACTACCTGGTGCTGGCAATGACATTATTATCCCAAAGAATGTGGAGATTCTAACTTCATGGAGATCACTTTCTGGTTTGTACCTGAGGTGGAAACAATGGTTGGAAATTACTACAGGACTACAACTTTTTTAACACCCCAATCTTCCACGGTACACTTCTCTTTGAATAATACAGTAGCGTGTGTTGTACGCAACTTCGGGTTCTAACACACCGCGACTAATCAAAGTAGTCGTCATGAATAGTAATACCCACTTTTTAAAATTATAGAAATTTTATATTTCAAAATGGACTTCATTTTTTTATTCGTAATATCGAAATTATCCTAAGTTGAATTTTTTGTAATTTTCTGAGATCTTTCAATTTTTTTATGAATGGTAAAAAATACTTAAAACAACTTTTTTAATCAAAATAATTTATAGTGATAAATTATACTATTTAGTGGTTTTAAATTATAATTATAATATATTTTTACCATTTTATCCAATGGTGGTCATTATAATTAATTTAACATTGAAATTGGACATAAACTATTGTCAATCTTTTGATATATATTGTTTCTTAAAAACACGCTATTTGTTGTGACAACGGGAAATAATTATAAAATTAATTAATGAAACTTATATGTTAGGAATTTTTTAAAATAGAAATAATTTTTGAATTTGGAATATCAATTATATCTTAGGGTGAAATTTTGGCATTGTTCTGAAAAACTTCAATTTTTGATGAATAGTGAAACCACTAAGTGGTAGTTAAAAAACTGATTTTTCGTTTAAATTAAACATTACCACTTCTGTGATTTTATTTTCAAAAATCCAACATCCATGGTTTTCATTAGGATGTAAAATGTGGTTCAATGGTATTAAAATAATTTTTTGGTGAATAGTAACTTTTAAGTTTAATTAATCGCGATTAAAGGTAATTACTGAACATTTAAGGTAAAAATGATATTATAAAAATATGAAAATACCTTTACACTTGTCCTACCCCTATTGGATGAGTCATGGACGACCAAGAAAATCCATGGGTCAACTTGGGGACCCCATGGAGCCACTTTGGTAGGAAAATGACATTAAAAACTTTTTATTTAATGTTAAAATAAAAATGTCACAAACATGAGTTGGTTTACTAAAACAATTTTTAAATGGGGTTATACAAGTCATATTTTTGACTATAAATATTCATTAGAAAGATAAAATTATTTCCTACATCATGATATTTGTTTTATAATTTTTAGACATTAAATAAATTAAATTATTTATGACACCATGATGATGCAACGATTACCTCATTAATTAAAAATTTAAATAAAATAAAAAGATAATGTAAAATATAAGACTTACACCAATCCAAAGCCTATTATATGAGTATATTTCGAACCCGTATCACCTTATCATTGAAATATATAAGTTTGGGACCTTTAAAATCCGATACTCATTATATAATAAAGTAACATTTCATTACTTTCCAAGAGTGCCCCTCCTCTCCTCTTATAAAAGGCCCCCACCACTACCACCTTATTCACACCATCAAAGCCTTTTTTCCCATCCAACCTCTACCCAAATACTCTCTAAACTTCCCTCTATTACTCCTAGAAGCCTCAATTTGGGAATAAGTCTTCCCAAGGAAGCCTTTGGCTCAAATCAAAAAGAGTTACCCGATTTTAAAGTAATGTCTTCTTTTATGATCTTTTGTTTTATTTTGCTTCTCAAACCCCCTAAACTCTTTTATTCCTTTCTTTTATAACAACACCAGTATCTACAATATACTAGGATGTTGTTATGATAAATATTTGATTTACACTTACACACACTTTCGTCTAATGGTTAAAGAACATACTGTTTCTGTGGGTGGCGAAATACTGCCTCACGAAATGATGATTGTTCAATATTCTTTTAACACCTCTAATGGTGGCCATTTTGATGATACTATTTTCATATATGATATATATATTATTTTTATGTTTTCCTTATGCTTATTTATTTATCATCTATGTCATACCTTTATTATTTCCATTATGGGTAAGCGTGATAATTTCATTTTAGGAAGTGCGGACTACAGCCCCCTCAAAGTGATTTGAATCATTAATGTCATATGTGGGACGTATAAAGTATGGAGTAAATGATATTATATATGATATTATACTGAAATTATAATATAACTTTATATAATTATAAATTCATTCCATTAAATATGAAATAGAAATGAAAGTAGCGTTCATGCGTACGTACGACTTACCGTCTCCATGAACGGTGCATTTCATTTCTTACCTTTAAATGCTATGTAATATTATAAGTGAATGTATATACTGGATATAAATTATGTATATGATATCTAAATCATGAATATAATTATGGATATAATGGATATTTTACCACATGTACAACTTGTAATTTTAAGAAGTTTATTTTTGACTCAAGTACCAAAGATCGACAAAACAACCGTTATTAACATAAATAATTACATAATCTTCATAACATGGTAATAAGTGATATAAAAGGAATAATAAACTTGAACAGGGTTCCTAAGAAACTATAAATTAACTCTAGTTTATTATTCATGAGCATAAATAACGGTCGAGTCAAGTTGGGCACGAGGTAAGGGAACTTCTTAATCCAATTTCCATTCTTTGGGTTAATCACCTACTTTCCAATTATGTCATGATATTATTATGTCCTATCTTGTATTTTTAATTTATTTATGTGTACTTATATTGAATACACATAATAGATCTACTTTATTTAAAAAAATTATCTTTGTAATGGTCTTCATCTCAATCTCCTTTCATTGAGGCATATTTGGTTTTATACACAACTTTCATTTATATGGTGTATAAACCCCTTTGTCTTTTACTTTTATTCAAAAGGATTCTTTTTATACGAAGAGTTTTTACTAAATGACAAAAGGAATGTTTTTTCTTATATATGCGGCGACAATGACTTATCCTCCTCCGTGACTATTATTTGTGTTTCGGCTTCCTCTATAAGCCATAACATTATTTTTAAAAGAAAAATAAATACCATGTTTTACTTTTATTTTATTTTGGTATTGAAAATGGTTTTGATGAAGTTTTTATTATATCAATGTGTTGTATTTATATCCTGTGATTGAAGTGTGGAAATATTATGTTTCCTTTATGCATGTTTTATGTGATAAAATTATGTTATGGTTTATGATATGACATGTTCATATGAGGAAAGCATTGGACTTAATAAGTGATGGGTGGAGCCCGCTATAGCTCCTCGATGCATCGGTAGGTCTCATGAGACAAACTAGTGTCTTGGCACGAGGCCTTGAAAAAATCTTATTTGCGGTCTCGACACGAGGCCTTGGCTACATGGTTATGATAGTATGGAATTATGCATTCCATCATTATGAAAATGGTCATTGATATTGCATGTGATTATTCGACTAGTAGAATATCCATATGAGTAAGTAAATGGCATTATTTAATTTTATTTTTGCCATATTATGCTGAAGTTCATGTTTAAAAATCCTTTTGTTTTAGTTATACATTGCCTTAAATGTTAATGTTTATTTATGAAAGCTTCCGCTATATTGTTATCCTTACTGAGCATCTGAGCTCACCCCTTCCAGTGTTTTAATTTTTCGAGGATGTGAAGAAGTATTTTAGGATTGACCTGCAGGGATAGTCTTAAGGGGATATGACTGTTGAAATTAGAGACTATGTTATTGTAGTTTTCCACTTTATGATGTATTGTAACATTTATGAATGTATCTAGTGTTTCCAAGGATACTAAACTAAACGGTCCTTAGAGTCTTGATCTTTTGTGATCATGCCAATGTTACTCAATAATACACTGACTCTGGGTAACTAGGGTCGGGGCGTTACAGTTGGTATCAAAGGCAGTTTAGTACTAACCTTGGAATCTAGATTTAGATAAAATCTGATTAGAGCACATAGCCCGAAGATAGACTTTGAGGATTAGTATAGAAGAACTTCCTAGAATTTTGGTATTATAGAGATTTTTTGATTCTTCCAAGAAATACATCTCTGTCTGGATACGAGAAGGTAGAGGAGGCTATGGCACAGATGTACCTAGGGGTAAAACCCGAAAACACCGCTTTGAGCTAGACTCGAACAGGAACTGGTGTAACATCCCCAAATGATAAAAGGTTAAATGGCTAAATGATATGACTCATGTCAAAAAGGCACACCTTCCTTTTCGGGAGCCTATCTGATTAAAACTCTATAGTTAAGCGTGCTTGGCCTGGAGTAGTGATTAGGATGAGTGACCTCCTGGGAAGTTCCCCAGGGTGTGTGTGAGTGAGGAAAAAGCACACTGGAAAGGACATGTGTTGGCCTCTGAGGACAATCATTAGTCAGATATCCCGTTCAGGCATGTGGGTGGACCCTAGGGTGGGCCCCACGTGTCTGCGGGGCAACTGAGGGTACCTGGTGGGTATGTGCTGTCACCGGGACCTGGTTGTCACATTTCGTATCAGAGGAGAAACTCAGCCTTAAGTGCGGTGCACTGCCTGGGTTGAGATGTAGGGCCCACAACGAGGGTGTTGTGCTCTAAAGGGGGGTGATTGTAACATCCCCAAATGATAAAGGGTTAAATGGCTAAATGATATGACTCATGTCAACAAGGTGCACTTTCCTTTTCGGGAGCCTATCTGATTAGAACTCTATAGTTAAGCGTGCTTGGCCTGGAGTAGTGATCAGGATGAGTGACCTCCTGGGAAGTTTCTCAGGGTGTGTGTGAGTGAGGAAACAACACACTGGAAAGGACATGTGTTGGCCTGTGGGGACATTCATTAGTCAGATAACCCGTTCAGGCATGTGGGTGGACCCTAGGGGGGGCCCCACGTGTCTGCGGGGCAACTGGGGGTACCTGGTGGGCAAGGACCCGACGACCATGTTAAAGGCGGGGTGTGTGTGCTGTCACCGGGACCTGGTTGTCACAACTGGTGCACGACAATAGGTCTTGCTGCACTCTTGGTTACGACACTCCCGGGGGATATGCTTAGGATAATTCTCATTTTCTTTACAAACCATTATGAGGGGTTTATGAGTATATACTTCCTCAAAGAAAACTTTTCTTTTTATGATTATGGATTATATCCATAAATAGTTCAATATATGTTAAGTGTTTTACAAGTATGAAATTATGTATTTTAATTCATAAACTAATCTAGTTTATTCCATTATTTAGAAATGGCGCCTAGTGTGAGGAATGAAAACCGTATCAATGCACGTACTCCGTGTAGGGATTGCCCTCCTGCTCAAGATAATTATTGTAGAGTTGGAGATACAACTAGTGTTGATCAACTTATTACTATACTTGGACAACTCACTGTAGTTATGAATAATAACCTTACTCGTATAGAGCACCCTGATCCGCAACGTGGAGGATCAATGTTAGACTGCTTCATGACTCAAAAACCGCCAAAATTTAACGGGTTTACAAATCCATTAGTAGCTGAGCAATGGGTAAACTCCTTAGAGAAAATATTCCACGCCTTGGGGAGTAGCGAAAGGGAGATGGTTTTTATGGCAGTCTACTGCCTCACTGGAGATGCTGATCAATGGTGGTCATTGATTCAAAATACAAAGGAAGATGAAGAAGTATCAAGTATGAAATGGAGGGAGTTTAAGGAAATTTTCTCAGAAAAATACTTTCCACATGACTATTGAGCAGATATGGAAAGACAATTTCTGAGTCTGAGGCAGAAGGAGGATGAGAATGTCGCAAAGTATGAGGGTAACTATACAAGGTTAGTGAGGCATTCTGCATATTATATACATAACCCAAGAAGTAAGATTTATCATTTCTTTGATGGGTTAAAACCATTTCTCCGTCGAGCATTAGTCTCACAAACCTTCTCGTCGTATGAAGATATTGTCTCATGTGCTATCAAGACGAAAAAGGAATTCTCTAAGTCTTATGACTTTAAAGAAAAGCAAGAAATGAAGAGATCTTCTGATCAATCTGGAAATGGAAATAAGGGGAAGAAGGGAAAAGTTGAATATCAGTCCTGTAGTAAATGTGGGAAGAAACACCCTGGTACTTGGTTGAAGGGAATGAGAGTCTGTTACAAGTGTGGTGAAAACGGCCACCAAGCTCATGATTACAAGGGAAAGAAAGTTGATGTCAGTGTGGAATTCTATAATTGTAGAGAGATGGGACATTATGAAAATGAATTTCCTAAGCGTCAGGGGAACTTACCTCAGAAGAGGCCAAGGGATCAAGGCCAAGCATATGCTATCACTACTAATGAGGTTGAAGCTCCGAAATACGTGGTGGTAGGTAATTTAATGGTTTCCTCAAGTTTAGCAAATGCATTATTTGATTCTGGATCATCGCATTATTTCATATCTTCCCAGTTTTCTAAGTAAATTAGATATTTCCAATTTGATTTAACAAGAGAATTGTCAGTCAAAACACCTAAGGGAAGTATTATTGCAACAAATTTTTGTGAATCAGTCCCCATTAGAGCACATAACTGTTCTTTATCCGTTGATCTCATTGTCATATCTATGATTGAGTTTGATATAATCCTTAGTATGGATTGGCTTTCGGACTATGATGCAAATATTTATTGTAAGAAGAAGGAGGTTACGATTTTTGATGATGATGATAAGGAACACCTTATTTTTAGAGCAGAATCGTCACCACCTAATTCTTATTTAGATCCACCCCAGTAGCTCAACTAAATTCAATTATTGGGGAGGAAGAGAATGAAATGACTAAGGGCGAGGGAAGGAATGTTCAAATAGAGGATGTACCTATTTTGAAAGAATATGAATATATGTTTCCGGAAGATTTACCTGGACATCCTCCAGAATGAGAAGTTGAGTTTTCCATTGATTTAATTCTTGGATCAAGGCCTATATCAAAGACCCCTTATAGGATGGCCACCATGGAATTAGTTGAACTAAAGAAACAACTAGAGGAATTGAGTAATAAGGGATTTATTCTCCCTAGTGTTTCTCCATGGGGAGCCCATATCCTTTTTGTTAATAAGAAAGATGGATCTATGAGGTTGTGCGTTGACTACAGGGAGATCAATGCTATAACAATAAAGAAAAAGTATCCACTACCTCGCATTGATGAAATATTTGACCAATTGCATAGACCTCAATAATTTTCAAAGATTGACCTTCGATCTGGATACCATCAGTTGTGTGTGAAGAAGGAAGACATTCCGAAGACAGCATTTCGAACAAGGTACGGGCATTACGAGTTTATAGTAATGCCTTTTGGATTGACTAATGAACCCTCTGTATTCCTGGATCTAATGAATAGGGTTTTCAAGGAATATCTTGATGATTTTGTGGTGGTATTTATTGATGATATCTTGGTATACTCCAAAATCTACGAAGATCATGAAACTCACTTGCGCATTATCTTGAAGACTCTTAGAAGGCATGAATTATATGGGATGTTTAGCAAGTGTGAATTCTGGATTCAAAAGATTTCTTTTCTTGGCCATATTGTCTCTAAGGATGGAATTTCTGTTGATCCTTCTAAGACCAAGGCAATCCAAGAATGGCCAGCACCGACGAATATAACTGAGGTACGTAGCTTTATTGGTTTGGCAGGTTATTATCGACGTTTTGTCCAGAATTTTTCCCTATTGGCTAACCCATTAACGAAGCTCACACGTAAAGGGGTTAAATTTGTCTGGACAAAATAGTGTGAATAATGTTTTGAAGAACTGAAGAGAAGATTAGTCAACGCTCATATATTGACTCTACCATCAGGGAATGATGGGTTTGTTATTTATAGTGATGCATCAATGAAAGGACTTGGTTGTGTCCTTATGCAGAATGATAGGGTTATTGCCTATGCATCACGACAGCTAAAAATTCATGAGCAAAACTATCCTACTCATGATCTCGAGTTAGATGCTGTAATCATTTCCTTGAATATATGGAGACATTATCTCTATGGTGAAAAATTTGAGATATATACCGATAACAAGAGTTTGAAATATATTATCTCACAAAAAGAACTCAACATGAGGCAAAGGTGATGGCTTTAACTACTCAAGGATTATGATTGCACGATACACTACCACCCAGGGAAGGCAAATAAGGTTGCAGATGATTTGAGTAGAAAAGATCATGGAGTTTTGAACATGATGAGAGTGGAAAGGTATCCTATTTTTATAAATCTAGTAAAGATAGATATGGGAATCACCATGGACAGTGAAACATCAAAAATATTTCAAATGGTTGCAAAACCATCTTTACTAGAAAGGATAAAGTATTCTCAGGCCAATGATGAAGAGTTGAAAAAGAAGATTAAAGCTATGAATAATGGGATATTGAGTGACTTTGTGTATGAAGACGGAATTTGGAAATTTGGGAGAAGACTTTGTGTTCCCGATATACCAGATTTAAAGAGGGAATTGTTGGATGATTCTCATAATTCCAATTTCTCTATACACCCTGGGATCACCAAAATGTATAGAGATTTAAAGGGATATTTTTGGTGGGACAACATGAAGAGGGAGATTGCTGATTTTGTGTCAAGATGTATGGTTTGTGAACAAGTGAAAGCTGGAAGACAACTGCCTGGTGGCGTATTGCAACCGCTTCCTATACCTGAGTGGAAATGGGATAATATTACGATGGATTTTGTCATGGGACTACCAAATACTCCTAGAAGAAATGATGCAATATGGGTCATTGTTGATCGTCTCACGAAGTCAGCACATTTTCTTGCTATAAGGGAAGATCTACCCCTTGAACGTCTAGTAAGACTGTATATTAATGAAGTTGTGAGACTTCATGGAGTACCCCTGTCGATTGTCTCGGATCGTGATCCTAGTTTTACATCAAGAATCTGGAAAAGTCTTCAGAAGGCCTTGGATACTGAACTTCGTTTGAGCACTGCTTACCACCCTCAAACAGATGGACAATCAGAAAGAACTATTCAATCCTTAGAAGACATGTTGAGATCATGCTCACTTGACTTTCAAGGAATGTAGGATCAATATTTACCTCTGGTAGAATTTTCCTATAACAATAGCTTCCATTCAAGTATTCATATGGCACCATATGAAGCGTTATACGGAAAGAGATGTTGCACACCAACCTGTTGGGATGACGTTGGTGAATGAAAATTTGTAGGCCCAGAACTGGTGGAGGAAACGATAGAAAAGGAGAAAGTAATCCAAAACCACATCAAAGCAGCTCAAAATAGGAAGAAGAGCTATGCCGACAACCGAAGGAAGGATTTGGAATTTCAGGTAGGATATCATGTTTTTTTGAAGGTATCTCCATGGAAGGGAGTTATACGTTTCAGTAAGAAGGGTAAATTGAGTCCGAGGTACATCAGACACTTCGAAATTCTATAACGAATTGGGGTTGTAGCTTACTGTTTGGCAATGCCGCCAAGTCTCTCCAAATTTCATGATGTATTCCATGTATCACTATTGAGAAAATACATGCCTGACCCAACGCATGTACTCACCTATGAGGAATTAGAACTGGAACCTGATCTCTCTTATTGCGAAGAGCCCATCAGGATTCTTGATACAAGAGAACAAGTGCTGAGAAACCGAACGACTCGTCTGGTAAAAGTTCTATGGAGAAACCATAAGATGGAGGAGGCAACATGGGGACCCGAGGAACTTATGATGAAGAATCACCCGAGTCTTTTTATACAGTGATATTATATGAAATTTCGAGGACGAAATTATTTGAAGGAGGGGAGAATGTAACACCCCAAGCTTCCATAGTCCACTTCTCTTTTAATAATACAGTAACGTGTGTTGTACGCAACTTTGAGTTCTAATACACTGAGACTAATCAAAGTAGCCATTATGAATAGTAATACCCACTTTTTAAAATTCTAGAAAATTTATATTTCAAAATGGACTTCATTTTTGTATTCGTAATATCGAAATTATCTTAAGTTAATTTTTTTGTAATTCTCTGAGAACTTTCAATTTTTTTTATGAATGGTGAAAAATACTTAAAACAACTTTTTTAATCAGAATAATTTATAGTGATAAATTATACAATTTAGTGGTTTTAAAGTATAATTATAATATATTTTTACCATTTTATCCAATGATGGTCATTATAATTAATTTAACATTGAAATTGTACATAAACAATTGTCAATCTTTTGATATATATTGTTTCTTAAAAACACGCTATTTGTTGTGACATCAGGAATTAATTATAAAATTAATTAATGAAACTTATATGTTTGGAATTTTGTAAAATAGACATCATTTTTGAATTTGGAATATCAATTATAGCTTAGTGTGAAATTTTGGCATTGTTCTGAAAAACTTCAATTTTTGATGAATAGTGAAACCACTAAGTGGTAGTTAAAAAACTGATTTTTGTTTAAATTAATCATTACCAATTCTGTGATTTTATTTTCAAAAATCCGACATACACGGTTTTCAGTAGGAAGTAAAATGTGGTTCAATGGGATTAAAATAATTTTTTTGGTGAATAGTAACATTTAAGTTTAATTAATCGCAATTAAAGTTAATTAGTGAAATTTAAGTTAAAAATGATATTATAAAAATATGAAAATACCTTTACACTTGTCCTACACCAATTTTATGAGTCATTTCCTACCAATACAATCCATGATTCAACTCAGGGACCCCATGGAGCCACTTTGGTAGGAAAATGACATTAAAAACTTTTTATTTAATGTTAAAATAAAAATGTCACAAACATGAGTTGCTTTACTAAAACAATTTTTAAATGGGGTTATACAAGTCATATGTTTGACTATAAATATTCATTATAAATCTAAAAAGATTTCCTACATAATGATATTTTTTTAATAATTTTTAGACATTAAATAAATTAAAATATTTATGACACCATGATGATGCAGCGATTACCTCATTAATTAACGATTTAAATAAAATAAAAAGATAATGTAACATATAAGACTTACACTTGTACAAAGCCTATTGTATGAGTATATTTCGAACCCTTATCACCTTATCCTAGAAATATATAAGTGTGGGAACTTTAAAATCTGAAACTCAGTATATAATAAAGTAACATTTCATTACTTTCCAAGAGTGCCCCTCCTCTGCTCTTATAAAAGGCCCCCACCACTACCGCCTTATTTACACCTTCAAAGCCTTTTGGCTCAGCCAACCTCTGCCCAAATACTCTCTAAACTTCCCTCTACTAATACTAGAAGCCTCAATTTGGGCATAATTCTTCCCAAGGAATCCTTTGGCTCAAATCAAAAAGAGTTACCCGATTTTAAGGTAATGTATTCTTTTATGATCTTTTGTTTTATTTTGATTCTCCAACCCCCTAAAATCTTTTATTACTTTATTTTATAAAAAAACCAGTATCTAAAATATAATAGGATGTTATTATGAAAAATATTTGATTTACACTTACACACACCTTCATCTAATGGTTAAAGAACATACTGTTTCTGTGGGTGGCGAAATACTGCCTCACGAAACGATGATTGTTCAATATTCTTTTAACACCTCTAATGGTGGCCATTTTGATGAAACTATTTTAATATATGATATATATATATATATATATATTATGTTTATGTTTTACTTATTCTTCTGTATTTCTCATTTATGGAATACCTTTATGATTTCCATTATGGGTAAGCGTGATAATTTCATTTTAGGAAGTGCGGACTACCGCCCCCTCAAAGTGATTTGAATCGTTAATGCCATATGTGGGACGTATAAATTATGGAGTAAATGATATTATATATGATATTATACTGGAATTATAATATACCTTTATATAATTATAACTTCATTCCATTAAATACGAAATAGAAATGAAAGTAGTGTTCATGCTTACATACGGCTTACCGTCTCCATGAACGATGCATTTCATTTCTTACCTTTAAATGCAATGTAATATTATAAGTGAATGTATATACTAGATATATATTATTTATATTCTATCTACATCATGAATATAATTATAGATATAATGGATATTTTACCACATGAACAACTTGTAATTTTAAGAAGTTTATTTTTGACTCAAGTACCAAAGATCGACAAAACGACCGTTATTAAAATAAATAATTACATAATGTTCATAACATGGTAATAAGTGATATAAAAGGAATAATAAACTTGAAAAGTGTTCTTAAGAAACTATAAATTAACTCTAGTTTATTATTCAGGAACTTAAATAACGGTCGAGTCAAGTCAGACACGAGGTAAGGGAACTTCTTAACCCAATTTCCATTCTTTGGGTTAATCTCCTACTTTCAAATTATGTCATGATATTATTATGTCCTATCTTGTATTTGTACTTTATTTATGTGTAATTATAGTGAATACACATAATATATCTACTTTATTTGAAAAAATTATCTTTTTAAGGGTCTTCGTTTCAATCTCCTTTCATTGAGGCATATTTGGTTTTATACACAACTTTCATTTATATGGTGCATAGACCCCTTTGACTTTTGCTTTTATTCAAAAGAAATCTTTTTATATGAATCGTTTTTACTAAACGACAAAAGGAATGTTTTTTCTTACATATGCGACAACAACGACTTCTCCTCTGCCATGACTATTATTTGAGTTTCAGCTTCCCCTATAAGCCATAACTTTCTTTTTAAATGGAAAATAAATACCATGTTTTTCTTTTCATTTATTTTGGTATTGAAAATGGTTTTGATGAAGCTCTTATTATATCAATGTGTTGTATTGATATCATGTGATTGATGTGTGGAAATATTATGTTTCCATTATCCATGTTTTATGTGAAACAATTATGTTATGGTTTATGATATGACCTATTCATATGAGGAATGCATTGGACTTAATAAGTGACGGGTGGAGCCCGCTATAGCTCCTCAATGAATTGGTAGGTCTCATTAGAAAAACTAGTTTCTTGGAACGAGACCTTGACAAAATCTTATTTGTGGTCTTGGCACGAGGCCTTGGCTACGTGTTTATGATATTCTGGCATTATGCATTCCATCATTATGAAAATGGTTATTGATATTGCATGTGATTATTCGACTAGTAGAATATACATGTGAGTAAGTAAATAGAATTATTTAATTTTATTTTTTCCATATTATGTTGAAGTTCAAGTTTAAAAAGGATTTTGTTTTAGTTATAAATTGCCTTAAATGTTAATGTTTATTTACGAAAGCTTCAGCTATATTTTTATCCTTACTGAGCATCTGAGCTCACCCCTTCTAATGTTTTAATTTTTCCAGGATGTGAAGAAGTATTTTAGGATTGACCTGCAAGGATAGTCCTAAGGGGATATGACTTTTGAAATTGGAGACTATGTTATAGTAGTTTTTCACTTTATGATGTATTGTAACATTTATAAATGTATCTAGTGTTTCCAAGGCTACTAAACTAATCGGTCCTTCGAGAATTGATCTTTTGTGATCATGCCAATGTTATGCAATAATGCACCGACTATGGGTAACTGGGGTCAGCGCGTTACAACTTTGATATAATCTATAATATAATAAAGGTTGATGTTGAATAAGATTCTCTTATCTGGAATCCCCATTCTCGCCTGATTCGGGATGTTTTGGAGTAGTTATCTTCCCTACAGTTATCCCTGGTGGAGCAGGAGGGTATAGTTTTCGTCATTCGATGGTGTTGACTCCTTGGCTCCATGAGAATATAAGAGAGTCTCAGTTGTAGGATATCGACTATAAAATCCTATGTGACCAGATATCCTTGGGTGTTTCAGCATATGGATATTATAAAGGAGGGAATCATGGAGCATTCATTCTTGTCGTGACATTGGATGTAGAGGTTTGGTCGGGAAGGAAAACAGTCCCTTGAGTTTAATTGGGCCATTCGAGATCCTACAATTAGATTGCGAGGTTTCCTACTTCCTTTCCCTACCCCTAATAGCTGGAGTGGGTGCATGAAATCTTCCACGTGTCATAGTTTAAGAGATACATGTGTGTTTCAACACATATCATCAGCATGAGAAAACCTTATAGGGACATACCATCCCTTTGGTTCTCTTGTTGTGGCATCATGAGAATGTGTAGGTTTTCCTTGGATCGGGAGATCTAGGGGCGGGTTCTGTATCCTAAGTTGTTTGTTTATTTTTTCTTTTCGGGGATTCAAAGATTGAAGGAGGGAATGATTTAGAGACCTGGTTTTCACCTAATAAGACTTTGAAATATTTTTAAATGTTATTCTAGACCTAGGCGTAGAGACCGATTCTAAATACAAGACCCATTGTGCCCAGATTTAATATTATAAAAAAATTAAATATATTTTATATTGTGCATGAACGGTTAATTAATGAAAATGAGATAACTCTTACACAGTTGATTGGATAAGAAATCTTAGTTCACATTTGGGTCCATAACGCTGTGTTTACCCTAGGTGCAGCGTAAATGAGTTAGTGTGGTATGTTCATCCCCCTCACTTGTTGGTGGTGTGTTAAATGTATGAATTGAATTATAAATTTATTCATTCAATAGATCAAACCCAAATGAATCATGAACGGGGACTCATATGAAAAATCTAACACCACCATTGAGTTCATAAAGTATTATTTACCCTATATAGGGTATAACCATTTTCGTCATCGGGAGATTAGCATAGGTGCCATCATGGATGAGTGACTAAAAAAATTATTTATTTATTTATTTAATTGAAAAAATTCTTTTTAACCTAATTAAATATATATAAGTATGTTGCAATAGATTTTTTCCTAATATTGAATCATAATCCTGGGATCTCCAATGACTCCTATCCTATCCTTCCTGTCGACGAACAAAAAATGAATAACAATGAAGCCTTAGAACTATGCAGATTAAAGCACGAATAATGAAATAGCTTATTCCAATCGTTGTGTAAGTTTTACCTTCATCAAAAATGATTAGTCCAATCTAGGTAAGACTCTTATTTGAAAATTTTTATTCCATAGAATAAACATTGTGTAGATTGGTAATTCTCTCATTAATTTGCGCCATCTTGCATGACTCTAGAATTGAAATAAATTGCTTTTGTCAGTTCTTTCCTAACCCAAATAACCCTTTCTGGATTATTCACCATGATTGCCTGGAAAAAAATCCAAACCCTTGGTTTAGGTGCTTCTATCCCCAATTTCAATGAGTTATTACATGTTGTAACTATGCAGTTCTAAGCTCGACAATTACCAGGTGACCCGAGCTAGATCAGGCATATAGATTCTAGAAGGATTCATGCAATGACAATGTGATCGCAATCAGATAATGGCTATGTGTTGATCATTACCTGACGATTTAAGATTTTGTATCATATCATAGTTTCGAGTTAGAAATATGGTTTCATGGCTCATGGAAGGATCCATGCATCGATGTAGTGCATGTGAGGTAGTTAGGATGAAAGTATGGTGTGTTTCTTAGCAAGGAAGTTTTGTGGAGTGACATGACTTTGGTAGTGAGTAGGAGGTGGTGGACGATGGTGGATCTAGGAAAGGTGATCCACCCGGTAGAGCAGGTGGCTCCCGAATGGAGGCAACATCCAGGCAAGGCATCCTGGCATAGCGGAGAAGGGGGCTCCCATGCGGAATGGTGGCTGGGGAGAGCGACGACGGATGCCAATGGGGCCAGGGAAAAGTCGGACGATGGTAGAGACTGGGCGGTCGGGACGACAACACGGGGTGAGGGTGGTGCCAAAAAGAAACCCAAAAAGGGTTGAAAAAAGAGGAAGTAATTAAATAAAAGGATAATAATAATAATAATAATAATAATAATAATAATATTATTATTATTATTAATCTTTAAACCCCCATTACCCCTCTGTATGGGGAGTCTGATTAATATGTCGTCAGCCGAGGCATGACCCAATTGATAATACAATCATTTTAAGACCTCTTCATATATCTTTCTCTGACTCATAGCTTGGGCCCATAAAGTAGCTAAGAAATAATATATATAATATTATTATTAAATATTTGACCTTCCATAACTCCTATGTGCGACATCCGATTGACATGTTGTCTTCGAAAGCATGACCCAGTTTTCGTGACGGCCTTTTTGAGATATATTTGGGACACCTTATTAAACTTTGAAGATTGTGTCCTAGAAATTTCCAAATAATAATAATGTATTAGTGTTCTTAAAGCTTTTCCCCACAATATTTTTTTCATGCTAAGTCCAATCAATGCGATATCAGTGGCGTTGTGATCCCAATGTCGAAGTAGGTACTTTGACACCAAATTAAAAGTACTTAAACCAAAGAAGATATGTGGGGTCCATTAGGTCATGTTTGATTATTTTATGGTGGAATGAAATATTTTCACTGAGTATCAGTTTTGGATGAATGAGTATCCTAGATCATGTATTTTTTATGAGGATCGCAATTGCGCAATCCATAAAACAAATTAAATTCCAAGGCATGGGCCCCCACGGTATTCCTCTAGAGCATATTGCAGCGACATAAGACTTCTATATATAATGACTATTTGGAGTAACTAGATAGTCTACCTCACATGTTTTTCTGTAAGGATCACACTGGTGTGATCCATTTAGATGTGTGGAGCATTATTCGTAATCTAATTAATTGTGGAATCATGAAAGGAATATTGGTGGGAGGTCTTTATTAATGTGTTCTGAGCTTGATGCTCATCTAGTGGAGTTTGAGTACACTGAAATAGCCACCAAACACGGCCCGGTCCGAGGATCACCAGGACACACTGTGTATTCCACCCACACAGTGTGTTCTCCAACATGGGATGACAACTATATACCAACCAAACATGGAAAGGCAGAGAAGAGGGACCACACACTGTGTGGCCTCCTCACATGTCATGTACTTATCAATCTCAAATGATCAGTCTTCAAATTATCATATCTACTTCCTTTGAACACAAATTTTGGCAACGAGATTCCTATCATAAGTGTTTTTCTGTTTAGAAGTCAATAGTTCCCTCAGAGGAGGATATCGAGATATGATGTGAATGTTGTGGGGTAGAATTCTAGAGATGATACACGTTGATAGTAGTGTCTTTACCTCCCAGTAGCATGGAATGGATAGAATTTTACCAGTCATGTGGCATGGCTTGACTTTTCCCAATAGTGTGTCTTGGCTTGAATTTTCCCAGTAGTGTGGTGTGTCTTGACTTTTCCTCATAGTGTAGTGTGGCTTGACTTTTCCCGGTAGCATGGCATGGATGGACTTTTCCTAGTAGTGTGGTGTGGCTTGACACTGCACAGTAGCAAGGTGTAAGACTTTCCCTTGCCAGTGGTGAGGCATTTTTTGACTTACCTAAGGACTCATGAGGAAGAGGGGCACTTTCACCACCGAGATTCATCCTTCAGATGTGACCCAAAACTATTTGGGTGATTCAGTGCCACCCAAAGAGTATAGTATTGAGTTGTGGTGATTTGATCCCCTTTGACTTGTACCTCTTAGGATGATGTGATGGGATGTAGGGAATTGAAGATGGATTTACTTGGAACAGTTGGATACTCACTTTATTGGGATGATCGTGTGATATGGATATCCCCTTACCCTCTGTTTTAGGTTTCTATGACTATGCATGTATATAAATTCTACTTCGAGTACCCACTCCTTGGGTTTTTGTTGCTCTCCTTCCAAGAGAGGTGAATATGTGTGGGATATTCCATGTTCTTTCTATCTTTATCTTCTCGTGGTTGGAAAATTTTACTCACCCTTTATAGGTTGTGAATACTTGATGGGCAGTTCATCTTATCATAGTTTCAAGCTCCTTGTGTTTGGATGATTCAACTTTCACTCTCTTGTTAGGTTGAGCTATACTCTTTCCATTCATTATTAATGTACCTTGTTCTCTCTACTACTTATCTTCAGTGTGTCTCTTACTACTCTCACTTCACCTTTTTGGGGCTTTCTACTGGGTATGTATATACTCAACCCTGCATGGTCTTCACCCAACATGTTTCATGTCTTTTGCAGATGATGGAAATTTTGATCGTGATTTTAGAGGATCTTAGGGTTATGGGTTATGTGGACCATGTCTTATTCACTTTTGTATTGAGTGGTTTGTGTGTGTGTTTCTGTGGATGTTTTAGGAAAAGGCCTCTCTAAGTTTAATTGTGCCTTTGGCACTTGTAACTAACCCCTAGCCTATGAAGGCGGGCATGGGGAAGTTGCGGTTCGAGCTCCATCTTAGGTTGGGTCATGACATTCACTTTTTCTACCATCAATTCCATATCATGATACGACTCCTTATATGTAGATCACAGTCTAAGAAGTAGTGTCACATATTTTCTTAGGTATAGTTATGGGAATCATTCTATTTGACTATGATTTCTTCTAAGATATTATATCTGATGTGAATGATATATAATGTGGATGGAAAACATGTCATACTCAATCAAAATTCATTGAATCCGTATCATCACAACGAGAAATATGATTTTTATTAAATTAATACTAAATTATTATAGAGATATAAACTTAAATTAGAAAACGTAAAAGTTGGAGGAATGTTTCTTGTCTTACGCTATTAAATTAATGTTGAACCTCTTCCCCCAAAATGACACAAATAACTTGACTAGGACCATAGGAGTCATTATTTTTTATAGTTTGAAATCATATGAGAATTTATATATATAATAAAAAATCACTAAAACTAAAAACTAGTAGTATGAGAATTATAAATCCTATGGTAAAACCCTTGAGGAATAGGAACATAAAACTTAATAGATTTACATTTCCATTTTTTAAAGCAACTAAAAATAAATTAATGTTTGTAAACTAGACATACTCAAAAATTAGAATAGGGAAGAAAGTAAGAGAATTAATATCGAGGAATGGTTTCTCATAAATAATGAACCTCTCAAAATACTTGTAAAATTAAATATATCATTAATTGTGGTATTTCATAGGGTAACTATATTTTCCCCTATACCTTAACTAGAACTACATGAGACCATTGATACCTATTTTTAGGTAATATATAACAAAACTAAATTAAATAAGTCCAATCATAGAAGTATAATATGGAGTTAAAGTTGTATCTAACTATCCTACTCCCCATAAATATATTAGGTGTCCTCCCCTGAAAACCATCACTATCTCTTAGCACTAGAGAACAAGATAATGAATAAGGATTAATTTAATTTTAATTTAATAATAAATTTCATAAGAAAAATAGAATTGAATCATTACATACACATCCCTTTTAACCAATTACACCCCCTCATAAAACCTTATCCACTCATAATTAATTAGTTTTCAACTATAAAATAACCAGAATCAATGAATATGGAATATATATTCTATTTAAATGAAAGATGTTGAGTAAAATTGGAAGAATATTTTTATTAATTTGAATTTGTTTCACATACATTGAAAGGTTATATAATGAAAATACAAAAATAAAATAAATCCTAATTAAATGGAACCATAGTCAAGTAAAATACACATATTCTACTCTTAATTCTAATGTTGATGTTGATCTTCCACTTAATCGATGTACATCCCCTCTAGAAGAAAGTTCAAATTGTTCCCAGCACCAACTTCATCAATTTATTAACAGAATACTTTTTAGGTGTGTTATTTTCATATCTCTTTTATCCTTCCTATATTTACTAATATCTTAATAATGTAATACCATATATCTTGTCCTATAAATCCATTTTTTAGAAGTTTAATTATAAACATGGAATCCTCCTTATGCCTCTATTAACATGTCTTAAATTATTCTTAAAAGAGGCAATCTTGAACTATTATATCTTATCCCTATCTTCACTTAGATATCATTGAATATATGTATATTATCTTCAGTTGTTCATATCAATTCAAAAATAAAAAAATATAGATACCAAAAAATTTATACAACATTGCCTTAAAATACCTCATATTATATCCCACACCATGATCCTAGAGAGATATGGTTAAGGTTTTTATATTTAAATATAAAAAATCTATGGTGTGGGAAATGTACTATGCTAAAACCAAAATCTCATCAACTCTATTGTGATGTAGCTGTAAATTCTATCACCATATATATAGTCATGTTCATCTTCATTTAACTCCATCATATATATGAATATTTAATTGTGTAGACTCATGCATAAAAGAAAAACCATACCTCTTTCTATTAATGGGGAAATAACCTTTCAACATCATAGTCATATTCATTGAAAAAAACATTATACCCAGCTATGAAATCGGTGAAATTATTATATTTTAGGATATAACTATTGATCATCTAGTTTCTCTTCCCAAAATGACATCTACCTGATACAGAGCTTCTCCACACTGTAGTTTCACCATTCTATCATCTTCCATCCACACAATGACATAGGAGTACAGTTATTTAAAAGAACATTTTCTTGTGATTCCTTTATCATTATCATATATGATATTGAAAAGAATTTACAGTGTATTGTTTATCATCAAATAAAAATCTACAATACCCCCCTGCAATCTCCTTCTTACAGAATGACTATCTCTTCTAAGGTAGGTTGACTTGAGCTCACCATCCAGTGGCCAAGTCTGTTATGTGGTGTCAAGAATAGAATTACCGTGAGGAACATTTAAATGAAGAAGAAAGTGTATAAAACACATAATGAATCCAATTTCATTAATTACCCAGTATTTAAGATCATGACTCCCACATTGAAAATAATCTCTATTGGGTGCTACTGAATATTTGATTGTACTTCATCAGAAGTCTGTATTGTCCCTTTTCTGCTATAAGGGAGAGAACCTATCCTAAATTCCTACTAGAATGGTGCATGTATACCTATGAACTCCCTAATTCTATATAATCAGGTTCCTCGTTTATATTCTCCTCTCCCAACCATTTTATTGGCTATCTTTTTTCTTTGTAAAAAATATATATTAAAATTGATTAGAATTTATTTATTTTTATTTATTGTTTTCAAAAAACGCATTTTAAATAAAATTTACCAAAAATTGTGATGAAACCATGAATATTTTCTAAAATTAATGAATTTAATGTATTTAAATTGGAAAAAAAGGAATGAAAAAAAGTAGTTATCAATGTTAATGACTATACCTGCATACTCTCCACAATATACATGTGTGAGAGGTTGGATGTGTTTTTTAGGTCTAAAGGATGTGGTTGTGGAATGGGATGGACATTACTAGATCTTGGTGGTTGTTTTTATTAGTTTATGTTAAAGGATTTTTTGACATTGGAGTTTCCTTGTGTTAATATTTTTGGAGATTTAGTTTATGGGTGACATTACATTCATTGTGGGATTTATTTATTTATTTTACTGTAGAAATAATAAATAGTCATTTCTTTATTATTATGATTTATTTTGGTAATGCCTCCCATTAATATGTTTGTATTATATCCATGATATTCTATATCCAATGGCCTATTTGAAGTGTATTTTGGGGGGTCAGACATTCCCTCACTATCAAGACAGGTGGAGTTCTGGTTTGTCTAGGTCATGATAGTTCATGTATGAGATGGTTTGTTAATGATCATGGGGGACCTAAAAGGTAATGCTATAGTTCTATAAATTATAATTATATTAATTAGGTCTAAAGGGACCAATTTTATTGATATACCATGGATATTTTCATTTTGATAGTCCAATGGAATCATTACTTATGGAGTATATAGTTGAATTACAGTAATTTGGACTCGCATTGGTATATCAAGTACTCAAAAAAGTAGTAAACAAATTAGATCCACTAAAATGACTTAAAAATTAATTACACTATAGAAAGAATAATTTTTGGGTTGATTGGTGATTGTATTACACATTAGTGTTGTAAGGGACATATAAAATAGAGCATGAATGATTATTTTAGATATTAATAATATTTTGAATAATTCAATGTAAGATAATGGGACTGAGATTTTAATATTGTACTATGAAAAATATAATCCAGGAGTTTGATATTGTTGAAACACATTAGATTCAAATATGTTATTTAATTGATTTAATGAGTTTTTTAATTGTTGAAATTATTTTCAATATTTTCAGGGTTTAGTGCATGAATTGGTTTTGTGAAAAATCAAATAACAATTATGATGTATGAATATTATGGTATTAAAATATTGGTTGATTGATTTGATTCTTAATATCATGTTTTGTTGTACCCTTGCATGTGATATGTATAAAAAAAATATAAAATGAATTTTTTATGTAGAATGAGTTATGGAATTTCTTTCCAAAGGTAAGTGTGTTGTCTTATGATATGATTATTGTTATGTTATTTATTTGGATAGGGACTCATTGATTGTATATTGGATTTATGGATTCAAATATTTATCAGTTTAACCCTATTTAATTTCCTTATATTTATATTCCTAGATTTGAATGAGATACCATTTCTATTTTGTGAATCACTTAGGGTGAAAATGTTGTCAATCATATCCTCTAAAGTGGGTGGACTTACTGTGACTGATTCATGACCTAGAGTGGTTAGTGATTAAGTTATATTGAGAGCATCTCTTCAATATTCTAGGAATGAAGATAGTTCTTGATATTTTTAGTGGATTTTATCTCTGATTAGTTATATGTGATTATAGGTCGAGGTAGATGATAGATTTCTTCTTGATGTTTTATAGTGAGTGTCAAAGGAAGTGGTCATGTATGATAGCTTGGGAATTATCCATTGTGATGATCCAATGTGATAGTGTTTTTTCCAATAGTAGTGAGAAAATTAGGTTGTGATTATTAATTTTATTGGATGACTAATTTATTCCATGACTATGTTCATTATATTTAAGGTGGAATATGTTATCTTAAGACATAGTATTTAAGTGAATGTAAATCTAGGCTCTGTGTAAGATCCCATCATTTTTTCTAGGTGTAAATATTTTTGTAATTTTTTGTGAATACGGGTTTTCATTGTTTTAGTTCACAAAAATTATTTATCAGTGAAATTTTGAAGGATCTGTTAAAGGCCTTAAAATCTAGTTAACATCTTCAAATATAAAATTGAATATTTTTTGTGTTTGACACTGAGTTAGTGTGAGAGTCTGAGGCTTGCAATGTCTCGGTGAAGACTGAATACAAATATTAAATATTAAGTGCCTACTTTTTATTTAAAATAATAGTATAACTCAAAAATGTTGCATCATTTTGGAAATATGAGTCCACATTTGTGTCCAGAATAGGTTTTTTACCCTAGTTATGGCATAACAATTGTATTTGTCAGACGTTTAGACACCTCGCTTGCAAAAATTAACTTTTTATATTTAATTAATTCTTCAATGTGTTTTTTCAATATTAAATAATTAATATCTCTCAAACAGAACATGTTATAAGAAATCATATACCACTGTTGGGTTTGGAATGAGAGTTTTACCCTAGTCAGGGTATAACTTTTATGCGCAATGAGCGTCTGATGTTATTGAATTTTTAAGATAAATAATTAATTTTTTTAATTTATTAATTAACCCGAAATTAAAAAAAATAATTTTGATTGATAATATTTTTATTTTAAACAAAATTAAGGCAACATTTATTTTAATATTTACTGGGAAAATAAAAATAATATTAATATTATTAAGACTATTATTATTATTATTATTTGTCAAACAAAATGAATGGAAAAGTAAAAAAATATAATTAAATACATTTTTTCACTTAAATGATTAATGATGATTCTTTATGTATGAATATTTTTGGTTGGTCAATGTATTAGTGGTGCATTTATCAGTCAATACTAAATAAATGAAAATGTGGGGATAATATTAATTTATTAACTATTATCTACTTTTAATGATTGTTGTTGGAAAAACATTAAGAGTGAAATATAGTTTATAGTAATAATAAATATTTTTGATGTTATTATTACTAATTAATTGAAAAATAATTGTTATCAAAACACAATTTCAATCATAACTCTTTCGTATGGTGTCATAATGGCATTCCATCAACGATAGTGTGACTCTAAAATTGAGGTCATCATTTCAAGACAAATGTTGAATATGTAATTCAATCTTGTCGTACAGGTATATGAAACACCCACTATTATGATGGATTGACGTAGAAAATTAATATGAGAGATTAATAAATAAGTGATGTAATTAATAAAAGTAACTAAATTAGTGGATAAAAAAATATTATAAATTATATTTGGGGTGCTGTGCATGGCATGGGTAGGAAGCCCATTATTTTTTATACGCCCCTCTCTACTCTCTATATCTACCCTTTTAGACTTCAATAACCAATATTTTTTTTTCATATTGATAAGTTTGAAGTGTAATCAATGGAAATGGATTCGTCTTGATAAGTGGATGGTGCATAAAAAAATTGTTTTAATAAAAAAGTATTTCGAGCATATTTTTATTGAACTGGATATTCTAATTTATTTAATTTCTCATTCGATAGTCCTCAGAATAATGCATCATTACTGATGTTTTATTAATTTAAAGTGTTCATCAAATTTGATGTATGTGGGATAAATTCGATACCCATAGTCATGATATTTAATTACATATATGCAAGTTGTAGAATTACATGATCTCTTTATAAATTGTATTTCAAAATAGAATTAATTAATTTGGTGAATTGATTAATTATGGAACTACGTTATTGTGATATTTAGGGATTTTTTAATGAGATAATTAATTAGAAAATTAATTACAAATTTTTGGGATTTATAAAATTGATAATTAATTAAAGAAATTAATTATGGAGTTATTGAAATAGTTTAACATGATTAATTGATTATAAAATTAATTAATGAGGATGGTTGGGATTAAGAAATATTTATTTGGGATAATTAATTTTATAATTAATTATGGCGAGATAGAGATTGATGAAATTGATTAATTAATTGAAAAATTAATTATTATATCTAAGTTGTTGAATAGGGAAAATTAATTGTAGAATTAATTATGTGATATTGAGTTCTTTATTTCATATTAATAATTGTAGAATTATTTATTCGATACTGAGTTGTGATTTGAGATATTTTTTTTAGAATTAGTTATGGGATAATCATGTATTGAATTAAGATAATTAATGGTATATTAATTATGAGATTTTAACATCATGGATTGAGACAATTAATGGTATATTAATTAAGATATATTGAAATTGTGGGTGAGATTATTTAATTGTTAAATTAAATAATGGGATTAATGAATGGAGTGATGGTATCTAATTAATTGGCGAATAAATTAATGAGGGTTATTGTGTTAGTGAAATTGAAGGAGTAAGATTAATTAATTGGCATGTTAATTAATGGGGTTTGATGTGTTAGTTCAAATGAAAGATAATTAATTGATGAATTAATTATTAGATGTTGATATTTTAGAATTTACACAATTTGTTGTAAAATTTATTAAGATATTTTGAGTTCATAAATGAGTAATTAATTATGGAATTAATTATGGGATTTGGAGTTTATGTATATTAATTAATTAATTGATGACTTAAATAATGGGATTGATATTCTTAATTAAATAGGGAATTAATAAAGTGTATTTATGTAAAAAACTAATTGTTGACTTAGTAATGGAATTGGAGGATAATTAATTGTTGATTTAATTATCGAATTATTGAATTGTAAATCGTGAATAATTAATTTTTGGATATCCAGTTATGAAAAGATTAATTAATTAATGGACATTTATATTAAATTAATTATTTAATTAATTAACAGAGTTTGAGTGACTAATTAAGAAATTAATTGGAGGGATTTATATGATTAATTAATTGTGGAAATTAATTAATGTATTTGATGTGATTAATTAATAATTGGAATAATTAATATAAATGGTTTATGATTAGTTAATTTTTTAATTAATAAATTAAATGGATGGAGTTAATTAATTTTCTAATTAATTAATGGAGTTGAAGTGACCAGTTAATTTTTTCATTTGTTGAATGGTTTGATATGATTAATTAATTTTGAATTAATTAATAGAATTTTTTATGAAATGGGAATTGGTTGGGATTATGTTGGCATGGAGTAGCATATGGGATAAATGGGGCATGAGAATGAGATTAAATGGAGAAGACCAAGAGAGCTTTCAATAATGTTTACTTAAGGATTATGTGAACCTTATGGGAAGAAGACTAAGCTTACTTATGGACAATCTGATCCTTAAATAAATAAGATTCTTTGAGATTCTGATTATTTGTTGAAGGATATTGTAATACATTGTGGTGAAATATCGTGAGACATTTCCCATTTTTCCTATTAAAAATTTATACTTCTATTTGTATTAATCACTATAGACCCTTGAGGATAGAGCCCATACTGCACATTACTTATTCCAGAAAAATTTACATTTATATGTTTTTGATAAATTCCATATAAATTAGGATAATGAATGGTAACACAGACATTCAATTTTTTGATATTCCTTGGGGATATATCAGACTCTATTTTGGTCCAAAGAAGGTATTATGGTTCCGGTGTCCATCAGAACCTAGGGAAATATGTGGTTAAATAAAGAGGAACTGAATTAATTTAAATTGTTTACTTCATTACTTGTATTTTATTCTTTATAAAACTGTATAAAAAAATTATTGACTAGATCTATTTTAGATGATGTTGGTGGTGGTCTACTGAGTTTTACTAACACCCTATTTGGGATGCCTGATCCATACCCAAATAGTCTAATTGATTTATGGACCGGTTAATGGAAAATGCCATGTGTAATGTGGTAGAGTTGGGATAGAGCATGGTTATGGAATAAGAATTGGTGTTAGGACCCACTTAGAATAGTTTTTAGTGTCATTGTTTATATCTTTTTGGGTTTTTCATATTGACACTTGGAACATACATTGTCATGGAATCATTTCACTTTAATTAAATATTGTATTACTTGTTTAGGTTATCTTGAGATATTAGTGTTTTTTGTGGTTATGTTTATGCTTACTCTATTTTTTATTATTTCTATTAGTGTTTATTATGATAAAAGAGGTAATAGTCTCCCCATCACTGAATCACCAAACCCTTACTACTAGTCGACATCCCTTAGCGTAAAGGGAGGAACACCTGAGGTCATGTTTCGAACCAGATCGGGGCACCATTGTCTGTAACCTGGGTCGAGAAGTTACAAAGTGGTATTAGAGGGAATTTTTATTTTCTTATTATTTTGTCTTACTATTTGGGAAAGTTATACAGAAGACTAGGAAGTGTCAGGGATTGTTTATGAGCTCGTGCATGGGATTAGCTACCCCATGTACGGGAGAGAACCCTGAAGGATCCGAATGCAGCAGAATCATAGAGATTTGGAGGGCCCAACATTTCTTTTTCCATAATCGATGAACAATCTGGGATCAATATTATGATGAAGACCAATATCCACAGATTGAAATCAAAGATTTAAATGAAGATAAGAACATCACTGGATCTGATAAAGAGGATATTCTACATCATGTTTATAATAAATTTAATAATTTATGAATAAATTAAATACCTGGGTATCGAGTAATTTATTCATTGATGATACTTGATCATCTGGAATGACCCTTCTGTGTTTCATTTATTTCACTTGCGGAGATCCAAACAAGAATCCCTCTAGTGGTGATCTACATGTGCTCTAATGGCCTCCGATCAATGCCACTCATTCTCGGGGTGCTAGAACAGTTGAATGAATGTATTGAGTTGGTCATTATTAATCACTCATTATTCGTTCTTAAATAACTTATCTCATTCCTGAGAGGGAGATATGAGAGGAGTTGAGATAGAAAATGTTTATCTCAACAATTCTCAATTTACCGGGTTCTTTTACACCAAATGTTATTGAAAAATAGACGTACATGTCTACTTAATGACATGGGGTTTTGACTGAAATATTTAATTACATAACAACAATTAAATTCATTCATAACCTTAAAGAAACCCCATGCTACATTATAATAATAACAACACCATTATTCATTGTGCACTAACTTTCACAAGAAGGGATCATAAATGAAATCCCACACCACATAATGATAATAGAATTATTATTATCCTATCTTGTTCTAATGAGTTAAATAATTATTTACCATCTTGAAAATAATTATTTTACTGCCAAACTTTTCTTGCTCCTCTTGAACTCCTCTTCCATTTGTTGAACACCCGAATAAAAAAATAATTTATTTTCGTAAATAAATATTCTATTTACATACTATTCAATAAAAATTTATTAAATTTTCAATAAAATAAATATATTTAATTTAATTTATTCTATCATTTTATCTTGTGTAATATTATTCCACGATCCTGAGAATAATATTTATTTCATTAATTAAATTTAAATAGAATTTAATTGATACCACGAGAAACACGTAGTGTGTGACCCTATAGGATTATTTCTCATTGGCATTAGGATACCTAACCTAAAGTCCATGAGTATTGTCTAGAAATGTGTTAAATAACCTAGGAGGAAGAAATTAAAGTCACAATGGGGACATCCACATATGAATACTCACTGTGTAATATAATCCCTTTGTCACAATATATCATCAGGTAGATTTCATGATAGTTTCATCAACCTATATTCTTGATACATCAATATTTCAATAAAAGAAATAAACTCATCATTACACCATATAAATGGAATTTAAGTATACATTTTTATATCCATAAAATGGCTAAGATATCAACTTTCATAAATAGAAGGGAAAAATCATTCCTTGAATTATCCATTAATAACATGTCATTCATGGCACACTAAACGTACCCTACTTCCCGCCAACATATGGCATGACCGTTTTAATCAGAAAATATAAGTGCCCGAGTCATGACACGTATTAATGATAATCTTAAAATATAAGGACCATTCAATATGCTCACAGATAGAAATATTCGATGTCACCAAATCATTCAGAATTCTTACTGGTGGGTATTTTCTCGTATATCCCCTCTTGGGGATTACCATGTGTGAACTTCAAGAGAATATGTCTCATCTTATTACGAGTACTCACAAATAACGGTCTGTATACTATATGTCCCATCATAGTATGTCATGCATCAGTAGAACTATATTTAAGAATATTTTCATATCCCATCAAGGTTCCCATCGTAGTGGGGAATTTTTATGATCTTGTTAATGAGGAAAATACTCTAGGAAATTATTACACTATAGTTATGATGAACAATGAAAAATATGTAATAAGATGTTTAATATTTCAAATACATTAGATATTCATGTAAACATTGTACAAAAAGTTGGTTCTAGGAAACCAACTCCAACAAACTTTCACTTGTACTAGAGCCAACTGCCTATGAATTTTTGTCCTCTAGACCTCACATGTTAGACTTATTTTTGCTGAGTTAAGGATTTAGTCAAGGGTTCCACCAAGTTGTCTTCCATGTAAATATTTCTCACTGCAACTTCACCTATCTGAGAATAATCCTTCAATAGACGATACATCCATAGTATATGATTCATCTATTGATGTGACATTGGATATTTTTGTGTGAACCACCACTACAGTATTATCACAATAAAGTGTGATGGGACCTTTGCTACTATGTACCACATTTATCCCTTAGACGAAGCTCTGTATCCAAACCCCTTCTTTATCTACCTCAGAAGCTGTGATATACTCAGACTATATTGTAGAATCTACAACCACACCTTGCTTTGAGCTCTTACTGCTCACGACAGCTCTATTTAAAGTGAATACGTATCTTGTTTGTGACTTCATGTCATCTTGATCACTCTGGAAACTAGTATCTATATATCCTCTGATTATTATTTCCTCTTATCCTCCATACACTAGGAATATATCCATAGTATGCCATAGATACTTAAGGATAGTCTTGACTGCCATACCATGGTAGTCACCTGGATCAGCTTCATATCTTCCTACCACACTCAATACATAGACAACATCTAGCATAGTACATAGCATGACATACATGACTAACCCAATCACTGATGTGTATGGAATCCTTTGCATTAACATTCTTTCTTCATGAATCTGGGGACACATTTTCTTGGAAATATGTATTCCATGTGATGATGGAAAAAATCCCCTCTTGGATTGTTCCATACTGAATATCTTCATTATTTATTCAGGTTTGTTCTTTGTCTTAGGACCAGTAATCTCTTGGATATATCACAATGGATCTTGATCCCAAAAATATATTCTCCCTCACCCAATTCCTTCATGGAGAATAATTTATTCAACCATTTCTTAATAGACCATAAGACTGGTATATCATTTTCAATAAGTAATATGTCATCAACATATAATATTAGAAAAATGAATGCACTCCCACTAAACCATTTATATGCACAAGGCTCACATTCACTCTTTATAAAACCAAATTCTTTTACGGCTTCATCAAAATGAATGTTCTATGACCTAGTTGATTTCTATAACCTATAAATGGATTTTTACAACTTCTATTTCTTATTGGTATATTTTGGAGTCATAAACCCTTCAGGATGTGTCATATAGACATATTCCTAAAGTCTCCCATTAAAGAAGTCTATTTTGAAATCCATTTTTTAAATCTCATAGACATGGTAATTGGAAATGGACAATAGAATTCGGATGGATTTTAGCATTTGAAATAGTGAAAATGTTTCTTCGTAGTCAACGCCTTGACACTATTTAACCCCTTTTGGAACCAGTCATACCTTGTAGGTACTAAAATTTCCTTCCATGTCCATTTTCTTCAAGAATACCCATTTACAACAAAAAGTATTTACATCTACGAGAGGATCTTGAAAAATCCATAATTGGTTTTTGTGCAAGGAATCAATTTCAGAATTCATGGCTTCTTTCCACTTGGAAATGACTATGCACATTATTTCTTTTTTGTAGGTTATAGGATCATTATTATAAACTAATAATGAGTCACCATCCTCGGTAACAAGAAATACATACCATTTCAATTCTCTACCCTCTCTTGTACTCTGACATAGTACATGTGTCTTTGGAACCGGTCTTTCTTCCATAGGGATTTGTATAATCTTCTCTTATATCAACTCTTGTGTACCTTGAGCCTCGACATCATTGAATTCTATCTCACTCCCACTATCCCTTTTGGTGATGTTCTCCCACTCAAATAATATGCCATGTCATGCCACTATAACGTTTTTGTCATAGGCCGTATGGGTAATATCCACTTATTTTCGTGGGGTGTCCTATAAAGGTACTCCTTGTGCCTTGTGGTGAAATTTTGCTACCTGAAGAGTCATTAACAAATGATTCACTACCCCACTCATGTAAATTTGATAACATGGCTTTTCTTCCACTCCAAATCTCAAATGGAATACCATTTATCGATTTAGTTGGTACTTTGTTTAGTATGTGTTAGGCTGTTTGTAACACATATCCACAAAAGGATAATGGAATAATTTCATGACTCTTCATTGATCTCACCATGTCCAACAAGGTGTGGTTCGTACATTCACTTACACCATTCCACTTGGTTGTATGAGGAGGAGTGAGTTGGGATAGAATCCCAAACTCCCGTAAGTAATCAATGAAGTCTTAATTAAGATATTCTCCACCTCTATCTGAATGGAGTTTCTTAATCTTATTACCAAGCTGGTTCTCAAATTCATTATTTTATCCCTTGAATTTATTAAAATAATACAAATTATACCTCATTAAGTAAATATATCCATATCTACTAAAATCATCAGTAAAAGTTATAAAGTATGAGTACCCACCCATTTCTTCAAATCGAAATGGTCCACACACATTGGTATGAACTAATTCAAGAATCGCTTTGGCTCTTTCAACTTTCCCACCAAATTGGGCTTTGGTCATTTTTCCTTGTAAACGTGTGTGACATACACCAAGGGGTTTTAGTATGAAATAATATAAATATCCATCTTGATGCACCTTTGTCAAGTGTTTCTCATTTTCATGACCTAACTGATGATTTCCAAGTTGGGTGTCGTATGAGTCCTATGAAGTAGTTTCTTTATCAATTTTTGTTACTTGGTTTGAATAATTTACTATGTATAGACCGTTATATAAATGTGTCTTACCAGAAAAAATCTATCGTTATAAAAGAAGAAAAATTCATTTCTGAACATGAAAATGAATACCTTTGTATCTAGTTTGGATTCAAAAATAATGTTTTTGGTTTCATAAGGAACATAATAACAAAATTTTAAAACCAATATAATCCCAATCGACAACGTGAGGTGGTATTCCTTGATAGCTACATTAGCAAGTCAATCTTCATTGGGTACTCGTAGATCTACCTCCCCTTAGTCAATTTTATTGAATAAACTTGGATCTTATATTTGGATTCATATATTAGAACCATAGGATGTATTAAATACCCAATTTGTAGAAATAGATAAATTGCACTCGCTAAAAAATACACCTAAGGCTTCCCCTTACTTCTATGGCTAGTTTAATTTTTCTTCCACTAACCCTTCTTACCACATGCGAAACAAACAAATTCATGTTCCCATCTATCCCCCTTGGTCATCATTTTCTTGTTAGTGTATGAAGAAGTTTTGGGATTGAAGATCATCACCTTCCATATCCTCTTATTCAACATAAGTACAGAAGGATTTTCACCCTTCATGTCTTTGTCCACTTGGTAAAAAAGGATATGAAAGAGTACCTTGGAGATATCAAGACACTCATTTCATGAGGGAGTTTAAACCCTATAACCTCAAGACACTCAATGTAGACAATGAGATTGACTACGTGAGGCCTAGATGGGGAACCCCCTCTAAGATTACTCTGAAAGAGTACCTTGGAGATATCAAAATGTTCATGTCTTTATCTTTAATAGAAAACACCACAGAGGTTCTGAAGCATGCTATAGGCATCCATGTTTTCGTGAGACTTCAGGAGATCACTAGACATTGATGATAAAATCAAACATTTAACATAGACTGTGTTGTTCATAAGTTTTTTGTAGACTAGAAAATCTTCACCACATACCTCTTGGGAAAGAGGATTGGGTAAAGAGGACTCCAACATGTAAGATTTACTTTCATGGAGAAGAATGGCATGAAAGCGTCTGAACTATTCTTAGAAGTTACTATAGGTGAGGATGTTATCTTTATCTTGTATTGGTCACAGGGACAGTGTGGTTGACAATTTTTTCAGTTTTAATTCTATAATTAAAAGAATATATTATCAGTACATTCTTGATTACATTTAATGGGAGATAATAAATTATTTTTATTATATCTCCCACTATTTTATCAAGTCCCAATGGTCCTCACAATTGAAATTGGAATGTCTAGACTCTTGGAAATTCTAGTGTAAAAGTTTCATATTCCCCTTCTCATTAACCCAAAAAGGTTTTTTCATGTTATGTTAATGTATTTAGGTAGGAAGGTCTTTGCTAACTGCGGGCTTGCAACTCATTGATCCATTGAGTGGACTCCCCAATTTGAAAATACTGACTTGGATTTCCTCAACCCTTGCCTCTAAATTTACACCAATTTTAGAACCTCTTACTCATCTTGATGTAAAATTGTTAAGTCATCCCAAAACATTCATAAGATTTTATTGTGTAAAAGTAAGTGTCCCGATAAGAGTTGGTCGAACACATTGTGTTATTGAGTCATTCCCTTAATCAAGTAATGGAAGTCTTAGTCCGACTTAATAGTATATTGATGAATTTATATCTCTTATACATAAATTGCCTTATTATTTTTATCACATGATCATTAATATTAAGTGGAACTTACTTAAGTGATTAACCAATTCATGATCATATTTGTTCATAAGCTTGGTTTATTTTATCTCCATCATGCATGCTTAATAATTCATTAATTATGTAGTTGCGACAGGACATCCAACAACGAAAAATCATGCAACTGATTGAAATTAAATTAACTAAAGGTAATGATCATGATCTCTTATAATGGTTAGTTTATCTGCCATTTGATAAACTAACCCTTGACCTAGGGAAGAAGACCCTTGAACCATCTATGGTTCATGTCTATAGCTTTCCACCTATCCACCTTTGTATCTCCTAGGATTGGTTACATCTCGTCTCTATATTAAAACGCCTCCACTAGATTGGGATCTCCATCCATTAAATATTATTTTTAACTCACATTGTATGTGTGGGGTAAAAGGGGGTTTACATAATGAAAACCATGGGCACGCAGGCCCTATATATTAATGAGGATACATGGCATGCCGACCAACAATTTGATTTAAAATAAATTAAAAGGAAACCAATCACGTAAAAAGGTCTATTCTAGATCATGATCATCTATATACATTAAAATAATTGTGTATTCAATAAAAATAGAATTCAATTGTTTAATAGTTATTATTAAGATAAATCATTCTTGAATCAATCAATTATTATCTTTAATTAATCAATCCTTTTATATTAATCATTTTCTTAATTTCCCTCAGATTATGATCCATAACCTTAGAGTTATCATGGTGAAAACCTATTCTAATATACATGATATATAATAATGAACATTATAGAAACATTAATGGTTTAATTATGTGTAATTTTGTAAAGTACATGGTGTGTAGTATAGACTACATGAAATGTACTTCCTTCACTGTTTTATCTGAAGTACATGACTAGGGACTCAGCATGTGAGGCGTTCTTCAGAAATATTATAGTGAATGGAGTGTCTTGTGAGCCACAAGATGTGTGGTCTTTGGGTTACACGATTATCGGTCAGATTAGCTGTGTATGGGTTTCACAGTTTGGACCATGACCTGAATGGACTACATGCCATGTCCAGTGGGGCACACAGAGTGTTGTCCGAATGACTGGGAGCCAGTCTGTCTTGTTCAACACACAGTGTAAGAATTAACTACACCACATGTCATTAATTCACATAGCTTGAGTAATTTTTAAATTCCACTTGGTGCATTAAGAAAAACTACACGGTGTGTAATCTGGATTACATGATGTGTATCATATATTACACTATGTGTAACTCTGAATACACGACATGTACTTTCACGCTACCTAGACAGAATAATTGGGGCCTCCTGATAACATCCTTGATATAATTTTAATCCAAAAAATATTCATTTCTGTTAGATCTATAATAAATGAAATGAAGAAGAGAAAATCTCAAAATTCATATTACAAGAACGATTGAACATGAATTGAAAAACAAAATTATTAAAGTGTAAATTATCAATGAATTATTTTAACAAATATAAATTATGATGAAACTACTCTGATACCACTTGAAGGATCCAAACGTAGTGGATGTTTGGTGGTTGGGAGGGCCCAAATTTTCTTTTTCAGTAATTGATTACCAATCCAGAATCAATACGATAATGAATGATAGTATCCACAGATTGAAATAAAAGATTTAGACAAAGAAAAAAACAACACTAGATCCGAGAAAGAGGATATTTACCATAATTTTTATAATTAAATTAATAATTTATAATAAAATTAAATACCTAGGTCTTCTGTACATTATTCGTTGACAATCATTGATCATCCTGAATGAACCTTCCAGATTAACTTCAATGTGCTTGGGAGGATCCAAATAAGAATCCCTCTAGTGGTGATCAACATGTTCTCCAATTGTCTCGGATAGATGCCAATCCTTCTCAAGGTGCTAGCACGACAAAACGAATGCCTTGTGTCAATCATTCTTGATTCCTCATTCTTCAGTCTTGAAGAACATCTCTAATACTTTATTTAGAGAGATGATCGAATTCGAGATAGATAATTTTTGGCTCAACAATTATCAATTCACTGGGGGTTTTCACACCTGGAATTATGGAACAATAGACGTACCTATTTATTTAACGACATGGGGTTTCAGTTAAAATATTTAATTTCATAACAAAAAATAAATACATTCATAAACATTAATAAAACTCATGCTACATAATAACAATAATATCACCATTATTCGTGGTGATCCAACATACAGAAAACAAATCATAAATGAAATCTTGTTCCACTTAATGATAACAGTGTTATTATGATTTTTTCTCGTGATAACTATTTAAATAATTATTTACAATCTTGCAAATAATTATTTTACTTCTAGATCGGCCAGGGTCTGCTCAGACTCTGCTTCCATTTATTGAGCACCTGAATAAATATATAATTTCTTCTCTTAAATAAATATTTTATTTACAAACTATTAAATAAATATTTATTAAACATTCAATAAAATGAAAATATTTTATTTAACTTATGCGATCATTTTGACTTGAATAAAATTATTCAACAGTCTTGAAAATAATATTTATTCCATAAATAAATTCAAATAAAATTTAAACGATACTACAAGAAGCACATAGTGTGTGACCCTCTAGGATTCATTGTCATTGGAATTAGGCGAGATTTCCTAAATTCCATGAGTACTATTTAGAAAATGTTCTAGGAACCCAAGATAAATAACTTAAACATGTAATGATGACATCCACATATGAATTCTTGTTGTGTAATATAATCCCTTTATTAAAATATCTCATCAAGCAGGTTTCGTGATAGTGTCATCAACCTATATGCTTGATACGTCATTATTTAAATACCTAAAATAAACTCATCATTACACTATATACATGGAATTTTGGTTGATGGATATATTTTAATCAATGAACTGTGATATCAACTTCCATAAATGGAAGGGACAAATCCTTCCTAACTTATCCCTTAATAACATGTCATTTGTGATACATCCAACGTACCTTACATCCCACCAACATATGGCGTAATAGTTCTCGTCAAAAAAATCCAAGTGTGCAAGTCATAAAACATATTATTGATATTATTAAGGTATATGGACCATTACACATGCTTATATATAGGAATATCTGGTGACAACAAAACATGCAGAATTCCTACTAGCAAGCCTATTCTCATAATCTCCCATCTTGGAGATTACTAAGTGAGAACTTAAATAGAAGAAGTCTCATCTGAATATGAGTTCTCACACCTGACAGTATGTATACTATATATCCAACCATAGTTTTCATCCAACCACATACCTATATTTAAGAATATTTTCACATCACTTAAAGGTTCTCATCATATTAGGGAATTGTTATTACCTTATTAATGTGACAAATAATCTAGATAATTATTATATTATAGTCATGGTGAACAATGAACAATATTTAATAAGATGTTTAATATTTAAATACAATAAATATTCATTTAATTAATGTACCAACAGTTGATTCTAGGACACCAAATCCAACTAACCCATTTTTCCGGTGTGGGATTGTTGTTATTACTTCTTGAGGTTACATTTGAATATCATTTCACCTTGGGTTACACACTTTTTTTATAATGTGGTTATTTTTTCTGAGATTTTATGAGATTTACTTAGGCCCTAAATAGAACAATAGTTGAGTATACATGCTTCATTATTGTCACTTAGGGTTATTTTGACATACAACATATTAGGTACACTTGGGAATATGGGGTTTTTGGAAGTAGTTAAACTTGAAAATTTTTTCATTTCTTAAGAAATTGATATAAAAATTATGCCCAACATGAAATTGAAAAACGTGTTAAAATTATTAAAGATGATAATAAATGGGTGTATAAATGATAAACTATAACAAATGAAAATGTGACTACCCCCTTGTTAACTAGAACCTAGGTGTATGATAGTTAATGGTAGTGATAGTGCCTCAGTTTTGACCATGTGGCTGGATAAAGGGGGAAAGACTTGATAATGTTTTGTGTAAATCCCATTTGTTATCTATGATAAATTTTATGACATAAAAATCCATTATTTTCTTCATTTAACCCTTGATGTCGGTAGTTTGGGTAGTGAGAATTCTATAGTTTGGGAACTTGGTTATGGGTTGTGTGAATGACTTTTTGGTTTTAGATTGGTGAGGTGAGATGATTGGAGGTAGGGAATCTGGAGACTTTTAATGGGATAATGTGTTTACAAAGTGGGAGGTGACATCAGTAATGAAGGATTGGTGGTTTTATTCAATGAACACTTATTAAGGTACTTTTAATTAGTGTCAATATTTCCCCCTAACTTGACCTCATCTCAGGTACACTAAGAAAGATAAGGCTTTACACCTTGCTAAATTAATTTGTTTTGGTTCGATATGGGTCCCCCTGGAGGTTGTGCGTATGAAGAATAATTTATGTGGGAATTATGGTGAAAGTTACACCATCAATAGTTTATGGATCAGGTTCTTAAGAGGGATTGGAAGTCGATGAATATTGAGGGACATGGGCCCGGGTGATTGATTTATTTGTCAATGTGATGTTTACAATGCTCCTAAGGTGGGGAGAAATATGTCAATATTAGGTATGTAAATAAATACAATGAGGTTGAAATGGTGGTATCATAATTCAATTGATGAACCTATAAGGTTCATGTTTAAATTTCTGAGAGAAAGGTCAGCTGAGCCTTGTGGGTGGTGGATGTGTGTCATTTCTAAGAAGTTTTTTATGGAAAGGCTACGTGGAAATGTTAGATGGTTTGTTATGGTTCTTATCAATAGTGACTGGGAAACACATTAGGTATGTTTTAGATGGCCAGATTTAGATCGATTTGTTCCTTGAAGAGCATCTGAAACGTGTGTTGGAAAGTAGTGAAAAGGTGTTGCAAGGAAATATTGTGCATTAGTACATCTATTTTCAAAACATGGATGAGATAATGAGGAAACATGGAAGAGAGAAGAATATAAGAGGGCATAGTGGCCTGACCTTATTTGACTCAATAACTTAGAGGTGATTGATTTTGCATCAATATGATGAGCTGTTATATGGTGGGGAGATTATTAGATCCCATCCTTTTTTCATGTGCGAGTCTTCTGAATTTTTTATCTAAAGATAGGTTGCATTTTTTTAATTCACAAAAATGATTTATCAGTGAACTTTTGATAAATGTGTTAAAGGCCTTAAATTCCTGTTAACATCTTGGAATATCCAATGGAATATTTTTACTGTTCGGAAATGAGTTTGGGTGATATTCTGAGGCCTGAAAAGTCTTAGAAAAGACTTAATAAAAATACTAAATATAAAATATTAAGAACCCACTTTTTATTCAAAATAATTTAATAACCCCAAAATGATGCATCGTATGGGAAATTGGAGGCCACCTTTGTGTCTAGAACAGAGTGTTTACACTAGGAGTGATATAAAATTTGTAAGAGTCGGACGTTTGGTCATCCCACTCATGAAAATAAACTTTTTATATTTAATTAATTTTGTAATCTTTTTTTGAATATTAAATAATTAATATCTCTCAAAAAGTGAATCGTATGAGAAATCCTAGAACACCATTTGATTTGGAATAGGGGGTTTACCCTTGCTAGGGTACAACTTTAATGTTCAATGGGCATGTGATGTTATTTACTTTTTAAGCTAAATAATTAATTATATTAATTTAATAATTAATCCAAAATTAAAAATAATAATTTTTATTGTTACTAATATTATATTAAAAGAAATTAGACAACATGTAATTTTAATATTTATTGGGAACATGAAAAAATATAAATAATAATACGTGTATTATTTTTTTTGTCAAACAAAATGAATAGAAAAGTACACGTGTAATTAATGGCCTTCTTTAATTAAATGATGAATGGTGTTTTTTCATGTATGAATATTTTTGGTTGATCAATGTAATAGCAGTGTCATTATTCGTCAATTCTAAAAAAATACCAATGTGGTGGTAATTATTAATTTATTTATTGTTATCAACATGTAATGAATGTTGTTGGTGAAACATTAATGGTGAAATATAGTTTATAATAATAATTATTATTGGTGTTGTTATTATTGTTAATAAGTTGAGAAAATAATTGTTCCCAAAAACCTTTCCAGTCATAACTCTTTCGTATGGTGTCATATTGACACGCTGTTAGTGGCAGTGTGACCCTAAAATTGAGGCGGTCATTTACAGACCAATGTTGAATATTTAATTCATAACCATGATAATGTTCCATAAAACTCCCAATATTATGATGGGTTGATGCATGAAATTAATATGAGGTATTAATAAATAAGTGATGTAATTAATAAATGTAACAAATTTAATTGATGAAAAATTGTTATAAATTAGATTTGGGGTGGTGCACATGGCATGGGTTGGAAGCCCATAATTTCTGTTATACCCCTCTCTCCTCTCTCTATATCTCCATCCAGACTTTAATAATAAATATCATTTTCGATATTATTCAGATTGATGTTTCATCATGGGCATTGGAATATTATTGATAAAAGGAAAGTGCATATAAAAAATCATAAAATGTGAAGTATTTTGAGTATATTTTTATTATAATGGATATGATTATTTATTTAATTTTTTCTTTAGATAGTCATTGGAATAAAACATCATCAGTGATGTTGGATTCGTATTGTGTGTTCATCATATTTGAAGTAAGTGGTCTAAAATTCAAATCTAAATGTTATGATTTTCAGTTAAAATTAATCAAATTTTTGAATTTCTAGATCTATATAGAAATTAGATTTCAAACTAAAATTAATTAATTTAGTGAATTAATTAATTATGTACTTTTGAACTTGTGAGACTTAGGGATTGTTGAAAAAGATAATTAATTATAGAATTAAATATGAGCTTTTAGGATTTGTGAATTTGATAATTAATTGTGGAAATTAATTATAGAGTTATTAATATTGTTGGGCTTGATTAGTTAATTGTAAAATTAATTAATAAGGATGGTTTAGATTATGAAAATTTGAATTGTTATAATTAATTGTCTAATTAATTGTTGTGAGATAAAGATTGTTGAAATTGAATAATTAATTGAATAATTAATTATTATATTGATGTTTTTTAATAGGAAAAATTAATTGTTTACTTAATTATGTGATATTTATTTGCTACTTTGGCATAATTAATTGTATAATTAATAATGTGATAGTGAGATTTTTCTTTGAGAAAATTAACTATAGAATTAATTATTCAATATTGAGTTCTGATTTGAAATAATTTTTAAAATTAATTATTGGATAACGATTTATTTAATAGATATAATAATTAGTATATTAATTGTGAGACATAAACATCATTAATCTATGTAATTATTGGTATATTAATAATGTGGTATAGAAATTAGGGGTGTGATTATTAAATTGTAAAATTAAAAAATGGGATTAATTAAGGGAGTGATGAAAACTAATTAATTAGAGACTTAATTAATGTGGTTGTTTGTGATAATGCAATTGATGGTGTTAGATTAATTAATTAGAAAGTTAATAATTGGGGGTCGTTGTGTTATTATAATTGATATTTTATTAATTATTGAAATAATTTTAAGATATTGATATTTGAGAATTGAAACAATTAGTTTTATAATTAATTATGAAATATTGAGGTTGTGAGTGTGATAATTAATTATGGGATTAATTATAGGATTTTTAGTTTATGTATATTGATTAATTTATTGATTAATTAATTAATGGTATTAATATAATTAATTAATTAAGGAATTAATTGAGGGTATTTCTATGACAAATGATTTTTGGAATTAGTAATGGAATTAGAGGATAATTAATTATTCATTTAATTATCCAATTTTTGAATTATAAATTGTTAATAACTAAGTGGTGGATTAATTTTTGGATATCGAGTTGCGAAATGATTAATTATTTGTTGAATTAATTAATTGAATTTTTATGGTTAATTAATTGTTGAATTAATTAATGGAGTTTAAGTGACCAATTAATTGATGAATTAGTTAGAGGGGTTTTATGATTAATTAATTTGGGAAATTAATTAATGTATTTGATGTCATTAATTAATTGTTGGATTAATTAATGAAAATGGGTTATAATTAATTAAGTGGTGAATTAATTAATTAAAGGAATATAGTTAATTCACTATTGAATTAATTAACAGAGTTTAAGTGAACAATTAATTGTTGAATTAATTTAAGGGGTTGATATTATTAGTTAATGATTAATTTATTAATGGGATGTTTGATGAAATGGGAATTAGTTGTTATTATGTTCACATGGAGTAGCTCACGGGATAACTGGGGTGTGAGAATGAGATTAAATGGAGAAACCAAGAGATCTTCTAATATTGTTTACTAAAAGATTATGTGATACTTATGGGAAGAAGAGTGAGTTTACTTAAGGACCGTGTGAGCCTTAAAGAAATAAGACTCTATGAGCTTCTGATAGTTTGTCGAAGGACCGTGTGAGCCTTCGAGGGGAAAGACAACAATAGATTTCCCATTTCCCTTATGAAGCATTTATACTTTTCTTTGTGTTAATAACTATAGAACCATGAGGTTAGAGCCCATAGTTCACATTACTTATGCCTGACTGATTTACATGTATATGTTTTTGAAAAATTTCATATTAATTATGATAATTAATGGTAACATGGACATTTATATTTATGATATCCCTTAGGGATATATTAGTCTCTATCACGGGATGAATTAGGTAATATGGTTCGAGTGTCCACGGTAACCCAGGAAGATATGTGGTTAAATAAAGTGAAGCTGAATAAATGTAAATTGATTACTTAATTCCTTTTATTTTATTATTTATACAAGTGAAAACACTATTATTGAGTGGATTATTTTAGATGTCATTGGTGGTGGCCTTCTGAGTTGTACTCACACCCTATTCGGGATTCCTGATCGGTACCCGAATTTACTTTTTATTTTATAGATAGGTTAAAGGAAAAGGCCATGTGTTAGGTTGTCACGACCCGACCCTACCCGGGCTCGAGCCGCAACTACCCCAAGCCCGCCTCCATAGGCCAGGGGCTGGCGACCAGCGCCGAAGGCACACTAACTCGGGGAGGCCTTTGCCTAAGCACCTGTACACACACACGCAACAAACTCAATGCAATAGTGCAGAGTAAAGGTAAAGACAAGCAAAGAAAAGGAAAGGGAAACTGCTATATAAATACCACAAAGTGCATCGACCTCTACAAGTACAAAGTACAAACTGAAAAGAAAAGGGGCAAAACACGCGCCCCACCAAAAAGTGCCACAGCCCGGCAACAGGTAAACAAAAAAAACTGCTAACGGGTCTCCCACCTGGAACCCAGCCATGACCACCGCATGCGGTCCAAGCTCCCAAGCTCCTATGCTCCACTGAAGTCATGCTCCACCTGTCCGTCGTCTGCAAGGGCATACCAAGTGCGGGCAAAGCCCAAGCAGGGGTGAGTATAAAAAATACTCAGTAGGATACCCCGAAGGCTCGAGGGAGCAACAAAGGAGGTACCGAAGGGCTAGCAGTAGAGAGAACAAGGAATAGAAAGGAGTACAACCAAGGGTGAAGTAAAGAGTAACAACTCAACCCATCAAGAGAAAGCTAGAAGACACATCCTACCACGAGAAGCTGGACGCGGAAAGCACGTGGCATACCCCGCGCGTCTTCGCCTCTCCTGAAGGAGAGTAGCCAAAACCCAAGGAGTGGGTACCGGAAGCAAGGTATATACATATATATGCTCTGCCAAGAACCCCGAACAAGCTCGTAAGGGGATCTTCATCCCGTAGCTCAGCCCAAGAAAACAAGCAGCCAACAGTCCCAGAAGTAACACCATCGATGCCCAGCATCCCACACGTCTTCCCTAAACCGCAAGCCAAGGGGCTCAATCACCGCACTTCGACACTATCCGATTTGGGCGGCACTGACTCGCCTGCACGGTTTTAGATCGCGTCACAAGAACGCGTCTCGTTTGGGAAAGTGCCCCTCGTACTCGAGAGTTCTGGTGGAACGTCAAACCACAACTCATCCCTGCCCCGCAGTCGAGAGGTCTCCTCAAAGTAAAGTTGTTCCATCACCGACCCGTATAACCAAGGGTCCCACTCCGGTAATCATGGAGGAAAGCCACGGACTAGCCTAGTCGAGAGGACTGAGTCTGGAATTCCAACAGGTGTCCCACTGCCCAGCCCTGTTGGAGGGTAATTCATAACCAAATGTCGGGTGACCCACTACCTAGCCCTGCTGGAGGGTACACCATAATACATCGTCAGGCGACCCACTACCCAGCCCCGCTGGAGGGTAAACCATATTCAGATATCGGATGACCCACTACCCAGCCCTGCTGGAGGGTAAACCCTAATACATCATCAGGTGACCCACTGCCCAGCCCCGCTGGAGGGTAGACCTGGAATAAGTCGACGGGCGACCCACTGCCCAGCCTTGCCGGAGGGTAGACCTGGAACTAGATGACGGGCGACCCACTGCCCAGCCCTGTTGGAGTGTAGGCCCTAAGAGGTCGTCAGGTGACCCACTGCCCAGTCTCTGCTAGAGGGTACACTCTATGTGTGTCGGGTGACCCACTGCCCAGTCTCTGCTGGAGGGTAAACCCTAGAAGTCATCAAGTAACCCACTACCCAGCCCCGCTGGAGGGTAAACCCGAAGAAGTCGATGAGTAACCCACTGCCCAGCCCCGCTGGAGGGTAAAACTCAGAACTGCTCTGGCCATCTCTACAGGAGGGTGCAACACTGGCCAATCGAACACAGAGTGGGTATCGCATAGCCACCCAACTCTAGAAAAACTCTCCCAAAAGAGTTTCAGTGCCTGCTCCATCACGGGGTGCCACTAACATCGCTACTGGCCGATCCATCAAAAACGAAACCAGGGGAGACCACTCAACCCTGCTGGTCAACAAACGAGCACCGTGACAGGGGCAAAACTCCACCCTGCTGGTCAAACAAACACACGGAGGGACCCTCTACACCGTGAGAGGTCCAAGTACGCAAAGTAGAACCCGGCACGCACGTGGGGCCCACACAACGTGTGGCCCCATCTCAACCCCAACTGAGCGCACAACCATCCTTAGGTACAAACAACCACACGTACATCCAAGCGCTCCTGTATGCTCCTGGAGAATACCTCATTCCAGCCCAAAGGCTATCGTGCACACGACACCCAACGTCAATGCGAAGGCGTGACGTAACAACTCCACCTCAAAGGCCCAGACACGGCCATCCACATCTCGTGAAACATTTACGTCACTCTCCCAAGAGTGCGCGATCACATGCCAAGGGTCCACTACAGACAAAGTAGGGTGGACCGCCACTAGAGCACCTTCCATGCTCCACATTCAACAAGATCACGCAAGAGGCTCCGCAAAACCAAACGGATTACACCATTGTAATCCTCACAGAAAAACACATGAGTTAGACTACTCACTCTCCCGAAACGGTCAGCAGGTGAAAAATGTACTATTCACCGTGACCAAACCCGTGTGGGGCCCACCCCAAGATCACGAAACTGAACCAACGGATCACGCCACTGCGATCCCCTCGGGAAAAGACACAGGATCGAGTACTCAATCACCCAAAACGGCCACCCGGTGAAAAGGGTGTTATTCACCGTAGCCCGGTCGGGTGGGACCCACACAACATCCTCGAAAAAGGTCGGGCGGACTGCACCATCGCAAAGCTCTCAGAAAAGCAGGTCAAATCGACTGCTTACTTGCGTGGAACGGGAACCCGGAGGAAAAGATACGTTCCGGCACACCGTACACGAGCGGTGCCACGTGGGACCCGCATCCCGGTCCCAAAACTCAACGAACGGATCGCACCGTTGCGATCCTCTCGAAAAAGCACACAAGATGGACTACTCACTTGTCCAAAACGGTCATCCGGTGATAAAGCTGGAAATCACCGTCAACTCCCGAAACGGCCCTCGTGGGCCCCGCACCATCATGCCAAATTTGAGCAGGCGAATTGCACCATTGCAATCCCCTCTGAAAAACATCCAGAAACGACTGCTTGCACGCCCCGAACGGGCGTCCGAGGAAAAAGTTGTGAAATGCTGCACGCAGCTCAAGAGACGGGCCGTGGGGCCCCCGCCTCAACTTCGGCCTCAACACCTGGAACCGCACCGGAAACCTCTGCCTCAGTGCCAAGGTCACAACGCCACTGACGGCGCTCAAAACGGATGTCGGACGCGTCCGCGTCGTCCAAAACAAGAATCCCGGAAAAAACGCTCGTCCACTTAAGGACGTGTCGCACCTCAGCGGCCCCTCGTTTTGGGAATTAAAAATTCCCAAAACCATCGCAAAAACTCTGTCTTGACGCAAGCTCCGCGCTGCCGCAGACGGCGCGCAAAACGGACGCCCGTAGCCCGAAATACGGGCGTACGAAGGCTGAGGGCAAAGCCCCTTGGGCCGGACCGGCCCGATCCGGCCGGTCCGCCCCGCGCCGGCCGGCCCGGTCCTGCCGAGCCGTGGGACGCCGCTCCGCGGTCCGCTCCCCTTCACACCCGTGCGCCCGCCGCGCGGGATTTGCCACCGACCGGCCACGAGGGCCGGTCGCTCATCCCCCAAAACGACCCGCAAAGTGCGGGTCGTTGTCGCGCCGCACGGAGCCGCCGCCCCGCGGCCCCCCTCTCGCTCTCGTCGGCGCCCTGCCGGCGCCACCGGCTGCCGCCGCCGCGCCGACTTCCGAAGCCGCGGCCGCCTCGCCGCCTGCCCGGAGCCGAAGCTGCCGCCTCCCGATGCCGCGGCCACCCTGGGCTGCCGTCCGCCGCCTTCGGCACTCGCAGGAAACCAGCCTCACGGCCGGAAAAATTCCAAGGACCACCGGGAACGATCCGGTGGTCGAAATTTCGATCCGGATAGCTTTCCGGAAAGCTCGGAACGAGATATATGCAACCGTGGGATTTGTTCAAGGATCCAATAGTGCTATTGAGCATAAATGAGGATTAAAACAGGGAAGGGGAGGAAAACTCAAATCCGCCTACCTCGTTGGGCTTCGCCCGACGCTTCCCGCGCGATCTACCGCGCGCCATCATCTCGCCAGAGCCACCTCGCCGGAGTCGCCTCGCCGGAGCTCACTGGAGCTCTCCAGAAAGGAGGAAGGGAGGGGATGGGTTGTGATGAAGAAGAAGAAGAGGAAGAAGTGGGGGGGGGGGGGGGTGCGTGTTTAAATAAAAACACTTAAACACCCCGCCCGGCACGCCCCCGACTCCGCTCCCGAAGCAGACAAAAAGGAGGGTGTCCCTGGGGTAAACACGAAACTTTGAGCACAACGGCAGTCTCGGAATTTTATTCCGAGACCCCGTTCAAAAGTTATAAAATTTAACGCTCGAAGCTGCTAAATTACGAAAACGCCCCTGGGGCCATTTTTCACAAACGGCCCGCACACGCAAAACTTATACCCCTCTTAGGGTAAACGACACGCTTCGAACTCAACGGTGCCCTATGTTTTCCAATCTGAGCCACGGTTTAAGAGATACTAGCATTTCGCCATTAAACGAATAAATTAATTAATTTATTCATCCGTTTAACGTTCTGGGAGCGGGCGAGGGGTCCAAACATCCCGCACCGACAAGTTTTATGTCGTTCCTAGGGTAAAAATCCCATTCCGGACCCATCTGTATATTCAGATCCCTGATCCAGAACTCCATTTAGGAGTTATTGCATTTATTTAGCATTTCCAGTGTGAACGCACTGAAAATTTAATTCCAGCCACTCCGGGGCTCGGAATCGCATGCCGTCTGAAGGCTCTACTTTGGAATATAATCAAGAATATTCCAAAGTCTTTCGCCGCAAAAACTGGGTTCTTACATCAAGATGTGCGGGGTATTCCACGTGCTTTCTGCGTCCAGCTTCTCGTGGTAGGACGAGTCTTCTAGCTTTCTCTTGATGGGTTGAGCTGTTACTCTTTACTGCACCCTTGGTTTTACTCCTTTATATTACTTGTTCTCTCTACTTCTCGCCCTTCGGTACCTCCTTTGTTGCTCCCTCGAGCCTTCGGGGTATCCTACTGAGTATTTTTATACTCACCCCTACTTGGGCTTTGCCCGCACTTGGTGTGCCCTTGCAAACGACAGACATGTGGAGCGTGACTTCGGTGGAGCATAGGAGCTTGGGAACTTGGACCGCATGCGGTGGTCGTGGCCGAGTTCCAGGTGGGAGACCCATCATCAGTTTCTTTTGTTTACCTGTTGCCGGGTTGTGGCACTTTTTGGTGGGGCACGTGTTTTTCCCCTTTTCTTTTCAGTTTGTACTTTGTACTTGTAGAGGTCGATACACTTTGTGGTATTTATATAGAAGATTCCCTTTCCTTTTTTTCTTGTCTTTACCTTTACTCTGCACTGTTGCATTGAGTTTGCTGCGTGTGTGTGTACAGGTGCTTAGGCAAAGGCCTCCCCGAGTTAGTGTGCCTTCGGCACTGGTCGCCAGCCCCTGGCCTATCGAGGTGGGCTTGGGGTAGTTGCGGCTCGAGCCCGGGTAGGGTCGGGTCGTGACAAAGTGGTATCAGAGGTGGTTCGTTCCTTGGGACGTTGTGCGATCATCCCTAAAATAGGAATTGGTTGGGATATAGGGAAACATCGTTAACGTGTCTCGAGAGAGGCTCTCAGGCCAGGTAGTCCAGTGATGGTGCGGCGGCTGACGTATCCATTCACCAGGACCTTGATAACCCGCTTGTCGACTCGGCATGCTGAGACACTTGTTGCAGGGAAAATTTGTTTGTGCATCACATAGGACCGAGTCTTTGACTGCCCTTTTTGAGTCATCTCCCCATCGTTGTTGTTGTGGTATATACATATATGCTTATCTAACCGTGACACTCCTTGATAATATTCAGGATGTCTCCGCGAAGAGATCCATCCCAAATACCATCTTTGGGTGCGTGATGACGACCCTGTGAGCTATGAGGCCATAGTCCAGGACCCATCATGCGAGCCCCTTTCTCCGGGTGGGCCAGTAGCAGTACCCCCACCTATTGAGCAGCAGACAGTTTCAGCAGAGCAGGCTGAGCTTGAGCGCAGGTTGAGCGCGCTCCGTGAGATCCAGCGACAGGGACCGCTGAGGTTCAGTGGTGAACCAGACCCTCATTCAGTAGAAGGCTTGGCTCGAGACAGTGGTTCACCTTTTCAGGCTTTTGTAGATGCCGACAGATCAGGGAGTGGCCTTGGCAGCCATCCTTTTTTGTGGAACAGCTTGGCGTTGGTGGAGTCTGCTGACTCAGTTTCTTGGCGAGTCGTCGCTTTCGTTGGATGACATTCAGTTGTTGCTCTGTGAGGAGTTTTGACCCTCCTGCTTGCGCTCTGTTCGGATTCAAGAGCTCCTGCAATTTCAGTAGGGAGGGATGATGGTGGCCGAGTACGTGGCTAGTTTTGCAGACCGTGCATGCTTTTACCCGGACTTGGTCCATAACGACAACTTCTGAGCACGGATGTTTGAGCAGGGTCTCTGCCGAGAGATTCGTGATGTCATAGTACCCTTGGGCATTTCCACATATGCTGGGGTGCTAGAGCAGGAGCTAGTGACAGAGGGCTTCCTGTCATGTTTTGTGGTTGGTAGTGGCAGTGGGCGCGACGGAGTCGGGACGTATGCCGTAGCTAGCAGGCATAGGAGGACAGGACCTCGATGCAGGTGGCCCTTCCACTACCGGTTTCGGAGACTAGATCATATACCACTTTGGAGAAAAGGCACGGAGCCTCAACCGAGGATACCCTTCCGTGAGTGGATCTCGGGCCGTGGTCGTACACCACAGTGGCGCCAGAGGGTAACAGGGTAGCCCAGAGAGCACCTGTGCTATGCTTGTGACGGGCGAGGTCACTTGGCATGAGACTGCCCGACCCGAGTTGCTGAGAGCTTCGGGCAGGCAGCAGGCGCACCACAACGGCAGAGGCAGCGCCGTGATCGGCTAGTACCCAGAGAGGCGGTGCTAGCAGAGGAGCGGGAGGAGCTGGTAGAGGGGGGAAGACGTTACGAGATCTCCCCATCACCACTAGGCAGCCCACGTTAGGCTCCGAGAGCTGACGGTTGAGACCGCGGGTAGCCGCGAGCTTTGGATGTCTACGATCCTGCAGAGCACGAGATGGTGAGAGGTACCCCTTGCGACCCTTCTACTGCTTGCAGTAGAATTGTTAGGCTCTGAGTGTGAAATGCTTCTCTCCCGGCTCCTTGTTTGAGGTGTCACCAGGGTGACGCAGGGCATCGGGTGTAACCCTGTGGTGGTAATGAGAAAGGCGCGAGACCTTTTCCTTTAGTCGATGGTGTTGACTCCTTCGCCTTTTGAGCGTGTAAGAGAGCATAGACCGTGGAGCCTCTAGCATGACCAGATATCCTTGGGTGTTTCACCATATGGATATTCTGAAGGAGGGAATCACCAAGCCTTGTTCCAGGTGTGGGCGGTGATTCCCGTCGTGGCGTGCGACGTAGAGGTTTGACCAGGGAGGTGAGCTACCCCCAAGGGCCTTCAGGCCGTTTGAGACCGTGCAAAGGGATGGCGAGGTACCCTATAGCCTTTCCCTAACCCCAAAGTTTGGAGTGGGTGCACGACGTCGGCAAGGGCTGACCTAGCATGGACAAATCAATCCCTTGGTCTATGTGCGGTGACGCAGAGATGTGTGTGGGTTCTTCTGGGTATGCGGAAGCCAGGTGTGGGCTTAGTACCCTGTGTTACTCCCTAGTTTAGATTTTCAAGGATGAAAATCATGAAGGAGGGAATGATGTAAGAACCTAGTTTTTGCTGCAAAAGATTTTGTAATATTATTGATGATATTCCAGAGCAGAGCCTTCAGACGGCGTGCGATTCCGAGCCTCGGAGTGACCAGAATTAAATTTTCAGTGCGTTCACACTAGAAATGCTAAATAAATGAAATAACTCCTATATGGAGTTCTGGATCAAGTATCCGAGTGTATGGATGTGTCCATAATGGGGTGTTTACCCTAGGAACGACATAAAACTTCTCGGCGCGGGATGTTTGGACCCCTCGCCCGCTCCCGGAACGTTAAACGGATGAATAAATTAATTAATTTATTCGTTTAATGGATAAATGCTAGTATCTCTTAAACGGTGGCTCGGATTGGAAAATCGAGGGCACCGTTGAGTTCAGAGCGTGTCATTTACCCTAGTAGGGGTATACGTTTCGCGGGCACGGGCTGTTTGTGAAAAATGGCCCCAGGGGCGTTTTCGTAATTTAGCGGCTTCAGGCATTAAATTTTATAACTTTTGAACAGGGTATCGGAATAAAATTGCGAGACTTCCGTTGTGCTCGAAGCATCTTGTTTACCCCAGGGACACCCTTCTTTTTGTCTGCTTCGGGAGCGGAGTCGGGGGCGTGCCGGGCGGGGTGTTTAAGTGTTTTTATTTAAACACGCACCCCCTTCTTCCTCTTCTTCTTCTTCTTCCTCACAACCACTCCCCTCCCTTCCTCCTTTCCGGTGAGCTCCGGCGAGGCAACTCCGGTGAGGTTGCTCCGGCGAGACGATGGCGTGCGGCGGATCGCGCGGGAAGCGCCGGACGAAGCCCAACGAGGTAGGCGGATTTGAGTTTTCCTCCCCTTCCCCATTTAAATTTTCATTTATGCTCAATCTCACCATTGGATCCTCGAAAAAATCCCGTGGTTGCATAGATCCCGTCCCGAGCTTTCCGGAAAGCTATCCGGATCGAAATTTCGACCCCCGGATCGTTCCCGGTGGTCCATGAAAATTTTCCGGTCGTGAGGCCGGTTTCCGGCGAGTGCCGAAGGCGGCGGACGACGGCGCAGGGTGGCCGCGGCTTCGGGAGGCGGCGGCTTCGGCTCTGGGAAGGCAGCGCGGCGGCCGCGACTTCGGAAGGCGGCGTGGCGCGGGGCGCGGCGGCGGCAGCCGGTGGCGCCGGCAGGGCGCCGGCGAGAGCAAGAGGGGGGCCGCGGGGCGGCAGCCCCGTGCGGCGCGATAAAGACCTGCACTTTGCGGGTCGTTGTGTGGGATGAGCGACCGGCCCTCATGGCCGGTCGGTGGAAAATCCCGCGCGGCGGGCGTGCGGGTGTGAAGGGGAGCGGGCCGCGGAGCGGCGGCCCACCGCCCGGCCGGACCGGGCCGGTCCGGCCCAAGGGGCTTTGCCCTCAGCCTTCGGACGCCCGTATTTCGGGCTACGAGCGTCCGTTTTGCGCGTCTTCTGCTGCAGCACAGAGCTTGCATCAAGACATAGTTTTTGAGATGTTTTCAGGAATTTTTAATTCCCGAAACGAGGGGCCGCTGAGGCACGACGCGTCCTTAAGTGGACGAGGGTTTTTCTGGGATTCTTGTTTTGGACGGCGCGGACGCGTCCGACATCCATTTTGAGCGCCGTCAGCGGCGTTGTGACCTTGGCACTGTGGCGGAGGTTTCCGGTGCGGTTCCAGGTGTTGAGGCTGAATTTGAGGTGCAGGACCCACGACCCGTCTCTTGAGCTGCGTGGAGCATTTCACGACTTTTTCCTCGGACGTCCGTTCGGGGCGTGCAAGCAGTCGTTTCTGGATGTTTTTCTGAGGGGATTGCAATGGTGCAATCCGCCCGCTCAAATTCGGCATGATGGTGCGGGGCCCACGAGGGCCATTTCGGGAGTTGACGGTGATTTCCATATTTATCACCGGGCGACCGTTTTGGACAATTGAGTAGTCCATCTTGTGTGCTTTTTCGAGAGGATCGTAACAGTGCGATCCATTCGTTGAGTTTTGGGACAGGGATGTGGGTCCCACGTGGAGCCGCTCGTGTGCGGTGTGTCGGAACGTATCTTTTCCTCCGGGTACCCGTTCCACGCAAGTAAGCAGTCGATTTGATGTGCTTTTCCAAGAGCTTTGCGTTGGCGCAGTCCACCCGACCTTTTTCGAGGATTTGGTGTGGGTCCTACCCGACCGGGCTACGGTGAATAACACCTTTTTCACCAGGTGACCATTTTGGGTGATTGAGTACTCGATCCCGTGTGTTTTCCCGAGGGGATCGCAGTGGCGTGATCTTTTGGTTCAGTTTCGGGATCTTGGGGTAGGCCCCACACGGGTTTGGTCATGGTGAATAGTACATTTTCCACCTGTTGACCGTTTCGGGCGAGTGAGTTGTCTAACTCGCGTGTTTTCCCGCGATGATTACAACGGTGCAATCCGTTTGGTTTTGCGGTGCCTCTTGCATGATCTTGTTGAATGTGGAGCATGGAAGGTGCTCCAGTGGCAGTACGCCCTACATTGTCTGTAGCGGACCCTTGGCGTGTGATCGTGCACTCTTGGGAGAGTGACGTAAATGTTTCACGAGATGTGGATGGCCGTGTCTGGGCCTTTGTGGTGGAGTTGTTACGTCACTCCTTCGCGTTGACGTTGGGTGCCGTGTGCATAATAGCCTTTGGGCTGGAATGAGGTATACTCTAGGAGTATACGGGAGCGCTTGGAGGTACGTGTGGTTGTTTGTACCTGAGGATGGTTGTGCGCTCAGTTGGGGTTGAGATGGGGCCACACCTTATGTGGGCCCCACGTGTGTGCCGGGTTCTGCTTTGCATACTTGGACCTCTCGCGGCGTAGAGGGTCCCTCCGTGTGTTTGTTTGACTAGAAGGGTGGAGTTTTTCCCCTGGCTCGATGCTCGTTTGTTGACCAGAAGGGTTGAGTGGTCTCCCTTGGTTTCGTTTTTGATGGATTGGCCAATAGTGGTGCTAGTGGCACCCCGTGATGGAGCAGGCGCTGAAACTCTTTTGGGAGAGTTGTTCTGGAGTTGGGTGGCTGTGCGATACCCACTCCGTGCTCGATTGGCCAGTGGTGCACCCTCCTGTAGAGATGGACAGAGCAGTTCTGAGTTTTAACCTCCAGCGGGGCTGGGCAGTGGGTTACTCATCGACTTCTTCAGGTTTACCCTCCAGCGGGGCTGGGCAGTGGGTTACTCGCTGATTTCTAGGGTTTACCCTCTAGCATAGACTGGGCAGTGGGTCACCCAACATACTTAGAGTCTACCCTCCAGCAGAGACTGGGCAGTGGGTCACCCGATGACCTCTTAGGGCCTACCCTCCAGCAGGGCTGGGCAGTGGGTCGCCCGTCGTCTAGTTCCAGGTCTACCCTCTATCAAGGCTGGGCAGTGGGTCGCCTGTCGACTTATTCCAGGTCTACCCTCCAGCGGGGCTGGGCAGTGGGTCGCCTAATGATGTATTAGGGTTTACCCTCCAGCAGGGATGGGTAGTGGGTCACCCGATATCTGAATATGGTTTACCCTCCAACGGGGCTGGGTAGTGGGTCGCCTGACGATGTATTAAGGTTTACCCTCCAACAGGGCTGGGCAGTGGGTCACCCGACATTTGGTTATGAATTACCCTCCAACAGGGCTGGGCAGTGGGACACCTGTTGGCATTCCAGACTCAGTCCTCTCGACTAGGCTAGTCTATGGATTTCCTCTGTGATTACCGGAGCATGACCCTTGGTTGTACGGGTCGGTGATGGAACAAATTGAATTTGAGGAGACCTCTCGACTGCGGGGCAGTGACGAGTTCTGGTTTGATGTTCCCCCAGAACTCTCGTGTACGAGGGGCACTTTCCCCACCGAGACGCATTCTTGTGACGCGATCTAAAACCGTGCAGGCGAGTCAGTGCCGCCCAAACCAGATAGTGTCGAAGTGTGGTGATTGAGCCCCTTGGCTTGCGGTTCGGGGCAGACGTGCGGGATGCTGGGCATTAATGGTGTTACTTTTGGGACTGTTGGCTGCTTGTTTTCTTAGGCTGAGCTACGGGACGGAGATCCACTTACGATCTTGTTCAGGCTTCTTGGCAGAGCGTATATATGTATATACCTTGTTTCTGGTACCCACTCCTTTGGTTTTGGCTACTCTCCTTCTGGAGAGGCGAAGACGCGCGAGGTATTCCACGTGCTTTCCGCATCCAGCTTCTCATGGTAGGATGAGTCTTCTAGCTTTCTCTTGATGGGTTGACCTGTTACTCTTTACTGCACACTTGGTTGTACTCCTTTCTATTCCTTGTTCGCTCTACTGATCACCCTTCGGTACCTCTTTTGTTTCTCCCTCGAGCCTTCGGGGTATCCTACTGAGTATTTTTATACTCACCCCTGCTTGGGCTTTGCCCGCACTTGGTGTGCCCTTGCAGACGACGGACAGGTGGAGCATGACTTCAGTTGAGCGTAGGATCTTGGGAGCTTAGACCGCGTGCGGTGGTCGTGGCCGGGTTCTAGGTGGGAGACCCGTCAGTAGTTTCTTTTGTTTACCTGTTGCCGGGTTGTGGCACTTTTTGGTGGGGCGCGTGTTTTTCCCCATTTCTTTTCAGTTTTTACTTTGTACTTGTAGAGGTCGATGCACTTTGTGGTATTTATATAGCAGTTTCCCTTTCCTTTTCTTTGCTTGTCTTTACCTTTATTCTGCACTTTTGCATTGAGTTTTCTGCGTGTGTGTGTACAGGTGCTTAGGCAAAGGCCTCCCCGAGTTAGTGTGCCTTCGGCGCTGGTCGCCAGCCCCTGGCCTATGGAGGCGGCCTTGGGGTAGTTGCGGCTCGAGCCCGGGTAGGGTCGGGTCATGGCATAAGTGGAAGTGTTTGGATAAAGAATGGTGAGAGAACCAGACTTGGGGTTAGGACCTACTTAGAAGAGTTTTTAGTGAATTTATTTATTTCTTTTTGGTTTTTTCATATGGACACATGGCACATATATTGTCATGGCATGTTTCCCTTTTTGTTAAATTTTGTATTACATGTTTTGGTTATCTTGAGATATCGGTATTTTCTATGGTTATGCCGATATTGTTTATTATTTACACCAGTGTTTACTCAGATAAAATATGGTATAGAATCTCTATAACTGAATTACTAGACCCTCACTACTAGTTGGAAGCCTCTCGCGTACAAGGAGGCATGCCTATGGTCATGTGGATAACCGGCTTGGGGCACCGTTGCGCGGTACCCGGGTCAACATGTTACACTCTCGGCTAGCTATGATATTTAAAAACTATAGTTACCATAATATGGTTGTTCTACATCACTTTAAAATATAGTTTTTAGTTCAATAATAATTTAATCCATGGATCGTATATGTTATCTTGTGGCCCCAATTATTATATAGAAGAGGTGTCCAATATATGGTGTATCTATATAAACATCATGGAATATAACCCAGGAGTTCATTTATGTACATGTTGCCCATAGAGGTATTAAAACATCGGGAAGAGGAACTACCTAATATATAGGGTTCTTAAAGATGAATTAATGCATAAAACATATGGTATTGATCCATGTATGAGGTTTCCAATGATAAATTAAGGCTTATGATTAGGGGTACACACATCTGATATCTGGAATAACATCAATCTACATCCATTTCAACAATATAAAGAGGATTTTTATTTTTGATGAAATAGGTTCAATGAAATATTATATTTAGTTTTTTATTCATCATGTTTGATTTTACATTAACGAAATTTTATATGGTCAAGAACCATGGTGGATTGGTAAACCCACCCAAAATATTGAAAGTGTTTATTTTTTATTGTTTTATATTACTTCCATGTATTATTTTGGTGCATTTTGTTTTTCATTACATATGGTATCATTACTAAAAACACTTTCATACATGTGGAAATGAAAACATATATTTAGGGTCTTTTGGTGGGGACTACTAATTATTCATACCACATCCGACATGTACACCTCTACACACATGAAATTTTTATTGTTTTATCCCATGTATCTTATAGATGTGTTGAAATAAGACCATTGAAATATAGAGGGTAAATGGAAATCCAATGTTCAAGATATGGATATTACATGATATTTCAAGAGGTTTATTGATGATCTCCTTTGTTTTAGTATGTTATTCATTTATTATATCAGATAAACTTAAGGGAAATTCTAGTGAATACTACATATATATAATTATTTATTTATTAATTTTTATTGTTTTTATATCATTGTTGTGACAGATGGAATAGTTGTTGTTGGAATTCTATATGTGAATTGATTGTTTATTTTTATTTTTTATTCCTTTGTTCATAGTCTACCTTTGCTCTTATAGGACTTCATTGATGATCGACATCAATTTGTATATGAGGAGGCTTGACTGGGGTCTTATAGATATCCATATTGGGTATTAGTTCATCAATTTCGTAGTTGCAGGTTCAGAAAGGGGGGGGGGAAACACTCTAGGCTTGTTCTTACTTTGATGTTTGTTTTTTATTTGGAGGTTGGGTCCATGTAAGTCCTTCGTGGCCTGTTGGTTTTTATGTTCTCATTTGGTCCTTGTATTGGGATCCTCTTTTACCCAGTCTTAAAAAGGAGATCTTTCTTTTGTGTTCAATAAAAGGGTATTTTCCCCTTAACTCGTAAAAAATTTGTTATTTTAAAATTTAATCATAAAAACTCAATCATGTCCCCCAGTTTTTTAATTTTTTCAACAAGTATTGAGTGTATACAATTAATATAATGTAGATAATTTTTAATCAAACTAAAATTACACACAACCTCATTAATTAAATAAATAAATTCATATTCATTAAAATAATAATTATAAAAATTATATGATACGCCATGGAATTTCAATATGAAAGAATATAATGTCATGTAATTATTTAAATATATACTATGATCTGTGGTAAAATTACATATATCTCCACATTTTATAAAATTAAAAAAAATTAAAGAAATTGTATCCACTCCATCCATTAGTCTCACCTAGGAATAAATTGACTCGATGTTAGAGCCTACAATAATGTAGCCTTAAATTTAAAAAGACACTAACATTTTTGTGTGTGCCCAAAGTGAATATGAAAATTGTGAATATACACTACTCGGTAACATATTATATAATGACCCAAAAATATTTACCATAGTGTGATCGTATATATTATTTGTTTATATTACGATGAAGCATGGGAATATATATAAAATTCAACTTTACATGTATTATAAATAAATAAAACAATCATTATGTTTTGAAAATCACTTAAAAAGGATACTATACACATTAATCATTTTTATTTAATGTGATCACTAGACCACCCTGAAAACTAATATTTTTTAATTCAAGTTACACTGAAAATATTTGTATATATCATGACATGGATTATAGGGACCTCCTCACATGGACCAACCCTGAAGTTAAGTATACCCACCATTTCGTATTGATTTAACCTATTTACAAATTCTGATTTAGAGGGAAATTGTACTCATCTCATATAATATCATACCAACATAACCAATTTCATTTGGAGGGAAATATAAATCACATATCAAGGTAACCTCCTCCCGTTAAGGGGAAATAAATATCACATATCATGAAATGATCCTTTCTTGGGATAAAAATGTACATTTCATATCAAGGTAACCTTATCCCTTTATAGTTAAATTATATCACATATTATGGTAACCATCTCCCTCTTGAGAAAAATATACATCACATATCAGGGTAAAATATCCCCTCTTAAATAAAATAAATTAATTACATATCAAGATAACTTATGCTTACTATATAGAAATCTATTCATCACATATTACGATAGCCTCCCCCCTTTTGAGTGAAAATAAACTCATCATGTATCATTTATTACCATTTCCATCATTAAAACTTTATGGAACCTAATTAAAAGTAAAGAATTTAAACAAAATATATGCACAATATTTCATTTTAATCTCCCTATCACGAGAATTAAATATATGATTATGTCATTAAATATTTATAAAATATTAATTCATGATACAATCATAATGATACTAACCTTATTATAACATAATTAAATAGTCGATTTCACAATGAAAAAAATACTATTTAATTTATTTATGATTCCAAGCACTTACACCATTAATAAAATAAATTATTCAGTTCAAATTAAGGCCCCGTTGTACTCCTCTCTATATTAACTATAAAAATCAATTTCATGTGTTCCTATAAATTATATATTATTTAATAGACAATTGTTATTTACTCATTAAGAATCCTAAAAGTTTGAAACTCACTTCAATAAAATTTCTTTCATATTCATTAAAAAATTATTCTACAATGAAAAAAATACTTTTTTAAAACAAAATTTTAAAAAATTATAATTATTTATTTTTCTTCATTTAAATTTCAAGAGTTAACAAACCATAAATTATCTGTAAAATATTTATTCTTTTTTATAAATTTTTTCAAAATCATAGAAATATGTTTCTAGAAATTTTTCACATCAGGTTCATTTTAGTTTCCTTATTGGGTTTCTTTCACTGATTTCTCACCCATCTTACACACTTGAATGAATAAAACATAAATAAAAGCTAATATAGGTTTAGACTACCTACGTATATCAATTCTTGGAAGGATCAGTTTATATATGGTGAAAAGATTAAGATAAATCATGTAAATTCTTAAAAACATAATATAATCAATAAAAACCCTTTAATTGAGACCAAATAAATAAATAAATTCATGTAATGAGAAATAAATAAATTGAAGTTAGTAAATAAATTTTATAAGGAGTCATAATTAAATAATGGGCCCACCTTTTTTCAACTTTCAGAATCACACTATCATACATGAAATTTTACTCTCATAATGGTTAGGGGAGATCTTCTTTAGGGAAGATAAGAGAATGTAAATGAGTAGTAGATAGGAAAAGATTAAAAAATCATATACCTATGGAAAAAATACCGAGGGCATTAGATGAATACCCCCTTTAAAAATTATCGAACTTCCATTTCAAAAAAATAATCACCATAACTGAAATTATGGTGGAATCCATAAGAGTTCCATCATAATATAGATAATACAGTGATCACTTTTTTTCTACCATAATGAAAATATAATAGGACAAAATATAGTTCCTCAAACCCTATTTACCTCATCCACTTCTTCTGATTTTTTTTTCAAACTTAATCATTAAATCAAAAACTCAAATTTCAAAAAAAATTTATAGAAATTATGATATCCCAAGAAGGCTTAAAATAAATCAAAACATGGTGGGAGTTAAAATATCTAACATATTTTTTTTATTTTTATATAAAATTTACTTATTATAAATCTGGTTTTGAATCATTGATTCGGTTCTTATATTTCATTCTAAAACCACCACTTTAATCTAAGATATCCATTTTAAATATTCTAGTTACCAAATTCTCCACTCTTGATTAAACTAATTACTCACTGAGGACCAATTAATTCATATCTCAATCATATAATAATAGATCAAACACCAAAATTTTACATTCTAATAACTCACTAGATAAAAAATGGTACACAATTTGAAAATTTTGGTGAAATGTTTCATTAATCACACCTTACGCATTTCCTCCTAACATGATTTAATAACCAAATAATCAATATTATTATCCAATTCACCCAATTAAAAATCACTAAAAAATGAGATTCATAATAATTACATAATAATAAATTTACTTTTCCCATATAAAATTAAACATGTAATATCAATTACAATAAATTCTGCATAATTCTCTGAACATGAAACATTCTATTTTAAATTCATAAATCCCTAAATTAAATTTATTAAATTATATACATTCATAGAAACCCTCAAACATTTAATAGTGTTTTTATAACTGACATTGATCATGATTATAAAGAAAAAATGTTGAAATTATTTATTTTTTGTTATTTAAAAATCAAAAAATCCGACTACAATACACACCCTTATAAAAGATTCATGAATAATGTCAAAAACAAGAAAAATCCAAATCCAACATTCAAAATTTCACGAACCAACTCTTCGAAGACTCCTCTTAATATTAAAATGAGATAAATAGTAACCCACAAACCCACCTCTAATATTACACATTTTTAATGCTAACCATAAGGTTATTAAGATGATAATATAGTATGTAAAAACTTATGATTTTATAATATATTTCTCTTTAAATAAATTTTATTTATTTCATAGCATGATTTACATGAAATGTCGAGTCCAAATAAACCATGATATATTATAACATGATAAATTTTCCATAAATTTAACACCCCAATATTTTATATGTATTTATTTATAAATAAAATTTATGTTTTCAATAGATTTATTTACAGGAAACAATGATTTTAAATGAATCGTGATATACTATTGAGTTACAATTATCCAAATGTGATTGTTATAACCAAGTTATTAATTCGGTGGTATAAATAAGAATAAAAACATTATGAAAACATTTTATAAAGGTTTTATATATTTAAATTGTATATAATAATTTATAACAAATAATTACTCAATTTTCAATAGTCGTTTTATGCTTCAAAAATGTGTTTTATTTGTAAGAACCCGGATCTTCGTTTCAAGTATGTTTTTCCTTTTCTGGTCATTTTTTGAGAAAAGAGGAAAATCTGGAAATTTTCAAAGTACACGTCGTGTACTTTATAAGTACACTCTGTGTACTTCGGTGCCACGCAAGGCCATGTGTTGGCCGTGTCTGGGCCACACACACGGTGTGTAGAGGAGATGTGGAGGCCACTTAAGGCGGAGTACGGAAAAGTCTAGAACACGCTGTATACCCCAAAAGTACATGCTGTGTACTTTCTTTTTTTATTAAACAGACCGGGGTCACACCTAATTGAAAAAATCGTCTTCTTCTCCAGGTTCTTCGACCGAGAGCATCCGTATGGACATGATCATCCTCTGAGCCCCCGAGCCTCCATCTATTTTCTAAATCTATTATAATCGATTGCATTGGAACCACATCGGTGAGCTCTTCCTTCTTCTTGAGTTTCATTCTATGATGTTCTCTCTTTCTCGTGATATCATGGGTTGAACGTTTTGTGCGTTTTAATAGATCTACGTCGTTCTAAGTAGAATCAAGCCTCGTGGTTAAAGTATACTAATATCCTAGAATCAAGGAAGGTGGTTTTTGCCTTACCTTTCAAAGTCTTTGAGTTTTATGTGCAAATTTCCACCAATAACCATGAACGGGGTATTGTGTGTTTACTGTTTTTCCCCCGTTGTTTTCCTACCTTGATTGTTTGCTTGTGTAGAGGTAATTTAATCTTGTATGAGGAAAATTGATGTGCTTGGATGTTTTTCCATTCGTTTTTCTGTTACGACCTATGGGTCTTGTTAGCCTTTGGACGTTATACCTGTTTTCCATGCCTTGTGACCGTAGGATGGAATGATATTCTTGCCATGCTTGTTGTTCTGTAGACTGGTTAGCCAAGTAGATCTATAGGTGTACTTTGTCCTTATAGAATTATTATTCACTGACTGTCAAGGGACAGTGAGAACCTGGTACTATAGACTATAAGGGATAGACCGAGTGATCTTCCTAGAGAGTCTTGGACATTATAGACTACCGGGGATGGACTGAGTGATCTTCTAAGAGAGTCTTGGACATTATAGACGACAGGGGATAGACCGAGTTAGCTTCCCAGAGAGTTTTAGACGTTATAGACTACAGGAGGATAGACCAAGTGAGCTTCCCAAAGATTCTTGGATATTATAGACTACAGGAGGGTAGACCAATTGAGCTTCCTCATAGAGTCTTTACTTGTTTGAATTTCTTTAAACCATTCCAGGCTAGGGGAGGAATTGACCGAGTGATCATCCTCAGAGAGTCTGTGATAGAACTCATACTATAAGAGGATAGACCGAGTTAGCTTCCTCAGAGAGTTTCTAGACCTTTGGGCTATAAGAGGGTCAGACCACGTGATCTTCCTCATAGAGTCCCTGACTACCCTAGACTATAAGGGGAATTGACTGAGCGAGCTTCCCTAGAGAGTATTATAATTTCCTATGACCAAACCAGAGGGGTTATGCTAATTGCACTGCCCATAGGGTTGTTGGAACTTATTGGATTGGACCAGAGGGGCTGGCTGTGAGTACTTCCTAGAGGGGTTCCTATTGTGGTTAGCTATTTGCTTCACTGCTTCTTGTTGTTCAATGGATTGATTACTATTTTATATCATCTTGTTACTGCTTACTCATTACTGCCTGCTGTTTACTGTTACTGTTTACTGCTTACTGTACTATTACCTTCCATATGCTCACTAACTATTAGGCACAGATCTTCCAGTGGTTGCCTGCTAGGATTTAGTCTCACACCCTATATGGGAAATGCTTTTGGGCCCAAACAGACTATGTTGTTGTAGGTAGATACAAGGGAAAGCACCCTTCGACTTCAGGTACTTTATTTCTTTGGAACAGGAGAGCATGAGACCAAGCCTAGGCTTGCAATGCTGAGGAGCTGTTTATCTTTTCTTTTGTACTTGTTTAGGTACCGTTTGTATTTCTAGCATTGTGACATGTTTGGCCATTTTCCTAGATATACATCATGCATCATTTCATATATACACATGTGCTCCAGTTGTTTATTGTTTTAGTATTCCGCTGTTTACTTGTGCATTGTTGTTGGATATTTACTACTTCCGCTATTGCATGTGTTGTTTATTGATCTCTTTTCTGTTGTGTACTCTGCCAATGAGGGAATTGTTTTCCCACTATCACACCCAAGGCCCCCACTTCTAGTCGGCATCCTTTGGCGTTTGGGGAAATGTGCTTGAGTCCATGTGACCAACTGGGTATGGGGCACCTCTAGGTGGCTTCCAGATCCTGGACGTTACAAAGTGGTATCAGAGGAATTCCTTTCTCTTGATTTACTGTTTGGATCCTTCAGCCAGGGATAGGACAGATTCGGTACTTGGTAATAAAAGGTGACCGAGAGTAGCTAACCCGTGTACAGGGAAAATCCAATCTACCTCATTTATTGCAGTTTTCTGGTTTTGAGATTTTACAGTTTATATGATTTCACCTAGAGTAATTCACATGCCTTGTGTTTCTATTGTTGTTTCTATTGCAGTTCTATTTCTGTCGTAACCCGATGAGATGATGGTATGCCATCTCATGCATCATTAAGAACTTGTTAGAAATCACATTCCATGCATTCTTTCCATGCCATCTAGGGTGAATTAGAGATTTCATGTTGTTGTGATAGACATTGTGTAGATTATGTATGCTATTGTGATGGATGCTTTGATAGAATCGCTACAGTTTGATAGAGAAATTGTATGTATTGTACCTTGCTTAAATGAACTCCAAATTTTGGTTCTTGAGGTGTGTTGGGCCCTCATGAATCAGAACTTGGTAGATATTTGACTTGTTTCTCATGTATATGACTTATATGAGATGCCAAGATTTGATTCGCGAGGAGTATGGTTCCTCACGGATTAGGATTTGGCACCTCCATGCTTTTTTTTTCCAGTGTTTTCTGGGCTTCAGTGCAGTTTCAGTGTTACTACCCAGAAAAACACAGAATACACGACATGTACTTTATGACTGCACATCATGTAGTTTTAAACCGTGTCACTGACTGTGTGATCAGAAACACGGTGTTGTAAAAAATTCTTCAGGAATATGCCATGTACGGTAGGTACACACTGTGTAGTAGTGAGCCGTGTCCCCATTAGTGTCACTAACAACACGGGTCAGGGAAGCTCATGTAGTACACGACGTGTTTGGTACGAACACACCGTGTAGTCTTGTTCTAGGTGCCCGGCCGTGTCACTAACAACACAGGTTGGTGTTATATTCTCTTATACACGCCGTGCTTGTTCGGAACACGTCATGTAATGGTCTGATCTGTATTTGTCTATGTAACTAACAACACGGGTCGCTGAAACCTTGTCTAGTACATGACGTTTCCTTAGTGAACATGCTGTGTAGTCTAGGTTTAAGAGGACTGTGTGAATTAGTCATGTAAAGAGACTCAGGTAGGGGAATGAAGTTCAAGTACACGATGTTTGTGGGGACAACACGTCGTGTAGTCAGTGGTGTTACACAACCAGTTGTGGAAGAAGTACACGCCCATGTGTATGGCCTTAAAGAACACACCGTGTAGTTTTTATACACACTGTGTCGTCATGTTTAGTAAAACATGAGTGTTTCTTTTTCATGTTCCCATTCTATACTCTTGTGTTATATGTCCTTGATAATCCTGATCTATGGTGTGCTTTGATCTTTCTGAGCTATGCCTCCAAGACGTCCTTTAGTTGTATGTTAGCTGCCAGACGGTGATCAGATACCAGATATGGACGATCAGTGACCTCCTGCAGATCCTCCTACTGTGCCAGACTTGGCACCAGCAATTATACCCATTGCAGGCACTGATTTGAAATTCAGGGATGAATTCTTGAGGATGATGCAGACCTTTCAAGGAGTGTCACCTCTTGCCCCGTCAATGGATGAGTTGACGACGATTTCCATCAGCAACATCCTCCTACTTTCTCAGGGGATGGAGGACCCCAGGCCACAGAGTCATGGTTAGAGGCCACACTGGCGATCTTCGAGCACCTGGATATACCTCCAATGAAAAGGGTAAAGATGGATACTTATATGCTCTGAGACACCTCCAAGTGGTGGGGGAGGTGATCTCGCAGTCAGGGCACTAGCAGAGTCTGTCTTCGGATGAGTTTTGGCTCATCTTCTATGATTACATTTATCTGGAGACCATGAGGGCCGACTGAGCCCAGGATTTTATGAGTCTCGAACATGGTACTCTTTCTTTTATGAAGTACTTGTCTCGTTTTACCGAGCTGCAGCGCATCACGCTGATTCCAGCAGGGGATGAGTTGTTCTCTACTAGGAAGTTTAGGGACTGTCACATGCATGAGATCCATTCCCAGGTGAATATCTTCAGGTTGACTTCGATATCATCTATCATCAACCAAGCACTGATCACTGAGTGCAATATGAGAGATTCTGGAGTAGTGAGCTAGGGTGGTTTGACTTCCAGAGTCAGTGTTCCTCCAACCGATAGCGGGAAGCGCTGTAGGGAGTCTGCTCGAGGAGATTAGAGTAGGAGTAATTTATCTTCGGGCAGCCATGATGTATGCTACCAGTGCGGTAGGAGTTGGCATACTGGGCCTCAGTGCCAGAGGGACCCGATGGAGTGCCGATATTGCGGCAAGATGGGCCATCTTCAACATTTTTGTTAGATCTTTTCACCTACAGCTGGTGGTAGGGGATCTTCTATGACCCCACATTCAGGTGATGCATCACCAGTTTCTCACCAGTTTGGGAACTCAATTTCTTCCGGCCATTCAAGCTGAGGTGGAGGTCGCGGCCGTGGTGGTCAGTCAATAGGTTACCAGCGACAGTAGAGTGGGTCAGCTCAGAGTGGTCAGCCAGGGGCACAGGGCCGCGGTACATGCCAGATTTTCACCATGGATCAGACCTATCAAAATCAGGATACCTACCCTTCTACAGTTCGAGGTATGATCTTAGTAGCCTCATTTTTATCTTCAGCTCTTTTTTATACTGGTGCTTCACATAGCTTTATCTCTTTTGATGTTGTGGAGAGCCTTGGGCTCGGTATCTTTTCATCTGTCGACATTCTGACTCTCGATACACCGTTAGAAACAAGGACATCTAGTGTACGTTAGTGCAGAGAGTGCCCTCTTATGGTTATAGGGTTTCACTTATTATGGAACCTCTATGTCCTAGAGATGATAGGCTATGATTTCATTCTCAGTATGGACTGGTTAGTTCCCTTCCATGTAGTCGTTGATTTCTATCGCCGCAGGGTGAGTTTCGTATCCCCAGAGGGAGGATAGTTTCTTCATAGAGGCAAGTGGGATGTCCAGGCGGGTAGAGCTGGACTAGAGCATCATGGGCCAGGGGGAGTTACAGCCCAGATTTCCAGTCTTTATCTGGATGACCAGGAGACTTCGCAGTTAAACATTCTTCCAGTGGTGGATCGTTTCAGAGATGTATTTCCAGAGGACTTTTCAGGTTTGCCTCTGGAGCGTGAGGTAGAATTCTCGATTGATCTCTTGCCAAGAGTAGGACTGGTGTCCATTCCTCTTTATAGGATGGCTACACCTGAGTTGAAGGAGCTCAAGAAAAAGTTGAAGGAGTTTCAGGCAAAGGGTTTCATCCAACCCAGAACTTCTCCTTGGGGTTCGCCTGTCCTGTTTGCGAAGAAGGTAGATGGAACCCTTAGGCTTTGTGTGGATTATCTGAAGTTGAACCAGTTGATGGTCAAAAACCAATATCCCTTGACAAGGATCGATGTCCTCTTTGATTAGCTTCGAGGATCCCAGGTGTTCTCAAAGATCGATTTGAGGTCTGGTTATCATCAGTTGCGCATTAGACCATCAAAATATACCTCTTACAACATTCTGGAGCCAGTATGGTCTATACGAGTATACAGTCATGCCTTTCGGTTTCACGAATTTGCCAGTAGTTTTTATGGAACTGATGAACCGAGTGTTCCATCCATACTTGGATTCCCTCGTGGTGGTTTTTGTGGACGACATTTTGATGTACTCTCACACTCGACACGACCATGCTACCAATCTTGAGATCATTCTGAGTACAGTGAGAGAGCATCAGTTATATGATAAGCTCTCGAAATTCCACTTTTGGGTGGATCAAATTCACTTCTTGGGTCACGTTATCTCAGAGACAGGAGTATCAATACACCCATAGAAAGTGAGATCTGTAGATTCCTGGGAGAAGCCAAAGAATGTCTTTGAGGTGCGGAGTTTTCTAGGGCCGGCTGGATACTACATGCATTTCATACAAGACTTTTCATTCCTTGCAGCACCGCTGATAGGTCTGACCAAGAAAGGGGAAAAGTTCTTATGGTCAGATTCTTGTGAGATAGCCTTTCAGGAGCTGAAATGGAGGTTGATGTCAGAACCGATGCTAGTCTTTCCAGAGCTGGGCAAGAGCTATACTGTTTACTGTGATGCTTCAGGTATCAGGCTGGGAGCTGTGCTTATGCAGGGAGATGGAGTCATTGCGTACGAGTCTCGGTAGTTGAGGCCACATGAGAAAAACTACCCTACACACGATTTGGAGTAGGCAGCTATTGTTCATGCCTTACGCTGTTGGATAAATTACCTTATGGGAGCGGACTTTGTGGTTTTCACTGACCACAAGAGTCTCAAGTACATATTAACTCAGCGTGATCTAAATCCGAGACAGTGTAGGTGGGTTGAGTATCTTCAGTCTTTTGACTTTGAACTTGGCTATATACCAGGAAAGGACAACGCAGTACCGGATGCGTTGAGCAGGATAACTCAGATTCAGGCAGTTTATGAGGCATGCAGTGAGTGGTAGCTTATGGCTATGTTCTCTAAGATGTATTTTGAGGTGCATGACAGTCAAGGTCAGACGTTTATTTCTTTTGTGGCAGTTACCTCTACTCTTCTCGATCGGGTATGGATGAGGCGGCTATCGGACTCAGAAGACCTAGTCTTGTGGGAGAGTGTGTCAGGAGAGGACCCTCTTCCTAGATGGACAGTGGGAAAGGATTAGATCTTTCATTTCCAGGGACGTGTATGTGTGCCAGTAGAAATACACGAGGATCTGATGCGGGATTTTCATTCCTCAATTTGGGCAGTTCATCCTGCTATCACCAATATGTATCGTGATCTACACTTCCAGTACTGGTGTCCAGGTATAAAGAGAGATGTCGATGGGTTCGTCATGAGGTGTTCCACCTGTCAGCAGGTAGAAGCAGAGCATCAACAACCAGTGGTGATTTTTCATCAGTTAACCATTCTTGAGTGGATGTGGAACGATGTCGCAATGGTCTTCATGAACGGGTTACTGAGGTCACCTTGAGGGAGTGATGTTGTTTGGGTTGTTGTCAATCAGCTTACAAAGGATGCTCACTTTTCGCTGATCAAGGATACCTTCAGTGTTGATGAGCTGGGGTGGTTGTACATTCGAGAGATTGTACATCTACATGGAGTTCCACACTGCATTTTTTTAGACAGGGATGCAAGTTTTACTTCTCGGTTATGGAAGGGGATTCAGAAGGCTTTGGGTACATAGGTACTTTTGAGTACAACATACCATCCCCAGATAGATGGACAGTCCGAGCGTACGATTCAGGTGCATGATGATATGCTCCAAGCCTGAATTCTAGACTTTCTAGGTTCTTGGGAGTAGCATATATCTCTTGTGGAGTTTTCCTATAACAACAGTTTTTAGGCGACCATTCAGATGGCACCTTACAAGGCTTTGTACGGTAGGCCATGCCAATCACCTTTGTGCTGGCTGGAGGCAGGAGAGACAGCTTTGCTGGGACCTCGTCTTGTTCAGGAGACCTTAGAGTAGATAGAGTTGATTCGGAAGAGGATCGCTATAGCACAGTCTCGACATAAGTCTTATGCTGATCAGCAGAGACAACCTCTGGAGTTCGAGGTCAGGGATCAGGTTTTCCTGCGTCTCACATCGAGGTTGGGACACAAGAGGATTCAGAGACAAGGTAATCTTTCACCATGGTACGTTGGTCCGTTTGATTTGTTTGAGAGAGTTCGGCCAGTTGTCTATCAGTTATAGTTACCTCCAAGGTACAGTACTATGCACAACATCTTCCACGTCTCTCAGCTCTGATGTTACTTTTAAGACCTACCTCATGTCTTTCAACCCGAGGAGGTTGAGTTCAAAGCCGATGCGTCATTTGAGGAGCATCCTATCAAGATTATTGATTGCAGTATGAAGGTTCTTTGTGGCTAGTCTGTTCCTATGGTATGGGTGCTATGGCAGCATGGGTGAGTATAAGATGAGACCTGGGAGAGGGAGGCTGATGTACAATCACAGGGGCTGGAGCTGTTCATAGTTTCTTCTTTTATTCCTCACTAGGGAAATTCGGGGATGAATTTCTTTAAGCGGGAAAGTTTTTAAGAACCCAGATCTTTGTTTTAGGTATGTTTTTCATTTTCTTGTCATTTTTGAGAAAAAGTGGAAAATCTTGAAATTTTCAAAGTACATGTCGTGTACTTTATAAGTACACACTTTGTACTTCGGTGCCACGCAAGGCCGGGTGCTGTCCATTTCCAGGCCACCAACATGGTGTGTAGGGGCAATTTGGAGGCCACTTAAGGCAGATTATGGAAAAGCCTAGTACATGACGTATACCCCAAAAGTACATGTCATGTAATTTCTTTTTTTTTTCATTAAATGGGTCGGGGTCGCGCCTAATCGACAAAATCGTCTTCTTCTCTAGGTTCTTCGACTGAGAGTGTTCGTACGGCTGTGAACATCCTCTGAGCCCCCGATACTCTATCTGTTTGCCGAATCGACCACTATTGATTGCGTTGGAACCGCAGCGGTGAGCTCTTCCTTCTACTTGAGTTTCATTCCATGATTTTCCTTCTTTCTCAAGATATCGTGGGTTGAATGTCTTGTGCGTTTTCATAGATATATGACATTCTAAGGAGAATAAAGCATCATGGTCAAAGTATATTGATCTCCTAGAACCAAGGTATGTGGTTTGTGCCTTATCTTATGAATCCTTTCAGTTTTATGTGCAAATTTCCACCAATACCCGTGAACGGGGTATTGCGTGTTTACCATTTTGCCCATGTTGTGTTCCTGCCTTGCGTGTATGCTTTTGTAGAGGTAATTTGATCTTATATGAGGATAATTGATGTGCTTGGATGTTTTTCCATTCCTTGTTCTATTATGACCATTAGGTCTTGTTAGCCTTTGGACATTTTACCTGTTTCCCATGCCTTATGACCATATGATGGAATGATATTCTTGACATGCTTATTGTCCTGTAGACGGGTTAACCAAGTAGCTCTATCGGTGAACATTGCCCTTATAGCATTATTATGCACTGACTGGAACAAGACTGTGAGAACCTAGTGTTGTAGACTATAAGGGATAGACCGAGTGAGCTTCCCAGAGAGTCTTAGACATTATAGACTATAGGGGATAGACCGAGTGAGCTTTCGAGAGAGTCTTGGACATTATAGACTACAAGGGATAGACCGAGGGAGCTTTCCAGAGATTCTTGGACATTATAGACTACAGGAGGATAGACCGAGTGAGCTTCCCATAGAGTCTTGGATATTATAGACTACAGGAGGGTAGACCGAGTGAGCTTCCTCAGAGAGTCTCTACTTGTTTGAATTCCCTTAAACCATTCCAGGCTAGAAGAGGAATTGACCGAGCAAGATTCCTTAGATATTTTGTGATAGACTTGAGACTATAGTAGGATAAACTAATTGAGCTTACTCAGAGAGTTTCTAGACCATGGGGCTATAAGAGGGTTAGACCATGTGATCTTCCTCAGAGAGTACCTGTCTACCCTATACTATAAGGGTAATTGACAGAGAGAGCTTCCACAGAGAGTCTTATAATTTCGTATGACCAAACCATAGGGGTTAGGCTGAGTGCACTGCCCAGAGGGTTATTGGTACTTCTTGGATAGGACCAGAGGGGTTGGCTGCGAGTACTTCCTAGAGGGGTTCCTGTTGTGGTTAGATGTTTGCTTTACTGTTTCTTATTGTTCTGTGGATTGATTAGTGTTGTATATTATCATGTTACTTCTTACTGATTACTTCATGCGGTTTACTATTACTTTTTTACTTCTGACTGTACTATTACCTGCCATATGCTCACCTACTTTTATGCACAGATCTTCGGGTGGTTGCCTACTAGAATTTAGTCTCACACTCTATTTGGGCCATGCTTTTAGGACTAAAGAGACTATTTTGGTGCAAGTATAGACAAGGAAAAGTGTCCTTCGACTTTGGGTACTTGATTTCTTTGGATTCGGAGAGCATGGGACCAAGCCTAGACTTGCGATGCTGAGGATCTTTTTATCTTTTTTTTTTGTACTTTTTTGGTATTATTTATATTTCCAGCATTGTGACCTATTTGGCTATTTTTCTAGATATACATCATGAATCATATCATATAAACGCATGTCCTCCAGTCACTTATTGTTTTAGTCTTCCACTATTTACTTGTGCATTGTTATTGGATATTTACTGCTTCCGCTATTGCATGTGTTGTTTATTGTTCTCTTTTCCTCTGTGTACTCTACCAATGAGGGCATAGTTTCCCCTCTATCACACCCAAGGCCCTTGATGCTAGTCGGCAGCCTCTGGAGTTTGGAGAAATGTTCTTGATTCCATGTGACCAACCGGGTACGGGGCACCTCTGGGTGGCTTCCAGAACCGGGATGTTACAATATTAAAAAATGATCTTTAATACATTTTATGCATGAATATTACAATTATTTTGTTTCAATTATTGAAATTTTATTTCATAGGAAAGATATAATATTTTAAATAATCATATAAAAATTATCTTAAGTTAAAATTATGTGATATTTCCAAAGTGAATAATTATTTAATAAATAGAAAAAATTACGATTTTATTGAAGACTGTCATTTTTATTAAAGAATTTAAAATTATATGTTTTGATATAAATTTATTTTAAAATTTATTTAGTTAATTTATTTTAAAAATAATTAAATTAAATTAATTTTAATCTATTTATTCTTAATTTTTGTTTAAAATTCTTTTTATACATAAAACTGCATTTTTCAAAAAAATTGTTTTTCATCGCGTTTTACGAGTTTATTTTTTAAATGATTTTTATAAACTTATTTAAATTTAATAATTTAAAATATATTTAATATTTGAAATAAAAATATTTAATATTATTTAATAATATTAACTTAATATTTGATCAGAATGAGTTGTAAAACCATTAAACATTTATCACCAAAGTAAAATGGTAAATAAGGTTAACCTTGGTTAAAACTAAGTGATAAGGAAAACAATTTATATAAACTTTTATTAGAAGTAGTTATTTTTACCCTTATCAATTTATGATTTAAATTTAATTGGTTATAGGATAAATTTCTAAGAAAATGACTTAATAATATTTTAATCCTTCAATATATTCCAGGTATGTCCCTCCTCACACATATAAAAGGAATCCACTCCTATTTTTCATTACATATTATTGAGCTTAATATCTTCATCAAAAACTACCCAATTATCTTATAAACTTTACTGTACATGAATTAGAGGTTTGGGTATTCATAAATTACCATTATAACGATTCTTAAAAATGTATATAAAGGCGGTCTACCGAATAAGTGACATTATTTTACCTTACCTCTTTCAATTTATTTCATATTCTACACAATTACAATATATGGTATTAATCATAAAATTTGAAATAAAGTATTCTAAAAAAAGTAAATATTATTTTGACTATTTACCCACCATTATCCATCTTATTTACAATCAAATGAGAAATGGAATTATCACTCATGCATATGTGAGGACTACCACCTCCATGTAGTGATATGATTAATTTTCCATCAGCATAAATCAGGTTTGGTTGTTATGATGGATATCATATTTATATATTATAATTATTAATTATTTATTCTTTTCAAATTATAATATATTATCTATCTTCTTACATTTCTATCTATTGGAAAATGATTGTGTCGCTTCTGCATACGTGCAGACTGCCACCTCCACGAAGCGATATGATTCGTTTTTAATTTACACTTTACATGGATGGAAATAAGGATATATGTAATGAATATATAATTTATTTATGATATAATTGTTATTCTATATTATTTAACTATTTTTTACATTTCTTTCGTTCCACCCATTTAAAAATTGAAACATCACTCATGTGTGTGTACATATAACAGTCTTCACAAACTGATGTAATTCATTTTTCATCACCATTGTATATGAATAGCTATAAAATTTAATATAATGAATAAATATGATAATTATTTAATGACTAAAATTATGTATATGTTGGTACCATGATCAAATTACAAGTACTATAACTACTAAGTTGAAACATTTGTGAAAAGATAAATAATTATCACCCCAAAGTCTGATTTTAATAAAAGCTTGTTCATAAATGGATGATAATATGTTATAAGTGAATAATATATCTAATTATATTCATTAATATGGTTATTTAATAGAATCATAATAAACCAATATTTATTATACAGTATTTATGAACACATACAAATCAGGATAAGAGTTGAGGTAATGGATTAATGTTTCAATATCATTTTAATCATGATTGATTATGCTTTAATTTCTATTGAAGGAAATTATATGATATTTATTTGATGAACCACATTAATTTTCTTATACTATAGTAATTTTAGGAATTTTTTAGTTTTAGTTCCATTTTACTCTCATTGGAACTCAAAATGGTTCAGCAAGTGTTGTTAAGAGAAGTCGTCATTATTTAACTTATTTTGATGAGAACATTTATTTCTTACATATCCTAGTTTTCAAAAAAATCAATTTTTCTTTGGAATATTCATAAATTAATTTGTAAATTAATTTTAAACCATGATTACCTTTTAAAAATGTTTTAAAAATTAATTATCTTGTTGTTTTCTAAACAAGATACTTTTACCAAAGGACTGAAGGGAATATTTATTTTAACAATTATTAATTAATATAATTTTCCACAATCATGAACACTAAATGATTTGAAGATTAAATTATTATTTTCAATTTTTCTTTTCGATGAAAATTTTTTCCTTAATATTTTTGAAATATTTGGATTTGAAATGATTTGTTTCAAAATTAAAAGCATATTTTCCTCAAGAAAATTTCCAAGTGATAATTTAAATTAATTTTTCATATATGATTATATCCTTTTATGTTTCTTAGATTTCAATAAGGGTATAATTATTTAATACCATTTTTTATTTCACTATATGTTTTATGGTTATGATGATGAAATATTAATGAAACATGATTTATTTTCCATGGGTTAAGTTACGATGAATGTTAAAATAAATTATGATCTTATTACATATATATAAATGGATTATGATTATGTTATGGGTTGGACTACTATATCCCTATAATGGATTAGTTAATAATAGACTCAATAGATATTTATGTTATGTATGAATTTGATTTTATGTTAACAAAAATATGTGTAGACCTATTATGATGTCCATAAGTTTATTCATATACCTCATTTCATGTTTATAAGTTTATGTGTGAACCTAAGTTAATGTCCACAAGTTTATGGGTGGAACTGGTTTCATTTCCTTAAGTTTATGTAAGGACCTAATTTCATTTAATTAAGTTAATGAGTAAAATATTTTCTACTTATACATGTTCATAATGTTATAAGATTCTATTTTTACCACATTCTTATGTTTATATTTTACTCTTATATCTCATTATTGACTATTGATGATTATGAACACTTATGAATATTTTATTCTATTATAAAAAATATTTATTCCATGAATTATGATTAATTAAATTAGACAGATTGGGTATGACTTCATTTTATTATGATTATGTTCTTATAAACTTATTCTCTTGTATGATCCTTGATAGATATCTCCAATGTATACCCTTACTATCCATAGAGCTCACCATTTCTTGTGTTTTCCTTCCCCATGGTTTGATGGAAGATTATTAGTATGATATGTCTATAAGGGTTTTAATGTTATAAATTTTGTGAGATATAGTAAATATCATTTATGAATAAATAATTTTATATATCTACTCTATAAAGACCCTAAATATTTACAATTCTGGGGTGTTTATAATTGTCTCATATTTTTTATATTGAAATCAAATGATAAAATATTTATATATGCTATGATTGTGTCACCACAGTTGGTATCGTATTAGGCTTTAGATAATATTTAATGATTAGGTCTAGAAAACTTTGAAGAAGTACCTAGGGAATATTTCATGTATAGGAAAACATCTTGAAGCTCTAGGAATGTATGGGATGTATGGTTTTATTAGAAAATAAATCCATTTCTATATCTGGAAAGTGGATAGATATATAGAACCTATTTAGCTAGGGCTAAAACATTGAAAGGGATGGATTGGTTATTAACTCAATTGTCACTAATGCACAATGATTGTTCCTAAGATTTCACACCTAGTTAGACACTCTAGATGGTAAAGGTTTTGTTAATTCACATATTATTTCTGAAGAATTATAAAGGATTTGAATATATAAAGACCATGAATGAACTAGGGTAAAAATAAAGTTTTATATATTGATAAGAATGTGTCATAATATAAGGAATCCTAGGAATGATTTTCATTAATATATAATTATTCACTTTGATTTTTAAAACATGATGCTTACATATTGTTTTTGGTTTTATTTAGTGGTTATAACCTAAAGGAATCACGTGAACATTAAATATGAATACTAATGAAATAAAAATCCTCACAACAAACTCAATGGATTAGGAGTTGGGATGTAATACTTATGATTGTATACACTCAACTATCCTAATATATAAGTTGTAATGTAGAAGATATTGAAATTTCAAATGAACCATTTAGGGAGAAATAGTCCATTTAATAGTTTATTTGACAATATACACCATATTTCTCTTATTATTCTTGTACTATAGTTGTTGAGTAATGGATCAATGAAATGGAAAAGATATTTTACATTCATTAGTGCCCATACTATGAGAATGTTGTCTGAGTAGTATGTCGCTTGGAAGGTGTATCTAATCGATGGTGGACTCTTATCATGAATACGAAGTAATAGGAAGAAATAAACTACATGGAATGGGAGGATTTTAGGATTATATTCCTCATAAAGTAATTTCTATGAACTTATCATACTAAAATAGACGGTGACTTTCAATAGATGAAGAAGAAGGATGATGAATTCATCTATGCATATGATGAAAATTTTTCTAGATATTCGAGGTACACTTATGGTTTTATCATAAACTACAAAATAAATATTGATTGATTATTTAGTGAATTTAAACCACAAATTTTAAAATCATTTTCCTTAATATACATTTTAATATTTGAATAAATCATTCAATGTTCACTCAATGTGGAAATGGAATCTGGAAACCCTCATGGATATATAGATAAAAAAAGGAAGAGTTTTTTGGTCACTCTAACAATATGTCACTTAGAGGAAATAAGAAGTTTCAATCTTATACATAAAAAAATGTGGAAAGAATCACTCAGGTGATTTCATGAAAGGAACAATAAGTTGTTTCAAGTGTGGGAAAACTAGATATCAAGAAACATTATTTCAACGTGATGTTTAGAGGATAATCAATGAAATGAGTCTAGATAAATATCAAATGAATTCACCCCCCAAAATTTAGTAATTTAGATGAAAGAAGTTTGGGTATTGTGGGATTCAATTCCCAAATACAAGGGCAAATGTATGATCCCTTCTTTTTTACATGTATGTCTCTATCGGATTTTTAGTCAACGTATAAATAGACTATGTTTTTATTGAGTTCCTGATGACATGAGAAACATTAAAAGAGGTTCTGGTTTTCTATAAAGGAAAATGGGCTGAAAAATAAACATTATACCATTTACACATCATGTAAGGGAATTAAATGTTGTGTAATTGTATGAGGATTAATATAATAACTATGATTTGATGGGTTTTTTGGTATATTCCATTAAAAACATTTACATGATGTGAAATCACATTATAAGATGTGTAATTGTTCGACCTGTAATTTTCAACATGTTGTGTGGCTGAATTATCCATTGCTTTCTACTACATCTCTCTTCTTTCTACCATGTTCTGTCTTTCATAATTTTGGAGGCTCTTAAATAGATTCCAATCCATTCTGACCTCCATTCATGGAGAATTAAAAGGTAGGTAGAATATTTTCATCTTCTAGGTATATTCTTTCTTCCCGTTAAGATCCTTATCTCCATTTCACTCCTATTTCTAGTTAAATGGGGGATGTTTATCTATTTTTGGATCCAGATGTAGATATAATGTTGTTATATCTTGATTCATTTTATCGTGGATTTTTTATTTTAATCTAAATCTCATTCTTCTTTACATTCTTGATTGATCTACTTCAAATTGGATAATCTTCTATTGGCGAGCATTTGTCAAAAAATTGAGATAGGTGGTCTAATATGCAAATCCCATTATCGGGATTTTGATTTTTTAAATGAAACTATAGAACTAATATATTTAATTTTGAAATTATAATTCCAAATTGAATTAATTAATGTTGTCAATTAATTAACTGAGGAATTGTGGATTTATTGAATAAGGGGAATTGTAGATTAGGGATAATTAATTTGTGAAATAGTTTTCAAAGTATTAAATTGAAAAATTGGGATATTTAATTGATATAATAGTTATCTGAAAATTGAATTTTGGGATTAATGATAATTAATTTTCAAGTTAATTATCATAATTTAATATAGAAAATTTTAAAATGATTAATTTTTGAATTAATTATTGTATTATGAGATGTGAAATGATTAAATAATTGTTTAATTAAGTAATTAATGTACTTTTTATGGATAATTAATTGTTTAACTAGTTAGCGGAAGAGATATTAATAATTAATTGATGAATTAATTAATGGGTTAGATATTATGATTTAATTGTTGAATTAATTAAAGATAATTACTGCGACAAATTAATTATTTAATTAATTAATGGAATTGGATTAATTAATTAGTGGTTGATTGTGGAAATATGATTTATGTTGATTAGTCATGATTGATGTGATATTATGATATGTTACAATATATATATGCATGTTTTATAAATAGTGTGCTAGACATGATGATCTACACCAATGATATATATATATATATGAATGGTTAATTAATGGGGTTCTAAACATGATGATATACACCAATGATATATATATATGCATGGTTGATAATGGGGTGATAGACATGACAATCAACACCAATGACATATATATATGATTAGTAATTGGGGTGATATATATGATGTTCTAAGACTATAATATACATGCATGGTTGATAAATGTGGTTCTAGATAAGGTGTTCTTCACCCAAAACATTATTATTGGACTATAGTTCCAAGTGGCTATAATAATGAAATTGAAGTGACATGAATAATTAAATCCAAAGTTCTATAATAAAATATGAATTGAATATGAAACATGGTCCCAACTAAACATTGGCCAAAGAAGGTATTGAGGTGTGGGTGTCCTCGGAAACCTGGTGGTCTATGTGGTTTAATAAAGATTAATTGATAATTTGATAATTGTTAGCTTAGGCATTGTAATTATTCCATTATAAAACTGTATATACTTTTTATTGATTGGATTTGTTTTATACACCATTGGTGGAGGCCTAATGAGTTTTACTCACACCCTTATCAAGCTACCTAATCGATACCTGGATAGATTTCATGGATACAAGACAAGTTAAGGGAAAATGACCTATGTTTTATGGATGAGTTGGGGATGAATCTTGGATGAGGGAAGCAGATGCGGATCAGGACTTCATGGGAGTCGTCGGTGTCTTTATTTCAGTTTTAATTCTAGAAATATAATACTTACTTTATCTTGGAATGTTTTCTTCTTTAGTTGGATATTTTATTTCCAACATTAATTATCATGATATGTTTCTATGGTTTATGGTTATATATGGCTTAGTTATTGTTTATTATTTTTGATGGTGTATCACTCTATTAAAAGTGGTTATAGTCTCCCCATTATCAACTTATCAGACCCTCACTTCTAGTTGGAATCCTCTATCATATGGGGAGGAGTGCTTGAGCTCATGTGGAAGTCTGGCTTGGTGCACTTGTGAGTGGCACCTAGACCGGGACATTATGAAGTGGTATGAGTGGATTTTTTTTTATTGTATTATTTTTTGGGAAATTTATACATCAAAATAGTAAGAGTCAGGCCCCCGTAATGAGATCGTTCATCAGAGTTTCAAACCCATGTATGAGGGAAAACCCAAGTACCTAGGTTGGGATTGTTGTTATGGATTTTTTCTATTACAGTTGAATATTATTTCACCCTTAGGGATTCAATTTTTTGATGCTGTGATAATTATTGTGTGGATTTTCTTAGACTTGGATCATGTCCCAGAATACCATTAAATTTGAGTATGCATTCATCATTCTAGGAACACAAGATTATTTTGTGACATGAATCATTTTAGGCACACATAGGAAAATGAGTTTTGGGTAAGTTTTGAATGTGAAGTGTTTTTTGTTGATTATGAAATTAAATTGAAAATGGTGCCTACTATAAAAATTGAGGTGGAAAAATGAAGATATATGAGAATAAATAGGTTTCTAAATAAAAGACATGATATGATAATACCTTTTTATAACCAACACCTAGGTGTAGGGTGGTTAAGGGTAGTGATAGTTCAACGGCTTTGAAAATGAGGTGAGGTTTTGGGAAAATATGTTTTCTAACATTTTGTGATTTTCCTCTTATGTAAATGAGGTAAGGATGTGTTTTGAGTCGTAGTACATGTGTTTCAAATTGTAGAGATATACCTCCAAAACGACACTCGTGGAGATGATGGTTGGAGATGGTTTAACATTAGTGGAACTTGAGGAACTGATAGTACTCAGGTGAGGAATCATGGGAGCAGTTCTGAGAGAATGTTTCTTGCTTCATGAAATTTATGGAAAGAGACCCAGGGAGAGTTTTCAAGAGTATTTCTAAACTAATGAGGGAGTTTTAGTTTTATAACCCTTTGACTTTTACTAGATAGGGTGGATCTGAGGGAGATGGGTTTTGGATTGAGTACATCCAGACTATACTTGACCACATGAAGATACTGTTGAGAATATGGTCTAGATGACTTCTTATATTATAGGAGGATCAATAAAGTGTTGGTCGAACATCCAGGCTCTGGCTGGACAGGATGATGACATGCCATCGAAGAAAATATTGGATAGGTTCTTTGAGAACTTATCCCAAGAGTTCCTGATATTGGAAAGATTAATTGAGTTCATGAGGTTGAATCAGGGGAGTATGCTTGTGATGGACTATGTTGGACGCTTTACAAATTTTCAGCGCTTTGCCCCAGAATTGGTTGCAGATGAGGGTGCCTCAGAAAAATGGTTTTAGGATGGACTTAATTTTCAAATCAAGTCCCATGTGAATATCTTAAAACTGAATAAGTTTTTAGAAGTGGTAAATCTAGCTCTTCTCATAGAGGGGAACCTGAAGGAGGCTTCTTGTGGTAAACTAGTAGTTCTTATGGAAAATTAAGAGGTACGTCTTCTGAGAGTATGAAGAATTGTTACGAGAAATTTATCTAGAGTAGTGGGAAGAAGAGTAGTAAGTCAGGTGGATCAGTTTCTTAGGATCTTACCCAAGTTCTTTTCTACTAGTGTGGTATGTTGGCACACTTTATTTTATATTTTCCTCGACAACTAGTAGAGTCCCGAGCCTGTGACAAGATGGGAAATCTAGATAGGTTTTGTAGGAACCCAAGATAGACAGTTTGTGATAGAGGAGCTAGATAGAACTAGGGTGCGGGCAGGGGATATATTGCACCATATCAAAATGGTAGCTAGAGTTCTACAGGATGACGTGGTAGAGGCAGTGGATATGGTACATCTAGTCAAGAGCACCCATATCAATAGAGTGGGGTAACTCAAGGGACTCAGATGGAATCAAAGGGAATAGGGGTAGGAAAAATACATGCAGTGCATCCAAAACTTGTGGATAAAGAGGTTGGGACATCAAATTTGATATGTACTATTTTTGTAGCTTCTACATTAGATAGTACCTTATATGATGTTAGTTCCTCTCATTCATTCATGTCTGCAAAACTCTTTGATTGTTCCAGCCTATAAGTGGAGTTTTTGAGTGGGGTAATTACTATAGACACACCATTGGATGTACAATCTGGAGAAATCAATTTAGGAAATGGATGTTTTCTTGATATAGCGGAGTAAAATTTTCTACGGGATCTCTATATCCTTGATATACCAGGTTTCGACCTAATTATCGGTATGGATTGGCTTGTCACATACCAATCTCACAAGTATTGTTACCAGAGGATAGTGACTTTTACATATCCTAAGAGTGAAAAATATATTCACCATGGATAATGGGATATCTAGGAAGGAAGAGGGGGTCCACTTACTTAACAACTGGGAGATATCAAAGCCTAGGTTTCTAGTATAATATTGGATGGATGAAGTGTTGAATAGGATGTACTTTCACCACTAGTGGAAAAGTTTCAAGATGTTTTTTCATGATACCCTCCTCACAATGTGTACCCCTCCTTGGCCAGTAATGTGAGAAGGGAGAATGTGACACATGAATCCCACATCCAATAGGCCTTGGGTTGGCAACTAGCACTGATTCTATAGAAAACACACAAATGGGAGGCGTTACCCTCTTAGAGAACACATGCCAAAGAGAGGGATAAGATAGACTCCAACCAACTCCAACTCAGACTGCAATATAAATATAAACCCAAGTAAAAATATATAATGTCATGAAATAACTAATACAACTAAAAGGGAAAACTACAAGTACCAAACAACTTATAATGATAGCGACCGTGAAGCCCGACAACTCCTACAAACCCTAATCTAGTAGTAACCATCTTGATCTCAGACCTGCTCCAGGTGACTTCTGTAACACCCCAGGTAAATAAGGAATATGACATTTTCATATTTATCCATATTTGTGAATAAAATATTAATATGAGTTTAAAGGGGACGCTATGCTCAATGGCGTACCCAACACGCAACAACGAGTTTCTTGGGAATCTTACGTTGCACTCTAATAATAAAATAATATTATTCTAAATGGTAGTTAACATGTAGCCGTTGTAATGGAGGGAATGGATAGAAATAACTAAAATATGATTATATATGTTCTTAAATATTTTTACATTTATACAATAAAATATAAAGGCTTAAAATACAGAAAGAATTCAATTTTAGGCGTATATGCCCTAGTTTTCACTAAAGGTTCACTTGTCGCCTTTTGATGGAGAACCGTCATTAAATATAGTTTTGTTCACTCTTAAAAATTCTTTTGGAACAAATAAAACTCTTATTAAGAATCGGGACATCAAAATTTACTTTGTGTAAATTTTTGGTATCTTTCCGATAAAGTTCATTTTTTTTAATGAATAGTGTAAAATGTTGTATTTTAATTCAAAACCACTTTTTAATCTAATTTATTTATATGATTAGATTATATTTTTAATTGGTTTTAAAGTTAAATTATAAAATATTTTTACCATTAAATCCAATAGTGGTCGTTGGAATCAATTTCACTTTGAAATCAGACTTAAACTAGTGTCAATCTTTTGATACTTATTGTTTCATAAAACACGCTATTTGACATGACAGCGGGAATTAATTATTAAATTAATTAATGTGACTTATATGTTTTGAATTTTTTAAAACGGACTTCATTTTTGAATTCAGAATATCAAATATAGCTTAGGGTGAATTTTTGGGATTTTTCTGAAAAACTTCAATTTTTGATGAATAGTGAAACCACTAAGTGGTACTTATAAAACTGATTTTCCGTTTAAATGAAATTTTGCCATCATTGCGTTTTGATTTTCAAAAATCCGACATACATGGTTGTCATTAAGAATTAAAATGTGGTTCAATGAGATTAAAATAATTTTTTGGTGAATAGTAACTTATTAAGTTTTTAATCGCGATTAGTGGTAATTAGTGTAGTTTAAGGTAAAAATGATATTATAAGAATGTGAAAACACCATGACACTTGTCCTACACCTATTGGGTGAGTCATGGCCGACCAAGACAAGCCATGGGCCAACTTGGGGACCCCATGGAGCCACTTTAGTTGGGAAATGACATAAATAACATTTTATTTAATGTAAAAGTAAAATTGACACAAACATGATATGTTTTACTAAAACAATTTTTAAGTGGGGTTATACAAGTCATCTTTTTGATTATAAATATTCATTGGAAAGCTAAAAATATTTCCTACATCATAGTAGTTTTTTTATAAATTTTAGACATTAAATAAATTAAATTATTTATGACATAATAATGATGCAGCGTTGACATCATTATTTGACGATTTAAATAAAATGGAAAGATAATGTAAAATCTATGAACTACACATGTCCAAAACTTATTGGATGAGTGGATTTAGAAGCCTTATCACCTTATCCATGAATTATATCAATGTGGGACCTTTTGAAACCGAAACACATTTTCAAATAAAGTAATATTTCTTTACTTTCCAAAAGTGCCCCTCCTCTCCTCTTATAAAAGGCCCCCACCTATACCTCATTTCACACACTCCTCAAGCCTTTGGCTCGGCCAAACCCTGCCCATTTACTCTCTCCACATCCCTCTTCTAATCCTAGAGGATTCCCTTTGGGAAGAATCCTTTCAAAGGAAGCCTTTAGGCTCAAATCAAAAGGCGTTACACTTTTAAAGGTAATTCTTTCTCTCATGTTCATTTGTTTTATTTTGCTTCTCCAACCCCCTAAACTCTTTTTATTTACTTCTTTTGTAACAACACCAGTATCTTCAATATACTAGGATGTTGTTATAAGATTTATTCGAGCTACACACTCACACAACTACATCAAATGGTTAAAGAACATACGGTTTCCGTGGATGGTGAAATTCTGCCTCCCGAAACGATGATTGTTCAATACTCATTTAACACCTTCAAAGGTGGCCATTATGATGTCACTATTTTTATATATGATATATAATATGTTTATTTTTTCCTTAATCTTATGTTTTTTTTTTCATTTTGGGCATACCTTTATGGTTTCCATTATGGGTAAACACTATATCTTCATTTAAGGAAGTGCGGACTACCGCCCCCTCAAAGTGATTTGATTTGTTAAATACCATATGTGGGACGTATAAAGGATGGAACTATGATATTATATATGATATTATACTGTAATTATAATATACCTTTATATCATTATTATTCCATTCTATAAAATATGAAATAGAAATGAAAGTAGCGTTCATGCGTACGTACGGCTTACCGTCTCCATGAACGGTGCATTTCATTTCTTACCTCTAAAAGATTATGTAATGTTATAAATGCATGCATGTACTTGATATATATGACATATATGATATCAAAATCATTAATATGATTCTGGATATAATAAACATTTGACCACACGAACATCATGTAATGGTAAGAAGTCCACTTTCGACTTAAGAACCAAATATCGACAAAACAATCATTATTAACTTAAATGTTTACATAATGTTTATAACATGGAAATAAGTGATCTATTAGGAATAATGAACTAGAAAAAGGTTCTTAATAAAGTGGAAATTAATTCAAGTTTATTATTCAGGACGTTAAAGAACGATCGAGTCAAGTCGGACCCGAGGTAAGGGATCTTACTCCTCTCTTTCTTTTTAAGTACACTCTTTTATGTCATTCCTTTTAAAGCTCATCTTTCTTGTTATTGGGATGATCTTTTATATTAATCCTACTGTAATTTTTATGTTCATGTGTTGAGAGACCCTATTCTCTATCATCAATCCATTTTGGAAGTTTTGATTGGCACCGTTAGGCTGCCGAACTTTCGTAAGAGATCTAACTTCTCTGTTTCTTTTTAAGTACTCTCCTTTATGTCACTTCTTTTAAGCTACTATTTGTAATGTTGGGGGATGTTCTTTTATATTACTCTTTCTGTACATTATATTTTAATGTGATGAGATGCCCAATTTGATCTCATCAATCCATATTCGGAAGTTTTATGTGGCGCCGTTAGGCTGCCGAGTTTTCGTGAGGGATTTTTCATCTCAATTTTATTCCCGTGAGATTTATGCTACATTTGCCACAAATTCCATTGAGTGGTGTATGTACTGCCAATTATTCTACTCTTTGTGTAATATAATTTCGTTTATGAGTATTTACATCAATGACCTATTGTCTTTCTTTCATGGGCTGTATGTTTTGAAAGATACCCAAGTCGGTAAGGGAACCTTTCACCCTCCTCTTTTTTTAAAAGACTTCTTTTATTGGGTCTTTTAATTTACATATTTTTATGTTGGGATATGTTCTCATACATCCGTATTGATGTAAATTTTATGTCCAAGTGATGAGATACACTTCTTATCTCTCATCAACTCATTTTGATGTGATGCCGTTAGGCTGTCAAGGTAACTTTTTAACCCAATTTCGATTTCTTTGGGTTCAACTTGTAGTCATTGAATATGTCATCCATTGAATATGTGTGAATGACCTTTTATTGTTTTACACTTAATATCCACTTATATTGGGTGTATATATATTTGTAACACATATTTTTGAGATTTATTTGTCCTTAATTTAAGGATACCTTCTTTATAAGGGATTTCATCACATTTGACATTTCTATTGAGGGTTCATTGTTGTTATGCACCAATTCACTCTTATATGGTGTATATACTGTCCTTTGGAGTATTATATCATGAATCCTTTTATTCTAATGATATTATAAAGTTCTGACTAAATGTTATTCCTCGATTATTGTATTCAAGTGTCTCTAATTTTGGTAAAACCCCTTTAACCAAAATATCGTTTTAAATGTTTTAATTATTTGTTCTTATTAATATCCATATTTTCAAAATGGTTTTAAGGATTTATTTATATGGATATTAATGGTTTAAAATGTTAAAAGCATCAAGGTGGTATGGGACACTTTGATTCAAAAATCTCTTTATTAAATATTTTAAATGGTTTTGGAAATGGTTTCTTTTTGAATGGATTCATTATTTCAATATCCTAAAATGTTATATTGTGATTGAAATGTGGAAATGTTATGTTTCCTTTATTCATGTTTATGTGATACGATTATGTTATGGTTCTTGGGCATTGTTATGAAGAACGGGTGGTTTCGTGATAAACTAAGGGCGGGTGAGCCAGATATAGCTCTCCAATGCATTGGGTAACGCGAAGGAGTGAAACGTTAAGGTTTCTCCGAAGAGATTTAGGGGATATACTGTGATGGGTATTCCAAACGTAACCAAGAGGGTTACTCCCTACGTAAGAATGTTATGAATGCCTCAAGTTACCTTTATGTCTTATGTTTTCTATGATTTATTCATGATTTGATATGCCTATGTTTTATGGGTAAAGTATGATTTCATACTTATGTATATATGAACTCATGTTTCCTTTCCATATTTTTATAACCCTTACTGAGCCTTTTATGCTCATCCCAAGTTTTTGAAATGTTTTTCACAGGTCAAAGTAAAGGTACATGATGTGATGATAGTTTCGAGGATGTGTCAAGAAAGAATCCATGTTTCATTTTAAATATGTTTCCGTTGATGGGAAGAATGAATACTGTCTTTTATGTAACCACTTTGTTTAAATGTGGAATGTAATGCAAGTTTCATGATCTAATTCTCTAAAACTCTAAACCTGAAAAGATCCTCAATGTGTAATCTTGTAATAACTCAAGATTAAGTAAGGTTTAAGGCTGGGGCCTTATAGTTGGTATCAAAGGTCGGTTTAGATAACTTTAGAGGTTAGGGTATTCTTTAAGCATAACTGACATTACCATAATGGTTAGGATTTCAGACAAGTGTCTTAGTTGTAGATAAATTGAATGAGTAAGTATATCTTATTGTTTATCTTACTCATTAGTACATGATGGTTTTGTTGATATACTCACACTGACCTTTTTGGTTTTAGTAAATGGCTGGATCTAGCAGGCACCAAAGTAACAGTGGATGTGAAGGAAACTGTGACAGTGTTTTGAGCAAGCAACTGAATGATATGGGAGCTGCAATGAGAACTCTTGTGATTATCCTGAACCAACTATCTGGAGTCATGATTGACCACCTAAACCTTGGATATTTCTCTAAGATATCATATATGCAAGAAACAAATTCCTACAGAAGTACAGGTAATAATCATAAAGGTAAGTGTGTTCAAAAACCTATGTGTCAAAGATGTGGAAAGAAACACCTAGGAAAATGTTTCGAAGGGACAGAAATATGCTATAGATTTGGAAATGAAGGTCATAAAGCAAGAACCTGCCATGGAAAAAGGAAGCATCCAGTTGACTCGAGGAAAGGGAAAGAAGTTCTTTCTGAGGGATCAATTGAATGTTTTAAATGTGGTGTGCATGGTCATTATGCAAACACATGTCCTATGAAGAAGTTTCATGAATGGGGTCACCAAGAGCGTACCAATATTCGTTTACCAATACCTAATTCCATTCCGATTGAGGATGAAGAAACTGATAATGACCAATCAAAGGTATGTACTATTTCATAACTATTGTTTTCCTATTTTGGAATCATAGGATATGATTCATGATTTTGTTTGTAGGAAAGAGGTATTTCGGAATAAGTTGGAAAGGAATGGATAATGGATCATGAATAATGTTGAATGAATAAGATGTCAACATATAAGGGCTTCAAGAGTTATGGTGAAATTATTAAGAGTATTAAGTCTCTTTTGATGATGGGGTTACATTAGAAGACTTTTTATATTATGTATAACCCTGATGTTTAATATAGGCAAATTTTATTCAAGTAATAGTTATCTTTTCTTTTGTGGACATAGTTATAAAGAACAATTGGGTTTATATGATCCTTACTTTTGAGGTAATTATGGGTTACTATATGTTATGATAGAAAATGAAAGGCATGAGATAAACTTGAGGTTAAAATATGTTATGATCATCTTTGAAGATTTTATCTCATTTTGGGGAATGTTTTAAGAATTATATAGTTTTGGAAAAAGGACATCACGTAGACCGTGTGACATCCCGTCGCGTTGGACAAAGCCGCGGGAATCGAACCCACAACCAAAGTGCGACTGGTATTTATCGCCTACCACTGGACTACGTGAAGTCCCTGGTTAGTTTGACGGATTCTTTTTAGTTATATGATTTTATGAATTAAGATTAAATTGATTTTGGGTTATTTATGAAAATGATTAACCTATCATGGAGGATATGTGATTAGGTTAATTACTTTTCAATGCGAGACTTTAAGAGCAACTGATTTTGATTGGAGATAAATGTTACGATTTAACTTGGAAGACTATGTGACTAAATCCTTCAAATTTTTGGGTTTCAATCTTATATTGGTTTACTTTGAGGAATTTTATGGACAAATTGTTTATCGGATGGTCCTCGTTGAACTTTGGGTTTTATTGGACAAATTTTGGAGATTATGAATAGATTTTCTTTCTAATGGGTTATCCTTTTATGGGTTATCTGATCTTGTACTAATATTTTGGGTTTTGGTTTTGGTTAAAGTCTATAGATGTGGGAATTATTTAGTTCTTTTTTGTGGATTAGGTGATTCTCAAGAAGTTGATTATAGTACTCTTAATTTGAACAAGTCTTCCTAAATACTCGTCTTTTGGAAAAAAATATGAGTTTGACTAAGGAATCTAGTAAAAGTTGAAAGTCAACATGATAAGTGATGATGCTTCCTTATGAATAAATTCCTCAACAAAAAGTAACTTAAAACAAAAATGTTGTCTATTAACTTTTCCTACTGGGGAATCGAATACCGTTTAACCCATCACAAGTTTGTGATTTTCTCGTGGTTAACTTTATCCTAAACATGTTTTCTATCACTCTCCATCAGAACATGACCCTTTGTTTTTTCCTCCATGTCCATATTTTCATACTTGGAATCCTACTATGGGTTAACTCGGGTGACCTTTGTACTTATCTTTCTTTATTTTAAAGTGATTGTTTTACCGACTCTTCTACGATGTGGGACGTTCAAGGATGTTTCCAAGCGCAATTTTAAAATTGCGAGGACGCAATTTCCAAAAGGGGGGAAGGATGTAACACCCTAGGTAAATAAGGAATATGACATTTTCATATTTATCCATATTTGTGAATAAAATATTAATATGACTTTAAAGGGGACGCTATGCTCAATGGCGTACCCAACACGCAACAACGAGTTTCTTGGGAATCTTACGTTGCACTCTAATAATAAAATAATATTATTCTAAATGGTAGTTAACATGTAGCCGTTGTAATAGAGGGAATGGATAGAAATAACTAAAATATGATTATATATGTTCTTAAATATTTTTACATTTATACAATAAAAGATAAAGGCTTAAAATACGGAAAGAATTCAATTTTAGGCGTATATGCCCTAGTTTTCACTAAAGGTTCACTTGTCGCCTTTTGATGGCGAACCGTCATTAAATATAGTTTTGTTCACTCTTAAACATTATTTTGGACCAAATAAAACTCTTATTAAGAATCGGGACATCAAAATTTACTTTGTGTAAATTTTTGGTATCTTTCCGATAAAGTTCATTTTTTTAATGAATAGTGTAAAATGTTGTATTTTAATTCAAAACCACTTTTTAATGTAATTTATTTATATGATTAGATTATATTTTTAATTGGTTTTAAAGTGAAATTAGAAAATATTTTTACCATTAAATCCAATAGTGGTCGTTGGAATCAATTTCACTTTGAAATCAGACTTAAACTAGTGTCAATCTTTTGATACTTATTGTTTCATAAAACACGCTATTTGTCATGACAGCGGGAATTAATTATTAAATTAATTAATGTGACTTATATGTTTTGAATTTTGTAAAACGGACTTCATTTTTGAATTCAGAATATCAAATATAGCTTAGGGTGAATTTTTGGGATTTTTCTGAAAAACATCAATTTTTGATGAATAGTGAAACCACTAAGTGGTACTTATAAAACTGATTTTCCGTTTAAATGAAATTTTGCCATCATTGCGTTTTGATTTTCAAAAATCCGACATACATGGTTGTCATTAAGAAGTAAAATGTGGTTCAATGAGATTAAAATAATTTTTTTGTGAATAGTAACTTATTAAGTTTTTAATCGCGATTAGTGGTAATTAGTGTAGTTTAAGGTAAAAATGATATTATAAGAATGTGAAAACACCATGAAACTTGTCCTACACCTATTGGGTGAGTCATGGCCGACCAAGACAAGCCATGGGCCAACTTGGGGACCCCATGGAGCCACTTTAGTTGGGAAATGACATAAATAACATTTTATTTAATGTAAAAGTAAAATTGACAAAAACATGATATGTTTTACTAAAAAAAAATTTAAGTGGGGTTATACAAGTCATCTTTTTGATTATAAATATTAATTGGAAAGCTAAAAATATTTCCTACATCATAGTATTTTTTTTATAAATTTTATACATTAAATAAATTAAATTATTTATGACATAATAATGATGCAGCGTTGACATCATTATTTGACGATTTAAATAAAATGGAAAGATAATGTATAATCTATGAACTACACATGTCCAAAACTTATTGGATGAGTGGATTTCGAAGCCTTATCACCTTATCCATCAATTATATCAATGTGGGACCTTTTGAAACCGAAACACATTTTCAAATAAAGTAATATTTCTTTACTTTCCAAAAGTGCCCCTCCTCTCCTCTTATAAAAGGCCCCCACCTATACCTCATTTCACACACTCCTCAAGCCTTTGGCTCGGCCAAACCCTACCCATTTACTCTCTACACATCCCTCTTCTCATCCTAGAGGATTCCCTTTGGGAAGAATCCTTTCAAAGGAAGCCTTTAGGCTCAAATCAAAAGGAGTTACACTTTTAAAGGTAATTCTTTCTCTCATGTTCATTTGTTTTATTTTGCTTCTCCAACCCCCTAAACTCTTTTTATTTACTTCTTTTGTAACAACACCAGTATCTTCAATATACTAGGATGTTGTTATAAGATTTATTCAAGCTACACGCTCACACAACTACATTAAATGGTTAAAGAACATACGGTTTCCGTGGATGGCGAAATTCTGCCTCCCGAAACGATGATTGTTCAATACTCATTTAACACCTTCAAAGGTGGCCATTATGATGTCACTATTTTTATATATGATATATAATATGTTTATTTTTTCCTTAATCTTCTGTTTTTTTTTCATTTTGGGCATACCTTTATGGTTTCCATTATGGGTAAACGCGATATCTTCATTTAAGGAAGTGCGGACTACTGCCCCCTCAAAGTGATTTGATTCGTTAAATACCATATGTGGGACGTATAAAGGATGGAACTATGATATTATATATGATATTATAATGTAATTATAATATACCTTTATATCATTATTATTCCATTCTATAAAATATGAAATAGAAATGAAAGTAGCATTCATGCGTACATACGGCTTACCGTCTCCATGAACGGTGCATTTCATTTATTATCTCTAAATGATTATGTAATGTTATAAATGCATGCATGTACTGGATATATATTACATATATGATATCCAAATCATTAATATGATTCTGGATATAATAAACATTTGACCACACGAACAACATGTAATGGTAAGAAGTCCACTTTCGACTTAAGAACCAAATATCGACAAAACAAACATTATTAACATAAATGTTTACATAATGTTTATAACATGGAAATAAGTGATCTAATAGGAATAATGAACTAGAAAAAGGTTCTTAATAAAGTGTAAATTAACTCAAGTTTATTATTCAGGACGTTAAAGAACGATCGAGTCAAGTCGGACCCGAGGTAAGGGATCTTACTCATCTCTTTCTTTTTAAGTACACTCTTTTATGTCATTACTTTTAAAGCTCATCTTTCTTGTTATTGGGATGATCTTTTATATTAATCCTACTGTAATTTTTATGTTCATGTGATGAGAGACCCTATTCTCTATCATCAATCCATTTTGGAAGTTTTGATTGGCAGCATTAGGCTGCCGAACTTTCGTAAGAGATCTAACTTCTATCTTTCTTTTTAAGTACTCTCCTTTATGTCACTTCTTTTAAGCTCCTATTTGTAATGTTGGGGGATGTTATTTTATATTAATCTTTCTGTACATTATATTGTAATGTGATGAGATGCCCTATTTGATCTCATCAATCCATATTCGGAAGTTTTATGTGGCGCCGTTAGGCTGCCGAGTTTTCGTGAGGGATTTTTCATCTCAATTTTATTCCCGTGAGATTTATGCTACATTTGCCACAAATTCCATTGAGTGGTGTATGTACTGCCCATTATTCTACTCTTTGTGTAATATACTTTCGTTTATCAGTATTTACATCAATGACCTATTGTCTTTCTTTCATGGGGTGTATGTTTTGAAAGATACCCAAGTCGGTAAGGGAACCTTTCACCCTCCTCTTTTTTAAAAGACTTCTTTTATTGGGTCTTTTAATTTACATATTTTTATGTTGGGATATGTTCTCATACATCCTTAATGATGTAAATTTTATGTCCAAGTGATGAGATACACTTTTTATCTCTCATCAACTCATTTTGATGTGATGCCGTTAGGCTGTCAAGGGAACTTTTTAACCCAATTTCGATTTCTTTGGGTTCAACTTGTAGTCATTGAATATGTCATCCATTGAATATGTGTGAATGACCTTTTATTGTTTTACACTTAATATCCACTTATATTGGGTTTATATATACTTGTCACACATATTTTTGAGATTTATTTGTCCTTAATTTAAGGATACCTTCTTTATAAGGGATTTCATCACATTTGACATTTCTATTGAGGGTTCATTGTTGTTATACACCAATTCACTCTTATATGGTGTATATACTGTCCTTTGGAGTATTATATCATGAATCCTTTTATTCTCATGATATTATAAAGTTCTGACTAAATTTTATTCCTCGATTATTGTATTCAAGTGTCTCTAATTTTGGTAAAACCTCTTTAACCAAAATATCGTTTTAAATGTTTTAATTATTTGTTCTTATTAATATCCATATTTTCAAAATGGTTTTAAGGATTTATTTATATGGATATTAATGGTTTAAAATGTTAAAAGCATCAAGGTGGTATGGGACACTTTGATTCAAAAATCTCTTTATTAAATGTTTTAAATGGTTTTGGAAATGGTTTCTTTTTGAATGGATTCATTATTTCAATATCCTAAAATGTTATATTGTGATTGAAATGTGGAAATGTTATGTTTCCTTTATTCATGTTTATGTGATGCGATTATGTTATGGTTCTTGGGCATTGTTATGAAGAACGGGTGGTTCCGTGATAAACTAAGGGTGGGTGAGCCCGATATAGCTCTCCAATGCATTGGGTAATGCGAAGGAGTGAAACGTTAAGGTTTCTCCGAAGAGATTTAGGGGATATACTGTGATGGGTATTCCAAACGTAACCAAGAGGGTTACTCCCTACGTAAGAATGTTATGAATGCCTCAATTTACCTTTATGTCTTATGTTTTCTATGATTTATTCATGATTTGATATGCCTATGTAAAATGGGTAAAGTATGATTTCATACTTATGTATATATGAACTCATGTTTCCTTTCCATATTTTTATAACCCTTACTGAGCCTTTTATGCTCATCCCAAGTTTTTGAAATGTTTTTCACAGGTCAAGGGAAAGGTACATGATGTGATGATAGTGTCGAGGATGTGTCAAGAAAGAATCCATGTTTCATTTTAAATATGTTTCCGTTGATGGGAAGAATGAATACTGTCTTTTATGTAACCACTTTGTTTAAATGTGGAATGTAATGCAAGTTTCATGATCTAATTCTCTAAAACTCTAAACCTAAAAAGATCCTCAATGTGTAATCTTGTAATAACTCAAGATTAAGTAAGGTTTAAGGCTGGGGCCTTATAACTTCAATAATAGTTTATATAACATATGTTGAGTATAATAGTATACTCAGTAGGATCCTCCCCAGAGCCTCTCATGAAAAAATAAAGAAACCATGCTAAAGCACAGTGAACAACAAGTGAACCAACTCATCACCTAAACATCTATACTAAGTTCTTATCCTGACCATGGATACGTTCACCAAGTATTCCATACAAGATTATATTATATAATAAATAATATCAAGGGTACCCAACTACCACTTCCCCACTGGTTTTCTGATTTTCCCCAACGTCGTACATCCAAAGATATCTATCTCTAAAAAGGATGGCCCAATGACACCTGGGTGAGAACCACAACCTACACCTTGTGTCGCACAAGACAATCCCCTAGACACCTCGGCAAAGCACCACACCATCCAAAAAACCATAAGTAACCAAGTATTTTTTTTGGAGCCACTATATCATGCATAACGTGTATCATACATCAGGTATTATGCCGCAAGCCATTACATCCTATACAATGAGTAAGTATCTTCAGTTCATCACAAACTATACATGTTATAACTATAGTAACACATAGGAAAATATATCCAGAATATATGTGCGTGAAATAACCAAAAGACATTACAGTCCTCTACACACATATATGGGAAAAACTTACCATTGTTCATACCAGCGCAGGTAACAAACAAGAGAAGAGAATGGGTACAGAGGGGGAAGTCATCCATCAAATCCTCCCACCGAGATTTCGGGGAAAACTATCCACTAAGGCTCAGAATACCTGGGGTGTTAGTCTCCCTAACTAACAGGGTGGGGTAGTGTATAGAAACAAAAATGTATATGATATAATATAGGTTACAACCACACCATGGGAAAACCCTATCCTCAAACACAACTACAGATAACATCTCCTAGTCTCCAAACTACCACTACTAAGACTGGATATCTTATAAGCACACGACCATTTAAAGAGCTTTATTATATTACTTCATTATCTTTTTATTAGTTTCAATTTAGGATAATTAATTATTTAACCAATAATTAACTATTATCAACTATTCATTACATTTCATTGGCATCACAACAAGTTCTATGCCCTCTAACAATAATCAAACCATGTCCACGGTTCCTCATAGTTATATCCTCAACATTTCATCACATAAAGCTCCAACCACATGGATTCAACGTCACTTATTCAATCATTTATTAGAAACATTATTACATTACATAATTCCAGGAACTTTCGAAAATCATAACTAAGATACCAAACACAAGGGTCTTAAAATAGTGATTAGATGGACTACCCATCAAGCCTTTTACACCTATAGTGGGAGAAAATATCCATCCATCTTTGAGAAGCTAAACATAGAAAGCACATGTCATACCCCGTTCATCTTCACCTTTTTTGGAAGGGGGGTAAGCAAGACCATATTCCTTAAGAAGTGCGAAATGTAAACTAGATAAACACACAATAGATTCAAAAAGCATACAGTATACACAGCCGTGGGTAAGACCCGCTTCAACCCGTTTCATCACCTCTGGTGTCCTTCATCACACCCACATGAATAAACTGATGCATCTCGCCACTTGAGGCATCAACTTCTGCTATAACCACTGGTCCTCCTTACCCCCACATCTCCCAATAGCCATCCTGGCTCACAACACATCACAAGAAATAGGTAACAACCAGAAAACTGGGCGCTTGGCCCTAAAAAAGTCATTCTGCCTTCACAACCAATGTGCTATCATGGATCCAAAGTACAAGGCACTCATCCTTACAAGAAATAGGGTAACTCATAACCCAATTAGGCATTATCATTTTTCAAACAACCGGTTCTTTAATCCATATTGCATTAACCGATTCATTATTAGTAGGTTCCAACTATGGGAAACCTAAACAAAAAGCTATCATAGCTATAAAAAATTAATTTTACAATTTAAGATAACATTACTTTAATCAAAAAGCATCAAAATGATTTAGGTTTATCAATTAATCACGTTAAAAATGCTTACTGCCTAAATTTAGTCATTATCAAATTACAAAAACATCAACCAGAGTCATTTACATGTCTCTTTTCTTTGGCCCATTTGATTCACTCATATCCCCAATTTACATTCTTTACCAATTTCCATTATGAACGACATTCTAAACAACAAAAATATAAAAATATCAATATCTAGAAAATCAAGAGGCAAAAACATCATGAAGTAATTGATACCAATTCATTAATCCGGTTCAAATATTTATAATGCCAATTCCATTATGATCTAGTGGGTTAAACCATGCTAACACTAAGATTTCACGTAAAAAAATAGAAGAAATGAATCCCCTAGCTCAAAAGGTTTTCAAAAATCTTTTTACAAGAATGGGCCAACACAACAGATCATGATCACCTATCCTAGAAGACTGCATCAATCTATGGATATAAAGACTCCACCACACCAACCGACGCTGATGCAAAATCCACTATCAACCTGGAGATCACATGACATAACATGGAAAATAAAAAATAGAAGGAGAGGAACCTAGAATAACGGCATTTGGACAAACCTTCTATTAAAGATAGATCGATAATTCCTATTTGCACCGAAATAGGGGGTGTACATGCAATACGAAATACTCCAAGGAAAACAATCCAAGGATCTTAGTTCAATCACACAACTCATATGGGAGAATGAAATCTAGGTGTCTCATACTAGGGAAGAACATGAAGGAATAATAGGGGTGGAATATATCTCGGACCTTTGAAAATCTAAATGGAGCATCTGCTTAGATTTGGTTTATGGTTTCCATTAAAGGTGGATCTCATCAAGACTACATGGTTTGAATAAGTAAAGGCACTCAAAAACATATAAAAATTAATATAGGAGTTATGGGCTTTAAATCGACCTTAAATGCCTTAAAAAAGTCATTGAATTTGTTTTAAATCAAAGAAAACGTCAAAGGGGAAAAACTATAGGATGCAGGAAACACTACTCACAAATGTCACACCGACACCGACAGATGAAAATGACTAACTGAAACCAATAGTTGAAGATGAAATCAAAACACGGATAATTCAAAATGAAACACCAACAATGAATGTTCAAATGAAACGTTGACACCAATAGTTCAAAATGGTATGCCGACATTGAGAGTTCAAAATGACTCACCAACACTGATAGTTTAAAATGATATTCCCACACTAACAGTTCAAAATGACACGCTGAAACTGACATTTCAAAATGATGTGTTGACACTGATAGTTCCAAATGACATGCAGACACCGATAGTTCAAATGACACGCTGACACTGATAGTTCAAAATGACACACTGGCACTGATAGTTCAAAATGACACACCGACACCTATAGTTCAAAATGAAACAGAAACACTTACAGTTCCAAATGACATAGTGACCCCAAGAGTTTAAAATGACACACTGACACCAACAGTTCAACATGAATGCTGACACTAATAGTTCAAATGAAACACCTAGAGTACAAATGACTCACCTATAATACTTTTCACTAAAATTGGTAACACTGTTCACAAAAGGAGGAAATTTGAAGTGTTGGGGATAAGTCACTTTGACCTCTCTGAACACCTCAAACCACAATTTCAACAAAGTAATAGACCATAAAGTTCCTATCCATTATATAAAATACCTCTCAAAACATTCTCATCCCAATAAATTAAAAAACAACCATATAGAAGATAGAAAGGTGGTCCGAACACCCCCCTTATAGATATCTCTCATGTCTCTCACCACCAAAGGAGTTCAACCACTTCAAAAGGGGACACATGAGATCACAATACTATAAAACCCCATGATTTTATGGGAAAGATTATTTTTTATTTTCTTTGATGTATTTTTTTGTATGATACACTAAGATTAGATTGCACTATACGCAACACTGTATTATCTTGAAATATACACAACACTATTCTTGGCTTTTGTTAGAGACAATTTCAATTTGTTTTGATAGAATTCATTTCACACAAATTGAGTCATGATTTGTTCAATGTATAAAAGAACTATGTTTGGATTATGTTATACGCAACACCAAATGAAGATTTCACTACACACAACACTGACATGGATTTTATTAGATGCAAGTGTGACATTCCTCTCTTTCTTGCATTGTAAGCAATACTGAGTTTCACTAAACAAAGATATATTATTAAAATATTATTATTTAATGGGATAGAAACTAGCCATTATGAATAGTATTAACCGCATTTTGAATTTTATATAACATTAAAATTCATCTTATATATTTTATAGAACATGATATGATATTAAAATCAAATTTGTTCGGATAAAAGAAGTATTTTTCAAGAATTGCAATTTTACCACATTTTGATTGAGCACACATTTTAAATCTAGTTTTTGACACATTTATAAGTTAAATATGAAAAAATAAAATTCTTATTTAGAATATGGATATTGAAAATTAATTTTTGTTTAATTATTGGTATTTTTATAATAAAATTGAAATTTTAATGAATAGTAAAAAATACTAGATTTTAATTTGAAACTCCCTTTTTATCTAATTTATTTATGTAGTTAGATTATATTTTTAATTGGTTTTAAACATGAATTGGATTATATTTTATAATTTAATCCAATTTTTTTAATTTTAATTAATTTCACTTTTAAATTGAACATAAACACATGTCAATGTTTCGATAGTTTTTACTTCTTAAAAACCAGGTTTTGGTTTTGACAACAGGAATTAATTTTAAATTAATTAATGAAACATCTAAGATTTGAATTTAGAAAAATGGATTCCATATTTGGAATACTAAGGTTCAAATTGTGTAAATATGTACCTTTTATTTTTGGATATTATGAATAGTAACATCAGTAATTATTTTATTTACCAGGGTTAAAAGGTAAATCTTGTAAATATGGGTAAAAAATAATATTATAATAATATCAAACTACCATAAAACATGTCCTAATACTATTGGATGAGGTTTTTCCTAAAATTGGTATACTTGGGTCGGTTTTGGGACTACATGGATTCACTTGGATGTGAAAATGACATTTTATAAAAATTGATTTAAAGTAAAGATAATTAAAACATAAACATATATCATTTACTAAATAGATTTTAATATAGGGTTATATAACTGATATATATTTATATAAAGATTAATTATAAATACAAAACTATTTCCTGCATCATTTTATTTTATTTACAATTTACAGACATCATATAAATATATTTATTGATGACACAATTATGATGTAGTGACTTCCTCATTAATGAAAGATTCAAATAAAAGAATTTATAAATATTAAAAGAAATTTAATTTTAACATTTTTATGTCATAAACTAATTTTACGGGTGATATTTACATATTTTGGTTGCGTTAGTGCCTTTGGTTCTAAGGAATCATGTTTTCATAAATTTTTCAAAATGTGAAATATGAATAGTCTCCAAAATTGACATAATTCAAATCTTTAAACATAAAACAGTTTATTAAATGATATTAAATTCATAAAAATATAATATTGTCCAAATGGTTAATATATTTCCAAATATGTCATAAATATATTTTTTTTCAGTCCTTTTACATGATATGGTAATTACATTAACCCACAATGTGTAAATAACATGAAATCACGGAAAGATTAAAAAGGGTAAAATAAGGGTTAAAGCAAACAGATAAGGATAATAAAATATACAAAACATGTCTAAAAATTATTGGATGATGGGTATTCGAACCAAAATCATCTTATATTCGAATTAAATAAGTTTTAGATAATTTTTAATTGAAATATAATTTATAATAAATTAATATTTTGATAGTTTCCTAAAGTGCCCCTCTCTTCTCTTATAAAAGGGCACTGCCTCCCTCTTCTCTTCACCCCATTTTTATCCTTCAAGATTAGCCAAACCCTTCCCATTTATCCTATAAACTTTCCTAGTAACATTATATAGGTGATGGTCTTCTCAAAAGTCCAACTCTACTTCCCTATGAGAAAATTAAAGGTGGCACGTCGAGGAAGAGGAAATCTTTTTGTCGATTGTTTCAAATTTATTTCATCTTATAATAACTCCTAATTAGTTTTTTAATTATAAATTAATAACATCAGTATCACTCATATACTGATATTTTATTATAAATATGAAACAACCTTATTTCACCTTCTATCCATCCTACGAAAAATGAATTCACCGCGCATGCGTACGTGCGGCTTACCATCTCCACACCGTGGTGTAATCTGTTTTTCAACACCACCTTACTTTTATGAGTATAATGGTGTAAAAAATAAATATATATGATTATTATAACATTATACTAATTTTGAGATATTATACACTGTCCAATTCAATAGAATTCAACAATTATTTGAATGATATCGTCGCTCGTGCATACGTATGGATTACTATCTTCACAACATGATGAGATTCTTTCTCCACATTAACCATTAAAAAATGAATATAAAGTATATATAAGAAATAATAATTAAATATATTACATAATAATTTTTATGGATTTATGAATATATATATTTCATTTAATTACTTCAATTAAATTTAATAAGGAAATGAAAAACAGTGTTCATGCTTATGTATGGCCTACTGTCTCCATGAATGATGTACTCCATTTCATTTATCAATCTATTATATATATATATATTTATATAAATAATAAATATAACATATAAATCATGTTTTACATCCTAGAATTAATGAAATCATTATATAACTAATAATATCAAGAATAGCAATTCAAAACATGTATGATAAATTATAGGATTATTACCCAAAACGTTGATTTAAAATTGAATTGACAAATGAACATGTAATATAAGGTTATAAGTAAATCGTATATGATATCATAAATATTATTATTATATTACAAGTTAATAATATTTTTAAACCCACTATACAGGAGTTTTGGACACATATAGAAGAAATTTGACCTAAGGTAAGGGATAATATTGCAATTTCATTTTTATCCAAGACTGCTTATACGTAAGTATTTACTGAGGTTATATTTATCATCCATGAAAATGTTTTCTAAAAATGTTTTCATAAAATGTTTACTATTCATCCATGTATTTTTAAAGTCTTTGTTATCCATTTTTTACTTTTACTACATGGTATGCAAGGAATATTTTCTTTTTTTACTATACAAGGTACTTTTTTTGACTTTTCCAACAAATGTACGAGGAGAATTTTTTTGTTTAACTTATATGGCATGAGTGGATTTTTATGGTTTCACGAAGCCTTATTTCCACAAAGAATCCTACACAAAATTTCATGTTTAATTTAACTAAATTATTTTCTTTTAAAAAAATTCATCATTTTGAGAAAAGAAAACATTTTTAAAGAAGAAAGGATATTTTCCTCAAGAACTAAGTTTAAGTGGTTTATCAAATTTATTTTCCATCTAAGATGACTCTCTTTAAATATGGTTATATTTATATCCCTATTATTAGTACGATTTTATTGTTTTAATTAAGGAATGATATTTTATGTGGATTAAGAAACACATTTTATTTCTTGTGTTATGCTATGATGAAAGGTTTAAGTTTTTGTGGAACATATAAGAATGATTTCATTATGATATGGGTGGGACCTATATCTCTCTCAAATTCATCGGGTAAAGATTTAAATCGCATGATATATACATGGACGGAATGATAAGAAAATATGATTCAGTAATATAGGTATGGAATGGAAAGTAAACCCAATTTAGTATTGGAATTCTTCCACTATAACGGTCTTGGAAGAAATCCCTTGACTACAATAGAAATCATATTATATACATAATGGATTTCCACCATTCCATGATTTATTCCAATTCTATTTTATCATGATTAATGTTCCTTTATGATCTATGCCTTATTTACAACCATGATTTATTTCATGAGACAATATTCTATTGTTTAAACTTTATGTTTGCGTTTTTATGTTCAAATTTATATGGTTAGTTTTATTTTATCCATGTTTACCCTTAATGAGCATTTTAGCTGACCCTTTTTATGTTTTCTTTTACTCATGATATACAGAAAGTTTTTGGGTAGGAAAAAAAATGGAATATCATTTTGGGATATGTTGAAGATCTTTCACCATGATTAGAAGATTATGTTCTGAGTTCCTAAAGACACTAAACTAATATGGTCTTTTGGTGTCTATTTGTGTCATTTATTAAGTATTCTATAAAAGAAATTTAATTTCCATGTACATCAAGGTTGGGTCTCTATAGTTGGTATCAGAGCAATGTTTTAGTCAATCTTTGGAAACTAGGATGCAAAAACTTTAGTGATATCCTTAGAGATGTTTCTAAGGATATGTCTGGGATGTCCTATCGATAAGTAATGTATAGTTTACAAACCTAGATTTGTTTTGATAATCATGACTAACCTATGGTTAAACTAAAGATATCATAGATTGAAATATTATAATTAATTTACATTACTTATATGTTTCTAATCTCAGATATGTATGTCTCACACATTTCTTTTTGATCTTAGTCAATAGCTAGAAATAAATAGAACATAGTAAACCAGTGAATGTTTCTGGTGTGGAATTTATGGGAAATATGAAGATCAATTTCCTAAGTGTAAATATCATGAAGAGAATCATGAAGATAGTATGAGTATTGGTCATACTACTGAGGATAAATAAATTGTAAATGGCATGTGAAATGTTTTTTATGTTTTAGTATTTTTTACATTAAACCTGTGAATCTTGAAGTTGAGAAACCTTAAGACATGATTCATATTTTAGGAAATACGAAGAATATGGATCCTGAGGAATGTTTTAATAATATATTTGTATGAATGAGGTGTATATGTTTCTTAATTCAAAAATTATTCTATATGAATCATTAACTATATAAGCCTTTTCATCACATGTTTTCCATTAAGGATTGTAAAGGATGTGTTGAATAGTTCCAAAGAGCCAAAAAGTGATTTAAGGGTAAGGTGATATACTTAGAGAACAAATGATTAAAGGAAATATAACCCTTAATATTCCTTGTATGTTAATAGAATGATGTTTTGATAAATATATGTTGGATTTGAATATTAAAATTGGATGATTCTGGTTTCTTTGGAACTAACTATAGAGCGGTTTATAAGAGATTTATGATATCTTGGATGAAGTATACAACTTTTTGGGACATAAAGAATATATCCAATAAGTTTTGGAATAAAGAAACATTCATGTTTCCAATAAAGATATATGGTAATATAGGTTATTACCATGAATCAAGAGAATTCATGATGAAGTCATCCAAATTTTTGGTATGTGAACAACAAGATATATCTTATGGGTTATAAATGATGGTATTCATATGCTTGTTATATGATCTTTCTTGTAATTGTTTTTTTTACTTTGAGAATGGATAGAATTATTTTGGATAAGCCTAATGGTTGGAATGGATTTAGTTGACCATATGATATTACTATTTGAGGATAATTTTTTTAATATATCATTTCTAGAATGTTATAATAGTATAACTTTACAAAAAAGACAACCCGCATGAAGGGTGACTACATGTCGCGTTGGACAAGGATGAGGGTATCGAACCCACAACTGAAGTGTGAAAAGCCTTTATCACCAACCACTAGCCTACGAGAAGTCCCTAGTTACTATAAATTATTTTTATTTTATTTAATCAGTATGACATATGAAGTATAAGTTTATTTTTAGAATAATATATAATTAATATCACCATAGATAGACTTTTGTAGATTTTATTACATGTGCTAACATTTTTTTGAGACAAATGGAATGACATATCATTCAATCGCATGATTTTATAACACTTCACGAATGAAAAATTCAACTTCATTTCTTTAAATAAGAGATGAAGTGAAATTGTTTAGCGAACGACCAATGGTAAGATTGTACTGAAATCAAGTAATTATTTCTCCTCCTTTAAAAATTCATCAACTTTAGGAAAAGGATCTTGATACCAAAAATTTTATCCTAGTACCTTATTACCTGATGAATCAGATGGTCCCTTAAATCATCGTAGATTTATGGCTTTCTGGTAGTTAACTTTCTTTAAACCTTATTCTCTATCACTATCCATCAGAACTTTATGGTTATATTTCTCTTCCATATCCATGTTTTCACTTACCTCTTATGTTCTCCTATGTGGAAACCCAATGATGAGTAACATTGGGTAACCATTATGATTCTAAATTTTATTTTTAAAATGATTTCATAGTATCCCATTTTATGATGTGGGTTTCCATGAAAGAAACTTTCAAGTAGTAAACCATTTATAACCCTGATGAATTTTGACGGGAAAATCATTTTAAAGGGGGTAGAATGTAACACCCCGAGATTTTATGGGAAATATTATTTTTTATTTTCATTGATGTCTTGTGTTTTAGGATACACCAAGGTTCTCTTGTGATATACGCAACACTGTATTATCTTGCATTATATGCAACACTATTCATGGCTTTTTTTACACACAATTTCATGTTCTTTTGATAGAATTCATTTCACAAAACATTGAGTCTTGATTTTGTTCGATGTATATAATAACTATGTTTGGATTATGTTATATAAAACACTAAATCAATAATGAACTACACATAAAATTGACTTGTCTTTTGTTACACGCAAGAGTGACCTTCCCCAATAGCTTGCATTGTACGAAATATCGAGTTTCACTAAACAATATATATTGTTAAAATGTTATTATTTAATTGGATATAAATTATCCATTATGAATATTTTAAACCACATTTTGAATTTTAAATGACATTAAAATTCACCTTATATATTTTCTAGGTCATGATATGATAAGAAAATCAAAATTTTCATATAAAAGAAGTATTTTTCAAAAAATGTAGTTTTACAGCCTTTTGATGACGCACCAATTTTAAATATAGTTTTTGACACTTTTAAAATTTAAATTTGACAAAATAAACTTATTATTTTGAGGAGGGACATAAAAATTTACTTTTGTTAAATTTTTGGTATTTTTCTAATAAAACTGAACTTTTAACGAATAGTGAAAAATAATCCATTTTAATTCGAAACTGCCTTTCTATCTAATTTATTTATATAGTTATATTATATTTTTTATTTGTTTAAAAGATTAATTGGATTAAATTATTATCATTTAATCCAATTCTGGTCATTGGAATTAATTTCACTTTTAAATTGGACATAAACACATGTAAATATTTTGATAGTTATTACTCCTTAAAAACCCTATTTTTGGTTTTAACAATGGTAATTAATTTTAAATTAATTTCTACAACTTATGTGATTTGAATTTGGAAAAACTTATTCCATATTTGGAATTAGAAGGTTCAATTTGAGTAAATAGGTACCTTTTTTGACATTATGAATACTAAATTCATAAATTATTTTATTTTCCATGGTTAAAGGGTAAATATAGTAAATAAGGGTAAAAAATTAATATTATAATAATATTAAACTACCGTAACACATTTAATAAACCTATTGGATGAGATATTTCTTACCATGGGCATCCTTGGGTAAATTTGTTGACCCAATGGATTCACTTGGATGTGAAAATGACATTTTATAAGAATTAATTTAATGTAAAGATAATTATAACATAAACATATATATTTTACTAAATCGATTTTAATATACGGTTATATAACTGATCTCTATGGCTATAAATAGTTATTAGAAATTTAAATTTTTTTCCTACATTGTGTTATTTTATTTATAATTTATAGACATTAGATAAATATATTTATTTAGGACATAATTATGATGTAGTGATTTCATCATTAATGAAAGATTCAAATAAAAGAATTTATAAATATTAAAATAAATTTAATTTGAACATTTTAATGCCATACAAAAATTTTATGGATTATATTGACATATTATGGATGAGTTAATTCCTTTGGATCAATGTAATCAGGTTGAAATAATTTTTTTAAAAAGTCTTGTATGAATAGAGTCCAAAATTGACATAATTCATAACATATAACATAAAATAGCTTATTAAATTATATTAAATTCCTAAAAATAAAATATTAGTCGAAATGGTTAATATAAGTCCAAATATGTCATAAATAACTTTATTTTGGGTTTTTGTACATGAAATTGTAATTACATTATCCTAGAATGTGTAAATAACATGTATCATGGTAAGATGAAAAAGTGTAAAGTACGGTTAAAAAAAGATAAGGATAAAAAATATTAAAAACATGCCTAAAAATTATTTTATTATAGGTATTCGAAGAAAAATCATCTTATATTCGAATTAAATAAGTTTTGGTACATTTTTAATAAAAAATTAATTTATAAAAAATTAATATTTTGAGAGTTTCCTAAAGTGCTCCTCTCCACTCTTATAAAAGGGAACCCCCCCCCCCTCTCCTCTTCATTCCATTTTGATCCTTCAAGCTCATCCAAAACCTGAAAAATTATATTCTAACATTTCCTAGTTGTATTATAGAGGTTCTGGTCTTCTCAAAATACCAACTCTAGTTCCCTAAGAGAAAATTTAAAGGGCGCACATCGAGGAGGAGCTAATCTCTTCAACCGATTATTTCAAATTTATTTCTTCTTATGCATCCTCCTCATTAGTTTTTTCATTATAAAGTAATAAAATTAGAATCACTAATATACTCATAAGTCTTTATAAATATGAAACAACCCAATTTAACCTTTTATTCATCCTACAAAAAATGAAATCACAGCGCGTGCGTACGTACGGCTTGCCGTCTCCACACCGTGGTGTAATAGGTTTTTCAACACCACCTTACATGGAGGGGTATAATGGTGGAAATAATAACTATATATTATTATAATAACCTAATACTAATTTTGAGATATTAGACACTATCCACTTCAATACCATTCAACAATTATGGGAACTACATCATCGTTTGTGCATATGTACGGCTTACCGTCTCCACAACGCGATGAGATTCATTCTCCACATTAAGCATTAAAGAAAAATTTTAAAGTATATATAATAAATAATAATTAAATATATTACATAACAATTATAATTTATTTATGTATATATATTTCATTTACTTACATCCATTCAATTTAATAAGGAAATAAAAACAGTGTTCACGTGTACACGTACCATCTCCTCGAACGGTGTATTAAATATCATTTATCTATCTATTATATATATATATAATGAATATATATAATATATAATCATGTTTCATATTATAGAAGTAATTAAATCATGATATAAGTCATAATATCAAGAATAACAATTCAAAAGACATACGATAAATAAAACGATTATTACCCAAAACATTACTTTAACATGGAATTGACAAATAAACAGGTAATATAAGGTCATAAGTAAATAATATATGATATCATGAATATTATTGTCCTGTTACAAGTTAATAATATTTTTAAACCCACTATACCGGAGTTTCGTACACATACAGAAGAAATCATACCTAATGTAAGAGATAATTTTGCAATCTCATTTTTCTCCAAGATTTCTTGTACGTAATTATTTACTGGGGTTATATTTATCATCCATGACCTTGTTTTATAAAAAAACATAAAATTTTTATTATTATTACATGTATGATTAAATTCATTTTTACCCATTTTTTACTTTTACTACATGTATTGGAAGGAATCTTTTCTTTTGTTTACCATACAAGGTGCCATTTTTTTGACTTTTACAGAAAAAGTATGAGAAGAAGGTTTTTTTAACTTATACGACATGAATGGATTTTTACGGTTTCACAACTCCTCATTTCCATGAAGCTTACTCTACACTATTTCATTTTTTTAATCTAAATTATTTTCTTTTAATGTTTTGTGGCATTTTGAGCTAAGAAAATGTTTTTGATGAAGAAGGGATATTTTCCTCAAGAACTATGTTTAAGTGGTTTATCAAAATAATTTTCCATATAAGATGAGTCTCTTTAAAAAGGGTTATGTTTCTATCCCTAGTATTAGTTTGATTTTATTATGTTAATGATGTAATGATATTTAATATCGATTTTTTTTATGATTGAATGATGTTTAAGAAATCCATTTTATTTCTTGGGTTATATTATGACAAAATTTTAATGTTTTTGTAGAAAATGTAAGAATGATTTCATTAGGATATGGGAGGGACCTATATCTACCTATAATGCATTGGGTAAAGATTTTTACCTCATGAGATAGACATTGCTGGAATGGAAAGTAAATCTAGTTTAGTAATACAAGGCTGTAATGGAAAGTAAACCTACTTTATTAATGGATTTTGTCTACTATGATAGTCTTGGCACCAGTGCCTTGGATACAATGGAAATCATTTTATGTTCTTAATGGTTTTCCAAAATTCCATTTTTTATTCCCATGCTATTTTATCATGATTAATGTTCCTTTATGATCTATGTTCCACGTACTACCAATATATATTTCATGTCTCAATATTTTGATGTTTAAACTTTATGTTCATGTTTTTATGTTCAATTGTATATGGTTTGTTTTATTTTCTCCATGTTTACTATTACAAAGCATTTGATCTCAGCCTTTTTATTTTTAATTTCCCCAATATATAAAGAAAGTTTTTAGTTATGAAATCAAAAAGGGAAGATCTTTATGGGACATGTTAATAATCTTTCACCATAAATAGAAGATTATGTTCTGTGTTTCCAAAGACACTAAACTAATACGGTTTTTGGGCATCTGTTTGTGTCATGTATTAAGTATTCTGCAAAAGAAATGTAATGTCCATTTATGTCAAGATTGGGTATCTACAAATACAAAAATAACAAACTCTTAAAAACTCTCCCATGGGAGATACCTCTCAAAGAGGGAAATCCTTAAAAAGAAAAAAAAGCCATCTCATAAACACGAAAGGTCTAAAACCACAAAAAAATGATAACAATAAAAGAGTTAAACATCCAACAACTCAAAGTACTAGTGTGTATCTACAACTCATGTTCCCATGTACTCTCCTCCACACCACCTTGCCACTATAAGACACAAACCAAGGGAATAAAACACCCATGAAACACCATCCCCTTATGGTCCTAGATCTCTACAAGACACTTCTTGATAGTTTCATCATCGTCCACATCGATCTCTCCCCAATAGATGTCATGGGAGTCATCATAAAGATAATGGTGGAGTTGTGACACATGAAAAGCATTATGTATCTGGGTTATCTATATGGGAGGTTCTACCAAATATGTTACGACTCCAACATGATCCAACACCTCAAAAGGCCCAAAAAAACCATGGATAGAGCTTACTCCCATTACAAAACCTTCCATTCCCACGATAGGGAGTCACCTTCAGAAAAATGTGTTCCCCAAATTCAAACTCCAGAGGTCTCCTCCTATGAATCACATAGGACATCTGATGATCATGCACTGCCTTCATCCTCTATCAAATCACCTGAACCATATTTTTCACATTCTATACTAGTTCTGTCTTGAGAATTGATAACTCTTTGACCCCATTCTAGGAAAATGTATAATGGAAAGGTCAAACATACAAGGCTTTAAATGATTCCATATTAGTTTTTGAGTGAAAAATATTTTTATAAGAGAACTCTACCTAGGGTAACTGCCTCATCCACAAACCTCCAAAATACAGGGCACAAGAGCGAAACATTTCTTCAAGAGTCTGGATGGTCTACTCTGTATGACCGTCAGACTACAGATAAAAAGCATTGTTAAGTTATATCTAAGAATGAAAATCTTTCTGGATACCTATCCACACCTTGGAGGTAAAAATTGGTTCTTGATCAAAAATGATCGTCCTCCGGACTCCGTGGAGTCTCACAACCTCTTCCAAATACTGCCTCTATAGAACCTCCTCTGAGCTCCACTCCATGATTGCTATATAGTGGGTTTATTTATTCAAATGACCTAATAACACCCATATAGCATCATATCCTCCCTGTGATTGAGGTTAACCAGTAACATAGTCCATCGAGATTTTCTCCCACTTCCATTGAAGAACATCTAAAAGATGGATTAAAACACTAGGGACACGGTGCTCATTGTTCACCATCTCACATTCCAAATATCGAGACACAAACTCTGCAACTAGATGCTTCATCCTAGGACACCAAAACTCACTCAAGGCTCGGTACATATTTTTCACGCCATGATGCACCACTAAAGGATGAATATGGAACTCTATGAGAATCATCTCATCTGGCGAAAATGGAGAAAAATCCATCCTTGAAATAATACATTGTTTTTACCATCCTCATACCAACCTTCAGGGGCCTCGTCACAATCAACTCGGTCTCTCGAGACATTTACCTCAAGATCCCCCAACTGGGACTCTTCTATCTGTTGAACTATATATGATTGCACCATCATCTAGAAAATACAACCTCTTCCCCCAACTTCTACCATATCATGATGTAATGCTGAAAGTTATTCCATCACTCTCCAGGAATCACTTGATTCGCACATTTCGTCACTATCTGACATCATGTTCAGTTCGTCGGTGACGACATTCCACTTTCCATGTGTATATGAGATTTCAAATTCGCAATCCTGTAGAAACTCCATCCACTGATGTTTCTGAAAGTTTAAGTTATGTTGGGAGAAGTCTTACCTCGGGCTCTTATGATCAGTGAAAACCAAAAAGTTCCCTCCAATGAGTTAATGTATCCACAACTTCAGAGAAAACATCACAACCAGTAACTTGAGATCGTGGGTGGCATAGTTAAATTCATGGGGACGCAACTACCGAGACCCATAGGAAATGATTGATCTCTACTGCATAAAAATATATACCAACCCTAGAAGCGAATCATTAAAGAAAATAATAAACTGAACTCCCTCTACTTGAAAAAAAAGAACCAGGGCACTGACCAACTTATCCTCTATATGCACGAAAGCTGTTAAACACTGACCAGCCCACACAAATTCTTTATCCTTCTTGGTAAATGATTTTGGAGATCTTATAAGCATAGATAAATCAGATATGAACCTCCTATAAAATCTTTAAAGACCAAGGAAACACCATACTTATGCTACTATATTAGGGTCTACCCAAGACACAACTGGTTCTATCTTCGATGAATCAAAAGCTGCTCCCTAATAAGATACAACATGCCCCAAGAAATGAACGTCTTGGGCCCAAAACGTACACATCAACAACTTTAAATATAGATTATGTCGACTAAGAACTCCTAAAACAGTATACAGATGCTCTTCATTATCCTCCTCATACACAGAGTTCATAGGGATGGCATTGTTGAAACACATAATGAAATTATCCAAAAATCACAGAACACAGTATTCATCAACCCCATGAAAACATCTTGAGCATTTTTTCACACCGAATGGCATCACCGAGAACTCATAATTCCAATGATGGCTATAGAAATAATTATTTGGAATATCCTCATTTTTTACTCACATCTGATGATAACCAAACCACAAATTGATCTTCGAGAACCAAATTTAACCCTTAAGGTGATCAAATAAACCATCAATCCATGTAATAGGATAGTGATTATTCACTGTCACTTTGTTTATGAAATGATAATCGATACAAAAATTCAAACCTCCATCATCCTTCTTCTTGAACAAAAGTGGTATTCCCTATAGTGAAACACTCGGACAAACAAAACCGCACTATAACATACCATCGAGCTGTGTACGCAGCTCCTGTAACTGAGAAAGTTCCATTGTATATGGAGACATCGATATAAGAGACACTCTCGGATGTAGCTCGATCTCAAACTCGATCTCTCATCAAAAGGGTTAGTCTATAACCTATTTTGGTAAGACATCATAGTATTCTTCTACGACCCTAGAAAATGTTGACTACTTAACCTTCACTAAACTCAACATCATAACATCCATCAAGTATTACAAATAAGTAACATGCCATTGACCCATCCAAGGGACCTGTTCCCCAAAAAACACTATCGACTCTCCATATGAATCAATGAACACAACCTGCCTCTGGAATCAATCCAAAATAGCCTACATTGTATACAACCAGTCCATGTTGAGGATAATATCATATGGTTGTATCTTTTAACATTGTAAATCTACCCATGAACGGTGTTTCCCAATCACTAACTCACAGTCTCTACATACTTCAAACAAGTCAACTCGACCTCAAACTACCGTAGTCAAGGCCAGGATAACTAGAAGCCTCTCTACCCAAAGTATGAAAGCATGGAAAAGGGTAGGTAATATATAAGTATGATTCAATCCAAAGTCAAAAAAGATATACACCCAAGTGGAAAACAAGTAAAGGGTACCTCAAACGACACTTGGATCGCCCGAAGCAGGCAATGCTAAAGCATGAAGCTGACCACGACCTTCTCTATGACCTCTCTAACCCTCATGAAGACCACCACCATTTCCTCACTCTACTCTATGAGGATAGGGAGCGTCCTGGGGCTACCATCTTCTTTCCTAATCTACTCTCTGCTAATCAAAAGCTGGTGTAACCTGCTGCTGCTGCCTCTACTGGAACTTCCTCAATGGAGAAACCTGAAGTGGAACACCTGGTGCATGCTGACTCCATTGAAATCTTGAGAACTCTCAAAACTTAGGACATCATCCTCAATAATAGAAACAAAAACCTGATAAATTGACATAGTCATGAGATATACAAGCCTCAAAGGAACAATATGCTGAACTATAGGACCTACCCTCAGCCGAACGGAAACTCTTCTACCCAATAAACCAGAATCCATAAACCATAACTCTACTTTTTGAGGAATCCTGTTGACTCCCCTATCGTTAAGATCTAGATCGGGCTAACATCCTCTCGATGACCTCTACCATTTCTAGCACCACAAGATATGTCTTCAACATAAAATGGTTAACGTGGAGTAGGATCTTTGGATGGAAATCCTCCTCGAAATTCCTTTCCCTAGCCTCCTCATCTAGGAACAGGTCCGAACCATATCATAAAATGTTCCTGAAATGGATTCCAAACTCTCACACACTAGATCTCCCCTTTAAAAGGGTAAGTATCTCTTTGTGACGGGATGCCTTTGCAGTCGAAGAAATCATCTTGAATATCAACTTGTCTCGGAACTAATCCCACTATATTTTTAACTCCTCACAATCCCTGAGGAAAAGTAACCACCACTACCTCTCTACCCCATGCAGCATGATCACAACCAATGACAATTAGTTCTCCATACGAGCACAGATCGAACTAAAAATATAGATCACCCTCTTCCAACAAGTCTTCTAATACTGCATCCAAAATGAATCTCTCATACTACTTCATAATCTAGCGTTGAAACTCTCGTAGTGTCCTCCTCCAAGTATCATTGTCGTCAACCTCTACTCTATGGAAATTTGCAGGTGTAGCCTACTGGATATCTTCTATGGGAACCTCATGAGGATGTCGACCAAGATCCACACCTTTAAAATAATGAACAATTAGAGCTCCTAAACCTGTAATATGAAAGACATTAACATTAATTAATTGACTCCATTCATTCTCATTAAGTTAACCTATCCCAAGTTCTACCCAATTCAAACACAAGCACAAAGAAGAATAATGCATGATCATTCCCTAGGTCTCTACCCTGCATCTAGCATCAATTCATTTAGTAGCCACTATTAACATAATGGTTGGTGCATCAGATCATAGGGGGACCTAAATACCTATGTTTTAGTTGGTCTCTAGTTTTTATAGCACTTTTTAAAAATAGTTGACACCATTACCCTACCAACCCATCCAGCCTCACTTGTGCCTAACTCAAAACTACATCTTATCCCTTAACTTGACCTCTAATACCACTCTATCATCACCCCCTCCCCACATAGTGTACCTCTCCTAGGTCGACAATGATAAAAGGGAGATAGTGACACCCAAGTCCCACCTTCAGTAGGCCCTAGGTTGGCGACTAGCACTGAGGGTATAGTAAACACACAAACACGAGGCATTACCCTCTAAAAAACACATGCGAAATGGAATGATAAGAAAGAATCAAACTAACTCCAATTCAGACTAAAATATAAAAATAAACCCAAGTGCACATATTTAATTTTTTAAAAATACTAAAACAACTGAAGGGGAAAACTACAAGTACCAAAAGAGAGTATAGTGGAAATGACCATGAAGCCCGAATAGATCTTGCAAACCCCAAGTCAGTAGTAACTTACCTGATATCCAACCTTGTCAAAGTTACATGAGAAATATTTTATATAACATAGGGTGAGTATAACAGTGTACATAGTAGGATCCTCCCTGGATACTCTTGTGCAAAAGTAATGAAAGCATGCTAAAGAATATTGAACAATAAGTGAACTTACTCGTCACCTAAATAGGTATACTAAGTTCCCATACTCACCATGGATACTCTCACCAATTATCTCATAAAAGAGTATATAATATAATAAATAAATCAAGGGTACCATTCTACCACTTCCCCACTAGTTTTCCACTTTTCCCCAATATCTCATGTCCTAATCCATCTCTCTCCAACTGCCCGAAGACACCTGGGTGAGCACCACAACCCGCACCTCCTTCCACACAAGGCATACCCGCAGACACCTGTGTGAATAACCACACCCTCCTCACAACCACAAGTAACCAAGTAGATTCCAAGAGCCACCACAGCCCATATAACATGTTTCATACATTGGGTATTATTCCTTAATCCAACACAACCCATACAGTGAGTAAGGATCCTCAAGATATCACAACCTATACATGTTATAACTATAGTATCATATAGGATACTATATCCAGAATATATGTGTGTGAAATAACCAAAATACATTACATCACTCTACATACATATGTGGAGAAAACCAACCACTGTGTTTACCACCACAATTAACTACCAAGAGAATTGAGTAGGGCCAAATAGGGAAGTCAGTCATCCATCCTCCCACCAGGATGTTGGGGAAAACACACCCCCCCGGGGCACTGAATCATTTGGGTGTCAATATCCCTAACCGATAGGGTGGGGTAGTGTTTAGAAACATAATACAACATGATATAATATAGATCACAACAACACTATAGAAAAAACCCAGTCACAGACACAACTACAACTAACATCTCTCGGACTCCCAGCTACCAATACTAAGACTAGATATCTTATAAGAACACAACCACTTAAGGAGTTTTGTTATATTAATTCATTCCTTTTTATCAGTTTCACTTTATGTTAATTAATTCTTTAACCAATAGTTAACCATCATCAGCTCTATTTTACATTTAATTAGCATCACAACAAGTTCCATGCACTCTAAGAATAACCAAACTGATTCCAAAGTTCCTCATATTAATATACTTGTCATTTCATCCTAGTAAGATCCAACCCCATGGATTCAACATCACTTATTCAATCATTTTAAACAAAATTATTACATTCCATAATTCCAGGCATTCTAAAAAATCATAACTAAGATACCAACAATAAGGGGATCAACACAGTGAGTAGATGGACTACCTGTTGAGTCATATCCACCTATAGTAGGTGTATAGACCCATATATCTTCAAGAATATATACACGGAAAGAATGTGGCAAACCCCATGATTCTTTACCTCTTTTTAGAATGAGGGTAAGAAATACTAGCTACCTTAATCAGTGGGGATAGTAAATAAGATAAACACACAATAGATTCAATAAGAATCTTACATTCACAGTAGTGGGTAAGCCCAAATTCAACCTATTTCATCACCTATGAGGTCTTCTCTGATACCCACATAAAAAAACCAATGCATCTATCCACTCTAGGCATCAACTGTTGCCACAAATAGTAGGCCTCTATGCCCCCACATCTCACAAAATCTATCCAGGCTCACAACACAACATAAGAAGTAGGAAACAACAAGGAAACAATGATCTTTTCCCTAAACAAGGAATTATTTCTTCATAATCAATGAGATCTCATGGATCTAAAGTACAAGGCACTCAGTCTTATAAGAAAAGGGGTAACTCATAACCCTATTATGCATTATATTCTGTCAAAAAATTGGTTATTTAATCCATCATGCATTAAATGATTCATTATTATTAGGTTCCAATTATGGGAAACCTAAACAGAAAGCTATCATTGATATAACAAATTAATTTAACAATTAAATATATCATGAATTTAATCAATAGGAATCAAACATACTTCATTTTTTTCAATAAATCCCATTAAACATGCTTATTGCATCAATTTGGTCATTATCAAATTACAACAAAAACAAGATTCATTTACATTCCTATTTATCTTTGGCCAATTTGATTCGCAATTAACCCTAGTTTATGTTCTTCACCATTTTCTATTAAGAATGACATTCTAAACATCCAACGCTATGATATCACACTATCTAGAAAATCAAGAGGCAAAAACATCATGAACCAATTGATACCAATTCTTTAATCCAGTTAAAATAATTATTATGTCAATTTTGTTGTAATAAAGTTGGATAAAGCATGATAGAACTACGACTGCAAGTAATCAAAATAGAAGAAATGAATCCTATACCTCAAAAGTATTTCAAAATTATTTGCACAGGAATGGGACAACACAATAGATCATGATCACCTCTCTTGGAAGATTGTATTCATCCGACGACGTAATGATACCACCACACCCCCCCCCCCACACCAAAAATAACTCCATTAGAAACATGGATATCACAATCGATAACATGGGAAGGAGAAATGAAAGGAGACGAACCTAGAATAATGGTGGTAGAACATACCTTATATCAGATACAGATCGACAATTCCTTCTTACACCAAAATAGGGGGTGTACATGCAGCACGAAAAACCCAACGGAAATGATTCAAGGATCACAGATCGATCGCATGAATCTTATGAGAAAAATAAATTTAGATGTCTCATTCTACAGAAGAACAAGAAGGAAGAATATGGGTGTAATATATCATGGCCCTTTGAAAATATTAACAGAGAATCAATATTGATTTGGATTAGATTTTCCATTAAAATAGATCTTTTCAAGACAACATGGTTTGACCATGTAAAGGCACTCTAACACATATGAATATTAAGATAGGAGTTGTGATTTTTGAATTGACATTAAATCCCTTAAAACAAGGCCTGGAATTTGTTTTTTGTCATGGAAAATTTCAAAGGGGTGAAACTATAGGAAGCTAGAAACACTGTTCACAAATGTCTCATCGACACCAACTAATGAAAATGACTCACTGATGCCTAATATTGAAGATGACACACAGACACTGATAGTTAAAAATGACATGCCGACACTGAAAGTTCAAATGACCGGCCGACACTGACAATTCAAAATGACACACCGATATCGATAGTTCAAAATGAAACACCAACTCTAACAGTTCAAAATCACATGTCGACACCAACAGCTCAAAATGTAATGCTGACACTAACTGTTCAAAATGACACACTGATACTGATAGTTAAAAATGACACGCCGACATTGATATCTCAAATGACATGCTGATACTGACAGTTCAAAATGTCATGTTGACACCAATAGTTCAAACTAACACGCCGACACCGTCAATTCAAAATGACCTGCTGACACTAACAGTTCAAAATAACAAGCCGACACCAATAGTTCAAAATGAAATGCCAAAACTGATAGTTGAAATGACACACAAACAATACAAGTGACTCACTAATAGCACTGTTCACCAAAATGGGAAACATTGTTAATAGAACTGGAAATTTGGAAAAGTGTTGGGGATAAGTCACCTTGACCTCCCAGAACACCTCAAAAACCAAATTTCAGCAAAGGAATGGACCATAGAGGTCTGGGTAATTACATTTCTCATAAAGACTTATTAGGATTTCCACCTAATATAGATGTGTAATTCACTATAGATGTCTTACTGGAAGCTAATCTAGTTTCAATTCCACCATACATAATGGAATCGACTTAGCTTCAAGAGCTCAAGACTTGGCTAGAGGAATTGGAGTATACGGTATTTTTTATCCAAGTACATTGCCATTGGGTTCACCAGTGTTGTTTTAAAATAAGGATAATGGTACTCTTCATTTGTGTGTTGATTCCTAGATGTTTAACTAAATGACTATGAAGAACTGGTATCCTCTTTTGCATATCAATGACCTATTTGACCAGTTGAGAGAAGAATGTGTGTTCTTGAATATTGACTTGAGATTGGGGTATCATCATATGAGAGTTTAGACTTCTAATATATTTAGATCTACTTTCAGAAGTAGGTATGGCCATTATGAGTTCACTGTAATGTTTTTTGGGTTGATGAATGAAGTATAAGTGTTTCTGGCCATGATGAATAGAATAATTCATCCATACATGGATTATTTTTTAGTACTATCTGTCGATGACATTTATGTGTACTCCAAGTCTCATGAAAATCATTCCCAACACCTTGAAAACTTTATGAGTACACTGAGAGAGAATCATCTATATGAAAAGCTATATTAGTGTTAATTTTGATTCGATAAGGTACACTTATTGGGTCACATTATCTTAGAGAAAGATGTATCAGTTGACCCAAAGATGTTCCAGGTAGTGGTTTCTTAGGAGAAACCCTATAATGTTTTTTATATTTGAAGATTTATAGGGTTAGTTTGATATTATAAAAGATTCATCCAGGGATTTTCCCATTTGGAAGTATCGCTTTCACACTTGAACAAAAAGGGGATAGAGTTTGATTGGTCATAATCAGGTGAGAAGGCCTTCCAGAGCTGAAGAAGAATTTGAAATCAGCATAGATCTTGACCCTACCTAAGCTAGGTAAATAGTATAAAATATATTTTGATGCTTCTGGGATCAGGATTGGAGCAGTGTTGATGCAAGGTGATTGAGTTGTGGTGTATGGGGATTGGTATTTGATGCCTCATAAACAAAAACTACCCTATGAAGAACCATGAGTTAGAAGTTTTTGGTTATGAATTGAATTGTTGGAGGCACTTTCGGTTGGGAAATAATTTTATGGTGTATAAGAATCAAAAAATCTTGAGGTATACCTTTTCACATATTGACTTGGATATTCGGAAGCAGAGATGGGTAGGGTATATGTATTCATTCAATTTTGATCTATCATATACACCCAATAAGAGAAATAGTGTGGCTAGTGCTTTAAGAATGAAAACATGGACTTAGGTAGTTCAACAGTCTAGTGCTTAGTGGAAGATGATATCCTTGCTGGATGAAATGTATGTTGTAGTCTAGGTGAGTCAGGAGCAAATTACTCTTGTATTAAATGAAGTGGAGCCTACAATTTTTGAGGTGGATACAAGATAGTTCATATTAGGATTAAAAATGTTTGAACTTGAGGGAAGTCCTTGAATTTGGTCATTCAGCTTGAAATTTGAGCATAAATGAAGATGAGATCATCTATGTTAGGAATTGGGTTTTTGTCCATATGAGCATGTGGGAGGAGTTGATGTAGGAATTTCATGCCTCTATATGGGTGATATAATTAGGTGTGAACAAAATGTTTTGTGACTTAAAATGAATTTTTTGGTGGTAAGGCATGAAAAAAGAGATGGCGGGGTACATGACATGATGCTACACCAGTCAGTAGGTAAAGGTAAATCATCAACAACCTCAAGGTTTGCTGCATCTGTTACCCATATCAGAGTGGAAGTGGAATGACGTGACAATGTATTTCATAGTGGTTATCTCGAAGATGCCAAGGAATTATGATGTTATCTAGTTTATTATGGATCTAATTTCAAAATTAGGGAATTTATTACCTATACAAGAAACTCTTTTAGTGGAGTATCTATGAGATTTATATATTTGGGAGATATTCCATCTTCACGGGGTTCCACAGACTATATTATCATATCCTGGCTCACACTTTAATTCATTCTTCTAGAAGGGCTTATAGAAGGCACTTGGTACACATGTGTTATTGAGTACGACAATCAATTAATAGAAATATTAGTATTCAAAGTGTACTATACAAGTTTGTGAGGTTTTTTTTGTGGATGTGTGACCATGACTTCAGTGGATATTTGGATAAATACTTGGATTTAGTGCAATTTTCCTATAATAACAGCTATCAAGAAGATATACAGATGGAACCATTCAAGGATATTTATTATAGTACATACATATCACGAATATACTAGATGGAATTAGGTGAGTTAGAATTGTTTCAAATGTGTCTCATGCAGTTGATGTTGGTACAGGTTCAGCTAATTCAGAAACATATGGATACAGCTCATAGTTGATAGAATTAATATTTTTATAGACATCAAAGACCCCTAGAGTTAATATAGGGTGATCATGTATTCCTTCAAGTGTCGCTTGGGTTGGGTCACCTTAAGATGTGGAGGCAGAGCAAGTTGGCTCCCAAGTTCCTCAGACCATTTGACGTTGTGGATAAAATTAGGGCAGTGGAATACCAATTGGATCTTCCAAGAAAATAATTTATTATGAATGATGTATAATATGTATCAAAAATATGGTGGTCTCACCATAACCCTTATCATGTAAACGATATGGATAATTTTGATCTTGAGACTGATGCATCCTTTTAGGATAATTTTATATGTGTGTTGGATTGCTGTGAAAAAATTTTGTGGGGAAAGACCATGTTGATAGTTTGAGAATTTTGGAAACATGGGTGTGTGTAAGAGGAAACATGGGAGAGAGAATAAGATATGCGGGTTCAATGTCATGATATTTTTAACTAAAATTCTTAGAGATTCTTGGGAGTACCACATGAGGATGATCTATTATAAGGTGGGTAGATTATGAGATGCCACATTTTTTTTCAGGTACGTCTCTCTCTAACTTTTATTCCAGTTATAAATGGGTACAGTGTTTCATGAGTTCCTGATGAGATGAGAAACATTAAAATAGTCTTGAGATGTTTAAAAAGGAATATGGGATGAAAAATAAATTGAAGAACATTTACACATCATGTAAGGTAATTACACGTCGTGTAGTAGTTTTTGGTTTTAATAAAATAAATATAAGTTAATGGTTTTTTCAGAGTATTCCATTAAATCATTTACACTACATGAAATCACATTACATGACCTTTAAATTCTTGACCATCTATTTTAGACATTTTGGGAAGTAAAATTCTCTATTATTTTTAGCTACCACTATCTTCCTTTCACCCTAGGCTCCCTTTGCTAATTTTGGAGGCTCCAAGACAGATTCTAATCCTTCTCTACCCTTTTTCTTGGAAAATCAAAAGTTGTATTGAAGATATGCACCTTTAGGGTTTGTTCTTCCTTCTCATTTAGATATCATTCTCTCTTCCTCTCCTCTTTCCATATAAATGAGGGGTATTGATCCACTGTTGGATGTAGATATTGATCTATGACTATTATTCCTTGATTCATTTGATCTTGGATTTTGGATTTGGATCTCTCGATTGATCCACTTCAAATTGTGGATTCTTCCATTGTAAAACGTTTTTCAAAAAAATTAAGGTCGGTGGTCTAATATTCAAATCCCATATTCATGATTTTGCTTTCGTGTATGCAATTTTAGAATTTCTGAAGTTCACTTAGTTATTGTAATTTTAATTTGAATTAATTAATGTGGTCAATTAATTAATTGAGGATTTTATGATTATATTGAATAAGGGGTATTGTGAATTAGGGATAATTAATTGAGGAATTAATTATCAAAATAATGAATTTTAAAATTGGAATAATTAATCGATAGATTAGTTAAATGAATATTAAATTTTGGTATTAAGGATAATTAGAAGATGAGTTAATTGTTGAAATTTTAAATTTTTAATTTGAAAATAATTTAATTGTGATTTAATTATTCGATGTTGAGATGCGAAATGATTAATTAAATTTTTAATTAATAAATAGAATTTATATGTTCAATTATTTATTGAATTATTTAATGGAAAATATGTGATTAATTAATTGGAGAATTAATTAATGGGATAGATATGATTCATTAATTATTTAATTAATTAATGAAATTTTTTGTGATTAATTAACTTTTGAATTATTTAATGGAATTTGATTAATTAATGTATGAATTAATTAATGGTTGATTGTGGTAAGATAATAAATGTTGATTAGTAATGATTGATTTGATATTTTGATATCTTATGATATATATGCATGGTTGATAAATGGGGTTCCATACATGGCGATCTACGCCAATTATATATATACATGGTTGATAAATGGGGTTCTAGACATTAAAATATAATCCAATTATATATATATGGTTAATAAATGGGGTGGTAGACGTGATGATATATTCCAATGATATATATCCAAAGTTGATAATAGGATTATAGACACTAATACTTACATGAATGACATATATGAATGATTGGGAATTGGGGTGCTAGACATGACGTTCTATGCCCATGATATACAAGAATGGTTGATATATTAGGTACCAAATGGGGTGTTCTTCACCCAAAATATTAGAATTGTACTATGGTTCCAAGTGTCCATAATAATGAAATTTAAGTGAAATGAATAATTAAACCCCATTTTCTATAATGGAATATGAATTGAATATGTAAAATGGTTCAGACCTGACACTAACTAAAGTAGGTATTGAGGTACGGGTGTCCTTGGGAAACGGTGGTCTATGTTGTTTAATAAATATTAATTGATAATGTGATAATTTTTTCTTATACATTGTAATTATATATTTATACAACAACATAGACTTTTTATTGACTTTATTTGTTTTAGACACCGTTGCTGGTGGCCTGGTGATTTGTACTCAGACCATACTCGGGATGCCTGATCAGTACCTGAATAGATATCATGGATGAAGTGTAGGTTATGGGAAAAGTCCTTGTGTTAAAAGTTTGAGTTGGGTATGGATATTGGATGAGGGAACCAAATGTGGTTTGGGAATATTTTGGGAGTTTTTAGTATCTTTATTTCAGTTTTCATTTTAGACACTTTACACTTACTTTAGTGTGGCATGTTTTCTCCTTTAATTGGAAATTGCATTTCCATACTTCATTATCTTAATATATTATTTTTTATGGTTATATATGATTCTATTCTTTTTTTTTCAATTTTTATGGTATATTAATTCGATAAAAGAGGGTATAGTTTCCCCATATCTAACTTATCAGACCCTCATTGTTAATCGGTAGACTCTAGCATACGGGGAGGCACACTTGTGGTCATTCGAAATTATGGCTTAAGGCACTGGTGAGCGGCACCTGGGATGGGGAATTACATATAATGAGGATAAGAAGCCTCAAAAACCTATTAAATAACTGAAAAAAGCAAAATATCATGTGATCTCCCCTATAAAAGTGGGTTATGACAGTGACATTATGAAATGTACACTTATCATCCAATCTAGAACAACTAAATTTTATTTGAATATAGATCTTCCAACTATTTATATCAAATGAATCTTCTAGGGGTATCATATTACCACCATAATGTTTAGATATTGTGTTAACAGTGAAAACATATGATGGGATGATGATTGAATCATAAGTCTATAACTACTATCTGATATAATTATTTGGGAATGTGCTTCTTATAAATCTTGTGATTATCCTTCTAGTTTAATTTGGTTTAATTTTTGGAAAGAATTGGGTATCACTATATAGATCCTATATCAATTTCAGAAGAATGGAAGTCACATTTAATATTTTAAATCAACATTTGATTATCTTGTAGTGTGAGGATGAATATGAAATTCCAAGTGAAGAAACTTTCATTACAGGGTTATCACATTCTATTCATAAGGGATATTTATCTCAAATAGTTTGGGACAAACTAAACATTTAATACATTACTATTATTAAGGATTATGACAATGTATTAATAAATTACTTGCCTAATCTTCCCCCAAATCATGATGTTGAGTTTTTAATAGAACTCATACCTGGTACTACACCTATTTCAAAGACACCATATATAATGTAACTGATTGATTTTTAGGAGTTTAAGAAGAAACTCTATGAGAATCTGGATAAAGGATTCATACACCCTAGTACATCACCATGGAGTGACCTTGTTCCTTTTTTTAAGAATCAATATTTTTTTATTTATATTTACATTTATAATTGAGAACATAATGAGATCATTATTAAGAACAAGTATAATCTTCCCTGTATTAGTGATCAGTTAGATCAATTACAAGGAGATAAATATTTTTAAATGATTCATCTTTGATCTAGATATTATCAGCTAAGGGTGATAAAGGATGATATACTTAATATATCCATTCATACAAGATATGGTCGTTATGAATTTATAATAATTCCATTTTGACTTACCAATTGTCCTACTATATTCATGGTTTTAATGAACATAGATTTTAGATATTACCTTGATAATTTTTTCATAGTATTTATAGACAATATTCTTATATATTGGAAGGGAACATAAGAGCATGAATAATATTTGAGTATTTTTATAAAGACCATGAAAAATAATAATTAGTATCCTAAATTTTCCAAATATGAATTTTGACAACAGAAATTTTTATTTTGTGGATTATATAGTCTCAAGTTAGGGTATATTAGTGGATCCTTCAGAAATCAATGTCATTTAATAATGTCCTAGACCAAAAACTATAACCAATATCCACAATTTACTTAGGTTGGTAAGATAATACCAGTTCCTTGTGAGAGATTTCTCATTGATTTCTAATATAATAACCAAGATGACTCATAAGGGAACCAAATTCTTTTGGACAAATGAATGTGAGAAAAATTTTAAGGATCTAAAAAGATGGTTGGTCATAACACCTGTACTTATACTACTCTACAACATATAATATTTTTTGATCTCTATTGATGCATCAAAGAAGGGAATGGGGTGAATCCTCATGAAAAATGATATGGTGATAAATTATGATTCGTTTCAAATGAAAAATCATGATCAAAATAACCCAATTGAAGATTTGGTGTTGGAAGTAGTAATTTTTCACTGAAAATATAGAGGCATTATCTTAATGGTGAACTATGTGATATATACATTGATCATAAAATATTGAATTATATATTCACATATAAATAATGGAATATGAATTAAATTATATGGTTATAGTTGATTAAACATTATGAATGCTCAATACACTAGAACTATAGGAAAAAGAACAAGGAATGTGATTCATTGACTCAGAAAGACAATGATAGTTTATCCTTGATGAGTATTAATAGAAATCCGATATTTATGTAATTTTAGAAGATATATTTTGAAATCATTAGGTAGGGGGATAGATCGTATCGTTTTCATATAAATTTTCATACATCCATCAATGCGAGGAATAAAGAGGTGAATAAGGGGATGTGGAATTGGAGAAGAAGGGGATAAATGATTATAAATTAAATAATAATTGTGATAGGATGATAATATTTAGGAACCATGTATGTGTCGTTTCAATACTATACTTAAAGACAGAGTTACTAATATAATCTTATAACTCGTAATTCTAGATTCAACTTGGAACTATGAAGATATATATAGATATTAAAAAGTATTTCTAGTAGGGAAACATGAAGAAATATATTACAATGTATTTATCCTAGTGATTGGTGTGTGGTAAAGTTAAGGCTATGAGACATAAGTCTAAGTATATGTTACAACCATTACCTAAACCAAAATAGAGATGGGAAAACATCACCATGGATTTTATCATCAAAATCCCCAAAACATCTAAAGACCATAAAGTTGTTTTCTTTTTAATTGATTTCATTATGAAGTCATCACACTATTTTCTATCATAGAATATTTATATCTTGATCAATATTCCATTATATATATTAAGGATGTATATATTTTACATTGGGTGCCACAACCTATTATATTTGATCAAGTTCTGAGGTTTTTCTCAATGTTCTGAAAATGTATTCAGTAAGATCTAGATACATATATGAGTTTCAATACTACTTATCATTATATGGAAAAAGGTTTGTCTAAGATGAACATTCAAACCCTGGTGGATATATTTTGATCATATTCATTATATTTTAAAGGTGTTCGAGATTAACAAGTTCTTCTTGTCTAATTATCTTATAATAATAGAATTCAACCAAGATTTTAGATGGCCCCTTGTGAATCCCTATATTGATGGAAGCACAAAACTCTAACATGCTAGGATGAAGCTAGAGAACATAATATATTTGAACCAAATATTGATAATAAAATTACTGATAACATTATATCCATTGAAAATCACATCATTCCAGCTTAGAGTTGACAGTGCTAGCAATCATCAATGACATATAGAATTAAAATTATGGTGAGAGGATATTCGAGGGAATTTATCCAAGGAATTAGGTTATAAGATTCCAAAAAAATAATTTTTTTTTGAAATAGGTATTTTTATCTATTTTATATTCTTTCCCGATTAAGGATAATTGTTTATCTCTTTGAAATTACACTAAACCTCTCTCAACTACATGATGTATTCCATGTATCTCTAATGAGGAAGTACATACCAAATATTTCACATGTAATAAACTCATAGGATTTAATATTAAATCATGATATTTCCTATTGATAAAAAATGGTATAAATATTTCATAATGGAGATAATGTTATATGGAACAAGACTACTCACCTAGTTAAATTTCAATGGGGGGTCAAAAATTCGAAGAAGCTACATGGTAACCTGAGGATGTGATGAAAGATTAATATACTCATTTACTTTTATCGAAGTAGTGAAATTAATTTTAAAGGTGGAATAATATTACACCTCATGATTTTATATGAATTTCATTTGAAATAAACTCAAAGTATTTTATAGCTTTCATTACACACAACACTGAGTTTATACGAATCCTGATAAACTATTGAATCATGATTATTTAAATGTGGCCATTATAACCTAGATGTTAATTTGGTGGTATAAATAAGAAAAAAATTATTTAAAACATTTATTAATTATTTATATAATTAAAATATATTTATTAATTAATAACAAATAAGTACACAATTTTTAATAATGTATTTTTTGGCTTCAAAAATAATTTTTCATCAAAAATGGGTTCTATTGAATTCTATGACTATCTATTATAATTAATTCCTCCAATTTTAAGTATTTTATTTTTTAAAATATATACCATTTAAAAATTATCATATCAAATGTAACATAAGTAATTTTTTTTATTTTTCTAAAAAGATTAATTTTTCAGTAAATAGTGAATAAAACCCTATTTTATTCAAAAAAATATATTCAATTAAAGAATTTAAAAAGTCCAATTTTCAATTAAATTGATTTTAAAATGAAATTATTTCATTTATATTACAAATAATCTAATTATTTTTATTTTTAAAAACATTAATATTTTTTGGTATAAAAACATTTTTATGCTTAAAAATATATTTTTTGGGAAAATAATTTTTCATTGTGTTTTGCGAGTTTATTTTAAAATATATTTATTCAAATTATATAAAATTTATATTTTAATTAGAGGACATATTTTTAATCAAAATAATTTTTAATACATAATAAATTTAACATAATTTTTTGTTATAACTATTAGTAAAAACTGAAGAAACAAATCATCACGGTAGAAGGTTAAATCATGCTAACCTATGATAAAACTAAATTATAAGGCCCCAATTTCTCATTTTGAGTATTAATTTAGGAACATATATTGACCCTTATCACCTTATTCTTTAAGAATATTTTTTTTATGGGACAATTTTCCATAAGAATGACTTAATAATATTTTAACACTTTAAAATATTCAAGGTGTGTCCCCCCCCACTTATAAAAGGACACTCTTTATCTCTTCTATTTATAACTTATTGAGCCAACAAGATCTACCAAAACCTAACCAATTATATTATCAGATTTAATATACAATAATTATAGATGATTGTTTTCTTAAAACTCAATTCCAAGGGTCTCTAAGAAAGGATATAAAGGAGTTCTTCAGAAGAAGAGGTAATCATCTTAAATGATATCTCCCAATTTATTTCCACTTCTATAAACTTTAATTTTTTGGTATCAATCATAAAATAATAACTTTAATATCCTAAATAAACTAAAATTTTATTATTTTTATATAACCACCCTTATCCCCTCTCTTCTCAAACAAATCGTAAATTAAAGTGTCAATCATGTGTACATGTGGACTATCACATTTAGGGAGAGATATGATTCATTTTCAATCCCCATAATTCTTGGTTGGTGGATATGATGGATTTAATATTTATATATTATATTTAAGGAATATTTATTCTTTTATAATTATAATATTTTATCCATATTCTTACCTTTCTGTCCTTTGGAAAATGTTAATGTCACTCATGCATATATGTGGACAACCACCTCCATGAAACAATGTGATTTATTTTCCATTTTCACTTTACATGGACGGTAATAAAGATATATTAAATTAATTTATATGATGTATATGATATAATAATTATTTTTTAATGGTGATTTATTGTGTACCCTTATTTTTTTCCATCCACTGAAAAATGGATACATCCCTCATGAGTACTTATGAATTTCCCACTTCGCGAAGTAATGAAGTTTATTTTTTCTCCTGACTTTATATAAACAGTTATAAAATTTTATATATTTATTAAATACTATAATTTTAAAATTATTGATATTATATAAATCATGTATCCTTGATCAATGTATAAGAACCAGAACATCTGAGTTGAAACATGCACGAAAAATGAAACTGTAATCACCCAGAAGAGTGATTTTAAATAAAACATAATAATTAGCGGGTGATAAGATGTTGTAATTATGTCATATATGATAATATATTTATGAATATTTATTTTTAATAGATTTATAATACATATAAATTTATTATAAGTTATTTTTCAACACGTATTCAGTAAGAAAATACTTGAGCTAAGGGATTTCTGTTTCAATCTCATTTAAATCATAATTGATTTTTCTTGAATTTACATTGAGGGAAATTATATGATAATTATCTAATAAACCCCCTTAATTTATCTTCTAATAGATTTATTTCCATTATTTTGAAGTTTTACTAGAAATTTCTTCCCCTTTGTACTAAAAAATGGTTTAGATAATATTTTTATGAAAACCATACCTTATTTCTCCTCTTTTAGTAATGAAGACATTTTATTTCATATCCATGTTTTCTAAAAATTTTGAATTTTTTTTAAATATTAATAAATTATTATTTAAATTCATTTTTACCCATGATTACATTTTAAAAAAGGTTTAAAAAAATCTTATCATTTTTGAAACAAGGGACTTTTAACTGAAGGTATAAATAGAATCTATGTTTTAATGGTTATGAAATGAATGAATTTTACCATCTTCAAAAACACTCAATGATTTGAAGATTAATTTATAATTTTCCAGGTTTATTATAAACAAAAAAAAATTCCTCAATATTTGGGAAATATTTTGATTTTAAAATATTTATTTTAAAATGAAAAGTGCACTTTTTTCAAGAAATTTTACAAGTGATATTTTAACGGAGTTTTTTATCTATAATGATATATTTTTATGTTACATATGTGTTGGTAGGAGTGGATACTCAAGAGGGGGGTGAATTGAGTTCCAATTAAAATTTCTGTTTTAAACACTTTGCCTTAAAAACCCCCAAATAAAATACTGAATTAATCTGTAGTGAATTTATATCAAAGTAAAGGTTCTGTTGGGTTCTCAAGGGAATTATTATTTACCAGTTAATTAAAATAGAAAGGTTGATTAACTTTTGAAACCAAATTATTTATTTACAACTAATATAAACACTTGCGAATTTAATTATCAAAGTGACTTTAAAACAGTTTTGGTTTTAAAGTACTTAGCAGCGGAATAAAAGAATAACTTTGAAAGATATAGCACAGCAGATACATCCAAGAGGTTCAGTCTCAAGTCAAGACTTAGTCCTCTCAACAATTTATATAAATTTGATCCACACCCTGGATAGGGGTTCACAACAGTTTACAACTGTCCAGGTCTAAGACCTCTAACACTGTTATTTGTGGGAAACATAACAACAAAATCTACCTGTCTAGGTCACACACAACCTCTACCACTATCCCAGTGGGAAATAAAAAGATGTATGAGTTTGCTGAGGATTTACAGATCCTCCAGCTAAAGTACAGGAGACAGTGTGTGTGTTAAATACAGCAGATAACACACACTGCTTGAAATGTAAAATAATGAATCACAGAGCATAGATGTAGAGTTTAGAAATTCCTCTAGTGATTGCAGTGAAGCTTTGGACTCCTTGAGTTTGATCAGAAATGATTCTGAGTTCTCTTCTGGTTTTTGTCTGAAAAACAGAGTGTCGTCTGCTTGGTATCCAGGTTCAGAGATAGTGAGAAATGTAGTAGATGAAGTTCTTAAATGTCCTTGTGAATATACAGAACTCTTTTTGAGTAATCTTGAGTGTGTATGAGATTCTATTTATTCTTATTGTAAGATCTTATCTTGTCTTCCACACTTATATCATCCACCACTCTTTGTACTCATATAATTCTTGTCGTTGTCACATGGTGTGTTTGCACCAACAGGGACTTCTTGTATTTATGGTACGAGCTCCAGCAAAATAAATGATTTCCTTTTGCAGGTACGAGGTACAATTCCCTGACATCCAACAACCTTCATTAAATAAATGTGAGAGCATTAAAATATACCTAATATGACCGTTGGGTAGATTAAATAAAGATAAAGAAATTCAAACAGCTGTTTATGACTATCGGTGAGTCAAGTGATCGGTAGCTCATCAGTATCAGCATCTGTGGCTAGACATCGGTGTGTTCTGATCAATGACTCAGATGATCAGCGTTGGTGAGACATCTTAAGTGACTCAGATGATCAGCATCGGTGTGTCATGATCGGTGACTCATTTGATCAGCATCGGTGTGTCACGATTGGTGACTCATTTGATCAGCATGGGTGTGTCATGATCACTGTCTCATTTGATCAGCATCAGTGTGTCATGATCGGTGACTCATTTGATCAGCATCGGTGTATCATGATCGGTGACTCATTTGATCAGCATCAGTGTGTCATGATCGGTGACTCATTTGATCAGCATCGGTGAGACATCTTCGGTGACTCAGATGATCAGAATCGGTGTGTCATGATCGGTGACTCATTTGATCAGCATCGGTGTGTCATGATCAGTGACTCGTTTGATCAGCATTGGTGTGTCATGATCAGTGACTCATTTGATCAGCATCGGTGAGACATCTTAGGTGACTCAGATGATCAGCATCAGTGAGACCGTTCACTTTTGATATGGATCGGTGCGACCGTTGTATTGTGATATGGATCGGTGCGACCGTTGTCTTGACAGAACACAAAGTGTCTGTTTGATCCAGAAGACTTCTAGAATACTTTTAAATCAATACCAAAGAGATAAAAACATGATCCAACTGATATAAACAGATTCACTAAAAGATCGTGATTATGTATATGAGAAATCCAACCGGAATAAGTAACAATGATTTTTGATTATTAAAACAGAAATTATAGGAATAATTCAACAATCTTCCAGAGGGATCAAAAATCTCCCCATTTTTGATAATCACAAATCATAGTCATAAATAAATATAATATATCATCAATAATAGTGACAAGGCATAATAAGAATAAAAACACAATGAGATATAAATCTCCCCCTGAATTTATGCCTTAAATATTTATGCAAGCATTACTATAGAAAAGTTCTTGCCCATAGATAAAAAAATCTCCCCCTTTAGAGATGCATCTCCCCCATATATAGAGATAATATAGATATATTTCTCTCCCTTTGGGATAATAAAAAAGGAGGGAAAAAAGATAAAGAAGATGTTAAAATAAGACAACAGAGAGAATAAAAAGAAAAGAGAATAAAGTTTATAAGGTACATCACAGTACAAACACAACAGGGTTCACAATATCAACAACAATGCACAACTATTTATTGGGATGTAACGGGACTTTGCCTTTGTCAGAAGTATCAATGGTTGGTAAGTTGGAAGGCGTGGAGGTTGGTTGAACTGGGCGAATTTGAAAAGGTGGTAATATGACTTTGGAGGGTGGAGGAGAGGATGCCACTGGGATTTTCTATGGAGCTGTAGGAGCTGGTTGAGAAGATTGCTGAGGAACTGGTCATAGGTGAGATAGAGCTTGATCAATGGAGATTTGATTTGGAGCAACATCAGAGGCACTGAGAGGTTCAGCAGTAGGAAGCACAATGGCGGTGGCTTGTTCATTTAGATAAGGCTTTAAGAGAGTTATGAAATCCTGAATAACTTTTGCACCATACTGCATAGCCTTTTCAAAATCATCCTTATTCTCCATGAACCATTCCAAGGTAGGAGTAAAATCTTGCAACTGACGAACATGAGTCTTGAAAGATTGAGTGACTGGAGGTAGTCTCATATTTTCAGCTAACACTTTGAAATTCGCAGTCATCTCATGCTTGTTATAGATTTTTGAAAAGTAATGATCAACCTTTTCCTTGATCTCTCTCTGAGATTTAGTGGCATCTTCTGAATATACTATTACCATATTATGAATGTGATCACTATGCTCCTTCATCTTCCTTAACGAGTCCAAATAAAGAACTAGTCTAATGGCAGCCAATTCATCATGCACAATCTGCCTTAGAGCCTTTAGCTCATGAGTAGTGATCTTGGTTACTTTGGTTGTACTGGCTTGAGCAACTATCTAAGTTATCTCAGCTTTCAACTTTCTCATATCAGACTTCTTAAGATGTTCAATCAGATTCCTCAACACTTCCATCATACCAGAGATGGTTGATCTAAATTCGTTTGATAAAGAAACAAAGCTAGATTGTAGAACCTTCAGAATCTGATTTAGAGAGGCTATGTGCTTGCCAATAAACTCACCATTATTGGCCAGGTCTGGTCTAATAGCATTTGAAATTTCTTCTCTGACTGTATCTCTCACAACAGTAAGCAACTCACTTTTGAACTTAGCAAAATCAGATTGAGAAATAGTATAACTAGGTATATGAGCATCTGCAGCATCAACAGCATGAGAAGACCCTACCTCAACTGGTTGTCTTTCCTTCAAAACCGCAGCAGATTCTGATTCTTCCTCTTCTTCTTCAGAATAATCTAAACCCAAAATAGAAAAACCAGGGTAATTATCCTAGACAGCAGCACACATAGTATATTTTGGTTTATCATAACTTGTTTTTCCACTGTTTTCTAGAGAATCTCTCTTGCCATTGACATTTGTTTCTGGTACCGTTTGATGTGTTTCTGTTGGAGGTACAGCAAGACCATCCACTGGTCGATTATCACCATCATCATCATCATCATCATCTCCATTACCATTTCCATTCTTCACAGAAACTTCACTATCACTAGCTTCTTCATCACCAAGAACAGGTTCTGATTTAGGTAAGGGTAAAGGTGGACTGGCATGTCCAAAGTCTATTCTTCTCTTAGGGATCACAGTATCAGGATCACTCCTATCATCAGGAGGTGACATAATTCCTTCTTCTGTTACAGCTTCTTCCATACCTTGTTTACCAGACTCTTCTGTGTCTTTATTCCTTTCAACATCTACTTCTTCATCATCATCAGAATAAATTGGTTCCTCATCTTATTTCAAACCAGGGTCTCTTAAACCCTTCGGCCTCTTTCCATGATCAGTGGGATTGTAGTATTCATACAACTTGTCCTCATAAGCAACCCAGCATTTGATCCATGGGTTCCAATTTATTTTTATCTATTTACAAATTTCTTTGTTAATACAAAAAGCACTATCAGATTCATCTATCTCATCAACTTCATCAACACATTCCAGATTCTTTAACATAGCAGAGATCACTTGGGAATAGAATAGGGCAGTGGCTTTCTTAGAAGGTTTCACCATTCCAGCTATGTGAACCATTAGATATCTACACAAATTGATCTTATCATGGGTATTTAGTAAAAACAATAGAAAAACATCCTGGTATCTTACAGTAGCAAAATCTCCTTTCCTAGGGCAAATTTGGTGCTGAATAAACTTAGAGATAAGTCTACATTCACCATCCAATTCTGAGGTTGTGATTCTCCTTGACTCTTTGTTTCCAGTGAAAAGATATAAAGCTAACTCATAAGAGAAGAATTCAGTGGTTGGAGGAATTTTTCCAGCATAATCCTCATACCGACCCTCGTGGGGTACATTCAAACATTCAGCCCATTGTTTAGACTAAAAAGATATTTTCTTTCCTTTCACAACAGAAGACATTCTGGAAGCCTCTACACCATCTAATGTAACTTGCAGATTTATATAAAACTCATGCACTAGCTTTGGGTAGTACACATGAGTGTTATCTGAGAACCAGGCTTTCCATCCTTGCGATTATAAAACATGTAACAACAGCGACTTACTTGTCAAAAGCCAGGTGGAACTAACTTCCTTTTCTACAGAAATAATCCGAGTTTCTAGGTTCAGATTTACTGATCATTGAGTGGTACTACTCGACTCGCCTCGAGCATGCTTTGAAGGTACATGACTTTTTGATCCTTTTCTTGGTCTCTTCTACTTATCCATTTGAAGATTCTGGGGAAAGAAGGAGCTCAAAGGTTCGAAGTAGATGAGAAGAGAGGAAATAAGGTTTGGCGGGAAAGAAATGAAAGGTTGATGGTTTGGGGAATTGAAATAGTCGCGTATCATTTATTTCATCATTTAGGGTTCCCATAATAAAGATATAAAAAAATACAACATAATAAATAGTAATTGAAAGATACATCGGTGTCACAGATCGATTTCACAGATCTATTTCACAGATCAGTTTCACAGATCTGTTTCATAGATCAGTTTCACAGATCAATTTCACAGATCCGTTTCACAGATCAGTTTCACAGATCAGTTTCATAGATCAGTTTCACATATCAGTTTCACAGATCGGTTTCACAGATCAGTTTCACAGATCAATCATACACAATTCTTGTTTAATAAAATTCATTCCTTTAGAGCATAAAGGCTTTGTAAAAATATCAGCTAATTGATGTTCAGAATTAATAAATTCTAGATAAATATCACCTTTCTGATAATGATATCTTAAAAAGTGATGTTTGACATCAATGTACTTAGTCCTAGAGTGAGACACATGGTTCTTAGATATGTAGATCGTACTATTGTTTTCACAGTTAATTGAAACATGTTTAAAATCAAATCCGTAGTCCAATAAAGTGTGTTTTATCCACAGAATCTGTGCACAGCAACTACCAGCAGTTATATATTCTGCTTGAGCAGTAGACAATGCAACTGAGTTATATTTCTTACTAAACCACGATACTTGGGACTTTCCAAGTAAATGACATGTTCCATATGTGCTCTTCCTATCTATCTTACATCCAGCAAAGTCAGCATCTGAATAACTAGTTAGGTCAAATGATTATCCTTTTGGATAAAACAAACCAAAATTCATGGTATACTTAAGATATTTAAAAATCATTTTAACAGCCAGTAATTGTGATTCTTTAGGATTAGCTTGAAATCTAGCACACATACACACACTAAATATAATATCTGGTCGACTATCATTAAGATAAAGTAAACACCCAATCATACCTCTGTAATAGGTTTGATCAACTGGTTTCCCAATTTCATCAATATCCAATTTACAGGTAGTACTCATAGGTATATCACTTTCCTTAATACTATCTAAACCAAAATGTTTTAATAAATCCTTAGTATATTTACTTTGATTTAGAATAATACCATCTTTAGTTTGAATGATTTGAAATCCAAGAAAATAATTAAGCTCTCCCATCAAGCTCATTTCAAACTCATTTTGCATAACCATTGAAAATTCAGTACATAACGAATTTTTAAAAGATCCCAAAATAATATCATCAACATATATTAGTACTATTAACACATCTTTTGAAATCCTTTTTATGAAAAGAGTGGGATCATCTATTCCTTTTGTAAATCCTTTTGAAATAAGAAAGTTTGAGAGTATTTCATACCAAGCTCTTGGAGCTTTTTTTAAACCATATAAAGCTTTAAAAAGTTTAAAAACATGATTTTGAAAATGAGGATTTGAGAAACCAGGTGGTTTTTCTACAAAAACATCTTCAACAATAAAACCATTTAAAAAAGCACTTTTCACATCCATTTGATATAACTTGAAATTCAGATGTGATGCATAGGCAAGTAAGATCCTAATAGCCTCTAATCTAGCTACAGGTGCAAAGGTTTCCTCATAGTCAATTCCTTCTTCTTGATTGTAACCTTGTGAAACTAGCCTAGCTTTGTTTCTAATGATGTTTCCAGATTCATCAAATTTGTTTCTAAAAACCCATTTTGTGCCTATGGTTATAGTGTCCTTAGGTCTTTCTACTAATTTCCAGAATTTATTTCTTTCAAATTTATTTAGTTCTTCTTGCATAGCCATTACCCAAAATTCATCATTGATAGCATCATTGATATTTTTAGGTTCTAACTGTGAAAGAAAAGCTTGATGTTCAACCTGATTTCTTAGAGAATATCTAGTCTATGTTCCTCTATCTAAATTACCTACAATAGCATGTAAAGGATGGTTCTTTAGAATCCTAGTTGGTCTAGAAAAGGTAGGACTCGAGATTTCAGGTTCATATACAGGTTGAGGTTCAACAGAAGCAGGTTCTGGAAAATTTCCAGAACTGTATGTTTTAATTACAGGTCCACTGTCTTTATCATTAAGGTTCAAAAAAGAGAGATCATTTTCAAGATTTTCAAGAGAGGTCTTAGGTTCATGTGGATCAGTTTCATCAAATTTGATGTGAATAGATTATTCCACACATTTGATTCTCTTATTGAGAACTCTATATGCTTTACTAGAAATAGAGTATCCTAGGAAAATTCCTTCATCACTCTTTAGTGAAAACTTGTAAAGATTGTATTTAGTATTAAGAATAAAGACTTCGCAACCAAAAACTCTGAAGTAGTTAACCTTAGGTTTCCTATGGTTCCATAACTCATAAGGGGTCCCCTTAAGAACAGGTCTGATCAAAACTCTATTGATAACATAACAAGCTGTATTTACAGATTCAGACCAAAAATAAATAGGTAGGTCATAATCATTTAGAATAGTCCTAGAAATTTCTTGAATGGTTCTATTCCTTCTTTCTACTACACCATTCTGTTGAGGTGTCCTAGGGGAAGATAAATTGTGACTATAGCCACTGTGTGAGAAGTAAGATTCAAACTCATGATTTTCAAACTCACGACCATGATCACTTCTCAGGTTTTTAATTTGAAGTCCACTAAGGTTTTCTACAGACTTGGAATATTTTACAAATCAAGAACAAGCTTCACTTTTGTGAGCTAGAAAATATACCCAAGTATATCTATAAAAGTCATCTACAAGAACATAGACATAGTGCTTCCCATATAAACTAAAAACTCTGGAAGGTCCAAATAAATCCATGTGAACCAACTCAAGAGGTAGAGAAGTTGAAACTTCATTCTTTGATTTAAAAGAAACTTTATGTTGCTTTCCCTTTTGATAGGGATTACAAACTTTGTCTGCTGGAAATTCAAGTTTGGGTAGGTCTCTAACTAAGTTCTTCCTAGAAAGTTTTCTAAGTGAATGCACACTGTAGTGTCCTAATATTCTATGCCAAATCCAAGACTCTTTATGAAAATCAATTAAACACGTAATATTCTGCTTAGCTAAAGAATTCAGATCAACAGCATAAACATTTTCATTTCTTAAGGCAGAAAATACTAAAACATTTTTAGAATTAAAAACATTCCTAGAAACATTTTCAAATTTAACATTAAAACCATCATCACATAACTGAGAAATACTTAACAAATATATTTCAGTCCATCAACAAATAAAACTTTAGAACTTAATACTGAGTCAGTGTTACCAATCTGGCCTAAGCTGATGATTTTTCCATTTGAGTTATCACCAAAGGTGACAAAGCCTCCATCAACTCTGACTAAGCTTTTAAAGTATGAGAAGTCTCCTGACATATGCCTTGCACATCCACTGTCCATGTACCAGGTCTTTCTATAGGATCCCATTAAGCAAGTTCCCTACAAAACAGATTTAGACAGGAAATGATTTTGGTACCCAAATCTTCTTGGGTACAGACAGGTTATCCAATAAAAATTTAGGTACACATATTTTTCTAATGGGTCTCATATGATTTCTAGAGTCAACAGATTTTGAAAGAAAAATCTTATTAGATCCATAACTATGAATATAACTAGTTGAAGCATATGAAGTTTCAGAACTAGCTACATTCTGTCCATATTTAGGAATGAATTTAGTTTTGGTAATTTTCCCTTGTCCAGGTTGGTATCCTATACCATTAGTGTATTTAGGTGCTATTTTCTTACCTATCATCTGAGTAAGAGTATCTTTGCCATTGGTAAATTTCTCTAAGTCTTTCTTGAGTTTCTCATTATATAATTTTAGTTACATATTCTCTTTAAGCAACTGAGAATTCTTTTCCATTTCAATATCAAGATCAGATTTATGTTTAATAGTTAAAGCATACTGTTTCTTTAAACCTTTGTATTTGTCTTTCAGCTCATTATAGGTTTCTTCTAACATATCACAGTATTCAAATAGTTCATATTTTGACATTTTTTCTGAGTCAGAAACATCTTCATAATAATATGAATTTAAAGCAGGAGTTTCAGATGTTACATCAGAGGTGTTTGTCATAAAACACATGTTTGCCTTATTTCTGTGTTCAGTTTCAGAAACATCAGATTTAGTGGAGCTATCCTCAGATTCACTCCAAGTAGCCTTCATGGCTTTCTTAAACTTATTGTCCTTGTATTCATACCTCTTCTTGTATTTCAACTTTGGACAGTCTTCTTTTATGTGTCCTTTCCTTTTGCACTCATAACAGACAACTTCATCTGATTTGTCAGATTTCCTCCAATTCTTTTTCCAATGTCCCTTGTTATCATACATACCTTTATAATTTGATTTTCTGAAAAACTTCTTCTTCCTATAAAACTTTTTAAACCTTCTAGCAATGTGAGCCATCTCAGCATCACTATCATAATCACTTTCACTTTCTTCACAACTTGTACTCTCATTTATAGCTTGAAGCTTCTCCTTATGTTTATTCTTTGAAGTTGAAGTCTTGAACGCAACAGACTTCCTTCTTGGTTCATCATCTTATTCTTTATCACTTTGAGTTATTCTTTATACATCATCATCTTGCCAATTAATTTCTTGACTGGCAGTTCACCAATATCACAAGACTCTCTAATTGAGAAAGAAGTTCCTCTCCATCTTTCAGGTAGACATCTCAGAATTATCATAATTTTTTCCCTTGATGAAACAACCTTTCCCAGAGAAGTAATTGTGTTGACAATTTCATTAAACCTAAGATACATATCAGAAATGGGTTCATCAGGATTCATCTTAAAATTATCGTACTTAATAATATAAGTGTTCAATCTCATTTCCTTAACATTAGTTGTTCCTTCATGAGAAACGGCTAAGGTATCCCAAATTTCATAAGAAGTTTTATAGGAAGATATTCTATTAAATTCCTCATCTTCTAAAGCACAGTACAAGGCATTCATAGCTTTGCAATTATTATTGTAGGCAACCTTAGTAGCTTCATTCCAAGTAGATCTAACAGTAGTAGGAGTTTTATATTCCGATTATATAGCAGTTCAAATATCAAAACCCATGCTCTCTAAATGAATTTTCATCTTGATTTTCCACTGTGCATAGTTAGTGCCATTGAAAAAGGGTGTTCTATTGGTAGCAACACCTTCACGTCTGTTATCCATGATAACTTACTTAAAGCAAAGATTTTAAAGAGATAAAAATTTAAAAATAACAGAAATTTTAAGAACTTTAAAATACAACTAAAATCACAGTTAAAAAAACTTTATAAAATACTTTAAATCCTTTGATACCAAATGTTGGTCGGAGTGGATACTCAAGAGGGGAGTGAATTGAGTTCCAATTAAAATTTCTGTTTTGAAAACTTTGTCTTAAAAAACCCCAAATAAAATACTGAATTAAACTGTACTGAATTTATATCAAAGTAAAGGTTCTATTGGGTTCTAAAGGGATTGATTATTTCCTAGTTAATCAAAACATAAAGGTTGATTAACTATTGAAACCAACTTACTGATTTACAACTAATATAAACACTTGAGAATTTAATTATCAAAGTGACTTTAAAACAGTTTTGGTTTTAAAGTAATTAGCAGCGGAATAAAAGAATAACTTTGAAAGATATAGCACAGAAGATATATCCAATAGGTTCAGTCTCAAGTCGAGACTTAGTCCTCTTAAAAATTTATATAAATTTGATCCACACCCTAGATCGGGGTTCAGAATAGTTCACAACTGTCCTGGTCCAAGACCTCTACCACTATTATTCGTGGGAAACAGAACAACAGAAACTAGCTGTCCAGGTCACACATGACCTCTACCACTATCCCAGTGGGAAATAAAAAGATGTATGAGTTTGCTAAGGATTTACAGATCCTCCAGCTAAAGTGCAGGAGACAGTGTGTGTGTTAAATACAGTAGATAACACACACTGCTCAAAATGTAAAATAATGAATCACAGAGCAGAGATGTAGAGTTTAGAAATTGGTCTAGTGATTGCTGTGAAGCTTTGGACTCCTTGAGTTTGATCAGAAATGATTCTGAGTCCTCTTATAGTTTTTGACTGAAAAACAGAGTGTCGTCTGCTTGGTATCCAGGTTCAGAGATAGTGAGAAATGTAGTCGATGAAGTTCTTCAATGTCCTCGTGAATGTACAGAACTCTTTTTGAGTAATCTTGAGTGTGTATGAGCTTCTGTGTCTTCTTATTGTAAGGTCTTCTCTTGTCTTCCACACTTATCTCATCCACCACTCTTTGCACTCATATAAGTCTTGTCATTGTCACATGGTGTGTTTGCACCAACAGGGACATCTTGTATTTATGGCACGAGATCCAGAAAAAGAAATGATTTATTTTTGCAGGTACGAGGTACGGTTCCCTGACATCCAACAACCTTCATTAAATAAATGTCAAAGCATTAAAATATACCTAATATGACCGTTGGGTAGATTAAATAAAGATAAAGAAATACAACCATCTATTTATGACTATCGGTGAGTCAAGTGATCGCTAGCTCATCAGTATCAGCATCGGTGGCTAGACATCGGTGTGTTCTGATCGGTGACTCAGATGATCAGCGTTAGTGAGACATCTTAGGTGACTCAGATGATCAGAATCGGTGTGTCATGATCAGTGAATCATTTGATCAGCATGAGTGTGTCATGATTGGTGACTCATTTGATCAGCATCAGTGTGTCATGATCGGTGGCTCATTTGATCAGCATCAGTGTGTCATGATTGGTGACTCATTCGATCAGCATCGGTGTGTCATGATCGGTGACTCATTTGATCAGAATCGGTGTGTCATGATCGGTGGCTCATTTGATCAGCATCGGTGAGACATCTTCGGTGACTCAGATGATCAGCATCGGTGTGTCATGATTGGTGACTCAATTGATCAACATCGGTGTGTCATGATTAGTGACTCATTTGATCATCATCAGTGTGTCCTGATCGGTGACTCATTTGATCAGCATCGGTGAGACATCTTCGGTGAATCATATGATCAGCATCGGTGAGCCCGTTCACTTTTGATATGGATCGGTGTGACCATTGTCTTGAGATATGGATCGGTGCGACCGTTGTCTTGACAGAACCCAAAGTGTCTGTTTGATCCAAAAGACTTCTAGAATACTTGTAAATCAATACCAAAGAGATAAAAACATGATCCAACCGATATAAAAAGATTCAATAAAAGATCGTGATTATGTCTATGAGAAATCCAACCGGATTAACTAACAATGATTTGTGATTATTAAAACAGCAATCATAGGAAGAATTCAACAATGTTCCAGGGGGTACAACAATATGTTTCAATGGGAATATGATTATATGATACAACACATATTATTTCTCTAGATGTTTTATGGTTTTGATGATTAAATATTGATGAAACCGGTTTTCTTTTCCAAGGGTTGGGTTATGGTGTAATTTTAAATGGTTTTCTAATCTTATGATGCACATACGAATGGATTATGATTATATGATGGGTGGGTCCAGTATAACCCCCCAATACACTGGGTAAATATTTATAACTAATGATAAAATTATTTTATGTATGAACCTGATTTAATGTTCATAATGGGATGTGTGGACCTTGTTTCATGTCCATATATTTTTCATGGAGGTGGTTTCCTGTCCATAAGTGTTTTTGAGGACCCGGTTTAATGTTCATAAGTATATATGATGACCTAATTTCATATCCATAACATAATTACAAAACAGAATACTATTGATACATTTTCACAATATCATAATTTTTTTTTCACATTCCTATGTTTAAATTATTCTCTCATAGATCATTATTGATTATTTATAATTTTTTACTCTTATTAATATTGTCTTTTTTATAAAAAAATATTTCATCCAGAAATTATTACAATGACCCTGGATTAATGTACATGGATATTACACCTTTTAGATGAATATTCATTATATTGCACTAACACATTCCCAGAGACCATAATAGTTTAGTGTATTTAAAAACATGGAAAAATTTATTCTATTTTGGTGAATGATCATAAATATCTCCCATTAAGATCATCAAATTCAATACCACTACCTAAAACCATTCTTTATACCCCGTGAAAAAGTAAAAATAAGAAAAGCGTGAGCTCATATACTTGGTAAGGGTAAAAAAGAATGATACGCACAAATAATCATGGACATAAGGGTATGAGAACATGATAATTTATTATAAGAACACAAAATTTATATAAAATATCATAAACATGAATCATAGAATAAATATTTATAGTTTATAAGACTTGAATCATAAGGAAATAAATAACATAATCCATGAAATCATAATATATTAATAAGATGTGGAATTTGGGGTAGACACATAAGCATATAAAATGATTTCCATAGTAGTCATGGAATATTTTCCAAGGACATATTAGTAGTATGGATTCACTACCCATACCATATTAGTAGTTAGGGTTTACTCTCATGACCATCTATGTATTCAAGGTTCACTCACAAGACCATATTAGCAGACAAAGTCCTTTATTAAACTGAAATCACTCCTCGTTCCAACCATATCAATATCATGAGATATAAATCATTACCCAATTAATTACATGGATATATAGGTCCCACCCATCACATAATAAAAACCATACATATTTTTTCCAAAATAAGATAAATCATTCCTCTTATTAGAACCCATGGAATGAAATGGGTTTCATAAACATCATTCAAACGTAACTAACCCATGGAAAATAAATGGGTTTCATAAATATAATTAAATCATAAACACAAACCATTCATAAGAAAAATAAGAATGGTATAATTGAATAATATCCCAAGTAAAACATAATTAACACCAAATAATTTTATCTTATAGGGAAAATTAGTTTCAGACATCACATGAAAACAATTATTGAGGAAAATATTCATTCTACTATTAAAAAGTTTTCTTTTTTTAGAATAGTGCACAATTTTAAAAGAAAACATTTTATTTGAATATAACCCTAAAATATAGTAATGGAATATCATATTAATTAATTCTTCATGAAATCATAAAAATCCATTCATTCTATATAAGTTACAAAAACAATCCTTCCATGCATTTTTCTCAGTAAAGTACCAAGGAGCCTTGTTTTGAAAATGAAAAAAAATATTCTTTTCAGACCATTTAATAAAAATTAAAACATCAGTAAAAATAAATTTAAATATTTATAGGATAATATTAAAATCCTATTTGAAGAAAAATTCTAAAATATGATATAGATGAGAAATATTCCCCTACATAGACTTAAAATGAAATAAGCCCAAATATTGATGTGATTGTGAAATAAACACTCGTCAATTTATAATTAGTATAATCATATAGCCCATGAAATAAATAAAGTTATATATATAAATGAAAATAACATAATATTATTGATAATACTCATAAAATTCATTCATGGGTAGTAAATAAAACACATATAATAAACAAGTAATGTATAAGGCATGTGTCTTAATGAAATAAAAGTGAGACAGAAATCCCCTTAATAAATGAGAAACCATAGAATCATGAACCCATAAAATAATAACATCAATTAAAGGTTTTAATATAATTAATAAATTAATTTAATGATATAAAATTTCATAGATTAGTATATTCACCCCATGAAATAAGAAAGTGTTGAATATGGTATGAATCTCATAGAAATAAAAGTAAAAATAAATTCCCTTACCTTATGTCTTTCTTATCACCGTACTAATAAAAAATTATAGTATAAAAAATATAATATTATTATAAATCAAATACAAAACCATATTATTATATCTAATTCCATAAATTATTTTATTATGAATATATATTACCATATTATTAACAATTCTATGTTAATGTTATGCTTCGGGTAATATCTGACTTGTTTTTCATAAGTGTTTTGTCTTGTTATCCATGGTCCTCATATATATACCTTGATTTTATCATCTCCAGAATTATAAAAATGAAATAAATATCTTATACATATTATATATATGTTTTTATGATGATTCATAAAATTTAATGGTAGAAAATATAATATATCGTTCATGGAGACTATAGGTCATATGTACGCATGAACTATGTATTCATTTTCGTTTAATATTAAAAGAAAGAAAATTATAGGATATATTATAATTAAAGAATAATTATTATGTTATATAAATCATATATATTAAAATGAAAATTCATCCTTATTATCACCTATTTGAAATATAGATGAAATATGAATCACATTGCAACTTGGAGATGGTAATACAAACATATGCACGAGCAACGTTATCATTTACTAAGAGATTAGGTGGTAAAAATGAAGATATTATATTATAATTATAGAAGTATATTAAGTTCATAAATATAATAAATTTAAATTAAACCCATCATAATTCCCACTCATAAAATACGGTGATGGGTGATAAATTGTATCACTATATGGAGATGGTAAGTCATACATAAACATAAGTGATTCATTAACATCTTGTTTAATAAGAAAGGAAATGTATAATGATGTATTAATAATCATAGTAACATTTAATAATATTTAATATTCTTAAGTTATTATTTTATTACATTAATCATGGATTTAGATAAGGTATATATGGGTAGAAAAATAGTGTGATCGGTTAGAGAGATTGTCTCTTCTTCAAAATGAATCCTTTAGATCTTGTCTAAAGGACTCTAGAATTGGTTCTTTGGGTAGGAAAACACCTATGTAATGTGTTTATGGATTTTTTTTTAATAGAATTTGGTAGGTTTTAGTTGAGATAAAAAGCTCAAAGTGATGAAATGAGATGAGATAGGAGGTTCCCTTTTATAATTGAGGCGAGGGACACTTTTGGAAACTCTCAAAATATTAAATTAATATAAATTAATTTTCAATTTAAAATGGAAAAAATGAGTTAATTGGAATATACGATGATTATAACTCTAAACCCCTTCAACCAATAACTTTTAGAAAAGTTTTTATGTAAAATAAAACCTTATCTTGTTTATTATCCTTTAGTAAACCTATTTTAATATTGACTACAACAACAACGTTTTCTTTAATAAAAGGTGGAATTGTTTCATTAAAATTGTCAATTAAACCATAAATATTCAACCCTAATTTATAATACTGGTCATTATTTATTATTCTTATAATTTTTAACTAATTTATGAAAATATTATTTTCATAAAATATCATTATTGTCAATTTTTACCCTATTCATTTTTTTCTTTTTAAAAAATAACATAACAAAATGGTATCTTTTAAGAAATCCTTATGAAATCATAACATACATGTCACATTAATCAAAAAAAATCATGGATTAAATTAATTATATAAAATTATATTTATTTTAATATTTTTAATATCATTTATTTTATATTTCCATTATTTAAACAATTATCGCACCATCATTATATAATCCGTTAAGGTAATTATTTATTTCCTAAAAATTAAAAATTAATTACAATGAGAAATAAAAACTTTTTATCTTTCAAATAAATACTCATATTCTAATTTATCAAATGTATAACCCTATATAAAAATGGTATAGTTATTAAAATATGAGTATGAAATCTTTTAATTTTCTTAAAATAAAATATAATAAATATTATACTCTATTATGTGTGGCCTAAAAAGGTTTTAATTTGGGACCAAGGATAATTTTGGTCAAAAATCACTCATAAAATGTAATTAGGTTAAGTTTTAGTGTAATTTTATAATAATTATAATATATATTTTTTATCATTAATTACCATTTTTACCTTTTACCATGTTGATAAAAAATAATGAAGTTACTATTCCAAATGCCCAAAAACAACAGAAACTTCTTTACATAATTTAGATCCATTAATTAAAAATATGGAATCCATTTTTACAAATTAAAAACAAAGGATTTGTAGAAATTAATTTAAAATTAATCATGTCAACTAGGTGAGAAAATATGTTATTAATGTTAAAACATGCAAAAGATTGAAACATTTTTATATCTAAATTCAATGTAAAATTGATTCCAATGATCTAAAATAGGTTGAATGGTGAAATAGTGATCTAATTATAATTTTAAACCAATCAAAAATATAATTAAACACTATAAATTATTTTGATAAAAAAATAATTAGAATTTAGTATTCATTTCAATTATTTAAAACATGAAACTTATGAGAAAAATACAAAACATTCAAACATGGTAACTTTTTATATTTTTCATTAAAATAATACATTTATTTTTTCAAATATAATACAAAAAAAGTGTCAAAAAATGGATTTAAAATGGGTTCTCCATTAAAATGTGATTAAATTACCCTTTTGAAAAATATAGGTTTAATGCATAAAATTGAGTTGGTTCTTTTCATATGACTATCAAATATATTTTATGAATATGAAAAATATTTTATTGAATATATAACATTTTTATTTCATTTATATTATTAATTAATTTTAATTAATTTAATTTATTACTACAAAATGACTTTGGGAGAAAAAAAATAAAACTATTTCCTTTTAAATCAATTGTTATATATTTTCATTTCTAATTAACTGGTAATTAATGAATTCATATTATAAACATTATATTTTTGTATTTTAGTTAATACTAATCAAAATAATAATTTAAACCGGTATTTTATGTCTTATTTTATTAAATAAATATATTTTAATAATATATTATTTTTAGATAAAACTCACCCTTTCATGTAATTCAATTTATCACGAGAACTAGTCATTTTTTATAACATAAGAAAAACATAGTGTTGTGTATATTTCAAGATAATACAAGTATTACGTGTAACGCGATCTCAACTTGGTATTCTGTATAATGCAATCCAAACATAGTTCTTTTCATATAAAAAATTCTATATTCATTATTATGTGAAATGAAAAATATCGAACAGATTAAATGATTTCGAAAAAATATATTTCACAAAATATTGGGTTGTTATATTATACCCCCCTTAAAATTAATTTCTACCTCAAAATTCATCTGGGTTATCAAAGATTGATACATGAAAGTTTCTTTTCATGAAACCCACATAATAAAAAAGAATACTAAAAATTCCTTATGAAAATGATAGATATAAATATAATGGTTACCCGATGTAACACATGACTAGGTTTCCACATAGGAGCACAGAAGAAGCAAGAGAAAAATTTGACATTGAAGAGAAAGAAACCCATCAAGTTATGATAAAGAGTATTGGGGAACATTTTCCAGATAAAGTTAACAATCACAATGTCATAACCCAAAGAGGCATAAAAAGGACATGGTTGTCATCAATAATTATGATAACATGAAAACCATTTACATGGAAAGTATTTTCCAAATATTGAATAATTTTCAATAGAAGGTTTACTTACTTGATGTAAGCATAATCTCACCCTTTATCGTACCTTGATCAATTTCCCCTTCATCTCTTATTTAGGAAATGAATATGAATTTTTAATTCCTTAAGTAATAACAAATCTTGATATTAATATATATATTGATATCTTATTCCATATAGATTTAGTTATCATCATAGAAAATTTTTTAGAATAGGTTATCCAATATGTATAAATCCTCATATGATAAGATAGAACTTTAATATCTAAAACCTCATCTAAATATTAACATAAAATTTTCATAAATTGATAACCTTAAAATACTTCCAATGCTTCAAAATACACAACATTAGAAATAAGTGCTCTAAATCATCTTAACATTTATCTCCCATATATCATAAAGTATCTATTGGTTATCACCTTCCAAACATGTGAGTACCTTCACAAAGTATTCTTGAAACCTTTTAATAACCTAAATTTCCATAAATAATTATCTAAAACATTCATGATTCCTTATTCTAAAGTTTATTGGATTTATTCCTTAAGTCCAAAAAGTTATACACTTCATCCATGATAGCATAAACAACTTTTCAAAAAATAATTAATTAGTTCCCATGAAATTAGTACCATCCAATTTACTTATTCATATCTAATATATCATTTTCTAAATATCATTATCTCAACATATTGCATATATTAAGGGTTATCCTTTACTTAATCACGTTTTCCCAAAAATATATCCTTATTACCTTAATCACTTTTCATGGTTACCAGCACCATTCATCATATTCTCTTAAATCCTTATGGAAAAACAAAAGTGAATTTTTTTAAAGGTTGGGGCCGAAGCCTCAATTTATTATTAAAGCAAAGACCACTTTGGATTGGGTAGAGGGTGACCCATTATATAGCCCGAAGGCACAAGGCCAAGTGTCCTGCATATAGGGCTAGAAAGCCCATTTTTGGCCCAAAGGACCCCTCGGTGAACAGTACTGTTACAAAACCCACACATCTACAGTATTGTCACCACTACAGTACGCTGCTATAGTCCCTCTGCCGCTACAGTGCTACCGCTACTACAGTACACTACTTCTACAGTACTGCTACAGTTCTTTTTCTACAACATTATTCATGAATTCCATTTCATAAATTCTCAATCATTCCACATCTTCATTGTCATACTCAACATCTCCAATAGTGATCGACAAATATTTTCCTTTTTCTTTGGATATAAGAATTAAATGATGGTGATTTTCATCATTAACCATTGGATTTTTTAATTGATTAGAATAATTCCCAATTTCCTTAAAATTTATTCAATTAAGTGTCGAAAGTGCAATATATGTAGCTTTCTCTCCAATCACAATTTTAGCTAACTTCTTCTTGTCAAATTTGAAGTAAAATTTATAGTGGCCTCACTTTCCGTGCATAAAAAATTTATTAGAAACCTGAAAACAATTTCCTCGATACTTATTCCCACACTTATATAATAAAAGAAATCTAATATTCTTTTCTCAATGGTTTTTATATTTTCCTTTGAACTCTATCATCATCTTCTTGTCAGAACCATGATATTAACACGTAACTCCAACCTCCATTTAAACCTTTATTTCACTACACACAGTATATTAATAACTACTAAATTATCTTATGGGTAAAGCGGTTAGGAGACTTGGTTTTAATACATTTAATAATTGATCATCCTTACTTGCAGGTTGGATGCTAATTCCAAAATCGTACCTCCCAAGTCTTGTAAAGTTTTCCTCGTAGGTACCAACAGATTCATCATCATTTTTCTTAAGCTCAAGGAAATATTTTTACATCATTATTTGTATAATATGAGGGAATTACTTACTAAATAATGTCTTGTTATTCTCTTTCCATTCTAAATATTAAATTTCTTCTTTATGTCTCGTGTTCTTAATAATAGTTCACCACTTATAAGATTCACCTTCCAAAAGTTAAATAACCAAAATGACTTTTTCATGTTCCAAACACTGAAGGATGTAAAATAGATCTTCAGTTGTACTGATCTATTTTTTAGAAACAATTGTATCATAAGACCCACTTAATGAAGGTGGATGTTTCTTCATAAAGAACTCAACAAAAATTTATTCCCTCATATGCTCATTTTGAAGTATAGCATGATTCATAGCTTGTGTGATAATAACGATATGTTTTTTAATTCTTTCACCCATAACATTTTGTTTCTTAAGAGGAAAATCATTTCATTTCCCATCACTTCCACCATTAACAGAGTTCCTTCAGGTTCTATCAATAGATTAAAACCAAAAATCATAGTGTGAGAAAAACTAATCATAGTATTATGACCAATTAATCAAGGGAAATTACATATAATATTTCAATATATGAAACATTAGGTTTTAACCTAAGTTATCCATGATTATTATGAAAACTATATGATTGTAACATATACTTAAACTTATCCATAGATACATCCTTAGACATATCCTTATAAATATCCCTAGGGATGTCACTGGAGTTTTCCCATCCTAGTCTCCAAAGGATAGTTAAACATTTTATATGATACAAACTATGACAACCCAGTCTTAATATACATGAATATTAAATCTTTTTAGATGAATATTCATTACATTACACTAACACATGCTTGAGGACAATAATAGTTTAGTTCCCTTGGAAACTTGGAACACATTATTCTAATTTGGTGAATGATCTTCAACATCTCCCAAGAAGATCTTCCATTTTATTACCCAAACATAAAACATTTATTTATACCTGGGATAAAATAAAACATAAGAAAAGGGTGACCTCAAACTCTTAGTAAGGGTAAAAAAAGATTATATGTAAGAATAATTTTGGACATAAGTGTATGGGAACATGAGAATATAATTATAATATCATACCTGAATATCAATGATCATAAAAATGAATTATGTCATAAGGATTAGCAGTTCATAAGATGTGAATTGTAAATAAATAAATAACATAATCCCTAAAATCATAACATAGGAATACGACATGGATTATGTGGTAGGCATATAATCATATAAAATGATTTCACTATTAGTCAAGACATCGCTACCAAGGCCATATTAGTAGTACAGGTTCACTACACATACTATCTTGGTAGTCATGGTTTACTCCCATGACAATCATAATAGTAAAGGTTCACTCCCAAGATCATCTTAGAAGACAAAGTATTTTACTAATCTGAGTTCAGGCATCATTATAGTTCTGTCTATCTCATGAGATATAAATAATTACCTAATTAATTGGAGAGAGATATAGGTATCACTCCACATATAATTAATACTATACATATGAGTTTCAAAATAACATAATTCATTCATCATATTATAACCCATGGTATGAAACGGGTTTTATAAAAAACATTAAGTCATAACATAACCCATAGAAAAGAACTGGGTTTCATAAATATCATCACATCATAAACAAAAACCATTCATAAGAAAAATAAGAATGGTAGAATTGAATAATATCCCCACTAAAACATAAGTAACATGAAATATATATTTTTCTTAGAAGGTAAATAACTTTGAGAGATCGCATGATAATAATTATTCAGAAAAATAACCTTTCTTCTTTAAAAATGTTTTCCTTTCCTAAAATGAAAAAAAAATTAAATAATCAAAAATTAGTTAAAAATAAACATGTAATGTTTTATGGAAATTTTAAATTATTTATGTTTTCATTAAAGCATAAATATCCATTCATTCTATATAATACAAAAAACATTCCTTCCATATATTGTTTTCAATAAAGTCCCAAAGAGCCTTTTTTAGAATTTAAATAATTTAATATAAAGTAAAAAGGGTAAAAACATTAAATACTCATAATAGAATAGTAAAAACATTTTTGAACATATTTTTATAATATATTGATATAGATGACAAATATTCCACATTGTATACTTAAAACAATACAATCTCTCATATTTATGAGATTCTAAAATTAACACTCATCGTTTTATAATCCGTTGAAATAGTATACCCCCAAGAAATAAAAAAAAGATATATTGATATGAAAATACCATAATAATATGTATAATACACATAAAATAAGTTCATTTTTAGTAAATACACCATGTATAAGAAACAAGTAGTGTATATGGCATGTGTCTCACAGAAATAAAAGTGATACAGAAATCCCCTTACTACTTGAGTAACTTTAGAATCATGAACCCCATAAAATAATATCATAAATTAAATATATTAATAGAATAAAATATATTAATTTAATGATATATAATTTCATAGGTCATTATATACACCACACAAAAATATGCAAGTTGTCAATATGGCATGTATCTCATGGAAATAAAAAGTGATATGAAATTCCCTAACCTTATGTATTGACTCTCATCGTAATCATGAAAAATAAAAATATAATAAATATAAGTTTATTATATATCTATTACAGAACCATATTCTTATATATATTACCATATATTATTTTATTATAAATATATATTACACATTTATTAACAATTCTAAGTTAATGTTACGCTTTGGTAAATATTGGCTTTGCGTTTCCCATGTGTTTTGACTTTTTATCCTTAGTACTCATAAATAGATCATCATTTTATCATCTCTGTAATGGGAAAAATTACATAAAAATAATATATATTTATTATATATGTATTAATGGTTATTCATGAAATTTAATGGTGGAAAATAAAATACCCCGTTCATAGAGACGGTAGGCTATATGTATGCATGAACGCTATTTTCATTTTCTTATCATATAAAAAGAAAATTATAAATGATATATTCTCATTACAGAATCATTTTTATGTTCTAAACATCATATATATTCCTAAAATTCATCTTTATTACCACCCATGTGAAATATGGATAAAAAAAGAATCACATCGCAACGTGGATATGGTAATCCATACGTACGGACAAGCGACGTTATCATTTCCCAAAAGATTAGGTGGTAAAAAGGTATATATGATATTATCATTCTATAAGTAAATCATTTCATAAATATCATATATTGAATCTAAACCCATCATAATTACCACTCATAAAATATGGTGATGGAATATGAAGTGTGTTGCTATTTGGAGACGATAAGCCATGTGTAGCACGAGCGATATGTTCACTTCTTGTTCGCTGGGAAAGGGGATGTATAACGGTGCATTCATAATAATAATAAATTTTTAGAATATTTATTATGATGAAGTTATTATCTTATGATATTAATCAAAGATTTTTATGAGGTATAGAAGATCCGAAAAAAGAGAGATCAGTTAGAGTGATTAACAACTCCTTTAGGTCTCCTATAAATGATTCTATGTGACCTCCTGAATCGGGTGCCACTAAAAGGTGCCCCGAGCTAGTTGGTCACATGGCCTCAAGCATGCCTCCTTGTATTCCATAGGGTGCCGACTAGCAGTGAGGGTCTGGTAAGTCAGTCTTGGGGAGACTATACCCTCTTTTATGAGAATCAAAAAACCAATGGAAGAAAACAAAAATAAAATACTGGGAAAGCATATAAATAACTAGAATAATATCATGTCATATGATATTCAAAACAAGAAAATACAACACTCAGCTAGAAGGTAAAACATGTTATGATAATATAAATGTCAAGTGTCTACAATGCAACTCAAAGTAAAGACACAACAACACCAAGCAGGTCTCGAACCACATCTGGTTCCCCAAACCATGCTCCAATTCCAAATAGTAACTTATCTAGGGTCATTTCCCTTATCCTATCCTGATACAACAAAGTATACTCTGGTGCTGATCAGGTGGCCCGAATACTGTGTGAGTACAACTCAGTGGTAAACCACCAATGGTGTCTAAAACAAGTTCAATGAAAAGATAGTGTATACAGTTTTATTAAGAAGTAGATACAATGCATAATTAAATAGTTATCACATTTTCATTTAATCTTTACTCATTAAATTAGTCACAGTTTTAATTCATGTGTTCCATTTCAATCATCATTCATTATTATCATTGTTTTTGTGTTGAAATCCATGTCAAGCACCACAAATATCATATAGTGTAGGTTTCCATGCATAACACTCCATATCTCATTTGGTGTAGGTTATCATGCAAATCACCCCATACTCTCATTCGTGGATAACTATAGGGGAGGAATGCCATGTCCAAGTCCTAAATTCTGATTGGGCTAGAACTCCATGTCTAGTACCACGAAAATCGTTTCCATTTAATTATTCTTTAATTTATAATAATTATCCACATTATTCCATTATTAATCCAATGATTAATTAAAAATTTCAAAGACCATTAGTTAACTCAAAAATTTACTAGGCACATAACCCATTAATTAATTCATCAATTAATTAATCAATAAAAAAAATTATATTTCCATAATTAATTCTTCACAATTAATTATCCATATCAAATCTCAACATTTCATAATTAATTCTTACAGTTAATTATCATTTATCAAAATCATGGGACATAATAAATTCTCACAACAAATTATCTTACATAGTCAAATATCATTTCATAATTAATTTTCCACCAATAAATTATCTTAACACCATCAATTAAGTATCTCAATTACAATATCTCAACCCATAAAAAATCTCTAAAACAATTATCGATTTGGTGAACCCCCCTTCATTTGTTATGTGATTCAATTATCAATTAATCACTAAGGAAATCACAAGTCAATTCCACAATCCTAATTCCTACAATTGAGGAAATCAATCCTCAAGGGAATCTAGTAATTTCATAAAATCACATTCCCTTATCAAATCCATGACTATGGGAGTTTGATTGAGGACACCTACCTTAGTTTATTGATGGATGTTATCCCAATGGAAATCTCCAAAATATGAGTAGCACAATGTCATCGATCAAGCTTCATATATAAATTCCTAAACCAAAACTAATATCAAAGGCATCAAGATCTTGAAAATATAGATCTAGATCCACAATCCCAGATCTGGATCTCAACTCAAATGTTTAGATCCATGGAAAATGTGGAGATCTTCCATGATAAGATTAAGGAATGATAGAGGAAATAACTAGAGAAGAAACGGGACAAAATCCACTTACTAGGAAGAGAGAAAATCTTCAATCCGAGCTTTCGATCTTGAAGAATGATGTTTGAATCACCTTAGAATCCCCCTAGAAAGCTCTGGGATCACCTAGGATTTGTCAAGACTAAGACAAGGTCTAAATATGGAAGTCTCGGTGGGTTCATGTGGTTTTAAAAAGGATATCCGGATAATTAATCGCACACACATGGTTTCTTGGGTAGAGGCTCACAGTTAGGTCAAACTGTGCACAAACCATGCAGACCTCTCTATCTAGTTTTTCATGTTTGGCATAGTTTAGTCACACGGTATGTGAAACTGTGTGCAAACCGTGCATAGTCCACTATCTATTAGTTTTTCATAAAAGTTCACCCAAACGCACCCCAAGACACTACTCCAAAACAAAGGTTCTTAAAAACCACAAAAGTACTTGAAAACATGCCTAAGATGACTCCAAAAAAGGCTAGGACATTACAATCTCCCCGCCTTATAATAGATCATCTTTGACCTGCACTCCTGAAATTCAATAAGTTTCTAAACCAAAAAGATTTGGCCATTGAGCCCTCATGTCAATTTCTCATTCCCATGTTTTCTCTTGAACACTTCCATGTTTCCATAATTCATGAACTAAGGGCACGGCCTTTTCCCGTAACACTTTCTCACTACATCCCAGCACAAATATAGGATGCTCCTTAATGGACGCTTCAATCTCGAGGTTAGACTCTTTCACATCAATCACATGAGAAGGGTCGAGGTGATACCACTGTAGTTGTGACATTTTTAAAAAATCATGCATAGCGCTAAATTTCTGTGGAAGTGATAATCTATACACCACTGGACCGATTCTCTCCATCACTTCAAACAGTCCTACAAACCTAGGTGACAACTTTATATAACTTTGTATCCAATGGAAACATAATCTTGGAGACACCTGACGGAATATACGATCACCCTCTATAAACTATAGGGGTCATCTCGGACTATCATCATATAATATCTTCCTACTCTAAGCTGTAGCGATACATTTATGAACCAACTGTGCCTACTCCGATGTCTTTTGAATGAGAATTAGTCCCAATAGATCCGAATCACCCACCTCTAACCATCATAGTTGTGATCTAGAAGGTCTTCCATAAAGTTCTTCATATGGATCTATCTGTATAGTTTACTGATAATGGTTGTTACAGGTGAACTCCATTAAATCCATGTGTTTGTCACAAGAACCACTAATTCAAGCACACATGCTATCAACATATCCTCTAACACCAGTATGGTATACTCTGACTGCCCGTATATCTATGGGTGGAAGGTTGTACATAACAAAACCTGGGCCTTCTGTAAACCTTCCAGTAGTGTGATGTAAAGCATGAATCTCAATCCGAAACTATAGTTTGTGGCACCCCATGAAAATGAACTATTTATCCTATATACAGTTCTCCCAACTGTTCTACTGTAATTGTTTCCCTGATAGGAAATAAATGTGCTACCTTCAATAGTTGATCTATAAAGAACCAAATAGCATCATTCTACCTAATCATCTTTGGATGCCCTACCATGAAATCCATAATCACGTCATCCCACTTCAATTATGGAATAGGAAATGTCTACAATACTCCTCCAGGTCGCTGATGTTATGTCTTAACCTGCTAATAGGTGAAACATCTTGTTAAAAATACACCTATCTCTTTTTTCATTCTTGGCCACCAAAACTACCATTGTAGTTCAGAGTACATTTTTTTCACCCCAGGACGTACCGCCCGCTTTGAGTCATAAAATTCCCACATGGGTTCCTCTCGCATACTCATTGGAACAATAACATTATTTTTCATATATATGATTTCATCCTCATCTATTATACAGTATGAAGTTATCTCCCCACAATTAAGGATTTCTTTTAATTCTAAACACATTTTATTCTCATACTGCCTATCCATGATCTGTCTCAAGAGTATAGACTCCACTTCTACAAAAACCAGAGTCATCCTCTCCTAACTCTCTTCAACTACCACATGCATTTCCACCAGCAATGTCACCATATTCCACTCTTCACTCGACTCATATACCAACTAAGTCTGAGTTTTCCTACTCAATTAATTAGCCACACTTTTCCCCATTCTTGGGTGTATATGCCAGTTCAGAATCAATGGACTGCATATACTCTACCCATCTTCACTGCTGACAATTCATGTCATGTTGTTAAAAGATATACTTCAAGATTTTTTGATCTGTAAAAACTTTAATCTTTTGACTCAAAAGATAGTGTCGCCAACACTTAAGATCGTAAACCGCTATTTCCAACTCGAGCTCATGTGTAGGGTAATTCTATTCATGTGGCCCCAACTTCCGAGCCCTGTAAGAAACAACATGATCCCCTTGAATCAATACAGCTCTGACTCTGATCCCAGAAGTGTCACAACACACTGTGTACTCCTCACATGACTCATGTAAGATCGAAATTGGTGCCGATTTCAAGCACTTATTAAACTATTATAAAACATTCTCGCATGATTATATCCAATAAAAATTTATCCCTTTCTTTTTAAAACCTAAAAGAGGTGCTTCCCAACGGGAAAAGTCCTAGATGAACCTCTTATAATAACCAGCTAATCCCAAAAAGCGTCGGATTTCCAAAACATTCTTGGGATGCTCCCAAGAAACCAATGTCTGCACTTTATGGGTCTACTTCCACACCTTCTTCCGAGATGATATGCCCAAAAATGTGTACCCTTTCAATCCAAAACTGACCTTTAGATAGCTTAGCGTATAGATGATGCTCTCTCAGTGTACCCAATTTGATGTAAATATGTAAGGCATGATCATCATGAGTCTGAGAGTACACCATGATGTTTTCCACAAATGCCATCATAAACTAATCTAAGTATAGATTAAATATCATGTTAATCAAGGCCATAAATACATTTGGAGTATTTGTACACTCAAACAGCATTAAAACAAACTCATAAAGGCCATACCTTCTTCTAAAAGTAGTTCTTGGTATATCAGAGGTCCAAACCCTCAACTGATGATACCCTGATATCAGATTGATCTTTGAGAACACACAATCCCCCTTCAGCTGGTCAAACAGATCATCGATATATGGAAGAGGATATCAGTTCTTCACAGTCATTTATTCATCTTCCAATAATCGAGACACACACGTAATCTACTGTCAGCCTTATTTACATACAAAATAGGTGATCTCCAAGGAAACGTACATGGATGGATAAACCCTTTATCCTCTAACTACTCTAACAGTGTTTTGATATCATGAAGATCTTTCAGTCCCATTCTATAAGGTGGAATAGATACCAAATCACCCATCTGTATGAATTCAATAATGAATTCTATATCTCTCTCAGGAAAGACATCCTGAAACTGTTCTACTATTGGTGGAAATACTTCTTTCCTACCACTCCAATCATCAGAAAAAATACTAGAAACATGGGTTGTGAGCTCTCTTACTTGCTATGTAATTGGCCCAGCTCAACGTGCATGGATATCCCATTCCCCAAGATGAATATACTAGTCACCCTTAAGAGATACAGAGGTTTCTCTCCTACGGTAACAATCTATGTGGTCTCGGTATGGGGCTAACCAGTCCATACCAATAATCAAGTCGAAGCCAGTTATATCAAGGACAATGATATCCCAAAGAAAATGATACTCTCCGATCTCTAGAGAACATTCCTTGCATAAATAGATATCCCAAGATATTTCTCTAAATGTTGTATCGATATTCATCACTTAGTTTACGACCTCCACCTCCAGGATCCAACCATTAACAAGATTTGCAGATATAAAGGAATTAGGGGAACCAGTATCAAACAAGGAAGTACTTAAAGTAGAAGCAACTAGAATAGTACTTGTCAATGTTGATGTGCCAACCTCTCTCTCTATAAGTGTAGGTCGCACTACATGTAATTTCCATTCCCCTCTTCCATGTAGTATCGTTTGAATCCCCTGATTAGCACCACTCTGCTGATACAGGCTCTCATACCCTAAATCACCATATCCACTACCTCTACCGCCTCTTTTAGTAGAACTCCAGCTGCCAGTCTTATATGGCGTAGAAGACTCCCATCCCACACTTTGAATCTGACTAGTTTCTCCCTTAGCACCATCCTCCCGCTTCTTCCTACAGAACTTATGTAGGTTCCCCATCTTGCTAAAAAACCGACACTCAGCTAGTGGCTGAGGAAAATATGTATGATAGTGTCCCTCCCTATCGCACTGGTGGAAAAGAACATGAGTAAGATCTGGTGAAATTTTTCTTCCTGACTATCCCCCTTGTTTCCATTGTCCTGACAAAGGTTCTCGTAACAGTGCTTCCTTCTCATGGAAGGCACACTCTCTGAATGTCCAAGGACAGCTACCTATCTATTACTTGAATCCTCCTTCAAGTTTCCCTCTGAAATGAGAGCCTGATTAACCCCTTCTTATAATTTCTTTAGCCTAAAGATATTTACTTGAGACTTAATTTCACACATAATCCTACCTGAAATCATTTTTCCGAAGAATCCTCATCTGCCACCAAAGTTGGAGAAAAATGATATAAATTCATGAAATTTTTAGCATAATCCATTATGGAAACTCTTCCTTGGGTTGGATGCATAAAATCTAAAGCCTTCTTTTTTCTCATAATGACTTGATAGAAGTGCTCCAAGAACTTCTCCAGAATATCCTTCCATAAAATATCTTCAGTCTTTCTAGATCATACTTGAATGTCCCACCAGTGCTTCACTGATCCCCGTATCATATAGGAAGACAACTTTACCCTCCCCTAGTTGGAGTCTCCAAATGGTGAAGTATCATCTCTATGGAATAAATCCAGAATTCATCTTTGTATGGTCCACCATCTCCAGTAAATGTAGGTGGGTGTTTCATATGAAACTCCCTTGTCAACTAAGACATGCTTTTCAGATCCCACCCTGGGTATCTCTCCATGAATTTCATGAAACAAGAAACGTTCTCTTGAGAACTATTCCCCTTCCTCATCATCTTTCAACCATGGTTCCTCAAGTTCCCTATCTAGATGTTCATTTTGATCCATACCCCTATGTCACTTCCTCAACAAGTGTTGTGCAGGAATTTCTCTACAAATACAATCGCGCATCTTAGGTCTCATAACTCAAACTTATAACATCAACATAAGAGAAGAAACAAACATAATAAGTTTAAACATTTCCTCTCCCCCTTTTTATCACCACCTAGTCAACACTGAGGCCATATCACTACCCTTAACCATTCTACTCCTAGGTATTAGATAATAAGGGTACATACATTCTAATTAATTAATTCAACCATTAATTAATCACATTATATCAAATTAATTCATTCAAGAACTAATTAATTAATCATACTCATTCTATCAATAGAGTTTATCATTAGACACCCATTTATTCTCATTTTTAAACATTATTTCAATATCATGATAAGGAAAAATAGTTTATGTTCAACAAATTACCCATAACCTATTTTCCCATGACTACCTAAAATGACGAATGATATAAAAATCCCGAGTGCCTATAATGATGCATGCAGCCTCAAGTATCGTGCCTCTTTAGGCCATGAATCAAAATTCAATAATTGCCAAAAAAAATATATCACATCACACCACAAGTATGTCACCCAAGGTGAAATAATATCCAACTGTAACAATGAATAGAAATCACAACTATCCCACCCTGAGTACTTAGATTTCCCCCCATACATGGGTTTTCAACTCCCATACATGAGCTTGTTACAAAGCCTCGACTCATCCTAGTCTCGTTTTTACCTTTCCCCAAATAGCAAGACAAAAGATGAAGAAAGAAAAGAAAACTCATCTAATACCAATTTGTGGAATCCGGAGACAGGTTCCACTAAATGGTGCCCTAATACAGTCGGCCACATGACCTCAAGGGAGAATCCCCATACACTAGAGGGTGCCTACTACCAGCAAGGGTCTAGTAAGTCTCTCTTGGGGTGACTATACCCTCTTTTATCAAAATCAAAACACCAATAGAAGAAAACAATAATAACCAAGTGTAGAAGTGTATAAATGACCAAAAAAATACCATGTCATATGATATTCAAACCAAGAAAATATAATACTCAACTAAAATGTAAAAAAATCTATGACATTGTGAATTCCAAGGGTCTATAATGTAACTCAATGAAAATAAACAACAACTCCAAGCGAATCTTGAACCAAGTATGATTCTCTCAGCCATGATCAAATCTCAACCAACAACCTATAACAGGTTCTTGACCTTGTCCTGTCTTGCAATAAAACATTCTACTCGGGTGCCAATCAGGTGGCCCAAATAGGGTGTGAGTACAACTTAGTAGGCCACCACCAATGGTGTCTAAAACAAGTCCAGTCAAAAGATTTTGTATGCAGTTTTATTAAGGAATAGATACAAGGAATAATTAAATAGTTATCGCATAGTCATTTATTCTTTACTCATCACATTAGGACCAGTTTCAATTCATGTTTTACATTTGATTCATCATTCATTATTATCATTTATTTGGTGTTGAACATGATTTCAAGCACCCCAAAACTCATTAAATGTAGGTCGTCATGGCTAACACTCCATATCTCATTTGGTGTAGGTCTTCGTGACTAGAACCCAATAATCTCATTCTTGGATAAATTTTTGGTAGGAACACCATGTCCATGTCCCAACTTATAATTGTTCTCGAACACCATGTCTAGCACCACAAAAATATCATCCATTTAATCATTCTTTAATTAACAATAATTAGCCACAATATTCCGTTACTAATCAAAAGATTTGTTAAACATTTTAAAGGCTATTAGTTAACTAAATAATCAACTAAGCACATAACCCATTAATTATTTCATAAATTAATTAATCAATCGACACAATTCTCCTTCCACAATTAATTCGTCAGAAATAATTTTCCATATCAAATATAAAATTTTGATAATTAATTATCACAATTAATTATCTTTGATCAACATCATTGCACATAATTAATTCTAACAATTAATTATCTTACATAGTCAAACATCAGTTCATAATTAATTTCCCCCAATTAATTATCTTAAAACTATCAACTCAATATCTCAATTGCAGTATCTCAACCCATAACCAATATAAAAAATAATTATCTATTTGTAAAACCCACCTCCATTTTTCTGTGATTCAATTATCAATTAATTTCAAAGGAAATCCCAAGTCAATTCCACATTCTTAATTACTCAAATTTTGGAAATCAATCATTAAGGTAATCTATAAATTTCATAAACTCACATTCACATATCAAATCCATGACTATGGGAGTTAGATCTAGATCACCTACCTTAGTTTATTGATGGATGTTAGCGCGTAATGAAATCCCCAAAATCTGAGCAACACAACATCATAGATCTAGATTTGGATCTAAATTCTTAAACAAAAATTAAGATCAAAGGCATCAAGATCTTTCAAATATAGATCTAGATCCAAAATATTAGATCTAGATCTCAACACATAGGTATAGATATATGGAAACAGTGGAGATATTCCCTAAATAGGTAAAGGAAAGATAGATGAAAGAATGGGAGAAGCAATGGGATGAAATCCACTTATTGGGAATAGAGAGGATCTTCAATCTGGGCTTTCTATCTTGAAGAACGATGTTGTAATCACCTTGGAACCCCTCTAGTAGTCTATAGTATCACCTAATATTTTTAGATCCCAATCCAAGTCGAAATATGGAAGTCTCTAGTGGTTAGGTGGTTTTAAAAATAATTTTTGGATAATTAACCTATACACACAGTTTACTGGGAAGAGGTGCACTGTTAGGGAAAAGTGTGCACCAACCGTGCAGAACTCTCTATCCTGGTATGCATGGTTGGAACAGTTTAGTCACATGGTTTTTCAAACCGTGCAGACCTATCTACACAGTTTTACATGCTTGACACGATTTAGTTGCATGATTTTTTAAATCGAGTGCAAACCATGCACAACCCGCTACCTGTTATTGTTTCTTAAAATTTCACCCAAATGAATCCCAAGAAACTACTCTAAAACAAGTGTACTTAAAAAACACAAAATGTACCAGAAAATGTGGCTGAGATGACCCTAGAAGAGGCCATGATCTTATACTCTAGAGTTGGTCCTCTAGGAAGAAAAACACCTCTGGAATGTGTCCAGAGAAGTGGAGAAGATAATTTGGTAGGGTTTGGCCGATCTAAGAAGCTCAAAGTTATGAAATTATATGATGGAGAGGTTCCCTTTTATAATTGAGGTGAGGAGCACATTTGGAAACTCTCGAAATATTATATTAATATACATTAATTTTCACTTCTAAATAGCTCCAAATTGAGTCATTTATAACACATGATGATGATGAGTCAAAATCATTTCAACCAATAATTTTTAAAAAACTTTTATGTAATGTGAAACCATATTTAATTTATGAACCCATAGTTAACATATTTTAATTTTAACTATTGAAATAATATTTCCATTAATAAAAATTATGTATTTTTACTAAAAAGATTCAATTATACTATAAATGATTAATTTATGATATTTTTGTTCAATAATTTATCCTATTTTTTCTTATTTATTATTTTTTTTTATTTTTTTAAAAAATTAATAAAATAGAATTTTCATAAAATATCATTAGCGTCAATTTTTACACTATTCATTAATTTTATTTTTAAAAAATATCATAAACAATGATATCTTATAAAAAACACTATTAACACATACTTAAAATGTAAAAGAAAAAATTTATTTTTTTGATGAAATTAATGATATAAAATTGTATTTATTTTAATATTTTTAAAATCATTTATTTGATATTTAAATTAATTAATTAATTAATGCATCGTCATTGTATAAGTATTAAAGATAATTTTTTATTTCCTAAAAATGAAAAATAAATTACAGTGATAAATATAAACATTTTATATTCGAAATGAATATTTATAGTTGAATTTATCTTATTTATAACTCTATATTAAAAATGTTATATCTATTAAATTATTAGTATGAGATCATCAACTATTATTTAAATAAAATATAAAAATATGATACTCTCATCCAAGTGGCATAAAATGGTTATAATTTTGAAACAAGGATGATTTTTGTTGAAACCCACTCATCCAATAAAATCAGGATAAGTGTTAGGGTAATTTTATAATATTTATAATATTATTTTTTATTTATAATCACCTTATTTACCTTTTATCGTGGTAATAATAATTTACTAAAGTTACTTTTCATAATGTATCAAATTAAAGGAACCCAAATTAAATTAATTTTGTCCCAGTGATTTTAAATATGGGATAAATGTTTTAAAATATAAAACACCTAAATTTCATTATTTAATTTAAAACTAATCATGTTGATGGAATTAGAAAACAGGTTATTAAAGCTAAAACTTGGAAAAGATTGAAATGTTTTTATATCTAAATTCAATGTAAATTTAATGAAAATGAAAAAAATAGATTAACAGATAAATATTTAATCAAAAAATACTTTAAAACCAATCAAAAATATTATTTAACACAATAAATTATTTCGATTAAAATGGTTGTTTCTATTTAAAATTCAGTAGTTTTTACTATTCATCAAAACATAAAACGTATTAGATAAATATAAAACATTAAACCAATGTAAATTTTTATATTCTTATTAAAAATAATAAGTTTATTTTTTCAAATATAATATATTAAAGTTTCAAAAATTGTAATTAAAATAGGTTTTCCATTGAAAGGAGATAAAATTACCCTTTTGAAAAGTATATGAATATTTGGTTAGTTATTATCTTATGCCTATAAAATCTATTTGATGAATATAAAAAATATTTAATATATAACATATATATTTCATTAATATAATTCACTAATTCTAATTAATTTAATTTATTAATACTAAATGACTTTGAGAGCATAAAAATAAAACTATTTCCTTTATAATCAATTGGTATATATTTTCATTTCTAATTAATTGGTAACCAATGAATATATATTATTAAACTTATATTTTCATATTATAGTTAATAATATTTTTAACCACTAATTTAATGGCTAGGTTATATCTTCATATATTGAATAATAATTTTTATTAATATACAATTTTTCGGTAAAACTCGGTCTTGTATGTAATGAAAGCTATCAAAATAAGATGGAATTTTGTGTTAAAAAAATCCAAACATAGTGTTTTGTATTATAAAACATAATCCAAGTGTTGTGTGTAGTGAAATCTAAACTTGGTTTTTCAAATAACGCAATCCAAAATTAGTGTTTTTCATATAACAAAAGCTATATTCAGTATTGTGTGAAAGGGAAAATATCAAAAAGATTAAATTATTAAGAAAACAAATCAGAAAATATTGGGTTATTAAAATCATGATTAAATATATTTAATTTATTTTGCATTCTATCCATGTTTCTTTATTATGTTTTCATACAATTAGGTAAATGTATGATCATTGATTGAAATATTTTTTATTTAACCATACTAATTATCTGAGCTCACCCTTTGTTATGTTTTCCTTCCCAATATTTTGATGGAAGGTTATAAGTATGATATATAGAGAATATTATTAATATAATGAAATGTTTTGGATATTTTTAATTTATTTTATAATATAGTTTATTTAATTATATAGTATCTAAACATACTAAACTTTTGTGGTTCTTGGGTATGTATAATTTGGTTGTGTTTTTTATATTCATCTTAAATGATGCCATATTTATGTATTATATATTTGGATTACCTTAGTTAAATTGGATGTTTTAATAGGAATAACCACATTATTAAAAATGTTGTAAAAATTATTTATATAAATAATTGATCAATGCATAGTATATAAGTACCCAATTTTCATAAAAGTCATTTTATGTTTCAATAATATATTTTCTTCAAAAAAATATTTTTTATATTTTTTGTGAATATATTATAATTAATTTATGCCAATTATAGGAAATTTATTTTATAAAATTTTTTCATTTTTTAAATCATAATATAAAAATTAGAAAATGGGTAAAATTTTGGGATTTTCCAGAAATGATTAATTATTCAATGATTAGAAAAAATAGATATTTTATAGAAAACTATCTTTTACATTCAAGTAATTAAAAATAAACATTTTTATTAACTTAATTTTAAATTTTAATTAGTTCATTTTAAATAATTATAATAAAATAAAAGTAGTTTTAAACAACATTATGATTAATTTTTTTATATAAACTAATTTTTCTTAATATTTATATTTTTGGAAAAAACAAAATTTACAACATTTTTTGTGTTTTTTTTAAATTAATTTCATCCTAATATAAAAATTAAATTTTAAAAAATAGTCTCCATATATTGAATCATAATTTCCAAATTTTTCAGTGAGTCTACTGTCATTTTTTGTCATTATGAATAGTAACTTTGGTGAAAAGTTTGTTGTCGTTATACGAGTTAAAATAGGTTAAAAGTGTTAAAACTAAAATAATAAGGGTTAAAATGACCTAGAAACTTATCCAAATACTATTTTATGTTAATATTTCTACCATATGTCACATACTATTCATATATTAGTCATTTGGAATCATTTTTATAGAATAATAAATTCTTTTATTTTAATATTTTCAAGAATTCCAAGTGTGTTTTATCCCAGACTTATAAAAACAAAGTTATATTCCTCTATTATTTGCATATAAAGAGTCTCTTAGATCACCCAATACCTAAAGAACCATTTCCTAACATCCCTAAACATATAATATAGGTCATATTTTTGTTATAATACCATTTTTTAAAGGACTAAAGTGTAAGGTAATGGAGGTTTCTCAACGAAGAGGTATAACTCTTAACCGAGTACTTTGAATTTTATTTCCTATTTCACCTAACATAAACATATTTTATCCATAATAACATGATTTATAAATAATAATAGTTATATTTAGGTGTAATTAGGTCCATTTATTAACCATTATTCATAACCATCTCCCAAAAAATGGGAAATGAAAGCATTTTTCGTGTGTACGTGCAGACTATCTCCTTACGAAGTGATAAGTTCCATTTTTCATCACTGACTTTCATGGATGGATATTATGATGTATATAATGTTTATATATGATATCTAGGATTTAATTATGCTTCAATAATTACAACATTCTATCTACCATCTTATCTTTCAATCTATTTGAAAATTATAATTTTGTTCATGTGTACATGTGGACTAACACCTATATGAAGTGATGTGATTCATTTTTCATCACAAATATAGACGAATAATTATAAAATTTTATATGTTGAAAAAATATAATAATTATTTCATGTCTATTAATATGTATATGATGAAACTACAACCAATGTGCAAGTACAGGAACCATCAAACTAAAACATATATTGAAAACAGACATGTTTTCACCCGAATGTTCATTTTTAATGAATAAATTATTGATAAAAGGAAAGTTAAAAATAATAAAGTAATCATAAATATTAATTTAATTATGAATATGGTTTTTTAATATATTAATAATAAATTTATATTTATTATACAAGATATTTAAAATCATACAATGAATGATCAAACTTAGGTAAGGGATTTATATTACAATCTCATTTATTTTTGGGATTGTTTAAGCTTATTTTTTATGTAAATTATCAGGATATTATCCTTCAAACCCCATATATTTTCATATACTCATGTAATTCATGAAATTGTCATGTAATAGTACTATTTTCATCTATTTGTTTACTTCAAAATGTCCAAGAAAATGCTTTTCCAGAAAAACATATATCATTTCTCTTTTGTCAGTAATCTTTTTCTTCCATGTCCATATTGCATTTAAAATGTTTTCAAGAATGGATTTTTATATAATCAAATGATTTATTAATTAAATTTTTACCCACATTTTACTTTCTATAAAATATTTTAAAAGGAATCATCTTGTCATTTTATAAATGATTAATTTTTTATCGAAGGTGTGAAAAAAATAGTTATTTTAAGATATAATTAATTAAAAACATATCTATCTATCATGAATAATCTTTTATTTAAATATTAATTTAAAAATTAACATGTTTATTTTCAAAAAAAATTCTAAAATTCTATAAATTTTTACATTTTAAATAATATATTTAAAAATGAAAAGGTTATTTCCTTAAGAAATGTTCTAGTGATATTTTAAAGTTATTTTCATCCATGACGACATCCTTTGATGTTAGATATATTTTATTAGGTACATGATCTAATGATACCATCCTTACTATTTTGTTGAATGGTTATTTATTATAATGATAAGTATTAATGAAACCTATTATCTTTCTCATCACATAACCTATGATGAAATGATAAAAAATTGCATGAACTTGTAGAATATATATGATTATATAATGATTACTTGATGGGTGGTTTTTTTAAATCTATATAATGAATTATTTAATGTGATATTGATATTTCATTATATGATAGTGATAAGAATGCACATTATTGTGAATATATTTAATCACAATTTTATTCATGAGTATGATTGCTTCTAGATTTTATCACAAGTTTTGTGTGCACGTGATTGTGAATAGCTATGTCAACATTTTGATGTGTGATTATGATTTATTGTAATTATCATCACAATATTATGAATGTACATGATTTAAAATCTCTATATTCAAAATATTATTATTTATAATGTTTATGATTCCAAAAGCATATGTTATGAGTCTCGAAATATGATTACTACTTTAACATCATTATTGATCATAATTATAGATTTGAATTGATTTGGGAGTTTATGATCTATGATTTTATAGGTATGAACATTTTATATCTAGAACGTGCACTTGATTATGTTATCATACTCTTATGATTGATATCTCCCACATTTACCCTTACTAAGCATCTGATATAACATATTCTTATGATATCCTTCATCAAGTTTTAATGGATGGTTTTAAGTATGATATGTCTAGAAGCATACAAATATGAAGATATTTTCTGGATATATAGAATATCTTTTAAGAAATAATTTTATTTTATATATTGTCTCCAAAGACACTAAACCATTATGGTTCTCAAGTTTGAATAATTGGGATATATATTGAATATTCATAAAAAATTATGTAATATTTATATATGTTATGGTTTAATAACCTTAATTTTTTTCATGGCATGGTTTAGTTATCTTTTAATATAATAATTATAAAAATTTAGTAATAACTATTAGGATAAGACTAAATATGGGATAACATCCTAAATTAAGGTAAATAAATGAGCGTGGTCTTCCAATAATGTAGATATTTATCTAGATACTAGAAATTGGATGTGGATATGGAACATATGCAACTAGGTGTAAAAACATTGAAAGTAAAATATTGGCTATTAACATGATTATCACTAGTTAAAGATGAGTGGGACAAAGACTTAAAACGTTGATAGAAACTCTCAAGGGATATTCTTCAGTTAATTCATGTTCTCTTTATAATCCATTATGATGAATTCGATGAAATAACCTATAACAACATATGATAATCCATAGTGATACGGGATGAACTTATAATGTCATGGGTTGAGAGAAGGTTTCATAATTTTTGAAATAAAAAGAATGATTTTCATAATCAAATGTTTTATTACCATGATTATTCATGTTTTATAATCATAATAATATATTTCACTAAATGGACAGAACCCATTGTATTCTTGTGAAGAAATAATGTGGTGGTGAATGTAATGAACATCCTCAAGAGAAACTAAATTGATTTGGAGCTGGGATGAAAAATATGGTGATTATGATCACACAACTCTCTCAATATGTGAGAAATAAAGTAAACCATGTTGATATTCAAAATTAACGAAGGGGGAGTAATAGGTTATTGATTATTTTATGTGATATTATACACATTCCTTATATGGGTCTTCTAGTCCAAAAGTTTATGAGAAATTAATCAATTCTATAGAAAATATATATTTTTTTCTTCAGTGATTTAACCATAAGAAAATTTTCATATTAGTTTCTTTCTTGGAATGTGAAGTTGATAAATTGTGTAATATTATCAAGAACACAATGGAAGATGATGAAATAAACTCCAAAGAATGATAGAATTTCTGGTGAGTATTTCTCAATGAATAATTTCCTTGAACTCTTTTTACTATTATAAAAAGGGATTTTGGAGTTAAAATAAAGGATGATAAATCAATGGATACTTATTAAGAAATATTTTCAACCCTTTAATGGTATTATTATGGATTAATAATTAACAGTGTGGGAAAATATTATCAATTTTTTAGTGGCCAAAAACCAATTCTTATAAAGGTTGTAGCTATAAAAAAAATTTAACTGTGAATATATTGTTCAATGTGCTTTAGAGGTAGATATAGAGAGTGGTAATTATAGTTATTATTCTTGTTTTAGTGATAGAAATTGGAAAATAGAGATTTAAGGAAACTCAAATGGTAAATCTAAAGGAGGAAATAATTTAAAACCACCTACATTCCAAAAATGTAAGGGGAAGCACTCAATAAATTTTCTAAAATAACTGGGAAATGCTTCAATTATGGGAATATTACTATTGAGATAGTAATTATCTATGGGTGATGAAGTGGTAATAAAATGAAATATTGGATGAGAATGATTCATCTAATGAGTTCAATGTTTCAAATATAGGGATATTTGGAATTATATGAATCATTACCATAATTTAATATAAAATTAGGATAGTTTGCATCAAAAATCCCTTAAGAATAAATTTAAATGGAAGGCCTTTTTTATCAAAACTAAAGTGGGTCATAAGAATAACTTGGTAAAAGTTATGCTTACCATCCAATCTAGAACTAAAAATGTATTATTTGATTCCAGCTATACCTACTCTTTTATATCTACATAATTTTCTAATGTTATCACATCACTAACTCAATTATTATATGTTGAGTTAATAGTAAAAACACATAATGGAATGATTATAACATCTCATGTTTATAGCTCCTCCCTGGTAGAAGTTTGTGGGAATGTACCTCCTAAAAATATTTTTATTCTATATCTAGTTAAATTTGATGTTATATTAGGAAATTATTTGATTTATTTATATAAATACTATATTATTTTCCAAGGAAGGGAAGTAACATGTTATATTCTTAATTAACCTATGATTTTTTATTAGTGTAAGGATGAAAATGAAATTCCAATGGGAATTACTTCTATTTTATGGGTCTTATTAACTACACATAGGGGATACTTATCTCAAATTGTTAGGGAAAAACTAAAACTTAATATATGGATATTGTTCATTATTAGGCTAAAGTGTTTCTAGAAGACTTTCCTAGTATTCCTCAAAATTATGTTTTGGATTTTCCAATTGAACAAATACTTGGTGATACGCCTATTTTAAGGACACCATATATAATGGACCCAACTGAGTTATAAGAATTAAATAATAAACTCCACTAAAATCTTAGTAAATGATTCATATACACTAGTGTGCCACTATGGGGTGCACATGTTATCTTTGTTTACAACAAATATGGGTCATTTAATCCTTATATTGATTATTGAGATCCTAAAAGAATCACTATCAAGAACAAATATCATATAACCAGTGTTGATGACTTGTTTGATCAACTATATAGTTCTCGATTCATTTACAAGAATTACCTTCATTCTGGATATCATTAATCGAGGTTCATTAAGATGTACATACCTAAGACAGCCTTCTGTATTAGTTATGGTAATTATGAATTTACAGTAATTCCATTTGGACTTACCAATTCCCTTTCTATCTTCTTATATCTAATAGAAAATAGTATTTATATATTACCTTGATCATTTTTTGGTAGTATTTATAGATGTTATTCATATATATTCAAAGAGTAAGGAATATCATGATGATCATTTAAGGATTGTATTGAATATCCTAAGGAAGGATATGTTGTATTCCAAATTAACCAAGTTTAATTTTTTTCTAAAAAAAATTTCCTTCTTAGGTCATATAATCTTATGCGACGATATATCGGTAGATCCTTCAAAGATATCTATTATTAACCAAGGGCCTAGACCAACCAATGTGACTAAGATATATATTTATCTTAAATGATATAGATATTATTGATGGTTTAAGTATAATTTCTCACATTTATCTAATCAACTAAACATGTTTCCATGGGAGCCAAGTTCTAACGGATAGATGAATGTGAGTAAGTTTAAAGGATCTAAAAATAATTTTGTTCCGTTAACCTATTATCACACTACCCTATAGTAGATAAGGCCCTGTGATCTATATTTATGCATAATTAAATGGATTGGGATGATTCCTCGTGGGTAATGATATGGCGATGACTTATGTCTCATTCTATTTCAAAATTCATGATGAAAATTACTTTGCACTTGATTTGGGATTAGAATTGGTAGTTTTTACATTTCAAATATAGATTCATTATATTTATGATGAGTGATGTCATATGTATACTAATCATAAAATATTTATGTATATATTCCCTTGGAAATAGTTGAATATCATCCCAAGGATATAGTTGGAATTAATTAGATATTATGAATGATAAACTCTAATACCCTAGGAAGAAAAAAAAGATGGATGATACTCTGAGTTGGAAGTAACATGATTTTTTTTCCTTTACTAGGGTTTAAATAAATCCAATATTTGTAGATTTATATAATATAGACCTCGAAATCATATGTAAAGGTGAAATATTATATCTTTCTCAAATGAATGTTGAACAATCCATCCATGAGTGGATTAAGGAGACATAAAATGAGGATATGGAAATGAAGAAAAAGGTGAGAAATATTGCTAATATATACAATGATTCTTATAGAAATATATGTTTTATGAAATGGTTATGCCTCCCATCAATACCATACTAAAAGAATGAGCAATTGGATAAAGCACATATTTCATCATTATTTATTTATACCAAAAGTGAAAAGATGTATAGAAATCTAAAAGAGTATTTTTTGTGATAAAATGAAAAGGGATATTGTAGAGTATGTGTCTTAGTGATTATTATGTAAAAAATTTTAGACTAGTAGATATAATTCTAAGGTAATGTTATAGATATTACCCATACTAGAATAGAAATGGGAAACATTACCATATATTTCATCATCACAATGTTATTTGGGTTGTAGTTGATTTATTTATAAAATCAACACATTGAATTTCAATTAGAGAATATTTAACTCTTGATAATCTTGTCAGGTTAAACATTCAGGAATTTGTAAGGTTTTATGGAGTAACACAATCCATTATATAAATCCAAGATTTGAGTTAACCATGATGTTATAGAGAAATATTTAGATGGAATTGAATAAAGAGTTGAATTTTAGCACTCAATATCATCCTCAGACTGATGGTCAATCTGAGAGGACCATTCAAACTGTTGAAGATATATTGAGACCATTTTATATAGATTTAAAAAGTTATTGGGATCAATAACTTTCTTTGGTCAAGTTTTTATACAAAAATTGACATCACTCAATCATTCAGATGGATCATTATGAAGCCCTCTATGGAAGGATGTCTAGAACTCCAATGTGTTGGGATAAAGCTAGGTAATTAAAGATATTGGGACCTGAAATATCTAATGAAATAGAAAATAAGGTTATGTCCATGTATTATCACATCATATAATCTCATAGTATGAAGAAAATTTATGTTGAAAATCATTGGAAATATATAGAGTTCAATGTTTGTGACAATGTATTCCTATAAATATTTCCTTATATTAATTTTATTTGATTTATAATTAAAGTAATGTTAATCCCTATATATATCCATCTATTTGAATTTTTTAATTATATCAGTATAGTTTCTTATTGCATAACACTTTCACTAAATAACTCTCAAGTTTATGATGTATTCCATGCATCTCTCCTAAGGAAGTATGTACCTAATACTTCACATATACTAAACTAAAAGTTCATACCAATAGATAATTTTATCTTTTATTTGTAACAACTGTTGGAGATTTTATACCAGAGAGATAAAGTGTTGGGGAACAAGACTACTCACATGGTCAATGTTTTGTGGACAAATCATAAATTTAAGGGAGCTATGTGGGAACCTGGGGATGTGATAAGATTGAAGTATCCATGGTTATTTATATTAGAGTAATTTAATTTTTAGGGTGAAACTATTATATGAAGTTATAATGTAAAACTGTGAAATTATATAATATATTTCTCCCCAAATAACTTTAATTTTATTGATATCTTTCTATACTCATAAACCATAGTCCAAATGAATTGTGATATAGTATATCATTATAAAATAGTTGTTAATTAGGCGATATGAAAATGAATACATAAATTATAAAAAATATATACTTAAATATTTTATATAATGTACAAATTAACTCAAAATAAATATTTACTCAATTTTTAGTAAAGTCATTTTATGCTTCAAAAATATGTTTTCTTCAAAAATGGTTTTGATTGTATTTTTTTCAGGGATATTATATTAATTTTATGAACCATTTATAAAACTATATTTATAAAAATGTTATATTTTTCTAATATTTATATCAAAATTATCAAAGGGTAATATTATTTTATTTTTATGAAAAGAATAATTTTCAATGAATAGTAAAAAATACTGATTTTATAGAAAAATATCTTTTCAATTAAAGTATTTAAAATATCATATTTTTTTATCATTTTATTTAAAAATATAACTAGTTTATTTTGAATAAAAATAATACAATTAATTTTATTTTATTCAACATTATGATTAGTTTTTCTATAAATCATTTTTATATTTAAAAATGCATTTTTTTTGGAAAACTGTTTTTTATTTTGTTTTCCAGGGTTTATTTTTAAAATTAATTTTTTAAACATAAAAAATATAAATTTATAGAATGGAATCAATATTTTTTATTATAATTCTATGTTTTTTAATTATACCACTATCATTTTTTGTCATTATGAACAGTCACTTTGTTAAAAATTCAGTTTCAATGGTAAGAGTTAAAACGGGTTAAAAGGGTTAAAAATGAAATGATAAGGGTTAAAATGACTGAAATTGTTTTCTAAATAATATTTTATAGTCAAATTTATAACCTATATCATCTTATATTTGAATATAATTATTTTGGAAGAATTTTTATTGAATATGACATTAATATATTTTAATCTTTTTAAAACATTCAAGTGTGTCCACTCCCTTACTTATAAAAGGGTGTCACATATCCTCTCTTCTCCCCATGCTAAAAGCCTATTATATTGATAAAGGCATACCCAAATAATTTAATAACATCCTTCTACACATCCAATATGTCTTGGATTCATCATAATACCATTCATTCAATGCTTAATGTGTAAGCTAAGTGAGTTTTCTCAATGAAGAGGTATAACTCTAAACCAAGTACATTCAATTTTATATCTTCTTTCACCTTATCTGAACCTATTTCATTCATTATAATGTGATTAATACAGTTTCATAAATATAATAATATTTAATTATGTTTATGGTGAAACCATTGTTCTTATCCTTCTTATTAAAAATGGGAAATGAAAACATCAGCCATGTGTATGTGTGGACTACCGCCTCGCAAAGTGATGTATTTTGTTTTTTATCTCCACCATTCATAGATTTATATTATTATTTATATATTTTATATTTATTAAATCATTATATAATTATAATATCATTTCTACCTTTTATCCTTTCCAACCGTTGAAAAATGATAATGTTCCTTGTGTGTACATGTGGACCACCACCTCCATGAAATGGTGTGAATCATTTTTCATCATTGATTTATATGAATAATTATAAAATTTTATATTATGAATAAATATTATAATTATTTCATAATTAATATTATTTATATTATGAAATTATGAACGGGTCTCAAGTACTCTAACCATCAAACCGAAACATGCATGGAAAACAGACTATTTTCACATGAGTGCTCATTTTTATTGAAGAAATTATTAATAAAGGGATAATTAGAAATTATAAAGGAATTATGCATTTTATGTTTTTTAACAATAATATTCTATAAAATATATATGATAATTAAATATTTATATTATATTATATTTACAAATGTATGATGTAACAAGGGACTTGAGGTAAAGGATATATGTTGTAATCTGATTTCTTTTTGGGATTATTCATGATAAATTTAAATTCAAGGAAATTTTATGGATATTATTCATTAAACAACATATATTTTATTCAAACCTATTTATTAATTAAATTCTAAATAATACCATTTTTCACACTTTAGAACTAAAAATGATCAGGAAAATGTTTTTAATAAAAACATACAATATTTTTTATTTGGTCAGAAATCATTTTTTCAATGTCCATTTCCTCATTAAAATATTTAAAAGAATTATGTTTTTATTCTATAATGAATTATTAAATTAATTTTATCCGATATTTTACTTTATATAATGATTTTAAAAATAAATCTTATTATCTTTTTCTGAATGAGCAATTTTTTACCTAATGAGTTGATAAAATATTTGTTTTAATATATACCACATAAATAGATTCTCCAACCATATTGAGAAATCACTGATTTTAATCTATATTTAAATTTTTCATTTGTTATTTTTGAATAAAAAAATATTTAATATTCTGAAAATTTTATAATTTCAATATGTGATTTCAAAATAAAATGGGTATTTTCCTTAAGAAATGTTCCTGTAATATTTTCTTGGTATTTTCATCTATGAAAACATAATATGAGGTTGATTATACTTTATTGGGTCCACGATCTAGTGAAACCATCCTTATTATTTCTCTATATTGAAATTTACTATGTTGATGAAATATTTATGAAACTCATTCTCTTTCCTACATGTCAAACTATAACAAAATGGTAAATTTTGTATAACCTTGTAGAATATATATGAATAGATTATTATTTTATTATGGGTGGGTCAATTAAATACCTTCAATTAATTGGGAAATTTGGTATTTATATCTCATGGTAGTATGATTATAATCCAGTACACGATTGTGAATAGGTTTTTCACCTCTTGATGTGTTAATGTGATTGCTTCTAGCTATGCTCAGAAGATTGTGCATGGACATGATTGTGAATAGTTATTTTCACATTTTGATACTTTATTGTGAATGTTGAAGATAATTTGTTTTGTTTTTATAAGAAGTTTTAAATTTTATTTCAACATATATTTTCATGAATGTTATTGTTATACAGATGAGAAATAATTGTAGAATTTGTCGAGAATATTTTTCTTACAAAGAGCTAGAGGAGGTGAAAGAAGTTTCCTTAACTATGTAAGGAAACTTTCTATAAGTCATATGATGATACACTATTCTTCAAGTTCCTAAAATCATGGTTAACCTCATGATCCAATCTGAAGTGGAACACTTTTTTACAAGTGGATAGAAGTACAAGAGTTACATTACATGAACCAAGGGTGAAGTTATAGGACGAAGATTTGTAAGTAGTCCAAGTTTGGGCTATAATATAAAAGTTGCACAACATCACTAGACTTACCATTCTAAATGTAACCATATGCATACTATATATTTTTACCAGATGGATAACAATAATAATCTCAATGTATTGTGTATGTATATTTTATACAAAGATAAAGTTATATAAAGGTGGATTGGTTTTAATTACCTTTACAAAGATGGAGGGATAAAAAAAATGATGTTTATAATGAATATGTTACAATATTTACATATCTAAATCTACTCATATTTTCATATTTGAAGATATGCATGATTATTGGATAGAAATGTATAAATTTCATCATATTAAGTCTAAAAGATGAACATTTTTTATAAAGTGAAACATATTGTGTTTGTAACAAGTTGTAAATAGTTAAAATATATAAACTCATAGAGAGGAATGTTGTGTTAAGGAATTTGTTCACATCCATGAAAATAAGAACCATTAGACCGAGTATCATTTTACATATATATGAAGTCACTCTAGTAAATGGTTATTTTTTATAGATCCTTATAAAGATCATAATATGGATGAGTACAAGTTTCATTAGAAGGATAAGTGAAAGTAAGTTCATTGTATGGAGAATGTGAAAAAAATTTGGTGCTGACATAATTAGTTCTTTAAGTTATATTGAGTGGTTTATTTTCTATATAAAGGAAAATCTTAAAACAATTCACAATTTCATCATACATACAATTCTAGGAAGTTGTATTGGGAAATTTTTTATGATCCATGTTCTATATAGAGTTCTTGCAGAGGCAGGATACACTTGATGGATTCATGATAACACAAAGCTCAAAGAGTATTGGATTGAGATAAGTCAAATATGTTGTATCACTAGTCATAGAAATAGTATATGTTTATTGGATGGGAAAATAGTTCATCAGACAAACATTTCATCATATAAATATTCTTAAATATCTTTACATTAAATTTTTAAATACCATAACATGATGATGCTGAGTTGATCATTCAAAATATGTTCTCTTTCTATGGTTAAGGAAGAATAAAGAATATTCTTTACATTAAGTTTCAATATGTTCAATAAAATTTCACTGGCATCACCATTTCATTAAACATCATGGATATTCTAGAAGAATTTAAAAATACTTGTGAAATTGAATTGGGTGGTAGTTCTGAATTTTGTGTTTTTATTAAGCGGGAAAATGAATTTTAATTCCACACTTTTATCTCACTATATCATTTATAGAAAGGGGGTTATGAAAAACTCAAAAAAACAGTGTTCTGTGGTAAAATATAGTTGATTCACTGATGTTTTTTTAGCAATATGAGTTTCCAAGGATGTTTTTTGAAGATGAGAGGATACCAATCAGATTTCTAAGACAGCGGTTTAAATCTATGGAAACAAAAATTAGATTAGATTGGATTCATTATAAATACAGATCTATTAGAGATACCAAATATTTATTGTATCATACTGAGTTTTTAAATATTTTTTGAGGTACATGTTCTTTTTTAGACATATCACAGATCAGAGGAAAAGTTTTGTGAGGTGCACCAGATGAAGTATACCAAAAAAATTCTATAGGTTCCCTATATGGAGATAACATATGAAGTCATTGGATATAGATATTTTGGGATAAACTATCGGTTATCTATGAAAAAAAGTTATTTATCTTTATAAGGCTCGATTTTGAAATGAAATTTTATAACTGATGGGAGATAGTATAAACTTTCTTATTCGGAGATAGAATAAGTCTGATAAGAGTTGGCTCAAGTTATATTCACATATTATAATATTGGATCTCTATAAAAAGGATATAGTCACCCACACTATGGGAGAACCTTGTAAATCTTGTGTTCCTTGATTTATTTTCTTATCATTACATAATTGTGAGGTTTTTATTTAAAGTTGATAAGGAAAAAACTCTAGTAAGTTTCTAATTTCAATTTCAACATAATTAAAATTGTAAAATATTTACACGAATTTAACCCCCCCACCCCACCCCCACCCCAATGGTTCTTATGTTCTTATGGAACTTTAATTGGAATGAGAGGCACATTTCCCATATTTCATTAATATCAGGGATAATCTCAACCTAGTTAATAATAGAGTTACTCCAACCTTAAATAGGAAAAAACCATTGTTGTAAAAGGGTAATTATTCCATATTTTCTATCTATTAGACTTGAGGTAATTGATGCAACTAATTTTGGGTTTATAACCATTGAGAAATATGCTCTTATGACATTTTATAATAAATAAATTCTTGAGGTAGATAGTAAAGCTATAAATTTTATTATAATTTTTTTTGAAATTTTTTTATTTAAGTGATGGGTCTCAAGATATTTAAGGAATATTAGAATAAAAATTAAAGTATCTTTGATATAAATATAAAATTAATGAAATAAAAGATAAAATATAGTGAATCAAGTTCAAAGTTATTATAATGGAAGATGATAAAACTATTTATGAATACATAACTGTAGTTAATGATGCTTTTTAAAACATCATAGGACTTTTAGATTTCTTGGAAGGTTGTACCATATTTAACAAACTTAAGTGAATATTTTTTAGTATGTATACTTCTACATTTTTTACCTTATAAGATAAAGGTTATTTATATCTTGATTAATTACATAATCTTATTATTTCATATTATAAGATGAAATCTCTAGCATTCATAAAGAATGTGAAGGATGAACTCGATTTTTGAGTTTTGTGAATACTAGAAATTCTATATGTAGATCATAACATTGTTTACAATGGTGATTTGGAATATTATAAAATTAATGAAACAAATAAAAAAATCTTATATATTATCTCTAAAAATTATAGAATATGTATAGAAAAATATGGTGTAAAACTCACACTTAAATGTTTTGATTGTGTATGAATTCGGTATTTTCCATTTGAATTTTCCTAAGAAGAAAGTTAGAGAGTATTTTTCTGATTTTATAGAAAATACTTTGTGGAATTAGTGTATAAAAATTTAAAAGAAAGATAAAAAATACACTATAAGAAAGAAAAAGATAACTAGAAATAACATAAGTAGTGTGTTGAGTATGACACTTGATATATGAATATATTAACAATATTTCTTTAGAGAATTAAAATTTGACAAATTTCATAACATTATTGATAAATATTCAAATAAAATAATATTCCTCAAAAGTGAAGAAGAATTTAATAAACCTAGATAGAATATTAAATGAGATCATAACATATGAAACGTCTTGATAAAAACACAAAAATTGAGAAATTAATTATATTATTAAATAAAAAAGGTGAGAAAAATAAATATTGAAAGGAATGTCTTATTCAAATTGAATATGTGTACATTAAGTAAATTAAGAACCTCAAACTGAGAGTTTCATGATAAATAAATATGTTAGAAGATCTTAGTAATAAAATTCTTTCTAAGGAATATTAGGTCTTCAAAAATAAATCAATATTTATTATGGTCAAAAGTATCTTTAATAAGATTGGTTAAAATTTCAATATGTATTCATAGTTAAAGGGTGAAAATATCAGGTTTGTGGAAGAATTAATCCTAATAATCATATGAAATCTATATCCACTAAATATAAAATTTCATCACATATTTCTAACTATGAAAGAGTGATAAAAATCATTAGGAAACATGGATAGAGAAAGGATGTGTAAAATTTATCATTAGAATAAAATTTAAAAATAACCTTTCTCTGAATGATGCCCCACTAATAAGGGGAAATAGAAAGAAAAAAATAGAACCTCATCAATATATATATATAAGGAAAGACCATACTTCTACAAAATATCAATATTCAGTGGATATTGTATGTGTTGTTTTATATATGGTAATAATTCATATAATCATTGGCACAAAATGTATCTGCATGAGAATTTACATGAACTAAGGGGGAGAAATAGTAGAGGAAAATATTGTAAAATTCTCAAGTTTCAGGGAGAATGAAAAGAAAATTCATCAGTTCCTAGAAAGTTTCCAATGAAAAAATAATTTTATTTCTTAGAGGAAGTTTGAGGAAGATGTGACAAACAAATTCACTTTTATAAATAATGTATGAAAACTATTCGAGGATAAGTTTCTCTTAATAGAAAATAAATGGAGGTCGAAAAAAAAATTAAAATTAAGGCAAGAGATTTTGTTGTTGAGATAGATCTAAAATATAGATAAAGAAAAAACACCATTGATTGTTGATAGTGGTTATTCCTCACATATAACAGGTTAAATAAAGATATTTAAAGATATTGAAGAACATATATGAGGTTTAGTTACATTTAGAAATAATAGTTCCTTAAAAATCAAAATAATATGAACTATTGAGATTGATGATCATAAACTAAAATCAAAGAATGTTTTGTATGTCAATGGGATAAAACACAACTTCTGATGTGTTATCCAATGTTTTAATGATGGTAAGAAAGTGATCTTTCAATATATTTTTGTTTCATCATTTGCTATAAAGATATTAAATTTGTTACTATGGTAGAAAGTACCTTCATAAATAAATTTTATATTGGATATCATTGTAAATGATGTCACTTAAGTGTTGAGGATGAAAATAAATGATGGCTTAGAATACATGGAAATATTGGCTAGAAAATTATATATAGGATTTCTTCGGTATATGTTATAGGAAACTTTCCACTGTTAAAAACAAAATAAGAGGTTTTTTTCTCAACTTTTTATTAATGGAAGATGGTTAGAGGAATACATAATAAAGTTATAATCCAATGCACTAGACCACATATTCTCATTCATATTGATCGTCGTGGGATAATGAGACATCAGAAAAAAAGTGATTTTTTATTTATTATTTTCATTAATGATTTCACTCAGATGTCTAATATAATTATCAAGATACATAAATCATAGGTTTTTTAGATTCCTATATGTTTCATAAGTGAATTAGGAAGAGATATGGGTGATTAGATGTGGAAATTGGGAACATATAATTAAAATCATTACATAAAAAATTATTTTGAATCCTATATAAAGAAACAATAAAAAACAATAATATATATCATTGTACACTCCTCAAAAAATTGGTGTAGAAAAAAGATAAAATTCAAGTTTAGTAGAAATGGGAAGAACATTCTAACAGCATGAAAACTTTAATAAAAATTAGAGAGAAGATATAAGTGTAGATTTTTAAATTCAAAATGGATATTTATTGCATCTGAAATCTAGAAATAGTTACTATGATATTAGGAATAATAAAATCTAAATAGTGAAATATTTTATGGATTTTGGGATTCATAGGTTTCATCAAATCAAAAATCTGGATCTTAGAATGTTTGTCTAAAAAGATGTAGAAGGAATTCTCATGGGATATTTATATAATGGAATATGTTAGAAATATTTAAATAAACTTATAGAAAATTTAGATGATTCATCTGATGTGAAAGTTATTGAAAATAAAACTTTCTTTAAAAAAGTTGTTGAAAATATTATAAAATATATAATGTTGATATCTAAAAATGAAAATAGGGATGTTGATTGCATGACTACAAATATAAAAAGTGACTCGAATTATTCTTTTTATGTAGAAAGTAAATTTGGAAGAAAATATCGAAAGTTAAAACCTTAAAAAAATTAAAACTGATAACATCATTAGAAATATGAAATATCTAGTTCAGACCAGAGTGATGTTGAGATTTTTGAATCAGACATCACTTATCTCATAGGAGGAACCACAATCAATTTTATAGGATGTATAAAATTAATTTTCTATAAATATGATGAATTAAGTATTAGATTACACTTATAAAAATGAAATATGGAGTCTTTTTTAATGAATATAAGTAAATAATGTTATAAGAACAAACTGGTTTTTTAGAAATAAAATAATCGAACATGGGTAAATCACAAGAAACAAAACATGAATTATTTTAAAAGGTTACTCATAGGTGGAAGGTGTTTATTTTTAATAAACATTCTCTCGTGTTGTGAATATTGAAACTATAAAAATATTCTAAATAGTTTCTACACATAATTTCTAAAAAGTTTATCATATATATGTTAATTCATCTCTCTTAAATTGAAAATTTGAAGAATAATTTTAATTTGATAAAACTAGTGGTTTTTTACATGATAAATATGGAAACATGGTGTGTAAGGTGAATAAATCATTATATGGGTTTAAATACTCACCCCATGTGTGATGCAATAAACATGAATATTTTCTAAAAAAGTAGAAATTTATTAAAGGAAATGCTGATAAAAACCTATATGATAAAGAAATGAGCATAGTTACACTTATTCTCATTGTTTACATTGGTGTTAAAAAAATAGGTTACATGGATAAAACTTATTAATAATTTTCCAAAAAACAAGAATAAAACATCTTAAATTTCAATTCTCAAAGATTTAAATTCATCCGAGGATTAAAAGTTCAACAAAATAAAATATATATCATTCTATCATAAGAAAAATAAAACAACTATTTATTGCAAAAGAAATAGGAAAAAATGAAAATAATTTTCTACACCTATCTATGTTGGTGTGAATTTAGGTAAATATAAATCTAGAAAAAGTGTAGATTAAAAAGCCTTTAATAAATTGATATTAATCATTATCTATCTTAATTCAAGGCTAGAAATATTATATATTGTTACATTATTGGAATGATATCAGAGTGAGCCAAAGGAATCATATATGTTTTCATAAAAGAATTAAACTCAAGTATGTTAAAGGAGTATCATATTATTTTTTATTGTATAAACTAAATTGTCACAAGAGTATCCTTGAATACATCGATATTAATTAGGTTAGATATTATAATTATATAAATTCAACATCAATAGGAACTTTTTACATGGGATAATGTTATGTGGGAAGGAATTGTAAAAAAAGATCAATTACATTGAGTATGGTGGAATAATAATATATTTCTATCGCCCATTATTTTATATAAATTATTTGGATGAGAGTTTAACTGAAATATTTGTGTGTGAATTTTATAATAACATCGAATATTATTTATGATAATAAAAGTTCCATTGATATTTCAAAAAATATTTTAAAACATTCCAAATCAAATAACATCGATATTAAGTATCACTTCATCAAATAAGACTTTATAGTGGATATTTTATACATGGGTATATGTCAATAATGTATCAAATTGTTGATGTTTTTACCAAAGATATTAATAGGGAAGTATTTGTGGAATTTAGGATACAAAAACACTTCCATCCCGTAATAAATACTTCCTAAATTATGTAAGTGTAGTTCCCCCCACATTGCATTGGATTATGCTTTCAAAGGTGGAGAGAAAGTAAAACTTTATAATAATGTTTACAACTTGTTTTTTTATTAATATAAAGATGTTTTTATCATAAAAAGTGATATATATATATATAAAGAAAAAATTGATGGGGTTATTTTATCATGGACCCAAAATTTATTCTCACTAAGGGATTGAATTTATTAAAAAAATATTTATTTATACAATATAGTGTTGTCAGGACATTATCTATGTGAAATGCTATGCTTTGATATAAATTTGATAAAATAGTTTTTTAAAAAAATGTTGAAATTTATTGTGAATATTTTCAAAAAATATAAAGTGTTAGATCAATGATTCATGGCGTTTTTTATAAAACATTATATATCTTTTCAACATATTGTGTTGTGAATGTTTTTTATATGTGTGATAAAGAGTCCATTATATTGTAAAAAAATTATTATAATTTTTTAGAGAAGATGAAGGATATTTCTTTAACCCTATAGGAAAATATATTTAATTCATATGATTTTATTTCATTATACAAGATCCCAAAATCAAGAATATTCTCATGATCCAACCTAAAGTTGTACAATTTCATACAGGGGGATATAAGTACAACAGTTACAGTAGATGGACTAGGGATGAAGTTATCAAACATAGACTTGTGAGAAGTTTATGTTTGACCTAAAAATATGAAGTTTCAAAACACCACTTGACAGACCATACCTAATTTCACTAGATGTATAATACACATTGGTAATATATATGGAACAACAGGAAGATTGAATTACTAGGTTTATATATTGTGTACAAAGTAAAATAAGTGTAAAGGGGGATAAGTTTTTAGTCATTGTACAAGTGTGGAGTGATCATAAAAATAGTCTGTCCAATGAATATGTCTCAAGGATTATAAATTTTGTTACGAATATAGTTTTACATTCAAATATATATAAGATGATCAATTTTACATGTATGAAGTTTATCGGCTCTAATATACCAAGAAAATATTTGTACGAAGTGCATAGTGATTAATTTGTATAGTCTATAGAATGTTTGAAGATACAAAGTCATAGAGGGTGCTACAATATGAAGGATTCATTTCAATTTCATCAAATGAAGAACTATGGGACTTAGTTGTGGTTCGTATGGATATAAATTCCCCCTAATAATAGTAATGTTTTGTATAGATCCTTAAACAGATCATCAGAAGAATTAGTACAAGTTTCATTAGATGGAAAAGTTCAAGGGATGGTATCGAATAAAAAATAAAAACAATCCTTTGATCTAAAAATGAGTTTGGAAAGTTATATTGACATGTTAAAGTTCCATCATATGAACAAACATTGAAAAAACATGTATGATGTCATCAGTTGTATGATTCTAAGTAGTTGTACTATGAAGAATTTTATGATCTATGTTCCACATGGATTTTTCTCATAGGTAGGATGAAATAGATGGAATCTTGATAAAAAATCGATCAAAGTGGATCTGAAAAAGGGAAGTCAAATTTTTAATAACACTATCCATATAAATATAATTTGTTCACTAGATAGAGAAATAGTGCACTAGAAAAACATTTCATCAGATAAATATTTATAAATAAATATATATATACATTTTAATTCCCTTAACATGATGATTTTGATATGATATTTCAATTTATGTTATTGTTTAAGGTTAAGCAAGGTTAAATAATCTCCATAAAACTTATTTTATTTAAGTTTGATCAAATATTCTAGGCATCAAGTTTTCATGAAACATTGAGAATATTATAGAAGTATTGAGAATAATATAGAAAAATTAATTTGATAATGATAGAATTTTGAGATTTTATTGAGTGGGAAAATTAATTTAACATCCCACATGTTCTCCTACTAGATCACCTATAAAAAGAGTGTTCATGTTTAACTCAAGAAACATGGTACATAGGTACAAAAAGTCGATACGCTAATGTTTTTTTAGCATTGTGAGTTTCTAAATGAGATGGTTGAAAAAGAGAGGTTATGGGTTTGATTCATTATATAGAGGATCCAATCAGAAGCACTGAACAAATTTATATATTGGATAAAACTTATAAATGTGCTAGTGAGAGATACTAGATAGAAATTTATTCAGATATAGTTTCTGAACAGGTTGTGAGGTGGATATGTTTTGTTTACTAGATAGAGAACATATTAGAGGAGTGGTTTTTTGAGGTGCATCAAATAGAGTATATCACACTAAGTCATAAGTCACCTCATATAAAGTCATTTAAAAGATATTTTTATTGAAGAACTATTAGTGGAATATATAGATTTTTTTTTTCTTATTGTGGATCGATTTCATAAGAAAAACATTCACATAAGAGGGGTTAGAATAATTTTTTCTATCAAGATACTATAGAAGTATAACATGAATTTCATCAAGCTTTATTCACTTATTATAATAATGGATTTCTATAGACTTATGGGAGTCACCAAGAAAATAATATAGTCACCCACACTAAGGGTAGACATTTTAAATATATTTTTTCCATGATTTACATTATTATAATTAAATATTATTGGGATTTTTTTTATATATTATAATGATAAAAATTATAAAAAAATCAACGTTAATGTCAAGAGATTTAAAATTTTAAAATAACACCACTGATTCAACCCCCCCCCACTCACTTCTTAGGGGTTATCACAATCCTAAGGAACTTCAATTTCTTCTGGTTATGCTCACAAAATTATATGTGGATATGATTAGAAATATATACTCTAAAAAATATAATTTTGTATGCTATTGATTTCACATAACTATCATATGACTCCTGAATGATGATTACTTCATTAAAACCCTTATTGGTTAAGATTCTGGATATGACTTAATTTTTTAATTTATGGTCTATTCTATTCTGAGTATGAAAATTTTATATTGATAACATGAACTTGATTATGTTAACAAACCCTTATGATCATCTTACACTCTTATGATTGATATATCACATTTTTACCATTAATTTCAATATGAGTTCACTCTTTCTTATGATTTCCATCCCTCGAAATCAATGGAAGTTTATAAGTATTATATTTCTTGAAGTGTACTAATATGAAGATCATTTTGGGGGATGTTAAAGATATTTTAGAAAATAATTTTATTATGTATTTAGTCTCTAAAGACAATAAACTATAATAGTCCTCTAGTGTTATTAATTATGAGATGTAATGAATATTCACCTCGAATTTTGTATTATTTATATATGTTATTCTTGGGTCACTTAATAGGATGTATAATTATTTTGTTTAATGAAACCCCAATTAACCACACCAAATAGTGAACTTGTTAATGATCCATTAAACCATATTTAACATATTAAATAAACATGTGTATGAAATATTCCACATATAATGTCACGTCAGGTTTAAACATTTATAACCATTAACAAAAAATTCACCCAATGAAGACATATGGAGATCAATTCTTTTTACTTATATATATATCCCCTCAAATCCAAACTAACATCATCTGAAATATTTAAATAAATCTAATAAGTCTAAAATTAGAATTTTATATTAGGGATGGAAAATAAGTATACCTATTATAATCTTCCTTCAACCACCCATAAATATTGTGAATATGTATAATAATGATATAAATATGATTTAAATCTTAGACCATAATGTGGTGGTATAAATAAATATGTGGACTGATCATGAAAGCACTCAAAGATTTAAAAAAATTGTAGATACCCTAGGATTAATTAGTACTTTTTTGATTCTTAATAATCTTATTCAATCATAGTGATGAATAAGGACTCTATAAAATTAGATAAAATTTTCACTCTTTATTTATATTAATTTAATCCATATTTAATAATTACATCTTGTGGAATAAGGGATTTGGTTTATTTTTTCACTAAAATTGCAAAAATTTTGTCCCCTAGAAAACCGTTTAGAAGCATCAAATCCACTTTTATATTATTTAGATTAAATATTTATATATATAAATATTTGGAAAAAAAAAATTTATAGAACATGATGTTTTTTATTAAAAATACTCATGTTTTTTGAAAATATTTATAATAATTTCATGGTTATTTTAAAAATGGGCATGGTTTTATTTTAATGTTAGAAAACTATGATGTGGTTTAGGAAAAGAGGGTGTGGAAAATGATTATCAAAATAGAGTATTTTAAATTGATATTTTATTGTGTTGTTTATTTCCAAAAAGATCATAGTTTTGTGGAAATAGTATTTATATACGAAAACCAAAACAAATCTAAAAAAACCATAAAATTGTTTTAAAGGAAATTATTTTGAAGCCTCTATTAAAAATATCCTTACCAAAGGAAAAAAAGGCATGCTTCCATTATAATTTATTTCACTAGGTAAAAACCATGGTGTACTTTCATCGAAGAATAGTTATGGTTTTTATATATAGAAAAATAGTTTTTTATAAAATTACTCAAAAACCATTAGTAGTGTTGTCTTGAAGGTTCTATGATAAATTTGATCATATAAAAAATGTTTTAATAAATTAGATATTTGTTTTATATGAATTTATAAAGTAAATTTATAACATGTTTAAAAATTTTAATATATGATAAAATATAATATTTTATATTGGTTATGAAATTTTTATATTCAAAGTTCTTATTTGATATCACCCATGTGCCTTGGTTTTCATCTAATCATTACCATCCTTCCCATCTGAGAGATATCCCCTCCTTGGGAGATCTTTTCCAAAGCCACTTCCTCCCTAGGATATCTTTTCATCTACAGGGGTTTTGCTATTGGTGGTATTCATAATGATACATGATTTTTTGGTTTTCATTGAAGTTATCATCATCATGCAATTATAGCTATACCTCCTCCATCCTATGGACCTTGGCCACACTCCTCAACATGTAATGTGTAGTCAGCCCCCATATAATTTTCTAATGATAGTAGAGTGACATAAAATATTGATGGGTAGGAAAATTGATTTCCTTAATCAGTTTTATAAATACATTACATAAGTTTTCTGAATTGACATTGTATGAAGGATTTTGTTTACCATGGTCATGCCTCTACTGTCCTAGTTTTGATTTCATGAAATGTTATCTCTTTAGTCTATAATAAATTGTATCATATCCACCATTACCATCGATTTTACTTCTTTTAAATATTTTTTCTATAGGTTATTTTACTTTAAGGTCCATCCCTATCTCATTTCTCTGGTTCTGGTGTAGAGGATTTCAGAAGGATGCATGGGTTCATGCTTCCTATGATGATTGATAGGAAGTATAAACCCAATGATTTATATCAAAAGTATCTAAAAACCCACATCCTTCAAATATCATCATCATATTTGGAAACATTTATATACTATATTGATTTACCTTTCTCAACATATTAATAGCGGTGTTTGCGAAGGTAAAATTTCTTTTTAAAAATTTTATTTTATCATTTAATTTTTATGCTGTTTGTATGATGTTATTTGTATGATTTAAAAGACATTAAAAGAGGTATAAAATTATAATATGATGTTTGGATAATTTAAATTGTTTTTAATTATTATTAATTATATAAAAACATTTTAATTTATATTTGGAAAATTCCATTAATTACATTAATGTATATATAATTATATTTCAGAACATTAAAAATTAATTTTAAATATATATATATATAATATTATATTATATAGTATATTTAAATTAAAATAGATTTAAAAAATATTATTAGATTTATACCTTAATAAAATTATTCTAGCAAAATAATTTTTAAAAATTTTATTATTAATAATATTTTGTAAAAAATATTATTAACTATATTTGAATATAATTATATATGTGTGTGTGTATAGAGGTGCCCCGTGATTCTGCATCAGACCTGAATTCAAATCCTGGTGGTAGAGAATTTATGCTAGTAGGTGGTGATGCAGGCATATGATACAGGTAGGAGGTGACACATGCATGAAGCAGGCAGACAGTGACACAGTCATGATGAACGAATGATGTAGGCACGATGTTGCATTGGGCCTTCAGGCCAGATTGTGGGAATTTTGGCCATGTAATTAGCTTCATGTCCAATGGGCCTTCAAGCCATGTACTGAATAAATAAGGCATGATGGGTGAGATATCTCTTAGGGGGGCTATGGTTTACCATCCAGCAAGTGTGTGTGGTGTGTGTGTGTCTGTTTAATGTAATTATATCACCAAGAACCTAATATAAATATATATATGTGTGTGTGCGTGTGTGTGTTATTTAATTTTTCATATTTAGACATAATTAAATTTATAATACTTTTTTCGATATATCTATAAATAATATTATTTTTTATTAAAAGAAAAAATAACAATACTAGTAATATTTTTAAAAAAAATATTAATTATAAATAAATAGAATTTTCAGTAATTATGTGTAAAAAAATTATTCAGATTTTATAAAATTTATTTACTTACAAAAATTTATATATATATAATTATATATGAAAATATTAATAACAACTTTTCAATATAATATATATATATATAATTATTTATTTATTAAAATTAAAATAAATTTTCAATATTTTATTGTTTATATATATAATATTATTTTCATTAATTAAATTATGAAATTAATATTAATAATATTTTTTAGACAATTATTATTAACAGACATGTAATATTATGAAAAATTATATGTAAAATAATATTATTTCTATTTAGGGAAATATAATTTCATAAAAAGGTATATATATATATATTAATAACTAGAAAATTTATTGTTATTATTATTATTATTAAATAAATATAAAAAATTCTTATACGTTATTTAAATCAATAATTAGATATATAATATTATTACATCCAGTCAGGGACAGAGGAGAAATACAAGGAAAACTAGACATGTGCACCTATGGAGGCTCAAACTCAAGACCACCTCCCATTATGATAGGGGTGAAACCACTAGGTTATACCCCATGTGGCTATGTAATATTATTATTAATGTAAAATATATTTTAATTTTTGTTAGGTAAAGAAATAAATTACAAAAAAAGTATAGTGGTGTATATAATAATATTAAAAAATATTATTACTATTTATTTATAGTTCATTGAAAATAAAATTTACCCCTAAAAACATAGTATGTGAATTAATTTACGATTGGTTTTGAGATGACATACCAATATTTGATTGAAGTTGCTTATTATAATTATTTTATATTTGATTATATAATTACGAATAATTTTTGGACTTTGGGCCCTAGAAAAAACATCAATATACTTTATGATTACATGTATTCCTTGATTTTTAATATTAATAAAGTTTACATCACAACATGATTGTTCTTCTATAAGAAATAGTATATGATAATGTATTATGTGTAATTATCATACTGAAAGCTCATATCAGTCCCCCGCAATGATGGGAACCAATAAGTTCCATGATAGTATTCTTAAATAAAATTTCTATGGTCGATTGATATAATTTTATGGGACAAAAATGATATAGGATATCAAGGGTCGGTGGCTCATATAACATTGAGACTTATTCTCATAAAGTTCATCCAAGGCAGTCTCAAGAAAAAAGATCATGAGAACCTAACCCACCATTAGGAAATATATATTTAGTCATGTCATTGGATGTTCCTATAGGAAAACATGTGTAATGATCCTTATAATTTCTTATTACTATTAATCTATATCATAATTTCTTTGATTTGATGTACCATCATAAACTGTGATGACATATGGTCATTTAGAATTTTGGTGCATCAGGTGGTTCATGAATGATATGAAATTAATGAATAATATGATAAAAAAATTTCCCCATATATTCATTAACATATTTTGATATCATGGTCCCTTTTATAGAAATGGGACATCAAAATTAAATCCATATTCATGGCGTTATTTTGAAAAATTCAATATGAAAAATTCGAAGAAAGAATCACCGAGCATATATGTTGATGACACCAGTATATTACCATATTAATTAGATATATCACATTAAAGAGATTATATTACACATTTAGTGTTATTATAAAGTTTTATATCATCGCAACAATAAATTATTTCTCTATGGGTGCCTTGTAGTGTTTCTAGATTCTAACCTTAGACTTTAGGTTGTTACACCTAATTAAAATCAAAACGATACATAGAGGTTCATGCACTATGTTTATGCATTGCCTTTGTTAAATTTTATATAAATTTGATTTCTTATAAAATAATTATTCTCTTTTGTCATTTAATAATTATTCTTGTTTTCTTTATCACTTATATTCATGAACCAGTTACTCAAGAGAATATTTGTGAGTTGAATATTCAAAAAAATATTTAATCTTTATTATAGTGGATAACATATTTAGTTATTTATTTATTATACAATAATGAATTCATATTTATTCAGTAAATAAATAGTCATTATTAAAGGGCTAGTAAATATTAATAAGGATCGATGAAAAATTTTAATAGTCTGACAAGAAATTTTATATTCAATATTATTTGAAAAAAAATTAAATTATTTATTCAAGGAAATAATATTTATTTTATTTTCTACTTTTCACATGACAAGTAAATAATAATTATTCTTTTATTATTTAGGCATGGGGTTCAGAGGGGATTATGAAAATAATAAAGTCCCTTGTGGAATAATTATTTTCTAACTCTCACTCTATTTATACATAGCTATATCATTTATCTAAACCTTATCCATTCTAATAATTATTCATAACAAATTATAGAGAATATTTTATACCCTACATAGCTCCTATCCAAGAATGTTGTTAACAGTGGAGTGTGTTCCTCCTCCTGTACCTCTCAATTATAGAGAGAATAATGAGATTCCTTCCACCTAAAGTGATTCTTAGGGTGATCAAAGGTGAATGATGCATGCATTTGGATATTCTATACTAGTACTCGTAGATTTATATGGAAATTCTCAAAGGTTTTTTGTGTTTGTGTGGATCACCACTATAAAAAATATTCTATTGATTCTTGTAATTCAATGAAGGTGTGATTTGAATACATAATCAGATTCATCCATGAATAATGAAATTCAACATAAGGTATTTTTTCATGCAAAGAAATTTATTTTAAATTATAAGTGATGATCTTGTATTCTTAGTTCCAATGTAACATTCTTTTAATATTTGACTTAATTATATTAGTCGTGGTGTTCTTCATCATGTACTTCATGGATTATTCATTGACTAAGAAATAAATTTATTTTATTGTGACCAATATGTGATTCTATTTCACCTGAGACCATTAAGTTGTTTTATAGTTTTCACATGATTAATTTATAATTTTTTATTAATAATTTATTTTTGATAATCATTTTTTATTAGTTTTCATTTCTATGTTATTCATTATTTAAATTTTAATGTCTAATTATTATCATAACTTATTTTTTCTCACTCATATAACAAATATAATGGTTAAATTTACCAGAAGATCATATAAAGAATCCATCGAGAGGGGGAAATGGCTCTGGATAGATAACAGAAGACTACGTGTCATGTAGTGTGTCGGTACATATCGTGTACCCATGTTCCTTACACTCAAAATAACTACGATAAATCTAGGTCATTGAATAATAACAACATGTAAAATGAATTTAATGCACACCATGTGTTGAATAGGGTAGTATGTAACAAAATTTATAAGACTACATGCCATGTAACTTACATACATACCATACAGTCAATGTGTTTCCCTAAAATAAAACACATGGGTTCAGGTTATTTCATGCATTTGTTACAAGTAATGGAGACTAAAATACCAAAAAATATCGAGAACATGTGGAATATAGTTATCATACACACCATGTAACAAATTCATGTATGCGATTTATAAACCATCTCAGTCTCTGGGTGTGTTTATCAAACATGGGAAGAAGATATTACACTTTGTATCCCAAGTACATTCCATATAACTCATTGTACTCCATGTGATTAATTTGATGTGGTTAGTTAAAAATTAATGATATAATTAATCCTAATAAAAATTTTATTAGTTATAATTTATTGAAATTAAATTCCATGTTATAGTATTATTATATATATATATTAAATTAATTTTCATGTTAATTTCTGAACGAAAAGTAGTGTATGGTTTTTACTTGTAGTGTACTCTGTGTGGCTTAATATAATTACATGTTGCATAATTTATATGTGTTTATTTGTAAATTATTTATAGTATATTCATTGTGTTTACATTCCACACCATGTGTAATGACCAGATCTAGAACCACTCATCATTACCTAGACTATAGACAACATAGGACCTTAGACATGCCTCACCATACATCATGGGGTACTGACTAGAGATGATGAATTAATACTTACATTTGGGAGAATATTACCTCAAATCAAAGTGAAATCAACATCAGAAATAACAAAGATTCATACTCATCCATAGAATCAGAGTACACATAATAAACTATAAGCATATCTAATAACATAAATGATGTTTTCATACAAAACATACAACTAATATCCCATTAGTCCAATTCAAAATAAAAAAACTACAATGAAACTCACACACCCTGGACCTACTACTATTCTCATGTCTCATCCTAATATCATGACACACTTGAGTTTATCCATCCCGATTCACTACATAACCTATTCTATGAACTAAAATATATATATAAGGTCTATACATGCACCGAGAATCTCATATAGGGTGTGAGCATAAAACTCCGTAGGGTCTCACCAAAAAATTATAATATAGCTCATCATATTCATGTGTACCAAAAAGGAAATGAAACATAATAAACATCTTTATCTGGTCTTCATGTGATAACCAGGACACCATGACACCTGGTGAGATACACATGACCATGAGGCTATTAGGTGCTAAACAGACCACCCCGCCCCTATCCATACCTGTTTTGGTGCCACAAAAGAATCCACCCTAAGCCTCATGTCACCATAATAATGCTTGGCATATACTGGAAAAATATTGGTAGGTCAACATAAAAAACCTCAACCCAATACCAAAAAACACTGGGCATGACCACACATCCATAAGTCTTGTCCCAACTCTTCTCACTCAAGGGAATTCAATCGATCTTGTCTCCTATCACACCACAACCCAGTCCTTAGGGAGATCAACTACTATTACCCAAGACACCCCTAGAAAGGTCCTTTTTCATTGGTAAACCCACAACCTCCCACTCAGGATATTCTTAGTTAGGCTTTCTCACTCAAGGTATTTTTCCATTGCATAACACCAAACATATCTCTAAAGTTATAGCCTGACTACATGAACAATGACTCAAGCCACTTATAGAAATATACAAAACCCAATTCCAAAAGCATCAAGGATTGTTCATCACACTGACTCAAACCCTCAGACTCTGTAGATTTCACGTCTCACTGACCCATCTATCCAAACTCTAGGGATATACAATAGGTATATAAATCATGATTAGGGACCACGGACATCACACAACTCGTTGGATGATCTCGGGGTGCTATTTTCTCAAGACTGATCCCCTTTTCAAAACACATCTCAAATTTAATAATTGGGAATCCACTAGGCCCTCCAGACCCACCATGGTTTCCATCCATCTATTCCAGCTCACAATCATCACCCAACAGTGACATCACAACCCAAAGGCTCCTCCAACCCAAACCTGAAGGTCTAGTCTAACCTTTCCAATCCCATAACCACTCCTACTCACACTAAAAAGGGATTATCCTATGACGTCACATTATAACCTTACCATGACATAATAGTAAGGGTTTAATATCAAGAAAATCCCTCAATTGAATCCCCATTCCATGTATCACAAGACTCCTCTTGGTTTAAGTACACATCAAAACTCACCTCAATCCACTGGTTGGAGTTTCTGAATTCCCATGAAATGTACATCAATCTTTCCCTTTGTCACTCATCCCCAATCCACTCGTGTATACCCCTTATCCCTAAGAAACTAATCTAGGATATCCTAAATCACATCTCATGACCTAGTCCATCCCATAGGTCTCCCTCCATCTCAAACAGCATACTTTCCCTTGGATACACAGTCATTGGGTGATCCAAAATCCTCTAAGTGATAAAGAGAACATATTCCAATCATGGGAGGACTACCACCATACCAACTCATTTAAACAGTGAAGCACCGGTTCATAAACCCTATTCTTTATCCCCTTATTGTATACATACATGCACACTCATAAATAAATATGTAAATTATTTTTTATCATAGGGTCTACCAACCATTATACCAGAGTTAACCCCTCTCAAAGATCTGCTAAACCTCATCTAAGATAACAAGAATCTCCTGCACCCCTAGAACCAAATTCACACCAAGTTAAAACAATAATTAATTTTAATAATTTATAATTAATTATTTGGTGAATTTATAAATATTCATAATGCCTAAGTACTAATTAGAAGCCAATCGTTCACCAGAATCACAAGTAACAAGGTTTATTCCACTCTTATCAAATCTCGGTACCTAGGCTAAAATAAATCCTTTATGATCATTCCCTTTATAATATCCCATTTCTCTATATTTTATAAAAAAATCACTACATGATTTTTTATAGTTTCATACCATCATAAAAATGGTTTCTAATAGTGTATGGATAGCATCTTGGGACATCTTCTACACATGGTGAACAACCACCCGCCCTCCATCCTGATGGATACCGCTATGCTTGTAGGGAATAAAAAAACCTACCCTGAACTCATAAAAATTTAGATAGAAATGAGAATAATTAAAAATAGAAGGATAAATAGACATCTCACCATTTATACTCTGCTGGAATTTATCAAAAATTTCCCCCTATGGAGGTCAGTTAAAGGAGAGAGAGGGGAAGGGGTATGACTAGAAAAAATAGTCTTTTCAATATCCCCCACCCCTAAATCCTATAAAACCACAAAAGTATAAAATCGAAAAAAATTAACCTGTTAAAAAGTCTCCCATTCCCCACTATGAAACTGTTGGAGCTCACTAGCTAGCTGGTGTCCTATACTAATGAATATCAGTAAACCCTACCACCTAACCCTTCTTTGAAATCCTCCCAAACACATATATCACTTATGGTTCCTTAAAAACTATCCAAAAAACACCTATGAAGTATTTCCAAAAACAATAATCCTTGATTTGGGTCCTAATGGTCAATAAGAAACACCCACTAAATTAAATTTTTAAATTCATTCTAAAAATATTGACCCAAAAATCCACTAGTAATTTAAAAATACCTATTAAAACACTTCTCATAAACAAGAAGCCATGGTGGTCCTTGAACCATATCTCATAACCTACCATGATTTTCAGTTCAACATATATATCTTTTGTTCCATCTATGAATTACAATCATTATCCTTTGTGTGTAACTCCAATCACTAGATGCACCATTCACCGGAAGTCAACCTACCCACTCGCTACCAACGCCTACTCCGAGATGATGCTCACCTGCACCTATCTCTCCAAACATTCCATGGTGTATTTCATTGAATAAAATGGAGGATTATGGTACTCCACTCCATAATATCCCTATTAAGTTATGTTATTTTAAACCATGGTTCTCCCTATAATAAAAATTTTCTAATGAAAGATCTCTTCATGCGGTCCACTAAACAGTTAACTACATCCCACACAACACTCTAAATATAGCTCTCCTGTCATAGTATCCAACCTAAAGTAGAATTATAATTAGACCAAAACTTCACAACTTATCTAGATATTATAGATCACACATTATGATATATCCTCCAAGGGAACATCAGATGACAAATCAGAATTTCCACTAAAACCCCCATGTATAGGGTACTACTCATGTTCTGACACATGTAACCATCCTTTTCATGCTTCCTAATAATTATTATCCAAATAGACAAATTAATTATGTTTTTTCACATGATTCAACTCTTGAATACTATGAAGAATATAGTTGAACCCCTAAATCATGTCATGAACCACTGATTCACCCCTTAATCATACAAAGAAACTAGTTCTCCTCCTAAACCACAAGCTAAATCATGGATATATATATATGAATCACCCTCAGTTCCCCCTGAAATTCCAACACTGAAGTCCAAGAAGGACTCTTGATGTAATTCCTTTATTGGATAACCACCAGCAACACTAGAAGTCATGCTCTCAATCCCAAATAGGCCATGTCATCAATCCCAAATAGAACCTTTCACTATAACCATGCCACTTCTCCAAATCCACACACACACCTCCTATCAACCTTCGACACCACGACCCCCTAAAAATTCAAGACATGTAATTATCTCAGTTAAACAAAACCAGAGTACCCTAATCCATTAATGATGTCATGTTTCACCACCGAGGGACATATCCCAATGCACCAAACCTCAAGATTCTATTCCTAAAAGTGCCTCACCACTACAATACCATCACGGTTCCCCTTTAGTTAATCTATAACCTAAACCTTTCTCAATGTAACCATACATGACCATCCAAATCCATTTTTTGTATTTTTGAAAAGACACTTTTAAAGGCTAAGTGTGAACCCTACAATTTCCACACAAAAACAATGTTCCAGTAGAAGTCTTAAAACACAAAACCAGTTCAAGACATCAACAAAAATCAAAACACCCCACCTGCTATAGAACGTTCAATTTAAAATTCAAAACAAAATCAAGCCCACCGCATATGGAATGGAAGCCTCCTAGAACCTTCCTGGAACCGCGCTTTGATCGACCAGTGCTAAACAAATACCAAATTAATAATTTAAAATTCAAAAGGTAACAAAAACACTGAGGTGGCGCAAACCATGAGGCACTACAACATCTGTCATGTCATCTATATCTTCCATCATCATTAGGAAAACCAAATCATCGTCGTCATCTTCCATCCCTTCTCGAGCCACCACCAGAGAACGTCCCAATATAGTTCCCATCACAAAAGAACCCACACTGCCGTCATTCACCTTTGTCAAAAATCTCACCACACTAGACAAAATCACCGAATCCAGAAACATAAAATGACAGATACCATATCCACAAGAAAAACAAGTCGACATTGTTATTTCTTCTGTCTCTATCGTCACCATCTGAAACTAACCTCATTCTCCAGAGATCATCGTAGCCACCAAGAAAACATAACCATTGCCATTGAATAATAAATCGAGTGAAAAAAACCCATGTTGAGAGCACCATAGGCCACAACATCCCACCTCCCAAAACCCCTAAGGAATCGCCACTCTCTATCCGAATCAGAGAAGAGTGGAGGGACCTGAGGTCATGGAAAAGATTTAAATGGCCATCAGCTCCAAACAGCACCATCACGGCAGGGCTGACTCATGCACTAATTCACAACACAAATGGTCACTATGCATACCCAGTGCGCACCTACCCTCACACACCAAGATTATTACAAAAAATATCACCACACTAACTTTCATCCTTAATTAGAGTATCCCACTGAGAACATTCTCATATGTTCTCTCCCACTATCAATCCCAATATCAACTGAATAAAATGGATGCATGATCCAATAAAACCCAATTGCACGATCTGAATCATGAAACTATAAATCATGACACAATTAAATTATGCTCACATGCCTAACTCACTTACCATTACCCACACTCATGTTAGTTGTATCCAACCTAAGAATAATTGATTTCCATATTCAAAATTAAGGCAACTCACTCATTCCAAGATAAATCACTCTACTACCCACTACCTCAGAACCTTTCCAGAACCATGATCAACCACTCATTAGACTACAATGCTACATGAAATCGCATCCCAATAAGAACTAGGTTATTAACCCAACCAATCCTTCCCTTAATACCAAAAACACTCCATGTTATTCATATCTAAAAATCATAATGCATTTCCAATTAATTTCCTCAACTTCCTAGTTCAATTAAGAAGAGCTCCACTAAGAAGATATATGGGAAAATATCATGTAAGTAATTTTTGGAACTTGAAATAAGCAAACTCATCCTAATGAACCCCAATGGTTTATCATTATCAGGGAAACTTGTGTCCATACTTAGATTATCTCTCAAGAACACCATGCCCAAATTGATTCATCACAATGTAATATAAGCATGCACGGACCTGTTAAGGGTATCTATATATCCCTTAATGAATGGATTGTATTTCCATCACCATAGAATCTCCCACCATAAAATCCACATGTTCTTCCATCAAAAGTAGATACACCATAGTAAACCTGAGTAGAATTCCACCAAGATGTTATATGGGAAAACATTATATAATTTGGTTTTAAAAATTTAAACAGTCAGACCTATAATAAAAAAAACAACAATAGTAAATTGAACATATGTCATGTGAATCCTACATGCCTAATAGTATTCATGAACAAGACCTATTTACAATAGGAAAATATATGAACATGGGCCTATTTCCAATGGTCCCTGATCAAAAAAACAAAAAAAATCATGAATCAGAACTCCAGTTGTTTCATCTATGGTGAAATCAAATAATTGTACCAATAAAAACATAGAAAAACAATCCCATGCCCATTGAAACATGGACTTACTACTAGAATATGTGTTCTAGATGCACCAGTATAATATCTATCATAAGATCTAACATATTCCTAGACCACCTATATACCATCTCCCGAAATAATCAAAAAAAAACAATGATATGATAAAAAAATTAATGTCTCGACCTTGGACCACTCATCATTAATTGGACCTAAGACTACATAAGATAATAAGTGTGCCACCCCATACACCAGAGGCGTATATATAGCATCAAGGGACTTATTCATACATTGGGGGGACTATTACCTTAAATAAGGGTAAAATTAATAGAGGAAATAACTAGAAATCATACACTTCTAGAATATCTTAGTGTGTATAATAAACAAATATTGAATAAAATACATCATTTTGTCCTAAAACCATACAGTTGATCACCCGCATTACCTCTAAGGGGGAGAATTCTTATATTCAAACCCATTGTGTGTTTCTAAATCTCATAGTGGTCGGATTAGGGCTAGAGTGGGTGTGTATATTTTTAGCTGCTAAATGATGGGAACAGTTGGAATTGATTGCAATTTAATATTTCACATCATGAATTTTTAGTTCATGGATTGGGTGAGAGTCCATTCATGAACTATAATACATTCATGACTTATGTGAGGCTGGTCCATGGGGTTATACAAAAAGTATAATTATTTAGTATTAATCGGTTCTAGGCGACACATTTTTTGGAGAGATCTAAAAGATGATATTTGCATTACATGAAAGGGTTTCATGCTATGTAAATCCTCTGTGAAGCATGTCCTTACATGTTGTAGTGCCTTGGGGTTTTTAAAAACCTACGACCCTTATCTTGATTTCCAAGAATCAAAATACCCTCTCTCTTGGAATTTTGGAATTACTTTTAAGGGTATCAGTTCTTAGACTTCTATATTTGATCTATGGTGATCTAAGGTACATTCTACCTCTTCTATTGTAGTTTTTAAATATAGTTCCTCCCACTTTTTCTTTACATGAAATGAAGGTTTGTCTCTATGTTTCTAAGGGAGTTTTTCTTATTTGTTAGTTAGAGTTTATATTCCATGGTTTCCCTCAGGGATTCAGATTATTGTGGGAGAGGTGATCAGGATATACGATATTAGTATATTCTTGTGAAAAGAATTTTGACTCCTTTGAGGTAGGAGATTCATTGATTCTCTTGCTTTGTTTATGTGAAACCATAACGTTTTCATGTTTTATCCATTTAGATGTAAATGGAATTAAACTAATAATTATTGGACCAGATTAATAAATAATTGGTTATAGTTAATGAATGTTGATTCTTTCTATGATAATAATAGTTTTCCTCTTGATTTTATTGATAGTTTGATATCTATGATATTATTTATACAATATCTTTTTATTCAATGGATTTTCATTTTTTTATGCATGTAAATTGTTAAATAACTTCATGTAAGAGTTAATTGAAAAGTAAATACCTCAAGAATAATTAAGAAGGTGCATGTCTAAACACATTGTTTCTGATAATTTGATGATAATAAACTTTATGTAATGTAAATGGTTAATTAAATGTGATATTCCATGAAAATGGAAGTGTTAATGAATTTGAATTGTGATAATTCTTATTTATAATGTTGATAATAAAAAAATTACCCATTAATTGAGAATGGTTTATATAACATTATGATGAAATTGATTTTAATTCTAAAATCATGTTTAGATTTTGATAGCTTGTTATAGATTTATGCCTTAGGTTTCCCATAGTTGGATCTTGTGAATAATTAATTGTTAAATTAAATATGGAATAAGAAACATTTATATGGTAAAAATAATTTCTAAGTCAGGAGTTTCCCATATACATAAAAAGATAATTGCCAAAAGTTTAGAGCCATGAGATCTCATTTATGTGTGAAGGATGGATGCCTTGTTTTGGGGCCTTGATTTCCCTCTTGGATATGATTTTTTCCCTACTACTTTTTTATTTTATCTAGATTTGACATTTCATGTGCGATGTGATATGGGGTATAGAGGCTTGAATGTGATATGATTCTGGGATGGTTGGTGTGATGTGGTCTAGGAATCCTGAATTATGTATAAGTACTTGATTCCTATGATGTAGAGATGTATTGGGATATGCATGTGGGTGTCGCGGATTGAATAATAGATTATATAATGGGTTAAAACTAGTCTTACCCATTGATGTTATGTTGAGAGCTGAGATACATGATTATGAATCTCTTTAATGGTCGATGGATGAGTTTCTTGTTTTATCCGCATTCGTTTTCCCACTTTATGAGGTAGATAGATGTGTTTGGTTGCATGTTTCCTCTTGGAGGTATCTTATTATAGTTTTCCTAGAGTACCTGGATAATATATTAATGATAATAATTAATAATTAATTATAAACATATGGGTTTGGTGTTTTTGGAATGAAAATTATGAAAATATTTTAATCTTGATAAACTATGCACTTGGTTATGATTATTCCAGGGTGGAATGGACTTCATGATGGTGATTAATAAATGTATCCTAAAATATTGTTAATGGTTAATATTTTGGATAATAAATAAATTAACAGGATGAAATGGTAAAATATAAATAAGTAATTAAGGTAGAAAATTTGAATTATTATGTGTTGTTAGGACAACTTCTCTAAGAAGTGGAAAAAGGGAGTCCGAGCGATGTTAGTTGTAGTTAAGTATAAGACTATGTTATTCACATATTGTGGTTGTGAAATATATTATATCTTATACATTGTGTAATTTAATACACTACCCCACCCATGTAGGTTGGGGTTACTGACACCCAATGGACTTTGGGAGGGTATTTTCCTCAATATCTCGAGGGGAGGATGGATGGTTGACTACACCCTATGGCCCCTCTCTCTTCTCTTGGTATTTAATTCTGCTGGTATGTTGGTGTTTAGTTTTATCATATATTTTTTATAGAGGGATGTGGTGGATTAAATATATTTCACACACATGGAATACTAGATATAGTATCAAAAATATTATTATTGGTATGATGTGTATAAGTTGTGATGGATTGAGGTACCTTACTCAGTGTATGGGATGTAATGGATTGAGGTATAATACCCAATATATGATATATGTCAAACGGTATGTGGGGGATTCCAAAAACTACTTGGTTTATATATACAGAAATGTGGATGGTATGATGTGATTATGTGATGCCCAAGGTGTGTATTGTGATTCTTACCCAATTTTCTTTGGGCTAGCTTATTCTTGAGAGAGATGGATTAGGATGTGTGACAATGAGGAAGATCAAAAAACCGGTGAGGAAGTGGTAGCGGGGTATCATTTATTTTTCATTATTATAATATATTCTATCTTGTATGCGATACTTGGTGAGTCTTAGTCATGCAGAGGCTGGGAACGTAGAATACTTATTCAGATGATGAGTTAGTTTAATTTTTTTTTGCTTTAGCATGATTTCATTATCTTTTGAAAAAATATAATCCAATGAGGATCATACTAAGTATATTTTTATGGTCAAACTATGTACATGTAAGTTATTTTTTAGGTCAGCTTGACTAGGATAAATATTGGGATAGATATTACTAGATTGTGGTTTTGCAGGAGCTATTTGGGCTTGGTGGTCACTACCACATTTACCTTTCTGTACCTATTGTGTTTCTTTTAGTTGTTAAATCACTATATGGAATTTCATGTTTTCAAATAGAATTTATTTATATATATTTATATGAAATTTTTCATTGGTGTATTTTATTTATCTCTCTTGTCATCATGTTATCTTAGAGGGTAATGACTCTCTTATGTATGGTTATTATACCCTCGATGCTAGTCACCAACTTGAGGCCTAATGGAGGCTAGACATGGGTAGTCACCATCTCCCTTCCCTAATTTTCGACCTAGGAGGGGTGCTACTTGGGTGGAGGGGGTTCTTAAAGAGTGATATTATAGAGATGTTTGAGGGATGAGATGGAGTTTAGAGTTTGAAAATGGTGAGGTTTACCAGGTTTGTAGTGAAATAGTGTTATCAAAGATTAGTGATTGATGTAAACATGAGAGAGCAGCTGAGACATGGGTATTTAGGGCCCCCTATGATCTTATGCACAAAACTATAAGTTTTAAAATTCTACTAAATGAAGGGATAATATTTTTACGGTAGAGACCAAGGAAAGGATCATTCAACTTCTTCTTTATACCCATGTTTGAAATTGGTAGAACTTGGGATAGGTTAAAATCATAAAAATATAATAAAAAAATTAATTAATTATTGTGAATTATTCTATATTCTAGGTTTAGGAGTCTTAAATTTTGTTATTTTCCAAGAATTGTGCCAGTTTGACATCCCCCATAGGTTCATTCCGAAGAAGTTTAGCGATATGTTCTAGAAGATCGTTGTAGAGTAAAGATAGAAAACAATTCCACTTGGAGTATGACACTCCAAGAGTTTCAGAACCAGATTATAAATAAGTATGAGTGCACTATTTCAGATTTGGAAACATAAGACTAGTTATAGGAAATTTAGATTGCTTTTAGTTTTATCCATGATCAGAAGAAGCCCCGAGTTTTTTTATATGACTATACTATGAGTAGTAGTGAGGTAGGTGTGGTTCTTGTTCTTTAGACATAGTGATGATTCAATAACCACATCGGAGAATTTTCAAGACCAGTATAGAGAAGAGTTCCTCTATTTAGCCAAAAAGGCATAAATTCAATAGGAGATTCTTACCCTTCGATAGGGGAGTTACAACGTGCGAGTGTTTTGGAACTATTTAAGGAACCTTAGGTGATATGCTTTATACTTGTTTCCAAATGAGGAGTCTGGGGTGAGGTATTTTGAGGAGGATTATCATCCAAAAATCTAGTTTTAGGTCACCCCATTTATACTAAAGATGTATCTTGAGGTGCTAGAAAGATAAAAGAATATTGAGAGGAAACCGGCTAGAACCGGATCATCATGAGAGTGGATTCATTAGGATTCTTCATGAAGTAGATATGTGGTTTTGGATTCCTAGTTTCTTGGACAAAATATCATTCAGTTAGTTGGGGATAGGTCCTAGCCCTCATCAGCTCATCTTTGTGGTGGTAGATATTCGCATACATATGTCGACGGATCATATGCATGTTTTTCATGTGAAGTATGAGTTCATTAGTGGTGAGAGTTAATGATATTTTAATGCAGTCATCAAAAACAAGTGTTCTACTTCAAGTACCTTAATTGATACATTTTCATCCAAGGCAGTAGTAGTAGGGTGTTCCAGTTTTGGATCAGTATAAGGGATATGGGGAAGGAAGGTTACAACACCAATATTCTCTTCATCCTCAAAGAGAAGTATGTGGCTATGGATGTGCTCATCAGAAAGGTCATAAAGACCATATAGAATATTGTGGTCAGCTTTACACTTTAGTATTTCGAGTTCTAGGTAAGATATACATCATTCAATGTACCGTTATCTTTTTTTCTTCATGGGTGGTTTCTTTTTTTGATTTAGGAGAAACAAAATCCTATATATAGACTACCATCATCCATGCTTTGGGAATCTTGGTAAAGAGTCTTCCAGATCCCTTAGAATTTACTACATAATTTATAGGTCGATCTGACTTGTATGAAGTAAGTAGGGATTATGATCTAGTGTAGGGAAAACATCACTTTAGGGTATATTTCCTATGATTGAAAATACAACCATATGACATCATCTTTGGAATGAATTGGTTGTATTTGATGAAGTATATTGGGGATTTATTCAAGAGGTAGTTTGTTTATTAATAAATGGATGGAGGTCCAATGGTCATTGTTACAGAGTGAGACCCTTGGATGGGATAGAGGCATGTTCCATATTATTCTTCTTTGATGGATGAGTTAATTTTGATTTCATCGTAGGCTTAATAGATGATGTTCTCCAGGGTTATCAAAGATTAATCTGATGTCTTTCTAGAGGATTTTGAAGCATTACCCCATCAATGAGAGATCGAGTTAAGGATCAAGCTACAGTTGTGAGTGTCTCCTATATTGATGTCTTTTTATTGTACGGTTCCTTCTATGTAATGAGTGTTGTGAGTACATATTGATGATGTATTGCTACATGGTTTTGTTTGGGTGAGTGTGTCACCATGGGGTGCACTAGTTTTGTTCATGAAGAATCCCAATGTTAGTATGTATTTTTTTATTTATTATCATCACTTGAACCAAGTTAAACTGAAGTACCTCTATCCTCTTCTATGGATTCATGATTTATTTGATCAAATGAGGGGAAAAATTTACTTCTTGAAAATTTATTTGTGGTCAACATATCATCAGATATGGGTGAAGGATATTCAAAAGACTTATTTTTGTTTTCATTATGGGAATCATGAGTTTTTTATGATATCATTAGGTGTGACTAATTCTATAACCATGTTTATGGGGTTGATGAGCATAGTGTTCCAAGATTTCATGGATAATTTTTTGGTTGTTTTCATCAATGAAATACCTATGTAATCTGTGTCAAAATAGGAGCATGTAGAGTATCTTTGTGTCATTTTGGGGTTTTATCATGAGTAGTTGTTTAGGATGTTTTTCAAGTGTGATTTTTTTCTTATAAAGTTCATTTATTAGGGAATGTTGTTTCCCAATAGGGATTAGTTGTAGATACTTCAATGATAGATGAAATTGTTTCTTAGGTGTCTCCAAAGATAGTGGCAGATGTGAAGACATTCCTTAGTCTTGTAGGATATTATAAGTGGTTCATAGATAATGTATATTGGGTTGTGGCTCCATTTAAGTCCTTGAGTTAGAAGGATCAAGAATATTTTGGACTAGATAGTTTTAGGAAGCCTTTATGTATTTGAAGGAAAAGTTGGTTAGTGCTCCAGATATTTGATTTCCATTAGAAGGAGTTTAGTTTCAGGTTTTAAATGAAGCTTAACATATTTTTTTGGGTTGCATTATGAATTATCAAATATTGGTAGTTTCTTATGTGTCTTGTTAGTTATGTCCCCATGAGCGTAAATATGGAACCCATGATACTAAATTGGCAGTAGTTGTGTTTTCTATGATGTTTTGGAAATATTAACTCATCGATGACTGTTTAATTCTTTTTGTTGACCATAAGAGCATGAGTTATGTCTTCTAATATCATGACCAGAATATTAGATTGAATTTTTGTATGGAATTATTGTAGGATTAAAACTATTAGGTTTTTTATACACCAGGAAAGGGAAATTTTGTAGCTGATGCGCTGAGAGGGAATTCAAGTAGTGATGCTACGAATGAATCTGAAGATATCTAGATAGTGATGGAAGAACTCTCAATAATAAATATAGATTTTAGATAGGTTTGTGGTATATGTTATTTTTTATAGATGATAGTGAAGTTGTATTTAGTTAAGACGTTGGAGTTGTCCTGGTTATGGGATTCTGAGGTGGATGTTTAGAGGAACTTTGTGGTTTTTAGTTATTCCCCCATGGTTGATCGAAGGATGGACATCATTAGGTGTTGTTCCTAGGAAGTATTTTCATTCCATTGGTGATTCATGGGATGGTTCTCTATGAGTTCCATATATCACCTTTTTTGGTACATCCCACCAGGAAAAATATGTATCCATCTTTGAGAGGTTATTTTTTGGTGGCATGGGTTAAAGTATGCAATTATAGAGTTTGTTTCTTGATGTTTATTCTTCCAAAAGGTTATCATCAATCACCGAGTTCCTGTTTGTCTTCTCCATCCATTAGATGTTCCCTAGTTGAATTCAAAAGATGTATCGATGAGATTAATTACCATTTTACCTTGATAATAGGGATTCTTTGATGCTATATAAGTGATAGTGTATTTTTTGAAAAAATCATCTCATGTTTTAGATATCATTGATTCAAGATTAGTAGAGGTTTTGTCAAGGAATTATCTAGAGGAGTTTTTTCCAATCCATGGAGTCTTGAGGGAGATTATCTCATATCATGATCCTCATTTTACGTTCAGGGTGTGGAGAGGTCTCTAGAATTCTTTTAGATCTTAGTTATTCCTTAGAACTATTTTTCATCCACATAAGGATAGTTAGACAATGAAAACTGAAGAGCCTCTTGATGAGATGTTGTTATCTTACATCCAAGATTTTGGAGGTTCATGGATGAGTAAAATTCCCTTGGTATATTTTTCTTACAAAAATAGTTTCCACTCCACCATTGGAATGGTTTCATTTAAATATTTATACGGATGACCTTGTCATTCTCCATTTTGAATGAGTGGGGTTAGATATGCATAAATTCTTTAGCCGAAACTGGTACAGAATATAACATATATGGTTCATGTAATTAATGAGAGGATGAAGGTAGTATAGGATCAATAGAAATTCAATGTCGATATTATGTGTAAACCTCTAGATTTCAACGTTAGAGATCATGTGTTCTTGATGGTTACACATAATTGTGGGAATCGATGCTTTGGTAATGGGATTAAGATTTCTCCCCAATTTTGGGGGGACTTTGAGGTTTTTTCTAATATTGGAGTCTTGGAATATCAAATATCACTTCCCCTATAGACGATTTATATAAATGATATTTTCCACAAGGTGCAGATTCATTTTTATCTTCATTAAAACTCTCTATCATTGATTGTTATGATATTGATGTTGAAGATGATGCGACATTCGAGGAGAGGCATGTGGATATCCAAGATCACCAGGAGAAGGTGTTGTGCATGCATGTTATTACCTTGGATAATGTCTTATATATTCATGGTGGATTACAAGAGATGGCTTGGTAACTTGATTCATCGATGTATACTCAGTAACCCAAGATATTTTATGATTATTTTTTATCTTTAAACATTATTCTATTGTGAATTTTACATTTTTTTTATTAGATGGTTCTCTATTGTTTCGTATTGGTAACCTCACTCTCTTTTGAGAGGTATCTCCCCCAGGAGAGTTATTAGGAGTGAGTTTATATTGTTGTGTGGTCATAAACTATTGCTATAATGAGGTGGTTATGCTAATATAATGTTGAGATCCTTGAGAGGTATCTCACATGGTGCCTCTTCGAACATCCCCTTTTCATTTAAACTCTTGTTTGGGTTTTGGATTGTCAAGGGGAAAATTTTTGAAAGGTATCCAGTGTGACATATAGGATAACCGTAGTCCAAAACATTTCATGATTTCATATCTCATGGTGCTCAAAGGAGTCCTAGAGTGGGTCTTCAGGTGTTCATGTACTAAAATCTAGAATAAGTGGGAATTCATATCATGTAAATGTTTAATTTCATGAATTCATAGTTCATGGATGGAGAGAGATCACATTTATGACCTAAAATACATTCATGTATTTTTTTAAGGCTACCTCATAGGGTACTACATGAAATATAAATATTCAGGATTAATTTTTTTCAGGTAGTTATTTTTCAGTGGGATATAAAACCCAATATTTACATGATGTGAAAGGGTTTTACGTTGTGTAAATCACATGAATAGTATCCCATTAAATGTTGTATAACCATAGGTTTTTCTAAAACCTATAAAATATCTCTCTATTTATAGGTAGTCAATGGCACTCTCTCTTGTAATTTTGGGATTCCTTTAATGATGATCGATTCTCGGCATTCTATATTTGATTCATGGTGATCCAATGTACATTATTCATCTTATCTTGTTGTTTTTTTAACAGGTTCATCCTTGTCCTTCTCATCATGGAGTGGATGTTATCCTCTGTGTTTCTAATTGAGTTTTTTTTGTGCATCTATGTAGTGGAATTCATGGAGGTATGTAGCTTTTTTTCAGAGAGGTGATTGAGATATATGACATTGGTCTATTCTTATGTGAAGAAAACTGACACCTTTGAGTTATAGGATTAATTTCTTCTGTTAATTTATATTAGTGAAATAATAAAGTTAGCATGGTTTATCACTTTGGATGGAAGTGGAATTAAACTAATAATTGTTTAACCAGATTAAGAATAATTGTTTGTAGAGATCTCATGTGGATTATATCTACTGTGATAAATGTTTTCCTCTTAATTTCCTAGATATTAGGATATCAATGTTATTTTTTTTAACATATCTTGTTATGATATAAATTAGCTTGTTGTTCTGGAGGAAAATTTGTAAAGAACATAAAGAAGGAATTATTTGATAATTAATTGGATTAAGAATAATTAAACAAGAGGGGTGTTTGAATCTATTGTTTCTTTTAATTTTATGATAATAAACTTGGTTCAATATGAATTATTGATTAAATGTAATCTTCCATGTTAATGGAATTGTTAAATAATGGGAGGCATGATAATTCTTGTTGATAATGTTGATAATAATAAAAATAAAATTAACTGAGAATGTTTTTTCATATAGTTTGAAGAAAATGGTTTTAATGTTAAAACATTGTTTATATTTTGATAGATTTTTATAGCTTGAGGAATTAGGTTTCCTATAGTTGTAACCTAGGAATAATAAATTGGTTAATTTAGAAAGAAATAATAATTATTTGTGTAATAAAAATAATTAATAAGGCCTGATTTTCCCATCTTATTGAGAAGTTTGAGTACCATGAGTTTATAGTCATGAAAGATCGTTTATGTGGGAAGGATGGATTCCTTTTTTTAGGGACTAGATTTCCCTGTTGGATATAATTGCATTTTTCATACTAATTTTGTGACGTACTCCAAATGCGAGCTTCTCTATATGATGTGATATAGATCAGGGAGGCTCAGATGTGATATAGGCCTAGGATGGCTGATATTATGTGGGAAATAAGGCACAAATGATGTGGTATCATTTGAGTCCTATGATAAAGAGATGAATTAGGATATTCATGTAATTGTTGGGGATGGAACCAAAGATTATAGAATGGGTTGAATATGGGATTATTAATTTATGTGATGTTGATATCAAGGATACTAGATTATTAATTTGTTTAATGGTTTATGGAAATTTTTCTTGTTTTATCTGAATTCTTTTTCCTACTGCTTGAGGTAGCTGGATGATCTTGGTTTCATGTTTCCTCTTTGTGGTATCTTAGGAAGGTTTTATTTGAGTACTTGGATTATGGAATGATGATAATAATGAATAAATAATTTTTAACCCTTGGGGTTGGTTTTATTGAAATTAAAATTTTGTACAAATGTTAATCTTGAGAAACTGTGGAGTTGGTTTGGATTATGGATGGAGGTCATGTAAATCGTGATGGTGGCTAATAAATATATCATTAAATGATGTTAATGGTTAAATTAATGTATATAAAACAAATTAACAAAAGGAAATGAGAAAAAGTAAATAAATAATTATTATAAATCTTTTAAATTCTTGTGTACTTATGTAATATATGGTCTTAATAGTGGTAGTCGGGTGTCCAAGTGACTTTGGTAGCAATTGATCCTAAGCCTAGGTTATACACATAGTGTGCTTGTTATCTATATTATACCTTATATATTTTGTAATTTCATAAACCACACCACAAATGTTGGTTAGGGAAACTGACAACCATTGGACTCTGGGAGGGTGTTTTCCCCAACATCCCCATGGTAGGATGCATGGATAACTACCCCCTCTGACCCCACTCTCTTCTCTTAGTAGTTACTTGTTTTGGAATGCATGGTGTTTATTATTCTTATATATACGTGTGTAGATGGATATGATGGATGGTGGATATTTCACACACATGTATTACTGAATATAGTTCCAAAAGGATTATAATAGGTATAACATGTATAAGTTGTGATGGCTTGAGGTACCTTACTTAGCGTATAAGACTTAATGGTTTGAGGTATAATACTCAATGTATGATACATGTCATACAGACTATGATAGCTTTAGAAGACTACTCGATTTCTATATTCGGATATCTGTATGGGATAATGTGGTGAAGTGATGCACGAGTTTCATTTTTTGGATGGATTTCCCTATTGTCTTTTTTTTCTTATTTTGGTGAGAGATATATGATGACATGTGGCATTGGGTCAGAGCATAAAACCATTGGGGAAGTGGGAGTGGGGTAACCTTGATATTTCATCATTATATTATATATTCTCATGTATAAAATACATGGTGAGAGTTATCCATGTTGAGGCTAGGACCCTAGTATACCTATTTAGGTGATGAGTAAGTTTCATTATTGTTCACTAAAATTTTTCACTATTTTTGTATCTTTTTCACTAGAGTGTTAGGGGAAGATCCTAGTGGGTATACTATTATACTCATCATATCTGTATATAAAATATTTTTCTGGTCAGTCAGAGGAGGTTGGATATCAGGATGGATATTACAAGATCATGGTTTTATAGGATTTTTTTGGGATTCATTGTCATTTTCATATTTACCTTTTTTGTTCTTCTTTTTTACATTTTTGTTGTTATATTATCGTATGGAATTTAATTTTTTCCCTTTGGATTTATATATATATATATATATATATTAGTATGATACTGTTTTTAATGGTGTATCTATCTTATCTCTCTCATAATCATGTTTTCTTAGAGGTTAAATCCTCCCATATGTATACTTATTACACCCTCAGTGCTAGTCACGAACCCAAGACCTACTGGAGGTGGCACTCATGTAGTCATCATCTCTATTCCTTTGTTGTTGGCCAATGAGGGGTTCTCTTTTGGGAGAGGGGTCATGATATGTCCAATACCAAATAAAAAATAAACTAAAATTCAACTCACATAAAATATCCCTATTGAAATCCCCAAGACTCTTTCTAATATCATAATACCCTCAAAATACTCTATCCCAATCCTCTTCAGAACCTATTCTCTAACCTGAAATGAAAACATAATGACTACACATGCACTGAGTTTCCCATGTAGGGTGTAAGAATAACACTCAGTAGGGTCTCACCAATCATCCTTAACATATGTTGTTATGTGAATTTATATTTATAGAGAAAAGAATCATAATAAAAATTATCACTGAGTCTTAATGATCTAGTAAAGATTACATGACACCTAATCATATTGGCATGATCGTCAAGATATAAAATTCTAATCAAGCCACCCAAACCGTGACCATACTTACTTTTGAATTATGTAAAAATCTAGCATTATACCTATTCTATAGTATCGATTCCTATCCCACATATAAAAACTCAAAATAAAGTCACGTATAAAAACTTGGTACAATACCATCAGACACTGGGAATATTCTTACATTCATAATCCTCTACCCATCCCTTATCACGTATGAGGGGACCATCACCCTCATCACATGTCATACCACTTTCTATCCCCCAAGGTCTTCTAATTCCATGACCCAATATAGCCCTTATAAGGTCCCCTTTAATCAGTCAACCCATGTCCTCTCACTCAAGATGAAGTAAACTAGGCCTTCTCACTCAAGGAAAAGGACCATTTGGCAACCACTATCATATAACTTTGGTTATTACCCAACTATATTCACACTAATCCAAGACATGTCTTGTAAGGTCTGTGACCCATTATCTGAAGAATCAGGGCACAATCATCACAAAAAATAATCCACAATTACTATAGAAAAGTGAAATCATACCTATCTATACCCTCCAAACATTAGAGAGGTCCAATAACCACATAAAACATGAGAAGGGAACTTATGAAATCACACAGCTCCTCCACTGGTCCTAGGGAGATAGTCACTAAAGGCCTAGACCCTTATTGAACAATTTCTTAACATGCCTGATGGCACATCCACTAAGACAACTAGACCTACCATAGTCTTTACACATCAACACCATCTCATGCACATCACCCAATAGTTACATCATAGCTTTAAGGATCCACTAGTTCAGACCTAAATGTCTATCCTAAAATCACCAAGACCATCATCACTCCTATCCCTAGTGCCCATTGACTGTCCCAAGCCATAACAACCTATCATACCCTATCCTCAATAGGTGAGGTCCAATGCTTATAAAACCATGAAATACCCATGCCAAATCACACAAGAATTTTCTCACTTAAAGTAAACATCAAGACTTTCTTCTGGCCTAAGGAGGTATTTCCTCAATTGTCGTCAAATGTATGCATGTCTTTCATGTTCTCCCTTTACCCCAATATTATCATTCCTACCCACTATCCCAAGGAACCTAACCTAGGCTATCCTAAATTTCATCTCACTACCAATGACCTCTCATTGGTATCTCATCAAATCACGCAACACTTTATCCCCTTGGATACATAGTCATATAGAAATCAAAACTCCTCTAATTGCTAAAGAAACCTTGTTCTATGCAGAAGATTCCTAGAGTTGTCTCATCTCATATACCCTAGGAACCACAGGTCCCTAATCCTAACTTATAAACCCCATGTAGTTTTAAGAAATATAAAATCATAAATAGACATATATGTGATTTTTTATTATAGATCCCACCAACCCGGATACTAGATTTAACCCCTCGCTGATCTCCAACGAGCCTCACCCATGATAACGAAGCCTCATACACACGAACATGAATAAGATTCATTCCATGAAATAATAGTGACAAATTATACAAATTTATAAAAAAATTAGTTAATTTCCAAATAGTAATAATGCATAAATACTCATTGGATTCCAATAACCCCAGTATTGCAAGAAACCAATTGCAGTACACTCCCATCGCACCTTGGGACCTAGGCTTCACAAAATCTACAATTATCATACATGTTATAATGGTTGATTTCTTTTGATTTATCTATACTCATTAGGAAAATTCCTATAATGAAATATCTTTTATGAAACAACTTACAACAGTGTATATATAATATCTAGTTATTTTCTTTATGAAAGATGGGAAACATATTTCTTCGATCTTGTTCAATTCCACCTTGATTCATTGGAATCGGCACCAATACCTAACCCAAATTCATCCAAAATTATAGGTAAATGAGAAAAATGAAAAATGGAGGAATAAAATGAAATCTTACCTTCAATAATCTACAAAAATTAACCAAAAACCACCCCTCATGAAGATGGGTTGAAGGAGAGGGAAGGGTGGTTGTGGAGTTAACCAAAATAGCCTTTTCCAAATCCATCACCCCAAAAAATCCTAAAACCCATGAAGAAGAAAATGAACCCCCCTGAAATACACCCTGGAATCACCAGTGAGAAGTTGGGCCTTTCCAGCCTACCAGTGGGACATCGATTGGCTACTTTTTGCAAGGTAGGTCCATGTGCCACTAACATTCCAACCATCAAGTCAGTAACCTCTCCTACTAAATTTCAGCAGCACTGACCACCCAACCATTATCTAGATTACTCTAAAAACCCATATACCATATTGGGAAAATGATCAATGTCCAAAAACACCTATTAAATAGTTAAAAATACTTTGAACCATGGTTTGAGTCCCAATTATTTTGAAGAATCATCCACTAAATGAAAATTTCAATTTTTTTCTCAAAATAACATCCTAAAAATCCATTAGTTGTAACACCATGATTATTTGATTCCATATGATTACAAAGTATAAAAACCACACTAGGTAGTTTATAAGGGTAATTTTATTTTCCTCTAAGTAAACATGTTTTCTTTGTTAATTATAAATAAAATTTATTTTTTTATTTTTTTTCAAATTATGGACGATGGAAATTTCTCAGTCGTATTTGATATAATTAATATATATTTAATTATTTCATTAATCATATAATTAATTAAATTAATTCATTGAGATCTATATTAATTAAATAATTAATTAAAGTTAATTATTTATATATTTAAAATTTATATTTATTTCATGTGTTTGGATGATCAAGATCATAGACCAAGCTTTTATTTGTGACTGGTTTCCTTTTAATTTATTACTAAATTTAATTGATGTCTTGTGTGTCATCCACACCTCTATTTATATAAGGGAATGTTTTTCAATGGTTTATTTTATGTAAAACCCAAAACCAATCATTTGGTTCCCCTTATCTATGTTTAAGTAAATCTTATGTAATAGATGGAGTGAACAGATGAATTAAGATGGTTCAAGATTATAGAAAAAGAATAACTAATCTAGGAGGTTCACAGGATCACGAGTGGAATTATATAACATGAACCAAGTTATAGTTCAAGGTATTTTCCCCTAGGTTTGAGTTTTATTTTATCATACACTAGATTAACTAACCATTAGAAAAAAATTAATGATCATATCAATTTTATTATTATATTTCCTCCAAGCCTCGTGGTTAATTTCTTCAGGGATACTTTTTCATGATCACATAAATTAATAAATTAACAATAATGAAATATGAAATTAAAATAAATTTTATTATCTATAAACTTTTGTCAAAATTTTAATTAAGTAAAATAAACTTTATATAATCTAGAATTTATAACAATAATTGGGGAAAATTAAGCAAATATATATTAAAATTACATAATAATGTGTTAATTTATAAAATTCTTAAATTACATGAATAAGAATACAACCATAGAATTAAGTGTTTTCATGGAAAAAAATTTCACACATACGTTTATCAAATAATGTTTATAAGTGTTTTGATTTAATTAAAGTTTATTGGTATCTAGTATAATAGACAATGTTTGTTCAACGCCATTTTGGAGGATAGTGGTGAGGAAATACCAGACCAGGATTTCAGGATTGGGAAATCCACTAAATGGATCAAGGATTTGAGAGTTAAAGTAGTTTTCATGTTATGTATACCTTAACTCCTTTGAGTAACCTTTATTTACAAAGTATATTTTATGGAATGGAGTGGATGGATCCTTACCAAAAGAATATCCATACGATAAGATATTTTGAAACTAGTTGTGCTGGCCATTGAAATTTGATAAAATAATGGGAGATTGGTAAATTTAAATTATATTATCTAACACCATAATCCTAATAAAATACTACAATTCTCTCTTATTTATTATAGAAATGTAAATCCATGCAACATTTAATATATCACTATGATCTATACTAGATAATGATAATCTTTTCACTGGCTCTAATTTATAGGAATGGTATTGGTTTTTGTACACATACTACACTAGGAGAAGAAATTATATATTCTAGAAACCCTAGTTCCTGAGTCATTTTATAAATATTCTAGTGAATAATATTTGTTTATATACCTTAAACACATGGATGATTCCATAGAAGCCTAATTTGTAATTCTATTATCCTTTTCTATAATCTTCTAAGGAAACATTATTACATGGATTCATATATCAAAATGAATAGCCTTTGTGATATTAATTAAGAGAATGGGAGAAAAGAGAGTTATTATATCTTTAATTCACTATTTACGTGAAATATTGAAGACTCACCACATATTCAGCCTCATGTATTTAAGATGATTGGAAATTTAGAGGGCTTAGACACCGTAGGATTTCAGATCTCTAATGATCTATAAATAAATCCCATTATATCCTTACTAACTAAATCCTTATTTGGTTTCATTATGAATTATAATATGATTAATACTGATAAGATTATTTTTGGAAATTTTAACACCCCAAGCTTCCATGATACGCTTCTCTTTCAATAATGCAGTAGCTTGCATTATACGCAAGTTCGAGATTCTAACACACCGTGACCAATCAAAGTAGCCGTTATGAATATTAATACCCACTTTTTGAATTATATAAATTTTATATTTCAAAATGGAATTCATTTTTGGATTCGGAATATCAAAATTAGCCTATGTTGAATTTTTTGGTATTTTTCTGAGAACTTCCAATTTTCGATGAATAGTAAAAGAATACTTAAAAACAACTTTTTTAATAAAAATAATTTATTGTGATAAATTATACTATTGAGTGGTTTTAAATTATAATTAGAGTATATTTTTACCATTTTATCCAATGGTGTTCATTAGAATTAATTTCAATTTGAAATTGGACAAAAACAATTGTCAATCTTTTGATAGATATTGTTTCTTAAAAACATGCTATTTGTTTGTACAGCGGGAATTAACTATATAATTTATTAATGAAACTTATATGTTTTTAATTTGGTAAAATTAACATCATTTTTTAATTTGGAATATCAAATATATCATAGGGTGAATTCTTGGTATTTTTCTGATAATGTTTATTTTTTAATGAATATGGAAAAATGTTGCATTTTAATTCAAAAATGCCTTTTCATCCAATTTATTTATATAGTTAGCGTGTAATTTTAATTGGTTTTCAAGTATAATTGAATTATTTTTTTATCACTTAATAAAATTTTGTTCATTTGGGGTAATTTCACTTTTCAATTGGGAGTAAAAACAAGTCAATCTTTTGATAGATTTTACTTCTTAAAAACTCATCTTTGGTTTTGACAACGGGAATTATTTTTAAATTAATTAATGAAATTTCTCTGTTTAGAGTTTGGTAAAATGGATTCCATATTTGTAATAATAAGGTCCAAATTATGTAATTAATAATATTTTGTTTTGGACATTATGAATAGTTACGACGACAATTATCTTTAATTATCATGATTAATTAGTAATCCGGTAGTTAAGGGTAATGAAATAATATCATAATAATATAAAATGACCCAACATGTTTCCTAATGATTTTTTTTGTGTCATTTACAACCATGGTATGCCTTGTGCCAACTTAGGGACCCCATGGAATCACTTTTGTGTGATAGTGACATTTTATAATTTTATTTTTAAAGAATGGAAAATATAACAAAAGTATGTAACACCTAAGTAAAAATATTTAATTTTCTCTACATAAATGATATATTTGACTATAAATATTAATTTGAAAGATAAAATTATTTCATACATCATGGTATTTTATTTAAAAATTTTAGACATTAAATAAATAAATTTATTTATGACACCATGATGATGCAGTGATTACCTCATTAATAAACGATTTAAATAAAATGAAAATATAAGGTAACATCTAAGACATACACTTGTCGAAATCATATTTTATGGTTTTATTTAGAACCCTTATCACCTTATAATCTAAATATATTATTTTGGGACCTTTAAAATCCGAAAATCATTCCTTAATAAAGTAACATTTCAATCTTTCCAAAAGAGCCCCTCCTCTCCTCTTATAAAAGGACCCCCACCTCTACCACCTTATTCACACCTTAAAAGACATTTGGCTCGGACAACCTCTACCCAAATACTCTCTAAACTTCCATATCTTACTCTTAGATGCCTCAATTTGGGAATAAGTCTTCTCATGGAATCCTTTGGCTCAAATCAAAAAGAGTTACCCGATTTTAAGGTAATGTCTTCTCTTATGTTCTTTTGTTTCATTTCTCTTCTACAACCCCCTAAACCCTTTTTATTCCATTATTTTGTAAAAAACCAGTATATTCAATATACTATGATGTTTTTATGAGAAGGATTTTTTTTAAAATTACACAAACCTTCATCTAATGGTTAAATAACATACTGTTTCTGTGGGTGGTGAATTACTGCCTCACGAAATGATGACTGTTCAACATTATTTTAACACCTTTCATGATGTCCATTAATATGTCACTATATCTATATATGTTATCTATTATATTTATGTTTTCCTAATGCTTCTTTATTTTTAATTTATGGAATACCTTTATGGCTTCCATTATGGGTAAACACGATAATTTCATTTTAGGAAGGGTAGACTACCGCCCCCTCAAAGTGTTTTGAATCATTAATGCCATATGTGGGACATATAAAAATATAGTTAATGATATTATATTTGAAATTATAATAGAATTATAATATACCTTTATATCATTATGATTTCATTCCATTGAATATGAAATATAAATGAAAGCAGCATTCATGTGTACGTATGGTTTACCGTCTCCATGAACGATGCATTTCATTTCTTACTTATAAATGTTATGTAATATTATAAATTCATGTATATACTGGATATATATATATATTATATATATGATATCTACATCATGAATATAATTCTGGAAATAATGGATATTTTACCACATAAACAAATTGTAATTATAAGAAGATTATTTTTGACTCAAGTACCAAGGATCGACAAAATGACCGTTATTAAATTAAATGATTACATAATGTTAATAACATGGTAATAAGAGATGTAAAATGAATAATTAACTTGAAAAAGGTTCTTAAGAAAATATAAATTAACTATAGTTTATTATTCATGAGATTAAAGAACGAACGAGTCAACTCAGATACGAGGTAAGGGACTTCGTCTCAATCTCCTTTCATTGATGAATATTTAATTTTATACACAACTTTATTTTATATGCTGTATAAACCCATTTGACTTTTACTTTTATTCAAAAGGAATATTTTTATAGGAAGCATTTTTACTCAATGAAAAAATGAATGTTTTGTCTTACGTACGCGACGACGACGACTTCTCCACCGTCATGACCATTATTTGAGTTTTGGCTTCCTCTACAAGCCATAACTTTTTTTAAATGAAAAATAAATACCATGTTTTACTTTTCATTTATTTTGGTATTGAAAATGGCTTTTATAATTTTTTCATTATATCAATGTTTTGTATTGATGTCTTTTGATTTAAATGTTGAAATGTTATGTTTCCTTTATGCATGTTTTATGTAATACGATTATGTTATGGTTCTTGGTAATTCTTTATGATATGTTTAAACCTTTTCATATAAGGAATGCATTGTACTTAGTAAGTGACGGGTGGATCTCGTTATAGCTCCTCGATGCATCGGTAGGTCTCATGAGACAAACTAGAGTCTTGGAATGAGGCCTTAACAAAATCTTATTTGTAGTCTTGGCACGAGGCCTTGGCTACGTGGTTATGATAGTCTGGCATTATGCACTCCATCATTATGAAAGTGGTTATTGATATTGCATGTGATTATTAGACTAGTTGAATATACATATGAATAATTAAATGGCATTATTTGATTTTATTTATTTCATATTATGCTGACGCTCAATTTTAAAAGGCTTTTGTTTTAGTTATACATTGCTTTAAATGTTTATGTTTGTTTATGATAGTTTCCGCTATATTGTTATCCTTACTGAGCATCAGAGCTCACCCCTTTCTATGTTTTATTTTTCCCAGGATGTGAAGAAATATTTTATGACAGACCTGCAGGGATAGTCTGAAGGGGATATAAGTGTAGACTATGGAGATATGTTATTTTAGTTTTTCACTTTATGATGTAATGTAACATTTATGAATGTATCTAGTGTTTCTAAGGATACTAAACTAATAGGTCTTTCGATACTTGATCTTTTGTGATCATGCCAATGTTACGTAATAATTCACGGACTCTGGGTAACTGGGTTCAGGGCGTTATAGTTGGTATTAGAGGAACTTTAATACTAACCTGGGAAGCTTGATTTAGATAGAATCTGATTAGAGCACATAGCCATAAGATAGACTTTGAGGATTTGTATTAAAGAACATCCAAGAATTTTGGTAAAGTAGAGATTTTTTCTATTTTCTGAGCAGTACATCCCTGTCTGGATACGAGTAGGTAGAGGTTGCTCTGGCACAGATGTACCTAGGGGTAAAACCTGAAAACACTGCTTTGAGATAGATTCGAACGAGAACTGGTGCACGACAATGGGTCTTGCTGCACTCTTTGTTACAACACACCCAGGGGATATGCTTAGGATAATTCTCATTTTCTTTACAAACCATTATGAAGGGTTTATGAGTATATACTTACTTAAAGAAAACATCTCTTTTTATGATTATGTATTATATCCATAAATAGTTCAATTTATGTTAAGTGTTTTAAAAGTATGGAATTATGTATTTTGATTCATAAACTGATCAAGTTTATGCCATTGTATAGAAATGGCACCTAGTGGAAGGAATAGAAATGGTATCAATTCATGCACTCCATGCTGGGATTACCCTCCTACTCAAGATAATTATAGTGGAGCTAGTGATGCCACTGGTGCTGATCAGCTAATCACCATACTGGGACAACTCACTTAGGTTAGGAATAATAACCTTACTCGTATGGAGCACCCTACTCCGCAACGTGGAGGATCAATTTTAGATCGCTTCATGAGGAAACAACCACCAACATTCAATGGGAGTAAATATACATTATTAGTTGAGCAATGGATAAATTCCCTAGAGAAAATATTTCAGGCTTTAGGGAGTAGTTAAAGGGAAAGGTTTTCATAGTAGTTTACCGCCTCACTGGAGATGCTGATCAATAGTGGTCATTGATTCAAAATACAATGGAATATGAATAAGTATCAAGTATGTAATGGAGAGAGTTTAAAGAGATTTTCTTAGAAAAATAATTTCCTCATGACCATCGAGCAGATATGGAAAGATAATTTCTGAGTCTGAGAAAAAAGGAGGATGAGAATGTTGCAAAGTATGAGTCTAACTTTACAAGGTTAGCAAGGCATGCTGCAGATTATATACATAACCCAAGAAGTAAGATTGATCGTTTCTTTTATGGGCTAAAACCATTTATCTGTTGAGCTTTAGTATCACAATCCTTCTAATCGTACGAAGATATTGTCTCATGTGATATCAAGACAGAAAAAGAATTCACTAAGTCTTATGACAACAAAGTAAAGTAAGAGAAGAAGAGAACGATGGAGAAAGAGACACATAAATGGAAAAAGGGAAAGAAGGATTTTCCATTATGTGATAATTGTGGTAAGAAACACCCTGGTACTTTCCTAAAAGGAATGGGAGTTTGTTAAAAATGTGGGGAAAAAGGTCACCAGACTCTTGATTTCAAGGGAAAGAAAGAGGCTGTCAATGTTGAATGCTACAATTGTAGAGAAATGGGGCATTATGCAAATGAATGCCCTAATCACCAAGAAAACATACCTCAGAAAAGGCAAAGGGAGCAAGGAAAATATTATGTTGTTACTACAGATGAAGATGAATAATTATTGTATTTGTGTTTTTGGACTCAAGAACTATATTATGGTTATAAGAATAATGTGATATATATATATATATATAATGACTGTACTACATTACTTTTTTTTTCATTAATGTTTTAATATTATGAAGGTAATCATATTTTTAGTATGTGACAATAAGAGAATCTTTACTTTGTTTGGGGAATCTGATGTTACAATTGATTTTGAAATTTACAGACCTTTTAGAGAGAGTATGGATAGAGGTATTTTGGATAACTATAATGTTTGGAATGGATTAAGTTGAACATTGGATAGTATTTTCTAATGTTAAAACATTTTTTAAGATTATTTTTGGAATATTATAATACTATTGTTTTAGGAAAAGGACAACATGCCGGTCGGAGGATAACCCGTCACGTCGGACAAAGCTGCAGGAATCGAACCCACAACCATAGTGTGATAGGCCTTTATTACCTACCACTAGCCTACAGGAAGTCCCTGGTCATTAAATTTTTTTTCCTATTCTAAATGGTATGTGTTAATATTTGGAACCTTGTACGATTAGGATAAATATAATATTTTTGAGTTCTATTATCTTTTTGTATGAAGGATGAGTTTGTGGTAGAAATTAGTTGAATGTTGAAAATATACTTGTCAAGTATATATATATACCTCTCTATTATTCTACGAATAAATTAATTATTAAACTTTAGTAAAGGGATATTATAACAAAAAAAATTGCTATCCTAATACCTTATGTTTTGTTGAACTGATGATATTTTAAATTACCATAGATTGAAGGCTTTGAAGCCCTCAATTTTCCACTTGTTTATGATTGATGACCTCAATCGCTCCCTAAAAATATTTAAATTTTTCCTCCAATTATGTTTCTCTAATTTCCACCAATGTTCTCCTAATCGAGATCATAATTTTGTGGTGACATTTTCATTTCCCTTTCCCTCTTTTTAAGCCTAAATTTTATTAACCTTATTTCCAATGTCGGTTTTCCACAAAGGTATTTTCTATTTTCAACCTTTTATTTTCAAAGAACCATTTCAAATTGTGAGGACCCAATTTATTGAAGTAGGGGATAATTTAACACCCCATGCTTCCATGATACGCTTATCTTTCAATAATATAGTAGCTTGCATTGTACGTAAGTTCGAGATTCTAACACACCGCGACCAATCAAAGTAGCCGTTATGAATAGAAATACCCACTTATTGAATTATATAAATTGTATATTTCATAATGGACTTCATTTTTGGATTCAGAATATTGAAATTAGACTATGTTGAATTTTTTGGTATTTTTCTGAGAACTTCCAATTTTTGATGAATAGTAAAAAAATATTTAAAAACAACTTTTTAAATAAAAATAATTTATAGTGATAAATTATACTATTGAGAGGTTTTAAAGTGTAATTAGAATATATTTTTACCAATTTATCCAATTGTGGTCATTATAATTAATTTCACTTTGAAATTGGACATAAACAATTGTCAGTCTTTTGATAGATATTGTTTCTTAAAAACACGCTATTTGTTTGTACAACAGAAATTAACTATGTAATTTATTAATGAAAATTCTATGTTTTTAATATGGTAAAATGAACATCATTTTTTAATTTGGAATATCAAATATACCATAGGGTGAATATTTTGGTATTTTTATGATAATGTTCATTTTTTAATGAATAGTGAAAATTGTTGTCTTTTAATTCAAAATTGCCTTTTCATCCAAATTATTTATATATTTAGGTTGTCATTTTAATTGGTTTTAAAGTATAATTGAATTATGTTTTTATCAATTAATACAATTTTGTTCATTGGATGTAATTTCACTTTTCAATTGGACGTAAAAACAAGTCAATCTTTTGATAGATTTTACTTCTTAAAAACTCGTCTTTGGTTTTGACAACAGGAATTATTTTTAAATTAATTACTGCAATTTTTGTGTTTAGAATTTGGTAAAATAGATTCCATATTTTTAATTATAAGGACTAAATTATGTAATAAATACTGTTTTGTTTTTGGACATTATGAATAGTGATGATGATAATTATCTTTAATTATCATGATTAATTAGTAATCGGGTAGTTAAGGGTAATGAAATAATATCATAATAATATAAAATGACCCCAAAATGTGTCCTAATGCCCTTTTTTTGTCATGGTCGACCATGGGATGCCATGTTCCAACTTAGGTACCCCATGTAATCACTATTGTGTGATAGTGACATTTTATCATTTTATTTTTAAAGAAAAGAAAATATAACAAAATTATGTAACACCTAAGTAAAACAATTTTAATTTTGCCAACATAAGTGATCTATTAGACTATAATTTTTCATCGGAAATGTAAAAATATTTCCTAAATCATGGTATTTTTTTTATAATTTTTTTACATTAAATAAATAAATTTATTTATGACACCATGTTGATGCAGTGATTACCTCATTAATGAACGATTTAAATAAAATGAAAAGATAAGGTAAAATATAAGACTTATGCTTTTCTAAAGCCTATTGGATGGGTTTATTTCGAACCCTTATCTCCTTATCCTAGAAATATATCATTATGGGACCTTTAAAATCCCAAAATCATTTCATAATAATGTAACATTTCAATCTTTCCAAAAGAGCCCCTCCTATCCTCTTATAAAAGGCCCCCACCTCTACCACCTTATTCACACCTTCAAAGCCATTTTGATCATCCAAACTCTGCCCAAATACTATCTCAACTTCCCTCTATTACTTTTAGAAGCCTCACATTGGGCAGAAGGCTTCTCAAGGAAGCCATTGGCTCAAATCAAAAAGAGTTACCCGATTTTAAGGTAATGTCTTCTCTTATGTTATTTTGTTTTATTTTTCTTCTCCAACCAATTAAACACTTTTTATTCCATTATTTTGTTATAATTCCAGTATATTAAATATACTAGGATGTTTTTATGAGAATTATATGATTTACACTTACACAAACCTTCGTCTAATGGTTAAAGAACATACTGTTTCTGTGGGTGGTGAATTACTGCCTCACGAAACGATGATTGTTCAATATTCTTTTAACACCTTTCATAGTGGACATTAAGATGTAACTATATTTATATAAGATATATATTATATTTATGTTTTCCTTATTCTTCTGTATTTTTCATTTATGGTATAACTTTATGGTTTCCATTATGGGTAAACACGGTAAATTTATTTTAGGAAGTGCAGACTACCGCCCCCTCAAAGTGATTTGAATTGTTAATTCCATATGTGGGATGTATATAGGATGGAGTTAATGATATTATATATGATATTATACTAGAATTATAAAATACCTTTATATCATTATGATTTTATTCCATTAAATATGAAATAGAAATGAAATTAGCGTTTATGCGTACGTATGGCTTACCGTCTCCATGAACGGTGCATTTCATTTCTTACCTCTAAATGTAATGTAATATTATAAATGCATGAATATACTAGATATATATGATATATATATGATATATACATCATGAATATAATTATTTATATAACGGATATTTTACCACCTAAACAACTTGTAATTATAAGAAGTTTATTTTTGACACAAGTACCAAGGATTGAAAAAACGACAGTTGTTAAATTATAAGATTACATAATGTTCATAACATGGTAATAAGTGATGTAAAAGGAATAATGAACTTGAAAAATGTTCTTAAGCAAATAGAAATTAACTAGAGTTTATTATTTAGGATATTAAACAATGATCGAGTCAAGTCGGACACGAGGTAAGGGTCTTCGTCTCAATCTCCTTTCATTGAGGCATATTTTATTTTATACAAAACTTTCTTTTATACGGTGTGTAAACAAGTTTTAATTTTACATTTATTCAAAATGAATCTTTTTATACGAAAAGTTTTCATTAAATGACAAAAGGAATGTTTTGTCTTACGTACGCGGTGATGATGACTTCTCCGCCACCGTGACCATTATTTGAGTTTTGGATTCCTCTACAAGCCATAACATTTTTTAATAAAAAATAAATACCATGTTTTACTTTTCTTTTATTTTGGTATTTAAAATGGTTTTGATAATGTTTTTATTATATCAATGTGTTGTATTTATATCTTTTTATTGAAATGTGAAATTTTTATGTTTCCTTTATGCATGTTTTTTGTAATATGATTATGTTATGATTCTTGGGAATTGTTTATGATATGTTTAAACCTTTTCATATAAGGAATGAATTGGACTTAGTAAGTGACGGGTGGAGCCCGATATAGCTCCTCGATGCATCGGTAGGTCTCATGAGACAAACTAGTGTCTTGGAATGAGGCCTTGAAAATATATTATTTGTAGTCTTGGAACGAGGCCTTGGCTACGTGGTTATGATAGTCTGGCATTATGCATTCCATCATTATGAAAGTGGTTATCGATATTGTCTATGATTATTCGACTAGTAGAATATCCATGCGAATAAGTAAATGGAATTGTTTTATTTTATTTTTTTCATATTATGTTGAAGTTCAAGTTTAAAAAGATTTTGTTTTAGTTATAAATTTCCTTAAATGTTTATGTTTATTTGTAAAAGTTTCTGGTATATTGTTATCCTTACTAAGAATCTGAGCTCTCCCCTTTCTATGTTTTATTTTTCCCAGGATGTGAAGAAATATGTTCTGACAGACCTACAGGGAAAGTCTGAAGCGAATAAGAGTGTGGACTATGGAGACTATGTAATTTTAGTTTTTAACATTATGATGTAATGTAACATTTATGAATGTATCTAGTGTTTCTAATGACACTAAACTAATCGGTCTTTTGAGACTTGATCTTTTGTGATCATGCCAATGTTATGTAATAATGCACCGACTCTGGGTAACTTAGGTCGGGGTGTTAGACGAATTCTTACTTTAATTATATATATACATAAATACATGTGGTGTGAAAGGCCTACAATCTTTATGGTAAATAATAAAGGAAATAACAAGTTAATAGGCCCTAAGAATCATTTGATGTATAAGGCTCCTAAGAACCATCCTTCGAAGAAGAAGAATATATAAATTAAATAAAAATAATAACACATACTATGTTCATGTGTAAGGATATGACTCTAGAAGAAGAACATCACCCAATTAAATAAGAAGGGGGAAGCTTCAAGTGTGTTCTTTAAAGAGTGAAATATTTCTATATCTACATATTGGGCATTAGATACAGCTTCTGGTTCACACATATATATTAAAATATTGGAAACAAGTATATTTTGAAATATTACATGGGTATATAGGGATTTTCGGGCTTCCAATGGATGTTGGTTGTCCACTCTAGCTAGTAAGAACTATAATCACACATTTCTAAAAAGGTTAATCATGATTTTATCAAACTGATATTATGTGCCCAATTTATCCAAGAACATCATCTCTATTTATTTCCCTAAAATGGATGTATTTATTTCCAAATTAGGAAATATTGAATGAAAATATTATAAAAATGGATTTTTTATGGTATGAAACAACTAAATAATTGTTGTTATGTATTAAATTTTAAAAACATGTGTTAAAAATGATAATGAATCAAGTTCACATGACTCATTTCACACCATGTATTGGAAACACCTTCTTGATCATGTAAATTGGAACTGTCTAGAAAATCTCTATCAAGATGGTTATTTAGACTCTTTTGAGCTAAAATAACCTGAAAAATGTAACACTTGTTTATGTGGAAAGATAAAAAATCACCATTTAGATGAAAAGGTGAAAGGGACATATATTTTATAGAATTGGTACACAATTGTGTGTGTGGAACTTTTCCTATAAAATCTAGTGGTGGGTATTCTTACATCATTACATTTACTAATGTATTAAGTATATATAGATATGTATATTTGAGGATGTATAAGTCAGAATAATTTGAGAAATTAAAATAATTTAATGATTAAGTGGATAATAAACTAAGTAAAAAGATAAAAAAACTTTAATATGATCAAGTTTGTGAGTATAATACCAAATATTTCATGATCCTTTTATAGGAGTGAAGGATATTGTCCCATCTCACTCCTCCTTATACACCACAATAAAATGTTGTCGGTCAATTGAGGAATCATACCTTACTGACATGATAATATTATTTCGGAGTCATGATAGTCTTTTATAATCATTTCATGGATATTCATTATATATTTTAAAATATACCTTGAAAAGTTTTCTAACTAAAGTGTTAAATTATATCACATACCTATTGTGGACTAGGAAAGAACCATTGTTATTAAACTTGTATCATAGTGATGTGAGAAATTTTTGAAGTCCTTAACTGATAAAAAACTAGAACCTTGAGGCATGAAGTGTATCTATATAGGATATACTAGGAATAATAAATTATATAACTTGCATAACGCATCAGATAAAATAATTTTACTTGATCGGCATCTTACATTTCTAAAGAGGGGACGTATCTTCAAAAAGGATAATGGGAGGGAGATCACATTTAGTGAAGTAAATACTTAATATAAACAAAAGATGTTAAAGGATCATATTCCTAATGTCTCTATAGATGGGTTTTTTTCAAAAACATGGGAATTTAATAAGAGCACTATAGAATTTAAAGAACCAAAAAGATATGGTTTTATAGTTACTAAGGATAATGTATCATTATTAGTTTACAAAATTTAATATCTTTGCTATAAGGAGGAAGTAGATAACCCATAATTTTAACCACGTAAATATACCAAAAAATGAGTTGGATTATATGTATAAGAACCATGTTTGGGTTATGGTCGATCCTCCAAATTGATATAATGTTATAGGATGCAAATAGGTATTGTATAGAAAACTGTACATTGAAGGAAACGTGACTACCTATAAAACATGACTAGTAGATAAAGGTTTTAAACCTCAATAAGCAATAAAATATTATGAAACATTTTCTCCATTAGCTATTTTTAAATCCATAAGACATCTATTTTCTATAGAATCATTCCATGATTATAAGATTTTTTAAATATTTTTCAATGAAAATTTCTTTAATAGGAACCATAAATAAGATGACTATATAACATAAAAATGGTCTGTGACTGCAGGTAACTCCAAAAAGGAATTAAAGTTATAGAGATTAATTTATATATTGAAGAATGCATCCAAGACATGGATCATTCAACATGACGAAGCTATAAAAAAATTTGTATTCATTAAGAACGTATGTGAGTAAAGAGTTTACTATTGGTTTAGTGTGAATGTTATGGTTATACTTATATTATATGTTAATGATATATTACTTCTTGGAAAGACATACCAGACTTATAGTCAGTTTAGGACTAGTTGAACAATTTCTTCTCTATGAAGGACTTAGTTGAAGAATCCTACATCCTTCGCATCAATATCTTCCACGATATATCCAAGAGGTTTATTAGGATTATTCAAGGTACATACATTGACCAGATACTAATGATATTTAGTATAGAGTAATCAAATAAGGGATTGGATCCAATGTCACATGGTATATATCTTTCCCAAAAAATATATTTTCATACATAATAAGATATATATATATATATATATATATAGAATAAGTAATATCACATATAATTTATGATAGGATCAATCATGTATATAATGTTTTGTACTAGGAATACTATTTTATATGCCTGGATTATAAAAGACAGATATAAAGATAATCTAGGTGAAAAAAATAGGTCCCATGTTAAGGTTATCATTATTTATCTGACATAAACTATGGATATATTCCTAGTATATAGAGGATATGAGGATATTTTCATCATGGGTTATATAGATGTATAATTTTTGATAGATTGTATCTCTTTGAAGCCATGGTCCTGATATATATTTTGTCTTAACAGAGGATTTTCAATCTAGAAGAGTTTAATGAAGCAATTTTTCATTGATTCTATAAGGTATTTTGAGTATATATAATGTTATGATGTATTAAAATAATCTATTTGGATAAGAAAATCTATCCAAGATTCAAATATGGTTCCTATCAGTAAATATCATATCATATTATTTATTAACAATAATGCAGAGCTAGCTCTTGCAATGGATTCAAGCTCACAATAACAGACAAAAAACATAATCCAAAAGTATAAACTATTAAAGGATTTTAATCAGATGCGTGAAGTCATTGTGAGTAGGTTTTCAGTGTAATATAATTTGGTGGACCCCTTGACTAAATCCTTATCCCAATAGAAACATGAATTTCATGTGAGAGCTAGTATACTAAATATTCATAACAGTTGGTTCTAGTGAAAGTGGGAGTCAATTGGAGTTGGTTACCTAGTTACAAATTATTTATATTTTATTACTAAAAATAATTATGTATTTTGAATATTAATGAAGTTATTATCACATCATTATTTATCTTCATCATGAAATATTTTTTGATTATATCCTAGTGGTAATTGTCACATGGAATGTTCATAGTAGCTCCCTACTATGATGAGAACCTTGAAGTTCCATGGTAGTATTCTTAAATATAAGTTATATGGTCATATTTTATCATTTGATGGGAAAACATGATGCAATCTATTAGTATCATGGATCTCATAAGACGTTGACACTTCTCATTAATTTCATCCTTGTTAGTCTCGGAAAAAAGATTTTGAGAACTTGACCCACCGATATAAAATCAACATTTATATGTTTCATTATATGTTTCTATATATAAACATTTGTAATGATCCCAATATATTAATATTATTATTAATACATATAATTATTTTTGTACTTTTATGTATTTTTATAAACAATAAAGATATATGTTCATAGTAATGTTGGGTGCATCAGGTGTGTCATGTATAATATGTTATTGATGAATAGTTTGGGAAATGATTTTTACATTTTTTTCATTTAACATAATATAATATCTCAATCCCTTTTATGTAAATATTACTAGCTAATTAAATCCATATATATGATTTTTTGTTAAAAAGTTCACTTCATTAAATTCAAAGAAAAAGTCATTAAGCAGATAGGATGATGGAACCTGCATACAGTCTTATAGATTATAGATATCATGATAATAGGATTATTTAAACAGTGAGCATTCATATGAGGTTATATGCCTTTATGACATTAAATTATTTCTCTAAAGTCACCTTGGTTTGTTTTTAGATTCTAACCTTGGACTTTATATAGTTATAACTAATTCCACAATGAAAGGGGCCTAGAGTGTCACACACTAAATTTATCCATAACCTCAATTAAGTCCTATATAAATTTTAGATGTTGAATTAATATTATTCTAATATTTGGTTTAATAATTATTAATGTTTATTTAATCTTATATATTTAATCATTGATTATTTGAGAGAGTATTTTTTAGTTGAATATTTAATTGCTATTTATTTTCTATTTTATTGAATATAATATTTATTTTGTTGTTCTTAAATAATGTAGTCAGATTTATTTATTAAATAAATAGTCATTCTACATGTTTTAATAAATATTTCGTATGGTGGAGGACTGGGTTTAATTTTCCAATGAGAAATTTTATATCAAATATTATTTGAATAAATACTAAATTATATATTCGAGGAAATAATATTTATTTTATCAATTATTTTACCATATTTCAAGTAAAAAATAACAATTTTATTATTATTTATATATGGTGTTTTCTAGGTATTAGGAAAATACTAAATCCCCTTATGCAATTATTATTTTCAAAGTATATCTCTACTAAAATATGGTTATAACATTATCTAAATCCCTATCCATTATAATCACTTTACATAATGAATTATAGAGAATCCCTCAATCCCTAAAGATATCCTCTTCTAGAATTCTATCACTAATAGAGAGTATTCCTCCTCCATAACCCTCTTAGTTCTATATATAATAAGATATTCCTTCCATATGAAGTGATTATCATTGTAATAAATGATAAATAACAAAATTGTTAGGAACTACTATGATAGAACTTGGAGTTTTCTATTGTTATTCTCGGAGGTTTTTAGTGCATGTGTGGATCACTACAAAAGTAAATATATTGTTGATTTATTTGACAGAATAAACCTATGAAATGAATAAATAGTTCAATTCATATATGAACAAATAAATTTGATATGAGGTATTTATTTATGAAAATATATTAATTATAAATTATATGTGAGGATCTTTACTTCTTTTTTTTTGGTGTAATAGTCAATTAATATTTGATTTAATTACATTAGTCATGACAATATTCATTGTGTATGTCCCATATTATTCATCAATTATGAAGAAAAGTTAATTTTTCTATGTCAAATAGGAACTTTCACTATTCCCAAAACCATCAATAATTTCATTTTTTTCTTTATGGATGATCTATGTGTCATATCTCTCTAATAATTTAAGGAAATATGTGTTAATGGTAAGTTGTTATATATTTAGGACCCATAGAAACCTTCACTTTTGGGTGAATATTATTGTAATAAAATGACATTTGATATGAGGTGTTGATGTTAGAAGCTATATTTCTACACTACAAATTAAAGGAGAATATTGGTTGATAAAATCTTTGAAAATGGAGGCTCAATATATTTTCCCCGAGGTTAAATGTAACACCCGAGACTTTTATGTTATATAAATCATCAAAGTAATCTTTTTTTACACAACACTTGCTTGGCTTTCTTTACACGAAATCACGACCTTCCTCGATAGATTGCGTCGTACGCAATACCGAGTTTCACTAAACAACGATATGCTATTAAAATATCATTAAAACTAGTCGTCATGAATAGTAATAACCACTTTTTAAAATTTTATAAATTTTATTTTTCAAAATGTACTTCATTTTTGGATTCGGAATATCGAAATTATCCTAGGGTGAAATTTTGGTATTTTTCTGAAAACTTTCAATTTTTGATGAATAGTGAAACCACTAAGTGGTAGTTAAAAAACTGAATTTTTCATAAAACATAATTTTACCGCTTCTGTGAGTGGAATTTCAAAAATCCGAGAGACATGGTTAATATCAAAGACTAAAATGTGGTTCAATGAGATGAAAATAATTTTTGGTGAATAGTAACTTTTTACTTTTTTTACAACGGTTAAAAGTAAATAGGGTAATTAAGGGTAAAGATGATATTATTATTACCCTAACATATGTCCTAATTCTATTGGATAATTTTAATTCGACCAAAAACAAACTTAGGAATAAAATGTGACCATTTAGGCCCACTTGGATTAGATTAGGACATTTATTATTAATTTATTTAAAGAAGGGTTAAAATAGTTAAAATCAAAGTTTAATAAGTAAATAATTTTTAATATGGGGTTATACATAAGATAAATTCGACTATAAATATTAATTAGAAATATAAATATATTTCCTACATAATGGTATTTTTTTTTTAATTTTTAGACATTAAATAATTTAATTTTTTTATGACACAAAGATGATGCAGTAGTTATCTTATTAATGAAATATTGACATAATTAATGTTATAAACACCAAAATAAATGTAATTTGAGAATTTTTATGAATTACACTAATTTTCTAGGTTAATATGACATGTTAGTATGGATTTAATTAACTTGGTTCGAACTAATAATTCTGTTATGATTTTCAAAAAAAATTAATTACTAAATAGTGTCATAATTGACATAAAATAGTTTTTTAAACAAATATTATATTAGTAATTGTTATTTTATTCATAAAAATCTAAGGTTCGGCCCAATTACTTAGATAAGGTTATATATATTAATAATAAACAAAATGGGGTTCGTTTGGCTGCTTATAGTAAGTTTATTAACCTTATAGTATAAGAACACAAGAAGACATAGTAAAAGTAAACTTATTTAACTTAATGTTAATTCTAAATGATAAGGTTAAAATAGGAACTTAAACTTGAATTAATTCTATTGGATGAGAGGATTTCGACCCCTCCCCACCTTATCTTCTAAATATATCAATTTGGAGATATTTAAAACCGAACTTGACTTTATAATAAAATAATATTTTTAGTTTTCCCAAAGGTGCCCCTCTCCTCCCTTATAAAAGGGCACCTCCTCCCCCTCTTCCTCACACAACTTTGAGCCTTCAATCTCGGCCAACCCCTGAAAATTCCTACTCTCCACTTCCCTAGAGACATCCTAGAGGTCCTGGTCTTCTTCAAAGACCAATTTTAGTGCCCTGAAAGAAGGTCTCAAAGAAGCACTTCAAAGAAGAGGTAATGTCCATTACCGATTCTTTAATCCTTATTTCTTCTTACACTTCTTCTTCTTTAGTTGTTTCATTATGAAGTAATAATATCAGTATCACTCATATACTTATATGTTATTATAAGTATGAAACAACCCTATTTCACCATCTATCCATCCTACGGAAAAAGAAATCACCGCGCGTGCGTACGTACGGAATACCGTCTACACTCCGTGGTGTAATCTATTTTCCACCACCACCTTACTTGGATGGGTATAATTGTGTAAATAATGACTATATATGACTATTATAAACTAATACTAATTCTTAAATAGTATACATACACTCTAATACAATTCCACGATCATAGGAACGATATCATCACTCGTGCGTACGTACGGAATACCGTCTCCACGATGTGATGTGACTCATTCTACATGATCTTCATTTCATAATGATTATATAAATGAATTGAATGAATTAATATGATATATATTACACTAATACCATTCTGTAAATGAGGTATCTATAACCTAAATATATGAATAAGAATTTATTCGACAAAACATGCATAAGAACAAAAAGTTATAAACACCCGAATAACAAGTAGCAATGAAATATTACTACTAAGAAGCTAAGAAAATGACCATATATGATATCATAAAAATAAGTATGATTCTGTAATAAGTAAATAACATTATTTAAATCATTATACAGGAGGTTTGGAGACTTACGAAGCAAAACGGACCTAAGGTAAGGGAAATGTCACAATCTCATTTTTATCCGAGATTGTTTATACTTTGGTATTTACTAGGGTGTATTTTATAATCCACATCCATGTTTCCCCAATATGTAATATTTATATCCTTATACAATATTTTATATCAAATTTTACCCTTCAGTGAGTTTTTAGATATGAAAGGAATCTTTTTCCGTTTTTTTGTACGAGGTATTTTTTGACTTTTCTGACAAAAGTACGAGAAGAATGTTTTTTTAACTTATATGACATGAATGGATTTTTAAAACAGTATTTCCAAGAAGCATACTTTAAAAGTTTTCAAGTTTATTTTTATTCAACTTATTTTAGTTTAAAGTTGTATTACATGATTAGAAAGGAAAAATGTTTTTGAAGAAGAAAGGATATTTTCCTCAAGAATGGAGTTCAAGTGTTTTATCAAAAAAAATTTCCATCTAAGATAATAAAGGGTTATGTTTTTATCCTTATTATTACATTGATTTGATTATGTTGTGATGGAATTATTTTTATTAATTCCTTTATCTTATATGAATTGTTTTATGATGTCATGATGTTTAAGATTCCCATTTTTATTACATGGGTTATGCAATGATGTATGATTTATGATTTTGTGGCACACATAAGAATGGTATCATTATGAGATGGGTGGTACCGATATCTCCCTCTAATGCATAGGGTAAAGAGTTTATATCTCATGAGATAGACATAGCTGGAATGGTAGGTTATACTGGTTCAGTGAAACAGGACTGAAACGAGGAGTGAACTCGGTTCAGAAATGGACTTTGTCCACTAAGATAGTCTTGGAAATGATCCTTGACTAATAAGAAATTATTCTCTATGATTATGTGTGTATGCCACAAAGTTTCATGTTTTATGTTATGATTATTGTGATTAAATTTCACTGCCATGATTTATCCCATGTTATTAAATTATGATCTCTTTTACAGGTTAAGATTTCCAAAAGTTATGTGCGTATGTATATGATGTGATTGATATTTCTTTTGATTACCCTTACTAAGTATTTGAGCTCACCCTTTTGTATGTTTTCTTTCCCCAGGTCAGGAAGAAGGTTATTAAGTAAGATATGCTAAAAGGGAATATATATATGATGAAATAAATGGGTTACAGTGTAGATTCTTTATGAACCAGTTGTTTATGTTTCCCTGTTTCTAAAGACACTATACCTATATGTTCCTTTCGTGGTTTTGTTATATGTTGTAATAAGTATGATTCAATTTTGAATTGTTAACAATGTATGTAAAGTATGGGACATTATTGTTGGTATCAGAGGAAAGGTATAGTCAACCATTGGAAACTAGGATGTGAAAGACTTAGTAAGAACCCTAAGGATAAGTCTAAGCATAGAACACAATATTAGTGTTTTAGAAATGGCCATGAATAACCTAGGATAAGACCTTAAGTGTGAAATTTTATTCTTGATTATGTGGTTTTCCTATTATAATTATTCTTTCTCACACTATTCTTATTGGTTTTAGTCAATGGATGGAACCCTAAGGAACCGTGTTAATGCGGAATGCGACGGGCAATGCAATGATTGTCCCCTTGAGCAACCAAACGTTATGGGAGCTGGAATGAAAAATCTTGTAGCCATGCTCACACAACTTTCTCAAGCTATGAATCATGCAGGACTTCCAAACGAGCAAAGGAAGGAGCAACATTATGTTGAATCCTTCATGAGGCAGCATCCACCTTCTTTCAGCGGGTCTACTAATCCATTAGTTGCTTAACAATGTATTAGTACTACTAAAAAGATATTTTCAGTTCTTCAATGTTCTGAACATGATAAAGTCATCCTAGCAGTGTATCGTTTGGAAGGAGATGCTGATCAATGGTGGAATCTTATTAAGAATACGAGGCAAAGGGATGAAATTGAGTCCATGGAATGGGACGAGTTCAAGAACATATTTTTCAATAAGTACTTCCCTCAGATTCTCTGAACAAAGATGGAGAAAGAGTTTCTTGAACTGAAGCAAAAGGATGATGAATCTGTTGGTACCTATGAAGAAAATTTTAAAAGACTTGTAAGGTACGCTTCTGGTATTATTATCCAACCTGAGAGTAAGATCGATCGATTCTTTAGTGGCTTAAAACCAAGTCTTCGAAGGGCGTTAGCCATAAAGGACTTCAATAGCTATGAGGAAATCGTTCGACGTGCTCTCAAAGTCGAGATGGAGATTGATGTAACCCATCAGTCATATGGGTTAGATAAGAAGAGGAAAATGGAATTGAAAGGAAAATATAAAGAGAACACTGAAAAGAAGATGAGCTTTCCCTTATGCTCAAAGTGTGGAAAGAAACATGGAGGGAGTTGTCTTAAAGGGACAAGTAAATGTTTCAAATGTGGAAAGGAAGGTCATCGGGCATTTGAATGCCGCGATGATGGGAAGAAGATGTCTAATGATGCAAATAGAGGAAGGGATACATAGAATGAACCTACTACACTTCAATGTTTCAAGTGCAAGGAGATGGGACATTATGCCAATAAATTCCCTAATCCAAGGGTTGATGATGATGGTCGACGTCAACAAACTCTTAAGGCTAAAGACAAAGGAAAGTCACATGCAATTTCTATCAGCGATGTGGAGTACTATAACGATGTGGTGAAAGGTACACTTACCATCCACTCTAAATTAGAAAATGTTTTATTTGATTCTAGATCCACCCACTCTTTTATTTCTGAAGAATTTTCTAAGGGTATCACCGTATTACCTCAACAATTAGATGTTGAGTTAGCTGTGACAACACCTAATGGCACAACAATCACATCAAAAGTTTATAATTCTTCTCCGATCGAAGTTTGTGGGAAAGTGCTTCCTGCAAATCTTGTGATCCTTCCTATAGTGGAATTTGATGTGATTCTTGGCATTGATTGGATTTCTTTATATGGAGCTCATATCAATTTCCAAAGAATTGAAGTCACATTTCATATTCTAGATCAATCTATGATCGTCTATCAATGCAAGGATGAACATAACCTTCCAGTGGAAATTTCTTCCATCTTATGGGGCTTGATTCCACTAAATGAAGGTTATTTATCTCAAATGGTTGGTGAGAAACTCACGATTAAGAATATGCCCATTGTACGAGAGTTTGATGATGTCTTTCTGGAGGAATTACCGGGACTTCCACTAAATCATGAAGTTGAGTTCTCAATAGAACTCGTATTGGGTGATTTCCCTATTTCAAAGACACATTATAGAATGGCCCCAATTGAGTTGCAGGAATTGAAGAAGCAACTCCAAGAGAATCTTGATAAGGGATTCATACGCCCTAGTGCGTCACCTTGGGGAGCACCTGTTCTATTTGTTAAGAAGAAATATGGATCAATGAGACTCTGCATTGATTATCGAGAACTTAACAAGATCACTATCAAGAACAAATATCCTCTCCCACGCATTGATGACTTATTTGACCAGCTACGAGGATCTCAATACTTTTCCAAGATTGATCTTCGTTCAGGTTATCATCAATTAAGGTTCAAAAGGGAGGATATACCAAAGACGTCTTTCCGTACAAGGTATGGACACTATGAATTTATAGTGATGCCATTTGGTCTTACTAATTCCCCTTCTATCTTCATGGATCTGATGAATAGAGTCTTTAGAGACTATCTTGATCAATTTGTGGTAGTCTTTATAGACGATATTCTTGTCTATTCAAAGAGCATGGAAAAGCATGAAGATCACTTGAGAATTATATTGAAGACCCTGAGAAAGGAGAAGCTTTATGCCAAATTTACCAAGTGTGAATTTTGGCTTCAAAAAGTTTCATTTTTGGGTCACATAATCTCAAAAGAGGGGATATCAGTGGATCCAGCAAAAAGAGAGGTTATCGAAGGATGGTCGAGACCAACAACAGTAACTGAGATCCAACGTTTTCTTGGTTTGGATGGATATTATCGACGTTTTGTGAAAGATTTTTCACGATTATCTAATCCACTCACCAAGTTGACTCGGAAAGGAGTTAAGTTTGTCTGGATGGAAGAATGTGAAGAGAATTTCAAGGAGTTGAAAAGAAGGTTATCCAGTGCACCTGTGCTCACACTGCCTTGTAGTGGAGAAAGGTTTTTGATCTATAGTGATGCATCCAAGAAGGGATTGGGGTGTGTTCTTATGAAAAATGATATGGTGATAGCTTATGCCTCACGACAGTTGAAAATTCATGAGAAAAATTACCCAACACATGATTTGGAGTTAGCTGCGGCAATCTTTGCATTAAAGATTTGGAGGCATTACCTTTATGGTGAAAGGTGTGATATTTATACTGATCATAAAAGTTTAAAGTATATTTTCACACAAAAGGAGCTGAATATGCGTCAAAGAAGATGGTTGGAGCTGATTAAGGATTACGACTGCTCAATCCATTACCACCCTGGGAAAGCAAACAAGGTGGTAGTTGCATTAAGTCGACAAGACCATACTAGTTTATCCATGACAAGGATCACAAAAGATCCAATATTTATGGATTTGCAAAGGACGGATCCTTGAATTATAATGGAAGGGGAAAAATCTTATCTTTCTCAAATGAATGTTCAACCATCTATACATGTGAAGATTAAAGAAGCACAGAAAGAAGATGTCGAGTTACAAAAGATGGTGAGAAATGTTCCTGAATTCAACCTTGATTGTGATGGGATAATAAAGTTCAGGAATCGGGTTTGTATTCCTCCCATCCCCGAATTAAAGAAGGAGCTGCTGGATGAGGCTCATAGTTCTTCATTATCTATTCATCCTGGAAGCACAAAGATGTATAGGGACCTGAAAGAGTACTTCTGGTGGGATGGCATGAAAAGAGATGTTGCTGAATTTGTCTCTCGATGCTTGGTTTGTCAGAAAGTTAAAGCTGGGAGACAGAAGTATAAGGGGATGTTACAACCATTACCCATACCTGAATGGAAATGGGAAAACATCACTATGGACTTTGTCACAGGACTTCCTAAAACATCCAAAGGCAATAATGCTATCTGGGTCATAGTTGATCGTCTTACAAAGTCTGCACACTTCATTGCTATTAGAGATAATTTCTCTCTAGATCAGATTGCCAGAATATATGTAAAGGAAGTGGAAAGATTGCATGGAGTACCACTTTCTGTTATATCTGATTGGGATCCGAGATTTACCTCGATGTTCTGGTGTAGTATTCAGCATACTCTGGATACAGAGTTGAGTTTCAGCACTGCTTATCATCCTCAGACAGACGATCAGTCTGAGAGAACAATTCAAACCCTAGAAGATATGTTGAGAGCTTGCTCTATGGATTTCAAATGTGGTTGGGATCCAAACCTACCTTTGGTGGAATTTTCTTATAATAATAGCTTTCACTCCAGTATTCAGATGGCTCCTTATGAAGCTCTCTATGGAAAGAAATGCAGGACTCCAACTTGCTGGGATGAAGTTGGGGAAAGAAAGCTATTATGACCTGATCTCATTGATGAAATGGTAGAAAAGGTCATATCTATTCAACAACACATAAGAGCAGCTCAGAGTTGACAGAAAAGTTATGCTGACAACCGAAGAAAAGACATAGAGTTTGAAGTGGGTGATAAAGTGTTCTTATGAATATCTCCCTGGAAGAGGGTTATGAGATTTGGAAAGAAGGGGAAGTTGAGCCCTAGATATATCGGTCCTTTCGAAATACTGGATCGTGTTGGGAAGGTAGCTTACCGATTGGTGCTTCCACCGAATCTCTCTCATGTTCACGATGTGTTCCATGTATCTCTCATGAGAAAGTACATACCAGATCCTTCACATGTACTCAGCTCAGAAGTTGTACCGCTGGAGCAAGATCTTTCTTATGAAGAACAACCGATAGAGATTCTGTATCATAGCGAAAAATTCCTACGAAACAATACCACTCGATTGGTGAAAGTTTTATGAAGGAACCACCAATTATAAGAAGCTACATGGGAGCTTGAGGATATGATGAGGGAGAGGTATCCTCGTCTGTTTGTTACAAAGTGACGAATTTCGAGGGCGAAATTCATTTTAAGGGGGGTAGAATGTAACACCCGAGACTTTTATGTTATATAAATCATCAAAGGAATATCTTTCTACACTACACTTGCTTGGTTTGCTTTACACGAAATCGCGACCTTCCTCGATAGCTTGCGTCGTACGCAATACCGAGTTTCACTAAACAATGATATGCTATTAAAATATTATTAAAACAAGCCTTTATGAATAGTAATAACCACTTTTTGAAATTTTATAAATTTTATTTTTCAAAATGGACTTCATTTTTGGATTCGAAATATCAAAATTATCCTAGGGTGGAATTTTGGTATTTTTCTGAAAACTTTCAATTTTTGATGAATAGTGAAACCACTAAGTGGTAGTTAAAAAACTAAATTTTTCATAAAACATAATTTTACCACTTCTGTGAGTGGAATTTCGAAAATCCTAGAGACACAGTTAATATCAAGGACTAAAATGTGGTTCAATGAGATGAAAATAATTTTTAGTGAATAGTAACTTTTTACTTTTTTTACCACAGTTAAAAGTAAATAGGGTAATTAAGGGTAAAGATGATATTATTATTACCTTAACATGTCATAATTCTATTGGATAAGTGTAATTATACCAAAAACAAACTTAGGAATACAATATGACCATTTAGGCCCACTTGGATTAAATTAGGACATTTATTATTAATTTATTTAAAGAAGGGTTAAAATAGTTAAAATCGAAGTTTAATAAGTAAATAATTTTTAATATGGGGCTATACATAAGATAAATTCGACTATAAATTTTCATTAGAAAGATAAAAATATTTCCTACATAATGGTATTTTATTTTTAATTTTTAGACATTAAATAATTTAATTTATTAATGAAATATTGATATAATTAATGTTATAAACACCAAAATAAATGTAATTTGAGACTTTTTATGAATTACACTAATTTTCTAGGATAATATGACATGTTAGTATTGATTTAATTAACATTTTTAGAACTAATAATTCTGTTATGAGTTTCACAATAATTAATTACTAAATAGTGTCAAAATTGACATAAAATAGTTTTTAAAACAAATATTATATTAGTAATTGTTATTTTATTCCTAAAAATCTACAGTTCGGCCAAATGACTTATATAAGGTTATATATATTAATAATAAACAACTTGGGGTTTTTTGGCTGCTTATAGTAAGTTTATTAACCTTATAGTATAAGAACACAAGAAGACACTGTAACAGTAAACTTATTTAACTTAATGTTAAATCTAAATGATAATTTTAAAATAGGAACCTAAACATGTATAAATTCTATTGGATTAGAGGATATAGACCCATCTCCACCTTATCATAGAAATATATCAATTTGTAGATATTTAAAACATAACTTGACTTTATAATAAAATAATATGTTTAGTTTTCCCAAAGGTGCCCCTCTCCTCCCTTATAAAAGGGCACCTCCTCCCCCTCTTCCTCACACCACTTTGAGCCTTCAAGCTCGGCCAACACATGCCAATTCCTCCTCTCTACTTCCCTAGATACATCCTAGAGGTCCTGGTCTTCTTCAAAGACCAATTTTAGTGCCCTAAAAGAAGGTCTCAAAGAAGCACTTCAGAGAAGAGGTAATGTCTATTACCGATTCTTTCATCTTTATTTCTTCTACCACTTCTTCTTCGTTAGTTGTTTCATTATGAATTAATAACATCAGTATCACTAATATACTGATAGTTTATTATAAGTATGAAACAACACTATTTCACCATCTATCCATCCTACGGAAAAATAAATCACCGCGCGTGCGTGCGTACGGAATACCGTCTCCACGCCGTGTGTAATCTATTTTCCACCACCACCTTACTTGGATGGGTATAATGGTGTAAATAATGACTATATATATATATATTATAAAGTGATACTGATTATTAAATAGTATACATACCCTCCAATACAATTCCACGATCATAGGAATGATATCATCACTCGTGCGTACGTACGGAATACCGTCTCCATGATGTGATGCGACTAGTTCTACATGATCTTCATTTCATACTGATTATATAAATGAATTGAATGAATTAATATGATATATATAACACTAATACCATTCTAGAAATTAGTTATCTATAACCTAAATATAATAATAAGAATTTATACGACAAAACACGCATAAGAACAAAAAGTTATAAACACCCGAATAACAAGTAGCAACGAAATATTACTACTAAGAAGCTAAGAAAATGACCATATATGATATCATAAAAATAAGTATGATACTGTAATAAGTCAATAACATTATTTAAATCATTATACAGGAGGTTCGGACACTTACGAAGCAAAATGGACCTAAGGTAAGGGAAATGTCACAATCTCATTTTTATCCGAGATTGTTTATACTTTGGTATTTACTGGGGTGTATTTTATCATCCACATCCATGTTTCCCCAATATGTAATATTTATATCCTTATACAATAGTTTATTTCAAATTTTACCCTTCGGTGAGTTTTTAGATATGAATGGAATCTTTTGTTGTTTTTCGTACGAGGTATTTTTTGACTTTTCTGACAAAAGTACGAGAAGAATGTTTTTTTTAACTTATACGACATGAATGTATTTTTAAAACATTATTTCCAAGAAGAATCCTTTACAAGTTTTCAAGTTTATTTTTAATCAAATTCTTTTAGTTTAAAGTTGTATGACATGTTAAGGAAGGAAAAATGTTTTTGAAGAAGAAAGGATATTTTCCTCAAGAATGGAGTTCAAGTGTTTTATCAAAATTATTTTCCATCTAAGATAATAAAGGGTTCTGTTTTTATCCCTATTATTAAATTGATTTGATTATGTTGTGATGGAATTATTTTTATGAATTCCTTTATCTTATATGAATTGTTTTATGATGTCATGATGTTTAAGATTCCCATTTTTATTACATGGGTTATGCAATGATGTATGATTTATGATTTTGTGGCACACATAAGAATGGTATCATAATGAGATGGGTGGTACCTATATCTCCCTCCAATTCATTGGGTAAAGATTTTATATCTCATGAGATAGACATGGCTGGAACGGTAGGTTATAGCGGTTCAGTGAAAAAGGACTGAAACGAGGAGTGAACTCGGTTCAGAAATGGACTTTGTCCACTAAGATAGTCTTGGTAATGAGCCTTGACTAATAAAAAATGATTCTCTATGATTATGTGTGTATGCCACAAAGTTTCATGTTTTAATTTATGATTATTGTGATTACATTTCACTACCATGATTTATCCCATGTTATGAAATTATGATCTCTTTTGCAGGTTAAGATTTCCAAAAGTTATGTGCTTATGTATATGATGTGATTGATATTTCTTTTGTTTACCCTTACTAAGAATTTGAGCTCACCCTTTTGTATGTTATCTTTCCCCAAGTCAGGAAGAAGGTTATTAAGTAAGATATTCCAAAAGGGACTATAGATATGATGAAATAAATGGGAGACAGTGTAGATGCTTTATGAACCAGTTGTTTATGTTTCCCAGTTTATAAAGACACTATACCTATACGGTCCTTTCGTGGTTTTGTCATATGTTGTAATAAGTATGCTTCAATTTTGAAGTATTAACAATGTATGTAATGTATGGGTCTTTATAGTTGGTATCAGAGGAAAGTTATAGTAAACCTTTGGAAACTAGGATGTGAAAGCCTTAGTAAGAACCCTAAGGATAAGTCTAAGCATAGAACACAATATTAGTGTTTTAGAAATGGCCATTAATAACCTTGGATAAGACCTTAAGTGTGAAATTTTATTCTTTATTATGTGGTTTTCCTATTATAATTAGTGTTGCTCACACTATTCTTATTGGTTTTAGTCAATGGATGGAACCCGAAGGAACCGTGTTAATGCGGAATGTGACGGGCAATGCAATGATTGTCCCCCTGAGCAACCAAACGTTATGGGAGCTGGAATGAAAAATCTTGTAGCCATGCTCACACACCTTTCTCAAGCTATGAATCATGCAGGACTTCCAAATGAGAAAAGGAAGGAGCAACATTCTGTTGAATCCTTCATGAGGCAGCGTTCACCTTCTTTCAGCGGGTCTAATGATCCATTAGTTTCTGAACAATGGATTAGTACTACTGAAAAGATATTTTCAGTTCTTCAATGTTCTGAACATGATAAATTTATCCTAGCAGTGTATCGTTTGGAAGGAGATGTTGATCAATGGTGGAATCCTTTTAAGAATACTAAGCAAAGGGATGAAATTGAGTCCATGGAATGGGACGAGTTCAAGAACTTATTTTTCAATAAGTATTTCCCTCGTATTCTCCAAACAAAGATGGAGAAAGAGTTTCTTGAACTGAATCAAAAGGATGATGAATCTGTTGGTACCTATGAAGCAAATTTTACAAGACTTGCATGGTACGCTTCTGGTATTATTATCCAACCTGAGAGTAAGATTGATCGATTCTTTAGTGGCTTAAAACCAAGTCTTCGAAGGGCGTTAGCCATAAGGGACTTCAATAGCTACGAGGAAATCGTTCGATGTGCTCTCAAAGTCGAGATGGAGATTGGAGTAACCCATCAGTCATATGGGTTTGATAAGAAGAGGAAAATGGAATTCAAATGAAAATTTAAAGAGCACAATGAAAAGAAGATGATCTTTCCCTTATGCTCAAAGTGTGGAAAGAAACATGGAGGGAGTTGTCTTAAAGGGACAAGTAAATGTTTCAAATGTGGAAAGGAAGGTCATCGGGCATTTTAATGTTGTGATGATGGGAAGAAGATGTCTAATGATGCAAAAAAAGGAAGGGATACACAGAATGAACCTACTACACTTCAATGTTTCAAGTGCAAGGATATGGGACATTATGCCAATAAATGCCCTAATCCAAGGGTTGATGATGATGGTCGAGATCAACAAACTCTTAAGGCTAAAGACTAAGGAAAGTCACATGCAATTTCTATCAGTGATGTGGAGTACGATAACGATGTGGTGAAAGGTACACTTACCATCCACTCTAAAGTAGAAAATGTTTTATTTGATTCTGGATCCACCCACTCTTTTATTTCTGAAGAAATTTCTAAGGGTATCACCATATTACCTCAATAATTAGATGTTGAGTTAGCTGTGACAACACCTAATGGCACAACAGACGAATCAAAAGTTTATAATTCTTCTCCGATCGAAGTTTGTGGGAATGTGCTTCTTGCAAATCTTGTGATCCTTCCTATATTGGAATTTGATGTGATTCTTGGCATGGATTGGATTTCTTTATATAGAGCTTATATCAATTTCCAAATAAGGGAAGTCACATTTCATATTCCAGATCAATCTATGATCGTCTATCAATGCAAGGATGAACAAAACCTTCTAGTGGAAATTTCTTCCATCTTATGGGTCTTGATTCCACTAAATGAAGGTTATTTATCTCAAATGGTTGGTGAGAAACTCACGATTAAGAATATGCCCATTGTACGGGAGTTTGATGATGTCTTTTCAGAGGAATTAGTGGGACTTCCACCAAATCATGAAGTTGAGTTCTCAATAGAACTCGTACCGAGTGCTTTGCCTATTTCAAAGACACCTTATAGAATGGCCCCAATTGAGTTGCAGGAATTGAAGAAGCAACTCCAAGAGAATCTTGATAAGGGATTCATACGCCCTAGTGTGTCTCCTTGGGTAGCACTTGTTCTATTTGTTAAGAAGAAAGATGGATCAATGAGACTCTGCATTGATTATCGAGAACTTAACAAGATCATTATCAAGAACAAATATCCTCTCCCACGCATTGATGACTTATTTGACCAACTAAGAGGAGCTCAATACTTTTCCAAGATTGATCTTCATTCAGGGTATCATCAATTAAGGGTCAAAAGGGAGGATATACCAAAGACGGCTTTCTGTACAAGTTATGGACACTATGAATTTATATTGATGCCATTTGGTCTTACTAATGCCCCTGCTATCTTCATGGATATGATTAATAGAGTCTTTAGAGACTATCTTGATCAATTTTTGGTAGTCTTTATAGATGATATTCTTGTCTATTCAAAGAGCAAGGAAGAACATGAAGATCACTTGAGAATTATATTGAAGACCCTGAGAAAGGAGAAGCTTTATGCCAAATTTACCAAGTGTGAATTTTGGCTTCAAAAAGTTGCATTTTTGGGTCACATAATCTCAAAAGAGGGGATATTTGTGGATCCAGCAAAAACAGAGGTTATCGAAAGATGGTCGAGACCAACAACAGTAATTGAGATCCGAATTTTTCTTGGTTTGGATGGATATTATCGACGTTTTGTGAAAGATTTTTCATGATTATCTAATCCACTCACCATGTTGACTAGGAAAGGAGTTAAGTTTGTCTGGGCAGAAGAATGTGAAGAGAATTTCAAGGAGTTGAAAAGAAGCTAATCCAGTGAACCTATTCTCACACTTCCTTGTAGTGGAGAAAGGTTTGTGATCTATAGTGATGCATCCAAGAAGGGATTGGGGTCTGTTCTTGTGAAAAATTATATGGTGATAGCTTATACCTCACGACTATTGAAAATCCATGAGTAAAATTACCCAACACATGATTTGGAGTTAGCTGCGGTAATCTTTGCATTAAAGATTTGGAGGCATTACCTTTATGGTTAAAGGTGTGATATTTATACTGATCATAAAATTTTAAAGTATATTTTCACACAAAAGGAGATGAATATGCGTCAAAGAAGATGGTTGGAAATGATTAAGGATTACGACTGCTCAATCCATTACCACCCTGGGGAAGCAAACAAGGTGGAAGATGCATTAATTCGACAAGACCATGCTAGTTTATCCATGATGAGGATCACAAAAGATCCAATATTTATGGATTTACAAAGGATGGATCTTGGAATTATAATGGAAGGGGAAAAATCTTATCTTTATCAAATGAATGTTCAACCATCTATACATGTGAAGATTAAAGAGGCACAGAAAGAAGATGTCGAGTTACAAAAGAAGGTGAGAAATGTTCCTGAATTCAACCTTGATTGTGATGGGATATTAAATTTCAGGAATCGGGTTTGTGTTCCTCCCATCCCCGAATTAAAGAAGGATCTCCTGGATGGGGCTCATAGTTCTTCATTTTCTATTCATCCTGGAAGCACGAAGATGTATAGGTACCTGAAAGAGTACTTCTGGTGGGATGGCATGAAAAGAGATGTTGCTGAATTTGTCTCTCGAAGCTTGGTTTGTCAACAAGTTAAAGCTGAGAGACAGAAGTCTAAGGGGATGTTACAACCATTACCCATACCCGAATGGAAATGGGAAAACATCACTATGGACTTTGTCACAGGACTTCCTAAAACATCCAAAGGCAATAATGCTATCTGTGTCATAGTTGATCGTCTTACAAAGTCTGTACACTTCATTGCTGTTAGAGAGGATTTCTCTCTGGATCAGCTTGCCAGGATATATGTAAAAAAAGTGGTAAGATTGCATGGAGTACCACTTTCTATTATATCCGATCGGGATCCGAGATTTATCTCGAAGTTCTGGCGAAGTCTTTAGCATACTCTGGATACAGATTTGAGTTTCAGCTCTGCTTATCATCCTCAGACAGACGATCAGTCTGAGAGAACAATTCAAACCGTAGAAGATATGTTGAGAGCTTTCTCTATGGATTACAAAGGTGGTTGGGATCAACACCTACCTTTGGTTGAATTTTCTTATAATAATAGATTTCACTCCAGTATTCAGATGACTCCTTATGAAGCTCTCTATGGAAAGAAATGCAGGACTCCAACTGGCTGGGATGAAGTTGGGGAAAGAAAGCTATTATGACCTGATCTTGTTGATGAAATGGCAGAAAAGGTTAGATCTATTCAACAACACATAAGAGTAGCTCAGAGTCGACAGAAAAGTTATGCTGACAACCGAAGAAAAGACCTAGAGTTTGAAGTGGGTGACAAAGTGTTCTTACAAAATATCTCCCTGGAAGAGGGTTATGAGATTTGGAAAGAAGGGGAAGTTGATCCCTAGATATATCGGTCCTTTCGAAATACTGGATCGTGTTGGGAAGGTAGCTTACCGATTGGCGCTTCCACAGAATCTCTCTCAAGTTCACGATGTGTTCCATGTATCTCTCCTGAGAAAGTACATACCTGATCCTTCACATGTACTCAGCTCAGAAGTTGTACCGCTGGAGAAAGATCTTTCTTATGAAGATCAACTGATAGAGATTCTGGATCGTAGCAAAAAAGTCCTACGAAACAAGACCACTATATTGGTGAATGTTTTATGGAGGAACCACCAATTAGAAGAAGATACATGGGATCTTGAGGATATGATGAGGGAGAGGTATCCTCATCTTTTTGTTACAAAGTGACTAATTTCGAGGGTGAAATTCATTTTAATGGGGGTAGAATGTAACACCCGAGACTTTTATATTATATAAATCATCAAAGGAATATTTTTCTACACAACACTTTCTTGGCTTGATTTACACGAAATCGCGACCTTCCTCGATAGCTTGCGTCGTACGCAATACCGAGTTTCACTAAACAACGATATGATATTAAAATATTATTAAAACTAGCTGTTATGAATAGTAATAACCACCTTTTGAAATTTTATATATTTTATTTTTCAAAATGGACTTCATTTTTGGATTTGGAATATCGAAATTATCCTAGGGTGAAATTTTGGTATTTTTCTGAAAACATTCAATTTTTGATGAATAGTGAAACCACTAAGTGGTAGTTAAAAAACTGAATTTTTCATAAAACTTAATTTTACCACTTCTGTGAGTGGAATTTCGAAAATCCTAGAGACACGGTTAATATCAAGGACTAAAATGTGGTTCAATGAGATGAAAATATTTTTTGGTGAATAGTAACTTTTTACTTTTTTTACCACGATTAAAAGTAAATAGGGTAATTAAGGGTAAATATGATATTATTATTACCCTAACACATGTCCTAATTCTATTGGATAAGTTTAATTCGACCAAAAACAAACTTAGGAATAAAATATGACCATTTAGGCCCACTTGGATTAGATTAGGACATTTATTATTAATTTATTTAAAGAAGGGTTAAAATAGTTTGAATCAAAGTTTAATAAGTAAGTAATTTTTAATATGGGGTTATACATAAGATAAATTATACTATACATATTAATTAGAAATCTAAAAAGATTTCCTACATAATGGTATTTTATTTGTAATTTTTTGACATTAAATAATTTAATTTATTTATGACACAAAGATGATGCAGTAATTATATTATTAATGAAATATTGACAAAATTAATGTTATAAACACAAAAATAAATGTAACTTGAGACTTTTTATGAATTAAACTAATTTTATAGGTTACTATGGAATGTTAGAATTGATTTAATTAACTTGTTTAGAACAAATAATTCTGTTATGATTTTCACAAAAATCAATTACTAAATAGTGTCAAAATTGACATAAAATAGTTTTTAAAACAAATATTATATTAGTAATTGTTAATTTATTCCTAAAAATCTAAGGTTCGACCAAATTACTTAGATAAGGTTATATATATTAATAATAAAAAACTTGGGGTTTTTTTGGCTGCATATAGTAAGTTTATTAACCTTATAGTATAAGAACACAAGAAGACAGGGTAAAAGTAAACTTATTTAACTTAATGTTAAATATAAATGATATGGTTAAAATAGGAACCTAAACTTGTCTAAATTCTATTGGATGAGATTATTTAGACCCATCCCCACCTTAGCTTCGACATATATCAATTTGGAGCTATTTATAACCGAACATGACTTTATAATAAAGTAATATTTTTAGTTTTCCCAAAGGTACCCCTCTCCTCCCTTATAAAAGGGCACCTCCTCCCCCTCTTCCTCACACCACTTTGAGCCTCCACACTCGGCCAAACCCTGCCTATTCCTCATCTCCACTTCCCTAGAGACATCCTAGAGTTCTTGGTATTCTTCAAAGACCAATTTTAGTGCCCTAAAAGAAGGTCTCAAAGAAGCACTTCAAAGACGAGGTAATGTCTGTTACCGATTCTTTCATATTTATTTCTTCTTCCACTTCTTCTTCTTTAGTTGTTTTATTATGAAGTAATAACATCAGTATCACTCATATAATGATATGTTATTATAAGTATGAAACAACCCTATTTCAGAATCTATCCATCCTACGGAAAAAGAAATCACTGCGCGTGCATACGTACGAAATACCGTCTCCATGCCGTGGTGTAATCTATTTTCCATCACCACCTTACTCGGATGGGTATAATGGTGTAAATAATGACTATATATTACTATTATGAAGTGATAATGATTATGAAATAGTATACATACACTCCAATACAATTCCACGATCATAGGAATGATATCATCACTCGTGCGTACGTATGGAATACCGTCTCCACGATGTGATGCGACTCGTTCTACATGATATTCATTTCATAGTGATTATATAAATGAATTGAATGAATTAATATGATATATATTACACTAATAACATTCTGGAAATGAGGTATCTATAACCTAAATATAAGAATAAGAATTTATTCGACAAAACACGCATAAGAACAAAAAGTTATAAACACCCGGATAACAAGTAGCAATGAAATATTACTACTAAGAAGCTAAGAAAATGGCCGTATATGATATCATAAAAATAAGTATGATTCTGGAATAAGTCAATAACATTATTTAAATCATTATCCAGGAGGTTTAGACACTTACGAAGCAAAACGGACCTAAGGTATGGGAAATGTCACAATCTCCTTTTTATCTGAGATTGTTTATACTTTCGTATTTACTGGGGTATATTTTATCATCCACATCCATGTTTCCCCAATATGTAATATTTATATCCTTATACAATAGTTTATATCAAATTTTACCCTTCGGTGAGTTTTTAGATATGAAAGGAATCTTTTGTCGTTTTTCGTACGTTGTATTTTTTGACTTTTCCGACAAAAGTACGAGAAAAATGTTTTTTTAACTTATACGACATGAATAGATTTTTAAAAAATTATTTCCAAGAAGCATACTTTACTAGTTTTCAAGTTTATTTTTAATGAAATTATTTTAGTTTAAAGTTGTATGACATGTTAAGAAAGGAAAAATGTTTTTGAAGAATAAGGGATATTTTCCTCAAGAATGGAGTTCAAGTGTTTTATCAAAATTATTTTCCATCTAAGATAATAAAGGGTTCTGTTTTTATCCCTATTATTAAATTGATTTGATTATGTTGTGATGGAATTATTTTTATGAATTCCTTTATCTTATATGAATTGTTTTATGATGTCATTATGTTTATGATTCCCATTTTTATTACATGGGTTATGCAATGATGTATGATTTATGATTTTGTGGCACACATAAGAATGGTATCATTATGAGATGGGAGGGACCTATATCTCCCTCCAATGCATTGGGTAAAGATTTTATATCTCATTATATAGACATGGATGGAAGGGTAGGTTATACCGGTTCAGTGAAACAGGACTGAAACGAGGAGTGAACTCGGTTCAGAAATGGAATTTGTCTACTAAGATAGTCTTGGCAATGAGCCTTGACTAATAAGAAATGATTCTCTATGATTATGTGTGTATGCCACAAAGTTTCATGTTTTAAGTTATGATTATTTTTATTACATTTCACTTCCATGATTTATCCCATGTTATGAAATTATGATCTCTTTTGCAGGTTAAGATTTCCAAAAGTTATGTGCTTATGTATATGATGTGATTGATATTTCTTTTGTTTACCCTTACTGAGCATTTAAGCTCACCCTTTTGTATGTTTTCTTTCCCCAGGTCAGGAAGAAGGTTATTAAGTAAGATATGCCAAAAGGGACTATAGATATGATGAAATAAATGGGAGACAGTGTAGATGCTTTATGAACCAGTTGTTTATGTTTCCCAGTTTCTAAAGACATTATACCTATACGGTCCTTTCGTGGTTTTGTTATATGTTGTAATAAGTATGCTTGAATTTTGAAGTATTAACAATGTATGTAAAGTATGGGTCATTATATTAAAGATAGTTTATCAAATAATGATATACCATTCTATAGAAAAAATATCATGATCAAGTCATTGTTAATTAATAATAAATAGTTAAAAAAATATAAATCATTTGATAATTTAGTATAAATATATGTAAAGGTACACAATATTTCATTTCTAGGTAGTCATTTACAAGTCCATATATTACAACATAGAATTAATTTATATAAAATACAGTCTTAGTTAAACTTTACCATCGATAATTATGGGTAAGAATCGTAATTTTATAACTTTTGAAGAAGTTATTATAAAGATTTATAATCTCTTAAAACCGAGGAATGATCAAGTAATTTTTTCAAAAATATATTTCCATCATAAATATATTGATCACTTATGGCACATCGATTATCCTCTACTTGATGATGAGTATTAGTTTAAAGCATCATCTATATTCTCGAAAAGTGTGGTAATGGTTTAATTTAACTGTATGAAATATTTATATTGTTAATGAGGTGAACGCACTACTAAAGAACCTTTATAAAGGAGATATTTGTAACTATGTCATTCAAAACATTATTATTAAATGTATTCGAATATGAATCAAATAGCATGAATTTATTTTTATCCCGATGATCAAAATATAGTGAAAACTATAAGAAATATCACAATTGATGTTCTAGATTTAATGAATGAGACTTCCTCTCATGAATAAGTATATAATTATGTGATAAGATATAATATATGAGAGAAAGATGATGTCAATAAATCTTATATATTTTTTTAACAGATAGATAAGATTATGTGAGTGGTAATAATCCTCTATTATTGACTTCCTTATTGGAGGGAATTTCACATGTAAAATGGTTTGATTGGGATGATGTTTCACCAAATACTTAATTCCCATGAACTATATAGGTAAGCAATTCACAAAAAATAAAACTTTATATGTTGGAAAACAAATTTTAATTAAAATTTATTTTAAAAGGTAGTTAAGAAATACCACATAGAGAAACATTTTTCATTTTTGGTTGATTAGTAAAAAAACTAAAAGGCATCATTTAGTGTGAAAAATATTCACCCAAATGTAAATTTAACATAAAGGACATATATTATAGTTTTATTCATATAAGAAGATATATAATTTGGGAGGTTTCATGATCCCCCCACCATTGGTTCCCCTCGAATGCTAATAATTAAAATAGATAGAGAGATGATCTTAAAATACTATCTCTAGTAGGCTATGTGTTGGAAACTAGTAATGAGATTATATAATCTCAAATAAGAGGCATTAACCTATTTATGTAAATTTAATGAATAGTAGAAAATATAGAACCCACAACTAAAATTCATGCATAAATAACAATAAATCCCAATTCATGAATGCAATTTCTTACATAATATTAAACAACTGAAAATACAAAATCAATCCTAGGTAGTAACCATGAACTCTAGAAACTCTTAAAAAACTCCATGAGATAATAATTACCATATCGATCTCCATCTAACTTATAGGGATCTAAAAATAATTTATATACATACATAGGATAATTATATAAGTATAATCAATTAGATCCTCCCCAAAACAACTTCTGATAAATGTGAAATATTCATAATAATGCCTAGTGAATAATTAAATGAAACCAACTTTTCACCTAAGTATGTAAAACTATATACCTTACCCACCATTAATCACTCACAAATTAATTCATAGAAGTAAGTATATCTAAATTAAAATATATATATGATAAAGGTACCCAAATTCTACTATGCCATTAGTTTTCAGTCTGACATTCTAAGGGCTCATGTCTTATGGTCATCTGTTTTATAAGACATACTTTATATCATCAAAAAGAATCATATTTATACCATCATCACACCACATTTCGCATGAATATAATCACATATTGTAACCTAGTAGAAGTTTAGAATCCAATACAACTCATGTATCATAAATTATACCTCAATCCATTATAGTCTATTCATGGACAATTTTTCAAGCAATACACCAACTATATCAGCTTCACAAAAAATTGCATCAACTCTCTACTAACCTATCACATATATAAATTTTAATGAAATTTTTTCATCACCCAAATTCAATTGGAAATTAAATCCATAATTAGAAGGCATAAAAGCCTTTTAAAAAATATGGAGAGATTATAAAACTTGTAATTTATTATATTTTATTTTTTAATTAAATTTTATAATCCCAACTATTTAGTATTTATGGGTAATTATTATATTTTTATTATTTTAAAATAATTTTAGTTGAATTTGTGATTTTGGGGAAAAATTGGTTTATACATTTTTAAGTCCACTATAGTATTTTTATAATAAATCATTATTTGTGAGGAATTTTTTGTGAAATTTTGTGGGAAGATTATAACCTAATATATGTATATATAAATATATTATTTATATAATGGAATTTGTATCCAAAATTTCAATTGAGATAAGTGTTCATGAAGTCAATGTTGATGTGGATTTGATTGAATGGGTGCCACCATAATAATTCGTTCATACTATTTTATCCATTACTTGTATTTTCTTGAACTTTTTACAGATGTTAGATGAATTTTTTTAGATGATTTAACCCTATAGTAGGAGCCTATGGTTTGCATGTTATTATGGTCTAAAAATCATTTAAAGTTTCTTCATCTATATTCAACAAATCTTTGATGATGGAAATATTACCATCAATGATTCAACCATAATTCCTTCAAAACATCATTAAAGAATGTGATATTTTGATTTTGGACAATAAATACATCAGGTAACATGTCCACATAGTACCATTTTCCAATATTCTTCCATTAATTTATCCAAAATGAATTGGCAATATATACATTGAATCTGGATAGTCTTTCTGGATAGAAATATTGTATCTAATGATTCATCCATAACTTCTTCAATACATAGCCAAATAAGATAGAATATTGGGGGAGAAAAGAATATATTGGTAAAAAAATTAATAAATGAAATATTTCTAGATTATTCAAATTACTATCCCCAACATTCAAAATCTCTCAAAGGAAGTGTTTGGAACCAAATATGGGCTCCTTTTTTATCTATATATTTTTATCTCCTCTCCATTTTCAAAGAGCTATTTTTTTGGTAGAGTCATTTTTATTGTATTAAAGTGTAGTTTTCATATTTTAATGAAATTTTTTCATCACCCAAATTCAATTGGAAATTAAATCCATAATTAGAAGGCATAAAAGCCTTTTAGAAAATATGGAGAGATTATAAAACTTGTAATTTATTATATTTTATTTTTTAATTAAATTTTATAATCCCAACTATTTAGTATTTATGGGTAATTATTATATTTTTAGTATTTTAAAATAATTTTTGTAGAATTTGTGATTTTGGGGAAAAATTGTTTTATACATTTTTAAGTCCACTATAGTATTTTTATAATAAATCATTATTTGTGAGTAATTTTTTATGAAATTTTGTGGGAAGATTATAACCTAATATATATATATAAATATATTATTTATATAATGGAAGTTGTATCCAAAATTTCAATTGAAATAAGTGTTCATGAAGTCAATGTTGATGTGGATTCGATTGGATGGGTTCCACCATAATAATTCGGTCATACCATTTTATTCATTACTTGTATTTTCTTGAAATTTTGACAGATGTTAGATGAATTTTATTAGATCATTTAACCCTATTGTAGGAGCCTATGGTTTGCATGTTATTATGGTCTAAAAATCATTTAAAGTTTCTGCATCTATATTCAACAAATCTTTGACGCTGGAAATATTACCATCAATGATTCAACCATAATTCCTTCAAAACATCATTAAAGAGTGTGATATTTTGATTTTGGACAAAAAATACATCAGGGAACATGTCAACATAATACCATTTTCCAATATTCTTCCATTAATTTATCCAAAGATTCATTGTCAATATATACATTGAATATGGATAGTCTTTCTGGATAGAAATATTTTATCTAATCATTCATCCATAACTTCTTCAATACATAGCCAAATAATATAGAATATTGGGGGAGAAAAGAATATATTGGTAAAAATATTAATAAATGAAATATTTCTAGATTATTCAAATTATTATCCCCAACATTCAAAATCTCTCAAAAGAAGGGTTTGGAACCAAATATGGCCTCCTTTTTTTATCTATATATTTTTATCTCCTCTCCATTTTCAAAGAGCTATTTTTTTGGTAGAGTCATTTTTAGTGTATTAAAGTGTAGTTTTCATATTTTAATATTTTTAATTATTTTTAATATATATTTGTTTTCTTTCTACCATTTGTTTTCATTATATTCATTATTTTCTCTTTTATGTTCATTTTATGTTCCCTTGTCAACTCCAAAAAAATAATGGACCTTTACACTTATTTGTGGGGGTAGTGGTGGATCATTGATATCATTGAAATAAAATTATTCTCATTATATTATTCTATGAATTAATTTTAGTGGTTAAACATTATGGTACATGGTTACACAACTTTATCAACTATTTGTTTCTTTTTCCCATTCATTTATATTCCACTTTATCGTAATTAAATGTTTCATGCATAGGGTCAGTGTAAAATTATAGGGATGATGTGAGGAATATTATCTCACATGCATAAGGCCAGTGTGGGGTAAAAAAATTCAAACTATAAGTTTTATTATGATAAGGTTCATCTATACATTGAATGAACTATTGGGAATTTATATTTTAAAGAACAATTATTTGCTTCACTATAAACACATAAGAATAGAAATTTCTTCCCACTAACTTTTTTACTTTTATTTTTTTATTAATTATATATTTCATTAATTTTTATATTTAAATATTTATATCAAATGAATTTTCAAAATTATTAACTCTAATATAATTAAATTTAGTTTTATAGTAGTTAGTTTTTATATAGTGATAATAGGAATTTTATGCATGTGTGAGGCCACCTTGAGAGATTATCCCTGGGATTGAATTGTATTTCATTATTAGGAATATAAAATTATTAAAGAGAGATTTATGAAAATATTACACATCAATTTTGAACCGTTACTAATGATTCCAAGTGTTTTTGCAAACTTTTTTTCAAAAAAACCAAAAAAATCATTTATTTAAAATACCAATAAAATTGAACATTATTGAATATGATTCTTTACTAATGTTGAGGATTGAATTTTTAGAGGTCCATTTTATTGAATTTGTTTTTAATTTATTAGTTGATATTTTTATATATTTATATATTATTTTCTCTCCTCTTAATCACTATTCTATTTTATTTATTTTCACTTTTTTATTCCCCCATTGGGCCCTTCTAAACTCCATGAAAATGGAGAAATGACCGCATCATTTGTTAGAATGAGGGGGAAGTGACGATTTGATTTTATTGAACTTCAAAGTTTCACTTTACTTTATATTGAGAATTCTTGCAGTTGTTAAAATATTTTTCTGTGAGGTCCCCCCATTTTTCTATTGTTGGGTTCTTCATCTAGTTCATCTATATTTATCTCTATCATTATTATAATATTCAATACATAGTTTAATGTAACATAGTAGTAATGATGTGAGTGAGGTTATCTTGCAAGTAGAGGGCTGGTGTGGGATAATAATAATTAAATTGGGAGGTAATTAATATATATATATATATATATATATATTATTAACATTGGATAAATAATGATAATTAATAAATAATAATTATTTTTCTCAACGTCAACTCATGTGAATAACACCTTCATGTCACTGACTTGTTTTCTTTTGCTTTGTGTTCTTCATTTTATTATTATATTTATTTATCAAATAAATTTAATATATATATTATTTTAAAATATTACGTATAAATACAATCATCCCAATAATAAAAATTATGTGTGTGAGTAGCCTCCTTGATAGATCGACCCTAGGGTAACACTATATTTCATTATTATAAAAATAATAATTTGTTGATGTGGGATTGGTGAAAAATCTCATGCCATAAATTTGGAACTGTTTCCAAGGAGGAACATCATTGGAACACATATTTTTTCTAAGAAAATAAAAAATAAATAAAAATAATTAATTTCATTGATGATGAAATCTGTGATTATTTAAGTTAAACTATTTAATTTATTTTAAAACAATTAAGGGGTTTTCCAAGTCTACTTGAATGGAGAATTTTTTTCAATAGTTTATTAGGGACCAAAAAGAATACCTTGAGCAAAAAAATTTAAAATCATGGGCCGATGAGCTTGAAGGATTCTCGCACTACTTTCCAAGAATCCATCAAGAGGTGGTTGAGTCACAGAATGATATCATCCCACAAAAATTTTATGATGACATCATGGAGGTGGAAAGTAACCATCATAACCCTTATCTCCTATATAATTAAAAAATCCCCCAGTGTTCTATAAAGAAGAGAAAAAACATTAAGATGATTATGATTATGATGACGTGACCACCATCGAGGAGAATATAGTGTTGGAATTCAAAGATGAATAGATTCTTAGGGCTATGAAATATAACTTGGAATCTGATTATAATCAGTAGAATCATGAAGATTTGAATTCTTATTATTTAAAGATTTATTAAATGGATTTTTTAAATGATTTTCCTTAGGATTTTTATGTCAACTCAAAAGTAATGATATTATCCCTAGATTATGTTTAATATATTGTTGAAGTGTTGGATGAAATGAAAGAAGAGGACCTACTCATTCTTCTACCCCATCTTGAATTATATACTACCTTTCCAAGGGGATGGACCTAAAATACTCTATTCATTGGTTTATATAAAACAAACATAATGGACTGAAACATATAAGGAAGAAGATTTGGGGGTTCAAATCACACAAACCACATATACCAACTAATCTTGGGTGACCACTCAAACTATTAATTTGAGGTTGTCAAAATCAAGTAACCACTTGGGGGCGTATAAACCAAGACTTATCTCCATTATTTTCTTTATTATATTTAATTTTATTTAAAGTTATTTTAAAAAATTTATTACCTCATTTTCTTTCTTTCTTATAGTATTAGATAAGAAATTGTTGATAGAATAACTCAGGATTATCACAATAAAAATAAACTCAGGTTGTGTATTTTCTCATCTTGGGGTTTAATTCCCTTTTCTTTGAATACATTGGGTTGAAATGAAATCGTAGTTTAATCTTATGTATGGGTGATTAAAATCTCCATTAAGGAATTGTTTTGTTTTTCTTTAATTTATTTAAATTTTTAGGTTTTATTATTTTAAATTTTTTTATAACTCTTGAGATTAATTGATACTTTGGTAAATTCCAACCATCATAGTATTTTTAGAACATTTTTTTAATAATTTATGAATTTAAAATAATGTTGAAATAGTTTTTGTTTATTAATTTTCAATATTATTGTTTAGGTAAGTTTCATTGATTATCAAACTCATGTTCACTAGTTCTATAAAAAATAATGATTTTTCTTGAAACAATGGGTTTCTAAACCTTTTTTAATCATTTTAAATTTCTATTTTTCTTGAGATTCTTGAGTCATATTGTGTGATCTAGAACTTATGATTTTTCTGTTTCAAAGCACTGGAGTTCATGAAATTTTTATAATTTGATTGATATATTTCCTTGGATATCAACCTTTTGATCTTGAGGCCTAAATTTTACATCAATACTTGCTAACAATTAGAATACATGAATTTATTTATGGGTTTAATAATTATTACAGTCCATTATTACCTTACCTACAGTAACTCTTTTTATTTTTATAGAGATATATCATGTTTGAATGTACAGTTGGGTCCTTCTATGTGTTTTATTTAGGATGCAATTAACTTTTAGGTGTGTGAGTTATTTGTAATTATTTTTGGAGGAAGAGATAGATAAATATGTATGATTAAATATTTACTTTATTTTATTTTTATAATATCATTATATAAAAAAATAAAAAACATGGGTTTTTTATTGGGTAGGTAAAAAATGACAATTACCAGACTGCTCATCTTAAAAACATATGGGGTTAGGTGGTGGATATAAGATTTATTATAGGATAAATATTAAAAAAATAAAAATATAAAATAAAAAAAGGAAAATTTGAGAGGATATTTAATTATTCATTGAGTTTACAAGATTTTTCATTCAATGTATTTCCTTGTCATCTCATTTTTCATAAAAAAGTAAAAAATGAATAGAAGGATAATTTTGATGAAATATTTAATTATGTTTAATTTATTTCTCATTTTCCTTGTGATTCAAATAATGTGTTTGAATTTATGGTATTTTTATTTAAGGGGAATTGAGTAAGGATCAACCTATTCTTTTACTTGAATACTCATGCTTTGTAATCAATAGTACGTCCTCCACTTTCCGGAATTTGTATTTGTAATTGATATTACCCAAGAACCCTTATCTATAGGATAAAAAATGTAAAATTCCTCATGATTGAAACATTTTTCTATCACATATTGTAGAGAGACGATAATTTCGCAAGCATGTGGTGATTAAAAATGTTTCATTAGAATTATAAAAGCTCCATTTAAAAAATCCTAGACTGAGAGTGAAATAAATTTCTAGGGAATCTAGGTATGAAATGCACATGGGGAAAAGAATGAGATTGAAAATAATTTTATGATATTTTTTATAGTTAATGAATTTTAATCCATGTATGATTCATTATATTTACAATTAATTTGATAAATAATTATTAATCCCATTTATACCTTGAGAAGTTTGTTCTGACAATAGTATTGATGATTGTCTAGGAGTGTAATGTTTTTGTATAGAGGAATGATGAAACATGTAATTTATTATATTTTATTCTATAATTAAATTGTATAATCCCAAAAAATTTAATATTTTATTGTTAATTATCATACTTGTAGGTTTTCAAAATAATTTTACTTGAATTTTTGAATTTAGTGAAAGATTATATTTATACATTTTTTAGTCCACCATTGTATTTTTATCATAAAATATAATATATGATGATTTTTTAATGATATTTTGTTGATGGGTTGGAAATTAATATATAAAAACTTTTCATTTGGATAATGGAATATTTGTCCTTCATTTTAGTGGAGATATGTGATTGTGAAGTCAAGACTGTTGTGGATCTGACTAGATGGGTCCCACTATAATAATTCATCCATAAAATTTTTCATGTAAATTTATTGGACCTAAATTTTAAAATATGTTAAAAAAACTTTATTTGTATCATTTAATCCTTCTGGGATAACTTCTTATTCATAATTTATCATGGTTCAAAAAGCATGTGAATTTTATGCATCTAGATTCAATGAATATGTCATACTGGATATATTATCATCAATGATTTGACAAAAAAATCCTTCAAAAATTCATTAAAGATGATGATATTTTGATTGTGGATTAAAAAAATTTAGGTACCACGTACAAAGAATAAAATAGTCTAACATTATGCTATTAATTTGTCTAAAAATGTGTGGAAATTTGATTAATTGATTCTAGAAAATATATCTTAAAAAAAAATTGTCTTTAATGATTTATTCATAAAATATTCAATACATGGGTAAATAAGATGATAATATGGTGTAGAAAAAAGGATACACGTATAAACAACATTAAAAAATATAGTATTTTTAGAGTAATCCATTTACTATTCCCAATATAAAAAACATTGCAGAGGAATATTTTGGATCCAAATATGGCCACCTTTGTTTTCTATATATTTCGATCTCCTTAACATTTTCATGGAGTTATTTTTTTGGTAGAGTCATTTCTAGGGGATTATAGTTGATTTTGGATTCTTTAATATTTTTTAATTATTTTTAATATATATTATGATTCCTTTAATAATTTGTTTTATTTATTTTCAATTTTATGTTATTCCTTCATATCCTTCTGAACTCCATAATGATATAGAACTAACCTCACCGCTTGTTTGTGGGGGGAGTGGTAGATTCTATAGATCATTTTAATTAAATTATTCTCATTATTTTATTTTAATAATTTTAGTAGTGGTTAAATTATTTTGGTGTGAGTTCACACAACTTTTTGGACTATTGGGTTCTTCTTCCCAGTCATCTATATTCCAATTCGTCATTATCATAATATTGCATGCATAGGGTTGGTGTAACATTTCCATATTGATATGAGGGAGATTATCTTAAATAAATATGGTCTATGTGGGGTAATAAAATTTAAAACTATAGGTTTTATAATGATATGGTAGATATCTACATTGAATGAAATATTAAAAATTAATATTTTAAAGAAAAATGATTTTCTTCACTATGAACTCTTAAGAATGGAAAATGATTCCCAACCAAATTAATTTTTTGATTTTATTTAATAATTTTATATTTCATTTATTTTTATATTTAAATATTTATATAAAATTAATTTTCAATTCCTCTATCTATAATAGTATTACATTTATTTTTTTATTAGTTAATGTTTAAATAGTGATAATAGGAATTTTTTTATGGGATTGGCCTCCTTGAGGGATCGACCCTAGGATTGAATTATATTGAATTATTAGGTAAATAAAATTATTGAAGTGAGATTTATCAAAAATACCAAGCAACAATATGTTATCCCATCTCTAACTAATTTTCTTCAAAAAATGAATATTTCTTTACCTTATTGAATTAACTCATTTATTATGCACAGGGTCAACAGTAATGAGCTACCTATAATCAACAAGTATCCATATTTTGGAATCAATCAAAACCATACTTCAAGAATAACATTGATATTTCATCAATTTTAAGGAATAATAGTAATCAATATACATCCCTCTTCCATTAATCATTACGTCATTCTGGCACCAAATTATTTATCAAATTTTAAGAATATTAACCGTGCTAGACAGCAAAAAAAATCACAATAATGGATAACACTCTATCTAGAAAATTAGTAGGCAACATCATTATAGTGAAAATCAAACATGATTATAATATTCCAATCCTATATATCATTCTTCCTTAATTTTTCATATTATTTTATTCATTGGGTTGTTTGAATAAGTACCCGAAGAAACTAAAGCATGATAATTTCATACTTTCATATAAAAGGAAAATTAATGAATCTTATACCATGATTAAAATTTCAATGTTCATTCAGTAAGAATTTTAAAAAATTATCAACCACCAAATTAAAATAAAATACTACCAGAGAATAAGTAAAATAATCCATATATAGATATTTCTAAAACCTCATCCCAAAATTGATGAACCACACTAAAATAAACCTCTGAAAAGAATGAATATAAGGAAGATTCTAAGAAGAGGTGAAAAGATTTTACCTTGATCCCATATTCTATGACCTAATGATCTAAGGTGTTTTGACTCTCAAAGGAAGTGTTTGGAGATTTGTTGGATGTAAATGGGTTTTCTATGGTTCAAAGGAAGTGAAAAAATTCAAAAAAATGTGGATCTTCTATCTATTTTTATAAGAACCTCAGAAGGATTCCACTATGGTGTATTGGCATGAAAAAAACTGATGGTTGTCATTGATAAAAGGATATCTATATCCCCTGACCATTTGAAATGATATTAATCCTTGTGTCTTTCACATTTTAAAACCGTAGTCTTTAACCACTACTGTGCCCTGATCCATGGTGTTATTCAGGAATTCTTGACACCAAGCGGACCATCATAGTCTCTACTATGGAATAGGGAGAAACCTTTCTCATTTTTTACCCACCACACAATGGACTCTGGAGTAGTAATCTAGAGATCGTTGTTTCCCCCACCCATATGCACAACTTGAGCATCCCTCTCCAAGAACCACCATACCCAATCCCTAATAATTTACAAACTACATATTTTCCATAGGGAGCCTTTAATGAGCACTATTCATAGAAACATGAGAATTTCATGGTTTTCTATTTCTAATAGGGACAACCCCCCCCCCCAGCCCATTGGTCATGACACTCCCTCCACTCTGGAATGATGACCTTCCATTTTTCTCCTACGTAAAAATAGAAGGTAAAACACCTTCCAAAATAGCTAGATATGTTGTTTTAGTCATTATAGTGAACCAAGAACCACATAACCAGCTCCAAAATGCACAAATATCAAAAATTACAATATCAAAATGAAATTACCATGCTCACAACTCCTATACATTTAAAAGGGCCAACACAATTCCCACTACTATGATGTGGTGGCCCTCAAGATTACTATAAAATCTATTTTCACCTCTAAAATCCCTCTAAACAACCTTGTTAAATCTCCAACCCTTTTAAAAACTAAGGTTTGGATTTAGAAAACCATTTCCATGCATCACATACTTATCAAATAATTCCCATCCTTGCGAATTTAAAGAAAACCTCAAGATGGGAAGAAATGGAGCCAAACCAATCATCTAATAACTAGCCCATCAAGGATATCTATACAACAATAACACTACCCAATAAACAAGAGGTATGGGAGAATAAACATGCAACACTAGTAGCCATCTCATAAAACACAAATATTTCAAACAAAGCATCACAATAAGGATCAAGATTAAATTTATATGGTATATTGAGATCACATATTTGACTCTTACAGCCATGTTCCCTCCTTAAAATCATTGTACCACCACATGACATGAACTAAAGGAATAAAGATCTTGGGAAACTCCTTCTCCTGTTAGTCTTAAATCTTAGTAGGTTGATCCTTGAAGGTTACATCATCGTCAAATTATATCTTTCCCTAATAAATGGAATAAGAAACATCATGAAGGTAATAGTGGAGATACAATATGTGTAAGATTTCATTAATCCATATTATATATAAGGGAATGTTCTAACCAATATTCCCTAACTTTAACATGTTCCAACACATCAAAAGATCTAAAAATATAGGAAAATGATTACTCACATGGTCAAACCTTCACTGTAAATTAAGAGTATATATCTTCATGAACAAATGATATCATATTTTAACTTTATGGGCCTCTTCTGATGATCAGCATAAGACTTAGGATGATCCTAAACTACCTTTATCCACAGATGGATCACATGAACCTTGTATTTCATAATTTTCACCAATTTTGATCCACGAATTTTTTATTCCTCTACCTTGATCCAAGACAATAGAGATTTTCTGTGTCATCAATATAAAACTTCGAAAATAACCATACTAATAGTGGAGTGATAACTATTACTATATGAAAATCCAACAAGGGTGGGTGCCTCACCCATTAGCCTCCAAAATCCAAAATACATGTCCACAACATGTCTTTTAAATATGGATACTCGACTCTACTAAAACATCCTTATTTGAATGAAAAGTAGGTATAAGGCATAACTATTATCCAAAATCTTTTTGAAGACCCATAAAATACCTTTAGGTAGAATAGGGATCATGATCATACATTGTTATCTTTGGAATCACATGAATCTTTATCACCTCTGATGGATACTACCTTGAAAAGCCATTATTATCATGAAACCTTAATCGCTATGAAGTAATTTAACTTTTTATACCATCCAAAGATCACACATATATCATCATAGCTACCCTGGGATTAATTAAATCTAGTTATGATTTCAATTATGATATCCTTCCACTTCTACTAAGGAATTTTAGTTTTTTAAATAAACCCACCAAGAACATGGTGCTTAGCATTTACCTCTGCAAAACCTAATATTGAGAAACAAACAATGCAATTGACCTCTTCTTGACTATCCAAAAGATTTAGAATCAGAAGTTATGATACATAATTACCACTATATGATGTACCAATATGGGGTATCTATAGAAATAATAGAGAACCATGTCATGCATTATTGAAGGAGAAAAGAGACTCCCCTAAAAGAACACTCGATTTCAAACATCCTTGGACCATCCTTCATGAGTATCACCATAAAAAACTGATATCTCAGGACATCCAACTCATAATCCCCCAGTTGGGAATATTATACATGTTACATCAAACATGACTCCATAGAAATTTTATAAATTCACCTTGAACCATCTACAACTCCCATAGTAAGGTAAATCATAGCAAACTCCTCAGTTATTATCCAAGTGTCTCTAGACTTGCACATAACACCACAACATGAGTTTTTTATTAAAGAATAAACCACAAAATTTCATTTACATTATGTATAAGAAATATTAATGTCATAATCCAGTAATAATTTCATCCACCACCATTAACTGAGGTTCAAATATTATACCTAAAGCTCTTGTGATATGTAAATACTATAAATCACTCACTAATGAAGTAATTACACTACCACATTAGTGAAAAAACCTCAAAAATATCAACATCATAGATGTTGTAGTTTCATTCATGATTTCATAAATATAAATAACTATAAGATATAACCTCTCTATAATATATTATAACACAAACCATGACATAACATGAAGTGTGGTAATAAACCATGAACACAATGCCCTTTACTAACAAATAAAGAGCACAATCATTGACCAACTTATCCTTAAAATACATGAAAGAACCTATAAATTTTCATTCCACATGAAATCATAATCCTTTCTAGTTAAAGATTTTATAGGTGCAATAAACATAATAAATTCATGTATGACCCACTTGTAGTAACTAACCAGAAAAAGGAAACTTTTCACCTTTGTGACATTCCTATGGGATAACCATGAAACAACCACCTAATTTTTCAAATTATCCATTATTATTACTAACTAAGACAAAAAATTTCCCACTAAATGGATCTAAAAATCCAAGAAATCACACTTCAATAGCTTCATGAATAGTTGTTAATGGTGAATAACTCCCAAAACTTCTCGCAGCTGCTATGAATGCTCTTCATCCAACATATAAAACATATAGATCTCATATATAAAAACTATCACAAACCTATAAAGTAACTCATGTAAAGATGTATTCATTAGTTCCATAAAAATGGTTATGGTTTTTGTAACACCTAATAGTAAAACAAAAAACTCATAATGCCTATAATAGAAACTGAAGGTGGTCTACTAGATATACTTATCCTTCACCCACATCTAAAGATATCCTGAATGAAAATAGATCTTCAAAAACCCACTAAATACCTCCATATAATCAAATAAATCATCAATCCATAGAATATGATATATTTTATTCACAATAACATGGTTCAAGAAATATTAATCAAAAAAAATCAAAAATTACCATATCTCTTCTTCAAAAATAGAATTGGAGCAACCCAAGGTTATATACAAGGTTGGATGAATCCAATTTATAGAAAATGATAATTCAAAATATATAGATCTTGAAACATATAAGGGGTAATCCTATATAGCCACATATATGTTGGAGATATTCCCGACTATAACTCTATATCAAACTTGATCTTACATAATAGGGTAGTTCCATAACAACTTCTAGAAGAGCATCAGGGTACTCCAAGATAGACCTGGAAAACACCACTTGCTTTACTCTACAAAAAACAATGTTATCTTTCCCATAAAGGAAGAAAGATACTCAAAATTACTCTAACCCATCTGAGGGTATCACTCTCCAAAAAACACTTCTTTCTCTCCGTCGAGGTCATATAATAAAAAGTTACTACAAAATAAATGGACAAAATATTACACCAAATTCTTCTAATACATGTCCTGGATGATCTTGTATCTAATTATCGGCATGAAAAAAAATTACCTATCAGGGAGGATATACTATAAATAGCACAAATTTTATGCGCACATCATACAATCCATCTTTACCTCCAACTTGTGTATTCAATACCAAGGGAACTTGAAGTTTTACCACCTCGTGCCCCAAACAATGGACTAGGGTGGGTGAAATGTAGGAATGCATAGTTTGGAAATCAAAAAAAAATTAATGAAGTATAAAACTAGTAGATACTACCTCACAAGAAATTTAGATTTCCTGACACTGATAACTCAAAGGCATACATCTAACCTAGAACTACTCCACAGCCTCTTTGGCCTTAAAGGCAACCACATTCAAGGTCACGCTCTACATGCAGTCCTAAGGGGTGAGGTGAATATTGGGGTTGTAATATTCCAAACTAATAACTTGTATTATGATCATTATAACACCTCAATATTTTACATTTATTTCCTTTGAACTGTACTTTATGTTTTTGACATCTTGATTTACATGCAAAACTGAGTTTAAAATAATTGTGATATTCTATTGAATTATGATTATTTAAAAAAGATTGTCATAACCAAGATATTAAATTGGAGGAATGAATAAGAATAGAAAAATTAGGAGAATTATTTATAAAATTTTATATAATTAAAAATTATTCATTGATTATTTATAAATTTGTACTCGTTTTTTAGTAAAATCATTTTACGATTCAAAAATATGTTTTCATCAAAAAAATAGTTTTTATTGTATTTTTTGATTTTATATTATAATTAATTTATCTCATTTTTGAAATTTTATTTTAAAAAATGATATCATTTCTGAAATAATCGTATCAAAATTATCTTGAGGTGAAAGTTTTAGATTTTTCGTAAAAGATGAATTTTTTTAGTGAATTGTGAATGAAAAGTGATTTTATAAAAAAATTACTTTCCATTCAAGTATTTACAAGGTATTATTTTGTTTTTAATTTATTTTAAAATTTAATTAGTTCCTTTTAATTAAATATAATCAATTAAATTTCATTTTAATTTATATTATTCTTAATTTTGGTATAAAAGTTTTTTTATACTTAAAATTTCATTTTTCAGAAAAAGATCTTTTCTTTTAATTTTATGAGTTTATTTAAAAAGTAATTTTTGACACTGATATAAATTGGATTTTAAATTTTTTATTACATATTTTGAACCATAATTTCAAAAAAATTAATGATTCAACTTTCATTTTTGTTCATAATTAATAGGAAATATAGTAAATTGTTGTTATCTCAGTTAAGGATAAAACGGGTTTACTAAAGTATTAAACTAATAGATAAGGATTATATGGACACATTAACATGTATAAATACAATTTTATATCCATATATAAAACCTTTATCAACTAATATTTTTATATTAATCATTTTGGATCCATGTTTCTTGAATAAGACATTAATATATTTGAATCTTTTAAGAAATTCCATGTATGCGCTCTCCCCCGCTTATAAAATGACACCCCCTCTTCTCTATTCTACACACATTGAGAACCAATTATAATGGAAACTTAATAACCAAATACTTTTCTAACATCCCTAATGATTTATTATAGCTATTTTTTATTATAATTTCATCCTTTCAATGCATAAGTTGTAAACTGAATTTGGTTTCACAACAAAGACGTATAACTCTAAACCGTTTAAATTTAATCTTATCTCTTATTCCACCTTATATAAAATCTTTATATCCATAATAAAATAATTAATCCAATATAATAAATATACTAATTTTCAATTATGATTATTTTACAACCCTTTTCCACCTACTATCTATCAAATGGGAAATAAAAGTGTTTCTCGTATATATGTATCGATTAACGCCTCCACATAGCGATATGATTCATTTTCCATAACCTCCTAAAATGGATTTTTTAAATAATGGATTTAATAAATATATTTTATATTTATGATTTAATAATTTCTTTAATAATAAATTATTATTTATCATTATTTCCTACATTGCGTTAGAAAATGAAAACAGTATTCATGTGTACGTATGAATCATCGTCTCCATGAATAGTATAATAAATTTTTATATATATATTTCATGTATTTATTATAAATATGTATTTAATTAATATATATTATATTTATAGCATTATTAAAATTTTGGTTATGAAGTAACCATGATCAATGTATAAGGACTTGAACTTACGAACTGAAACTTTCATAAAAAACAAAACAATTGACACCCAAAAATGATGATTTAAACCAATAAGTATTAAAAATGGGTGTTAAAATATTATTATTGGATAATATGTGATATTATAGGTATTAATATGGTTTTTTATATAATTATAATAAATTTTAATTTATTATAAATGGGGTTAGAGTTTTTAGGAGGAAATTCAAACTTGTAGTCAGTGTTTTTCATCCCAATATTGTTTCACTGAGACATGTTTTATTTTATACACCTATTTATGTTTATTAGGTGTATAAAATAATATATTTATATGTAATATAATTTATAGTTATTAATTTGTGGTATTTAAATTTATAATTCAAATTATTCCATCCAAGGGGTTTTCATTCAAAAATTACCAGGGTGGTAAGTGTTTATCATCTCAAATTTTCCTCTTTATGACAAATGTTATATTATAAACCTATGTTATTTTTTTGGTGTATATAATTCCCATTCTATATTTTTTATCATGATTATTTTTATATTCATGGTAGTTAAATTTCTATTTGATGTTAATTATTTCATAAGGGCTAGGATTCAGAAGTTTCAAAAGGGGTAAGGGTTTTATGTTATAATCATATTTTTACAGGGATTTTTAATGATTAAATTTATGATGATGAAAATATATATATATATATAATAAATCCTTGTTATTTTATTATCCACTAGTTATTTAAAGATAATTTATATTTTTCTTTAATTTTCCTCTCTTTAAGTACACAAGTGACCAAAATAATTTTTAAAATAAAGATGATATTATTTTTCTCTTCAGTCAAAAATCCTTTTTCTTGCATATCCATATGTTATTTAAAATTATTTTAAGAATGTTATTCCTATTCTACTATAATTTTTTAAATTCATTTTAACCCTTGTTTTACTTTATAAAAAAATGTTTAAAAAAACCTCTTGTTGTTTTCTAAATAAGATTATTATTTCGAAATGTGTTAATGGAATAATTGTTTTAACAATTCAGATATGAATAAAATTTCCCACGACTATGATTTATAAATTATTTTTATCTTAAATTAAAATTTTCCATATAAATTTTAAAATACAATTTTTTCCTCAATATTTTTAAAAAAATTTGATTTTAAATTAGGGATTTTAAAAATTAAAAGGTTGTTTTACTAAAGAAAATGTTCTAGTGGTCTTTTAAAGGTATTTTAATATATAACAAAATCCATTAATTTTAAATATGCATCATAGGTCATATGATCCAATAATACCATATTTATTCTTTATCTTGATGGTTTGTGATTATGATGATGAAATGATGATGAAATCTATTTCCTTTTCAACGGGTTATGTTATGATGAAATAATAAATGTTTTTATGTAGAATACATATGAATGTATTATTATTATGTTATGGGTGGATACATTATATTCCTATAATGCATCTGAAAAATATTAATGTTTTATAAGATGGAAATGAATGTAGGAGGTCATCCCAATCCCTAAATAGGGTGCAAAGGAGGTTAACCTATGACCAAAATAGATTCTATTAGAGGTTATCCAAAGCTCCAATAAGGTTCATAGGTCGTTATATCAAGTGTAAATTGAGATGAATGCATTGGTGAGTGGACATGACATATGATTTCTGTTATTATGATTATGCCACTCTTTACGCCACTCCTTTATGACATTGTCTAATGCTAATTTTATGCTCTAATGGATCATGTTACTTATTATTCTTTGATGTGTTACTTATAAACTTCCAATATTTATTCAATGACTCATAATTATGAACTTTGAATTATTGGGTTTGATTTTAAAATGTTAAACTCAATTTATCATATGCTTATGTGCATGTTATTCTTAATTGATCATTGATATCTCCCTTGATTAACAGTAATGATCATCTTAGGTCACCCTTTATTTTTTCCTTCTCCTTAGTATATAAAGGAAGGTTTTAAGTATGGGGTTTCCAAGAATGGTTATAGTTGTGAAGAACTTAGTGGGATACTATGTAGATATTATATGTACCAATTTTATGTGTATCTGAGTTTTCAAAGACAATAAACTTGTATGGTTATAGAATTAGATCTTAATGAATATTCCTTGAATAATATGTAATATTTATGTACGTAATGTCTGGGTCTCCTAAATTGGTATTAGGGAGAGGTTTAGTTATTTTTTAGATATTGGATAAGGAAACTTTAGTGATACCCATTAGAATAAGCATAAGTATAGGATAATATCCGAAGTCATGGTAAATAAAAGAGTGTGGTTTTCCTTGTAAATAAAACCCTATAACAATACTATTAAGTGGATGTGGTTTTGTCATAGATGCACTTATGTGTAACAACTATTAATGGTAAAGTTTTTATTTTCACTTAATATTTACTATTACACGATGAATAGTCCTAATATTGCACACTTGGTTAGAAACTCCTAGGGGATATGCTTAGGATAATTCACATTTTATTTACAAACCGTTATGAAGTATTTTAATAGATTATGACTACGGGTGACCTAGGATAAACCTATGTTTAAGAAGAAGGATTCCGAATTTATACATCCTATTGTTTTTCAGGTTTATATGGTTTCTCACAATGATTATTGTATCTCACACTATTAATTTTTGTTTTAGATATTATATAAAATATGAAGGAACCATGTTAAGGTTAAATGTGATGGAAAATGAAATTATTTCCCCCGGATAAACAAATTTTATTGGATATAGAATAAAAAATCTCATTGTAATGCTTACACAACTTCCACAATATGTGAATCATGTTATGTTTCCAAATTCAAAATGGAGGGAACAACATTCAATTGATTCGTTTATGTGGAAAGATCCACCTAATTTTAGTGGGTATGTTCATCCACTAATTTTTGAGTAGTGGATCAATACCAATGAAAATATATTTTCTAGTCTTCGGTATTCAAGGCATGAGGAATTTATTTTGGTTGTTTATCATTTGCAAGGATAAGAATATCATTTATGGAAAAAAATAAAGAACATATATCAATTGGAAAAAAAATATTCTATATAGTTGGATGAGTTTTGAAGGTTATTTTTTAATAAGTAATTTCCTCATATTATTTCTATAAAAATGTAAAGGTAATTCCTTGACATAATATATAAGGATGATTAATACATTAGTACCTATGAGTCAAATTTTACAAGACTTATGAGGTCCATTCAATCATTATCATCCATATAGAAGAAAGATTTCTAAATTATTCAGTTTCCTAAAACCAATTATTTAAATGGAGTTGTTTATATCGTATATTAGTAGTGATGAAGAAATAATTCTATGTGCTATCAGGGTAGAAATTGAGATTCGAGTTACCCAAAAATCTCAAGGTTTTGAAAAGAAAATAACGATATAATTAAAAGTTAATCGTAATAATGATAACCCTATAGGTAAAAATATGATCATTCCTTTATGCTCTAAGTATAGAAAGAAACATGGAGGAAAATGTCTTAAAAAGGTGCCTAAATGAATTCTGTGTGGAATGGAAGGTTATTGGAAACTAGAATTCCAATTTGATAGGAAATTGTTACATAATTATGTGAATGGGGAAAATCTACATAAAATACACCACCTAAACTCCATTTTTTGAGATTTAAGAAGTCTAGGAATGATTTTAACAAATTCCTAAATCTAAGGGTTAGTGATGATGTTTGATTTCAACAACCTCTAAACCAAGAGACAATGGGAAATTTCATGTGGAGATTGTTGTTTATGTAGTGTATGATAATTAAGTTGTGAAAGGTATAATTACCATCCACTATATAATTAATAATGAATTATTTATTTCTGGATATACAAACTCTTATATTTTAATAATTTCACAAGGGTATCACATTACCAGCTCAATGATTAAATGTTGAATTATTAGTTAAAATCCTAATTATATGATAATCACATCTCAAGTCTATGATTCCTCTCTAATTGAAGTTTATGGTAATATACATCCTTAAAATCTCATTATTCTTACTCAAGTTGAATTTGATGTTATTTTGGATATGGGTTGGCTCCCTTTATATAATAATGATATCAATTTTCATGTAAGGGAAGTCACTTATGATATTCTAAACTAACCTATTAACATTTAATGATCTGAAGATGAATAGGATATTTTAATGGAAATTACATCCATTATATGGGTCTTGATACCTATTCAAAATGGGTTATTTATCTTAGATGGTTGGGGAGAAATTCAAAATTGATGATATTCCTATTGTACTGGAATTTTTTATTCTTTTATGTAAGAGTTTCCTATTATTACCTATAATAGTAAAGATGAGTTTTCAATAGTAATCATATTTATTGTTAAAACTATTTTCAAGACTCTGTATATAATGGACCTAATTGAGTTGTAGGAATTGAATAAAAACTACAAAATATTTTTTAAGGGATTCATTCGAGCAGTGTGCCACCATGGGGGAGCCTCTTAATTTTTTTAATAAGAAATATGGATCAATGTGACTTTGCATTGATTATCTAGAACATAACAAGATCAAAATCAAGAATAAGTATCATGTTCCCTATATTGATGATTTTTTTAGTTATGAGTGTCTCAAAAAAAAAATAGAAGATTGATCTATGATTTAGATATTGTCAATTTATGTTCAAAAGTGGATATATAACTAAGGGATCGTTCTCTAAGTGGTATAAACACTACTAATTTACATTTATTCCATTTTACCTCACTAATTCTCCTATTATATTCATGTATTGAAATAATAGTCTTTAGAGATTACTTTCATAAATTTGTAAAAGTTTTTATATATTATATTATGATATATTCCAAGATAAAGGGAGAGTATAAAGATCTCTTGAGGATTATACTAGAGAACCTAAGGATGGATAAGTTGTATGAAAAAATTACCAAGTGTGAATTTTGGCATTTGGAAGTTTAATTTTTGGTTCATATAATATCAAGTGATGTTATATCAGTTGATCCATTAAAGAAGATAGTTATTACAAATTGGACCATACCAACCATAGTGACTGAGATCTATATCTTTCTTAGTTTGGAGGGATATTGTCGATGATTTATGATGAATTTATCATGTATATTGAATCCACTCACCCTGTTAACATAGATGGTATTAAATTTACTTTTATAAAATTATTGTGATGAAAACATCATGGCACTAAATAGAATGTTCATTAGTGCACCTATTCTAACACTGACTTACAGTGGAGAAGGGTTTAATATCTATACTTGGTGTTTAATGAAATATTATTTTACTTTTTCACAAAAAATTTCTTTATTTATATAAATAATATGATTTTATTATAAAACATTTATTTCTAATGAATTGATTGTCATCTTTTATCTCTTATTAATTTTTGGGATCATTAACTTTTTCTTGAAACATTCACTTTTTTGTGATTGTTTTTCTTTTATAATTACATTTCTCTTAAATATAAATATTATTTTTATCATGGATATGATTATTTCATAATCTATATACCATTTATACATATGTTTTTTAATTATTAAATCTTTTTGATTGACTAGATAAATAATAATATTTCATATTATTTAGTCAATATAGATATTTATTGAAAAGTAATATTGTTTTTTAATTAAATTGATCATCTAGTGTGTGAGGAATGCATTGTACATGTATTGATAGTTGGGTCCTAGAATTACATATCCCCTCGATGAATTGACAGGTCTCGTGAGATAAAGGATCTGGTCAAACTTATTAAATGGATTTTTGGTTTATACAAACCCATCGATTAAATTGTTTTGAAAAAAGGACTTGATGGTGAAGATGTAATGATAAATGAGATCATGATTTATATCATAAATAATTTAACTAATTAAGAATTTATTTATTATTATCCATGATATTACTTCATTAATATTATCTATGGATGAATTTCATTCATAATTTCTTCATTAAATTGTATGTGTTTTCAGTTATTTTCCTTTCTGTGTTGACTATTCCTTTTTTTCTCATGATATATTTTTTGTATATAACCATAAATTATCATATAATCTAAAAATTGATTTATTTTCCTTTTACCATTATATGAAGAAGTATATTATTAATAATATCAATTATTGTATATTGTTTCTTAAGGCGTGTTATTTTATTTTCAATGTAATATGGGAATAATGTATGTATCTGGTTCTTCAAAACTTCTAAATGGATCAGTCCTTTAGGGTGTGATACCTTATATATTATTCCAATATAATAAAGGCAATATTATCTCTGGGTTACTGGAGTTTGGGTTGTTAATTTTTTAACCGTGTTTAGCTCATTTTACCCTTTACTAAGGTGGTAAATTTTTCTACGACTCCAATCCATGATGACTAAAAATAAAATTGAACTATTTATCTAACCTAAAAATCATTATTACAAATGTGGAATCCATTTTTTTGGATTAAATTTCTATAATTTCAAAAAATCAATTTTAATACAAATTTATAAAACACAATGAAAATCTGTGTTTAGAAAATTTTGTGTTTAAGCCTAAAAATGAACATATAGAAAAATAAAATATAATGATGATTTAATTAGAATTATTTATGTTATGTTTAATATAAATATACTTATGTTACATTAAAACTAAAACCAAAATAGAATGGTTCTTTTAAATTTCTTTCTTTAAGGAAAAATAATAAATATTTTACAAAAATTTTTATTTTTCACTGTTAACTAAAAAACAAATCATTTAGAAAAATACAAAAAATTCACCCTAAGATAATATATAAATGCTTATTTAAAAAATAATATACATTATATCAACTAAAATTTCCAAAAATAGTGGTAATTAATTGTAATATACATGTACAAAATTCAATGAAAACCATTTTTCAAAAGAACATGTTTTTGAAGTATAAAAAAACTTTATTGAAAATTAAATATTAATTTATTAGTCATTAATAAACACATTTTAATTATATAAAATTTTTATATAGTTTTTTAATAATATGGTTATTTCTATTCATACCACCAATTTAATTTCAAATTTATAATGGTCACATTTAAGTAATAATGTTTTTATAATATATCACATTTGACAAAAATCTCGGTGTTGCATGTCAATCAAGATATCGAGCATAGTATTTTTTAAGTAAATTCTCTGGTTTTTAGTGTTTTAAAATTTGTGTTAGTGATTCATTATGTGTGTTTTGTTAAATTTTAATTACCTTACATTTATTTACGTTTCAATTTTCTAAACATTTATTGTTTTATAATTTTAATCAGAATATGTTAGCAGATTAAAAATGTTTTTCCCAATCATATTATTATATTTTTTAAAGTTTGAAATGTTTTAGTAATAAATTCTTAAAATTTAGGTTTACTATTTTTTTAATGCAATCATAGTATTAATATTTCTCCACTTATAATAAGTTATCTTATTTTATTACTATATGTGATAATTTTTCATAATACTTTCAATTTTGATTAATTATTCTGTAATGGTATATTTTTCAAAAATTTATATATTTTTTATATCATGTATATTATATATATATATATCATTATATATATAATATGTGTTATATATTATGGACCATATTCTCTATATTCTTCCAGACTAACTCTTCCTATAACACATGTCCATGCAATTCATCCACAAAAGAATTATCATCAGTGTGTTCTTGCACTATACACAAATCATCATCTCTACAACAGTACGGTCACATGTTATATCAATCATGGAACTATCTCGTGCATAATGTGTGTCACCATGCACTATATATTTATTCTTCCAGTATGTAGTATTGTGTGGCACCTATTTCGGCTTGAAAAATTCTCCTAGACCACAACATCGTCTCCACATCTTCTCCACTTCGGTTTTTTACACCCCCACTAGTGCACACAACCCCAAAAGTAGTTACAAGACCATAATTATCCTTTAATAATCCTATATATTTTCTTCCAGTTACCATGAATCATTTTTTATCCTAATGTAAAGGTAATTATTCCAATTTACTATGAAGCGGTATTTGAAGTCACGCCATTTGATAATTAGAACATTCCATGAGGTAATTTACCGTACGATACCACAACCTACCATGAGTTAAGTTATTGTGAGGTATGTTACCAAGAATAATTATTTTTTGAAGTTATCATGGGTGATGTTTTATTAATATTCCATGATTTTTATTTTTCAAGTGACCACATGATTTATTTAAGTGACTCTGATTTGTTTTCAAACAACTATGAGTTATTTTTTCAACCTAACGTGATCTATGTTTTAAATCTACCACATGAACAGTCAATATACCACAATTAAGTGACCACACATTGAAAAATTATCTAACTGCAAATCTTAAGACTCGTGGCCATTCGTCACTCACGATTAGTTCATTAATTTTTTTATTTTGAGAAAATCTATATTTTTTAGCGTGCTCTGTTTCTTCATTATTCTTATAAAATAATTACCAATATGTTTATTTAATCTATTTTAACTATTATACAATTTTTCAAATTAAATATATATTATAATGACTGTGTTTTCATTTATTGAGTAGAAAAATAACTTGGAAATACTTATCGAAATAATAATTTTTATTTTTTATTTGATACTTTGTTTTTATAGTTTTTGAATTATTGAATTACAATTTGTTTATGGGAGTTATTTTTATCAATTTATATATTTGAAATTCTCCTATATATTCTAATGAGCATAATAGAATTTTTTTTAATGAGTTTAATGTGTTAATTAAAGAAATTAAATATTATTTTTGAATAATTGTGAAGTATTAATATGTAACGACATGTTTCTATATTTTAAATATTTATAACCATTGAATGGAAGTGATGATTTTAGGAAGCTCTAATTCAATGAGAAACAAATATTACCATTGGTTATTAGTAGATAAATAGAGGCCAAGTCATGTAATTTGAATGAAAAGATGACCTTTTGAATACTTGATGGAAAGGAAATATTTCTTGAAACATGATTAAGATCCTCTGAGATTACTTTTCCATTGGTGTGATTAAAATAAAATTTATATATTTTATTCTTTATTTATGAAGTGATCAAAGATCATTGAGAAACATCATCATCAACATCTTATATCATCTACTAGTTTTATTTTTTTTGTTGATATTGTTTTTATTTAATCTGTTTGTATTTTTTAACATCGGTTTATACTTTACTATTCAAAAGAAATTTGGTATTTGGTTATTACACCAGCCAAAATGAATGCTCATGGGTTGTTACTCTTGGTGAAATGTTATGATAGACCAGGTTGTGAATCCTATAAAAATTAAGGGTTGTACCACTATGTATTTTAAAAGGAAGTGTCTATAAAAATGTTATTAAGAGATTAAATGTGTGTTTTTTTAGAGGGTATCAATCTTCACATTGAGTAGAAAATATTGAAGAGTGGAATATTATATTAGTGATTAGAACCACTACAAAATAACTTTTTTTATATTTTTATTTCCATTACACTATATTTTGAAAATTTCACTTCACTTTTCATTTATATAATAATATAACTTGATTGATTATTTGTCTTAGAATGTTTTAAAATACTATTAACCACACTCTACTCTATTATTTTCATCTATATTGATCCCATAATTGGTCTCAAATGGATTTTCATGACCTGAAACATGGGGCCCACCTAGTCGGTGATAATATGAGAGTGAAACTCCAAGCCTACCTCCAATAGGTAAATGGATGGAGAGGAGTGCTGAGTAGGAATATCTTGCACATGAGAGGCCTTATCCTAAGTACATATAACCACACACACATCTCTAAGGACAAAAAAGATAAATAAAGTAAAAAATATGATACTATAAATGAATACACAACATTTATCCCGCATCAAGGTATGACATAATTACTATAAATAAATAAAGGGACCAGATACACCCCAAAAAAACTGATAATAAAGTCTAGCCTTCTTTAAAGGAGTGGACTATTATCAAATTCAATACTAGTATACACCTCAGTATGTCTATCCCAAACTACTCTCAACCTAGTTTTAATCCTCTAAAGATTTTATAAAAAGATCTATCGTCCGTATAATACACGACATATGTGGTAAGAGCCCGTATAGTTTATGAGTATAATTATAAATAGTATGACACCATGAAATAACCAAAAAAAGAATCAAGAGTAGCCATATCATCCATAAATAGGTACAACAATCAATATATGAGGCATGACTATAAACAAATATAACCAACATATACTCATAACAGCCTCCACTCTAAACTAGTTCTCAATTGAGACCAACAACTGGATTTCTTCCAGTTAACTCTCATCTGGGAGAATCCACTCCATGAACTATGCAATCATTAATGACACTCATCCAAGAGTTCATTATCATCATGCCTCACTATACTAATGTACCTCATAAAAAATATTATTCTTTTCGGGTCTATCCATGGATAATAAAAAAAGGAAACTTAGAGAACTCATCTGATATATACACTGGATCAAACTACACCTCATCATAAATGAACAGATATCAATACATATATAGGGGTCACCTCCAAGGCTCATAGGGGACACCATAAACCCATTATGGAATAAACCACTAAGTTTTTCACAATGATTCTTCTAATACTACCAAAGGAGAAGATATAGGATTCCTCCCCTAGCCATGAAAAGGAATTCACAATCTCTATCTGAGAAAAATTCATTAGAGGGGTCACCATCCTTTGTCGAGGATGTGATGTTGCATAGTACCCTCATTGGAATAGACCAAGGGACCACCCTCAACTTATACTGGTCTATACTAAAATTGTTTGATGGGATCCACCCGTGCTCATACCAAATCATAACTGAAAAGTAAGAGTAATCTAACCTTCCCTTTAAAGAGTAAATGATTTGTCCCATAGGATTGCATGATGTGTTTCTCTAAGCCAAGTTCTATCTATTTCTAATTGTGGAAAAATTTTGATGAATGCACAAGCCTCGTCATCGGACTGATGAGATAAAACAAAAATTCACTGATATTCCACCGAAAAAATACATGAATGGTCAAATGAATCATGTTGTTCCAATACTCAAGGGAAAACACTCAGTATAGGATATTCACTTTCCCAAAACAAACACCCAGTAATAAAAATTAATTTTATCATATCACATACAAAAGGAACTCCATGGTCCCGAGTCATGATCCCAAATTAGGTACGTAACATTGGTCTAGAATTGATCACCTCAATACCAGGTTAAGGATGCTATAGTAATATTGTCAATCCGATGTTAGATGAAGGAGTTATGAATGATAAAATAAAATATTATTATTTTTATTTTTATGAAAACAATATAAATATAAAGGAGAAGTGGGTTCCCACATCCTTACTTCCCCACCCTCAATTACACATAGCACCAGGTGCACGCCCTCTCTCCTCTACTATAATCTGATCATTTTATTTTAATTATTATTATTATTATTATTATTATTATTATTTAATAAAATAAATTAATATATTATAATAAATAAAGAGAGATCATGTGAGGGTTCAAGGGGGTTTTCCCTCTCCTCAATGCACCATGTTCCAATCATCTCACCCATTCACATGGGATATTAAATCCTCAATTATTTCTCCCCAGTTATTTCTCTTCATGACATGGATATATTATTAAAATAATTTAAAATCAAACTCATCAACCCCAAATATCTCCAATCATGAATGAGGGGAGGTTAATCCACCATGTAGGATACTTCTTAGTAATTACAAACCTCTCTATGTCCATAAAATTTTTCATTCATAGATGAGCCTGAGTAATCGTGAGATCCACTCGATTCATATCACAAATCCATCATTACCCAGTCCATTTTCATGATCCCATTTTCATCGATAATCTCTAGTTTCATCTCAAAAACTCGATGTTTAACTCATGACCACAATATTATGATCCAAAGAACAGACTCCCCATGATCGGTACTTCTGGGTATCACCAAGCCAACACCTAACTGGTTACCAATGTTGAATGGTGAGAATAAATGGGAAAAGAGACATCATAAAAAGTGATCCTATATTAATGGACATGTTTATTTGACTTCATCTATGAAATAAAATTAAATGAGGATAATAAAATCAATAAGAATCATTGAGAATAAATAATTCTTGAATTCCTAGATCTAGTAATAAAAATTAAATATTTCACAACCGAAGAGAGATGGATCGATGAAGTAATTTAGAAAATGAATAATTGGATTTCATATAAAAATTTAATAGGGATAAAACCTCAAATAAAACTCCATAACATAAGTTTAGATTGATTTTTGATGAATAATTCATCCACTAGAAATGAAGGTAATGATCCCAATGCATTCATCTTTTTTCTCACAATTATCCTCAATTGGTTTTTCATCAATTTTCATTACTGATCTCACAACACTATCACTCTCATCCCCAAGTATACTCTCTTAGTGTTATGTGGATAAACCTGGGATTTTATAAAGGTAAAATTAAGTATATGAAGATAAAGGTCTAAAAATTAAATATATTAATTAATTCATTTAACGCACAAACCAACAGACTCCCTCAATCGAACATCTAACACTGATTGATTTTATGTTGAGGCTTAGACAAACCCTACATTACATAATCATTTTTTGTCTTAGATTTATGATCCAAGACATTTCATGTGAGTTGTTCCATTCTTTTAGAAAAATTATTCATATATGATATAAAATATTTAATATTTTTATTATATCAATGTTAGGCTCATCGGGCCTCAAAATCTCACACCATCTTAGTGCTTGTATCTGAGAATATTCCTTATAATATTCCAAAGTCTTAAAAGGAAAAATAAAGATGATACATTATCCCAAACTTAAGTATTTTAGTCGCAAAAGGTGAAAAAACCTAATGAGATAGGTGAAGATACTATGCTCTCAACTGATTTTCTAATTCCTAAGATCTCTTTTTAAGGTTCATTTGATGTCAAAAAATCACGCATCAAAGGGAAATATTTCCCAAGAAAGGTGTTCTCTCCTTATATATCTCAAGAAACAATAATAAATTCGAAATGATCACTCTAACCCCAATTTCTAGCTCATCCTATTCAACATTTTGTAATTCGATGGGTACATATCTCCTCAGATGTGACTCGTCAAAAACACCAAGCACCAGATCTAATTGAAGTTGTAGGGTTAAGAGATACACCACCTCACTAACCCAACATGGTATCTAGAAAAGGTCCTATAGATCCAAGAGATAGCCTATCATCTTGGAAAAACATTACAATCCCTGATGAGGTGATATCACTATGAACACTTTATCTCCTCTTCAAACTAAGAAGGATTAGATCGTGGAATTAAAAAGGACTCCTGACAACACTAGGTCATCCTCATCCACCTATGGATGAACTGCACCTTCACAATCTATTCTAGAACCAACACTAGGCACATAAGTGTTGTCTCCCACAAGCTCTGACTAGTGTAGTGATGACCTGAAAGGTATTACATACATGGACTTATATAGTGATACACGGGTGTTAGATGATCCTCATATATATTCCCTAAAACCAACATGAAAACCAAAAGTATGTTCACTAAAACCTAAATGGTCTTCTCTAAATAGTTTTCTTTATAGGGTAGAAACATCATGATAAACCACAACTGAGTCTTAAGGTCCTCCTACAGCCTCTCTATAATCATGAAGTTAAGAAAGTATCACATTTTGAAAGGATCGTCGAGGTAATTCCATGAATATGTATAACCACCCACATGAATAAGTGTCCCAAATGACGCAATAAGATCTTTAATCCATCACTTATTGATAGGTAACACATAAAGAGTTGTTCTTGAATACACGATAAAAATTCCTTAGCTTCCCAATTGATGAAAATGGATCCTGGTACATCCTTACCTCTCCATGATATACTGATAAGGGAAATTATGAAACCTCCTCATCACCTCCTTTCATAGCATGAATGGTGTCATTATCCATCGTTGGAAGGAAAATATCCACTATACCATCAGAAAATCCATCATGAAAATCTAAAATGGATATTGGGTCATGCAAGATATCACAATTGATATCCCCTAGTTTTGCCTCCCTAGATCACTGAATAAGTGGATGGGTAACAACAACTGACATGAGATATGTTACACAATCCACACACTAAAGAAATAACTATAAGAGGTCTTATACTCTGGAATGTCACTCAATAATAGTGTATGGAAATAAAATTAAGCAACTGCTACTATAGAGACACCCTTAGGTGGCCCTCTATCTAGAACTTCGAAAACCTTTTCTTGGACCACTATCACTCCCATGCATGAGAAAAATATTATAAGAAGTGGACCTCCTAAATCAAAATATGAATCCATGATAGATATATATAAATGTACTCTTAGAGCATGTTCAAACCCATCCTCAAGTGTATCACATTCCCCACCACTAACATTGAGTACACAAGGATGTCATTGAAGAATACTATCACAAGAGGATTCATGAATGTAATGATCTGATCCTTATGTCCCACAAATCTGTAGGTGAGTTCAATACACCAAAGGGTGTCACGATAAACTCAAAGAAAACACAATATATATGGAAACACACTTTTGATATTACCTCCTTATGAACCTAGATCTTGTGATAAATCTTCCCAATGTTAAAATCTGAGAACCACTTCATCCCTAACCGTTAGACGAAGAAATAATCAACTCTCTTAGGTGGATAATCCTCCCAAAAATTCACCTAGTTTATCTGAATTCAATCTACACCAAACCTCAATCTCACATCCACCACCAAGGAAAACATCATTGTGATTACCATGAAAAAAATACTAGGTCTTACAAAGACCTACATCTATAGATTTATATAAATTCACATTCAAATATCATAGCTATGTGAGGTCATCAGGTATGCCATCATAGATATCTGGTTGTCCCTAGATTCTTGTCTATATAGAAAAAAAATACTTTTTTGGGGATTTATTTCTGAAACATCATTAGGTAAAGCGTCCCTCTACCTTTCCCACATAGTAGGAACAGAAATCTCGTAGCATTTTTTACTCTGAGGAGCATACTAGACAACTGATCAAATCAAGTGTATCCTCTTATAAATGATTGAATCCTGCTCTTCCTAGGAATACTTATCACTAAAAACGGAAGACTCCATCCCACTAACTTGGGATCATTGCAACCCACTACTAGAAATCATCTAGGCATGGATAGTAGGAAACTGGTCCATGCTGAGGAGAACATTGTAGGGCCTCACTACCTGCTATGGAAGGTTCTGTGAAGTGTTTAATCTTTTTTTAGATTCAGGTCACACTAATAGTAGAAGTGTGCGGTCACCGATCCTCCTCTGTAGAATCCTCCAACATAAAGTTCAAGAAGAAAGGCTCTAATTGTATCACTATGTCTCGAATAGGGGATACATTTAGGGAAATATGGCTTGTGACTGTGTTCTCAAAATACAAACTATGTAGATAAGACACTAGTAATACCTTAAATTACACTTGAAGCCTTTATGTCACAATATCCTATCACATAATGTTATCCTTTCCCTTACCAACCTTTCACCACAACCATGTCTTTCTTCGACACCTTAGCTCACTAATCAACCTCAGACATGCAGGTCAAAGGAAGTCATCCACCACATATAAACACTATACACTTTGGGTGGATCTAACTCGCCCACATGATTTTAAATCATGTTAATAAACTCTTCTTAGTATGGGAAGTTTCCCCATATTACTTTCACGTCTAAATTCACATAAAAAATAACAAATACCTATACCAATGCTCCACATCAACCAGGATAAGTCTCTCTTCTAGGACCACCATCGAGAGGGGTCCTAACAGAGTGGGATACATGCACCATAGGCTCATGAAAATCATATACAACTTGAGAAGGGGTTTTAGATCACTATAAATCTTGGGTTATCTCTATATCTAAATCAAACAAATTGATTTTTGCATAGTTGTGTCATCCACTAGTACCACAAGAGAAAACCACTACTGCACAAAGAAAACTGTTGATAAGAACAACCATCCAATCATAATGGGTCCAAAAAATCTAGAAAACATGAAAATTTAGATCAAGTAAATCCTATAATTCTTGAGAGTCTAGATTAATACAAAACCTTATTACCATTATCACTAGAAATCACATAACACACTAAGTATGTGAATATTATCTTTGTGTCATGTTAGATACATCCACTACTAAATATGCAGGCGATCATCTACCTAGACTACTAGAGGAAATTCCATGCACTAATCAGTAGATGGTATCACTTATTGGTACTTTCCTGGGGGGAAGAACCTCATGTATCTATCCCTAAACTAAGGATTCATCACTCAAATAGTCATCATCAAAAAAAATTCTCAAAATCCCAACCGAATGTCATCATGGAGGAATCATGAAAATTATCAAGACATGCCATAGTCAAAGAGAATATCCTATGAGATAACTCAATAATGACAGTAAAAGGACCCAATCTTATATCATGTATGTTCCAATAGATCCCTACAACTAATTTATTCGTATGTCTATTTGATAAGAAGGTAGTTAGAGACTTGGTGAATGGATATGTCGGACACTGCACCAATACTGGAATTTCTGGCCTGAAATCCACACTAAATACACTCTAAATTTATTTCCCTAAGATTCCAAAAAATCCACACTATGGGTCCCGCAGAAACACTTACATGAGGATAAACTGATTTAATACCACTCTTTATTGACCAGATCCAATTGGCCTAGCTGGATGGTGATAAGATGAGTGTGACACCCCAATCCACCTCCAATAGTCTAGGGGTTTGTGACTAGAGTTGAGTAGGAATATCTCACATATAAGGGCCTTATCCCAAGTACATATACACATGTATACTTCTCTAAGACCATACAATGTTGAGAAATTAAAAAATAGATGATGTTATAAAAGCATGAAAAACATTTATCCCACATCATATTATGACATAAGTACTACAAATTAATTAATGGTCCAAATAAAATCCCATCAAACTGATAATAAATTATGAATTTCTCAAAAGGAGGGGAGTGTTATCAAATTAAATGATGGTATGAACATTACTCTATCTAGTCCAAAATATGTTTCATCTGCTCCCAATCCTCTAAAAACATTATATAAATATTTTTCTTCTGCATAATACATGACATGTGTGGGAAGATCAAATGGAGAGTATGAGTATGAAAATAACCAGTAGGCCACCATGAAATCACTAAGAAAAAATAATCAAGAGTAGTCATCTCATCAATACACTGGTATGAAAATCAATATATGAGACATAATGACAAACAAAGATAACCCATATATACTCATCACAAACTCTACGTCTCAAGTGGGTATCAACTACTTACAGACACTATATTCCTCGTAAGGTTTCAAGTTAATGCTCATCTAAGAGAATCAACTCCATGAGATATGTTTTTACTAAAGAAACTCATCCAATAGGTCATGCTCATTGGGCCTCACTTAACTGATGGAACTACTATGAGAGTTCACTCTCAATGAGTCTATCCATGGTGAATCATGAAGGAAAATAAAAGGACTCATCCAATTTACACACTCAATTATACTATGACTCGTCAAAACGAAATAAATATTAATATGCAGATATGGGGTCACACCCATGGATCATGGGGGACACCAGGGACCTAATCTTGAATAACCTACTAAGTAGGGGATTTATTCCTATATAAATTAGTCACACTGATTCAACTAAATCTTTCTAGGGTAGAATATAGATGATTCCATGGCAATACATGCATAGGGATTCACAAACTCTATCCAAAAATATTTTTATAGAGGGGTCACAATCTTATGTCAATGAATCGATGTCTCACAATACCAACATTATAATGGACTAAGGGAAGACACCCAAATGATATTGGTCTATAATAAAATTATTTGATGAGATCCACCAAAGATCATACTAGAACTGAACTGAAAAGAATAAAGACTCCAACAAATAATTCAATGAGTATATGGAATGTCCCATTGGGGAACATTGTGGGACTCTCTTAGCTTGGAACCACCCATGTTTCAGTAAATTAAAAGTCCAAAAACTGAATGAGAATCATCATTGGTTTGATAGGGTAAAACATTAATTCACCAATATACCCCTCAAATGGACATGAATGTCGAAACGGATCAAGTTTTTTTATACTTGTGGAAAAAAGTAAGGATTTTTTACTCATTTTACCAAAATGGAATCCCAGGGAAAAAAACATATTTCCTGATTTAATGTATGAGGATAACTTCATGCTCTTGATCTATGAGTCTAAATTAAGTATCCAACATTATTACTGAACTCAATGCCTCAATATCAGGGTCATGATTCGATGGACGGATCATCAATCTGAAGTCACGTGAAGGAGTTATGAATGAAACAATATATTAATATTAATATTATTATTATTATTATTATAAAACATATATAAATATAAAATATAATTTGTTTCACTAATCCTTACTTCCCCACCCTATATCACGCAAGACCAGGTACATCCCCCTCTCTCCTCAACTATTAACTCCCCATTTTGTTATTATTATTATTATTAGAATTTTTATTATTAATAATAAAATAATTTTATTTTTTTAAGAAATAAAGGGGGCTTATGTGTGGGCTTGAGGGGTTTCATCTCCCTCCTTGACATGCCATGAGCCTCACATCCCACTCCTTTACGTGGGATATTAAATCCTTAATTATTTTTCCCCTTTATTTATCTTCATTCCATGTGTGTATTATAAAAATAATTTAAAACAAAAATCAACACCCCCCCCCCCCAATTACTCTAATCACACATGGGGGGATCTAAACTCTAGGCCTCTTATTTTAGATGACCTACCACACCTGTTCCATCCCATTCATCGCTTACCGATGAGCCTGAGTAGTCGCGAGATCTACTTAATATGGTATGCAAATACACTATTACCCAATCTATCATCAGGATCCCATTTTTATTTTCAATCCTCCATTATATCTCAAAAATCCAAATATGAACTTTTGACTACAATATATTTATGAAAATAATGGACACACAATGATCGGTCCTTCTAAAAATCATCGAACCACCACCCAACCAATTATTGATGATGAACACCAGCAATGGATGGGGAAAGGTACATAACAAAAAGTCATCCTAAATTGATGTTCAGGCTCATTTTTCCATAATCAAAGAATTCCTATGAATAATGGATAATTAAATAAATAAGAATCAATGAGAATTAATAAATCTCAAATTCTTAAATCTAGGAAGATAAATAAAACATTGTACAACTCAACAGAGATTGATTTGGAAAATAATTGGGAAATTTATTAATTCTAATTCATCTCAAACTTTGACAAGGATATAATTAAAAAAATTCCTAAATTAGGTTTTTATTGATATTTGGTGAAAAAATAATCTTATAGAAACTAAGGTGATGAACCTTCTATGTTTTTCATTCATCTCACAATTATCCTTGATCATTTTCTCATCGAACCTTGTTCTCCATCCACCAATACCACCACTCTCATCCTCTGTTAAAATATCCCAAAGTTATGTAGATAACCCTAGAGATTTTACAAATTGAAACTTAAATAGAGGTAGATAAAGGTATATACATTAAATAATTTCATTAAATACTTTAATTCACCCACCAATGGTTTCCCTCAACCGAACCTCCAATATTGACTGACTTTATGTTGCACCTATAGTAAAAACTAATTACAGAATCATTAGTAGTCTTGTATTTCTAATCCGAGAATTTTTTCAGTAGTTATTAAATTACTTTATAAAAAATATACACGTTTTTTATAATATATTAAATATTGTTCTTATATCAATACTGAGATCATTGGGCCTCATAATATCACACCCTCTTAGCACCTGGCTCTAAAAATATTCCATAAAATATTCCAAAGTCTTACATGGAAAATAGAGACATTATAGGGTTAGATCCTTAGTGGATAGTTTATGCTCTATTGATTTCCCGGATACTAATAATTTTTATCAGACCTGGTAACTTCCTAAGGACACTTTATCATTGTTATTATTTTTCTTGATTCCATCAATTGGTATCATAGGAAAAATCCTTCAGTATATAAAATAAATTGTTTTAATTATTAACTATTATGATAACCCATATACCCTACAACTAACAGTCTTAGGAATAAAGAGAAGTTCTTGAATATGGAGGGTATTAATATGAATGATGGTTGAATGTCTCAAAGGCCCCCCAATTTTTTAATAAAATTATTACAGGTATTAGCAAGACTAGAAGGAATAATATCTGAATTATTTAAGTGTGGATCATTAGTAAGTCATGGAAAAACCATATGTGCTACCCAAAACTAATCCAAAAAACTTATAGGTAATGATATGGTAAGTTATGGTTTGAATTATGATATAAAAAAGATATTGTATTATGATATATGTAAAAAACAATTATAGCCATGTTCCAACATGTAAGACAACCCACGACATTTTTTGAGTTCACAAGTCACACTCTATAGAAAATAAAAGATTAAAACAACCAATCTAAGAAAGATATGCGTGCAATAGAAAGATTTAAATATGGGATAATATGAATCAATCAACTATATGTTTTAACAGTTTATAAGTATTAAAAATGGTATGAGTGAACTTGGTGAAGTATTGGACAATATGGATCTGGAAAAAAGAGTACTGAAATGATTAGCTAAAATATGGCCTAAAAATAAAGTAGGGATTAATGAAAGTAAGAATTTTAAAGAGTATAATTTAGATGATGATAATATAAAGATGAATGGTGTATATTTTAGTTCTAATGTTAATGAAACATCTAATTACTCTCAATATAATTTCTCAGAAATTGGAAAATATGTGGATAGTTTTTTTAAGAAGTTTTTCATGTTTATAAAAATAATGTATGAAAGCACAAGTTCAAATGAATGGTCAAAATGTGTACAAGAAAGGTAATTCTAGTAATAATGATGATTTTTCAGAACTAACCTATTATGATTTCAGGAATAAAGGTCATATAAGGACTGACCTCCGCAAACTCAAACAAAAAAATAAAGACAAAAGAAATGGAGAAAATAAAAAAAAAGATTTTTTTAGATGATGGGATTTTCAGACAGTTCATACTCATGTAGTGTCTTGGGAAGTGAATTCAAGATAGGGAAAAATAATTTTATGGCTACACATTGTGAGTTAAAGGTTTAATTTTTACTCAATTAATTTCTCAATATAATTTTTATCATAGTTAAATATCTAAATATTAAAAAGAAACTAATTTTCATTATTGTTCTGTTTTTTATTTTTTAATTATAAAGTCAAACAACTAATTAAATAAAATATGAAAGTCAGGAATGTTGGTGTTATGATAATAAAAATATATACTAACATAAAATTTTAAAAAAAATTGGTCAATAAAAATGAGAAAATGAAAAGTGAATATAATAATTTGATTATTTTTATTTCCTATAATGATGAATTTAAAAAACTGTGATTCTCATTTATTAAAATTAATACAAGATAATAAAAAATTAAAATATTTTCTATTAGTAATTAATAAATATCTGGAAATAAGATTTTATTGTCTCTTAGATAACTTGAATAAATTAGAGAATTACTGTAAGGAGCTCAACCATGAAAATAAGAAACTAATAAATACAGCTTTGGGCTATAATGAGAAAGATTATATTCATTTATAAAATATTAAAAAATAAAATTTGGATTTAAAAAAGGAACATTCTAATTTTTAGTAAACATTAAATATATTTGTTCAAGTAAAATAGAAAAATGATAAAAATATATCTATGATGAAACAAAACTATAAAAATAATGGGTTTTTATGATACTTTATCACTAAGGATGAATAATAATACCTTTTTTTAAAACTCGGAAGGAATTATTTCAAGTGTAGCATATTTTAAATGTATATTCAAATGGAATTATGCCAATAAATGTTCTATGAAATTTACAATATCACTTAGGCATACAAATTCATTTATTAGTAAAAAAATTCTAAATATCCCAAAAATTGATTATTTAAATCTATTTGGATTCTAATATTCAATAATATTCATCTAATTGGAAACAAGTTAACATGGGTTGTAAAACATTCAAATTCATTGAATTGTTTTAGAAATGTTTTCTTAAAAGACTCAATGATTCCTGGTATTTAGACAGTTGTTGTTCCATAACTATGAAAAATTATATTTAAAATTTTCTATCTTTTAATTCATGTGATAGAGGCCATATCCATTTGGAGACAATTATAATGGTCAGATTAAAGGTATTGTAGAAGTATGTTTTTCTAAAACATTTATTATTCAAAAAGTTTTATTTTTAAATAGTCTAAAATATAATTTAATAAGCATATCGTAGCTCTATGGTGATGGATTGAATGTAATATTTTAAAATGATAAATGTAATTTTTTTAAAAAATAAATCTATTTTTTCCTATAAATAGAAAATAAAATGTTTATAATCTTTATTTTTATGATATATCAAAATGTAATGTTTAGTATTTAAATGTAATAGAGGAAGATCATATATTATGGAATTGGAGAATTTTAAATACAAACTTCAAACTATTTCATAATTTTCCAAACCATAAAGAGGTTATACAATTTCCAAAGGAACATACAAGTAATTAATTTATGTGTGATTCCTATTTAAATAGTAATCAACACAAAGAAAATTTTATATATGTGAATTATGTTAGTGCTTATAAAAGTCCTGAATCATAACATTTTGACTTATTTGGTCCCATACAACTTACTAGATTGAGTGTAAATAAATATTTATTTATAATAGTAGATAATTGTACTATATTCATCTGGATTTATTTCTTATCACATTAAAATGAAACATTAACTAAATTTTTTTCTTTCTGTATACATATTCAAAATTTAACAAATCTATAAATTATAACTATCAGAAGTGATATATGTGGGGAATTTTTCAATTTATATATGGATAAATATAATGAAGATAGTGGATATATGGAGTAAACCTTCATGGTCCTTATGGCCATTTCACTTCCCTTTAAATGGAAAGGACTAGGATTATCAGTGTTGGTCGGAGTGGACACTCAAGAGGGGGGTGAATTGAGTTCCAATTAAAATTTCTGTTAAAATATTGTCTAGTTAAAATCCCCCAATTTATAAAATAAGTTAAACTGTAGTGAATTTATACAAATTGAAAATGTTCACTTAGCTTCTCAAAGATTGATTAGATCTCAGTTAGTTTTACCACAAGATCAAACAAGCTATTGAAACTAATCTACTGATTTACAATAAGTGTAAACACTTTCTAATTTAACTATCAAAGTAGCTTCAAAATAATTTTGTATTTTAAAGTAATAGCAGATTAATAAATATGATATATGTCATATACATTAAACTTAAATAAATGATGCACATCAGATATAGAACGATGTTCAGTCTCAAGCCGAGACTTAGCCATCTCCAATATAAATATAAATTTGACCCACACCCAGGATCGGGGTTAACAACAGTTTTAAAAAAACTGTCCAGGCCACCTAGGGACCTCTACCACTGTTCTTTGTGGGAAACAAAACAAAGACCAGGTCACACAAGGACCTCTTCCACAGTTGACGTGGGTAAACAAAAATTAAGAGATTTTGAGTGAGGATTTTGATATACTCCAGTTCAGTGAAGGAGATAGTGTGTTTAAAGATATACAGAGTACACCACACTACTCAAAAGTTAATAAATAAATCACGTAGAGAAGATAGATGAGAGTTTAGAATGGATCTAGTGATTATCAATGTAGCTCTGGACTCGTTGGATTCAGCAGGAATGCTTCAGAGTCCTTCTCTGGTTTTTCTGTTGAAAAACAGAGTGTCGTAGTTCAGCTTGTGTTCTACAGGAGGGAGAATGATCTCTTGATTCGTCGTGTGTTCTTCAGTGGTGTTGTATGTCATTCATGAGAATTTGTTGAAGGTCTTTCAATCTCCTTCTTGTTCAGCACAGTGCACTTGAGTGTACGTAAGTTCTTCGTGTTGTATCTTCACACTTGCACACCGCTTCTCTTCTTGTTTCGTTGTTACTTATTTCGTTGTGCATGTACTGCATCTCAATCTTTCTTATATTCTATGAGTTCTGGTAGTAATAATTATTCCCTTATCATAGGTATGAGATACAGTTTCCTGACATGCCAAAAACTAACATTAAATAACATTAATTGCATTAAAAACAACAAATATGACCGTTAGAATTATTTAAAATAATATTGACAAAAGCTTAAGAAACGCTGTCACAATGATCATGGAAACGGTGTCTTCTTAACGGTGTCTAATCATGGTGTCTCATCATGGTGAGTGGTCACGGTGTCTGGTCATGGTGTCTAGGTCACGGTGAGTCAGTCACGGTGTCTGGGTCACGGTGAGTCCTTCATGGTGTACGGGTCACGGTGAGTCCTTCACAGTGTCTGGGTCACGGTGAGTCCTTCACGATGAGTCCATACTTTAACGAATATCTGTATTTGGACTAAAACAGTGATATGTAGAATATGGGTTAATGTTAATCATTAGAGATAATATATGAGAGAATTGTGATCATGCATAAGACTTGTCGAGAGTAATTAACATCCATAAGATTTGTTATTATAAAAACATGATGTTCACCTATTGTTGAGTTTGAAGAGAATTAGCAAGATGTGCACTGATGATCAATATTAATTAACAGTAATGAGATTTATGATCATTTAAACATTATTAACACATGAGGAGTCCAACAATCTCCCCCTTTTTGATGATCACAAATCATATATAGGAAGAATATAAAAGACATGTAATATTAAAGATACTAGCATAGAAAAAACATTATAGAACAGATACTTGTAGTTTTTCTCCACCATTCATACTATTATAGAACTGATACCTGTATATTTTCTCCCCCTTTTGGGATTATCAAAAATCATAGAGAAGGAAATGAAACTTGGCAGTTGTCATTAAACAAAGGGTTCAGAATACAGTGTATAGGAGATATAAAAACTGTAAACAATAAATGAAATCCCATCAAAAAGAAAAGCAGTCTCTAGACTCTTTAGGGCTCCATTTTTACTTTCCTTTATCAGCAGCAGAAGCTGGTGCTGAAGTAGAAGAAGGAATAGATGTGGTAGACAACGAGGGTTAGGGTAGACCTTCAAACACAGATGGAGACAATGTAGGAGCATTAGAAGATCTAGGCTTAGGTTGGTTAATAATTACTGGCCGGATCTGAGAAAGGTCTTGGCTAACTGTCATGGCAGTTGAGGCTAAAGCAGGTAGTCCAGGTCTAAGGGGTGCAGTAGCTAGAGAAACTATAGAAGTACTCTGCACATGAAGATACGGCTTCAAAAGATTGATGAAATCAGTAATGATTTTTACCACCATACTGCATAGACTTTTCAAAATCATCCTTATTCTCCAGAAATCTGTCCAACAATCTGGTGAACTCTGAAAGTTTCTAAACTTGACCTTTAAAAGCATGAGTCACCGGAGGGATTCTCAGATTTTCCACAAGATATCTAAAGTGATCTGTCATATCACTTTTAGAGAAAATCTGGGAAATATACAGAACTATTTTCTTGGACATCTCTTGTTGAGCATCATTGGCTATCTTATAATGAATCCTAACCAAGTCCAATGCTCTATCACTGTTCTTAATCACTTCTGACAAAGAAGACATATCCAAGCCACTGAAGGCATTCTGAAATTCTTCCTTAATTATGGATCTCAGGATAGAATCATCCAAAGAAGGTGTGTAGGTCTGACCAGAAGCAGGTGAAGCCTTGATAGCTTCGGTTAGAACTTTGAGCTGTTTCAGAACTTTTTGCATACATCCAGTGTATTCATCTGTAAGCTTATTCAGAGTTTCCACAAGCTCTCTCATGCGTTCCAGCATCTTGGTGTGCCTTTTCCAATATTTTCATCAAAAGATAGTAGGTATGGATGAACTGGAGACACAATATCCCTAGCAAGGAGGGAGTCATAAGACTCAAGAGAAACAACAGTAGGTTCAGGGGCAGAAATAGGAGCAGGCTCTGATCTCAAAGATAACTCATTCTGCAGACTTGCTACCATACTTTTCAGATTTGCGACATCAGCACCCAACAGCTTATTCTCTATTCTGACTTCTTGAATTTCTCAGATCATCCTTGGTTGAATATGCAAGATAATATTTTCCAAGAGAATTGATGCATCTTCTTGACATAATTGAGTCACTGGGCGAGGTTGAGTGGAGACAATTTTCTCAAATACTGCTAACAAAGTCTCTCCAAAAACTTTCAGACCATCTTTGGTTACAAAGGAGTGAAGCTCAGGTAAGGATGCAGGTAAAGGTAGAGCTTCAGATTCTGGTTGAGGTTCAGAGTCATCTTCAGACTCAGATTCTGATCCATATTGAGGTTGGGGCTCTGGTTCTGGTTCTGAAAGAGCTAAAGACTAGTTGAAATAGAGAAGAAAGATCCATTACAGTTTCAGTCACTTGTTGTGACTCAATCACATCATAAAAGCATGGGAACTCATACCGAGAGTGCACAGAGTAAGTGACAGAAGTTTGAGAAGCTTCAGCAGATCCAGCTTCCACAATATCAATATTTTGAGTTTCCTCCCCCTCAACTTGTGCTTCCCTGTCAGATTCTTGAGGTTCAGGAACATGGACAAGATCCAGAGGATCATCCTTAATATCTTCAGCAAACTCTTGCCTTGCCAGTTGAAAGGAAATTTCCATTCTTTCTTCAGAAGATGGAATAATCTTAGGAACCGATTGTTCCACTAGATAGGTTTCCAGACTTGCTTCTTTCTCAACAGAAAGAGTCTCTTCAACAAAATCTGCCTCAAAGGTTACTTGTTGTTCTGAACCAGGAAAAACCAATTTCCTTGCAGCATTGGGATGATCTTCTTCCTCATGAAGAACAACTGAAGGGTCCTTATTCCTTTCCTTTTCAACAACAACTTCCTCTCCTTGAGGTATTTCAGCAGGGATAACAGCAGGGACAACAGCCCTTTCCTCTTCAACGGGAACTGTTTCCATTGGAGGTATTACAGATTCTTCTCTAGGTGGAACTTCAGCTGTTACTTCTTCTTGTTCTTCTTCTTCTTCTGAATACTCATCCACTTCATATGGTTCCAAAACAGGATCAGCTAGGTTCTTTGGCCTTCTTGGATAGTCAACAGGATTAAACTTTTTATACATTTGATCACTATCCTCAACCCATTTCTTTTTCTAGGGATTCCAGCTAATCTTCATCCTTCTGATGATAGGCATGGATTGGCAGAAATCAAGGTCCTCTAATTTTTCTTCATTCGGTCCAACCATCCCTTTTGAAACTAACATGGCTGAAATCATCCTTGAATAGAATAGGGAGGTGTATTTTGAAGTTACTTTTATCATCTCACAGATATGGTTGATAACATACTTACAGAGATTGATATTATGGCCATTCTTCAACAGGTGAATCAGGAACACATCCTGATACTTCATCACAGCAAAATCTCCTTTTCTTGGACTAACCAAATTCTGAACAAACTTGAACAAAAGTCTTGCCTCCCCATCCATTTCAGCAGCTATGGCCCTTTGCTTGGTTCCATTTCCTGTTAGATTTTCCAAAGCGGTTTCCAATTAAAAGCTGTCAGTTGTTGGAGGAGGGTCTCTCTGGTAATCTTCACACACTCCTTCATGTGGAATTCTTAGCCATGCAGCCCACAGACTTGAAGAGAAAGAGCACTTCTAACCATCGATCCAGCTGGTCACCAAAAATCTTTCTCCAAACTCAAAATAGAACTTCACATACTGATAGAATTGAGATACAAGCCTCGGGTAAATCGGTATATTCTGTCCAGTGAACCATTCAAGCCATCCTTGTTCTTTTAAAACATTCAAAACTAACGATCCTCTAGACATCAACCATTCAGGGAAAACCTCTTTTTCAGGTACAATGGTACGGCTTACCAGGTTTGGGTTTAGAGGTCCTTCGGGAGCTATCCTCGGTATCCACTTTTGTTTCTTAGAGCGGCGCTTCTCAGATGAGGGTGAAGATGGATGCTTCATCCTTGGCATTCACTAAAGGTTCGGGCGAGAGAGTAGAGAAGGTTCAGGAGATAATTCAGTTAAGGAATTGAATGAAACCCTTAAGTTTTATCATTTGGGAATGTCAAACGTCATAAAAACACAAACGCGGGAAATCAAATAGCGGTGAAATAAAAATTACCGCGATATGGGTTAAAAAATGATAATAAACATAAACATAATTCTCACGGTGAGACAGAAAACTATTCATCATGGTGAGACATTTTATAGTCATCACGGTGAGACAGCTTATAGTCATCACGGTGAGACAGTGAGCATTTTATATAGTCACGGTGAGACAGTGAGTTGTCCGACCGTGAGCATAAAACAGTAACTTAGAAACAGTAAGTATGAAACCGTAAAGTAAAGTATAGTAAAGTATTAAACATTAAGATCAGTAAGATATTCATTTATGATTAATCATTCCAAGATCATGTATGATGTAGTCTAATCTTTTAGAATTTAATGGTTCAGTGAATATATCAGAAAGTTGATATTCAGTACCAATGAATTCCAAAGTGATATCACCTTTTTGATAATGATCCCTCAAAAAGAGATGTCTTACATCAATATGTTTTGTCCTAGAATGAGAAACAGGATTCTTAGAAATATTAATCACAATTGTGTTGTCACGATTTATTGAGACATGTCTGAATTGATATCCATAGTCTAGTAATGTGTGTTTCATCCACAAAATTTGTGCACAATATCTTCCAGCAGCTATGTATTCAGCTTCTGCAGTTGATAATGCAACAGAATTTTGTTTCTTACTACACCATGATACTAGTGACTTGCCTAAAAGATGACATGTTCCAGAGGTGCTTTTTCTATCTAGCTTGCATCCAGCAAAGTCATCATTAGAATAACTAACTAATTCAAATGATTGTCCTTTGGGATAGAATAGTCCTAAATTGGGAGTATGCTTGAGGTATTTAAAAATTCTCTTTACAGCCTTTAAATGTGACTCTTTAGGGTTTTCTTGAAAACGAGCACACATACACACACTAAACATAATATCAGGACGACTAGCATTCAGGTAGAGTAGACTTCCAATTATTCCTCTATAAGTGGTTTGATCAACAGATTTACCACTTTCATCAAGATCCATCTTACAGGTGGTACTCATGGGAGTGTCACTATTTTTTGTGCTATCCAATCCAAAACATTTTAAAAGATCTCTAGTATATTGATATTGAGTTAAAATAATTACATCATCATTTTGAAAGATTTTAAAACCAAGAAAGAATTTAAGTTCACCCATTGAACTCATTTCAAATTCATTTTGCATCATTTTAGAAAAATGAGTACATAATGTAGTTTTTGAAGATCCAAAAATAATATCATCTACATAAATTTGTACAACTAAAACATCTTTAGAAACTCGTTTTATAAACAGAGTAGGATCAGCTATTCCTTTTGTAAAACCTTTAGAAATTAGAAAAGTACTTAATCTATCATACCAAGCTCTTGGATCTTTCTTTAAACCATATAAAGATTTTGATAGTTTGAAAATATGATTTCGAAAATGAGGGTTTGAAAAACCGGGTGGTTTTTCAACAAGAACATCCTCAACAATATATCCATTTAAGAACGCACTCTTGACATCCATTTGATATAGTTTGAAATTTAGATGTGAAGAATAAGCAGGTAAAATCCTAATAGCCTCTAATCTGGCTACTGGAGAAAAAGTCTCCTCATATTCAATACCTTCTTCTTGACTATAGCCTTGTGCAACTAGTCTATCTTTATTTCTAACTATGTTTCCGGATTCATCTACTTTATTTCTAAACACCCATTTTGTGCCTATTGTGAAAGTGTCCTTAGGTCTTTCAACAAGATTCCAAACATTATTTCTTTCAAACTGATTGAGTTATTCTTTCATAGCAATTACCCAAAATTCATCATTAATAGCATCATCAATGTTTTTAGGTTCAAGCTGTGACAAGAAGGCTTGATGTTCAACCTGATTTCTAAGAGAAGCTCTAGTCTGTGTCCCTCTATCAAGATTTCCTATAACAGCATCTAAAGGATGATTCTTTAGAATTCTAGTTGATCTACTAGAGGTAGGACTAGAAATTTCAGGTTCATTGATAGGTTGGAAATCAACAGAAGCAGGTTCTGGAAAATTTCCAGAAATGGTTGTCTTTATAGCAGGTTCATTTGATTCGTCATTAAGGTCTAGAACAGATAAATCTTCTTCAATATTGTCAAGAGAGATTTTAGGCTCATGTGGATTAGTTTCATCAAACTTTATATGAACAGATTCTTTCACACACTTGGTTCTCTTATTGAAAACTCTATAGGATTTACTTGAGATAGAATAACCTAGGAAAATTCCTTCATCACTCTTGGATGCAAACTTGTCAATATTATCTTTGGTATTAAGAATAAATACTTTTCAGCCAAAGACTTTGAAGTAGTTAACCTTAGGTTTCCTATGGTTCCACAACTCATAAGGTGTCCTCTTAAGAACAGGTCTGATTAAGACTCTATTGATAATATAACAAGCTGTATTTACAGCTTCATCCCAAAAATAAACAGGTATATCATACTCATGAAGCATGGTTCTATCAATTTCTTCTAGGGTTCTATTCCTTCTCTCTACTACACCATTTTGTTGAGGTTTCTTAGGGGAAGAGAAATTGTGACTATAGCCATTGTGTGAGAAATGGGATTCAAATTCATGATTCTCAAACTCACGGACATGATCACTTCTTAGAGTTTTAATCTTAAGTCCACTATGATTTTCTACAAATTTGGATTATTTCACAAAGTAAGAACAAGCTTCACTTTTGTGAGCTAGAAAATATACCCAAGAATATCTAGAAAAGTCATCTACTAGGACATAGACATAGTGCTTCCCATTTAAGCTAGAAACTCTAGATGGTCCAAACAAATCCATGTGAACCAACTCAAGAGGCTGAGAAGTTGAGACTTATTTATTTGGTTTGAAAGAGATTTTGTGTTTCTTTCCATTTTGACAGGGATTACAAACTTTGTCATTTGGAAACTCAAGTTTGCGTAGGTCTCTAACTAAGCTCTTCCTAGTATGTTTTCTAAGTGAGTTGATATTGCAGTGTCCTAATCTTATGTGCCAAAGCCAAGACTCTTTATGAAAATAATTTAAACAAGTAATATTTTGCATGGCTAAAGAATTTAAATCAACAGCATAAACATTTTCATTACGCAGGGCAGAAAATACTAAAGCATTTTTAGAATTAAAAACATTGCAAGAATCATTTTCAAATTTAACATTAAAACCATCATCACGTAACTGAGAAATACTTAACAGATTATATTTAAGTCCATCAACAAATAAAACATTATAAATTAATACTGAGTCAGTGTTACCAATCTGGCCTAAGACAATGATTTTTCCTTTATAATTATCACCAAAGGTGAAAAAACCTCTGTCAATTCTGATTAAGTTTTTAAAGCATGAGAAGTCTCCTAACATATATCTTCAACATCCACTATCTAAGTACCAGGTCTTCCTACAGGAGCTCTTTAAGCAGGTTTCCTACAAAATAGATTTAGATAGGAAATGATTTTGGTACCCATATCTTCTTGGGTCCAGACAGGTTAGCAATCAAAGCTTTTGGTACCCAAATTTGTCTTATGGGTCTCATGAAATTTGTAGAATCCACAGACTTTGAAAGATAAACCTTATTAGATCCATAACTATTAATATAACTAGTTGAAGCATATAAATGTCCAAAAACTAGAATTAGCAGCATTCTGTCCTGATTTAGGAATAAATATATTCTTAGTAAACTGTCTCTGTCCAGGTTTGTAGCCTATTCCAGTAGTGTATTTTAGTGCAACTTGATTTCCTAGAATTTGAGCTAGTGTATCCTTTCCATTTGTGAATTTCTCTAAATCCTTTCTGAGTTTCGAATTAGACATTTTCAGTTCAGTGTTCTCCTTTAATAGTTGATAATTTTTCTCTTTTTTAATTGTAAGTTCAGTTTTACAAGTAGTAGTGAGAGCATGTTGTTTCTTTAATGATTTGTACTTATCCTTAAGTTCATTGCATGTCTCTTCCAGCATATTACAATATTCAAAAAATTCCTCACTAGTCATCTTTTCAGAATCAGAATCAGATTCTGCACTATCTTTAGAATAAAAATAATTTAAAGCAAGAGTATCTAGGGTTACCTAAAATGTGTTTGCCATGAAGCACATGTTTGCCTTATTTCTGGTTTCAGTCTCAGAAGCTTCAGATTCACTGGAGCTATCCTCAGAAGCGCTCTAAGTATCCTTCATAGCCTTTTTGTACTTACTTTTCTTGTAATCATATTTCTTCTTGAATTTTAGCTTTGGGCAGTCTGCTTTAATATGTCCTTTTCTTTTTCACTCATAACAGACAACTTCATCACTTTTATATGGATTTTTCCAATACTTCTTCCAATGTCCCTTATTGTCATACTTTCATTTGTAATTTGATTTTCTGAAGAATTTCTTCTTCTTATAAAATTTCTTACACCTTCTGGCTATCTGATCCATTTCAGCATCACTATCAGAGTCTAAATTTTCACTGGTTGAACTGTCAGTAGGTAGTTGAGCTTTATCTTTGTCCTTTCTCTTTGAAGCAGTAGTCTTGATAGCCACTGATTTCCTCTTAGGTTCATCATCTTCCTCTTTATTAACCTTGAGTTCTTCCTCATACACCATAAGCTAACCAATGAGTTCTTTGACAGGTAGAGCAGAAATGTCACATGACTCTCTAACTGAAACAGATGTGCCTCTCCATCGGTCTGGTAAACATCTCAAGATTCTCATAATTTGTTCCTTTGCTAGAATAGCTTTTCCAAGTGAATTCATTGTATTAAATATCTCATTAAACCTGAGATACATGTTAGAAATAGGTTCATCGGTTTTCATTTTATAATTATCATATTTAATAGTATAAGTATTTAATCTCATTTCTTTAACATTGGTTGTTCCTTCATGAGAAACACCCAAGGTATCCCAAATTTCAAAAGCAGTTTTACAAGCATAAATTCTGTTAAACTCTTCATCTCCTAAAGCACAGTACAGGGCATTCATGGGTTTACAATTATTATTGTAAGTAGTCTTTGTAGGTTCATCCCAAGTGGATCTAGCAGTAGTGGGAAGTTTATATTCTGATTCTATGGCAGTCCAAATATCAAAACCTATTCTTTCTAAATGAATTTTCATTTTATGTTTCCACTGAGCATAGTTGGTACCATTGAATAAAGGTGGCCTGTTAGTAGCAACACCCTCTAGTCTATTATCCATAACTAGATTTTAGAAATATAATTTAAAGATATAAAAATTTAGAACTAACAGAAATCTAAGATCTTTAAAGATGCAACTAAAATCACAGTTGAAAAACAGAGTATTTCAAAAATCTTTGAACAAAAAACTAAGCCTCTGATACCAAATGTTGGTCGGAGTGGACACTCAAGAGGGGGGTGAATTGAGTTCCAATAAAAATTTCTGTTAAAATATTATCTAGTTAAAATCCACCGATTTATAAAATAAGTTAAACTGTAGTGAATTTATACAGATTGTAAATGTTCACTTGCTTCTCAAATATTGATTAGATCTCAGTTAGTTTAACCACAAGATCAAACTAACTTTTGAAACTAATCTACTGATTTACAATAAGTGTAAACACTTGATAATTTAACTATCAAAGTAGCTTCAAAATAATTTTTTATTTTAAAGTAATAGCAGTGGAATAAATATGATATATGTCGTATACATTAAACATAAATAAAAGATGCATAATAGATATAACATGAGGTTCAGTCTCAAGCCGAGACTTAGTCCTCTCAAATATATATATATAAATCTGATCCACACCCTGGATCGGGGTTAACAACAGTTTTAAAAAAACTATCCAGGCCATGTAGGGACCTCTACCACTATTCTTTGTGGGAAACAAAACAAAGACCAAGTCACACAAGGACCTCTTCCACAATTGATGTGGGTAAACAAAAGTTAAGAGAATTTGAGTGAGGATTTTGATATCCTCCAGTTCAGTGCAGGAGACAGTGTGTGTAAAGATATACAGAGTACACCACACTTCTCGAAAGTTAATAAATAAATCACGTAGAGAAGATAGATGAGAGTTTAGAAAGGATCTAGTGATTATCAATGTAGCTCTGGACTCATTGGATCCAGTAGGAATGATTCAGAGTCCTCTGTTTTTCTGTTGAAAAACAGAGTGTCGTAGTTCAGCTTGTGTTCTAAAGGAGTGAGAATGATCTCTTGATTCGTCATGTGTTCTTCAATGGTGTTAGATTGCATTCATGATAATTCGTTGAAGGTCTTGCAATCTCCTTCTTGTTTAGCACAGTGCACTTGAGTGTACGTAAGTTCTTCGTGTTGTATCTTCACACTTGCACACCACTTCTCTTATTGTTTTGGTGTTGCTTATTTTGTTGCGCGTGTACTACATCCCAATCTTTCATATATTCTACGAGTTCTGGCAGTAGGAATGATTCCCCTTCTCATAGGTACGAGATAAAGTTTCTTGACATGCCAACAACTAACATTAAATAACATTAATTGCATTAAAAACAACAAATATGGCCGTTAGCATTATTTAAAATAATATTGACAAAAGCTTAAGAAATGGTGTCACAGTGATCATGGAAACGGTGTCTTCTTCACGGTGTCTGATCACGGTGTCTCGTCACGGTGAGTGGTCATGATGTCTGGCCACGGTTTCTAGGTCACGGTTAGTCCGCCACGGTGTCTGGGTCACGGTGAGTCCTTCACGGTGTCTGGGTCACGGTGAGTCCTTCACGGTGTCTAGGTCACGGTGAGTCCATACTTAGACGGATATCTATATTTGGACTAAGATAGTGATATGCAGAATATGGGTTAAGGTTAATCATTAGAGATAATATATGAGAGAATTGTGATCATGCATAAGACTTGTAGAGAGTAATTAACATCCATAAGATTTGTTATTATAAAAACATGATGTGCACCTATTGTTGAGTTTGAAGAGAATTAGCAAGATGTGCACTGAAGATCAATATTAATTAACAGTAATGAGATTTGTGATCATTAAAACATGATTAACGCATGAGGAGTCCAACAATCAGAGCATTATGCCTTGCAAGTCCAAGAAATTAGAACAACATATGGGTCAAGTGTGACTCCACTATCATTGTAAAAGTTGTTATAAGGGGAAGGATTCACCTTTTGTAAAAGATAACAGTGAAATGGGATAATTGTATTGAAAATATTTCCTCTAAGAAGTACATAATAACACATATCTTTTGTGAATCCAATCATATTGTCGATGGTCTTACAAATAGAGGAGTGACCGAAGTGGTGTGAAGATACTCTAACACATTTCCATGTGACATGATCCCCATATTTCGGTGTGAAAATTGTAAAATTCCATCCTTTAGACTCTTGTAACCCTTATTTGTTATAAATAAAGATCCTATGAGCTCACTTTTCTCAAAAAATGTATATAATCATTATTTTTATACCCCTAGGACACCCAAAAAATGGTGGGATTGAAGGAAAGAATGGTTCAACACAATAAATGTATTGATTAATTATTATTAATTTTAATGTGCCTAAATATTTTTGGGCCAATAATTTCAATACATATTTTCCTATTTTAAATATATTTTATATTATACCATTTTTAAATAAAACCCCTTATGAGTTTTTTAAAGTTTTTAAACCCAAAATTAGATATTTTAGGTTGTTTGGTTGCAAATTTTTTATTTTAAAGTGTAGAATTTGGTTCATCACCAAAAGATAAATAAATACTAGAAACTAAGTGTATTTTTTCTACAAAGCTTAATGAAGTAAGAAACATATTTAAAAATAAAGAAATACTAGTAGATTAGTGTTATTCTCAGGAAGTTATAAATTTCTTGGAATATTATTTTTATTCTATATCTAGGATATCATTATTTATAATCTTGTTATAATTTTCTAGTTTTCAAAAAAAAATAAATTATTTCAAATGGATGTAAACTGTTCATTTTTAAATGAAATAATTTATGACGAAGTGTATGTTAAACAACCCCCTGCATTAGAAAATGAAAATTTTCAAAATCAGGTTTTTAACCTTACTAAATCATTATATGGTTTTAGGAATGCTTTTAGATCTTACTAAGTGAGATTAACTCAATTTGTATTGAAAATTGATTTTGTAAAAGGAAAGTTTATTCCATACTTATTTATAATGATATTTTCAAATGATATTTTGTTTATAGATATTTATGTTGTTAATATAATATTAGGTTTAACAAATGATTTACTTTGTAATGACTTTTATAAAATTATTACTAGTGATTTTTATATGATCTAAATGTCAGAATTGAAATTTTTCTTCGTTTAAAATTCAATCAAATAAAATATAGTATTTCATTATATCATTCTAGTAAACCAAACATGCTTCTAAAAGGTTTTCCCTTGATTCATCCAAGTCAATGAAATCAATTATTAGTATAAATTCCAAAATAAATTTGGATTAATATGGAAAGTGTGTTAATATTAAACAGTATAAAGGCTTAACGATAAAATAGAAACATGCATGTGTCATTTTATTGATATGAATTTAATTTAATGGGGTTATAAGAAATAACTATCAATTGGATTATCTACAGTTGAGGTTGGGTATGTTGATTATTATTGTTTTTCCCTAATTAATTTTGATTAAATAAACTTTATGTGATTTTAATATTAGATTTGAAAAATTCCAATTTTATATGATAATTATAGTGCTATTTAAAATATTTAAATTGATTTACATCACTCCTAAACAAAACATGAAGATTTCATATTTCATTTTCTAAGGGATAATGTTAATAAATGAGATATCAGTTTAGAATTCAATCCAACTAAAAAACAACTTGATAATATATTCACTAAACCATTATATTCTATAAGATTTTAGAAAATGATGTTTAAACATGGTATGTTAGAAGCATGATATTTTTATTATTATAATTGTTTCCTTTTAAATCTAGATACAATTTTAGATATCTTCTCACTTGATTATAGTTATTAAATGTTAATTTTTACGAAAAATTTCTACTTTTTTATGTGTATTTTTATTAGTTTATTATTTAAGATGTAGAATATTTTAGAAATTTAATTTTTTATAATTTTTGATAAATTTAAAAATGGAGGAGAATGATTTTGAAAGTTTAATTAATTTTTTGGTTTAATATTATACAAAAAATGGGATATTTTTTATTTTTTATCTTGTTTTTTAATGATTCATTAAAGGAGTTTTGTTAAATGATAATTACATCAAATTTATTTAAATTAAATTTGTATAAACATTTATATTTTAATAAGATTAATTGGTATTTTTTAATTGATTATAAATGTTTTAAAAATTATATTAGTATATATGTTAATGTTTGAAATGATTTAGTTGTACTTTATTACTATTTAATTTTACCAATTTCTTTAATGCAATTATAATGTTAATATTTTATCACTGATAAAAAGTTATCTAATTTCATTACAAAATATGATAATTGTTTATAAGACATTTAATTATTTTGATTAGAATTTAATGTTATGTTTTTTAAAAATATATAATTTATATCATGTTTATTATATATATAATTATATATATACAATATGCATTGTACATTGTGGATCGTCGCCTCTATATTTTGGCATGGAAGCTCATCCCCGGCACATCTTCATGCAACTCTTACATGTTAGTGTTATCATCAATGTGTCCATGCACTAATAATACATCCTAAACTCTAAAATAGTCTAACCATACATGATATCATTTATGACAGCATCTTGCATCACCCAGTGCAACACCATGCATTATATATCCATGATTCCACTACACAATGCAATGTGAAACCCATTTCGACATGATAGATTCTTCTTGACCACATAAGTAGCTCCATGTCTTCTCTATGTCGATTTCTATACATCTTAACTATAGAACATGACATTGGACATCCTGTATGGAAGTAAATACAAGCCTTTCCTTATCATCCACATGTCTGACAGTTTTTCTTCAAGTTATCATGAAGAATTTTTGAACCAATCATGATGTTAATATCAAGTGACCATGAAATGGTATTTGAAGTCACAATATGATAAAATTACAACCTTCCATGAGTTAAGTTATCCCAAGATACCAAACCTAATATGAGATAATTTTCCATGAAGAATTAATTTTTCATGTTATCATGAGTGATATTTTATTAAATGGCTGTGATTTGTATTTTTCAAGTGACTACATGAATTGTTTTTTTAAATTGTATGTGGGTTATTTTTCAAATGGTAATGAGTTAATTTTTCAACCTATCATGAGTTATTTTTTCAATTTATCACATGAAAACTCAATCAACCATAATTAATTAACTGCATGTTTAAAAATTAACCTATTACAAAGCTTAAGTTTCATGACCATTTTTCATTGAGGGTCAGTTCATTACATTGTTTATTTTATGAAAATATATATTTTCCAACATTCTCAATTTATTCATTACTGTTATAAAATATTTATCTATAGGTTTATTTAATCTTCTTAAACTATTCATTTTTTTATAAATTAAATATATATTATAAGGACAATGTTATAATCTATTGAGTAAAAAATATCGTATAAATTATTATAGAAATTATTATTTTATATTATATTTTTTACAATTTTTCAATTAATAAATTATTGTAATTCTATGGGAGTGATGTTTATCATTTTTCCTATTTAAAAATACATCATATTTTCTAAAAAAAATAAAAGGTTTTTATTGAGATTAATGCAATGATTAAAGAAATTTAATATTATTATTGAATATGTGTGATGTATTAATAGGTAAATATATCTTTTATGGTTTTTTAATTTAATCAATATTTATTTTTTTCATAGGTTTATGCTTTTATCAATCATAATAAATTTGGTATTTGGTTATTCAGCAAACTAAATAGACATTTTTTGAGTTTTCACTCAGAAAGAAAATTAACGGTAGACTAGGTTCTGACTCTAACCAAAATCTAGGTTTGTGTCGCTTGTATTTGTGAAATTATGTGTTTGTAAACATATTATCACACCTTTAAAAGTTATTTTTCTTAGTGGTTAATATTATTCTCATTGAGTAGAGAAGATTGTATAGTGGACTAGGATCTTAGTTATCTAAATCACTATAAAAATAATGTGTTCAGATTTTAATTCCCACTATAATATATTTCAAACACAACACTTCACTATTTATTGATATAATCATAATCACTTATTCATTATCTATCTTTAAATGTTTTAAAATAATATCCCCCCAACCTCATATATTATTTCCATCTACCTCAATCCAACCATAAATTCTACCTCCCTTAAATAAAATTCATCCCCATGATTTTTATCTTGATAATAAAGGGTTCAATATTAGAAAATAACTTTTTTCAAAGACCGCATCATACAATAGGATAATAAAACTTCCTTTCAAAAGAAATGTGGGAATCAAAAAGGTTACCTGAAATAACACATATTCAAATTCCCATATTAGAATAATATTAGATAGAAGTGAATATATAGACTTGGAGGAGAAAGATAATCTCTAAATAATAATATAGATTGATAGATAATGTAGTAATTAATAAGTTAATGAATGAAAACCAATAAATCAATGAGGGGTGAAAATGACCATCATTTCATCTAAAATAAATATAAAAAGGGAAAATAATTTTTAAGATCCATTTTCCTAAGTTAAAGAATCATTTTTCTATAGAATATGAGAAGATATACTAACTTTATTTATTTTCATTTCATAAGAACAATTTCATCCATGGTTTGTTATTTGATCAATTTCTAATTCATCACTTACTCTAAGAAATGGATAATTAAGTTGAATTTTTCATACCATGAACATTAAAATTAAATTTTAATGGATCATAAGATAAATAAAAAAATAACATAAATTCCTTATGTATCTATATATTTACCAAAACCAAAAAATTTAGAGCACGTTATCCAATATCTAAAAAACCTCAAATGATTAAATAATACATTGATTTATAAAAAGTCGATAATAAAACCCAATGTTAAACATAAAAAAATAAAAAATAGTTAACTTCATACTTCTCTAATATATTTATGACTAAATTAAAAATGATAAATTTTGGAAAAAAGGTCACGAAATTTCCTAAATAAATTTAACATTACTCCTTAAACAATATAAATTATCTTTAATGTCGCACACTAAACAAGTGAAGACCATGACCATATATTCTCTTAAAACATTCAAATAATTTCCAAAAATTACCTAAATCGAAATAAAACCTCAAGGAAAACATTAATGATTCAAAAAAATAACTATATATTTATTCCTCAAATAAAACCACACACTATAAAATATATTCCATAAATCTAAAAAATTAAGTAAACTTTATCAAATATAACATAATTAACTTTTTCTTAAAATCACTAATCAATTATAGGGTCGTCAATACTAACCAATTTATTTTATCAATAAAAATCAACTCTTTATCCCAACTAAACATTATTATCTCAAAATCAAGATCATATTACGGTTTATCTATCAGTCAATATTTTTTAACAAAATCCCGCCTTACCATTAAATAAATTTTATAGTTTATCGGTACCATTAAACATACAACTGTAATCCCTAAATGAAAAACTACTGCAAAGAATACTTATATGTTTTTTTAATTCTAATAAATAGATTATAATTGGTAAGACACTACTATAATATAACAATTCAATACAAATACAAAAATGACTTCAATCATTCCACTATAACAATTGACATAGCATAGGCCCTTTTTTAGGATCTGATTTGATTAGATCACTAAGAGGTGGAGGGGTGAATTAATGATCATATGTTCCTTGACAAGTTTATCCCTTTTGAAATCATCCACTTGAATTGGAGAAGTTTATCTATCCAATCAATGGAGTCTCTCAACCACACCTAATTTATAGAAAAAAAAGATAAATAATTACCAATGATATTTATAATGTTTGACACCCAGGCCTACTCCTTTCCATGTTGTTTATTCCCCCTAAAATTTATTCATCTAATAATTTGAAAATGTATTAAAATACTTATTTATCATTGTGTCTACACACCACTTCTAGAATCCACTGTAAGATATAATGCCTCTACAAAATATGATCCTACAAGGAAGGAAAACACATGGTGATCAATTCACCACATGATTCTTCTCCTCCATGTGTAGATGGATCAATATATATATTTTTGTGTGTGTGTGTGTTTATTAACTCCTCAATAACTCCCCATGATTTTCATCGTAACTACTATAATGTAACTTTTCATGGGCATTCTATATCTTCTTGCACCATGGAATAATTACTAATTTATTCCACCAAATATATTATCGATAGATACTACAAATTATGTTGGAATCATGGAATAAAAATGAAGATGATTATAATGAAATCATTCAAGATCCTTCCAAGAATCACCACAATTGATTCTCCTGAGTTTCATTTTCCACAACAAAACATTCCCTACTCTACAGCCTGGGGAAGAATTCTTGGATATTTTTACCTCAACACATCGAACACCATGAGTGTGGTCTCATATATTTGGATATTGTTTTATAAATAAACACCTATAGAATATACATTCTTTCACTGTGTGTGTGGGATATCCATTTCTTCTATTCTGAACTGTAGGTCATCACCTATTGACCATAGCCTCCTTCAGTGGAACTGTTACCATTTTGGGCCTCCTTTTTTCTCATGGGAATACATCACAAGTTCCCCGAATTGCACCATGGGTATGGACATGCCCATTTTGACCTTATCAAAATCCAGGCAGTGTAACTCTCATACCATGGATTACATGTTTCCCATTATGGGCTCATTCATGTTGCATATGTGAACCAAATGTTCACTATGAGGACCACATTGGTGTGGTCCCTATTCAGGCTTCTTGTTTTTAGCATCTTCATATAAACACACCTTCTTCTATGGGTGTTTTATTCTCCATTATTCTTAGAAATCTTCACCACATCCACCTAAATGGTGTGAGATCACCCATGTTAGAAAATATTCAACACATCATGCCTTATTCTAAGGCATGGTTCTCTTCATCCATTTCCATGATAACATAAAACTGTATTTTGATCAAATTTTCAAAAACATACAACACACACATTTAACAAAATCCTTTAGAAATCCTAAAAATCATCATGTTTGGAATTTGTTAAAAATACTCATCTTAAACTTCTATATCTTCCCAATATCACACTTCCCCTTATTGATAATCAAATTAAAAATTCAAATATTGGGGTCTTCATTATATTTTTCTAAAACATCTTATCCCCTCTTTTATAATCATTTTTAAGAGAGGAATAAAATCACATTGTTCCTTGGAAAATATGCTTTGATGAATCCACTCTAAGTCTACATGGGATATACCAATGTATAAAACAAGACAGTTGTAATCAACATGTTTTAAGTTTTCTATAAAATATCAAAATGTGATAATATTCTTAGAAAAATTTAGATTTCTCATAAAGGTTATAAAAATTTATCATAAAAATCCTACACACATCTCAACACAAAATCAAAATAGTTATAGAGAATGAAATATAGATCCCCTTTTTTCACAAAACAAAAATAAAAAAATACCCCCTTGATAAATATGTCCAAAATATTCATCTTAATAGATATAAAGTATAATTATCAAACATTATTTCAAAATTTATCCATGTTTTGTAGAAATTTCATACATGAAAACATTCTTCTCAAAGGATCCCCCCAAAAATGGATTCATTTGTGTCTTCTTCACTATATATAAGTACTCCATATTTATGTCATCATCTTTTCTCTTAAAAAATAATATCTTTAAGAACCTCCTCAAATTTCATTTATGTTAGAACTAGATATAAAAATATTATAGGAATAAATTATTCTCTCTTTATGCCATACGGATAAACCTTAGGATAAGATATTCCTCTCAGTATATGCCATTATTTCCTTCCAATATCAGTATCATTATTTTGTGAATTAATTTTTTCCCTTAGTAATTAAGACATTTTCACTTCCTTGTGATTTAAGTGTCTTTAAAACATGCCTATTTTTATAACATATTTCATGTTTCTATAACATATCACTTGTTCGTGTCTTCTTAAAGACCTTATCCTATCATTTTAATGAAATTTTTTTTTTCATCATAAAATTCTCACCAACCAATACCCCATATTTATCCTTTCCTATTATAAGATAAACACATGTTGAACCAACATGACTAGGATTTATGTCTGAACCTTCCACAACACCAAAAATATCCATTGAATTGATATTACCTTGACTAATTCAATATTTTTCAGAATATTTTTGATATTGTTCTCTTTAGGAATTCTTTGTATTGTGGTGTTTTTATTTTCTTATAAAATTCGTTTATTTATAAAACATATATGATTTCCTATCAATATTCTTATATTTACTTTGGAGAATTGTAATTTTAGAAAAAAAATTCTATTTTCAAAATTAATAGTGGTGGTCTTCCCTTATTCCTTTGATAATCTCTTTTCACCATCGTGATAATATTCTCCTCTAATATAAATTTATTTCTTGAAATCATCTCTTTCCTTTTTCAAATAAGTTTGAGCTAAAAAAATAGATAGATTATGTTTCAGACATTTTTTCTTTTGTAGAAATAAATTTATCCTTAAGATCACAAATAATTTTATTTTTCTCATCTATATTTAACTTGTGTTCCATGGTTTCTTTAACATGATATAACTCCCTTTTGATCATATTACATTTTTATTTATTAAAAATACATTTTACCTTTATACCAAACCTCCAAAATTTGAGTATCCATTTCCTTATTCTTATTCCTCGTATTTTTATTATCTTTATTGGTTTTTGAAATATGATAATGAAAACATTATAACAAATCCTTAATTTCTCACTTATTTCATGTTCTCTCTTCTCTATCATCATTCATTCCTGATGATTTAAACACTTTCTCTATATTATCTATAATAGTTTCTTTATTTTTTGAATTTATGTATGGGACTTCATCCTTACTTTAGAAGCTTCTTCTTTTAGTGCTAGATTTCTTCTTTTATTATCATTTTTATTCATTTTAGGGATTTTTTATTCCTATTTAAATTTTGATTCATCAAAATTATTTCTTGGTAAAAACATTACAAACTAGATAATATCATTGAAGTTAAAACAACTAATAAATTTTTTATATTTAACCTTCCATAATATCTTTGACAAGAGAGTGACAATATGATCGAGGTCTCCATTATTATTTAAATCAATGTTGTCTTCAACTTCATTTATCTTCCCTTTTCTCATCGCTTTAAATATTACATCTAATTTCTCTTGTTTCTTGAAGGTTAGTGTATTTATCATTTCATATGTAATAAAGATACTGTCAATATCATCCCATGAGAGATCTTCTTGATCTTCCAAAGCTAATACATTGGCATTAAATAGATCATAAAAGTTCCTTATAAGATCTTTTACAATAGATTATTTTAATATTTTCTAACTAAATCAATGAATATTAAAAACTATTTCGTTTAACTAATAAAATTAACTATAAACATCTCTATCTTCAACTATCTTAATTTCCTAAAATACACACCCCTAAATTTGATTCATGGCTTCCTTAAATTTGATGTTTCCTCATAGATTCTCCTTAATTAGTATCATTTATCATTTCTAGTTACAATACCACTCACTTTGGTGTATAAATTATTTAAAAAAATTCATAAAAATAGATTATTTTTTTCTATTCCATCCATATCTATATTTATTTTACAAGAATGGTTCATTTGAGAATTATTAGTAATAGGTGGAAAACAAAGTGTAGTTGCATCACATAACTCAAGGATAAAAAAAGGTGGTAAGGGATCATCTTATTCCTCCAACTATGGTAATTTATTCCATAAAATATATGAACTCTCTAGCTATTCATATAATTTTGATTACATATTTCATAGTAACCACAATTGGATCTTTATAGGTAACAAAATTGTATACCACTTATTAGGTTCTAACTTTATTGGGTCACTTAGATAGGTAGAGGGTCAATCAGTGATCCTATTTTCATATATAACTTTATCCCTTTTGAGCTCAACCTATTGAACTAGTGAAGGTTCTAAATCTACTCAATAAAGTCTCTCAACCATTCCTTATATAAAAAAATAAAATATAAATCACAAAACACAATATTTACAATTTTAGACACTGATGTCTGCTTCTTTCCATTTGGTTTAGTCCATCTAACATAGATTCATCAACTGCTTCACAAACATCTTACAACCATGATTCATCATTTTTTCCACACACCACTTCTAGAATCTACTAGAAAATATAAATTCTCTACAAAATATTACCCAAAAAGAAAATTAAAACACATGGTGATCACTTAACCTCTTGATTCCCCTCCTTCATAAATAGATGGTTCAACATATTTATACATGTACTTAGTCTTTATGAACATAAATATATAATAAGTTTTGATGGACCCTGAGTGGTAATCCTCATAATCATGAATCCATATGACTAGGTATAGAATCCTAGAAATACCCTTTGGGGATTTATGATGCAGGAAATGATATAGGCATGATGTGGGTAGGTAGTAACACTGGTAGGATGATCCAGGCATGATGTTGCACTAGGCCTTTAGGCCATGTTCATGTGACACTGAGAATTGTGCTTATGGGCTATGTAATGGATCTACCTCTGCCCAAAAATAAAGTGGTATTAGATTTCATAATAAAAACAGGTTTTGAATCCAACATTTTAAAAAAAGGAACTTAAATACCCAATGTTAATGAACAACCTATTAGTCTCGAAACTTCCACCAAAATATGAGGGATTGGGCCTTCCTCAATTTTTGTAGCTCTAATTCCTCATGATCTCTAATTCATGCATTCCCATCTCACATATTTTAACCTCTACTACATGTTTAAATCCTCCTACTTCAAATAGAGAGTTTAGGTGACAAAAAATAATTGCTTGTCATCATCATAATGAGCTATAAAGAATACCCATTAACATCTCAATAACTCCCCATAATTGTCAGCATAACTGTTTTAGGGTTATTACTATTTGTCCTTATATCTCTTCATTCAGTGTGGAATAATTCCAAATTTATTACACCAAATGTAAGGTAAAAATCCTCTAATTTATTCTAGAATCATGGCCAAAAATTAAAGCCAATAATTATAAAATAATTATAGATATGTTTAGGAATCGCTACAATGAATTCTCATGAATTTTACACATCATAACCCGAAATACCCTACACCATAGTCTGGTGTTGAATTCTAGATTTTTTTACCTCAACACATAGAATACCATGGGTATAGTCTTCTATATATGTTTTTTTTCATTTTAAACCACATTTTGACTACGGATTCCTTCAATGGGGGAATGAGATTGTCCCTCTTGTCCATTCTAAACTAAATTTCATCACTTATTGAAATGAAATCTTTTTTTGTAACTATGCACATTCTTTACTTCCTTGTTTATCATAGGAAGACATAATAAGCCCCACAACATGAATCATGGGTGTTCTCCAGTCAATTTTTTCATTCTCAACCTCAAATAAGTGAAGATACAAGACCCAAACTTCTAATTTTCTTGTAGTGGGCCTAGCCAATTGCACATGTGGACCAAACGTTCAACATGAGAACCACTAAAACATGGTCCTGATCTATGTTTCTCATTTTGAGCATCTTCAGAGCATCATTCTCTCAATTATGGGTGTGGCCTTCTCCTGTATTATTCTCCAACTTCACCACTACTACCTCTAGGGTGAGTCCTTTGTGATGTTGGGAATATTCAACAGATCATGCCTTATACTAAGTCATTTTCCTCCTCATAATTTTATAATAAGGATTTGGGATTATTATCACCAAATATAAAACAAAATTGAACACACACATTCAAAAAATCCTTTATAAAACTTTACACAATTTCTTGTTGTAGGAGTTCGTCTTATCTTTGTTCATTTAATCATATAATGTTTAGATTCCCCACACACAACACATTAAACAATAAATTTTAAATTAGGATGCACTTTATCTCCCTGTATTGAACTCGTTATTTTACCCTAAAAATTAATTTCTCTGTATCACCCTTTTCCACACCTCACATATATTCTCATTACTTTGAAACATTTCACAAGATACTTCTTCCCACATTCTTGACATGTAGGAATCTGAATCTTATTTCATCGATGGTTTTCAAGACACTCCATTTTTCTCTTATTTGGTTCATCTAAAAACTCTTATATATCTTGTTTGTTATTAATAAAATAATATATTTGCTTATTCATAATCACTAACATTCACATTCTATGTCCCATTTTATTTGTTTTCTCATGAGGAAAATCATTGCATCATCTATCACCTATAGTGCTAAAATAACTTCTTCTAGTTTCAACCATTGACTACAACCAAAAGTCATAATGTGATAAAAAATAATCATAGTGAGTGATCATGTTTTAATTAAAAATATATCATATAATGTCTAAATCATGACACTTTCTTTCCAATATATGATAACTTAGGTTTATCTTATGTTATCCATGGTCATTATCTATTCAAATCAATCATAATGGTTTACAAAAATTGTTAATTAACCTAAGAATATCCCATTGGGAGTGTCTATCAAGAAGTGTAGTCATTTTCCCACTCATCGTGCACGGGTGATGATCAAGTTAGTACCCAATCTTCCTTATTCATAGTTATTACTTATAGGTGAATTTATGCCACAAACACATCCACTTTATAGTATCTTAGTAGGGATGTATTTTCTAAGTAAACCACACACCTTTATTTAAAAATACATAGTATATTATCCTATACATAGGATTATCCTAAGGGTTATCACAAAATTTTTATCATCCTAGTTTCTAAAAATAACTAAACCTTACTCTGATTCCAAAAAATGTGGACCCATCTTTAAATACTTTAATATTTTATCTTATTATATGAATATTCATTATAGATCATTATAATCCATGCCAGAACCGTGAAGGTTTAGTGACTTTGAAAACAGGGATATATAAATAAATGGCACAAAAAATAACAACATCATATTAAACTATGTTATTTAAAAATAACACCCTTCTTAGGAATGTCACACTTAAAACATCTCTTCATATCCTAGGAAAAGGAATGTTAATAAAGGCTAACCTCAGATTCTTAGTAAGGGTAAACAAGGGATATATCAATGATCATTTAAGAATAATATGATTATAAGTGTATGGAAACATGATCTTAACATTTTAAAACCATACCCAGTAATTTATAAATTATAATTAGAAGTTATGGAAAAACTCCTGGTAATGATAAGACTTGAATCACAAGAGAATCAAAGAAAATGAACATTGAAATCATAACATTGGCATAAGATCAATTCATAAAAAAAGTTTCATAAAGTGTGTTATGATCATAATAAGAAAAATATTATGTCAAGTGTACTCAATAATATATTCATCACATGTTAGGATTTGGATAACCACCTGTGTACCTTTTTTGGGCTTATGATAACCTCTTATATATCCTATTTTAGGATAAGGATAACCTCCTATATACCCTATTTTAGGCATGGGATATCCTTTTATGTATAATTTTATCTCATAAAACATTAATATTTAATCAATTAAATAGAGGGATATAATAGGACCATCCATCGCATAATAATAATCCATTCATTTGTATTCAATAAGATTATGAAAACATTTATCATCCACCTTGCTTAACCCATGTAAATGAAAAAGGGTTTAATCAATATTTCACCATCATAACCATAGACCATCCATAGAATGAATAGGGATGATATCATAGAATCAAATCCTTAGTAAAGCATAAGTAAAATCAAAAAATGTTATCATAGCTGAAAAATTCCTTTAAAACTCACTCGAACATTTCTTGATGAAAATACACATTGCATTTTAAAATAAAAATATTTTAAATATAACTTTTTCCAAAATATTATGAAAATATTTGAATTGAAATAATATATTAAAGTTTTAAATTAATATTCAAAGTATCAATCATCCATGAGTATGAGAACTTCTATTCATTTCATTATCATTAAAAAATTATTTTGTTCAAAACTTTGTTAAAAATTACATTGTTCAGAAAACAACAAGAATATTCATTTTTGGAATTTTTATTGAAATTAAAATGTGGTTAAAAATTATTTATTCAAATTTTATGGAATAGTAAAAATATTCTTGAAATAATTTTAAAGATAATATTGACTTTGAAGAAAAACATTCCCGAAAGAAGAGAAAAACAAGGTCATTTTTCTTTAGAAACATTATTTCATAATTTTGAGTACCTAGAGAGAGAAAATTGAAAATTTTAATTTTAATTACAATAAATAAATATAGGGGAATAAAATAAATAATATTTTCTGAGAGATATATCATATTTTTTCAACATAATCATGGGCATAAATATTCCCCAGTAAAAAATGAGATTGTAATGTAAAAACAATTACAACATTAGTTACTTTTGAATCATAACCCCCATGGAAAAAATATCTTCAAATTAAAATTTAAATTGAATGATTTTAAAGATATTAATAACATAAAATATAAAATTTGTAGTATATACACCTCATATACATATATATGTGAAAAATTCAAATATTCCTCAAAGAAATAATGTTCAGATGAAGAACTCTTACATTATGTTCGACTTGTTTCGTAGGCACACTAACCTCATGTATAATAAATTTAATTTTTTTATAATTATATTCCATAACCACTTAAAAACATATAATGTCATTAATTGTACACTTATAACATTTAATAATTAATTTATGAATAAAATATTTTTAGAATTCTTTCTTCTAAGTGATAACTGTTTCATTTTTCATGTATATTTATATTCATCATTTATAGTCTTTACACTTTGATCCCGGTTCCCTCATAACCATAAGATTAATAATTTAATAATTATATTATTTAATCAGTATCTACAAATTTATAACTATTCATACTAAGTTATGATGAAAAATTAATTACAACATTTCTTGGAAATGGTAATCTGTACGTATACACGAGTAATGTTTCCACTTTTTAGTGAATGGAATGAAAGAAAGGTAAAAAATAATTACCCTTTACATAATAATTAATATATCATAAATATCATATATATTCATTAAATTTATCCTCATTACAATCCATTTAAATAATAAATTAAAAAAATTATCATCATTTTGTGGAGGTGGCGATCCACACGTATGCACGATCGACATTACACTTTTCTAAAGGATGAGAAAGTAAGATTGTAGATAATATATTATAATAATTGAATCATAATTATTTAAAAATATAATAGATAAAAATTAAATCCATAATAATAACCAATCATGAAATATGGTTATGGAAAATGAATTATATCGCTACATAGAAGTGATTGTCCACACGTATGCACGAACGATAATTTCATTTCCCATTTAAGGGAAAATGATATGGATAAAGATCATTAAATCAAAATTATAACATCTTGGTATACGATAGATATTTATTTTATTATATTTTAATGGTTAGGATATAATTTAAGGAGGTAAAAGAAGCATTGAAATGAAATTGATCGATTCAAATGATTACCACCTCTTTAAAAAACCTTATTTGGGTCTCTTTTTAATGGCCCAAGGCATAGTATTTTGAGGAGGAAAGAACCTCAATAAAATGGATATAGATTTTGATAAGAATTTGTTAGATTTTATATGGGATAACTATACCTATTTTCTTTGAAAAACATAGGAGTGGTTGTGTATGTTATAGTAAAGGAAAGGACACACGTGGAATTACATAAATATTCAAATATAATAAATTATTTTTCTCATAAAAGTGGAAAAAGTGTAAAAAAATATAGAATATAAGATGTTTTAACCGTAAAATTCATTAAAAAATAAAACTTTTAAAGGTTTATGAGATACTTTTAACCTCGTATTTTTGTTTAACCACTTCATTAACCAATTTTAACCATAGTTGTGGTAACAACATTTTTATTCTTAAAGGGTTAAATAATTAATTATAAGGTTATAATTAGATAATAATTGGTCAAGTTATTAAATTTTCTACCATATCCCATCCCTCTTACCCTATTTCAAAAAAAAATAATATTTTTAAATCATTTAATAAAATATTATTTAAAATAAAATTCATTTTAAGAACTATTCACTAATTTTGACTTTAAAGGCATCAATATAGGAATGGAATTAAAATATAATCCCTTTAAACATAAATTATACTTTATTATTGACCATAAAATTCATGTGACACCATAATCCATCAAAAAAATTACTTTTTATGTTTTTAAAATCATTTACTTTGATTTCTCTACATCTTGTATAAGAATTGTATTATCATTGTGTAAGTATTTTATCTAATTATACTATCACTCGAAATATAGAAAAATTACCAAAAAAACCTAATTTTTTATGCTAAAATAAACTTTTATATTCAATAATATCATCTTTATATCCCTTTGTGAACATATAATATAAATTAAAAATAGAAAAGTGACATTTCAGAATTTTACATTATTTAAAATAATAGAAAGGTCCTTATCAAAGAAAAATGGAACTAATATGAAATATTTTAAAATATATTAAGTTTTTGGTTTAATTTAAATCATTAATTTAATATTTTCAACTTTATAGATTATTTTGGATCCTCGTTCTATATATTTAATCTTATTTATCCAATTTTACCCGTTACAACGGTGAAATATTTTACCACAGTGACTATTCATAATAACTAAAAATAAGATGAAAATATTTACATATTTGAACCTAATAATTACAAATATGGAATCAATTTTTCATATTTAAATTTCATGAAATTTTTAAATCTTTTTTAATACAGATGTTTAAAAGGAAACAAAAATTAGTTTTAGAAAATTGTGTTTTTAGGCATAAAAATGAACTTATACCAAAATCAAATATAATATTGATTCATATGGAATTATATAGATTATGTTTCATAAAATTTATCTAATATTACTTTAAAACCAAATCCAAAATATAATGGTACTTTTTAATCTGTTGATTTGAAGAAAATAAATGATAGTTATACAAAAATCGGTATTTTTTATTATACCCAGAAAAATAAATATTTTTAGAAAAATCCAAAAAAAAATAGCCTTAATATAATATAAAAATTATTATTCAAAAAATGATATTTATTCCCATAAATAAATTTTTTAAAAATGTTATAAATTAATTATAATTTCCACACATAGAATGTAATAAAAACCATTTTTCAATAAAACGTATTTTTGAAGAATAAAAAGAATTTAACGAAAATAGATTTCTTATTTATTATAAATTAATAAATAATTTTTCATTATATAAAATTATTATAAATATTTTTCATAATATTTTTATTCCTATTCATATAAACAATTTAATTTCTATGTTATAATGGTCATATTATAATAATAATTTTTTATACTACATCATAGATCGCTCAAAACTCGATGTTTTTTGTTAAGTAAGATATCAAGCATAGTATTATTTTTGAAATAAATTTTTTGGGTGTTGTAAGAGTTATAGAATCATCCAAATATTTTTTCACTCTCTCAAAATAATTATTTTCATTAGTTGAATTATCTGTACTTAGGATATTGTCTTATTTAATAGGGATAGTCTCTTTCTCATGATGATGAATAAATTAAAATCAATAAAATATCAAATTATTCTTTACTATCATTTTTTTCAATAATTAATAGTTTGTTATTTTATTTTCAATCCATTTTGATAGAAAAATTAATATATGTTTTCAAAACCCACATAATTAATATGGTGGTTAAATTATTCTTAAATTATATGAGGTATTCCAACATAATTACTCCCCAAGAAGGGTATAATACCTCTATCTGAAGCATTGTTAAATAAAAAATATAAGAAAATAAAACTTTTTTGAAACACAATTGATATCTTATTAGAATCATACATCCAACTTATATCTATTCTATTAAAAAAGAAACCTTATTTTATTAATATAAATATATTAGAATATAATTAGATAAATAATAATTATTATGAATTTTTTGAATACATATTATGAGAATAAAAAATTTCCAAAAATAAATAGATATTTTTGTATCATGTATCAAGTCATTTATATTCTATGTAGTTTAATTATATATTTCTAATATATGTTTGTATTTTATTTAGTTATGTTAGGTTTGAAATTAAAAAAACGGTTTTTATGTGGTTTTATTTGATGCCAATAATTTTAAATCTTTTAAATTCAATTTTTTACATGTTATTCTTATTGTTTCAATTCAGTTCTATTTTTTTGGGTTGAGTTGGGTTTGGTATGTTTTGGTTTAATTATTATAGTATGATTTAGGATACGTTGATTCCATTAAATTTAATTTTGGTTAATATGATTCAGTTTAGTTCAAGTCAATATCATTTTATTTTTTTAATTTTTTTATTCTATTTAGATTAATTTGTTTTGAATTGATAATTTTTTTATTTTTTCTAATTAGTTTGTTACGAAAATTTTGTTTTTTGGGAAAACATATAATTTAGTTTATTAATTAATTTATTGGTTTCATTTATTAGGTTCAATTTAGTATGGTTTAGAATCAAAATTAACTAGGATTAAAGGATCTTTAGATATCGTAAGTATTGGGGATGCAATCAAGAACATGTGTATCACTAAAATAAATAGATTTATACTCAAAAACAATCATATGAATATACGATACCATATTTCAATGGTGAGCCATGAAAATATGACTACACTTTTATTATGGATTTCATGGTGAGAATCCATTCATTCATTTTAAATGGGTTAAGTGATAAGTATCGTTATTTGGGATGTTTCCCTTCTAGCTTAAAGGGAAGGGTAAGGAAATTTTTATTTTAAGAATAAGAAGAGTCATTTAAAACCTTTTCGGATGTAATGGCATACAATGGAATGAAGTTCAAGGCCTATAGTGACAAATATTATGAAGAATTTATTTTTTGGATATCTCAACTACATGAACACTTGGATTACGTAATATCAAAATCCTAAGAGAGTAATAAGGATGAATCTTATGCAAGTGAACGTTTTGGGATAATAAAAAATAAATTTGAAAATATTAATATTAATAAAAATACCTAAACCCATCCCATTATAATAAAATCACATGAATAGCCTTAGAAATCAACCAGGGGAAGTGACACATTATTGGCCTCAAATGATCAAGGTTAAATAAATAAAATAGATAAGTTTGTAAGGGATAAGGTTGAAATCTAAAAGGATATAATTTTTGAACATATGATTATAACAAATATAATTTCAAAAAAAATTGTCCAATAGGGTAAAAACATTGACACTACTTGGTGGGAGAATGTGAAATTTAACCAAGATAGAAATTAAATATTTCAGGAAAAATTTCAAGTAAACCAACATGTGGATCATGAAAATAATTTTTTTATCCAATTTAAAATATTTAAGTTGGGGTAAAATATACTTACCTCTAAAGGATCAATATAACATTAATCAAGATACATTTTTTGGAATATAGTTTCAGTTTAAACATGATCTAAAAGAGAGAATTCAATTAATGATGGGTGTAAAAAACACCCAAAAATCTACTAAGAAGCACTATGAGAAATAGACATTTTTAGAGAATGTTGATAGCATTCAAGAAATCTTCACAATAAATGAGTATAGATTAGAAATATTATTCAAAACCAATAAGTAAATCATACAACACATGAAACCAATTTTTTTATGATGGATGAAAAAATTTAGAAACTTTACAAGAACACCTAAACTAGTCATTATATATTCATTGTCACTTAACTTATTTCCTTGAGTTTGTTTTAGAATTCATGCTGGGTTCCAATAAAATTTTTACTAGAACTTTTTATTTCACTAATGTAATTTAAAGATGGTCCCACCTTGTAATATATCTCCCAAAGATGGATGTAAAAATTTAGATGAATAAAATTATGATTTTTAATTAAATGTTTTAATTTCATTCCTCTTTAAGTAATAAGGCATTCCATTTTTAACCAATAAGGTATAAGACAAATCCACCAAACAAACAATATCTTATATTGACTTAAACATCCCACTCAAATTGGGTATCTATGGATTTATCACATTATTTTAAAAAATCATATGTAAACAAGAAAGGTGTATTATTAGTTTATTTCATTCGCAATATAAGTCATTAAAATAAAGAAATATGAGGATAAAATATGATAAAATATTAATAGAAGGATCATACCTTTATAATTTTTCCAAAAAAATATTTTAAAAATGAATAATTGAATTTAAATAAAAGTGTGAACATAGGGAACCAAAGTGAACACTAGAGGAAAACATCTATCCATTGGGAGAACTATTTAAATAAGGGAAAGGGAATCATATGAGATGGTATTGGCAAAATCCTTTAACAAATATTTTTTATAATGGTTGGTATATGTTAAGTTATACCAATGGATTTAAAAAAAAATTGGTATAATTCATCATATATAAACTTATACCAATGGTTAGTTAAAAATGATGGTATAAGTGCATTAGTAAAGGTACAAATTTCATTAGTGAAAATGGGTTGATATAGTTTAAAATTCCTTATTTGGAAATTTATTTTAGCCATACCAAAAAAAGGCTGGGTTGATTAGATTAAGGACTAAATAAAACTAAATATTTAATATTTAATTTATGTAAAATGTTTATATAAAATATGAAATTTTTATATGATTATAAAAGTTCTCATAAATATCATATATTTTTAATATGAAGCAGTTTATATTGAATACTATGTAAATTAATAATATAAAAGAGTTTATATTGAAATAAATGTGAATAATTAATGTTTATTTATTTATGGAATATATATATATAAGATTATGTATAAATTATAAAATGTTTATAATTTCATTATTTCTGAAGTGTTAATAAATGATTACCTTGTGTCTAAATTTATATAATGTTTCTTTATTCAGTGTATTTATTATTATTTTACTATTTAATATAAATTTATTATATTATTAATGAACATATGATTTAGTTTAAAGTGTTAAACTATTTATTATTTATTTGATACCATGCATAGAAAGAGTTCAATTATTGGTAATACATAAGATTTAGTTATGTTTAACCAAGACATGGATTTATTTTTTTGGTTTATAAAATTGAAAGTAAAGCTTGGTTATGATTTATACATATTAATTATTTAAATTGTATTACAATTGAGGTATCTCATAAGTATTTACCATTTGGTAGTTAGATTTTCATCCAGACTACTCCCAATCTTTGAGATTATACTCATTCTAGAAAAGGGAGTTTGGCTACCTGTTACACCATACTTATTACTGTAGAGATTTTTATTTAATATGGTTATATACCTTTATATTAAAGTTATTGATGCACCTTATGAATGAAAAATATTTTATATGTGTAGGCATAATTGGTTTTTATTTTTGGGTAAGTAACACATATCATTAGTTGTATAAACATAATACATTAATAGTTTGAGAACATATTAATTTGGTTGATATTATAGGATGAAAAAATTCATTCGAATAAAGAAAACATGAAGGGAATACATTATACAATATTTTTATATTTAAAACCACTTGAAAATAATATGTGTTAGATTTATTATAAAGTAACCACTTTTCAAGAACTTGATCATCCAAATGGGTAGGTCATTCCATTTTGTGGTGACCAAAGATCATCCTATATAAGTCAAGAAGGTCATGGGATACCATAATAAAATTATTAGATTAAAACTTGGATGAGATTTGGGTTAAAATTATCTAGGTGATCTTAACTATATTAGATTCCTAGAGGAATAAAATTGAGATAATCAATATGATGGATTTGATGAAGGAGTTCCCACTAAACTATATAATATTCATATGTGATATGATTTATTGGATTTTTGACCTAAATAGAAAATTAAAAATATAAATTACAAATTGATCAATGTTTAATAGAAATATAAACCTTAAACCAAAAATAGATATGATGTGAAAAAAATAAACGAGACATTATTTTAATAGGATTAAATTTAATAAATTTCCTTATGAAATTATTTTAAAGAATAATAATAATATAATATAATATTTTTATATATATAAAATGTAATCATAATTATAAAACATAACTTTTATATCATTTACTTAAAAATATAATCATAGTGGAATCAACATTAAAGGCTAGTTTAGTAATTTGATAATTTTCCTAAAAAATAAAACAAAATTATATGTTGGAGAATAAACATCATGAGAAACAACCTTATGAAAAAATCTATTCAAAAAGTGACATATATTTATAGTAATTATAGTACATATTCTATTGATGTATCTAAGTGGGTTCTTGTTTATATGGGTCCTAAGCTTTAAAAAAACGTGTGAATAAGGATGTTTTTTGGATGATAAATAAACTAAAAAAGATATATCAATAAAAAAGATAAGCATGAAATTTATGTAGTTTATAAATCAATATTTTGGTATAAAATAGTTAATTATACTTTGGTATCAACTCATATACTCAATTTTATTGGGTATGTTAATGAGATATATGGGTCGGGGTCATCATTCATGCTTGGTCTATCCATGATCTTAATTTATCTATCATTGTTAGAGAGGTTATCAGGGTTCACTATGAACTACAACATAAATGATTTCAATAAAATTTTACCCACTATTTTCTATATGTTGAGGATTAGTAAGTAGGACATGTATGTAAAATATCACATTATATGAGGATAGTAAAAGAAGGAAAGAGTGAGTGTTCTGTCCTTGAAAAAAATAAAATAAATCGTAGATAATCCATACCATATTTTTTCAAACCAAAAAAGTTGGATTGTATGGAAGGAAAATGTTTCTATTGTGAAAATATGGTCATGGGAGAAATGGTTTTGTAAAATTCATGATAGGGTCAAAGGAACTCCATGGAGAGCCAATATTAGGTAGTAATATTATAGAAATAAGTTCTTCTATTTTGAATAGTATATAATGCTAATCATATGTAACAAAGAATGTTGTAAATATGTACATTAATTTAAAAATGATAAATATTTCATGATTAGAGATTGAAATATGAATCCATATGATTAAGAAAATGGTTTATACATTAAGGAGGTGTATGCATTGTACTACTTTAATTCCTAGGTGTATTAAGAAATTATAAAATTAGTTTATTTCTCATCTCAATTCCTCTAATTCGTTAATTGAGTTGTCAATGTAAATAATGGTTGTTCTCAATAAATGAGATAATATCCATGGTTTATGATTTAATCTATTCAATAACATATTGAAAAATAAGGTAATGATTAAAGAATTTTATTTTCGATAAAATAGTTTATCCATGTTATTTTTTAAATTATATGTGAAATAGTTCTCACCAACCAAAAGTATTATATTTTAAATAATAAAATATTCTATTCATAATATTTATTCAAACACATTTAAAAAAATACAATATATGGGAGTTAATATTTTATTAATTAAATATTTCAACAAAAGAAAATAAGTGTTATTTTCTAACAAAAGATTTTTTATTCCTTAAAAAATAGAAAATATAGTTTCTAAGTTTTTAGAGGAAGTATGTTTTAACTTAAAGAGGTTAAAATTGTGCCAAATAAATGATCATGCAAGTATAATTCAAAATTAAATACGCTTTATATCCTAAAAAAATTTAGCTATGTTAGTCAAGAATTTAAAGAGTTATATTTAAATTTATGTCTAAATGCTCTTAAATAAATTTTAAAGATTGAAATATTCTAAATATGATGATGATGAACATAGATATAGTTCTATGTAATAAAAAAATGTTAATTATTAGTATTTTAATATTATATGTTGTGAAGTAAATATGTTTAAATATTATATTCAATGTGTTGAAAAAATGATTATAAATCTTAATATCACCATTATTCAAAAAAATAATTATAAATATATATTTCTAGATAAATATTTATAGTGATTTGATTAATAGTTAGTAACATAAATATAAATTAATAACTAATTAGTGGTACAATATAAGGTAGCCATGCCCTGGCAACGGAACTGACTCTGGTTCAAGTCCCGCCACACTAGAAATTAGTTGGGGGCATGTGGTACATAGGTGGTGGGTTTGGCTAGGAATAAGCATGGTGTGGAACCAACCTATACCTCATTACCCATATAACATATTTCTGAAAATGGGGTTGTAGTCTAGGGGTAATAACAACCCTGTAATCCTACATCACAAATTCGGGTTCAAATTTGGACAGCAGTGAATTTCGACTAGCCTTGCACCTAGATGTGGGATGGATTTATAGCAACACATAAATAGGTCTCGATGGTGTCACAAACATAGTAATGGAAATTTATTTTTGATGGATTATGGCCATGGATCATGGTTGTGGTGTGAGCATGCTGTGCGGTACGGCGTGGTAGTAGGAAGATTCCTCAGGCAGGCAGGCAGTGTCCCTGATGGATGATGATGACAAAACATAAGGTGGTTGACCCACACAGTTGTGATTTCATTCAAAAAAATAGTTTTAGGTGTCGGATAAATCATATATAGTATTTTTAATGGACAACATGTCCAAAGGGTCTTCGGTCAATCAAAAATGGATGGTTTATCCCTTGGGGGATATGACCTTCTCTTTTGGGTTATGTGTGTTTCATTTCTATGTTTCATTGAAATTGTACCTCTAAGTACCTATAATATATATAAAATTACTCTCTAGCAGTCTATCATATATGATATGATAATAGTAGTGTGTATGTATATATTTTTAGTATTATTAAAGAAGTTTAAGAATATAAAATCTATACTACTACACAAAAGGTAATCTCTAGTTTATCATTCTATTATATAGGTTGAATATGTTACATGAAGTGAAATAATAATTAACAAATCAAAGTATAATTTGAGTTGTCCCTAATAAATGTTTATAATTGAGTGTCATAGGTTATGAAGACATGTCAACATTTTCTTAGGTTAGGTTTTGTATAGAAATATATATTTCTATCAAAAGGTATAAAAATATTTTTTTATGCTTGATGGCTCATTATGCTTACCACATAGAGTATCATACATTATATATTTGGTATACCATAGGTTAATGTTTCATACTAAATCCATATAACCTAATGTTGGAATGATTTCAATAATTAGATCCTTCATACTTTGAAACCTTTATTACAATTTCCTTGAGGTAAATTCAGTCATGGGGTGATTGGGTATGTTGTTGATTGTTGAACCGTAGGTTGACCTGAGAGGGGAGGGGTGAATTAGGGTGTCAAATTTTTATTTTTCATTAAATTGGTCTTTCCCCTAGGTTGATAGGAACTCATTAAACATACCTGATTATAAATAACATTCACCAAACACACAAATAAATAAATTAAATAAAACACAACAATTGTTTCCATGGTTTACCAATAAGGTCTAGTCCAAGGAGAATACATCGACAATGTGTCAATCATACAAGAATAAACTAAGATTCATTAGTTATATGTATTAAAATAGTTAATCCACTGTCACAATTTCACAAGAATAGTACCTTGACAAATAATTCAATGATAACATACCACTTCCATTGTATCACTTATATTGAATTCCCCTAATAGACTACTCTAGATAACGTCTTCATTAGTTTATCAACTTAGAGTTTTCTACCAAATGGTCAAAAGAAAACACTTTAATTTTCATCATGAAATCCCAAATTTGATAAGCCAAAATTCTTCACAGTATCCAAAATAACCACTTGATATTTTTGTGTAAAATTTTCTATCTACATCTACCATATATTATGTAACCATGTGGAACACTGTTCACTACATACTAGACTTGTGATCCATGTAATTCCCTCATCGAACCATATGCTTCACCTTATGGATCATGTTATTCCCACTGAGGACCATGTTATTTACATATCACCACCCCTTTTTTAACTACCTTTGTGTTAATTAAATTTTCAATATAGATTTATGGAATTATCCCTTCAAATTCCTTTCACAAACTTTTCCATTTTAACAACCTTTGTGAAATCCTCTTCGCTAACTAACATCATAAACCGGTCTACATGTACTCACTACACAGATCCTACATCACAAATGTTTCTTACCTTCATTAATCTTCAAATTAATCTTTGGATATTATTTAACAAATTATTTATAATTAAATAATCTATTGTTGGGGTATTTAAAGTCAAAATTCTTTAAAAAATGTTACCACTAAAATTTTTGTTCAACCCTTTTTAAAATACCATTTGTTTACTCATTTCATGGTGTCCCCACTAATAACATCCTTTATGAATCTTAATTCATGTAAAACTGTGGAAAATTTCTACTTATTTCATGTCCATCCAAAAATATGTACTATAAGACCATGAATAGACGGTGTTAACCATATACTACCTTTATGGTTGGTGGAATCCTAATGTGATCAAGTGAACTATATACTCACCTCACAGTCACACAAGTATTTCATGGAACATGAACTCCATTATGAAAGCTTCATATCCTCTATATAAAATTTATTCCTTTTCCCATAAACCTTCATGAAATATCTACAAAACATCAAAGAAAATTCACTAAAAAATTTGGAAAATACTGGAAAACAATTCCATTGAACAAACTTCTCTGATTCCTAAACCGACCTTCCATTTTTTTAATCCATCTTACTTATAATTCAAGATCATTTGATCATACCGAAAATATATTTTTTAAAAACACAATATTAACACTAATTGCCACCCCAGAACACCTTGGTTCCAACATTCTACCCCTTTTCATTTTTTTGGAAATCCAAAATGAAATTTGATATCGTAAAACCATCATAAAGACCCGAATAACTCTTCTATCACTATAAGTATATGTAAGAAAACCTCAGTAGAGGAAACAAGAGTTGAAGAGATCATCTCATGACTCAGGTCAAACTAATCTCTTAAACTACCTCTATTAACATACCTGAATACCCCCTTAATAAGGTATCCTTATCACTTACTATACATAATGAAAAACAACAAAAAAAATAAACACTAAAACCACTTTATAGAAAAAACATACACCTCCTTTTTGACACACTTCCACTTAACTTCATCAGAATTTATCACCCTTTGATAATAAACAAAAATATAAAGTGTTTTCTGATTTTATTCTATCACAAAACACCCCATGTATTGTATATCACCCTTATATATCAAACACTTCACAAATAGTTATAAATATTTAAAAGCATGAAGAGAGGGTACTCTTAAACCTTATCAAGCTGGGGGAAGTGGCTGAACAATGGTGTTAAACCGATGCTTCCCAAAAATTGGAGTGGATGAAGGTTTTTTTATGATATTATCCACTTGTTCATTTATTCCTACTTGCTCCACTTTATAAATTCCTTGAACTGTGGTTTCATTAATAAAGTGGTACTCGATCTCAATATGCTTAGTATAAAGATTTTGTACCTGATTTTTTGTGAGACTAGTCGTACTCTTATTATCATAATCAATCACCATATTTTTATTGACTTCCTCACAAATATATTATGATTATTTCTTCATATATATAATTTGTGTAAATTTCATATTTAATACAATGTATTTTTTTTCTTTTATACTTAGTGTGTTATTTTTATACTTCACACTCGGTTATCCAGCACATTTTCTTCTAATAGAGAATGTACCACCATTTCTGGACTTTCAATTTTCCATATCACCAACCTAATCTATAACGCCCTAACCCCAGTTACCTAGAGTCGGTGCATTATTAGATAACATTGGCATGATCACAAAAAAGATCAAATCTCGAAAGATCTATTAGTTTAGTAGCCTTGTAAACACTAGATATATTCATAAGTCTTACATTAAATCATAAAAATGAAAACTAAAACAACATAGTCTCCATAGTCCACACTCATATCCCCACATACTATCCCTACATGTCATTCATAAATTACTTCTTCACATCCTGGGAAAAAAAATTGAAAGGGGTGAGCTCAGATGCTTAGTAAGAATAACAATATAGTGGAAACTTTTATAAATAAACATAAACATTTAAGGCAATGTATAACTAAAACAAAAGACTTTTAAACTTGAACTTCAGCATAATATGGAAAAGATAAAATGAAATAATTTCATTTACTTATTCACATGGATATTCTACTAGTAAAATAATAACATGCAATATCAATAACTTCATTCATAATGATGGAATGCATAATGCCAGACTATCATAACCACGTAGCCAAGGCCTTGTGCCAAGACCACAAATAATATTTTTTCAAGGCCTCGTGCCAAGACACTATTTTTTCTCATGAGACCTACCGATACATCGAGGAGCTATAGCGGGCTCCACTAGTCACTTACTAAGTCCAATGCATTTCTCATATGAAGAGGTTTAAACATAACATAATCATTCGTATTAAAACTAGCATACGAAATGTCAATACTTTAACCACAAACCATGAATGGTATAAAAATAGCACATCCACAGTCAAATATAACTCATTCGATACAAAATGGAAGATTGTATTGTATCATATTAACCTCAATCGAGAATAATTAAGGATATTGACATAGATGAAAATAATCATCAAAACTATTTGAGAGAAATATCCCCTTTTTCTTGAAATCATTTAAAAGTCGCGCTATTTTTCAAGAAGCCATTCAAAAATAGATTTTGAATCAAAGTGTCCCATACCACTTTGAATATTTTAAAAGGAATTTTAATTTTAAAACATTAATGTCCATATAAATAAATCCTTAAAACATTTTTAAAACATGGACATTAATGAGAAAGGTTTAGAAAAATAAATCTTTAAAACATTTAAAAATGATATTATAGTTAGAGTTCCTAACCAAAATAGAGACACTTAAATACAAATAATTGAGGTAATCAAAACATAGTAATATCATGATGATAAAGGGATTCATGATATACTATGTCAAAGTACATTATATACACCATATAAAAGTGAATTGGTGTATAACAACAAAGAAGACTCAATGGAATGTAAATTGAGATGAAATCTCTCATAAAGACCATATCCTTAGGTTAAGGATAAATCAATGACATAATTATGTGTGAAAAATATAAATAAACTCAATATTATTGGATATTCAGTGTAATTCAATTAGAGTACATTCACACATATTCTTGTAAAAAGAACACCAATGAATTGGATATTTAACTCAACAAATAGAGATTGAGTTAAAAATTACTCTTATCAAGTTCATACCGATCACTTGAGAATTTATCAATGGAGTGATTATGTGTATCAAAAGTATATCCACAAAAAGGGGAGTGGAAATTATAACATAAGAAAATAAATAGTGATTCCAAACATAATCTTGGAGTAAAATAATTAATGAAGTATGCGTTAAGCCGAATGAGTGGAAATTGAAATTTCAAATTCCCTTATTGGTTTGGTAAATTACGATACATACACCCATGAAAGAAGTACCAAACAATGATTATTTATATATACATGAATTAATGTATATTAGACAATGAATACAAACATGGGCAGTACACGCACCACATGCAATAAATAAGTGGTGAACAATGGAAATCTCACGGAATTAAAAGTGAGATAAGAAACCCCTTACTTTGTGCTTTTTCCTTGGTCGATGGTAGTTTAACCTCCAGTATAATGGTGAAATAATTGTTATTGAATTAAAAAAATCATTTACATTAATATGATATCGTATATGATCTTTTAACATTGATTTGTTAATAATATCTTAGTATTATCGTCATTTCGGGTGTTAACGGATTCATTTTCCATTATATTATTTGTTATGTGATCCATATTTTTTTATGGATGGGATGTATCTTATTCATATCCATAATGATATCATGTCTCTAATTTTTTTTATTTATCACATGAAATTTAGTCTTGAATGGATATGATGGTGAATGAATCTCATCGCGTTCGTGGAGACGGTAGTCCGTACGTACACACGAGCGACGATATCATTATTTTGATATTAAAATAATATATAATTTTATGGTATATCATATATAAAGAATTATTATCATGTTATATTTATTATTTACATGAATTACACATCATTATTAAACCCATCCAAATAATAATGTTTTGAATAACAATTACACCACGACGTGCAGACGGTAAGTCGTACGTACGCACATATGGTGACATGTCATTCCAAGGATGGATAGAATACTGAATATTGTTGTACCATATTTATAATAACATCTAATTATATATAATATACTGGAGTTATTATTTTAGAATGGTAATAATAATGAAAGAAGAAGTTAAAGAAGAAAGGATCTTGAAAAAAGGTGGTGAAAACATTACCTCTTCATTTGGTTCTTCCTTTTGATTTGATCAAAAGGGATCTTAGGAAGGCTTTCGGATCAAACTAAGGCCTCTAGGTTGATTTTAGGGAAGTTTATAGAGTATTTGGGTAGGGTTTGGACGAAACAATGGTCTTTGAATGTGTGAATTAGTGAGAAGGTGGAGTGCCCTTTTATAAGAGGGGTGAAGGGAACCTTTGAAAAAGCTAGAAATATTATTTTATAATAAATTAATATTAGTTTTCTAATGGACAAAAGTGTATTATTTAAATTTTAAGGTGGTTATAGGTCTAAAACCTCTCAACCAATAGATTTTAGACATGTTTTGGTCATTATATTAACCTTATCTTTTATTTTAAACTCTTAGTTAATTAGATTGACATTTACCATGTCACTTTGTATTTTTATATTATATAGTTAATAAACTTACCAAATACATCCAATATTCCCCCAAGTGGTCCATTAATGATACACCTATTATGTTATAAGTCTCTGGGCCAAACCTTAGATTTTTAGAATTGAATATCAATTAATAATATAATATTTGTTTTAAAAATTCTTTTTTATCAATTTTGACACTATTCAATAATTGATTTTTTGAAAAGTCATAAAAACATTATTAATTCAAACAATATTCATTTAAGAAATCCTAACATGTCCTATTAACAAATAAAATTCGTTTATGTCATCAAAACTTTAAAATTATATTTATTGTAACATTTATAATACCAATTATTTGATTCCTTCATTAATAAGTAAAATACTCCATCATTATTGTATCATAAATAAATTAAATTATTAAATGTCAAAAAATTATAAATAAAATAAAATTATGTAGGAAATCTTTTTATCTTTCTAATTAATATTTATAGTCGAAAATAAAACATATATAACCCTATGGAAAAAAAATTTCTCTAAAAGATATATGCTTATGTCATTTTTGTATTTACTTTAACTTAATTAATATAAAGTGTCATTATCACATACATGTGGATCCATAGGGTCCCAAAATCCACCCAAATTTTCCCATGGTCGGAAATGTATCAACCAATAAGGTTAGGACACGTTTTAGGGTAATTTATTATTACTATAATATTATTTCTTACCCTTATTTAACGGATTTACCCTTTAACCAAGGTAAATAAAATATTTACCGAAGTAATTATTCAAAATGTCTAAAAATTAAAGATACCTATTTACACAATTTTTACATCCTAATTACAAATATGGAATCCATTTTTCCAAATTCAAAACACATAAGTGGCAGAAATTTATTTAAAATTAATTCCTGCTGTTAAAACAAAAACCGCATTTTTAAGAGATAATAACTATCAAAAGATTGACACTTGTTTTTTTCTGGTTTAAATGTGAAATTATGTCAAATGACCAACATTGTATTAAATGGTAAAAATATATTTTAAATATACTTTAAAACCACTCAAATTCATAATTTATCACTATTAATTATTTCGATTAAAAAAGTTGTTTTTAATTAAAATTTAGAAATTTTCACTATTCATCAAAATATGAATGTTATCCGAAAAGTACCAAAATTTCACCCTAGGATAATTTCGATATTACAAATCAAAAAATGAAGTCCATCATGAAAGATAAAATGTATAATATTTCAAGAAGTGTGTATTACTATTTATAATGGCTAGTTTTATTAATTGTGGTGTGTGTTAGAACTTGAAGTTGCATACAACACACGCTACTGTATTATTCAGCGAGAAGCATACTATTGAAGCTTGGGGTGTTACATTCTCCCCTCCTTAAATAAATTGTGTCCTCGCAATTTTTATAATTGGGCTTGGGAATATAATGGAAAGTCCCACATCAGAAAAAGAGTCAATAAAACAATCACTTTAAAAGAAAGAAAGAGAAGTACAAAGGTCACCCGAGATAACCTATACTAGGATTCTATGTAGAAAAACATGGATATGGATGATAAACTAAGTGTCAAGTTCTGATGGAGAGGGAAAGAAAACATGATCAGGAGAAATTTAATAACAATAAAACCACAAACTTGTGATGGGACAAACGGTCATTAGTTTCCCAGTAGGAAAAGTAAAGGGACACCATTTTCATAATTGTTTTTAAGTTACAATACATAAAGATTATGAATTAATTTCTGAGATTGAATAAGAAGATAAAGAGATAAACTTAATATTTAAGTAAAGTGTCATTCTTTAATAAATTTCTACTACAAACTCATTTTTAAACGATGAGTATTCCAGAAGACTTGGTCACACCAGAAGAGCTACAACAAAATTCTTATAGAATCACATTATCCATGAAGAATAAACAATATATTTATCTTGTCTTTAGAGATTAATCAAAACCAAAACGGTTAGTATAAGATCTGATGATCTCCCAAAAGGTTATTTCATTAGAGAGAGAAACAATAATCTTAATTTCAAAAATTTAACCAACAATACCCCAATGTTAAATTAATAGCATTCAATAAATAATTTTCCCTAAAATCCTTTAATAAATTCCCAAATAATATTGAAACTCAAAACATAGAAGAATTTGTTATGTAGTCTTCCATGTTAAATGGTATCCCCAAATGACATCAATTACTCTTAATGTCACATACATAAAAGTAATTAACCTAATCACATATTCTCTATTATAAGTTAATAATTTCCATAAATAACCCAAATCACTATAAATCCACAATAAAAAAAAGACAAAAATCCACCATTACTCCTCAAATGAAATCTCATACTATTCTATTTTCCTTGGTCATATAGTGTTCCCAACAAAGCGAGCATCTTCCAAAATTAAATTTTTCACTAAATCACCAAATAATTTTCCTATACTAAGGGTATCCATATGATAAGACATAAGATCCCAAAAAAAATTTTATTGATCAATAAAATCATTTAACTAAAAATAATAGTCACACTAACCCGGGAAATCACGTAGTCCAGTGGTAGGTGATAAATCCCAATCACACTTTGGTTGTGGGTTTGATTCCCACATCTTTGTCCGATGCGACGGGTTGTCACATGGTCTGCACATTGTACTTTTTCAAAAATTATATTTTATAACATTACCAAAATGAGACAAATTCTCCAAAATAACCATAACATAATTTAACCACAAATTTTATCTCATACCTTGCATTTTCATTCCAAATTATAATAACATGTAATTGCCTCAAACCCAATGATCATATTAAAATAAATGGTTATTTATAACTATATCCACAAGATAAAAGATAATTCTTCCTCAAATATCATTCTCACATGGCAAACTGCAGGGTTACAAATACAAGAGGAAATTATTCCAAAGTAAACCCATCAACAAGGAGAACTAATACTTTTTAAACATTTCTCCAACCATTTATTTATACATAGCTTTTTCTTTGACCAAGAAAATATCCTATAGAATAGGGAATTTAATTGAGTAATGGCCAGGTCCCCTACATTTACAGAAAATGACTGTAAATGGATTCTTGGGACCATTTTTATCTTCTTCCATAGTACTTTTCATTTTTCTTCCGCAATTCTTCACTTTATGTCCTTCCTTCCCGCCTGTAAAACATTTCTTTGTACCATTGAGACACTTTATTGGGTGTCTCCTTCCATATTTCCTGAATGATTGAAATTGAGGATTCCTTTCTCCATGTTCTCCATTGCTGGAGCTCTTATCATTCATCACCTTTCTCTTATTTGTTGAGTCCGGGAATTGGTTAATATATATATTGTTGGTCATATTTTTGGAAAATTTATTTGTAATGAAGACGATATCTTTTATTCCTATCAACATTCCATTTTGTTTCTCATTTCCACCACCGTTCCCACCTTGCACATCATTCTAAAATTCATTATGAATTCCTTAGAATCCAACCATTGACTAAAACCAGAAAGCATTGTGTGAGTAACAGTAGTCATAATATCATTTAGAGAATATCATGTCACCATATTCTCAATTTGAAACACATTAGGATTAACCAAGGTCATTTACTCTCATATTATATATAATACATCAAATCGGTTTGTAAATAAAATGTAAATTATCCTAAGAATATCCCCTGGGAGTTTTGTAACCAAGAGTACAGTAAGGCCCGTTGTCGTGCACCAGTTCTCGTTCGAGTCTAGCTCAAAGTGGTGTTTTCAGGTTTTACCCCTAGGTATATCTGTGCCAAATACGCCTCTACCTTCTCGTATCCAGACAGGGATGTATTTCTCAGAAAACTCACAAAATCTCTACAATATCAAAATTCTAGGAAGTTCTTCTATACTAGTCCCCAAAGCCTATCTTAGGGCTATGTGCTCTAATCAGAGTTTATCTTAATCTGGATCCCATGTTTAGTACTAAAATTCCTCTGATACCAACTGTAACGCCCCAACCCCAGTTACCTAGAGTCGGTGCATTATTACATAACATTGGCATTATCACAAGAAAGATCAAATCTCAAAAGATCGATTAGTTTTGTATCCTTGGAAACACTAGATATATTCATAAGTCTTACATTACATAATAAAAATGAAAACTAAAACAACATAGTCTCCATAGACCACACTCATATCCTCAGATACTATCCCTGCAGGTCATTCATAAATTAATTCTTCACATCCTGGGAAAAATAAAACATTGAAAGGGGTGATCTCAGATGCTCAGTAAGGATAAAAATATAGCGGAAACTTTCATAAATAAACATAAACATTTAAGGCAATTTATAACTAAAACAAAATCCTTTTAAACTTTAACTTCAGCATAATATGGAAAATAAAAAATTAAATAATGCCATTTACTTATTCACATTGATATTCAACTAGTCAAATAATCACATGAAATATCAATAACAACTTTCATAATGATGGAATGCATAATTCCATACTCTCATAACCACGTAGCCAAGGCCTTTTACCGAGACTACAAATAAGATTCTGTCAAGGTCGCATGCCAAGACACTATTTTTTCTCATGAGACCTACCGATGCATTGAGGAGCTATAGCGGGCTCCACCCGTCACTTACTAAGTCCAATACATTCCTCATATGAACAAGTTTAAACATAACAAAAACATTCGTATTAAAACTAGCCTATGAAATGTAAATACTTTAACCACAAACCATGAATGGTATAAAAATAGCACATCCAAAGTCAAACATAACTCATTAGATACAATATGGAAGACTTTATTGTATCAGATTAACCTCAATCGAGAATAATGAAGGATATTGACATAGATGAAAATAATCATCAAAACTATTTGATAGAAATATCCCATTTTTCTTGAAATCATTTAAAAGTCACACTATTTTTCAAGAAGCCATTTAAAAATAGATTTCTGAATCAAAGTTTCCCATACCACTTTGAAACTTTTAAAAGGAATTTTAATTTTAAAACATTAATGTCCATATAAATAAATCCTTAAAATATTTTTAAAACATGGACATTAATGAGAAAGGTTTAGAATAATAAATCTTTAAAACATTTAAAAATGATATTATAGTTAGAGTTCCTAACCAAAAGAGAGACACTTGAATACAAATAATTGATGTAATGAAAACATAATAATATCATGAGAATAAATGTATTCTTGATATACTATGTTAAAGTACATTATATAAACCATATAAATGTGAATTGGTGTATAACAACAAAGAAGACTAAATGGAATGTAAATTGAGATGAAATCTTTCATAAAGACCGTATCCTTAGGTTAAGGATAAATCAATGAAATAATTATGTGTGAAAAATATAAATACACTCAATATTATTGGATATTCATTGTAATTCAATCAGACGACATTCGAACATATTCTTGTAAAAAGAACACCAATGAATTGGATATTTAACTAAACAAATAGAGATTGAGTTAAACATTACTCTTATCAAGTTCATACCGATCACTTGAGAATTTATCAATGGAGTGATTATGTGTATCAAAATTATATCCATAGAAAGGGGAGTGTAAATTATGACATAAGAAATTGAATAGTGATTCCACACATAATCTTGGAGTAAAATAATTAATTAAGTATGCGTAAAGCCGAATGAGTGAAAATTGAAATTTCAAATTCCCTTATTGGTTTGGTAACTTATGAAACATACACCCATGAAAGAAGGGTCAAAAATGATGATTTAAATATACATGAATTAAATTATATTACACAATGAATATAAACATTGTCAGTACACACCCCACATGCAATAAATAAGTGGTGGACAATGGAAATCTCACGGAATTAAAAGTGAGATAAGAAACCCCTTACTTTGTACTTTTTCCTTGGTAGATGGTAGTTTAACCTCTTTTATAATGGTTAAATAATTGTTATTTAATTAAAAAAAATCATTTACATTAATATGATATCATATATGTTCTTTTAACAATGATTTGTTAATAATATCTTAGTATTATCGTCGTTTTGGGTGTTAACGGATTCATTTTCATTTATATTATTTGTTATGCGAGCCATATTATTTTATGGATGGGATGTATATTATTCATATCCATAATGATATCATGTTTCTAAAAATTATTTTTATTCATAAAATGAAATTTAGTCTTGAATAGATATGATGGGGAATGAATCTCATCATGTTCGTGGAGACGGTAGTCCGTACGTACACATGAGCGACAATATCATTATTTTGATATTAAAATAATATATAATTTGATGGTATATCATATATAAAGAATTATTATCATTTTATATTTATTATTTACATGAATTACACATCATTATTAAACCCATACAAATAATAATGTTTTGAGTAACAATTACACAACAACCTGGAGACGGTAAGTCGTACGTACGCACATATGGTAACATGTCATTCAATGGATGGATAGAATAATGAATATGGTTGTACCATATTTATAATAACATATCAGTATATAGAAGATACTGGAGTTATTATTTTAGAATGGTAATAACAATGAAAGAAGAATTTGGAGAAGAAATGATCTTGAAAAAGGGTAGTGAAAACATTACCTCTTCTTTTGGTTCTTCCTTTCGATATGATCAAAAGGGATCTTAAGATGGCTTTCAGATAAAAATAATTCCTCTAGGTTGATGTGAGGGAAGTTGAGAGAGTATTTGGGCAGGTTTTGGCCGAACCAAAAGGCTTCGAATGTGTGAATTAGTGAGAAGGGGGAGTGCCCTTTTATAAGAGGGGTGTGGGGCACCTTGGGAAAAGCTAGAAATATTATTTTATAATATATTCATATTCGGTTTATAATGGCTCAAAAGTGGATTATTTAAAGTTTAAATTTGGTATAGGTCTAAAACCATTCAACCAATTGATTTTAGACATGTTTTGGTTATTATATTAACCTTATCTTTTAGTTTAAACTCTTAGTTAATTAGATTGACATTTACCATGTCACTTTTTATTTTTATATTATATAGTTAATAAACTTAGCAAATACATCAAATAGACCCCCAAGTGGTAAATTAATGATACAAATATTATTATATAAGTCTCTATGCCTAACCTTAGATTTTTAGGAACTAAATATCAATTAATAACATATTATTTGTTTTAAAAATTCTTTTATGTTAATTTTGACACTATTAAATAAATGATTTTTCTTAAAGTCTTAAAAACTTTATTAGTTCAAACAAAATTCATTTAAGAAATACTAACATGTCCTATTAACCAATGAAATTCGTTTATGTCATAAAAACTTTCAAATTATATTTATTTTAACATTTATAATACCAATTACTTGATTCTTTCATTAATAAGGAAAATAATCCATCATTATTGTGTCATAAATAAATTAAATTATTAAATGTCTAAAAATTATAAATAAAATTAAATTATGTAGGAAATCTTTTATATTTATAATTAATGTTTATAGTTGAAAGTAAAACATATATAACCCTATGGAAAAATTGTTTCTCTAAAAGATATATGCTTATGTCATTTTTGTATTCACTTTAACTTAATTAATATAAAGTGTCATTATCACATACATGTGGATCCATGGGGTCCGAAAATCCACCCAAATATGACCATGGTCGGACATGTATCAACCAATAAGTTTAGGACACGCTTTAGCTTAATTTATTATTAATATAATATTATTTTTTACCCTTATTTAACGGATTTACCCTTTAACCATGGTAAATAAAATATTTACCGAAGTAATTATTCAAAATGTCTAAAAATAAAAGTTACCTATTTACAAAATTTTGATATCCTAATTAAAAATATGGAATTAATTTTTCCAAATTCAAAACACAGAAGTGGCAGAAATTAATTTAAAATTATTTCCCATTGTTAAAACAAAAATAGCATTTTTAAGAGATAATAACTATCAAAAGATTGAAACTTCTTTTTGTCTGGTTTAAATGTGAAATTATGTCCAACGACCAACATAGTATTAAATGGTAAAAATATATTATAAAGATACTTTAAAACCACTCAAATTCATAATTTATCACTATTAATTATTTCGATTAAAAAACTTGTTTTTAATTAAAATTTAGAAATTTTCACTATTCATCAAAATATGAAAGTTATCTGAAAAGTACCAAAATTTCACCCTAGGATAATTTCGATATTCTGAATCAAAAAATAAAGTCCATCATGAAAGATAAAATGTATAATATTTTAAAAATTGGGTATTAATATTCATAATGGCTAGTTTTATTAATTGCGGTGTGTGTTAGAACTTGAAGTTGCATACAACACACGCTACTGTATTATTCAGTGAGAAGCATACTATGTAAGCTTGGGGTGTTACATTCTCCCCTCCTTCAATAAATTCTGTCCTATAAATTTTTAAAATTGGGCTTGGGAACATAATTGAAAGTCCCACATCGGAAAAAGAGTCCATAAAACTATCACTTTAAAAGAAAGAAAGAGAAGTACAAAGGTCACCCGAGATAACCTATGCTAGGATTCTATGTAGAAAAACATGAATATGGATGATAAACTATGTTTCAAGTTCTGATGGAGAGGGATAGAAAACATTATCATGATAAATTTAACAACAACAAAACCACAAACTTGGGATGGGACAGACGGTCATTAGTTTCCCAGTAGAAAGAGTAAAAGGGCAACATTTTTATTATTATTTTTAAGTTACAATACATAAAGATGAGGAATTCATTTCTGAGATTGAGTAAGAACATAAAGAGATATACTTAATTTTTAAGTAAAGTTTCAGTCTTTAATAAATTTCTACTACTAACTTATTTTTAAATGATGAGTATTCCAGAAGACTTGGTCACACTAGAAGAGCTACAATAAAATTCTTATAGAATCACATTATCCATGAAGAATAAACAATATATTTACCTTGTCTTTAGAGATTAATCAAAACCAAAATGGTTAGTATAAGATCTGATGATCCCACAAAAGGTTATTTCATTAGAGAGATAAACACTAATCTTAATTTCTAAAATAAACCAACAATACCCCAAAGATAAATCAATAGAATTCAATAAAGAATTTTCACTAAAATCCTTTAATAAATTCCAAAATAATATTGAAACTGAAAACTTAGAAGAATTTTGTTATATAGTCTTCCACGTTAAATGGTATCTCCAAATGAAATCAATTACTCTTAATGTCACATACATAAAAGTAATTTACCTAATCACATATTCTCTATTATATGTTAATAATTTCCCAAAATAACCCAAATCACTATAAATCCACAATAAAAAAAAGACAAAAATCCACCATTAGTCCTCCAATGAAATCCCATACTATTCTATTTTCCTTGTGCATATAGTGTTCCCAACAAAGTGAACATCTTCCAAAATTTCATTTTTCACTTAATCACCAAATCATTTTCCTATACTAAGGGTATTCATATGATAATACATAAGATCCCAAAAAAATTTATTATTGATCAATAAAATCATTTAACTAAAAATAATAGTCACACTAACCAGGGACTTCACGTATTCTAGTTGTAGGTGATAAATCCCAATCTCACTTTGGTTGTGGGTTTAATTCCCATAGCTCTGTCTGGCCCGACGGGTTGTCACACGGTCTGCGTGTTGTAATTTTTCAAAAACTATATTTTATAACATTACCAAAATGAGATAAATTCCCCAAAATAACCATAACATAATTTAACCAAAACTTTTATCTCATACCTTTCATTTTCATCCCAAATTATAATAACTTGTAATTGGCTCAAACCCAATGATCATATAAAACCAAATGGTTATTTATATCTATATCCACAAGAGAAAAGATAATTCTTCCTCAAATATCATTCCCACATGGAAAACTGCAGGGTTACAAATACAAGAGGAAATTATTCCAAAGTAAACCCATCAACAAGGAGAAATAATACTTTTTAAACATTTCTCCAACCATTTATTTCCACATAGCTTCTTCTTTTACCAAGAAAATATCCTATAGAATAGGGAATTCACTCGAGAAATGGCTAGGTCCCCTACATTTACGGAAAATGACTGTAAATGGATTATTGGGACCATTTTTATCTTTTTTCAAATTTCTATTCATTTTTCTTCCGAAATTCTTCACTTTATGTTCTTCCTTCCCGCACGTAAATCATTTCTTTTTCCCATTGAGAAACTTTCTCGGGTGTCTCCTTCCACATTTCCTGCATGATAGAAATTGAGGATTCCTTTCTTCATGGTCTCCATTGCTGGAGCTCTTATCATTCATCACCTTTCTCTTCTTTGTTGAGTCCGGGAATTGGTTAATATAAATATATTGTTGATCATATTTTTGGAAAATTGATTTGGAATGAAGACGATATCTTTTATGCCTATCAACATTCCATTATTTTTCATATCCACCACCGTTCCCACCTTACACATCATTATCAAAGTTACTATGACTTCCTTGGAATCCATCCATTGACTAAAACCAAAAAGCATTGTGTGAGTAACAATATTCATAATATCATTTAGAGAATATCATGTCACCATATTCTCAATTTGAAACACATTAGGATTAACCAAGGTCATTTACTCTCATATTATATATAATACATCAAATTGGTTTTTATATAAAATGTAAATTATCCTACACATATCCCCCGGGAGTGTCATAACCAAGAGTGCAGCAAGGCCCGTTGTCATGCACCAGTTCTCGTTCAAGTCTAGCTCAAAGCAGTGTTTTCAGGTTTTACCCCTAGGTACATCTGTGCCAGATACGCCTCTACCTGCTAGTATCCAGACAAGTATGTATTGCTCGGAAAACTCACAAAATCTCTACAATACCAAAATTCTAGGAAGTTATTTTATTCTAATCCTCAAAGTCTATCATAGGGCTATGTTCTCTAATCAGAGTTTATCTAAATCGATATCCCATGGATTGCACTAAACTTCCTATGATACCAACTGTAACGCCCTGACCCCAGTTACCTAGAGTCGGTGCATTATTACATAACATTGGCATGATCACAAGAAAGATCAAATCTCAAAATATTGATTAGTTTAGTAGCCTTGGAAACACTAGATATATTCATTAGTCTTACATTACATCATAAAAATGAAAACTACAACAACATAGTCTCCATAGTCCACACTCATATCCTCACATACTATCCCTGTAGGTCATTCATAAATTACTTCTTCACATCCTGGGAAAAATAAAACATTGAAAGGGGTGAGCTCAGATGCTCAGTAAGGATAACAATATAGTGGAAACTTTCCGAAATAAATATAAAAATTTAAGGCAATGTATAACTAAAACAAAAGCCTTTTAAACTTTAACTTCAGCATAATATGGAAAAGATAAAATGAAATAATTCCATTTACTTATTGACATTGATATTCTACTAGTCGAATAATCACATGCAATATCAATAACCACTTTCATAATGATGGAATGCATAATTCCAGACTATCATAACCACGTAGCCAAGGCCTCGTGCCAAGACTAAAAATAAGATTTTGTCAAGGCCTCGTGCCAGGACACTATTTTTTCTCAGGAGACCTAGCGATGCATTAAGGAGATATAGCGGGCTCCACCCATCACTTACTAAGTCCAATGCATTCCTTATATGAACAGGTTTAAACATAACATAAACATTCGTATTAAAACTAGCATACGAAATGTCAATACTTTAACCAAAAACCATGAATGGTATAAAAATAGCACATCCATAGTCAAACATAACTCATTAGATACATTATAGAAGATTTTATTGTATCATATTAACCTCAATTGAGAATAATGAAGGATATTGACATAGATGAAAATAATCATCAAAACTATTTGAGAGAAATATCCCCTTTTTCTTGAAATCATTTAAAAGTCACACTATTTTTGAAGAAGCCATTTAAAAATAGATTTTTGAATCAAAGTGTCCCATACCAATTTGAAACTTTTAAAAGGAATTTTAATTTAAAAACATTAATTTCCATATAAATAAATCCTTAAAACATTTTTAAAACATGGAAATTAATGACAAAGGTTTAGAATAATAAATCTTTAAAACAATTAAAAATGATATTATAGTTAGAGATCCTAACCAAAAGAGAGACACTTAAATAAAAATAATTGAGGTAATAAAAACATAATAATATCATGATAATAAATGGATTCATGATATACTATGTCAAATTACATTATATACACCATATAAAAGTGAATTGGTGTATAACAACAAAGAAGACTCAAGGGGATGTAAATTGAGATGAAATCTCTCATGAAGACCGTATCATTAGGTTAAGGATAAATAAATGAAATAATTATGTGTGACAAATATAAATACACTCAATATGATTGGATATTCAGTGCAATTCAATTAGAGGACATTCACACATATTCTTGTAAAAATAACACCAATGAATTGGATATTTAACTCAACAAATAGAGATTGAATTAAAAATTACTCTTATCAAGTTCATACTGATCACTTGAGAATTTATCAATGGAGTGATTATGTGTATCAAAATTATATCCATAGAAAGGGGAGTGGAAATTATGACATAAGCACAATAATAGTGATTCCACGCATAATATTGGAGTAAAATAATCAATGAAGTATGCGTAAAGCAGAAAGAGTGGAAATTGAAATTTCAAATTCCCTTATTGGTTTGGTAACTTATGAAACATACACCCATGAAAGAAGGATCAAACAATGATGATTTAAATACACATGAATTAAAGTATATTACACAATGAATACAAACATGGGCAGTACACGCACCACATGCAATAAATAAGTAGTGAACAATGGAAATCTTACGGAATTAAAAGTGAGATAAGAAACCCCTTACTTTGTACTGTTTCCTTGGTTGATGGTAGGTTAACCTCCTTTATAATGGTGAAATAATTATTATTTAATTATACAAAAATAATTTACAATAATATGATATCATATATGATCTTTTATCATTGATTTGTTAATAATATCTTAGTATTATCTTCATTTCAGGTGTTAACGGATTCGTTTTCCTTTATATTATTTGTTATGCGAACCGTGTTTTTTGATGGATGGGATGTGTCTTTTTCATATCCATAATGATATCATGTCTCTAAAAATTATTTTAATTCATCAAATGAAATTTAGTCTTGAATGGATATGATGGGGAATGAATCTCATCGTGTTCGTAGAGACGGTAGTCCGTACGTACACACGAGCGATAATATCATTCTTTTGATATTAAAATAATATATAAATTGATGGTATATCTTATATAAATAATTATTATCATGTTATTTTTATTATTTACATGAATTACACATCATTATTATACCCATCCAAATAATACTATTTTTAATAATAATTACACCACGACGTGGAGACGGTAACCCGTACGTACGCACATATAGTGACATGTCATTCAAAGGATGGATAGAATACAGAATATGGTTGTACCATACTTATAATAACATCTTAGTATATAGAATATACTGGAGTTATTATTTTAGAATGTGAATAACAATGAATGAATAAGTTGAAGAAGAAAGGATCTTGAAAAAGGGTGGTGAAAACATTACCTCTTCTTTGGGTTCTTTCTTTTGATTTGATCAAAAGGGATCCTTAGAATGGATTTATGATCAAACAAAGGCCTATAGGATTATTTTAGGGAAGTTTAGAGAGTATTTTTTCAGGGTTTGGCCAAACCAAAAGTCTTTTAATGTGTAATTAGTGAGAAGGGGGAGTACCCTTTTATAAGAGGGGTGAGAAGAACCTTTGGAAAAGCTAGAAATATTATTTTATAATAAATTAATATTTGGTTTATAATGTCTCCAAAGTGGATTATATAAATTTTAAGGTGAGGATAGGTCGAAAACCACTCAACCAATATATTTTAGACAGGTTTTGGTCATTATATAAACCTTATTATTTAGTTTAAACTCTTAGTTAATTAGATTGACATTACCATGTCACTTTGTATTTTTATATTATAAAGTTAATAAACATACCAAATACATCCAATCAACCCACAAGTGGTCCATTAATGATAAACCTATCATTATATAAGTCTCTTGGTCGAAACTTAGATTTTTATGAATTTAATATCAATTAATAATATAATCTTTGTTTTAAAACTTCTTTTATGTCAATTTTGACACTATTCAATAATTGATTTTTTTTAAGTCTTAACAACTTTATTAATTCGAAAAAAATTCATTTATGAAATTATAACATGTCATATTAACCAATAAAATTCTTGGATGTCATAAAAAATGTAAAATTATATTTATTTTAATATTTATAATACCAATTATTTCATTCTTTCATTAATAAGGAAAATAATCCATCATTATTGTGTCGTAAATAAATTAACTTATTAAATGTCTAAAAATTATAAATAAAATACCATTATGTAATAAATCATTTTAGATTTCTAATGAATATTTATAGTCTAAAATCCAACATATATAACCATATGTAAAAATTGTTTTGCTAAAAGATATATGCTTATGTCATTTTTTTTATTTACTTTAACTTAATTAATATAAAGTGTCATTTTCACAAAAAAGTGGAGTCATGGGGTCCTAAAATCGACCTAAAGATGCCCATGGTAGAAAATAAATCAACCAATAAGGTTAGGAGACGTTTTAGGGTAATTTATTATTATTATAATATTATTTTTTACCCTTATTTACCGGATTTACCCTTTAACCATGGTAAATAAAAAATTTTCCGAAGTAATTATTCAAAATGTCTAAAAATAAAAGTTACCTATTTACACAATTGGGACATCCTGATTCAAAATATGGAATCCATTTTTCCAAATTCAAAACATAGAAGTGGCATAAATTAATTTAAAATTAATTCCCATTGTTAAAACAAAAAAGCGTGTTTTTAAGAGATAAAAACTATCAAAAGATTGACACTTCTTTATGTCGGGATTAAATGTGAAATTATGAACAATGTCCAAAATTGTATTAAATCGTAAAAATATATTCTAAATATACTTTAAAATCACTCAAATTCATAATTTATCACTGTTAATTATTTCGATTAAAAAAGTTGTTTTTAATTAAAATTTAGTAATTTTCACTATTCATCAAAATATGAAAGTTATCCGAAATGTACCAAAATTTCACCCTATGCTAATCTTGATATTCCAAATCCAAAAATAAAGTCCATTGTGAAAGATAAAATGTATAAAATTTCAATATATGGGTATTTCTATTCATAACGACTAGTTTTATTAGTTGTGATGTGTGTTAGAACTTAAGGTTGCGTACAACACACACTACTGTATTATTTAGCGAGAAGCGTACCACGGAAGCTTGGGGTGTTACATAATCCACATCAAAAAATGCATATAACTCTTGATATTTTCATACATAAAATATAAAAACAAATTTGAGTGTAACTTAGATGTATATCATGATTCATTTAACTATTTTGAGATACTGTTATTTTAATTTAATCTAGAATATGTTTCTAAATATATTTCAAAGATAATATCATAACATGTTACATTCAGATATTGTAAATGTTAAATTATCTTTTTATACTTGGTGGGATCCAATTATTTCCCATCCTCATGTTTTCGATGATTTTTTCCAACTAAATTTAAAGGTGAAACTGTTTTGTAATCATGTATATTGAACTTATAAAGTAACTCTCTTATATACATCACCTGAGATATAAAGGTATATCCTTATTTAGGAATAACTTATAGCCCCATAAAATAAGTCAGTTCACATATCATAGAAGTTTTGATCTCTAAACTCACTAAATTGGAAAATTTGTTCACAAATGATTACTCGCTTCTACCAAATATGATTTCATCCATATAGTTCAACACCATGAACTCTCCTTTGGTATTTTTCATATAAATATTGTGATCAACCCCACCAATTTTAAATTCCTACCTATTAAAATATGGAATGATTCAATCATACCATTCTCATGGTTCCTATTTTATACCACACAATTCCTTCTTCAATATATTTATTCTATTTTCATACTTCCTAATCATAAATTCCATTCATTGTTCAAAATAAACCTCATTTTGGTGAACATAGTTCATGAAATTTGTTTTAACATTCATCTGGTAAATCTTAAACCCTCATAAAATTTACATATATAATAAAAACCATATTGACAAAATTCGAGCCACTAGTGAAATGTTTTCTTCAACATTGGAACCTTTAATCTACACATAGTCTTTACAAAAATGATAGCCCTTATTTTGGATCACATTTCCATGTTCATCGAATTTATTATTGAATATCCACTTTGTTCTGATCACATTGTGATATTCAGGATTTTCTAAAAATCCCAAATTTTATTTTTATCATTTCAATCAAGCTATTACTTCATATAAATAACCCATGATTAATCATTTACTTCTTCTTCAAATGATTTCGGTTCTACTATAGACTAAAGAGTAACATGATCTAAATTCCTCATTTTTATTATCTATATATGAGTAGTTAAATATATAATTATGTTAGATTGATAAACATATATTCTTCTATTTTTCCTCTGAGGAATGTTCTGAATTTCGTAATTGATCGTCTCTTCTTAAGATTTGACCTCATAATAATCGTCATTTAGGCTGATTTTTGTAACCACAAGAGTGGTTTTAACTTCAAGCCCCTATTTAAATAATTCTTTCCATTTTGTAGTTTGAGTAACCTTTAAATATTTTATTTTAATCACTTTTAAATCATTTCTATCTGTAATTTTATTCATCCTTTTGATGAAGAATTATAAGCCTTAATCTTTGTTGATTATCCCAAAAATAATACTTTATCTACAGTATCAATATATATTCCATGATTTATTTCTTTATTTTTAATGTAACATTTTCTTATAAAGACTCAAAAATTCTTTAGTGTGGGCTTCCTTCCATTATATATTTTATATGGTTTCCTTTGTTACCTAGGGATAATAATTACCCAATTTTTCATGTACACTTAAAATTTCACTACTTCCTTTCAATAGTGGTGGGACATTCAACTTTTGATGAGAAATGTTTTGGCCATATTATTCATCTACTAATATATATATTTGAAAACTACATTTTATTGTTGAGTTTATACTAATTATACCTCATTCTTAATGTTTTTTTCTCAATATTGTTCTAAAATTCAAAAAATGTGTATTTTATTCAATTATCGAACCATAAGACTATTATTGTGAATATATTATCATTTTTAACTATTTTTATGTACCTATTTATAAATTATATCACATCATTCTTAATAAAAATGAATATATTTTAATCTGTTATACTCTAATCACCTATGAAAATAATTAAATTCCATTCATTATATGATCCTGATATATTCATTAAACCACATATGCTGGTTTACAGCAGTTTTATGGGGTTAGAGTTTCTTTTATTCTTTTTCCATCATGTATTTTGGACCATCATTCTTTACATTCAACCATCACATGTCTTTTATTGGTCTCACTTCAGAATAGTAATATCCACTATAACATTTAGAATGGATATGTTCTCCCTACTCTATGGATAAATGTGTCCAAGATTTTGATTCAACAAGTTTTTATCTTATTCAATTGTTTAGTGATGTGTATTATCTTGGTTATCCAACTAGTAAACATTATCATTTTTCTTCCAACATTTCATTATTGATTTCTCGGTCTTATGTTCTTATTAATGTTTAATTTATTTTTGGGGTCCCAGAGTTGACTCACACATAAGAGATTGTGTCAAAATAAATCTACATAGAGAACATTAGTTTTATTAAGCTTGTATCATACTAACCAATTATTTCCACTACATTTGATCTTATGTCACTATCATTTCCAAAACATATTACTCCATCAACACTTCCCTTCACAATATTTATCAAGTTCATATTTCTAGTCATGTGGTATGGGCACCCATTTTCACGGATTTATGTGTTATTGTTATTTTTATCTTTGAGAACGATTTCAATGAGATTATCCTTATCTCTTTTCTTTATTTCCTTTCATGCAATATTTTGTTGATTTGAGGTATAAGATATCATATCCTATTTATTTTCAACACAATTAGTATAGTCATACTCTTATTCTTTATCAAATAGGGAGAATCTATTACTCAATGAAATATTTTCTGGATATCTAGAGTTACCTTACCTCTAACTCCCATGGTGGTAGCCAACTCTTCTTATCTATCTATAATCAGCATCTTTATACTCAAAATTAGAACAATGAAGAAAATATCTATATAAATAATTTCTTTTCTATGATAAATTATATGGAATCATTTTTATTTACCATCTTTCAGACATTTCCCCATTCATATTACTCCTTATTTCTTCACAAAAGTATGTGGTATGGCCATGAAAGCCACATAATTAGCATTTCATAAGTGGAAATTTCTATTATGATTTTTTCCCCCACATGACCCTAGCCTTCATAAAACAATATGATTATTTTTGTTTAAATGTTAAGGATTTATGATTATTTTCTACCCTTTTATTTTATTGTATAGGATGTTTTATTGTAAAAACAACTAGTGTTTCATATTTTACACCAATATATCTAACCTTGAAATTCCCATTATTCAAATCTATTATTTATGTTGATTTTAATGATTCAAAATCATAGATAATTCCACTTTTACCCAAAAATGTGGGTGGTTTTTCATTTAGAATGTTATTTATACCTTCAAAATTTAACTTGACTCCTTTAATAAATTCTCAAAATATAAACCTCCTAAAGTGAAGATTCTTATTGGAATCACTTATCCTCACTTTTGATTCAAGTTAATTTCTAAATGTAACAATCTATTAATCATGGAAGTCAATATACCTAACTCTCTTCTCTAGGAAACCTTTAAATTTATCAACATAGTTATCTTATTCTTCAATCCTCGTCTTAAAATTCACAACCTATTATGAATTCACATGAGTGAATAATCGATCATTAAGTTGTTTTTATAGTTTATCAATCTCAACATTGAGCTAGACCATATAATTAGAATATTCTTTTCAAAATCCATTGAACTTTTTGTTCTTTTTAATATAAATCTCTTTAAAAGCTCCCTATAGTTCCACTTTGAGATCGATAAGACCTTCTGGGTCCTTGAAATAACTTCTTAAAGATTATTCATTTTCAATAGAATCCATCATAGTGTTTTTAACATAATACATAAACCCTATATCATATTATTACATATATTCTTCATTATTATCTTATTCATTTCTTAAAAATATCTTCCTTTAATACCTCTTTCTGAATGAATTTCCTAAATTTAATTCTCATTTAGGATGGAATATACTTCATAGACTCTATACAAAATATTATCCATCTCTATTATCATCAAATTACCTTGGAAAATGTTTTACAACATGTTTAATTTTACCACATTAAAAACAATCCAATCGATATTTACCAACGAATATACCCTTTTCACTCTTAAATTTTCTATCCACGGAAGTGAGTAATTCATTATCCAAGTCCTCTTCATCATCACCACCTGTAGATATGTAAAGTATCTAAATCACCTTAAAAGAAATGTCCATATTTTAATGAATTTACATTCCTTATATATTAGTTATCATTTCAAATGACACCAGACTCCTTAAAATATTAGTAAGAAAAAACATTGCAAAATCCCTATCTTCAATTGCAGATTGTTTTGAATTATATAGACGTATAATCCATTGAAAGTTATTATTTTCAATATAAATATCATTGATTTATACACTAATTCCTTGAGCAGGTCCAAAAAAATTATTGACTTTATTAAATAAATCATTAACATTCTCATTAGAAATAATTTTCAAATCATAAAAATTATTATTAATCACTTGAAACTCCAATTCCATCACCTTACTATCATCTTCATAAATATTGAAAAAATTGTCTCACGTGACCATGGTACTAGTTCATATTATCACTTTCATATGAATAAGATCAAATAAAGCTCTATATAAGTATTTCAAATCCTTTTCTTCAGCATCAGGCATATTCTTTTCTACATCAATTATGGAAAGTTCTAAAACATCACTAACATGTATCACATGATTAGTGATAGAGAATAATTCTAAACAAATATATTATAGGTGATACCACCTAATATTATTCCAAACATGATATATTACACCATAAAACAAATTAAACCCCTTTACATTTACTGTGGAAATCATACTATGCTTTAAATGACATACTTAATGCCTTTAGTCATACCCCGGATACCACATATTGTGCCTTGGGATGCCCTGAGAGGGGATGGGGGAATTAAGGTGTCATATTTTTCTTTTACATTAAATGGGTATTACCCTAAATTGGAAAGAAATTATTGAACCTATATAATTATAAATAACATTCACCAAATACCCAAATAAAAAAATAAAATAAAACATAGAAATTTTTTACTTATCTCACAACTAACGGCTGGTCCAATGAACATATTCTAAAAATGTATCATTCATACTAGAATCCAATATTCATCACTAGATATTTTGGATTACAATTGTTAAACCATAATCACTATTTAATCGTCACATGGCCTTTACAAAAAATTTAGTTATAGGACATTACCTCTAATGGATCACATTCATCAACTACTCCTTACAAACTATTGTGGATAATGTTTTCCTTAGTTTATCAACATTAAGGATGATTCAAAATTATAAAAAGTCTATATTTTTATTTACATAATTATAGACTGGGTTTAATGCTCCAATGGACTTTATGGTCTCCAAAATACTATTTATGTGATTTTACTATCCTAAAACTACCTTAACTAAAGTAACTTTGTGTAACACTATTCACCACGTACTAACCTTGTGGAACACATAATGCCCATAGTGGTATACATGATTTAATTTGAAGACAAAATGATTTTTGAATCATTAACCCCTGTTGAACTACCATTATGGTAATGTTTTTGTGATATATCTTCATATAATACTCCCCATGAACTCCCTTTATAGAATTTTTCTTATGAGACAACATCATAATCTCCTCCTCACACTATAAATTCATGAACTGGTCCCCGTGTACTCTCTATGTGGATCCTTCTTCATAGATGATTATTTCTTTATTTTATATTTATTTTAATATCATGATATTCTCTATATTCATATCAAAACTTATATAATGAATTATTGGGATGTTTATAGGCCAAGTTATCTAATAAACTCTATATACACTAGAATTACTATTCATAACTTTCCAAAATACCATTTATGTACTCAATTCTTGGTGTCCCCATTGTGAAAATCCATCATGAATTTTCCATCATTAAATACCCATGAAAACCACATAATTCCTTCACGATCATCGAACAAACTATTCTTTGAGACCATGAACAAAACCATCTGAACTGTGTATGGACTTCACAGTCATCAGACACTCAATGCTACCAAGAGAACCACATACTCACCTCATGGTCATGTGGGGATTTTGTGAAACTAAAAAACATGTACCATGAAATTAACTTCATGAATCACATACTCACTATATAAACCCCTTACTTTTCCTTGAAACCATCATAAAACATCTCTAAATCATCTAATTTTTCACACCCAAACATTTAGCAAACACAGAAAAAAAAAGCACCCTTGAGCGAATATCTCTAATTACTTAATTGGTCTTATATTTTCTTGAAACCATATTCCATAGTCTTAAATAACCTGTTATCCACCAAGATTTTTATTTTCAATAAACATAACATCAACACTAAACACCACCACAAAACACATTGGATCTAAAATCAATCATGTCTTTAGTTAGAATATAACCAAGATGATAATTTTTTTCTCATATGATGAGTATGAGATGTGGTCCCTCAATATAGATAGACTGAGTAAGTGTATAGGTATACCAAGATAAGTTACATGAGATGTGTTCATCCATAAATTCAGTTTATAATTGGAGAATCAATAATATCTGAGTAATTTAGATATGATTGACATACTCTTTGTCTCATGTCACTCAATCTATTAGAAATAGAGATAATATCAGAACACATCCTCACAAGAGATCTTATAGGGATGATATTGAAAACATAAGTCTCCCATGAATCCCACCTATAACAGACCATGGGTTAGCAACTAGCATCAAGTTGTAAATCATGCTTATGGGAATAATTTACCTCTATAATCCCAAGAATAAAATAATATCCCCCAATAAAAATGAAATCCATAAAAATAAATCAACACATATCCCAATAAAAATAATTTTGTAAACATACATATATTTCCATATGAAATAGAAAAAAAATCTCCAAGGACAATACCCAGAAAACCTTTTATGGAAGAAACTAGGAATCTAACAAATCAATGCACCATGAGTGGGTAATATCTATCATGATCACCAATTTTTCTTATAAATCTATAAAAATGGTATATATAAGTAGGGATAATAATTCAAGTATAATATATAGTTTCCTCATCAGAAACTCTCATGATAATATCCAGGTAGTATACTAAATCCTTGGTGAATAACCAATAAAACCAACTCGTTTATTGACCCCTTTAAACTATATAACCATATCACTAAGACTCAACCTCAAAATATATATATACAAGTATAAGAGTATGGTAAACATGAAAATATATCAAATTAGGAATTTTTCACTCACTTCCCTACTGATCTAGTCACCCTAATATCCCTACAACATACATCCCAGTTCTCTCATCCCTTCCTATAACCACAAACCATTCCATTTCCATATACCACATACCAAAAAAACATACCATAATTTCATACCACATACCACAATCACTTATCACATATCACATACCATAGCAATATACCACGTACCACAACCACATACCATATATCAAAACTTTTCAAATCACTATCATTTCCATAAAAATAACTATTTTTCCTATAACTACACAACCAATTAATACTACAACCATGTCATATAAACATGAACTTTATTCCACTTAATATTGTATTAAAAATTACACATTATTCATTACAAACCATGTTATTTAATATTTCCACATTATATTCTATACACAATATATATTCCACTAAAAAATCAATATTAATAGGTATATTACCTCATAATAATATTCATCACTTTTATTAAAAGTATTTATTATTGCATTAATTTCCAAATAACCTCATTTCCATTCAACGTATTCAATTATTTTCAATTATTTTAGTAAGATTTTGTATCTGGGATAACTACCTTACAATGTTAAAACTAACCTTTCTATACCACCACTTCATTAAATCGCACCAAAATTATTTCACTAACACACAACAACACATTTCCATTATCACATACATCAAATGAAACTTGAAATTAAACAACACCAATAAGATATGATAATCAAAGATAAAACACAAAATATATTTCATTGATCCTATAAACATCCTATAATCTATCACCCAAACACTAATTCTCCATCAAATATATGCATCCACCACTATAACAACTCTTCAAGAAGGAAGAAATATGAGGATAATAGAATAATTAGAGGGAAGGTACATATAACTAAACGAACTCAATTATGTTAATCGAGGGACTTAAAGAGCAACAAATATAATCAAAACCCACCAAAATAGAACTCCAAAGCTACCTAGGGTTTCAAAATAAGTGATAGAACCAAACATATAAATAATAATTTATAAATTTATTATTAACTTTGGGAGAATAAACCATGACATGGAGAGACTAAACTATGGTGTTATTTATATCAGTAGACAATGATCCAAAAACCAAATTTATTTAAAATTAATAATCAACTAAATATATCTTGTACTTTCCATTCTCAAAACACACCTTTGAAAAACCAGGATGTGCCTCTGTTAAACCAAAATGTATTCCTTTGATCTCCCCTTCAAACCATAGGCTAACCACAACATATCACCCATTAAACCACACCATTTTCCATGAAAAAAATACCACCATGGTTGTTTTCCATAATATTATGGTAAACATGGATTCAAATAAAAATCACCCTTAAACCAAGATAAAAAAATTGGGCAGTACCACATCATAGATTATAACCATAGTGTAATCCTCCCCAAAATGGCTAAACTCAACTCAACTCTTAATTCCTATAAAAAGATAAATTCCATTATAACGGGATACAAAACCATAATGAACCCAGGAAAACCAAGATGTGGTGAGGATCAGATTGTTATGTGTTTTCCTTCAATGCAAAAAAATCATCGATTATCCCACAATCCAATTCCAAAATATCATCTACTACATCAAGAACAATAATTATAGGACCAAGAAAATGTATCTATCTATATTAGATATATTTCAAATGATTCTTATCCTTGGGAATTAAAGAAGAACCTAAGAGTAATGAAACAATATTAAACCATAAACACCCCATGAGATAACCATAAAAAAGGAATCTATCAATTGTAATACATAAACACTATAAGGGGAAAAGAAAGAATAGCACCCATCATTCATCTTAGCATAAAACCAACCTCAAAATCACCACAACAACCAACACATAGAAAAAATGCCACACCATGGTGTCACTTTTTATTATTATTTTATTTAATTATTGATTTTTATGGACTTAGAGATGTCTAGTTTATAATTTTTCAACATTTTGAGAAAACAATTGTGATGCAAGTTCATAGAGTAGTTAGAACATGGTTAGGATAACTATGTGATTTAATTATATGTATGATGATTTATTCTCAGTAGTTAATATGTTATTTATACAATGATAGAATTAAACACATGATTAATTACATATATGGTCTCTGGAAACTGTGAAAATATTTATTACATGTGATTTTTTCAATTCAGTGATAGTGTATGGTTGGAAAATTGTTATGAGTAACTATGAAACTTCATAATACATAGAGTTTCTTCCCAATAGCTTCCACATAGTTTTCCCATAGTTAGGGGTAAACATTCAATCTAACCATGTAAGGAGGATAGCTCAAATATAGTGGTTATTTTATATTTGGAACATGGTTTCTCCAATAATTTTGAAAAACCATGTGAGATGCCCAGTATTAAAATCGTGAAAATATAAATTGTTTCCCTACTTTTTTTACCCAATTCAAATTCCTCCACCTTCCAAATTGATTTTTGAGGCTTCTAAAAATCTCCAATTTACTCTCCCCTCTTATATGGATTCATTTCTTATGCTTTATATAAAAAATATTCAAGACTTATTCAAATAAGTGTTTACTTTATTATTCAATTTTATTTCCTCTATGTGGCCTTGGTAACTAGGTTTCATGATTTGATCAAATTAATTAAGTTATTTTCTAGTTTTAAGGATATTAATAGTCTTATAAGGGATTCTCTGGTCATTTCATAACGGACTAATATCATTTATATTTGATTGTTGGATTTATGGTATGTTTCTCCATGCATTTCCTTTAATGTTACATGAAAACATGATTTCATTTTTTCAATCCATGTTTTTAATGATTTAATGGTTATATAAAGTATATTTGTTGACTACATATAAAATGAATATATTTTTCCTCTTAATTTTTACTTATCATAAAAGGAATTTCTATTTATTAAATTCTTAAATCAATTTTTATGGAAAAAACTGCAAGGAATTTTATATATTTCCATCCATAATCATTAATGTTTTAATTGATACAAATTTTAGGAAAGGATCCATTAATAATTATTATAAATTAATATCATGTTTTCAATAACTTTTTTCAAAGTAAAATTCCATTTTTAGATGATTTTAAAGGTAGTTTATGTTAGTAAGATATATTTTATTTGTTTTAGTTTTCTATTAAATAAGGATATTTTGATTGAATTTTAAATGTGAAGGTTAATTATTATAATTATATTTCTAAAATTTTAGGTCTCATTAATCCTGTTGTGACATGATTTGATTATTATATACCCTTGAATTGATATCATTAGTAATATTTATGTAAAATATAAAAGTGATATTTATATTAAGTGAAATTAATGAATTTATACTGCTTAGAGGATACAGTTATTATTTATTATTATAGAAAAGGGGGATGATTATGTGAAGGGTGATCATAGGTGGAGGTGTGTTTATGATTTTTTTATCTTGTAATATTATTATAAGTTTACCTTGATTTATTTCCTCCATTTATATGTCATGGGAAAACTTGGGTAACTATGTGGGAAATCATGGTTTGAGTACTACGTTATTTTACGATTACACTCAAGCTAGTGTTTCTAAGTTTGGAAAATTCTCTATATAGGGGATTTTTCCTCTTAGTTCTACCAGTAAGGGTAAAAAAAGGATTTAGGTAGTTAAATAACATGAGGATTTAATCAGATGGATTTCATTTTATTGGTATCCTATATTTTCACTATATCTCCTAGGTGTTCCCATAGTTATTTAGAGTTTATTTTCAAATGGTAGTTTATTTTTTATTCTTTCATAATATATTTTTATCACTTTTTTCATGAATATTATAATCAAGTTTATCTTACATAATATTTTTTAACCATGTTTTGGTATTCATATGCTAAAATACGTTACATAAAAACCTAAGAAATTTATTCCTTTTCTTTATAGGAAATGGTTGCATTTAAATTGGAATGGTTGTTCTAGTTATAAACTCGTTCTCTTATTAAAAATATATGCATGAAAGTTGTTTCCTTTTAAAATAACATATGCATATATCTAATATTTTATTTATGAAATTTTAATGGTTTAATAAAGTGTGGGATATTTTCTTTATTTTATACAATATATTCACTACCAAATTATGTTTTATGATAATTCCCATTAAATTATAATTCTACATATACCTACAAATCCTTAAGGTATGTTTTTTAATAATATGTACGCCCCATGTATCTTGGAAACAATAAACTATTGTGATGGATACATATTACTTTAAAATTAATAGATAGATTGATTTTCATTATTATAATTAAAATTAGTATGAAATAGATATACATTTAATGGTTATGCAAGGTGTGTGGTGAGGATACCTACTAGAAATGTTATGCTCATTCCTATAATATATTATTAGATTAATATAGGTTGTCTTTTAATATATCAGAAAGACTTTGGAATCTATTTTGGGTAATTTATTCATCTAAAGTAAATATTATTCACCTTATGTGTGGATATTAATGTTTTGGTCTTCCTTTTAGAACATGATCAGTAATTTTTATAGTTCTCATTGTGTATTATGCAATTTCAACTTTATCACTCTACATTATTTACTATCATATGTTGGTTCATGTAATTAAAGTTAAATCATGGTGATTCTGGAATTTTATCATTATGCTTATTAAGTTTACTTATAATTAATGATTATTTTAACAATCATATTTATTTTATGGATTTATCTATTCATGAAACTATTAATTTTAATTTTCATGATTCAGAGACATAATAAGTGTTCATTCTAGACTTTAGGAAGTAATTACACATTTTATTATTTTCTTTTTTTCTGGAGAAATTATACCCAATAATGTACACTTCAATGCTCGTGGACTATTGTTCATCCCATGGATATTAGGAACAAACCTCAGGCCTTATCACGGGCTAACCTAGGTGAAATGTTGAGCTGGCCCAAGTTGGTTTTTGGAAAGATGGTTTCAGAGTCTATTTTTTATTTAGGAATTCATTGTATATAAAAGATAATATCATCATATATCAAAGGGTGTAGATGATTAACAACCAGGAAAACACTTTTCATATTGATCCTTGAGTTTCCTAATGTGTTTCGGAAGAAATTTTCACTAAATAAATTTTTTTATCAACTAATTTGGATGTTTTTGTACTTATTTTGTTATTTATGTTTTATATTAAATATTTATGAGTTATTTTTGATAAAATATATGATTTTTTGTGAAAATGGTAAAATATATAGTTAAAATGGTTTCTATGAATGATAGAAAACTATTAATAAACCATTTAACCCATTCAGGGAAACATTCAATAGGTTTTACAAAGTATGTTCATAATTTTTCAAACCATGTGGCCAAACCATGTATAATTAAAAAAAATTAAAAAAATAAAATTTCAATAATTTATGATTTTAAATTATTCTTATTATTTAATATCATTTATTTTATATGAATTGAGATGATTTCTATCAATTATTAATGATGATTGGCGTCTCTATCGCCCCCCCCCCCCCCAAAGGTACCCCTCCTCATCTAACAATGGGATAAGAGAGATAATGATACCCAAATCCCGCCTCCAATATGCCACAATTTGGAGACAAGAACTAAGGGTTTATTATACACCCAAATGGGGGGAATTACCCTATATGATTGAGAAATAAGAGATAAGATAGAAACATAAAATAACACATGATTATAACAAAATTAAACATAGATCTGAATACATTCATATAATCTCATACAAACTAAACAATTGTAAAGGAAAATAAAAGTAAAAAAAGGAAAATTACTCAGCAATTACCACAAATCGAAACCAGTTTTTGAACATTTCTATAATCTAATAATGTTAATCCCAATAACCAACCAACTCATTCAGTCCTGAAAAATAGGTTTTATATATATGGTGATCATAACAGATATTCTTAGTAGGATCCTCTTCAAAGCCTCTCATGAAAAGTATAGAGAAAGAATACTAAATCCAAGTGTATAACAAGTGAAGCTAATCAGACACTTAAACATGTATACTAAGTCTAGAGCCTCACTATAGATCTCTCACGAAGTATCTCATATAATTAATCATATAATATAATATCAACATAAAGTACCCTACTACCACTTCTTTGATACCCCCAGTTTAAGGTAAATCATCATTTTATGCTTCTTTTATGTTTGGATTCATTGATATAAATTGTTGGAGAAGTTCAAAGGAAGTTCAGGGAAGCTGGAATCTTTCTGTAAGAAAAATTCACACTATGAATAGTAATTCGTAACATGAATGTTTTCTAGAAATATTTTATGAGACACTTTCAAGGAATGAATGGGTTTCATTTTGAGGTAGTCTAATATTGTTCATGATGTGAGATCATATTCACTATGTTAATTGATTTTTGGGATTTTAAGTTTTAGTAATGTGAATTTTAGCATATGTGACATCTCAAATATTTACAACATGAATTCCCTTTTCAATCCATGAATTAGGTTAGTCCTAGACTATTTTATAAATTTTATCACACCTTCTAGATCTCATTGTCTCATTTCTCTTCATCTAAACTCCTTGGTTTATTATAGGTTATTTTCAAGGATCTTTCATCTCCAATAAATATTTGAGATTTTGATATTAAGAAACAAAGAGGAATGAAAAGATGAGCATGGAACTATGGATTTGTGAGAGGATTGAATATTCTAGATGAACCTGAGGTATGCGGATTTTCCCTACATTCACTTTTATTAGAACATGAAGGATATTAGTTTTCTTAAAAAATCATTCTTATTTTAAATTATTTTACCCTACTGAAATACTATTGGATTTCTCTTATGTTGGTTGTCTTCTGAAATTGGGTTGTGTGTGTTTCCCACTATGTGTTTGTTAAACTGGATAAAAGGTGTTTTATTAAAAATAAAGGTCAATTTGAAACATGTTATTGACATAAATACTTTGTGAGTACTAATTAGAATGGAATTTGGTTTGTTTGTGTTCATGATTTTCATTATATGAGGTTGTGTTGAAATAGAATTAGTGATCAGTGTTGATTGGAAAGAAACATGGAAGAATTGTCACCAAGATACACCTTGGTGGAGGATTCATCACCACTTATGATCATAAGGAATTTATTCATCATGAACGGGTGTTTGTGAGAGAGATATAACATAGGTAATTATGCCAGATTACAATTTAATGAATTTCTTCTACCACTTAAAAAGGAAATTAATCTTTGATCATATTGATGAAATAAAAATGGTTTAGGTTCTTTATTATTGTTGTGAAAATTATTTATATTATTTTGATATGCTTATTTTATATTTTATATTATTTTGAGATAATTTGTTTTTGTTCATTGTATAATGTGATAAACTTATCTTGGGGGTTTCCTTGTAGATATGATTACTCACCCCTACACATGAACTTGGGTGTACATGCAGACATTGTTTTCCATGATACAAGAAAGTTTCAGTTTCTTTCATCTCTAGAAGAGAACTTTGGTATCACTATCATGATTGGTAGAGTTACAGTTGTGGACTATATGAATCTCGGTATGTAGTGGTTCCACCTTGGTACTAGAAACTTTTACTTATTTAGATTTTTAGTATTTCTTTTTACATTGAATCATTATTACTCAAATTTTATTCTCTTTCTTGTATCTTGTTGAGTTGTATGATTTTTTAGTCATGAATTATATAGATGGTTTTGTTATTATTTTTCTTTTCCTTTTTGTATTATTTAAAAAGGAAAAATCATCCCTTAATTAGTAGGAAATTCCTTGGCATTTATTTCTAGCCTTTTATGTGTTGGGAATATAACCTAAGTTTAGTGGCACCTTGGCTCTTTCCAAGCTAATGATTAGGGTCGGTATTTTACAAATGGCATCAAAGAATTCTATCCTTAAGTTGGTATGGTATAAAGGATATAGGTCACATTGGGACATGAAATTTATAGCATAAAAATAAATAGATAGGATTTTTATAATATTCTTCAAGTTTTCAATGAATTAAAATACAAAAGGTGTTATTAACCAATTCTAAGTGTGCTTTCAAATCATCATCATGGGTTTCTCTTGTAAGTTTCATGTATCAAGCATTAATAAAGAGACTTACCATAAGAATTGAATTAAACACATGCTTAATTCATTTTATTAATGTGCTATTGTGATTTTTTATATATATAATGTATGACTATGAAATTGTGAACAGTAAAAGTTGTTAATTATTAACTTTTGAAAAAGGTTTATTGGAAAAAAAATCCTCTAGTAAAGATAATGAGAAAACATTGAGAGGGGGAAGATTAGAACTTGGTTTTACCTAAACCATAGGGGAACTATTAATTATTTTACAGTATAATTTAATCATTTAAAGATATTGAAAAGGTCCCTAGGACTAAGGAATTTGTTAGATGAATCACTCAGATGAATTTATAAAGCATAACCCACCAATTTTATAATTTGATTTTGGATCTAAGAAAGAAAATGTATGGTTGAGTATGATGACAATAATGTTTAACATCATGGGGACACCAATTGAAATGAAGGCCTAGATAGAAACATATATACTTGATGACCTAGAACTATCATGGTGGAACTTAGTTGTTCAAGCTATTATGGATCAACACCTCATTTGGAAATGATTTCTGAAACTATTAAATAAAAAAATATTTTTAAAAACCTTCCAAATAATGAAGATAAATGACTTATTTCAATTGGAACAAGGTAGTACGTTAGTGAATACATAGAAAATAAATTCACTCACCAAGCTCACTTGTCACTAAATGTTGTTGCTAGTGATATATTGAAAATATGGATCTTTTAAGTGGGTATATAATATGAGGTTCACTAAAAGGTAGTAATGTTTTTTATTACAAACTATACTGAAATAGTGAATAACACACTGGTTTTAGAAATAGATCTTGTAGAAAATACGAGTAGGGGACACCATTTTATATCTTAGTGCTGGTGGTAATTTCATAATGTGGAATAAACATAAGAGGTAGGGTTAATAAAATAGTAGAAAGGAAATAGAAAATGAATCCACCAAATCAGTCTCTTATCCACCCCATCACAGTGAGGAACTAGTATTTTTTAGCGTGGATAACTTATTCAAAAAAATAAAGAATGTACTATACCACCAAGGAATTACCACCACTATGATAATAAAGGGATTTTGAAGAATTATTGTCATTAACATATGTAATCGGTCGGTGGAACTAACATGTCTCATCCATAAGATTTGTATGATAAAATGGAACAAGATCATTAGAATAGTTCTCATCTATAGAAATAGGTTAACTAGGATACCTCCAAAAACATTAGTTTTCCATTCTACACCTTAGTATAGAAGCAAGTGTTATCATGTGACAACTAATTGATTTTTATATACATTATAGAAGGATATCTAGGTTGAGCAACTAGTTACCTCCATAGTGATAGGTACCATCCTTCTAAACTAGAATCTTGTACAATTATTTTTTTGTTCTATTGAATCACATTATTTTATTAATTCTTCTGAGGTTAAAAAATTGGGATTACATATGGAAATGTTTCTTCATCGTATGAGTGTCAAGACACCCCTCAAACAGTGGGAGTATATAGGTTTCCAATTCCCAACATGTTAAATTACCATTGATTTGGTACAGTTTCTCTAGGATTTTATGATACTAAAGATAGATAGTTTAAATTTAATATTTTGAATGGATTGGCTAGTGGAATTTAAAGCTTATATTGACTGCTAAGATCAACAAGTGATGTTCACATCCCTAGATAGAGTCACTCATGATTTAAAGGGGAATTATGACATAAATACATGTAGATCAGGACATTAGTCTCAGTAGATGGAACCATATTTGTTTAGTGGGCATTAATGACCATGGCCACCACAGATGAAACTAAAAATAAGATTGTTCCAGTGATAGTTGATAGATACTCGAATGTATTTATGAATGATTTCTCTAGGTTACAACATAAGTGGGAAACAAAATTATTTATCAATATACTCTCGGGAACAAGACATATTTCATTCAAATCATGTATAATAGATCTAAAAAAGTTTTAGGGATTAAAGGTCTAGATAGAATAATTGGATAGTAAAGTCTTCTTGAAACCACGCACATTACCTTGGGCTCCAGCAACATTATTCATGAAGAGGGAAGATGATATCCTTCAATTATGTGTTGATTTCCATAAAGTAAATCAATTTACAATAAAAAAAATAGTACTTTATTCCTTGAATAAATGACCTATTTTATCAAATAAATGGAGATCAGTGGTTCTACAAAATTGATCTATGATCAGGATATCATTAGCTAATATTAAAAAAAGAGGATATTATGAATAAAACATTCCAAAATCAATATGGCCATTATGAATATGTAATCATTCCATTTGGTTTGAAAAATGAACATGTTTTCTTCATGGCCTTAATGAATCATATCTTCCACATGTAACTTGATTCTTTTTTTGGTATCTTTTATTGATATTTTAGTTTATTCTTGAAGCATGAATGATCATGAGGAGCCCTTAGAAATTTTACCGATCACATTGTGTGATCACAAATTACATTATATGTTTTCTAAGTGTAACTTCTGGATAAAAGAGGTATATTTCCTTAAGCACGGCATTTTTTAAGAGGGCATATCAGTTGACCCTGAGAATATTAAATCAGCCATCTATTTGAATCCACCCAAGAATATCTTCAATATAAAAAGTATTTTGGGATTAATGGGATATTATATTTGATTATTCCTAGATTTCATAGGATTTTTTCTCCTATGAATACTCTATTGAAAAAGGGTGTTCCATTCATATGGAATGATGATTGTTAAAAGTAATTTATAGATCTTAAATGTCATCTCACCTCGATACCCACCCTAATCATTCCATAACTAGGTCAGGGCTATGTGGTATATTTTGATGCATCTAGATCTGATATTGGTTAAATTATCAAGAAAATAAATCATGTTATATCCCATATATTGAGGTAGTTGTGAGCACATGAGAAGAACTATCCTATGCATAACGAGTAAATAGTTGTATTTTCCCTTGTATTAAAGACCTAGAATCACTATATCTTTGGAAAAAGGTTTATAATATTTTTTATCATAAAATTTTGAAATATATCTTATCATAGGGAGACCTTAACTTGAGGAAATTATGAAGGATTGAGTATCTTGAAATATATTTTTTTAAATCAGTGTAAACACCAAGGAAAGAGAATTTTTTGGAATATTATTTATGTTAGAAGACATATAATGAAGTTATCAGGGAATCTCGTGACCAATAGTTATTATTGGTCATTATTAATGACATGCATTTTTGACTATTTTGAACATATTGACAATGAAATTTTATTCCTAGTTAATAATGTCCCAAATTTGATGGATTTTTAAGACGATAAAATATCAGATCTTGATTTCATCACATTAGGTAAAACCTAAATAGTGGGGAGACTTATGAATGCTAGACATAGGATAAAAACTCATTATATGATTTCATAACTGAATTATAGCCCCTCAATCTTACTAGGAATAGCTTTTTTGGAATATCACCATTTGAAAAGGTCTATTCATACAGGTATTTTTAAATTGTACAAAATATGATAGCTCATTTATAGTGCTTAGGTATGAAATGAAAGATTGTAGACTATGTTATGAAATTTCTAACTTTCAATAGGTAAAGTTTGATCATCAATAACCGATTGGTATGCTACAACCTACGTTTATACCTATATAGAAGTGGAAATATATCATTATATACTTTTTAATTGGCCTAACAAGGATGCTTTAGAATCATGATTCTATTTGGGTGATTTTGGATTGACTCACCAAGTTGGTACACTTCCTACTAATCATACACTCAAATATGGTATAGTATTGCTAATGGACATATATTCGAGAATTGGTCAGTTTACATGGAGTTCGAGTTTGATCATCTTTGAAAGAGATCCAAGATTAACTTATCAATATTGGTGATCATTGCAATAGTCTCTTGGAACGTAATTGATCGTGATCATGGAATATCATCCTTAGATGTATGGGTAGTCATAATAAAAAATCATGCTTTAAAAGATATTCTTATAGCTTGTGTCATAGACTTTGGTGGATAATGGGAAAATCATATGCCTTTGATGGAATTATTATATATTAACAGCTACCATGAGATGATACATATATCCCCATTCGGGACATTGTATGTTCTTCCTTGTAATCCTTCACTATATTAGGTGGAAATAGGTGAAACATCAGTAATTGGACCTAGTCTTGTCCATGAGACTGTAGAGAATATCTAGATGATCATGGTTATGGATCAAAGCCAATATAAAACATATGAAAACTGTAACGCCCCGACCCCAGCTACCCAGAGTCGGTGCATTACTTCGTAACATTGGCATGATCACAAAATATCAAGTCTCGAAAGACCGATTAGTTTAGTAGCCTTGGAAACACTAGATACATTCATAAATGTTACATTACATCATAAAGTGAAAAACTAATAATAAAGTATTCATATTTCACACTCATATCCTCTTTTGACTATCCCTGTAGGTCATTCATAAAATACTTCTTCACATCCTGGAAAATATTAAAACATTGAAATGGGTGAGCTCAGATGCTCAGTAAGGATAGCAATAATGCGGAAGCTTTCATAAATAAACATTAACATTTAAGGCAATGTATAACTAAAACAAAAGCCTTTTAAACATGAACTTCAACATAATATGGCAAAAGTAAAATGAGATAATGCCATTTAATTATTCACATGGATATTCTACTGGTCGAATAATCACATGCAATATCAATAACTACTCTCATAATGAGGGAATGTATAATGCCAGACATTCTAAAACATTTTTTCAAGGCCTCGGCCAAGACGTCTAAAATGATTAAGGCCTCGGCCAAAACCATAAATCAAATTGGTAAAGGGCCTCGGCCAATTTCACATCTAGTTGTCTCATGAGACCTACTGATGCATCGAGGAGCTATAGCGGGCTCCACCTGTCACTTATTAAGTCCAATACATTCCTCATATGAATAGGTTTAAACATATCATAAACCATAACATAATCGTATCACATAAAACATGCATAAAGGGAACATAACATTTCCACATTTCAATCACAAGATATCAATACAACACATTGATATAATAAAAACGCTTTCAAAACCATTTTCAATACTAAAATAAAAGAAAGTTAAAACTTTGTATTTATTTTTCATTAAAAAAATGATGGCTTGTAGAGGAAGCCGAAAGTCAAATAATGGTCACGGCGGCGGAGAAGTCGTTGTCGCCGCATAAGTACGGAAAGGAAAACATTCCCTTTTTTTCGTTTAGTAAAACTCTTCGTATAAAAAAGACTCCTTTTGAATAAACGTAAAAGTCAAAGGGGTTTATACACCGTATAAAAGAATGTTGTGTATAAAACCAAATATGCCTCAATGAAAGAAGATTGAGAAAAAGTCCTTAAAAAGATCATTTTTAAAATAAAATAGATCTATTATGTGTATTCACTAAAAGTACACATAAAGAAAGTACAAATACAAGATAGGACATAATAATATCATGACATAATTTGAAAGTAGGAGATTAACCCAAAGAATTGAAATTGGGTTAAGAAGTTCCCTTACCTTGTGTCCGACTTGATTTGACCGTTCTTTAACCTCCTGAATAATAAACTAGAGTTAATATCTACCATTTTAAATTTCATTATCCTTTTTATATCACTTATTACAATGTTATGAACATTATGTAATTATTTAAGTTAATAACGGTCGTTTTGTCGATTTTTGGTACTTGAGTCAACAATAAACTTCTTATAATTACAAGTTGTTTATGTGGTAGAATATCCATTATATCCAGAATTATATTCATGATTTAGATTTCATATATATCATATATACCCTTATATACATTCATTTATAATATTACGTAACATTTAGAGGTAAGAAATGAAATGCATCGTTCATGGAGACGGTAAGCCGTACGTACGCATGAATGCTACTTTCATTTCTATTTCGTATTTAATGGAATGAAATCATAGTTATATAAATGTATAATATAATTCCAGTATAATATAATGTATAATACCATTTACTCCATCCTTTATACATCCCACTTATGGCATTAACGATTCAAATCACTTTGAGGGGGCGGTAGTCCGCACTTCCTAAAATGAAATTATCGCATTTACCCATAATGGAAATCATAAAGTATGCCATAAATGGAAATACAGAAGCATAAGTAAAACATAAACATATTATATATCATATATAAATATAGTGACATCTTAATGTCCACCTTTTAATGTGTTATATGAGTGTTGAACAATCATCATTTCGTGAGGCCGAAATTCGCCATCCACAGAAACCGTATGTTATTTAACCATTAGATGTAGGTGTGTGTAAGTGTAGATCGAATCCTTCTTATAACAACATTTTAGTATATTGAGGATACTGTTGTTGTTAAAAAAGAAATGAATAAAAAGAGTTTATGGGGTTGGAGAAGAAAAATAAAACAAAATAAATAAGAGAAGACATTACCTTTAAATCGGGTAACTCTTATGATTTGAGCCAAGGGCTTCCTTGGGAAGTATTCTGCACAAAGTGAGGCTTCTAGGAGTAAGGGAGGGAAGTTGGGAGAGTATTTGGGCAGAGTTTTTCCGAGCCAAATGGCTTGAAAGTGTGAATGAGGTGGTAGAGGTGGGGGCCTTTTATAAGTGGAGAGGAGGGGCACTCTTGGAATGTAAAGAAATTTTACATTATTATACAATGCTTTTCGGATTCTAAAGGTCCCACACTTATATAATTCGTGGATAAGGTGATAAGGGTTCTAAATATACTCATCCAATAGTCTTTGGACAAGTGTAATTCTTGTATTGTACATTATATTTTCATTTTATTAAAATCGTTAAATAATGAGGTCATCGCTGCATCATAATTATGTCATAAATAATTTAATTTTTTTAATGTCTAAAAATTATAAAAAAAATACTATGATGTAGGAAATATTTTTATCTTTCCAATGACTATTTATAGTAAAAAATATGACTTTTATAACCCCATGTAAAAATTGTTTTAGTAAAACATTTCATGTTTGTGTCATTTTTTACTTTAACATTAAATAAAAGGTATTTATGCCATTTTCCAACTAAAGTGGCTCCATGGGGTCCCCAAGTTGACCCATGGATTATCTTGGTCGGCCATGACACATCCAATAAGGTTAGTACATGTGTCTAGGTCATTTCATATTATTAAAGCATTATTTTTACCTTAAACTACCCTAATTACCACTAATCGCGATTGAGAACTTAAAAGTTACTATTCACCAAAAATTATTTTAATCTCATTGAACCACATTTTACTTCTTAATGACAACCATGTATGTCGGATCTTTGAAAATCAAATCACAGAGGTGGTAATATTTCATTTAAACGAAAAATCAGTTATTTAACTACCACTTAGTGGTTTCACTATTCATCAAAAATTGAAGTTTTTCAGAACAATGCCAAAATTTCACCCTAAGATATAATTGATATTCTGATTTCAAAAATGATTTATATTTTAAAAAATTCCAAAAATATAAGTTGCATTAATTTATTTTATAATTAATTCCCTCTGTCACAACAAATAGCGTGTTTTTAAGAAACAATTTATATCAAAAGATTGGTAATTGTTTATGTCCAATTTCAATGTTAAATTAATTATAATGACCACCATTGGATAAAATGGTAAAAATATATTCTAATTATACTTTAAAACCACTAAATAGTATAATTTATCTCTATAAATTATTTTTATTAAAAAAGTTGTTTTTAAGTATTTTTCACTATTCATAAAAAATTAGAAGTTCTCAGAAAAATACCAAAAATTCAACATAGGCTAATTTCGATATTCCGAATCCAAAAATGAAGTCCATTTTGAAATATAAAATTTCTATAATTTTAAAAAATTGGTTATTACTATTCATAACGGCTACTTTGATTAGTCGCGGTGTTTTAAAACTCGAAGTTGCGTACAATGCAAGCTATTGCATTATTGAATGAGAAGCGTATCATGGAAGCTCGGGGTGTTACATTCTCCCCTCCTTCAATAAATTGCGTCCTCGCAATTTGAAAATTTTCTTTGAAAATTAAAGGTTGAAAAGAGAAAATACCTTTGTGGAAAACCCACATCAGAAATAAGATTAATAAAATTTATCCTTAATAAGAGGGAAAGGGAAATGAAAAATTCACCACCAAAATATGATCTCGATTAGGAGAACATTGGTGGAAATTAGAGACATATAGTTGGAGGAAAATGTAAATATTTGTAGGGAGTGATTGAGGTCATCAATCACAATCAACTGTCAAATTGAGGGCCTTAAAGCCTTCAATCTATGTTGATTTAAAATATCATCAGTTCAACAAGACATAAGGTATTAGGATAACACATTTTTTGTTTTAATATCCCATTACTAAAGTTTAAGAATTAATTTATTCACTGAATAACAGATATGTATATATATATTTATGCTTGACAATTAGAGTTTCAACCTTCAACTCACCTTTCACTCAAAAAGATAATAGAACCCAAAAATATTATACTTATCCTAATTTTATAAGGTTACAAATGTTAACACATACCATTTAGATTAGTAAAATTATTTTTTAATAACTAGGGACTTCCTGTAGGCTAGTGGTAGGAAATAAAGGCCTGTCGCACTATGGTTGTGGGTTCGATTCCTGCAGCTTTGTCCGACGCGACGGGTTATGCCCCACCCTGCAGGTTGTCCTTTTCCTAAAAATATAGTACTATACTATTCCAAAAATAATCTTCATAAATGTTTCAACCTTAAACAATACTATCCAAATTTCAACTTAATCCATTCCAACCTTTATAGTTATCCAAAATACCTCTGTCCAGACATTCTCTAAAAGGTCTCTAAATTCCAAAATCAATTGTAACATCAGATTCCCCAAACAAATTAAAGTTTATCTTTGGTAACATACTAAAAATATGATTACCTTCATCATATTAAAACCTTACTGAAATCAAAAAGTACTGCAGTACAATCCTTATATATCACATTATTCTAATAACCAGAATATAATCCATGAGTCCAAAAGCACGAATACATTAATTATTCCGCTTCAACTGTAGTCACAGCATAAGATTGGCCTTGAACCCTTGGCCTTTTCTGAGGTAAGTTTCCCTGACGCTTAGGACATTCATTTGCATAATGACCCATTTCTCTACAATTGTAGCATTCAACTTTGATATCCTCTTTCTTTCCCTTGCAATCACGAGCCCGGTGACCCTTTTCTCCACATTTATAACAAGCTCCCATTCCTTTTAGGCAAGTACCAGGGTGATTCTTCCCACAATTATCACATAATGGAAAATCCTTCTTTCCCTTTTTCCCTTTATCTGTCTCTTGTTCCACTATTCTCTTCTTCTCCTGCTTTACTTTGTTGTCATAAGACTTAGAGAATTCCTTTTCTGTCTTGATACCACATGAGACAATATCTTCGTATGTTGAGAAAGATTGTGATACTAAAGCTCGATGGAGAAATGGTTTTAACCCATCAAAGAAACGATCAATCTTACCTCTTGGGTTACGTATATAATCTGCAGCATACCTTGCTAACCTTGTAAAGTTGGCCTCATACTTTGCGACATTCTCATCCTCCTTTTGTCTCAGACTCAGAAATTGCCTTTCCATATCTGCTCTATGGTCACGAGGAAAGTATTTTTCTAAGAAAAGATCTTTGAACTCTCTCCATTCCATATTTGATACTTCTTCATCTTCCTTTTTGTTTTGAATCAATGACCACCATTGATCGGCATCTCCAGTGAGGCGGTAAACTGCCATGATAACCTTCTCCCTTTTGCTACTCCCCAAGGCGTGGAATATTTTCTCTAAGGAGTTTATCCATTGCTCAGCTACTAAAGGATTTGTACCCCCATTAAATGTTGGTGGTTGTTGCCTCATGAAGCGGTCTAACATTGATCCTCCACATTGCGGATCAGGGTGCTCCATATGAGTAAGGTTATTATTCATAACCTGAGTGAGTTGTCCAAGTATGGTAATAAGTTGATCAGCACCAGTTGTATCTCCAGATCCACAATAATTATCTTGATCAGGAGGGAAATCCCTACACGGAGTGCGTGCATTGATACGGTTTCCATTCCTTCCACTAGGCGCCATTTCTAAACAATGGCATAAACTAGATTAGTTTATGAATTAAAATACATAATTCCATATTTGTAAAACACTTTACATAAATTGAACTATTTATGGATATAATCCATAATCATAAAAAGAAATGCTTTATTTGATAAAGTATATACTCATAACCCTTCATAGTGTTTTGTAAAGAAAATGAGAATTATCCTAAGCATATCCCCCGGGAGAGTCGTAACCGAGAGTGCAGCAAGGACCGTTGTCGTGCACCAATTCCCGTTCGAGTCTAGCTCAAAGCGGTGTTTTCGGGTTTTACCCCTAGGTACATCTGTTCCAGATCCACCTCTACCTGCTCGTATCCAGACAGGGATATATTGCTCGGAAAACTCACAAAATCTCTACAATACCAAAATTCTAGGAAGTTCTTCTATACTAATCCTCAAATTCTATCGTCGGGCTATGTGCTCTAATCAGAGTTTATCTAAATCTAGCTTCCAAGGTTAGTACTAAACTGACTCTGATACCAACTGTAACGCCCTGACCCCAGCTACCCAGAGTCGGTGCATTACTTCGTAACATTGTCATGATCACAAAAGATCAAGTCTCGAAAGACCGATTAGTTTAGTAGCCTTGGAAACACTAGATACATTCATAAATGTTACATTACATCATAAAGTGAAAACTAATAATAAAGTTCATAGTCCACACTCATATCCTATTTTGACTATCCCTGCAGGTGATTCATTAAATACTTCTTCACATCCTGGAAAATATTAAAACATTGAAAGGGGTGAGCTCAGATGCTCAGTAAGGATAGCAATAATGCGGAAGCTTTCATAAATAAACATTAACATTTAAGGCAATATATAACTAAAAAAAGCCTTTTAAACATGAACTTCAACATAATATGGCAAAAGTAAAATGAGATAATTCCATTTACTTATTCACATGGATATTCTACTGGTCGAATAATCACATGCAATATCAATAACTACTTTCATAATGAGGGAATGTATAATTCCAGACATTCTGAAACATTTTGTCAAGGCCTCGGCCAAGACGTCTAAAATGATTAAGGCCTCGTCCAAAACCATAAATCAAATTGGGAAAGGGCCTCGGCCAATTCCATGTCTAGTTGTCTCATGAGACCTACCGATGCATCGAGGAGCTATAGCGGGCTCCACCCGTCACTTATTAAGTCCAATACATTCTTCATATGAATAGGTTTAAACATATCATAAACCATAACATAATCGTATCACATAAAACATGCATAAAGGGAACATAACATTTCCACGTTTCAATCACAAGATATCAATACAACACATTGATATAATAAAAACGCTTTCAAAACCATTTTCAATACTAAAATAAAAGAAAGTTAAAACTTTGTATTTATTTTTCATTAAAAAAATGATGGCTTGTAGAGGAAGACGAAACTCAAATAATGGTCACGGCGGCAGAGAAGTCGTTGTCGCCGCATAAGTACGGAAAGGAAAACATTCCCTCTTTGTCGTTTAGTAAAATTCTTCGTATAAAAAAGATTCCTTTTGAATAAACTTAAAAGTCAAAGGGGTTTATACACCGTATAAAAGAAAGTTGTGTATAAAACCAAATATGCCTCAATGAAAGGAGATTGAGACAAAGTCCTTAAAAAGATCATTTTTAAAATAAAATAGATCTATTATGTGTATTCACTATACGTACACATAAAGAAATTACAAATACAAGATAGGACATAATAATATCATGACATAATTTGAAAGTAGGAGATTAACCCAAAGAATAGAAATTGGGTTAAGAAGTTCCCTTACCTTGTGTCCGACTTGATTCGACCGTTCTTTAACCTCCTGAATAATAAACTAGAGTCAATATCTACCATTTTAAATTTCATTATCCTTTTTATATCACTTATTACAATGTTTTGAACATTATGTAATTATTTAAGTTAATAACGGTCGTTTTGTCGATTTTTGGTACTTGAGTCAACAATAAACTTCTTATAATTACAAGTTGTTTATGTGGTAGAATATCCATTATCTCCAGAATTATATTCATGATTTATATGTCATATATATCATATATATCCAGTATATACATTCATTTATAATATTACGTAACATTTAGAGGTAAGAAATGAAATGCATCGTTCATGGAGACGGTAAGCCGTACGTACGCATGAACGCTACTTTCATTTCTATTTCGTATTTAATGGAATGAAATCATAGTGATATAAATGTATAATATAATTCCAGTATAATATAATGTATAATACCATTTACTCCATCCTTTATAAATCCCACTTATGGCATTAACGATTCAAATCACTTTGAGGGGGCGGTAGTCCGCACTTCCTAAAATGAAATTATCGCATTTACCCATAATGGAAATCATAAATTATGCCATAAATGAGAAATACAGAAGCATAAATAAAACATAATCATATTATATATCATATATAAATATAGTGACATCTTAATGGCCACCTTTGAAGGTGTTATATGAGTGTTGAACAATCATCGTTTCGTGAGGCAGAAATTCTCCATCCACAGAAACCGTATGTTATTTAACCATTAGATATAGGTGTGTGTAAGTTTAGCTCGAATCCTTCTTATAACAACATCCTAGTATATTGAGGATACTGCTGTTGTTACAAAAGAAATTAATAAAAAGAGTTTATGGGGTTGGAGAAGAAAAATAAAACAAAATAACATAAGAGAAGACATTACCTTTAAATCGGGTAACTCTTTTGATTTGAGCAAAAGGCTTCCTTGGGAAGTATTCTGCCAAAGTGAGGCTTCTAGGAGTAAGGTAGGGAAGTTGGGAGAGTATTTGGGTAGAGGTTGTCCGAGCCAAATGGCTTGAAAGTGTGAATGAGGTGGTAGAGGTGGGGCCTTTTATAAGTGGAGAGGAGGGGCACTCTTGGAAAGTAAAGAATGTTTACATTATTATACAATGATTTTCGGATTCTAAAGGTCCCACACTTATATAATTCGTGGATAAGGTGATAAGGGTTCTAAATATACCCATCCAATAGTCTTTGGACAAGTTTAAGCCTTTGATTGTACATTATCTTTTCATTTTATTAAAATCGTTAAATAATGAGGTCATCGCTGCATCATAATTATGTCATAAATAATTTAATTTATTTAATGTCTAAAAATTATAAAAAAATACTATGATTTAGGAACTATTTTTATCTTTCCAATGACTATTTATAGAAAAAAATATGACTTTTATAACCCCATGTAAAAATTGTTTTAGTAAAACATTTCATGTTTGTGTCATTTTTTACTTTAACATTAAATAAAAGGTATTTATGTCATTTTCCAACTAAAGTGGCTCCATGGGGTCCCCAAGTTGACCCACAGATTTTTTGGGTCGGCCATGACACATCCAATAATGTTAGGACATGTTTCTATGTCATTTCATATTATTAAAGCATTATTTTTACCTTAAACTACCCTAATTACCACTAATCGCGATTAAGAACTTAAAAGTTACTATTCACCAAAAATTATTTTAATCTCATTGAACCACATTTTACTTCTTAATGACAACCATGTATGTCTGATCTTTGAAAATCAAATCACAGAGGTGGTAATATTTCATTTAAACGAGAAATCAGTTATTTAACTACCACTTAGTGGTTTCACTATTCATCAAAAATTGATGTTTTTCAGAACAATGCCAAAATTTCACCCTAAGCTATAATTGATATTCCGATTTCAAAAATTATGTCTATTTTAAAAAATTCCAAAAATATAAGTTTTATTAATTTATTTTATAATTAATTCCCGCTGTCACAACAAATAGCGTGTTTTTAAGAAACAATTTATATCAAAAGATTGGCAATTGTTTATGTCCAATTTCAATGTTAAATTAATTCTAATGACCACCATTGGATAAAATGGTAAAAATGTATTCTAATTATACTTTAAAACCACTAAATAGTATAATTTATCACTATAAATTATTTTGATTAAAAAAGTTGTTTTTAAGTATTTTTCACTATTCATAAAAAATTAGAAGTTCTCAGAAAAATACCAAAAATTCAACATAGGCTAATTTCGATATTCCGAATCCAAAAATGAAGTCCATTTTGAAATATAAAATTTCTATAATTTTAAAAAGTGGTTATTACTATTCATAACGGCTACTTTGATTAGTCGCGGTGTTTTAGAACTCGAAGTTGCGTACAATGCAAGGTATTGCATTATTGAATGAGAAGTGTATCATGGAAGCTCGGGGTGTTACAAAAACCATCATCACTGACTATTATATTTATATTTTAGTGATTGCATCTTCTTGAATTTGTTACTGAATATTGGTCATCAACTCTTGGGAAACAAAGGTAAGTTGTCTTCATGGTATGATAGATCATTTGATATTTTCATACGAATTAGCTGTATTTATATCAGTTAACCTTGCCACCATGATTCAATGTTATACATAATTTATTCAATGTATCGCAACTAAAGAAGTATCAGATAGATCCTAGTCATGTGATCAGTTGGTACCATGTTACTCTTTAATCAGAAGTGCATTTATCCGTAAAGCAATTCAAATTTTGGATATATTAGAGACAAAATTGTGAGGGAGATTTATTTATCTAGTAAAAATATTAAGGAATCATGTATTGGATAGATAAGAATCTTGGGAAAGAGTGAAATTTATACTAGAGTAGTGGCTTGATCTTTTCAATGTCTCCAGAGACATATATATTTCTGAGGATGGAAATACCAATGTTGGTGAGAATGTGATACCCTCAGTTTGAGGTATTTCATTGTTTTATGATTATTATTTTATCTTTGGAGTCATTGGGATAAATTATTAGAGGATCTTGGTGGGATAAAATGAATGGAATGTAGAATCTAGTTATAGGAACAATTCATGCCATGAATGATTATTCATGATGTGAATATTTTTTAGATACATTACATAAGTTACTTTCAAGGTATGAATGGGTTTTATCATGAGGTTGGCTAAGACTGTTCATGATGTTAGATCAAATTCACAGTGTGGATGAATTTTAGGGATTTTAAGATGTGGCTATGTAAATTTCATTATATGTAATATCTCAAATATTCAGGATGAGAATTCCATTTCCATTCCATGAATTAGGTTAGGTATAGCTTGCTTTATAAATTCTAGAACTCCTTCCATCTCCCATTATCTATTTCTTCTCCCTCTTGACTCCTAATTTTATTCTAAGTGATTTTCAATGATAATTAAGTTTCATAACTCATCTTAAATGAATCTTTGAGTGTTGGACTTTGTGAATCAAAGAAGAATGGAAATAATATTCTAGATATATGTATTTGTGGGAGGATTGGGTTCACTATATGAACCTGAGGTATGTGTTTTTCACTCCTTACACTTATATTAGAATGTGAATTCTATTGGTTTCATTAAATAAAACCCTTTTTATTTTCAATTATTATACCCCCCTAAAAATATATATGATATTTCTCTCATACTAGTTGACATTTGAAAATGGGTTGTGGTTATTTTCCCCAACATGTTGGATAAATTCCATAAAAATGTTTTTCTTAAAAAAAGAAGGTTTTGACACATGTTTTGGGCATAACTGGTTCGTGAGTTCCAACTAGAATGGTGCATGGTTGGTGTGTGTTCATGATTTTGATGGTATAAGGCCTTGCTGAAATTGGATTTGTGCTTATTGTTGATCAAAAATAAACATGGAATAATTTTCACCAAGAATTGTCTTGGTGGAGGATATATCACCACTCACGAGCATAGGTATGTAATTTGGTATGCATGGGTGTGTGTGTCTGAATGTAAGAAAATATATTATTATTACATATTGGAATGTATTGAATTTCTTCTGCCACATAAAAAGGAAAACTCATCTTTGGTCATATTATTGTTGTAAGAACAGTTTATTATCTTTATTACTATTTTGAAAATAGTTTATCATCTTTTTATATATTTTCTATTGGTTTTATAATCAAGTTAGATAACCTATTTCTAGTCTTAGTGGAATGTGGGAAAACTGTATTTGGGTTTTCTAATGGTTATTATTACTCACCCCCTTTATATACACTTCGATGCATATGTGTTGGTGCAAAAATGTGTGCATAGGAAAAAAGCGCAAAGAGAACACCAATGTCAAAGGGGCTGCTTCATGAAGCAGCGTCGTGAATCCCTTCATCACTACGGCCAGCGTGAATCCCTTCATCACCATGGCCAGTGAAAATTAGTGGGGCCCTCAACAGTTTTTGTAGAAGAAAGATTAGGAATACTCTACGGTTATGAAGAAATTGAAGGAAATCATCACGCTGCGTAGGGAACAGGATCACCCCTGCGATCCCATTGAAATTGAAGGAATATTCCATGAACACCGCAAAGGGAATTAAAGAGGCCTCTACGTAGAGCAGTATATGATGGTCGACTCTATGGTTATGACAGACTTGACACAATCCGATTCTAATGGAAAAGTGCCAATGGCTTCACAATTCATTGTCCGAGCTTTGTGTTGCCTCTCGCCTATAAATCCCAGGCTTCCCTTGGACCCAAAGGATGGAAACCCCAACCTTTCACTTTCTCATCTCTCAAATCGCAAAGAACCCTATGTTCTAAAAAGCATTGAAAAAAATGATCTATTAAAGGTATTTGAGCATTGAAAAATACCTTTTCCTTAGCTCAAATATAACCCCTCTTCAAGTAGGGATTCCCTTCGCAAAGCCCACATTTCATCATAAAGGAAGGTTCTCCCAAAGAAAACTTGGGTCTTTTCAAAGCACTTAAGATTCATGAAGTACCTTCCATGCACATATGAACCCCATGATAAGGCAGGATCACTGTTCTTCGTGAAGTACATTGCTTCGTAGTGTCGCACTTTGCAAGGTACCCATGCTCCGTGAAGTCCTACTCTGCGAGAGCACTTGCACTTTTTGAAGCACCCTTTATAGGGATGTATACCTCACACCTAGGCTAGGACACTCCACTTCATAAATCATACCCCTTTAGGGAGTCTCTCTACTATTTAGAGCACCATATCTTTGAAATGTCTCTTCATGTGAACCCATTTTCTTCACAAACCATTCACGCATATGGCTCTCCAGGTTTGGGTGAAGTGATTTCAAGGTCCCTTTGGCAGTGCTTCATATTTCGTTGCTTTGCCTCATGATTATTCACATAGGCATGTTATCGGCTATTGATTCTTTTTATAGTCAAGCTAACGTGAGCCCCTCAATGGATCACTGCATAACCCCCCACCCTAAATGTCATTGTTGGTGCCTTCCCTTCACCAAGGGTTAAAATGCCCCAGTTTTGTAAGTCCTAGGGGTTAGGAGTGAATCTTCGTCATCCAAGATTATAAACGTTTAACTGCAAAGCATCATAGTTCTCATCACATGATGTTAAACTATAGCATTTCCCCATGGAATATAAATGGGGTACCCCACCTCGGGCATTTTTCACACCCACGGGTCTCAATAATAGTGAGATCCTCCTCACATGGAATGAGATCCTCCTTGTATGGAACGAAATTTGTCAGTGGGAAAGGGAAACCATCTTGGGGTAATCCCCTTGCCTTTCTTGTGAGAGGTAGATTCCTTACTCCTCCTCTCTTATTACATGTGAAAAAGACATAGGAGAGATGGGCATAGGGAAATTTGATACTGTATCCCTCTCCCTTTGGTCTTTATCACTATCGGGCCTCCGTCCTAGAGTAAGTCCCAATCTCTATCTCCCTGGGACAATAAACACACAAAAGCCCTTCTCTATTCCTTGAGGATGCTCCTTTTGTGACATGATCATCAGGTCTTTTTTGTCTCTTGTTTCACACACCGAACATGACTCACGTGGGCTTAGAGTAAGCATTGTCCATGACATCTTCATCAGGCCTTATTAGTGCATAAGCCCCATCCTTCTTCGTAGAACTATGTGGACTTTAATCCTTTATCTTTTCAATAACGGTACATAGGAATCCTCCCTGAGGTTCAATGCCATCACACATCGGTCCTGACCACTTTATATCAGTTCACCCTCATCCCGCATGACATTTAATTATATACCCCATTCATCATGTATGACGTTAAACCGTATGACTTGAAAATACACAGGTTTTGATCCCTATCTCCTAGGTAGAGTATATAGTAATCCTCCCAAAGGTTCAACCCCAAACACCGGTAAACCTATTTGAACTATGTGGGTTTTGATCCCTATCTTTTAGGTAGTTTACGTAGGATGCCTCCCAGAGGTTCAACCCCAAACACTGGTAAACCTATTCAAACTATATGGGTTTTGATCCTTTTCTCCTAGACCGGGTACGTAGTAAGTATCACTGAGGTTCAATCCCAATCTACAGTAATCCATTAAATTTCCCTTCATTGGGATCCAACTCTCTGGTCCCCCCCCCAGGGCATTACATCAATATCAAGCTGCTAACCGTGTATAATTCCCAACATCATTTTTGGGTTGTTGTCCTCTACACATACCCCAATCCTATGTGTCGCCCTGAACTAAATGGGTTTTGATTACTATCTCCTAGATGGGGTATGTAGGAATCCTCCTTGAGTTTCAACCCCAAACACATGTAAACTTTGATGTCCTATTTACTGGGACCCACATCCTTGGTCCATCCCTTAGTGGTGTCAGACCAACTATCAGGCCGCTAACCACCTGTAACCCCCAGCATGTCATCAGGTTGTTGTCCTTTGCTTACACCCCAATTCCATACCCCATGCTGAACAGCGTAAACTTTTATTCCCTTCCATGGGGATACGTAGTAAGCCTCCTTGATGTTCAAGCCCATCACTCATGTCTCATCCTAGTCTCTCACTTCAGTCTCTGTGTTTTGGGAATGTCATTCCCTGAACTGGAGGTTTTAATTCCTCTGAGTCCCATTTATGCATCCATTCTCATGGGCCACCTCTTCAAGTTTCCCATCGTTGCACCTAAACTACACGGACTTTTATTCCCTTCCATGGGGATACGTAGGAATCCTCCCTGAGGTTCAATCCCAACATCACCATCATCTCCACATCAGTTCCATCCCATTCCTCTCATCCAATTCATTAAAACATCCATCATATATCCGGATTCTTACATGGGCCATCACATCCCAATGAGATCATGTCATTCCATTGGGAAGTTAACCATGCATAAGTCCCACACAATCCATAACCATCCAACCAAAAATTTCCCTCTTGTGATGGTCCTCTAACCATGCATAATCCCCTGCATGTCTTCGGGTTGTTGTACTTCATGTGACCCTGATTCTATATCTCTCCCTTTGAACTATGTGGTTTTGATCTCTTTCATCTATACAGGGTAAGTAGGAAACTTTATTGAGGTTCAATCCTAGCTAACGGTAAACCCTGGTGTCCCCTTTATAGGGACCAAAGCATCCCCAGGTCCGTCTTCATTGGTCATTTTAATCCAATCACCCAGTAAACCCCTTAGGTGATCCCTCTTAGGGATGTACCCATATGATCCACTCCTATCAGTGTTCTGGTCAGTCTGATCTATCTTTTCTAGACATTAAACTCAAGGTATACCCTGTGCTAAACATGGGATGTTGAGGAAAACCTCAGCGACATGCCTATGGAATATAATTCCCCACACATGATGTGGTATTCCTTGGGGTTTCGCACCCTCAGGAAATCCTATAATAAGGTGAAGAAACAAAGATGTATTATAGATTCAGCATCCAGACATGCTAGCGATGTCCAACGTGACTACTCCCCCGATTGAAGGTTTCTGCCCTGACATGACCCCTTAGAATGTCGTGAAAGAAGCAATGTAATTAACCGAAGTCCACAAAGATATAGAACCGGGAAGATTTTTATGAACAATGTATTAATTATTAAGGTATCCCCATATTACGTGACGAATTATGACGAGGAATCCGTGGAAGGAGGAACCAACATCTCATCATACTGTTTCGATCAAGGAGTAAACGTCCCTAAAAAAGCAACGGATGTTGCCCGCCTTGGAAAGTAGGAATGCAGGGAAATAGCCAGTGTGTCCTCGACAGATGGATGTGTTCCCCGATGAAAGTGTTGGAAACAGAAATGTTGAACCCATCGTGAAGGTTCTTATACTCAATATGGATATTAGTATCATTTGAGACATCAGTGGAAAAGTGTGTCACCAGATCTAGATATTTGGCACTAGGTCCCACCAAACAAATAGTGGTCCTGCTATGAAACTCATTAGAGGATGGGGCACTTTAATGTTGGATGTCCTAATATGTGACTTTGTCATTGTGGATCCCTCTCACTAATCATGAGAGAAAAATTGTGTTGGGTCACTGGACGTCGCTTTCCTCCTTTTAGCGCTAATGGTTAAATCTTCCTGCTTTGTAAGAGCCAAGACACTATGTTAGGAAACCTATCACCACCCACCCACCAATGTAGGGGTCGGGGAAATACCAATGGGTAAATCCTGCGTGGCCCCATATCTTCTAAAATGTCCTCCACATCCACAGTTGCTGGGAGATCATGCCCCATCTCACCATCTGAACTCATTCAGTGGAGGGTGATCAATGACCTTATTCGGCAGTACAAGGAAGAAGGGATTATCCCAACTAGGGATATGGATCGATAGGACATATAGGATTCTTCACCTCACTATCATCACCACCCACAAGGTCCATATAGGGAGCCACTTCTCCCACTCTGACCTATAACTATTTCAGGAGCCTCTCCCGAGAATGATTTGATGACACTCTCCCTTATGCCAATGAGGTAAGGGAAGTCCTGGCCATCCCAGTTGTGATCCTGCCCTAGGGGATCCTAAGGAGAGATCCCTTGAGGCTACATCAACACCACCACCTAGTCCCATAGGCTGAGTAGCAAGTGAATTATGAACATTCACCCCCAACCCCACTTTGATTAACTTGACCCCAATTTCGGGTGCAAGCTAAGGAGGGTGCCCTCCAGGGGGCATCATCATCAATGGCTATAGTGGATCATACCATTGTTGATGTATACCATCAATGACCTAGTTTTACTGAACAATTTAACTTATACACCTAACCCGGATTGAGGCCCCAACCGCCCCACGAGCAGGTTGGGACGACTCTCTTGGTCGCCGACACAGGTAGTGCTCATCGCGGGCCGACCCGTGGTGATGACATCCATCACTGAGGTCCTCCCCGTGCTACCACAAATGAGAGCATAGGTCCTCAATGCACCTAAGAGCAGCATGGAGGTCCTCCCCATGCCTCCATCAGTCTGAGATAAGGCCCTCCCTACCGCACTGACATCCATCACAGAGGTATCTTTTGCACCTATGATCCTAGGTATGGAGTCGTTCTGCCTGTCACAAGTTGCCGATGTGAAGATCCTTCTCACCCAGTTAACCATCAACATAGTGGGATTCCCCATGTTCTTACTGCAATGGAAGAAGGTCCTCCTCTTCAAAGAAATCAACAAATCAGAGATCTACCTTGCTTTATTGGAATACAGCGTAGAGGTCCTCCCTGTGTTTAGTTTGACCAGTACGAAGGCCCCCCTCATTCTGTCACTACTAAGGGAAAAAACATAGAAGTATCGACCATGCTCCCACAAACTCCAATGGAGTTCCTACCCTCTCCAAAAATTCCCGTGAAGATTCCCACTTCACACCAACTAGTGGACATGGAGGCCCTCCCCATGTTTCTTTTAACATTTTTATGGGTGCTCCTCACACCTAGACTCACCGAGGAGGAAGTTATCTCCACCCCAACATCAGTTTGGATGAAGGTCCTCCTTATATTGAAAACCTACCATATCCTAAAGAACCATCCTGGGGTAGGAGGGTGGGTAACTTCTACCAAAGGAAGAATACTGGGAAGTTTTAGACTTCGATTAAACTCATCTTCTTTTCAGAATTTGAGGTGGAGTGTGATTCGATAATGGAACCCTCTCCCTGATCCTCTGTGTTGGGGGTCGGGGTAGGAATAAGGAATATAAGCTTCATCCTTCCATAAAGAGAGGTCCACTATATCCCCACCTCTATCCTAAGATACATCCAGGAGGAGAAAGATTTGGCCTCTTTCCAGGGAATGGTCGTGCAACTCTCCCTATCATCAACAGGATTGTTCTCTACCTCAACCAGAGATTGCAGAGAGTTATTCTGGGGACCAATAAAGGATGAAAAACAGCATGACCCACCATTATTAACTATATCCCCTACATGGGAAGTTTTGGCCGCTAGTCCATCCTATAAGGATGTGGTGGATTAGTCATTGAATTATTAGAAAGATAGCTCAAGATGTGGTGGATTGTCAGCTCGCTCATCGTATTCTCCACCAGCCAGTCTACCATCTCAGTGGTTCGCTTCAGTGTCATTATTGATCCCTCATCTTCCCCCAGTCAATGAATGGGGAAACCAAGGGTTGGACCCCATGTCTGAGCCAAGGAGCTTTTGGGATATCCTTGCAGTAGACTATTTCCCATTGATATTTTAGCTAGTTGAAACCGCAAACATTAGTTTGCCAGAATTTCTTACCGAGCTGGATGTCACTTGCTTTCACCAAACCCTCTAGGCGACGCACTTCTGTCTCCATAATCAATAGGTGGATTACCCCAAGATTCAGGAACACATTGAAGTTATTGACCAGAAATTCCACATGGTTAATTTGGCTATGCTCCCCATGGCTCAGCGCCCTGAGTCGATCGGTCACCATCGGACCCTCCAGCAATGATGCATCTAGATCTTTAAAGTGCTTCGAAAGATTATTAAGGAGGCTTCCCCCACATTCAAATCCATGTTTGGGGCAGTATGCGTCCCTTCATTTGTGTTTTATCCATCACCATCCCAACTTTCCAGGCAATATTGTGGATTTTCCTTTAGGTACGGCCGCGGTTAACAAAGCTGACCTATCAGAGGGAGAGAATGAGCTACATCTCCATGGAGAGGAATTACCCCCAGGGGTTCCACACATATTGGATCCATTGGAAAGGTTTAATCACTAGTAGATAAATTTATTGGGTGTTCCCCCAACTTCTGAGTAATTTTCCCTTGGTCGGAATCCCAATATAGGCAAAAGAGAATCTTGGGGCTGTCAAACCCACTGACCTGTTTGCCTCAGTGTAAAATATCGAAGATGACCCCGAAAACGTTGTGTTGCATTAGAAACTCATGGAGTATAAATTGATGGTTGATGAACTTCTCTATAAATGTTCTAAAGAATGTAAACCATACTATAGTAATCCTCGACTGGGGTAGTAGGTGTTGGTACAACTTCCCCCAGTGAGTTTCCTCTGGGTGACATTGACCATCATGCCCACATAAACAGTTTAGATTGTGTAGTTTATGGAAAGAGGGTGTGATATGCATCACCATATCCACCCAAATTGCGTGATAACCCTCCTCGAGACCCAACTCAGGTTCCCCCATCCACTCCATAGGTCGTTCCCCTAGAAGTCCTTCAAGTCATCTCACCAGCCGCTCCACAAGCCATTGGGCCCATTTATCTTGTTGAAGAACATTCCAATACATTGGTTTTCATGGATCCTCATCAAGATAGGAATCCCTACCAATATTACCTGATGTCCACTCTCATTCCCCGCCTCGAGTCTCTGGAAACTCGACAGGTGGCAATCTAACCTAATGGAAAGCCATATTCGGCATTAGTTGATGATATTCCAGCACCCCTAGTTTCATAAATCCTATATTTTCCCCCTTTAATCGGATGGGTGATCTACTACATCATCTAAACCACTTCATCTCATGGTGTAGACCCATGCTGGGAACTCCAGTGCAGTAGGAAGGCTACCAAACTCTGGTGTTTCATATAAAAGTTGTAAGGGGACGCGTTTATCTAGTACATCTCGTTACACATTGGGTCAGTATCCATCTATGAGGATCTTCATAGGTATTTTTTACCATTTATTCTCTACCACCCAAAATATGAGTATTTCATACCTCTTTAAGTGCAAGAAAATGCCACATGAGCACATCGTGGACTTTTTCACCTTGTGGAAAGGTCTCACGTATTCCCTGTATATGGTGCTGACTCCGGAGTAGCTACTGACAATGTGTGTGGGGAATGTCAAGACTGAACTGGTCCCCTCTATCATCATGTAGAAATACCTAGGGGGATTTAAGGATTTATTTGACAAATCCCAATGTCTAGAGGAATCCTTACAGTAAGCCTAGAAGGCATGTTTGTTGCCTCCTCTAGTTCCTGTGAGAAGAGCCACTAAGGCCGAGCCCACCGTGGTAGCACAAATAGAGGCCCTCAAGAATCTGAAGTTATTACTAGTGGATCTACATCCATAGCCTTGTAGAGGCCCACCACCTCAAGCACAACCTCTGGCCTAGCAGTGCCCACCTTATAATCAGTAGTCGCCCCCGCGTAACGTGCTGCCACCACCTCGGTGAGATAATCTAGTTCCACCTCCTCAATTGGCTCCTCCAGCCCCTCGTCAGGTCTAGGATCCTAGAGCCCCTTCCCAGATAGAAGGAACTTAACCTACTCATTTAATGATGTTTAGGTCCCTAGTTATTTTTTAAGTTCCTTCGAATATGGAATTATGCAGTTTTTGGAATGCAGGAGGCTGAAAGATAAAAATCTCACTGATCACCCCAATTACTGTACCTATCACTGGATCTTGGGGAACACCTTCAAATAGTTCAGTGTGTTTAAAGACTGTATTCAAGACTAGGTTGATAAAAATAGATTAGTTAGGTCGAACCCCGATACAGGTGTCATGTGTGTTCATAAATCTTGACAGTGACAGTCATAGTGAAGGTGAGTGGCAGCAAGCTTCCAGCCACGGGTCCCAAAAATATGACGACCGTATGGTTTGTATGTGAGTCGCTCATGCCAATGGTATTATCGGTGTACATTTGAATCGACTTGAACATTCATAAGTTTCCACTTCACCCTAAACCACTACTTTTGAGTCAAAATCTCAGTATTCCTCTCCTCGTAAGGGCAAGCATTAGCGACGGAGGGAAAAGTAGAGTCCCCCACTGATGCCATCACCATATCATACTCTCAAAGATGTCATGCCCCTAGAATTGGAAAATTCCCCCATAATCTGTCCAGTGATGGAGGATCCTCAAGTGATGATTAAGGATATACTTGAGTTAATACTATGGAGTTGGTAAACCCCTATATGGTTCCCGACAATGAAGAGCACCATGAAGATCCCCCCAATGTCCCTAGATGATGCCAACGTCGATGGAGACATAATTATATGAGTCATCGAGACACATTGGTCAGTTCTTCCAGCAAAGTTGTGCATGCCACTTAAACTAGACAACATGTCCAGCGTAGAGATTAGCATGCGCAGCCTTCACATCATGTTTCACTAGATCTGCCTTCACCGTCATTTGTTCTACTTGATCAGGCGGAGCCACCACGATCATGCTATGATCATCCACATTCTGTTGCAGATCAGTCTTATTCATCTAGATCTCATCTGGTAGTCTCTCAATGTGTTTAGACTGGTGAGTAGTGGGACATTTCCAACACCAGTCATCCGTCGGTTCATCCAAAAGGGCCCTCCATACCTCCTGCCACAGAAGGACCTCCTATAAGAAGAAGTTCATGCATGGCATGGAAGTATGATTTCCTTAAGAATCCTTCCATCATTCATGTGAATCTCTCTATACTCTAAGATATTCACCTGTTAGTGGATATGCGTGAAGCCCTTGTCGAGGATTTAAGAAGCCCCATCCAGTTTGAGATGGAGGTAGTAGCTGCAGAATCCTTCCATGCAGAGGATGCCAACCATGTTGAATGCCAAGCCACTGTCTCTTTCTCTGGATAAGATGAAGTTTCTATCATATAGGGGAATATCCTCCCACTTTACACCACTATCAATTTCAATAGCATGGAGGTTCTCTACTATCTTTTCGACATAGGTTCAAGGATCAGACTTATACTGACCCGGACACTCTGAAATATGGGGTTGTACAAGGCTGATCTGAGTCCCTCTGACCAAAAAATTCAAGGTTATGATAGGATGTAACAGACACCAATTGGAAGGACCTTCCTGAAGACCCATTTTGATGGCCTAGTTTCTAGTAATAAGTTGATGGTTGTCTCACAAGAAACCTCTTACAATGCGTTGATGAGTAGGCCATGGATCCACATGCACACAACGGTCGCTTCTTCATATCACCAATGCCTTATGTACTCCCGTAATGGTCAAGTAGGCTTACTCCAAGGTGATATTCTCCCTATTCCTCTTGTGAAACCCACTACCTAGATGTCAACTATTATAAGAGCAAGTAAAAGTAGATTTTGGCTAATGATTTTGAACATGCTACGGCTGCGACCGACCCATGGACAGACCTAGATGATGCCTACAATTTCCAATCCTCCAATTGGAGGCCACAACTCCAGATTTGGGGAAAAGATTTATTGTCTCTGGGACGAGGGGAATCACATTCCCAAGTCTAAGGGACACCGGAAGATAACCTATTATTCCTATACAAACCAGGCTTAGGTGATCCCAAAGCCCCCTACTCCCATAAGGTATTGGGATGTTTGCCCCATGTAAATGGAAATACGTCATACTTCCTTGTTTATTCAGGCTGGGATAAACCTTCTCAAGATGATGTACCACTATTTTTTTGATATCATCAAACGTGTCCTGTTGGGTCAAAGGCCAGATGAGATAGGGTCAACAGCTTTTGTCACCATGGTTTCAGTAGTGTAAAAGACCCCTAACGAGGCTTCCACTGCCACTCAAGCTGGAACTAGTGTCCCATCCAGATCTGTTGACTTGAAAGAATCACCTCCTGCTGAAGATCCCTCCACTTTAAATGAAGAATATGATTTATAGGATTCTTCTCCCTCTTTTGAAGAGGGTTTCTCTGCCATGGTCAATGAATTGGTACCGGTGACCCTCGGTAATGAGACAGATCTGAAACCCACATTCATCAGTGTCGTTATGCCTGTCAAAGAGAAACAGCAATACATGGATTTCTTGAAGCAGCATCGTGATGTATTTTCTTGGAGTTATGAAAATATTCTAGGACTAGAACCTCAAGTTGTCATCCACCACCTCATTCTTCCATCAAATCACTGCGGGTCCAAATAGCCTCTTAGAAAGATTCACCCTACTCATAGTGCTATGGTCGAGGCCAAGTTTGATAAGATCATCATAACAAAATTCATCAAGGAGGTCCAGTACACTAGATGGTAAGATAACATTATTCCAATCAAGAAGAAGAATGGATAGATCAGAGTCTACATCTACTTTTGAGATCTCAACCATCATTGTCTGAAGGATAAATTTCCCCTTCCTGCAACGAAACTGTTGACTAATGCCACTGTGGGGTTCTTGGCTCTCTACTTCATCGATGGGTATTCCGAGTATAACCAATTTCGAATGGCCCATGAGGATGAAGAGTCTATATCCTTTAGTGAAGAACAAGGTACTTTCTTCTACCAGGTAATGCCCTTCGGTCTAAAGAATTCAGGTTCCACCTATCAGCGTGTCGTGCATCACATATTAAACTGATCCTCAATATATTGGTGGAGTGATATGTGGATGATCTCGTGGTCAAATATCACTTGAGATAGGCCCATCTCAATGATATCGAGAAAGTTTTCAGCTTCCTCTAATCCCTCTATCTAAATATGAATACATTTAAGTGTGCCTTTGGGGTCACCTCTGAAATGTTTCTCAGCTTCATTGTCAGATATAGAGGCATCGATATCGATTTGGAGAAGATCAAGGATATCAGTTAGATGTATCTTTCGAGCAAAATTGAAGAGATTCGAGGCTTTCAAGTCCACTTAGCCTATATACACTGATTCATCCCAAATTTGGCTGGAAAGTGTAAGACATTTTCCCATCTTATAATGAAAGGTTCTGATTATCCATGGGATGAGGAGTGTCAAACTTCTTATCAAGAAACCAATAAGTTCTTATTACAGCCTCTGGTCCTAATACCACCCATTTTTAGAAAGCCACTGGTCCTTTATGTGAACGCTCTGGAGTTATCTCTTGGCGGCCTTCTCACCTAGAAGAACAATGACGGAATGGAGAATATTTTATACTATCTTTACTGCATGCTCCACGATACAGAGACCAGATATTTCTCTATCAAGAAGAGATACCTTACTCTGGTATTCGCAGTGCATAAATTGTGACATTACTTGTACCACCATGAGATAGAGCTAGTGACCTGAGTGGATCCATTGAAGTACATTTTTAACCACCCCATATTAACAGGCCATCTAGCTTGGTGGGCAGTGATCCTCCAGCAGTTCGACATCAAGTTTGACGCCCATAAGGATATTAAGGGACAGGAATTGGAAGACTTTTTACTGACCATCCAGCTCCTGTGGACTAGTCTTTGGATCTTGATTTTCCATATAAATAAATCCTCTTGGTAGATAAATCCATCCCGTGTTGAAAATTCACTTTGATGGTTCATCTCGAAGCCCTACCAGCAGAAGACTCAATGATCCCAAAATCAATAGAGTTGGACTGGGTATCATCTTCATCATATAGGCACAAGTTGTTCTACCATATTCTTTCCTATTTTTAAAAGGTTATACCAACAATGAGTTAGAGTACCAGGATCTCATCACTGGTCTCGAGATGGCCCTCTAGATTGATATTCCCCACTTCTATGTGAAAGGGGACTCTGAACTAGTCATAAAGTATATCAATGATGACTACGTCATCTAGAAGCAGAACCTCATACCACTTTTTGAACATACCTACCAGCTGATGGCCCAATTCTCATCTTTTCCCGAATTTACTCATTTCCATTGGTCCGAGAATAGTTGAGATGACACCTTGGCCAGCTTGGAAAAATCTCTTGCAAATCCTGATGAAGATGATTTTATTATCCATGTGGAATATCATATATTCATCTCTCCCATTACTCCAAATGACGAAGATAGCCCGTAGGTAAGCCACCTTACCATCGGTGCCTCCATGCCAAGACCCCCAGGTCCCCCTTCTGTAATGTTGAAACTGACTCCTGACTGGAGGGCCCCTGTTATTGAGTATCTCTTGCATAGTAATATCCTAGAATATCGAGCTGAGCATGAGAAAATCAGACGGCACGCATTACAGTTCACCCTCCAGAGTGCTCCCAGTCATGAGAAGATCCTCTACAGATGCATGTTTGATGGGATTCTCCTTCATTGAATTCAAGGAGGTGAGATTTCTATAGTCATGTAGGAAGTTCATGTCGGTTTCTATGGGGTTCATCAGACAAGGCCAAAACTCTCTCACCAGATCTAGAGATTGGGTTATTTTTGGCCCGCCATGATCTGTGACTGTATCGAGTTTTCCAAGAGGTGACATTCCTTCCAAATCCATGCTAATTTTTTGCACCAACCCCTAAATCCTCTCCACACTACCAAGTAATATTGGCCCATTTCGGCTTGGGGACTCAATGTCGTGGGACCATATCCACCGGTGACGGCTCCCCAGTGAAGATTCATCCTTATCTCTATATATTTCTTTTCCAAGTGGGCAGAGGTGGTTCTAATCAATGTGGTTAATGCCTGTTCTATTGTTGAATTTGTGAGCTCTAATATCATCTACCGATTTGGAGTCCCTCACACTGTTCTCACTAATAATGGCACCAACTTCTAGGAAGATAAACTGAAGAAGTTTTATGCCAAGTACAACATCCATTATAATCATACCTCTCACTATCCTATGCAAGTGAATGGGTATATCGATGCATTCAAAAAAACCTCTCTAACATTATACAGAAGATGGTTGGTCAGAACAAAAATGGTTGGCCAGATAAACTCCCCAATGATCTCTGGTCCTATCATATGATGACTCGTAATTTCACTCAGGTGACCCCATATTCCCTGGTGTATAGAACAGAGGTGGTCCAACCCATCTAAATTCAGTTACCTTTATTGCGAATATATTTCTAAGATCAAAAGACACCATTTAAGGTAGTTGAAATCCGTCTAGCTAAACTACAAGTTCTCAACGAGAATATGCTTTGTGCCATTCATAATCTGGTGAGGCACCATAACAAGATAGCCAGAGCTTTCAACAAGAATGTTTACCTCTGCTCTTTCTTACATGGTGACATGGTGTTGTCCCTGAGAACACCAATGATACCCGGTAGGAAACCACCCAAACTGGAGCCCAAATGGGAAGGACCTTACATCATTCACAAGGTTTACCCCAATGGTGCATACTCCCTAGTCACCATGGATGGTGAGTGTATCACTCCTCCCACCAATGCCAAATTTCTCAAGCACTACTTTTCCTAAGTAAGAAACAGTCTCGCATGACTTTAAATGGTTCCATCTTCACCACATGATGTTAAACTACATGATTCATCCAGGATGAAGGACGTAAGACTACCCATCACCCATCCATCATGACGTTAAACTTCTTTGTCATCCTACATGACATTAAACTATGAGTTGAAGATATACCATTATAGTCCGAGCTCTACGACCTTAAAATAAGATCTCCCCATTTCCTTTTCGTTTCTCATTAAACTGTATGGTAATTTAAGAACTACATATGGATTGATTTCTACCCCCCACAGAATACGTACTAACACCTGAACATGTCGTCTGTGGGCCTAGCCCCAAACATCAATATCTCCACTTGGGTCCATCCCTTTGTCCTAGATGATTCTCAAAACACATGGTGTGGTGTGGGCTTTGTTTTCCTTCATTCATGTCGGTTTTATCATGATCGCACCATTTATCCCCCTCCTTGGAGATCTCCACCTATTGTTTCTTTACCGCATGATACTAAACTGCACGATCATGTTCACGCTTCCTGCATCCCCTTTTCTTGGGTCAAATATCAACATCCACATCTAAAAGGACCCCCAAACGGTACGGATGCTCTGGCTTATGGCTTGCCTACCATTTCAGGCCAACATCATGGAGGGTATCGAACGAAACATTTATACAAGTCCTACGTTTCGACTTTGTTCAGTGGTTGACACTCCTTTATTGTTCCCATTTCAGGTAACATGATATGGTTGTTGTGTTTTGAACATGGTTAACATCCATCCTACATCATTATCACCACCCCTATATGTCCCAAATATTAGGCGCAGTGATTCATTTTTTCATTTTATCCCTTCGAACATCAGTGTGCCTTGAGCATGAATGTTGGTCTGGTTGGGATCGACCCCACCTGATCTCTTTCCCTCATTTTTTTACCCTTAAATGATTGGGAGAACCTGATCCCATTCCTTGTTTCCCACACTAGGCATTGATCACGTGGGCTTATGATAATTGGTAAGGAAATACCTGCATAAAGGGTCACGTAATCATGGTATGAGCTCAATGACCTTAAACTAAAATTACATCCTTCATCGCCGCACAATGTTAAACTGTGTGATATTTCTGGGTTGAAGGATGTAAAATTACTCATCACGCGTCTTGAATGACGATAAACTGCAAACTGGATGAAACTTTCCATCTGTCGCCCAGCCTCATGTCCCTCGACTTTTCTAGCCCCGTGCCCCAAGTTCTCACTTGGGATAGAATGGTGTAGTATGGAATCTATGTCCTCGTTCACTCCAAGATATTTCTTCCACACCACACTCATCCCCTTGAGACACCCCTCCTTCATCCATCATCCTTTCTACCATACGTTAAATTGCACGAGTACCATCACCCTTTAGTTGTCCCATCATTTGGTTTTTCATCATCTTTCACATCCAAAAGGACCCCTGAATGGCATGGATGTTAGGCCTCAGTGCTCTCCTACCATCTTAGTCCAACGTACCTATGGATTTCGAATGCAATTTTACACAAGTCTCACGTTGCAAATATGGTCAGTAGTCAATGCTAAATTGTTTGTTCCTCTTATAGGACAAACGGGAGGGATACTATGTTACAAACATGGTTAGCAGTTATCTTCGATCCTTATTGCTATCTTTTGGTCGCCTAAATGATTGGAATGGTGATTCTCCCTTGCCACGCATCTGTCTTATGCACATGAAATTAAACTGGGCAACTACAGTCCAATTTCTATAACTATAATCTAATATCTATCACGTCCTTGTCACATGATGTTAAACAAAACAACACCTTGATAACTATGTATGGATTGATTCCCATACTCATGGGAAATGTGGGAAAACCCACACATTTTGTATTCGAGTCCAGCCCAGGTTTATCTATTCTTTCTCTTAGCCACTTGTCCCGAGTTCTCTCCAGGAATTATAAATGTTGTGGCGCATGTGAGCTTATATCCTCATTCATGTCGGGTTAATCGCCACGCCATACACATTCCCCTTAGAGATCCCCCCTCATATTACTCATCCTTACCTAATGATGCTAAACTTCACGATGCTACATAACTACATATGTCTTGATTCTCATCCTCATGGGATATATAGGAACGCCCAGACCTTTTGTCTTCAAGACAAACCCAGTTTCTTGTAAACCATCTCTTCCTTATGACCACTTGGCCTAAGTCCTATGAGGGGGGTATGTGATGTGGTGTGGGCTTATGTCCTCATTCTTGTCGGGTCTCCAACATCCCCACCACGTACCACTCTCTTAGGAGCTCCCCATCCCCCTTTCCTCCACTCATCTTTTTGAGTTGTCTTCTCCCAATTAGTCCCCTTGACCCTCTTTTTAAATTCACCAAAGTGCCTAAAAGCACTCTGGTTTAGGACCCAAAGTGTTGGATTATATGTAGAAATGTTTTCAACCATTTCCATGCATCATGTTTCCCTTTATTTGGGCTTTCATCATCTTTCACATTCTAAAGGACTCCCGAATGACATGGATGCTAGGTCTCAGTGCTTGCCTACCATCTTAGGCCAACATCCCCAAGGATTTTGAATGACAATTTGACATGAGTCCCACGTTGTGAATATGGTCAATAGTCAATGCTAATTTTTTTCCATTTCAGGTCACACAATATAGATGTTGTGTTTTGAACATGGTCAGTATCCATCCTCCATCATTACGCCACCCCCATCAAGCCATAAATATTTGTTGCATGATTCATATCCTTTTCCACTCCATCATGTCCAAGGGTAATTTTGACACTCTTGATGCTATCCCTCAGGGCATGTTTGCACGTTAAGAGGATGAATCCATGGTGTGTTGTCATTTGATACTCTGTACTATTTCACCTTTCTTTGTATTCCACGTGTTGTGAAGACCTTCTCCTCCCTTGTTTCCCACATCAAGAGTGGCTCACGTGGGATTAGGGATTTGGTCAAGGTTTAAAACTTCTTATAAGATTCTCACTTATTTAGGTTCAAGCTCTATGACCATAAACTAAGATATTCCCTCATCCTTATCACATGACGTTAAACTGCATGACATCTTCCAAAATAATGAATGGCTTGATTCCAATCCTCATGGGATACATAGGAACACTGTTGGCACCGGAAAACGCATCCCAAAAATTTTCCAAATGCTTCCATACATGATCTAAGATCGTATACCAATTCTAAATCTTATATTTGGTAGGTCGTAGGGCCCAAACGGAGTTATGGATTAGGATTTATGGACATTTGAAGTTAGGATGGAAAAAGAGTTTGCGAAGCCCGTTCGCGAAGCCCCCTCTGCGATCACGAAGACCCGCCACAAAGCAAGGAGGCGTGAGCCTCCGCGAACCCCTTTGACACTCATGACATGCCGTGAATCAAGGAGGTGAGATGCTCTGTGAACCCCTTTGATGTTCGCGACACGCCGTGAAAACCCACCGCGAAGTAAGAAGGTGAGATTATCCACGAAGCCCTTAGACGTTCGTGAACCCGCCACGGATCAAGCTCTATCTTCGCGCCGATCAAGCTATGATTCACAGCGCCCCTTGACTATCAATACCCAGCTCGCCCCCTTCTCCAGACAGCCATTTTTCTGCCCTTTGGGCGGCTGATCTCCATGTTCACGGAGCTCTTCTTTCTTTCACGAAGCGGGTCTGCAAAGCCAGGCTCCGCGAGTAGCTTCCTTCGTGTTGCTGCTCCGTGAGTCCCTGCTCCGCAAGCAGCTTCCTTCGTGTTGCTGCTCCATGAGCCTTTTCTCTACGATCCAATGATCTGTGATGATGCTCCGCGAGCCGATGCCCTGTGATGATGCTCCATGAGTCCATGCTCCGTGATGATGCTCCGCGAGTCCATTCTCCGTGATGCTGCTCTTCAAGTCTATGCTCCGCGAGGCAATGCTTTACGTGACCCCATGATCGTTGAGCCCCTTTGCTCCACAAAGCTACTTCGCTAAGACCAATCCTTCATTCCCACTATTCCATACCATGGGGGATGCACCCCCGCACCCCTGCTCGGGGTCAGTTCCGGCCTCCGGTCCCGGCCCTCTGGGCCGGTCCCTCCACTACCGTCATATACCCCCATGCAAAATGGAGAGTCACACCGAGGACTTTTCGGGCCGGGATGTCGGGATTTTCCATTACGCCCTTATGCGCTCCCACCTTCCACATATGGAATACCTTGATTTGAGATACTTCTTAACACACCATGAAACAACTTCAGTTGAAATATTCCTCTTGGTTTCATTCCCGTGTCGTGAGTTGAGATTCTCATCATCAATTCCCCAAGTACCTTGAATCAAACCATTCCTCAAGAAACTCCTCTAAACCCAATCACATGGCTCCTATGACAGGTTGAACCAGAAAGGGCCGCCCTTGCGTAACACCCAACACCATCCATTCCCAGGTGCCTTATGCCTAACAGTCCTTTCTACATGACTCTAAACTATAGTAAACCCTATGTTCCAAACGTAGGATTCCTCTTTCTCCAAAAAAGAGATGTATTATGATCCAAGTATGAGATGCCAACAGTCCTATCTACAAGACTCTAAACAATAGTATGCCCTATGTTCCTAACATAGGATTCCTCTTGCTCCAAACAAGATATTCCTTATGCTCCAAGAATGAGATGCCAACAGTCCTATCTACAAGACTCTAAACTGTAAGTACACCTTATGTGCTAATCATAGGATGCCTCTTGCACTAAACATGATGTGCCTTATGCTCCAAGAATAAGATGCCTAATTCCATGATTATAGTGGCATAATTCCAACCCCTTTGCAATTATCCCACTTGTGCACCAGTGCGTAGGTGAATTCCCCAATTCATCAGTGGGTTGGGATGCCCTCATGGCCACACACGTGGAAGACATTATGGGCAACTTTATTACGTAAGCCTCATTCACCATTTCCGCTCCTTAGCAGCACCTGGGCAGCTCCCTTGCGTAAACCCCATTCACCATTTCCGCTCCTTAGTGGAACCTGAGAAGCTTCTTTTGCGTAAGACCCATCCACCAGTGCCGCTCCATAGCAGCACTCAGTCAGCTTCCTTGCGTAAGCCCCATTCACCATTGCCGCTCCTTAGCGGCACCCGGGAAGCTTCCTTGCGTAAGCCCCGTTCACCATTTTCGCCTCTTAGCGGCACCCGGGCAGCTTGTTTTTCATAAGCCCCAACCACTAGTTTCGCTCCATAGCGGCACCCGGGAATCTTCCTTGTGTAGGACCCATTCACCATTGTTGGTCCTTAATGGCACCCAGGCAGTTTCTCTGCATAAGCCCCATTCACCATTGTCACTCCATTCAGCGGTAAGCCGTTGTGATCCCAATCAGTGGTAAGCTGTTGTGATCCCAATCAGCCATAATCCATTGTTATCCATATCCAGCGATAAGTCGTTGTGATCCTATTCAGCGGTAAGAAATTGACATCCTTATTCAGAAGTAAGCCGTTGACATCTTTATCCAGCGGTAATCCGTTGTGATCCTTATCCAATGGTAAGCCGTTGCGACCCCATTCAGCTGTAATCCGTTGACACCCTTATCCAGCGGTAAGCCGTTGTGACCCAATCCAGCGGTGAGCCGTTGTGACCTAATCCAGTGGTCATCCGTTATGACCCAATCCAGCGATAAGCCGTTGAAACCCCCCAATCGGCGGTATGTTGTCATCAGAAGAACTACATGAACTTTGATTCCCTGCCACAGGGATACATAGAAAGCCTCTTCAAGTCTTAATCCTGAAACCATCATCATCCTCATGATGGTTCCATCCCATTCACCACCCTTCATGGATGCACCCTTGTGCCGTGATTATCAGGTCCTTGATGCCTCTTGTTTCTCACACCGAGCATGACTCACATGGGCTTAGAGTAAGCACTGACCTTGACAAACACCTTGGGAAGCCTAGAGTGTAATCCCCACAACATCTGGACTAAGGTCCTCATTCAAGTCGGTTCTCCGACACACCATTTTAAACTACGTGTTCTTTGATCCATGTCAAGGCATGGTACGTAGGAAGCCTCCCAATGGTTCAAACCCACTATCCACATGGACCAAGGTCCATATTCACATCGGTCCTCCGAAACACCCCCATCTTGCACGACGTTAAACTGCACACCCGAACTACGTAAACATTGATCCATGTCAAGGCATGGTGCACAGAAAGCCTCCATGAGGTTCAAGCCCACCACCAGAGGACCCCTGGGTTCACCTTCACGTCGGTTCGTTGACGAAATCCATCCCGAACTATGAGGACTTTGATCCATGTCAATGCATGGTACGTAGGAAGTCTCCACAAGGTTACAACCCACCACCAGTGGACCCTCGGGTTCACCTTCATGTCGGTTCACCGACATCCACTCCCGAACTACGAGGACTTTGATCCCTGTAAAGGCATGGTACGTAGGAAGCCTCCCTGAGGTTCAATCCCACAACCCATTGGTCACTCTGACCCCCTTCACATCGGTTCTCACCAACTGAACTATGCTGACATTGATTCCCTGCCACGGGGATACGTAGGATGTCTCTTCGAGGCTCAATCCCAACTTCACCGTTGCCCTTGCAATGTTCCCAACTCATTCCCCCTCCACTCCATTCAACTTTCCATAATCCATCCTGATTCTTACCCGGGCTTCCACATCCTGGTGGGATCATGTCATCCACCCTCTTCACTGCTTCTAGCAGCACCTGGGCCGCTATCCACGTGTAATCCCCAGTATGTCTCTGGGTCGTTGTCCTCTGTGTACACCCCAATTCATCACCCCTTCTAACTATGTGGATTTTGATCCCTATCCTCTACATAGGGAATGTAAGAAACCTCCATGAGGTTCAATCCCAGCCAATGGTAAACCATGGTGTCCCCCATCCTGGGGTGCACTCACCCTGATCCTCCCTCAGTGGTGTTTAGATCGGCCATTACGGTGTGACATCTCCCCTCTGTGGGGTGCATCACCTCGGATCCGTCCTCATTGGGCGTTCTGATCCATCCATCTTCCAGGTGTTCCCTCCTTGGGATGCACCAATTTGATCTATCTCTATGTGAAGTTCTGATCACTCTCCTTTCATCTTCTCAAGACGTTAAACTCGTGACCTACCTCGTGATAAACATGAGATGCCTGAGGAAAACCTCCGATGACACGCCTTTGGCATAACCGTCTCCACAAGACTTTAAACTCATGTAATACCCTATGTTAAACATGGGAAGCTGAGGAAAACCTCAGAAACATGCCTATGACATGTGATTCCCCGCATTCGACATGGGATGCCTTGGGTTATGAACCCTTGAGATTCCCTCTTATGAGGAAGTATATAGGTTCCCCAATGTCCACGCACCCAGAGATTCCCCGACATGTCTGATGTTGTCATCTACTCCGACCAAAGGTTGATACCATGTCAAGAACCCATGGAATTTCCTAACATAAGTAGTTTAATTAACCAGCGTCCATGATGATATGGCCATAGGAACGAGATTCAAGAACCACGTATTAAATCTATGAGGGAGACCCGGACTAGGTAATGAATTCTAAGGAGGAATCCATGAAAGGAAGAACCGACATCCCATCATCCCGTTTTGATCAAGGAGAAGAAGTCCATGAATAAGGAGTGAATACCAGCCACCTTTGGAAAGCGGGAATACGGGGTAACAGCTGTGCGTCCTCACAGGAGGATGCGTGCACCCCAGCAAAAGTGTCAGAAACAAACACCAAGACATTTTTTCATTGGGTCCAGCACCATATCCTTTAATCTTTTCTTTCCCATTGGACTAAAGTCCCCTCCTTATGGGGTTGTGTGCAATGTGATGCATACCGATTCCCTAATTTCCATCGGATATTCTTTATCACCCCTTGCGCATTCCCTTTAAAACCTCATCCTTCCGTGGGAATCTAATACATGGTATGTTAAACAATACTCTCTAGTCCCACATGAATTTAAACTATTTTTTCTTTTTTGAATGATGTTAAAATCTGTGGGTTGGTCCTACCATATGACCCTAAACTATGACACTATCATCCTAGCCACATGACGAAAAATGGCACCACATTGTGATGTCTTAACTCTAGGGGACATCATATTTGGTATCAGTCATCCACCATGCCATTATTCAAGTCCTATATATGGATTGATTCTTATAGTGATGCCTGGATTCTCTGTCATAGTTTTGTTGCTTCATAAGAAACACATCCACCCTAATGAACAAACAAGATCCATCAAATGCCACTTATTTTGGTGAATGGGATAGACCTACACAGTAGTATTTCCCCTATAAATGTTACCCTAGCATTACATATCTAGAACTACATGTGGATTGATTCTATTCCTTTTCGAATATGTAGGAATGCCCATACATTTCATCTTCGGGTTCAACCCTAGGTATCTCAAATCCGGCCATCTTTCTGGGGGCCTTGGCCCAAACTCTGTCAGAGGCATGTGGTGTGGCGTAGACTCCTTTTTTTCTCATTCACGTCGGGTTTTGAAAAAATTGTGCCATGTGTATCCCTTGTTTCTTCCTAGCCTGGTCCGAGTTCTATGACCATAAACTATGATCTTCCAAAACTACCTATGGCTTGATTCCCATCTTCATGGGATACGTAGGAATTCCCATATGTTTAGTCTTTGGTTCCATCCATAGATAATTTGAATCCTCCACTCATCCACATGCATGAAATTAAACTGGATATCCTAGTCTGAGAATTATGAATTTAAAATATGTGCGGTTTTTCCCCAGGAATGTGTCATATGATGAAAGGCCTCTTTGGTCCTCATTCATGTTCAGTTTTTCTACTTTTCCACCCTATTCACATTCCATTAAATCGTGTCCCCTATAAATGGTCCACTCTATGACCTCATACTAGGATTTTGAATCCTTAGGGCCCTCTTCCATGGAAATGGATTCGACTCCCTCTACCTAACACATATCATTGTCCGAATCAAATGTGTCGTGGATTATAGCCTAAAGAGATGGATTCCACATGGACATTCCCTTGTTTCATGTCCAGTCTTCATGATCCCTTTATTTGGATCCCCATCTTTTTTCATGTCTGAAGTGACCCCCTTTAAGGCCTGGTCTCATGCCACATTGGCTCGCCTACCATCTTGGGACAACTCCTAAGAATACCTTAGACAACATTTTGCAACGGGTCCCATTTTTCGAACATGGTCAGCGGTCAACCCTCATTTTTCAATCCCCATGCCAGGCAAACATGAAACAGATTCTATGTTTTTAACACGGTCAATAGTTATGATCTATCATCACACCACCATCATTGAAATCCAAATCTTGGGCGCCATGATTCACATCGTTCCACTCACTTATGTTCAAGTGGATTTCTAGAACACTCGGTTTTACCCCTCTATGCATCTATGTGTGTTAAGTAGGAAGGTGAGAAATATTGGGATTTCATTCACCTAATGTTCCATTTCACCTAATGTGTGCCTCCCTATACAAGGAAAATCTCATCATTATTCCTTGTTTCACACATCGATCATGACTTACATGGGCTTAAGGCTTTTGTTAGGATGTGTACTGGTGTAGACAAACTACACATGGCTTTTGCCTCACATGACATTAAACTACAGTCTTCCAGAACTATGTGTGGCTTGATTCACATCCTCATGGGATACGTAGGAACACCCAGACAACTCTTCTTGGGCCCATATCAGTTTTCACTTTTGGTCCCCTGACCTAAGGGTCCACCCAGGAGCGTGTAGTGTGGTGTGGAAAACATTGGTCTTCGTCAACGTCAGGTCTATAACGGTCAAGCCACATACCCCCCATTGGGATCTCCCCTTTAACTCTCTATCCTTACAGTACAATGTTAAACTATATGTATATCTGTAGATGCTGAAAAACTCTCAAGGGCTGAAGGAAGTTTTGGCACAACAAAGCGAAGCCATATTGGGACCCGGGGATCCATTCCGGAAGGCCTAGAGGGGCGGCATGAAACAAATTCATTCGTGCATGAAAAAACCTTTTTCGCGAGAAAAACTGTGGGATCTGTGAAAAGGGTTGCATGCTGGCGTGAAAATTTTCATGTGGGCACCTCTTGAGTTTGGACTTTCGCACTGACGATGTTGGGGCGCAATATTTCACGCCATCCTATTTTTTGCATGGATTTGGAGGCCCCGAGCGCCTATAAATACAAGGTCACCCCTTAGAATTCTAGCGGCTGAAGAATCTGAACCGTTTCCCCTATGAGAAATGTACCTCTCATGTGCGCAAAACATGGCCTTTAGGTACAATATTTTTCATGACAGGTCACCCCGGGGTCCGCCTTCGTGCGATACCCCTTCGGTTTAAACCGCGTCCTAATCCCTTCCACTTGTGCACATGTCGTCCACTTCCGTGCAATCCCTTCCAACTGTGCCCAACCACAGTCCTTGCTCATAATCCTTTCTAGTAGTGCAGTATCCCTTTTAATTGTGTGCAACCCCAGTCCTTGCGTGCAATCCTTTCCAGTTGCGTGCAATCCCATTCAATTGTGCGCAACCCCAGTCCTTGAGTGCAATCCTTTCTAGTTGCATGCAATCCATTTCAGTTGCACGCTACCCCAGTCCTTGCGCATAGTCCTTCCCATTTGCAAAAAAGTCTTACTCCTTGCACGCAATCCCTTACAGTTGCGTGAAAAGCTTCGACTCCACAAAACGCGCCAATCTCCTCGATTTCGCGCCAGCCCGGTGTTTTCCACGCAATTATGCCTATTTTTCACAAATTGCACGCAAACCTCCATGATTGCGCGCAACCCTCTAGGACCCTTCACCCCATCTATTTCCATGATGCTTCTCCATTTTCGCACACCCAGTCCTCCTTGGGCATGCTCTTTCGCATTTGTCCTATGTTCTTCTTACGAACATCATTTTTGGGTGCCTCTTACGCCCTAGGAATCTACGTCATACACCGTTTTCCCGTACGACATTTTATGCTCGTACGAGGTAACTTCAAATTCCCTTGGATGGTATTTCCTATTGTGTTGCTTTGCCTCATTCTTCTTCGCATAGGCATGATAACATCTATTGCTTCTTCACATAGCCATGCTAATGTGGACCCCCAATGGGATCACCTCACGACACCACCCATCCATGGAATTGCCAGTTCCTTCCCTTCACCAAGGTGTAGCAGGTACCAGTTATGTAAGTCCTAGGGGTGTGGAGTGAACACGCCTTGTCTGAGCTGCAGGTCGTTAAACTACCAAGCACCATCATCCTCAACACATGACGTTAAACTTTGAACTTCCCCCTATGCATCCTACGCAGGTTCCTCCGGCTTGGATATTCTCCATTCCCACTGGTCTCCAAGGGAGTGAGATCATTCCTCATGTGGAATCAGATCCTCTTTATTAGAGTGGCATCTGTCCGCGGGGAAAGGGAAACTACCTGGGTGTAAGCCCCTAGCCTTTCTTGCAAGAGGTAGCATCCCTACTCCTCATCTCTTCATCAGTTCCAAGGACCAAGAGGGGAGAGGGGCACGAGGGATTACATTACCCCATCCCTTTCCTGCTAGGCTTTGTCACCACCTAGGCCTCCACCCTAGAGTAAGCCCCAATCTCCATCTCCCTGGGCCTCCATCCTGGAGTGATTCCCAATATTCCTCTCCCTGGGATGCTAAACACGTTTAAGACCCATTCCACTTCCCACAGATGAACCTTTCACATTGTGATCGTCAGGTATTTGTTGCCTCTTGTTTCTCACATAGAGCATGGCTCACGTGGGCATAGAGTAAGCGTCAACCATGACACCAACCCCGGGCATCATAGAATGTAATCCCCACACACCATTCGGAACTACGTGGACATTAATCCTTTCCAAGGTAAGGTACTTAGGAAGCCTCCTCGAGGGTCAAGACCAACACCCAGTCATTCCCACCCTCTTCATGTTGGTTCACCAACACCCCTCCATTTCCGAACTATGTGGAATTTGATCCTTGATAAGGCATGGTAGATAGGACACCTCCCTGAGGTTCAATACCACCATCCATCGGGACCCCAGATCCTCATTCATGTCAGTTCACTGACTCTTTCTTTTGAACTACGTGGACTTTGATCCTTGCCAAGTTAATTTACATAGGAAGCCTCCATGAGGTTCAAGCCCAACACCTGGTCGTTCTGACCCCCCTTTCTATCGGTTCTCCCATCCTTTCGGAACTACGTGGACTTTGATCCTTTCCAAGGTAAGGTATGTAGGAAGCCTCCCTGAGGTTCACGCCCAACCACCGGATGTTTCGACCACCTTCACGTTGGTTCTCCCACACCATTTCTAAACTATGTAGACTTTAATCCTTTCCAAGGTAAGGTACATAGGAAGCCTCCTTGAGGTTCATGCCCAACCATAGGCTCCGACCCCCTTCACGTCGGTTCCCACCCATTTCTAAATAATGTGGACTTTGATCCATGCCAAGGAACGGTACGTAGGAATCCTCCATGAGGTTCAAGCCCAATACCCAATTGGTCTTGGTCATCTTCATGTCGGTTCACCACACCACCTGGAACTATGTGGGCCTTGATCCCAATATCCTAGACATGGTACGTAGGAAGCCTCCCTAAGGATCATCCCTATTCAGCGGTAAGGCGTTGTCAACCCCATTCAGCAGTAATCCATTGTCAACCCCAATTCAATGGTAAGCCATTGTCAACCCCATTTAGCGGTAATCCATTTTCAACCCATTTGAAGGTAATCCGTTGAAGTCCCCTATCGACGGTAAGCTGTCGTCAGATAAACTACACGGACTTTTATTTCCTACCACGGGGATATGTAGGAAGTCTCTTTGAGGCTCAATCCCACTATCATCATCACCCTCGAGCAAACCCTATTCCATTCTCCATCCACTTCACTTAACCACCCATCATCCATCGTGATTCTTCCGCGGGCCGCCACATCTTGGTGAGATCATGCCAATTCACCACTTCACTGATCCTAGTAGTAATTTGGTAAATAACCACGTGTTATCCCTGTCATCAGTGTTCCCTCAGGGGATTACACCTATCTGATCCACTCTAGTCAGTGTTCCAATCAGTCCGATCTATCTCTGCTGGATGTAAAACTTGCAGCATACTCTGTGTTAAACATAGGAAGCTAAGGAAAACATCGGATACATGACTATGGAATATCCTTCCCCGCACTTGACGTGGGATGCCACAGGCTTCCACGCCCTCGAGAATCCCTATAATAAGTTGAAGAAACCGAGACGTTCCAGAGTCCCAGTGTCCAGACATGCTAGTGATGTCCAACATGACTAATCCCCTAACCGAAGTTTGCTGCCCTGGCTGGACCCTTTGAAATGTTCCAACAGAAGTAGCGTAATTAACCGGCATCCATGAAGATAAGGAACTGGAAAGAGTTTCAAGAACAATGTATTAAATCTATAAGGGAGACCTAGACTAGGTGACGAGTTTCGAGGAAGAATCCACGAAAGGAATAACTAACATCCCATCATCCCGTTCCGATCAAGGAGAAAATATCCCTGAATAAGTGACAGATGCCGCCCACCTTTGGAAAGTGGGAATGCAGGGAAAAAAACAGTGTCTTCATCCTCAAGTCAGATAAACGCGTGGGCCCCAGTGAAAGAGTAGGAAACAGAAATGGAGAACCCAAAATGAATTTCTTATCCTCAAATATGGATACTAGTAGCATTTGAGGCATCAATGGATTAGTGCATCACCAGATCCAGTTATCCGGTGCTGGGTCCTACCAAGAAAATATAGGGTCTGGCATTAAACTCACCAAAAGTTAGGGCATTGAAAACATTGGGCATCCCGATCTGCGACGTTGTTTGCGTGGATACCTCTTACCAGTCATGGAAGATGGAATGGAATTGGGGAATTGGTCATCGATTCCTTTTTTCAAAACTAATGAGTTAATCTCCCTGCTTTCAAGAACCAAGTTGCTATATCCGGGACTCGGTCACTGCCTTCCCACCGACACAGGGGTAGGGGAAATACCAACGCAGCATTCATGCATGGTTATGCATCTTCAATGACGGTCTCAACGACCATGACCACTGGGCACCCACACCCCCTCTCTCCATCAGAAGTTATCCAACGAAGGGTAATTAATGACCTCGTACGCCAGTACGAGGAGGAGGGGATCATCCCTATGGGGGACATGGCCCACCTGGATTTAGAGGCATATGTTCCTAACCATCAACATCGCCCCTGAGGGCCACAGAAAGAGCCACTACTCCCCACCCCAACATATAATTATTTCAGTAGCTTGTCCCTAGAACGCCTTGATGACTCCCTGCCCTACGCCAATGAGGTAGGGGATATCCGGTCCAGCCCGATCAGAGTCCCATTTGAGGGGCTCCCAGCGAGGGATCCCACTAGGCCGTGTCAGTGCTGCCGCCCAGTCTTACAGGCCAAGGAGTAGGTAAGCCACGTGCCTACACCACAGGCTTTAGTCCTTTTAACCCGATGCCAGCGTCCGGTGAAAATTGAATAGGATGCCCGCCGAGGGGCGTCAACGTCAGTAGCTACTATGGCCCGGGCCACCACTGACTCATATCACAAACTCCCTATATAATCTGCGCAAGGGAAGTTATACATGTGACTTGGATCGAGGCCCCAACCATCCCACGGGTAGGCTGGGTCAACTCTCTCGGTCCCCGACATGGGCAGTGGCCGCTGTGGACTAACCCATAGTGATGCCACCCAGTACGGAGGCCCTCCCCATACCACCACTATCGAAGGTGAGAGTCCTCCCCACTTTTAGGCTCAGCATGAAGGTATGCCCGATGAAACCTCCAATCCAAACGAGGGTCTTCCCCACGACATCAACACTCCGTAAGGGAGTCTCTCTTGTGCTCATTTCACCGGGTATGGAGTCACTCCTCCAGTCGCAGACCACAGGTATGGAGACATTGCACATCCGGTCACTTGCCAACATGGGGGTCCTTCCCATTTCCTCATAGTATCTGGTGAAATTCCTCCTCGCCCCAGTGATCGGAGGAGTGGAGGCCAACTTCACTTCACCAGCACCCAGCACGGAGGTCCTACCCGTGTTCGGCTTGACTAGTATGAGGACCTTCCTCACTCAGATGTAGCCAGGGTAAATAATAATGGAGGTCCTACCTGTGCTCCTGTCATCTCCAGCGGAGGTCCTACCTACTCCAGTACATCCCACTAAGGTCTTCCCCGTGTCCCCTATGATATTTTCCCCGGTGCTCCTTGCACCCCGGCCTACCCTGGCAGAAACCCTCTTCGCCCCAGCACCAGTACGCCCGAAGGACATCCTCGTGCTAGGAATAGGCCTTGACCAGAAGAGCCATCTAGGGGTAGGAGGGCGGGTATTCACTGCCACAAGAAAAATTCTGGGAAGGGCCTGACATAAATCAAACTAGTATACTTCTCAGACTACGAGGTAGAGTATGACTTAGCGTTGGAGCCCTCCCCTTAGTCCTCCGAGTCAAAGGCTGGGGCAGAAACGAGGCACATCAGCCTCATACTCCCAGAATGTGAGGTCCATAAGATCCCTATCTCCCTCCGTAGGTATATCCAGGAGGATGAAAATATAGAATGTCCCCAGGGACCACTCACGCAATCACCACCATCATCACCAGAAGCGCCCTCTACCTCAACTAGAGATCCCAGAGAGCTATTTTGGGGATCAATGGTGGAAGAGCCATGGCGTATCCCACCATCAACAAACATTAATGTTGTGTCAGAAACCCTGTTCTCCAGTCCATCTTATCATGACGTAGCGGCCAGGTCTCTACACTACTCAGAGGAGAGCCTGAGATTCAGCGGCCAGTCAGCCTGCTCGCCGTATTCTCCACTGAGCAGCCTGTCGTCCCAATGGTCTGCCTTGGTACTGCTGCCAGTTCCTCAGCCACCCCCGGTCAACGAGTGGGGAAATGATGGTACAGACCCTGAATTTGAGTCAAGAAGATTATGGGATATACTTGCAGCGGACCACTTCCCGGAGATGTTTTGGCCCGTTGCAGCACTAGATTTCAGTGTGCCTGAATCTCTCACCCTAGAAGAAGTTGAGTGTTTCCATGGAACCCTCTGGTCGATGCACTTTTTCCTCCTTCACCAGCAACTGTCTTACCCAAAAAGCCAAGTGCATAGTGGGGACATCAGTGAACAATGTCGTATGGTTGACCTGGCCGCACTCCCCATGGCCAAGCACCCTGAGTCACCAGGTCACCATAGAGCCCTCCAACAGCAATTCGTTCAGAGTTTCTAAGTACTCCGCAATATTATCAAGGAGGATTCCCCCCACATGCAAGTCTGTGGCTGGGGTAAGTACGCTGCCCTCCTCTTCAGTTCTATCTGATGGCAACCCAACTCTCTAGGCAGCATTGAGGACATTCCCCCAAGAAGAGTCACAGTCAACATGACTGATCTATCAGAAGGGGAGATTGAAATGGATCTTCTTGAAGGGAACTTCCCCCTTGAGGGTGTGCCGCCACTACTAGACCCATCGAGAAGAGTTACTCCCCAACAGAGAAATCTTCTGGGTCACCCTCCACCCAGTGGGCCTCTAGTTCTAAGACGGAATATCGGTAAGGGTAAATAGTACCTCAGGGCCACCAAACACTCAGACCCGTCTACCTTAGTGTAGAAGTCAGAGAAAGAACCTGAGAAGGCAGTGTTGTGTCAGCAACTTTCCGAACAGAAAAAATTGGTCAATGACCTCCTGGTTGAACACGCTAAGAAACAGCGTCCAGATTATTATGATCCTCAGCCAGTACAATAGGGTTAGACATAGCTCTCCCCTGGTGAATTGCTTCCAAGGAACCCTAAACATCTTGTCCATGCAGAGAGGGTAGAGTTTGGTGATTATGGAAAGAGGGCGCGATATGTGTCCATGAATCCACCCAAATGACGCGTTAATCCTCTAGACCCAGCCCAAGTTCCCCCAGTTGCTCCACAGGCCGCCCACTAGCCACTCCATGGGATGCTAGGTCTGATTATCGCGTTGAAGAACCCGACAATGCACTGGTTGTTAGGGACCCCCATCAAGATAGGTACCATCATCTAGATGATCAAATGGAGGCACTCATTGCCCACCTCGAGGCATTGGAAATGTGACAGGTGGCACTCCCTCATGACAGCAAGCCATATTCGGCATGGGTATATGACATGCCAGCACCCCCGGGTTTCAGAAATCCCACCTTCTGCGCCTTTAATGAGAAGGGTGACCCCCCGAAGCATCTCGCCCACTTTTCTTCAAGTTGTGGACCCATATTGGGAACTATGGCACAACAAGAAGCCGCAAAGCACCGATGTTTCGTACAGACCTTGGAAGGGCCTGCATTCGTTTGGTATAGCCAACTCCCCATTGGGTCAATAGTGGGATGGGAGGATCTTCGTAGACAGTTTCTTTTCCAGTTCAGTTCCACCACGCAGAAGAGAAGCATCGTAGACCTATTAAAGTGAAAACAGAGGGCTGATGAGTGCATCGCGGACTTCACCACCTGGTGGAAAGGGCTCACCTACTCCCTTGACATGCCACTGACTTAGAAGAAATTACTGATGATGTGTGTGGGAAATGTTAAGATGGAATTGGTTCCCTACCTGATCACACAGAACTACCCGAAGGGTTCTGAGACTTCTTTGATAAGGCCCAACACCTCAAACAAGCCTTGCAACAGGCTAGCCAGGCACACATGTTGCCTCCTATAATTCCCAGGAGGAGGGATGTTAGAACCAAGCCTGCCGCACTGGCCCAAATAGAGGCCCCCAAGAAACCAGAATTACTACCAGTAGAGCCGCCTATGTAACCTCACAGAGGCCCGCCACCACAAGCACAACCTCCATTCTAGCAGCTACTTCCTCAGAATCGGCAGGTGCCTCCACATAATGCGCCACCACCACCCAGGTGGGATAATCAGGCTCTGCCTCCTCAGTAGGCTCCTCCAGCCCCCCGTCAGGGTCATTCTCCAAGGCCCCCCTTTTTGGATAGAAGAAACCAAACCTACTCATTTAATGATAATTATGTTCCTAGATATTTCTGAAGCACCTTGGAACAGGGGTTGTGCATTTACCTCAGTCAGGAAGGCAAGAATAGGAGAACCTCACTGATCACCCCCACAACTTCTCTTATCACCAAATCCTAGGGCACAAACTCAAGAAATTATATGTGTTCAAGTACTGGATCCAAGACCAGGTTGACAATAACATAGTCAGGTTGGGTCCTGCACCGGCACAGGTGGAATGTGTCTTCGTGAGGCCAGATAGCAGCAGTGGCAGCGAAGGTGAATGGCAGCAGGTTTCTAACCGCGGGTCTCAGAAGTATGACGACTGGATGGCCCTCATAACAGTATCCCATGCCCATGGTATCATCCATTCATGCTTGAATCAGCCAGAGCCTTCAGAATCCGCCACTAATACTTCTGTAGCGTTATCCCAACCATCCTCTTCCTAGAAGAGCAAGCATCAGTGGTGCAAAGGAAAGCAGCGCGCCCCGCCAATACCATCGTTGTCCCGTAATCTTGGTGACTTCATGACCCTGGAGATGGAGATTCCTCCTAGAATCCTCCCATTACTGGAAGACTCTTCGAGCGACAGTCAAGGGTACACCTCTGTTAATACCATAGATCTGGTAAATCCCTACATAACTCCCAACGATGAGGAGCACCATGAGGATCTTCCCAAAATCCCCAGTCACTGCCAACATCTTTGGAGCCATGGTTACCTAGGTCATCGAGGAATATCAGTTGGCACCTCCAGCCAGGTCGTGCATGCAACCGAGACCAGAAAGCAGGCCCAGCGCAGAGCTCAGCATGTGCAACCTCCTCATCTGGTGTCCTCAGATCTACCTCCGCTGCCATTTGTGCGGTTTGATCAGGAAGAGTCACTCCTACATCCCCACAACCAGTTGCGCCCTACAAAAAACCAGTCTAGGCCCTCTGACCTCCCTCTAGTAGTTACCCCAAGGGCTTCCATGAGTGGGCAGCAGGATACTCCTAACACCAGTCAGCCGCCGGTCCATCCAGCAGGGCCCACCATACCTCCTGTCATAGAGAGACCTTCTGTAAGCATAATTTCACTTCTAGTACGGATGTATGATGTCCTCAAACACCTTTCAAAAATCCTATTAATGTTCTCCATCCTCGAGGCTCTTCACCTATCGTCGGACATGCGTGAGGCCCTCACCAAGGCTTTAAGAAGCCCCCTCCAATTTGAGACGAATGTTCTAGCGGCAGAAGCCTTCCATGCTGAGGAAATAGAGAATGTTGAATTTCATACCATTATCTTATTCTATGGAGATGATGAGGGTTCCCCCATACAAGGGAACATTCGCCCATTGTATATCACCGGTCAGTTCAACGACATGGAGATTCGTCATTGCCTTGTTGACACAGGCTCTGGGATCAACCTTATCCTGAAGCAGACACTTCATAAGATGGGATTATCTGAGCATGATATGACTCCTTCTGACCTGAAAATAAAAGGATATAATAGGATGGAACAGACTCCGGTTGGCAAGATCTATTTTTAGATCCACTTCGGTGGCCTAGTTGCAAGCACCGAGTTTATGGTTGTCTCCCAGGACACCGCGTACAATCCATTGATGGGAAGGCCATGGCTTCACCTGTACGTGGTGATACCTTCATCATATCACCAATACCTCATGTACTCCCTTAATGGTCTAGTGGGTGTACTCAAAGGTGACGCATCTCCTTTCGCCTCTTGCAAGGCCTGCTATTTGGACATTGACTACTACAAGAGCAAGGATAAACAAATTCAAGCAAGTGAAGCTGAGCCCGTCGCTCGTACAAACGACCCTTGCGTACGCCTGAATGACACCTATGTCTTCCTGATCCATCGGTTGGAGGCCACGACACCCGATATGGGGAAATGTTTTGTCGTATCCAGGAAAAGGGGGAACCATACTCCCAAATCCATGCGGCATTGGAAGATCACTTTGTATTATTATACGAATCAGGCTTCAGTGATCCCGGAGCCTCCCACTCCCATAAGGTATCGGGACATCCTCCCCATGGCAATGATAGTAAGTCATATTTTTTTGTTCTGCAGGGCAGGAATAAGTCGGCTCCAACCGACTTTGCACTATTGCTTTGATATTATCAAGTGTGGCCCCTTGGGCCAAAGACTAGATGAGATTTGGTTGACAGCCTTCATTGTTATGGTTTTAGCAATGCCAGAGTCTCTTGATACAATAACCACTACCGCTCATGCTGGTACCAGCCTCCCATAGGGATCTTCTGACTCAGAAGAATCTCCGCCCGCGGAAGATCCTTCCTCCATAATTGGAGAAGAGGATATAGAGGATGCTCTCCAGCCTTTAAAGAGGGTGTCTCCACCACAGTCGACGAATTGGTACAGGTGAATCTCGGTAGCAAGGTGGACCTGAGACCCATGTTAATTAATTCCACCATGCCCTCCGAGGAGCAACAAAAGTACATAGACTTCCTTAAACCACACTATGACATGTCTTCCTGGAGTTAAGACGAGATTCTAGGACTAGATCCTCAGGTAGTCATCCACCGCCTCGGTCTCCTTGTAAATCATCGCGAGTTCAAGCAGCCTACCAGAATGATACACCCTTCTCATGGTGCCATGGTTGAGGTCGAATTTGATATGATCATCTGGGCCAATTTCATTAAGGAAGTCCATTACCCCAAATAGATGGCCAACATTATACCAGTCATGAAGAAAAACGGACAGATCAGAGTCTGCATCGACTTCTGGGACCTCAACCGTCATTGTTTAAATTATGAGTTTCTCCTTCCTATGAAGGAACTCTTGATTAACACCACAGCTGGGTTCCAAGATCTCTCCTTCATGTATGGGTACTCTAGGTATAACCAAATCTGAATGGACCTCGAGGACAAGGAGTCTACAGCCTTCAGGGAACCACAAGGTACTTTTTGTTACCAAGTTATTCCATTTGGTTTGAAGAATTCATGTTCCACCTATCAGCGGGCCATGCATCATATATTTAATCCAATCCTTAAGACCTCAGTGGAGTTCTACATACAAGAATTGGTGGTAAAATCTCAGTAGCATTGAGACCATCTCAAGGACCAGGAGAAAGTGTTCAGCTTTCTCTGTTCTCACCACTTGAAGATGAACCTGTTAAAGTGTGCATTTGGAGTCACCTATAGAAATTTTCTCGGGTTCATTGTCAGATACAGGGGCATCGAGGTTCACCCAGAAAAGATCACGGCCATTAGCCAAATGTCCCCCCCCCCCCCGAGCAATATTCGGGTGCTTCAAGATTTTCAAGGCCACATGGCCTACATACGCCAATTCATTGTGAATTTGGCTGGAAAGTGTAATCCCTTTTCTTGGCTCATGAATAATGGAACCGCCTATGAATGGCACAAAGAGTTCCAGACCGCATTCGAGAAAATCAAGTAGTATCTACTTCAGCCTCTATTCATGAGGCCACCCGTTGCCGGAAAGCCGATGGTCCTTTATGTGACCACCATGGAACGGTCCCTCAGTGCCCTTCTCGCCCAGAAGAACAATGAGGGGACAAAGAATAGCCTTTACTACCTCATCTACATGATCCTCGATACGGAGACCAGATACTCCTCCATCAAGAAGAGCTGGCTTGTTCTCATATTTTCCATGTAGAAATTGCGACATTACCTACAGCACCAAGAGGTACAGTTGGTGTCATGAGTAGACCCACTAAAGTATATCCTGATCCATCCAATGTTGACGGGACAACTAGTGTAGTGGGTGGTAATCCTCTAGAAGTTTGACAATAGATTCGTGCCTCAGAAGGCTATCAAGTGGAAAGCATTGGCAGACTTCCTTGCTGCCCATCCAACCCCCAATGACCAGTCTCTAGACCCGGATTTTCCCGACGAGGCAATCCTCTCGATAGATCAGGTCATCCCATGTTGGAAAATTCTCTTCGATGGTGCCTCCCGGAGCCCCACCGGTAGGAGGCTCCATGATCCTAGACTCAACAGAGTAGTCCTGGGTATCATCTTTATTACCTCATCGCAAGCCATTATGTCATACTCATTCCTGCTGTTAGAAGGCTGCACCAACAATGAGGCAGAGTATCAGGCCCTCATCACTGGCCTCGAGCTGGCCCTCGAGATCGGTGTGCCCCATTTCATGTGAAAGGGGACTCTGAGCTAGTCATCAAGTAGATCAACAGTGACTATGTTGTCAGAAAGCTAGAGCTCATACCATTGTTGGAACGTACTCTCCAGCTAATGGCCCAGTTCCCTTCTCAGCCCGAGGTTACCCATGTCCCTCGGTCACAGAATGGGAGAGAAGATGCTTTGCCCAGCTTAGTTGCATCACTTGCAGAGCCCAAACATGATGATCTGGTTATCCACGTTGCACACCGGAGAGTCATAGCTCATGTTACTCTAGATGATGATGATGTCCCATAGGTTAGCCATCTTACCACCGACGCCTCCACGTCAGGACCCCCGGGTTCCCTGGATGTAGTGATTGAAGTGACCCCCGATTGGAGGATACCCTTGGTTGAGTACCTCCAAAACGGTAATCTCCTGTCAGATCGGGCTGAGCGTGAGAAAATCTGACGACGTGCACTACAATTTACCCTCCAGAGTGGTCCCAATCTTGAGTAGATCCTCTACAAGCACAGTTTATATGGTTTTCTCCTCCATTACATTCAAGGGGTTGAGATTCAACAAGTCATGCAGGTGGTTCAGGGAAGTTCCTGCGGTGCCCATCAGGCTGGGCCGGAACTATCTCACCAGATTCGGAGATTGGGGTATTTTTGGCTCTCCAAGATCCACGACTACATAGAGTTTTCCAAGAGGTTCCATGCATGCCATGTTCCTTCTTGCTTCATGCATCGGCCACTGGAGCCTCTCCACACTACCAAGTACTCTTAGACCTTTGAAGTCTAGGGATTAGATGTCATAGATCCATATCCACCGGTGACAGCTCTCCAATACCGGTTCATCTCGACTACTACAGATTTCTTTTCCAAATGGGCAGAGGTTGTTCTGCTCAAAGAGGTCAAGGCACATTCTATCATTGACTTTGTCATCTCCAATATCATCTATCAGTTTGGAGTCCCTCATGCCTTCCTCACTGATAACAACACAAAATTATGAGCAGCCGAGTTGAAGAAGTCGTACACCAAGTACAACATCTCTTATAACCATACCTCCCACTACCACGCGCAAGAAAATGGGTAGATAGAGGCGTTCAACAAAACCCTCTCTGTCATTTTTAAAAAAATGGTTGGTCAGAACAAGAAGATTTTGTCATACAAGCTCCCCAACGCCCTCTATGCTTATTGGATAATGACTCATAATTCCACATAGGTGACCCCATATTCCCTGGTGTATAGAAAAGAGGTTATCTTGCCTATCTAGATTCAGTTTCTTTCATTAAGTACAACATTCTATGATTAGTAGGTGCTAGATAAAGTTGCAGAAATTCATTTGGTTTAATTGGAAGCACTTGATGAGAACAGGCTTCACACCCTGCATAATATGTAAAGGAATCATAACAAGATATCCGGAGTCTTCAACAAGAAGGTTCGCCTCCGCTCCATCTTGTAAGGCAACTTGGTACTGGCCCTCAGGACACCAATGATACCTAGTAGGAAACCACCCAAGTTGGAACCCAAATGGGAAGGACCTTTCATTGTTCACAAGGTTTACCCCAATGGTGCATACTCACTTGTGACCATGGATGGTGAGCATATAAATCCTCCCACCATTTCCAAATTCCTCAAGAAATACTTTACCTCAGCCACCCGGTCTGGCATGACCCTAAATAGTTTGGTCTTGCACGACCTTAAACTGCACCTTCTAACACAAGATGCTAAACTCTATATCGTTCTGCATGAAGTTAAACTATATATCTCCCCGTGAGATGCTAAACTACACCTTGAGAACTATGTACGGCTTGATTCCCATCCTTATGGGATATGTAGGAATGCTCGGATGCGTCGTCTTGATCCCATCCCCCAAACTCTCCTTTTCAACTATCCCCCTTGGGTATAGCCCTCTCGTAGGGTCCTCATGTGGTGTAGTGCGGGCCTCCTTGGCCCCGTCCATATCGGAATTGAGACTATTGCACCATGTGCTCCCTCGTTCTTCTATTCTCCCACATCCTCACCACAAGATGCTAAACTACATGGCCTTCACGAACTACGTATGACTTGATTCCCATCCTCATGGGTTACATAGGAACGCCCGGACATTTTGTCTATTGGACCATCCACAAAACTATAGAATATCCCCTTGAGTCAAGAAATGTGGTGTGGCATGGGCTCTTGCTGCAATCCACATTGATTTCATCATAATCTCACCTTGTGTCCCATTCCTTGGAGACTGCCATATCTTTCACAGTCTTGTTTGATGTTGAAATGCACATGCACACTTACTTCGCTCATGCTCCTTACTTAGGACTCCATCATCCTTCATGTCCGAAAGGGCCCCCAAATGGCATGGATACTTTGTCCAAGGGTCCTCTTACCATTACAGGACAACTTCCTCAAGGATTTTGTACAATGAATTGATACAAGTCCTGCGTTGAGAATATGGTGAGCGGTCGATGGTCATTTGTTGTTATCATTCTAGGTCACACGATATGGACGATGTGTTTCGAACATGGTCAACAGCTATCCTTTTTTGTTATCGCCACCCCATTGGTCCTTAGTATTGAGTGTAGTGGTTCATTCGGCCCTGCTTGTCTTCAAGTTGTGGTCTCTCTCGATTGATTCCATCTATTTGAACCTTATATAATGGGAGATCCAAGTCCTACTCCTTATTTCCCACACCGAGCACTGGTCCGATGGTCTTAGAGGCTACGATGAAGTAACACCCGCATAAGGGGTCATATGACAATGGTTGTTCGGGACGTCTAATTTCAGGTCCCCCGACCCTACCGGGCCCCTGGCCCGAGTTCTCACTTGGTATTGTACGGTGTGGTATAGGATTATGTCCTCATTCACATCAGGTTACTCTCTTCATCATACATTTCCCTCGTTAGGGTGTCTTACCCATTTGTGTTCATGCTGCATGACAATAAACTGCACATTTCCCTTTTAAGAACTACTTAAGTCTTGATTCCCATCCTCAGGGGATACGTAGGAACGCCCAGACATCTCGTCTGTGGTCCCAAATCAAGTGATAGATAGCCTCTCCTGTTCTCTAACATTTACTGGACCCTTGGCCTGAGGATCCTTTCCTAGAGTTGCACATGGTGTGATGTGGACCTCGTCCTCATTCACTTCGGGTATGCTTTATCACGTCATGTGTGTTCCTTCATGTCCAAGCCATATGACTTTAAACTATGCTAACTGTTCCCACATAACTTTAAATTGTTGCATCATTATCTCATGACATTAAAATTCATGACCAGTCCTATCACATTACCTTAAACAATGACACTATCATCCTAGATTCACTACGAAAAATGGTACTGCATTGTGATGACCTCACCATAGGGGACATCACATTGGGTATCGGTCATCCACTGTACCATTTTTCAATGCCATCATCTGGATTTAATCCTTTGGTGACACCGGGATCCCTAGGTCCTCAGTTTATTGCTTAAAAACACATCTACCCTAATGGAAAAACAAGATCTATCAAATGTCGCTTCTTTGGTGTGAGGGATAGACCTGCACGACCTTATTTTCCCTGGCATCGGTATCCTACCATGAAATCTATTGGAACTAAGTAGGGCTTGATTCCCATCTCCATGGGATACATAGGAATGCCCATGAACCTTGTCTTGGGCCCAACATAACTTTTGTTTTTGGACCCTCGATCTAAAACCTCCCCAAGAAACACATGATGATGTGGACCTCCTCCTCATTCACATTGGGTTGTACAATTACATCATCGTGTGTCTCTTGCGTTGCCTACCATCTATGGTCTGATCTCTAAGACCTTAAAATAAGACGTATTCTAGAACTACATATGGCTTTATTCTCATTCTCATGGGATACATAGGGACACCCAAACATTTATTCTCAGGTCTAGCTCTAGGAATCATAAATCCCATTCCTTATCATTTTCGGCCCCTTAGCCTGACCCCCTGTGGGGAACTATGTAGCTGTAGCTTTACCCTGAACAAGTTCGGGAATCCCCATGGTGACGTTGGGGAGTGAAAACTTCCTCACCATAGAGGTCCTATCAAGAATTCATAATGATCCATGATCAGACTAATACGCCCACCTAATGTGTTTCCACCACGGTGGCTTAATTTCAAGAGTTTTGGATTCTTTTATAACAAACCACCACTCCACCTTCCACGCTTTGTGTCCCCTTTATTCAAACCCTCATCCTATATTATCTTAAGGAACCCCCTAATAGTATGGATGCTCAGCTTATGGCTCACCTACTATCATGGGATAACGTTCTGGAATATTAATGGATGACATTTTGAGTCTGGCCCCATGTTTCTAACATGGTCAGCGGTCGGCCCCCATTTGTTATCCCCATGTCAGGCTAACATAATAGGGATACTATGTTTCGAACATGGTCAACAGTTATCCTTTATTGTCATGCCACCCCCACAGTGTTCCGAATCCAGGGTATCGTGATTCAAATTTTCCATTCCCCTGTGTTCAGATTGATTCTAATGACCATGGTGTTGCCTCGCTCATGCACTAGAGCACATTGGGAAGACAATACGTCTATTGTTATGAGGTCCTCTTCCTTTAATGGGGCCTCCCTATTTTCTCCTTGGAAATCCGGATTGGCTATTTGAATCTCAAATGCCCAAAGCTTGATTGATGCTCCCACATTCAAACGAAGTAATAGTACAAACATCCCTTGTTTCCCACATTGGGCATGACCCGTATGAGCTTAAGAATGGATTTCTATTTATTTAAGGATTGTGGTTGAATGAATTAAACCAAGATAAAAAGTAAATAAATTTATCCATACATGTAGTTCAGAACAAGATCCAATAAGGAGAAATGAGTTTATGAGTTCATCCAAAACAGAGACCTTAAGGATCAGCATCTTAGATAGATCGTTCCAGGGCCGCTACCTTTTGGATGGTGGCCTCTAGGATTGCTTCCTTCCCCCTGAGGACCCTCTCTTCATCAGAAGCTGCAGATCTCAGTTCACTGACCTTATCATGAGCCTGAGCCTATTTAGTTTAAAGTTCATTAATTTGGTGACTTGCTTCCACTAGATTCTCTTGGGTGTCTCCTAGATGGACCCTCAACTGCTCCACAAGATCAGAACAGTTTGCAAAGAATATATCTTCTTATTTTTTCCATTCTTCAAGGATTTGGACCTCTTGTTCTACCTTCAAGAATTCTTGGGTACTCCTTGACTCCTTCCGACACTGGGAAATGTCGGAATGTCGGATTCTCTCGCGCAGCTTCTCGGCCATGTAGTCGCGGACCATCGAATGAAGGCGCTGAGCATCCACCCCTATAGCAGATAGAAAGCACAGCTAGGTGTGGATCGATCTCATTCGTTTTATCCATTCTATATGAGACTGAACAAGAAAAATATTGATAGATTTCCACCCTTTGCGTAGCGTCATCCGGCTCTCCTCGGCTGCCTCTGAGTCTAAATCATCAATCTCCTCAGGATCTGTAGGCGCATAGTCAGGGAAAGTAGCCAACAGGCTAGCAGCAGGGTCCTCTTCGGGTGTTCCTCCCAAGGGTTTTGGTTCTTCAACACCCGGGCGACCTTCCCCTCTCGCCTCGGTCCTGGTAGTTTCTTCCTCAACATCTGGCCCTACCTTGAAATTAGTACCACCGATATCCACAACTTTTGCTCACCGAGCACCAAGGTCGGATCGGATTGAGAAGTGTGTCCTGAATAGGACGACATGTTTTCCATTGAATCACTAATAGGTGGCCCATGTTCAGCATCCCGACGAGCCTCTAATGTCGTGATTACTGCACAGATGATGAATACCCTGATCAATTGAGTTCTCCGACGGTAAATGTCGGTGTTGAAATAATGAACTTACAAGAGCCAAAAGCATCAGCCTCGGGTGTTCTAGCCGCTGTAGGAGTTGTCATTGTAGGAGATCCCTCAGCACTCATTAGCTCAATAATTGGCGTCAGCTCCCCACCTTGTTCTATTGGCACCTCTTTCCCCCATTCGGATGGAGACTCTTGGTCAGAACCAATATTCCCCTAAATAGGATAAAGAGATCGAATTGAAGGTTAAAAAAAGAAACAAATGAAGGGGGAAATGATAGATAAGGGTTGAGACATACCTTAAGTAACTCAGTTATATCTATATCAGGTCCAGTGATATTGCTACTTTCCCGATGAATCCCTTGGTGGGATGACCCTTGTGACCCTCCACCTTCAATCTCATCTTCCATATCACTACCCTCGTGCTCCTCGTCACTGTTGTCATCCTCGGATGACATCTTTTCTAGATCATGCTCTTGGATGAGCATTACCTTCACTAGGAGGGGTGGTTTCTCATGCCGACCTTGATGGAGTGCATATGCATCCATGGTCATCAGGTACGCGTGCCAATGATGGAAGCTTACCCTATCATCAACCCAGATGAGCCTGACTTCTGGCAGCTGGATTCCATCTTGTATTATCTTTTTCCAGAGTGCTTCAGTTCCCATCGACTACTATAGGGTTAACCAGTCTGACCACATCGCCTGAAAGATTTCATCATCAGAAGGTTAAAGAAGGTATCTTTTTTATTTCCTGAGAATCTCTCTGACCATTTCGCAAAGCCCTCTTCCCCTTGGTGATGATGGTGAGACCATGCCTTGTGATGTCCCTGCTACTATAGTCCCGACCTATGCAGGCCAAGTCTTCCGATCTGATTATGGACTTCCCTCTCCAACAACACTCTGCCTGCTATCTCGCCACCTAGATTCTACACTGGCTACCTTGATCTATCAGACTCACTTCCTCAAAATCCCTTCAGGGTATGCTATGGCCCAATTCTTGTAATATTCTGTTGAGAGGCCAGCATCAACTCCGGTGGGGGGAAAGGTAATGAAGTCTCCAGATCCATAAGTTGTGATCATCAGCAACATTTGGAGAAGAACATAGGGATTCCTTTCTTCTTGGACATTCGTTTACACTTTCTTCGGCATCCACTAGAGGAATCCAAACTGTCTGGAGAATCTGGAGAGCGCATAAGGCTCAAAAAAGATCTTCACATCAATCCGGGCCATGATAACCCCACCTATGATGCTCTGGAGGTATTCCCTTTACTCTGTGAGCCTTTCCCGTTGTCTATCATCTGGCCAATCGGGGTGGGGAATGGGCTAAAAGTGAAATTGTCATGATTTATCGATTCTGATCCTTACTCCCTCCTCATTGAGCATCAACGACATAACCCCGGAAATATTCTATAAGGAATGTCGCATTCCATTACTCATGGGATGAATGGCGTTTGGAAAGGTATATCTGCCGCAATGATCCGTGATCCAGCCATTAAAAATCTGGAAGGGACTACAGATCCTCCTCAGTGAGCCCCCTCTCGAAATGCTTCCCATAATGGTGTAAAAATGGGCTAATATGGGGACCCCCGGATTGAGACTCTGATTCACCACCATGATGCCAGCCATTACTAATGTCACTGGATAAACTCACATCCTTGCATCCCTCACTGGTAGGATCCTCCCACTTAGGAAGGTTGTGATAAATCTGACGTACCAGATGTTCGGATCCCGACTCCCATTTTCACTGAAGCCCCATGATTGATATTTCCCCACCTCTAGGACCCTCTAGTATGATCCACTTTTTCTCCTCTGTGCCGCAGTCGGACACCATCTCCCTCACCCCGACATCTTAACTTCTAGGTCTCTTTATAGGAACAAGCTGAACCATTTCTTATAGGAAATGTCCTTCAAAATGTCCTTGACCCCCAGCCTCTTCTTATCTAGCTCCAATAGATGCCATGTTAACATGGGAGTCTGTGATCTTTCCCCCAAAATGTTCCTTGTTGGGAGGAATTCATTGTACTGGTTCCCATCTAAAGGGATACCCCTGATGTAATGAACGTCCCAGAGACTGATGCAAACTTCCCCATGGTGAAGATGGAAGGTATTGGTATCGGGGGACCATCGGGTGAATAGCTCTGGACCGAGCCCATGATGATGGTAGAAATGAAACTGTGATATCCACAGTGCCTCAAACAAACCAATGTGCCACAGTTCGGCCCCGAACTGGTCACATGTCTGGCGTACCCAATACACCCAGGCCCATTCACTCATGAAATTGCCTCCAGTGTTCAGGTCTCAATCCTGCAACTAGCCCTTGGTTTCATCGGTAACACTATGACGAAAGGTACATGCGTAATGGGCTGGAGAATCCTCCACAACTGGGTCCGCTCCCAAAATGGTTCTGGTCCTAGGGTTCATAACATAAACATATATATGCCTAGTTTCTCTAGAATTATGGTCGTTTTTAGTGATGTTGTATCGAGGTAAGTCATCCTCGCGGGTCACCCATGACTGCGGTGTGTCGACTTCAAATCCCGAAAAAGGTACCTTTTTAAGAAACTGAAGTCCCATATCAGCAGGTTGTCAGACAGTTCATACACCTATTGAGCTGGGGTCAACATATTGAAGAGATTATGGTTGATGGAGACAATCCTTTGGGATCCATAAATCTCAGGTTTAGCAACCATCTCAGCCCTTCGAGCAGTGAATGCGGCATCTCCCTTAGCGTCATCCCAATTGGCGGCCATCTTCTGGAAGCAAAGTCTCAAGGAGTAGGCATGAAAAATCAGGAGTTGTCATGAAAAATACAGAAGTGGGTGCAAAAAACCCTAGGTTTTTGCGTAAAATGACGGCCGACCTCAGTGAATTACACGCAACCGAAGTGGATTTTTCACGAAAGTCAGGGGAAATTTTCTGCGCGTGAGAGCTCCTGGCTTATCGCGCAAGAGAATCTGTACAGAATGAGGGACCCATTGGGGGATTATATAGGCATGGATATGGGTTTACGTGTGTGCGAGAAAAATGAATTACGCGCCCCCATCAGTTTTACGCACCGCTTCATTTTTTAGCACGCACGGGCCCCATGGAGTTTTGCATCTCATTTTTTTCCTCAAAATTCGTCCTTTTCATCCCCTAACCAATCTGATTCTGAGGAGGGGCATTTGTAGACGCCGAAAAACTCTCAAGGGATGAAGGAATTTTTGGTGTGAAAAAGCGAAGCCATATTGGGACCCGAGGATCTATTCTGGGAGTCCCAGAGGGGTGGCCTAAAAAAAATTCAATGGTGCACGAAAAAACCTTGTTATCGCAAAAAACTGCGGGACCCAAGAAAAGGGTTGCATACCGGCGTGTAAATTTGTGTGTGGCCTCCTCGTGCGGTTGGACTTTTGCGCTGCCATTGCCGGCGTGCAATATTTCGCACGGGCCTATTTATCACGTGGATCTGGCGGCCCCGAGCGCCTATAAATAGAAGTTCGTCCCTTCGACTTTAGGTAGCTGAAGATTCTAAACCATATCCCTTGCAAAAAATTCACCTCTTGTGTGCACAAAAGATGGCCTTTAGGTACGAGATGTTTTGCGCCAGGTCGCCCTGGGGTCCGCGTTCGCATGATACCCCTTCAGTTTAAACTGCGTCTCAATCCCTTCCACTTGCACGCATGCCATCCAGTTGCACGCAATCCCTTATAATTGTGTGAAACCCCAGTCCTTACTCACAATAATTTCTAGTTGTGCACCATCTCTTTCAATTTCACGCAACCCCAGTCCTTGCATGCAATCCTTTCCAGTTGCGTGCAATCCCTTTCAATTTCATGCAACCCCAGTCCTTGCATGCAATCCTTTACATTTGTGCACAATCCCTTTCAGTAACGCACAACCCGAGTTTTTACCCACAGTCCTTCCCATTTGAACACAAGTCATACTACTTGCGCGCAATCCCTTCCAGTTGCACGCAAAGCCTCAACTCTAGTTTACGCGCCAATCTCCTCGATTTCGCGCCATCCCATTGTTTTCCGTGCAATTGTTCCTATTTCGTGCCAATTGCGCACAAACCTCCACGATTGCATGAAACCCTCTGGGACCCTTTACCCAAGCTGTTTCCCCATAGCTGGTCCATTTGTGCTAACCCCATCCTCCTTGGGCATGCTCTTTCGCATGTGTCTAATGTCCTTCTTACAGAAATCATTTTCAGGTGCCTCTTACGCCCTAGGAATCTACGTTATACACCATTTTCCCGTATGACCTTCTAGCCACATATGAGGTAACTTCAAAGCCCCTTGGACAGTATTTCCTATTGTGTTGCTTCGCCTTATGCTTCTTCGCATAGGCACGCTAATAGCTATTGCTTCTTTGCATAGCCATGCTAACATGGACCCCCAATGGGATCACCTCATGACACCCCACATCCACGGCATTGCCAGTCCCTTCCCTTCACCAAGGTTTAGTGGGTACCGGTTATGTAAGTCCTATGGGTGCGGAGTGAACATGCCTTGTCTGAGCTACAGGTCGTTAAACTACCAAGCACCATCATCCTCAACACATGACATTAAACTCTGACCTTCCCCCCATGCATCCTACGCAGGTTCCCACGGCTCAGATATTCTCCATTCCCACTAGTCTCCATGGGAGTGAGATCATTCCTCACATGGAATGAGATCCTCTTTATCAGAGTGGCATCCATCCGCGGGGAAAGGGAAACTACCGGGGTGTAAGCCCCAAGCCTTTCTTGCAGGAGGTAGTATCCCTACTCCTCATCTCTTCCTTAGTGGAAAGGACCAAGAGGGGAGAGGGGCACGGGGGATTACATTACCCCATCCCTTTCCCGCTAGGCTTTGTCACCACCTGGGCCTCCACCCTAGAGTAAGTCCCAGTCTCCATCTCCCTGGGCCTCCATCCTAGAGTGATTCCCAATATTCCTCTCCCTGGGCTACTAACCACGTGTAAGACCCATTCCACTTCCCACAGATGAACCTTTCGCATTGTGATCATCAGGTATTTGTTGCCTCTTATTTCTCACCCCGAGAATGACTCATGTGGGATTAGAGTAAGCGTCGACCATGACACCAACCCCGGACAACCTAGAGTGTAATCCCCACACACCATTGGGAACTATGTGGACTTTGATCCTTGCCAAGGTAAGGTACGTAGGAAGCCTCCCCGAGGTTCAAGCGCAACTCTCGGTCGTTCCGACCCTCTTCACGTTGGTTCACCAACACCTTGAAATTTCCGAACTACGTGTACTTTGATCCTTGATAAGGTGGGGTATGTAGGATGCCGCCCCAAGGTTCAAGACCACCATCCACCGGGACCCTAGGTCCTCATTTATGTCGGTTCACCAACTCCTACTTCTAAACTATGTGGACTTTGATCCTTTCCAAGGTAAGGTACATAGGAAGCCTCCCCAAGGTTCAAGCCCAACACCCGGTCATTCCGACCCCCCTTCTCGTCGGTTCTCCCATCTATTCAAAACTACATGGACTTTGATCCTTACCAAGGTAAGGTACGTAGGAAGCATCCCTGAGGTTCAAGTCCAACCACTGGTTGTTCCAACCACCTTCACGTCGGTTCAGCCATGCCATTTCTGAACTACATGGACTTTGATCCTTGCCAAGGTAAGGTACGTAGGAAGCCTCCCTAAGGTTCAAGACCAACCATAGGTTCCAACCCCCTTCATGTCGGTTCCCACCCATTTTTGAACTACATGGACTTTGATCCATGCCAAGGCACGGTATGTAGGAAGCCTCCATCAGGTTCAAACCCAACAACCAATTGGTCCCAGCCATCTTCATGTCGGTTCACCACACCATGTGTAACTACGTGGGCCTTGATCCCTGTCTCCTAGACATGGTAAGTAGGAAGCCTCCTTGAGGTTCATCCCCATTAAGAGGTAAGCCATTGTCAACCCCATTCAGCGGTAAGCCATTGGCAACCCCAATTCAGCAGTAAGCCATTGTCAACTTCATTCAACAGTAAGCCTTTTTCAACCCATTTTATGGTAAGCCGTTGAAGTCCCATATCGATGGTAATACAAATTCAGATAAACTACACGAACTTTGATTCCCTACCATGGGGATACGTAGGAGGTCTCTTCGAGGCTCAAGCCCACCATCATCATCTCCCTCGAGTCGACCCCATTCCATTCTCCATTCACTTCACTTAACCACCCATCATCCATCTTGATTCTTCCCCGAGCCGCCACATCCCGGTGAGATCAGTCCAATTCACCTATTTGTTTCTCCTAGCAGTAAATGGGTAACTAACCACACGTTAGACCTGAAATCAGTGTTCCCTCACGGGATTACACCTATCTGATCCACTCTAGTTAGTGTTCCGATCAGTCTGATATGTCTCTGCTAGACGTTAAACTTGTGGCATACCATGTGTTAAACATAGAAAGTTGAGGAAAACCTCATATAAATTCCTACGGAATATAATTTCCCACACTCTATGTGGGATTCCTCAGGCTTCCACGCCCTCGAGAAGCCCTATAATAAGGGGAATAAATCCAGAAGCGCTAGAGTCCCAACATCCAGACACACCAGTGATGTCCAATGTGACTACTCCCCGAACCAAAGGTTGCTGCCCTAGCTGAACCCTTTGGAATGTCCTGATAGAAGCAGCGTAATTAAAAGGATTCCATGAAGATATGGAACTGGGAAGAGTTTCATAAACAACGTATCAAATCTATAAGGGAGACCCAGACTATGTGACGAGTTTCGAGGATGAATCCACGGAAGGAAGAACCAACATCCCATCATCCTGTTTCGATCAAGGAGAAAATTTCCCTGAATAAGCGACAGATGTCACTCGCCTTTGGAAAGTGGGAATGCAGGGCAACAAACAACACCGTCTTCCCTGAATCAGACGAATGCGCGCACCCTAGTGAATGCTTCGGAAACAATATCTTCCTCTTTGTAATGACGTAAAACAACAGGCCACTCTAGGGTCTCTCTAGAGAGATACTTTTAGGAAATGAATATGATCCCTCATCAGGAAGATACGCTCAACTAATGTTTTTAATCACAATGGCATAATTTCAAGACCGTTGGACTCCATTCGAACAACTTGTCACTCAACCCTCCACGCTTTTCATGCCCTTTATTTAGATCCTCATCCTATTTCATGCCTAAAGTAACCTTTTAACAATAATAATGCTTGGCCTATGTATTTTCTACTATCCTGTGCTAATGTTCATGAAGAGTAATGGTTTACATTTCGAGTCAGGCCCCGTGTTTCAAACATGGTCAGCGGTCGGCCCTAATTTGTTATCCCCATTTCAGGCTAACACAATAAGAATACTGTGTTTTGAACATGGTCAATAGTTATCCTTCATTTCCATTTCATCTCTATAGTGTTCCAAATTTTGGGTATTGTGATTCATGTTTTCCACTCCCCTTTGTTTGGATTGATTCTAACGCCCCTGGCGTTAACCCGCTCATGCACTAGAGCACATCGGGAAACCGGAAATTTGACTGCTCTAATAACTTCCTTCTCTAGTCATGCCTCCCTCTTTCATCTTACAAATCTAGATCAGTTTTTCAGACCCTATATTCTTAAATCCTAGTTTCCACTCTCATATTAAAATGGAATAGTGATGCAGTCATCCCTTGTTTCTCACATCAGGCACGGCCCACGTGAACTTAGTGATTGATCGCTGGATATTTCACGAATGTGATGGAAATGTAGAAAACCAAAAAAAATAGAACTCATGAACATAACCAACATAAACATGAAAATCCTGAATGAATTTTTATGAGTTTACCCAAATTACAAAGACCAAGTATTGGACCCTCCCATAGATGGGTTGACCTATTCAAGGGAGCATCTTAGCTCCGTCACTATTTGGCTTGTGGCATCCAATATCTATTGTCTCTTGTTAAGCTCTTGCTCCTCCTCGATGGCAGTGGGGTATAGTTCATCAAACTAGATCTAGAACTGATCCTTGTCAGCTCAGATAATAGCCATCTATTAAGAGGTTAACCTTATCTATTCTTCATCCTCTACCAACTGGGTCTTCAGTCGCGATATGAGCCCCAATTGCACATTGAGGAAAGAGGAATACTCATTCACCCGCACCCTCAATAGTTAGATCTCATTCTCAGCCTCCTAGAGTCTCTTGATGTTCACAGACTTCCTCCACTTCCATCCCATATTGAGGTTGTTCTCATGTTCCTGTATTTTCTCTCCCATGAAGTCTCGGATGAGCGTATGAGGATGCGGGGCATCCACTCTTCTAGGGCATTGTCATGAAGACTAGAATGAAGCCTCCCAATCTATTCTATCCATTATTCTTGTGAGGTCTCCCAAATGAAGCACTTGATTAGCTTCCATGACCAATAACAGATGACCTTTCTATCTTCTTTATCAGAAGTTATCTCATCCTGGTCTGTAGGGTCGGTGGGTTCATATGTGGAGAATTCTTCTAGGAACTCATCAGCAGTCTCCTCATCCAGTGTCTGGATGTGTAGGTCAGGTCTCATGTCATCCGATTGATCCTCGTTATAAGATTCCACCTTATTGATTTTAGGTTTTGTCCTACTGATGATCCCACCTGTAATCAGGAGCATTGTTTCTTGGTCAGTATGGATGTCTGCTTCCACGACCATTGGTGTTCCCTTAGGAAAGGTTGCGCCTGGAGCCCCGGTCATCCTCACCAATGTGGCCCATGCCATTTGAAGAATTGTTCATGTGACAATACACATACATTAGTTTGCCTGATTCAATGGATGACAGTTTCAAATTCTGTTAAAAAAGACTTACAGAGATCAAATAGTTGGTCTCACACTTGAGCTATTATCATCGGGATCCTAAGGTGTGGCCCCTCATATATGGTTGGAAAATCCAAAGACTCCGGGAGAACCGCCCCAGGTGTTTCATGCATGCTAGATACAGTAATCACCATTGTCGTAGGTGCAGTTCATGAAGCTACATCTACTATTGTGCAAGAGCGGGTTTTGTGTATGAGGCCCTCTTGCATAGGTCAAATGTTAGTTGAGAAGGCCTATGTTTCCAGAATGAGGACCACAAGAAAATAGTTTAGGGTTTACCTTAAGATCCTTCTCAAACTCTTCCAGCTCTGAGTTTGCAACCTCAACTTCCTCTAGAGGGCTCCCTCTACCAGCCTCCTCCCCCCAGAACGACCCTTATGATTCTTCCGATAGGGGGAAGCGCTCCCTAAATTCGGTAACAGACAACTACGGAGGGACCATTTTATTGATTAGTACTTTCACCTGATCCTTTATTGAACGTGGGGTACCCTAAGAGTGCATGAAGTCCTCTAAATCAGTGTCGTACTTCTCCCCTTCTTCCTAAGATACCTAAAATTCATCCCTCGCATGACCAATTCCCAACAGATCCATTCTACGATGGTTCATATGGTGCCAAATTTGGGAAAGATTGAAGAATTGTCTGTTAACATCCTAGATATCCCATGCCTCTGGGAAAACAGCATCCTTAGGGATGTCTATATGACATAGCCGATTCCCCATATCCTAAGTGGGTATTCTATGGAACCCCTTAGGTGGCATCCCCTATTGCTAACTTTTCTCCTATGGGACCATTGGGTCCACCGCTAATTTCTTCCTCTTGATCAGTGCTGGTATCATCACTATGGTATCCCCGCCACCACAAGATGTTCTTTCCACCTTCTTGCCCTGACCTTGAGGTTGAGGAGGCACCTTGTCACCAAAATGTACGGTCCACTGCTTCAACATCTCCCATGAGTAGGTTGCCTCCCAAATCATGGCATAATCCTTCACTAGCCCATAGAAAGTTGTGGTCAGAGGCAGCTCATTCTCTATCTTCCCATCCTCCCATGTGGACATGAGTCACATATACCTCATCAAACAAGGATGGTCCTCGGGGTGTAATCCCATTTAGAACTTTAGGGTCATCCTCTACATGCACCAAAACTGACTTGTGAAGCGGTGTGGGGTGTATGGCTCACAGGGAGGCTTGCAGTCAACCCACGCCACCAGGAATCCATCCTGAAATTATAGAAGATTGAATGATGCTCTTCTGTTTCCTGTCCGTCATCGGTGAGAACACTGGAAATGGGGATGGATGGAAGTTGAACTTGTCCACCTTCCAAACTCAATTTAGCACTAGTGGCAGGGTCAGCTTGGTTGAGAAACTCCCCATCGCATTCAGAATATCCAGTCGGAAGTCTAAACCTGTACGGGAAATGGGGTTCATGTATTCATTGGCACCCATATGCGCTACTATCCACCCATATAGAAGATGGAGTAGCCCACATAACCTATTTGTCTTCTTCCCTTCACTGATATTCCATAATACTTTGTATAGCTTAGCTAGCACTGGGATCCCTATATTTCTTGGTTCCCCCATCACTAACATGGATGCCATGATAAATGTGCTCGGACATACACCCATGTTCGTATCTCTTACTAGCAGAATCTAGCCATAAATGAGTGCCAAGATGAACCCAGCCAACCTAACCACCAGTTGTTGATCAGTGATAACATTGAACCCCCATGTCTTCCACTGGCTATCCTCCATGATTTTCCATTATGAGTGTTTTTTTCTATGTTGGACCCCCTTCGGGCAAGTGGAAGGCCTCACATGAAACCTCCAATCTAGAGGGGAATTCTCAAACAGCCTGAACCAAAACTTAAATTGGACATCCCTCACTAACTTCTTGTCATGTCCTAGAAGAAGGTCCATCAATACATTTTCCAATAGTGGCATCTACTCTAGGTCCTCCCATGTGTTCACGGAAGGGAGGAACTCATCATATAGCACCCATAATATCAGAATCCATGAGATTTTGTGAAGGTCCTAGAGACTGATACCAACCTCCCCATGGTGAAGATGAAAAGTGTTTTTCCTCGATGAGCACCTTCTAAACAACTCTTTCATTAGTTACTTCAACCAGTAAATATGGAATTTGGAGGCCCATGCCACATCATACAGGCCCACTCACCTCAACTCCACCTCAAACTCCTTGTAGGGGGCATAGACCCAGTAAGCCCATGCCTAGTCATCCGTGAAATTGCCTCCCTAGCGCAGATCCCACTCATTGGTCCACCCCTTATTCAGGTTCCTCAAAGCCACCATCCAATTGGTGTGACACTGTGGGGGAGATACCTCTACCTAAAATGCCTTCTCATCACTATTGTTAATGTGGTTATACAAGAAGTCACCATTGAAGGGTGTATGATTTTCCCAAGTATGACCTTCGACCACACTGAACCACTGGTGCTAGCACGACATACTCCTAAACCAATAGGCTTTCTCATCCTTTCATGCTTCGGGAATGAGAAAATCATCCCTCGAACCAAATACGTATAGAGGTTGTATTTTTCATAGAGGGTAGTTCTTATGGATGTCCGAAAATAGCTCCACCAGGGATTCAGGGTCCGAATGACTCTGCACACATTCCCCGATGCCCAGGTTATCATCGATATCTACCCTCTGGGAAGCATCCCCAAGACCCCCCCTGGCAGCTTCTTGGTGATCCATTCCATCTCAAAACATTTGAAATTTTTTTCCTAGATTTCATAGCTTGATTTTAGAGCTCAACCACAGAGCTAGATCACAAATAAAGGTCGCTGAGCCCTTCAACAGACCCCATAGGCACAAACCTCAGAGTGCACAATCGGAGAATTTGAAGACTCATTGTGTGCCAAAGATCAAAAGAAGGATCGATTTGAAAAGAGCGATCACAGTTTGTGTAGATCTTCATTAATAAAGATCCCACGTAAAAAAAACACAGAGATAATTAAGGAAAAAATAGGGGTCTTCCACCCCTACATATAGGCAACGACCTCCAAGCATCGCGGCGAGCTTCGTGGTGTTCTCAACCCACGCATCACTTATCCGCATTGCAACCCTACTTCATGATCTTGCTTTGAAATTATCTTAACAATTTTGGAAATCAACCCTCATAATTTGACCCTCATTTTCTCCTCACCTCCAAGTTTTAGGGTGTTAATGTTTTGGCACCAAAATGTGTTCATAGAAAAAAATGAAAAGAGAACACCAATGCCAAATGGGATACTTTACAAAGCACCTTTGCGAAGCCCTTCATCTTTGTGGATAGAGTAAATCTGTGGCCCCCTGTACAGCTGCCGTAGAGGAAATATCTTGAAGCCTATGCAGTTACGATGCAATTGATAGAATGCTTCACACCACAGATGGAACAAGATCACCTCTGTAATCCCATTGAAATTGATGGAAGCCTCCACGAGCATCATAGAGGGAATTAAGGAGGCATCTACACTGAGGAGGGGATGACTATCGACTCTGTAGTTAAGACAAACTTGACACAATCCACTTCTGATAGAAAAGTGCCAATGGCTTCACAAAGTACAATCATAGCTTCGTGTTTCCTTTATCCTATAAATACCAGGCTTCCCTCAGACCCAAAGGATATATACCCAGAACTTTCTCCTTCTCAGATTTCAAATCACAAAACACCCTATGCTCTGTGAAGAATTGATAAAAATGGGTCTTCAATGTATTTGAGCATTTTAAAATACCTTTTAATTATCTCAAATACAACCTCTCTTTAAGAAGGGATTATGTTTGCAAAGTCCATGGGCCATCTCAAAGGAAGTAGAGCCCTAAGGTAACTCGATTCTTCACAAGGCACTTAGGCTTCACGAAGTACATTCCATGCACATGTGAACCACATGCTAAGGCAGGATCAATGTGCTTTGTGAATTGCATTACTTCATATTGTTGTTCTTTTCAAGGCACCCAGGCTCTACTAATTCCTACTCTGTGAAAGCACTTTCACTTCATGAAGCACACTTTATACGCATGTAAACACCACACCTAGGATAGGCCACTCCACATTTCGAAGCATACCCCATCACAAATTATGTCCACTATGTGGAGAACCAGAGCTTCTAAAGGCCCCTTCTTATGAACCCTTTTTCTTTACAAACCCTTCTCTCGTATAGCCCTCTTGGTGTGTGTGAAGTGATTACAAGATCCCTTGGGTGGTGCTTCATATTTATATGCTTTTCCTAATTATTATTTTCATAGGCACACTAAATGATATTGATTCTTCGTATAGCCATGCTAACCTGAGCCCCTCAAGGGATCGCTCCATAACCCCACCCCACAAATGGCATTACTGGTGCCTTCCCTTCACCAAGGGTTAAAATTCCCTAGTTATGTAAGCCTTAGGGGTGAGGAGTGAATCCTCATCATCCGAGTTGCAAGATGTTAAACTGCCAATCATCATCATCCTCATCACATGACATTAAACTATTGCCTCTCCCCATGTAATATACTTGGGCTGCCCCTCCTCGGACATTTTTCATGCCCACTGTTCTCCATGGGAGTGATATATTCCTCACATAGAATGAGATCCTCCTTACTTGGAACAACATTTGTCTATGTGGAATGGAAACCATCTTGGTGTAATCCCCTACCCTTTCTTGTGGGAGATAGTAACCTTGATCATCCTATCTTCTTCTCTGCGCAAAGGCCATAAGAGAGATGGGAAAATGGACCATCAATACCCCATCCCTCTCCCTTTGGTCTTTATCACCATCAGGATTATTTCCTAAAGTATGACTCAATCTCAATCTCCCTACGTCACCAACCATGCATAAGCCTCTCTCTATTCCTCACAGACGCACCTTTCATGATGTGATCATCTAGACTTTGTTGTCTATTGTTTCTCACACTGATCATGACTCATGTGGTCTTAGAGAAAACATCGACCATGAAATCATCCTTGGGACACCTTAGTGCATTAGCCCCATCCATTCCCGTAGAACTACATGGACTTTGATCCTTTCCCTTTCCAAGAAAGGTACGTAGGAAGCCTCCCTGAGGTTCAATCCCATCACCCATCGGTCCCGACCACTTCCTCTACGTCCACCCTCATCCTGCATGATGTTAAACTGTATTCCCCATTCATCTTGTATGATGTTAAACAATATGCTTTCGAGCTACATGGGTTTTGATCCCTATCTCCTAGGTAGGGCATGTAGGAAGCCTCCCTGAGATTCAACCCCAAACATTGGTAAACCTATTTAAACTACATGGGTTTTGATCCTTGTTTCCTAGGAAGGGTATGTAGGAAGCCTCCTTTAGGTTCAACTGCAAACACTGGTAACCCTATTCGAACTATGTAGATTTTGATCTTTATCTCTTTGACAGGGTATGTGGGATGCCTCCCTAAGGATCAATCCCAATCTATGGTCTACTGTTGTATTCCCCTATTTTGGGATCCAACTCTATGGTCTTCCCCCCAAGGCATTAGATCAATCTTAGGATGCAAACCATGTGTAAGTCCTAACTTCATTTTCAGATTGTTGTCCTCTGTGCACACCCTGATCCTATGCCTCACCCTGAACTATGTGGGTTTTGATCCCTACCTCCTAGATGGGGTATGTAGGAAGCCTCTCAGAGGTTCAACCCCAAACACACGTAAACTTTGGTGTCCCCTTTTCTAGGATCCAGATCCTTGATCCTTCCCTTAGTGGCATTAGACCAACTCTTAGGCCTCTAACCATGTGTAACTCCCAACATGTCATCGGGTCATTATCCATTGCGTACACCCTAATTCCATGCCCCATATTGAACTATGTGAACTTTGATTCCCTGCCATGGGGATATATAGGAAGCCTCCCTAAGGTTCAATAACATCACTCATGTCCCATCCTGGTCTCTCCCTTGAGCCTTTGTGTTTTGAGAAGGACATTCCCCAACCTGGAGCTTCTACTTCCTCTGGGTACCATCCATGCATCTATTCACATGGGTTGCCTCCTTAGGTGTCCCATCGCCTCACATGAACTATGTGGACTTTTATTCCCTGCCACAGGGATATATAGGAAGCCTCTATGAGGTTCAAGCCCCACATCACCATAATCTTTATGTCGGTTACATCACATTCCTCTCATCCACTTCATTCAACCATCTATCATCCATCCTGATTCTTACCTAGTTAGCCACATATCGATGATATTGTTCCATTCCTATGGGTAGCTAACCATGCATAAGCCCTACACAATCCATAACCATCCAACCAAGAGTATACCTCTTGGGATGGGCCGCTAACCATGTGCAAGCCCCTACATGTCTTTGGGTTGCTATCCTCTGTGTACAGCCTAATTCAATGTCTCACCCTTTGAACTATGTGGGTTTTGATCCCTTTCATCTATACAAGGTATGTAGGAAACCTCCCTAAGGTTCAATCCCAGCTAACAGTAAACCCTGGAGTCCCCTTTATAGGGACCCAAGCATCCTCATGTCCATATTCATTGTACATTTTGATCCACTCACCCAGTAAACCCCTTAGGTGCTCCAACTTAGGGATGTACCCATATGATCTACTCATATCTGTGTTCTGATCAGTTCGATCTGTATCTTCTAGATGTTAAACTCATGGAATACCCTATGTTAAACATGGGAAGTTGAGGAAAACCTCGGCAACATGCCTATGGCATATAATTCCCCACACTCAATGTGAGATGCCTCTGGATTCTTCTCCCTCGAGAATCCCTATCATAATGGGAAGAAACACAGACGCATCAGTTTTTCAGTGTCTAGACACAACAACGATGTCCAACATGACTACTCCCCAGATTGAAGGTTGTTTCCCTAACTTGACCTCTTGGAATGTCCTGACAGAAGTAGTGTAATCAACCGGCATTAACAAAGATATGGAACTAGGAAGAGTTTCATGAAAAATAGCTTAATATTTAAGGGAGACTCGGAATAGGTGACGAATTTCGAGGAGGATTCCACAGAAGGAGAAACCGACATCCCATCATCCCATTTCGATCAAGGATAAAATGTCCCTAAATAAGAGATGGATGTTGCCTGACTCTGGAAAGTGGGAATGCGTGGAAATAGCCAATGCGTCCTCAATAGATGGATGCACACCCCAGTGAAAGCATCAGAAACAATAAGTAAAAATTGTTTTTCATTATACATGAAATGGGTCAGTTTCTTACTTCTATAGTGGGTATCTTTGATGTCACTCTCATTGTTGGTATAGTTGGAACTATGGAGTCTCAATGTCTTTGTCTACAGAGGATCCACATTGGATCTAGGGTATTTTATTTATTTATCATTTCGGTATTTATTTTCACACAATTTTTTTGTTACCTTGATATTGTTCTCTTATTAGTATCTTATTGAGTTGTGTGGTTTATTTATCATGCATCATATAGTTGGTGTTATTATTATTTTATTTTTTTCTTTTTAAATTTTGAATTTTTTTTTAAAGGTAAAATCATCCCCCAATGATTAGGTAAGCCCTTGGAATTTATTACTAACCTTTTTTATCTTGGGGATGTCACCTAAGGATTGTGGAACATTAGATGTTTCCAAGTCAATGGTTAGGGTTAGGATTTTACAACTTCCCCACTGGTTTTCAAATCTTCCCCAACATCACACATCCCGATCTATCTCTCTTAAAAAAGTAATCCTATGATAAGAAATCTGGTAAAATATATCATAACATGCATCATGTGCATCATATCAACTCATCACACACCATTCACCACATGCACCACTTCATCTCATCATTTCGTTCCACATCTCTAAACATTAACTGAGTAGTTTTCAAGATCCACCATAGAACGTACATCAAGTATTATACCGCAATAAATCACAACCCTTACACAACATGCCTATAATAATAATTAAGATTTTATATCTGGAGATACATGTGTGTGAAATGACCAAAATTCATTACCTACGTCTATACACATATGTAAGAAAGGTAGCCTCCCATGAAGGAGATTGAAAATTCCCCAAGGAAAGTTGTTTCTTTATTTCTTGATGGAACTGGTGTCCTTACAGTTTCAATTTTTTTTCACATTTTTTTTAAGTTGATATCGTTGTTGCTGTTTGGACTCCTCAGCTAGAACCAGACGGTGCATTGTAATCTCTTATCTAATGTTATGGGATTATCTATCTATTCTTGTATTAGATATTTTGGTTTATTTTTACGTATGAAAATACACTATTTTTTGAATTCATTTCATAATACTACTTTGAGAAGAGAGTGGGGAAAGAGAGGGTATCCATTCATTCATTCCTCACCAACCTAGATGTTAGGGAAAACACCCTCCCAAAGCCCACTATGTGTCAATATCCCAACCAAAAATGGTGGAGTGGTATATGAAATCACAAATCATATAGAATATATATATCTTAACCACACGATGGGAAATTAACAAGAACTAATATTGAGTATAGTTATCAACTCATGGACACCTGGTTGTCATTGTTAAGGACTTGGTAACCTATACCCAGATGTCCTGAAGGCCTTCTCTTTTATTTTATTATGGATAATATCTATTTAAAGGGTGGAAGGGTAACTCGTACATGACCTGTAGGCCCAAGGCCCAAGGCTTGACAAACCTTCAATACATGACCCGAAGGCCCATAGGCATACCATGCCCAATACATGACCCGTATGCCCAGCCCACTTGAACTTCCCCTTCCTAGCTTTTCTGCATCATTGCAAGCTCCCCACCTTGCATTGCTGATCGGCTAGCATTGCCCCATACAAATCTACACGGTGCCTGGTCCCGATGGCAGCTGCCATACCCTCTCATTCTGCCAATCCGGTTAGCTCTACATCTGGTGGCTACTACTCATGTTTCTCTGATCCTCTTCTGGGGAATGTTTTGTGTGAACTAGGCTACTCCATGGTCTATGTGACCTGAAGGCCCTGTAGCCTGAAGGCCTTTGATGACCCGAAGGCCCTAGGGACCCATAGGCCCAAACCGATGGCCTGAATGCCCAAATCGGGTGAATAGTTCATGTTGCTATAGTACCGAACATAAACTGCTACAGTGCTGCTACAGTGACCAGGAAATTCGCCTCCACCCAGTTTTGAACTCGGGTCTCTTCGATGCCAAGCAAGAGCCCTTACCACTTGGGTACGGGCTCGTTGGCACTTGGTAACTTATAAGCACACAAGCATTACAATAATAATCTCAAACAATTCTTTATTTTTAAAATTTCACATTAATTAATTCAACAATTATTAATCAATATTAAACAATTAATTAATGTTAACCCATTTCCACTTTTCATTAATAATCAACTAAATTACATTCCCTCTAGGCATAAGCCAACTGATCTCATGGTTCCTCAATAGTTATCATCACCCAACATTTTATTCAAGAACCAACCCATGATTCAATATATTTATCTTTCATTCTCATTCCATAATTCCAGGTACTATAGGAATCATCCTGTGTTGCAATGAAAGAGATAATTATACCAATACAAACCAAATACCTTAAGTAGTGGGGAAAGTAATACTAAAAAAATAAAATCTTCCATATGGCCTTTTAACCAAATTCATTATCAATAAAGAATCACAAATTTTAGTAAAATAACATGAAATCCCATATTCATCCCATTTCATCAGTCCCAATGCCATTCCTGACACCATCATGCATATCTCCTTTTATATCACCATGCATAACTACATGCATATCACCATGCATCCCATAATCTTAGGTGATAGATTATACCACAACCCCAGGCCTTCCCACCCATGTCTCATCAAACCATAATTCATCCTAGGATCACATAACATCAAATCAACATGCTTAAATATAGAGAAAAGACATAAGGCTCCATGAAAATAAATAACTTTCAATTTGGATATTACATCCTAAAACCAAATAATCCATCCTTCATAAGAAAATAAGAACACTCTACCCAAAAAAAATTATCTTTATAAAACAACTGGTTCATTACCATATTGAATTAACGAATTCATTTATCGTATTACATACACAAGAAACATAAGGAATTATGTGTTAATGAATATAACATATTTTAATATTATTTCAAGAATAAATCCCAATTTCATAAAACTCTAAAGTTGATCAATTACATTTAAACATGCCTCTAGAATTACTTTGATTTCCATCAAATTATAAGGAAAAAAATCAAGTTAGACATGCCTCTTAATTATTCAACTAGAAATTATTACCAGCTTTATGTTCATTATTTCATCATAAAAATATGCAAAATTATATCATAAACAAACATGCTAATCCAAATCATAGAAATAGATATCACACTATCTATAAAATCAAGAGTCATGTTATTATCACTATGAAAACATATGTGATTACTAAAAACCATAACCAATTCTTTCAATAGTCTAGTTTCATATTTATTTAGGTAAATTCCACTATCACCCAAAGAGATAAAAAGTGATAAATTTATAATTACACATAAAAATATTGAGAATTAATAAATATTATACCTTAAATATTAAAACTTTCCTCAAATGATAATGAAACAATAATGTGGATTATGAAGAACCAGGATTTTTTATATGGTTATTACATATTTCTAGATAAATATTCCCTACATTATACAAACACAATCCCAAGGACTATAATAGTTTAGTGCCTATGTAAACTTGGAACCCAGTCTTCTAGTCTTGTAAAATATATTCAACATCTCCCATAAATATCTTACCCTAATATTATTCCTACTTAAAACCTTTATTTATAACCTATACAAAATAAATGTAGATACCCGAAGCTTAACGTACATGAACATTACAATACTTTTGCGGAATACTTAGTACATAACAAAAAACACACACACAAGGATCGTAATAGTTTAGTGTCTTTGGAAACTCGGAATATAATCTTCTAATCCTGGTGAAAGATCTTCAACATCTCCCATAAAGATCTTCATTTTTTTATACCTAAAACCTTTCTTTATATCTTGGGGAAAAGAAAACATAAAAGGGTGAGCTCAAATGCTCAGTAAGGGTAAACAAAAGAAAAATCAATCACATCATATTCATAAGAACATAACTTTTGGAAATCTTAACCTGCAAAAGAGAGCATAATTTCATAACATGGGATAAATCATAATAGTGAAATGAAATCCCAATAATCATAACTTAAAACATGAAACTTTTTGGCATACACACATAATCATAGAGAATCATTTCTTGTTAGTCAAGACTCATTGCCAAGACTATCTTAGTGGACAATGTCCCTTTCTGAACCGAGTCACCCTCGTTTCAGTCCTGTTTCACTGAACCGGTATAACCTACCATTCCAACCATGTCTATCTCATGAGATATAAAATCATTACCCAATGCATTGGAGGGAGATATAGGTCCCACCCATCTCAAAATGATACCATTCTTATGTGTGCCACAAAATCATAAACCATACATCATTGCATAATCCATGTAATAAAAATGGGATTCTTAAACAACATGACATCATAAAACAATTCATATAAGATAAAGGAATTCATAAAAATATAACTCCATCACAACATAATCAAATCAATGTAATAATAGGGATAAAAACAGAACCCTTTATTATCTTAGATGGAAAATAATTTTGATAAAACACTTGAACTCCATTCTTGAGGAAAATATCCTTTCTGCTTCAAAAACATTTTTCCTTTCTTAACATGTTGTACAAAAAGAAGTTGATTAAAAATAAACATGAAAACTTGTAAAGGAATCTTCTTGGAAATAATTTTTTTAAAAATCCATTCATTCCGTATAAGTTAAAAAATACATTCTTCATACTTTTGTCGGAAAAGTCAAAAAGTACCTCATACGAAAAACGACAAAAGATTCCTTTCATATATTTTACTAAAAACTCACCGAAGGGTAAAATTGGATTTAAACAATTTTAGGTGGATGGAAATAATATTACATATTGAGGAAACATGGATGTGGATGATAAAATACACCCCAGTAAATTTCAAAGTATAAACAATCTCGGATAAAAATGAGATTGTGATATTTCCCTTACCTTTGGTCCGATTTGCTTCGTAAGTGTCCGAACCTCCTGTATAATGATTTAAATAATTACATTGACTTATTACAGAATAATATTCATTGTTATGATATCATATATGGTTCACTTATGACTTTATATTACCCGTTCTTTTGTAAATCCCATGTTAAAGAGTGTTTTGGGTAAAATTGTTTCATTTGTCGTCCGTGTTTTGACTTGTAATTATTCATATGATTACTTAGATCATGATTACTCAATTAAATAATATAAAACATGATTCATATATATATATATATATTCAGAATATACATATAATAAATCAGTAAATGGAAAGAAATACACCGTTCATGGAGACGGTAGTCCGTACGTACGCATGAACGCTGTTTTCGTTTCCTTATTGAATTGAATGGAATTAAGTAGATGACATACATATAAATATACATAAATACAGTATCATTATTATGTAATATATTTCATTAGTACTTATTATATATACTTTATAATCATTCATGAATGGTTAATCATTGAGAATGAATCTCATCACATCGTGGAGACGGTAGTCCGTACGTACGCACGAGCGATGATATCGTTCCCATGGTCATGGAATTGTGTTGAAGTGTATGTATAATATTTCAGTATCAATATCACTTTATAATAATCATATATATTTACTCATTACACCATTATACCCATCCAATTAAGGTGGTGGCAGAAAATAGATTACACCACGGCGTGGAGACGGTATTCCGTACGTACGCACGCGCGGTGATTTTCTTTTTCCATTGGATGGATAGAAGGTTAATTAGAGTTGTTTCATATTTATAATAACATATCAGTATATAATAAATACTGATGTTATTACTATATCATGAAACAACTAAAGAACAAGAATTTTAGGAAGAAATAAATTGAAAAAGATCGGTAATGGATATTACCTCTTTTTGACGCGCCTTCACTTAACCTCCACTTAAAGAACTAAGGATGGTCTTTGAAGAATACCATAACCTCTAAGATGATACTAGGGAAGTGGAGAATATATTTTGGTAGGGTTTGGCCGAGCTTTAATGCTCAAATTGGTGTGAGGAGGAGAGAGAGGATGTGCCCTTTTATAAGGGAGGAGAGGGGCATCTTAGGAAAATCTCAAAATATTATTTTATATTAAGGTCAAATTCGGTTTATAATGGTTCCAAATGGTCTTATTTCGAAGATAAAGTAGGGATGGGTCGAAATCCTCTCATCCAATAGTATTTAGACAAGTTTAGGTTATTATTTTAACCTTATCAATTAGATTTAACTCTAAGTTAAATAATTTAACTTTTACTGTGTCTTTTTGTTTCCTTACACTATATAGTTAATAAACTTACTATATGAAGCCAAAAGAACCCCAAGTTGTTTAATATTAATATATATATCCTTATCTAAGTCATTTGGCCGAACCGTATATTTTTAGGAATTAAATATCAATTAATAATATAATATTTGTTTTAAAAACTAATTTTTGTCAATTTTGACACTATTTGGTACATGATTTTTATGAAATTTATAACAGAATGATAATTTCGAAATAAGTTACTTAAATCAACAATAACATGTCATATTAACCTAGAAATTAGTGTAAGTCATAAAAAGTCTCAAATTACATTTATTTGGGCATTTATAACATCAATTATGTTAATATTTTCTTAAAAAGGTAATTACTGCATCATCGGTGTGTCATAAATAAATTAAATTATTTAAAGTATAAAAATTACAAATAAAATACCATTATGTAGGAAAGCTTTTTATATTTATAATTAATATTTATAGTCGAAATTATATTATGTATAACCCTATATTAAAAATGTTTTAGTAAATAAACATTGATTTTAACTCTTTTAACTCTTCTTTGAATTAAATAATAATAAATGTCCTAATCTAATCCAAGTGGGCCTAAATGATAATATTTTACACTTAAGGTTGTTTTTGGTCGAGATAAACTTGTCCAATAGGATTAGTACATGTGTTAGGGTAATAATAATATCATTTTTACCCTTAATTACCCTATTTACTTTTAACCGTGGTAAATAAAAGTAAAAAGTTACTATTCACCAAAAATTATTTTCATCTCATTGAACCAAATTTTACTTACTGACATCAACCGTGTCTCTAGGATTTTTTAAATTCCATTCACAGAAGCGGTAAAATTAAGATTTATGAAAAAATTAATTTTTTTAACTACCACTTAGTAGTTTCACTATTCATCAAAAATTGAAGTTTTTCAAAAAAATGCCAAAATTTCACCCTAAGCTATAATTGATATTCCGAATTCAAAAATGATTTCTATTTTACAAAATTCCCAACATATAAGTTTCATTAATTAATATTATAATTAATTTCCGCTGTCACAACAAATAGCGTGTTTTTAAGAGATAATAACTATCAAAAGATTAACACTTGTTTATGTCTGGTGTAAATGTGAAATTACATCCAATGACCAACATTGTATTTAATTGTAAAAATATATTCTAAATATACTTTAAAACCACTCAAATTAATAATTTATCACTATTAATTATTTTGATTAAAAAAATTGTTTTTAATTAAAATTTAGTAATTTTCACTATTCATCAGAAAATGAAAGTTATCTGAAAAGTACCAAAATTTCACCCTAAGCTAATTTCGATATTACGAATCCAAAAATGAATTACATTTTGAAAAATAAAATTTACAAAATTTCAAAAAGTGGTTATTACTTTTCATAACGTCTAGTTTTAATAATATTTTAATAGCATATTGCTGTTTAGTGAAACTCGTTATTGCGTACTACACACGATATCGAGGATGGTCGTGATTGCGTGTAATGGAAGGCAAGTAAAGGATGCAAGTTGTGAAAGCTTATTTTGGTGTAGCGTACAACACAAGACATTAATGAAATTAAAAATAATATTTTTCATAAAATTTCAGGGTGTTACATTCTACCCCCCTTAAAATGAATTTTGCCCTCGAAATTTGTCGGGGTTATAAATGGTTTACTATTCGAAAGTTTCTTTAATAGAAACCGACATCGTAAAAAGGAATACCAAAACCAATCTTTAAAAACAAAAGTATGAAACATAATGGTTACCCAAATAAAATAATCAATGGGTTTCCACATAGGTGAAAATATGGATATGGAAGAGAAATCTAACCATCATGTTCTGATGGAGAGTGGTAGAGAACATGGCTATGGAAAAGCCAGAAATCACAAAGCCATAAATTTGTGACGATCTAGGGTACCATCTGATTCATCGGATATAAGGGTACTAGGACAACATTTTTGGTTTTCAAGATCATTTCCCTAAAGTTGAAGAATTTTAATTAGAATAAATACTTACTTTTTTTTGGTACAATCTCACTGTTGTTCGTGACTTGAACACTTTCCACTTCATCTCTTAAATAAATGAAGTTGAATTTGTTATTCGTTAAGTGTTAGCAGATCATGTGACAGAATGACGGGTCATTCTATCTGTCTCAAACAAAAGGTTAGAAAAAGTTATATACATAAGTCGATCTATAGTGAGATTAATCATATTTGGTTCCTAAAATGGACTTATACATCATATATTATACTGCTTAATATAATAAAACTAGGTTCTACTAAACAGGGACTTCCTGTAGGCCCGTGGTAGGCGATAAAGGCCAGTCGCACTTCAGTTGTGGGTTCGATTCCCACGGCCTTTTCTGAAGCGATGGGTTGTCGCCCTTCCTACAGGTTGTCCTTTTTCAATAACTATATTACTATAACATCCCATCAATAATATCGAAAAACTTCTATCCTTAAACAATACTAACTTATGTCCAACATAATCCATTCCAATCTTTAGGCTTATCCATAATACTTCAGTCCATTCTCATAATATAGTGAAAACGATTACCAGAGATTTAATAACATTGTTGATCCCCATATATCATAAGATATGTCTTGTTGGTCACATTCCAAACATTCAAAGGCCTTAATCATGTATTCTCTTGAATACCCATTGAACCTTAGTGAAAACATGAATGCAGTTAAAAGTTAACACCTTCCACATACCAATATCCTCAAAATTCTATATACTCAAACCATGATATAACTTAGTCCTTATATAAATCATGAGCTCATGAATACTGTCAAACATTTCATTTTCTCCTTATCCCTTCATTATGCGCATATCATCTCAACAACATTATTCTTGAATACCAATACATAAACACTTCAGTCCATCCACTTCAATTATTGTCCTGGAATAAGTCCTTCCTTGATTTAGAAGTAACTTTTTAGGTCAGGGCATTGAGTTGGGTAATGCCCATGTTCTCCACAAATAATACATTGAACTCCATAACAGTCTGTCACTCTATGACCCTTTTCTCCACACAGATAACATCAGTCCCTCCATTTGAGGTATTCCTCAAGGTTCTTCTTCCCTTCTTTAGAAATCTTAATCTTCCTTTCTTTATGCTCCTCAACATGAAAACATGCATAAAAGTCTATCTTCCTCTTATTTGATGAATTAGGCATACCACTAAATTTCACCTTGTTAATCATATATCGCAATGACAGATTTGGCATAATCACAATATCTTTCTCTCTAGGCATTATGCAATTTTGTTTCTCATAGTCACCAATTTTTCCATTGGATTCAATGTTAACTGAATTCCTTCTGGTTCCCTCCATCAACTAAAACACAAAAAGAATTTTGTGAGAGGCAAAAATCATGCTAGAGAAAACAACATAGTAAAGGGGGAGTACCCTTAATATCTATCATCTTAGGTTAAATTCTAAGATCATTACCGTAGTTCTAGGACTGTATCCTATACGTATACTTATCCTTAGGGACATTCCTAGACATACCTTATAAATATCTCTAGGGATCTCACTAAGGTTTTCGCATCATAGTTTCCAAAGGTTGACTAAACTTTTCCTCTAATACCAACTGTAGAGACCCGAAGCTTAACGTACATGAACATTACATTACTTTTTCGGAATACTTAGTACATAACAAAAAACACACACACAAGGATCGTAATAGTTTAGTGTCTTTGGAAACTCAGAATATAATCTTCTAATCCTGGTGAAAGATCTTCAACATCTCCCATAAAGATCTCCATTTTTTTATACCTAAAACCTTTCTTTATATCCTGAGGAAAAGAAAACATAAAAGGGTGAGCTCAAATGCTCATTAAGGGTAAATAAAAGAAAAATCAATCACATCATATTCATAAGAACATAACTTTTGGAAATCTTAACTTGCAAAAGAGAGCATAATTTCATAACATGGGATAAATCATAATTGTGAAATGAAATCCCAATAATCATAACTTAAAACATGAAACTTTGTGGCATACACACATAATCATAGAGAATCATTTCTTGTTAGTCAAGACTCATTGCCAAGACTATCTTAGTGGACAATGCCCCTTTCTGAACCGAGTCACCCTCGTTTCAGTCCTGTTTCACTGAACTGGTATAACCTACCATTCCAGCAATTTCTATCTCATGAGATATAAAATCTTTAACCAATTAATTGGAGGGAGATATAGGTCCCACCCATCTCATAATTATACCATTCTTATGTGTGCCACAAAATCATAAACCATACATCATTGCATAATCCATGTAATAAAAATGGGATTCTTAAACAACATGACATCATAAAACAATTCATATAAGATAAAGGAATTCATAAAAATATAACTCCATCACAACATAATAAAATCAATGTAATAATAGGGATAAAAACAGAACCCTTTATTATCTTAGATGGAAAATAATTTTGGTAAAACACTTGAACTCCATTCTTGAGGAAAATATCCTTTCTGCTTCAAAAACATTTTTCCTTTCTTAACATGTCGTACAAAAAGAAGTTGATTAAAAATAAACATGAAAACTTTTAAAGGAATCTTCTTGGAAATAATTTTTTTAAAAATCCATTCATGCCGCATAAGTTAAAAAATACATTCTTCGTACTTTTGTCGGAAAAGTCAAAAAGTACCTCGTACGAAAAACGACAAAAGATTCCTTTCATATATTTTACTCAAAACTCACCAAAGGGTAAAATTGGATTTAAACAATTTTAGGTGGATGAAAATAATATTACATATTGAGGAAACATGGATGTGGATGATAAAATACACCCCAGTAAATTTCAAAGTATAAACAATCTCGGATAAAAATGAGATTGTGATATTTCCCTTACCTTAGGTCCGATTTGCTTCGTAAGTGTCCAAACCTCCTTTATAATGATTTAAATAATGTCATTGACTTATTACAGAATCATATTCATTGTTATGATATCATATATGGTTCACTTATGACTTTATATTACCCGTTCTTTTTTAAATTCCATGTTAAAGAGCGTTTTGGGTAAAATTGTTTCACTTGTCGTCCGTGTTTTGACTTGTAATTATTCATATGATTACTTAGATCATGATTACTTAATTCCAGAATATAAAACATGATTTATATATATATATATATTCAGAATATACATATAATAAATCAGTAAATGGAAAGAAATACATCGTTCATGGAGACGGTAGTTCGTACGTACGCATGAACGCTGTTTTCGTTTCCTTATTGAATTGAATGGAATTAAGTAGATGACATACATATAAATATACATAAATAAAGTATCATTATTATGTCATATATTTCATTAGTACTTATTATATATACTTTATAATCATTCATGAATGGTTAATCATTGAGAATGAATCTCATCACGTCGTGGAGACGGTAGTCCGTACGTACGCACGAGCGATGATATCGTTCCCATGGTCGTGGAATTGTGTTGAAGTGTATGTATACTATTTCAGTATCAATATCACTTTATAATAATAATATATAGTTACTCATTACACCATTATACCCATCCAATTAAGGTGGTGGCGGAAAATAGATTACACCACGGCGTGGAGACGGTATTCCGTACGTACGCACGCGCGGTGATTTCCTTTTTCCATTGGATGGATAGAAGGTTAATTAGAGTTTTTTCATATTTATAATAACATATCAGTATATAATAAATAATTATGTTATTACTTTATCATGAAACAACTAAAGAAGAAGAATTTGAAGAAGAAAGAAATTGAAAAAGATCGGTAATGGATATTACCTCTTTTTGACGCACCTTCACTTAAACCTCCACTTAAAGAACTAAGGATGGTATTTGAAGAAGACCAGGACCTCTAGGATGATACTAGGGAAGTGTAGAAGAGATTTTGGCATGGTTTGGCCGAGATTGAATGCTCAAATTGGTGTGAGGAGGAGAGGGAGGAGGTGCCCTTTTATAAGGGAGGAGAGGGGCATCTTAGGAAAATCTAAAAATATTTTTTTATATTAAAGTAAAATTCGGTTTATAATTGTTTCAAATTGTCTTATTTAGAATATAAAGTAGTTATGGGTCGAAATCCTCTCATACAATAGTATTTAGACAAGTTTAGGTTATTATTTTAACCTTATCAATTAGATTTAACTCTAAGTTAAATAATTTAACTTTTACTGTGTCTTTTTGTTTTCTTACACTATATGGTTAATAAACTTACTCTATGAAGCCAAAAGAACCCCATGTTGTTTATTATTAATATATCTATCCTTATATAAGTCATTTGGCCGAACCTTATATTTTTAGGAATTAAATAACAATTAATAATATAATATTTGTTTTAAAAACTAATTTATGTCAATTTTGACACTATTTGGTACATGATTTTTATGAAATTTCTAACAGAATGATAAGTTCGAAATAAGTTACTTAAATCATCAATAACATGTCATAGTAATCTAGAAAATTAGTTTAAGTCATAAAAAGTCTCAAATTACATTTATTTGGGCATTTATAACATCAATTATGTTAATATTTTCTTAAAAAGGTAATTACTGGATCATCGTTGTGTCATAAATAAATTAAATTATTTAAAGTATAAAAATTACAAATAAAATACCATTATGTGGGAAATCTTTTTATATTTCTAAGGAATATTTATAGTCGAAATTATATTATGTATAACCCTATATTAAAAATGTTTTAGTAAATAAACATTGATTTTAACTCTTTTAACTCTTCTTTGAATTAAATAATAATAAATGTCCTAATCTAATCCAAGTGGGCCTAAATGATAATATTTTACACTTAAGCTTGTTTTGGGTCGAGATACACTTGTCCAATAGGATTAGGACATGTGTTAGGGTAATAATAATATCATTTTTACCCTTAATTACCCTATTTACTTTTAACTGTGGTAAATAAAAGTAAAAAGTTACTATTCACCAAAAATTATTTTCATCTCATTGAACCACATTTTATTTACTGACATCAACCGTGTCTCTCGGATTTTTTAAATTACATTCACAGAAGCGGTAAAATTAAGATGTATGAAAAAATTAATTTTTTTAACAACCACTTAGTTGTTTCACTATTCATCAAAAATTGAAGTTTTTCAAAAAAATGCCAAAATTTCACCCTAAGCTATAATTGATATTCCGAATTCAAAAAGATTTCTATTTTACAAAATTTCCAACATATAAGTTGAATTATTAATTTTATAATTAATTTCCGTTGTCACAACAAATAGCGTGTTTTTAAGAGATAATAACTATCAAAAGATTAAAACTTGTTTATGTCTGGTGTAAATGTGAAATTACATCCAATGACCAACATTGTATTGAATTGTAAAAATATATTCTAAATATACTTTAAAACCAATCAAATTAATAATTTATCACTATTAATTATTTCGATTAAAAAAAATTTTAAATTAAAATTTAGTAATTTTCACTATTCATTAGAAAATGAAAGTTATCCGAAAAGTACCTAAATTTCACCCTAAGCTAATTTCGATATTATGAATCCTAAAATGAATTCCATTTTGAAAAATAAAATTTACCAAATTTCAAAAAGTGGTTATTACTATTCATAACAGCTAGTTTTAATAATATTTTAATAGCATATTGCTGTTTAGTGAAACTCGTTATTGCGTACTACACACGCTATCGAGGAAGGTCGCGATTGCGTTTAATGAAAGGCAAGTCAAGGATGCATGTTTTGAATGCTTCTTTTGGTGTAGCGTACAACACAAGACATTAATGAAATTAAAAGGAATATTTTTCATAAAATTTCGGGGTGTTACATTATACCCCCCTTAAAATGAATTTCGCCCTCAAAATTCATCGGGGTTATAAATGGTTTACTATTTGAAAGTTTCTTTAATAGAAACCGACATCGTAAAAAGGAATACCAAATCCAATATTTAAAAACAAAAGTATGAAACATAATGGTTACCCAAATAAAATAATCACTGGGTTTCCACATAGGTGAAAATATGGATATGGAAGAGAAATCTAACCATCATGTTCTGATGGAGAGTGGTAGAGAACATGGCTATGGAAAAGCCAACAATCACAAAGCCATAAATTTGTGACGATCTAGGGTACCATCTGATTCATCGGATATAAGGGTACTAGGACAACATTTTTGGTTTTCAAGATCATTTCCCTAAAGTTGAAGAATTTGAATTAGAATAAATTCTTACTTTATTTTGGTACAATCTCACTGTTGTTCGTGACTTGAACAATTTCCACTTCATCTCTTAAATAAATGAAGTTGAATTTGTTATTCGTTAAGTGTTAGCAGATCATGTGATAGAATGACGGGTCATTCTATCTATCTCAAACAAAAGGTTAGAAAAAGTTATATACATAAGTCGATCTATAGTGAGATTAATCATATTTGGTTCCTAAAATGGACTTATACATCATATATCATACTGCTTAATATAATAAAACTAGGTTCTACTAAACAGGGACTTTTTGTAGGCCAGTGGTAGGCGATAAAGGCCAGTCGCACTTCAGTTGTGGGTTCGATTCCCACGGCCTTTTCTGAAGCGATGGGTTGTCGCCCTTCCTACAGGTTGTCCTTTTTCAAAAACTATATTACTATAACATCCCATCAATAATATCGAAAAACTTCTATCCTTAAACAATACTAACTTATGTCCAACATAATCCATTCCAATCTTTAGGCTTATCCATAATACTGCAGTCCATTCTCATAATATAGTGAAAACGATTACCAGAGATTTAATAACATCGTTGATCCCCATATATCATAAGATATGTCTTGTTGGTCACATTCCAAACATTCAAAGGCCTTAATCATGTATTCTGTTGAATACCCATTGAACCTTAGTGAAAACATGGATGCAGTTAAAAGTTAACACCTTCCACATACCAATATCCTCAAAATTCTATATACTCAAACCATGATATCACTTAGTCCTTATATAAATCATGAGCTCATGAATACTGTCAAACATTTCATTTTCTCCGTATCCCTTCATTATGCGCATATCATCTCAATAACATTATTCTTGAATACCAATACATAAACACTTCAGTCCATCCACTTCAATGATTGTCCTGGAATAAGTCCTTCCTTGATTTAGAAGTAACTTTTTAGGTCAGGGCATTGAGTTGGTTAATGCCCATGTTCTCCACAAATAAGACATTGAACTCCATAACAGTCTGTCACTCTATGACCCTTTTCTCCACACAGATAACATTGGTCCCTCCATTTGATGTATTCCTCAAGGTTCTTCTTCCCTTCTTTAGAAATCTCAATCTTCCTTTCTTTATGCTCCTCAACATGCGAACATGCATAAAAGTCTATCTTTCTATTATTTGATGAATTAGGCATACCAATAAATTACACCTTGTTAATCATATATCGCGATGACTGATTTGGCATAATCACAATATCTTTCTCTCTAGGCATTATGCAATTTTTTTGCTCATAGTCACCAATTTTTTAATTGGATTCAATGATAACTGAATTCCTTCTGGTTCTCTCCATCAACTAAAACACCAAAAGAATTCTGTGAGAGGCAAAAATCATGCTGGAGAAAACAACATAGCAAAGGGGGAGTGCCCTTAATATCTAACATCTTAGGTTAAATTCTAAGATCATTACCGTAGTTCTAGGATTGTATCCTATACGTATACTTATCCTTAGGGACATCCCTAGACATACCTTATAAATATCTCAAGGGATCTCACTAACGTTTTCGCATCCTAGTTTCCAAAGGTTGACTAAACCTTTACTCTGATACCAAATGTAGAGACCCAAAGCTTAACGTACATGAACATTACATTACTTTTGCGAAATACTTAGTACATAACAAAAAACACACACACAAGGATCGTAATAGTTTAGTGTCTTTGGAAACTCGGAATATAATCTTCTAATCCTGGTGAAAGATCTTCAACACCTCCCATAAAGATCTTCATTTTTTTATACCTAAAACCTTTCTTTATATCCTGGGAAAAGAAAACATAAAAGGGTGATCTCAAATACTCAGTAAGGGTAAACAAAAGAAAAATCAATCACATCATATTCATAAGAGCATAACTTTTGGAAATCTTAACCTGCAAAAGAGAGCATAATTTCATAACATGGGATAAATCATAATAGTGAAATGAAATCCCAATAACCATAACTTAAAACATGAAACTTTGTGGCATACACACATAATCATAGAGAATCATTTCTTGTTAGTCAAGACTCATTGCCAAGACTATCTTAGTGGACAATGTCCCTTTCTGAACCGAGTCACCCTCGTTTCAGTCCGGTTTCACTGAACCGGTATAACCTACCATTCCAGCCATCTCTATCTCATGAGATATAAAATCTTTACCTAATGCATTGGAGGGAGATATAGGTCCCACCCATCTCATAATGATACCATTCTTATGTGTGCCACAAAATCATAAACCATACATCATTGCATAATCCATGTAATAAAAATGGGATTCTTAAACAACATGACATCATAAAACAATTCATATAAGATAAAGGAATTCATAAAAATAAAACTCCATCACAACATAATAAAATCAATGTAATAATAGGTATAAAAATAGAACCCTTTATTATCTTAGATGGAAAATAATTTTGATAAAACACTTGAACTCCATTCTTGAAGAAAATATCCTTTCTGCTTCAAAAACATTTTTCCTTTCTTAACATGTCGTACAAAAAGATGTTGATTAAAAATAAACTTGAAAAATTGTAAAGGAAGCTTCTTGGAAATAATTTTTTTAAAAATCCATTCATGCCGTATAAGTTAAAAAATACATTCTTCGTACTTCTGTCGAAAAAGTCAAAAAGTACCTCGTACGAAAAACGACAAAAGATTCCTTTCATATATTTTACTAAAAACTCACCAAAGGGTAAAATTGGATTTAAACAATTGTAGGTGGATGGAAATAATAATACATATTCAGGAAACATGAATGTGGATGATAAAATACACCCCCAGTAAATTTCAAAGTATAAACAATCTCGGATAAAAATGAGATTGTGATATTTCCCTTACCTTAGGTCCGATTTGCTTCTTAAGTGTCTGAACCTCCTGTATAATGATTTAAATAATGTCATTGACTTATTACAGAATCATATTCATTGTTATTATATCATATATGGTTCACTTATGACTTTATATTACCCTTTCTTTTGTAAATTCCATGTTAAAGAGCGTTTTGGGTAAAATTGTTTCATTTGTCGTCCGTGTTTTGACTTGTAATTATTCATATAATTACTTAGATCACTATTACTTAATTCCAGAATATAAAACATGATTTATATATATTTATTCAGAATATAAATATAATAAATCAGTAAATGGAAAGAAATACACCGTTCATGGAGACGGTAGTCCGTACGTACGCATGAGCGCTGTTTTCGTTTCCTTGTTGAATTGAATGGAATTAAGTAGATGACATACATATAAATATACATAAATAAAGTATCATTATTATGTCATATATTTCATTAGTAATTATTATATATACTTTATAATCATTCATGAATGGTTAATCATTGAGAATGAATCTCATCGCGTCGTGGAGACGGTAGTCCGTACGTACACATGAGCAATGATATCGTTCCCATGGTCGTGGAATTGTGTTGAAGTGTATGTATACTATTTCAGTATCAATATCACTTTATAATAATGATATATAGTTACTCATTACACCATTATACCCATCCAATTAAGGTGGTGGCGGAAAATAGATTACACCACGGCGTGGAGACGGTATTCCGTACGAACGCACGCGCGGTGATTTCCTTTTTCCATTGGATGGATAGAAGGTTAATTAGAGTTGTTTCATATTTATAATAACATATCATTATATAATAAATACTTATGTTATTACTTTATCATGAAACAACTAAATAAGAAGAAGTTGAAGAAGAAAGAAATTGAAAAAGATCGGTAATGGATATTACCTCTTTTTGAGGCGCCTTCACTTAACCTCCACTTAAAGAACTAAGGATGATATTTGAAGAAGACCAGGACCTCTAGGATGATACTATGGAAGTGGAGAAGAGATTTTTTCAGGGTTTTTCCGAGCTTGAATGCTCAAATTGGTGTGAGGAGGAGAGGGAGGAGGTTCCCTTTTATAAGGGAGGAGAGGGGCATCTTAGGAAAATCTCAAAATATTATTTTATATTAAGGTAAAATTCGGTTTATAATGGTTCCAAATGGTCTTATTTCTAAGATAAAGTAGGGATGTATCGAAATCCTCTCATCCAATAGGATTTAGACAAGTTTAGGTTATTATTTTAACCTTATCAATTAGATTTAACTCTAAGTTAAATAATTTAACTTTTACCGTGTCTTTTTGTTTTCTTACACTATATGGTTAATAGACTTACTATATGAAGACAAACGAACCCCAAGTTGTTTAGTATTAATATATCTATCCTTATCTAAGTCATTTGGCCGAACCTTATATTTTTAGGAATTAAATAACAATTAATAATATAATATTTGTTTGAAAAACTAATTTATGTCAATTTTGACACTATTTGGTATATGATTTTTATGAAATTTCTAACAGAATGATATGTTCAAAATAAGTTACTTAAATCAACAATAACATGTCATATTAACCTAGAAAATTAGTTTAAGTCATAAAAAGTCTCAAATTACATTTATTTGGGCATTTATAACATCAATTATGTTAATATTTTCTTAAAAAGGTAATTACTGCATCATCGTTGTGTCATAAATAAATTAAATTAATTAAAGTGTAAAAATTACAAATAAAATACCATTATGTAGGAAATATTTTTAGATTTCTAATGAATATTTATAGTCCAAATTATATTATGTATAACCCTATATTAAAAATGTTTTAGTAAATAAACATTGATTTTAACTCTTTTAACTCTTCTTTGAATTAAATAATAATAAATGTCCTAATCTAATCCAAGTGGGCCTAAATGATAATATTTTACACTTAAGGTTATTTTTGGTCGAGATACACTTGTCCAATAGGATTAGTACATGTTTTAGGGTAATAATAATATCATTTTTACCCTTAATTACCCTATTTAATTTTAACCGTGGTAAATAAAAGTAAAAAGTTACTATTCACCAAAAATTATTTTCATCACATTGAAGCACATTTTACTTACTGACATCAACCGTGTCTCTCGGATTTTTGAAATTCCATTCACAGAAGCGGTAAAATTAAGATTTATGAAAAAATTAATTTTTTTAACAACTACTTAGTAGTTTCACTATTCATCAAAAATTGAAGTTTTTCGGAAAAATGCCAAAATTTCACCCTAAGCTATAATTGATATTCCGAATTCAAAAATGATTTCTATTTTACAAAATTCCCAACATATATGTTGCATTAATTAATTTTATAATTAATTTCCGTTGTCACAACAAATTGCATGTTTTTAAGAGATAATAACTATCAAAAGATTAACACTTGTTTATGTCTGGTGTAAATGTGAAATTACATCCAATTACCAACATTGTATTGAATTGTAAAAATATATTCTAAATATACTTTAAAACAACTCAAATTAATAATTTATCACTATTAATTATTTCGATTAAAAAAATTTGTTTTAATTAAAATTTAGTAATTTTCACTATTCATCAGAAAATGAAAGTTATCCGAAAAGTACCAAAATTTCACCCTAAGCTAATTTCGATATTACGAATCCAAAAATGAATTCCATTTTGAAAAATAAAATTTACAAAATTTCAAAAATTGGTTATTACTATTCATAACAGCTAGTTTTAATAATATTTTAATAGCATATTGCTGTTTAGTGAAACTCGTTATTGCGTACTACACACGCTATCGAGGAAGGTCGTGATTGCGTGTAATGGAAGGTAAGTAAAGGATGCACGTTGTGAAAGCTTCTTTCGGTGTAGCGTACATCACAAGACATTAATGAAATTAAAAAGAATATTTTTCATAAAATTTCGGGGTGTTACAATAAACATATGAAAAAGGGTGAGTTCAGATGCTCAGTAAGGGTAAAAAGGGCGATATCAATCATAACATAATCATAATACATAAGTACATAAACAAAACATTTGAAAATCATATCTTAAGTATCAAAGATCGTGATATCATTTCATTGAATAAATATTAGAATTACATTTAAAAAATAAAAGAACACATTCCATGAGATCATAATATAAGATATGAAATTTTGGAATATAAATAAGTATAAAAAATAATTTACATATTATTAATGGATAATTTCCAAGACCATCATAGTGGAAAGTTTCATTTACTAGACAGGGTTCACTCCCAGTTCCAACCCTATGTAACTGAACTTGATTTACTTCTCATTCCATCCATGTACAACTGAACCAAGTTCACCCCTCATCACATTCCTATTTATCTCATGATATATAAATATTTACCCAATTCAGTGGAGGTATATATAGGTTCCACCCATCACATAATTAAAACCATACATATGTGTTCCACAATAATATAAATCATTCATCAAATTAGAACCCACAAAAAGAAAGAGGTTTTATAAGTATCATTCCATAATAAATATAAAATGACCATAGAAATAATAGGTATTGTATCCATGAGAAACATCCCCCAATAAATCATAAGTAACATCAAATAATTATATCAAAAATGGAAAATTAATTTATAGAGATCACTTGAAAATAATTCCTAAGGAAAATATCCTCTCTTCTTTGAAAATGTTTTATATTCTTAAAATGCCGTGAAATTTTAAGATAAAAAATTTTCTTTGAAAATAAATTTGTATTATTGTAATGGAATCTTGATTTAATTCAGAATTCATTCAAGATTAAAAATAAGATCATGTCTAATAATTTAAAAAATATTCCTCTCATACTTTTATCAGAAAAGTCAAAAAGTATCTCATTAAAAAAATTTAAAAAAGGATTTATTTCAAACTGTTTAGTAAAATTCACATATGTAAAAATGAAATTAAAAATTATAGATGAAAAATAAAAAATATATTGGAAAAAAATAAGAAAAAAGGACATGGAAGATAAATATTACCCAGTAGATACTTACATATAAACAATCCCCAATGAAATGAGATTGTGAATTTAAAACCCATCAATTGATAAACAGTTGAATTGTATGCACCATGAAAGAAGGAAAATTATATGGATATAAAAATACCATAATATTAAGGATAAGACTCATAAAATATATTCATGGTAAGTATATACACCATTCAGAATAAATTATTAAAGTATAAGTCATGTGTCCCACAGAAATAAAAGTTAGACAAAAAACTCTTACCTTAAGTCTTGACTTGCTTCATATACCTTCAAACCACCTGTAAAGTAAATATAAGTTTATTGTACATATAAAAACATTTTAATATATATAATATCATATATTGTTTAATTATGAATTTATATTACTCACCTATTTACAATTTATTGTTAAAGTTGTGTTTCAAGTAATAACTGCTTTATTTTTCATTCATGTTTTGACTTGTTTTCCTTGGTCCTATTACATAGATAATTATTTAATTATATCCAGAAGGATATTAATGATATAAATATAATATATATATATATATTAATAATAAATAATATTCATAATGATTCATAAATTTATAGATAGAAAATAAAATACACCGTTCATGGAGACGACAGGTCGTATGTACACATGAACGTTGTTTTCAATTTCTATTCCTATTAAAAGAAATAAAAGTATATGATATATTAAAATTATAGAAAAGTATTTATGTTATATATATCATATATTTTCACAAAATTCATCCTTATTTATATCCATGTAAAATATAGATGAAACATTTATCACATCGCATCGTGGAGATAGTAAGTCATATGTATGCATGAGTGACGTTATCATTTCCCAAAATATTAGGTGGTTAAAAGGTAGAAATGATATTAGAATAAAAGAAGTATAATTATTTAAAAAATATAATATATTTAAACATTAAACCCATCATAATTCCCACTCATGAAATATGGTGATGGAAAATTAATTGTATCGTTATGTGGAGATGGTAAGTCATACGTACGCACGAGTGATACTTTCATTTCTTATTGGATGGGAAAGAGGATGTATAGTGGTGTGTTAATAATAATAATAACGTTTCATAATATTCATGATGATTAGTTTTTAATTTTATGATATATATCATATACTTATAAGAGGTATAGAAGAGTGTAAAAATAGCGTGATCAGTTAGAGCGATTACCACTTATTTGAAAGGGATCCTTTAGATCTTCTATAAAGGACTATAAAGTGGGTCTTTTGGGAAGACCAGAACCTATATAGTGTTTATAGGTAATTTAAGAAGATAATTGGGTAGATTTTGGTTGTTATAGAAGGTACAATGTGATAATAATAAGTGATGGATGAGGTTCCCTTTTATAATTGAGGCGACGGGAAATTTGGAATTTCCAAAAAAAATAATTTATAATAAATTCAATCTCAATTAATATACCTCAAAAAGAATATTGATTCAAATATAATATTATATAAAGTTTTAATCTCAACATCCAATAGATTTTAAACAAGTTTTAGTGTTATTGTAGACCTTACAATTTTGATTAACCCTTAGTTTACCAATTTTACTTTTAACTATGGTAAAAAATTCCTTAATATTTAAACATTTTAATTTTTAATTACATGGTTTAAATTGTACATAAAGATTAAATTTATGATATTTATAAATTATCATAATCACTTTTTATTTTTTAAATATTTTTATGATTTTTTAAATAATTTAAGATAGTCAGGTGGCGGTAATTACTTCCCAAACCCAAACCTACCTCAAGAAAGGATGAGGGATTGTTATATTCAAACATTTTTAGATATCTAGAATATAGTCATTTATGGGTACTTGTCTATAAATGAGTATATTATGTGTCTTAACATGACATTTTATATCAATTATGAAGTAAGTGGTTTTGGGGGTGTATTTGTAAATGTTATTTGAGGGTTATAATAAATTTTTTATCATGAAATGTATCTCGTTTCGTAACTTGGTCTCCAACAATTTTCCAAGTTGTATCTTTAATGAGGGGGTTAAAACACATCTTTTCATTGATAAAATTTTTTAATAAGACTTTATAGGAAAATAAATTGATATAGTAGGAAAAATTGTCACACAAAAGTGTCACTTATTATTATTATTTTATTTAACTATTAATTTAGATGGAATTGGATAATTCTAGGTTTAAATTTTTTATAGTTTTGAAAATGTTAATGTTTTGGATAGTCATCACATGGTTAAATCATGAATAAGATTAACTATTTGATTTAATAATTTGTAGGGTGATTTTATTCTAGTGCCTCGCATAGTTTAAGTTTGGTTAAAAGTAAACATGAGAATTAATAATATATATAGTTAATAGAAACTGTCAGTTTCTATATTACATGTTATTTTTTCAATTTGGTGATGATGCATGGTTGGTGAATAGTTAAAAGTAACTATGTGGCTTAATCAAACATAGGATGTCATCTTAGTGGTTATTTCTTGGTTTGTTAAAAATTTAGGGTAGCCATCTATTTAAACTATGTGGGGTTTATATCTAAAATATGGTTTTATTTCATTGTTAGCATATATTTTCCCAAACTATGTAATCAAACCATGTGAGATAGCTAGTTTATAAATCTTGAAAATTATAATTATTCCCTATATTAATTTTTACCCCATTAAAGTTCCTACTTTCTCCCAATAAATTTATGAGGATTCATAAAATCTCCATATTTCTCTCCCTTTATCCATGGGTCAATTTATTATTATTTCTATAATAAATATTTAAGGCTTCTTCATGTAAGTGTTTCTTTACTTCTTATTGGACCTCCTTCTTATTTCTTCTTCTATTATATTTCTTCCTTATGGGATTATGGAATAGGTTTTATGATTAACTCAAATTCATTTGGGGGTGTTCTTGATTTAGGATATATATATATATAATGGTCTTCTAATGGATTATTTGTCCCTTTTGTACTAGATTAAAAATTAATCTAGTGGTATCGATGACTTGAGGTACACTGGTCTAATAATTTACTTTAAACTTAAATCCACAACTGTTTTGTTATTTCCAATCCATGTATTTAATGTTTAAATTATTTTATTAAGTGTATCTATTGATTCCTTGTCAATTTAATTTAGTTTCCCTCTCGATTGTCACTTATAATAAAGTATATTTTTCACAATTCAATGATTAAAATAGGTTTTCAGGAATATAATACCCATAATGGGTTTGTTATAATAATAACCATAATCTATTATATTTTAGTTGGAAAATATTTTAAGAAATGATTTATTATGAATTATAATTAATTATCATCAGGTTTTCATTTATATTTTTCAATGAAAAATTTTATGTTCAGCTAATATTAAATATTGTTTCTATTGGTAAGTTATATTTGAGTTTTTTTTATAAAATAAATTTATTTTGGTTGAATTTTATATATTATGTTTAATTATTATAGTTATATTTCAAAAACATTATGTCTCTTTAATCATACTTTTATTTGATTTAATTATCGTATACCCTTTATGTAAGCCCCTTAGTGTCATTTATGAAAAAATTAAAAGTTATATTTATAGTAAGTGAAATTTATAAATTATCATACATAGAAAATAGTTACTACGTGTTATTATTTAAAAGTGGGATGCATCTATAAAGGCTGATTAGAGGTGATGATGTCTTCATAATTATTTTTTATCTTATTATAATGTTTAAATTTATATGTTGATTAATAACCTCCATTTATATTTAATGTGAATACTTGTGTAGAAAGGTGGGAAATATAGTTATGAGTAATGAACTAGTTTACAGTCATACTTTGGATAATAAACCTATGTTATGATAAGGTATTATTAGGGGATTTTCCCTTGAAGATAGGCCAGGTAGGGTAAAACTAAGTTCTTTTGAAGATGAATCACATCAGCAACCTATTATATGGATTTACGTTTTATGTTTCTTTGATTTTCTCCATATATCCTAGGTGTTCCCATGATTTTATAATTTGATCATCCTAGGGTATTTTATTTTTCATTCTTTCATAATAGCTTATTTACACTTTTTTCTTTATTAACATGATCATGTTTATTAAGCTTGATTTTTTATTATATTATTATGGTATATATATATTGGTATTATTTTCATAAAAACTGAAGTAAGTTATCCCTTTTCTTGATAGAAACTTTTTACAGTTAAATGGTAATAGTTATTTCAGTTATAAACTCATTATTCTCTTGTTTAACTTTTATACATGAAAAGATTTTTTCTTTAAAAAACATTGTTATATATATCTTGGGTTTTATTTGGAATATTTTAGAGGTTTAAAAAACTGTGGGGTATTTCTTTTATTTTCATCAACATATCCACTTCAAAATTATGTTTTAAAACTATTTACCTGTAACTCAAATGTTATATTTTGATAGAAATATTTAAAGTATGTTTTCTGTTATGATATGCAGGCCGTGTGTTCTGAAATGAATTATCTCTTATGATAGATATATTCTAATTTATTTGACCATAATATAATGATTTACTTTCATAGTTTTGTTATAAAATATTGTGAATTGGATTTACTTTTAAAATTTATGCATCATTCATAGGGAGGGTACCTAATGGGTATTTTATACTCATGGCCATCATATATTATAGTTTTAGTATATGTTCTTCTTAGATGTAGAAGAGTGTCTATTGAAACTAGTTTGGGTATATTGATGGTGAAAAGTGAATATTATTCACTTGATACATGAATATGGGTGTTTTTGGATTCCATTTGGAACTTGATTGGTTCTGTTTGTAGTTCACCTTGTGTATTATACCACTCTATCTTTATCACTTTAATTTCCTTACTATATTATGTTTGTTCTATTAATTAATGATAATAATTTGTGATGTTTCTATTTTTTATTATGTTTATTGTATTTGCTTATGATTTATGATTTATTTTTAAATTCTTACATATTTTTTGGATTTGAAACATTATGAAACTATTTATTTTCATTTTCATGATTCTCTAACATATAAAGTGTTCATGACATAATTATATGATGAAGTGTTATTTTTATTATTTTTTCAAATGAAATCATTCCTAGTGATGTAAAATATATTCTTAGACCCTACTTACAATCCCATGGTGATTAAGAAGGCATCAAGGGCCTTGACTTCGGCTAGACTAGGTGATGTGTCAGGTTTACCCAAGTAGGATCCTAAAAGGAAAAATATAGATATTGAGCCTATATATATGGATCATTCTCTCATGTATATTCCTCCAAAACACCATACTCCACAAGACTCACACCAAAGATACAACTCACCCTTTTATAACCTTCACTAGATGATCCTAGATTTCAACAAGGTGCTCCACAAATGTTAAATCCTCTTCGATATAAAAATCACCCCAAATAATAAAATGGGTGTCATTATAAAGATATATCCAATTTTTTGAAATGTGGAAGATGCACTTAATTTAATACATATAAGATGGGAGAAACAATCAATATTATACAACTCCAACTCACTCCAAGTCCTAAAAAGGTGAAACACACCAGTGAGAAATATTTTATCCACCAATAAACCTATGTATCCCACAATGATAATAAACCTTCATAAATGTTCAATGACCTCAAACTCTAATAGTATCCTCCTAAAATTATGAAGGTACTGAGAACCCTCCATCCTCTCATAGATCACCTACACATTCTTTATAATACTCTACACTAATTCATGTCCAATAACCAACGATTCTCTAGACTTAGTCTCAAGCAAAGGTGATTTATAAGGTTTCCCATTCAATGTATCAAATTATTCCATATCAATAGTTGTTTGAGGGAATTATATGAAAACTAAATCAATTGAGAATAATTCAACCATAACCCTCCAAAAGCCAGAACACATGAATTCAATATGTCCTTTATTATTTGGATCATCAACTATGTCTACCAATCCTTTTGCGGATAATTTTTTTTCTAAGGTACAATTGAAATCCAAAATCATGTGGAAAACTCTTCCATGGTAATGAGGTAAAACCTAAATCTCAATCAAAGAAGATAATTTACAAGACTCCATAAATACTTACCACCTCCTACATATAGGTCCTCACCAAGGAATCCACCATACTAGACTTCTTAATTTCCATGAAATGAGAAAAAAATTCAGTTGTTCCATAATAAACTGAATGGTGTCATAACCTCATGATGTTCAAATTAATAATAATTACCAAATCCATAAATATTCCCTCAAATTTCCACTGAGGAACATATGATGGTAGAAATATACCAAATACAACCCAATTATTATTATTAACATAGTGAAAAAATACATCAAGTAACAAACATTACCATGAACCTATTCACACCCTATCACCAAAACTAATCCCTTAAATCGTGATATATCTTGTAAAAACAAGGATTTTATTCAAAAGAATAGTTATGAACCTCACAAATCACTTCCTCTCACATCACTTTGAGAATAAAAAACATCTCACTAACTAATACCTGATGTGGTCCATCCCCAAAACATCAATCAAGAGAATCTCCATGGATGATACAATATCGCTACACCTCCAACTTATGATATACCAACTAATATTCCACCACCTACTTAAATAATTAATGATTTATTTTCATCTAATATAGTCAAAACCCACCTCCAACTTCTACTATTATTATATACAATAGCTCAATATCCTCTATCATCCCTTTATCATCTCTAAACTCTATAATAAATACAATAACTACCATATTAACTTTACCTAGAGTGTATTATATCTTCATGAAATATTCTTATAATAACTAGACTTATCACCATAGAAAAAATATTTTTGAGAGAATATATGAGACACCCCAAACCCACACTCTCAAATATCATGCTAAAAACATTCTCTTTACAAATTGGTTTAAATATCAAATGATGCAACCAAAAATTAACCATCCATTATTAAAATATAAATAATAAATATTAATTCACTTATATACCCAATACCATTTATGTTTTGAATTTTAGAGAATTAATATAAATATTTAACTAGCAAATATCATATCTTTTTCATGTAAATATATTTTTCCACTAAAACAAGGATACCATATTTTACAATATGTCTTCAACATATCCCATAAATTCTCCACAAATTATACACTTTTATACACATCATATATAATACTTATATTGATTTACCTGGATAACGGAAGTATAGGAAAGTGTGAGATCAAATTCTCAGTAAGGGGTATTATGTATGATGTGTATAAAAATGAAAAATCTAAATAATAATGGGAATAGGATATAATATATTAAATAATGAGAACCTAGAAATGAATCCTTTTAAAAAAAATAATGGAAATGAAATAAGGAAAATGGTTTAATTCAAGGAATACAAAAAAGAATATTTGTTTCACACATTTGTAAGGAAATTCAAAAACATCCAATACAGAAAACAGTAAAAAGGATTTATTTTAAAAATATATAAAGATAGTATAAAATTGTTTAAAATGAACTTAATACATAATTTAATTGTATATAATACCATTCATAAAAAAAATTTGAAATATAAATATAGAATTGAATGATTCCTGACCTTATAGAGAAGATAAATAGCCCTATGAACAATGTAAGGTATGAAATAAAAATCCATAAGGCAGTAAAGAAGACCATAAATTCATACAAAATATAATTAAAATATTAAGTTTGACATCAATTAACTTGAAATTTAGTCATATAATAGAAAATATATAATTGAAGGGAAATACTTGAAATGTGTGAAGGCTTAGAAAGGAAACCGTTACTAAGAACATAACATGTGATGTAAGAATATATCAACAAATGGATTATGTGAAGGAAATAAAAAAACTGAAACATCTGGAAATAAAATATAAAACAATCATAGGTTATAATTAAAATGATCTTAGAATATCAAAATCAATAAAGGAAAGATATAATTCAATTAAAGGAAATTGAGTTAAGAATCCCATTAGGGTTTGGTAGTAAATTAAAATAACATGGAAGGAGAAAATGAAATAGGCTTTAAAATAACATGATAAAAAGGTTATTTAAGATAAAATATTTCAATATATAGTAAGTATATCATGTCAAAAAAAGATAGGTGAAAATTTTGAAATATATCTCAAGAAATAGAAATTGAGACTAAAAACCATTACCTAAATTCCCTACTCGCTTGGTGAATGCATCAATCCCTATCAATAACTAACTTAAGTTAATTAAATAATTTATTTAGAAACAGTTTTATGTATATTTAATTTATTATGGTTTATTTATTATCATATATCATTCATTTATATTATATTTTTTCATCATATTGGCCACTTAGGGTTCTTCTGTTAATTTTTTTAAAAAATATTTTCTATATTGAACATGAATTATAAAATGGGTTTAAAGACTCCAAAGTTTTATATTTATATATTATTTATAATTATAGTAAACACAAAATTTAAATAGTTAAATAAGTTTTCAAAAATAGATTCAAATTAAGAAAAGTGTCTTGGTATTCTTATTTTAGGTGATTAAATTTGTAATGAACATATATTATTAATAGTATAAATAGTATTTCAAATTTATAATTAAAAAATCTTAAGCTTTTAATTAATAACATATTCATTCATTAAATAAACTTTTATAATCATCCATGTAATATGGTGAAGGAAAATAAAATACGTCATTCATGAAGCCAACAATTTGACCATAACGCGGGTGACATTTTCAATTTCTAATGGATGGTATGGAGAAATAAAGTATACTAATGATATTAATTTCATTATATTAATATTTTTCTAATCTATCTTGAGGGATTGGAATGAGAAATAAACTTTAAATAACTGGGTTATAGAAATTACATTTTCCATTGATATCCTTCTTTCGACCACTCCATAATCCTTCATAGATTGGTCTTTTGGTGAGACCAGAATCTCTATATCATGGGAAAGAGGGTTGGGAAGGGGTTTTGGTATAATTTAGTAGACCTGGTGTTCTTTCCAAAACTATTCTTCAATTAATAAAATAACTCTTTTCTAAAAACAAATATTTTATTATGTTTTACAATTAAAGCACACAGAAAGAATATTACATTTTCTTTACACATTATGTGTTAATATTGAATTCTAAAAATAGTAATAGTTAAGGGATATAAACACCATATAATAATAAAATTATTAAAATGAACTCCATTGTATTGGATTCCCCTATGAAGATCATTCCTTCCATAATGACAATAAAATTAAAGAGACGCGTTAGGAAAATGATATATATTATAAAAAGATTTTTAAGAACATTTTTAAGTTAATTGGTGAAGGATGAAGTGAGAATGATTTTGTATTTATAAGGAAATATATCCATGCATCATTATAACCATTATTCAATAAGAAAACCTACAATTATTATTTTTTGTTATGTAGTTATAATAAAGTGACTATTGTTATTGTTTTATGATATAAAAGGACGAAACAAAAATTATATTTTTGGAAACTATAAATAAATTAAAATCCCATTAAAATTTATTTTTAAGATAATATTATAATTTTTTAAAAAAATTCATGAAATACTCTTATAAAGGACAATTTAAATGATAATATAAATTAACAAACTCCTAATTAATTTTTATAATAGTCGGAAAATTTATTATGTCATAAATAAATATAATTTACAATAAATAATGTTTTTTACTAAAATGTAATTTTTTTAATATTTATATAATTATTTAGATAAAATAAATATTATTTTTTAAATTAGAACATAAAAATCATATTAGGGATAATTTTTGAAAATTTTCTAACAAAGTTTTTTTATTTGGAGAAAAAGTGGAAATTATAGCTTTATGTGTACTCATAATTGATGACATAATTATTATATGAGAATGATTATAAAAGTTATAAACTATTTTATCAAAAAAAAAATTAATTTATTAATTAAAAACATTAATTTAAAAATATTATTTTTAATTTATAAATGTTACATTCCATTTTTTTAACCAAAAATTGGATTTTTGAGATAAATTGTTTTTGGATTTTTTGCATTAAATGGTCTAGTTGGAAAGTGAATTTAGACTTGGGATTTATTTTAACATTAAAAAATTCTCATTCACTAATTAATAATCTATAAAAATATTTATAATTGATTTCACCCACAAGTGGTTGGCTTATATAATAAAATTATTAATATTTTAACCGTTAAAACCACCCTTCCACATGTTTAAGTAGCCTCCCTTTCTCCCATTACTCTCAACTAAAAACACATTGAACATGAATTTCTTCCCCCTACCCTACTTAAAATCTTCAAAATTTGTTCCAAGGGTTATATGGATTCTCTCTATAGCTCTAAAAAGCATCCTCTCAGGGTAAGGGTTCTCTTTCTCTACTTTTTCAATTCGAGTACTTCTTTTGTATAAGCCTTTTCATTATAAATTTATTATATCGTAAAGTGTTTATAAACACCCCCATTAATTTACATATGATTTTTTTGTTAATGAGATAATTCCTTTATCTCTCATTAAACCCATTCTAGTGTCCCTTTTTCATACTCGTTATGCTGTGAAAATCGACCCTTTATTTTATATGCTATATTTTCCATACATGAATAACCAACCCTATTTTCATTCAAGGGTATTCATTTATATGTATATTTAAATTATTTATTTGGTAAATTCTTGTATGAACCCTAAAATTCTTACTCATGTTTTATAAATTATATTTAATTATAATCTATGATTGATGTTGCACAAAGCATATTAGGCATATGAAGGGTGTTCCCTGATAGTGCTCCAATGCCTTGGGTAAAGTATTATTCTCTAAAGAAAAAATTTATAAGATTCCATGTAATCATGAATTGGTAATTTTTTATAATACATCAGTCAAAATACTTGGTAATATGTTTTATGAAACCCTAGTCATGCGGTTTTGTGATGTTTTTATGAATGTCTTGTGTTTTTGTTATAGCTACATTTCCTTGTTTTTTCTCGTGTTCTTAGGTTCAGGTGCTCATGTTATGCCTAATTTATTATATTAATGTTCATATTTATTAATTTATATTTTTTCCATGGTGTTCTATTACACTTTTTAACCCTTATTGGGATTTAAACTCACCCACTTATTTTGATAAATGTTACCAAGAAATCTTATTCTATGAGATGATTTAAGATGGGATAAAAAATAATCCATTCAAGAGAGTTTAAAACTAACTTATGTTTTCTTTTGTGTACCATGTATGTCTTGTATAATATACCTATTTTCCAAGACACTAAACCTAAAAAAGGCCCTTTGAAGTTATTTATGTAATATTCTTTCAAGTAATTATGTGAAAAATCATGTATGAAATGATGGGTCTTTATATTTAGTATCAAAGGAAAGGTTTACTTATCTATGAAAATTAATACTATAAAAACATCAGTAAAAAATCTATGAATAATCATAAATACAGGAAAACTTCCTGAATTTTGGTGGAGTATAAAATTAGTGGTTTCTATGAAATGAAATATCTATTTGGATACTACAAGTGTATGTGGATCTGGAACAGTTGTACATAGGTTTAATAACACAAAGATAGTGGATTGGGTATTAACTCAATCATTACCTAGTGAATGACAAAAAGTATTTGGTGTAAACCAAGTTTTAAAATCTCTAGGGATATACTTTATTTGTCATATTCTTTTAATGAACCGTAATTAAATTATGTATACTTTGAATAATTATTAATTTTAGAAGTAATAAATGGGTTAAAGTATATAGTCTAAAAAGATAAATATTGGAAAAAATTAGGATTAAATATCATTTAGAGTTTATTCTTAATAGTTTAAATTATTTTACTTAAGTATTTTTTAGAAAATTGAAGGAAATATAAGGGCCCATATGAACAATGGATGTAATGAACAATGTAATAAAGGTATTCATAATATGATGGAATGTGAAATTGAAAATTTCATAAGGAAATTAAATTATTTATCCCATGTTAGGAATAATAACATGAACCACATAAAGCATACAACTTTATCTAGGAGGGAATGAAAAGTCATTGAATCCTTCATGTACCAACACCCACCAATTTTTATTAGACCCTTTGACACAATTATCATGAAACAATGGATCAATGTTATAAAAATACATTTTCTATGCTATTTTATTTTGGGAATGAGAAGGTTACCCTAGAAGTATATTTCTTAGTGGGAGAAGAAGATTAATTTTGTGATTTAAAATAAATTAAAGCATAAGGATGAAATTGATGTTAAAAGGTGTTATGAATTAAAAAAGGTATTTTTTAAATAATTTTTTTCATCACACCCTATTAGTAATGATAGAAATGTAATTACTTGAGTTGAATCAAGCAGAAGGTGAATCAGTGAGAATTTACGATATAACCTACATAAGTCTTATGAATTGTGATTAAATATTTGTCATTGATTCTGATGGTAAGATCAATCAATTATCTGGATGTCTAAGACCCCAACTATGAAAAGATTTTTCATTCTTGTACTTCAGGATTAATGAGGAAATATTAATATGTTATCTCAAGGTGGATATGGGATTTAAAGATTCAAAATGGTCTTTCAAACAAAATTATAACAATAGGGGGATATATAATTTCTTTGGAAGAATCCTAAACAAGAAAAGGATGAGAAGAAACTACAACTTCCCTTGTGAAAAAACTATACGAAAAGTTACTCAGGTAATTGAATTCAAGGAAGTGGTAAGTATTTAAAATATTTAATGTATGACCACATTTCTCAAAATTTTCAAGGATATGTAAAGCTTCAGTGTCTTAATGCGGATGAAAAATGAAATATGGTGCAAGTTCATCCTACGGGGAAATGATTTTAGTGTGAAGATCTTGAGAATTTTTTTAACCAGTTTCCAAATCCAATAATAGTATATTGAAACCATAGTCAACCCCAATATATGAAAAGGGGTCAAGTCCATATTTTTCTATCATGATGGATCATGTTGAGGCTCCAAATGATGTGGTAGAAGGTGCACTTGTTGTTTACTTAAATATTCTTAGTACATATTTTATTCTACTTCAACATATTCCTATTTTTCTTTTAATTTTTAAAATAAAATCAAATTAAACCAAGATATATTTAAATTAAAGTTATCAGCTAAAACTCTAGGTGGATCTATTCATGACACATGATTATATAGGGATTCCCATATTAACTTTGGTGATGAAAATCTCAATGTAAATCTATTACTCATTATGATGGTGGATTTTGATATAATACTATTTATGGATTGGATCTAAAAGTATAATACTATGATAATTTTTAGAATTATAGAAATTTTAGTTGTCTTCTGAAGAAAACCTAAAATTATTTTCAAATGAGAGATATCCCGGGTCGAGTTTTTTCATGAAATACCCCTATAAATTGTTTTATGAAAATTATTGGGGAAGAAGGGGAAGAAAGAGAAGGTAAAAAAATTCCATTATTTATAAATATATTTATGTATTTCCTAAATAATTATTTGGAACTCCCCTATAAAAAGGGATAGAATTATTTATTGAACTCATACCTAGATCAAAACCTATATCAGAGACCCCATATAGAATGAAATTCACAAAGCTAAAAGAATTAAAGATGAAACTGAAATATATCTTAGAGAAGGGTTTTATCCATCCAATAATGTCTCATTGGGGAGATCCTATTATATTTATGAAGAATCAGAATGGTGGATCAATGTGATTATGTATTGACTATATAGAACTTAAATGGATCATAGTAAAGAACAAATACAATCTACTAATAATTGATGACTTATTAGACTAGATTCATTGAGATAAATTCATTTCTAAAATTGATCTCTAATAAAGGTATTATCAATTAAGTGTTATTAAATAATATATCCCAAATAAATAAATTAAAAATGGTATGTACATTATGAATTTTTTTTATCCTACTCTTTGGTTTGACTAATGCTCCTATGATATTTATGAATTTGATAAACAGAATCTTCATGGACTAACTTGATAAATATTTAGTGCTATTTATTGATGATATAATGATATATTGAAAAATTATATGATTAATAAAAATAAAACCTAAGACTCGTATTAAAAACATAAAATAAAGAGTTTTTTTTATAAATTTAGTAAATGTGAGTTCTAGGTGAAGCAAGTGGCATTATTGGGACACATTGTATCTTTTAAACAAGTATCTATGGGTCTAGATAAGTCTAAAGAAGATGAGGAGTAGCCTAATAAAATAATAGCGACTATGATTTATAGTTTACTTGGTTTATTTGGGTACTAATGAAGATTTTTGAAAATCATTTTATAGATTTATAATCCACTAACCAATTTAATTCAACACGGGGTTAAGTTTACATAGACAAAGGAAGGTAAATAATGTTTTTTAGAGATGATGAAAATGTTGGTTAGTGCACATGTACGAACTTTTCCCTCTAATAGAGAAGTATTTTTTATTAAAAGTGGTTTATCCTTGAAAGGATTTGAATGTTTACTCATGCAGAATGACAAATTGATTACTTTTATATCGTGACAGTTGAAGCCTCATGAGAATAATTTTCCTAGGCATGACTTGGAGTTAGTTGTGGTTGTTTTTTCATAAAGTATTTAAAGGAACTATATGTATAGGGAAAAGTGTGATATATATATAATACAAAAATTATCAAGAATATATTCCCAAAAAAATAACTGAATGTGAGACATATAATATGGTTGGATCTTCTTAAGTACATTGATTTCACTATTCATTATCACTCTGGAAAAGCTAACAAAGTCATAGATGCAATAAGGATGAATGAACCATAGTTCTTACAATTATGAGGATTAAAGGAGATCCTTTGATCAAGGATTTGGTAAAGATAGACATAGAAGTCATAAGGTAAGGTATATCCACAATCCTATCATAAATTATTTCACATTCATCATTAATGTATATGACCAAGAAAGAAAAAATATATGATCCTATGATACAAAGAAAGATACATATGATTAAAAATGAGACGTTATATAAGTTCTTACTTAATCAAGAGTGATCACTAAGGTTTAGAACAAGGTTATGTATCCTATCTATTCCAAAGTTAAGAAAGAACTATTGGATGAATATCATGGCTCTGTATTCTCTATACATCCCAGAATCACCAAAATGTATAGAGATCTATGCGATCATTATTGGAGTGATAATATGAAAATTGAGATTGTAGGCTATACTAAAAGATGTTTTGTATGTCAATGGGTGAATAAAAGGTGTAAAATTCTAAATGGTGTGATTCAACCACTTCTAATACCTTTATGAAAGTGGGGAAAAATCACTATGACTTTATTAGAGTCCTTCCTAATACATCCAAGGGAAACAATTCCATATGAGTAATCATTGATAGATTAACAAAGTCCACCCAATTCATTTCTATATGCAAGGATTTCCCCCTTGAGTTCCTTACTCATAGGTATATTAAAGAAGTGATGATACTTCAAGGGGACCCTCTATAAATTATTTTTGACCATGATCTAAGGATTACCTCTATATTCTATAAGACCCTTGAAAAGGATATGGATACTAAGGTAAACCTAAGCATAAACTATTATCATCAAACTGATGGGAAGTCTAGGAGGACTATTCTATTGTTGGAGGTCATGTCATGGGCTATCTCACTTGATTTTTAAGGTTCTTGGTATGAGCATATTCTAATCATAAAATTATCCTATAATAATATTATCCACTCAAGTATTAAACTAACTACATATAAAGCACTTTATGGTAAAAGGTTAAGAACCCCAATGTATTGGGATGAAGTTGGAGGGGGAAATCTATTGGAACTATATATTGTGAAAGAGATTATAGAGAAGATAAAAGGGATCTAGACAAATATTAAATATTGTTAGAGTACACTAAAGAGTAATGCGGACAATTGAATGAAGGATATATAATTTCATGTTAGATATTATGTGTTTCTTAAATTATCACCTTGGAAACAATTTATGTGGTTTGGAAAGAAGGTAAAACTGGTCCAATGTAAATTCTACTATATGAGATTCTAGGATGTTTTGTAGATATTTCTTATCAACTAAATCTACCTCCAAATCATTCCAATGCCCATGAAGTCTTTCATGTGTCAATTATAAGGATGTATATATCAAACCCATCGCATACACTTGAAATAAATGTTAGGGAATTGAAGAAAAACCTTTTATATGAAGAATCTATCCATATTCATGATGAAAGGGAACTAATGATGAGAAACAAAACTACCCATATAGTGAAAGTTTTATAGAGAAAAGACAAGTTCAAAGAAGAAACTTGGGAGCCCAAAAAGACTATAAAAGAAAAATTACCCAATTTATTTAGAGGTTGGACACAAATTTCATGGAATATATATCTTAATGGTGGAGAATATAATAGCCTAACAATATTCATCAATTAATAAATGAACTATTTTCACTCAATAACTATTTTATTATGTTTTACAATAAAATCACATATAAATACTATTACTTTTTTTTAAAAAAACATGTGTCAATATTGAAAACTACAACTAGAAATAGTATAGGTATATAAATACCATAGAATAGTACAACCACAAAAAGGAACTCTATATGCTACAATTCCCCCATGAAGATCATTCCTTCCATAATGAATTTAAAATAAAAAGTAATTATTAGGAAAATGATATACATTATCAAAGTATGTGTAATAACCCTTGTAAGTGAAGTAGTGAGTAATGACATGAGAATAATGGTGTATTAATAGGGAAATAGGGGAATTTGGAATTATGACCATCGTTGTAATGGCTCGAACCTCTCTAGTCCTTTACTTTGTGAAAATATTGCGTTTGAGGTGTTCCGGGAGGTCAAGGTGACTTATCCCCAACACTTTTCCAATTTTCTGATTTTGAAAATAGTTCCATTGGTGAGACTGATGTGAACAGTTCCATCTATGAGACCGATGTGAACAGTTCGATCAGTGAGACCGAGGTGAACAGTTCCATCAGTGAGACCGAGGTGAACAGTTCCATCAGTGAGAGAGATGTGAATAGTTCCATTGGTGAGACTGATGTGAACAATTCCATTGGTGAGACCGATGTGAACAGTTCCATCGGTGAGACAGATGTGAACACTTCCATCAGTGAGACCGATGTGAACACTTCCATCGGTGAGACCAATGTGAACAGTTCCATTAGTGAGACTGATATGAATAGTTCCATCAGTGAGACCATTGTGAACAGTTCAATTGGTGAATAGTTCCAATGGTAGACTATTGAGAATAGTGCCATTGGTAACCTTCTGTGAATAGTACAACGGTGAGGTTTCAAGGGTGACCTCTTTCCTTTTCCAAATTTTGAGTTTGTGTACAGTGTTTCCAGAATGGTGAGGTCCTAATAGTGAGGTTCATGAACAGTGCTTCCAGAACAGTGAGGTTTCAATAGTGAGGTTCCAATGGTGAGGATAATGAACAATGTTTTTCCTTTACCAAATTTTGAGTTCGTAAATAGTGTTTCCAACTTCATACAGTTCGCCCCTTTAATGTTTCTTTTGACATAAAATTCATTCAAATCCTTGTTTTTAGGACTCTAAGGCTGATTCAAAGGCCATAACTCCTATATTAATTTTCCCTAAGGCTCTGGGTGCTTTTACTTGGTCAATCCACATGGTTTAATGTGATCCTCTTTTAATGGAAAATCCAGTGTATCTTAAACCATTGATCCGTTAAATCTTTTAAAGGGACGAGATAACTTCTTCCCCAGTTCTTCCTTCTTGTTCTCAGTCGTGAGATGATCAAACCTTTCATTCCTTCCTGTAGAAGTCATTCGATCAAACTTTTTCTCTTGGATTGGTTCCCCTCTATTTTTTTTGCAACCAATCATATAGATCGATCTCCGATATAAGGTATGTTATATCGTCATTATTTCGGGTTCATCTCCTTCTTTCTCCTTTACCTTTTTATGGAATTATACCCTCATGTTCCTAATGGGATTTTCTTTGGTGTTGACCAGTGTGGTGGTGTCTCTGTATCCTCAGGTAGATACAGTTGTCATAGGGGGGAGGAGATCATAACCTTTTTTGTAGCTCGTTCTCTTATAAAGAACATCAAGAACCGTTTGAGGTAGGGGATTAATTTCTTCTCTCTTCTTTTACCTGAAAATGTATTGTTAGTATGTTTTATCCCACTGGATCACAATGGAATTGACTTAATAAATATTTTAATCAGATAAATAAATTGATATCAATCGTTTGTTATTGCCTCTTGTTTTTCTAGATAGTGTAATATAAATGATTGCTATGTTTATCATTTCGTTATTAATGGAAATTGGTAAATAAAGTAAAGCCGAAATTAATTTATAATTACTTGGATAAAGATAAAGAGGCATGTGAATGAATATGATTAATGTTGTAGTAATTTGATGTTAATCAAATTGATGCAGTAAGCATGTTTAATCCATTTTTGATAGCTTACCGGTTAGGTTTCCCAAATTTGGAACCTATGAATAATAAATCGGTTTATCCAAGATGGATTAAATAACTATTTTTCTGATAAAATATAATTGATTATATGGTTCTAAGTTACCCTCATGCTTGTTTAAGGGCCAAGATCCCAATTGATATGATAATTAGTTTCCTGCTGCTTGTATTGTGATGTGAGCCTGGAAGGCTGTTGTCATATATGGGGGCAGGGAGGCCGATTGGTTGTGGCAGCAGTTGTCACTTAGAGTGGAGAGATGAATCGGTTTATGCATGTGGGTGTGAGGGAAGAAAATAGGGATGATGAAATGGGTTGGATGTGAATGTTTGGATTCTTGATAATTATATAGTTCTTTATATAATTTAAATTCCCCATTTCCCAAGGTAGTTGGTCTTTCTTACCCTTCTTTAGAAAGGGGCAAAGACGCATGAGTTATGCCACATGCTTTTTCTGTTTAGCTTCTCAAGGGAGGATCGGTCTACGCTCTTGATATAGGTGGAAAAGACTAGAAAGTTAGTTCATCTACTCACCGTGTTGAGCCCCTTGTGTTTAGTAGCATAGATAATTTTTCCAAAATGCCTGGGAATATGTGAAAGTAATGCTATAAATAAATAATTGAATAAATAATGTTAACCCATGGGGTTGGAGATTTCTAGGACGCAATGCAAAGGTTATAGTTTTAAAGGGACAATAGACTTTGGGTGTGATTTTAATGAAATATAATGTGGAAATTGTTAATAGTTAATAATTTTTTAAATAATTAATTAACATAAAGTGAAACTGATAAAAACAGAATGAAGTAATGTAATTAAACTATTTAAATGATTGTGTGCTTATAGGATACCTAGTCTTAGAAGTGGCAGTTGGGAGTCTGAGAGATATTAGCTATAGTTGTGTCTAAGACTAGGTTATGCCCATAGTGTGGTTGTGAGATATAGTATATTCTGTACTTTTTGTGTTTCTATATGTTACTCCACCCCGTCAGTAAGGGAAACTGATACCCCAAGGATTCTGAGCCCTGGGGGTGTTTTCCCCAACATTTCGGTGGGAGGATGGATGGTTGAATATCCCATTTGGCCCCACTCTCTTCTCTTGGTAATTACTTGTGCTTGTAGGAAAAACAGTTATTTTTTCCCATATATATGTGTAGAGGGATTTAATGACTTGTGGTTATTCACACACACATATTCTGGATATAGTTTTTATGGACTACTATATGCATAACGTGTATAGGCTGTGACGGCTTGAGGATTCTTACTCAGTGTGTGCGTTGTAATGGATTGAGGTATAATGCCCAACGTATGATACACGTTATATGAGTTGTGGTGGCTCCCAGAAACTACTTGGTTACTTTCTTGTGTTGACGTGGTGGTTTTGTTGCACGAGGTGCATGTTGTGGTGACTCTTCCAGGTGTCTGCGGGTAAGCCTTTTTGGAGAGAGTTTCTTAGGATGTGCGACGCTGGGGAAAAGTGGAAAACCAGTGGGGTACCCTTGATATTCTTTATTATATTATATACTCTTGTATGCATTACATGGTGAGAGTAGACATGGTGAGGCTGGGAACATAGTATACCTATTTAGGTGACGAGTTAGTTTCACTTGTTGTTCATTGTGCTTTAGCATTCTTTCTTTACTTTTGCATGAGAGGATTTTGGGAGGATACTACTTATTATACTATTATACTCACCCTATGTATATATAAAAAAAATTTCAGGTCACTTGGAGAAAGTTGGAGATCAGGCTGGTTTTTACTAGCTTGGGGTTGCAGGATCTGTTCGGGCTTGTGGTAGCTATTGTTTTTTACTTTCTTTTGGGTACTTACAGTTTTCCCCTTTCAGTTGTAGTAGTTTTTCATGACATTTCATATATGCACTTGGGTTTTCATTTATATTTCAGTCTGAATTTGATTTAGTTGGGGTCTATCTTATCTCTCTCTTCTGCATGTGTTCTCTTAGAGGGTAATGCCTCCCATTTGTGTGTTTACTATACCCTCAGTGATAGTACACAACCCAGGGCCTACTAGAGACGGGACTCGGGGGTCATTAACTCCCTTCTCACATTGCTGACCCAGGAGGGGTACACTTTGTGGGGAGGGGGTCATCACAATTTTTCAATACTACAGTTGGTCGTTATTTTTTTGGTTATATAGAGGTAATAAAGTGATATTTGCGATTATTTTAGGATATAGAAGGAAGAAACCAAAAGTGTATTTTTGGAAAATATAAATATATTTAAATTCCATTAAGAGTGAGTTTTATAATAAATTTATAAGTTTTAAATAAAATTTATTTTCATAAGATTATCATATAAAACACTTTTTAAATGATAATATAAATTAGTTAAGCCCTATGTACTTTTAATAATGGTTAGAAAGTTTATTATGTCCTAAAAATATTAATTTATAATAAATAAGGATTTTTATTTAAATTTAATATTCTAAACATTATATATTTATTTTAACATATTAAATTTAATTTTTTACTCAAAAATTTATAACTATATTAGGGTAATTCATTGGTAATTTTTAGGCAAAGTTTATTTTTTTGGTGAAAAATTGAAAATAAACATTTTATGAGTATGATTATTTTAAGAAATCATTATGATTTCAGAATGATTCAAAAATATATAAAAAATATTCAATAAAAATTAATTTAATAAGTATAAAAATTAAATTAAAATATTATTTTTATTTTGTACATTTATACTTTACATTTTAGAACCAAAAAATATATTTTTGAGATAAAAATTATTTATAGATTCCATTCACTAAATGTGTTAGTTTGATGGTTAATTTAGACTTTGTGTTTCTTTGAAAATCAACCAACTCTAATTAACTCATTAATAATCCATAAAATTAGTTATAATTGATTTCATCCACAAGTGGTTGTCTTATATAATAAAATTATAAATATTTTAACCCTTAAAAACACCCATCTACAAGTATAAATAGCCACCCTTTCTCCATTTCCTCCCCACTAAAAACACATTGAGCAAGAATTTACTCTTTTTTCCCTCTATAAACCCCTCCCATGTTGTTCTGAGGCTAATACAGAGTCTCACTCTTTCTCTAAGAATCTTCCTCTAAGGGTAAGGATTCACTTCCTCCACTTTTTCAATTCAAGTACTTAGTTTGTATTATCCTTTTGATTAAAAATTTATTATGTTTTAAAGTATTCAGAAATACCCCCATTACTATACATATGATGCCTTTTAAATGAGAGGATTCATTTATCTCTCATTATACCAATTCCATGATCCCTTTTTTATACCTCTTATTCTGCTAAAATCAACCCTTGATTTTCGATGTTAGATTTTAATCTCATGAATACCCAACAATATTATTATTAAAGGGTATTTATTTATATGTATCTTTAAATTATTAATTGGGGAAATCCATGTAATTAAACCACAATCCCAACTATTGATATAAAAATTATATATATTTATGATCTTTGATCGATGTGGAACACAAAATGGTAGACATGTGAAGGATGATCCATAATATAACTCTAATTCATTGGATAAATAATTAATCTCTAGAGATAAAATGTTCAAGATACATTGGAATCAAGACTTGGTAATGTTTTATGATACCTTGTTTAAAATCCATAGTAATAATTTTTATGTCATCTTAGTGATGATCATCAATGATATGTTTATGAATGTCTCGTGTTTATGTTTTAGCTATATTTTAATGTTATGCCTCATGAATCTATATTAATGTACTCATGTTATACCTCTAGTTCTTATATACATTCTATTGTGTTTTATTCATGTTTCCCCCATGGTGTTCTCTTATAATTTTTAACCCTTTCTAGTCTTTATGCACACCCATTTCATTTAATAAATTTTTCTGAGAAATATTATATTGTGAGATGATATAGGATGGGATAATAAATAATCCTTTCAAGAGTTTAAAATTAGTTTATGTTTTATTGTGTGCACAATTTATATCTTGTATTATGTACCTAGTTTCCAAGTCACTAAACCTAAAAAGTTCCTCTGAAGTTATTTATGTAATAATTTTTCAAGGAATTATCTTAAAAATCATATATAAAATTTTAATTCATTATATCTGGGAAGATTTAGGTGTGTGGGGAAATGGGGTGGTGAAGGGTTCCTTCTATGGGTGAGATGGGTTGAATTTTTGTAAATATTATTTTCCTAATTAAGAATTTATATCATATTCAAGGAACATGGATCTAAAATTGATCATTATAGTGTTTGAGATTCTTTAAGTTTGAAAAATACCTCAAACAACCATTTAGAGTAGTTTTTTTGTTATATTTTGAGACTTTACATCTTTATTTAACATCATTACATCATTTTAACCTTTACCATAGTGACTAATTTTTACATTGGTAACTTATTTTTATGCCCGAAAATTAAATTTAACTTATTACCTAATATATATTATGATGATTCTAAATATTAAATCTATTTCATTAAATTAAATTTATAAAGGTGATAAAAATTAACTTCAACATAAGTAGGTATAACATATTAAATTAAATATATTTACTATTAACTAAAAATAATCATTTTTAGAAAAATCCAAAAAAAATAAACATAAGCTATTTATGATATAATGAATCCAAAAATGAAGTTTTTTTATTAAAAGTAAGAATCGAAGAATTTTAAATTAATTTTCACACAAAAATATAAAATATAATGAAAATTATTTTTATAGGAAAATGAATTTTTAAACATTAATTGTTTTTTATATTATTTCATATGAATTACTAAGTAAATGAATGTTAATGTATTTGTTTGTATATTCAAACTTTTTATCAGAATAATCCCTTTAAAATTTTCAATTTAATTTATTAGTATAACCATATATAATATATAGACTCATAAAATTCTTTGAAAAATAAACCTTTTTAACACTAAATGATTTTAATAACATCCCATTGAATTTAATTATTTATCTTCTAATCAATAAATTTCTTCAATTAATTTTATAAAATTTAAATATTAATAATATATAATGAAAAATAAAATTTAAAAATATTTATATTTACTTGAGGTTTTACTCTTGTAATATTCTTAATGATATTTCGCATTTTATTCTCAAAATGTATTAATATTTATCTTAGATTATAGTAAAATATATTTTTGTTCATTTTAGTTCTGTTTTTCATGTGACATAAGGTATTAAGGATACTATTTATTTATAAAAATACTAAAATATCATTGTATTATATTCTACCCCCTTAAATAAATTGCATCCTCACAAGTTTTATTTCTCCAACTGATGAAAATTATAGAGGGTATACTTAATATAGTCATGATTTTTTATATATAAATGTATTCAAATCCTTAATAATGGTTTGAAAAGATATTTTTAATCATCCAAAGAATGTATTTGGGGAGTTTTAAACTATGTGTGAAATTAATACCTATTTTTTTCATTGAGTGAAGATTGAGTTTATACTCAACCAATTTTTTTCAAGGTTTTTACCCCCAGTTGTGTCATATCCAAAGCATGCTTAAACTTGTACTATCCAGATAGGGATGTCATTACTATGAATCCATGCACTCTTTACCAAAATTTTAGGATGTTTTTCTATATTTAGAATTATCCTTAAGGTTTTTGATAAAGTATTCTAGTCTTAATCAATAATAATAAAACCTAAATTTATCATAATCTTTCTTAATAAATTTGAAACATAAACATTTAAGGAAACATATACCCAAAAGTGAAATTATCATTTAATCCCCAAACTATATAAAATATCACATCAATAAAAATATACTTTAATCATATATACTCCAAAAAATATATTAATATTTCTATATAATAACTTAAATTACCATGAAATTAAATCATATTCCAACACAAAGGGTTATATATACCTCAATCATATATTCCTCTTAAAATCCAATAATTGTTCACCTTAAATAAAATCATATGTGGCCATAAATGTGTATTTTTTCCTTTGAACTTATGATTAAATTTAATCTAATTAATCCATGAATGTATCCAGAACTCTTGAATTGTCCTCATCCAATATAATCCTACCCATGAAAGTTATATAAACTCTACTATGATACCAACGGAGATACCCCAGATCTAAACTCTTGAATCTGATGCTAAAAATGTTTTATTTATAAATTAGTTTAAATATTGATTAATTTTATTCAAACCTATCTATAAATTAGCATAATATCAATAAAAAATATTGACGCACTTACATAACCAAGATATTTTAAATTTATATTTTTATAGAATTAGAAAAAACATTAACTAACAAAACCAAAAATCTTATTCAAATGGACATTTTTCCATTAAACAAAGGATTCTTCTTATTATAATAAACCATTAACATCTCCCAAAAACATTATTCATACATGATACCCTTATAGACACGTCATGCAAAATAGTCTTATGAATTAACTTTTGGAAAGGAAACTTAAGAAAGGGTGATATCAAACACTCAATAAGGGGTAACGTGCATCAAAATCTATCAGTGAATAAACAAGGAATGAGTATTGTGTAAATAATAAAAAATTAAATAATGAAATATTTATAATAAAATGAGTATTAAATATATTCATGGATAGTAAAATAATATAAATAATTACAAGGAAAATAATAACTCATTTCATATTAATCAAATGAATAATTTTGAACACATTTATCTTATCATCAAGGCCTCATACAATACATTATGCATGGAAAGGCATGGAATCTGCAAAATACTCATGCTAGTTTGGCTCATGAGACTTATTGATACATTGAGGATCTTTATAATTCCAGGACCTAGCAATAACTAATTAATTCCAATTAATTAACCTTATTAAGGAATGAATAAATAATAAAATATATAACCAACTTTCCTTAGTTTTCAAAAAACCTCTATATTGAAATAATATGTATACGTAATGTCAATATTTTATAAGTAAATAAATTGATCAAATTTCATGGTAATCACTCTTCAAAGTGACACCATATATAGTAATGTTTATATGGTAAATTCAACAAATTCCCTAATCAATTGATGTATTGGTATCTTTTTGAACACCCTTCATTAAAAATAATGAAATATAGGGTATTAATCAACAAAAGTATTTAAAATAAAAGTTGATTTCATTCATAATATATGATTAGTTAAGAAAAATAAAGTGATCGATAATTTCTATTATAATTATTTCATTTATATAAAACCAAAAATATGTAAGAACATGTATAAATAATCAAATGATAATTTTGATATATATAAAAATACTTTAGAAAATCACTTCGAAAAAACAAGAAGAAATATCATATACTTTTGATAAATTTTAAATATAAAAATTTTAAAGAATAATGGGAATATAATTTACTATTTAAAACCATTTTAACTTTTAAAGTAATGTTGATAACAAACAATAGACATTATAGTGATAAAATTTGATCATGAAAAACAATGTTAAAAAATAACATTCTTTTTACACTTTAATAAATAAAATAAAAAATAAACAATACAGAATATTTAAAAATATTTTTTTAAAACCTCTATAAAAAATGTAAAAGGTCGTTTAAATTTACCTTAAACAATCATCGAAGTGTATATAAGAATATTATTGAAACATTATAAAAATATGGACATGGAAGAGAAATATTACTGACTAAAAATAGGTGATAAACAGCCCTAATGAAAAAAAAGTAAGGTATAGACTATAAATATATAAATTAGGATAGGAAGCAACTAATTCATTATAAATGAAATTAAAATATTAATTTAAACATCAATGAATTTAAATTTGTTTCAAATAATGGAAAATATATAATTGAAGGATTGTACATGAAATATAAGAATACATGGAAAGGAAACCCATACCAACAACATAGCTTGTCAATTAATAATATATCAATGAAGGGATTATGTTAAGGAAATAAAAATTAAAATTAAAAATTTGGAAATACAACTTAAAATAATCATAGGTTATAATTCAAATGATCTTATAATATCAGAATCAATGAATAAAGGATATAAATTAATGAAAGTAAATTGAGTTATGAAACCCCTTATGAGTTTGGTAATGAATAAAAATAAAATAGAAGAAGAATGTGAAATATATGTTTAAATAAAATGAAAAATAGGTGATTTAACATAAAATATTTCTATGGATACTAATTATATCTTTTTAAATAAGGATATATATATAATTTTAAATATGTATCAAGAAATGTAAATTGAAATAAAGAGTCATTACCTAAATTAGAGACTCATTTAGTGTGTGCGTCTAACCTCCTAAATAACCAAATTAAGTTTTTAAATACTTTTAAAAACATTATTCAAATATATTTATTTCTTTAGGTAAATTTATTTTAATATTTTGTTCATTTATTGTATAGTTTTTTTCTCACATCAGTAACTTGTGTTTGTTCTGTTAATTCCTCTAAAACCACTTAGATATATTGATCATGGTAAAATGAGTTATAAAATAGTTTTATAATATATGGAATTTTGGATTTGTATGTTATTTATATTTCCATATGGAAAAACTTTATACAATTCATTGGGATATCAAAAATAGATTATAATTAATAAAACTATATTTGTATGATCATTTTAGGAGATTGAATTTACGATGACCATTTATTATTAATATTATTAATAGTATTCCTAGTTTATATTTATATAATGTTAATAATAATAAAAATATCATAGTTATTAATTAAATACACTTTTATAATTTTTAATTTAAGGTGGTTATAAAAATGTAATATTTCGTTCAGAGAGGTTGTAATCTGATCATAACACAGGGGATCATTTTCATTTTATAATGGATTATAGGGAGGCTGATAATGGTTATTCAAAAATAATAATAACATTCGTCTATGCTAATTATATTTATTCCATTATATTATAATGGAGTTATTAAATTAGTAGTATATGTAAGAAGAAAGAAACTTTAAAGAACTCTGTTAAAATAATTATATCCGCCTTTGATATCCTCCTTTAGACCACACATTAATCCTTTTTATATTGGTATTTTAGTGATTATAAGACCTAAAATACATGGTAAAAAAGTTTGGGGAAGGGTATTAGAATATTTTTGGTTGATTTAGTAATATTTAGGTATTTTCATAAGTATATTGTTCAAGGATTCCTTTTATATATGAGAGGGGTGGATTTTTTGTAAATATTAATTTTTTAATATAAAAATATATGACATATGTTAGTTGGATAAGTGTTTCCCAATAACTCAAGAGGGGAAATGAATTGAATTTTTGAAACTTTTCTTCACTTAAAACCACCTTCTATTATTGTATGACTGATTATAATCTCATCTTATCACAAGAAAGGCGAAGAAATAAAAATAGTAAGAGAAAGATAGAACATAGAAGGTTTTCAGTGGTTTGGGGAAAAAAGATCCCCTACTCCACTCCACTAAAACTCAACTCCTCGTGAATGATGATTTCATAGTCTCGATCCTTTTCATGGGTATTTTTTGGTTGAGTTAAAGAATCCATCACTTGTTAAAAATCTAGGAGCTTTTAACATGATCCTACAGGGCTTTATAAAATTAATAGTCTTTAACCATCGGTATAAGGAGTGATTACTTCCAATAGTGAGAGGGAAAATTATGAAAGATTAGAAAATGAAGACCATAGTTTTAATATGAAACCGATAGAAGAAAATATATCTTCAAGATAAAATATAAAAATGGATAATATCTTGAGGAGAGTATTCAAAATAGATCAGAATTTATCTTGAAAGAATATTTGTTGAAAACTTGATTCTTTATTTTCTTGTTAGCATAGAAAAGTAGTAGCACCGAGAAATATTTGAGAGATAATGTATATTTTAGATTCTATTATTTTTTTAATACTTCATGATTTCCTTAAAGAAACTATTTTGAACATATATACAATAAAATCAGTCATCGTGTAATGATTTAGGTGTCCTTTTTCTCAAAATTACCTCACCAAAAACATGGTCTAATAAAGTAATATTTTCTCATTTATTTTAATTTTAACCATTAGGATATTGATTTTACCATAATTAGGTATTATATTGTTTAATGTATTAAAATAATCATTAATTTTCACTAAATATAATCTAATGGTTATAAATACCCAGTTTCAAAATGTTGTAGCCAATTTTGAATCACTATATATCTGAAATCCATGTATTTTAATTAACATGGGTGAATAGATTCACATAGTTAATCTTCACATAGGTGAATTCTCCATATAGAAAAATTATGTAGGTGAATCTATGTATCTAAATTCATCACATAGTTTAGTCTAAAAATCTGATTTGATCATGTAGACGGTCATCACATAGCCAATTGAATCACATAGCTGATTAAAACTACATAGAAAAATATTCCAAAGATCCAATTCACATAACATAAATATTAATGTATCTGATTCGATGTAACCATTCCATTTATGTAGTTTTTTATCACATAAACATATTATTGACATAATCATTTCTCACATAGATGATTCAGTGATATAAGTGATTCGTGTAGGTGATTCTATCACATACCCAAATGACATAGCGGAATTATCTATATATCAAAACCCTATATAGTCAATGTCCTCAAGTATTTTATTTTTTCATATTTAGAGGAATTTCAGGAAAAATTCATATTATAGTTTAATTGAACTAAATAAGATTAAAACCAGTTAAACACAATTAAAAACTAAAACATAGAAACATAAAAATATTTTTTTAGATCATCAAAATATAAATCACATTTGATATGTTGTAATAACTTCATTATCCCAACAATGTCCCCCTTTAAATGATCAGAAACCTATTGAACATTATACATGAAATTTTAAATAGGTAAAAGAGTTTTAAAAATTCTATATTATATAAAATACATTTAAAATTGTGTGTTTAACCATTATTTTTACCCTTTATTTTTCTTCCACCACTTTTGTGAGATTAAAAGGGAAGATAAAGGATATAAAAACACATTACTATAGAATATTGAGTCATAAAAACATAAAATATAAGAATTAAACTAATTATGAATAATACGTGACTAAAATTAAATTATACCAACAAGAAAAACATTTACAAAAATGGAAAAAATTAAATTAAAATAATCAATTAACATGGAAAAACATTAAATGAAAGAAACTAATTCACATAAAAAACAAAGAGATAAATATGTATTTTATAAACCGGATATATTGTATAAAAGAAAAATATACAACACAAATAAAATATACACCACATTAGTCAGATGAACCAGGATTATGGATAAGATAAAATTTAGATAGAGGTTTGGGTGGAGGTTTTTTAATGTTTGAAAAGGAGGAATAGGTAGTGGGTGCGATGACCACTATAGTAATAACTACCCTTCCAACCTCTACTATTGTACTATCTTGTTCTCAAAAACTAGATCTATTCATAGGCTCTTGTGTAGGCATGCTAAAAACATTTTCTATGTTTGTAGATGCAATATTGAAATCATTAGAGCTAGGTCCAGTGAAATCCATTTTATTTTCATGCACTAAAGGGGCATGTTCTATTCCAGTGTGTTCAGTAGCAGCAGTAGAAACATACTTTAATTAATCTCACTGATAAATAGTGGATAGATTAAATATGGGTCCAAAATTATACTTGGAACCCTTATAGTTATCAAGAGGTTTTGGGATAATGGTTCTTATTCCTATTATTAAGAAACGTGCATCAGAAAACATATCATATACTTGATAATTTCTGACTTGTAGAAGTCCAAAATGGTTGTACAACCTTGTCGATGAATTTGAGTAAGGGAATAGGATGAATTTTTTAACAACCATTTAATATCATCATGATGACCAATAGAAATCCTCTAAAAATAATAACCAACTAAGGAAGCTAGATGGGAAAAAATATACTAAGCTATAAGTGACTATGAAAATTTCTTTTCCTGAATCCTATCTATAGGTACCTCTAACCTAATTAGTATCCCTTTTAATGAAGTTAATATTTGGTCCATGATAGGAAACTCTTCCAAAATTACTTGATAAAACTCAATTATATTACTTTATGGTTCATAAGGAATTTTTTTTCATGAATCACTTAGCATAGGTATAGCTGCTCTGATAGGTATATACACAACATGATTCTTCCCATTATCTCAAAATAGTTTAACAAGGGATAATTTAGACTCTAAAGTAGAATACTATTAATAATAATATAAGTATATATCTTTAATACCCTCATATATATTGTCCATCATTGGCACAATTTTTTAATGTTTCCTGCAAACTAGCCCAAGAGAAGATAAAAATATATTCCTGGCATCCTTGGACACCACTATATTTTCATCTGACTTAGTAATAATCAAGGGGATAAATTTCTTAAGAAAGATTGTGATTTTTTTAAATAAACATCAGTACCAAGACCTTCTATACTACTATACAATTGGGTATCATTAATCACATCTAACATATCCTTCCTAAAATCTTGAAAAATAATAGGATTTAACAAGTCATATTGTAGTGACAGAATCTGGGATAAAAATAAATTCAAATATGAAGAACGTTAGTCAAAGTCATTCTGGAGATCATGAACCACCAAAGTTTATAAATTAGTGGTCTAAATTTGATGAAGTATCTTAATTAATTCATATTGACTCGCTAATATAATTTTCAATGTATGTAAGTTCTTCACATCTGATTTTAAACTTTGAATCACATAATTAGATGTCATTGAAAGGTCTGACTGAACCATAGGTAGGTCCTGAATCATATCTTTCTATGATTCCACTAGAACACCTCACTCATTTACTCTTTAATTAGTGTAATTTAAACTTTTTAGCTCACTTAATTGGGATTTTATACCCTAAAACTCCTTATCACTTAGATTTTAATAAATCAGTTACATCGGTTGAATATTCTAGGTAAAATTATTTTGGGAATCATCTTCCCAACCAAGATATAATAGTATTGTTTAGACACTAAGGTATCCTTAAAATATATAATCTCATACTTTTATGAGATCATATTCTTCTTTAACTAATCATAATATCCCATGGTATTATCAAACTCAGTGAAAACAACGTATGGAAATTTATTTATATGCCCCTCAATATCAGATCCTTCAGAAATTTTTCTCACTAAGGATGGATCCTATTGAACTTAAGGAGGAGATGGAATTTTCTCTAAGTTATTTGAATGAATAGAAGCTTCATCAAGTATTACATTCCAACTTCCATCTATATAAAAAGTCGGTGATCTATTGGGTAGATAAACCATTGTATTCTCAGGATGGGACTCCAAAATAAAAAATATTCTGATCTATAATCCTTCTACTATAAATCCAATAACTGAAACACTAGTAATAGTATCAACTAGTATTTCTACTCTTATCTCTATAGTTTTCTTAATAGTATGAAACTTTGGTTGAACTAACTCAGCAGCACTGGTTGTAATAACTTTCTAAATCTATGAAACTTAAAAAATAGGTTGGAAATCTATCAATATAGGCTCAAATCTCTCAAAAACTATCTCCTCTACTTTCTTAAAAGGCACCACTACAGTGGTTGTTACATCACTAGGATGTGAGGTCCTATACTTATCCCCTTGAATTGGTAAAAAGGTGGTTCAACAACCTCATCATCACTCTCCAATCCAATAAGTTTCAAAGAGTTGGGGGTATCATCCCAGTTGTACCCAAAGGTCTTTAGAAGATCCACAGATACATTTTTACTCTTATAGAACTTAACTAATCCATATTTATTTATATCCACTTCCTCCTTAAAAATTAAAGAAACAATCTTTATATAGGAATAATTATTGAGCTTCCCCTTTCTCAAATAATAGTAGTGTATGAACCTCATCATGTACCTAAAAAATCTTAGATTTATATTATTGATCAGGACATATAAGATATATATGTCCTTAAAAACACTTTTTCCTTATCACCTACTCTCTAATTAATCCCTTCCTAAATAAATTTTCATAGATCTTTAATTCAGCCTCAAAATATTTCACTACTTTTTTCTTAGAAGCATATTGCCCAAAAATAAATTTTAACACATCAATGGGTCCTAACGAAATTGTTCCAACTAGGGTATGACTAAATTTGTGTTATCCTTCATGGGGATAGTCCAGTATATCTTCCATCTCCATAGAATAAACTAACAAGGATTTTACATTGACATTGTTTGATAGAAAATCCTCTATTTTTTCAAACTAGAACTCAACATTCCTCAAAAACTCATTGACTTACTATTAAAAAATGATCAGATTATTTTCATAGAAATTGAACTCACAGCCTTGGAACTAAAATATTTTCCTCTATAAAAACTTAATTTCATTCAACTAGGGCATGAAAAATCTATTTCCTAGTAATCACACTGCATGGTGCGCTACCAGCCTTGGATTTCATCAAAGAGCAGGAACTGTTGTCTTCTCCATGCTGGATCTTCCCCATTATTGAGAGGTTGGATGAAGGTTGAGAGATTCAAAAGGGCGATGGTTCAGTTTCATTATAGATCAAATATAGTTGAATCGTGAAATATTAAATGGTTGATTTGTAGAAATTAGGTCAAATTCATGATTTGAGAAAACAGAACATAGATGATTTGGTTTCAAGGAAAAATCTATGTTTAAATAAGGATTAAAGTAAAAGAAAATAAAACACAAATTTTTTTAAAATTTTAAAATTAATTTTTAAAATTAAATTAAGGCCCAAATAAATATAAAACGTGGATAGATTTTGAAAAAAAATTAAAACAGAATAAATTCATTTAAATTTCAGAATGCATTAAAATATACAGAAATAAATAAAAAATTACAAAATTGAAATATAATTAATACTTATGTTAAAATAATTTAAATTCAAACAATCCAGTTATCACATAATAAAATAAAAATTCTCTCAAAAAGGGGCTTACTAAAAATATTAGTTAATTGATTATTAGTAGAGATAATGCAAGATATATATCACCTTTCTTAGTGTGATCTCTCAAGAAATGATTTCAAATATCTATATGCTTCCTTATAGATTGGTTTATTCGATTCTTATAAATTTTTATAGCACTAGTGTTATTAAATTTAATTAATAATTGATTAAAATTGAATCCAAAATCCATAAAGGTGTGTTTCATCCACAACACTTGTTCAAAACAACTACTACCAGCTATGTACTCTACTTCAGTAGTATATATTTCAATTGAGTGGTGTTTCTTACTATACCAGGAGACAAAATATTTACCTAGAAAGAAATAGGTCCTTAAGGTTCTCTTCTTATCTATTCTAAAACTACCAAAGTCATCATTTGAATATTAAGAAAGATTAAAATCATTGGTTTTTGAACAAAGTAAAAAAAAGATAAAGTGTCCCTTTAAAATATCTTAAAATTCATTTTTTATCCTATAAATGATATTAATTGGGATTTTCTTGGAATATTGAACTCAATCATGTTGAAAAAATAATTTATGGTTTACTATTAGTCAAATAAAATAGACTCCCTATTATTCCTTAGTGAAATAAATTCAACTAGTTTTCTAGCTTCATCCAAATCATGTTTTTCATTAGAACTCATACGGGTTGAATGTACTTTAATAATTCCAAGTAAAAAATATGTAAGAAATTAAAGTTTGTATTTTCTTTTATTTAGAACATACCCAAAGTCATTTTCATAAATATTAAATCAAATAAATAAATTTGAATCACCCATCATACTCATTTCAAATTATTTTTTTCATGAGTTTTGAAAAGTCATTACATGATATTTTATTTATTGAACCAAAAATCACATCATCAATATATATTTGAACTAACAAAAAATATAAAGATTAAGTTTTCTTAAAAATATTATGATCTTCTAATCCTACAGAAAATCTATTTGAAAAAATAAAATATCTATAATGCTTACACAAATAAATAGGTTCTTTTTTAAGACCATAAATAGATTTAGTAAGTTTGAAAATAGAATTTGGAAAATGAGGATTTTCCAAACCATGAGGTTGTTCAACATAAACTCCTTCCATAAGAAAAAAAATAGAAATTAATATTTAACATTCATATGATATAGTTTTAAATCTATATAAGATTCATAGGAAACAATAATTCTAATGGTTTCTAGTCTAGCCAAAGGGTTGAAAGTTTCTTCATAATTTATTCTCTCCTATTGGTTTTACCCTTTATCCACCAATATTAAATTATTACTAGTGATTACACCATGATCATCCAATATATTTTTAAAACCCCACAAGGTTTCTATAATAGGTTAATCAGATAGTCTATCAACTGATTCTGTTACCTTGTTCCTCTTGAACTAGTTCAACTCTTCCTACATAGATAAAACAAAAATTTCACCAACTAAAGATTATTCTAAAGTTTTTGGGTCACATTAAGTTAGAAAGAAAAATAACTATATAAGGTTTACTACACTCTTTATAGTTATATATCCTTCATCTAATCTTACTATAAATGTATCTAAGGGATGATTTTTTAAAGTTAAAGGTTATCTTGGTGGAACACTTTCACGTTCACTGGTTTATATCATTTCAAGATTAGTTTCACCAAATTAAAGTTCCAAATAATTATCTTTTTTATTTTTAAATAGATGATCAAGTCCCATGTCTTCAAAAGAATCACTTAACTCGTCAACTTGAGTTATTTTGGTATCAAATGAATCACTTTTATAAAATTTAACATGAGTTTATTCATCAAAAATATTTAACCTTTTGTTGAAAATATCTATAATCCTTAAAAGTTGTGGAATAAACAAGAAATAATCCTTTATTAGCCCTTGGACCAAATTTACCAAGATTTTCCTTTTTGTTTAGAATGTAAAATTTGTATCCAATTTATTTTAAGTATCTATATTTGGGTTTTTTTATAGATCTTAGGGTGTTTTCTTCAAAGTAGGCCTAATTAGAACTCTATTGATAACATAACACATTGTATTTGTAATTTAAACCCAAAGGTGAGTGGGTGGGTTATATTCATATAACATAGTCCTAGTAATGTATTACATGGAAATATTATTCCTTTAAACAACACAATTCTGTTGAGGTGTTTTGGGGGAATAAAAACTATGTTTCATACCATGTTTTGAACAAAATGAATTAAACTCATGGTTTTTAAATTCTCCTCCATGGTAAATTATCAAAGAAAAAATTTTAATATCTTCCTATTTTTAAACCAACTTATAGAAATTTATAAAAATAGAATAAGATTCAATTTTTAGTATCAAATATAAAATCCATGTAAATCTAAATAAATCATCAACTAACATATAACCAAAATATTTTCCTCTTAGGTTTGTGGATCTAGATGGTCTAAAAAAATATGTGTGGATAATTTATTAAGGTCTAGACATATGATCCTCTTTAATTTATTTAAAAGATAAATTGTGTTTCTTACCCATTTTTATGCATCACATAGTTTCTCTTTATTCAATTTAGGTTGAGTTAAATATGAAATTCAATTTTTCTAAGGCAATTTTATCAAAGAGTGAAATTTAAAATGATAAGTATTTTATGAAGCATCCAAGATTCATTTTTTTAGCATTCAAATAGTTTAAATTTTTTTCAACAAAATAATTAAAATCTAAATTATATACATTGTTTTATCTAAGTTCATTAAACATAAGAAATTTATTTTTTAACATATAACATTCATTATTTGAAAAATATACTAAATAACCATCATAAAAAAGTTGGGAAATCATTATCAGGTTGTGTTTCAATACTTCTATATAAAGAAAATTATTGATGATAAATGATCTTGGATTTCCAACTAATATTAATATAATAATATTTTCTCTAAAATTGTCCCCAAATTTAACTTAGCCTTTATCAATTTTGGGTGAAGAATGGAAATTTGGGAAATCACCACCCATGTGGATTGAGAATACAATATCTATAATCCACTTTTCATTGAATCTCTTGAAAATTTATCCCTACAATATAAATCAAAAAATATAAGTTTTTTGGTACCCATATTCTCTTGGGTCCTAAAATGTTAGCAACTAATGATTTGGGAATCAAATTCTTCATATGCTATCCAGAAATTCTAGTATTGAATTTTGATAAATTGATTCAAAAAAACGTTCTTAACGCAAAAAAATTGAGGCTTTATTACACTAAAAACATTATCATAATTTCAAAGGTACACACAATGAAAAAAATTAACTTTAGATATATTTTTCTCTTTGAACTAGGTATAAAATAAGTTTCATACCACTTTGGTTTTTCACCTTTTCTTCATATTCAAAACATATCTTACTAGAATTTATTGTTAACAAGGATTTGGTTTAGATAATTTTACCCTTTAGTAACAATACTAGAAGAATATTTAAAGGATTGAACATTTTTTAAAGATTTCAATTCTATTATAATGTTCAACATAATAAGCAATAGAATTTTAAAGCATAATTTTTTGGTCTAAAATTTGTTTAATTAAGTATTCATTTTCAATTATAACATCATTATAATATTTTTAAGGGATTCATTTTTCTTCTTAAAGTATTCATATTTAGTTTCCATCATAGTAAAATATCCATTCAGTTCTTCAAAAGTGTATTTATTTAACAAACTGATATTTTAAAGGAACACTATATTCGATAGATTATACAACACGCAACACTGAGCTTAAACGAACCGTGAAATATTATTATTTAAATATGATCATTATAACCTAGAATTTGAATTGGTGAGTATAAATTGGATTAAAAGCACTATGAAATAAACACACACACAGACATACAGAGATATATATATAGGACCTAATCAATATAATTTTTTTAATTAATTCTTAGGAAATAAGCACTCAATTATTTAATAAATATATTTTTTTCTTCGAAATATTTTTTCTTCAGAAATGATTTTTATTAATTTTCATAAGAAAATTATATAATTAATATTTCCCAATTTTCTAAAATGTATTCTAAAAAATATATATTATTTTTTAAATCATCGTATCAAGATTAACTTAGGGTCAAATTTTGGTATTTTTTTGAAATTACTGATTTATCAGTGAATTGTAAAAAATACAAAGTTTTTAAATACTATCGTTAATTCAAGTAATTTAAAAGTTAAATTATATTTTAGATTTTACAATTAAGTTAAAAAAGTTCCATTTTATTTATAATAATCTAATTAAATCCAATATAATTATTGATATTAATAAGTTTGATATAAGTTAATTTTTTTTATTAAAAATATATTTTTCTAAAAAAATGTTTTTCATTGTGTTTTATAATTTTATATTAAAATTAATTTCTATCAATTATATAAATTGAAACTTGAAAATTTTATTTCATATTTCTAATCCTGAGGTTCAAATTTTTTAAATATGTTCCTTTTATTTTTTATCAATATGAATAGTAACCATGATAAATATTAATGACTGCGGTAATGGTGAAATTAGTATAAATATGGTTAAAAGCATGAGATAAGGTTCAAAAATCAACTAAAAACATGCCTTTATCTTATTTTGTGATCTTATTCCAGTTTTTTACATCTAAATATAGAATATATATCCATCTGGTTCTATATTTCCTTGATTATGACCTTTATATTAATTTAGGGGAAAAAATACAAAATGTCACCCTCTTGAATTTAATCTCTAAAATTTTTACAAAATGAAAAGAAGTTAAGTTGGTTTATAAATGTTTATTTGTAATACAGATTAATTTATTTTATCATGGTAATTTATTTATAATTTTTAGTGATTAAATAATTACCTTGAATTCTTTGAGAATGTCGATATAGTATTTATTCAATTAATAGAAAATTATAAAAAAATGATTTTAAAAATGTTAAAAGAAATAAAATTTGGGTGAATTGTTTTCTAACAATAATTTTTTTATAAATATATATCATTAAATATTTTTTAAAGTTTTATATTCTAATTTTATTTTTGTCATGTTGTTTTCAAAGTGAAATTATATGATTAGTTCTTAAAATAACATTAATTGTATTTTATGATAAAAAATTATATTATATTATTTAAATAACAAAAAAATAAAAGAAAAAAATTAGGATGAGATATTTTCTATAACATCATACAATATTCATTTATGTGTCAATTTTTACCTTATAAGTAAAATTAACACCCTTTATGTTTAAAAATATTGTTACTGTGGTTATGATTTAAATTGGTTAATAAAGGGGTTAAACCAAAAATATAAGGATAAAAATGACAAAAAACCTATATAAATTTAATTTTATGAATATATTTAGAAATTATACTCTTTTTATTAAAATATATTCCCATTTGGAAGCATTTTTTTAGATGGAATTTATTATATTTTAATATTTTTATAAATTCCAAGTGTGTCATTTCCATCCCTTATAATTGGACACCGTATTATCTCAATTCTGCACACTACTTTTAGAGATACATCTCAATAAAACCATACAAATTTCCCTTATAAACATAAATATTCACGAATTAGAGGTTATTTTCTTATTAAAATACCATTCCAAGGGTAATTAAGAAGGAATCTAGAGGAATTCTACCAAAGAAGAGGTTATCATCTTTACCAACTCTTTCAAAACAATTATTATACATCATATAATTTTTTAAAAAAAACCTAAAATAATAAATCCAGTATCATAAATATACTTTGATGTTATTATTATTATGTTACACCCATTTTCCATATATTTTCCATCCTATCAAAAGTTGAAACATCACTCATGCATACGTATTTCTTACCATCTCCACTTAGCGATGTAATTCGTCTTTCATAACAACCTGACAAGGATCCTTAAAAATATAAAACTAATAAATATATATTATATTTGTTCCATAATTATTCTTATAGAATTATAATATCATGTAAACCTTTATACCTTCCAATTTTTGGGAAATCAATAACATCACTTAGGCGTACATGTAGAATACCACCTCCATGAAGTGAAGTGATTCATCTTTTAGTTTATAGTTTACATGGATGGTAATAAAGATAGATTTAATGAATATATATGTAATAATAATTATTTATAAAATTTAATTATTATTTACTTTTCCTTTGTTCCATCCTTCAAAAAATGAAAATAGCGTTCATGCGTACACACAGCCCATCGTCTCCATAAACGGTGTAAGTCATTTGTCTATCTATACCTTTTATGGATGATTATAACTATGTATATAATTAATATATATGATATTTATATCATTATTATAATTATTCAGATTATGGAACCATGATCAAATTATAAGGACCGAAACTATTGAACCCAAACATACCTGAAAAATGAAGCAGTCATTACCTAAAATAGTCATTTTAATGAAGAATTATTAATAAACAGGTGAAAAAAAGTTATAAGTAAATCATATAGAGTATATTATATATTATTATGGTACTAAAATAGATTTATAATAAACATATATTTATTATACAGGAGGTTTGAACACATATGAAGTAATTCGAACCAGGAGTAAGGGTTTCTCGTCTCACTTTTGTTTCTATGAGACATATGTCATATGCACCACATCCTTCTTTAATGTGGTGTATATAATTCTATTTTTATATTATATATCATTATTCTATTTATATTCATGGTATTTAAATTTTAATTTTAATCAATTTCTTTCATGGGTTTTGTGATTAAAAAGTTACCAAATAACTAAGGGTTTATTTTATAATCTCATCATTATTTAAGATTGTTTATGTTTAAGTCTCCATTGGGGGAATTAGTTGATATTTATATATTAAACCCAATATATTTTATTATCCAATTTTATTATATAAATTATAATTCTTACTTCCATTTTCCTCTCTTTAATTACTCATGATATCAAAATAATATTTTAAGGAAAACCAACATTATTTTTCCTCTCGGTCCGGAATATTTTTATTACATGAACATATTTTCCTTAAATAATTTTAAATAATGTTTTTAATATTCTAAAATTATTTATTCAATACCTTTTTTCCAATGTTTTACATTTTTATAAAAAAATTAAAAGAAATATTCATGTCATTTACCAAATAAGGTAAATTTTAAACAAAAATGTGAATGGAATATCTATTTTAATATAATTGACATGAATGTAATTTACCACCATAATGACCTCTCAATTATTTGAATATTCCTTTAAAAGTTTCCCAAATTATTTTAAAATAATTTTTTTTCCCTAATATTATAGAATTTCTTAGTTTTTTAAAGTGAATTTCAAAGTGTAAAGGGTATTTTTCCTCAATATTTTATATAATGATCTGTTTATGGTATTTTTATTCATAAATGAAAAAAAACCTTTTATTCTAAATTTTGGATATATTGTAATGATACTATCCATATGCGTTTTCTATATGGTTTATGATCATTTTGACTGGGGAAAGTATTAACATTTTATTTGATAATTCTTCGAATATAGATATTTCTTTAATCTGGCATGTTGATTAAGTTTTATTTTTTATTCCTATGATTAATGTAATGGACATATTAAGTGACTGGTGGGATTGAAATTATATATCCCCTTAAAGCAATGGTAGGTCGCATAAGACAAACTAGGTTGGGTATTTGGATGAGGCCTTACCCATTTATGTAATATGTACTGGCACGAGGCCTCAATCGTATGTTTAATATGTTTCGAATTATGAATTTGATAATTATGAAATAATTTATTGATTTCCATGTGGTTATTTTAATAGTTAAGATATTCATGGATATGTTTTAAGATTATATGATTTTTTATAAGGTATTATTTGATCTTCATTTATTCTTGACATATTTTTCTTAATGATCAAGTTATTGATTAAAGGAAACTATTTTCAGTTATTTAACCTATAATATTTATTACTATAATATCCCATGATTTTAAAATAAATACTATGTTCAATAGCGTACAAGATACGCTTCACCAAGCTTAAAGGAACCATGGAATAATATTATTTAAATATGACCATTATAACCTATTCATTCAATTATAAATCTTGAATATAATTAACTAATTTATGAAATAAACATAAAGGTCTCCCTAAATATAAATTTATTGATTAGTTATTAGGAAATAAGAACTCAATTTTTATTAATGCCATTTTATTCTTCAGAAACGCGTTTTCTTCAAAAATGGTTTTTATTGCTTTTTGTGAGAAAATATTATAATTAATTTTAGAACATTAAGAAATTCAATTTTATAAAAAATAGATCATTTTTTAAAACATTATTTCAAAATATTCTTGGGGTGAAACTTTGAGAATTTTCTGAAAAGTTTGATTTTTTAGTGAATAGTGAAAAATAGAAATTATTATCGAAAATTGTATTTTCTTTTAAATTATTAAATTTTTAAACTTATATTTTTAATTGATTTTAAAATTTCATTTGTTTATTTTGATTTAAATTAATTCAATTGTCATTTTTAAAAATTAACTTTACACTTTCATTTAGTATAAAAACATTTTATACTTAAAATATGCATTTTAAAAAAAATCATCACGTTTTTGTGGTTTAACTATAAATTTGAATATACAATTATATATTTTGAATTTTAAAAAATTTATTTCATATTTAGAATCAGTGGTTCTAAATTTTATTAATATTTCCCTTTTATTTTTTCTTAATATGAATAGCATATTTAGTAAAAAAAATTACCTCATTAATTGGTAAATCATGTAATTAAAATTAAAAATAGAATTATGAGGACTAATAGATGACCCAAAAACTTTTTTAAATTTTATTTTATCATTCCATTTCATCAATACTCGTCAAATATTAATTTATATGTCCTTTTGTTTTCATTTGGATGTGATTATGACCTCTATAATATTTTATGTAAGAAAAGTAAAAAAATGCCACACTCTTGTTTTTAATAAATATAACATTTTTTAACATAGTAATAAATAGAGGATATATTAAGATATAAATATTAATTTTAAATATAATAATATAAATCTTAATCATGGTAATTTATTAATAATGTTTAGAGAATAAATATTTGTCTTAAATGCTTACACAATATTGAAGTAATAATTATTCAATTAATAGAAAAATAAAATAAATGATACTAAAAAAATTAAAAGATTAATAATTTGAAAGAATTAATGTTAACCATTAATTTTATAGATAAAATTAATATATTATATATGTATTAAAATATTTTTTCAAATTTATTTTTTTTCTTGATGTTATAAAAGTTAATGTAAATGAATAATTTCAAAAATGATATTATTGATATTCTAGGAAAATAATATTTTATTAAACAACATAAAATTCATAAAAATTATATAATAGGAAAAATTATTATTATATGGTTTAAAATATAAACCATGGTCCATTAATGGGTTATTTATCTATTTATAGTAACTATCATGATCCTCAAAGAGTAAAAAACCTTACTGTCATAGTAAGTGTGAAAAGACCAAATGATAAGGGTAAAAATGTGATACAAACATATATAAATTTTATTTTATGAGATTATTTCAACTCATACTCATATTATCATATAATAATATCAATGTTTATCTATTTTTACATTAAAATAATTTATATTAATTTAATATTTTAAGAAATTCCAAAAGTGCACCTCCCCTCCCTTATAAAAGGGTGTCACTTATTCTAGTTTATTAACACTAAAAAACAATTTAGTTCATCCAATATCAACAAAAATAAATTAATAAAATATCTCCCCATGTTCTTGAGGTATTATTATAGCAATAATACCAACTTTATAGGTCTTATGGTGTAAAGAAAAGGAGGTTGTCTTAAAAAGAAGTATAGTTCTTAAACTAGCATTTTTATTTTATTTCTTCTTCTATCTCCTCCATATATTGTCCAAAAAATATGATATAATAAAATATTTATATTAAATATACTATTATTTTATTATGTTAACTAAATAACCTATATCCATATCCAACCTCCATCAAATGGGAAAGGAATCCATCGTTCATGTGTACGGTGAACTACTACCCTACGGGCTGATGTAATTCATTTTTCATCACCACATATCTAGGATGGTTATAATTATGTAATTAATGTATATATACGATATTAATGACATATTTATCATTCTAAAATGATAATATATCATTTAATTTATTACCTTTCCATTCACTGAAAAATGATAATGGTATTCATGTGTACGTGTGGAAAACCACCTCCATGAAGTGATGTGATTCGTTTTTCATAACAAAATAACATGGATGATATATATAAGTATGTTTAATGAAATATATGTAATTTATCATATAATTAAAAAAAATTATAATATAAAATAATACTTACCTTCTTTTTATTATGATTATTGAAAAATGGAAACGCTACTCATGCGTACGTACAACCTATCTTCCCATGATTGTAACATAGTTCATTTTTCAAAAAAATATTTAATGGTTGTATTTAAAATTATAATTGATATATAAAAATTATAATTGCATCATGAATATTATTCTTGATATTATTGAACAATGAACCCTTTGACTATGGTCAAAACACCGAAGTTGTTTTGAAATTATGAACTTAATGTCCTAAAAACACCTGACGTGGAATTAATTGATTATGTAATAAAATATATAATTAAAATAAATGAAATAAATAGTTTAAAAATAATGGATTAAACCTAGATAATTTTATTAGGAAATAAAATAATTTATATTATTTTATTATACATGTGTTAAAGGACATATGTAGCAAGTTTGTACTTGAGGTAAGGGATTTTGTCTCAATTTCATTTTATTAAGCATTATTTTATTATTATGCATATAATTTCTTTTCTATGTTGTAAATAATTTCCCTTTTAGATATTATACCATTAATCATTCATATGTCATGATATTTTATGTTTCAATTTGAATTATTTTTTACTTTAAAGTTACCAAGTGGTAAAGGGTTTCTTACCTCAATTTCCTTTCATTAGGTTATAACTCTTCTTAATTGACCTTTTATGACATGATTATGTATAAATTGATCTATAAATTGTTTCATTATGTATTTAATTTTTTTTATAATTGTTGCACATAATATGTCCATTTATTAATCCTCAATTCAATGATATTATCTTTATATTGGTAATTCTCCTTAAATTCTCTATCTATGAGATGTACATTTATAATATGAACTTATCTTATTTTATGAGGCATATATACTAACCAATTGAAATTTTATATCATGAATCCTCTTATGTTAATTATTTTTAAATTTTCATTTAAAGTTATTCTTTCATGTGGATTATGATTAAAATATTTAAAAAGAGGAAAAGGCTTTATGTTATAATCTTCTTTCTTTTGAAGATTGTTTATGTTCAAGGTTTATTTAGGGAAAATAATATTATATTATTTTCTTGAACCACATATCTTTTATTATCATATAGTTATGAATATAGTTTAAATGTTTAATTTACATTTTCTCCTTTAATTATTAAAGAAACATCAATAAATTTTCTAGTAAGTGATATCAATATTGTATCTTTTTTAGATCAAAAATATTTCTCTTTCATATAATTTTTTTCTAAAATGTTATAGGAAATGCTAATTTATAAACATAAATAATTTTAAAAAGCTATATTTCATGATAATTTTCCTTATTTTAAAATATATTAAAATTAAATTTCTTCATATTTTCCAAATGAGTAACTTTTTACTCCCATTACAAACTTTTAAAAATATATATATTTTTAACATTTTAAAAATAAATAGATTTTCAAACCATCATGAAAAATGTTTTCTTTTAATATTAATTTATAAGTTTCAAAGATTACTTTTTATGTAAAAGTTTTTTCATAATATTCTATGAATTTGTAGTTTATAAAATTTATTTTTCAAATAAAAAACATGATTTTCCTGAAGAATTGTTTCATTATCTTTTAATGTTATTCCCATTCATCGATGTCAACAACCCTTGATGTTACTTATGTTCCAATAGTTTTATTTTTTATTGATGATATACTAATTATTTACCTATATATATTATGATTTATACAAATATATTTTCATGGAACCTATTCATTTTCCATGGGTTAATCAAGTTGTTTAAAAAATAATGGATATTTCTAAAAGTTTTATGATGAAATGAAAAATATATGTACTTTATTTGTGTTGTGGTTCCTGGGAATTGTTTATATTGATGGGTGGTTCTTTTTTGAACCAAGGTAGGGTGAACCCTTTATATATCTCTAATTTATTTGGTTAAGTGACTGAGTTAACCGATTGGGTTTCTCTTAAGATATTATAGGAATATATTTTGATGGTCATTCCAAGTATAACCATGATGGTTATTTTATATATAACCATGAAGGTTATTATAAGTGTAATGGTGAAGGTTATACCATTTATAAATGTGACATGAAATTTATTCCCCAAGTTCTTATATGATTTATCTATTATTTATATGGGATTTCACAAAAATATTACGATTTTACAAGGTAATCCAATGTATTTATATTAAAATAAAAGTATTTTATACTTATAATGGACTAAAAGATTTAGGTTTTTAATGATTACTTTGATCAATATTGAAATCACATGGATCCTTATTATTGACTCCAATGACTCTAACCTTTGTTTACAATTTGTTACATGTTTCATGATTGATGATCCAGGTATTCATGAGTAAGGATTACATTATTTTATTATCATGTAATATGTTTATACCATCATACCCTTATTCTTATCTTAATATCACTGATGAAATTTAATTTTTAATGCTTATTATTACCCTAACTAAGCGTTTGAGCTCACCATTCTTTTGTTACCTTTTCCCTAGGTTATGAAGAATGATGATAAATGATTTTATTCTAGAAAGGTTTTATATATGAAGAAATTTGTGGTAGATGTTTAAGACTTAATATAGAATATTAAAAGATATGTATAATGGGAAAAATAATCTCTAGAAGTTATGAGTGTTGTTTATGTAAGATTTTTTCTCAATTATATAAAACTCTAAACCTAAAACATCCTTTTGAATGAAAGAGATCCAATATTTCATACTTATTTTGTATAGTTTCTATGGAAAACATTTGGTCACATTTATCTATATCAAATATATAAATATAAAGGTTTAGTTTTTAGCACTAGATTCAAGAGTGTGGTCCTTGAGGTTGATCATATGTTCAGAGTCTTAGCCACCCCTTTTTAGGTTGTATGTGATGGAATTTTAAGGTGGATAATAATATTTTGGAAGATATTTTATTTGGTTAAAGTATATATAAACCTTAGGTCTAATAAGAAGTATTATTTGAGGAATAATGAATTAAAATTGTTTGAACATAAGTTTTAAAGTAATTTATAAACTTTAGGGTTTATATGATCTTTGATAATTAAGGGAGAAATTATAATAATTATATTGTTTTTAGAAAAAATACGACCTACAGGACAGATGATAACTCATCGCATCCTATAAGGACATGGGGTTCAACCCACAACTGAATGGAGGTAAGGGTGAAAAACCTACCACAAGCATGTTTGATTTCCTAGTTAGTATGACATTTTATATATTTAAATGGTTTTTAAAATAAATTTTAAGTTTATATTGGGAATATATTTTTTATCATGTAGATAACCATGAGATTGAAAAGTTATTTGTAGACTAAGTGATTAATGTTATTTTGAAATAAGTTTACTATTTTGGGAACCTTATATGATTAAGTTAAACAGAATATTTTGGGATTTTATTTGAGGAATAAATGTTGATTTATGTTTTGTATGCATATATGATCTTAATGTTTATTTATGGTGATTCGGGTTATTTAGGGAAATGAATTGAATATATTAGAGACTATATAACTATGTAATATACATTTTTGGTATATACTTTAAGAGTAACTAATGATATTTAGAGATAAATGTTAAATTTATCTTTAAAGATTAGGTGGTCAAATACTTATCATTTTTGGGTTTCAATATTTTTCAGGAATATTTTGAAGAATTTTATGGATAGTTATTTATGGAATGATTTAGCTTGAATATTGGGTATTACTGTTGAATTTTGGAGATTAATGATGTGTTTATTTGTATGAATGTTTATTCATTTAGGAAATTATATTATATTATTCTAAACATTTTGGTTTTTATTAATTTTTATAGATATGAGTAATAACTTTTTATCATTTTATGGATTATTTGATAAGTTTGAAGTTGATTATATAAATTTAGGTATAAAAAATTTCATCTTGTATGCTCATTAATCGGATAAAATGATGATATTGTGGTTTATATTGATTAATGGTTGATATTCTACTTGGAAAGTAAGTATATTCCTTTGTTTTATTATTCTAGATGGTAAATTAATTTATTAACTCTTGGAAAATGATCTTGAAACAAAAAATGTTATCTATTTATAATTCTTACTGAGAAATCAATGGTATTTTAACCCATCAAATATTTACAGTTTTGTGATGTATAAATTTCTCATGACCATATTCTATATCACTATATACTCATCCTTGGGTGTTAGTTTTCTCTTCCATATCTATATTTTCATTTCCTGCTAATTTTTTCCTATCTGTAAACCTAGTTATGTGTTACTCTAGATGGTCTTCATATTTCCCATTGCCTCTTTTTAAAAGAAAGTTTTATTAAACCTTTTTATTATGTGATATTTTATCGTAGGTATTTTGAAAATTAAGACCACTAGTCACAAATACTGAGGTGAAATTGAATGGATTAAAATTATTAAAGGGTTTATAATGTAACAACTATATATTTTGAAAGAATTATTATGTTTAATATAGTACAAGATACGCTACACTGAGTTTAAACAAATAGAAAAATAATATTATTTAAATATGTCCACTATAAACTATATATTTAATTGGATAGTATAAATAGGATTAAATACATAATTAAATACATATAAATTTATTAATAAAAAATTATTAATTATTAAGAAAAAAGAACTCAATTTTTATTAAACCATTTTATTCATAAAAAACATGTTGTCTTCAAAAATGATTTTTATTTATTTTTATAAGAGAATATTAAAAAAATTGTAAATATTAAAAATAAAATTTTATAAAAATGATATAATTTATTAAATTCTCATATCAAAATTATCTTAAGGTTAAATTTTGAAAATTTTCTAAAATATTTGATTTTTTACTAAATAGTGACGAATACTAATTTTTATCGAAAACTTTATTTTATTTTAAAGTGTTCATAAAGTAAAATTATTTTTTATATTAGTTTTAAATTTTAGTTAAAAATTTTTTATTTAAAATAATCCAATTATGGTTTTCTAAATGAAATTTTTACTTTAATTTAGTATAAAAATACTTATACTTAAAAAAATATTTTTATGAAAAACTATTTTTCATTGTGTATTTCCAGTTTAATGTTAAATTAAATTCTGAAAATTATGTGTTTTGAATTTTAAAAAATAAATTATTACATATTTTTGATCAGTGGGTATAAGTTTTTTAAATATTTTCCCTTTATTTTTTCTTAATATGAATAGTAAATATAGTAATTTTTGTTACCATGATAAAGGGTAAATCAGATAATTAAATCTAAAAAAATCATAAGGACTCAAACAATGACGCTAACACTTTCCATAATTTTATTTTATGAGTCAATATCATCCATACTCATCCAATATTTGGTTATATGGAATTTTTTCATTTTTATGTGATTATGACCTTTATAATATATTCTATAAAGAAAAGTCAAAAATTCCACACTCTTGATTTTAATAGCTATATCATTTTTAACATGGGGATAAATAGAGGATATGTTCAGTTATAAATTTTAATTTTTAATCTAAAATATTTTTCTTCATAATATTAATTTATGTATTAATTTTTATAAAAAAAAACTATTACCTTAAATTCTTACACAACGTTGATGGAGTAATTATACAATTAATAAAAAATAAAATAAATGATATTACAAAATTTAAAAGTATAATTTTAAAGAATTAAGGTGAAAAATAATTTTATAGATAAACATTACGTTTTAAGAATTTATAAAAGTATTTTTTTCAAATTTCATATTTTTTATTGATGTTATAAAAGTCAATGTAAATGAATAGTTCTAAAATTGACATTATTGATATTTTATGAAAATAATATTTTATTAAATGATATAAAATTCATAAAAACCATATATTCATCCAAATTATTATTATATGGTTTAAAATATCATTCCTGGCCTATTTATGGGAATTTTTTCATTTATAGTAACTATCAATACTCTCAATGAGTAAAACACATTGTTGTAATGGGTAGTGTAAAAAGGGTTAATGGGGGTTTAAACCAAATGATAAGGGTAAAATTGTGATCCAAATATGTAAAAAATTTATTTATATGATTATTTAAACTCATAATCATATTATATTATAATAATAACAATTTTTATCCATTTGGACATCAAAATTAATCTGCATTAATTAAATATTTTGAGAAATTCCAAAAGTGTCTCTCCCCTCTCTTATAAAAGGGCACCACTTATTCTCATGTATTCACACTTAAAAACCCATTTTTTTTAAAAATTATATATCCAAATACATTACTAACAACCTTCCCCAATTCTATATTCCTTATTTTTTTCATAATATCAACTTTATAGGTCTTAAGGTGTAAAGGAAAGAAGGTTGTCTGAAGAAGAGGTATAGTTCTTAACAGAGTTTTTTTTATTTTATTTCTTCTTCCACATCCTTAAAATATTCTATAATAATTATTGGATAATAAAATCAGTATACTACATTTAATAGGATTTTATTATGTTAATTACATAACATATATCTACCTCCAACCTCTATCAAATGGGAAAGGAATCCATCGTTCGTGTATACGGACGACTACATCCTCATGGCCTAATGTAATTTTGCAAAGATCCGGAAATTTCAAGGAAAATTTTTTCCTATTTTTTTTTTTGTAATTTTACGAGTCCTCAGTTTCTGATGGCACCTGATTCCGAGGCCCGGTGTGCCCGGAATCAATTTCCGAAATTTAGCTCAGGTACGTTCAGTGAACGAACGAGCAGGTTTTTCTACCTTTTGAACCGATGCTCAGAATCGAAATCCGAGGGCACCGATGAAACTGCAGTGCTGGTAATTGTTTAGGAAGACCTTTTCTACAGTTGCGTTTTCTCGGGAAGAGTTGTTAAAAAATGGATTAAGTTTAATGTGAAATAAAAATTGTGTTATAATTTTTATTTCGCATCCAAGTGGTAAACCCCATGTGTGGGAGTTGAGTGGGACCCATTTGAACCTAAATCCTCTTGATAATATATTAGTGAGGTGGGGCCCTCACGATCCCCACCCCTTCATTTCCCCTAACTCGTCTTCCACTTTTAATGATGCCAACTTACACCCATTAATTTTGACAACACAAGATTTAATTAATGAGGTGAATTCAATTTTGAATTTTAAAAATGTTGGAATGTGTAAATAAAATAATGAAAAACCTTATTTTATTTTGGTTGATCTGTTTTGTGGATATTTGAGAGAGGGAGAGTTCTATACTTTGAGTAACTTCATCTTCCTCCTTGAAGAAGGCGAAGAACACTGACACGTCGTTCCACCTTCTCTCCACGTCAAAGAAAGGGAGACATCGTTTCTTCCTCGAAGGTCCTCCATTGACGTATTCAGAGCCTCACCCCGTGATGTCGTCCTCCGCGAAGCAAGCTTCCGAAAATTCTTCTTTGAGGTAGGGGTTTAATTTTATTTTCGTGAATGTTTTTGGCATCCATCGTTAATCCTTTATTCGCTTGTTACCGATTTAACAGGAGGGGGCCAGACCGCACGAACATGATTGACCCTCCTATCCCTTTTGTTGTTGTACTCATTGCAGCGCGAACAAAGGTGGCACGGTGTTGATGCACCGCACGGGAAAGAAAAGAGTTCCGGAGGTGGTGCGCAGCGCCGTCGCGTCGTGCTGAAGAACTCGTGGGAATGTCGCGGCCGAAGCGGGCTGTGATGGAGGGGTGCGGCGCCGTCGTGCCATGCCGGTGGAAGAAGGGTCATGGCGGACACCAACATGGGGCTACCAGACCATCAAGATCAGCGGCCCTTTGGCCGCGGCAGAACATCTGGAGGCGGCCGGATAAACCAATCATCGGCGCTTCGAAAGGGCGGGACCGCGGGGTCCCGCGACGGCACACCGGTCGGCCAACCGGGCCGGCCGTTCGGAATTTCGTGGTTCGTAACCCCCAGTGGTGGACAGGCGGTTCCCCCATGTGGGGGCTGCCCTTACAAAGCGAGGGGGCAGCACCCCCCCCCCCCCCCCCTCACGCCGCTCGGTCACAGACTGAGCGCCCAGCTGAGTCGGGCTGCTCGCGCTGGGCCGGGCCGCCCCACCGCTGGGTCGGGCCGCGCCCGCTCGGTCGGGCCACGGCCAAGTGGGCCCATCTCGGACCCAGGGGGTCTTGGGCCGGGTCGGTCCGGGCCCAAAACCACTAAAATCGGACAACTACGTTCAAAGGCACATATCTTGGGATACGGACCTCCGATCGACGGACCGTCAATTGAGTACCGATTCATGAATCGAGACGGTCGTTTTGATATATTACACTCAAGGTTTCGGAGAACATTGTGTATGGCCGAGTTGGTTCGAACATGAAACCAACCGCGCCTTCGGAGCGGAAACACTTATAACTTGCGCTCCGGACGTCCGATTGATGTCTCGTTGACTTTGTTGGATTACTATTAGTGAGACGGTTCTTTTGGATTACTCCTATTGAGGTTTGTACATAGTTGGAGTAGAGTCAGGTTGGTTTTGACTTAAAAACCAACTGGGCCCTTGGGACGAAAAAGCCAATAACTCTCAAACCAGGCATCTGATTGATGCGATGCCTGTCGCGTTGAGTTCCTATTGACGAGACGGAACTTTGGGATGCATAAAATCCGGAATTCTTGTCAGTTGATGTATCGACCCCCTTGGCTCGTGGAGAGGACCCTCCCAGAATTGAGCTTGTTGTGTGCGGGAACCCTAGAGCTGGTTGCGACTGTGACGAAAATGGATTCCGTACTGGGATCCTCCGTGGGTTAGACGAGGAGGACTTCCATACTAGGATACTCTGTGGGTTTGACGAGGAAGAATACCATACTGAGAACCTCTGTGGGTTCTACAAGGATGGTTACCGTACTGGGCTCCTCCGTGGGTTCGACGGGGAAGACTATTGTACTGGGATCCTCCATGGGTTCGACTACAGTGCTGGGATCCTCTGTGGGTTAAATGACGAAGACATCTATACTTGGATCCTCCGTGGGTTCAGCAGAAACAACTTCTAAACTTGGATCCTATCTGGGTTCGGAAGAGGATATGATTCAGAGACTACATCTAATCATCTCCACCTCTCTTCATAAATGGATACCTGTGTGAGCTGAGTCTTAACTTATAATCATTATCTTCGATATGATTGTTTTTCTATCCTCTGTGGATTGAGTTCTATTATCCTATGTGGATTGGATTGTCCTATCCTGTGTGGACTAGATCGAACTTGGGCTCGGATGATGGAGCCGAACTCGAATTGATGACTTAGGTATATGTATTGGAATATACCTAAGTAGAGTTGGTTGTTACTTCGTGATTATATCTTTTCTTTGTGGTTTATCCTTCATGGATTCTAGGAGAACATCAGGGGTCTCGGGGTCCCTGCTGAGTAGCGTATACTCACTCATGCACGGGCTATGCCCACACTACGTTGTGTTGGATGCAGACGACGGACAGTGCTGACCGAGGTAGGATCTCGTGGAGCTGGACGGTACCTGGAGGTGGATCACTGGACGGGACGTACATGGAGCGGATGGCTGGAGTCGAGGAGCAGAGGAGACCATCTGTACCCACCCTTCAGGTGGGATTTCCAAAGGATGGCTTGGTGTTGCTTCTTTACTTTTCTACCACTGTACTTCCTTTTTCAGTTGTACTTTACTTTCAGTTGGGTTTGTATTCTGTCCCATTTACTTTCCAATACTCACCTTTATACTCAGTTTACTTAGTGTTTACTTCTACTTGCATACTCTGTGGTGTTTGTTATCTTACATAAAGGCAATTCCTTCCCTTATATTGGGATTTATGCCTTTGGTTATAGTCTCCAACCACTGGCCTATGGAAGGCAGGCTTGGGGTAGTCACGGCACGGGTCCTGAGGACGGGTCATGACAAATTGGTATCAGAGGAGTTAGGTTCTACCGTAGAACTTAGGACACTGAAATTTCATCTATGTGAAGCAATAATGTTAAGGTTATTGAGTGTACTTATCAGTCCAGGGAGACCAGTGTTGGTGCGGCGGCCGACGTATCCATATACCAGGACCCTGACTTCTGATTTCTGACTCAGTACACAAAAACATTGATTTCAAGTATGTTTCATAAGTTTTCTTTGTGATTACATTGTGTCAGCTCACCAGGTATACTGTATTGACCGTGGTGCACCTGTCTCTTTTCAGGATGGCCCCACAACGGAAACCAGCTAGGGTTCCGAGCATTGTGCAAGACGAAAGCCCACTGAGTGACGAGGTCTTGGTGTAGGGCCCTATTACAGCAGAGGCACCGGAGGTTCCTCTAACTGCCAAGCCACCGAGGCCACCAGCCCCAGCAATTGGGGGTACACGTCGCCTGAGTGCACTTCACGAGTTTCAGCGTCAGAGACCGCCCAGGTTTCGTGGGGGATACGGACCATCAGGCAGCCAAGGATTGGCTGGAGACTGTTGTTCAAATTTTTAGATTGGTAGGGACAGCATCATATCTTATGGTGATCCTTGCGGTGAGTCTCCTGCACGCGGAAGTAGGTAGATGGTGGAGACTGATGCTCCAGGTGCACGAACAAGAATCTATCCTTTGGTTGGACTTTGAGAGCCTCTTCTGCTCAGAGTTCGTTCCAGCCACCCTTCGTGCGGTGCGCATTCAGGAGTTACTGCATCTACGGCAGGGAATGATGACGGTAGCCCAGTACTCGGCGAAGTTTACCGATCTCTCGCGCTTTTCCACAGACATGGTATGAGACCCATTCTTTCGGGCCCAGACCTTCGACCAGGGACTGAGGCATGAGATCAGGGCATCGATGATCTCCCTCAACATCGGGACGTATGCAGGGGTGCTGGAGAGATCCCTTCTAGTGGAGAGTTTTCTCGCCGAGCAGTCACCAGCGGCAAGACCCTCCACGGTATGACCCGTAGCAAAGTCTTCTACAGCTGGCAGTAGACATTTGACGCAGAGGTCCAAGTGGGACGGAGCATAAGATGATCAATATCAGGTTACAGGTTCGTTTGTGCGGGGCACACAGAACAGAGCCATCCACACGAGGAGTAGACAGTGGTATGCATGCAGCGGGTAGTGTCACATGGTTCGAGACTACCCGACCCATCCTGCAGATGAGCAATGGTCAGTAGAGGGACCTTCCAGGCAGAGACAGGGAGCAGGCAGATGAGGCAGAGGAGCTGGCCGAGCAACGGGTGGTGGGTGACGCTTTGAGGCCCTACCACCACCACCACCAGGAAGACCACCCCGACCGTAGGGAATGGGTGGGCATGGGAGAGCTCAGCTTCAGGCAGCTGAGGCTTACAACCATGGAGCTCTAGGAGCAGATGGACAGGAGCGGGACTAGTTCCAAACATGGATACTTTTTTCATGTTGCTTCTAGCTTTTTTGATGTTTTGTGTCTTTATACCTAGAGCCGCAGTAATAAAGGACACTTGTTATTGTGGTTTCCTCTTCCCTATCCTTTTTATTTTTTTGATACTGAGAGGTTCCAGTTAAAACGGTTGACTTTACCCTCACTTTCAATAATTCTTCTGGAGGAGACCCAGTGACCACACATTGTAGTCGACAGTGTGACTCGACCCTTGGAGGCGAGAGTAACATTTGGATCTCTTGGTAGTAGCGTCGAGGCCTTACGACGTCATCCATGGCATGGATTAGTATCATTCATGTTAGTATTGACTGTATTAGGAAAAGAATGTGGTTCATCTAGGGGATGAGACCAGATTTCTCTTATCGACAAAGAAGAAATCTTTGCAGCTTGTGTAGAAATAGGGATGGTTCATGCTACAACGGAGAAGGTGCAGATCATCCAGGAGCAGATGAGGACATCTCAGAGCCGACCGAACTCTTATGCTGACAGGAAACGGAGACCACTAGAGTTCGGGGATGACGATCACATTTTCTTACGGGTCTCACCTTGACGTGGTTTATGGAGATTTAGCCTGGGCAGCAAGTTATCTCTGAGGTTCATCGGACCCTTCTAGGTCCTCGGCAGGGTAGGCGAGGTGGTTTACCGCTTGACCCAATCACCTTAGTTGCACCAGGTGCATGACGTCTTCCACGTATCTCAGCTGAGGAGATACGTGCACAACCCGACCCATACCATCGACCATGGGGAGCTGGACATTGAAGACAGGGCTACATTTGCAAAGTTTCTAGTGGAGATCGAGGATCAATAGGAGCAAGTCCTATGTGGACAGTCGATTCCTCAAGTGTGCTTTCACTGGTAGCTCGAGAACCTCCAGGAGAGCACATGAGAGCTGAAGGCTCATATGTGTGCTCAGTACCACTTTGTTTTTCTTAGTGTGTGTGGAAGCTTTACGGGGATGTAAATCCATGAGGTGGGAGTAATGTAAAGATCCAAAAATTTCAAGGAAATTTTTTTCTTATTTTCTTTGGAATTTTACGAGTCCGCAGTTTCTGACGGAACCAGATTCCGAGGCCCGGTGTGCCCGGAATCAATTTCTGAAGTTTAGCTTGGGTACGTTCAGTGAACGAAGGAGCGGGTTTTTCTAACTTTTGAACCGGTGCTCGGAATCGAAATCTGAGGGCACCGATGAAACCACAGTGCTGGTAATTGTTTAGGAAGACCTTTTCTAGAGTTGCGTTTTCTCAGGAAGAGTTGTTAAAAAATCAATTAATTTTAAAGTGAAATAAAAATTGTGTTACAATTTTTATTTCACATCCAAGTGGTTAACCCCATGTGTGGGAGTTGAGTGGGACCGACTTGAACCTAAATCCTCTTGATAGGATAATAGTGAGGTGGGGCCCTCACGAGCCCAACCCCTTCATTTACCTTAACTCCTCTTCCACTTTTAATGATTCCAACTTACACCCATTAATTTTGACAACACAAGATTTAATTAATGAGGTGAATTCAATTTTGAATTTTAAAAATGTTGGCATGTGTAAATAAAATAAGGCAAAGCCTTATTTTATTTTGGTTGATGTGTTGTGTGGAGATTTGAGAGAGGGAGAGTTCTACACTTTGAAGAACTTCATCTTCCTCCTTGAAGAACGTGAAGAACACCGACACGCCATTCCACCTTCTCTCCACGTCAAAGAAAGGGAGACACTTTTTCTTCCTCGGAGGTCCTCCATCGACGTATTCGGAGCCTCACCCCATGACGTCGTCTTCCACGATGCAAGCTTCTGCAAATTCTTCTTTGAGGTAGGGGTTTCATTTTATGTTCGTGAATGATTTTGGCATCCATCGTTAATCCTTTAGCCGTTTGTCACCGATTTAACAGGAGGGGACCGGACCGCACGAACACGGCCGACCCTCCTCTCCCTTTTGTTGTTGTACTCATTGCGGTTCGAACGAAGGTGGTGTGGTGCTGATGCACTGTATGGGAACGAAAAGAGCTGCGAAGGTGGTGCGCGGTGCTGTCGTGCCGCAACGGAGAACTCGAGGGAATGTTGCGGCCGAAGCGGGCCATGGTGGAGGGGCGCAGCACCGACACACCGCACCGGTCGAAGAAGGGTCACGGCCTAAGGCCGCGGCGGACACCAACGGGGGGCGGTCGGACTCCCCGGCCGCTAGAGCATCAAGAGACGTGGCTCTTTGGCCGCGACAGAACATCTGGAGGCGGCCGGATAAACCGGCCGCCGACACTTTGGAAGGGCGGGACTGTAGGGTCCCACGACGGCACACCGGCCAGCCAACTGGGCCGGCCGTTCGGAATTCTAGGGGTCGTAACCCCCGGTGGTGGAAAGGCGGTTCCCCCACGTGGGGGCCTCCGTTACAAAGCGAGGGGTCCCCCCCCCCCACGCGCCGCTCGGTCACAGACTGAGTGCCCAACCGAGCCGGGTCGTTCGCGCTGGGTCGGGCCACAGCCAAGTGGGTTAGACCCGGACCCGGGTTTGGTCGCCCCGGTTCGGGCCGACCCAGGGGGTCTTGGGCCGGGTCGGTCCGGGCCCAAAACCCCTATAACCGAACAGCTACGTTCAAAGGCCCATATCTTGGGCTACGGACCTCCGATCGACTCACCGTCAGTTGCGTAGCGATCCTTGGATCGAGATGGTCGTTTTGTTATATTACACTCATGGTTTCAGAGAAATTTGGGTACAGCTGGGATGGTTCAAACACAAAACCAACCGGGCCTTCGGAGCAGAAACGCTTATAACTTGAGCTCCGGACGTCTGATTGATGTGTCGTCGAATTTATTGGATTCCTTTTAGTGATACGGTTCGTTTGGATTACTCCGATTGAGTTTTAGACGCAGTTGGAGTAAGGTCGGGTTAGTTTTGACTAAAAAACCAACCGGGCCCCTGGGATGAAAACACCAATAACTCTCAGATCGGGCGTCCGATTGACGCACCGTCTGTCGCGTTGAGTTCCTATTGATGAGACGGAACTTTGGGATACATCAACTCCGGAGTTTGTGTCAGTTGATGTATCAACCCCCTTGGCTCGTGGACAGTACCCTCCTAGAATCGAGCATGTTGTGTGCGGGAACCCTAGAGATGGATGCGACTGCGACGAAGATGACTTCCGTATTGGGATCCTCCGTGGGTTTGATGAGGCTAACTTCCATACTAGGATCCTCCATGGGTTCGATGAGGATGACTATTGTACTAAGATCCTTCATGGGTTCGATAAGGATTACTACTATACTGGGATCCTCCGTGGGTTCGACGAGGATGACTATTGTACTGGGATCCTCCATGGGTTCGACTACCATACTGGGATCCTCCGTGGGTTCGACGAAGATGAATTCTATACTTGGATCCTCCGTGGTTTCGGGAGCAACGACTACTAAACATGGATCCTACATGAGCTTGGTAGAGGAGATGATTTAGAGGCTACATCTAATCATCTCCACCTCTCTTCGTAAATGGATACATGTGTGAGCTGAGTCTTAACTTATAATCATTATCTTTGATATGATTGTTTTGCTATCCTGTGTGGATTGAGTTGTGTTATCCGGTGTGGATTGGATTGTTCTATCATGTGTGGACTAGATCAAACTTGGGATCGGATGATGGAGCCTCACTGGAATTGATGACTTAGGTATATGTATGGGAATATACCTAAGTAGAGTTGGTTATTACTTCGTGATTATATCTTTTCTTTGTGGTTTATCCTTCATGGATTCTAGGAGAACATCGGGGGTCTCGGGGTCCCTGCTGAGTAGCATATACTCACCCATGCACGGGCTATGCCCACACTACGTTGTGTTCGATGCAGACGACGGACAGTGCTGACCGAGGTAGGATCTCATGGAGTTGGATGGTACCTGGAGGTGGATCACTGGAAGGGACGTACATGGAGCAGATGGCTGGAGCCGAGGAGTAGAGGAGACCATCTGTACCCACCCTTCAGGTGGGATTTCCATAGGATGGCTTAGTGTTGCTGCTTTACTTTTTTGTCGGTGTACTTCCTTTTTCAGTTGTACTTTATTTTCAGTTGGGTTTGTATTCTGGCCCATTTACTTTCCAGTACTCACCTTTGTACTCAGTTTACTTAGTGTTTACTTCTTCTTGCATACTCTGTGGTGTTTGTTATCTTACTTAAAGTAAATGACTTCCCTTGTATCAGGATTTATGCCTTTGGTGCTAGTCGCCAGCCTTTGGCCTATGGAAGGCGGGCTTGGGGTAGTCACGGCACGGGTCCCAAGGACGGGTCGTGACAAATTTGGTTTCCATCACCAGATCTCATAGATAATTATAATGATGGATTTAATATATATATATATATATATATATATATATTTATATTATTTAGAACATATTTATCATTATTAAAATATAATATATCATTTAATTTTTTACCTTTAAATTCACTGGAAAATGATAGTGTCGTTCGTCCGTACGTATAGACTGCCACCTCCACGAAGCGATGAGATTCGTTTTTTATCCCCACATCACATGGATGAAATATATATAAGTATTTTTAATGAAATAATATTTCATTTATGTTATAATTATCATTCTATAATTATAAAATAATACTTACTCTCTTTCCATAATGATTGTTTGAAAAAAGAGACGTTACTCATTCATTTGTACGGACTACCATCTCCAAGATTGTAACATAGTTCATTTTTCATAAACATATTTAATTATTAGATTTAAAAGTATAATTGAAATATAAAAATTATAATTATTTAATTTTATTATTCTATATATGATAGAAAAATGACCCCTTTGACCATGGTTATCACACCAAAGTTGTTTTTAAATTTTGAATCGAACATCCTCGAAACACCCAAAGTAAAATTAATTGATTAAGTAATTAAATAATTCATTAAAATAAATGGATTATATAGATTAAGTATAAGGAATTAAACATAGAAAATTTTCTTAATAAATGAAATAATTTATATGCTTTTATTATATTGGTGTTAAAAAACATATGTAGCAATTCTGGACTTGAGGTAAGGGATTTCATATCAATTTACTTTAATTGAGGAATATTTTATTATTACTAACCTAATTTATTTTATATAGTGTAAATATTTCCGATTTTACTTAGTATATCAATAATCATTCATAATTTATGATTTTTTAATTGTTTTTTAATTGAAAGGTACCAAGCGGTAAAGGGATTCTTAACTTAATGTCCTTTCATTAGGTTATAAATCTTCTTAATTGACATTTTTATTCCATTGTTGTGTGTGAATTGATATATAATTTTTTTAATTTATATTTATTACACATAATCTCTCCATTGATTAATTCTCAATTCAATGATGTTATCCTTTTAATGGTAATTCATCTCAAATTTTCTTTCATTAGGACATTCATTTATGATATGCACCTATATTATTTTATAAAGTGTATATACTACCCCTTTTAAATTTTATCTCATGAATGATATTATTTTGATGATATTTAAATATTCATTTGAATTTATTCTTTAATAGATCTTATGATTAAAAAGTTACCAAAGTGGAAAATCCTTTAAGTTATAATCTCCTTTATTTTCAAGATTTTGTATATTCAAGGTTACTTTGGTAAAAATAATAAGATATTATTTTCTTAAACCGCATATAATTTCTTAACCTCTAGTTATAAATGTTTTTTTACATGTTTAATTTCCATTTTCTCCTTTAATAATTAAAGAAACATCAAGAAAGTTACTAGTCAGAGATGTCGGTCTTGTCTCTTCTTTTATATTATAAATATTTCTCTTTCATATACATGTTTTCCAAAATTTTCTTTTATAAACATAAATAATTTAATAAAGATATTTTAACAGATTTTCCCACCATCATGAAAATTATTTTATTTTAAGATTCTTGTATAATTTCCAAGGTAATTTTCAAATTTAAAATTTTTCATAATAATTTTTAAAAAAAATTAAAAGTGGTTTTCAAATTAAAAAGGGTATTTTCCTCAAAAAAAATTATTCATGGTCTTTTAATGGTATATCTATTTATTAACATGAACAAACCTTAATGTTATTTATATTAAAATATGAATATTTTTTATTGATACCACACTAATTATTTCTATAGATGTATTACGATTATTTTAAATATAATTTCATGGGACCCATTCCTTTTTCATGGGTTAATCAAGTTATGAAAACAATTATGGATGTTTTCATGAGTTTTGTGATGAAATGAAATCTCTATGTACTTTATTTATTTTATGGTTATTAGGAATTTTTTATGATGATGGGTAGTTATGTTATGATCCATGGGTAGGGGAGACTATTGTAGCTCTCTAATGAATTGGATAAAGGGATGGATTTTACCAATTAAGTTTATCCTAAGATATTATGGGAATATACTATGATGGTTATTCTAAGTGTAACTGTGATGGTTATTTTATGTGTAACTATGAATGTTATTATAGGTGTGATAATTATGGTTGTACCATTTTTAAGAGAGATATAAAAATGATTCCTTAAGTTAAAATATGATTTTTATATGATTTATATGGGTTATTTATAGAAATATTATGATTTCTCAAGGTAAGAGAATGATTTTATGTTTAAAGAAAAGTATTTGATACTAAGTATGGATGAAAATATATGGGTTTTTAATGATTACTTAGATCAATATTTACATCCCATGTCTCATTATTATTTATTCCAATGAATCTCTCTATTAAATATTTATTCCATGTTTTATCATTGATGGTATAGGTATTGATGGATATAATTCCCTTATATTATACATATGCACTATGTTTTTTCATCATACCCTTATACTATCATTGATGAAATTCAGTTAGAAATTCTTATGTTTACCCTTACTGAGAATTTTCGATCACCCTTATTATGTTTTCTTTTCCCTAGTTTATGAATAAAAATGATTTAATTCTATAAAGGTTTCATGTGTGAAGAAATTTTTAGGAGATGTTGAAGGTGTAATATGGAATATGAAAAGTTAGGTATAGTGGGACAAATACTCTCTTGATGTTATGAGTGTTGTTTATGTAAGATTTTTTCCTAATTATATAAAAATTTAAACATAAAAGGTACATGGGAATGTAAATGATCCAATGTTTGCATTTGATGTTCTATGGTTTGGATGGAAAAAATTAGGCAACATTTATTAGTATCATATCCATAAATGTAATGGTTATATTTCTAGAACAATATTTAGGAGTGTGTGTATCAGTATATTACAATTATACATAATTTATTCATGCTAGCCTGTATTTTATGTAACTATTAATGATCATATGAGTTCACCCTTTATTTGTTCCCTTTCCCTAGGATATAAATAAGGGTATTTTAAAAGATATAAAGGATTCAATAATGTTTCTTATTCTATTTTTTATATTTCAAATATAATATAGAAATCATGTATGTATCTAGATTACTAATACTACTAAACTATTTTGTCTTTTGGGATGTGATCTCCTGTTATATGGTAAAAATTTAATAATGTAACCACCAAATTTGGGATACTTAGGTCAGGGTCTTTATATTTAGTATCAAACGAATGTTTGGTAGAAACCATGGAAACTAAATTTAGGAAAATATAGATTATGGAACACAACCCTATTAATGACTTTAAGGTTAATTATAAGTATAGGATAACATCCTAAATTTTTGATAATATAGATATTATGTGGTTTTTCTAGCAATTAATCCATGTCTATATACTACTAGTGGATGTGGTTTTGGCACAAATCCATCTAGGGTTAATAACTCTAAAAATAGTTTGTTGAGTATATCTATAACATTATTATATTGTAATGTAATTTTTCCCTTAAAATGCACATGGTTTGACACTCCTTGGGGATATTCTTGGGTTGATGTAAATATTATTTATGAATCATTATTAAGGATCCAAATATATGATGACCATGACTTCCCTATGTTAAACCTAAGGTGACTTATATTAAAAAGAAGTTGGCATGATTTAAGAATACTATAAATTATTTTAATGATTATATGGTTTCCTACTATGATTATTGTTTCTTGTACTATATTTTTTGCAATTAGTCAATGGCTAGAACCTAGAGGAATCATGTTAGCACGGAATGTGATGGAAAATATGGTGATTATGATCAACCAAATTGGTTAATGAAGGTATTAAAAGATATTTTAATTATGTAAAATTAGTTATCATGATATATGGTTAACAACCTACCCCTTAACTAATTATTAAACTCACTAAAGATGAAAAGTATAGATTTTTCTAACAGATCAGCTGGTAGTGACCATGGAGGAATCAAATATTGATTTTTATCCTGTTAGAAATGTGGAAAGAGGCACCCAAAATAATGTCTAAAATGAATGGGAAATTTTTTTATGTGTAGAAAATAAGGGAATCAATAAATGAATTTTCAAGGAAAAATGAAGAGTTAAATTCAGGTACATGAAGTTCATCCTAATATACCATTTATAGTTCAATTTATTATGTGTGGAAAATATGGGAATTATCAAAGGCAATGTCCTATTACACTGTTTAACTCCTAGAATAAGGAAGAAAATATTTCATTCCAATCATTGAAGTGTAAGGATTGAAGTTTTTATGTACTTTGATTTCAAAATTATATTGTAAAAGTATTCAGGATATAAGAATCATGAAAAATCTATGGATTCTTCCATAGTAAATTTTCATTAAGTATTTGAAAATTTGTGTTAAAAGGTATCAATAACCAAGAAAATTGATTTATTGGTAATGTGATCATGTTTAGTTAGTATAAAGATATTATTGACATTGATGATGTAAATGATATATTATTGGTGAACTTGAAATTGGTTAGTGATTTGATGGAAAAGTGATTCAGGTCATCTTTGATGACGTTTATTGAATTTTTGGATTTATAGAAATATTTTGTGATTTTATTTGAGAAATAAGGATTTTGTTAGTATTTGGAAGAAAATATTTTTTTTATGTGAGGATAAATTAAGAGTTATGGATATCATCATTAGTTTATAAGTTTAATGTTGATCATAAGTTTAAAAGTATAGATTCCCCTTTTGAGGTTTTAAGTGATGGGATTTTGAAGTGATTTGAAACTTTTATTAGGTTTTATGAATAATAATTGATTATGGTTTACATAACACTTTGGATTAGTATATGATTATATGTTATATAAATCATGGACCATTAGATAGTGGGATATAGAAAATATTAATGATTAAAAATTGATTCGTTGACAATGTGATATTTTTAGTGATATTTATGGTCAAGATAAGTATTAACTTTCGTGTTAGTGTCTAAATTTTATTCATGATATTTTAATGTGAAGTTAACTAAATTATAAGATTATATAGTGATTTATCATGGTGATTACTGATGTTTTTATGGATGCTTCATTTGGTTAAGGTATATGTAAAATTTAGGTTTAACATGTGGGTTAAAATGAAGGATTATTTGGGAAGAATAAAATTTAATTTTTGGGGATAAAAGTTAAAAGGTATGAGATCACCTTTGAGGTTAAAGTATTATTTAATGTTGAGGTTATTAGAGTTACATGGGATTAGGGTTATTAATTTTTAGAATAATCTCAGTTGAACTTTGGTGTTATTGTGGGAATTTTGAAGTAAGATTTATTATTTCTTCATATAAAGGTTTATACATTTTGGATATTATCTTAACATGTGGTAACTATTTCAATTTTGATTAAATATAAATATATTAGGAATATAGTTTTATCCTTTTATGAATTATTTGATTCTTTAGAAGTTGGTTTTAGTTCTTCAGGCATAAACAAATCATCTTGAATACTCATCATTTGGAGAAAAAGATGTGATTTTGGTGGAAATTGATTATTGTATGAAATTCTACTTTTCAAGACAGCATATTTTTGTATTTTTCAGTCTATATGGTAAATTAATTTCTCAACTCTAAGAAAAGGATCATGAAAAATATATATTTTCCAATTACATTCATTATCGATGAATCGATGGTATTTTTCACACCTTATTGATTTATGGTTTTTTTGTGGTTAACTTTCTTAGGATCATACACATTATTTTGATAAATGTTCTCTATTAATCTCCATCATTATTAGGAAATTAATTTTTCCCCCATGTCCAAATATTCAATTCCCACTAATTATATCTTATTTGTAAACATAGTTATGTGTTATTTCATATAACCTCCATATTTCCATTTCCCTATTTTGAGAGGAATTTTTATTAAACGTTTTTGAGATGTGGATTTTCATCAAATTTATTTTGAAATTTAAATCCCTTGATTGTTATGAAAAATTTAAAATTATGAAGGTGAACAATATTAAATGGGGGATAATGTGAAACCCCTAGATTTTGAAATAACTCTATATTTGATAGAATATACAACACACAACATCAAGCTTAAATAAACCATGAAACATTATTGTTCACATATGACAATTATAACCTAGTTGTTGAATCAGTGAGAGTAATATAATTAAACAAATTATTAAAACATATATATATTTATATATTACCTAATAAAAAAAATTAATTTATTAATTCTTATGAAATATGCACTAAATTTTTTAGTAAAGACATTTTATTCTTCAAAATATATTTTCTTCAACAATATTTTTTATTGATTTTTTTGAGAAAATAATATAATTAATTTTTCCTAATTTTATAAAATTTATTTGATAAAATAAACTTAATTTTTTAAATCATCATATCTAAATTAACTTTGGGTTAAATTTTTGGATCTTTCTGAAATGATTGATTTTTTAGTGAATAGTGAAAATAAAAAAAATATTGTCATTACTTGAATTAATTTAAAATTTCCATTATATTTTTTATTCAGTCATGAAGCTAAATATGATACATTTGATTTATAATAATATAATTAATTCAATTTAAATAAGTAATATTCATGATTTTGTACAAGTTAATTTTTATGCTTAGAAAGGCATTTTTCTACAAACACTTTTTCATTATGTTTTATACATTTATATAAAAATTAATTTATACCACTTTTATAGTTGAATCTCAAGAAATTTATAGAATATTTAGAATAATGGGGTTCAAATTTGATAAATAATTGCTTTTTATTTTTTCATTATGAATAGTAACCATGGTAAATATTTGTCACTTGGTGACATTTTTCTTTAATTAGGACCTTTATATTAATTTAGGGAAAGAATAAATGCAAAATGTCACTCTCTTGAATTTAATATCTCTAAAATTTTTACATATGGATAAAACTAGTATAATTTCGGTTATAAATTTTTATTTGAGATAAAAAAATTATCATGTTAATTAATTTATAATAATTAGTGATTAAATAATCACTTTAAATGCTTATGCAATGATGATATAGTATTTATTCAACTATCTAAAAAAATAAAAAAATATTAAAAGTAAGGAAATTTGGGTGAATTATTGTGATACAATAATTTTTTAGATAATAAAACTTATTATAGATGGGTTAAAGGTTTATATTCTAATTATTTTTTTGTAATAATGTTTTCAAAGCCAAATAATGTTAATAGTCCTTAAAATAAAATTAACAATATTTTGAGATAATATTATTTTATTAAATTAATTAAAAATTATAAAAATATTTAAAATGGAAAAATTGGATGATATAGGGTCTAAAATGTAATTCCTTGTTCATTTATGAGCCAATTTTTACCTTATAAGTAAAATTATAACCCTTTAAGATTGAAAATGTTCTTACTATAGTTAATATTAAAATTGGTTAATCAAAGGGTTAAACCAAAAGATATTTTTTAAAATATAACAAAAACCATTATATATTTTATTTTATGAGGATATTTCAACATTAAACTCTTTTTATTTTAATCTATTTCCATTTAGAACATTTTTTCTTAATAATGAATTAATTATACTTTATTCTTTTTAGAAATTCCATGTGTGTCCTTTCCCACCCTAATAAAAGGACACCCATTTCACTCAATTCTTTACACAACTTTGATCCATATAGCTCAAAAAAACCCAAAACATTTATCTTATAAACATCTATATCCAAAAAAATAAAGGTTTTGATCTTCTTAACATACCATTCCAAGAGACATTAAGAAGGAATCTAAAGGAAATCTACCAAAGAAGAGGTAATCGTCTTTACCGACTATTTCAAATTTCATTCTTATTATAATTCATATAAATATTTTTAACCCATAATAAAATAATAAATATAATATCTTATATGTATTTATATGTTACTATTATTATGGGATAACTATTTTACTTCTCTTTTCAATCCTACCAAAAGGAAAAACATTGCTTATGCGTATGTATGGCTTACTATCTTCACATAGTAGTGTAATTCATCTTTCATAACCACATTACTTGTATTGTTATAAATATGTAACTAATGAATATATATGATATTTTTAAAATAATTGTGCTTCTATACTTATAATATCATACCTACCTTATACCTTTCGATCTGTTGGAAAACAATAATGTTGCTTGTGCGTACTGGTGGACTACCACCTCCACAAATCGATGTGATCCGTTTTTTCATTTAAAATTTTCATGGATGGTAATAAGGATATATTTAATTAATATAATATATATATGTGTGTGTGTGTTTGATATATAAATTATTCTATAAAGGTGAATTATTATTTACCTTTATTTCTTTCCATCTGTTGAAATGTGAAATTAGTGTTCATGTTTACGTACAGTCTATCATCTCTATGAATAGTGTAATTAATTTTTCTTTCTCTGCCTTTTATATATGATTTTAACTATGTATATAATGAATATATATGATATTTATATCATTTTTAATATTCTAGATAATATTTAACCATCATCAAACTACAAGGACCAAGACTACCAAACAAAAACATACATGAAAAACAAAGTAGTTATCACTCGAAACATATATTTTAATAAATAATTGGTAATAAAATAGTGATAAAAGTTTATAAATAAATATTATATAGTATTATATACATTATTATTGTTCTATAATATATTTCAAGTAAATTTATATTTATTCAATAGTATGTTCAAACACATACGAAGCAAGTCAGACATGTGGTAAGGGTTTCTCATCTCACTTTTGTTTTTGTGATACATATATCATATTCCCCACTTAATTATTTCATGATGTTTATATACTGGACCTTTTATATAATATATCATGATTCCATTTATATTTATTCTCACAACCTGACCTCCTGAGGTCCAAACTGTGACTACCCCAAGCCCACCTCCAATAGGTCAGGGGCTGGCGACCAACACCGAGTAGGCATATCCCACAAATGGGAGGAAGTATACAAAGGTACATGTACACACACACAATCTCAAAGACCATAAAATGATGAAATGTAAAACAACTAAAAGAATGCATGCATGCATCTAAGATCCCAAAATAGAGTACAACAGTAATAGTACTAAAAGTAGAATAGGGGTCCAAATACAAGCCCAGCCAAATATTATGAAAATCCATCCTACTACAAAGATGAGGACAAATTCAAATGAAAACTCCAAGTAAAACACCTCAATATGTCAAGATCCATCCATCCTCCACCTGCTCCCTAACCTCCCAAGAAACCATCAAAAGGGTCGTCGTCTACATAATGCATGACATGTATGGCCAAATCCCATGTAGGGGTGAGTATAAAAACTACTCAGTAGGACAGCATAAAAACACTAAACACAAAGAAAAAAAGATATAGTCATCTCAAAAAGATATATAAAAATAAATATATAATTGAAAACCCATATATACTCAGGAAATACACCACATCACTAGGCAGTCATAACCAACTACCAGCCATAGGATTCTGCTTGAAATAATGCTCGTTTCGGGAGAACCCACTCCACGAGCCATACTATCATTGGTGACACTTGAAGAAGTATTCGAGCTCATTAGGCCCTGCCTAATGAAAGCTCACTAGTCTAAGAATATTTTAATACACATATATGGGGTCTTTCCTAGAACTTTTGGGGGACACCATGAACCCAATCTAGATCAAAACTCTACATAGGGGATCATATGTCAAAGATTCCACAAAACCTACTAATATGTCATGTTTTATGGAGGATCAATACCCTACTTAGGGAGGTCACAATGATTCCACGGACTCCACCTAGGGAAAACAGGATGATATAGGATCACAGTCCAGTCTCATGAAGGGATTCCACAACTCTATCTGAGACTCAACCTTTATATGGGATCACAATCCATTGATAAGGATGTAATAATGCTCTATACCATCGAGGTAAAGGAACAAGGGAAACACACTCAACCTATACTGGTCTAAACTAAAAAAATTAAAATCCATAACACTCTTCAAGGGGGTACATGGAGTTTACTATGGGGTACACTGCATGTCCATCTATCCCCATGCCTGCCCGTGTGGAAAATACTCACATGGTATATTGTCTCTGTATATATGGTGTGTAGTAGAAGTAAACTGAATGCAGAGACACATGTTATCCTTTTGTGTTTCCTAGCTATGTCTGTGTACCAAGGTTGTGTCTGTGTATCATCCTGTGTACACCAATTAGTGTCCCTATACAAGTACATAGAATTCCCTCTGGCCATGTACTTTTTCCTTTGTCCATGTACTCTTTAAAGTACACATTGAGTCACATGAAAGGGTTCAAATGCTGTGTGGCATGGTTCACATGTCATTTTATCATTAACTCTCTAACCCTAGCGTCACAACTAAGGGGGGCACACTGAATGTAGATATGACTTACACATAGTGTAATGTGGATTTTCCCAGAAATTTAGATCTGGTTTCGTGAATCCCGACCATTTCTCTAACCATTGATCTAGTAATCTTTTTTCCAAAAAATCATCAATAAAGCGTCTTTGATTCATTCCATTTCTGATTAACATGTTTTAGGCCTTCGATCCACTCGAAAAATCAGAGTTTTCATCATTATTTATTATGCACTAAATAACATGAAAATTAGGTATCCACATCATCCAACCTGCTTCAGTCTCCATCATCACACCATTTTTATGTCGTGTTGATCCCAGATATGTGATATCAAATCATTATTACAGTAATTAGGTGCACAATGATTTATTTTTTCGGTGGACATCGAACCATGGGCCAAATTAAGAACACCCATGATGAACAAAGAATCAGGGTAGAAAATTAAAAGAACAATCAAGAGAAATAAACCTTAATCGATTTTCTTTTAAATCTTAGTTTATTTCTATTAGAATAACAAATTAATATTCAACAATCACAAATAATTATCAAGATAAAATCCCTATAATAAAACCCCTCCTGCAAAATTCATGAACCACAAATCAATCCATTAGTCGACTGATTTGTGTTCATCATAGAAATTAAGTAAGGGGAAGAAAGTTAAATAAAAACCACCATACTTGGAGTTTGGATTGATCATTGATGAATAACATTTGTGTTATAATAATTAACATGATCCACCAAACCTGTTGGTGCAATGATCTATGATCTGAACTCTAATATGTCATCATCTACTAGAAAAGATCTCCAATGGTTGAATAAGATCTCTAGGGTTTGATTATCCAACCCTTAGAAATTTCTATAACCATAAATTTAAATTAGAAACACTCGTTGCATCTAAAAATAAACAAAATAATTTAATTATTTAACTTATTTAATTTATTTATTATTGTGATTACTTTTTCATAAATGGCATATGATGGAAAAGATTATGTCATGCCATGGGTAAAACCCACATTCTAAACTCAAGAGTTCCCTCAGATTTATGATTCGGGATCCCATTTTGGATTTATTCCACTTTTTCAGGAAAAATTCATGTCTGTGTTGATTAATATATTTCAAATATTTATTTTGGGAATACTAGGTCTCATAATCGCACTTCATCTCAGTTCATGGTCTTGAAATAATCCATATAATATCCAAAAATAATACACAAAAAATTAGAGACATTAAATTCTCCCCAACTTAGGGATTTATATTCAAAAAATCCGAAATAAGGGCTACATAAATTGATGCGAGTAATAAGCTTGAATATGAGCCTCCCACTCCCATGTACTCTCCTAAAGATTATCATGTTGTCACCAGACACACACAAGGGGAATCAATCTCCCTTGAAGGATCGTCTCCTATCAATTATCGATCTCTACCGGGTACTCTATAAAGGTAGCTCCATCATTGATGTCCATCTATCCCCAGTTGATAACATGTGACAGGTCATTCATGTACCTCCTCAACTACAACACATAGAAGACATCATGTACCCATTCTAACTGTAGTGGTAGAGCTAAGTTGTATTCCAATTTAACAACTCTTTGTAGTATCTATAAGGGACCATTGAATCTCAAAGAAAACTTTCCACCGTAGAAAAATATCCTCAATCCACATTGAGGTGACACACTCAGGAACACATGATCTCCTTCCTCATAATCCAGTGGTATTCATCGCCAATCATAATAATACTTTGGGTATCTATGTGAAGTCCTCATCCACTCTTGGATGATATTCACCTTCTTTATAGTGTCTTGCACCAACCCTAGGCCCAGGAGCACTGACTATCCTGGATCATTCCAACAAAGTGGGGAACTACAGGGTCATATTTACAAATCCTTGAATGGTTTCATTAAAATGGTAGAATTATATTCGTTGTTGTAAGAAAAATCCACTAAGGGTAGGTGATCCTCCCAACTACAGCCAAAGTCCAACATGCAAGCTCATAGAATGTCCTCCAATACTTGAAAGGTCCGCTGTGTTTGGTCATCATTTTGGGGGTGAAATGTCATGCTCAAGCACAAATGAGTCCTAAAAGCCTCCTGTAATCCCCTCCATAACTGATATGTGAAGTGCGAATCATGGTCAAATACAATCATAGAGGGATTATCATGGATTCATACTATCTTCTGCACATAGATTCATCCCAATCTCTCTACTGGACTCTTCTCTTGAATGGATAGGAAGTGGATCGAGTTGGTGAGTTTGTCTAAGATCACCTAGATGGAATTGTGTCAACTAGACATACACGATAATCCCATAAAAAAATTCCATGTATATCTAATCCCACTTACACTCTAGAACCTCAATGGGTTGAGCTAAACTTACCAAAACCTACTGCTCAGCCTTCACTTACAGAAAAGTGAGGCATCAGGAGACAAACCTTTTAACTCCTTTCAACATACATGGCCACCAAAACTAATTTTGGAGGCCTTTGTACATTTATTCCACACCTGGATGTACCTCCAAAGGGGATGTATGAAACTCTATCAACACATCCTCCCAAAACATCAAATATACCATTTTTCTCCCTCTAAAAAACATAATGTGCCCCCCCCCCTTTCAGAATATCCATCAAAATCATGTCTGGTGGATATCTGAGAATGTAAGGTCCCACATTTGGTATCTCCGTGTGGATAATCCTTGAAACATTGTAAAGGGGATGGGGTAATAACCATCAAATGAAGATATGAATCACTATCCTTGTCCCTAAAGGATAGCTACAATGAGGCTAACTGCTCCGATGTATTAGAACAAAATTGAGAACAAGATGGCATGTTGAGATAATTTGTCACCAAATTACCTTTCCCCAGGTATAGAAATTCTTAAATTCATAGTCCTGGAAGAAATATAGAGATTCCCTCTATCTCAAGTTAAGATATTTCTAAGAGAATATGTACTTGAGACTCTTATGGATAGATTAAATGATAAACCACTCACCCATCATGTAGTGTCATCACATATTTAAGGAAAATACTACAACTGAAAACCGAATATCTTGGGTCACGTATTTCTGCTCATGTGGTCTCAACTGAAATGATCCATAGGCAATAACCACCTGCCTCTACATCATCACAGAACCAAGTCTAGTCCCTGATGCATCATAGAACACTATGTACTCAACACCCTCATCTAGAAATATCTATATGTTAGTGCTCGTCAACCTCTATGTCAGCTTACGAAATCACTGATGTCACCTTTATGTACACACAAAATGATTGCCCTTATGAGTAAAATATTTTAAGGGTGATGGAAATCTTGGTAATTTGGGTATAAACCTCTGATATTACCCTTCCAACCCAAGGAAACTACACACCTTGGTATCACTCTTGGTTGGAACCTAATAAATCACTACCTCAAACTTTGGAAGATACACTACTACTCTATCCTCTGAGATGATGTTCCCCAGAAAGTCGACATCTAGAATCCAAAACTAACACTTCAAAATCTTCTCATAAAGATGGTTCTCTCAGTGTGTGTATAGGACCTTTCTAAAGTGTCTCGCATGATCCTCCTCAGACATCAAATACACTTTTATGTCATCGATGGAGACCACCATGAACATGTCTAAGAAAGGATAAAAGATCTAATTCATGAATCACATGAACATTGTTTGGGAATTCATTATGCTGAAAAGAATCACCAAGTACTCATAGTGACTATAACAACATATGAAGGCTATATTCAGTATATCCTCATCTCGTAATCGCAACTGGTGATATCCTGATCTGAGGTCAATTGTCAATAACCATCATTCCCATCTCAAATAATCAAAGATGTAGTCGATCCTCATTAGTGGATACTTATTCATCATGTTCACCTGATTCAAGCACCAGTAATACACACATGACCTCAAACTCCCGTATCCCTTCTTGGAAAACAACACTTGGGCTGCCCAGGGGGATACATTGGGTCTCACAAATCCCTTCTCCTATAAGTCATACAACTACACCCTCATCTCTCTAAGTCCTATGGGATTTATCTGATATGCTAGTGTAGATATCGGTGTCATCCTAGGATGAAAGTTGATGCAAAATTATATCTCTCTATGGGGAGGTAAACATGGTACGTCATGAGGAAGTACATCCTTATACTTTTCCACCACCCCAAGAAACAAATAGCTCAAATCATCCACTTATCCAAGATTCATGAAATCTAAATAGTGAGTAATCAAATGCACTCTTTTATTCCTAAGCTCATCCTACCCCACTAAGGCCTCCTTTCACCCAAAAAGGAAAACCTCATCCTATCACTAGAGACACAAAACATCCTCCACCTAAAATAGTCATTCTGGGTATGAACTGTGGATAAATATTCCATACCTAATATGATGTGTTGAGGCCTCGTTACTATAATGAGGAGGTCTTACACAAAACTCTTGCCTCTAAGTGTTCGATCGCCCAATCATCATAAGTACACAATCGTTGAGTCACCTCCGATTAGAGTCTCCAACTTTAAGGGTCGAGCCAATGGATCAACCAGAATCTATAAGTTTCGAACCAGAGTAGTTGAAAGGAAACAATAACTAGAACCTATGTCTATAAATACAATATAAAAATTAGAAAAGACCTAGATCATACCTCATATCATCCCTGGAGCTTCGGGTTCATGTTGGAACCAAGGTTGTTCTCTGTTGGAAATGGAGCATGGTTTGTGTTTGCTGTCAATCCTCTCATGGATGATTAGAGAGATTTCAAGGAAAGAAATCAAACAGTTTAATCTATAAGCAGCATTGAAGGTGGTGTTGTTTCCCATTGTTTTCCAAATTTTTGGGGTCCAAAATTTGGAGGATGGAATTCAACGTGAAAATTAGTTTTTCTTGAATTCCTTTTGTAAATATAGAAAAGGCATGAGTTTTGTGAAGATGGGCTACACGAGTTGTGTTTAATGAAGACTTAAATATTTTTTATGGTGTCCTCCATGATTAAAACAGTCTTTAATATTGGTGATGGTTATCTACATGGTAATTTATGGAATTATTTGAGATTTTGATGTGTGATGTGAAGGGTTTTGACGGAAATCTCTATAGTTACAATGATATTTGAAAACATATAATTTTCATGATTCTTTGCAATGGGAGGACTTCCATAAAGAATTATTTTTGAAGATATAGAAACTCAAAAAAGAGGTGGTGGAGCTTCATGAATGGTTGGACCTATAAATAAGAGTCTACCCATCTTCACTTGGAATGATGTTTTGATGGAAAATTCATAAATTCTTTGAGTTCACAAAGAGATTCATGAACCGGGATTTCTCTACAATATGGAGCATTGATAAAATACTATAAGTCTTAAATAATGTTCAATTATTTTATTTAAAGGGTACTTCATGATAATGGGGTATTTTATGTTGAATTAGTGAGCTTTGTGAAGAAATGTTGTTCCATGAAAGTAGTTTTCTTCATGAAGGTAGTGTGTTCCACAAAGGCAAGGGAGATTCATAAAGGTAGTTTCTTCTATGAAGGTAGGGGTGCTTCATGAAGGTGTGTGATTCAAAAAGGGAATTTTTGAAGGGTAGTTTTGAATATCAGGTTTAAGTGGACATGGATTTCAAAGTGCATCAACTTGGGTCTACTGTGAAAGTAGATTCCAGTGTTAAGTCATAGACAAAGACTTTAATTCCATTCTGTTAAAGTGACCATCATGTCAATAAACTGAGTTTCACTTCTCTCAGAGCAGTGAGCTAGGGGATTCATCAGAAGTGTTCTGAGGGATGTAGTGAGATATGCCTGAAATCTTATAAATTCACTATTCCTAGAATAGAGTGACTCTAAACAAACTTTTTTATTCCATAGCTTGTGAAGATTAGTGTATTTTGGTATGAATGAAACATTGTCAGTGTATGCTCCTTAGACGTAGACATTAGTGCTGAACCAAGTAAATTTGGTGTATTGTCTCTTTATATGTGAATGTTTGATTTTTGAACATATCCATCATATATATTTAACATGTTCCTTCTAATGTGGGAAAAATATCCATCACTTTAAAAGAAAAATTTTACACCATGATTCACCCCTACCCTCTTAGGATATCTTGGGGTCCTATAAGTGGTATCAAAGAGAAGTTTCATTTATGTCGAATACTCTATTGTGAAGTTATTATCTATTGAATATTTGAGTTTCTTTACTATGTCAAAAATGAAGTGTAGTTTTGATGAAGATTCAATTATCTCTAAGCATAAGCCTATATCCAACAAGACCATGGAGAATATGAAAACGAAAGATAAGAGATAGTTGAAGAAGTCCCACTTATCTAAAGAATAGGTAGTATCTGGTTCTCCTTGCCTTTCTAAAAATGATGATATATCATAATTTAAAATTAAATATTAGGTAGCTCAAGTTTCCACCAAAGAATAAGACAACCATTCCACCTCATGTAAATAAAAATTTCCAAATGATCTGGAGGTATGTGTTAGAACCTTTTAAATTTTTCCTCAAGATAAAGATACTAGAACATGTGGTAATATTGATCAATCAACAACCTCATATGAAATTGAAAGACTACCAAAATATATTCATGATATTCCTGAAGAAATATTCATCGTTGTTTGTAAAATATTTCAATTTATGCATGAGGAAATAACCTAATTGAGAAAATAAACAGATTCTATAGAGGTTGTCTTGGAAAAAACATTTTTAGAATGTTAAAAGCTCTCCAAATAGGTTGGAACCTTTGAATAAACAAAGAGGGAACCTGAAATAAGATCCATGGAATACCTTAAATAAGTTGAATAGAAAGAGAGAGTCAAAAGGTATCTTGAAGAAAATATCCATGTGATTAAAGAATAATTGAAACATATCACTAATTTCAAGAGTTTACAATTGGATGGAATAGCTAATAGGATCAAAGGACTTGACTCTTTGATTTAGAATAAAGTGAAGCTACATGAAGAAGAAATTGTTAGAATGAAGAAGGATTGTGAAGAAAATATTATTATTATTGAAGATCAAAAAATCATTCACAATATGAAAATTCTATATTTGGAATCCCAGTTGGTCAATCATGAGATCACATATATTAATACTTTACAAAATAAGGAAATAGTTTCTATTACTTCTCAATGCTCACTAGAGGATTCTAAATCTAAAAGACCTCCAACATGTGATAAGAATATCATGACATATTTTGATTATCTATCTCAATAAGCAGAGTTTATTGCTACTCAATTCTCACAGGATGATTCTAATGTTGAAAGACCTCCAAATTTTGAGAAAAATATCATGACATCTTTTGATGATCTATCTCAAGCAATAGAAAAGAAATAGGAACCATACAAAATAACTTGTGTTAATGCCTCTAAACCTTTTATGATAAAGATTTCAGGTTGTAAGACAAATATTGGACAAGTATGGATGAAGAAAGTAGATATGAAAATTACCACCATGTTTAGGGTGGATAGAATAGAGAGAATGGAAGTCAGTTGCTTATAGAGAACTCAAAAAGACATGAAGAAGATCCAACAACCTTATTCAAGAGATACAATGAGGTCAAGAGTTGTGGGTTAATGTTGGTACTGAAACAGATTTTGGAATTTTTCATTAAATTTTTGGTAAAATCCTCAAAATGTAAAGGATCACAAGAAGACTATCTCATGGAGGAGGAAGCCAGAGAAGAAGAAGCAACAACCCCATATCCAGAAGCATTTTTTTACTGCAAATAGATTTGGAACACTTGATAACATTTTTGATGTATGCAATGGAAATGGTCACAAGGTTGTAACATGATCATCTCAACATGAATTCATTTTTGATAAGAAACTAAGAACAATAATTCTGTAAATGTATTATGAAGCTACCTTGGGAATAAATTAGAAGAATATTATGAACAATAATTCTCCTAAGAAGATCTCAAGTAAGGAAACTAAGAAAAACTTGGATTTTAAATCGACAAAGATGAAGGGTAGTCCATCCCAAAGAACTACTAAGAAATATTACACTAAAATTAACTCATGTGAAAGATCCAAACTTTCTTCCACAATTCCTAATGACATGTTAGTTATTTGGCCAGAAGATTTGGAAATATTGAGGAAACTTTAAGATGCACAGGCCAAGGTTGGAGAAAAAGTAAAAAGGAAAATATTCTACATGATGAAGACAAAGTATATTAGATATTGAAAACAGAAGGAAACTAATGTGTAAAAGAAGGTATGTGATAGAGAAGCATGAAATATATTCACATTGTAAAAGGATATTTAACCTTAATACCTGATCAAGAAGCGGTCTTTAAAATAAGTAATAATGTATCATCCATGATGGATATTAAGAAGAACAATTCTCCACACAAATCAGAAGATAATGTTAAGATATCCATGCTACCTCAAAATAAATTAGAACATATGTTTATATGTGAAAGTATGAAGACATGATAAAATGGAGCAATATGGTTGAGAATATTATCTCAACCATGTAGTTCATGTTGATGAATCAAGGAGGATCCACTTTATTCTATTAATATTTTCTGTATTGTATTTGTTCTTATTATGTAGGGAATTGAAGGTGATGTAAGTTCTCAAGGGGAGACCCTGAGAAGAAGATAGGGATTTCAATTCTTGATATCCAAATTTAAGAAGACACTATATTTTAATGATTCCTCAATTTGGTATTCAAATACAAATATGATGGGGAATCATTTTTTGATGAATATGAATATTATCTATTATGGATAACTAGGATAAACAAGGTACCATATTTACTTGATCATATTTCTGGTATCTTTAAGAACAGTTGTTCAAGAAGATTATCCTTGTTGAATTTGAGGATATTATCCAATATGTATAGTCACAAGATGAAGAACCATTCTGGTGTTCTCTCCATACTGAAATATCTTGAAAACCATTCCTGGTGAGATCCACCATTATGAAGATGTGAAGTTGAATTTCCCTTGAGGGGGAGACCAATGAATAATGATGAAGAATTATCTAGAATCGTTATTTAAATTCACATCTAACCCTAGTTTTTCTGTAAATTGTATGAAGATTATTTCATTGGAAAGGAATTTTTCAGTGATCAATGAAATAGATTCAAATGAAGAAGTAGATGAAGGAGTGAAAACCATTCAGAGGATAAATTCAAGAGCTGAAATTTTTCAATACAAAATAATTTAGGATTGACCCACACCTACACCTACAATAGGAATGAGGAATGATGCATAGTCTACCTTCCTATCAATTGTGGAACCAACCTCATTTTAAGAAGCTGTGAAAGTTGAATCATGGTAAAAATCCATGAATGAAGAACTCAATTAGATTAACAAGAACCAACCATGGGATCGTGTTACTTGACCAGAATATCACAATGTGATCATAAACAAGGCACGCCTAGTGTGTAAAGGAAATGCCCAGGTTGAAGGAATTAGTATCGAAGAAAGAGTTTCTCTAGCAGAAATACTGGAGTCGATCAAAAGGATGTTGAAGGAAACATTACAGAATGGAATTCTTGAAGAAAAAGAGTATATTTAATGAACCACGCCATGATCATGATGTTCTTGTCTAGATTATGAATCTCTAATTCAAAATAAGAGGTGTCAATCATAATCTCTTAATGAAGATTTCATAGGAAGATAAATTTATGGTGCTTGAGTATGTGGATGATATTATATTTTGTGGTAACAGGAAGGAAATTAGTGGAATAATTTTCCAGTCACATGAAATAAAAATTTTAAATGTCTATGATTGCTAAACTCACATACTTCTTAGGGCTATAGTTGATTCAGAAGAATGACTACAGTTTCATTTCATAGGAAAAGTATGCAAGAGATTTGATGAAGAAGTTCAATATACATGACTCCAAACCAATGTCAACTCCAATTGCGGTTGAAAAAAAAACTAGGAAAGCATGGGGATGGAACATTTGTAGATCCTAAAATATACAAGAGAATCATTAGTATCCTACTGTACCTGACAGTTACATGGCTAGATATTATCTTTGCAACATGCTTAGTATCCCTATTATAGAGTAATTCAAAGGAAGAACATATTGTGGTAGTGAAAAAAATCATGAGGTACATTCAAGGTACTCAAAATTATGGATTACACTTTACTCTAGGAATAGATAGTGAACTATTAGTGTTTTCGGATGCTAACTGGGCTGGAGATGTTTTTGATAGAAACTCCACAAGTGGTGTAGTATTCTTTACCAATAAGAAATGTGTGGTATGGTTGAGTAAGAAATATGAAATCACTTATCTTATTACTACCAAAGATAAATATATCTCCCCTATAAAGGTTTTCACTCAACTACTCTAGATGAAGCAACAACTAACCAATATTGGAGACGAGGTGAAACAGCCGGTGGTGATTCACTGTGATAAAAAGAGATCAATTGATCTTACAAAGAATCTTAATAACCATTCTCATATGAAACATATTGAAATCATGTATCACATCATCAAATAAAAAGTCAAACAATGTGTGATTAGAATGGATTAGGTTGGCACTGATGACCAAGTGGATGATATTCTAATGAAGCCACTGACAGTGAAAGTGTTTGAGAAACATCAGTTTAACCTCGGTGTTCAATAAACTCCCAATGAATGAGGAGGTTACGAGTGTTCCCCTTTCCTTAGTTTTACTAACCATTTTAATCTATTTGTGGAAGTGATGTAGGTTTATGTGGAAGATACGATCTAGGGGGAGTATCCTATGAGCACTAAATTGTACAATTATCAATCTTTAGGATAATTTCCAATGGGGGATAAATTGCTAAATTCAATGTGAAAATGTGGAGAATGAAATTTTCTTCATATTTTTCTGACAACAGGAGAATGGAGACTAGAGAAATTCGATGAGTTACAATGGGGGAGAATGTGAAAGGAAAAAAACAATCTATTGTTATGTGGAAATAGTAAGAGCGTTCATTCGAACACATGAGAACACAATACATATCTTTCCTCTTTTTTTGTATATTGAGAAATTCTCAAATAGACATATAGAATTGGCTGAGTTGATTCTTATATATCAGGTTTTGATGGTGTTTGGTTATCTATTGAATTTATCTACAGATTGCTAACAAACCCAAAGGGGGAGATTGTTGGAATCAGGGTTGTTCTTTGCTGAAAATGGATCATGGTTTGTCTTTTTTGTAAATACTCTCATGGATGATCAGAGATATTTTAAAGAAAGGGATTATACAATTTAAGATTTAAGTAGCATTGAAGGTGGTTTTGTTTCCCAGTGTTTGCCAAATTTTTAAGGTACAAAATTTGGAGTATGGATTTCAATGTGAAAAGTGGTTTTTCTTGAAGGCCTTATGGAAATATGTAAAAGGAATGAGTTTCAAGAAGATGGGATATGACAGTTACATTTCACAAAGACTTAAATATTTCTTATGGTGTTCTCCAAGATTACGATGGGCTTCACGATCATTGAAGGTACCCTTCACGATCGTTGACAGAATACTTTGTGATTTTGATGGGCGTTGCGAAGGGTTTTGATGGTAATCTCTACAGTTATGACAAGATTTGAGAATAGAGAATTTACATGGTTCTTTGTGAATGGAGGAGAACCGTGAATAATTTTTTTGAAGATCCAGGAACTTTTCAAAGAGGTGGTGTAGCTTCATGAATGTCCGACCATATAAGTAAGAGACTACCTCTCTTCAATTGGGATGAAGTTTGGAAGGAAAGTCCTGATATGATTTGAGTTCATAAAGAGCTTCATGAACTAAGATTTCTCTACAATCTTGAGCATTGAAAAAATACTATAAGTCTTAATTGATGTTAAATGATTTTTGTAAGGGTACTTGATGGGGTATTCTACATTTATTCAGTGATATTTGAAAAGGAAGGTTGTTCCACGAAGGTAGATTACTTCGTGAAGGCAGTGTGTTCCATAAAGGTAAAGGAGCTTTGTGAAGGTAGTTTATTCCATGAAGGTAGGGGTGCTTCATGAAGGTGTGTTATTTGAAAAGGGGATTCACAAAGGGTAGTTTTTAACATCAGGTTTAAGTGGATAGGGATTTCAATGTGCATTAACTCGGGTCTACAGTGAAAGAAGAGTCCAGTGTTAAGTCGGGTCCAAAGACTTTAATGTCATTCTATTAAAGCAACCTTCAAGATGATAAACTTATTTTGACTTCTCTCAGAGTAGTGATATAGGGGTATTTAGTCGAAATTCACTGAGGGAAGTAGTGAGTTACCCATGAAATCCTATAAAGTCAATGTTCCTGGCATAGAGTGATTGTGACTGAACTTTTGTATTCCAAAACTAGTGAAGATTAGTGGATTTTGGTATGATCGACACATTGTTAGCATATGATCCTTGGATGTAGCCCTTAGTGGTGAACCAAGTAAAAGTATCTTGTCTTATCTTTGAATGTGAATGTTTTATTTCTGATCGAATCCATTATACATGTTTAATGAGTTCCTATCAATGTGGGAACAAGATCCATCACTTTAAAAGAAAAAGTTGACACCCTAATTCACCCCTCCCCTCTTAAGGTGTCTTGGGGTCCTACAGGTCATAGGTATTTATAGATTGTAACTAGCCTCATCTCATCCCACCAAATCTCTGAGCCTAGCATGGACCACATAGGGGTGGTGGTGGAAGTAGGTCAAAACTCCAACCACCTCGTGCAACCTTGTTGGCCCCTCTACCATGTTTGCAACCCTATGAACTACCGTGTTCCTACCTCTATCTATATATAATAGGTCCATCGACAACATTTTGTAAAATCTTGGGATATATGTCCCTAACAGTCATATGAGATACACTCCCTCTACCTTGGCTGATTTGAGCCACCCTGAGAGACATGCATTGTTGGCCCTGAGTCCTAGGATCACCTCCTAAAGCATCTGACATGATTGTATCCCTATGACTATTATCGGCTACCTTCTACCAAGGCCTTATATATTGGGTGCCTACTACTAGCTCCCATTACCGGTGTCTTATCCACCAGAATGTTATCCACCGTCAAGTATCACTCAACCACCCCAACATAGGTGGAAATTCAAAAAGAAACTATTGCAGTCCTGATGTCCTGGTGCAATCCTTGCTCAAATTTCCAAGATCTGAAGAACATGTCATGAACTATATCCAAAGAATAACATCAGATATTTGTAAACCTCAATGATTTCTCCTCCACAATCATATGGCCCTACGGTAGATGCAGAATCTCCTATATGAGTACCGATCACAACATGGGTGGATAGAACTCCTCTCTGAAGAGATTCTAAAAGTCTGACTAGGAGATAGTTGTCTTGTTCTATGACTGATTCAAAAAACTCCACCATCTCACAATATATCCCTTAATAATACCAAACGTGAAGAATTCCATATGATCTACTGGTATCCTCACAAGGAAAAAAATTCTAGTGACTGCCTCTTGCTAGTCCTCACCCACCTTGGGGTCTGGCTCACCTTGAAACTTGGGAGGTCACTACCTTTGAAAATCTTACAACCCACTCAACTTGTCTGCATCCTCGGATGGTACATCCAAGTCTTGGTTCTACTCAATAGGTTTTGTTATAGATAGTAAACCACTCAGAGGTTCTATCTCTGGTACAAGCCCATATACTAAAGCCTCATCACTAGGTGGATCATCCCCATGATCACGTTGTGGAATCCTGGTCGGATGTCTTCTTGGAGGAATCCTAAAATAAAAGGGTGGTGGTATCCTAGTTTGTTTTCTTCTTTCAAGCTCTATATACACTCCACCCACTCCCTATCCTCCCAGGATACCATCAAAAGGGTAATAATCTTCATAAGACACAACACATACAGGAAAATACCATGCAGGGGTGAGTATAACAATACTCAGTAGGACACCCCAAAAACACTGAACATGAATCTCCAAGTACATTCAGATCAATAAAATATATAAAAATCAATTTATAACAAAAAAACCTAGATATTCTCTTGAAATACAGAACACCACTAGGTTGTGATGACAAAATTCAAGCCATAAGATTCTTCTTTAAGCAACGCCACTCCATAAGCCATGCTATCATCAGAAACAATCAAGGAATAGGTCTATCTCATTTAAATCTACCCAAATAAATCTCACTAGTCTAATAATATTCTAACACACATATATGGGGTCACCCCATACCCACTATGGGACACCACAAACCCAATTTGGATCAACCCACTACATAGGGGATCTTATGTCAGTGATTCCTCAAACCATACCAATAAAAGATTATAGATGGAGGATCAACACCCTACATAGGGAGGTCATGCTGATTCCGTAATCTCCACTTAGGGAACAAAGGATGATAGATGATCACAATCTAGTCTCATGGAGGTATGTCACAACTCTATCTAAGACTCGACCTCTAGAGGGGATAATAGTCCACTGATATGGTTGTAATGGCTCATTGTATCCTCGAGGGAAAGCACCAAGGGAAACATAATCAACCTATACAGGTCCAAAATAAGAAAATGAAGATCCAAAATCACTCTTGAAGGGGGTACATGGCATGTAGCAGGGGGTACAAGGTGTGTCTATCTATCCACATGCCTACCTATGTGTAAAAGCCTCACACAGCATGTAGTCTCCATATAAACAGTCTGTAGTATAATTTCATGCTAAGTAGATACACATGGTATCCTAACCTTGTAACATGGTGAGGTCTATGTACTAAGGTCATGTCTGTGTACCGACTCAGGTATGCTAAGTCATGTCCTTGTACAAGTACATGAGGTGTCATCTAGTCATTTACTTTTTCCTATGTCTATGTACTCTCTAAAATACACATTGAGTCTCATGGAAGGATTCACACATCGTGTGACAAGGGTCACACATCATGTGATTCTTAAATTTGTTCGGAACCCTAGATCCTCATCTAGGGGGGGCACGTGGCATGTAGATCTTAATTACATACTGTGTAATGCAGAATTTCAAAGAAATTTGAATCTGGTTCCGCTCATACCATTTATGGATTTGACCTTTTATCTAGTGATAATTTCCCTTTAAAATCATTTATCGAGCCTCGTTGATTCATTCCATTTTTTATTAACACATTCTAGGCCTACATCCACTTGGAATATGGGAGTTTTCATTATTCTTTATTCTATTCCAAAGAACACAAAAATCAGGTATCCACATCGTCTAATATGCTTCTGTCTCCATCATCGCACCACTTTCATGTCATTCTGATTCCATATCTATGATATCAAATTGTTGCACCAATAATCGGGTCTGAAATAATTGATTTCGTCTATGGATGTCGAGCCATGTGACAAACGAAGAACGCTCATAATGAACGAAGAATCAAGGGAGAAAATCACAAGAATAGTCAACAATAACGGTCCTCAATCAAAGTTTGTGTAAATATCGGTTCATTTCAATTAGAATGAAAAATGAATAATCAACAATCACAAATATTTTTCCTAATAAAATACTCATAATAAAAACCATCCTAAAAATTACAGTATTCGCGAATCTATCTGTTAGTCGATTGATTCAAGTTCATCATAAAAATAAAGAATGGGGAAGAAATTAAAATAAACAACACCCTACTTAGAGTTTGGATCGATAGTTAATAAATAACAGTTTTGTTTCCATTATTTATTAGATCCATGGACATCGTTGGTGTGATGATCTACAATCCGAGCTCTGATCCATCTACATCTGCTAGAAAAATTCTCCAACAGTTGTTTGAGATCTCCTGGGTTTGATCAACCATCCATAAGGAATTTATATAACCATAAATTTAAAGGATAAACACTCACTTCATCTAAAACTAAACAAAATAAATTAATTATTTAGTTTATTTCATTTAATTACACTCGTGATGAATTTTTCACAAACAGCTCGTGCCGATAATGATTATGTCACGCCATCGATAAAACCAACATTCTGAACCCAATGGTGCCCTAGGATATTTGATTCAAGCTCTTATTTGTGATTTCATCAACTTTTTCAGAAAAATGTGTACGTTTTCATATTAATATATTTCATATATTTCAAATATTTATTCTAATCACACCGGGCCATAGAATCGTATTTTGTCTCAGTAACTAGTCTCTAAAATAATCCATATAATATCCAAAAATAATACATAGAAAATCCAATACATTCCATGCATGGTAATTAAATATAAATTTTAATTTATTTATTTCATGGGTTTTATGTTCAAAAGTAATCAAAGGGGTAAGGTTTTATTTCACAATCTCATCATTATTCAGGATTTTTTATGTTTAAGTCTACACGGAGGGAATTATTTATTATTTCTATCATAAACCTAATATATTTTATTATCTTATGGTTATTTCCATAAATTACCAGTTTTCCTTTCATTTTCCTCTCTTTAAGTACTCAATATACCAAAATAATTCTTTTAAGGAAAACTGGATTTGCTCTTCTACTCTGATAAGAATTTTTTCTTCCGTGTCCATATTTTCCTTTAAATGTTTTAAAAATATTTTTACTATTATATAATGATTTATTAAATAAATTTTAACCATGATTCAATTTTTTTGAAAATGGTTTAAAAGGAATATTTTTTTATATTCCAAATGAGGTACTTTTTGACTAAAAATGTGGAAGTAATATTTTTTTTAACATACTAAGTATGAACATAATTTTCTACCATCATGATATCTCAATAATTTTAAGATTCCTTTACAAGTTTCTATTATTCTATTCAAATAAAAAAATTCTTAATGTTCAATAAATTAATATTTTTTTAAAGTAATTTTTGAATGGAAAAGTTTATCTTTTTTCCTAAATAATGTTTTTAATGGCCTTTTTAGTTCTTTTCATTCATCAATGTCAAAAAAATCTCAATTGGGTATATGTTATAATTATACTATATTTATTACTTCTCTAGATGGTTTATGATCAGTTTTACTAGGGAAATTATTGACATTATATATGCTAGTTCTTCCGATATAGATAGTTTTGAATAAGTCATGTTGATTAAATTTCATTTCTTATTCATATAATGAATTAATTATACTTATTAAGTGATGCATGGGACCCATAATTAAATAACCCCTCAATAGATTAGTAGATATCCTAAGAAAAACTATGTTGGGTATTTTGTTGAGGCCTTACCCATTTATATATGATTTTCTTTCATGAGGCATCGACAACAAGTTTAAAATATCTAACATTATGCATTCCATAATTATGAAATCAATTATTGATGTTCATGTGATTATTTGAATAGTTAAGATATAAATGGATAAGTTTTAATATTATTTTATTATTTATATGGAATTATTTGATCATCATTTATTCCTTCCATATTATTCTTTATACCCATGTTATTGATTAAATGACATGTGGTTTTATTTATTTACCTTGCCATATTGATTTTTCCTTATTTACTCATTATATATTCCATTGTATATAACCCTTATTGAGCATATGAGCTCATACTTTATTTGTTTTCATTTCCCCGGGATATGAAGAAGGGTATTGTGAAACATATCAAGGATGTAAGAATATTTCCTATACCTTTTATATTTCCAATATAATATAGAAATTGTGCATGTATCTAGTTTACCAAGACTACTAAACTGTTTGGTCCTTTAGGATATGATCATTTATATCTATTACCAATATAATAGAGTAATCATCAACTCTAAGATACTTAGGTTGGGATCTTTATAGGTTTTTAGTTTTAAAATCAGATTCATGATCATAAGAATAAAATGAATTCATCTCTTTGTAGTTTTTGATAAAGCACTTGTTGGCCTTTTGATTTGAGATTTCATCCTCGAATTCAAAACATGTACCATCATTAAAATCATAAAAGGAACTCCATGTGGCCTTTATAGATATTTTTATATTTTTATTGAAATATGGTTTCTATTTATACTTCTTGTTAGTATTTTTATCTTCTTGATGATTTACACAATATGGTTTGATATATCCAATCTTCTTGCACTCATAGAATCTTAATTCCTTAGAACTTACATCCTATTTTTTTTACTTATTTAAGGGATTCTTGAATTCTATTCTCTTATTGTAGAAATTTTTTAACTTATTAGAAAATTGTGATATATCACCCTATGAATCAAAACTATTTAAGTATCCTCATTAGATGATTCAATAATTCTCATTCATTTTCTCTATTTTTAATCCATTTCAGTAGAAACTTTCAAAGTAGTATTCTCCTTTTTAAATATTCTATACTCACTAAATTCATCTTCCATTTATTCTCCATAAATCGTGAGTGTGATGATAGGATCTTTTATTTTTAAATCCTTTACATTAGTGGATTTCCTAATAAAAATGGAAATTCTACCCCATTTGGATGGAAGAACTCTAATAACTTTTAGTGCTTGATTGGGTTTGGGTATTGGTTCTCCTAGATAAGCAACAATATTATAAATTTCTATCAATTATTTAGTCATATGTGTTATTCCTCCTCTATCCATGATTTGGAATGTATCAAACATTATATTTTTAATATTTTACCTTTGTTTTATTACACTATCAGTACCTTCATAGGCTAAAAATATAGTTCTCAACATTTCATGTGCTATAACACATTAAGAAACTCTGTTTAAATCATCTAGACTAAGTAGACTTATAAGTGCATTCATGGATTTTGAGTTTAGATCATATTCACCTTAAATTGTAGTATCCCGTTATTCTAGATCTTCTTTATGGATTTCATAAGGATTAATAGCTTTTAAGTAAACCATTAGACCAAGGATCTTTAAATAAATATTCATATGTTCCTTCCAACATCCATAATTTTATATATTGAAATAAGGTTATCTAACCACATACATACCTTACCTATTATCATCCATTATATACATTTGAATATTATCATTATGACATAAATATTTTATATTTGAGAACTCAATAGTGTCTACCTTTTATACCAATTTTTGGTTGGATAGGTGTTGCATAATGACTCAAGAGGGGGGTTGAATTGAGTTCTTGAAAATTTTATTTACTTAGAATTACCCTCTATTAAGGTATGATTGATTATAATCTCCTCTTATAAAAATAATGTATAATAAATAAAAATGTTAATAGAAAGATATATAATTGACGTTTTATAGTGGTTTGGGGCACAAAGATCCCCTAGTCAACTCAACTAATGATCAAATCCTAGAGATTAGTGATTTCACTAGTACTAGTCATTTTCCTAGGTACTTCTCAGTTGAGTGAAGGAATATTTTACTTGGAATAAATATAGGATATTTTAATTGTATACTAAAATAATTTAATAAAAAATATCCTTCAATACTCAGTATAAGGAGTGATTGCTTCTATAATAAAGATAGATAATTATGAGAGATTGTAAAATGAAGTACACATTTGCAAGATAAAACATATAAAAGATAATATATCTAAAAGAAGGAAAATAATAATAGAAAATTGATCAAGGAGAGTCTTCAAAACATAGTAGGATTTATCTTGAAATAATATCTATAAAAAACATTATTATTATTATTCTTTTCATAGAGAAGTAGCATCACACAAAAATATTTGAGAGAGAATGTATGTTATAGCTTTTTTATTGTTTTAATACTTCATGGTTTCTTATTAGAAACAATTGTAAACATATATCTAATCAAATAACTTTTTGGTTAAAGCTACAGGTTTCCTTTTTCTCAAAATTACCTTAGAAAAAAGAATTTTTAAATAAAATAATCTCTTCTACTTTCTTTCTTCATACTTACAGCCATTTAAAAATTGATTTTACTATAATGAGGTATTTCATGGTTTAATGAATTGAAATTAGTATTAAATTTACCTAAAAATAATATAACGGTAATAAATACCAAGACATAGAATTATGTAGCTTATTTTTTATCACCACATAGCTAAAATCGATATATCTGAATTAACGTAGCTGAATTGATATTTTCGTTCCATGGAACATAGATGAAGTAGATGGAAAAGGGATTTAAAAAATTACCAGTGATCAAAATAACTATATCATTTCCAGTGAATCATAGTTCAGTAAGAAGTATTTAAGATCCCACAAAAAAAATTAAGCACAAAAATAAATTGAATATTACCTTAATTAATTTTAAAGTTTTGTTCAATATCTGTTCGTCACTAGTGACCATTGCTTAAAGGAACAGAATCCAAATTTATCTAGATCATACACATGCACTTAAAAATAAAATGGGAGTGTTGATCATCGAATTATATGTACTAGTGAGGATATTGGATGAAGGCTTTAATGTCCCACTAATCATCACAATAGAGATCAATCGATCCCTGAATAATAACTCTGATTGAGATCTCGAATCATCTACATCACCCTATAAGAAGCGAGAGAAGAGAGATAAACTCTTAACCATTGTGTAGTGAATATGAATTTTCATGAGATCCCCTTTTCTCCTTATATAGTGGGATTCTATAATATGCAAAAATAGATCCTATAGCCATGAATATTTATTACCCACTATAAATGACATCTTATAAATTCTCTACTAAGTCATTAATATCATTTACATTTTTATCACTTACTTATAACATATATTGCGTGATAAAAATGAGTCATTAACTCAACTCATAATTCCTACAAATATTAAAATAATCATGAATATTAAAAATAATATTCATTATTATTATATTTTCCATGTATTTAATTTAATACTTATAAATACATTTAATCAATAAATTTAAGACTAATTATTTTAAAATTGAATAATATGAATTTATTTATTCTTTGTTGAATGTATATTCTCAGACATATCTCATACCACATGGTGGGGCCTACCATTTCTTATACACATATTCATCAGAATAAGATAGAATTTTGAAAATCCTTAGTGTGTAACCATATAGGTCCTAAAATCAATAACAATGAATATTATTCATAAACCAGGAGTGGGTTATAAAAACCCATCAAGAACCCTAAATAGATAAGGAAATTTTCTAGTAACAATAACCATTTATACAAACACACACCATGTAATATAATTTCCTTATCTTAAGATATCTCAAAAAATATAATGCACAATTCATGTCATCATCCTTTATTACTTTATTATCTATTAACCTAAATTGACAGACTTACCTTCTTCCACCATGTCCATGGATTTAGTGAAGGTACTACCATCCTGATTAACTAGGCATGAGATATCACTTCATTTCAAAAGTGAATTTTTTTCCTGATTATTCATTCAATGTGATACCACCAATGATACACCAAAATCAAGCTACCTTGATATAACTTCAATGCCATAGTTTTCTCCATTCATCGAAGTACATTTTAAAATAATATATACTGATAATAATCTCAAGTCAGGAGACCATGAAACATGTTTTCGTATTGAAACTACCAATGACACCTAAAAAATGTGGTGTTCCTATTGGTTAGTTAATCCTCGTGATTATATCTACTCAAAATCAGGGATTTCTTTATGTGAAGAAGTCTCAATAATTATGATCCTCCAATACCTGATAGTCAAATATTATCTGTATCCATTCAGTATGATATATATAATCCATATCACCTATTTTTAAGATTAATGTCATATAATCTCAAGGTTATCATTATATCCTAGTAACTAATATAACCTTTTGATATGAAAAGTAATATAAGTAAATTATCATGTAAATAGTGGACCCAAAAATAAAAAAAATTATTATGGCAAGTGTAAATCATGAATAACTCGTTGTATTCATGATATGGAAATTGAAAAGTAATATTTAGGTTGGGTCTAGGGAACCCACTAACGTAATAGTCCCACTTATAATAGATACAATTTGCAAACTATCCTTTTTAGAACTAACATGATAAGATCATACTTCTATTGACCTATGGATTTATTTTTTGGGTATGTTACACCTCTGTTTCATGGTTATTCATCTATTTGCGAGCTCACCTATTTAAGTAATACTCCTCATGAGATGATATCCCTGAGTATATTTATCATTTTCATTATATAAATTTTAAATATTAGCTAGTACGAGTAGTAATATTTTCATAATTTATATATGATAAAACTTTACTCTCTATGTGTGATTCCAAGAACTAGAAAAAATCATTACAAATTTTACACTACTTCTTTATCTGTATCAAAATCCAAAACACACTTGATATTTTTATATATGAATATAATGGATTAAAATAGAATATAATTCTTATTACCCTAGACATACTATGATATTAGATCATATTGAACCAAAGGAATACTAGTGTGTGTCCACTTAAACTAGTATCCCTTCCACTCCAAGTACCAGGTACATATCCCTTGCACATTCTATAGTAAAATTGGATAGTAATGGTTTCTTACCATAGAGTTACCTAAGATATAACTGATATTTTATGACCATAAATTATATTTTGGAAATATAATATCTTTTACATATCATGAAATAAGTGATTGATTCATCACATAAGCGTATATAATTATACTCACAACATTAATCTCCTCCTATGTCCCATACATATGTTCTTGGAGAGATATATTACATATCAAATTATAAATTATTCTCTCTCTAATTTTTACAAAATTTATTTTTCAATACCTTTTCAATAGATGTACTTTTGACTTAGTATAAGCAACCCATTAGATCTGCCTCAGTAGATTGTGTTCCCTAGAACTTAGGTTTCTATTTTAAGTAAATATATGGAGAGTTACTTTTCATTCTGTTCTTAAATAACTATAAGGATAATAGTTGTTTTCCATATGTTACCAAACATATCTTTCCTTGGAAATCTATGATTCTCCCACTAACCTCTTGTAGACACATGGAAAAAATTATTTCAAAATGAATATTATATGATATTGATTCTTACTTCAATTCAAAATAGTATTTTAGTAACTTCCACCCCTTATTGGAATTTTACGGTGTCACCAACCCTTTCTAGTTACATAATTTATATTCCTTCCTAGATTAGTGGTCATGAAATAAAATTCCCAATTTAATGATTTTAAAAAGTATCTATGAAAAGATTAATTCTAATGGATTTAGGCATAATGAATTGGTATTACCAATTGACCCTTATTGGTACCATGATTATTCGACCCATTTATAGTCACACTTAAATACCCACCATAGTATTCAAAATAATAATCACATATATTTTTATACATAAAATCCATTATTGAGATTTTATTTGATCTTTTCAATCTGATCTTGTTACTATTTACTTCTTACTTGTGGGATTCATTATTCGAAATGAATAATTTATCACCATCCATGATGAATGTAAAACTATTAGCATAGTTTATCCTTCCTATGAAATATGTGTGTCTAGAACATTCCTTTCCCATAATATCTAGTGGAATTTGTTCTATTCCAACTAATATGCATCTTCAGTGTTGACTAAACTGAATTCAATATTTATCTCGCTACCCCAAATAGATATGCTCACCCTTTTATATAAATATATTCTTGAACTTGACTATAGCTTTTTTATCTTAGGTTTTTCTGTAATATACTTGGAAAACTTTAGGATAATTATATTAGATGTACACTGTGTTTTTATTGATTAAATGTTTTTACATACTTAACAAACTCTTTGAATATAAACACATTTAATAATGACGTGATGTATTTTTATCATACTATAAATCATATGATATTCATTTTCAATTAATGTTGGCATTTGGTCATGGGATAAATCCACTATTTTTGAACCATGTCTTAAAAATAATGGAATTCATTAAAATACATATAAATAAAAAAATTGATTCTATTTTTACTATTATCATGACTCTAATGTGTAAAAGGAAATGTGATTTTAGTAATTACACCATGCTACATTTTATAGATTAGTGTTTTCATGTAAGACTCACAATCGATCCACCTTACCAACATCATAGCTTTCATGTGTATAAAAAAAATTTATATATGAATTATTCCATGCTATATTTTAATGATAAATGATTTCTTAGTCAAGATATTATTTGGCACATAGGCTAAAATTTACTCATATCTTCTAACCATGGATATTCAATATTTCAGTTTTAGTTTCCTTAAAAACATTTAAAGGAATCATAGGAAATATATTTTTCACTAGCTTAATCTTGGAATGGTTCATACCTTCTAGGTGAACTAATTATGAAAGATTTTTGACTTACCTTTATGTCTAAATGTTTCTTTTTTCAAAGATAATTAAGTAAGTGTGTTAATAATACATAAGTTTCTAAAATCCAATGAGTATAAAATCCATACTAGGTATATCCTTGATAACTACATAGTTTCAAAAGATAAATAATTATCTCTCACTAACTAAGAATTAGAGTCTTACATTTATATTCATCAGTTATTTCTATTGATTCAAGAATTGAAGAGATATTAGTAAAGTATTATACACCACAAACAATATTCATTTCATAACTAGAATAATGTAACTTTTTTTCAATGGACATGTGAGATAAATGTTTTGGTAAAATTTAATAAAAGTTAAATAAGAATCATTAAAAATGGAAATTAGAAGTTTTGTACTTCTCATCGATAAATTTGGAATCACCCTTTACCAACCACTTGGATAATTCACCTTAATTATTGTAATGTTTCTATATTTACTTGGTTACTATATTTAAATACATATATGTGAAGGGCATATTTTATTTAATACCTAATAATTAAAATATATACATAACATATAATTGATGAATATATATAAGTGGAATCTATTGATTTATTCCAAATAAATTCATTTTATTTATTCTTCCATGGACATATCTCAGGACATGTGAAGAAAATAACCTCTTGTATGCTCATAAACCTCTATTCTTTGATGGATGTTGTGAATGTGCCTTTGGAGTCACACTTTCCATTAGAAATGTCACCTTTTCCTTCAACTTTTTCACCAAAAGAACTAATGATTAATGTTTTTTAAATTCTTCTATGGTTGGAGAACATTACACAAAAGATAATGAATCATTTTATCAAATTACTATTAATTTTTTTTAATATTTAACAAAACTGGAGAAAGTTTATAATAAATATATAATAATGGTATTAATTGAAATAAAGTGTTCTATATTTAAATTTATATTTTTTTAGTGTAGTCATCACCCCATTCATATCTTGATTCACTATCTCCTCATAGAATTCTCATAGATGAGACAACATGTAGTACCATATATCTCTTGATGATGTATCCTCAAAGCATTAGAAATTGATTATGGAATTATGATATAAACATCAAATGTGTCATATATGATTCTCATGTAAGAATAGTTTACACCCTCATTCCTAAGGTATATCATTATGTATTGGGGACTACAACACCTTAAATTTCCTATATTTTAGTACTTTGAACAAGGGCATGTAATACTGTTTAGAAAGTATTTTTGATAAGGATATTTTATTTATACAAAATTAATCACATTGAACTTGTGGTATAACTTTCAATTTTTCTACAAAAATAAAAACTATTTGATTAGTACTTTTATCTTTATAATTCATTAAACATTACCAATTAAATCATTAAATGTATCCTACTATTTTATTGAACACTAGTATCCATCACTACTAGACTCAGAATACTTAATCTCTTGAGTATTTGTAACACCCAAAGATTTTTCAAATAAAGTTAATATTGGATGCATAAAACATGAAGTCTCTTAAAAACACCAGTTTGTTATAACCAATCTAGTAAAAATAATTTTACCACCTTGGTGATTTTAATTTAAAAAAATTGACATACACGGTTGCGTTCAGTAGGATATTTAGAGTCTGATATGACAAACATGATTTTTAGTGAATAGTAACAAACCCTTATGAACAGTACTATGAATAGTAATATGACCCTTATGAATATTAAATCATATTATTATTTTATTTTATTAATGTTATAAGATAATGAGATCTTGATTTTTCCAATGTGATATAAAATAAATTATAGTTTTAAAATTGTTATTTTTTTAAGAAATTATGATTTTATATAAAAATTAAATTAATAATTTTTAGAAAATTATTTTCATAAAATGAAAATAATTTTTGAATTCTACACATTGAAAAATGTTTAGGGTGAATTTTTGTGATTTTTTCTGAAATACTCGAATTTTTTATGAATAGTAAAATATTGTAATTTACCGTATATATACATTATCAGTTAAATTAAATATTACAAGAATCATAGATTATGTAAGCACACTTGGTTAGAAATCACATACATTTTTTACTATTTTGGGTCACATTAATCAACACTATTGGTATTCTTGAGGGAAATAATAAAATAATGAATAAGATATTCACAAATCACACATCTCCTCCACTATAAAAAACCCCTCACTCCCTCTTCTCTTCACTACTATAAATCCTTGTACCTTGTCTCAATTCTACTCAAATATCCTCCCAAGATCCTCCCCCGCGTCTAAAATCCCTTGTTCTCATAAATATACCAAAACCTCTCCCATAAAGAGGCTCTCAAGGAAGATAACTTCAAGAGGTAAATTCCTCTTTTCATTTCTTTTATTTCGAGTTCCTTTCTTTTCTTTTTCTATCCTCACCTAATTTCATCTAAATTTTGTGATGAATCCATTTCCATAAATTTACTGAAATTTTTTAATGATAAATTAATAATTATTCACCATCTATAATTTCACCTTCTTTTATACTAAAAATGAAAACACCATTCAAGATGTGTTAATTTATCACATTCAAGGAGGACGAGTTTTCAATTTCTATTATAATCTTAAATTATAGACATGAAACCATTTTTATTGTTGAAAAAAACTATAATATATGTATTATAACTTATTTAATATTCTGGAATCCTTTTGTACACATGATATTAATTTATAAATTAAAATGAGTTCGTTGTGATCAAGAACTACTAATTAACCCAAACAATTGTCGTTAAAGTTTCATATAATGACTTGTCTTATCTCCCAATAACCAAATGAATTTTATGACTATTTAATATTCTTTGTGTTCACTAATAAAATAAAACTTATATTCTGGATAACCATTTTCATTCTACATTTTATCCGTATATGAATATATGTAAATCGATCATGAAACCCAAGGAAGAAAACACTCCCAAACAATGAAATTGAATCTCTTAACCCATCAAAAGTACATGAAAGAAACTAATAAGGTTATAATAAATCAATTAAATGTAGATGAGGTTATGGAATTATTAATTTACAAACCTAAATTTTTTTATTCAGGTCATTAAGATCAAGTGATGAGCACCTTCGAACTTAAGTTATGGGTTTTCCTACCCGAAACTCCATTTTCTTTTGGGTTACTCTTTGTCTTTATTTATCCCAATTAATTTCTTAATTATTATTATGTAATAATCATAAATTATGTGTGAATGATCTATGTATGTATACAGACTAGAATCCTTCTTTGTTTTATAGTATTTAAATGTTTTAAAAGGAACTTTCAAAATTCTTTACGAAATACAAGCCTGGTTCAAGGGAATTTCTCAAATTCTTACCTATTTTAAAGGGCACTCTATAATCAGTTTTTAGAAACCATTATTTTTATAATATTAATCCTTTTATTATAAAAACACTATATTACTTCATTTCTAGTTTTATACGAAGATTTTTCCAAAAGAACTCTTCTTTTCAAAGTAAAAGAGTATTTATCTCAAGAATTACTCGATGATTTTATAAGAGAATTTTCATCTATATCAACACACTTGTTTATTATTATGTATTATTGGCACTAATATATAATGATATCAAATTCAATATTATATTTAATGGTTTATGATCAATTTGACTATGGATGTTCTATTTTCATACCGTTCAACTTACTACTCAGAAAGGTTAGTGATTATGTTATATATTGGGGAAAGTTATTTACATCTAATGTGTATATGTTGTTTATGTTTATACCTATTCATATGATGAATTAATTAGACTTATTAATTGATGGTCAGTGCCCTATATATACCCTCTATTAATCTGTAGGTCTCATGAGACAAATAGATATGAAGATGTTCTAATGGGTGGGACCCAAAAATTCCTTACAAGTTAATCATAATATACGTCTCCCGCTGTAATGTTTACCCTTACTGAGCATATGATCTCATCCATTCTTATGTTTCAGTTTTTTTAGGATGTGAAGAGGTATATTATGATTTACTTGTAGTGATAATCTTAGAGTGGTGGATGTTTCCAATGGATCTTATTTTTTGTTTTTCATTTCAAGTTGTAATGTTGAACTTATGTATGTATCAGGATTTCCAAATGTAATATACTATTCATTCCTTCGGGATATGAATTTCTTGTAATCATGCCAATATTATATAATAAGGCACCATATCTATGAAATTGGGTTCAGTTATTTACAGTTGGTATTAGTGAAATTTTAGTAGAAAAATTGGAAAATAGACTTAGAAAATCTAGATTAGGGAACAAACCCCTAAGATAGTATTTAAGGATAAACATACAAGAACATCCTGGTATTTTGAAAAAGAATAGATTATGTGGATATTTATAGAAAATACATCCATGTCTGGATACTAAAAATGGACTTTGTTCTAGCATAGATGTACCAAGGATTGAAAACTCCGACAAGGAATTTTGGGCTTGACATGAGGTATCCTGGTACACGACAACGGGCCTTACTGCGCACTTGGTTTGATACTCTCGGAGGATATATTTATTATAATTCAAATTTTATTTACAATCCATTATGAAGGATTTAAATGTAAATTTTTCCTCAAATAAACCATGTTTATGATTATGGTATTATCCATGCATAGGATTTCAATTTATGCTAAGTATTTTTGCTAAGTTGAGATTATACATTTTGATTAAAAACCTAATCTAGTGTATACCATTATTTAGATATATCTCCTAGTGTAAGTAATGGAAACCACATGAACATGTGTATCCCATATAGGGATTTCCATCTTATTTAAGATAATGATGTTGGATATGGAGCTGTGACTGGTACAGATAAACTAATAAGTATACCGGGATAGCTTACTCATATTATGAACAATGACATTACCCAAATGGAGCATCCGGATCAAAAACGTAGAGGAGATATGTTAGATATCTTTATATGACAATAGCCTCCATCATTTAATGGGACTACAAACCCATTCATAGAAGAGCAGTGGATAAGTTCTTTAGAGAAGATATTTCTCACTTTGGGAAGTTTCGAAAGGGAGAAGGTAGCCATGGAAGTTTATCATCTATTGGGAGATGATGATCAATGGTGGTCACTAATTCAAAACACCAAAGTGGAAAAATAAATATAAAACATGGAATGGGGTGAATTTAAAGAACTTTTTTTAGAGATATACTTTCCTCATAAACAGAAAACGGATATGGAAATACAGTTTCTGAATATAAGGAAAAATGAAGATGATAATGTTACTAGGTATGAAACTAATCCCATGAGGTTAGAAAGAAATGTTGTAGACTATATAATAAATCCAAGTAGAAATATTGATCAATTCGTTTATGGCCTAAATCCAGTCCTTCGAAGGGAATTGGTTTTTCAAAATTTATCATTATACGAAGATATAGTCTCTTGTGGTATCAAGATGGAAAAAAAGTTCTCTAATTATTATGACATTAAAGGAAATAAAGAGAAGAAGAGGGATACTAAAAAATATGGAAAATGAAATAAGGAAATGGGGAAGAAGGGAATAGTTGACTTTCCACCTTGTGATAATTGTGGAAGGAAACACCCTAGTGCCTACTTAAAAGGAAAAGGGATATGCAACATGTGTGGGCAGAAAGGCCATTGTGCTGTTGATTTTAAGGGGAGTAAAGAATCTATTAATGTTAAATTCTATAATTATAGGAAAATGGGACACTATTATAATGATTATCCAAAGTGTCAAGGAAATGTTCTTCAAAAAAATCCAAGGGAGCAGGTACAAATTTATGCGATCACAACTGCTGATATTGATGTTCCTAATAACATAGTGGTGGGAACTTTAATCATTTCAAAAAACTTATCTAATGCTTTATTTTATTTTGGATCATCGCATTCTTTCATATCTTTCTAGTTTTCCAAAAAAATTATATATTTCCAATTTTATTTAATAAGGGAGTTGTCATTCAAAACTCTTATGGGAAGTATCATTTCAAAAAAGTTGGGTCAGGAAGTCCCCATTATGGAATATAAACGTGCTTTATATTCTAATTTTATTATCTTACCCATGATTGAATTTGATATAATTCTTTGTATGTATTGTATTTAAAACCATGATGTGAAAATTAATTGCAAGAATAAGGAGGTTGTAATTTTTGAGGCTGATGTGGAATATCATATCTTTAGAGTAGAAACATCACCATATGATTCTCATCTAGATCCACCCCCAGAATCTCTACTGAATTAAATTATTGGGGAGGAAGGAACACAATAACTATGGGTAAGGAAAGGAATGTTAAAATATAGGACGTACCTATTGTGCAAGAATATGTTGATGTGTTTCAAGAGGATTTACCTAGAAATCTTCCAGAGCGAGAAATTAGGTTTTCCATTAACTTAATGTCTAATAAAAGGCCCATAACAAAGACCCCTTATAGAATATACACTATGGAATTAGTGTAACTAGAGAAAAAACTAGAGTAATTGAGTGATAAAAGATTTATTTACCCTAGTGTCTCTCTACGGGGTTCCCATGTTCCTTTCATTAAGAAGAAAGATGGATCTATGAGGTTGTGCATTGAATACAGGGAGATCAATGATATAACAATAAAAACAAGCATCCCCTACCCGCATTGATGATTTATTTGATCAACTTCATGGAGCCCAATATTTTTTAAATATTGAACTTTGATATTGATATCATCAGTTGCAAGTAAGGAATGAATATATTCCAAGGACAGCGTTTCGAACCATGTATAGGCATTACGAGTTTACAGTAATCCCTTTTGGACTGACTAATGCACCTTTTGTCTTCATGGATCTAATGAATTGGGTTTCCAAGGAATATCTTGATGATTTTGTGGTTTTATTTTTAATGAGATCTTAGTATACTCTAAATTCTATGATGATCTTAAAAATCACTTGCACACTATTCAGAAGGCTCTTAGAATAAATAAAATATATGGGAAGTTTAGAAAGTGTGAATTTTAGCTTCAATAATTTTACTTTCTTGTCCACATTGTCTCTAAAGATGGAATATCTATTGATCCTATGAAGACAAAGTCTATTCAATAATGGCCTACTCCAAAAAACATAACTAAGGTACTTAGTTTTATTGGTTCAGCGGGTTATTATTGGTGTTTTGTTCACAACTTCACCCGTTTATCCAAACCAATAACTAATCTTACATGTAAAGGTGTTAAGTTCATATGGACAAAATAATGTGAGGAATGTTTTGAGGAATTGAAGAGGATATTATTGAATTCTCCAATCCTGGCTCTACTATCGGGGAATGATGGGTTTTTTATCTATAGTGATGCATCAAAGAACATAATTAGTTGTATCCTTATGCAGAATGATAGAGTTATTGCCTATGTATCAACGCATTTAAAAATTCATGGAAAAACTATTCTACTTGTGATATTGAGTTAGCAACTATAATATTTACTATAAAGATATGGAGACATTATCTCTATAGCGAAAGATATGATATATATATAGATCATAAGAGCATGAAATATTTCTTCTCAAAAAAAGAACTCAACATGAGGCAAATGAGATGGCTTGAACTACTCAAGGATTATGATTGTTCCATACACTACCACCCAAGAAATAAAAATAAGGTAGTTGATGCATTGAGTAGGAAGGATCATGGAGTTCTCAACAAAATGGGGATTGACAAGAATATTTTGTACATGGATCTAGTGAGGATGGATAAGGGAATTATAAAAGAAGGTGAAACATCACTAATTTTTCAAATTTTTGTCCAACCATATTTATTTGAAATAATTAAAGCTTCATAGTCTAATGACGATAATCTTCAAAAGAAAATTAATGATGTGAAATATGGGAAGTTGTATGACTTCATGTGTGGAGATGGAATTTTAAAATTTGGGAAGAGGCTATGTGTTACCTTTATAGCCAAGATGAAAAGGGAGTTATTGGATGATTACCTGAGATCAAATTTCTCTATAAACCCTATTATCACTAAAATGTATAAAAATTTGAAGGAACATTTATGGTGGGACAACATGAAGTAGGAAATTTCCGATTATGTATCAAGATGTTTAGTCTGTCAACAAGTGAAGTCCAAACAACAACATCCTATAAGATTCATACAAACTATACCTATTCCTACATGGAAATGGGATTACATCACCATTTATTTTTTCACTTTATTACCCAAAAATCTAAGAAATAATGATGCAATATGGGTAATTTTTGATCAACTTACAAAATCTACACATTTCCTCACTATAAGGGAGGATTTTCCATTGTATAAGCTTTCATGAATCTTTATAAATGAAGTTATAAGACTTCATGTAGCACCTATTTCAATAGTTTCTAATCATTATCTTCTATTTACATTGAAATTATTGAAAATTATTTAGAAATATTTGGATACTGAGCTTTTTTTTGTACATCTTATTATCCTAAAAAGGATGGGCAATCAGAAAGGATAATCCAAACCATAGAAGACATGTTGGGATCATGATCTCTTGACATTCAAGGTGTGTGGGATCATTATTTACCCTTGGTGGAGTTTTCCTACAATAATAGTTTCCATTAAAATATTAAAATGGAACCATATGAAGCATTGTATAGAAAGAGATGACGTACACCAACATGTTCGGATGAAGTTGGTGAAAGGAAGCCTGTGGGACCAGAACATGTGAAGGAAAAAACAGTGAAGGTAAAGAATACTCAAACTCATATCAAATAATCTCAAAGAAGGAAAAACAGATATACCAATAATCAAAGTAAGGATTTGGAATTTCAAGTGGGAGATCACATTTTCTTGAAAGTATCTCCATGGAAGGGTGTTATAAGATTTTGGGAAAAAGTGAAACTTAGCCCTAGGTACATTAAACCTATTGAAATTATAGAGAGAATTGGAGTTGTATATTGTTTGGATATGCCTCTTATCCTTTCTAGAGTACACAATGTGTTCCATGTCTCATTTCTGAGAAAGTACATGCCAGACCCAATGCATGTCCTCACTTTTGAAGGTATAGAATTGGAACCGGGTCTATCTTACTGTGAAGAGCCTATTCAGATTATAGACACTAAAGAATAGTTGTTAAGGAATCAGATGAATTGACTAGTAAATATACTTTATAAAAATCGTAAAATTGAAGAGTCAACATGGGAGCATGAGGATCTTTTGATGAAGATGTACCCAAATCTTTTTATGAGGTAACATTCTGTGAATTTTGAGGACGAAATTTTTGTAAGGAGGGGAGAACGTAACACCCCAAGATTTTGAAAATAGATTTAATATTGAATGCATGAAACACTAAGTCTCTACAAAACACCACTTTATTATAACCTATCCAGTAAACATAATTTTACCACCTCTATGATTTGGATTTTGAAAAACTGACATACACGATTGCATTCAATAGGATATTTAGAGTCTGATAAGGCAAACTTATTTTTTTTTAATAGTAACATACCCTTGTGAATAGTAATATGAAACTTATGAATAGTAAATCATTTTTTTATTTTATTGTCTTAATGTTATAAGATAATGATATCTTGATTAATTTTCCAATGTGATATAAAACTAATTATAGTTTTAAAATTTATATTTTTTGAATAAATTATGATTTTATTAAAAAATGTAATTAATCATATTTAGAACATTAATTTTAGAAAATGGACTTTATTTTTTAATTCTACACACTGAAAAATGGTTAGGGTGGAGTTTTGTGATTTTTCTGAAATACTCTAATTTTTTATGAATAATAAATTACTGTAATTTTCCATATATATACATTATCAGTTAAATTCACTATTCCTAGCATCATGGATGATTTAAGAACACTGGGTTCAAACTAATATGAACTTATTACTATTATGGGTCACAGGAATCAATACTATTTTTTTTCTTGAGGGAAATAATAAAATAATTAATAAGATATTCACAAATCACACCACTCCTCCACTATAACCCCCCCCCCCACCCCCCCCCCCCCACCCCCCCACTGCCTCTTCTCTTCACTCCTCTCAAGCCTTTTTAATTGTCAAAATTCTTCTAAAATCTCCTTCAAATCACCTCCCCCATGTATAGAATCCCTTTTTCTCATAAAAAGACCAAATCCTCTCCCCTAAAGTGGCTCTCAATGAAGATAACTTCAAGAGGTATATTCCTCTTTTCATTTCATTTATTTCAAGTTCCTTTAATTTATTTTTCTTTCCTCACAGCCTTTAATCCAAATATTATGATGAATACAGTACGTTAAATTTAATAAAAAATTATGATAACGGAATAATTATTCATCATCTCTTGTTTCCCCTTATTTTATACTAGAAATGAAAACACCATGCGAGATGTGTTAATTTATCACATTCATGGATGACAGGTTTTCAATTTCTATTCCAGTCTTCAATTATGATTATGAAACCATTGTGATGGGTGAACCAGACTATAATATATGTATTATTACTTATGCAATGTTCTAGAATCCTTTTTTACATATGATATTAATTTATAAATTAAAATGAGTTCGTTGTGATCAAGAACCACCAATTAACCCAAACAATTGTTATTAAATTTTTATATAATGACTCATCTTCACTCCCTATAACCAAATGAATTTTATGACCATGTAATGTTCTGGTTGTTCACTAAAAACATAAAAAATCTATTCTCTACAACCATTTTCATCCTACATGTTTATCCATACATGAATATAAGTAAACTGATCATTAAAACCAAGGAAGAAAACACACCCAAACAATGAAATTGAATCTCTTAACCCATCAAAAGGCCAGTAATGAACCAAATAAGGTTATAATAAATCAATTACATGTAGATGAGGTTCTGTAATTACTAATTTATAAACCTAAATATGATTATTCATGTCATTGTGATCAAGTGAGGAACACCTTTGGACTTAAGGTAAGGGTTTTCCTACCGAAACCTCCATTTTCTTTTAGGTTACTCTTTGTCTCTATTTATCACAATTAATTTTTAATTATTCTTTTTTACTCATCATAAATTCTCTATGAATTTTATATGTATGTTTAAAAACCATAATACTTCTTTATTTTATAGTATTTACATTTTTTGAAAGGAACTTTCAAAATTATTTAAGAAATACAATCCCTATTCAAGAGGATTTCTCAAATTCTTACCTATTTTCAAGTGAACTTTAGAATATCCTTTTAGAAAACATTATTTTTATAAAATAACTCATTTTATAATGAAAATACTATATTACTTAATTTCTGGTTTTATACAAAGATTTTTCTAAAAGAACTCTTCTTTTCATAGTAAAAGGGTATTTATCTCAATAATTACTCGATGATTTTATAAGATAACTTTCATCTTTATCAACACACTTGTTTATTATTATGTATTATTGGGGAAAATATTTTATTATATCATATTCCATGTTATATTGAATGTTTTATGATAAATTTGATAGTAGATTTTATATTTTTATACCATTTATCCTACTACTCAGAATGGTTAGTGATTATGTTATAGATTGGGGAAAGTTATTTACATATCATGTATATATGTTGTTTATGTTTTTCCACATTCATATGAGGAATTAATTGGATGTAGTAATTTATGTTTGGGGCCCTATATATCCCCAATATTCATTGGTAGGTCTCATGATACAAATAGATATGGACTTGGCTGAGGCCTTTCCCATTTTTAGATATGGTTTTGGTCGAGGCCACAATCATTTTTAGATGTCTTGGTCGAGGCCTTGACGGTATGTTTCAGAATGTATGGAATATGATTTTTCCTTAATATGATGCAATAAATTCATATTTAATGAGGTTATGTGACTAGTATAATACCCATGATTATATTTTATTATGGAAATATTTACTCATCTCATATTCCTGCCATGTTATGTTCATGTTTATTTTTAAAGGCATGTGTTTTCAATTATTCACCATACCTAAGGTTTGTGTTATCATCAGCTATATTGTTTAACCTTAATGATAATTTGAGCTCACTCCTTCTTATGTTTCATTTTTTCTAGGATGTGAAGAGGTATATTATGATTAAATTTCAGGGATAATCTTAGAGTGGTGGATGTTCCCAAAGGAACTTATTTTTTGTTTTTCATTTCAAGTTGTAATGTTGAACTTATGTCTGTATTTGTCTTTCTAAATATACTAAATTATTCATTCCATCGAGATAAAAATTTCTTTTAATTATTAAAATTTAATGTAATAAGGAACTAGCTCTAGGAAACTGGGGTTGGGTATTTATTGTATTCGAGTGGAAAGGATCCTTGAAATATCTCCTCATAGTCCAAACTATTTCTATGCCACTACTCTGGGGGATTTAAGGTAGGCATTTAACTAGAAAACAGCATTAACCTGTGTCTCCTTGAATTGTTGAGTGACGTCTCAACTTCTAAAAAACATAAACTTTATTTAATTAGAAATTTTCCTATAAATATTACACAACCTCTCTATATATACTTATTTGTTTCCATATTTAGTCGAGGTGACCCGTCTCTCTCATAAGAACTCTCCAATTGTCACAGGTGCCCTTAACTAGGGATGGTGAGAATACTATACACCCAGTTTTGTTCCAATTCAAATGATAGAAGGATTTATAACTTAATATTACTTTGAGGGTTTTTATTATTTCTTGATTAATGAATTAATTTTCAATATGATATCCACATACATTGTGATCACACTCAAAACTGAACATCATAGTAAATAGAAAAACATTCATCACGTCTTAAGTTTTTTTAATCTATGTATTTTATTATTATTTTATGTGATTGTGTAAACTTTCAAAGTCACTAAACCATAATAAAAAATGCATAAATTGAATAAATGAAACTATTGATCTTTAGCATTTGAAATTAGTAGATCCATTTATTCTCAACGAATTGACCATGACACTAGGTGTAAAATACCTGAGTCATGTTAGAATCATATCACAGCTTACACCCTAGTCCAATGTATCACCATATCATCTGGAATACTACCTCACCTCAGCATTGTCCATGACTTACAACATCCTTACCATAATACATAAATACTCTAACATAGGCAAGGGGGTATTGGGAAGTGAAAAATACATACAGAATAATATGAATAGACATGAAGTACCTTATACATATTAATTTAAAAAGGATGATGCGAAGACCATAAAAATTAATTAACTATTGAAATCATCACATGAATTTATAATAATTAATTAAATAAATTTAAACCCAGACAAACATTGGTCGATCAATACTCATGAACAGTCAATAGGTAAATTAAATACACAATAAAAATTAAAATACAATAAATTTAATTCAAGATAAATTAAATGATTTAAATAAATAATTTAAATTCAAATATTTTTATTTTGTTCGGCCCCACAATTAATTTAATTTTATTCCAAAATAAAATTAATTTTCAAATACGAATATTATTATTATTATTAAAACCAAAAATTTAAATTATCATTATTAGTTTGGATATTTAATATTTTCCCCAACCCAAGAACCCACATAGGCCATTATGGTTTAGTAGAAAACCCACCCAAGACCATTTTAGGTCTGGCAGAACTCCCTTGGATCATTCAAAGTAGGGAAGGTCTCACCCCAACCCATTTAGTATTGGGTGGCTCAACTTAACCATGGATCTTTTAATATGGAAACAATGTACAAGGGTAATCTATTGAGGGAAAGGTTATACGGAAGTTCTGATAGCCGAAATGGACGACACTGATATTGGTGGTTGAATGAATCAGTGGCTACTAGTACTTATTATGATGGTGGATATGGTACAGCATGGCTTGGCACTAGGCAAGGTCACGAGGAAGAGGGTTGACCAGCTGGGAGTGGATTGCGAGTGTCTAAGGGGATCTTTTGTATGTGGCGCCTGGAGGGTGTGGATGACAACAAAGGCTGGGAAGGGATGGTGCGGTAGCTCTATAAGAGGCAGCAGTGGCTGTAATTAGGGATACTGACTGATGTGATGTCAGTAGAGGTGAATTGTGGGAGTATGATATGGTAAGGGCGGCATCCTCTGGTGTGATTTCCAACAAGATTTTATGGGAAGCTTCCCATAATCTTTAGAAAATGATTTTTTTTAATTATGTTTTTGTTTTTTTCTCAATGTAGATAGCATCCCCCCTGCATATCTTTTCTCAAATTTTATTAAGTCTAAAATTAGGCTTTGTTTCATAGCTGACCCAAACTCCACTGCCCATGTTTTTAAAAAAACTTTCATTTCATTTTTTTATTCTATAGACTATTGAATAGCCAAACTTTTTTTTCTAAATTTTGCAATTAGTGAAATTTTTATCTCAGTGGACAAAACTATTTTAGCTACTTGAATTAGGACGGCAGCTGGCTGAAAGATGGTGAATCACTAGAAATCACCTTCAGCCACCGCATTTGGGTAAATTTTACATATATAAAAAAATATGTTCTTCAATTCTTATACCCGTGAAAATTAATTTTGATCCAAATTAAAATTTAGGATGGTCATGACTTGGTCAAATGATATTGGATAGAAGCATGGAATTTTACATTGGGATCAAAAAAATATCCTCTATTTAAATTTATGGAAGATTTAATTTTCCTTGGATCATAAAATTCACACGATCACTTTGATATGAATTATTGGTACTATAGCATGTTGCGGAAGAATATCAGTAGGGGATTTTAAAAACATTCACTAGGTATTGACGTAACTACATCATCACCTTCAAAGCACAGCTAGGTACAAAAGCCTGAGGATCATGTTTCAATGATTTTAAGTAAAAAAATAATCCTAATATTACTTCGATCAATTTTAAATGCATGTTTAAGATTCATTCATTTCTAGTGATCGTTGCTTGAAGGAACAGAAGTTGGATCCCTTTAGATCATCCATGTATGCTTTAAAATTATATAGAAGCATCGATCATATAATTTTTAGTGTTATAATAGATATACAATGAAGCCTTAGATGTCCTAATGATTGTTTCAATTATAATCAATCGATTCTTGAAGAAGAACTTGGATCAAGAGCTTGGAACATCTACTTCTCTCTCGGGGAAATGGGAGAAGATAGAGAGGATATCAAACATTATGCAATGAATATTCATTTTCATGAGATCCCATTTTCTCCTTATATAGTGATATTTTGAAATACCTAAAAATGTATCCAAACCCCCTAGATATGTATTACACACTACAAATGACATCTTATGAATTCTCTACAGAGTCATTAATATAATTTATATTTTTATCACTTACCTATAATATAATAAATATATTACATGACAAAAACAATTCATTAAATTGACTCACAATTCTTGTAAATATTAAACAAACATTGAATATTAAAAATAATATTTGTTCATATAATATTTTCCATTTATTTACATTAATACTTGTATATAAATTTAATAAATAAATTCAATACTAATTATTCTAAAATCGAATGATATGAATTTATTTATTCCTTTGAAAGCATATATTATCGAACATATCATGGAACCCATTGTGGGTCCCACCATATCCTATACTCTTATTCATCGTAATAAAGAAGTATTTTAAATATGCTTTGTGTTTGACCATTTTTGACTTTATCTAGATAGTATTGAATATTATTCACAGATAAGGAGAGGTGTATGGAAACCCGCCAAGGCCCCTAAAGAGTTAGGGAAAATTTATAGAAATGACAACCATTCCTAGGAACACATGTTGTGTATTATAATCTCTTTTCACATGATGTCTCATAAAGTAGGATGTGACACTTTATGTCATCACCCTTTATTTCTTTATTATTCATTAACCTAACTGGATGGACTTACCTCAATCTATCATAGCTATGGATTTAGTGAAGGTACTACCATCCTGATCAACTATGCCCAAGATATCACTTCCCTTTAGAAGTGACAAAGTATTTATTGACTATTCAATCACTACCACACCACCAATGACACAACCAACGCAATATACCTCACTATGACTTAAATGTCATAGTTTTTTCCTTGTATCAAAGTATGTGATCAAATAGTATACACTAATAATAATATCAATTCAAGAGACTATTACACATGTTCACATATAGGAACTACCAATGTCACCTGAAACATGAGGTTTTCTTATTGGAGGGTAAGTCCTCATGATCTCATCTATTCGAGATCACCAATTGAAGGCTTCATGAGAATAAATCTCAATGATTATAAGCCCCCATCACCTAGACATAAAACATCATCTATGTCTAGTAAGTATTTTATATCCAGAACATATAACATATTTTTAAGATTAATTTCATAATATCTTGAGGTTCTCATTATTACCTGGGAAGTATTATAACATTTTCATGCGATAAGTAATTTAAGGATATTACCATGTAAATAATGGATGCAGAAATATCAACACTCTTATGGAAAATGTACAGAATTCATAAATCATGGTATACATGATATGGTAATTGAAAATTAATTTTTAAGTTGGGTCTAGGGAACCCACAATTACAACATGATCCATGTAGATGATCTTCACATAGGTGAATTATTCATAGAGCCAAATTTGGTAGCCAACTTGATCACGTAGCCGAATCTACATAGTTAACTTGATCACATAGCCAAATATACATAGCTGAATTGATCACATATCTAATCTTCACATATTCTATTGGAACCAAATAGCCAAATATTTCGTGGATCTAATTCACATAGATGAATTATCAATGTAGGAAATTCAGTGTAGTCATTTTATCAACATAGTAATTTCTCACATAGTCATTTTATCGACATAGTCATTTCTCGCAAAGACTATTCAGTGACATAGGTGATTCGTGTAGGAGATTTAATCATGTAGTGGTATATTTTAGTTGAATTATCAATGTATCCAAACTTTATATATCCAAATTACTCATATAGCCGATTTTTCAAAAATTAGGTAAATTTCATAAAAAATGAATATTATAGAAGAACTGAACTAAATAAGGTTAAAACTTAATAAACAAACTTAAAATAAAATCATTCAAAATAAATGAAGTGTTTTTTAGAACATTAAAACATAAATCAAATGAGATATGTTGGATCAGTGTCACTAGTCCAATATAATATTCAAGTAAAGTGGATCCAAAATTTATAATTTGAGAGTAAAAGATAGTTTATGGTATAGAAATACCTCATCCTCCCGTTTAGAGATGTTTTTTTGTTATATTTTTAGACTTTACCTCTTGATTTAACATTATTTCTTTATTTTATCTTTTATTATGGTGACTAATTTTTACATCAGTTACTTATTTTTATGCCTTAAAATTCAATTGACCTTATTGCCTTATATTCATTATGATGATTCCAAATATTAAATACATTTCATTGAATTAAATTTCTAAAGATGATAAAAATAATCTTTAATATAATTATGTATAGCGCAATAAAAACAATATTTTTACTATTTACTAAAAAACATTATATAAAAATCCAAAAAAATCAACCTAATATATTTTTCTCATGCTAAATCGAAAAATAAAGTTCATTTTTTTAAAATAGAATTTTAAAATTTGGGAATTTAATTTTTAAACAAAAATAAAAAATATAATTAAAACCTATTTTTAAAGGAAAATTAATTTTAAACTTTAAGTGTTATTAATATTATTTCATATCAATTACTAATTAAATTAATATTAATATATTTTTTTAAATTCAAATAGTTTATTATAATAATCCTTTAAAATTGTTTAATTTAATTTATTGAGATAAAAATACATAATATATAAAAAATAAAATTCTTTAAAAAATAGTCCTTTTAATACTAAATGATTTCAGTCACATCCCATTGTATTTAATTATTTATATTATAACCATTAAATTTATTTAATTCATTTGTATCAAGTTATAATAATAATAATTTAGGAATAAATCATTTTAACTATCTTTTTATTCATGTGAGGTTTGATACATCTTATTATTTTCTTTATGATATTTCAAATTTTATTCCCATGATGTATTTATGTTTATATTTCATTATAATAAAATATATCATAGTTTTTTTTTAATTTGGTGTGATGTCTGCTATAAGATATTTTACATAGTGTTTATTTAAAGAAAAAAATTTACTAAAATATCGGTATGTTACAATATATATCGCAAGATATTGTGATTTTTGAAGACCAAAAAGCACTATCTAATAAGATAATTCCACCATAAATTTAGAGAAAACATTTCCACCAAAAGCTTGAGATTTTGGGTGACCTAGTTATTCTCATGTGTGCATAACTACAAATGCATATAAAATACAATTTCTCACTCTTTAATCAACACACAACCCAAACCAAGATGATATGTGGCCCAATACGCCTCAAAAAACCCCTTAATATGGTTAGAGAAGGATATGAGAATTAATAATCTTATATTTTAGATATTCAAAAAGCTCCTAACAATGATCTATCTATAAGAAATATTTATCCTTCCTAGTTAGAGATGAAAATGGTTCTAAAATCTGAGAGAATTTATATATGAACCTCTAGTGATAGCCCACAAAACAAAGGAAACTATTCACCTTTATAGAATTCTTAAATGTTTCCTAGGAAATAATCATTTCAATCGATGAAATACCAATATCTATACCATAATTAGATAAAACATGTGAAACAAAATGTACTATGCATGCCCATAACTTGCACTTATATAAATTTCTATATACAAGATAACTCTAAATGATCTCCAAGAAATCTCATAAATGTTCAACATGCTCCTCCTCTATACCCAAATATATAATTATATCATTAAATAACACCACTATGAATTGGATGAGGAATTAAAAAAACACCAAATTCAACAAACCCATAAAAATAATAGGGGTGTTTGTGGATCAAAAGGAAATAACCAAAAACTCAATATATCTATAGTGGAATTTGAATGATGTATTTTGTACATCTTATTTTTTCACCATCATATGATAATATCCATAATAAAAATAAATACTTAATAAGAATTTGTGTATAAACCAAAAGAGGTTCTCCAAGAAGAGGTAAAAATTTTAAACTTGTGTTTTTGTTTTATTTCTTCTTCCATATCCTTCATATATTCTTCAAATATACTTTTATAGTAAGACTATTATCTACCATATTCTAAGATTTTATTTATTAATGAGATTATTGTAATAACCCAATATTTTTATGTAATATTTCTCATTAAATAATTTTATTTTTTTGATATCTTGTGTTACACGCAGCAACAACTTTAGACGAACAACATAACATTATTAAACCATTATGAGTATTTAATAACCTAGCCATTGGATTGATGAGTAAAAATAGTAATAAGTAAATTATGAAAAACATACAATATACACATTTATAAAATTAATTCATTAGTTATAAAAGTAATATCATTAATAAAAATTGAAAATAAAAGTGATGTTTTTTTTTGAAAAATTATTTTTATGTGTGTAATGTATTTTATATCAATAAACTAAATTAATATCTATTGGTTAATTATTTTAATTAAATTTATAAATTATTAACTTGATAAAATGTTTTAAACATTCAAAAAATATTTTTTAAGCATATTATAAGAATGAATCCAGTTTTATGCTTAAAAAAATATTTTTTTCTAAAAAGTAGTGTTTGTCATATTTTTCAAACATACATTAAAATTAATTATTCCATTTATAAGTATTGAAATATATAAATTTAGTTACATATTTTTAATTATTAGTTTGAATTTATTTAATTATTCACCTTTTATATTTGGTCAATATAAATAAAAACCGTGGTAAAATTTATCACCTTGGTAAAGGGTAAATTGGGTTAATCTAGATTAAAAATAAGTGATAAGGCCATAAATTTTTATCCTAATTCTTATTGGATGAAGTTAATTTTTCCATTAACACATTATTCTTTAAATTGAGTTTTTTAATGGACACTATTCTCTGAAAATGACTTATCTATTATTTAAATCAAAGAAGGTTACCAAATGTCACTCTCTTTGTTTTTAATATCCCATATGTGTCCACATAGGTACAAATTATGTTATGAATGAATATAAGTTTATATTTTGATATTAATAAAAAAATAATTATAAAAATTTATTTTAAATTTTTAGTAATTATATAATGACCTAAATTGATTATACAACACTAATGTAGTATTTCTTCAATTAATAAAAAATATAATAAAGGATTTTAAAAATATTAAAAGTTATATAATTTAAATGAGATACTGTGTAAATTTCGTTTTATAGATCCATATTACATATTATAGTGGCTTGAAATATTTACATTCAAATTTCCCCTTTTTATGACGTAATTAAAGTTAAATTAAATTAATGTCAAAATTAAAAATAATTATATTTGATCAAAATAATATTTTATTAAATTATTTAAAAATATTAAAAATCATGAAATAATTTGATTTGGTAATTATGTGGTCTAAAATATCATAAATTGGCAATTTGTGGTCCAATTTTCACTTTATAAGTAAAAATTACAACCTTTTAATATTGAAAAGTTTTTCCTTATAGTTAAAATTTAAATAGGTTAACTAAGGGTTAATAAAAATGATAGGGTTTAAAATTATTCCAAAATTTGTCTAAATTTTATTTTTTTTATTTTATTAGAACCAAATATTACCTTGTCTATGAATCCATTTTCATTTGGAGGTATTTTTCTTGATAATGAATTTATTATAATTCAATCGTTTGAAAATTTCAAAAAGTTCCCCTCACCTCAATTATAAAAGGGAACGTCCTCCCTCACTTCATTACAACACTTTTAACATTCTATATTGATCTTCCTCTAACAAAGTAACTTCTCCATTTCCCTAGACACATTATAGAGGTTATTATATTCCTAAAATACCAAACCTAGATCCCTTTAGAGGATATCTAGAGGAGTCATTTCAAAGAAGAGCTAATTGCCCTAACCAATCACTTTCTTTTTCTAATATTATTTAAATACTATAAATATATTTTATTTATCATAAAATAAAATATTCCGTGTCATAAATATTTTTAAATGTTATTAGTATTACAAAAATTCCATTTTAAACCCTCCTTACATAAAACAAGAATTGAAAGTGTAACACCCTGAGTTTTTATGGACATTTTTTTCTTGAATAAATTAAATTTTCATTAATATATTTCATTTAAATAATTAAAACATTAATTTCACATGGAACCTAATTGTAGTATGTCACATGCTACACTGACTTGGCATACATTACACGCAACACTGAGTTTCGGCAAAAAGTCTTTTTTGTTATAATTATTTAAATGAGATAATTATAACCTGGCCATTAAAAATAGTAATATGAATATTAATAAATACATTTATAATACATTTATAATTTTTTTATATAAATAAATAATATTTATAACTAAATGTATAATTTTTGGTAATGTCCTTAAATGTTTAAAAATATTATTTTCTCAAATGAAATTTTTTTCATGCCTTTCTGTGAAAAATAATAAAATTAATTTTAAACAAATTTAGAAATTTAATTTGATAAAATAAACTTATTTTTTTAATTTATAATGCTTAAATTATATTAGGAATAATTTTTGGATTTTTCTGAGAAACTTCATTTATTGATGAATAGTGAAAATACTGAAGTTAAATTCAAAAATTCATTTTTATCTAATTTATTTATAAAGATAAATTATATTTTAAATCTGTTAAAAATTTAATTTTATCAAAATTTTTTAAATTAATCCAATTTAGGTAATTGGAATCAATTTTACTTGGAAATTGGGTATAAATACTTGGCAAACTTTTGGATGTTTTTACTTTAAAAACCTACATTGTCGTCTCATCTATGGGATTAAATTTAAATTATTTCTTCCAATTATTTGAATTAAATTTGTAAAAATAGATTAGATATTTATAATAATAATAATTTCTAATATATAATAAGTTTAAATTTGTTTTTTACCAAAAATATTTCTGAATGTAATTAAAAATAATTATAGTGATTAATTTAAAATTAAGCTTAACAGGGGAATAAACCTTAAACTTAAGGACCCAAATGACCTATACACTAGTAAAAAAACCATTTTATGTACATATTTAGACCATACACCTTCCAATATTTAGTTATTTTTATTTTGGATGAATTTTTTATGGTAAAAATGTGGGTACACCTAACTTGTTTTCAAAAATATCAAGTCTGTCCTTTCCCTCCCCTATAAAAGGCCATTACCTCTCCCTCTTCTTCCCACCTCTCAACCTGATTAATTTATACCAATATCTATCCAATTAAATTCCCAAAAACCACTCCTTCCTCCGAGAATCATCAAATTTTGTAGAAATAAATCCAAGCAATCCCTTTGATGCAAACCAAAAGGAGTTACCCAAATAACAGGTAACATCCTTCCTCAATCTCCTTTATATTATTTTCATTCTCTACGCCCTCAAATATAATTATTCCATGACTATAAAAAAACACCATTATCCTAAATATACTAAGATTTTTCATTCTAATAGTTCTACTTAAACTTACATGCACTTCCATATAATTGGTAGCCAACATATTGTTTATGTGTATGGAAAACTATCACATCACAAAATGATGATTATTCATTTTTTCCATTAACACCACTCATGGTGAGAATTATGATAGAAAATGTATTTATATATGATATATGATATATATAATTTCTTTAATCTTATTTAATTATTTTACAACACATTTCATTATACTTTCCATTTAGTGTCAATATGATAATTTCGTTTGAAGAAGTGTGTACTATCACCCCCTCAAAGCGATGTGATTCGTTCACATACTACATAGAATGTATTAAGAATGAGTTTAGTGAAATTATATGATATATATATAACATTATAATTATAATTTAATTATATTATATATACATATATTTCATTTTCATTCTTTCTTTCAAAACAATAATAAAAATGGAAACAACGCTCATACATACATACGGCCTACCGTCTCCATGAACTGTGTGTTCCATTTTCATACTTATATATTATAAAGATTATTATAATACACATATAATGAATATAAATGATATTTATATCATTTTTTACATTCTTAAAATAGTTATATAAGTATAAGGACCAAAGATATAAAAAATTAAGACACATGCGAAAAACAAAGCATATATTACTCGAAGCGTAACCTTAACATGAAATTGTAAATAAGAGGGTAATATAAAGTAAAAATAAAACCATATATGGTATTAGATATAATAATATGGTTCTATTATAGATTTATAATAAACTTATATTTATTATACAGTATGTTTTTACCAGTACAATGAGAGTCAAGACACAAGGTAAGGGAATTTCATCTAACTATTTGTATCCATAGGATACAGCCATGTTCATCATTATTTTATTTTGAATGATATACATATTTTCCATGCATGTATTATATGATTATTACTATTAAATTTATGGGTATTTACATATCCATTATATGATCTTTATTTCATGGGTTTTATGTTTTAAAATTTACCAAATTAGTAAGTTATTTTGGTCTCAGTTTGTCTTCTTTGAGACACATGTTTTGTTATGAAACTATATTATTTTCTGAGGTGTATTTGAAATGTTATATCATAAATATCCATATTTTCATAATATTTTAAGATTCATGTTATTTAATTTTCTTAAATGAATATCATTATCCTAAGTTACCATGTGGTAAGAGTTTATTGAAGAAATGTCATTGTTTATCGGGATTGGTTATGATTATGTTTAAATTAATGAAATCATATGATCCATCTCTCAAGAACAATCATGAGTTTTATTCTCATCTATTCATTCAATATATCTCCATGTATTAGTACAATTTTTTCTAATATTTGGTACTTAATATAAATAATAATAAAAATTTAAGAAAAATATGGTCATATTTATATTTTCAGTTAGAAATCTATTTTATTTCAAAAACCATGTTTTCAAAAAAAATTAAAATTATTTCAATATTATGTTATAATTTTTCAAGTAAAAGGGTTTTTAAAATTATTTCAAGTATCCTTTATATGTTTTCAAATCTATTTTCAGAGAAAAAGTTTTTTAATTTTTTTTGATGTTTTAAAAAGAATTTTTCAAAGAAGAAATGAAATTTTCTACCAGAAATGTTTTTAAAATATATATATATATATATATATAATTTATAATATAATATGACATATGTAGTTGTAACTCATTCCATCATGAGAAAACAATTCATTGTTTCCATTCATATTCTTTCACTGAATTGTTTATGTTTTGATGTCATAGTGATTATGAAATTCATTTCTCTTTCATGGTTTATATGATTTTAAAACCTGCTTGTTTTCATGGGTTATAGTTTTGATGAAATGATAATGAAACCTATATATGCTTCTATAGGTTATGATATGATTACATGTTTATGATACCCATTTCATTTCATGGGTTATGATAATATTTTTTATGATTTTTTGGTGCATGTATGTATTATTTCATTATGATATGGGTGGGACCTATATCTGCCTCCAATGCATTGGGTAAAGATTTACATCTCATGAGATATACTAAGATGGTATTGGGAGTGAACCTTGGCTACTAAGATGTCCAAGGGAGTGAACCATGACTATCAAGATGGTATGAGGAGTGAACACGTGCTACTAATATGGTCATGGGAGTGAACCATGACTACCAAGATGGTATGGGGAGTGAACCTATACTACCAATATTTCCTTGGAAACGATGCCTTGACTACTATTGAAATCATATTATATGATTATGTGTATTCTACAATTCCAAGTCTTATTCCTATGTAATTATTTTATGGATTATGTTCTTTATTTCCTTATGATTCATTTCTTATGAACTTCCAAGCATTATTCCATGATTCATGTTTATGTTCTGATGATATGAAAGTTATGGTCTTATAATGTTATGATCACATTCCCATACCCCTACGCTCATGTTTATGATTACATTTCTCCCTTGTTTACTCATACTGGGAATTTGAGATCATCACTTTTTATGTTTCCTTCCCCCCAGGTTATGAAGAAATGTATTGTGTTTGATGTGTCTAAAAAGGGTTCTAGTCAAGAATAAACTAGTGAGAGATAATATATCTCACTTATGTACCAGTTTTCATGTTTCCATGTTTCCAAGGCACTAGAGTAACACAGTCTTTGGCTATCTGTTTGTATAATGTTTTAATTATTCTGAAAAAGTTATTTAATATTAATGTATGAAAAATGATGGTCGTTATAGTTGGTATCTGAGTAAATGTTTAGTAACCTTTCGAATATAGGATTATAAAACCTTAGTGATGACCCTAAGGAAATTTCTAAGGATAATTCTAAGTATAAGGATAAGTATAAGAAAATGTCTTGGAATGTTAGTAAAAGATAGAGTAAGTGGTTTTATAGAAATACATCCTTGTCTGGATATTACAAGTGGAAGTGGATCTGGAACAAATGTACCTAGGTGTTAAAACTCTTAAAGGTTGTTTCAGGCCTGACTCAGCATAACCTGGTACATGACAATGGGTCTTACTGCACACCTAGTTTGACACTCCTGGGGGATATGATTTGGGAATTCTAAAACTCTTCATGAACCATCATAAAGGATTATAATAGACATTGGTTACGAATAACCTAGTATGGACTTAAGGTGTCATATATTAAGGAAGGTTTCATAATTTAGACATCTTATTCGTGACTTTTCATGATTGTGTGGTTTTCCATGACCCATCCCCCAGGGCCCGTGTCGTGACTACCCCAAGCCCGCCTTCCATAGGCCAGGAGCTGGCGACTAGCACCGAGTAGGCATATCCCAAAAAGGGAAGGAATTTTCCATTAAACCTGTACACACACATAAATTTAAAACTATAGAAAGTAAACACAAGGTAAACCACAACAGTCACTAAGACAAATTCTGAGAGTTAAGTACAAACTTAAAGTAAAAAGGGCTAGAATACAAGAACAAAACCACAAAGGAAAAAATAAAACTAACACAGTCTGTCTACTTGAGACCCAAACTGAAGGGTAGGTTAAAGGTAGCTGTAGTAGCCATATAAGTACACTCATCTGTCCCATCTCACTGAGCACCACCAAGTACTAGACCACCAAAGTCTCCATCTAAGAATTAATCACCTCCACGAGACACAACACATGTGGATGAATCCCATACATAGTTGATTAACACAATAATCAGTAGGGACCCCAAACCACAAAGGAAATTCCACAAAGCAAGACCACAAAGAAAAACCACAAATTAAGGACAACTAACACTAGGTATAACTCAAGGTAAAGAAAATAATATTATCAGTCGTAAAGATGAATCATATTGTACTATTGAAGGACTCATACCTGATGATTCACTAAGGTTTTCTTGGATACTGGACCACTGAGGTCTACTCCACTATACGACCACTGACGTTCACTCTTCTACTGGACCAATGAGGTCTGCTTAGCTACTGGACCACTGAGGTTAGTTCGACTAATAGACCACTGATGTCCAATCATATACTATAACATTGAGGTCTGCACTACTACTAGACCATTGATGTCTCTCTCGTCATATCCTTCATGTCATAGCCAGCCGTAGGACACCAGCTCTCCAGTGCGCTTGATTCTGGGAGAATCTACTCCTCAAACTATCGGTTGTATCTCGACAACCATGAAAACTCACTTAGAGGATACACAAAGGATTGTCTCGTTGCAGGGTCCCAACACTTCATATGGCACGTCAATCAAATGTCTAGTCTGAAAGATATTGGAATTTTAGTAAACAAGGGATAGTTGCGTCTGGGCCCAGTTTGACTTTGTCGGACCGACCCAACCAACCCGGCCAGGGGGTCTCGCATGACCCGACCTATTTCGGTTGACCCGACCCATCCTGGTTGGGTCTGGGCTAACCTGATCAAGCTTATCCCAGTGGTCAGGCCCATTAGGCCTTATTGGACCTGGCCTGGTTTGGTCGTGGGTCCAGCCCACCAAGTCACCCAACGACCCAGTTCTCATCTCATCCGGTCCGATATAGTCGGAGCGGTTCTGACCAGCCGGGACGCCCAGTGGCCCGGTTTACTGCACCATCTTGACCCACATCGACGGGCTAGTTTGGGTCCATCCCAGATTCCCACTAGCATCTGGTTTGTGTAGTAACATTTCTGGTTGAGTCATTCCACCTCCCTCTGCACACAGTCAAGTGTGGACCATGTGCCAGAGCATGCCAGAGCCCGCCCCATGGGCCGCTCACTTTGACGAGGTGCCCGACTAGAGTCGCCCCCTGAATTTTCACGGCCCCCACTGGTTGCGACCTCCACCACCTCGGCGCACCATTGGGGCACGCCTCCTCTTTCCCATGGCCACCGCCACCAGCACATAGGTAGTTCTTTCTATGGTCCATCAGACTTTCTCCGGTGGTTCCTTTCGCGGGCCATCGGACTTGCGTCGGTGGTTCCTTTCGCAAGCCACTGTACTTGCTCTGGTGGTCTATTTTCAGACTTGTGAGCGCCTCTGGGATCCTGGGATCATTTCCATCACTTCTACAGGTTCAAATTTTCATCACCATTGATCTGGGAATTCGGTAATTAAGAACACAAGAACACCCACAACAAAGGGATTCAGGCCTTATTCTTTTTGGCCCAATCCCTCCACTTTAGAATTCATATATAGGTTTGAAAGAGGTTTAAGAATCTAACATGGATCTATTTTCCCATCTCTCCCAACTGGTAAAACCCATTCCCACAAGAAAAAATGACCCGCAGATCAACCTGTTAGTGGGTTGGTCTACAATTTTTATTTTAAAAAGAAAGAATGGGAAATAAAATCACAAAAAATAAACCCTTACATAGAGAATAGGTTCGATCGGAGGAAGGTGTCGTCACTAAAGGCAATCCATCCACAAAAGTCCTCAATCTGTCATCAAGGGTGACATCTCTAGAAGAGGAGGGAGTGATCAAAGTTGTTGATGATCATCATTCTCTATTATTCATTGGTCAACGGTTATCCTCCGTAGATTTAGAGTGATTTTCAAGATCTATCTATGATCTCCAATTCTTGTTAACCCATTAAATGGAGAATCCCAGTCATGGTTAAGCCCTTTCTAGGTGAATATTGATTCTCTGAGTTCAACAATGAGCTCTTATTTTTGATCTAGGCACCAGTTTAAAAGTTATAAAAAAAACGCTCGGAAGATAATTTAATGAAATTTAAAAATATATTGAAAATACACTCTAGACACTCTAGGCCTCGGAATCACATCTTGTCTTAGAGCCTGGTCCTGAAATAATCCCATTTAGTTTTCAAAAAAAATACATGGAATTATGGGACATTAAAATACCCCCACATTTAAGGATTTATGCCCTCATAAGCCAAAACAAGGGCTAATTAAACAAATGGGGTACTAAGCACAAATATGGGCATCCCTCTCCAATGTGCTCTCCTAGATATTTTCTTGTTGCCAACGTACATGCACCATAGGACTCAATCTTTCATGAAGGATCATCTCATGTCGATCCTCTATCTCCACTGGGAACTCTACGAATGTCACTCCATCGTCAATATCTAGTTCACTGTGCTTGATGATGTGATAAGGGTCATCCACATATCTCCTCAGTTGGGATACATGGAAGACTTTGTGTACCCTATCTAACTATGATGGTAGATCCAAGCAGTATGCCACCTCACCCACTCTATGCAGTATCAGGAATGGTCTGATGAACCTTGGATATAACTTGTCTCCATGTTCAAATATATGTATCCCTCATCGAGTAGAGACCCATATGAACACATGGTCTCCCTTATCTAACTCCAAGGGTCTTCTTATCCTATCGTCATAGGACTTCTATCATCTCTATGCAGTCTTCATCCTCTCTCGGATGACCTTCACCTTCTCAGTGGTAGTTTGAACCATCTCTGGACCCATGAGTGATGACTCTCCTGGATCTATCCAGCATACTGATGACCTACATGGTTGTCCATATAGTGCCTAGAATGGTGCCATAACAATGGTGGAGTGGTATCTATTTTCATAAGAAAACTCCACCAGTGGTAGGTGGTCCTCCCAACTACGACCAAAATCAATAATTCATGCACGAAGGATGTCCTCCAATGTGTGTATGGTCTGCTCCATATGACAAACCGTCTGTGGGTGAAAGGTTGTGCTCATGTCCAGCTGAGTCCCAAATGCCTATTGTAATCCCTTTCACAACCAGGATGTAAAGCATGCATCATGATCTAAGACTATCAAATATGGGAATCTATGGAGTCGAACTATCTTATCCATATAGAGGCATCCCAAGATCTCTACTAAACCATGCTCTCAAATGGGTAGGAAGTGGTCCGACTTGGTGAGTCGGTCTATGATCACCCAGATGGTATCATGCCCCCTGGACATACAGGGTGATCCCGTCATGATTTCCATCGATATCCCATCCCACTTCCACTCTGGTACCTCAAGGGGTTGTGTCAAACCTATTGGAACCTGGTGCTCATCCTTCACTTTCTAACAAGTGAGGCATCTCGATACAAACTCTGACACTGCCTTCTTCATCCCCGGCCACCAATACTGATATCGGAGGTCCTGTTACATTTTTTCCACACTTGTATGTACCTCCAAAGGAGATTTATGGAACTCCCTCAACATCTCCTCCCACAATGCCACGGGTACTATGCTGCGTCCTCTAAAAAGTATGACATGCTCAACACCTTTTAAATATCCATCAGGGACATTCCTTGTGGATATCAGGGCACGTGTAGTTTTGTAGCTAGTATCTATGAGTTGTGCATCCTTGACTCACTGTAAGAGTGGGGTGGAAACTACCATCGACTAAAGAAAATCTATCTCATCTCTACCCACAAATGATATCTAATGTTAGACCAACTGCTCTGAGGCCTCATTCAATAGTTGTGAACTCGATATTCTACTGAGAGCATCTACAACCACATTCCCCTTCTTGGGATTATAGACTATTTCAAATTCATAGTCCTAGAGAAACTCTAGACAACATCACTCTCTCATATTCAAATCCTTCTGAGAAAATATATCCTTGAGACTCTTGTGGTCATAGTAGATAATGAATTGTTCTCCCGTAAGGCAGTGTCACCACATATTTAGTGCAAAGACTACCACTGCCAACTCAAGGTCATGGTTCACATAGTTTTTCTCATGTGGTCTCAATTGTCGTGATCCATAAGCGATCACTGATTTACCCTACATCAAGACATAACCAAGCCCGGTTCATGATGCATCACATAACACCACATAGTCAGTGCCCTCCTCTAGCATCCTCAAGATAGGATCACTCGTGAAGCTCTATCTCAACTGCTAAAATATCTTTTGGAATCATTCTATTCACACGAAGGTTTTTCCATTCTTCTTCAATGTTTTCATGGGTGTCGACACCTTGGAGAAGTCGGGTATAAATCGCTGATAGTACACATCTAACCCAAGGAAAATCCCCAACTCTGTAACACTCTTGGGTGGGTCTAAATAAAGAACCACCTCGATCTTCATTGGAACCACGACAACTCCAACCTCTGAGAGGACATGTCCTAGAAAGTGGACATTTCATATCCAGAACTCATATTTCGAGAGATTTATATAAAGATGGTGTTCTCATAGTGTGTCCAGAACCATTCTTAGGTTTATCATGTGCTCCTCCTCAGACGATGAATACACTAAGATTTCATCAATGAAGACCACTACAAACTGGTCTAAGTATGGTTGGAAGATCCTATTCATGAATCTGATGAACACTTCTGGGTAGTTCATCACACCAAAAGGAATCACTAAGTACTTGTATTGGTCTTAGAAACATCAAAAATATGTCTTTAAGATGTCCTCATCTCGTACATGAAGCTGTTGATAGCCTGATCTGAGATCAATCTTTGAGAACCATATTACACTCTTCAGCTGATTGAAGAAGTCATCAATTCCCAGTAGAGGATACGTTTTCTTTACATTCACTTTTTTTAGGCACCATAAGTCCACTCATAACCTCAATATTCCATCTATCTTATTGTCAAACAACATTAGGGATTCCCATGGTGAAACACTAGGCCTTACAAACCCCTTCCTCTATAAGGCCTCCAACTATAACCTCAACTCTTGGAGCTATTCAAAAGCCATCCTATATGTAGGTATTCATATTGGTGCCATTCCAGGGTACATATCAATGCGTTAGTATACCTCTCTGTGAGGAGTTAGTCCTGGCACATCTTCTGGAAAGACATCCTTGTACTCTTCCACCACTAATGGAAACTATAGACTCATCTCATCAATTGCACCGAGGGTCATGTTATCCAATTAATGAGTGATCAGATGCACCCTACTATGTGCGAGTCCATCCCACAGTGCTCTATTTTCCTTTTTCTGATAAAGGAAAAATTGTTCCCATCTCTACAGACACACCTCACTATGCGCCTAAAATAGTCGATCTAATCATGAATTGCTAATAGAAAATCCATACCTAGAATGATGTTGTATGACTTCAATGCCACTACTAGGAGAACTCAGCCAAAGATCTCACCTTCAAGAGTAATATTACATTGTTGTCACCATTGTGTGATTATCAAATCCCCTCTCGTATGAGTCTCTAATTGTAAAGATCAAGCCAACAGCTTGATCAAAATCTTTGAGATCTGAGCAAGGAACATGGAAATGAAAGAGTGATGGGAACCTATGTCTATAATAACTATAGCTAAAGTTTAGAATACAAAGATCATACCTCGTATCATCTCTAGGATTTCAAGACCGTAGGCCTTGATTTCCTATAGATGAGCCCACTGCTGTCCACCTACTCTTGGAGCTCATGGTGGACCACCTAGGGGTGGCGGTGGTAGTACCTCATACCTACGCCCACCTCCTGTCACTTTTCCTACTCCTCTGCCACATATGATTCCTAAAAGATCACCATGTTCCTATATATGTCACTTACTTGGAGGTCCTTCGACCATCTATCAGTCCTCTGCGTTGTGAGTCGGGCAATCTTGATCCATGTGCCCCTGTCTGCTGCACGCGTAGCATACTCTGCTCCTCTAATGACTCCATCATCCTCGGGATCCTCGTACCATTGACCCTGAATCATGGGGTTATCCTCTAAATTTTTTTTCTCATTTGGGACTTCGAATAACTTGTCGGCTACTTATCAAGGATCACTTAGCCACCAATCGCCCGGTGGTATCTCTAATCATCGGTGCTTTCTCCGTGAGGAAGATCTCCACCAGTAGAGCTCTCTCCAGCACCCCAGCATGTGTAGGGATGCTGAGGGAAATCATCAATGCCCTAATCACCAATAGGAGTCCCTACTCAAAGTTATGGGCCCTGAAGAAAGGGTCTCATACCATATCTGTAGAGTAACGGGAGAGGTTTGTGAACCTCACATAGTACTCAGCCCCATTCTAGCTGCCCTACAATAGGTGAAGCAGCTCTTGTATGCGTACTGAGTGAAAAGTCATGGGGAAGAACTCCTACTTGAAAAATTTCTCGAATTCAGACTAGGTGAGGGTTGCCTCCCCATAAATCTAGATAGTCAAACTCCACCATCTCCCTACCGATCCTTTTAGAATGCTTGTGGCTAGAACTTCCTTCTAGTAAAGTGGCATCCTCACTAAGAAGAAGAATCATGTCACCTCCTCCACCCAATCCTTATCAACATGAGGATCTATCTCTCCCCTAAACCTAGGAGGTCTATGTATCTGGAACACTTGTAAGAAATTAAGCCTACGTGTATCCTCTACTAGTAGAGCCAGTAGTAACTGCTCACCAACATGCAGTGGTATCATTGGGACACCACCCGAAGGTACCAACTCGAGCAACGGTCCACGTATCGAAGCCTTATCACTCTATAGACCATCCTTGTGGTCACACACTGGAATCATGGATAGCTGTCTATGTGGAGGAATCCTTAAAGAGATTAAGATGAACAATGATTAATATATTATACCTGGTGAGCTTACTCAGACTCAGAAAGATCATGTGAAAACATTCAAAGACGCTTGCAACCAGTGTTTTCATGTATGAATTCGGAAAGAAGAATTTAGGATCCTAGTGTATGGATATTTTAGCCACCACACCAATACTGGACCCCTAGCCTAAAATCTAAACTCCAAACACTTAATATTGTTTCCCCATAAAATTTTCCAAACTCTTAGTTCTTCTGGTAGAACCAACCACCCTCTGATACCACTTTTTCATGACCTGTTCCCCAGGACTCGTGCCATGACTACCCCTATCCCGCCTTCCATAGGCCATGGGCTGATGACTGTCACCGAGTAGGCATATCCTGAAAGGGGAAGGAATTTTCCTTTAAACCTGTATGCACACACAAAGCTCAAACTGTAGAAAGTAAACACAAGGTAAACCACAACTGTCACTGAGACAACTACTGAGAGTAGAGTTCAAACTGAAAGTAAAAAAGGGGCCAAAATACAATCCCAAAACCACAAAGGAAAAATAGAACTACCACGGTCCATCCGCTCGAGACCCTACCTTAAGGGTGGGTGAAGGGTAGCTGCATGTAGCCATAGAAGTACACTCATCCATCCCTTCTCATAGAGCACCACCTAGACCCAAACCACCAAGGTCTCCAATGAAGCATCGATCACCTGAACAGGACACGACATGTGTGTGAGAAGTTCATTCAGGAGTGAGTAAAATAGTACTCATTAGGGACCCCAAACCACACAAGAAATACCACAAAGCAAGACCGCAAAGAAAAACCATAAAGCATGGACATCTCACATCAAGTATAACTCAAGGTATAGAAACAAAGATTATCAGTCATAAAGCTAAATCATCTTATAATGCTGAGGGATTCATCCCTGATGAGTCAATGAGGTTCACTCGGCAACTTGACCACTGAGGTCCACTCCACTATAGGACCACTGAGGTTTGCTCAACTACTGAACCACTGAGTTCCACTCAGCTAATGGACCATTGATGACCACTCAACTACTAGACCACTGAAGTATGCTTTTCTACTGGACCACCAAGATCTGTTCAGATACGAGACCACTAAATTATTCTCTTCTACTGGACCATTGAGGTCCCTCTCGTCATATCCTTTGTTTCATATCAAGCCATTAGATTCCCAATCTTCGGTGCACTTGATTATGAGAGAATCTACTCCTCAATACATCATTCATATCTTGAATTCCACAAAAACTCACTTATATTATAGTCAAAGTATTGCCTTGTTGCAAGGGTCCCAATTCCACGGACGGCGTGTCAATTGGACGCTCAGTCTGAAAGATATTGGCATTTTAGTCAACAGAGTCGGGTTGCATCTGGGCCTGGTCCGACTTGTTCAGATCGACCTAACCAACCAGGACTAGGGTTCGTGCATGACCCAACCCATTTTTGCCTACCCGACCCAAACTGATTGGTTCTGGGCTAACCCAGTCCGGCCTGACCCAATGGCCAGGCCCATTGGGCCTTGCTGGACCCGACCCAGTTCGGCTATGGATCTTTCCCGCTAGGTCGCCCAGCAAACCGGTTCTCATCCAGTCCGGTTCGACTTAGTTAGACCGGTTCTGACCATCCTATCCACCCAGCGGCCCAGTTTTGTATCCGGCTTGGCCCACATAGGCGGCCATCTCTTCTCTAGGCTGGGTCTCCCAGCAGCCCGGTTTACAGCACCGACCCAGCCCGCATTGGCGGGCTCGCTTGGGTCCATCCTGGATGCCCGCTGGCATTTGGTTCATGTAGCAATGCATCTGGATAAGGTCGGTCACCTCCCCTTACATGTGGTCTAACATGGATCGCGTGCCAGCGCACTCCACAGCCTGCCCCGTGGTCCACTAACTTTGATGTGTTGCCCAACCGGTTCCACCCCCTATGCCATCACGGCCCCCACTGTCCACGACCTCCACTGCATCAATATGGTGGCGGTTCCTTCCACATGTCACTGGATTTTTTTCGGTAGTCTTTTTTTTTGACCCATGAGCGCCTCTAGGTTCCTAGGATCATTTCCGTTAGTTCTACGGGTTCAAAGTTTCCTCACCGTCGACCTGGGGGTTCAGTCATGAAGAACACAAGAACACTCACATCGGAGGCATCTCTGCCTTGTTCATGTTGGCCCGATCCCTCTGAGTCAGAATTCATAAAAAAGTTTGAAGGGGGTTTAATAATATAACATGGATCTAATTTCCCATCTCTCCCCGCATGAAAAACCCATTACCACAAGAATAAATAACCTTTGGACAACCTGTTAGTGGGTTGGTCCGTGTTCTTTGTTTTAGAAATAAGGAATGGGAAATAAAATCACAAAGAATAAACCCTTACCTAGATAATTGTTTCGATCATAGGAAGGCTTCATCAATGAAGGAAATTTTTCCACGAAATTCCTCAATCCATCGTCGAGGGTGGCATCTCTTGAAAAGGAGGGGGAGTTCTCAAATTTGTTGACAATTGTCATTCATCATTCATCGTTTCTCAACGATGATCCTCCAAATATTCTGAGTGATTTTCAAGATCTAGCTCTGATCTCCAGTTCATGTTATCCAATTAAATAGAGAAAACACGTTGCATTGTTTCTGTTACACTGAGTCACCGTCGTTATGTTGTTTCATTAATGAAATAGTGTTTTTGTTATTTTTACATTATAGCATCATCATACGGCTTCATTTATAGAAATAAACATTCAGCTCGTCGTTGCGTTGAAGTGAAACAATTTTGAATAAAATTTAATTTTCATGTTTATTTTATTTTTTTCCTTGAAATGTCTGAAAATTAACTTTTTCCCTCGACCCATACCAGTCGAGGTTAAGTCCTTCCTAGAAGAATCCCAATGCTCTGATTTCAATGGTGCCCTTGGATTTTTGATCCAGGAACTAGTTTAAAAGTTAGAAAAAACCCACTCACGCATTAATTTAATGAACTTTAAAAATAGTTCAAAAATACATTTTGGCCACTCTAGGCCTCAGAATCACATGTCGTCTTAGATCCGAGTCTCCAAATAATCCCATTTAATTTTAAAAACAATTACATGGAATAATGGGACATTAAATGGTTCCTCATTCTGATAACTGTTTCTTTCTCTATGCTTTTGGTTTTATTCAATGGATGGAACCTGAAGGAACTATGCTAATGGTGATTTCAATGGAAAATGAAACAATTATCTTCCTGAGAAACCAAATTCTATGGGAGCAGGAATGCAAAATCATTTTTATATGCTCACCCAAATCTCTCAAGCTATGAATCATGGTGGACTTCCAAATGAGAAAAAAAGGGAAAAACATTATATTGAGCCCTTCATGATGTAACGTGCACCTTCTTTCAGCAGTTCTATTGATCCAAGTGTTGTTGAAAAATGGTTTAATACTAATGAAAAGATATGCTCTATTCTCTAGTGTTCAAAACATGATAAATTCATTCTAGATATTTATCTATTAAGAGGAAAAACAGACCGGTGGTGGATTCTAATCAAGAATGTGAGGTAGAAAGATGATATTAAATCCATGGATTGGGATGTGTTCAGGAACTTACTTTTCAATAATTACTTTCCTCGGATTCTTCATAGAAAGATAGAGAAATAGTTCATCGAGTTAAAGCAAAGGGATAATGAATCTGTTGATACCTATGAGGCTAATTTTATAATTCATTCAAGGTATGCTTTAGGAATTATCATCCAACATAAAAGTAAATTTTATAGGTTCTTTAGCATCTTAAATCCAAGTCTTAGAAGGGAATTTTCAATAAGATACTTTAGTTTCTTTGAATAAATTTTCCATTATGCATTCAAGGTTGAAATAAAGGTTGGAATAACTTATCAGTCTCATAGTTTTGATAAGAAAATGAAGATGATGTTTAAAGGAAAATCTAAAAGACATGAAGAGAAGAATATAATCTTCCCTTTATTCTAAAAGTGTAAGAAAAATCATGGATCGAATTTCCTTAAGTTATATAATAAATTTTTTAGGTGTGTAAGTGAAGGAAATTGGGTAATTTATTACCGAAGTAATGGGAATAAGTTAGCTAACGATGCGGATGGAGAAAAGTGGCATAGAATGAACCTTCCACAATTTAGTGCTACAATGGTGTAATTTATTACTGAAGTAATGGGAAGAAGTTAGATAACGATGTGGATGGAGAAAAGTAGCATAGAATTCACCTTCCATGATTCAGTGCTACAATTGTAAGTAGAATTGGAATTATGATAACAACTTCCCAAACCCAAGGTTTGGTGATGATGAACAATTTCAACAACCTCTTAAACTGAGGGAAAGGGGGAAATATTATTCAATCGTTATTTCTGACAATGATTACAATAATGATGTGGTGAAAGGTACACTTAGAATCCACTCTAGAACTCATAATGTATTATTTGATTCCATATCTACCCACTCTTTCATATCTAAATAATTTTCTAAGGGTGTTAATATTTTACTAAAATTATTATATGTGTAATTAGAAGTGAAAACCCCTAATGGTATGATGATCACATCCTAATTCTATGATTTCTCTCCGGTTGAAGTTTGTGGGAATGTTCTTTCTACAAATATTTTCATTCTTACTTTGGTTTAATTTGATGTTATATTAGGCATGGATTGGATTCCTCTACATAAATCCCACATCAATTGTCAAGAAAGGGTAGTTATTTTTTATATTTCAAACCCTCCTATGATCATCCAACAATGTGACAATAAGTGTGAAATTCCTATGGAGATTACATCCATTTTATGGGTCTTAATTCCCATTTAGAAGGGTTGTTTATATCAAATAGTGGGGTAGAAAATCAACATCTATGATATGCCTATTGTTAATGAATTTGTGGATGTCCTTCCAGAAGAGTTTTTTATCCTTCCACTAAAATGAGAAGTTGGGTTCTCAATAGAACTCATACCTAGTTCCACGCCAATTTCAAGGACTCCCTATATAATGGACCCAATTGAGTTGTAGGAATTGACTATGAAACTCCAATAAAACCTTAATAATGGATTCATTCGACCAACTGTGTCACCTTGGGGTGCACCTATTATTTTTTTTAAAACAAATATGGATAAATGTGACTCTACATTGATTGTTTAGATTTAAATAATATCATGATCAAGAACAAGTATCATCTCCGTATTGATGACTTGTTTGATCAACTTTATGGATCTCAATACTTTTCTAAGATTTACCTTCATTCTGGATATCATCATTTGACGGTCAATAAGGTGGATATACCCAAGATAGAATTCTATACAAGGTACGGAAACTATGAATATATAGTGTTATCCTTTTTACTTAGTAATTCCCCTGAAATATTCATGGATTTGATGAACATAGTATTTATAGATCACCTCAATCTATTTGTGGTAGTCTTTATGGATGATATTATTATCTATTAAAAGAGAAAGGAAGATCAGGAATATCACTTGAGAATTGTAATAAATACCCCAAGGAAGGAGAAAATACATGTAAAATTTACAAAGTGTTAATTTTAGTATCAAAAGGTTTCATTTTTGGGTCATATAATCTCAATATATGGTATATCAGTAGATCCATCAAAGACGGAGGATATTGAATGTTTTCTTGGACCAACCACGGTGACTAATATCTATAGATTTCTTGTTTTAGTAATATATCATCGATGATTTTTGGATAATTTCTCACAACTATCTAATCCTATGAACAAGTTAACATGGAGGGGTTCCAAGTTCCTCTGTATAGTTGAATGTGAGGAAAATTTCAAGGAAACAAAAATAATGTTAGTCAGTGCACCTGTTCTTATATTAACCTATAGTGGAGAAGGGTTTGTAATCTATAGGGATGTATCCAAGAAGGGATGGATTGTTCTTATGTAGAATAACATGGTTATCTATTATGCCTCACTACATTTGAAGATTTATTAACAAAATTACCTAAATCGTGATTTGGATTTAGAAGCGGTAATTTTTTCATTAAAGATATAGAGGCATAATATTTATAGAGAAAAGTGTGATATATATATCGATTATAGAAGTATGAAATATATATTCACATATAAAGAGTTTAATATGAACCATAGAAGGTGGTTAGAGTTGATGAAAGATTATGACTTCTCAATACATTAATACCCTAGGAAAACAAACAAGGTGGTTGATGCTTTGAGTGGAAAGGATAATTCTAGTTTATCCATAATGAGGATCACAAAAGATCCAATATTTATGGATTTACAAAGTATGGAGTAGTAAAACATGATGGAAGGGGGGAAATATTATCTTTCTCAAATGAATGTTCAACAATATATCCAATTGATGATTTAGGAGGTGCATAGTGAAGATGTAGAGATGAAAAATAATGTCAAAAATGTTCTTGATTTTAACATTGATCGGGATGGAATGAAAGGTTTAAAAACCATGTATGTGTTTCTTCTATACTAGATTTGAAGAAGGAGCTATTAGATAAATCTTATAGTTCTTTAATATGATTCGTAATAAAAGTATGAAGATGTATATGGACTTCAAAAAATACTTTTGGTGGGATGGAATGAAGAGATATATCATAGAGTTTGTACCTTGGTGCTTTGTATGACAACAAGTTAAGGCTGAAAGACAAAATTCAAATGGGATTTTGCATCCATTAGCCATACTAGAATGTAAATAGGATAACATCACTGTGGATTTTGTCATTATACTACCCACACCCTCTAAAGGGTCTAATTCTATATGGGTGGTAGTTGATCACCTTAAAAATTTAGCACATATCATCTTTATTAGATAATACTTCTCTCTAGATCAACTTTACATGATATACATTAAGGAAGTGTTATGGTTTCATGGAATACCACATTCTATTGTATCAGATTGGGATCTGAGGTTTACCTAGGTTCTGGAAAAGTCTTCAGTAATCACTTTTTATGGAATTAATTTTCATCACTGCTTATCATCATCAGATGGATGGTCAGTCTAAAAGAACAATTCCAACCCTATAGGATATGTTGAGATCTTGTTCTCTATATTTTAAAGGTTTTTGGTATTAACACCTTAGTCTAGTTGATTTTTCATAAAACAATAGCTTTAACTAAATCATTTAGATGGAAACTTATGAAGACCTCTATTGGAAGAAATGCAGAGCTTCCATGTTCTAGGATGAGTTTGGAGAAATAAAGATATTGGGACCTGTGATCACAAAAGAAATGGAAGACAAGGTTAAATCCATTCATTAGACAATCAAGGAAAATCAAGTTTGTAAGAAACTTTATACTGATAAGAGATGTCATGATCTAAAATTTGAAGTTTGTGAGAATTTATTTCTATAGATCTCTCCCTCGAATAAGTTTTTGAGGTTCAAAAAGAAAGGAAATCTAAGCCCTAGGTATATTGGTCCCTTTAAGATTATTAATTGTATCAGGATGGTATCCTATCACTTGGAACATCCTCCAAATCTCTCTCAATCCCATGATGTGTTCCATGTATCTCTCCAGATTAAGTGCATACATGACCCTTCACATGTACTGAACTCAGAGGTTATACCTCTATAGTGGGAAATTTCTTATGAGAAACAACCATTTGAAATTATAGATCATACAGAGAAATTTCTAGGAAACAATACCAATCACTAGGTAAAATTTTTGTAAAGAAATCACCAGTTAGAGGAAGATATGTTGGAACTTTAGGTTATAATGAAGTAAAATTAACCTCATTTTTTTACCAAAATAGTGAATTTTGAGGGTGAAATTCATTTTAAAGGGGGTAGAATGTAACACCTCAAGTTTATATGGACATTTTTTTATCAAATAAATTATATTTTCATTGATATATTGAATTTAACTAATTCAAACTTTTCTTTATCATGGAACTAACTTGGCGTATGTTACACACAACACTGACTTGGCGTACGTTACACGCGACACTGAGTTTCTACGAAACATCTTTTTTTTATAATTATTGAAATGAGATAATTATAACCTATACTTAGTAATATTAATAGTAATAACTACTTTCCAAATATGTTTTATAATGTTTTTATATAAATAAAACATATTGATAATGAAAGATATAATTATTTGTAAAGTACTTATATGTTTAAAAATATTATTTTCTCAAATAAACTGTTTTCATGTCCTTCTGTGAAAAATAATATAATTAATTTTGGACAAATTTATAAATTTAATTTTATGAAAAATATAATAAAACTTTTTTAATTTATAATGTATAAATTGTCTTAGGACTAATTTTTTGGATTTTTCTGAGAAACTTCATTTTTTGATGAATAATGAAAAAATATCAAATTTCAATTCAAAACTTACTTTTAGTATAATTTATTTATAAGTTATGATTATATTTTAAATTTATTTAAAAGATTAATTATATGATATTTTTATCAATTAATCTAATTTAGTTTATTGGAATCAATTTCATTAGGAAATTGGGTATAAAAACTTAGCAAATTTTTAGATGTTTTTACTTTAAAACTCTACATTGTCGTCCCGTCTATGGGATTGAATTAAAATTAATTTCCTCCACTTCTGTGATTTAAATTTAGAAATTTTTATTATATATTTTGAATCATTATAATTCATAATTTCTAATATTTTTAACTAATATTTTTACCAAAAATATTAAAGAATATAGTTAAAATTATTTACAGTGATTAAGGTAAAATTAATCTTAATAATGGAATAAACCTTAAACTAAAGGGCCCAAATGACCTATTAACTTGTCCAAAACCAGTTTTTAATACATATTTATTCCATAAACCTTAAATTATTGAGTTTTTTCAGTTTTGGATGATTATGTTTAGGTAAAATCGTGGGTACACATAACTTATTTTCAAAAATGTCAAGTGTGTCTTTTCCATCCCCTATAAAAGGCCATCACTTATCCCTATTATTCACACATCTCAAACAACTTTAGTTCATCAAATTTCTACCCAATTAAATTCCCAAAAATCCTAAATTCCTCATAGAATCCTCACCTTTTTCATAAATCAATCCAAGGAATCCCTTTGTTGAAAACCAAAAGGTGTTACCCAAAGAAGAGGTAACATCCTTCCCCAATATCCTTTATCTTATTTTCATTGTCAACCCCCAAAAATATACTTATTACATGATTATAAAAAACACAAATATCCTCAATATAATTATTTTTTTATTATAGGTGTTTTACCTACACTTATACACAATTTCATCTATTGGGTAACAAACATACTGTTTATGTGTACGGTGAACTACCACCTCACGAAACAATGATTGTTCTTTTTTCCTTTTCCACCTATCATGATAGAAATTATGATGCAAAATATATTTATAAATAATATATATAATATTTATAGTTTCTTTAAGATTATTTTATTATTTTACAACACATATATTTATACTTTCCATTTTATGTAAATATGATAATTTCTTTTGAGGAAGTGGGACTACCACCCCCTCAAAGCGATGTGATTCGTTTAAAAAATACATGGAATATATTAAGGATGGGTTTATTGAAATTATATGATATATATGTAACATGATAATTATAATATAATTATATTATATATACATATATTTCATTTTTTTCTTTCTTTTAATATGATAATAAAAACAAAAACAGCGTTCATGCGTACGTACGGCCTACCATCTCCATGAACAGTGTGTTAAATTTTTATAATTCAACATTCTATAGATTATTATAATATAGGTATAATAAATATAAATGATATTTATATCATGTTTTACATTTCTTAAATCATGATATAAGTATAAGTTCCAAAGATATAACAAATTAAGACTCATGTGAAAACCAAAACAAATATTATGTGAACTGTAACCTTAACATGAAATTGTTAACAAGTCAGTAATATAGAGTAATAATAAAACCATATATGGTATTATATATAATAATATTTTTTATTTCATATATTTATAATAAACTTATATTTATTATACAGGTGGTTTTTATGAGTACGACGATAGTTAATACATAAGGTAAGGGAATTTCATCTCACTTTTTATATCCATGAGATACATTCATGTTCACCACTCTTTTATTTTGTGTGGTGCATATACTATCCATGAATGTATTATATGTTTTTTAATATTAAATTTATGATTATTTACATATCCATTATATTATATTTCTTTCATGGGGATTGTGTTTCAAAAGTTACCAAATTAGTAAGATAGTTTTGCCTCAATTTCCCTTCTTTGAGACATATATTTTGTTATGATCCTACATTATTTTATAAGGTGTATTTAACATGTTATGTCATGAATATCCTTATTTCAATGATATTTTAAAATTATTTTAATTTAATTTTATTACATGGAAATTATGATCTGAATTTATCATGTGATAAGAGTTTATTGAAATAATCTCAACATTTATTGGGGTTGTGAATGATCATGTTTACATTAATGAAATATTATGATCCATATCTCAAGAACACTCATGATTTTTCTTCTAATATATTTATTAAAGATATCTCCATGTATTAGTATAATTGTTTCACTCTTTTTTACTTAATATAAATAAGAAAAATATTTTTATAAAAATCTAACTGTATTTCTCTTTTCGGTTGGAAATCTTTTTTATTTTAAAAACCATGTTTTCAAAAAAAATCAATCATTTATTATAAGTTTTCAAGGAAAAAGGGTTTTAAAAATGATTTCAAGTTTCCTTTATAATTTTTCAAATCTATTTTTAAATAAAAATGTTTTCAAAAATGTTTTATGTTTTTAAAAGTGTTTTTAAAAGAAGAAAGGTTATTTTCTTCAAGACATAATTTAAAAGATCTTTAAAAATTATTTTCCATCTAAGATGAAATTTTTTGGTGTTACTCATGCCTTTATGGGGAAAAAATTAAATTTTTCCATTTATATTCTTTATCTAAATATTTTATGTTTTGGTGGAATGATTTTTATGAATCCCATTTCTCTTTCATTGGATACAAGATTTTGAAACTTGTTTCTTTTAACAGTTTACACTTTTGAAGAAATGATTATGAAACATGCATATTTTCCCATGGGTTATTATATGATTAAAAGTTTATAATGACCATTTAATTTCATGTGTTATGATATTATAGTTTATGATTTTGTGTCATATGTATGTATGATTTAATTTTTAGATGGGTGGGACGTATATCTCCCTCCAATGTATTGGTTAAAGATTTATATCTCATGAGATATTCTATGATAGTATTGGGAGTGAAACTTTACTACTAATATAGACATGGAAGTGATAAATATCTACCAAGATGGCCTTGGTAGTGATGTCTTAACTACTATGGAAATAATATTATATGATTATGGGTCTACTACAATTCCAAGTCTTATTTATATTTTATTGTTAAATGGATTTTGTTATTTATTTCCTTATGATTAATTTCTTATAAACTACTAAGATTTCTTCCATGATTATTGTTTATGAACTTATAATATGTAGGGTATGATCTTCTATTGTTATGATCACGTTCTCATACGCCCATTCTCATCTTTATGATTACATGTCTCCCTTGTTTACCATTACTGAGTATTTGATCTCACCACATTTTATGTTTATTTTCCCCTAGGGTATGAAGATGTGTATTATTTTTTATGTGTCTAAGAAGGGTTCTAGTCAAGAAGAACCTAGTGGGAGATAATGTAGCTCACTTATGTATCAGTTTTCATGTTTCCATGTTTACAAAGGCATTAAACTAATACGGTATTTGGGCATATTTTTCTATAATGTTTTAAGAATTTTTTAAAAGTTATGTAATTTTAATTTATTAAAAAATAGGTTCATTATAGAAAGTATCACTCGTTTTTACGTATGGATCACCATCTCCACAAAGCGATACAATTCATTTTTCATCACTATATTCTATGGATGGGTATTATTATGGGTTTAATATTTATATCTAATATTTGTGACATAATTTTTATTATGTAATGATAATATCATTTCAACCTACTTACTATACAATCTTTTTGAAAATGATAATATCGTTCATGAGTATGTGTGGACTACCACCTCCACGATGCAATGTGATTTGTTTTTTATTTATATTTTACTTGGATGGTAATAAGAATGAATTTTATAAATATATATGATATATATGATATAATAATTATTTTTTAAGGGTGAATTATTATTTATCTTTCTTTTATTCCATTAGTTAAAAAATAGAAACAGTGTTTATGCGTACGTACGACTTACCATCTTCATGAATGGTGTAATTCATTTTTCCATATTTAATTTTAATGAATGGTTATAAATATGTATATAATGAATATATATTATTTTTATAACATGATTAAAATTCTAGAAAATGTTGTAACCATGATCAAAGTATAAGGCCTGGGACTTTTGAAATGATACATGCTTGGAAAATGAAGCGGTTATCATCCATAATAGTGATTTTAATAATAAATTATTAATAAACAGATGATATGATGTCATAAATAAATCATACAGGGTATGATATATATTAATATGGTTATGTAATACAATTATAAAAAAATCCATATTTATTATATAGGAGGTCTGAACATGAATGAGTAAAGGTGAGACTTAACGTAAGGGTTTTATTTCTCAATCTCATCAATATTCAGGATTGTTTATACTTAAGTCTCCATTAAAGGAGATTTGTCTCCCATATCCATATTTTCCTTAAAATGTTTTAAATAATTTTTATAATATTACCCTATTATATTTTAAATTCATTTTTACCCAAGTTTTACTTTTAAAAAAATATTTTTAAAGGAATGTTTTTTTCCATTTACCAAACAAGGTATTTTATGACTTTTCTAGAAAAACAATGGAATGAATATTTTTTAAAATTATTCAGAAAAGAATATTTTCCCAATATAATGAATAATTTTTTATTTTAATCTTAATTTACAAGTTTACATGGTTATTATTGAAGAAACATTCCATTATGCGTGTGTAGTTTTTTTAAAATAAGTGATTTCAATATGGAAAGGATATTTTACTCAAGAAGTGTTCCAAGTGATTTTTCAAAATCATTTTCCACATAACATGGAATCATTTTATGTCATTTATGTTTTAATAGGTATATGATTCAATGAAACCATTATTACTCATTATTTGGATGGTTAATATTTATGTTGAACCCATTTATTTTTCCTAGGTTACGAATTGATGAAATATTATGAGACCTTTTTTCCTTATATAGGTTATTATATGATGATATGATGAATGTTTTATATTGTGGAAAACATATGTATTATTTTCATTATGTGATGGTTAGGACCTATATCTACCTCTAATTCATTGGTTAAATTATTATATCACATGAGTTGGTTATGGGAAATAAGTCTATGTGCTTGATTTATTATGAGAAATAAGTCAATATGCTTGACACACTGTAATAAATAGGTTTTTATGCCTGATATGATGGTCTTTGTTGTTAAAATTCATATATAAAATGGTTTATATACTTATTTAGGTTTCACATATATTTATTACCTGAACTTATGGTTCATGGTTGAGTTATGATGAGTTATCATTCTTATGATTCATGTATTTTGAAATGCTAATGTTTTATTCCATAACTCATGTTTATGATCATTCTCAGATTTGGTATGAACTTTGTAAGTTATAGTCATGATCTCATACCCTTATTCATATCATATGATTTCATATGACCATTGATTGATATTTCCCATGTTTACCTTTAAATGGAATCATGTTTTCTTTCCCCATGTTATAGAGAGAGTTTTTTATAGGGTTTGTCTATAAAGAGTACTATGAGGGAAGATATTTATGGGATTTGTTGAATATATTTCATAAAATAATAATATTGTATATATAGTCCCCAAATTCTCTAACATTTATGGTTTTTCCATGAATAATATTTTTATGTATTGAATATTCATCTAATTAAATGTAATATTTGTGTCTAAAAAGATCGGGTTATTATAGTTGGTATTAGAGAAGGGTTTAGTTAATATTTAGAGGTTAGGGTTAGAAAATTATTATAAAAACCTTAGGGATAGTTCTAAGTATAAGATAAATTTTAATGTTTTGGTAAAAATCGTGAATGACATGGGTTAAACCTAGGGTTTCATAGAATAATTTTTCATGATATAGACATTCTATAAATTATTTTTCAGAATTATGTGATTTTACACTATGATTATTATTTCTCACACTATGATTTTTGGTTTTAGTTAATGGTTAGAACCCAAAAGAATCATGTTAATATTAAATATTATATAAAATGAAATTATTTTCCAATTCATTAATCAAATGTTATGGGACCTGGAATTTATAATATTGTTGTTATGCTCACGCAAATTTCTCATTCTATGAATGATTCCAAGTTTCCAAATGATCAAATGGGAGAAAAAAATAATGTTTAATAACTTTTGAGGAAACATACACCTTATTTTAGTGTATCTTCTAATCCACTAGTTTCTAAGTGATGGATCAATTCCATTGAGAAAATACTTTCTATTCTTCAATGCTCGGGACATGAAAACGTTGTCCAAGTGATTTATTATCTAGAATAAAAATAAAACAAACAGTGGAATCTCGTTAATAATTTGAGGAAAGTAGAAGAAATTGAAACCATGGAATATGTTGATTTTAATGGTATATTCTATAGTATGTACTTTCCTTTTATTCTATGTACAAAGTTGGCGAAGAAATTTATTGAGTTGCAGAAAAAGGAAGATGATTCCATTGGTACCTATGAGGAAAATTTTAAAAGTATTGAAAGGTATTCCTCTGGATTAATTATCATCTCAGAAAGTAAAATTTATTGATTCTTTGGTGGCATAAAACCAAGTCTTTGAAAGTAATTATCTATAAGATACTTCTGTAACTAAGAAAAAATCATTTTATGTGAACTCAAAATAAAAATAGAAATTATATATTCCTAAAATTACCATGGTTTTGATAAGAAAAGAAAGATCAAGTCTTATAAAAACTCAAATAAATAACAGTATAAAGAAATTATAGCCATCCATATACCAGAAATATGGGAAGAAACATTAGGTGGAGTGTTTTAATAGAACTAAGCAGTTCTTTAAATGTGTAATGGTGGGTCATAAATCCCATGAATTTTGAAAGTTGGTGAATAGGATGTTTAATAAAATATAGGAAAAATAATTGTCAACTAATTCACCAACCATACTCCAATGCTTCAAATGTAATTAATATTTTAATTATTAAAAATAGTAAATAAATATAAATATTTTTAATGATCAATATCAATAACTTATTAATCCCAGAAAAATGGAAATCTCAGGTGATCATGACGGTCGAAGTGGGTTATGTGAATGACGTGATGAAAGGTAAACTTATCATCCACTCTTGAATAGATAACATCTTATTTGATTATATATCCACCCATTATTTTATTTCTAAAAAATTTTCTAAGGGTGACTTTGTATCACCTCAATAATTAGATGTTGATTTATCTATGAAAACTCCTAATGTAACAATAGTCGCATCTCAAGTCTATAGTTCTTCTCTAATTGAAGTTTGTGGGAAAATGATTCCTGAGGATCTCAAGATTCTCCCATTAATTAAATTTTATATAATTCATGACATGGATTTTCTTTCTATATATGAAACACATATCAATCTTTGAGGAAGGAAAGTCACATTTTATATTCTAAAGGAACCTATGATCATTTATTGATATGACGATGAATATGAACTTCTAATGGAAATTGATTCCATCTTGTGAATATTAATTAATATACATGAAGGTTATCTATCTTATATGGTTGAGGAGAAACTCAATATTAAGGATACACCTATTTTATGGTAGTTTTATGTATTTATAGAATAATTTTTGAGTATTACACTGAATCATGAAGTTGATTTTTCAATATAACTCATACCTTGTTCTATGCCTATTTCAAACAATACTCATAAAATGTACCCAACTGAGTTATAGGAATTGAAGAAGAAACTACATGATAATATTAATAAGGGATTCATACTCCCTAGTGTGCCTCTATTGGGTTCACCTATTCTATTTGTTAAGAATAAAGATGGGTCAATGTGTCTTTGTATTGATTATCATAAGCTTAACAAAATCATAATCAAGAACAAGTATCCTCACCCCTATATTGATGACTTATTTGATCAAATAGGCAGATCTCAATACTTTCCTTGATTGACCTTCATTTTTTATATCATAAATTGAGGGTAACGAAATAACATATACCTAATACATTATTTCATATAAGGTATGAAAACTATGAATTTATAGTGATACCTTTTGTTATTACTAATTCCACCTTTATCTTCATAGATTTAATGAATAGAGTATTTATATATTACTTTGATCAGTTTGTGTTTGTATTTATATATGATGTTATTTTTTTATTAAAAGATCAAGTAATGGCATGAATATCATAGTAGGATTATTTTTAAGACCCTCGGGAGGGAAAATATTTATGAAAAAATTATCACGTTTGAATTTTGGCTCCAGAAAGTGACTTTCTTAGGTCATATAATCTCAAGTGAGGGTATATCAGTAGATCCTTCAAAGATAGAAGTTACTGAGAAATGACCTGGACCAACCATGGTGACTCAAATCAATAGTTTTCTTAGATTTTCTAGATATTATAGATTTTTTGTGAATGATTTCTCATGATTAACTAATCCTATCTATAATTTGACTCATAAAATAGTTATGTTTATATGGACAAAGGAATTTGAAGAGAAATTTAAGGAACTAAAAAGAATTTTGGTTAGTGCACATATGCTCACACTACCTTGTAGTGGGTTTGTGATCTATAATGATTCATAAAATAAGGTATTAAGATTTTTTATCATGAAAAATGATATGGTAGTGGATTATTCCTCATGCCAGTTGAGGTGCATGGTCAAAATTAACTAACTCATGGTTTAGAGTTTGTTGTGGTAATTTTTTCATCAATGATATGGAGGAATTATGTCTATGGATAAATGTGTGACATATATACTAATATCATAAGTTTAAATTATATTTTTACTCAAAAAGATCTAAACATGTTCCAAAAAAATCTATTTGAGATGATTAAATATTATGAATGTGTAATACATTACCACCTTAGGATAGTGAAATAAGGTGTAATATTCTTTGAGTTGAAAGGATCAAACTAGATTATCTATGATTAGGATCCAGAAAAGATCCAATATTTAGGGATTTACTAAGGATTGATCTAGAAATATTAATGGAAGGGGAGAAATATTATCTAGCTCAAATAAATGTCTAACCATCTATCCAAATGAAGATTAAAGAGGTACAGAAGGAAGATATAGATCTTTAAATAAAGGTGAAAAATATTCCTGAGTTAAACCTTAATTGTGATGGAATAATAAGGTTTAGGAATCGTTATGTGTCCCAACCATACCAAATTTAAAGAAGGATCTATTGGATGATTCTCATAGTTCATCATTTACTATTCATCCAAGATGTACAATGATATATAGAGACTTGAAATAGTATTTATGGTGGGATGGAATAAAGAGAGATATTGTAGAGAATGTTTTTTGGGGATTGGTTTATTAGAAATTTAAGTCTTAGAGATTAAAATATAAGGGGATGTTACAACCATTAACCATACATGAATGGAAATGGGAAAACATTACCATGGATTTTGTCATCAGACTCCCAAAAACATCTAAATTCCATAATGTTATATGGGTTATAGTTGATTGACTTATGAAGTTAAAACACTTAATTTATATCATAGAATATTTATCTATTTAATATATCTATAGAATATATATTATGTAGGTGGTAAGATTATATATAGTACCACTTTCCATTATATCTGATCGGTATTTGAGGTTTACCTCAAAGTTATAGAGAAGTTCTCAACGGGATATAGATACGTAGTAAAGTTTCAACACTTTATATCATCCTCAATAAAATGGTGAGTATAAGAGGACCATTTAAACTCTTCAAGACATGTTGAGGTATTTTTCTAAGAATGTTAAAGGTGGTTGGTATCAAAACATTCCTTTGGTGGAATTTTATTACAATAATAGCTTTCACTCTATAATGCATATGGATCATTATGAAGCCCTATATTGTCGGAAATGTATAACTCCAACATGTTGGAGTGAATTTAGAGAAATAAATCTATTAGGACCTGATCAAGATGAAGAAATGGATGATATGGTTAGATTCACTCAACAGCACATAAGATCATCTCAAAGTTGATAAAAAAGTTTTGCTGAAAATCATCATAAATATCTTGAGCTTAAAGGTAGTTACATGGTATTCATACAAATAGCTACCAAAAGATGATTATGATGTTTGGAAAGAAGTGAGATTTAAGCCTAAGAAATATCATCCCTTGTGAGATTCTTGATCATATTGGGATGATATCTCATCGATTAGTGCTCTTACTAAATCTCTCTCAAATTCATGATGTGTTCAATGTATCTCTCTTTAGGAAGTACATACCTGATCCTTCACATGTAATAAATTCATAGTTTGTACCATTATAGAAATATATTTATTATGAAGAACAACCACTATAGACTTTTTATTATAGAGAGAAAGTTTTATGAAACAATACCACTCGCCTCATTAAAGTTTTTTGGTAAAACCACTAATTTGAGGAAGCTGGGTGAGAACATGAGGATGTGATGAGGCAAAAGTATCCTCATATATTTGTATCAAACTGATGAATTTCAAGAGATAAATTCATTTTTATGGTGTATAATTTAACACCCTGATGTTTTTATGAAATATTTATCCTTAAAAATTTTAATTTTTATATAACTTGCATTACACGCAACAGTGAATTTAGACGAACAATGTAACATTAGTAAAATATTATGTTTCTTTCAACTCCAAGATATTAGATTAGTAGGTATGAATAGTAATAACTAAATTATTAAAAATATATTCTACACATTTATAAAATTAATTCATTATTTATAAAATGAATATTATTAAAAACAAAAAATTATTTAAAAATAAAATTGAATGTATTTTCTAAAAATTTATTTTTATGTGTGAAATGAATTTTATATAAATAAATTAAATTAATCCAGATTGTTGAATGATTTTAATAAAATTTATATATTATTTTCTTGATCATATTTTTTAAACATTTAAAAAATATTTTTATAAGTATAGTATGAGAATAAATTCATTTTTATGCTTAAAATGTATTTTTTTCTAAAAAATGGTTTTTTCGCATTCTTTGCACTTAATTTAAAGTTAATTATTCCATTTATAAGTATTTAAATTGATAAAATTAATTAAATATTTTGATTTATGAGGTTCAAATTTGGAAATTACGCCCTTTTTGTTTTTCACAATATGAATAGTAATCGTGGTAAAATTTATCACCTGAGTAAAGGGTAAATTGAGTTAATATGGATTAGAAATAAATGATAAGGCCATAATTTTTCATACTAATTATTATTGGATGAATATAGTTTGACCCTTAATACATTAGTCTAAAAATTTATTTGTTTCATAAACACTTTTTCCTAAAAATGACTTATGTATTATTTAAATTAAAGAAAGTTACAAAATGTCACTCTCTTTGTTATTAATATCTCATATGTGTCCAAATAAGGCAAAAAGTGATTTATGAATGAATATAAGTATCTATTTTAATATAAATAAAATTATATTCATGATATAAAATTATTTTTAATTTTTAGTAATTATATAATGTCTTAAATTACTTATGCAACACTGATGCATAATTTCTCCAATTAATAAAAAATATAATAAATGTTTTTAAAAATATGAAAATTGATTTAATTTTGATAATTTAATGTTCAAAATGAAATTTATATATCCATTTTATATATTATTGGGGTTTGGAAGAATTATATTCAAATTCCCAGTTTGTCCTAATATATTTAAAGTTAAATGAAAAGAATAGTGTCAGAATTGAAAATAATGATATTTTATCAAAATAATATTTCATTAAATTATTCAAAAATATTAAAAATATTTAAATAAAAAATTGTGGTTATAATATGGTCTAAAATTTCATAAATTTTCCATTTATCATTTAATTTTGACCTTATAAGTAAAAATTACAAAATTTTAATAATGAGAAAGTTGTTACCAAAGTTGAAATTAAAATAGTTTATTTAAGGGTTATTCAAAATGAGAAGGTTTAAAATTATAACAAACCTTATATAAATTATATTTTTTTTATGGAATTAAAATCCTATACCACATTATATTCTATTCCCTTTCCATTTTAATTTATTTGGCATGAGAATTAATTTAATATAATTTAATCTTTTGAAAAATTCTAAAAGTGTCCCTTACCTCAATTATAAAAAGGCAGCACCTCCCTCTCTACATTACACCACTTTGAGACTTCCATATAAACCATTATATAAAATAATTATCTTTTAAATTTCCCTATACAAATCTTAGAGGTTCGTTCTCCTCAAAATACCAACCCTAGAACCCTTTAGATGATACATAATGGATCCATTTTCAAGAAGCGGTAATTTCCTTAACCGGTAATTTCTTTTTCTACTCTTCTTTACCTCCTATAAAAATATATTATTTATCATAAATAATAAATTAAATAACCTAAATGTTCTGAAATGTTATTATAATTATTAAAACACTATTATATATCTTCTTTCCCCTCAAACCAAAATTGAACGTATCACACACGTGTATATATGGCTTACCGTCTCCACATAGCGATACAATTCCTTTTTCACCACCATATTTTATGGATCGGTATTATGATGGGTTTAATGTTTATATATTATATTTATGAAATTATTATACTTATTTAATTATAATATTGTGTTGTTCTACTTACTATCCAATCCTTTGGGGAATGATAATGTTATTCATGAGTACGTGTGGACTACCACCTCCATAATGTGATGTGATTTGTTTTACATTTATATTTTAATTAGATTGTAATAAGGATATATTTTATGAATATATATTATATATTAATTATTATTCAAAGGTTAATTATTATTTAACTCTCTTTCATTCCATCATTCAAAAAATCGAAACAGCGTCCATGCCTACGTACAACCTACCGTCTCCATGAACAATGTAATTAATTTTCTATCTCCAAATTTTATAAATTATTATAAATATTTATATAATTAATATATATGATTTAAATACAATGATTAAAATTTTCTAATTGATTTATCCATGATCAATGTATAAGGATCGGGACTGTCGAACTGAAACTCTCTTGGAAAACAAAGCAGTTATCACCTAAAATGGTGATTTTAATAACCAATTATTAATAAATGGGTAATAATATTTCATAAATAAATCCTACATGGTATGATAGATATGAATATGGTTATGTAATAAATTTATAATAAATCCATATTTATTATATAATAGTTTTGAACATGAACAAGGAAAGGTGAGACTTGAGGTATGGGTTTTATTTCAAAATCTCATCAATATTCGAGATTGTTTATGCTTAAGTCTCCAATAGGTAATATTTTTCTTCCATATAAATATTTTCATTAAAAAATTTAAAGAAGTTTTTTATGATTCTTCTATGATTGTTTAAATTAATTTTTACCCATGATTTACTTTTTAAAAAATGGTTTGAGATGAATCTTTTTTGTTTTTTTCAAATGAAGTATTTTATGACTTAAGACAAAAATAGGGGAAAATGTTTTCTTTAACCTATATGGGATAAATTTATTTTCCCGAATTCATGAATAAATTTTTCTATAAATATTAATTTATAATTTTACATGTTTTTCTAAAGAAAATATTTTCCTTTATGTGTACATAGTTTATTTTAAAATAATTGATTTTAAAGTTTAAAGGATCTTTTCCCCAAGAAGTTTTCTAAGTGATTTTTCAAAATCATTTTCAATATAAGATGAAATGCTTTTATGTTACTGATTATTTACTAGATATATGATCAAATGAAACTATTCTAACTCTTTATTTTTATAGTTAATATTTATGTTGAAATGATTTATTTTTAATGGGTTATGAATTCATGAAATATTTATGAGACCCCTTTTATTTATATGGGTTATGATATGATGATGTGATGAATTTTTTATATTATGGAACACATATATATGATTTTTCATTATGTGATAGGAAGGACCAATATATCCCTCAAATGCATTGGGTAAATTATTATATCTCGTGAGATTGTTTTGGGAAACAAGTCGATGTGCTTGATCCATTGTGGAAAACAAGTCAATGTGCTTGATCCAATATGGGAAATAGATGTTGATTCCTGATCTGATGGTCTTGGTATTTAATCTTGACATATGAAATGGTTCTTATATTTATGTTAGTTCCATACACGTTTATGAAATTAACTTATTTTTTATTATTGATTTATGATGATTTATAATTATAATGATTCGTGTCTTTTGAAATGATAATTTTTTATTCCATAACTCATGTTTATGATATTTTTCTTATTGGTTATGAACTTTGTAAGTTATAATCATGATCTCATTCTGTAATTCATATCTTATAATTTGATATGATCATAGATTGATATGTCATATGTTTACCCATAATGAGCATCTAAGATCACCCTTTTCTTATGTTTTCTTTCCCCATGTTATGTGAAAACAAAATTGTAGGGTTTTCCTATGAATATAACTATGAGGGATGATCTTTATAGTAGGTGATAAAGATCTTTCATAAAAAAAATAAGATTATATATCTAGTCTCAAAAGACTCTAAACCATTACCTTTTTGGCATGTATTGTATTGTTATTTATTGAATATTCATTTAAAAATATGAAATATTTTTTTTATAAAAATATTGGGCTATTATAATAACTTATATCTACCTCTTCTTCCATTAAATGGGAAACAAAACCGTCGATCATGAATATGGCGGACTACCACCTCAAAAATTGATGTAATTATTTCCCCATCACCAAATCTCATGATTGGATATAATGATGAATTTAAAATATTTATTTTATTTATAACATAATTTTACTCTTAGAGTTATAATATCACATATATCTTCTTACTTTACATTTCATGGGAATGCGATAATGTTGCTCTTGCGGACAGCGAAGTACCGCCTCGCAAAGTGATGTGATTCATTTTTTACTTAAAATTTACATGGAAGGTAATAATGATATATTTAATTAATATATGTGATATATATGAAATTATAATGTCTATTTATAATTAATATATTATTTACCTTCCTTTCAATACATCCATTGAAAAAATAGAAACAACGTCCATGCGTATATACGGCCTACCATCTCCATGAATGGTGTAATTCATTTTCTATCTCTAACTTTAATGAATTTCTCTAAATAAATATTTAGTGAATATATATTATATTTATATCATGGTTATAATTATTTATATTATGGAACCATGATCAAATTAAAAGGGCCAAAAATACCAAATCAAAACAGACATTAAAAACAAAGCACTTATTACTTGAAATGCAGTTTTAACATGGAATTGTTAATAAATGGGTAATAAAATGTTATAGGTAAATCATATATGGTTTGATAAATATGTTTATGTTTCTTTAATAGATCTATAATAAACATATATTTATTATATAAGAGTTTTAAACATATACTAAGGAATTCAATAATTAAGATAGGGGATTTTCATCTCACATTTATTTCTATGGGACACATGACTTATACACCACTTGTTTCTTTTTTGTGGGTTATATACTACCCATGAATGTATTTTATGATTATTATCAAAAACATTATGGGATATACATATCTATATAATGTTTTTATTTCATGTGTCTTATGATTCAAAAGATACCAAAGTGGTAACGGCTTTATATTGCAATCTCTTTGTTTATCGAGATTGTTTATGATTATGCTTCCAGTGATGATATCTTATGATATAACTCTCAAGAAACATAAAAAAATTATAACCATATGGTTATTTTCTAAAAATACATGTTTTCATTTCATTTTACACTCTTTATATACACAAGATTCCAAAATAATATTTTAAGGAAAACTGACTTTATTTCTCTCTTAGGTCAAAAATCATTTTTCTAATATTTCCATGTTATATAAAAATGTTTTAAAGTTTTTTACTATTATACAAAGTTGGTTTAAAAAAATTGTACCCCCATTTGAATTTTTTTTAAAAAAATCTATGGAATCTTATTTTCATTTTACAAATGTGCTTATTTTGAATTTTTACCAAAAATGTGAAAGGAATCTTTTTTTAACATGTACAACATAAAAAACTTTATCACTGTCATGAAAAATCAATGTTTTAAGATTAATTGATAATTTTCCAAGTATATTTTCAAATAAAATTATTACCATAATATATTTTTGAATTTATAGTTTTAAAAAATGTGATTTTAAAGTGGAAAGGTTATCTTCCTCAACAAATGTTTCAAGTCATAATTAAAGATCATTTTCCATATAAGATGACATTATTTGATGTTAATTAAGATTTAATGGGGATATGGTCTAAGTATATCATCCTTATTCTTTCTTTGGATGGTTTATTTTTATAATGATGAGATTTTTACGAAACTCATTCCTTTCCCACAGGTTATGCTATGATGAAATGATGAAGTTTTTATAAAACCCGTTCCTTTTCCATGTGTCATGTTATGATGAAATATTTATAAAATCCATTTATTTTCCATGGGTTATGTTATGATGAAATGTTGATGAAACATGTTTCTTTCCACGTGTTCTAATATGACAATAGTTTTTTGATCTTATAGGACACATTTTTATGATTTTCATTATGTGATGGGTGGGAACTATATCTCCCTCCAATGAATTGGGTAAATATTGATATCTCATGAGATAAACATAACTAGAATGGTTAGAAAACCCAGTTCAATAATGGACTTTGTTAACTATGATTGTCTTGGGAGTAATCCTTGACCACTACAATGGTTTGGGGATTCAACCCATTCCACTATGATAGTTTTTTTAATGAGCCTTATCTACTAAGGGAATGATTTTTCATGCTTATGTGTATGAAAAAAATCTATCTATATGTCATTTTTATACTCTAATAACTCATGTTATTTGATTCCATTAGTATCCATGTCTTATAAACTACCAATATTTATTCCATGACTTATATTTATGATTCTAGGGTATGACGAGTATGGTTTTCAAATGTTATCCTCCTGTTCTCATGCCCTTATGATCACATTATATTGATATATCCTTTTTAACCCTTACTGAGAATCCTATATCTCCCTTTCTTATATTTATTTTCCCTAGGTTATTAATATAGGTATTATGTATGATATGACTACAAAGGGTTATATTTATGAAGATCTTAGTGGGAGATGATGTAGTTCACCTATGAACCATTTGTTTATGTATCCAAGATTACAAATGGAATAGACTTCTATAATCCTGGCATAGATATCTCTGTTATGTAATGAATATTCTTCTAATAATATGCGATATCTATGCATGAAAAGTGTTGTTTGTTACAGTTCATGTCTGAGCGAGGTTTAGTTAAACCTTGGGACACTAGGATGCGAAATATTTAATGAGAACCATAAGGATAATTCTAAGTATAGTAAAATATCCTAGAAATTTTATGAAGGATAGAGTGAGTGGTTTCCAAGAAATTTCATCCCTGTTTAGATATTACAAGTGAATGTGTCGCTAGAATAGTCATACCTAGGGGTAATAACTCTGAAAATGGAGCATTGAGATGGACTCTATCGTCGCCTAGTGTATATCAATGGGTCTTACAGGACACCTAGTTTGACACACCTGGGGATATGTGTTTGAAATTCAAGAAATCTTTATGAACCATCATGAAGTATTTTAATAATGACCATGAATAACCTAGGATAATCCTAAGGTGTCATATACTGAAAAGAAGGAGTCATGATTTAGATATCCTATAAGTGATTTTCCTTGATTATGTGATTATTACTTACAATATGATTTTTTTTGTATTTATTGTTTGTAACCATATGAGGCCCCATTATTGATAAGTTCGATGGAAAATGAAATTATTTTCCCCCTGAGAAACCAAACGTTATGGGAGATATAATGAAAATTATAATTTCTATTCTCACACAAATTTATCAATCTATGAATCATACTAAACTTCCAAATGATAAATGGTAAGAACAATGTAATATTGATTCCTTCCTAAGGTAATGTTCGTCTTATCTTAGTGGTATTAGTACCCATAAAAAAATATTTTTCATTCTCCAGTGTTTGGAGAATGAAAAAATAATTTTGGTTGCCCATCATTTGGAAGGTGAAGTAGATCAAAGGTGGACTATTATCGAGAATACAGGTAAACAAGATGAGATTGGATCCATGGAATGGGATGCATTTAAGAACTTATTTTACAATAATTACTTTCCTCTTATTATTCATATGAAAATGTAGAATGAATTTATTGAGTTAAAGGAGAAGGATAATGAATATATTAGTACATATGAGGATAATTTTACAAGACTTTCAAGGTGTGATTTTGGTATTATTATCCAACCTGAAAGTAAGTGTGATAAGTTATTTAGTACATTAAAACCAAAACCCCAAAGGTTTTTATCCATAAAGTACTTCAGTAGCTATGAAGAAATCATTTCATGTTCTATAAAGGTGGAAATAAATATTGGGATTACCCATCAATCTTAGGGTTTTGATAAGAAAGGAAAGATGTAATTAAAAGGAAACTCTAAAAACCATGGGTTATAAAAAAAATTCTTTCCTTCATGCTCAAAGTGTGGAAGGAAACATGGAGGAAATTTTCTTAAGGGGACTGTAAAATGTTTCAAGTGTGAGAATGAAGGTCATAAAACAATTGATTTCTAAAGTGATGGGAAGAAATTATATAATTATATGAATATATAGAAAGCTCCATGGAATTCACCATCCACACTATAGTGTTTAAAATGTAAGTGTTATGGTACTTATGATAAATAATTCCCAAATCTAAAGTTTAATGATGATGATCAATGTTAACAACCTCTTAAGCTGAGAGACTAAAGGAAATATAATTTAATCACTATTTTTGATGAGGGTTGAAATAATAATGTGGTGAAAGGTACACCTATCATCTAATCAAGAATTGATAATTTCTTATTTGACTCTAGATTTAATAACTCTTTTATATGTGAATAACTATCTAATGGTATCAAAGTTCCATCCCAATAAATAGATATTTAATTAGTAGTGAAAACCTCTAATGGTATGATGATCATATATCAAGTCTATGATTATTCTCTGGTTTAATTTTGCAGTAATTTTCTTCTTATAAACCTTTTTATTATTCTCTTTTTAAATTTGAATTTATCATAGGAATGTAATGGATTTCACTATATAAATCCCATATCAATGGTCAAGGAAGGAATTTATATTTGATATTCCAAACAAACCTATTATTTTCTATCACTGTGATGATAAATATGAAATTCTAATGAAATCACATCCATTGTATGGGTCATGATTATCATTCAAATGGGGTGTTTATCTCAGATGGTTGGGGAGAAACTCAACATTAATGAAATTCTTATTTTACGATATTTTTTTATATATTTTAAAAATAGTTTCCTAGTCTTCCGCTGAAATGTGAAGTTGAGTTCTCAATAGAACTCATACCAGGTGCTACACTTATTTAAAATACTCCCTATAAAATGGAAATGAGTGATTTGTAGAAATTTAATAAACAACTATAGTAGAATATTTACAAGGGATTCATTTGTATAAGTGTGTCTTCATGGGGTGCACCTATCAATTTTTTAAGAAAGATAGATTAATGAAATTCTACATTGATTATCAAGATCTGAATAAGATCAAAATCAAGAACAAGTATCATATACCTTGTATTAATAACTAGTTTGATTAAGTTCACATAGCACAATACTTTTCCAAGATTGTCCTTTGTTTTGGATATCATCAATTGAGGGTCAATAAGGATTATATACCCAAGATAGTATTCTATATAAGGTATAGACACTATGAGTATAAAGTGATTACATTTGGTCTTAGTAATTCTCCCAGTATATTCTTGATTTTAATGAATAAAGTCTTTAAATATTACCTTTATCAGTTTTTGGTGGCCTTTATAGATGATATTATCATTTATTCAAATAATAAGGAATAGCATTAATATCACTTTATAATTGTAATAAATACCCTAAAAAAAGATAAATTGTATTCAAAATTTACAAAGTGTGAATTTTGGATACAAAAGGATTCATTTTAGGGTCATATATTCTCAATAGAGGGTATATTGGTAGGTCCATAAAAGAAAGAGGCTATTCACATTATTCTAAACCAACAATAGTGAATGAGATCCATTGTTTTATTAGTTTATTTGGAGATTATCGATGGTTTTTTGGATAATATATCATGATTTTATAATCCACTCACCAAGTTAACTCAAAAGGGATCCAAGTTACTTTGGGAAAGTGAATGTGAGGGATATTTCAAGGAACTAAAAAGAAGGTTAGTTAGCACATCTATGATTACAATAACCTATAGTGTAAAAGGGTTTTTAATCTATATTGATGCATCTAATAAAGTATTAGGATTAATTATCATGTATAATGGCATGGTTATAGCGTATGCCACATGATAATTGAAGTTTCATGAGAAAAATTACTTGAATCGTGATTTGGAGTTAGCAGTGTTTATTTTTTCATTAAATATATGGAGGATTTATATTTATGGAAAAAAGTGTGATATATATACTGATAAAAAAATTAAATTATATATTCATAAGAAGGAGTTAAATATTCCCCAGACAAGATTTTTGGAGATAATGAAATATTACGATTGTTCAATACATTACCACCCTAGAAAGTGAACAAGGTGGCTGACGATTTGAGTTGAAAGGATCATACTATATTATCTATGATGATGATAAAAAAGATTCAATATTTATATATTTGAAAATGATAGATATATAAATCTTGAAGGAAGTGGAGGAATACTATCTTTCTCAAATGAATGTTCAACTATCTATACAAATAAAGATTAATGAGGTTTAATAGGATGATATAAAGCTATAAAATAATATGATAAATGTTCTTGAGTTTAACCTCAATAGTAATGGAATGATAAGGTTCAAGAACTATTTATTTGTTCTATCCATGCTAGATTTTAAGAAATATCTATTACAGAAAGCTCATAGTTATTCATTATTAGTTCATACAGAAAGTAAAATGTATTATAGATATCTGTAAGAGTATTTCTGGTGGGATGGAATAAAGAGGGATATTGTAGAGTTTGTATATTAGTGCTTGGTATGTCCGAAATTTAAGGCTGAGAGACAAAAGTCTGATGGTATGTTACAACTATTACCCATACTAGAACAGAAATGGGAGAACATCACCATGGATCTTTTTCATAGGACACCCTAAATGATCTAAAAGGAATAATTCTATATGTGTTGTAGTTGATCACATTACAAAGTCAACACACTTCATCTCTATCAAATAATATTTCTCTATGGATCATATTTCTAGAATATAAAATAGGTAATTGGTTAATTTTCATATATTACAACATTCAATTGTATCTAATTAGCATCTGAGGTTTACTTTGATGTTATGCCAAAGTCTTCTGTAAGCTATTGATACATAGTTGTGTTTTAGCACTGTTTATCATACTCATATAGATTATTAGTTAGAGAAAACCCTTAAAACCCTAGATGATATATTGATTTCTTTTTCTATGGATCTAAAAGGTGGTTGAGATCAACACCTTCCTCTAGTTTAGTTTTCTTACAACAATATATTTCACTAAAACATTTAGACGTCTCCTTATAAATCCCTATATGGAAAGAAGTGTAGAACTCCAATGTATTATGATGAAGTTAGAGAAATAAATCTATTGAAACCTAATCTAGAAAAATAAATTATATAAAAGTTTATATTCATTCAATAACATATAATGACAACACAAAGTCGACAGAAAATTTATGTTGAAAATTCTTGGTGTAATCTTGAATTTGAGGTTGGTGAAAATGTGTTTCTAAGAATTTGACTATGGAATAAGGTAAATATATTTAGAAAGAACGTAAACATATTACCTAGATATATTGGTCCCTTTGAAAATATTTATAATATCGGGATGTTAGCTTATCAATTAGCACTTCCACTGAACCTCTCTCAATTCCACGATGTATTCTATATATCTCTCCTGAGGAAGTACGTACCAGACCCTTCACATGTACTAAGCTCATAGTTCATACTGATGGATCATGATCCTTCCTATGAAGAACAATTGGTAGATATCCTAGATCATAGAGAGAAAGTTATATAAAAAAACCACTCACTTAGTTAGCGTTTTATAGTGAAACCACCAATTTAAAGAAGCTACATGGGAACCTGAAGATATGATGAGGTAGAAGTATCCTCATTTTTTGCATAAAAGTGATAAATTAGCAGGGAAAATTTTATTTTAAAGGGGGTATAATGTAACACCCAGATGATTTTATGAAATTTTTTTCAAATTAATTTAATTTCTTGGATAACTTTTGTTACACAGAACATCAAGTTATAATAAAACTGTGATATAATATTACTATTATTTAAACTTGACCATTATAATCAAGTCATTAAATTTAGAGGTATGAATAGGAATAAAAAAAATTAAAAAAATTATGAATAAAAGTTTTATATAAATAAAATATATTTATAAATAAGTACTTAATTTTTAGTAATGTCTTTATATACTTTGAATATACTTGTCTCTCAAAAAATGATTTGTATTTTTTTTTTGAAAAAATAATAAAATGAATTTTTTAAACTTTTAAAAAAATTAAAAAAAATAACTTCAATTCTTGAATCAACATGTAAAAATTAGGTTAAGATTAATGTTTTAGAATTTTCAAAAATTATTGATTTTTCGATGAAAAGTGAAAAATAATGATTTTTATCAAAAATAGTCTTTTCGTTTAAAAAATTTACAAAGCTTATTATTATTTAAAAATATTTTAAATTTAAAATTAGTTCAATTATTTTTTTATTAAACCAATTTAGTTCATTTTAAAAAAATCATCTTTATGTTTGATATTAAGACATTCTCTACTTATAACAATTTTCCCTTTAGAAAACCACCATTTCGACACATCTACAGATTTAATTTTAAATTGAACTTTTAAACTTATATGAATTGAGTTTGGAAAAAAGGAATAAATATTTTTAATCATCATAATTATTCTTATATAATAAGTTTAAATTAAATTTTTTTCAAAATGAATAGTAAAATTAGTAAAAATTAATTATCGTGTTTAAAGTTAAAATAGTATTACTGGGGGTTAAATTAAAAAGATAAGGGTTTAACTGACCTAAAAAATTTTAAAAAATTTATTTTATAGACATATTTAGACTTTATATTATATAATGTTTGATAATAATCTATTTTGGGTTCTTTTGGCATGTTTAAAACGTGGTTACACTTTTTTATTTTCAAAAATTCAAAGTGTGTCCTCTCCCCCATTTATATAAGGGAATCTACTCTATTCTCCTATTAACACTTCAAAAACCCTTTATTTAGAAAAATATCTATAAAAATATATTCCCTAATTACATAATCACATCCTTGAGTCCTTATTTGTATTATTAAACCCTCATAAGAAGGATTTATGTGTAAACCTATAAAGGTTCTCCAAAGAAGAGTTAAAATTATTAAGCTTTTGTTTTTGTTTTATAAATTAGTAAACTTTATTTAAATCTTATTGAACTATGATGATATAATAAAAACATTATATAACATATATTGATATTTTATTTTTTAATAGCATAACCTATATCCACCTCCTCTTCCATTAAATTAGAAATGAAACCATCGATCGTGTGTATAGCGGACTACCGCCTCGTGAACTGATGTAATTAATTTTCCATCACCCCATATTATGACTGGATATAACAATGGAATTAATATATTTATATTATATTTTTGAAATAATTTTACTCCAGGAGTTATAATATCACATATAAATTCTTAATTTCTATTCCTTGGGAATACGATAACATCGCTTGTGTGTACGGAGGAATACTACCTCGTGAAGCGATGTGATTCATTTTTCACATGAGATTTACATGGAAGATAATAAGGATAAATTTTATGAATATATTTGATATATATTAAATAATAATGAATCTATAAATTTATATATTATTTACCTTCCTTTCATTCCATCTGTTTAGAAAATAGAAATAGCGTCCATCCGTACGTACGACCTACCATCTCAATGAACGATGTAATTCATTTTATATCACTAAAATTAATGGATTAATATACATAAATATGTAATGAATATATATTATATTTATATAATGGTTAAAATTCTGGATATTATGGAACCATGATCAAATTAAAATGACTGAAAATACCAAATAGAAACATACATGAAAAACAAAGCAGTTATTACCTGAAATGATATTTTAACATGTAATTGTTAATAAATATGTAATAAAAGGTTATAGGTATATAATATATGGTATTATACATATGATCATGGTTCTATAATATATGTATAACAATCTGATATTTATCATACATTATGTTCTAACATGTATTAAGGAAATCAATACTTAATAAAAGGGATTTTCATCTCCTTTTATTTCTATAGGAAACATGCCTTATATACCACTTGTTTATTTTGTGTTGTGTATATACTACCCATGAAGGTATTTTATAATTATTATAATAAAAATTATGCTATATACATATACAAATAATTTTATTTATTTCATGGGGCTTATGATTCAAAAGATACCAAAGTGGTAATGGTGTTATATTACAATCCCTTTATTTATCAAGATTGTTTATGACTATGATTACAATGATGATATTTTATGATATAACTATCAATAAAAACATGAATTTTATTCTCCTATAGTTATTTCATTAAAATACATGTTTTAATTTAATTTTCCTCTCTTTAGGTACTAAATCTTCAGAAATGTTTTACAGAAACCTAGCTTTACCTCTCTCCTCGGTTAAAATTATTTTTGCATTCATATCCATGTTTTCAAAAAAAAAATTAAAGAAGGTTTTTTACTATTATAAAATGATTATTTAAAATAATTTTTATCCATTTTTTTATTTTTAGAAAATTTCTTTAAATGAATCTTATTTTATTTTTCTAAATAAGGTTCTTTTGACTTTTTAACAAAAATTTGAAATGAATATTTGTTTTATCATATACGGTATAAATGAAATTTATCTTCATCATAACCAATCAATTTTTAAAAGATTAATTTATATTTTTTTCAAGTATATTTTCGAAAAAAATTATTTATATAATATTTTTTGAATTTATATTTTCAAAAAAATGTTTTTAAAAGTGGAAAGGTTATTTTCAATAAGAAATGTTCCAAGTGATATTTAAAAATAATATTCCATCTAAGATGATTTATTTGATGTTAATTGATATTTAATTGGGATATTTTCTAATGATATCATCCTTATTATTTCTCGGGATGTTTTATGTTTATAATGAAATGATTTTTGTAAAAATCATTCTTTTCCCACAGTTTATGATATGATGAAATGATGAAATGTTTATGAAACTAATTACTTTTAAATAGGTTATTATATGATTAAATGTTTATGAAACCCATTTATTTCCATGGGTTATTCTATATTGAAATGTTAATGAAACCCATTTCATTTCATGGGTTTGGATATGATGAATGTTTTATGATATTGTGTCACACATTTGTATGATTTTAATTATGTGACAGGTAAGACCTATATCTCCCTAAAATACATTGGTAAATGTTTTATATCTCATGAGATAAATAGGACTATAATGGAGAGTGAACCCAGTTTCATAAGGGGGTTTTCCACTATGATAGTCTTGGAAATAAACATTGACTACTACGATGGTTTGGGGAGTGAACCCATTACACTATGATGGTTTTGGGAATAATTATTGACTACTATGGAAATTATTTTCTATGCTTATGTGTGTGCCACAAATATATTTATTGTTCCAATGTTATATTCTCATGGATATTTTTCTTTGATTCCATTATTATTCATTTCTTATGAACTTCCAATATTTGTTCCATAACTCGTGTTTATGATTATATGATATGTATGGTATATGTTAAAATGTTATTCTATTATTATGATAACCTTATTATCATGTTATATTAATATATCCCTTGTTTACCATTACTAATAATATGATATCACCCTTTATTATGTTTATTTTCCCCATGCTATGAAGAAAGTCATTATTTATGGCATGTCTAATAAGGGTTCTGGTTATAAAGAATTTAGTGGGAGATTATTTAGTTCACCTATGAACCAGTTATTTATATATCTAAGTTTCCAAAGGCACTAGACCTATATTATTCTAGTGTAGATAATTATATTATTTAATAAATATTAATTTATTAAGATATAATATATATATATATATATATGAGAATTTTGGTTCATAACAGTAAGAATAACTAAACACGTACCTTTTAATGAAATTTTAAGCAATGTATGTGTTGTGTTATAACATGATAATAATTTTAAAGTAAAAAATATAGTATAATAAAATTAAAAGATAAAAAATTTAAACTAGTGAAAGATTAAGATAGAGTTTTTTGGGTCTAAACAAGCAACATTAGCCCTTCAAAGTAAATGTAAAATGATATAACATTGGGGAAACAGTACAACCTCAGTAAATTATAATGGAAACAAATTTAATAATATATCTTTGAAACTTAATATCAATTGATAATATCATATATGAATTGTATATCTCTACCTTCTTTATTTGGACTTCTTTGTATAGTCAAAATTGAAACAAAATATAAATTATAATCATCATAATACATCAAATATCTAATTAATATTATTACCCATAATTCTCAAAATTGTCAAAGTATTTCATTTTATCAATCTTAGATATTGATAATTCTATACTTTTTCTAATCTCTATAAAAATCATCATTTAATTCATCATTAAAATCCTATATAAAAATGGAATTAAATACTTTTAATAATCTCAATATTTATGTAATACAGTGCCTTAAAAATTCTAAAAATTTAAAATTTAAATTTAACTAGAATTCATCAAATTATATGTTGTAGAATGTGAAAATTTATCTATCATAGATAGTAATTGATAATTCACCTTGTGACTCTAGTCTTCCTTAAAATTGTCAACTGAACCATATTGGTCATACCATTTTAAAATATATTTGAATTTGATAATATTCAAATATAAGAATCATCTCATATAAAATGGAAATAACAATAACTCTTAAAATATATTTGGATTTAAAATACCTAAAGAAAACATATACTTAATACAAAAAGGTAACACTTTATAAATTAGACTATATGTACATGTATCTTCTTTGAATACATAAAGGAAAATTTCAGAATCATTGTAATAAATAAGATTTTATACTTAGTAAAACTTTAAATACATAATTGTTAACTTCAATTATAATTTCATAAATAAGGGTATTAGCACATCAAGGTCCATACTTTTTTAAATATTAAATACATAAAAGTTAACTTCACTTCTGGATCCATAAGTAAAGGTGTCCAGTTTATACATAATGGTAATTTCCTTAGATGAAAAAACAATATGTAAATGTACTTTCCTTAGAAAATTTATTCAATAAAATATATGATAAAATAATACTAATGAATAAAAAAACAATTTTATAATAATAATAATGAATAATAATGAATAATGTGAGAATAATAATAGTGAATAATAATAAACAATGTGATAATAATAATAATTAATAATAATGAATAATGAGAAGGGAATAATAATTATCAGAATATATAAATCAAAAACTTAAAACAAAGAAGTGAAGAGTCACTCAACATTCTCCCCCCTTTTTGATAATTAAAAAATATAAACATCACTTCCCATTATGGTAAGATAAAAATTAAAGTAAATATAAATAAAATCATGAAAAAACTAAAATAATATTAAATAGAAACAAAAAATAAATAGTCACGTCAAATATTACTAATAAGAATCCCCCCTATGATAAACATTTAATATCCTGGTAAACAATAATAATTCAAGGAGTAAACTAAGATGCTTCAATATAAAAACATCCCCATAAAATTAAGAATAATTAAAAAGATACCTACTATTAAGAAATAAACAAATAGTAAAATATCCCCCATAATCAAAGTTTTCTTTTATTTAATAGAGAAGATAGTGAATTCACACCATGTGAACTCCTCTTATACAAAATAGAAAAACTACAAGGAGATGCGAAACAATTTAATTATATTCAATGAATTATAAAATATATTATATGAATTAAACAATAACCAATGATTATCTTATTCCAATGAACCAAATAAGAAAATAGTAAAAGCACATAGCAACACATAATAAAATAGGCTATAAGGGGTTTGTATGCCAGCCATAATAAACATTATTACTTAGGCATGATGACCAACTTAGGACCAATTATATTTGAATAATATCCTTTAGGAACTCATTCTAAAAAAGGATTAGTCAACATACTATGTAAATTTTTTTTTTGATAGAAAATCTTTATTGTGACCAAGATATTGAGCTAAATATAAATAATATCCACTATAATAATGACCAAAATTACCACATTTAAGATAATTAATAGATTAAATACATTTATTTTTACCTTTAACAAAATATTTCCTACAGATTATGGGTGATTTCCTATTGTAATCAAGACTAGACTTTTTCTTATTCATTCTATTCATAATTTTCAATCTTATAAACTCATCCATACAATCTATTTAAATGGTGAATTTAGATAAATGATCCTTTAATATTTCTACTTCATCCTTCAACATACCATTTTACTTTTTAACATCTTTTAAATCAACATAATATTTATCCTTGGTGTTATAGATATTATTATTTAACTTACCATTCTCTTCATTAATCTTCTGTTTTATACTGTAATTTTCAAGAATCAGATATCAATATTTTTTCTCCTTTCCCATACCTTTTTTATTCTTATTTAGTTTCATGTAAGAATCGCTAATAGTGACTACACTATCCTATAACTTTTCAAAAATATTTTTTAACTCTTTTACACTAATATTATTAAATATATAATCAAGGTTAGAATCATAATTAGATTCATAATTAGAATTAATAACCTCATTCATGCTAGCCATTAGACATATATTTCCATCCTTATTTTTTAATTTATCCAATTCACTTAAATAACGTAACTGGGAAGGTGAAAATTATACTTTAATATATTTATACATAAAAAACATTACTGGTTTCCTTCTTGCTTCTAGATTCATCACTTGAACTTTAATCCTTGATAAAACTATATGATTCCATTTCTCTCTATTATTTTTTATTAAACTTTTTATATTTTCTTTGATTCTTCTACCTCTAACATTTAGGTTTGATGTGACCCTTATTTTTTCACTCATAACAAGTAAGATATAAATTAATCCAATTAATATTTGAACTACCATTATTTTTATTTCCTATTTTATCCTTCCTAGAATTATTTTTGTTTCTTCTGGACCACTTCGTCTTATTAATCAATTTGTACACTCTTTTCATAATATTTTTTTTCTTATCATTTAAATAAGTCAAGGAAAATATATCATCAAAGGAATTAGAATAAGTAATAATAGTTGTTAAATAATTACATTTTTTCCTCTCATCATCATCATGGTTAATGTTTTTTAACTCAAGATCGTACTATAAGAGAAAACCAATAAGATCATCAAAATTATATTTATTAAATTTCTTTCTCTCCTAAATTGTATCTTTATTGGCATGACACATGTTGGGTAGTGATATGAGAACTCTTAAAACTATAGCAGTATTTTCAAATATTTATCCAAGTGTGATTGTCCCATTCATAGTGCTTGTGAAACTATGAAATATTTTATTGATAACATACTTTTCTCCCATTTTAAAGTCTTTTACTTAGCTCGAAACATGCCAAGATTAGTTATTATATATATATACCATAATTTTTAACTTTTGAAATTCCTTAAATATTATGAGCAATCTTATAGGAAGAAACATGACTAAAAACATGTTGAATAATTTCACAATATCAAATATTCATAATCTTATAATTAAGAAAATACATAGATAAATCATTTCCAATAAGAGAATCAGGGTTCGTATCAAAAACTTTATAAGGTTTTACCATGGATTTATAATGATAAATTCTTAGTTTCTTAAGATATTATTCCAAAATGGATATATAATAACCATATTCATTCCTATCAAAGTAGGATAGATCCTATGGAATCCATCCATCATTTAGTCATTTACATTCCATATAAAATGATATATCTTCTAAAATATTAAATATATTATAATTTTAGAAACCAAATATAATATGAAATAACCAATGATCTTATGAAAATTTTTAAGGAATTAGAGTAAAAGAAATGGAACACAACTCTTAAAATGGTAAGTCTCTAATACTAATTGTTAGGTCCCACAATAGTGATGGTAAGATACAATAGTAAGGGTGGAATTTTTATCTTAAAATTATAAAATTAATCAAACAAGTAATTAAAAATTTAGTGGAGTAAAATATAATATACTTCAAAAATAAATAGTTTAGTGTAGTTTATTTGTAAAGAGTAAAAGAAGAATAAAATAAATGAGATAGAATAAGAGATTTTATTTTATTTTAGATACAAAGGATCCTACATATACTATTCACACTCTCAACTTTAGAATATGGATATTCACTATAGATACATCACTTTTGAATGAGAGTTAAAACTCTTATAAATTTTCCATTTTCAAACCTAGAGGAACAAAACCAAACCTTTCATTTTAACAAACCAAGGCACAACCAAAACCCTTCCTTTTTCAAACCTAGAGGCATAACCTAATTACTAAAAATATATAGGAACAATAAATAACCTATGATTAATTTTTATTTCGGTAATCAAAACTATACATGTACCTTTTAATAGAAGTATAAACAATGGGTACATTTTGTCACAACTCGATAATAACTTTATAGTACAAAGATGATACTGTATAATGTACAGATAAAATATTTACACAAATAAAAGATATATATTGTTTTACTGGTGTGAATAATATAGAATTTGGTGAACAACACATCCTTAGAAAATTATATTGACAGTAAGTGGAATAATATAGAATCTTGTTGCAACCCTTAGGTTATAATATTGGATTTATTATCAATAAGAAGTTATTTTTAATATTTATAAAGAATCTTGAGATTTCTTGAGTTAATTTTTGAATTTGAAGGAAAAGATAAGTTCACAACATGATCCATACATCATGATACAAGAATATTTTTTATAAGGTTCATTTGGAACTTTATACGATTCATTCATGTTGTGAATTTCGAGGTCTCACCACAAAGGATGTTTGTATAAGTTTGTTTTATTCCTTTGTAAAATTTTGTTTTTAAATATAAATGTCACAACATAGATTTTTTACCATGATGGATGCATGCTATATTTTTTTAAAGCTTCTAAAAAGAGTTGATCATGCTGTGAAATTTCAGATTTCGCCATAAAGGTATATCTAGCTAAATTTAGTGATTTTTTTATATAATTTCACATCATGTAGGGAATTTTTGCATAGAAACATGTTAAATCATAAAATATGATTAAAGGGTTCATTACAAGAACACCATAAATAAAAAAACTATAGGTACACGATTTTACAATCTTGTATTACTTTTCCTATGTTATAAATATAACACCATGAATCATTAGAACACACCATAACCCATTTGAAGGTTTTGAAATAGTTAAAAAAGAAACATAATTTATATTCCATGAAAGAGAAATTATAAAACTGACTGATAGCATCTATATATTTAAAATTGAAATGATTATGTGGATATCTCATGATAGTTGGGTGGTTATTTTAGAAATCAATAACTACTTATTCGAATTAAATGGATGGTATTTAATGGAAAATAATTCTAAGGTTGTATTTGAATTAAAGGAATTTAGAAGTTATTTATTATTTGAATTTGTATTTTAAAATTTAAAAAAATCAGGATATAGAGGATGTTGCTATGAAAAAGAAGATAATCATAGAGAAAAAATTAGGGAGAAATTTTTAAGATCTAAAATTATAATATAAGTATTGAAGTTTATTAAAATATCCAGTATTAAATTGAAATGTGATCAATCATATTTTAGTTAAATATCATGTTTGTAAAGATAAATATATTGTTCATATCACAAAATACCTAAAAGATAAGTCTGTAGAAATATAGTGAGCACCCTTTTTTGGTGTGTATTCTTTTGATCAATATCTAGTGATTTTGACATGCATGTCAATTATAACTTTGTATCCCTCTTAAAAGTAGTGTGTGGAAGAGATACATAGGTATTTTACTTTGTATGAGTTGTGATATATTCTTAAATCATGTAATCACATACTAGTAAAATAATAGTTAATTAGAATATCAAAAAATTGTTGATATGTACTCCTTGGTCAAAGATCTTTATGGGTGAACCAAGTAAAAACTATGTTTCTATGATATTATTAGTTTTTCATTTGATTTAACATATAAAATATATTAAAGTTTAATTTTCCAACATGAATACAATATTTGATTAATAAAATGAAAAGAAAAAATTTAAAGACACCTTAATCCCCCCCCACTTAGAGTGTACAGTGAGACTACAGTGACCCCAACCCTAGTAACCTGGAGCTAGTGTCTTACTTTATTACATTGGAAAAAGATACAAGGAATCACATCCCAAATGACTGAATAGTTTATTATTATTTTTAAATTAGATACATACGTAAGTCCTTCATTACATTTGAAAAAAAAATTACAACATAATTTATTTTTTGAGAATAACATTATTCCCTCTAGAATATCCTTGCTCATAAATCATAGTACACTTCATGGAATCCTAGGGAAATGAAAATAATAAGGGTGATAAAAAATTATTAGTAAATATTAAGTATAAAATAATCTATCATGAATCAATAAGCACAATCGATATGGAAATATAAATTAACGAACACACTACCATTTAAATAACATGACAACATTGATAATATAATTCATAATCAATATGGTAAGTAAAATAACTGAAAACACATTCCATTTAGTCAATAAAGTGAGAATGAAATGAATAGAGATAAAATATCATTGCAAAAATATCATGGATAATAAGATAAGAAATAATCAATATGGAAAGGTAAATAACTGAAAATGCATGACATTTAGTCAATAAACTGAGAATAAAATGCATCCATATGTAATATCATTTTGAAATTTTCATAGATGAAAATAACTTAATTCTAAATGATGTAAATTCATAATTATTGGAAGTAGTGTTCTCAAGAATGTGATACCTATGCCATCAAGACCTTTCACAGGATAGTTTAAAACTACAAGTAAACCCCATTTAATGGTAGCATACTGATTCTCCTCATGAATTTAGTGATGCATCAAAGGAATATATAATTTTGGTCCTCTTACATCTCTTTAAGTCCAAATCATTCCTCATATATTGAATAATTTATTTAATTCATGAATAATGTGACCTATCATGAAATATATGTATTGAGTAAAAAAAATAGGGATTTATCAATATTTCCCTAGATAAACAAATAACTTTCATTCTATAACACCATATGTAGAAATGATATGTTGTTTAATCAATAAACATATCCATGATAAATAAAATGGATATTTAGGTGAAATTTAATGTCTTATGATCAAATGAAAGTGAATATTTAAAGCAAAAGTTAGTGAATACAAAAATGAATTAAGGGAGTGGATGTCAATACTATACATGTTCAAAATAATTATAAATCATCTAGAATAATAATAAATATTTTATCAATACAACATATCCCCATTGTATTATACGTAAAAAATGTTTTGTTGGCCTTGATGAATAGAAATACAATAAAAATATCTTTAAAAACATTTTTGAATAAAATTTACTTTTTATTTTTAAAATAACCATTTTAAAAAAAGGTTCAAAAAAATTGAAAATGATTTTATTTTAAAATAACCTTTAAAACATATAAATAAATTTATAAAACATTTAAACTTCATGACGGATATAAATTTCATACTTTCTGAGTATGTTGAAACAAATATTTCATTTTCATTTTCGATAAAATCCAATGGGGGAATGTTTAGATAGTTATAAGAATAATCCTTTCAAAACATTATGTAAAAAAGTAAAAATGGGTAAAAATTTATTTATTAAATCATTTGGAAAATTTAAAAAATATATTTGAAAACATTTTTAGAAAACATGTTTTTCGAACAAAATGGATTTCCAAACAAAGAGATAAATGAAGTTGCATTTTATTAAAAACATTTTCTCAATTATTTTAAGTACTAAAGAGTGAAAAAAAATTACTATTTTTAAAAAAAATTCTCAAATAACCATATGAGAAGGAAATTGAAGAGTTTATTAAAAAATTATCAAATAATTTCCTTCAATGGAAATTCAAGTATAAATAATCCTGATTAAAATGAGATTGTGAAATAAACCCTTGTAAAGATCATAACATTTAAGTGAGAATTAATCAATGAATAAATTATGTGTATAAAATTTATACTCATGAAAAAAGTTTAAATACAAAATAATATAATTATAATTCATTACACACATGATCTTAGAATATTAAAGACAATGAATAAGTAATATAACCCAATGAAAACAAATTGAGTTATGAAATTCCTTACCACTTGTTAAATTTTAAGTCAAATCCCCTTAGATGAAATAATTCAAATTAAAACATAAAATACAATAAATTATTAATGAACCATTATATTACATTTTAAAGGGAAATTATATATACCAAATAAAATAATTAGGTTCATAAGATTAAAATATGCCTCAATGAAGGTAAATTGAGACGAAATCCCTTACCTAACGCTTACTTTTGGTTGAACATGATTTAAACTCATGTATATTAGTTTTAAACATTTTATTAACTTATAAATGAAAAATATTAATATTTATAAGATCATATATGATACCTTTAAACATTTTATCACCCGTTCATTTATAATATTTCATTGTTTTCATTGTTTCAGGTGTTAATTTTCTTGTTTTCTTATTCATGATTTGTCATGAAAGTTCTAGTTCATGTGAATATAATATAGTTTTCTTATCTAAATAATAATAATCATGAAATAGTAATCATATTTATATATCAATTATACTTTTAATACCAATCATTAAATATGGTTTTGATAAATTAAGTACATTACGATCATGGAGACGGTAGGTTGTACGTACGCATGAGTAATTTTTCCATTTTCCAATGATCATTATAGAAAGAAGGAAAGTAATATTTTATCTTTTCATAATGATAATAATATCATATATACCATATTATTTTTTTAAATATACTTATATATATCATCCATGGTGTTTGGTGATAAAAAGAGAGTCACATCACCTTTTGAAGATGTTCGTCCACACTTACATGAATGATTTGATCACTTTTTAGTGTAAGAAATAAAATGATATATCATATTTTAAGAATGATAAATATATAATGAATATCATAATTATGTAATTTATATCTCATATATTCATTAACTTTATCCCTAATACCTTCCATGCAAATCATTAGTGAAAAATGAATCACAATTCTTTGTGGCGCGGTAGTCCATTATACACACAAGTAATGTTATAGTATCTCCTACAAAATGGAAAGTAAAAACTGGATATATGGTATAATTACTCAAAAGGTATAATTTTTTTATAAATATCATATAAATATATATATATACTTTTTATCCATCATCATACCCAACTGTGAGATGTGGTAATGGAAAATTAATGGTATAGGTCCGAAAGGCAGTAGTCTACTGTACACATGAATGATGGTTTTGTAACCCATTTGATGGAATTAAAGATTTTTGTAGGTCATGAAATTAAAATAAAAACATCTAATTATATTTAAGATACTAAAGATATTATATCATCCTGGTTTAAAATGAATTTAATGATTTGTAGGAAGGAATAAAATAAAAACGCTCACTGAAGAATTTTACCTCTTCTTCAGATAACCTCTATACGTTTGCACCAAAAGCCCTCATATTTTGTCTTTATGGCCAAAATAATGCTTATAAGATGATATTAGGTAATTTTTTAATTATTTTAGTAGGTATTTTATAAACCAAAATTGTTTTAAGGTGTGAAAAATACAGGATAGTGGGTGGCCTTTTATAAGAGAGGTGACTGGCACAGTTGTAATTATTTTAAAATAAAAAGGTGTACCCGTGTTTTTCACATTAAAAAAGGGTTAAAAATGGATTATTATCAATACTTAGACATTATAATTTTTATATATTTCCATAAAATAGATTTCATGAAATTGTTTAGGTCATTTTAACCCTTATATTTTTATTTTAACCCCCCCCCCCCAGTAAATCCATATTTACCTTAACCACGATAAAAAAATTAATGTTTTTACTATTAATTTTGGTCAAATATAATGTTATACTTATCATATAATATAAATTATTATGATTCTAAAAAATTAATCCATTTTTAAATATTACATTCACATAATTGGAAAATAAATAATTTAAAATCAATCTCGTAGACGTAATGAGATAGAGGGTTTTTAAAGAGAAAATGTTTAAAAGTTTACAAAACTTTTATATCAAAATTAAATATGAAAATGATTAAAATGGAATAAATTGGATTAATAGATATATAATTTAAATATTTTTACTTTAAACCCAATTTAAAATATAATTTTACTTTATAAATAATTTAACGAAAAGGCATTTTTCAATTAAAATTCAGTATTTTTCACTCTTCATTGAAAAATGAAACATTTCAGAAAAATACAAAAAAATAACCCTAAGATAATATTTATATTATAATTTCAAAAATTAATTTCATTTTATAAAATAAATTTTCTAAAATTGTTAAATATTAATTTTAAATTATGTTCACAAAGCACAACTAAACCTTCTTTTATAAAAAATATAGTTTTTCAAGAAAAACATTTACTTTTATTTTAAATGATTATTATTTTATTTATAATCAATAGATAACCATAATTTTCATATTTTATTTGTTATTATTCATACCCTCCAATTTAACGATTAGGTTATAATGGTATACTATATTATGGTTTATTTCGGCTTGGGGTTGTGTGTTCCGCAAGCTATTGAATAGATTAAATTTAAAGAAATATATTGTGTGGGTTGTTTAAGCTTATTATTGTGTGTTGAAAATGATATCCAATATATTTTTCTTATTTAATAATATAACGGTGTTACATACTCCCTGCATTAAATGAATTGTGTCCTTGCAATTTTATCTTGAGCTTATAAATCAAGGGTATGATATTTGAAAATTCATTTGTTGAAAAACCCACATCATAAAAATGTTAATAAAATATAATATTAATAATATAGTAAATAGAAGTAATAAGGTCATATGGAAAAACACATAACTAGGTTTATAAGTAGTATAACGTTGGTGTAAAGTGAATATTTGGACATGGAATAAAAACATAAATAATTATAGAGAATGATAGAGGTCATTGATTATAAGAAATTAAATGATCAATGGAAAGTTAAGGACCTCAAAACCATAAATCTATTATGAGTTACGGGACCACTTGATTCATCATAAATGTAGGTACTAGGATAAAATGTTCATTTCAATATCATTTCTTATTGTAGAGAAATTTATTTACCATATAGATTGAGAACATATAAAAATATACTTACTTTATATATTTTTATTTAATAGGTATAATTTCATCATTTGGTTGTGCTTCGATAAATTTCCAATTCGTCCATTACTCCAATAAATGAATATCCAAAAATTAATTTTTTATTCCTAAATCACTAAAATTAACTTTTAGTGGATCATAAAATCTATAAATGAGTGATAATTCTTCTATTTGTCTCTAAATATTTTCCAAAAACATTATTTTTAGCACAAGTTATCCAATACAATACATTAATCTCTAAACCTCAATAGTAACACTATGAGTTCATCATTAATATTTACTCATCAAATATTTTAACTAAAAAATGAAACATTAACCACGAAATCACATAGTCTAATGGTAGGAAATAAAGCCTTTTCGTTCTTCAGTCATGAGTTCAAGCCCTATTCCCTTATTGGATGTGACGGGTTATAACCCAGCATATGGGTTATCCTTTTTCTAAAACCATATTAATATATTTCCTATAACATTTCCAAATTTTAATGAAACCTAATTAATACAACATAAATAATAAGATAAACCTTAATGGATATCAATACATATAATCTAATGTCTAAAAAAATGTAAATTCATTCTTCCTCAAATAACTCTTTCACATATTAAAGAAAAAAGTTGTATTTTTATATAGATTTTCCAAAAAAATAATTAATCATGTTTCATTCCTACCATAAAAATATTTAAAATGGGTATTTAACACTTTGAACTTATGATCAACCTTAAACTCATAAAACCATGATGGTATCCATAAAACATAAGTTAATGAATATATATATTCTTCTAAAAGTTTCATAATTTTTAGATGATTCATAATTCTTATAACCAAAATACCATTGGTAAAAATACTTCTATAAATTAATTCTTTAATCTCAATACACAAATACTTCATCCATTTTTTTTCAACATATGTACTTCTTTGGTTTAGGGGTTAACCTTTATAAGAGTTCATTGACTTAGATAATTCTCATGTTCTCCATATTAAAGAAAAAAACTAAAAATGGATCCCTAGGATGGTATTTATTTCCTTCTATCATACTCTTTATTTTCCTTAGAAATTCTTTTCTTTATGGCCTTAATTTACAAAAAAAAAAATCTATTCCTTTGAGATACTTTACTGGGTTTCTCTTTTCGCGTCTCTTATTTGAAGGAAATATAGCCTTCTTTCATATATGGTCTTCATCAATTAATATCTTAGATAACTTTATCCTTCTCTTCTATGGTGATTCTTGTAGTTGGTTAGTTATAGGTTTTTAATCATATTTCATGATAGGTGAGTAGGAATAAAAATGATATCTTTTACTCCCATCATCAACTCATTTTGTTTCTCATAATCACCACATTTTCCTTCATGTTCAATGTTAACATGATTCTTTTAGGTTTCATCCATTGACTAAAACCAAAAATCATAGTGTGATAAACAATAATAGTATTGGGGAATCCATATGATCATTTATAGAGTGTTTAAATCATAAAACCTTTTTTCTAATTTAATATTCCTTAGGTTTAACCTAGGTTATTCATTATTATAATCTATTAAAACCCTTCAAAATAGTTTGTAAATAAAATTTGAATTATTCTAATCATATCCCTCAGGAGTGTCAAACCAGGTGTGCAGTAAGGCCTATTTTCATGTACCTGGTGATGATTGGGTTAATCCTAATATGCCATTTACAGAGTGAATACCCTAGTAACATATATTATAGAACCCCATCCACTTATAGTATCCATATAGGTATGTATTTTCTATGAGAAATAAATTAATCTATTCATTACCAAAGATTTAGTATCTTCTTCTATACTATTCTTAAAGTCTATTATAGGGTTATGTTCCCTAATATATGTTTTCTTTAATCTAGTTCTTAAGGTTTCTATTAAAATTACTCTAATACCAACTATAGTGACCCTTACCCGAGTTTCTTTAAGACGATGTCTTACTTTATTAAATTGGCATAAGATACATAGAATCACATCCCAAAGTACCGAATAGGTTAATAGTCTTGGTAAACTGGATACATAATTGAGTCTTTAATTGGATTTTAAAAAAGAAATTACAAAATAGTTTTTTTTAGAATAACATTATTCCCTCTAGAATATACTTGAACATAAATCATAGTGCACTTAATGGAATCCTAGTGAAAGGAAAAAAATAAGAGCGAGCTAAAATGCTTGGTAAGGTTTAAGTACATCAGAGTATATCATGAATCAATAGGAATTATCAATATGGAAATGTAAATAACTAAACGCACATTACATTTAAAATACATTAATATCATGATAAGATAACACATAATTAATATATAAAGGTAAATAACTGAAAACACATGTCAGTTAGTCAACAAAATGAGAATGAAATGAATCCAAAGATAATGTCATTACAAAAATATCACAAATAATAAGATAATGAATAACTCATATGGAAAGGTAAATAAACACATGTCATTTAGTCAATAAACTAAGAATGAGATTAATATAGAGGTAATATCATTGTGAAAATATCATGGATAATAATAACTAAATTCTCAAAAATGGAAATGCTTAATTATTGGACATCATGTTCTTAGGGACATGATACCTCTACTATAAAAACATTTCACATGGAATTTTAAAACTATAAGTGAAAACTCATTTAATGATAGCTTACTAATGTTCCTCGTGATACTACTAATACATCAAGGGGATATATAATTCATGTTCCACCTGTAACTGTAGGTCCAAATCATCCCTCATATATCAAATAATTTACTTAATTCGTTAATAATGTTCTTTATCATCAAATATTCATATTGAGTAAAGAATATAGATTTATTAATATTTCACCAGATAAAAAATCATTATAGAACACCGAATTTAGAAATGATATATGGTTTTAGAAATAAACATATCCATGATAAATAATATGAATAATTATGGGAAATTTAATGTATAAAGATCACATGAAAGTGAATATTTCAAGGGAATGTTAATTACTATAAAAATGAATCGAGGAAGTAAATGTATATAATATCCTTAGTCAAAATAATAAAAAACTATCCAGAGAAATAATAGGGATGGTATCAATATAAAATATCTCGAGTGTATTTTAAAATAAAATTTTAAACATATAAATTCAATTTTAAAACATTTATTGGTCATGAAAATTATAAATTACATACATGTTGAGTACATTAAAAAATATTTCTTTTACATTTTTGGTAAAAGCCAAACGGGCCTTGTTTTAAAAATGACGTGAAGAATTATTTCAAAACATATTATAAAAAGTCAATATGGGTAAAATTTTATTTAATAAATCATTTGGAAAAGGATAAAAAAAATTAAAACATCTATAGAAAACATGGTTTTGTAAGAAAACGGATTTCCGACTAAATAAAGAAATAAAGTTGGATTTTATTAAAAACGTTTTCTCATTTATTTTAAGTACCAAAGAGTGGGAAATAGAACTATTTTTTTAAAAAAATCATGAATAAATATATTATAATTACATTAAATTTTTTATTAAACAATTATCAAATAATTTCCTTTAATGGATTTTCAAGTATAAATAATCCTGATTAAAATGAGATTGTAAAATAAACCCTTCCAAGGATCATAATGTAGAACTAGGAATTAATGCCTGAATATATTATGTGTATAAAATTTAAATCCACATGAAACAAGTGAAAATACAACATAATATAATCAAAATTAATTACACACATAATCTTACAATATCAAATACATTAAATGAGTAATATAACCCAATGAAAACAAATTGAGTTATGAAATTCCTTACCACTTGGTAACTTTTAATTCAAATCCCCTTCGATAAAATAATTCAAATTGAAAATTAAAATAACAATAATTATTAATTAATCATTATATTATATTTTAAAGGGGCATTATATACCCAATATAAAATAAATTAGGTGCATAGCATTACAATATGCCTCAATGAAGGGAAATTTAGACGAAATCCTTTACCTCATGCTTACTTTTAGTTTAACATGCTTTAACCTCATGTATAATGGTCTTAAACATGTTATTAACTTATACCATAACCATATTATTGTTTATAATACCATATATGATCCTTTTATAACATCTTATCACCCCTTCATTAATAATATTTCATTATTTTCATTGTTTCGGGTGTTAATTTCCTTACTTCTTTAATTTGTGAATTGTTATTAAAGTTTTTGTTCTTATGAATATTATATAGTTTCATCATATTAAGAATAATAATCATGAAATAATTATCATATTTATACATCAATTATATTTTTAATACCAATCATGAAATATGGTTTTGTGAAATTAAGTATGTTACGATCATGGAGACGGTAGGTCATACGTACGCATAAGTAACATTTCCATTTTCAATGATCATCATATAAAGAAGGTAAGTAATATTATATATTTATAGAATGATAATAATATCATATATACCATATTTTATTTTTAAATATACCTATATATATCATCCATGTGTTGTGCTGATGAAAATAGAGCCACGTCGCTTAGTGAAGGTGGTAGTCCACATGTACACGAACGATGTTATCATTTTTTAGTGTAAGAAAGAAAATGATATATTATCTTTTAATAATGATAAATATGTAATTAATATCATAATTTTTTCATTTATATGACATATATTCATTAAATATATCCTTATTACCTTCTATGTATAGCGTTAGTGAAAAACGAATCACATCTCTTCGTCAGGTTGTAGTCTTCCGTACTCACAAGTGATGTTATCGTATCTCTTACAGAATGAAAAGTAAAAAATGTATATATGATATAATTAATACTAAGGTATAATTATTTTATAAATATCATATATATTTATATATAATTTATATCCACAATCATACCCAACCATGATAAGTGATAATGGAAAAATGAATGACATCAGTTCATGAGGGGGTAGTCCTCCATACACATGAATAATTATTTTATATCCCATTTGATGTAAATGGATATAGTTTTAGGTTATTAAATTAAAATAAAAATAACTTAGTATATAGAATATTCTGAGGTTATTATATCATCATGGTTTAAAAATAATTTAGGTGGATGGAGGAACGAATAAAATAAAAACACTCGTAGAAGAACATTACCTCTTCTTTGGGTATCCTCCTTAGGTTTGCACCAAAATACTACATAGGATGGATTTATTCCCAAACTAAGAAATATATTATGAGATGAGGGAAGTTTTAAAGTTATATTATTAGGTATTCTCTACACCAAAATTATTTCAAGGTTTCAATAAGAGAGGATAGGGTGTGTCTTTTTATAAGTGAGGTGAGTGGCACACTTGTAATTATTTGAAAATAAAAAGGTATACCCACATTTTTAACATTCCAAAAGGGTAAAAAAATGGATTATTATAGATCCTTATACATTATAGAGTCTAACTATGGCCATAAAATATATTTTATACAAGTTTTTATTCCATTATAACTCTTATATATTAGTTTAACCCTCTGATAAATTCATTTTTACCTTAACTGCGGTAAATAATTTTTATTTTTTTCACTATTTATTTTGGTAAAAATTTAATTTGAACTTATTATATAATATAAATTATTATTATTACAAATATGGAATCCATTTATAAAAAATAAATTCAAAAAATTGTAAAATTTTAATTTAAAATTAATCCCACATATGTGATGAGAAAGTGGGTTTTAAAAGGGAAAATGTTCAAACATTTAAAAAGTTTTTATATCAAAAATCAATATGAAAATAATTAATATAAATACCCTAACCCTGGTATCCCATAGTCGGTGGTTACGTTATCACAATGTCATAAGATACAAGGAATCACATACTAAAGGACCGAATAGTTTAGTAGTTTTGTAAAAATAGACATAACTTGAATATTTTATTACATTTCAAAACATAAAATAAAAAATATCAATTACTTTGAAAACACCATTATTCTCCTAGCTTAACCCAGCATATCAACCATAATAAACTTCTTGAAATCTTGGGGAAAAGTAAAACATAATAAATTAGTGATCTCAAATGTTCAATAATGGTTAAGTGTAGAGAAAGATATCATAAATAATAATAAACAATTATGGGAAGGTAAATAATGTAAAAACATTCCATTTAGTCAATGACTTGAGCATAATATTGCTAGAATCAAATATGATCAAATAATTCCATATAAATAATCTCATAAGCTATAAAACGTAACCATATATATTATACTAAATGAATAATAACAGGAAATCAATAACTAATATTGTAATGAGTGAATACATAATGTGGGACATTATAAATATACCATCAAGGCTTCATCCAAGAAACCATACAAACGATTAATGCATCATCCTATACCCAAACTAGTTTGTCTTATGAGACCTATAGATGCATTGAGGGGCTATAGTAGGCCCCACCCATCACTTAATAATTCTAATGTATTACTCTTATGAAATTGTTAAAATATATAAATTTATATTGAAACTATCATATGAAATGTAAATAACTTTCCCCAATCAATAAACATAATCACAAGTCAACCAGAGTAATATGGTGAGTGGTATAAAAATAGTATATCCCCAATCAAACTAATCATAAACCATTTAATTAATTATGGAAGATATTATCATAATATATCAAACTCAATAAATCATAAGATTCAATAAATTAAATTGACATATATAAAAATACTTAAAATGAGATAATTGAAAAACTCGTTAGGAAAATGCCCATTTTCACTTTGAAAATTACATATGTTTAAAATGAAGTACAGTTATAAAAAAAATTTCTTTTAATATGACCTTGTAAAATTATAAATTTATATTAAAAATATTAAGGCATCATTATGGTGGGAAATTATATTTATACTGTATAAGTTAACAAACATTCCTTCCATACTTTTGTCGAAAAATTCTTAAAGAATGTTGTTTTGAAAAAGACAAAATATACCTTTCAAAACATTTGTAAAAAGTAAAACATGAGTAAAAATGACTTTAAAAACCATATAATAATATTAAAAACATTTTTCAAAACAATTTTAAAAAAACATGGTCATGGGATAAAACGAGAGTTTGAAAGAAAATGTTAAAAAGATAATTTTTTTAAAAGAAATTACCTCATAAATATCATATCATTGAAGTGATAATTGATCAAATGAATTGAATATGTGTACTTACTATAAATAAATATAAAACTTTTGAGTTAAAACCAAAGTTATTCAAAATAAATTTCACAAATATACTTAGTATGACATAATCATAGAATTATAAGTTTAACACAAATAATGGAAATTAGATTAAGAATTCCCTTATCACTTTGTAATCAGTCGAATCATATGACCCACAAAAATAATAATTATAAAATGAAACATGGAATAAAATTAATATAATGAGATTAATGATATGGTATATCAAAGTTCATTATATACATCATATACAAGAAATAAGTGGGGAATAAGTTATATATCTCACAGAAATAAAAGTGAGATGATAAACCTTACCTCATGATTCCATTTTGTTCTTCATGATTTAACAACCTAAGTAAAGGTTTCAATAATTTTATTAATTCACTAGATAACCATATTCATATTTATAATACCTTATATTATGATTTTATGACATATTTCTATGCATTCATTAATAATATTTCAATATTTTCACTATTTGGGGTGTGTCCGTTTCATGGTTTCATGGTTTCATGGCTGGTTCACTTCTGTATAATTATGGATTTTCTTTTCATATAGAAATAAAACTAAAAAAGTGAATTTTATTTTTATTCAATAACTTAAATAAGTTTAAATTTTCCCATATATCATTTTTATTTCTTACATTAGGATGATTCATTTGATAAAATGTTAATGATAAATATTTAGTTTAATTTCGCAGTTTTTCTGACCATCACATACTAGTTTCATTTTATTTAATATTATGTATATGTATTAGTTATATATAATAAAATAGGTTATAATATAACTATTAAAATTTTATTTAAAAATAATTATACTTTTAGGGCTAGCCTTGAATGCAGTAATGGAAAACAAAAAATCATTTTCCATGGAGATGGTTTGTCGCCATGATTTAGACATTGGTTTTGTTTCTTTGAATAAGAGGAAGTAATAAAAGGAAAATATAGAATATATTCCATTAGAAATATAAAATGACAGTATATACATGATATTGGATTAATTATGACTTTTTGGATGAAGTATTTGAATAGAAGGTATAAGAAAAAAATAAATTAAGAGATGTTGTATGAGAAAGTTACCTCTTGAATATCACCTCCTTAAAGAACCCCTTAAGTAAATTGGAATTGGTCTTTGAGTGAGACCAGCAGCACATGGATGTGAGGAGAGTGGGTAATAGATTTTTTGGTAGAGTTTTTAAGATATTCAATTCTTTTTATGAGAAAGGGGGTGGTGAGGAGTGGCAGTTATACTTGAGGAGGGGGATTTTAAGTGATTAAATAGTGATTATTTTATACTTAAAGCCAACCACATTTGGGTGGAATTAATTCCAAAAAATTAGTTTTATAATTAATATTTTAAAGGTTTATTAATTTCAAGAAACACATCATCCATCCATTTAATATTTTATTTGTTAGGTATTTTAAGCCTTTACCATTTAACTTTTACTCGTTATATTATTTTACCTATACTACGGTAACTATTTTTTTTACCATGGTATATTTTTTATTCAACAAAATAAAAATGACCTTATAACCTAATTTGAACCTTATGATTCCACATATGCAATACATTTTACCTCATTCAATTTATAAAAGTTATAACAATCAATTCTAAATATGTTGTGTTTTTTAAGGTTGAAATTGTGGTTTTCAAAATTGATATGCATGTGTTTCTAAATGTAACACCTTATGTATTATGTAATTAATTAAATAAATTTGGATCTATAATAAGGTTTAATAAATTTTAAATCATGAGCATATAATAATTTATTTATAAGAGTTATGGTATTTTGAAAAAAACATTATTTTCACTTTTTAACCCAAAAATCAACTTTCTTAGAAAATTATCAAACAATTACCCTAAGATAATTTTGATATTATGATTACAAGAATGAATTTTATTTGGTCAAATAAATTATCTAAAAGTTGTAAAAAATAATTTTATTTGTTTTATAATAGAAATAAATAGAAATATTTTTTTGAAGAAAACATTTATTTGAAGAATAAAATGACTTTACTAAAAATTATGTTTTCATTTACAAATAATAATTAAATTTTTATTGAATATGAACTTTATATTTATATCAAAATATAGGGAATCCTATTCAAATTTTCCAATTTAATGGTCTTGTTAAAATAATGATATTTTAGATTTCATTTAATCCCTATGTTTTGTGCAATGTAAGATATCAAACATAGTGTTCTTTTAAAATCCTGGTGATTTATATTCTTCCATACATCAATAAATTTCACACTAAAAAAATGAAATTTCACTTTTAAAAATAAACGTTTATATTTTAAAATTCTTTTTTGGGAAACCCATATCGTAAGAAGGGTTAATAAAACTTCCCCTTAAAAAGGGAATGTAAAAGGTGAATATCACCAAAAAAATAGGTTTCTGAATTGAAAATTTGTGGGAATTGAAAACATGGACATGGGAAAGAAATATAAATATCAAGGTCTGATTGAGAGTGATAGATAAGATGGTTATTATAAATTTTACCATCATAAAATAGTAAATATGTGATAGGTTAAAAGGCTATTGATTTTTCATTAATAAAATTAAATGAATAATATTTTTGTTCCAAAAATATTTCTAAAGTTTAGGAATTATAATGATTTATATAGTAATAACATAAGTAAATTTACTTATGTGATAGTTAGGGTTTCATCCATTAATTATTTTCCACCCCAAACTCATCTTTTTCTCTAAAAGTAAATAAAGTTCCAAAATATTCTATTTATCTTAATCATATGGGGTTCCCAAAATGAACTTATAATTTATCTATCTCACCATTTACATAAAGAAAAAAAATATTCCAAATTGGATATCATGTAGGATAGTGTTAGGTGAATCAACCTTATCACCCTCAGTTGTGGGTTTAAGCCTCACGACCTTACCAGATGTGATAGGTTATTTCCCAACTTAAAGGTTATCCTTTTTCTAAAACTATACTAATATAATCGTTAAAACATTCCAACAACATCCTTAATATATTCAAAATTAAATAAATGTTTTAACCTCAAAGTTTATCTCATATGATTCATTTTTCATTCCCAGAAAAATATAATCACCCATATTGCATCATTATTTCTTGAATTCTTTTTAAATCCAATGAAAAAGTCCATAGTAATTTCATCCATTACTCTAAGAAATTAATATCCAAAAAATAAATTTTTTTATGTCTAAATCACTAAAATTCACTTTTATCTAATCATAAGATCCAAAAAGAGTAAAAATCTATTACATCTATCTAAAACTATTTTCCAAAACCTATATGGTTGGAAAAAGTTATCCAATATTAATAAACACATTAATATTTAAACCTATTCAAAATTTAAACTTAAACAATTTCATAAATTGTTAACCTTATGACCCTTACAAAATATCAAGATCAAAAAATTTATAAATAAGGATCTAAATTTCCAAAATAAACTTACCATTAATCTCTCAAACAAGATGATGTTTATCTTAATAGTTACATACCAAACATGTGCATACCTCTATCATGTATTCTCTTAAAACATGTTAATAATTTGAATTACTATAAATATTTATTGAAAAAATGCATGCTTCCTTATTTCTTAAGTAAAAAATATATTTTTGGGTATTTTTATTAAATCCAAAAATTTTGTCAACTCCATCAATAGTATCATAAACCAATTTGTAAATAAATCATCAATTATCTCCAAGGTAATCTATACTATCCAATTTACTTTCTCCATATCAATCATCTCTTTATACCAACATCATTATCTCAATATAAATAACATATTAGGGGTTATATTTCCTTCAATAATGTGTTTTTAAATAAGTTTAACTTACCAATGAATCATTTTTCTTGGTACCATTCGACACATGTTTCCAAATCCTTAAATAAGAAGTTTCATAGTAAAATAATTATATATATCTCATGATTATTATAACCATAATGTCATTGATAAAATAATTTTACAACATAATTCTTTAATCTAAATACACATCCACTTCAATCATTGTACTTTATTCTTAAATTTTTAACTATGCTTTATCATCATATTTCTTTTTTCCTTTCATGTGTAATTTTTAGAAATATAACCATTACCCATAAAACCTTTTTATTATCTTCATGATAATTACCCCTAGGAAATATATCTTCATAATGCTGATACTTACCACATTTAAAACATCCTACTATCAATAATACCTTAGGGAGACCTTTATTCTCATCCATTTCATTAACATAAATTTTCATTTTTTACTCTATAATTACTTTATTTGTGTCTTATTTTTTCCATACCCAAAACATATTATCATTACATTAAGTTATTAAATTTGGTTCTTTTTCTCAAATTATTTACATATAGTAAAATTAATCTTCTTTCCTCTCTATTTTCTACCACCTGAGCTCTCATCGAACTCTATCCATCTCTTCTTTTATGAGGTTGAGAGTTGGTTAAAGTTAAAGTTGTTAATCATATATCATGATAAAAAATTAGGTATAATCACAATATCCTTCACTCAATTCATTATCCCATTTTTTTTCTCATAAACACACTGGAAATCACATTCATCATTAATCCATTTCCTCTTAGTTCCATCCATTGACTAAAACCAAAAATCATAGTGTGAGCAACACTACTCACATAGTCATGAAGAGTAATTTATAGGATGTATAAATGATGAAACTTTCTCAATCTATGAATCCCTTGGTTATCCATGGTCATTACCAAATATATATAATACATTATCCTATACTTAGACTTGTCTTGAAAGTAATTCATAGGGATATATTCCCTAGTCTAGGGTTTCTTAAATCTAGTCCCTAAGGATTCTATTAAAATTACTTTGATACCAACTATAAATACCCCAACCCTAGTTGTCCAAACTCAGTGTTTACTTTATTAAATTAGCATACGATACAAGAAATCGCATCCAAAAGGACAAAATAGTTTATTAGTTTTGTAAAATTAAATATATACTTGAATATTACATTACATTTCCTCCTTCAATGGCCTAAAGGCCTTCTTTTTTTATTGATTTTTGATAACCCCCCTTTCAAGGGATGAGGGGGAACCCTTACAAGGCTCGTATTCTTAGAGATTACATGACCCATAGGTCTTAGGGAAATATAAAAATTATAACTACATGGAACTAATCCTCCCTACCTTCTTCATTGTGATGTCAAATCTCTACCTTCTCATGTCTTGTTCGGCTAAGCTTCCCGTGTTGCACAGGCTGGTCCCAATAGAAAATCCATACCCTCTCTTTCTGAAAAAATCTTCTTAGCTTCTACTCTGGTGAATATTCCTACTCTGAATCTTCATCTGGAGTCTCCTCCTTGTAGATTATTTCTAGTCATTAATCACAATTTCTGGTGGTCCGAAGGCCTTGGGGTGGAACCAAGACCTTGATGTGGCCCAAAGGCCTTGAGGTGGCCTGAAAACCTTACTCGCCTGAAGGCCTTGGGTGGCCTGAAGGCCTTCAAGGACCCAAGGCCTAAACCTATGGCCCAAAATCCCAAATAGAAATTATGTCTCCACCTAATTTTTGAAATCGGTGGCCCGAAATCCCAAACAGATGAATATTACATTACATTTTAAAATTTAAAATACAACTTATCAATTCTTTTGAGAACACTATTATTCTCTTTTCTTAAACCTGCATAAAAACTATAATAAAATTCTTGGAATCCTAAGGAAAAGTAAAACATAAGAAACTGGTGAGCTCAAATGCTCAGTAAGGGTAAATTATAGCATAAGATACCATAAATAAGCATAAACAATTATGGAAAGGTAAATAACTGAAACAAATTCCATTTAATCAATAACTTGAGCATAATATGGACAGAATAAAATATTATCAAATAATGCCATATAAATAATCACATGAGCTAGAAAATATAACCATGGATATTCCAAAAATCTAATAATCACATGGAAATCAATAACTAATATCATAATGATAGAATTCATAATGAGGTACATTATAAACATATCACTATGGATTCGGCCAAGACCTCATACATTAACAGTTAAGACATCAACTAATACCCAAATTGTATGTATCATGAGACATGCCAATGCATCGAGGGGATATAGAGGGATCCTTACATCACTCACTAAGTCTAATTAATTCCTCTTATTAATGGGTTGAAACACATTCAACACATATATTTAAAAATAGAATATGAAATGTAAATAACTTTCCCCGATCAATAAACATAATCACAAGCCGTCCAGAGTAATATGGTGAATGGTATCAAAATAGTATATCCCTAATCAAACTGATCAAAAACCATTTAATTAATTATGGAATATTATATCATAAGAGATAAACCTCAATAAATAAGAATATTCAACATAGGATATTGACAAAGATGAAAATAATTTAAATGATAACATTGATAAATTATTTAAGAAAATGCCATTTTCAATTTGAAAATAACATATGTTTAAAATATTGCGCAATTATAAATGAAAACATTTTATTTGAATATTATATTGTAAAATTTTAAATTATTCATCAAAACATTAAGGTATCATGTCAATGGTAAAATCGGCTCATGTCGCATAAGTTAAAAAAACATTTCTTCTGTATTTTTGTCGAAAAAGACTTAAAGAACCTTGTTTTAAAAATAAAAAAATATACCATTCAAACCTTTTTTTTAAATAAAAAAAATGATTAAAAATGTCTTTAAACAATTATAAGATAATATTAAAAATAATTTTTCAAACAATTTTAGGAAAAACAGATATGGAAGAAAAAGAGAGTCTCTTACAAATATCATATCATTGAATTGAACATTAATAAAATGAATAGAATATGTATAATCATTATAAATCCACATAAGAAATTTAAATAATAAATAATAAATTCAAAATTAATTTCAAAAATATTATTAGTATATCATAATCAAGGAATTCTAAGTTTAACCCAAAGAATGGAAATTGGATAAATAATTTTTTTACCACTTTGTAATCAGTCGAATATTATACCCCATACATGTAATAATTATCAAAAAAGAATTAAGTACAAAAAAACTAAGCAAAATACCATGAATATAGTGATATTAATTATATGATATATTAAATTACAATATATACACCACAAAAAATAAATAAGTGGTGAATAGTTTATATCTCTCATATAAGTAAAAATGAGATGAGAAACCCTTACTTCACAGTTACATTTAGTTTTCTATACTTTAACCTCATGTATAAATGTTTAAAGAATGTTATTAATACATTAAAGATCCATATTAATATTTATAATACCTTATATGATAGTTTTATGAAATATTACTACTCATTCAATAATAGTATTTCATTATTTTAATTTTTTTGGGTGTGTTTGTTTCATGGTTTCATGGTTGGTTCACTTGTGTATAATTATGGATTTTCTTTTCAAATGAAAATAAAACTCTAGAAGTGAATTTAAATTGTATTAATTCACTTAAATAAGTTTAAATTGTCTCATATATCATTTTTATTTCTTATATGAGTATGATTCATTTGATAAAATGTTAATGGTAAATGTTTAGTTTTATTTGGTCATTTTTTCGACCATCACAAACTAGTTTTGTGTTATTTAATATTATGAATATATACTAGTAATAGAACATGAAATAGGTTATAATATACCTATTAAAATCTTATTTAACTATAATTATACTTTTATTACCAGTCTTGAAGGCATTAATGGAAAATGAAAAATTGTTATCCATAGAGACGGTTAACCGCCATAATTTCGATAATGGTTTCATTTATTTGAATAAGAGGAAGTAATAAAATGGATTGGTATAATATATTAAATTACCAATATAAAATTATATTATATAAATGATTATGGATTCATTATTCTTTTATGTATAAGGAGGTTAGGAGAAGGTAGAAAAATTAAATAAATTAAGAGAGGTTGTTTGAGAAAGTTACATCTTGAATATCACCACCTTGAATAACCCCATAAAGAATTGGAATTGGGCTTTGAGTGAGACCAGAAGTACTTGGATATGAGGAGAGTGTGAATAATAGTTTCTTTAATAGTTTTTATGAGATTTAAGTATTTTTTAATAGAAAGGGGGTGGGAGGAGTGATATTTTTACTTTAGGTGGGAGGGTTTAAGGGACTAAATAATGATTATTTTATATTTAAAGCCAACAACATTTGGGTGGAATTAATTCAAAAAAAATATATTGTTAATTAATTTTTGAAAGTATTTTTAGGTTATAAAAACACATAAACCACCCATTTAATTTTTTTTTTTATGTATTTTAATCCTTTACCTTTTAACTTTAACCCAGTATATTATTTTACCTATACTGTGGTAAATCATTTTTTACCACAGTAACTTTTTTATGCCGAAAAATTAAATTGACCTTGTAAAATAATTTAGACCTCATGATTAAAAATATGAAATCCATTTTACTTGATTAAATTTATAAATGTGATAAAAATAAATTCTAAATATGTTATGTGTATAACTCATAAAAATAGGTTTTTAAGTTAAAATTGTGGTTTTAAAAAATTGGTAAGAATCTGTTTCTAAATGTAAGACACTATGTATTATTTCATTAATTAAATATATTTTGATATATGACAAGGTTTAATAAATTTTAAATCATGATCATAAAATAATATATTCATAATATTTATGGTATTTTGTAAAAATAGTATTTTCACTTTTTAACTCAAAAATCAACTTTCTTGGAAAATTCCCAAAAACATACCCAAAGATAATTTTGACCTTCAGAATATAAAAATGAATTTTATTATATAAAATAAATTTTATAAAAGTTTAAAAACTAAATTTTATTTATTGTACCATATAAATTAATAAAAATTACTTTTTTGAAAAAACCATTTATTTGAAGAATAAAATGACTTTACTAAAAATTCTATTTTTATTTTATAAGAATAATTAAATTTTTATTTAATATTATATTCATATTTATTTCATAATATTTTTAATAAAATTCACACCCATAAATTTAATATCTATTTTATAACGGTTGTATTAAAATTATGATATTTTGGAGTTCATTTAAGCTTTGTGTTCTTTGCAACATATGCTATCGAACATAGTGTTCTTTTAAAAATCAAGGTGTTATAATTATAATGATATAAATTGGATTAATGGATATATAATTAAAATAATTTTACCTCAAAAAAATATAAAATATAATTTGACTTTATAAATAATTTGAAAAAAAATGAAGTTTTCAATTAAAATCCATTATTTTTATTATTCATTAAAAAATGAAACATTACAGAAAGATACCAAAAAATAACCATAAGATAATTTTGATATTATAATTTAAAAAATGAAGCTAATTTTATCAAATAAATTTTATAAAAGTGTTAAAATTAATTTTAAATTATGTTCACAAAGTGTAATTAAACCGTATTTTAGAAAAAATGCAGTTTTTCAGGAAAAAAATTATTTTCATTTAAATGATTATTATTTTATTTATAATTAATAGATAACCGTAATTTTAATATTTTAGTTATTACTATTAATACCTCCCAATTTAATGTCTAGTTTCTAACATTATACTATATTTTGGTTCATTTAGACTTGGGGTTGCGTGTTCCACGAGCTATTGAAGAGATTAAACTTAAAGAAATATATTTTTTGGGTTGTTTAAGATCAACATTGTGTGTCACATATACAATAGAATATAATGTTATTATTTTATAATTTTGGGTTGTTACAAATACCATAGGGTATAACACTTCTCAATTTAATACCACTTGAGAATATTGTATATGAATTATGTATCTTCGCCTATTTTCTTTAGGTTTCTTTTGGTATATGAAACAAAAACCGCCTATAAATTATAACAGGTAAAATAATTCAAAATATATAAATAATATTGTTAACCATGATTACTAAAACAGTAAAAATATTTCATTTTATCAGTCATAGACTGTGATGATTGTTTACTTCATTTAATCTTCATAAATATAATCATTTAATTCGTCATTTAAATCCACCATAAAAAATTTATTAAATATTTTAATAATATCTATATTCATGTGATACAGTGCTTTTAAAATTCCAAACATTTGAAATTTAAATTTAAGTATCATTTCTCATATTATCTATCATAGATAGTGAAAAATTAATTATCATAGATAGTGAATTATAATTCACCATGAAACTTTGTTATTCCTTAAAATTAGTAACTGAATCATATCAGGAATACCTTCTTAAAAGATCTTGTATTTTGATAATTTTAAAATAAAATTAATCATCCCCTATAAAATATAAATATAAATAACTCAATGATTATATTTTATTTAAATTATGAAAAGTTAATCCATACTTAATATATAAAGGTAAAATTTTCAACTTGAAGCATACATAAAATTGTCATCAATAAATAAAGAAAAGTAAACTCTGGAATCATTTTAATAAATAAGAGTTCATACATAGCTAAATTTTAAAAATGAAAAATTTAACTTCACTTATGATTACATATATATGGGCATTAATATGTAAGGGTCCATAAATTTCCAAATATTCAATGCACAAGAGTTAACTTCCCTTACGAATATATATGTAATGGTATCCAATTCATATATAAAGGTACATTAACAAAAAATAATACATGAAGTTATTTAGAAAATTTCTATAACACAAAATCTGAGAAAATAATAATGATTAATAATAATAAATTAAGTGAGAAAATTTTTTATTAAGGTTGATAGGGTTACAAATAGCAAGTACACACACCCCCAAGGTGACCAAGTGGGTCAAGCCTCATATTTCCCCATAAGTATTGTAAATAACCCACTATGACCATTAAAATTTGATGTCCAAAAGGCCATGTGGATCTAATTCCATTTTGTAGTAGCATAGCCCCAATTTTTTTAGCCCAAAGGCCCCTTTAGTGAATATTAATGTCATAGTACTCTTGTTACAGTACTCATGTTGTTTTAGTAACCAACACAATATACCTACTATAGTGATTCTGTGTCCTATGAAAAATCCCCCCAAATATGGGGGTCTTCAATAGTTGAAACCCTAACCTCATGTGAGAATATTAAAAATGAATAGTTATAAATAATGTGAGAATAATAATAAATAATGATTGAAATATTGATTATCAAAATATATAAATCAAAAAATTAAAACAAAGAGGAAATTACCCACTCAATAGGTTACTTAGTGGGTAGTTGTTGAGTTTTTTAAAAAAATTAAATTTATTTAATTAATCATTATAAAATTTTCTTAAATGAGATCCTTTTCACATTTTTTAGGACAACAATAGCCATGAGGCTAATTCTCTATTATGTCCATCCTATTCCTCTTAAATTGGTTTATATCCTTCATCTGGGGATAGAATCATAGATTTTCTATTATAGGAGGTTCATAGGGTAAGGCTAACACTCCTTAGCTAATCTTTCTTACTTTTCCTCACAATATGATTTTATATCATCGGTTATTCCTTATTTTAGGTATTTTTATAGATTTATTGATTTCAACTGATTGGATCCAAATTAGATGTTGGTTTTTAATGTTCAAGACCTGTCTAGGCCTAGGTAGGTGGTCTTTTATTTCTCAATGGTATTTACATACATGGAATATACTGTATAAAATATGGGTGGTACTACTTTGTGAACAATCCTTAGTTTAAATTATAAAATTATTTCTTTGATTATTAGGACCATGAGTGGTCCACCATGAGATATGTGATGTTATTCTCATCACTGGTGACTTAGTCTTTGGATATTCATATTATGGAATTACAACATAAGACTTATGAGGAAATCTATGGTTATGTTGTGAAATTCATAGACACATGTGGTGTCTTAGATCAATATTTGGTAAGGAATGGCATGAAAATATGAGTGTCTGTGGATATTTTAGTCTATATATGCATCTTTAGAGGGTTATTGGATAATAATAATATCTATTTTTATATGACAAACAATTATGGATATTTTATGTTAATTAAATGTGATAAATCATTCAATATTATGATTACTTGATATATTGGTAGTGTCTCAACCACCTAGAGCTAGAAAGTGGGTAGTGATTATCTATCCTATGATGCAATATAATTGTTACATCATCCAACCATGTACCTTCCTTAGTGGTATTTTATTCACTTTATGGTTGTTGATGATGGTATATTGTCCACCTAAGGATTTGAGTTGGTGTTGTGCCATCCACCAATGGGAGTTGTCTAACTTGTACCTTATCTACTTAAGGAATAGTAATGGTGGTATATCATCTTCCCATAGGTTATTATCAATGGTTCCTCATCCACTTGGAGACTAATAATGTTGGTATTTCATCCTCTTATAAATTGATGGTGGTGTTGCATCGTCCGCCTAAGGAGTTGATTATACTAGTGTATCATCTACCCATGGTGTGTTGTATTAGTGTTGTATCATCCTCCTGAGTTATTTATCAATGTTATATCATCCACCTATAGGTATGTAGTGGTGGTAAATAATATACATGATATTTTTAATGTATCTTTTACCTAGCATACTCTATGGTGATATCTTGTAAAACTTTATTATTATATGATGAGTGATACATAATTTATCCTTGATGTGTATTCTGGATATAGGTATATCATCCCATTTTATCATTGGATTGAGTAAGTATGGTCATATTTCATTTAGTGGTTGTGTACTCCACATGGTGATAGGTTATCAATTTATTTGTATGATTAGTATTCCATACTGAGCATGCATGTTTATTTACTGGACTTGATAGGGACACTATTGGTGGTGGCCTACTAATTTGTACTCACACCCTATTTAGGAACCCTATTTCTCAATAAAAATTTATGTTTTATGGCCCAAGTAAGGGAAAGTTCCCAACTTCTTTGGATGGTTGAGCTGGGATGTGGAGTCGAAGTTGGAAGATGGGACCAGGCAAGGACTCGAGTCTAATTTTGCAGAATCACCCTTACAATTATTACTATTGGATGATATTTATTATGATATATTAATGAGATATATGGTTTATATTCAATGAATCATGTGAAATGTATATTAACTCATTTTGATATAGCATGGTGGTTGATTGTAACGTCCCAACTCAGGTTCCACTATCTGGTGCCCCAAGATGGTGGGTCGCATGGCCTCAAGCACATCTCCTCGAACAACATAGGCTTTAGAATAGTAGAAAGGGCCTATGGAATTTCCCTGGGGAGACTATTCCCTTATCATTATATTGTAACATATTGGAATAATAATCAAAACCAATATCAGAAGTAGAAACAAAAATGTAAAAGAAACAGGAAAAGACATTACACACTGGACCCGTAACCCATCATGGAGAAAGCTGTATAGTAATGGATAACAACTCATGAAATTGATATAATAATCAAAAGATAAAAATTGAATCATATAAAAAATGATTATGATAAATTTCATTTCTCTACAAAGTATTCAAAATAGGTTTATAGTATGTAGTATGATAAATGTATCAAAATACTAAAAACACCAAAATAAACCCTCCCAGATAGCATCACAATCCTCAGCTCAGTATCATGATCCTCTTCTCCCAAGCATAGGAAAACCAAGCATCGAACTATGGGAGATTTCCCCGATACCTACCTAGATCCATATAATCTATCCAAGTACCCAATGGTAGCTCAAGATATGGTGTGAGATAAAATCCCAACAGACCACCACGAACGGTGCCTATAATAAGTCCAGGCTATGAAATACTAGTGAAGAAGAGTAAAAAATATAACAGGTATGTAAGTACTGAAAGTAAAGTCCCCAATGAAAAAGTAACCAAACAAGATATATTGTACATCCACATAAGGCTCCCTACAAAGAATTTTCAAGATCCTATAAAAATGTACCAGTAAATAAAATGGAAGTAAACACCATGCCCAAGTCATGTATACAATATATCATGCCAACCACGGCCACTTCGTATAACATGTATCTCATAAAAACCACAGTCTAGCCATATAATCAAAATTGTCACATTTATCGCGGTTGAGCTGTATAATCTAAAGTGTCACATTTATCATAGACGATCCATATAATCATAAGTGTCAAACTCCACGGGGCTAGATCCAAATTATAGTGAAGCAAGTCATACTCATCGGGTCCTAGAATCATCTCGATAGAAACATGGTTAGTCTTTAATTGGGTTCTAATGAGCATGTCAATAGACTATGTCCACTACGATTCAAAACAAATTGCATCCAAGGGGTAGCAAGGCCCAAGGCATCACACAGAATCAAGACCCAAGGAGCAATATCATCTAAGGCATCCACTACCACTATCATAACCCATGGTTTATCACACCTATGGAATCCTATGTAAAAAAATCACCATTCAATTCAATTATCATTTCATACAATCACAATCCATGAGTTCTTCCAACTCATATAACAATTCCCATTCAATTAAATTTCATGATTTTACCCACTCATATAATAATTCACATTTAATCAGTTTAATAATCACATCATGTATTACATGGAAAAAGAGGAAAATCATAACCTAATCAATCAATTAATTTAAATTCATTTATAATTGGGATTCCTCTAACTATGAAATCTCATACACACACCCCTTGGGTGGTTCAATAAGGTCAAGTTAAGGGAACACCCCATGGGTGGACTAGGTTGGGAAAACAACCTCCAAATAAACTCAAAGGAACTAAAGAGAATCCCTAACATGTTCCAATACGTTCAATTCAATTAATAAATTAATTATCAGGGAGATTTCAGAAAGTCTGGTGTGTGGAACAATGTAAATTAAGCATATAAAGCACCAAAACTCAAGGGAAAGGTATAGACCACCTACAGTAGGTCTGTTATCAAAAAATAAATTTGGTAATGATCAAAACCAGTTCCAAACCTATCATGTGACAAGGCTAGAAGAGAATTCCTTATCCCCATGGGCTGGCACAAGTGCCTGTGTATCATATATTTTTGTTTGGGAACGATATACCTGAATATGGATACATAAAACATCAAAGACTATCGATAAACTGATTCTGAAAATTCATTCCAAAAAAGACTTAAAAAAATACAGAACTGAATACATAAGTTCAAACATATAACAAGAGGTCCATATACACATAAAAACAGCATAACAATATCCCCAAGGACTCCACACGACAAGGGGCCATCACCCACAAGTCATCTTCACAACGTCGCACCATGGAAGGGGAACTAACACCCCAAACCGCCATAACGCAAAGCCTTTCCTTTACCTATATCAAACATGACCAAGTCTAATTACACCTAAGGGGTGTAATTAGGGTGTGATCCTAAGCCCAATGGGATACCATCAAGTGATTCCATAGATTAAACAATACAAGATAAAAATTAAGCCAGTTTTGATAAGTAGAAAGTGGTGAAAATAATTTCTAAAGAATGAGAGTTTTAAATATAAATAGATTTCAAAGGAAATTTTCCATGAGTGATAACATTTCAATAAAACATGTAAGATACTATATTTTCCATCAAAAATCACCATATTCCAAATATAAATACACAAGATTCAATGAGTACCAATCTCAGGAACACCCCTAGGAACTAGGTAGTCTCGGGCCCCATTTACCTCGTACCTCGGTGTAAAGTAACCATAGAAAAAAAATTCTCATGAAAAAGAAACTATTAGGGAACATAACCATAACCTAGTGTCCCTAAATCATCATAAATATAGTTTTTTTAGTGTTTTCATTATCTATTGTTCTCATTGAAACAGGGACAAAACTCATCTGGATCACTAGCGTACTAGTACATATTCGCCCTCCTAGGTAATCGGGTTTCCCCCATTGTGCCCAAACCATTATCTCATGATACCAAAATCCATTATCACATAAACACATCGATTATGGTCATAACCAACTCAAAACAGTATCTAAACATGTTTTTCACCACTTACACCACTCAAGAAAACGTTTAGAATTTTAATAAAACAACTTCAAAAAACATAAAAATATACTTCACACAAAATCCCTTAAAACCCCAATTTTAACACCATTTTCATATCCATGTTCACAAAAAAATAATTTTAATCACACAAAACATTTCTATAAACCCATTACATGAGTTAGAAAACAAACCCAATTGGCATAACATGAAATAGACATGTAAAACACCCAATTTTGCACAAAATTGGTACCTAAAAATCATTTACTTAATGAATATCACCAAAACCAGATTTAGTAGCAAGTATAATGAATACGAAGTGTTATAAAAACAAAAATTCAGAAAATTTAACTTATCTAGCATTGATTACCCGTGGAATCACTTACCACAAGTGTCAAAACCCTTGAATCATTGTGCGAAAATTCAACCGCACCATCATCGCACCACAGGGGGCTTAGATCAAGCCTAAAACCACAAGAATATACCAAGAAACCAAATTTCAAACCCTGGGTTCAATACCAACTTTCTTGATATTATAAACTTCAATAATAATTGGAAGAAACCCTAAAAAAAAGGGAAAACCCCTAAGAAAATGGGAGGAAGAATGAAGTAGACCCACTTACTTGAGGTATCTTGAAGAAATATCCCAAAATACACTAGTAGATGAATATAAAACAGGAAAAAAATGAATTTTAGGTTTTAATGAGTCTGATGAGGTCATTTGAGAATTGAATTGGGGGAAAAAGAGTAAGAATTGAAGGAGTTATGAAGGAAACAATTTACCTCTTCAAATATGGACGATTTGAGAAAGCCTAATAATTTCTTCCCTAATTCTAGATGCATACAAGATCCAAAGATGGGGGAAATAGAATGGAGGATATCCTGGGTTCAGTTGTCTCGGGTGAGACTTAGAATCACCAAAAAATCATAAAAATTGAATAATATATTAAATAAACAAATTTTGTTTATAAACTGGAAATGGGATTCCGGGATGGCCCAATTCCTTAAATAAAAACCCAAATCCACCATTATTATGGATTCTTAAAGGGTCCAAATCTATATGGTGGTGTTAATACGTCATGGGAGTCCATTTTAGAAGTATAATGGGTATAACATGTTGAAAAATTAAAGAGTTATAAAAGAAAAAAAATTATTTTTAAATCTAGAAATGGTCTCACGGTTTGGCCCAAATTTGAAAACCCACTATTTCCACCAAAATGCACAGAAAACCCTCAAAACGGAGAAAATAATGGAAATTAAATGAAAAATACCTTTAAAATAAGTCATGTATGTGACAATTCTCCACACCATTAAAGACTTTCCGCCCCAAAAATTTAACCAAAAGCTTGATCGGAAAACAAGAATGGATACTCCTTATCAACCCACAACTTCTTCTCCCAAGTCTCATGTGTATCATTCCCATGCTACCAAAGAACCTGGACCAGTGGAATAGACTTTCCCTAAAGCACCTTTTCTTGGAAGTCCACTATTCGCACTGTCCGCTCATAAATAGATAAATCATGCTCTATATCCAACTTTTCCCAATTTAGTACATGGGATGCATCCAGATTGTATTTATTCAACTAGGAGACATGGAAGATGTCATGGATGGATGTAATCTAAGAAGGTAATTCCAAGCTATAATCCACCTTTCCAATATGCTCGGTGATCTCAAAAGGGACGACATATCTCAGCGTCAGCTTCCCTTGCTTCCCCAATCGACGATGGCCTAGATGAGGGGCCACTTTCAAGAATACCCTATCACCCATAGAAAACTCTAGGTCTCAACACCTTCGGTCAGTATAAGATTTATGATGACTCTAAGCTATCAATAAGTGTTTTCTGATCAACTTTACTTTCTCAGATGTCTCCTACACCAGACTCGGCCCCAGTAGTGAGGTCTCACCTACCTCATCCCAACATAAGGGGGACCAACAAGGAAGACCATAGGGAACCTCAAAAGGATCCATTCGAATCGAGGATTAGTAACTATTATTATTAGAAAACTCAAACAATCCCAAATGGTTATCCCAAGAACCTTCAAAATCCAGAACACAAGCATGAAGCATGTCCTCTAAAATATGATTCGCTCGCTCTGTATGACCATCCGTCTGAGGGTGGTATGTTGTGCTCATCTTAATCTGGGACCCCAAGGCCTTCTGAAGTCATTCCCAAAATTGAGAAGCGAAATGGGGGTCTATATTTGAGAAAACTACTGATGGCACACCATGTAGCCTTACCACCTTCTGAAGATACAAACGTCCCAACTCATCCACTTTAGTTGTATCTCTGATCAAAATGAAGTGGACTGATTTGGTCAGACGAGAAATCACAACCCAAATGGAATTATAACCCCAAGGTGTATAAGGAAATCCAACAATAAAGTCCATGGAAACCTCATCCCACTTCCAGGTAGGAATGGGTAGTGGTTGGAGCAAACCGGAGGGCCTTTTGTGCTCCGCCTTCATCTGCTGACATGTGTAAAATCTCGACACAAAGTATGCTATGTCCCGTCACATACCTGGACACCTGAACTATCTTCGCACATCATAATACATCCTGGTGGCACCCGTATGGACAGCCCACTAAGATAGGTGGCTATCCTCTATCACCACCTTTCACAGAGATAACGGAACTACTAAACGGCCCTTGAAGCACAATATTTCCTTGGGAGACAACAACCAATAAGAGGACATCTCCCCACCATGAAGAAATTGATTCAACTGCTGACAAATATCATCACTGGGATGTTCCCGCTGAATCAACTCCAAGAGAGACAGATTCAACTGAACGCTTTCCAAGAATGAACCCCCATTTTTCTCTTTGGTCTCCACATGCATCTGAGCAAAGATCCCCATCAAAGTCCACTCATCACTGGACTCCCATAAAGCATGCACTGTAACTCTTCTTCTCAAGGCTTTTGCCACCACATTACCCTTTCATGGGGTATATACAATATCATAGTCTAACCCCTGCAAGTACTCGTTCTAACGACGCTGCCTCATGTTGAGTTCCTTCTGTGAGAAGATATCGGCCAAACTTTTGTGATCAAAGTAGACCACAAACTTCTCCCCAAAGAGGTAGTGACGCCATGTATTCAAAGTGTTCATCATAGCTTCTAACTCCAATCCATGTGTCGGTTAATTTTTTTTGTGTTTTTAGAGTTGGAGAGAGCCATACACTACCACATGATCATCCTATATAAGCATGCACCTGAGACACATACCTGAAGCATCACAATACACCACATACCCCTTCCCAGCCTCTAGAAAAATAAAAAATAGGGTAGTATTAAACCCCATATTTAGCTCCTTGAATGATTCCTGACATTTTGGGTCCCATAAAAACTTCACCCCTTTCCAGGTGAGCGCGGTCATCGGTGAATCAAGCTGAGATAAATCCTGAACAAATTGCATGTAATAACTGACCAGGCCAAGGAAACTCTTGATCTCGAACACACTCTTTGGTTGCTCCCATGACATAACAACACTAATATTCTTGAGGTCCATTGAAACCCCCTTCTCTAATATCACATGCCCCATAAATTTCACCTCCCTGATCCAGAAAGTGCACTTTGACAAATTTTCATAGAGGCAGTGATCCCGTAAGGTGCCCAAAACGATCCTCAAGTGATGTTCATGTTCCTCCTCAAAGATATAGTATACTATAATTTCATCCATGAACACCACACTAAAGGAATCGAGATACCAATGGAACACCCTATTCATGAGTTCCATAAAGACCACTAGAGCATTGGTCAATCTGAAGGGCATGACCAAATACGCAAAGTGGTCGTACCTGCTTTGGAAGGTTGTCTTCAAATTATCTGACTCTTTCACCCTGAGTTGATGGTATCCTGAATGCAAGTTTATTTTTGAGAACCACTTTTCCCCCCTTTAACTGATCGAACAAATCATCTATTCTGGTCAAAGGGTATTTGTTCTTAATTGTTACCTTATACAGCTTCCGGTAGTCAATGCACAACCAAAGGGATCTGTCAGCCTTTTTTGCGAACAACACAGGAGAGGCCCAAATAGAGACACTCAGGGGAATGAATCCTTTGGATTATAAGTCATCCAGCTATATCTTTAATTACCTCATCTCGGTGGGGGCCAAGCGATATAAAAGAGATATTGGTTGTGTTCCCAGTGCCAGATCAATCAAGAACTCCACATCCCGATCTGGGGGGAAACCGGGAAAATCATCTATAAATACCTCTAGAAACTTGTCAACTACATGAGTTAGTCCACCGTTAGGAGTATGACCATCATCCTCTATTTAGAGCGACGATAACTGAAAAACAACATCTCCCAACTATGGGAGTGGAGTTCCCACATGACTCAACCAAGGATCCCATTCCCCATGAAAAACATGATGACTCACATTAGGTGCCGTGAAACTCACTCTCCACCTATAGAAATCGATGTGTTTCTGTAAGTGTACTAGCCAATCCATGCCAAGGTATTATGTAAAATAGATCCATATCTAAGACCAAGATGTCTCACTCCATCTCAACCCCTGGCACAGAAAGCGCACACGACGGGCACCTAAGACTCTGCTCCTTCTTTCCCAGTGGCATCACCAGCTCCATCGCAAAAGACAACAACTCGGTTGGAAAATTCAGTGTGTCCAAAAAATGGGTAGAAATAAATGAAATAGAGGCACCAGTATCAAAAAAGGCAGCGGCTATAAAAGATGAAATCAAAACGGTACCTCGAACTATCGACGGTCCTACCTCTAATCCTGCTGGTGCCTGATCCACTGCATAGAGATGTCTGCCCTCTGCCTGAGGATGAACACTAGTCTCTGGATATGCCCTAAATTGGATCTTTCCATAAGATGACCCAGACCTACCACCACATCCCCCAAAATGAGATCCCCTCGTCCTCAACAACTCTGACTGAGTTGGAACTCCTCTTAAATCCACTAACCCTACCCCACTCTGAAGTGGGTGTGCCACCCCGAAAAAGCATAGAAAGTGAACCATACCTCCAAATTGATAATAAGGATTCTGAGTAAATGGGAATATTGGTTGGATTTGACCCGACCTCCCACACTAGTGGCAGACGACCAATCTCGCATTAGAAGCCATAGATGAAAACTAACTGGAAGAGTAGCCTGAACTACCACCTCCCTTACTCCCCTACTCCTCCTGCTTCCTTTTCTTATTTTAAGAGATCACACTTCCCACTATTGATAGTAACCCATAGAAACCATCACTACCTTTTCATTCATTCTCCACCATACAAACCCGGTCAACAGCCACATCATAGGTCCTCATCTTGAACAAGAACACCTGGGATTATATCTCTGGTCGTAAACCTTTCTCAAACCTATGGACCTTCGCTTTCTCATTAGAGATGATTTCATAGGAATACTGAACCATATCATAGAAACAGTTGGCATACTCCATCATATATATATTCCCCTGAATAAGATCCATAAACTCTTGGTACTGGGCGTATTCCAAGACCTCAGGGCAGTATTGTTCATTGAAGATGGCCTTGAAATCTCCCCAGCGCATCTGCTCGTTCTTCCCAGTTTGAAGTACTAATTCCCACCACATGTGTTTGGGACCCTCCAAAATAAAATATGAACACTTCACCCTGAGATCCTCAGGTTTATCCAAGAATTAGAACATGTTCTCAATCTTTTCGAGCCATTCCTCTACTTCCTGGGTTTCTATGCTGCCTCGAAAAGTAGGAGGCTTGTTTTTCAGAAACACATGAGCTTTATATTTTATAAGACCTATCTATTCTTCCCTAATAGGAATGGAAATTAGATCTGGTCCTTGTCCCAGATCTTAGACAACCCAGACCATAGCCTCGACTAACCTCTAAGCAATCGTTGTGGGATAACTCTCTCTGGCATCCTTCCGTGGGTGCATGGGAGATTTCTGGGGAGGCATGTTTCTAAAAACTGAAATAGTCACAAAAACAATAGTCAATACCACAATTCTGAAACTTTTAATCAAATAAATAAAATATAAATAATCTAAACACATTACATTAATAAAATAATCATCTAGTCCACCCCCGCCCAATGTCCATGTGTGGTCTGCATCCCACATGTCTCACCAAGAAGTGAAGTCAATCAAACAATTCCAATATCCCATGGTGACTCGAGGTCTACCAAGAGAGTTGTAGGCAAATCACCCTACTCATGAACAAAACTCTAAGTCCTGATATTCCTAGTTCTTTTTTATCCCGTCTCATCCCATAATAGTAATATAACCCAAAAAAACATTGGCCTCCTCTGATACCATTTTGTCACGAACCAAATATGGTTTCTATCAAAACTAGCACCAAACCCAGCCCATGACAAGGACCAAAGGGTATTCCCTATCCCCACTAGCTGTCAAAAGTTCATGGGTATCATATATTTTGGTTTGGGAACAATTTACCCGAATATGGATACATAAAACAACAAAGACAATCGATAAACCGATTATGAAAATTCATACCAAACAAGATTTAATAAAAATCCAGAATTGAATAAATAGGTTAAAACATATAAAAAGAGTTCCAAATACACATAAAAACATCAAAAAAATATCCCCAAGGACTCCACACGATAAGGGGTCATCACCCACAAGCTGTCTCCACAACGTTGCACCATGGATGGGAACTAACACCCCAAATCGCCATCACCCAAAGCCTTTCCTTTACCTGTTTCAAACATAACCAAGTCTACTTACACCCAAGGGGTTTAATTAGGGTGTGATCCTAATAACAATAGGATACCACCAAGTGATTCCATAGAGTAAAAAATACAAGATAAAAAGAATTCCAGTTTTGATAAGCAGAAAGTGGTGGAAATAATTTCTAAAGAATGAAACTTTTAAATGTAAATAGTTTTCAAAGAGAATTTTCCATGAGTGAGAACATTTAAATGAAACATGTAAGCTATTATATTTTACATTAAAAACCACCATATTCCAAAGATAAATACACTAAATTCAATGAGCACTAATCTCGGGAAAACCCCTAGGCACTAGGTTGTCTCGCGCCCTATGTAGCTCGTACCTCAGTGTAAAGTAACCATAGAAAAATGTGTTCTCATGCATTAGAAACTAGTAGGGAACATACACATAACCTATTGGTCCCAAATATTCATCAATATAGTTTTTTTAGAGTTGTTGTTATCCATTTTTCTCATTCAAATAGGGACAAAACCCATCCGGATCACTAGCGTACTAGTACATATCTACCCTCCTAGGTACCTGGGTTTCCCCCATTGTTCTCACACCATTATCTCATGATAAAAAAATCCATTATCACATAAAAACATCATCTATGGTCATAAAAAACTCAAAACAGTATCTAAAATTTTTATTCACCACTTACACCACTAAATAAAATCTTTAGAATTTTAATAAAACAACTTCACAAAACTTAACAATGTCTTTCACACAAAATCCCTTAAAATCCCCACTTTGAACACCATGTTCATATCCATATTCACCAAAACATAATTTTCATCACCCAAAACATTTCTTTAAACCCATTACATGAGTTATAAATTAAACCCAATTGGCATAACTTGAAATAGACATGTAAAACACCCAATTTTGCACAAAAGTGGTGCCTAAAATCATTTTCTTAATGAACATCACCAAAACTATATTTCATAGTAAGGATAATGACTAATAAATGTTATAAAGATATAAATTTATCAAAAATAATTCATATATCATTTATTACCCTGATAATCACCTACCACAAGTGTCAAAACCCTTGAATATTTGTGCGAAAATTCAACCGCACCACCGCCTCCCACATGGGATTTGGATCAAGACTAAAACCATAATAATAGACCAAGAACTCAATTTTAAACCCTAGGTTCAAATACCCACTTACTAGAAATTAGAAACTTCAAGAATAATTGGAAGAAACCCTAATAAAAAGGGAAAACCCCTAAGAAAATGGGAGGAATAATGAAGGAGACCACTTACTTGAAGTATCTTGAATAAATATCCCCAAATACACTAGTATATAAATTTAAAAAAATAAAAAAATGAAATTTAGGTTTGAATAAGTCTAATAATGTCATGTGAGAACTGAAATGGGAGAAAAAGAGTAATAATTGAAGGAGTTATGAATAAAACAAGTTACCTCTTCAAATTTGGACGATTTGATAAAGCCTAATAAGTTCTTCCCTAATTCGTCATGCATACGAGTTCCAAAGAGGGGGGAAAGAGAATGGAGGCGTTCATAGGTTCAGTAGTCTTAGTTGATACTTGGAATCACCAAAAATCATAAAAATTAAATAAGATATTAAATAAACAAATTTTGTTTTTAAACTAGAAATAGGATTTTGGGATGGCCCAATTATTTAAATAGAAACACAAATACACCATTATTACGGATTTATTAAGGGTACAAATTGATATTTTGGTGTTAATAGGTCAGGTTAGGATATGTTGGAAGTATAATGTGTGCAAAATGTTAAAAAATTAATGAGTTATAAAAGAAACAAAATTTATTTTTAAATTTGGAAATGGGCTCACGGTTTGGACCAAATTTTGAAAACCCACCATTTCCCCAAAAATTCATGGGAAACCCTCAAAACAAATAAATAATGGAAGTTGAATTAAAAATAACTTTAAAATAATTCTGGTAGGTGACATCCATAGTGGATTGATTATCCATTATTAGCTTTTGATTCGATCCAGGTCAGAAGAAAAATGAAGAACAGATAAAGAACCTAGAAATATGGAATATTATCTTTCACCTAAATAACTATTTCAATGTGAATTCAAATAAATAACATTAAAAAAATAATGGATTACTTACCGGTATGAATCCAATGAGACCAATGGTGCTCGATTCCACATTCAGATGGAGAATTAGGATCAAATTCTACACTTTATCTTCCAAAATAACTTTCCTATGTCATTTTTTCTAAAAAAGGAGAAATGAAATTAGGTTTTAGTTTTAAATTTATTTTAAGGTCAAATTTTTCATTTTTCCTTAAAATAAAAGGCCGCATGGTTTGGTCACACAGTTGTCCAAACCATGTGCCCTTCACTTCTTAGAGGGGAAACCCACACGGTTAATGCACGCTATTTTCCAAACCATGTGAAAACTGTGTCTCAGCCCACAATCAAAAATAGGAGAGTCCATCATACATGCATGATCCTACTTTCACATGGTTTGTATAATAGTGTGGGCTTTTTCATCCATCTTACCAATCCATGAATAGTTAGAATAACTATGTGTCCTTCCCCACACTGTTTCTACTAACAATGCAGCTTTCCCTCTTTCCCCAAAAAGTTGGGTTCTGAGTATCAAAAAAGCCCCGAATAACCCAAAACACATTTTATCATATTAGAAATTCATATTAGCCCATAAAAAGGCATTCAAACTAAAAATAAATGGATTTTTACCTCATAGGAAAACATTAGATCTTACAATATTCCCTCTTATAGTAATTTTTTCCTGAATTTCCTTCTCAATGGTGGTCAAGAATCATCTGAGAATAACTATGGATACTGAGCATGTACGTTGTCCTCTCATTCCCAAGTCTCATATTATAAATAGTCATGCTTCCATAGCACCTATACTAGATTAATTGACCAGCCTTGGATAACCTTCATTCTCATGTCAACGATATGAATTCCATTCTACTCAAAGGAAGCATCTACCTATAAATCCACCTCACCTGACTCTAGAGTGTGAGATGGGTCTGAGTGATTATAGCATAAATGAGATGCATAAAAGATTTTTTTCATTGTAAACACCCAAAATTTCCATGTATTTTTTTTAATATATGGAAATTTTACAAGTCTGTGAAAATTGACGGCACGTGATTCCGAGGCCCGGTGTTCCTGAAATGAATTTCTGAACATTTTTTCGGGTACGTTTACTAAACGTGTGAGCGGGTTTTTCTAGCTTTTGAACCGATGCTCGGAATTGAAATTTAAGGGCACCGTTGAACTCGTAGCACCGATACTTGCTTAAGGAGACCTTCACCTCGACTACAGTAGGTCGAAGATTAAAGATAGTTTTTCACTTTTTCGTGGAAAAAGAAAAATAAAAATTGTTTAACATTTTATTTTTATTTGAAACTCCCATGTGAATGTTATAAAAGTGGGGACCACCAGAACTAAACCTCCCATGTCAAAGTTATGGAGGTGGGGACCACCCGAAGAAGGATACCCCCAATTCAAATCCATGGTGCTGGGGACCACCCGAACCCCACTTTAATGGAGAAAACCAATCAACTCCCCATTAATTCCCTCCTCCCATTTAATTGAGTTAATTAATTATGCCAACGTGGTATAATTAATTGTGCCAAAAATTAATCGTCCCAATGTAAATTAAATTAATAGACTTAATTTAATAATTTTGAACCTCTCATTTTTCCGGGTGGGAAATTGTTGGTGAAGGGAGAAGCTTTGGAGAATCATGGTGAAAATAATCCACCAACAAAGAATTCACTCCAGAATTGAAGAATAAGGATGACATTAGAGCTGACTTTGGAAGCGTCTTGTGGAAGTGAAGAACACTGACGCCACTATCACCAACGACTTCGTCTCCTTCCTCGCGACCTCTATCAGCAAACCTCTGAGGTAGGGGTTTAATTATGCATGATTATGGATTTCCATGTTCTTCCCTTCTAAACAAAGAATACGGATCAACTCTCTAACTAGTTGATCCGTGGATGATTTCTTTTTGTGGGTTTCGGAATAATCATTGCCGAAGGTTGTGGGGTTTGATGTTTTGAGTACCCCCTTACCATTATTGATGTTCTTCATACAAGTTTTTTTAAGCCTCTTGATACCACCCTAATGTGGAGGGTGTGGGCCAAACGAACATGGCCCAACCTCTCCGCATTTTCTTGAGGTTTTTTTTGTGTTCCTCGCAATGGAAGAAGGCAGCGACTGGTGCTGGAAAATGGCACCGATGGGACTTCGATACGGCAGTCGACACACTATTGACCGCAACAAAGTAAATGGTGCAACCATGACTGTCTTGCCACACCGCAGCAGCCCCATCGCACCGCGGCCGCCTCACGCCACCCCGCGGCCCTCGTGCCACCTCATGGCCCCTGTGCAGCCCCACGGCCCCCGTGACACCCCGCGCCGCACTGTGGACGCTCCGTTGACCAGGCCGGGCCGCTCAGGCCGCGCAGCCCAGCACGGGCCGAGCCACCCGGCAAGGTCCAGGATAACCCAAACTGGGTCGTTTTGGCCCAGGCTGGGTCTATCCGGCCTGGTCGGACCAGTACCGAGCCAAATTTGACCCATTTTCACTATATCGGCCATAACCTTGGCACTGGGCATCCGTTTGATGAACTTTATACAGCGCTGGGAACCTTGAAGTGAGGCAGTCCTTTTGGTATACCCCACTAGAGATTTAGATAAATTTGGGGTACAGTTGGGTTGGATCGAGTACGAATCCAACCCGGCCCTCAGGACTAAAAGGCTAATAACTTATAGACCAGGCATCCGATTGACGCATCATCTGTTACACTGAGACCCATTTTTCATGGAGGTCCACTAGGATACTTCTTCGTGGGACTTCGTGGAAGTTGGAGTATCGACCAATGGCCTGAGGAGAGGATCCTTCTAGAAACAAGCAAGCTTAGTGTTGGAACCCTGTAGCTGGCTTTGACGATGTACTATGATCCTCTGTGGGTTTGATGAGGATTTAGGATCCTACGTGGGCCTTCCTATTAACAGGGTAAGATGATTTAATAGTTATATCTAATCATCCTTACTACCATACCTAAGTTATACCTAGTGTGAGCTGAGTCTGTACCTGTGTGGTACCTTCCTTCGGGGTAATATCTTGGTGGTATTCTTCTGTGTGGTGTACCTATGTGGTACTTACCTTCGTGGTATTCCTTCCTTTGTGGAATAGTTTATCTTTGGGCTTTTTAGTTGGACTCTGTGTTTTCCTCATGATTGAGATGGGTATACCTGATAACTTAGTTATATATATGGGAATATACCTAAGTAAGGTTGTTAGTTGCTTTCATTCTTTGTGGTTTATACTTTGTGGATTTTGTGAGACCTTGAGGGTCTCAGGGTCCCTACTAAGTATCATTATAATCATCCCTACATGGTCTATGCCCGCACCTTGTTGTGTTTGGTGTAGACGATGGACAGCGCTGACCGAGGACAAGAGTACTAGGACTAGAGGTAGCTCGGATCCTTGGTGGGTGATCACAGGATTTGTTCTAGTTTACTTGTACTTTTAGTTTCTTGTAATTTCCAATTGGGATTTTATAACAGCCCTTTTTTCTTACTATACTCACTCTGTTTACTATTCAATTTACTTGATTATATATCTTGTTGTGTTCTTGGTTTCTTGTGTTTACAGGTTATAAAGGTAATGCCTTCCCGGTTTTATGGAATACGCCTTCAGTGCTAGTCGCAAGCCCCTAACCTATAGAAGGCAGGATTGGGGTAGTCACGGCACGGGCCTTGGGGGATGGGTCATGACATTCATGGCTAGGTACCTATGAGATAACAAAAACTAATAGGCTAGTGGCTCGACTATCTCTAGAATCTTGAATGGCCCAACCTATCATGGTGAAAGCTTACCCTATCTCTTGATCCATCTATGTCCTAGCCATATTGAGATACATAGAAAGACACAACCCCTAAACTTATACTCTAGAGGTCATATATGGTGATCAACATAATATTTATGTCAATGATTTGAAGTATCCATCTATTTTATGATCAACTATACCGACTTATAAGTCTCTTACATGAGATGTAGTCCTGGTAAAGTGGTATCGCCTACCTCTAACCAGCATAGAGGCAATTTGTATGGACTACCGTAAAAACCCTCATAATATTCCATCTGTATAGTCATATAATAAATATTATTATATTGTAATTAAACTAGGGGTATATGCCTCTCCCAAGATCCCCCAAAATATAGGATGCATGCTCACATCATGTCCTTAAAAACCTATATTGTATGCTCTAACTGGTCATTAGTTTGAGGGTGGTATGTTGTGATTAGAAGAACCTATATACCCAATCCATCTATAAATTCTACCAAAAATTATACATAAACTAGGAATCCCTATCTGAAATGATATTACAATAGAACCTATGAAGTTGTACTATCTCATGGGTATGCAACCTCCCAAGATCATCCACATTGAAGGTCTCCTTGATCTGTAGTAAATGAGAAACCCTCATGATCATGTACTCAACAACCCATACAACATAATTACCTTGAAGAGATATCAGAAAAATGTTCATAAAATACATCATGAAATCATTCCATTTACACTTGGGAATTGCTAATTGTTGTAAAATTCTGTCTAGTCACTGAGGCTCTGCCTTCACCTGCTGACAGGTGAAACAACTCATGAAAAAACCAGCTGTATCTATTTTCATACCAGGCTGCCAATACTGGTGATATAAATCCTAATACATAGTGGTAATTTTGGGATGTACTACCCAAGTTGAAGCATGAAACTCCTACATCATCTCCTCACGTATGTCCAATGGAACCCAAACATGACCATGGATACACATAATTTCATCCTTGCCTATGATCTATCCAGGAGGTGGGTACTCACCTACCACACTCTCCCATATAAATAGCCCATATGAATTTTATAGCTACCTCATCCTTACTCTATCCAATAGGGTATAGGTCATAGATAAGGATGAAAGAAAGGTTTTCCTCTGACTATCCTGCACCTCCAAGTGAATCTCATAGAACAAATCCATAAGAATCTACTCACTACTAGCCTCATGAAATTCCTATATTTGATTCCTATTTCTCAAAGAATGGGTAACTACATTGAGTTTCATAGGCTTATAGGAAAGTTCAAAGTTGAAACACCATAGGTACTCAACCCACCTTCACTATATTAGATTTAGATCAAGATATGTAAATATTTACTTGAGTATTTCTTGGTTTGTATACCCCAAAAAATTCTCTCTTATTAAGTAATGTATCCAATATCACAATTCATGAACAACTATAACTAACTCAAGATAATGTATTGCGATATTTCTCTCATGTGACATCAACTACTAGAACCCGTACGCCATGACTCTATACCCATGCATCAAAACTTCTCCTAGACCAGTACCTGATGTGTCACAATACACAATGTAGATCCTTCACGGCTCTGAAATAATCAGGACTTAAACTAAAGTCAGTATTCCTTTAAACTCCTAAAAGGATATCTCACTGGTATCAGACCATATAAACTTCACACCCATCTTATTCAATCCCTTCAATGGCACTGCAAAACATGATCAGTCCTGTATAAAACTCTTATAATATTCAGTTATCCCCAATAATCTATGTATATAAAATACATTCATGGGATTCCCTATGAAACTACATCTATCACCTTATATGGTTCAATTGATACTCCTGTATCTAAGATAATATGATACAGTAAGTGAATCTTATCTATCCAGAATTGTCACTTTGTGAGCTTAGCATATAAATGGTTCTCTCTCGGTGTATCCAAAATGATCACAAGATTTATGGAATGGTTATAATGATTGTGAGAATAAACCAATATATTTTCCATGAAAACCACCATAAATGATTCTAGATAACAATGGAAAACTCATTCCATCAGTGATACAAAAATTATTGGTGTGTTCGGAAGATCAAATGGCATAACCAGATACTCATATAGACCATAGCTACTATGAAATATTTTATGAGTTATGTATGTAGGTTGAATATGAACCTAATGATATCTAGATCTCAAATAAATTTTTTAGAACACCCAAGATCCTTGAAGTTCATCAAAAAGTTCATATATCCATGGAAAGGTATACCAGTTCTTAACCATCATCTAGTTCAATTTCTAATAATCCACATATAGACTGAGGGTACCATCCTCCTTTTTCTCAAAAATTAACGGTAAACCCCATGGAGAAAGTACTATGTTGTATAAACCCCTTTTCTTCCAATTCCTCTAGTTTCCTCTTGAGATCCTTTAACTCCCTCATATCCATCTTGTACAGGGGAATGGATATCGGTGCAGCTCCTAGCACTAGATCGAGGGAGAAATAAACCTATCTCTCATTAGGTAACTCAGAAAAATTCATCCAGGAACACATCCCGAAAACAATCGAACACTGGAGGGAAATTTTTCTGACTCTCTACCTAATTATCTAGATAAAAACTAGCAATCTTGGTTGTCATCACACCCATACCATGATGTTGTGGTCCATCTCATCTCACCTGGACATCGCATTCACCCTTGTGAATATAAACTCCGCCCTCTGGTGATGTGAATGCCACCCTTCGGTGACAACAATCAATGAAGGTTAGATAAGCTACTAACCATTCCACCCAAAGTATAAAGTCAAACCCTATAATATAAAGTATAAAAAGATCCTACATGAAGTTAAATCCACCAACCTCAAGGGGTAACTCCCGAAACTAGTGTATACTCTCTGTTCTGATCCCCAACAGAGTTACAAGCATCATAACTCCATCAGAAAACTTTATAATGAGCCTAAGTCTTTACACTCTAAGTGTAGATATTAAACTATATGATGAACCTATATCAAAATGATAAGATATAATAGTAGAGGCTACTAACATCATACCTCTCACCATAGATGGTTCAGAACCCTACTCCTCAAGTGTAGGCTGTACAGAATACATCTATCTTGAACCATGACCCTGTGAAATAACTTCACTACCTATAGTAGGCCCACTCCACTGTCTAGATATAACTGATGTCGGGATACCTTATACATTACCACTACTTCATTATGAATGATTGGTACTGCTCCAGCTCCCAGCCTAATATGGAGTTGTGAAACTTTCTCCTGAATCTGGAGTCTGAGCTAACCCCCTTCCACTAACTACTATAGGAAATATCCTACAAAAACATTTCATGTGTCCCATTCTTCTACAAGATTAGCACTCAAATGGGTCATGGTTTCTCTGATTCATCGCATGTCCCCATCTTCCACACTAATGACAGAATACTAAGCTATCATCACTCACAACCTGGCTAGTACTCATCTCAGGGGAAGTCTCAAAATGTATCTTCCTACCACTAGAATTTGAACCACTAGGTTGGGATACTGCACTACTCTGCTCTACACCCTCATCTTACCTTAGTTTCCTCACTATAATTAGAATCTGATTCACTATCTTAGTAATCATCATCAACCTAAACATGTTGACCTATGATTGAATAGCTTTTCATATACCTTCCTTAAAGCATCTCTCCCCCGATAGTTCATCAGTAAGGTATGTCGATACAAAACACTACAACTCAATAGAATTTTCTGAGTACCTTATAACTATCATAGAAACCTACTCCAAATGCATATAATAACTATCTTGTTCTTCTCTCAGGGTCTTCGGGTAGAAGTATTCATAGAACATAGTTTGAAATCACCCCAAACCATCTCTTTCATCCTATCATCTTGGTTCATAACATCCCACCAACGTTTTTTTCTCCCCGGAGTATATAAGTAGTGACCTTCACTATCCTATTAAGAGGTGTCTAAAGATGATTTAATATCAATAGAGTGGTCTCTAGCCACTAATTAGCAACCTACATACCACCATCCCTTGAAAACATGAGAGGATGATGCTACTGTAACACACATGTTAGCTTAGTTGTAAAGAAGGTAGGATGCGGTGATCCTTAAAAAGTCTACATAAAGTATAAGAACCCCTCACAGAACTATGCCTCATCACCTTTGTTTGGTAAAATAATTAGTGCCTCATCTAAAATGATAAGAGGATCCACTGGTAGCCCATGGATCACCATATCTAGACCATGTTCATCACCACCCTCCTAACATATGATTGGATTTCGTCATGGTGGAATGTATCTACAATTCCAAACACATGCCTCAGAAAAGATAAAAACCAAATTTTATAACAAAAAGAATAGGATAGGTTAAAACCTTCTTATAAATAGGTCATTCCACACAGTCTGCTCCTAAATCTGAGTCTAGGTTAAGGAAAAAGTCACAAAAGTCACTAGATACACTTCCTCTTTCCCACTCAAAGGCCGGGTTTAGGTTAAGTTCTCTATTATCTCCAAGATCCATTTCATTTAATTAATTTCACATTCCTCATTTAAATTGTTAAACCAAATGGTGTGTCACTCCTAATCCATAAGGGCCCATACTCCTCATGAACCAAAATATGGCATCCACTTAATTCATATCATAACACATTCTTGTCCATGTGAGCAATGGTTCATGACCCATCATTACATAATTGGCTACATGGTGAATCTGTTATAGCCTAATCAGGAAAATAATGTTTAGGTTATGGAAGGAACTCTAAGTACCAACCATGTTTCTCAATTTCCTGCACAAAATATCTGCCACAACGGTAGGTATATAACACAAGGAATATATCAAAAATTAATGTAGTTAATTGATTCATCCTATATGACATGGCATAATGAATGGCATGTGAAATATAGAAGGTTTATAAAATGATACATGAGATGCATACCCTCATCTCATTGGGTAATAGTAAAATAAAACCCTCAATCATATCAATAATAACATCACAATTCAAGTGCATCACCCAATGGTGGAATCAATTCTACTGTAATAGGAAAAATCCAAAAAATAGAAATTTTCATTCAAGGAAATTTGGATTTTTCCCCTATATGGGTTAGCCACTCCTAGTCATAGCTCATTACCAAATCCCAATACATCCCTAATCTCCTATCTACTTTCGAAAAATAGTAAGCCAGAAAAGAAACATCCTCTAATACCACTTTGTAACATCCTAACCTAGGTTTCACTATCTGGGGCCCCAATTTGGTGGGTCATATGGACTCAAGATCATATCTCTGGACACCAGAGGTTTTAGAATAGTAGTGAGGGCCTAGGGTGTGTTCTTGGGGAGACTATGCTCTCATATTCATAGTGTAACAATGTGGAATAATAATCACAACCAATAGCATAATTAGTAACAACAATGTATAATCAACAGGAAAAGACACTATACACTAGAACAGTAACCCACTGTGGTGGAAGCAGTATAGCAATGGATAATAACTCAAGAAACCAATATAATACTCAAAATCTAGAAACTGAATCATAAACAAAATTATGATAATACAAGTCATATCTCTACGAAGTATCCAAAATAGGTATATAACTGGTAGTACAATACATGTATCAAAATATCAAAATGACCAAAAGAAACTATCTCAACAATCATCATGAGCCTCAACTTGGTATCGTGCTCCCATGCGTCTAATCATAACACAATCAAGCATCGAATTGTGGGAACTTTCTCCGGTCCCTACCTGCATCCATATAATCTGTCTGAGTACCCAACACCGTCCGAAATAGGGTGTGTGATAAAATCTCAGTATAACACCACCAATAGTGTCTATAACAAGTCTAGGTTGTGTAATACTAGCTAAGAAGAGTGTATGATATCATAGGTATGGTATTAATGAAACTAAAGTTCCCATGGAAAAAGTAACCAGACAAGATATAGTGTACATCCACATAAGGCTCCCTAAAAAAAGTGTAAAGCTCCAATATCAAGGAAGTAGTAAAGAAAAAGGAATTAAACACCACATCTAGGATATATATACAATATATCAAGCCAACCACGGCTATGCCATATAACCTATATCTCATAACAACCATGGACAAGATGTATAATCATAAGTGTCACATTTACCACAGCCAAGTTGTATAATCATAAGTGTCACAATTACTATGGCCAAGTAGTATAATCATAAGTTTCAGACCCCATGGGGCTGGATATAAGGTATAGTGAACCAAGAAATCCTCTTCAAGTCCAAGTAATATCTTGATGAAAACTCAGTTAGGCTTGAATTGGGTTCCAAGGAGTACGTTAAAATACTATATCCACTGTGATCCCACACAAACTAGATCCAAGGGGTAACAAGGCCCAAGGAATCCCATGGAATCAAGACTCGAGGATTAATATCATCCAAGGAGTCCACTACCACTATCATGACCCATGGTGTAGCACACTAATAGAGTTCTATGGAAACATTCATTATTAATTTGAATTATCATTTCATACCATCACATCCAATGAGTTCTTCCAAATAATATAATAATTACCATTCAATTACATTACATGAGTTTACCCACTCATATAACAATTCACATTTAAACAGTTTAACAATAACACCATGTATAAAATAGAAAAGTAGGAAAACCATCTCTTAAACAATCAATTCAATTCAATTCATTTATAACTGGGATTACTTTAACTACTCAAGCTTATACAAAAACCCCTTGGGTGCTTCAAAAATTCCAAGGAAGGGGCAGACACCAAGGGTGTCCTAGTTTGGGAAAAAACCTCCAACTAAACTCAAAGTATCTAAAGGGCCTCCCTAGAAAGTTCCAATATATTCAATTCAATTATTAAATTATTTATCAGGTCACCTCCAGAAATTATGATGTGTATCACACTGAAAAATAGGCATATAAAGCACCAAACCTCAAGGGAAATGTGTATACCACCTACCGTAGGTCCGTAGTAGAGTGATCCTCTAATATCAGCTTCTGATTTGGTCCAGATCAGAACAAAAACGAAGAATAGATAAATAACCTGGAAATAGGTTATATTTTCTTCCATCTAAATAACTCTTTCAATATAAAGTCAAACTAAAAATGGCACAAAAGGAATGGATTACTCATTAGTGCAAATCCAACAATACCGATGGTGCTCGATTCTGAGCTTGGATGGAAAATTGGGATCAAATTCTATACTTTGGATTCCAAAAGAGCTCTCCAACATGAGTTCTATCCAATGAAGGAGAAATGAAATTATGTTTTATGTTTAAAGTAATTTTAAGGTAAATTTGGTTATTTCCCCTCAAAATATAGGGTTGTAGAGTTGGTCAAATTGTACCGCAACTGTGCTCCCTTCACTTCTTAGAGGGGCACCCCATATGATTAGTGTTCATAGTTTTCTAAACAATTCCCAAACTATGTCTCATCCCACTATTAAAAACTCTTCAGTAATTTGAACGGGCATACGCCTCCTTCCACACAGTTTGAAAAATCATGTGGTCTCCTTGAACTATCTTCCCAGGCCTCGCAAGTTTTGACTAACCATGTGGCCTTCCCCGCATGATTTCTACTAACCATGGGGTTTGACTTTTTTCCAAAAAAATATGGGTTCTAGGCTCTACAAATCCCCATACACCCTTGAAACACCCATGATTTCATTGGGAACTCACATTAGTCTGTAAACAAGCATTAAAACAAAAAATAAACAGATTCTTACCTCATAAAAAAACCCCGGATCTTATATTGATGTTTTCTTTTGGATGGAATTTAGTTGTGACATCATTCTTATATTTTTGTTATATTGTGGTGATTTTTTATTGATTTGGATTCTTTTATTTTTTAGGGTTATTTTTACCTAAGGGTATATTATCCCCACTTGTCATCTGTTGACCTTCCTAGCTAGTCAATGACCTTGGTTTATGATGAGGAGAACTTGAGGTATGTAGGTTTCTAGTTTGATCATAGTGGACGTGAACTAGACTAAGTATATTATAAAGTTGTATCAAAGACATGTTTTTATTTTTTATTACTATTTAGGATATTTTTTATATAATATAGGAAATGGTCATATCATGGTTTAGATTATATACCTAATATTAGAAATCCCATTTATGAGGTAAATCCAACTTATCTAGGATGGGATAATTTTCTTTCTTTTCTAGTGTTATGGTTTTTTTTATTTACATAATGTGGTTTTTTATTTATGTTTTCTTTATTTTAATCTTGGATTGAGGTGGAAATAAAGTGTGTGTTCATACATCAGTTTTTACATGTTTTACTCAAATGAAATTTCTATTCTTACTTGTGATTAATATTATGGTCATGACAAAGGGTTTAACTATTTAAACTTTCAATAATAACTTATATAAAATTTTCCTATATAACCTATTGCAAGAAATATACTTGACCAACCCATGATTACTAGTTACCATTGATATGAAATGACTATTATTTGAACCTACAAGATATTTTATCAAACCTAGGAGTGTGTAGGTTAGGCTAGACTCGGGATAATATATATAAGACCCTAATATTATAAGGTGTGTAACTTTTATGATTTACTTTAAACTGTGATATCTTGACTTGTGATAGAATTTTGACCTATTTTTTATACATAAACTTATAGAGATATACCATTGTAGAGACCTATTATCGAGAATTAAGAGGATGAGTTTTATGCTTTTGAGTTCTATATAGAGTATATGCATACCATTATTAATCATTTAGAGACACCCCTTGAAAGGTGGGTAATATTTCATCCTATATTATTTGAGGACCAATGAATAACTATTAATATGTTCTAGTCCCAGAAGTCCCATATGTGGGGCTATCTTGGAAGGCCTTTTAGTCCTAGTTTTTCAATAATTTCCTTCTAAAAATATTTATTGATAATGGAGATAGGTATTTTGTGTATCTTGTTCAGGGAGGCATGTTAATGATGGATTATGCCACCTATTTTTCTAACCTACTATAGTTTACACCTACATTGAAAAGTGAAAATATTATCAAAGTTAAGAATTTTGTGGATAGAATAAGTCATTTTAATTAGTCCTAGGTGAATATATTTCAGTTGAAATCCTTATCAATGTTCACGAATCAGGCTATGATTAAAAAGTGGAAACAGCTCAAGGGTAGATCATATAGGAAATGTGCTTCTTGTGTTAGGGATGAGAGTGGGTCATAGAGTAGAAGGTATCCAAGGATTAAGGATTTTATCTATTATATAGATAGGTAGAACCACCAGGGAAGGGGTTCTTCACTTCCTATGAGAGGGAGATCCTAAGTAGAGTGTAACAAGTTTGGTCGGTAGGAGCATATTCGAAAAAATTATGATAGAGAATGTAAATATCATTGATCCAACAGAGGAATGGGGAACCTATAGAGGTATTATGTTATCACACCATGATTGGTTTTTTGAAATGATACTGATCTTTCTTGGGGTTTAGAAGAAAGGCTATAAGCACAATAACAGTTAGGTAGTTGGGGATCTATTGGTCATTTAGGTCACGGAGGAGGTCATGGAGCCCAAGGAAAGGGGGAGGGGCACTAGCCAGATGATTTATCTTAGGGGAGTTAGGTGATGGGATCTCAAGTCTGAGGTTTAGGCCAACTTCACACTATCTATAAAACTAATTCCATACAGGTAATGGAGATGTGAATATTTCAATGTGTGATTCTTGTGTCATAGACCCTAGTGACTACTTTAATTAATGTATTTGGGTCACACTCATTCATATATACTCATATAGTTGGTGATCTAGGGATTATTGTGGAGTATATTTATAGAGTGGTTTATATTGATATTCTCTTAGGGGTGTGATTAGAGGGTATCTAGATATGTACAGATTGCCCTATCATGATCAGTGGATATATTCTTCTTTGGTACTTCTTCATGTTGGAGATTCACAATTATGATGTGATCCTTAGGATGAATTTGTGGAATTGTTTCGAGAACACATTTATTTAGATCACTAATATATATCATTCATGTATTTAGTGGGTGATTATAATACCTATTTTAGAGAGTGGGATCTATAGGTAGGTCATTTGAGTCTTTTCTATCAGTGGGTTCGAGTAGTCTCTGCCCGGTTGGATTGCATTGTTTTGGGAGAGGAAGAGATGTGTTGATCAGTCTTCATTTATATCTTTGATTAGTTTTAAAAACATTCTAGAGTATTTATTTGTATTTCCACCCAATCATGAGATAAAGTTTTTGATTAAGATTACAGAATCCATAAATCCCATATCCATTTCTATTTACAAGATGTCTCCTATAGATATTTTAGATCTTAAAGATCATCTAGGGGGTCTATAGTTTAAGGGGTTTATTATCTTGAGAATTTCTCTAATTTTTTTCTTCAAGAAGGTAGATATATCATTGAAGTTGTGTGAGTATTAATGGTGGATGGACCAAGTTATTGTTAATAATCGATATCCTCTTCCTTGAACCAATGACCTTTTAAATCAGTTAAGGGGAGACAAGTGGTTCTCTAAAATTTACCAGAGGCTGGGATATTACCAGTTTCATGTGAGGCATTATGATATTTCAAGTAATTTTTTTAGGAGAAGGTGTGGCCTCCATGAATACCTTGGGATGTCATTAAGGTGAACGTGTTGGAAATGTTTATTACCCTAATGTATTGGGTCTTTCACTCATACTTGGATTCCATTATGGTGATATTCATTGAAGATATTTTTTTCCACAAACCAAACATGGATACCTCTAATACAAGTACCTGATCTAGGTTTTTCAATGAACTAAAGCCATTTTCCAATCTCCATGGGCTAGAAACTAGTTCTAGGACCTCAAAAGGTACATCATTGGGAACAATTTCACCTGATAAATTAAATAATAAATAAGTATATTCCACTCGTAAGTCCTTCATGGACACTACATATGTCAAATAACCACACATATAAAATAAATAGTGTAAAATAGTAATAAAACCCAAAAAAACATGAGGGAGTGGGAGTAACTCATCAACCATAAATAAAACCCAATAAGTATATTTAAAAAATCTCAATATAACCAAAGTTAAATTTTAACACAAAGAGTAACATGAACTAGGAATGACCAAAATGAGAATTTAAACATGGAATAATTCATAAAAAGAATAAAATATCAAAGTAAAATAAGGATCATAACCACCTATATTAGTGTGTTATGAAAAATACTCTATTTTTTATCTCTGCCACCATACTTGAACCAGAATACAAAGACCATATACTTGATATAAGAAGAAATTATATTGAACCTATAATATGATATACATGAGTAAATAATGCCCATTAGGTATCCTCTCTATTCACCATGTATAAACTTAAAAACTAATTCCATTTCATGTAAGTTTATAAATACAACCATGAAAGTAAGCTTTTCATTTTAATTAAAACAAGTCACATGTGACCATAACATAAACTCATTTATACCCAAGTTGAATAATTTACTCATTTTAACAGTCATTATTTAGGAAATCTCATAAAAGGATGAAATTTTAAGTAAAATAAATAGTTTCGAAAGTGTACTTTAGAAATGATCACATTGAATAAATCAAGGAAACACACCACATTTTAACACCCCTTTATGTTTTATAAGGAATTCATGATTCATATAAGTTTATAATTTTTAAAATAAATACTCAAAGATGAAAAACACTATCAAAATAATCATAAATCAATTGTCCTCAAAAATTGTAGAAGTACGACCATCATAAGAGTAAATTGAAATATGAAATCAAATGTAAACAATAATAACACCTACAAGTATAAGGAATAAACAGCATGATGTCATGGTGAAAAAGAATATGGTATTAATGCCAAGACATTATAGGATCCTCATACTAATCCATATGAATATATATCATTTATGCATAGGCCATTTGCTAGATCAGAATACTTAACTAACTATAATAATCACTATCTAGATCCCAATACTATACTAAGGATATATTCTTAAATTTACTAGGTATAGTGGCATTGATACCTAGTGATACATGTCCTATGATCTTGACTAAGTACTCAAGGTTCCCATGATCAACCAAATAGAGGTGAGAAACATCAATTATAAAATCAAGCATATAAAATCTCAATGACACATATCAAAATATAATAAATAATAATATTAACAAACCCTCACCTCTAACCACCCTTTATAGATTAATCCCTTTTTATCAAGAACATAAATATAATAAACACTTTCCCTAATATCTTTAATTCCATAAACTCAATATATTATAAATATCACTCTAGATTGTACACATTAATGTGAAGGGTCTCACTTCATGTGTATACTTGCTTTAAGAAAATCCATTTGTAATAAAGTGGCAACAAATCCTTCAAAACAACTTATATAGAAACTTGGTTATAAAATAATCTTTTAAAAATAAATCAAAGAAACATAATTAAATAATTTAAATAAAACTTTAAAGAAACAAAACTCACCCTTAGTTGTAAAAAAATAAAAACAAGAGTTTCTTTCCTTAGAAATCATATTATAGTCAAAAACCCCTTTGATCATAACATTCCCTTGGGAAAAAGGCTCTAAGGAATTCAAATGTACACTAGGTATGCACAGTTTACATGAAACCAGTTTTGAATGTGAAAACATGGTAAATACCTTTTTATAAATCGAATCCTGGAGTAAAATTAACTTCCTTTGGAAATGTTTTATAGGTATAATTAATATAATTTTGAAAGTGTTCAAACCATGAGTCAAAAATAATTAATAAATCCATGGTTTAAATTTTAAATAAATGTGCATGGATAAACCTTCCTCAATTCACTGAATTTGAAATTTTGAGGGATTATTACACCACAAAAAGGAATTAAAATTCCATAACGGATGATTAGGAACCCTAAAATTATAAAAACACCAAATAAAATTGATCCACATTAAACCCTAAGTATACAAGATCCTCATACTATAATAAATAAAAATTAAAAAGAAAAAAAGAATGGATGATAAGATTTATAAAAATTTATCTATAAGTATCTTCATCAATGTATGTATGTAGTCTATAGAAAGGCCAATATATAAATGAGTTTGATAGGTAATATAAAACCTAGAGGCATGAAAATTGAATTGGTAAAAAATGGACCCCAAGGGGTTTAATACAAATAGGGAAAATATAATAATTTCAAAAATTCTAAAACTATACATGAGGCATCACGGCATGACCCCCTAGCTCATGGCCTGATCCCCCCCCCCTCCAGAACTTTTATAAATCAATAAATATCCCAAAATACCATTTATTATAATTTATAAACAATTTTAAAATTATGTGATTCAACTCATAATAGTATTTTAAGAAAAATCATTTTTCTGGTCAAATCATTTTTAACAACATAGTTGGAATCATAAAATATAATAAATAGGTTACAGTGATTGAAATGATTAATAACTATCAATCACACTTTATGATTTATAATTCCACTATCAATTGTAAAATATGATTTAGGTGGGAGATGAATATTTCTACTTCTATAGTGAATTTCTTGATTTTATATATCATCATAGAAACTTTTTCATATCAAGGAAATGACCCTTATATATTGGGGAAATGACCCTTATGTATCACCCTTTTTCATAGGAGAGGCCCATACATATCAAGGAAATGACACTTAAATATCACAATATCTAAAACATATCTTATTTTTTGAATAAAAGTACCCTTATGTATGGGGTATCAATATGTAAGATTGACCCTCACACAAAACGACCCTTATTTATGAGTGCACTGATATGTAATAGTAAACCCATACATAATAGGACTTTATCTTTACATTCAATACTAAAGATTTTTTCTAGATATAAGGATCAATATTTCATATGAGTGTAAAAATATGTAATAGTGAACACTTATGCATGGTGACCCTTACGTATGAGGAAACCCATATGTAATATTACCCTTTTCACTTGAGTACACTTTCATATAAGGACTTGGCCCTTTAAACCAAATTTAAACATCACCAAAAAATCCCAAAATATATCCCATTAATCTCCAACACCTTCATACATTCAATTTAGCAACAAATTAAATCAAAAATATATTGACTGCATCCAAACATTCATGGAAAACCCAATATACAACACAAATAAAAAAACATAGCAAAAAACAATAAATAGTAGGTTTTATACCTAAAAATATTATCATGGGTGTCATAATTCTCTACATCATGAAAAACAATTATCCTTGGAAGGTCCAATGGGATTTCTTTATAGTAAAACACTTACACGATAAGGGATAATCTTATATACCTAAAATATTCACATAAAATTCCAAAAAAAAATTATTAAAAGCCCATACACAGGTTTGGTTCTCTCTGTTATAAAAAATTTCCTTTAACCCAAAAAAATATCATTAAAATAATATATTAAATAAATGGAAACTCAATGAAAAAAATATGATTGTAAAGGAATCAATTCAAAATAATTAAATTCTATTAAGATAGATATACCATATGAAGCATCATAATATAATAGATATAAACCATTATTAGAATATTAAAACATTATAAATAAAAATGAGGAATAAAAAACCATAAAATATAAATCATACTCCTTTGAAATAAAAGATTTAATTTATTTTAAATCCAAACATGGTATAATTCAGAGAACACAACCTAAAATAACAACATTAACTACCTAAATTACAATTTAAATAGTAAAGCTGATAAATTCATAGTTAAAATCAGAGTAAAATATATCTTAACCAAATTAATCTTATACAACCAAACAATCTTGAATCCCATATTCTAATAAAAATAATAATGAAAAAAAAACTAAAAAATTCCAAAAAAGGATTATTTTTAATTTTTTATAGAAAGTATAACTTGAAATACTTAAGTTAAATGGAACTAGGCACATACCAATCACATATTAGTTTAAAAAACTAGGGTTTTCTAAACATATCACCCCTTTTCAGAACTAAACACAATGAGAAGTTTCTTCTCTTTTGAAACCATAAATAATTATAATAATAATATATCCAAAGATATAAGTCAAGAGCCTTTAAATACTTGAGACCAATTTTCTTCAAAAAAGTAAGCTAAAGGTAAACATTCATATCCACATTATTATTTATTACCAATTTAACCAAAATAATATCCCTGACAACATAACATATGAAAATTTAAAGTCCATAATTAAATACAAAGGTATCCATATTTATTTAAAGATACTATGAATATGAAGAAAAATAAAACTAATCATATCAAAATACATACAAGATATAAAAAATAGATAATCTAGATTAAATAATATTAGCCTATAAAATGAATAGATAAACCCTTCAAAACAATTCCTCTAAATTTAGTTATTTATCAAAATCTATGAAATTTTTTTACCAATTATTAAATTGGAATAAGTTTTTTCCATTTTATATCCCCCTACTATAACCAAAAAAACTAATTATGAAAACAAAAAACCAAGAATTATGTGTTTAAAAACTAAACAAAAATATAAATTCATCTTGAATAGAAACATTTGTAAGTCAAAATCATATAAAAATGTTAAAAACATACATATACATATTTTTTTGCATTAGAAAATATGAACCACTTTTAAAACTCTTTAAGTTTTCAAACACTTCCATCATACTAATTCAAATCCAAAGTCTTACTATATTTTAATATTTCCACTAATGTCTTCCATTGAAACCTTTATTACATTATAAAAAATTTAAATCAAGTGGATAATTAAATTATTTACACCAAAAGATTTCAAATATATTTATATGTATATAATATATGAAACAACCAACTCAAAACAAACAATTAGTATAAAGGAACACCCTTTTCCATAGAAAAATAATTTAATAATAAAATCCTGGAAACCTTATTTTACCATTAAATAATTTAACTAATAAATTTATTTAAATACTTAGTAAAATTTTCAAAAATAAATTAAAATTAATTATCAGTAGTTCTAACCAATGAAACACATATTTAGGAGTCATCATATAAAAAGATAACTTTTTAGTGAAATCCAAGGAAGTTTTATAAAAACACTTATGATTGAGAAGGTTGGCTTCTGAAGAAGTGATCACAAAAAGTCAAAATATAAGGAATGAGACCAAACATAATTAAATAACAAAAATTCCTCAAGTAAGTTAACTCAATTAATAAAAAATTTAAAATATACTAGAATAAAAGTGACTTAGGGTCATGTAAACATCAATAATATCAATCACAATCAATAAATAAGATTATTAGTAAACCCTAAAAATATTGAGAAAATAAAATACAACGAAACCACACTCTATGTACATGGTTTGTTGACTGTGAACTCTACCTAAAAGACTCACAGGTTACCCTTAAAACTTCCCTCTAATATGGGATTGTATACAAAAAGGAAAGGATAAATGAAACTCAAAACTAAAATATTATATTCCTAACATACCTTGTAAACACAAGGTTTAGTACAAAAAATTTTTTCTACAAACTCCTTTATACCTAACCCCTAAGTTATAAAGATTATATCACTTGTCTGCCATGAAAATAAAAATAATAAAAACCTAGATCTAATATTATTTTTTCATGAACCAACCATGGATACCCTTGATATGGGTACTTAATAAAACCTTTTACATAGGCCAAAGAGTTTTCCCGATCATCACGATATAGAAATGAGTGTTTGGGAAATAAAAGGAACATAAATGGGAATGATTGCACTGGATAAATTAAATAATCAATAATGATCTTCCACATAAAGGTATTACATGGAAAATTCATATGTCAAAGAGCAACATGTATAAAATTTATAGTTTAAAATAGTATGTGAGACCAAACAAAGTATAAGGTAGTATTTATAACTCATCTACTATAAATAAAACCCAATAAGTATAACCAAATCATATCAATATAACCAAGTTAAAATTTTAATATAAAGACAAACAAAAATCAGAATATACTGAAATTACAATACCATAATTTAATAATTCTTAAGAAGAATAAAATACCAAAATTAAATTAAGTTTATAGCTACCTATATCTTCATGTTAATAAAATTTATCCTTTAGTTAGTAATACCAACATACTTGAACCAGAATCCAAGTATCACCAACAATATCTAAGTAGAACTTGTACTAAACCTGTAATATGATAGGCATGAGAAAATAATTATCATTAGGTATCCTCTCCATGCACTATGCATAAACCTCAAAAATATCTCCATTTCATACTAGTATAGATATATAACTATGAAAGTAATCTTTTCATTTTAATTAAAATATAGTCACATGAGTCCATAATTTAAACTCATATTTACCCAAGTTGAATAGTTTTCCCATTTTAATATAGTCAATATTTAAAAAAACTCATGAAAGGATTGGATTTCAAGTAAAATAAACAGTTTAAAATCCATCCTTTAGAAATTATCAAATTGGATAAGTCAATTAAATAACCCACACTTTAACACCTATATTAAGTTTCATAAGTAATTAGCAATATTAATTTATACATTTTAAATTAAATCCTATAATATGAAAACCACACAAAAAACCACAAATAAAATTTCCCCAAAATAGTATAATAAAACCATAATTATATTAAACTACTATATAAAATTGAATGTAAATAATAATAAAATCCACAAGTGTGATGAATCAACAACCCAACATCATGGTAAAATTCCCTAGGGGACTAAGGCCAAGACATACTAAGATCCTTAGACTAATCTATATCCATAAATCTCGGTTCTGCATAGGACACTTGCTAGAGAAGAATACTTAACAACTAGCAATAATCATTATACAAAGTGGAATACTAAATTAGTGATGTGATATCAACTTTAATAGATGTAGAGGCATTGATACATTGTTGTACATGTACTAGGTTCTTATATAAGTATCTGGGGTTCCCATGATCATCCAAAAGGAGTTGAGTGACATTAATCATGAAATTAAGAATATAAAATCTTAGTGAAACATATTAATATATAAAAAATAAGAATCATTACACATCCTCACCTTATAACAACCTTCATAGAATAAACCCCTTTTATCAAGAACATCAATATAATAAACGCATACCATAAATAGGTTAAAACCATAAAATAAATATATTATAAATATCATGTTATCTTACACATAATAATATGAAGGGGCTAACTTCATGGGTATACTTGAATCAACAAAATACCTTTGTAATAAATTTTTAACTAATACTTTGAAATATCTTTTAGAGAAACCATGTTATAAAATAAAATTTGAAAACCAAATCAAATAAAAATCATAAAAAAATTTGGGAAATATTTTAAATAAACAAAAAATTACATTAGTTGTGGTTAATTTATAAAAAATGAGTTTCCTTAGAAATAATTTTATAATAAAAACACCCTTTAATAATCAAATTCCATTGGTAAAATATTCTAATTTATTCTAACAAACACTTAATAAACACAGTTTACATGAAAACAAATTTTGATCATAAAAAATAAGAAATAACCTTTTATAAATAGAAATTGAGAGGAAAAATAACTTCTTTTGTAAAGGGTTAATTTATAAACTTAATATAATTTCTGAAGTGTTCAAACCAAGAGGAGAAAATAAGCAATCAATCTATGGTTATAAATTTCAAGTTCTATTCATGGATCAAATTACCTTAATTATTTTGATTCATAATTTAGGGTGTTGTTCCCCACTAATAAGTAAGAAAGTCACTTGAAGTATGATTATAAACCGCCATATTAAACCCTCAGTTTTCATGGTCATCTTAGGGTAATAAATAGAGTAAAAGAAATAAAAATAAAATAAGAGGATATTTAGAATGCTTTACTTAGAAGGTTCATCATTAAAACATGTATAAAGTCCATGGAAACACTGACAGGTAGAGGATAAAACATTCCAAACATTAGAAACAAATCACATCAAAAAATACTTATAAGTTCAATACACGCATGGTCGTCCTAATATCCAACATAAATCAATAAACAGAGATAAAAATAAATAAATAATTGGTTTAATATCTGAAAATAACATTATGGGTGTTACATTGTGGTATACTCCCAATAGAGGGATGATCACACTCATAATTTAGATATCATATTGAGTGCACTAAGATATCATCAGTTGTATTCCAATTTAAGTTTCAATTCTATATTAGTGATGTGTTATTTTTGGGGAATGTGATTTCTAAGGAAAGCATATCAGTAGAACCTAAGAAGGTCAAGGTTATGATTTATTGTGAGAAACTCAAGAATTTATTTGAGATTTATAGTTTATTGGGATTTAATAGTTACTATAGGAGGTTTATATAGTATCTATCTTATTTTTCAATGTTAATTATGTCCTTAACCAAGAATAGGCTGAAGTTCATGTGGTTGTATTCTTATAAGAAAGGAAAAAAATATAGGTTGATTTCTGCACTAATCCTAGCCTTATCTAAGACAGGTAAAAATTATACATTGTATTATGGTTATTCAAGATTTTATCTTGGGGATGTTTTTATGTAGATCAGGTGACTAGTTACTTATCAGTCTAAGTAGCTGAGGTTGTAAGAGTTGAACTACCCAATTCGTGATCTATAGATAACAATGGTAGTGCATGCACTAAGATGATGGAATCTATACCTTTGATGTGAGTGGTTCTTGGTATACATTAACCATAAGATCTTTAATTATACTTTATTACATCATAAATTGAACCTTAATTAGAGAATGTGGGTTGATTACCTATAGTATTTTTATTTTGAGATAGAATATACCCCTGGGAAAGGGAATTTCATGGATGATGTATTGAGTATAAAGACTCGATCATAGGTGGTGTGGGTTTCTAGTAGTGAGTGGTGGGTGATAAGATTATTCATTAATATAGGCCTTGATATTTTTAGAGTAACACAAAAATATTTTATGATTACATTCTCACTGATTCAGAATGTATAAGAGGTTTAGTTATCTTACTTGGATTTCCTAGTCATGAGGTACAATATATATGGTGGGGATCTACCACATGATGGGTGCTGTAATGACCCATGTATTTATAGAATAATACATTTTCATATATATTAATATTTATGAATAAGATATTAATTTTATTTTAAAGAGGACACTTTTTCTGATAGAATACTCAACATGCAACGACAGGTTTCTTTGAAATATTACGTTGCACACAACTTTGAGTTATACCAAAAAAATAATATAATATTATTATTATTTTAAATGATAGTTAATGACTAGACATTTTATTAGAGGTAATGAAAATAACTATATAAAATATGATTACTAAATGTCTTTACACTTATACAATAAATTTTAGAGGCTTAAAATAAGAATGAATCTGATTTTAAGCATGAAAAACTCTAATATTTTTAAAAGGTCGTTTTACTGCCTTTTGATAGAAAACCCTTTTTAAATCTATTTTTTTCACTATTATATGTTCTATTTGAAAAAATAATATTCTTATTTAGAAGTGGGACATCAAAATTTACATTAGATGCAATTTTGGTATTTTTCTGATAAAGTTCATTTTTTAATGAATAGTGCAAATACTGAATTTCAATTCAAAACTGCCTTTTAATATAATTTATTTATATAGTTGGATTGTAATTTTAATTAATTTTAAAGTTTAATTGGATTGTATTTTTATTATTTAATACAATTTTGGTAATTGGTAGTAATTTCACTTATAAATTGGATATAAATGCATGTCAATCTTTTGGTAGTTTTTACTTCTTCAAAACTCGCTTTTTGGTTTTGACAACAGGAATTAATTTTAAATTAATTTCTGTAACTTATGTGTTTTTAATTTGGAAAAAATTATTCCATATTTTGAATTAGGAGATCCAAATTTTATAAATAGGTAACTTTTAATTTTATTCATTATGAATTGTAACTTCAGTAAATATATTATTTACTATGGTTAAAGGGTAAATCTACTAAATAAGGGTAAAAAATAAAATTATAATAATATTAAATTGCCCTAAAAAGTGTATTAACCCTATTTTATGAGATATGATAGACCATGGGTATCCTTGGGACTATTTTAGGACCCCATGGAGCCACTTTTGTGTGAAAATGATATTTAATTACATTTTATTTAAAGTTAAGGAAAATATAGAATAAACATATATAGTTTACTAAAATAACTTTTATATGGGGTTATATAAGTGATATATTCAACTATATATAGTAATTATAAAGATAAAAATACTTTATACATAATGATATTTTATTTATAATTTTTAGACATTAAATAAATAAATTTAATTTTGACACAATGATGATGTAGTGTTTTCTTCATTAATAAAAGATTCAAATAAATAATATTATAAATGTTAAAATAAATGTAATTTGGTTATTTTGATGTTATCCACGAATTTTATGTATGGTATTTACATGTTATATTATTATTAATGAGGTTTTTTCTAAGTAATAAAGTTGTTATGGATTTTTTAAAAGTCATGATGTGAATAGTGTCAAAATTGACATAATTCATATTTTAAAATATAAAATATTTTATTAAATATTATAAAATTCCTAAAAAATATAAGATTAATCCAAATAGTTATAATAAGTCTAAAGTTTTATTATTTACTCTTTAATTGTATATTTTTTATGTTTTGGAAACTATTTTTTATTCTCAAAGTGTTAAATGCTTGATACAACGGTAAGAGTAAAAAAGGGTTAAATAAAAACGATAAGGATTAAAAAATATCCAAAACCTATCTAATTTTTATTGGATGATTTTATTTAGATTTATATTAATCTTATATTCTAAATAATTTAATTTGGACTCATTTATAATCGAAATATAATTTATAATAAAATAATAATTCAAGATATTCCTTAAGTGCCCCTCCTCCCTCTTATAAAATACCACCACCTCTAACCCTTACTCACACCTCTCAATACCCCTTGTATCATACAATATCTGACCAAATAAGATTCTAACATACATATATTCCTCCTATAATCCTTAACTTTTGAGGAAATTCAATAAATCTGTTTGTCTCAAATCAAAGGGAGTTACCCGATTTAAAGGTAACATCTTCTCTCAAGTTCTTTTCTTTTATTTTCATTCTCCACTCCCTATTATATTCCTATTATTTTATTACATAACAAAAACAAAATAATAAATATACTAGGATTCTTTTATGATAATAATTATAACTACATTTACACACACCTCCATATAATGGATACGAACATACTATTTCTGTGTAGGACAAACTATTGTCTCACGAAACGATGATTGTTTGATTTTCTCGGCCACCTCTCATGGTGGCCATTATGATAGAACTATATTTATATATGGTATATATTATATTTATATTGTATCTATTCTTCTATTATTTTCATTTACATCATACCTTTATGCTTTTCATGTTGTATAAATATGATAATTTCATTTAAGGAAGTGCGGACTACAGCCCCCTCAAATTGATATGACTCGTTCATGCTACACACAGAACTTATGAAGGATGTAATTAATGAAATTATGTAACATATATAACATATATATTATATTATAATTATAATATACCTATGTATAATCTATTTTTCATTCTTTTAAAAATGAAAAAGAAATGAAAGTAGTGTTCATGCGTGCGTACAGCTTACCGTCTCCATGAACGGTGCATTTCATTTTATTATATCCAAATGTTATGGAATATTATAAATACATATATACAGGATATAAATACATATATACTGGATATATATTATATTTAAATTATTAATACAATTCTGGAGATAATGGACTTTTGACCACATGGACAACTTGTAATTATAACAAGTTCATCTTTTACTCAAGTACCGAACATCGACAAAAACACCGATATGAACTTGAATAATTATATGATTGTTATAGCAAGGTAATAAGTGATATAAAAGGAATAATTAAATTTAAAAAGGTTCTTAATCAATTATAATTAACTTAATTTTATTATTCAGGGAGATAAATAATGAACAAGACATGTCGAACACAAGGTAAGGCAACCTTTCACCGTTCTCTTTTAGTCAAAGACTTCTTTTATGTTATGTCTTTTAATTTACATTTTCTTATGTTTGGATAAGTTCTTATATATCCTTATTGCTATAAATTTTGTGTCTAAGTGATGAGATACCCTTTTTTCTCTCATCAACTCATTTTATAAATTTTAAAGTGACATCGTTAGGCTTCCAAATTTTCGTAAGGGAACTTCATAACCCAATTTCCATTATTTGGGTTAATCTTATACTTTTAATTTTTTTCGTGCTATGATTATGTAAGAAATAAATTTTTATGTCCTATATTTTATTTATAATTTACTTATGTTTACTTATAGTGAATATACATAATCGATCTATTTTATTTACAAAATTATATTTGTAAGTGATTTCGTCTCAATCTCCTTTCATTGAGGCATACTTTGATTTATACACAACTTTATTTTATAAGGGGAATAAACCCCTTTGAAATTTAATTTAATTAAAAGGGAATATTTTTTTACAAAGAGTTTTACTAAACGATAAATGGGATGTTTCTTTTTAATGTACGTGATGACAACAACCTTTCCACCGCCGTGAGCATTATTTGATATTTAGCTTCCTTAAAATTTTGTAATGTTTTTAAAAGGAAAATAAATACCATATAATCTTTTTAAGTATTTTGGTATTTAAAATGGTTTTGATAATGGATTTATTATTTCAATATATTTAAATGTTATATTTTTATTTCAATGTGGAAATGTTATCTTTTCTTTATTCTTATGTTATGTGTTCTGATTATGTTATGGTTCTTGGGAATTATTTACAAATACAGGTGGTTACATGATAAACCTAGGATAGGTGAGCCTTATATAGCTCTCCAATGCATTAGGTAATGTGACAAAGGTAAACGTTAATATTTATCCTAAGATATTTAGGGAATATACTGTGATGGGTATTCCAAATGTAACTCCCTATGTAGCTGTGAAAGCTACAATGTAAGTGTGATATGGATGCCATAAGTTACCTTTATGATTTGTGATTACTATGTGTTATTCATAAATATTATGATTTCATGAGGTATGTTAAATAGCTTATGTTTTTTATGTATTTATGGACTAATTTTTTCTTTATTTATTTTATAACCCTTACTGAGTTTTTTATGCTCATCCTAAGTTTTTGAAATGTTTTTCACAGGATATAAGGAAGGGTAAGAGAAAGGAAGTATTCCAGAAGGTTTATATCATTAAAAGAACTCTTGTTTTATTTAAGAAGTTTAATTTTATTGTGAAAAAATTGGATAGTGTATAAGTGTCTACTTTTTAATTTTTGAGATGTAATGTTATAGTTACGGCCTAATTCTCTAAAACTCTAAACCAAAAAATATTCTCAATGTGAATTATTGACTTAACTTAATATTATGTAATGTTTAAGGTTAGGTACTTATAGTTGGTATCATAGGTTGGTTTAGATAACTTTAGAGGTTATGGTGTTATCTAGGTGTAGGTAAAGGATCTTATATAACAAAACGGGTTATGATCATATGGAAACTTTTAGAGGGTTAATATAAAATAGGATTTTTGAATAAAAACCTAAAAAATTGAGATATAAGGCGGTTGATGTATTAGAGTAATATAAAATGTTTTATGTTATCTTTACCCTATAGAGGATTCTTTTTTTAATAATAATTCATTTCATGATTAAGTATTGATTATTTTCAGCAGATTAAGGATCATTTTTCAATATGGAAGGAAAGAAACCTTGCACAACCTTTTTATCCCTCCCCATTGATTTGATCATCACTATTATAGAAACAGAATGTTCAAATTATTTTGATGGATTCTTGAGTATTCAAATCACCAACAAAAAATTGTTTGAGTTATTCAACACCTACTAATTTCTAAAACAATTTTATAGGTCGTGGTATCTTTTTCATATGATTTCAAGATCTCAACTTTTCCAACTCTATAAAAAGTAAAATTACAGAAGTGGAGTGAATGTTTATGTTTTTACAATATGAAAACATGTCGAAGGAGAAAGGGAACATCTTGGAGATCATGGTATCTGGATTCAAGGTATGATTTATTTTCTTATCTATAAAGAATGAAGCATCTTTGGATTGATATTTAAAAATTATGAGGATATTTGATCTGCAGGAATTATGTATTAAGAAATTAGGTAGAAATGGATAGATAATGGATTATAAAGAGCACTGAATGAGTAAGAAGTTAACATATAAGGGATTCATGGGTTATGGTAGATTGTATAATGATGAAATGTTTAAAATTATTAATTCTCTTTTGATAATAGGATTACTTTGGGAAGAATTTTTCTAATATTTTTAACCATGATGTTTGATATGTGAAGATGTTATTCAAGGAAGAATTAATTTTTCTTATGTAGACATAATGGATAACCTTAGGGGTTCATATGATATTTTTTTTTTTGGTTGATTAATGGTTATTACATTTTGGGATGCAAAATGAAAGGTATTAGATAACCTTTGAGGATAAAGCATTGTATGGTAATTTTTGAGGAAATTATCTTATTTTTTAGAATTTTGTAATAATGATATAGTTTTAGAAAAAGAAAAACCCATATGATGGGTGACAACCCATCGCGTTCGGAAAGGTTGTAGGAATCGAACCCACAACTGAAGGGTGACAGGGGGCATCGCCTACCATTGGCCTACGTGAAGTCCCTGGTTGGTATGACTTATTATTTTTAGTTAAATGATTTTATTGATCAAGAATAAGTTGATTTAGGATCTTATTTTTTATAAAATTTATATCATTAGTATAAAAAAATGATTTGGTGATTAAGTTATAAAGGTTATATTGGAAGAAATTTTCTCTTTTGGGAACACTATATGCCTAAGGAAAATAGAATACTTTGGGATTTCAATTGATGAATAATGGTGGAATTTTATTTTGGAAGAATATATGTTTTTATTGTGGACAAAAAAAGATTTGGGTTATTTATGAAAATTATTAACCTATCATAGAGAATATTTGATTAGGTTAATTACTTTTTATTATGAGACTTTAAGAGTAGCTGATGTTATTTGGAGATAAATGTTAAGATTTTTGTGGAAGTCTATGTGATCAAATCCTTCTCAAATTTTGGGTTTCAAACTTAGTTTAGATTATTTTGAATAATTTTAAGGATAATTGTATATTTAATGGACTTTTATGATCTTTGGTTATTGTTTGTTCAATTTTGGAGATTAAGAGTAGTATTTATTTTTTTTACAAAAGATTATCCCTTTTGGGGATTATCTGATCTTGTACTAACCTTTTTGGTTTTGGTTAATGTCTAAAGACAAGGGAAATATATGGTTCATATTTTTTTGATCATGTTATTCTCTAGAATTTGATTTTATCACTTCAGGTGTGACCAAGTCATCTTGAATACTCATCGTTTGGAGAAAATATGAGTTTTTGGTAGAAACTTATTAAAGGATGAAACTCTACTTGAAAAGTAAGTATATTTCCTTATGTTCTTAGTCAATATCATAAATAAATTCTCTAAATTTATAAAAGGTAACCTAAAACAAAAAAATTTGTTCATTTACTTTTTCTACTGGGAATCAAAGACCGTTTAACATATCACAAGTTTGTGGTTTTCTGATGGTTAACTTTCTCCTGATCATGTTTTCTATTACTCTCCATCAGAACTTGACACTTAGTTTCTCCTCCATATCAATGTTTTCATGGAATCCTAGTATTTTTTATCTCAGGTGACCTTTGTACTTATCTTTCTTTATTTTAAATTGATAGTTTTATTGACTCTTTTTCTGCTGTGGGGCTTTCAATGAAGTTTCCAAGCCCAATTTTAAAATTGTGAGGACACAATTTCTAAAAGGGGGGAATGATGTAATGAACCATGTATTTATAGAATAATAAATTTTCATATCTATTAATATTTATGAATAAGATATTAATTTTATTTTAAATATGACAATTTTGTTGATAGCATACTTAACACGCAATAACAGGTTTCTTTGAAATCTTACATTGCACACAACTTTGAGTTATACCAAAAAAATAATATAATAATATTATTATTATTTTAAATGATAGTTAATGCCTAGTAATTATATTGGTGAGAATGAATAGAACTTCCTAAAATATGATTACTAAATGTATTTACACTTATCCAATAAATTTTATATTCTTAAAATAAGAATGAATCTGATTTTAAGCATGAAAAACTCTAATATTTTAAAAAGGTCATTTTACCGCCTTTTGATGGAAAATCCTTTTTAAATATAGTTTTTTTAACTTTTATATATTCTATTTAACAAAATAATATTCTTATTTAGAAGAGTGACATAAAAATTTACATTGGTTGAAATTTTGGTATTTTTCTAATAAAGTTCATTTTTTAATGAATAGTGAAAAATACTGAATTTTAATTCAAAACTGCCTTTTAATATAATTTATTTATATATTTATATTTTACATTTAATTGGTTTTAAAGTTTAATTGGATTATATTTTTATAATTTAATCCAAATTTTGTCATTTTAGGTAATTTCACTTTGAAATTGGACATAAACGCATGTCAATCTTTTGGTAGTTTTTACTTCTTAAAAACATGCTTTTTGGTTTTAACAACGGGAATTAATTTTAAATTAACTTCTATAACTTCTATGTTTTGAATTTGGAAAACGGGATTCCATATTTTTAATCTTGAGGTTCAAATTGTGTAAATAGGTAACTTTTAATTTTAGACATTATGAATAGTAACTTTAGTAAATATTTTATTTACCATGGTTAAAGGGTAAATCTGGTAAATAGGGGTAAAAAATAATATTATTATAATATTAAATTACCCTAACACATGTCCTAACCATATTGTATTAGAAATTTCTAACCATGGTCATCCTTGGGCCAATTTTAGGACCCCATGGAGCCACTTGTGTGTGAAAATGACATTTAATTACATTTAATTTAAAGTTAAGGAAAATATAACATAAACATATATCTTTTACTAAAAAAATTATATGGGGTTATATAAGTGATCTATTTGACTATAAATAGTCATTAGAAGGATAACAATATTTTATACATCATTATATTTTATTTATAATTTTTAGACATTAAATAAATAAATATAATTATAACATAATGATGATGTAGTGTTTGCTTCATTGATAAAGGATTCAAATAAATGATATTATAAATGTTAAAATAAATGTAATTTGGTTATTTTGATTCCATGCACAAATTTTATGGATTATATTTACATCTTATATTTTTATTAATAAATTTTTTTATAAGTAATCAAGTTTTTATGGATTTTTTAAAAATTCATGATATGAATAGTGTCAAAATTGACATCATATTTTAAAATATAAAATATTTTATTAAATATTATAAAATTCCAAAAGATATAATATTCAGCCAAATAGTTATCATAAGTCTAAAATTTTATTATTTAATCTTTAATTATATATTTTTAATGTTTTGGTAACTATTTTTTATTCTCAAAGTGTTAAATGCTTGATACAACGGTAAGAGTAAAGGGGGTTATATAAAAAAGATAAGGATTAAAAAATATCCAAAACCTGTCTAATTATTATTGGATTATTTTATTTTGACTTATATTAATATTATATTAGAAATAAATTAATTTTTACTCATTTATAATTGAAATAGAATTTATAATAAAATAATAATTCAATATATTCCTTAAGTGCCCCTCCTTCCTCTTATAAAAGGCCACCAACTCTAACCCTTACTCACACCTCTCAATCCCCCTTGTCTCATCCAAACTCTGACCATATAAGCTCCCAAAATATTTATATTCCTCCTAAAATCCTTACTGTGGGAATAAGGCAATTCAATAAAGCCTTTTGGCTCAAATCAAAGGGAGTTACCCAGTTTAGAGGTAACATCTTCTCTCAAGTTCTTTTCTTTTATTTTCCTTCTCCAATCCCTATTCTATTATTATTATTTTATTACATAAAAACACTAGTATACTCAATATACTATGATTTTTTTATGAGAAATATTCAAACTAAACTTATACACACCTCTATCTAATGGATATAAACATATTGTTTTTGTGTACGATGAACTGCTGCCTCACGAAATGATGATTGTTTGATTTTCTCTACCGCCTCTCATGGTAGACATTGTGATGGCACTATATTTACATATGGTATATATTATATTTATATTGTATCTATTCTTCTATATTTTTTATTTACATCATACCTTTATGCTTGTCATGTTGTATAAATATGATAATTTCATTTGAAAAAGTGCGGACTACCGCCCCCTCAAAGTGATATGACTCATTCATGCTATACATAGAATGTATGAAGGATGGAATTAATGAAATTATGTAACATATATAACATAGATATTATACTTGAATTATAATATACCTATGTATCATTTAGTTTTTATTCCTTTAAAAATGAAAAAGAAATGAAAGTAGCGTTCATGCGTACGTACGGCTTACCATCTCCATAAACGGTGCATTTTATTTTCTTACATAAAAATGTTGTGGACTATTATAAATATATATATATACTAGATATAAATATATATATATATATACTGGATATATATGATATTTAAATCATGAATACAATTCTGCATATAATGGACTTTTGACCACATGGACAATTTGTAATTATAACAAGTTCATTTTTGACTCAAGTACCGAACATCGATAAAAAGACTAATATGAACATGAATAATTATATGATAGTTATAGAATGGTAATAAGTGATATAAAAGGAATAATAAACTTGAAAAAGGTTATGAATCAAGTATAATTAACTTAAGTTTATTATTTAGGGAGATAAATAATGAACAAGATAAGTCGAACACAAGGTAAGGGAACCTTTAAATGTCCTCTTTTAGTCAAAGACTTATTTTATGTTATGTCATTTAATTTCCATTTTCTTATGTTTGGATATGTTCTTATATATCCTTATTGTTGTACATTTTGTGTCTAAGTGATTATATACCCTTTTTTCTCTCATAAACTCATTTTATGAATTTTAAAGTGACGTCGTTAGGCTGCCAAATTTTTGTATGGGAACTTTTTAACCCAATATCTATTCTTTGGGTTAATCTTATACTTTTAATTTTGTCTTGTTATGATTATGTAAGAAATAAATTTTGATTTACTATCTTGTATTTATATGTTACTTATGTGTACTTATAGTGAATACACATAATTGATCTATTTTATTTACAAAATGATCTCTGTAAGGGACTTCATCTCAATCTCCTTTCATTGAGGCATACTTTGATTTATACACGAATTTCTTTTATATGGTGAATAAAATAATTTTACTTTTAATTTCATTCAAATGGAATCTTTTTTCTACTAAGCGTTTTACTAAACAACAAAGGTGATGTTTCTTTTAAACATATGTGGTGACAAAGACCTTTCTACTGCCACATGCATTATTTGATATTGGGCTTCCATAACAAGCCGTAATGATTTTAAAAGGAAAATAAATACCATATACAATTTTTACGTATTTCAGTATTGAAAATGGTTTTTATAATGGATTTATTGTGTCAATATATTTAAATGTTATATTTTGATTGCAATGTGAAAATGTTATCTTTCCTTTATTCTTGTGTTATGTATTTTGATTATGTTATGGTTCTTGGGAATTATTTACAAATACAGGTGTTTCCATGATAAAACTAGGGAGGGTGAGCCCAATATAGATCTCCAATGCATTAGGTAACATGATTTAGGTAAATATTAATGTTTCTACTAATAGATTTAGGTAATATATTTTGATGGGTATTCCAAATGTAACTCCCTATGTAGGTGTGAAAGCTACAATGTAATTATGACATGGATGGCAGATGTTACCTTTATAATTTGTGATCACTTTGTGTTATTAATAAATCTTATGATTTCATGAGGTATGTTAAAGAGCTTATGTTTTGTATGTATTGATGAACTAATGTTTTATTTCATTATTTTATAACCCTTATTAATCTTTTTATTCTCATCCCATGTTTTTGAAATGTTTTTCACGGGGTATATGGAAGGGTCAGAGAAAGGAAGTATTTAATAAGATTTATATCAAGAAAAGAACCCTTGTTTTATTTAAGGAGATTTATTTTATTGTGAAAAAAAATTGGATATAGTAAAAGTGTATACTTTGTAATTTTTGAGATGTAATATAATAGTTACGGCCTAATTCTATAAAACTCTAAACCTGAAAATCTCATCAATGTGAATTTTTGACTTAACTCAAGATTATGTAATGTTTAAGGTTGGGGCCTTATAGGTACACTGATGATGGTGAGGTTATTTATATAAGCTTTCATGTGGTAGTCCTTATGAGTATGCATGAGGAGATTATATGGGATTCCCACACCTCAATATAGGTTATTCACACAGGACTTACAAAGATGTATCATGACATTTAAATATAGTATTGGTGGCACGAGTTGAGGAAGGGATTAGTAGGTTTTGTTTAATGATTTTTCACCTATTAGCTAGTGATGGATTAGAATAATAATCCTACTATTATTTTTAATTCATTAACCAATACCAATTGAAAATGGTATTGTGTGACTATAGACTTCATAACGAGATTATTGAGTATATTTCATGGAAGTGATATGGTATACATTATCATGGGACACTTAACGAAGGTATCAAATTTAATATCGATCTGGAAGGCCTATTATGTTAATGGGTTAGGAAGAATATATTTTTGGGATATAGTAGTTCTTTATGGGGTTCCTAGGTGTAACATCATGGCCTAACTGACCACTATGACAGTAGCTGGACCGGTGGGTCACATGAACTAAAATGCATCTCCTCATACATTAGAGGCTACCAACTAGCAGTGAGGGTCTCCGGAGGTGATAGTGGGGAGACTATACCCTCATGTCAGAGTATCATAGAGGTATAATAAAAAAATAGACAACAACAAAATCTATAAGTAAAGAAAGACTGAGAAGTGTAAGAATAATATAAAACTGAAAGTAAAGGATAGAAAATGCCAATATACAATAGATTCATGCATGTCCTGAAGATGATACATGATTAAAGCATAAGACATACAATAGGAAACCTGATACAAGGTAGTAAATAAATAGGAAAAATAAACATAATCCCCATGGGTGATCTCTCTGAGCATCCTATCTTCAGCTCAGTCATGTGCTCCTATCTCTAGGTACTATCAATAACACAAACAAGGACCCAAGGTCCTGTGAACATGAAAGTATACTCGGTTACCCCAGTGCAATGGCGGCACGAGCAGGGTGGGAGACATAACCCCAGTAGAAAACCACCCAAGTTATGTTCCATCCAGTCAGTAAATATATATATATAGTGTGTGTGAAATAAATTTTAAAACAAGTAAGGAAGTACTGAAAATTAAACATCCTATAAATTCTAGGTTCTCTCTTATAACTATTCATTTAATCAAATCCACTTAAACAATAAGTCTAGGATTTAATATTCAATCCTATGACATTTTAATCAAGTTTAATCATCCATTATTCTCATTTAAATTTTAAGCCTTGAAATATGACATGTAGACCAGAATCCCCTATAGAAATGTGATTTAGTAATTCTTAAACATGCCACCCATAATGTATAAACAAAGACAAAATCCATTATTGTGCTTTTGATTAGAAGACACATCATAAAAACCATTTCAGTTATTAATATACAAATTAAAACTTGTGCCCATCCATGGAATTCCTTAGTTGGAAACCAGGTATTTCTCTAGGTATAATATCAACCCACACATTATAAGACCATCCATGGAGAACCTCTCAAGAACAAAGGTATCACTCTAGGTGTGGTATAATGTGTCTTTCATTTGATTATATCCTTGGAGGACCACTAAGGGAGTCCAAGTATCACCCTTGGAATAATGATAAAATATCCCTTGAGTCCATCCTTGGAATCCTCTATGAGATCTAGGTATCACTCAGCATATAATAGTCAAGCCTCAAAGTCAATCCTTGGTAGTCTTCTAGGGAGTCCAAGTATCACTCATGGCAATTTAATCAATGCCCCTTGAGATTTTCCATGGCATTCTCATATGAATCCATGTATCACTAGGCACATAAGAATTCAACATTTATCATTTCCATTTAATCAAATTCAATTAACATTCCAAGGTCAAAACCAAGGACATCTCATTTACAAATCACCTAAGAAGGTGGATCAAGGCATTGGACAACTCATAAGGATTTCCTTTAATTTAAATCATGTGGAAATTTCATTAAAAAGAATCACATGCTTAATAATTCAAACAAAATCATTCAACCAAATCAATTTTCTCAATATCATTTATTTAGGATTATTTATATGAAAATTTCAACACCAATAATAATGCAATTCAAACCTCACCTCAAAGGGTGGATAAAGGTAAGGACCAAGAATATAAGGCTTGGATTATAAATACACAAATGGAAAAAACATTATAATAAGCATCTAATGTTTATACAACTTATCACATGGCATGGCCTTTATTCAACTCACAAGAGAATTTTATTCATAAGTGGAAACTCAAGCTTAAACAAGCTAATACAAGGTAAGCTCCAAGGGTTATGATCATTTCATCACTTCTAATTAACCAATTTGATTAAAATTTATATTTCAATTTAATTCACATATCAAATCACAAACCAATTTAAAATTCATATCACAATTCAATTTACATTTCAATTCACTAATTTAATTCACATGCCTATTCACCATTAGCATTATAATATTAAACAACCCTTAGAAAGGGGAAAAGGACACACCTCAAAGGCATCCAAAAAATACATGCCATCAAAATGGTCATTTAATAAACAACACACCCAAAGGGTTGGTTCTGGTTTCAAGTCCCTCAACCATTCAACATGTATCAATGGGACTCATTAATTGAAAAAGGCTAAAAAAATTAAATTAAGGATTATAATCCAATTTAAGGCACCACTTGAGAATTGGGCGCATAGTACAACAACATAAATATAAATCACTTTACTTTAAATGAAAATCACTAGAACACCTACCATAGGTCCATAGTGGATATCATATGTGATATAATCTCCTGATTCAACTCAAATTGGGAGAAAATGAAGAACGGATGAAGACCCTGAAAATAAGGAAAAAGAATTGGCACCTAAATTGTGCAGATAATACCAAAATAAATGAGGAATGGTACAAAAGAAATGTAGAGATTATTAATGAATATACATGGAGACTGATGGAACTCGAATTTGATGGAAGACAGAGGATATTCATTGAATCCTAGTTTAGGCTTAAGGAGGAACCCACTACATAAAGAAATAAGGTTCACGTAGCTGAGGGAGAAGTAGGAAAATAAAAATGAGTTTTAAAACCTCATTAAGGAAATTTTGTTCTTTTCACCTTTAAAAATTGAGTCGCACGGTTTTCCTGCATGGTTTGGCCAAAACGTGCACCAACCATGTGGTACCCATCCATTAAGAAACCACACTGCATGGTTTTTCCCACATGGTTAGCCTAAAAGTGCACAAATTGTGTGTTGAATAGTGTTGAGGTACTGCCTAAGTGGAACTAACCATGTGGTCTAGTTGCACAGTTTGGTCAACCCATGAACAAGCCGTGTGAGGAACATCTTCTACTCCACTCAAGGCCGCACGTTTTTCTACTAGGGTTTCACAGTTTCAAACAAACCATGTACCCTCTAAAGACCCTCAAAACTTGGTATTTCTAACCTTGGAACTCTTGAAACTCAATGAGGCCCCCAAGATACCTCTCAGGCCTTTACTCGAATCTAAAAACAACACATCGAAGTGTTATAACTCTTGGAATTATGTTCTGAAGCTCATTTTACAAAACGGCTCATCCAGTAATCACTAAAACTCAAATTCACTTTGAATTTCATCTCGTTCAAAAAAAAGGACCATACAAACTCCCCACCTTAGAACTTCTCATCCCTGATAAGCCTTGGGGATAACACAAGAACATCACCCAACCTACAAGGACTGTGAAATATCTTTCAAATGGTCATGTTTCAATTCTAAATTCCAAACACACCTCAAAGCATTTCATAAGCCTATGGAACTTATGCCACCAAAAATTTAGCCAATGCTCGCCTTCCCATTGAAACATTGAATGGTGCTTACCTGAGCTCGTTTAACTAGAGACACTATCATGTTTTCATCTCCTTAAACATCATCCCATTGGTTCTCCCTACCAAGGGTCTTGGAATTTAACATCTAATTCTGGTTCACGGATCCTCCACTATTGTAATTTCCTTAGAGAGAACATCCTAAGAATTATAGTGATGCTTATCATGTGATTTCTTCAACTAGGATAACCTGATTACACCCAAGGTCATATTAGGGACCTCATTTGAAAGGAATGGTCAAATATTAATTGACCAAAGAGAAATTGATTGTTCTATCTTTCCCAAAATACATATCCGACCTTTACAGAACATCCTCCTTAAAATGGAGACATGATTTTAAAAAAATCCATCTAATCATACACATTGACGAGAAGGAAAACAATTCAAGCCACCCCAGATGACCATCCGTAAGATGCCCAGGTTAAATAGGTGGAGTAATTTTCAAAAGAACTACAATGTCTTCTCCCAATCTATTTTTCATTTACAATGAAGATTCTCACCAAAGTCAATACCTAAATTTCAGTGAAATTCTATGATCAATCCATCACCTATCCATTTAAACTATCGTTCCTTAGTATAAAAAAAGGTGTAACCCAAATCCATCCCACTAGAATCGTTACCCCTTTTGAACATCACCTCCAAGCCCAAAATAAATCATGGGACAACCTCATATTCATTTAACTAGAGTCTGAAAAAATATTCTTAGGTATTCAATATTCCATGTTATAAGTGATACATTGGTACTAAGCCAAGATGTCCACATAAGAACATTGATAGAACCCATAGAGGCATCCACCTAGTGGTATCATCAAAGAAAAATGGTGGGTGTATAATATTCTATCCAAGGAATTCATATACAGGAACCCAAGTATCATTCAGTACTAACCAACCCTCAATAACACCACACATCCAACATGTCACTCTGATAGAGATCACAAACCAAGCCAAAATATTTTTAAGCATTAGTGTGGCATAAGAATAACACTCTCTTAGTAAATAAAAGATGATGTAAAGATAGGGAACAAACTCAACACTGAGAAGAAATGATAAGAGGAACTCAAGGATTAACATAATAAGAATGGTCAAACTGCTACTATTCAACCTCTTGGAAGAATCTCGGCTTCACCTTCCAATGCATTATCAACCAAACCACAATGCCTATACCACCCGAGGAATCTATGATCTTTCAAAATTTACCACTGGAATATACTCCTAATCAATAATGTTTCTCAAGGGTTTCATACACATCCAACCACATTAGCATCGTTCTACCAAGCAAGCACCAACCCAAAGTAGAAATTTAAAGCCTCAAAGACATCCATGAAATATCAACCATTTCAAAAGGTTTTCCTTGGGTGTGTTACTTATACCTAGAATGGGCACATTCATCAGAACTGACATGATGCTCCCCACCTTAGGAGTGTCCTAGCTATCAAAAGAAAAGATAGACCATACACTCATAAGCACGCTCAACCCAGATTCACCTTAAAAGAACATATGATACTCTACAATCCAAGATCACCACGTCAAATTATTCAATATGAAATTTGAAATCAAACCAACTGGTGTTTCAAAACACTAGTCCTATAAAGTCCTTCCAAGTAGTGGGATGAACTCGATTCCTTAATGCCCAGTTCACTCTACTCCGGATTTGACCTTAGAACCTACTCAATATCATAAGGCTTAATTATTCTACCAAACTCAACCAGTTCATTATATCATTTAACAACTCAACGAGTACCACATATGTGAACACATACTACCCCAAGGTTTCAAGAACAAGATGAAACATCTTTGATATTATCCATAGGCTATCCTCTTTATGCATTCACATATCAGGTGGTCCATACAGAAGATTTATTCCAAAGTCATATTTCCCCACATGACCATTAACCTGGATTATGGCTTATGAATCCATCCATCACTAAGGAAGAAAATAGGGTTACAAGACCTACTAAATGGCTCACCATGACTGAGACATGTCTAACCTTATGAAAATGAGCATCACTCGATGCTCACACCCATAACAAGGGGAAAGGATACCATGACCACCCATCCTAACAAAGGTATCATTAAAAGCAAAGAGTCCTACTAGGGATAATGGAACCCGAATATCACGAAATAGAAAAAAGATCATGGAATTAACAGGGTATTTAAACTCTAAGGGTGCTACCTATCACAAGATATCCCTTTATAAGAGGAGAAAGAATTGACCCATAATGAGTTCACACATAAAAAAAATCACTATTCTTAAGAGACTATCATTTAATTCATTTATTAAAGAAATAAGTCCTACATAAAATGCTCACATTTCTATTCCAAGGAAAATCAAAATGAAAATTTCAAGCTACCCTTACATGAGGGTTTAAATGAAGGACTCCACCTAAGGTTCCAGTTTAAGTTCATTATGATAATTCACCTCAACCTTTAAACATTTAAATATTTAAAACAAAACACCAAGGTATATAGGAAAGATATATCAAACTTACTTTTTAAACATTAAACATTTATTAATATCCCATCATCATTAGGAAATTTATAATATAAATTCATTTTTAATAGATAAGGAAACCAAAGAGGTTTTTATTAATCTAACCTGGGTTCTTCAAAAATAAAACCAATTGCAGTTGCATAATTAAAGAAACTAAAAACACCCAAATAGGTAATTTCATAGAAAACATTCCCCAACTGACCTACTTGGGTATAACTATTCAATTAAGAACATAAAAAAATTCATTTCAAATTAAAATTTAAAGCCTATACACTTTAAAACCATTCCAACATAACATGGTCATATAAAAATGGCTCGATCGCATGGGTTTCCACCACCCCAATCTATAAATCACTCATACACTTTATTAACTGAAGTCAAGCTCCCATTTAATAGAATACAATTTTAGTTCAGAATATAACTTGCTTGTATATCTAATGGTCCAGTTATATAGGTTCCCATCTACCAACCTATAAAGCGCCCAAACACTTTATAGTTTGACATTTGGCTCCCATTTACTAACAAATTCACTTTAGTATTTAAACTTCAGTATCATTTCATTTTAAACAACAATTTCTAAATATGTATAAAGCTCAAATATGGTTCAAGTATATGGGTTAACTTTTCCCAATTATAAGGCGCTCATACACCTCACAATTGAAAACCGGTTCCCATTTAATTTCAACCCAAAAATTAATCCCATGCAACCATTTATTTATCAAAACTAAAATAATTCATGTTATTATAAGCTATAAACACAAAGGAACATTCTATAAAAAAATGCATGATGTACAGGAAGAACATGCTAAATAAATAGAAATAATGGCATATATATGCAGACATGATAAATAATTACTAATAAAAGTATAGATTAATCATGTTATCATAATACCTAACATGGAATATAATAGGCATTCTAGAAAACAAAATCATGGAATATTATTCAAGGCACACAATCAAAACAGCAAGAAACCTACATATGTAACGACATGGCATGGACTATGCATGGAATGTGAATTCTCTATATGCCTATAATGATGCATGTCATGTTACTTCCTTGTCATACCAGGCCAAGGTAAAATTCCATAAACTCCATAAATCAATAATAAGAGGAAAATACATCAATCACTCAAGGTGAAATAATAATCAACTATAATAAAAAATAGCATGAACAATAATACCCATACCAGGCCACTTGGTGCATCTCCCCATATGTCAGAGGATGCTGACTAGCAGTGAGGGTTTATGGAGGTGATAGTGGGGAGACTATACCCTCATGTTAGAGTAGCACAGTGGTATATCAAATAATAAACAATATACAATAGTTAAAGCAGTAAATAAAGAAAGACTGAGCAAAAGAAGAATAATATAAAACTAAATGTAAAGGATGGACAACGCCAATAGAAAACAGATGTATTCATGTATTGATGATGATACATGACTAAAGTAGAATACATAGAATAGGTATCATGATATATGTTAGTACATAAATAATAAAAAGAAACAAAATCCCCATAGGTGATCTATTCGAGCATCCCAAGCTCCTGCTCGGTCCTATGCACCTATCTCTAGGTACTAGAAATGGAACAAACAAGGTTCCAAGGTCTTTCAAATATGAAAGTATACTCACGTACCCCCAATGCAATGGTGTCCCCAGTAGGGTGTAATACATAATCCCAGTAGGCAACCATCCAAGGTTTGGTCCATCCAGTCATTGAATAAATATAACAATAGTGTGTAGGAAATATTAAAACAAGTAAGGAACTACTCAAAAGTAAAAAATCCTATAAAGTCTAGGTCCTCAATAATAACCATTCATTTAATCAAATCCATTTAAGTAGTAATTCTATTATTTAATATTACATCATGTGAAATTTTAATCAAGTTCAATCAATCATTATTCTCATTTAAATTATAAGCCTCAAGATCTGGTGCATATCCTAGTGTCCCCTGTAGAAATTTAATTTAAGAATGCCTAAACAGGCCACCCATAATGTATAAACAAAGACTGGATCCAAGTTTGTGGTTTTTCTTGGGAGACACATCATAAAAACCGTTTCAATCATTAATATCTAAATTATAACCTGAGCCATTCCATGGCATTCCTAAGTTGGAATACAGGTATTACTCTAGGTATAATATCAACCAACGCTTTATAATCCCATCCATGGTGAACCTCTCAGGAACCCAGGTATTTCTCTATGTGTAGTATAACGTCTCTTCTATTTGATTCCATCCTTGGTGTCCCACTAAGGGAGTCCAAGTATCACCCATGGCATAATGATCAAATACCTGTTGAGTCTATACTTGAAATCCTCTATGGGATCCAAGTATCACTTGGTATATAATAGTCTAGTCGTAGAGTCCAACCTTGGATGTTATCTAGGGAGTCCAAGTATCACTCATGGAAATGTAATCAATTCCCCTTAAGTCTATACATGGCATTATCATATGAATCCATGTATCACTCAGCACATAGGCATTCAACTTTTATCATTTCCATTTAATTAAATTAAATTAACATGCCAAGGTCAGAACCAAAGAAATCTCATTTACAACTCACCTCAGAAGGTGTCTCAAGGCATTGGACAACTCAAAAGGCTTGCCTTTAATTTAACTCATGTGGTCATTTCATTAAACAAGCATATCATGCTTAAGGATTCAAATAAAATCATTCAACCAAATCTATTTTCTCAATATCATTTATTCAAGATGATTTATAAGAAAAGGTCAATACTAAGAACAATGAAATTAAAAACTCACCTAAAAGTGTGGCGAAAGGAATGGTCCAATCTTAGATGGTTTGGCTTCCAAATACATATATGAGAAAATCATTATAAGAATATTTTTGTGTTTATACAACCTATCACATGTAATGGACTCTATTCAACTCACAAGTTCATTTTAGTTGTAAGGGAAAACGCAAGCTTAAACAAGCTAATACAAGGTAAGGTCCAAGGGTCCTGATCATTTCATCCCTTCCCATTAACCAATTTGATTAAAATTAATATTTCAATTTAAGTTACATATCAAATCACAAAAAAATCATAATTCATCTCTTAATTCAAATTACAATTCAATTCACCAATTTAATTCACATGAAAATTCACCATTTTCAATCTAATATTAAACATCCCTTGGTAAGGGGAAAAATACACCTCAAAGGTATCTAAAAAACACATTCCATAAAAATGGTCATTTAATAAAAAACACACCCAAAGTGGTGGTTCTGGTTTCATATTCCTCAACCATTTAACATGTATCAACGGACCTTATTAATTGAAAAAGGCTAAACCAGAGATTTTAAATCAAGGATCAAAATACAATTTAAGGCGCCACCCAAGAATTGGGTGCATGTCATAATAGGATAAATATAAATCACTCATTTTAAATGAAAAACACTAGACCACCTACCATAGGTCCTTAGTGGATAGCTCATCTGATATCAGCTTCTGATTCAACTCAGTTTGTGAGAGAAAAAATAATGAATAAAGACCCTAAAAATAAGCGAAAAGATCTTACATCGAAATTGACCAGCTGATACCAAACTAAATGAGTAACATCATAAAAGGAATGTAGATATTATCAATATGGATCCCTGGATACTAATGGAACTTGAATCTGATGAGGGATATAGGATATTCATTGAATCCATGTTTAGGATTGAGGAGAAACCCACTCCGCAGGGATAGGAGGGTCACACAGCTGAGGGAGAAGGAGAAAAGAAATTGAGGTTTAAAACCGCATAAAGGGAATTTTGTTCATTTTACCTTTAAAAACTAGTTTTTATGATTTGGACGCATGGTTTTTTCAAACTGTGCACCAACTGTGTGGAACTCATCCCTTAAGAAACCACCCTACATGGTTTGTCCTCCATGGTTAGTCTAACTGTGTGAAAACCATGCGATGAATAATGTTGAGGTACTTTCTAAGTGATAATAAATGTTCAGGATAGGTGCATGGTTTGGTAAAACAATTCGCAATCCATATGAGGCACATCTGCTACTCTAATCAAGGTAGTTTCAGACGAACCGTGTGCCCTCTGCAGATCCTCAAAACTTGGTTTTTCCATCCCTAGCACTCTGAAAACTCAAAAATACACCCAAGGGACCACTTAGGAATTTAACCAAATCTAAAAAAACACATTCAATTGTTCCAACTCTCAAAATTACCTTCTAAAGCTCGGTTTACAATGCAAGTCATCCAGTAATCACCAAAACTCAAATTCCCTTGGAATTTCATCTAGTTCAAAAACACAGGACCTTACACTAGAATCATAATTTCTAATTAGAATTCATATTTTAGATCACACTTATGGTCAAATATTATGAAAGAACTATATATATAGGTTTACTTGAGCATTTCCTACCATCATTAGATTGATGAGTAGTCGTAGTGTAACATCTAAGTGTTAGAGGACATGTTCCGAGCATGCATCCTTGGTTTTAGTGGTTCATAGGAGAATCATATAGCACTTGAAAATGTCTCCATTAACCATAGTTATATTATATCTATTTATATGTATCTTTTTTAGGCTTTGTATAGGCTATATTGATCACCTCTCTAATAGTTAGATTTAGGGGTTTCAGTTGTTATTAGGTCGAATCATATATAGATATGTTGGGGTATATCCATTTGATTATGAAGAAATTTGAAACCTCTTATAGTAGGTATAGATCATATGTCATTCAATGACATCATATTATGAAGTTTGATGTGGGAGACTGGGTATTTTTTAAATGTCTTTATGTTTGGTATATATGCATATTTAGAGGTGGTGGAAGTTAATGCCAAAGTTCATAGCTTATTTGATGCTGTTAAGAGGATCATTATTGTGATGAATTAGTTTGTGCTTCCTTAGATATATTATGTTATGAAAGATATATTTTATCTATCTCATATTTAGAGATACCATCCTAACCCTTCTCACATGATCATCATCAATGAGGTAGAGTTGTATTTGAATTCATCATTTGATGAAAGACTGGTTTTTATCATGGATCAGAGTGAGAAGGCTCTATATAGAAAGATATCCCCTCTATCATGGGTTTAGTGGGAGAAATATGTATCTAGGAGGAGATGTGGGAGTGAGATTTTGACATGAGGTTATAATGTCTAGCACTTTTCACTGATGAGGCTTGGTAATTCTCAATAATGAAACTCAGGGATGAGATGTTATATAGTGGGGAGGTTATAAAAACCCATATATTTATGTGGTATGACTTCAATTAAATTTTTTCCAAAACTCGTGTATTTTGGCGATTATTGAGTGTTTGAGGTATCAGAGTGGGATTGAAGACCATTTTGGGAGAACAAACTGAGAACCAGTATATTTTACATTTAAAAAATGATATTAGGTGCCAAGTGGCTTTGTACCTAGTACCTGGTGTAGGTGAAAGTGGAGGAAGTATCTCCAGGTGGAACACATGGTAGCTAGTGATCCTAGAGAGGGTACCCAATGGTTATAGGGTACCCAATGGAAGGAAGGATTGTTCTTAGTGGTTACCTGCTAAGATTTTATAAAATTTTAAATTTAATTAATTAATTATTATAAAATTTGATTCAATGAGATCCATTTCTCATTTCTTGAGCCAGCAATACCCATAAGCCTCCTCCCATATTCCTTATCTCCTTATTCTTATTTATGTTTTGTGTTTCCTTTATATAATCCTGGAATCATGATTTATCTATCATAATAGGTTTCCTTGAGTAAGGACAATGCTCCCCCATCTGATTTATTTTATTTTTCTTTACTATTTCACCATGTATCATTAGTTTTAACTAAGTTCAAGTATTTCCCTATATTTATTTATTTTTACTAATTTAGGATGAATATTCTTGTGGTTTTGATGAGAAGAGTCCTATTAGAACCAGGTATGTGGTTTTTTCTATTCGCATTGTCATTTACATGTGTGTCATAGGTTGTATGAAATGTGGGATGTGACACTTTGTATGAAATCTCTAATTTAAGTGTTTAAAATTACTTTGGACTAAGATAAATTGGGGTTATCACTATCATTCCATGATCCATGTTAATACATTTTATTCATTCATAAACTATAAATAGAATTTTTATATTATATAATTACAACCTAAGATGTATGATGGGAATTTATGATTATGTTGAGACTTTAAGAACCATGTGTGGTGTCTAAGACTGGCCCTTTGTCACAACCCCCACTCCCTCCACCAGTACCCATCCAAGGTCAGAAATAAAGAGAGGAAGATGGCCCTAAAATCATGCCTCCAATAGATGATGTGTTGGTGCCTAGCACCGAGGGTGTATAATCCATAAAAATTAGAGGAATTTCCCTATTTATGTAAAATTAAGGATAAGAGATAACATTAAATCCACCAATAAACTCCATGAATAAATATAAAATCAATACTAATACATGAATTTAATGTCATATATATGATGGAACACTTAAAAATACCAAAAAACATAGGCAATGACCATATACTCTAACCACTCTTGAACAACCACTTCGATCTAGTAACGCCATGCTCAATCACCAACCAGCTCCTTTAAACCTAAAAAACATCAGGCAATAAAACTTGAAAATCCCATCTCTTAACTCAAACTAAAAAATCAACCCAATATCCTATTAAATTGGAATTACCAAGTCTAAACACGTTCCATTCATTCCAATTTCAACCTCATCTCAATGATAGGCAACAAGCAAACCCATATCTCAACTTGTGTTTTCCATCCTAACCATACTAAACCTCATGCATCAATCGTAATAACACTTTATCATCCTAGAGAACACATACCTAAAAACAAAAGGTATTTTAAACACAACAACTCAAGGTAAAACTAATTACATAATTATAAGGAATGTTAATCTTCAAAAAACAAATATGGGCTCGCTCAACCCCAATATCTAGAAAAAAACCTTTTAATTACTATCTTTAATTAAATAATTCATATTTTTTATATTTCATTAATATGAAAATAATCAATAAAATCTATCAATATGTAATAATCAAATACAAACATGCTTCTATCAATACTTATATATTCAATAATTTTTAAGGAAATGATAAACAAATTCTCATGCCTCCTTCATTATCGCTTAATCTTTACCAAATTTACATTTTTTAACCAATTCCAATCATAGAAATCATTATATGAAACAATAATAATCATATAAAAAAGGTAACCCATTATCTATAAAATAAAAGGAGGAATCATAAACCAAGAATCAATACATTTGATTACAAAAACACTTTTAAACCATTGTTTAATATAGTAATTATCTTCATTTAGGTCGATTAAATTGTTTCCCAAAGAGAATAAATCTTAATAATCCCAAACTTTCACATAAAAAAAGACAATTAATGAATACCCACCTCAAGTATTTTAACATTATATGAGAAAGAAAGGATTAAAAAACACCAATCACCGATCACCTCTCCCATAAAAAATCCCATGATCCTTAAAAACACCCCACCATGGATCCACCGTCAAAAACCAATAGAAACCCTATAAAATATAAATAAAAATAACTACAATGGAATTTAAATATAGATATATAGATAATATGAGAAGAATAAAACAACCATGGATCACCAATGGATTGATCTCTAGAAGTTATGGGGTAAAGAATAGAAAGGGGGACCTGAAGTATTTAAAAGAGATCCTAGAGTCACCTAGGGTTCAAATGAGATGAGATAAAATAAGGTATCTCCAAGAGAGGCCATGAATTTATACTAGAATATTAAATAATAATACCATATCACAATCTCCTTGACCACACCTCGATCCCAAGGGTTTTAACTCAAAATACAATGCAACAAGGAGGTTCAATTCTTAATGATTTTAATCTGAACCCACCCTCTAGAATCCATTCTACAATACCCACATAACTCCCATATATCCTAAGAAAATCAAGTTAGGGATATGGTTCAACCCTTTCATTATATTGTACCCACCCCTAAATTACTAGAACTACTAAAAACCAACATCAGGACCTATAGCACAACCTGCATCTACACCACAGTATTCCCTCAAAAGGAATAGAAAAGATATCCTTCCCCTATGCCCTAAAATAAAACATACCTTCACACCATAGCTACCCCAAGAATAACAGAACCACTAAAATTCACTATCTCAGGTCTTCATTCTTTAAGGTCCACAAAAACACCACAAGTTACACCTACAACCCACACTATAATTCAATTTACACACTGACACTTCAATATTCCACTTCCAAATAAAAATATATCTTAGAACCACTTCTACCCTCCCTTCCTCTTCTTGAACACCTCCAAAAAACCCAAACCACAAATAAAGGGCGTGGTAAAAACTAGTATCTTACATCAGATACCTCTCAAAAAATTCATGTCCTTGAGAATTTAAAATAAAACCCTATAAATAAATAAAAGGGGAACAACCCATTCATCCTATGAGATACATATTAAGAATCTTTCTATATTAATAACAAAACCCACACATCGTAGGAATAAGGTGCATAAATACACAACATCATCCATCTCATAAATCAATAAGTTCAAACAAATCATATAAATAGAAATAAAACATAAAAAAACTATGGATATTTATCATGCATCTATGACTTCCACTCCCAGTTGCTCTTTTCCAATCCACTATGTCGCCATAGGATATGAACAAAGGGAATATCACACTCATGAAATTCCTTCTTCTGATGGTCCTGAATCTCAGAATCACACTCCTCAGATATCACATTTTCATCAACTCCCAAATCACCCCAAACAATTATTTGAGGATATTCATAAAGATACCAGTGAACCTTTAACACATGGAATACATAATGAATCTAACTCATCTATGAGGGAAGTGATAACCAATTAAACACAACTCCTAAATATTCCAACACTTTGAAAAGCCCAAGAAACTAGGTATAAAGCTTATTCCCATAACTGAACCTTTATTGTATTTGATATTGGAAATACTTTTCATGACCCCCCCCCCCCCCACTAGTACCCCTCTCGGGCCAACAACGGAGAGAGGGAGATGACCCTGAAGTCCACCTCTAATAATCCATGCATTTGAGACTAGCATTGGGGCTATAGAATCCATATAAATGGGATACATTAAAAAAATTATATAAATTTAGGATAACATACAAGATGAAATACACCAATCAACTCCGTACATGGATAAATAATGGATCCCAATACATGGGTGGAATGTCATACATAATCTAAAATAGCTTAAAATACCAAAACAAAATGTATCCATTAATTATAGACTCCAACAGCTCATGAACCACCACTATGAGCCAGTATTTCCAAACTCAATCACCAACTAACTCATGAAAACCTAAAAAAATCAAGAAATAAAATCATTCAATCCCAACTATCCAAATAATAACTAACCCAATAGCCCAGCAAATAGGAGATCCCAGCTCTAAACTTACTAAATCCATTCTAATGAAAACCTCATCTCAATAATAGGAAAGAATAAAGTCAAGCTATTAACTTTTTCTATTTATATACCAAAACTTACATTAAAATTTAATCAAGTATATACCATTCTAAATCACACATACATGGAAACAAAATGTATTTCTAGTTCATAAACTCAAGGATAAACTAAGACTATAATTTTTAGGTATACCGTCCTTCAAGAAAAAAATAAAGGCTTTCTCAGACCCAGGTATTTATCTCCAGGAAACAACTTTTTAATTATCATATTGAAATTAATAATTCATTATGTATATATTTCAAAAATAAGAAACTCTTTATTAGTACCTATCAATAGTTAATAATCAAATAAAAACATGCTTCTTGCAATACTTTCATATTTAATGATTTTTAAGTAAGAACAGTAATGAAATCATCGAGCCACTTTCATTGTCACTTAATTTTATCAGATCTAAGTTTTTTAACTAATTTCAAGCACAATAATCATGCTAATATTCAAAAATTATCATAGAAAGAAGATGACACACTATCTATAAAATAACAAAAGGCATCTTCAACAAATTATCAACACATGCTATCATAATATCCCCTCTATTTCATTATTTAATCTAATTATAATCTTTATTTGGGTCAATTACACCATTATCTAAAGAGAATAAATCATTTTAATCCCATACTTTCTCATAAAAAAAAGATAATTAGTGAATCCCCTACCTCAATACTTTTAATGTTCTCTAAGAAATAATGGAAGAACAAACATCAATATCCAATCACCTCTGTCATGAAGAATCCCACAATCCCTAATAACACCCCACCATGGATCCAATATCAAACACTAAAATAAACCCCATGAGAACCAATGTAAATCAAAAACCATATCATGAAAATATAGAGAGGGAGATAAAAAAAACCCCTTGGAGGACAAGGAGAAACCAGCCTCAGATCACCAACGGATTGATCTCTAGAAGTTGCGAGCTAAATCCTAGAAAAGGGGGATTAAAGTATCTAAAATTGATAATCATTTTTCATGGGGTTTGAAGAAGAAGGGAGAAAATAACATATCTCTAAGAAGGGTACTAAATTTATACCATCTTATTAAAATATAAGACTATGGAACAAACTCCTTGAACATGCATCAATACCTAAGGTTTTAATCCAAACTACGATAAAAAAATGGTCGCACCATAATGGTTTGAATCTAAAACCACCATCTAGAATCCACACTAAAATCCCCATATATCCCTCCCCACATATCCTACAAACCCACAGTAATTTTATGGCTCAATCCAAGAATTACGTTTTAGACACCCCTAAATTACTACAAACACTAAAACACAACCCTTAGGCCCAACAGTGCAACCATCTTCTACATAACAATAGTCCCTCAAATGGTATATATAAGAAACTTTCCCCCTATTACATATATCCCAACCTACCTTTATGACACAACTACCCCCAAAATAAAATAACCACTAAAATCCATCATCTCAGGCATGTACACTGCAAGGGTCATGACTACACCACAAGTTAAACCTCCAACCAACACTATTTCATATCCTATAATATCATTCCATAAGCCTTCTATTCTAGATGAAAATATAGCTCAAAACCACTTTAACCCTCCCTTCCTTTTCTTGGACACCTCCAAAAACCCTAAACCATAAAGGAAGGTCCTGGGAAAAGTCGGTCCCTGACATCATTTAGGGTGCCTCCTCTACCCTAAAATGTTATATTGGAAGATTATATGCCAAAAATCCTGATATATATGTAATAAATGTTAGACTATATCCTACTATATCATATAGGTATGTTGTATGGTATGAAATCCTTATTTTATAAGGAAGTTTTTATCATTTATGGATATATTATATCTTATGGTGTGATGATATTATAAATCACTCATGTCCAATCCAATAGTAGTGTCTAATTGGTTATATTCTATCATAGTGTTGTATAAATATTTATATTATAAAATTTACACAAACACTATATGATTTATATAGGAATTATAATGTTAAGTGTTAATTTTCAAGATCATCCATGTATGGTTGTCATCAATTGTATACATTTCTTATTATGAAACATTGGTAGAGATTATTTAGCCAAAGTGCTTTCAAGGAGTTGTAATAGTAACACTACTTGAAAATTTCATAATGTTCAAGTAAATGCTACAGATACTCAGGGAGTATCCCCAAAGTCTATATAAGGAGGTCAAGACATTAATATGATGTTCATTCAAGATTTATCTTATATCCTACTGATTATATATGTCATAGATTTGTCCTTCTCTATATTTTCCTACCTGAGGTACTAGCATGCCATGGTTATGAGGAGGGTCTTTCTCAAGCATTTGGTGATTTAGATAAGCCCATGGATACTCCATAACGGGAATATTTTAATGGTTATTCCTAGTGATCTTTATCAAATTAGAGACAATATCAACATCCATATTTCAGGTAAGTTATACATACTTCATTTATAGTTTACATGGTTTTGGTTTTTTATAGCATGGTGATATTAGGAGTAAGGTTTATATAATATTTCACTATTTATATTAAGTATTGTTCTATCTTAAAAACCATTCAATGGTATCAAAGATTTACCATCCTTCTTGATTCTCAAAATTATGTTTTAAAATTGAATAAATTGTATATCATATGGATGTCGTATAACATATCATAAAAATGATATAATTTTTATTCTATGAATGGTTTTACAATATAGGATATCATAATCTATGATTAAATCATTTCAAATGATATGTGATATCATAAAATAAAATACCCATGAATTGAAGGGTGATGTCCCATGTTGCTATTATCTATCATGGAATATGATTAATGGTGTACTGCTATCAATCATACATCATGGATACCAGTCATAATACATGATGGAATATCATGGTTTACAATATATTTATATTATAAAATACAATATGCATGAAAATCTTGATTTTTATAATTTTAAATTATGGTTTGAATTATATAATTTATAAAAGGTTTATAAATTTTTGGAAAATGTATTCTCATATATTTATATAATTTATAAAATTTATATATATTAATTAATTTTTAAGTGTTTATAATTAATTATTAAATGTTTATGAAACATTTACTAAATAAATATCTGAAGTAATAAATTTTAATATTGAATAAGTTTGATATTATATGGAATGCCTTATAATATGGATATAAATGTTTTATATAGAAATTATAAGTTGATTTATAAAGTTTTTATAAATTAAAAAAATAAGGCTATATATAAAAGAGTTTATATTATATAATGAATTTTTCATAATAATTAGTTTAAAATGTTTGAATTAAAATGCCTCATTTAAGAAATTATTTAAACCATGTCAAAATGAGTTGTGGAAATTGATATGACCAAGGTTTAAATAATATTAAATATTTGATATTTTGATTTAGAAAATTATTTGAATTATATATTTGGAATATAAAATGTTTATATTTAATTTAAAATCATATGTTTAAATTAAATGCCATATAAAAGAATAATATGAAGTAGTTCATGTTGGAAATAAATTTAAAGTGTTTATATTTACAAAATTATGGAATATACATGATGAATGGAAAAATTATAAAGTGTTTATAAGTGATTTGTTTATAAATAGTTCATAAATTTATATATAATATCTAAATTTATGAATTGTTCATTTATTTAGTTTATTTCAAGATTTATTAATAGATTTAAATTGTTTGTATCATGAATGGATGCATACTTTAGTTTAATGAGTTAAACTATTTTTATAAATTTTAATACATGCATATAGGGGGTTACATGTTAGGTATGATAAATTATTTAGTTTTATTCTATATTTACTTTAGCTTATAATGTGCTTATGAACTCTAATTTAAAAGGTTAATTATAGTTTAAACATATTCAGTGTTATAATTGTGATAGAATTGAGGTCTCTCATGAGTAAAGTGACCTTAGGTAGAGGAATTTTAGGTCATACTGCTCACTAGCCTAGTAGTTTATGCCTTATCTAAAATATTGAGGGTTATGTATATGTCACTCCAATCTTACTATTGTATGGATTATTGATTTCATATAATTTTAATTATTTTCTTGAAATGGTTTTATGTATCATATGCATAAGATGAATTTGGATATGTATGAATATATTTGGATTTTAATTTAGGTTAGTAACACAATATATGAATTATATAATGAGTTATAAAACAATATGGTTTACCATATTGATTTGGTGTAAAGAATAGAGGTTTTAAACTAAATAATTAGAAGAATTTATATATAAAATAGAATACATGAGATGATATGGTGATATTAAATCACCTTTAAAAATATTAAGTTTCAAATTCCTTCCAAAGAAAACAATTTTCAAGGCCTCAATCATCCAACCAGGTAGTTTCATTAAAAATCAAGGTTCCCCTAGATTATCTTATACAATGAAAATAAGTGATGAGGTGACCTTAAGAGTTAGGTGCATAATTTTTTGAATTTTATTTGGGTTACACTTATATTGAAAATCCTAAGAGTTAGGAAAATATGTTAATAGTGTTGTGTTTATCCATAATATGGATTGATCAAGAAGTTATCTGCTTAACCATCCAAGAGTCATATATAATATGATTTGTATAATGGTCTTACTAAATAGCTAAAGTGACGGGGTTCATGCCAATTTAGGTTCATTGCTTAGTGAAATATATATCTTATCCCACTAATGGATATGATGGATTTTAAATGGTGAAAACATTTTAGTAGGAACATATTCAATAAACTTCCTTATCAAATGAAAGTAAAACATGATACTCATATGATAAAAGATTCTGTTTTAGATAAATTTCATCATCATCATTGAACATTACATTGATATAAATACTAAATAAAGAAGAATATTAATTTAATAAACTTCCTAAATTGGTATAAAACTTAATAAATGTTTTAAAACTATGGTAAAATTCTATGTATTAGAGAAATATATTCCTTAGTAATAAAATATTGAAGTAGTTAAATAAGTGAATCTAGATTCTTATGAGAAGAATAGATGAATCCAATTAAGGTTTTAATGGAATTATATTCAATATAACCAAATGAAATTTACTATCCACTCACATAATCAATATGATTGAGTATGTTAATGAATTTTAGAGACTAAAGGTTTCTTTTATGGCTTGATCTAACCAAGGAATTAATTCTAGACTTAAAGTTGGAAAGATTTAAACAATTTTAATGAGTTTCATAAACTTTTACCATATATATTCAGAGTGTAACTAACGACTAATTATTATAAGGGATGTGTAGTAACTTGTGTTTTATTGATGGTAAACATGGGTTAAATTTAAAACTAGAAGAAGAAAGTTTAAGTAAAAAACCCCAACAAAGTTTATTTAAGTTTCCAATCAAGGTTATTGAAACCAAAAGGATGTGTCTAAAAGGATGAGAAATATTTTCATAATATGGAATTATTATATATACATATAATGGTTTAAGAAACTCTATGTAAATTCCATGTCAAGTATTAGTTTTATATAATCAATTCTTTGATTTTGAAGGGTATGTGATACCAAATGTATATTTTAAAAAAATATAGGAGTTCAAAATCATGGTAATGATAGATAGATCATGTATTTTATATTAAAATAATGGATTAAAATATTTTTTGAATCATGGAGTTGAATGTAAAAGAATATATCAAGCTCAAAAGTATTTGATCAAAGAATGTTTATTCATATAATATTTCTATTATATGATAAGAGAAGTTATTTATTAACAAAGTTTTATTATAAACAATATGATATGGTAGATTTATTACACAAGGTTTATGATTTATAGGATTATATAACCTATTTGAAAATGAATATATGGGTAAAAGAATTATAAAAGATAAAAAAAATTATCCAAGTTATTTATTAAAATATGTGCGATGTGATACCACCACCAGTAAGTGGCTTATTTTAAATAATAAAATCTTTCTTTCATAATAATTATCCAAACACATAGAATACCATATAAGATATAGATAAAATATTTCATTTTTTAGATATTCCCACTATATTAAATAAGTGTTGTTTCTTAAAACAAAAGAGTTCATATATCTTAGAATGATATTATAAAGTGAATATGGTTTCTAAGTGGCTAGTGGGGAGTATATTTGTATTCTGAGAAGTTCAAGTACAAAAAAATAAAGTATTATAATAGTAAAATTTTAAAGTGAATTTTACTTAATATCCTAGAATAGTTTATGTTATATCATTAAATGATGTGTAAAGAGTTACATTTAGTTACCATAATGAAGTGAAAATCACTTTATATTTTAAAATATTTTAGGATGTATTGGTAAAGAAAAATGTAAATATTTATATATTGTTACCAAAATGATCTCAAGGGAAAAAATTTGATATAAAAAGGTTTCCAATAATGATGATAATGATGAACTTAGAAAATTTATACGTAGATAATAGAATTTAATAACCTCATAACATTATTTGTTGTGAATTAATTAAGTCTAAATACTATGTTAAAGAAGTTGAACACACAGAATATGATTCCAAACCCTCACTATTATTCAAACTAGCTTACTTCATATATGTTAATTACTAAAGTAGATTAGTGAGAGGGTTTTATCAAATAGACACATAGATATTTAGTGAGGATTACATATAGATGTAATGAGTTTAATAAAACCATAAAATTTAAGCAAACATAAGGCCTCTCTAGTGGTCTGTCATATGGGATATAATGATACAAGAGACCATGTTTAGTTTTATGAGAATTCTTAAAAGAGTTTAAGAATGTGAAATGTTTCATGTTATATAAAATACAGTCTCCACTTTATCATTATTTCATGTTGGCTATATTTTTATGAAATAAAATGATAATTAAACTCTCAAAGTATGAATTTGAGTTATACCTAACCAATGTTTATCATGGATCATTATAGTTTTTTTATGAAATGTTATGGTTATCATGAGTAGAAATTTATATAGATATATAATATGTTCATGAGACATAAAATGATATTTTTACACTAGATGACCCCTAAAGTATACCACATAAAGTGTCATACATTATGTCTCTAGTATACTAGGGGCTCATGTTTCATGTTAAGATTTACCCATACCTAAGTTTGGAAACATGCCCATCATGATAAATTTCATAATTTGATAAATTTATTATGAAATAATTGAGGTTTATATAGTCAGGGGTGGTTGGGTATGTTGTTGATCATTTCATCGATTGAGGCTTAACCAAGATAAGCTTTTTCCTCTCATATGATGAGTATGACATCTAAGACCTTGATTAAGATATAATTAAGGAGTGTAAGGTCATACTTAGATTCATGTGATGTTCTAATATATTGTATGATATTCATGTGATGTTCTCGTCCATACGGGTGAATGACATGTGATGTATTCATCAACATAGTCAGTTTATAATCAAAAAACTAAGAACTTATGAGTATCTATAAGGTATTGAAATAATCAGTGTCCTATGGTTACTCAATATCTTAGAAAAATAGGTCATTTGAAAATGAATTCTTGTATATGATAAAACTAGTGGACACAAGTATAGATATAAATGTGTTTGATAGAGATCACGCTAGATCCCTTTATAACTTGAGTATCATTAATGCTTTTCTAAAATATGATCTTTGGTTACATTTATGGATTCAAGAATCTATATTTGTTTCCAATGATAGAAAGGCTTGTTGGGTCACTCTTTATAGTTTACTAAATAGATATTGAGTTTTATGAAAATCATAGAGATTATTTAAAAGTGTTTTATAGTTTATCTAAAAATATTATTTGATGGATATTCACAAGGTATTTCATATGATTTGATACATAAGGAATTTAATGATATATTTCCAAAAGTGTGTTTAAATTTTCTAAAAGGATTTTTTGATATGATTTCAAAATTTATTGCATATGATAAAATATAAGGTGAAGTGGCCCAAATTCTATAAGGCTTTAGTGAAACTAGGAGATTGAAAGATAAATTCCTTAAAACCTAATATATATGTGTCATACACATGTCTATATAATATTGTATGATTTAGGGATGTCGTATGGTATAATATCCTTGTTTTAAAGAGGCGTTTATTACCTTTATGGATATATCATATCTTATGGTATCATGATATCATAAATCAATCCTACCCAAGCTAATAATAGTGTCTAATTACGTAATATCATATGAAAATTTTGTATGAAGAGTAATATTATATGATTTACACAAACACTATATGATATATATGGGAATTCAAAATTTTAGTTTTAATGTTCAAGATATTACACATGTGACTATAATTGACTATATATGTTTCATTTTATGAAACATTGGTAAAATGTATTTAACTAAAGGGGTTATAAGAATTTATTAATATAGCTTTACTTGAATGTTTTATAATATTTTAGTAAAGGATATAGATACTAAAGAAGAATACCTAGAGTTTATATAAGGAGGATAATCCATTAATATAGTGTTGATTCAAGTTTTCTCTTATCTCCTATAAATTATTCATACCAAAGATCACTCCTCCTCTATCCTTTACTACCCAAGGTACTAGAATATCATGGTTTTGAGATGGTTCATGTCCATGCATCAGATAATTCAGATCATCCCATGGATACACTGTGGAGGTAATATTCCATTGATTGTCAAAGAAAACAATTGTATTCATATCAAATTAATTTATATATTCTTCATTTATAGTTTTAATAGTTTTAATTTTACAAAGATTGGTGACATTAGGGATGATATTTCCATTGTATTCTTATATTGGAATAATATTTGTTCAATCCTTAGAAACCATTCAATATTAGTGGTATATCATCTATCTAATTAGTTTCCTTGGGTTTATTTCATCCACTTTGTGATTATCGATGGTGGTGCATTTTCCCCCTAGGTATTCATGTTAATGGTGCACCATATTCCAATGGGAGTTGTCATAGTGGTTCTTAACCTACTTAGAGACTAGTATTTGTGGTATATAACCCCCCCAAAGGATGTTGTCAGTATTTCCTCATCCACCTGGAGACTATAATGGTGGTACAATTTCCACCTAGAAATTATTGATTGTGGTGCACCATCTACCCAAGGAGTTGATTCTGGTGGTGCATCATCCACCCATAGTGTGTTGTATTATTGGTTTATTGTACTCATAAGTTGTATAAATATGGTATATCTTCTACTTTAGTGTGGGTATTAGTGGTATATTATCTACCTAGTATTGGTGATGTATATTTTACCTAGCATACTTGATAGTGATAGCTCATTCACCTTGATTATGATAAAATGAGTGAAACATTATTCACCCTCAACATGTGTTCATATTATGAGTATTATTGGGTTTATAAGTATTGATTAAAACTTAATCAATTTAGAAAAAAAATAAACCTAAATTCCCAATATCTTCCATGTATTAAATTGAAACCATGTTTAAATGAAAATGAAGAATATTTTCATGTGTATCTTTCACCGATGAGTGGCCTCATCTTATTTAATCATATGAGATTGAAGAATATCACAAAGTGGTGGAAAAAGGATTCCATAATCCACAATATATCCATGTATTCAATGAATCAAAATAAATTAATGTGATATTCCCCTTATCGCCATGTAATTCAAGTGCCTCACTCAGCAAAATAAGAATAAGAATAGATCTCTCAAGAATGTAGAGTATCAGAAAATTTTATAGTAAAGGATCACCCCCATACCATAGAATTATCCCCTTTATATATACCTTGGTCATACTATATTCATTAACTTGTATGTTTATAATGTATTAGTTAATTCCATGTGGTTATAACCTTGTTAACCCCTCAAAATTTTCTATCTACCTGATCATTTCATCATAATGAAGTAGAAATGATAGATTATGTAAGCATGGCTTGAATGTTAAATTTTAATGTTTCAATTCCATGCTAAGGCAGTGGCGTATTATCTCAAAACAAGACTTATTATGTCATTCATATACGAAATACAACATTCCTAGGTTTTCATGAATATCATATCATATAATATTCTCATATCATACAATATGATATGACCCAAATCATATCAAATATACATGGGCTTTAAGGAATATATATTTCAATCTCCCACTTACACTAAATCCTAATAATCTTAGTGCCATTTCACCATATTATATATCACATATAATGACTTTTGAAATAAAATACAAAACTACTTTTACATATCTTGTAATACAATTTTGGAAAGTTTTCATCAATTTAAAATTGTATCATATCATATTCAATACCTTGTGAATAACCATTTAAAAATAATTTTGGATAAACTATAAAACAATTTTAGATAATATATATAATTCATACTCAATCCTCATTCATTCAACCATAGAGTGTAATACCATATGACTTTTATAATTAATAAAAAATGTGAATTACCAAATTCATACACGTAAAGCAGCCTATAGAAAATAATCAATGCTACTCAATCTATAAAGGGATCTAACATGATCTCTATCAGAAACATGTATCTTTATACATATTCCTACTATTTGTATCATATTCAAGAAATCAATTTCATATGATCTCTTTTTCAAAGACATCGACTATACATAAGACATGTATTCTGTTAATCCCATACAAACTCCTCATATTTTCTCAATTTTTTGAGTATAGACTAACAAGGATGATGAATACATCACATACCATTCAGATTTATAGAATAACACATCAAATTCCTATTGTTGTATAGATAAACACATCATAATTATTATCTCAGTATTATTGTACACTTATTCAATCTATCGAAATTGAGGGCTCAGATGTCCTACTCGTTATATGATAGGAAAAATATCATCTTGGTTAAGATCCAACCAACGACATGATCAGCGACATACCCAACCACACCTGATTAGATAATAATAAAGGCTTATATAAGAAAGGTATTGAAGTATTAAGGTTCCCATGCTTGGTATCATAAAAACTTCAGATATTAGGGACTCCAAATATGAACTATTCACCCCAAGTATACCAGATATAGTGTATGACACTCTATGTGGGATATTTCATGGGACTTCTAGAACACAAAACATTTATATTTAATATCTGGATAAAAGAATCCTACTAATATTAACCTTAACATTTCTTCACAACCTATAATAATCCATGAAGAACATCGATTAGTTATAACTCAAAATTGTACATTTGGAGGTCAATTTCCATTTCACTTCACAATATATATCTATATGTGTGTGTTCATACAACATGAAAAAATGTTAAAGTTTATATTACCTTTTTAAAACATGATACATTTTATATTCTTAAACTCATAGAATACTTAATAAAACCATACATATTCACATGTATAGAATATCACATAAGAAATAATATTATATCATCCTTATGTTTTCTAAAATTTTAGGATTTTACTAAACTCATTACATCTCTATGTAATATCTTCCAAATATTTAGATCCCTAGGACGGATACCACTAAGAAGGGGGTGAATTAGTAGTTTTCTTTTATGAATTATTTTACAAATATATTTATTTTAATTCAACCTATTGGACTTGTTATGGTTCTCAATCTAGTCAATTATGTCTCGTAGAATCGCCTCATATGGGAAAATAGTATAAGAGAACATAGAACGTGATCTTTACATGGTTTTATACAAATAAATGCTCCTTTACATGTTAGTTGGATACCCCAACATAGATTCTTAGCTATAATATTATCATTAATTACAGTGGATTAGATGAAAACTGGTTATACACCATAGTAGTCGATCCTCTATTTAATAAAATTTCTACTTCCCAAGTAACCAAATCTTCTGATGAATTTGGTTAGACACCCTAATCATATTAACTTCTCTTTGATTGGTTATACACCCCATTCATTCATCTCTTTAGTGTTGATCCATAGATTGAAAGATTTACAGTATCTCCTGGTTGTTTTTGTACTAATGAAGATTGGTATTCCTCTACAAGCATACAGCCATAATGGCTTGAAGGCCTTCATTTTTTATTGATTTTTTGATAACCCCCCTTTAAAGGGATGAGGGGGAACCCTTACAAGGGCCGTAGTCTTAGAGATTACATGGCCCATAGGCTTAGTAGATTAAATGACCTGAAGGTCTTAAGAAATTCAACCAGACTATCTACAATGAACTGCCCCTCCCCAACATCTGCATCCTAATAGTAGCTCGCCACCTTTGCATGATCGTCTAGCTAGACTTCCCATCCAAGAACAGGCTGGTACCGATAGCATAACCATACCCACTCATTCTGAAAATCCATTTGGCTCTACTCTGGTGAGTGCACCTGCTCTAAATCCTCTACAAGCATACAGGATTTAGTCCACTTGTGTACAACTTCAATTCTATACATTAGGTATACTTCAAAACATATACATTTGGTTTTCTCACTCTTTTAGATCTTTACATGATCTGAATCTTCTCAACTCACTCAATACTTATATGTGTAAGTATTCTCTTGAAAATATCTTTTGACTACGATCTCTTGTCTCTCCCTGATATAGTGGTGTATCGGTTTCATTGGTGTTATTCAATTATCACAACTCAGATTATTCATGAAACCATAAGTATTGTATGCACTTCTCAATTATGTTATTTTTCAGACTACTTTTACTTCTCCATTATATGTTTCTCATATAGTATTTAGGATTATTCTCATGCACATTTCATGATCATCTCATAGTATATGTGTCTCGCTGTGAACTTTTACATAAATTATTTTATGCTTTACAAACTATTTTTTTTAAGGTTGGGGCTAAAGCCTCATTTAGTATTAAAGCAAAGCAAAGACCTCTTTAACTGGGTAGAGATAGACCCATTACATACCCCAAAGTCTTGGTGGGCATTTATCCCATTACATGGCCCATAGGCCCAATTTTTTGACCCAAATCCCATTATGTGAATAGTACTACTACAGTACCTACACTGGTGCAGGACCGCACAGTACCTATCACCTCTATAGTACCCTATCACTGCTACAGTGACCTGCTGCCACTACAGTGACATGTCGCCGCTATAGTGCTTGTCGTTTCTACAGTGCCACCACTACTACAGTAACATGCACCCAATGGGTTTTGAACCCCCATTTTTCATGTAGGATTAAGGGGTGCTTACCACTAAGCCAAACCCCAACTCCCTTTACATACTATTTCTTCACCAACAAATCAATGTATTTAATTATTCTTAAAGTAATAGGAGGTGTGTTCTACTACCTTTATGAAACAATATCACATTTCATTTTTCAAGGCACATCACTCTCAGGGAATATTCTCTCACACATTCACTTCACATAGAAATTTACTCACATGGAGCATACATGCATCATGCATTTTGTATAGGAACTCTCTTCATAATATGTTTCTACTTCACATAGGATTGATGATTTTTCAAAGGAATTAATGTTATCAAAATTGATGCTTCGTGTATGACAACACTTTCTTTTCATAACTCGATAGGATAAAAACAATTTATCTCTCGATAATCTCTTATCTAGAATTATTAATCACAATTAATAGTGGAATTACATGGTATTTATAAATAATATTATATGTGATTATTAAATGATAATTCTAAAAATTATGGTTAATCATCCATCTCATGCGACATGAAAAAATTTCTCAACTCTATTATTCATACTACGTGGCCTTTTGTAAACTCATCTTTACATGGGATCATCACAAACTAACTCTATGGCTATGAAGAAAAAGAATTCATGAACCTGTAAATGATGTAGATCATGGGAATAGAATTCATCATTAGAATAGCGCCCCTACATGGTGGATTTTTATGTTGGCTTCATAATATTCTCTTAGTGGTATGTGAATTTCCTAATATAACATATTTTAACTCTTCATCGAGATCTTAATGCTCACATAAGGAATTTTACATACTTCATGCACTGTAAACCATTTTTTCATTCACATAGGGTGCATATTCTCAAAATGTTACCTTATTCACATAGCATGTGCATCCAAAAACCGCCTTTATAAAGTCTCAATTTTTATATCATTTTTATTCATAAGCCTTTATTAATGGTATATGAAATTTTGAACAAAAAAAATTTTAAAAAAATTTCAAGATCTTGATAACCACATATCGTTTGATTTCATATGTGTTCAGTGACATGCAAAACCCTATGTGAAGTTTGAATATGAAACTCAACTTGATTTGATGGTGGGGAATTATTAGATCAGGTGGCCCCTGTTATTTATGTTTGTTTTTAAGGTTGAGTAACAGTTCTCCACAAATCATCCATCCCATATTTATCTTCACATTAGATATTCTCCACTTAATAATCAATCCTTCCTTAAACACCAATCATCCATGACTTTGGGGTCATCTCCCAGACACACTCTCACCCATGAATCATGGGTTGCACCTACCCGCACTGTCCCACTACCACTTCTACATGCACGATCACCCATGTGAAACTACATGCATGTGACCAGGATATACACTTTAAGTGCTAGTTGTGTTATAGCACTAAACTTACATATATATATGGTTAGGTCTGACTATCCTTTGAGAAAGGTCTTCCTTGAGAGGGTTAGCTTGGATTGGGCTGATCAGGCTAGCTTAGCCAATTTTTTGATAAAGCCTCATAAAAAAAATATCCAAAATACCATTACAAGAATACAATAACATAAAATAGATAACATATAAGAACTCTAAATCTGTCTCAAAATCCATCTTCTTAATCTCCACTTATTTATGAAGAATCATTAAAAATGAATTTTATTTTACAATACTCAAAAAAATTTCATTAATGAACATTTTACACATCATTTTTTTTTCATATTTTAATCAATTTTCTCTTTTAAAACCTCATTATCACACGTTTTAAACATTAAGGATACCTTTTCAATCATCTGAATAAAACTTGGATGTCTTATTAATCATGACATCCAATGCCAACTCATGAATCTATAATGGCCTGATGATCATCATCATCTCCCCGTTTAATATTTCCTTATACATTGACTTTATGATACATTGACAACAAATGAAAAATTCATTATTATTTTCAATTTGGGGGCTCTTCAATATCCCGCTTTTAATTTTTTGTCAATATTGCTTAAATTTATAAAGTCAATGTTTTTGTTCCCCTTATTGATAATAAATGAACATGGATAGTAGGTATCTTCTCATCTCATAAATCACCTTCACAATCCATCATGACACCCTTTTATCCTATATTTATTTTAGAATAATATATTAAAATAATTGTGATAAATGGATGAAATTTAAAGATGTTACTTAGTAAAGAACCTTTAATTAGTCCAATGTCAGTCTACTTGGGAAAACATGGCGTATAAAACAAGAGGGGTTATCTAAGGTTGTCAATTTTTTCTATAAAAAATCAAACATGTGATACCAAACTCATATAACTCACTTATTCATGTTTTGGGGATTCTTAAATAATCAAATCATGAAATATACACATCCTATACTCATCAAAACAAACAAATCAAAAAAAATAGTTCAAAACACATAGATCACCCTTTTTATCACAATATCAACTCCCCTTTGATAGTAATTATCAAATCATTCAGAATAGGGATATGGGAGTGATTTCCATACCTCATATTCTAATTTAACAAAACTATTTAAAAATTACATATTCACTATATATAGAAGTCTTGATAGCTTCAACTCAACTATGCTCCTTCTCAAGGGATACATTTATCTCCTTCAATTCCCTACATGTTAGTACAAATCCATATAGATAAGGGAATAAAGAGATACCTATTATATTCCTTATAGGTCTCACTAAGACTGATATTTTTCTCTCAACATAGACTTATCATTTCTTCCAAACTCATCCATTCTTTTCTTGTCAATAGTCTTAATAGGTTGTTTTCTCATCTCTCCTCTTGAACTGCTTCTCTGTCTAAATCAATATTTTTCACCTAAGGAGTTAAGTAAATTTCATTGATTTTTTCTTGAATCATCTTTTTGTGATCTCTTCTTGGGCTAGGAAGATTAACCTAGGATTCTTCACCCCATGCCCAATTTTTCTACACATTTCACATAGATTCTTTTAAATATTCAAGTCACTACTTTTTATAGATTTTTTATGTATTTTCATATCATTATTTGTGGAAATAGTTTTATGAATGTTGTAGAGACCCATTTTTATCCTAATAATACTTTTAAATATTTCTATATATATTTCCAGAGTCAGGCACTAAGACGGCGTGCAATTTCGAGGCCCGTTATTCCCAGAATTAATTTTATATAAAAATTAAGTATATTTTAAATGATGAACCTAAAATAAATGGGATAAATCTTAAATGGTAACTCTTATCAAAAATATGAATCCACGATTGAGTCTATAATGCGTCGTTAACCCTAGGTGGGATATAACTTTCTCCAACACAGGACTTTTTTGGAAAAAGTAATCCAGGGGGAAAATTGTAATTAAAAATAATTAAATTTAATTATTTTACCCCTGATTCCGAATCAAATAACTTTCAAAATGGGACTCAGATTGAACATCTGAGACCGCTGTTGAGTTTGGAATGGGGTGTTTTCCTAGGCATGACATAAAATGAGGGGGCGTGGAAATCTCAAATTCAGCGCTGAGTGGGATGCCTATAAATAGAGAGTTAGGTTTTTTTTATTAGGGTTAGCCCCTAATATCTCTATATCTCTCTCTAAAAGTATCTCTACTTTCTCTCTCTACCATTATTTCCCATTCTTCATCGGATCAAGGAGAAAAATCCACTAGAACTTCGACCGATCAAAGTAGGAGTGCAACGATCGCGTCGCTAACCACGAACGGCTAAATCGAGGTAGGATTTATCTCATTTTTTAGTTATGATTCAGTTTCTCCTTTGAATTTTCAATTTCTGGGTTTTTTAGCTTTTGTATCATCAAATCATCAATGAACACATGCACACAACCATCGATCTATGTTTAAACCATCATTTGTAGTCCATTCTTCATGAATATCCATCATCAATTTTTGGGTGCAACCAACCACTGGAAGATTGTTGATCAGAGCCCGACGCAGGAAAGCAACCATCATAGGGGTCCCCAATCCACTGACAGAATCATGATCGAGTGACCATATTGAGCCCAGTGGTCCAAAAAACAAACCATAGGGTTATCGCCAGCATGGCGACCGTCAGGAGTGCTGCAAGGCGGTGGACCACATGGCCCGGCCGGTTGGTTGGGTGGGGTTGCACGGCACGACCCCAGGCAGTGACCTCCACCACCAATCATGCAGTCAGTCAGCCACGTTGATGTGGCCGATGACTAGCTCATGGTTTGGGTATGCTATCGGCATAGGCTCGGACTGCATTGGCGAGTAGGTCAGACCGCCACGGGCCGACCCAAGTGAACTAGGCTGAGCCGAGATAACAAGTTGGGCCTAGTCCCAATGGGCTTGTCCGAAAAAGTGGTTCAAGTCCAACCTGGAGTGTCTGATCCTAGTTCAACCCAGGTCAGCCGACGATCGACTGCCCCTAGTTGACCGTGGTGGTCGAACGGCATGGAAGCTTCTGCGGGACGAGTGTTGTCAACCTTAGTCAGACTGACTATGATTCGATCCACCAACCCCATGAACCTATTCTAGGGTTTCAAGCACCCATATCTTTTAAACCAGGTGTCCGTTTGATATTACATATATAGAAGAGTACCCCTCTATTTGAGACAAAGATTTTGAAATAAATTTGATAATTTAAAATTTGTGGTTGTGATGCAGGCCTGACTTTGACCATTTGGGCATGTTGCGATGAAAAGTTCCCTTTTCACCGGTTGTCTATTTTGGGAAAGAAAATAGCCTAACATGTGTGTGTTTTCCATGTATAATGTGATGGTGACCTTAGTTTCAGCATCTGAGTTATGATGTGAGGAGTCTCGATCACGACGTATTCTCAAGCGGTGTTTGATAGCAGTAGTGATCAAGTGATGACATTAGTGACATCTGAGTGGAACCCTCTAGAGAGGTTGGGCATGGGTCCTCGATGACACTAGAGTGGAACCCTCCAGTAAGTTTAATCATGGGTATTTAACCCTTTTTCTAGAGTGGAACCCTCCAGTCGGGATGTGCATGGGTCCTCAACTCTTTTTTGAGTAGAACCCTCCAGTCGGGCTAGGTATGGGTCCTCGGTGACACTAGAGTTGAACCCTCTAGCCTAGCTAGGCATGGGTCCTCAACTTTTATACAACCATTTTACTAAGGATCAGTGGTGATATTTACTTTGAAGGGGCTCACTTCATGGGTATACTTGAATCAATAAAATACCTTTGTAATAAATTTTCAACTAATACTTTGAAATATATTTTAGAGAAACCATGTTATAAAATAAAATTTGAAAACCAAATCAAATAAAAATCATAAAAACATTTGGGAAATATTTTAAATAAACAAAAAATTACATTAGTTGTGGTTAATTTATAAAAAATGAGTTTCTTTAGAAATCATTTTATAATAAAAACACCCTTTAATAATCACATTCCATTGGTAAAATCTTCTAATTCATTCAAACAAACACTTAATATACACAGTTTACATGAAAACAAATTTTGATCATAAAAAAAAAAATAACCTTTTATAAATAGAAATTGAGAGGAAAAATAACTTCTTTTGTAAAGGGTTAATTTATAAACTTAATATAATTTCTGAAGTGTTCAAACCAAGAGGAGAAAATAAGAAATCAATCTATGGTTTTAAATTTCAAGTTCTATGAATGGATCAACTTACCTTAATTATTTTAATTCATAATTTAGGGTGTTGTTCCCCACTAATAAGTAAGAAAGTCACTTAAAGTATGATTATAAACCCCCATATTAAACCCTCAGTTTTCATGACCGTCTTAGGGTAATAAAAAGAGTAAAAGAAATAAAAATAAAATAGGAGGATATTTAGAATGCTTTACCTAGAAGCTTTATCATTAAAACATGTATAAATTCCATGGAAACACCGATAGGTAGAGGATAAAACATTCCACACTTTAGAAACAAATAACATCAAAAAATACTTATAAGTTTAATACACGCATGGTCGTCCTAATATCCAACATAAATCAAGAAACAGAGATAAAAATAAATAAATAATTGGTTTCATATCTAAAAATAACATTGTGGGTGTTACATTGTGGTATACTCCCAATCAAGGGATGATCACACTCATAATTTAGATATCATATTGAGTGCACTAAGATATCATCAGTTGTATTCCAACTGAAGTTTCAATTTTATATTAGTGATGTGTTCTTTTTGGGGAATGTGATTTCGAAGGAAAGCATATCAGTAGAACCTAAGAAGGTCAAGGTTATGATTTATTGTGAGAAACTCAAAAATTTATTTGAGATTTATAGTTTATTGGGATTTAATAGTTACTATTGGAGGTTTATATAGTATCTATCTTATTTTTCAATGTTAATGATGTCCTTAACCAAGAATAAGGTGAAGTTAATGTGGTTGTATTCTTATAAGAAAGGAAAAAATATAGGTTGATTTCTACACTAATCCTAGCCTTATCTAAGACAGGTAAAAATTATACATTGTATTATGGTTATTCTAGATTTGAGCTTGGGGATGTTTTTATGTAGATTAGGTGACTAGTTACTTATTAGTCTTAGTAGCTGAGGTTGTAAGAGTTGAACTACCCAATTCGTGATCTATAGATAACAGTGGTAGTGCATGCACTAAGATGATGGAATTTATACCTTTGATGTGAGTGGTTCTTGGTATACATTAACCATAAGATCTTTAATTATACTTTATTACATCATAAATTGAACCTTAATTAGAGAAGGTGGGTTTATTACCTATAGTATTTTTATTTTGAGATAGAATATACCCCTGGGAAAGGGAATTTCATGGATGATGTATTGAGTATAAAGACTCGATCATAGGTGGTGTGGGTTTCTAGTAGTGAGTGGTGGGTGATAATCTTATACATTAATATAGGCCTTGATATTTTTAGAGTAACCCAAAAATATTTTATGATTACATTCTCACTGATTGATAATGTATAAGAGGTTTAGTTATCTTACTTGGATTTCTTAGGGATGAGGTACAATATATATGGTGGGGATCTGCCACATGATTGGTGCTGTAACGACCCATGTATTTATAGAATAATACATTTTCATATATATTAATATTTATGAATAAGGTATTAATTTTATTTTAAAGAGGACACTTTGTCTGATAGAATACTCAACATGAAACGACAGGTTTCTTTGAAATATTACGTTGCACACAACTTTGAGTTATACCAAAAAAATAATATATTATTATTATTATTTTAAATGATAGTTAATGCCTAGCCGTTGTATTGGAGGTAATAAACATAACTAAATAAAATATTATTAATAAATGTATTTACACTTACACAATAAATTTTAGAGGCTTAAAATAATAATGAATCTGATTTTAAGCATGAAAAACTCTAATATTTTTAAAAGGTTGTTTTACTGCCTTTTGATAGAAAACCCTTTTTAAATCTAGTTTTTTCACTTTTATATGTTCTATTTGAAAAAATAATATTATTCTTTAGAAGTGGGACATCAAAATTTACATTGGATGAAATTTTGGTATTTTTTTGATAAAGTTCATTGTTTAATGAATAGTGAAAATATGAATTTCAATTCAAAACTGCCTTTTAATATAATTTATTTATATAGTTGGATTGTAATTTTAATTGGTTTTAAAGTTTAATTGGATTATATTTTTATCATTTAATATAATTTTGGTAATTGGTAGTAATTTCACTTATAAATTGGATATAAATGCATGTCAATATTTTGGTAGTTTTTACTTCTTAAAAACCCGCTTTTTGGTTTTGACAGCGGGAATTAATTTTAAATTAATTTCTGCAACTTATGTATTTTTAATTTGGAAAAAAGGATTCCATATTTTGAATTAGGAGATCCAAATTTTATAAATAGGTAACTTATAATTTTATACATTATGAATTGTAACTTCAGTAAATATTTTATTTACCATGGTTAAAGGGTAAATCTAGTAAATAAGGGTAAAAAATAATATTATAAAAATAATAAATTTCCCTAACATGTGTATTAACCCTATTTTATGAGATATTTTAGACCATGGGTATCCTTGGGTCTATTTTAGGACCCCATGGAGCCAATTGTGTGTGAAAATGATATTTAATTACATTTTATTTAAAGTTAATGAAAATATAACATAAACATATATAGTTTACTAAAATAACTTTTATATGGGGTTATATAAGTGATATATTCAACTATATATATAAATTAGAAAGATAAAAAGACCTTATAAATAATGATATTTTATTTATAATTTTTAGACATTAAATAAATAAATTTAATTATGACACAATGATGATGTAGTGTTTTCTTCATTAAAAAAAGATTCAAATAAATGATATTATAAATGCTAAAATAAATGTAATTTGGTTATTTTGATGTTATCCACGAATTTTTTGGATGGTATTTACATGTTATATTTTTATTAATGAGGTTTTTTCTAAGTAATAAAGTTGTTATGGATTTTTTAAAAAGTCATGATGTGAATAGTGTCAAAATTGACATAATTCATATTTTAAAATATAAAATATTTTATTAAATATTATAAAATTTATAAAAAATATAATATTCATCCAAATAGTTATAGTAAGTCTAAAGTTTTATTATTTACTCTTTAATTGGATATTTTTCATTTTTTGGTAACTATTTTTTATTCTCAAAGTGTTAAATGCTTGATAGAACGGTAAGAGTAAAAAAGGGTTAAATAAAAACGATAAGGATTAAAAAAATATCCAAAACCTATCAAATTATTATTGTATGATTTTATTTAGATTTATATTCAACTTATATTCTAAATAATTGAATTTGGACTCATTTATAATCGAAATATAATTTATAATAAAATAATAATTCAAGATATTCCTTAAGTGCCCCTCCTCCCTCTTATAAAATGTCACCGCCTCTAACATTTACTCACACCTCTCAAGACCCCTTGGATCATCCAATATCTGAAAAAATAAGATCATAACATACATATATTCCTCCTATAATCCTTAACTTGGGAGGAAATTCAATAAATCTCTTTGTCTCAAATCAAAGGGAGTTACCCGATTTAAAGGTAACATCTTCTCTCAAGTTCTTTTCTTTTATTTTCCTTCTCCACTCCCTATTATATTACTATTATTTTATTACATAACAAAACCAGAATAATAAATATACTAGGATGTTTTTATGAGAATTATTCTAACTACATTTACACACACCTCCATCTAATGGATACGAACATACTGTTTCTGTGTACGACAAACTACTGCCTCACGAAACGATGATTGTTTGATTTTCTCGGCCACCTCTCATGGTGGACATTATGATAGAACTATATTTATATACGGTATATATTATATTTATATTGTATATATTCTTCTATAATTTTCATTTACATCATACCTTTATGCTTTTCATGTTGTATAAATATGATAATTTCATTTAAGGAAGTGCGGACTAAAGCCCCCTCAAAGTGACATGACTCGTTCATGCTACACACGGAACTTATAAAGGATGTAATTAATGAAATTATGTAACATATATAACATATATATTATATTTTAATTATAATATACCTATGTATCATTTATTTTTCATTCTTTTAAAAATGAAAAAGAAATGAAAGTAGCGTTCATGCGTGCGTACGGCTTACCGTCTCCATGAACGGTGCATTTCATTTTATTATATCCAAATGTTATGGACGATTATAAATACATATATACAGGATATAAATATATATATATATACTGTATATATATTATATTTAAATTATTAATACAATTCTAGAGATAATGGACTTTTGACCACATGGACAATTTGTAATTATAACAAGTTCATCTTTTACTCAAGTACCGAACATCGACAAAAAGACCGATATGAACTTGAATAATTATATGATTGTTATATCAAGGTAATAAGTGATATAAAAGGAATAATTAAAGTTAAAAAGGTTCTTAATCAATTATAATTAACTTAATTTTATTATTTAGGGAGATAAATAATGAACAAGACAAGTCGAACACAAGGTAAGGGAACCTTTCACCGTTCTCTTTTAGTCAAAGACTTCTTTTATGTTATGTCTTTTAATTTACATTTTCTTATGTTTGGTTATGTTCTCATATATCCTTATTGCTATAAATTTTGTGTCTAAGTGATGAGATACCGTTTTTTGTCTCATCAACACATTTTTTAAATTTTAAAGTGACGTCGTTATGCTTCCAAATTTTCGTAAGGGAACTTCATAACCCAATTTCCATTATTTGGGTTAATCTTATACTTTCAATTTTTTCGTGCTATGATTATGTAAGAAATAAATTTTTATGTCCTATATTTTATTTATAAGTTACTTATGTGTACTTATAGTGAATACACATAATCGATCTATTTTATTTACAAAATTATATTTGTAAGGGATTTTGTCTCAATCTGCTTTCATTGAGGCGTACTTTGATTTATACACAACTTTATTTTATAAGGTGAATAAACCCCTTTTAATTTTAATTTAATTAAAAGGGAATATTCTTTTACAAATAGTTTTACAAAACGACAAATGGGATGTTTCTTTTTAATGTACGTGATGACAACAACCTTTCCACCATCGCGAGCATTATTTGATATTTAGCTTCCTTAAAATTTTGTAATGTTTTTAAAAGGAAAATAAATACTATATAATATTTTAAGTATTTTTTATTTAAAATGGTTTTGATAATGGATTTATTATTTCAATATATTTAAATGTTATATTTTTATTTCAATGTGGAAATGTTATCTTTTCTTTATTCTTGTGTTATGTGTTCTGATTATGTTATGGTTCTTGGGAATTATTTACAAATACAGGTGGTTCCATGATAAACATAGGATGGGTGAGCCTGATATATCTCTCCAATGCATTGGGTAATGTGACAAAGGTAAACGTTAATATTTCTCCTAAGATATTTAGGGAATATACTATGATGGGTATTCCAAATTTAACTCCCTATGTAGCCGTGAAAGCTACAATGTAAGTGTGATATGGATGTCATAAGTTACCTTTATGATTTGTGATTACTATGTGTTATTCATAAATCTTATGATTTCATGAGGTATGTTAAATAGCTAATGTTTTTTATGTATTGATGGACTAATTTGTTATTTATTTATTTTATAACCCTTACTGAGTTTTTTATGATCATCCTAAGTTTTTGAAATGTTTTTCACAGGATATAAGGAAGGGTAAGAGAAAGGAAGTATTCAAGAAGGTTTATATCATTAAAATAACTCTTGTTTTATTTAAGAAGTTTTATTTTATTGTGAAAAAATTGGATAGTGTATAAGTGTCTACTTTGTAATTTTTGAGATGTAATGTTATAGTTACGGCCTAATTCTCAAAAACTCTAAACCAGAAAAGATTATCAATGTGAATTCTTGACTTAACTAAATATTATGTATTGTTTAAGGTTGGGTACTTATAGTTGGTATCATAGGTTGGTTTAGATAAATTTAGAGGTTAGGGTGTTATCTAGGTGTAGGTAAAGGATCTTATATAACAAAAAGGGTTATGATCATATGGAAACTTGTAGAGGGTTAATATAAAATAGGATTTTTGAATAAAAACCTAAAAAAATTGAGATATAAGGAGGATGATGTATTAGAGTAATATAAAATGTTTTATGTTATCTTTACCCTATAGAGGATTTTTTTTTTAATAATAATTCATTTCGTGATTAAGTATTGATTCTTTTTAGCAGATTAAGGATCATTTTTCAATATGGAAGGAAAGAAATCTTGCACAACCTTTTTATCCCTCCCCAATGATTTGATCATCACTATTATAGAAACAGAATGTTCAAATTATTTTGATGGATTCTTGAGTATTCAAATCACCTACAAAAAATTGTTTGAGTTATTCAACACCTACTCATTTCTAAAACAATTTTATAGGTCCTGGTATCTTTTTCATATGATTTCAAGATCTCAACTTTTCCAACTCTATAAAAAGTAAAATTACAGAAGTGGAGTGAATGTTTACTTTTTTACAATATGACAACATGTCTAAGGAGAAAGGGAACATCCTGGAGATCATGGTATCTGGATTCAAGGTATGATTTATTTTCTTATCTATAAAGAATGAATCATCTTTGGATTGATATTTATAAATGATGAGGATATTTGATCTACAGGAATGATGTATTAAGAAATAAGGTGGAAATGCATAGATAATGGATTATAAAGATCACTGAATGAGTAAGAAGTTAACATATAAGGGATTCAAGGGTTATGGTAGATTGTAGAATGATGAAATGTTTAAAATTATTAATTCTCTTTTGATAATGGGATTAGTTTGGGAAGACTTTTTATAATATGTGTAACCATGATGTTTGATATGTGAAGATGTTATTCAAGGAAGAATTAAATTTTCTTATGTAGACATAATGGATAACCTTAGGGGTTCATATGATCTTTTGTTTTTTGGTTTATTAATGGTTATTACATTTTGGGATGCAAAATGAAAGGTATTAGATAACCTTTGATGATAAAGCATTGTATGGTAATTTTTGAGGAAATTATCTAATTTTTTAAAATTTTGTAATAATTATATAGTTTTAGAAAAAAACCCAAAGTATGGGTGACAACCCATCGCGTTCGGAAAGGTTGTAGGAATCGAACCCACAACTGAAGGGTGACAAGGGTGCATCGCCTACCATTGGCCTACGTGAAGTCCCTAGTTGGTATGACTTATTATTTTTAGTTAAATGATTTTATTGATCATGAATAAGTTGATTTAGGATCTTATGTTTTATAAAATTTATATCATTAGTATAAAAAAATGATTTAGTGATTAAGTTATAAAGGTTATATTGAAAGAAATTTTGTCTTTTGGGAACACTATATGCCTAAGGAAAATAGAATACTTTTGGATTTCAATTGAGGAATAATGGTGGAATTTTATTTTGGAAGAATCTATGTTTTTATTGTGGACAAACAGAGATTTGGGTTATTTATGAAAATGATTAACCTATCATAGAGAATATTTGATTAGGTTAATTACTTTTTAGTATGAGACTTTAAGAGTAGCTGATGTTATTTGGAGATAAATGTTAAGATTTTTGTGGAAGACTATGTGATCAAATCCTTCTCAAATTTTGGGTTTCAAACTTAGTTTAGATTATTTTGAATAATTTTAAGGATAATTGTTTATTGAATGGTATTTTTTGAGCTTTGGTTATTGTTTGTTCAATTTTGGAGATTAAGAGTAGTATTTCTTTTTTTTATAAAAGATTATCCCTTTTGGGGATTATCTGATCTTGTACTAAACTTTTTGGTTTTGGTTAATGTCTAAGGACAAGGGAAATATATGGTTCATATTTTTTTGATCATGTTATTCTCTAGAAGTTGATTTTATCACTACAGGTGTGACCATGTCATCTTGAATACTCATCGTTTGGAGAAAATATGAGTTTTTGGTAGAAACTTATTAAAGGATGAAACTCTACTTGAAAATTAAGTATACTTCCTTATGTTCTTAGTCAATATCATAAATAAATTCTCTAAATTTATAAAAGGTAACCTAAAAAAAATGTTTTCTGTTTACTTTTCCTACTGGGAATCAAAGACTGTTTAACATATCACAAGTTTGTGGTTTTCTGGTGGTTAACTTTCTCGTGATCATGTTTTCTATCACTCTCCATCCGAACTTGACACTTAGTTTCTCCTCCATATCCATGTTTTCATGGAACCCTAGTATTTTTTATCTCGGGTGACCTTTTTACTTATCTTTCTTTCTTTTAAATTGATATTTTTATTGACTCTTTTTCTGCTGTGGGGCTTTCAATGAAGTTTCCAAGCCCAATTTTAAAATTGTGAGGACACAATTTCCAAAAGGGGGGAATGATGTAATGAACGATGTATTTATAGAATAATAAATTTTCATATCTATTAATATTTATGAATAAGATATTAATTTTATTTTAAATATTACAATTTTGTATATATCATACATAACACGCAATAACAGGTTTATTTGAAATCTTACGTTGCACACAACTTTGAGTTATACCAAAATAATAATATAATATTATTATTATTATTTTAAATGATAGTTAATGCCTAGTAATTATATTGGCGATAATGAATAGAACTACCTAAAATATGATTACTAAATGTATTTACACTTATCCAATAAATTTTATATTCTTAAAATAATAAAGAACCTGATTTTAAGCATGAAAAACTCTAATATTTTAAAAAGATCGTTTTACCGCCTTTTGATGGAAAATACTTTTTAAATATAGTTTTTTTAACATTTATATATTCTATTTAACAAAATAATATTCTTATTTAGAAGAGTTACATAAAAATTTACATTGGATGAAATGTTGGTATTTTTCTAATAAAGTTCATTTTTTAATGAATAGTGAAAAATACTGAATTTTAATTCAAAACTGCCTTTTAATCTAATTTATTTATATAGTTAGATTTTAAATTTAATTGGTTTTAAAGTTTAATTGGATTATATTTTTATAATTTAATCCAAATTTTTTCCTTGTAAGTAATTTCACATTAAAATTGGACATAAACGCATATCAATCTTTTGGTAGTTTTTACTTCTTAAAAACACGCTTTATGGTTTTAACAACGGGAATTAATTTTAAATTAATTTCTACAACTTCTATGTTTTGAATTTGGAAAAAAGGATTCCATATTTTTAATCTTGAGGTTCAAATTGTGTAAATAGGTAACTTTTAATTTTAGACATTATGAATAGTAACTTCAGTAAATATTTTATTTACCATGGTTAAAGGGTAAATCTGGTAAATAAGGATAAAAAATAATATTATTATAATATTAAATTACCCTAACACATGTCCTAACCCTATTGTATTAAAACTTTCTAACCATGGTCATCCTTGGGCCAATTTTAGGACCCCATGGAGCCACTTGTGTGTCAAAATGACATTTAATTACATTTAATTTAAAGTTAAGGAAAATATAACATAAACATATATCTTTTACTAAAAAAAATTTTATATGGGGTTATATAAGTGATCTATTCGACTATAAATAGTCATTAGAAGGATAAAAATATTTTATACATCATTATATTTTATTTATAATTTTTAGACATTAAATAAATAAATTTAATTATAACATAATGATGATGTAGTGTTTGCTTCATTGATAAAGGATTCAAATAAATGATATTATAAATGTTAAAATAAATGTAATTTGGTTATTTTGATGACATGCACAAATTTTATGGATTATATTTACATCTTATATTTTTATTAATAAATTCTTTTATAAGTAATCAAGTTTTTATGGATTTTTTAAAAAGTCGTGATATGAATAGTGTCAAAATTGACATAATTCATATTTTAAAATATAAAATATTTTATTAAATATTATAAAATTCCATAAAATATAATATTCAGCCAAATAGTTATCATAAGTCTAAAATTTTATTATTTAATCTTTAATTATATATTTTTAATGTTTTGGTAACTATTTTTTATTCTCAAAGTGTTAAATGCTTGATACAACGGTAAGATTAAAAAGGGTTAAATAAAAAAGATAAGGATTAAAAAATATCCAAAACCTATCTAATTATTATTGAATGATTTTATTTCGACTTATATTAATCTTATATTAGAACTAAATTAATTTTTACTCATTTATAATCGAAATAGAATTTATAATAAAATAATAATTCAATATATTTCTTAAGTGACCCTCCTCTCTCTTATAAAAGGCCACCAACTCTAACCCTTACTCACACCTCTCAATCACCCTTGTCTCTTCCAAACTCTGACCAGATAAGCTACCAAAATCTTTATATTCCTCATAAAAGCCTTACCATAGGAATAAGTAAATTCAATAAATCCTTTTGGCTCAAATCAAAGGGAGTTACCCAATTTAGAGGTAACATCTTCTCTCAAGTTCTTTTCTTTTATTTTCCTTCTCCAATACCTATTCTATTATTATTATTTTATTACATAAAAACACTATTATACTCAATATATTATGATGTTTTTAGGAGAAATATTCAAACTAAACTTATACACACCTCCATCTAATGGATATGAACATATTGTTTCTGTGTACGATGAACTGCTGCCTCACGAAACAATGATTGTTCGATTTTCTCTACCGCCTCTCATGGTAGACATTATGATGGAACTATATTTACATATGGTATATATTATATTTATATTGCCTCTATTCTTCTGTATTTTTTATTTACATCATACCTTTATGCTTTTCATGTTGTATAAATATGATAATTTCATTTGAAAAAGTGCGGACTACCGCCCCCTCAAAGTGATATGACTCGTTCATGCTATACACAGAATGTATGAAGGATCGAATTAATGAAATTTTATAACATATATAAAATAGATATTATACTTGAATTATAATATACCTATGTATCATTTAGTTTTTATTCCTTTAAAAATGAAAAAGAAATGAAAGTAGCGTTCATGCGTACGTACGGCTTACCATCTCCATTAACGGTGCATTTTATTTTCTTACATAAAAATGTTATGGACTATTATAAATACATATATATTGGATATGAATATATATATATACTGGATATATATGATATTTAAATCATGAATACAATTCTAGATATAATGGACTTTTGACCACATGGACAATTTGTAATTATAACAAGTTCATTTTTTACTCAAGTACCGAACATCGATAAAAAGACTAATATGAACTTGAATAATTATATGATAGTAATAAAAAGGTAATAAGTGATATAAAAGGAATAATAAACTTGAAAAAGGTTCTGAATCAAGTATAATTAACTTATGTTTTTTATTTAGGGAGATAAATAATGAACAAGATAAGTCTAACACAAGGTAAGGGAACCTTTAAATGTCCTCTTTTAGTCAAAGACTTATTTTATGTTATGTCATTTAATTTCCATTTTCTTATGTTTGGATATGTTCTTATATATCCTTATTGTTGTAATTTTTGTGTCTAAGTGATGATATACCCTTTTTTCTCTCATAAACTCATTTTATGAATTTTAAAGTGATGTCGTTAGGCTGCCAAATTTTCGTACGGAAACTTCTTAACCCAATATCCATTATTTGGGTTAATTTTATACTTTTAATTTTGTCGTGTTATGATTATGTAAGAAATAACTTTTGATTTAATATCTTGTATTTATATGTTACTTATGTGTACTTATAGTGAATACACATAATTGATCTATTTTATTTACAAAATGATCTCTGTAAGGGACTTCATCTCAATCTCCTTTCTTTGAGGCATACTTTGATTTATACACGAATTTCTTTTATATGGTGAATAAACCAATTTTATTTTTAATTTCATTCAAATGGAATCTTTTTTATACTAAGCGTTTTTCTAAACAACAAAGGTGATGTTTCTTTTTAACATATGTGGTGAAAACGACCTTTCTGCTGCCACATGCATTATTTGATATTTGGCTTCGTTAACAAGCCGTAATGATTTTAAAAGGAAAATAAATACCATATAAAATTTTTATGTATTTCAGTATTTAAAATGGTTTTTAGAATGGATTTATTATGTCAATATATTTAAATGTTATATTGTGATTGCAATGTGGAAATGTTATCTTTCCTTTATGCTTATGTTATGTGTTGTGATTATGTTATGGTTCTTTGGAATTATTTACAAATACAGGTGGTTCCATGATAAAACTAGGGAGGGTGATCCTAAGATATATCTCTAATGAATTAGGTAACATTATTTAGGTAAATATTAATGTTTCTCCTAATAGATTTAGGTAATATATTGTGATGGGTATTCCAAATGTAACTCCCTATGTAGGTGTGAAAGCTACAATGTAATTATGACATGGATGGCAGAAGTTACCTTTATGATTTGTGATTACTTTGTGTTATTCATAAATCTTATTATTTCATGAGGTATGTTAAAGAGATTATGTTTTGTATGTATTGATGAACTAATGTTGTATTTCATTATTTTATAACCCTTATTAATCTTTTTATGCTCATCCCATGTTTTTGAAATGTTTTTCACAGGGTATATGGAAGGGTGCGAGAAAGGAAGTATTTAAGAAGATTTATATCAAGAAAAGAACTCTTGTTTTATTTAAGGATATTTATTTTATTGTGAAAAAAAATTGGATAGAGTAGAATTGTATACTTTGTAATTTTTGAGATGTAATATAATAGTTACGGCCTGATTCTATAAAACTCTAAACCTGAAAAGATCATCAATGTGAATTTTTTACTTAACTCAAGATTATGTAATGTTTAAGGATGGGGACTTATAGGTACACTGATGATGGTGAGGTTTTTTATATAATCTTTCATGTGGTAGTCCCTATGAGTATGCATGAGGAGATTATACGGGATTCACACACCTCAATATAGGTTATTCACGTAGGACTTACAAAGATGTATCATGACATTTAAATATAGTATTGGTGGCACGAGTTGAGGAAGGGCTTAGTGGGTTTTATTTAATGATGTTTCACCTATTATCTAGTGATGGATAAGAATAATAATCCTTCTATTATTCTTAATTCATTAACCAATACCAATTAAAAATGGTATTGTGTGACCATAGACTTCATAACGAGATTATTGAGTATATTTCATGGAAGTGATGTGGTATACATTATCATGGGACACTTAACGAAGGTATCAAATTTCATATTTATCTGGAAGGCCTATTATGTTAATGGGTTAGGAAGAATATATTTTTGGGATATAGTGGTTCTTTATGGGGTTCCTAGGTGTAACATCATGGCCTAACTGACCACTATGACGGTAGCTGGACCGATGGGTCACATGAACTCAAATTCATCTCCCCATACATTAGAGGCTACCAACTAGTAGTGAGGGTCTATGGAGGTGATAGTGGGGAGACTATACCCTCATGTCAGAGTATCATAGAGGTATAATAAAAAAATAGACAACAAAAAAATCTATAAATAAAGAAAGACTGAGCAGTGTAAGAATAATATAAAACCGAAAGTAAAGGATAGAAAATGCCAATATACAATAGATTCATGCATGTCCTGAAGATGATGCATGATTAAAGCATAAGACATAAAATAGGCAACCTGATACAAGTTAGTAAATAAATAATAAAAAGAAACATAATCCCCATGGGTGATCTCTCTGAGCATCCTATCTTCAGCTCAGTCTTGTGCTCCTATCTCTAGGTACTATCAATAACACAAACAATGACCAAAGGTCTTGTGAACATGAAATTATACTCGGGTACCCCAGTGCAATGGCGGCACGAGCAGGTTGGGAGACGTAACCCCAGTAGGAAACCACCCAAGTTATATTACATCCAGTCAGTGAATATATATATATAGTGTGTGTGCAAGAAATTTTAAAACAAGTAAGGAAGTACTGAAAATTAAACATCCTATAAATTCTAGGTTCTCTCTTATAACTATTCATTTAATCAAATCCATTTAAACAATAAGTCTAGGATTTAACAGTCAAGCCTATGAAATTTTAATCAAGTTTAATCATCCATTATTCTCATTTAAATTTTATGCCTTGAAATATGACATGTAGACCAGAATCCACTATAGAAATGTGATTTAGTAATTCTTAAACAGGCCACCCATAATTAATAAACAAAGACCAAATCCATTCTTGTGCTTTGGATTAGAAGACACATCATAAAAACCATTTCAGTTATTAATATACAAATTAAAACTTGTTCCCATCCATGGAATTCATTAGTTGGAAACCAGGTATTTCTCTAGTTATAATATCAACCCACACATTATAAGATCGTCCATGGAGAACCTCTCAAGAACCAAGGTATCGCTCTAGGTGTGGTATAATGTGTCTTTAATTTGATTATATCCTTGGAGGACCACTAAGGGAGTCTAAGTATCACCCTTGGAATAATGATAAAATATCCCTTGAGTACATACTTGGAATCCTCTATGAGATCTAAGTATCACTCAACATATAATATTCAAGCCTCAAAGTCAAACCTTGGTAGTCTTCTAGGGAGTCCAAGTATCACTCATGGCAATTTAATCAATGCCCCTTGAGATTTTCCATGGCATTCTCATATGAATCCATGTATCACTAGGAACATAAGAATTTAACATTTATCATTTCCATTTAATAAAATTCAATTAACATGCCAAGGTCAAAACCAAGGACATCTCATTTACAACTCACCTAAGAAGGTGGATCAAGGCATTGGACAACTCATAAATATTTCCTTTAATTTAAATCATGTGGACATTTCATTAAAAAAGAATCTCATGCTTAATAATTCAAACAAAATCATTCAACAAAATCAATTTTCTCAATATCATTTATTTAGGATTATTTATATGAAAACTTCAACACCAATAATAATGAAATTCAAACCTCACCTCAAAGGGTGGATAAAGGTACGGACCAAGCATATAAGTCTTGGCTTCTAAATAAACAAATGGAAAAAACATTATAATAAGCATCTCATGTTTATACAACCTATCACATGGAATGGACTTTATTCAACTCACAAGAGAATTTTATTCATAAGTGGAAAATCAAGCTTAAACAAGCTAATACAAGGTAAAGTCCAAGGGTTATGATTATTTCATCACTTCCAATTAACCAAATTGATTAAAATTTATATTTCAGTTTAATTCACATATAAAATCACAAACCAATTTAAAATTCATATCACAATTCAATTTACATTTCAATTCACTAATTTAATTCACATGCCTATTCACCATTAGCATTATAATATTAAACAACCCTTAGAAAGGGGAAAATGACACACCTCAAAGGCATCCAAAAAACACATGCCATCAAAATGGTCATTTAATAAACAACACACCCAAAGGGGTGGTTCAGGTTTTAAGGTCCTCAACCATTCAACATGTATCAATGGGAATCATTAATTGAAAAAGGCTAAAAAAAATTAAATTAAGGATTAGAATCCAATTTAAGGCACCACCTGAGAATTGGGCGCATAGTACAACAACATAAATATAAATCACTTGACTTAAAATGAAAATCACTAAAACACCTACCATAGGTCCATAGTGGATATCATATCTGATATAATCTCCTGATTCAACTCAAATTGGGATAAAATGAAGAATGGATGAAGACCCTGAAAATAAGGAAAAAGAATTGGAACCTAAATTGTGCAGACAATACCAAAAAAATGAGTAATGGTACAAAAGAAATGTAGAGATTACTAACGAGGATACATGGAGATTGATGGAACTCGAATTTGATGGCAGACAGAGGATATTCATTGAATCCAAGTTTCGGCTTAAAGAGGAACCCACTACATAAAGAAATAAGGTTCACGTAGCTGAGGGAGAAGGAGGAAAATAAAAATGAGTTTTAAAACCTCATTAAGGCAATTTTGTTCTTTTCACCTTTAAAAATTGAGTCGCATGGTTTTCCTGCATGGTTTGGCCAAACCGTGCACCAACCATGTGGCACCCATCCATTAAGAAACCACACTGCATGGTTTTTCCCACAGGGTTAGCCTAACAGTGCACAAATTGTGTGTTGAATAGTGTTGAGGTACTGCCTAAGTGGAACTAACCATATGGTCTAGTTGCACAGTTTGGTCAACCAATGAACAAGCCATGTGAGGAACATCTTATACTCCACTCAAGGCTGCACGTTTTTCTACTGGGGTTTCACGGTTTCAAACAAACCATGTACCCTCTAAAGACCCTCAAAACTTGGTATTTCTAACCTTGGAACTCTTTAAACTCAATGAGGCACCCAAGAGACCTCTCAGGCCTTTACTCGAATCCAAAAACAACACATCGAAGTGTTATAACTCTTGGAATTATGTTCTGAAGCTCATTTTACAAAACGGATCATCCAGTAATCACTAAAACTAAAATTCCCTTTGAATTTCATCTTGTTAAAAAATAAAGGACCTTACAAACTCCCCACCTTAGAACTTCTCATCCCTGATAAGCCTTGGGGATAACACAAGAACATCTCCCAACCTACAAGGACTGTGAAATCTCTTTCAAATGGTCTTGTTTCAATTCTAAATTCCAAACTCACCTCAAAGAATTTCATAAGCCTATGGAACTTAAGCCACCAAAAATTTAGCCAATGCTCGCCTTCCCATTGAAACATTGAATGGTGACTACCTGATCTCGTTTAACTAGAGACACTGTCACGTTTTCATCTCCTTAAACATCATCCCATTGGTTCTCCCTTCCAAGGGTCTTGGAATTTAACATCCAATTCTGGTTCACGGATCCTCCACTATTGTAATTTCCTTAGAGAGAACATCCTAAGAATTATAGTGATGCTTATCATGTGATTTCTTCAACTAGGATAACCTGATTACACCCAAGGTCATATTAGGGAACTCATTTGAAAGGAATGGTCAAATATTAATTGACCAAAGAGAAATTGATTGTGCTATCTTTCCCAAAAGAGATATCTGACCTTTACACAACATCCTCCTTAAAATAGAGACATGATTTTAAAAAAAACCATCTAATCATACACATTGACAAGAAGGAAAACAATTCAAGCCCCCCCAGATGACCATCCTTAAGATGCCCAGCTTAAATAGGTGGCGTAATTTTCAAAAGAACTACAATGTATTCTCCCACTCTATTTTTCATTTACAATGAAGATTCTCACCAAATTCAATACCTAAATTTCAGTGAAATTCTATGATCAATCCATCACCTATCCATTTAAACTATCCTTCCTTAGTATAAAAAAAGGTGTAACCCAAATCCAGCCCACTAGAATCATTACCCCTTTTGAACATCACCTCCAAGCCCAAAAACAATCATGGGACAACCTCATATTCATTTAACTAGAGTCTGAACAAATATTCTTAGGTATTCCATACTCCATGTTATAAGTGATACATTGGTACTAAGCCAAGATGTCCACATAAGAACATTGATAGAACCCATAGAGGCATCCACCTAGTGGTCTCATCAAAGAAAAATTGTGTGTGTATAAGAGTCTATCCAAGGAATTCATATACAGGAACCCAAGTATCATTCAGTACTAACCAACCCTCAATAACACCACACATCCAACATGTCACTCTGATATAGATCACAAACCAAGCCAAAATATTTTTAAGAATTAGTGTGGAATAAGAACAACACTCTCTTAGTAAATAAAAGATGATGTAAATATAGGGAACAAAATCAACACTGAGAAGAAATGATAAGAGGAAATCAAGGATTACCATAATAAGAATGGTCAAACTGCTACTATTCAACCTCTTTGAAGAAGCTCAGCTTCACCTTCCAATGCATTATCAACCAAACCACAATGCCTATACCACCCGAGGAATATATGATCTTTCAAAATTTACCACTGGAATATACTCCTAATCAATAATGTTTCTCAAGGGTTTCATACACATCTAACCACATTAGCATCATTCTACCAAGAAAGCACCAACCCAAAGTAGAAATTTAAAGCCTCAAAGGCATCCAAGAAATATCAACCATTTCAAAAGGTTTTCCTTGGGTGTGTTACTTCTACCTAGAATGGGCACATTCATCAGAACTAACACGATGCTCCCCACCTTAGGAGTGTCCTAGCTATCAAAAGAAAAGATAGACCATCCACTCATAAGAACACTCAACCCAAATTCACCTTAAAAGAACATATGATACTCCAAAATCCAAGATCACCACATCAAATTATTCAATATGAAATTTGAAATCAAACCAACTGGTGTTTCAAAACACTAGTCCTATAAAGTCCTTCCAAGTAGTGGGATGAACTTGATTCCTTAATTCCCAGTTCACTCTACTCCGGATTTGACCTGAGAACCTACTCAATATCATAAGGCTTAATGATTCTACCGAACTCAACTAGTTCATTATATCATTTAACAACTCAACGAGTACCACATATGTGAACACATACTACCCCAAGGTTTCAGAAACAAGATGAAACATCTTTGATATTATCCATAGGATATCCTCTTTATGCATTCACATATCAGGTGGTCTATACAGAAGATTTATTCCAAAGTCATATTTCCCCACATGACCATTAACCTGGATTATGGATTATGAATTCATCCATCGCTAAGGAAGAAAATAGGGTTACAAGACCTACTAAATGGCTCACCATGACTGAGACATGTCTAACCTTATAAAAATGAGCATCACTCGATGCTCACACCCATAACAAGGGGAAAGGATACCATGACCACCCATCATAACAAAGGTATCATTAAAAGCAAAGAGTCCTGCTAGGGATAATGGAACCCAAATAGTACCAAACAGAAAAAAGATCATGGAATTTACAGGGTATTTAAACTCTAAGGGTGCTACCTATCACAATCTATCCCTTTACAATAGGAGAAATCATTGACCCATAATGAGTTCACACATAAAAAATCACTATGCTTAAGAGCCTATCATTTAATTCATTTCTTAAAGAAATAATTCCTACATAAAATGCTCGCATTTCCATTCCAAGGAAAATCAAAATGAAAATTTCAAGCTACCCTTACATGAGGTTTTAAATGAAGGACACCACCTAAGGTTCCAGTTTAAGTTCATTATGCTAATTCACCTCAACCTTTAAACATTTAAATATTTAAAACAAAACACCAAGGTATGTAGGAAATCTATATCAAACTTACTTTTTAAACATTAAACATTTATTAATATCCCATCATCATGAGGAAATTTATCATATAAATTCCTTTTTAATAGATAAGGAAACCAAAGAGGTTTTTATTAATCTAACTTGGGTTCTTCAAAAATAAAACCAATTGTAGTTGCATAATTAAAGAAACTAAAAACACCAAAACAGGTAATTTCATAGAAAACATGCCCCAACTGACCTACTTGGGTATAACTATTCAATTAAGAACATAAAAAAAATCATTTAAAATTAAAATTAAAATCCTATACACTTTGAAACCATTCCAACATAACATGGTCATATAAAAATGGTTCGATTGCATGGGTTTCCACCACCCCAATCTATAAATCACTCATACACTTTATTAACTGAAGTTGAGCTCCCATTTAATCGAATACAATTTTAGTTTAGAATATAACATGCTCGTATATCTAATGGTCCAGTTATATAGGTTCCCATCTACCAACCTATAAAGAGCCCAAACACTTTATAGTTTGACATTTGGATCCCATTTACTAACCAATTCACTTTAGTATTTAAACTTTAGTATCCTTTCATTTTAAAAAATAATTTCTAAATATGTATAAATCTCAAAGATGGTTCAAGTATATGGGTTAACTTTTCCCAATTATAAGGTGCCCATACACCTCACAATTGAAAACCGGTTCCCATTTAATTTCAACCCAAAAATTAATCCCATGCAACCATTTATTTATCACAACTAAAATAATGCATGTTATTGTAAGCTATAAACACAGAGGAACATTCTATAAAAAAATGCATGATGTACAGGAAGAACATGCTAAATAAATAAAATTAATGGAATATATATGCAGACATGATAAGTAATTACCAATAAAAGTACAGATTAATCATGTTATCAGAATACCTAACATGGAATATAATAGGCATTCTAGAAAACATAAACATGGAATATTATTCAAGGCACACAATCAAAACAGCAAGCAACCTACATATGTAACTACATGGCATGGACTATGCATGGAATGTGAATTCTCTATATGCCTATAATGATGCATGTCATGTTACTTCCTTGTCATACCAAGCCAAGGTAAAATTCCATAAACTCCATAAATCAATAAGAAGAGGAAAATACATCAATCACTCAAGGTGAAATAATAATCAACTATAATAAAAAATAGCATGAACAATAATACCCATACCAGGCCACTTGGTCATTTCCCCATGGGTGGGGTGATCAGTCCCAGACATGTATATTTACTAAGTTACAACACATTACTAGTCTCCTTTATTCCATCCCAAAATATTAATAAAACAAAAAAAATAAGCTCTGATACCACTATGTAACATCCCGACCTGACTGACCATTACGACGGTAGTCGGACTAGTGGGTCACATGGCATCAAGTGCATCTCCCCATATGTCAGAGGATGCTGACTAGAAGTGAGGGTTTATGAAGGTGATAGTGGGGAGACTATACCCTCATGTCAGAGTAGCACAGTGGTATATCAAATAATAAACAATAAACAACAATTAAAGCAGTAAATAAAGAAAGATTGAGTAACATAAGAATAATATAAAACTAAATGTAAAGGATGGCCAACGCCAATAGAAAACAGATGTATTCATGTATTGATGATGATACATGACTAAAGTAGAATACATAGAATAGGTAGCATGATATATGTTTGTATATAAATAATAAAAAGAAAAAAAATCCCCATAGGCGATCTCTTTGAGCATCCCGAGCTTCAGCTCGGTCATATGAACCTATCTCTAGGTACTAGAAATGGAAAAAACAAGGTTCCAAGGTCTTTCAAACATGAAAGTATACTCACGTACCCCCAATGCAATGGTGTCCTCAGTAGGGTGTAATACATAATCCCAGTAGGCAACCATCCAAGGTTTGGGCCATACAGTCATTGAATATATATAACAATAGTGTGTAGGAAATATTAAAACAAGTAAGGAAATACTCAAAAGTAAAAAATCCCATAAAGTCTAGGTCCTCAATTATAACCATTAATTTAATCAAATACATTTAAGTAGTAATTATATTATTTAATATTACAGCATTTGAAATTTTAATCAAGTTCAATCAATCATTATTCTCATTTAAATTATAAGCCTCAAGATCTGGTTCATATCCTAGTGTCCCCTGTAGAAATTTAATTTAAGAATGCATAAACAGGCCACCCATAATGTATAAACAAAGACTGGATCCAAGTTTGTGGTTTTTCTTGGGAGACACATCATAAAAACTGTTTCAATCATTAATATCTAAATTATAACCTGAGCCATTCCATGGAATTCCTATGTTGGAATACAGGTATTACTCTAGGTATAATATCAACCAACGCTTTATAATCCCATCCATGGTGAACCTCTCAGGAACCCAGGTATTTCTCTATGTGTAGTATAACGTCTCTTCTATTTGATTCCATCCTTGGTGGCCCACTAAGGGAGTCCAAGTATCACCCATGGCATAATGATAAAATACCCCTTGAGTCTATACTTTAAATCCTCTATGGGATCCAAGTATCACTTGGTATATAATAGTCTAGTCGTAGATTCCAACCTTGGATGTTATTTAGGGAGTCCAAGTATCACTCATGGAAATGTAATCAATTCCCCTTAAGTCTATACATGGAATTATCATATGAATCCATGTATCACTCAGCACATAGGCATTCAACTTTTATCATTTCCATTTAATGAAATTAAATTAACATGCCAAGGTCAGAACCAAAGAAATCTCATTTACAACTCAACTTAGAAGGTGTCTCAAGAAATTGGACAACTCAAAAGGCTTGCCTTTAATTTAAATCATGTGGTAATTTCATTAAACAAGCATATCATGCTTAAGGATTCAAATAAAATCATTCAACCAAATCCATTTTCTCAATATCATTTATTCAAGATGATTTATAATAAAAGGTCAATACTAAGAACAATGAAATTCAAAACTCACCTAAAAGTGTGGCTAAAGGAATGGTCCAATCTTAGATGGTTTGGCTTCCAAATACATACATGGGAAAATCATTATAAGAATATTTTTGTGTTTATAAAACCTATCACATGGAATGGCCTCTATTCAACTCACAAGTTCATTTTAGTTGTAAGGGGAAATACAAGCTTAAACAAGCTAATACAAGGTAAGGTCCAAGGGTCCTGATCATTTCATCCCTTACCATTAACCAATTTGATTAAAATTAATATTTCAATTTAACTTACATATCAAATCACAAAAAAAAACATAATTCATCTCATAATTCAATTTACAATTCAATTCACCAATTTAATTCACATGACAATTCATTATTTGAAATATAATATTAAACATCCCTTGGTAAGGGGAAAAACACAACTCAAAGGCATCTAAAAAACACATGCCATAAAAATTGTCATTTAATAAAAAACAAACCCAAAGTGGTGGTTCTGGTTTCATAGTCCTCAACCATTTAACATGTATCAACAGACCTTATCAATTCAAAAGGCTAAACCAGAGATTTTAAATCAAGGATCAAAATACAATTTAAGGCGCCATCCAAGAATTGGGTGCATGTCACAATAGGATAAATATAAATCACTCATTTTAAATGAAAAACACTAGAACACCTACCATAGGTCCTTAGTGGATAGCTCATCTGATATCAGCTTCTGATTCAACTCAGTTTGGGAGAAAAAAAAAAGAATGAATGAAGACCCTAAAAATAAGCAAAAAGAGCTTACACCTAAATTGAACAGATGATACCAAACTAAATGAGTAACATCATAAAATTAATGTAGATATTGTCAATACGGATCCATGGATACTAATGGAACTTGAATCTGATGAGGGATATAGGATATTCATTGAATCCATGTTTAGGCTTGAGGAGAAACCCACTCCACAGGGATAGGAGGGTCACACGGCTGAGGGAGAAGGAGAAAAGAAAATGAGGTTTAAAATATCATAAAGGGAATTTTGTTCATTTTACCTTTAAAAATTGGTTTTCATGATTTGGACACATGGTTTTTTCAAACTGTGCACCAACTGTGTGGAACCCATCCCTTAAGAAACCACCCTACATGGTTTGTCCTACATGGTTAGTCTAACTATGTGAAAACCATGCGATGAATAATGTTGACGTACTTTATAAGTGGTAATAAACGTTCAGGATAGGTGCACAGTTTGGTAAAACAATTCGCAATCCATATGAGGCACATCTACTACTCTACTCAAGGTAGTTTCAGACGAACCGTGTGCCCTCTACAGATCCTCAAAACATGGGTTTTCCATCCCTAGCACTCTCAAAACTCAAAAATTCACCCAAGGGACCACTTAGGAATTTAACCAAATCTAAAAAAACACATTCAAGTGTTCCAACTCTCAAAATTACCTTCTAAAGCTCGGTTTACAATGAAAGTCATCCAGTAATCACCAAAACTCAAATTCCCTTGGAATTTCATCTAGTTCAAAAACACAAGACCTTACACTAGAATCATAATTTCTAATTAGAATTAATATTTTAGATCACACTTATGGTCAAATATTATGAAAGCACTAGATATATAGGTTTACTTGAGCATTTCCTACCATCGTTATATTGATGAGTAGTCGTAGTGTAACATCTAGGTGTTAGAGGACATGTTCCGAGCATGCATAATTGGTTTTAGTGGTTCATAGGAGAATCATATAGCACTTGAAGATGTCTCCATTAACCATAGTTATATTATATCTATTTATATGTATCTTTTTTAGGCTTTTTATAGGCAATATTGATCACCTCTCTAATAGTTATATTTAGGGGTTTCAGTTGTTATTAGGTCGAATCATATGTAGATATGTTGGGGTATATCCATTTGATTATGAAGAAATTTGAAACCACTTATAGTAGGCATAGATCATATGTCATTCAATGACATCATCTTATGAAGTGTGATGTGGGAGACTGGTTATTTTTTTAAATGTCTTTATGTTTGGTATATATGCATATTTAGAGGTAGTGGAAGTTAATGCCAAAGTTCATAGCTTATTTGATTTTGTTAAGAGGATCAGTATTGTGATGAATTAGTTTGTGCTTACTTAGATATATTATGTTATGAAAGACATATTTTATCTATCTCATATTTAGAGATACCATCCTAACCCTTCTCACATGATCATCATCAATGAGGTAGAGTTGTATTTGAATTCATCATTTGATGAAAGACTGGTTTTTATCATGGATCAGAGTGAGAAGGCTCTATATATAAAGATATCCCCTCTATCATGGGTTTAGTGGGAGAAATATGTATCTAGGAGGAGATGTGGGATTGAGATTTTGACATGAGGGCACAATGTCTAGCACTTTTCACTGATGAGGCTTTGTAATTCTCAATAATGAAACTCAGGGATGAGATGTTATATAGTGGGGAGGTTATAACAACCCGTATATTTATGTGGTATGACTTCAATTAAATTTTTTCCAAAACTCATGTATTTTGGTGATTATTGAGTGTTTGAGGTATCAGACTGGGATTGAAGACCATTTTGGGAGAACAAACTGAGAACCAGTATATTTTACATTTAAAAAATGATATTAGGTGCCAAGTGGCTTTGTACCTAGTACCTGGTGTAGGTGAAAGTGCAGAAAGTATCTCCAGGTGGAACACATGGTAGCTAGTGATCCTAGAGAGGGTACCCAATGGTTATAGGGTACCCAATGGAAGGATGGATTGTTCTCAGTGGTTACCTACTAAGATTTTATAAAATCTTAAATTTAATTAATTAATTATTATAAAATTTGATTAAATGAGATCCCTTTCTCATTTCTTGAGCCAGCAATACCCATGAGCCTCCTCCCATATTCCTTATCTCCTTATTCTTATTTATGTGTTGTGTTTCCTTTATATAATCCTGGAATCATAATTTATCTATCATAATAGGTTTCCTTGAGTAAGGCCAATGCTCCCCATCTGATTTATTTTATTTATCTTTACTGTTTTACCATGTATCATTAGTTTTAACTATGTTCAAGTATTTCCCTATATTTATTTATTTTTACTAATTTAGGATGAATATTCTTGTGGTTTCGATGAGAAGGGTCCTACTAGAACCAGGTATGTGGTTTTTTCTATTCCCATTATTATTTACATGTGTGTCATATGTTGTATGAAATGTGGGATGTGACACTTTGTATGAAATATCTAATTTAAGTGTTTAAAATTCCTTTAGACTAAGATAAATGGGGGTTATCACTATCATTACATGATCCATGTTATGACATTTTATTCAGTCATAACCTTTAAATAGAATTTTTATATTATATAATTACAACCTAAGATGTATGATGGGAATGTATGATTATGTTGAGACTTTAAGAACCATGTGTGGTGTCTAAGACTGTTCCTTTGTCACAACCCCCACTCCCTCCACCAGTACCCATCCAAGGTCAGAAATAAAGAGAGGAAGATGGCCCTAAAAGCATGCCTCTAATAGATGATGTGTTGGTGACTAGCACCGAGGGTGTATAATCCATAAAAATTAGAGGAATTTCCCTATTTATGTAAAATTAAGGATAAGAGATAACATTAAATACACCAATAAACTCCATGAATAAATATAAAATCAATCCTAATACATGAATTTAATGTCATATATATGATTGAGCACTTAAAAATACCAAAAAACATAGGCAATGACCATACACTCTAACCTCTCTTGAACAACCACTTCGATCTAGTAACACCATGCTCAATCACCAACCAGCTCCTTTAAACCTAAAAAACATCAGGCAATAAAATTTGAAAATCCCATCTCTTAACTCAAACTAAAAAAACAACCCAATAGCCTAGTAAATTGGAATTCCCACGTCTAAACATGTTCCATTCATTCCAATTTCAACCTCAACTCAATTATAGGCAACAAGCAAACCCATATCTCAACTTGTGTTTTCCATCTTAACCATACTAAACCTCATGAATCAATCATAATAACACTTTATCATCCTAGAGAACACATACCTGAAAACAAAAGGTATTTTAAACACAACAACTCAAGGTAAAACTAATTACATAATTATAAGGAATGTTAATCTTCAATAAACAAATATGGGCTCGCTCAACCCCAATATCTAGAAAAAACTTTTTAATTACTATCTTTAATTAAATAATTCATATTTTTTATATTCCATTAATATTAAAATCATCAATAAAATCTATTAATATCTAATAATAAAATACAAACATGCTTCTATCAATACTTATATATTCAATAATTTTTAAGTAAATGATAAACAAATTCTCATGCCTCCTTCATTATCGCTTAATCTTTACCAAATTTACATTTTTTAACTAATTACAATCATAGAAATCATTATATGAAACAATAATAATCATATAAAAAAGGTAACCCACTATATATAAAATAAAAAGAGGAATCATCAACCAAGAATCAATACATGTGATTACAAAAACACTTTCAAACCATTGTTTAATATAGTAATTATCTTCATTTAGGTCGATTAAATTGTTTCCCAAAGAGAATAAATCTTAATAATCCCAAACTTTCACATAACAAAAGACAATTAATGAATACCCACCTCAAGTATTTTAACATTATATGAGAAAGAAAGGATGAAAAAACACCAATCACTGATCACCTCTCCCATAAAAAATCCCATGATCCTTAAAAACACCCCACCATGGATCCACCATCAAAAACCAATAGAAACCCTATAAAATATAAAGAAAAATAACTACCATGGAATTTAAATAGAGAGATATAGATAATATGAGAAGAATAAAACAACCATGGATCACCAATGGATTGATCTCTAGAAGTTAGGGGTAAAGAATAGAAAGGGGGACCTGAAGTATTTAAAAGAGATCCTAGAGTAACCTAGGGTTCAAATGAGATGAGATAAAATAAGGTATTTCCAAGAGAGGCAATGAATTTATACTAGAATATTAAATAATAATACCATATCACAATCTTCTTGACCATACCTCAATCTCAAGGGTTTTAACTCAAAATACAATGCAACAATGAGGTCAAATTCTTAATGATTTTAATCTGAACCCACCCTCTAGAATCCATTATGAAATCCCCACATAACTCCCATATATCCTAAGAAAATCAAGTTAGGGATATGGTTAAACCATTTCATTATACTGTACCCACCCCTAAATTACTAGAACTACTAAAAACCAACATCAGGACCTATAGCACAACCTGCCTCTACACCACAGTATCCCCTCAAAAGGAATAGAAAAGATATCCTTCCCCTAGGCCCTAAAATAAAACATACCTTCACACCATAGCTACCCCAAGAATAACAGAACCACTAAAAATCACTATCTCAGGTCTCCATTCTATAAGGTCCACAAAAACACCACAAGTTACACCTACAACCCACACTATAATTCAATTTACACACTGACACTTCAATATTCCACTTCCAAATAAAAATATATCTTAGAACCACTTCTACCCTCCCTTCCTCTTCGTGAACACCTCTAAAAAACCCAAACCACAAATAAAGGGTGCAGTAAAAACTAGTATCTTACATCAGATACCTCTCAAAAAATTCATGTCCTTGATAATTTAAAATAAAACCCTATAAATAAATAAAAGTGGAACAACCCATTCATCCTATGAGATACATATTAAGAATATTTATATAATAATAACAAAACCCACACATCGTAGGAATAAGGTGCATAAATACACAACATTATCCATCTCATAAATCAATAAGGTCAAACACATCATATAAATAGAAATAAAACAAAAAAACTACAGATATTTATCATGCATTTATGACTCCCACTCCCAGTTGCTCTTTTCCAATCCACTATGTCACCATAGGATATGAACAAAGGGAATATCACACTCATGAAATTCCTTCTTCTGATGGTCCTAAATCTCAAAAGCACACTCCTCAGATATCACATTTTCATCAACTCCCAAATCACCCCAAACAATGATTTGAGGATATTCATGAAGATACCAGTGAACCTTTAACACATGGAATACATCATGAATCTAACTCATATATAAGGGAAGTGATAACCAATTAAACACAACTCCTAAATATTCCAACACTTTGGAAAGCCCAAAAAACTAGGTATAAAGATTATTCCCATAACTGAACCTTTATTGTATTTTATATTGGAAATACTTTTCATGACCCCCCCCCCCACTAGTACCCCTCTCGGGCCAACAATGGAGAGAGGGAGATGACCCTGAAGTCCACCTCTAATAATCCATGCATTTGAGACTAGCATTGGGGCTATAGAATCCATATAAATGGGATACATTAAAAAAAATTATATAAATTTAGGATAACATACAAGATGAAATACACCAATCAACTCCGTACATGGATAAATAATGGATCCCAATACATGGGTGGAATGTAATACATAATCTAAAACAGCTTAAAATACCAAAACAAAATTTATCCATTAATTATAGACTCTAACAGCTCATGAACCCCCACTATGAGCTAGTATTTCCCAACTCAATCACCAACTAACTCATGAAAACCTAAAAACATCAAGAAAGAAAATCATTCAATCCCAACTAGCCAAATAATAACTAACCCAATAGCACATAAAATAGGAGATCCTAGCTCTAAACTTATTAAATCCATTCTAATGAAAACCTCATCTCAATAATAGGAAAGAATAAAGTCGAGTTATTAAATTTTTCTATTTATCCTGGCTATACCAAAACTTACATGTAAATTTAATCAAGTATATACCATTCTAAATCACACATACATGGAAACAAAATGTATTTCCAGTGCATAAACTCAAGGATAAACTAAGACTATAATTTTTAGGTATACCGTCCTTCAAGAAAAAAAGAAAGGCTTTCTCAGACCTAGGTATTTATCTCCAGAAAACAACTTTTTAATTATCATATTGAAATTAATAATTCATTATGTATATGTTTCAAAAATAAGAAACTCTTTATTAGTAGCTATCAATAGTTAATAATCAAATAAAAACATGCTTCTATAAATACTTTCATATTTACTGATTTTCAAGTAAGAACAGTAATGAAATCATCGATCCACTTTCATTGTCACTTAATTTTATCAGATCTAAGTTTTTTAACTAATTTCAATCACAATAATCATGCTAAGATTCGAAAATTATCACATAAAGAATATGACACACTATCCATAAAATAAAAAGAGGCATCTTCAACAAATTATCAACACATGCTATCATAATATCCCCTCTATTCCATTATTTAATCTAATTATAATCTTTATTTGGGTCAATTACACCATTATCTAAAGAGAATAAATCATTGTAATCCCACACTTTCTCATAAAAAAAAGAGAATTAGTGAATCCCCTCCCTTAATACTTTTAATGTTCTCTAAGAAATAATGGAAGAACAAACATCAATATCCAATCACCTCTGTAATGAAGAATCCCACAATCCCTAAGAACGCCCCACCATGGATCCAATATCAAACACTAAAATAAACCCCATGATAACCAATGTAAATCAAAAACCATATCATGAAAATATATAGAGGGAGATAATAACCCCCTTGGAGAAAAAGGAGAAACCAGCCTCGGATCACCAATGGATTGATCTCTAGAAGTTGCGAGCTAAATCCTAGAAAATGGGGATTAAAGTATCTAAAATTGATAATCATTTTTCATGGGGTTTGAAGAAGAAGGGAGAAAATAACATATCTCTAATAAGGGTACTAAATTTATACCATCTTATTAAAATATAAGACTGTGGAACAAACTCCTTGAACATGCATCAATACCTAAGGTTTTAATCCAAACTACGATAAAAAAAAGGGTCGCACCATAATGGTTTGAATCTAAAACCACCAGCTAGAATCCACACTAAAATCCTCATATATCCCTCCCCCCATATCCTACAAACCCACAGTAATTTTATGGCTCAATCCAAGAATTACGTTTTAGACACCCCTAAATTACTACAAACACTAAAACACAACCCTTAGGCCCAACAGTGCAAACTTCTTCTACATCACAATAGTCCCTCAAATGGTATATATAAGAAAATTTCCCCCTATTCCATATATCCCAACCTACCTTTATGCCACAACTACCCCCAAAACAAAATAACCACTAAAATCCATCATCTCGGGCCTATACACTGCAAGGGTCATGAATACACCGCAAGTTAAACCTCCAACCAACACTATTTCATATCCTATAAGATCGTTCCATACGCCTTCTATTCTAGATGAAAATATATCTCAAAACCACTTTAACCCTACCTTCCTTTTCCTGGACACCTCCAAAAACCCTAAACCATAAAGGAAGGTCCTGGGAAAATTCGATCCCTGACATCATTTATAAGGAATGTCTTGGTATTGTATGTTTCAAGGTATGGGATGTCCTAGGTATGGTTCTTGAGTGGGTTACTGGTGAGTGAGTATGAGACCTTTTTTATTTATTAAGTAATTATGAATGATTTATATTGGTTAATTATGATAAATCATTTGCTATTATGAATTATTAATATGTTGGTGGTGACTTATCCACCTAAATATTGTAATTTTGTGGTGCCTCCTCCACCCTAAAATGTTATATTGGAAGATTATATGCCAAAAATTCTGATATATATGTAATAAATGTTAGACTATATCCTACTATATCATATAGGGATGTTGTATGGTATGAAATCCTTATTTTATAAGGTAGCTTTTTTCATTTATGGATATATTATATATTATTGTGTGATGATATTATAAATCACTCATGTCCAATCCAATAGTAGTGTCTAATTGGTTATATTCTATCATAGTGTTGTATAAATATTCATATTATACAATTTACACAAACAATATATGATTTATATAGGAATTATAATGTTAAGTGTTAATTTTCAAGATCATCCATGTATGGTTGTCGTCAATTATATACATTTCTTATTATGAAACATTGGTAGAGAGTATTTAGCCAAATTGCTTTCAAGGAGTTGTAATAGTAACACTACTTGAAAATTTCATAATGTTCAAGTAAATGCTACAGATACTCAGAGAGTATCCCCAAAGTATATATAAGGAGGTCAAGACATTAATATGATGTTCATTCAAGCTTTATCTTATCTCCTACTGATTATATATGTCATAGATTTGTCCTTCTCTATATTTTCCTACCTAAGGTACTAGCATGCCATGGTTATGAGTAGGATCTTTCTCAAGCATTTAGTGATTTAGATAATCCCATGGATACTCCATAACGGGAATATTTCAATGGTTATTCCTAGTGATCTTTATCAAATTAGAGACAATATCAACATCCATATTTCAGGTAAGTTATGCATACTTCATTTATAGTTTACATGGTTTTGGTTTTTTATAGCATGGTGATATTAGGAGTAAGTTTTATATAATCTTTCACTATTTATATTAAGTATTGTTTGATCCTTAAAAACCATTCAATGGTATCAAAGATTTACCATCCTTCTTGATTCTCAAAATTATGTTTTAAAATTGAATAAATTTAATATCATATGGATGTCGTATAACATATCATAAAAATGATATAATTTTTATTCTATGAATGGTTTTACAATATAGGATATCATAATCTATGATTAAATCATTTCAAATGATATGTGATATCATAAAATAAAATACCCATGAATTGAAGGGTGATGTCCCATATTGTTGTTATCTATCATGGAATATGATTAATCGTGTACTGCTATCAATCATACATCATGGATACCAGTCATAATACATGATGTAATATCATGGTATACAATATATTTATATTATAAAATACAATATGCATGAAAATTTTGATTTTTATAATTTTAAAATATTATTTGAATTATATAATTTATAAAAAGTTTATAAATTGTTGGAAAATGTATTCTCAGATATTTATATAATTTATAAAATTTTTATATATTAATTAATTATAAAGTGTTTATAATTAATTATTAAATTTTTATGAAACATTTACTAAATAAATATCCAATGTAATAAATTTTAATATTAAATAAGTTTGATATTATATGGAATGCCTTATAATATGGATATAAATGTTTTATATAGAAATTATAAGTTGATTTATAAAGTTTTTATAAATTAAAAAAATAAGGCTATATATAAAGGAGTTTATATTATATTATGAATTGTTCATAATAATTAGTTTAAAATGTTTGAATTAAAATGCCTAATTTAAGAAATTATTTAAACCATGTCAAAATGAGTTTTGGCAATTGATATGACCAAGGTTTAAATAATATTAAATATTTGATATTTTGATTTAGAAAATTATTTAAATTATATATTTGGAATATAAAATGTTTATATTTAATTTAAAATCATATGTTTAAATTAAATTCCATATAAAAGAATAATATGAAGTAGTTCATGTTGGAAATAAATTTAAAGTGTTTATATTTATAAAATTATGGAATATACATGATGAATGGAACAATTATAAAGTGTTTATAAGTGATTTGTTTATAAATAGTTCATAAATTTATATATAATATCTAAATTTATGAATTGTTCATCTATTTAGTTTATTTCAATATTTATTAATAGATTTAAATTGTTTCTATCATGAATGGCTGCATACTTTAGTTTAATGAGTTAAACTATTTTTATAAATTTTAATACATGCATATAGGGGGTTACATGTTAGGTATGATAAATGATTTAGTTTTATTCTATATTTACTTTAGCTTATAATGTGGTTATGAACTCTAATTTAAAAGGTTAATTATAGTTTAAACATATTCAGTGTTATAATTGTGATAGAATTGAGGTCTCTCATGAGTAAAGTGACCTTAGGTAGAGGAATTTTAGGTCATACTGCTCACTAGCCTAGTAGTTTATGCCTTATCTAAAATAGCGAGGGTTACGTATATGTCACTCCAATCTTACTATTGTATGGATTATTGATTTCATATAATTTTAATTATTTTCTTGAAATGGTTTTATGTATCATATGCATAAGATGAATTTGGATATGTATGAATATATTTGGATTTTAATTTAGGTTAGTAACACAATATATAAATAATATAATGAGTTATAAAACAATATGGTTTTACCATATTGATTTGGTGTAACGAATAGGGGTTTTAAACTAAATAATTAGAAGAATTTATATATATAATAGAATACATGAGATGATATGGTGATATTAAATCACCTTTAAAAATATTAAGTTTCAAATTCCTTCCAAAGAAAACAATTTTCAAGGCCTCAATCATCCAACCAGGTAGTTTCATTACAAATCAAGGTTCCCCTAGATTATCTAAGGCAATGAAAATAAGTAATGAGGTGACCTTAAGAGTTAGGTGCATAAGTTTTTGAATTTTATTTGGGTTACACTTATATTGAAAATCCTAAGAGTTAGGATAATATGGTAATAGTGTTGTGTTTATCCATAATATGGATTGATCAAGAAGTTATCTCCTCAACCATCCAAGAGTCATATATAATATGATTTGTATAATGGTCTTACTAAATAGCTAAAGTGATGGGGTTCATGCCAATTTAGGTTCATTGCTTAGTGAAATATATATCTTATCCCACTAATGGATATGAAGGATTTTAAATGGTGAAAACATTTTAGTAGGAACATATTAAATAAAATTCCTTATCAAATGAAAGTAAAACATGATACTCATCTGATAAAATATTCTGTTTTAGATAAATTTCATCATCATCATTGAACATTACATTGATATAAATACTAAATAAATAATAATATTAATTTAATAAACTTCCTAAACTGGTATAAAACTTAATAAATGTTTTAAAACTATCGTAAAATTCTATGTATTAGAGAAATATATTCCATAGTAATAAAATATTTAAGTAGTTAAATAAGTGAATCTAGATTCTTATGAGAAGCATAGATCAATACAATTAAGGTTTTAATGGAATTATATTCAAGATAACCAAATGAAATTTACTATCCACTCACATAATCAATATGATTGTGTATGTTAATGAATTTTAGAGACTAAAGGTTTCTTTTATGGGTTGATCTTACCAAGGAATTCATTCTAGACATAAAGTTGGAAAGATTTAAACAATTTTAATGAGTTTCATAAAATTTTACCCTATATATTCATAGTGTAAAGGATGACTAATTATTATAAGGGATGTATAGTAACTTGTGTTTTATTGATGGTAAACATGGGTTAAATTTAAAACTATAAGAAGAAATTTTAAGTAAAAAAACCCAACAATGTTTATTTAAGTTTCCAATCAAGGTTATTTAAACCAAAAGGATGTGTCTAAAAGGATGAGAAATATTTTCATAATATAGAATTATTATAGATACATATAATGGTTTGAGAAACTCTATGGAAATTCCATGTCAAGTATTAGTTTTATATAATCAATTATTTTATTTTCAAGGGTATGTGATACCAAATGTATATTTTAAAAAAATATAGGAGTTCAAAATCATGGTAATGATAGATAGATCATGTATTTTATATTAAAATAATGGATTAAAAGATTTTTTGAATCATGGAGTTGAATGTAAAAGAATATATCAAGCTCAAAAGTATTTGAACAAAGAATGTTTATTCATATCATATTTCTATTATATGATAAGAGAAGTTATTTATTAACAAAGGTTTATTATAAACAATATGATATGATATATTTATTACACAAGTTTTATGATTTATATGATTATATAACCTATTTTAAAATGAATATATGGGTAAAAAAATTATAAAAGATAAAAAAAATTATCCAAGTTATTTATTAAAATATGTGTGATGTGATACCACCACCAGTAAGTGGCATATTTTAAATAATAAAATCTTCCTTTCATAATAATTATCCAAACACATAGAATACCATATAAGATATAGATAAAATATTTTATTTTTTAAATATTCCCACTATATGAAATAAGTGTTGTTTCTTAAAACAAAACAGTTCATATATCTTAGAATGATATTATAAAGTGAATACGGTTTCTAAGTGGCTAGTGGGGAGTATATTTGTATTCTGAGAAGTTCAAGTACAAAAAATAAAGTATTATAATAGTAAAATTTTAAAGTGAATTTTACTTAATATCCTAGAAGAGTTTATGTTATATCATTAAATGATGTGTAAAGAGTTTCATTTAGTTACCATAATGAAGTGAAAATCACTTTATATTTTAAAATAGTTTAGGATGTATTGGTAAAGAAAAATGTAAATATTTATATATTGTTACCAAAATGATCTCAAGGGAAAAAATTTGATATAAAAAGGTTTACAATAATGATGATAATGATGAAATTAGAAAATTTATAAGTATATAATAGAATTTAATAACCTCATAACATTAGTTGTTCTGAAGTAATTAAGTTTAAATACTATGTTAAAGAAGTTGAACACATAGAATATGATTCCAAACCCTCACTATTATTCAAACTAGCTTACTTCATATATGTTAATTACTAAAGGAGATTAGTGGGAGGGTTTTATCAAATGGACACATTGATATTTAGTGAGGATTACATATAGATGTAATGAGTTTAACAAAACCATAAAATTTTAGTAAACATAAGGCCTCTTTAGTGGTCTGTCATATGGGATATGATGATACGAGAGATCATGTTTAGTTTTATGAGAATTCTTAAAAGAGTTTAAGAATGTGAGATGTTTCATGTTATATAAAATATAGTCTCCACTTTATCATTATTTCATGTTGGCTACATTTTTATGAAATGAAATGATAATTAACCTCTCAAAGTATCAATTTGAGTTATACCTAACCAATGTTTATCATGGATCGTTATAGTTTTTTTATGAAATGTTATGTTTATCATGAGTAGAAATTTATATAGATATAGAATATGTTCATGAGAAATAAAATGATATTTTTACACTAGATGACCCCTGTAGTATACCACATAAAGTGTCATACATTATGTCTCTAGTATACTAGGGGCTCATGTTTCATGTTAATATTTTCCCATACCTAAGTTTGGAAAGATAACCATCATGATAATTTTCATAATTTGATAAATTTATTATGAAATAATTGAGGTTTATATAGTCAGGGGTGGTTGGGTATGTTTTTGATCATTTCATCGATTGAGGCTTAACCAAGATGGGATTTTTCCTCTCATATGATGAGTATGACATCTAAGACCTTTATTGAGATATAATTAAGGAGTGTAAGGTCATACTTAGATTCATGTGATGTTCTAGTATATTGTATTAGATTCATGTTATGTTCTCGTCCATAAGGGTGAATGACATGTGATGTATTCATCAACATGGTCAGTTTATAATAAAAAACTAAGAACTTATGAGTATCTATAAGGTGTTGAAATAATAAGTGTCCTATGTTTACTCAATATCTTAGAAAAAGAGGTCATTTGAAAATGAATTCTTGTATATGATAAAACTAGTGGACACAAGTATAGATATAAATGTGTTTGATAGAGATCAGGATAGATCCCTTTATAACTTGAGTATCATTAATGCCTTTTTAAAATCCGCTCTTTGTTTACATTTATGGATTCAAGAATCTATATTTGTTTCCAATGATAGAAAGGCTTGCGGGGTCACTCTTTATAGTTTACTAAATAGATATTGAGTTTTATGAAAATCATAGAGATTATTTAAAAGTGTTTTATAGTTTATCTAAAAATATTATTTGATGGATATTCACAAGGTATTTCATATGATTTGATACATAAGGAATTTAATGATAGATTTCCAAAAGTGTGTTTAAATTTTCTAAAAGGATTTTTTGATATGATTTAAAAATTTATTGCATATGATACAATATAAGGTGAAGTGGACCAAAGTCTATAAGGCTTTAGTGAAACTAGGAGATTGAAAGAGAAATTCCTTAAAACCTAATATATATGTGTGATACACAAGTCTATATCATATTGTATGATTTAGGGATGTCGTATGGTATAATATCCTTGTTTTAAAGAGGTGTTTATTACCTTTATGGATATATCATATCTTACAGTATCATGATATCATAAATCACTCCTACCTAAGCTAATAATAGTGTCTAATTAGGTAATATCATATGAAAATTTTGTATGAAGAGTCATATTATATGATTTACACAAACACTATATGATATATATGGGAATTCGAAATTTTAGTTTTAATGTTCAAGATATTACACATGTGACTATAATTGACTATATATGTTTCATTTTATGAAACATTGGTAAAATGTATTTAACTGAAGTGGTTATAAGAATTTATTACTATAGCTTTACTTGAATGTTTTATAACATTTTAGTAAAGGATATAGAAACTAAAGGAGAATACATATAGTTTATATAAGGAGGATAATCCATTAATATAGTGTTGATTCAAGTTTTCTATTATCTCCTATAAATTATTCATACCAAAGATCACTCCTCCTCTATCCTTTACTACCTAAGGTACTAGAATATCATGGTTTTGAGATGGTTCATGTCCATGCATCAGATAATTCAGATCATCCCATGGATACACTGTGCAGGTAATATTCCATTGATTATCAAAGAAAACAATTGTATTCATCTCAAATTAATTTATATATTCTTCATTTATAGTTTGCATAGTTTTAATTTTACATAGATTGGTGATCTTAGGGATGATATTTCCATTGTATTACTATATTGGAATAATATTTGTTCAATCCTTAGAAACCATTCAATATCAGTGGTACATCATCTATCTAATTAGTTTCCTTGGGTTTATTTCATCCACTTTGTGATTATCGATGGTGGTGAATTTTCCTCCTAGGTATTCATGTTAATGGTGCACCATATTACTATGGGAGTTGTCATAGTGGTGCTTAACCTACTTAGAGACTTGTATTATTGGTATATAACCCACCCAAAGGATGTTTTCAGTATTTATTCATCCACCTGGAGACTATAATGGTGGTACAATGTCCACCTAGAAATTATTGATTGTGGTGCACCATCTACCCAGGGAGTTGATTCTGGTGGCGCATCATCCACCCATAGTGTGTTGTATTATTGGTTTATTGTACTCATAAGTTGTATAATTATGGTATATATTCTACCCTAGGGTGGGTATTAGTAGTATATTATCTACCTAGTATTGGTGATGTATATTTTACCTAGCATACTTGATAGTGATAGCTCATTCACCTTGATTATGATAAAATGAGTGAAACATTATTCACCCTCAACATGTGTTCATATTATGGGTATTATTGGGTTTATAAGTATTGATTAAAACTTAATCAATTTAGAAAAAAAACCTAAATTCCCAATATCTTCCATGTATTAAATTAAAACCATGTTTAAATGAAAATGAAGAATATTTTCATGTGTATATTTCACCGATGAGTGGCCTCATCTTATTTAATCATATGAGATTGAAGAATATAAAAAAGTGGTGGAAGAAGGATTCCATAATCCACAAAATATCCATGGATTCAATGAATCACAATAAATTAATGTGATATTCCCCTTATCGCCATGTAATTCAAGTGCCTCACTCAGCAAAATAAGAATAAGAATAGATCTCTCAAGAATGTAGAGTATCAGAAAAGTTTATAGTAAAGGATCACCCCCATACCATAGAATTAGCCCCTTTATATATCCCTTGGTCATACTATATTCATTAACTTGTACGTTTATAATGTATTAGTTAATTCCGTGTGGTTATAACATTGTTAACCCCTCAACATTTTCTATCTACCTGATCATTTCATCATAATGAAGTAGAAATGATAGCTTATGTAAGCATGGCTTGAATGTTAAATTTTAATGTTTCAATTCCATGCTAAGGAAGTGGTTTATTATATCATAACAAGACTTATTATGTCATTCATATATGAAATACAACATTCCTAGGTTTTCATGAATATAATATCATATAACATTCTCATATCATACAATATGATATGACCCAAATCATATCAAATATACATGGGCTTTAAGGAATATATATTTCAATCTCCCACTTACACTAAAACCTAATAATCTTAGTGCCATTTCACCATATTATATATCACATATAATGACTTTTGAAATAAAATACAAAACTACTTTTACATATCTTGTAATACAATTTTGGAAAGTTTTCATCAATTTCAAATTGTATCATATCATATTCAATACCTTGTGAATAACCATTTAAAAATCATTTTGGATAAACTATAAAACAATTTTAGATAATCTCTATAATTCATACTCAATCCTCATTCATTCAACCATAGAGTGTAATACCATATGACTTTTATAATTAATAAAAAATTTGAATTACCAAATTCATACATGTAAAGCGGCCTATAGAAAATAATCAATACTACTCAATCTACAAAGGGATCTAACATGATCTCTATCAGACACATGTATCTCTATACCTATTCCTACTAGTTGTATCATATTCAAGCAATCAATTTCATATGATCTCTTTTTCAAAGACACCGACTATACATTAGACATTTATTCTGTTAATCCCATACAAACTCCTCATATTTTCTCAATTTTTTGAGTATAGACTAACAAGGATGATGAATACATCACATACCATTCACCTTTATAGAATAACACATCAAATCCCTATTGTTGTATAGATAAACACTTCATAATTATTATCTCAGTATTATTGTACACTTATTCAATCTATCAATATTGAGGGATCAGATGTCCTACTCATTATATGATAGGAAAAATATCATCTTGGTTAAGATCCAACCAACGACATGATCAGAGACATACCCAACCACACCTGATTAGATAATAATCAAGGCTTATATAAGAAAGGTATTGAAGTATTAAGTTTCCCATGCTTGGTATCATAAAGACTTCAGATATTAGGGACTCCAAATATGAACTATTCACCCCAAGTATACCAGATATAGTGTATGACACTCTATGTGGGATATTTCATGGGACTTCTAGCACACAAAAAATTTATATTTAATATCTGGATAAAAGAATCCTACTAATATTAACCTTAACATTTCTTCACAACCTATAATAATCCATGAAGAACATCGATTATTTATAACTCAAAATTGTACATTTGGAGGTCAATTTCCATTTCACTTCACAATATATATCTATATGTGTGTGTGCATACAACATGAAAAAATGATAAAGTTTATATTACCTTTTTATAACATGATACATTTTATATTCTTAAAATCCTAAGAATACTTAATAAAACCATACATATTCACATGTATAACATATCACATAAGAAATACTATCATATCATCCTTATGTTTTCTACACTTTTAGGATTTTACTAAACTCGTTACATCTCTATGTAATATATTCCAAATATTTAGATCCCCAGGACGGATACCACTGAGAAGGGGGTGAATTAGTAGTTTTATTTTAGGAATTATTTTACAAATATATTTATTTTAATTCAGCCTATTGGACTTGTTAAGGTTCTCAATCTAGTTAATTATGTCTCGTAGAATCGCCTCATATGGGAAAATAGTATAAGAAAACATAGAGCGCGATATTTATATGGTTTTATACAAAGACCTGCTCCTTTCCATGTTAGTTGGATACCCCAACATAGATTCTTAGCTATAATATTATCATTACTTACAATGGATTAGACGAAAACTGGTTATATACCCTAGTAGTCTATCCTCTATTTAATAACATTTCTACACCACTAGTAACCAAATCTTCTGATGTATTTGGTTAGACACCCTAATCATATTATCTTCTCTTTGATTGGTTATACACCCCATTCATCCATCTATTTAGTGTTGATCCATAGATTGAAAGATTTACAGTATCTCTTGGTTGTTTTTGTACTAATGAAGAATGGTATTCATCTACAAGCATACAGCGAGAATGGCTAGAAGGCCTTCATTTTTTATTGATTTTTTGATAACCCCCCTTTCAAGGGATGAGGGGGAACCCTTACAAGGCCCGTAGACTCAGAGATTACATGGACCATAGGCTTAGTAGATTAAATGACCCGAAGGTCTTAGGAAATTCAACCAGACTATCTACAATGAACCGCCCCTCCCCAGCATCTTCATCCTGATAGTAGCTTGCCACCTTTTCATGATCGTCTGGCTAGACTTCCCGTCCAAGAACAGGCTGGTACCGATGGCATAACCATACCCTCTCATTCTGAAAATCCATTTGGCTCTACTCTGATGAGTGCATGTTCTCTAAATCCTCTACAATTATACAGGATTTGGTCCACTTGTGTACAACTTCAATTCTATACATTATGTATACTTCAAAACATAAACATTTGGTTTTCTCACTCTTTTAGATCTTTACATGATCTGAATCTTCTCAACTCACTCAATAATTATATGTGTAAGTATTCTCTTGAAAATATCTTTTGACTATGATCTCCTATCTCTCCCTGATATAGTGGTGTATCAGTTTCATTGGTGTTCTTCAATTTTCACAACTCAGATTATTCATGAAACCGTAAGTATTGTATGCACTTCTCAATTATGTTCTTTTTCAAACTACTTTTACTTCTCTATTATATGTTTCTCATATAGTATTTAGGATTATTCTCATGCGCATTTCATGATCATCTCATAGTATATGTGTCTTGTTGTGTACTTTTACATAAATTATTTTATGCTTTGCAAACTATTTTTTTTAAGGTTGGGGCTAAATCCTCATTTAGTATTAAAGCAAAGAAAAGACCTCTTTAACTGGGTAGAGGGAGACCCATTACATACCCCAAAGGCCCGGTGGGCATTTATCCCATTACATGGCCCGTAGGCCCAATTTTTTGACCCAAATCCCATTATGTGAATAGTACTGCTACAGTACCTACACTGGTGTAGTACCGCACAGTACCTATCACCTCTATAGTACCCTATCACCGCTACAGTGACCTGCTGCCGCTACAGTGACCTGCCGCCGCTATAGTGCATGCCGTTGCTACAGTGCCACCACTGCTACAGTAACATGCACCCAATGGGTTTTGAACCCCCATTTTTCATGTAGGATTAAGGGGTGCTTACCACTAAGTCAAACCCCAACAACCTTTTCATACTATTGCTTCACCAAAAAATCAAATTATTTAATTATTCTTAAAGTAATAAGAGGTGTGTTCTACTACCTTTATGAAACAATATCACATTTCATTTTTCAAGGCACATCACTCTCATGGCATATTCTCTCACACATTCACTTCACATAGAAATTTACTCACATGGAGCATACATGCATCATGCATTTTGTATAGGAACTCTCTTCATAATATGTTTATGCTTCACATAAGACTGATGATTTTTCAAAGGAATTAACGTTATCAAAATTGATGCTTCGTGTATGACAACACTTTCTTTTCATAACTCGATAGGATAAAAACAATTTATCTCTCGATAATCTATTATCTAGATTTATTAATCACACTTATCAGTGGAATTACATGGTATTTATAAATAATATTATATGTGATTATCACATGATAATTCTAAAAATTATGTTTAATCATCCATCTCATGCGACGTAAAAAAATTTCTCAACTCTATTATTCATACTACGTGGCCTTTTGTAAACTCATCATCACATGGGATCATCACAAACTAACACTATGGATATGAAGAAAAAGAATTCATGAACCTGTAAATGATGTAGATCATGGGAATAGAATTCATCATTAGAATAGCGCCCCTACATGGTGGATTTTCATGTTGGCTTTGTAATCTTCTCTTAGTGGTATGTGAATTTCCTAATATAACATATTTTAACTCTTCATCGAGATCTTAATGCTCACATAAGGAATTTCACATACTTCATGCACTGCAAACCATTTTTTCATTCACATAGGATGCATATTCCCAAAATGTTACCTTATTCACATAGCATGTGCATCCAAAAACCGACTTTATAATGTCTCAATTTTTATATCATTTTTATTCATAAGCTTTTATTAATGGTATATGAAATTTTGAACAAAAAAAATTTCAAAAAAAATTCAAGATCTTGATAACTACATATAGTTTGATTTCATATGTGGTCAGTGACATGAAAAACCCTATGTAAAGTTTGAATATGAAACTCAACTTGATTTGATGGTGGGGAATTATTAGATCAGGTGGCCCCTGTTATTTATGTTTTTTTTAAGGTTGAGTAACAGTTCTCCACAAATCATACATCCCATATTTATCTTCACATTAGAAATTATCCACTTAATAATCAATCCTTCATTAAACACCAATCATCCATGACATTGGGGTCATCTCCCAGACACACTCTCACCCATGAATCATGGGTCGCACCTCCCCGCACTGTCCCACTACCACTTCTACATGCACAATCACCCATGTGAACCTACATGCATGTGACCATGATATACCCTTTAAGTGCTAGTTGTGTTATAGCTCTAAACTTACATATATATATATGGGTAGGTATGACTATCCTTTGATAAAGGTCTTCCTCGAGAGGGTTAGCTTGGATTGGGCTGATCAGGCTAGCTTAGCCAATTTTTGGATAAAGCCTCATAAAAAAATTATCCAAAATACCATTACAAGAATATAATAACATAAAATAGATAACATATAAGAACTCTAAATTTGTCTCAAAATCCATCTTCTTAATCTCCACTTATTTATGAAGAATCATTAAAAATTAATTTTATTTTACAATACTCAAAAAAATGTTCATTAATGAACATTTTACACATCATTTTTTTCATATTTTAAACAATTTTCTCTTTTAAAACCTCATTATCACACTTTTTAAACATTAAGGATACCTTTTCAATCATCTGAATAAAACTTGGATGTATTATTAATCATGACATCCAATGCTAACTCATGAATCTATAATAGCATGATGATCATCATCATCTCCCCATTTAATATTTCCTTATACATTGACTTTATGATACATTGACAACAAATGAAAAATTCATTATTATTTTTAATTTGGGGGCTCTTCAATATCCCCCTTTTAATTTTTTGTCAATATTGCTTCAATTTATAAAGTCAATTTTTTTGTGCTCCTTATTGATAATAAATGAAAAGGGATAGTAGGTATCTTCTCATCTCATCAATCACCTTCACATTCCATCATGACACCCTTTTATCCTATATTTATTTTATAATAATAGCTTAAACTAATTGTGATAAATGGATGACATTTAAAGATGTTACTTAGTAAAGAACCTTTAATTAGTCCAATGTCAGTCTACTTGGGAAAACATGGTGTATAAAACAAGAGGGTTATCTAAGGTTGTCATTTTTTCTATAAAAAACCAAACATGTGATACCAAACTCATATAACTCAATTATTCATGTTTTCGAGATGCTTAAATAATCAAATCATGAAATATACACATCTTATACTCATCAAAACAAACAAATCAAAAAAAATAGTTCAAAACACATAGATCACCCTTTTTATCACAACATCAACTCCCCTTTGATAATAATTATCAAATCATTCATAATAGAGATATGGGAGTTATTTCCATACCTCATATTCTAATTTAAAAAAAACTATTTAAAAATTACATATTCACTATATAGAGAAGTCTTGATAGCTTCAACTCAACTACGCTCCTCCTCAAGGGATACATTTATCTCCTTCAATTCCCTACATCTTAGTACAAATTCATATAGATAAGGGAATAAAGAGATACCTATTATATTCCTTATAGGTGTCACTGAGACTGATATTTTTCTCTCAACATAGACTTATCATTTCTTCCAAACCCATCCATTCTTTTCTTGTCAATAGTCTTATAGGTTGTTTTCTCATCTCTCCTCTTGAACTACTTCATTTCCTAAATCAATATTTTTCACCTCAAGAGTTAAGTAAATTTCATTGATTTTTTCTTGAATAGTCTTTTTGTGATCTCTTCTTGGGCTAGGAAGATTAACCTATGACTCTTCACCCCATGCCCAATTTTTCTACACATTTCACATAGATTCTTTTTAATATTCAAGTCACCAATTTTTATAGATTTTTTATGTATTTTCATATCATTATTTGTGGAAATAGTTTTATGAATGTTTTAGAGACCCATTTTTATCCTAATAATACTTTAAAATATTTCTATATATATTTCCAGAGTCAGGCACTAAGACGGCGTGCAATTTCGAGACACGTTATTCCCAGAATTAATTTTATATAAAAATTAAGTATATTTTATACTATGAACCTAAAATAAATGGGATAACTCTTAAATGGTAACTCATATCAAAAATATGAGGCCACGATTGAGTCTATAATGCGTCATTAACCCTAGGTGGGGTATAACTTTCTCCAACATAGGAATTTTTTGGAAAAAGTAATCCAGGGGGAAATTGTAATTAAAAATAATTAAATTTAATTATTTTACCCCTGATTCCGAATCAAATAAATTTCAAAAGGGGACTCGGATTGAACATCTGTGACCGCTGTTGAGTTTTGAATGGGGTGTTTTCCTAGGCATGACATAAAATGAGGGGGCATGGAAATCTCAAATTCAGCGCTGAGCGGGACGCCTATAAATAGAGAGTTAGGTTTTCTCTATTAGGGTTAGCCCCTAATATCTCTATCTCTCTCTCTAAAAGTATATCTCCTTTCTCTCTCTACCATTCTTTCCCATTATTCATCAGATCAAGGAGAAAAATCCACTAGAACTTCGACCGATCAAAGTAGGAGTGCAACGATCGCATCGCCAACCACGAATGGCTAAATCGAGGTAGGATTTATCTCATTTTTGAGTTACGATTCAGTTTATCCTTTGAATTTTCAATTTCTAGGTTTTTTTGCTTTTGTATCATCAAATCATCAATGAACGCATGCACACGACCATCGATCTATGTTTAAACCGTCATTTGTAGTCTATTCTTCATGAATATCCATCATTGATTTTTGGGTGCAACCAACCACTGGAAGATTGTTGATCAGAGCCCGGCGTAGGAAAGCAATCATCATAGGGGTCCCCAATCCACTGACAGAATCATGATCGGGTGACCATATTGAGCCCAGTGGTCCACAAAATAGACCATAGGGTCATCGCCAGCGTGGCGACCGTCAGGAGTGCCGTAAGGCGGTGGACCACGTGGCCCGACTGGTCGGTTGGGTGGGGTTGCACGGCATGACCCCAGGTAGTGACCTCCACCACCAATCACGCTGTCAGTCAGCCACGTTGATGTGGCTGATGACTAGCTCATGGTTTGGGTATGCTATCAACAGAGGCCCGGACCTCATTGGCGAGTAGGTCGGACCGCCACGGGCCGACCCAAGTGAAATGGGCCAAGCCGAGATAACAAGTTGGGCCTAGTCCCAGTGGGCTTATCCAGAAAAGTGGTTCGAGTCCAACCTGGAGTGTCTGATCCTAGTTCAACCCAGGTCATCCGACGGTCGACCGCCCCTGGTTGACCGTGGTGGTCGAACGACATGGAAGCTTCCGCGGGACGAGTGCTGTCAACCTTAGTCAGACTGACCATGATTCGATCCACCAACCCTATGACCCTCTTCTAGGGTTTCAAACACCCATATCTTTTAAACCATGTGTTTGTTTGATGTTATATATATAGAAGAGTACCCCTCTATTTGAGACAAAGATTTTGAAATAAATTTGATAATTTAAAATTTGTGGTTGTGATGCAGGCCTCACTTTGACCATTTGGGCGTGTTGCAATGAAAAGTTCCCTTTTCACCGGTTGTCTATTTTGGGAAAGAAAATAGCCTAACATGTGTGTGTTTTCCATGTAGAATGTGATGGTGACCTTAGTTTCGGCATCTGAGTTATGATGTGAGGTGTCTCGATCACGACGCATTCTCAGGCGGTGTTCGATAGCAGTAGTGATCAAGTGATGACATTAGTGACATCTGAGTGGAATCCTCTAGAGAGGTTGGGCATGGGTCCTCGATGACACTAGAGTGGAACCCTACAGTAAGTTTAATCATAGTTATTTAACCCTTTTTCTATAGTGGAACCCTCCAGTCTGGATGTGCATGGGTCCTCAACTCTTTTTTGATTGGAACCCTCCAGTCGGGCTAGGTATGGGTCCTCGGTGACACTAGAGTGGAACCCTCTAGCCTAGCTAGGAATGGGTACTCAACTTTGATACAACCATTTTACTAAGGATCAGTGGCGAGATATACTTTTAAGGGGCTCACATCATGGGTATACATGAATCAATAAAATACCATTGTAATAAATTTTCTACTAATACTTTGAAATACCTTTTTGAGAAACCATGTTATAAAATAAAATTTGAAAACCAAATCAAATAAAAATCATAAAAACATTTGGGAAATATTTTAAATAAACAAAAAATAATATTAGTTGTGGTTAATTTATAAAAAATGAGTTTCCTTAGAAATAATTTTATAACAAAAACACCCTTTAATAATCACATTCCATTGGTAAAATCTTCTAATTCACTAAAACAAACACTTAATATACACAGTTTACATGAAAAAAAAATTTGATCATAAAAAATAAGAAATAACCTTTTATAAATAGAAATTGAGAGGAAAAATAACTTCTTTTGTAAAGGGTTAATTTATAAACTTAATATAATTTCTAAAGTGTTCAAACCAAGAAGAGAAAATAATAAATCAATCTATGGTTTTAAATTTCAAGTTCTATTCATGGATCAACTTACCTTAATTATTTTAATTCATAATTTAGGGTGTTGTTCCCCACTAATAAGTAAGAAAGTCACTTGAAATATGATTATAAACCCCCATATTAAACCCTCAGTTTTCATGACCGTCTTAGGGTAATAAATAGAGAAAAATAAATAAAAATAACATAGGAGGATATTTAGAATGCCTTACCTAGAAGGTTCATCATTAAAACATGTATAAATTCCATGGAAACACCGATAGGTAGAGGATAAAACATTCCACACTTTAGAAAAAAATAACATCAAAAAATACTTATAAGTTCAATACACGCATGGTCATCCTAATATCCAACATAAATCAATAAACAGAGATAAAAATAAATAAATAATTGGTTTCATATCTGAAAATAACATTGTGGGTGTTACATTGTGGTATACTCCCAATCGATGGATGACCACACTCATAATTTAGATATCATATTGAGTGCACTAAGATATCATCAGTTGTATTCCAATTGAATTTTCAATTCTATATTAGTGATGTGTTCTTTTTGGGGAATGTGATTTCTAAGGAAAGCATATTAGTAGAACCTAAGAAGGTCAAGGTTATGATTTATTGTGAGAAACTCAAGAATTTATTTGATATTTATAGTTTATTGGGATTTAATAGTTACTATAGGAGGTTTATATAGTATCTATCTTATTTAACAATGTTAATGATGTCTTTAACCAAGAATAGGGTGAAGTTCATGTGGTTGTATTCTTATAAGAAAGGAAAAAAGTATAGGTTGATTTCTGCACTAATCCTAGCCTTATCTAAGACAGGTAAAAATTATACATTGTATTATGGTTATTCTAGATTTGAGCTTGGGGATGTTTTTATGTAGATCAGGTGACTAGTTACTTATCATTCTAAGTATCTGAGGTTGTAAGAGTTGAACTACCCAATTCGTGATCTATAGATAATAGTGGTAGTGCATGCACTAAGATGATGGAATTTATACCTTTGATGTGAGTGGTTCTTGGTATAAATTAACCATAAGATCTTTAATTATACTTTATTACATCATAAATTGAACCTTAATTAGAGAAGGTGGGTTTATTACCTATATTATTTTTATTTTTAGATGGAATATACCCCTGGGAAAGGGAATTTCATGGCTGATGTATTGAGTATAAAGACTCGATCATAGGTGGTGTGGGTTTCTAGTAGTGAGTGGTGGGTGATAATATTATTCAGTAATATAGGCCTTGATATTTTTAGAGTAACCCAAAAATCTTTTATGATTACATTCTCACTGATTGAGAATGTATAAGAGGTTTAGTTATCTTACTTGGATTCCCTAGTGATGAGGTGCAATATATATGGTGGGGATCTACCACACAATTGGTGTTGTAACGACCCATGTATTTATAGAATAATACATTTTAATATCTATTAATATTTATGAATAAGATATTAATTTTATTTTAAAGAGGACACTTTATCTGATAGCATACTCAACATGCAACGACAGGTTTCTTTGAAATATTACGTTGCACACAACTTTGAGTTATACCAAAAAAATAATATAATATTATTATTATTTTAAATGATAGTTAATGACTAGCCATTGTATTAGAGGTAATGAACATAACTAAATAAAATATGATTACTAAATGTCTTTACACTTATACAATAAATTTTAGAGGCTTAAAATAAGAATGAATCTGATTTTAAGCATGAAAAACTCTAATATTTTTAAAAGGTCGTTTTACTGCCTTTTGATAGAAAACCCTTTTTAAATCTAGTTTTTTCACTTTTATATGTTCTATTTGAAAAAATAATATTATTCTTTAGATGTGGGACATAAATATTTACATTGGATGAAATTTTGGTATTTTTCTGATAAAGTTCATTTTTTAATGAATAGTGAAAATACTGAATTTCAATTCAAAATTGCCTTTTAATATGATTTATTTATATAGTTGGATTGTAATTTTAATTGGTTTTAAAGTTTAATTGGATTATATTTTTATCATTTAATACAATTTTGGTAATTGGTAGTAATTTCACATATAATTTGGATATAAATGCATGTCAATCTTTTGGTAGTTTTTACTTCTTAAAAACCCGCTTTTTGGTTTTGACAACAGGAATTAATTTTAAATTAATTTCTGAAACTTAGGTGTTTTTAATTTGGAAAAAAGGATTCTATATTTTGAATTAGTAGATCCAAATTTTATAAATAGGTAACTTTTAATTTTATACATTATGAATTGTAACTTCAGTAAATATTTTATTTACCATGGTTAAAGGGTAAATCTAGTAAATAAGGGTAAAAAATAATATTATAATAATATTAAATTGCCATAATAGGTTTATTAACCCTATTTTATGAGATATGTTAGACCATGGGTATCCTTGGGTCTATTTTAGGACCCCATGGATCCACTTGTATGTGAAAATGATATTTAATTACATTTTATTTAAAGTTAAGGAAAATATAACATAAACATATATAGTTTACTAAAACAACTTTTATATGGGGTTATATAAGTGATATATTCAACTATATATAGTAATTAGAAAGATAAAAAGACTTTATACATAATGATATTTTATTTATAATTTTTAGACATTAAATAAATAAATTTAATTATGATACAATGATGATGTAGTGTTTTCTTCATTAATAAAAGATTCAAATAAATGATATTATAAATGTTAAAATAAATGTAATTTGGTTATTTTGATGTTATACAAGAATTTTTTGGATGGTATTTACATGTTATATTTTTATTAATGAGGTTTTTTCTAAGTAATAAAGTTGTTATGGATTTTTTAAAAGTCATGATGTGAATAGTGTCAAAATTGACATAATTCATATTTTAAAATATAAAATATTTTATTAAATATTATAAAAATCTTAAAAAAAATATAAGATTCATCCAAATAGTTATAATAAGTCTAAAGTTTTATTATTTACTCTTTAATTGGATATTTTTCATGTTTTGGTAACTATTTTTTATTCTCAAAGTGTTAAATGCTTGATATAACGGTAAGAGTAAAAAAGTGTTAAATAAAAATGATAAGGATTAAAAAAATATCCAAAACCTATCTAATTATTATTGGATGATTTTATTTATATTTATATTCATATTATATTCTAAATAATTGAATTTGGACTCATTTATAATCGAAATATAGTTTATAATAAAATAATAATTCAAGATATTCCTTAAATGCCTCTCCTCCCTCTTATAAAATGCCACCACCTCTAACCCTTACTCACACCTCTCAAGACACATTGGATCATCCAATATGTGACCAAATAAGATCCTAACATACATATTTTCCTCCTATAATCCTTACCTTTGGAGGAAATTCAATAAATCTGTTTGTCTCAAATCAAAGGGAGTTACCCGATTTAAAGGTAACATCTTCTCTCAAGTTCTTTTCTTTTATTTTCCTTCTCCACTCCCTATTATATTCCTATTATTTTATTAGATAACAAAACCAGAATACTAAATATACTAGGATGTTTTTATGAGAATTATTCTAACTACATTTACACACACCTCCATCTAATGGATACGAACATACTGTTTCTGTGTACGACAAACTATTGCCTCACGAAACGATGATTGTTTGATTTTCTCGGCCACCTCTCATGGTGGCCATTATGATAGAACTATATTTATATATGGTATATATTATATTTATATTGTATCTATTCTTATATAATTTTCATTTACATCATACCTTTATGCTTTTCATGTTGTATAAATATGATAAATTCATTTAAGGAAGTGCGGACTACAGCCCCCTCAAAGTGATATGACTCGTTCAGGCTACACACGGAACTTATAAAGGATGTAATTAATGAAATTATGTAACATATATAACATATATAATATATTTTAATTATAATATACCTATGTATCATTTATTTTTCATTCTTTTAAAAATGAAAAAGAAATGAAAGTAGCGTTCATGCGTGCGTACGGCTTACCATCTCCATGAATGGTGCATTTCATTTTATTATATCCAAATGTTATGGACTATTATAAATACATATATAAAGGATATAAATACATATATACTTGATATATATTATATTTAAATTATTAATACAATTCTGGAGATAATGGACTTTTCACCACATGGACAATTTGTAATTATAACAAGTTCATCTTTTACTCAAGTACCGAACATCGACAAAAAGAACGATATGAACTTGAATAATTATATGATTGTTATAGAAAGGTAATAAGTGATATAAAAGGAATAATTAAATTTAAAAAGGTTCTGAATAAATTATAATTAACTTAATTTTATTATTCAGGGAGATAAATAATGAACAAGACAAGTCGAACACAAGGTAAGGGAACCTTTCACCGTTCTCTTTTAGTCAAAGACTTATTTTATGTTATGTCTTTTAATTTACATTTTATTATGTTTGGATATGTTCTTATATATCCTTATTACTATAAATTTTGTGTCTAAGTGATGAGATACCCTTTTTCTCTCATCAACTCATTTTATAAATTTTAAAGTGACGTCGTTAGGCTTCCAAATTTTCGTAAGGGGACTTCATAACCCAATTTCCATTATTTGGGTTAATCTTATACTTTTAATTTTTTTCGTGATATGATTATGTAATAAATAAATTTTTATGTCCTATATTTTATTTATAAGTTACTTATGTGTACTTATAGTGAATACACATAATCGATATATTTTATTTACAAAATTATATTTGTAAGGGATTTCGTCTCAATCTCCTTTCATTGAGGCATACTTTGATTTATACACAACTTTATTTTATAAGGTGAATAAACCCCTTTGAATTTTAATTTAATTAAAAGGGAATATTTTTTTACAAAGAGTTTTACTAAACGACAAATGGGATGTTTCTTTTTAATGTACGTGATGACAACAACCTTTCCACCGCCGCGAGAATTATTTGATATTTAGATTCCTTAAAATTTTGTAATGTTCTTAAAAGGAAAATAAATACCATATAATATTTTTAAGTATTTTGGTATTTAAAATGGTTTTTATAATGGATTTATTATTTAAATATATTTAAATGTTATATTTTTATTTCAATGTGGAAATGTTATCTTTTATTTATTCTTGTGTTATGTGTTCTGATTATGTTATGGTTCTTGGGAATTATTTACAAAGACAGGTGGTTCCATGATAAACCTAGGATGGGTGAGCCTGATATAGCTCTCCAATGCATTGGGTAATGTGACAAAGGTAAACATTAATATTTCTCCTAAGATATTTAGGGAATATACTTTGATGGGTATTCCAAATGTAACTCCCTATGTAGCTGTGAAAGCTACAATGTAAGTGTGATATGGATGTCATAAGTTACCTTTATGATTTGTGATTACTATGTGTTATTCATAAATCTTATGATTTCATGAGTTATGTTAAATAACTTATTTTTTTATGTATTGATGGACTAATTTTTTCTTTATTTATTTTATAACCCCTACTGAGTTTTTTATGCTCATCCTAAGTTTTTGAAATGTTTTTCACTGGATATAAGGAAGGGTAAGAGAAAGGAATTATTCAAGAGGTTTTATATCATTAAAAGAACTCTTGTTTTATTTAAGAATTTTTATTTTATTGTGAAAAAATTGGATAGTGTATAAGTGACTACTTTGTAATTTTTGAGATGTAATGTTATAGTTACAGCCTAATTATCTAAAACTCTAAACCAGAAAAGATTCTCAATGTGAATTCTTGACTTAACTCAATATTATGTAATGTTTAAGGTTGGGTACTTATAGTTGGTATCATAGGTTGGTTTAGATAACTTTAGAGGTTAGGGTGTTATCTAGGTGTAGGTAAAGGATCTTATATAACAAAAAGGGTTATGATCATATGGAAACTTTTAGAGGGTTAATATAAAATAGGATTTTTGAATAAAAACCTAAAAAATTTAGATATAAGGAGGTTGATGTATTAGAGTAATATAAAATGTTTTATGTTATCTTTACCCTATAGAGGGTTATTTTTTTAATAATAATTCATTTCATGATTAAGTATTGATTCTTTTCAGTAGATTAAGGATCATTTTTCAATATGGAAGGAAAGAAATCTTGCACAACCTTTTTATCCCTCCCCAATGATTTGATCATCACTATTATAGAAACAGAATGTTCAAATTATTTTGATGGATTCTTGAGTATTCAAATCACCTACAAAAAATTGTTTGAGTTATTCAACACCTACTCATTTCTAAAATAATTTTATAGGTCATGGTATCTTTTTCATATGATTTCAAGATCTCAACTTTTTCAACTCTATAAAAAGTAAAATTACAGAAGTGGAGTGAATGTTTATGTTTTTACAATATGAAAACATGTCGAAGGAGAAAGGGAACATCCTGGAGATCATGGTATCTGGATTCAAGGTATGATTTATTTTCTTATCTATAAAGAATGAAGCATCTTTGGATTGATATTTATAAATGATGAGGATATTTGGTCTGCAGGAATGATGTATTAAGAAATAAGGTGGAAATGCATAGATAATGGATTATAAAGAGCACTGAATGAGTAAGAAGTTAACATATAAGGGATTCAAGGGTTATGGTAGATTGTAGAATGATGAAATGTTTAAAAGTATTAATTCTCTTTTGATAATGGGATTACTTTGGGAAGACTTTTTCTAATATGCGTAACCATGATGTTTGATATGTGAAGATGTTATTCAAGGAATAATTAATTTTTCTTATGTAGACATAATGGATAACCTTAGGGGTTCATATGATCTTTTGTTTTTTGGTTGATTAATGGTTATTACATTTTGGGATGCAAAATGAAAGGTATTAGATAACCTTTGAGGATAAAGCATTGTATGGTAATTTTTGAGGAAATTATCTTATTTTTTAGAATTTTGTAATAATGATATAGTTTTAGAAAAAGAAAAACCCATAGGATGGGTAACAACCCATCGCGTTTGGAAAGGTTGTAGGAATCGAACCCACAACTGAAGGGTGATAGGGGTGCATCGCCTACCATTGGCCTACGTGAAGTCCCCGGTTGGTATGACTTATTATTTTTAGTTAAATGATTTTATTGATCAAGAATAAGTTGATTTAGGATCTTATGTTTTATCAAATTTATATCATTAGTATAAAAAAATGATTTGTTGATTAAGTTATAAAGGTTATATTGGAAGAAATTTTCTCTTTTGGGAACACTATATGCCTAAGGCAAATAGAATACTTTGGGATTTCAATTGAGGAATAATGGTGGAATTTTATTTTGGAAGAATCTATGTTTTTATTGTAGACAAATAGAGATTTGGGTTATTTATGAAAATGATTAACCTATCATAGAGAATATTTTATTAGGTTAATTACATTTTAGTATGAGACTTTAAGAGTAGCTGATGTTATTTGGAGATAAATGTTAAGATTTTTGTGGAAGACTATGTGATCAAATCCTTCTAAAATTTTGAGTTTCAAACTTAGTTTAGATTATTTTGAATAATTTTAAGGATAATTTTATATTTAATGGTCTTTTTTGAGCTTTGTTTATTGTTTGTTCAATTTTGGAGATTAAGAGTAGTATTTCTTTTTTTATAAAAGATTATCCCTTTTGGGGATTATCTGATCTTGTACTAACCTTTTTGGTTTTGGTTAATGTCTAAGGACAAGGGAAATATATGGTTCATATTTTTTTTATCATGTTATTCTCTAGAAGATGATTTTATCACTTCAGGTGTGACCAAGTCATCTTGAATACTCATCGTTTGGAGAAAATATGAGTTTTTGGTAGAAACTTATTAAAGGATGAAACTCTAATTTAAAAGTAAGTATATTTCCTTATGTTCTTAGTAAATATCATAAATAAATTCTCTAAATTTATAAAAGGTTACCTAAAACAAAAAATGTTGTCTTTTTACTTTTCCTACTGGGAATCAAAGACCCTTTAACATATCACAAGTTTGTGGTTTTCTGGTGGTTAATTTTCTCCTGATCATGTTTTCTATCACTCTCCATCAGAACTTGACACTTAGTTTATCCTCCATATACATGTTTTCATGGAATCCTAGTATTTTTTATCTCGGGTGACCTTTGTACTTATATTTATTTCTTTTAAATTGATAGTTTTATTGACTCTTTTTCTATTGTGGGGCTTTCAATGAAGTTTCCAAGCCCAATTTTAAAATTGTGAGGACACAATTTCCAAAAGGGGGGAATTATGTAATGAACCATGTATTTATAGAATAATAAATTTTCATATATATTAATATTTATGAATAAGATATTAATTTTATTTTAAATATGAAAATTTTTCCGATAGCATACTTAACACGCAATAACAGGTTTCTTTGAAATCTTACGTTGCACACAACTTTGAGTTATACCAAAAAAATAATATATTATTATTACTATTATTTTAAATGATAGTTAATGCATAGTAATTATATTGGAGAGAATGAATAGAACTACCTAAAATATGATTACTAAATTTCTTTACACTTATCCAATAAATTTTATATTCTTAAAATAAGAATGAATCTGATTTCAAGCATGAAAAACTCTAATATTTTAAAAAGGTCGTTTTACCGCCTTTTGATGGAAAATACTTTTTAAATATAGTTTTTTTAATTTTTATATATTCTATTTAGAAAAATAATATTCTTATTTAGAAGAGTGAAATAAAAATTTACATTGGATGAAATGTTGGTATTTTTCTAATAAAGTTCATTTTTTAATGAATAGTGAAAAATACTGAATTTTAATTTAAAACTGCCTTTTAATCTAATTTATTTATATAGTTAGATTTTACATTTAATTGGTTTTAAAGTTTAATTGGATTATATTTTCATAATTTAATCCAAATTTTGTCATTGTAAGTAATTTCACTTTGAAATTGGACATAAATGCTTGTCAATCTTTTGGTAGTTTTTACTTCTTAAAAACACGCTTTTTGGTTTTAACAACGGGAATTAATTTTAAATTAATTTCTACAAATTCTATGTTTTGAATTTGGAAAAATGGATTCCATATTTTTAATCTTGAGTTTCAAATTGTGTAAATAGGTAACTTTTAATTTTAGACATTATGAATAGTAACTTCAGTAAATATTTTATTTACCATGGTTAAAGGGTAAATCTGGTAAATAAGGATAAAAATAATATTATTATAATATTAAATTACTCAAACACATGTCCTAACCCTATTGTATTAGAAATTGCTAACCATGGTCATCCTTGGGCCAATTTTAGGACCCCATGGAGCCACTTGTGTGTGAAAATGACATTTAATTACATTTAACTTAAAGTTAAGGAAAATATAACATAAACATATATCTTTTACTAAAAAAAATTTATATGGGGTTATATAAGTGATCTATTCGACTATAAATAGTCATTATAAGGATAAAAATATTTTATACATCATTATATTTTATTTATAATTTTTAGACATTAAATAAATAAATTTAATTATAACATAATGATGATGTATTGTTTGCTTCATTGATAAAGGATTCAAATAAATGATATTATAAATGTTAAAATAAATGTAATTTGGTTATTTTGATTCCATGCACAAATTTTATGGATTATATTTACATCTTATATTTTTATTAATAAATTTTTTTATAAGTAATCAAGTTTTTATGGATTTTTTAAAAATTCATGATATGAATAGTGTCAAAATTGACATAATTCATATTTTAAAATATAAAATATTTTATTAAATATTATAAAATTCCAAAAAATATAATATTCAGCCAAATAGTTATCATAAGTCTAAAATTTTATTATTTAATCTTTAATTATATATTTTTAATGTTTTGGTAATTATTTTTTATTCTCAAAGTGTTAAATGCTTGATACAACGATAAGAGTAAAAATGGTTAAATAAAAAAGATAAGGATTAAAAAATATCCAAAAACCTATATAATTATTATTGGATGATTTTATTTAGACTTATATTAATCTTATATTAGAACTAAATTAATTTTTACTCATTTATAATCAAAATAGAATTTATAATAAAATAATAATTCAATATATCCCTTAAGTTCCCCTCCTCCCTCTTATAAAAGGCCACCAACTCTAACCCGTACTCACACCTCTCAATCCTCCTTGGCTCATCCAAACTCTAACCAGATAAGCTCCCAAAATATTTATATTCCTCCTAAAAGCCTTACCGTGGGAATAAGGCAATTCAATAAAGCCTTTTGGCTCAAATCAAAGGGAGTTACCCAATTTAAAGGTAACATCTTCTCTCAAGTTCTTTTCTTTTATTTTCCTTCTCCAATCCCTATTCTATTATTATTATTTTATTATATAAAAACACTAGTATACTCAATATACTATGATTTGTTTAGGAGAAATATTCAAACTAAACTTATACACACCTCCTCCTAATGGATATGAACATATTGTTTCGGTGTACGATGAACTGCTGCCTCACGAAACGATGATTGTTCGATTTTCTCTACCGCCTCTCATGGTAGACATTATGATGGCACTATATTTACATATGGTATATATTATATTTATATTGTCTCTATTCTTCTGTATTTTTTATTTACATCATACCTTTATGCTTTTCATGTTGTATAAATATGATAATTTCATTTGAAAAAGTGCGGACTACCGCCCCCTCAAAGTGATATGACTCGTTCATGCTATACACAGAATGTATGAAGGATGGAATTAATGAAATTATGTAACATATATAATATATATATTATACTTGAATTATAATATACCTATGTATCATTTAGTTTTTATTCCTTTAAAAATGAAAAAGAAATGAAAGTAGCATTCATGCGTACGTACGGCTTACCATCTCCATGAACGGTGCATTTTATTTTCTTACATAAAAATGTTATGGACTATTATAAATACATATATAATGGATATATATATATATATATATACTGGATATATATGATATTCAAATCATGAATAAAATTCTGGATATAATGGACTTTTGACCATATGGACACTTTGTAATTATAACAAGTTCATTTTTGACTCAAGTACCAAACATCGATAAAAAGACTAATATGAACTTGAATAATTATATGATAGTTATAGAAAGGTAATAAGTGATATAAAAGGAATAATAAACTTGAAAAAGGTTCTGAATCAAGTATAATTTACTTAAGTTTATTATTTAGGGAGATAAATAATGAATAAGATAAGTCTAACACATGGTAAGGGAACCTTTAAATGTCCTCTTTTAGTCAAAGACTTATTTTATGTTATGTCATTTAATTTCCATTTTCTTATGTTTGGATATGTTCTTATATATCCTTATTGTTGTGCATTTTGTGTCTAAGTGATGATATACCCTTTTTTCTCTCATAAACTCATTTTATGAATTTTAAAGTGACGTTGTTAGGCTGCCAAATTTTCATATGGGAACTTCTTAACCCAATATCCATTCTTTGGTTTAATCTTATACTTTTAATTTTGTTGTGTTATGATTATGTAAGAAATAACTTTTGATTTACTATCTTATGTCTATATGTTACTTATGTGTACTTATATTGAATACACATAATTGATTTATTTTATTTACAAAATGATCTCTGTAAGGGGCTTCATCTCAATCACCTTTCATTGAGGAATACTTTGATTTATACACGAATTTCTTTTATATGGTGAATAAACCAATTTTACTATTAATTTCATTCAAATGGAATCTTTTTTCTACTAAGAATTTTACTAAACAACAAAGTTGATATTTCTTTTTAACATATGTGGTGACAACGACCTTTCTACCGCCACATGCATTATTTGATATTTGGCTTCCTTAAAAAGCCGTAATGATTTTAAAAGGAAAATAAATACCATATACAATTTTTACGTATTTCAGTATTGAAAATTGTTTTTAGAATGGATTTATTGTGTTAATATATTTAAATTTTATATTGTGATTGCAATGTGTAAATGTTATCTTTCCTTTATGCTTGTGTTATGTGTTGTGATTATGTTATGGTTCTTGGGAATTATATACAAATACAGGTTGTTCCATGATAAAACTAGGGAGGGTGAGCCCAAGATAGATCTCCAATACATTAGGTAACATGATTTAGGTAAATATTAATGTTTCTCCTAATAGATTTAGGTAATATATTGTGACGGGTATTCCAAATGTAACTCCCTATGTAGGTGTGAAAGCTATAATGTAATTATGAAATGGATGGAAGAAGTTACCTTTATGATTTGTTATTACTTTGTGTTATTTATAAATATTATGATTTCATGAGGTATTTTAAAGATCTTATGTTTTGTATGTATTGATGAACTAATGTTTTATTTCATTATTTTATAACCCTTATTAATCTTTTTATGCTCATCCCATGTTTTTGAAATGTTTTTCATAGGGTATATGGAAGGGTACGAGAAAGGAAGTATTTAAGAAGATTTATATCAAGAAAAGAACTCTTTTTTTATTTAAGGAGATTTATTTTATTGTGAAAAAAAATTGGATAGAGTAGAAGTGTATACTTTGTAATTTTTGAGATGTAATATAATAGTTACGGCCTAATTCTATAAAACTCTAAACCTGAAAAGATCATCAATGTGAATTTTTGACTTAACTCAAGATTATGTAATGTTTAAGGCTGGGGCCTTATTGGTACACTGATGATGGTGAGGTTATTTATATAAGCTTTCATGTGGTAGTCCCTATGAGTATTCATGAGGAGATTATATGGGATTCACACACCTCAATATAGGTTATTCACACAGGACTTACAAAGATGTATCATGATATTTAAATATAGTATTGGTGGCACGAGTTGAGGAAGGGATTAGTGGGTTTTGTTTAATGATGTTTCACCTATTAGTTAGTGATGGATAAGAATAATAATCCTACTATTGTTCTTAATTCATTAACCAATACCAATTGAAAATGGTATTGTGTGACCATAGACTTCATAACGAGATTATTGAGTATATTTCATGGAAGTGATGTGGTATACATTATCATGGGACACTTAACGAAGGTATCAAATTTCATATTGATCTGGAAGGCCTATTATGTTAATGGGTTAGGAAGAATATATTTTTGGGATATAGTGGTTCTTTATGGGGTTCCTAGGTGTAACATCATGGCCTAACTGACCACTATGATGGTAGCTGGACCGGTGGGTCACATGAACTCAAATGCATCTCCCTATACATTAGAGGATACCAACTAGCAGTGAGGGTCTATGGAGGTGATAGTGGGGAGACTATACCCTCATGTCAGAGTATCATAGAGGTATAATAAAAAAAATAGAAAACAACAAAATCTATAAGTAAAGAAAGACTGAGCAGTGTAAGAATAATATAAAACCGAAAGTAAAGGATAGAAAATGCCAATATACAATACATTCATGCATATCCAGAATATGATACATGATTAAAGCATAAGACATACAATAGGCAACCTGATACAAGGTAGTAAATAAATAAGAAAAAGAAACATAATCCTCATGGGTGATCTCTCTGAGCATCCTATCTTCAGCTCAGTCCTATGCTCCTATCTCTAGGTACTATCAATAACACAAACAAGGACCCAAGGTCCTGTGAACATGAAAGTCTACTCGGGTACCCCAGTGCAATGGCGGTACGAGCATGGTGGGAGACATAACCCCAGTAGGAAACCACCCAAGTTATGTTCCATCCAGTCAGTGAATATATATATATATAGTGTGTGTGCAAGAAATTTTAAAACAAGTAAGGAAGTACTGAAAATTAAACATCCTATAAATTCTAGGTTCTCTCGTATGACTATTCATTTAATCAAATCTATTTAAACAATAAGTCTAGGATTTAATAGTCAAGCCTATGACATTTTAATCAAGTTTAATCATCCATTATTCTCATTTAAATTTTAAGACTTGAAATATGACATGTAGACCAGAATCCCCTATAGAAATGTGATTTAGTAATTCTTAAATAGGCCACCCATAATGTATAAACAAAGACCAAATCCATTCTTGTTCTTTGTATTAAAAGACACGTCATAAAAACCATTTCAGTTATTAATATACAAATTAAAACTTGTGCCCAGCCATGGAATTCCTAAGTTGGAAACCATGTATTTCTCTAGGTATAATATCAACCCACACATTATTAGACCATCCATGGAGAACCTCTCAAGAACCAAGGTATCGCTCTAGGTGTGGTATAATGTGTCGTTCATTTGATTATATCCTTGGAGGACCACTAAGGAAGTCCAAGTATCACCCTTGGAATAATGATAAAATATCCCTTGAGTCCATCCTTGGAATCCTCTATGAGATCTAGGTATCACTCAACATATAATAGTCAAGCCACAAAGTCAATCCTTGGTAGTCTTCTAGGGAGTCCAAGTATCACTCATGGCAATTTAATCAATGCCCCTTTAGATTTTCCATGGAATTATCATATGAATCCATGTATCACTAGGCACATAAGAATTCAACATTTATCATTTTCATTTAATCAAATTCAATTAACATGCCAAGTTCAAAACCAAGGACATATCATTTACAACTCACCTAAGAAGGTGGATCAAGGCATTGGACAACTCATAAAGATTTCCTTTAATTTAAATCATGTGGAAATTTCATTAAAAAAGAATCTCATGCTTAAGAATTCAAACAAAATCATTCAACCAAATCCATTTTCTCAATATCATTTATTTAGGATTATTTATATGAAAATTTCAACACCAATAATAATGCAATTCAAACCTCACCTCAAAGGGTGGATAAAGGTACGGACCAAGCATATAAGGCTTGGCTTCTAAATACACAAATGGAAAAAACATTATAACAAGAATCTCATGTTTATACAACCTATCACATGGCATGGCCTTTATTCAACTCACAAGAGAATTTTATTCATAAGCGGAAACGCAAGCTTAAACAAGCTAATACAAGGTAAGGTCCAAGGGTTATGATCATTTCATCACTTCCAATTAACCAATTTGATTAAAATTTATATTTCAATTTAATTCACATATCAAATCACAAACCAATTTAAAATTCATATCACAATTCAATTTACATTTCAATTCATTAATTTAATTCACATTCCTATTCACCATTAGCATTATAATATTAAACAACCCTTAGAAAGGGGAAAAGTACACACCTCAAAGGCATCCAAAAAACACATGCCATCAAAATGGTCATTTAATAAACAACACACCCAAAGGGGTGGTTCTGGTTTTAAGGTCTTCAACCATTAAACATGTATCAATGGGACTCATTAATTGAAAAAGGCTAAAAAAATTAAATTAAGTATTAGAATCCAATTTAAGTCACCACCTGAGAATTGGGCGCATAGTACAACAACATAAATATAAATCACTTGAATTTAAATTAAAATCACTAGAACACCTACCATAGGTCCATAGTAGATATCATATCTGATATAATCTCATGATTCAACACAAATTGGGAGAAAATGAAGAACGGATGAAGACCCTGAAAATAAGGAAAAAGAATTGGCACCTAAATTGTGCAGACAATACCAAAATAAATGAGGAATGGTACAAAATAAATGTAGAGATTACTAATGAGGATACATGGAGACTGATGGAACTCGAATTTGATGGCAAACAGAGGATATTCATTGAATCCTAGTTTAGGCTTAAGGAGGAACACACTACATAAATAAATAAGGTTCGTGTAGATGATGGAGAAGGAGGAAAATAAAAATGATTTTAAAAACCTCATTAAGGAAATTTTGTTCTTTTCACCTTTAAAAATTGAGTCGCATGGTTTTCCTGCATGGTTTGGCCAAATCGTGCACCAACCATGTGGCACCCATCCACTAAGAAACCACACTGCATGGTTTTTCCCACATGGTTAGCCTAACAGTGCACAAATTGTGTGTTGAATAGTGTTGAGGTACTGCCTAAGTGGAACTAACCATGTGGTTTAGTTGCACAGTTTGGTCAACCCATGAACAAGCTATGTGAGGAACATCTTCTACTCCACTCAAGGCCGCACGTTTTTCTACTGGGGTTTCACGGTTTCAAACAAACCATGTACCCTCTAAAGACCCTCAAAACTTGGTATTTATAACCATAGAACTCTTGAAACTCAATGAGGCCCCCAAGAGACCTCTCAAGCCTTTACTCGAATCTAAAAACAACACATCGAAGTGTTCTAACTCTTGGAATTATGTTCTGAAGCTCATTTTACAAAACGGCTCATCCAGTAATCACTAAAACTCAAATTCCCTTTGAATTTCATCTCGTTCAAAAACAAAGGACCTTACAAACTCCCCACCTTAGAACTTCTCATCCCTGATAAGCCTTGGGGATAACACAAGAACATATCCCAACCTAGAAGGACTGTGAAATCTCTTTCAAAATGGTCATGTTTCAATTCTAAATTCCAAACGCACCTCAAAGCATTTCAAAAGCCTATGGAACTTAAGCCACCAAAAATTTAGCCAATGCTCGCCTTCCCATTGAAACATTGAATGGTGCTTACCTGAGCTCGTTTAACTAGATACACTGTCACGTTTTCATCTCCTTAAACATCATCCCATTGGTTCTCCCTACCAAGGGTCTTCGAATTTAACATCCAATTCTGGTTCACGGATCCTCCACTATTGTAATTTCCTTATAGAGAACATTATAAGAATTATATTGATGCTTCTCATGTGATTTCTTCAACTAGGATAACCTGATTACACCCAAGGTCATATTAGGGACCTCATTTGAAAGGAATGGTCAAATATTAATTGACCAAAGAGAAATTGATTGTGATATCTTTCCCAAAAGACATATCCGACCTTTACACAACATCCTCCTTAAAATGGAGACATGATTTTAAAAAAATCCATCTAATCATACACATTGACAAGAAGGAAAACAATTCAAGCCACCCCAGATGACCATCCTTAAGATGCCCAGCTTAAATAGGTGGCGTAATTTTCAAAAGAACTACAATGTATTCTCCCAATATATTTTTCATTTACAATGACGATTATCACCAAAGTCAATACCTAAATTTTAGTGAAATTCTATGATCAAACCATCACCTATCCATTTAAACTATCGTTCCTTAGTATAAAAAAGGAGTAACCCAAATCCAGCCCACTAGAATCGTTACCCCTTTTGAACATCACCTCCAATACCAAAAACAATCATGGGACAACCTTATATTCATTTAACTAGAGTCTGAACAAATATTCTTAGGTATTCCATAATCCATGTTATAAGTGAGACATTGGTACTAAGCCAAGATGTCCACATAAGAACATTTATAGAACCCATAGAGGCATCCACCTAGTGGTCTCATCAAAGAAAAATGGTGGGTGTATAAGAGTCTATCCAAGGAATTCATATACAGGAACCCAAGTATCATTCAGTACTAACCAACCCTCAATAACACCACACATCCAACATGTCACTCTGATAGAGATCACAAACCAAGCCAAAATATTTTTAAGCATTAGTGTGGCATAAGAACAACAATCTCATAGTAAATAAAAGATGATGTAAAGATAGGGAACAAACTCAACACTGAGAAGAAATGATAAGAGGAAATTAAGGATTACCATAATAAGAATGGTCAAACTGCTACTATTAAACCTCTTGGAAGAATCTCGGCTTCACCTTCCAATGAATTATCAACCAAACCACAATGCCTATACCACCTGAGGAATCTATTATCTTTCAAAATTTATCACTGGAATATACTCCTAATCAATAATGTTTCTCAAGGGTTTCATATACATCCAACCACATTAGCATCGTTCTAACAAGAAAGCACCAACCCAAAGTATAAATTGAAAGCCTCAAAGTCATCTAAGAAATATCAACCATTTCAAAAGGTTTTCCTTGGGTTTGTTACTTCTACCTAGAATGGGCACATTCATCAGAACTGACACGATGCTCCCCACCTTAGAAGTGTCCTAGCTATCAAAATAAAAGATAGAACATCCACTCATAAGCACGCTCAACCCAGATTCACCTTAAAAGAACATATGATACTCCACATTCCACGACCACCACGTCAAATTATTCAATATGAAATTTGAAATCAAACCAACTGGTGTTTTAAAACACTAGTCCTATAAAGTCCTTCCAAGTAGTGGGATGAACTTGATTCCTTAATGCCCAGTTCACTCTACTCTGGATTTGACCTGAGAACCTACTCAATATCATAAGGCTTAATGATTCTACCAAACTAAACCAGTTCATTATATCATTTAACAACTCAACGAGTACCACATATGTGAACACATACTACCCCAAGGTTTCAGAAACAAGATGAAACATCTTTGATATTATCCATAGGCTATCCTCTTTATGCATTCACATATCAGGTGGTCCATACAGAAGATTTATTCCAAAGTCATATTTCCCCACATGACCATTAACATGGATTATGGATTATGAATTCATCCATCGCTAAGGAAGAAAATAGAGTTACAAGACCTACTAAATGGCTCACCATGACTGATACATGTCTAACCTTATGAAAATGAGCATCACTCGATGCTCACACCCATAACAAGGGGAAAGGATACCATGACCACCCATCCTAACAAAGGTATCATTAAAAGAAAAGAGTCCTACTAGGGATAATGGAACCCGAATATCACTAAATAGAAAAAATATCATGGAATTAACAGGGTATTTAAACTCTAAGGGTGATACCTATCACAAGCTATCCCTTTACAAGAGGAGAAATCATTGACCCCTAATGAGTTCACACATAAAAAAATCACTATGCTTAAGAGCCTATCATTTAATTCATTTCTTAAAGAAATAAGTCCTACATAAAATGCTCACATGTCCATTCCAAGGAAAATAAAAATGAAAATTTCAAGCTACCCTTACATGAGGGTTTAAATGAAGGACTCCACCTAAGGTTCCAGTTTAAGTTCATTATGCTAATTCACCTCAACCTTTAAACATTTAAATATTTAAAACAAAACACCAAGGTATATAGGAAAGCTATATCAAACTTACTTTTTAAACATTAAACATTTCTTAATATCCCATCATCATTAGGAAATTTATCATATAAATTCCTTTTTAATAGATAAGGAAACCAAAGAGGTTTTTATTAATCTAACCTGGGTTCTTCAAAAATAAAACCAATTGCAGTTTCATAATTAAAGAAACTAAAAACACCCAAACAGGTAATTTCATAGAAAACATTCCCCAATTGACCTACTTGGGTATAACTATTCAATTAAGAACATAAAAAAAAATCATTTCAAAATAAAATTTAAAGCCTATACACTTTAAAACCATTCCAACATAACATGGTTATATAAAAATGGTTCGATTTCATGGGTTTCCACCACCCCAATCTATAAATCACTCATACACTTTATTAACTGAAGTCGAGCTCCAATTTAATCGAATACAATTTTAGTTCAGAATATAACATGCTCGTATATATAATGGTCCAGTTATATAGGGTCTCATCTACCAACCTATAAAGCGCCCAAACACTTTATAGTTTGAAATTTGGCTCCCATTTACTAACCAATTCACTTTAGTATTTAAACTTTAGTATCCTTTCATTTTAAACAAAAATTTCTAAATATGTATAAAGCTCAAAGATGGTTCAAGTATATGGGTTAACATTTTCCAATTATAAGGCGCTCATACACCTCACAATTGAAAACTGGTTCCCATTTAATTTCAACCCAAAAATTAATCCCATGCAACCATTTATTTATCATAAATAAAATAATGCATGTTATTGTAAGCTATAAACACAGAGGAACATTCTATAAAAAAAATGCATGATGTACAGGAAGAACATGCTAAATAAATAGAAATAATGGCATATATATGTAGACATGATAAATAATTACCAATAAAAGTACAGGTTAATCATGTTATCAGAATACCTAACATGGAATATAATAGGCATTCTAGAAAACAAAATCATGGAATATTATTCAAGGCACACAATCAAAACAGCAAGCAACCTACATATGTAACTACATGGCATGGACTATGCATGGAATGTGAATTCTCTATATGCCTATAATGATGCATTTCAAGTTACTTCCTTGTCATACCAGGCCAAGGTAAAATTCCATAAACTCCATAAATCAATAAGAAGAGGAAAATACATCAATCACTCAAGGTGAAATAATAATCAACTATAATAAAAATAGCATGAACAATAATACCCATACCAGGCCACTTGGTCATTTCCCCATGGGTGGGGTGATCAGTCCCAGACATGTATATTTACTAAGTTCCAACACATTACTAGTCTACTTTATACCATCCCAAAATATTAATAAAACAAAAAAAATAAGCTATTATACCACTATGTAACATCCCGACCTGACTGACCACTATGACGGTAGTAGGACCAGTGGGTCACATGGCATCAAGTGCATCTCCCCATATGTCAGAGGATGCTGACTAGTAGTGAGGGTTTATGGAGGTGATAGTGGGGAGACTATAACCTCATGTCAGAGTAGCACAGTGGTATATCAAATAATAAACAATATACAATAGTTAGAGCAGTAAATAAAGAAAGATTGAGAAATAGAAGAATAATATAAAACTAAATGTAAAGGATGGCCAACACCAATAAAAAATAGATGTATTCATGTATTGATGATGATACATGACTAAAGTAGAATACATAGAATAGGTAGCATGATATATGTTAGTACATAAATAATAAAAAGAAACAAAATCCCCATAGGCGATCTCTTCGAGCATCCCGAGCTCCAGCTCGGTCCTATGCACCTATCTCTAGGTACTAGAAATGGAACAAACAAGGTTCCAAGGTCTTTCAAACATGAAAGTATACTCACGTACCCCCAATGAAATGGTGTCCCCAGTAGGGTGTAATACATAATACCAGTAGGCAACCATCCAAGGTTTGGGCCATCTAGTCATTGAATATATATAACAATAGTGTGTAGGAAATATTAAAACAAGTAAGGAACTACTCAAAAGTAAAAAATCCTCTAAATTCTGGGTACTCAATCATAACCATTCATTTAATCAAATCCATTTAAGTAGTAATTATATTATTTAATATTACAGCATGTGAAATTTTAATCAAGTTCAATCAATCATTATTCTCATTTAAATTATAAGCCTTAAGATCTGGTGCATATCCTAGTGTCCCCTGTAGAAATTTAATTTAAGAATGCCTAAACAGGCCACCCATAATGTATAAACAAAGACTGGATCCAAGTTTGTGGTTTTTCTTGGGCGACACATCATAAAAACCATTTCAATCATTAATATCTAAATTATAACCTGATCCATTCCATGGCATTCCTAAGTTGGAATACAGGTATTACTCTAGGTATAATATCAACCAACGCTTTATAATCCCATCCATGGTGAACCTCTCAGGAACCTAGGTATTTATCTATGTGTAGTATAACATCTCTTCTATTTGACTCCATCCTTGGTGGCCCACTAAGGGAGTCCAAGTATCACCCATGTCATAATGATCAAATACCCCTTGTGTTTATACTTGAAATCCTCTATGGGATCCAAGTATCACTTGGTATATAATAGTCTAGTCGTATATTCCAACCTTGGATGTTATCTAGGGAGTCCAATTATCACTCATGGTAATGTAATCAATTCCCCTTAAGTCTATACTTGTCATTATCATATGAATCCATGTATCACTCAGCACATAGGCATTCAACTTTTATCATTTCCTTTTAATGAAATTAAATTAACATGCCAAGGTCAGAACCAAAGAAATATCACTTAAAACTCACCTCAAAAGGTGTCTCAAGGCATTGGACAACTCAAAAGGCTTGCCTTTAATTTAACTAATGTGGTCATTTCATTAAACAAGAATATCATGCTTCAGGATTCAAATAAAATCATTCAACCAAATCCATTTTCTCAATATCATTTATTCAAGATGATTTATAAGAAAAGGTCAATACTAAGAATAATGAAATACAAAACTCACCTAAAAGTGTGGATAAAGGAATGTTCCAATCTTAGATGGTTTGGCTTCTAAATACATACATGGGAAAATCATTATAAGAATATTTTTGTGTTTATACAACTTATCACATGGAATGGCCTCTATTCAACTCACAAGTTCATTTTAGTTGTAAGGAGAAACGCAAGATTAAACAAGCTAATACAAGGTAAGGTCCAAGGGTCCTGATCATTTCATCCCTTCCCATTAACCAATTTGATTAAAATTGATATTTCAATTTAATTTACATATCAAATCACAAAAAAATCATAATTCATCTCGTAATTCAATTTACAATTCAATTCACCAATTTAATTCACATGACAATTCACTATTTGCAATCTAATATTAAACATCCCTTGGTAAGGGGAAAAACACACCTCAAAGGAATCTAAAAAACACATGCCATAAAAATGGTCATTTAATAAAAAACACACCCAAAGTGGTGGTTCTGGTTTCATAGTCCTCAACCATTTAACATGTATCAACAGACCTTATTAATTGAAAAAGGCTAAACCAGAGATTTTAAATCAAGGATCAAAATACAATTTAAGGCGCCACCTAAGAATTGGGTTCATGTCACAATAGGATAAATATAAATCACTCATTTTAAATGAAAAACACTAGACCACCTACCATAGGTCCTTAGTGGATAGCTCATCTGATATCAGCTTCTGATTCAACTCAGTTTGGGAGGAAAAAAAAGAATGAATAAAGACCCTAAAAATAATCGAAAAGAGTTTACACCTAAATTGAACAGCTGATACCAAACTAAATGAGTAACATAATAAAAGGAATGTAGATATTATCAATACGGATCCATGGATACTAATGGAATTTGAATCTGATGAGGGATATAGGATATTCATTGAATCCATGTTTAGGCTTGAAGAGAAACCCACTCCACAGGGATAGGAGGGTCACACGGTTGAGGGAGAAGGAGAAAAGAAAATGAGGTTTAAAACCTCATAAAGAGAATTTTTTTTATTTTACCTTTAAAAACTAGTTTTCATTATTTGGAAGCATGGTTTTTTCAAACTGTGCACAAACTGTGTGGAACCCATCCCTTAAGAAACCACCCTACATGGTTTGTCCTGCATGGTTAGTCTAACTATGTGAAAACCATGCGATGAATAATGTTGAGGTACTTTCTAAGTGGTATTAAACATTCAGGATAGGTGCACGGTTTGGTAAAACAATTCACAATCCATATGAGGCACATCTGCTACTCTACTAAAGGTAGTTTCAGACGAACCGTGTGCCCTCTACAGATCCTCAAAACTTGGGTTTTCCATCCCTAGCACTCTCAAAACTCAAAAATACACCCAAGGGACCACTTAGGAATTTAAACAAATCTAAAAAAACACATTCAAGTGTTCCAACTCTCAAAATTACCTTCTAAAGCTCGGTTTACAATGCAAGTCATCCAGTAATCACCAAAACTCAAATTCCCTTGGAATTTCATCTAGTTCAAAAACACAGGACCTTACACTAGAATCATAATTTCTAATTAGAATTAATATTTTAGATCACACTTATGGTCAAATATTATGAAATCACTAGATATATAGGTTTACTTGAGCATTTCCTACCATCGTTAGATTGATGAGTAGTCGTAGTGTAACATCTAGGTGTTAGAGGACATGTTCCGAGCATGCATCCTTGGTTTTAGTGGTTTATGGGAGAATAATATATCACTTGAAAATGTCTCCATTAACCATAGTTATCTTATATATATTTATATGTATCTTTTTAAGGCTTTTTATAGTCTATATTGATCACCTCTCTAATAGTTAGATTTAGGGGTTTCAGTTGTTATTGGGTCGAATCATATGTAGATATGTTGGGGTATATCCATTTGATTATGAAGAAATTTGAAACCTCTTATAGTAGGCATAGATCATATGTCATTCAATGAAATCATCTTATGAAGTTTGATGTGGGAGACTGGGTATTTTTTTTAAATGTCTTTATGTTTGGTATATATGAATATTTAGAGGTAGTGGAAGTTAATGCCAAAGTTCATAGCTTATTTGATTTTGTTAAGAGGATCAGTATTGTGATGAATTATTTTGTGCTTCCATAGATATATTATGTTATGAAAGACATATTTTATCTATCTCATCTTTATAGATACCATCCTAACCCTTCTCACATGATCATCGTCAATGAGGTAGAGTTGTATTTGAATTCATCATTTTATGAAAGATTGGTTTTTATCATGGATCAGAGTGAGAAGGCTCTATATAGAAAGATATCCCCTCTATCATGGGTTTAGTGGGAGAAATATATATCTAGGAGGAGATGTGTGAGCGAGATTTTGACATGAGGGCACAATGTCTAGCACTTTTCACTAATGAGGCTTGGTAATTCTCAATAATGAAACTCAGGAATGAGATGTTATATAGTGGGGAGGTTATAACAACCCATATATTTATGTGGTATGACTTCAATTAAATTTTTTCCAAAACTTGTGTATTTTGGAGATTATTGAGTGTTTAAGGTATCAGAGTGGGATTGAAGACCATTTTGGGAGAAAAAACTGAGAACCAGTATATTTTACATTTAAAAAATGATATTAGGTGCCAAGTGGCTTTGTACCTAGTACCTGGTGTAGGTGAAAGTGGAGGAGGTATCTCCAGGTGGAACACATGGTAGCTAGTGATCCTAGAGAGGGTACCCGATAGTTATAGGGTACCCAATGGAAGGATGGATTGTGCTCAGTGGTTAACTGCTAAGATTTTATAAAATTTTAAATTTAATTAATTAATTATTATAAAATTTGATTAAATGAGATCCCTTTCTCATTTCTTGAGCCAGCAATACCCATGAGCCTCCTCCCATATTCCTTATCTTTTTATTCTTATTTATGTGTTTTGTTTCCTTTATATAATCCTGGAATCATGATTTATCTATCATAATAGGTTTCCTTGAGTAAGGCCAATGGTCCCCATCTGATTTATTTTATTTATCTTTACTCTTTCAACATGTATCATTAGTTTTAACTAAGTTCAAGTATTTCCCTATATTTATTTATTTTTACTAATTTAGGATAAATATTCTTGTGGTTTTGATGAGAAGGGTCCTACTAGAACAAGGTATGTGGTTTTTTCTATTCCCATTGTTATTTACATGTGTGTCATATGTTGTATGAAATGTGGGATGTGACACTTTGTATGAAATCTCTAATTTAAGTGTTTAAAATTCCTTTGGACTAAGATAAATTGGGGTTATCACTATCATTCCATGATCCATGTTATGAAATTTTATTCATTCATAACCTATAAATAGAATTTTTATATTATATAATTACCACCAAAGATGTATGATGGGAATGTATGATTATGTTGAGACTTTAAGAACCATGTGTGGTGTCTAAGACTCGTCCTTTATCACAACCCCCACTCCCTCCACCAGTACCCATCCAAGGTCAGAAATAAAGAGAGTACGATGGCCCTAAAATCATGCCTCCAATAGATGATGTTTTGGTGACTAGAACCGAGGGTGTATAATCCATAAAAATTAGAGGAATTTCCCTATTTATGTAAAATTAAGGATAAGAGATAACATTAAATCCACTAATAAACTCCATGAATAAATATAAAATCAATCCTAATACATGAATTTAATGTCATATATATGATGGAACACTTAAAAATACCAAAAAACATAGGCAATGACCATAGACTCTAACCACTCTTGAACAACCACTTCGATCTAGTAACGCCATGCTCAATCACCAACTAGCTCCTTTAAACCTAAAAAACATCAGGCAATAAAATTTGAAAATCCCATCTCTTAACTCAAACTAAAAAAACAACCCAATAGCCTAGTAAATTGATATTCCCAAGTCTCAACATGGTCCATTCATTCCAATTTCAACCTCATCACAATGATAGGCAACAAGAAAACCAATATCTCAACTTGTGTTTTCCATCCTAACCATACTAAGCCTCATGCATCAATCATAATAACACTTTATCATCCTAGAGAACACATACCTAGAAAAAAAAGGTATTTTAAACACAACAACTCAAGGTAAAACTAATTACATAATATTAAGGAATGTTAATCTTCAATAAATAAATATGGGCTCGCTCAACCCCAATATCTAGAAAAAAACATTTTAATTACTATCTTTAATTAACTAATTCATATTTTTTATATTTCATTAATATGAAAATAATCAATAAAATCTATCAATATCTAATAATCAAATACAAACATGCTTCTATCAATACTTATATATTCAATAATTTTTAAGGAAATGAAAAACAAATTCTCATGCCTCCTTCATTATCGCTTAATCTTTACCAAATTTACATTTTTTAACCAATTCCAATCATAGAAATCATTATATGAAACAATAATAATCATATAAAAAAGGTAACCCATTATCTATAAAATAAAAAGAGGAATCATCAACCAATAATCAATACATGTGATTACAAAAACACTTTCAAACCATTGTTTAATATAGTAATTATCTTCATTTAGGTCGATTAAATTGTTTCCCAAAGAGAATAAATCTTAATAATCCCAAACTTTCACATAACAAAAGAAAATTATTGAATACCCACCTCAAGTATTTTAACATTATATGATAAAGAAAGTATGAAAAAACACCAATCACCGATCAACTCTCCCATAAAGAATCCCATGATCCTTAAAAACACCCCACCATGGATCCACCAACAAAAACCAATAGAAACCATATAAAATATAAAGAAAAATAACTACCATGGAATGTAAATAGAGATATATAGATAATATGAGAAGAATAAAACAACCATGGATCACCAATGGATTGATCTCTAGAAGTTAGGGGGTAAAGAATAGAAAGGGGGACCTAAAGTATTTAAAAGAGATCCTAGAGTCACCTAGGGTTCAAATGAGATGAGATAAAATAAGGTATTTAGAAGAGAGGCCATGAATTTATACTAGAATATTAAATAATAATACCATATCACAATCTCCTTGACCACACCTCAATCCCAAGGGTTTTAACTCAAAATACAATGCAACAAGGAGGTCAAATTCTTAATGATTTTAATCTGAACCCACCCTCTAGAATCCATTCCACAATCCCCACATAACTCCCATATATCCTAAGAAAATCAAGTTAGGGATATAGTTCAACCCTTTCATTATACTGTACCCACCCCTAAATTACTAGAACTACTAAAAACCAACATCAACACCTATAGCAAAACCTGCCTCTACACCACAGTATCCCCTCAAAAGGAATAGAAAAGATATCCTTCCCCTAGGCCCCAAAATAAAACATACCTTCACACCATAGCTACCCCAAGAATAACAGAACCACTAAAATTCACTATCTCAGGTCTCCATTCTATAAGGTCCACAAAAACACCACAAGTTACACCTACAACCCACACTATAATTCAATTTACACACTAACACTTCAATATTCCACTTCCAAATAAAAATATATCTTATAACCACTTCTACCCTCCCTTCCTCTTCTTGAACACCTCCAAAAAACCCAAACCAAAAAAGAAAGGGCGCGGTAAAAACTAGTATCTTACATCAGATACCTCTCAAAAAATTCATGTCCTTGAGAATTTAAAATAAAACCCTATAAATAAATAAAATAGGAACAACCCATTCATCCTATGAGATACATATTAAGAATCTTTCTATACTAATAACAAAACCCACACATCGTAGGAATAAGGTTCATAAATACACAACATCATCCATCTCATAAATCAATAAGGTCAAACACATCATATAAATAGAAATAAAACATAAAAAAACTACGGATATTTATCATGCATCTATGACTCCCACTCCTAGTTGCTCTTTTCCAATCCACTATGTCGCTATAGGATATGAACAAAGGGAATATCACACTCATGAAATTCCTTCTTCTGATGGTCCTGAATCTCAAAAGCACACTCTTCAGATATCACATTTTCATCAACTCCCAAATCACCCCAAACAATGATTTGAGGATATTCATGAAGTTACCAGTGAACCTTTAACACATGGAATACATCATGAATCTAACTCATCTATGAGGGAAGTGATAACCAATTAAACACAACTCCTAAATATTCCAACACTTTGAAAAGCCCAAAAACCAGGTATAAAGCTTATTCCCATAACTAAACCTTTATTGTGTTTGATATTGGAAATACTTTTCATGACCCCCCCCCCCCCCCCACTAGTACCCCTATCGGGCCAACAATGGAGAGAGAGAGATGACCCTAAAGTCCACCTCTAATAATCCATGCATTTGAGACTAGCATTGGGGCTATAGAATCCATATAAATGGGATACATTAAAAAAATTATATAAATTTAGGATAACATACAAGATGAAATACACCAATCAACTCCTTACATGGATAAATAATGGATCCCAATACATGGGTGGAATGTCATACATAATCTAAAATAGCTTAAAATACCAAAACAAAATGTATCCATTAATGATAGACTCCTACAGCTCATGAACCACCACTATGAGCTAGTATTTCCCAACTCAGTCACCAACTAACTCATGAAAACCTAAAAACATCAAGAAATAAAATCATTCAATCCCAACTAGCCAAATATTAACTAACCCAATAGCCTATAAAATAGGAGATCCCAGCTCTCAAGTTATTAAATCCATTCTAATGAAAACCTCATCTCAATAATAAGAAAGAATAAAGTCGAGCTATTAAATTTTTCTATTTATCCTAGCTATACCAAAAATTACATGTAAATTTAATCAAGTATATACCATTCTAAATCACACATACATGGAAAAATATATATTTCCAGTGCATAAACTCAAGGATAAACTAAGACTATAATTTTAAGGTATACCTTCCTTCAAGAAAAAAAAGAAAGGCTTTCTCAGACCCAGGTATTTATCTCCAGAAAACAACTTTTTAATTATCATATTTAAATTAATAATTCATTATGTATATATTTCAACAATAAGAAACTCTTTATTAGTAGCTATCAATAGTTAATAATCAAATAAAAACATGCTTCTAGCAATACTTTCATATTTAATGATTTTCAAGTAAGAACAGTAATGAAATCATAGAGCCACTTTCATTGTCACTTAATTTTATCAGATCTAAGTTTTTTAACTAATTTCAAGCACAATAATCATGCTAAGATTAAAAAATTATCACAGAAAGAAGATGACACACTATCTATAAAATAACAAGAGGCATCTTCAACAAATTATCAATGCATGCTATCATAATATCCCCTCTATTCCATTATTTAATCTAATTATAATCTTTATTTGGGTCAATTACACCATTATCTAAAGAGAATAAATCATTTTAATCCCATAATTTCTCATAAAAAAAAGAGAATTAGTGAATCCCCTACTTAAATACTTTTAATGTTCTCTAAGAAATAATGGAAGAACAAACATCAATATCCAATCACCATTATCATGAAGAATCCCATAATCCCTAAGAACAACCCACCATGGATCCACTATCAAACACTAAAATAAACCCCATGAGAACTAATGTAAATCAAAAACCATATCATGAAAATATAGAGATGGAGATAAAAAACCCCTTGGAGGACAAGGAGAAACCAGCCTCGGATCACCAACGGATTGATCTCTAGAAGTTGCGAGCTAAATCCTAGAAAAGGGGGATTAAAGTATCTAAAATTGATAATCATTTTTCATGGGGTTTGAAGAAGAAGGGAGAAAATAACATATATCTAAGAAGGGTACTGAATTAATACCATCTTATTAAAGTATAAGACTATGGAACAAACTCCTTGAACATGCATCAATACCTAAGGTTTTAATCCAAACTGCGATAAAAAAAAGGGCCGCACGATAATGGTTTGTATCTAAAACCACCATCTAGAATCCACACTAAAATCCCCATATATCCCTCCCCCATAACCTAAAAACCCACAGTAATTTTATGGCTCAATCCAAGAATTACGTTTTAGACACCCCTAAATTACTACAAACACTAAAACACAACCCTTAGGCCCAACAGTGAAACCTTCTTCTACATCACAATAGTCCCACAAATGGTATATATAAGAAACTTTCCCCCTATTCCATATATCCCAACCTACCTTTATGCCACAACTACCCCCAAAACAAAATAACCACTAAAATCCATTATCTCGGTCTTGTACACTGCAAGGGTCATGACTACACCACAAGTTAAACCTCCAACCAACACTATTTCATATCATATAAGATAATTCCATACGCCTTCTATTCTAGATGAAAATATAGCTCAAAACCACTTTAACCCTCCCTTCCTTTTTCTGGACACCTCAAAAAACCCTAAACCATAAAGGAAGGTCCTGGGAAAAGTCGGTCCCTGACATCATTTATAAGGAATGTCTTGGTATTGTATGTTTCAAGGTATGGTATGTCATAGGTATGATTCTTGAGTGGGTTGCTGGTGAGTGATTATGAGCCCATTTTATTTATTAAGTAATTATGAATGCTTTATATTGGTTAATTATGATAAATCATTTGCTATTATGAATTATTAATATGTCGATGGTGCCTTATCCACCTAAATATTGTAATTTTGTGGTGCCTCCTCCACCCTAAAATGTTATATTGGAAGATTATATGCCAACAATCCTGATATATATGTAATAAATGTTATAATATATCCTACTATATCATATAGGGATGTTGTATGGTATGAAATCCTTATTTTATATGGAAGTTTTTGTCATTTATGGATATATTATATCTTATGGTGTGATGATATTATAAATCACTCATGTCCAATCCAATAGTAGTGTCTAATTGGTTATATTCTATCATAGTGTTGTATAAATATTCATATTATACAATTTACACAAACACTATATGATTTATATAGGAATTATAATGTTAAGTGTTAATTTTGAAGATCATCCATGTATGGTTGTCATCAATTGTATACATTTCTTATTATGAAACATTGGTAGAGAGTATTTAGCCAAAGTGATTTCAAGGAGTTGTAATAGTAACACTACTTGAAAATTTCAAAATGTTCAAGTAAATGCTACAGATACTCAGGGAGTATCCCCAAAGTCTATATAAGGAGGTCAAGACATTAATATGATGTTCATTCAAGCTTTATCTTATCTCCTACTGATTATATATGTCATAGATTTTTCCTTCTCTATATTTTCCCACCTGAGGTACTAGCATGCCATGGTTATGAGGAGGGTCTTTCTCAAGCATTTAGTGATTTAGATAAGCCCATAGATACTCCATAATGGGAATATTTCAATGGTTATTCCTAGTGATCTTTATCAAATTAGAGACAATATCAACATCCATATTCCAGGTAAGTTATACATACTTCAATTATAGTTTACATGGTTTTGGTTTTTTATAGCATGGTGATATTAGGAGTAAGGTTTATATAATCTTTCACTATTTATATTAAGTATTGTTCGATCCTTAAAAACCATTCAATGGTATCAAAGATTTACCATCCTTCTTGATTCTCAAAATTATGTTTTAAAATTGAATAAATTGTATATCATATGGATGTCGTATAACATATCATAAAAATGATATAATTTTTATTTTATGAATGGTTTTACAATATAGGATATCATAATCTATGATTAAATCATTTCAAATGATATGTGATATCATAAAATTAAATACCCATGAATTGAAGGGTGATGTCCCATGTTGTTGTTATCTATCATGGAATATGATTAATGGTGTACTGCTATCAATCATACATCATGGATACCAGTCATAATAAATGATGGAATATCATGGTTTACAATATATTTATATTATAAAATACAATATGCATGAAAATTTTGATTTTTATAATTTTAAATTATGATTTGAATTATATAATTTATAAAAAGTTTATAAATTGTTGGAAAATGTATTCTCAGATATTTATATAATTTATAAAATTTATATATATTAATTAATTATAAAGTGTTTATAATTAATTATTAAATTTTTATGAAACATTTACTAAATAAATATCCAAAGTAATAAATTTTAATATTAAATAAGTTTGATATTATATTGAATGCCTTATAATATGGATATAAATGTTTTATATAGAAATTATAAGTTTATTTATAAAGTTTATATAAATTAAAAAAATAAGGCTATATATAAAAGAGTTTATATTATATTATGAATTGTTCATAATAATTAGTTTAAAATGTTTGAATTAAAATGCCTTATTTGAGAAATTATTTAAACCATTTCAAAATGAGTTGTGGCAATTGATATGACCAAGGTTTAAATAATATTAAATATTTTACATTTTGATTTAGAAAATTATTTGAATTATATATTTGGAATATAAAATGTTTATATTTAATTTAAAATCATATGTTTAAATTAAATGCCATATAAAAGAATAATATGAATTACTTCATTTTGGAAATAAATTTAAAGTGTTTATCTTTATAAAATTATGGAATATACATGATGAATGGAAAAATTATAAAGTGTTTATAAGTGATTTTTTTATAAATAGTTCATAAATTTATATATAATATCTAAATTTATGAATTGTTCATTTATTTAGTTTATTTCAAGATTTATTAATAGATTTAAATTGTTTATATCATGAATGGCTGCATACTTTAGTTTAATGAGTTAAACTATTTTTATAAATTTTAATACATGCATATAGGGGGTTACATGTTAGGTATGATAAATGATTTAGTTTTATTCTATATTTACTTTAGCTTATAATTTGGTTATGAACTCTAATTTAAAAGGTTAATTATTGTTTAAACATATTCATTGTTATAATTGTGATAGAATTGAGGTCTATCATGAGTAAAGTGACCTTAGGTAGAGTAATTTTAGGTCATACTGCTCACTAGCCTAGTAGTTTATGCCTTATCTAAAATAGCGAGGGTTACGTATATGTCACTCCAATCTTACTATTGTATGGATTATTGATTTCATATAATTTTAATTATTTTATTGAAATGGTTTTATGTATCATATACATAAGATGAATTTGGATATGTATGAATATATTTGGATTTTAATTTAGGTTAGTAACACAATATATGAATTATATAATGAGTTATAAAACAATATGGTTTTACCATATTGATTTGGTGTAAAGAATAGGGGTTTTAATCTAAATAATTAGAAGAATTTATATATATAATAAAATACATGAGATGATATGGTGATATTAAATCACCTTCAAAAATATTAAGTTTCAAATTCCTTCCAAAGAAAACAATTTTCAAGGCCTCAATCATCCAACTAGGTAGTTTCATTACAAATCAAGGTTCCCCTAGATTATCTTATGCAATGAAAATAAGTAATGAGGTGACCTTAAGAGTTAGGTGCATAATTTTTTGAATATTATTTGGGTTACACTTATATTGAAAATCCTAAGAGTTAGGATAATATGGTAATAGTGTTGTGTTTATCCATAATATGGATTGATCAAGAAGTTATATGCTCAACCATCCAAGAGTCACATATAATATGATTTGTATAATAGTCTTACTAAATAGATAAAGTGATGGGGTTCATTCCAATCTAGGTTCATTGCTTAGTGAAATATATATCTTATCCCACTAATGGATATGATGGATTTTAAATTGTGAAAACATTTTAGTAGGAACATATTCAATAAACTTCTTTATCAAATGAAAGTAAAACATGATACTCATCTGATAAAAGATTATGTTTTAGATAAATTTCATCATCATCATTGTACATTTCATTGATATAAATACTAAATAAATAAGAATATTAATTTAATAAACTTCATAAACTGGTATAAAATTTAATAAATGTTTTAAAACTATTATAAAATTCTATGTATTAGAGAAATATATTCCTTAGTAATAAAATATTGAAGTATTTAAATAAGTGAATATAGATTCTTATGAGAAGCATAGATGAATCCAATTAAGGTTTTAATGGAATTATATTCAAGATAACCAAATGAAATTTACTATCCACTCACATAATCAATATGATTGAGTATGTTAATGAATTTTAGAGACTAAAGGTTTATTTTATGGTTTGATCTAACCAAGGAATTCATTCTAGACTTAAAGTTGGAAATATTTAAACAATTTTAATGAGTTTCATAAAATTTTACCCTATATATTCAGAGTGTAAAGGATGACTAATTATTATAAGGGATGTATAGTAACTTGTGTTTTATTGATGGTAAACATGGGTTAAATTTAAAACTAGAAGAAGAAATTTTAAGTAAAAAAACCCAACAATGTTTATTTAAGTTTCCAATCAAGGTTATTGAAACCAAAAGGATGTGTCTAAAAGGATGAGAAATATTTTCATAATATGGAATTATTATAGATACATATAATGTTTTGAGAAACTCTATGGAAATTCCATGTCAAGTATTAGTTTTATATAATCAATTCTTTGATTTTGAAGGGTATGTGATACCAAATGTATATTTTATAAAAATATAGGAGTTCAAAATCATGGTAATGATAGATAGATCATGTATTTTATATTAAAATAATGGATTAAAATATTTTTTGAATCATGGAGTTGAATGTAAAATAATATATCAAGCTCAAAAGTATTTGAGCAAAGAATGTTTATTCATATCATATTTCTATTATATGATAAGAGAAGTTATTTATTAACAAAGGTTTATTATAAACAATATGATATGATAGATTTATTACACAAGGTTTATGATTTATAGGATTATATAACCTATTTGAAAATGAATATATGGGTAAAAAAATTATAAAAGATAAAAAAAATTATCCAAGTTATTTATTAAAATATGTGTGATGTGATACCACCACCAGTAAGTTTCATATTTTAAATAATAAAATCTTCCTTTCATAATAATTATCCAAACACATAGAATACCATATAATATATTGATAAAATATTTTATTTTTTAAATATTCCCACTATATTAAATAAGTGTTGTTTCTTAAAACAAAAGAGTTAATATATCTTAGAATGATATTATAAAGTGAATATGGTTTCTAAGTGGCTAGTGGGGAGTATATTTGTATTCTGAGAAGTTCAAGTACAAAAAATAAAGTATTATAATAGTAAAATTTTAAAGTGAATTTTATTTAATATCCTAGAAGATTTTATGTTATATCATTAAATGATGTGTAAAGAGTTACATTTAGTTACCATAATGAAGTGAAAATCACTTTATATTTTAAAACAGTTTAGGATGTATTGGTAAAGAAAAATTTAAATATTTATATATTGTTACCAAAATGATCTCAAGGGAAAAAAATTGATATAAAAAGGTTTCCAATAATGATGATAATGATGAACTTGGAAAATTTATAAGTAGATAATAGAATTTAATAACCTCATAACATTAGTTGTTGTGAAGTAATTAAGTTTAAATACTATGTTAATGAAGTTGAACACACAGAATATGATTCCAAACCCTCACTATTATTTAAACTAGATTACTTCATATATGTTAATTACTAAAGGAGATTAGTGTGAGGGTTTTATCAAATGGACACATAGATATTTAGTGAGGATTACATATAGATGTAATGAGTTTAACAAAACCGTAAAATTTTATCAAACATAAGGCCTCTCTAGTGGTCTGTCATATGGGATATGATGATACGAGAGATCATGTTTAGTTTTATAAGAATTCTTAAAAGAGTTTAAGAATGTGAAATGTTTCATGTTATATAAAATACAGTCTCCACTTTATCATTATTTCATGTTGGCTACATTTTTATGAAATGAAATGATAATTAACCTCTCAAAGTATGAATTTGAGTTATACCTAACCAATGTTTATCATGGATCATTATAGTTTTTTTATGAAATGTTATGGTTATCATGAGTAGAAATTTATATATATATAGAATATGTTCATGAGACATAAAATGATATTTTTACACTAGATGACCCCTGAAGTATACCACATAAAGTGTCATACATTATGTCTCTAGTATACTAGGGGCTCATGTTTCATGTTAAGATTTACCCATACTTAAGTTTGGAAAGATAACCATCATGATAAATTTCATAATTTGATAAATTTATTATGAAATAATTGAGGTTTATATAGTCAGGGGTGGTTGGGTATGTTGTTGATCATTTCATCGATTGAGGCTTAAACAAGATGGTATTTTTCCTCTCATATGATGAGTATGACATCTAAGACCTTGATTGAGATATAATTAAGGAGTGTAAGGTCATACTTAGATTCATGTGATGTTCTAATATATTCTATGAGATTCATGTGATGTTCTCGTCCATAAGGGTGAATGACATGTGATGTATTCATCAACATGGTCAGTTTATAATCAAAAAACTGAGAACTTATGAGTATCTATAAGGTATTGAAAGAATCAGTGTCCTATGGTTACTCAATATCTTAGAAAAATAGGTTATTTGAAAATGAATTCTTGTATATGATAAAACTAGTGGACACAAGTATAGATATAAATGTGTTTGATAGAGATCACGCTAGATCCCTTTATAACTTGAGTATAATTAATGCTTTTCTAAAATCCGCTCTTTGGTTACATTTATGGATTCAAGAATCTATATTTGTTTCCAATTATATAAAGGCTTGTGGGGTCACTCTTTATAGTTTACTAAATAGATATTGAGTTTTATGAAAATAATAGAGATTATTTAAAAGTGTTTTATATTTTATCTAAAAATATTATTTGATGGATATTCACAAGGTATTTCATATGATTTGATACAAAAGGAATTTAATGATAGATTTCCAAAAGTGTGTTTAAATTTTCTAAAAGGATTTTTTGATATGATTTAAAAATTTATTGCATATGATACAATATAAGGTGAAGTGGCCCAAAGTCTATAAGGCTTTAGTGAAACTAGGAGATTGAAAGAGAAATTCCTTAAAACCTAATATATATGTGTCATACACAAGTCTATATCATATTGTATGATTTAGGGATGTCGTATGGTATAATATCCTTGTTTTAAAGAGGTGTTTATTACCTTTATGGATATATCATATCTTACGATATCATGATATCATAAATCACTCCTACCCAAGCTAATAATAGTGTCTAATTAGGTAATATCATATGAAAATTTTGTATGAAGAGTCATATTATATGATTTACAAAAACACTATATGATATATATGGGAATTCAAAATTTTAGTTTTAATGTTCAAGATATTACACATGTGACTATAATTGACTATATATGTTTCATTTTATGAAACATTGGTAAAATGTATTAAACTGAAGGGGTTATTAGAATTTATTACTATAGTTTTACTTGAATGTTTTATAACATTTGAGTAAAGTATATAGATACTAAAGGAGAATACCTAGAGTTTATATAAGGAGGATAATCCATTAATATAGTGTTGATTCATGTTTTCTCTTATCTCCTATAAATTATTCATACCAAAGATCACTCCTCCTCTATCCTTTACTACCCAAGGTACTAGAATATCATGGTTTTGAGATGGTTCATGTACATGCATTAGATAATTTAGATCATCCCATGGATACACTTTGGAGGTAATATTCCATTGATTATCAAAGAAAACAATTGTATTCATCTCAAATTAATTTATATATTCTTCATTTATAGTTTGCATAGTTTTAATTTTACAAAGATTGGTGATCTTAGGGATGATATTTCCATTCTATTCCTATATTGGAATAATATTTGTTCAATCCTTAGAAACCATTCAATATCAGTGGTACATCATCTATCTAATTAGTTTCCTTGGGTTTATTTCATCCACTTTGTGATTATCAATGGTGGTTCATTTTCCTCCTAGTTATTCATGTTAATGGTGCACCATCTTCCTATGGGAGTTGTCATAGTGGTGCTTAACCTACTTAGAGACTAGTATTAGTGTTATATAACCCACCCAAAGGATGTTGTCAGTATTTCCTCATCCACCTGGAGACTATAATGGTGGTACAATGTCCACCTAGAAATTATTGATTGTGGTGCACCATCTACCCAAGGAGTTGATTATGGTTGTGCATCATCCACCCATAGTGTGTTGTATTATTGGTTTATTATACTCGTAAGTTGTATAATTATGGTATATATTCTACCTTAGGGTGGGTATTAGTGGAATATTATCTACCTAGTATTGGTGATGTATATTTTACCTAGCATACTTGATAGTGATAGCTCATTCACCTTGATTATGATAAAATGAATGAAACATTATTCACCCTCAACATGTGTTCATATTATGGGTATTATTGGGTTTATAAGTATTGATTAAAACTTAATCAATTTAGAAAAAAAATAAACCTAAATTCCCAATATCTTCCATGTATTAAATTGAAACCATGTTTAAATGAAAATGAAGAATATTTTCATGTGTATCTTTCACCGATGAGTGGCCTCATCTTATTTAATCATATGAGATTGAAGAATATCACAAAGTGGTGGAAAAAGGATTCCATAATCCACAAAATATCCATGGATTCAATGAATCACAATAAATTAATGTGATATTCCCCTTATCGCCATGTAATTCAAGTGCCTCACTCAGCAAAATAAGAATAAGAATAGATCTCTCAAGAATGTAGAGTATCAGAAAAGTTTATAGTAAAGGATCACCCCCATACCATAGAATTAGCCCCTTTATATAGACCTTGGTCATACTATATTCATTAACTTGTATGTTTATAATGTATTAGTTAATTCCATGTGGTTATAACATTGTTAACCCCTCAACATTTTCTATCTACCTGATCATTTCATCATAATGAAGTAGAAATGATAGCTTATGTAAGCATGGATTGAATGTTAAATTTTAATGTTTCAATTCCATGCTAAGTTAATGTCCTATTATCTCATAACAAGACTTATTATGTCATTCATATATGAAATACAACATTCCTAGGTTTTCATGAATATCATATCATATAACATTCTCATATCATACAATATGATATGACCCAAATCATATCAAATATACATGGGCTTTAAGGAATATATATTTAAATCTCCCACTTACACTAAATCCTAATAATCTTAGTGCCATTTAACCATATTATATATCACATATAATGACTTTTGAAATAAAATACAAAACTACTTTTACATATCTTGTAATACAATTTTGGAAAGTTTTCATCAATTTCTAATTGTATCATATCATATTCAATACCTTGTGAATAACAATTTAAAAATCATTTTGGATAAACTATAAAACAATTTTAGATAATCTCTATAATTCATACTCAATCCTCATTTATTCAACCTTAGAGTTTAATACCATATGACTTTTATAATTAATAAAAAATGTGAATTACCAAATTCATACATGTAAAGTGGCCTATAGAAAATAATCAATACTACTCAATCTACAAAGGGATCTAACATGATCTCTATCAGACACATGTATCTCTATACCTATTCCTACTAGTTGTATCATATTCAAGCAATAAATTTCATATGATCTCATTTTTAAAGACACTGACTATACATAAGATATGTATTCTGTTAATCCCATAAAAAATCCTCATATTTTCTCAATTTTTTGAGTATAGAATAACAAGGATGATGAATACATCACATACCATTCACCTTTATAGAATAACACATCAAATTCCTATTTTTGTATAGATAAACACATCATAATTATTATCTCAGTATTATTGTACACATATTCAATCTATTGAAATTGAGGGCTCAGATGTCCTACTCGTTATATGATAGGAAAAATATCATCTTGGTTAATATCCAACCAACGACATGATCAGCGACATACCCAACCACACCTGATTAGATAATAATCAAGGCTTATATAAGAAAGTTATTGAAGTATTAAGGTTCCCAATCTTGGTATCATAAAAACTTCAAATATTAGGGACTCTAAATATGAACTATTCACCCCAAGTATACCAGATATAGTGTATGACACTCTATGTGGGATATTTCGTGGGACTTCTAGCACACAAAACATTTATATTTAATATCTGGATAAAAGAATCCTACTAATATTAACCTTAACATTTCTTCACAACCTATAATAATCCATGAAGAACATCGATTAGTTATAAATCAAAATTGTACATTTGGAGGTCAATTTCCATTTCACTTCACAATATATATCTATATGTGTGTGTGCATACAACATGAAAAAATGTTAAAGTTTATATTACCTTTTTATAACATGATACATTTTATATTCATAAAATCCTAAGAATACTTAATAAAACCATACATATTCACATGTATAACATATCACATAAGAAATACTATCATATCATCCTTATGTTTTCTACACTTTTAGGATTTTACTAAACCCATTACATCTCTATGTAATATCTTCCAAATATTTAGATCCCCAGGACGGATACCATTGAGAAGGGGGTGAATTAGTAGTTTTCTTTTATGAATTATTTTACAAATATATTTATTTTAATTCAACCTATTGGACTTGTTAAGGTTCTCAATCTAGTCAATTATGTCTCGTAGAATCGCCTCATATGGGAAAATAGTATAAGAGAACATAGAACGCGATATTTACATGGTTTTATACAAAGACCTGCTCCTTTCCATGTTAGTCGGATACCCCAACATAGATTCTTAGCTATAATATTATCATTAATTACAATGGATTAGACTAAAACTGGTTATATAGCCTAGTAGTCGATCCTCTATTTAATAACATTTCTACACCCCTAGTAACCAAATCTTCTGATGTATTTGGTTAGACACCCTAATCATATTATCTTCTCTTTGATTGGTTATACACCCCATTCATCCATCTCTTTAGTGTTGATCCATAGATTGAAAGATTTACAGTATCTTCGGGTTGTTTTTGTACTAATGAAGAATGGTATTCCTCTACAAGCATACAGCCAGAATGGCCTGAAGGCCTTCATTTTTTATTGATTTTTTGATAACCCCCCTTTCAAGTGATGAGGGGGAACCCTTACAAGGCCCGTAGGCTCAGAGATTACATGGCCCATAGGCTTAGTAGATTAAATGACCCGAAGGTCTTAAGAAATTCAACGAGACTATCTATAATGAACCGCCTCTCCCCAGCATCTGAATCCTGATAGTAGCTCACCACCTTTGCATGATCATCTGGCTAGACTTACCGTCCAAGAACAGGCTGGTACCGATGGAATAACCATACCCTCTCATTCTGAAAATCCATTTGGCTCTACTCTGGTTAGTGCACCTGCTCTAAATCCTCTACAGGCATACATGATTTGGTCCACTTGTGTACAACTTCAATTCTATACATTAGGTATAATTCAAAACATAAACATTTGGTTTTCTCACACTTTTAGATCTTTACATGATCTGAATCTTCTCAACTCGCTCAATACTTATATGTGTAAGTATTCTCTTGAAAATATCTTTTGACTACGATCTCCTGTCTCTCCCTGATATAGTGGTGTATCAGTTTCATTGGTGTTCTTCAATTATCACAAATCAGATTATTCATGAAACCATAAGTATTGTATGCACTTCTCAATTATGTTCTCTTTCAAACTACTTTTACTTCTCCATTATATGCTTCTTATATAGTATTTAGGATTATTCTCATGCACATTTCATGATCATCTCATAGTATATGTGTCTCGTTGTGTACTTTTACATAAATTATTTTATGCTTTGCAAACTATTTTTTTTAAGGTTGGGGCTGAAGCCTCATTTAGTATTAAAGCAAAGTAAAGAACTCTTTAACTAGGTAGAGGGAGACCCATTACATACCCCAAAGGCCCGGTGGGTATTTATCTCATTACATGGCCCGTAGGCCCAATTTTTTGACCCAAATCCCATTATGTGAATAGTACTGCTACAGTACCTACACTGGTGTAGTACCGCACAGTACCTATCACCTCTATAGTACCCTATCACCACTACAGTGACCTGCTTCCGCTACAGTGACATGTCACCGCTGTAGTTCCTTCCGTTGCTACAGTGCCACCACTTCTACAGTAACATGCACCAAATGGGTTTTGAACCCCAATTTTTCATGTAGGATTAAGGGGTGCTTACCACTAAGACAAACCCCAACTACCTTTTCATACTATTGCTTCACCAACAAATCAAAGTATTTAATTATTCTTAAAGTAATAGGAGGTGTGTTCTACCACCTTTATGAAACAATATCACATTTCATTTTTCAAGGCACATCACTCTCATGGAATATTCTCTCACACATTCACTTCACATAGAAATTTACTCACATGGAGCATACATGCATCAGGCATTTTGTATAGGAACTCTCTTAATAATATGTTTCTGCTTCACATAGGACTGATGATTTTCAATGGAATTAATGTTATCAAAATTGATGCTTCGTGTATGACAACACTTTCTTTTCATAACTCGATAGGATAAAAACAATTTATCTCTCGATAATCTCTTATTTAGAATTATTAATCACACTTAACAGTGGAATTACATGGTATTTATAAATAATACTATATGTGATTATCACATGATAATTCTAAAAATTATGGTTAATCATCCATCTCATGCGACGTGAAAAAATTTCTCAACTCTATTATTCATACTACGTGGCCTTTTGTAAACTCATATTCACATGGGATCATCACAAACTAACTCTATGGATATGAAGAAAAATAATTCATGAACCTATAAATGATGTAGATCATGGGAATAGAATTCATCATTAGAATAGATCCCCTACATGGTGGATTTTCATGTTGGCTTTGTAATCTTCTCTTAGTGGTATGTGAATTTCCTAATATAACATATTTTAACTCTTCATCGAGATCTTAATGCTCACATAAGGAATTACACATACTTCATGCACTGCAAACCATTTTTTCATTCACATAGGATGCATATTCCCAAAATGTTACCTTATTCACATAGCATGTGCATCCAAAAACTGCCTTTATAAAGTCTCAATTTTTATATCATTTTTATTCATAAGCTTTTATTAATGGTATATGAAATTTTGAACAAAAAAAATTTCAAAAAAATTTCAAGATTTTGATAACCACATATCGTTTGATTTTATATGTGGTCAGTGACATGAAAAACCCTATGTGAAGTTTGAATATGAAACTCAACTTGATTTGATGGTGAAGAATTATTAGATCAGGTGGCCCCTGTTATTTATGTTTGCTTTTAAGGTTGAGTAACAGTTCTCCACAAATCATCCATCCCATATTTATCTTCACATTAGATATTATCCACTTAATAATCAATCCTTCCTTAAACACCAATCATCCATGAAATTGGGGTCATCTCCCAGACACACTCTCACCCATGAATCATGGGTCGCACCTCCCCGCACTGTCCCACTACCACTTCTACATGCACGATCACCCATGTGAACCTACATGCATGTGACCAAGATATACCCTTTAAGTTATAGTTGTGTTATAGCTCTAAACTTACATATATATATGGGTAGGTCTGACTATCCTTTGATAAAGGTCTTCCTTGAGAGGGTTATCTTAGATTGGGCTGATCAGGCTAGCTTAGCCAATTTTTGGATAAAGCCTCATAAAAAAATTACCAAAAATACCATTACAAGAATACAATAATATAAAATAGATAACATATAAGAACTCTAAATCTGTCTCAAAATCCGTCTTCTTAATCTCCACTTATTTATGAAGAATCATTAAAAATGAATTTTATTTTGCAATACTCAAAAAATGTTCATTAATGAACATTTTACACATCATTTTTTCATATTTTAAACAATTTTCTCTTTTAAAACCTCATTATCACACGTTTTAAACATTAAGGATACCTTTTCAATCATCTGAATAAAACTTGGATGTCTTATTAATCATGACATCCAATGCCAACTCATGAATCTATAATATCCTGATGATCATCATCATCTCCCCGTTTAATATTTCCTTATATATTGATTTTATGATACATTGACAACAAATGAAAAATTCATTATTATTTTCAATTTGGGGGCTCTTCAATATCCCCCTTTTAATTTTTTGTCAATATTGCTTCAATTTATAAATTCAATGTTTTTGTGCCCCTTATTGATAATAAATGAAAAGGGATAGTTGGTATCTTCTCATCTCATCAATCACCTTCACATTCCATCATGACACCCTTTTATCCTATATTTATTTTATAATAATAGCTTAAACTAATTGTGATAAATGGATGACATTTAAAAATGTTACTTAGTAAAGAACCTTTAATTAGTCCAATGTCAGTCTACTTGGGAAAACATGGTGTATAAAACAAGAGGGGTTATCTAAGGTTGTCAATTTTTTCTATAAAAAAACAAACAAGTGATACCAAACTCATATAACTCACCTATTCATGTTTTGGGGATGCTTAAATGATCAAATCAGGAAATATACACATTCTATACTCATCAAAACAAACAAATCAAAAAAAATAGTTCAAAACACGTAGATCACCCTTTTTATCACAATATCAATTCCCCTTTGATAATAATTATCAAATCATTCAGAATAGGGATATGGGAGTGATTTACATACCTCATATTCTAATTTAACAAAACTATGTAAAAATTACATATTCACTATATAGAGAAGTCTTGATAGCTTCAACTCAACTATGATCCTCCTCAAGGGATACATTTATCTCCTTCAATTCCCTACATGTTAGTACAAATTCATATAGATAAGGGAATAAAGAGATACCTATTATATTCCTTATAGGTGTCATTGAGACTGATATTTTTATCTCAACATAGACTTATCATTTCTTCCAAACTCATCCATTCTTTTCTTGTCAATAGTCTTAATAGGTTGTTTTCTCATCTCTCCTCTTGAACTGCTTCTTTTTCTAAATCAATATTTTTCACCTCAGGAGTTAAGTAAATTTCATTGATTTTTTCTTGAATCGTCTTTTTGTGATCTCTTCTTGGGCTAGGAAGATTAACCTGTGATTCTTCACCCCATGCCCAATTTTTCTACACATTTCACATAGATTCTTTTGAATATTCAAGTCACCACTTTTTATAGATTTTTTATGTATTTTCATATCATTATTTGTGGAAATAGTTTTATGAATGTCGTAGAGACCCATTTTTATCCTAATAATACTTTTAAATATTTCTATATATATTTCCAGAGTCAGGAACTAAGACGGTGTGCAATTTTGAGGCATGTTATTCCCAGAATTAATTTTATATAAAAATTAAGTATATTTTATACTATGAACCTAAAATAAATGGGATAACTCTTAAATGGTAACTCATATCAAAAATATGAGTCCATGATTGAGTCTATAATTCGTCGTTAACCCTAGGTGGGGTATAACTTTCTCCAACACAGGACTTTTTTGGAAAAGTAATCCAGGGGGAAAATTGTAATTAAAAATAATTAAATTTAATTATTTTACCCCTGATTCTAAATCAAATAACTTTCAAAAGGGGACTCAGATTGAACATCTGAGACCACTGTTGAGTTTGGAATGGGGTGTTTTCCTAGGCATGACATAAAATGAGGGGGCGTGGAAATCTCAAATTCAACGCTGAGCGGGATGCCTATAAATAGAGACTTAGGTTTTTTTTATTAGGGTTAGCCCCTAATATCTCTATCTCTCTCTCTCTCTAAAAGTATCTCTCCTTTCTCTCTCTAGCATTCTTTCCCATTCTTCATCGGATCAAGGAGAAAAATCCACTAGAACTTCGACCGATCAAAGTAGGAGTGCAACGATCGTGTCGCCAACCACGAACGGCTAAATCGAGGTAGGATTTATCTCATTTTTGAGTTACGATTCAGTTTCTCCTTTGAATTCTCAATTTCTAGGTTTTTTTGATTTTTTATCTTCAAATCATCAATGAACTCATGCACACGACCATTGATCTATGTTTAAACCATAATTTGTAGTCCATTCTTCATGAATATCCATCATCGATTTTTGAGTGCAACCAACCACTGGAAGATTGTTGATCAGAGCTCGACGCAGGAAATCAATTATCATAGGGGTCCCCAATCCACTGACAGAATCATGATCGGGTGACCATATTGAGCCCAGTGGTCCACAAAATAGACCATAGGGTCATTGCTAGCGTGGCGACCGTCAGGAGTGCTGCAAGGCGGTGGACCACGTGGACCGACCGGTCGGTTGGGTGGGGTTTCATGGCTGGACCCCAGGCAGTGACCTCCACCACCAATCACGCAGTCAGTCAGCCACGTTGACGTGGCCGATGACTAGCTCATGGTTTGGGTATACTATTGGCAGAAGCTCGGACCGCATTGGCGAGTAGGTCGGACCGCCACGGGCCGAACCAAGTGAACTGGGCCGAGCCGAGATAACAAGTTGGGCCTAGTCCCAGTGGGCTTGTCCGAAAAAGTGGTTCGAGTCCAACCTGGAGTGTCTGATCCTAGTTCAACCTAGTTCGGCCGACGGTCGACTGCCCCTGGTTGACCGTGGTGGTCGAACGACGTGGAAGCTTCCACAGGACCAGTGCTATCAACCTTAGTCAGACTGACCATGATTCGATCCACCAACCCCATAACCCTCTTCTAGGGTTTCAAACACCCATATATTTTCAACCAGGTGTCCGTTTGATGTTATATATATAGAATATTACCCCTCTATTTGAGACAAAGATTTTGAAATAAATTTGATAATTTAAAATTTGTGGTTGTGATGCAGGCCTCACTTTGACCATTTGGGTGTGTTGCAATGAAAAGTTCCCTTTTCACCGGTTGTCTATTTTGGGAAAGAAAATAGCCTAACATGTGTGTGTTTTTCATGTAGAATGTGATGGTGACCTTAGTTTCGGCATCTGAGTTATGATGTGAGGTGTCTCGATCACGACGCATTCTCAGGCGGTGTTCGATAGCAGTAGTGATCAAGTGATGACATTAGTGACATCTGAGTGGAACCCTCTAGATAGGTTGGGCATGGGTCCTTGATGACACTAGAGTGGAACCCTCCAGTAAGTTTAAGCATGGGTATTTAACCCTTTTTCTAGAGTGGAACCCTCCAGTCGATATGTGCATGGGTCCTCAACTCTTTTTTGAGTGGAACCCTCCAGTAGGGCTAGGTATGGGTCCTCGGTGACACTAGAGTGGAACCCTCTAGCCTAGCTAGGCATGGGTACTCAACTTTGATACAACCATTTTACTAAGGATCAATGGATAGATGTAATTTGATGTTACCTTGGTCTCACGAGTAAGAGGGGGACTCTCCCCACCGAGATGTGTCCTTGTGACGCAACCTAAAACTGTGCGGGTGAGACAGACCTGACCAAAGCGGATAGTATCGAGGTGTGGTGTTTGAGACCATTTTGACTTGTGGTTTATGGAAGATGTTAGGAATTCTGGGTATCAATGGTGTTTAATTCTCAGACTATTGGATACTCTCTTCCTAGGATAAGCTGTGAGATGGAGATCCCCTTACTCTCTCATTGGGTTTCTTTGACTGAGAATATATATATATATTGATACCCTATTATAGTACCCACTCCTTGGGTTCTGGTTATTCTCCTTCCAGAAGAGGTGAAGATGCGTGTGGTATTCCACATGATTTCTATGTCTAGATTCTTGTGGTTGGACAATTATACTCTCCTACTATAGGTAGTGAAGACTCGGAAAGAATTTCACCTTCTCACCATTTCTAGCTCCTTATTTTTGGATGAGCTTACTTCACTTTCTTGTTAGGTTGAGATGCAATCATTTACTGTACCTTATTCTATCTTTTTACTTCATTTCCTCTTGTATATCTTACTACTCTCCCTTCTTTTCAGGGTATCCTACTGGGTATGTTTATAATCCCCCCTGTATGGGCTTTGCCTATATGTATCATGCCTTACACAGACAATGCACAAGTTTGATTGTTACTCTAGAGGAGCTCAGGGATACAGGATCTTGGACCGCATATGGTGGTCAGAGCTGGGGATTCAGGAGTCGGGCTTCCTGGCTAGTTTTACTTTCAGTTTTTTTGTCAGGTTGAGACACTTCCCAGTTTGGCGTGTATTTTTCCAATTTTTTTCTTTCACCTTACTTTACTGTATTTGTATTATTTTAGTGTTCCATGCATGTATGGTTTATTTTACAATAGTTTAATTTTTTATTTCTTTTTATCTACACTTTTCATTGAGTTGGCTGCGTGTGTGTGTGCACAGGTACTTAAGAAAATGCCTCCTCAAGTTTTTATGCCTTTAATGCTTATCACCACACCCTGAACTATGGAGGTGGGATTGGGGTAGTTATGTATTGATCCCTAGCACGGGTTGGGTTGTGAAAAAGTGGTATCAGAGATAGTTCATTCCTTGGGACTTTTTTTGGATGTTTACACTTAATAGTATTAGTTGGGTATAAGTAAATAGTGTCAACATTTCCCGAGAGTGGCTCTCAGGACAAGGAATTAGTGATGGTGTGGCGGCTGACGTACCCATTTACCAGGACCCTGATTACCCACTTGTTGACTTGGCACCCTTAGACACATGTTGTAGGGAACTTTGGTACATGAATCATATAGGATTGAGTATTTAATTGTCCTTGTTGATTCAGCTCCCCTTTGTTGTTGTATTTTATATGTTTGTGTGTGTGTGTGCTCATCTGATAGTGGTACTCCTTGATAATTTTCAGGATTCCTCCACGACGGCATTCATCCATGTTACCTGCTCCATTTTGGGATGATGACCTCACGAGTGATGAGGCCTCAGTACAGGGCCCATCATGTGATCCCCTTCCTCTGGGTAGACCATTGGTGGAACCTCCACCTATGGAGTAGTAGTTAGTACCGGCAGCACATGCCAAGGATGAGTGTAGGTTGATTTAGCTTTGTGAGTTCCAACACCATAGGCCACTGAGGTTTCATGGAAAGCCATACCCTCAGGTGGAAAAGGACTTGTTGGATTCAGTAGTCCAAATTTTAAGGCCGGTGCAGACACTGACAGATAAAATGGTGGCTTTGGAAACCAACCTTTTTCTCAAACTAGCTGGGTTCTGGCAGGGTTTAGTTACCTAGATGCACGATGAGATAACTCTCTCATGGGACGAGTTTCAACAGGTATTTTGTGAGGAGTACTTCCACTTGTGATTGTGCTCTATTAGGATTCAGGAGCTTCTGGATCTAAAGCAAGGAGGCATGCCAGTGGCTACATACATGGCTAGGTTTACTGACTGGTTGTGCCCAAATTTACCCAAGTTGTATGGTGTAAGTGTTCATTGTAGTACGTCTTGGGTTATTGATCCTCAGAGACCTAAGAAGAAACCTAAGAAACATGCATTCTAAGAAGTTTATTTGATGGTGTTTATTTGGATATGAAGTGGCCAAATTGGGTTTGAATTGATTAGATTATTTGATATTTTAAAGACTTAAGTGAATTCAATATAAAATCATGAGTTGATCCTTGGTTATCTCATGGGGTGTATTGGATGAATTTCTTTTTAAATTATTTCAATGTCTTAAATTCGAGTGTTTCCTTTAATGAAATACAAACATCCCAAATCACTCACCAATTTTGATTTTTCACTATCTTAAGGATTATCACCTATACACTTATAGGACCATATTTATGAGCACTCCAAGTTACAAGATCATTTTAGTTCTTGGGATGTGTATCCTTAAAATTGGTGAGTTTAAAGGAGAATGTACATCATTGACTTAAAATGTCAAAAATAGAATTGATTATAAATTATTAAATTAAGAAATAACATCCAATTCATACCCTTGATACTCCCTTGGATCAACCCATTAGATTATTATCCCTCCATTGATGATATTTTATCAATGAAATCAGGTAGTAGACTTATGATGGTATAATTGGAGAAGAAGAAAAATAAATAACAATCACTCCACCGTTGTGTGAAAAGTTTCACAAAACATTATGTGAATAACCTCACTCCCTAAGGAAATGGTATCAACATTATATGGAAAAAGAAATAATAAATTAAGAATAATAATATGATGATATTTTATTAATTAAATGAAGGTGAACGAAAATCATACATGAGAGAAATTGACAATGTGATTACAGAATGAAAGCATGAAAATACAAATGAAAGAAATAAAAACTTTGATCCCAATTCACTTCACCACAATATCCTTAAATAGGAATATTAGGAGCTTTAGATACACCCCCCAACAATAAATTCCATCCCCATTAATTTGGAGAGTCAAAAGGAGGGTGAGAAAATCAAGGGAATTGGACGTTTTGAAGTTGACCCGAAAAATCATTCAGATTCATCCCCCTTATTGATGTGTAAATTTGTAGCTGAAGGAGGCCGAATACGTAGGGGTCATAGAATCAAAATAATCTATTCCATCTATCCTCTATTATATTTAAAAATTTCAGGTCATTTGGTTCATTTGTTTGGAAGTTATGGTAGAAATGGTGGGATGACTTTATGGGCATTCATATCGGGTCCACCATTTAAATGTCAACTTCGGATCCCTTTATCTCCATGAAAAATTCATAATTAGATCCAGCCATAGTTTAATTAAATGATACCCATATTTTTACCTTTATAAATTAAAATTTTGAGCTTCATTGGGCTTGGTTTGTGGGTCCCATTTTTGTTTGATGGGCCTTAGGCCCATTATGCTTTGTCCATAAAATTTATGAATTCATGCTAAAAAATCTCCATATTCTCTCAGTATTAATCCATCGATCCTAAAAGATAAAATGTTACAAACAAAGTGATAAATCATATAAAAAAATATAAAATTCAAAAAATGAATATAATGTTCTCCACAAACAGATTAATTATTTGGCCAATATTTTTATTTTAAACATGAATTGCACTTAAGATGAGAAATGAATTTCAATTTCAATAATGCACTAAAAATGATGTTTGTGGACTTTGGGACACATGAATATTAAGATATTAAAAATGAATATTAGCCACTTTCACCAGCTAATCACACCCCCCAACATGGGTTTTTCTAGTCCCGAGCAAAATATATCTCAAATATGAAGTTCGAATTCCCTTTTCCAAAAAACTTTTTAATACACATTTCTCACCCAAATACCTCATACCAAAAAAAATTATAAAACCCATCAAAGTCATTTAAAACAACCTATTTCCATAGGAATATCTCAATCCCAATCCCATTCCTTTGTTCAAATTCATCACCATATTTCATCCAATTTTAATTAAGCACGATGAAATGTTGTGTGTCACAATAGATATTGGGGTTCATTTTCATTCAAGGTAGAAAATATGGAAGAACTAGAAGGAATCAAATTTTAATATTAAGATGAGTATTCTTTTTTTTGAAATTTTTCCATGGGAAGTGAAATTAAACTCAATCGATTCAACCCATGTAGCAAGACTTTTTCGATGACTCCTAGGCTCAAAGACCATAGGGCACCAAGTGAAGCTCACATACTCAGGCATCATCTCGAGTTTACTCAATCAAAAACAAATTCAAATTATCAAAAATAGAGATAAAATTCCCAACTCTAGGCCAGACAACTATGGAGTAACGATCCCCAAGTGCTGAAATCCACACATTAGGTCAATCCATTGTTGTACATGCAATTGATGATTTTTTTTTAAGAATAATCATGTTAAAATTAAATTGATTACCAAACCTATGTCATTTATTATGGGACCCCAATAACTCAAACTAATACCCCATAGTCTAGAAGACATGAATTGAGTTTTTTTTATATTAAATGGATGAAAATATAAATGGTGAAAAATACCATCAGACAACTGCACTTTCCAAAATATATGCACACGAACTTAAACTTGCATTAAAATCAGAATCAAGACATGCAAAATTATTTGATATCCAATTTCATAGTTTAAAATGTGTGTTATCATGTTCAAGGATAATGCAATTTTTTTTTCCACACATGTTCTTATTCACACAAAATCACTTTTTTTATTTCATCCCCCCCAACATAGTAGAACATTGTCCCCAGATTTTAAAGAAAACATAGAATGGGGTATGGGAGAGGTGTTCAAAGAGGACGTTGAAAATGAGAATCATAGAATGAATTCACCTGGTGGTTGATATTGAAAGTGTGTGCCAAAGTATCCCTTTAGTCCTTGGTTCAAGTCCCAGTAGCTTGGACATTTGTGACGGGCTTTTCCCCATGACCTACGACCTATCTTTTTATTTTTATTTTTATTTTTATTTTTATTTTTATTTTTTTACCTAAAAAACATAAAAATATAATATAATATAATAAACTGATGATACATTTTCTTCTTTTGTAAATTTCTGGGTAAGGTATTACTTAGGGATCATACCACGTGACACGGATGAATATGGCACTCCTGTTTCATACCCATCCTTACTCATAAAAGAAGAACAGGTCAAACGACTATGGTAATTTTATAAATATAAAAATGAAAAAAAATAAATATGATTCAAAATTATTGGAAACATGAAAACCATGGGTTTCCTCTAATGAAGCACTTAATTTAAAGTCTTTATCTCGACTTCCCCCCCCCCCAAAAAAAATTTATCCAATACCAACTTTCAACATTTTCAGGACCCCATTTTTCTCCACTTCAACTTGATTGAGATTGATTATTTTTTTAGAATTTGTTTCATGTGAAATCCTTTGTTCAAATATGAGTGGGAAAATCCATCTAATATCAAAAATGGTTGATTCAGTTAAATTTTTAGTCTTGCCTAGGACATCAATGACCATTCCAACATTATTGGTTTCATGAGAAGAATGAACTACATCTGCAAAGTATTTCTTATCACCTATGATGGGATTATTGAGTTGGGAAGGAAGGAAAATAATTTTGAGCTTGGGTTGATTGAAATTTACAAAATAAGATTGACAAATTGGATCAAAATCAATTTCTTCTCCAAAAAAAAATAGAAATAATTGGTTCATTTTGAAAATGTGATTCCTACCAAAAAAATTCTAGTTGAATGTCAGGAGTCGGTATAGACTCAATATTTGTTCTCTCTCCCCATGGTTCAATGATCGTTGATTCTAACAAATCATTATTGGGGTAATATTTCGGACACTCAATCCACGAAGACAAATTTTCCCCTTGTGAATCCAAAAAATTAATTTCCTCCTGATTTAAATACCCTTCATGATTTCCTTGATCTTCTTCAATTATCCCATATCAAATGGTTAGTTATTTTTTTAATTCATGATTGGTTTTTGCGATAAAATATTCATCTACCAATGATAAGGAAAGGGAATCCTGAGTGGGAACGGGTTCCTCAGAAGTCTCAATGCTTTGTATTTATAATCACAGTGATGAAACATCTGAATTCATTTTAACCAATTTTTCACACAATTGTTCAATAATTTTTTTAGGATTAGGATTTATAGATGTTTAGAAATCATGGAATTTCTCAATATTTATCTTTGCAATCATTCTATATAGGTATGGAAATTGATCTTTTAAACATTCATCATCACAAAGATCGTTCATGTTATTAGATGCGGGTATTTATTCAAAGGTTGATCAATGTAATTAAAAAATATTGGTGATTGCCAATGTGGATTAACTAATTGATTCCATATTGAGTTTCTAAAGGGATATTGTTGATTATACTCAATTGGATGTATTTGGAAATTTGTAATCGTGATTTTCAGGAGCCAAGAAAATAGAAAGACGAAAAGAGAAGAGAAACGAGGAAGAGAAAAGAGAAATTGGGGTGAGAAAAGAATTCTAGTGTATAAGATTACTTAATTGGTCCCCAGAAACAGTGCAAAAATTTGGTCGCACCCAAATTTACCCAATTTTTATGGTGTAAGCGTTCATTGTATTATAGCTTGGGTTATCGATCCTCAGAGACCTAAGAAGAAACCTAAGAAACATGCATTCTAAGAAGGTGATTTGATGGTGTTGATTTGGTTAGGAAGTGGAAAAATTGGGTTTGAATTGATTAGATCATTTGATATTTTAAAGACTTAATTGAATTAAATTTAAGAGCATGAGTTGATACTTGGTTATCGCATGGGGTGGATTGGATGAATTTCTTTTTAAATTATTTCAATGTCTTAAATTTGAGTGTTTCCTTTAACAAAATAAAAACATCCCAAATCACTCACCAATTTTGAGTTTTCACTTTCATGAGGATAATCACCTATACACTTAGAGGATCATATTGATGAGAACTCTAAGGTAGAGGATTGTTTTAGCACTCGGGATGTGTATCCTTAAAATTGGTGAGTTTAAAGTAGAATGTACCTCATTGAATTAAAATCTAAAAAATAGAATTGATTAGGAATTATTAAATTAAGAAATAACATCCAATTCATCCCCTTGATACTCCCTTGGATTAACCCATTAGAGTATTATCCCTCTATTGATTTTATTCTATCAATGAAAGCAGGTAGTGGACTTATGATGGTAGAATTGGAGAATAAGAAAAATAATTAACAATCACTCCATCGTTGTGTGAAGAGTTTCACAAAAGATTATGTGAATAACCTCACTCCCTAAGGAAACAGTATCAACATGATATGAAAAAATAAATAATAAATTAATAAGAATAATATGATGATATTTTATTAATTAAATGAAGGTTAACGAAAAACATACTTGGGAGAAATTGACAATGTGATCACAGAATGAAAGCATGACAATACAAATGAAATAAATAAAAACTTAGATCTCAATTCCCTTCACCAACAGATACTTATATAGGAATATTCAGAGCCTTAGATACACCCCCCAAAAATAAATTCCATCTCCATTAATTGGGAGAGTCAAAAGGAGGGTGATAAAATCAAGGGAATTGGACGTTTCAAAGTTGACATGGAAAATCATCCAGATTCATCCTCCTTATTGATGTGTGAATTTGTAACTGAAATAGGCCGAATCCAGAGGTGTCTTAGAAGAAAAATATTCTATTCCATCTATCCTCTATTAGATGTAAAAAATTTAGGTAATTTGGTTCATCTGTTTGGAAGTTATAGTATAAATGGTGGGATGACTTTATGAGAATTCATATCGGGTCCACCATTTAAATGTCAACTTCAAATCCCTTTATCTCCATAAAAAATTCAGAATTAGATCCAGCCATAGTTTAATTAAATTATACCCATATTTTTAACTTTATAAATTAAAATTTTGAGCTTCATTGTGCTTGGTTTGTGGGTCCCACTTTTTTTTGATGGGCCTTAGGCCCATAATGCTTTGTCCAGAAAATTTCTGCATTCATGCTGAAAAATATCCATCTTATCTCAGGATTCATCCATTGATCCTAAATGATAAAATGTTACAAAAAAAGTGATAAATCATATCCCAAAATATCAAATTCAAAAAATTAATATAATGTTCTCCACAAATAGATGAATTATTTGGAGAATATTTTCATTTTAAACATGAATTTCACTTAAGATGAGAAATGAAGTTCAATTTATATAATGCACTAAAAATGATGTTTGTGGACTTTGGGACACATGAATATTAAGATATTAACAATGAATATTATCCACTTTTACCAGATAATCACACCCAACCAACTTGAGTTTTGCTAGTCCCGAGAAAAATATATCTCAAATATGAAGTTTGAATTCCCTTTTCCAAAAACATTTTAATACACATTACTCACCCAAAGACCTCATACCAAAAAAAATTATGAAACCCATCAAAATCATTTAAAACAAGATAGGTCCATAGGCATATCCCAAGCCCAATCTCATTCCATTGTTCAAATTCATCGCCATATTTCATCCAATTTCAATTAATCGTGATGAAGTGTTGTGCGTCACAATAGACATGGGGGTTCATCTTCATTCAAGGGAGAAAATATGGAAGCGCAAGAAGGAATCAAATTTTAATATTAAGATTAGTATTCATTTTCTTTTTCAAAAAAAATTGTTTTTTTTTCATTTTTCCATGGTAATTGAAATTGAACTCAATCGATTCAACCCATTTGGTAAGACTTTGCTGATAACTCCCAGGTTCAAAGACCTTAGAGAACCAAGTGAAGCTCACATACTCAGGCATCATCTCGAGTTTACTCAATCAAAAACAAATTCAAATTACCACAAATAGAGATAAAATTCCCAACTCAGGTTCAGACAACTATGGAGTCACGATCCCCAAGTGCCAAAAGCCACACATTAGGTCATTCCATTTCTCTACGCACAATTGATGATTTTTTTTAAGAATACTCATGTTAAAATTAAATTGATCACCAAACCTATGTCATTTATTATAGGACTCCAAGAACTCAAACTAATACCCTGCAATCCAGAAGACATGCATTGTGTTTTTTTGTTATTAAATGGATGAAAATATAAATTGTGAAAAATCACATCAGACAACCACACTTTCCAAAATATATGCACATTAACTTAAAATTGCATTAAAATCAGAATCAAGACAAGAAAAATTATTTGATATCCAATTTCAGGGTTTGCAATGTGTGTTATCATGTTTAAGGTTAATGGATTTTTCTTTCAACACATGTTCTTATTCACACAAAATAAATTTTTTTATTTCATCTCCCCCCAACATAGAAGAACATTGTCCCCAATGTTTAAAGAAAACATAAAAGGGGGTATGGGAGAGGTGTTCAAAGAGGACATTGAAAATGAGAATCGTGGAATGAAGTCATCTGGTGGTTGACGTTGAAAGTGTGTGCCCCAGTCTCTCTTTAGTCCTTGGTTCAGGTCTCAACAACTTGGACAGTTGTGACATGATTTTCCCCACGACCTATGACCTATCCTTTTATTTTTATTTTTTTATTTTTTTTACCTAAAAAACATAAAATAAAATAAAATAAAATAAACTGATGATACATTGTCTTCTTTTTAAAAAAATTTGGTAAGGTATTACTCAGGGATCACACCACATAACATGGATGAATATGGTGCTCTTGTTTCATACCCATCCTCACTCATAAAAGAATAACAGGTCAACAGTCTATGGTAATTTTTTAAATATCAAAATGAAAAAAAAATAAAGATGATTCACAATGATTGTAAACATGAAAACCATGGGTTGCCTCCCATATAGCGCTTAATTTAAAGTCTTTAGCTCAACTCCCCCCCCCAATTATCCAATACCAACTTTCAACATTTTCATGACCCCATTTTTCTCCAATTAAATGTGATTGAGATTGATTCTTTTTTTAGAATTTGTTTCATGTGCAATACTTTGTTCTAATATGAGTGGGAAAATCCATGTAATATCAGAAATGGTTGATTTAGTTAAATTTTTAGTCTTGCCTAGGACATTAATGGCCATTCCAAAATAATTTGTTTCATGAGAATAATGAACTACATCTATAAGGTATTTCTTATCACCTATGATGGTATTATTGAGTTGGGAAGGAAGGAAAATAATTTTGAGATCGGTTTGATTGAAATTTCCTAAATAATATTGACAAATTGGATCAAAATCAGTTTTTTATCCGAAAAAATTAAAAATAATTGGTTCATTTTGAAAATCTGATTCCTCCCAAAAAAAATCTAGTTGAATGTAAGGAGTGGGTATGGACTCAATATTTGTTATCTCTCCCAATGGTTCAATTATAATTGATTCTAACAAATCATTATTCGAGAAATATTTTGGACACTCAATCCATGAAGACAAATTTTTCCCTTGTGAATCCAAAAAAATAATTTCCTCCTAGTTTAAATACCCTTAATCATTTCCTTAATCTTCTTCAGTTATCCCATATCCAAAGGTTAGTTATTTTTTTAATTCATGAGAGGTTTTTGGAATAAAAGATTCATCTACCAATGATGAGGAAAGGGCATCCTGAGTGGGAATGGATTCCTCAAAAGTCTCAATGCTTTGTATTTCTAATCTCAGTGATGAAACATCTGAATTAATTTTAACCATTTTTTCACAAAATTGTTCAAGAATTTTTTTAGGATTAGGATTTATATATGTTTGGAAATCATGAACTTTCTCAATATTTATCTTTTCAATCATTCTTGATAGGGCTTTAAATTGAACTTTTAAACATTAATCATCACAAAGATCGTTCATGTTATTAGGTGTGGGGTATTCATTTAAAGGTTAATCAATGTAATTAAAAAATATTGGTGATTCCTAATGTGTATTTATTAATTGATTCCATCCTGAGTTTCTGAAGGGATATTGTTTATTATACACCATTTGATGTATTTAGAAATTTGGAATTGTGATTTTCGAGAGACAAGAAAATAAAAAAGGGGAAAAGAGAAGATAAACGGGGATGAGAAAAGAGAAATTGGGGTGAGAAAAGAATGCTAGTGTCTAAGATTACTTACTTGGTCCCTGTCAACGGTGCCAAAATTTGGTTGCTCCCAAATTTACCCAAATTTTATGGTGTAAGCGGTCATTGTAGTATGTCTTGTGTTATCGATCCTCAGAAACTTAAGAAGAAACCTAAAAACATTCATTCTAAGAAGGTAATTTGATGGTGTTGATTTGGCTATAAAGTGGCCAAATTGGGTTTGAATTGATTTTATTATTTGATATTTTAAATAATTAAGTGGATTCAATTTAAAATCATGATTTGATCCTTGGTTATTGCATGGGGTGGATTGGATGAATTTCTTTTTAAATTATTTCAATGTCTTAAATTTGAGTGTTTCTTTAATGAAATACAAACATCCAAAATCACTCACCAATTTTGAGTTTTCACCATCCTAAGGATAATCACCTATACACTTGGAGGATCATATTGATGAAAACTGCAAGGTAGAGGATCTTTTTATTGCTCGAGATGTGTATCCTTAAAATTGGTGAGTTTAAAGGATAACGTACATTATTGACTTAAAATATCAAAAATATAATTGATTAAGAATTATGAAATTAATAAATAACATCCAATTAATCCACTTTCTACTCCCTTGGATCAACCCATTAGAAGATTATCCCTCCATTTATTCTATTATATCAATGAAAGCGGGTAGTATAGTTATGATGGTATAATTGGAGAAGAAGAAAAATAAATAACAATCACTCCATCGTTGTGTGAAGAGTTTCACAAAATATTATGTGAATAACCTCAATCCCTACAGAAATTTTATCAACATGATATGGAAAAAAGATATAATAAATTAATAAGAAGATGATGATGATCTTTTATTAATTAAATGAAGGTGAATAAAAAACATACATGGGATAAATTGGCAATGCCATTACAGAATGAAAGCCTGACAATACAAATGAAAGAAATAAAAACTTTGATCCTAATTCCATTCACCAAAATATCCTTATATAGGAATATTTGGAGCCTTATATACACCCCCCAACAATAAATTGCATCCCCATTAATTGGTAGAGTCAAAAGGAGTCTGAGAAAATCAAGGTAATTGGACGTTTTGAAGTTGACCCGGAAAATCATCCAGATTCATCCTCCTTATTGACATGTAAATTTGTAACTGAAGGAGGACAAATATGAAGGGTCCGTAGAAGAGAAATATTCTCTTTCATCTTTCCTATATTATATGTAAAAAATTTAGGTCCTTTGGTTCATCCGTTTGGATGTTATGGTTGCAATGGTGGGATGACTTTATGGGCATTCATATCGGGTCGACCATTTAAATGTCAACTTCAGATCTTGTTATCTCCATGAAAAATTCATAATTATCTCTGGCACATTTTAATGAAATGATCCCCATATTTTTATCTTTCTATATTAAAAATTTGAGCTTCATTGGGCTTGGTTTTTGGGCCCCACTTTTGTTTGATGGGCCTTAGGCCCATTATGCTTTGTCTAGAAAATTTTTGCATTAATGATGAAAAATATCCATCTTCTCTTAGGATTCATTCATAGATCCTAAAAGATAAAATTTTCCAAAAAAAGTGATCAATAATATACCAAAATATAAAATTCAAAAAATTAATATAATGTTCTCCACAAATAGATGAATAATTTGGAAAATATTTTCATTTTAAACATGAATTGAACTTAAGATGAGAAATGATGTACAATTTCTATAATGCACTAAAAATTATGTTTGTGGACTTTGGGACACATGAATATTAAGATATTAACAATGAATATTAGCCACTTTCATCAGCTAATTGCTGACCTTACATGCTACTCCCTGGATATGATCTGTGACAGTTACTTCTGAGCATGGAAGTTCGATCAGGGTCTTCACCGAGAGATCCATGCCAGTATAATGCCCTTGTGCATCCCTACTAATGTCAAGGTGCTGGAGAAGGTTCTTGTGATGGAGAGATTCCTATCAGAGAGGAGATATTTAGCTAGTTCTGTTAGTGGTCTCTTTATAGCAGAGATATCCATAGTAGGTGCCAGACGTCAGGTATCAGGGTCTCAGCGCAGGAGATCTTTCCATGATTAGACTCGACTACGTGGTCAGGCAGTATCAGGACTACACCAAGATCTAGGTTATCTAGGATAGGGGTAGTGTTTTACGTGTGATGGGAAAGGTCACATGGAACGAGAATAACTGACCCGATGAGTTGAGCATCCCAGGAAGGCAGTAGGTGGACTACCAAGGCAGAGGCAGCGCCATGATCAGGGTGGTCCCCAAGGAGGTGGTGATGGTAGAGGAGCATGAGGAGCATAAGGAACAGGTGGTGGGGAATAAAGCTATGAGTTTCCACTACCACCACCAAGCATCCCACGTTAGGCCGAGGGAGATAGCAGTCAGGGCCATAGATAGATACGAGCTATGGATGTCCATGATCCTCTAGCACACAAGATGATCTGAGTTATGCTCTGTGTTTATTCTATGATTTCATTAGTATTAGTAGGCATAGGATCTAGTCACTCTTTAATCTCATTACTCTTGGTACATGAGTTAGATCTCCCATTAGAGGTTCTATCACAGTGGCTCTATCTTGATATTCCTACGAGAAGTTCCTCTTCTATATCTTTTATCTGCCTGCAGTGTGAGTTTTCGTTTGGAGGGGAAATGTTCACATGGGATCTATTGGTCATCACGATTTAATTTTGACATCATCTTGGGCATGGATTGTCTTTTCATGGTTTGATCCTAGATTTAATGTTGTCATAGGCTAGTAAGATTCCTACACACTAATGGAACGAGTTTCACCTTTCTTGGTGAACGGGGTCTCGTAGCAGGGTAGGTGAGTGTTGTGAACAAGAGACTACATACTTTTTCCCATCATTTATCAAGACTAACCCTTGATGAAACAGACTCTTCAGGAACCTGGGTTCCTTCATTTGTAGAGTATTACATGGAATTCTTCACCGAAGATGTCTCGGGACTACCTCTGAGGGGTCATTTGGAGTTTTACATTGATTTGTAACCATAAACTACTCTGATATCTTCGGCGGCATATTGTATAGAACCCACTGAGCTCCAGGAGATACATTTATAGTTGGAGGACCTTCACGAGAAGAGTTTCATCAGGCCCAGTGTTTCCCACTGGGAAGCTCTGGTTCTGTTTGTGAAGAATACAGATGAGAGTTTGTGGCTTTGTGTGGATTATCATCAACTGAATTAGGCCACAATAAAGAATAAGTACCCCTTAATAAGGATTGATGACCTATTCATCTAGTTTCAAGGTGTGAGGTGGTTCTCCAAGATCTATCTGAGATCCTTCTACCACTAGATATGGGTTCACAAGGATGATATTCCAAAGCTGGACTTTAAATGTTTCTATAGGCATTATGATTTCTTAGTGATGCCTTTAGGTGTGAAAAACTCCCCCACCATTTTCATGGATTTGATGGACCAGGTCTTTTGACCTTACTTGTACCGATTTTTTTATCATCATCAATTAAATACTCATCTACTCTGTGTTAGAGGAGGATCACGCAGAGCACTTGAGTATGGTCCTTGATTTACTCTGAGAGCACTAGCTTTATGTAAATCTCTTGAAGTGTCAGTTATGGATACATGAGGTTCACTTTTTGGGGAGTTTCATCTCTAAAGAGGGTTTAGTCATGGAACCCACAAAGATAGAGGCAGATATTTCTTGGGAGCCACCCAAGAATGCATTAGAGGTGTAGAATTTTCTTGGTTTGGTTGGGTACTACAAGAGATTTGTGTTGGACTTCTCTAGGATCACAGCCCCTTTGACCACTCAGATGTAGAAGGGACAATTGTTTACCTGGTCTCAGCAGTACTAGAAGCCCTTTGAGGAGTTGAGATAGAGGTTGATGAGTGCTTAGGTTCTAATAATACAAGAGGATGGTGTTGATTTCATAGTGTATTGTGATGCCTTAAGAGCTGGGCTCGGTTGCGTTTTGATGAAACAATAGGTAGTCATCACGTACGGTCTGAGGATGTTGAGACCCCATGAGAAGAAATGTGCGACTCATGACTTAGAGCTTGGTGTGGTAGTCTTCACCCTAAGAATTTGGAGACACTACCTTATGGGAGAGTGCTTTGTGGTTTACTCAGACCACCAGATCATTAGGTATATCTTTACCCATAGAGATCTGAATATGAGTAAGTGATGCTAGTTAGAGTTCCTGCATGACTACAACTTCAAGATTTTCTATAACCCAGGGAAGGGAAACTTGTAGTAGATTCTCTAATCAGGAATTCTCAGGTTTTCCTAGCGTAGAAATATTTGGAGTAGTTAGCTTCCCTGCAACTGACCCTGGTGGAGAAGGAGGGTACATCTTTTCTATAGTCGATGGTGCTGACTCCTTTACTCTTTGAGCATGTGAGAAAGTCTCATCTGGGAGATATCAACTATGAGGTTATACATGACCAGATATCCATAGGTGATGCTCCTGATGGGTATTCTAAAGGAGGAAATAATGAAATCTCATTCCAGTGGAGAATAGTGATTCCATTTGTGATGTGGGAGAAAGTGATGTGGGAGTTCCATACTTCACCCTTAGCTACACATCTCGATGTGGATAAGTTGTATAGGGATCTTTAGTGATAGTTTTAGTGGTTTGGAATTAGATGAGGCGTTACTAAGTTCATCTCATGATGCCTTACCTGACAGAAGGTGAAGGATGAGCATCAAGTTCTGGTGGGTTTGTTACAACCCCTTGACATACCGAAGTGGAAGTGGGATAGAATATCTATGGACTTTATCATAGGACTTCCACTCACAGCGACGATCCATGACTCCATCTGGATGATAGTGGACCAACTTACCAAGTCGACTCACTTCCTTGCTATCAGGGATCAGAGTTCAGTGGAGAGTTTGGGGCAGTTGTACTTATGGGAGATCATCCTCCTTCATGGGGTACCCTCAAAGATTGTCTCTGATCGTGACACATGGTTTATGTCATGGTTACAGAGATGTCTGTAGGAGGCATTCAGGACTCAGATATGGATGAGTACGGCCTTTCACCCCCAGACCAATTGGAAAACCAAGTGTACTATCCAGGTGCTAGAGGATATGCTAAGGGCTTGCGTGTTTCAATCGTAGTTGGGAGGATCACCTACCTTTAATAGAGTTCTCTTACAACAACAGATATCACTCTACCATCAATATGGCACCATATAAGGCCCTACACAGGAGACCTTGTAGGTCACCTCTGTGTTAGATGAAGTTTGGAGAATCATTCCTTGTGGGTCCAGAGATAGTGCGAGCCACAATGGAGAATTTAACATCCCAAACTTTCACGATATGCTTCTCTTTCAATAATGCAATAGCTTGTATTGTACACAAGTTCGAGATTTTAACACACTGCGACCAATCAAAGTAGCAGTTATGAATAGTAATACCCACTTTTTGAAATTATATAAATTTTATATTTCAAAATGGACTTCATTTTTGTATTCAGAATATCGAAATTATCCTAAGTTGATTTTTTTGTAATTTTCTGAGAACTTCCAATTTTTTAGGAAGAGTGAAAAATACTTAAAACAACTTTTTTAATCAAAATAATTTATAGTGATAAATTATACTATTGAGTGGTTTTAAAGTATAATTATAATATATTTTTATCATTTTATCCAATGGTGTTCATTAGAATTAATTTCACTTTGAAATTAGACATAAACAATTGTCAATCTTTTGATATATATTGTTTCTTAAAAACACGCTATTTGTTGTGACAGCGGGAGTTAATTATAAAATTAATTAATGAAACTTATATTTTTGTAATTTTGTAAAATAGATATCATTTTTGAATTCGGAATATCAATTATATCTTAGGGTGAAATTTTGGCATTGTTCTGAAAAACATCAATTTTTGATGAATAGTGAAACCACTAAGTGGTAGAAACTGATTTTTCGTTTAAATGAAACATTACCTCTTCTGTGATTTTATTTTTAAAAATCTGAAATAAATGGTTGTCATTAGGATATAAAATGTGGTTCAATGGGATTAAAATAATTTTTTGGTGAATAGTAACTTTTAAGTTTAATTAATCGCGATTAAAGGTAATTAGTGATATTTAAAGTAAAAAATGATATTATAAAAATATGAAAATACATTTAAACTTGTACTACCCCTATTATATGTGTCATGTACGACCAAGAAAATACATGGGTCAACTTGGGGACCCCATGGATCCACTTTGGTAGGAAAATGACATAAATAACTTTTATTTAAAGTTAAAATAAAAATGTCACAAACATAAGTGGTTTTACTAAAACAATTTTTAAATGGGGTTATACAAGTCATATTTTTGACTATAAATATTCATTAGAAATATAAAAAGATTTCCTACATAATTATATTTTTTTTATAATTTTTAGACATTAAATAAATTAAATTATTTATGACACCATGATGATGCAGCGATTACCTCATTATTTAACGATTTTAATAAAATGGAAGGATAATGTAAAATCTAAGCATTACACTTGTACAAAGCCTATTGTATGAGAATATTTCGAACCCTTATCACCTTATCCTAGAATTATATAAGTGTGGGACCTTTAGAATCCGAAAATCATTGTATAATAAAGTAACATTTTATTACTTTCCAAGAGTGCCCCTCCTCTCCACTTATAAAAGGCCCCCACCACTACCACCTTACTCACACTATCAAAGCCTTTTGGCTCGGCCAACCTCTGCCCAAATACTCTTCAAACATCCCTCCATTACTCCTAGAAGCCTCACTTTGGGCATAATTCTTCCCAAGGAAGCCTTTGGCTCAAATCAAAAGATTTCCCGATTTTAAGGTAATGTCTTCTCTTATGTTATTTTGTTTTATTTTGCTTATCCAACCCCCTAAACTCTTTTTATTAATTTATTTTGTAACAAAAAAAGTATACTAAATATACTAGGATGTTGTTATAATAATTATTAGAGCTACACCTACACACACCTACATCTAATGGTTAAATAATATACTGTTTTTGTGGATGGTGAATTTCTGCCTCACGAAACGATGATTGTTCAACACTCATATAACACCTTCAAAGGTGGCCATTAAGATGTCACTCTATTTATACATGATATATAATATGTTTATGTTTTACTTAAGGTTCTTTATTTTTCATTTATGGCATACCTTTATGGTTTCCATTATGGGTAAACACGATATTTTCATTTTAGGAAGTGCGGACTACCGCCCCCTCAAAGTGATTTGAATCGTTAATACCATATGTGGGATGTATAAAGGATGGATTAAATGGTATTATACATTATATTATACTTTAATTATATTATACCTTTATATAATTATGTTTAATTCCATTAAAATATGAAATAGAAATGAAAGTAGTGTTCATGCGTACGTACGGCTTACCGTCTCCATGAACGGTGCATTTCATTTCTTACCTATAAATGTTATGTAATATTATAAATGCATGTATATACTGGATATATATGTTATATATTATATCTACATCATGAATATAATTCTGGATATAATGGATATTTCACCACATGAACAACTTGTAATTATAAGAAGTTTATTGTTGACTCAAGTACCAAAGATCGAAAAAATGACCGTTATTAACTTAAATGACTACATAATTTTTGTAACATTGTAATAAGTTATATAAAAGGGATAATGAACTTGAAAAAGGTTCTTAATCAAGTAGATATTAACTCTAGTTTATTATTCAGGAGGTTAAATAATGGTCGAGTCAAGTCGGACACAAGGTAAGGGAACTTCTTAACCCAATTTCTGTTCTTTGGGTTAATCTCCTACTTTCAAATTATGTCATGATATTATTATGTCCTATCTTTTATTTGTACTTTATTTATGTGTTTTTATTGTAAATACACATAATAGATATATTTTATTTAAAAAATGATATTTGTAAGGGACTTCGTCTCAATCTCCTTTCATTGAGGCATATTTTGTTTTATGCACAACTTTATTTTATACGGTGTGTAAACACCATTGACTTTTACTTTTATTCAAAAGGAATATTTTTATACGAAGCATTTTTACTAAATGAAAAAAGGAATGTTTTGTCTTACGTATGCGGCGACAATGACTTCTCCGCCGTCGTGACCATTATTTGAGTTTCGGCTTCCTCTACAAGCCATAACTTTTTTTAAATGAAAAATAATTACAAAGTTTTAATTTTCTTTTATTTTGGTATTGAAAATGGTTTTGAAAGTTTTTTTTATATCAATGGGTTGTATTGATATCTTGTGATTGAAATGTGGAAATTTTATGTTTCCTTTATGCATGTTTTATTTGATACGATTATGTTATGGTTTATGATATGTTTAAACCTGTTCATATAAGGAATGCATTGGACTTAATAAGTGACGAGTGGAGCCTGCTATAGCTCCTTGATGCATCGATAGGTCTCATGAGACAAACTAGTGTCTTGGCACGAGTACTTGACAAAATCTTATTGTAGACTTGGCACGAGGCCTTGGCTACATGGTTATGATAGTCTGGCATTATGAATTCCATCATTATGAAAGTGGTTATTGATATTTCATGTGATTATTCGACTAGTAGAATATCCATGTGAGTAAGTAAATGGCATTATTTCATTTTACTTTTGCCATATTATGCTAAAGTTCAAGTTTAAAAGGCTTTTGTTTTAGTTATACATTACCTTAAATGTTATTGTTTATTTATGAAAGCTTCCGCTATATTGTTATCCTTTCTGAGCATATGAGCTCACCCCTTTCAATGTTTTAATTTTTCCAGGATGTGAAGAAGTATATTATGAATGACCTATAGGGATAATATAAGTGGATATGAAGATAAGATTTTGTAGTTTTGTTTTACTTTATGATGTAATGTAAGACTTATGAATGTATCTAGTGTTTCCAAGGCTACTAAACTAATCAGTCTTTCGAGTCTTGATCTTTTGTGATCATGAAAATGCTACACAATAATGCACCGACTCTAGATAACTAGGGACGGGGCATTACAGTTGGTATCAGAGGCAGTTTAGTACTAACCTTGGAAGATAGATTTAGATAAACTCTAATTAGAGCGCATAGCCATAAGATAGACTTTGAGGATTAGTATAGAAGAACTTCCTAGAATTTTGTTGTTGTAGAGATTTTGTGAGTTTTCCGGGCAATACATCCCTGTCTGGATACAAGCAGGTAGAGGTGGCTCTGGCACAGATGTACCTAGGGGTAAAACCCGAAAACACCACTTTGAGTTAGACTCGAACGGGAATTGGTGCACGACAACGGGCCTTGCTTCACTCTTGGTTACGACACTCCCAGGGGATATGCTTAGGATAATTCTCATTTTCTTTACAAACCATTATGAAGGGTTTATGATTATATACTTCCTCAAAACAAACATTTCTTTTTATGATTATGGATTATATCCATAAATAGTTCAATTTATGTTAAGTGTTTTACAAGTATGGAATTATGTATTTTAATTCATAATCTAATCTAGTTTATTCCATTGTTTAGAAATGGCGCCTAGTGGGAGGAATGGAAACCGTATCAATGCACGCACTCCGTGTAGGGATTTCCCTCCTACTCAAGATAATTATTGTGGATTTGGAGATACAACTGGTGCTGATCAACTTATTACCATACTGGGACAACTCACTCAGGTTATAAATAATAACCTTACTCGTATGGAGCACCCTGATCTGCAACGTGGAGGATCAATGTTAGACCGCTTCATGAGGCAACAACCGCCAACATTTAATGGGGTTACAAATCCATTAGTAGCTAAGCAATGGATAAACTCCTTAGAGAAAATATTCCATGCCTTGGGGAGTAGTGAAAGGGAGAAGGTTGTCACGGAAGTCTACCGCCTCACTGGAGATGCCGATCAATGGTGGTCACTGATTCAAAACACAAAGGAAGATGAAGAAGTATCAAGTATGGAATGGAGGGAGTTTAAAGAAATTTTCTTAGAAAAATACTTTCCACATGACCATCGAGCAGATATGGAAAGGCAATTTCTGAGTCTGAGGCAGAAGGAGTCTGAGAATGTCGCAAAGTTTGAGGCCAACTTTACAAGGTTAGCAAGGTATGCTGCAGATTATATACATAACCCAAGAAGTAATATTTATCGTTTCTTTGATGGGTTAAAACCATTTCTCCATCGAGATTTAGTATCACAATCCTTCTCATCGTACGAAGATATTGTCTCATGTGCTATCAAGACAGAAAAGGAATTCTCTAAGTCTTATGACAACAAAGTAAAGCAAGAGAAGAAGAGAACGGTGGAACAAGAGACGGATAAATGGAAAAAGGGAAAGAAGGATTTTCTATTATGTGATAATTTTGGGAAGAATCACCCCGGTGCTTGCCTAAAAGGAATGTGAGTTTGTTATAAATGTGGATAAAAAGGTCACCAGGCTCGTGATTGAAAGGGAAAGAAAGAGGCTATCAATGTTGAATGCTACAATTGTAGGGAAATGGGGCATTATGCAAATGAATGTCCTAAGTGTCAGGGAAACTTACCTCAGAAAAGGCCAAGGGATCAAGGCCAATCTTATGCTATTACTACAGTTGAAGTGGAATAATTAATGTATTGGTGATTTTGGACTCAAGGATTATATTCTGGTTATAATAATAATGTGATATATATAAGGATTGTACTGCGGTACTTGTTTTTTTCATTAAGGTTTTAATATGATGAAGGTAATCATATTTTTAGTATGTGACAAAAATAGAAACTTTAATTTGTTTGGGGAATCTGATGTTACAATTGATTTTGGAATTTAGAGACCTTTTAGAGAAAGTCTGGACAGAGGTATTTTGGATAACTATAAAGGTTGGAATGGATTAAGTTGATCTTTGGATAGTATTATTTAAGGTTAACACATTTCTGAAGATTATTTTTGGAATATTATAATACTATAGTTTTAGGAAAAGGACAACCTGCAGGGTGGGGCATAACCCGTCGCTTCGGACAAAGCTGCAGGAATCGAACCCACAACCATATTGCGACAGGCCTTTATTACCTACCACTAGCCTACAGGAAGTCCCTGGTTATTACAAAATAGTTTTCCTAATCTAAATGGTATGTGTTAATATTTTTAACCTTATACGATTAGGATGAATATAATATTTTTGAGTTCTATTATCTTTTTGAGTGAAAGATGAGTTTGTGGTAGAAATTAGTTGAAGGTTGAAACTCTACTTGTCAAGAATAAATATATATACCTATATCTTATTCTATGAATAAATTAATTCTTAAACTTTAGTAAAGGGATATTAAAACAAAAAATGTGTTATCCCAATACCTTATGTCTTGTTGAATTGATAATATTTTAAATCAACATAGATTGAAGGCTTTGAGGCCCTCAATTTTACACTTGTTTGTGATTGATGACCTCAATCACTCCCTACAAAAATTTACGTTTTCCTCCAATTATATGTCTCTAATTTCCACCAATGTTCTTCTTATCAAGATCATAATTTGGTGGTGACTTTTTCATTTCCCTTTCCCTCTTATTAAGGCTAAATTTTATTAACCTTATTTCCGATGTGGATTTTCTACAAAGGTATTTTCTATTTTCAACCTTTTATTTTCAAAGAAAAATTTCAAATTGTGAGGATTCAATTTATTTAAGGAGGGTAGAATGTAACACCCCAAGCTTTCAAGATATGCTTCTCTTTCAATAATGAAATAGCTTGTATTGTACGCAAGTTCAAGATTCTAACACACCGCTACCAATCAAAGTAGCAGTTATGAATAGTAATACCCACTTTTTGAAATTATATAAATTTTATATTTCAAAATGGACTTCATTTTTGTATCCGGAATATCGAAATTATCCTAAGTTGAATTTTTTGTAATTTTCTGAGAACTTCCAATTTTTTAGGAATAGTGAAAAATACTTAAAAAAACTTTTTTAATCAAAATAATTTATAGTGATAAATTATACTATTGAGTGGTTTTAAATTATAATTATAATATATTTTTACCATTTTATCCAATGGTGTTTATTAGAATTAATTTCACTTTGAAATTAGACATAAACAATTGTCAAACTTTTGATATATATTGTTTCTTAAAAACACGCTATTTGTTGTGACAGTGGGAATTAATTTTAAAATTAATTAATGCAACTTATATGTTTGTAATTTTGTAAAATATACATCATTTTTGAATTCGGAATATCAATTATAGCTTAGGGTGAAATTTTGGCATTGTTCTGAAAAACTTCAATTTTTGATGAATAGTGAAACCACAAGTGGTAGTTAAAAACTGATTTTTCATTTAAATGAAACATTACCACTTATATGATTTGATTTTCAAAAATCCGAAATACATGGTTTTCATTAGGATGTAAAATTTGGTTCAATGGGATTAAAATAATTTTTTGGTGAATAGTAACTTTTAAGTTTAATTAATCGCGATTAAAGGTAATTAGTGATATTTAAGGTAAAAATGATATTATAAAAATATTAAAATACATTTACACTTATCCTACCCCTATTGGATGTGTCATTTCCGACCAAGACAATCCATGGGTCAACTTGGGGACCCCATGGAGCCACTTTGGTAGGAAAATGACATAAATAACTTTTATTTAAAGTTAAAATAAAAATGTCACAAACATAAGTTATTTTACTAAAACAATTTTTAAATGGGTTTATACAAGTCATATTTTTTACTATAAATATTCATTAGAAATATAAAAGTATTTCCTACATAATGATATTTTTTTTATAATTTTTATACATTAAATAAATTAAATTATTTATGACACCATGATGATGCAGCGATTACCTCATTAATTAACGATTTTAATAAAATGGAAGGATAATGTAAAATATAAGCATTACACTTGTCCAAAGCCTATTGGATGAGAATATTTAGAACCCTTATCACCTTATCCTAGAATTATATAAGTGTGTGACCTTTAGAATCCGAAAATCATTGTATAATAAAGTAACATTTCATTACTTTCCAAGAGTGCCCCTCCTCTCCACTTATAAAAGGCCCCCACCACTACCACCTTACTCACACTATCAAATCCTTTTGGCTCGGCCAAACTCTGCCAAAATACTCTCCCAACTTCCCTCCCTTACTCCTAGAATCCTCACTTTGGGTAGAATGCTTTTCAAGGAAGCCTTTGGCTCAAATCAAAAGAGTTACCCGATTTTAAGGTAATGTCTTCTCTTATGTTATTTTGTTTTATTTTGCTTATACAACCCCCTAAACTCTTTTTATTAATTTCTTTTGTAACAAAACCAGTATCATAAATATACTAGGATGTTGTTATAAGAAGTATTCGAGCTACACTTAAACACACCTACATCTAATGGTTAAAGAATATATTGTTTTTGTGGATGGCGAATTTCTGCCTCACAAAACAATGATTGTTCAACACTCATATAACACCTTCAAAGGTGGCCATTAAGATGTCACTATATTTATAAATGATATATAATATGTTTATGTTTTACTTAATGTTTTGTATTCTTTATTTATGGCATACCTTTATGGTTTCCATTATGGGTAAACACGATATTTTCATTTTAGGAAGTGCGGACTACCGCCCCCTCAAAGTGATTTGAATCGTTAATACCATATGTGGGATGTATAAAGGATAGAGTAAATGGTCTTATACATTATATTATACTGTAATTATATTATACCTTTATATCATTATGTTTCATTCCATTAAAATATGAAATATAAATGAAAGTAGCGTTCATGCGTACGTACGGCTTACCGTCTCCATGAACGGTGCATTTCATTTCTTACCTATAAATGTTATGTAATATTATAAATGCATGTATATACTAGATATATATTTTATATATGATATCTACATCATGAATATAATTCTGGATATAATGTAAATTTCACCACATGAACAACTTGTAATTATAAGAAGTTTATTGTTGACTCAAGTACCAAAGATCGACAAAATGACCGTTATTAACTTAAATGACTACATAATTTTTGTAACATTGTAATAAGTTATATAAAATTGATAATGAACTTTAAAAAGGTTCTTAATCAAGTAGAGATTAACTCTAGTTTATTATTCAGGAGGTTAAATAACGGTCGAGTCAAGTCGGACACAAGGTAAGGGAACTTCTTAACCCAATTTCTGTTCTTTGGGTTAATCTCCTAATTTAAAATTATGTCATGATATTATTATGTCCTATATTTTATTTGTACTTTATTTATTTGTTTTTATAGTCAATACACATAATAGATATATTTTATTTAAAAAATGATATTTGTAAGGGACTTCGTCTCAATCTCCTTTCATTGAGGCATATTTTGTTTTATGCACAACTTTATTTTATACGGTGTGTAAACCCCATTGACTTTTACTTTTATTCAAAAGGAATATTTTTATATGAAGCATTTTACTAAACGAAAAAAGGAATGTTTTGTCTTACGTATGCGGCGACAACGACTTCTATGCCTCCGTGACCATTATTTGAGTTTCAGCTTCCTCTACAAGCCATAACTTTTTTAAATGAAAAATAATTACAAAGTTTTAATTTTCTTTTATTTTGGTATTGAAAATGGTTTTGAAAGTTTTTTTTTATATCAATGGTTTGTATTGATATCTTGTGATTGAAATGTGGAAATTTTATGTTTCCTTTATGCATGTTTTATGTGATACGATTATGTTATAGTTTATGATATGTTTAAACCTGTTCATATGAGGAATGCATTGGACTTAATAAGTGATGGGTGGAGCCCGTTATAGCTCCTCGATGCATCGGTAGGTCTCATGAGACAAACTAGTGTCTTGGCACGAGGCCTGGACAAAATCCTATTGTAGACTTGGCATGAGGCCTTGGCTACGTGGTTATGATAGTCTGGCATTATGCATTCCATCATTATTAAAGTGGTTATTGATATTTCATGTGATTATTCGACTATTAGAATATCCATGTGAGTAAGTAAATGGCATTATTTCATTTTAATTTTTCCATATTATGCTAAAGTTCAAGTTTAAAAGGCTTTTGTTTTAGTTATACATTGCCTTAAATGTGAATGTTTATTTATGAAAGCTTCCGCTATATTGTTATCCTTACTGAGCATCTAAGCTCACCACTTTCAATGTTTTAATTTTACCAGGATTTGAAAAAGTATATTATGAATGACCTACAGTGATAATATAAGGGGATATGAAGAGAAGATGTTGTAGTTTTGTTTTACTTTTTGATGTAATGTACGACTTATGAATGTATCTAGTGTTTCCAAGGCTACTAAATTAATCGGTCTTTTGAGTCTTGATATTTTGTGATCATGCCAATGCTACGTAATAATGCACCGACTCTGGGTAACTGGGGACGGGGAATTACAGAGAAGTTTTAGTTCATCTGTGAATATATGAATATGGACCAAAGTAGATAGAAATCATACACAGACTATTGTCATAGTCCCTTGGAGTTTTAGTAGTGAGACCACATCTTCTTGAGAGTCTACCCATAATGCCGAATGTGGAGGTCTGTATGGGGAGGCAAGATATCCCTGAGGTTCATCGGGCCATTTGAGATTGTACAGAGGGTTGTATAGGTTGTCTACCACCTTTCCCTACCCCCAAAACTAGAGTGGTTGTACGGCATCTTTCACATGTCACAACTAAGGAGATACATGCATGATCCTACACATGTCATCGACTAGGGAGAGATGGAAATTGAAGATGGATCCACATTTACAGAGCACCCAATGGCGATCGAGGATTGATATAAGTGAAGCTTGAGTAGATGGAACATTCCCCTGGTTCACATCTTTTGGCAGCATGGAAATGTGTAGGAGAGTTCTTGGGAATGGGAGATCCAGATGCAGGTTCGGTATCCCAAGTTGTTTTCTTAGTTTTTACTTTTTTGGGACGAAAGGTTTGAAGGTGGTAATGATCTAGAGATATGATTTTCACCTTATAATACTTTGAAATATTTATATATATATATATATATATATATATATCCAGATTTAGGTGCTGAGACGACATGCAATTCTGAGGCCTAGTGTACCCAGAAATAATTTTATAAAAATATTAAGTTTATATTATACTATGCCTAAAAAAGAAATTGGATAAGTCTTAAACAGTAACTCGGATCATAAATCCAAGTCCACAGTTGAGTCTGGAACGTGGAGTTTACCCTAAGTAGGGCATAACATTCATCAGCATGGGACTTCTGTAGAAAAATCTATCCATGGTCAAAATCATAATTAAAAATAATTAAATTTAATTATTTTACCCCTAATGCTGAATCAAATAACATTTAAATGGGGACTCAGATTGGACATCCAAGACAGCTATTGATTTATGAAGGGGGTGTTTTTCCTAGGCGCGACATAAAATAAAGGGGTGTGGAAATTTTGGATTCCATGCCGAGTGGGACGCCTATAAAGAGAGAGTTAGGTTTTTCTAATTAGGGTTATCCCTTAATCAATATCTCTCTTTAAAAGTATCTCTCATTTCTCTCTCTACTGTTCTTACCCATTATTCACTGGATCGAGGAGTAAACTCCGCCAAAACATTGGCAGATTGAAGTAGGAGCACAAAGATCACGTCACCAACCACAAATGGCTGAATCGAGGTAGGATTTATCTCTTTTTTGAGTTCTGATTCAGTTTCTCCATTGAATTTTCAATTTTTGGGTTTTTTTTTGTTTTTTATCATAAAATCATAGATGGATACATGAACATTGCCATAGATCTATGTTTAAACCATCATTCATCATCTTTTCTTCACATATATCCGCCATAAACTTTTGGGTGCAACCAACCATTAGTAGATCATTGATCAGAGGACAGTGCAGCGAAGCCATCATCATAGGGGTCCCCGATCCACCAACGGAATCATGATCGGGTGACCTAATTGAGCCCAGTGGTCCGCAGAACGGAGCACCGGGGAGCTTCCGATGCGGGGGAGGTCTGTAGAGTGGTGGCAGTACTGCAAGGTAGAGGGCCATGTGGCCCGATTGGTCGGGCGGATGAGGTCGTGTGGTGTGACCCTAGATGGAGACGACAACCACTAATAATGTGGTCGGTCAGCCGCATTGATGTGGCCAGCGATCGTCTTATGGGTCAGGTTCACTATCGGCAGTCGGCTGGACTATGTCGATGAGCAGGCCGAACTGCCACAGGTTGGCCCAAGAGAACTGGGTTAGGCCAGTCTAGTGGGTCAAGCCCAGCCCCGGTGGGCTGGGCCGAACAAGTGGGTTGGGTCCTACCCTGTAGGTCAGACCCAGGTCAGATCCTTGTCCGACCTGAGTCGGCCGATGATCGACTGCCGCAGCACGGGTTTGGTCAGTTGATTGAATGTTGTGGTAGGTGGACCGACCATAAGTCGGTTCCCCACCCCGTAACCCTCTTCTGAGGTTTCAAATGTCCATATCTTTTGAACTGATCATCCATTTGATGTTCCATCTATGGTAGCATAACCCAATCTTAAAGAATTATCTTTTGAGATAAAATTGAGAATTTAAAATTTTGGGTTGTGATGTAGGCCCCACATTGACAATTCGGGTGTGTTGTGGTAAAAATCACCCTTTTCACTGGTTATCTGTTATGGGAAAATAAGTATCCTAACCTTCATGTTTTTTCATGTAGAACATGATGGTGACCTCAGTTTCGGCATCTAGTTTATGATGTAAGGTATCCTGGGCATGAGGCATCTGCAGGTGGTGTTCGATGGTAGTAGTGATCAGGAGACCACATTAGTGACTTCTGAGTGAAACCCTCTAGCCGGGCTGGGAATGGGTCCTCGATGACACTAGAGTGGAACCCTCCATCCGGTATGGGCATGGGTCCTCAACCATTGTTCTATAGTGGAACCTTCCAGCTAGATTGTGCATGGGTCCTCAACCCTTTTTTAAGTGGAACCCTCCAGGCGGGCTAGTATGGGTCCTCGGTGACACTAGAGTGGAACCCTTCAGCCTGGCTGAGCAAGGGTCCTCAAATTTGAGATGACCTTTTTACTATAGATTAGTGGCAAGATGTACTTTGACATTACCTTGGGCTCATGAGTAAGAGGGGTGTTTTCCCCACTGAGATGCTTCCTTGTGACGCAACCTAAAATTGTGTGGGTGAGACAGACCCAACCAAAGCGGATAGTATCGAGGTGTGGTGCTTGATCCCCTTTTGAATTGTGTTTCAGGGTATACATGAAGAATTATGGGTATCAATGGTGGTTACATCTAGGACTATTTGTGAATCTCTTCCTGGGATGATCTATGAGATGGATATCCCCTTACTCTCTCATTGAGTTTCTTTGACTGAGCATATATATGTTGATACCCTATTAGAGTACCCACTCCTTGGGTTCTTGTTACTCTCCTTCTAGGAGAGTCAAAGATGTTTGGGGTCTTCCGCATTATTTTTGTGTCTATATTATCTTAGTTGGATGAGTCTAATATCCTACAATAGGTAGCGAATACTTGATGATAAGTTCACCTTCTCACCATTTCTAGCTCCTTGTGATTGGATGATCTTACTTCGCTTTCTTATTGGGTTGAGTTACACTCATTTACTATAACTTGTTCTATCTATTGTACTTCCTTTCCTGTTGTATCTCTTACTATTCCCCCTTCTTTTTGAGGCATTCTACTAGGTATGTTTATACTCACCCCTAGAAAGGATTTTCCTGCATGTATTGTTCTGTATAAGAAAAATGCACAGGTTTGATTGCGACTCCAGAGGAACTTAGGGATATGGGAGCTTAGAATACATGTGGTGGTCAAAGCTGAGGATTTAGGAGTGGGACTTCCTTGCTAGTTTTACTTTCAGTTTTTCTGTCATGTTGGGGAACTTCCGAGTTGGGAATGTATTTTTTTACCTTTTCCCCTTTCAGATTACTTTATTGTATCTGTACTATTTTAGTGGTCCATGCATGTATGATTTATTTTACATTAGTTTCATCTTTTACTTCTTTCCCTCTAAACTTTACATCGAGTTGGCTATGTGTGTGTGTGTGTAGGTACTTAGGCAAAGGCATCCCCATGTTTTTATGCCTTCGGCACTTGTCGCCACACCCTGGCCTATGGAGGCGGGCTTGGGGTAGTTATGGCTCGAGCCCCGGCATGGGTCAAGTCGTGATAAATGTAAAGTTCTTCATGTGTAGCCACTTTTTTCCTTTATATTTAATATCCATCTCTTATTTTATCATTCTATTGGCTATCCCCAACTAATCTATCTTGATCTATAAGTATTTTTTCTTCACTTTCTCAACTTCTTTGGGCTTATCATATGTTATTTTGAAACGATTAATATTACAAGACTCCTATTATTTATATTTTTGAATTTTTTTCCCTTTAATAGCATAGGAAATCTCTCTTGGTAGTCTATTCATGCATTCCTCTTATTTTTTTTACCCTATTACTCATATCTACCACAAATCTCCTCTAAGTATTCATACTTTTTTTTGTTGAGAGATTTCATGGATTTTTTTTTCACAACTTTATTTATTTGATAACTTTTTCTTAGATGCTTACCATAGATACACCTTGATTCATTACTCATATCTGACAATGAAATGTAATACCATAATTAATATGATTTATGCCCATACCTTCTGCATCACTAGAAAAAACCTCTGAACTTAAATCTTTCACCTTGATGGTTATTTTTTTCCTATCACATGGTATTTTTTTACTTTATAAAATTTCATATTCTTTTTCTTAGTGGGTAGTAGTCTCCTTGAAACATTTCATTCTCCATTTTATGTAAAATTTGATCTCTCACCTATATTGAACCAAGAAGATTTAGATTTATTTTTTCCACATTTAACCTCAGTGCACTTAGTAAAATCTAATCAACTCTTCTTTAGATCATTTTGATGTATTTTACATATCATTTGTGTCTTGGATATCTCCTATTTTATTTTAACTATCTTATCCTTAATATCACTAAAAATATTCTCTTGTTTAGATTATCTAAGATTATGTTACTTGATATCATCAACATAGGCTTCTTATTTTTTAATCAGTTATTACTTTTTTTAGAATACTTATTATTCTCCTTTAGAAATGTCTTATTATCTTTTTTTAGCTTTTTAATCTCTTCAATAAATGATTCCAACTCATTTTTCAACAGCCATTCCAGCTCTATTCTTTATTCTCCATTACCATTACTGCTTGATGAATCAAACCCATTTTAAACATAAGTGATAAAACTAACCTCATCATCTAAAGAGATAATTGATAATGAATCTTCTTTCTCATGTTTTATCATCAAATTTATCTCTATACTATTAGAATACTTCCATTTCTTCTTATCCTTTTTTTCAAAATTTCTCATATTCCTCATCGGATTCAAATTCAACAACCTTCTTCTTTATACAGTCATAATCAAAGTGTCCAATGTCATAACAATTCTAGTAGTTTGATGATTTTTGGCATTTTCCTCTCTATCTACTCTTTTTTAATCCTCTTGCTATAAGGGAAATGATTTAAAAAATACATTCATCAACCTCATCATCTGAATCACCTAGTTTTGCAACCTATTCTTCCTTTACTTTTCTTTTTCTCATGTCTTCAAAGTCCATTTCAACTTTTTCCTTCTTAAAGGTTGGTATCATTATCATCTCAAAATAAATCAGTACATTATGTAAATAATCTACTATTAAATCATGTATTTATTCTAGGTATGATATTTTTGGATCAAACTGATCTAGAAAACTCATCATTATCTTTTTAGTGATGATAAAGTCATCCAAATTCTCACCAAAATCCCTAAATGTTGTTGACTATCTCATTCTCTTTGGTTAAATAGTCATAAATACTTTCATCATCAGTTATTTTGATGTCCAAAAACTGGATCCTTCAAACTTTCAGTTTAGTTTCCTTGAATTTGACATTACCTTCATATTTGTTTCTCAATTTTTCCTAAATATCCTTGGCAATATGGTGGCCCATGACCTTTGTGTAGAACATCTCTAAAAAATGAACCAAGATGGAATTTTTATCATTTCTATATAACTCTATATTTCTATTATCAGTTTAAGTCATAGAATCATCATCAATAATGGGTATAAAACTCACTATTGTATTATCTCTAAATTCTAAGTGAAGTGATGGGATGTAGATTAGTATCACATTCCTATATATTTGATAATTATTCTCATTAAAAGTGGAAACACCTTAGCTATTGACTAGGTTAATATTCTCCATTTATCATAATTCTTCTTGGTTATTTAGAGGGTACCTATGTACTGATTCCACTAGTAGAGAACTAGGTTGGATGCCATGGAGAGGGGGTGAATCAGTGGTATTATTTTATGAATTATTTTCTTTTAATTTGACCTCTTGAACTTGTTAAGTTTCTTGATCCACTAAATGAAGTCTCATAGCCTCACCTAATATACATGAATAGTAAAATAGAACATAAAACGTGATATTTACAACATCCAGTACTAAGACCTACTTCTTACCATGTTAGTTAAATTATCTAAAATGGATTACCCACTATAATCTTATCATTAATTACAATGGATTAGGTAGAAAATAGATTTATTCCCCTATAGTCAATCCTCTGGTTGATCTTAGTTCTACACCACAACAACCAATTCTTCTAATTTGATTAGTTAGACACCCCAACCATATTCTCTTCTCTTTAATTGGTTATACACCCCAAATCATCCTTTTCTTCAATGTTACTCCATAGATAGAAATATCTCCAATCGCACCTAGTTTATTCTACACCAACTAAGTATAATATTCCTCTATAAACATATAGGATTTGGTCTGCTCATGTAAAACTTCATGTATCTATGTTAGGTCTTCTTCAAAACATGAATATATGGATTTATCACTCTTTTAGATCTTCACATGATCTAAATATTCTCAATTCACTAAATACTTAGACATGAAATTATTATTTTATAGAGATATTCCAGCTTCGGTCTCTTTTCTATCCTCGATACAGTGGTGTATCAGTTTCCTTGGTGTTATTCAATTCTCAAAACTCATATTCTTCATGCAACCATAAGTATTTAATTGAATTATCAAATACATTCTTTGTGAAACTTCTTCTACTTCTCCATTAGGTGTTTCTAATATAGTATGTGGAATTATTCTCATACACCTCTCATGATCATTGCATAGCATATGTGTTTCACCATGTACTATTGCATCAATTATTTGGTTCTTCCTATACTATTTCTTCACAAATAATTCAAGGTATTTAATTATTCTCAAAGTAATAAATGGTACATGGTAGTACCTTCATAAAATAATATCACATTACATTTTTCATGGAACATTCCCCTACACATGCACTTTTCGTATCACTTGAATCACATAGCACATACATGAATCATACACTTTGTATATGAACTCTATTCACCATATGTTGCTACTTTATTTAGGACTGTTGACTTATGAAGGAATGGAGGTTATAAAAATTGATGCATCTTATATGATATCACTTTATTTTCAGAATTAAATAAGTGTAAAAGTCTTTACCTCTCAATAATCTCTTCTCTATAATTCTTAAACACACTTAATAGCAGGATTACATGGTATTTATAGATTAAAATACACATGATTAGCACATGATAATCTCGAAAATAGTGGTTAACCATCCATCTCATGAGATGTAGAAAAATTTTCAAACATTGTTTCATGTACTTCATGGCCTTTTATATACTCATCTTCATATTAAATCATCACAAAATGACTTTATGGAAATTATGAAAATGACCCCATCATCCCACAAATGACACAGAGAATGTGCATAGAATTTTCCATTCACATAGCACCCTCACATGGTGGCTTTACAAGCTCCTATTAATGGTACGTGAATTTTCTTAATTAATAGATTTTTAAATCTTCATCAATATCCTGATTATATCATAAGGAATTTCACATACTTCATAAATTGAAAATCATTTTTTCATTCATATACAATGCATGTTCACAAGTTTCATCCTTATTCGTATAGCATGTGAATCTGAAAAACTATCTTTAAAAACTCTCAATTCACATCGCACTTACATTGGAAAACCGGTATTAATCATATGAGAAATTTTTTACTTAATATGTTTTATAGGTTTTACTGATCTCCTGAAAATATCGCATGGAATTTTTGTTTATATACAGTCAATGGAATTAAAAACTCTATGTGAAGGTTAAAGATAATACTCGGTTTGATCAAATTGTGAGGACTCATCATATTGGGAAGCGCATGTTATTTTTGTAAGTTTTTAGGGAAGATTAACAATGATACACAAATAATTAATCCCACATTGATCTTCATAGCTTATGTCCTCTACTTTAACAGTAATCATGCATCAAACATTACTCATTCATGACATTTTTGTAGGATTTTGGGCACACTCTCACCCATGTCTCATGGTTCATGCCTCCTTGTGTTGTCCTGCTTCCACTCTTGCATGAAAGATCACACATGTGCACCCTTTAAGTGCCAGATGCATGTTGGATATCACTATTCATCTCCATGTTGGTGAGCTCAACTGGCCTTTGAGCTAGGTAGGTATTGAGAGGGTTGTCTTGTTGGTCTGGTCAGGCTATCTATAATTTTTTTGATAAAGTCTCATAAAAATAGTAAGAAAAAAATCCCATTATAAGAATACAAGGATAGAAAAATAGATTCCATTTAATAACTCCAAATACATCTCAAAATCCATCTTCTTAGTCTCTACTTATTCATGTAGAATCATTAAAAAGGGATTTTTTTCACAATACTCAACATATCTTCATCAATGAACTTTCTACACTTCACTTTTTAATTTTGTAAATAATGTTCTCTTTCAAAACATCATTAGTGCATGTTTTAAACATTAATACCATATTTACAATCATTTAAGTAAAACATGGATATCTTATCAACCATGTAATCTAGTACCAACTCATGAATCTATAATAACCCTCCAAGCATCATCAGATCCTCATTTAAGATTTCCTTATACATGGAATTTACAATACACTGGAAATAAATACAACATTCATTATTATTTTCTCTTGGGGATCTTCATATAAATAATGAAATAAAGTTTGAATAATTGTGAGATTTAAGAATAATATTCCTAAATTTCAACTCCTTGAACTAGTATTAAAACTCCTTAACTTTACAATATCAAATTTTATGATGTTAATAACTTCTAATACTTCCATAAAACTTTTAAATTGAAATATTATAGTAAAAAATGTAGTGATTTACATTCACATTTTACTAACATAACCTAACCCTTTTAAGATATTAAGTGGCATTCATTTTCTATTTTGACTGGTTCAATCCTTCATTAATTAATTTTAAACTTTTAAAATTCTAAAAATACTCCCAATTGATTATTAGACATGAAATTACTTTAATAATTCTATGATAAGATACAAAAACTAATTTATATTAAGAGATAATATATATTTACTTCAGTGGTAATATTTAATAAATAAACTATTTTCTCTATATCAAATATGGATTTCTATGTTTTTGGAGGATTATTCTAAGAATAATACTTTATTCTTCAAAATATTCTACTAGTGGTGGAGTAAAATCCCTCTTATTCTAATGAACATATGGATAAAAAAATTTATCCTGGATAAAACAATGTTATAATTATCTTCTTTTCAAAAAAAATTATAGAATTTAATGAATCATAAACCATGTGTATTGATCTCAAATTGTTCATAAAACTCATTGTTAATAAACAAATTCTCTTATTAAATAATAGAAATGAGAGGAAAATGCATATTTTTTATTTTCATTTGTACTTGATATATTACTTTAAATTCAATTCCATGACTCAAAAACCTTTTACTTCATTATTTGAATGAAAAATACTAGATCTATTAATTATGCCTTGATTTTGAATCCCTGTATATTTACAACACATGTAAAATATAGAATCAATACTATATACCCTTTCAAAACTGAATAATTAATTTCTATAACATCGATATGGACTTCCATGGAGTTTATTAAACCCATTTAGATATCTTGGACAATTCCATTATATAGAATAATTAATCCCCCTTCCTAAAACCTCCTTTAGGTTTTAATGACCTTGGATGCCTACTCGAAGAAATACTGTTGGACTTTACAACTAATTTTTCTTCTTATCATTTTAAATTTTACCAATTTATACTATCAATATAGCACTATAACCTTGACATCACATTCCAAATTAAAATTTACTAAAAATTTTTAGAAAATAGGTTAAATATATATTGAATACATTAACATTTTACAAACATTTCAAATAATGACTCTATAATGAATTCCATAACCAGAACAATCCTTAGAGGATATCTTTAGTCTCACCTAATCATTAGCACACTCAATCGCATTGAGTATATGAGTTGAGAATAAAGTTACTTTAGTCATATTGAAGTTAATTCCTTTAAAACTTTAATTGAATCATTATATTATTTTCATAAGTTTCTAGATACAGCTGTTGAACAACTTTAATATTTGGTTTCTCAAGAAAGGGTTACTCTAACACATGGAATTTTATTTTTCTTTAGAAAAATTCCTAAATTGTGTATCAGCCTAAGAAGTTTATTACATTAATATACTCCTTTATAAGGTTTTATCTAAAGGTTGATTTGGATGGTTATGATTCAATTTATCTAAAACAGAATATTTTATCAGATGAGTATCATGTTTTACATTCATTTAATAAAGATTTATTAAATGAGAACCCACTAAAATGATGACCCATTTAAATATATATCTTATCTATTAGTGTTTAGAGATCCATATTCCATTGATAAATTAGTATGTTATGGAATTTTTCTTAGCTATTAGTTATTTAGGTATGGAATCATCCAAATCATATCATATATGGCTCTTGGATAGTTTAGTGGAAAGATCTTTTCCCAATCCATCATATAGATAAACTTAACTCTATTCCAATGGAAACCTGATGCTATTATGATCTCCTGGTTAAGTGTAACCTAATAAAATACTAATAACACGCACATTATCCTTTTAGGGACACCCATTCCATTTTTTCCTTACACAAGATAATCCAGGGGCACCCAACTATGGCATAACCTACCTGATTGGATGATCGAGTTATTAACATGTGCCGCTTTGGAATAAATCTAACACATTGTATTTTAAAGGAGATTTAATATCACCAACTTATCACATGTTATTCATTCTTATGTATGAATACTTATAATGATTTATTTTGGAATCATACTCCTTCCTCTCGATCAATATGTTCAAACTATATTGATGTGTAATTCTTTACAAAACTTATATCTTATGTTACTAACCTAAACTAAAATCCATATATATTTATACACATCTTGATTCATATGGTGCATAAGACTCTTTCTTATAAAGGCTTAAAATCATATGAAATCAAAAATACCTATAATAAGTGATGGCCAACATAATATAAGCTCATCATTCTAGGAAAACATAGCCTATGATATGGGATCTATATAACATTAACAAAATGCAGTGATGGTATGCGTAATAATAACCAATGGAGCTCAACATTCACACATTATGAAATGAAGATTGTATAATATTAACTCATTGTACAAGGGCCTATATAGGAATAGATCTATGCTCTGACAGTCACAGTATAGGACATGTCATTGCATAAGAATATCTCAACATTAGCAATTGTATTTAATGATAGATATTGGTATCACTAAAGTGATATGATGCATTGTTTTGTGGTATCTCTTTGGTTTCATCATACACTAAAATAGGCTATATCATACACTTTAATATTTTGAAAACCAAATGATTTGAACTGATTCACTCTTTACAATATCTTATATCATATGGTTTGACCCAATTTCTATTTGTAACATCACAAGCCAAAAAACCATCCATAGAAAAAAATTCTTAGTCATATTTCATAATATAAAATATGATATCAAAAACAATATTTTTTAAACATATTAAACCTGATTTCATGAATTAAAACACATGGTAAAATATGATACCACCAATGGGTTTATAATGATTGATTAACACTTAATCAATGTGGTAGAAGCAACAAGAAACCCAAAATCTCAAGAACTACCATGTTTAAATGAAAATGATTAATATTTTCATGTGTAGCTTACATTGATGATTTTCCAAATATTCTTTAATCATATAATATTTATGAATATCAAAAAGTAGCATCCAAAGGACACACTCCTCTATGGTGTATCGATGAATTGAAAGAATCACCCAGTGTTAGAGTGGGATTCTCCTTCTCACTACGACATGCTAGTGCCTCACTCGGTAAAGGAAGAAGAATAATAATAAATCTCCTTTGAAGGGAGGGTATCATATAGGTTCATAGGTAAGGATCACCCACATCTCATGGCAGTATCCACTTTATATATCCCTCGATGAGCCTCTATGAATTAACTCATATATTCATAATGTATGAGTTAATTCCATGTTGTTACAACACTTGTAACCTCTCATAATTTTCTCTCCTCTTGATCATTTCATCAAAATGAAACAAAAATGATAGCTTATGTAGGATTTATTCAAATGTTAACTTTTAAAATTCCACTCTCATTCCAAGTCTATAATACCCCAAGATTTTATGGTATGTATCCTATTAAATAAATTCAATTTATTCGATAGCTTACATTGAACACAAAATTATTTCATATAGCATAAATTATATAAAATCACATAGAGAACACAAAAAACTTTATAAATGAATAATAGGATTTTTCTAAAAATTAAGGAACACATATCATTGAAATAGTAACTTGACCCTTAGAATAGTAATGTGAACCTTAGGAATAGTAATTCAGCTAATAAAATATTAAACTCACCTATGAAAGTATAAATAAATTTTAGTCATCTTATAAATGAAAATATGATATAATTATATCAGAATATAAGTAAATAAATATTTTAAAAATGATAATTACACGATGGTATTTTTTAAAAACATAAATGTTTATTTACATTTTAATAATTAATATAATGATTTAAAAGAAAATTTAATATCATAAAATATAATCATAAACTAATATATTATTTTCTTAATATTATAAGATAATTTTATGAGACCTTAATTAATTTTTCAAAGTATTATAAAATCAGTTATAATTTTAAAATTGGGATTTTTTAATAAATGATTATTTTAATTAAAAATTAAATTTCTCATATTTAGAAAATTATTTTCATAAAATGGAGTTTATTTTTGAATTATACATGTCAAAAAATGGTTAGGGTGAATTTTTGAGATTTTTCTAAAATAGTTGATTTTTTGTGAATAATGAAATACAATAATTTACAGTAAAAGCTAAATAGATGAATTATTGAGTCATAGATGATATATTGAGGATTTAAAACAATAATATACTTAATTATTTTAATATATTTAGTGATAATTCTCAAACTATTCGTGGACTGGAGAAAAAAATAAACTAATGAATAAAATAATGAGAAACGCCCCTCTCCTCCATTATAAATGCCACCTCTTCCCCTCACACTTATTAAGCCTTGAAGATTTTCCAATTCCTACAAAATCCTCCTAAAAATTCTCTTACCCACATCCAGGATCCTTTGGTCTCACAAAAATACCAAACCCAAGTCCCTTATGGAGGTTCTCAAGGAGAACAAATTCAAGAGGTAAAATCCTCTTTCACTTTCCTTTATTTTCTTTTCAGTTTCATTTATTTTCTTATACTTTCCTTTCATCCTCTATCCAAACATGAATGATAACTCTAGTATATTATATATACTATAATTTTATTATTTTAATAGAAAATCCATCATCAAACACTTTCTCCTCTCCCTTTTATTCTAAAAATGAAAATATCATGTGTGATGTGTCGATTTACCACCATCATGAAAGATGCATTTTCATTTTCTAATACCACCTTAAATTCTGGTCATAAAAATATTATAATGGTTAAAAACGAATTTAAAAGGTGTATTACATCTTATTTATTGTTTTGAAACCAGTATATATACATAATATTAATTAATAAAACAAAACTAGCTCGTGATGATCAAAAAATGCCAAAATAATCTAGATGGTTATCATTAAGATTTTATCTAATGAATCATCCTCATTTCATATAACCAAATGATTTATGAGACCATTAAATATTATTTAAGATCATTAATAGTAAATAATTTCACTTTGGGAGTTTTTCTTCCATTTTACATGAATTCTCATAATTATATGCAAGGGAACCAATAATGAAAACCAAGGAAACGAATATTTCTAAATGACACAATTGAATATTATAACTCATCAAATATACCATAAATAAAATTAATAAAATTGTAATAAATCAAATAAATGTTTAATAGGTTCTAAATTAAATTATTAATAAATCTAATTTCATTATCTAGGACACAAATTACAAGTGCAGAACACTTTCATACATAAGGTAAGGGATTCTCCCCGAACATCCATTTTTCATTTGGGTTACGCTTTATCTCTCTTTACCATGATTTAATTGATTATTATTATTATTTACTCCTCCTAAATTTTTTGTGCATGTTCCAAAAATATTTTACTAGCTCAATTATTCTTTCTTTTATGGGTAAATTCATGTTTTATAAGGTTCTTTTTTCAATTCCTTCCGATAAGCAAGCCCGATTTAATGAAACTTTCCAATTTATTACATGTTTTCAAGTACACTCCATAATATTTTTTAAGACATCAATATTTTTATAAAATAAATCCTCTTATCATGAAAAACTATCTTTATTCATTTCTGGTTTTATGTAATCAATTGTGTTTTTTCCCGCTTTAAAGACTTTTATATTTTTCCTTTAATCGCACTAAAGAGACTATATTATAAAGTTTATTAAAAACTATTTTTACATGTTTTCACTTAAGTTGGACATAATTTATCAGTATATATACCTATTTTCTGTTATTAATGTTTAATTTTGATTTAAATTCATTCTTTCATGGAAACCATTATGATATTCCCTTTGACCACTTATTCCTTATATGTGGTGTATGTATTATCATCATTCATTAAATATCCATATTTCTTATACCATGGATATGATTATTCTCTTAGATATATACCATTTTTATATATGGTGTTTACTTTGAATATTTTTATTGAATTGAATCTATGTATGACGAATGCTTTGGACTTGCAGTGATGGGTGGGGCCCGGTTATAGATAGCCCCTCAATGCATCAACAGGTCTCATGAGACAAAACAGTTGGTGACAAACCCATTCTGTTTGTTTCCAAATAGAATTAGGTGGGTGTTTACACACATAATTAAACCATTTTTATGGTATAATGGTTCATTTTCTAGATACATGACGTCCAATAAATAATCATTTTCTTCTTTCAGTATTTAGTTATTACTCTCCATTAGATTTTCACTAGACAAAATCTATGGATTCATTTACATTCTCATTTTATTGATGGAATGTGTTTTGTATTTGTTTACCTTGACATTATGATTATTCCTTATTGTCATTTATTCAATTATTATTGATTCATGTTACCCTTACTAAGTGTTTTATCTCACCCCTTTCATTTTTTTCCTTCCCTAAGTTCTGAATGTGAACTCTTTGAATAAGTGTCGAGGATGAATTTTTATTTTCCTTTATTATGTTATATGTTTATTTACCAATGTAATAAGAGTACCATGTATATATCTAGTTCTTAAAGAATAATAAACTAATCAATCCTTGGTGACGGGATCTCTTGTATCTATTCTATTGTAATAAAATGACCACTGACTCTGGGCTACTGGGGTTGGGGTTGTTATAGTTAGTATCAGAGAAAGTTTATTAGAAACCTTGGGAACTAGATGTTAAATAAACATGAGAATTATAATAACTCTTTGAAGTGAATTTTGGCTCAATACTCATGATTATTATGAGATAACTTAATTTTTATCATTATTTAGTGATGGATCCTAATGGAAGTAAATGAATCAATACCTGCAGACAATGTTGGGATTTCCCTACTGATCAAGTTAGTACAGTTAGTGTTGGAGCTGAGTAGATCATGTCCATATTAGGAAAACTTACATAGATTAATAGTAATAACCATGCTACACCTTTTTCGGTTCATTTTATGTGTCATAATCCATTATATTTTAGTGGGACTACTAATACAGTGGTATTTGAGTAGTGGATAAAATCCCTTGAAAATATATTTCTGACATTAGGATGAAATGAAAATAAAAAGATAGTATTAGAATACTATTGTCTCAAGTGATATGTTGTTAAATGGTGGTATTTGATCCAAAATACTAAAGAGAAAGATTAAGTATAAGATAGGGAATGGATACGTTTTAAATAAATGTTCTTCGATAAATATTTCCCACATGAGAAACGAACTAAAATGAAGATAAAATTACTTAGATTAAAGAAAAATAAAAAATAGAGTGTTGAAGAGTATAAGGATACCTTCACAATACTATCCAGGTATTATATTGATTATATATGTGATTCGGAATATAATATTGATCATTTATTTGAAGTTATTAAGCCAAGTCTCTAAAGGGAACTGGATTCTCAAACATTTTCATCATATGGTGAAATATTATTAAGTGTCATAAAAATGGAGAATGAATTTGTGAGATCCAATTTTTTTAAAGGGAAATAAAGATAAGAATAGGTCTTCTGATAACCATGGAAAAGTTGAGTGTTAAAGAAGAAAAATGGAATTAATCAATTTCCATTATGTTAAAATTGTGGAAGAAATCATCCTAGGAAATTCTTGAATGGAAAGGAATTTTATTTTAAGTGTGGAGAAAAGGTTCATCAATATAATTAATGCAAGGGTAAGAAATAAATCAATAATGTTCAATTATTCAATTGTAATGAAATGGTCCATTATTAAAATCAATGTCCCAAGTGTAAAGGGAATTTACCACAAAATATTCCAAGGGGAGATGGCCAAGCTTATGTGATCACCACAACTAAAGTATAAGTACCCAATGATGTGATGGAATGTACATAAATTCTATCTTTAAATCTAGAAAATTATTTACTTGATTTTGGATCATCACATTCTTTTATATCTACCCAAATTTGAAAGAAAATTAGATATTTACCTTTTGGTTTAATAATGGAGTTTTCAGTCAAAACTCCTAAGTGAAGTCTCATTACAACAAAAATGTGTTGGTAAGTTCCTATTATGGAATATAAATGTGCTTTTTTTTGCTAACCTTATCATCATAACTATTTTTTATTTTGATATAACCCTCATAATGGACTAGATTTCAAAATATGATGTGAGAATTTATTGCAAGAATAAGTAAATTACAATTTTTGAGGAAGATGTAGAATCCCTTATCTTTAGAACATAAAATTCATCATCTAATTATTATCTAGATCCACCCCCAGTAACTCTACTAAATTAAATTATTGGGTAGTAAGATAAAATAACATATAGGGATGAGTAAATTCATCTTCAAATTGAGGGTGTACCAATTGTGTATGAATATATTGATGTATTTCCTGGTGAATTACCTCGGAACCCCCTAGAGTTTGAATTTGAATTTAACATTGATATAATCCTTGATAAAATAAAAATATCAAATACTCCTTGTAGAATGAACACTATGTAATTAGTGGATTTGAATAAACTATTAAAGGGTTTGAGTAATAAGTGATTTATTCGCCCTAGTTTTTCTCCATGGGGATCCCCTGTTCTCTTTGTTAAGAAGGAAGATGGATCCTTGAGTTTGTGCATTAACTATAGAGAAATCAAAGATATTATAATAAAGAATAAGTATCCTCTACCTCGTATCGATGATTTATTTTATCAACTTCATAGAGATCAGTATTTCTCAAAGATTGACCTTCGTTATAGATATCATCAGTTGAGAGTAAATAAGGAATATATTGTGAATAAATCCTTTTGGATGAGGTATAGACATTATGAGTTCACAGTAATGCCATTTGGGTTGACTAATTCACCCTCTGTTTTCATGGATTTAATGAAAAGAATATTCAAGGAATATGTTGATGTTTTTTTGTGGTATTCATTAATGATATTCTGGTATATTCTAAAACATATGAAGACCATGAGAATCACTTGCGGGTCATTCTTGAGACTCTCAAAAGAAAACATTTATATCATAAATTTAGAAAGTGTGAATTCTGGATTCAGGAAATTTATTTTCTTGGGCATATTGTCTCTAATGATGGAATCTCAGTTGATCTTACAAATACAAATTCAATCCAAGAATTTCCTACACCAATGAATATAACAAAGGTATGTAGTTTCATTGTTTTATAAGGTTACTATCAGCATTTCTTTCAAAAAAAATCCAATTGGATAACCCATTAACCAAGATCACATGTAAAGGGGTTAATTTTATATAGACAAAAGAATTTTCATAATGTTTCAAAGAATTTAGGAGAATATTAGTTAATGCTCCTATTTTGACTCTACCATCAGGAAATGATGGGTTTGTGATATACAGTTATGCATCAAAGAATATGTTGGGTTGTTTCCTTATGAAAAATGATAAAGTTATTGCATATGTATCAAGGAAGTTGAAGATTCGTGGAAAAAAATTATCCAACTCGTGATCTTGAGTTAGCAACCGTAATCTTTTCTCTAAAGATATGAAGATACTATCTCTATGGTGAAAGATGTGAGATATATATAGATCACAAGAGTTTGAAATACATCTTTACATAGAAAGAACTCAACATGAGACAAAGAAAATGGCTTGAGCTAATCAAAGATTATGGTTATTCAATACACTACCACCCAGGGAAGGAAAATAAGATAGAAGATGCATTAAGAAAGAAATATCATGGACTTATAATCCAAATGAGGATTTAGAGAGATCCTATGTTAATGGATTTAGTAAATATGGATATGGTAATTTCTAATGGGAAACATCACTCCATTATCAAATAATTTCTAAACAATATTTACTATAGAAGATAAAAAGTTTTCAATCTGATGATGAGAATTTTCAAAAGAAAATTAAATTTGTTAAGGATGGAAGATTTGAAGACTTCATGTATGAGGATAGAATTATGAAATTTGGAAAGAAGTTATGTGTTCCATCAATACCTGGGATAAAAAGAGAACTATTAGATGATTCTCATTGTGTAAATTCCTCTATACACCCTAGTAGTACCAAAATGTATAGAGATATAAAGGAACATTTTTGGTGGGACAATATAAAGTGGAAAATTGCTAACTATGTGTCAAGGTGTCTAGTTTTTCAATAAGTAAAGGCTAAGATATAGTATCCTAGAGGAGTCATGCAGCCTCAACCTATTCCTTTGTGGAAGGGGGATGGAATTATGATGGAATTTTTCACATGACTACCAAGGACACCTATAAGGAATGATGCAATATGGTTTATTATTAATCACCTCACAAAATTAGCACATTTTCTTATAATAAGAGAATATTTTCCTCTTGAACATCTATATTAATGAAGTCGTAATACTTCAATGTGAACCTCTATTTATTGTGTCTGGTCACAATCATTGTTTCACATAAAAATTTTGGAAGATTCTTCATAAGGTTTTGGATACTGAGATTCATATGAGTACTGCTTATCACCCTCAAACCAACGGATAGTCTGGAAGGACTATTTAAACATTGTAAGACAAGTTAAAATCATGATAACTTTACTTTCAAGGTATGTGGGATAATTATTTACTATTGGTGGAATTTTCCTACAATAATATTTTCCATTCTAGTATTCAAATGGTTCCATATGAATCATTATATGGCATGAGATGTCGAGATCCAACTTCTTGGGATGAATTTGGTGAGAGGAAACTTATAGGCCCAGAACTTATTAAAGATACAATGATAAATTTAAAGACTATTCAGGATCATATTAAAGTAACTCAAATTATAAAAAAGAGTTATGCTGATAACCAGAGAAAGGATTTGGAATCTAAAGTGGGATATCATGTCTTTCTAAAATTATATCCATATAAGGGTGTCTTAAGGTTCGATAATAAAGGTAAACTAAGAGCCTAGTACATTGGACCATTTGAAATTCTGGAAAGAATTAGAGCTACAAAGTATTGATTATAAATGCCTCCAAGTCTCTACAAAGTGCATGAAGTGTTCCACATATCATTGTTAAATAAGTACATGTCAGACCCAATGCATGTACTCACCAATGAAGAAATAGAACTGGAACCTGATTTGTCTTATTTTGAAGATCCTATGGAGATTCTTACCACAAGAGAGAAAGTATTGAGAAATTAGAAGACTCGAATGGTAAAGGTTATTTGGAGAAATCATAAAATGGAAGAAGAAACATGGGAACATGAAGATGTTATGAAGAAGAACCATCCACATCTGTTTAGAGGGAAATATATATATAAAAATTTCAAGAAATAAATTTCTGAAGGAGGGAAGAATATAACACCCCAAGATTTTATGATATTTATCCTCTTAAATAAATTAAATTCATTCAATAGCTTACATTTCACACAAAATTATTTCATAAATAAAAAATCATATAAAATCACATAGAGAACAAAAAATAAACTTTATAAATTAAGAATAGGATTTTTCTAGAAATTAAGGAACATATATCAATGAAATAGTAACTTGACCTTTGGAATAGTAATGTGGCCCTTAAGAATAGTAATTCATCCAATAGAATAGTAACCTCACCTATGAAAGTATAAATAAAATATATGTATATTATAAATGAAAATATGATATAATTATATCATAATATAAGTAAATAAATATTTTGAAAATGATAAATTAAGTGTTGGTATTTTTGTAAAACATAAATATTTATTTTCAATTTTATAATTAATATAATGATTTAAAGAAAATTTGATTTCATAAAATGTAATCATAAATTAATATATTATTTTCTTAAGATTATAAGATAATTTTATAAGACCTTAATTAATTTTTCAAAGTGTTATAAAATCAATTATAATTTTAAAATTGGCATTTTTTGAGTAAATGATGATTTTAATTAAAAATTAAATTTCTCATGTTTAGATAATTATTTTCATAAAATGGAGTTCGTTTTTTAATTATACACATTGAAAATTTATTAGGGTGAATTTTTTGGATTTTTCTAAAATAGTTGAATTTTTGTGAATAGTGAAATACGGTAATTTACGATATAAACTAAATACATGAATTGTTGAGTCATATATGATTTAGGAACTATTTAAGACCAAAATATCAAACTATCCTTCATTATTTTAATATATTTAGTGATAATTCTCAAACTATTCATAGTCTTGAGTAAAAATAATAAACTAATGAATAAAATAATGAGAAAACACCCCTCTCATCCACTATAAATACCACCCCTCACCACCTCTTCCCCTCACACCTATTAAGCCTTTAATATTATCCAATTACTACACAATACTCCTACAAAGTCTCTTACCCACATCCATGAGCCTTTTTTCTCACTAAAAGATCAAACCCAAGTTCCTTAAGAAGGTTCTCAAGGAGAAGGAATTTAAGAGGTAAAATCCTCTTTTGTTTTCCTTTATTTTTTTTCAATTTCATTTTTATCTTATCCTTACATAACCACATCTATCCAAAAATGAATTATAACTCCAATATCTTATATATACTTTAATTTTATTATGTTAATTTAAAATTCATCATCAAACCCCTTCTCCTTTCCCTTTTATTCTAAAAATGAAAATATTGTCTGTGATGTGTTGATTTACTGCCATCATGAATGAGGCATTTTCATTTTCTAATACCACCTTCAAGGATGGTCATAAAACCATTATAATGGTTAAACTATAATTTAAAATGTATATTAAAACTTATTTAGTGTTTTGGAACTAGTATAGATACAAAATATTAATTAATAAAATAAAACTAGTTCATGATGATCAAAAAATGCCAAAATAATCTAAAGGGTTATCATTAAGGTTTTATCTAATGAATAATCCTCATTCCATATAACCAAATGATGTATGAGTCCACTTAATATTTTTTAATCTCATTAATACTAAATAATTTCACTTCTGTTTTTCTTCCATTTTACATGAATTCCCATAATTATACATAAGGGAACCAATCATAAAAACCAAGGAAATTAACATTTACGAATGAAAAAATTGAATCTTATAACTCAGAAAAAGGACCATAAATGAAATTAATAAAATTATACTAAATAAATTATATGTTTAATAGGTTATAAATTAAATTATTAATGAATATAATTTTATTGTCTAATATATTAAGTAAAAGTGAAGAACACTTTCGGACATAAGGTAAGGGATTATCCCTGAGCCTATATTTTTCATTCAGGATACACTTTCTCTCTCTTTACCCCAATTTAATTCATTATTATTCTTATTAACTCCTCTTAAATTATTTTTTTATGTCCCAAACATATTTTCCTGGCTCAATTCTTCTTTCTTTGATGGGGAAATGCATTTTTTATAAGGTTTATTTTTCAATTCCTCCCGATGAGCAAGCCCGGTTTAAGGGAACTTTTCAATTTCTTACCTATTTTCAAGTACACTATATAATATGTTTTAATCCTACAATATTTTTATAAAATTACTCCTCATATCATGAAAAACTATCTTTTTTCATTTCTGGTTTTATTTAATCAATTATTCCTTTTCCCATTTTAAAGAATCTTATATTTTTCCATTAATCGCACTAAAGAGACTCTTTTCTAAAGTTTCTTAACAACTATTTTTATATTTTTCACTTCAGTTAGACATCATTTATCGGGATATATGCCTATTTTCCTTTATTAATTTCTAATTATGATTTAAATCCATTCTTTCATGGAAACCACTATGATATTCCCTTTGACCGCTTATTCCTTGTGTGGTGTATGTATGATCATCATTTATTAAATATCTATATTTCTTATATCATGGATAAGATTATTGTCTTATGCATATAGAAATTTTATATATGGTTTTTCCTTTTAATTTTTTATTGAATTTAATCTATGTATGAATAATGATTTGGACCTGCATTGATGGGTGGGGTCCGGTTATAGATAGCCCCTCGATGCATCGATAGGTCTCCTGAGACAAAACAGTTGATGAAAACCCCTTTGTGATTGTTTACAAACAGAATCATGTCGGTGTTTAACCATAGAATTAAACCATTTTTATGGTATAATTTTTTATCTGTTAGATACATAATGTCCAATAAATAATCATTTTCTTCATTTAGAATTCATTTATTACTCTCCATGATATTTTCACTATGAAAAAATCTATGGATTAATTTACATTATCAGTTTATTGATGGGATATGCTTTACATTTATTTACCTTACCATTATGATTATGCCTTATTGTCTTTTCTTTACTTATTATTGATTCATGTAACCCTTACTAATCATTTGATCTCACCCCTTTCATTTGTTTTCCTTCCCCATGTTCTAAAGATGAACTATTTGAATAAGTGTCGAGGAATAATTTTTATTTTCTTTAGTTATGTTCTATGTTTATTTACTAATGTAATAAGGGTGCCATGTATGTATATAGTAATTCAATACTACTAAACGGATCTATCCTTGGTGATGTGATCTCTTATATCTATTCCGTTGTAATAAAATGTCCTCTAACTCTGGGATACTGGGGTCATGGTTATTACAAATGTAATGTCATGTTATCACATAACAATCCTTGTGATATCTTTAGTATAAGGTATATGTATGTGTATTTACTGGACTTGTCTGGGACATCGTTGGTGGTGACCTATTATGTTGTACTCATGCCCTTCTTGGGCACCCTGATACTTGAGAAGACTTTATGTTTCATGAATTATGTAAGATAATGGGCATTGTTTCTTTGGAATTCTAAGTTGGGATATGGATTTGGTATTAAGATATGGGGTTGTGTCAAGACTCGGGATGAGTTTTGTGGAGAAATCCCTTACATTTGTTACTTTTGGACTATGTTGTATATGATCTTCCCATAATAGATCATGATTATATTGTATGACTTGTATGACCTGTATAATATCTCATTTTGATATATAATGGGTGTTGATATTTACTTTTTTATGGAATTTAATTATGAAAATTATTCATATGTTGTTGTTGTATTGTGATGAATGCTTCTTGATATTGCTTCTTCTATATTTTATGGTTATTTGTGTAACAAATCTTATTTTTTCATGTATTACTTTATAATATTATATGGATTATTTTCATATCTATAAATTGAGATGGTGTGATATTCCAAGGCTCGGTGTGTCCAGAATTAATTTTTTAAATATATAAAATATATTAATATCATGCATGTTCATTTTTTAAGAAAAAGTTTAATAACTTATGAACAGGGGCATAGATCAGAAATATGAAGGTACTATTGAGTTCATAATGTGGGTTTTACCCTAGGTGTGATATAACCTTTGTTGGTGTTGAGAATTTGTGAAAAATCTATCATGGGAACGAAATTAATAAAATAAATTGATTTATTTATTTATTTTATTATTCATTGATGCAGCGACATGTTTCATCTATTTAAACATGGTTATGACTCACCCCTAGGGTTATCTGCACAACCTAGGGATTGAGAGGATCCATTGGAGAGGATTAATATAGGATCATTAGAAGACAACATTGGATCATATTGGATTAAGGAATGTGTGCTAATGGATTTTATAGATCTCATCAACAATAGCAATGAAAAATCATTATTCATCAGCAATCGATCCAAACTCTGGGTAGGATGTTTATTTTGTGTGGTTAATTTTTTCCTTTATCCTTTCTTAAATACTAATCAATTCCACAAAAAATAATTTCTTTTCACGTTGACAGTTGATTTAAATTCGGGTGATTTAATTTTTTTTTGTTTATTTTTCCTCTTCATTCATCTGTTTCTATGAAAATGGATTGAGGCTGAATGAAAAATGTCATAGGTTAATTCCTTGAATCTTATGGTTTATGGATCCCTCCCTCATTTCTTTGCACATTCATCATAGACAATCCCTTTGGCCCATGTTTTGACAAAATACTAGGTATGTGATCGTTGTGCGGCCATTATTCAATGAAGCGGATTGATATCATGGGTAAATCTCAAGATAGAGGATAATATTGAGGTGTGGTGATGATGGGGTATGATTGGTGGTAGATCAAAATGGATTAAGGGTTCCCGTTTATCCTGATTTGACAACATGGCTATGAACGACGTGTAAGGGTGTTTCCTGGACAGTTTTGAAGCCCGGATTCCGGTCAATGATGATGGTGGAGCTCAGTCAAGGCCTGATCCAAGTATCCTGGGCATGATTATCAATGTGGGTATAATATTTAGGAGATATATAAAATATTTTTGCTTTTTTGAAAATTTATGAGTTACACGGTGCGTAATCCAGAATTGCATGCTGTGTGAGACCCTCTGTGTGGCACTAGGGTTTCCACGAAGGAGAAAAAGATCACATGTTGTGTAAACCCTATCACATTTCATGTGACTCATTATAGGAAGATTAACATGTAACTCAGAGGTTACATGGGAACAGGCAGCCTGATGTACATTAACATAGATAGAGTACACAGACATAGTATGGTGTACACAGGCACAGCCAAGTGGCACGGGAAGAGTGTCAGCTGATCTATAAATTTCATGTACTATTCCTAAAGGTTGTTTATATGGATATTTACAAGTATCTTGATGTATAACCACACAAAAATACCATATGTTGGATGTAAACACTGTGTAACCCTATTACACACTGTGTACCCCCTTTAAGGGTGTTTGGAGCCCTTCGTTTATTCAGTTTGGACCATTATCAGTTGAGTGTGTTCCCTTGTTCCATCCCCTCAAGGGTATAATGTAAAATTACATCCACATATCTAGATTGTGATCCACTATGGAGGATGAGTCTCAAATAAAGTTTTTGGTGTCCCTTTATGATACTGGATAGTGATCCTATATCCCTTTATACCTTAGGTGGTTTTTTTGGAATCATCATAACCTCCTTGATTGGTCGTTGATCCTCTATCTATCAATTTGTTTCAGTAGGGTTCATAGTATTATTGGAGTAAGATCCCCTACATAGTAGGTTGATCCATATTGGGTATGTGGTGTCCCCTAGCAGTCCTGAGTGTGATCCCCTATTTGAGTATCAAGGTCTTTAGAGACTAGTGATCTTTATTGGGCATGGCCCAATGATCATGACCTCTTATATGAGTGTATCTGGTGATAGCATGTCTTGTGGAGTGGATTCTATTGGAATGGAAATTACTTTGATTAGAATCTTGTGACTAGCAGTTCATTTGTCATCTCTTGGATTCATGGTGTCCTTCTAGAGTATATCTAGGTTTTTTTATACATTGATTTTTATATCCTTATTATGAGATGAATGTTTCCTGATGCTTCATATTTAGTGTTTTTAGGGTGTCCTACGGGTATTTTTATACTCACCCATGCATGGACTCTTCCCACACATGTCATGTATTATACAGACAATATCTCATTTGATGGTGTCTTGGGAGAACAAGGAGCTATTAGAGCATAGCTTGATCTTAAAAAAACAAGGTGTTTAGGTGGTTTAATTTGATCGTTGTCTTCACCCTCTGAGTAGGTTGGAATATTTTTAGTTTTTGGTTGGGCTTTCATTTAGACCTTTATAATTTTTCAGTACTTTACTATAATACTATGATTATGGGATCATAGATATATGCATGAATTAGTTTCAATCATTTTACATTTAAGCATTGTATGGGCTTGGATATGTGTGCGCGTGTACAGGTACATTAGGCTAACATCTCTCATGTATGTGATATTCTTACTCAACTTTGGTTGCCAATATCTAGACTATTTGAGGAGGTCTTGGAGTAGTTTTGGATCAGGCCCCATCAGGGTGGTTCATGATAGAGTGGTATCAGAGTAGGTTAAACCTTAGGGCCAGAGTCTGTGAGATCAGTTTGGGTTTATGTAAATTCAAGTTTCTCTTTCATTCCAGGGACTCTAGTGTTGGTGCGGCGGCTAACGTATCCATACAACATGACTCTGATCACCTTCTTTTTTACTCGGTACATATAGACATTGGTTTTAGGGGAAACATTTTTGCATTCATAATATTGGAATGTATTGTGGTTTCCATTTCCTTCTTGAGTTATCTCCCCAGATATACTCTTTGACTGTGGTATATCTTGTTTATTTCAGTATGCCTCCGTAAATAAAACCATATAGAATTCCACTATGTGATCACTAGGATGATGTGTCGAGTGATGAGGCTTTATTGTAGGGTCTTTCACTAGAGATAGTACCTTCAGGTGGTTTACTAGCTACACCACCACCCGTTGAGCAGCATCTAGCGCTGGTAGTGCTAGAAGAGGATTCATATAGGCTGAGTGAACTGTATGAGTTCTAGAGGAAACGACCTCCCAGGTTTCAAGGTGATCTAGACCCCTATGTATATGAGGATTGGTTAGAGGTCTTCACTCAATTTTTCCACCTTATGACGATGCCTACTGATTAGATAGAAATCCTTAGGGAAAGTCTTCTTTATGGATCCGCTAAGTGATGGTGGAGTTTAGTGACTTGGTAATGTGACATGACAGCTCTCTCCTGGTCAAAATTAAAGAATCTCTTTATTTAGGAGTTTTATTCTAAAAAATTGTGATCAGTTCACATATAGAAGATTCTACGTCTACATTAGGTCAACTTGACTACATAGGAGTATTTGGTGAGGTTTAATGATCTCTCAAAATACTACATGGATATGGTGAGGGATCCTTTCTTCAGAGATTGGACCTTTGAGAAGGGACTACACTGGGATATTAGGTCTTTAGTGACATATCTCTACATTCCCACCTATTAAGGGGTGCTTGGAAGGGCCTTAGTAGTGTAGATCTTCCGGGAAGAGCATGCACTGGTAGTGGGTGATGGTAGTGGGCACTCAGGAGCTAAGACCACAGCGATAGGTAGTTGATGGCAGTCGCAGGGATCTAGTCATTCCAGAAACTTCAGGAGATTATCCCAATATAAAGGATCAGTGGTGCAGGGCTCTCAAGATGGCTCGAGTCAGACAAGGGAGAGGTGGTGTTTCACCTGAAATGGTTGGGGACATCTTTCACGGTATTTTCTGACCTGTCATACAGCTGATCAAGAGACGTACAAGGGACCACCAAGGTAGGCACAAAGGTAGGAGTAGGGTGATCCATTGGGTGGATGATGTGGCATTGGTACCAATATAGTAGCAGGAGTAGGGAAAAGATTTGATCTACTACCACCACCACCCCTAGGTGGTCCATGCTAGGATCAGGGAGCTGGTGATCAGGGATGACGCCATATACAGGCTATGGAGGCCTATAAACCCAAGGATCTAGGGATTAAACAAGGTATAATATATTTATTTTATACCTTATATTAGGTATTGATAGACACATGTGTGATTCATTCATTTCTTTCCACTTCTCTAGTTTGACACTTAGAGATTCTAGTTGAACCTTTGGCTTGAACCTTGCACTTGGAGACTCCAAAAAGAGGTGACTCATCGATTTCATAATTTTTCTAATAGTGTGATATGATTCTTGGAGGATATATATTTTTATGGGATCTATTTATATTAGTGATGATTCCTTATGAAATCATCTTAAGTATGGACTGTCTATCCATAGTTTATGCCCAGATTTATTGTTTTTGGTGGAGGATGTGATGTTTCCATAGTGATGGGATGAGGTTTTCCTTTGTGGGTAAAAAGAAAACCATGGTAGAGTAGGATGCGCTCAAGCATAGGAGAGTTTATTCGATTACTCACCAATTGGATATCATGACTCTTGTAGAAGTGGATGTTATGGGCTACTGGTTCCCTATTGTGGTGGAGGAGTATGAGTATGTATTTCTTGAGGACATGTCGAGCTTACCTCCTCACTATGTTCTAGACTTCTGTATTGACTTGCAACCTGGAATGGCCCCGTTATCTATACTATAATATCAGATGTCTCCCAAAAAGCTTCATGAGATGAGGTTTTAGTTATAAGACTTACAGGAGAAGTTCTTTATGAGACCCAATGTTTCACCCTAGGCAGCCCCAATATTCTTCACCAAGAAGGAAGATAAAATCTTGAGGTTATGTGTGGATATCTAGTTCTTGAACTAGGTGACCATAAAGAATAATTATCCACTATTGAGGATCAATGACCTATTTTATCAGTTTAAAGGGGTGCGATAGTTCTCAAATATTGACCTCAAATCAGGTTATCACCAGTTGTGAGTACAGGATGATGATATACCAAAGATAGGATTTATATTTATCTATAGTCACTATGAGTACTTATTGATTTCATTTATAATGATGAAAACCCCAAAAGTGTACATGGAGCTCATGAACTAGATCTTTTATCCTTTCTTATCCCGGTTTGTGATGGTCTTCATTGATGATATCCTAGTGAACTTAGTGTATGAGGAGGATCATGTGAGACACCTGAGGATGGTCCTGGACACACTCTAAGAGAACCATCTTTATGAGAAGCTCTTGAAGTGTTAGTTTTTTATTCAAGAATTTCACTTCCTAGGAAATGTCATCTTAGAGGTAGGTGTGGTAATATACCCAATGAAGGTTGAGGCAGTGATAGATTGGGAGCCACCCAAGATTTTTTACAAGGTATAGAGTTTCCATGGGTTGGTAGGGTACTATTAGAGGTTTGTACCTAATTTCTCTAGATTGGTATCACCCTTGATAGCTTTTACCTAAAATTGGAATCCTTTTATGTGGAAGGAAATGTATTATAAGTGATTATAGGAGTTAGGATAGAGATTAATGAGTGCTCCCATCTTGAGATTTCCATAGGAGGATGTTGAGTATATAGTGTTATGTGATAAATTAGAGACTAGTCTTGGTTGTGTTCTGATGTGGAGGCAGGAAGTGATTTCCTATGGTTCATGTCAATTGAGGCCACATGAGCAGAATTATGTGACCCGTGATCTTGATCTAGTAGTGGTATTCTTCGCACTGAAGATGTGGAGACGTTACCAGATGGGTGAGTGGTTTATCGTCTACTCTAACCATAAGATTCTAAAGTATATATTCTCTCAAAAGGATATTAACTTGAGATATAGGAAATGGCTATATTTCCTCCAAGACTATGACTTTGATATTTTCTACACTCTTGGGAAGGGGAATGTGGTGGTAGATGCTCTCAGCAGGAGATATTCTTCTCAGTTGTTGGATGGGGATTCAAAGTATTTAGTATTATTGTTGTTGTACTTATTGGAAAAGGATGGATAAAATTACCTTCAGACGATGGTTTTAATCCACCATATTTATAGCGTGTTAGGGATTCTCGGCATGGAGATACCGATTTTGAGACCTTACGTACTCAGATATCCACTGGATGTGCTCCTGATGGATTTTATGAAGGTGGGATCATTTTATCCTTTTTAAAGGATCGAATATGGTACTAGTGATGTTGTGGGAGGAGGTAATGAGGTAGTTTCATACATCCTATTTGTAGATATATCCAAGTTTGGTAAAGATGTATCAGGATCTTCAAAATTAGTTTTGATGGCCATATATGAAGAGTTTTGTTGTAGAGTTTGTCTCTTGATACCTCACTTATCAGTAAGTGAAGGTTAAGAAACAAGTTCCAGTGGGTTTATCTCAACCCCTTGATGTTCCAGAGTGGAAGTGGGATGGGATATACACATGATTCATGATGGGGTTATCACATACATCCAGGGGACACGATTCCATATGGATGATTGAAGACCAACTCACCAAGTCATCCCACTTCCTATCCATTCGAGAGCAGAGTTCAGTAGAGAGCTTAGGACTCTTATACATGCAGAAGATAGTAAAAATCCATGGGGTTCCCTCAATGAGCATTTCATGTCATGATTATATCTTCATGTTGTGATTATAGAGAGGATTGAAGGAGGACTTTGGGACTTAGTTACGTTTGATCATGGAATTTCATTCCCAAACTGACAGTCAGACTGAACAAACCATTCAGGTCTTGGAGGACATGCTACGGGATTACATGTTGTATCTTTTCCATAGTTGGGAGGATCACCTACACTTCATGGAGTTTTCTTACAACAATAGTTGTCATTCCACCATTGGTATGGAACCATTTGAGGGATTATATGGGAAACCTTGTAGGTCACCACTTTGTTGGACTAATACAATAAATTCAGCACTTGTGGGCCTAGAGTTGGTGTGAGCTAGTACAGAGAAGGTGGAGATCATCCAAGAGCAGATGAGGACTTCACAGAGCAATCATAATTCTTATGCGGACTAATGACAGAGCCCTCTAGAGTTCAAGGATAGATACCTTGTGTTCCCTATGGTCTCAACTTGATGTGGATTGTAGATATTTGGATGGAGCAGAAAGTTATCTATGAGATTCATTGGCTCTTTCCAGATACTATGTAGAGTTGGAGAGGTGGTGTACCACTTAGCTCTACCACCACATTTGGACTAGGTACACAACATCTTCCACATTTTTTGTCTTAGGAGGTACGTACATGACCCATCGCATGTTATCAATCGGGGTGATCTGGACATCAAATATGGAGCTACCATTGTTGATTACCCAGTGGAGATCAAGGATCGGTAGGAGAGGATCCTTTGTGGGTGATTGATTGCCCTGGTGTGTGTTCAGTGGAATCATGGGAATATTCAATAGAGTACTTGGGAGAGGGAGATCCAAATGCGATCTCAGTACCCTTATTTTTTTTAGTAGGTTTTTCTCTTTTCTAGATGAAAATCCCTAAGGTGGAGAGAATGTAATGACTCTAATTTTTCCATGTATTATTTTAGAATATTATATGGATTATTTTCATATCTAGGTGTTGAGACAACATAAGATTTTGAGGTCCAATGTGCCCGTAATTAATTTTTGAAATATATTAAATATATTAATATCATGAGCATGTTGTTTTCCTAAAAAGGTGAAATAAATTTTGAAAGGGGTCCCAGATAAGAAATATAAGTGCATTGTTGAGTTCATAATATGGTTTTTACCCTAGGCGTGACATAACCTTTATTAGCGTCAGGCATTTTTTAAAAAGTTTTCATGATCATGGAATTAATATAATTAATTAATTAATTAATTAATTTTATTCTTTATTGATGTATTGACCCGATTCCTCTATTTAAACATAGTTATTACTCAACCATATGGTTAGCCGCATAACCTAGGGATTGAGAGGAGTTGTTGGAGGATCATTGATAGATGACATCAGATCAGATCAGATCGAGGAACGTGCGCCAATAGATTTCATGGATCCCACCAATGATGGTAATTCAAAAATATTCTTAATCAATGATTAATCCAAACTTTAGAGATGATGTTTATTTTTTTATTCTGTTATTTGTCTCGTGTCGAACATGGATCAATTCCACAAACATGAATTGATTTTTGCATCAATGGTTGATTTAAATTTAGATGATTTAATTGTTTGTTTTTTATTTTTCCTCTTCATTCGTCTATTTCTATGACAACATATTGAGTCCAAATAAAAAAAAGGTCAAGGTTTGTTCCTCGTATCTTATTTTTTATGAATTATTCTATTTTCTCTTCACGCGTTCATTATAGGCAATCCCTTTGTCTCACGGTTTAACAAAATACTGAGTATGAAATCATTGCACAGTCGTTCTTTGGCATAATGGATCGATACCATGAGTGTGTATTGTGATCAAGGATGTGATTGAGGTGCGGTGATGATGGGGTATGATCGGTGGAGGATCAAAATGGATTTAGGGTTCCCATTCATCCTAGTTTTATGGAGTGGCTACGAATGGTGCGTAAGGGTGTTTCCCAAATGGTTTTGAAGGTCTAATTCCAATAAATGGTGATAGTGGATCTTGTTCAAGTCCTAATCTGTGGATCTTGGGAATGTTTATAGATGGAAGTGGTAGATCTAAGAAAAGTGTGAAATAGGAATGGGTTTCTATATATTTTCAAGTTACACGACATTTAATTCAGAATTACACGTTGTGTAGGACCCTCTATGCAGCACAAGGGTTTCCACAGAGGATAAAAATATCACACGTCATGTGACTCATGCTAGGAGGTTTGGCGTGTAACTTGGAGTTTACATGGGAACAAGAAGGGAAATGTACACATACATGGTCAGAGTACACGTAAATGGTCCAGTGTACATGGACATGACCAGGAGGCATGGGAAGAGTGTTATCCAATCTCTACATGTTGTGTACTATTCCTACATTCCATGTATATAGATATTTTCATGTCGTGTGTGGTAGAACCATGTGGGAAAACCATGGGTTGGCTGGACATGTCGCGTGCCCCTATTACACATTGTGTACCCCTTTTAAGGATGTTTGGAGCCTTGTGTTTCTTTAGTTTGGACCAGTATTAGTTGATTGTGTTTCCTTAGTCCATCCCCTCAAGGGTACAGTGTAAAATTACATCCACGTCTATAGATTTTGATTCCATCTAGAGGATGAGTCTTATATAGATTTTTTGGTATCCCTCCATGAGACTAGATAGTGATCCTATATTACTTTATACCATAGGTGGGGTTTTTGGAATCAGCATGAAGTCCTTGAGTAGGATTTTGATCCTTCATCTAGAAGCTCATTTCAGTAGGGTTCACGGTATTGTTGTAGTATGATCCCTTATATAGTGTATTGATCCAAATTGGGTTTGTCGTGTCCCATAGCAGCCCTAGGTGTGATCCCCTATCTAAGTATTGAATAGTTAAGAGACTAGTGAGATTTCTTGGGAGGGTCCTAATGATCATGACCTCTTGGATGAGTGTATCTGGTGATATCATGGCTTGTGGAGTGGATTCTCCTAGAACAATAATTTCTTCAAGCAAAATCCAATGACTGACAGTTTGGTCGTGACCACTTGGAGGCATGGTGTCCTTCCTGAGTTTATCTGGGTTTTTTATGAATTGACTGTTATATCCTTGTTATGTGATGAATATTTCCTAATGATTCATGTTTATTATTTTTGGGTTGTTCTATTGGGTATTGTTATACTCACCCCTGCATAGGCTCTACCCGCATGTGTCATGTCTTATGTAGACAATAGCCCATTTGAGAGTGTCTTGGGAGGATAGGGAGTAGGTGGGGCATAGCTTTAGATTGATAGACCAAGGTGTTTTTTGGGTGTTTTCGTTTGATCATTTTACTCACTCTCTAATAATGTTGGAATCTTTTTAGTTTTTTGGTTGGGATTTTATTTGGACCTTTATCATTTTTTAGTACTTTATTGTCATATTTTGATTGTGGGATCATAGATTTATGTATATATTAGTTTCAATCATTTTATATCTCATAATTTTATTTTATTGGAGATGTTTTCATGTGTAAAAGTACATAGGATAATGCCTCCCATGTGTGTGATATGCCTACTTGGTGCTGGTCTCCAGCCCCTGGCCTATAGAGGTGGGCTTGGGGTATTCACAGATCAGGACCCATCAGGATGGGTTGTGAAAATTGTTTCATGAAGGTATAGTCTTCCCACTTGTCTATTATCATCCTTTACTTCTATTTAGTAGCCTCTGGAATACGGGGAGGCATACTTGAGGTATAGAATGACCTAGTTTGATCATGGAGGAGATGAATAGGACTGGGGATGTTATACGGGATCCCTTCCAAGAATTTTTCAATTCATGAAATATCATGGATACCCTAGAAGGAAGGATTCATTTGGATTCTTCTTATTAATCTTCATCAATCACGGTAAAGAAGAATAATATTGATTCGATTTTATTAAAGAAAATATATGTTCTTCATTTATATTAATTAAATATAAAACATATGATTGAATCTTGTGGAAAAAGTTTTTTGGTTTACTGCTTATGCTACTTTTTTATAAGTGTTGTAACCTCTAAAACCCTAAAATAATACCTCAATGAATGATATATATATATATATATATTCATTATATTACCTTGAGTGTAATGATATTATAGATATTAGATTCCATACTCATTGTACAAGACAAAAAATCTCATCTTGGTTAAGATCCAACTGATGACATAACTAGAAACATGCCCAACTACCCCTGATTAGCTAATATTCAAGGCTTATGTAAGAAAGGTATTGAAGTGTGAAGGTTCTCATGCTAGGTATCATAAAAACCTCAAGTATTAGGAGCTCCAAATATGAACTATGAACCCCTATTATACCATAGACATAGTTCATTATAATATCCCTAACCTTTTACACATATTATTACATGATTTTAAGCATAATTAGCCATCAAATACAACCAAGGATCATAAATTCTAGTATCTTTAGAAGATTAGAACCATAATTAAACATCATGAAATAAAAAAAATATTTTATTTAATCTTCATAGTGAGCTTATAACTCCCTTTTATTCCTTATATCTACATTTGATAACCTAGGGAATACATAAACAAAATGGATGAGCTAAAAAACCCAGTAAGGGAATAAGAATAGGAATAAATAGAGCACATGGGTTCGAAGACATAACATGATAACATAAAAGGAATAGAACATGAATAAAAATAAGGAAGTATAACATGTATAACATGGTAACATAAAATCATGTCATCATAGGAATGTGGAAACAACATATAACATGACATAAATATGAGTCAAGGCTAACTGCCAAGACTATATCACATGGTGGACAAAGTCCCATCAAGGAATCAGGTTCACTCTTTTTCCCAACATGAAGTATCATGAGACTAAACATTACTCAATGTATTGGAGTGATATATGGGTGAACCCATCATAAAATTTTCATGAATATGTGTTCCACGTGAAGAATCATACATAAGAAATCAAGAAAAAACATAAGGGTTGCCCGTGGAAAGAATTGGGTATCATAATCATGTCAAGAGGCATAACAAAAGGGAATATCATAAAGGTGTCCATGAAAGAATGGATTTAAATCATACATGAACATTCATAAGATAAAATAGAAAATATCATGATAATTGATGTCAAAATGAGGTGAAAATATGTAAAAAAAAGTGTGTAAGAAACTTTAGAAATAAAACATTTTAGTGTGGTTTAATGAAAATATTAAAGAGAATTTAAAGCAGAAAAAGAATTTTTGTTTTCATAAAACAAAAAATGAAAAAATATAGTTTTTCATGATAAAATGAGTTATTTTATAAAAATAATGGTGGATTAAAATAGATTATGGATGGTACTTGAAAATGGGTAAGAAATTGGGAAGTTTCTTTTATTCGGGCTTGCTTATCGGGAATAATTGAGAAGAGAATATTATTAAAACATGTATTTCCCCATCAAATAAGGATGAACTGATCTGGATATATGATTTTGGAACATATAAACATAATTTATAATAATTATATAAAAATAAATAAGATTTACATTGGAGTAAAGAGAGAGAAAGCGTAACCCAAAGAAAAATGGAGTTTCATAAGAAAAAAAAAATACCTTACCTTATGTCTGAAACGGTTCTGCACTTATACTTAATGTCCTATATAATCAAATTAAATTAATTAATTAATTAATTAATTAAGAAACTTTTATACATGAATTTAATTTATTATAATTTTTTTAATTTCATTTATGGCATTTTTGATGTGTTATAAGATACAATTTGATCATTCGGGAGTGTTCGTTTCCTTGGTCTTCATGATCGGTTCACATGTATACATTTATAAAAGATTGTGTAAAGTGGGGGTAATTATATAGAATTGAAATTATATTTTATTAATAATATTATAGATATTTAAATGATATTATAAATAATTTGGTTATATTTTATGATGATGAATCATTAGATAAATAGTAAATGATAATCATTTAGGTTAGTTTTGGCGGTTTTCGATCACAATAAACTCATTTTGTTTTATCATTTAGTATTATGTAAATATGTTAGTTACAGAACATAAAAATGGTTATAAAATAAATTTTAAAATATTTTTCAACCATTATAATGGTTTTAAGGCCAGACTTGAAGGAGATAAAGTAAAATGAAAACTTTTCATCCTTGAAGGTGATAAAACAACATCTCACGGACAATGTTTCCATTTTTAGAATAAAAGGGAGAGGAAAAGAGGTTTTATTATGGATTATTACATTATCATAATAACATTACAGTATATATAAGGCAATAGATTTATCATGACACTTGGAAAAGTGTATGTTATCATAGAATAAGTAAAATAAAAGAACTTGAAAATAAATTTAAAAAAAAAGAAATACGATTTTACCTCCTGAATTCCTCCACCTTGAGAACCTCCTTAGGGAAATTTTTTTGGTATTTGGATGAGACCAAGGGGTATTTAACGTGGGAGAGAGTCTTGGGAAGATTATTGGGAATAATTTGTACAAGGGTCAAAACTTGACAGGTGTGAGGATAAGAGGTGGTGAGGGGTGGTATTTATAGTGGAGGGGGGAGGTGTTATCTCAATATTTTATTCATTAGTTTATTATTTTGGATCAAGACTATGAATAGTTTTATTCCCATGAATAAATATAGTAAATAGGGAAGTATATTTTGATATTATGGGCTTACATCATCCATGAATCATTGATGACTCATCCATGACACATAAATGAATAAAAAATTGAGAAAACAACTCCCCCCTCCACTATAATTCAAAAATGAAGTCCATTTTATGAAAAAAAAATCTAAATATGACAAATTTAATTTTTAATTAAAATCATCATTTACTTGGAAAATATCAATTTTAAAATTATAAATGATTTTATAACACTTTTAAAATTTAATTAAGGTCTCATAAAATTATATTATAATAATAAGACAACAAAATATTAATTTATGAATACATTTAATGAAAATAAATATTCTTTTAAATCATTATATTAATTATAAATTATAAATAATCATTTATATTTTATAAAAATATCAACACTTAATTTATCATTTCTAAAACATTTATTTACTTATTCCAAGATATAGATATATCATATTTTTATTTATAAGATACCCAAATTTTATTTATAATTTTATAGGTGAGGTTAGTATTCTATTAGCTGGTTTACTATTCATAAGGGTCGCATTACTATTCCAAAGTTCGAGTTACTATTTCATCGATATAGGTTTCTTAACTTCTAAAAGTACCTCTTATTTTATTCATTATTCATCTATAAAGTTTGTATTTTGTTATATATGTGATTTTATGTAACACCCCAAGAATTTAAAAATAAATTTGATTTTAAATTCATAAAATACTAAGTCTCTACAAAACAACACTTTATTATAAACAAGCCAATAAACATAATTTTTCCACTTCTATGATTTGAATTTTGAAAATATAATATACAGGGTAACATTCAGGGTTATTTTTTGGAGTATGATAGAACAAACTTAATTTTTGGTGAATAGTAACCTACCCTTATGAATAGTAACTTACCCTTATGAATAGTAATGTATCCTTATGAATAGTAATATACCCTTATGAATAGTAACCTCACCCATGGATGTATAAATAAAATTTAGGAACATTATAAATGAAATAGAACATTTTATAAATTATTGATTAAGTATTTGTATTTTTGTGGGTGATAAATATTTAATTACAGTTTTAAATTAATAAATGGATTTAAAAATAATTTTCATAAAATATGTCCCCAAATAAATATATTTTTTCCAATTATTTTGGTATAATTTTATGAGATCATAGTTAATTTTTGAAAGTATTATAAAATCAGTTTTAAATTTAAAATCTGCATTTTTCAACTAAATAATGATTTTATTTAAAAATTAAATTTCACATATTTAGAAATTTTTTGATAAAATGGAATTAATTTTTGGAATCTATGCATTGAAAAATGGTTATGGTGAATTTTTGGGATTTTTCTAAAATACTTCAATTTTAGGTGAATAGTAAAATACGATAATTTACGATAAATGATAAATACAAGGTTTATTGATTCATATGTGATGTAAGGCTGATGTAAGACCACTTGGTTCAAAATCAAATGAAAATATTACTATTCTTGGTCACAAGAATCAATATTATTTCTAGTCTTGATCAAAATAATAAAATAATGATTAAGATATTCAAAAATTACTCCTCTCCTCCACTATAACCCCCCCCCCCTCACTCCCACTTCTCTTCACTCCTACAAAGCCTTGTTCCTAGTCCAAATTCTGCTTAAATATCTCCCTAAACTCCTCCCACACGTCCATCAGCCATTGGTCTCATAAAAAGACCAAATCCTCTCCCCTAAAGAGGCTCTCAAGCAAGATTAATTCAAGAGGTAATTCCTCTTTTCAATTCTTTTACTTTCTTTTCAAGTTCCTTTATTTCCATTTATATACTCACCTCTCATCATCCAAATTTTATGAAAAATCCAGTACCTTACATGTAATTTAATTTTTTTATGATTATGGAATGTGTTATTCTCATCTCTCTTTTACCCTTCTTTTATACTGGTAGTAAAAAACACCATCTGAGATGAGCTAATTTGCCACATTCAAGGACGATGGGTCTTCAATTTATATTACCATCTTCAATTATGGTCATGAAACCATTATTATGGTTAAACAGACTATAATATATTTATTATTTCTCCTATATGGTTTTTTAATCCTTTTGTACATATGGTTTTGATTTATAAATCCAAATGAGTTTTTTGTGTTCAAAACCCGCTAATTAACCCAAACGGTTATCATTAAATAATTTATATAATGATTCATCTTCACTCCAAATAACAAAATTAAATTTAAAACCATTTAACCTTATATATTTTCACTAATAATATATAACTTAAATTCTATTCAACCATCCTCATTTTACATGATTCTCCATTCATGTATATAAGTATATCAATCATGAAACAAACGGACCCGAACAATGAAATTGAACCTCTTAACCCATCAAAAATTCCATGAATGAACTTAATAAGGTTATACTAAATCAATTAAATGTAGATTAGGTTCCTTAATTATTAATTAATGAACCTAAATTTTGATTATTCATGTCATTAAGATCAAGAGAAGAACACCATCAGACTTAAGGTAAGGGTTTCTTCATCTCACTTCCATTTTTGCGAGATATTTTGTATTCACTATTACTACTTGTTTATGGTGTATGTATACTGAAAATTGATGATTCATATCATGAATATATTTATTTTACTGATATTCAATGTATCATATTATGATTATTAATTTTTGGGCATACAATTCAATTGATTACAAAGTTTTAAGTATTTCCTACCCGAACCTCCATTTTCATTCAAGTTGGTCTTATTCTATACTCACCTCAAATAGATTCTTATTTATTCATATTTAATACTCATAAATTATTTTTTAATTATATATATATGTGTACCAATAATAATCCTTCTTTATTTTATGGGGAGTTACATTTTTTAAAATAATCTTTCAAAAAAACTGTTTTGAAATGTAAGCCCGATTCAAGGAACTTCTTGAATTCTTACCTATTTTTAACTTCACTCTATAATTTGTTTTAAGCCATATTTATCTTTCTAAAATCACATATTTTAACATGAAAAATATATTTTGGATCATTTCTAGTTTTATTAAATCAAACATGCCTTTTCACTTTAAAATCCTTTAATATTTTCCTTAAACCGCACTAAAATGTTTTATTTCTAAAGCTTCTTTAAAAACACTTTTTAAATGATTTCACCTCAATAGAACTTTATTTAAGCCTAAAATATAATTTCAATAAACTTTCCTTTTATTTTTTGGGATATACATGTTTACAATCTGATTTCATGACAAATACAAATGATTTTCCGAAATAACTCTTCTTTCCAAAGTAAAAAAGGATTTTTCTCATCTCACTTTAACTTTAATGAGATATATTCCTTGTTCAACAATTATTTCTTACTTGTATTTTATGTAATTCCCTTTGTTATATCATATAAAGAGTCCCCTTATTGTCATGATATTATAAGGGATTATGATTTTAATGTTTCAAGGTGGTATGGGACACTTTGGAATGTTTAAGGATTATTTCCTCAAGAATTTATCAATGGTCTCATTTAAAAGTATATTTATTTATGCCAAAATACTTTGATGAATCTTTTATTTCATCTAGTTTTATATATTATGATATAATCTAAAATATGTAGTTTAAGGGTTTCTAATTATTTTGAATTTGGATGATCTATCTTGATACCATTCACCAATTTACTTCGAATGGTTCGTGTTTATATTTAATGTATGGGGAAAGTTATTTTCATTTCATTTATTAGTTTCAATATGAATGTATATATTGTTTATATTTATACCCATTCATAATAGGAATGCATTGTAATTAGTAAGTGTTGGGTGGGGCCAGTTATATCCCCTCGATGCATTGGTAGCTCTCATGAGACAAACTATGGTCTTGGCATAAGGCCTTGACAAAATGGTTATTTATGGTCTTGTCATGAGGCCTTGACGGTATAATTATGATGTCCCACATTATGCATTCCTTATTTATGAAACAAGTAATTGAAAGTTCATGTGGTTATTTGACTAGTAGAATACCCATGATAGTGCTTTATTATGGCATATTTACTCAGCTCATATTCCTACCATATTATGTTCAAGTTTATTTTTAATGGCATGTGTTTTTAGTTATTCATCATGCCTAATGTTTATGTTTATAATATTTTATGCTTTATTTATTACCCTTATTGGGCATCTGAGCTCACCCCTTTATTATGTTTCATTTTATCAGGACATGATGAAGTTTATTGTGAATGACCTATAGCGATAAACTTAGAGTTGTGGATGTTCCCAATAAAACTTATATGTTTTTTTGCATTTCAAGTTGTAATTTTAAACCTATGTATGTATCTAGTTTTTCAAAAACTACTAAACTACTTTGTCGTTTGGGATTTGATTCCCTGTAATCATGCCAATGTATCAAAATAATGCACCATCTCTAGGCAACTGGGGTTGGGGCGTTACAGTTGGTATCAAAAGAAGTTTAGTAGAAAACTTGGAAACTAGATTTAAAAAATGTAGATTAGGGAAAAAAAACCTAAGATATACTTGATAATTCACATACAATAACATCCTAGAATTTTGGTAAGGAATAGATTATTTGGTTCACCCTAGAAAATAAATCCTTATCTGGATATTGCAAGTGGATGTGGTTCTGGGACAGATGTACCTAGGAGTAACAACTCTGACAAGGTGTTTTGGGCTTGAACCAAGGTAACCTAGCACACAACAACAGGCCTTAATACGCACCTGGTTTGGAAATCATGTGGGGTATGCTTAGGATAATTCAAATTTTCTTTATAAACCATTATGAAGGATTTATTCTTCCAAAGTAACCAAACTATATGGTTCTGGGATTTATGATGCATAAATTTATGATATATTATATAACTTTTTTATAGTTATAAAAATTTCATAATTTTATGAGCTAATAGAGTATATGGAATTAATTAAAAATGTAAGCTAGTGAAAGGAATGATAACTTCACCAATGCATGTGATGAAAATAGTAAGAAGGATCATATCTCTCATGATCTTAAACCATCGTTTCAAAGTAAGATAGTCTCTCGAGTATCCTCATCATATGAGGAAATAGTATCGTGTATTAAAAAGGTATGTAAATACTTTTATGAGTCCTATGGCTTTGAAGGGAAGAAAAATAAGAAAAGGATGATAGAGAAAAATATGGATAAAGGGAAGAAGGGAAAGAAGGGTTTTCTCACATGTGATAACTGTGGAAAGAATCACCCTGGTAAATGATTGAAGGGAATGGGAGTTTGTTATAAGTGTGGAGAAAAAAGGACACCAATTTCGTGATTATAAGGGAAAGAAAATGGTTTACAATATACAATGCTTCAACTGCAAGAATATGGGACACTATGCAAATCAATGTCCCAAGCATTAGAGGAATATACCCCAAATGATGATACTGGATAATGATCAGGTTATGATGTTGCCACAGATAAAGTAGAATTATTAATATGTCTTGTCAAGAATCATGTCATTTGAATATATTTTTCAGAAATGTACTGGTTATAAGAATTATGGAATATATGAGTATTGTACTACAATACTTTTTCATTAAGGATGTGAAACCATAAGTTGAATTGTACCAAGAAAATATATTCAGCGGAAATTTAAACTTTTTGGAAAATGCATGATTCAGGGAAGGACAGCCCTTAATATATTTCTAATAATGAATATAGCGATGAAGAAATGATTCATTTGGATAAGTACTAACTACCTCAAAACTGATTTTTGACTTGTCTACAAGTGGTTTATTCTATCATTGATGGAGTTTACAACATTTTTGGATATAATGAATTTATCCAATAGCATTTTTAAGGATTAATGCATGTTTCCAATATGGTTTTATGTTCATTTGAGTTATTATCATATTTCAAGAGTACATGTGATGAGGATATTCACGTGTCAGGAATGTGAAATTTTAGGGCTTCTTCATGTTCATTAAAGGTAAATAAGGTAGAATATGCATTGAGCAGGTTAGATCATGGAGTTATAAAAAATTGAGGATTGATAAGGACCCCATGTACATGGATCTGGCAAGGATGGATATTAGAATGATTCTAAAGTATTAGATCATGATATTTTGTAATTTTAAACCATTTTTGAAATGGTTTAATTTGATCAATTTATGATGTTTTATAGATTAATGTTACTACATGATGAAACCCATGATAAGAGATGAAGTGTAGATAGTTCAAGGCACAAAAAAAGGATAAGATTGTGTTCATGAAATAGAAACATGTATTTATACTCTTATAGAGTGGAATAATTCCTGAACTCTAGGAAAAGACTCTTAAAAAATAATTTTTTCCTGTTATCATAACTATAGTTTATGGTTTTGTGGTAATGATCTTTCATCTGATCATTTTCTCTATCAATTTCCATTAGAACATGATGGTTTGATTATTCTCCCATAACCATGTTATCCAATTAGAATGTGTAGTTTTGTAGTAACTGATGCTTTTCCCTTTCCCTCTTATTAAGAGGATATTTTAACCATGTGTGGGTTTCCAACAAGGGAATTTTCAAGTATCAACCATTAACTTTTGAAATTCAATTTTGAAGTTTTTATGACAAAATTTGTGTAAGGAGGGGATAATGTGACACCCCAAGGATTTACAAATAAATTTAATACTGAATGTATAAAACACTGAGTCTCTATAAAACAACACTTTGTTATAACTGAGCCAATAAACATAATTTTTTCTCTTTTATGATTTGAATTTTGAAAATCTTATATACATGGTTACGTTCAGGGTGATTTTTGGAGTCTGATAGAACAAACTTAATTTTTTGTGAATATTAACCTACCCTTATGAATAGTAACTTACCCTTATGAATAGTAATGTACCCTTATGGATAGTAATATACCCTTATGAATAGTAAACTCACCCATATATGTATAAATAAAATTTGGGCACATTATAAATGAAATAGAACATTTTATAAATTATTGATTAAGTATTGGTATTTTTGTGAGTGATAAATATTTAATTATAGTTTTAAATTAATAAATGGATTTAAAATTCATTTTCATAAAATATGTTCCTAAATAAATATTTTTTTGTCCAATGATTTGGGTATAATTTTATGAGACCATAGTTAATTTTTTAAAGTATTACAAAATTATTTTTAAATTTAAAATCTGTATTTTTCAACTAAATAATGATTTTATTTAAAAATTAAATTTCACATATTTAGGAAATTATTTTGATAAAATGGAATTAATTATTGGATTCTACATGTTAAAAAATGGTTATGGTGAATTTTTGGGGTTTTTCTAAAATACTTCAATTTTAGGTGAATAGTAAAATACGATAATTTATGATAAATGCTAAATACATGGTTTATTTTTTAAGAAAAGTGATCTTGGTGGCCCTTGTATTAGAGGTAGAAAAAAAGTTACAGAAGGAAAAACGAAGGAAATTTACATTTATCCCGGAGAAGAGTAGGAACCATATCTTCAGGTAGAGTAGTCAAGTGATGACATACTTCTGCATTTACCCCTTTGTTAGACAACCCATCAGCAATATAGTTGGCCTCCCAAAAGTTTTGAGTAATGAAATAGTGAAATGTGGAAAGATTGTCAATGAAATTCGTCCATTTAGCCACCATCCTCCATGATAGGTGTTTCTACCCCCTTCTGACAGCTTGCACAAGAGTGGTGGAGTCTCATTCCAACCATATATTATTACAATTCCTTCAGATAATGACCTAGAACACCATGATAAGCCCCATAATCTCTGATTCAAGCGTATTTTCATTCTCACATGAGTTGTACAAGCATTCAAGGTCATCCCCATTCCCATCCCTAAATATGGAACCATATCCCGAGGAGCATGGGTTATCCCTCGAAGCTCTATCTGTATTGCATTTGATCTATCTTGAAAATGGTGGTATACAGAAGACTTCAAAAGTATGATGAGGGGATGGGTAGTTTCTAGAAATTTTCAAACACTTTAGGACCACCCAGTCCTCCATGAGGTTAATGCAATTTTCCGAATGTAGTTTGTTCGTATCCTGAACCGCAGCCATGATTAAGCCCAGTTCGCAGCCTGCATTGAAGCGTGACTTGTTGTGCAGCGTGGCATTTCTGTTGATCCATATGTAGTGGACAATTTCATCATAGAACACCTGAAACAACACCAGAAACTACTTGGAAAGAGTAGCACTGAATAGTTCTGTGAGGAGAGTTCGGACAGAATTAGTGTAGCCAGTCTGGACACCAAAAATCTGCTACACTGCCATCCAAAGAGAGGAGGTATCCTTGCAGCTCATAAAGAGATTATCGGTATCTTCTCTGTGTTTTTTACATAGGGTACATAGAGAGAATAAGGATAAAATCACCCTTTAAATATTTACATCCACAGATATCTTATTGAAATTCAGTCTCCATATAGAAGTGTGAACCATGAGGGTGTCATCCATTTTTTATTCAATCTCCCAATCCATTATTGCTCACCATCAATCAGGTGCTTTTAAAAGCTTTTTGAGTCCACCCATCCATTTTTAGATCCCTACCAAATCATATTATCTTCTTGGTTAACAAATTCATGTCCATTAACAATATTGAAGACATCATCCAGTACCATTTCCATGTTTTCCAACTGGTCCTTGATCGTGATGTTATTATTGATGTTAGAATCCTCCAGGTTAACCTGATTAATAAGTTTTACACCAGTCCAGTTGTCATACTAGAAACAAAGGGAATAATTCCTATTCACCATCCATTTAGAGTGATTTATCACTTTCTAAAACATTGAATTTATCCTGATCCAAATGGACGATTCAAGATAGGTGTCTTTTCCTACAATAATTCTGTCTATAAACATGTTCCTTAAGAATTCCATTGCATCAGATTTGTTATTGATGAGTTTCAAAACAAACTTATCTTGTTGAGACTGATTTAAGTCCTCCATGTTCTTGATACCAAGACCTCCCAGGTTTCATGGAAAGCATCATTTCTTTCATGGGGTAGTGATTATTTTTCTTTCCATAATATTTCCACTCCAAACAAAGTTTTTCATCATCATGTTGAGCCATCTAATGATAGAAACCAGAAAAAGATACACCATGAAGGAGTAGACCAACTTCGAGATAAAAACATGAAAATATTACTATTCTTGGTCACAAGAATCAATACTATTTCTGGTCTTGAGAAAAATAATAAAATAATTATTAATATATTCAAAAATTACTCCTCTCCTCCACTATAACCCCCCCCCCCAATCCCTCTTCTATTCACTCCTCTCAAGCCTTGTGCCTAGTCTATATTATGACCAAATCTTCCCCTAAGATCCTACCCCACATCCATAATCCTTTATTATCATAAAAATTCCAAATCCTCTCTCCTAAAGAGTCTCTCAAAGAAAATTAATTCAAGAGGTAATTCCTCATTTTAATTCTTTTACATTCTTTAAGTTCCTTTATTTTCATTTCTATCCTCAACTCTCCTCATCAAAATTTTATGAAAAATGCATTACCTTACATTTACTATAATGTTTTCATGATTATGGAATATGTTATTATCATCTATCATTTACCCTTCTTTTATACCAGTAGTAAAAAAACATCATCTGATATGTTCTAATTTACCACATTCAAGGATGATGGGTCTTTAATTTCTATTACCATCTTTAATTTTGGTCATAAAACCATTATTATAGTTAAACCAGACTATAATATATTTATTATGTCTCCTATATGGTTCTTTAATCTTTTTTTACACATGGTTTTTATTTATAAAGAAAAATGAGGTCATTGTGTTCAAAAATCACAAATTAACCGAAACGGTTATCATTAAATAATTTATATAATGATTCATATTAACTCCAAATAACCAAATGAAATTTGAAACAATGTAACCTTATGGATGTTAACTAATAACATATAACTTTAATTTTGTACAACCATCCTCATTTTACATGATTCTCCGTTCATGTATATAAGTATACCGATCATGAAACAAACGGACCCGAACAATGAAATTAAACCTCTTAACCCATCAAAAATTCCATGAATGAACTTAATAAGGTTGTAATAAATAAATTAAATTTATAGTAGGTTCTGTATTAATTAATTAATTAACCTAATATTTTATTATTCAGGTCATTAAGATCAAGATAAGAACACCATCGGACTTAAGGTAAGGGTTTCCTCATCTCACTTCCATTTTTGTGAGATATTTTGTATTCACTACTACTACTTGTGTATGGTATATGTATACTGCCCATTGTTTTTTCATATCATGAATCTATTTATTTTCATTATATTCAATATATAATATTATTATTATTAATTTTGAGGCATACAATTCAATTGATTACAAAGTTTTAAGTATTTCCTACCTGAACCTCTTTTTTAATTCAGGTTGCTCTTATTCTCTACTCACCTCAATGAAATTATTATTTATTCATATTTAATCCTCATAAATTCTGTGTGAATGTTATATATATGTGTACCAATCATAATCCTTCTTTATTTTATGGGGAGTTACATTTTTTAAAATAATCTTTCAAAGACATTGTTCTGAAATGCAATCCTGATTCAAGAAACTTCTCAAATTCATAACTATTTTTAAGTTCACTCTAAAATCTATTTTAAGCCATATTTATCTTTCCAAAATCACATATTTAACATGAAAAATATATTTTGGTTAATTTCTAGTTTTATTAAATCAAACATGCCTTTGCAATTTAAAATCCTTTAATATTTTCTAAATCTCTTTTTAAATGATTTCACCTCAATAAGACTTTATTTAAGCCTAAAATATAATTTCAATGAACTTACATATTATTTTTTGGGATATTCATGTCTACAATTTGATTTCATGAAAAATACAAATTATTTTCCAAAATAACTCTTCTTTCTAAAGTAAAAAAGGATTTTTCTCATCTCACTTTAGCTTTAATGAGATATATGCCTTGTTTGCCACTTATTTATTACTTATGGTGTATGTATTTCCATTTTGTATATCATATCAAGAGTCTCCTTATTCTCATGATATTACAATGGATTGTGATTTTAATGTTTCAAGGTGGTATGGGACACTTTGGAATGTTTAAGGATTATTTCCTCAAGAATTTCTGAATGGTCTCATTTAAAAGTATCTTTATTTATGTCAACATCATTTGATGAATATTTTATTTCATAGAGGTTTATATCTTATGATATCATCTAAAATATTTTGTTGAAGGGTTTCTAATTAGTTTGAATTTGGATGTTCTATCTTGATATCATTCACCAATTTACTTCAAATGGTTAGTGTTTATGTTTAATGTACGAGGAAAGTTATTTACATTTCATATGTTAGTTTCAATATGAATTTATATGTTGTTTATTTTTATCTTTGTTCATAATAGGAATGAATAGGAATTAGTAAGTTTCGGGTGGGGATCTCTATATCCCCTTGGTTCATCGGTAGGTCTCATAAGACAAACTATGATCTTGGTACAAGGCCTTGAAAAAATGGTTATTTATGGTCTTGGCATGAGGCATTGATGGTATGGTTATGATGTCCCGCATTATGCATTCCCTCTTTATGAAACAAGTAATTGAAATTTCATTTGGTTATTTGATTAGTATAATACCCATGATAGTGATTTATTATGGAATATTTACTCAACTCATATTCCTACCATATTATGTTCAAGTTTATTTTTAGTGACATGTGTTTTTAGTTATTCATCATGACTAATGTTTATGTTTATGATATTTTCTGTTGTATTTCTTACCCTTACTAATCATCTGAGCTCACCCCTTTCTTATGTTTCATTTTCTCGGGACATGAATAAGTTTATTATGAATGACCTCCAGGGATAAACTTAGATTTGTGTATGTTCCCAATAAAACTTATATGTTGTTTTTCATTTCAAGTTGTAATGTTGAACCTTTGTATGTATCTGGTTTTTTCAAAACTACTAAACAACTTGGTCCTTCTATATTTGATTCCCTGTAATCATGCCAATGTATTAAAAAATGCACTAGATTTGGGAAACTAGGGTTAGGGCATTACATTTTATGTGATCTATAATATATGGAATAATTAAAAGAAGGGAGAAATTACATTGATAAAAGTTTAGGTCATTACATTCTTCCCACCTTATGAAATTCTGCCCTCAAAATTTCATTTTACATAAATAGTTGAGGGTATTTCTTCCTCATTTCTCCCTTCGGTTCTCATATTATCTCTTCATACTTATAGTTCCTCCATAGTACTTTGAAGGAGAGTGGTCCTATTGCATATAACTTTATCTCTACGATACAATATCTTCACTGGATACTCCTCATAATAGAGATCATTCTCCAATTATACCACCTATGAATTTAGTACATGTGAAGGATTTGGTATGTACTTCCTCATGTAGAATATATAGAATACATCATGTACTTGAGAAATTGTAGGTGGAAGTGTTAGTCGATAGGCCACATCTCTAACATGATCAAGTATCTTAAAGGGGCCTATGTACCTGGGAATTAGCTTTCCTTTCTTCCTAAATATCATAACCCTCTTTCATGGAGATATGTGGAGTAATACCATCTCATAAACCTTAAAATTGATGTCCCATCGATAATTTTTTTCATGTCTATTCTATCGGATTTGTGATTCCTTGATATGTTGCTAAATGGTTTTCACCTTTTACACCATTTCTTCAACCATTTTAGGTCCTAGTAGCTTACATTCACTAACTTCATCCCAATACACCAGTGTTCTGCATCTTTTCCCATAAAAGGCTTCATATGGAGTCATTTGGATGCTTGAGTGGAAACTATTGTTATAAGATAACTGGACCAGAGCAAAATGTTAGTCCCATACTCCCTTGAAGTCCATATAACATGCCCTCAACATGTCTTCCAATGTCTAAATATTCTGCTCAGATTGGCCATCAGTTTAAGGATAATAGGCTATACTGAAGTTCAGCTCAGTATTGAGAGTATGTTGGAGAATTTTCCAGAACTTGGAGATAAATCTTGGATCTCGATCAAATATAATCGATAGCGGTTCTCCATGCATCCTTACAACTTATCTGATGTATATTCGTGCAAGTTGATCCAGTGATAAGTCCTCTAAAATTGCAATAAAGTGATTTTTCTTTGTAAGACAATCCACAAAAACCCATATAGAATTTTTTCCTCTGGATTTATTCAAAAGTCCAATGAAAAAGTCTATGGTGTTGTTTTCCCACTTCTATGTTGGTATAGGTAATTCTTACAATATCCCTTTATACTTTTTCCTTTCATCCTTCACTTATTGACCTACTAGGAACTTTTATATATATTCAAAAAATTCCTTCTTCATATTGTCCCCACCAATAGTGCTCTTGGAGATCTTGATACATCTTTATGCTCTCTTAGTGAATAGAGAAGGTTGAGCTATGTGCATCATTTAAAAGCTCTTTATTTATCTCTGGATTATATGGTATACATAGTCATGACCCAAATCTCACAACTTCTTCCTCATCCATTTTGAACTTTGAGGATTACCCATTTCTCATGGCTTCCACCTTATTCTGAATTTCTATATCATTTCTTTGAGAATCCTTTATTTTCTCCATGAGGTATGATTGAGTAATCATTTAAGAAATGATTGATTATGTTTCATCCTTAATTATTCCCATGTCCATCCATTTCAGATCTAAGAATATTGGATTCTTCTCAATTCTCATCATTGATAAAGATGCAGGATCCTTTCTACTTAGAGCATCCTCCACCTTATTTTCCTTACTAGGATGGTAATGGATTCAAAATTCGTAATATTTGATGAGATATAACCATATTATCTGGTTCATATTAATATCCTTCTATGTGAATATATATTTGAGACTCTTGTGATCAGTATATATCTCACACTTCTCCCCATATAGATTATGCTGCCAGATTTTCAATGCAAAGATCACAACTGTCAACTCCAGATCATGCGTGGGATAGTTTTAATCATGAATTTTCAACTGCCATAAGCACTAAAACAAAATTGGGTTTATCTAGCGCTATGGATTTAACAGTGCTAGCTAAAAGCACTGTTAAAGACCCACTTTTTCAGTGCTAAAAAAGCGTGGATAAAGGGGTGTTTATTAGCATTTTTTTAGAAGCGCTGATAAAGACCCCTCTTTATCAGTGCTTTTTTAGTAGCGCTGATAATGGTATATTTAAAAAAAATCATTAAAAATAATATATTAATAAATATATATATTTATATTGATATAAATATAATATATATTTTTTAAAATATGTTTTAGATAATGTAAATAGGAATTTATACTTAATTTTTATTAGATATTTAGTTAAAATGACTTATAAAATAATTAAAAAATATTTTTAATTAATAATTTTCTTATTATTACTGATTAATAGTCATTTAATATCAATTTGAAGATGAAAAAAATCAAAAAATTAATAAAAGATCTAAAATAAGTTAAAAGCGTAACTCGAACTTCAAACGGCCATAACTTTTGATCTGGGTGTCAGTTTCGGCTTTACCACATATCAAATAGAAGCATGTGATGAGATCTATGTATTCGATGAAATAGTTAAACCTCTTTGACATTTTTAATACCCAAAAAATACTATAAGGCCTCCAAAACTAAGTTTTTATTTGGGGTACCCCGATTTTTTAACATTCAATGGATTTTTAGCCTCATTTAAGGGGGTCTTATTGCCTTTTCTTGGTGGAGACTGAATTTATTCCCAGGGATTACATTTATATTGATATTATGGATTTAAAATTTTATCATTTTTTGACAATGTAATTTATTTATAATTAAATATATGCATGTTTATTATATTTTCTTATAATAAATCAGTCATATAAATACATATACCAACATATTTATGTAAAAATGTATATTCTAATATATGTAAAATCAATACATATTCTAAAAATGTATTTAAAACAATATCTAACCATTTTTTACATTATTAAAATATATTTATAATGTTTATATATAAATATATGTGTGTATTAATAAACATATATATTTATATTTATATTATATTCTAATATATGTAAATGAATATAATATATAATATATTTAAATAAGTATAAGTATATATATATAACACACACACACATATATTGTATAAATACATTTAAAAATAATTATATAAATATATGAATAAATATATATATATATATATATATGTAAATATATATATAAATAAACATAAATATCATTAAAGAGACAAAAAATCAATATAGTGTCGTGGTAAAGGAATTCCATATTCAATAGAGATGTGCAGGGTTCAAATCTAGGAAGACGTCCATGGGGCTATAAATTCGCAAAGTGCTAATAAAATGGGTGGTGGGGTGAAAAGCGCTGATAAAGGTGGTGGGATAATTGTTAAAGGTCTGGTGGAAGCACTGATAAAGGGGGGTTAGGCTTGTGGGCGTGTGAAAAAAAATCACCCCCTTTAACAGAACTGCCTTTATCAGTGCTAAAAACGTTGTTAAAGGCCCCTTTAACAATGCTTTTTTAGGGCTGATAAATTCTTTGGGACTTTAACCACGCTCAAATATTAGCAATTTTTTAGCACTAATAAAGGATTATTCTAGAATTGTTAAATTCCTATTTTGTAGTAGTGGAGGTATAGGATATCACTTTATCATTTTGAATAAGTACATAATCTAAGTCCTCTAAAGCATAATTGTATACCACAAAGAGTTCCCCGCTTGTTGGTGGTGTGAGCACTGGTGTAGTGATATGCCTCTTTTTCAACTCTTTAAAGTAGTCTTCACATTCACTGGTCAAGAAAAACTTCACTCCCTTTCGAGTCAGCTTGGTTAGTGGATTTTAAAACTATGATAAGTATCTCATGAATCATATGTAGTACTTTTCTAGACCAAGGAAGTTGTAGATATCTATTATAGATATTTTCCTGGATCACTCTTTGATTGAATTTATCTTGTAAGGGTCCACAAATATCCCTTTTCTAGTGATTAAATTCCCCAAGAATGATACTTCCTCCATCCAAAACTCACATTTACTGTACTTTGGATATAGTTTCTCTCTTCTCAAAGTCTTCAACATAGTATTCAAATGCTCCTCGTGTTCCTCCTTACTCTTGGAGTATATCATAATATCATCAATAAAGACTACCACAAATTTGTCGACGTAATATCTAAAGACTCTATTCATTAAATCTATAAAAATTATTAGAGAATTAGTGAGTCTGAAGGGCGTCACTATGAACTCATAGTGTCTATAACTTATTTGAAAGTAAGTCTTGGGAATATCTTCCTTCCTCACCATTAATTGGTGATATCCAGACCAAAGGTCCACCTTAGAGAAATACTTGGCCACACATAATTGATTGAACAAGTAATATATCCATGGCAGGGGTTACTTGTTCTTTATCGTGATTTTTTTGAGCTCGTGATAATCAATATATAGTCACATTAATCTATCCTTCTTCTTGACAAAGAGGACTAGTGCACCCCATGGTGAATCACTCGAGCATATAAAACCTTTTTCCAGATTCTCCTGTAACTGCATCTTTAGTTCTTTCAGCTCAATGGTATCCATTTTATAATGTGTCTTTGATATAGGCAGATATCTAAGAATAAGTTAAATCAAGAAATAAACCTCTCAGTCATGAGGAAGATCAGGAAAATATTCAGGGAACACATCAGTGTAGTATCTCACAATGGGAATGTATTCGAGCATGGTTCTCTCCTTTGTCTCAATCATTTGAGATAGATATCCTTTCTCATAAGGAAATAATATCCACACTTGAGAGAATGATTCTAAAGGAGATTCATCCTCCTCCTTACACTTATACATAATTAGAGGATGCCTCAGGATGTGAAGAGTGATCTTCCTTTCACAAAATTTGATATTGTCTTTGTATAAAGATAGTCAATCCATACCCAATATAGCATCTAACTCCACCAAATGAAGTAAGAAATGATTTTTTTGGTAGGTTCATTCCACAAACATTAGTCGGGGGAGTTATATACTTTGGATGTAATAATTTATCCATTTTTTATTCTCATTAATAACTTAACCTCTATATTTTTAGGTGGTGTTTTAATAGTTCTACTAAACTTGAAAGATATGAAAGAATGCATAGAACTAGAATCAAATAGTACAATCTCTATTATTGAATGAATAACCAGCATAGCCGTCACCGCATCATTTTTGGGCTCCACCTTAGAAGTATTGATATAATATTACCTTCGTTTCTACATTGTAGTTTGTTGTTGTTGATTGCTTCCAACAACCCTTGGCTTAGGGAAATGGCTTGCATAGTTCCCATGTTCCTTGCAGTTGAAACACTACACTACAGGATAAGTGTTGATCAGAACATTCCTTTCTTCTTTATCATTAGTGGGATTCTTCAAATCCCTTTGGTATTTATTATCCATATTCCCTTATCTTCCTCATTTGAAGCATCTCTTGGTTCCCTTTAAGCAATTTCTAGGATTATTCTTCTCGTACTTTTGAAAAATGGGATGTTGGGTCTTCTCTCCATTATGGGATTTATCTGTTGATTCAACCATATTAAACTCTATTTTTCCCTTTTTATCACTGGGACCATGAGATCACTGAGAGTCTCTGATCTCCATTTCAACTTTAAGGTCACAACAGAAAATCTCTTCATAGCCATTGAAGTCTCGAATCACTAACGCTTTTCTTAGACTCAGTTTTAGTCTAATAAAGAAGAAATACACCTTGATTTATGTGTTCATGAAAAATCCATAGGCATATCATGAAAGCCTTATGAATTTTTCCCCATACACCGCTGATATACTTTTCTTCCTTTTACATTAGTTTGAGGAACTCCCTTTCCATATTAATACAAAGGGTTTAGGAAAAATATTTATTAAAAAACATTTTCTACAAATATTCCCATTACATGGAATCAATTTCATCCTTAGACTTTGTGTTCTTGATCAGTTTCCACCACTAATCAACTTACCCATCAAAATGATAAACCACCAACACAACTTTCTCTTTTTCTTATCACTATAGGATAAATAAGATCTTCTAAATATAGTTAATCCATTATTCTATGAGGAGGGTATCATAAGATCCACTAAATTTAGGAGGCCTTTGATGCATGAAGGATTCGAATGCAACTTTATATCTCTTAGGAGAATTAGGGAATTACACATGAATCAAGTTATTATTCATAACTTGAGCCAACTGACCAAGTATTTTCATGAAGTTTTTATCACCCATATCCATCATATTTGGAATATCATTAGGGAAATCATCATGTTTCCTATCCCATTGATTATTATCACAAGTTCTCCTATTTCCAACCATTAACTAAGAAAATGAAAGTACAGTTAGTGGGATTTAATACTTAGGTAATAGGAATATAAAAATGAAACTTTGAACATGTATGGATAAACTTGTAAAGAAAAAGTATTCCCTAACTTTTGAAACCTTAATTTTCAATATAGGTTATCCATAGTGATAGAATTTTCCACAGATTTCTTACTAATGTGATCTATTACTAATCTCCAAAAATAACTATACCTTTCTCTGATATCATATATAATGGACCTAGACTTTTACACATATTATTACATGATTTTAATCATAATTAGCCATCAAATACAACCAAGGATCATAAAGTCTAGTGTCTTTGGAAGATTAGGTACATAATTAAAAATCATGAAATAAAAATATATTTTATTTAATCTTTATAATATGCTCCTAACTCCCTTTGACTACTTATATCCACATTGGATAACCTGGGGAATACATGAATAAAAGGTATGAGAGAAAAATTCTAGTAAGGGAATAAGCATAGGAATAAACATAACACATGGGTTGGAAGACATAACATGATAACATAAAAGGCATAGAACATGAATAAAAATAAGGATGTATAACATGTATAACATGGGAACATGTAATCCTGGAATCATAGTAATGTGGAAACAATATATAACATGATATAAACATGATTTGAGTCTAACTTCCAAGACTATATCAAATGATGGACAAAGTCCCATAATAGAATCAGGTTCACTCCCTATCCCAACATGACGTCTCATGAGACTAAACATTACCCAATTCATTGTATCACTATATGTTCACACACATCATAACATTTTCATAAATATTTTTTCCACATGAATAATCATACATAAGTAATCAAGAAAAAACATAAGGGTTACCCATGTAAAGAATTAGGTATCATAATCATTTCAAGAGGCGTAACAAAAGGGAATATCATAAATGTGCCCATGAAATAATGGATTTAAATCATAAATGGACATTAATAAAGAAAAATAGGCATAGATAATGATAATTTATGTCAAAATTAAGTGAAAACATTTAAAAAATAGTGTTTACGAAACTTTAGGAATAAAACATTTTAGTATGTTTTAATAAAAATAGTAAAGAGCATTTAAAGAGGAAAAGGAATATTTGTTTTCATAAAACCAAAAAAATATATTTTTTCATGATAAAATTAGTGATTTTAGGAAAATAATGGTGGCTTAAGATAGATTATGGATGATACTTGAAAATAGGTAAAAATTTGGGAAGTTCCCTTTATTCGGCCTTACTTATCGGGAAGAATTGAGAAGGGAATCTTATTAAAACATGTATTTCCATGTAAAATAAGGATTAACTGATAAAGATATATAATTTTGGAACATATAAAAATAATTTAGAATAATTATATAAAAATAAATAATAGTTACATTTGGGTAAATAGAGATAAATCGTAACCTGAAGGAAAAATGGAGGTTCGGAAAGAATCTCTTACCTTATGTCTGAAATGATTATGAACTTGTACTTAATTTCATGGATAATAAAATTAAATACATTAATTAATTAATTTATAACCTTTTATACATGTATTTTATTTATTATAATTTTATTAAGTTCATTTATTCCCTTTTTGATGATTTAGAAGATACAATTTTATCGTTTGGGAGTGTTTGTTTCCTTGGCTTTCATGATTGGTTCACTTGTATACATGTATGGAAGATTGTGTAAAGTGGAGGTAATTATCCAAAATTGAATTTATATGTTATTAATGATCTTAAAAATATTTAAATTATCTTATAAATCAGTTTTTTTATATGGTATTAGGATTAATAATTGGATAAATAGTTAATGATATTCATTTATGTTAATTTTGGTGATTTTTGATCACAACAAACTCGTTTTGTTTTATCATTTAGTATTATATAAATATGTTAGTTATAAATTATAAAAAACATTATAAAATATATTTTAAAATATTTTTCAACCATTATAATATTTTTAAGACCATACTTGAATTTGTTAAATGAAAACTAAAAACGATCGTCCTTGAAGGTGATAAAACAACACCTCACAGATGATGTTTCCATTTTTAGAATAAAAGAGAGAGGAGAATAGGTTTGATTATGGATTTTTCAATTGTAATAATAAAATTATAGTATGTATAAGGTAATGGGGTTATCATTCCACTTTTATGGTAGGAGGTGAGGATAGAATAAGAAAAAGAAAGTAACTTGAAAAGAAATTAAAAGAAAAGAAAGGGTATTTTACCTCTTGAATTCCTCCTACTTGAGAACCTTCTTAGGGAAAAGGTTTTAGTATTTTGATGATACCAAGGACTCTTTTATGTGTTAAAGATTCTTGGGAATATTATTGGGAATAATTTTTACAAGTATCAAATCTTGAAAGGTTTGGGGAGAAGAGATACTGATGGGTGGTATTTATAGTGGAGGAGGGAGGTGTTTTCTCATTATTTTATTCATTAGTTTATTATTTTGGCTCAAGAATATTAATAGTTTGATTATAATGAATAAATATAGTAAATATAGAAGTATATTTTTATATTATGGTCTTACATCATCCATTCATCATCTATGACTCATCTATGACACATAAATTCATTTATTTGTTAAATACCACAAATTTACTATTCACCAAAAATTCAACTATTTTAGAAAACTACCAAAAATTAAACCTAACCATATTTAGACATTTATAATGAAAAAATGAACTCAATTTTATGAAAATAATTTTCTAAATATGATAAATTTAATTTTTAATTAAAATCATCATTTACTTGGAAAAACCGATTTTAAAATTATAACTTATTTTATAACACTTTGAAAAATTAATTAAGGTTTCATAAAATCATCTTATAATCATAAGAAAAAAATATTAATTTATGAATACATTTCATGGAAATATATTTTCTTTTAAATCGTTATATTAATTATAAAATTATAAATAAACATTTTTGTTTTATAAAAATACCAACACTTAATTTATCATTTCTAAAACATTTATTTATCTATTCCAAGATATAGATATATCATATTTTTATTTATAAGATACCCAAATTTTATTTATAATTTTATAGGTGAGGTTACTATTCTATTGGTCAGTTTACTATTTATAAGGGTCACATTAATATTCCAAAGGTCAAGTTACTATTTCATCAGTGTAGGTTCCTTAACTTCTAGAAATACCTCTTATTTCATTAATTATTAATTTATAAAGTTTTTATTGTATTCTCTTAGTGATTTTATATTATTTATAATATATGGAATAATTAAATTAAGGGATAAATTCTATTTATAAAATTTTGGGTCGTTACATGCATGATATTCCATGTGGTATATTTGATAGGTGATCTAGTGCACAAAAATTTCATATTTCATATCCTGATACAAGAATTCTACTCATGTTAACCTTAACATTTATTCATGACCTACAATACTTCATGAAAAAAAATCGATTAAGGATAACTCAAAAGTTTATTTTGAGAGGTTAATTATCATTTCACTTTATGATATATATCTATATATATATATTTGAATCCAATATTAATCAATGATAAATTAGAGATTTCCTTTTATATAACATGATAAATTTTATATTATTAAACTCCTAAGAATACTTAACAAAACTAAACATATGTAAATCTCTAACATATCACATATGAGAGACTTCTATATCATCCTTATGTTTACTACTCTTTTATAATTTTGGTAAACTCATTACTTCTCTATGTAATTTCTATCATATCTCTATGTGACCATATGATAAAACCCTCCCAATAAAATCTTTAATGGGTAAAATCTATAAAGATTTCATGTTTCAATAATGGTGAGATTTAGGAATCACATTCCAAAATTTCAACTACTGGACATAATATTAAAACTCCTTAGCTTCACAGCATCAAATGTTATAATGTTAATAAATTTAATTGTCTACTTAGAACTCTTTCTAAGTACATCATCATCGTCGTTCTTGGAATCATTTCCATAAAAAAATAATTGAAATTTTGTGGTAAAAATGTATCTATTTACATTAACCTTTTATCAAAATACCCTAAACCTTTTAAGATATTAATTGATATTAATTTTCTATTTTTACTATTAAAATCCTTCATTTATAAAATTTGAACTTCCCTAAGTCTAAACATACTCCCACTAGCTTCTGAGACACTGCATTGTTTTAAGAATGTAATTCTAAGATACAAAAACTTTTTTATGTTAAGATATAATACTTATTTCCTTCATTGGGAATGTTTAGAAAATAAACAATTTTATCCATATCATGTGTGGTTTTCTATTTTTTGATCATTATTCTAAGAAAAAAACTTTATTATTTAAAATATTCCATTGGCGGTGGGGTTAAATCTCTCATATTTTAACAAACATATGTATAAAAACTTTTTTCCTAGATAAAACATTTTTATCCTTATATTATTTTCAAAACTCATTATATAATCTGATGAATCATAAACCATATGTATTAATCTCATATTATTGATAACAAATCCCTGTTAATAAATAACTTCTCGTATTACATAAGAGAAATGAGATGAAATCACACATCTTTTATTTCTATTTGATCTTGATATATTCTTGTACATTCAATTACATGATTCATAAACCCTTTACTTAATTATTTGAATGAAAACTATAATATTTATCAATTATTCCTTTATTTTTAATCCTTGTATATTTACAATACCTGTAAAATATATAGTTGGTATCATATACCCTTTCAAAATGGTAGAATTAATTTTTATAACATTGATATGGAATTTTATGGAGTTTATTAAATTCATTCATATATCTTGGATAATTCCAATATATATAATCATTACTCCCTCTTCTTGAAACCTCATTTAGGTTCTAATGACCTTGGTTGGCTACTTGAAGAAATATTATTGGAATTTCCAACTAATTTTTCTTCTTCTAATTTGAACTTTTACCCATTTTTACTATCAATACAGCACCATAAACTTGATATCACATGCCCAAATAAACTTTACTCAACACTTTGAGAAAATAGGTAAACATTATTGAATATATTAAAATTTTCTAAACATTTCCAATGTTTACACCAAAATGAAATCCATAACCAGAAAAATTCTTAGAGGATATCTCTATTATCACATGTTCATTAGCACACTCAATCACTTTGATTATATGAATGGAGACTAAATTTCCTTTGGTAATATTTAATTTAATTACATTAAAACTTTTATTTAATCATTATATGATTTTCAAAATCATCAAGATACAATTGTTGAACAACATTAATAGTTGGTTTCTTATGAATGGGTTACTCTAACACATGGAATTTTCTTTTTCTTAAGAACAATTCTTAAGATTTTTACTAGTCTAAGAAGTTTCTTACATTAATATCCTCCTTTATAAGGTTTTATCTCAAGGTTAATCTAGATTATGATGATTATTTGATATATCTACAATAGAATATTTTATCAAATTAGTATCATGTTTTACATTCATTTAATAGGGAAATTTATTAAATTTGCTCCCACTAAATTGATGACCCATTTTAAGATATATCATATCCATTAATGTTCCAGGATCTATATTTTACCAGGTGATGAGTTCATTATATAATTTCTCTCACCACTTATTTATTTATGGGGGCATGATCCCAATAATATCATAAATGGATCTTGGATGGTTGGGTGGAAAACTCCTTTCCCAATCCATCATATGGATAAACTAAACTATATTCCACTGGTAACCTAATCTTACAAGAATCTCCTGGTTAAGTGTAACCCAAATAAAATGAAAATAATGACAACCTAATCCTATTAGGGTCACTTATTACTTTCTTTCCTTACACAAGATAATTCAAGGGAACCCGGATATGACATGACCTGCCCAGTTGGATAATCAAGGTCTTTACAGGTGATGATTTGGAAGGAATCTTACACTTAGTATTTTAAAGGGGATTTAATATCAAAAATGTATCTTATGTTATTAATTTTTATGTATTCATGCTTCAAATGATTTAGTTTGGAATCTTATTCCTTCCACCATATCAATATGTTCAAACCATATTAATGTGTAACTCTTTACACAATTTATAGCTTGTGTTACTAACTCAAACTAAAAGCTAACTATTTTTATACACATCCAAATGCATCATGTGCATAAGGTGCATGAAATTATTTCATGTAAAGTCCTAGAATCATATGAAATCAATAATACCCACAAGTGTAAGCTTGGGATGACAAATAACCAGCCCTCACTTTTCCAAATAAGGCATAAGCCTGCCAAACAGTGAGCAGTCCAACCCAAAGTCTCTTTACCCAAGGATACTTTACTTAGGTGAGAAATTAATTCCATCATAATATGTATAAGATATAATAAACCTTTAAATTTAATCTCATAACCTAGTACAATCCAAATTCTAGGTATAAGAAAAACTAAATCAATTATCATACCTAGCATGTAACTCCTTATATACATGTATGACAATCTATATAAGTAGCTTAATTATTTATAATATATAATATAACCATTCATAATATAAAAAATAGGGAATAAATTAAATAAATTAACAATTCACATATTTAAAAATGCGATGAAAATTTTATGACCAATTCATAAATCAGGTAATTATAAACACTCTATAATTTAGAAATACATTATTGAAATTCCATAATTAAAAAAATAAAAATGTTTTATATTTAATTATAATATAAACTCCTTTATATTATTCTTTATATGAAATTTTACTTAAATTTTAGATATTAAATGAAATATAAACATTTTATATTCCAATTCTATGATGTAAAAAATTTATATAATCCAAAAAATACATATTTAATATTATCTAAACCTTTATCATATCAATTATCAAAACACATTTTTATATAGTTTGATTAATTTCTCAAATAAGGCCATCAAATTGAACAATTCAAAATAATAATTATGAATAATTCATAATTATAAATATAAATTCTTATATTTTTACCTTATTTTCTAATTTATAACCATTTTATAAATTACACTTATAATTTTTATATGAACCATATATATCTAAATTATAATTCTTTCCATATAATTTAAAAATGTATTTAATATTAACATTCAATATTATGGAATATTTATTTAATAAATGTTTCAAAAACATTCATTAATTAATTATAAAAAAATTTAAATAATTAATTTATAAACATTTTAAAAATTAAATAAATATCCCAAAATATATTTCTTCCATGATTTATATATAATTTATAAACCATGTTATTCAAATCTAAATTTAAATTTAGAAAAATATAATTTTTCTACTATACTGTTTTGAACAATATATATAGAATCATATACTATGATTGGAAAGTTGAGGTGCTAAAACGTCTTTTAGTGCTATTAGTCATATTTTATTACTAATAATACTTGCTAGTAATAAGAGGTGGCCTACATAATATATGCTTAGCACACTGGGCAATTATAACCTATGATATGGACTCTATATGACATTAACATGGTGTGGTGATGGTTTACGTAAGAGTAACCAGTGGTGCTCGGTGATCACGTGTTATGATATATGGCCTATGTAGGATTAACTAATCACACAAGGGCCTGTGTAGGAATAGATCTTCTCTCCAAAATTCATATCATGCAACATGTCACTACGTAAGAATAACTCTACAGTGGGAATCATATTTAATGATAGGTATCGGTATTTCTAAAGTGATGTGATACTTTATTTTGTAGCTTCACTTTAGTGCCATAATACACTATGATTGGATATATCATACACTAAAATATTTTTAAAACAAAAGGATTTGAACTAAGTCATTGCTTATAATATCCTATATTGTATAGCGCGGCCCAATCACTATTTACAACATCGCATGATGCAAAACTAGTCGTAGAACAAATTATCAATCATATTTTATGATAGAAAACATGATATCAAAAATAATATTTTTTTCTTCATCTTAATCATGATTTCATGAATCAAAACACATGTTAATATCTAATGCCACTCATGAGTTTCTAAGGATCTATTAACACTTTATCAATGTGGTAAAAACAATAAGAAACCCAAACTCCCAAGATCTACCATGTATGAAATTGAAACCAGGTTTAAATGAAAATGATTAATATTGTCATGTGTACCTGACACCGATGAGTTGTCATATATTATTCAATCATATAATCTTGATAAAGATTACAAAGATGCATCCAAAGGATTTCCTCCTATATGTAATATCCATAGATTGAAATAATCACCCGACATTTGTGTGGGATTCTCCTTCACACCACATCATGTTAGTGCCTCACACAGTAAAGGTGGAAGAAGAATAGAGATTTTGGGAAGGGAGAGTATCATACAGGTTCATAAGAAAGTCCCCATCCCATGGTATTTCCCTTTTATATATCACTTGATGATCCTCCTTACATTAACTCATACATCCAAAATGTATGAGTTAATTCCATGCAGTTGAAATGTTTGTAACCCCCCTCATCCTTGGATCTCCTCTCGGTCATTTCATCATAATGAAACAAAAATGATAGATTATGTAGGGGTGGTTTGAATGTTAACTTTTAACATTCCATTGGCATTCCAAGGTAATGTCATGTTATCTCATAACAAGCCTTATGATATCCCTAATATAAGGAGTATGATATACCTAGGTTTTCATGCATGACGTTCCATACGACATGCTCATATTGTATAATACTATTTAACCTAATGTGCGTCAAATATACATGGTCTTAGGAAATATCTCTATCAAGTATATCATCCTATTCTGGCACTCACCTAAGTAGTTATGGTCATGTATGATTTAGTGGTGGATCACTCCATGATGTGGCAGGTTATCTGTTTATTTATTTTATTAGCATTCCATATCGAGCATGTATGTGTATTTACTAGACTTTTAGGGACATTTTTTGTGGTGACCTATTATGTTGTACTCATTAACTACTCGAGAACCCTGGTACCCATGCATATTTTCTATTTTATATACTAGATATGGGAAAGGTCCCTACTACTTTGAATGGTTTAGTTGGGATATAGAGTCAGTGTTAGGTGATGGGATAAGGTCAAGACTTAGGACCAGTTTTGTGGAAACCTCCCTTACATTTTTTACTTTTGGAACCTGATGTATATGATATTCCATCAAGAGATCATGTTTATATTTTATGACTCATATGACATGTATAATAGATCATTTTGATATATCATGGTGGTTGATATTTAATTTTGTATGGAATTTAGTTGTGACATCTATTCTTTTGTTTTTGTTATATTGTGATGAAAACTTATTGATATTGTTCTGGTTGAATTTTGTGGTTATTTTTGCTTGAGGGTATACTCACCCGGCTTTTCAAATCTCAACTTTTTCTGCTAGTCAGCAGCCTTTGGTGTACAGGGAGGCACACTTGAGATAGGAAGCAACCCAATTTGGTCACGGTGGAGGAAAACCGGACTGAGGATATTACAAGGTATCCTTTACAAGAATTTGGTGATTCATGAAATATGATGGATACCCTATAAGAAAGGATTAATTTGGTTTATTCTTATTGATGTTCAAAAATCACAGTGAAGAATAAGAATACACCCATTTTATTAAAGAAGATATATGTTCTTCATTTATATTTATTCAATCCAAAACATATGAATTGATCTTGTGGAAAATATTTTTTGGTTGATTGTTTCTGCTCCATTTAGATAAGTTGTTTCCCCCCCAAAACCTTTCAAATAATACCTCAATGAATGATATATATATATATATAATCATCAATTGTGCATAATATATAATCAAATAAAAATTTCAATTCAAGTAAAATTATACCGTATTTCATTCATCATCATCCATAGTACCACCATCAATCACATCACGACTACCATCTATCTTCATCCACACCTCAAACAATGAAATAGATACTATAACAACAAACATCCATCAATGTCACTACAACAGAAAAAATTGCATTCTTGAATCATACAACACCAAAAACTATATAGTGGTACGACCATAACAACAAAAACCATACATGTGTTGGGAATAAAACATACCTCAGAGAATATTAAATCTCTACATACCACATAAATATAAAAATTCACATCAAACACATTAATATTACATAAATCAATCTTTCTATCAAATCACATCATTAATCATAACATAATAACACATTTCACAACATATTAACGCTCATGAACACTTCTTATAAATCAACCATATATATTTATATGAAATATGAATCAATAACTAAAAAATTATGAATTTAATTTATCTATTTAATCAATTTTATTGACATCCATGCGTCCTTGGACAACCTACATCAACCATATAATTATTAAACCAAAATTAATTTCTGACATCCCATCATCACATATCAACATAACCACTTTACTTTATGGATTTCATTGTATCATTATTTGAAAATTATCAAGATTTTTAGTATCAAATAAACCACATATATTTCACTTAACATCACATCATAAATAAATCCCAATCAATTTAGTCAAAATTCATATCTCCATTCTTATCAAAATTAATCTTATTACCAACTTTACATTTATTCCAGTATTTCATTCCAAATTAATATAGACAAACCAACACCACAAACCCACACAATAAAATAACACCTTGATATTATTTTCTCCCCATCATCAATTCACCCACATTAATTTCATTAATAACATTAGAAAAATACCAAAATTTATAAATTTATAAACATTTCATCTTCGGGTTTTTAGGGAGACAACTTCTCAAAAATATTTTCATCATTTATATGTTGGTACCGGAGTGCGCACCGAAATCTAGTGGTTTAGGGAATTAAAATTTTACATCACCATAGCGATGAAACTATTTCATCTTTGATAATCTAAGAACTATTAGACATTCGAGGATCTCATGTGAATATTTCACAACATAAAAATAAATGAGTGCCTCGTTCAATTCGGCAGTGCATTCGACTACAGCTAGTCACCAGTGATCATTGCTTGAAGTTTCCAAATCCATACCCCGATAGATCATCCACACATGATTGAAGAATCCATTTGGATGTCGATCATCAAATTTTGGGTGCTAGTACAAAGCTTTGATGATTTCTTTGACATCATGATGACCACCTTGATCATGCCCCTTCAATCCACAAAGGCATTCTTGGATCGAATGCTCAGACATTTATTTTATCTCTCTAGGAAGTTGGAGGATAGAGGATCTCATTCCATTGGAATGAATAGTCTATGAATGAGAGTCTCTCTCCTACTTATATAGTGGGAGACTCAGATATCCAGAAAGGGTTCCTCAACCCCTGAAAATAAAACACCCACTAAATAAGTTGTAAATGACATGTTATGACAAACTAACTACATCATTAACATCATTTATATTTTATCACCACCTTATAATATATACTAAATATATTACGTGATAAAACCTAAGTCATTAACTCAACTCATAACTCCCACAATATTAAACAAACCTTTAATATTAAATAATATTCATTTATATAATATTTTTTCATGTATTCGCTTAATACCTTGTGAATATATTTAGAAAATAAATTCAACCCAATTATTATATAATTGAATAATAATGAATTTATTTATTTATCAATGATCGTTAAAACTTAGACAAATCTCAGACCTCATGGTGGGGCCCACAATATCCTAAATACTTATTCACCGGAATAGAGAAGATTATTGAATACGTTGTTCTGTTTGACCCTCTAGACCCTTATCTCGATATCAATGAATATTAATCACAGACCAAGAGTGGAGTCTAGAAACTCATTAAGAAATAGTCATAGCAACAACAACCATCCTATGAACACACATTGTGTAATATAATCTCTTTATATCGCAATATCTCATAAAGAAGGATACACAACTTATGTCATCATCCATTCTTGATTTAATATTTGTTGATCTAACTGGATAGACTTACCTTTTAATTCCTTAACCAAGGATTTATGAAGATACTATCATCCTGATCAAATAGGCCCAAGATATCACTTCCTAAACTTGGAAGTGAAAAATTCTATCTTGACCATTCAACCAATGTCATACCACCAATGAGGAACCCAACACAAGCTACCTCTCCATGACTTCATTACCATGGTTTTTACCTTACATAAAAGTACATGATCAAATGGCACACATTGGTAATGATATCATGTCAGGTGACCAATACACATGTTTGTAGATAAGAACAAATAATGATACATGAAACTTATGGTGTTTCTATTGGAAGATATGTCCTCATGATCTCACCTACCAAAGATCACCAAGTGCGAATTTCATGCAAAAATGTCTCAATGATTATAAGCCTGTATCACTTAATAGTCAGAAATCAATTGTGTTCAGTCAATATGGTGTATCTAGATTATAGGAAATATGTTTAATATTAATGTCATAGGATCTTGAGGTTATCATTATAACCTGGGAACTGTTGTAACCTTTTTATATAATAATTAATCTGTTTACATTACCATTTAAATAGTGTATTCAAAAATATCAACATTATAATGGTAAGTGTACATCATTTATAACTCATTGTACACATGGTATGGTAATCGAAAAGTATTATTTAGTCAGGTCTAGGGAACCCACTTTTACAACACTTCCACTTACACTAGATCCAACTTGATAACTATCCTTGTTAGCTATCACATGATAAAGATCATGTTTTTGCTAAGTTATAGTTTTTTTCATGGGTCTTCCATGTTTCCACTATGTAGTAATTCTACTATCTACGATTTCACCTCCTTGAGTAAAACTCCTCAAGAGATGTAAATACTAAGTAAATACATTGTTTTCACTATCTAAACTTGACATATTTTCTGGTACTGGTATTATAATTATCACAATTTATATTATGATAAAACTTTATATACTATGTTTGATTCCAAGAATTAGAACAAATCGATATGTATTACACACTACTTCTTTTGTTGAACCAGAAGCTGTAACGTACTCAGTATTTGTAGATATGGCTACCACTATCTTGAATGATCTTGTACTACTCATTGCCTTATCCTAACTATGATATTAAATTATTTTGATCTATAGGAATACTATTTTTTGTCACTTTATAACTAGTATCCCTTTCTCTCCACATACCATGAACATATCCTTTATACTTCCTTAAGTACAATTGGATAGTTATGACTATTTCAAATATAGTTATCCTTGATTATATTGATATTTTTTTACTAATTCTGGGTTTTTTCATGAAATTGTAGTCAATAATTTCCCCCTAAAAATACAGTACAGTGGTGACCATGGGGTTGTCTCACAAGGAGGTTGCAGACTAAGTTATCAAACTGTCACTTTTCTAATTTTTCTTTGTTAATGTTAAAAATACAATTTATAATTTAAATTTATTTAAACAAATTTAAATTATATAAAATCAGAATAAAATAAGAAATATGTGTTAGTGATTAGAAATTAGAAGCAAATCGGACTAGATAAAAAAAATAAAAAAGGAAGCAGTTGGCAAACTTTGATCTTCAGACACTCCCTTTATCATTTTTGACAATCAATTTCCAATTTAATTATCCAATTTATACCTCAAGACCTCAAGGTATACACCTATATTAACCAAAACCCATATCAAGACCTCAAATATGGGTTTTATCTCCTTAAAAATGTGATCTGATTTCCTAAAGACATTTGAGAAATCGAAACTAGTTGAATTTTTTATGCTCAATTGGGATACCTCACCCAAAGAAGTTTAAACAAAAAGACAACTATATAAAATTCATAAGTTGATAAAAAATATACAAAAAAATAGAATAAATTGAAAACTAGAAATAAAAATACCTCCTTCATTCAAGAAAACAATTTCTGGGATAAATCAAAAGAAAAGAGTTTACAATTAAGAACACAAACTCAAAATGGATGAATCCTCAAATCTCTGTTTCCCACAACCACATGGATTTTATCCCTTAATGACTTGATTATCATCAATGGAACTCCTATTCTCCATTATATCTTCTCCATCATTTCCCCCTCCTTCAATCCAACCACCCTTGAAATGAAAGTGGATTTTAGAATATATATAAGAGGGGGTGGAAATGTTCTTTCCAGTTTATATCCATCAAAAGTTATCCCGATTTTCTCCACCTTCCCAATAGAATATCACTCTTTTTTATTTTACAAAGTTTTTTAAAATTAAATCCTCTATAGACCCTCTAAATTTCATATTATTTATAAATGTGGTGAAAATATATGAATTAATTATTGAAGATATCTTTTTCTATCCGAAGTGACCTTTCATCTTCTTCTTCTTTGACTCATTAAAAGAATGATTTAATGAGATAATTTTACATTTATATTTATCATGAATTCTATTATTTGGGTTATATTTCATCTATAGATGGAATCATCACATTTTGAGGTATTTAGCTCGAGTTATAGCCCATTAAATGAGGTGAGGTCCATCCTATTATCCATAAACCTTTTCCACAATGAATGATTTATTTGGGCCTTTAAAAAGTAAAATAAACACTTGGACCAGTTTACAAATATGTATCTCATAAGCATAGGAATCCTAAAAAAATAATTACTTGATTTGGATCTATATGGAAAAATTTATTCTCAAAATATAGAAGTGATTGAAAACAGTTAAAATTCTAGAATTGTACAATTTTAAATTTTAAGCTCAAAACATCCCTAAAATACAAAAACAATGATATTAAGCTCAAATTTTTAAATTAGTGGGTTTAAATCAATTAAATAGACATGAAAAATAGTGTAAATATTAGCTCTATTAATTATCCCACACTTAGTACTTGTACTCCTAGACAAGTGAGCATCAAAATCAAATCAAGGAAAATTCAAAACACATACCAATGAGGTTCACCAATTTATCCCCAAGAAACAAATGATATCATGCCTAATCAAAAAAAATATTACAAAATCTAGATTCATCTCATCCCATTTATTTACATTTCTTTTCTCCTCCCATGCACACAACACACTTACCTTACACAAATTCTCTCTCAACACACAAATATGGGTTTTCAATAAGGGTTTTCTCATCAAAACTCGTGAAATAATCACCATCATCTTGATAAATTTCTACATATCCAACTGATTTGATCCAACAATACATGATTATCATGAGTAATTTCCAAGGTTGTTCTGTGGATTAAGGTTGGTGGGTTTCAAATGTGAAAAATTTTGAGGATGAATAAGGAGGGTTTGGCTCTTTTTGAAGCAAAAATGCATGATTATAATTTTGACTCAAGTATGGTATCCTCCTCACTCTCCTTAGAATAAAATAATATCTGACTATATTTGATAATTTCTTTTCCATCCCATTCCATAAATATTTCATCAGAAAAGAAAATGAAATTTGTCTTCTCTTTTTTTAAGAAATCTCTAAATAGGCCCAAATTTCTTCCTTTGAGAGCTCCAGATAGGCACAGCTCCTTTTTACATGAAAGATCTATAATGGTACATATTTCAACATAAAAACATCTTTTTAAAATATCAAAAAATTCTATTCAAAGTTTTATTTTCTACCCAAAGAAACACCAAATAAGGTAACACACCACAAGTCATCTTCCCCTCACACTTAAGTTCAACTAGATCATGCATTTCCACTTCTAGAGTAGGTTGGAAAGGGAAAATTGGATTTTAATATGGATAACCTAATAGGATATACATGGATACTAAGGGATCACAATGATTAGATGTGTAAGGAAGGTCGGAATAAAAATTATTATCATGAAAATGGGACTTTTGAAATCCAATGAATTGCCTCAATCATTTAAATCCCAAGTACCTCAACCCTCAAGTTTTAACAAAAAGAAATCAAGTTCTAGTTAAAGTAATCATGGATTGGTTCACTCAATAAAAGAGGTGAATGTGAAAAATATGTAAAAAAGGTTCATAAGACTCATATGAAGGGAATTTCAAAGATAAATATAGTGAGATATGGCATCAGATTCAAATGTCATAGGACTGTCATGAAATTTCCAAAGTTTGAACTTAAAACAAAGTCATTTTCGGCATTAATTTATGTTCAGTTTCAAGGGATTAATTGGTTCACTCATTAACATATGTTTCAATAAAGACATTGATAATAATTTAATCTCACAAGTTTTTTTTAAAACATGACATAAAACACATCAAATTAAAAAGAAAAATAGAAAACAAAATTTTTAAAAAGAAAACACACAAAATCCAAAAAAAAACGAGGATAATACTGTACCTAAACTTATTATTTAAAATTTCCTCATTTTACATGGTTTATATGATAAATTAAAATCAATAAGATAGTAAATGACAAAAACAAGTGGGAAGGAAAGACATAACCTGGTTTTTATTGAGTAGCAGCAACCTTGAGCTAGCCTCCTAGAAGCTGAAACATGGAAACCTACATAAAAAACAGAAACAAAGAATCAAAATTTAATTATAATAAAGTAAATAAAAATAAAAAAAGAGTGGGAAATATCCTTGGTATAAACCCCCCAAGTGGGTACTGGTATTTCACTGCCCCTAGTCGGGAAGTTCTTGCTTATCATCCCCAATCTGAAGGTGGGTGTAGTTTCTTCCCCATGAACCACTAAAATGAAATTTCTCTAGTCTTATTCATCTCACACAACTTGTATAATCTCCCAAAATCAGATATATTCAGGTTCCCCTCTAGGAATTTTATTTTCCAATGATGTAGTATAAGATGGAACAAAATGTAAAAGCCACTTTCCAACACTTTATTGTCACAAACAACCTCTAATAGTTGTTTAATTTTAATCTTGAGATTTGATTCATCTTCTAATTTATCTTCAAAAATGATTTCTTCTTTTAAAATCAGCTTGATACTGCCATCCTCATGTGTACCGGTGTACTCAAATGGCCACACCATTCATTATTCAATTTTATCCTTGACATCTTGTTTATATGAAAAATTAGTCCACTAAAAAGTATTAGGAACTAAATATGGATAAGGAGAATCAATTTACAATTTATTATCAAAATAATCTAATAATAATGGATCAAAATTTAAGACATCTCCCTATGGGTTCTCAAGTTCCAACTCTGTTTGGGAGTCAAAAATAGTTGTATTGAAAGTGTGTAGTAACTAAAGTTCCTCCTTATGATCTTCCAAAATGAATGTATCAATTTTCTATTCATATTTAGTCAAAGATTCATACAAAATTTATGGATTTTAAATTTAAAAAATTGGGGCTTCACATGAAATTTCATTTTTAACCAAGTCATCACAATAATTTTCCAAAGATATTTGATTTAAAAAAGACACATCAATTGGAGAATAAATGATAATTTCTTCCTTAAAATTTGAAAATGGAGATTTCAAATAATTTTTCAACTCATCCATAAAAGGTTCTTCAATATAAAAAGTGGGTGGGAAAATATTTTCCATTTCTTGAGCATACTTTGTAGATTTTAGTTATTTCAATTCTTTTAAAGTATTGGAAATAATTTACATTTTTTTTCTTACTTATTGAATCATGGAATCTTTTTGTTGAAGCACCATATCATTTTTTTGGAGTTGAAATTTTAAAATTCCATCATGACTATGATCCTCATATTTTTGATAATCAAGATAATTATAAAAGTAGTCACTATGAAAATCCATTTTTTAAGACTCTAAATTAATATCTAAAATACTATAAACAAAAAAATAGAAACAACTTAAAAAAACTCCCTCCCTATAAATGATTCCAAATTGGAACTAGGGTTTTTTTTATGAAACTAAGGTCAATAATTTTCCCCTTAAAAATACAGTAAAGTGGTGACCATAGGGTTGTCTCACGAGAAGGTTGTAGACTAAGTTATCAAAATTTCACTTTGATAATTTGTTTTTATTAATGTTAAAACAAAAATTAGGGATTAAAATTGAGTTAAAAATTTTAAATTATATAAAATCAGAATACAATAATAAATTTTTGTTGGTGATTAGAAATCAAAAGCAAATCGTATTGGATAAAAAAAACTAAAAAAGGAAGTAGTGGACAAACATTGATCTTCAGACACTCCCTTTATCATTGTAGAAAATTGATTCTAATTGAATTGTTCAATTTATACCTCAATAACTCAAGTTATACACCTATATTGACTAGAAACCATATAAATACCACAAATATGTGTTTTTATTCACTTATGAATGTGATCTGATTTCCCAAAAACCTCTGAACAATTGAAACTAGTTGAACTTATTGTGCTCAATTGGGCGACCTCTCCCAAATAAGTTTAAAAAACAAGACAAATATTTTACACTCATAAGTTGATAAAAAGTTAAAAATAATAGAATAAATTGAAAACCAGAAAGAAAAAGACCTCCTTCATTCAATAAAACAATTTCCAGGATAAATAAAAAGAAAATAGTTTATAATGAAGAACACAAACTCAAAAGGGATGAATTCTCATATCACTACTTTCCACCACCACTTGGAGTTTAGCTATTCATGAATTAATTATAATCAATTTAAATCCTCTTCTCCATAATATATTATCCATAATATCCCCCACCTTCAATCCAACCATCCTTGAAATGAAAGTGGAGTTGAGAATATATAGAAAATGAGGGGTGGACAATGTTATGTCCAGTTTATGTCCATTCAAAGTTATCCATATTTTCCCCACATTCCTGAATGAATATCAATTTAATTTATTCTAGATAGTTTTTAAAAATTAAATCCTATGTCTACCCTCAAAATTTCATATTATTTTTACACATGGTGAAAAATATATGAATTAATTACTGAAGATATCTTTTTTTAAGTGAACTTTCATCTTATTATTGTTTGATTTGTTCAAATAATTCTTTAATGAGAGATTTTTCCATTTATATTTATGATTAATGCGTTCCATTGGGTTATCTTTCATCTCCGGGTTGAATCATATCATCTGGAGGCCTATATCCCGAGTTATGGCCTATTGAATGAGGTGGCATCCATCTTATCATCTAGAAATTTTTCCACAATTAATGATTTATTTGGGCCTCTATAAGGCCAATTCAACACTTGTCTCAGTTTAAAAATACATGCCCCACGAACATAGGAATCCCAAAAAAAATTAATCGATTTGGATTAATATAGAAAATTTTATTCTCTAAATACCAAAGTGATTTAAAACAATTAAAATTCCAGAATTTTAAAATTTTCAATTTTAAAATCAAAACATTCCTAAAATAAAAAAAATTATATTCAGCTCAAATTGTTAAATTGGTGATGCTTAAATCATTTAAATATACATTAAAAATAATATAAATATTATCTTTATTTTCTACCATAGAATATATACTGGCAATATCATTTCTTGCACATATCATGACATATGTGATTGATTCATCAAAGAAGTGTATGGAATTAAACTTAGCACACTAATCTTCTCCTATGTCCCATACATGTCTTCTTGGATAGATTTATGTCAGGTAACATTGGTAAAAAAATATCTCTTGAATTTTTCCAACATGTATTTTTCAATATCGTATTAGTATATATACTATTGACTAGCTCTAAGCAATAATTAGATCTGCCTCAGTAGATCTTGTTCCCTAAATATTAGGTTCCTAATTTAAGACAATATCTAGAGAGTTTATTTCATTCTGGTCTTAACCAACTTTATTACCAATAGTTATTTTCCATATGTTACCAAACATATTTTACTTTGGAAATAAGGATGCTCCCACTAACCTCTTGTAGACATATGGAAAAGATTCATTCTAAATGAGTATTATATGATCTTATTGCTTACTTCAATCCAAGACTGGATTTTAGTAACTTTCAACCCCTTATTGGAATTATATGGTGTCACCATCTCTTTCTGATTGCGTCGTATAGACACCTTCTACGATTGGTGGTATTGACATTCAATGCTCAATAAAATGATCATAAAAAGTAGTTATGATAAGTATAATTCTAATTTATTTAGGTATAAAAAATTGGTGTTACCAATCAAGCCTCATTAGTACCACGCTTATACCATCCATGTATAGTTTCACTTGAATACCCATTGTAATATTCAAAATAATAAGCCTGTGTTCTTTGATACAAGGAATCCATTATTAAATTTCAATTTATCTTATCAATCTTAACTAGTTATCATATACTGATTGCTTTTAGGATTTATTATTCACTATGAATAATTTATCATCGGTCTTGGTGAATATAAAACCATCGTTATGCTTTTAACCTTTCTACACAGTATGTGTCTCTAGAACATTCCTCTTACACACCTCTTGTGGAACTAATTCCTATTCCAACTACTTGTACATCTACATCATTGACTAAACCCAAGTCAATCTTTCTCTCACTATCTCAAGTAGAGATATGAACCCTTTTATATAAATATAGTCTATCACTTGAATACATCTTTTATATCATAGGGATTTTTATAATCTCCTAAGAAAAAATTTAGGATATTTACTTTATATGCACATTGTGTTTTGCTTGATAAAAGTTTTTTTATATCCTTAACAAAATATTTGCATCTTAATAGATGTTCTTATGACATGATGGATTTACATCATACTATTACTCATATGATATCCATTTTTCATGATAGTTGGCATATGTTTATGGGATAACGTTGTTACTTGCAATACATGTCTAGAAAAATTATAGAAGTATCTATAATGAATATAAGTTGCAACATTGATAAACCTTTTACCTACATCATAAATCTGATTTTTATAAGGAAATGTTCATTTAAGAATTACTCCAAAATATATTTTTTTATCAATTTTAACATGTAATAATCATCATTAATCCTCCTTATTAGCATCATATCTCTGATGTGGATAAGTTAATGTGCATTTAGGTATTACTCCATGCTACATTATATTGATCGATGAATGTTTGGTCAATATATTCTTCAGTACACCAACCCAAAGCAACTCATATCATCTGATCATGCATATATCATACTTCACTTTCACATTCCTTAATAAACACTTAAATTAATCTAATGAATTATATTTACCACTAGCTTACCCTTGGAATAGTTCATTCTCTCTGGCTGAACTAATTATAAAAGATTTGTGACTTACCTTTATTTCTAAAGGTTTCTTTGTCCAAACACTACTAAAAAATTAGGTTTTTACGCCTCTGGACATGGGTGACCACCAATGGCAGTCGCTAATACTAAAATAAATTTAGCGGGCTTTTTCCCGCCCCCATCGTTGTCTTCCTCATTTTCACCGCTGCAACCCGTCGCCCCACAGCTGTTGTCTTCCTCAAACCGCAGTAGTGTCGGTTTCACCCCCCACCGCCACCCATACCACCCTCAGCCACCCTCGTCGCCACCCCCTGACGCCTCCCGTTTCCCCTCGCCGCTGAAACCATCTGTTACCCCTCCCCACCTGCCAACCTAAACCCTCAACGTTGCACCCACCCCTCCCTCTGGCCGTCATAGATCCGCCATGGTCGGCGGCCATAGCTTCTGTCCTTCCTCACGTCCACCACGATTGTCCCCGCGTGCCCACCTTGTTTCCTGCAAAGATACAATGTGATATTTTTAAAAGGACCTTTAGCGGCCGCCATTGGCGGTCGCTATTGGTCTTTATCAACGGAGCAACAGCGACCGCCAAAAGCGGTCACAAGGCGGCCACTGAAGACCATTAGCAACCAATTTTGGAGGTTGCAAAAGGTGTTAATTTTAGTAGTGAAACTTGATAAGTATATACGTCGATACTAACTAAGGTCTTCAACTCCATAGAGTCTAAATACCATACTGATTATATCCTTGATGTCCACTTTTATTTTAACCTGAAAAAGAATTATTTTTACACAACTGGGTATAATTGTGTCTTACATTTTTATATCCATCATGTATTTCCTATGATTCATGTATCATTGTATTATTAGTTGAGTATCAAACACCACAAAAAACATTCATTCCAAAAATGGAATAATTTTACCTTGTATCCAATGGATACATGAGATTAATGCTTTGGTAATAATTAACAAAATTTCAACTATAAAATTTTTCTTGACAATTAAAAGTTGTGTTCTTCTCACTGCAGACTTAGGAACCAACCTTTCTCAAGCACTTGGAGAACACACATTACTTCTTGTAATGTTTCTTTTCTTACTTGGTTAATATATTTCAATACACATTTGATTGGAATATTATATTTAATACCCAAGAATTATGATAGAAACATCACATATAATGATGAATATACCTAAATAAGAAGCGACTACTTGCTTCTTTGATTCAGTTCATTGCATAGACTTAACTCGTGACATGAAAAAAACCACATATGTTATAATCAACCTATTTCCTTTGAAGGATGTTTAAAATGTGACTTTTTCATTATACTTACCATTGGATTTTTTAACTTCTATTTCAAATTGTTCACTATAAGAACTAAAGATTAATCTTTCTTTAAGTTCTTATCATCTTGGAAAACCATACCCAAAAATTAATGAAGTGATTTCTCTATTCTATTAATTTTTTAATCTTAAACGAAACTGGAGTAAATGAGTGATAAATATATTGGAAAGGGAAATATTGAAAGATTTTGATCCATATTTCAATCTACATGTATCCAGTGAAATCATCATCTATTCATATCTTCACTTCTCTTTCTCCATGAAGGATTCTCGAATATGAGACTACATGTAATATCATCCATATCCTGATGAAGTATCCACAACATACATCAAATGTTAATGATAGCATTATGAAATAATCATCATATGCGTCATACATGAGTCTTCTGAAAGTATTTTTGTCACCCTCGCTTCACTACTACAAAAAGTTCTTTTAAAAGTTCTAGAGATTGATTTTATCAATTCTAAAAAATCATTTTAAATCTAATCACCCTTAAAAGGGGGTCCCTATTATCAGTGCTAAAAAAAGTAATGATAAAGTCAAAAAAATAAATTTTTAAAAAGATTTTTTTTAGTAGTTGACCCCTTTAATAGCACTAGGCCCCCATTTTATCAGTGCTTGGAACCCACCCCCCGCCATCACCCCTTTAACAACACTCAAAGCCCCCACCCCCCTCAAATAGTGATAATCCCTCCTGTACGCGCCCCTACCTCCAACGAGTTTCGAACCTGATACCTACCCCTCATGAATAAGCGTCTTTTCCACTCCCTTATATTATTTTGTTCTATATTTTATGATATATCTATATATTTATATATATTTCATTACATTTTTTATCCAAATATTTATATATATATTTATATAATTATTTTTAAATACATATATAAAATATGTTTTTTTGTGTGTGTGTTTATAAATGCATATATATATATATATTATATATGTGTGTATCTGTAAATATAATTATACATATTTATATTTATTTACATACATTATATATTAATATTTTTATACATATATTAGAATATATAGATAATAGATATTTGTTTGTTAATACACACATAAAAATATTTATATATATATACATATATTATATATACATTGTATAGGTATAAAAATATTCATATATTTTTATTTTAAATAAAATGTATATTATTATTATTTAGATATGATTTATAAATATATAAATATATTTTATATGTAAATATTTTTACATATTTATTTATAAAATTAAATTTTTATGTGTGAATATATACAAATATGTATACATGTATATATATTTAATTATAAATAAAACTACATTATGAAAAATGATAAAAATTAAATACCATAATATCAATATGAATGTAAACCTCAGGAATAAATTCAATATCCACTGAAAAAAATACAATAAGACCCCCTTAAATGAGGCTGAAATTTCATCGAATGTTAAAAAATTCGGATATACTCACTAAAAACTCAGTTTTAGAGGCCTTATAAGTTTTTTTTGGCTTAGAAAAACATGAATAAGGATTCCCGCAAATTATTAGGGTACAGATCTTGTTGAATTTTTTGATTTGATATGTGGTAGACCTCAAATGGATGTCCGGGTCAAAATTTATGGTCATTTGAAGTTCAAGTCATGTTTTCAACTTATCTTAAACCTTTCATTAATTCGTTTAATTTTTATATCATCTAACTATTATTAAATGACTATTACTCAATAATGATTAGAAAATTATTGATTAATAAATTTTTTTAATTATTTTATAAGTCATTTTCACTAAATATCTTATATATTGAGTGTAAATGTCTATTTAGCCTTATCTAAATCATATTTTAAAAATATATATTATATTTATATCAATATAAATATATTTATATATTAATATATTATTTTTAATGAAATATAATTTTTTTATAAAATATATCTTTTATTAGTGCTAAAAACTATTGTTTTAGCAGTGATAAAAGTTATGCTTTTATCAGCACTAAGAAAAGTGTTGAAAAGGGGTACCCTCTATTAGCGCTAAAAAAATCTCTAATAAAGGGGGTGCCTTTATTAGTGCAAACAAACACTGATAAAGGGGAGCTTTTATCGGCACTTTTTTTAGCATTGATAAAGGGTGGTGCTGGCTAAATCCGAATATGTGGTAGTGCTTCCTAAGGAGGCTTAATGGGTATTGGGACACCAGCACTTTAAATTTTTAATATCGTAGTATTTTGCGCAAATGCATGTACTTCCTATTAGAAACTCATGCCATTTTGTACATCTTTTTTATCCATTAGTTACCACAGTGTACTTGTGGTATTACTTACTATTTTTTACAAAAATAAAATATAACAGATTGGTACTTTTATCTTGATTACTGATTAGACATTACCAATTAATTTAATCATTAAATATCACCCACTATTTTATTGAACTCTATCAACCCTCTATACTATAATTGAAATACTTTTTCGTTTGAGTATTCTAGTGGAAAAGATCCTTGAAACATATCCTCATAGTCTACAAGCTATGACTATTCCACTACACAGAGAGTTCAAGGTAGGCATTTGACTGATCAACTGCATTAACACGTGGTTCTTTGATATGTTGAGTGAAGTATCGGCTTCTAAAATCAAAAATTTTGTTTACTCAATGCTTGCATCTAAAGATGAAATAAGGTAACTATGACCACTTCTTTATTATTATTGTTAGTTAAGTTAACTCATTGCAATCATGAGAACTCTCTAGTAATAGGAGGTACCCTTAACTATGGGTGACAAGCACCCTGAACACCTGGTTGTGTTCAAATTCAAATGACGAAAAGCATTTGTGACTTGATATTTCTTTGAGAGGTTTTTAATATTTTCGACAAATGAAATCTTTTTCTATTAATTATGTTCATACTATGTTATCATGATCACAACTAAACATTAAGATAATACATTCATCGCTTATTTATGAATTTTTCTATTTATTATTTTATGTGTTTCTCGTGGACATGTAAATGCATAAAATAATAAACAATGCATAAAAGAAATAAAATTACGTGACTGGTCTTGAGCATCTAATATCAGTTGATCCATTTAAATTCAATGAATCAACCATGACCTAGAGGTATCATACCTGAGTAATATCTTGACTCATGATGCAACTCACCCCAGTCCAATGTTTTTCTTCTTGTCTGGTAAACAGCCTCGTCTTGGTGTGGTCTACAACTTACAACTTCATCATCAAAAATACAAATGTACTCTACAAGTAAGGAGGTATCGGGAAACACAATATACATGTAAATAATGATGGATGCACAAACCCTTATATATATTGAATAAAAGAGGATGATGAACAGACCGTCATAAAAATTAACTAATTATTACAAACATCACACGTAATTGTAATAAATAATTAATTAAAACCAGAAATTCTTAATACTAGTCAATGGGTAAACTAAAAGCATGATAAAAATTAAAATTCAACACTATAAGTATGACGGCTATTAAACAAATTAAACAAATTATTTTAATGCAAATAATTTATTTTTAGTCAGTCCCTAAATTAATTTAATTTTATTCCAAAATTAAATTAATTTTATTGGAAATTTAAATTAATTTTTCTCGAATAATAAAAATATTATTATTTTAATCCAAAAAATAAATAATTAATATATTGGATATTCTAAAAAATTTCAGGCCCTGTACCCATTGAGGTTCGGGTTGTACCCACATAGGACTCGCCAATTGAGATGTGATTTGGGTCACCCAGGACCCGCCGGAAGTAGCTAGAACCCTGATCAAGGTAGGGGGACTTCACCAGACGGGGCCGTGTGAGGCCAGAACCACTATAGTAAGGGAGGTTTGCATACGGTGCTCAAAAGTGGCTTGATCAACCAGGAGTCAGACGGGTGGTACGGAAGATACAGGTTGGGCGGAGTCCAGTTGAGGTGGGAGGAAGGTGGTCCAATGCGCGGTGAGAGGACTCAGCGGCGACGATGCTTGATCAGGCGACGGCCAGGTGTGGAGTGAGGTTAGTGGTCCGCTGCGGGAGGTGTGTCATGGGTGAAGGCCGAGGGTGGCCGGGACGGCTAGAGCTTAGCAAGGGGAGGCATCCACAGGCATGGTTCATGGAAGAGGGTGGCGATGATAGGGTGGAGGAAGGCACAGCGGCAGTCTGTCAAGGGCGGCGGCCAGAGAGCAGCAGCGGTGTTGGGGGTGGGAGGCCAAAAGCATCATCGAGAAGCTTGTTTTTTTAATATTATTTAACACCTACCTCCCTAATTCACAGACCAGATTCCAAAAAACCCCATTTTTTCCTTAGGCTAAATGATATGATTTGTTAAAAGTTTGACATACTTTGTTTTGGTCTCTTTTAATTGACCCGACCAACCCTTTTTTCCAACCTATTCATTAGGCCTTTTATTTTTTAAATAGTTCCTTCCACAATCGGGTGGAAGATTTGGCCACTGGCCGGTATAGTATTTTCAGCCACCGGATTCTAGCCAGATACTAGCTAGAAATCAGGGGGTCATCAAAAATTCCAAATAAATAAGAACGTGATTACACACACATATCATTCATAAAATTTTAATACCCGAAAACCACAAACGATGCATATTAAAAAAAAATTATGGATATAACTTGGTCGTCTGAAATCATATCGATGTGTGGTATGTTCCATTGAGACTAAATTTAAATCCTCTACTTAATTTAATAAAAATTAATTTTTTCTTGTCTTAGAAAATTCATGCGACCGCTCTAAAACCAATTATTGGTATCGGGGCGTGCAACGGAAGCCGGTGAGCCGAAGATTTAAAATTTTACATCACCAAAGCGATGAAACTACATCATCTCTAATGATCAGATCCCTGGTAGAGATTCGAGGATCTCGCGTGAACATTTAAAAGCACAAAAATAAATGAGTACCTCATTATATACGACGACATGTTCAATTTCAATTAGTTTTCAATGATCATTGCTCGAAGGATCTGAAGTTGAACCCCTCTAGATCATCCACACATGCTCTAAGAATCCATGCGAACACATGTCATCAAATTCCAGATGCTAGTGTGAAGATCTAATGACTCCTTCGACGTCACGATGATCACCATGATCTCATCCCTTTGATGCATGAAGATATTCTTTGATCGAACGATCAGACATCAACTTTCTATATCTGGGAAGTGGAAGGAGAGATAGGATCTCATTCCATTGGAATGAATAGTCTTTGAATTAAAATTTCTCTCTTACTTATATACGCAAATACCCAGAAAGGGTTCTCCAACCCCTATAAATAAAACACTCACTAAATAAGTAGTAAATGACACATTATGATGAACTAAATGCATCATTAATATCATTTATATTTTATCACCTCCTTGTAATATATAATAAATATATTACGTGATAAAACTTGAGTCATTAACTCAACTCATAACTCCCTCAATATTAAACAAACCTTGAATATTAAATAATATTTGTTTGTATAATATTTTTTTATGTATTCACTTAATACCTTGTAAATATCTTTAATAAATAAATTCTACCCAATTATTCTATACTTGAATAATAATGAATTTATTTATTTATCGTTGATCGTTAAAACTTAGACAACTCTCAAACCCTGTGGTGGGACCCACCATGTCCTATATACCTATTCACTAGAATATGGCAGATTCTTGAATACTCTATTGTTTGTGACCATCTAAGCCCTTATGTCGATAGTAGTGAATATTAATCATAAACTAAGAGCAGATTCTAACAACCCATCAAGGCTCCTAAAGAGATAAGGAATAGTTATAATAATGACAATCATCCTTTGAACAAGCATTGTGCAATATAATCTCTTTGTCTCGCAATATCTCATAAAGCAGGATGCATCGATCATGTCATCATCCATTCTTTATTTATTATTTATTGATCTGATAAGACAAAATTACCTTTGGCTACCTTGGCCAAGGATTTATGAAAGTACTACCATCCAAATCAACTGGGTCTGAGATATCACTTCCTCAACCTAGAAGCAAAAATATATATATCTTGACCATTCAACCAATGGAATTCCACCAATTACACACCCAACACAAGCTACCACGCCATGACTTCATTGTCATGGTTTTTGTCTTGCATCAAAATACATGATCAAATGGAACACATTGGTAATGATCTCAAGTCAGGAGACCAATACACATGTTTGTAGATATGAACAACCAATAACACATGAAACATGTGGTGTTCCTATTGGAGGGTTTTTCCTCATGATCTCACCTACCAAAGATCACAAAGTGAAAACTTTATGAGAAGAAATCGCAATGCTTATGAGCCCCCATCACCTGATAGTCATACATAAACTGTGTCTAGTTAGTATGATGTATATAGACCATAGGACATATGTTCAAAATTAATTTCATAGTATCTCAAGGTTTTCATTATAGCTTGGTAACTTCTATTACCTTTTGATACAAAAATTAATCTATAGAAACTAATATTTAAATAGTGGATGCATAAATATCAACACTATAATGGTAAGTGTACATCATGTATAACTCACTGTATACATGGTATGGTAATCAAAAAGTATTGTTTAGTTGGGTCTAGGGCACCCACTTTTAAAATATTATATTATAAATCATTAAACCATTTTATTAGAATAATTATTCACCACAAATTCAATATAAATATTCAAATTCACAAGACACGCAAATAGAAAGGTTAGAATCCCTTATTAAAAAATGTTCGTAGATATCATACTTTGAATCCTAAAATCTCTATGATCCGTCCATTAAACTAATTTACTCATCCAAATCTCAATAAAAATATAGATATAATAGGTTTAATTGATCTATTACAAGAAATAAACTTAGGGATTTCACTTATCATCGATTCAAGCTATGATTTGATCATTTACACATAGAAATTCATTAATGGATGTTAAAGAACTCTAAAAATCTCTCTTGGTTCACCCTAATATCCATATCAAAGGATAATGATGAGTTACGAGGCTTAAATAGAGGTTTTTTTATGAATAAAATTAAAATCATGTAATTTTTTTTGATGGGTTCACAATTATGTTTCATGGTCTCTCAAAATATACAGCTAATCATGTAACCTCTTCTCCCTCAAAACCTAGAAAGCACGGTTCAGTAGCATGGTCCCCCCTAACCGTGTGACTAGTTATGCATTCTTCTCTACCACCAAAATCACAATGTACAGTAAGGTTTCATGGTCTCCCTAACCATGCAGCTATCCATATGGTCTTGGTACAACTTTTCTCATCTTCCTTCAGTAACCCAAATTTTCTCTAAACTTGAACCTTAAGGTAAACACCTCATTACGGACCAAACAGTACACTAAAATTTCATTATTAAGGTTATTAAGGTAACCATTTCACACTTTAAATGTACATGGCCCATGAAATACCTTCTTTAATTCACAAAGTTAATGAAGGTAATTTTTAGATCTCTAAATTACATACCCCTTAAAACATTATTCATCCTAAAAAAATCAAAACATATAACTTTAAAAAAAATCATCACCCAAAATTCAAGCCATCATAGGCAATCATTAATCGAAGTTAGAGATATGATGAACAAGCATAGATTTCACTCAAATCCAGAAACACACCTCCATCATTCAAAGAGGAAACCAGACTATGAGAAAGAGGGAGGTTTCCCACATGCCATCTGAGAGGAGGGTAGACCATCATGAGGAGAAGGGGAGCTCTATGATATGATTTAAAAGGTGGGAAGGGGGGGATAGATATGGAAATGGGGAAATGAAAAATCACAACTATAAGATCTCTACCTTTCATGTAGGTACACCCCTAATTAAATTTGGGTTCAACCCCCTTAAAATGGTTAATGGAATGTTTCCTGAGGATACAAGAGGCCTTGAGGGTGTCCCGAGGGTTTGGTATATGAAAGAGGAGGAAAAGAGGTCATCTGGTGCAGGTTCCAAGGTTTGTGCATGGTTATTACTAACTGTGTTCCATAACCATGTGCCATAGATAGGGATGGTGCATGGTTGGAAAACCATGCAAGGAGGAGGGTTCAAACCATGCGGGCTTGGAAAAATCCATCCCACATGACTACCACATGGTTTTTCAAACTGTATGGGCTTTCTAAGAGACCGTGTGACCCAAGATCCTATTGAATAGAGGGAGCTGCACAGTTGGTGTACAGTTCAGCCAACCATGCGGTCAAACCATGCAGTCTATTAAAATGGGGGTTTTTACCATTTTTTCCCTTTGAGATTTAAGGGTTCTAACACAAATTTATCCCCTATTACTACTCCAGCATCTTGGGAGATGAACCAAACCCTCCTAAATTTTGAATAGATGACCCCCCTCCCCCCCCCCCGATTCTTAGGCATTTAGAGTGTCATTGGTTGCAAATCGAAGCTATGGGTAAGTCTTCGACCCTGTTTGCTTCCATTTTCTTGAAGAGGCGTAGTTAAATGTTTTCTCTTCCTTCAAAGCACTAAAACTTGTTTTCCAATAGATTCTAATTTTGGATGTTGAAGGTTGTTTGGTCTTGAATCAAGGGTCGGTTTTGGATGAGTGGTTATATACGAGCATGAGGTAGGTGGTCTTAAAGATTTTTCCCATAGTCTTGATGTGTTATATGTGAATGTAGGTGTGCTAATCCACTTCCTTATTGTGTTTTAATTTCTTTTGTTAAGGAAATTAATTTGGGCCTTATATTGAGGTGTGAGACCTTTCTGGACCCCATTGGGTTCGTTGATGATGTGAAACCGAAACTAGGCTACCTGTGGGGTATGTTGAACCCTTTAAAATGGTAAAATGATTTGGTAAATGTCGGGTTAGGGTAATTATGAAAGTGAGTGTGTTGTAATTGTTAATTTGTGTGTGGGGTTTGGTTTAAGGGGTAATTGAAATGTTTAATACTAGTTTTGTGAAATCACTAGAAGGTATTTGAAATAGTTTAAATGGTGTGTGTTGGATTATGATCCAAGTGTAGTTTTCAATGATGGAATATGATGTTTTTAAAGTAATTGATGTTTTAAAAGGAGGTATTAACCTCAAGGGTTTTGGGGGTTTCTTATTAGATTTCAAATTATTATTTGAAATAGGGTTGTGGTTCCCATTTTTGTGAAAATGAAAAATGATTGTTTTGAATGGTTGGAAATGGAAATGGAATCATTGGGGAATGTTTTAATTTTTCAAAGAGGAATACATGTGTTTTAAGGGGTGGATTAAAGATGATTTTAAATGAGTATTTTGATTTTTTTATGCCATTACTTGGTTTTGAGGGTCCGTTGGGACCTTATTAATTGAAATGATATATGAGTAAATGTGATAAATGGTTAAAGAATCGTTTCCATGTGGTACGTTGTATGAGTGGGGTATTGGACTGAGCCTCTACTTCAATGAGTAAGGCTTGACAGATGATCTAGGCCCCACTGATGTATTTCTTGAGTTAGGATGTCATACTGAGGCTCCATGCTCCTAACTTATGGACCGATGATCTTTGTTTGGGTTGGGTTGGACTGATGCTCTGGGTCCCATTGATACATTATTTGACTTAGGATGTGAGACTGGGGATTTATGATTTTAAGGTTTCCACATTTAGGATTTTGAACTGAGGCTCTATGCTCCCAAACATGTGGACATGGCTTGATTATTGGACCAAGGCTCCGAGGTAAGTTGATGAATTTTTGGATTAGTGAAATCCCCATTATGATTAAAATTATGTAACCCCTTATGCTATGGATTATTCTACCGAAGCGACTGGAGCTAGTTTAGTTGGTTGGTTAACCCTAGAAAATTTAAAGGATAAAGTGGTTATTTGATAATCACCTAAATGTGATACATGCTTCTTTTATTGACTCATTTATTTATTACACTTTGATTATCTGCACAAACTATTGTACAGACTGGTTGTTTCTTTCAACATCATTGGTGGTGGCCAACTGAGTTGTACTCATGCCCTGCTCGGGCTTCCATGACACTTGGGTCCCCGATCAGATGCTACTTGTTTTCAGGTACAGGTTTAGGGCAGAGACCTAGTGTATGGTTCATTCATGGCTTGTACGATTGGAGCATGGGATGCCAAGACCAGGTTAGGACTCAGGACCATATTCAGAATCTTTTTGGTAGTTTTTTTTTTGAATTTATTTGTATGAATGCATGACATGTAGTGTATTCATCACATTGTTATAGCATGTGTTACTCGGTTATTTGTGGGCTTTTTCTATATGTGGTATGTTTATTGTTCCTGTTGGTTATTATATCTATTAGTTTTATTTTTGTTGTGGTTTTACTCTAATAAGTGGGTACAGTTTCCCCACCATACCTTTAAAGTCCCACATTACTAGTCGGTAACCTCTAGCGTACGGGGAGGCGTGCCTGAGGTCATGTGGTGACCCGGCTCAAGGCACTGAATTTAATGGCTACTGGGCCAGGTATGTTACAAAGTGGAATCAAAGGAGTGTCTTTTTTATTACTATTTAGGTCATGGTAGAAAGTAGACTAGGATCTTGTCAGGGCTTGGTAATGAGCTCATGTATGGGTGTCTGCAACCCCACGTATGAGGGAAAACCCAAGTTTCCATGGGTGGGGATTGATGTTCTGTTTTATGCTTTTACATTTAATTGATACTTCCACCTTGAGTAGTGAACTTGTATGTGATGTTATTGATTTATAAGGTTTTATCTCTTGGTCAGGTATGGAAAGAGAGGGTTCGTGAGTTCATGCATCATGCTAGGCACATAGGATTGATGGGTCATCTGTATATTGCCTGCAATTGATAGTCCCTTGGAATTCATATGTTAGTGGTGTACTTTTCTTCCTGTAGTTTATTCCTTTTGATCTTCCTCTAAAATGATTTCTAATGAAAGATGTTTTGAAATGTGAATTTGAGAAAAGCATTTATTTTTTAAACATTGGGTTAATAATAAGGTTTTTGAAAATGAAAAACCTTGGGTTTTAAAAATTGGAGTTTTTGAAATGTGAATCCTCGTGTTTTAAAGTGGTAAAGTTTAATTAGTAGGGAAATGGGAAATTGATGGGACCTTTAGGTGCGTTGGTGCGAGTGTCCCTAGTGTTAAGATCATACCCTGTGTATGGGTGGTTTGGGCAGTGAGAGTGTCATAGTTTATGACCTTGGTTATGGGTTGTGAGGTTTTTTTGGGTTTTGATGTGTGGTAAAAGAGATGTTATTATTGTACTCTCAGTAGGGATGTGGAATTTGGGTTATGAGATGTTGTCTGGTATTGTGGGTGTGGAAACCCTTGTGGGTTTTTATCATGCGAGTTGTGTTTGGGCCCTAGAGTGGGTGTTGGGATCGTAGTGCTGATGTGGGGGGGTATCCTTAGTGTGAAACCTAGAGTAAATGTTTTCTTGGATGTGTTGGATGATATGTGGTTCAGAATAAGGGAAAGAGTCTTACCTGTGATGGGAAACTCATTGATGTTTGATGTGTATGGTTTAGAGGGAGATTTGGTGGCCTTTGCTAAATGTGACTCCAGATTAGGGAGTTGGCATTGTTTGAACTACAAAGGTGGATCATGAGAGGGGTCAGCTAGGTTGCTAGTTTTTTTGGTTTGTGTGGAATAGGTGGAAGTTTTAGACCTTAAGAGTGGTGGGTGGAGAGTGATTCCTAGTGTGGGTTTAGCCTATAGGGATAAGTGGAAAATTTAATGGCTTGGAGATTCAACTTGAGTTGTGGTTATGCACTGGTGGGTTTTTGGAAATCGAGGGTAACCTAAAGGGAGGTTAGCCTAGTGTTGTGGGTGCCTTGGAATGTGAAGCACAAGTGAGTGCTTTAGAGGTGGAATTGATGCCCGATAAGTGCCATAGAATTTCCATAAAAGTGCATGGTAGTGTCTTGGTTTCTTTATTAGAAAAGAACCTGAGTGGTTTTGGTTGGTTATAAGGTTAGTTTCAGAAAAGGAAAGGTCGTTTGGGTGCCTGACCCATCTATACTAATGATGTTTAATGAAGGGATTGGTAATGAGTTTGAGTGTACAAGATAGGGGTGACCAAAGCATAGATGGACATTTTGTTATAGAGGTGAAACCCTAGGTGAGAGGTGGTCACATGGTTGGGCTTGTTTGTACAAATGGTTGGGTTTTTTGATGAGAACATTGAGAACGCCTCAAGTCCAATGAGGCTGACAGACCAGGAGGCATGGTTAGTTGGGTAAGAAAGAGTTGGGCCTAGCCCTGGTGATGTACGACTCGTGTGATCTAGAGTCAGTATTAGTGTGTGGTTTTAAGAAAGTGTGATACCCTTATGGATCTGATGAGGTTCACATGTGGGAACATGCAGGGGAGGAACGAATCCATTTGGGATGGGTGAATAGGCGGCTCGGGATAAACATCTATCATTTTCTGTGAAACCAAAGTGGGAATCATGGTTATGCGAGAGACCATTGGTTTTTTATTGGTGTGATGGATCGTTGTGTTTCTATTGTGAATCATCAGGGTCATGCTAAAAGAACTTGAGAGGTGTGGCAGTGGTAGTGCCACAAGAAGTGGTGGTCCACGATTGCTTGGTAGAGAGTCGTGAAGTGGTGGTTGAAGGATCTGAATGCAGTGGAAGTGTGGTGGTTGGGAGGGCCCAACTTTTCTTATTTCGTAATCGATGATCAATCGAGGATCAATACGAAGATAAACACCAATATCCACAGATTAAGATCAAAGATATAGACAAAAGAATAAAAGGATGTCGGATCCTAGAGAGAGGATCTTACACATCATGTTTATAATTAATTTAAATAATTTCTGCAGAAATTAAATACCTAGATCTTCAGTAATTTCTTCGTTGATGATGTTGATCGTCTGGAATGAGCCTTCCAGATTATCTCATTGCACTTGTGAGGATACAAACCAGAATCCCTCTATCAATGATCCACACGTGTTTCGATGACCTCCGATCGACACCACTCATTCTCTGGGTGCTAGCGCGGCGAAGCGATTGTCTTGCGTTAGTCGTTCTTGATCGCATGTTCTTCAGTCTTGAAGAACATCTCTCATTCTTGATAGGGGATAGGAGAGGATTCAAGAGAGAAATTGTTTTGGCTCAACAATTCTCTCACCACTAGAAATTCGGTTCACCAGGTGTAATGGCACAATAGACATACCCATCTATTTAACGACAGGGGGTTTTAGTTACAATATTTAATTGCATAACAATAATTAAATACATTCATAACCTTAGAGAAAACTCATGAAACATAATAACAATAACAACACCATTATTCATGGTGCATCAACTTGTGCAAAACAAAATCATAAATGAAATCTCATGTCACATAATGATAACAACGTTATTATTATTTTATCTTGTGCCAACTAGTTAAATAATTATTTTCCATCTTGCAAATAATTATTTTACTATCAGACCAGCCTTGGTCCGCTTGAACTCCACTTCCATTTATTGAACACCCGAATAAATAAATAAATAATTTATTCTCTTAAATAAATATTTTATTTATAAACCAATAAATATATTTATTAAATGTTCAATAAAATAAATAAATATATTTTATTTAATTTATGTGATCATTTTAACTTGAATAAAATTGTTCCACAGTATTGAGAATAATATTTATTCTATTAATTAAATTAAAATATATTTTAATCGAGATCACAAGAAACGCTTAGTGTGTGACCCTCTATGATTCCTTCTCGTTGGTATTAGGTGGGTTTGCCTAAAGTCTAAGAGTACTATCTAGAAACGGGTCAAGGCACCCAAGAGAAAGAACTTAAAGTCACAATGATGAAATCCACATACGAACACTCATTGTGTAATATAATCTCTTTGTCTTAATATCTCATCAAGAAGGTTTCATGACAGTGTAATCAACCTGTTTGCTTGATACGTCTTTCTTTGACTACCTAAAATAAACTCATCGCTACACCATATCCATGGAATTTAGGGCGACTATTCTATTTCAATCAAAGGTTCAAGATATCAATTTCCATAAATGGAATGTACAAATCCTTTCTTGACTTATCTATTAATAACATTTCACTCATGACACACCCAACGTACCCTACTTCCCACCAACATATGGCATGACGGTTTTCATCAGTAAATCAAAGTGCGCAAGTCATGACACGCATTAATGATAATCTTAAAGTCTAAGGACCATTACACACGCTCGTAGATAGTAATATCCGATGACACCAAAACATGCAGAATTCCTACAGGCGGTTACGTTCTCATAATCTCTCATCTTGGAGATTACCAAGTGCGAACTTCATGAGAATAAGTTTCATCTTCTTATGAGTAATCGTGCCTAAAGATCTTTATACTATGTGTCCCATCATAGAATGTCATCCAACCACAAAACTATATTTAAGAATATTGTCGTAGAACTTCAAGGTTCTCATCATAGCAGGAAACTGTTATAACCTTGTCAATACAAAAAATACTCTAGGACATTATTACATCATAGTCATGCATAACAATGAAAAAAATGTAATAAAATGTTTAATATTTAAATAAATTAAATATTCCTGTAATCAAAGTAAAAATAGTTGGTTCTAGAACACCAACTCTAACAAACTCCCACTTGGACTAGAGTCAACTGCCTACAACTTTCAGTCCGCTAAACCTCACATAATGATCATGTTTTCGCTGAGTCAAGACTTTATTCAAGGGGTATGCCATGTTGTCTTCGGTGGAAATGTTACTCACTATAACTTCACCTCTCTGAGAAAAATACCTCAAGAGATGATACTTCCAAAGTATGTGCTTTGTCCGCTGATGTGACCTTGGCTCTTTTGCGAGATCCACCATTGCAGTATTATCACAATAGAGTGTGATGGGATCTTTACTGCTAGGTACCACATCTAACTCTTGGATGAAACTTCGCATCCAAACTGCTTATTTAGATGCCTCGGAAGCTTCTATATACTCAGAATCTGTTGTATAATCTGTGACCACACTCTTCTTTGAGCTATTCCATCTCACAACACCTCTATTAAAAGTGAAGATGCATCTAGTATGTGACTCCATGTCATCCTGATTAGTTTGGAAACTCGTATCTGCATATCCTCTGATGACTAGTTCCTCATCTCCTCCATAAACCAGGAACATATCCTTAGTACACCTCAGATACTTAAGGATAGTCTTGACTGCTATCCAATGGAGGTCTCTTGGTTTAGCTTGATATATGCCTATCATACTTAATGCGTAGGCTACATCTAGCCTACTACATAGAATGACATACATGACTGAACCAATCGTTGATACATATGGAGTCCCTGTCATTCTCTCTCTTTCCTCATTCATATGAGGACACATTTTCTTAGAAAGATGAATGTCGTGTGATATTGGCAATAATACCCTCTTGTATTATTCCATACTGAATCTCTTCAGTATCTTGTCAATGTATGTGCTTTAACTTAGTCCCAGTAATCTCTTGGATCTATCACGATGGATCTCAATCCCAAGAATATATGCTACCTCACCTAATTACTTCATGGAGAAGCATTGATTCAACCATTCCTTAACAGACTGTAAGACCGGTATCTTGTTTCCAATAAGTAATATGTCATAAACATATACTATTAGGAAAACGAATGCACTCTCACTAAACTGTTTTTAGACACAAGGTTCACATTCGTTCTTTATAAAACCAAATTTCGTTATGGCTTCATCAAAATGAATGTTCCATAACCTGGATGCTTTCTTTAATCCATAAATGGATTTTTGCAACTTGAATATCTTATTGGCATCTTTTGGAGTCACAAACCCTTCAGGTTGTGTCATGCAGACATCTTCTTTAAGGTTCCTATTAAGGAAGGTTGTTTTGACATCCATTTTCCAAATCTCATAGTCATGGTAAGAATCAATGGCCAATAGAATTTTTATGGATTTTAGTATCGCAACTGGTGAAAAGGTTTCATTGTAGACAATTCCTTGACGTTGTTTGAACCCTTTTTCAACCAGTCATGCCTTAAAGGTACTAACTTGTCCTTCCTTGTCTAGTTTCTTCTTGAATACCCATTTTAAACCAACATGATTTACATCAACTGGAGGATCTACCAAAATCCAGACTTGGTTTTGGTACATGGAATCCATTTCAGAATTCATGGATTCTTGCCACTTGAAAACATTTATGCCACTTACAGCTTCCTTGTACGTTAGAGGATCATTATTATCAACTAATAATGAGTCACCATACTCGATAACTAGAAAACCATACCATTATGGTTCTCTAACATATCTTGTACTCCTACGTAGTACTTGTGTCTCCGGAACAGATCTTTTTTCCATGGGACTTTGTGGAATCTGCTCCTGTACCAACTCTCGTGTACCTTGAGCCTCAACTTTATCGAAGTCTATCTCACTCACACTATCTCTTTTGGAAACGTGCTCCCTCTCAAGGAATATGGCGTTTCTTTCCATTATAACCTTTTTGTCTAAGGGGTTATATAGGTAATATCCCCTTATTTCCTTGTGGTATCCTATAAAGGTACACCTTGTACATCAGGGTGCAAGTTTGTTACCTGAAGACACCTTAACAAACACTTCGCTACCCCACACATGTAAATTCGATAACATGCCTTTTCTTCCACTCCAAAGCTCGTATGAAATACCATTTATTGATTTAGTTGGCACTTGGTTTAGTATGTGTGCTTATGTTTGTAACGCATATCCTCAAAAGGATAATGGAAGACTAGCATGACTCATCATTGATCTCACCATGTCCAACAAGGTGTGGTTCCTCCTTTCACTTACACCATTCCACCGAGGCGTTTAAGGAGTGAGTTGGGATAAGATCCCAAACTCTCATAAGTAATCAATGAAGTCTTGATTAAGATACTCTCTACCTCAATCTTAGCGGATTTTCTTAATCTTCTTACCAAGATGTTTCTCAACTTCATTCTTGTATTCCTTGAACTTATCAAAAGAATCTGACTTATACCTCATTAAGTAGATATATCCATATCTACTAAAATCGTCAGTAAAAGTTATGAAGTATGAGTACCCACCCATTTATTCAACTAGAAATGGTCCACACACATCGGTATGAACCAATTCAAGAAGCTCTTTGGCCCTTTCACCTTTCCCACTAAATGGGGATTTGGTCATTTTTCCTTGTAAACAAACGTGACATACACCAAGTGGTTTTAATTTGAAAAAATCTAAATATCCATCTTGATGTAACTTTGTCAGGTGTTTCTCGTTTACATGGCCTAGCTGGTGATTCCAAAATTGGGTGTGGTATGAGTCATGTGAAGTATCTTTGTTATCAATTGTCATTACTTGGTTTCTGTAATCCAACACGTAAAGACCATTGTATAAATGTGCCCTACCAAAAAAATGATATCTTTGTAAAAGAAGCAACATTCATTTCCAAACTTGAAAAAAAATATGTCTATATCTAGTATGGATACAGAAATAATTTTTTTGGTCACAGAAGGCGCATAATAACAACCCTTTAACACCAAGATCATCCCAGTCGGCAATGTGAGGTGGTATTCCCCAACAGCTACAACAAGTCTAGCTCAATTGGTTGCTCGAAGATCTACCTCCCCTCAGTCAATTTTCCTGAATCTATTTGGTTCCTATATTTTAATATATATGTGAGTACCACGAGCTTTATCCAATACCCAATTTGTAGAAACAGATAAATTACACTTGATAAAAAATGCACTTGAAGATTCCCCTTGCTTCTTTGGTTGGGTGTAGTTTTTCTTCTAGTGGCCCTTCTTGCCACATACGAAACAAACAATTTCTTGTTCCCTTGCCTCCCCCTTGATCTTCCTTTTCTTGGAAGGGCATGAAAAAATTTTGGGCTTAAAGCTCTTCTCCATCCCTTTCCTCTTATTCACCATAAGGAAAGAAGCCTTGTTGTGCTTCATATCTTTTTCCACTTGGCGAATAAGGATAATAAGACTAGATAGAGGATTCTCAATGATGTTCATATTGAAATTAAAAATAAAACTGGAGAATATCTAAGGGAGTGATGCGAGAAGGGGATTGATTCCCAGTTCTTCATATAGTTTAAAACCTAGAACCTACAGGCACTCAATGTAGCCAATGAGTTTGAATACGTGAGGCCAGGCTGGGGCACCCTCTCCAAGATTACTCTAAAAAAGTGTATTGGATATATAAAACCTTTCATGTATTTCTCTCTCCTGGTAAAGACCACAGAGGTTCTCGATCATACTATATGCATCCATGTTTTCATGAGACTTCATGAGTTCACTAGACATTGATGAAAGCATCAAACATTGAACATCGATCGCATTGTTCATATGTTTCTCATAGATCAGGAAATCCTCATCACTCACCTCTTTGGTAGGTGGATCAGGTAATGCTAACTCCATCATGTAAGACTTACGTTCATGGAGAGGGCAACCCGAAGGTGTCTAAACCATTCCTGGAAGTTACTGCCAATAAGGATTTTGTCTTTATCCATAATTGATCACAGGGATAGTGTGGTTTAGATTTTCATTTTATTCTAAAATTTAAAAGGTATATTATTAGTACTTTCTTGATTACATTTAATGTTAAATAATAAATTAATTTTATTAAGTCTCCCACTATTTTATCAAGTCCCAATGGCCCTCACCATTGAACTCAGAATGTCTAGTTGCTTGGATATTCTAGCGGCAAGGATCCATATTCCCCTTCGCATAACTCCAACAAGGGTTGGTCAATCTATTTGAAGGTATTTTGGTAGGAAGTTCTTTGCCAACTACGGGCTTGAAGCTCCTTGATCCGTTGAGTGGACTCCCCAATCCTGAAATCCTAACTTGGATTTCCTCAAAACTTGCCTCTAATATTACACCAAGTCTAGCAAGGGCTACTCCTCTTGATGTAATATGGTTAAGTCAGCCCGAAACTTTCATAAGGGCTTCCTATATAAAAGTAAGTGTCCCAAAAATGGTTGGTCAAACACATAGTTTTATTGAGTCTTTCCCTTAATCAAGTAACAAAAGGCTTAGTCTGACTTAATATTTTATTGTGGGATTTTTATCTCTTATGCGTAAATTGATTATTATATTTATCACATCCTTGTTAATATTTAGTGGAACTTACTTAAGTGATTAAGCATGTCTTGATAATATTTACGCATAAGCCTAGTTTATTTTAGTTCCATCTTGCATGCTTTGTTTAATTCATTAATTATGTGATTGCGACAACACATCCATAATGATAAATCATGAAACTGACAAAAATAAAATAAAGGGCATGATCATGATCTTTTCTAATAGTTTATCTATCGGTTGATAAACTAACCCTGACCTAGGGGAGAGAAACATTGAACATTTTGGGTTTGTGTTTATAGCTTTCCACCTATCCACCTTTATATCTCCTATGATTGGTTTCGTCTCAGCTCTAGCTTGAACTGCCTCCACTAGCTTGGGAGATCCATCCATTACATATGCTTTTTAAATCACATGCAAGTGAGGGGTAAAAAGGGGGTTTACATAAAAGAAATCATGGGCACGCAAGCACTACACATTAATGAACTCACACACAAGTGAGGGGTAAAAGGGGGGTTTACATAAAAGAAACCATGCGCACGCGGGCACTACATATTAATGAGGAGAGATGGATCGCAGTCCAATGATTTAATTTAACAAATAAATTAAAAGGGAAATCAATCACATACAATGGTCTGGTCTAGCTCATGATCATCCAAATACATGCAGCAAGTTACACAATTAATAAAACTAGCATTCAATTATTTAATCATTCTTATTAAGATAAATCGTGCTCGAATTGATTAATTATTATCTTTAATTAATCGATCCTTTTATCTTAATTCATTTTCTGAATTTCCTTGAGATTCTCATACTTGTACATAAATATACCATGGAGGTAACTTGGTGTATACCTGTTCGAATCTACCCAACATGAATTATATTCTTATACTGTTTTACTCTTCTAACATATGGCATACATGATTCTTCAATGCATAGAGTAACAACTTGTAGTACGATTTGTACATGATAAGTAGTTCTGAACATTACACAAACATTAAAGTTTTAACTTTGTGTAATTTGGTAAAGTACACGGCGTGTAGTCCCGACTACACGGCATGTACTACCTTCACCATTTTTTCCAAAGTACATGCCTAGGGACTCGGTGTGTGAGGCGTACTTTGGATATTTCGGAGTACACGATGTGTCTGTGGGCCACATGTCGTGTTGTCTTCACGTTACACGATTACCGATCAGCTCAATTCGTGTATGGGATACACAGATTGGCCCCTGTCCTAAAGGGACTACACGTCCAGTCCAGTGGGTCACACGGCATGTAATCCGGTAAGTGTGTTCTTATCTAGATTGTTCAACACGTGGTGTAAAATTAATTACACCGTGTGTAATAAATGCACACGGCTTGAGTAATTTCCAAATTACTCTCGATGCACTGAACACGACTATAGGGCGTGTAGTCCAGATTACACAGCGTGTATGGCAGAGAACATGAAGTGCAAGTTTGAACACACAGCGTGTACTTTCGTGTCACCTGGAGAGAATCGTCACGCCTCCTGATGAGTTCCTCGCTTTAATTTTAATCCAAAAAATATTTGAATCTATTAGATCTGTGAGAAACGAAAGAGGAAGAACAGATCTCGAAATCCAGATTACAAGAACGATTAAACTTGAATTGATGAACTAAATTATTAAATCGTAAATCATCAATGAATTATTTAAATAATTATAAACAATGATGACCTCGCTCTAATACCACTTGAAGGATCTGGACGTAGCAGAAGTGTGGTAGTTGGGAGGGCCTAACTTTTCCTTTGCCATAATTGATGACCAATCCAGGATCAATACGACGATAAATGTTAGTATCCACGGATTAAGATCAAAGATCTAGACAAAAGAAGAAAAGGGTGTCAGATCCTAGAGAGAGGATCTTGTGCATCATGTTTATAATTAATTTAAATAATTTCTGCAGAAATTAAATACATGGATCTTCGGTACTTTCTTCATTGATGATGTTGATCGTCCTGAATGGCCCTTCCGAATTGTCTCGTTGTACTTGCGATGATCCAAACCAGAATCCCTCTAACAGTAATCCACACATGTTCCTATGGCCTCTGGTCAACACCACTCATTCTCCATATGCTAGCACGGCGAAGCGAGTGTCTTGCATCAATCGTTCTTGATCGCATGTTCTTTGGTCTTGAAGAACGTCTCTCATTCTTGAGAGGGGCGAAGAGAGGATTCGAGAGAGAAATTGTTTTGTCTCAACAATTCTCTCACCACCGGAAATTTGGTTCACCAGGTGTAATGGCACAATAGACATACCTATCTATTTAACGACATGGGGTTTCAGTTACAGTGGTGAGTTTGGTTGGAAACCCCACTTGAGTTGTGGTGACCGGGTATTGATGAGATGTTGGCGGGCAGGGAAGCCTGAGACTTTCAACAAGTTAAGGTTTCCCTATAGTGGGAGGTGACATTGATAATGGATATTTGTGGTGGTGTTCATCGATGACTTCTTAGCATACTCTTAGCCAGTGATGATCATTCTCAATATCATGAAATCATCTCATGTACACTGAGAGAGGCTTTGGATTTATTCCTAGCTACCTAAAAGCATTTTCATTGAATATGGGGCCTCTTGTAGGTTACACTCATGGAGCGGTGTATGTGGAGTTGTATGGTGGAAAGTACATCATCGACCAGTTACGAGAGAGAACCTTAGGATGGACCAAATGTCAACAAATGTCGTGAGTGCCATTCTCGAGATCTAGGAATGGGTTGTGGTTGATGATGTTTTGTTGTTATAGTGGAAGCTATATGGCAATGCCCAAGTTTTGAGGTTCATCTTGTGAACGAAGTGTGAGCCGTGGTGATTGAATTTTCTTGAGGAAAGCAGTGATAATGACACTCCTAATGTGGGGGAGCAGTACGTAAGTCATAGATGTGTGGGGATGACCATGGATTGGATGTGGTGGCATCATAATTCCAGTAAGAAACCTGTGAGGAACATGTTTGGATTCCTCAGGAAAGGCCAAGTGGGCCTTGGATGTGGTGGTTGATCGAGTTAAGTGTTGGCTTCAGGCACGGGGTATTTCTAAGGGAAAGCAGAGATGTTTGTGTTATAATCATTGATGGGCGTGATAATTCATGACAACGATTCATGACAATGGAGGTTTAGTGTTAGAACCTAATTGGATGTCGGACATGGACTCGGGTAGGGTGTTTGGGTGACCTAGGAATGTCTTTAAGTGTGAAGGGATCTTGGTCATGTGATGTAGTGACATGCCAACAGTGAAGCTGGGCATTCTAGGATGAATCGGTCGGGGACGGCTCAACTCGGTTAGAAAAAGGGTACGAAAGTGGTGAGTTGTAAACCACATTCGGTGGATATATTGGAATTATAAGTGCCTTTCAAAAATGGAAATGGGTTGAGGAAGAACCTAGTCGTCTTTAGTCGATGTAGGTACAGAAGAGGTGCTTTTGTTAGGAATGTTGATGGGTACATGGAGCACAGTGATGACTTGGAAAGTAGTGGATGCCTTGACAGTGGAGTTTTACCTGAAGTTGGGGGATAACACTGACAGGTGCGTCAGGTGATGTTGGTATGCCTTAAGTGAGAAGGTTCCATGGGAAAGTGAATGGGGGACACGCCTAGTGGAAGATGGGTGTTTTGGGACAAGCCAGTCAGGGATGGTCTGACATGATATGGTAAAAGGAACGGATGTGGTAAGTTATAAGTCACCTATGGTTTGATGTTTTTAATGGAAAGTGTGTTTCGAAAATGAAGTAAAACTTGAGAGATTCCAAGTTTTTCTTAGTCCGTAAATGGATGGTGGATGCATGTCCATTCTAAATGGTTTCGATGGAAAGGTTGGATGCTAATGTTGGATGGTGTTCTCATAGATGTTTGGGCATGGTGAGTCGGGAAACACGTTGGGTATGTTGTGGAAGTTGAGCTGAGGTTCTGGTGGTCTTTTGTTCAATGGTGGAGGTGCCAACAATTGGAAGATGGTGGTGGTAAGCTAAAGCCTATGGTGGGGAGCATCATACCTCCGATGAGTAGTCGGGAGATGACATGATCGGTGTTATGGGTTAGATGGGCTTGGGTAAGCGCCATCTTGTTATTTTTGGTTTGATGAAGAGCGATGGCTCAGGTTTGACTGGTTGAGTGCCTTGAGATGAAGGTTGTACTTGAGTTGTGTTTTGGGTGTTCAGATGTGGATCGAGGCAGTTGAGCCTTGAGTTGTGGACCGATGTAGGTTGAGGAATGTGGTTATAAAATCGTATGTTCCTTTGAGTGATGCCAGGTTTGGGTCATCATTAGTTTCAAAAAGCATGACAGGTTGGTAATTGGTATGTCGGGATGTTGGGGTTCTGGGGAGAATTGGATCAGAGGTGTTTCGATTGGCTCTTCCAAGGTAGTGTAGTGCTATGGCAGTGCCCTTTTGTGTGGTGGTTCAGTGATATTACCCGGATCTTTCCCTTGTGTTTGATGTTGGTAATGATGGGTTTGAGGCAGACACATCCTTTAAGGAGCATCAGGTTCATGATCATGGATCACGGTGGGAAAATTTCCTTGGGATAGGACTGTTTACTTGGTCCAGGTGTTGTTACGGCATGATCGAGTTCAGGGTAAAACTTGGGAGAGAGAAATTGATAGGTGGGCCTTGTGGACCAACCTTTTATCTTGGAGTCTTGGTGGTGCATGGAAAGTGTGGCTCGAGGACGAACTGTTATAAGGTGAGGAGGTTGTAAGATCTCAACCTTTCGTGGAGGTACGCCCATGCTTAAATTTTGGTTTAACTCCCTTAAAATGGTTAATTGAATGTTTCTTGGGGATATGAGAGGCCTTGAGGGTGTCACGGGGTTCATGACACAAAAGAGGAGGAAAAGAGGTCATCTAGTACAGGTTGCACGGTTGGTGCATGGTTAGTACTAAATGTGCGCCAGAACCATGCATCATGGAGAGGGATGGTGCACGGTTGGAAAACCGCGCAAGGAGGGTCCAAATCATGCAGGCTTGGATAGAGCCATCCTGCACAGCTACCACACAATTTTTCAAACCGTGCGGACTTTCCAGGAGACCGTGCGACCCAGGCTCCTCTTGAACAGAGGGAGTCGCACGGTTGGCGAACAGTTTGGCCAACTGTGTGGCCAAAACGTGGAGGCTATTAAAATGGGTTTTTTTACCATTTCCCCCCTCAGATTTTAAGGGTTCTAACCCGAATTTCTCCCTTATTCCTCCTCCAGCAGCTTGGGTAATGAACCAAACCTTCCTAAACTTCCAAGAGATGATTCTCCCTCGATTCTTAGGAGTTTGGAGTTTTGTTGGTTGCAAATCGAAGCTCTGAGTAAGTCTTCGACTTTGTTTCCTTCCATTTTCTGGAAGACGCATGGTTGAATGTTTTCTCTTCCTCTGAAACCCTAAAACCCACTTTTTCCAGTAGATTCTAAGTTTGGGTGTTGAAGGGTTTGGGCTTGAATCAAGGGTCGGGTTTGGGCTTGAATCAAGGGTCGGGTTTGGACAAATGTTTTTCTACAAGCATGAGATAGGTGGTCTTGAATCTTTTTCACATAGTCTTGTGTTATATGTGTAGGTAGTTGTGCAAACTCGCTACCTTGTTGTGTTTTAATGTCTTTGGTTAAGAAAAGTAATTTGGGTCTTATATTGAGGTGTGAGACCTTTCACGGACCCTGTTGGGTTCGTTGATGATGTGAGACCGAACCTAGGCTACCCGTGGGGTATGTCAAACCCGTGAAAATGGTAAAATGAGTTGGTAAACATCAGGTTAGGGTAATTATGAAAGTGAGTGGGTTGGAATTGTTAATTTGTGTGTGGGATTTGGTTTAAGGGGTAATTGAAATGTTTTGTGCTAGTTTTTGTGAAATGCCTAGGAGGCATTTGAAATGGTTTAAATAATGTGTTTTGGATTATGATTCGGGCATGGTTTTCGATGATGGAATATGATGTTTTGAAAGTGGGTAATGTTTTAAAAGGAGGTGTTGACCTCAAAGGTTTTGAAAAGGGGGTTTTTTATTAGATTTCAAATTATGATTTGAAATGGGGGTGTGGTTCCCCTTTTTTGTGAAAATGTTAAATGATCGTTTTGAATGGTTGGAAATGCAAATGGAAGCCTTGGGGCATGCTTTAGTTTTTCAAAGAGGAAGTCTGTGTTTTAAGGGGTGGCTTCAAGATGATTTTAAATGAGTATTTTGATTTGTGTTTTATACCATGACTTGGTTTTGAGGATATGTTGGGACCTTAGTAATTGAAATGATATATGAGTAAATGTGATAAATAATTAAAGAAGCATGTCCATGTGGCACGTTGTATGAGTGGGGTATTGGACCAAAGCTCTACTTCCATGGGTTGGACTTGACGAATGCTCTAGGCCCCACCGATGTATTGTTTGAGTTAGGATGTCGGATTGAGGCTCTATGCTCTTAACTTATGGATTGAGGCTCTTCGTTTGGGTTGGGATGAACTAATGTTTGGGGTTCCACTGATGCATTAGTTGACTTAAGATGTCAGACTGAGGCTCTATGCTTCTAAGGTTGCCACGATTAGGATGTAGGACTGAGGCTCTATGCTCCTAAGGTTGGCATGGTTTGGGATGTCAGACTGAGGCTCTATGATCCCAAACGTATGGACATGGCTTGATTATCGAATTGAGGCTCCGAGGTAAGTTGATGAATTGTTTGATTAGTGAATGCCCCCTTGTGATTAAAAGTATGTAACCCCTTATGTTGTGGCTTAGGCTCCCATAGCGACCAGGGCTAGTTTAGTTGGTTAGTTAACCCTAGAAAACTTAAAGCATAAAATGGTTATTTGATAATCACCTAAGTGTGAGACATGCTTCTTTTGTTGCCTCGTTTATTTATTGCATTTTGATTATCTGCATACACTGTTGTACAGGCTTGTTTTTGTTTTAGACACCGTTGGTGGTGGTCTGTTGAGTTGTACTCACACCCTGCTTGGGCCGCCATGACACTTGGGTACCAGAGCAGATGCTACTTGTTTTCATGTACAAGTTCAAGACAAGGACCTGATGGATGATTCATGCATGGGTTGTTTGGTTGGAGCATGGGATGTCATGATCAAATTGGGACTGAGGACCGTGTTCAGAATCTTTTTGATAGTTTTTGTTTTGGACTTTATTTGTATGATTGCATGACATGCAGTGTATTCATCATATTGTTATTACATGTGTTGCTCGGTTATTTGTGGGCTTATGTTGTATATAGTCCGTTTATTGTTCTCGTTGGTTATTATATCCATTGGTTTTATTTTTGATGTCGTTTTACGCTATTAAGCAGGTACCACTATATCTTTACAAACCCGCACTACTAGTCAACAGCTTCTAGCGTACAGAAACCCGTGTCTGAGATCATGTAACAACCCGGCTCGGGGCACTAGATAGTGCCCCGAGCCGAGGACGTTACAACAACAATATCATCTCACCCCTCATATAGGGTGGTCTGCCCTTAATTTGTCTTTCCCTGAGACTTACAGAAGTATATATGTAATGTTAATAGTGCAATGATGCAAAATATATGACTCTGGATACGGGAAATTTAGAATGAAAAATGAAAGTACAAATTTTAGATTGATGTTTAATGTAAAAAACATAATATAAAAGTATTTTTTACTATAAAGTTGCAAAAAACACACTTATGTTTAATATGCAACTTTTAAATATAATGATAAAAAATATATTTTTATTATTGCAGAACTCTGTAGGGCAGGACACTGCAGTATTGTCTCATTACCAAAATTTGCTTCAGGACAAAAATTTGCCGCACGTCCGGCTTTAAGGGGCACATTTTTTCACTGGATCCATGTTCCACAGAATAATATCCACGGAAAAAATTAATTCTTCATCCCATTGTCATCCTTGGGGAGGGAGAGTCAGCTGATGGAAATGTAGTTAGGGAACCACCCTCATAACTAAAACTTTAGTTTTAACTAAATTTTATATAGTTTACAGTATAATATTTGCTTAATTAAATAATTCCCTTTTTTAATCAAATAAGTCCTCCGGACCACCCCTTAAAATATAAGGCCTCCAAGCCACCCTCCCAAATGTAGGGCCCTCAAATCAAGGCCTTTGGACAACTTTTTCTAAAAACAAAACAAACAAAAAAACAAAACTCAGTAGTTCATATATGTATCTTATTTAATACATATAATAAATAGTACCAGTCTCCAATAAAGATTACTAATGAACAAGAAATAAAAAGGGAAAGTTACCCTGATCAGATGCCTGTAATCCTATATTAAAAATAGATTCAACAAACATTCCAAACATATAACACAGTACAGCTCATACAACCAGTCTGGTGGCATGGAAGAAGGATTAATGACCAGATGGATTCCTGTTCCATGACAAATATGTAGGATCTCCAAGCTGCCTGCAGTGTTTGGACATAAAAAAAGAAGTTAAAAAATGATTCCAGATTCACACTCTTCTGCTAAATAACAAGTACTCAAAAACAGTTTTTCACAGAAGTATTGCCAAATACAGCCTTACAGGCATGTGGGATATGATGTCATACCTGGGTTTCACAAGATACACAACAGTGAATGCCATGGCCAAGAAAAAGCAGAGGCCACCAACCGTAAGATAGGCGATGCCTAGGAAATCATTCTTCCCACCCAGCCAGCTAGAAGTCGACAGCACAAGCTTCTTCTTGCCGTTGAAACTGTAGGTATTGTAATTGTTCTCCAGAGTCACCTGTATGGTTTCATTCTGTTGAAGGTCGGTTTCGATCCTTCCATACAGCTTCCTGAACGTTGGCAGAGCTGCAGTTCGCATCCAAACAATAAGGTCCTCCTGTTCGCTCAATGGGATCGATGGATCCAGATCTGCGCCACCTTTAAGTGTTCCGTTCTGAAAGTTTCTGGGATATACATCCTTCCCAAACTTGTGTTCTCGATCACTTTTCCATGAAATTTCCTTCTTGTTCACTGTTAATGGCCGGTTGTTAAGAGAAAAATTGTAGGTGTCGTTGAACAAACTCCAAGCTATGAGACCACACGGCACGATGGGCTGCCCATTTGCTTTTTCTTCGGGATCACAACCGCTTGTCTTGCTGGCTTTTTTACCATCTTTCAACTGTTCATCATTCCGGCTCTTGACATACCTATAGAACATAAAGATGCATTGATAAGGCTCCATTTGACAACACTTTCTGAATACTGTTTATATCACTTAACATGAAAAAAAAAATCGAAAAAAATCAGTGGGGTTTTTTCTGATTCTGAAAAAACACAAATTTCAGAAGAAAATCACTAGGTGACAGAAAAAGACTTTAAATGAGCAATCAGGAAACAATTAGGGTCCGTTTGACACCATTTATATAAAAATGCTTATAGCATTTATCACTTATGATGAGCAGTTTTAATAAAAAAAAAACAGTTTTTGTTTTGTTTCTGAAAAAACACTTGCACTTAGATTCCAGAATAAGTGACAGAAAAACACTTTTTCAGTAAGCAATCTGGAAACACTTATGCAGAAGCGCTTTTTCAACAAGTAACATTTATCATAACTTTTACAGGTGTTGAATAAAACCTAAAATGCTATAGTGAAAGAAAAAAAATCAGAGATGGTGATGAGGCCCCTGAAAAAGTAATCACTACCCGCTGGAATTTAAGGTTGTTTTTTACAATACATAATGCAAAAAGATAATAAAACTTCCCACTTGTGAGAATCATTTAAAAAAAAGTGATGCCTGATACATTTAAAAAATAAATAAACTTGAATTCTATGACAAACCTAGCAGAAACACCTTTCAATAAATTATCTGAAAACATTTTTAAGAAATCATTTGTTACAAGTGTTAAGTGGTATGCATCATGCACACTTATAAATGTTATCAACTGAAGCCTAAACAATTGCAACAGTTGTAAAAGTAAATACAAAAAAAAAAAGAAGGAGCAAGGACACTCATTTCATTTACATAAGGGATGTTATTTTTTTGATTTTTAAGCAAAATGTATAACAAACCTCATAAGCCAAGGATGCATCCAAAGACTATAAAACCATCAACATACCACGTGCCCAACGAAATGACAACAATCAATCATAGGAACACCAACTCTTTACTGTGTGGTTACATCCAAACTTTAAATGTAAGAATTACCCAAATCTTAAATTTTCAAACCATAATTATTTTTAGAGATAAAACGATGCATTCCATACAGGCAAGGAGCATATACCTCCGATGGTTTTGATAGAAATTGTCTAGTTGGTAATAAATATAGATAGGCTGTTCCATACGCTTTGGCACCTGAAATGCATATTTTTAATCAGCAAAAACTCTCATCAAAAGCAAATGCAATGGATTAAAAAAATCAATGCAAACAAAATTTACTTTTAATGTCCTCCTACAAGTTTTGCGTCCAGGACTCTGTATATATTTGACCTTGTCGTTTCTCGATGGCTCTGGAATGCACTCAGTCTCATAACGGTCGACAATTTCAACAACCTAGCAGAATAAAAGATAAAGAGAGAATCAATAATCCGTAAAGGTAAAGGGGGTAATGAAGATGTGCTTAAGTCAGTCAAACGTACATCCCGAGAGGCAAACAAGGAAACAAGTCCAATTGGAATGAACACAACGGTGACAAGCAAAAATGCGGCTATAACCTGCAGGTAACAGACACACAATCTAAATTAGCATTTATATGAAATCATTGACAAATAAAAATTTGGAAGATGGTAAGGAGTGATCATCGCTAACCCAACGTGGAGTGAGAATTGGCTTGCAAGCTGGAAGCTCCTGCTGAGTAAACTTTGAATCTGAATGAAAAAATTTATCAAAAAGAATAAAAAAGGGTACCAATATAAGCCCAGCAGAAATTATGATTAGTTTCAATTTTCTTTCCAACTGATATGCTTAGGAAAAAGACAAGGAAAAAAGCTCAGCATGCATCAAGAACAACAAAACAGTGTCGCACTGACATCACTGTAATATTTTACACAATAACTCCAGATTTTTTAATCATATTCGTTTCCAAAATGGGAAAAACCAAGCTTTAATACAGGAATAGACTTGTAATAAACCTAAAATTGGGGGGTAGCATGCGGGTTAGACGCACAAAACCGCCAAAATTGAATCTCCGGACTCGAGATTGAACGCAGCAATATAGGAAAACATTAACATCAATAAAACAAACAATAGAAAATCAAGTTGTAGGACATTAACTCACACTTCGGTCGCTTAGAATTCCTTTTGGGCGCTGCTGGATCGGCCGATGCAGCACCTGCGGTGCTGGACGAAGGACTGCTCGAATTCATCTATAGATGGTTTCTACAGATCAAAAAACAATCCAATTATTATAGAAGAAGTGCGCAATGGTGACATTAATATAAGCCAAGGAGATTGGGAGGGAAAGAAGGGGTGGGAGGTTAAGGGATTTGTGAAGCTTTGACGTGGAAAAGGGGAAGCCGATTACCTTCTTCGTGTGAGAAAGCTCTAACGAAGAAGAAGACCAGAAAACAGTCAGCGAAATCCAACGAGGAAACTAGGCTGCCGCTCGGCTTCGAGACGGAGTCGTTGATTCGCGGTTCGCCGAGCTGCCTTCCTCCCAGCTTCGTTTGTTCTATGTTAAGGAGCCCGTTCGGGCCGCTGGCCGATGGTACTGCGCGGGCTGGGCCGGATCAGGACCAACCAAGATTTATGGTACCCTCATGAACCCATAAACAAATCCTATTGGGCCACACTTTCAATCTAAACTGGACCACAATGGATCGTAACCTTGTTATGGAAATAACTAGTACCTCGCCCGTGCATACGCACGGCGCTATAATTAAAATCTAATTTTCAATAGTGTTTTAATAGTTCGAGTAATTAATAATGAAAATAACATAAAATATGATAAACTTACTACTTTAGTGGTAGATAACAATGAAAATAAATGAAAAATAAGAACATGAATTCAAAAATATATGTGAAAATGAATGAAAAGGAAATAACATGATGTAAAAAGATACAGAAAAACATGACGTATCATTAAGAATTCGATGTGGTCTCTTTAAAAGGTATTGTAGTAGGAAAATCATTTTTTTAATCTGTCATCATCATACGTAGTGGTCAATTTATGATTGGAGAGGAGGATGAAATTGGAAGGAAAAAAAATGAATGCAAGTCGTAAATGAAGTGATGAATAGTGGCCTTAAAACTATGTTGGAGGAGCGGTGGAGGCAAAGGCAGAGGCAGAGGTGTAAGAGGAGGCAAAGGTAGAGGTAGAGGAAAAGCTAAAAGCCAATGCAGAGGAGGTGGTGGGGGCTCATAGGAGGATACACATGGGGAGGGGGGTTATCGGTATAACATTCAATTCTTAAAGAGGTTACTGACCACTTAGCAAACATTTAGTTTTGTACAGAAGACATCTAAAGATAGAAATAAGATTTCATAAAGTAAAGATAATCATCTAAAAAATGAAAATAAAGTAATCTACCTTTATTTCAAAGAAAAAAAACTTTCGAACTACTTATTATGAATCAACATTCTATGGACTAAACCAAAACTGAACTAAACTACAACACTAACACAAAAAACTACTACAGTAAAGACTCTATTACACCAACAGTATTCAACTTGTTACCTTTTAATAAGATGAATCTGTTGTAATGCATTTTTCAAATCCACTGTAATGAATACTTCAAGACTCAGCTATTGAGTTTTTTCCCTCGCACAAACCATCAAAAGAATCAATACAAATGTAATACAAAGCATTAAATTAGCGTAGAAAGTTCACATTTCATCACATTAGTATACAGCATACTGAAATACCATTGATCACAATCACCATTTTTCATAGTTAAGTTCCTTTGCTTCATCAACATGACTGCTCTACAAGTCAGCTCTGTAAACGACTCCATGGCATCACACTCCAACATATTATTTGGAATCAAATTGCTATGTGGATTTAACTATTTACTCATAAACCAGCACCCCATCAAACTTCAGTGCTGAAAGTAGATTTTTATGTACTGTTTCATGCAACTGATTATTCAAATTTCTTCCTCCACTTCTTAATCTTCCTTCATAGTGTCACGGACCTGCCAAATAAATGAGAAATCAGATAAAAAACCAACTTTAACCTTGCAACCAAAGCTTACCTATAAGCTGAGAAATGATAACAAACACACCCATACAACTAATCCGCAATAAAAAAAACACAATGTTTTAACAGCCAATTTACCTATATTTGGAATTCATTGGCTTTTCTAACATTGGGGTCTGTTTTTTTGCATAAGGTTCTGTTTGCATGCACCATTTTTTCACAGAAGTACCTATACAGAATAAAAAAAGTACGTGAAATAGTGTTTGGAAATCTGTCTATATGCTGGAAACTGATAACAAAAACACCCATGCAGGTAAACTACAACAAAAAAAACTATATTTAAATGTCCATTTTACCTATATTTTTCATTGATTGGATTTTATAACATTGGGGTGAGTTTGTAAACATAAGGTTCTATTTGGTTGCATGTGCTAAGTTTGCACAGAAGTACCTACAAATAATAATAAAAATCAGTGAAATGATGTTGGAAAATCTTCCTATATACTGAAAACTGATAAATTACAGGCTGAGGACACTCCTAAGAAGGTTGAGGTGGTGGCTGGATTTGACCAGGGCCAGACCTCTCATTCACTCTCTATGACATCTGCTAAGAATCCTAACTAAAAACATGTATAGGCTGTCCAGGTGGATTTTTTACAGGATAAAAGGGAACTCCAATGAGACCTTGTATACAGATCATGTCATCCATGATGTTGGTATAGCTAGTGCTGCTGATAAGGAAGTTTTGAAGGAATCTGACCCTAAGAATACTGGGAATGGATCAACATCCCTAAGGACTTCACAGAATGAAACCCTAAATTAATATTTATTACATTGAATATAATGAAATTATAAAATACTGGTAAATAATATAACTCTAAAAGTGTACTCCATATATGCAGACAATGAATTTCTATATAGTGAACCTTATAAAAAGTAGGATATGAAATACATATACCAAACTAAAAACTTTGAAACAAAAAAGATGGAATAAAATATGGGTATACTCGAATGTATGTTATTGTATATAACCAAAACTCATTATTATTGCTTATTATCCAAAAAAATGTATCCTTGGTAAAAAAAGAAATTCAAATTGTTGGCACATACCTTAAAACAACTGAAACACATAACTTGATGATTTTGCATCATTAGAAATAAAGCAGTCAGTGAATGATGCACCTTTGTAGCTGCCCCGTGCACAGCCCTTGAGTCTCTGCTTGAGGTCATAGAAGATTCTCTCTCAGCTCTCTAATCTTCTCATTTGATTTATTATGAGATTCTAAGCCTTCAACGGGACTAAAATGCATAACCCCTCCAAATTTAGTGTACCTAAAAAAACAGTGATGATGGATGGGATAATGTGGTGACATATGAAGGAAAAAACTAATGAAAACAACTTTTATGAAAATTTACTCATTTCATGAACTTGAAATATTATTAATGTACCAGCCACTCTAGGTTTTAGTCCATAGAAAAGGGTTGTAACCTTTTTTGGGGGGAAATTTATCATAGTAGATAGTTTGAGATGAAATAATAATTTATTTATTTGTTCCAACTGAAATGCAAGTGAAACATTACATGTCAAGAACAATATAATTGACATTTTTCATCTTGAAATCTACTACCATTGTACCACATGGCAGTGATGATGTTTACATTTATCTACAGTAAGATGGTTAGAAAACTGAATAAGAATTAACGGTTAATTCAAGCTGCATAATTCTTTCCAGTTTCCTTGTTTGGATCATAAACATAGGGTGTAACCATTGTTTGAGGAAAATTTATCATAATACAATCCCTTAAAGGTGTTAATCTGTAGTCACATAAAATAAAATAAAAACATGGATTCTGCTTCCATTACACCACACGATAGTCATGATGTTGACATTTATCTACAATCAAATGGTTAGAAAAAATGAATAAGAATGAATGATCAATTCAAGCTACATAATTCGTGCCACTTTGTTTGTATAAAAAACATATAGTTGTATCAATTGTTTGAGGAAAAGTTATCACGGTACAATCCATTACAGGTTTAAATCCGTAGTCATATAAAAGAAAAAGCATAGGGAAATATCCCAATTGGCAAAAAAATTCTAGAAAAATCATATGAAACTATCCACATCAACCTATTGTAGTCATAATAAGCAATCTGGAAAAGGTTATCCAAAGAAATATGGAAACAGTTTTGCATAATAAATGTGTAAAAACACATTTGTATGAGTAGATGGGAAATAGTTTTGTATAAGAAATCTAGAAATAGTTATGTATGAGTAATCTTGAAACACTTACAGATAAACAATATGGAAGCGCTTATTTATAAGAATTCTTCAAACAGTTATGTATATGTCAGGCCATTCTAAATGCAGGTGCACCAAAATGCTACCCTCAAAAAATCCATTAAGAGGGTATGTTGAACCATCTGGAGGAGTCATTGGGGATGGAGCGGTATCTAAGACGTTAGGTTTTCTTAAAACACATTATTAATTCATTCAAAACCAATCAAATACATTAATTGGAATCACCAACCCCACTCTTTGTGATACGTATATCCACCCAATATTTTCCAGGAGAAGAATTAGAATTCCCAGTAGTATTCTATTGAAATATGTGTTACTAATATATGTATATTACAATTTTTAACAGAATAGAACTTGAAAATGCAATGTATGATGCAAATTTTAAAAGATTTATATTTAACAGTCACATGAAATATGTTATAGAAATTGGAAATAATATACTGTAAACTATATATTGTAAATTGTGCGGTGTACATAAAATATATTTGGAAAACTAAAAAAATTGTGAAATAAAAAGTTGTTTAAATAAAACTTTTGCAAAATGGAATTTATAATATCCCAAGTTACCGGAAATTTTTTTGAAGATTAGATTAATGGTAAATTAATCCATCATAATTAAATTTTACCTTGTTATGGAACCACAAAATGTGGATCATTTTTTCTGCCTCCTTTTTAATGTTTTCCTTCATAGATGGTTGCAGTCCATTGTCATGGATTGTTGCAGATTCAGAGTCTCCACAAATTAAAAAATCATGTTGCACCGCATCCTCAATACCAAAATAATGAAACATGTTTTTCTACATGGAGTTAGAAGATTGAATAGAATATATTATGGAGAACTAAATTCAAATAATTTGAAAGGGAAATGTTATTAATATCCAATTGAAAATAATAAATGAAATGTGTGTTTTAAACATAGAAAAAATGGAAATGAGCACCAAAAATGCATATTTTTCTCTTCTAATGTTTAAATAAAAATAACAGTCAATCAAGAGTACATATATATACCCGAACTGATGAAATATGTTATAGAAATTGGAAATAATATACTGTAAAATGCATATTGTAAATATTGTGGTGTACATGAAATATATTTGGAAAACTAAAAAATGGTGATATAAAATGATGTTTAAATAAAACTTTTGCAAAAGAGAATTTATAATAGCCCAAGTTACCGGAAAAAAATTCAAAGATGATATTAATGGTAAATTAATCAATCATAATTAAATATTACCTTGTTATAGAACCACAAAATGTGGATCATTTTTTCTGCGTTTTTTTAATGTTTTTATTCATAGATGGTTGAAGTCCATTGTTATGGCTTGTTGCAGCTTCAGAGTCTCCACACAGTACAAAATCATGTTGCACTGCATCCTCAACACCAAAATAATGAAACATGTTTTTCTACATGGAGTTAGAAGATTAAATAGAATATATTATGGAGAACTAAATTCAAATAATTTGAAATGAAAATGTTATTAATATCCAATTGAAAAGAATAAATGAAATGTATGTTTTAAACGTAGAGAAAATGGAAATGAACACCAAAAATGCATATTTTTATCTTCTAATGTTTAAATAAAAATAACTGTCAATCAAGAGTACATATATATTCTAGAATTGAATAAATATGAATGAATGATTTAATGAACCCAACATTAGTGCTACAACTTAGTCATAAAGCTCCATTGTTTTGATGTTTCTATGAAATTAGGATAAAAAGAAATTCGTAATGAGATGGTATTACATTTCTTATAAATAAAATTTAAGAAGTTGAGAACAATTGTACCTAGTTATGTCTAATGCTACTTCTAAATCATGAAGATTCACTGCATGAAAAGCATGATTAAAACCAGAAAAGCTCAAACAAATAATTAGGGAGATTGGATGAGCTTACATACAAAGCATTCCAGGATTTCTAGGTACTAACTTTAACTGAACCATCACTTTCTCATTCAAAAACACGTTCTTCGATGAGAACCCTTTTATCCACCGAAATACCAAATTTAAAACATGATTACACAAATAAAGTGACGATTCATGTTATATTAAATCACAAAATTTAAGGAGAATCAATGAACTAAGATGATGGAATAACAGAAGGAAATAATCCTTTAATTGGAAAAACTGATGGAACCCCAAAACTGATGAGTATACAATATATATTATTTCTCCCGGTTCCCTTATTCATTAAGGTTCAAATTTTTCTAAACCAGAAAAGGCATCATGCTGGAGTTCCCCATAAACTCGAAATCAAACTCGTCGTGCTTTTAGTTTTCCAATGACATCTATCACGATGAATATAGTACAAATTAAACACTCTAATTAATAAATCAAGGAATCTATCCTATTGTTCTATTAAATTAATGTACATTTATCCAATAAGTTACATCAATCCATTAAAATCCATTCATAACAGAGACTTTAAGGTGCTGCTAATGGATCACGAGACTATAATGGCTCAAGGAGGTTAAATAAAGAGAAACACGATGTTGTCTTCGACCAATAATTAAAATAATACATTAAAATGATAAGAGTATCAACCATGAATTCACAACTAAGGACAACCTAAACAAATAATTAAATTAGCCAAAAACATGAAAAGCATAAAAAGCTCAAAAAAACATGAAAAGAATGATAAAATCCAGAAAAGTTCAAACAAAAAATCTGGCAGATTTAATGATCTTACATACAATGTAGTCCGGGATTTCTAGGTACCAACATTAATTGATCCATCACATTCCCATTCAAAAACATATTCTTCGATGAAAACCCATCTTCTGATGAGCAAATGAATCAAAAAACCAAGTATGCATTTACACATAAAACCAGAATAAAGAGAGGCAGAGGCCAGTGGAATCTTCTAAGAGAACACGAACCTAGAATCATTTGAATAGGAATACCTTCAATTATGCAATGCTATTTAAGTTCTCCGTTTCAACTGAGATTGATGTATATGCTCAAATAATTAAATCCCAGGCACCTAAGATGGGATTTGAAGACTGTCATTTGAGTCTTGATGATGATGTAAAAATTGAAACCTCACATGAAGAAGAAATCCAATGAAAAGGTTAAGGGTAGTCGAGGAGGTAGAGGGAGCCAAGAAATGGGTTACCAAGCCAATCTGTTTGCTGATGTAGAGGTCCTCCCCTTCTAATTGAGAGACTTCGACACCCATGATTTTCAAAGAAACCTGAATCGATGCCAATAGTAGGCGATGAAAATCGTGAGCGGGAGCGATGCGGGCTGGAGGGGATAATTGGGAATAGGGGAGGGAGAGGGGAATCAGGGAGGGGAGCGTGAACCCTAGGGGATTTGGGGAGGGGTGTGGGAACTAGAGAGCGAGGAGAGGGGATTTGTGGAGGGTATTCAGGGAGGGGATCACGAGATGGATGAAATTCTCGAACGGGGGCGGGATAGCGGTAGCAGATGAGCAGATTCGAGCAGCAGTGTAATGAATCGAGTTTTCAGCAAACCCTACTCGCGGCCGGAGCTATTTGGGAAGGTTGGAGCTTCGAGAGTCGATAGCGGAGTCGGGGATAGAGGAAGTGGATGGAGAGGTGACTCGGGGAGGGAGATGAGGCGTAACCGTAGGTGCATCGGTGGAAGGTGAGTGAGAATGGGATGGAGGAGACGAAGGAAGGAAACCCTAATAAGGAGGGAAGAGCTGATGAAGTGTGGGGGTAATGGGACCGCGTAGGAGTAGAATCGCGATTTGGGAGGGAGGAGAAATATGCTTTTGGTGACTTCGAGCATTGTGGTGGTGACACATAGGTTAGGAGGAAGCCAAATTTAGTATAGATAATTGATTTTAGAGAGTTATGGTTTAAAATTATTTTTGAAAAAATGGAATTCAGGGAAAAAAAGTGTAATTTAATTATAATGAAAGACTCATCTAGTTGTAAATGCATAGCAGTGTGAACCCTAATAAAAATAAGGTCTTTAATAGCGTTAAAATAAGGCTTTGTCAGCACAAAAAAAACGTTGACAATTGAAGCGTTCTTAAAAGCCCTAAACCTTTATTAGTGCTAGAAAAATGCTGATAAAGGGGAATTCTGGTGCAGTGTATTGTTGATTTTATAGTACACTACAACATCAAAAACAAGGATCAACTAGAGGGAGATCAAATACAAAATTTAATTGTAACAAAATCTAAAACACAAATACAGGAAAAAAACACGACATCATAGACATTTCAAACACTAGTTTGTACAATTACATGTGTAAGTACGATTTATCACATTCAAAAACATAAATGTTCATTTGTCTTTGGCCCTCAATAGTAATGCGAAACGGACGGGCTGGGGTGGGGCGGGCCAAGCCTGCATGGGTTTGAGCCCGCACGGGTTTGTCCGCAAAAGCCCACATATAATGCGAACGAAAAATTTCAAACCCGCCCCGCCCCGGATAAACCCGCGGGTTGCCCGTGGGTTTCCTGCGGGCTTACCCACCTTTACAAAAAAATACTATTTATAATCATTTAAATACTGTATTTTTTATTATTCTTAAAGGTATTTGTGGGGAGAAGTATGAATTAACAATAACTAGAGTTTTAAAGAATGCGATGGAACATTTTTTGTGGGTTAATGGTGGCATGTGGTAACACTGATGTGGTGACGAACTGTTGTGATATAAAGTATGTGAGTGATCGGTGATGAGTGATGAATGATAATGTTGACTGTGTGGTGATGTGAACAACTAAACCTGTGAATGAATGAAGTCTCTCCAGGTAACAATCAGTTTCAGAGGAAGCTATTAGTGTTTTCACGAGGTTCTATCCAATTCTCTTAATAAAAAAATAAAATTAAACAATAACAAAATTAAATCAACCTAAAAAATATTATGATTATAATAACTCTTATAGAATTGAAACTATGAGCAGGGGCGATGAGTTCCATTTTTCGAGAGATGGGTTGACACACCATGTGAATATGGTTAATAATTACTATATAAATAATATAATATCATATTAAAAAATAAATATAGGCCTATTTAAAATTCACATGTGAATAAATGGTGAATTAATATGACCATTACGGTGAGAAATCATATGTCACCGTTTAACCATGATTTTTTTATTAAAAAAACTAAAATGTTAAAGAAATATATATTGTAAAAATAATATATTTTTTTTAAATCAGGCCCACGGGAAAGCCCGCACCCGCGCGGGCTTAACCCGCATTGGCCCGCACTCTAAACGGTCAAAATTTTTAGGCCCGCCCCACCCCATATCCGCCCCATACTCGCAAAGCCCGCGGGCCGCGAGCCCGCTTTGCATCGCTAGCCCTCAACCCCCAGTTATGCTATTAGTTGTCGAACGAACAATCACAACTCGAGCAAAATAATGCACATGTATAAGAAAATAATTCGTATGTTAGTGATACTATAAAAAAATAAACTAAACACAAAGTGTCAATTTTAAACTAAAATCATATGTTTTGAATCATACCAAACATGTCGTGTATCATATAGATTTGTGGTTGATTTTTACATGTCACACCATTTCTTGTTGTTCTCAAAAGCAGATGATCTTGAATTGGCTCACATCTGTGATGATCAAAAACTCACTACGGATGTGAGCCAATTTAAGAACACTTGTTTTTTGAGAACAAATCTTCAATTCTCACATCATTTCTTGTCCGTCTTCATGCATTATCTTAGTGAAAAATAACTAAATAAGTATCAGATAAAAGTGATAAGGAAATTAATTAAGTGATAGAAAATAAAATGATGAGAAAAAAATATGAGCTTATTATGCTTAGTTCTGCCTATGTGATCTATGTTTTAAACTAAAATGACACTTATATATTGAAAACATGCACTTCGAGTCATACCGACCACACTGGGTGTCGGATTTACATGTGGTCAATTCCTACACATCACAAATTAATTATTAATTGTTTTCCTAATGTTTGAAAATAATCTAAGCTCATTTGCCCAATTTTGACTATGTGACACTCATTTTAAACTAAAATGACACATTTATATTGAAAACACATACTTCAAATCATACCAACCACATCAGGTGTTAGATTGATGTGTGGTCAATTCCTACATGTCATAAATGAATTATGGAATGTTGTACTAATGTTTGAAAACAATATAAGCTTATTTTCTCGATTTTGAAAATGCGATACACGTTTTAAACTAAAACGACAATTTTATACTGAAAACATGCACTTCGAGTCATACCAACCAAACCATGTGTCAAATTGACATGCAGTCAATTACTACATATGAAAAATGAATTATGGATCATTTTCTAAAAGTTTAAAGAAAATCTGAACTCATTTGCTCATTTTTGGTGATGTGACACACGTTTTAAACTAAAATGACGCTTTTATATTGAAAATGCACACTTTGAGTCATACCGACCACATCAGGTGTCAGATTGATGTGCAGTCAATTCCTACATGTCACAAGTGAATTATCGATCATTTTCCTAAAGTTTGAAAATAACCTGAGCTCGTTTTCTTAGTTTTGGTGACGTGACATGCGTTTTAAACTAAAGTGTCACTTTTATATTAAAAACACACACTTCAAGTTATATCAACCACATCGGGTGTCAGATTGACATGCAGTCGATTCCTACACATCACAAATGAATTACGGATCATTGTACTAAATTTTGAAAACAATACAAACTCTTTTTCTTAGTTTTGGTTATATGATGTGTTTTAAACTAAAATGACACTTATATTGAAAACACATACTTCCAGTCATATTGACCACATCGTGTGTCAGATTGGCATGCAGTCAATTCGTACATGTAACAAATGAATTATGAATCATTATCCTAAAGTTTGAAAACAATCTGATTCTGTTTTCTCATTTTAGAGACGTGACATGTGTTTTAAACTAAAATGAAACTTTTATATTAAAAAAACGCACTTCGAGTCATACCGACCACATTGTGTGTCAGATTGGCGTGTGGGCAATTCCTACATGTGAAAAATGAATTACAAATCATTTTCCTAAAGTTTGAAAATAATTCAATCTTGTTTTCTCGATTTTGGTGACGTGACACACGTTTTAAACTAAAATGACACTTTTATATTGAAAACACGCACTTCGAGTCATAACGACCACATCAGGTGTCAAATTGATGTGCGATCAATTCCTACACATCACAAATGAATTATTGACAGTTTTTATAAAATTTGAAAATAATATGAACTTATTTTCTTGGTTTTGGCGATGTGACATGCATTTTAAACTAAAATGACACTTTTATATTGAAAACATGTATTTCGAGTCATACCGACCACATCAGGTGTTGGATTGATGTGCAGTTGATTCCCACAAGTTAAAAATGAATTATGGATCGTTGTAATAAAGTTAGAAAGCAATCCAACCTCATTTTCTTGGTTTTGGTTATATGATGCATTTTAAACTAAAATGACACTTATATTGAAAATACATACTTCAAGTCACACCAACCACATCGTGTGTCAGATTGACGTGTGGTCAATTCCTACACATGAAAAATGAATTATGGATCTTCTTCCTAAATTTTGAAAACAATCTAAACTCTTTTTCTTGGTTTTGGTGACGTGACACATGTTTTTAACTAAAATAACACTTTTATATTGAAAACACGCACTTTGAGTCATACCGATTACATCGGGTGTCATATTGTCATGCGATCAATTCCTACACATGAAAAATGAATTTTGGATAATTTTTCTAATTTTTGAAAATAACCTGTGCTCATTTGCTCAGTTTTGGTGATGTGACACGCATTTTAATCTAAAATGACACTTTTATATTGAAAATATGCACTTCGAGTCATACCGACCACATCAGGCGTCAGATTAACATGCAGTTGATTCCAACACATCAAAAATGAATTATCAATTGTTTTATTAAAGTTTGAAAACAATATTTTCTCATTTTCTCAGTTTTGATGATGTAACACATGTTTTAAACTAAAATTACATTTTTATATTAAAAGCACACACTTCGAGACATACCGACCACATCTGTTGTCAAATTGATGTGAGATTAATACCTACGCGGCATAAATGAATTATGGACCGTTGTTCTAAAGTTTAAAAACAACATGATCTCATTTTCTTAGTTTTGGCGATGTGACAAACATTTTAAACTAAAATGACACTTATTTTGAAATCACGTACTTCGAGTCATGCCGACCACATAGCATGTCAGATTGACATGTTGTCAATTCCTACACATGACAAATAAATTATGGATTGTTTTCCTAAATTTTGAAAACAATCTGATCTCATTTTCTCAGTTTTCAACACGTGACATGCGTTTTAAACTAAAATTACACTTTTATATTGAAAACATGTACTTAGAGTCATACCAACCACATCGGGTGTCAGAATTGACGTGTGGTTGATTCATGTACGTCAAAAAGTAATTATAGATCGTTGTACTAAAGTTTGAAAACAATTTGAGCTTGTTTTATCAATTTTGGTGATGTGACACACGCTTTAAACTAAAATGACAATTATATTGAAAACATGTACTTCAATTCATAATGACCACATCATGTGTTGGGTTGGCGTGTGGTCAATTTATATACATGAAAAATAAATTATGGATTGTTTTCCTAAAGTTTGAAAATAATATGAGCTTGTTTACTCTGTTTTGGTGATATGACACGTGTTTTAAACTAGAATGACACTTTTGTATTGAAAAAACGCATTTTGAGTAATACCGTCAAAAATGACTTATAGATCTAGTCTTTATTTGTTTGCTTAGTTTTGATCACATGATGTGTGTTTTTAACTAATGTTTAAATTTTAAAAAATACGCATCAGATAAAAATGACAAGGAAGTTAACTAAAAAAATTAGATAAAATTATGATAAAATTAACCGAATAAGTAGTAGGAAGTCATTTGTTCATGATGTCTGTATACATTTTAACACCATGTATTCTACCCATTCATTTCTAAAAAAAATAGATTTCCTCCATTATACTTCTCCTTGATAAACAGATAAAAAATAATACATAAGAATTCTGATACTAATGATTCACATCCCAAGTGTATCTCTAAGTTCATAGCCCATATTAGATAAAAAACATAGTAGGTAATCACTTAAATTTGATGTTGACAAACATTCTGACACCATGTACGTTGCCCACTCATCTATAAACAAATTTACTTCTTATTTTGAGTATGTAGATTGTTGGAAATCTTAGTAATACTGAAAAAATATAGACAAAAAAATGATTAAGAAATATTTTTAATGGAATTGTAATTACCTTCCAAAATTACGTATTCAGGGATACTATTATTTTGATGGTATATGATATCTTTCATAAAATTTCAAAATAATATCCTCAATCATTTTTTATCTTGATTCATACATTGTAGAAACATTGACCAAAATAAGTAAATTGTTTTGAAATATGTTTTTATAGTTAAATCTTTATATGCATACCTTAATTTGTTTCCATTTGAATTAATCCATATGCTTCTTATTTTCAGTCAACGACCTCATACCATGATTTAGACTATATTTACAGACCATCCTATCATAAAAAAATTCTTGTTAAAACACAAACTAAAACATATAATTGGAATTTTATCTATAAAATATTGATTTGTAGTGCATTACAAATTCATAATACACATCACGTGTGGTCAGTTTGATGAATTCCATGCATTGAATCCAAAAAAAATATTTGAGGTAACCAAATTGATTGTAATCAACATCCAGTGCTTCCTAAAACAACAAAAACAAATAAGTAATAAACAAATAAAAATATATTTTATACGATTAGATTGTAGAGTTTTACCCATGCATTGTACGCATAAAAAAGAGTCTGTCATCTATTATTTTCTTCTCAAACACCTCATTTAGCTCATTTTTTTCTTATTAATTTCTTTCAACTCCAAATAAATTTTGTCCATAGTAATGATACAGGGATTGATGAATCCAAATTGTTCTTAATACGATTTTCCCTTTATATAGTATTAATATAAATTCTTGTAGAAAATATGAACAATTATTAAATTTAATGAACATATTAGATCATTTTTTTATTTTATACTTTCAAGAACAACCACATATGTAATTATATTGCCAAATATTTCTTCTTCATATTGAATTTAGGACACGTCTCCATTTTTTAATGTGGTGCCTACATGAAGTTGTAATGATAATATATGTTGCAGTAGAACTGGTGGGGAGAATGTACTCACAAAAGGTCTTTTTATTTTCTTAGTCGATTCATTGGACTATCTTGATGCGAACATCCGTTTCCCCATCGTTTTATTCGTCTGTAATACCATACCTCACTTCAGACCTTTTTTCATCAACTATTACAGGTTTTTCATTTGAAAAAATTTGTTAGGGGCATACCACATGTATCTTTATAAGATTAGACGACCATGCTATGAAAGTTCCAATAATATCCTTGACCGTTGTAATATCTGGATCATCAAGTGGAATAAGTAACTTAGTGTTCGACTCTTGAGCTACTTCAATACCCACTCTCATGTAACATTTAGGAGTTATTTGTTGTGTAAAATGTCTCCCATGATATTATACACCACACCCCTCACAACAAGGTGGTGTGTGGGTGTTTATAAATAGAAATCACATACAACTTTATCCTTCAAAATTTTAGTAATATAAAGTTATCAGAAGTTGTTTGATTCACATTTAGGAGAAAGATTAATGAAAAAATTGATTATCTTGGGTAAGGTATGTGATTGAGGGGAATTAATAGACTCAAATCTAGTGAGGTAATTTGGTTGTTCATGTGCTGATCTTTATTCGACTAATGGTTCACTTTGATCCTTTCACATATATTGGTATGACAAACCAGGATAAATAGTAATATCTTGAAAAGCATCTATTTGTGCATGCAATCCTTTCATCATCTGATATATATCTTCTTGAAATTTTATCTTCTCGAAATATGTTCAATGTGACAATCCAAAACCTACACCTCTAACACGACCATATTGTATCGATTACTACAAAGCTATTGAAAGTAGTTTTTATTCAAGTATGGTCACTGCCAATTCTTGTGTATAAACTGCATAAAAAACATATGAACATAAATAGATATTTTTATGTAATACTGTTATAAAGCATAATGAATTACAATAGTGTCATACTTACACATGTTTCCCATACTAATTTTGTATTTTCATCAACTAGTTTACCCTCTTTATTTACCCCTGATTATGCTATTAGTTGTCGAACAAACCATCTCAACTCGAGAAAAATAATGCACATGTATAAGAAAACAATTCTTATGTTAGTAATACTATAAAAAAATAAATTAAACACAATTTAATTTTTAAACTAAAAACATATACTTTGAGTCATACCAGCCACATCACATATCAGATTGAGTTCCAATTGATTCTTACATGTCACATCATTTCTTGTTGTTCTCAAAAGAAGGTGCTTGTGAATTTTCTCACATCCGTGGTGATAAAAAACTTACTACGGTTGTGAGTAAATTCGAGAGCACTTTCTTTTTGAGAACAAGGCTTTAATTATCACATTATTTCTTATCTTTCATCAAACATTATCTCTGTGAAAATTAACTAAATAAGTATCAGATAAAAACAATAATGAAATTAATTAAGTAATAGTAGATAAAATGATGAGAGAACAATATGAGCTTGTTATGCTCATTTTTTCCCCTACGATGCAGTTTTAAACTGAAATGACACTTATATATCGAAAACATTCAATTTGAGTCATATTACACCCATCGAGTGTCAGATTGGCGTGCAGTCAATTCCTACATGTCAAAATTGAATTATCGATTGTTTTTCAAAATTTTGAAAATAATCTGAGCTCATTTTCTCAGTTTTGGCTATACAACACTCATTTTAAACTAAAATGACACTTTTATATTGAAAACGCATACTTCAAGCCACACCAACCACATCAAGTGTCAGATTAACGTGCGGTCGATTCCTACACATCACAAATAAATATAGAACATTGTCCTAAAATTTAAAAAAATTATGAGCTCATTTTCTATATTTTGAAAATGTGATACATGTTTTAAACTAAAATTCCACTTTTATATTGAAAACACACACTTTGATTCATACTAATCAAATCATGTGTCAAATTGGCGTGCAGTCAATTCCTACACATGAAAAATGAATTATGGATCATTTTTCTAAAGTTTGAAGTCAATACGAACTTGTTTGCTCAATTTTGGTGACATGACATGCGTTTTAAATTAAAATAAAATTTTTATATTGAAAACACACACTTTGAGTTATATCGACCACATTGGGTGTTAGATTGGTGTGCAGTCGATTCTTAAACATCACAAGTGAATTATAGATCGTTTTCCTAATGTTTGAAAACAACCCGAGATCGTTTTATTATTTTTGGTGACGTGACATGCCTTTTAAACTAAAATGTCACTTTTATATTGAAAACACACACTTCAAGTCATACTGACCACATCAGGTGTTAGATTAGCATGCAGTTGATTCCTACATGTCACAAATGAATTATGGATCATTGTTCTAAAGTTTGAAAATAATATAAGCTTTTTTATTGGTTTTGGATATGTGTTTTATTTTAAACTAAAATGACACTTATATTGAAAACATGTACATCCATTTATATCAATGATATTGTGTGTCAGATTGACGCGTGAACAATTCATACATGAAACAAATGAATTATAGATCATTTTCCTAGAGTTTGAAAGCAATCCGAGTTTATTTTATTAGTTTTGGCAATGTGACATGTGCACTACTAGAATATAGGGTATTTGTGACAAACAATTGTTCCATTGCAAATACTTTCTAACAGACACCTATTTGCAACAAATGGTTTATTCCAATGAAAATAGTCATCATTTTTTATAGAATAAACCATCTGTCACAAATACTTTTGGCAGGACTTCCTGTTGCCCAACGTGAAAAGTTGCAGTGATAGACATTTGCGATGGACTGCAATGTCCGTCGTAAATAGTCCTTGGCTATGAAGTATTTGCGACAAACATTATTACCCAACACAAATAATTTTTATGGAAAAACTATTTGTGACGGAATTAATTCCATCATAAATAGTCTGTTGCAATTAACATTAAATTATAACCACCCGTGCCACCCTCTTCCTCTCCTCACCTTCCACTTCTTCTCCCGAATAACCGTGCACACCACCTTTTTCCACCCCACTAAGATCTACTCCACTATAATCGATTTTTTACAGATCTGCATTCGAATTGCCCTGGTATAGATTCCTCTTATCTTCTTTTTCATTATTTTTGTGTTTTATTCATTTTATTACATGATTTAGTTTTGCCTACCCCTAGGTTTAGAAATTTATCCAATTTGATGTTATATTTGGTATTTAGGATCAAATAAACATAAATTTTCCACTTTTGTGATTTGAATTTCAAAAATCTGACATACACAGTTACGTTCAGGGTGATTTTTAGAGTATGATAGAACAAACTTAATTTTTTGTAAATAGTAACCTACTCTTATGAATAGTAACTTACCCTTATGAATAGTAATGTACCCTTATGAATAATAATATAACCTTATGAATATTAACCTCACCCATGTATGTATAAATAAAATTTAGGCACATTATAAATGAAATAGAACATTTTATCAATTATTGATTAAGTATTGGTATTTTTGTTAGTGATAAATATTTAATTATAGTTTTAAATTAATAAATGGATTTAAAATTAATTTTCATAAAATATGTTCCAAAATAAATATTTTGTTTTCCAATGATTTTTTAAAAATTTTATGATACCATAGTTAATTTTTGAAAGCATTACAAAATCAGTTTTAAATTTAAAATCTGTATTTTTCAATTAAATAATGATTTTATTTACAAATTAAATTTCACATATTTGGAAAATTATTTTGATAAAATGGAATTAATTTTTTGATTCAACACTTTGAAAAATGGTTATGGAGAATTTTTTAGATTTTTCTAAAATACTTCAATTTTAGGTGAATAGTAAAGTACAATAATTTACGATAAATGATAAATACATGGTTTATTGAGTCACAGGTGATGTAATGATGATGTAAGACCACTTGGTTCGAAATCACATGAAAATATTATTATTCTTGGTCACAAGAATCAATACTATTGCTGGTCTTGAGAAAAATAATAAATAAATGATTAAGATATTCAAAAATTACTCCTCTCCTCCACTATAACCCCCCTCACTCCCTTTTCTCTTCACTCCTCTCAAGCCTTTTTCCTAGTCCAAATGATTCCTAAATCTATCCCTAAGCTCCTCCCCCATGTCCATCATCCCTTGGTGTTATAAAAATACCAAATCCTCTTCTATTAAGAGTCTCTCAAGGAAGGTTAATTCAAGAGGTAAAATTCCTCTTTTCTTTTCTTTCATTTTCATGTTCCATTATTGTCTTTTCTTTCCTAAAATATCCTCATAAAAATGGTATGAAAACTACAGTACCATACATGTACTATAATTTTGTTATTCTAATGGTATAATTCATCTTTATCTCTCTTTTCCCCCTCATTTATGCTAAAAATGAAACATCGTCTGAGTTGTGTTGATTTATCACATTCAATGACGACGATGCTTTAAATTTAATTTACCTTTTTAAAATATAGTCATGAAACCATTTTTATGGTTGAAATAGAATATTATATATTTATTTTATTTTATGTAATTTTCTGGAATCCTTGTGCACTCATGATGTAAAATAATAATACAAAACAAGGTAATTGTGAGCAAAATCACTAAATTAATCCAAGTGTTTATCATTAATGTTTTATATAATGATTAACCTTCAATAAAAATTAAAAAATGAATTTTATAACCATTTAATCTTATTAATGTTCATTAATAACATATAAAATCAATTCTGGACTTCAACTCCCATCTTACATGAACTACCATACTCTTTTATAAGTGAGTCGATCATGAATATTATAAAAACAAGCACTCACAAACAATGAAATTGAATCCATTAACCCATCTAAAATTCCATGAATAAACTTAATAAAGTATTAATAAACCAAATAAATATATAAAGGGTTATTTAATTGTTAATTAATGAACCTAATTTGGTTATTCAGGTCATTAAGATCAAGCGAAGAACACCCTCAGATTTAAGGTAAGGGATCCTCTCTCTCACTTTCATTCAAGAATACCCCTATGTTGTGTCCTTTTATTTTTAATTCCTAATGATGGGGTATGTTTTAAAACCTCTCCCATACTTTCCTTATGATATATAAATGAAGGTATACCCCTTTACTTCTCATTAATCCCTCACAAGAACACTCGTTACCATGTCGAAATGTTTGTAAGGGGTTTCTTCATCTCACTTTCAATTTTTGTGAGATATTACGTATTCACTAATCTTACTTGCGTATGTTGTATGTATAATTCCCATTTATGTTTAATATCATGAATATATTTATTTTCATGATATTTAATGTATAATTTTATGATTATTAATTTTTGGGAATATGATTCAATTGATTACAAAGTTGTAAGTATTTTCTACTCGAACCTCCATTTTCATTTGGGTTGCTCTTATTCTCTATTCACCTCAATGAAATTATTATTTATTATTATGTACTCCTCATAAATTATTTTTTAATTTTCTATATATGTGTACCAATCATAATCCTTCTTTATTTTATGGGGAGTTACATGTTTTAAAATATTCTTTAAAAAAATTCTTCCGAAATGCAAGCCCAATTCAAGGAACTTCTCAAATTCTTACCTATTTTTAAGTTCACTCTATAATATATTTTATGCCATATTTATCTTTATAAAATCACACATTTTAACATGAAAAATCTATTTTGGTTCACCTCTGGTTTTATTAAATCAAACATGCCTTTGATCTTTAAAATCATTTAATATTTTCCTTAAACCGCACTAAAATGTTTTATTTCTAAAGCTTCTTTAAAAACTCTTTTTAAATGATTTCAACTCAATAAGACTTTATTTAAGCCTCAAGTATAATTTAAATGACCTTCCATTTTATTTCTGAGATATACATGTTTAAAATCTGATTTCATGACAAATACAAATGATTTTCCAAAAGAACTCTTCTTTCCAAAGTAAAAAGGTTTTTTCTCATCTCACTTTAACTTTTATGAGATATATGTCTTGTTAACCACTTATTTCTTACTTGTGGTGCATGTAATACCCTTTGGTATATCATATCAATAGTATCATTATTCTCATGATATTCTAAGGGATTATGATTTGAATGTTTCATGGTGGTATGAGACACTTTGGAATGTTTAAGGATTATTTTCTCAAGGATTTTTCAATGGTCTCATTTAAAAGTATCTTTATCTATGTCAACATATTTTGTTTAATCTTGTAATTAATTGAGGTTTATCTCCTATGTTATCATCCAATATGTTTTATTGAATGGATTATGATTATTTTGACTGTGAATGTGCTATCTTGAAACCATTCACCATATTACTCCAAATGGTTAGTGTTTATGTTTAATGATTGGAGAAAGTTATTTACATTTCATATGTTAGTTTAAATATGAATGTGTACGTTTCTTATGTTGATACCCATTCATATGAGGAATGCATTGGAATTAGTAAGTTATGGGTGGGTCCTTCTATAGCCCCTCTATGCATCGGTAGGTATCATGTGACAAATAGATATGGACTTGGCCAATGCCTTGCCCATTTTAGATATAGTTTTGGCTGAGGCCTTAATCATTTTTATATGTCTTGGATGAGGCCTTGAAAGTATGTTTTAGATTGTCCGACATATGCATTTCACTCTTATGAAACTAGTAATTGAAAGTTCATGAGGTTATTCGACTATTAGAATACCCATGTTTATTCTTTAATATGGAATTATTTATTTAGATCTTATTTCTCCCATAATGTGTTCATGTTCATTTTTAGAGGCATGTGTTTTTAGTTATTCACCATGCCTAATGTTTATGTTTATGATATCTTCCGCTGTATTTCTTACCCTTAATGAGCATTTGAGATCACCACTTTCTTATGTTTTATCCTTCCAGATTACAAGGATGATTATACTATGAATGAATTGAAGGGTTAATCTAAGAGATTATGGGATTTTCTGTTGAATTTATTATGTTATTTTTAGTTTTGAGTTGTAATTTTGAACTCTTGTATGTATCTTGTTTGCAAAACTACTAAACTAATCGGTCCTTCGAGATGCATCTTCCTTGTATCTATGCTAATGTAATAAAATAAGGCACCAACTCCGAGCTTCAGGGGTCAGGGCGTTACATATGGTATGTTATCTGGATGGATCACATATGATCTAAATTCATGTTCATACTGCATGTATGAGAACAAATTGTTTATTCTTAGTAATGGGAGAAAGACTAGTTATTTTGACTTCCATTGGAGATTTATTCCTACGGATCACCCTTTTTAAAGGAGCATAAATAATTTTACAAAAGTTCAACTTTAAAGAGACAAACCTCCAATAGTGTTCTTAGGTATTTATGTAAAATCTACCATCTCTACATTACCACCTGTTACTTTTGAATCAAAAATAAATGAACAAAAATAAATGGTTTTGAGAAAGATAGTATTTGGATAAAACAAATTATTTTTTAGGACCTTCCACATTGGTCTAATTTGTTGGTTCATCATATTTTAGATGTAATGAATATTTAGAATTTTTTTTATAAAATATTTTATACTGTTTTGGACACACCTGGTAAGACCAAAGATAATGTAAAGGTATGGTTAGAGCTTTCCAAGATTTACAGATATCCTGAACTTGAATTATTTTAAGATGAAAGATCAAATAATTTAATGAATCCAAAAGTAGATTACGCACTTTCTAAAGAAAGTCATTTATTATTTTGTCAATGGATTCGAGATTTGAGGTTACTAGATGGATATGCTTATAATTTATCTCGTTGAATCAGAAATGAGCATATTACCAGTTTAAAAAGTCACGACTACCATGTCATAATAGAAAGATTACTTAATGTTGGTATTAGAGGGTTGTTGAATTCTTCAATATGGGATGTTTTGACCTAAATATTATATTTATTCCAAGATATTTGTGCGAAAACATCAGATTATGATGCACTGAGTATGCTGTAAAAGGATGTTTTTTTAATTTTATGTAAATTAGAGAAAATATTCCCACCAGGGTTATTTAAATCAATGGAATATTTAATATTTCATTTGATTTATGAATCTAAATGTGGAGTAATAGTATAATTATGATGGATTTAACTGTTTGAGAGATTTATGAAAAGGTTAAAGAAGAAAGTATGTAACAAAGTATCAGTTGAAGGGTCAATTGCAGAAATGTACTTACAGGAGGAAATTTAAAATTTCTGCTCTTATTATTTTTAATCAAAATATCCTTCAAAACATAATCAGATGAGTCACAATGATAAAAATTTTGATGATGTCACATACCATCAATTTTTAGTTTTTAAATATTTATAAAAGATACCTTTATTTACATTAATTTTTGTGTATACTATATGATGACCATATCAAAAAACAATTTATAAAAAATACATCAGCTACTCTTGAATAACTTCAACAACAAAATTTTTCATATTGGTTTCAAAGACTGGTAATATAAGTTTATTTTGATGGGACAATAAATCAATTTTGTAATGATATCTATTATTAATAATTTTTATTATTTATAGGTAACACAAAATGGAAATAAAATTAATAACTGATTATATGTGCTAAAAAACCCTCCATCAAAATTGGTAAAATATTATAATGGGTATGTGGTTAATGGATTTCAATTCCATACACACATATACGGCGAATTAAAGAAATAGATGAATAGTTTTGTTTATTTTAAAGGATATCATCATAAAGAAAGTGAGGTCAACTTTTATGGTATGCTGGATGAAATAATTGAGTTATGTTATCTAAGACCAAATTATGTAACAATTTTTAAATATCATTGGTTTGATACTGATCGAGGGTTGCAAGTTTATCCATGACATGGAGTAATTGACATTAAATATAATAGTCTTATTTCATCAAATAAATCATTTATGTTGGCACATAAATCACATCAAGTTTATTATGAAAATTACTATGATGTTTCTAGAGATTTGAATGACTAGTGGAGGGTGATAAAAATGAAATCACATGGAAAACAATTTATTGAAAATGAAATTGGTTCTGTGGAATTGCAATATATTGAAATTTTTCAAGAAACATCCCAAAATATCTCTCTTACCAGATGAGATATAAATATCTCTCTTACTAGATGAGATATAAATATCAATTATGGAACCCCCTAGTTAAGGGCCAATGATATAGATAATGTTGATGAAGTAATAAGAAATGATGAAACTGAAAGTAGTATGGAAGTTGATGATGATGGAGATGAGGATAGATGCATTATTCTCAATAAAAATGGTGGATAAGATGATGATTGATGTATTATATCCAGGTATTAATTAGTTTTTATATTCTATATTTTCATTAAAAATTATTTATAGGTAATATTGTTTGTTTCAGATGGCTGAACCTGATGGTGTATTCTATTAATTTATTGATTCCATTTATATTAACATTTATTGATAAGTAAAAATATTATATTATATATTATATTTATTAGTTTTTTATATTTTATATTTATATTAACAAATATTTATAAGTTAAATTATTATGTTATGGTATTTATTTACAAGTAATTATTATATTCTGATATTTATTATTTTTTATATTTGATTTTTGTATTAATAATTTGTTATAGGGAATATTATTATATTATGGTATTTATTAGTTTTTTATATTTTATATTTGTATTAAAAATTTCTTACATGTAAGAATAATTGTTTAAGATGGCTGGAGATGCACCTGAAGATCTATTTTGTTCTATCACTGATGCTAGAATTCCTATAGATGAGCCCAATTCATCTGATCCACAGGATTCTATGACTATTAGGAGGGGGAATGATCTTGCTTGATTGATGATTCAAGATCCTATTATATAGAGATGACCATATATTGATTTTAATCCTCATTCATAGAGGTATGTTTAATTTTTTAAGATATTTATTTTATATTAACCTTATGTATTAATTTTGGTAATAATTTTCTGATTATTTGTTTTTATTTGCACAGTTTTTCGCATTTAGCTATTGGGAAGGCTGGTACAATTCTAATAAATTATTTTTTTGTGCTATGGGTGTCATGAGACCTGGTTCCCATCACCATGCATCACCAGATGTTCGACCACCGAATTGTATGTTATTAAATAATATATAATTTTTAAAATTTATTTAATTACTAACATATTGTTTTTAATTGTCATGCAAAATTTATTTTCTCCAATTCTTGATAGCCTAAGAGATCTTATCCAATAGGCATGGGATATTTGTATACATGATCACTTTCATCACTTTCTAGAAAACCTTAGAAAGCAAGCCATGAATAAAGCTTATGCGATAGTTTCCAACCAGTCTTGCATCTCCCACTGACCTGACTATATCTTAGCTCAGGTATGGGATGGATTATGATCCTACTAGATAGGAGAGACTTTTAAGAGGAGTTCATCATCTGGATGTTAGATATAGGAGAGTCAAGAGGCCACACATAGGGTCAAAAGTCATACATTTGATATACATCAATGGAATATTGTAAGTGATATGATTTATTAATGTATATATATTTTAATTGTAACATGTTTGTTATATTATATAGACTGCTACTGAACTATCTATTATGGAGTTTGAATTTTATAATAAGATGTATACTGATCCCCGTACATTAGAATTTTTAGGTGACCGACAACGCCATATTTTGCTTAGTAATTTATTTAAAAATTATATGAATATTAATTTTATTGTTATTCTAATTTGTAATTATATTTGAAGGAAACATATGAGGCTACTACTTCTTATTCATGGGAGAGTCAATATGAGAGTGAACAAGATTCCACTGGTGATTCAGGTTTTGATAAGGGGGCCTAGATATAGGAAACTTTTCATAGTGTCGAGAAAGGCTGAGTGATTGGTATTGGTTCCTGATTGACACCTATGAGTTATTATGGTACTTCTGCGATGTCATCAGTGAGCTCAAAGGGAGATCTTGGAGAGTTTTCATCGATGTCATTGTCCGTTACATAGTATGAGGAAAGGTTGATAGCTCATGATGAAAACTACCTTATATCTGTCTTTATGCCATCATACTAGAAATACTATTTTAAATTTCTATACATAATCATACTTCTAGGATGAATAGAGAATGGAGAACTATGAGATTCCTCTAACAATTCCTTCCTCAAATATGGTATGGGGAAAACACATACATAGTTCTAGGTTCTTATCATTCCATCATGATCAAGGTTAAACTAAAGAACATTTCTTACCTTCTTTTGGAGATATACATCTTCCTTCTACACCTCTTTAATCTTTATTTGGATAGATGGTTGTACATTTAATTGAGAAGGATAAAAAAATTTCCCTACCTTTAAGATTTCAATATCCATCATTTTCAAATCTAGAAATATTAGATCTTTTGTTATCATCATCATGGATAAGCTAGTATGATCCTTTCAACTCAAAGCATCGGGATCCATGTTCTCTTTCCCAGGGAGGTAATTTATTGAGTAATAGTAATTTTTAATCATCTCTAACCATCTTCTTTGACACATATTCAACTCTTCTGTGTGAATATATAATTTAAACTTTTATTAATGGTATATATATCACAATTTTATTTATAAATATAATGACTCCCTATGTTTAATGAAAAAATTGTTGTAGCTAACTCTAAATCATGAGTTGGTTAAATTTTATCATGAATCTTCAATTATAGAGAGGCATAATCTATTACCATGTCCTCTAAATCCATTTTTTGTTATTTTTTAAAAACCACTTTATGGTAGTGGGAACCTCACATTCCACATATTTAAACCAAACTATCAGGATTTCAAAATTCAGACATCAAAACACATTCCAAATATGAAAATCAAAATGATCCACCCATAACCTTTAAACCACGTTGAGCAACTAAACATTGAGCAGTGAGCCTCCTCAAGCCGCACCCCCTGATAGGTGTGCTGAAAAACATCTACACCACAACTCTGGTGAGACCCTCCGACCATCGACCACCACAACAACAAAAAAACACCTCATCATAACGCATAAGCTATTACCATGTCATTCAGAATAATAACACATACCAATCACTTCTTGGATACTGAACTATAGATTACAAAACCTTCTCCACTACAGGGTAATGTAATAACAAGTGCATCAACTAATATCCTCTTCAATTTCTTGAAATGCTCCTCACATTCATTAGTCCAAAGGAACTTGGATCCATTCTTAGTTAACTTGATCATAGGATTAGATATTTTTGAAAAATTATCTACAACCCTTAGATAATATCTAGTTAAACCAGGAAAACTATGGATCTCAATCACTGTGGTTGTCTGGGCCAACATTCAATAGCCTCTGTCTTTGAAGTATCTATCTATATACCCTCTCTTGAGATTATATTACCCAAAAATGAAACCTTTTACATCCAAAATTCAGACTTTGTAAATTTTGAATATAGTTTATCCTTTTTAAGGTCTTTAGTACAATTCTTAAGTGGTCTTCATGCTCCTACTTTTTCATTGAGGAGATAAGAATATCATTTATAAAGACTACCACAAAAATTATCAAGGTAATCTCTAAAGACTTTATTTATTAAATCCATGAAGATAGTGGGAGAATTAGTAAGATAAAAAGACATAACTATATATTCATAGTGTCCATACCTTGTACATAATGTTGTACTGGGTATATCCTCATTCTTGAACCATAATTAATCATATCTTGAACAAAGGTCAATCTTAGAAAAGTCATGATATCCATACAGTTGATCAAATTTTCTATCAATACAGGTCATGGGATACTTGTTTTTTATCATGATATTATTTAGCTCCTGATAATCAATATAGAGTAACATCGATCGATATTTATTTTTAGCAAAGATAACAAGTGTACCCCAAGGAGACACACATGGACAAATGAATCCCTTGTCAAGGTTCTCTTTGAGTTGCTTCTTCAATTCATATAACTCAATTAGGGAAATTCTATAGAGAGTCTGTGAAATTGATGTGGAACTAGGTATGAGTTCTACTGAGAACTCAAATTCATGTTTTGGTTGAATTATAGGAATAATTTTGGAAAGACATACAAAAATTCCCACACAATAGGCATATCATCGATGTCATGTTTGTCCCAAACCATTTGAGATAAGAACATCTTCTGAATGGGAATTGTGTCACATATAATGTATGTGATATCTATTGGAAGTTCATACTTTTTGTCACACTGTTAGACAATAATTTATTGGTTTGGAATATCCAATGTGAATTCCCTTCCCTGATAAATTATGTGGGATTTATCTCGATAAATCTAATCTATGACCAATATAAAATCAAATTCAACTGGAGGAAGAATGAAAATATTTGGAGGATGCACTTTCCTACCAACGTAAATTAGAGATGAATCATAGACTTGATATGCGATCATTATACCATTAGAAATTTTCAATGATAATTCTACATATAATAATTTTGATGGCATATTGATACCCTTATGAGATTCTTAAGATATGGAAGAATGGGTATATCCAGAGTCAAATAAGACATTAACTATTCTAGATTGGATGATAAGTGTACCTTTCACCATGTCATTTTCACACCCCTAATCATAAATAGTGATCACATGTGATCTCCCTTTGTCTCTTGGCTTAAGATGTTGTTTAAGTCGATCATCATCATTAACCTTCATATTTGGTAATTGGTTAGCATAATTCACGTAATCATTTCATTTGAAACACTGGAGTGTGGGTGGTGTATTCTATGTATATTTATCTCTATTCGCATCATTATCTAACTAATTCCCACCACTTCAATAACCAATTACCTAATTAACTTACCCTCAACACATAAAATATTTAGTAGTACCCTTAAGAAAATTTTCTCCATGACTATTCCCACACTTTGAGCATAAATTAAATCTCATCTTCTTCTCTCACTAGATCTTATATTTTCCTTTGAAATTCATTTCTATCTTCTTATCAAAACCATGGGATTGATACATAACTCTAACCTAAATTTCCACCTTGATATAACATAGGAAAATCTATTCAAAACTAATGAATTATCTCATGGATAATTCCCTTTTGAGACATGGTTTTAATTCACTAAAGAATCGATCAACCTTAATTTTAGCTTGGATGATAATACTATAAGTGTACCTCACAAGTCCTATAAAATTTTCCTTATAGGTAACACCAGATTCATAATAATTTTCCTTATCTCAATGAACTCCTTATCAATATTTATACAAAGAATATGAGAAAAGTAATTATTGAAAAATATTTTCTCGAACTCATCCCAATTCATGGAGTAAATTTTATCATGTTTCCTGGTATTCTTGATAAGATTTCACCACTGATTTTCTTTGCCTTCCAAATGGTAGATACCTAAAATTAATTTTTTCTGCTCCTAACATTGGTGAATGAAAAATTTATTTTTAGGGGTTCTAATCCATTTTTCAGAAACCAGGGGATTATAAGACCCACTAAAAGAAGGTAGATGTTTCCCCATAAAATACACAAAATAATATTGTTCCCTCCCTTGTTCATTCAAAATCATAGCATGATTCATAGCTTGAGAAAGTTGTGTGACCATAACAATGATATTTTTCATTCCAAATATAATAATGTTTGGATTCTTAGGAGGAAAATAATTTCATTTTTTTTCACACTCAGAATTATAACAGTTCCTTTTGGTATCATCCATTTATTAAAACCAGAAATCATAGTGTAAGAAACAATAATCATAGTGGGAACCACATAATCATGAAAACCACTTATAGGATGTCTAAATTATGAAAAATTATTTTTAATCTATGTAAACTTAGGTTTATACTAGTTAATTAATAGTCATAATCTATTTAAATCCTTTATGATGGTTCATAAAGAGTTTATGAATTTACAAATCATGTCCCTCAAGAGTGACAAACCAGGCGTGCAGTAAGGACCACTATCATGCACCAAGTGATGATCAAGTCTAGATAAATGTTAAAATTTTTGTGTTATTAACCCTAGGTACCTCTATCCCAGTTCCACGTCTATTTTTAGTATCAATATGAGGATTTAATTTCTTGCAAACCACTCACTGTAACATTTACCAAAATTCTAGGACACTTTCCTCTACTTTGAATCATTTTTAATCTTATCCTTAAACATGTACTTAGGGATATCACACATATTTTCTCATCCTAATTTCCAAAGGTTAACTAATACTATCCTATAATACTAACTATAGAGCCCTAGTATTATCATACATAGATATTACATTTTTTTATGAATATTAATTACATTACAAAAACCCAATCTTGAGGACCATAATAGTTTAGTGTATCTGGAAACCCATAAACACAAAAAACTAGTCCATAGGTAAACTACCACATCTACCACTATGATATTTATAATTAGAAACCTTCTTAGATAGATCATATGTAATACATTTATTCATAACCTGTGGAAAGGAAACATAATAAAGGGTGATCTTAGATTCTTAATAAGGGTAAAAAATAGATATATGTAAGCATAACATTAACATAATGGTATGAAAAAACTTTCATAACATTTGAAAATCACATCCTTAATATCAAATATCATAATCATGAGTCATGAAATAATGATTGATAATTCATGAGACATGAATCATAAGGGAATAAAAGAACATTAACCATTAGAGTATAACATTGGAAAAATAAACATATTTTTTTTTCATGTACATAAACATATAAAATCATTTCCATAGCAGTCAAGGATCACTACCAAGGATATTATAGTTGAGTTGGTTCACTCTTCAAACCATCATATAGTCAAGGATCACTCTCAAGACCATCATAGCATACAAATTCTCTTACTGAACCAGGTTCATTCCATCTTCCAGTCCTATCTATCTCATTAGGTATAAATATTTATCCAATGCATTAGATGGATATATAGGTCCCACCCATCTCATAATAAAAAATATTTATGTGTTCCACAAGATCATAAATGATTCATCATATCATAACTCATAAAATGAAATTGGTTTCATAAACATTTTATCATATCATAACCTATGGAAAAGAGATAGCTTTCATAATAATTTCATCATTTCATCATTGTGTAACCTGTGGAAAAAGAAGTGGGTTTCATAAGAATTTTATCATGGCATAACCAGTGGAAGAGAAAAGGGTTTCATAAACACCAGTCCATCATAAAAATAAACCATTAAGAGAAATAATAATAATGGTATCCTTGGTTCATATTTGTAGTAATCCACTGGTAATATCATGAGATATCATCATAGATGAAAAGTAATTCTGAATGACTATTTAAAATATTTCTTGTGGATAATATCCTTTCCATGTTGATTTTTTTAAACATAGAAAAATTTGAAAATATTTTTCTTTTAAAATAAACTTGAAAACATATAAATTAATATTAAAATAAAACAATCGTAATGATGATGGGAAGTTTTCTTCATTCTATACATGTAAAAATAAATATTCCTTTTACATTTTTGATAGAATCCAAATAGGCATTGTTTGGAAAACAATAAGAAGATTCCTTTCAATTTTTTTTGTAAAAAATTAAAACATGGGTAATTTTTTTAAAAAAATAATAAAATAATAATTATTAATTTTTGAAAACATTTTTAGAAAACATAGTTTTGGAAGAAAACATATTTCCGACCAAAGAGAGAAATAGTGTTGTATTTTATTAAAATATTTTTCTCAATTATTTTAAGTACCAAAGAGTGGGAAAATTGTACTATTACTTGAAAATATCCTGAATAACCATAGGATAATAAAAATTATGTGTTTATTGAGATATGTATCATAATATTTTATCATTGGAAACATAATTATAAATAATCTCCATAAACGATGATATTGTAACATAAAATCATTACCACTTTGGTTATATTGGATCGTAAGCCCTAAGAAAGGATAACATAAAATAGAAATTAACCTATCATCACTATAAAAAAATTAAAGATATTACATGTCAAAGGGTCAATATATAAACCTCATGGAATAATATATGGGCACAACATAACGCATGTATCAAAGAAAGAAAATTGAGAAAAATATCCCACACCTCAAGTCTTGAATTCCATCATACATGTTAAAAAATCCTGTATAATAAATATAAGTTTTTTATGAATTAATTAAATAATTTTTTTATATATATCATACTATATATGATTTTCTTAGGGACTTTTATTACCAGTTGATTAATAATTCCTTGTTAAAGTTATGTTTTGTATAATAACTGCTTTATTTTTCATACATGTTTTGATTTGTTATTTTTGGTCCTCTTAATTTGATCATGATTTAATAATATTAAGACTTTAAAATATGATATAAATATCATATATATTAATTATATTTGTATTTATATTAATATATAATATTTATTGATAAAAAATGAAATGCACCATTCATGAAGATGGTATGCCGTATGAATGCATGAACGTTGTTTCCATTTTCTTACCAGATCGATAGAAATAATTTTAAATGATATATTATCATTAAAGAATATTTTTTTTATGTAATATATATAAAATATTCTCATTTAACCAATCCTTATTACCTTCCATGTTAAACGTGAATGAATCACATTGCTTCGTAAGACAGTAGCCCACCGTACACACGAGCGACCTTATCGTAATTCCATAAAATGAAAAGTAAGAATAAATATGTGATATAATGATTATGGAAGCATAATAATATCATATATATCATATATAAATAAAAAATAAATCATTTTAACCATTCTTGATAGGTGTTAATGGAAAAAAATGACACCAGTTTGTGAGGCGGTAGTCCGACATATACACAAGTGATGATTTTGTAACCAATTTGATGGAAGTGGGGATGGATTTAGGTCATGAACATAACATAATAACATCTATGTATATAGAATATACTGATTATATCATATCATAATTTTATAATAATAAATGAAATAGGTGGAGTAATAAATAAAACAAAAACACTCATTGATGAACATTATCTCTTATTTGGGTATCCTCCTTAGGTTTGCACAAAAATACGTCCTAGGTTGGACTTATGTAAAAAATAGGGATTATAGCATGAGACAAGGGAAGTTTATCAGTTATTTGGGAAGGTATTTTTTGAATAAAAAGGGTTTGATGGTGTGAATAAGAGAGGATAGTGGGTGGCCTTTTATAAGTGAGGTGAGTGATACACTTGTAATATTTTTGAAAAGAAAAAGGCGTGGACACATTTGTATCAAGAAAAAAGGTTAAAAAATGAACCATTATAGATTAAAGAATATATAAAGTATAAATATGTCCCTAAAGTGTGTATTTTAAATTTTTTGGGTTACCCTTATCTTTTTTTAAACCCACGGTAAAACCATTTTTACCTTAACCGCAGTTAATAATTTTTACTATTTTAATATTCATTTTGGTAAAAAATAGAGTTGACCATATTAAATAATATAAATTATGATAGTTATAAATACGGAATCAAAATTTTCAAATTCCATTCATATAGGTGGAAAATTTTAATTTAAAACTAATCATCTAGATATGATGAGAAAGCAAGTTTTTAAAAAGAAAATGTTCAAAAGTTTATAATGTTTTTATATAAAAACTCAATATGAAATTGATTTCAATTACATAAATTTTATTAATGAATGTATAAATTAACTAATTTTAATTTAAAACAAATTTAAAATATAATTTATCATTATAAATAATTTAAATGAAAATACAGTTTCCAATTAAAATTTAGTATTTTCACTATTCATCAAAAAAATAAACTTTTCAGAAAAATCCCAAAAATTAAACCTAAGCTATTTTTGAAATATTTATTTCAAAAATTATGTTCATTTTATAAAATTAATTACATAAAAGTTTAAAAAATCTATATTTTAATTATTATAAAAAAGATTTTTTTAAGAAAATAGTATTTTCGAAACATATAACGACTTTACAAAAAATTAAGTATTTTTATCAATATGTTTTATTTATATAAAACCATTATACTTAATATTAAAGAAGTATTTATTACTATTAATATCACTAAGTTTAATGGATAGGTTATAATGGTCACGTTTAAATAACTATATTAGTAATATATTGTGGTCTTATTAAAACTCAGTGTCATGTGTAACACAAGCTAACCAAGTGTTGCATGTAACACAAGATATCAAAGAAATTAAATTTATTCAAAAAAATTCACAAAAAATCAAGGAATTACATATCCTTCATGTGAAAACTTACTATAAAAAAGAAGTTTCATTGATTAACACCATACAAAATTTGATAACATCATTTTTCATCTTTATTTACCAGTTTTGTACTCAAAATGTGTTGTTTTATTAAGGTTTCACAAAACTAAAACAATCATGGTTATTGAAATATTTTTCAAAAAAACATACATCCAATAATAATTTATGAAAATAATCAAATCCAATGAGATAGTGATTGAAATCATAGAAATAATTAGAAAATATTTTTAAAACTAGAAACTCAAATATCTTATATTTCACATCAATAAAATATGAAAAGCATAAAAACATGTCTTCATATGCCCATATTGATTATATTCCATCATATTTTTTCCATCTATATTTATCATGACATTTCTCCCACTTTTTTACGGATTCCATATCGACCCTTTTTCTAGCCCCCTGTTTTTGTAAAAGAAATACAAATTTACATTAATGTCACATATAATATAAATATAAAATAGGGGCAATTGGCAGAAAAAACTCATTATTGAGTTAAAATTGGTTGAAAAAATAAAAAAATTATCAAATTCTAAAATACATTTTTGATAATGGTTTGGAAAAAATATTAGCAATCTCTTCCTTTTAGGAAACAAATTAATTTTTTTGATTACCATGATCTAAGGAATTTTCTCAATCCCTAATGTAATTTCATAATTTTTTATATACTAATTCAATAATTTTTTTAGTATAAATCATTCATGATTTTCAATATAAACTTCCCCTTTAGGATCATATTTTAAGAAAAAGACTTGACATCTATTTAGAACATCTTGTATTTAGGTTGAAATAGAAAGGAATGTTATTATTGTTTCAAGATTATAAATGGATAAATTTTTTCATTAAAGTATATTAATTTCATTTATAAATATTCCTTATTGTTATTTTATGAGTTTTTTCTATAAAATTCCACTTTCTCATTGTGTTTGTTGTAGAAGTATTTTTTTTCCAGTGATACTATCCTCCTTTGGTATATTAATAATTTCTCATGTCTCGTTTTTTCAAATTTGATTTAGATACCCATTAAATATATTTTAGAACACTAAATAATAAAAATAATATTCATAAATTTATGGATATTATTATTAAAAAATCATTGATTCCTTAAAGATATAATTTTTCTTTTTTTTCTTTCACACTATTATTATAATGAACTATGCTATTACATGTTTCTTCAATAAAATAAGGACCGGGATCTCATGGAATAATACCTAGAGAAGTTTTGAGTGTGGATATTATAATTTAATTCATAGTCATGAAGTATTAAATTTAATATTATTTTATAGAAATATATAGGTTGAAGTGAAATCACTTTTGGGGGGGGGGGGGTATAAAGGGAAGGGGTGGTATCATTATAAGGACTAGAATAAACCACTTGGTACCTAGTGAGTTGTTTGGTGTTTCTAATAAGTGTTTTAGATTATAAAATTAACTAAGTATAGGACTAACCGCTACCTAGTTATATGAGAATAGGTTATGGAATACCATAGGATAGTGACTCGATACTCGATAGCCCCCAATTTATTTTTTAAGAGGAGAAAATTGGAGATTTCCCCCTTTTAATCAAACCTACACTCAAGGGTTTTCTTCTCTAATAGCCACATGATAGGAGGGATCCACACCTTACACTCTCCCTTTTACATCTATTTTCCTACTCTATCTATGATGTATAGTTTATGTTTGATCACTTTCAAAGGTTTAATATTTCCCCATTTTTCATACATCCCTCTTCTCTTTAATTATTTATCTGATTTTTGGATGTTCAATTTGGAATTTGGTTATGATTTCATAAGTTAAGGGTGAAATCATATTATAATGATATATATTTTTAATATAGTGGTTATAAGAGGTTGGGATAAATGAAATTGATGTTTTTATGAACTTATAATAGAGTTATTTCATTCAATTAATAATTATTGGAATTTTACCTTTTTTTTTGAAATTAACTAACAATTCAAGGTAGAAATCAAATATTTTTTCTAAGGAGAGACATTCATCCATGAGACATCCAGTATTTATACATAAGATTATACTTGTAATACATTACTCAATGATTTTTTTATAATATAGATTACTTAAATAATTATATATAGAAATTGATTATTGAGAAATTTGGAAGAGGTAGAGGATTGTGTGCTTGAGGATTATAAATTTGGGCTCAAATGGAAGTTAAAAATGAATTAAATAAACATATAACTCTATAAAGAGGTAGTTGGTCTCAATTTTTACTTATTTTATGTGTAAATTCATGAGGTTTTTGATGTGGAATTGAGGGTAAGTGGGCGTGACCAATCAAATTTGTAGATGATGGGGACTGGGAAAGTATTGGATATATACATAACATATTAGATCAGTAAAATATGGTCTACAAGCATCCTTTTGAGTTAGGGTATATTTATGAATCCATCATGTTATGATCCTTGGGTATATTTTTAAAAGGATCTCATGGAGGGTGTCAAAACATAGGAGAGGACTCTAATGAATTAAGGAGGTATAATATAGTGGTCTATGACATTCCACCAAGAGTGACAAGATATTAGTGACTTAAGTAATGAGTTACATCAATATCCTAAAAGGAAAGGGGTTAACCAATAGGGTAATTTCACTAGTTTGAAATGGGACCATCAAGATTGGAATTTTAAAGCCTACATTGATTGAAACATTAGATTTATTGAGGTTTGAATAGTGAGTTGGCTGCCTAATGATCGATTTACCATGGTGGTTTGTGTATGTAGAAAATTAGTATGGATTATTAATGAATATACCACCTCTAAAGAGGTACCTTATGAGTAATTATGGATTATGGGTGTTAGATAATGTCTATTAAAGTGTGATTATGGTGTATAATTAGTCACGGGTATCTGTTGGTTTATTTTTTCGATGATATGTCAATCACATGACTCTTGGGCTTGATGGGGGATGAGTTATGACATAAGGGATATTATCTATATAGGGGTAATTATAGTGAGATATGGGATGTTATTTGGATAAATGACCCCACTGAGTATATTTTATTACATGATATATTCAATGTATTCATTATAATTAAATGAGGGCTAGAAGATGGGTATGCCAGGACACATCAGTACATTGTGTAGTGGGTTGTTTTGTTATTCTATAGGGTTAACGAGTATATTATAAAGAATGTTACTTTTTCCTAAAATTTCATATTATTTTTATATCTTAATCTTCTAGAAGGATTGATAATGGGATCATGAATATTATACAGGTTATTTTTAGAGGATATGAGATGTTTCTGCTAACACTGCTGAGAGGGTGTGGATAGATTATGTGAGGCTATTTATGAGCCTATTACATGACAGAAAGTTTAGAAAGTGGATAATTATCCATATTACAAGATTGGAGAATAAAAAACGAGTTAAATAGAGATGATTATTTGATTTATGAATTTCCTTCAACATGCTAATATGGTGAGGCATACCTAGGAGTATCATTAATATAATAGGATTACCACTAGGTACTCAATAACCGTGAGTCTACCCATGATGGACACTGTAAATTTAATACCCATGGGATAAGACATTATATATGCTATCTAATCAATCCATATAAGTTTTATCTCTAATTAAGTTTTCCACATGATGCATATGAGGTTATATAAGATAAACATTGAATACCTAATCCTTGGGAGTGCGCATAGGATGAATGTGACACACTAGATGCTTATCATTTTAGATAGGATGGATGTTGGATAGTTAATCCTTATATGTATGTTTGAAATAGATTCAAGACACTCCATCCTATTAGTTTGACCTTTCTAAACCTTATACAAACAATTTAACATAGAAAGATCATAATCAAATACTATAATTATCTAAAGGAGGTAGGTTTGAACATCCTGAATGCATGGTAAGAACTCCATGACATGATATATTGATATGTGATGTATGTTTCCACATTTATTTCATAATATAAAAGGATATAGATATATAATGTTTCATACTAAGGTCCCCATTAGATATTTCTTATAAGTTTTTATACTCACAACCTCTACATGAACCTCACTATATGTGTAATGCTTATGTTTTTATATAGGTTAGTGATGGGGACCTAAACACACAAGTGAGATAGAGTATATCGATTAGGACGAGGAGATATTTATAAGGAGATGATAAGGAGTGGTAGTAATTTTAACTTTATTACTTTATTCTCTATTATACACATGTATTATGCATGATCAACCTATCAAGTGATATATTTTGTGATATATGAATCAAATGGAATAACATGAGTTGATTTGTTATGGCATTGTATTGTTATTTTTTGTATTAGGATTACCACACTGATTATAAATGTTCCTCCCTAATGTTTATAGATGGTTATCGGTGTTTATGCTATCTAATTATTATTTTTATTTTTGATATTATGGTAATAGTCTCCCAATGAGATTTATTTCTTCTCTCACTTCTATTTTTCATCCTCTGGCTTATGGTGAAGCATCCCGGTGGTATATTTCACTTTGTCTTAGGCCATTTTGGCAGGTTCTGGTCCAAGGATGTTAAAAAAATGGTATCATATCATTTTTTATAAAAAATAAAATTAGGGAAATGGGAGATGGAGATAATAAGTAAAAAATTATAATAGAAGTCATATTTATGACTGATAAATAAAATTATGGGATTAAATTTAAGTTACTTCAAAGTTAGGATTGTGGTTGTTTAGTTTTATCATACCATTGAGCTATTTTGGAAAATTATGACATTCACAAGTTCTAATTTATTATTTTATTCTTTTCTCAGGGTGGGAAGAAGCATGTGTACATGTATAAAACTCGAAACGTAGGTTTACATGACATGTTTATGCTTTTGTGTAATTGAGAAATTATTTTTTTGAAAAATAAATTGGCCCTCATTAATTAAAACATCAATAATAACTTATTTGGTTTTTCTTAAATATATTATTATTGGAATATTAATTTAATAAACCCAATCATATTGAATTATGGGATGCACATTTTTTGATAACATTATTTCCAATATTCACACTAGTATGGTGATGTTTCACTATGGAGGGGGTATTAAGAGTATATTGATACCTCGATGAGGATAAGAGGCCTATGATGGGTGTGTTTTCACATGGTTCCACCTTGAGAATATGATAGGCAAGCTTGGGTGTTTCCTCATGAGTTATGACTTGAGATAATTATATGATTTTTTGATTACGTATGAGAAAATAATGATAATGAGGAATAAATTTAGGAGGTGTGAGTCAAGTGCACGAGTTGAGTGGCATGGAACATTGATGGTTTCTACTCAAGATAGGTTGTAATTTTTTGGATAGATGAAAAGTTGGTTTAGTGTAGTTTTATAGAATACCTCTACAGTTATGATCATGGGTGTATTATTTGAGTAATAGAAATAACATAATGGTTATGTATGGTTGACTAATTAGAACAATCGTGTAGATCACCATGGGTATGTTTGGGAATGAAAGAATATATAGTGCTTGGAGAAAGTTGTGTGTTGATGTGCATGGACGCATGGTCAGCTAGTTAAGAATATTGGTATTGGATCAATGGGATATTACTCATAATGGAATGAGTTGTTTTATATATTATCATAATACGACATATTTTTTTACTTGTGAATATATTTTAATGGATCATTATGGTTGAAATTCACCATTTCACATGTGAGTTTTAGGCTCTCTAGTCATGTGGATAAGAGAGTGCATTATTATACTGCATTTATAGTATATGAAATAGTAAAACCTACGATTGACTACTCAATGGTGTAATTAGTGACTAGTTTAGGCATGATCTATAACCCCATAAAATAGCTTTAGTTACATGAGTTTTACCATAGTGAGACATAGCTAAATTTTTAGTTTTAGAGTCATGAGAACCCCAATAGGTAAAATGATAAATTTAGAATATCATACGATGTTAATAAAATATATAATGTTTCTATTGATTTTGGGTTGTGGTTTTTCCCTTGAGAGGAGATGGTATAGAATTTCGAGCACTGTATGACCTCAATAAAAATATATTAGGTGTAAAATATTGTTCCCCTCTATATGAATTTTATAGAATTAAGATTTTACTCCCAAATGGAGTCTCATATTGGAATTAATAGTGAAATATTGCATCCAGGATGGGGTTATAACCTAGGAATACTAAAGTTTGAGTTACAATTTTAGGTATCAGGATATATTATCATTGTTGTGTTATTTAATGTATTAAATAAAGATTTGATTAATTTATTAATTGTTGAAAAAACCCCAAAATGTCCTCTATTTATATCCTTGTTATAAATTTTTTCTATGGTTAGACATTGGTTGATGAAATAAACCCTAAGTAGAGGTAGAGGATTGGGAGGCTATATTTTATTTACAATGTCACTATATTTGAGGAGTGGGATTATATCCCTAAATATATTGATGATTAGATTATATTATGATGAATAATGAACCTATGGGTATGATGATAGATCAAATCACAAAAAAAAAATCATCCATCAAGATACATCTTTATGATTTATTATGATCTATTTTTCATAGATTTATATTGAGACTATTAATTCAAAATTATTCTTATTTGGTTATTCATGTAATCTTTCATGTTTAATTATTTTTTTGGTTTGATACACATTTTTCTTGAATCCTGCAAACATTATTCGTTGGATTCTTCCTAGTGTACATTTAACTTATCCCCAAAATTGTTTATTTGTGAAAAATAAATGTCAAAATGATGAATAGTAAGTATGATAATCCATCCATATATTCTCTCATATCACTCTCTATCATCTTCTTTATTCCCTCTTTCATGTACTGATGGGTTTCTAGCTGTAGTAGTGGCTGGTGACAGTGAAGGTGCAATATAGTGGCTCAATAAGAGGAGGAATCAAGGGAATGAATTGGGTGATCCACGAGAGGAAGCAATGAGGTGGTGGGATATACACTATTTTAAGAGTGAAACACTATAGTATAAGGATCATATATGGATAGTATTTTATGGACTTGGGTGAGGTGAATATGTAGAAGTTCATCCTCAATATGGGACTGAAACAATGTGAGGAGGCTGATCATGGATTATAGTTAGTTTGGTGTAACGATGAGAAATAAAATGTGTGGAATATGTGGAATTAGGAGGCCTAACACAATAAGCATTCAACACAACATCAGATGGAGGTCATCCACGATAATGGACTACAACCCAAGTGGCGGCTCGGGTGAACTGTGTTGTGGTAGTAATCATTGTGGTGACGTGTTCATGGTGTGGGATGACTGGTTACACTCACTCCTGGCCATCTTATAAATAAATTGTTGGATGGTGGGTGTCCTTCCATATGCTAGGAGGACATGCTGAGTGAGCAGGGTAACTAGCTATTCTAGCCTAGATAGTCAGGGCCAAGTCTTCTTAACCCAACCAGGGGAAGGACACCAAACATATAGAAAACATATAGCATGCTTATATTCCACATTACTATATGTTTTCCATTCATGGGGAATAAAAAACCTCTCTGGGTATATACACCCAACCCCAATATTCCACATTACATTACCAGGGCTCACCATGTGGACCACACTCTCCTTCAATGGGTTTTTTCATAACTCTTCTACAAGTTGTTTATGTTGGGGAAATAAATTTCATATTCTATTTATTTTTTCATATAGATCATGATGGTGAAGAATTTAATTATATTTAAAGGTCCTTTTTGAGTAAATATAGGTTGATTTACATTTTAGCTCTCTGTGGTTGATAATGGGGTTTGGGTGAAACTATCAATATATTCTCATCCTATAGGTAGAGTTTTCATTCCTACCTGTATAATTAGGGTACGAGATCCTCTATATTTGTTTTCTTTTATAGGTATATTAAATATTCCCTCCACCTAATTGGGGAATTGTATCCTCTATCTGTAGATTTATTATTCTATTATTGTAAAGAAATCATATGGGGTAGGATGTTCTACCGGGGTCAGTATACCCACTATATAACCAGGAGAGGGATCCTCTTCCATATTTCATGTGAGGTACCATAGGTTTATTGGAATTTATATTTTATATAATTAATTTGTGGCATGTAATTGATAGACCAAAGGTTTCAGTACTTCCTTGGAAGAAGAACTTGTTTCAGCATTATGTAGGCTCCCCCTTCATAGATTTTGGTGGATGTGTAGTAGTTTGAAGCGATGAGTGGTATATATTTCTTTGGGGATTATGATTCCTAGACACCCTATGAGTTTTTTAGGATATGTAATATATTTGGGAACCAACATCAGGTTTTTGGGAATATTAAATATTATTTTCTCCACTATTAGATCATTTGTTTTGAAATTCTAAAATTATAGATGGTATGTCTAAGACTTATCTATGTCCTAGATACTTCTTATGATTGAGAATATATGGATTCATTATTTCCGCCACTTAGAGACTCTATATTATTGGGATCTTGAGTTGAAATTTTGTATTATGTTTTTTTTCAAGGTATATTAATGGGTATGTTTTTACTCACCCCAATATGAGATTTATACCCACACATGTTGTGTATATGCAGATGATTCACAAGTTCAAATATTGTCTTATTACATGTGGAGTTAGTTTTTATTTTTCAAAGATGATAACTTTTGATGCATGGAAATTCTTGATGGATAAAGGTGGTTCATGTTTGTGGTAGTAATTGTTACAACTTTAGATCCTTCAATAATTACACACCATGGGGAAGAGGTTTTCAATGTATGTTATTAGACGATTTTAGGAAATTTTTAGATGTACAATTCCTTTTTTACTTACTTATGTGGTGATGTACTTGTATCTTATTGTATCATGCATATGTTTTATTTAGTTTATTTTTTAAATATATTATATAGGATATTTTAAAAATTAGAGATATCCATCTTTTATATATTGATATAGGATAATGCCTCGCATATTATGATATATGCCTACTCAGTGAAAGTATCCAATCCATGGACTAATAGAGGTAGTATTGGGGTGACACACTTTGTATACCACTAGCCTAGATGGGACCCCAGTGGGTTAGGTTGTGTTAGAGTGGTATCAAGGAAGGTTTTTACTATAGATGAAGTCTAGAGTTATGTGTCATGTTAAGATGGATGGGAATTTAGTATAATGGTGTTAAAGAATATTGAGCTTGTATTTCAACATAGTAAACCCAGTGATGGTTCAATGGATAATGTATCCATTCACAAGATCTCTGATAACCTTCTTGTTGAATTGGCACACTGAGGCATCAGTTGTGGAAAATTATAATGTTACATATATCACATAGTGGTCTATCATGATCTATCATGTCTTTACCATTTTAGTTCATCATGATATTCTCTAATCCATGTGGGTTCATCCTATCAAATGATATTTGTTAACTATTGATAATATGATTGTATTTCAAGGAAGGGTCATGAAGAGAATTTTCATGTAGTTGGACCTCTCCCCATTTGTTAGTGAGAAACGATGGATATTTTTGAGACTTAGAAGAGAGATATTATTTCCCCATGATTCGAGGAAGTTCCTCCCCCCTTTACACTAAGAAAAGATATTTATTATAGATTGGATGGAATTTGCAGTTGTGTTAGATGAGACTTCTGATAGACTAGGTATATTGTGTTCATTATAAAGATGGAGGCCTAGTGATTTTATGAGTTTAACCTTCTCCTTGAGTGGTGGGAGATTGGAAAGAGTCTAGGAATCACATTTCTATTTGGTTTCAAATATTTCTAATCATATTAAAATTCTTACATTTAGTTTTATATATGGAATAATGAGGCTTTAGTGAGTGATTTTTTTCTTAAAATCATGACGGGAACTCTCTACAATGTCTAGAGTTTGAGTTCTTTCTAATGATAGAGTTTTATCTTAGGATGTCACTACATAGAGTTATTTGACCATGTAAAAGTATGAATTGAGGACCCCATACCCCATGAAGTGTTATATAGGCATGTTTTATGGTGGAACTGTTCAAAATTAGTAGTTCATATAGAGACTCAGGAGGAAGATTTATTGATCTATGGTTGTGTCACACCCTGACCCTAGTATTCTCAATTAATTTATTGACTGATTAATTAATTTAATTCTATTTTTTCAAGGTATTAGGTTTTATATTTTGGAAAAAATATGAAAATTTTAATCATTTTTTTATCATATAGTTTGGTTTAAATATTGGCCAAGTCATTCCATAACCATGTAGGTATGTCTAGAATTGTAATATAATAGTTTCACACAGTTGGAAAACGGTGTATCAAACTATGAAGTCAAAATATATGGGTTCCCTATTCTTCCCAATGACTGGAATGCGATTGGTTTATAGTGTGGTAAACCATGTTCTAAAAATATGTGAGTCTCCCAGGATTTAGGATTTTAAAATTTCTAAAAAAAATCCATATTATAATTTAAACCCCTAATTCAACTTCCCCTCCCTCACAACCATGATGTATAACCCCAGAGAGCCTAATATCTCCTCTCTTCTCCACTTTTATTGATCTTCAGCATTATTCTTGGAATTTTTTGACTATTATTGGTCAATGTAAAATATTTTCCCCTTAGTTATATTCCTTCCTCTCTTTCTTCTTTCTTCTCATCTCTCCCTTTTGATGTACAAAGATTTTAGTCGAACCCTATGTGGGTTTAGGGTTCTAAATAACAATGGATTTTTTATTAAGGTATAAAAATATCATTTTGGTATCTCTTATCATCATATTTGAATGTTTTACTTTCCTAAAATGATTAAGTTGTGTTTTACCCATTTACTAACCTTTAATTATCAAAATCATTGATTTATTTTCTTTTTTATAAAATTTTAAAAGCCCAATGTTTGTATTATATGTATTTCTGAATCTTTTGAAAAGGGAAACCAAGATATACTCAATTTTCATTGAGTCTAATGGAATTTTTCTTTTAAAGAATCTATGTCAAAATTATATGGAAGATTCTTAGGAAACCAGGTGTATGATGGATTTCCCAAATAGATTTACTCCCATGTTTTGATGTTATTTAAAATATTTTTGCTTATCAAAGGGAATTTTCAATTGGGTCATTTTGTTTTACTAGTAATTTCTAGTAACACTAGAAATTGTAAGTATTAAAAAAGTATTTAAAAGTTTATTTGAATAAAAAGGTGTGGTTTTAAAATGTATTTTAGGAATATGGATGGTTATAGATGCATATATATTTATATGTATCTATATATACATGGATGTATACATTTACATAGATATGTGTGAATGTGTTTACAGAGTGATGTATATATATATACATGTAACTGCATATATGTATAGAAATAAATAAATGTCTTGGAATTTAAATTCAATGCTTGAAATGAATTTATCCTTATTATGAGTTTTAGAATGTATTTATAAATTAAAAAATAATGACATATTGATACATTTAAAATAATTTTTTAAACCATTAACACATGTTAAGTGGGAAGTTCTATGGTTTTTGCATGGATAATTTATTCCTAAAGAAATTTAATTTTTTGGTTCGAATTTGTACTTAGTTGGTTATTAATATTTATTTGTTTATGGTATTTATAAATTTTATAGTAATGTTTCATTTCATCATTTTGGGGTTTTTGGTATTGTTTAAACCTTATAGGAAGCCCCAAAATATTGGTAGGTTAGCCTACATCGGACGAGACCCATCCCACTAGCCATGGTGTCTCCTTGACTAGTGTTATAATCATGTACACATTCCACTGGCTGATTATTTGTATATTTCATCAGGCTAGTGTAGTTTTATTTTCATTCACTAATTATGGATCTCCCTATTCAGTGACATTGAAGTTTTAAGTTCCTCTTTACTATAGTGATATTCAGTTGTTTTTTTTTGTGATTCCCATTTTAAAATTATTGATGGCGGGATCTACATTCACTTTAGTTTTAATTTACACCACCCATGTTTTTATAGTACTTTTTACCTTGAAAATTTTACTACTTACATTATTTTAGATATTACTACATGGGTTTAATTTAATTATTTTCCATTTACTTCATCTGTTACTCATTGATATTTATTAGTTAGGTATATTGTTTTGGTATGTTGAGTTCCCTTCAATACTTTTAATAATAAAATAATTTTTTTATAAATAAATTATTTTCATAGAAAGTTTTTGATATTTTACTAAATTATAATGAAAACATATTTCTAAATAATTTACTTTAAAACTAGATTTAAAATGGATATTTTATTAAATGATAAGAATGTGGAAATATGGGTGATGGATTACTAGGAATTTTTATGCTCATATCTCTTTTACTCTTAGTTTTAGGTTCAGTTCATGATAACTCTTATAGGGATTGATGTCCCAATTCATGATAGAGTGTGACCTTTGGTAAAATAGTATTATTGATCAGGTATGTTAGTTTTGTTTTTATGTCTCAGTGGTAACTTCAACCAAATATTCCATCTCAAGTTTGATTATTTATTTAATTGGTGGTGCACTAAATCTTTGGAGGTTATAATGGGACTCAAATATGGATAAAAGTGAGGGAGTTGGAGGTGAAAAAATGACTTTTTTAATTATTTAATTTTTTATATTGTATTATTTATTTTCTTTTGGTTCACGGACCTCTGACATATAGAGTGGTCATGACCATTTACACTACCTTTTTAATTTATTTAATGTATAAAATCATTTCCAATGGATATACTTTAATACCAGTGATGCTTTTTTTTCAACCTGGGGGGTAGGAATTGTAACGATCATTATTTTGGACCAGACTAAAAAGAGAAGGTTTTTGAACTTTTTCAATTATTGAATGGCTCATTTTTAAAGCCAGGCCTTGGAATGGAATTCTGAGAGTTGGATCTTTTCAAATTGATATTTTTGGACTTGGGTGAAGCCACGTTAAGTTTCTCGAGCGTCCTTAAGAGTTTTAGGAGTTCCAGACCCATAAAACATAAAATTTTGAAGGAAAATAGAGGGTGCATGGTTAGCACATGGTCTTCCAAACTGTGCGGCCCACTGTAGGTAACTGTGAAGGAGAAGTCTCTTAGACAGAGTGTTCCACACGATTTTCCAAACCGTGAAAAAACTGTGCGGACGGGTCTGTTTAAGAAAATGAGTTATTTTAAATTAATTTAAAATAAAACATAAAATATCAAACTCTCTCTCACCCTCTCATATATGACACAACACCCCTAGAGGGTATCCCCTACGAAGCGTTCTCGACACCCCTTACCGGATTCTCCTCCATTCTCCGATCTTCCACCGTTTCTTTGCAATTCCTGTCAGAAAACTCCAAGGTAAAGCCCTCTGCCCCAGTATTCCTCCTTATTTGGCCAATTTTTGTCCTCCCCTTTCCCTATTTTTGTTTGGATAAACACCCTAGGGTTAGGGGTGTTTTTGATTTCAGTTTTCTATCAGTCTAGGTTGGTGCGAAAGGTCTACCGGGGTCCTTTGATACATGTTATGACAATCACTGCCGAAGGTGAGGCGGTTCATATCATTTCGGTTGGTCTCTAATATCCTAGGTGAGGATTTTCTCTTATTTCTTGTTTTCTCACATGCTAAATTAGGTCCTTTATTTGTTTTAAGGTTTCTATAATGCTTTGTACAGTGCGTTGGTCCCTCCTTGTTGGTTTCGAGTCACCGTGTCAAGGGAGACTCACCTACATATGCATATGTAAGTAAATATATATATATATGTGGGTTCCCCCATTACAAGTATAATAATTCACGGTAGTGATTGTGCACATATGGGTCTAGGTGTTCCCATGTACATATATATAACTGCATGCGTAGGTGAGTGGAGACGGGCATATGCATATACATGTAAGGATCCCCTTGCGCATGTCCATGGCCATGAAGGTGTGTGCATAGGAGATAGGTGTCCTTGCATGTGTGTGAAAGTGTATATGCTCCGTGGGGGAGTAGAAACCTTTAGTTAGAAAGCTCCAAGAGCCAAAGTGGACGGCTTGGTTCCACCGTGAGGTAAGATCCCTTTCACCGCCTTTTAAGTTCATTAATGCTTTAATTAATTAAGTTGCTTATTTCACAGTTCTTAGATTTAATTAATGCAGTATGGTTTCCTGGTTTAAATGCTTTCCTTGATATGGACAATGAAGTGCATAAAAGTGATGGTTGCCTGTTGAATAACTAAATCATGTTTTTGTAATAAAACCCCTCAATCAAGGTGCACTACCTTCAAGCTAAAAATGTAGAGATAAACTATTATGCTTTCCTACCTAAATTCCTTAGTGTTTCTTTACATTGAAATTTATAATTGTTTATTGGCATGTTAGGTTTCTTGCTGTTTTTATCGCATTTCCCAAGTAGGTATATGCCTTATTTCCTCAACACCACTCCTCACATTGGAATCCTTGAAAAGTATTTCCTATGTCTAAATGAGTTAAATGAAATAGTTATGGCATGATGGTAGCTCACCTTACGGGTGAAAATTATGATTTCTTCCTTTGACACCAGTGCTTTAAGTCAATTTTCCATGTTTAGGAAAATTGAGTGAGATGACCCAAGTAATATGAATCATGCCATGGCCCGTCTTGAATGAAAGGATTAGTCATATTGAATTGGTCATCTTGTGTAAAAAGGTTTAAATGAAATGTTTTCCTTGAAATGGAATAGAATGTGGATAATGAGATACATGAGATGTTCTTGCCTCATGATATGTTTTTAATGTCATTAAGCCTTGGATGATGTTTAAATTAAGATACTTAAGATGGTTTGCCTTAAGTATTTTTTCATATGGTTGCTTATGTGTAATATGATATGGCTATCCGAAAATCATAAGAGGTACTGCCTTATGCTTTATATTGTAAATGTGATTATATTAACAATGGTAAGGGAGGGGTTATTGATCATGATGGATCTATGCTTCTTTACATCGATAATGAAATGATGTTAAGAGAGGTTTGATGAGCATGGTGACTCAATGATATGCTACATCGATATCGGGCTCACTACCCAGTGAGTAGATCTTGTTAGCTCATAGTCTGGTTGTTGGATGCCAGCGCGTTATGTTCCGGTCCTGCTAGTACATAGAGGCCAAGAGATTAAAAGGGAACTTGGACCTAGGATTGGGGAAGACAGTGTGATCTCCCCTAGAATTCTAATAGCGGCGGTATGTCCCGATCCACCCCAATACTAATCTAATGCATATAAGCTAAGAGATTAAATGGGCTCTTGGACCTGGGTTTGGGGCAGACCGTGTGAGCTCCCCTAAAATTCAGATGGTGGTGGTATGTCCTAATCAACCCCAAATTACATCTATCTTTATATATATATATATATATATATATATATATAAAGTGCTCACATGATGAGGCCACTTATTGAACTATATATAAAGTGCAGACATGCTGAGGCCACCTATTGATCTATATTAAAAGTGTGCACATGCTGAGGCCACATAATGAACTATATACTTGTATGTAATGACACGATTAGACTAATATTCTGGAAATGATCCGAAGCTGGTATAGCCATCAGGTATCCCTTATGAGCCTGGATGGGTGTTTATTTATTCTTTAGTTCTATCATTAATACTTCATACCTGCACACTATTGAATTTATATTACATTGTCTGGATAGGGCTAGACACCGGTGGTTCTGACCTACTAAGATTTATATCTCACACCCTACTCGGGCCACCATTACATTGGGGTACCCAAGTATACCTTTATTGTTTGCAGGATTGAAGACCCCAAACCTTGCTTGTTGCTGTATGCTAGTACCTGGAGATCTGAGCAAAGGAATGATCAGAAGCTTAGAATGCTTGTGGAGTTAGTCTTAGGAATTTTTAGCTCTTTTCTTTATTTGAGTCCTGTATTTTTCTGTCTTTTAAAGAATGATGTTTAGTTTACTAATTTAAAATATATATTAATAACATGTCATGTATTCATCTTCTATATAGTTGGCGTTGGCCACTTCTATAAAATTGATATCAACTGTTTCTATTGCTTTATCATTGATTTACACTTCTTCTGCTTTTGTTTATTGTTTATACTCTAATAATACCGCTGCACATCTCTGATAAGAGGGTATAGTCTCCCCACTATCACCTCTTGAGACCCTTTCTGCTAGTAGGCAGTCTCTAGCGTATGGGGAGATGCACTTGAGGCCATGTGACCCATCGGTCTGGCTAACAGTTCGATGGTAATATGGGTTGGGATGTTACAAAGTGGCATCAAAGAATTTTTTTTCCTATGTATTTCTATTTTGGGTTAGTAGATAGGATACTAGGAATGTGTTGGTACTTGGTTAATAGCCGTGCTTGTGACTGATCACCTCATGTATGGGAAATGACCAAGTGACCAGGGATGGGATTATTGTTCATGATTTTCTCTATTTAAGTTGATATGATTTCACCTTGAGTTATTGTTTTATTTCTAATACTTAATGGTTTATAGAATTTCTGTCATCTTTCCCTTGGCCTAATATGATAAGGAAGCTTCATTGCATGCATCATTAATAGGTACTTAAGAATTAACATGCCATGTTTTTACCACGTTTAGCATGCCTTCTTTGTTTAATGTTATGATAACATGTTTTGTCACGACCCGTCCCCCGAGGCTCGTGTCGTGACTACCCCAAGCCTGTCTTCCATAGGCTAGGGGTTGGCGACTAGCACCGGAAAGGTGAATCCCTAAAATGAGAAGGCATTGGATTTGAACTTGCAAACACACAGACCAAGAACACGACAAGATACAAACCACATAGTAAAATTGCAATAGTAAAAGTGTGTACTAATAGTAAAGGGGTAGAAATACAAGCCCAAATAAAACATACAATACAACATAAAAAATATAAAACAACTCTTGAGATCGTCCACCAAGGATCCTACCTGAAGGGTAGGTACAACTCGTCTTCACAGATCTCCACGTTAACCAGACACCTCCGTGTACTGCCTGGTCCTGGCTCCTATAGTCTCAGCCGAGCTGTTCGTCGCCTGCACAAGGCACAACAAGGTGCGGGCGAAGCCTGTGCAGGGGTGAGTATAACAATACCCAGCAGGGATCCTGAGACCCCCTAAGGTCTTTCAGAATTCCACATAGGAAAACCACAAAGCATGATCTCAATCACAAAGCATAATGAAAAAGATTTAGCTCAAACCAGGTATAAATTAAGTACGGAAGTACAGATGATTAGTCGTAAAGCTAGATCATCTTATTCTGTCAAGGGTTCTGATGCTGATCCACACATGATTGCTTGGTGTTGATCCACACAGGATCGCTCGGTGGTGATCCACACAGGATCGCTAGGTGCTGATTCACACAGGATTGCTAGGTGCAGATCCACACAGGATTGCTAGGTGCCGATCCTCATAGGATCTCTAGGTGCAGATCCACATAAGATCACTAGGTGCTGATCCACATAGGATCACTAGGTGCTGATTCACACAGGATCTCTATTCATTCATCACGTCTCAGCCAGCCACTGGATTCCCATACATGGTATGCTTGATTCTGGGAGGATCCGCTGATCAATCCATTGGTTTTACTTCAACCGGAATAAAGTCCCACTAAGAAGTAACCTAATGATCCTTCATGTCATAAGGGTTCCAACGTAACAGACGACGCGTCAATCGGACGCCCGGTCTGAGAGTTATAGGCATTTTAGTGTTGAGGGACCAATTGGATTCGGGTACGATCCAACCCAGCCATACTCCAAATTTCTCCAAAACATAGGTGGAGTATCTGAAAAGGACCTTCTCATCCCAAGGATTCTAATGTCATAGACGGCTCGTCAAACAGACATTTGGTTTGTAATATACAACCTTTTAAGCGAAACTGGGCCATAAAGGGTTCGGGCCCGGTCTGACCCGGCCTGGGCCGGCCTGACCCGGCCTGGCCCAAACCAGCTGGGCCATGGAGGGCTCAGCCCATTGGGCAGCAGACTGGCCTGGACCTTCAGTTGGGCACGACCCACGCGGGGGTCGCACGACTTCCCTCCCGAACAGACCAAGGGTCCGTTCGGTTTGCAACGGCGACACCTCATGGTGCCGCCCCTCTATCAGCAGGACCCACGGGGCGTGGGTCCCCTCCACCACGACTCTTCTTCGTAGTGCATGACAGTGTGCCACCTTCCACCAATGCGGTCGGCTGAGGGCCGACCGCCCCTGCTGACCGTCGCGGCACGATGCCGTAGCTTCCCTCTGGGGCGCGTGACGGCGCGCCGACTGCTGCCTCTATGGATGGCCAATGCCGACTACTGCCATTGCCCACTGGCACCGGTCATCAGCGCTTCCACTTCGATGTCACATCAGAAAAACTTGCACGGGCCACTGGGTGAGCTCCGATAGTCCGTTTTCCCTTCCGAACGCGCCTACGGGCCTCCCAGGAAGACGTCGTCACTGCGTGGCTTTCAAATTCAAGTTTCCGTCGAGTTCAAACTTTTCCCACAAATAATGTGACAAAAACCAAAGTGAAATAGGGTTAGGACCTTGTTCATTTGGCCCGTTCCCTCCACATTAGCATCATAACAAGCGAGTATTAAATAAAGACATCACATAGATAAATTTAAACCCGTTCATGCTCCCGCAACAACCACCTGAAAAAAGATACGATTCATGGATCTACTCATTTTCATTGATCCACGTTCTTCAAGATTTTAATGAATGAGGAAATGAATCATGAGAATTTCTTAAATTAAAAAAAACAACCCCTACCTCGGAATCGGAGGTGACGCTGCGGTTGTAGAAGAAGAAGAATCCACGCTTGATGAAGCCGCTGACATTCGTTGCTTCCAGTTTGATTCCTCCGACATTGCTGTCCAAGACTCCGTTCTTCATTGGTGGAAGACGCCGCGGTACTTCATCAGAGGTTCCTCACTTCTATCCCTAAAACCCCAGCCCAAGCCTCATTTAAATAGAGGGGAAAGGGTGATTAACACAATGAGAGATTAATGAGGTTCATTAATTAATGAACCTCTTAACTCTCAACAGTGTGGTTATGAAGACAAAGATTCTAGCCATTAATTGGATTGATAACTCAGTGGTCCCTCCACACCACTCAACAGTTGGTATGAAAAATAAAACAACATTTTTATGTTATTTTATTATTATTCAAAAGGCCATAAAACTAACTTTTTCACCTGACCTACTGTGGTCAAAGTTAAGCCTCCCTTAAGCGAATCCTGGTGCTACGGATTCAACAGTTCCCTCAGATTTTAATTCTGAGCACTGGTTCAAAAGTTAGAAATCACTGCTCGCACGTTTACTGAATGTACCTTAAAAAAGTTCAAAAATTATTAACAGTCACCCTTGACCCACACCGGTTGGGGTTAAGCTCTACCTAAGGGAAAAATGCCCTCACGAGCTCAACGATACTCTCATATTTCAAATCTGAGTTACCGTTTAGGAGTTATAGAATTTAAAAATAAAATTATTGTTACTTAATTATTTTATTTGCGGCCAAAAACTAACTTCCACTGTTGGCCCACGCCGACCAAAGTTAGGATCTTCCTAAGGAAAGCATACCCTCACGATTTCAATGGTGGTCACAGAATTTTAATCTGAGCCACCATTTTTGAGTTATAAACATTTGAAAAATATTATAATTTTATTTAATTATTTTATTTACGGTTATTCCATTTTTTGGTTTTCTCATTGGAGGCCTGCACTGACTAAACTTAAGTCGCACCTAGGGAAAAACTGCCATCCTGAACATAACAGTGCCCTCAGATTTCTGATCTGGGCACCCGTTTAAGAGTTATTCCACTTTTTCATGAAAACTACTCACATGCGCTATTTACGCTTAACACTTTTTCAAAGGATCATTCCGGGAACTCGGGGCTTGGAATCATGTGTCGTCAGATTTTGCGGTCTCGTAATAATCCCAAATAATTTAAAAAAAAACTATATGAAATTTATGGGTCTTTACATTCTCCGCACCTTAGGTCTTTTCATCCCTAAAAGATACAACAAAACTAGGGGAACAAGTGGGGGTACTGAGCACGTATCTGAGCCTACCGTTCCCATGTGATCTTCTAAAGATTACTATGCTACCAATGAACTCGCACTAGAGGAATTGACCACCCATGAAGGACCCACTCCTGTCAATCCTCTATCTCTAGCGGGAACTCCGCAAACGTCGCCCCATCATCGATTTCCAGCTCTCCATAGTCGATAACATGAGATGGATCATGAACGTACCTCCTCAGCTACGACACATAGAAAAAATTATGCACCCAGTGCATCTATGGGGGAAGATCTAGATGGTACGCCACCTCACATACTCTTCTGAGGATCTGGAATGGTTTGATGAACCTCAGAGGTAGCTTTTCACTGTGGCTAAACCTCTGTAATCCTCTTCAGAGTGAGACCCAAAGGAAGACATGGTCTCCCTATTCAAACTCCAAGGGTCTCCGTCTCCTGTAAACATAAGACTTCTACTAGATCTGTGCAGACTTCACCCACTCCTAGATGATCTGCACCTTCTATGCGGTATCCCGTACCAACTATGGACCCATAAGTGCTGACTCCCCTAGGTCTGTCTAGCATAGAGGTGATCTGCAAGGTCACCTCATTGTGCCTCAAATGGAGCCATGCCAATGGTGGAGTGATAACTATTATTGTATGAAAACTCCACCAGTGGAAGGTGGTCCTCCCAACTATGGAAAAAATCCAAGACGCAAGCACGAAACATGTCCTTGAGTTTCTATATGGTCCGCTCTATCTGACCATCTGTCTGAGGGTGAAAGGCGGTGCTCAAGCGTAGCTGGGTCCCAAACGCCTCCTATAATCCCTTCCACAAGAGGGATGTAAAACGAGTGTCACGATCTGATATGATCATCAATGGAACCCCGTGAATCCATACAATCTCTTGTACATAGAGACGTCCCAAGATCTCTACTGATTCCTACTCTCAGATGGGTAGGATGTGAGCCGACTTAGTGAGTCGGTCAACGATCACCCATATGGAATCGTGGCACCTGGACGTACGTGGTAGCCCTATCAAGAAGTCAATGAAGATACCATCCAACTTCCACTCCGGTACCTCAAGTGGCTGAGCTAAGCTTGCTGGTACCTGATGCTCGACCTTCATTTTCTAACAAGTGAGGCATCAAGAAATGAACTCTGCCACTGTTTTCTTCATCCCTGGCCACCAGTACTGATGCCGGAGGTCCTGGTATATCTTCAGCACACCAGGATGTACCGCCAATGGGGATGTATGGAACTCCCTCAACACCTCCTCTCGTAGCGTCACTGGTACCATGGTGTGTTCTCTAAAGAGGATGATATGATCCCCACCTTCATAAAATCCATCAAGAGCCTATCCTGAGGATATCTGAGCACATCGGGCCTCGCAGTCTATGTCCCCAAGCTGTGCCTTCCTGACTCACTGAAGTAGTGGGGAAGTAACTATCATAAATTGGAGGTAATCTGATCTATCACTATCCATGAAAGATAAATACAACACGGATAGCTGCTCTATCGCATCACTCAGTAACTGTAGACCATACCTCCTGCTGAGTGCGTCTTCTACTACGTTCCCCTTCCCAGAAGTGTAGACTATCTCAAAGTCGTAGTCCTGGAGTAACTCTAGCCATCGTCGTCATCTTAGGTTTAGGTCCTTCTATGAGAAGATACACCTGAGACTCTTATGATCAAAGTAGAAAATAAACCGATCTCCCAACTATACTCTCAGCTTATGGAGATCCGCAGAAGCCATCTGATATACAGTTGTAGATATTGGTGCCGTCCTTGGGTACAAGTCAAAGCAGAAGTCCCTCTCCCTATAGGGAGGTAGTCCTGGAAACATCTTTTGAGAGGATATTCCCGCACTATGCCACTACTGTTGGGAATTTAAAACTCAAAACACCTGCTTCCACGAGGGTAAGGTTGGCTGATTCAAGAGTGATTGGATGCACCCTCCTATTCATGAGTTTAACATGTGATTCCTGGATTTCCTTTTTCACCGACCAAGGGAAAACCCCATTCCAACACTATAGATATACCACAAATTTTTTTCCTAAAACAGTCAATATGAGCATGAACTATGGATGACCAGTCCATACCCAAACTAACATCATAAGGCCTCGATGCTGCCACCAAGAGGTTCCAACCAAAACTCTCACCTCAATAGTCAGATCACACCATCAGAATATGTGTGATTATCGAGTCTCCTCCTATGGGTATCTCTAGATTTAATGGTCAAGTCAACAGTTTAACTGGGAAATCTAGGTCTTGAACAAGATTCGTGACAAGAAGGAATGATTAGTACCTATATCTATTAATATGGCATCTATTAGTAGACACAGACCGTACTTCGAATCATTCCTAGAGCCCTTGGGTCACACTCCTTGACCGTATGCAACTACCCCCTTCCCCTGTCCTCCAGCTCCCTGAGCCTGGTGGGGGCCACATTTGGGTGCTGGTTGTAACATATCAAAATGTATACCACCTCCTACTGTTGTCCTATCTACTCTTCCACGTCTTTTACCCTACAAATTCATCTGTCCCTATCACTTCCTCTTCTCGAAACATTTTACACATCCAAGTATCCAAGACCGACGTTGGTTTCCTCCTTTCCCACTACTGACATTCACTGGTTGTTTATGCTCACCCAAATAATTTTCAACCACAAAGGTTCTCTCTAGAACCCTAACATAAGTAGGAACACATAGAGGAATATTTATAGCTCAGATGTCCCTAAACACTTCTCTCTCGGAGGTCCAATCCCTAAATCATTGGTCTTATCGTATTCATCGAGTACCTAGTATGGTCGGTACACCTCGATGAGTACTCAGATACTGACACGTCGTCATGCTGAAGCTGTAAAAGCTCTTGGGAACACATACCCATTAGCTTTTTATGGCAAGATACCCCCTTCTCTGAGGAAGGTTCTCAAGATATGTCCATGGAAAAATTCACCTCATCGTAAGATAGGGTAATCTAAACCCTGCCATCGTCCTGATGAGCCACATAGAATGCTCACTACCAGTACCACCATCTGATCTAATGGTGCCCTGACTAGATGGAAACTCAGTCACCCCCTTAAGCCAATCCTTAGCCGCCTATGAGCCAGGCTTGCCTCGGAACCTGAGGGGTATCTGTCACTGAAACTCGTGTAAGGCACTAAGCCTATAAGTGTCCTCTACTAGTAGATCCTGTAGTAATTTCTGACCAATGGGTAGTGGTATCGCTGGGACACTGCCCGAAGGTTCCATCTCGGGAAACAGTCCTTATACCGAAGCCTCCTCACACTATGGACCATCCTCATGGTCATGCATTGGAATCCTGGATGGCTGTCTACATGAAGGTATCTTGAAAGAGAATCAAGATGAACCACGGTCAATAAGTTATACCTGGTGAGATGAATCAAAATAGAACAAAGTAAAACATTTCCAAAACACACGCAATCAGTGTTTTCGTGCACTGAGTCAGAAATCAGAATTCAGGGTCCTGGTGTATGGATACATCGACCGCCGCACCAACACTGGACTCCCCAAACTGAAAACCACACTCAAAACACTTAACACTATTGCTCCATTGGAAATATTAGAGCCATAGTTCTTTGTTATAACTGACTCCTCTGATACCACTTTGTCACAACCCGTCCTCTAGGGCCCGTTCCATGACTACCCCAAGCCCGCCTTCCATAGGCCAGGGGTTGACGACTAGCACCAGAAAGTCATATCCCTAAAATGGGAAGGAATTTCATTTGAACCTGCAAACACACAGACCAAGAACACAATAATATACAAACCACATAGTAAAGCTACAATAGTAAAAGTGTGTACTAAAAGTAAAGGGGTTGTAATACAAGCCCAACTGAAAGATACAATACAAAAAAAAAAAATAGAAAACAGATCCTGAGATCATCCACCAAGGATCCTACCTGAAGGTTAGGTACAACTCGTCACCATAGATCTCCATATCAACTAGACACCTCTGTGTACCGCCTGGTCCTGGCTCCTATAGTCTCAGCTGAGCTGCTCATCGTCTGCACAAGACACAACAAGGTGCGAATGAAGCCCATGTAGGGGTGAGTATAACAATACCCAGTAGGGACCCCGAGACCCCCGAAGGTCTCTCAGAATTCCACATTGGAAAACCACAAATCATGATATCAATCACAAAGCTTAAATAAAAAGTCTTATCTCAAACTAGGTATAACTTAAGGACAGAAGTATAAATGATTATTCGTAAAGATAGATCATCTTATTCCGTCAAGGGTTCTGCTGCTGATCCACATAGGATCGCTAGGTGCATATCCACACAGGATTTCTAGGTGCCGATCCACACAGGATCGCTAGGTGCCTATCCACACTAGATCTCTAGGTGTGGATCCACACAGGATCGCTAGGTGCTGATCCACATAGGGTCTCTAGGTACTGATCCACACATGATATCTATTCATTCTTCATGTCTCAGCCAACCATTGGATTACCGCACATGGTACGCTTGATTCTGGGAGGATCCGCTCCTCAATCTATTGGTCATACTTAAACCATCACGAAGTCCCAAGAATAAGTAACCCAATGATCCTTCATGTCATAAGGGTCCCAACATAACAGACAGTGAATCAATCGGATGCCCGGTCTGAGAGTTATAGGCATTTTAGTGTGGAGGGCCGGGTTGGATTCAGGTACGATCCAACCCGTCCATACCCCAACTTTCTCAAAAACTTGGGTGGAATATCTCAAAAGGACCATCTCATCCCAATGATTCAAATGTCACAGACGGATCGTCAAACAAACGTCTGGTTTGTAAGATACTGTCTTTTAAGCGAAACTATGCCATAAAGGGGCTAGGTCCGGCTCGAATCGGCCTGGGCTGACCTGACCCGGTTCAGGCTGACTTGACCCGGCCCATCCCGAACTAGATGGGATGCAGACTGGCCTGTCCTAAACCAGATGGGCTGGACCACGGCGGGCTCGGCCCACTGGGTAGCGGACCGGCCTGGCCTGCCGGCTGGGCGCGACCCACACAGGGGTCGCGCGACTTCCCACCCAAATAGATCAAGGGTTTATTCGGTTTGCAATGGTAGCGCCTCGTGGTGCCACTCCTCTATCAACCGGACCCACGGGGCATGGGTCCCCTCCGTCGCGGGGTGCGGGTCCCCTCCGTCGTGGGGCACAGGTCCTCTCCACCGCGACTCGATGCCATGGCTCCTCTCCGCGGCACGCGACGGTGTGCCGCCTTCTGCCAACGCGACTAACCGAGTGAAGACCGCCCTTGATGACCACCGCAGAACGATGTTGTGGTTTTCCTTCATGGAATGCGATGATGCGCCGCCTGCTGCCACTGCGGCTAGCCGACCCCGACCTCTGCTGTCGTCTGCTGGGGCCGCTCCGGTGTCGCACCGACAGAACTTCCGCGGGCCACCGGGTGAGCTCTGGTGGTCTGTTTTCCCTTCCAAATGCACCTATGGACTTCCTAGGAATATTCCATCACTGCGTGGCTTTCAGATTCAAGTTGTCATCAAGTTCAAACTTCGTCCATGAATAATGCGACAAAAAATGAAGCGGCAGAGGGTCCGGGCCTTGTTCGTTTGGCTCGCGCCCTCCGCGTTAGAATCATAACAAGAAGGTATTAAATAAATACATCACATAGATAAATTTAAACCCATTCATGATCTTGCAACAACCACCTAGAAAAACATACGATTCGTGAATCAACTCGTTTTGGTTTATCCGCATTCGTCATGATTTTCAAGGAGGAAATGAATCGTGAGAATTTCTTGAATTTTAAAAAAACAACCCCTACCTCAGAATAGGAGGTGACGTCGTGGTTGTGGAAGAAGAATCCACGCTTGATGAAGCCACCAGTGTTCGTCGCTTCCTGTTTGATTCCTCCGATGTTACCGTCCAAGAATCCGTTCTTCGTTGGTGGAAGACATCACGGTACTTCGTCAGAGGTTCCTCACTTCCATCCCTAAAACCCAAGCCTGAGCCTCATTTAAATAGAGGGGAAATGGTGATTAATGAAATGAGAGATTAATGAGGTTAATTAATGAATGAACCTATTAACTCTCAATGGTGTGGTTACAAAGACAAAGATTCAATCCATTAATTGTCTTAACAACTCAGCGGTCCCGCCACGCCGCTCAATAGTTGGTAGGAAAAATAAAATAACATTTTTATGTTATTTTATTATTCTTCAAAAGGTCATAAAACTAAATTTTTCACCCAACCTACTGCGGTCTAAGTTAAGCCTCCCTTAAGAGAATCCCAGTGCTGCGGATTCAATGGTGCCTTTGGATTTCAATTCCGAGCACCGGTTCGAAAGTTAGAAATCACCGCCCATATGTTTACTGAATGTACCTTAAAAAAAGTTCAAAAATTATTAATAGGAACCCTCGACCCGAGATAGTCAAGGTTAGGCTCTTCCTAAGGGAAACAAACCCTCACGAGATCAACGGTACTCTTGGATTTCCAATCCGAGTTACCATTTAGGATTTATAGAATTTAACAATAAAATAATTATTACTTAATTATTTTATTTGTGGCCAAAAACTAACTTCCACTGTTGGCCTGCACCCTCCAAAGTTAGGATCCGCCTAAATAAAAAATACCCTCACATGTTCAGTAGTGGTCTCAAATTTTTAATCCGAGTCACCGTTCATGAGTTATAATCATTTTAAAAATAAAATTATTTTATTTAATTATTTTATTTACGGTTATGCCATTTTTGGGTTTTTTCACTGGAGGCCTGCGCCGACTAAACATAAGTCACACCTAGGGTAAACCTGCCATCCTGAACGCAACTATGCCCTTAGATTTTTTATCCAGGTACCCATTTAAGAGTTAATCCACTTCTTCAGGAAAACTACTCACGCACGCTATTTTAAGCTTAACACTTTTTCAACGGATCATTCCAGGCACTCCGGGCTTTGGAATCACATGTTGTCAAATTTCACGGTCTCGTAATAATCCCAAATAATTAAAAAAAAATTATATGGAATTTTTTGGGTCTTTACATGTTTGCCTTGTATATCTGGGTTGTGAATGAACAGGAACTAGTTTTCACTTGTAAGGTGTATAGGCACCTTATAATCATGAAATGGTAACCCGTATTTTCAAACCACCTTGATCATAATGTGTATACATGATTAGAACTATTTGTTTAAAATTTAAAAGGCTGCTAAAGTTTAAATTTTAAAATGCATTGGTTTTAATTAAATAGGATCCAAATTCCAAAATATAAAGTGTATGGGCACTTTATAGGTTGGTAGATGGATACCCATATAACTGGTCTGTTATGTTTTTGATCATAATATAATCTGAAATGGAGTTTGGTTTTAATTAAAGGGAGCCAAATGCCAAATTGTAAAGTGTATAGGTGCTTAACAGGTTAGTAGATGACTTCCCATCTGTCTGCACTACTATATATCTATGTGAGCATGTTAAAATTATAAAGTGATTTTGGTTTTGATAAATGAGATCCAATTTTAAATCCTTGAAGTGTATGGGCACTTCATTAATTGGGAAATGGGAACCCATGTTAAATGTAATGACATGATGCTTTCCAAATGCTTATTTATGTGCAAGCTATTTAGTTTTCATCTGAAGTGAAATGGCTTAAAGGTACCCTTGTAGGTTGCCTTAATAGTTAAAAGGAATTTATTATGATAAATTTCCTATTATGATAGGATGTCATTGAATATTTAAATGTTTAGAAGGAAGTTTGTGAAACTTGCCTGTTTTTCCCTAGGGGTGTTGTTTGAAAATCAAGTATCTTGAGTTTTGTTTGAAAAATGTTACTTGATGTTGGTTTAAATATTTTAATGTTTAAAGATAAAATATTAAAAATTATAAAGGTCTTGGAAGTGGAACCTCTAGTGGTGTGTTGAGACCCTTGTGTATGGGTAGTTTTGAGATTTCCTTTTAGTTTCCTTGGAACGGAGCTGTAGGTGTTCTCTATAGGCATTGTTCCTTTATCAATGGATTGATGTTTGGATTTGAGCCTAGTGACTTGTGTAAGCATGACCAAATGCCTAGGTTGACGCTTTTTCTTTGCAAGGGGATAACCTATGGTAAGTAGCACCCTTATAATGTGTTTTCCTTGCTAGTGACGTTTGGTGTCATTTGGGCACCATTGTTCCAAGTAGGACTTTCAGTTTTTTAAATGACACCCATGTTCAGATGGGTGGTCATTCTTTCTTGACCTTGATATGGGATTGAGAATCTGGTAATGTTCATTTTTGGTTGGTTAGACATGCCTCAGGCATGTTCGGTTGTTTCTTTGGTAATTTAAACCTTCTCTTATCCTCAGGTAGTATGTGTTGATATATGTGGTATCATCAAGTGTTAAATGAAATAACGAATGGGTCACGTTTGGTTAAATCGTTGAGTTTTGTGCTTTTGAGTACGGTATTGGGCCATCACCAAGTAGAGTGACCTGTGCGTTACATAAACGAGTTCATCGCAATTCTCAGGATGAGTTCTCAAGACTCAGGTGTTTTGATATGCTGGTCTCATTGGTTTGGTTTTATCTAAATGTTTTGATGTCGTGATTGTGTCTTAGAGGAGAATCACACATTCATTTACGGTGTTTAAGTACTAGCGTGCTTGTGAGCAGCTAGTTGATCATATTCCCCTTCAACAACTAGGACACTCCAAAGGTATGGAGCGCATTGTGTCGAATATGGTAAATGTGTACTTACAAGTATAAGGGACACCACCTAAAATTCTTTTTGGTAATGGTTAATCGTGTTTGAATTCCTTTGAGGCACGCAGGTTTTAAATCGTGTTGACGCGTTGGCATGTGAATTCGAGATCCTTCTTTGAAGTTAACCAATGGTGGTTTGACTATTTCTCCTTTCCAGCATTTGGGTATGTTTGATGATAAGCCTTTTGAATCCTATTAGTGTACTCTGTTAAGTTCCAAACATGTCCCCCATCTTGTCTTTATCCTAGATGCACTAAGCGATCATCGATATTATGCAACACTGAATACTTTATGTCATTGGGCTTGTTTGGATGGTTCCCTTTTGGTGTTGCATGTGGGATACATGGTTACCTTCATGGTTTGATCTTAAGGACATCCACAGAAGTTAGTTTTAGGATTCGATGACGTGTTTGTGCTAAACGGAGGGTGCCTTGGAGGAAGGTATTGCAACTCTACTTGGAATACGCCATCCATTTAAGTCAGGAATTCTTGTAAATGGTTATTCAGAGATGGATCGACTCTTTCATTTCTTTTTAAATGGTTACAATTGGTGAAGAAACATTTTGTAGGCACGTCTTCAGGTGAAGACAAGTGCAGTTAGTGTCATACAATGCTTTTCATGAATAATTGACTTGACTTGGGCTTTGAGGTTGAGGGACATCGATCGTTTGAACATTTTCAAATCACGCCTAGAGCATCGTCTAAATGATTAAGGGTGTGATTTGGAAGTCAATTACAATAGTGGTTGAATCATAGTTTGGTTTTATCCATTTAACATTAAAACCTAATGTGGGAAGTTCCTTTGACTAAATTCTTGATGAGACAATGACATGATCATGTCTCTATTTAAACGAGCTTAGGTAAGATCCATTTGGGTGTTTCGGTTGGAAAATGGGTGTTGGCTTGAATTTTAAATGGCTTGGGTTTCTCTAGTTTAATGGGCTCTGGTGAGGTGTAAATTGTTTCATAAGGCTTCTTAGGGATGATAAGTTCTAAGGTGGGATGGTTATAACAATCATCGTTTTGGATCGGACTAAAAAGCCAAGGTTTTTGAACTTTTTGAATTACTGAATGGATCATTTTTAAAACTGGACCTCATAATGGAATTCCAAGAGTTGGGTATTTTCAAATTGATTTTTTGGACTTGGGTAAATCCCCATTAAGTTTACCAGGTGGCTTGAAGAGTTTTGGAAGTGCCAGACCCAGAAAACATCAAGTTTTGAAGGACAACAGAGGGCACACGGTTGGCGCAAGGTATTCCAAACCATGTTGCCCATTACAAGTAACCATATGGGAGAAGTTTCTTATATAGAGGGTTCCGCATGGTTTACACACGTGACGCAGCACCCCTAGGGGATCTCCCCTATGCCACTCTCATGACCCCCCTTCATGACTCCTCCTCCATTATCCGATCTTCCACCATTCCTTCATGATTTATCTCTGAAAATCCAAGGTAAATCCCTCTTCCCTAGTCTTCCTTCTTCCTTGTCTTATTTTTGGCCTCCCCTTTCCCTATTTTGGTTTGGACAAGCACCCTAGGGTTAGGGGTGTTTTTTATTTCAGTTTTCTATCAGTATAGGTTGGTGCAGAAGGTCTCTTGAGGCCCTTTGATGCTTGTTCTAATAACTGTCGTCGAAGGTGAGGTGGTTTTTCTTGTTTCAATTGGTCCTTGATATCTGAGGTGAGGATTTTCTCTTGTTTCTTGGTTTCACACATACTAAATTAGGTCCTTTATTTGTTTTAAGGTTCCTAGTATGCTTTTTGTAGTGCGTTTGTCCCTTCTTGTTGGTTTTGAGTTGCCAAGCAAGGGATACTCGCCTACGTATGCATAGATAAGTAAATATATGTATGTCGGTTCCCCCGTTATGGGTATAATCATTCATGGTAGTGATTAAGCATGTATGGGTCTAGGTGTTCCCATGTACATATATATAAATTCATGTGTAGGTGAGTGGAGACAGGAATATTCATATAAGCATACATGTAAGGACCCCCTTGTGCATTCCCATGGCCATGCGGGTGTGTGCATAGGGGCTAGGTGTCCTTTCATGTGTGTGAAAGTGCATATGCTTTGTGGGGGAGAAAGAACCTTTAGTTAGAAAGTGCCAAGATCCGAAGTGGATGGCTTGGTTCCACTATGAGGTAGGATCCCTTTCCCCTTCCCTTTAAGTTCATTAATGCATTAATTAATTAATTTGCTTATTTCATAGTTCTTATAATAAATTAATGAAGTATGGTTTCCTGGTTTAAATAATTTCCTTATGTATAATGAAGTGCATAAAAGTGATGGTTTCTTGTTGAATAACTAAATAATGTTTTTTTAATAAAACCCCTCAATCAAGGTGCTATGCCTTCAAGCTAAAAATGTAGATATAGACTATTATGATTGCCTACTTAAATGCCTTATTGTTCCATTATGTTGAAATTTATAATTGTTTAATGGAATATTAGGTTTATTTCCATTTTTATCGCATTTCCCAAGTAGGCATATGCCTTGTTGCCTTGACACCACTCCTCACACTAGAATCCTTGAAAAGTAGTTCCTATGCCTAAATGAGTTAAATGAAATAGTTATGGTAAGATGGTATTTCACCTTAAGGGTGAAAATTATGATTCCTTCCTTTGACACTAGTACTTTAAGTCAATTTTCCATGTTTAGACAAATTGAGTGAGATGACCCAAGTAGGATGACTCATACCATGGTGTGTCCTAAATGAAAGGCTTAGTCATATTGAATTGGTTATCTTGTTAAAAAAGGTTTAAATTAAATGTTTTCCTTGAAATGGAATAGAATGTGGCTAATGACATACGTGAGATGTTCTTGCCTCATGGTATGTTTTGAATGTCGATAAGCCTTGGATGATGTTTAAATTGAGATACTTAAGATGGTTTGCCTTAAGTATTTGTGCATGTGGTTGCTATGTGTAATATGATATGGATATCTAGAAAGAATAAGAGGCACCACCTTATGCTTTATATTGTAAATGTGATTATATTAATGATGGTAAGGGAGGTCCGATTGAGCATGACGACTCTAAACTTATTTACATCGATACTGAAATGATGGAAAGAGAGGTCTGATGAGAATTGTGCCTCAACGCTCTCCTACATTGATATCAGGCTTACTACCCCATGAGTAGAGCTTATTAGCTCATAGTCTGGTTATTGGATTCCTGCTCGTTATGTCCCGATCCTTACAGAACTTAGAGGCCAAGAGATTAAAAGGGATCTTGGACCTGGGTTAGGGTCAGACCGTGTAAGCTCCCCTAGAATTTGTATGGTGGTGGTATGTCCCGATCCACCCCAATATGAATCTAATTCATATAGTGTAAGAGATTAAATGGGCGCTTGGACCTGGGTTTGGGGCTGACCGTGTGAGCTCCCCTAGAATTTGGATGGTAGTGGTATGTCCCGATCCACCCCAACTTACATCTATCTTTATATATATATATATATATATATAAAGTGCGCACATGATGAGTCCACTTATTGAACTATATATAAAGTTCACACATGCTGAGGTCACCTATTGTTCTATATTAAAAGTGTGCACATGCTGAATCCACATAATGAACTATATACATGTATTTAATGACACGATCAGACTAATATCCCGACAATGAGCCAAAGCTGGTATAGTCATCAAGTATCCCTTAGGAGCCTAGATGGGTGTTCATTTATTCTTTAGTTCTATCATTAATACTTCATACCTGCACACTGTTGAATTTATATTACATTATCTTGATAGGGCTAGACACCGGTGGTGCCGACCTTCTGAGATTTATATCTCACACCCTACTCGGGCCGCCATTTCACTAGGGTACCTGAGTAGACATTTCTTGTTCACAGGAATACAAACCTTGGACCTTACTTTTTGCTGTATGATAGTACATGGAGATAAGAGTAAAGGACTGAGCAAGAGCTCAGGATGCTCGTGGAGTTATTCTTAGGAATTTTTATCTCTTTTCTTTATTTTAGTCCTATATTGTTCTGTCTTGTAAATAATGATGTTTTTTTTACTTCTTTCAAATATGTATCAATAATATGTCATGTATTCATCTATTGTATAATTTTCATTTTCCACTTCTATAAAATTGATATAAACTATTTCCACTGCTTTATCATTACTTTATACTACTTCCACTTTTGTTTGTTGTTTATACTCTAATAATACCACTGTTCATATCTGATAAGAGGGTATAGTTTCCCCACTATCCCCTCTAGAGACCCTCACTACTATTAGGTAGCATCTGACATATGGGTAGATACACTTAAGGCCATGTGACCCACCAGTCTGGCTACCGGTTTGTTGGTAATATGGGTTGGGACATTAAAAAGTGGTATCAAAGCAATTTTTTTCATGTGTCTTTCTTATTTGGGTTGGTAGATAAGAGACTAGGAATCTTTCAGTTCTTGGTTGATAGTCGTTCTTGGAACTGATCACCTCACATACAAGAAATGACCAAGTGACCAGGGATGAGATTATTATTCATGCTTTTTTCTCTTACAAGTTGATATGATTTCACCTTGAGTGACTATTGTATTTCCACTACTTAATGGTTTATGGAATTTCTAGTATTTTAACCTTGTACTTATATGGAAAGGAATCTTCATTACATGCATCATTAATAGGCACATAGGAATTAACATGCCTTGATTTTACCTTGTTTAGCATGAATTCGGTGTTCAATGCTTATGATAACATGTTTGCCTTGTATATCTGGGTTGTGAATGAACGGGAACTAGTTTTCACTTGTAAGGTGTATGGGTGCCTTATAATATATAAATGGTAACCCGTATATTCAAACCACCTTGATCATAATGTTTATACATGATTATAACTATTGGTTTAAAATATAAAAGGCTGCTAAAGTTTAAATTTCAGAGTGAATTGGTTTTAATTAAATGGGAGCCAAATGTCAAACTATAAAGTGTATGGGAACTTTATAGGTTGGTATATGGCCACCCATATGGCTGGTATGTTATGTTTTTGAGCATAATATAATCTGAAATGGAGTTTTGTTTTAATTAAAGGGATCCAAATGCCAAACTGTAAAGTGTATGGGTGCTTAACACGTTGGTAGACGACCACCAATCTTTATACACTTCTATATATATGTATGTGAGAATGTTAAAATTCTAAATTGATTTTGGTTTTGATAAATGGGATCCCAATCCATGAAGTGTATGGGTGCTTCATGAATTGGGAAATGACAACCCATGTTAAATGTAATGACATGATGCTTTCCAAATGCTTATTTATGTGCAAGTTGTTTAGTTTTTATCTGATGTGAAATGGATTAATGGGACCCTTTTAGGTTTCCTTAATAGTTAAAAAGAATTTATTATGATAAATTTCCTATTACGATGGGATGTCATTGAATTTTTAAATGTTTAAAAGGAAGTTTGTGAAACTTGCCTGTTTTTCCCCAGGGGCGTTGTTTGAAAATCAAGTATCTTGAGTTTTGTTTGAAAAATGGTACTTGATGTTGGTTTAAATATTTTAATGTTTAAAGATAAAATATGAATAAATACAAAGGTCTTGAAAGTGTAACCTCTAGTGGTGTATTGAGACCCTCGTGTATGAGTAGTTTTGAGATTTCCTTTTAGTTGCCTTGGAATGGAGCCGCAAGTGTTCTCCTTAGGCTTTGTTCCTTTACCAATGGCTTGATGTTTGGATTTGATCCTAGTGACTTGTGTGAGCATGACCAAATTTCTGGGTTGATGATTTTAATTCATAAGGTCTAGCCTGTGGTAGGTAGTTCCCTTATAATGTGTTTGCCTTACTAGTGACGTTTTTCTTCTTCTGATGTTTGGTTCCTTTTGGGAACTATTGTTTCAAGTAGGACTTTAATTTTTTAAAATGAAACCCTTGTTCATATGGGTGTTCATGATTTCTTTACCTTGTTATGGGCTTGATCATCAAGTGATGCTTGTTTTCGGTTTGTTAGACATGCCTCGGGCATGGTCAATTGTTTCTTTGGTCGTTTGACCATTCTATTATCCTTAGGTAGTATGCGTTGATATATACGCTACCGTCGAGTGTTAAATGAAATAATCAATGGGATGTGTTTAGTTAACTCATTGAGTTTTGTGCTTTTAAGTACGATCTTGGGTCATCACTAAGTAGAGTGTCCTGAGCATTACATAAATGGGTTTGTCCCAATGCTCGGGATGAGTTCTCAAGACTTGGGTGTTTTGACATGCTGGTCTTATTGGTTTGGTTTTCTCTAAATGTTCTAACATCGTGATCATGGATCAGAGTAGTGTCACATGTTTGTTTATGGTGTTTAAATACTAGTGTTCTTGTGAGCGACTAATTGATCTTCTTACCCTTCGACGACTAGGACACTTCTAAGGCAGGGATCGCATCATGTTGAATCTGTTAAATGTGGACTTCCAAGTAGAAGAGACACTACCTAAAATTTCTTTTGGTAATGGTTGATCATTTTTGAATGCCTTTGAGGCATGCCAGTTTTAAATCATGTTGACACATCGGCAGGTGAAGCCAAGATCCTTATTTGAAGTCAACCAGTGGTGGTTTGACTATTTCTCCATTATAGAATTTGGGTATTTTAGACGGAAAGACTTTTTAATCCTCTTAGTGTACTATGTTAACTGACTAACATGTCCCCCATCTTTTATTCATCCTTGATGCACTAAGAGAGCGTCAGTATTACGCCACGCTAAACACTTTATGTCGTTGGGCTTGTTTGGGTGGTTCCCTTTAAGTGTTGCATGTGGGATGTATGGTTACCTTTGTGGTTTGATCTTAATGAAATCCTCATAATTAAATTGTAGGCTTCAGTGAATGTGTTTATGCTAAACACAGGGTACCTTAGAGAAAGGAATTACAACTTTTCCTGGAATAAGCTGACCGTTTAAGTCAGGCATTCTTGTAAATGGTCAACCAGAGATGGCTCGACTCTTTCCTTTCTTTTTAAATGGTTATGGTTGGTGAAGAACTATTTTGTAGGAATGTCTTCAGGTGAAGATGGGTGCAGTTAGTTTCAGATGGTGCTTTTCATGAACAACTGGCTTGAATTGGGTTTTGAGCTTGAGGGGAATCGATTGTTTGATCATTTTCAAATCACGCCTAGAGCGGCGTCTAAATTTTTAAGGGTGTGCTTCAAAAGTCAATTCCAATGGTGGTTGAATCGTAGTTTGGTTTTGGCCATTTAACGTTAAAACCTATGGTTGGAAGTGCCTTTGACCAAATGCTTGAAGAGACGACGATGTGGCTGTGTATCTAGTTGAAAGGGATCAGGTAAGATCCGTCTGGTTGTTTCGGTTGGAAAATGGGTGTTGGATTCAGTTTTAAATGGCTTGGGTGTCTCTATTTGAATGGGCTTGGGTGAGGTGTACGTTGTTCCCTAAGGCTTCTTGGGGACAAGAAGTTCTAAGGTGGGAAAGTTGTAATGTTCCTCATTTTGGACCAGACTAAAAAGTGATGGTTTTTGAAATATTTCAACTACTGAATGGATCATTTTTAAATCTAGGCCTCAAAATTGGATTCAGAGAGTTGTGACTTTTAAAACTGATGTTTTTGGACTTGGGTGAAGCCTTGTTAAGTTTTTCGGGTGACTTGAAGAGTTTCGGGAGTGCTGAACCTGAAAAACATCAAATTTTTAAGGATAGAAGAGGGTTCACGGTTGGCGTACAATCTTCCAAATTGTGTGGCCCACTACAGGCAACTGTGCGGGGGAAGTCTCTTAGACAGAGGGTTCCACACGGTTTACACACATTTTTCAAAACCGTGCGTAAACTGTACGAATGATCCTATTTAAGAAAATGAATTATTTTAAATTAATTTGAAATAAAACCTAAAAAACCCAACTCTCCCTCACCCCTCTCATATGCGACGTAGCACCCCCAGGGGGTCTCCCCTATGCAGTGTGCTTGACCCCCTTCCCAAATCCTCTTTCTTTCTCTTATTTTCCACTACTCCTCCATGGTTTCTCTTCAAAACTCCAAGGTAAATCCCTCTTCCATAGTCTTCCTCCTTCCTTTGATGATTTTTGGCCTCCCCTTTCCCTATTCTAGTTTGGCTGAACACCCTAGGGTTAGGGGTGTTTTTTATTTTACTTTTCTATTAGTCTAGGTTGGTTTGGAAGGTCTCCCGAGGCCCTTTGATACATGTTCCGACAATCTCCACTGAAGGATAGGTGGTTCAGCTTGTTTCAGTTGGTCCTTTATATCCAAGGTGAGGATTATCTCTTGTTTCTTTGGTTTCACAATTTCTAAATTTGGTCCTTTATTTGCTTTAAGGTTCTTAGTATGCTTTGTTTTGTGCATTGGTCCCTGTTTGTTGGTTTCAAGTCACCAAGTCAAGGGTTACTCACCTGCGTATGCATAGGTAAGTAAATATATGTATGTGGGTTCCCCCGTTATGGGTATAATCATTCATGGTAGTGATTATGGGTGTTCTCATATACATATATATAAATTCATGCATAGGTGAATAGATACATGCATATGCATATAAGCATACATGTAATGATCCCCTTGCGCATGCCCATGGCTGTGCGGGTGTGTGCATAGGGGTTAAGTGTCTTTGCATGTGTGTGAAAGTGCATATGATCAATGGGTGAGCAGAAACCTTTAGTTAGAAAGTGCCAAGATCCAAAGTAGATGTCTTGGTTCCACCGTGAGGTAGGATCCCTTCCCCCTCCCTTTAAGTTCATTAATTCAATAATTAATTAAGTTTCTTATAACATAGTTCTTAGATTTAATTAATTTAGTATGGATTCCTAGTTTAAATGATTTCATTGATATGGAAAATGAAGTGCATAAAAGTGATGGTTGCCTATTGAATAACTAAATCATGTTTTTGTAATAAAACCCTTTAATAGAGGTGTGATGCCTTCAAGATAAAAATGTAGAGATAGACTATTATCCTTGCCTGCCTAAATGCCTTAGTGGTTCTTTACGCTGAAATTTATAATTTTTTAATGGCATGTTAGGTTGCTTTCTATTTTTATCACATTACCCAAGTAGGCATATGCCTTATTGCCTTGACACCACTCCTCACACTGGAATCCTTGAAAATTAGTTCCTAAGCCTAAATGAGTTAAATGAAATAGTTATGGAAAGATAGTAGCTCCCCTTAAGGGTGAAAATTATGATTCCTTTGACACTAGTGCTTTAAGTCAATTTTCCATGTTTAGGAAAATTGAGTGAGATGACCCAAGTAGGATGACTCATACCATGGTGTGTCCTAAATGAAAGAATTAGTCATATTGAATTGGTTATATTGTGTAAAATGGTTTAAATGAAATGTTTTCCTTGAAATGGAATAGAATGTGGATAATGACATACATGTGATGTTATTGCCTCATGGTATGTTTTGAATGTCGCTAAGCCTTGGATGATGTTTAAATTGAGATACTTAAGATGATTTACCTTAAGTATTTGTGTATGTGGTTTCTTATGTGTAAAATGATATGGATATATGTAAATCATAAGTGGTACTTCCTTATGCTTTATATTTTAAATTTGATTATATTAATGATGGTAAGGGAGGGCCTATTGAGAATGAAAACTCTACACTTATTTACATCGATTCTGAAATGATGGTAAGAGAGGTATGATGAGCATGGTGACTCAATGATCTCCTACATCGACATTGGGCTGACTACCCCATGAGAAGATATTATTAGCTCATAGTCTAGTTGTTGGATGCCTGCGTGTTACATCCCAATCCTGCTAGCACATAGGGGCCAAGAGATTAAAAGGGATCTTGGACTTGAGTTTGGGGAAAACTGTGTGAGATCCCCTAGAATTTGGATGGTGGTGGTATGTCTCGATCCACCCCAATATGAATATAATGCATATAGGCTAAGAGATTAAATGGTCTCTTGGACCTGGGTTTGGGGCAGACCGTGTGAGCTCCCCTAGAATTCGGATGGCAATGGTATGTCCTGATCCACCCCAACTTACATATATATATATATATATATATATATAAAGTGTGCACATTATGAGACCACTTATTAAACTCTATATAAAGTACGTACATTCTGAGTTCACCTATTGATCTATATTAAAAGTGTGCACATGCTGAGGCCACATACTGAACTATATACATGTATGTAATGACATGATCAGACTAATATCCTAGCAATGATCCAAAGATGGTATAACCGTTAGGTATCCATTAGGATCCTGGATGGGTGTTTATTTATTCTTTACTTCTATCATTAATACTTCATACCTGCACAATGTTGAATTTATATTACATTGTATGGATAGGGCTAGACACCAGTGGTGCCGGCCTAATGAGATTTATACCTCAAAACCTACTCAGGATGCCATTACACTGGGGTACCCAAGTAGACCTTTATTATTAATAGGACTATAGACCTTGGATCTTTCTTGTTACTGTATGATAGTACCTAGAGATAGGAGCAAAGGACTGAGCAATAGCTCAGGATGCTCGTGGAGTTTGTCTTAGGACTTTTTAACTCTTTTCTTTATTTTATTTCTGTATTGTTCTATATTATAAAGCATGATGTTTTGTTTAATTCTTTTAAATATGTATCAATAACATGTCATGTATTCATTTTTTTTATAATTGGAATTTTCCACTTCTATAAAATTGATATTAACTATTTCCGCTGCTTTATCATTTCTTTATACTACTTCTACTTTTGTCTGTTGTTTATACTCTGATAATACCAATGTGCATCTCTGATAAGAGGGTATAGTCTCCCCACTATCACCTCCCAAGCCCCTTGATACTAGTTGGTAGCCTCTGGAATATGGGTAGATGCGCTTGAGGCCATGTGACTCACCGGTCCGGCTACCGGTTTGATGGTAAGACGAGTTGGGACGTTACATGAACTCCCCTCAGGGATGCCGTAGGATGACTCAATTGTATGATAAGGGGAAAACACATGATGGTTTATGTAAAAAAGGTATCAGATCCTATATTCTTAATAAGGCCTAGGTTTTTGAACTATCCTTTTTTAGTATTCCTGGTAGATGAGAGATAAATCATCAAATATTGGGAGGTAGGTCATGGGTGGGTTCCTAATCACCCCTACTAATGACGAAACCTTAGTTACTTGGGAATTTCAGGAATTTAATTTTGAATTTGTGATTTTATTTCTTTATTTTAATGGATTTTTATTAAAATTAATTTCATTAAAATTTCATTGGGTTTTTTATGGGATGCTTTGAGAGGTACTTTCAAGATTTGGGGTGAAAACAAGATGAAACTAGTGGCTCAAGTAGCTCGCATGGCATGAAAATCCATGTGGAGACTGTTCATATAATTATAAGAAAATATCTATGGTAGTTTCATGATTGGAACATGGTTTTTAAAACTATGTGGTATAATCATTTGCGACCTATATCCCTGGAATAATGTTCATTCATCAGATCCTTTGGCTTTGAATATCATTTTAAGCAGTACATTGATATGATTTTGGTAGATCTCAATGATGTTTTGAAATGGGATTTAGTTTTAAAAAGTAAATATATGTTTTTAACTGAATAGTGAGGATTTTCTTTAGAATAATTTGAGATGGATTTTTTTTTCAGGATTCATGGATTTATTTCAGAAATAACATTAATGGTTTTGAATTGATTTCAAATGGGAATTTTAGATGGGAATTTTTTGAAATGAAAAGGGAATTTAAAGGTTTGTTTTAGAAAATTTATAGATGATTTTTTAAAGAATAAATGCAATGGATTTGGTATTTTAATACTTGTAAAGTGATTTAATATAGAATTGGTAATTTTTTTATAAATAAAATACATTTAATTACCACTTAATGATTTCATATTCAAGTTTCATTTTTTAAAATAACTTTAAATGGGAATTTAGAGTTTTAATAATTCATTAATAGAGTTTTAATGTGGTTTCAATGGACACCAAAGGTTTCAAAATTTGAGAGTAAGGATCAAAATGTTTTTTCAATAAGGTTTTATGATTTTTTAATTCAAGTGTGAGGTTTGAAAATAGGTTTAAAGGAAAAAATCAATACTTTTTTTTTGATTTTCCATTTATTTGGGATGGGATTTCAATTTTTGTTCTTTAATTTCTATTTGTAAAATTGAATTATTTCTAGTTGGGGTATTTTAATTTTTTTTTTCAGGTGATGCGTTTCAAAGGATAGTTTTTTTAGAAAAAACGATTCTTATGAAATGTTTTTATTTTGAATATGAGATTTGTAATTTTTATACAAATAACATTGTTTTTTATCATGATAACTCTAGTAGTCATTTGGGTTTATATTTTGTGTTACTTAAAAATTCCTCCCAAAAAAGTTTTAAGTTTTTTGGGCCTTTATGATTACCCATTATGGGTTCTTGATCAATTGAGTTCTTAAGGGATTACATGCTTGAGTGTGTTTAATTGGGTCCTTCCTCAGTTTTTCACATAGATTGTGATACGTCTGAGTTAAGCACTTAAATTGTTGATGAGGATTCAATTCTTGGAGATCATATGTGATGAGGGTTATAGTGAGGTATAATTTTGATTGACTAGACATGGGAAACCCTCATTTTATGTTTTGAGTTGTTGGGAAGGATATTACTCCAGTTGATTTTATGCTCAAGCTATTATTGGTTTGACTTTTATTGAGATCATTATAGTTATTATCTAGATTTGTGATCATAGGGTTTCCTTCCTTTATCCTCAACCATGGGGAGAAGACCATGTTATTTTAAGAGGTTTTCTCATCATTTATGCCTATCATACCTTCCATTCATGGATATAAGTGCAGTGATGAGAGTGTTATTAGTATTTGTTTTGGGGATTCATTAGATTATTCTATAGTTTGGGATATTATTTGAGAATGGTTAGATGCAGATTTTAAAGAAAAATTTGTTTCTTTCTCTATTAATTTCTATATAAAATTTATTTCATGTTTCTTATTTTAATCTATGGATAAAGATCTGGGATGCTTGAGATCTTGTTCTTACATAGATAATGAATGGTTTTTTGTTGAAATTATGGATGAGTTTTTGATCATATGTTTATCTTGAGTCTTATTGGTTGGACATTTTGGTTGTGAATTGTAATGAATCTCATGGAGTGTCCTTTACTTTTTAATCTTCCATTTTAGTTAAACCCTTAAATGGTGTAGAGACCCACTATTGGTCTCCATTCCTTGTCATTTTTTATTGAAGTAGTTAGGAGAGACATGGGAATTTGAATAAATTTTAGGTTCCTTGGTTTACTTTAGAGGTGGTGTTTTTTTGAGTTAGTTGTTTGGATGACTTATCTTTCCAATTTAGTTACTTTATGTATCTTACTTCTTTATTTCATTGTTCTTTTAGGGGGAAAATGGGTATTGGTGGGAGAATTATCACAGCATAACCATTGTATTGTCAATTAATTTAATTTAAGATAAATAATTTTTTAATTCTTGATTTTTTTATTTTTGGAAAAAATTATAAGTATCAATCATTTTTTCATGTCAAATAGGTGGAAAAACCATTCGACAACCATGAAGGTATGGATGAAATTTAATATAACAATTTCACATAGTTGGCATATGGTTTATCAAACCATATAACTAAATAATGTGGGTACCCTAGTGTGTCCAGCGATGGGTGTACTATTAGTGTATGATTTGGTAAATTGTGTACTAATACCATGCAAGTATCTCAAGATTTAAAATAATAAAATTTATAAAAATTCCATAATATAATTTTAATACCCATTTCAACCTCCCATCCAATATCACACGATGTGACCCCATAGATCCTAGGATCTCATATCCTCTCTTCTTTCATTGATCTTTAGTATTTTTGTTGGTGTTTTTGAGTAGAATTGGTCTAGGTAAGGGATTTTACCCTTCCTTTTCTTCCTTTATCTCTTTCATATTCCTTTTCTTATCAACCTCTCATGGAACGATGATTTTTTCCAACCCTTTAGTGGGGTTTAGGTTCTAAATCCTCATGGATTTGTTTCCCAGGGTTTTCAAAGCTCATTTGTACTCTCTTCTCACTATATTCAATGTTTTATCATTGTTTAAACATTATTAAGGTAGTTTTTCACCATATCATAACCTTTAATTTTCATGACAATTGATTTCTTGTTTTTTACCAAATTTTAAATGTCCACTTTTGTATATTATATGTATCTATGAATCTATTTTAATGGGAAACCAATTTCCACTCAGTTTTCATTGAGTCCAATGGAAATTTTATTTTAATGAATGTGTGTAAAAATTATTTGAAGTCAGAATCACACACCATGTGTCCAATGAATTCCCTAGAATAATTTTACTCTCAAGTTTCAATGTTTATAAGTTTTTTTGGTTTTCATAGTAAATTCTCAAATGGGAACTTAATTTTTACTTGAAATTTTATTTAACACATGAAATAAAAATTATTAACAACGTATTTAAAACTATTTTTTAAAAAAATATGTGGTTTGAAAATTCATGTGATGAATATGGATGGTTATATATATATACATAGGTATATATATATATATATATACATTGATATATAAATTCACATGGAGATATGTGAATATGTGCACAATAGGATGTATATATATATAAAAGTAAATGTATACGTGTTAAGAAATAAAGAAAATTCATGGAATTCCAAATCAATAATTGAGTTAGTTTCCCCCCTTTTAAAAGATTTATAATGGATTCTTAAGGTAAACTATATGGCCTGACTGAAAATTTTAAAATAAATGTTTAAACCTTAAAATGATGTTAAATGGAAATTTACATGGGTTTTTTCTTAGAGAATTTATTCCTGAATAAATTAGATGTGTGATTTTAATAATCACTTAGTTGGTTATAGATATTTATATGTTTATGGTATTTATAAGTTTTCTAGTAATGTTTCATTTTATCATTTTGTGGTTTTTTGTATTATTAAAATTTCATGAAAAAATCAGGAACCTAGGTTGGTGATCCTAGATTAGATGGGGTCCATCCCACTAGATATAGTGTCTCTTGGACCATTTTTATAGTTTTTACACATTCCACTAGATTATGAGGTTCATATTCCACTGATCTAGTGTAGTAGTATTTTTGTTCACAAATAGATGTTCTACCTAATCAGTTTCATAAAAGTTCTAGGCCCCCTTATCCTTGGTGATCTTTAGATGTTTTACCATGATATTTGTTTTAAAATTAATTATAATGGTATCTAATTTCACTTTAGTTTTACTTTACACCACCCATGTTTTTATGGTCCTTTTTACCTTGACCATTTTATAACTTACATAATCTAACATATTACTTATTGAGTTTCAAATTATCAGTTTCCATTTACTTAATATAGTAATTAGTGAGATTTATTTGTTTGGAGCATTTTTTGGGTGTATTGATTTCTCCATAATAATTTAAAGAATAATATGAATTATCCTTTAGAAATGTTTTTTTTTCAAAAAATATTGTGGATTTTTTTTCAAATTATAAGAAAAACCTATTTTTAAATAATGTAATTTTAGAATAGAATTAAAATGAACCATTTATGAATGGTTAAGAATGTATAAAGGAGGTTGGTAATGAGATTTTTTTAGTGACTCCTATTTTACATATTTGTTCCAGGTTCAATTCATGATCACTCTTAAAGCGATTTATCTCTCATATTTGGATGGTGTGTGACCATGGATTACAATGGAGTATTGATTATGAATGCTAGTTTTTTTTTTATGACTTAGTGGTAGATTCAACCAACTATTCCCTCTCAGTTTTTTTATTTATTTAATCGGTGACACACTATATCTGTGGATGTGACAATTAGACTCAAAGATTGCTTCACGTGTGAGAGTTGGAGACAAGAAAAGATATTGTTTTTTTTTGTTTTTTTTAATGAATTTTATATTGTTTTATTTATTTTATACTGGCACATGAGACTTTGACATATATTATGGTTATGAAAATTTTACAAAGATTGTTAAAATTATTTTATGGGTGAAATTGTTCCCAAGTGGCATTTCTTAGATTATTAGACACTTATGCCTACCCATGGGGATTAGAAATTCCCTTCGAGCCCTATCACGAGTCATCTCAGGCTTCCGATGGATGGACATCTTAGGTTAGTTTATGACAGGATGATATTTATTGAAGTCCCTTATATAGTATATTTCCTTAAGTGAGTATTAGAAAATTGATTATTATTCAAAAGGATTCACATTGGTTATGTGAAAAGTTTATAATTTTATTTGAGGATATTCCATGTAGTGTCATGGATGGATATCTTTGTTAAATATGGTGTTTTGATCATAGATTTTCCTACTAAAGTTAGTATCCTTACAAGGAGAGGTTTTTAATGGGAAGAGGGTGGTGTAGGAGTTATGGAGATAATCTAGTCTCTGATCTTCTCTAGTCAATCCCCAACCATGGTTAGTTATTATCATGCATGGATTACTGATTTTCATAGTAGCGGGAAGATGCATGTGATGGATAAAAATGGTTTGGAATAAGTAAAGAATGTTCATAGTATGATTAATATCCTCTATTCATGGATCCTTATAGTTAATGGTGTATATGAAATTTATTATTACTACATTATTTGTTTATAGTGGAGTGAGAACAAAATATTAATAGATAGGGTTAACGAGTCATGGTTTTTTCATGGTTTTATAAGTCAAAATTAATCAAATAAATGAGGCCATCATGTTCCTTAATGAAATGTACACGCCAATGTTTTTGGTGGGAAATTACTACATGTAAGTGTGCAAAGTGGGTCCATCCATATTAATGATGGATATATATATATATATACCAACTTGATGGTATAGATGGCTATATTCCCTATATACTTGGATGGGAAATTTGCTTCAAGTGAATATAAAGGAATTAATGAATGATTCTAAAGTGTGACCCATGATTTTCCATTGACAGGAGAACTATTTATGTGTTGTCTTTAACTCTTGTGATGATATTTAAGTGTTTCATAGAATAGAGACGAAACAAATCCTTTCTTATATTAGTTCATGGAGGGGCCTATTAGGAATTTGAATAATTTTATCTTACCTTACTAAGAGATTGATAGTTTTTCACTAAACTATTATTGTATAGGATTAGGATTCTTGTATTAGCATTGTCCTTCATGAAGTTGAGTTCAAGGAAGTTGATGTGATCATAGTGGCGTAGTATTGGTGTTCTGGTTGATTATTTTGGTGGAGGATTTCATTTCCAGATGATGGAGGAGGAACATCAGTAGCTAAATAAGGAGATGAAATTCTTATTTAGATAGGGTAATATTTCCCACTTCTAATTTATTGTGATGGACACACACTCATCCCATGTGTGTGGGAGTCCCATAATGGTGATTTTGAATTAGTGGTCCAATGAGAACATATATTCTCAGGTGATAGATATGTGAGATTTTTATAGAAGTGAGGAACATGTCATTCACTTCCCAAGATGGATATTGGTTTTACATCAGGGTTTGTATTTAATAATGAGATTAAAAACTAGGTGTGGAAAAAGATTGCGATGCAAAACCCTTAGTGTGGTATGTTTAGTAGATATGTATGGGTATACCCATCACACTTTTTCTTAGTGGTGGAAGGGGTTATATTCTCAGGATGTTTTGATTTTTTAGTTTCTTAAGAAGGTTTTATTTTGGGATATATATTTGACAGAGTAAGGTAATATAAATGGTAAGTACCAACTACTTCATATTGTGGCTTATTGGGCCACTTGATGGATAGTGGTGTGTCGAAGAGCAGTTTGATAAGTCTAACTACCTGAGATTTTAAAATATATTTTTTCTTTAATTATATAATGTACCTAATATCTTATTTTACATGCAACACTAGACTAAAATGAACTACCACACACCTTATTAAAACAATGTAATATGATATAAAAAAATCAATAAGAATTCCATAATAACAATATATCCTCAAGTAATTAAAAATAAAATAACATGATTTACTATAAAACATATATTAAAATTACATACATATTATTATTATTTTTATGAAAGTATTTTTTTATTAAATTTAAGGTCTATATGATAAATAATTAATGAAATATGATTAAAACCATAAAACGTTAAAAATGGATATTTTTCAAGGAACTATTTTCCCCAAAAGTGATGTGTATTTTAAAAAATAAATTAAATCAATCAATTTAAAACATGATAATGATTATATTTAATATTTTTAACTAATATATTAACAATCAATTAATTAAAAATTTATGTGAAATAAGATTGTGAATATTTATCGTTTAAAATGTTATTTTTCTATAAAAAAAGTTTTTCTTTGTATAATAGATTTTCATTTAAAATATAAATTTATAATTTTTTGTAATTTGAATTTTATGAAAGGAACATAATTTTTGGATTCAACATATTAAACTTATCCTAATATAAAATTTTGATATTTTTCTTGTCATATTGTTTTTTTGTTGAATAGTACAAAATACCATTTTTAAAAATATAGTGACTTTTATGATATTATTAGTTTATAAGTATGACTTGGAAATTTATGAAACCCTATTATAAACCAAATATTTATTTTATAAATGAAATTTTAAATTTAAAAATATTTATTTTTGTTTAAAAACCTATGTATGATATTTCATAACTTAAGTAACACTATTCTCTAAAATTATTTTTAATACACTATATATTTATTATTTAAAAATTAATTTTTATCAATTTTATAAATTAAATATAATAAAATTGATATTAAATTTTTAATTATAAGGTTAATATTATTTAATAAGTACCATTTTATTTTTAGTCATAAAAAATGAATTACTTAGGTAAAATCTAGTTATCATGGTAAAAGCCAAAAGTGTAAAATGAGTTAACTAAAGGGGTAAAAGAAAAAATATGTTAAAAACATATTTATAAATGATTGGTTTAGGTTTTTATTGGATAAAAATGATCAAAAATCCACTATTTTACATTTGAGTGTCTTTTTGACATGTAATACATGTTCTCTCTTTATATTACGATGAAATATTTATAATAATTTTATTCTCAATACTTATAAAAGGGGCTTCACGCCACCCATTAAAGACTACTCCAAATAATTTTGTTTCCTATTTAAACTCTTATAATTTCCCTTACACTATAAACTATTTCCATTTTTTTTTGACCACATGAATTTATCCTAACCCTTCATTTTCCAAAGAGCCTCCAAGGGAAAACTCATAGTTCACAACGGTAGTAGTACCTTTTCCATGAAGTTATTTTTATTTATATAGTTCAATTTAAAATATATTTTACCAATATTATTTGGTGAATTTATTATTTATAATATATTTAATTAAATATATTTTTGGAATAAAAATTAATCACATTCCCCCTTTTCTATAAAGAAAAACAAAAAACACCATTCATGTGTTCGTACGGACTACCACCTCAATGAAATAACATATCTCATTTTTCAAATAATTTATTTCTTATTCGTTAAAATATATTAAAATATGATTCAACACCTTAAAAATATCTGAATAATATCATTATTCTTCTACAATAACCATATTAATCCAAATGAAACCACTTTCATAACTATACTCATCCACTAATTAAGGTATGTTCATGTTTGGGTTGTCCAAACCACCTACTTGAACAACGATATGAAATAATATAATATAATAATATGATAAATTAATTAATGATAATATATTATATAAATAAGTAAATTAGGATTTTATTTTGGTTATGTAAAGGTAACATTAATATTAAACTCATTAACTAAGATACCAACGTTTGTTCATTAAAAATCACTGAAGCATGCTCATCATTCATTTAATATTTAATGACCATAATCAAAACTAAAAAAAGAATGAAATGATAAAACTATAAATATTTATAAATAATAAATTCCATTACCTTATATAATCTAAGAGTAATGAAATTTGGGAGAATAGTGATTAACAACAATGCTATTATGAAACTAGTTCAAAATGATCTATATTATTTATAGACAATATTGAAAATAGATAATAACCAACAAATTTACATGTAGATAAAAATTATAAATGATATTTATAAAAGTTTATATATATTGATAATTTTATATAATATTATTTTAATATATTTAATATTTTATACTAAATATTAAAGAAAATAGGTTGAATTCAAGAATTAAGTTAAGTATTTCTATGTCTCATTTTTAAATTTGTGGGAGATGAACGATTTTACAATACATGTTTTTTAATATGGTGTATACACTAATAATTTGAGATGTTATATCATAATATATATTTTATTCATGGTATTTTATGTTCAATTTCACGATCTCTATTTAAAGTGCTTTTGATTAAAATTTTACATAAACCACAATGGTTTCATTTCCAATCTTATATTCAAATCAAGAATTTTTTTGAAAGATAATCCATATGGGGAATTTGTATTATTTCTTAAATCACTATTGATTTTCTTTGTCTATTCATGCAGTTTTATATTTTGACTCAATATTTAATTTCCACTTGAGGAATAGTCTACTTGAATTGTTTATTATTATTGAAACTTACCCCATCTTATCTTTTCATTCAAACGCCCCCTTTTCCATATCAATATTCCTTAGATTATTTAGTGAATATATTTATATATGACTCAATAATTGATTAATGTCACTTTATAAAACTTTTAAATTTATTATTTTTTAATGAAATTGGTAATATTTTATGTATGGGTCATTTTCATCAATGTGTGCAAAACATCCCTTTTTAACATTTTCCTTATGAACAGATATTTTAAAAGTATTTATCTTTTCTATGAAACTTATTATCTATGTTTTAAAAAATAAATTCTCACTCTTATGGTTTTATAAACTAATTATATTTAAATAATTTTTCCCCAAAAGTTCAATAATGTTTCTTATTTACAAATAGATTTTCTTAATGCTCTTAAATGTGTTTTTATCTTAGGAAACATCATCTAACTCATTTTTTATTTATAAATGATATTTTTCAAATGAAACCATCCACCTTCTTTCCTAGGATAGCTTATAAAATGTTCATTTTTTTAAAATAATGACCAATCACTACTTTTGACTAGCCTGACCATACACAATGTTTAAATATTATTTTTCTTCCAATACAATTCCTTTACGAACACTTTATACTTATTTCCAATTATTGAAGGGAGTTCATCTAACGAACCATACTTTACATACATGGTTTTTACTTCAGAATTGAAGCATAATTATTACAACATATAACAAAACCATGGTAGGACCGTATAGGTATAGTGTCTTTAGAAACTGGGAAACATAAACAACTGGTTCATAAAGCATCTACATTGTCTCCTGTTTATTTAATCATATCTAGAGTCCCGTTTTGGCATATACTACTTAATACCCTTCTTCCTGACCCGGGGAAAAGAAAAAATACAAAATGGTGAGCTCAAATGCTCAGTAAGGGTAAACAAAAGAAATATAAATCATATCATATTCCTAAGAACATAAAATTTTGAATATCTTAACCTGCAAAAAAAGATCATAATACCATAACATGGGATAAATCATAGTAGTGAAATGTAATCCCAATAATCATAACATAAAACATGAAACTTTGTGGCATACACACATAATCATAGAAAATCATTTCATTTTAGTCAAGACTCATTGCCAAGACTATCATAGCGGACAAAGTCCATTACTGAATCGAGTTCATTCCTTGTTCCAGTCCTGTATCACTAAACTAGATTAACCTGCCATTCCAACCATGTCTATCTTATGAGATATAAATCTTTACCCAATGCATTGGAGGGAGATATAGGTCCCACCCATCTCATAATTATACCATTCTTATGTGTGCCACAAGATCATAAATCATACATCATAACATAACCCATGTAATAAAAATGGGATTCTTAAGCATCATGCCATCATAAAATAATCCATAAGATAAAATGACATAATAACATAATCAAATCAATGTAAAAATAGGTATATAAACATAACCCTATATTATCTTATATGGAAAATAATTTTGATAAAATGCTTGAACTCCATTCTTGAGGAAAATATCATTTCTTCTTCAAAAACATTTTTCCTTTATTAACATGTCATACAATTTTAAACTAAAAGAAGTTAATTAAAAATAAACTTGAAAAATTGTAAAGGAAGATTCATGGAAATAATGTTCTATGAAATCATAAAAATCCATTCATGCCGTATAAGTTAAAAAAAACATTCTTCTCGTGCTTTGGCCGGAAAAGTCAAAAAGTACCTCGTACTAAAAATGACAAAAGATTCCTTTCATATCTTTTATGAAAAAATCACCAATGGGTAAAATTGGATTTAAACAATTGTAGGAGGATAGAAATAATATTACATATTGACGAAATATGGATGTGGAAGATAAATATTCCCCAGTAAATTCTGAAGTATAAACAATCTTGGATAAAAATGAGATTGCGAGATTTTCCCTTACCTTAGGTCTGATATGATTTGTACGTGTCCGAACCTCCTGTATAATGATTTTAATAATGTTATTGACCTATTACAGAATCATAATAATTGTTATGATATCATATATGGTCATATTGTTAGCTTTTTGTTAGTAATATTTCATTGTTACTTGTTATTCAGGTGTTAATTGTTTTATGTTCTTATGCATGTCTTGTCGAATAAATTCTTATTCCTATTTTTAGGTTATAGATAAATTATTTACAGAATAGTATTAGTGTAATATATATCATATTTATTCATTAAATTCATTTATATAATCATTATTCAATTAAGATCATGTAGAACGAGTCACATTACATCGTGGAGACGGTAGGCCGTACGTACGCACGAGCGATGATATCGTTCCCATAACTATTGAATGGTATTGGAGTGTAATATGGAATGTCTCAGAATTAGTATCATGTTATAATAATCATATATAGTTATTATTTACACCATTATACCCATCCAACTAAAGTGGTGGTGGAAAACAGATTACACCATGGCGTGGAGACGGTATTCCGTACGTACGCACGCGCGGTGATTTCGTTTTCCGTAGGATGGATAGAAGGTGAAATAGGGTTGTTTCATATTTATAATAACATATCAGTATATTAGTGATAATTATGTTATTACTTAATAATTAAACAACTAATTAAGAGTAATTAGAAGAAGAAATAAATTTGAAAGAATCGGTAACAGATATTACCTCTTCTTCGACACACCTATTTGAAACCTCCTCTTAGGGAACTAAAATTGGTCTTTGAAGAAGACCAGAACCACTAGTGTGTTTCTAGGAAAGTTGATAAGGGAAATGGGTAGGGTTTGTCCGAGCTTGAAGGCTCAAAATGGTGTGAGGAGGTGAGGGAGGAGGTTCCCTTTTATAAGGGAGGAGAGGGGCACTTTAGAAAAAACTTAAAATATTATTTTATAATAAAGTCATATTCGGTTTATAATGGCTCAAAAGTGACTTATTTAGAAGATAAAGTGGGTATTGGTCTAAATCCTCTCAACCAATAGGTTTTAGACAAGTTTAGGTTATTATTTTAACCTTATCATTTAGATTTAATTCTAAGTTAAATAATTTAACTTTTACCGTGTCTTCTTGTTTTCTTACACTATATGGTTAATAAACTTACTATAACAGGAAAAACGAATCCAAGTGGTTAATTATTAATATATAAGACCTTATCTAAGTCATTTGGCCTAACCTTATATTTTTAGGAATACAATAACAATTAATAATATAATATTTCTTTTAAAAACTATTTTATGTCAATTTTGACACTATTTGGTAATTGATTTTTTGTGAAAATCATAACAGCATGATGAGTTCAAAAAAAGTTAATTAAATAAATAATAACATGTCATATTAACCTAAAAAATTAGTGTAATTTATAAAAAGTCTAAAATTACATTTCTTTGGGTATTTATATCATCAATTATGTTAATATTTCATTAATAAGGTAATTACTGCATCATCATTGTGTCATAAATAAACTAAATTATTTAATGTCTAAAAATTACAATTAAAATACCATTATGTATTAAATCTTTTTATCTTTCTAATGAATATTTATAGTCGAATTTATCTTATGTATAACCCTATATTAAATTTTTTTTAGTTATTAAACTTTGATTTTAACTCTTTTAATTATTCTTTAAATAAAATAATAATAAGTGTCCTAATATAATCCAAGTGAACCTAAAGGGTAATATTTTATTCCTAAGGTTATTTTTGGTCAAATTAAACTTATACAATAGAATTAGGACATGTGTTAGGGTAATAATATTATCATTTTTACCCTTAATTACCCTATTTACTTTTAACCGTGGTAAATAAAAGTAAAAAGTTACTATTCACAAAAAATTATTTTTATCTTATTGAACCACATTTTACTCCTTGATATTAACTATGTCTCTCGGATTTTAGAAATTCCACTCACAAAAGTGGTAAAATTAAGTTTTATGTAAATTTTCAAATTCTCTTAGGAGGTGGGTAAAAGACGGTGAAAAGTTCAATAAAATTTTTATATATCTAAAATTATTATAAAATGACTCTAATGAATTAAATTGAACTTATATTGGTATTATGTATCAATTTTGACCTAAAATAAATTTAAATAAAATAAATAATTATTTAAATAAAAAGTTGGTTTTTAAATAGTAACCGAGTATTTTCACTATTCATCAAAAATTGAAAGTTTTCAGAAAAATACCAAAATTTCACCCTAGGATAATTTCGATATTCCGAATCCAAAAATGAAGTCCATTTTGAAAGATAAAATTTATAAAATTTCAAAAATTGGGTATTATTATTCATAACGGCTAGTTTATATAATATTTTAATAGCATATCGTTGTTTAGTGAAACTCGGTGTTGCGTACAACACACGCTATCGAGGAAGGTTGCTCCTACGTGTAACGCAAGCCAAGACAGTGTTGTGTGTGGTGAAATATTCCTTTGGTGATGCATATAACATAAAAACAAAATATTTATCATAAAATCTCGGGTGTTACAGCTCACCTAGATTTCATAAATCATTTGATTGGTATTTTTTTTGACTTAACCATATGCCTGCTATCTAGATTGTGTAAATATCATATGATTTATTATATTTATTGAATATTATTTTCTTAGAAACTTACTAAATATCGTCAGATACCTATTTATTTTCCATTAGTTTATCATGTTATGATTATTGATGGAATTATGAATTATGACTTTATGTGATTCCATATAACAACTATATGAAATCGATTTTATTTATATGGGGATTTCATGATATATTTAATGATCGTAATATTATGGCACACAAACATATAGATAATGATGAGTGAGGTAATATATTTATCTCTATTGTATTTGGATAATTTTATATATATTATAATATAATGATGTGTGTACATACTTTGATTTTTTCACAACATAAAGGGTGATACTTCTTGGATTACACTCAAAAAATAATACACTAGGGGAATTCTTAGATTTTATCACAAATTAAAGGTTGATCCTTCTTGGATTATGATCAAAACATAAAGGGGGGACTTATAGTACAAGATCACAATATGATGAAACTCTATGCTTATGTTTGTGCCAATGTACTTTATAATGATATGTCCAAATGGAATGTTACATTTCCATGCTATATTCCTATAATAATGCTCCCTAGATCATGTTTATTATCGATTAAATCCACACATTTTTTCCTTGGTATATGTTTATTAATTTGAGGTTTCATGTCCTTACATCATGATTTATGAACATATATTATGATCTTATTCTCTTTTAATAAGATATTTATCCTATAATCTTGTTTTATCTTATGATTATGATCCAAATATTGATGACATGTTGATAAGTTTTTCCTATACTAAGCATTTTATATCACCCATTGATTATAATTATATTCCCTAATTTTTTAATATGAGTGTAACTTATAAGAAATCTTAAAGGGATCCTAGTGTTTCTCAATTATGAAGAAATGTTCATAAGTATTGTAAAATTTCTTTCTCATATAGTTTGTCCTCAATTACAATAAACCTTTTTCTCTTGAGATTGTGATATTATTCTAAGACAAAGTGTTTATATTATGTAAATGATTTAAAATAGAATTTATTTATCTTGGTTTGTTATAGTTTGTATTTCTGTAGAGTGTAGTAATTTTTTATGATTAGTTTTGTTATTTTTGAGATTAGGATAAGATAAATTTAATGAAAACTATAAAGAGATATTTAAAGTACAAGTTTAAGTGAAGAATAATGTTATAAAATTTTCATGCAATTTTGGGTATGTGGTTTTCCATGAAATTAGATACCTATAATGATACTATAAAATGGATGTAGTTGTGTAATAGATGCACTTATAGGTAATCACCTTGAAAATGATCGGATGAATATCAAATCAATCTTTAATATAATGCATGATGAGGGGGCCTAAGATTACACACCTAGATGGAAACTCCCTAGGGATAGGAACTGGTTAATCACATTCTATTTTCAATCCAATATCAAGTATTTATTAAATTAGGGAATTAGGTTATAGAATATGAGAGTACCCAATATAAAAAACCTAGTTTTAACTGAGATTGATTTAGGTTGAAATGAAATATAATTTTGAATATTAAGATATTTTGAGGTAAAAATTTTCATGTAATTATCTTATAATATTTCGCTTATGGATTTCATCACTCTTTATTAATACCTTTTGGTTTTCTTAATGGACGAATAACAAAGTGACCAAGTTAAAAATGTATTCCATAGACAATGAAGCAATTGTCATAATGAGAAACTTAACAAGATAATATCAAGAGTGATAAATCTTGTGATTATTCCAAAATTTCTATAAAAAAATTATGATTAAAAATGTAAACTTAGTTTAGTTTTTTTAAAAATAAGATAAAAATGGATTATTTTGGAAGTTTAGATGATGAAGGAAAGAAAATTCACTATCCTACTTGTCAAAAATGAATTAAAAATCACCTAGGTGAAAGTATTAAAGGAACCATGATCTGTTTTAGGTGTAGAAAATGAGGTCACATACAATCTAATTATTGAGGATAAGTGAAGATAATAGTGGGCATGGTGAAATGAAATACATTCCATCCAGAGGTATGACTAAAAGTTAATTGTTTTATGTAGGGAGAAATTTGACCTTATCTAAGACAATGACATAATCCAAGGGCTAATAAGGATAATAGGCACTGTCAAATTCCAAAATCTGTGAAATCCTAGGAAACCACAAAAATGGTTTTGTATTACAAAAATGATATCGAATGAGGAATAATGATCACCCACTCATGAAATATTAATGTTGTATATTTATCATATTAAATAAAATCCTATACACCTAATTTTTTTATAAGAACATAATATTACTACCCTGATGACTAAATATTGAATTATTAACATATATTAAAATTATTATTAAATTCCACGTATATAACTCCTCCTTAATATATTTTTATTATAATGTGTTTCCAATAACATTCTACCATACTTTAGTAAATTTTGATTTGATTTTAGGAATGGGTTGAATATCTTTACCTATAGGCCATAATAATTTCATTGATAGGAAAATGAAATCAAAAAATCAACCCATGATCACCTACTAATACAAGGTTGACTATAAACTCCCTATAAAAAATTTCTCCAATTATATTGGGGTATTTTTCACAAATGGTTAAAGGAAAAAATCAACACTATCTATATTCATAGTGTGAGGTAAAATATAATTTTGCTAGTCCTACTAAGAATAGTGATCATGAAACCTCACAAAAAATTAAATCTGGTGTCATGTCTTTCTTATAGAAGCCCTTAACTATTTTATTAGTTAAGAATAATTAAAATTTTGAGGAAAAAATTTATTTAAGGGGGGATAAAGTGAAATCCTATTATATTATCTTATATTTTTAATTTAATAAAATATTATTTTGAATATCTTCCTTCACACACAATAAAAAAATAAAATGATTTTCAACATACCATATTAAAATAATGCAATATGATGTGAAACACTAGAATAATAATAAAACCTAAAGAAAATAAAAAGATAATAAAAATGAATTATTATAAAAATATATATTTAAATTCCTTACATAATGTAATTTTTTATATAATTTTTTATGTATTGATTATATTTAAGGCATAAATGAAAAATAATTAATGAAATGTGATTAAAATAATTAAACATTAAAAATGGGTATTTTTGAATGAATCTTTTTTTTTCAAAAGTGATGGTTATTTTAACTAATAAATTAAATTGATTAATTTTAAAATATGATTATGTAAATAATTAATATTTTACACTAACATATTAACACTCATTTAATTACAAAATTATATGATATAAGATTAAGAATATTTAAAGTTTTAAAGTTTTTTTTCTATGAAAACATTTTTTCTTTATATTATGTACTCTAATTTAAATGATAAATTTATAACATATATAATTTTAATTTTATAAAATGAAATTCATTTTCAGATTTATCAATTAAAAAGTAACCTATGATTAATTCTGTGATTTTTTATGAAAAGATTGATTTTCAGGTGGATAATGTAAAATACCATTTTACTAATATCACGACTCTTATGACTTTATAAGTATATAAGTATGAATTTTAAATTTATGAAACCATTTTGTAGAAAAAAATATTTTCCAAGAGGTATTTAAAATTAAGAAATATTGAATATATTTTACAAAACTATGATTAATATTTTAGAATTTAAGATACATTATTCTATAAATATTTTTTAACAAAAATTATACATTTAATATTTTAAAATTAATTTTTATCACATTTAGAATGTGAATATAATAAAATGGGTTCAAATTTTTTTATTATAGGATACATATTAATTCATAATTACCATTTTATTTTTATTCATAAAAAATGATTTACTTAGGTAAAAACTAGTATCCACAGTAAAAGCCAAAAGTGTAAAATGAGTTATCCCAAGGGGTAAAAGGCTTAAAATATTAAAAAAGTCTTTATAAATGAATTATTAAGGTTTTATTGACCAATAATTACCCCCAATACATTATTTAAATTTTTGGAGTCTTTAGGACATGTGAAACATATGATTTCTTTATATTAAGATGGAATATTTACAATAATTCCATTCTCATCACTTATATAAGGGCTTTCTACTACCCCATAAATTCCACTCTAAAATATAAATTTAATCTTGAAAATATTTCATTTTCTATTCCTATATAACCCTTTTACACATAATTTTTCATGTTTCTATAATAATTTATCCTAATCTCTATTTTTCCATGGAGTCGTCCAAAGGAAAACTCAAAGTTCTCAACGTAAGTAATAACTTTTCCCTAACATTGTTTATTTTATATGGTTACCATTTAAATATATTTTCCTAATATTATATTATGAGATAACTATTTATATTATACTTACTGTTGTTATATTTTGGGAATACATATTAACAACATTTCCCATTTTACATTAAGAAAAATGAAAACATCATTTATGTGTTTGTATGGACCTCCACCTCCATGCTGTAACATATCTCATTTTTCATCAAGTTTTTTTATTATTTATAAAAATATCTTAAAACACGATTCAAATAGTTAAAAAATTTAAATAATATCATTATGATTATTTCATAATGATATTGTTCCCAAATAAACCACTCTTATCACCATACCCATCTATTAATTATGGTATGTTCTGTTTGGGTCAGTCTAACCACCTACTTGAACAAAGATATAAAATATTATCATGGATGACTAAATCAAAGATAATATATAATATAAATAATTAAATAATTACTTTATTTTGGTTCTTTAATGGCAAAATTAATATTAAACTAATTAATTAAGATACCAATGTTTGTTCCTTGAAAATCAATGAAACATGCTCATCACGCGTTTCATCTTTAAGAATTCTAAGAAAAAATAAGATAGAATGAAATTATAAAATTTTAAATAATTATAAATAATAAATTCCATTAAATTTTATGATATAAGAATGATGAAATTTTGGAGAAGACCAAAGAACAACCCCTATTTAGGAAACTAGTTCAAAACGATCAAGATTACTGACATCAGATACCGAAAACAGATAGTAAATGGATAATATAAAAGTTGAGAATAATTATTAATTAAGTTTATAAAAGGTTATATATATGAATAATTTTATTAAATAGGTGATTAATATAGTTATTTATTATATTGTATATTCAAGTTCTTTAGTGGAAGTCAGGAATTAAGGTAAAGGTTTCTTTGTCTCATTTTAAAATCCATGGGACATGTCTGATTTTGTGCATCATGTTTTTATATGGTTTATACACTACCAATTCAAGATGTTATATCATAAAGTATATTTTTTTATGGTATTTCAATTTCAATTTCATCCTCTCTATTTAAAGGAGTTTTGACTAAAATGTCACTCAAACCGTAAGGGTTTCATTTCCAATCTTATATTCAAATCAAGAATGTTTTTAAAAGATAACACATATATGTAATTTATATTATTTCTAAAATCCTTCATAATTTTATATGTATATTCATGGGGCTTTAAATTTCCCCACAAAATTTAATTTCCCCTTGAATCATATTTTACCTGAGGTTTTTATTACAAGTGATACATACCCCGTCTCTTCCTTTCAGTCGAGAACCTGCATTTTCCATGTCCATAGTCATTAAAATCTATTAATAATGTACATATCTATTCCTAAATATTTCATTAAGTTAATTTCATTAAAAAAATATAATTTTTGTAATGCTTTTAATATGGGTCATTTTTGTTAAAGTGTGAAAAGAATATATTTTTAATGTTTTCTATGTGAACACATCATTCCACCATTTTTTTATTTTCTATGGAACAACCTATCTAAATTTTCATTTGTTCATAAATAAATTATTATTATCTTGGTTTTATAAAATATTTATATTTAAATAAATATTTTAAAAAATATTAATAATGTTTCTTATTTGAAAATAGATTATCCTAATGCTCCTATAAAAATGTTTTTCATCTAATACAACATCCTTTGTTGTATTTTATGATTTATAAAGAATATTTTTAAAATGATACCATCCACATTAATTGTTATTATGGATTATGGAAATTTATTTTGTATCATAGGAATGATCCATGAATGGATTTTTCTTTCCTAACCATGCACTATATAAATATGATTTTTCATCCAATGCCTTTCCTCTACGAATACTCTATATTAATTTCTATTGATTAAAGTGTGTTTACGTAGATACTATAGATTGTTTGATTGGAGAAATTATTAACACAACCATATAACTATTATATATGCAGTGTAAATACCATATGAATTATTATCTTTATTGACTGTTATTTACCTACAAAGATTCTGATATCTATGGATACACATTATTTTCCATGGGATTATCGGGTTATGATTATTAATTGAATTATAAATGATTTATTTATATGATTATATTTGAAAAGTATACAAAATACATTTTATCTCCATGTGATTTTCATGATATATTTAATAATTGATATCTTATATCACCCATATGTATGAATGGTGATAGGTTGGGTCCTATATTTTCCCATAATACATTGGTTAATATTTTATATATCATGAGATAATGAATCATGGATATTCTTGTATTTTTTCACAACAAAAGGGTGATCATTCTTAGGTTAATCTCTCTACATAATTTAGTGTGAGACTTCTTAGATATTCTTCCAAATTAAAGGGTGAGCCTTCTTGGATTATGCTCACAACATAATGGGTGGGACTTATGGGATATGATCACAACACACTATGCTTATGGATGTTCCAATGTTCTTTGTTATGGTATATATCATGGGAATATTATATTTCCATGCTATATGCCTATGATTATGATCCATGAAACATACTTATTTTCTCATGATTCCAGACTCTTTTTCCTTGGTATATTTTTGTTCATTTGAGGTTTCAAGTCATTTTATTATGATTTTTGGACAAATATTATGGTTTCATGTTATTTTAATAAGATACATATCCCCTTCCCATGTTTTATCTTTTTCTTATTATCTAAACCTTGATGACATATTGATAATTATTTCCCTTACTGAGCATTTGAGCTCACCACTTTCTTACATTTCCATTCCCCAGGTTATTAATATGAGTATAACCTATGATAAGTATAAAAGGGAGTATAATGTTTCTAAATTATGGATAAATATTCACAATAACTATAAAATAAGTTTACCATGTTACTAGTCCTCAAAGTCACTAAACCTTCCATTCCTGATATTGTGAGATTATTGTGATATATAATGTTTATCTTATGAAAATGATGTAAAATAAATACATGTTTATATTGGGTTGCTATAGTTAGTATTAGAGTAGGTTTTAGTTATTTTTGAGTATTATTTTAATTCAATTAAATATTATTATTAGAGAATTTTAGTGAAACCCTAGGGATCATTCTATAGGTTATGTCTAAGTATAGGATAACATCATGAAATTTTGGTGACATTTGGAGTATATAGTTCTTCTAGAAATTTAACCCCTATCTGGATATTGGAAAGTGGATGTAGCTATGGAAAAAAATGAACATAGGGGTATTCATCTTGAAAAAGGATAATTATTATCAAATCAATCTTTACTATAGGGACCGATGAGTGAGCCTAAGAACGCACACCTGACCAGACACTCCCATGGGATATTTTTTGGTTAATAAAATTCTATTTACAATCAATTATGAAGGATTTATCTTTTAAAGGAACTAAGTTAAGGAATATGATAGAACCCTACATAAAGAAACCTACTTTGAATTGAGTGTTACTTGGGCCAAACTGAAAGCTAATTTCAAAGAGTAAGACCTTTTTTGGTTGAATTTATCATGTAATTATCTTATGATATTGATTTTATAATGTTAATCAATCATTATTAATTAATTTTTGTTTTATTAATGGAGGTATCCTAGAGGAACCAAGTTAATAATGTATTCTATGGAAAATCTGAAGATTATTACAATGAGAAACATAACAGGGTTAAAGATGGAGCGAGAAATATTATCTTATGAAAAATAAGCTATAAAAAATTATGATAAATAATTTTAACTTTGTAACCAATTGGGTTTTTTATGAATTACTTTTTTTTGAATAAATTAAATTTCTTTGATAGTTTTCCTTACACGTAACACCGAGTTAGCTTGCGTTACACATAATAATGAGTTTTGACAAACCAAAATATAATGTTAATATTAATTAGACATGATCGTTATAACCTAGACTTTAAACTTAGTGATAAAAATGGTAATAAATAATTTTGAACTATTAATTATAATGGTTTTATATAAAAAATATGTTGATAAAAATGTACTTAATTTTCAGTAAAGTCTTTATATGTTTCCAAAATACTATTTTCTCAAAAAATGATTTTTTTGTAAAAATTAATAAAATAAAATTTTAAAACTTATTTAATATTAATATGATAAAATTAAATTCATTTTTCAAATAAAAATTTAAAAATTATATTTGGGTGAATTTTTGGGTATTATTTAAAAGTTTCATTTTTTGATGAATAGTGAAAAATACTAAATTTTAATAGAAAACTTCCTTTTTGTTTAAATTATTTATAAAGATAAATTATAGTTTAGTTTGATTTAAAGTAAAATTAGTTCAATTATAAATCTATTAATCCAATTTAGGTTAATTTAATAATTTTTATATAGAATTTTGACATAAAAACTTTGAAAACTTTTGAACATTTTCTCTTTTAAAACCCACTTACACATCACGTCTGTGAGATTAATTTTAAATTAAAATTTTCCAATTATATGAATGGAATTTATAAAAATGGATTAAATATTCTTAAATATAATAATTTATATTATCTAATGAGTTTGAGTAATGTTTTTTTCCAAAATTAATAGTAAAAATAGTAAAAATCATTTATCACGATTAATGTAAAAATTGGTCTGCTGGGGGTTAAACTAAAATGGAAATGGGTTAAAAATAATCCAAAAAATATCCAAAATAGATTTTATGTAATTAATTAGACATTATATATTTTATTATCGATAATTTATCATTTTTGAACCTTTTTTAATGATAAAATTCTGGGTAGACCTTTTTCTTTTCAAAACATCACAAGTGTGCCAGTCACCTCACTTATAAAAGGAGACACTCTCTCACATCTTCTTAACACCATAAGACCCTTTTAGGTCAGCCAATAACTACAAAAATAACTTCCTAACTTTCCTAATTTAATATTATAAGCCTTATGTTTTTCAAATATCCATCCTAGGAATGCTTTTTATGTAAACCTAAGAAGGATACCTGGAGAAGAGGCAACATTCATCAACAAGCATTTTTTATTTCTTACTCCACCTCCTTCAATTATTATTATAAAATTATGATATAATAACATCAATATCTTACATATAATTATAGTTTTTTTATATTATTTTCATGAACTAAAACCATCTCCACTTCCTTCAATTAGGTCATGCATTCATCATTCGTGTGTTCGGAGGACTACCACATCACGAAACAATGTCAATCATTTTTACATTACCACCTCTCAATGATGGAAAAAATTATTTATTTATTATTTTAATATTATATTTATGATATAATTATACTTTTGGATTTATTATATCACAGATACCTTTATAATCTCCATTTTATGGGAATTTGATAATGCCGCTCGTGTGTACAGTGGACTACCACTTCGTGAAGCGATGTGATTCATTCAAGATTTACAAGTAAGGTAATAAGGATGGTTTTAATTGAAATATGTGATATATATGACATAAAAATTACTTTATAATGATAGTAAATCATTTATCATTCTTTATTTCCATCTGAAAATAAAATGGAAACAACATTCATGTGTACATATAACCTACCATCTCCATGGACGGTGTATTTAATTTTATATCACTAAATTTTATGAATTACTATAAAGACATATATAATGAATATATATGAAATTTTTATCACAGTTAAAATTATAGATGTTTTGAAATCATGATCAACTTAATAGAACAAAAATAAAAAATAAAAATATATATGAAAAACAAAGTGGTTATTACCAGAAATATATCTTTAACATGGAATTGTTAATAAACGAGTAATAAAAGGTCATAACATAATAATATATGGTATTATATATATATATATATTTATAATATATTTAAAATATAATTATATTCATTATACAGGATTTTTGAACAATTTTGACAGAATTCATGACTAAAGGTAAGTTATTTTTGTCTCAATTTACCTTCTTTGAGACATATGTTATGTTATGAAACTATATTCTTTCACGAGGTGTATATACATCTAATTTTACATGAAATATAATTATTTTAATTTTCCTTGTGATCTTTAATGTTCCATTTTTTTTATTCCTTCATGGGTATTAGGATTCAATGTTACCAAAGTTGTATTGATTTTACGTTACAATTTCACTTTTATATGGATTGTTTATGATTATATTTATGATGATAAAATATTATGATACATATATAAAAAAATAAATGAATTTTTCTTATCATATAGTTATTCATGATATTTTAATTTAATATTACAATTTTACACTCTTTATTACTTAAAAAAATTGAGAAAATGTTTTAAAGAAAATCTGACATTATTTCTCTCTTTGGTCAGAAATCCATTTTCTTCCAAAACCATAATTTATAAAAATGTTTTATTATTATCCTATAATTATTAAAAATAATTTTTTTACCCATTTTTTAGTTTTTACAATTTTTTTGAAAGAAAAATTCTTATCATTTAAAAAAAACGCCAGTTTGGATTTTGCTGAAAATATGAAATGAATATTTATTTTAAAGTGAATTGCATGAAAAAACACCACATAATTATAACCATTATTTTATTTTAATATTACTTTATAATTTTTTAATTTTTTTTCAATTAAAAATATTTTCTTAATGTTTTATGTTTTAAATAGTTTTTTTCAAAGTAGAATGTATATTTTCCTTTAGTTTTTCTTTAAATGATTGTTCAAAATCATTTTCCATCTATGATGACATCTATTGATATTACTTATGCCTTAATGGGGATATGATATGAGGATACCATTATTATTATTTCTATGAATGTTTTATGTTTATTGTGTAATTATATTTATGAAACCCATTTCTCTTTCAAGGGTTATGCCATGATAAAATTCTAACAAAACCTGCTTATTTTTCCATGTGTTTTTCTATGATGAAATGATGAGATAAATATAAAATCTGTCACTTTTCCATATGTTATGATATGATAAAATTTTTATGAAACCCATTACATTCAATGAGTTATTATATAATAAATGTTTTATGATCTTGTGGGACACATAAATATGGTTTTTATTATGAGATGGGTGGGACCTATATCTACCTCTAATACATTAGGTAATGAATTATAACCCATGAGATAGAAATGAATAGAATGGGGAGCGAATCAAATTCAGTAAGGGACTTTGTCTGCTATGATGGTCTTTGGAGTTAACCTTTAATACTATGATGGTTTTCAGAGTGAACCCATTCCACTATGATATCCTTGGAAATGTGACTTTAATACTATGGAAATGATTTTATATGCTTTTGTGTATACAAAAAATCTATGTCATATGTAAACATTATGTTCTCATGACTCATGTTCTTTGATTTCCTTATGACTCATGTCTTATTAATTTTCAATATTTATTCCATGACTCAAGATTATTATCTTTGATATGTAGGGTATGGTTTTGAAATGTCCTGATCAAGTTCTCATACCCTTATGTTCATGTTCTAATTACTAATATCCCTTATTTACCCTCACTAAGTTTCTAAACTCACTGATTCATATGTTTCCTTACATTAGTTATGAAGAAATGTATTACTTATGATACTTATAAGAAGGGTTATAATTATTAAGATCATAGTGGGAGATTATTTAGTATACCAATGAACTATTTGTTTGTGTTTCCTAGTTCCCAAAGACACTAAACTATTACAATCCTCAAGAGTGTGTCTATGTATTGTAATGAATTTTAATAAGTACAATGTAATTTTTATGTATGATAATATTGGGTAACTATAAACTTAGTTTAGTATCCAGAAACACCAAAGAAGAGAAGTATGGAGTATCATCAAAGTCAGAGTGATGAAAATGATGAAGGAAATACGATTCAATTTTTTTCATGTCAAAATTTTTGTAAGAATCACCAAGGGGAATTTATTAAAGGAATATAGAGATGTTTTATATGTAGAAAATTAGGGAATATATAAAATATTTACTGAGAAAAAATAAAGAGTTTAGTGGACATAATGAAAGGAAATAGAGTTCATCTCAAGGTACCACTAATAGTTTAATGACATAAATGTGGGGAACTTAGGAATTATCCAATCAAATTTCATAATCCAATGGTTAAAAATGATGATAAACACCAAAAAAATTCAAGATAAGGGAAATACTATGCAACCACAACTATGGAATTGGGTTCAATAAATAATATGGAATGAGGAATGCTGATCACCTACTCAATAGCTATGAGTGTTGTATTCATATATTGATCAACTAACTCCTTTGTCCCTATAATTTTTTTCTAAGAATATAATATCACCACACTGATTAATAGATGTTGAATTATTAGATTTTAGTAATATGATTATTGTATTCTAATTATATAAGTCATCTCTAATAGATGTTTGTAGGAATGTGCTTCATATAAAATTCTATTATCCTTCCTTCATTAAAATTTGATGTGATATTAGGCATGGATTGACTCTTTTGACATAAATTCCATTAAAATTTGTAATATTGGAAAATAAAATCTAAAAAACAACCCATAATGACCTATTAATACAAGTATGACTATAATACCCCTATGAAGGTTTACACCCATTATTTCAGGGAATTCAGCACAAATAGTTAATGGGAAAACACAATAGTATTTATATTCCTAATATGAGGGAAGAAATGTGTTCACTAGTAATACAAATAATTGTGAGGATGAAACCCTATCAAAAAATAAATCTGGAGTAATTTATATCTTAAGTAAACCTTTAACTATTTCATTACTTAGGAATAATTGAAATTGCAAGGAAACTATTTATTGAGGGGTGTAAGACAATGCGATTTTGGCATATATTTTTCCTTTAATTAAATATTGTATTGAATATATTCCTTCTTACATAACAATGAAATAAAATAAACCATGAAACACTTTATTAAAATAATAAAATATTTTTTGAAACATCTATAAGAATGTTACAAAAACAATATAGGCCCAACTAAATAAAAAGATAAAACAATTATTTATTATAAAAACATATATTAAAATTCCATAAATAATGTTATTATTTATTTTTTAATTAATTAATTATTTAATATATTTAAGGGTTAAAAGATAAATAATTGATCAAATGTGATTAAAAATAACTAATGTTAAAAATAGACATATTTCAAAACATTATTTTTTCAAAAGTGATTTATATTTAACCTATTAAATTAAATTGATCAGTTTTAAAATATGATTATAATAATAACTAATATTTTACACTAATATACTATCACTAATTTAATAGAAAATTTATATCAAATAAGACTAAAAATATTTAATGTTTAAATATTTATTTATATAACAATGTTTTTTTTAAAATTAAATATTTTAAAATCAATTATTAATTTAATTTTTTTAGAATTTGAATTTTATAACATGATGTTCATTTTTGGAATCATAATTTTCAAAATTTTCCTAATATGATCTTTTGGGGTTTTTATGAGAAGACTATTTTTTAGGTGAATAGTGCAAAATACCATTTTTACAAATACTGTGACTTTTAAGACCTTATTAGTATATGAGATTGAATTGAAAATTTATAAAACACTTTTATAGAAAATAATATATATATTTTAAGTTATATTTTAAATTTAAAAATATTTATTTTAAGTTACAACCCTATTTTTGATATTTTAGAACTGAAATTATAATATTCTATAAAAGTTTTTAAATACATTTTAAATTTACTATTTTAATATACATTTTTATCAATATTATATAGTAAATATAATAAAATTAATTTAAAATTTTTATTATAAGGTCCATATTATTTTATAAGGATCATTTTATTTTTAGGAATAAAAAAATAATAACATAGGTAAAAACTAGTTACCATGGTAAAATCCAGAAGGGTGTAATGTGTTAACCAAATGGATAAAATGAATAGCTTGTTAAAAAATGTTTATAACTGAGTTTTTAAGGTGAGGATTGAAAAAACCTCATCTAAAATCCATTATTTTCTGTTTTTTATTCCTCTATACATGTGAATCATTTTCCCTGTTTATATTAAGAGAAACATTTATAAGAATACCATTCTAATAACAAATAAACGGGTCTTTCCAAAACTCCTCAATACCACTCCCAACATTCTATTTTCTCTTTAAACTATAAAATTTCTCATTCCCTTATATCCATTTATACTTTATTTAGCTTCTGGTCACATGAACATAGCATAATACCTCCTTTTCCAATGATTTATCCAAGAGAAAACTCAAAGTTCTCAAAATAAGTACTAAATTTTACCTAAAACTATTTCATTTATATGATTAAATTTAAAATATATTTTACCAATATTATATGATTAATTTATTATTTTGATTATAATTAATGTTATTATTAATTTTGGAATAATAATTAAATATCTTTCCCCATTTACATTAATAAAAAACATCATTTGTTCGTTTGTGCAGACTATCACCTCCATGAAGCAACATATCTAATTTTTCATATTTTTTCATTATTATTTATTAAAATATTTTATAACATGATTCAACACCTTAAAAATATCTAAATAATATCATTAATCTTTTTTTAATAATGATATTTTTCTAAAATAAACCACTTTCATTACCAAACTCATCCCTTATTTATGGCATGCTCATGTCTGGGTTAGTCTTACCACCTACTTAAATGATGCTATAAAAAAATATTATGAATGAATATAATAACATAATTAATTATAATATATAATAAAAATAATTAAATATTGATTTTATTTTTGTTCTGGAGAGGTAAAATTAATATCGAACACATTCATTGTGATATAAATGTCCCTTCGTTAAAAATAACTAAAGCTTGATCATCACCGATTTCATCTTTAATGGTTTTAATAAAAAATATCATATAATGAAATTATAACATTATAAATAGTTATAAAATATAATTTTTTTGTACATTTTTGGATCTGGTAATAATGATGTTTGGGAGAATAATGAAGAACAACACAACTATTATGAAACTACTTCTAAACGATCAAAATTAATCACACCCAGTATTGAAAATAGATAATAGCTAAAAAATGTACATTTAGAGAATAACTATATGTTAATATTATATATAATAATAAGAAAATGAAATAGATGATTAATATAGTTATTATTTTTATATAGATTATTTATGTGATTTAGTGGAATTCATGAATTAAGGTTAGGGTTTCATTGACTCATTTTAAAATCCATGAGACATGATTGATTTAATGAACCATGTTTTTTATATGTTGTATACACTTCCCATTTGGTATTTTATATGATGAATTATCTTTTATTAAATTTATTTAATGATTAATTTAATATCTTTCATTAATGGGGTTTTGATTAAAATGTTACTCAAACCATAAGAGTTTTATTACCAATATTATCTTCATATCAAGATTATTTTTAAAATATAATACATATAGAGAATTGGAATTATTTCTAAAACCCCTCATAATTTTTTTAAATTTTGTTTTATATTTCCCCTCAAAATTTAATTTCCCATTGACTCATATTTTACTCAAAGTGTCTCTTGTAACTAAAACCAACCCCCTTTTTCATTTTCAATCAAGAACCTCCCATTAACAATTCCCACATTCATTAGATTCTTTTCAGAATGTCCTTATCTATTCCTCAATAATTTATTAAGGTAATTTTATAAAACTCTTACCTTTATTTAAAATTTTTACATAATTTTTTAACGTTTTATTTCATCAAAGTGTGAAAATAATCTAATTTTAATATTTTCTATGTGAAATCATTATTATATCATTTTCATTCACTATGATAATTCATATATACTTTTTCATGTTTCCAAAAATAAAATCTTAATATCTGGTTATTATAAAATATTTATAATTAAATACACGTTTTCAAAAAGTTCAGTAATATTTATTATTTATAAAGTAATTTTTATAATGCCCGTAAAAATTTTATTCATCTAAAAAACATCCTTTTAAATATTTTATGCTTGATTAATGATATTTTTCTAATTATACTATCCACATTATTACTTAAGATAACATATAAAATGTTCTATTTTATCAGAGGAATGACCCATCATTTCTTTTGTCCCACCAAAACATATATTGTGTATAAATATTATTTTTATTCAAATTTGTTTCCCATATTAACACTCTATATTTATTTCCATTTATTGAAGGGTGTTAACCAAAATTCCATACATCGATTGATTCAAGAAATAATTGACTAAACTATATACCCATTATCTATACAATGTAAATACTATATTATTTAATATATTGATTGAAGGGTATTTAATTCAAAATATTCTATATATCTTTGGATACATATTTATTTTTTATTAGATTATCATGTTATGATTACTGATATAATTATTAATGATTTTACTATGTGATTCAATTTGAAAATTATATTAAACCCATTTTCTTTCCATAGTTATTTCATGATATGTTGAATGGTTAATGTATTATGGAAAACATATATGGGTGATGATGGGTGGGGTCCTATATTTCACTCCAATTCATCTTTTAATATTTTATATCTTATGATATAATAAATCAAGTACATAATTTTATTGTTTTTCACAAAATAAAGTTTTAAACTTCTTGGATTAATCTCACAACATAATATACCATGATCCTTCTTGGATATGATCACAAATTAAATAGATATCTTTCTTTGATTTTGTTCACAACATAAAGGGTGATCATTCTTTGATATGATCAAAACATAATGTTACCTTCTTATTATATTTGTTCCAAATTTAATTTTTATGGTATGTTTTAAGGGAATGTTACATTTCTATGATATATGCCTATGGTTATGCTCCCTGGATAATATTTATTATCTTGAGATTCCATGATATATTTATTTCATATATTTTTATTCATTTTTAGTTTTATTCCATTAAATTTTTATTTATTTACAACTATTATGGTTCCATGTTATTTTAATAAGATATTTCTCCCTTTCACATGATTTATATTATGATTGTTATATAACCTTTGATGATATGTAGATAAGTAATTAACTTATTGAGCATTTAAGATCACCCATTTATTATATATCCATTCCTCTGGTTATGAAGATGAGTATAACTTATGATAAATCTAGAAGTGAGTCTAGTGTGGTTCAATTATGGAGAAATGATCACAAGTATTTTAAAATAAGTATCTCATGTATATAGTAATCAAAGATACTAAACCATTTATTCATGGGATTGTGAGATTATTATTATATTTAATAGTTGTCTCATGTAAATGATATAAAATTTAGATATGTTTATCTTGGGTTGTTAAAATAAGGTTTGTGTTGTTCCTGATGTTCTTATTGGTATCTTTTGTGAAAGAGCGAGGGCAACACAACTAGACCATCTTCAAAAGTGGATGTGAAACTGATCGAAGATCAATAAGTAAATGGATAATTCCTAAAAATGTTATAGTTTTTAAATAAATTCTATATAACTTTTGTTCTATGTTTTAGTGATATTAGGGTTCTAGACTTATGGGCATGAAGGAACTAACATCATTTCAGGGAAGTGCGGTAATGATAAACTCTTCTGTTGTCTATGGGAAATATTTTGAATCACACAATATTGGAGTGGGGAATTGGTTGGTTGATCTCGTGAAACCACTCTATATAATTCTAATTAAATGTGTGGAGTAGAGTCCTACCACTATATATGGATTTAGTAATGATCAATTCTAGGGTTTCTTTTAATAGTTTTTGGATTTGTTTTGACCCTTGTGGTAGAAATACCTTTAGGTGAGAAATGTTTTGGGTGTATAATCTTAGAAAGAAGCACACAATGTAGATACATGATTCCATTAAGTACTTTATTTTTGGTGATCAAGATCCAATATCTTCTATGTTTAAAGAGCATATTCCCTTCTTGAATAGTGGTATTAAAATTTTTATTAGAGCTTAGTCCCCTAAAGGAATGTAAAGTGAACACAGAGATGAGCTATTTTCATTGTAAGGGTTTTCATGAGTTTCATTATTTTGTATTATCTTGTTTTTTCATTTTAAAGGATGGAATGGTCTTGTGGTGGTGAGTTTTACCCAAGAAATAAATATCTCAATTTTTATTTTTTGAGTCCTAGGACAACTCTTGGGGTTAAATAGTAAATTTAAAATAGCAGATGACCATATAAATTTTTTTTGATAATTTTTTATTTTGGTGTATGGTTTTTTACCTCTAGTATGAGTGGGATTGAAATTATGGGCACAAAATCACCTAAAAAATATAGTAATTGTAATATATATTTTTATACATTGTATATACATTCTCTAATATTAAGCTTATCTATCCAAACAAAATATCAGATGAGAAATCCAAGGACATGGTTACTTCTGGGATGTGGATTTTACCTAATAAATGTTATAACATTACTTTTGATTTTATGATTTGGGATGGACCATGGTGGGTTATGTAATTTAAATAAATTAATTAAAATTTAAATAATTTATTAATGGTTGTAAAACCTTATAAAGTTACTATATTTATATCACTCTTATATACTTTCTCTAGGATTAGACATTGGTTGATGATATAAAACTTAGGGAGGGGTAGAGGGTGGAGAGATTGGAATTTGGTGGCCGCATTATCAGATTGGAGGAGCATGATCAAATCCTTAGTGAATTCAATGATTTAATTTCATGATGATGATAAAAAATCCTATGTCTATGATTATGGATTGAAAAGATGATAATTCACCATTAAGGCTAGGATTCATGATTTCTTATGATTTATTATTTATAAACTTATACTGAGAATACTTATTCAATATTTGGTTCCCTCGATTATTTATGGAATTATTTTATTTTTAATTATTTAGGGGTTTTGATTTCCCTTATTCTCGAATCATGCAAATACCATTCCTTAGATTCCTAATAGGCAAGATTGAATTTATCCCAAACATTATTATTTTTGTTAAATTGATGGTGGAATGATGAAGAAATAGTTTAATAATCTATCATTCACTTCTCTCACCCCCTCTATCATATCTTTATTTCCATCTAGCATGCAGAGATGGGACATAAGACTTAGTGGTGGTCGGTGACTGTGAGTGTGTGGAATAGTGTCTTGGAAATAGGAGTTAATAATAGTGTGACATGGTGGCTTATAGAGTGGAATAAATAAGGTGGTGGTGTTGATTTTGGAGTGATGGGATGACATGGGATTGTGGGTTCTAACTGGGATTTCACTGTATGGATCTAGGTGATGTGGTGATCTAGGAGGTAAGAATTTATGTGTTACCATTTCTATTTAAGGAGGAAAACTATGGTGTGTGTGGAAAACATGACATGAAGAGGCTATCTGTGATGTATGAACAATGTGGCATGAAGAGGCTGACTTTCATGAGAGGCCAACATATCATGAGACAGAGTTCGACGACTGTGACAATGACAATCGATGCACCATGTGTGTGACCCTGGGCATGGGGGTTGGTTAACATCCACCCCTCTTCCCCTGAAGTCTGATTCCCACATTATTGGATTGTGTCCTAACTTCCACATGGTTTATGGGTGGTCCAAGTGGGAATGGTGGAAAGGGGGGCAAGGCCGACCAGTCTGGGTCGAGTCCCATCAACCTGACTCAGGGAAGGGCAGTGCACACAGTTTATGCACACCAATCATGGGTTCCCCACACCCACATACTATGCCACTTTTGTGGCTTTATGCACCTATTAGACATATTCACCTACTCTTATCAACCCACGTGGTGTGCTTGTGACATGTTCTATAAATTTTGGTATGTTTTTATATTTTTTTGAAATGGGGGCCAGTCATGGAAAAATAAATTGCCTACTATGAGTATTTTTCAAATTATATCATGATTGTGTAGATAATTTTTCATCTAATTCCACTTAAAATTAAATATAGTGGATTTGTAAATTTAGATAGGTAAGGCGGATGATGTGGCTCAAGAAATATGAAAAGAGAACTCTCATCCTATAGGTAGAGCTAATAAACTTGAAAATATACTAAGGGGTGGGATCTCATATCTACATGTTGTTTCAAAGTCGGAGTAAGTATTACAATCACCTACTTAGGGCATGAGATCCTCTATTTATAGATTCATTATTCCCACTTTTTAGAGATATCATATGGGGTAGGATCCTATACCAGATTCAATATTCCTTCCAACCACATGGGGTGAGGGATACAACACCACATTTACTATAAGGTTACATGGGTTTATTGGAATTGATTGTACAAATACTTGATAATTGGTATGTAATTTATAAACTAAAGGGTGTGTTGATACCTCATACGAGGATCATTCTACAATGTTGATTATCCCCCCTTCTTGGATTATGGTGGCATTGTATTAGTTTTAAGGGATAGGAGATACAAATTTCATCAGGGCATGGGACTCCTTATTACCCAACAAGTTTATTTTGAGATATAGTATATAACTAGATACTAACTTTAGAATTTGTGTATTGTTTAGTGGTCCATGATCAGCCATTCACTAAAATCTTATAACATTCAATGAATCGATTTGGTATATCTATGAATTCTATGATTCTCTAAGACTTCTAGTGACTTATCATATCTGATTTCATTCTTGTGTTCCTCCTAAACATTCTCTAGTATCTTTATATTGATATGACTTATGGTGTTTTGTTTTGTTTTTGATTTTTGGGGTGTCCTACTGGGTATGTTTTTACTTAACCCTATATGGTATTGGTTCCCACACATGTTATGTCTATATAGATTATGAACATATTTAGAGATTTTCTTGGTATATGTGGAGTTGGTGTGGATTATTTAGAGGTAACTCTTCGAGATACCTGGTGATATATGGTCAAGAATGGTGGTTTATTTAGGTGGTGGATGCTGTTGTGGATAAAGATCATTACAAGAGTACAAATAATGATGGTGGGTTTTCCATTTTCATATATATTACAGTTTGAGTGGTTTTTTAGATGTAGATTTCCTTTTTTACATGCTTATATGAGTATTTTCATGTATCATGTCATCTCTTACATGCATTGTATTTACATTAGTTATTTGTTTATATTTTATGCACTGAAGATATGTATCTATTACAAGATGAAATGTTCTAAATATTCACATATTGTGCAATATTCCAACTTAGTTCTAGTCACCTACCCCAGAACTATTGGAGCTGGTATTGGGGTGGCACACTTGGATTACCATCAACCTAAATGGTCCCCTGATGGGTCATTTCAAGTCACCATCACACCCAAATAATTCATGAGATAGACCATCATTAGACTTCAAATGAACCCTATATGCTAGATACTAATAACAAGTGGTGTGATGACCCAACTTGGGTACATAAATCCCAAGAACCAAATTGAATAAAAAAAAGTAATGAAGCATGATACCAGCTTTCCATAGGCTATAAAAAACTACCGAGGGATAAAATATGACATTATGGAATGATTTTACCTCAATAAAAAATAAACCCTTAATATATGTTGTGTTACACTTTTTTTATTAAAACCGAGATAATAAATAACTTCTCGTATAAAATATCTGAGTTTTACAAACCAAAACCAAAAACAAACAATATATAGACAAAAATATTATAATGTGACTCAATCTCCATGTCACTATGTCCCCATTCCATATCTATATCTTAAATCTATAAATCAACTTAAATGACTAATACAATATTCCTTTTTCCTACATTATGTCTAATGATATATACAAGTGTACCAAAATGTAAAAGTAAGGGGAGATCATAAACACTATATGATATCCCCAAGAATATAAAATAAACCCGTGAATGAATAAAATAAACATTATTGGTCAATGTTTTTTTAAATAGTTATATAAATGTTGTATTACAACCCGAGAAAATAAACAACCCCTTACTCTATTAGAAAATATACAAATAACCATAAAAGAAAAACATTTCTGTACAATCATAATAAAATAATAATCTGGTTATCACAATTATTTCACAAACAAAAGATAGGAATAAAAAATTATCATATTATTTTTCATTGGATAATTCTATTCTAATAAATTCATTTCAAATTCATAAAATTTCAGTATACATAACCCAAACCTTATGAATTGGGATTCTCAGGTTTCGAACCCTTCTGGTTTTATATAATTCAATCCTCAAGTATGAGGTTCACATGTTTTAACCCCATTTTATACATATGATCTCAATAATGATTCAACCCTCATTACAAGGTTTAATATATGTAATTTTTTTCAATTAAAATAGTTCACATAGAAAGGACATAATCACATGTTTTTGAAAAAATAATTTCCCCTTTTCCTCAATTTTTCCTTAAACCCAAAAGTCTCATAATAAATATACAATGAAAAAATTCAGTCAAAATATCTATTTAAAATGAATACTAATAAAATATTCTAAAATCATAAATCATACATCAAAATTCATCTCTAAAATCATTAAAATCCCTTTTATCAAAACCATTTAATTTGATAAAATAAGAAGAACATCATAAAAAATTCCATGAAAGCTGCATTTTATTTATAGTCAATATTTTAGTAAGTTAATTATTTAATAACACAAATTAAATAGTTTTAAAAAATATTAATTAATAAATATTTTAAATTCTAAAAAAAAATCATATCAAGAAAATCCTAAGATAAGAATAGTTTGGACCCACCTACCTGGATGTACTTCCCTTGGAATTTCCATGAACCCTCAATATGATGCCTAATGGGGGTAAACCCCAAGGCCATTCACCAAGATGATTAGAAAAATAATTATCTATAAACCAAATAGAACAACTCCCTTCTTAAGTACATTAAGTATAGAATGTTCACCTTTGACATGCCACCTTTCCATTGTGACATGACCCATGTGTTTTTCCATAGTTACCATATAACTTTATATTTTAGAGTGCACAAAATACAAAGAGTTCAAGTAACACTTTATTAGTATGGAATGAATCTATGTAACTCTTGGGTTTAAAGGATTAGAAGAAAAATAACTCAAAGGATGGTTTTCTAGTGAGTGAAAAGACCCCCATGCATTTCGAAATGGGTCATGGTAAATTTCATGAGCCCTAATATAATTCATCAACAAAGAGAACATAAAAATTCAAGGTTTTATGACAATGAAATGTTTTCAAACACTTTAAATATCATCTATAAAATATATGAAACAAATAATATTACATACCTAAATGGTTCGAACTCTCCACTAATCCTTAAATTCACTATTCTATCACCATTCCTTCACCATAAATGAATTCTATAGAAATATATCTCAAGGAAATATGAGATAATATCTATATTGTGTGTGAAAAATAGGTAATCATATTACTATATTATAATAATATTTCATTTTTATATAATCCCAACCTGGGATCCACTTAAAACACGTGCTCCAGGACGGAGGACCACTGGGCCTTAGGCATGCATCCCCATACTCCAAAGGATGCTGACTGGAAGAGAGGGTCTAATAGGTAATATGGGGGAGAATATACTCTTATTATGATAATAATGATTGTCCTTATATATATAAATATATATAATATAGTGGAAACAACCTATCAAACTCATAGGAAGAATAAATAAATAGAAGCAATAATAAGAAGACTAATGAATTATACTATTTATAGATAAGTATACATGTCACAATAGTTAAAGTAGAAAACATGAAAGGTCACTTGTGTCTAACCATATATTTACATATAATAAGCATGAAAGAAATCCAAAATGGGAAATCCTACTTGATGTAACATAACAACCTGTTTCACGACCATCCATCCCAAGTAACTACTCACTAGGATCCTAACTACAATCCCAGTTCCTTACCTGATCTCAAAACCATAAATTCTATTTGCATCCTAGGGGTCCTATGTAAGGTTTTATTATGAACTTAGTAGACCACCACCAATGTGTTATCCACTTACATCCATAATTATATAGTTAATTCATACCTAAAAAAATAGCAAAAACACAAACATGAAAATAAATAACTCTCTCCACTTATGATCAACAACCAAAAGTGAGAATTTACCTTCGTTGGCCAATGCAAGTATGTCTCTGAATACACGACATTAGATATATATTTGTATACATTACACATCTAAATAGATATATCTTCATTGATGAGGAAACATGGCTTAATGAACAACCTTCCATATAAGGATATCATACTTAGATAACCCTCAGGATCCTCCCTTGAACATATCACCGGTACCTTGTTCCATCTAAAACCTCATGTGACATTAATAGAGTAACTGACATCCCATCAGCATGCCTATAAATACATCATTTTTCCATGGGAACTCCTTTCAAAAAGTCACCATTGGCTCAATAACTCGACTCCCGAGGTATAATGATACCCATCCTACCTTTTATAATAAACCACCATCAGTTCAATAACCCGACATCCTTGGAATGGTGAGATCCATCCTTCAATAAAACTGGACCATCAACCTCAACCTATACGGAGATCCTCAACCATTAATTTATGTTCTCAAACACTGAATCTAATGGATTTCTATGGTGAGAACCTCCTCCATAACTGATGTTTAAAAACATCCCCTAAGATGTTATAACTACGGAGGCCTCCACCCACAATGAGTATTCAACACCACATCAACTAAGTCGTATCTGTGTTCTCATGAATGTCATGATAATAGCTTCCAACAATGGTGAGTCAAAATCACCATTAGTTCATAATCCACACCATCTGACAACTACATTTATAATTTCTAGTCTTATCACCCATATGCATCATTTTACCACATGCCTCATCCAAGCGATCACATTGCCTGAAACTCGATGGGTAACCCCACCCCACATATATCGGGCCACACCCTTAGTCTGATGAACCTCATAATCTCAGTTCAAATGATCAACATCACCCCAATCCCTTGGGGGCATTCCCCTCACATTCCCATGGAACCTTTTTAGTCATATAAAAATTTATTTAATTTAAAAAATTTAAACAATCAACATATATTTTTGAACCAATCCAAATCCACATACCTACATTATGATATTTTAAAGAATAAAGTGAATTCCCATAGTTATCTCACAACATTTATTACAATTTAAAAATAGGCCTTAATATAATAAGGGTTTCACCTGAATAACCGACACATGCATATTTGATAATGAACCCCATAACACCCAAATATTTAAGGAAAAATATAGGAACCACATACCTTATACTCATAGGAATTAAATCATCCAATATAATACTCTAATATAATTTTAAAGGAGAAAAATTAGGTTCTATAAAACTGTCCTTAAAGTTAGGAAAATGAGATCACATGGAATTATCATTCCAAACAGTGAGATAAAAGAAGAAAGGAAGGAATATTATTGATATTATTACTGATAGTTATCTAACACCATCGATGGATCTTGAATCATAGCTTGTACGAAGGAAGGAGGTTAAATTCTAGAGGAAGAAGAAATGGGAGGAAACCCCAGCTCTACACATGAAATGGAGGAGAGAGGAGAAGAAAAAAGTTAAAAGGAAGGAGGATCATTTTGGTATTTTCACCCCCATTAATGAATCACATGTTTATGCCACATAATTTGGCTAAAAATGCATCAATCATGTAGTTCCACTATCCAAACTAACCTCCACCTCGCACTGTTAGGTGCATGGTTTGAAAAACCATGCACATCTCGTGCATATCACCTATGCTAAAAAAATATAGAGATATTGTATGGTCATGTTCCTAACCCCACATGGTTTGACTAAATGTGCTCTAGTTTAAATGGGTTGTAGGGTTTGGACCACATGGTTAGCCTGAACCGTGGGCCAACTGTGTGCCTAATGCTGTGACTCACTAACTTTGTTTCTCAAAGCTCGATGCTCTTGAAACCAAACCAAAACATAAAGAGACTTACTAGGTCTTAAACCCTATCTAAAAAAAGTTACAAATGTATTTTAATTCTTTAAATTAATCTCTAAAACCCAAAGTGGACCATCTACCAAACATAAAATTCAAATACTTTTAGAAAAAACCCCATTTCAAAAACCTAAGAAGATAAAGTCTTACCACCTTACAATAAATCATTTCCAATCTGTTAGTTTTATTTATGAGATGATATCAAACATAAAAATCTCACAAAATTACCCTAATCTACCCTAATTACTCATTCATAGGCTAATTCCCCTTTATGGTGTTCTCCACATTAAGAATTACCTACTTGGTCACTTTATGACCCAATTTTTCATTCCAATAGTCCAACCTGACCATCCCATGGACATACATGTCCCCACATGAATTAGGTTCATTATAAACCTGAATATGGGAACATTACACACCCATGTCATAGATGACACGTAAATTTTCTCATCGCAATTGATGCCCAAGAATTCTTGCATCCCATATGATGCTAAATATTTTCTACATCACCCATGATACCCACAAGATCCTGTATCACAACTGATGCTCAAAATTCATGCATCACACTAATGATAAAAAAGCTACAACACACACACACACAGAGGTATTCCAAGAAAATTCTTCATGCTTATGCATCTCATACAATGATGCATCATACCTGATGTCCACATACAAACCAACACCTGGTTAGTTCAAATACAACATGTTCACCTAGTGCACTAATATGAGTCATGATAAAAAAGGAAATGCCATGATAAAGGCATACCTATAACCTTCATTAGATCCCCATCCTTCTCTTACCCTACTATCTCAATAGTATGTACCAGGACCAAAGTCTAACTACCTGATGTTTGACCTCCCTGCAGATCTGCACCATCTACCGGCCACTAACCCCATTAATGGGTATATCTCTCTCCACAAAAATTGCAAACATATTTGAATCTAGGATACCATATCCTGGTAATACTGTCAATCTGAACTTATATCCCCGATTCTATCCTAGTCCCACTCCCAACTGCACAATAATTCTTCCTATAGAAACTCTCAAAGTGACCCATCTTGCAGCACACCCACCACTTATTTAGAGGTCACTCGCATTATGTCTGAACATAAGCCATCTACCCACACTAGAGTCACACTATTGATGACCCACTCCTTGGTTTTATGCACAAATATCTATCCTGATTGTCTTGCTATGGCTCCTCATAACCCCATTTTCAGCTACCCAAATCATCACTACCTGTCTCACTTGGCCTTATCACCGGACTCAGATAAGTCTGGGTCATCAGAATCCCATTAGATATCTAATAATGATTTAATACCTATGAAAATGATGTAAAACTAAATATATTTACCAGAACCCTTATGAAATTACTCAATCCATCCTCAAAATGTCTCACCCTGGAGATTTCATCCCTTACTATAGAAGGAAAAAATAGGGAATGGTCCCTAAAACTCACTGTATAATCCATAACAGATGTATCTCCCTATTTTAGGTTCATAAAATCACATGATTGATCCTACATCAACGTATCTGAGAAATAAATAACATGTCCTCGTAATCCTTCCATTCCAATCCCTGATGTATACTAGCATGTACTTGTATGTCCCACAAACACATTGTCAGTCCTCTAAGCATATAAGTAGCCATCTTCACCCCCTGACCAGTGGGTGTCTCAAGCTAGTAAAAATAATTTTCACAGACTTGATGTAGTTGTCTACATCATACAGTATATCCTAAAATTGAAATAATAGTGGGTGATGAGATTAAAACTTATGATTCAAATAAGCCATGGATGGATCAAATCCCTAAGCTCCTGTATCAATATTCTGTAAGACTCTAATTAAGTTGACCATGAGCTACTCATCTATCCATGGAAAAAAATCGGCCATTTTTTGGGATTCCTCCCTTGAATAAAAACCTTTCCTAAGTCTTATGATCATCCCAACCCTCAGGGACCTCATGCCATTCATACTCTAACGACATCACATTTACACCCATAAGATGCTCCACCGGAATCCCTCTAGGTGGCATCATGATGATGACCAAATTCCACTATCAAAACAATAATAACATTATATATATCTCCAATAGGAAAATATATAACATGTAGCACATCTCATCACAATTACACTTCCTACCACACACATATCACATATCATCTGACCTCATGCCCCTACCTACCCATAACAATGTCAGTCATCACATATCATCTGGCCTCATATGAACTTTCTTACCCATAATAGTCATATATCACATATCATGTATATCAGATATCATCAATCTAGGGTGGCTGAGTAGAATTACACCAAAAGGATATGTAGGAAAATGTTATTTAGATTTTTGTTGACATCTTAAATAGATCACCCCTTTTCATTATTCTTTCCTACCTATAAAATATTTAGGACCATATATACTATATAAACATAACATAACCTACCAATATAATTAGGAACCACATACTTGGGCTGGCTGAGTAGAATATCACCAAAAGGATTTATAGGAAAACACAGTTTAACTTTTTGTTGAAACTTTAAATAGCCCAACCCATATAGAACATTCTATGTCCCTAATTAAAATCATAAGCATATACACACATCATATGATCCTAAGGCCCTACCATGATTCATAAATACCCATACCTTAACATACCAGGATAGGGAAAAAATATCATAAACTAATAACATCACACCCAAGTGCACCACTCGAGGTGGAAATCAATCAACTATAAAATCACAAAGCATAAAATTAATTTACCACCCCTGGAAACATGATATGTACCATGTGAATTGGTCTATAGGCACAAAAACATGAGATCTTTATCTAGTTTTAAATATATAGTAGTATCTGTTCTACCATAACCCAAATAGAAATACAAAAAAATAGCTCTAATAACATTTTCAGAGCCCTAACCTAAGAGATACTTTAAACCTATGCTTCAGGACAAAAAACCATATGGTCTTAGGTGTGCCTCCCCATATGAAAAAGGATTCCAACTAGTAGTAAGGTTATAAAATTTTATATTGGGTAGACTACCCTCTGGTGATGATAATAATAATGGTTCTCATCTATATATACACAGATATATAACACATTGGAAATAATAGACCAAACTCAGTGAAATCATAAATAAAAAACAGTAGAAATAACAAGCTAAAGGCATTATATCATTTTTAGATAAGTATACATTTCATGATAGTCAAACAATACAACATGAAAGGTCACCGGTGGGTGGCCATATTGGGATATATAAAAAGTTTGAAAAAAAATCCAAAATGAGAAATCTCGATCGATGTAATAGAACCACATGGCCCATTTCCATCTATCCCAAGTAACTTCTTGCTAGGATCTTGACTATGAGATCAGTCCTTACTTGATCTCAAAACCATAAAGTCTACATGTATCCCAAGGGGCCTATGTAGGGTGTAAGTATGAACTCAGTAGGCCACCACCAACATGTGCCTGTCTTACATCCATAATTATACTATGTAAGCATACATAAAAAAATATCAGCAACTCACACATAAAAATAAATAACTTTCTCCACTTGTGATCAAAAACCACAAGTGAGTGTTTACTTGCATCTTCAAATTCCATTAAATCTCTAAATACATTACATTAGATACATATTTTCATACATTACATGAATACAATGATATATCTACACTTGCGTGGACCCATTTCGTAATGACCAGGTGTCCACATAAGGAAATCATAACTAGATAACCCTCATGTTCCTCCCTTGAACATGTCACTGGAACCTCATGCGATATGCCACCTCATGTGCCACCAATCAAGTAATCGATATCCCATTATCATGGCCATCAATATGTACCAAGTCCCTTGGACATCCATTCAAAAATTCACCATCAGATCAATAACCCAACATCCTAAGTTGTGACGATATCCATTATTTCTTATATAATAACCCACCATCGGCTCAATAGCCAAATGTCCAAGGAATGGAAAAATACATCCTTTAATAATCCTAGCCCATTGGTCTCAACATATATGGTGAGCGTAATCCCCCAACTATTTGTCTCAAATTCCATCTCCCATGTCTTTCTACGGTGAGAACCTCCTCCATAACTAATGGTCAACACCATCCCCTAATATTCTATAACAACAAAGGAATCCACCCATAATTATTGTTCAAAACCACTACAAATGAGTCATATCTATGTGCACACAACTCCCACAACAATTTCAGCCAAAAATAGTTAGCATCAATCACCAACAGTACCTTAGACACACCATTCAGAAACCTTGTTGCCACATGAAAACTTTGTCACCCATATGAAGCATGGTCATAAACATCTTCCTCATCCCAATGATCATAGAACCTTAAATCTAATGGTCAACACCACTCCACTTATCTCAGTCTACACCCTCATCCTAAAAAAAATTTTCATCTCAGTCCCAATGATCAACATCACCCCAATACCTCAGTCCATTCCCATCATGTTCCCATGGAAATCAAGAAGTCATATCACAATTTAAATAATTTAAATAATTGGAAAAACCTTCCCAACTATACCCAAGTGATATACCCAACTTAGAATATTTTAAATAAGAAAGAGACTGCCCATCAATATCTCATAACATTTATTGTAATTTAAAAACATAGATTAATTTATTAAGGGTTTCATCCAGACAACCAACTCATACATATTGAAGAACCCACCCCATAAAAACCTTATATTTAAGGAGAAATATAGGAACCACCTAACTTATACTTAAAATCATTCAATCATTGAAGATTAGCTTATAATCTATGACTAGATGAGAGAAATAAGGATTCTAGACAAATACCCTAAATACCAGAAAAATGAGGTCACACAAAATTAGCATTCCAAGTAGCAAGATATATTAAGAAAGGAAGAAAGAGGATTGATAATAATACTGATATCTATCTAAAACCACCAACGAAGCTTGAGTCATAGACCTTATAAAGGATGGAGTCCAAATTCTATAGGAGGATGAAATTGGAGGAAGCCCCCTAATATGAGTGTGAATTGGAGGAGAGAGGAGAAAAAATAAGATAAAAGTAAGTATGGGTAGTTTGGTAGTTTCACCCCCATTAATGAATCACATTGTTAGGACACATGGTTTGGATATCCATGCACCAACCATGCGATGCCATTATCCAAATGAAACTCCCTTAACATGACGAAGTGTATAGTTTATTAACCATGTACAGTCTGTGCAGATCAACTTTTCCAAAAACTACAATCATCTCACATGGAATTATGCCTCACCTCACATGGTTTGACTAGTTGTTCTCCAGTTCAAATTGGTTACATGGTTTGGTCCACATTTCTAGATCAAACCATTCACTAACCATGCACCCATTACTATGCCTCCCAAAATTGGGTTCTTGAATCCTAACACTCTCAAAACCAAATTAGACCATTGAGACACTTATCAGGCCCGAAGCCCCATTTAAAAACAATATAAAAACACATTTTAATTTTAAAAATTATGCTTCGAACACCATATTTAAAAGTTTTCCCATCCAAAAAACTTAAAATTCAAATACATTCTGAAAATGACCCATTCAAAAACCCAAGACGATTCACTTTTCCACCACTAGCCTCTATTTTCCCCTTAATTAAATATTTCCATTCCACCATATAATAAATAAATGATCAACCATTTCCTCTAATCGTCATTACTTAGAAACTTTAAGAATATTAAACTATGTAAATATAATATATCTTAATTAATTTTAAAAATCAATTCCATAAAACTATTATGATAGTATTATATCATGAACTCTTTTTCAATAGATTTTAATCTCAAAGGTATAACACTGTGGATAATATGTGTTGTATCTTGAAGAGGTATATCTCAATGACTTGTTCTAAAGGTTGTCAATTATTTAAATTTTTATTGTTACTATTTTTGTATGCAAGTGGGTTTTAGTACTAAAATTAATTTTATAAGAAAAGAATTGAAATAAAAAATAAGGAAAAATAAAAAAAAGTTTTATTTGGAATAATGGATGGACTCTTGAATGATTTCTAAATCTTTTTCTATCATTTTTTTCTTTTACTATATAATTTTAATTATTTATCATTCGTGGACTCAATACCAAAATGGATATGATCCATACACCCATTCCTATTATTTTATAAATATTGAAAATACCAAATGGGGGTGAAACTAAATCCATCACCCTACCTGTAAATTGGTTATGTTCTTTCCCCCAATAGTAGGAGGACCCTTAAACACATCACAATTCAATCACATGAAAACAACCTCAATCAAGAATAAATTCTAAATAACCAATCCATAACGCACCAAACACATGGAAGTTAGATAAGTATATAACATGTAAACATATACCTATACATATCTAAACATATGAATTCTAGGTAGATTTTTGGAGGATTTTAAAAACTCAATAATGGAAGATGAGATAAAATGTGTGTGAAGTAAGACTACTATCACCCACCTCACATTATGTTAATGATTTAAATTTATTTGGAAATGAATAAAATCATAATTCGATATATTAAATAAATAAATAAAAAATATCCTCATTTCCCCCCTTCAATACTTCCAATGAATGGGTTAGTTCTCTATTTTCATGAAGATTAAACAACAATGGGGAAAGAAACATGAAGTAGAAAAGAAAATGAAACAAATACACCAATACTATTAATTAACAAGTGAAAAATTATAGTAAAAAAATAACCTATACTACTTTCATGGAAGAGGGAAAAAGGGTTCAAACTCATTACATATGTGGACCTATAATATTAAGTTGGTAGTGAGACGCCTTTAATCATGGTTCTATGCATATGGTATGGTTTCTATCTTTAATTTCTAGGATGTGAGATGAATTTATATAACATTATTATATATTATTATCACAAGTTTCTTCATTATCAAAACACCCCCATGATCTCATATATATAATTTTTCATGGGGTGAGAACACATGGAATAGTCATTTTTTACAATTTGTTAAAGACGATAGAAATAGAATTTATTTTTTGTTTGGGGTTGCGTTCATGTTCAGTTTTTGGTAGGGAGATTAATCAAATTGCTGGTAGGGACTCTCCTAGGGTGTTCCGTCAATTTTCCCAATAAAACCAAGCCTCATATAGGTATTTCAAGTGCGTTTCAGGTGAATGTATAATGCTTTGGGTTCATGGAGACAATGTTTATGCAACCAAAATGGGGAAGTAGATGAACACACCATGTTCATATTTTTTTCCTTGAATTATAGTATATAATTTAGTCCCATTTCAATATTACTTTTGACATGGGAACTTCTTAACAATTCTAAACACTCTGTCATTCTGAACAGAGTATTGTGTAGTATTATTATATACTTCTTAGATTTTCCTCCCTATTGCCTCATTTTCATGGATTCCTTTGCTCAATTTTTTCTCCACTACTACGATCCTTTTTATTTCCCATGATCCAGTTATCCTCTATTACCAGTCCTAAATCTAGGCATTTGTGTTACCTATATAGGATGTGCTCATTAGGTTAGTGTAAATTTTTAAGGGTTAGAACCCATTTTTTTTGTAAATTAATGGGCTATATTATTTTTTTTATTATTATTAATATTAAATATTTTCTCATTATACATATGGAAATTAAATCGGTTGAATTTACTGTTACAAATTTTCTTACCCTCATATTTTTGAAATGGTAAAAAAATTACATTATAAGGTGTTTTTAATTTATTATTACGATAGCTTAAATTTCCCTATTGTAATGTTATGTGAGTATATTATATTAAATAAGAACTGCTATTTCCACTTATAAAAAAAAATTAAATGTATTTCCATAAATTTTTAAAAAAATCATTATATAACCACTAATAATCCAATGTTAGACCACTTTATGAATAAAATAAAAATTAAAACTAAAAAATATATGTGATAAATGACCATAAATAATGAATTTAATGGGGCTAATATCATTAAATTATAATAAAAATCTAATGAAACTTTGGTTCCCATTAACTCCCATTTATCTCATGTTAACAAAACTCCCATTGAAATCCTTAAAATATCCTTCACATTACATTAATTGATTCCCTATAAATGATATGTCAAAGAATTATTATTCCATGGTTATAACTCTATATTATTTTCCACTTAAATTCATATGGAATAATTCTTCAACCAATATTATTATCTAATTTCCAAATTCAAAATAAAAAAATATTACCCTATATTCTATAATTAAACTATGAAAATTTAATTGAAATCCATCCCACCAACAATTTAGTTAATGAATATAAGTAATAAGACACATTAGAATATTATCATAAAAATCAAAATTTTATAATTCATGAGGGCTTGAAAAAACTATGGGGAAATTATTCCTTCTAAATAACCCAAAAGGTTGTGCCCAAATCAACAAAAGGTTTAACATTTCATATTTATACATCGAACATACCCATAACTTGTATACATAGAGATTGTAAAATAGACAATGATCCATAATCAAGTACATAAGAAAAATAGTTTATATGATGCAACATCTATATAAAAATAAAACATTAAAATATACATAACATGTATCATATAAAAATAATAATAGATAAAGCCCTGGATGATTCATATATTGTATAATAAGGGGAATACATAAAATCCACTAGCCTCTAACCCAACACATGAAAACATATCCAATTAAGAAATTATCCTAAAAAACCCCTGTCATACTAAATAATCATTCCAACTAAAAAATAATACATTTACCTACAATAAAATATAAGGTCTTCCCACATACATTGAATACCATCCTATGAATACAGGTGAGGGTGAGTATAATGACTTAGTAATAGTCCCCCACTAACCTTATTTCATTGATTTTTATTGATCATATAGGAGGATGTGAAATCTGGTGGTGATTATAACACAATCCACCATAAAACATAACCCATGCATACTTATAAAGATCTATACCTATATACCATCAAGGAAAAAGGCGCACAAATAAGTATAATCAAACTATTGACACCCAATATTAGAAATTTCCCACCTTATCATAATTTAAGACTCATATACCCTCATTTCCTAATGTGGTGTACCACATGGTCACTCTAATCTCATCAAATAATTACATCAAGTGGTCAGAAAATATCCACAAAGACTCACACATAGGGGTAGCAACTAACACATCAGTTGTCTCACAACCTATCAAGTAACCAAACATGAAATATCATGATAAATAATTATTATATAAAGAAATATAGTAATAGGAAACAAAACAAGACCTAATGATCAATATCAATCACAAAGGAAAAATGAAAACTAAAAAGGGTAGTCAAAGAGGGCCTAAATAATCAAATATCAATATAAATACAATCTAATGATTAAATAAATAGGCATATATTGAAAGGGTACCAACCATATTAAATAATAATACCAACTCTTAAAGCCTACCCCACCTTATATCATTGGTCCTTATATGATTGATTATCTACTCTACATGTAAATTACTACTGGCTTTGCCCCATATATCCATGTCATCACAGGGGATCAATCATACTAGATGATCCTATAACACTCTAGATATATTTTATTCCCTTAAATTATATATTATCATAAAAAAGTGTGTACCATGGACATGGTCTTACTATATATATATTTATAGAGAGTAAAGTATATCTTATCATTGTACAAAGATGCCCAAATATACCATTTATTTTCACTATCTCACCTAGATCCTATATAGCTACCATGAACCACATGGTATTTTTATATTGAGAGAACAACTAAAAAAATAACAACTCCCAAATGAAAATATCAGTTCACATGACCACATGTGATTGTAATCACACTTTTTAAGAATAGATAAATCCCAAAGGTCATGCTAAATGTAAACTCCCATATGGGTTGTATAAAGATTAATAGGTCAATATAATACCATAACTACCTAATAGTCTATGTGATTAGTAACCATTATCACATTGGTATTTACCAACTCACTAAGTTGGGATACCTCTCTCCCCTAGCCACATTAATAATCAGCTAACCTTTTTTTGTCTATTCCCAAATCCTAGATGACATCATGGATTTTTCATAATTAGTATTATCTATAATCTCAACCATTTTGGTTAATCAATAAGTCACTTCAATAAGAAATAAATAGTATAATCACTCAATATGAATATAAAAACTTCCCAAAGTCCAATGGTGAATGGTCTCACACATTACTTATTCAATGTAAGGTGTCATATTCCATTGTAATGTTTTTCTCGTATATTGATCATAACCTACATGTGATCACACAATCAAGTCTCATTGAACCATGTGACTCACTCTAATAAATCGATGTTACTAAAGAGAATTCTATACTAGCATCATCCATAAGGTACCTCTATAAGTCCCATGAATATAATATAAATAAAATATCTCCCCATAAATCATAACATAGTCTAAACATCCCATCATAGAAGGTATGGTATGTCATATGGTTCCTATGATATCATGCATTATAATGAAGTGGGAGGAAACTAAAAGGTTATGCTAGAGTATAATAACAATTATTATACCAAATTTAAGAGATTAAAAACCATTGTAATATAATATCCATGAATGATAATATGAAACTATGTAAAATATTTAAATGAAGAAAAACTGTAAATAAGTATACCATAAATTGAATATCATATACTACTAATATATCATTATCATTATATGGTTTGATAAAGATCACTAAGTAGAAGAAGCATCTTACCACCATAGTATATCCATGGGTCCAAGGAATCACATTATGTATATATATAATCATATTTCCCCCATGTTGTCCTAGAATATCAACATGAAACAAAAGGAGAATAATAGAGATACAAGTGTTGGGGAGTTTGTCTAGGAAATATCAAAGAACACATACTCCACTTCCATCACATGGAAGTGTTTATATAAGCCACAATGACGCTCCTTAGGTAGTCACCTTTAATTATTCATTCATAACGCATGAGTAAATTCCATGGTTGTTTCACATATCACATACATGAATTCAAGTAATCCAAAATGTATCATTAAATAAAATAGTTCATTTAATGATAATTTATTTGGGATACTATATTTAAAGATAACAATTATCATTCAGTCGCATATACAACAATATATGAAGATACACCATATTTTTCATGAATATCTTAATTTTCATGAAATACAGTTCAGTTCATAAATACATCATATACAAATATGTATTTAGGGAATATCTCTATCAATTTCACACTTGCACTAAAGCCTAATATAATTTTTTCTATTTAACATTATATTGCATCATATACGACAACTTGTAAAACCATATCTAAAACTCTTTTTGGATATCTTCCAAAACACATTTGGAAAACTATCATTCACATCACCTTGTATCACATCATATTCAATTCCTTGGGAATACCTATCCAAAACACTTTTGGATTAACTCTAAAATACTTTTAGTGTATCTCTATAAGTCAAACTCAATCCCCATTCATTCAACCATAAAGTGTGACCCTACACACATTAATAACATTGAAAATAAATATGAATCTCTGGTTCAATATATGTAAGAAAAGAGTGACCTCTAGTAAAGAGACAATGTTGCTCAAATTATCAACGGGTCTAGCATGATCTCTGTCAAAAACATGTATCTCTATAAATATGTCCACAAATATGCATCATATGAAAAATTTCATTCACATATTTCCCCTTTTTTCAAGGCATAAAGTGTTCATGGGACATGGAGCATGTCAATCCCTTATGGACCACCCATACGTTCTTGATTCTCAGAGTGTAGATTGAACTTATTGATAAATACATCACATTTCATTCATCATTCTGGATAAGAACATAAAATTTCCCTTATCAGGATAGATATTTATAATATCTAGCTGCATTCACACACTCCCATAGTGTATCTCAAAAAAGGGACATGATGTCGTCCTCATCATACAAGAGGTAAAATCCCATATTGGTTATGAAAAAATCAATGACATGATCAAAATCATACCCCACCACCCCATATTATCTAAGTTAATATGTTGACCTACATAAGTAGGGTATCAAATTATGAAGGTTATCCTACTAGTTATCTCACCAACCTCTTGTAATGGGGACTCAAATATGATCCATGCACCCTTAGTATACCAAAAACATCTGTATGAAACTCATTGTATTTTACTTAGTTGGTTGTACATCATAAAAAAAGATTCTTGTTATTTATTTTATACCTCACGAACATATTTTGTATCTCAATACAAGAATTCCACTCATTCTAACCTTAAAATTTTTTCATTACCTATAATACTCTATGATGAACATTAGTTAGGGATAAACTAAAATTTATACTTTGAGAGGCCAATTATCATTACACTTCATGAAATAAATATCTCTGTATAAATTTATATATCTAACATGAAGGAATGATAAAATGTATGTTTCATTTCATATGATACATTTTAATATTATTAAACGCTTTAATAATATTATCAAAACCAAAATATGAACTAGCATATCATATCATATATGATAAACTATCAGACTGGCCTTTTTTTTGCTACCCTTTTTGGTTTTTGTTAATGCATTACATCATATATAATACACGTCACATATCTATGTGACTATCGAATAAAACTCTCCCACTAAACTCTTTAGTGAGAAAAATCTATGAACAAATCAAGCTTGAATAATGGCGAGATTTAAGAATTATATTCTATGATGCTCAACATTTGAACATATTCAAACCTATTAACTTTACAATATCAAAATTTTCAATTTTTTACTTATGTTTTCTACTTAGAACTCTTCAAATGTTCATTGTAATCATTCTTAGAACAATTTTCGAAAAAAAACCTTGGTATAATGTAACTACATATATTATTATTTACAACTCCTGCTAAAAAATTTTAGGGTAAAATGAAAACACATTTCTATAGTAACAAATATAACTCTTTAAATTTCTATTTATCTCCATATCCTAATCACTTTTAGATATCAAGTCTAATTCACTTTTTATTTTGACCAGTGTATTCCTTTAAGAAATATTGTTTTTCATTTTTCACAATAACTAAATGTTACACTATTTTTTTATTTATCATCTCATATCCCAATTTTTTTGGATATTTAGTGAAAAAATATTTAATCATAAATTGGTATAATAGTGATATCAACTTTCTAATTGTTAAATAAATATAACACATTACATTTTTCGTTATTATCACTTATCTAAAAATTTTAAGATATTAAATGGAAAAAAATTTAACTGAAGATTGAAATTATTAATTATTTTTAATGTTGAACTTCTATAAGTCCATAAAACTCCCATGAACCACCTAGACACTATATTATTTTCATAATATCTTGCTAAGAAACACATACTATTTTGTGTTGGGAAGTAACATTTATTTACTTTCAGCAGGAAAATTTTACTAACAAACTATTGTTTCTATATCGTATATGGTATTATATGTTTTTGGAACATTTTACTTTGAAAACAATACTTTATTAAAATATACCACTGATATGTGGATGGGAAAAATTATCACATATTTTAAAAAATACTTTGATAAACATTTTATCTTGGATAAAAACTTTTTTCTAAATCATCTTACCAAAACATGTGATTTAATTTTAGGAGTCATAAACCATGTGTATACAATTAATCATCTCATTTTTATTCAGAAAAACTATTTTCAATTAAACAACTTCTCTTATCAAAAAGGGAAATGAGATAAAGATACAAATATTTTTAATTATATTCATTTCATCTTGATAAAATCATTTACATTCAAATCCTTGGTGTATTACCTAGTTACATCATCTCATGAAGATAAAATACAAGAACAATCAATTCTTCCACTGATTTTTAACCCCTTTATATTTACAAAAAATTTGTAAAATATAAATTTGGTATCACATAACGTTCAAAAAAAGAATTAATTTCTATAACATTCATACTTAATATGAACACTATGTAAAATTTCACAAACTCCATCAGGTATATCTTGGATAATCCAATGAAATTGAATTATTATTATTTTTTACCAAAAAACCTAGGTTTTAATGAAATTGATGGTATTTTTAAAGAAACATTGTTAAGAATTTCAGAAAAACTTATCTTATTATAGTTTAAATTTTTACCTAATTGTAATGTCTATATAAAACTTTACAACCTATATTTCATGTGCATAGTTCATATTTATTCCCAAAATTTTGAGAATATCAGGTAAACATTCTTTAAATTAAGTCACCTTGTTAGAATATTTCCATAAATGAAAATAAGATAAATTCCATAACCAGAATAGTCCATTTTAACCTCCTGTCAAATCATGTTGAACTAAAAAAATTATAACTATGTGTATCAAAAATACATTCTCTCATTTATTATACAAAAAAAGTTTTAATTCTCTTCTCAAGAGACAAATTAGATAAAATACACATATTACAATAAGATTATCCAAACATGAAGTATCTAAGTGATCTATATAGAAACTTCTTTTCCCCATTACTTGAAAATAAAATTCCATCTTTAATTATTTTATGTTTTTTGACCTTATATATATTTAGAAAACATTTAAATCATACAATCGATATCATATATCTTTTATAATAATAGAATTTAATTCTATAATCAATAAATCTTTAATAAATGATCTAGATTTTATGTGCATAGTTCATATTTATTCCCAAAATTTTGAGAATATTAGGTAAACATTATTTAAATTAAGTCATCTTGTTAGAATATTTCCATAAATGAAAATAAGATAAATTCCTTAACCAGAATAGTCCATTTTAACATCCTGTTAAAGCATGTTGAACTACACAAATTATAACTATGTGTATCAAAAATACATTCTCTCATTTATTATACAAAAAAAGTTTTAATTCTCTTATCAAGAGACAAATTAGATAAAATACACATATTATATTAAGATTTTACAAACATGAAGTATCTAAGTGATCTATATAGAAACTCCTTTTCCCCATTACTTGAAAATAAAATTCAATCTTTAATTATTTTATCTTTTTGACCTTATATATATTTAGAAAACATTTAAATCATACAATCGATATCATATATCTTTTATAATAATAGAATTTAATTCTATAATCAATAAATCTTTAATAAATGATTTATTCTCACCAAGACATTTAGAATAATCAATAACATTGAATAACATTTTATTTTTTTTAATCATATTGAGTATATGAGTCTAAAATAACTGATGTACCTAATCATATTGAGTACATGAGTGGATACTATGATTAATTTGGTTATTTTTCATTTAATGACTTTAATACCTTAAAAGAATCACTCTATTATTATATAATAATATATATTTAGATGTTGAAAAACTTCAACACTTAGTTACTAAGGAACTATTTAGACAAATAAAATTTTCCTTAAGAACTTTTTATAAATTACAAATCCTGCTCAAGAAGGTTTCTTAAGTTACCAGTCTTAGGAGTAGCTTACATTATTTTTATCTTTTTCAAGGATTTACCAAAAATTAATTATTGGTGATGAAGATGATATTATTTATAACATATGATTTTATCATATGAGAATAATTTTTTATAACCATTCATTAGGACTTTTATTAAACGGGATCCCACTAAAATGATGCCCCCTTATAAAATTCATCATATACATTAGTGATCCAAGATCCATATTTCACTAGGTAATAAGTCTTATAGGGAGTTAATATAATCACTTATTTATTTATATAGATAGTTATCCAAAACTTATCATATATTATTCTTGGATAGTTTAGAGGACAAACATTTTTCAATCCTTCATATGGATAAATTCAACTCTATTCCTCCAGTACCCTTCCCAAGGACATCCTAGCTAAGTTTAACCCGAGAAAAATAACAAAATAATAATAATAATAATAAATGATAACCCATGGGAAAGATTCTATGTAATAACCTACCCAAGGATAATCCAATGTCACCAATTACATTATATCCTTACAAAATATAATTTAGGAGAACCCTGCTCTTGAAGAACCTACCTAGTTGAATGATCAAGGTTCTAACAAGTGTTTCTTTGTAAGGAATCTCACACGTATTTGTTGAATGGTATTTTAATCTCACAAACTTATCTCATGTTATTTCATACTATATATTAATTATTCTATTAATTTAGTTTTGAATACTATTCCCTACACCAAAACAATATGTTTAACCCATATTGATGTGTAACTCTTTAAAAAACCCACATGTTTGTGTTACTCACAAAAAATTAGAAGTCAATTATATTCATACATATATGAATGAATAATATGCATAATATGGATGAAAATTTAATTTTAAGACTTATATTTATCCAAATGAGTAAGCCTAGAGTGATAGATAGGCAACCCTATTCACTAACCTAGACATGGGATAAGCCTGTAGGTAGGTAGGTAGTTTGACCCCAAGTCCATCTACCTGGGGATATAATACTCAAAAGAGAATTGAATTAATCATAACTCCAAAAACTAATATGCACAAACTATATTAAATAAAAAAGTTCAATCTAATAAATTCAATTAAAAACTATGATCAATGTAAATGAAAAACTTAATTAAGTTTAGAGTCAATCTTAATATGTAATGAAATAATCTATCCTATAAGTAGTTTAACATTTTAAACAATAGAAAAATAAATATTCAAATTTCATAAAATTTTTACTAAACATGAACATTAAATGGAATAACCTTTAAATAAATAAACAATTCAAATATTTAAAAATTAGATAACCATTTACAAATAATTCATAAATCCAAGATAATTATAAACCCTTTATAATTTCTAGCTTTAACATTATGAAAATTCTATAATTATGAATATAAATTTTTTATATTCATTCCAATATGAACTATTTCACATTAATCATTATATATAATTTCCATTTTGATTTTACAATATTATATGAATTATAGAAATTTAACAGTTCAATTATGTAAACATTTTACATAATGTAAATATCATATACTTAGTCATTATTTAAACCTTGATCATATCAATCATCATTTTTAATGAAGTTTAAATAATATCCAAATACGTTTCCCTTTATTTTGAACAATTCAATATATTTAATTATGAACAATTAATAATTTAAATATATATTTTTTATATTTTTTCCTTATTTCATAATTTATAACCCATTATAAATTATCAATTATAGTTTCTAAATAAGATATTTTATTTATAGATCTTAGGTTATTCCATATAAATAGTTAAAAGGTATTTCAAATATTAAAATTTAATATTTGTGAATAAAATTCTTATAAACATTTAATTAATAATAAAACATTACTATTAATTAATTTATAAACCTTTTATAAATTAAAATACCCCAAAATAAAATTTTAAATTATTTATAAAAATTTTATAAACCATTAAAATCATTTTATTTTTTATTTTTTTCAACAATTTCTAAACCAATTCTGATTACCCTTATTTATATGGGAATTCTTACATAAGGGTAAATCCTTCTACCTTTACAAAGACCATCTGAAAGCCCTTGCATAAAGTTAAGTTATTACTTAACATTACACAACTAATATATTACCCATTTCATAAAGGTAATATGAATATTACCTTTATGTATCTCATTTTGAGTAAGTGTACTAAAGATATTACAATTATGTGAACACTTTACATATGGGTGTCGATTTACCTTTACGTGACCTCATGGTACTGCTGCGTAAGGGTACTAACTTCATGCAAACTATTTGCATAAAGGTAAAAAAGAGGATGCCTATATTTATCCTTTATAAAACCCCTTGTATATTCACATATCTCCCACCTAAGGGTAAGTAATCAAAAACACACCGTGTTCTATCTCTGAACTCCAATCACATTTCTATTATGAAAATCTAAACACTGAGTACACTAGAGACTGAAATTCATTTTATCTATACATTGAGGTTCCTATAAAATTCCATATGATTTATATCAAATTACATACATAATATTATTTTGAATTATCTAGAAATTATAACAAAATACAATGCCAATAATCTAATCACCATACTCACATCCTTAACCAAAGCACTAAGAAAATTCATAGATGAACCCATCTGTCCCAAATCACTAATAATAATATAATAACTATCCTTATAGTAATCCCCACTATAATACCAAATTACTAAAATCTTAATATTTCTTATAGTTCTCCCACAATAAGAATCACTTTCCAAAATGAAACATAAGTTTTTGAATGATGAAACCATCAATTTTTATATATGGATTCCTAAGAACCATTTCAAAAAACCCATTCTTAAACCCTAATATCACAGTCTTCGAAAAAACACTACACATATATCATAACAAATAATTAATGCATGACTCACTAATACCCAATAAAAAATACTTTAATGAATCTTATCATTCATTAAAATAAAGTAAACTCTATTACACCCATTAATGAATTTTTGAAAACCACTGAAATTATTTCATACACACCAAAACTCACCTAAATTATTCTTAAAACCCCTTGGAATATAAATATTTTATATGAAAATAAAAAATAAGAAATGATCTAGCCACAATGATCTATTCCCCTAAAACACTTCCAATTTTCTAAAACCCATTTTGAAATAAACATCAAAACCAATTTCTATAAATTTATCAAAACCAAAAAATCCTAAAACTCCCATCCATGCCATAATTTTCCAAAAAAATCACCAAATTAAACTATTTTATACACATTTTTAAATGTAAAAAAAAATTGTTCACAAAATCAAATATTATTTTAAAACAACTAGAAATATAATCCATTTCAACTAAAAAAAACTTGTAAAATATTTTTACACATTATTTATGCCACTGCATAAGTTTTATTTTTCCAAAAACCCCATAACCATTTCCCAATATTAGTATAAGAATTAATAAAAACAATAAATCCCCTCTAATTCATATTATTCAATTCACTCATAATAATTTATTTAAGATGATATCAAATATGTTATTAATTTCATTCAATTAATAATACATCTTGAAGAGGCATAAAATCAAACAAAAACATCCATTGGAACATATACCATGATCTAATAATGAAACTATCATAATAAATGAATAATGAAACTAGATCTAGGTTGATACCTATGCCAAATCCCAAGTCATTCCATTATTTGAATGCCAAAACCAAGTCCTCAATAAACTTAGAGTTCATATTCATGACACAGAACATCCCATGGAAACAATGTCTTCAACCGAATCAATACTAGACCAAGACACCCTTGATCCACATCCCAAGTAAAAACACTATATATTCACTTCTAACTAACTCCATCACATTCCAAAAAACATAGTCTAGTACCATTTCATAACATCCTAACTTGAAACACCAAAACAATTCAGAGACTATATTGTCACTATACCTCATGTTTGGCCCCCACATCATACACCAGAGGTTACGAACTAGCAGCGAGGGACTAAAAAAATAATGGGGTGACTATTACCTTAAAATAACACATAAGGATCATGCTTTAATATATTTAATATTGGTATAACCCATGTATACACCAAAAATATCCAAAAAATACATATAAAAAGGGATCCGAGATGGAATATGATAGTCTAGTACATAAATAAAAAAAATTCTAAATGATAAAACAACCAGATAACATTATAAAATACAATATACATAATTTTAATAAAAAATTTCCATCCTTTTAGTAAATAAAAATGATGTAGAATAAGGGAAATAAATAAAATAAACTAGCCAATTGACCAATTGATGAAAACATATCCCACCAGAATTTTATATTTTAGATGAATAATCATTCCATTCTACCTATCCATCTTCAATGTGATATTTTTAGAAGCCATTAAACATAATATCTATGCATGAAAATCAAAACCCATGATGTATACACCAATAGGGGTTAGTCCAATAACCTAGTAGGATTCGCTAAATCACTTAAAATCATTATTTTATAATAATCAACTGAATACATGAAAATTTCGATAATGAGCATCACTCAATAAAACTAGAAACATAACCCATTAATGATCATTCAAATACATACATGTGTTCCATCATGGCCAGTAGAAACAAGCACTACATCAAATCAAATTGAAACTAACCAACTCAGGCCAAGTCTGTAACACCCCGAGTCTTTTAAAAAAGAAGATAATTATGTTAGATAAAATATAATTCACAAAAAAATTAACATAGATGAAAATATAAAACCTTGATACTTTATGATTTTTTAAATAAAATGGTAGAGAAAATGCAGAGGATGAGCCCGTAAGAGGATTTTGGATCTAGGGTTTCCCCTGCCACCGCCTTTAACCCCCATGGTGGATTTGCTATGAATTCTTCCAGCATTCTTTGTTTCGTGTTTGCATCCCTCCCCCCTGCTGTGGTTTCAAGCTCAGATTTCGTAGCGCTTCGGTTCACGATACTCAGGCGTAAGACCGGTTTGTGATGAGGTTGCTTTGTTCGCTGACTCACTCTTTGGAGCATTCGTGGGATCACAGTTTCTGGTGGCGCGACGTCGTCCTAGTTTGTCGGAGCTTAAGGGTTGTGGTCATGATACGACAGATTGAATTATTCGAAGGTTCGTGGTGGTCTTCTTCGGCCGGACTGTTGGCGGCGACAGGATACGATTGGTTGATCTATCACGTCTGGGCTTGGTGATGGGTTCTCTCTCTCAACCTTTCTTCTTCTTTTTCAATTTTGGATTCACCTATTGCTGTCTTTCGATTTATGCATCTTTGTGTTGGTTTTCTTTAGATTAATCTTCTTCGGGAATCTCCTTGTTTTGTGTTGTGCGACGGTTCAACCCCCAGCCTCTTTCTAGGGGTTCAACCCCTCACATCACTTTTCTTTTTATGGTCTTTCCCTAGTTCTTTCAAAGTTCCAATATCATTTCTTAGTTATCGTTCTCAGTGGTTTTGGGTTATCACCATTTGAGGGTTTTTATCTATTTTTCTAGTTTAAAGTTGGTGTTGTATAGTGAAGCTATGTCGATTTTGGGCGGAGCTTGTGTTGTGATGAGGATGGAAGCAGCAAAGGTGAGCATCGAATGGATGGTGTCAGGACAGATGGTGGTCAGTGTGTTGCAATTTCCCTGGTGATGGAAAGGCTGAATTCGATTCTGGCATTGAGGATGATGGTGGTAGGCAGGGACATGACTGATGGTGCTTGCGGGTCTATGGGCTGGCTCGTAGTCCGAGAATCCCTTTTGAATTTTTAATTTTGGAATGTTAAAATCTTTTATGGTGTTTTGAATTTTGGATTTTGTGGGCGGGATTCTTACTGTGGGTGGTAATGGGGTTTTCTTGGTTTTAACTGGTTGAATTTTTATTTGGTTCACACTTACCCGTTTAAAAGTGTCATTAGAAAATAAAAAATATAGATAGGCAACAGCTTGCATAACATGCAACACTATGTTTTAACGAACCACGATATACTATTAATATTATTATTTAAACAAATATGTTACAACCATGACATTAAATTTAGAGGAATGGATATAAATAACAAAATTTTATAAATTAATTATAATGTCTTTATATAAAAAAATATATTGATAAATAAGTACTTAATATTTGGTAAAGTATTTATTTTCTTCAAAAATACCTTTTCTCAAAAAAATATTTTTATTGCTTTTTTGAAAAAATAACAAGATTAAGTTTTACCAATTTTATGTAATTTATTTTATAAAATTAAATTATTTTTTTAAATCAACATGCCAAAATTATATTAGAGTTAATTTTTGAGATTTTTCTAAAAATATTAATTGTATGATGAATATTAAAAAATACTGGGTTTTATTGAAAAACAATATTTTCTTTTAAATAATTTATAGGGTTACTTTTTTGTTTTAAAATAGTTTTAAAGTAAAATTAGTTCAATTATATATTTATTAATCCAATTTTGGTCATTAATTTAACATCCTAGTTCCGGAATCCACCCAGAGGCACCCCGTACCTGGTTGGTCACATGACCTTAAGCACATTTCCCCGAATGCCAGAGGTTGCCGACTAATAGCGAGGGCCTTAGGTGTGATAGTGGGGAAACTATGCCCTCATTGGCAGAGTACACAGTAGAAGTAAACAAACATACAGGAGCAGAAGCAGTAGTAATTTCATACAAAAATAAATAGCGGAAGACTGATAGAAATAAGTGGAGCACATATATATATATAAATAAAATGATGCATCATACATATGTCTAGAAAAGCATCCAAACAAATCACAATGCTGGAATACAAACAGTACTAATCCAAAGTACAAAAGAAAACAGAATAACATCTCCTCAGCATCGCAAGCCTAAGCTTGGTCTCGTGCTCTCCACCTCCACAGCATGTCAAGTACCTGAAGTAGAATGGCGCTTTCCCTTGTCTATAACTGCAACAATATAATCTGTTTGGGCCCAAAAGCATGGCCCAAATAGGGTGTGAGACAAAATACTAGTAGGCAACCACCATGAGATCTGTGCCGAACAATCAATGAATATATGGAAGGTAAATTACAGAAACAGTAAACATGAAAGTACTCAACAGTAAACAACTCACAGTTTCAATATCAAGCAACAACTAACCAAGAAGATAACACTAACAGGTAACCCTATGGGAAGTACCCACAACCTATCCCCTCTGGTCATTTCTAGCAACACAAGCAAGCATCTAACACAAAGGTAACCCTCTGGGAAGTACTCACAGCTCATCCCCTATGGTCATACCTAACAAGTATAAGCTACCCTCTGGGCAGCACACTTAGTCTAACCCCTTTGGTTCAGCTTAAGCATAGACTGTCAGAGGAAGCACTCACCATCAATTCTCTCTATAGTCTCGTATCATAACTAAAGGCGCTCTAGGGAATCACTTACATCACATTCCCTCTGTGGCCCGCGTCGAGGAACTACAAACTCTCTGTGGAAGCACTAAACATCAATTCCCCCTGTGGTCTCACATCTTAAATAAAAGACACTCTGGAGAATCTCTCACGTCCATTCTCCCTATGGTCTATACATCAGGTTCACACGACCCTATGTAATTCAAGAAAGTATGGCAGCGCGCATCGGCCAAAGTAAACCTCAAGAACTACTTGGCTAACAATCTACAGCAATCTTAGCATGTCCGAACAAAAGTCACACCATCCTACAACTAGGCATGGAAAGTAAACAGCAGCCTAATAGGCAAACTAGACCTAATAGTCGAAACAAGAAAACATGTATGGTAAACACTTCCAAAGAATAAAAATTAACCCTATTCACATTCAATAACCTCTACTCAAGAATACAAGTAAAGAAGGAAAACAATAGGGATAAAACGGTAAACGTGCAATACCCTGTTCATGGGTATTGGGAAAATTTGCACATAAAACTCAAATAATTTCAATAGAAAGGCACAACGCACCTACCTTGGTGTTAAAAGATTTCTATATGTGAAACTCGAGGCTTGAATCTCCTTAGAACTCCCAAGATCTATAAAAACTTCTAAAACTTTCAACCCACGATATCTCACAAGAGAGGAGAAAACAAGAGATGAAGCTTTTGGAGAAGAGATAACTCACAGATGCGATTCCAACGCAAGCGACGATGTTCGATTCATAGGACGGACGTAGGCTCAGGGGTTCGTCGAGGATATGCGGCCGTACAGAGCTCTCGATCGAATGAGACCTAAAAGAAGAGCTTTCTGGCGATTAGACGCGACCCCAGTGCATTTAATGAAAAAAACAAAATACACGGCGTGTACTTTTGAAGTACACGACGTGTACTCACCTTTTCCATACTCTGATTTAGGTGGCCTCCATGTCACCCCCACAAAGATGTGTGTGTGGCCATGACACGGCCAGTATACGACCTCCTACGACATAACAGTACACGGTGTCTACTTCAAAAATTTCCAGAATTCCCTATTTTTCTCAAAAATGACTAGAAAAGGAAAACATACCTGAAAAGAAGATCCAGGTTCTTAAAATTAAAATCAATTTTATATTTTATTTTTATACTAAATATTTTTATACTTATGAAAATTTGTCTTTGGAAACCCATATTTTCATTGCGTCAGCAGAAGTGTGCGATGTGTCATGCCCAAATTTTCTTTTTTCATGATCAATGATAAATATTATATTTACACAATGATAAACATCATGACCAACATATTTGAATCAAATAAGATAGAAAAGTAAGCGAACATTGGAACCTGTGGGAGGGTCATCACATATTATTTATAATTAATTTAATAACTTAAAGAATTACCTTGTTGGAATTATTTCTTCATTGATGGATCTGAAAATAGATTTGTGTCATACCATTGTTATGTCATAGGAATCAAGATCAGATTCCCTCTAGTAGTGATCCAAACATGTTCCACAAATCTTTGAACATCATCATAGGAATATCTAGGTGCTAACATAGAAAATCCCAACCCTTGTGTTGTCTACCTTTGATCGCCTCAAGAACCGATTCCAAATAATTCTCCTTGATATCTCTTGAATTGAGAGTGGGAGGTGGAGGAAGATAACTCTATGTTATTGGGAGAGTTATTGGATAATGGAACTCTCTATGTCTTGAGAGGATTCTCTATATCTGTTGTGCACAACCAAACAGATGAATTGGATCTTTGAGAAAATAATATAATTGCGTTTATATATCACTATGGTTAGAAATAAATAATTGCACAAGTTCCCTTTATTATTTATTTAATACATATAGAAACCCCTTTCAAATAATAATAATATTATTATTATTATTTACCGACAAACACTTAACATGCAAATTAAATTAAATATTATTTAAATAAATAATAAATAATATTTATTATTTCTTACCAAACCATTAACCTGGGCCCCCATTACTTCAAAATATTTATTGGGACATGAATAAAGAATATTATTTTTTAAATAAATATGAATACTTTATTCGATAATAAATAAATAAAGATTATATTTAATGAATAAAAAATAAATATTTATTAAATATTCTGCTCACATTATATTCTCTCGAATAACTACTGACGGAAAAAACATGATCAAGTAAACATGAAAAAATCGTAAACCGTGTGTGGGAATATTATTTATTCAAATTTATTAATAATAAATAATAATAATAGTATTTAACTGAAATTATGGATATACTTAGCATGTGACCCTCCAGGCCTCTCTCTTAGTGGCATTACGTAAAGTAGCCTAAAGTCTAAGGTTAGCATCTACCAACATGCTGAGGCACCCATAGAGAAATAAGTTAATGTTGTGATGAAATAATACCTCATATGGATACTTTCTGTGTAATATAATCCTTTTATCATGATATCTCTAATCAAGTAGGTTCACATTGGTGCCATCAACCTATGTGCTCGTTGTCTATTTCTTTGACTTCCCAAAAATTGAACTTCCGTATAGAACACTATGGTCATGGATTTATTTAGGCTATATCATTTCCATCAAAGGGATAGAGATATCAACTTTTGTAAAAGAATAGAAAGGAAAAATCATTCCTCACATTATTAATTAATGGAATATTACTCGTGATGCACACAACGTATCCTACCTCACCGTGAACATCTATCATCACGATTTTCATCAATACATCAAAGTGAACGACTTATAATAATAATTAATCATAATCTTAAAGTATAAGGATCAATACACATGTATTCAGATAAGAACATCCAATGACACTTATAAATGTGGATTTTATACTATTGGGTCTTGTTCTCATAATATCCTATTTGATATTACCAAATGAGTACACCATGAGAAGGTATCTCAAAGACCTATGAGTCTCCAACCCTAATAGTCTATATCATTTGTTTCCATCAAATGATATCACCACACTATAAAACATATATTTAAGAATAGCATCGCTACACTTCTGGGCTCTCATCACAGAGGGGAACTCTTATGAACTATTAGAAAGAGAACTACTCTTAGGAAATTATCACATACTATGTTACACATAATAAAAATTATGATGTGATAAGAAGTTTATTAATATTAAAAATTATGAATATATGTTATCATAAAGTACAAAAAAGTTGGTTTTAGGGAACCAACCCCAATAGACTCCCACTTGAACTAGAGCCAACTACTAAAAACCTTCAGTATTCTATCTCTCACATGATACTCATCCTTCTACTGAGATAAGACTTTAGTCAAGGGGTCCTCCACATTCTCTTTCGTGGGTACCCTGCTTACTAAAACTTCTCCCATTTGATAAAAATCCCTCAAGAGGTGATATTTCCAGAGCATATGCTTTTTCTATTGGTGTGACCTTGGATATTTTTCAAGATTCACCACTGCAGTATTATCACAATAAAATGCAATATGGTCATTACTTCTAGGTACCACATCAAGATCCTAAAAAAAGTTACTTATCTAAATGGATTTTTTAGCTGCATCAGAAGTTTCTATATACTCGAACTCCATTGTAGAATCAACAACTACTCGCAACATTGAACTCTTTCAGCTCACAACTCCTCCATTGAGACAGAAAAAATATTTTAACTATGAATTCAGTTCATTTTGATCTATCAGAAAATTAGTATCCACTACATCAAAATTTGTATTTAGCAGCCATTTAAACTGCCCCAAAATCATTCTGCGATGGTTTTGGAAAACCGCCACTAAATCGTGTGTCGATAATCAATTAGCAGCGATTTTTTAAAACCGTTTCAGAATGATTTAGCAGTGGTTTTTTACGGCGGTTTAAACCATCACTAAATTGTTTTTTTAAATTTTTAAATTTTTTATTTTCACAATTAATTTATAATTTTTTTATTTTCGCAATTAATTTTATTTTTATTATTTATCTACTTATTTATTATCTATTTATTTATTATTTATTACTTAATTATTTTTGAAATTTATTTATTATTACCATGCTCATGTCCATCTCCATATCCATGCACAATTCCATATCCATGCACATGCCCATGCCATATATAGAAATTCTACGTTACGTGAGATTTGAACCCCTTATCTCTTGTTTATTCTCCAAAGACTTTACCACTATAGTAGGCTCTTCATGTGATCAATAGATCGAATTTAATATACTTATATATATATATATTAATTGGAAAAACAAATAATACATAAAAAATAGATACACACCAAATAATTATTAATCAATAATGATTAATCAATATTCAATAATCGATAATCAATAATTAATAATTAATAATTAATAAGTAATAATTAATATTTAATAATTACTAATTACAAATTACAAATTAATAAATAGAATATAAATGAATAATAAATAAAGAAATATATAATATAGAAATAAATGGTAAATAAAAAATAGTAAATAAAAATAGTAAATAGTAAATAGTAAATAGTAAATAGTAAATAGTAAATTGTAAATTGTAAATTGTAAATAACAAATACTAAATACTAAATAATATATATTATATATTATATAATATATAATAGATAATATATAATATATAATATATAATACATAATACATAATATATAATACATAATACATAATATATAATACATAATATATAATACATAATATATAATACATAATAGATAATATAAAATATAAAATATATAATATATAATATATAATATATAACCTATAATATATAATATATAATATATAACCTATAACCTATAATATATAATATATAATATATAATATATAATATAGAATATAGAATATAGAATATAGAATATATAATATATAAAATATAAAATATAAAATATAAAATATAATATATAAAATATAATATATAATATATAATATATAATATATAATATATAATATATAATATATAATATATATAATATAAAATATAAAATATAATATATAACATATAACATATATTATATAATATATAAAAAATATTATATAAGTAATGTATAAATAATAAATTAATTAAAAAATAAATTAATATATGATATAAATAATAAATTAATAATAAATTAATAAATAATAGAGTTCCAATTGAGTTCCAATTAAATTTTTTTGTTAAAAACAATGTTTATTAAAATCCCCCTATTTTAATATTAGATTAAACTGTAGTGAATTTATACAGATTATAAAGGTTCAATTTGTTTCTCAAAGATTGATTAGTTCTCAGTTAACTTAATCATATGATTACATTAACTTTTGAAACTAATTTACTGGTTTATAATAAATATAAACACTTGTGAGTTTAACTATCAAAGTAGCTTTGAAGACGAATTATATTTCAAAGTAATAGCAGCGGAATATGAAATAAATATGTAGTATGGATATAGTATGTAACTACAAAAACAGAGAATTAATCAAGAGGTTCAGTCTCAAGCCGAGACTTAGTCCTCTCAAAAGTTTATATAAAAATGATCCACACCCTGGATCAGGGTTAACAACAGTGAACACACTGTCCAGGTCACAAGACCTCTACCACAATTCTGCGTGGGGAAACAAACAACAGCTTGGAGCTGTCCAAGTCTCTCACGACCTCTACCACTATCCACAGTGGGAAATGAAGTGTAAAAAGGTTTGCTGAGGATTTACAGATCCTCCAGTGAAAGTACAGGAGTCAGTGTGTGTGTTTAATACAGCAGATAACACACACTGCTCAAGATGTAAAACAAATGTATCACAGAGCAGAGATGTAGAGTTTAGAAATGGCTCTAGTGATTTCAGTGTAGCTCTGGACTCTTTTTTATTTGGTCAGAATTTATTCTGAGTCCACTTCTCGTTTTTGTTTGAGAAGAAGAGTGTCGTATGCTTCAGGTTCAAAGGCAGTGATATGTAGTCGATGAAGATCTTCAATGTTCTTTTGTATGCACAGAACTCTTCTTGAGTAGGCTTGATTGTGTATGAGGTTCTGTCTTGCTTGGTGCTTCCACTTATTTCTTTCCTCTATATTCTTCTTGTGTTCTTCCGTCCACTATCTTCTTCAGCAAAGTCTTCTTGTATTTATGTCACGTGCTTCGGAAGATAGAAAAAGTTTCCTTTCCGCAGGTACGAGGTACGGTTTCCTGACATCCGACAACCTTTATTAATTAATTGACAGAGCATTAAAATATACCTAATATGACCATTGGTTAGATAAAATAAAGATAAAGAAAAAGAAATTCAAACAGTTGTTTATGACTATTGAAGAATCAAGTGATCGGTAGGTCATCAGCATTGGTGAGTAATGATCGGTGACTCAGATAGATCAGCATCGGTGAGTCATTTGCATCGGTGAGTCATTTTGTATCGGTGAGTCATTTTGCATCGGTGAGTCATTTGATCAGCATCGGTCTATCATCAGATCGGTGAGTCAGTTTGATCAGCATCGGTCTGTTATCTGATCGGTGAGTCAGTTTGATCAGCATCGGTCTGTTATCTGATCGGTGAGTCAGTTTGATCAGCATCGGTCTGTCATCTGATCGGTGAGTCAGTTTGATCAACATCGGTCTGTCATCTGATCGGTGAGTCAGATGATCAGCATCAGTCTATCATCTGATCGGTGAGTCAGATGATCGGTGGCTCATTTTGATATCGGATCGGTGCGATCGTTGTCCTTTGATATTGGATCGGTGCTTCCGATGTTTGTTGATATTGGATCGGTGCTTCCGATGTCTGTTGATATTGGATCGGTGCTTCTGATGTCTGTTGATATTGGATCGGTGCTTCCGATGTCTGTTGATATTGGATCGGTGCTTCCGATGTCTGTTGATATTGGATCGGTGCTTCCGATGTCTATTGATATTGGATCGGTGCTTCCGATGTCTGTTGATATTGGATCGGTTCTTCCGATGTTTGTTGAAACTAGAAGACTTACAAAATACTTTGTAAGTCAATAAGCATAGACAAAAACATGATAACAGATTCATTCATATATTGTAATTAAGTTTATGAGAAATCAAACGAGATTAAGCATTAATGATATGTGATGATTTGTGATTATTAAAACATCAATCATAGACATGAAATCAACAATCTTCCAGAGGGCTCAACAATCTCCCCCGTTTTGATAATCACAAATCTTTATCATAAATAAAAACATAATGAGAATTAAACCATAAAGAAAATAAATATAAAGAGATATATAAATCTTCCCCTTAATTTAAATTTTCCATATATATTATACAGATTTCCCATATATATTATACAGATTTCCCATATATATTATACAGATTTCTCCCCCTGAGATAGATACATCTCTCATATATATATAGATCTTTCTCCTCACCTTAGAGATATACATCTTTTCTCCCCCATATATCTCTCTTCTCCCATATATCATTCGTTGTCTTCTCCCCCTTTGGGATAATCAAAAAGGAGGGAAAACATATAAGTGAAAGTGAAAGTAAAAGCAGTCAGCATAGAGTAGAGAGGAAAAAAATTTGATAAAGTACAGAATATTACAAGCATCACATTTTTCACCCTATCAAAAACAATACACAACTATTTGTTGGGATACAAAGGGGATTTGACTTTGTCTTTGGGATCAATAGTGGTTAAGTTTGAAGGCTTGGAGGCAGGCTAGACTTGGTGAATCTGAAGGGGTGGTAGGACAACTCGGGCAGGTGTAGGAGCAGGTGCCACAGAGAGTTGTTGTTGAGAAACAGGAGCTGGTTGAGAAGCTTACTGAGGGACTGGTCTTAACTGAGATAGAGCTTGAGCAATAGATAGCTGATTTGGAGCTATATCAGAGTCACTGAGAGGTTCAGAAGTAGGAACTACTATTGCAGTGGCCGATGCATTCAAATAGGGATTCAAAAGATGAATGAAGTCCTGAATGACTTCTGCCCCATACTTCATAGCTTTTTCAAAATCATCTTTATTCTCCATGAATTGGGCCAAGGAAGCGATAAAATCTTGCAACTGATGAACTTGAGTTTTGAAGGCCTGAGTGACTGGAGGTAATTTCAGATTCTCTGCCAACACCTTGAAGTTTGCAGCCATTTCATACTTTGTATAAATCTTGGAAAAGTAATTATCAACTTTCTCTTTGACCTCTTGCAGAGCTTTCTTAGCATCTGCTGAATACACCAATGCCATCCTATGACTGTTATCACAGAGCTCTTTCATCTTCCTCAAAGATTCTAAATCAATAATTTGTCTAACAGCAGATAAATCATCATGAACAACTTCTCTTAGAGCTTCTAGCTCACAGGTAGTGATCTTGGTTACCTTTCCAGTACTGGCTTGGCCAACTATGTGAGTTAACTCAGCTTTCAACTTCCTCAGGTCAGACTTGTTGAGATGTTCAATCAAATTTCTCAAAACTTCCATCATACCAGAGATGGTTGATCGGAATTCTCTGGATTGAGATACCAAGCCGGTGTGAAGATCCTTCATAGTCTGATTCAAAAAGGCTATGTGCCTGCCAAAAAGTTCACCAGTATTGGCCAGGTCTGGCTTCACAGCATTAGATACTCTTTGTGAGAAGGCTTCCAATGAATTTTCAGAAACTTGTAGAGACACTTGAGTAAGAGCATTAGAAATTTCTTCTCTAACAGTGGCTCTCACAGTGGTTAGAAATTCAATCTTAATCTTATTAAGATCATCTTGAGAGATTCCAGAACCAGGTAAATTAACATTTGTAGGATCAACAGCAGGAACAGACCTTGCTTCTCTTGGGAGGTTCCTCTTCACAGCTGCAGCAGATTCTGACATTGCTTCTTCTTCTTCAGAATATTCTAAGCCCAACACAGCATAACCAGGGTAGTCCTCCCAAACAGCAGCACACAGGGTGTATTTTGGTTTCTCATAGCTTGCTGTTCCACTGATTTTTGGTGAATCAACCTTGCCACTGATATGTATTTCTTGTTCTGACTGAGGTGATTCTATTTGATCTTCAGAAAGACCATCCACTGGTCTGTTATCACCATCAACAGCAGCCTCAGCATCATCAGCACGTCCATCATCACTCTTATCAGAAGCTTCACTGTGATATTCTTCAGTATCAGAATCTTCTTCATCACCAAGAATGGGTTCTGATTCTGGTAGGGCTAAGGGTGGACTAGAAGGTCCAAATTCTATTCTTCTCTTGGGACTAGCAGTGTCAGGATCACTCCTATCATCAAGAGATGACATACTTCCTTCCTCAGTCGCAGTTTCTTCTTGCTCTTGGGCTTTGGTGGCCTCATCCTTTCCTTCTTCTTGCTCATCATCATCAGAATAAACTGGTTCCTCATCTGGTTTCAAGCCAGGGTCTCTCAAATCCTTTGGCTTCTTGCCATGATCTATGGGATTGTAGGCTTTATACAATTTATCTTCATCTGCAACCCAGCACTTCTTCCATGGATTCCAATTGATTTTCATCCTCTTGCAGATCTCTTTGTTGAGACAGAAGGTATGATCTGTTTCATCAACTTCATCATCTTCATCAATACATTCTAGATTCTTGAGCATGGTAGATATTATATTTGAATAAAACAAGGCAGTGGATTTCTTGGATGGTTTTACCATTCCAGCTATGTGCACCATCACATATCTACACAAATTGATCTTCTCATGTGTTTTCATAAGAAACAACAGGAAAACATCCTGGTACTTTACAGCAGCAAAATATTCTATCCTAGGGCAAATTTGGTGCTGAATAAACTTGAAAAGAAGTCTACATTCACCATCTAATTCTGAAGCTGTGATTCTCCGTGACTCTCTGTTTCTAGTCAGAAGCTCTAGAGATAATTTGTAAGAGAAGTAATCAGATGTTGGAGGAATATTCCCAGCATAATCCTCATACCGACCTTCATGAGGTACATTCAAGCACTCAGCCCACTGCTTAGATGAGAAGGATATTTTCTTTCCTTTTACCATAGACGACATCCTGGCAGCCTCCACACCATCTAAAGTGATTTACAGATTCATATAGAACTCATGTACCAGCTTCGGGTAGTCTATTCGAGAGTTGTAAGAAAACCAGTCTATCCATCCTTGCGATTCAAGAACTTGCAGCAACAGTGATTTACTTGACAAAAGCCACGCAGAGCTGACTTCTCTTTCTAAATCAACAATCCGAGTTTCCAGGTTCGGATTTACTGATCGTTGAGAGGTACTACTCGACTCGCCTCGAGCACGCTTTGAAGGTACAGGGCTATCCGGTCCTTTGCTCGGTCTCTTTTGCTTAGCCATTCGAGGATTTTGGGAAGGCAGGAGTTCGAAGGTTCGAAGTAGAGGGGAAGAGAGGTTGAAAGGTTCGGCGGGAAATGAAAGGTCAAAGGTTTAGGGAAGATAAATAGCCGCATATCATTTATTTTATCATTTAGGGTTCCCATAAAAAGTATAAAAGAAATTTACTAATTAATTACAATATAATAAAAAAAAGATCGGTATGACAGATCGGTTGCACAGATCAGTTTCACAGATCCGTTTCACAGATCGGTTTCACAGATCAGTTTCACAGATCAGTTTCACAGATCAGTTTCACAGATCAGTTTCACAGATCGGTTTCACAGATCGGTTTCACAGATCGGTTTCACAGATCGGTTTCACAGATCCGTTTCACAGATCGGTTTCACAGATCGGTTTCACAGATCAGTTTCACAGATCAGTTTCACAGATCGATCATACACAACTCTTGTTTAATAAATTTAATTCTTTCAGAGCATAAAGCCTTTGTGAAGATATCAGCTAATTGATGTTCAGAACTAATAAATTTTAAAGAAATATCACCTTTTTGATAATGATCTCTTAGAAAGTGATGTCTGACATCAATGTGCTTAGTTCTAGAGTGAGACACATGGTTCTTAGATATATTGATTGCACTAGTATTGTCACAGTTAATTGAAACATGTTTAAGATCAAATCCATAATCCAATAAAGTGTGTTTCATCCACAGAATTTGTGCACAGCAACTACCAGCAGCTATGTATTCTGCCTCGGCAGTAGACAATGCAACTGAGTTCTGTTTCTTACTACACCATGATACTAGGGATTTTCCAAGCAAATTACATGTTCCATATGTGCTCTTCCTATCTAACTTACACCCAACAAATTCAGCATCTGAATAGCTAGTTAGGTTAAATGATTGTCCTTTTGGATAAAACAAACCTAAATTTACAGTATACTTAAGATACTTAAAAATCCTTTTAACAAACAGTAAGTGTGATTCTTTAGGATTAGCTTGAAATCTAGCACACATACATACACTGAACATAATGTCTGGTCGACTAGCAGTAAGATAAAGTAAGCTCCCAATCATACCTCTGTAATTGGTTTGATCCACTGGTTTCCCAACTTCATCTGTATCCAATTTACAGGTAGTACTCATAGGTGTATCACTTTCCTTAATACTATCCAATCCAAAACGTTTTAAAAGATCCTTTGTATATTTACTTTGATTTAAAATAATTCCATCTTTAGTTTGAAAAATTTGAAAACCAAGAAAATACTTAAGCTCTCCCATTAAGCTCATTTCAAATTCATTTTGCATAATCTTTGAAAAATCAGTACATAAGGAATTTTTAGAAGATCCAAAAATAATATCATCAACATAGATTTGTACTATTAATACATCTTTTGAAATCCTTTTTATAAAAAGAGTGGGATCAGCTACTCCTTTTGTAAATCCTTTTGAGATAAGAAAGTTTGAAAGCCTTTCATACCAAGCTCTTGGAGCTTGTTTTAAACCATATAAAGCTTTAGAAAGTTTAAAAACATGATTTGGAAAATGAGGATTTAAAAAACCAGGTGGTTGTTCTACAAAAACATCTTCAACAATAAAACCATTTAGAAATGCACTTTTGACATCCATTTGATATAGCTTGAAATTCAGATGTGATGCATAGGCAAGTAAGATCCTAATAGCCTCTAATCTAGCTACAGGTGCAAAGGTTTCCTCATAGTCAATTTCTTCTTCTTTATTGTAACCTTGTGCAACTAGCCTAGCTTTATTTCTAATGATGTTTCCAGATTCATCAACTTTGTTTCGAAACACCCATTTTGTGCCTATGGTCAAAATGTCCTTAGATCTTTCTACTAATTTCCAGACATTGTTTCTTTCAAATTGATTTAGTTCTTCTTGCATAGCCATTACCCAAAATTCATCATTGATAGCATCATTGATATTTTTAGGTTCTAACTGTGAAAGAAAAGCTTGATGTTCAACCTGATTTCTTAGAGAAGCTCTAGTCTGTGTTCCTCTATCTAGATTTCCTACAACAACATCTAAAGGATGGTTCTTTAGAGTCCTAGATGGTCTTGAAAAGATAGGGCTAGAGATTTCAGATTCATCTACAGATTGAGGTTCAACAGAAGCAGGTTCTGGAGAATTTCTAGAGCTTGATGTCTTAACTATAGGTCCATTGTCTTTATCATTGAGATTCAAACCAGAGAGATCATCTTCAAGAGAGATTTTAGGTTCATGTGGATCAGTTTCATCAAATTTGATGTGAACAGATTCTTCCACACATTTGGTTCTTTTATTGAAAACTCTATAGGCTTTACTAGAGATAGAGTAACCTAGGAAAATTCCTTCATCACTCTTGGTTGCAAATTTGTCAAGATTGTCTTTAGTATTGAGAATGAAGACTTTGCAGCCAAAAAATTTGAAGTAGTTAACCTTAGGTTTCCTATGGTTCCACAGCTCATAAGGGTTCCTCTTAAGAACTGGTCTGATCAAGACTCTATTAATGACATAACAAGATGTATTTACAGCTTCAGCCCAAAAGTAAATAGGCAGTTCATATTCATTGATCATAGTTCTAGCTATTTCTTGCAGGGTTCTATTCCTTCTCTCTACTACACCATTTTTTTGGGGTGTCCTAGGGGCAGAGAAATGGTGACTATAGCCATTGTGTGAGCAGTAAGAATCAAACTCATGATTTTCAAACTCACAACCATGATCACTTCTCAAGGTCTTAATCTTGAGTCCACTAAGATTTTCTACAGACTTGGATTATTTAACAAAGTAAGAACAAGCTTCACTTTTGTGAGCTAGAAAATATACCCAAGTATATCTAGAAAAGTTATCTACAAGAACATAGACATAGTGCTTCCCATTCAAACTAGAAACTCTAGAAGGTCCAAATAAATCCATGTGAACCAACTCGAGAGGTTGAGAAGTTGACACTTCTTTATTTTATTTAAAAGAAACTTTATGTTGCTTTCCTTTTTGACAGGGATTACAAACTTTGTCTGCTGGAAATTCAAGTTTGGGTAAGTCTCTAACTAAGTTCTTCCTAGAAAGTTTTCTAAGAGAGTGTACATTGCAGTGTCCTAATATTCTGTGCCAAAGCCAAGACTCTTTATGAAAATCATTTAAACAAGGAATATTCTGCTTAGCTAAAGAATCTAAATCAACAGCATAAACATTTTCATTTCTTAAAGCAGAAAATACTAAAACATTTTTTGAGTTAAAAACATTGCAAGAATCATTTTTAAATTTCACATAAAAACCATCATCACACAACTGAGAAATGCTTAACAAGTTATATTTAAGTCCATCGACAAATAAAACTTCAGAAACCAAGATTGAATCAGTGTTACCAATCTGGCCTAAGCCGATGATTTTTCCTTTTGAATTATCACCAAAAGTGACAAAGCCTCCATCAAATTTTACTAAGCTCTTGAAACATGAAAAGTATCCTGACATATGTCTTGAACATCCACTGTCTAAGTACCATATCTTCTTGTGACAGCTCTTCAAGCAGGTCTCCTACAAAACAGATTTAGATGGAAGATGATTTTGGTACCCAGATCTTCTTGGGTCCAGACATGTTAGCCAATGATACTTTAGGTATCCATATTTTTCTAATGGGTCTCATATAATTTGTAGAATTAACATTCTTTGAAAGATAAACCTTATTAGATCCATAACTATGAATATAACAGGTTAAGGCATATGAAGTTCCAGAATTAACTATCTTCTGTCCAGATTTAGGAATGAATCTAGTTTTGGCAACTTTTCTTTGTCCAGGTTGGTATCCTATACCAGTAGTATATCTAGGTGCAACTTTATTTCCTAGCATTTGTGTTAGAGTATTCTTGCCATTTGTGAACTTCTCTAAGTCTTTTCTGAGTTGCTCATTAGACAATTTTAGTTCAGTATTCTCTTTAAGCAACTGAGCATTCTTTTCTACTTCTATATCCAGATCAGATTTATGCTTAACACTTAAAGCATACTGTTTCTTTAAACCTTTATATTTATCTTTAAGCTCATTACAGGTTTCTTCAAGAATATCACAATATTCAAACAGTTCATATTTAGACATGTTATCACATTCAGAATCATCTCTAGAATAATATGAATTTAAAGCAGGAGTTTCTGATGTTACCTCAGAAGTGTTTGTCATGAAACACATGTTGGCTCGATTCCTTTCAGAGTCTGAAGATTCAGCTTCACTTGTGCTGTCTTCTGAAGCACTCCAAGTAGCCTTCATGGCTTTCTTGTACTTGTTATCCTTGTATTCATACTTCTTTCTGGATTTTAGCTTTGGACAGTCTGCTTTTATGTGTCCTTTTCTTTTGTATTCATAACAGACAACTTCATCTGATTTATCAGACTTCTTCCAATCCCTTTTCCAGTGTCCTTTGTTATCATACTTGCCTTTGTAGTTTGACTTTCTGAAAAACTTCTTCTTCCTATAGAATTTCATAAATCTTCTAGCAATGTGAGCCATCTCAGCATCACTGTCAGAATCATTCTCACTTTCCTCACTGCTTGAACTTTCATTGATAGCTTGAGGCTTTTCCTTATCCTTATTCTTTGAGGTTGTAGTCTTGAAGGCAATAGACTTCCTTTTAGGTTCATCATCTTCTTCTTTGTTTACCTTGAGTTCTTCTTCATACATCATCAACTTACCAATTAGTTCCTTGATAGGCAGTTCTCCAATGTCACACGATTATCTAATGGAGACAGAGGTTCCTCTCCATCTTTCAGGTAGACATCTCAAAATTCTCATGATTTGTTCCTTTGCTGGAACATCCTTTCCCAGAGAAGTCATTTTGTTGACAATTTCATTGAACCTGAGATACATATCAGAAATGGGTTCATCAGGCTTCATCTTAAAATTATCATACTTAATAGTATAGGTATTCAATCTCATCTCCTTAACATTAGTTGTTCCTTCATGAGAAACAGCTAAGGTATCCCAAATTTCATATGCAGTTTTACATGCAGAAATTCTATTAAATTACTCATCTCCTAGAGCACAGTACAAGGCATTCATATCTTTATAATTATTATTGTAAGTAGTCTTTGTAGGTTCATCCCAAGTAGATCTATCAGTAGTGGGAATTTTGTATTCAGATTCAATAGCAGTCCAAATATCAAAACTCATGCTTTCTAGATGAATTTTCATTTTAAGTTTCCACTGAGCATAGTTGTTTCCATTAAAGAAAGGTGGCTGGTTAGTAGCAGCGCCCTCAAGTCTATTATCTATGATATCACAAAAAGAATTTTAAAGAGATAAAAATTTAGAAATAACAGAAATTTTAAGAACTTTAAAATACAACTAAAATCACAGTTGAAAACCAGGGTACTTTAGAAAATATTTTCCAACCTCTGATACCAAATGTTGGTCGGAGTGGATACTCAAGAGGGGGGTGAATTGAGTTCCAATTAAAATTTTCTGTTAAAAACAATGTTTATTAAAATCCCCCTATTTTAATATTAGATTAAACTGTAGTGAATTTATACAGATTATAAAGGTTCAATTTGTTTCTCAAAGATTGATTAGTTCTCAGTTAACTTAATCATATGATTACATTAACTTTTGAAACTAATTTACTGGTTTATAATAAATATAAACACTTGCGAGTTTAACTATCAAAGTAGCTTTGAAGACGAATTATATTTCAAAGTAATAGCAGCGGAATATGAAATAAATATGTAGTATGGATATAGTATGTAACTACAAACACAGAGAATTAACCAAGAGGTTCAGTCTCAAGCCGAGACTTAGTCCTCTCAAAAGTTTATATAAAAATGATCCACACCCTGGATCGAGGTTAACAACAGTGAACACACTATCCAGGTCACAAGACCTCTACCACAGTTCTGCGTGGGGAAACAAACAACAGCTTGGAGCTGTCCAGGTCTCTCACGACCTCTACCACTATCCACAGTGGGAAATGAAGTGTAAAAAGGTTTTCTGAGGATTTACAGATCCTCCAGTGAAAGTACAGGAGTCATTGTGTGTGTTTAATACAGCAGATAACACACACTACTCAAGATGTAAAACAAATGTATCACAGAGCAGAGATGTAGAGTTTAGAAATGGCTCTAGTGATTTCAGTGTAGCTCTGGACTCTTTTGTATTTGGTCAGAATTTATTCTGAGTCCTCTTCTCGTTTTTGTTTGAGAAGAAGAGTGTCGTATGGTTCAGGTTCAAAGGTAGTGAGATGTAGTCGATGAAGTTCTTCAATGTTCTTTTGTATGCACATAACTCTTCTTGAGTAGGCATGATTGTGTATGAGGTTCTGTCTTGCTTGGTTCTTCCTCTTCTTTCTTTCCTCTATATTCTTCTTGTGTTCTTCCGTCCACTATCTTCTTCAGCAGAGTCTTCTTGTATTTATGTCACGTGCTTCGGAAGACAGAAAAAGTTTCCTTTCCGTAGGTACGAGGTACGGTTTCCTGACATCCGACAACCTTTATTAATTAATTGGCAGAGCATTAAAATATACCTAATATGACCGTTGGTTAGATAAAATAAAGATAAAGATAAAGAAATTCAAACAGTTGTTTATGACTATTGAAGAATCAAGTGATCGGTAGGTCATCAGCATTAGTGAGTAATGATCGGTGACTCAGATAGATCAACATCGGTGAGTCATTTGCATCGGTGAGTCATTTTGCATCGGTGAGTCATTTTGCATCGGTGAGTCATTTGATCAGCATCGGTCTGTCATCTGATCGGTGAGTCAGTTTGATCAGCATCGGTCTGTTATCTGATCGGTGAGTCAGTTTGATCAGCATTGGTCTGTTATCTGATCGGTGAGTCAGTTTGATCAGCATCGGTCTGTCATCTGATCGGTGAGTCATTTTGATCAGCATCGGTCTGTCATCTGATCGGTGAGTCAGATGATCAGCATCGGTCTGTCATCTGATCGGTGAGTCAGATGATCGGTGGCTCATTTTGATATCGGATCAGTGCGACCGTTGTCCTTTGATATTGGATCGGTGCTTCCGATGTTTGTTGATATTGGATCGGTACTTCCGATGTCTGTTGATATTGGATCGGTGCTTCCGATGTCTGTTGATATTGGATCGGTGCTTCCGATGTCTGTTGATATTGGATCGGTGCTTCCGATGTCTGTTGATATTGGATCGGTGCTTCCGATGTCTGTTGATATTGGATCGGTGCTTCCGATGTCTGTTGATATTGGATCGGTGCTTCCGATGTTTGTTGAAACCAGAAGACTTCCAAAATACTTTGTAAGTCAATAAGCATAGACAAAAACATGATAACAGATTCATTCACAGATTGTAATTAAGTTTATGAGAAATCAAACCAGATTAAGCATTAATGATATGTGATGATTTGTGATTATTAAAACATCAATCATAGACATGAAATCAACAATCTTCCAGAGGGCTCAACAATATATAATATATAATATATAACCTATAACCTATAACCTATAATATATAATATATAACATATAATATAGAATATAGAATATACAATATACAATATATAATATATAAAATATAAAATATAAAATATAATATATAATATATAATATATAATATATAATATATAATATATATAATATAAAATATAAAATATAAAATATAACATATAACATATATTATATAATATATAAAAAATATTATATAAGTAATGTATAAATAATAAATTAATTAAAAAATAAATTAATATATGATATAAATAATAAATTAATAATAAATTAATAAATAATAGATAATAGATAATAAATAATAAATAATAAATAATAAACCATGAATAAATAAATAATAAATATATAATAAATAAGAACTTAATAATTCAATAATAATAAATTAATAATATAAAAATAAAATAATAATAATAAATAAATAAATAATAAATGAATAATAAACTAATAATAAATAATTAATTAAAAAATTATCAATAAATTCATAAATAATAAATAATAAAAAATGAAAAATAGAAAATAGAAAATAAAAAAAATGAATAAATGAATGAATAAATAAATGAATGAATGAATAAGTAAATAAATAAATAAATAATAAATAATAAATAATAAATAATAAATAATAAATAATGACTAATAAATTATAATTGATCATTAATAATTAAGAATTAATATTTAAAAATCTATAAATTATTAATAAATTATTAATAAATTATTAATAAATAATTAATAAATAATTAAATAATAAATAAATAAATAAATAAATAATAAAGAAATAATAAACTAATAATAAATAAATAATTAATAAATTAAAAATTAAATAATAAATAATAAATGATAAATGATAAATAATAAATAATAAATAATAAATAATAAATAGTAAATAATAAATAAACAAACAAACAAACAAACAAACAAATAAATAAATAATAAATAATAATAAATAATAAATAATAAATAATGAATAAAAAATAAAAAATAAAAAATAATTAATAATAACTAATAATTATAATTGATAATTAATAATTAATAATCAATAACTAATATTTAATAAATAATATTCAATATTTAATATTCAATATCAATAATTAATAAATAATTAATAATTAATTAATAAATAATTAATAAATAATTAAATAATAAATAAATAAATAATAAACGAATAATAAACTAATAATAAATAAATAATAAATAAATAATAAATAAATTAAAAATAAATTAATAATTAATGTGTACATAGTAACTAAATAATAAATAAATAAATAAATAAATCAACATAAAATATTAAATAAATAAATAGATAAATAAATAAATAAATAAATAAATAAATAAATAATAAATAAATAAATAATAAATAATAAATAGTAGATAATTAATTAATTACTTAATTAGTTAAGTAATTAATAGTTTATTAATTATAAATAAATATTAAATAAATAAATAAATAACAAAAAAAATAAAATAAATAAATCCTAAAACATTAAGAACCTCTAAAAACCCTAAAAACACTGAAATGACCATAAAATCTGATCCATGACTTCTTTTTCAGCACCATAACCAGTAAAATCAAAGATCATGAAATGAGATCGATATGATATGTGGTACAGGCCGAACAATCACCTAGATCAAAAGTTATAACCGTTTGAATTTTAAGAAATCGGGATCGACAACTAAAACCTCTATTTCGGAGGCCTTATGGGCCTTTCTTGTGAAATAAAAAGGGGTAAAATGCTCAGAGAACTAGTACCAGACCTAAACGGTGTAGATCTCATCACATACTTTGATTTGATATGTGGTAGAGCCCAAATGGACACCCAGATTAAAAGTTATGGTCATTTGATGTTCGATTTCAATTTTCAAACTTTTTGAAATTTGAATATATATTTTTTCCTTTGATTATCACATGATTTAAATCTCACTAGGTTTTAGAACATTTCATAAGCATTGATTTTACTGGTTGTGGAGCTGAAATGGACTTCCAGATTAGAAGTTGTGGTTGTTTGACATCGATGTCATGTTTTCAAGTTTTTGTAGATTTGTTTTTAGTTTCACATTATTATTAACTAATAATTATAAATATTTATTAATTAAAACATTATAATTAATTAAAATTATAAATAATAAACTATATTTGATTATAAATAATAAATGAAAAATAAAATTTTTTAATAAATAATTTTTAATTTTTTTCTTCAATTTTGCGGTGGTTTTGAAAAAACCGCGGCTATTTCATGACAGTTTTTTTAAAAAACCACCGCTAAAAATAATTGTAATTTTTTTTGGATTTTTTTTAAAAAAATTATAAAAAATATTTTAAAACATTTAGTGGTGGTTTTTAAAAACACTGCTAAAAAACAACTGCTAATTTTTTGGTCGAAAAACATTTAGTGGCGGTTTTGAAAACCACCATGAAAAAACCACCGCTAACACTCTATTTTCCTATAGTGATCGGTATAACCCTTTATGACTAGCTCCTCATCTCCTCCATAGACCCAGAACATATTTGAAGTTCTTCTCAGATACTTAAGGTTAACCTTAACAAAAGACCAATGATTTTATCTGGGACCAACTTGATATCTGCCAACCATGGTCAATGTATATGCAACATCAAATCTTGTACATAACATGGAATACATGATTGATCCTATCATAGAAGCGTATGAGATCTTACTCACCCTATCTTTCTCATGTTGTGTCTGAGGAAAAATTTTCTTAGAAAGATATAAACCATGTGACACTGGAACCATTCCCCTCTTGGATTATTCTATACTAAATCTATTTTGTATCTTCTCAACATATGTACTTTGACGTAGTCCATGTAGCCTATTTTATCTATCACGAATCATCTTGATCCCTAGAATATTGGATGCTTTACCTAATTCTTTCATGGAGAAACACTTGTTTGACTTGTCCTTAATAGACTGGAAGTTTGGTATGTTTTTTCCAATAATTAATATGTCATCAAAATATTCTAATAGGATAACGAACGCATTCCCACTAAATCACTTGTAAATACTTGAACCACACTCATTATTAATGAAACCAAATTATTTTATGGATTAACCAAATCTAATGTTCCATGAACTGGATTCTTTATTCAATCAATAAATGGATCTCTACAACTTGAAAATCCTTTTGGCATCACCTGGAGTCATAAAGCCTTCTGGTTGTGTCATATAGAAATCTTTTTGAAGGTTTGCATTAAAGAACCCAATTTTAATATCCATCTTACAAATTTCATAGTCATGATAAGCTATTATGGAAAGTATAATTCTGATGGATTTAAACATAGAAATGGGTGAAAAGGTATCATTGTAGTCAATTCCTTGATGCTCTTTAGATCCTTTATCCACTATACTTGATTTACAAGTATTTACTTTAACTTACATGTCCAGTTTTCTCTTGAATACCCATTTTCACAGAACAGGCATTACATAAACTCGCGAATCAACCAGAACCCAAACTTGGTTTTGATACATGAAATCTATTTCAGAATTTGTAACTTCTTTAAATCTTGCATCTTCTGAGCTCTCTATTTCCTCTTTGTAAGAGATATGTTCATCATTGTCAACCAATAATTATTTACCATATTCAGTGACTAGAAAACCATATCTCTATAGTTCTCTTACCTCTTTTATGCGCATATGTAGTAGTTGTGTTTTAGGAACTACTTATTCCACATGGACCTATGGAATCTATCCGGGTAACAAATCTTATGTGTCTTGAGGATCAACTTAATCAAAGTTAATATATCTCCCACTATCCTTTTTAAATATGTTCTCCCTCTCATGAAGGATGACTTTTTTGGATATAATCACTTTCTTTCTTGAAGGGTTTTATATGTAGCATCACATTGTTTCCTTGGGATACCCTATAAAGATACACATTGTACCCTAAGGTTCAAGTTTTTTCCTTATAAGGACTTAACAAACACCTCATAACCCCATACACATGTATGTGACAAAACAAGGTTCTTTCCACTACATAGCTCAAATATAATTTCATTTCTTTATTTAGTTGGTAATTGGTTTAATTTGTATATCATAGTTTGTAATAAATATCCCCAAAAGGATAATGGATGATCTACATTACTCATTATTTACATTAACATTTCTATCAAGGTACAGTTCCTCCTTTCACTAGCACCATTCCACTATGGTGTGTAAGGTGGAGTGAGTTAATATAAAATCTCAAAATCTAGTAAGAAGTCGATAAACTCTTGGTTAAGCTATTCAGCACCTCGATCTGATCGAAGTTTCTTTATCTTCTTTACAAGTTGACTCTATACTTCATTCATGAATTCCTTGAATTTCTCAAAGGACTAAAACTTAAACCTCATCAAGTAGACTTAACCATATCTACTTAAGTCATTAATAGAATTTATGAAGTAAGAATACCCACCTCTAGCTTCTTTTGGAAGTGTTCCACACACATCAATGTGTACCGATACTAGAATATATATGTCCCTTTCATCCTGTCCACAAAATGGCAGTTTGGTCATTTTTCCTTGTAAAAAATAATGACATATTTCAGGTGGTTTTTAACTTATATGAGTCTAAATAACCATCTAGATAGAGATTTGTAAAACTCTTTTCATTCACATGACCAAGATGGTTATTCCACAACAAGGTGTTATATGAGTTGTGTGAACATGTTTCATTATCAAATTCTAATACTTGGTTTTCATAATATAATATTTAAAGGCCATTATTTAAATTATCCATATAATAACATATTTTTCCTTATAAAAAAAATATTTTTTATTTCCAAAATTGAAAATAAACCCATCTGTATCTAAGAATGATATAGAAATTATTTTCTTGGTAACCGTTGGTGCATAATAACAATATTTTAAAACCAAAATAATTCATGTTATAAATGAAAGGTGGTAGTCAGAAATGGACAGGGAAGCCAGCCTCACACAATTAACAGCTCTCAGATCCACCTATCATCTAGCAATATTTCAAAATATACAAGGTTCTTGCATTTGGATATAGATGTGAGCACTACATGCTCTATATAATACCCAATGTGTAGATATTGAAAGATTAAACTCGATAAAAAAACCACTTTATTTTCCCCTTGGTTATAGGTTTAGTACCACTTTCAAAGGCCTAGATTGCCACATGAAAAAAATACTACCTCCTTTTCCTTTCCCTGCCTCTAGATCATTCACTTTTTAGAAGGATGGTGCTCGGGAGAATTAGACTTGTTATGAGTATTGGGCTCAATTTCCTTGTTATTCCTTTTCTTTTTCACCATAATGATCATGGGTTTATCACACCCCATTTACATATCCACTTGGTGAATTGATGTAAGATGTTCTGAATGAATATTCTCATTATTTCTCATATTTTAATTAATAATAAAACATGATAAGGTCTTGGTATGTAATGAAAGTATGGGATCTATACGCAAATCATTTGTGAATTTAATCCCTAAGATGTCTAAGCATTCAATGTATCCAATAAGATTGACTATATGAGTCCTAGAGGAATATAATCTCTAATAATAGTTGTAAACAAAGAATTAGAGATCTCATACCCCTCTTTTCTCTCATTCTCTTGATAGAGATCCAAAAGGCGAGACATCATGCGATACACATCCATGTCCCCATGTTTCATTGGTTATAAATGATAGCATGAAACATTGAACATATGTAGAATCATCCAGATGTTTCTCATAGAGAGATAAATCTTCATCACTAGCCTTATTACCAAGTACATCAGGAATAGGTTCTTCTAGCACATATAATTTCCTTTCATGATGAAGGATAACCTGTAAGCGCCTTTTCTACTCTTGGATATTTATGCCGGTGAGAAGGTTATCCTTCTCAAGTAAGGATCACAATGATATTCATGACGTCATTTTAATTTTTTTCTATAAAATAAGATGATAATAATTTTAGTACATTATCTGATATAATTTATACAAATAAATATATATTATATTTTTTAGTCTCCCACTTTTTTATCAAAACCCAATAAACCTCACCATTGGCTTCAAAATATCTTTTTTCAATTGGAAATTAAAGTGGAAAGGATCCATATTCCCATTCTCAATACCCCAAATTTGGTTGGTCAGGTAACTCAAATGGTTTTATGTAGTCATTCCAAATTCCAACTACATTAAATCCCAGTTCCTTGATCTATTGAGTGGACTCCCCAATCATAAAATCCTTAAATTCGATTTCCTCAACCCTTGCCTCTCAGTCACACCAAGTCATGATTTTTCCATAAACCCTTGATGTGAACAATGTTAAGTTAACCAAAAACATCAAGTTAGAATTCCCTAATAATTGAAAGCACCCCAACATTGGTTGTTCAAGAACTTTGAGCTATGGTTCGATTTTAACTGAAGTATAAGAAGGCTATATCGAATTTATATATTTCATTGAGGGATTTCATTACTTTATGCATAAATTTACAATTATTATATTTATTACATGATTTTTAATATTAAGTGGATTTACTCAAGTGATTAACCATGTATTAGATAACATTTATGTATAATAAAATTTAATTTAGTTTTATCTTGCATGATTGTTAATTCATTGATTCATATGATTGAGAAAAATAATCCATAATGAAATAACCATTAAGCTAGACAAGAATAAAATAATAAAGTGGTATAATCATGAGCTTATACTAATGGTTGGTTTATCTAGTGGGTGATAGACTAATCGTTGACCTAGGGAGAAAACACCTTGAACCATTTGAGGTTCATGTTAGAGCTTTGCACCTATCCACTAACGTATCTCTCTTGGATTGGTCTCACCTTGGCTCTAAATGTAAACCACCTCCACTATCTTGGGAGATCCATCCATTAAATATTATTTTACTCATGCACAGGTGAGGGAAAAAGGGTTTACATAAAAGAAACCACGAGAACATAGGCCCTTACATAATAAGGGTAGAGAATGTACACATTCCAAAAATTTAATTTAATAAAAAATTAAATGAAACCAATCACATACAAAGGTCTGGTATATTCTCATGATCATCCACATGCATGCAAGATATTACACAGTTTAAAAAACTAACATTCAATTCTTAATCATTCTTATTTAAATAAACCATGCTCAAAAAATTAATTATCATATTTAATCAATAAATTCTTTTATCTTAATTCTCATCCAAATTTCCTTCATATTCCCATCAATCATATTTTTTTAAAAATTAAATAAATTTATTTAAAATTAATTGTGTACATAACTGTGCCTTAGAGAAAACATGGTGAATACCCTTCTGAATCTACCAAACATGTATTATACTCGTATACTATTTACTTTTTTGAGATATGGAATACACGCCATATCACATACTTTAATGATGTGTGGTTTCATCTTAATGATTACACAAATTACCTGATTTTTTCTATAACATGTCTTTCTTTAATGCACATAGAGTAAAAACTATATTACAACTCATACATGATATTTAGATGTGAACATTATGCAGATATTAATTAAACACACACACACACACATATATATTAAAACCCATCACATGTAGTTTCCTATAAACTTAATGACCACAAATAAGCACATATTGATAAGGTTTACATAGTATAATAAATAAATTCTAAATCTATGTAATTTGGTATAAGTACATGATGTGTACAGGAAAGATACACAACCTGTACATCTCTAACTATGTATCCAAGGTACTTTCCTAGGGACTGGATGTGTAAATCATGCCTCATAAAATTGGATTACATTGTGTGTATAAGAGACTACATGGAATGTGGTCTCCGAGTTACACAGTCACCACTTAGGTAGTCCGTGTATGGTAACACGTGGCCTATATATTACTAAAAGGTAATACACACTGTGTATGTGGGCTACACGATGTGTACTCCAGTTGATCGTGTTCCAGGATGGCCCGGTAAACATGTGATGTAAGAAATAAATACACCGTGCATCCTCAATGAACACATTTTGAATTAATTTTTGAATTAATTCTTAATGAATTGAACAAAAGTACATGGTTTGTATCTCTAGTTACAAGGTGTGTACCCCTGTGTTATCTGGCCGGAATCCTTGGAACTTTTGGATGATTTCCTCAATTTTATTTCATTCATAAAATTAATAATATTGATTAGATATATGAGAAACAAAGGAGAAATAAGTATATCTCACAGTTCAGATTAAAATAATGATTAAACTTCAATTGAAAACTAAATTAAAAAGGTATAAATAAATCAATGATCTGTAAATAATTATAAATAATTATATGAATACTATGATTCCATTTTAAGGTTTTAGGAATAGTGTAAGTGTGTGATAGGTCATGAACAACTTTTATTTTATTCATGATTGATGATCAATTCAATATTTACAAAATAAAAAATATCATGATCTATGGAATTGAATCAAAGGGAAAAGATAATAGATATAATTCTAGAATATGAGAGAGGATCATCAAATGTTATTTATAATTAATTAATCAATTAAAGAATTATGTTTTTGTAATTATTTCTTCATTTATGGATCTGAAAACATTTCTACGCTATACATTCATTGCGTCATAGGAATCAAGAGAAAATTACCTCTAGCGTTGATCCCCACATGTTCAAAAAATCACCGAACATCACTATAGAAATATTTGGTTGATGGAATAGAAGATCTTATCACTTGTGTCATCCACCTTTGATCGCCTCAAGAACCGCATCCAAATAATTCATCTTGATCTCTCTTGAGTTGATAATGGGTGGTGGAGGAAGATCACTCTCCATTCTTGGGAACATTCTTGGGGAAGAAATCTATCTAGGTTTTGAGATGATTCTCCAAATCCATTATGTACAACCAAAAAAATGAATTGGATCTCTAAGAAAATAATATAATTAGGTTTATATATCCTTAGGGTTATAAATAAATAATTACACAAGTTCTCTTTATTATTTATTTAATCTCCACAAAACACCATGTCAAATAATAATAATAATAATATTTCTTGATATTCTCTTAACATTCAAATTAAATTAAATAATATTAAATTAAATAATATTTATTATTTATTATTTATTAATGAACCATTAATATCAGTATAGTATTCCTCCAAAATATTTATCTATCTTAGAATAATGACTATTTATTTATTAATTAAATATCATACATTATTTTCCAATAAATAAATAATTTTTTTTACTAAATAGAAAATAAATATTTATTAAATATTTTTCTCACATTATATTATCCCAAATAACTGGTGACCGAATAAATGCGATAAAAAACATGAGTAATTATTAAAACACGTGTTGGAATAATATTTATTCAACCTTTTAAATAATAAATAATAATATTATCATTTAACTTTGATTCTAGATACTTTTATTGTGTGACCCTCTAGGCCCATCTCTCAATGTCATTAGGAGAAGAATCCTAATGTCCAAGGTTAGTGTCTAGCAACACACCATGAAACCCATAGAGGAAGAAGTTAATGATGAAATGAAATAATACCTCATATGGATGCTTACTAAGTAATTTAATCCCTTTATCATGATATCTCTTGCTAGTGCCATCAACATGTGTCCTTGATTTCTCTTTCTTTGACTTTCTTAAAATTGAACTTGCCTATAAAACATAATGGCCATGAATTTATTTAGGCTATATAATTTCCATCAAAGGGCTAGAGATATCAGATTACATTAAATAACATAAGGGACAAATCCTTTCTCACATTATTCATTAATGAAATACTACTCGAGGTAAGGGACTCTTAACTCAATTCCCATTCATTAGGTTAAGCATATACTTAGTTGAAAATACTATGCTAAGAATATGTGTGAAATGAATTTTGATTGATTTATGATTTATTTCCACTAGTATTTATGTGGCTATAAATTTGTTACAAATAATAATTTCATAGACTAACTCTCATCTCAATGATATGATATTTATAAGGGGTTTTCATCTCACTTTTACTTACGTAATACATACAAATCATTTAGAACTTATTCCATTGGGTGGTTTATATAATACCCCTTTTGATATGTTATATCATAAATCTATTCCTATTCATTTTATTTAAATATTCATTTATTTTAATTTATTTTATGGGGCGAATGAATCAAAATTTACCAAAATGGTAAGTGTTAATTTCATAATCCCATCATTATTTTGAATTTTTTTTGTTTAAGTATTCCCTAGGGTAATTATTTGATATTTATATCTTAAAAAAATCTATTTTCTTATATATGGGGTATCCTTAAAAATTTTCATGTAATAATACCATTTTTTCACTCTTCGGTTCTTAAATGATTGATAATTTTTTTGAGAATATATGAATCCATTTCTCTCTTCGATCGATAATAATTTTTCATCCATATATAAATTTTCTAAAAATGTTTTCAAAGATATTTTTAAATTCACTACCAGAAAAATAAACTTTAATTTTTTTTATTTTTTATCCTATTTTATAATTGAAGTAAATACAGGCACCATTGAATGTGGTACTTTCCATGTTCATTTTCATAAACCGATGTTGAAAACCCTTCCAGATGTAAAATTATATAGGGATTTCAACAATAGTTTTTTATAAAACCAATATTGAAATATGATATATATTTAATGGTTTTATACATTATTTTTATAAAAAACCAACATCAAAATGCTCACTTTCACCCTTTTGACATCTATTTCTTTTAAAAACAATGTTGATATCCTTAAATGGGGATTTCAACAATCAAATGCTGTGATATAGTGGGACCAATATGCTCAAAATTATATAAATAGTCATTTAAATAATCAATAAAATCATCAAATACATATTCTTGAACAATATAGGTCTCCATTTGATAAGTTTTTTAATATATCCCTTCAACATTTTCATATATATTTCAAAAGGATACATCCAACATAAATAAATATGCCCACATATTCTTATCCTACACACCAAATGAATCACCAGATAAACAATTATATCAAAAAACATAGTTAAAAAATATATTTCTCATTGAAAAAGTATGAGTGTATCTTTATTCTATAAAAAATCTAACAAATTTGGATCAACGACTTTTCTATAAATGGATTTGAAAAAATAACATAACCTTGTGATAGTGTTTTTAACAGGTATCAAAAATATATCAAACACTATGACTGGTAGCCATTATTGTATCAATACATGATAGTTGTGAGATTTCATACTTATTAATTTAAAATACTTTAATGACACTAAATTATTCAAATTTTAATAATATCCACTAATAATTTTAATGTCTTGGAGACAATGAAAAAAATTCATCTTCTAACTCTTACATAATGTGTGACAATTTTGAGGTATATATGTTCTATTTCATTTCACAATGGGAGTTGGATATGGATTCCAATCTTTCATGAAATCCTTCTTTTATATTTCCTTTTATTTCTAACAAATCTCCAATAAAACTATCACATATATTGTTCTTAACATTAATAACTTCAATGTTATGTTTTATCTTTAAAAATATCCTATAAGGTAGTTTGAATAATATAGACTATTTATACCATGTATTTTTTTGATGATTATAAATTCCCTTCTTTCCAAATGTACAATCTATATTTTTACAATGGTGTAATATTATTCAACTAACAATGGTTTTGGGGGTAGAGTATATTCTTGTAAACCATTAAATACTTTTTTAATATATTATAAGTATGATAAATTGTAAAAAATGTTGAATGTCCCATGTACATAGTCTTTATTCAATTTTGAAATTTATAATATGAAGTCAATTGTTCACAAATTAGATATAATTCATTCCCAATATCAATGTATTAGTATAAGTTTCCATAATTATGGAAATATTTTATAGTGAACATTATCATAGCATGAAAAAAATAATATTTCTTGTATGCATCAATAATTATAACAAATTTATCTCGTAGAAGTTTTAAATTTTCAATCAATGATGAAAGATATACATCAATATAATTTCATGACTATTATGGTTCAGAAATCATTAAAATCATCATAACATATTTTTTCTTTATACATATCTATGGGGAAAAATTTTAAACTACCAACAAAATAGGACATGAACTATAATGGCTACTAAGGCTCTGATATGGATTCAATACATATTTGGACAACCCCATTCTGAGATTTTAATACCCACTTCTAAAATTAGGAAATCTTTTAACAAATATCTTCTTCCATGGTGAATTAGTAGGGTAACATAAGTTACCATCATATACACACTCATTTTTATTCCATGTTAACCTTTTGGCATCACTTAAAATTTTAAAATTGACACTTAAAATGACTAATTATTAGAAGATACCAAATTTATTTAGTAGAAGGTTTGATGTTGGTAGTTGAGAATGAAATAGATTTGAATTTTTTATCCATATTATATCATGATGTCCCAGATTTAAGATATTTTGATGAAAATTCATATTCATTCTTATACCAAACAAAATCATTGGGGAAAGAATGTATCTTTTTTACACCCAAATCTCATTTGGAAAAATATTTTTATATCTTATAATTGGAATCTAGAAGCCCATTTCCTTCTAGAAGAATCTCTTTTAAAAGTTCAAGCAATTCAAATAAACTTTTATCAGGCCAACCATTTATTTTTTTCAATTTAATTAATATTAGAAAAGTTGAATACATTGTAAATTTATTACAACATGAGAATAATAGTTTCTAAAAATCTCCATACAATCATTCAAAAGTTTCTATTTTCTATATGGTTTCAATTCCACCACCATGAATTAATTATTCATTACGATCCTCTATCTCATTATGAATATTTTCATTAAGGTTTGATGTTAAATTTTCTATTCTCTCACCATGATAGATCCAACATGTATAATTATGGATAAAACTATAGAAAATGAGACGATCCTTGTCACCGCCTCCTTCTTCTAGGGTTACCGCGATGGCCACCCCCCGTATTCGTCGAGGTCTGGAGGCTTCCTCAGCTCGGGTGGCTTCGTGGAATCGGTGGTTCACCGTGCCTGCCTTCTCGCCCGATTTGGTTAGGGTTTCATTGCGGCGCGGTTCGTTCGATGACCGATGTTCCAGATCCAACCGATCTAGGTCTTCGCCTTACTTCCGGTGAGTTCAGTTGGTGTTTTGTAGTGGTTTTCGAGCTTGAGAAAGATGGCGGCGACGATATCTAGGTATTGGTATTTTTTATGATGCCTTGTGAATGTCTTATTCTTTTCTTGGATCTTCTTGTGGTTTGCTTGGTTCTGTGGTTGTTTCTTCCTCTGCTCTCCGGTTTGGATGAGGAATAGAGCTCTTGGATTCTGATGTTGATCTGTTTGGTGGTGAATTTGGTTCCTGGTTTTTGATTTTGTGTTGTTCGTGATCTGTTGGATGAACATGATGCCGGTGTTGGGTGAATCTACATATTATGCCTGGATGAGTCACATAATGTAGGTGTGTTGATGTGGTTTTTATATTTTGAATTTTGAATCCAGATGATGTTATGATTTGTAATCTAGTATGAAAGTTCCATGACCGCCGTTTATGATGTTGGGTTATTGTCTGTATGGTTACCGGTAACCCATAAACCGACTTTTTAGAAAATAAAAAAAATGGATTGTAGGTTTTGTTTTCTTTGGAATTTATCATTATAATATTCAAAAACTTCATCCATGGAAATAAAAGATTTTTTTTCAATATTCCATTTATAAAATTCCATGAAATCATCAACACCTTTTTTATGTTCATATGTGGTTCTTTAAAATTTCTTCTAATTAGGATCCATTAATTACTTATGATCACAATATAAAAGGAAAATATATTAAAACATATAAACATTTAAAATATATATATATAAAAAGATAAATTTTAAACATGAAAACATAAAATCAAAACATAAATTATTTAAAGAAATATCTGTGTGGGTGAGAAGGTTCACTATATAATTTAATGGTTACAACTTTTTAGGCATATTGAATTTATTTATTTTTTAAACCAATTTATATAACTATTTTTCATTGATTCCCATTATTTATACTTGGTGTGAATGATATTTCTATACAAGTTATTTATTATGAATTCAAAATTCCAAGTGTTTCTAAAATAATTTTTAGTTTGAACTTATAACATGAACCATAATTTCTAAAGGTGACATTTTAATTTTTAATGAAGTTTTCATGAACAGATTTGATGCTTAAATGGGTGTTATACATTCTTTATAAATATATTTTTTTAAGAAATAATGGATGTAATTACTATATTATGGCATGATCACCCTTTAACTATTTGGAATTTTATCTAAAATAGGGAAACATATTGACTTTTAAACATTATTGAGACCAATGTTGAATTAATTGGGATTCAAAATAAAAAAAATACATTAAGTGTTAATTTTAATCTTCTACCTTATGATAAAAATTGAAGATAATGTTGAAAATAACTGTAGGGGATGTTTATTTATATGGAAAAAATATAATTCATTGACTATAAATATAATGTTCCTTGAAATGTTATCAAAGAATGTGTGTTTTATGTGATAATTTACATGATAATCTAAGTGGTAAGTTTTATATATAGTGAGAGTTATTTTTCTAACATTGATGTGGTTGAATATTTAATTTTCTCCTAGTAACTAATCCAATGATTTTTTTATTACACTCATGAAAACTCTTTCATGGTGATAATTCAATATATCATTTAACTTTTTTTATTGAATAAATAATTCATGATTTAGATTATGATTTTGAATTCTATATTTAACATAACTTGTAAAATAAACGCATAACCCATTATTTAAATGTGTTAGTATGTGAAGTTTATGGATGATATTATTTTAATTATGATAAGCTACAATTAATTGGAAGAACATACACATCCATTATGCTATTGGAAGAACATACCCATTATTAATATGTGTGAGTCTGTGAAGTCATATATGAACTATATCACATTCAAAATTTAAAAAACATACAAATATGAAAAAAATTAAATTAATTAAATAAATGATATTAGAAAACAAATTATAATCATAAAAAATTATAACATTAATCAAAATTTTAAAAAAATTATATTTTACAGTAAAATGAATAAAAATAAATAAATTTACAAATAAAATTTTAAAAAAGAAAGTAAATAATATATATTCTAAAATATTAAAATGACATACAAAATTTTGATTTGTATAATGAAAAATAGCTCTGTAATTTGGATAAACTCAATCAAACTCGGTGGCAATAGAACAAAGGCAGTAAGATTGAAGAAAAACGAGTGAAAAAATGAATAAAAAAAGAACCAAGAATAACCTTAAACCACAGTTGGGGATCAATAAAAGTATCTAGAGGATCATAAAAACATATTAAGGATAAAAAATATTAAAAGTGGAAGAAAATATACAACAAGATATTTTAAACATCATCGAGGATCTAAGGGTGATTTCGAGTAGTGTCGTTGCTTGAGAGAGAGGGTATAAAGAGAAAAAAATGATGGTTTTTGGATAAAAAATATTTTTTAATAATATTTAGTGTCACATTTCATAAATTTTACATTAAATATTTTTTTAAATACTTTTAACATCATTTTTTATTAAACGAACATTAAAATCACAACCGAAAAGCTTTTAGCATCGGTTTTATAAAAAATCGATGCTAAAATCTCCCCCATAAGATTCAATATCAGTTTTTAAAGAACTTATGTTGAAAAACCAATTTCAAATAATATTATTCTATTAGTGTACCAGACTATGATTTTTAAAAGTCATTTTCCCCATGTTTTTCTTTTTTAAAATTGTTTAAAAGGAATATTCCTGTCATTTTTCAAATAAGGAACTTTTTAACTATTACTGAAAATGTGAAAGGAATACATTTTTAATGTTTACAACATGAATGGTATTTCCTTCCACCATGACCATTATTTCCCAAAAATAATTTAAAATAAAATTATTTCCACAATATTTGTTGAATTTTAGTTTTTCAAAAGTTATTTTCAAAGTGAAATTGTAATTTTCCTCAAGAATATTTTTAATATTTTTAAAAGTATTTTCATCATCAACAAGAACCTTTAATTTAATGTATTTATTCTAAATTATGTGGTATAATTCAATTTAAGATTTTACTTGAAGACACGATGAAAAAGAGGGCTTCCAAAGAGAAAATTCACATAAGTATAAAAGTTGTTAACATTAAAATTAAATATGATATTGATTTGAATTACATAAATTAGTTAAATTTTAAAACATTTGAACTAAATTTACTTTGAAACCAATTTAAAATATAATTTATCTTTATAAATTATTTAAACTAAAAGGCAGTTTTCATTTAAAATTTAGTCTTTTTCACTATTCATAAAAAAATTAATCTTTTATGAAAATTATCAAAAATTCACCCAAAGATAATTTTCAAATTTAGATTTCAATAATGAAGTATATTTTTTAAAATAAATTTTCTATATCTGGTAAAATGCAATTTTAAATTATTTGCGCAAAGCGTGACTTATCCACCATTCATAAAAGTACAGTTTTTCAAAAATAAATTCTTTCTCTATAAAATGGTTATTATTTTTTATTTCTAATTAATAGATAACCAATGAAAATGTGTAAACCATATATTTTCATAAATTAGTTAAACCTATTCATATTCATTGACTTGATTGAAATGTTATAATAGTCACCTTTTAAATGATAATATTTTAATAGAGTATTGTGTTTCGTTTAAACCCTATATTGCATGCATCATAAGTCATCAAAGAAATTAAATTTATTTAAAAAATATATATCATAAAGTATTTGGGTGTAACGACCTATTAACTTTCTTTTAGGTATGTTATGATCTTTTTCATTGGCTTCCCTTTTTTGTTAGGTGAGTATTTTTGGCCCCGAATTGGGAGGATACCTATAATGGTGAAGTCACATATTTTTTGGATTTCTAGATTTTCCAAGGGAATTTATACTATTTGATGAGTATTTATACAACATGCAGTAGGGTTTCACAATGTGTAATACTTTCCAGACTCATCCTGTGAGTGGAATTCAAAGTGTTAGTTTTTACATGTTGTGTAATGTGAAATCTAGATTTTTATTAAAAAGGCAACACATTTTTCAATGTAACTAAAAATTAAAGGGATTCATGATGTGTAATAGATTACATTCCATGAATTCTCTGAGTGTCAGTTTTTACGGTGTTATGTGGGTTTTTGAGCACTCATTTGTTTTTTATCCTCCTTCACTCAACCAAAACTCTTACCCTAGAAAAATTTGGGTGTCTTCCTTCCATCTAGATCAATTAACTCAACGATTAATCATTAGGGTTAGGCACTTCATCTCATCAGCTAATCGTTCCTCTTGGTTTCTCTCTCATTGGTGGTTGTGGAACCATTTTTTGTAGGTATTGCTTATTGTATTGTGTTTTCTATCAATCATTTTCAGCCTTTGGTCGTGGCTTTCTTCCAAAGGTAGATCTTGTAGTTTCCAAGCCCCATTATCAAATGCAGTTAGGTTTTCTATGATCTCGAGGTATATAAATATATTCAATTATTATAATTTCTTGTTTTGAATATAGTTTTTATTGATTTCATGGGATTTGAAATATAATTTCATGTTTTGAAGTTGAAAAGTGCATGGGTTCATGTTTTAAAGGGAGTCTTTCCTTAAAAAAGAAGTTACCTTATTTAGAAATGGAAAATGGATTTTTAAACCTTGAAGAAGATTGTCTTGATTTTGAAATTGTTTTGAAAAAAATGTGACCATGATTATTAAAATATAAATAGACAAAAATTTCATAGTAGGAACCTTGGGTACACTGAGATAGAGACATGAGTAGCCTTAATGTGTGTGACACCACTAGAAGATAACCTTTTATTTGTTGATAGTCTATAGAAGGCCTTGATGTTAGTTTAGATCCATATTTCTGCCTTTTTGGGCTTGCGAGTGTCTTGTGTGTATTGTCCCATATGATAGAGCTCGGAAGGTTAGTTCATTATTGTTTCTAGTTATTTATTACATGATAGTTTATTTCACATATATTGGATCACATGTATATTTGATTTTTTGATTTCTCAATTTATTTATTTATAGATTTAGTAGTTATAGAATGCAATTTGTGAAAACAGGAGAATATATTGAAAAAGGATTTCAAAATTTTTATTTATAAAAAATCTTATAAAACTATTTTTCTTTAAATCTTGAACTTTTTCATTATTATTATTAGAACTTGAATAGAATATCTTAGTTGTGTCTTATCAGGACTTGTTTCTCACACCCAGCTTCTGACTATGGGTGGCTATAGATTTTTTTTGTGGGATTCAGGTAAAGGAAAGTGCATACAGTAGTGATGAAAGTGTTCTATTTACATTTCTATTCATTTTAGGATAGTTTGGAGATGATGCTTGGTCACATAGAGACTTGTTGTCTATACATGTCATGATTTTCTAGTTTATTCGGTTTGTATCAGTTGTATCCTTTATTTGTTTCTAAACTGTACTTTGATTTTATGTTTGGTTTTTTTGATATTCAAGACTAGTTTCATTTTATCTATTTTACACCACTCTGTAATGGGTTGGCTTGGGTGACTGGTCTAGTTGGGCCGGGTTGGTCTGTTACAATTTGGTTTCTGAGGGTTACTCAACCTAAATTGTGTCATAACTACCTGATTATAATTAGTGTCTTGGTTATATAGGATTAGGATCGTCATAATTCAGTCAGTAGGTATAGAAAAGAGGCCTACCCATATTTCTCCCATTATTGAATTTGAGTTTCCATGGGATGTTGAAAAATATTTTCTAAGCCCAAGACCAAGTATTTAGATTCATTTGAGTAAATTTTATGGGAATTTTATTTAAATCAACCTATTTAAAATGTTTGAGGACTTAGTGTGTTTATGATCATTTGAATAAAATAAATGGGGAGTCTATTTGGATGGAGATACTCCTAGGAAAAGGGTGTTTCCCTTTTGTGATAGGATTCATAACTTCTTTAAATTTTAACTGTTTTAAATCATGGTTTTGGATTCTTATTTTTAGTTCAATGGTTTTGGAACATTATCATGGATGATTGGATGTTGTATTGAGTTTAAGAGAAAATTACTCCAAGAAGTGCTCTTCCAAATACAATAGGGTAAGCCGTGAGGTAGGTCCCGCATATGAATCCTTTACTGGACCCTTATTTGGTTGAAGTAGTGATCTATACCATTTAGACTCTGGGGTCAGTAGGTGTAGTGAACATGAGAAGAGATGTGGATCATGGTTTAAAATTTACTGAGCATCATCCAACTATATTTCTATGGTGACAATGGACCATAAGAATTGGAGGAGTTTCTTGAACATATTGACTGGATATTCAACTTTTTGAAGACTTTTGAGGATTCCCAGGTGGTTCATGCCATGTATATGGTTGAAGGATTGGGAATAAGATGACGAGACTCAATAGTTAAAGATAAGTGAAATTAAGGTCTTACCTTGGTATCTATCAAGAATATATTCAATCTTTACTTTTATCCTGAGACTTTACATGAGACAAATACCTAGGAGTTTCTGACATCGAATAAAGGGAAGCATATTGTTCTAGAGTACTCCTCCAGATTTTCTAAGATGGTACATCTAGCACCGAAACATGTCACCAATGATTATAGGAAGGCTAGAAGTTTTGAGAACTAGATGATGGATGATGTTTGTTCAATGCTTGCTCTTATGTGTCTTTTGACCTTTTTGGAGGTCATGTATAAAGCAAATTTAGATGAGGAATACATAACTGGAGTGAAAGGATTATGAGGAGCTTCAATGGGTACACATATTATCCATGGTGCTTCTTCTGGTCTGAAAAGAAACTGCAAGAGTGGTCAGTTTTCTAGAGGACCTATTTCAAGGGAATCTATATGGTAGAAAAAGGTTTTTTTCTACCACTATGGGAGGTGTGGTCATACCATGCCTTAGTGTGTGGAAAATACTAGGACTTTTCATCATTGGGAATGATATGGCCATCTGAAGTATTTCTATAATAAGATACCCCAAGGAATTAAGGTGGTATCCACTTTCCCCAAGGGTTCAAAGTTTCATGTTGATGCGTCCAAGGGTGGTGGGTCCCATTCTAACGATAAGGGGGAAGTACAAGTGGCTAAATCTTGATGACATTATGTAGTTGAGTGTTTGATAGAGGAATCCAAAGAACAACCAACTACTATTTGAGGTATATTGCTTATTTCATCTTCTATGCTTCTATCATTGTTTGATATAGGTGTTACTTATTATTTTAAATAATTAATACTGGTTGATCTGTTGGGATTTAATTTATATATTATGCCTTTCTTGTTGGATCTTTCCACACCTTTGGGAAAGAGGTCTGAACAAGGTTTCAAATGTCCCACATGACGTGTGATAATAGGAAACTTTGAGGTGTTTTGGGAGTTCTTAGTGATTGATATTGACATATTTGACTTGATCATCAACATGTAATGAATTATTATCATTAAGGACCATATATACTATTATCACATTCAGGTTCATTTCTTATCTATAGATGGGGTCAATCATGTTTTTGGGGTGAGTAGGACTCTAGATTGGGAAGGGTGGGGCCGGTTGTTCCTTATGATGGATTAATCTCATGCCAGTTTTCAAAAATTCTTCTTGATGAAATTGACCTATTCTTGGGTGGTCATATACATTCTATTGTGTGTGTGTACCTTGAGGTCTTTCCAGATGATTTTTATAGCTTTCCACCATAGATAGAGGTCGATTTTACTATCTACATGTCACCTAGAATGATTCCCATTTATATGTCATCCTATCGTATGACACCTATAGAGTCGGTAGAACTTAAATTCTATCTTTAGGACCTATATAAGAAAGGATTTATTCATCCTATAATGTCACTATGGTATTTTCATATAATCTTTGCTAATAAGGAAGACAAAATTCATAGAATTATTAGTGACTAGAAGAAGTTGAATCGGGTGACCATTAAGATTAAGTAGCATTTACCCAAAATTGATGATCTTTTTGATCAGCTGAGAGGGGATCATTGGTTTTCTAAGATTGAACCGTGTTTCGGGTACCACCATTTGAGATTTTGAGAAGACTATATACCCAAGAAAACTTTTTAGAGTTGATATGGGAATTTTGAGTTTTTAGTTATGCCATTTAGACTCACTAACACTCCAGCAGTGTTCATGGATTTGATGAACCAATTTTTCATCGGTTATTGGACTCATTTGTTGTTGTGTTCATAGATGATATCTTATTGTACTCCAAGAAAGTGGGGGATCATAAAGACCATTTTAATATCATTCTTTGAACATTGAGGGAACATCGTCTGTATGGTAATCTTTCCCAGTGTGAGCTTTGGATCTAGAAAGTGATGTTTCTGGGGCATGTGATATTTCAGAGGGGTGACTCAATTGATCCCAAAAATTTTTAGGTAGTTATGTAATGGGTTAATCCCATAAATGTGTTTGATATCCAAAGATTCTTGGGTTTGATAAGTTACTATAGATAGTTTGTTAGGGACTTCTCCAAGCTCACATCTTCGATGACAACTTTAACTCTTAAGGGTGTGATTTTTGAATGGAATGTCTAGTGTCAGAGATATTTTGAGGAGATGAAGATAAGGTTGACTTCGTCACCAATTTTGATTCTCTCGGAACCAGGTTCAGGTTATGATGTTTTCTATAATGCTTATAGTACATGTTTGGGATGTGTATTGATGCTGGGGAAATAGGTAGTGGCTTATGAATCACGCTATTTATGATCTTGTTAGAAGAAATACCCTACCCATGATCTTGAGTTGGTACCTGTTATTCACACGCTGAAAACATGGCATCACTACCTCCTTAGAGAATACTTTATGGTATATTATGATCATAAAATCCTAAATTATATCTTCACTCAGATAGATATGAACTTACTACATATAAAATGGGTTGATTAACTTCATAACATTGATTTTTATATCTTATATAACCCTAGGAAAGGGAATGTGATGCGTGATACACTGAGAAAAAAGTTACCAACATAATTCCTGAAGGAATCAATCGAGAAATGATCTCTAATGAGTTTGATTACTGAGAAGAGATTGGGAGAAGAGGATTTTGGTAGATAGGTGTTCCTGGATTCAATAAAGGTTGAATCATGTTTTGATGAGTGAGTTATACTTGAGTAGAAGATAGAAACTGAGATCCGATACTTAGTAAAAATACTAAATTGTGGGGAAACCTCATGCGAGTGGTCTCAATCTCCCATTGGATAATTCTTCTTCTGTAACATGCTCGTTATTCCATTTTACTTGAGTAATGAGTTTCTAGATAGTGAAAACTGATCATGTTGTTCCGTACACCAAGGGGATACAAATATGTACCATAATTTTAGATATCGGTATTGGGGTCCGGGTATGAGGTGGTAATTTTCATATTTTGTATTGTGGTATCTCCTTTGTCAAATATTTAAGGAAGATCACCAGAGACCTATAGGTTTTTTTACAGCCTTTAGTTGTTTCAGTAGGGAAATGGGATGGGATTTCTAGGTATTTATTCATTGGTTTACCATAGACTCCTAGTGGGAAGGATGCAATTTGGGTGATTTTTGATAGGCTCATTAAATCAATGCATTTTTTTCCAATAAAGGAGATAATGAAAGTGAAAAAACATGGGGACTTATACATCTAATATATTATGAATCTTCTTGGTGTTCCCACTATATTTGTTTCTGATAGGGACTCAAGGTTCACATCTAGGTTCTGAAAATGTTTATATGAGGAAATAGGGTTGTAGTTAAAATTTAGCATGGATTATCATTGATAGATGAATGGATAGACATAGAGGGATATCTAGGTTCTGGAGTATATTCTTTGAGAGTATGTGCTTGATTTTAGAGGATCTTGGGATATACATTTAACTTTGGTCGAGTTTTTTTATAAAAATAGTTATCAAGATTTTATTAGGATGGTAACCATTGAGGCTTTGTATGTGAAACCATGTCTATCTACCTTGTGCTATGTAGAGTTGTGAGAATAGTTATTTGTTAGACCGAGCATCTTATAGGATATAATAGAGCTAGTGAATTTTATCCAGAGTAATTTGATCATGGAACATAGTTATTTGAATTCTTATTTGTACCATCATTGGTAGCCATTGGAATTTGAGGTTGGTGATCGATCCTTTCTCAAAGTTTTCACCTCACTTGGGATATCGTCAGTTGGTTAAGAAGGGTATGTTAGCAATAATGTTTATGGGTCCCTTTGAGAACATTGAGAGACTGGTGAGGGTAGCCTATCGATTTTTATTAATATCTATCTTGACATACATACATGATGTGTTTCATGTTTCCTAGTTGAGGAGGTATATATCATATCCTTTATATGTGATTATATGGGAATATGTTGTTCTTGAGTATGATACCACTTCGACTGACCATCCAATTCAAATTATATAATGCCGGGATAAGGTACTGCATGGTAAAAGGATTCCCATGATCTGGGTATTGTGGTAGTGAATACATGATCTCCAAAATATGTGGGAGCATGAGTCATTGACAAGTAAGCAACAACCTTCTATTTTTGTGGATCCCAGATCTTTATCTCTTTTTAGGGACAAAAATATTTTAAGTAGGGGAGATTGTAACACCTTGTTAACTTTTTATCATGTGTGTTTTGATCTTTGTCTTTGGATTCCATTTTTCAGTGGCCAAGTATTTTCATACTAAATTGGGAGGATAGTTGTAATAGTGAAGTCATAGATTTGATGGATTTTTAGCTTTTCTCTAGGATTTTCTACTATTCACTGGGCAGTTACATGATATGGAGTAGGGTTTCATGACATGTAATGCTGGCCGAACTCATCCTATGAGTGGATTTCACTACATGAGATTTTACACTTAATGTAATGTTTATATTTCATGTAATTTGAAATATGGGTTTTTATTAAAAATGAGATGTGTTTTCCAGTGTAACTAAAAATTAAAGGGATTTACGACGTGTTAAAGATTACACACCATGTAATTTATGAAGTTCTAGTTTTTAGGGTGTCATTCCAGTGTATGAGGGATCCTTTTTTTATAGCCTCCTCCACTCTTCCAGAGATCTTACCCTAGGTGATTTTTGGTGTCTTCCTTCTATCCAGATCAATTCATTCAATGATTGATCAGTAGAGTTAGGAACATGGTCTCTTATGGTTTTCTTTCCTCCTAGTTTCTCTCTCTTTGGTTTCTATGATACTATTTGTTATTGGGATTGTTGATTGTATTTTGTTTTATATCAATCCTTTTCATTCTTTGGTCATTCCTTATCTTCTGAAGGTAGATCTTCTAGTTTCCAATATACATTGTCAAAGGAAATTAGGTTTTATATGCTCTTGAGGTAAGAATACATGTTCAATTTTTCTAATTTCTTGAATTTATTATAGTTCATATTGATTTATTGTGTTTTTAAATATAATTACATGTGTTGAAATTGAAAAATGAATGGGTTTATGTTTTAAAGGGGGATTTTTACTTGAAAATAGAATTTCAATTATTTTAAAAGTAAAATGGACTTTCAAACCCAGATGGAGATTGTATTGGATTTGAAATTATTTTTATAAAAACGTGAACATGTTTTTTAAAACATAAATTGAGAAAAATTAAACAGTGGTAACCTTGGGTAAGTTGAGATAGAAACATGGGTAGCCTTAGTGTGTGTGACACCACATAGAGGTAACCTCTTATATGTCCATGGTCTATTGTAGGCCTTGATGTTACTTCAGATCTATCTTTATGCCATGTTTGGTATGTCACTGTCTAGTACATATTCTATCATTGGATAGAGATCAACTGGTAGGTGCATTATTATTTCTGTTTGTTTATTACATGATAATTTATTTCATCTATGTTGGTTCACATATACATTTACTTTTTTGTGTCTTTACCTTATTTTTTTGGATTGGGATTTTATATAATTCAATTTTTGAAAACTCAAAAATCATTTGAAAATGGTTTTAAAATTTATTATTTATAAAAATTATTGTAAAACTATTTGTTTTAAAGATTTTCCTTTTTTTTATTATTATTATAACTTTTATAGATTCTTTTAGTGGTATCCTAATGAGACTTGTTTCCCACACACTACATATTCCTATGGGAATATGTTTATTATTTTGTAGGATTAAGGTAAAGGAATGTTCATACAGTAGTGATGCAAGTTTTATCTTTACATATCTATTCATTTCAGGATGGTTTAGAGGTGAAACTTGGTCACATTGAGACATGATGTCTAGACATGTCATGTTTTTTTTTCTGGTTTACCTAGTTTGGATCATTTGTATCTTTCATTTCCCACATTGTACTCTGGATTTATTTATTTTTTTAATGATATTAAAGACTTGTTTAATTTTCTTTGTTTTACCCCACCCTATAATGAACTATCTTGGGTGACTGTTCTAGTTGGATATGGTTGGTCTGTTACATTGGGTGTTATATTTTCTTCTATGCTTGGTGTTTCATGTCATACATTATATTGAACATGATATTCCTATTTTAAAATCTCAGGGTGTTACATTCTTCCCCCTTAAATAAATTTTTTCCTCACAATTTAACTTTATATCAATAATAAAGTGTTAGAAATTTTAAAATCCCCTTCTTGAAATCAAATATCACGAGAAAGGTTAAAAATATTTACTCTTGATAAGATATAATGGGAAGTATGATGGTCATCTGGAATTTTCACATAACTAGTTTTCCCAGTAAGAGAACATTGGTTTCAATCGAAGAAATTGACATAGAATAGAAACATATATAATTATTGCGAGTGGTAGAGGTTATTGATTACATGATAGTAAATGATCAATGGAAAGTTAAGGACCTCAAAACCCTAAATATGTGATGATTTAAAAACCAACTAGTTCAACATAAATGAAGATATTAGGATAAAATTTTGTTTAAATATCATTTTTCTAAAGTTGTGAAATTTCTTTACCATGTAGACTGAGAACATATGAAGATATAATTACTTGATAACATGTATAATTTCATCCTTTTGTTGTGCCTCAATCAATTCCCACTTCATTTATTACTCTCAAAAATGAATATAAAAAATTATTTTTTTTACCCGAAGCATATTCAACAGATCATTAGAATAAAATATCATTTCTCATGTCTCTAGATATTTTCCAAAACCAAAATGGTTTTCACAAGTTATCCAATAACACCTAAATTTAAAATTAACCCATTCTATATATAGTTAACCTTATGAATCATCCAAAATATGTATCTCCAAATATAAAGTCCAAAAAATTTGAAGGAAGGTCACTAAAGTAATATTATATTTCCCATACAATATAAAGTGTATTTTAATGTCACATTCAAAATATTTGAATACATTTATTACCATAAAACCATAAAGAAAACATGCATGATCCCAAAAATAAAATATTAGGTTTTTGAATATAATCTATAGATCTAAATATTCAGTAAACTCCAACAATGATAACAAAAAACATAATATCACTAACCAATTTCTTGTTCACCAATACTATCCCATAATAATATCATTGTTATTATTATCTCAACATAGATCACACATTATGGGTTATACTCCCTTAATTTTGTACTTTCTAAGAGTTTAAAATTGTCACTAAATCACATTTCTTTGTCATTAGTACCATTAAACATATACCCTCACATCCTTTAAGAAATAATACTATAACACAATCATTATACATTTCATGATTCTTATAACCATAATATCATTGATTAAATAATCATAAAATATAATTATTGAATCCTAAACATAATCACATTATTCATTACACTTCATCTATAGTAATAATATAAGATTTACTATGATCCCTTAGATTATTCTAGGGTATATTCCCTTGATGCTTGGTGCATTAATTTTCATAGTGCCCCATATCCTTATAATTTAAGCATTGAACATTTAATTTTTTTTTCTTTCCCTTAAAATCAAAATAATGGTAGCCTCTCTCTCTACACTTGTAGAAAACTACCATTCCCTTCAACCAAGTACTAGGTTGTTTCTTCCGATAATTTTTACCAGTAGGAAAATCCTTATTTCCCTTATTCCCCATATACATTTTTTATTTACTATCCTCTTATTATATAGATTACCTTCAAATCCATAATACTTAGATATTTTTTTCTCTATATTGATATCACATTATACTATGTATTCATATAATGGAAATGTTTGGGAGACTATTTCCCTTAAAATATTATCTTAATCCCATTAAAGAAATGATTGTTTTTACTATTTAGATTATGTACAATGATATAGTTACCAATCTTTCAACCAGGTGCCATTTATAAATAATATCATACACTAGATTATATCATAATGTTATGAAACTTTATGTATAATCCTAAATCTAGTGAAACACTTAACATAAATTGAAAATTTTATTTATAGATAATCTCATAATAATAAATATGTTTTCTTTGCGGATATATTTATTTTTAACTCCTTTATAATGGTCTGTAAAGAAAATTTTATTTATCCAAATCATATCCTATAACAGTGTCAAACCAGGTGTATATTAATTCCTATTTTCATGCACTAGGTGAAAATTGAGTAAAGACCAACATTCCCTTTTTAGAGTTCTTACTCCAAGGTACATCTGTGCTATAACCACATCCATTGTAGTATCCACATGAGGATGTATTTCTAGAAAAAAACATATAATCTATTCCTTAAAAAAATCATAGGATGTTATTATATACTCATCCTCAAATTATATTATAGGGTTATGTTTTATAATCTATGTTTTCATAAATCTAGTTCCCAAGGTTTCTTCTAAACTTTATCTGATACCAGCTAAAGTGACCCCGACCCCAATATCTTAGAGCTGGTGTATACTTTATTAAATTATAAATACATACAAGGAATCACATCTCAAATGAATGAATATTTTAGTGGTCTTGGTAAAATAGATACATACATGAAATTATTATTAAAATTGAAAACTGAAAATACACATAGTATTTTATTTTATAACACCGTTATTCCTTATAGTGTATCCCTTCACTACTGGAAATCCTAGTTTTACCAACGGTTATATCCCAAAGGTTTACTAAACCGTTGGGAATAGCCATCTATACCAGCGGTTATCAGAAACCGTTAGTATAGATGGTTTTATAGACACTTTTACCAACGGTTGTAATGAACCGTTGGTATAGAGGAGTTTTTACCAACGGTTCAATGAGAACTGTTGGTAGAAGTTGGATTTCGGTGACCTTTACCAATGGTTCTCATTGAACCGTTGGTAAAGGTTTGGGCTGAATGTATATACCAACGGTTTTTAAAAACCGTTGGTAAAAATTTCCCCCAAATTGGCAGTAGCCCATCCTCTCCCCCATTCGCGATCCAGAGCCCTAAACGGGAGCTATCGGCGATTTTGGAGGTGCTTCCGGTTCTATTCCTCCATCCCATCCAAGGCAAGTTATTTTCTTTAACTTTCAGTTTTTATTTTCGATTTTGATGTGTATATGTTTCTCTTTAGGATGAGACCAATTTCTATTCTCATATTCCCACCCAATTTATGTTCCAGCCCTATTTATGTTTCAGTTCTTTATTAAATTCCATGCATATTCCAGCCCATATAGATTGCATTAGACGGTTGTCTAATTTTTGGATGTGCCTTTCATGTTTCATTACCAAGAAATTTTTATTATATGTTATAAAATTCAATCACATGTTTAGTTTTAACATTTATAGTTACTTTATTATCTTGTGTCAATAATTTATATTAATAATCTTTTCATATATTCCATCGTTGAGTGTTTTTACTTGTGCAATAGAATTCCAAGATCATGTTACTTCATAGTGATTATTTAGATTTCAAAGTGTTTTATTTTTCATGTTAAATTTATTAAAAAGTTTTGGGGACTAATTAAAGTTATTAGATTCCAATTTCCATGCTTCTATGCTTGTTAAGAATTAAATGAAATATGATGGTTGTAATTAAATGAAATTCAATGTTCAATTTTTATCATGTATGGGTGATTAATAAATTGGAATGTGATGAACCATATAATTGAACCATTGTTGATGAAAATTATATACCAAAAGGTTATTGAATAAAAGTTATTCTTGTGAATTTCGTTACATCATAGATAAAATGGTTGTGGTTATATGAGAGATACCTCTGATGGTTCTTTGATCATTGTTTTATGGAGAATGAATGGTTTAGGTCCGGTATTAATAGTAGCTTCCAGTGAGACCATTTTAGTATAAGGGGAAACGAGATTATGATCTGCAAGGGGGTGATTGAGTTGGTAGAGACCAAACATTGTTTTTTCCTTGTGTTCAAGAACCATAAATAGAGTGTTCCAATTAGGTGGTCATCAGTAAAGTCGTAGGTAAGATTTCCAAGTCCTGTTTCATGAAGTTGAATATGTGGTGCTATAGTGGTTTTGGATTGTTTGAGGTACTATTAGTGTATTATAAACCCTCATTTGTTCCATATTCATTTAAATTCATTTAATATCATTTTTTTCACACACACCATTATATCCTCTAAAACTATATTTAGAGTGTATTTTCATTCGTATGGTGTTAAATATTTTAGTAAATGTCCATACTAGCTTCTTTTATGTGTTTTAGGGGTTTAGACTAATGACAGGGCTGCATGATTATTGTGGGGGTATTGTTTTAATATAAATATACCTATACACCCCGAACCCCTTGGACAACCTGACCACCCCCACGGACAGCCCACCCACCTGGACACCCCGACCCCCCTAGACATCCCCCCACCCCCTGGACACCTCCAACCCCCCGGACGGCCCCACCACCCCCTAGACACCCCGCACCCCCTGGACATGCCACACCCCCCTTGGACAGTCCCGCCACTCCCATGATCCTCATCCTACTCCTCATCCTGATCTACTTGAAGAAGTTAAAGTATAAAACTCATATACTCCCAACAAGACCCTTAAGTATTATGTATTCCTTGATCCACTTCCAATATCTTACTGGTCAATCCTTGAATATAGGCATTAGAAATTTTGTATCTTATTTTCTTATATACACTGTATTTTGTTGTATTTCTTAATATGATTCTCATATAGAGTAATGTGTCAATTATGATTTTATATAGAGTAAAAAATTGTCATTTACGTAAATATTTTTTTTGATTAAACTTTAATATTATTGAATTGATTTGAAATGAATTATTGTGATTTTTTTATAGAATGGATAGAAGTAGGATGTACGAAACTGATCGGATTTCAACCGATTTTCAAAATAATTTGAACAGCTTTCTAGATTTTGCATTTGACAAGGCTTCAGATAGTGGTCGCATACACTGCCCATGTTTTAATTGTGTTGGAAGACCTTGGTTGAGCCGAGAAGCAGTTAACTATCATATAACCAAATATGGTTTCCAAACAAACTATTATGTGTGGTATCACAATGGAGAGAAAATGGAATCTCAAAATGTTGATGATCCAAATGATAGGACTGAATTGAAGAGTTTGATATATGATCGGTTTCCATTTATTCGACATCATGAGAAGGAAAGGATGTCCAGCCAAAAAGATTTTGATACAAGCACACATGATGCGTCCAATGAAAATGATGATGTTGATAGAGTGAAAAAATTGAATGATGATGCGACGACTCCAGTATATCGGCAATGTGATAAAATGAAAAAGATGGAATTTTTAATCCGATTGTTTCATGGGAAAACTATGTATGGGATTTCAAATACTGCAATTTATTACATTCTTACTTTCTTGAAGGACTTACTTCCAGATGATGCAGATATTCCCTCAAACCACTATATGGCATGGAAGTTGGTTGATGAACTTGGATTCTCAAAAAAAAATTCATGCTTGCCCGAATGATTGCAGCTTATTTTGGGAGGAAACTGCTGAAAGAAATGATTGTATAAAATGCAGAACCTCCCGATGGAAGCCAAAATATGATGGAACACCATCTCGTGTGCCACAAAAAGTAATGTGGCACTTTCCATTGATCCCCAGATTACAGAACCTTTTCATGTCTGATGAAATATCCATAAAAATGAGATGGCATGAAACAGAGAGAAAAAAGAATAATGAAGAGTTGGTTCACCCTGCAGATGGATTTTCATGGAAGAGATTTGATGCTCGATATCCTGAATTTGCAGCCGACGTGCATAATGTGAGACTGGGTCTTTCATGTGACGGTACCACTCAAAGTGTCTTTCTTTTGTTTAAAATGGATGCGATTTTAAGTAAAAAAAACCACATATGTAAAATGGACCAAACGCATTCGGATACTATTGATACTTTAGGACATGTATCCATGGGTCATATGTGACGTGTACGAGTCAACCCCGCCTCAATCTGAGGCGCAGTGTGGCCGACACCACTCAAAGTGTCTAACTTTTATTTGAAATGGACAAGATTTTAAGTGAAAACAACAACTGGCATACGGAAAATAGACCGAACACATTCGGATTCTGTTTAAACTATAGGACAATGATCCATGGGTCATATGTGACGTGTACGAGTCAACCCCACCTCAATCTGAGGGCCGGTGTGGTCAGTACCACTCAAAGTGTCTTTCTTTTGTTTAAAATGGATGTGCTTTTAAGTAAAAAAAACCACATACGGAAAACGGACCAAAGGCATTCAGATACTGTTGATACTTTAGGTCATGTATCCATGGGTCATTTTTGGCGTGTAGGAGTCAACCCCACCTCAATCCGAGGTGCGGTGTGGCCGACACCACTCAAAGTGTCTAACTTTTATTTGAAATGGACAGGATTTTAAGTGAAAACAACAACCAGCATACGGAAAATAGATCAAACGCATTCGGATTCTGTTTAAACTATAGGACAAGGATCCATGGGTCATATGTGACGTGTACGAGTCAACGCCACCTCAATCCAAGGGCCGGTGTGGCCAGTACCACTCAAAGTGTCTTTCTTTTGTTTTAAATGGATACGCTTTTAAGTAAAAAAAACCACATATGGAAAATGGACCAAAGGCATTCAGATACTATTGATACATTAGGACATGTATCCATGGGTCATTTGTGACGTGTACGAGTCAACCCTGCCTTAATCCGAGGTGCGGTGTGGCCGACACCACTCAAAGTGTCTAACTTTTCTTTGAAATGGACAACAGTTTAAGTAAAAACAACAACTGACATACGGAAAACCGACCAAACCCATTCGGATTCTGTTGAAACTATAGGAAAATAATCCTTGTGTCATTTTTGACTTGTAATAGTCAACCCCGCCACAATCCGAGGCGCGGTGTGGCCGACACCACTCAAAGTGTCTAACTTTTCTTTGAAATGGACAACAATTTAAGTAAAAACAACAACTAACATACGGAAAAACCGACCAAAGGCATTAAGATTCTATTGAAACTTTAGGAAAACAATCCATGCGTCATATGTGACGTGTATGAGTCAATCCTACCTCAATCCGAGGGCCAGTGTGGATGACACCACTCAAAGTGTGTCACTTTTCTTTGAAATGGACAACAGTTTAAGTTAAAAAAACAACTGCCATACGGAAAATGGACCAAAGGCATTCAGATACTGTTGATACTTTAGGAAATGTATCCATGGGTCATTTTTGGCGTGTAGGAGTCAACCCCTCCTCAATCTGAGGGCCGGTGTGGCCGGCACCACTCAAAGTGTCTAACTTTTGTTTAAAATGGATGCACTTTTAAGTAAAAAACCACATACGGAAAACTGACCAAACACATTCGGATTCTGTTTAAACTATAGGACAAGGATCCATGGGTCATATGTGATGTGTACGAGTCAACCCCGCCTCAATCCGAGGGCTGGTGTGGCCGGTACCACTCAAAGTGTCTTTCTTTTGTTTTAAATGGATGCGCTTTTAAGTAAAAAAAAACCACATACGGAAAACGGACCAAAGGAATTCGGATACTGTTGATACATTAGGACATGTATCCATGGGTCATTTGTGACGTGTACGAGTCAACCCCGCCTCAATCCGAGGCGAGGTGTGGCCGACACCACTCAAAGTGTCTAACTTTTCTTTGAAATGGACAACAGTTTAAGTAAAAACAACAACTGACATACGGAAAACCGACCAAACCCATTCGGATTCTGTTGAAACTGTAGGAAAATGATCCATGTTCCATTTTTGACTTGTACGAGTCAACCCCGCCACAATCCGAGGCGCGTTGTGGCCGACACCACTCAAAGCGTCTAACTTTTCTTTGAAATGGACAACAGTTTAAGTAAAAACAACAACTAACATACGGAAAACCGACCAAAGGCATTCAGATTCTATTGAAACTTTAGGAAAACAATCCATGCGTAATATGTGACGTGTACGAGTCAATCCTGCCTCAATCCGAGGGCCAGTGTGGCCGGAACCACTCAAAGTGTGTCACTTTTCTTTGAAATGGACAACAGTTTAAGTTAAAAAAACAACTACCATACGGAAAACGAACCAAAGGCATTCAGATACTGTTGATACTTAAGGACATGTATCCATGGGTCATTTTTGACGTGTAGGAGTCAACCCTGCCTCAATCCGAGAGCCAATGTGGCTGGTACCACTCAAAATGTCTTTCTTTTGTTTAAAATGGATGTGCTTTTAAGTAAAAAAAACCACATACGGAAAACCGACCAAACACATTCAGATTCTGTTGAAACTTTAGGACAACGATCCATGGGTCATTTTTGACGTGTAGGAATCAACCCCACCTCAATCTGAGGCGAGGTGTGGGTGGAACCACTCAAAGTGTCTAACTATTTTTTGAAATGGACAACAGTTTAAGTAAAAACAACAACTGACATACGGAAAACGGACCAAACACATTCAGATACTGTTGATACTTTATGACAAGGATCTATGGGTCATTTGTAACGTGTACAAATCAACCCTGCCTCAATCCGAGGCATGGTGTGGTCGGTATCACTCAAAGTGTATTTCTTTTGTTTAAAATGGATACGCTTTTATGTAAAAACAACCGGCATACGGGAAACCAACCAAACACATTAAGACTGTGTTGATAGTTTAGGAAAATGATCCATGGGTCATTTGTGACGTGTACGAGTCAACTCCGCCTCAATCTGAGGCGCGGTGTGGACGACACCACTCAAAGTCTCTCTTTTATTTCAAAAGGAAATCATTTTAAGTGAATACAACTGAAATTTACACTCATCAACGATAGTCGCAAACTATTTTTCATGAGTTGGGTAGTTTCACTAATGGGGTCATAAGTGACGAGACTCCTAAGAAAATACATTTTCACCATATATTATAAACAATACAAGTTCAATGCAAAATTCATCACAAATCATTACATACCCAAACCTAGGATCACAAAAAAGGGATTTTAGCCAATTTGAAATTATTATTCAACACTAATAGATATTTATCAAACTATTATTCCTATTAGAATTTGATGGGGAGGTGTGCTGGTTGGGGGGTTGTGCATGGGTGAGGTGAATCACCACCAGATGATTGTTGTCATATGTGTTTTTGGGCTATTTTTGGTGTTTTTTATACTATTTGAAATATGTATGTGGTTTTTGTGATATTTTTTATACAGGTGTATAGTGGAGGGTATATTGAGGACTGTTGTGCAATGTTTTTTTATGAAAGTGGATGGTAGGGCTACTAGAGGGCTTCTGGGGGGCTGCTGTGCAGCAGCTCTGGCAAAAGTTATACCAACGGTTCAGAACCGTTGGTATATCTTTTTCCAGAATTCTGGAAAAGGATATACCAACGGTTCTGAACCTTTGGTATAAGATTTTCCAGAAAAAGGCTATCCTAACGGTTTAGAACCATTGGTATATCCTTTTCCAGAATTCTGGAAAGCTTATACCAACGGTTCAGAACCGTTGGTATAGCTTTTTCCAGAATTCTGGAAATCTTATACCAATGGTTATAAACCGTTGGGATATCTTTTTTATGGAAAATCTTATACCAACGGTTCAGAACCGTTGGTATAGCCTTTTCCAGAATTCTGGAACACCTATACCAATGATTTAAGTGCAACCGTTGGTATAGGGCTTTCCTCATGGCTTACTAGCCAACGGTTTGGAAAACCGTTGGTATAGTCTATACCAATGGTTTTCCAGCCTATACCAATGGTTTTAAACCGTTGGTATAGCCTACTTTTCCAGTAGTGCTTCATATAATCAAAAAACACTTCCCTATATGTTGAGGAAAATAAAACAAAAGAAAGGGGTGATGTAATATGCTCAGTAAGGGTAACCATACAATTAAAGATATGAATAAATAAGAAATAATCAATACAGGAAGGAAAATAACTAAAACACACACCATTTAATCCATAAATTGAGGAAAATATGTTACGAATAAATGATGATCAAATAATGTTATATAAATAATCACATGATATTGAAAACTTAATCATGTATATTCTAACTAATAAAATAATCACTTGGAATATCAATAACTGAATTCATAATGATGGAATGCATAATTCTAAAAATCTAAAACATACAGTCAAAGAATTGGGACAAGACATCTAAATAAATGGGTAAGGTATCAGCCAAAACCCAATATAGTTTTATCATTAGATCTACTAATGCCTTGAGGGGATATAGCTGGACCCTCCCATTATATAATAAGCCTGATGCATTACTCATATTAAGGTCGTTAAATGTAATCGTTTTTTTTTTGAAAAAATAATATATGAAATGTTAATACCTACCCCAATCAATAAACATAATTATAAACCATCTAGAGTAAAATGGTGAATGGTAATAAAATTGTATATCCCCAGTCAAATAGATCAAAAACCATCCTGAGAAATAATAATTATGGTAACAATAAAACATATCCTCAATTTATCGTAAGTAAAATAGAGGGTTCATTTCATTTATGAATACAAATACCATGAAAATATCTTTAAAAATTTATAGGGAAAAATAATGTTTGTATTTTGAAAATCAAAATTTAAACAGAAAAATTCAAAAAACATTTTGAAAATACTTTTCACTAAAAATAAACCTTTAAAAATTGTAAAACCAAAATTAAAATAATGATTGTTCATAAAGGTGGGAATTTTTGTTCATTATGTACATGTTAAAAAATATTCCTTTCACACTTTTGGTAAAAGGCAATTATGATTTGTTTTGGAAAATACATGATGGTTCCTTTCAATTTTTTTGTAAAAAGTAAAAATGGGTAAAAATTCATTTAATAAATCTATAAAGACCCGTAAATTCCAAGGAAATTTTTTTTTCTTAATTTTCTTTGGAATTTTACAAGAACGCAGTTTCTGATGGTTCCTGATTCCGAGGCCCGGTGTGCCCAGAATCAATTTCCGAAGTTTGGCTCGGGTACGTTCAGTGAACGGACGAGCGGGTTTTTTTTAACTTTTGAATCGGTACTCGGAATCGAATTCTGAGGGCACCGATGGAATCACAGCGCCGGTAATTACTTAGAAACGCCTCTTCCGGAGTTGCGTTTTCTCGGGTGTGGTTTTTAATTTTCGGGTTTAAAGTTAAGAAATAAAATAATTGTACGACAAACTTTATTTTATTTCACTTAAGCCGCTTGGAAGCCACTTGAAGCCACTTAAAGCAGCTTAAGCTGAGTTGTTGCGGATAGGGTGCTATCCAAAAATATACTACCCTCTTGGTAAGATATTTGTGAGGTGGGACCCACATGAGCCCCACCGTTTCTTTTCCGCTAATTAACGCACCCGCGAAAACCCATCATTATGAAAGTCAACTGACGCGTTTTCTTAATTTCTTAACGCACCAATTAATTGGGCGGTTTTCTTCGTTGAATTAATTGGGCGGTTTATTTCTTTGAATTAATTCTACGAATTAATTGGTCGTTACTTATCTCTTTATTCGTTTCTTAACCGGTTTGAAATCCGTTGGTGTAGTAATAAAATAAGACCAACGCCACATCTTGAGGATTACACGTTGGGAGACCTTTGAAAGAATTCTTGTGCCTTCACCCTTCTTCGCGAAGAACGCGAAGAACGCGAAGAACGCCGGCCTCCGACGAAGAACGCCGAAACCGCGGAAATCGACGACATGACGCCGTGTGCCACGACGCCGACGTTTCTTCTTCTGCGACGTTCCTTCCTCCGCAACGAAATCTTCAATCATCTGTTGGAGGTAAGAGATTTTGGGTTCCTTTTAGAACTCCTTTGTGGTTTTTATCAACGCACAGATTTAATTATTATTAATTAAATCTTTTTGTTCTTGAACCTTGGAGTTTGACGACGCGACGCCCTTCCGCGACGACGCGACGCCCTTCCGCGACGACGCGACGCCCTTCCGCGACGCGACGATCGCCTCCTTCCGCGGCGATCAAATCCGCGAAGAACGCGCGTGCGACGACTTGACATGATAGGGATTTTATTTTGGAAATACCTTTATATCCCCGTGAATGTTTCTTTAAAATTAAAGAACCAGTTTCATATGAACAATTTTAATTTATTAAAATTGTTGTTTCATGTGTTGAATAAATTCTCCCGTTGAAATTATCTAACGCGGAGGGTGCGGGCCAAACGAACACGGCCCGACAACCCTCCGCAGTTTGTTTATTGATGTGTGGAATGACGGGCGACGACAAATGAGGCCGCAAGGTGATTTTTAGGCCTCCGCAGTGAAGGTAGGGTCCCAGGAGGACTATAGGCGAAGACAGCAGGAGAAATGGACCACCAGAGCGCGTCCGGTGGTCCGCGGAAGGCGGCGGCGGCGCGCCGCCGGAATGGAGGCGGCCGGCGGTTCGCCGCCGGCCGCAATCAGCGGCAAAGGGCGGGGGAGCCGTGCACCCCACCCGCGGTGTCCGCTCGGGCTGGACCGAACCGGACCGCGCTGGGCCGGGCCCAGCCGGGTCGGCCCGGGCCCAGACCCCCGTTTTCGGACCACTTTCGGTCAAATGCCCGTAACTTGAGCTACGGGCCTGCAAACGACTCGCCGTTAGAGGCAACACGATCCTTGGATCGAGACGGTCTTTTCAGCATATCTCACTCAAGGTTTCAGATTACTTTGGGTTCGGCCGGGTGGTTCGGATACGAAACCAACCGGGCCCTCGGAGCGGGAACACTTATATCTTGAGTTCCGGACGTCCGATTGACGTGATGTCGACTTTGATGGATTCCTCTAAGTGAGAAGGATCTTTTGGATTACTCCGCTCGAGGTTTGGATGCCGTCGGAGTGCGCTCGGGTTGGTTCGCTCACGAAACCAACCGGGCCCCTGGAACGAAAAGGCCAATAACTCACAGACCGGGCGTCCGATTGACGCGTCGTCTGTCTCGTTGCGTTCCTATTGACGATATGGAACTTTTGGCATCCTCCACCCGAGTTTTGGATGCAGTTGGATAGTGGTCAGGTTGGATCGCACCCGAAATCCAACCGGGCCCCTGGAACGGAAAAGCTGATACCTTTCTGACAGAACATCCGTTTGACGAACCGTCAGCGGCGTTGGTGATATCGTTGAGAAATGGTCCCTATGAGTATACCCTGTGAGTGTTCGGGGTATAGTTAAGTTATAGCTGGTTTGGTTCTCACATGAAACCAACCGGGCCCCTGGGACGAAAAGGCTAATAACTCACAGACCGGGCGTCCGATTGACGCGCCGTCTGTTGCGTTGAGACCCCTATGACGAGGCGGTCCTTGAGATACTTATTCGTGGGACTTTGTGATACTTGGAGTATCGACCAGTAGCTTGTGGAGCGGACCCTCCCGGAGACGAGCGTAAGGAGTACGGAGACCGTGTAGCCGGCAAAGACCTGAAGACTGCTTGTACGATTCGATTCGGAGTGACTTACGTAGCCCAGTGGGGAGCACTACTTTGTGAGGTGGTAGACCCACAGTGGAGGAGCACTACTATGTGAGGTGGCAGACCCGCGGTACTCGACAGGAGGAGTACCTCTGTAGGCTATGAGGGGGGAGGACTACTGTGTTTGGGAGGCAGACCCCGGCGGGAAGCACTACTATGTGAGGTGGCAGGCCCGCGATACTCGACAAGAGGAGTACCTCAGCAGTCTTAGGTTAGTGAGCAGTACCTCGGAGTCGTGACAGGACCACAGTACCCTCCAGAGACGGAGCTCTTCAGCAGTTACAGTTTCGATAATGAAAATTCTGGTTTGAGCTGAATCATTTGACCTTTGTGTTTACCTCATGATTGAGATGGGTCACTTGATAACTTAGGTATATGTATGGGCATATACCTGGGTAGTGGTTATCTGTTGATTTCACAATCCTTGTTTTTCCTCATGTTTGAGATGGGTTACTTGATAACATAGGTATATGTATGGGCATATATCTAAGTAGAGGTTATCTGTTGAGATCTTCTTATGGTTATCCTTGTTGGTTTAGTGAGACCTTGAGGGTCTCAGGGTCCCTATTGAGTATCGTTATACTCACCCCTGCACGGGATATGCCCGCACCTCGTTGTGTTGGTTGCAGACGACGGGCAGTGCTGACGGAGGCCGAGCGTTCGAGGACTGGTCGGTACCCGGAGGTGGACTACACGACGAGTCAGTACCCGGAGGTGGACTACACGATGAGTCAGTACCCGGAGGTGGACTACACGACGTGAAGACTCACAGAGGAGGTTGACGGACGAGAGCGTGGAGGAGGCTATCTGTATCTACCCTTCAGGTAGGATCCGTGGTGGACAACCAGGAGCTGCGCTATCTATACCTACCCTTCATGTAGGATCCGAGGAGGACGACCCAGGAGCTGCTTCCTTCTTCCATCTATTTGTCTTTTTGCTGTTGTACCTTGTTCAGTTGTAGTTGTACTTTCTTTTGGGTTTGTATTCTGGCCCATTTACTTTTCAGCATTTCTTTTGTACTTAGTGTTTTGCTTCCGCTTGTACTCTGTGGTGCTTGTTTTCTTTTATAAAGGCAATGCCTTCCCAGTTATCGGGATTTACGCCTTTGGTGCTAGTCGCCAGCCCCTGGACTATGGAAGGCGGGCTTGGGGTAGTCACGACACGGGCCCCGAGGACGGGTCGTGACAAATTGGTATCAGAGGAGTTCGGTTCTACCACAGAACTTATAACTCTGATGTTTCTTTCTGTGAAGCAATAGTGTTAAGAGTACCGAGTGTGGTTTTCAGTTCAGGGAGTCCATTGTTGGTGCGGGCGGCCGACGTATCCATACACCAGGACCCTGACAACTGATTTCCGACTTTGTGCACGAAAACACTGATTGCGTGTGTGTTTTACAGAAGTTTTATTTAAATTTCAGCTCAAACTAGGTCAGCTCACCAGGGAAAATCTTTTGACCATGTCACGTTGTTTCTTTCAGGATGCCTCCCCGTGGACGACCAGCTAGAGCCCCGAGAGTGGTACGTACTGACAGCCCGCCGAGCGACGAGGCCTCAGTACAGGGCCCTATCCCAGTTGAGGCACCAGCGGAGGCACCAGCGGTACTACTAATCATTGGGCCACCGATGCCACCAGCCCCAGCAGTAGAGTATGCACGTCGCTTGAGCGCACTGCATGAGTTCCAACGCCAGAGGCCACCCAGGTTCCAGGGAGGGATGGACCCGCATGCGGCTGAGGATTGGCTGGAGGCTGTGGTGAGAGTCTTCAGGCTAGTGGGGACGCCGACAGAGTTTATGGTGATCCTTGCTGCCAGCCTTCTTCAGGCAGCAGCAAGCAGATGGTAGAGCCTGATGCTTCAGATGCATGACGAGGCGACACTTCTATGGGAAGACTTCGAGAGCCTGTTCCGGGCAGAGTTTGTACCAGCCACCCTTCAAGCGGTGCGTATACAGGAGTTACTTCAGCTGCGGCAGGGAAGCATGTCAGTGGCGCAGTATTCAGTGAGATTCACGGACCTCTCGCGCTACTCTACAGATATGGTACGGGACCCGTTCTTCAGGTCCTGAACCTTCGAGCAGGGGCTCAGGCAGGAGATCAGAGCTTCGGTTGTATCGCACAACATTCCGACACAGATAGGAGTGTTGGAGTGAGCCCTCTTAGTGGAGAGTTTCCTTGCTGAGCAGTCTCCAGCAGCAGGACCCACCACTAGCCGGCATGCGACACAGTCTTCTGTAGCGGGCAGTAGACAGATGACGCAGGGGTCCAAGAGGACCAAACCTACAGGTGGTCGACCGCGTGACTCAAGGTCAGTAGTGCGAGGCACCAAGGGAAGTGATAGAGCCAGACCTTCCATGAAGTGTTGCTCCTAAGGAGGAATTGGTCACATAGCACGTGATTGTCTGACCCGCCATGCAGATGACCAGCAGTTAAATGAAGAACCTCCGAGGCAGAGGCAGAGGTTCGATCAGGGCGGACCGCAAGGAGCAGGCGACCATGGTAGAGGAGCTGGCCGTGCAGCTGGAGGTGGACGATGCTTCGGGATGTTTCCACCACCACCAGGAGGCCCACCCCGACCGCAGGGGACAGGAGGACATGGGAGAGATCAGCTTCAGGCATCTGAGACCTATGGTCATGGAGCTCCGGAAGCAGATGGACCGGAGCGTGACTAGCTTCTGACCTGGAGGCTATTGATCTTGTTACTTCTGGTTTTTTTTCTGTAGTTGCTTTGTGTCTTGTACTATGAGATGCAATAATAAAAATACGCTTATCTTTGTTTGCTTTCCTGTCCTTTTGTTTGGTTGATACTGAGTGGTCCCGGTTAAACTGTTGACTTGACCCTCACTTTCGAGATTTCTACTGGAGGAGACCCAGTGACCTCACACTGATGCCGACAGTGTGACTCGACCCTTGGAGGCGAGAGTGACAGTTGGATCTCTTGGTAGTTACGTCGAGGCCTTACGACATCATCCATGGCATGAATGCATCATTCATGTCATGATTGACTGTATTAGGCAACGAATGTGGTTCATCCAGGGGATGAGACCAGATTTCTCTTATCGACAAAGAAGAAATCATAGCAGCTCTTGGGAGACTAAAGAAGGTCCAGGTCATCCAAGGGTGGATGAAGACTGCACAGTGCAGTAAGAAACATGAAACCGGTGCCAGTCTTAGAGACTCAGGCATGTTAAATGTTTCAAGAAGTGGAAGCTTTAAGGATAGATGAGTCTGCGAAGTAGCAGACATGGAGGTAGAGCTAGGAGAGCAGTATGAGGTGGTTTACATCTTAACATACTATGAACACCCTCCTTAGTTATCCCCGCCAGGCTCAGGGAGCTGGAGGGCGGTGGAAGAGTGTGGCTGCTTGCGGTCAAGGAGTGTGACCCAATGTCTCTAGAAATGATTCAAGGGATGGTCTGTGTCCACTACTAGCTGCTGTAGTAACGGACGTCGATATGAATCATTCCTTGCTTTCACAAATCTTGTTCCAGACCTAGAGTTTCCGGTAAGCCGTGGACTTAACCCTCACGTCTGGAGATACCTTGGGAGGAGACTCTATAATCACACTTACGCCGAAGGTGTGGTCAGATCCTCGAGGCGAGAGTTTAGGTTGGAATCTCTTGGTGGCAGCGTCGAGGCCTTACGACGTTGGTTTGAGTATGGACTGGGCAATCACAGTTCATACACAAATTGACGGTATTAGGCAAAAAGGTTGTAGTTTAACTACGACGTCGGGATGGGTTTTCCTTGGTCGGTGAAAAAGGAAACCCCAGGCAGCGCAGGGTAACTCTTGCACAGGAGGGTGCGACCGATCACTCTTGAGTCGGTCAACCTTACCCTCGTAGCAGCAGTCGTTTTGAGTTTCAGTTCTAACAGAAAATGGAGACCTCTGGAGTTCGAGGATGACGACCACGTCTTCTTACGGGTCTCACCTCAACGAGGTTTACGGAGATGTGGCTAGGGAGGCAAGTTATCTCCAAGGTTCAACGGACCTTTCTAGGTCCTCAACTGGGTAGGCGAGGTGGTTTACCGCTTGACCCATCCACCTCAGTTGCACTAGGTGCATGACGTTTTCCAGGTATCTCAACTGTGGAGATACATGCTCGACCCTTCGCATATCATCGACCATGAGGAGCAGGACAATGGTGATAGGGTTACTTCCACGGACGTTCTAGTGGGGATCAAGGATCGACAGAAGCGGATCCTACGAGGATGATCGATTCCTCTGGTACACTTTCTTTGGCAGCACGGGAACCTCCAGGTGATCACATGGGAGCGGAAGGCTCAGATACATGCTCAGTACCGCCTTTGTATCCCTAAGTTTGTGGTGAAGCTTTACGGGGATGTAAAGCCCTGTGGTGAGAGTAATGTAAAGACCCGTAAATTCCAAGGAATTTTTTTTTCTTAATTTTCTTTGGAATTTTACAAGAATGCAGTTTCTGATGGCGCCTGATTCCGAGGCCCGGTGTACCCGAAATCAATTTCCGAAGTTTGGCTCGGGTACGTTCAGTGAACAGACGAGTGGATTTTTTTCTAACTTTTGAATCGGTGCTCAGAATCAAATTCTGAGGGCACCGATGGAATCGTAGCGCCGGTAATTGCTTAGAAACGCCTCTTCCGGAGTTGCGTTTGCTCGGGTGTGGTTTTTAATTTTCGGGATTAAAGTTAAGAAATAAAATAATTGTACGACAAAATTTATTTTATTTCACTTAAGCCGCTTGGAAGCCACTTGAAGCCACTTAAAGCAGCTTAAGCTGAGTTGTTGCAGATATGGTGCTATCCAAAAATATCCTACCCTCTTGGTAGGATATTCGTGAGGTGGGACCCGCACGAGCCCCACCGTTTCTTTTCCGCTAAGTAACGCACCCGAGAAAACTCATCATTATAAAAGTCAACTGACGCGTTTTCTTAATTTCTTAGCGCACTAATTAATTGGGCGGTTTTCTTCGTTGAATTAATTGGGTGGTTTATTTCGTTGAATTAATTCTACGAATTAATGGGTCCTTACTTATCTCTTTATTCGTTTCTTAACCGGTTTAAAATCCATTGGCGTAGTAATAAAATAAGACCAACGCCACATCTTGAGGATTACACATTGGGAGACCTTTGACAGAATTCTTGTGCCTTCACCCTTCTTTGTGAAGAACGCGAAGAATGTGAAGAACACGAAGAACGCCAGCCTCCGACGAAGAACACCGAAATCGCAGAAATCGACGACGCGATGCCGTGTGCCGCGACACTGACGTTTCCTCTTCTGTGACGTTCCTTCCTCCGCAACGAAATCTTCAATCATCTGTTGGAGGTAAGAGATTTTGGGTTCCTTTTAGAACTCCTTTGTGGTTTTTATCAACGCACGGATTTAATTATTATTAATTAAATCTTTTTGTTCTTGAACCTTGGAGTTCGACGATGCGACGCCCTTCCGCGACGACGCGACGCCCTTCCGCGACGCGACGATCGCCTCCTTCCGCGGCGATCAAATCCGCGAAGAACGCGCGTGCGACGACTTGACAAGATAGAGATTTTATTTTGGAAATACCTTTATATCCCCGTGAACGTTTCTTTAAAATTAAAGAACCAGTTTCATATGAACAATTTTAATTTATTAAAATTGTTGTTTCATGTGTTGAATAAATTCTCTCGTTGAAATTATCTAACGTGGAGGGTGCGGGCCAAACGAACACGGCCCGACAACCCTCCACAGTTTGTTTATTGATGTGTGGATCGACGGGCGACGACAAATGAGGCCGCAAGGTGATTTTGAGGCCTCCGCAGTGAAGGTAGGGTCCCGGGAGGACCATAGGCGAAGAAGGAAGGAGAAACAGACCACCGGAGCGCGTCCGGTGGTCTGCGGAAGGCGGCGGCGGCGCGCCGCCGGAATGGAGGCGGCCGACGGTTTGCTGCCGGCCTCAATCAGCGGCGAAGGGCGGGGGAGCCGCGCACCCCACCCGCGGTGTCCGCACAGGCCGGACCGAACCGGACCGTGCTGGGACGGGCCCAGCTGGGTCGACCCGGTTCGGGTCGATCCGGTTCGGGCCGACCCAGGGGGGGTCGGGCCGGGTCGGCCCGAGCCCAGACCCCCGTTTTCGGACCACTTTCAGTCAAATGCCCGTAACTTGAGGTACGGGCCTCCAAATGACTCGCCGTCAGCGGAAAAATGATCCTTGGATCGAGACGGTCGTTTCGGTATATCACACTCAAGGTTTCAGATTACTTTGGGTTTGGCCGGGTTGGTTCGGATACGAAATCAACCGGGCCCTCGGAGCGGGAACACTTATATCTTGAGTTCCGGACGTCCGATTGACGTGCCGTCGACTTTGATGGATTCCTCTAAGTGATACGGATCTTTTGGCTTACTCCGCTCGAGGTTTGGATGTCGTCGGAGTGCGGTCGGGTTGGTTCGCTCACGAAACCAACCGGGCCCCTGGAACGAAAAGGTCAATAACTCACAGACTGGGCGTCCGATTGACGCGCCGTCTGTCTCGTTGCGTTCCTGTTGATGATACGGAACTTTTGGCATCCTCCGCCCGAGTTTTGGATGCAGTTGGATAGTGGCCGGGTTGGATCGCACCCGAAATCCAACCGGGCCCCTGGAACGGAAAAGCTGATACCTTTCTGACAGAACGTCTGTTTGACGAACCGTCAGCAGCGTTGGTGATCTCGTTGAGAAAAGGTCCCTATGAGTATACCCTGTGAGTGTTCGGGGTATAGTTGAGTTACGGCCGGTTTGGTTCGCACATGAAACCAACCGGGCCCCTGGGACGAAAAGGCTAATAACTCACAGACCGGGCGTCCGATTGACGCGCCGTCTGTTGCGTTGAGACCCCTATGATGAGGCGGTCCTTGAGATACTTCTTTGTGGGACTTTTTGATACATGGAGTATCGACCAGTAGCTCGTGGAGTGGACCCTCTCGGAGACGAGCGTATGGAGTATGGAGACCGTGTAGCCGGCAGAGACCTGAAGACTGCTTGTCTGATTCGATTCGGAGTAACTTACATAGCCCAGTGGGGAGCACTACTTTGTGAGGTGGTAGACCCACAGCGGAGGAACACTACTATGTGATGTGGCAGACCCGCGGTACTCGACAAGAGGAGTACCTCTGTAGGCTATGAGGGGGGAGCACTACTGTGTTTGGGAGGCAGACCCCGGCGGGAAGCACTACGGTGTGAGGTGGCAGACCCGCGGTACTCGACAGGAGGAGTACCTCAGCAGTCTTAGGTTAGTGAGCAGTACCTCGGAGTCGTGACAGGACCACTGTACCCTCCAAAGATGGAGCTCTTCAGCAGTTACAGTTTCGATAATGAAAATCCTGGTTTGATCTGAATCTTTTGACCTTTGTGTTTACCTCATGATTGAGATGGGTCACTTGATAACTTAGTTATATGTATGGGCATATACCTGGGTAGTGGTTATCCGTTGATTTCACAATCCTTGTGTTTCCTCATGTTTGAGATGGGTTACTTGATAACTTAGGTATATGTATGGGCATATATCTAAGTAGAGGTTATATGTTGAGATCTTCTTGTGGTTATCCTTGTTGGTTTAGTGAGACCTTGAGGGTCTCGGGGTCCCTACTGAGTATCGTTATACTCACCCCTGCACGGGCTATGCCCGCACCTCGTTGTGTTGGTTGCAGACGATGGGCAGTGCTGACGGAGGTCGAGCGTTCGAGGACTGGTCGGTACCCGGAGGTGGACTACACGACGAGTCAGTACCTGGAGGTGGACTACACGACGAGTGAGTACCCGGAGGTGGACTACACGACGTGACGACTCACAGAGGAGGTTGACGGACGAGAGCGTGGAGGAGGCTATCTGTACCTACCCTTCAGGTAGGATCCGTGGTGGACGAGCAGGAGCTGCGCTATCTGTACCTACCCTTCAGGTAGGATCCGAGGAGGATGACCCAGGAGCTGCTTCCTTCTTCCAGCTGTTTTTCTTTTTGCTGTTGTACCTTGTTCAGTTGTAGTTGTACTTTCTTTTGGGTTTTTATTCTGGCTCATTTACTTTTCAGCATTTCTTTTGTACTTAGTGTTTTTCTTCCGCTTGTACTCTGTGGTGCTTGTTTTCTTTTATAAAGGCAATTCCTTCCCAGTTATCGGGATTTACGCCTTTGGTGCTAGTCTCCATCCCCTGGCCTATGGAAGGCGGGCTTGGGGTAGTCACGGCACGGGCCCTGAGGACGGGTCGTGAAAACATCTTTTTTAAAAAGATAAAAAAAATTTAAATCATTTTTAGAAAACATGGCTTATGATTAAAAAGTGTTTATGACTGATGAGAGAAATAAAGTCAGATTTTCTTAAAGACACTTTCTCAATGATTTTAAGTACCAAAAAGTGGAAAATGGTTCTATTACATGAAAAATATCATTAATAACCAAAGTTGAAGAAAATATATTTATTTTATGATATAAATATCTAATAATTTCTCTAAGTGAGACATAAGGATAAACAATCTCAAATAATGATGAGATTGTGAAATAGACCATTATCAGTTTGGTAACATCTAAATTGTAAGACCCATAAAAGTAACGACTAGAAATAAAACAATAAATACCATGAATAAAAATATAATCTTGATAAAACATATCAAAGGGGAGGTATATACACTACACAAAGTAAATAAGTGGTGAATAGATCATATGTCTCATGGAAGTAAAAGTAAGACGAGAAACCCTTACCTCAGGTATGATTTCCATCATACATGTACATTACTCTTCAATAATGGTTTTTAGAATGTTATTGATTTAATACATATTGATACCCATATTTATAATATCATATATTATCATATTATATAATTTTACCACCTATTTGTTAATATTATTTCATTATTTTCATTTTTTTGAATGTCAATTGCTTGGTTTTCTCATGCGAGTTCTTTCATGAAAGTTTTAGTTCAAGTTTATATGACATATATTTCATATAAATAATTATAATTATTTAATAAATATAATATTTAATCATTAGACACATTTTTAGAACCATTTATAAAAATTGGATAGTGAAAATGAATCACACCGCTTTGTGGATTTGGTAGACCGTATGTACACATGAGCGATGACATCATCCCCTTAATTAGTGAAATGGTAAGGAAGTGGATGATATATTAATTTTAAAGAATAAATACCAAATCATATATATAAAATATATTCATCAATTTTATCTTTATTACCTTCCATGTAAAGCGTATGTGAAAAAAAAATCACATCACTTCGTGAGGCGGTAGTATGCCGCACACATGAGATACATTATCATATTTTAAATGGAAAGGAAAATAAAAAGTTATACGTGATGTTAAAATTATAAATCAATAATAATTTCATAAATATAATATACATTTATAAAATACAAATTATTTCTATCCTTGAATGGCGGTGATGGAAAAGAAACTACATTTGTTCGCTAGGCGGTAGTTCACCAAACATAGGATCGAAGATTTTGTTTCCTATTTTATGGAAGTGTAGATGCATAAATATCATCACACCAACATTATAACATATATTTATATGATATATAATGGTATTATTAAATTTTAAGATAATTACCTTCTCTAAGAGAAACCTCCTTTGGATCTCCCCTTAAGGACCCTAGGAAGGGTATTTTGGGAGGACCAGAAGCACTATATTATGTGTAAGGATGTTAGGGAGAGATTTTTTTCAGGGGTTTTCAAGACAAAGGTATTGATTTTTGTAAATAAACGAGGGGTGGGAGTTCCCTTTTATTTTTGGGGAAAGGGAACCCTCATCGAAATTACTTGGAAATTTCCCAAAAAATCCAAAATGATAGTCATTCACATGAAAAAAGCTTCCAAATAACCATAGTTTCTAATGTTTTATTGTATAAGCTGGAAATATCTCCAGAAAAAAATATTTTAACAAGTTGGTTGGTCATTTTTAACCCTTATCTTCTTAGTTTAACAACCCAATAAACCCAATTTTACCTTAACCACATATATTAAATTTTACTATTTCCACTATTTATTTTGGTAAAAAATTAAATTGAACTTATTATATAATATAAATTATATTTATTCCAAATTTGGAATCCATTTTTCCAAATTAAATTCACAAAAGTGTTAGAATTCAATTTAAAATTATACCCATATACATGATGAAAAGGGGGTTTCCAAAGAGAAAATGTCATAAGTATAGAGGGTTTTAATATCAAAATTCAGTTTGAAATTGATTCCAATGAACTAAATTAGTTTTATATTAATATAATTGAACAAATTTTATGTTGAAACTAACTTTATAAATTATTTAAACAAAAATACAATTTTTAATTAAAAATCTTTATTTTTCACTATACATAAAATAATTATTCTTTTCAGAAAATTCTCAAAAACTAACACAAAGAAAATTTTGACCGATAGATTTAAAAAATTAAGTTTATTTTTTTCTAATAGTTTTATCAATGTGGTAATATTTTACTTTTAATTATGTTCATAAAGCGTGACTAATCTACTATTTAGAAAAATAGACTTTTTCTGAAAACATTTATTTCTCTTTAAGATGTTTCTTATTTTTTTATAATAAATATATAACCAATTAAAATGTGTAAAACATATATTTTCATAAATTATTTAGTACTATTCATACTGGACAACTTAACGCCTAGAATATAATAGTCACATTTTAAATATTAATATTTTATTGGAGTATTGTGTTTTGTCTAATCCCGGTAATGCATTCAGAATAAGTTATTAATGAAATATTTTTTCTAAAAATAAATATATCATAATGTCTTGGGGAGTTATATTTTGTTTTATGATTGGTGTTATTCGTTATACGTGCTATCAAACTTGATTTTCCAATTTTTAAATCTCAGGGGGTTACAATCTTGATCATTATTCCATCATCTCTATAATTTTAATCATGATGCATCCCAAATGGCCCGAATTCCTTATTTTTTATTTTTATTATGGATAATCCCCCTTTTAAGGGTTTAAGGGGAACTCGTACATGACCCGTAGTCCCAAGGCACAAGGCTCGACAAACCCAAAATATATGACCCGAAGGCCCAGATGCATACCATTCCCAATACATGACCCGTATTCCCAACCCACTTGAATTTTCCCTCCCCATCTTTCTGCATCATTTATCACCTAGCTCCCCACCTTGCATTGCTAACCTGTTAGCATTTCCCCGTACAAATATGCATGGTGCCTGGTCCCATTTAATGTAGAGGAGGTGTAAAATAGTTTTCCCCTAATAATTGTAAAACCTTACTATATTTATGATACTATAGTCATTATTTAAGGAAGTATACTATATATTTAGTGTATTTATAAGAATAAATAAACTTTGAAGGGGTTGGTTATGAGAATTACCTATTCTTTGAGGGACTTAATTTGGATTAAACCTTAAGCCATTTTAGGATGATTTCATGGTAAGAAAGGAAGATAAATAGGGAAGGGAAGAAATATAATAATGTATTTTGGATAGTTATTGACTGAGCTATAGGGATTAAAGTTTGTGAGAAAGGGTTGAGAAGAGGTTACCAATTATATATGAGGGAAGGTGAACACATGGAATTACATAAAATATTTAAATAACACAATGAAATTTTATTGTGAATGATGTACAAAGTATCAAAAAATTCTATGTTTAGATAAGATAATGAATAATTATATTCAAAAAATATGTTCTAGATAAGTTTATGTGGCATGTTTACCCATATCTCTTAGTTTAACAACACGCTAAACTTGTTTTAACCCAAACCATGGTAACAAATTTTTAGTATTCACTATGACAAAAAATTAAGTTGAAATTATTCAATAATATTAATTATTATGATTCCAAATATGGAATATATTTTTTGATTTTTAATGTTTATAAGCGGAAAAAATTAATTTTAATATATTTTCTTAAAATTCTATGAAAACAGTTTTTAGAAAAATATTTATTTTAAGCATAAAAATGTTTTTATATACAAATAAAGTATAGTGTTGATTCAAATGGACTTAATTTGATTATATTAAATAAAATGAACTTTTTTTTAATATAAAATAAAAATTGAACCGAACCATGTAAATACTTTATTAAGATTGAAAAACTAAAATAACGATTATTGGAACAAAATCATTACTTAGATTTCATAAATTTTAAGAATATATATCTAATTTCAACATTATATTTTTCTAAGAATTATATTTATTATTAAATATATATTTAATTTATAAAATAGGATTTTTCAACAATAAAATTATTCTTATATTATTATGATTTCATAAAAGTGACCATTTTTGGAAAATCAATATTTTTCAAAGTTCTTCCAAAAATCAACCTTTTCAAAAAAATCCCAAAATTCCACCTTAATATAATTTTGGAATGATAATTTTAGAGAATGAAGTTAATTTTTTCAAATAAAATTTCAAAAAATAGTAGAAATTAATTTTAATTATTCATAAATAAAACACCTAAAAATCATTTTTATGAAGAATGTATTCTTTTGACAAAGTATAAATTTATTCTCTTACTTTTCCTAGTAGAAAAAATTAGATGAATGTAAATTTTTTGAATTTAATTTGTTATTTGTATTAAAGAAATAATTTTTACATAAATTTTATATTATTTTTATTCTAATTCATTCCCACCAACCGAACAAATAGGTTATAATAACCATATTTAAATTTTATTATTTTGCGATTCTTTTAAGGTTGAGGTTTTGTGTGGTAAAAAATATTGAATACAGTATTCGTTTAAATGGGAAACAATCTTAGGGTGCTACAAATAAATTTTTTTTATTAGGATCTACTAATAATCCTACTTTAGAAACCACATGACCTATGTACATATTTTCATGAACTACAAAGAATAATTTAGAAGTATTAGTGTATAATTGTTGCTCTCATAGAGTCACCAGGACAATTCAAGGATATCTACCATTCTCATCCAAAGATTTAAAATTTATAGAAATCACATGAATAAAATATACAATTAATTATTTTAATAAAAATTAAATATTATAATCATTAATTCTATAATCAATACAAAGTAATTTTTCAGTCTAAAGGGAATCACTAAATACTTGATAATACTATACCAGATCTATAAAGGTATCTTTTGAACATTATCTTATTTCACTCAAAGCCGGTGATACCCAAAGATCTTGTATATCACTAAAAACCACTTAGAACCTTTTAAATTATTAAATAAATCACTGATTCTAGAAAATGGGTAAAATTTCTTAATTATTACCTAATTTAAACTCTGGAATTCCACACACAATAATTTATATTCATCAACATTCTTAGTGAAAATAAATGAGAATATTTCAATGGAAATGTTGGTTATAATGAAAATCATTATCTTAATTTCTGTAATGTAAATTTTTAATTCCCTTGAATTAGTTTTTTTTCATTATATATATAAGAATAGATACCAAATCCATTCTTAGAAACCAGTTGATAAAAAACTCAAAATCACACTTAGGAGGAATCCTGATGAAATAGTTAGGAAAAACATCATGGAAGAGGTTCACCTTTGGAGGTAATACTCAAGGATATTTTATTTTATATACGTTGATTATAATACTATCAATTTTAGTTGTGATAGATCCTTCTTAATAATGACCTTTCTATACTTGACTTACATAGAATTCCCATTCTCGAATGATTACATACTAAATATTGAATAGAGATTAGAAAAAGGTCAACCTTTTGTAAAAGTAAATATATACATTGAATTCATTTAACCAATTAATACCTAGAATAAAATAAAATAACTTATTGTTAAGGACAACTAAATCCTAGAGATTCCAATAAGTGACCAACATGAGAGAACAATATGGATACCTATTGGTTTTCATTATGTGCTTCCCCAAAAAAGATTCAGTTCTTATAATATTGGTGGCACTTTTTTAATATTAAACCTAAAATAAATACCAATTTAGTTGATATAATTGAGTGATATGATCCTATATAAAATAAATAGTAAGAAAAAGTTATAGATACTAAAATAGGACCTTCTATAAAATATAATACCTCTCTTTACTATGAAATAAACTAAATTTCTATTTAAAACCATATTGAATCATTAAACTGAACCCAAGGTTGAAAAAAATACTTAAAAGAATTTATAACTCTCTATTAACAATGAAAACCCCATTTTCTTCCCCTTCTAGGTCTCATTGGAGGCTGTCTTCTACCCCTATTTTATAACCCCCAATATTGAACATAATATATCTACATTTTCTATGGTCACTAACCACACACTCCAATGTATTCCACTACGTTAATATTTGAAAATTCCCAAAATAACCATATAAGTGGAGCTACCTTTATTCAAATGTTCAATAGGTATTAAAATTGACTTAAAGTATGTCGGAGTTGGTGTTCTATAACCAATGCCTTATACTTGGATTACATGTATATTAAAAGATTTGAATATTAATAAAATATATTATTACATATTGTTCATTACTTTTCCTAAATTCAATATTATAATGTTTTAGAGTATATGTCACATTGATATGGTCACAACAGTTCCCTACTATGATGAGAAACTTTAAATTCCATGAAGATATTCTTAAATATAGTTATATGGTTAGATAACATACTACGATGGAATAAAAATAATGAAAACTTTTAGGCATGATAACTTTTAAGATGATGAGAACTCTTCTTATAATGTTTTAACTTGGTAATCTCTAAGATGGGAAATTACAAGAACATACCCGCATGTAGGAATTTTCCAGATTTTTTGTTATAAGGTATTCATATTTTCAAGAATGTGTAATAGTCCATAGATTTTAATAATATTATTAATGAATGTCCTGAATCATGCATTTTTATTTACCAATCAAATCCATGGCCCCATATATTCACAGAAATTAGGGTATGTTTGATGCATCATGAATAATATGATATTAATTAACAAGACAATGAAGGAATTTTTCCTTGCATGTTTTAGGAATTTGATAACTGAAATATTTGATTGAAATGGAACCATCACATTAAATTCCATATCAATGGTGTAATGACATGATTATTTAAAATAGTCAAAGAAAGATGTATCAAACACATAGATTGATGACACATGTTTGCAATCTTCTTGATGAGATATTATGACAAAGGGATTATATTACACATTATGTGGTTCTGTGTGGCTATCAATGTTGTGACAATAAGTTGTTTCTCTTGGGTTCCTTGACACATTGCTAGATAATAATCTTTTACTTTAGGCAAGACCACCTAATAACAATAAGAACAAATCCTAGTGGGTCAAGCACTAACTGTTTTCATTAATATAAATTAAATTCTTTTTTAATTTAATTACTGGAATAAATATTATTCTCAAGAAAAAGTAATAATTTTATTCACGACTTATTAATATAAAATATACACATGGTAATAAATAATTATGTATTCATTAATGAATATTTTATTTAATTACATGAATACTTAATATTTTTTTATTCACCAGACTGTGAATAAAATATTTATTTTATATATTGAATATTTAATGAATACTTATTTTCTAGAAATTGAATAAAGTATTTATTTATGAATAAATATATAACTAAATATTTATTTGGGTATTTTATAAATACCTAAGAGGAATAGAAAACCAATATAGATCCCAGTGATAAATATTAATTTTCAAGCCAATAAAATATTTTTTTTTTCATTTCACCAATCATCACACTCCATAAAATAATAATAATAATAATATTATATGGAATGGGGTTAGATACGGTTTAATATATTATTTATGCTATTTTTTTGTAATTAAATAATATTTTACCCTTAACCCTAACTCTATAAATAGAATATTATGACTATTTTGTAGGGTTAATTGAGAATTGAAAATTGTTTCCCACAATGAAAATCTCTCTTCATTCCTCCTTATATTATCTTCTCAAGAAAGTTAAGAATTCCATCAATCCTGAAGGATATTAAAGCGATGAAGAAAAATAATGTATACCGATCAATCCACTGTGCTATCACCTGGAATTCCATTAGTTTTTTTCAAAGATCAAAGGACCATGTGTAGATCACTACTAAAGGTGCACTACTTTGGTTCCTCCCTATGTAACACTAGTAAAATGAAGACGAGTTTTTAGATGATCAACATATTCTTTAAAGAAAGATCCTAAGATGATGTAATCTTTTTTCAAATCCAATTTAAATTTATTAAAAATTTAAAATGAAAATGTTCCTCTTTGGTTTCTGGGTTTTCTATGTCAGTATTTGATGAAAATAATTCATTGGTCATGAAATTTACACCATTCACAGTTGGTGACTGATCTATCAAATTTTAAAAAACCCTAAATGGTTATTTGAATAAAAATAAAATCCACTATTTCCAGAACCTTCATGTTGTATCAGAGTGATCATGTTTAAATTTATAATTATTTATTTGAATGTTGATCTTTGCATGCAATAGTGGTTAGATGTATTATTTATAGTTTATTCCTTAATTAAATCTAATCTTTAATTAAAATTATTTAGACATATTAATTATCATTTTTTAGAGTTTTATATTTTATTAAAAGACTAAGAACAAATGAAGAATGATCAGAGGTTCCATATAGAAGTTGCAATGTTTTTTGGGTAGTGGATTTTTTCATGCGACATGTAGCTAGAATACATGCTGTGTACCTAAGTTCACTACAGTCGGACATGTCTAATGAAACATGACACTCTAAGAATCAATTACATTCAGTGCATTTATTACACACATTTGTAGATTATTCCAACCAGAATCATGGTTTTTTAGATTACACGGTTCATATTTAGTGTACACATTATGTTGTCTATATAAATTAGACATGAAATTCCTGGTAACCATATCATCAAATACACAGTTTCTAACCACATGAGGCTGATGGGAAGGATAATTATTATGAAACATGGAATGTATCTAGCATACACATTATGTAAACCATTAATTCCCTCATTCATAGTACACGTCGATTCTATCGACATGTTATGTAGAAATACGAAAAAGAGGAAGACATGACATATATACAAATTACACACTATGTAATTCTATATAAAGAATACACTGAGTCAATTATTGGATTATATAGATACAAGGAAAGTGGAACACATGATGTATAACTGCTTAGTACATGACATGTAGTCTTAATGAGGTACACAAAAAATCCAAAGGCATTTATATTAGGTACACAACAACCAAGTAATAAAGCATATAGATCATATGTACATACCGTGTACTCTCCCCATAAAATTTATAATTAAATTTTATTAAAATATTTAATTGCATAATTAAAACCCAATTATACTTTTGTTACCAGATGTGTTTGAATTTGTAAAAAATTATTGAAGAACAGTTGAATGACCAATTAATTTAATCTAATTATCTATAATTAATAGTAATGTTGTTTATTTTCCATGAATGTATTTATGATGGGTGTCTTCGAGTAACCTCATCCAGACATTAAGATAAATGGAATTAATTAATTAATTAATTAATATAGGTGCATTTTTCTAAATAATAAAAAATGAATTGAAGTGAATGCTATCCAGTGTACTTTTTCATAGTTATTTCTTGTGTATGGATGACCATGATCTTTAACCAGACCTGTGTATATGTTGGTTTTATTAAATATAATTTGTTGTATGGGTTGCAAATTATTTATAAATAAATTAAATATGATGGTATTCATGTCATCCCTCTCTCTTTTAATTTTTCGGAACAATATGTCTAAGGCTGTTTATGTAATTCCCCTTAACCAATCACTTGGATCCCCTCACTCGTTTGTGAGTTATTAAAATATGTAAAAAAGGAGTATCCCAATCAACATATAGGTAGTTAAAGAAATAATTGAGATAAAAACAACCCATGTGACACACAGATAGAGAGGTGGAATGTTGAAACTCATTTTATAACTATAAAAAAGAGTTTCCCCTAGTTAATAGGATTATTTATTGTATTCTCAATAAATCAACCATTAGATAAAGCTCAGGAAAAAATCGTCTATTTATTTAATTTTTTTCTCATTATTTATTTTATAGATATAAGACTGTGATCACATAAATAAATGTAATAATATAAAAAATATGGAATTTAAATGAGTGTATTATACATAAATGTTTTAATGAAACATGGTTATTCACTTAAGGAAAATTCACTTAATATTGACAATTCATGTAAAGGATCAAACACTAAATCTTTAATTATAATAAATAAAAATAAGAAAACAATATATTAAGTTATACTAATCCTTCCATTACCTGATTAGGAATGAAATCCCTATAATTATGTGTTTAAACAACCCTTATTGGGACACTTACTTTTATCAGGATGTTCTTTTTAATGTTTTTGGTTGAATTACAAAATTTATATCAATTGATGATTCCCCCATTAGACTTGATGTAACTTGGAGGAATGATTTGAGGAAATCTGAGTCAAGATATTTGTATTGGTGAGTCCACTCAATAGACCATGGAACTACAAGCCCATAGTTAGAAAAGAACATACTACCTAAATACCATCAAGAAATTGACTGATCCCTCAGTTAGGTTATGAGAATGGGTATATGGATCCTTTCCAATAGAATATATGAGAAACTAGACATTATGAGTTCAATGGTGATGGTTTTTGAGACATAATAAAACAGTTGTAGACTTAACAAAATTAATATCCAATATACTACATAAAAATTATAATCAAATTAAGTACTAAATTTTTTCTATTTTAATATTGTATAATAATGAAAAGTTTGTCATCCAAATTATACCTTTGATCAATATTGGAGAAGGACCCCTAACATCCAATAATGGTTTATAAACCTATTGGTAGTGTTTCACCATGAATGAATATATTATGATCTAGTATCCGTAATGCCTGATCCTCCTACTAAGGAGGTGAGTGATGTGGATTTAATTTTCTATAATAAAAATTTAAGTGATAAAGTTGATAGTAATTGTTTAATGCTTTAATCAATGTATAATGAACTCATGAAGTCACATAAAGACATGGATTCATATAGAATACTCCAACATTTCTATGGTATTTACTAGGAGAGAGAAATACAAGAACAATTTCATATTTCTAAGGTACTCTTTTAGAGTAATCTCGAAGAAGGTGTGAAAACTAGGCCTCATGTAGTCAAACACATTGGAAATATTGAGTGCCTAGAGATTCCAGGGATTAAGTTTCCTAAAAAACTATTCACCAATATCATTCTTTCATAACTTCTTCTTAGATTCTCTAGATTTGTTATTAATTTCAATATATACAACAACAAGAATTCAATTCTGGATATTCTCACATTTGATCATAATGTTGATAAGGAGATGCCTTCCACCCTTATGGTGAATAAATAAAAAGTATAGGTGAATAGATTTAACTCCAATTATTCTTTATAATTCCATTCCAAGAAGAGTAAGATTAAGGGGAAATCAAAGGAACATGATGCAGTCTATTTATCATGTGAAAATAAGTTGCAATATAAGAAAAATTAAACCATGGAGAGGTATTCATGGGAATATAACTGTATTATCATTGAATCCGATCAAAGTTTAATTATTTATATTACTACTAACTACTATATATGTGGCAAGAAGGGTCGAACCCACAGAGAAGGTAATAATGACCACTAATCTTCTAAAAACTTCCAAAAAGACCCCACTGTTGTCAGCAGTGGGGTAGATTTTCTATTTTTTTACTTTTTATATTTTTTTATTAAGCATTAGTGTGAGAGAACATTTAAAAACTTGTATCTAAACTAAATTGAACCGAGAAATAGTTGAAAACCTAGAGAAACAAATATATAGAACGCTAATAAATGAACAATATAGTAAAACGCTTGGAAGAAAATCTCCATTATACTGGTTTTAAAGGTATTTCAATTCACTTAAAAGTTATTGCAGAGTACCAACTTATAGATAATGACACACCTCCCTCACCAAGAATTAATTCACAAAATCTAATCAATTTTAGAGTTCTCCACTCCAAAATAAATCAACTGTGAACATTTTGAAAATGAAAACAGGACAAAATCACCATAATTTCTGAAGTCTTATAAATTTATTATATTTTGAAAGGTTTTTTCCATGATCAATCGCACCAATTTATTGTGAAATTTTGAAATTAAATTCTAGTGGTACAAGCAATTTAATGAGTTCAGTATTGATCTTGCCGATCAATACTGAATACATCAAAATGATAAAGTGGAAAATAATTTTAAAAGATAACCAGTGGAACTTCAATTTTTTCCCGAACTAAATGATTTAACTAAAAAAATATTCATTAAAATTTCAACAATTTTCAAAATACTAAAATAGAGTACTAATACTAGAATTAAGATGGAAAAAGAACTCCCCAGACGATGCACTGTTCCCGAACTCCTCCACCTCCAGGAAGTGGTTCAAGAGTCGCCCTATGATCTTCCTCTTCTCGGACCTGAATTCTTCAATCTGTATCTCCCCCTCTCCATTTCACTACCTCTCTGCTTAATATATCAACTATCACCTGCTACTCATCACCGCATCTTTCCATTTACTTTAAGTATCCTTCACTTGTGCACCACACACGTGCAGTTTTTTGTGCAATGAACGTCGTACTATCTTTGCCCATGTAACTAACTTTCAGGGAGTTAGTTAAGTGAAAATGGATGTGTTTTAGGCTTTGGCAAGAACCTGCATGGGAAAGAACAAAAATAAAGAATTAAGAACACAAAAAAAGTGTTATAGTTATTTTTTAGTTTAATGTTAAATTACTTATTAAAAAAGGTTTAATTAAAGTTAATTAATGAATAATTTAGTTGATAATTATTATTTAATTTATTAAATATTATTATTATAGTTATTAATATATTATTAAATCTTTAATTAGGTAAAATTATTAAGTTTTAATTTATTATTATTAATTTTTTTATATTAACTAATTTTTAATAATACTAATATTAATAAAATAAATTAATTAAATTATTAAATTAGATTAATATCAATTACTTAATTTTATTAATTTAATTATTTTATTTATTCTATTAAAGATTTTACTGATAACTAAAGTGTTAATTGAAATAAATTTATTTTAGTTAATAATTAATTTTATTTATAGATTATTATTTTAGTTTTAGTAAATCTAATTATTTAATATTATGTTTTATTTTTGCAACGTATTTATTTATTTATAAAATAATTGTTATATACTATAGTTATTATATATTAAATTTATTTTTTAGTTTTTTAATTATCTATTTTTATTTTTTAATCTTTATTTTTTAATCATTTCCTTCTCCCCCCTTTTCTCCACGGTGCAGCAGGGAGGGGGCTTCATGTTCGAGGGCTTCTAGAAGTAGCCCGACACAGCAGCTTCAAGGCGGCAAGCCTGCTCGGCCTCAGATCTGATGCCATGATTCTCTTCCTCCAAGCAGTTGGACCCTCCCCTACAGCAGATAGAGTGGCGACAACCCTCTACTTCGGCGGCGAGTTCTCTCTAACGACAGCGGGTTGAGTCCGAGCTCCTCCCTCGGTGCAACTCCAGTGATGATTCTTTTCCTCTTTGTGGCTGGATAGCGGATAAGACTCTTGCGTCGCGATTCGGGCGGCTCAGATCTGATGCTGTGACACAGCAGCGGTTATTTACTTGCTCTGTTCCAGCAGTGGCATGAGGTGAGTGGTTCGTGGTTCAGTGCAGCGAAACAGGGGTGACTCGGGGGGGGGGGGGGGTCTTCGGAACAACAGTAATAGCCTCCTCAAATCATCCTGATGGTGACCTCCAGAGAAATATAATGGATCTCTATCAATCATAGTGGATCTCCCCTCTTCTTCAGGCATCGCAGTGGAGTTAGATCAGCAACCCTATTTCTGTGTTACAGACCTGTGATGTATCTGATTTTTTGTGGTAGAAGAATAGAAGCAGGGGAGGTGGAATTCTGCACTGATATCAGTAGCATGAAGACTGGGGGCATGGGTTGCAGTGGTAGAGGGAAAGAAATGGTGCAGGGATTGCAGTGTGAGATGAAATTGAAGTGATTATGGAGAAGGATTAGAATAGGTGGCTGGGAACTGTTGGTGGATGGAAAGTCTAGATTTGGGGTTGCAGCAGGCAGCGACAACGAGTTGAGAGACCGTAGGTCTTAGTGGCAGGGGGAGAGGCAACAAGCATTGGAAGGAGGAGGGAATATAGTAGGGGAGCAGCAACCAAGGTCATCGATAGTTATAAAAGAGTCACCGATAGTTAAAATTAAAGGCTACCGTTTGGTAAAAATAAAAGACAAAAGGTCACTAATAGTGAAATTATAGAAGGTCACCGATGATAAAATAAAGGTCACCGAAAGGTATAAAAATATAAGGTTGCTAATAGTTTAAATAAAATAGACCGGCTACCAATAGTGATAATAAAAGATCACCAATGGTTTATAAAAAATTAAGGTTACCGATGAATAATACATAAAAGATCACCGTTGCAGATAAAAAAAGTCACCAGTGCAAACATGAGGTTACCAATAGGTATAAAAACATAAAGTTACTATAGGTTAAAAAAATGGTCACCATTAGAAATAAAAATTAAGGTTACTGGTGTAGATAAATAAAAGGTCATCGGTGCTAATAAAGTAGAAGGTCGCTGATAGAAAAAAATAATCCGCATCTGTAACAAACAGAAAATAAAACTAACGGTAGCAAGATAGAGGAATTAGACTAACGGTGCGACAAGAATTAAAACTGCATAAATTAAACTTATAATTAACACTTAAATTAACTAAAATTAAAAAAAATAAACAACATATATTAATAACAGAATTATTGTTAAACTTTAAAGTTAAAAATTACACTTTAAATTATTAATTGATAACACATAAATTGAAAACTCAATTATTGATAAACTAAGTTGAAATAAGACTTAAATTAAAATTATAGGGTCTACAGTGAGTGAAAAAGGATAACATCGGTGACTAAATAAGTTACCGATAACATCTTGTCTACCTCACTGGTAGAATAAAAACAAAAGTTAATGAATTAATAATTTAACTTCATTCTTAGAATTAAATAATTAATGTTTTAAAACTCTTAGTTAATTAATTAAATAACTAAGTGAATACTTGAAGTTAAAATTGTGTTATTTAATTTAATTTAAACTCAAATTCTTAACTTAATTAATTAGCATGATGATTAAACATATTAATTAGTGAAGTTAATTTATCCTAATAAATATAAATTAAAGGATAAAATATTAAAATAAAGTCTATGTTAGATAAATAAAAATACGGTGATTAAATAATTGTTTAATAAAAATGCTAATTTATTAAAAAGACAAATAGATTTTACTTAGAAAAACTAATTAAGAAAAAATTAATTTAGAAAAGTAAAGTAAGATTAAAAATATTAATTTAAAGACTAAAAGTACATTATTAATTATAAAAATTGTTTAATTAAAAAAATAGTTATAAAAATGAAAAAAGTTAATTTATTTAGTAAAAAGTTATTAAATGATTAATTAAATCATTAAAAATTAAGTTAAAAGATGTGAAAAAACTATGTAAAAATAGATCCACATCAAATTCCCCCACACTTAAGCATGTTTTGTCCTCAAACAATTTATTGCTTTGTTATATTTAAAAAACATATTGCAGTATTTATGATTCAGCTCAAACTTTAACATGTCCAACACTTAATAAAAGAAGACAGAACATGAAAACATGATTTTGAAATGATATTATCAAATCGGGTCTTCCCTAGAACGAATTCTCAAAGGTTAATCAAGATAGCAAAGATCATCCAACAAATAAGGTGTCCTACCACATATGTGATACTACTTAATAACTCATTTCAATGCGGGATTATGTCCAAAGTCCAAGAGTGGTAAGAAGTAAAATATCAGTGAAATCAAAAACTTAGCAGAGGAACATTGTACTTTGACTCATCACCTAGGTTCCAACAATATTTTTTTAAATCACCTTATTGATACAACTTAAATGACTCCCATATAAACCAATTGACCCCTTCTTCATCTGGCGTTCATCATTACCTTCACCTAAATGAACTCATTTTTGAGCCTAGAAACATTATTTTATTTTTTCCCAAGCCATGTATCATGTGCTAAGCACTCTGCATATGCACTTATTCAAGGAGTACATAGGGCTTATAGTAAACGGAAACACACCCAACATCTAGGGTCTCAGAGATTCACCATGGGATCCCAAATGCCCAAACTACTTCAGTTTCAAAATATTTATATAAAAAACATTTACATTATCTCATTAAGGTGATTACTTTAATAATTAGAAGAAAAATGATTCCCTTAGGAAAAACTTCAAACTTTCAGTTCCAAGTTTTATGATGATAAATCCACTAACAGGTTACCCATATCACTCTAAAAAATAGTCCCTAGACCAGATTTCCATAAAACCACTTAGCAAGACCACTCAGAAATCATCCATCCTCAATAATTTCAGATTCTCAGCTGCTCTTAACTACCTATCAAGGAACTGTTCTTAGGAAAGACTCATTTTAGAAATAATGTAAAGCCTAAAATTGTGCAATAATTTTGAAAAAATTTACCCATTTAGTTGTAGTGGGAATTGATGAGCTTACAATTAAGCACATTAGAAAATTGACCCCCTCCCCCACACTTAAAACCCAACTTTTCCCCAAAGTTGACTTCTAAACATAGAGAAGAACAATTAAACATTAAAGGTTCAAAACAGATTTTAAATTAAGTAGATTTATGACATGTATAAAGGGGTCCCATTGAATTTCAAAAAGTATTATTTTCCACAAAGACATTACAAAAACAGTTTCATTAGCAATTAAATACATTAACATTTAAGTCCAGTGACATAGATTTTAAATTCATTTCAAAAATTAAAATATAACTTGTGGGTGTATAGTGGATAGGGTGTAAGAAATTTGAGAAAGTATGATTCAAATGAATATAAAATATAGCATAAAAAGTTGATGCTAAACCCCCCAAAGATACAAGGAGATTCAATAAAACACAAACACTAGAAAACAAGTATCCTTTCACACCTAATTTCATGCAGTGGATGATTTTAATAAAAATGAAATTCAATTTTTTTTATAATGAGGCACATGAAAAATTTCTTATACAAGAAGAATTTTCTGGGCAAGAAAGACATGCAGAAGGTTTTCTTATAGTACAAACAGATTCTTTTAATAGAAAATAAGAGCAGAAATAAGTGCAAAAGTAAACTGAAAGAAATTCCCTATATATGTTTGTGAAATACCCTTCAGTATGGGAGTTTCACTCCATAAATGACACAATAATAGCTTCTTGATAACTCAAAGACAGAACAACAAAACCAAGAAAAACCAGTAAATAGAATTTCTCAAAAATAGAGCACATAAGAAACACTTTATTCAAGGTTAAAAAAACAAAGTAAAGATAAAAATAACCATAGGTTGCCTCCCATGCAACACTAAGTTTTGAAGTCTTCAGCCAGACTTTATTCAAGATCAGTTTTCAAGCATGGTGAAGGCAACCAAGCCCTTTGAATGTACCTCAAAATAAAGTTTCACTCTCTACCCATTAACTAACATGGGTTTGTTCTCTTCACCTAGAATTTCAACAACTACATTCTTAATCAATATCACTATAGTAAATGGTCTAGACCACTTGGAATTAAGTTTTCCAGGAAAGAGTTTGAGTCTAGAGTTAAAGATAAGGACCTTATGTCCAAGTTTAAACTCTTTGGTTTTTATGATAGAATCATGAAAGACTTTAGTCCTCTCTTTATAAATCCTTGAATTATCATAAATCTCTCTCCTAATCTCATCAAGTTCACTCAGCTCAAGTAATCTCCTCTCACCAGCAATCTTAAAATCAAAGTTCAGAGCCTTAACTACCCAATAAGACTTGTGTTGCAACTCCATAGGTAAATGAAAACATTTCCAAAACAACAAACTGTAAGAAGACATACCTATTGGGGTCTTGAAAGCAGTTCTATATTCCCATAAAGCTTCATCCAATTTAAGAGAACAGTCTTTCCTAGAGGCTGACACAGTTTTATCAAGTATCTTCTTAAGTTATCTATTTGAAATTTCCACCTGTCCACTAGACTGTGGATGATAAAGAGTACCAGTTTTATAAATACAACCATATTTTGCATCAAATCTTTAAATTTATAGTTCTTAAAATGTGTTCCATTGTCAGTGATAAAGGCTTTTGGGACTCCAAATCTTGTAAATATGTTCTTCTTAACAAATTTTATTACAGAGTTGGCTTGATTGTTGGGAAGTGAAACTGCCTCAACCCATTTTGAAACATAATCAATATCAACAAGAATATAATCATTCCCCTGAGATGATGGAAATGGACCCATGAAATCTAAACCCTAGACATCAAAAATATAAAATTCCATAATTCCTTTTTGGGGTAACTCCTGCTTCCTACCCACATTTCCTAGTCTCTAACATCTATCACAACCAATCACAAAGCTTCTAGAATCCTTGAAAAGAGTGGGCCAATAGAAACTAGATTTTAAGTCTTTCTGAGCAGTCCTTTAACCACCATGGTGAACTCCCCAAGGTGACGAGTGAAAACTCTCTAAGACAGGAAAAATCTCTTCCTCATGAACACACCTCCTAAGAATATGACCAGCACATATCCTAAACAGCAGGGGATCATCCAAAAGGTAATATTTAAGCTCAAAAATTAACTTCTTTCTTTGGTTATTGGATATATTTTTAGGAAAGACACCTGATGCGAGGAAGTTGGAAAAATCTGCATACCATGCAGATTTCTTAATAGAAACAGTGACAAGCTTCTCATAAAGAAAGGAAGATTTTATATCCCTTGGATCTTCATAATGGGTATGAGAAATCCTAGATAGGTAGTCATCAACTATATTTTCAGCTCCCTGCTTATCCCTAATCTCTAAATCAAACTCTTGTAGCAACAGAATCCATCTAATCATCCTAGGTTTATTTTCTTTCTTAGAAAATAAGTACTTTAAGGCATAATGGTCAGTGAAAATGATAACTCTAGAGCCTAAGAGATACTGTCTAAACTTCTCTAGAGAAAACACAACAACTAACAATTATTTTTCAGTAGTGGTGTAATTCTTTTGGGCCTCATCTAGAAATATACTAGCATAATACACCACATGTAACCTTCTATATTTTCTCTGTCCAAGGACAGAACCTACAACCATGTCACTAGCATCACACATAAGTCCAAAAGGTAGTTTCCAGTCAGGTTTAGTGATAATGGGTGATGTGGTGAGTTTCTATATTAACAGAATAAATGATTTCAAATAGTTTTCATCAAAGTTAAAAGGTGAATCCTTGACCAACAAAGAACACAAGGGATTAGTTATTTTGGAAAAGTCTTTTATGAATCTCCGATAAAAACCCACATGCCCTAAGAAACTTCTATTTCCTTTAACATTTTCAGGAGGTGGCAATTTTTGAATAACATGAATCTTAGCAGTATCAACTTCTAAACCTCTCATGGACACCTTATGACCAAGCACTATACCTTTTGTGACCATTAATTGACACTTCTCATAATTAAGCACAAGGTTGGTTTCAATTCATATTTCTATGACTAATTCAAGATTTCCAAGACATGTATCAAAGGTACTTCCCACAATTAAAAATTCTTCCTTGAAAACCTCAATAATTCTTTCAATCATATCCAAAAAGATATCCATCATACACCTTTGAAAGGTGGATGGAGCAACACACAACCCAAAGGGCATCCACTTGTAAGAAAATGTCCCAAAGGGGTATGTAAAAGTGGTCTTTTCCTGATCCTCTAGAGCAACATGAATCTGGTTTTAATCAAAATACTCATCCAAGAAAAATAAAAATTCATTTTCATCAAGCCTCTCAAGAATTTGACCAAAAAAGGGCATTGGAAAATGGTCCTTCCTAGTGGCTGCATTCAACTTCCTATAATCTATACAAACTATCCATTTTGTGGCTTTCCTAACTTGGATTTCTTCATTCATTCCATTTTTTACTATAGTGAAACCTACCTTCTTGGGAACAACCTGGATAGGGCTGACCCAAGCACTATCAGAAATGGGATATATTATTCCAGTGTCCAACAACTTAATCACTTTCACTCTTACAACTTCTTTCATGTTTGGGTTCAATATTCTTTGACACTCTACCCTAGGTTTATAGTCAAGCTCCGTAGGTATTTTATAAATACAAAATGAGGGACTAATACCCTTTATATCATCTATTGTACAACCTATTGAAGATTTAAACTTCTTAAAAACACTTAACAATATTTCCTCTTGATTTTCATTAAGCTCAGTAGAAATTATGACAGTAAAAGTAGAATTCTCAACCAAAAATGAGTATTTCAAATGAGTTGGGATTGTTTTAAGTTCAAGAGTGGGTGGTTATACAGTATAATAAAGAATATTAGGCATTGGAGGTCCAATATTTTCAACTTAAATATTTTAATAATTATTAAATGATGAAATATTTTCAATTTCTTGCTCATATTCAGAATTAATAGTCATACTGTCCAAAGTTGACAACATACTGTCCAGACTTTCCATATCAGAATTCAATAATTTTATCAAAGTATAATCATCAATTTGTCTTATAAGTTCTCAAAAAAAAAAAATATCAGCAAGGTTGGTATTAGCAAAAACACCCTCAAATTCACTCAAAAAGCTCCTAAGTTCAGAAATTGAGGACTCTTCTACATCAGAAATTGAACAGTTGTCTAGTTCAGGAAAATTTTTCAGATTTGGTGTTTGAGAATAATTTTCAATTTCTAAAATATGTAAGTCATGATTTCCAACCTTCAAATGAGTTTCTTCAACAAATAAGTTATTTTCATATTCTTAAATGTTTTCAGTTGAATTTTCATCCTCGAAGGACTCATCCATTGAATAGTTTTTTAGAAAGAAATTAGTCCTTTAACATTTTTAGACACATTAAACTTTTGTTGTTTTTCTCTAATTTTAAAGATAACCTGACCCTTAGAGACATCAATAATAGCACCACCTGTATCCAAGAAGGGCATACCCAAGATGATGGTCACCTTTTGATCACACTCCATGTCTAAAACTAAAAAGTCTACAGGCAGAAAGATCTTTCCTACCCCAACTAGAAAGTCATCTACCCTATCCATAGGATGAGTGAAAGATCTATCAGTTAATTGTAATATAATTGTGGTGGGTTGAAGGTCACCCAACCTCAAATGTCGAAACATTGAGTATGGAATCATATTAATACTATCACCTAAATCACACAAACAGTTGAGCTAATTAGAATTTCCTAAGGTACAGGGAATGAAAAAGCTACCTGAGTCTTTCAGTTTAGGTGGGATTTTCTTTTGGAGTACATCACTGCACTCTTCAGTGAGGCTGTAAGTAACAAATTCTTCTAGGGTATTTTTGTTAAAAATATTTTTTTAAGATATTTCAAGTAATATGGAATTTGAATTAAGTATTGAATGAAAGGAATGTTTACTTGAAGTTTGAAAGGAGACCAAGTAACTGAAGAAGTTCATCCCTAGTGTTACTTTGAGGTTTTAGCTTCTCAGGGAACAGGATGAGTGGGGAAATTTTTTTAAGGACAGTGGGTATATCCCTCACCTCTTCCTGAACATTTTTTTTCCTTTATTTTTTTTATTTTTAGATGAGTTTTTAGCTTGTGATTCAGATGAAAAATTAAAATTTTAATAATTTTCATGACTTTTCTGTAAATTTCCAGCATGTGAACAAAGAAGATTTTTGTTTCTAGATTGAAGCATATTTTAATTTTGGGTATTTTCAAGGTCTTTTTTAGTAATAGTTTGAGTATTCAACCCACTTATGGTGACAAAATCCATGAAATTCTCTCTTGGGTTAAGCTTAGTGGTGCTTGGAATTCTTCCTTTTTCCCTAGATGAAAAATCTCTAGAAAGTTGGCCAAGTTGTGTTTCCATGTTCTGCATTATCACATCAATTTTAATTTTATCTGACTCATATTGATTTTTATGTTTGGTTAGCTGAGTCATGTATCTTTCCTCTTATGAGTTAATTTTTTTAAATATTAGATCAATCTTAGAAGACATTTGATTATCATTATTTCCTTGTGCATTTTAAGACTCACCCCTTTGTTGATTTTGAAAATTTGGTCTTGGTTGATTAGAGTAATTAGGGGCAATAGATTATTTAATTAAGCCTTGATCTTTACAAGATAGATTTGGATGGTTCCTATATCCTTGGTTGTAATTGTTTGAAAATGGATCTTCTTTAGAATTCTAGGACCATAGTTAACAAAGTTTGAATTCTCTTGTTGTTGGGATGACATATCAAAGTTAGGAAAAAAGTTTTCAGTATGCCTAAACATACCACACTAGACACATTGTCCCCTTAATGATTGATTAGTGTTTTGACAACCAAGTTGTTTAATAGTTTCTTTGAGTTCTTGTTCATTAAATATTGAAATTGGTTGGTGATTTCAACAAGTTGAGTTTTATTTTCATTCATTGAACCAGTGTTAGTGTTAAAATTTCTATTAACTATTTTCCTTCTTGAATTTTTATGTTATGAATTCAATGAAAGGTTGTTAAAGATTTGTCTCAATTCTTCATCTGTCTTATCATTGTAATTACCCCCACCATCCTGATTAACTGTATTCTATCTAGAGGATGAAAACCCTTCATAGAAGGTGTCCATGAGAAGGTGATATGGGAATTGATGATGGGGAGAATGCCTAAGAAGATCCCTAAATCTATCCCAATATTCATGAAATGCTTATCCATACTCTTGATAAAAACTAGTTATCTTAGTTCTATGTTCACCTTTAAGTATTTGGGGATAAAATTTCATGATAAATGAGTTATACACTTGATCCCAGTTTTCCAAAATATTCTCATCTAGACTCCAAAACCAATTCCTAGCATTAACTTTAAGGGAAAATAGAAAACTCTAATTCTAAGTTCATTATTTGTGAGTCCTACAAGAGGTAGCTGCTGCACAATATTATAGAAGTCTCTAATTAAGGCAAGGGAATCCTCATTAGAGAGCCCATTAAATGTAGGCAACAATGAAATGTGTGACTGTTTAAGTTCATAATTTCTGGCTCTAGGACTATGTCTAATGGATGATGGATTTCTTGAATCTTGAGGAAGTTGGAATTCCATCATCCTAGTCCTTTAATTTTCATCTAAGAGTTCTGGATGATTTTAGAAGTTCTTAGGTGCAGGAACTCTCTCATCTAGATTTTGCATTTCAAATTTGTTTTTCTTTCTTAGAGCAGTCAAATGTTTATCTAATTCAGGGTTTAGAGGCTCTAATATAACACCAGAAGTTCTTGTGCTCATGAAAACAATAGCATATAGTACTCAGTAGTAAGAAAATAGTACAAATTCAGCAAGAAAAGAAGCATATTTTTTTTACAGTTTTCAAATTTTCCAATTTTTTTGATGTTTTTTTAATTATTTTTTTTTAAATTTTTTTAGAAGTACTGGCTCATGACTTCCCCAAAAACGGCACCAAAAACTTGACCCGTACTGTCGTTGAAGCCTGACCAAGTTTAATTATTTATATTCTTACTAACTACTATATTTGTGGCAAGTAGGGTCGAACCCACATAGAAGGCAATAATGACCACTAATCTTCTAAAAACTTCTAAAAAGACCCCACTGTTGTCAGCAGTGGGGTAGATTTTCTATTTTTTTTACTTTTTATATTTTTTTATTAAGCAGTAGTGTGGCATAACATTTCAAAACTTGTATCTGAACTAAATTGAAGCTAGAAACAGTTGAAAACATAGAGAAATAGAGATATAGAACACTGATAAATGAAAAATCTAGTAAAACGCTTGAGGGAAAACTCTCTATTATACTAGTTTTAAAGGTATTTCAATTCAATTAAAAGTTATTGTAGATTACCACCTTAAAGAGAATGACTCACCTCCCTCACCAGGAATTAAGTCACACAAGCTAATAAATTTTAGAGTTCGCCACTCCAAAATAAATCAACTGTGAACAGTTTGAAAATGAAAATAGGACAAACTCACCGTAAGTTCTTAAGTCTTATGAATTTATTATATTTTGAAAGGTGTTTACACGATCAATCTGTCCAATTGATTGTAAAATTTTGATAATAAATTATAGTGGTACAATAAATTGAATGAATTCAGTATTGATCTCGCCGATCAATACTGAATACATTAAAATGATGAAGTGAAAAAGAATTTTAAGAGATAGCCAGTGGAACTTCAATTTTTTCCTGAACTAAATTATTTAACTAAAAAACATATTCATTAACATTTCAATATTTGTAACATACTAAAACATAGTACTAATACTAGAATTAAGATGGGAAAAGAACTCCCCAGATGATGCACTGCTCCTGAACTCCTCCTGCTCTAGGAAGTGGTTCCAGAGTTGCCCTCTGATCTTCCTCGGCTCGGACCTGGATTCTTCAATATGTCTCTCCCCCGATCTATTTCACTGCTTCTTTGCTTAATATATCAACTATCACCTACTGCTCATCACCATATCTTTCCACCGACTTTAAGTATCCTTCACTTGTGCACCGCACACATGCATTTTTTTGTGCAATGCACGTCGCACAATCTTTGCCCATGTAACTAACTTCCAGTGAGTTATTTAAGTGAACCTGGACATGTTTTAGGCTTTGGCATGAACCTGCATCGTAAAGAACAAAAATAAAGAATTAAGAACACAAATAAAGTGTTATAGTTATTTTTTAGTTTAATGTTAAATTACTTATTTAAAAAAAGTTTAACTAAAGTTAATTTATAAATACTTTAGTTTATAACTATTATTTACTTTATTAAATATTATTATTATAGTTATTAATATATTATTAAATCTTTAATTAGATAAAATTATTAAGTTTTAATTTATTATTATTAATTAAGTTATATTAACTAATTTTTAATAATACTAATATTAATAAAATAAGTTAATTAAATTCTAAGTTAAATTAGATTAATATAAATTAATTAATTTTATTAATTTTATTATTTTATTTATTCTATTAAAGATTTTATAGATAATTAAAGTGTTAATTTAAAAAAATTTATTTTAGTTAATAGTTAATTTTATTTATAGATTATTAGTTTAGTTTTAGTAAATCTAATTATTTAATCTTATGTTTTATTTTGTAACGTATTTATTTATTTATATAATAATTGTTATATAATATAGTTATTATATATTAAATTTATTATTTAATTTATTAATTATCTATTTATATTTTTTAATCATTTCATTCTTCCCCCCATTTCTCCATGGCGCAACATGGATGGGGCTTCATCTTTGGTGGATTATAGAAGCAGCCCGACCCAGCGGCTTCAAGGCGGCAAGCCTGCTCGACCTAAGATATGATGCCATGATTACCTTCCTCTCGGCAGCCGGAAAATGACTATACCTCTTGCATCATAATTTGGGTAGCTCATATCTGATGCTATAACGTGGTGATAGTTGTTTACTGGACCTTTTCCAGCGGCGGCGTGAGGTGAATGGTTAGTGGTTCAGTCCACTGAAATAGGGGCGACTCAGGGGGGTTTCAAAACATTGACAATGTCCTCCTCAAATCATCCCGAGTGAGACCTCTAGAGAAATGGATTGGATCTCCAGCAACTGTAGTGGCTCTCCCCTCTTCTTCAAGCACCGTAGTGGAGTTAGATCAGCAACCCTATTTATGCATTACAAACCTGTGATGTATTTGATTTTTTTGTGAGTGTGGTAGAAGAAGAGAAGACGGGGAGGTGGAATGCTGCGTTGAAATCGGTAGTAGGAAGACTGGGGGAATTGGGTTGTAGTGGTAGAGGGAAAGAAATGATGTAGGGATTGGAGAAGGATCGGAATCGGTGGCTAGGACCTGTTGGTGGATGGAAAGGCTAGATTTGGGGTTGCAGTAGGCGGCAACAACGAGTTGAGTGACCGTAGGTCTCAGTGGTAGGGGAAGAGGAAACAAACATCGGAAGGAGGAGGGAATTCAGTAGGGGAGCGGCAAGCAAGGTCATCGATAGTTATAAAAGGGTCACCGATAGTTAAAATTAAAGGCTACCGTTTGGTAAAAATAAAAGACAAAAGGCCGCTGATAGTGAAATTATAGAAGGTCACCGATGCTAAAATAAAGGTTACTGAAAGGTATAAAAATATAAGTTTGCTGATAGTTTGAATAAAATAGGCAGGCTACCGATAGTGATAATAAAAGATCACCAATGGTTTAGAAAAAATTAATGTTACTGATGGAGAATACTTAAAATATAACCGTTGCAGATAAAAAAAGTCACCAGTGCAAACATGATGTTACCGATAGGTCTAAAAATATAAAGTTACTATAGGTTAAAAACAAAGGTCACCGTTAGCAATAAAAATTAAGGTTATCGGTGCAAATAAATAAAAGGTCACTGATGCCAATAAAATAGAAGGTCATTGATAGAAAAAAATAATCCACATCGGTAACATACATAAAATAAAACTAACTGTATCAAGATAAAAAATTAGACTAACGGTGAGACAAGAATTAAAACTGCCTAAATTAAACTTATAATTAAAACTTAAATTAATTAAAATTAAAAAAAACCAAACATATATTAAAAACATAATTATTGTTAAAATTTAAACTCAAAATTTACACTTTAAATTATTAATTAATAATACATAAATTGAAAACTCAATTATTGTTAAACTAAGTTGAAAGATGACTTAAATTAAAATTAAAGGGTCTATAGTGAGTGAACAAGGATAGAATCGGTGACTAAATAAGTTACCGATAACATATTGTCTACCTCACCAGTATACTAAAAGAAAAATTTAATGACTTAAAAATTTAACTGCATTCTTAGAATTAAATAATTTTTTTAAAAATATCAATTAATTAATTAAATAACTAAGTGAATACTGAAGTTAAAATTGAATTATTTCATTTAATTTAAACTCAAATTCTTAACTTAATTAATTAGCAGGATGATTAAACATATTAATTAATGAAGTTTATTTATTCTAATAAATATAAATTAAAGGATAAAATATTAAAATAAATTCTAAGTTAGATAAATAAAAATACGGTGATTAAATAATTGTTTAATAAAAATGTTAATTTATTAAAAAGATAAGTAGATTTTACTTAGAAAAACTAATTAAGAAAAAATTAATTTAGAAAATTAAAATAAGATTAAAATTATTAATTTAAAGACTAAAAGTACATAATTAATTATAATTTTTTTTAATTAATAAAATTAGTTATAAAAATACAAAAAGTTCATTTATTTAGTAAAAAGTGCTTAAATTATTAATTAAATCATTAAAAATTAAGTAAAAAATGTTGCAAAAATATGTTAAAATAGAGCCACATCAAAGATTTTGGTACTTTTTTGATCAAGTCTAATCTATTTGTTTCCACAAATTGATTATTAGATACAACATGTGGTGATCACTTATGTATTCCAATATATGAACCAAATAGATTTTAGTATATTGACCAAGGGGAGGTATATCCATGAGTATCCAATGGAGATATAATTGATGTTGTGACTATTTAGGAATACCACCTCACACTAATGACATGAATGATCTAGGTTTTAAAAGGTTGTCACTATGTGACGTATTTTACCAAAAACACTATTTCTATATCCAAACATGATACATATAGATTTATTTTCATATTTTGGAATATTTATATTTTTCATTTATAATGAAATCCTATGTTATAGTAAGGAATATTTAAATAATGATCTTTATGTGTTGGATTATGAAAACCATGTAATTGAAATTGATAATAAAACTAACTCACATAACTCACACCACACACAACTATGGCATCACGATCTATGTCATGAAAATAATGGTTTAACCAACTTATAGAAAGATGGATATTTGGGTTCCATTGAACTAAAACCACCTTTTGTATGTCACACACGTTTATAAAGAAAAATAAACAAAGTCCTATTTAGTGGAAATGGTGAAAAGTCCAAGGATTTTGTTTAATTAGTTTATATGAATGTGTGTGGATCATTTATAGTTGATATAGTGGATGGGTACTCAAAATTCATAACTTTTATTGATAAATTTAGTTGATATAGATATTTTTAGTTAATTTTGTATAGGTAAGATTATTTTAATATATTCAAAGAATTCAAGTATGATGTTTAGAACTATCTTGGTAAGAAGATTAAGAAAATCTTCTCAAATCATGGTGGATAATATCTTAATCAAAAGTTTGTTGATTATTTACAAGATTTTGGGTATATATCCCAAATCACTCCTCTATATACACCTCAATGGAATGGTGTAAGAAAAATAAGAAACCATACCTTATTAGGTATGGTGAGATCACTAATGTGTCATGAGATTCTTCCATTTTTCTATTAGGTATACATGTAATAGACAACAACACAATTACTAAATAGGGTGCCAACTGAAGTTTTAGATGGTATTACATAGAAATTGTGGGGTGGAAAGAGACCCATATTTTTATACTTACATGTGTGAGGATTTTAAGTGTTTGTTAAGGAATCTTTAATCAAAAAAATTTCACCTTGAGGAACAAAGTGTACTTTTATAGGATAACCCAAGAAAATTAAGGGATATTACCTGTATGAACCCTCAAAGAAAGGGGAAATTATTGAATGAAACTACATATTATTTTAATGAGAGAACACATATATATTTTTTGGGATATATACATATATATACATTGTTGAATTCTAAGATTAGTGCACACAATAGTTGGAATAGGAATGGACTCTGCAAATACTAATGGAAGAAGAAGTTCCAGAGACACAAGTATTGTATAGTAGTGCGGGAGAGGTTAGAGAACCAGAATGATGTAGTTTTCTATTAATCGAGGATGGTGACTCATTACTAATTGATATTAATGATATTATAACCTATAAGGAAGTAGTATGTGTCATAGATGTTTTCGTGTGACTGTAAGATATGAATTCTATTATAGATCCCATGTAACAAAACTAAGTTTAGATTTTCGTAGATCCTACACTAGATGTAAATCCTGTTAGTTATAAAGTGTTATTCAAGAAGAATATTAGAATGGATGGAAATTTACTCACTTATAAGGAATGACTAGTTGGAAAAGGGTTTAGACTACATTAAGGCATAAAATACGGTGAATTTTTTTCACTAGTTTATTTTTTGAATTCCATCAGAATTATACTTTCTATTACATCATACCATGATAATGATATTTGGAAACTGGATTTCAAAACAACCTTCCCTAATAAGAACCTTTTGAATGATGTCTATATGACACAACCTGAAGGATTTGTGACTCCAAATGATGCCAACAAGGTATGAAAATGGAAAAGATCCATTTATAGATCTAAGAAAGAATCCAGGTCATGGAACATTTGTTTTGATGGGGCCATAACAGAATTTGGATTAAAAAATATTAAATGTGAACCTTGTGTCTAGAAAACATTTAGTGTGAGTGTGGTTATTTTCTTAATAGTTTATGTTGACAACATACCACTTATTGGAAATACTAGTCTTATAGCCTAGTTAAACATATTATTCTCTATGAATTAATTAGGTGAATCAAAATATATTCTTGGGATTGAGATACATAATGATAAATCTAAGAGTCTTCTTAATATATATAATGGAATATATATTTGAAAGATACTAAACAGATTCAGTATAGAACATTTTAAGAGGGGGTTGTTGACAATGTCACATAAAATTCACCTTTATAAGAAAATGTATCCCTATACACATGAGGAAATACCTAGGATGATAATTATTATATACATGTCTATGATTAGGTATTTTATGTATTTTATTCTATATACTAGGCTAGATATCACCTATTACTTAATTATGGTAGAAAGATATCAAGATGACCCATGTGACCACTATTGGATAGTAGTAAAGACTATCCTTAAGTATCCAAGGTGAACTAAAGATATGTTCTTGGTCTATGGAGGAGATGAGGAACTATTCATTAGATGATATAAAAATTCTAGTTTTAAAAAAGATCAAGATGATCTAAAATCATAAACAAGATACATCTTCAATCTCAATAGTGGTCCAATGAGATTGAAGAGATCAAACCAAGCTATAGTTGCAAATTATACAGTAGAGTTTGAGTTTATTACAACATCAAGGTAGTTAGATAATTAGTTTAGACATGAAAATTCATCCAAGAGATTGATATGGTACCTATTAACAAAGATATTATCACACTCTATTGTGATAATAATATAGTGGTGGATTATTATAAAGAGTTAAGGTTGCATCAACTGATAAAGTACATACCTCAGACGTATCACATCTTGAGGAATTTTTCTCAAGTATGTTAACATTCAATGAGAAAAATATATAAAGAAGACAACATGGGGGACCCCTTCACTAAATATTTAACTTAGTATAAACTAGATCATAATGTACATTCTAGTGGACTATAATTCATATGTAGTTGGATATATTCTAAGTGGTAGTCTATTTTGGTGTTCTATAACCAACTATTTTTAATTTTTATTTCATGTATATTCAATGATATGAATATTAATAAAACACATTTTTACATATTTCTGATTGTTCTGTAGGAATTTAATGTAATAATGCCCTAGAGTATCTATGACATTGATAAGTTCATAGTAGTTACCTACTATAATGAGAACCTTTAAATTCCATGATGAAATTATTAAATATAGTTCCACAAAAATATAACATACCATGATGGTAAATATATAATGTTTACTATCAGATTTTAGTATACATAAGAAAATGAAAATTCTTCTCATGAAGTCTGAATTTAGTATTCTCAAATATGAGACATTATGAGAATAGACTCACCGATAGAAATTCCATATGTTTTTATTTCAACATATATTATTATCTATGACTATATGTAATGGTATTTAGACTTCAATATTATTATTAATGCATATAATAACTCTAGAACTCTGATTTATAAACCTAACCCATTAATCCATATGTTCATGGGAAGTAGGCTATGTTTGGTGCATCATGATTGACACGTTATTAATTAGTAAGTTGAGGAAGGATTTTTCCCATCTATCTTTATGAAATTTGATATCTCAGCACATTGATTGAAATGGAATCATCACATTAAAATCTATGTCCATGGTGTATGGATGATTTTATTTCAGATAGTCAATGACAGTCATATCAAGCACATTGGTTGATGATACATCTTTATAACCTGCTTGATGAAAAATTATGACAAAGGGATTATATTACATAGTAATTGTTCATGTGTTGTTATTGACATTGTGATATCAACTTATTTCTCTTGGTTTCCATATCCTATTTCTAGATAGTAATCTTGGACTATAGGCAATCCCTCTTAATGCCAAGAATAGAGAAACCTATATGGTCCCACACTAAGCATTTTATTTTCTCTTATTTAAAATGTATTTAAATTTAATTATTTTAATAAACATTATCCTCAAAATCGAGGAATTATTTATTTTAGGATTTATTTATCACAGATATTCATAAGGTAATAAATAATTATTTATGTATAATAAATAATTTATTTAATTATGTGAATATATTAAAAATATATTTATTCTCCAAACTATGAATAGAATTTAAAGTTTATTTAATAAACATTTAATAAAAACTAATTTTACATAATGTGAATAAAATATCTATTTATGGAAAATATATAATTAAATATTTATGGGAAAATTCAATAAATACTAATTAGGACGAATAAACAAAGATGATTTCTGATGATAAATATTAATGTAAAATTTGGTAAAATAATATTTTTCATTGTTCCATTTAGCATACACTATAAAATAAAAAAACAATATTATTATATGGGATGAGGTTGAATAAGGTTTATTAAATTATTTAAGGACCATTTTGGAATTTAATAATATTTTAACCTTAAATAAAACTCTATAAATATACTTCCACATATATTGTGTTGGGTTAATTGAGATATGAGAATTGTTTCACACAACAAAGTTCTCACTTAATTCCTTATTATTTAATCTTCTCAAGATTGAGGATAAGTCCTTAAATATAGAAGGATCTTGTAGAAATAAATACAAACAATGAAAGAATATATATGGTAATATGAAAGAGGGTTTTTAGATTATCGCTAGAGGTGATCTACTTTGGGTCCTACATATGAAAAGACTTCAATATAGAAAAGGGTTTTTTGATGATCATAATATTCTTCAAAGAAATATCATTATAAAAGGAAATATCTCCACTAATACAATTTAAATTATTTATAGATTTTATTTTGAAAATATCCTATCTGGGTTCCAAGGTTTTTATTTAAATATTTGATGGATTTTTTTTGGTCATGATATTTACTTGTTGAACAATTGGTGAATGATTAATCAAATATGATAAAAAAACATAATAGATATTCTCCCAAATCTAACTTACACACAATATGGAACCTATAATGTATACTCTATTAACAACATACTAGCGGTCACCCATAACTTGGATATAAAGGAACACTTCCACTCTCACTTCTATATAAGGATCCACTTTGTCATCGATTATCAACATTGATTCCATCCACTAAATGACCCATTTCCAATTATTTAACCAGGTAATGACCCACTATATCTTAAACCTCTATTAGAACTTATCATATCTAGAATATCCTTTTCACCACTTCAATGAATTTAGAAAACTTGGCTAAAATATTTTTATTTAGTTAGTTTTTCTTCGAAACCATCTTGAAGAATATACCTGTTGATTCTTTTTCTTTACTCAAGTAAGCAGTTTTGTGGTATAAGTTGGCGAATTTTTCTATTCACTACATCATCAATACCATATCTAATATATTTTCGATAAAATACAAATATTTTACATAACATAGTGTTTTAAGGAAAAATTTATCATTGAATAACTCTTAAAAGATATCCCAATTAAATATTTGATCTTTAGTAGTCTAAATCATAATGTCACAATATCTAATATAAATCCATTCATGTATAAAAGTAGATAATTAAAAATTTTGTTTCTATGGGGTTTTAATACATTAAAATATGTAATGGATATGATAAATCAATTACCGACCTTCATGAAGAGATTTATGATACTAAAAGGTCATAAAGAGATAAAACTAGAATTCATTCACAACATCCTCCACCATGGGTTACTTATAAGGTTATTATTACAACCAGTAAATAGTATTTGATCCATCCCCTCTAGAAGCAATGGATCTATAATAGGTTTAGTGGGTAGAGCATGCTCATCCAACTTTTACTATTTAGTCTTAGTTGGATATCATGGTGTAATACTTATATATTTAAGTAGATAATCATGATAGACTATTATAAAAAGAAAAATAAAATTTTAATTCTAGATAAGACAAAAAAATATGTCAAAACCCCAACCCTAATATTATGAATTCCTTTAAAAAAATTATTCTATGCTTTAAAATATACTCTGAAAGATTTTGAAGAATTACTTTAAAATTTATCTTGAAATATCTATATAAATATTATAATAAATATATATTATTAATTAAATGAATCAATTGGAAAAATTATATTAACCTATAACTATTGATAAAAAAAAGAAATAAATTATTTATTATTAATGTTTTTGTTAATTTATATCAATTATTAATTTCTAATAATAAATTAAAAAATTAAAAAAAGGTATACAATATTTCATACCATCATTCATGACTAACCCCTGTTGGGAGGGTTTTAAACTGGAAATAATGGTATAATATGACACTTATATAGGAAACATTTCACTTTATAAATGAAAACATTATATCACCATGAATAATAAAATTAAATAGCAACCACAATACATGGGAAATGTATATCATTCCTAATCATGTAATTAAATGATGGACCATAAATGAGAAAAATTAAAACTTATATAAACTCATTTATACCTTAATCAAGGTATAATTAAATCCATGACAACAAAAATATTTAATGTTTAGAAATATAAGGTCTCCCAACAGCACCAAAAACTCTCTAAAGGTAAAAAAATATGTATAAAGAAGGGATAAGAATATAAAATTACTTAGTATGTTTGTCCTCAAACCTCTCTTATTTCCATGTGAGTTAATAATTAAAATACTTCTACATGTTGAATAAATAAGGAAAACAATTAGTCAATAAGAACCTCTCAAGAGTAAACTAACCAACCACTTCCATTTCTTATCACATAACCATCACTTTCAACACCCAATAACATATATCTCCCCACAACCACTTCTAATTCACTTATATAATCTACCCATATGGATATCACTATGAGGTAACAAGGTAAGTGGTGATGTATCATTGAGTAATGGGTGGGGGTATGGATCATCAATATCCTTTTTGTAATTTCTTCTTAGAATCTAACCTCTATGATTGTTTAAATTCTCGATCCACTCCCTTAAAAATATTACTCCAACCCATATGAAAATGAAATAATATAAATCCAAGGAACACATGAATATTTACATGTTTTACCCCTAATGTGTTTGACTAATCTTTTTGTATTATTTTTAAGTCCAAAACATTGATATTATAACTAATAGTATGTGATAACAAGATAAGGGTATGATGAATCTTTTACTATTATTAAATTAAAATGTTAATGGTATAATAAATCCTTGACTCCTATGAATATTTCTATATGATTATAAGAAAATATAAGAATATATACATGACTCCTAGGAAGCTATTAATTAATTCCATAAATCTCATAATAGTTGTTCAACTAAAATTATATTAGATCCCTCAAGTTTCAATTCCTCCTTCTACTATTTTGAACAAGATCTTTAGTGTGATTATTTATGAATATTAATCATAACATAATATCTTATTCCTCAATATTCATGGAAATAAACTTCTAATGAATGAAATGAAACACTAAATGCATTTAGTCATTCTTATCAACCTTTATTAATGATCAATGTATGCATGAGGAAATGAAATAATAAATAATTTTTTAATTCCTTAATATAAATACTTCTATTGATTGGTAATTGAATCTTCTTGTCTCAATGCTAATGAAACATGATTGTAGTATCTATTATTTAGTCCCTCTATTAGTGTCTTAATTTTTATAAAAAATACTCTTCAACTTAGTGCACAAATATTTTTAGGAAGTGATTTAAATTGAAAACTCCAAAAATAATAATAATACAATTTCTATAGTGTTAATCTCTGAAATTTTTCACACTAAACTATTAAATAGAATCATCTATTAATTTATCATTCTTTTATCTACATTAATTATCTTAAAGTATTTATACTTGAAAATCCTATAGAAAATAGATAGTAATTTTCTCATTCATCCCTTTTTATAACTCTTATTGAATCATAACTCAACCTCTATCACCATAAAATTTTATTCTATTAAGAATAACTTAATATCTTTTAATTTTAGTACCACATATTCTTACTTAATTATTATATTTAAATTCCTGAAATATAAGACACCTACTTCTTTCAATGTATTATCATAAGTCACATAACATTCTTTCTGAACTAGAAACCATTATAACTGGGTTTTTTTTATCTATTTTACCTCTAAAAAATTCCATATAACCCTTATGTTTATTATAGTAACACCTTCCCACCCTTATGTATCAGTTTGGAAGCCTCTATATATCATTTGATGCCTTTAGTTCACCCATATGTATCCTAATTTTTACTCTTTTATATGCACTAGAAATTTGGAATTACTCTTACATAATATAGTATATCTCTAGTACTTTATAAAATATTATTTCCTTTATGTAACCTTTTATATACTTAAATGAAATCTATGATGACCCTTAAATATCATGAAATTTACTTTTACATATCTTAGTGGGACTCATGAACTTTTCTAATTTTCTGGTTTCAAGGTATGGGAATCCTTATGTATTTTATTTTTTTCCGAGAAACACTTATGTATTTACTTTATTGTAGGGAAACCCTTTTTTATTTCCATTAACAAATATACCTCTATATATACCCTTACATATTTTTTTTGATTTTCAGAGTTACTTATACATACATATTATGCTCTAGTAATTTTCCAAATTCACTGAAATGCTTGTAATATTTAATTCCTCTCTATGAATATCAACTAAACTAGAAATAACCTCATCCAATTAAAAACATTTCAAATCACTCAAAAAAATTATCAAATAAATCCACTAATCTTCAATCATGCTTTAGAAAAAATAGAACATGGTCTCAATAATTTAATGGGTTCTTAAATCATCCCATTTATATTTGTTTTCAACTCTAACAAGTTAGAAAAATTGAAATAAAATCATATCCTTTATCAAAGAGAAATACCATGAAACCACAATTCTAGATAAATTAATTATTTTTAGATAATTCAATTGCCTATTGATAATAAAATTATGGCTAAGTGATTTTGATGCACCCCTTAACTATCTCACTCCATTATCCCCCTATTTTTAATAAAATCTTATTTGGATTCAAAATAGTAATAAAAAAGAGTCCTATAACCTTAAAACCTTTAGAAACAAAATAAAATGGAATATAATTCATTAAAAAAAAAAATCCTCAAGTAAGAGAGAAATGTTTAATATTCATATTCAACCTCATACTTTCTAATCATTCCTTTCTCATAGAATTTATAAAAATATCTACAATTTGATCACTTATAAGACTAAATTTTAGCCTCAAATATCAATTTTAAACCTTATATTTGATAAAATATTATATGATATCAATGTGTTTAGATATGGAGTGCTTCACTATATTCCTAGAAATATATTTTGAACTTCTATTATCACATAAAATTATCAGGGGATTTTCCATTCTCACTTTTAAGTATATCAGTTTCTATTTCATTTGAATCATTTATGTAAATGAATTTATAACAACCAGATACTTTACCTTGGTAGTGCTTAAAGTCACCTATATTTTCTACTTAAAGTTAAATCTTAAAAAAATTTCACTCAGAATGAATATATGACCTGTAGTTTACTTTTTCATAATCTTAATTGAAATTAGCATAAGTGTATTCACCTAGGTTTAAGTGATTATTTTTTGTATACATTAACCCATTGTTTAAATAGAATTTGATATAACTAATAAATCTTTTATTATCAATCATGTGTGATTATTTTGGATTAATTTGAAACCTAATACACAATTTCATTGGATAAACAATGTTTGGTCTAGATGCATCGAGATATGACCAAATTATAATCAACTTTTTGAACTTCTTTTTATTCACACTCTTCCCAGTATCATCTTTTCACAATTTTACACCAACTATCTAGTGTGTTCACACCATTTAGGATTCTTAATTTCCATAAATCTGAAAAAATTCCTTAATATCATTCTATTATGGTATAATAATGAAATATTATTCTCATAAAATTGTAATATCTATAAGAAACTAACCTATCCCAACATAGAAGTTTCAAAATGTCTCTTTATATTCCTTAAAACTTATTTACGTGCATACAATTTATCTTATGAAAAAATAATTTCATAAATTTAAACAATGATAATAAGAGCCCATGTGATCATCTTTTTCACATATAATTTATTGTAAAATTTTCCATTATAAAAGTTAAATTATTTTAGATAGAATTCCATTTTATAGTACTATGATCTAGGGGACTATTTTCAAATATATAAGGATTTATTCAATCTATACAACATGTTTACATTACATTCAAGAAAAAAACCATTTGGTTTATTTATTTAAACTTCTTCTTTAAGTTATCTATTTAAGAAATAAGTCATCACATCTATTTGAATTTTTAATGCTTATAATATGTAACAACCAAGAAATTTATTATTGATTTAAGGCTCAAAACCAAAAAACATCACTTCTCCAAATAAAATAATTCAACCTATGGGTGGTATTTATAAACAAAACTACTTTGTTTTATGAGATTCCACCTTTATCATTTATATATTTCTTAACAATCAGTTGGTTCTAATGACATTATTCCATTTCAGTCATGGAATAATTCCAAAGTGGAATTCCTTTCAATATGACCAATCTCTTCATTCATCACATATATCCATTATTTGTTCCCAACAACCTCAAAATATGTTTGTGTCTCAAATTGAAAAATAATAGTTTTTTGTTTATTACACATGTGCCTTATTTAGTTCTGAACATGTGTGTTCCAATTTACAATAATATTTTTATCTTCTATATTCATATTTATCCTCTAATTTTTCAATTTTTCATCTAGAGATGCTATTTAATCATCAGTATTCTAATATAAACAAATATAAATATTATATAGTGCATTTACATCTCCTTTATCTTTCATTTTAGAAAAAATTATGAAGTTTTCCACATATTTATTTTAAAAATATATTTCATTTGGATGAAAAAAATTTGTTTTATTTTTAATAATATTTATATAACAAAAATACAATACATTGTGTATCCTATTTATATATCATCTATAGCTTCTAATATTAGATAAATATCCCATGAAGTCTCTTTCAAAATTTTTATAAACAAATGTAGAAAATGGGGCTATTACCACTGAAAATACCAATAGATATAACCAAAATTTCTGTGGATTCAAGACATTTCTACATGGAACTCAACCAATGAAGTCAGATCGATACACATATATCACTTATAGCCATGAGTGTTTCTTGTGGATATATCTAAGGTTCCATGTGGGATGAACTATAGCCATTAGAACTTCAAATGAAAATAGACAGGGCCACTTAGATCAACTTATAGCTGTAGACATTTCATGTGGCTATAAAGGTAAAATTATTATTATTTAATTATAGTGGGATTCAAACCTGTGTCTCATTTTTGAAGATCAGCCATCCCTAACACAGTACTATGATGTGATAATATATATATATATATATACATTTTTCAAATTTACCTACCCTATTGGTCAATTTGGACTAACCTATAGCCACATGTCGTATTCTCTTGCCTATAAGAGTTTTAGGGGGCACTATAGGCACATGTATCTATGTCTATGGCTATAAGTGTTAACATGGAAGGAATATACCCATGAGAATAAGTGATCATAGTTATAACAATTATCATAGGGGGCTATAATCATGAGTTTAGTATAACCAAGGCTATAGGAAATTTCTTTCACCAATTTCATGTGGAAAAAAATTCCCACGATACTCATATATAAAAAAATGATTTTTAAAATAGGCTTAACCATGGGAAATTATTGTAGGAATATACCTCCATGATTGTGTATATAAGAAGTATATAGATGTGGAAATATCATATAGTTATATACCATCCTACCCATGGATATAGTTGGTATATATCCAAAAGCATTTCCCATGGCTATATCCCATCATTACAATGGTTATAAGTAGGCTAGTTCTACATGAATTTCTTTCCTATGCCTACAGACTCCCTACGTCCATGGAAAATAAAGACCATTCATATAGGTCTATGGATATAAGTGGTTTTTCTAGTATTTAAATTCATGGACTACCAGACACTATGATTCATTTCATTATCAGGTTCCATTTTTACTACATTTTAGATGAATTTATGTACAATTAATACCTTCAAAACAACCTATTTTGATTGTGAATATCTATACTCATAGATTTAATTTAGGTAAACATTTAGAGCTTGTATTTTACTAGTATAATTCTCCTCCTCTAATCCAAAATTTAAATTTTTCCTCTCTAAAAAATCATTTTACTAGGGGTTATATAGGTATCTATATTAAATCTTGATCTTATGCTTAGTATTGAAATGAATCAATTTTTAAATCACTTCCATTATAATTTTATATATTCTTGATATAAACCACTAGATCTTTCTCAACATCTCTTCTAACAATTTTACACATCTCCACTATTGCTAATTTATGCTCCATGAAGATCACATTAGTAATCCTTGTAACGTCATTAGTAAATTTGATTAGTTTAGATAACTTTTATTAGATTTATATATCATTAGAACATAGAAAAATAAATTTACTAATTAAACCATCTTAGTAGATTTGATATCCTCTATTTTTTGAAATATTTGTACCATTTTCCAATTTTGACGTGTTCTAAAAATTTACAATATTCCTCTCTTGAGTTGAGGAAAGTATTTCACCACATATTTTTTTGTGATCATGTTTAGACCCATTTGATAAAACTTCCATGCAATTTTATCAATTTTTATTATCATATTTTATACTTAAATGACAATAAATATTAGTATCAGAAATTTAAAATAAGTGCCCAATTAATCTTTCAATATCAGTGATAATTATTTAATATTTATGATTTTGATGATAAAATATTTTATTTTAAAATTAACTACATTCCCATCATGATAATTTTATCTTATACTTAATAAGCTGTGTTAACACATCAAAAAAATTAACACTTATAGATTTTAGTTTCTTAGTCACAATATCAACTGTACTAATTCCATTGATTTTTATGGAAATTCTATTCCTAAAAGAAATTGTACATATATATTTATTGACAATTTTTTTCAATATTTTGCATCTCCAAAGATATGAGATGAAAAAACTATCAAGTATGTATGGATTTCTTCACTTTCATGCTTTAAGAGTAACCACTATAAGAAGTGACTTCTCATATTTTTATATTCTCTAAACCTTATTATTTAAAAAAAATTTAAATGTTTTTCATAATTTTTTTTGATTAATTATTCATCACAATATTTTCTTGGACACACTATCCATAAATTTAATCCACAAAAATAAATACTATTAAGAGTAATATATATTTATTTATTTCTATTTAAAAATTACTTATTTTTGTAACTATTTATCATATTTCATAAATAGGTGCCCACCCTTCATGTCTTCTTATACATCAAGAAAATGAATTATTATACCGTGAAGCATAGTTTTTAATGTACATGATCCACAAATATAATGGTAACATTTAAAGCATAATCTTCTATGTAACTAATAAAGTTCTATATGTAATTAATATTTATATCAAGGAAAATTCCCAAAAACCTTTTGTTTCTTTCCAAAGGGGAATTTCCCTTCAGAAATCATATATCACTCCCCAAGATACAAAATTTGTATTATCTTTATTTTATTAGTCTAACTTTTACTAGATTTTCCTTTATATTTGATACCATTAGATAAAACAAATTTAATATTCTTGTTATTCACAATTAACGATTTTACCTGAGATTTTTTTTCTATAATTATCACATATTTATGATGAATCTCTATCTTCATAGAATTATTATAGTCATAACTCAATTTATCTAGGTTTTTTAAATCTTAATGACCCCTTGGTTGTGTGTTTTTTTAATTATTCTTATTTTATATCCAATTTTTTCTTAAAATCATTTAAGATTTTATCAATCTCTACAACTTTCACCTTGAGATTCATAATTTATTTGATATAACTATATTAAATTCTATGATATTCATCTTAAATTTCATTTATCATATCATACTATTTCTTTTGGATTTTATTTTCCTTTTTTATCTGGTGTTTTAGTGAAGAATTTCTCTAAGATAAACATTAAACTTAAGATCAGTGTAAGATTCATCACCAACTTCACTACTATATGGGGATTATTATTTCCTTTCAACATGATACATAATGTTACTAAAATTTTAAGTAAATTATTATTAAAATTTTCCACTTATTATAGATTAGTCTTACTCTTCTTTTCTAATCACGGTTCTTCATTACCACCTTGTGAATCATTCATTTCCTTAAAATGGTTCCTTATCATTCATAGAGTTTTCACTCCACCTATTTTTCCTAAAAAATTCTTCCTTTTCAGCTTTATCATACTCACCACCTTTATTATTTGGATATTCAACAACAAAGTTTCCAATTTTACCAATGTTAAATAATTTCAATGGTTGTTTACCTCTATACATACCATTTAATTTTTTATGTTCATTGAGAGAGGTTCCATGATCTTGTTATACTCATAAACCATTTCTATATAATATTCAGATTAAAAAATGTACTAATTATCAACCCACTAGTGGAAATATATATTTTAATTTTTGGTTTTTTTTCTTTTAACATTAGTTTATAACCAATGTTAATATAGGCGATGTTGAAAGTATGAATTTCCTTGTTGGTTTTTCTAAAACTGATGGTAAAAATACTTATAGAATGTGAATTAAAGAGTAATTTTAATGTCGTTTTTTTATAAATCAGACTAAAAAATAACATCAATATCCAATAGGATTTTGACATTGTTTTTTAGTAAAAACAGACATCATAAACCCTCCATGGGGCTTACCACATCAATTTTTTTATAAAATCGACTCTAAAAGTTTATTTTTTGTAAAAAAATATTTAGAATTACATAATACCAGTCCCATAAGATCATAGAAGAACCTAATAGAAAACTTACAATAGATACAACAGTACAAATATACATCATATGAAAAAAAGTAATAAAACTCATTGAGAATTTTTTCAATAGTTTTCATAAATATAAAACTAAAAGAAACTAAATATAAAAAGTAGTCAAACTTAGAAAATATTTTTGAAATAACTTTTGAATATGTCTCACCTCATTGTATGTATAAGAATAAAAATAGTAAAAAACCTTTAAAATAACATGTTATGAATTTAAATGATAATATTTTTTTTAAATTACAAGCGTCATAATGAATCTAACATTTTCAAAATTTGTTTTTGTTTTGGTCATGATTATGTCATAAATGAATAAGAAAACAAAATATCCACATTAAATATTCCATTTTTGATGACTACACTATGATTATGAAACCTTATTGTAAAAATAAAAACTTTAGGAATGTAATAAAAACCAATTATTCAATAATATAAAAGTTATTTAACATGATTTTCACATATTAATTTTTTTTGGATCCAATGATAGATAATAAAACTTGTAGAACCCAATCCATGACCTTTTGTAATTTAAAATATTAATTATCAAAAACCAATTTAAATTGAAAAAATTAAGATTAAAGAAGTAAATGAATGGAATAAAACTTACTTCTTTAACATTTTGGTAAATCTTCTTTGAACACCACCTAATAAGGATCATAACCAATATTCTCTACCTTTTTTTGTGTAAAATACACATAACATATAATGACCACTAAAAAATAAAATACTTAGCATTAATAATAATATAATTAATAATGGTTCATAATTATATTTTTTTCTTACCTTTTATGGAATTAAAAAAAATGAAATATCCATGTTTTTGAATATTTTAGAAACATATTCAATTTTGGTTTCTAGATTCAAATATTCCAATAATATTAAAATTTATTATGGGTCTATAAACCATAAGAAAAAGTGAATTCGTATTAGGTAAAAGTATGTAGATATACCTTATTAAAAAAGAAATTAATTTAGTCAATATGAAATATTTTTACTTAATTAAAATAAATTAATAAGTGATGTTTACTTATATGGAAGATAACTGCATCAAAGATACAATGAGAAGATCACCCATTACAGTATCCATGATGTCATTCATAAAATATATTAATGAATAATCTCTTCCACATATATAATCATTCATCGTAAAATTTTATAATTATATAAAATAAGAATAACAAGTGATAAACTTGTTACCCAATAAGCTTCTTGAGGAATATCTAAAGGTAGTGGAATCCAAAATTATTCTTTCCTTTACAGTGATTCATTTCATATCTAATACTTCTATACATGGTAACTGTAAGAAAATATTACAAGTAATTTTGAATTTAATGATAAATAAAAAATGAAAATAAACTCATACCTCATATGTTAGATAACATAATTTATTAGCTAGACAAAGTATAAAATGTATAACACTTTATCTAGCCATGGAAACCTCCTCATTTGGAATAGGAACTAGAGAATTTTGATCAATAAATTTTTTTACTGCTACTCTTATTTGACCTGTTCATATAAGATGATGATATATGTAATATCCTAGGTGATGTAGAATTTTATATGCTAAAATACAGATATGGGGATCCCCATAAAGAAAATTAGAGTACACAGTTAGGTTTGAATGAGGAGGTGTCAGATCAAGGTTGGAAGGTTGTGTAGGCTACTTTGGTTTCATTGGCTATATCCGTATCATTTATTATATAATTGTATACAATAAATATGAGTTAATAATATCATATATCTACCCATTCAAGTGTGATAGATTGTCTATCAATGAAAAAATTTCTTCTATATATTCTTCCCACAACAATTTTGCACTAGGGGTGAGGCTAAAAGCATTTTAAATCATACAACCTCTTTATAACCTTAGAAACATACATGGTGTTCAGAATTTTTTAAGGAACAGTATGAATATGCTTCCTACACTAAAGGATAAAGGCCCTCTATTTCATTTTATATTAAGGGGTGTCCTGAAATAATATTTTCAAATGTAATATCTGTCAGATAAATGCAGTAAAAAGGAAAATTGTGGGAAATAATAATTAATTATTAAAATATTATCAACTACTTCATTTATTAGATCTATAATATACTTTCCCTTTTTTTGCATTCTTACCCAATTCCAATTTTTAGGGTCAATGGGAGGATATAAAGGGTCATGTAGAACCTCTTCAAAGCTATTATTTGAATTTTCTATTAATTCTCTATGTTTTCCAATAATAGTTTGATCTTTTAATAAAGGATACCCACCTCATGAAAATGTATGTGGGTATAAATTAAGATACTGTATCTCTTGGTGAGTTATCCTAGAGTTTTTTATATAAGAAAAAATAAATAAGTTAAAAATTACTTCAAAATAATTAAACAAATAAATTTAAAATAAAATAAAACATACCATAAAATCTTCTTCCTGCAAAATAGAGACAAATTTTTTTCATTTCCCTTTATCTATAAATTCATACTTAATGCATGGATATTTATCCTTTTTATGACCAAAAAATAAGATGAAATCAACATTTTTTTAAAATTTCTCCATCTTTTTTCTAAAAATGATAAAAAAAATTAATTCCTTTTTCCCCTTGAATGGAAAATATCATCTATAATTAAATAAAAAAATATTAATAAATATATAATATTTAAAACATTATAAACTTAAATAAACATGTTTATAAATTTTACTATGAGGGAATTCAAGAAAATATATTTAACTGAATGGTCGATGCTCATTCAATTAGGGTATAAAATACTAAACCTACAATGACTCTGTATAGCCGGAAAATTCCTAAAATGTGTGGTATTTTGGTTAGTTGGGATTTAATTCTCATCAAAGTCAATTATCACATATTTCTCTCCATGTGTGAGTACAAGTTTTTGGTATACATGTTATCCAATTACTATTATCTTTAGGAAAACATCTTCTTTGGAGGAGAATAAGATACGAAAATAATATTAAGAAATATAAGTTTAATTTCACTAAATTAATTAGTATAGATATATATTTTAGTGAAAGAACGTACATAACTTGGTTCCCCGACCTCAGTGTCTATCATTTTTAAATATGTATGAAACCTAAAAATAAGTATGTGTGCCTTTATTTGACTAAAATTAAATAACTATAGTAATAGATAATTAATTAATATTCAAAAAAATATCTTACAATATTTGGATGTAAATAGATCATGAATTTCTTTAAACTCAAACAAAGGTGGTGGAAACAAGGAGAACATTGTAAAACTGAAGAGAAACATATAATCACACATAAAAACTAATAGTTTAAAAATTAATAAATTTTTAATAGATCATTTATATCATAAAAAACCAAAAACCAAAAACAATTTACAAAAAAAACATTCATGAAAATTCATTATAATGAAAAAAATATAAATGAAAAATATTGAAGAAAAAAAAACTTATTAAATTAGAGGTCCTTAATGAAAAATATATTATAAATATTTACCTGATTTATTAAGAGGGTAATTTGGTGTTTTTCCATATTACTTCATCATGGTCATTTTTTCAACATGGGTTATGTTTGCATTATAGTCATTGTTATCATCCATAATTTATGTAATATATTAATAAAACTCACTTAAATGCATAATGTTATCATCATCCTTATCACTAAAATGATTTTCCCTCTCAAAATAATAGACCAAGGATTATTTGATGGATCAATAACATAAAATATTTTCTTTCCAAGTGTCACCAAGATAAATAGTACCTCTTTGAAACTAAATCTTTTTAAATCAACCAGTGTAAATTTATAATCATTATGTTTGAAACCACTATTACTATTATCCAGATTACACATAATCACGCTTACTCTAAATTTATTATAATAAATTTACCACATGTCCTCAAGAACTCCTAAATGTGTTCTTGATACATAAATTGGGTTTTTTATCTTTTAAACTTGAAAAATGCAGTGCTTTGGTGATGACCATTACCCAAATATTTTAAATATAACTCTTGTGATGTATATTTTTGTGTGTGAAATGTGTAACCATTTATATCAAAACCAAACCATGTAATCACATTAAGATATGGTCCCCTACCAAATATTTAAATTTTTTTGATGCTGATATATCTGTATTGAATTTCTATTTAAACCATGAAACAAAAGTTTTTTTATTCTCAGTCATCATCCAATTTTCATTTCTTTTATGATATAATGCTTTAAATCCATAAATATGTGATGATATATATGGTTAAAACTCATATGTGTTGTTAAAAATGTATAAATGTGCATGCATCACTTTATCATGTGGAATAAACTTTATATTTAATCCATGAATGCCTTTACCTTCATTATAAACTATAAAATTTTGAGATTTAGGTACACCAATATGCTCTACATTATACAAATAATCACTATAGAACTCAATAAATTTTTCTGTACATATTTTTGAATAATTGAGTCATTTGGTTGATAGGGATTATTAATATATTCCTATAAAAGTATTCATATTTATTTTGAGAAGGATACACCCAATGTAAATATATAAGACAACATATTCTTATCTCATTCACTAAATGAATCACCAGATGGACCACTATATCAAAAAATTTAGGTGGGAAATTCATTTCTTGTTGAAAAAGTATGATATAAACTACATTCACCAACACATATAACAAATGTGGGTAAAAAATCACTACAAATGGATTTTAGAAAACAACATAACCTGATGATATTCTTTCAAACGAGTATATGGAATATACCACACAATGTGACTGGTAGAATTTGTTGCATCAATTCATGAAAATCATGATATTTCATACCTATTAACTTAAAATAATTCAATGAAACCAAATTATTCACATATGATGAATATATATGGGGTAATTTAATATCTTGGAGACAATAAAAATAATTTATCTTCTCACTCTCTCATAATGTCTGACACGCTATAGGTAAATATATTATGTTTCCTTTTATAGTAGGAGAAGAATCCAAATTTATTCTCATTTATATTGAGTCCAATATAGATTGAAATCCATATTTTATATTTCCTTTTATCTCTAAAAAACATTCAATAAAACTTTTTATATGTTTATCTTAACAATAAAAACATCAATGTTATGCTTTATCTCTACCAAGTTCCAAGATGGTAGTTTGAAAAAGATAAATTGTTTTATACAAATTATTTTTGATGACAAAAAATTAATTTCATTACAAATTAGAAATAAATATTTTTCACCTTTTTATAACATTATTTTGCTAAAAATGGTTTTGGGGAAGATTATATTCCTATAAACCATTTATTTATTTATTTCAATCTTTGATAAGGATGTTCAATTTGGAAAAATATTTGACGCTCCTTGTACAATATATTTATTGCATTATAAAATTTATTATATGAATTATCTTCTTCATAAATTGGACATGCCTTTTGTCCCTTGACACTATATCCAAATAAGTTTCCATATGAAGGACAATCCTTTATAGTGAACATTATCATAGAATAAAATATAAAATACATTCCCTTTTATACATCAAAAATTATAACACCTATCTCCCATTGATGATTCAAATCACAAATCAATGGTGAAAGATAAACATAAATATATTTCCTAGTTTTTTGGGTCCATAAATCAATAATATATTCATAAAATATTTTTTATTAATACATATATATGGTGAAAAGTTATAAACTACCAAAAAATAGGCCATGAACTATATTGGATAGTGAGGATTCTATATAGATTCATTCCATCTGTGCATATTCCTATTTTGAGATTTCAAAATTCACTTACAAAATAAATAATTTTTTGTCAATTATCTTCCATAGTTCTGAATTACAAGGGTTCACATAATTTACCATTGGGGTTCCACTCATATAAATTCTATCTTAACCATTTAACATCATTTTAATTTGAAAATAAACACATAAAATGAAGAATTATTAGAAGGTAACAAATTGACTTAGCTAGAGGTTTGATGCCTGTAACTAATATTGAAACATAGTTTAATTTTTCATCCATATTTATATCATGATGTCCCATATTTATGAAATTTTTATAAGCATTCAAATTCATTCCAATAAAACACACAATTATTGGGGAAATCATGTATCTTTTTATATTCCTATCCAATTGTGATCTACATTTTCATTTCCTCACAATTTGAATCTAGAAGACAGTTTCCTTATAGAATTAGATCTTTTAAAAGTTCATGAAATTTAGTGAAACATTAATCACTCCACCCATTTCCTTCTTTCAATTTAACTAATCTTGGAACTATTAATAACAATATAAATTTAGTGCAACCTTAGAATAATGGTTTCTTAAAATATCTATATAATAATTCTATAGTTTTTGTTTTCTTGATGGTTTCAATGCCTACATCATGAATTAATTATTCAATACGATCCTCTATCTCATACTGAATATTTTCATCAATATTAGATATTGAATATTTTGTTATTTCACATTAGTAGATACAACATGTAAAATTATGGCTAAAACCATAGAAAATGATATATTTCTTGATTTCTCAAGAATTTAAAATTCTCATATTCAAAAACTTTACACTTGGATAGAGAATAAAATATTTTTATTCAGGATTATGTTCAACAAATTTCAAGAAATCATCAACTAATTTTTTATATTCAGTAGTGTTTCTTCAAAAATTTATCTAACTACAAACCATTTATTACCTAGGATCAAAAAATAAAAGGATAATATATTAAAAAATATAAAAATTTAATTATATATATAAACATATAAATTGAAAAAAAACATATAATCAATATAATAAATTATTGGTAACTATTTGATCATAAAAACAATAATACATAATAAAACTATTCTTAATTTATTGCATCCTCATTGAATAAAAAGCTATGAAACTTTAATTTAAAAGAATAAAAAACCATAAAATAATTTCTTTATACTAAATAATATTTTTGGGTTGATTTATAGTTTTCATTTTGGTAAGAATGATTATAAAAACAAAATGAATACATCAATATTAGGGAATGAAAAAAATGGATATAAAATATAAACTACTACTCATTATTCCAATAAAGAAAATCTATATAGGTCTTCTATTGCTACACTATACTAAAAAAACAATACTATAAGTAATTGGTAACAACGGGGAGACCATAACCTAAGTATCATAAAAATGTAAAAATAATTAAATGAATCCAACATAAATCATCAAACATAGTAAAAAAAGGAAATGTTAGTGAAAATATAAACAATTTAAATAATATAAAATATTTTATATCTAATGAAACTAAATCTATACATACACGAGTCATATAATAATTATATTACTCTCAATGTTTCAATAATAAATATAGATGAACCAAAACATAAATAAATTACACAAGTTATAGTGTAATAAAATTTATAATTATAAAAAACTTATAACAATAATTTCTTTAACAAATTATAATTGACAATAAATTACGTACAAACAAATTAATTGAAAAATGAAAATTTTAAATAACATATAATTAATTTATTTTCAAATATAAAAAAATAACATATTTTTTTTGGATTTCAATAATAAAAATATATACCAAATTCTAATAAAATTAATCCAAATTAGAGTAAATAGTGTAAAGGAAGCAAGATCAATGAAAAAAAGTGAAACAATTAAGTAAAAAAAAGAACCAAGAAAAACCTCAAACTATGATATAGATCAATATAAATAGATCAAGGATATTAAAAGAATGATAAATGATGGAATATTGATGAGAAACAATGTGAAAAGTGGGTGAAAATATAATAAAAGAGATTATTGAAGGTTGTAGCGGGCCATTAGGAATTGTCATCAGTCGATAAAGGGAAATAAAAATGATTGTTTTGGGGTTCTAATATATTTTTTATAGAATATCTTAACCTGGTTTTCTTGAAAATAGACATTAAAAATTTTATTAAATAAATTCATTTTTTTAAAAAACCAATTTTAAAAGTATTATAGAAGATATTTTAACATCGATATTATAAAAAACCTACCTTAAAAGTCCCCCCATCACTTTCAATGTCTGTTTTTTAAAAAACAGATTGTTGAAACTTTGATGCCTAAGGCATTATTTATGCTAATAACCCCTTAATTTTAATAATGTTCATGTATTTTAGTTCCATTTTCTTTTTTATAATTTTCTTAAACACAAGGTATCTACTCATATCATTGTTAACAAGTGTATTATGTAACTCACCAAAAGATATTCAATCCTTTCTTCCAAATTAATCTATCCAAAAAATTTCTCACAAAATTCTTGGTAATAGTTGAGTTTCTAGAGTGTATCTAAATCCCATGATATTATTATTAATATCATTCATCCTTTTTCAGCATTCATTAATAGTCTCATCATTATCTATATAAATATCTTCAAACTTTTCCTTTCCAATATGTAGTTTGTATTAATTAACTTTGATATTCCCTTGAAAAATGTTTTAAACAACATCTGGTATCTCTTTTATAGTTTTTGAGTCTCATAACTTTTTTATAAACTTTTTTAGATAAGCATAATATAATTTTATTCATAACCATTTAAAAATATTTAAAAGTACTATAATCTATATATTTCATAGTAGAAACCCTCTAAACTGATGTAAAAACAACTATAATAGAATCATTAAATTGTAAGCCCTAAGAAAGAAGATAATAAAATTTTATTTTCTAAAAAATGTGATAATTACTACCATCTAAAGATGAAAAATCTCTTCTATTAATATAATTTTTATCATCCATACATTATTAATTCAACACTATATATTTCAGAGTGAACCTTGTTATCTTTGGTACTACCAAAAATTCCTAGGTAATTAATAATGTTTTACTTAAAAGGGGGGATAAATTCATTATATTATTTTGTATAATTTATTTTCTAAAACTAACCAATGTTACTACATAAAAACTCAATTAAATTTCTTCAAAATCTTACTCTCACCTATATACAGACAAGATAAAATAAATAAATGGAACACATTAATTTTTTCAGGGTTCCCTCCATGTGGTTGACCACTCTTTTATTTTTTCATCCGAGTCTGTGATAAATTTTAGCACTAATAAATAATTTATTAGAAGTGAATGGTAGAATAATTCCTTGAATCTAATAAAATTAGAAATATATAGGAAAATTAAATCCTTTAACCTATTAGTATATTTATTTCATTATATATCTAGAATACACCATTTACTCTTGAAAACCTATAAATAAATAGAAACTGTCTCTCTATAGATGCTTAACTAAGATTATGATAGATCTATCTAGTTATAAATGATCTTTCCTTTATGAACACGGTCTTCAGTGTGCTCTTAGATTTCATTGTATCTTAGTGAAAGATCTTATTCCTCAATATTCATACACTTAGACTACCAATTAATGATCAATATAACTTCATGCATACCATTATTCATCTTAATATTTTTTAGCACGGTCAATGTATAAAAGAGAGAATACAAGAATATAATATATTCCTTATATTTTTAAAAAATAATTTTATTGACCATCACTAGAATATAATGTCCTCAACATAGATAAAAAACAATAGTATAATGTTATTATAAATATCTCTCTTATTATCTAAATGTTTTAGAAGTAACACTTTCAACTAAGAGGTCTTATTTTTATAAGTAGAGATATAGATTGAAAGATCTAGAAAATGAATCAATAAAAGATCCAAAATTTTAATCTTCCAACTTCTTTATTCTGAAATGTACAAGGTAATCCTCTAGTAATTTCTCCACCTTTTATCTCCATTAATGTTCTTAAAATATTCATACATGAAAATCCTAGAAAAACTATGCATTGATTCTCTTAATCATTCCTCCATCTGACTTGGTGTTAATTATGACTCATCCACAATCATATTGATATTTTAATACATGAGGAACATCTCAACATAATCTAATTTGATTCACTAATATTTTCCTTTAATTTATTAATTTAAATTCCAAAAATATCAACAAAGGAATTCTCTCAAAGTATTCAAAGAATTATCACAAGTTTATTTATGAACTTGCATCATTTTATAAGGGTTTTACTAGAAAATATCTTATAAACCATTCCATATAACCCTTAAGTTTCTCTTGAGAAGAATATAATACCTTTTTGTATCATCTTTCTTGATTTTACATATCTTATGATGTCTTCAGGTTACCCTTACATATCCACCTTTTATATCTTCTGTATTCACTTGAAATATGGTGTCACTCTTATACACCACATTATGGATTTAGGAATTTGTTAAATATTTTATTATATGAGTAACCTTATGTATCAACCCAAGAAAACCATGATAAATCTCACATATTAAGAAATTTATCTTTTTATATTATATTTTGACTAGCTACAATTCCTATTCTAGTTTATTAGATTTGGGAAATGCTTATATATTACCCTTTTCGAAGGTCAACCATTATATATACATTATCATAAGGTAAACCTTAGGTACTTACTTTTATTCAAATAAGTATCTATTAAATCTTACATGTTCTTCATATTTTTAGAGTAACTCTTATGTACTTAGGATGTTCATGTAATTTTCCAAATTTACCAAAAGCTATTATCTTGGAATTTTTCTCTTATAATATCAACTCAACTAAAAATAATCTCAACCAGTAGAATTCATCTTTGATCACTAAAAAACATTCTTAATGAATTCCAAAGATCTTCAATCATGGATGAAAAAAATAAAGAACTGTCCCAAAAATTATGTAGGTCTGACACATGATAATATCATAAAGTAATTTTTCACTTGTAGTGATCTCTATATACTATCATCTCTATGAAGTGTCTATCCACCAACATGAAACTTTAAATACAGTCATAATTAACAAGTATCTTATCACCCACTAGGAACTTTCTATAGTATCTTAATCACAAAATAGCTATCCAATATAAGGGATCTTGTTATCACATCTAATACCATTGGTTGGTCCAGTTTCCACATGCAAGGAATGTCACTATTTTTCCTAGAACCCACCCCTAGGGATACTCCCCATTATAAAGGACATCATTTATTAAGACTCATAATCTTAGATTTTCTCATTGTATTACTAGGCCTAAGGCATAGATCACTTGAAACCACCCATAATTATTTCATGATTATCCAATGTTTTTTATATATTTTAGGGGTGAACATATAAATATATTCTATAGGTTCATCCTTGGAACTCTCATATGTTTATGTTAATGGAGTTTACTAATGTATCCTAAAAAAAATTAAATAAAAAAAATAATTAATAATTTAGAATCTCCTAAATTTATACTATATAGTATCTTCCATTCCATACCAAATATTCAATATAATGTTCAAAACCCAAATAATTTCATAAATTTGTAATAAGTAAAATCATATAAACCATTCAATTCCAAAAAATTAATCAATTTTCCACTCATAAGGGCCTAACTATATATCATATCATAGTTTTACACATTTAGGGACATCAATTTAACATTATCATTATCACATTACTTCTCAAGGAGTATAATTTCTCTATCACACATCATTACATAACCACCGTTATAATAGAAAAACCTCTAATCCATATTCTACAACTGAACAATTGTCCTCCGGTAGGGACCACACTATAATACAACCACAATTGAATAGTTTTCCACACATAGGTATCTATTTATCACACCCATATATATAAGTATCTATATAATAACAGGGGACCCACTATCATACCTCTTCAACAAAATTACTATCCATCCATAGAGTATTCACTATCACATCTCTCTTGATTTGTAGATATCCATATGTATGGAATTTATTATCATATTTTCATCACAAAGAAGCTATAAAACCATAGGAAACTTTTCTCAGGAATTTAACATTCCTCATATCAATGGGTATACAAAGGATCCATAATCTCTTATGTAGAAAACTTTTATCAGGAGTTTACTAAACATAGTCTCTCAATAAATTTCTAGCTTAAAAATAGACATCAATCACATTACATAAGAGTGATTCATGAATTCATAAAATTCTGTTACCCCCAAGACAATATATTTTGGCACCCATGGACCTTACTACCCATGTATTGATAAATTATATTATATAAAACATTTCCAGATATTGGTTTGGTCCCATCACATTTTGGTACACCCCCCATACCTATTTTCCACCACACCTTCACAGGGTTCATACAAGTGTTAGGAATATTTTGGTATGACTTTTTAGAAATTAGCACAATTTTGTGCTTATTTGAACCCCCATACATATATTTTTTTTAAAAATAAGTCATCTAATAACCTTTTATTTTCAACCAAATTTTCACTATTCCTCAATTAAAATCATCACCAAAACCAATAATAAATTTTAATTTATAAATCCTTATCAATTATCCTCACCAAAATTGTCATTATAAATATTTATAATATTTTACCCTACAAAAAATATTATAATAAATATTTATAAAAAATATCAACAACAACTTCCATCAGGAACATTTTATCAAATAATTCATAGTTGTCATATTTAATAATAAACCCCAAATATTTAATATTGTATTCAAATACATTTTAATTCATTTTATACTATTATTATAATTCTGTCTTTAGAAATTAAAATTCTATGTTAATATAATTACATGTTCATTTATTTACACATTTAATCTTACACTATTTATCAATTTTATAACAATAATTCAATAGGATAGAATATTTTTTCATATAAATTAATATCTTGAAAAATAATTCCAACAATTCCTCATATATATATCTTTTTAATTTTAATTTATCACATATTAATTATTTTGAATGCATCTATGTTATCCATATATTATGAAACATCCTAAAAATGTGTTAGATTCACAATGATATATTTAATATATAATAATATCAAGAAACCCACCGTTTTTTTATAATGAACACAACACTTAATACTCTAATGGTGATCATTAATTATTCATATAATAATATTATATATCTTTACTATCTCAATTCACTAAGGCACTATAATTCCAAGATTTCTCTCATTGGAAATAATTGAGAGAGAATAAAGAGTCCTCTTATAAATATATTACATGGAAAATAAATTCCAGTCCTTAATATCCTAAAAATCCCACCATTATTTGCATCATTACTTATCTCCCTCCCTCCCACCCATTAATTCCAAAATTCAGGACTCTTATAACAAAAAATTCAAAATAACCCTTCTAATTCCTTTAACATTATATTCCAACCATATAAAATATCTAACTCCATAATTCATGACATAATTCCATATCATTGATAGCATATAAAATACAACACATGTCACATTTTTATATCATACATATATTTTTCATGATGGATAAATAATATATAATAATTCAAGAATGTGAATTGATAATCATGGAAATAAAAAAAATATGATTTTGAATATCACATTATCTACTAAGATGCATAATAAAAAATATAATAGTTGTTTATCCAATTTATGGTATAATTATAATTGTTTAACAATTCAAATTTTAGTATTGAGCATTGAAAGAAAATTATAAAATTAAAAATTGTGTATTATTATTAAGTGTGAATTAAAAATATAATTCTATGGTGTTAAAATTTAAATTTAAATTAATTTTAATGGATTAAAAGTGGATTATATTATACTATATAATTGTGAATTTTTTTGATGAACTAATAATATCATAAAGCCTTAAATTTACGAATTAATGTTAAATGTTGATTATAATTCTTGTGTGAATTATTTAAGAAATCATTTGTATGATTTTTTTGGGGTTTTTATAACTATTTATAAAATAATGTTTTTAGAGTTACCAATATGAACTAAGAGGCCATAATAGTTAAAATTCATGGAACATATATTTAAGGAAAGATGATGAATTTATGATGTCTTTAATAGGCCATGAAAATTAGGCATTGTTATTGTGTTAATTAATAGAATAATTGGTTGAATGGATGGTTAGGTATGAGAGATATATGTGTGGTTAGTTATATAGGGGATGTAGTAAATAATAATGGGAATATGTCATAGTTTGAAATTGATGTTCTTTTATAGAAGTGGGTTAAATGGGTGGTGTGATTTCTATAGGGATATTCAACCTTGGAATGGGTCCATTCCTTATATAGTGGAGGGAATGAAGCTTGTTTATATAGGTATTTTTTGATAATTGGATAATTTAATAGTAATTATGGAAGTTTAATTTAAAACTAAACCGTAGATAACATCACTTGGGTAAAGAGGTGAAAGTGAAGTGGTTAAATGATTTGATGAAAGATGTAGCTTGACTGAAAGGGTTAAAAGGGGTCTTCGATATGAATCTCACCATGATATGTGGTAGTGTATCTTGTTTTTATAAGGATATAAGTAATTTTAGTGAAGTTATATAATTATACTATCTAGGTTCTAGTAGTAATGAACGTAGGTGGGAGAGAAATATATGTTGTGATATAATTATATTTCATAGGAAGTTTGTATATGTGGTGGCTAATGTGGAATAATAACATGATGGCGGATGTATGAATCCATTAGAGATATGTTATTATGGTGTATAAATTTTTAATATTTATGTGATAATTGTTTATTAATTTAATATTATGGTGATGGTAGTGTGATTTATATAATTTACCATGGTGGATGTGTCAAGTATTGTAGTTTTGATGTGGGTCAAGACATGAAAATTCCTTGAGGGTGGACACTGGGTAATATAGTGATAGTCTGAAAGGGTATAGAGTTTCCCAAAAAATTTAGGTTTTTTTGGTGGATATAACTTGAGTGAAAAAAATTAGATGATTAAAAAGAATGACTATGTGTGGAAAACATCCAACCGATGAATGTAGATGTAATAAGGAGTTTCATGTGGGTGGATAACTACATTTTTATAGAGATACTATAGATAGTCCCCTATGGGAGGACACATTTATATTTATATTTATGGTATATAAAGTTCCATGTGGGTGGATAAATAAATTTTAAAGGTGATGATACAATGAGTTCCTTATTGGTGCAAAACTACTTGAAATTATTATGGTGAGGTCACTATGGGAATAAAAATTCTTTGTTTTAGAAGTTTAATAATGTTGGTTGTGAGGTGATATATGTGATGGGTTATGGAATGTAATGATTATGCAGTATAGAATGGAAATGTTACACTAATTAACTCTTATGATATTAAGGTTGATTTATAATTGTATATTATTTATTCTATATAAAAAGAAAATACTATGGTTCATTCACATAGACACATGAGAGTTCCATAGAAAACCTCTTGCATAAACTCATATTCTCATCCATAATTTATATATGATATTTTTTAGATTACCATGATATATCATTATGTGGTTTTGGGTGATCTTATACTTTTATATAAGAGAGTTTTTGGTGGATGTGAATTGCATTATACCCTACATGTGGTATATAGGGGTTGATAAATTTTCTCATTTTTTTTTCATCTGTGGTTTGTATTTGTATCAAATAACATGCATTGATATAAATAATTAATGTATTTTGTTTTTAAATACATTTTTTAATCATAATAACATGTATTTTTCATTAAAAAGGGAAGTTCCATCCATATATGAGTCATATTACACAATTAGTGCTAGTATTCAACCTGTTTTCTACTGAAGGTATGATTTTTAGAACCAAATATCACTCATTTAAAACTAAGGTGGAGTCCCAATATAGTGTTTTATGATAAAATCCTATATATTCCTACCTAAATTCACTAAAAAATGATGAATGAGACTTAGAGGAAGAGGTCTAAGCCCAAAAAGATGACCAAAATTGATAAAACTGAATACTGGATACCCCTAATTACTAAATCATTCACCATAATTATACTGTGTTAACATACATATGGGATATTTTTTAATTTTTTATGATCCAATTTCCATGATAGTTCTAATCCAATTTCCCCATGTGGTATCTGATACGATTTTATAATGACCAGAATTAGATCACCCTTTACAAAAACTTGGACTACCATAATACCTCAGGCACACATCCCAATCACCATAGGCAGACCTAAATTCTAGCGGATAAAATTAGAAATAGTTTAAAGTGGTTTTAAATCTTTAAAATTAACCTAAACATAGATAATACTTTCTTAAAAAATTGAAATCCTTTATCATATGACGAATAAATTGAAAATGAAACCCATACACCGTTGAGGTAACTTGTACCCAAAGTGTATCTATACACCAAGGGTATTTAAATTTATGTGTATATATGCAATAAAAAAACTATATATAATTAATGAGTGTATATTCACAAAAAAAATAACCACTATACAATCCATGTATATATACCATTTATGTGACACAACTAGGAATATTTGATAAACACATAACATAAGTAAAAGAAAATGACACTACAAATTTCTAAATAAAGTCCCATATATGAGGTTGACTATAACATAGCCCTATAGAAAAAACTCGGTATCCATTAATGGGTGAATTTTGGATCTCAACCTTGATGGCTACTGATGCTTCGATTTATGTGTTTGGTGAAAGCTATTTTGTTTGATCTTGGAGGTGAGAAGTTAGTGCAGCTAGACTCGATCACTTGGAACAGGCCTAGAGGAGGATTCAAATCTGGCATTTCATCTTTGCAGTGCTTTTAAGATTTGGTTTTTGGAGAGGGTATGGTGTCAGCCATCAGATCAGTCATGTGCTTTGACACAAGACACTTGCTTGCCAATTTACATTGCAACATTGGAGTGCTTGAACATCTTTTATGATGGGGAGGGGCTTCTCTAGTTTTTAGTTTGGTTTTTACTCTTTTTTCCTTTAGGTGTGATTTTCTAATTCCATGACGTTCTTTGGGTTTTCCCCCTTATTCTCTTAAAATGTGGATTCATCAATAATAAAAATATTCGAAGGCCTTCGGGCTGTTGGATGAACTAAAAGGGTTGACCTAACATCATGATCCAATTCCTATGACCTCCCATTCTCCAGTTTCCTCCCCTTAATTAAATCACAAATAAGAAGATATATATGTATCCTAGGAGGACACATATAGGTTTTGTTAGAATGCAGTCACTTCTCAAACACTAATTATCTAATATAAACCCAAGTGTATATTGCATAAAAAATATAATGTACTAAATAAAATATTACAATCAATATTCTTGATACACAAGTGTTATATATAAATAATATACCGCTTTATATGGTTTTAATTCCATATCACCTCTAATTTATAGTAGAACTGGACATACCTACATTGATTATAGATCATAATCCAATACAATATACACATTTATGCTAGGGAACATTAGTTCCCCTCTTACGGGAAGGGGGAAAGTGTGTACAAAGTGAAATCACTGTTAAACCTATCCCATGGGAAATGAATTTGCGTATAAAGATATAGGTAACTATGAGATTATCCCATATTTGATAACCATTTAATCAATGGATTGGATACATACCTAAGAATTCTATAACAGTAATAAAGTAATATACACATGATCAATATTATATGGTGTAAAATATATAAATTTATATAAAACTAACCATACAACAACATGAAATAACCCAATTTACTTGTATAAAAACATAACTAGTTAATTAAACCATCTATAAAAAATTTCATATAAAAATAACAAGTCATAATAATATAAAACATGTATTACTCAACCAAATTAGTATGTTTAGTAAAATAAAATATTCATTTTAGTTTAATATCACATGTATCTTTATCAATGATAGTAAATATATTGTAAATATATAAATGAGATGAGGGGTCTCTAATACAAATCTATATGAAAACCACATTTGAGGTCTAGATAAAGGGAGTATGTCACCAATTTAAATATTTATGAACCATGGGTAAGAGAATTATAAATTTAATTTCTAATCAATAAAAGAAATAAAAATATGATGATTAAGGGTTATCCTTACCTTTAGACTATCTAATATTATTTTTTGAGACTACTTGAATTATAAATGAAGAAAGGAATGTCTGATGTAAAATCTAGATACCAAGGAATTTATGATCCAAGACAGCCACCTAAAACATAGATTTAAAATTAGGGATTTGGGAGTTTCTCTACATTATCATCAGTTAAGGTAGCCATTGAAATAATGTAGTGGGTGATATAGATAAGGATTGTCGCTTGGAAAATGAGGAAAGAAATAGAAGAGAAAGAGAGAATATTTAGATGATCTCTGTGGCATAAAATTAAGGTAAGCTAGAGTGAATTGGGGTTTTAATAATATATTTTTAAAAATAAAAATTAAATTCATCCTTTAACTTTAAAAAAATTGATTTATATTGGGGACTCGGTATAGGGACACTAGTTACCCAATGTCTATAGTGGTAACCACTGAATCCCACCAAATAGAATTAGGTATTTGATTCCCTTCCACTAGGAACTTGATACTTTTGTTTGACCTTTTCCTTCTTCTTACTCAACTTGAATTCCTTTTATACCTATCTATGTCAACTTAAACTAAAAATAAATAAGTTAAGAAACCCAAATACTAATAAATAAGGTGAATACTAACCAATATGTTTGTTATTACATTGAATATCACAATCTTCCCAATGTTATCCCATTGGTACTTGGTGGAGTTATCAACTAGTTTATTAGTAAAGTACCATTAGTTTTGTCCCAATATCACATGTTATTAAAGGGTATGGATCTCATTACATGATCATATAATAGTTCAACTTCATATTGATTCCTAATTTTATATATCTAAATCATTATTAATGAGTGTTTTTAATGGACATTGCCTTATGATAGATAGACCCCTAGAAAGGGTAATCAATATCATTATAACGCCCTGACCCTAGTTACCCAGAGTCGGTGCATTATTACATAACATTGGAATGATCACAAGGTAATCATGTCTCGAAAGGCCAATCAGTTTAGTATTATTAGAAACAAGATTCATACATAAGTTCAATTTTACAACTTGAAGAGAAATACAACACAAATATATTTCATTAGAAGCATCCAAGCCTCCTAGATTATGCCTGCAGGTCACTCATAAATAACTTCTTCATATCTTGGGAAAATGAAACATAAGAAAGGGGTGAGCTCAAACACTGAGTAAGGGTAAGTAATACAGTGGAATATGACATAAATATTAAGCATGGTAAATAATTGAAACCACATGCCTTTAACAATAATAAACATGAATACATTTATGGCAAGAATATGATCTGAGTAAATAATGCCATAATAAAACATAATCATGGGTTTTATACTAGTCAAATGACCACATGAACCATCAATATTATTTCAATAATGAGGGAATGTATAATACTGGACATTCTGAAACATTTTTTCAAGGCCTCGGCCAAGACGTCTAAAAATGATTAAGGCCTCGGCCAAAACCATAAATCAAATTGGGAAAGGGCCTCAGCCAATTCCACGTCTAGTTGTCTCATGAGACTTACTGATGCATCGAGGAGCTATAGCGAGCTCCACCTGTCACTTACTAAGTCTAATTCATTCCCCATATGAAAAGGTTTAAACATATCATAAACATTCGTATTAAAACTAGCATAAAAAATGTCAATACTTTAACCATAAACCATGAATGGTATAAAAATAGCACATATACAGTCAAACATATCACAAAACCTTCAATGCAATATGGAAGTTTTGTATCATAATAAATCAACCTCAAAAAACTTAAAATCCATCAAAGGAAGTTGATATAGATGAAATCAAAACCCTTTTTTGAGAAATATGTTTTTCTATTTTGAAATCATTTAAGAGTCACATAATTATAAAATAAAACATTCACTTTGAAAATATTTTTATAAGCTTTTAAGGGAAGCTTCAACGATTTTATAACGGTAGAAAATAGCCGCACCCGCCGTATAAGTTAAAAAAACATTTTTACCTTAATTTTGTTGAAAAGGTTAAAAAGGACCTTGTTTGGAAAATGATAGAAAGATTCCTTTATAAACATCTTATAAAAAGTCAAAAAAGGGTATAAATGACTTTATCCCATATTCTGTAAAATATTAATAATGTTTTGAAATAAATTTTTAAGAAACATGGATGTGGATGATAAAGAGGTCCCAGTAGATAATTACATATAAACAACCTTAAATAATGAAGAGATTGTGAAATAAACCATTACCTTGTACTTTTCCATGGTTTACGGTAGGTTAACCTTTTGTATAATGGTGAAATAATTGTTATTAAATTATACATGAATCATATACATTAATATGATATCCTATATGATCTTTTAACATTGCATTGTTAATAATATCTTAGTATTATCGTCGTTTTGGGTGTTAACTTACTCATTTTGTTTTATATGTTTTGTTACATAAGACTTGTGTGTTATGTATAGGTTGTATATTATTCATATATAGAATGATATCAAGTCCTTAAACATTATTTTTAATCATCAAATGAGAATTAGACTTGAATGGATACGATGGGGAATGAATTTCATCGTGTTCATGGAGACGGTAGTCCGTACGTACGCACAATCGATAATATCATTCTTTTTATATTAAAATAATATATAATTAGATGGTAAATCATATATACAGAATCATTATCATGTTATATTTATTATTTATATGAATTATAAATCATTATTATACCCATCCAAAATAATAATGTATTGAATAACAATTACACCATGACGTGGAGACGGTAGGCCGTACGTACGCACGTATGGTGACATGTCATTCAAAGGATGGATAGAATACTGAATATGGTTGTAACATATTTATAATAACATCACAGTATATAGATGATACTGGATTTATTATTTTATAATGGAAACAACAAAGAAATAAGAAGTTGAAGAAGAAAGGAACTAGAAAAAGGGTGGTGAAAACATTACATCTTCTTCGGGTTCTTCCTTTTGATTTGATCAAAAGGGCTCCTTAGGTTAGATTTATGATCAAAATAAGGACTCTATATTTAAGTGAGAGAAGTTGGGAGGATATTTGGGCAGGTTTTGGCCGAGACAAAAGGATTTGAAGGTGTGAAGAATTGGTTAGAAGTGGTGTCCTTTTATAAGGGGGAGGAGGGGCTCTTTAGAAAAAACTTAAAGTATTATTTTATAATAAATTCATATTCAGTTTATAATGGCTCCAAAGTGTATTATTTAAAGGTTAAGGTGAGTATAGGTCGAACACAACTCAACCAATAGGTTTCGTATAAGTTTGGTTTACTTTATTGACCTTATCTTTTAGTTTTAACTCTTAGTTAATTAGTTTGACACTTACCATGTCTCTTTGTATTTTTATATTATATAGTTAATAAACTTACTATAAACATCCAAGAGACCCCAAAGTGGTACATTAATGATAAAACTATCATTATATAAGTCCTTTGGCCTAAACTTATATTTTTAGGAATATAATATCAATTAATGATATAATATTTTTTTTAAAAAACTCATTTATGTCAATTTGACACTATTTGGTATTTTGTTTTTAGTAAAGTCATAACAACATTATTATTTCAAACGAAATTAATCTAAAAAACCCTAATATGTTATATTAACCTAGAAAATTATTGGAAATCATAAAAAGTCTTAAATTACATTTATTTTGATATTTATAATATCAATTATTTTAATATTTCATTAATTAGGTAATTACTGCATCACCATTGTGTCATAAATAAATTAAATTATTTAATGTCTAAACATTATAAATAAAATACCATTATGTATGAAATATTTTTATATTTATAATTAATATTTATAATCTAATTTATCTTATGTATAAGCCTATATTAAAATTGTTTTAGTAATTAAACTTTGATTTTAACTCTTTTAACTCTTTTTTGAATTAAATAATAATAAATGTCCCAATATAATCCAGGTGAACCTAAATGATAATATTTTATTTATAAGGTTGTTTTTTGTCGATAAACACTTGTACAATAGAATTAGTACATGTGTTAGGGTAATAATAATATCATTTTTACCCTTAATTACCCTATTTACTTTTAACCGTGGTAAATAAAAGTAAAAAGTTACTATTCACCAAAAATTATTTTTATCTTATTGAATAAAATTTTACTCCTTGATATTAACCATGTCTCTAGGATTTTCGAAATTCCACTCACAGAAGCGGTAAAATTATGTTTTATGTGAATTTCCAAATTCTCCTAGGAGGTGGGTAAAAGACAGTGAAAAGTTCAATAACATTTTTATATATCTAAAATTATTCTAAACTAACTCCAATGAATTACATTGAACTTATATAGGTATTATGTATCTATTCTGAACTAAATTAAATTTAAATAAAATAGACAATTATTTAAATAAAAATTCAGTTTTAAACTATAACTCAGTGTTTTTTCACTATTCATCAAAAATTGAAAGTTTTCAGAAAAATACCAAAAATTCACCCTAGGATAATTTCGATATTCCGCATCCAAAAATGAATTTCATTTTGAAAGATAAAATTTATAAAAATTCAAAAAGTGGGTATTACTATTAATAACAGTTAGTTTGATTGATTGTGGAGTGTGTTAGAACTCGAAGTTGCGTACAACACACGCTACTGTATTATTCAAAGGGAAGTGTACCGTGGAAGCTTGGGGTGTTAAATTCTCCCCTCCTTCAAATAATTTCATCCTCAAAAGTTCTAGAAAATTACTGTATAAAAAGACTCGGGTGATTCTTCATCATATGTTCCTTGGGTTCCCACGTTGCCTCTTCCATCTTATGGTTCCTCCATAGAACTTTACCAGACGAGTCGTCCGGTTTCTTATCACTTGTTCTCTTGTATTAAGAATCCTAACAGGTTATTCACAATAAGACAGATCAGGTTCCAGTTCTAATTCCTCGTAAGTGAGTACATGCGTTGGGTCAGGCATGTATTTTCTCAACAGTGATACGTGGAACACATCGTGAACTTTGGAGAGATTTGGCGGCATTGACAAATGGTAAGCTACAACCCCGATTCGTTCTATAATTTTGAAAGGTCTGATGTACCTGGGACTCAATTTACCTTTCTTACCAAAACATATAACTCCCTTCCATGGAGATACATTCAAGAAAACATGATCTTCTACCTGAAATTCCAAATCCTTCCTTCGGTTATGGGCATAGCTTTTCTACCTACTTTGAGCTTCTTTGATGTGGTTTTGGATTACCTTTACCTTTTCCATCGTTTCCTCCACTAGTTCTGGGCCTACAAGTTTTTGTTCACCAACGTCATCCCAACAGGTTGGTGTGCGACATCTCTTTCTGTATAACACTTCATATGGTGCCATTCAAAAACTTGAATGGAAGCTATTGTCATAGGAAAATTCCACCAGAGGTAAATATTGATCCCACATACCCTGAAAGTCAAGTGAGCATGATCTCAACATGTCTTCTAAGGTTTGAATAGTCCGTTCTGATTGTCCATCTATTTGAGGGTGGTAGGCAGTGCTCAAACGAAGTTCAGTATCCAAGGCCTTCTGAAGACTCTTCCAGAATCTTGAAGTAAAACGGGGATCACGATCAGAAACAATCGATAGGGGTACTCCATGAAGTCTCACAACTTCATTAATATATAGTCTTGTTAGATGTTCTAGTGGTATATCTTCTCTTATATAAAGAAAATGTGCTGACTTGGTAAGATGATCAACAATAACCCATATTGCATCGTTCCTTCTAAGAGTCTTTGGTAGCCCCATGAAAAATTCCATCGTAATATTGTCCCATTTCCACTCCAGTATGGGAAGAGGTTTCATGACACCTCCAGGCTGTTGCCTTCCAGCTTTCACTTATTGACAAACCATACATCTTGACACAAAATCAGAAATCTCCCTCTTCATGTTGTCCCACAAAAAATGTTCCTTCAAATCTCTATACATTTTGGTGCTCCCAGGGTGTATAGAGAAATTGGAGCTATGAGAATCATCTAACAATTACCTTTTCAGATCAGGTATTATCGGGAACACAAAGTCTCTTACCAAATTTCAAAATTCCTTCTTCATACACAAAGTCTCTCAATATCCCATCATTCACAACTTTAATCTTCTTTTGAAACTCTTCATCTCCGGTCTGAGAACTCTTTATCTTTTCTAGTAAAGATGGTTTGGCAACCATTTGAAAAAGTATCAATGTTTCACCTTCTATGGTAATTCCCATATCCATCTTCACTAGATCCATGAAAATAGGATCCCTTTCAATTCTCATCATGTTCAAAACTCCATGATCTTTTCTACTCAAAGCATCCGCCACCTTATTTTCCTTTCCCGGGTGGTAGTGTATCGTACAATCATAATCCTTGAGTAGTTCAAGCCATCTCCTTTGCCTCATGTTGAGTTCTTTTTGTGAGAAAATATACTTCAAGATCTTGTGATCAGTATAAATCTCACATTTCTTACCATAGAGATAGTGTCTCCATATCTTCAAAGTAAAGATCACAACCACTAACTCGAGATCATGAGTAGGATAGTTTTTCTCATGAATTTTCAACTGTCGTGATGCATAGGAAATAACCCTATCATTCTACATAAGGACGCAACCAAGTCCCTTCTTCGATGCAACACTATAAATAACTAACCCATCATTCTCTGATGGTAGAGTCAATATAGGAGCATTGACTAATATTATCTTCAGTTCTTTGAAACATTCTTCACACTCTTTTGCCCAAAAACATTTAACCCCTTTACGTGTGAGCTTTGTTAATGGGTTATCCAACCAGGCAAAATTCTGGATGAAACGTCGATAATAACATGCGAAACCAATAAAACTGCGTACCTCAGTTATACTCATCGGTGCTGGAAATTCTTGGATTTGTCTTGTCTTAGAAGGATCAATGGAAATTCCATCCTTAAAGACAATATGTCCAAGAAAATAAATCTTATGAAGCTAGAATTCACACTTGCTAAACTTCCCATATAATTCATATATTCTTAGAGTCTTCAATATAATGCGCAAGTGATTTTCATGATCTTTGTAGCTTTTGGAGTATACCAAGATATCATCAATAAATACCACTAAAAAGTCATCAAGATATTCCTTGAAAACTCTATTCATTAGATCCATGAAAACAGAGGGTGCATTAGTCATCCCAAAAGGCATTACTGTAAACTCGTAATGCCCATACCTGGTTCAAAATGCTGTCTTCGGAATGTCTTCCTTCTTCACACACAACTGATGGTATCCAGATCGAAGGTCAATCTTTGAAAAGTATTGAGCTCCATGCAGTTGGTAAATTAAATCATCAATGAGAGGTAGGGGATACTTATTCTTTATTGTTATAGCATTGATCTCCCTATAGTCGATACATAACCTCCTAGATCTATCTTTCTTCTTAACAAAAAGGACAGGAGCTCCCCATGGAGAAACACTAGGGCGAATAAATCCATTATTACTCAATTCCTATAGTTGTTTCTTTATTTCAACTAATTCCACAGTGTCCATTCTATAAGGGGTCTTCGATATAAGCCTTGATCCATGAATTAAATCAATGGAAAAATCAATTTCTCATTCTGGAGGATGTCTAGGTAAGTCTTCCAGAAACACATCAACATATTATGTCACAATAAGTACATACTCTATTTGAACAATCCTTTCCTCAACCACATTTATTTCATTCTCTTCCTCCCCGATAATTGAATTTAGTTTAGCTACTGGGGGTATATCTAGGTAATAATTAGGGGGTGACGATTCCGCTCTAAAGATAAAGTGTTCTTTATCATCATCATCAAAAATAGTAACCTCCTTCTTCTTACAATAATTTTTTGCATCATGTTCCAAAATCCAATCCATACTGAGGATTATATCAAATTCAATCATAGGTATGACAATGATATCCGCAGATAAAGAACATTTATGTGCTCTAATGGGGACTGATTCACAACACTTTATTGCAATGATACTTTCCTTAGGAGTTTTGACTGACAACTCCCTTGTTAAATCAAATTGGAAATATTTAATTTTCTTAGAAAACTAGGAAGATATAAAACAATGCGATGATCCAGAATCAAATAAAGCATTTTCTAAACTTGAGGAAACCATTAAATTACCTGACACCACATCTTTCGGGGCTTCAACCTCAACAGTAGTGATTGCATAAGCTTGGCCTTGGTCCCTAGGCCTTTTTCTAAGGTAAGTTTCCCTGACGCTTAGGACATTCATTTTCATAACGTCCCATCTCCCTGTAATTGTAGCATTGAACATTGGTAGCATCTTTCTTTCCTTTACAATCACCAACTACATGGCCTTTCTGTCCACACTTGTAGCATACTCCTTTTCCTTTTAGATAGGCACTAGGGTGCTTCCTTCTGTAATTATCACAAGGTGGAAATTTAATTCTTCCCTTCTTCCTTGTTTCCTTATTTTCTTTCCCAGAGTGTTCAGCAGATATCTTCTTCTCTTGCTTTGATTTAAAGTCATAAGACTTAGAGAATTATTTTTCTGTCTTGATAGCACATGAGACAATATCTTCGTATGATGAGAAGGATTGCGAGACCAATTCTCGATGGAGAAACAGTTTTAACCCATTAAAGAAACGATAAATCTTACTTCTTGGGTTATGTATATAATATGTAGTATACCTTGCTAACCTTGGAAAGTTAGCCTTATACTTTGCAACATTCTCATCCTCCTTTTGTCTCAAACTCAGAAATTGCCTTTCTATATCTGCTCAATGGCCATGAGGAAAGTATTTTTCTAAAAACAGATCTTTGAACTCCCTCCATTCCATATTTGATACTTTATCATATTCCTTCATGTTTTGAATCAACGACCACCATTGATCAGCATCTCCAGTGAGGCTGTAAACTGCCATGATAACTTTTTCCCTTTCACTACTCCCCAAGGCATGAAATATTTTCTCTAAAGAATTTATCCATTGCTCAGCTACTAAGGGATTTTTACTCCCATTGAATGTTGGTGGTTGTTTCCTCATGAAGAGATATAACATTGATCCTCCACGCTGCGGATCGGGGTGCTCCATACGGGTTAGGTTATTATTCATAACCTGAGTGAGTTGTCCCAGTATGGTGATTAGCTGATCAGCACCAGTTGTATCACCATCTCCACTATAATTATCTTGAGTAGGAGGGAAATCCCTACATGGAGTGCGTGCATTGATATAGTTTCCATTCCTTCCACTAGGTGCCATTTCTAAACAATGGCATAAACTAGATCAATTTATGAATCAAAATACATAATTCTATACTTGTAAAACACTTAACATAAATTGTACTATTTATGGATATAATCCATAATCATAAAAAAATGTTTTCTTTGAGGAATTATATACTCATAAAACCTTCATAATGGGTTTTAAAGAAAATGAAAATTATCCTAAGCATATCCCCCGGGAGTGTCGTAACCAAGAGTGCAGCAAGGCCCGTTTTTGTGAACCAGTTCCTGTTCGAGTCTAGCTCAAAGCGGTGTTTTCGGGTTTTACCCCTAGGTACATCTGTGGCTGAGCCACCTCTACCTACTCGTATCTAGACATGGATGTATTGCTTGTAAAACTCACAAAAATCTCTACAATACCAAAATTATAGTAAGTTCTTCTACACTAATCCTGAAAGTCCATGTTAGGTCTATGTGCTCTAATCAGAGTTTATCTAAATCTACCTTCTAAGGTTTGTACTAAACTTCCTCTGATACCAACTGTAACGCCCCGACCCTAGTTACCTAGAGTCGGTGCATTATTACATAAAATTGGAATGATCACAAGGGAATCATGTCTCGAATGACCGATCAGTTTAGTATTATTGGAAATAATATTCATACATAAGTTTAATTTTACAGCTTGAAGAGAAATACAACACAAATATATTTCATTAGAAGAATCCAAGACTCCTAGATTGTGCCTACAGGTCACTCATAAATAACTTCTTCATATCCTGGGAAAATGAAACATAAGAAAGGGGTGAGCTCAAACGCTCAGTAAGGGTAAGTAATATAGCGGAAAATGACATAAATATTAAGCATGGTAAATAATTGAAAACACATGAATTTACCAATAAAAAACATGAATACTTTTATGGAAAGAATATGAGATGAGTAAATAATGCCATAATAAAACATAATCATGGGTATTCAACTAGTTGAATGACCACATGAACCATCAATATTATTTCCATAATGAGGGAATGTATAATGCCAGACATTCTGAAACATTTTGTCAAGGCCTCGACCAAGACATCTAAAAATGATTAAGGCCTCAGCCAAAACCATAAATAAATTGGGAATGGGCCTCAACCAATTCCACGTCTAGTTTTCTCATGAGACCTACCGATGCATCGAGGAGATATAGCGGGCTCCACCCGTCACTTACTAAGTCCAATACATTCCTTATATGAAAATGTTTAAACATATCATAAACATTCGTATTAAAACTAGCATACGAAATGTCAATACTTTAACCATAAACCATGAATGGTATAAAAATAGCATACCTACAGTCAAACATATCACAAAACCTTAAATACAATATGGAAGTTTTATATCATAATAAATCAACCTCAAATAAACTTAAAATCCATCAAAGGATGTTGACATAGATGAAATCAAAACCCTTTTTAGAGAAATATCTCTTTCTATTTTAAAATCATTTAAGAGTCACATAATTATAAAATTAAACATTTACTTTGAAAATATTCTTATAATATTTTAATGGAATCTTCGACGAGTTTATAATGGTAGAAAATAGCCGCACCCGCCGTATAAGTTAAAAAAACATTCTTACCTTAATTTTGTCGAAAAGGTTAAAAAGGACCTTGTTTGGAAAATGATAGAAAGATTCCTTTATAAACTTCTTATAAAAATTCAAACAAGGGTATAAATGAATTTATCCCATATTCTATAAAATAGTAAAAATGTTTTGAAATACATTTTTAAGAAACATGGATGTGGATGATAAAGAGGTCCCAGTAGATAATTACGTATAAACAACCTCGGATAATGAAGTGATTGTGAAATAAACCCTTACCTTGTACTTATCCTTAGTTGAGGGTAGGTTAAACTCCTGTATAATGGTGAAATAATTTTTATTAAATTATATAATAATCATATACATTAATATTATATCATATATGATCTTTTAACATTGCATTGTTAATAATATCTTATTATTATCGTCATTTTGGGTGTTAACTTACTCATTTTATTTTATATGTTTTATTAAATAAGCCTTATTTGTTATGGATAGGTTGTATCTTATTCATATCCAGAATTATATCAAGTCCTTAAACATTATTTTTAATCATAAAATGAGAATTAGACTTGAATGGATACGATGGGGAATGAATCTCATCGCGTTCATGGAGACGGTAGTCCGTACGTACGCACAGGCGACAATATCATTCTTTTTATATTAAAATAATATATAATTGGATGGTACATCATATATAAAGAATCATTATCATGTTATATTTATTATTTTTATGAATTATATATCATTATGATACCCATCCAAAATAATAATGTATTGAATAACAATTACACCACGACGTGGAGACGGTATGCCGTACTTAGGCACGTATGGTGACATGTCATTCAAAGGATGGATAGAATACTTAATATGGTTGTACCATATTTATAATAACATCACAGTATATAGAATATAATTTAGTTATTATTTTAGAATAGAAAAAAAAATAAAGAAGAAGTTGAAGAAGAAAGGAACTAGAAAAAGGGTGGTGAAAACATTACCTCTTCTTCGGGTTCTTCCTTTTGATTTGATCAAAAGGGCTCCTCAGGTTGGCTTTCTGATCAAAATAAGGCATCTATATTGAAGTGAGGGAAGTTGGAAGGATATTTGGGTAGGGGTTGGCCGAGCCAAAAGGCTTTTAAGGTGTGAATAATTGGTTAGAAGTGGTGTCCCTTTATAAGGGGGAGGTTGGGCTCTTTAGAAAAAACTTAAATTAATTTTTTATAATAAATTCATATTCACTTTATAATGGCTCCAAAGTGGATTATTTAATGTTTAATGTGGGGATAGGTTGAAAAAAACTCAACCAATAGGTTTCAGATAGGTTTGGATTACTTTATTAACCTTATCTTTCAGTTTTAACTCTTATTTAATTAGTTTGACACTTACCATATCTCTTTGTATTTTTATATTATATAGTTAATAAACTTACTATAAACATAAGAGACCCCCAAGTGGTCCATTAATGATACACCTATCATGATATACGTCCTTTATCCGAACCTTATATTTTTAGGAATATAATATCAATTAATAATATACTATTTTTTTAAAAACTCATTTATGTCAATTTTGACACTATTTGGTATTTTGTTTTTGCTAAAGTAATAACAAAATTATTACTTCGAAAAAAATTAATCTAACCAACCCTAATATGTTATATTAACCTATAAAATTAGTGTAATTCATAAAAAGTCTCAAATTACATTTATTTTGATATTTATAATATCAATTATTTTAATATTTCATTAATTAGGTAATTACTGCATCACCATTGCGTCATAAATAAATTAAATTATTTGATGTCTAAAAATTATAAATAAAATAAAATTATCTATGGAATCTTTTTATATTTCTAATTAATATTTATAATCGAATTTATCTTATGTATAACGCTATATTAAAAATGTTTTAGTAATTAAACTTTGTTTTTAACTCTTTTAACTCTTATTTGAATTAAATAATAATAAATGTCCTAATCTAATCCAAGTGGACCTAAATGATAATATTTTATTTCTAAGGTTGTTTTTGGTCGAGATACACTTGTACAATAGAATTAGTACATGTGTTAGGGTAATAATAATATCATTTTTACCCTTAATTACCCTATTTACTTTTAACCGTGGCAAATAAAAGTAAAAAGTTACTATTTACCAAAAATTATTTTTATTTTATTGAACAACATTTCACTCCTTGATATAAACCATGTCTCTCGGATTTTCGAAATTCCACTCACAGAAGCGGTAAAATTATGTATTATGTGAATTTCCAAATTCTCCTAGGAGGTGGGTAAAAGACGGTGAAAAGTTCAATAACATTTTTATATATCTAAAATTATTGTAAACTAACTACAATGAATTACATTAAACTTATATAGGTATTATGTATCTATTTTGACCTAAAATAAATTTAAATAAAATAAATAATTATTTAAATAAAAATTCGGTTTTAAACTATAACTTAGTGTTTTTTCACTATTCATCAAAAATTGAAAGTTTTCAGAAAAATACCAAAAATTCACCCTAGGTTAATTTCGATATTTCGAATCCAAAAATTAAGTTCATTTTTAAAGATAAAATTAATAAAATTTCAAAAAGTGGGTATTACTATTCATAACATCTAGTTTGATTGATTGTGGAGTGTGTTAGAACTCGAAGTTGCGTACAACACACGCTACTGTATTATTCAAAGGGAAGCGTACCATGGAAGCTTGGGGTGTTACACTCATCATTGTATAAATCCATAAAATCCTCCCATGCATCTACTACCTTTTCACCTAGAGCCTACTCAACCCCAAAACTAGGTCATACTTATCCATAGAGATAACACAACAATAAAGATAATATATTCAAACTAGGGAAAAAAATAATTTCACATGATCTCTTATAAAAACAGTCATGTTTCATGAGATTAAATAATACCTTGAGGTCTTCATAAATTCAACTTCCCATAGGGGTCCATTTTGGATCATGAGATTTATCATGAAACACCACTACCTCAGGGTATATTAAAAATTTATCCTTCACAAAATTGAATAACATAACTCACTAAGGTTGTAATGACCTAGACTATTCTATATCAAAATTCCCTTCTAAATATATACGACTCATATTTAGGTATAATCTATAATATAAAATGTATGCTCCATGTTATAAAATCCAAAAATTATTTATTACATTAGTGTAGAACATTAATTATATAAAATAAATATATTTTGTAAAATTATAAATATTATTTTGGTATAATAAAAATTTAAATAACATTTATAGTATTTTAAAATACATAAGGTCATAGTCACCAAGAAATATGACACCCATGAATAGTAATATAAGTATGAAACACAAAAATGGAGATATGATTAGAATATTATAAAATATTTTGAAGAATTTGATATAAAACTAATCAAATAATTAATGATGGAAATAAACATGTATTTATAATAAGTATAAGCCTGATTTGAGTATTGAAATAGTAGTACATTAATTGGAATATTTAAAAGACTTTTAGAATAGTAACTTAAATTGACTAATGGAATAGAAAAATGAATTTTAAATTATATATATCTTTGATAGAATAAGTATATATAGATATTATAAATCCAAAAAAATAACTAACCAAATCAAATAACTCAATGAAATTATAACTGTATACTTTTTTGAAAGTGTATTTTATCTTATTCTATAAGAATTTAAATTTTTATATTTTAAAAATTTAAAGCACTTAAGTTTGAAAATTATTTTAGTAAAATGATTTTTGTTTTTGTAATCAAGACATTGAAATTATTCAATAATATTTTTTGTTAATTTTTTGAATTTTTTTCTGGTGAATAGTGAAAGACACAGTGTTTTTAAATATCACTTGTTTTATGACATAATATTGATGTCATAATAAATTAATGAATTTTAAAATTATTTTATGGACCAAAAATAAGTTTAATAACATAAATATTATATTTAAAAAAAAATTTAATTTTTATATATAAAAATTAATTTGAAATATTTAAAAATATAAAATATTTGTATAAAACACTAATCTATATTTTTTCTTCTCTTCTTTTGTATAAAAAAATTATATTTTTGAATTCCATGAAAGTCCTAAAAATATAAAATTTTAATCAAATAATTTTAGTAGTCTCAAAAAATACTATTAATAGAAGTATTTTTCTAGAAATAATATTTTATTCATTATTTTAAACTAATATACCCATCCGCTTAAAGTATAAATACCCCCTCTCACCCCCATGAAAATTCATTCTGAAAACCCTTTTAATTTCATATTCATTAATTGAATATCACTTATTAATCCTTCACGAATCCTTATAGATGTTCTGTCTCACCACACCCAAATCCTTCAAGGCATTAAGGGTTCTAAAAAATGATAAATACAAAGGAAAAGGTAACCATTCTCTCTTTTTTCATTTCATTCTACCCTTATTATATTCTTTTATTTCCATTTCATCTTCCAAAACATCATCCATAAATTAATTAGTTGTTATATAAACATGACATAAACTCTATTATAATTATAATTTTTTTTATAAAATATTTGTAATATGAATATTATATCTCTCCACTTTTTGTCATGTCCTGTTAATGGTTGGTTTACTTGCCTATGTTGTCATTTTCAGTACATTAATTATCACTACCTTTATAGAATGTGTCATGACCCAACACATGGGGGCCTATCCAACCAGCGATGAGCTATGTGTGACTACCCCAAGCATGAATCCAATAGACCAGGGTCTCTCTATTGACATCGAGTAGAACACTCAAATGGGAGGCCTGAGCCTAAGGTACATGTATGCACACACACATATCCAAGCCCAAACAATGTTAAAATATAAAATACAGATCATACCAAATGTGTGAATACATCTAAATCCCACAATCAAAGTATTAAAATAATACAAGAAATTATAAGGCTCAATTATAATCCCAACAAGAACTATAAAGAGGCCCAACATACTAGAAATAGTGTAAATATTCAAATTTGACTTATGGTATGAAAAGAAGTTTTCCTAGACAAATACATGCTCCATATGAACCTCATCCAATAAGAACTTTGTCGAACAATTGGTATTCTTTTTAAAACATGACATGTGCAAGAAATTACAATACATTAGTGAGTATAAATATACCCATTAGGGCTCCCTAAAATCACTAAGCATAAATCATCAAGATAACAGTTATCTCATCAAAGGGATATGTCAATTAGAAAATAATGCATACAATAACATATAGATATACTCATAATAAACAATAAGTCTCAAGGTAAGTTCAAAAATACATTTCTATACAATTCTTCTTCTCGATCTTTTGTAACCACACTCGTTTGGGAGAATTCAATCCACTAGCCTGATAGATTTGATGGCGTCCATATAATATGTCCTACTCATCATGTCTCTCTATAAGGAAGTACATGATAGAAGTATGATGGGATCGATATGCATATGGGGATCACAAATATAGAAATTGGGTATTCTAATAACTCCATCTAGATTAACCCTCTATATAGGGGACATATGCCCTTGTACATTTTCTCACACCAATTATGAGAGCACCTCATATGGAATAATATGATAGAGTATCTCATCCTGAAACTCAAGGAGGTATTCCTACAACTCTATCCAAAACTAATCCCTTAGATAGGATCATAATACCTTGTTCATGATGTAATGTTGTAATATACCATCACTGAGATGGATCAAGAGAATTCCCCCTAACGGAAAATATTCCATGCTAAGGGGGAAAAGATTTCCAATTCATATTTGAAGAATTAAATGATGCGTACTATCAGTACAAAAAAACTTTCTTTGGATCATGGTTGGACCATGTATCATGACCCATGCCCATGTCTATTCCTATGTACCAATCCATGTCTGAGTACACAACTTAGCCCATGTAGTCTGGACATGTCATGTACCTAACTGTGTTCATTCCCGTGTACCTCCCTTGGTACACACTGAGCCACAAGGTCATGTCAAACACTGTGTGACACATATCACACATGGTGTGAGACTTTGTTCTCCTTAGAAACTATAGAACCACAACTAGGGCCCCACATGATGTGTATCACTAGACTACATAAGGTTGTCACTCCTCATAAGAAACCATCCATCCTATTTGAAACTAAATCACCACCATTTTCTGTGCCATGACATACAACCAACTGAGGAATGAGGGACCTCTAATCATGTCCTATAAACTTCATTTCATCCTCTATGATCACCAATCCTCGATCATAGCCTCAATCTAATTTCGTACCCATGGTATCAATCTATTTCACTGAATAATGGATGCACAAAGATAGAATATGAGGTATTCATCAAACCACAAGCCAAATAAATTACCTGTGATGAACATGTGAAGCAACAAGGGAATAAATCCATAAAAAACCAAAGAGTAATGGGCCATGGAAATTTTTAATGTTGTTTTTGATCCATTTTTATTACAACAATTAAAGAATAAAACAACTTAATAACAAATAAATTCAAATCACCAAATCCCAAAAAATAAATCCATATCCACAAAACAATGAACCCACAAATCAATATGTTGGTTGATTTGATTTGTGTTCATCATGGGATAATAATACAAGGATAAATCCACATAATTTTTTTTTCTACCATGATATTGGATTGATCATTGATAAATAACGGTCATATGTCGCTATTGTTGGTGAGATCCATAGAATCCAATATTTTTGTAGATTATTGTTATATTGATTCGACCCTCTGATCATATTTTATTCTCCAATGAATCTCCAAGATCTCCTCTCTAGGTATTCAGGTTTATGTAGATAACCCTGATATTTAACCATAATTGGGTCTAAATAGAGTATTTCGAGGTCACTATGTCAAAATATATAAATAAATAAATTCCATCATTTTTTATTTACACTCATGATTTTTTTATCCAATTCCAGATGATGAACAAGATTATTTATCACCTAGGATAAATCTCGTATTCTAAAATCAACGGTGTTATCATGTTTCTGATCCAAGAAACTATTTAGGAGTTATTATGATTCTATCAAGAAAACCATGTGCTTGGGATATTCATGAATTTAATGTTTTTCAAAAATCAATTCTAGTCTCACAATTCCTCAGAATATCACATCATCTCAGTACCTAACTCTGAAAATATTAGTAGATAAATTTCAAAGATTTACATGGAAAAACCAAGACATTAAATCTTCGCACATTAGGTATCTTTTTACTAAAAATAGAAAAACCCAAAAAGTTTTGGGTAATAAGGTCACATTTGAGTTTCCCTCTCCCAGGTGCTCTCTTGAATATTCTTGTGCTAAAACCAGTCACACACCAAAGGGATCACTCAGTTTAGGAGGATCCTCTCCTGCCAATCCTTTATCTCCACCAGGTACTCTATAATGGTAGTCCCATCCTTAATGTTCTGCTCACCCTAGTTGATAACATGTGTTAGTTCATGCACATACCTCTTAAACTATGGTACGTTGAAGAAATTTGTACCCAGTCTTACTATGGTAGTATATCCAAGGGTTATGCCACCTTGTTGAATTTACATAGTATCTCGAAAGGGACTATTAATCTCAGAGATTTCTTATCGCCCTGCCAAATCTCCACAACCTACATCACAGTGAGACCTTCAGGAACACATGGTCTCCCTCCTCAAACACTAAATTCCTATGTGATCTGTCTATATAGGACTTTTCATGTTTGTATGTTTTCGTCATCCACTCTTGAATTACCTCTACATTCTTTTTTATATCTCACACAAACTTTGGGACCATGAGAAAAAAATCACCTCGATCAATACAACATAGTGGTGAAATATAGGGTCTCCCATAAAAAGTCATTAATGGTGCTATACCAAGGGTGTAACGATAGATATTATTTTATAAAACTCCACCAAGTGTAGGCGATCCTCCTAACTAAGACCAAAGTCCAACAATAAATCCTATAGAATATCCTCAAAGACATGAATGTTCCACTCTATATAACCACAAGGTTGGGGGTGAAACACCATGATTTGATGTAATTGATACCCAAATGATTCTTGTAATCATCTCCATAATAATAACGTGAAGTGAGATTCATAATCAAAAATTATCTTTAGGGGAACTCTATGGATATGGACTATATATTACTTCTAGAGGAATCCCAAGATCTCTACTAAACGCAGTTCTCATATATCTAGGAAGCGGGAATAATTGTTTAGTTATTCTTAGATCACCCAAATGAAATTATGTCCTATATATATACATGGTAACCCCATCACAATGTCTATAGATATACCATATCACTTACACTCTGGAACATCAAAGGGTAGTGCTAAACCTAATGGAACTTGGTGCTCTTCCATCACTTGCAGGTAACTAATGCACCAAGAGACAAACTATTATACTAAATTATTAATTCCTAGGAACAAGAACTAATACTGGATATCTCAGTTCATCTTTTCAAAACTTGGATGTACCACCAAAGGGGATATACGAAACTACCTCATCACCTTCTACAAAAAAAATAACTGGTAACACCAGCCATCCGTTAGAAAGTATAATGTGACCCCACCTTCAAAAAATCTATTAGGAGCACATCCACTGGATATATGAGTATGTAAGGTCTCATTATCGGTATCTACTTACTGAGTTTCCATAACATGCTATAAAAGTTATGGAGTAATAACCATCAATTGAAGATACGAAGCACCATCCTTGTACTTTAAAGACAACTACAATGAGGCTAAATGATCCTACACCATGTCCAAAAACTATGAACATGATACTTTATTGAGAGTATTTTTCCACCATGTTCCCCTTCCCAAGATTATAGACTATATAGAATTAATATTCCTAGAGGAACTCTTTCCATCACCTCTATTTCATGTAAATATCCTTCTGATAGAAGGTACAATTGATACTCTTGTGGTTAGATTAAATGATAAAAAACTCACCCATATGATAGTTTCACCATATATTCTGGGAGAAGACTACCACTGCCAACTCAAGATCATGTGTAGCATAGTTATTCTCAAGAGGTCTCAACTATTGATACCCATAGGAAATCACAACCTACCTATGCATTGGCACATAACCAAGTCTGGTCCTTTAGGAATCACAAAACACTATGTACTCAACACCCTCCTTTGGGAATCTCAATTTGGGGTCACTCATCAAACTCTACCACAACTCATGAAAAGTATACTAGAACCTTTTCATCCACATGAAAGCCTTCCATTTATGAGTCAAAGAATTAAAAGGTGATGATGTTCTATAGAAACCTAGAGAAAATATCATATAGTATCCTTCCATCCAAAGGATGACCAGAACCTCCATCACGCTCTTGGATGGATCCCAAGATAACACTGACTCAACCTTTCTTAAGTTCACTTCTAGACCATCAACTGAAATAACATGTACCAATAAGTGTAACTATTGAATATGGAACATAAAACTTGAGCGATTCCTATAAATCTGGGTCTCTTGGAGTTTTTCTAGATCCATATTTAAGTGTCTTACATGATCCTCCTCGGATACTGAACACACTAGGATATCATCAATGAATACCATGAAAAACAAGTCAAAGAAAGGATAAAATAATTGATTCACGAGTTACTAAAACAATGATGGGGAGTTCATCATACTGAAGGGAATCTCTATGTACTCATAGTGACCATATCAATATCTAAATTCCCTCTTTGGTATACCATCTTCCCGTACTTGTAGCTGATGATAGCCTATTCTAAGGTCAATCTTCAAGAGTCATCACACCCCTCTCAACTGAAATAAAATGTCATTAATCAATATTAGTGGGTAATTTTTATTTATGGTCACCTAGTTTAGGCATAGATAATCCATGAATAACTTCATTATCACAATTGAATTCTTAGTTTGCAAAATTGGGGATTCTTATGGGAAACACTGGGTCTCATGAAGCCATTCCTCTTGAAATCCTCTTACAATTCCCTCAGCTCGTGAAGATCTATGAGATACATCCAATATGCTGACAAAAATATCCGGGCCATCCATGGGTGTAATTTAATGAAGAATTATATATCTTTATGGGGAGGTAATCCTGAAATGTATTCAAAAAATACTTCCTTGTAATCAGTCACCATAGTAGGAAACTGATATCCCGTAACATCTAATACTCCAAGAGTCATGTTAGCCAACTAGTGACTAATTGGCTTCACCCTTTTATGTATGAGCCTATTATGATTCACCTAGATATCCTTCTTGACTACAAAGGAGAACCTCATCCCATCACCATGTATACAACACATCCTCAACCTAAAATAGTCAATATAGTCATGAACAATGTATAGATAGTTCATGCCTAAGATAACATTATAAGGGATCACCGATGAAATAGAGTGATCCCACAAGAAAATAACTCTTCCAATCATCATATCACTATATTGTCAAAATTTCATGATCGATAAGTAATCTTCAGTATGAGACTCCAATGGTAAGGTTCAAGACAAGGGTTCAACTGAAACCTCTTCATCTTGAACTGAGGTTATGAATGAAAAGAGTTTCTTGTGCATGTGTCCATGAAAACTATATCTAAAGTATAAAAGATATAGATCATACCTCTAATCATCTCTAGAGCCTCTAGATTGTAGTTATATATGGCCTTTAACTACCCTATACTCTATATACTATCTATTATAGAAAAGTGAAGACCACATGGGGGTGGTGGTGTCAACATGTCAAACCATCTACCACCTACCACTGATCTCCCTTATCCTCTTCAATTTCCACTACCTCAGAAGACCTACCTTCTCCATCTTCTAACTCTTTATAGGTTCCCCACCCACCATCTCTATATTATTAATATGAAGGGTTGAAAAAACCCACATGATATGCACACTACAATCACAAGAGTATCACTGCCTCTCCCTATGCTGATTGGAACCATCTCATGAGCCCTGAACCATAGACCCCATATCATGAGATCCCCTCTTGAAATGTATTTCATGTATGTATGCCTACATATTCCATCAGATACCTACTTTCAAAGTCTCATTTCTATTGTTACCATTTATTTCACTCACATTTTGTGTCTTCTCGGGCTTGAAAATCTCTATATAAAAAAAAGCAAACTTCAGAACCCCAACATCATTAGGAATTAATAGAGGTATCACGTTGGCCCTGATGTCTCTATGTAGAACTATCTTAATGGTTTTTGACTGAAATAACTTATCCTGAACCATATCCATTGAGTATCATGATAATTTGGTAAACCTCAATGATTAATTAACCACAACCATACTCCCATGTTGTAGTTATATATGCTAATGGACACAAACTACTCTCTACGTAGCTGGATAGTATTCCTGTTTGAAGAGACTCTCAATCTCCGTCCATGATAGATTCACCTCATCAAATGATAGAACCAAAATTCTCCACTAATGCTCTGTGGATCCATGAAAAAGGGTCATCAATAGGACCACCATCTGGTCTATAAGTGTTCTGATGAGAAGAAAGACTCACATAACAACATTCATCCAATCCCCAACTACCTATGAATCTAGATTTCCCCTGAACCTAAGGGGTATCAAACAATAAAACTCATGAAGGGTTCTTAGCCTACATGTCTCATCCGTTGGTACTGCTGGTAACATATTTTACTCAATGGGTGGAGGTATGGCTGGGGAACCACTTGGAGGAACTAAATCCTAAAAATTTACTTGTGATAAAGCCTCTTTTCTATTAGGATCATCCTCATGATCCTACTATTGAATCATAGCCAGAAAACATCATGGAGGTATCTTTAATTAGAAAATATATACCACATTCAATGAGTATATTAGGATAGATGACTCAAGAGGGACATGGAAACACAACCCAATCCTATATGATACATGTACCAATTCTTTTCCCTTCAACCAATGTCTATATGTACCATGTAAAAAGGTAGGAAACCATAGTTATGGTGTATGGATACATTAGATGCCTCACTAACATTAAAGTGTCTATCTTGAAAGATGAACCTAAAACACTTAACATTTTTCCCGTAAAACCTAATCCAATCTCACAGATAGACAAATATCCAAACTCTTAACCTAATATGAAACCTCCTCTAATACCACTATGTCATGACCCGACCCACCAGAACCTTCCTAGATAGTGATGAGATGAGTGTGACTACACTATTCCCACCTATAATAGTTTAGGGGATAGAGACTAGTACTAAGTTGGAATAACACTATCATGGGAGGCCTTAACTAAGTTACCTATACACACACTCATATTCAAGCCTATGAAATGCTAGAATGTAAAATAAAAGTGATATCAAATACATACATACATTTAAATCCCACAATCATAGAGCGAAAATAATAAAAGAAAATATAAGGGGAAAATACAAGACAACCAAAAACTATAAATCTATCCAACATACTAGAAAGATGGGACAATAGTCATATGTGACTCCTAGTATGTTCCATGGTTTGTCTAGCCCAATATAATATCTATATGCTCCTGGTCCTCTAAGAACCCCATCAAATGGTTGGTTGTTAGTATAAGACATGATATGTGTGGGAATATACCATAAAGGGGATAATATAAGAATACATAGTAAGACACCCCAAAATAAATAAGCATAAAGCATCAAGATAATAGTCATCTCATCACAAGGATATGTCAATCAGAATATGAGAAAAAAAACATCGACATGTACTCATAGTACAGTAAAAGTCTCTTGGTATGGTCAAAATTGCATTACAACCCTAAGGATCTACTCGAGAGTTTATAATCACAAGGGAAAACTCACTCCATGAGTTTGATAGCATTTATGGTATCCATCTAAGATGTCATGATCATCAAGTCTCACCATAAGGAAGTACACTCTGGAAGTCCAAAGATATCAATAAAAATATTAGGATCACACCTAGGGCAATGGGGGTATACCAAATACCCAATATGGATTATCCCACTAACTAGGGTATTGATTCCCATGTACAGTTGGTCACACCAATTTTGAGAAACCCACCTAGGGTAGATGATGATAGAGGATCCCATATCAGGCCTCAAAGAGGGATTCCTATAACATTATCTGAAATTGATCCCATATAGAGGATCATAATATTATGTTTAGGATTTAATTAAATACTATAACCTCACATGGATGGATTTATGGAATGTAAACTTAAAGAATATATTCCATGTTCAGTGGAAAATTTTATTTAAGTCATATTTTAATAATTACATAGTGTGTATTTCCAGTACACAACATGTCTCCTTGACACTGGTTCTGCTTGTGTTTCATGCCCCATGCCTATGTACTAGGTCACATTTAAGTATAGAGCTCAGCCACTGTACTCTGTATGTTTCATTTAACTAGACATGTCAACCGTATTATACCTCCTTGGGCATGTGACGACCCACCAGGATGAGTCATACACCATGTGACATGTGTCACATGCCGTGTGATACTTTCTTCTCTACAGAAAACCTAGCACCATAACCAGGACCCCACATGACCCATATCTCTTTTTTACACACTGTGTATTCCATAAATTTCTGAAGTTCAAAGGTTATTCATACATATTAAAAATCTTCCACCTCAAACTAGATTATATTTTAGAAGCTTGGATCTGGGGATAGTCAAGATTCTCTATTGATACTCATCAGAAATGATCTGTTTGGTTCGAATGGGAACATCATTGTTGTTTGTGTCATGTTGTGTACCAAATTGGGGATTGCGGGACCTCAAATATAGGCTGGTCTACCTCTGTTCATCCTCTTATAACACTGATCCATGATCAAAACCTCAATCATAGTCCATGTCCATATTATCGATCCATTTCACTAATGAACTATTTCATAATTATTGAATACATAGTATTCGTTGAACCATGGTCAAAGGAATTACCAGTGATGAATGTGAAAAGAAACAAGGAAATAAATCCACAAAAATCAAAGAGGAACATATTATATATTATTTCAATTTTTTCATGATCTATTTTTTTTAGAAAATTGAATGAATAAACCAAAGAAATAACTAGAAAACTCAAACCCCAAAATTCTTGGAAAAAACCAATACCCACAAAATGATCAATACACATATCAATCTATTGGTTTATTTTATTTATGTTTGTCATTGGAAAATAAAAATGGATATATCAACATAAAAATTTTTCCTACCATAATATTGGATAAAATTTTGATGAATAATAGTTGTACGTCACTGTCGTTGGTGACATCCACAAACTTCGATGTCACTAGAGTTCCTTGTGATATTCGATTCAATCCTCCGATCTGAAGTCATTATCCAATGACTCTTTAAGATATCCTCTCTAGGTATCTAGGAATATGTGTATAACCATTATATTTACCCATAATTGTGTCTAAATAGATGATTATTAGGTCACTGATTCAAAATAAATAAATAAATAAATAACTCAATTAAATCAATTTCTTTAATTATTTGTGACCGAGATAACTTTTTAGCCATTGTCCGACACTGAAAAAGATAATGGAATGACTATGGTAAAGAACCCATTATGAAATCAGGAATGTTCTAATATTTATAATCCAATACACAGTTTAGGTTTTATCATATTTTTTTTAGAAAAAATGTGTGTATGTGAAATTCATATATTTAAAAATTTTCAAATATCTGTTCTGGGCTAATCATGCCTTAGAATCTCATGAAATATCAGTGTTTGGCTCCAAAAGTATTACTAGGTAAATTTTAAATATTTACATTGAAAAAACATGAAATTAAAATAGGTTAGGGTAATATATATATATATATATATTATTAATATGCATTACAATGTTTATAAGATTTTTATAATGTATACATATATCTCCCCATCCATTTGTCAAAGTCCTGTTAGTGGTCAATTTACATCCTAATGATGATGTTTTATATTCATTACATATTACAAAATTCATGTTTGGTTATCATAAATTATATATTATATGTAATTTTTTTTTATAATTTAGAATATAATTTGAGTAAAATATAAACAATAACGTGTCAATGATATAAAATCAAGATGAAAATAGGACAATCCAAAAAATATATCATTAAAACATTTAATATTTAACTAAATATTTATAAATAATTTCCAATAACTATTATTGATAAATAATAACATAAATTATTATAATATAATTTTGGATTGATGTTTTAATAGTAAAAAGTTTTTTATATAGGAGTTGTAAACTTGATGAAAAAATAAGGCATAAGGTAAGAGGACTCTTAATTTGAACTCCTTATTTTGGGATTATCGTGTAATACACTATAATTTCCCTATAATTCTTATAAAATACCTTTTAAATTTGTTTAATATTAATTATGAATTTCTTATTTCTGGAATTTTCTTATTTTTACTTTGTAGAGATGAAATCTTATCCACCTTCATTGATTTTTGAAAAATGAATTTATTTTATAAAACGTCTCAATTATTCTTCGTGTGTTGTCTCTTCTTCTATAAAGGTCCTATAATATTTTATACAACCATAAAATGTATAAAATTGTGTTTTCCCATATTATTTTGGGGACTTAAAATTATTTTCATTTAAACACTCCTTACAATATCATTTTGAAACTCATTATTTTATCAGGGGTTATTACATGACTGTACTTGTTGTAGATTTACTTTATAAATGGAATGTATGATTATAGGAATATTATTATTTGATTTACTAGATTATAATTATAAATCCCTTAAACTAATTGGGTAAATTATTATATCACATGAGATCATTATGCATAAGCATGATGCAGTTAAGTTTGTTAACATTATATTTGTGGGATTGATATTGTTAGCTTTGTACAAAATGTGATGTTGATAGGTAATAATCATTGATTTTTTCTAATGATGTTTCATTATTATTCATGTTCCACATTCCATGTCTTAATCATATGATTCTTTATTATTGTGACCCAATTCTTAGGATATGATGATGATGATGATGATTATGCTCCCCCATGTGCTCATATTGATTATTTTCCCATATAAAACCATATCATTCCACCCCTAAATAGGGTTTTAGCTCTAACATTATTTGGTGCATGTCCTAGGGTTATTTCATGTAGTTATAGGATTATTAAATTGTATTGGAGGAAAATAATTTTTTTTACATAATGATTAATGTTTTATATGTTAATATGTTGTATAAACTGAATTTACCCAAGATAATAAATGTATCAATTTGAAAATTTTAATATTATATAGGATTTTTAAAAAAATATGTAATAATCATGTATGTAATGTACATGTTACAATTAAAGAGGAATCTCACTCTCCTCCTAACCACACCACAAAATAGGGAACCCCATGTAGTCTTATTCCTAAATCATGGATCACAACATGGATTAATCATAACATAGATTATCTATGGACTCAAAAGCTATGATGATTGAGTAGGGAACTCCCATAAGAACTAAAGAGGTCTTGTATTACCCATGAATATAAATTATTCCCACATGTTGATGGTGAATGGTATCACACATCACTCAATCAATGTTAAGAGACATGTTCGATCCCAAGGGTCATCACACACCCTAATCACAACCTGTGTGTGGTCACACAATACAGTATCACTAAACCTTATGAATTAATCAATGTTTTAAGGGTAAATAAAGAGTCCTATAATCTATCATTATATTTAATATACCTTAATAGGTCCCATGAATATAATACAATCAAGTATCTCACTAGATATCCTATCCTAGTCTATCCAACTGATAAAATAGGGGAAGGTCTCATATTGGATTATTTTATTATCATGAATCATAATATAACTTGAGATGGCATATAAAGAAACCATAAAATAATAGGGTTAACAACATCACATATACTTTGAAAATAGGGTTTCACCCTCACAAGGTTAGTCAAAAAAAATCATTCATCAAAATAAACCCTTTTACTTTCCTTTAACACACCAACACAAAAAACAAACACACACACACACAAAAACTATTTTAAAAGTAATTTCATAATGAATAACCTTATGGTTTTATGAACACACATACTTTATCCAAAATCACAATATAAAACTCTTATAAGACCATTTATATTTTTATTTGAAATCATATTAGAAAATAAATTAATTTAAGTCAATATTTCCTTTAAAACTCCCATTTAAATACAATATTCCATTCTAAAACCCATTTAATAGGAGAAAGACTTTTCTATTTACAAAAGTGAGTAAAATAATAAATTGCACTACTATTGGATCCATAAATGGGATATTGGACCTTATTAAATCAATAGAACATAAAAAACTATTTAGCAAGCTGTTTAGGAGAATGCTAACTATTAATACATTACAAGTCCATCCCATATTTCAATAATATCATGTCATAAAATCATGTTAAAAATAATATAAATTATCACATAAATATAATTTTCTAGCAGTCAATCCAACATTAGAAGGGGTGTTCAGATAGTTGGTTAACCTAATTAACTAAAAAATATGAAGGAAAATTTTATTGTTTGTTGTAATTGTTTTTCTAAAATTTTATTAATTTATATCTAAAATTAGTTATGTTATTGAGGTTAGTTTTTATTTGGAATCTATAAATATAAATATTCTTTCATAAATGACTATATTTTTTAAAAAATATATATTTGAAATATTTTTATTAAATTAAGTTAATAATATAAAGACTAAAATTCAAATAGAAATTTCAAAAATTAGTTTAAATAAAATTTTAATGTTATGATATAAGAAAATTTAGACATTAAAAAGGTTTCCTTTTCTATATTATTTATTTAAAAACATTTTATTTGGTTCTATTGGTTTAAATGAGTTATTTTATGCATAATTAGTTATTTTTATTTTTCATTTTAGACTATGGTTAATTTGGTTCAATTTTATTTAATACATAGGCATATTATTTTTATTTTAGAATAAATTAAACTTATATTACTAAACAAAGTGATTATACATGCTCAATCACAAAAAAGTATTCAACATTCTAAATGGGAAAAGGCCACCTACCACAATCATGCATCAAATTAACAATAAAATCTATCATAAAAACTACCAAGATAGTAAGAAACTATCATATCAAAAATCATTATAAATACATATGACATTCATTTTAAATTTAAAAACCCAAAATTTCATAAGCATTATGAAACTCACTATATAGTGATATGACACTAAAAATCCAATAAATGAGGTGCTTCCACTCCCAATGCACACCTGATCCAACAATGAATAAAATACACAATTACTATAATTTAAAATATCCTTAATTAATACAATTAATTAATGAAAACTCTAAATATAATAACTCAGAATCATAAATTAATCAAAATAGAGTGAAATGGAGAGTAATAACTCTTTAATAGCATCATATATTGATTGTTAATAAATATCATGATTGTGACATGATTACATTATGATATTACTGATTTACACATTAAATCAATATATGGTTGCACTAAATTAAAATAAAGAAAAAAATAATAACAAAGGAGTAGTAAGAAAAAATGATTATCTTGGATCAGTGAATCGTTACCTCATAGATCACCATATATCAATGGGAAAGATGGGTGGGTAAAGGAGGATAAAAGGGGTATCTCCACCTTTACAATGAAGTATTCCTAGTAATGAACCTTAAGGGGTTATAAAATTAAAAAGGACAAATTATTCTTTTATACTAAATTAAAAAATGGATCATACTACTTGTTGGCTCCTGGTGGCCATACCTAGGTTTCATTTCCACTACTCAATTGACCAGGTACAACGTTCTATTCTACAAAGAACTCAGTAGTTTTTATAACCACCTATAATCTTCTTTTAATTATGAAATACCTATGAATTCATCCTAATTATTTTTTTACTAGTGTTTTAACTTGTTAAATATCTATTAACTTTAAAAAATATCTAAAACCACCTAGATCTAATTTCAAAAAATAATAATTCAAATTCAGATAAATAGAATCCTAACTTTTTTCTTTCCCACTAACAGGAAATAAACTAGGCCGTTAAAAAAAAATATTAATATCATGTGTGACATTCCAAATAGATAATTATTAGGAACTCACTAGAAATAATGATCATGAAAGATTCTAGGTATCGTAATCTTCCTTGATTCTTGTAGACTAGTCAACTATTTTTTAATGAAATGTGGTGAATGATCACATTTAGTGTGTGATTAGTTATGAGATGAAACCTAAAAAGGTGAAAATATTCTTCATGTCTAATTTATAGATGGGGGAGTTGTCCCTTATGATTTTATTCCATGAATGTGTAGGAGGAGGAGCTACTCTATGAATGCATATATGGTAACTAATCTGTGTAAGTTGATAACATGTGATATGAAAAGTGTTATACATGATCCCTATATTGTGTTTTATGTGATGAGAAATAGGCCATTTGAGTGATAATTCATTTTAGATTGTTAACTTCCAAGCGATAAAATGTTCTCATTGATTATGGTATATAGTGACATAAAACATAGAATCTATACATTGTTGATGCACAAAGGGGTTCAAAATGTTTATTATCAAATTAAACTGTTTCAACTTTGGTGGATTGGAACTTCAAAATATATTTCCAAAATATTCATAAAAAAATATTGAATCCACTAATGGTAGGAATAACGGTGTACCATGGCTCTGATTAAGGTTATTAATATTGACTTTAATCCCTTAAAACAATAGTGTTTTAATTATTGATTTTGAGTGATATTAAAAAGTGGAGTCTTAGAGGTCTATAAAATACTTCAACCCTAGTGAGGGGTTTTTAGAATAGATTTATTGAGATGGTATTATAATGGATCATGAGAAGCAGTGTTTGGGTTGATTTTGGAATTAAGAAGGTTTGTTCTTATTAAATGTGGATTGAGGAAATCCTTTCATAGGGACCAAACCATCCATGGTTTTAGGGTATAATATAAGTACCCATACTTAAAAAATTAAATAATATTTATTTTTAATAATGAATTCACTTTATTACATTTTGAGAATCTTTATTGTTTAGATTTTTTGAGAATTAGGTCATCAGTCTAACAAAACAAACCCAGATGTTACAATGTAGAAACTTCTACTCAATATCCATTTTTTCCAACAATATAATTTTTTTAAAATGAAACATATTTTATTTTCATTGAATTTTTTAATTAATTGAAAATTTATTTCATCTTTATTCTTAAACATCATTACACTATTTTATTTTTTTTAAAATGTGGGATGAGCACCAAAATCAAAGTAGGAGACAAAAAAGTGGGAAATCCCATAGATCATTTAAAGACATGAAAACCAATATTTTTTTTACCATTATACCAATATTTATTAATTTTTTGGAATAAATAATATCCACATGAAAAAAAACTTTATTCTCAATAAAACCATTAAAACCCATAGTAAAAAAATATGAACCACATTTAGGAAACTTACAACATTATATTTACAAATTTTTTATACGTAAATGGTGACTAGTTAAATACATTGTAAATACCTATTTTATTAACTCCCTCCTTTACCTTATAGAAAAATAACATTTCCCAATGCATTGGAGATATATATCGGGATCTCATGTCTTATAAGCTATATTGGTCTCACCAGTTGTATAATATGTTTTAGTATCACCCATCATATAAGTTATATTGGACTAAACCTTCATCAAATATTATGATAAAATACCATATCATAAATAAAACAATTTAATCTTGAAACTTTTCATCTTAAAACCATTTAAAAACTCTTATGAACCCATATTCAAAATGTTTTCATATATAGAAATACACTTTACTTTTAAAAAACCATTTTCCAAACTCAAATACCCACAAAAAAGGGAGAAAGGAGTTTTATTTTTAGAAAAAAATAGAATCAATTTAAGGAATAAAAACATAAAATAATAGTTTCATTTGTGAGAAAATATTTTGACACTATATACATTAAAATAGAACATTCATTTTTTCTTTTTGTAATGAAATTCAAAATATTATGTATAAAATATGTAAAAATATTCATTTTTATTTTTTTAAGAAACTAATAGGAGGAATAAAATGAAATTTATGATTAAATTATTCTCATAGAAATTAATAAATGGAATAATATTAATAATACAGACATTGAAGAAAAGGATTTAAAGAATAAATCATTAAAACATATAACACGATGTTAAAAATTAAATCATCTCTTTCCTTGAGCCTGACTCATAATGAACATTATTTGTCTTCCAAAGTAATAAAATTATGTTAATTATTTACTTTATTGATAAATTTTTTCATGTTTTTATTAATTTTATTTTATTTATTACAATGTTATATCTAATTACTTGATCAATTAAGTTCACTTTGGATGTTTTGCCGATATTCAGTACGTATGTCCAAAGTGAATTTGGTAAGTTGACTATGGTCAAAGTGGAAATTATTCCATCATTAATAGAATAATAATCATGAAATAATTTTAATTTTTATATATTAATTATACTCCCAAAACAAACCATTAAAATTGATTATGAAAAATGAATTACGTTACAAACATGGGGACAATAATCCATAAGTACACATGAGTAACATTTCCATTTTTCAAAAAACATTATGGAAATTAGGTATTTTTTATTTTTAACATTATAAAATCATTATCATAACTTAAATTTTACATTACATGTTTTTATACACTTATATATGATATCCATGTGATGTCGATATGAAAAATGATTCAGATTGCTTCATTGAGGTAGTAATCCACATGTATGCATTAATAATGTTATCAATTTTTTATGGATAGAAATGTATGAAATTAAATGATATATTATATTTCCAAAATTATAAATATTTTATGAATATTATATATATAAATTAAATCCATCATCATACCATCCTTGAGTGGTGGTGATGAAAAATTAATTACATCGGCCACTAGGCGATAGTCTCTCATACACACGAATGATGGTTTCATTTCCCATTTAATGGAAAAAGGATATAGATATAGGTTATTAAATTAATATAAAAAATATATTAGTATATCAAAGATATCAGTTTTAATATTTTATGATGGTTGAATAATATTTTAAGGAATTATCAAAATAAATAAAACAAAAACTCTAGGTTATGAACTTTAACACTTCTTCAGAAAACCTCTTTAGGATTATAACTAAAGCCTTCCTAGGTTGGTTTTATGATTAAAATAGATCATATAATACATGATTATGGATGTTTTGAAGGGATTTATTTAGGTATTATCTAATCAAAATGGCTCTTGAAGTGTGTATAATAGAGGATAAGGGTGTCCGTTTATAAGTGGGTTAAATGATCAGATAAGGGATCATCTCAATGAGATATTGGGATCCGATGGCCTTCTAACTTGATGGTCATCACACTGGGAACTACCCCCTCAGTGGGGGATGGATCTTTTCCATTTCCTCAAGGAGTATCAAGTACCTTTACTCTGTTATCCAAACCTGATTTCCTCCCATCATTTTCCTAGATCTCATTCAATCTGAAAGTTCTAGAGTTCATCGAACATTTACCTAACCTTATCATGTATCCTACACGGTTTTCTAAAGTATTTTATCTTATAAATTTTACTCTCATTTATTGGTTTAATTAGCATTTCCCTTCGATAGACTCATTCTATAGGCATTTTTTAGGATCTGGGGAATTACTCGGTCATGTAAAGGTGGGTTTAATTGATATAAATAACATCATGATTCATTTTAAAATGGATATCGACCTAATTAAGGTGTGGTGAAATTATCCTTGCACCTAAAATAGACCATATTTCTCTCTTCTCAGATGGTCCTTCAACTTTCATACGAAGTGTGACACCCCAACAATAACAAATTGGGTTAGTCTCCCTGAACATCCATTACCGTTCAAAAAATCATTAGATTTTAAAAATTATAGGAAATATGGTAGGGATATACCTTCATTTTTAATGTAGAACTAGGTATGTGTGTCATCCTATATCTCCTCAAATTTTTGTGGAGGTAGACATATGTAGAAATCCAGTTGATCTCATTTGGATTACCGTTGGGGAGGAATTTCATTGGAATAAACCTGTTATCTTTGAGTCATGGATGGATTTCTATCCATCATGCAAGAAATTGGGTCATGGTTTGTCAGTATATAGGTGTGGGTGGAAAATGGAAATAGGATATGGTGGCAGTGAAAGAAGTCTGGCCGTGGGATCTGGTGAAGGCTGGTTGGAGAAATCATCTCTAGGTAGATCTATGGAGAAATCCAAGGCATATATAGTTCAGAAAAAGAGTAAAGATGGTAACCTAAAGGTGGAAGATGTTTTAATCACCTTAGGTAGGATATGGGAGGTCCCAAGGATAATGAGCAAGTCCCTATGGGTTTAGTTAGAGCTGGTGTTTTAAGTGCTAAGCGTGTTGTGATCTCAATCTCTTGCACCTATGTTATGGTTTTGCATTAATGAAGTACTAAAAACCCTGAAGGGGTGATTAAACTGACTAGGGAGGGATGTTATAATGATGATCAGAAGTTGGAGGAGCCAATTCATGGTTTCTGTAGTCATATAAATATCAAACACGGGTCTAATCTGAGAAGGATGTTATCCTGTCTCAACCTAAACAACCACTTTGATAGCCTGAGTGCTGATGGAGGGGTAGAATGCAACACCAATTTTCCATTAGAAGTAGATTATGATGGAGAAATAGGAGGTTATAGTAAAGTTATGCATAGTACAATAAGGAGTAAGGTAAAAAAATAAAACAATGACTCAAAGATCTGTATTGTAACCAAGAAGAAAAAATAAAATGGACGAAAGGACTACTCACATATACCCAGGCCAATGGAGACACGGTCAGTCAAAAAAGGTGGTAAATACAAGGAAAAGGGGCCCAAAATAGTGTAAGGTGACAATGAGGATAAAAAAATAAGAGATACTAGGACCCCAGATAATGAAAATGAGGTTTTATACATCGAGTCTACCTTAAAAGTTTTGGTGACTCCACAAGGGGATGCAAAAGAGAAGTTTTAGGATTAGCATGGGGAAATGATTCTCTAATTAGAAGATGTGCAGCTGGAGAAAGAGGATGCACATACTATTGGATATCAGAAAGAGGAAATATCTCCTAATGTACCTCAGGGAAAGGAATCTATGGTTCAAGAACATAATATGGAATTGCTCATACACTCGGGTGAAGAAATGGTGGAGGATGTTCTGATGATTAAGGCGATGTAGGAAGATGTTGATCAAATGATGGTAAGATTTATCTGAGTAGATAGTAATATGGGGAAATGTGAGTGGATTGAAAATAAATACTACAAATTGTTTAAAGTATTCCACATGGGGAATATTAACAAGGAGGAATACTTGCAATCTTGGGACTATTTGGTGTATCATTATAAAGTCATCTTAAAGGATGACCCAGACACTCATATAAATTATTTTCCGTGGAAATTGTTTAGGAAGATTGATTCCAATCAACATAAAATTTTCTTTAATAAATTTTTTAGTTTCCTCTTTTTTAATTGGTTAAGTTGTGAGGGTTATCACTTTTCCCTTAATAGTGTTTGGAAACAAAAATTTTCATTGGATAAGTGGGGGAAATGATACACTTGGAATATTTAAAAAAATTAAAACAAAGTAATCTCTAACTCAATAAAAATGTCACAAAAATGGACTAATTAATGATATTTTATGATTTAGGTACTAAATATATTCATCCAATAGAATTTAGATATGTCTTATAGTTATTTAAACCCTTATCCCTTAAGTTTATCCAGTGATAAATCTCTTTTAACATTAATCATGGGAAAAAATTATAATTGTTTTTACTATTAATTATGATAATAAAAATAATTTAACATTAGTAACTAATATTAGTTATTCTTATTAAAAACATGTAACCCATATTATAAAATAAAATTCATATAAGTGGAAGAATTTAATTTAAAACTAAACCAGAAAAATGTGATAAAAATGGTTTTTTTTGAAAAATGCTTGTTAAAGTATACAAATATTATAATACAAATTTTATTATAATGATGATTATGATAAATTTTATTATACTTTGTTTAATAAAAAGAAACTAATAAATTTTTAAAACTAATCCAAAATAGAATGTGACTTTTTAAAAACTGGATAATAAAAACTATTTTATATAAAAATCTATATTTTTTATTATTCATAAAAAATTAAATTTTTTATTAAAATTAGGAAAAATACATCCTAATTTATTTTTTCACATTTAATTAAAAATTTAATATAAATTTTCAAAATTCAAATTCTATAATCTATAAATTATGATTTTAAATAAAAGTATATAATACATGAAAACAGAATTTTGTTAGAAATAAATATTTATCCTTATGACTAAAAAATACCTTAATATTATTATAATTAAAATAACTCTATAATATCTAATTAGTAACTAATAATAATACATAGAAATTATTTATCTTAAAATTATATGGGTTGTTACATTCTACCTCCTTTTTGGAAATTTCATCTGCATAATTTCATTCACTAATATAAAAGTGGGGTTATTTTTTTATTATAGAAATTTATGATTCCCATATTTCTTCCTCAACTATATTATTTTTTCATAAAATAATAAATAAATGAATTATATTACTCCAAAACACTTTCAATTTTTGTCAGTAATCTATATGGGTTGTTCCTTATAAGAAATGTTTTCTTCCAACTGAACTACTTTAGGGATAAAAACAAGGGATGCTTCCAACAAATATTTTCTTAACAATGAAACATTAAATACATCATGTAATTGAGATAAAATACAAGGAAAGTCTAATCGATAAGAAAAAAAATACAATATTATTTAGGATTTCATATACTCCATTGAACCAAAGATTAAACTTTCCCATTTACCTAAACATATAAATCTTTTACATGGAGATGTATTAAGAAATACATGATCACCTACCTCAAAAGAATGATCTTTCCTCATATTATAATCATAATTTTTCTTCTTTATATGAGATTTATTCATTTAATACTGAATTATATTCATCTTATCATCCATTTATTCTACCAATTACAGTCCCAAAAACTTTTTTTAACCCACTTCACCCCAACAACCTTTAGTTTGAAAAAATATTTCATATAATGGTTCCAATGTTTCCATCTTTATACTGGAATGAAATTTGTTGAAATTATAAAATTAAAATAATGAAATATATTGATCACAAATTACTTAGTAATACCATGAATAAGATTGAGTCATGTATTCAAAGGTCTAAATTATTCACTCAGAGTGTCCATCATATTAAGAATGAAAAGGTATACTGAAATTAAATTTAGTACCTAATGAATTTTGAATGGTTTTCCAAAAATTTTAAGTAAAACTTGGATCATGGTTGGATACAATGGAGAGAGGAAATCCATATAACCTGAATATATTACTGAGGAATAATCATGAAATTTCATCTAAATAAATAGTATCTCAAATAGGAAGGAAATGTGTACATTTAGTTATTCAAAAAAAAACCCAAATTTCATTATTACCTTGAGATGTATTTTGTAACACCATCATGAAATGAATTGATATGTTTTCTTATTTACACTCTAACATTGGAAAAAGGATAAAGAATCCCCTTTGATAACTATCACTCGACTTTAACATATTGAAAAGTAAAACATTTCATGGTAAAATTTACAATATCCATTTTCATTCCACCCCAGAAATAATACACTTAAATGTCTCTATACATCGTAGTGCTGCCAGGATGAATAGAAAATAAGGAACTATGAGATTAACTCAACAATTCTATCTTTAAATAGAAATACCATGGAATATATAATCATTTTTTTAATTTTATAACACATTATTCATCAATATTAAACTATTAAAACTTTACCTTATTAATCGATTATACATTTTCTTATAAAAAATTATTATTCTTTTGAGTTTTTTGTGAGCCTGCTTAATTATTTTTGATAGAGATGATTTTACTACCACCTAAAAAAATAGATGATGTTCATATAAACCAAATTTCTTGTCAAAATTTAATCAAATCATTAACCAAAGGGTCATGTTACAAACACAACATGGTTAATGTAGAATTATCTTTCTGACTCAAAGCATCAATTAATTTATTTAATTTCCTTATATATTAATGAATTGTGTAGTCATAATTCTTAATCAGTTCTAGAAATCTTCTCTACATCATGTTTAACTCTTTTTGAGTGTATATATGATTCAAAAAATTATTATTAATATACTAGGTCTATTACATCCGCCACTGTGGAACACAATGAAAGGAAGAAAATTGTTTTAAATCACAGATCCAGGTACTTGACCCCATGACCTACCCCTCACCCCACCCAAACCCTTTCCACCTCACCACCAACGGTGGGGAAAAAATTATGATCAATATATATTTCACACTTTACTACATAAAAATTATGCCACCAAATTTTTAAAGAAAAAACATAACAGCTACTACCAAATCATATTTAGTGTAATTTAACTTATAAGGTTTCAATTGACATAAAGCCTTAGAAATTAACAACTCATTATACATTAGAACAAAACCAATTACCTTCAATTAAGCATCATTATAGATGAAATATTCACCATTTCTATAGGTCATGGAAAACATTGGAGTGTTCACTAGTCTTCATTTCAGTTCAAAGAAACAATCATCACACTCTTTTTTCTAGATGAATTTAACTCCTTTTTTATTTAAATTAGTTAGTGGGATAGATAAATAAGCATAGTTTTCAATAAAACATTGGTAGTAACCTAATATTCCAAAAAAAATAAATATCATTATGAACTTTTTAAGGCTCTTATATTCTTAATCAAATTTAGTTTTAGTAGTTTCATTAGTTGTACTATCATTAGAAACAATATTCCAAATTAAAGAGTTATATTGAAATAAAAATACACACATACTAAATTTTCCATATAACTTATTTTATTTTAAGGTTTTAAAGGAATACTTTAGTGTCATTCATGATCCTCATGAATTTTACAATATACCAATATATAATCAATAAACACAACTAAAAAATTATCTAAATAGTTATGGAAAATTCTATTTAGAAGATACATGAATATAGACGATGTATTAGACAACATAATGGGCATAAAAAAATTCATAATTATCGTATCTAGTACAAAATGTTTTCATAATAATATCCTCACCCACATTTAATTGTTGTTACCCTGACCTAAGATCAAACATTGAAAAATATTTTTCTCCCTTTATCTGATAAAATATATCATTGGTATGAGGTAAAGGATACTTATTCATAATAGTGATGTTATTTAAGGCTATAAAATTAATGAACAACCACATTGAACCATGTTTCTTTTTGGTAAACAAAATATGAGAACACCATGGTGAAGTAGTAGGCTGAATGACACCATTATCTTACAACTCTTGAAATTGATTTTTCAATTCAAAAGTTATACTTGATCCATTCGACAAGGGTGTTTTGAAGTAGATTTATCATTAAGTAATAAGTCATTAGTAAACTCATCCTCCATATAAGGAATAATAGAATAAATACCGTTAGGAAATAATTACATATATCTATTCACTAATGAAACATCACTAATTTTAATAGTTCATTTCTTTTTAACAATATGGGATATGTAACATTAATTTCTATCACCAATCAATTTTTCAGCTTCTTAATATATTACCAAAGGTATGGAAACACTGAATATAACTTTATTTTCTCTTCAATCTACCTTATCATGATAACCTGAAATCTAATCCATACCCAAAATAAAATCAAACTCTAATAAGGAAAATTCATCATGATTTACTAGAAAGTCCATCCCTTGGAAAAAAATATGATGATTTCAATAAATATTGTTTACTTTAATACTTACACCCGAAATTCTAAAAAAAAGTTATATATTATTTTCATGAGGTGATATTCCCATTTTACTAAAAAAATTCTTATAAATAAAGAAATTTAAACATCTAGAATCAAAAAAAGCATTGTCATAATTAAAATAAAAAAGTAATATACTTGTCACCACTACATTAGATGATCCAACATCATCCATCATAGTGAAATATTTTTCCACACCCTTTTTCATTTTGATATTGATGATTTCCTGCCTCAGTAACTTAATTAACACACACTTTATCAAAATTGATTAATGCATTGTAATTAAAACATCTCACCATTGGTTGGATATCTATTACCCTATTCTTGTATTTCTTATAAGTTATTTCTTTACAGTCATGATCCCTTTGAACAAACATAACACATTAGTAACACTTTTTAGATCCTGTCAAAAATTCCTTGATTTTTTTCCACACTTGGAACATGTTAGGGGATTACATAGATATTTCATAGTAAAATAATTCTATATTTTCTACCACCTTGTCCGCTTCTTACTATTTTCATTACGAGAAAGATAAGTGTTATAAAACTACATCTCAACATTCTCAGCATAATGAAAATTTTCATCATAACTTTTAATTTATCATGACATCAATGATCATCATAAACATGATTTTTTTTGAGAGTTAAATAAATTAATTTTATTACCAAGGTCCCAAATAAAATTTGGTGTGTACCTATAAAATCTTTAGAAATATAAATCATACACAACCACTCAATATTTTTTTCTTCAATTATTGTAATTTTTTCTCCATATTTATTTGAACAACTTTTGTGAAATATTTATCTAGTAAATAGTTCTAAAATTTATCCCATTTCATGGAATCGAACCCATGTATCTCTCTGTGTTATTTTTAACCAATTAAAACCACTGATCAACTTCATCATCGAAATTATAGATGGAAAGAGTTAAATTTTTATATTTTAAACATCCTATAACTTTAAATATCTTTCCTAGAGTATTATTCCATTATTTTTCAACAACTGAATCTGATGTTCCATTGAATACCAGAGGGTACTATTTCATAAAATGATCTACTATCAACATGTTCCTTTATGGTAAATATTTATATTCTCTAACATGTATTCCAAAACCATTTACATTATGAATCAATAAATCCATCACTACAAAAAATTACTCTATTCCAATTACAACCATTTTGGGAAGTTATTTAGGAAGGAAACTATTCTCTTGAGACCTTATTACTTTATCTTACCTATTTACTATGAGGAAAACCATTCTCAAATAACATATATCAGAAAAAGATATATGGTAATCTTCAAATTCTGTATCATTTCATCCTAACTATTAATTAGATTATCTCAAGGATATTTTATTAATGTTATCCTTGACTCTTAAGTTATATTAACGTTTCTACTGATACGAACTATAAGTTCCCAACCATAAAATATTATAAAATATTTATTTTTTCAGTAAAGAATTCAATTTTTTAAATTTCATGGATAATTATTGTTTATAGTTTTAAAGAATTAGTTTATAACTCTTACATTAAAAAACCATATGATACAAAGTGGAAACTTTTAATTAGTATCTATTTTTTACAAAATATTAAACTTTTAAAATGAAAAACGTTTTATTTTCAAGAAAAATCAGCATGAATTTCAACTTAAATTATTATTTTTTATTAGTTATATTTATAACCTATAAAAGGGATTTAAAAATGTGGGATGTGCACAAAAAAATAGTAAGGTGCATAAAAGTAACAGACGCTTTAGTCAAGTGAAAAACATGAAAACCCAATTTTTTTTAACTTTATCAGTATATTCTTTGAGAAAATGAAATAAATCACATCCACACGAAAAAACACTTGTTTCTTAATAATACCTTTAAAACCCATGTAAATAAAATATAAACCCCTTTTAGGAAATATAGATAATTATATTCATAACAAAAGTTAGAAATAATTGGAGCATAGTTAAATCCATAGGATTACCTTTGAAGACAATAAACATTACCCAATGCAATGGAGAGCCATATCATGCTCACCCGTTACATAAGATATATCCATCTCACTCATATTATTAGTTTTATCAGGATCACCCATCATATAAGATGTATTAAGATCACCCACCATATAAGATGTATTGGTCTCACCATTCATAATCTATAATTATCAAGTACCATATCATAAATAAAACATTTTAAGCTTAAAAATTTTCATATTAAAAAAACACAAAACCCTTTTAACCCCTAGGAAAAATATTTTTCGATATCAAGATACACTTTCCTATTAAGAAACTATTTTCAAAACTAAAATACCCCAAAAAGGGAAGAAAGGTTTTTCTTTTAAGAAAAATTAGAATCATATAATGGAAGAAATACATAAAATAAGGGTTGTGTGGGAGGGGAAATACATTGAAAATATATACATTAAAATATAATATTACTCTTTCCCTTTTTAAATAATGTTAAAAGGTTCCATTTAACATATGTAAAAATAATTATTTTGAAAACATTTGTATGAAATTAAAAAATGACATAATATTTCCTTTATAATTCATTTATATCCATAAAAATGTGTCCATAAAATAATTTTTATATTATTTAAATGGAATAATAATATTTATAAAATAAATATTAAAAACATTTAAAATAAGGTTTTAAGTTTAAGTGTCCCTTACCTTGAGTTTGAATCATCACATTCATTAATTATCTTCTATAATAATAAACTATTTTTAATTATTTACTTTATTAAGTAATATTTTCATGTTTATTATTAATTTTATTTTATTTACTACCATTTTATATTTAATTACCCAATCAATTATGTTCACAACGATGTTTTGATGATATTCAGAAATTATGTGCAAAATGAAATAAATAAGTTGATTATGGTTAAAGAGTTCATTATTAAATTACATCCATAATAAAAATCATGAAATAATTATAATTTTAGTACATAGATTGTAATATTAAAAAAAACCATGAAAGGTGATTATGAAAAAAAAGTTTCATTACAATTATAGAGACGGTTGGCCATATGTACCATTGAATAATGTTTCCTTTTTTTAACAAACATAATGGAAAGAATTTAAGTAACATTTTTTCATTGAAAATGAATTTTATATCATAAATGATATAATATATATTTAAATAAACTTATATATAAAATCCATGTGATGTGTCTACAAAAAAAATCACATTGCTTCCTGGAGGTGGTAATCCACATGTATGCATGAATGATGTTATCATTTTTCAATGGATGAAAATATAAGAAATTAGATGATATATTAGCTGTAAATAATTTTAAATATTTCACTAATATAATATATATAAATTAAATACATCTTCAAAAACATCCATGATATTAGGTTATTGAAAAAAAATTACATTGGTCTGTGAGATGGTAGTCTGATGTGCATAAGAACAATGGATTAATTTCCCATTTAACGGAAGAAGGAGATGGATATAGGTTATTAAGTTAACATAAAAATATATTATAATATATAATATGTTGGTGTTCTTATTTTATCATGTTTTAAGTATATTCTAATGATTTATAAAAATAAATAAAATAAAAACCCTCAGTTAAGAACTATACCTATTTTTCAGAAAACCTCTTTGGGTTTATACATAAAGTCTCTCTAGGATGGTTTTATGATCAAAACAAGGAATATAGAACGTGAGTAGGTATGTAAAGAATTGATTTGGGTTGGTATATGATGAATCATATGAATATTAATGAGTGGATATGAGATGATAAATGATGTCCCTTTATAAGTTGGGGAGTGGACACACTTGGATGTTTTAAAAAGATAATTTATTAAAGTATTAATCAATAAAAGTGTAAAAAAATGGACTATTTTAGAATATTTAATGATATATAGTATAAATATAGATATCCAATATAATTTAGACAAGTCATGAGGTCATTTTAACCATTATAAATTAAGATTAACTCCTAGTTAATCGATTTAAAGCTTTATCGTGGTAACATATTTTTACTTTTTTTTCTAATAATTATAAAAAAATTGAAATAAAAGCATTAAATATTTTTAATTATTATGATTCAAAATATGGAATCCATTTTATCAAATTAAATTCATATAAGTTCAATAATTTAATTTAAAATTAGACCCACAAAACACAACAAAAATAGTCTTTTAGAAAATGTCCTTTTAATTATTAAAATGTTTTTATACAAAATTCAAGTATAATTATGACTAAAATAAAATTTATTAGATGATGTTTAATAAAAATAAACTAATTAAACTTTAAAAATAATCCAAAATATAATGTGACATTGTAAATATTTTATTAGAATGGATAATTTTCAATAAAAATTAGTATTTTCACTATTCATTAAAATATCAATATTTTCTGAAAGTTCACAAAAATTCAAAAAAATATAATTTAAAATTTAGAATTAAAAAATTTATTTCATTTTTTCAAATTGAAATTATATAATTTTAAAATTACTCTTAAATAAAATAATATAATTTATGAAAACCCAATTTGGTTAAAAATACTACTTTTTTCCTTTTTGATTCAAAAATTACCTAATAATCCTATAATGAATATATGTATACAAAATATAATTTATAAATATTAATAAGAAATGAATATGATTTATCTTGACATTAAATAGGTCAAAACATGTAACCCATATTTTGAGTGGAATAATAGAGACCTTACAGAATGATGTGTTTGAAAGATCAAAACTAGTGACAGTTTGGGATTCCCAACTATGTTTATTTGAAATATTATACAAAATAATGTGTTGTTAGAGTATAACAAGATTTTTTTTATCAATTTATAAAAATAACGAGAGTCAGTACGTTTGGTAACTGGTGAAACATTATTTATATAAAAAATAAATGTGGTAATTATGATTAGAATACATCAGTACTTATGGAAGAATATAATGATCTTGAAAGTGAGGTGGATCTTTATGTGATAATTCAAGTGTTGAGACAAGACATAAAATTATAAAAACATTATTATAAGATTAATGGGTTATAGTCATATTAATTTTGGTTGGGTATAAACCAATGATTTTAACTTTAGGAGTTCAATATGAATAGTTAGGAAAAACCAAATTATCGATGAAATCAGCACATCATCTTTGAGTTTTAGAAATTTTATAGAATCATAGTATATGGGACATGGAGTTTTCATAGATATTTTTATATTTTAGTGTTAACTATATATTTTCATATATGATCATCTATATTGAAATTGAAATTTATTTAGGTTTATTTTTCAAGGAACACCTAATACGAATTCTAAAATTTAGTGAGTGGAGTTCTAAGAAAAGGTAGTTTTTCTAGTTAATATATGGGGATCGAATAAACATAAAAATATAGATAAATTATGTTGTGTAATGTGAATTTTTCTATAGTTGTAGACATGTTTCATGAGGAATTCATGATAATTATTCACTAGGATGAGAAATGTTATGTTGGATTTTTTTTAATAAATCATATCATTACATGATAATGGGATTAGAAGAGGAAACAACTATAGTGGAAATATAAATAGAAAAGTTTTGATTTTAGGAATTATTATTGAATTAATAGGGATTAATATTAGACCAAAAATGTTTCTAAAAGTCTTGGGAGGTTTTAGGTCAACTTTGGGAGTTCAGACATTGAATAAGGAATGAATGATATTGCCGTAAAATGTAGTAAAAACCACCAGGTATGTAGTAGCGCTATATCAATTACCCAGTGAGTCATGTATTGATACTTATATGTGTATAATATTAAAAAGTGTATATAGTGTAGGTGTACCAAGAAAACATTGTGGTTTCTAGGAATACAATAGGGTTCAGGGATGGCTATTAGGTACCTAGTAGTAGAAACATGTTACCCAATAGTCCATTTGCTATTTTTAAGAGAAAAAATTTAAGGATTTATCATTTTAAAAGAAATAAAAATTTAAAAGTTTTTATAATCCTATGTATACTTTATGGGAGGGAGGATATCATTTCCCAATATACTTTATCTCATCTTCTAGACATAATCTTGGGAATCTATGAGAAAAATTATCATTATAGGAGGTAGGTTATTTCTATCATTTTCTTCATTCCACATTATCCTTAGACCTTTCTTTGATTTTGAGATGTTTTTTTTGGGATTTGGGGGTAAATTAACTAGATCATGGTGAAATTACATATAATATAATGGGATTTATATTTTAAAGGTTATATGTGGTAATGAGAGGATAATATAGAGCTATTTCACATAGTTTGCTGGAGGCATGCTTTCGAATTTTATTTCATGATTCTATGAGGATATCTCATTGTATAGTGTGATTTATTAAAATATGGATTATATAATTAATTTTTAAATCAATTAATAATGGTTCATAAAATAATTTTTGAACTATTTGGGGTGATTTTGGGGTAAATACTAGTGTCATCATGGGTTTATGAATTATATGAAAATTTGACTGTTGAGTTCCAGAGTAGGAAGAGTTTTTAGAATTAAGATTCAAACTATGGTTTTTAGAGCCAAAAAATCACTATAAAATATTTTTATTAATGCTTAATAATTTTGGGGGTGTTCAACACATGGATATATTTTTCAAATAAAGGATATGTTTGGCAATGAACTATATTATTTCTGTAGTTACCACTAGGTAGCCGATAGAATGACATCGAGTATCCAGTAGCTTTTATAGAGGGGTGGTGGCCAATACCATTTCACTAATTGGATATTTATTAATAATGTATCATATTAAGAATGATCATGTACTCATTTGGTTTTTGGGTTTGTTTAAAAAAAATTATGGTTCATGACTATAATTTCATGGTCCTCCCCTATTAGAATTAAATAGAAAAAATGGATCATTGGAGACCCATTCATCTAGTATATCCCTTATTTTATCCTCTCTTGAATACACCTTAATGGATGGTGGTTATTGGGTGGTTTCCATATTTATTAAAGTTATATTCTATAATATATATTATTTACCATTCTTTTTCTTATTTATTCTTCATGAATTTTACATAGTTCTAGGATAGAGATTGAGTGAATAATTTATTAGATCATGGTGGAATCATATAAATTGATAGATATTTATTATGTGGTGACTCAAGGATACCAAGATATGATTAACACATGTTATATATCATTGTTTAAACTGAGTTAATTCATACACTAGATTTATTAGGGTATTTTATTGGTTAGTTTAAAGTGGAGGATGATAGAGTGTCATATGATATCTACTTTTATCATAGTGGTGTAGTGGTTATTCAATATAATTTATTCATTATTTTTGTTATGGTTTTGGTGGGTTGACATAACATAGGTATTTTAGTGGTTATTTCATGCTATTTTCATTAATTTATTTGGATATAAAAAAACTCTTAAATGTTTTAGATGATGTAGGAGCTCAGAGATGGAGGTATCTTACCTTGGATTGGCTAAGGTTTGGATGAGACCTAGATAGGTATTGGAATAAGGGGGTAACTTTTTTTAATAGGTTCATGGTACCTATAATACATAACCAAATTATTGTGTATGTATTATTTTACATGGTTACATGTGGTTAGATCTTGAGTACTTTTGGTAGGGGTTGTGAGTTCCCTTAGTGGGAAATTAGGTGAGATAAAAACTTCTATGTTTATGCATGTGATCTATACCAAGATATATGTATTATAGTTATTTATTTCTATTTATAAAAGGGTAGTAGATGTAGGATGAGTATGCAAGAGACTAGGGATGGTCTTTGGGATTAGGTAAGGCTATAGAAATCTATGGTTGGTCATTATAAAGTTTTTATGGAAGGAAAAGTCAATGAAGGCCTATAAATAATGTATGGGATGACCATACATGTTATGAATATTTAGAACCACCCTATTGAGGGTTGGTAGTGATTTTTTATCATATGGTTCACATGATAAAGCCCTATGTGTATTTTTACAACATGTCTATAAGGGTTTCCTAACAACGATGAGGATGAGAGATCACCTATGTGAGATGTGAGATAAAACATAATATTGGATTATGGGAATTTTTTGGAAGGACTATAAATGGGTTTACAAGGTCCCCTAAGTGTGTTTAGATCAGGATAATCCTTGGGTATTAGGATCAGGATGTCAATTGAATAATTAGAATGAAAATATAACCATTCATTAAGACTAGGATTGAATAAGGCCTATGGGTAATAGAACGACCATAGGGATATGTATGTAGTTTAGTGAATATGAATACATTTTTCATTTGGTATGAGGATATTAATGGATTATTTAATGGGGTAGTGGTCTATAAATTACAATTAAATGTGTCATACTAAGAAGTATGTATTCTAGTACGGAGATTTTCCCTCACTACAACACCTTTCCTTTCCCTGCATTGAAATACATATAATATTCTACACACCACTGAAGTGGTGTGTAAGGTGTGATATAATAGGATAAGTAGGGTCCCACCCAAGTGTTTCATAAAAAATCTCTATACAAATGATTCAAGTATGCTCATTTCATGTAAAATATGCAATGATAAGCAATAATTTTTTTTTATAAAGAATGTGGTAAACATTTTCCCATTTTAAAAATTACAAAGAAAAGGAAGGTTTATCAATTTGAAATCAAAATCATGCATATCAAAATTCAAAATAGTTTAAAGTAAAAGAAAAGGTAAATAATGCTAAGGAACTCATCATGTTAGGATAGTAGAGTACTAATTCCACAAAAAATGACCACTACACAAAAAGTTCCTAAAACATAGGCATACAGAGAAGTGAAACACCACATGAGGGAACCTCCCAATGATTTCAAGAAAGTCCCTAGAACAATAGTACTAGGTAGAAGAGAAAACTACCATGAGAAGATCACCCAATGGTAACATGTATGATGAACCTATGTTAATCCTTCAACCTATGCACCCAAAAAATCCCATGTTTTGTATTTCATAAATCATTACAATGCATTGAGAATACTCCCTTCTCATTTTACTGAAAACTAAGGGAAAAAGACATTTTATCAAAATTACATTCACCGACACAAAACAACCATGAAAATTTATTTATAATTCACTTTATTAAAATAGGATCAATAAAATTCATCCAACACATGCTAGATACAAAACTTACTACCTCAAAACTCGGGGTTGCACATACCTATGGAGGATCCACCAACAAGAACAAAAAAAATGAAAATAGAGGCATTATAAACAATAAATAAATATTATAATTAGTACAATTAAACAAAAGGGTTGGCATAAAAGAGGAAACATCACATACCTCATGAATACAAACCTACTATACTACATCCAATAAAGGAAACAACCCTCGAAATAAGATCACACCACAGATCTAGAAGAGGAACAAAAGGAATCAACATTATAGAATATTGGATCCTATAACAAAATTCCAAAACACTACCATGATCAAATCAATGAATAAGAATAATTTCCTACTCACATAGAGATACTGGACCAATCTTCCATGGTGATTCAATGTTGAAATGATTAATATAGAACAAACAATGACTACCAAAATCACTGAATTAGTCTTCTAGGTTGAGATAAAAAGTTAAAAGTGAGAATAAAATGAAATACCATCCATAAGTTTCCCTAAAAATACTTTCTTTGGAACACATATGGCATGAGACCCTTTTAAAATTTGTGTAATTAATGATGATCACATACATCAGAGAACCAATCTCCATTTTAATTAAAATCATTCTTTTACCAATAAATTTTTTGTAACCATTACAAAACGTGTAATACTTTCACGATATATATAAACTTCACAAATATTTATAGTGAACAAGTACACATTGTGTAACCCCTTTACACTTCATGAAATCACCCCACGTAAATTAGAAAACACCAAAATAAATTTGGGCATTCTCCAAACATGGCTAGAACCCTAAAAAATCCATTAACACATTTACACACAGATTCCATTAATTCAAAAAAACATACATCCCCTCTCATTATGTCATTTTACCCAAAAAATGACTTCTATCTTCATAATTCCCCAGAATCACCCAATTATAGAGGGAAAAAGTAAATAGATGTTATTTACCTAAAATCAGGTAATGAGATGTTACAAAATCCCAACCATAAGACTTTCCATCCTCGGGGAGTCATGTGGAAGTATGACGTCCAGTATAGAGGTGAGGTCACTGCTCCCTCACCAATGATTCACACTCCCAAGTCTCATGAGATTATGATCCATGTCTCCATAAAACATTGACCATTTAAATTTAATTTCCATTCCATACTATCACTTGATAGTCAATGATCTCAACTGGCTACCCAACAATAGAAACATCTGGTGCTATATCAATCTCCTCCCAAATCAAAACATGAGAAAAATTATGATGATATTTCTTGAGTTGCGATACATAGAAGACATCATGAATTCCTATAAACTGAGATAGAAATGTGAAATGATAAGAAACTTTCCATATCCACCCAATGACCCCAAACCATATCGCATATGTCGGATCCAACATTACCTAGTTTCCAAACTGGAAATCACCCAAATGAGGAGAAAAATTCAAGAAAACTAGATCACCTATGAAAAAAATCCAATGGATGATTCCATTGATCCATGGAAAACTTCTATTGACTATACACTCTAACCAGGCACTGGTGTATATCCTGAATCCTCATAGATGTCTCTTGAACCAAACTCAATCCCACCAAATAAGATTTATCCACCTCTTCCCAAAAAAGTGGTGACCTTTACAGGTGACCATACAAAGAAGAAAAAGGATCCATTCTAATTGATGTCTCATAATTATTGTTAAATGAAAAAAAACCAGTTCTAGATGGATATCAAAATATCTACCAAATTACAAGGCACATGTACAAATCATATCCTCCAAAATCTATATAACACGCTCTGTATGACCATCTGTCTGTAGATGATAAGCTGTACTCAACCAGACCTAAGTCCTCATGACCTTTTGGAGACTTCTCTATGAACTATATGGAAACCTCAGATCCATATATGAGACAATAGATTAAGGAACCCTACGAAAACTCAAAAATTCCTCTATATATAGCTTACATAGATCTTCAACATTAAGGGTGTACCCGATTATAATGAAAAGAGATAACTTTTTTAACTGATCAATTACTACAGAGATATTATTCCTACCTTATGGAGTCTATGGTAATACAAAAAAAATCATATTCATACCTTGTCCCACTTGAAAACAAGCACTGATAGAGGCTATAGAAAACCAAAAGGTTTCAAATACTCTGACTTTACCTATTGTTAGTTGTAACAGATGGAATGAAAATAATAAATATCACGCTTTATACCCAAACACCAGAATCACTGTCTCATATAATAATAAATATTCATAGAACCCAGATGAATAACCCATGAATAAATATAACAATCATACAAAACCTAGCTCCTCATAGATAGTAGGATGACAAACTAATCCCCAAAAATGAGAATACAATCTAAAGAGAAAGAAAAAAAATCCAAAATTGTATTCCCACTATATAGTATTTCTAAAATTCATCTGAATTTGAAATCTTGTAGCTGATTGTCCAGAATAAACTAAAGAAGATATGATGATAACTGAACATAGGTCAAAACCATAGAAAAATAATCCTCCTGATCATCCAGATGCAACTGAAAAAAAATTCCCATAAAGTTTCAGTATTTCTTTGATTCAAAAATATCTTGTAATGGAACATTCCTTCTAAGAGCATTTATAATGATATTCCCCTTCATCGAGGTGTAGTTTATATTAAATTCAAACATATTAAGGAATCCCACCCACCACCTCTGTATAAGATTCAATTCATTTAGGGAAAAGATATAAATCAAACTATTATGATTAGAAAAAGTTGTGAATATTTCATCAAATAGAAAATTCCTCCAACAATTCAGAATATTAGTAACTATAAAAGTTCTAAATCATGATTGGGGTATTTATTATCATGTTTTCTAAGATGAAGAAATCCATAATCCACCCAACGATCATCCTCCAAGACCACATGAACCAAACTGGCTCGAAATGCATCATAGAAAACCTAATTCTCTTTATCGGTATCAGGTAAGATCATTATAGGATCTAATGTTAGATGTATTTTCATCACTTAAAAATAATAATGGAATTTTTTATACCATGTTAATTATTCCCATTTTCTGGTAAGCATAGTCAAATGTGACACAAACTTTGAGAAATATTTGATGAACTGTCGATAGTATCCATCAAGACCAAGCAAGCTATGAATTTCAGATAAATTTCATGGATATTCCCACAAAAATAAATACTTTACCTTATCAAGATAAACTAATAAGAAATTATTATAAATAAAATTTCCCAATAATTTCAATTCATGAATCTAGAACTTTCATTTTGGAAGATTTTTGTACAAATGGTTACTTCTCAGGATTTCAAAAACCAAACTCATATGGTGCCCATGCTCCTGATCGAGTCACGAATAAACCAAAATGTAATCTATGAAAACTAACAAAAAGGTGTTGACATGCTGATGGAATATCCAATTCATTAATGCCATAAAATATATATGATATTTAGTCAGAACAAACAACATTACAAGATATTCATAATGTCCAAACCTGACCATGAAAGCCATATTCGATATGTTAGAATCCTAAAATCCTAGCTGATGATAAACTGATTGGAGATCAATCTTTGAAAATCAATTTTACCCATTTAACTGATCAAAAAAATCATCCACAAAAGTAAAATGATACATTTTCTTAACTGTTACCCAATTCAACTTCCTATAGTCCACATGCAACTGAAGAAAACTATCTCCCTTCTTGGTAAAGGGCACTGGGGTTTCCCAAGGAGAAACACTAGGGTGAAGAAACCCCCTTTCACCAAGTTTTCCAATTTAATTTTGAGTAATTTCATCTCTTCTAGTGACATATGATCTAAAGGTATCAATATCGGATGTGTTCCTAGCACCAGGTAAATTGTAAACTCTACCTACCTCTCCAGATGAATCTCAGATTAATCAGCAGGGAAAATGTTTTGAAAGCCTCAGAAAATGATGAGATGATCAAAAAGAAAAGAAACATCATCTGTCTCAACAACAATGTAGAGAAAAAACTCTTGATAATTGGGTGGTAAGGTCCTGCATGATTATAAATCAGATACCACTCTCCTTGAAACACCTACGAGCTCCCATCAGCCACAAAAAACAAGATACATAGATGATAACAATAAAACCCAAATTGAATGGAAATAATAAAATAAATCCCAATTATGAAATAAAAAAAATCCATATAATGAACAAGAAATTATAGACTAGCTCGGTATCGACAATAAATAATGAACAAGAAGGACACTAAAACCCCTACCCTTTCCTCTTCCCAATAGGTGTTAATAAATCCATTAACAGGGCATGTGTTTTGTTGGAATTTTAAGAATAACAAAAAAACAAATAGATATAAATGATTGGGAAGAACCAGTATCAAATAAAGAAATCATTTGTGAGGATGAAATAATGATGGAACCTCTCACTTTCATTGGACCTACATCTACCTCTATTGGAAACTCATCTACTACGAGAAGGTTATTCTCTCTGGATGTATATGTCTAGAGATTTGTAGTATTTTAAGCAACTGACTGTGCCTTCATATAGTTTAGATATGAGAATCCATGACCATAATAAGGATTAGACATAGCCTAAAATAAACACAGTGGATGTCCATGATACCCATAGATGTTATACATTATTTCTATTTTAGGAAAATAATTCCATGTGTGTCCAAAAATTCCACAATGATAGAAATTTAGAGGAACAATACTAGATATAACCAAAGGTTCTGAGGAGGCCTACTGCTGAAAACCACCTCCACTACTCCTATGGTGATCCTGTCACTTTTTTTCCCTAGATTACCACTGATGCTTCCACTAGGTGGAAGATAAGGGAAGGAATATCCAACCATTCATTCAATATTCATCTCTACCTTAATTTCTCTTTCCACTATCTCCATATAGTTATAAAGTTTTAGTATATATATATGATATCTAATATCAGGTCACAAACCCTACTGGTACTTATGATCCTTAAGGTGGACATTCTTTACAACCTTTGGTGATTTAACCAACTCATCAAATTTATTGGTGTATGATGACACCATACAATCTCCCTGTTTTAAATAGAGGAACTCCAAAGAATTCCACATAATTATAGACTCTATAAAAAACTGCTAGAAGAAGAGAGTATTGAAACCCTTCCAGTCCAAACTCACATGATTATCGGCATGTACTATGGAATCCCAAAAATGATTTCTAGAACCATCAGTTATGAATGCTACACACTTCACATTTATATTCTCAGTTTTCTATAGGAAGTAGAATATCTGATCAATAATGTCAATCCAGTCCTCCACATATTGATTTTCATTCATACCTTTAAAGGATGAGGGATTATCACTCAAGATCTCTCATGATCGATCCCTTTCTCCCCATAAATTAGATGTACCTCAATAAATGTTTTATAAACTTGTGAGACATTATGTTCAACAACACAAACTGATCGCATGATTCCCTTGATGATATTATGATCCATCATAGGATTCCCATGAGGATCATCAAGTACACCATCCTGAGGAACTCACAGAACACGTCTCAGGGGAATACTTCTTCCCACTAAAATAGAAAAAACCATCAAATAATAGATCAATATTAGTTCAATATAGAAAACCCATAAGAAAAAATTTAGATCAATAATAATAACTGAAAAATAAGAGAAACATCCCAATATCCCATGGTCACTCGACTCTTATCACGACAAGTAGTTTCCAGGAACTCACCTCAAACATACCTCTAAAATCCTGGAAATATTTTCTCCAGTCAAACAGACATCCTAAGATAAATAATCTTTAGGAAATACCACCTTTGATACCAAACTATAGTTAACATACCTAAATACCCTCTCAAAATGGTACCATACCCAAAATTCCAATTACCCAAAGGGAATTCCCGATCCCCACCTGATGGCAAAAACACCAAAGCATCAAAAAAACCCAATGGGAATGATTTCGTCCAACCTGAAGTAAAAAATAGGCACATATATATTTAAATAGACAATAGTGGAAGTAATATTTATAAGATAAATGAAATAAAATGGAAGAAAAAAAACAAAATAAGAGTAGAAAAATCTGCAAGTACAATTCCAACTATAAAGGACTTAAAAAATAGAAAAAACCAACTATTCCATGTGAGAGCATTGGAAAACCCACACCATTTAACCATCTAGCTACCTGAGATTAACTCACCAAAACCTGAATAACTCATTATGGAACATTGACTTTCCATGCATTAAAAGAAATAAAAATTTGTATGAACCACTGGATAAGTGTGCATAGAGAGAGCTAATAGGTTTAGTAGGGTCCCACCCAAGTGTTAAATAACAAGTCACTGTAAAAAAATCATTTATACTCAATTTAAGTAAAATACGACATTATAATAAAAAATATAGTTTTATCAAAATCATGGTAAACATTTTACCTTTTCAAAAATTCCTAAGAAATGGATGGTATATAAATTTCAAATTCATACTATGCATATCAAAATCCAAAATAGTTTAAAGCCAAATAATAGGTAAATCACTCCATGAAACTCAAGAGGCTAGGATAGAAGACTACTTATTCTAAAATAAATGACTAGTGCACAAGAAGTCCATATAACATAGGCCTATGTAGCAGAGAAACACCCCATGAGTGAACCTCCTAATGATGTCAAACATTTCCCTAGAACGATAGACCTAGGGAGTATAGAGAATACCCATGAGAAAATACCCTAATGGTAACATGAATTATGGAAATATGAAAAACCTTACACATATATACCCATGGATTATCATATGACACATTTCATAACTCATTTAAATTCTTTGAAAATACCCATGTTCTATTTACCACAATCTAGGGGAAATCACCCTTTTATCAAAAATCAATTTATAGACACAAAATGATCAATCCAATTTATTTATAAATAAATTTATAAAAACAAGATCAATAAAATTCATCCAACATAGGATAAAGATAAAAAAACCTACCTTAAAACATAGGGTCGCACATGCCCATGAAGGATCCACCAATAAGAAGAAAACAACAATGATAACGGAGGCCCTAGAACCAATCTAGACATCTTAGAATTGATTCAATTATCCAAAAGGGTTGGTGGAGAAGTTGAAGCAACACATATGTTAAGAATGCTCACCCACTGCACCACAACCAACAAAGTAAATGGCCCTAGGAATAAGATCACACCATGGATCTTGAATAGGAACAAGAATAATCACCATTATAGATCAATAAATCTTATAACACAACTACATGGAAGTAACATGTTCAAAAAAATGAATAAGCATAAATTTCTATTCACCTGTAGAGATGAAACCCAACTTCTATGATGATTCAATGTCGAAAAGATCAATACAGAATAAAGGAATACTTCCAAAATCTCAATTTAAGTCTTATAGGTTGAGAGAAAAAATAGATACAGGAGAATTAATTTAAATTTCATTCATATGGAAACCTAAAAAGATATGTCTAGGAATTTTCATGGAGTTTAATACTTTTACATTTCTTATAATCCATAATGATGACATATTCCAGAAACCCCATTGCCTTTTTAATTTAAACCGATCTATTACCACTACACATCATTGAACCATTACACAGTGTGTAATCCTTTCACGTAGTGTACACATTTCATGACTTGTGTTTGGAGATCTAGTAAAAAACGTGTATCCCTTTTACACTTCATGTAATCACCTAACATATAGAAAAAAACTCTAGAACCAACTCATTCATCTTGTAAACTCAGGAAGAGCCGCACAAAATCCATTATCTCATTTATACATGGATTACGTTAATTTCAAAAAATATCCATCCCTAGAATTTATATAATTTCCCCTGAAGAATTATCTCTATTCTCAAGATTCCAAAGAGACACCGAATTAAATAGAAAAAATGTAAAGCGAAGGGATTTACATGAAATGGGGTGACATGATGTTACACCTTACACATATTTTTTTTCTTATTTATTTATTTTTATTATGAATAAACATGAATGTGGTGGCATGTATTAGGGAAATGATGGTGTAACCTTACTAAGTTATTTTCATGCCATGAATGAACACCCTATTTTAGTTTTCAACCTCAAGTTTGATATACATATTAGATTAATGGTTTCATAATGTATTGGGGAAGAGTATCTTGATGGTATTGGGAGATGGGTTAAGGTGAGGCTTATTGTTGTAGTGTTCCCCCCTTATGTATTTATTGATTTTTTATTTTATGCATCTATGATCAATCCATAGGTAATATATTGGAATATATGAATATATGAATAGATTACTCAGTTGTTATGAAATATGTGTTTGTTTTTTTATTATGGTTTAATTTGGATGTAATTTTATAAATGTGTACTTTGATATTTGATTGTGGATGAAATCTAATATTTACTTGTTATTTATTGATATGATATAGCGAGTTTAGTCTCACCAAATTAGACTCTCACTTCTATTCTACAAACTATGGAATATGGGGAGTTATGTCTGATGTCTTATAGTTACCCCGACTAGAGTTTCATTTGAGTGATTTTATCCAAGGCATTACAAAATACTATTAGATACATGTTTTGATGGTTTTATTAATTTGAAATAGTATTTAATGGTATGATTACATTAAATATTGATATGGTCATTAAACTGGTGTGCCATGAAAACATTTTTTGGGGGATTTCTAGGTTAATTGGGTTATGGGATTGTGTTTTTTTAGTTTTTTTATATTTTAGATGTCATATTTCTTCAATAATGATGTTATTTTTTGTATTTTTTTTTATTTTTTAATTTATCCACAAGTGGAAATTGGTGTATATTATTGAAATTTTTTTACCATGTAGGATTATTATGACATGTATGTGCTTCCGTGTGATTAATTACTGGTTATGATAAAGGTTTTAATCTTTTAAAGTGTCAGCAACAACATATTTATATTTTTTCCTCTACAAATTTTTATTGAAATTATACTAATATGGGAATTAATTTTTATGATTATGGGTTATGTGGATATGGTCATTGAATATCATCTGATTATGATATCATAGTCCCTATTTTTCGATGGTGTATGGAATCCCTTGGTGGGTAATTTCAGGTAATACATGTATTTGGTATGGTTTGGATAAAAGAAGGGTGTGATTTGGTTGTGAATCAGAGTGGACCTTTATTTCATTATTTAGTTAGACACTCATGGGAGATAGATAAAGGTATGTGGGATTCCTTATACTTTTTATGGATTTGGTGGTGGTGGAATCTTGAATTTTTTAGAGGCAAGGATCTATTGGATTCCTATCCTAGTTGGTTTTGGGTGTGGTTTCTGATGGGATAGTGAAATGTTATCCATGGTGGGAAGAGTATGGTTAGAAGGTTTATGGTTTAATAATGATTCATGTGTGGTAGGTGATCTCATGGTTGACCATGACATGGGTGATATTCTATGGGTTATTTGGAGATAAAAAACTTAGTGTGATTTTGGATTATTGTATATAAATATAGGGAATTCATGGATAATTGATTAATAATATGGGCATAGGGTTGAAGAGACACAACTCATAGGAGTGTGAGACTTATTACAGATCATGTATTATAAATGTTTATACATGATTTTCTCTAGATGATACTGAGATGGATGATGGTTAAGAACATATGAGATGTTTTTTATGGGTCATACTCTTTCTTGAGAATGAGCGAGTGAGTGTTTATATCACCCCTTTGGTAAGTGGATCCTATTGTGAAAATGAAAATGCATGTTTTTTATATGCGGTTACCTTAAAAAATGTGGGATATTATAATAGTCCATGTATGGGTCCATATATAATTTCATAGGTTCTAGGGGAAACTAAGAGATATAGTGACATTTGAATCGTGTTTAGTGCCTAATAGTTTCTGATTTCTTGGATGTGATCTAGGGGAATCTAGTAGGTTTGATACTTAATCACCTTAGAGTGTGATTAGGGATGAAATGAATCTTCTGAACTTAAGTTAGTGTGATAGGACTAATGAGATTAGTGGCATGCCTATGGGATTGTTTTCTAAAGGTTTTATGGTATAATTATAAATTATTTCCATCAGTAGTGATATGGATCATCAATTATTATTGAGGTGTGGTGGGAAAAAACGAAGTCTTATTTATGAATATATATTAGAATTTAGTTAGTGGTGATGAAGATTTGTTCGGTTTCTAGGTATCTCTATCATGGTTTTGGAGATGGGGAATATGCCATCAATAATACTTTATAATGATGGGTTAGAGCACCATGGTATTATAGTATTGAGTGAAAGTCTTGGTGATGGATAACTAAGGTGGGATGACCATGGATCGGGAGGGGCGCCACATGAGTGGTGATATTTCTAGGTCTTTATAGTGATCAAGGATATGTATTAGGGAAGTAATATGGTGGGTATTTCACCACTGATTGGTTGAGAGTGTTACCCTTGTTTTGGGAGAGTTTTAGTGAATATCGATGGTTACATTTTTGGTACGTTCAAGTTTTTTAGTTTTTGGAGTTTTCAATTATTCGGTGTTAGTATTTTGAATATTTATATCCATTTTTTTCAGCATCCATTCCCTTCCCGGGATACTATGAGTAGTAATCAGGTTGGGTTGGCATAATACCTCAAGCATATCTCTCCATATGCCAGAAGATATTGAATACCGACTAGGGAATATAGTGTGTCCATAAGGATATTGTACCCATGTATTAGACTAACAAATATAGTAAAAAATAACTAAACATGATTCTTCATGCAAAAAATTAATGTGAATGTAGATAAATATAAATAGGTGATAACAAATGAAATGTAATAATTTCATGAACATCCATGCCATACATACATTAATCACCCACTAGATTGCTTAAACATTCAAACCATAATAAATAAAATAAAAACACTAGATCCATAATATATCAGTCCTAACAAAATCCCATTCTCAATGTACACATCCAAGCTATCTTTCTCAATTTGTCCCAAGCCTCAACCCAACCTGTGCCTACAACCAAGAGAATGTCTTCTTTGCTTCCCAAATGCAATGGAATAATGAGTAAGGTTTGATTATAAAACATTATAGGTAATCACATACATGATCCCATACATAGCCAGTAAAAGGAGGGTATGTGTACATGAACTACTAAAATTAATAAAAATAATAACATTTAACTATTGGAAGTAAATTAAATAACAATTTCATACCTAGGGCCTAATGACTAACCATGATCTACCATATATTCTTTGTCTAATTCCAAACATATCTATGAGAAAGTAATTTCACTAGAGGGGGATACATGTACTAGCCCTGAGGATAATCCATTCTTTCATCTAATAAATATAAGATTGGATTCCATGTATCATATGAAAATCTTGTAAATAAGGCATCGAGTTGGACCTTAGGTGTCCTTGCCATACCACTTAAACCATACATAACCAATGGAACATTGATGATGGATCAATATTTCCTATTAAAATATGATGTTGGATTCCTAGGTCCTAGTTTATATGTAATTAAGACATTAGAAACTAGAATGAGATTACCCTTAAAAAATATAAAAGAAATTCTCTCCTGGTCCATGATGGTAACTTAACATCAATCAATCATTATCTCAACAAACTATTCTCATACAACTATATAAAATGAAATTATGGTTTTTCCACATGATTCTAGGTAGTATACTTGGTAATTAATCGAGGTGATTTTCATAAACATCATGGATTTCTCAAACAGCCAATGCTCGTAGGAAATACAACCACCCAATAACCTTTTGAATCATCAGGATCCTAGCGAGATATGAATCTTGGGTGATAGACCATCTAATTGGGGCATTTTTGATTCACTAAACAACTAACTTTGTATCTTGGTGTATGGATGAATCCCATAAAAACTAGGAATTATGATAAACTTATCATAAAATATTTGGTTTTAAGTTCACTTGTAATCTAGGTGCTCAATAAACTTTAAAAACTTTTAATCTAAACATTATGTTATAGTTAAATAACCACCTTCATTAATTAATTAATGGATCCCAATCTTTCAAGTATCTAAATTATCACTTACCTTATCATAAACATCCAAATTCATGATTAATAATATACATATTATTTCAACCCTTTGAATTATATTGATTCGTCACATTTAGGATTTAGGAATAATCAACATTTGATGTATTAGATAGGTATGATCACGTTCAAGGTGACCATGGCTCCTAGAAATATAAGTAGTTGATGGAGACATGTTCCCCAAGTAATACTAGTTGATTTATAATTATCTAATTCTATCCAATTATAGTTTAACTAATAAAATATTAAATGCAAAACATAAAGTTAATCGATTGGGTGAATTCCCAAACCCAATTTCCAATCCAAATTCCCAAACCCATCTAAATATTACACTGGCCTTTTGGAAATACTGATTACTTCATAAATTAATTTTATACTCTTGGTAATCACTACCCATTCCCAATTCTCCCTTACCTGGGTCTTAATGTTATCATAGAACCCTACATTGTGTAACCTCTATGTCTTTTCTCAGGACCAATACATTTCTAATAGGAATAACATCCCTAATACATATCCTCTAATACATGAATACCTCTATAGACTTAATGAGAAAAATATGGTTGGACCATCCATCCTAAACAACCAAAAAGGATAACCATACTCATTAAAAATCACCTACCACTTAAAAGTGTTCATGAGATCTCCTATATCTTGATCTAGTAGGTCTCCATTTCCAATTCCTATTTTATAAAACCCCATGAGGGTCCATTTCATTCATATATAATTTTTAATGGTAAGTGAATAACCTACAATAACCAAGGAATTGATATTATTCCCAGTGGATCGATGTGGCCCTTGTAACTTTTCTCTCTATATGGGTTAAGGACCTTGATATATTTAAAATAATTTAATTTAATTACCTAAGTAGTTAAATAAATTCAACATGACAATACATTTAATTATGGGATCCATTCCATTGGTTTTTGAACTTGATCAAATCACATAACACATACACATAATAAATATACCTAAGGGGAAATTGAGATAGACCTTGTACCTCATAAAAATTATTCCTAATTCTATCCAAGGGCCTGCAATAGCTTCCAAGTCTTATCCAAGCCCGACCAACCTCTCCCTCAATGAATAAGGATCATCTCAATGTATTGATCCACTACATGATGGAAGAAATCAATAAATAACTAATTTTCATATTTATAATTAACAAACTAATTAAATTCCAACTTGGAATAAATATAGGTAACTCACCAGACATCCTACGATTATCAGCTCTTCATGCAATGGGGTGTAATCTACCCCTAACACACCGCCAAACCCAATATTAATAAAACCAACCTACACCACCAATTCCATTATTAAAATTTTTTACTTTTATATAAAAACAGATGAAAAATACATTGTGCAATGTACCTAGGTTTAATTGATGATCCACTATGCATAGATAGCATTGTAGATCACCCTCTCACTAAGAAGAGTAAAATCCCAAACAGGATCACCCAATTCCAACACGTTCTAGGGGAATAAAAACCATATAACTAAATTGGAAAACCATAAATCAAAATAAGGAGATGAGAAGAATAAATTCAATAAGTAGAGTGGATATTGTACCTCCAAATTTTCTGAAAACACCCAAGAAAACACCCCTTAATGAGTTGTGGAGAAGATAGGGAAGGGTGAAGGGATTTAGATCATGTGAGGGAGGGGAAATGGGTAAAATTATGGGAGGAACTCATAAAATATTGGGAGGATAAAATGGTAATTTTACCTACCTTAATGATTTTCATGGTTTAGCCACATTATTTTTCCAACCATGTGCTAACCGTGTTCTCCTTTTGGTCAAGGCATCCCAACTTTTATGGTTTGGTTGCATGATTTTATAAACCATGACCCGGCCATGTAACTACATTTTTAAGCTCCAAAAAACTCACATATTTTCCACTATAATATATCATGGTTTGAAATTACCCATGACAAAAACATGAATGATGACTACTCTATTTAAATAATAAATTAAAAGTTTATTGAGCATCAGGGTGCCACACAGTTTCCCCTAAACTATGCACCCCAAACCATGATCCAAGGTCAAAATTATCTAAAACTCCCAAAACTTCACCCAAATTCCCTAAGGATCACCGAAAAACCCAAATAACTCTCAATAATAATTCCAAATCTAAAAAAAATAAAATGTATGAATTTAATTACTTGGGATTCCATTTTTGAACCTTAGATCAAAATTCGACCCATCTATTAATTGGAAATTCAAATTCCTTATGAAATTTCCAACTTGTATTAGCACATGATCTTATAGCCTCCCTAACACAATAATTAACATCCCTAGGAATCCTCAGTGGTCATCAACATGAATATCCTAGATTTCCTTGGTCACGAATTTCTACTCAAATGGCTATGTTCCATCTTTGAATGTTCAATGTACTTCTCAACCAAAAATTTTAACCTTTAGTGAATAAAACACTTAAGCCTAATCCAACACTATTACCCACATCCAAAACATCTAGGTGATTATCTCTCAATACCATCTATCCTAATACATGAAAACGTCATTATATCATTCAATAATGAACCAATGGTGCTCCCCACTGTAGAACCAAGTACAAGAAGAATAATTTGATCTACATCACAACCCACTCTAAATATTCCCTTTAAAACATCATCCAGAATTCTAAAGGTTCCCCCAACATGACACCCAACTCTAGAACCCATAAAAAAACAAGGAAATTCTTCTAAAAAATGACACCAAAATATATTCCATGTATTATTTTTATTATAGTGTACAAGAAATATCCTTACGGACACTATAATTATTACATGATATCTAACATGCCAAACAACCCACTCTAAAGGAGGTAATTCCAAATTCATGTAATGATATAATTGACCAATGAGGGTCAAAAAATGCGTACATGTGTTCAGATTTATAGGTTTTTAATTCCACATTATAATGAAAAAACCTATAAGTTGCAATTGGAACCCCATTTATGTGAAACTTATTAATAATATACAAAATAAAGGGTGGATTATAATTCCTTAACTATTATAGGAATCACCTTCCAAGTGTTATCTAACTAGGAACTAATCCTATACAAGAAACATCATACATGGATACTGCTTTGAGGTTCATGTCGGGTCAACTGTAGGCACACAAAATTTTCCCAAACGATCCTTGTCAAACCACTCAAACAATTTAGTTAAGTATAATTTCATTCTAATATATAAAGGAAAACATTATATAGGTTTTTATTGGAAAATTTAAAAACTAAACCAATATATGAAAACCCAATGAGAGGTCAAACACTTAGGAACCATGTTACCTAAAAACCCATCAGGTTCACCATACCTCATGTTCATGAGGACTAAGTCAACATCCTCCTCGTAAAACATATCATAATAGATCCACATGAGTTTCCATCAGAAAATTATATATACATAAAAGTAGGCCATGTTGAGTAAAATAAAAAAATTAATTATATGGGAAAACATCATATGATTATTTTTTTGACACATTAAACAAATTATCCTCAATCATAATTAAAATTCCACACTATCATGCCTATAAAATTAGGATCTAGATGCCAGATATGATACTTGAGTAGCCTATTGCCTCTACAGGAAAAGAGTCAAATCCAATCACTTACCTCTTTACAATGTTCCAAGAGCCAAAAATAAATCCTAAATTATAGAATCCAAACCACATGTTCATTTTTTGAGGTGAAAATATTACACAACCATAACATATCAACCCAATAACATCAACCCCTTATCCTTTGTCACTTGTAATTCTTATCAGAAAAAGTGTTCTTGACGAACTAGTACGATATCCATCATAGTCTCCAACACATTCCTAATACTATTTCCAACCACGTACCAAATAGTAAGAAAATAGGAAAGTAACTATCCTGATTACTCCTTTTAATTACCCACCTGAGTTTCTACGAATAATAACATGGATGAGTTTCCATAAGGCCTCATTTATACCTCCCCATACTCCAAAGATTGAAGACTAGTAGGAAGGGCCTCAGGTGTGTCCATATGGAGACTATTACTTCGCAATAGAGTAATATAGACAATGGAAAATAACTAAATGTGATAAATAAAACATAAGATGAAAGTATAATCAAATAAATATAAATAATATATAATTAATGAAATTTGGTAAGGGCTCAAATGCCTATTTCATGCACTACAAACCACCCATAGGATAGTTACACATACAAACCATAATAAATAAAACAAAAAACAATCCCAATAACAAAATGTGTTTTAATATATCCAAGGATCCATGTACACATCTTATAAATCCTACTCGATCTATCTTGGTCCATATCCCAACCTGTTCATGTAACCAGGGAAAAAGTCTTCTTGGGTATGCATGTGTAATAGTGGTCCAAGCAAGGTGTGAGTAAGAAATTCAGTTTGGAAACACCATCACGGTCCCACACATAACATTTAAAATTTTTGTTTGTGTTTGTGAACTAATAACCATAAAAATAATAATAATTAAATTTAACAGTTTTAAATAAATTAAATAATAAATGTTCTACCTAGGGAATAATGGGTATCCTGGTATGACCACACCTACTTCATCCAGCACTGAATGTTTCTATGAGAAAGTGATGCCAACATAGTTTGATACAAATCCTAGCACTATGGATCGCCCTTAATCTCTTCCACTAAATATATGATAGTATTCCATTTATCAATATTACATACTAGAAATAAGGCATCATGTTGGATCCTAGGAATCCTATGTATACCACTCAAGCCATGAGTAATCAGAGGAATCTAGACATCCTATCAATGTTCCTAATTCAAGTTCAATTTTGGAGTCCTAAGACCGAAACCATAGGTAATAATAAAATAATAATATGGAATTAATTTATAAGGGGATTAATATTATAAAATATAAAATGATTACTCTATTGATTTGAGATGGTAACTTATCATCCTTCAATCACTATCTCGGTAGCCTATTCCCAGACAGCTCTAGGCATTGAAATCATGGTGAATCCACTCAACTCTAGGGATTATCTTAGAAATTAATTGAGGTGATCATCCTCAACCTAGATGATGTCTAAAAAATTTAGTTCTTGGGGAAAATACGAACTCCTGAAAACCTATGGAATCACATGGATCTCAGTGAGAAGGGAATCCTTGGTGATACACGATCTAGGATGGGTTTCTGATACACACATGAACAAACTCCTATAAATCCTGATGTTGGGATGAATACCAGAAACACTAGGAAATCTAATAAATGTATAATTGAATATTAGAACCTGGGTTCACCATGAATCCAAGGGCTCTACAAGCGTTAAACACTTTTAATTTAAACATTAAATTATAATTAAATAAAAATATTTTCTAATTAAGTCATAGATCCAAATCTATCAAGCATCCCACTTGTCACTTACCATATCTCATAAACCCAAATAAAAAAATTAATAATATACATATGCTTATATCCATACACATAATATTGATTTATCACCTTTAGGAATTATGAGGAACAAATATCAAATGTATTAGATAGGTATGGTTGGGTTCTATGCAGCTATTCCACATGACCATACAAGTAGTTAAGGTAAGATCATCCCTCACGCACTACCAGTTAATTTATAGTTATCTATGTCTAGTAAATTAGAATTTTAAAAATAAATGATTTAATACTCAACTTAAATATGGAGGGTTGTCCAAATACACAAATACATATTATTATATCATTGGACTTAGTTTATAAAGCCCCAACCATAAACATTACTTAATATTGAATTAAATGAATAATTCACATAGAGGATCTTTTCAAGTTTAGATTTTTAGAGAATTAGGACATAACTATTACATCTCAAAAGATTACAAAGTAGACACTTCTACTAAGTTTCCATAAAATAAAAACTCTTAAAAAGAAACATGTCTAGTTCCATGTTTTAGATAACATGGATTTTCCTTGATCCCATCCATGACCCTATTCCACATTAAGTCCTGTGAAAAACATTTCAAAAAAACTTGGGGTGAGCATAAAAAGCTCATTAAGGTATACACAAAGAAGGAAAACTATTAGTTTTTCAAAACAACAAGTAAACCAAGAATACTCTATCAAAGTATTACTTTTCACCTTTATTAAGTAGTAAAAACTCTTCACTGAATAAAAGATCATTACTTACCCTTTTGTAACCAAAATATTACCATAAAACCCATATAAAGAACACATAACATATAAAGGTAACTTGGGACATAAACATACTTAAATGGAATAACCATACGGTCGACTTCCACACATATCACTTAATGGAATAACCATACAGCTGACTTCCATACCCAATGCATTGGAGGTTATAACGTAACCACCCGTCCTGGTATTCACGACACAACCCGTCATATGGTTTATCACGTAACCACCCATAAAATGTCCAAGTACCATCATTACACATAAAATATTTCAAATATAAACATTTCAATAAAAATATTTCATTTCCAATCACAATAAGTAATTTCAAGATATTGAATTAATCAATCCATTTTAAAAAACCATTAAAAAGAGATTTTTGAATCAAAGTGTCCCATACCACTTTGAAGCTTCTAATGGAATTATAATTTTAAAACCATAATGTCCATACAAATAAATACTGAAAACTATTTTTAAAACATGGACATTAAATATAAAGATTTAGAATAATAAATCTTTAAAACATTTTAAATGATATTCTTGTTAAAGAGTTTTTAACAAAATGGGAGACTCTTGAATATAAATAATTGCGAAATAACATTTAATCAGAACATTATAATATCATGAGAATAAATGGATTCATGATATAATATGTCAAAGGACAGTATATACACCATATAAGAGTGAATTGGTGCATAACAACAATGAAGTCTCAATGGAAATGTAAATTGAGATGAACTCCATTATAAAGATAGTATCCTTAAATTAAGGATAAATCAATCAAATAATTATGTGTGAGAAATATAAATACACCCAATATAAGTGGATATTAAGTGCGAAACAATCAGAGGTCATTCCCACATATTCATAGGATGACATGTTCCAGAAGTACAAGTTGAACCCAAAGAAATGAAATTGAGTTAAGAAGTTCCTTTGCTAAAATTCGACAGCCTAACTCCATCACTTTAAAATTTATAAAATTAGTTTATGAGAGATAAAATGGTATCTCATCACTTGGACATAAAATTTACATCAATAAGGATATATCCCCACATAATAATATGTAAATCAAAAGACATAACAAAAGAAGACTTTTTAAAAAAAAGAGGAGGGTGAAAGGTTCCCTTACCAACTTGGGTAACCTTCAAAACGTACACCCCATGAAATAAGGGTCATACAATGAAGATGTAAATACCAATAAATTAAAGTATATTACATAAAGAATACAATCATGGGTAGTACATACACCACACAAAAGGAAATATTGGAAAATGTAGCATGAATCTCACTGGAACAAAACACTACTGGAAATTTAAGCTATAGCCACGGACCTATAGCCACAGTTTTATGAGTCCGTGGCTATATCTTGGTTATACCCACAGTTTAATTTCCATCCGTGGCTACACATTTGTGTTTCGTTTTTTTTCCCGATTCCTGTCGGGCTCCTCCTTCTCCGTTTTGAAACCCTTATCACAACACCCTCCTCCTCCCGATGACCGCTCCTCCTCCCGACGACCTCTCCTCCTCCTGAAGACCTCTATCACCACACCCTCCTCTCTTCCCTCACGGCTGTCATCTCTTGAACTCGCTGCTGTCCTCTCTCGTTTTCCTCGCCAGCTTCAGTTCCTCCATCCCTCATCGCGGTTCCTTCATCCACAACGCGGATTCTCCAATCGCAGCTCGGCTTCTCCATTCAGGGTTGCTCCATCCCTCTCGCGATACTACCCTCCTCCATACCCTTATTTGGGTGTTCCTCATCCATTCAGTGTAGCATCGACCGAAGGGTTCCTCCCCTCCCCCACAGCCTTTCGATGCGTTTTCTATTTTGTGGCTCCTGTTTTTTGGGTTCTTTGAATATTGTTTGCAGTATTTATTATGTTTAGGAAGTTTTCAGTTTGCAGGAGGAGTTCAAGGAGGGGTTTGTTTTTATTTCCTGTTTTTTGGATCTTGTGTGTTGACTGGTATTCTATCAACTATTATTAATTGGTATTTCATGGTTTATATTTCATTCTAAATCTCATAATTAATCTAGTATTCTGGTATTCATGGTTTAATCTATTTACTATTATATCATCTATTCACTATTCTAGAATTATTATGTTTCTATTTACTATTATGTAATTATTAATATGTTTCTAAGTGTTTTGTGTAATAGACTTTGTATTTCTGAAATTTACAGAATTCATAAGTTGGATATTTTAGTCATAAATTCCAAAAGTTATGATTTTCACTATGTAAAGAACCTTACTTATCCAAATTTTACCTTTTTATATCAACCATATTCACAGAATACCCTTTTATATGATTATGATCATGCTATAAAGGGTATGTTTATATTTTTCCTTTTTATTATATATTGTTAAGCATATTTTCTGTCCATTTATGTACATGTAAATTACATGGGATATGATTTTGAGTTATAAATGAGTATACCCCTTTAATTATTCCATGGGATGGGATGAGGCCTCCACTTTGTATAATCCTTCCCCATTCCATGGGATGGGCTTAGGACCTGACTCCAGAAGTGCACCTAGGTGGGATGACCTATAAGATTTCCCTACACCTAACCTCGACAAGATGTCTTACAATATTTCTATATCTCTAGATTGACATTGATAACGATCCCCATTAAAGAATATAAACTTAGGTAAGTTCTAATATGCATTTTCCTAGTATAGATAGTTACTTGATATAACTTTTATTTATCTTTCAATTACCTATTTACAATTATTTTAATATTATTTTGGTTATTTTCCTAAAAATGTTTTTTATTTAAACATGCTAATTAGTATAAATGTTCACACTTACACTTGGTTATTCACTTGTGATTTGAGGTATTTTAGTGGTTCCCTATTGAGTATATAAATTCTTATACCCTACATTAACACCTTACTGGGCCTAAAACTGTATGCCTTATACATCAAGTGCCTTTTTTACAATGGATGTTTTGGGAATTGACTAGTCTTGGGTTAATTGAAAGCTATACCCTCTTAGATATTGGATATTTGGGGGATAATTCTTTTAAGTACCAACACAAATACAAAAATAGGATTTCATATTGGAATTTGGATGATAGTTATTTTATAATTGACATAAAAAAAATTAATGATAGTTATTTAGATAATCAATGTTAAATACATTTTACCAATGGGTTTTAATGCTTATTATCTAATCATTTCTCTTGCAAGAATTCCCAAGCTAAATTGTTCTATATCTATCATGTGAATGTTCAAATCTAGTTATTCTACACTAGTAATAATTCTCAACAACTTTTATTGGTTTAATTATTCTATATTCATTATAATGAATTTACTTTGTGGTGTAAAGTTTTATCGAGTTGTAAGCACTCAACTCACACATGGTTGTGCCTCCATCAAAAGGTAGTGTTTTGGTTATGCTAACCTAGGAACAAAATTAGTTCATAGGTTCTACTTTATCCCTAAAAAAATTTAGGTGTTTGGGTTGTGCCTTCAAGTGTGAAAAAGGTAAGTTGGTTTGTTTTGGTTGTTGGGTATGATAAAAGAAGATTATAAAGAGTTTTCAATCTCCTTCACCATGATGCAGTGTTATACTCCATGATTAAAAGTCAACAATGGAATGACGTCACATCCTTACACTATGGTATATGATATGGTTTATATTTTCCGTCATCTACCACTACTCAATGGGGTGTGGGGTAAGGAATAAAAGAAAACTGAGAAAAATCACTAAACAACTCAACCACACTAGAAATTCCAAAGGATTTTAGTAGAATGACAACAATGTAGAGTAGGGTAGGATGAAAGTTAGAGTGGGGGACTATTGCAGTATACCAGTACTCATAATATTGATAGAACTTCACCACCATCCATAAAATAATTGAAATGGACCACTGAGGTGATGTGGGGATCTTCATTCCTATATTTGACCCAACAGTTCATAGATAAAACCAAGGGTGGGAACAACCAAGTTGATGGGATATCTCTTTTCTAAGGTGACCACCATCATTAAAGTATAGATTCAGACAGTAGTTATTATTCTCATATTCTTAGCATTGTAATTCTCAGACAATTCTTTAATATTAATTCTTGGTATATGATATGGTTTATATTTTCAAAATGTCTCTAAATTTCAATAAATCTTTGTAGATTTAATAAAAAACATCACAACTCGTTATGAATTAACCCAAACACTTTTGAGAATTGATTATTATTATCTCTTAGATTTCATATAAACTCTTTTTACTATAATCAATCCTCATTCTTGGAACTTATGTATGACTATTCGTGAATTTTTATAATTTAAAACATTTATGAATTCCCTAAACCATAATTTTAATATATTTGTTATGATTTTGTATTAACTTGTTATTGATGATTACTTAATATCTTATGAAAAAATACATATAATGTTAAGTCATTTTCTAGATTATTTATTTAATGTATGTTTATCTACCTCAGAATGGATAGATACTAGATGTACAACATTGATCAGATCACTGATGAATTTCAGAAGGAGTTACAATATTTTTTGTACTTTTCATTCAATAATGATTCAAATGGCGGATTGATTCGATGCCCGTGTTTTGATTGTGTTGGAAGACCTTGGTTAACTCATGAGGAAGTGAGTTACCATATCACTAAAAGTGGTTTCCAAAAAATTTATCATGTGTGGTATCACAATGGAGAAAAAGATAAAGTGTTGAATGACATCGATTCAGCGGAAAAGATTGGTATGAAAAATATGATTTCTGATCGGTTTCCTTTTGTTTCTGAAGCAAGCTCCTCATGTAGACTAGTGCAAGAGGAAATGAATACTGGAACACAGTTCTCATCTATTAATCAGGATGATGATGTTGAGAGTGTTAGAAAGTTGATGGAAGATGCAAATACCCCAGTATATCAAGCATGTGAAAAAATGAGCAAACTTGAGTTTTTAATGCAATTATATCATGGGAAAACAATGTATGGATTTAGTAATACTTCGGTCGACTATATCCTTACATTTATTAAGGATTTACTGCCTGATTATGCATGTATTCCAGAAAATGATTAGATGGCATCAAAGTTGTTTGAAAATTTTGGATTTTCATCTAGTAAGATTCATTCTTGCCTCAAATACTGTTGTTTGTTCTGGAAGGAGAATGCAGACTTGAGTCAGTGAAAACAGTGTGGCACATCAAGGTGGAAGACTAATAAAGATGGATCTTAATCTTTCATACCACAGAAAGTGATGTGGCACTTCCATTTAATTCCCAGGATTCAAATTTTTTTTATGTCAGAACAAATGGAAAAGAATATGAGATGGAATGCAGATGAAATAAATAAGGATAACGATAAAATAGTGCATCCTGTAGATGGGTTGGATTGGAAGAAATTTGATAGGTTACATCCTGATTTTGTAGCCAACCCATGAAATGTTAGATTGAGATTATCCTGTGATGGTTTCAACCCATTTCGCCAAATGCATACTGCACACAGTACTTGGCCTGTTTTCATTCACATTTATAACTTTCCTTCATGGAAGTGTATGAAGAAGCCGTTCACTATCCTGAGTATATTGATATATGGACCCAGTGATCCTAGAAATGATATTGATATATACTTTCATCCATTAATAGAGGAGTTAAATGAGCTTTGGATTTTTGGTGCACAAGTGTATGATGCATTCAGAAAGGAGTACTTTATGTTTCGTGCAGCTTTATTATGGATGATAAATGATTTCCCTGCCTAAGGAATGATTTCTGGTTGGATTACTAAAGGGAAATTATCCTGTCCTATTTGTATGAAAAATACACGTTTCTGGAGATTAAAGTTTCGACGAACTTTTAGCTTCATAGGGCATCAATGTTTTCTACCAATGGATCATCCATACAGGAAAAATCGGAGACAGTTCAATAATGCCATCGAGATAGATGAGACACATCAACGAATGTCAGGGACTGATATTATTAAATAAATTGATGATTTGAATTATGTTCTTGGAAAATGTCAATCAAATATCAGAAAGCGAAAGCATGCTAATTTGAATTCCAATAGCAATTGGAGAAAGAAAAGCATATTCTTTGAGTATCCATATTGGTCATCGAATTTATTACGTCATTTTTTGGATGTAATGCATATCGAGAAAAACATTTGTGAGATGTTACTTGCTACTATTTTAAATGTCAAAGGCAAAAAAAAATACGATATGCAGTGTCGTTGTGATTTGATGGATTGGGGTATAAGAGCAAGACTTCATTCTGTGTTAATTGGTCAAAATAAGTGGAAAGTCCCTGTTTCCTATTATTCGATGACAAATGTGGAGAAAAAACAATTTATTCAGGTGTTGGAAAGTTTGAAGGTTCCGGATGGTTATTCATGTAATATTTCGAAAAGGGTGAATACACAAAATGTGAAACTCAAATATCTTAAAACCCATGATTACCATGTCTTGTTACATGAGTTGATTCCCATTGCCATTCTCCATTTACTTTCACATAATGTTAGAGTTGCAGTGAATAAGTTATGTCAATTTTATTGAAATCTTTGTGCCAAAAGATTGAGCAGAAGTGTTTTTCAGAAATTGCAGAGAGATGCACCGATTATTATTTGCGACTTGGAGAAAATTTTCCCACCGTCTTTTTTCACATGTATGTTACATTTGATTGTGCATCTTTTCCACGGAAGTTCTCTTTGGTGGTCCTATTTCGAGTCGGTGGATGTATCCTACTTAAAGAATGATTTTTACATTGAAATATTATGTGAGAAATAAATATCATCCTGAAGGCTCTATTGTGAAATCCTATTTAGTACAAGAATGCATGGATTTATATTCATAGTGCATGGATAACGTCACTATGAGGTCTAATCGACTAATGAGAATTGAAAATGAGCAATATGATCCCATTGAGCCTGCATTTCCTTCACTTCCCCAAACAGGGGGGATATCTGGATCGTACTCGTTGTGTACTTTAAGCAGGGAAGAGTGGGAAATGACACATCGCACAGTATTATTCAACTGTGGTGTGGTTGATGATTATATCAAGTAAGTAAACTAATAAATATGTATTTTTTTCATTGTGTGATTTCTTTATATCTTCTGACATTTTAATGCTTTCATATCCGTAGAGAACATTTAGAAATTATAAAAAAGAGACATCGCTCTCTATCTATTAAGAGGAAGGAACTGTTGCACAGAAAAGAATTTGCTGCTTGTTAAAGTCAAAGGTAATGGATTTCTTTTTCTTCTTCTCATAACATAATCACATGTCTCTGTTTAATATTATATGTTGGTATATTTTAGGTTTTAACTCTACCAATGATTGAAGTATCAGATGAAATAAAAGCATTGTCCTTTAGTCCAAACGATGTGGTACGTGATTGTAAGTCAATGGTTGTCAACGGATTTAAATTTGTTATAAATAGTTGTGAAAAAATGGGAACACAGCATGACGGTGTCAGGATAAGCGCCACAATAGATTGTTATGCGAGTACATCGGACAGGCAGCCTCGATCAGAAAATATATCATATTACAGTGTTGTTGAAAGAATCATTTTATTAGATTACTATGCACATGGTCGTGTCGCAATGATGAAATGAAAGTGGTTTGATTCAATGACACGACAAGGAATGAATATTGATAACTGTGGATTTAGAGTGATTGATATGAACCGCCAGCTTCGTACTGATGAACCTTATATTCTTGTGTCACAAGTTAAACATGTGTTTTATGTAAGTGACCCGTTACAACCACAATTTGGTGTTATTGCTGATGTTATTCCTAGACATATTTTTGATGAAGGCATGGATGGAAATGATGTTTTGGATGAACCTATCGATATTTACTCGAATGTTTCATTTGATGATACAGATGATGCAATTGTTAGAACAGATTGTGAACCGAAAATTGTCATAGACCCCACATAGAGTTGACACATTTGTAAGTTTTACCTGATATTATCGCAATATTGTATGTGTTTTTTTCACTTCCATAAATGATATCAAAATAACTAGTATATTTTATACCATTATCGAATATAAAACTATTAATTGCCTCACCAATTTATGTTTAACCACTTCTCTAGTAAATCTTGAACATAGAAAAGTCTTGATATTTTATCAATATACATATCACACATGAAAATGTATCTCATTGTTTTATGATACAATTTTATTATTTAGCATTTTGCATTATTTCTATTTATTTGAGAATATTATTTTAAATTTCCAGGTCAAAATGTCTGATTATGATGATACTAGAAGGAGTAGAAGAATACCGAGAAACGAACAACATAGGTCTCCTCATGGAAACAATGTAAGTACAAATTATGTTTGAATATTATGGTCTTTAATATTATTTATCTTGTTATCGTTTGTTTTATTTTATTATCTATGTTATTTTAGGCTGCATCGTCGAGGAGACGGTTGGATTTATCCACTGAGGATGATATTGTGGTGGGGGGTACTGATTCTACAGGTCAGCCTACTACTACGCCGCTTGAGACACCAGGTGGCCATCCTCCCATTATGCCACCTCCATATTATCTATACCCATGTTTTCCATATCTCTTTTTTCCCACACCCACATCAGATGGTAGTTCTCAGACTCCCATCCCTCATTTTCCATTCCCACCATCCACTGTACAGGGTTCTGTGGCCCCATATATCCCACTGCCATATCCATATCCATATCCACCCTCATCTGTACAGGGTTATCCATTGGGTTTTCTGCCTCCATCAGTACACTTTACATCTACTATACATATTACTCCTGTAGATATCTCACTTACCATGGAGGATGCCCCCCTCCAGACACAACACTTCAGGGGTAAACAGATCCCCCATCTACTGGTTTTTGTTTAAACATTACTGTTACTGATTAATGATAAATTCATATATATTATTTTCTTTTATTTTTGGTTTCATGATTAGCTCCAGCCTCTACCAGACGATGATGCCACACAAAAATGTGTGAGGTTTGGAATCGGAACACACAAATCATAGTTGATTATAATGAGGACAATTCTATAATTAATAAAAATGTCACGGAATGTAAAAGTTTTATGGGAACACTTGCTAGACACAACAATATCATTCTGGTTTAACCGATAAGTTGGAAGGCAGTTGGACAACAAATAAAGGACAAAGCCTCAGCATAGATTTGGGTAAGTAATGTTAATCACCTTTTATATATATATAAATTTATAATATCTTCTTAACAAATATTATGTCCATTGCAGCTTCAATATAATTTTCCTGATGGAAAAAATAAAAAGGCTGCAAGGATAATGGATTTAGGTGAAATGTGGAGAGCCTACACGTATGATTTATATCTTGGTTAGAAAAAGAGAGTTGGTACAGAGCTTCAAGAAGTACAGGTGATTCAAGATTTCCCAATATCACAATATAAAGAGATGATCAACTATTGGAAGAGTCCAGCATTTAAGGTGTTTGTTAAATTTATATATATATATATATTCATTTATTTATTTGAAAATGATTTTAATTTACTTGTTTTATTTATGTTAATGAATTTATATAATTATTTGTTTATAGGAGAAATCCAACATAAATAAAACAAACAAGAGTGCAATGAAACACATTTATACTCGTGGACACACTTCATTACTAGATCATGAGCAGACACATGTAATTTAACATTTAAAATATTTAACTTTGTTCAGTGTAATTTTTTTAACTTCCAATTTTGATTTATTTCTTTGTTTTTTTCCAGAAAAAGGCATCGAATATCGAGGGTCGCGTTCCTTGTTCAACTTTGTTTTGTACAAGATGGAAAAAGAAAGATGGTACTGCGCCAAATACCGACACCGAGAAGGTAATTGTAAGTATATTTCAATTTCTTTTATTTTTACTGAATTTAATTCCTTATATTATTTTATCATTTTAATTTATGTTATATATCAATCAACAGAATGCTTTAGAGGCATTGGCAGAAAAATAACCTGACAGTTTGGGCCCAAACGATCATCTACATCAGCTATTAGGAGATGAGCATCAGGGTAGAGTGCGTTGTCGACCTGGGAAGAAGATTGTACCATCTCAATACTGGTCTACTAACGTTTCTTTGAGTACTGGTTTTGGTTTTGTCATAGTGGAACAAATGAATGCCACAATCAAAGAAAAATTCAAAAATCAGAACATGCGATAACTGCAAATATGATGAAATTTATGCCTGCCCTTTCTTCTGTACTTCCACCAGAATCAGCTGCAATGGTTGATGCCTTTTTGAAGTCGATGCATTTTGCTAATGTAGATTCTTCTGTCGGAGCCGGATCTGGACCTAGTGCTGGACCCGATGCTGGTGCCGGTTCGGATGCAGATGTCGATGATGATGTTGGTGGTGTGAGAGGTGGTGATGGTGTTTCTATAGGAGGTGTGGATGAGGGTTATCATGATTTTGATGATACTGATATTGAGACTCACTTTTGATGTAAATTGTATTTTTTGATTGGTAATGTATGACGAGTTCCATGCATCTGATTACACTGCTTTTTTGATCAATATCATTAATATTTACCATATCTTATTGGGAATGATAATGACTACTAACCTGTAGATCTACCTTAAGCTAACTATGTCTAGTATTAGATATATCCCTACGATCATGAATTATCAATCTATAAGTTTCTTTAACTACCTCAGTTAAAGCTATGTATTCAAATTCAGTAGATGAAAGTGCAACAATATATTACATATTTCAATTCTAGGAAATTAAAACTCCAAATTCAGTAAACACATTAATAGTTAAGGATCTACAATTGTCAACATTAACAGTATAGTTAGAATCAAACCAAACACAAATAATTTAAGTAGTATCCACATTTGTACCACAAAATAATGAAATATTAGAAGTAAAAGAAAGATACCTCAAGATCCACTTAAGGGAATACCATTATAGCTTCCATGGAGTGCCCATGAACCATCATAGAGTGTAGATAGAAACTGAAAAATCAGTTCTAGAAAAAATCAAATAATACGCTTTGCAACCAACAATGTTAGAATAAGGAATTCTAGACATAAATTCAACATCAACGTCAGCAGTAGGTGATTGATTCAAGGACAATTTAAAATGTTTTTCAAGAAGGAAATTAACAGGACTGAGAGATTCCAACATTTACCTATTTATAAATTTTAAAATATAACCATTCTAAGATAGATAAAGTAGTTTATGAATTCTATCCCTAATGATTTAAACACCTAGGATTTTCTTATCTATACCTAAGTCATTCATTTAAAACTTAATTTTTAATTGGGATTTACCAATAGAGATCATATTTATGTCTTTTAAAATTATGAGCATGTCATCAATATACAATAGTAAGTAAATGATGTAGGTTTTAGTTGAGTTTAAATAAAACAAGTCATTATAATGAATGCTAATGAACTTTTTACCTAGAAAAAATGAATCAAAATTGAAGCACCACTTCCATGATGATTGTTTCAGGGCAGACCAAGATTTATTTAAATGGCATACTTTCTTTGGTTTTAACTCAGCAGGATAATCATCAAGAGGTATCATATAAATATTTTCATTCAAATCACCAAGCTAGAAATCAGTTTTAACAACTAACTGCTCTATACGAAGATGATGAAATTGGATCCTACAACACAATAACTAGTCCTGGCTATCCCCCAAAAATCTGAGTGTATGTATTCAAGTGGGAGGGCAGCATTGAAATAAGACCTGTTGAAACTCCCCCTCTTGGATTTTCCCATCACACAATCTCTAGAAAATGAATGATTTATAGTTGTGATGTTACTCAATATCCCTTGTTTGTTCTGTTCCTCTATGAATTTGGAGCTGAAATTCCCTATCTTATATGATATAGTATATTATTGTTAGTGCTTGTATTATAAACACTTCCCAATTTCCATAAATAGGTCTTCCCATTCAAAACATATAACCCATTGTTTAGATATCCTGTTATGATAATTAATGATCCTTTAGAGATCTTGAGATTTGGTCTAGAGGTAAATCCATTTTGATCTAGGACCGCTACAGAGATTATGTTTAATTAAAGGATGGGGACCCACCATACATTAAGTAATGTGATGATGGATTGATTATCTAATTCTATAATAATGGATCATATTCCCTCAACCTTGCACCTATTATTTTTTCCTAATAATACATCTACTTCTCTCTTTTTTACCAGCTCTAAAAATGACTCTCTCTATTAGAAAATATGAAAAGAACGACTAGATTCTAGGACCCACTCTTGATTGAGTGTATAAATGGACACATTCAAGAATTAAAAAAATGTCATAGCCTGAATCAACCAGAAAATATAGGTTAGTGGGCTGTTTGGATTCTAACTCACGCATGAGTTTCCTATGCTTGGGCTTAGCAGGGGGTGTGCTGGGGAAGGGGGAGGGGTGTGTGAAGGTGGGGGGGGGGGGCAGGGGGTAGGGATAAATTCTCATTTTCTCACTTATTTTTTTCTCCCAAATCAAATCTAAACAATTGTTTTTTCTTTGATCTTAATTATCATAGTCTAGAGTGGATAAACCACTAAGGGGAAGGGTTGAGTGTATGAGTCTTATGATCTTATTGAATTTCTAAATCAGAACCATCTAACCCAAATGATAGTAATAATGTAAAATAAATTCTATGTATTAAATTATTTTATGAATCCTTTACCATATTATATTTATATGATTTAACTTGGCCTGATTAGATTTGAGTTGGTTATGACTATTAACATTTTCCACTTTCTGCCATTACAACCAGGATTAAAGAATCATCATTTTTAGCTATATCAAAACTAAGGAATATTTAACTCTCATATAGATCTATTTTTGGTTTTCCATGACAAAATAGTGTTTTAAAATCCACTTCAAAGCCTAATCCCTAGGATTATTCCATGTTAGGACCAATGTTATCCTTTTTACCTCAATCCTGAAATAGACCGTGATCCCTATTTCTTACTAAATGTTAAACAAAACTCGATAGCATCAATCATATCCCAAAACCAATAAAATTTTGAGGACTCCTAAAAAAATGTTTAGAGTCCAATTTTCTATTCTACCAAACATTCTCCATGGGTTCGACCCCACACTATCAATATACTACAAAATTATATCATGTGTAGTTTGGGATAAAAGAATTATAATTTGACTGCAGCCCATGTAAAGTAAATAATAAATATGGGATCGTCAAATTTTGATGATGATTACAGGAAATATGCTTACTATCCTTATGCATAGGGACCTTTAGCACAAACCTAGGATAACCTCACCCTCCCTATATTCTATTTTCAATCATTCCTTTTTATTTTGGAATCCACTATGTCATTATTTTTAAAGCCTATTTCATGTGTCATGACCCTCTAACATATTCAAATGGTCATGACACCCATTAAATGCTTACCTTCATTCCTAAAATTGCATGGTACCTTTCCAATTTCTTCCATTTATGTACGGAATACCACAACAAACTAGCCAGTCCCAACCGACCCAACATTCGATATGTTCCAACAATACATCAAGGAGATCATCCTAATATGTAGGGGGGGTGCTGTCCAGGGGGGGTTTCTATCCAGCAGGGGGGCTGTCCATGGGGGTCCAGCAGGGGGGGTGCTATCCAGCAGGGGGGGCCGTCCAGGGAGCGCCAGCAGGGGGGCTTCTGTCCAGCGGGGCTGCTGTCCAGGGGGGTCTAGCAGAGGGGGTGGGGGGCTGCTGTCCAGGGGGGTCCAACAGGGGGGGGGGCTGCTGTCCAGTAGGGGGGCTGTCCAGGGGGGTCCAACAGGGGGGGGGGGGGGTTCTGTCCAGGGGGGTCCAGCAAGGGGGGTGGGGGCTGCTGTCTAGGGGGTCCAGCAGGGGGGGCTTCTGTCCAGGGGGGGCTTCTGTAAATAATCCTTTTAGTGTTGTTTTATATTTTTATTTTCATTTATTGAGTCCACTTTTGTATTTTCTTAATCTGTTATGTTAGATGGTTCTTGTTCAATTTAATATTATTTTATAATGATTTGATTCACATATAGGGATATCTCATACAACTCAATGACGGGGAACTTACCTCACAGTTTCGGGTCGCTTTCAAGCCTTGGTACACTGTAAGCAACTGAGACTTTAGTTAAGATAATTATCATTCTTAATGTATTTATGGATTTATTCAGGTATTTACAGATCAATCAATTCATTGGTCTAATTTATGCCCTTGCTGGCATTCCCCTTGATGATTTTTAAGTTGATGGTTGAATTGACATCTTTCTATTTTACATAGTTTTTGTTACCATGTAATTAATCATATTTCACTGCTTTAGTTTGTATGAATTTGGAGCATCCTTAGTGCAAAGTCTTTAATCTTTTCTTGCTTTTACTGATGCTATCAGGAATGTTTCAAACAACCAATTTATTGGAGCTTATTTGTGTATCATTGTGACATTGTTAGCACTTGGTGGACCACCCTTGTTATCTGTATATATATTGTTACTATTTTATTTATTTTACTTTATATTCACTAACCCTACATATTATGGGATATATTAAAGTAATTAATATTAGTGAACAAATTAATTTTATGCTCATTTCCCACACATGTATACATATTGTTACTATTTTATTTATTTTACAGGTCTTGTGTTTTTTTACTTTATATTCACCTCCATTGGGGGGTGCTGGTGCAGGGTGGGGGGGGGTCTAGGGGGAGGGGGGTGTGCAGTGAGGAGGGGGCAGGGGTGGGGTGCAAGGTGTAGGGGGGTGGAGTAGGGGAGGTGTGCAGGAGTAGGGAGTTCAGAAATTTGGTTCATGTAAGATGCGGGATGAACGAATGGGCTTTGAAACTCTGGTACAAGGATATCCCAAACCAGATGATTTTTCTTGTTTGTTGAATGAGACATCAAGTGCTTCCAATGGAGGAGAATATTTAGAATTAGGGGGTGGCTCTGGCCTCTGGATGTCACTATTGTACAAAGGCCACACTATGAATCTTCTTGGAACTTATTTTTTCAGAGTGACTGGGTGAGGGGGATCTGGAGGTTTATGGGATAGTTTCTGAATATCAACAGCAGCAAGAACTCCATGTAGGAGATTATTGAGGCCTTATTCCATGTGGAGATCCATGGGTGGAGGTTATGATTCATTTATGTTTTTTCTTGGATGTGTGTGGGACTATTTGGGATGGTAGGAATAGTGTAAGAGAAGGAAAGGGGAATTCCTCAATCTATTTTCAGGTTCAAGTGAAAATGATTGGGGCAGAGTTGGGAGTGATTATCAAGGGAGGAATTTTTTCTACTACCCTGATAAGATTTCATCCATGGATTTTTATGAATAGTGATTCTTTCCAAGGTAGTCAAGGAAAGGCAACTTCAATGGAAACTTCCTACAATGGGATTTCAATTGAATGTGGATGGATCATGTATTGCAAGGGAGATAAGGGGAGGCAGGTTGGTTCAGAACAATAGGGGCTTAGCATTAAAATTGAATGTGGATGGATCGTGTATTGTGGGGGAGACGAGGGGAGGCGGGTTAGTTTAGAACAATAGGGGCTTGGTGATTCTGTGTTTCAATTCCTTTTACTGAATGGGTACCTCCATTGGGGAAGAGGTGAGTGCGATGAATACATGCCTTATGTTGTGTAATATTTTCATTGAGGAGATTGATGAAGTAGAATCCGACTCAATTGTGTTGGTTCGACTATTTACAAAGAAGGTGGTGGTTCCATGGGATTTGGATTACCTTGTATGGGGGGGTGCTGGTGTAGGGTGGGGGTGGTCTAGGGGGAGGGGGGGTGTGAAGTGAGGAGGGGGCATGGGGGTGGGGTGCAAGGTGCAGGGGGGTAAGGCAGGGGAGGTGTGCAGGAGTAGGGGGTGGGGGGTGCTGGTGCAGTCCTCCCAAAAACCAACACGGTTCATCGTGCTGGATTTTTTTATGCAGGCTAAAGCCCTATATCCACGGTTTTAAACCATGGATATAGGCCTTTAGCCATGGTTCAAACTATAGCTATAGGCCTTTATCCATAGTTTAAAACCATGGCTATAGTGCTTTAGCCACGGTTTAGGTTGCCTTTATTGGCATCTATAGGGCTGACCCTATAGCCATGACAATACCATCCACAGTTCATTAAACCATGGATATAACCTATATCCATTGTTTTTGGGCCTATAACCACGGTTTAGAACCGTGGCTATAGCCTAAATTTCCAGTAGTGAAAAGTGAGATAAAAAATCCCTTACGAAAACTCGGCAGCCTAACGGAGCCACTTAAAACTTCCAAAAATGGTTTGATGAGATAAAATAGGGTCTCTCATCATATGAAAATAAAAATTACAGTAATAGGAATATAAAATAATGTCCCCCAACATAAGAAATATGAGCTTAAAAGAAATGACATAAAAGAGAGTACTTAAAAAGAAAGAGAGAGATAGGATCCCTTACCTCAAGTCCGACTTGTCTTGTTCATTTCTTTATATTCCTGAATAATAAACTTTGTTTAATTTATAATTGCTTAAGGACCTCCTTTAAATATTATTACTCAGTTCATATCACATGTTATAATAATTGGTTAATAATGTGAGTTCATATCAGATGTTTTTGTCGATGTTCGGTACATGAGTCAAAATTGAACTTGTTGGAAAAGAATTTTCCATGTAGTTATAGGTACATCATCTCCAGAATAGTATTAATGATTTAAATATCATATATATTCAGTATATATTCATTTTATACTATTCTATAACATTTGGATATAAAAAATGAAAAGCACCGTTCATGGAGATGGTAGGCCGTACGTACGCATGAACGCTACTTTCATTTTTTTGTCATATTAATGGAATTAAAGTTAAAAGATATATATATATATATATATTATAATTCCAGAATGATATCCATCATTTAGATGTAATATATGACATATATATCCATTATATATATGTACTTATAATAGTACATAACATTTGGAGATAAGAAATGAAATGTACCGTTTATGGGGACGGTAAGCCGTACGTACGCATGAACACTACTTTCATTTCTATTTCATATTTAATGGAATGAAATAATAATTATATAAAGGTATATTATAATTACAGTATAATATCATATATAATATCATTAAATCCATCTTTTATACGTCCCACACATGGCATTAACGAATCAAATCACTTTGAGGGGGCGATAGTCCACACTTCCAAAAAATAAAATTATCTCGTTTATCCATAATGGAAACCATAAAGGTATGCCATAAATTAAAAATACAGAATCATAAGGATAGAATAAACATAATATATATCATATATAAATATAGTGACATTATAATGACCACCATGAAAGGTGTTAAAAATAGATTGAACAATCATCGTTTCAGGAGGCAGAAATTCGCCAACCACAGAAACAGTATGTTCTTTAACCATTAGACAGAGGTGTTTGTAATTGTAAATAAAATACTTCTTATAAAAACATCCTAGTATACTGTAGATACTGGTTTTGTTACAAAATAAAATAATAAAAAGAGTTTAGGGGGTTGGAAAAGCAAAATAAAACAAAAGAACACAAGTGAATACATTATCTTTAAATTGGGTAACTCCTCTTGGATTGAGCTCAAAGGCTTCCTTGGAAAGACTTCTGCCCAAAGTGAGGCTTCTAGGAGTAATAGAGGTATGTTGAGAGACAAAATGAGCAAAGGTTGGATGAGCCAAGGGCGTGAGATGTGTGGGTAATGAGGTAGAGTTGGGGGCCTTTTATAAGAGGAGAGGAGGGGCACTCTTGGAAAGTTATAAAATGTTACTTTATTATAAAATGCTTTTCGGATTTTAAATGTCCAAAAATTATATATTTCAAGGATAAGGTGATAAGAGTTCTAAATAAACCCATCCAATAGGTTTTTGACAAGTTTAGGTCTTAGATTCTACATTATATTTTCATTTTATTTAAATCGTTAAATAATGTGGTAATCGCTGCATCATCATGGTGTTATAAATAATTTAATTTATTTAATGTCTAAAAATTATAAAAAAAATATAATGATGTAGGAAATAGTTTTATATTTCTAATGAATATTTATAGTCAAATAAAAACAACTTGTATAACCCCCCTGTAAAAATGTATTTAGTAAAACAATACATGTTTGTGACATTTTTATTTTAACTTTAAATAAAAAGTTATTAATGTCATTTTCTTACCCAAGTGGCTCCATGGGGTCCCCAAGTTGACCCATTGATTGTTTTGGTCGGCCATGACTCAACCAACAAGGGTAGGACATGTGTTAAGGTCATTTCATATTATTATAACATTATCTTTACCTTAAATTACACTAATTACCCTTAATCGTGATTAATAAAACTTAAACGTTACTATTCAGCAAGAAAATATTTTCACCCCATTGAATAAAAATTTAAATCCTAATGACAACCATGTATGTCAGATTTTTTTAAATTCAAATCACATAGGTTGTAAAATTTCATTTAAACGAAAAATCAGTTTTTTAACTAGCACTTAGTTGTTTCACTATTCATCAAAAATTGAAGTTTTTCAGAAAAATACCAAAAATTAACCCTAAGATATATTTGATATTCCAAAGTAAAAAATGATGTCTATTTTACAAAATTCAAAACATATAATTTTCATTAATCAATTTAATAATTAATTCCCATTGTCAAAACAAACAGCGTGTTTTTAGGAAACAAAATATATCAAAAGATTGACACTAGTTTAAGTCCAATTTCAAAGTGAAATTAATTATAATGACCACCATTGGATTAAATGGTAAAAATATATTATAACTACACATTAAAACCAATTAAAAAGATAGTATATCCATATAAATAAATTAGATTAAAAAGAGGTTTTTAATTAAAATACAACATTTTTCACTATTCATTAAAAAATGAACTTTATCGGAAAAATACCAAAAATTTACACAAAGTAAATTTTTATGTCCCAATTATAAAGAGGAATTTTATTTGGTCCAATAGAACATATGAAATTGTCAAAAAGTGGATTTAAAAAGGGTTCTCCATCAAAAGGTGGTTAATCGACCTTTTAAAGAATATTAGAATATTTTCGCTTAAAATTGGATTCATTTGCATTTTAAGCCTCCAACATTTATTGGATAAAAGTAAAAATATTTGACAAACATATATAATCATTTTTTAGTTAGTTCTGTTTAATCCCGCCATTACAACGGCTAGGCGTTAACTACCATTTAAAATAATATTATTTTACTATTAGAGTGAAACATAAGATTTCCAAGAAACTCATTGTTGCGTATTGGGTACACCATCAAGCATAGCGTTGACTTTAAATTAATATTAACATTTTATTCATAAATATGGATAAATATGAAAATGTCATATTCTTTATTTACCTGGGGTGTTACATAGTGGCTATGCTGATTACTCCATACTTTAGGAGGATACTATTTTTCGTCACTACTCATTCCTAATTCTTCCTTACGGGGGTCTTAATGTGATCAGGGAACTATACACAGGGTCCCATCAATTTTCTAACTCGAGGAGAAAGGTATTTCCAAGAGGAAGAATTATCCTAATACGTCTCCTACAACACATCAGTAACTCTAATGAGTTAATGAAAAAAAATTGTGTGGTCCTTGGGCTATAAATGACCCACAATGCCAACCATAGTAGTTTAAATGTAAAACCCTCTTCATGGAGGTATTGTGGTCACCAAAAATCAAGATTTAATAGGTCTCCCTTGCCTAGTACTAATTTAGGTAACCACATAGGGGTATATATTAATAAAATATAATGTTTTATGGTAAGTCCATGACCTATGATGATTGAGGAGTTGATTTAGTTCCCATGGGAAGGATTTGTCCCTAGGAACTTATATATATATATATATATATATATATATAGGCTAAGGTCTGTATATTATTTTAAATAGATTAATATTATTATATCAAAAGCTAAATTAATTTAAATTAATAATACATTTAATTAAGGATCCCTAACCATAAGTGGTGGAACCCAAGCACATCACAAAACACATACACCTAATAAATTTACCTATGGGGAAAGTATGATAGATAAACTACCTTATATAGAGCTTTCCAAAATACTTCCAAGGGTCGACACTAGCTATCAATGAAAGTGTAATATCAACTAACCATGACCTAGATCAACCATCATTGTCCCAAAATATTGAGACCCTAACTCAAATAGAACAACAATAATTAATAAATTATCATATTTATAATTAATTAACTAATTAAATTACAACCCATCAAAAAATTTAATAACTCAGCAGGAATACTATAATCATCAGATCCTTGTGAAATAGGTCTATGGATACACCAAGCTCACTCCCTAGACCATGTTGAAAAAATACCTAAAATACACCAACAATTCCACCATTAAAAAACTTCAATTTTATTGAAAACCCAAGAAAATATAAAAGGCACTACAAACCTTGGTCAAAACAATGAGACACTAAATGAATATCGAATCTTGGGTCACCGTCTCCCTTGGAAGAGTAATATCCTCATCGCTCTCATCCAATTACACCATTAACTAGTGTAATTATAACCAAATACCTAAATTGGGATACCAAAAAACAAAAATAGGGGAGGAGATGAATATAAAATACTTTCAAATGGGATATCATACCTCAAAATGTTCATAAAATACCCATGAAAACACACCTAATGGGTCTTGGAGAGAAGATGGAATGGGGAATGGAGACAGCTCTCATGAGGGATTGAATGGTGAGAAATAGGGGGATTCACTCTTAAAATCTCAGGAGGGAAAAATTGAAAATTTTCATCCTTTAATGAGTCTCATGGGTTTTTTCACACAGTTGGTCATACCCTTCACCATCCATTTTCCCCAAAATTCCAAGGAATCCCACCTCACATTGTTTGGACACATGGTTTTCTAAACTTGATAAAAACTGTGAAACTACATCTACAACCCCAAATACCCTCACATGATTTCCTCAACAATCACTAGTGAAAAAACAAATTTTAACGTCGGTTTTTAACTGACGTCTATAAAGGTGACATAAATAATACTATTTTTGGCATCTATTTTCAAAAAACCGACATCGAAAATCATTTTTTGAGGGTTTCGGCATCGGTTTATTAAATAAACCGACACCGATAACTGATTTTTGGAATCGTTTTTAGGTAAAACTGATGCCAAAAATCAAATAGGATTGGGTTTTTAGTGTTAGTTTCCTTCTTCTTGCTCGTTTCCATTTTTCATGGCAAGTGGAAGGAGATTGAAGACCAAATTAGACTTCTTCTGAAACAATAATAGATCGAGCTCTTAATACTTCAACATTTTCTTCAATCATTTTCTGCTCCAAATACGAGTACCCTCCATGTGATAAAGTATGAGGGTATACATTTCTCAGCTGGATCTCCTGATGAGATCTCCTAGAGGCCAGTTATATAAAAATAAACTACTAAGTAATATGAAAAATATATAATAAATTTTACAATATAAAAATATTATTATACCGAAAATTTTTCTTCATTACGACTATCAAAAGATCGCTACCATGTATCTTCATCTATAAATGGATACTTGAGGCATGGGTTTTCAAACATTCTCTTTCCAAAAACATAATTTTTTGTCAGTTTTTCTTAAAATATCTCCATTAGACAACTACAAAAGAGAGATGTCTTTTCTTAATTTCTTTGGTTTCCAGCAAATTGAATGTCATCTATAAATGAAAAAATTAAATATGTCATTTAAAATATTTAATATTCAAAAAATGAGATAAAAGAAATAAAATAATATATTTTACCATAACAGCCTCCCAAAGTTGTTTCTTTGTCATCCTATCCACTGAATTCCAATCAGGATATAAAATAATAATCCTGAAACATCTCTACACCGCTATATAACTCACAAACTGAACTGAATTTGGGATAATTTCATTATTATTATCATCAAAATGGATGTTCACTCTATCATCATCACAATAAAGTGGCAGTTTTGGTAAACGTGTAATACCACATTTACCAACATGAGAACTTGATTTTTTAGTAGTAATAGGAGAAGTCTCCTCCTCCTAGGATGCATCATTAGTCCTGCATTTTCATTTTGAAAACTAAAAATTTTATTTCATTAAATAGGTATATTGCTAAATATTTAATAATATGTAAAAATAGATATACCGTAGTAACTTCTCCTCTCTATCTGTATTTGGAATTTCTACTAGAAAGTGTAATGAAATTTTGCGTACCTTCATATCATTAGAAAAATGAATATTTAGAAACAAGGAAGACAAAAAAATAAATAAGTAAAAAAAGAGGCATGCATTTTTATGTTTCAAAAAAAGAAAAAAAATATAAATATTTACTAGAAAAATTAGGAGACTAATTTAGTGTTTTCCCACATGCCTTAATCATGATCATTACGTACTGCATGCACTGTGTCTCTCTTATAATCATTTTAATCATCCGGAAATTGTGGAATAGATGAATAAGGCTTATGTAAATCACTAACATCATTATCATCATCTGCATCACCCAAATGGTTTATTTTTCCTTGAAAAACGACTGAACACTGATCATTTGATGGATCAATGCCATAAAATACTTTTATTTCTCGTGTCTCCATAAAAAATGGTTCCTCATTGTAATTATATCTTTTCAAATCAACTATTTTAAACCCATATTTATCGTGTTTCAAACCGATATTACTATAAACCCAATTACACTTAAAAACAGTGACTTGAAATTTAATACAATCAATTTCCTATATGTCTTTTAGAACTCCAAAATATGTAGTTGATTCAGAAATTGGGTTTTTATCTTTGTCACTCGAAAAATGCACTGCTTCAGTAAAAACCATCACACAACTATTTTGAATGGTACTCTTGTTATCCAGGTTTTTTATGTAAAATGTGTATCCATTGATATCAAAACTAGACCATGTGATCACATTAAGAGATGCTCCCCCTGCTAACCACTTCAATGTTTCTGATGCAGGTATATATGGGGTGACATTATCTTTAGACCATGAAACAAATGTCTTCCTATGCTCAATCATCAACCACTTTTCGTTTCTTTTCTGATATCGTAACTTTAATTTAGCAATATGCGAGGATATATATGATTGAACCTCATCTGTGTTGTTCAAAATGTATAAATGTTCCTGCATCACTTCATTACATGGAATGAAATTTACCTTTAAGCTTCTAACCCCTCTACATTCACTATCAACTGTCATATGTTGAGATACATGGAGACTAATATGATCCAACTCATACAAATAATTAGTATAGAACTAAATAACCTCTTCTGATGCATATTTTTGAATAATAGAGGCCTCTATTCAATAATGTTTTTAACATATCCCTTTATATTTTTCATATATCTTTTAAAAGGATACATCCATCTTAAATAAACAGGCCCACATATTCTTATCTCATGCACAAAATGAATCAGCACATGAACCATTATAAAAAAAACGTGGATGGGAAATACATTTCTAGTTGAAAAAGAATAAGAGTTTCTTCATTATCCAACACATCTAACAAATTTGGATCAACAAATTTTCTACAAATAGATTTGAAAAAAATTACATAACCTAATGATATTCTTTCTGACAGCTTTCAGCAATATACCACACACTGATACTGGTAGAAGTTGTTGCATCAACACATGGAAATCATGATATTTCATACATATTAAATTAAAATCCTTAAATGAAACCAAATTATTCAAATTTTAAGAAAAACCACTGAGTACTTTAATACCATGAAGATATTGACAGAAATTCATCTTTTCAATCTTGCATAATATGTGACAAGATGGAGGTAAATATGTTATGTTTCATTTCACAATAGGAGATGAATCCAAACTTATTCTCATTAATATCAAGTCCAATCTATCATACAATCCATCTTTTTTCTTTCCTTTTATGTCTAAAAAAGTTCCAATTAAACTATCACATATGTTTTTCTCAACATGTATAACATCGATGTTATGTTTTATCTCTAAAAATCTCCAATAAGGTTGTTCGAAATAAATAGACAGCTTCTTCCAGATATTTCTTTGAAGACCATAAATTCTTTTATTTCCAAATGTCGAATCAATATATTTCACCCTATCATAATATTATTCATTTGAAAACAGTCAAGGGGGAAGGTTGTATTCTTGGAATCCGTTAAATTCTTTTTTCAATCTATCATACGGATGATCAATTCACAAAAATCTTCAATGTACCATGTAAAATGTCTTTCTTCCATTATGAAATTGATAATATGAAGTATGTTATTCAAAAATTGGACATGCTTTATGTCCCTTAACACTATATCCAGATAAGTTTCTATATGTAGGAAATTCATTTATATTGAACATTATCATAGCATGAAAAAGAAAATACCCTTTCTTGTATGCATCAAAAACTTTAACACCTACATACCATAGTAGTTTCAAATCATTAATCAATGGTGAAAGATACACATCAATATAACTTCATGGTTGTTTTGGTCTAAAAATCATCAAGCTCATCATAACATATTTTTTCTTCATACATAGATGTGAGGACAAGTTGTAAACTACCAGCAAAACATGCCATGAACTATTTTGGCTACTGAGGATCTGATATGGATTCATTCCATCAATACACATTCCCATTCTAATATTTCTAACTTCACTTCCAAAATCAAGATTTATTTTATCAAAACTCTTCCACTGTGGTGAATTGGCAGGGTGACATAAGTTACCATCAGAGATGCACTCATCTGAATGCCATCTTAACCTTTTTGTGTCAATTGAATTTGAAAATAGACGCTTCAAACGAGGAATTATTTGATGGTACCAAATTTATTTAGCAGGATTTTTGATTCTGGTACCTAAAAATGAATCACAATTGAAATATCAGAATTTTATAAAAAAAATTGGATGATATCATTATAAAGTAAAAAATTGATTTTTCATGACGTTAGATGAGGTCAAGTAGTGTACAACCGTTGGTTCAAGTAGTGTGAAATATTTTAATCAAGTAATTTGTTTCAAGACTTTCCTTTCATTAGTGTAAAACTATTAGTTCAAGAAGTGTGCAACTTTTGGTTCAAGCCTTGCCTTTCATTAGTGCGATAATGTCAAGTAGCATGCAAGATTTTAATTAAGCCATTTGGTTCAAGCCTTACCGTTCATTAGTGCGACAAGGACAAGGATCATGAAACCTTTAATTTAATCTATTTAAAGAATATTCCACATTCAAGGATCATTCCACTACCTTCCATTAATGTGGTAAGGGGTTCTACAGACATACAACCTACTATTCATTTACATTTGAGGCCAAGTCATATCCTTAGTATACTTGAAAATTCCCATTTCACATATCATTGTCAAATTGAAGTACTCAAATTAGTTGGGTAAATTGGTACACATACATGGTACTTACCATTATGAAATTTACATTATAAAAAAACCATTTAATATAGGAAAGATACCCTTAGAATGGTCAAGACAAGGCACACCCGAATGGTAGTGAAAACGTGTCAAAACACTAAACAACAATTATGGCATAACCTTCCACATAGAAGGGATAGAGTTGTGGTCATAACCACTATAAATTAATCACAAATATGTAAATAGCATATCCATATGGTTCTAAATATTATAAGTATGTAATACAAGTTCTATTAATAGTACCCGATGAAATTAGTGGGCCCCACACGACAAATGCAAAATCAATGAACATTAGGGATGGGTTATAGAACACCCACATTAGGGTTATATGATCCTCATCCTTTGGTATTGGACCTTGACTTAGATCATATCAAATTATATCTAAGAAAAAGATAAAAACTCTCATTCCCCGATAACTGGGTCCAGAGAAAAAGAGAAGGAGAACGACTCAAGGGGACTCGAGTACTGACCGTTGTGAATCCAACGTGATGAACGAATGCTCGATCAGATCCTGAAAGAAGGAGATATCTTAATTTTAACTTTATATCTTTAATGGTATCCAAATTAATATACAATTAGGTTAATCCTACTGAACTATAGATTAGGGAGGAAGAGTGGTTCTAATTAGATCATTAAGGAAAAAGTTGTCAATTTACCTAGAAATATGGACTATGCACAGTTTGTTTGCACGGTTTGAAAAACTGTGAGAAAACTATGCGAGGTTTTTTGGGTAGAAGGGAGTCATTGCATGGTTAGGCCACACAACCATGCATAGATAGTGTGAAATGGTAATGTCTAGAAACTTCAATCTGCATGGTTAGCCAAATCATGCACCAACCTTGTGCTAACCGTTCGAACTATCCAGTTATCCCAAAAATATGGGTTTCAGGCCTTGAAATTGCACCGGGAACCCCTGATACCTTTGATAACTAATTAAGAATCCATATTAGGTGCAAATCAAAGATTTAGACTGAAATATTAAAGGATCCATACCCAAGTGAAAAAATGGATTCTTACAATCTTCCCCCTTAAAAGAACTCATCCCCAAGTTTACCTTCCAATGGTGGAGAAAAATTGTATCAAAATAGCTCTGGATATTGGGCACGTACATCAGCTTCCCTCTCCCATGTCTCGTCATGTACTCGACAGAACTTCCATAACACCCATAATAGAGGGATAGACCGACCTTGGAGAGGCATCGTGCTCTGATCAATGATGCGTACATGATACTCCCCAAAGGTAACATCTGTATCTAACTCAAATTATTTAGGATCAAACGTATGAGATGGGTCAACATGATATTGGAAAAGCTATGAAACATGATAAACATTAGGCATATGGAACAATACCTCTAAGGTAGTAGAAACTGATAGGATATCGGCCTGAATCTCTCTAGAATATTAAACAACCCCACATAACAAGGCGACAAATTTCCCTACATTAATAACCGCATATGCCCTAGAATCGGCGATACCCAAAGAAAAACATGGTCCCCAACCTCTAACTCAAGAGGTCGTCAATAGTGATCATCATACTATTTCTATCTAGACTGAGTAGTATTCAAATGCTTTTTGATCAGTTGAACTTCCTCTAAAGTTTTCTAAATGAGATGAGGGCCTAGTAGGGATGCCTCACCTGCGTATATCCAGCACAGAAGTGAACGACATTGCCTACCATATAAGGCCTCAAAAGGATCCATCTTAATTGTTTCCTAAATGTGGTTATTATAGGAGAACTTGATGAGAGGGATATACTTCTCCCATGAACCTCCAAAATCAAGGACACATGCTCAGATCATATCTTCTAGAACCTGTACTGTTCGTTATGATTGTCCATCAGTCTGAGGGTGGAAAGCTGTGCTTAGAAGCACATGTGTTCCCATATTCTTTTTAAATACCTACTAGAACCGTGATATGAAATGAGAACCCTGATCTAAAACTATAGTATGTGAAACCCCGTGGAGTCATATAATCTCACAGACATATAGTCTTCCCAGCTCATCAATAGAGAAAGTCTCCCGAATAGGAATAAAGTGGGATTATTTCATTAGTCGATCAATGACTTCCTAGATAGCATCGCTACCCCTCGGTGACCTAAGCAAGATAACTAAGAAATCCATAGAAACATCTTCCCATTTCCATTCTGGGACTGAAAGAGGTTGTAACAATCCTGCATGTCTCTAGTACTCCACATTCACTTATAGACAGGTGGAACACCTAGTGATAAATCCTGCAATATGATGTTTCATCCAAGACCACCAATACTGGTGTCGCATATCTTGATACATATTTGAGATTCCAAGATGAACTTCCCACTAAGATGAATGGGGATATTTCATCAACTCCTATATCATATCTATAGGAACCCAGATACGTCCAAATTGATGTAGTACATTTTCTTTTTCCACATACCAAGCAAGAGGTAGGTTATCTCTTGATATACTCTCATGGATTACCAAGACTTCAGGATTCAAAAACTATCTAGCCTTCACCTTCTCAAGGTGGGAAGAGGTAACTATCAAGGAAGAGAGGTAAGAGCACTTGTGACTATCATGAAACTCTAGATGCATCTCAGAAAAGAGGTCCATTAACATCCATTCATCACTGGCTTCCCTTACATCTTGTGCTTGAGTTTTCTAAATCAACACATCTGCAACTACATTCCCCTTCCCAGGCGTATAGGAAAGATAAAAATAAAAGGATTGTATATATTCAACCCATATTCGTTTTCTGAGGTTCAATTCACACTATGGAAAGATATATTTGAGGCTCTTGTGGTCCGTGTATACCAAAAAGCGCTCACTCAACAAATAATGTCTCCAACAATGTAAGGCATTGAAAACTACTTCAACCTCAAGGTTGTGTGTCAGGTAGTTTCTCTCATGAGGCCTCAACTGCTGATATCCATATGAAATGACTTTTTCCATGCATCAACACTGCTCCTATGTTTATTCCTAATACATCATAGAAGATAGTATAACCCATTCCTAGCTCTATAAGAGTCAAAATATGTGCTAATAAAATCCTCCCTTTCAGCTCCTGAAAGGTTTTATCACATGTTTCTGACTATATGAACTTGAAACCCTTATTTGTAAGACTAGTAATATGTTAATAAAGTTGAGAAAAGTCTTGTATGAAATTATTGTAATATCCAACTAGCCCCAATAAACTTCATATGTAAAACACATTCTTGGGTTGCTCCCAGGAAACCACAACACAAACCTTTTCTGGGTCAATAGATACACATGATTCTAATATTATATGACCTAAGAAGTGAAATTTGTCAACCCAGAAGTGGCACTTAGAAAACATGGCATAAATATGATGCTCTCTCGGTGTACTCAGAATGATCTCAACATGTTTGGCATGCTCACTATGAGTACGAGAATACACCAAGATGTCATCCACAAAGACTATAAAAAAAAGTCAAAATAGGGGTGGAAACTCCTATTCATGAGAGCTATTAAAACAATAGGTATGTTCATAAGACCAAATGGAATAATAAGGTACTCATATAGACCACACCTACTATGGAAAGCTGTATGAGGTATTTATGATGGTTTTACTCACACCAGATGATAAACCGATCTCAGGTAAATCTTGGACAAGACCTTTTCACCTTGTATCTGGTTGAATAGATCATATATTCATGGAAGTGGATATTGGTTCTTGACTATAATTTTGTTAAAACTTTTGTAATCCATGCATAGAAGTAAGTTTTCATCTGACTTCTTAGAAAAAATCATGGGAAAACCCCAAGAGGATGTATTGGGTCGTATAAAGCCTTTGGCCTCTAGATCCTATAACTTCCACTTGAGATCTCTAAGCTCTATTGTTTCCATCCTATATTAAAGAATGGACACTAAAGATACTCTTGGAACATGATCAATTGCAAACTCTAACTCTCTCTTATGAGGTAATACAGAAAAATATTCAAAAAATACATCCCTAAAACAATCTACTACTGGATGGAAATCAGCTTGTTGTAAATCCTGATCCTCCATGAAGAGATTTTCAATCTTGGCAGTCACTCCACCTAGCCCATGATGCTCCTATCTAGCTATACCAGCCTAGAAATCCCACTCACCCTTATGTAGAAAACCACTTCCCTCTTCAGTCTACAAAATCATGATAATGAACCAATGAGTCCATTCTGAGTATGACATCGAAACCCATCATCTCGAGAACAAAGAGGTTCCATAAGAAAGGGTAACTTCCTACCTCAAGGGGAAAGTCCCTGTAACGGTGTATTCCCTCTGTTCATACCTATAATGGATTGTCTATGGTCATTACACCATAATGATACTATATCTCTAGTTCAAGAAATTCCATGATAGATACAGAGATAAAAGAGTTTGAATCACCTGATTCAAATAAATCAGATACTATTGTAGAGGCTACTAGAATAGTACCTCGTACTATAGATGGTCATGTAGCCTGATCCTCAAGTATCGGCTATAGTGCATTCAAATAGCCTAATCCATGAACCTATGTAATAGATGGACTATCATGATCATAACTACTTTGTTGGTACTGCTAGTGATCTGGGGTTTGTCTACCAAAACCACAACCTACTCCTCATCGAGACTAATCAGTGCTATTCAAACTCCCCATCTGAGGTGGCATAAAAGAACTCACTCTTGAAGGTAGATCTATTGATGATCCTTTTCCACTCGAAGATGGTGGAAAGGTCCTCTAGAAACACTGAATATTCCCCATACTTCCACAAGAACCACACTCTAGTGGGTCTATATCACACTAAGGATTTGAATTCCCCTGTTGTCCATACTAATGACAGACTTTAGATCTATTGAAGCAAATACTCTGGTTGTCACCACCCTGACAAGAGACCTCAGGGGAATGCTTTCTGCCAGAATAAGAACTACTGTCCTAATGCGACACTGATCCTTTAAACCAAGTACTATTTTCGTCCCTTAGGTTACGATTAGTGATAAGAGCCTCATTGACTATTAAAAAAGGGTAGCCAGGAGAAATACATTCACCTGTGTATGGATGGCGTACTAGAGCCCATCCTTGAAATATATATCACGCAAAATCTCATCACCTTCTATAAGTAGTGAAAATCACTACAACTCAGTGAAACATGATGAATATTCCATAACTGACATAGAACCTTGCTCAAGATGCATGAATTATCTGGCTTTGTCATCTCCCAAAATCTGAGGAAAGAACTGATCATAGAAGGCAGTCTAGAAATCAACCCATAACATGCCCTGATGATGACCGACCTCAGTAATCACATTCCACCAATTCATGGTTGAGTCCTAAAGCATGTAAGTAGCAAGTTTGACCCTCTGCTATGGATTCATCTCATGATTCTTAAAGATAGATAATTTGGATTCTAGCCGAGACTCAGTAGCCCGCAAACCACCATCCCCTGAGAAAGTAGGAGGATGTTGCTGCTGGAAATCACGAGTTAGATCATCCATCAAAGGTGCAAGCCATAGAGCATCATTCATGGAATGCATCTGACATAGGAAGCTATCATGAACTTGGTAATTAGTTCCCAGATTAGGTACATTAGGTGGTGCCTCAAGTGGCACTCCTAGAGGTAAGACTGGTGGCTCCAGGCCCACCATGTATGGAGCATGGTCATCTCTACCCTCTTGGCGTACGATACGAGGACATTGTGTGAAATTGGTTAACAATTTCTAAGCACACAACTCAAGGAAAAAATTAAGAATAAAGACAACATCACTAGTGGAGGCTAAACGTAGTAAAACTCACCAGAAATGACACCCATTTATTTATAACATAATGGATCGACTCAGTAAATTACTCATCTCAACCCATGAGGGCCCATACACCTCATGAATTGAGACAGAAAATCAATCAATCACAACCAAGAGTAATACAAGCATAAGCTAACTATAATAACATCACTCAGCAATCACATGCATATCAAGTAATGAAAATTACTGAAATTCACTTATATGGCATGGAAATATGCATGAAATGTGAATTTTAGGTACCTATAATGATGCATGTAACAATTTTCCTTTCCCTCATATGATCTGACCAAGAAAATCCTAAAATAGAGTAATAATCAAAAACTACACACAACATGTGCATCACCCAATGTTTAAATAATATCAACTGTAATACAAAAAATCATATATATATATTTTAATTTTTGGAAACTTGGTTTTTACCTCGAACATGGGTTTGCGATGCCCACGTATGACTTATGACTAAGTCCCAAAAATTCCTATTCTCCAATCTATTGTCTCTAAATAGTAAAGTAAGAAAAGAAACCAGATCTGATACCACTTTATGATATCCAAGACCCGAATGCCACTTGAATGGTTCCCTGAGCTCAGTGGGCCACATGGCCTCAAGCGTATCTCCCCAAATTCTAGAGGCTACTGATTAGTAGCAGGGGCCTAGGGTGTGTCTATGGGGAGACTATGCCCTCATTATCAAAGTTTAGCGTAACATGTGGATGTAAATGTAGGTAAATAGAAAAAGAAAAATAATTAAACAGAAGGCACAATGTAAAATAGAGACATTAATATAATAACTAAAATTACTGGAATAACATCCAAGCATACAACAACTAATGATGATATTTTATGTCAATAGAAGGAAAAAATTGATACATGGTAGCAGACATAACATGTTCCACAAAAGTTTAAAGGAAATCAAAGACTATACCAAGCATTCCGAGTTCCAACTCGATCCTCTTCTATCAAGATCTATACTAAACAATAAGCAATCAAGTGTTGTAAGTCATATGCTTCACTTTGTCAACACCTTCAACCATGTAATCTACCCCAGGTACCAAATGACACCCATAGAGGGCGTGAGATAAATATCAGTGGGCCACCACCAATGGTTTCTATAACATATGGACCATGTAATGGAAATGCAATAGTGTGCAGGAATCCATATATAAAGTAAATCAATAAAATGTAACTAAATAACCAGGTACCTACTTCATCCCTTGGCTGGAATCTGAACATGTCACCAGTTCATTAATTAATCAATTATAGGTTTATATTAATAGGTCACATGAGGCATGGCCAACCCTGACATTGTCTCTTGATGTGTAGATAATGAAAGTTTCAAGGTAATAACCAAGGCAAAATAGACCTCAAGGGTCACCAAATCAGTAGTAACTAAAGCTTGGATAATGATAAGAGTGTAATCCAAGGATCATGTCCAGAGAATTCCACAATAAGGTGCCTACCGAATCCAAGGTGATTGTCCAAGGTAATATGGGGATAAGCAGAGACAGGGCCCCATGGGCTGTAACCATGGAACCTACTTGTCAATGTTGGATCCAATGAGTGTATCCAAGACTTCCTTTAATAATATGGAGGGATCATGCAGTGTCATACCAGGAATCTTAGAATATACAAGGATCGAGATCTAGGCGGTTCTCAACCTAATCAAGTTGTATCCTTGAATCGGATTGGGGTTCTTGAGTGCTCATGGCATTCCCCGATCAGAATCCAAGGTGAGATCGAGTCAGACCATTATTATTTGACTATGAATTTGTGTAATATTTCATTTGGTTAAATCCTTTCCTTTCATTAGTTTGGTAAGGTCAAGTAGCATTCAACCATTGGTTCAAGCCTTTCCTTTCATTAGTGTGATAAGTTTAAGTAGCATGTAACCTTTTAATCCAGGCATTTGGTTAAATCATTTCCTTTTAGTAGTGTGACAAGTCCATGTATCATGAAACCTTTCATTTAATCCAATTAAAGAATATTCCATATTCAAGTTTTATTCTGCTACCTTCCATTAATGTGGTAAGGGGTGCTATGGATATGCAACTTACTATTCATTTACATTTAAGGAGAAGTCATATACTTGGTAAACTTTTCAATTTCCATTCCATAGTTCATTGTAAAATTTAAGCACTCACGTTAGGTAGGTCAAGTGGTATGTATACATGGTACTTAACATTATGAAATTTATATTATAAAAAATCTATTTAATATAGGAAATCTTACCCTTAGAATGGTCAAGCCAAGGCACACCCGAACGGTGGTGAAAACGTGTCAAAACACTAAACAACAAATATGGAATAACCTTTGACATAGAAGGAATGGCGTTGTGACCATAACCACACAAAATTACTCAAAAATATAAAAATATCATATCTATATGGTTCTAATGATTATAAGCATGCCATATAAGTTCTATTAACATCACTCGATGAAATTGGTGGGCCCCATACGACAAATCCAAAATCAATGAACTTTAGTGATGAGTTATAGACTACCCACCCCAGTGCTGTATGATACTCCTACTATGATATTGTCCCTTGATTTGGCTCAGATCAAAGTAGATCTAAAAAAATAGAAAAATTCTCATACCCTGATAACTCGGTCGAAAGCAAAAGAGAAGGAGAACGGCTCAATAGGACTCGAGTACTTATTGTTGCACATCCAACATGACGAACAAAAGCTCAATTTAATCCCAAATGAAGGAGATCTCTTGATTCCTACCTTAGATATTCAAAGTGATCCAAAATGAGATAAAATTAGGTTAATCCCACTGAAATACATATTAGGGAGGAAGAGGGGTTCTAATCATATCATTAATGGAAAAATTGTCAATTTAGACAAAAAAATGGCCTGTGCACGGTTTGTCTTCATGGTTTGAAAAAACATGTGCAAATAGTGAGAGGTTTTTTAGGTGGAAGTGTAATATTGCACGATTAGGTTGAATGACCATGTGAAGTGGTTCTGTCCAAAAATTTCAATCTTCACGATTATCCAAACTGTGCTCCAACCGTGCACTAACAACGCAACCTATCCAGTTTTCCCAAAAATATGGGTTCCAAGCTCTGAAATTTCCTTGGACACCCATGATAACTTTTATAACTCATTAGGCATAAATATTAGATCTAAATAAAATATTTATACTGAAATTTTAAAAGATCTATACCTGAGTAAAATACCAGGTTCTTACAGATAAACAATGATATTGCAACATACAACTCTTACCACTTTGGTAACTTATGAATCAAAATCCCTATGAAATAATAACTTAAAAGGAAAAATTAAATGTAATAATAATAAATATATTAATTATATGATATAAAAAAGGGGTTGTACAAACACTTAATAAAATATGATATGTGCATAACATTACTTATGTCCGAAGGAAGACAATTTTAGATGATAAAACCTTTCTTAGAACTTGAATTTCTTTAAAAGTGATCTACCATCATATATAATAAATGTTACTTTAAAATAATTCTATTAAATAGTCATTTATCTAATTATAAGATCATATATGATCCATTTATAAAATTTAAACACCCTTTATTAATATTTCCTTATTAAAATTGTTTTTTCTGGGTGTTAATTGTTTCATTCTTCATGAGAATTTCAGTTCAGTATTTATGGTCCATGTAATTTTATCAAGGATACATCACAATATTAATTTTAATGATTATTTAAAAATAAAATTTATTCATTATATAAATATTTAATTCTTTCATTAAATATAGAGTTATAAAAATGAATTATATCGTTCATGGAGATGGTAGGAAGTACGTACACATGAAAAATATTTACAAATTTTTAATAGATGGAATAAAAGATATGAAAATAATAATTCCCATTTATTGAATAATTATTATATATCATATATAATCATTAAATCCATCCATATTACCATCCATGTAAAATAGGAATGAAAAATGAATCACGTTGCTTCATAGAGGTTGTAGTCCATCCTTTTGAACGGGTTGGAAGATAAGAAGGTAAATATGATTCTATAATTCCAATTTTTTTTTATAAATATAAAATATAAACTTTTAACTAATCATAATAACCATCTATGAGAGATAGTGATGAAAAATTAATTGTATCACTACATGGTGGTGGTAAGCCATATGTACGTATGAGGAATACTTTCACATTCCATTTGATGGAAAGAGGATGAATAATTTTTTTTCATAATCATAATAACATGTCAATTTATTTACCATACTAAATTTATTTTTTATGAAGAATATAATTGAGTTAGATGAGGTAAAATAATAATTAACATGAAAGTGATTAATTATGGAGATTACCTCTTCTATGAAATAACTCCTCTAGATATCCTCCTAAGGTCCATAGGGTTTGTTTTTTTAAAATATCATAACCTCTAGAATGTTGATTGGGTAATATTTAAGAGAATTACATAGATTTTGGTTGATATAAAAGGCACAATGTGGTGTGAAGATGATATAGTAAGGGTGTAATTTTATAATTGAGGGGAGGGGGAACTCATGGGATTTCCTAAAATATCGAATTATAACAATTTCATTTTCTTTAAAAATTCTTAAAAAATGGATAGTTATTCAATTATAAGGTAGGATAGAGATAAAATACCATCAAACAATTAAATTTTAATATGATTATTTGGTTTTTTAAATCTTATAATTTGGTTCAACCCCTTAGTTAACCCTTATTAACATTTATCATAGTAATGTATTTTTCAATTTTTAAGGGTTATAACATTACATATAATGTGATAATTAGCTCATATATATACAATATATGAAAATTTTGACCATATATTTAATGCCCCAAATTGTCATAAATAAAATTTTTCATTCTCATTTAATGAAATTTCTTATTAAGTAATATAGTTATAGAAAACACATGCACATATTTGATTTTATTATATACTATCAGATTTAATTGAAATTTAAGATTAATTACCATTGATAATATAGTCATTGAATAGTTATCCCAGTATTACTATAAGTATAGGGTTTTAACAAATCCAATTGACCTAGAAAAAGGAAGTGATCACCACAAATTGTAGGATCTTACCCTAAGAATCCCATTTATTGAATCATCTAAGGGATATAGTATTTTTGGAAATTTCCCTTGACTAATATAAATATTAAATCCACCAAATTAACCATTATAAAAAAATATATGGGAAGTCCAATCTCATCGAGATCACAACCCAAACCATGTTCGCAAACCACACCATGAAATTCCCACCATCGAGCACCTTACCCTTAGGGAGTTTTCTGGTGTATCAAAGGGATATGTAAGAATGACCTAGAAATATGTGTATGTATATTATTTTTTAAATAATAATGAATATATTTCCATAAAATTATTTTTACTTTATAAATGATTTTTATATTGATTCAATAAAACACAAATAATATTTTGGGTTAATATTCAAATTCAATTATGGAATCTATTTTGATGAATTAATGTATTCTTGAAATAAATAATATTTTAATAAAATATTATTATTAAATAATGTTTATTAAATATAAATGATCATATAATTTTTATTATGTAAAATGTAATTATTATCGGGTTCAAAAACTGTTATTGTGAAAAAACTCATCATTTTCAATAAATATCAATTATTATTTTAAAAGTGAAAATTTAAATATTTATAAAATTATTTAGATAAAATGGATATTATTTTTGGAATAAGAACATTGAAATTATCCAACTTTTAATTTTTCATAATTTTATGAGGCAGAACAATTTTCGAGTAAAAATTAAATATTCTATAAATATAATCTGTGTTTTTAACATCATAATGACCAAAAAGTGATATAATAATTACTATAAATTTTATCCATGACCAAATAAATGTTCTCCATTTAGATTAATTTTATTTTTTAATTTTATTTTTTTATAAATCCATTATGAATCCTCCAAAACATGAAATATATTTTAAGGTTTTAAAATCATTTCTCTAAGAGTATGACACACATCCACATAATAAAGTAAATTATTTTATTTATTTTGGAAATTTAATTTATACAATAATTTAAACCACTCCTATTTGGAATAATAAATGGAAAAAAACATTGGATGATTTGTGCTTTTGGTTATTTTGTTATGTAGAGTCCAAAAACAAAATAACAATGAAATCCCCCTCATTTCCAATATAAACCCACCCATCCTCCAATTTCTCTTCACTTAATCTCCTTTTACCCCACACTCTTTAGAGTCCTCATAAGTTCCCCCCAAGCTCTCAATAATCCCCTATCAATCATTTGGAGTCACACACTCATATAAGGGACCTTTCTCTCTATTTTTTTTCAATTGAAGCACCTTATTTTAAATTTGTCTTCTTAATTGACTTTTTTTATAATTTAATTTATTTATAAATATACCCTACTGTACAATGGATATTATTTTAATTAGATATCATTTATACTCTCTCATATTGAAATTTTTTCTAAGGTGTTACTAAGACAAAATTTCCTAACACATTTCTCTCTTCTCATTTCTATTCAGTCACTTATTCAATGTAAATTCTATTTAATTCCATTTTATTATATTGGGATATGTTATTACATATTCTAAATACTATCCATTTAATTTTTAAATTATGATATCCACCTTTAACTCTCATTAATCCTTCCATGATCATTTATGTACACCCATTACCATGCTGAAATATATTTAAGATTCTTTTCTTTATTAATGTTTCTTTATTACCTTATGCCTTGTATTTCAAGTTTCTAATGTTTGGATATGTTTTTACATTCCCTTATTAATTCTATTTTTATGTATAAGTGATGAGATACACCTTTATCTCTCATCATCCCATTTTATGAATCATTAAGTGATGTTGTTATGTTGTCAATATTTCACCATGACTTTCCATGTAAAAGCAACTGTGTACTGAATAACACAACCATTTCCTATCAATGGTGTTAAAATTTATGAAAATATGACCTCTTATTTGGGACTTACATATATTTATTTCACACTAATTGATTGTGGTATAATTTATTATGATGAATGAATCTATGTTTTATATTCTATGTAAAATACTTAAGCATGAGAATGAAATGAATATAATGGGTGCACCCATATAACACTCCAATGTATTGGGTAATGATTAGTATCTTGATATATCGTGTTGGGATAGGTAGTGAACCGAATTAATTGATGGGAGTTTGTCCACCATGGATTTTTTGTAGTTTATCCTTGACCTACATCTATGATTTAGTGTTTGTTGTTGTTTCCACATTTACAATGTAATGATGTTCATGTTATATCATACCTTATTATTCATGTTCCTTTTGTGAACCATTGATATTCCTATTTTATAAAATGTAATTTCTTATTCATGTTATGTCTTGTTTATTCCATCACTAGGATTTATAGATCACTACTTTCCTATGTTTTCTCTATGATATTTAGTGGAGTTTTAAATGACATGGAATTTTTAGTAGCATTTTATGGATTTTTTATTAATGTTGTTTTATCTCATGTTCAAGATGTATTGTTTGTTACTAATTAAAAATAAAATAGAATTATTTATCTCTTGGTTTGTATTAAGTAAAAATTTATTTAATATATTAAGAATTAACGTAGAATAAAGTGGAGGGTTATTATAGTTGGTATCATAGAAAAAGTTTAGTTATTTTTGGGATTATGATTAGAAAATTTAGAAAAATCCTTATGGATAAGACTAATTTTAATAAAATATCCATAAATTTTGTTAAGTATAGAGTATGTGGTTTATCAAGAAAATAAATCCATTTAAGGATACTAAAAGTGGACTTGGTTTTGGAATATATATACCGAGGGGTAATAACTCTGACAAGGTGTTCTAGGCCTAACCCTGGGTAACTTGGTACATGACCACAAGTGTAGAGACCCGAAGCCTAACGTACATGAACATTACATTACTTTTGCGGAATACTTAATACATAACAAAAATATACACACAAGGATCGTAATAGTTTAGTGTCTTTGGAAACTCGGAACGTAATCTTCTAATCCTGGTGAAAGATCTTCAAAATCTCCCACAAAGATCTTCCTTTTTTTTACCTAAAACCTTTCTTTATATCCTGGGGAAAAGAAAACATAAAAGTGTGAGCTCAAATGCTCAGTAAGGGTAAACAAAAGAAATATCAATCACATAATTTTCATAAGAACATAACATTTTTGGAAATCTTAACCTGCAAAAGAGAGCATAATTTCATAACATGGGATAAATCATAGTAGTGAAAATGAAACCCTTACTTAAAACATTACTCATTGTGGAATACACACATAATCATAGAGAATCATTTCTTGTTAGTCAAGACTCATTGCCAAGACTATCTTAGTGGACAAAGTCCCTTTCTGAATCGAGTAATCCTCGTTTCAGTCCTGTTTCACTGAACCGGTATAACCTACCATTCCAGCCATGTCTATCTCATGAGATATGAAATATTTACCCAATGCATTGGAGGGAGATATAGGTCCCACCCATATCTTAATGAATCCTTTCTTATGTGTGCCACAAAATCATAAATCATACATCATTGCATAACCCATGTAATAAAAATGGGATTCTTAAACAACATGACATCATAAAACCATTCATATAAGATAAAGGAATTCATAAACATAATTTCATCACAACATAGTCAAATCAATGTAAAAATATGGATAGAAACATAACCCTTTATTATCTTATATGGAAAATAATTTTGATAAAACACTTGAATTGAATTCTTGAGGAAAATATCCTTTCTTCTTCAAAATCAATTTCTTTTCACAAAACATCATGCAATTTTAAAAGAAAGAGATTTTATTGAAAATAGTAATGAAATCTTTTAGAGGAAGCTTCATGAAAATAAGGCTTTATAAAACAGTATAAATCCGTTCGTGCCGTATAAGTTAAAAAAAACATTCTTCGTACTTTTGTCGGAAAAGTCAAAAAGTACCTCGTACGAAAAACGAAAAAAGATTCCTTTCATATCCTTTACTAAAAACTCATAGAAGGGTAAAATTGGATTTAAACAATTGTTGGTGGATGGAAATAATATTACATATTGAGGTAACATGTATGTGGATGATAAAAAACACCCCAGTAAATACTTACGAATAAACAATCTCGGATAAAAATGAGATTGTGATATTTCCCTTACCTTAGGTCCGACTTGCTTTGTAAGTGTCCGAACCTCCTGTATAATGATTTAAATCATGTTATTGACTTATTACAGAATCATATTCATTGTTATGATATCATATATGGTTCACTTATGACATTATATTACCCGTTCTTTTGTAAATTCCATGTTAAAGAAGCGTTTTGGGTAAAATCGTTTCATTTATCGTAGGTGTTTTGACTTGTTGTTCTTGACATCATTATTACTTATATCATGATTTACTTACTTCCAGAATATAAAATATGATTTATATATCATATATATTCAGTATATATATATATATAATAGGTAGATAAATAAAATGAAAAACACCGTTCATGGAGACGGTAGTCCGTACGTACGCATGAACGCTGTTTTCCTTTCCTTATTGTCTTGAAATGGAAGTAAGTAGATGAAATATGTCACACCTGTTTTTATTTTACTTTATTTAGTTTATTTATCATGGCGTCGGGTGTTTTTTCATGTGTGCGGGCGAGTCCCGGTTGGAAATTTTAATGTTTGGATGAGTTTATGGTTTGGAATAGTGCGCGAACACCATACGGTTGTGACGCGCAGCCCGTTTGTAGTCCTCTTGGGTACCGTGCAGTGCGCGCGTACCCCACAGTCTTTTAGTTTTAATGTAATTAAATTCATTTGTTGAGGAGTTTAATATATATTTATATATATATGATTATATAGGTGTATAAATATTTATGTGAGTATATATGTTTATACATTATTATCATTTTTATTATTATTACTATTATTATTATTATTAATATTATTTTTAACGTAATGTGCATATATGTATGTTTATATGTGTATATATACCCGTATGCGGATAAATATATATTTTCTTAACATTATATGTTTATGCGTAAATGTGTTTATGCATACGATTATATATGTCTATAAGTTGTAATTTGTTATGTATGTTCATATGTGTATGTTTATAAATTTGTTTATATAATTGTATCTATATATATGTTTATATACACACACATATATATATATATATGTGTGCATATATGTTTGTAATTATAATAATAATGATAATTATTAAAATTATTATTATCAACCTCTTTTTATTAACTATCTTATTCTATTTTATTTTATTTGATTTATTTATTTTACTTTACTTTATTTTATTTATTTCTTCTTTTATTTCATTTTATTTACCCTTTTTTTTATTCTCTATTATTATTATTATTACTTTTATTTTTATTGTTATTTTTTTTTCTTCTCTCTTCTCTCTCTTCTCCCTCTTTCCCCCGTAACCCTATGCGCCGCCACCCTTTATTTTATTTTTTTTTTCTTTCTTTTTCTCTCCCTATCCTCTCTCTTTCTCTCTTCCCTCTTTCTTTCTTCTTCCTCCGCGCGAACCGATCCTCCTCCTTCCCCTCGCTGTGCGACCCGGACCCCTCCTTTCCCAGCCGCTGGCTGCCGCACCTCATCCCGTCCGGCTTTCCCCCGGCGGTTTTCTCTCCGGCCGCGCCTCCTCCCGCGCAGCTGCCTCCTCCGGCCGAAACCCCCCAGCGCCGCCCTGTCTTCCCTCTACCAGCGGCGCAACGCCCTCCGGCCACCGGCACTACACCAGCTGCGCACCCTCCGACCCGCTGCGAGTCACCGCCGACCATCTGCATCTCCTACTCCCGTCCAGCCTCCCTCCTTCGGTGTCCCGGCTCCTTCCACCCTCGTCGGACCGACCCCGCCTCCCATCCAGCTTCCCGTCCGGCCGCACCTCCCTCACGCACGACGGCCCCCTGGATGCTCCCTTGTGCGCGTAGTGAACCCCTTCCCCTCAGCTCCCGCATGTGCGTGCGTGAGCCCTCCGGTTCGGCGCCCTCCAACCCACCGGTGCGAGCCCCCCCAGTCCGGCGAGTCTGACCTGTCCAGCGACCTTCCAGCATGGTCATGTTTCCCCTTACCAACAACCATCTCCTCCTTCGGTATATTTATTTATTTTTGGCGTTTTTCTCAAATTAACCGAACCCTAATGCTTCGGTTTGTAATTTGCGTGTTTTTATCGTTGATTAGGGTGTGCGGTCGGTCTTTAGGGTGTTATTATTCCTTCTGTTGAAGGTTTCATCGCGTCTGCACTTATTTTGAGGTAGGTGTTTCCAACCTTCCCTTTGTGGAATGATCCATTAGAACTTGCATGGTTTCAATAAATTTTTAAATGATATTCACACCTCTATTATGCCCTTCGATAGATGCAACGGGTGGTTTCTTATTGATTTAAGTTATTAAAAATATGTTTTCTAAGTATTTTGTGTGAATTTCTTAAGTTTAAGGCATCTAGTGTGTTTATTTTGAAATTCCTTTGTTCTATTCAAGTGGATTTTGATCTTTTATGAAATGTTTAGCTTTACAGTGTTGTAATGGTGTTTGTTGGTTTGTGAACTTAGTTTGGTGGGTTTGATTTGGCAACTTTATGGCTTGTTGAGGATGTGCGGCTGATCATAACAAAGTTTTTTAAGGGGCTTTGGGTGTGTAATGTCATGGGTGTCTTTGGAATGGTTTAATAAATTTTAGAGTGGTTTAATAAATAGTGTATATGGTGCGAAGTAGGTTTTGATACTTTTGTCCAGGTGGTTCTTTTGCACGGGTTGTCTGCTTGTATTGTTTTAAGTCAAGTGGTTCTGTGTTTTTAGTTGCTGTGCGTTTATTGCAGCGTGTTGGCGAGGTGACTCCGCGACACCATGGTCATCGGCTTGCGCGTACTTGTACGTCTGTGCGATGCGTGTCGCGTCGCCGTGTTCGAGCTGCGAGTTGAGGTAGGTTCCCACTGCACTTGCCTTTGAATTTAGAATTTACTTATTTCTTGTCATTTAATTAATTTTCATCAAATTGGAAGTAGTATTTAAATATTATTTTTTCTAGAGTAGTTATACTGCTGGAATTGGAACTGCTTCTTTCTCTGCATCGTACCGAAAGCTTTTCTTTTCATGATTAGCTGTTGCGCAATATTGAAAATGCCCATTTGGCCCTTATGTTTGTGCTTCAGAATTAAAATGGTGATTTGGTCTACCTAAATGAGATTTTAAATGTGTTTTCTGGTTTTAAATGTGACGACGTCTGATCCTTCTTTTGGAATTGATTTGGTATTGATCAAGTACATGAGGCCCGTTTGGTACTTTTAATGAAATTAATGTTTTGAAAAGTCTCTTTGGAGTGATCTTTTGTGTTTGTTGATTTGGTGAGCGGAGTATGTGATGCTTGTGCATCTTGACTAGTTTTACATTAGGGATGCACTCCTCTTTTATTATATGTGTTGACATGGGAACCTGACATATTGAGTGAATTATCTGAGAACGATTGCTGCACTAGTTTAGATCACGCACTGGCTAGTGGCCCCATAGCAGGGGAATACTGAGTTATTGCTGCTATGGGGATTGGGCCCCTCGGTTAGGCCATGTAGGGCTATGCCGGGCGTTAGGGCGTTATGACGTCATCGAGTTAGGGCATGCCTTCAGGATGAGTCAGATGTATAGTACGTTCTGGTTTGTTCACGATCTCCTAGGTTCGACCCATGTCTCGTTTAGTGTTTATTTGTTTACGGCAGACGATTGAGAGGTCGAGTTTGGATGCCGACCCTTGTGTGCCACTTTTTCCCGTTTCCCTTAGTGTGTGTTGTGTGTGATTTTATTTTTGACTAACGAATAAAGTTTGGTTTTCTAATTGTTCGCAAAATGTTTTAAAATGCAATTCACCTGTTCCTTCCAACATTAAAATTCTTCTAAATTAAAAAGGGAAATGGACTGTTACTTGTTTTCAAAAATGGAAAGTGTGTGTGTGTATGAAAACCTATATTTTCTATAATGTAGTTCAAACTAGAAGTTGGTAAATTCTTCTTTTAATGGTAGTGCTTTGGGAATAGTTTTATCGGGCTAGCCTACTGAGTTTTAATACTCACGCCTATAGTGTTTTCTTGTTTTTAGTTTCTGTTGCAGGTTGACTTGAGCTTGCTCGCCGTGGGTGAGAGTTGGTTGTGGTTTGTTGGGCGACTCTCGGGATCACGAGGGGTTCTGGTTCGTGGTCAGGTTAGTTATGTTCTTGGCTGTTTTATTTTATTGTTGTTTGTTTATTTCTGTTTCTTAGTAAATTTTTATTGGGCGAAATCGTTCCCCCGTGTACTCTGTGATGCCCTGGCGCTTGTCGCCAGCCCGGGAGGATCGGGAACGCCTCTCGGGCCATGTCGTGGACCGACTCGGGTGACCGGTTCGGGGTCGACCCGGGTTGGTTCGTGACAAAATGGTATCAGAGGAGGTCGGCTCTTGAGCAGATCTTGTTTTTCAGAGCGCCCATTGCTATTTGGATTTGTCATGGTAAAGGGAGTAAAGTTGCTCGAACTTGAGGCATTGGAACGGGAAGGACGTCATGAACCCTTGCTCGTTCTAAACCTCGATTTACCATGAGATGTTTGGGTTGTTACTGTCTTTTGGGTCTTCTGGACTGTTTTATGTTGGGAAATGAAAAGGGAGTTGGGAAAGTAGCTTCGTGAGCTCACAGGGCCTGGCAAGCCTTGTGGAGCCGGAGACTTCACCCTACAATTCTCTCAGTGACGATGGTATGGCTGACGTATGGCCGCCAACCATATGGTCGAGTCACCCATCATTACTAGTTTCCCCTTTAGTGAATGGGTTTTTCCTTCATTTTGAAACTCATTGAGTAATGTTGAATTTCAAATGGTATTGGTTATGTTTTGATTAAGTTCCTCGTTTCTTTGTTCCGTAGTGTTCGCCCCCACGAAGGCTCGATGGATGCTCAATGTGCAACTTCAGGTGGTGCATCCTTAGTTAATCCTCCAGTTGGTCAGCCCATCGATTATGTTTTGGAGTTCCGAAAGTTGAACCCTCCTCTCTTTTATGGACAAGAAGGACCTCTTGAGGCAGAGGAGTGGTTGCAGAAGATTGAAAAGAAGTTCAGTTCCATTGGTCTACCTGAGTCATTAAAGGTGAAGTTGGCTACCTTCATGCTTGAAGGTCCAACCTGGAAATGGTGGAAGTCCATGTCTCGGAACAAGCCTGGGGAAGATTTGACATGGGAGTTTTTCAAGTCATCGTTCATCCAACAACACTTCTCTGAGTTGACGAAGCTGAGGAAGAGGATGGAGTTGTGTTGTCTCCAGCAGGGCGTTGAATCGGTACTGGAGTTCTATCGACAGTTTGTAGACCTAGTTCCGTATGATCAGTGGTTTGTTGCGAATGATCCCGGGAAGGCTCGACAATTTGAGTCTGGACTCTGACCTGAGCTGCGTTCGAGAGTGGAAGAGCTCAACCTAACCACCTTCTCAGATGTTGTCGAGCAAGCCTTTCTTGCTGAAGCTGAGCTAGTAGGAGGACTTAAGGTGGCGAATCATCCAGCTTTGGGAAGCATTTCAGATGATGCTAGTAAGAAGAGTAAGAAGCGACCTGATGCTGGTGGTGCTGGTAGAGGAATCAAGAGGCCTTCAGACCTTCAGTCATCTTCTTCACAGCGCAATGTTGTGATCTGTCACCAGTGTGGTAGGCAGGGTCACAAAAGGCCGACATGTCCAAGTGCTCCAAGACCCTGCCACACCTGTGGACGTATGGGTCACTTGAAGCGGTTCTGCCGAGGTGTCTCCAAGAAGCGCGCTAAAGCTAGACCTGGATCATCGAAGGTCACTTCAGCCCATCAGCAGGAGTAGGGAGATGTTGGTGGATGAGCTTGATGTTTTCTTCTTGTAATGTTTCTTGGATGTAGTAGTCGTTACCTGTACTGTTTTGGGGTGTTCTTTTCTTTCAGTCGAAAGAATGGTTGTGGCTGAACTCTTTTAAGCCAATGATCTTATGGATGTGTGATTGTTAAAAAAAAATGGTCCTGTGTCATGCTTCTGGGGTTTCATAAACCTGACTGAGAAGCCGGAAGATGCTTCATTCATCAGAGCTCCAGCCACAGGTCTCGGAGTGAAGCTAGCGCGTAGTCGGGGGAGCTCCAACGAAAGGTGAAGTCTTGCGACAGGGTGTTGTTCTCAGTAAGTGCGCGTAGTCGGAATCATTTTCCTCATTATGCCTAGTTTATGTGTAATAACTTCCTGGTCATGTCGTTGCTCTCATTTATTAAGAGCTGCTCGCTTTATGCTTTCCGGGTGGGGGTGGTGTGTTGGACAGGGCCCCCCCTCCCACCCGTGGGAAGTGATGGCTGGTGATAATGCCGGGAGGTCCTCCTATTCTTCTCTTCTCGGAAGCTTTATGGTGGGGAGTCCATTCGACCTCCCCATGTTGAAAATTCTGGTGATCATGTTTTTTTTTGACTCAGGTGATGGCGTTCTGGTCCTATTCCAGGAACTGACATAATTCTTATGGTGTGGATACCCATCACGGGTCTCGCTAAATTCAGTTTAGCTTGTTTCTTATGGTGGGGAGTCCGTTCGGACTTCCCATGTCAATCTCCCATTTTTGTTCTAGGTTTTGGTTGGGTTGTGGTTGGTCTTATATGGAACCACAAAAAATTTTATATTCATCTTTTGGTAAGGAGTTGTGGTTTGAGAGTTCCAGTGTCAGATTGGAGTAAGGTTTTAAGTGATACGCGTTGGATGTGGATCTGACCTGTTTGTTAGTTTCAAAAGAGTCGTCGTGTTTTTATTGGCGTTGTACCAGATGTTGTGTTTTAAGGTTGAATTGAAGATGGAGATTTGGTTGAGTTCTGTTGAATGGTGTTAAGGTGGGTGTATGTTTGGCCTGGATCTACTATTGTTAAAGTTATTTGTCCTTTTAAGCGATCAACTGGAGGTGGTCACACTTTTGGGGGCGGGCGACACTTAGCGGGTAATTCGCTCATATTATATGAGTTCTTTTGGTTTATCGCTTCCCTTTTAGGGAGTGTTTTAGAATCTCTTGCTGTCGCTCTCTAGATATTTCTTTAAATTGTAAAGTAATGTCAGTTTTCGTTTGGGGTCTTGATCTTGTTATGGATTTCCGGGGGCGGAAAGCTTTATGGTGGGGAGAATTGTCACACCTGTTTTTATTTTACTTTATTTAGTTTATTTATCATGGCGTCGGGTGTTTTTTCATGTGTGCGGGCGAGTCCCGGTTGGAAATTTTAATGTTTGGATGAGTTTATGGTTTGGAATAGTGCGTGGACACCATACGGTTGTGACGCGCAGCCCGTTTGTAGTCCTCTTGGGTACCGTGCAGTGCGCGCGTACCCCGCAGTCTTTTAGTTTTAATGTAATTAAATTCGTTTGTTGAGGAGTTTAATATATATTTATATATATATGATTATATAGGTGTATAAATATGTATGTGAGTATATATGTTTATACATTATTATCATTTTTATTATTATTACTATTATTATTATTATTAATATTATTTTTAACGTAATGTGCATATATGTATGTTTATATGTGTATATATACCCGTATGCGGATAAATATATATTTTCTTAACATTATATGTTTATGCGTAAATGTGTTTATGCATACGATTATATATGTCTATAAGTTGTAATTTGTTATGTATGTTCATATGTGTATGTTTATAAATTTGTTTATATAATTGTATCTATATATATGTTTATATACACACACATATATATATATATATGTGCATATATGTTTGTAATTATAATAATAATGATAATTATTAAAATTATTATTATCAACCTATTTTTATTAACTATCTTATTCTATTTTATTTTATTTGATTTATTTATTTTACTTTACTTTATTTTATTTATTTCTTCTTTTATTTCATTTTATTTACCCTTTTTTTTATTCTCTATTATTATTATTATTACTTTTATTTTTATTGTTATTTTTTTTTCTTCTCTCTTCTCTCTCTTCTCCCTCTTTCCCCCGTAACCCTATGCGCCGCCACCCTTTATTTTATTTTTTTTTCTTTCTTTTTCTCTCCCCCTCCTCTCTCTTTATCTCTTCCCTCTTTCTTTCTTCTTCCTCCGCGCGAACCGCTCCTCCTCCTTCCCCTCGCTGTGCGACCCAGACCCCTCCTTTCCCAGCCGCTGGCCGCCGCACCTCATCTCGTCCGGCTTTCCCCCGGCGATTTTCTCTCCGGCCGCGCCTCCTCCCGCGCAGCTGCCTCCTCCGGCCGAAACCCCCCAGCGCCGCCCTGTCTTCCCTCTACCAGCGGCGCAACGCCCTCCGGCCACCGGCACTACACCAGCTGCGCACCCTCCGACCCGCTGCGAGTCACCGCCGACCATCTACATCTCCTACTCCCGTCCAGCCTCCCTCCTTCGGTGTCCCGGCTCCTTCCACCCTCGTCGGACCGACCCCGCCTCCCGTCCAGCTTCCCGTCCGGCCGCACCTCCCTCACGCACGGCGGCCCCCTGGATGCTCCCTTGTGCGCGTAGTGAACCCCTTCCCCTCAGCTCCCGCATGTGCGTGCGTGAGCCCTCCGGTTCGGCGCCCTCCAACCCACCGGTGCGAGCCCCCCCAGTCCGGCGAGTCTGACCTGTCCAGCGACCTTCCAGCATGGTCATGTTTCCCCTTACCAACAACCATCTCCTCCTTCGGTATATTTATTTATTTTTGGCATTTTTCTCAAATTAACCGAACCCTAATGCTTCGGTTTGTAATTTGCGTGTTTTTATCGTTGATTAGGGTGTGCGGTCGGTCTTTAGGGTGTTATTATTCCTTCTGTTGAAGGTTTCATCGCGTCTGCACTTATTTTGAGGTAGGTGTTTCCAACCTTCCCTTTGTGGAATGATCCATTAGAACTTGCATGGTTTCAATAAATTTTTAAATGATATTCACACCTCTATTATGCCCTTCGATAGATGCAACGGGTGGTTTCTTATTGATTTAAGTTATTAAAAATATGTTTTCTAAGTATTTTGTGTGAATTTATTAAGTTTAAGGCATCTAGCGTGTTTATTTTGAAATTCCTTTGTTCTATTCAAGTGGATTTTGATCTTTTATGAAATTTTTAGCTTTACAGTGTTGTAATGGTGTTTGTTGGTTTGTGAACTTAGTTTGGTGGGTTTGATTTGGCAACTTTATGGCTTGTTGAGGATGTGCGGCTGATCATAACAAAGTTTTTTAAGGGGCTTTGGGTGTGTAATGTCATGGGTGTCTTTGGAATGGTTTAATAAATTTTAGAGTGGTTTAATAAATAGTGTATATGGTGCGAAGTAGGTTTTGATACTTTTGTCCAGGTGGTTCTTTTGCGCGGGTTGTCTGCTTGTATTGTTTTAAGTCAAGTGGTTCTGTGTTTTTAGTTGCTGTGCGTTTATTGCAGCGTGTTGGCGAGGTGACTCCGCGACACCATGGTCATCGGCTTGCGCGTACTTGTACGTCTGTGCGATGCGTGTCGCGTCGCCGTGTTCGAGCTGCGAGTTGAGGTAGGTTCCCACTGCACTTTCCTTTGAATTTAGAATTTACTTATTTCTTGTCATTTAATTAATTTTCATCAAATTGGAAGTAGTATTTAAATATTATTTTTTCTAGAGTAGTTATACTGCTGGAATTGGAACTGCTTCTTTCTCTGCATCGTACCAAAAGCTTTTCTTTTCATGATTAGCTGTTGCGCAATATTGAAAATGCCCCTTTGGCCCTTATGTTTGCGCTTCAGAATTAAAATGGTGATTTGGTCTACCTAAATGAGATTTTAAATGTGTTTTCTGGTTTTAAATGTGACGACGTCTGATCCTTCTTTTGGACTTGATTTGGTATTGATCAAGTACATGAGGCCCGTTTGGTACTTTTAATGAAATTAATGTTTTGAAAAGTCTCTTTGGAGTGATCTTTTGTGTTTGTTGATTTTGTGAGCGGAGTATGTGATGCTTGTGCATCTTGACTAGTTTTACATTAGGGATGCACTCCTCTTTTATTATATGTGTTGACATGGGAACCTGGCATATTGAGTGAATTATCTGAGAACGATTGCTGCACTAGTTTAGATCACGCACTGGCTAGTGGCCCCATAGCAGGGGAATACTGAGTTATTGCTGCTATGGGGATTGGGCCCCTCGGTTAGGCCATGTAGGGCTATGCCGGGTGTTATGGCGTTATGACGTCATCGAGTTAGGGCATGCCTTCAGGATGAGTCAGATGTATAGTACGTTCTGGTTTGTTCACGATCTCCTAGGTTCGACCCATGTCTCGTTTAGTGTTTATTTGTTTATGGCAGACGATTGAGAGGTCGAGTTTAGATGCCGACCCTTGTGTGCCACTTTTTCCCGTTGCCCTTAGTGTGTGTTGTGTGTGATTTTATTTTTGACTAACGAATAAAGTTTGGTTTTCTAATTGTTTGCAAAATGTTTTAAAATGCAATTCACCTATTCCTTCCAACATTAAAATTCTTCTAAATTAAAAAGGGCAATGGACTGTTACTTGTTTTCAAAAATGGAAAGTGTGTGTGTGTATGAAAACCTATATTTTCTATAATGTAGTTCAAACTAGAAGTTGGTAAATTATTCTTTTAATTGTAGTGCTTTGGGAATAGTTTTATCGGGCTAGCCTACTGAGTTTTAATACTCACGCCTATAGTGTTTTCTTGTTTTTAGTTTCTGTTGCAGGTTGACTTGAGCTTGCTCGCCGTGGGTGAGAGTTGTTTGTGGTTTGTTGGGCGACTCTCGGGATCACGAGGGGTTCTGGTTCGTGGTCAAGTTAGTTATGTTCTTGGCTGTTTTATTTTATTGTTGTTTGTTTATTTCTGTTTCTTAGTAAATTTTTATTGGGCGAAATCGTTCCCCCGTGTACTCTGTGATGCCCTGGCGCTTGTCGCCAGCCCGGGAGGATCGGGAACGCCTCTCGGGCCATGCCGTGGACCGACTCGGGTGACCGGTTCGGGGTCGACCCGGGTTGGTTCGTGACAAAATATATATGTATATATATACATAAATCCAGTAGCTTTATAATGTCATATATTTCATTATTATTTCTTATATATACATTATAATCATTCTTAAATGGTTAACATGGAGAATGAATCTCATCGCGTCGTGGAGACGGTATTCCGTACGTACGCACGAGCGATGATATCATTTCTATAAATATTGAATTGAATTGGAGTGTATTATACAATATATCAGAATCAATATGATGTTGTAATAACTATGTATAGTTATTCTTTACACCATTATACCCATCCATGTAAGGTGGTGGTGGAAAATAGATTACACCACGGCGTGGAGACGGTATTCCGTACGTACGCACGCGCGGTGATTTCTTTTTCCGTAGGATGGATAGATGGTGAAATAGGGTTGTTTCATACTTATAATAACATATCAGTATATGAGTGATACTGATGTTATTACTTCATAATGAAACAACCTAAGAAGAAGAAGTGGAAGTAGAAATAAAGATGAAAGAATTGGTAACGGTAATTACCTCTTCTTTGAAGTGCCTCTTTGAGACCTCCTCTTAGGGCACTAAAATTGGTCTTTGAGGAAGACCAGAACCTCTAGGATGTTTCTAGGGAAGTGGAGAGGATAAATTGGCAGGGGTTGGCCGAGCTTGAGTGCTCAAATTGGTGTGAGGAGGAGGGGGAGGAGGTGTCCTTTTATAGGGGAGGAGAGGGGCACCTTAGGAATATCTCAAAATATTATTTTATATTAAAGTCAAAATCGGTTTATAATGGTTCCAAAGGGTCTTATTTCGAAGATAAAGTGGGGATGGGTCGAAATCCTATCAACCAATAGGATTTAGACAAGTTTAGGGTATTATTTTAACCTTATCAATTAGATTTAACTCTAAGTTAAATAATTTAACTTTTACCGTGTCTTTTTGTTTTCTTTCACTATATGGTTAATAAACTTACTATAACATTCCAAACGAACCCCAAATTGTATATTATTAATACATATATCCTTATCTAAGTCATTTGGCCGAACATTAGATTTTTAGGAATAAAATAACAATTAATAATATAATATTTGATTTAAAAACTATTTTGTGTCAATTTTGACACTATTTGATATATGATTTTTTTTAAAGTCATAAAAGAATTATATGTTCGAACCAAGTTGATTAAATCAACACTAATATATCATAGTAACCTATAAAATTAGTGGAATTCATAAAAAGTCTTAAATTACATTTATTTTGGTATTTATATTATCAATTATGTCAATATTTCATTAATAAGATAATTACTGCATCATTTTTGTGTCATAAATAAATTATATTATTTGATGTCTAAAAATTACAAATAAAATACCATCATGTAGGAAATCTTTTTATCTTTCTAATTAATATTTATAGTCGAATTTAGCTTATGTATAACCCCATATTAAAAATGATTTACTTATTAAACTTTGATTTTAACTATTTTAACCCTTCTTTAAATAAATTAATAATAAATGTCCTAATCTAATCCAAGTGGGCCTAAATGGTCATATTTTATTCCTAAGTTTGTTTTTGGTCGAATTACACTTGTCCAATAGAATTAGGACATGTGTTAGGGTAATATTAATATCATATTTACCCTTAGTTACCTTATTTACTATTAACCGTGGTAAAAAAAGTAAAAAGTTACTATTCACCAAAAAATTATTTTCATCTCATTGAACCACATTTTAGTCCTTGATATTAACCGTGTCTCTCGGATTTTCGAAATTCCATTCACAGAAGCGGTAAAATTAAGTTTTATGCAAAATTCAGTTTTTAACCTACCACTTAGTAGTTTCACTATTCATCAAAAATTGATGTTTTTCAGAACAATGCCAAAATTTCATCCCAAGCTATATTTCATATTCCGAATTCAAAAATGAAGTCTATTTTACCAAATTCATAACATAAAAGTTGCATTAATTAATTTTATAATTAAATCCTGCTGTTAAAACAAATAGCGTGTTTTTAAGAAACAATATCTATCAAAAGATTGACACTTGTTTATGTCTAGTTTAAATGTGAAACTACATCCAATGACCAACATTGTATTAAATTGTAAAAATATATTCTAAATATACTTTAAAACCACTCAAATTAATGATTTATCACTATTAATTATTTCTATTAAAAAAGTTGTTTTTAATTATAATTTAGTAATTTTCACTATTCATCAGAATATGAAAGTTATCCGAAAAGTACCAAAATTTCACCTTAGGCTAAATTCGATACTCCGAATCCAAAAATAAAGTTCATTTTGAAAAATAAGATTTACTGGATTTCAAAAAGTGGTTATTACTATCATAACGGCTATTTTTAATAATATTTTTATAGCATATCGTTGTTTAGTGAAACTCGGTATTGCGTACTACACACGCTATCGAGGAAGGTCGCGATTGCGTGTAATGCAAGTCAAGTCAAGGATGTGTGTTGTGCAAGCTCCTTTTGGTGTAGCGTACAACACAAGACATTAATAAAATTAAAAAGAATATTTTTTTATAAAATCTTGGGCTGTTACAACGAGCCTTAATACACATATAGTTTGACACTATCATGGGATATTCTTTGGTAAATTCATAATTTCATTATGAACCATTTTAATGGAATAAAAAATCCCCACAAGAATATCTGTTAGAAAATAGATCTTGGATAACATATAATGAATCCTATAATTTAATGAAATAAATGTTATTTATATGTTATACATTTAATTTCATTTTATTAACCTTTATGTGTTTAATAGTTTAAAAAAATCATCCCCAATTTTCCTATTATTCTATCCAATAGCCGAAAATGGGAGAAATCAGGTAAACAATCAGTACTATGGGCAATGTGATGACTCCCCCAAAGACATTCCCAAACCAATGGGAGAAGGAATCATGATCATTATGAAGATACTCTCTAAACTAAAACATGTTCATAATAGAAACCTAGATCAAGAGGTGCACCCAAAACTCCTTAAGAGAGAACAAGCTTCAATATAAAGCTTTATGTGAAAAAGGCTTCCAACTTTCAATGGATTATCTGATCCTTAAATCATAGAAAAGTGGATCAAATACATTAAGAAGGTCTTAATCATCCTTAAATTTTCTTAGAAAGATAAGGTTATATTGGATGTTTATTGTATATAGGGATAAGTTGATTAGTGGTTGACATTGATCAAAAGTACAAAGCCTAAGTAAGATATCTAAGTGATGGAGTGGAAGGAACTCCAAAAAATGTTTTTCGATAAATATTTTCCTCGAACTCTCCCACATAAAATAGAAAGGTATTTCGTCACCATTAATAAAAAAAGATGATAAATTTATCTGTCAGTATGATGCAAACATCAAAAGAATTTCATGATACACCTTTGGCTTTATCGTTACCCCTGAATTTAAGTTCTAATGCTTCTTTGTCTTGATAAAACCTAGTATAGGAAAAGCCCTAGTGATATGTGACATTGATTGATATGAGGAAATTGTATGATGTTCCCTCAATATAGAAATTAAGATGAGAGATGTCCAAGGTTATTATGGGGATAATAAGCATAAAGTGGAGTTTAATTCTAGTAGTCCAATGGGGAAATATAATGGTGCTAAGAAAGTTCATCATCCCACTTATTAATGATGCGAGAAGAAGAAACCCAGAAATTTATTAAGGGGGATGAATAAATTATTTAGGTGTTGAATGTAAGGACACCTAGATAATAATTATCTATAGGAGAAACCCACTAATGTGATGGAGGAAAGGAATTCTCTAATATGCCCTCAACACATTGTTCATTACTATAACTATAAGGAACCAAGTCACTTTTCAATGAAATTCACTAAGAAAATGGTTTTTGGAGACAACCAAAAAACTCCAAGGAAGGAATGGTGATGTTTTTTCATTAATACCACTAATGTGGATCCAAAAAACTATGTGGTGACATGTATGATAGTTATTCCTTCAAGAATAGAGAACAAAATTTTTGATTCTAATTCTAATCATTACTTCATATCATATATGTTTAGTAGAACTATTCAAACACCTCAATAAAGAATGGAAGTAGATATGTCAGTGAAAATAGAAAATGGGGAAATTATTACATCCTGAGTATATAACTCCTCCCATATCACAATTTTTGGATTGAACATCCCACCAAACTTTATAAATCTCCCTTTGGTGGAATTTGATGCAATTATGGGTGTGTATTGTACTTCCCTTTATAGATACAACATCAATTTCCATGAAAAGTAAATCACTATCCATATTTGGAATTGAATCTGGATTCTATATAAGATCAAGGTGGGAGATGAATATTCTTTAGCACCGACATCTCAAGCATGGATATTATTTCTTGACAAGAAAGCATATCTAGATCAGGTGATTGAGTCTAAGGAAAGAACCATCCTCAAATACATTCCTATTGTGAGGGAATACCCTAATGTGTTTCTTGAGGAATTTATTGGTCCTCCTCATATATGAGAGGTTGGATTCTCAATGAATATTATACCTGGGAAACTGCCAATATCAAAGACTCTATAAAGGATGGTGGTTTTGGAACACGAGGAGTAGAAAAAAAAACTATAGGAGAATGTGGATAAAGGTTTCATGTGCCCAAGTGCTTCAACATGGGGTGAACTAGACCTCTTTATGATGAAAAAGGATTGATAAATTTTCCTTTTCATTTATTATCATGAGATCAACAAGATCATGATAAGGAACATGTATCCTCTTCCATGGATTGATGACTTTTTTGATCATATATATGGATCACAATACTTCTCCAAGACGGATATGCGGTCAGGATATTTCCAAGTTAGGTTGAAGAAGGATGGTATCCATGAGACTGAGTTTTGTATGAGGTACAGGTACTATGAGTTCATAGTGATGTTGTTCACACTCACTAATGCTCTATAAATTGTCATGGACTTGATGAATATAGTCTTTAGATATTACCTAGATTTTTTTGGAAGTCTTTATAGATGACATTCTAATATAAACCAAAATCAAAGAAGAGCACGAGAAGCATATGAACCCTATTTTAAAAACCCTATGAAATTATAATCTTTATGATAAAAAAAATAAATGTGAGTTTTGGTTGAAAGAAGTCTCTTTCTTAGGTCACATCATCATAAGAAATGGGTCAAATAGAGAAACAATTAATGGATGGACAAGGACAACATATTTGATAGATATCCGTAGTTTCCTTGGGTTATGTGGGTATTATCATATATTTTTGAGAAATTTGTAATTATTTTCAAACCCTATTAGAAAGATAAATCATATGGGAGTTATGTTTTTCAAGATGAAATAATGTGAGGAAATATTTAAGGAGCTCAAAAAGAGGATTATCACCACACCAGTTCTCATACTACCGATAAGTGGGGAACTGTTTTCAGTATATAGAGATGATTTCAAGAGTGTATTCGGATATGTAATGATTAAAAATGATAAATTGATAGCCTACTACCTAATGAAGTTGAAAATTCATGAGAAAAACTATCCCACACAGGATCTAGAGTTAGCAACTATGATCTTTGAATAGAAAATATAGTGGAATAATTCTCTGGGTAGAAGTTTGAAATATATATGAATAAAAATGTCTCAAATATATATTCACACAAAAAGAGATGAATATGAACTAGTGAAGATTATTAGAGCTGATCAAGGATGGTGACGGCTCAATTCACTCCCATCCTAGAAATGCGAAAAAAGTGACAAACATAGTAAGTAGGCAGTATCCAACATTTCTATCATGAATGAGAATTGATAGGGATATAATATTATTATATTTATAAAGGATAGACATGGGAATCATAAATAAAGTAACATTATCAATCCTTTCACAAATGATTTCTCAACCGTCCCTTATAGAGTGGTTAAATGATGCTCAAAGGTATGATGTTGGAATTTAAAATAAAGTTGAAGATGTAATAAAATTTAAACCCTCATAGATAAATGTTAATGAAGAAGGAGTTGTGATATTTGGGAAAAGACTATGTGTACCATGAAATTATTAGTTAATGAAGGATTAATTGGACAATGCACATAGCTCAACCTTCTCCATCCACACAAGAAGCACTAAGTTGTTTCGAGACCTCCGAGAACACTATTGGTTGGAAAATATGAAGACGTTGATCATGAAGTATACATAAATATTCCTTGTATGTTTACCAGTGAAAATGGAAAGTCATAAATCCAAGGGGATGATGCTACCATTACCCATACCAACATGGAAATGGGAGAACATCACCATGGAATTTGACATTATAGATTCAAATATATCCAGGTGAAACAATGATATATGGGTTGTTATGGATCATCTTACAAAGTCATCTCAATTTTTCACAATTCTAGAGGACTTATCACTAGATAAACTTGCACAAATATACATCTAAGAAGTGTTAAGGTTGAATGGAGTACCACTATAGATTGTATCTAATCGAGATCCGATATTCACCTCCAAGATCTAAAAATGTCTCCAACATGCACTACAAACTGATCTAAACTTTAGTGTGACCTATCATCCTATAACTAATGGACAATATGAATGTACTATTTAGACACTAGAATAAATTTTTCAATAATGTTCTATGGACTTCAAAGGACGATGAGACCAACATATTTATTTGATAGAGTTCTCTTACAAAAAAAGTTTCCATTCGAGCATCCAAATGGATCCCTATGAAGCTCTTTATACGATGAGGTGTAGAAAACCAACATATTGTGATAAAGTTTGGGAAAATAAACTAATAGGTCCTAAAATGGTTAAGGAAATTGTTGAAAATGTTATGATCATTCAGTAGCACATCAAGGATTCTCAGAGTAAAAAAAATAGTTATGCAGATAATCATCGACGTGACATAAAGTTTGATTCTTGAGACATGGTATTCTTATGCATATCTCCATAGAAGAAAGTAATGATATTTTTGATTAAGGGAAAGCTTAGTCTAAGGTACGTTGTCCCTTTTGAGGTTCTTGATCATATCCTAGTGGTGTGTTATTGACTGACACTCCCACTGAACCTATCTCATGTACAAGATGTATTTCGTGTTTCCCTCTTGAGGAAGTACATACCATACCCATAAAACTTACTCAATCCAAAGGTTCTACCATTAGAGAAAGACCTTTCCAATGAAGAGAAGCCAGTGAGGTTATTAGATTGTGATAAAAAGTTATATGAAATATGAAAAATTCTATAGTAGAAGTGATGTGGAGAAACCAAAATATTGAAGAAATAATGTGGGAACAGGTGGAAGTGATGAATTAGAGTTAACCACACCTGTTTTAGTGCGGGAAATGAAAATTTCATAGGTGAATTTTCTTAATGGTGGAAGATTGTAACGACCAAACTATTATAAATAAAATTACCTTTTTTGTTTTAATTAAATGCCTAATTAAGTAATTTGGTTATTAAAAACACATGCATGTATTTTTTGTTGTTAAATATTATCGAATTTAATTAACTATTAGGAACCATTACCATTGATAATATAGATGTTGAAAATTTATCACATGATTATTATAAATGTAGGGTTTTAGAAAATCCAATTGACACAGACAAATGAAGTGATAACGCCAACTAGTAGGATTATACCTTATAAAGCCCATTCATTAAAGCTTTAGAGGGAGATTTAATTTCTAGTATTTTACCTTGACCATGAACAAGGTTAGATCCAACAACATAATCATTGGTGAAACTATTTTTGGGATAAGTTTACTCTCATCGAGATCATGAGCCAAACCATGTTCGCTGAACTTCCCTATGAAAGGTCCACCATCATGCACCTTACTCTTATGGAGTTTTCTGGTGTATTAAAGGGATATGTAACAAATCCCTAGAAATATGAGCATGTATATTAATTTTTATAGAACAGTGAATATATTTCCATCCTGTTATTTTTAGTTTATAAATGATTTCTATAATGATTTAATAAAATAAAAATATTATTTTTGGTTAATATTAAAATTTAATTAAAGAATATATTTTCATGAATTAATGAATTTTTGAAATAAGTAATATTTTAGTAATATTATAATTTTTTAATAAATATAAATGTTCATATAATTTTTATGAAATCAAATGTAATTTATATAAGGTTCAAATACTATTATTGTCGAAAAACCCATCATTTTCAATAAATGTAGATTATGATTTTAAAAGTGATAATTCCCATATTTATAAAATTATTTATATAACATTAATATTATTTTTTGAATCAGAACATCAAAATTATCCAAAGGTGAATTTTTCATAATTTTCTAAGATAGTCAAAATTTATTGAAAGAATTAAATATTGTATACATATAATTTGTGTTTTATGACATCATAATGAACCAAAAGTGATGTAATAATTACTATAAATAGTATACACAACTAAATAAATGTTTTCCATTAAATATAATGTGATTTTTTGTATATTTTCTTTATTTTATAAATCCATTATGAATCTACCAAAACATGTAACATACTTTAAGGTTTTAAAATCATTTCTCTAGGAGTATGACTCACCTCCACATGAAAAAGGAAATTATTTTATTTATTTAATCACTTTAACATATAAAATAATTTAATACACACCCATTTCTCAGAAACTGTGAGCAAAAAAACATGGGATGGGTTGTGTTTTTGGTTATATTATTATGTAGCATCCAAAACCAAAATAATAAATAAATCTACCTTATTTTCTATATAAACCCACCCATGCTCCAATTTCTCTTAACTAAAATACTTAAAGAACATCCATACTCTACTTAACACACTCTAGAGTACTCCCAAGGTTCCACCAAGCTCTCAATCAGCCCCTCCAAAGCATTTTCTGTCACACACTAAAGTAAGGGACCATCCTATCCTCTTTAAAATTCAAACACCTTATTTGGAATTTGTCTTCTTAATTGTAATTTTTTATGATTTAATTTATTTATTAAAATCCCCTACTATAAAAAGGTTTTTATTTTTATTATTTTTCATATATACTCTCTCACTTTTACCATTTCCCTAAGGCGTTACTACGCAAAAATTTTCCAAGGGATTTCTTTTCTCTTGTTTCCATTCAAGTCTTTCTTCTATGTGATGTCTCTTTAATTACTTTTTCTTTTTTTGGGATATTTAATTCCATATTTCACTTACTATAAACTGAATTTATAAATGGGGATATCTCCCTTTCACTCTCATTAAGCCTTCCATGAACCTTTATGTACACCTGTTACCAAGTCGAAATATAGTTAGGATTATTTTTATTATTAATGTTTCTTTATTACCTTATAACTTGTATTTCCAATTTATAATGTTAGGATATGTTTTTACATTTCCCTATTACTACCCATTTTATTTATAATTGATGAGATACCCATTTCTCACTCAACAACCCATTTTATGAATCTTTAGGTGGTGATGTTATGTTTCCAAAATTTCACTACATCTTTCCATAACAAAGCATTTTTTTATGGATTACCATACCTATTTCCTATAAAGGGTGTTAAAATTTATGAAAATATACCTTTTTATTAGTGAATTACATTTACGTATTCCACAATACTTGATCATGTATTAATTTATGATAAAAAATGAATCCATTTTTTATATTCTATGTGGAACACTTAAGAATGAGAATGACATGAATATGATGGGTTAGTTCAAGTAGTGATCCAATGCATTGGGTAATTTTTAGTATCATGATACGTCATTGGGACTAGGAGTAAACATGATTCCATTATTTTATTTTTTTAACCACAAATTCTTTGTGGTTTATTATTCCCATATTTTTATGATTTACCATTTTAATTTGTTGCAACATTTCCCATGTTATGATTATCATTCTATATGATGCCTTATTATTCATTTTCTTTTTACGAACCATTGATATAACTATTAACAAACATGTAATATCTTATTTATGTTATGAATTATTTATTATCTTATTAAGCTTTATAGATCACCTCTTTATTATGTTTGTGCTCAGGTTATCCTATACATTTTTAAAAGACAAGGAATTCTTTGAAGCCTTTTAAAGAAGTTTTTAATAATATTTTTGTATCCCATGTCCAAGATGTTATGTTATGTACATATTTCTAAAAGACACTAGGATTATCAATATCTTGGGTTGTATTAAGTTTACTTTTATGTAATAAATCCTGAATTAATTTGAAATAAAGAGTAGGGCTGTTATAATATCTTATCCACCTTGTCCTCTATCAAGATTGTTTTGATTTTTAATTAATTTAATATTTTTTTGATACAATATTGTTAATGTCAATTTTGAAAATGTTAATTTAATTTGACTTAAATGAAATAAATAAAATATTATAATTATAATATAATCCTTTTACATATAACTAAATTATCATATTTAGATATACTATTCTTTGGATAGTATAACTCATTAAAATAATATGAATTTTAATATTTTTTAAATCATTTACCTTACTTTTCTATTAATTGAAGAAATATTATTCCTAAGTTTCATAAGAGTTTTTTATTATTATTTATTTACCAAAAATTTGAAATAAATTTTAATCATGAAAATAATTTTATTATTCTCAAATTAAACATTTATATTCATTAATAACATGATTTTTCCCTATGTTCACATATAATAGTTCATTATAAGTAAGATTGTGGAATTATCAAATTTTCATTACATTAAATATAATATAGAAAATTTTCATTGAAAATTGTATCTTAAAGAATTATATTTCATGAATAAAGAGATAATGGACAAATTAACTTCATAAAAAAAGTTAATATAAAAAATAGTGACCTTAATATTTTTTTGTGAGCTAGATTAATGTGATTTACACTTTACCAAGGTGATAATTTTTATTGAGGATATTATTCATAATATACCAAAAATAAAAAGGAACTATTTAAAAATTTTTAATCTAAATTTTACAAATATGGAATACATTTTAATAATTTCAATTTTTATAATTTAAAAATATTTATTGATTTTTTATATATAAAAAATTCACTTTATGGTTGAGAAATAACCATGCACGGGATACAAATATTCTGATGCCAAATACAATGTCTGAAATTCAAAAACCAAAATGTGCACATAAACTAAGGAGATGAGTGACCCATATCATCTGATATCCTGTCATTCCACCTTTCATAATCATTAGGAGACACTGCCATCATCATTTCCATCCTATCACCACCACCACCATCACCCTCATATCACCACAGAAGTCATTAGAGAATCAGACCATTAGATTCCAACATCACCACCATAAAACTCCATACTACATCACCACATACCATAAGAACCATGAGTTGAAAATGATATATAATGACCACAAAGAAACAAACGTAATGGTAAACTAAGAACATAAATGAAGCTAATCTGGGTGTCACCTCTTATACTTCCCTTGGCTGCTCGAATTTCACATCTGGAAACACCTTGACAAACAACCACACATTTTTGAAGAGGAGAAGATATCAGAATCTAGGATAAGATTATAGTAGGAGTGAGATTAGGCCTAAAAATTTACCATTCCCATATTAATGAACACTAATCTCTACCAATAGATCCAACTCTCAGAAAATTAGTCTAGGAAATATCATCATCATCACGGAAGAAACACCGAACAAATCCATCCACCCAGTCAGTACGAAACGAGAACCAAAATAACCAAAAATAAATAAAAAATACATCAGTAAAAAAAATTCATAAATGGGATCTAGTTATGAAGAACAATATCCAAGAGGAGACAAAGATAAACACAACCAATAACATGAATCAAATAAAAAGGTTGAAGATGAAACAATGAGAGAAGAAAACTCATGAAGGGGACAATAGAACCTGTACTCCCGCCACCAAAATCCTAGACAAACCTGGAAAAACAAACATACCCAACCAAGATGGGGTCAGGTGTATCTCTCCAGGCTAGTAGAGTATGGTTGAAATAGAAGAAATTGGGGCCTCTTCAGGGATCCCGAACAAAACTAAAATGGGAGAATCATAGACTAAGTGGATGAATGGTTCATAATAGTGAGATACCAAAAAACATCCCAAGAGGTCCTATTCAACATCATGAATGACTAATAATGGGGTCGATCATGGTTGTGGAGACTAAAAGAGTAGAGAAAGATACCCATGACATTGAACACCAGAGAAAAGAAAAAACTAAGGGATGCCAAAGGGAGGAAGGTCTGAGAAGAAGGAGAAGAGGAGGAGACCCATCAACATGAGGGTCTCAAAAACCCTAAGAGTATTTAAGATTTTTTGGAGAGAGGATATGAGATATAGGTGAATTAGGTTCCATAATTAGTAGAAATGTATTTTAAAATCAATGAATAAAACATTATGAAAATTGTTTTTCATAAAAATACTTTTATTATGAATAAAATTGGATTTATTTTTATCCCAAGAATATAAAAAATATTTGATGAATTTTGTATGATTTTACTAGATATATAAAATATAAATTTCATTAAATCATTCAATAGTAGTTATTTATTTAATTTATCAAGATAAAAATACATTTTATATAAAAAATAGTTTTTTATAAAAATAACACCATTAATTTCAAATGATTTTTATTTTCATTTTTAACGAATTGATAACCAATGAATTAATTTTATACATATTTAAAAAAATGTTTTCTAATAGAATTATTCATACTCTTACCGTTTAATCCAATGATTATGTGACAAACATCATATTAGCTAATAATATTTTCATAGTATATCACGGCTCATTTTAACTTAGTGTTCTCTATAATCTACACTATTAAAGAAATAAAATTATTTAAAGATAAATATATTATAAAATATTTATGTGTTATAATTCATGTATAATTTAGTTTAAAGTGTTAAAAGTCCTCTATTTATTTTCAATTATTTACATAAGGTGTTTAATTCTAGGTATCAATATATATTTAATATTATTCTTCCTTAAATTTAAATTATTCATGTTTTGTGAAAAGAGTTAGACATCAGTATGATTTGATCACATTGATCTAGTGAAAGGTATATGAATTGAAAAAAATTATTTGAATCATTCGTACATGTAAATGAAGTAACATGATATAATATAGTGATATTAAATATTCTTCTTAATATTAAGTGATAGATTCCTTGAAAAGAAAACCACTATCAAATCCTTGATCATCCAACTGGGATAGTTAAGACAAATATGGGTTTCCTAATATTATCTGATGTAATAAAATAATTTAATGTGTGACCCTAATAATATTATGTGATCATTATCAACATTTTCTATATGTTACAATTAATTATGAAATCTGGATAGGATTAGGTTACTAGTGAAATAACATTGGGTTTATCTATATGTTGGACAGGAAAAAATGTTATCTACTCAACCATAAAAGAGTCATATATGATATGATTAGAATATTAAAAAAATACAATTACTATATAATGAAATAAATGACAAGGATTCCCATGTATTAATGAAATATGGATCTAGGCCTACTAATATAAATGAAGGAATCAAATGGGGTCTTCATTTTAGTGGGATAACACTTAATAAAAAAATTATTAAATTAATATAAAACATGATAATATAGTAAAATCACTTATTGTAGATATAATTCCATCTTTATTATTAAATTAATATTTTAGATCAATCATACAATAATAAGAAGAGTAATCTCTGTAAAATCTAAGACTAGTACAATGATAAAAAAGTATTCATATATATATGAAAATAAGAACATATGTGTTAGAGAAGTACCATCCAAAGTAACATAATATATAAGTTTTTCAACAATGGAAACTTAAATTTATGAGACTCATATATAGATTCTATTGAGGATTCCATCATGTATTTATCTGGTTAAGAACATAATTTTATAACCATCATCATAAATGTTCCGACAATGTTAACTAATTTAAAAATTATTTACCCTATTTCCCAAAGTATTAAGGATAAATTAATTTGGAAAATCATGGACATGTTACTGTACATGTTCAATAGTAAATGTGCATAAATGTTCAAACTAGAAGAAAAAAAGTTATTTAGAAAGTCCAATAATGGGTTTTTTAAAATAGGTATCCATTGGAATTGAAACTCAATAGAGTTTCCAATAAGGAATAGAAATGATCTATATGAAGGAATTGTTTGAGATACCTGAAAGAATTTTTAAAAACACCTAGAAATACATTTTAAGAATCAATGTTATAGAAATAAATTCTATTATTTTGAAGGGTATATGAAAAAATGTATATTTTTATAATATTATAATTATACAAGAGTTTACAATCAAAGAAATAATTAAACAATTTTGAAATTTTAATTCAAATAATGATGAAAATTATTTCTGATTCATAATGTTGAATACAATGAAATATAAAAATCATAGATAAATATAAATAAAATATAACTATTTTCATCTTATTTGAGTTATATGATATAATTTTGTTTTTTATAAAATATTATTATAAAAAATGTGATATGATTGATTCAATAGGCATGGTTTATGATTCATTAAATTTTATAACATGTTTTGAATATGAGACAATGATGAAACTAGTTTAATCCTGGATATTTTTTAACACGAATATTTGTTAAAAATGACGAATATGAACTTTTTATGCTTTTATGTCATATTTTAATGAATAAAATTTTCTTTAGTAGAATGATCCAAACATAAATAATATCATATGTCATATGAATATAATAGTTCTTTTATTAAATATTTTTCCAAAAAATAAATATGAGTTAATTCATAGTAAGAAATAATTTGTGTATCTATACATGATATTTTAAAGAGAATATAGTGTCTAATTTTTTAGGTCATTATTATAAATGGAAATTTAAAATATTACATCTTGTTACCAAAATATGTTGAATATAATTTTATATCCTAAATAAGTTTGTGATGTTTTGGTAATGTAAATGAAAATTTTTATATTAGTTATCATAAGAATTCATGAAAAATGTTATATGGAAGGGGTCCCAATAATTTTGATGCTAATGAACTTAGATGTTGTTATCAATATACAACAAGTGTTATTAACATAATAATTATATATGTTTTGATGTTAAGGAGTTTTAATACGTAATAAATTAGTTGAACATTAATAATATTATTCTTAGGTCTCACTATTATTCAAACTATCTACCTTTATAGATGTTATTCATGAAAGGATTTTACTTGGTGTGATATATCATACAGTTTTATAGATTTGTGGAAATAATTACATAGAGATGTAATACATTTAACAAAAACCTCAAAAGTCTAGTAAATATAATGTTGATCTAGTAGCCTATCTTTTTTTATAAGTCAAACATATATATATTTATGGGTTTTTAAAATATTAGTAATGTATTATAAAAATATAATATGTATCATGCTATTTGAAATAAAATCTACACTTTATCATTCATTTATATTGGATGTATATATATAGTATCGTGAAATGTTAAATGGCCTTTTAGAGTATGAATTTCTGTTATACCTAAACGATGTTCACCATGTAGAAGTATATGTTGTAATGAATTTTTTAGAGTGAGTATGTTTATTTAATTAGGATAGAAAATATCATCATGAGTCACAAAACATTTTTTTGTACTAGATGATCCACAATGTTTACCACATGATGTATTGTACACTATGTATTTTGTACACTATGGGTTCATGGTTTATATTTAGAGTCCAAAAAACAACAGGTTAGTGAGATACCTAGCATTAGGATCTTCATAATTTGATACCATTCACACACAAGCCTTGAAGCATAGCTAATTAGAGGGCGATTGGGTATGTTACTGATGAGGTTTTTGGGTTGATCTTAACAAAGATATGATTATTTCCTTTATATGACCTGTATTAAATTTGGTCCATATATTAAGATATACTAAGTAAGAATATATTCATAAATAGATAAGAGATATGATTTTATTTTCTATTTGGTGGGGGAACATGATGTGCTCATTAACCTAGTTAGTTTACAGTCAAATAATTGAGAACATATGTGTAGCTATATAGTATTTATATACTATGTGTCCCATGTTTATCTAATTTCATGAAAAAAGGATCATATGAAATTTTATTCATGCATATGATGAAAATTATCTACATAGGTATAGAGATGAATGTTTTTGATAATTTTAATCCAGACCCCTATATAACTTGAGAAACACTAATTATTTTCTAAAGGAAAATATTTTCATAGATTTATGGATTTGGGAATGGAAATAAAGATTTGGGAATTAAAAAGTGTTTTCAATGATAGAAATTATCATGGGATCAAACATAGTGGACTATTGAATGGGAAATGTGTTATATATAAAGTGTTTCTCTAAAAATTTCATGTATTTTATTCAAATGTGTTTTGAATGGGTATTCACAAGGTGTTTCATATGATGTGATAAAAGATTATGTTGATTAAAACCTTCCAAAAGTTTTTTCATGATATTAAAAAGGATTTTTTGTAATATATTCTCATGTTTTTGTATATAATATATTAAAAATAAAATGAAACTAAGTTAATAATGCCTTAGTTAAAGTGATAGATTGAAGGAGACATGCCTCAAATCCATAAAAATCTAATGCCTGAATGGTTTTATCATCTGTGTTGATTATAAAAAAGATCACCACCATTCTGAAGAAGAATAGGAAGAATATAAAATAGAAAAGGATTTTTTACAAAAATGGAATTAGTTTATACATGAAAGGATCATAATTTTTTGTTTCCACATTGTTTGCCTCATCTTATCAAAAAAAAATTATTGATGTATTAGATTTTCTTTTATAGGACTCACTATTCAAATATGAGATATATATCCTTTGTGTCACAAAATAATTTAACTAGATGAGGCTTTATTATAATATATGAATAAAAATATAATTGTATAAGAATGAATCCTTCACCATGTAAGATCAAATAATTCATAACATAGTATAATTTCCTAATACAATAAATAACCTCTATGAGTCCTTGTATCTATCATGTGGTGATAATTCTATCAATATCAATGGAATTGTTAAAAATACTACCTAAAAATACCCATAACATATAATTCAAGGGAGTCACTTAATTTTTCCTACCATTATGTTCAAGAAAATTTCCATTCTTTTATGAATTTATTACTTGATAAAGCACTCCACACGATCCTTAAACATATATCTTAGGAAACATCTGAAATAATTCCAAAGAAGAGGAAAAGAAATAATATAATTTCTATGTGGTCATTCCTCCTCCATGTAAAATCTTTGTTATACGTCATTCATAAGATAATTCATAAAGGAAACTTGTGTAATTTTTTGTGGAGGGTTTCTTGAATAAGTCTTTTATGACCCACATCCTTCAAATAAATTGAATTTTTTAAACCAACTAGATCACGGAGAACTCCAATATCATGTTAAATTAAGTATTACAAAATTAAATTTTACACTCTTTCCAATGGTCTATCAATATATATTTTTTACATATTTTCAATTAAATCATGAAGGATACCTATCTTGGATACAAGGGTCTCTTTTACAACAATTTCATTACTTAAGTTATCAAAATGGGTTGAATAAATCTAAATTACCTCACTTGATTTATTTATCTAATGTGAATACCCTAAAAGTATATCCCATCAAGGAAACATAATTAACCTTATAATATAGATGATTAGGCTATACAAACTAGTGTTAACTCTTCCAATTATGTATTCAGATGATATTGAAAATTAGGCATCATAAAATTGATTTCCTCTATTTTCCCTCCCTAAAAAACATGATAATAAAGATAATATCAATCATGTATTACTTATATAATGAGGATTCATATCCTTAGTAAACTAGTGAAATTCTATTATTTCCAACATACTCATCTTGACCTCTCAGAGATCACCTCCCATAACCATGTAGTAATCAGTTAACATCCATTTATTAGTTTAATTTGTCTAATTCAAGATACCTCTAAAATATTATGTCCATATCTTTTCCATAAATCCACTTGGACTATCTCTATGACCATCTAGTTCTCAATAAAGCACTTTATTATCTTCCCTCATGCCCAAAAAATGATTAGGGGATACATATGGGATTATGATCTAGTGTAAGTAAAAATTTTTCCCAATGAGGTCCTATATCCTATGATTACAATCCTTCATACCTATCTAGTTATCAAAAGATAATATATGAACATTAATTTATGGGCCTTATAATTGGTAAAATCATTGACCATATTCCCATATATTACCTCACTCATGTGTCTCATTAGTTAGACATAAATACTATGGTACTCTTATTAGGTATCATCCCAACAACACCCTCACAAGTTTAGCTACCAACAAACAAGATGGATCAAAATGGGAAATTCATGCATAAAAACAACATTAATAATTACTAGGAACCATTACCCATGTATTTCTAGATATATGAATTTAATGTTAATAGAATATAGTTTATTAAACTTGAAATTAAACTACTCAGAATCGGTCCTTGACTCGTGACCACAAACTACATGTTATGAATGCCCTAGATGCATAACCTTAAAAGGAACCATGTTGATCATGAACATACAAACTTAAATGGAACTACATTAATTCATGGATGAATTAACATAAAAAGGAACCATAACTTCCATTTTATTATGATCATAAAAGGAACTAAATGTTATATTAAGTGTAAAAAAACTATGAGTGTTTGAATCCCCTTCATGAGGATACATAGAAAGCCCCTCTTATGGGGATGATATCGATGTGATCATATGTACATCCCCTTGAATATATTTAAAATGTATTGTAACTAAAAAATAAGTTATGTATAGAGAAAAAAATGATATATAAAAATTTCTTATCAATTCATGGTAAAGATCTATCACCCTCATAAAAATGGTAATCGATATTATTATAGGGAATAGTTTCCTGAATACATATTAAAAATATATGAGGTTATTAGACTAGTAAATAAGACTTATTCTGTGATGATTTAACCCCCATATTCTAGAAATTGTGAAATATGAATTGCTAATGATAACTCCCTATCACTACCTAACTTTAGAAATCATGTTCATAGAAAATAAAAAACCATGATAATGAACATTTAGGGAATATAAATGAACTGAAAAACATGAAATCCTTTACCAATTCTAGATATCAATTGAGCATTATCTTTTTCTTGAGAATATATATTACTATAATTGTGTTTGTTATTTTCCCTCCATAGATATCTGGAAACATACTAATGTATTCAATAACCACTACATAACATTCAATAATTCCTATATAGGATGGTGGAGACGATATGACATCTTAGACCATGAATCACCACTAGCTAATGCATAGTATGCACATTGTCACCTCTATCAATGTTGCATCCCTATGACCTCGATAAAAACAACACCAAACCATTGCCTCAGGTTCGGGTTGGATAATTATTTGGTGAAGGAATATCATTACAACATCTCTAACCTAACATTTGAGGTAGTTAATAAAATCATATAGTAGAAAAATCACCACTATTAATCATTCCAATGATAGGTCACTGAGGGGAATGTGTCCCATGTTCCCACATCCAACTTTATCGGAAGATCAAGCTGAATAATATATTTCTCTTTCATCATATAGAGGTATGGGGGGATGTGAGATGCATCTAAAATACTTATTTGAAGATACTCAATAATCCTCTTACCAACTTATGTGATTTTCAGTCTTACACAACCAAATCTTCTCAACAATATAATTTTAAGAAACATTTGAGATCCCATCCTAGGTTTTCTAAACCAGGACACCATTGTGGAGGACCTTTTTGGGAAGTTGGTTACTAAAGCATAAGATAATGTGAAAAAAATATTATCATTTATGTCCATTTAGCCTATTTTAATATCTTTATAGACACCAAGTGGGTACCTAAGGAGGATCTTACTTAGGATAGTCACTACCCACATTGCATGAACCAAATTGTGATAAGGGTATTGACCTCAGTTTTTCTTCCAATATCAGTAAAAACGAGGGATCGCCATTAGAAATTCCAAAATATTGGACCCTTAACCTATAAAAAGAGTCATCCTATAGGCTTGTTGACATATTCCAATAATTTTATGAGGATATTTATACTCTTCATCAATAGAAGATTGAAATGTTTTTCATAGAGGTCCTCCCTGTAGTACTGTGACCCAAAAATATTGAGGTCCTCCAAATCGCATCCCCTATAAAATTACTCCTCAAAATTATATAATAAATAATATAGGATATCCTCCCTAGATTATTCACTATAAAGGTAATCCCCACAGTTCCATAATCATCAACACTAGAGGTATTTCCTAGAGTATTCCCTATAAAGAACTCCCTAAAACCAAGTAACTGATGGAATTAGAGGTCTTCCTGAGAGTTCATTTCATGTATATCCACCCCATGACACTGAACATGTAAATCTTGAATGTCCTCCTAACATTTGTAAAACAATTCATCATCCATCAAGGTTATACTCATTTTTATATGAAAATAGGAAGCTATAAAAGTCCTCTATAAAGATTTCACCATGTAATTCCTCCCTATAAAAATATGAATATCAATAAGGAAGGTCCACCACATGTATCTAGTTACAGAGGCCACCTATTGAAAAAAAAATAAACATGAAAAGAGGTATTCCCTTCACCAACTCATCAATAAATAATTTTAAAAAATTATTCCACATATAGAGACCATGTTAATAACTCTACAGGTACTCTTTATACCATACTTTATATATATCATTAATGGGATAAATAACATACCCAACATGAAGGCCCTCCCAGTGAAGGTGATTGAAAAATATGTAACCATGAAGGCCTTACTAGTGGAAACCAAGGTAATAATCTCTTTGGTTCTCCCATGGTAAATAATTGTAAATTTATTCTATAATATATTAATATATAATGAAGTTAGTTCACATGATAGTTAAATAATTATCAAACATAGTGGACCTTCCTATCATGGTCATTTCAATGGCCTTCCATGAAATGACACATCTTATCAAAAAAGGCCATCCCCATATCAAAGAAACTATAAAGAATACCATTAATCATGAAGACCCTGATAATGTGAGGTTACCTAAATGAGGTGGATCATTATAAATTAGTTATTTATATTCCCATTTGATGAATAGTCCTAAGAAATAATCATTATTTATGCCTTCCCTAGGTTGTTCACCCTTAGAGTTAACTGGGGGAATTCAGAATGATCATTACCCTCTTGGAAAATAAATGGTGGAATTTCCTTTCTGGTAATATATTTTCTAATAAACCATATTCTATGATGAAAAAACTCCAAGTTGATGTTGAAATAATTGGTTGAGGATGGAATACTGGTCATGTTCTAGCCCATGGAAGTAACCCATTTTTAAATTCCCTAGACACCAAAATATAAATGAATTCATGAATTAAATGTAAACTTATTGGTGACTCAATATCAACTCTAGTCTATATACCTACTTTATAGAGATTGTATTAATCATCTAAAGTTGATAAATTATCTATGCTACATCATTGACCAAGATAAATTTTCAGATTTTTGAAATCTTATTTCAGGGAAATATGGTGAATGTATCTAATATTCTCACCTTAGTAGTTTGAAGTTACTTTTCTAGATAGTCACTAGTACCCCTAATGATATCTTTATAAGAGGGTGGGGAAAATACTGAGCTTTACATTTTACACCACTTTCTAGACAACAAGGTTTTTTTATAGAGAAAATATTGAAACATCATCACTTCATGACAAGTATTATGAACTAGATATGAAAATACCTATTTTTCAATTAAATGATGCATTTATATTCCTAAATCCAATAAAATGTGTAATTAGTGGGAATAATCCATCAAAATGATATTTCATCAGGGGATAAAAAGGTAAAACATTCATCTCCTCTTATGAAAATAAAATACAATAATCATGAAGTAAATCTTAATATCAACTAGAGATTTCCAAGAAAGGGAAATACTTCTAGTTTATGCATGGTAAATAGATTGAAAGGCAAATAAGGTCACAACTTAATTCTTAGTGAAAGTACATGAGTATCCCTATCTTAATGGTTAAGGGTAATTTTTACCTAATCCATATCTCCTCAAATCATTAAATACATGAATGAGGTTGGTTGTTATGGTGGAAGATAAAAATCATCCCTAACCCATATAGTTAGGATCATTATTACCTCCCTCTCATATGTGGATGTTTTTATTATAAAAATAAGGATAAGCCTCATAAAAATATCCTCAATAGTTTTTTAAGAATATTTCATGATTCTTTTCCTTTATTAGGAATAATTTTAGGTAATGATATTAGATACCCCCTCAAGATTACATTCTATAAACTAGTTTTGAGAAAGAATCTAGAAGAATGTGTGAGACCTATAAAGGGTTGGAAGTTAAGATGGAATACCAAGAGAACATATATTATGGAGGATTATGATTTTTCCCTTGGAGGATTGTTATAATATAATGTAACTTCCCAACCCATGATCCACTAAATGGTTCCCTAAGCCTGTGGGTCATATGGAATCAAGAATGCCTCCTCATATGTCGAAGGATGCAGACTAGAATTGTGTTTTAATGTTAATACAGTGAGGATATTATACCCTCGTAATTAGTGTAACACAACGATGAATCGTAAGGATAAATAAGCATAATCATAATATAAATCAATGATATAAATAAAAATCCATATATCAATAATGATAATAAAATCTACGATGAATTTTATTTAAAATATGATGAACATGTCATGTCTTTATACAAAAAGGTATGTAATACATGAAAATAATCATCTCATAAAATATATGTATCAAATGTAAAAAAATGAAAAAGGAAACTATCTCCATATATCATCACGATTATAGCTTGGTCATATGCTAACCATCTCCTAAGAAATGGAAAATAAAGGATCAATATGTAGGTGATTTCCCATGTCCCTACCAGTATCCATGAAGCCTATCCTGGTACCCAACAATGACCAGAATAGATTGTGAGATAACACTGAATAGGACACCGCCAATAGTGTCTATAACATGTTAAGATTGTTATAAATCATGAATCACTGGACATTATATCACTTTTGTAATAATAATAAATTCCAAGCATCAAATTCTAATGAGATCTTGTCCATCCCACCATGGATCCCTGTTAGCAATAATAAATCACCCATAATAATAGGGTAATTTTAAATCATGATAAATAATCCATAATGACCTATACTATGTAATCAAGTTTCAGGCCTAAAAGAGTCAGTTCTAAGGTACAAATGAAAAGTAATCCTTATAGAGTCCAAGGAAAATCTCATTGGGTACCCAGTAAAGACATGAGTAGAGCCCAAGGAACATGTCCTCAAACCATATCCAAGGTGATTACTTGTTATCCTGATATAATAAGTATCAATTTAATTATAATACAAATAAAAATGGATACATGAAGTAGAAATGTACATGGAATTTTATGGAATCAGGATCACAGTAGTATAAATTTACAAGGAATCTTTTACCATAACCAGGATCAATGGAGTATAAATGTATGTAGAATCGAATGGAATCAGGGTCCAAGGTGTAGAAATGTCCAAGGAATCCACTACCATTATTAATTAATCATCTCATTTAATAACCTATTTCATTATCATTCACATACCATGAGTTCATTCATACCATTCCACACTTTCCCATTTAACAATTTAAAATTTCAATCATAATTATTCACATGAAAGAGTCATAAACCTTTTCCTATAACTCATTCAATTCCCTTAAATATATGGGTAGGCCTAGCACACCACACGGGTGACATAATCACATAAAAAGGTGAATAATACACCCTATGGGTGGATTGAGCTGAGGTGAATGATCTCCGACAATATAATGGTTATATGTGGGAATCCTATGTAGGTTCAAATCAAATTATTAAGGGAATTCACTTAATTTTAGTAGAAATTTTGGATGATTTTTCATGAGGCACAATGGAAATAAGGTTTATAAAACCCCAATATTTAAGTTAATGGTACATACATCCTAATTTATACTCTTTGTAGATCAATAATTTAGTATAGACTCCTATCTAGGCTCAGATTTGAAGAAAAAAGAAGAATATATGAAAAACATTGAAATAGGGAATATTAGCTTGCACAAAAAAATATTTTGATACAAAATAAAAAAAGGTGAAATATGAATGAATACATCATCCGTATGGATCAAATGAGATGAAAAATGTTTTAATTAGAGTTAATATCATGACATGAAACCAAATAATATAATTTTAACTTCAACAAGAGAAGAGAATATCCTCTATCCACTAGAATGAATGGTGGAAATGAGGGATTTTTGTTATTATAAATTTAATGTAAAATTGGAAATTTCAACAAAAATCACTAGGTTTCATGGTTTGGAATTACAGTTGGCCCTGTAGTGCGTCAATCATATGCCTCTAATTGTTTTAATAGGTAACCCGCATGATTCATGCAGATGATTTTCCAAACCATGCGCAAATAGTGATACATTCTATTTTTGAAGACTCCCCTTTCATGGTCATGGTGCACAAACTAGAAAAATCATGCACCGAATGTGAATTTATCCAATGATAGATAACTTCAGGTGGCTTGCACAGGCATGTGTCCATGTCGACACAGTTTTATCAACCCATGAATCCCTAATATGACATATAAAATTCTTTACATGGTTAAATATAACTATACATCCTAGGTTTTGTGGTTTATTATAACCATGAAACCCAAATTAATTTTCCAAAAACTTAGTCTCTAGGTTTTAAACAATCCCCAAACTCACTTTAAATAACCATGAAATCATTAGGTATTCACATTATATAAAATAAATGCAATTATACTAAAATAAAATAAATTCATACCTCAAGAAAAACTCAGTATCTTATAGATTATTTTCCCATTTCAGAAAAAATTCCTCATGATGTAATTTTAAGGTTTTCAGGTTATTGTATTTCTTGGTAAATATAGTAGGTAAACCTACAATAGGGTTATTTCAAAATTAGGCATTTAGGAGGTGGAAAATTTTCCTACTATTTTTTAAATTTAAGGGTTTGAATCATAGAGAAAATATAAGTTTGAATTTTGTGATAAAAATAGAAAATGTAGTATTTATTATTATCATCTATATAAGTTTTCATTAACAAAAAATAGGCATATATGTATGCAGTGACTACATAGTATATTCACAATGGAGGAGTTTTGAAAAGGTCTTGGATTTCACATAATAAATACTCTATGAAAACTGTATAGGAAGTATATAAAGTCTAAAAGGACAAGTTTCATTTCTAGTTGAAAGGTTTTTTTTAGAGTCTTATTCAAAGGGAGTTATAAATGGGAGCTCATATTTTGTTAAAGTAAGTGTTTGAAGGGCCACAATAAAGGAGGTTAGTTCAATGAAATTGTTATAAGATATAGATTAGGCAATAAGATTTTAATTAAGGGATGAACAATAATTTTTTTGGTAATGATATTTCTGGGATTGTTTTCCTATATAGAAACCCATATTTTCTTTATTAAGTAGAGAAAAAAATAATCACCAAATATCATCACTATAGAATTTTTAGAATTCAAAATTTTATTCGTGAAGCATGAGGGAGTTCATGTGGGAAGGATTTTATAAAGTAGGTTAATCTTAGGAATCATAATAGAGTTAATGATGGAATTTTAGCCTATAAAGTAGAGGTAGTACATGGTTCATAAGTAGTTTAGAAATAAGATTTGGTTTACAAGGTTTATGTAATTTAGAAAGGGGTGGATATCCACGTAGTAATAGTATATTGGAAAAAATATTCCACAAAGAAAGTATGTGGAGGAGAAGAAGAGTATATAGAGTGAGTTTCCATGAATAAAATTCTACATAGTAAAGTGGATTTCATATCTATGGATAAAAAAATCTTCATGAAACACTCACATATATGTGAACCAAATTTGAATTGATTCATAATAATAAACGAATATTTTACTAGAGTAATGAATTATATTTATTTCAGAGATTAGTGAGTTTCATGAGTTAATGGTGGTAAAATAGGATGAAATGTTAGTCATATTCGATCATTGTAAAAAAAAGTGAATTTTAGTGATTCTAAAACATTATAATATAACCTTTCTGTTCTTCTTTGATTAGCTCAGTTTTGCTGAAAAAATTAAAATTTCTTCATTAATTTCATTATATATTTTGTACTTATTTACATTGTCACGACCCGCCCTCGGGGTCCGTGCCGTGACTACCCCAAGCCCGCCTTCCATAGGCCAGGGGCTGGCGACTAGCACCAAGGCGTAAATCCCGGTAAAAAGGGAAGGCATTGCCTTTGTAAAGTAAACAAACACCACAGAGTAAGCAAGAAGAAAGTAAACACTAAGCAAAAGCAGAGTACAACTGAAAGTGAGGAAAAGTAAATGGGCCAGTATACAAACCCAAACTGAAAGTAAAGTACAACTCGAAAGGGAAAACAACAACTGAAAAGTAAAAGCCGCTACACCGATCTGTCCACTGGAAATCCCACCTGAAGGGTGGGTACAGATAGCTCCACTGCTCCATGGGTCCCGCCGTCCGCTCCGAGCACGTCCCACCCAGTGGTCCACCTCCAGGTACCGTCCTGCTCTGCAAGCCTCAGCTAAGATCAACGCTGTCCGTCATCTGCAACCAACACAACGTAGTGCGGGCAAAGCCCGTGCAGGGGTGAGTATAAGCTACTCAGTAGGGACCCCGAGACCCCTGAAGGTCTCTCAAATCCACAAAGGATAAACCACAAAGAAAGTTACAACCACGAAGTAACAACCGACACTGCTTAGGTATATGCCCATACATATACCTAAGTCATCAATTTCAAATACGCTCCAACCTCCGAGCCCAAGTACAACTCAGTCCACACAGGAAAGTAAACGTATTCCACACAGGAAAGTAAAACGAAATCCACACAGGATAGCACAACACAATCCACACAGGAAAACAACAGGATTCAGCTCACACAGGTATACTTCTTCGAAAGACGATAAAGATGATCTCTGATCCATCTAAGTCGTCGGACCCACGAAGGATCGATAGGTAACTAACCCCCGAAAAAGACCCACACAGGATCGGGCCCACATAGGACCTGTAGGCGCTGGTTCACACAGGACCGCTGAGCGCAAAGACCCACACAGGATCGGACCCACACAGGATCGGGCCCACACATGACCTGTAGCACTGATCCACGTAGGATCGCTGAGTGCTGTAGTCGTCGTCGTCGAATCCACACAAGATCTCTGTACTGTCGTCGTCGCAGTCACAGTAGCAGTAGTAGCAGTAGTAGTAGCAGTCACAGTCGCAGCCAGCACTAGGGTTCTCGCACACAGCAAGCTCGTACAGGAGGATCCGCTCCACGAGCCGAGAGGATGATACATCAACTGTCACAAAGTCCAGAGTTGATGTATCCAAATGTTCCGTATCGTCAACAGGAACTCAACGCAACAGACGGCGCGTCGATCGGACGCCCGGTCTGAGAGTTATTGGCATTTTCGTCCCCGGGGCCCGGTTGGGTTTTAAGGCAAAACCAACCTGACCGTACTCCACCTGCATCCAAACCTCGGGCGGAGTATTCCAAAAGATCCGTCTCACTATGAGGAACACAACAAAGCTGACGGCACGTCAATCGGACGTCCGTAGCTCAAGATATGAGCGTTTCCGCTCCGAAGGCCCGGTTGGTTTCGTGAACAAACCAACCCGGCCGAACTCAAAGTATTCCGAAACTTTGAGTGCGATATACCGAAACGACCGTCTCGATACAAGGATTGTGTTTCCGCAGACGGTTCATCAATCGGAGGTCCGTGGCTCATGTTATGGCCAAAAGACCGAATCCATCTCGAAAACGGGGGGTCCGGGTCCGGGCCGACCCGGACCGGCACGGCGGCGCGGACCGGCGCGGCGGCGCGGTCCGGTGCGGCGGCGCGGCCTGGCGCCACTGGGGTCACGCGTGGGGGGCATGGCCCTCGCATCCTACTGGCGGCACGGCTTTTAGCCGCGCCATTTTGTGAACCGGACCCCCTTCGAGGGGGCCTGCTTGATGGAAACTGGGGGGCCGCCTGCCCCCCTCAATGAAACCGCCCCCAATTAAATGGGGGGGGGGATTTTGAGCGCTGGCCGGGGGAATTAAATTCCCCCGGCCTTTGACCTTCCGGCCGGCCACCTGGCCGGCCGGTTTTTCTCCAAGGGGACCGGCAAACTGGTCCCCTTTTTTCCGGCTTCTGACGCCGGCGGCCTGGCCGCCGGTCTTCTCGTCCCGCCGCGGCCTGGAACCGGCCGCAGTGTTCGTCGTCCGGCGCGGTGCGACGGCACCGCGCCCCTCCGCCGTGCCTTTGATTCCCTTCGACGCGGCGCGACGGAGTCGCGTTCTTGATGATCCTTCCACGGCGCAGCGCGACGGCGCCACGCAGTATAAGTGTGCGAATATCCGCGTGGTGCGACGGCACCTCGCCATCTTGTTTCATCCGCAAGATAAATCAAAAAGAACAAAGGAGGGGGTTCGGTCGTGTTCATGCGGTCTGGCCCCCTCATGTTAAATTATAACACATAATTAAATATCCTCATGTTAGTCATGCTAGAACCGCGAACAAGAATAAATAAATAATAAATAATCAACAACAACCCCTACCTTGGGTTCAAGTTCGAAGATTGTCAACGACCCGCGGAAGACAACATCGCGGAGGTCGGGCGTCGCGGTAATCGTTCGTCAAATCCGATGACGAAGAGGTACGTCCAAAGAGGTACGTCGTTGGAAAATATTCGTATTCCGTCGAAGGAAGTCCGAGGAGGAAGCGGCGTTCCCTTTCGTTGACACGGAAGACGAAGAAGAGAGGAGTGGCGTTCTTTGTCGGAGTTTGAGCGTTCTTCGTCAAAGCTTGAGCGTTCTTCGTCAAAGTTTGAAGAAGAAGGAGAAGAACCCAAAAAGCTCTCAAGATGGCTAAACAAACCTAACCCAATAAAATAAGCTAAGATCTTATTTTATTAACTCAACCAAACCTTTTTGAATTTCAAAGGTTTGAAAAAGTTTAAACAACTCAACCTAATTAATAAGCTAAGTTATCAAAACATTTAAAGAGGGGTTGAAGGGAGTTTGAGAGAAGATGGAAGGTTAGGATTGTGTGGGCCCCACCACACTTAATCCTCTCAAGGGAGGTTAAGTGGGTGTGGGTCCCACCCCTAACTTCCTTTGAGAGAAGTTAACCAACAAAAGTAAAATAAAAAGTGTTCCACATTTTTATTCAACTTTTTATAATTCTCCCCAAAACTAACTTTCGTCCCGCAATAAACGCAACTTCGGAAAAGGTCTCCTTAAGCGAATATCGGCGTTGCGAGTTCATCGGTGTCCTCGGATTTCAATTCCGAGCACCAGATCAAAAGTTAGAATTTCCCGCTCGTTCGTTCACTGAACGTACCCGAGCCAAACATCGGAATTTGATTCCGGGCACTCCGGGCCTCGGAATCAGGTGCCGTCTGAAACCGCGCTCTTGTAAAATTCCAAAGAAAATTAAGAAAAAATTTCCCTTGAATTTTACGGGTCTTTAAATTACTCCCACCTCAGGGCTTTACGTCCCCGTAAAGATACATCAAAAACTAGGGAAACAAATGAGGGTACTGAGCACGCATCTGAGCCTCCCGCTCCCATGTGCTCTCCTGGAGATTCCCGTGCTTCCATCTGATGCGCACAAGAGGAATCGATCGCCCACGTAGGACCCGCTCCTGTCGATCCTATATCTCCACCAGGACCTCCGTAAAAGTCGCCCCATCGTCAACGTCAAGCTCCCCATGGTTAATGATGTGTGTCGGGTCGTGCACGTATCTCCTCCGCTGGGAGACGTGGAAGACGTCGTGCACCCGGTGCAACTGAGGTGGTAGAGCCAGGCGATAAGCCACCTCACCAATCCTGCTGAGGACCTGGAAGGGTCCGATGAAGCGCGGAGATAACTTGCCGCCTCGGCCAAATCTCCGAATACCACGTCGAGGTGAGACCCGCAAGAAGACGTGGTCGCCATCCTCGAACTCCAGTGGCCTCCGCCTCCTGTCAGCGTATGACTTCTGCCGGCTCTGAGCTGTCCTCATCTGCTCCTGGATGACCTGGACCTTCTCTGTCGTGGCTTGGACCATCTCCGGTCCCACCAGTGCTGACTCCCCAGGGTCTGTCCAGCACAAAAGAGATCTACAAGGTCGGCCGTACAATGCCTCGTACGGTGCCATCCCGATGGTGGAGTGGTAGATGTTGTTGTACGCAAACTCCACCAAGGGTAGGTGGTCCTCCAAGCTACGACCAAAGTCTAGGACACATGCGTGGAGCATGTCCTCGAGAGTCTGAATGGTCCTCTCCGTCTGACCATCCGTCAGAGGGTGAAAGGCTATGCTTAGACGTAGCTGCGTCCCGAACGCCTCCTGTAACCCCTTCCAAAGCCGGGAAGTAAAGCGAGCATCTCGATCGGAGACGATAGATGATGGCATGCCGGGGAGCCGCACAATCTCCTGAACGTAGAGACGTCCCAAGCTTTCCACTGAGCCCTGCTCTCTGATGGGTAAGAAGTGTGCCGACTTGGTGAGTCGGTCAACAATCACCCAGATGGAGTCGTGACCTCTGGAAGTACGTGGAAGTCCAGTCACGAAGTCCATATATATGCCGTCCCACTTCCACTCCGGAACCTCCAAGGGTTGTACCAAGCCCGCTGGTACCTGATGATCTGCCTTCACCTGCTGGCAGGTGAGGCATTGAGAAACGAACTCTGCTACTGCCTTCTTCATGCCCAGCCACCAGTGCTGTCGTCTGAGGTCCTGGTACAACTTCGCCACTCCAGGATGTACCACCAAAGGAGAAGTGTGAAACTCTCTCAGCACTTCCTCTCACAAAGCGACTGGTACCATGGTACATCCTCTGAAAAGGATGTCGTGCTCTACTCCAAGGGAGAAACCATCAGGTGCCTGTCCCGAGGATATCTGTGCACGCTGTGTCTCACAGTCAGCGTCCCCACACTGTGCCTCCCTGACTCGCTGCAGTAGTGGAGGAGTGACTATGAGAGACTGAATGAAGGCTGCTCCATCTCTATCCACGAAGGATATCTGCAAAGAGGCTAGCTGTTCTGTCGCCTCCTCAAGTAGATGAATGCCCGTCCTCCTGCTGAGGGCATCAGCTACTACATTCCCCTTCCCAGGAGTATAGAATATCTCAAAGTCATAGTCCTGGAGGAACTCGAGCCATCGCCACTGTCTCAGGTTCAGGTCCTTCTGCGAGAAGATATACCTGAGACTCTGATGATCGAAAAAGACTGTAAAGCGCTCGCCCATCAGATAGTGTCGCCATGTCTTCAGAGCGAAGACCACTGCTGCTAACTCCAGGTCATGGGTAGCGTAGTTCTGCTCATGCGGCCTCAACTGATGTGATCCATAGGCGATCACTGCCCGCTCTTGCATCAGAACACATCCGAGTCCGGTCCCTGATGCATCGCTGTAGACTACGTACCCTACTCCTTCCTCAGGCAACCTCAAGATAGGTGCGCTGGTCAATCTCTGTCTCAGCTTCTGGAAGCTCTGCTGACATCTGTCTGACCACACGAAGGGTTTCCCCTTCTTTGTCAAAGCTGTGAGTGGTGCTGCAACTCTAGATAAGTCTGGCACGAATCTTTGATAGTATCCAGCTAGTCCCAAGAAACTCTGAACCTCAGTCACGCTCCTGGGTGGCTCCCATGCTAACACAGCCTCAATCTTCATGGGATCCACTGCAACTCCCGCCTCAGAGATAACGTGTCCCAAGAAGTGGACCTCACGTATCCAGAACTGGCACTTCAAGAGCTTACCATAAAGCTGGTGCTCTCATAGTGTGTCTAGTACAACTCGCAAGTGATAGGCGTGCTCCTCCTCAGTCGTAGAGTAAATCAGAATGTCGTCGATGAAGACCACGACAAACCGATCGAGGTATGGCTGAAAGATCCTAGTTCATGAGAGCCATGAACACTGCTGGAGCATTGGTTACACCGAAAGGCATAAATAAGAACTCGTAGTGGACATACCGACATCTGAAGGCCGTCTTCTGCACATCCTCGTCTCTGACTTTGTGTTGATGATAGCCTGACCTGAGGTCTATCTTCGAGAACCACCGTGCTCCCTTGAGCTGATCAAAGAGGTCATCAATCCTCGGTAGCGGATACTTGTTCCTCACTGTCACCTGGTTCAGGCGACGATAGTCAACACAAAGTCGCAAGCTCCCGTCCGCCTTCTTGGAGAACAATATCGGGGAAGCCCAGGGTGAAACACTGGGTCGGATGAACCCCTTGCCCTGCAAGCCCTCCAACTGTACCCGTAGCTCTCGAAGATCGGCGGGGGCCATCCGATATGCTGGAGTGGATATCGGGGCTGTCCCGGGGTACAAGTCAATATAAAATTCTACCTCTCTACGAGGAGGTAGCCCTGGTACGTCGTCAGGAAAAACGTCCGCAAACTGATCCACCACTGCAGGAAAACCAGGACTCCGCATGTCAACTGCTCCAAGGATGAGGCTAGCTAACTGATGAGTAATGGGCTGTCCTCTCCTCCGCGGAAGTCCATCCTGTGCTGCTAAGGCTCCCTTCTCACCGGTGAAGGTGAAACTGCTCCCGTCGGTGCGTACACATCGCACCTTGCGCCTAAAACAGTCAATCTGTGCATGGACCGTAGATAGCCAATCCATGCCCAAGATGACGTCGTAAGGCCTCGACGCTGCTACAAGAAGATCCCAGCCGAAGCTCTCGCCTACTAGAGTAAGCTCACACTGCCGGAACTAGTGCGTAATCGTCGATTCTGCTCCCGTAGGAGTCTCTAGCCATAAGGATCGAGCCAACAGCTCTGTCGGAATCTCCGAGCTCCGAACAAAGGCAGTGACTATGAAAGAGTGACTCGCTCCTGTGTCTATAAGAACTGCAGCAAGGGTGGAATAGACACAGATAGTACCTCGAATCATATCGGGTGCGCCGTGGTCGTAGGCCTCTACTGCCTGGAGCTGTGCCTGTCTCTGCCAGCCAGCTCCCTGTGGTCGGGGTGGACCTCCTGGTGGTGGTGGTGGTGGCAGAGCCTCAAAGCGTCGCCCACCACCGGCTGCTTGTCCAGCTCCTCTGCCTCGTCCGCCTCCTCCCTGCGGACCGCCACGGTCGACCCTCTGCCTCTTCCTCGGTGGTCCCTCAACTGTCTGCTGCTCCTCAGCATGGCGGGTCGGGCAGTCACGAGCCATGTGGCCCTGCCCGCCGTACGAGTAGCACTGTCTGCCTCTCGAAAGACTGGATCCTCGCTGTGTGCCCCGCACTGCTGAGCTAGTGCCCTGAGGTCGTCGGCCTGAGGGTCTGGTCTGTCTGGACCCCTGAGTCATCCGTCGACTGCCTGCTGCAAATGACTCTGCCACGTGCCGCCCTGCGGTGGGTCGCTGCACTGGTGTAGACTCAGCAAGGAAGCTCTCGATCAGAAGGGCCCGCTCCAGTACTCCTGTCTGAGTCGGTATGCTGAGGGAGATCAGCGATGCCCTGATCTCGTGTCTCAAACCTTGCTCGAAGGTCCAGGCCTGGAAGAATGGGTCCCGTACCATATCGGTCGAGTAGCACGAGAGATCAGTAAATCTCACCGAGTACTGAGCGACCTTCATGCTACCCTGCCGCAGCTGAAGAAGCTCCTGGATACGCACCGCACGAAGGGTGGCTGGGACGAACTACGAGCGGAAGAGGCTCTCAAAGTCCTTCCAAAGTAGAGATGCCTCATCGTGCACCTGGAGCATCAAGCTCCACCATTGTCCTGCTGCTGCATGTAGTAGGCTCGCAGCGAGGATCACCATGAGGTCTGCTGGTGTCCTCACTAGCCTAAACACACGTACCACTGCCTCCAGCCAGTCCTCTGCTGCCTGGGGATTCGTCTCCCCGCGAATCCTGGGTGGTCGCTGGCACTGAAACTCATGCAGTGCGCTGAGGCGACGTGCATCGTCAGCGGCTGGTGCTGGAAGTATCGGTGGCTCGACGGGTAGAGCTACCGCCGGTGCCACTGCTGACAAAGGGCCCTGCACCGAGGCCTCGTCGCTCGGTGGGCTGTCGTCACACTCGACTCTCGGAACCCTAGCTGGCTGCCGTCGTGGGGCCATCCTGAAAAGGAAATAGGTGCCCCACGATCAGAACAGTATACCTGGTGAGCTGATATAAGTAATCACAAAGAAAACTTTGAAACACACATGCAATCAATGTTTTCGTGCATTAAGTCGGAAATCAGAAGTCAGGGTCCTAGTGTATGGATACGTCGGCCGCTGCACCAACACTGGACTCCCTGGACTGATAACCACACTCAATACACTAAAAATTATTGCTTCACATAGAAAAGATCAGAGTTCGCGGTAGAACCGAACTCCTTTGATACCAATTTGTCACGACCCGCCCTCAGGGTCCGTGCCGTGACTACCCCAAGCCCGCCTTCCATAGGCCAGGGGCTGGCGACTAGCACCAAGGCGTAAATCCCGGTAAAAAGGGAAGGCATTGCCTTTGTAAAGTAAACAAACACTACAGAGTAAGCAAGCGGAAAGTAAACACTAAGCAAAAGCAGAGTACAACTGAAAGTGCGGAAAAGTAAATGGGCCAGTATACAAACCCAAACTGAAAGTAAAGTATAACTCGAAAGGGAAAACAGCAACTGAAAAGTAAAAGCCGCTACACCGAGCTGTCCACTGGAAATCCCACCTGAAGGGTGGGTACAGATAGCTCCACTGATCCATGGGTCCCGCCGTCCGCTCCGAGCACGTCCCACCCAGTGGTCCACCTCCAGGTACCGTCCTGCTCTGCAAGCATCAGCTAAGATCAACGCTGTCCGTAATCTGCAACCAACACAACGTAGTGCGGGAAAGCCCGTGCAGGGGTGAGTATAAGCTACTCAGTAGGGACCCCGAGACCCCTGAAGGTCTCTCAAATCCACAAAGGATAAACCACGAAGAAAGGTACAATCACGAAGTAACAACCGACACTGCTTAGGTATATGCCGATACATATACCTAAGTCATCAATTTCAAATACGCTCCAACCTCCGAGCCCAAGTACAACTCAGTCCACACAGGAAAGTAAACGTATTCCGCACAGGAAAGTAAAACGAAATCCACACAGGATAGCACAACACAATCCACACAGGAAAACAACAGGATTCAGCTCACACAGGTATACTTCTTCGAAAGACGATAAAGATGATCTCTGATCCATCTAAGTCGTCGGACCCACGAAGGATTGATAGGTAACTAACCCCCGAAAAAGACCCACACAGGATCGGGCCCACATAGGACCTGTAGGCGCTGGTTCACACAGGACCGCTGAGCGCAAAGACCCACACAGGATCAGACCCACACAGGATCAGGCCCACACAGGACCTGTAGCACTGATCCACGTAGGATCGCTGAGTGCTGTAGTCGTCGTCGTCGAATCCACACAGGATCTCTGTACTGTCGTCATCGCAGTCACAGTAGCAGTAGTAGCAGTAGTAGTAGCAGTCACAGTCGCAGCCAGCACTAGGGTTCTCGCACACAGCAAGCTCGTACAGGAGGATCCGCTCCACGAGTTGAGAGGCTGATACATCAACTGTCACAAAGTCCAGAGTTGATGTATCCAAAAGTTCCGTATCGTCAACAGGAACTCAACGCAACAGACGGCGCGTCGATCGGACGCCCGGTCTGAGAGTTATTGGCATTTTCGTCCCCGGGGCCCGGTTGGTTTTTAAGGCAAAACCAACCCGACCGTACTCCACCTGCGTCCAAACCTCGGGCGGAGTATTCCAAAAGATCCGTCTCACTATGAGGAACACAACAAAGCTGACGGAACGTCAATCGGACATCCGTAGCTCAAGATATGAGCGTTTCCGCTCTGAAGGCCCGGTTGGTTTCGTGAACGAACCAACCCGGCCGAACTCAAAGTATTCCGAAACTTTGAGTGCGATATACCGAAACGACCGTCTCGATCCAAGGATCATGTTGCTGCAAACAGTTCGTCAATCGGAGGTCCGTGTCTCAAGTTATGGCCAAAAGACCGAATCCGTCTCGAAAACGGGGGGTCCGGGTCCGGGCCGACCCAGCCCGGCCGGCGGCGGACCGGAACGGCGGCGCGGACCGGCGCGGCGGCGCGGTCTGGCACGGCGGCGCGGCCTGGCGCCGCTGGGGTCACGCGCGGGGGGCATGGCCATCGCATCCTGCTGGCGGCGCGGCTTTTAGCCGTGCCATTTTGTGAACCGGCCCCCCTTCGAGGGGACCTGCTTGAGGGAAACCGGGGGGCCGCCTGCCCCCCTCAATGAAACCGCCCCCAATTAAATGGGGGGGGGGGGCTTTTGAGTGCTGGCCGGGGGAATTAAATTCCCCTAGCCTTTGACCTTCCTGCCGGCCACCTGGCCGACCGGTTTTTCTCCAAGGGGACCGGCAAACTGGTCCCCTTTTTTCCGGCTTCCGACGCCGGCGGCCCGGCCGCCGGTCTTCTCGTCCCGCCGCGGCCCGGAACCGGCCGCAGTGTTCGTCGTCCGGAGCAGTGCGACGGCACCGCGCCCCTCCGCCGTGCCTTTGATTCCCTTCGACGCGGCGCGACGGAGTCGCGTTCTTGATGATCCTTCCACGGCGCGGCGCGACGGTGCCGCACAATATAAGTGTGCGAATATCCGCGTGGTGCGACGACACCTCGCCATCTTGTTTCATCCGTAAGATAAATCAACAAGAACAAAGGAGGGGGTTCGGTCGTGTTCATGCGGTCTGGCCCCCTCACGTTAAATGATAACACATAATTAAATATCCTCATGTTAGTCATGCTAGAACCACGAACAAGAATAAATAAATAATAAATAATCAACAACAACCCCTACCTTGGGTTCAAGTTCGAAGATTGTCAACGACCCGCGGAAGACAACGTCGCGGAGGTCGGGCGTCGTGGTAATCGTTCGTCAAATCCGATGACGAAGAGGTACGTCTGAAGAGGTACGTCGTTGGCGAATCTTCGTATGCCGATGAAGGAAGTCCGAGGAGGAGGCGGCGTTCCCTTTCGTTGACACGGAAGACGAAGAAGAGAGGAGCGGCGTTCTTTGTCGGAGCTTGAGCGTTCTTCGTCAAAGCTTGAGCGTTCTTCGTCAAAGTTTGAAGAAGAAGGAGAAGAACCCAAAAATCTCTCAAGATGGCTAAACAAACCTAACTCAATAAAATAAGCTAAGAGCTTATTTTATTAACTCAACCAAACCTTTTTGAATTTCAAAGGTTTGAAAAAGTTTAAACAACTCAACCTAATTAATAAGCTAAGTTGTCAAAACATTTAAAGAGGGGTTAAAGGGAGTTTGAGAGAAGATGGAAGGTTAGGTTCGTGTGGGCCCCACCACACTTAATCCTCTCAAGGGAGGTTAAGTGGGTGTGGGTCCCACCCCTAACTTCCTTTGAGAGAAGTTAACCAACAAAAGTTAAATAAAAAGTGTTCCACATTTTTATTCAACTTTTTATAATTCTCCCCAAAACTAACTTTCGTCCCGCAATAAACGCAACTTCGGAAAAGGCCTCCTTAAGCGAATATCGGCGTTGCGAGTTAATCGGTGTCCTCGGATTTCAATTCCGAGCACCGGATCAAAAGTTAGAATTTCCCACTCGTTCGTTCACTGAACGTACCTGAGCCAAACTTCGGAATTTGATTCCGGGCACTCCGGGCCTCGGAATCAGGTGCCGTCTGAAACCGCGCTCTTGTAAAATTCCAAAGAAAATTAAGAAAAAATTTCCCTTGAATTTTATGGGTCTTTACATACATAACATGAAATAAAAGAGAACATAGTTATTTTAAGAATAGAAGAAGATCAAAAGGGGTGTATTTTTTAAATTTTCACAACCTCACTCACACCCTTTTAGGGTATTTGACATAGTGTGACTAGAAATTGAAATCAAAGATAATGGTCAATGTTAGTGGTTTTATCTAAGTAGAAGAAATAGAAAAAGTTAACCACAAATGGATTATGATCATTGATGAACACTGTTTTCATTTTTGAACGTATAAGATGAAACACAACTTCATATATTTAAAAATGTATATTTTTACACCTATAATTAATGATATTTGAGTTAGTATGGGAAATGGGTATTTTTTTCGAAGTAGAGTGAATAGAATTTGATGTTGGAATTAGAGGAATCAATGCCATAGGTAAGACATATCCAATGTTGTTATCATGAATGGAATTTCATTAAAATAATTTCATTCCATATGGTAAAATTTGACCAATATATATGATGGTGATTCAAAATTATTAGAATCTAAATTAGAAGTTATGTTGAAAAACTAAGAAGACTTGAGGATACACCTAAATGAATCTATTTATTCATTCTTTGATTGGGTGAATGTTATTATAGATGACATGCATACTTTTAAGAAAATAATCAATTACATGATAACAATTTAGCCCTTCCTAAGAATATTTATACCCATTTTCAATCTAAATCCTTTATACATAAGGATAAAGAACCAATTGTGTTTTCATTTTTTAGTCTTTATAGTAATCTAGTTGTATATGAAATAAGGAATAATTGTAACCATGTTATAGAGAAGGGGAAGTCTGATGTGGTAGAATTCAAGGTCATAAAAAAGATCACCATTGAGGATGTCTAGGAAGAAGAACATATAGATAAAATTAGGTATTTACTTTCCACAAATACATGAATGGAAAAAGGAAATTTTAAAGGGAAACATCACCTCACATGAATTTGATTTAGAAATTTTTGGAACCTTTAAAAAAAGTTTCCAAAAATAAATCACGATGATGATAAGGATTATTATATTCCCATTAATATCAATTATTCTAATGTTATTTTTATAAGAATTAATAAGTGTAGGTTTTTCAATAATAAGATATTATTTCTTATAAGAAAAGAATAGTTTAAAGGAAATCTTGGTGGAAGAAATTAATAACCACAATAAAATAGAGAAAATTATAGTGGTTTTATGGGGAATTCCAATGTAATATAAGATAATGATGATGATGAAGGATAAATATAATGAAGTGTTAATATCTAGGTTTAATTAGAGGCCTTACTTGATGATATAATTGTTTTGAGAGCTAAAATGAAAAAATCTAATAGTGTGTTTCATGATTCCAAACTCTATATGAGGTAATAAAAATAGGAGAAGTCTAAGTTGAAGGAAAAGAATAAAAATATCAAATACAAAATACCTGGAAATTTAGGGAAGTTCATTGACTGAAAGATCAAAGTTGAATATTATACCGGTGTTATATATGGATTTTCCAATATAATGAAATATTATGTTATAAAAATCAATGAAATTGGTGAGGAATTACCAAGTTTACTATAAAAATTAGATGATAATGAGAGAATATTATCTCTCAATATGATATACAAAAAGATGATCACACAGAAAATTGAAAAATAGAACATGGTTTTTGGGTGTTAATAAAAAAAGACAGGGACTACGAATAAAAGAAAAATTTATATATTAATGAAAATGCTTACATGGGGCATGATTGTAAACTAAAAGCTGTTGGGACCATGTTGGTTGATGGAGTTTTTGGATGCATGGAGTATTGCCTTTTGTTGTCAAGGAATTTTGAGAAGAAAGGAAATCACTTTACTTTATATAAGTGGGTGAGCATAGATAAGAAAGTTATAATACTTTCCACAGTAAATCTGAAGATGCTTTACTGGTCTGTATTTCAAAAAGATCATTGGTTTGTTATAGAACTTGTGATTCAAGATAAATTATGGAAAAGGAGAGAAATTATGTTGTCAATCAGCATGGTTGGTTTTGTAGAAGTAGGTGTTTAAGGTGGTTCATTTTTCTAGCGTTTGCCAAATTTTTGGGGTCCAAAATTTGTAGTTGGGATAGCTTTGAAAGAAGTATAATTTCCTTGAATATATTATCAAAACATGGAAAAGGCATGAATTTTGTGAGGATGAGATTCATGAAGTGGAGTTCGAGAAGGCATTAAGAATGTTGACAGTGTTCTTCATGATTATGGAGAGCTTTGAGAATGGTCAAGGAATGGAGCATTGCAGGTGAGCATTATGGCAGTGAAGGTGAAGAGAATTGTGGAAGTGTGAAGGAATAAGAAGCATAATGGAGGAATAAAGGATTTGATGATACTCTTTGTGATTAGAACGAGCTTTGAGAATCTAGAAAATATCCATGGTGATTCACGGAATAGAGTGAATGTCGTCAGAAATTTCAGAGCTCTGTGATTTGGTACTGATGTGGCACTGAGGTGGCTGGAAGGGTCTGGAGTCGGTGGGAAATTTCTATAAATAGGACCCTACCCCCTCAAGAAATGTAGATATTCTCAATGATAATTTTAGAGATCTTTAATTGCGAAGAATGTTTGTGGAGTAAACGAGTTCTGCAAAGGCAGTATGCTCTGTGAAGGAAAGGATATTTGTAGTGATCCATTAAGCTTTGTGAAAGAAGTGAACTTCAGAAAGACAAATATGTGATCTAGGAAATAGTGAGCTATTAGATCTAGTGAGCTTTGTGAACAAGATATATCTGCAAACTAGAGTGCTCTACAAAGTTTGGAGCTTCGCGAAGGAGCTCTACGAGCTGAATATTTGAGTACCCAAATTAAGTGAGAAGTTATTTCAGGTGAATCAATATATGACTGGGGTATAAGACTAAGTATTATTACGAAGACCAGGTAGTTCCAACTAGATTCTGGATAGGAAAGAGAAGAGTTTTTTTTCAAAGATCGTATCTGTGAAGTTTTTTCAAGATGTAAAGAGATATTGCATTACCCTATTTGTGCTAAGAGAGTGCACACACATTTGAGTATTGTCTCCCAAGTGCTACACGAGTGAAATGGTATATCCTACTTATTTTCTTTCCCATCAAAGGATTTTTTTCTAGTGGATTGTGTGGTACTATATTATTTCCATACCATTCCAAGGATGTATCTACTGATGTTGAGTAGTGAACCTTGTAAATCTTATGTTCCCGTGGTTATGTGTGTTCAGTAGGGAAAGAACTATTTAACAGGAGGAGAAGGTTGTTTCAAAAATAAAGTAAACATAAAATAAAAAGATATCACTAATTCACCTTCTCCCTCTCTCAATGATACTTGGATCCTGAATGGGTAACTTCAGTTGGTATTTGAGAGATAAGTTCCCTTTGTTTATTCTTTACAGAAGTTTGAAGAGAAGTTTTGATGGAGAATCTAAATTGTGTGAACAATAAGAGGATTCTGATATTTTATGGGAATAATTATCATATATGGAAAGATAGAATGATTCCTTATCTTATGTCTCCTGGATATGAAGTTCTTAAAACTACAACAGATGGATTTCCTGCTATTGATGACAAGGATCCTCTTACTCATGCTGATAAGAAGAATCTTGAGAATAATGGAAGAGATAAAAATGCATTACTCTAATCTATTTCTTAGAGTAATGTTTTAATATTAAAAGGTGTTGCTACAGCCAATGGAATCTGGGAAAAACTGAAAAAAAATCTATGAAGGAAATACAAAAGTGAAGAAGGAAAAATTTAAATCTGGAGGATGAAGTATAAAGCCTTAAAGATGGTTGGTCATGAATATGTTGGGGACTTCTTTACCCAAATAAATGACATTTTCAATACAATCAGATTTCTTGGTGAAAAGTTAATGGATTATATAGTTTTGAAAAGATATTGATAATTATTCCCAACAAATTTGATGCTAAAGTTTCATCACTGGAAGATAGAGACCCCGAAACACTATCTCTATATCATTTTCATAGCACTCTCATCACTTGTGAAGTGATAATGGAGAAGACTATTAAGAGAAAAGAAAAAGATGATAGAGAAATGTCTTTAAAGGCTGCAAAGAAAGAGAAGTCAAATAAAATTCTTATTGAAGATGAAGCTAGTAAATCTGACTATAAAAATGAGGTATGTCAAAATGTTGACGAGATTGTATCCTTCTCTTCTAAAAATGTGAAAAATGGAATAGTGAAATACAAAGGGAAACTCCCTTTGAAATGTTTTGAATGTGGAGATGTTGGCTACTTTGCAGCTAATTGCCCTAAAAAAGGGAAATATGAAGACAATAATGAAGAATACAGAAGAGCAAGAAGGTCATGGAAGAAACATGGTGACAAATATAAATATTCTAGCTGAAGTAAGGATAAAAAGTTCTTCAAATAAAAAAGAAGATATTTTTTTTTTCAAAAAATGAAGATAATGAAGATAAAGAGACTGAATCTAAAAAAATATGTTTATGAGAAATGAAGAGAGAGTACCTTTTTTACGACAGTTAATAATGAATTTTATAAGATCAGTAGTACTAATGAAGAAGAAACTCATCTTGAATAGTATTTGAAAGAAGAGCTGAAGGAATGCTTGAGAAATATCAGAAGGCTTGAGAAGGAAAATAGGAAATTGAAAAATGAAAACTCTTCATTAATTGAACAAGAATATATTATTGATAAGAATTTTTTTTAAAATGAGATTTATGATCTAAAAAATAATATTGAGACTGAAAATAATAGTAATGATCATCTAAAAGTAAATTTGAAGGGAAAAGAAGATGAGTTAGAACTTCTTCAATATAAATTTTCTAAATCTCAAGAAAAGAACACAATGTTAAAAAAATCTATTATAGAAGTTGGTGAAAGTTTTGCTAAGAATGAACCTAAGAAGGATCAGAAAAAGTTACCTTCAAAGGTTAAAAAGAAATATAGAACTAGTTTTGATAAGAACAATGATGGAAAGGCTATATATGTGGTAAAATGTATCAATAATGAAAAATCAGAAGTATCTAAAAATCTTGGGTTCAAAAACATTTCTACCACTTATAGTTCTGGTAAGTATGAACATAAATCTAAGCTGATGAAGACATTTACAATTGAAAATTTTAATTTCAATGGTCAATAAAGTTCTATTAAGTACATTTTTGAGAAGAAAGTTCACAACTCCGGCCAGCATGGAAATTTCAAAGGGAAATATTCATTCTATGGATACTTTTTGTATTGTGGTGGATTCGGACATATGGAAAATACGTGTTGGTTCAACCAACAACATTACTACTATTACACAAGCTTTTAAACAAAATTATTGATGGGGATTAAATCTTTTCAAAAGAAAAACCTTAAAAGAAAGTCTAGAAGACATTTGAGAAGGTTGGTGTGAAAGTTGAGAATAATTCCAACAACTGGAAACTATCTGTAAAATATGTGATCAATCTGGACATCTTACTAAGGGTTTCCTTATTGTTTTTACAGAATAATAAAAGTTTCTTAAAAATTCTCAGAATCTATAGATTTTAAAGGCTAAGGAAGATAGATCTACTAAGTATGAAAATAAAGATTTCTTGGTTTTCTGGCCAGAACACATTGACCTGTCTAGTAAATTGGATGAAGCACATAAAAAAGTGGAAGAAAAGGATGAACAGAAAGTTCTTATTGTTGAAACCGCCTTGAAAGCTATGAAAGGAGAATGACCATGGATCCTTGATAGTGGTTGTTTGTATCATATTATAGGAGACTTAAATCTATTAAATAATGTGAAATATTTCAAATATGGAACAATAAAATTTGGAAACGATGAATCTCAAAGGATCAAAGGTGTTGGATCAACCATCATTGGAAAAGAAAAGATAAAATATAGGAAAACACAATATGTTTATGGGATGAAACATAACCTGCTAAGTGTGTCATAACTCTGTCATGAGGGAAACAAAGTTATCTTCAGAAAATATGGGTTTTTTTTGTGAAAAGTGAAAATTATGGAAATGTAGTTATAAAAGGCCTACACACAAAAGGGAATTTGTTCCAAGTTGGTGAAGCACAGAACTCTTATTACATGGATGTGGTGGATGAAAATCAGTTACAGCATAAAAGTCTGGGACATATGTGTCAGAGAAACATGTATAAGTTATCAATGTGAGATAGGTTCTGAGATATGCATGATTTATCCATAAGAAGAGATTGGTGTTTCATTATTTGTGAGAAAGGGAATATTACAAACTCTATGCCTAAGAGAGTTGATGTTCCCTCAAAACGACCCTTAGAACTTATACATTCTAATAACTGTGGACCAATAATCAAGAAATCTAAAAATGGAGATAAGTCATTCATTACTTTCAATGATGAATTTACTCGCATTACTTGTGTTATGTACATGAGACATAAGTTAGATGATCTGAAAATGTTTAAAAGTTTCCAGAGGAAAGCAGAGAAGGAATACAAGTATTCAGTGAAGAAGTTAAGAAATGATAATGGTGGTGAGTATAAGAATGAAGATTTTAAAATTTATCTTGAGAAGAATGAAATTTTCCATGAGTTCAGTTCACCATACACAGCTCAACAAAAGGAGGTTGCTGAAAGAAATAATAGAATTCTGGTGGAAATGGGGAGAACTATATTACTTGAACATAGTCTTTCTCATTATTATTGGAGGAAAGACATGAACATTGTTGTGTATATTCAGAACCTATATATCTATAGGCCAAAATTTGATAAGACTCAATATGAAATGTTCTATGAAAAAACTCCAAATCTAAAACACTTTAGAGTTTTTGGAGTTCGTTCATTATAAAGAATAAAGGTGGAAACCTTGATAAGTTTGAGAAAAGAGGAGATTAAGGAAATTTTCATGGCTATTATCCAAAAGGAAGAGGATATAGATGTTTCAACAAAGAAATAAGGAGAATTATTGATTTTGTGGATGTGAATGTTTTTGAAAATATTGAGAAAGTAAAGAAGTCTTATAATGATGTGGAATATGAGAATGATAAGAAATGTTTTGTTAACAATTCTGACAATGTTGAAAAAAGTGGTAATTCTACTCAAGAAGAAGAATCAGACTGATCAAATTCAAGTGATGAGGATGAAATTCAAACAGCTCATCCAAGGATGAGAAAGAAAGTGTATACTCAGAACATTATTGTTAATCAACATCAGAGGGTTCAAATAATAACAACAAAAAATTCTATTACACACACGTCTCTCTATTCTAATGTTGAACCGAATGATGTGAAAGAATCATTTGAGAATCCAGAATGGGTCCAAGTTATGAATGAAGAGCTTGATCAGATAGAGAAGAATGCAACTTGGGAGATTGTACCCAATCTAGACAACAAGAACATTATTGGTATAAAGTGGGTTTTTTTAGACAAGCTAAATGAAGATGGTGAAATTATAAGAAAAAAAGAAATATTGGTTTGAAAAGGGTATTCAAAAATTGAAGGCATTGATTTTGATGAAACCTTTGATCCAATGGAAAGGTTAAAAACAATCAGAATTTTTCTTGGTATTATTGCACAATGAGGTTACAAAAGCTTTCAAATGGATGTAAAATACACATTCTTGAATGGTGATCTTGACGAGGAAGTTTACATTGATCAAAATTGTAGATTTGTTATTGGGAAGGATGAAAGTTATGTGTGCAGGTTGGAGAATGATTTGTATGGAATAAAATACACTCTGAGGGAATGGTATTCTAAATTGGATACTTTCTTGGGGAAGATGAATTTCAAGAAATTTAGAGTTGAAAACAATATTTATATGATGGAATGTCAGGAGTTTTCTCTCATCATAATTGTTTATGTTGATGACATTATATTTTCTGTAAATGTTGAAAGATCATGTGAAAGCTTTGCCGAGGAGATGAAGAAGACATTTGAGATATCCATGCTGGGAGAAATGAAAAAATTTCTTGGGTTGAAAATTTTAAAGAAGAGGAACCACATTTTTATTTCTCAAGAAAACTATTCCAAGGAACTTCTGAATAAGTTTGGCATGGAAAATTCAAAACTAGTTTCCACACCGATTTTAGTGGGAAGAAATTTTTCTAAAGATGGATAAGGCAAGTAAGTTGATCAGAAAGAGTTTCAAAAGTTGATTGGAAGTCTGTTATATTTGACTACCTCAATACTAGACATTGTCAATGCCGTTACCTTATGTACACGATTTAAGATATCTCCTAAAAAATCACATTTGATTACCAGAAAAAGAATTCTCAGATATATCAGAGGAACAAATTTTTTTGGAATCAGGTATGATTGATTAGAAAATATTGACCTGTTTGGGTATTCAGATGCTGATCGAAAGGAAAAGTTGATGATAGAAGATCCACATATAGTGGAGTTTTATTTTTGGGGAAAAGTTGTGTTAGTTGGAAAACAAAAAAACAGAATTTAGTAACTCTTAGCACAACTGAAGCTAAGCATGTTGCTGCTACTCCAGAAACTACCTAACTCATGTGGATGAAGACTCAGTTGGAAGATCTACTTGTTGAAGTAAAGATACCCTTGCTCTTGGGATGTGATAATCAGAGTGTAATCAATCATACAAGTATTCTGGTAGAACATTATCATTCAAAATACATTGAAATAAAGTACCACTTCATCAAATAATAGGTGGAGAAAAATGAATTGAGTCTGGATTACATTCCTATATCAGAAAAATTTTCTGACATATTCACAAAACATTTACCGAAGGAAGCATTTTCTAAATTGATGTTGAACATGGGTGTCCAACCTCCTTTTCATCAAGGTTGATGTATGTGTATCTGTCCCCTCTCTCATATTACCTTTGGATAATGATTTCAAGGGGGATAATTTTCATAAATATATCCTTATGGAGGAATGAATAAAAGGGGATTTGTGGGTAAGCACTGAATTCAACATGTAAGTGTGTGAACTATTCTAACTATTTGTTGGAATGGTTGCAGAATGGTTGTATAGTAGTTGTAGGAAACAATTTTTTATTGTAGGAATGTTGAAGAAGTGAAGAAGGATGCGAAGGAAATATGATGCGATGTGGTTTCATAATCACTAGTTTTGGACAACATGGTCTTACTATCAATAATTCTGGTTTCCTATAATGAGTTAGCTCACATAGGCTTAAAATTATTGATAAGTGACCCATTGCTCGAGGTTTCAAAGTTCAGTGATTTATGAATCTTGGTTAACAAAAAAATCCAATGGGGGAGAATTTTGGGACTATGTTGTCTATTAAAGTTTTTGGATGGACGAAGTATTGTCTTTTGTTGTCAAGGAAGTTTGAGAAGAAAGGAAATCAATTCACTTTGTATAAGTGTGTGAACAAAGATAAGAAAGTTACAATACTTTTCATGGTAAATAAAATGATTCTTTGCTTGTCTGTATTTAACTAAGATCATAGGTTGGTTGTAGAACATGTGATGAAATCTTTATAATGGAAATAGAGAGAAACTATGTTGTCAGTCAGCATGGTTGGTTTTTTAGAATTAGGTGTCTAAGGTGGCACCGTTTTCCAGTATTTACCAAATTTTTGGGGCCCAAAATTTGGAGTTGGGCTAGTATTTCGAAAATATGAATTTTCTTTAAGATATCATCAAAACATTTAAAAGGCATGAATTTTGTGAATATGGGATTCATGAAGTGGATTTCACGAAGACATAAATAATGTTGAGGGTGTTCTTCAAAATTATGATGAGCTTTGTGAATGGCCAAGGAAAGGAGCATTGCAGGTGAGAATTATGGAAGTGAAGGTGAAGTGCAGTGCAATAGCATAAAGGAATAAAGAGAATCACTGTTGAACAAAGGATTTTATGAAACACATTGCAACTAGTATTGGATTTGCAAATTTGGAAAATATCCATGGTGCTTCACGAAATAGAGTGAATTTTGGTGGAAATTTCAGAGCTCTGCAATTTGGTGATGATGTGAAACTGAGGTGGATGTAAGGTTATAGATTCGGTGTGAAATGCCTATAAATATCTCCCAACCCCTCGAGGAATTTAAAGAGACTTAATGAGAATTTTAGAGCTCTCAAATTTTGAAGAAGTTTCATGGAGAAAAAAACTCTGCGAAGGCAGTAAGCTCCGCAAAGGAAAGGAGCTTTATGGCAAGCCATTGAGATTTTCGAAAGAAGTGAACTTCAAAAATACCAATCTATGCTCTATGAAATAGTGAGCTCTATAATCTATTGTTCTCTTCTAACTATAGAACTCTATAAACTAGGGTGCTCTGCGAAGCTGGCACCTTCGCGAAGGAGCTCTCTGAGATGAAGATTTGAGTACCCAAATTAAGTGAGAAGTGATTTCAAGTTAATCAAGATATGAATGGGGTATATTAATAAGTATTATTATTAATTCTAGGTAGTTACTATCATCTTTTAGATAGGAAATAGATGATTTGTTTTCAAATATCATATTTTTTAAGGTTTGTCAAGAAGCACAGAGATATTGCATTACCCTATTTGTGTTAAGAGGGTGCACACACACTTGAGGATTGTCTCCCAAGTGCTACACAAGTGTAAGGGTATATCCTATTCATTGTGTTACATATCAAAGTATTGGTTTCTAGTGGTTTGTGTGGTACTGGATTATTTCTGTACCATACCAAGGATTTACCTACTCTTATTGTGTTGTGAACCTTGTAAATCTTGAGTTCCTGTGGTTGTGTGTGTTCACCAAGAAAATAGGTCTTTAACTGGAGGAAAAGGTTTTTTCAAAAAGAAAGGAAACATAAAGGAAAATGATATCACTAATTCAACCTCTCCCCCTTATAGTGATACTTGGATCCTAAATGGGTAGCTTCCAAAGCAGTGATGGTGGATGCTAGACAACAGACACCAACTTCATAGTTGAATGTATATTTCGGTATGACATAGAATATAAATATTCATAGATTTTAGGTGTCAACTATTGATAGGAAAGTGAAACATAATAATTTATCTATATTCACACACTATTGTTGTAGAAATATGGGACATTCCCCACATGTTTGTTCCATAACCATGAAGAACCGAATAGTTTAAGAGAAACAAATGAAGTTGATCATTGCTCAATATTCCAGGGTTTTTAGGGTCAATAATTCTATTTTTTATTCTTGTACATATGGAAAGTTTTCTAATAAATCATAAAAAGGGATGTACCAATGATGAATTAATATGGTTATACATAATATATCAATAAATCAATAAGATAATTTGATATGAAAATAAAATTTCTTCATTAAAATATAATGGTGGTCCATCATACTATAAATAAAGTCAATAATTTCAATAAATAATTGGTGTGAATCTAATGAAATCAATCATAAATAAATGGTATTATTAGGTAGTGGTTTTATATATTTCCCTTAAAAAATTAGATAATTCATGCGTAGAGATCCTTGAAAGAAGATGAAATTTTCAAATGACTGGAAATAAGGATCTTATTACAACATCAAGAAATACATGGATGGTGTCATAATATTTGGAAATGATGAAGGCCTCACGATTATTGGCTCTAAGAAAAACAAATTTTGTGGAGAATATAGGATACAAATAGATTTATTTATTATTAAATCTCTCAATAACAACATTAGTTTTGCAAGTCAACTATGTGACTCATAACACGAAATAGAATTTAAAAAGAATACATGAATTTTTATAGTTATGAATAGTTTATTGGTTTTGAAGGGGAAGTTCAGGAAGTGAAATTTATACCTTATCTTTGTAGAAAAAGATATATTCTTTATATCTAAGGGAGAATAAGATAGTTTTTGTCATAGATGACATGATCATTTGACCCAACCAACCTTGGAAGACCTGTTGAAAAGTGAAGGATCTCAAGTTGTTCCTAAGCTATCATGTGATCATACAAACATGTGTTGCACCTATCAATAATGGGTGATTACTCAAATGATGTATAAGGAAAAAGTTTAGAAGTTAAAAAATATACAGGATCAAGTGCATGTTGATGTGTATGGACTTATATCCCTAAGAAATGTTTATGATAATAGATATTATGTTCTTTTTATTAATTATTTTAGTATAATGGTGTCGACTGTGAAAATTAATCAAATGTATAAGTTGTATAGTTTCATAACATAGTATCAGAGATAAAATATAAATTTAATTGGATATAAAGTTCATAAATTATGAGCCAATGAAAAAATATTTACCATTAAGAAAGTGGAGGATTATTTCTAAAATCAAAAGAGAAGAAACCAAGTCTCAGTAGTGAGAACTCCATAGAAAAAATAGTTTGATTGATAGGAGAAACAAGATCATAAAAAACATGTAAAAAATGATTATTATTGAGAATTATTAACTGGAGATTTTTTGTAAGGAATAATACTTTATATGAATCTACATTTTTAACATATTTCTTCTTTTCCTAGGAGAAAAAAACTCTATACATGATTTATCATGGAAATAAAATGACATTAAATTAAATATAAGTTTTTTAAAGTAAGTGTTTCATCCACAATAATAAGAATAATAAGAAGTTATAATCCCATGGAGATGATGTGATGTGCCTTGGGTACTTAGGAAAAATAAAAAAATATAAATTACTAAATAAGTGGCTATAAATATTTATTCAAGGAAATAGTGTCACTAAAGTGTAAAATTATTAGAATCTTCAACAAAAAAGTGAGAATCATTAGGAGGGGAGTGAAGAGGAGTTGAGAAGATCAATTAGAGAAACATGGCCCCATAAATATTTAAAAAAGGAACTGATGATGAGAAGGTTGAATTTTAAACTAAATCTACAAAGAATACAAAATGAAGATAAAACATTGGTGGAAAATATTTTATCAGTGATCAGATAGTGCTAATAAACACTATCAGAATTTTATATCTACGACAAAAAAACATATCCTATGTGAAAAGAATTTGTTTTCAATAATATAAAAAATATTAGAATTGGTTTGAATAAATTAATAAATATCATGACCAAATTTAAAATAATATGATTTAGAATATTAGTCAAGTCCAATATACAAGAATATCATTGAGACTAAATGGTCCTTCTATAACAAACGGGATGAAGAAGGATTATAGATTTAAGAAAAAATGAATGAATAATGTCGAAGTGATGCACCCAAATTGTGGGAATCATTTTTGATAAGACATTATCACATGTTACAAGGATGGATAAAATTTTATTATTCTTATCCATTCTAGTGAAAAGAAAATTAAATATTTTTTAGATGATTGTCATGTTATAATTTCTGAATGGAATTATAGAGAAAGTTGTTTACATTGAATAACCATATGGTTTTCTCATACATTAAGATGATAATAAATTTTTTTAGTTGAAGAATTATTTTTATTGGTTGAAGGATACACTAATAGAATGGTATTCAAGACCTGATCATTACTTGATAATTCTTAGCTTCCAGTATGGTAGAGCAGATTATAATCTCTATGTTAATAATGAGGGTAATAAAAGTATGATTATGATAGGGTATTTCAATGAAATAATTTTTTATAGAGAATATGAATCACATTAAAAATAATTTATATAATTAATTAATTTAATGTTTTAAATATGAAATATTGGACAGTTGAAATTTTTTTATGGTATTCAGGAGAATAAAGGGATACATGGTGTGTTCACCTCCCAATATTAACATACAAAGGAGGTAATAAGATGATTTAAAATGAAGGTTTCAAAGGTAATGATGACTATGTTTTTTTCCTAAATATAGTTTTCAAGATGTGGAATTGTAAACATAGTAAAATTTATATAATACAAGTAAGTCATTAGATTCTTGATCTACTTAATAGAAACACAACCTTAAATTTTATTTTCCACAAGTTAGGTGATATTATATCAATATAACCCTTAATAAATACATATGATTGTTCTAATGAGAATACAAAGGTATATCAAAGGCATACTAGATTACATCTTTATTTAAAATGCACCATAAAGATAAGTGTTGTTGGGATATAAAGACAATGATTGGGATGGTACAATTGATGATAAAAAGTACACACAAGGTGGTTCATTTTTTACTTGGAAGAATGTGAATTTATTTGTTGATAAGGAAACATTACTACAATTCATTAAGAACAGTATAATAATACTATATTTATTACACCCCATCATGCACAAAACTATTGTGGATAAACCGGTAGTTTTAAGATGTGGTATTTGATGTGAAGTATTAAATGAGAATCAATTGTGAAAATTTTAGTGGTACTAATCATAGAAAAATTCTAGTACATAAATAAAGGAATGATAATACTCATATATAGTATCCCAATATCAATGAGAAAGTAGAACATGGGTCGTTCATGTTGGAGTATAAACTTATAGAACTTTAAGTCTTAGAAATTCCAAAAAATGTATTACCTAAAGAAGAATTCTAAATTCATCAACTATTTTTAGAGTCAGGATAACTTCTTATCCATAAACAGTGTTGTGGTGGAACCCCCAATCCCCATGGTATATTGAAAATCCTCTTTTCTACTGATAATTATTGTTTATTTAGTTTTAGAGTACACATGAAAGAATATTGGATTAGTTGAAAAGGGGGGAAAATATTGTTTAAAATGGGGAATATATTACTCTAACATATTAAGGGAATGAGTAAACATATTAAAGGGAGAGAAATTTTATAGAGGGTGTGTTAAATTTTGTGACATTGAAGATATTCTATATATTAAGAAATTTCATTAAAGGATTGAATCTAGGTTGATGAATTTTTTTTACTAGTTATGGTGGAGAAAGAAGTCCTATCATGTGCTATAATTTTTTGAAACATTTGGTATATATTTTCAATAATAATTGGTATTGGATAAGAAGATGAATTGTACTTGAAATTTTTTTGATAAATTTTATCAATAATAAAGTTATTCATTGATGATATTTAGATGTTACAATTATTTATCTTGCTGAATTTAATTCATGTTGGATTATATTGTGTGTTTATTATGGGTTTTATGGGTCCATGGAGTCCTAGAGTGTGAACGTTTATTGAAGTAGTTCATGCATGAGGTTTTTCAAAAAACGTTTCTATGGGGTTTTGATGTGTTTTAATCAAACCCAAAGATAGAGGTTGTAGTGGAAACATACCTCTCAGTGTTGTTTTAAGGTGTTTATGTTGTTTTTTTGTTGAAATATCTTGTTGATAAATTATCAATAGGGTTGTTGAAAATGTAGGTGTTTTGGAGGAGGTGAAGTTTTTTTTGCGTTGACCAAACATAGGGTTATAAACTATAGAGGAAATCATAGTTTGGAATTTTCACTAAAACTGAAAAATGGATGATTTCCTCATAGCATATACATTATTTTTTGATGTCCTCATATCACATACATTATTATGTGGTGACTGTATTACATATTCGTGATGGAGGAGCTATGGAAAATAATTGGATTTTATATTGGATCTACCCTACACAAACCACATAGAATGTAAATAGAGATGTAAAGGATAAATTTATTTTTTGGTTCAGATGTGTTATTTAATTCGATACTATAATGTGATTTTTGAAGGGTGGACCATTATTTTTTAAAGGATATGTTTTGTGGGATACTATGAAAGAGGTTGGAACTATGATATCTATATTGGATAGTTAGTACATTGTCAACAATTCACAGTAGTATGAACAATAATTTTTTTATTAGTGGGATTATGGGTTTTTTATTATATAATAACCCCCAATCAATTAATTAAAAATATTGTAAAATATTTAGTTTTTTACATTTCTAGAAAATTTTGAGATATTAGAAATCTATTCATGAAGCATGAGGGAGTTCACAAATTAAGGAGTTCACAAAGTAGGTTGAGCTCAAGAAGAATAATAGATTTTTCAAATTAATTTTTTTAAAAAGTTATATTGAGTCTATGATGTTTCAAGTGTTTGTTGTTGTATTGGTGAATAATATGATGGAAATGATGTTTGATTACATGTGGTTTTGTATTTTAATATCAACCTTAAATTAGTTTATCTTACAAAAAGAGCTATAAATCTAATATTGTAATGTAATGTTTTCTTTTAGGGTTAAAATATCATGATAATGGATTTCATGATTCTTGTAATAATTTTTTTGATAATTTTTAACGAAATAATGGGGTGTATAGGTGAGAATATAAGCTCTTGAAACTAGGTGAAGAAACAAAAAACCACATAAGAAAACTTTCATAGATGCTCCGTATAAGGAAGTTTTCATGTATGAATTTTCTACATAGAGGAATATACATGGCTGAATATACTTCTATATATATGAATGTCCATATAAGTAGATCTACATATATAGAAACATGGATATGTGACTGTTTACATAGGTGAATATATGCTTGGATGTTCAGTTGTGTAGGTGAATTAGTCACATTGGAACATTGGTCATGTAGGAAACATGCTTATATATGGGAATAGATCAATATATTTGAATGCATCATTTATTTTTATTTAAGCATTTGAAGCACGATGTAGGAGAATTGTCCATGTATGAGAGTTTAACAACCTATGAAAATGAATCATGAATGATAATTTTCTAAGTATGAGGGAAAAGATCGATGTATATGATCGATGATCATTGTATGCATTGGAACTATGAGTTTTAATCAATGATGAAAGATAACCATGATTATAACAAATATATAATAAACATATATAAAATGAAATGTGTAAATTTTATTATATAAGATTTATAAATATAGTATGGTGCAGATTTTTGTGACGATTTAAATGGAATGGTGCATAATATTTCCATATTTCTTGAAATAAGTAGAAGTGATGTGTCCAAGTCATTAGGAAATATTAAAGACTAGAAAATATTGATCATGAATTTTTTAAATAAAATCACATCTAATGTTTTAAATGGAAATTTAATAAGACAAGTTTTCAAGATGTTTGATTTTTAAAAATCATTTTAACTCATTATGATTGGTTCATGAAATATTTTGAATATATAATAAATATGGTAATAGGAAGGAATCCAAAATTGTATGTTATATATATATATATAGTTTTTTATGATCATGTATAGTGTGTTCAACATGTAATAGCTCTTAAAGGGGTGAAGAATAAGAAATAATAACAAGGAAGAAAAGATTTTTACTTGCATTTGTACATGAAATCGAAGAACAACAAGAGCTAACTAAAAGTAGAGAAAGTGTGAAGAATCGAAGAAGCAAAATAGTGGAATATTTAAACCTATTGGTGATGGTAAAATATATTATTGTAAAATATTTATTATCAAATAATCCATGAAATAATAATATGAACATTCAAAGGACTATAAAGCGATACAGTTGATAAATATACCCTACTTACGGAAAACCACCGGCTTTATTTTTGATCATATTGTACGATCACAATATGTTTCAAGATCATCCCAAGGACTAAATAATTTTATTGAGTATAAAACCATTTATTTTATGGTGTTCATGTGTGTGTTCTTGTCTGTCATGTTTGAACGAAGTGACTTCTCTCTTACTATATGAGAATGTTGTTTTACAAGAATAAAAAATAAAATAACTTATTATTGATTCACCCATATTAGTAATCGCATAGATCCAATATGTACCTTACATTTGGCATCAAAGCAGGTTAATTCATTGAATCTTTATTTTTTATGTTTGATGAAGAATAATATTACCATGGATGTTTAGAAATCAATTAATAGTATGAGGATTAATATTTTCTTTTTCTATAACTATCATATATAGAATTAAAAATTTATAACCTAACAATTATTTATCACCCTAGAATATCTATAATCTACTGAAAATAGTATAATTCAATGATTATAAGGTGATCCTTTAATAGGTATTAATTAGAGGAATCTTCAAAATATTGGATGAATGATAAATGATATAAAATCCTCTCCCTCATAAAGTTATTTCTTGAGGGTTAAAACAATTTGGAATTGAAGAAAGAATATATGATAATTTGAAGAATATTTATGGGTGTAAAATTAAGGTGAAGTAAGAAAGGTTAAAATTTATAGATTAATATATTGAGACTGATAATGATATATGATTAATGTGTTGGTTCGTTATTCACATGGGTTAATGATAATGCAAGCACTATAATAATATTTGGAGAAAAATTGAAATAATCTATGTTTTTAGAAGATATTTAGAATTATTCATAATATATTTGATTCTAGAGTATCATTATTAGATGATACAGAGTAAAAAAATCTCCATCCATATTTGTTTCATAGTGTTTTAATATAGCATTTGAAAAGATAAAATCCAATCAAAATGAAGGAAAATTTTCATCATGAAATCTCCATCAAGTACACTAAACATGGAAAGTACAAGAAATTTATTATTAATAAATATTCTCATGATCCTAACTCAAAATGTGGAGTGATTAATATGTTTTATTAATTCCTGAAATTATTTTCTAGACAAGTCAAAATAGGAACATGGAAGTATAAATGAAATATTCTGTTTGAGTGATTTAACTATGAAGATAACATATTTTTCATAGATAACTATCATAGACTAGATAAAAATGGAATCAGTGTTGAAGAAGAAAAAATGATAAGAAAATATCTAAAGAATAATTTATAAAGATAAAGTAAGGTATGAATATAAAGGTATCTAAAAATTAAAAGATTTTTTTTGTCTAAACATGAGGAAAGTGATAGCATAAACAAAGAATTAGAAGTAACAAATTCTAGTGATAAAGGATTTGAAAATTGTCTTATTTAAAAGGTGAATTAGGATAAATTTAGTAGTTATGGAAAGAAAAACAACAAATAGGAAGATGGGGAATCTCATTTGGATTTCATGATTCAAAAAAAATTAAATAATTCCATTTGAAAATTATAAATCTTTAGAAATAGAATAATAAGTTTATGAAGGAAGATAAATCTGAGAAAAACTATATTAAGTGATTAAATAAAAATCTAGGCTGTTAAAATGGATTGAAAATATAATGATAATATTTGATAAGGAGAAAAATATTAATAAAAGAATGTAAAAAAATATGGAGAAGGAGAACATACATGTTATTGTTTAATATAAACTAGATTAAGACGAATGAGAAAAATATACCATAAAAATAAAAATAATAAATTTGTAGAATTATCTAAGAGAGATGAATCTCAAGAGGATTAGAAAAACTATACTTTCAATGATAATAAAAACCCTGAGAACTAAAAACAAGTGAAAGTGATTGGGTTTGTAGATAAAATAAAAAATTTAAAAATTCATGGTTTTTAAGATAAATCAAACTATAATGAAAAACTATTGTGTCTTGATATTCTATTCAGGATGAGAATAATAAAAATATAATTAACTTGATGTTTTTGAGTCCATTAAAATTTTGGTCCTAAAAAGGAACCAATATTTATGGTAGAAATATCAATGGAAGATCAGTTCGTAGTTCAGGGAAGAAAGTTATTTTCCAAGGTAGTTATGATTATTATGGATAATAAAGTCACTTTATAGGATATGGGAATACAAAAAAGATGTTTTGGTTCAATCATAATAAATTTAGAGAATCTATAAGGCATTGGAATCAGAGTTTGTTGGGGATTAAATATATATCAAGAAGGTAGACTCAAAGACAACATAAAAAATATTGTTTAAAAATAATATATAGATTAAAAAAACTAGAAAAAATTTGTAAAGTTTTTTATCTTTCTAGTCATCATTGTAAATGATGTATTTTGATGATACTATCACAATGAAACATTAATAAAAAAATTTAAAAACCATATATAGGATGATTGAAAAGAAAATGGAAATGCTCTTATTATTGAAACTACTCTTAAGGCCACAGAAGGAGGAAAAATTTGGATATTAGATATTAGGTGTCCTTCACACATGACTATATATTTGTATCCATTAAAGAATGTGAAATATGATAAAGAGGAAGTAATGATAGTTCAAAATTATGATTCACATAAAATCAAATTCATTGGATATGATATCATCGGAAAAGAAAAGTTAAAATATAGAACTTATTTATTAGGTGATGGAATGAAACTCAATCTATTTAGTGTTTCATATCTTGGAGATGAAGGAAAAATTTTATCTTTAAAATAAATTGATTTATTCATAAAATTATTGAATTTGGATAAGTTGTAATAAGAGAATAGTGAACCCAGGGAAGCCTATTAATGGATGGATATGCATATAATTCATGTTATTTGAGTATAAAGGAAGAAAATTATTTATGTAATAGTATTATTAGAAATATTTTCTAGATAAATATTAACTCTTTAACACATAGATGAAGTTCTCATGATGTCCCTAATATTATAAGAGATAGATATTGGTGTTGTTCTGTATTCTAAAAATGTAAATTTTAAAATTTAACATACAAGGACGAGGTGATACATACACCTCACCCCTTCGAGCATATTCATTATTACATATATGGAACCATGAGGGGAAAATCAAAAAATCGAGATAAATATTTTATTTAATCTATTTATTATTTCCATTTTATTATATAAATTATGTTTTTAAAACATAAATCAGTGTCTCAATATTTTCAAAATTTTCAAGATTATTTCTGAAAATAAGTCTGGACACTCTATAAAGATGATCTATTTGATAATGGTGCTGAATAAAAAAGTATAAAGACAAAGGATTATCTTATAAAGTATGAAATTCATAAAGATACTAGTAAACCATACACATTAAAAATTATTTCTAAATGAAATAATATAATAATAATTTGGATGGATCGAACCATGTTAATTGAACATGACACTTATTTGTTCTTTTGGAGACAATATATTTATGAAACAATCCACATTCAAAAATCACGGCTTCTATATAAAAACATTAGATATTTCTCTATATAAGATTTATTATAAAATGAACCCATGTTTTATGTGCTTAAAGGTTTTTCTAATCCCCTATATTATCAAATCTAAGGTGAAAATAATGGGAAGGTTGATAAAAGAGGTGTCAATGGTATATTTGTTGGATAAAATCAGAATAATAGAGGATATAGATGATGAAATAAAGAGACATGAGGAATCATTGATTTGACAGATGTGAGAGTTTTTTAAAATTAAAAATAGGTAATTTTATGGGAATATAATGATGTAAAGGAATGATAAAATAAATATGTTCCTCTTAAGAAACAAAATAGAATCATTAATAGAAATTAATGTGATGATTTTGTGTAAATATGGGAGGTATAATCAACTATTTATAGTGATGGGGAATAACACCATTTATCACATCCATTGTTAAGAAAGTAATTAGATATGTTGAACATAATTGGTGATCAATAAAAATAGATTCAAACTACAAGAAAATTGGGGAAAGTTTGACAAACCTCATTATTTTAACTGGTTGATTGAAGAGATGTTGAATAGGAATTGAAGCATTAAGAGTATATTGGATCCATGAATAAAGAAATAGATAAAATTTATAAAAATTATACATGGTAAAAGTAAAAAAACAAGAAGATAAAAATGTGACTATTATGGAATATGGTGAATGAAAAAGTAGAATTAATAAGATATAAGGAAATACATGTTTATAACCATAATTCATATGTCGATGGTATTTATTTTTATGAGACCTTTGTACCTATTTTAATAATTTAATCTATTATAATCATTCATTCTATTATATAAAAACATGAAATATATAATTTTACAATTGGAGTTAAAGTCTTAATTTCTTAATAAATAATTGGTGGAAAAAGTATATATTGAGAAACAAAATGGTTTATTGGTTGGAAAATTATAGAACTATGTGTGTAAGTTGAAGAATTATTTATATGGGTTTATAGAAGCCCTAATATCTTAGAATTACAATTTTCTTTCCAATTTAAATAATCTTAACATAAATAAAGGAATAGTGGAAAAGAACTATAATTAATAGAAAATCAGGATTTTTCTCTCATTGTGATTTCTTATTTTGATGATATCATATTTATTTCTAACAATAAAGAATATTGTGAAAAATTTTAGAAATAGATGAGGATGTTGTTTGAAATTTATATATTAAGGGAAAAGAAGAACTTTATTTTAAATCAAATATCTCTATTGAGGGATCAAATTTTCCTATCATAAGAGAATTTTTTTAGCAAACTACTTAAATAAATTGGAAAAGAATATTCAAAACCTATTTTCACACCTATATCAATGGAAAAAAATGATTTAGAAATAAATTGGAAAGGAAATTGATCCTAAATACTTTATAATGTTGATTAGAGTCCTTATATACTTATAAACCACAAGAATAGAACTAGTTTAATTTATTACCCTTTGTTCTAAATTTGAAAGTGATAAAAAATTGACATATTTTTTTGTGGAAAAAGAATTCTCACATAAAATAAAGGAACTATTGATTATTGGATAAAGTATGATAGTAAGGGAATTTTGAATCTATCTCATAGTACAAATACAAATAGGTAATCTTGTTTTGATGATATAACATTCATATATGGTGGATTCTTAATTTTTTTTGAGAAATATGTGTGAGTCAGCATACAAAGAAGAAAATTTCAGTGAATCTTAGCACTATAGATGTAGAGTATGTGGCTATAAGTCAGGATGTAATGAAAATTTATATGGATGAAGTCAAAGATAAATTATTTTTTGGTTGATATAAAAATGAGACATATATTGTGTTCTGATAATCAATACTCTATCAAAATCATAAGGGATACATTGAAACATTCAAGGTCAAAAAATATTGATGTGAAATATCATTTCATCAAGGAGATTGTGGAATCAAGTAAAAAAAATATGGTAGTTTTTCTATAACAGAGATAGTGGAAATTAGTTTCAAAAAACATTTTTAGAAGGACACATTTCAAAATAATGAATATATTGTGGTTGTTCAACCTAAACCACTTTAAGGTTAAGATATTTTATTTACGTCACCTCTATATTGTAGTCTTTAGATATTATTGATATTGGGGGAGAAAATATAACAACATAAATATCTTAATACTTGTTTTATTGTTCAATTATATATAGGACTAAAAGTATTTTTACATGTATACATTGATACCTTCTTAACATGTTTTACGGGACCATATGTTTAGTGAGATTTTTGATAAGGGGTGAGATGCGATCTCAATATGTGTGAACTATATGAATTATTTTAATAGTTTGTTGAAGTGTATGCATGAAATATTTATTTAATATGTATTATAATTATTTTACAAATATGTGATGATGATGTTTTGAGTGAATAAATACGGTAGTAATATTTGTTCTTATTACCGCTATATGACCAGAAAAGTATTTTTATTCAATGATTCTTGTTTCCAAAAATTATATAGCACACATAGGATTATAATTTTTAGATGGCGAGACATAGATTGAGTTGTATAGATTCAATGGTTTATGATATTGGGGTGATAAAAAAATCTAAAGGGATAGATATTAACTATTTAAAACGGATGATCAATTTTTTTTTTAAGAAAGACGTATTTTTAAAATTTAAAAATAAAATTTACATGAGAAGTTATCAAGTTATTTAAATTATCTAAATCTTAGTAATTAAAAATGACTCTTTCATGTGTTATAATGGATATCTAAGAGAGTGGATAAGAGGATAGAAACCAAAGTTGTATGTTTTATATATATACTATTTTTTTTAGATCATGGAAGGAATTTTAGAAATTGTAAGAGTTATAAAAGGGAGGAATAAGAAGAAAGTAGAAGTAGGAAGATAAGGTTATTACATGATAATATACAAGAAATCAATGAAGAATAACTTATTTTTTGAAGATCAAGTTCAAAGAGACTAAGTAGAGTAATGATGATGTGTTGAGACCTGTTTGTGAAGGTTTATTTTTTTATTGAAATAATATTATTAACATATCATTTTTGTAAGAAGAAAATGCACTGCAAAAGGACTGTAGTGAAAAAATTGATGGATATAACCAGCACACTATAATCCAAAATGATTATTTTATAGTGGAAAGTGTGATCTATGATTTTTATAGACATTTAAAAGGTCTATATAATATTAATTAACAATAAACTTTTTGATTTTTTGTGTTGACAAGGGTGTTCTAGTTTTTGATGTTTCAATAGTGTTAATTTTCCATTACTAAAGTAAAAGTTTTTTTAATAAAATAAAACAAAAAAATTGATAACCATTGATTCACCCTCATCTCATATGTAACATAGATCCTAATTGGACCTTAAAAACTAGATAAATTAAATTGTTCATAAGCAAATTTTGATGAAAATTGACTTTATGAGGCATGATTAGTTATCAATGGATTTATTATATTCCCAAAAATAGTAAACTATGCACTATTTTTGTTGAATAAAGTATACATATATAGTTTTTATGAAGAATATTCTATATGATAAATTGTATTTCACCTATTGGGAGAAAAAGGAGATTCATGAAAAACTCGTATATGTGTGAACGAAATCTGAAATGATTCAAAAAAATGAAGAATATTTTGGAGTAACATTGTGTTTTCTTCAGTTAATAAATACATGAATTCTAAATATTGAAAAATTATAATCTAGGGGATATTGAATATTCTATAAAAATTATAAACATTTCTCAATTTAGTGATTCTAATTAATTTTGACATTAAACTTGAATTCTCCTTGGAATATATAAGTCACTGTGAAGCATGCAAATTTGGCGTGTCCTTTAAATTCTATATTTTATGTATATTTACATTGCTATGAGAATAATAGAAAAGTGATTTTTCTTAGATATAAAACAAGATGAGTAGGGTATATTGGTTTAATCAGGAATACCCTAATTCTTATTATCATGGTATTTAATAAAGTGGGGTCTACAATCATTATTAAATATAATGGTTAGAGTCAGTGGTGTTATCTCAGTGGAAGAAATAGATGTAGTTTATCATACTAAGGTTCCAATATTTTTTAGGAATAATTTTTTAACTATGGACGAGTTATATGTAATACCAATTCCAATAATTAAATATGAATGTTTTTTATATTTGTCTGGTTTTGTATTTATATAATTATAGATAGTGGAGATTTATCAGAAGCATACCATAGATAATTTGATATTGATTTCAATGGAATCAATGCTTTAGTGGGATCCCTATCCAACACTATATACAATAAGGTAAAGTCATATAAATCCTCCCATTCAATGTGGAAAAAAGCTAACCAATATCTATAATGGTGATTTGAAAGTATGAGAAACTAAATTATATGTTATGTATGACATGTATGATGACTTCATGATTCACAAAATGAATTTTCTGATGAAATTTATGTTCAAGTAAATTTTATTGGTGAGGAAAATGATTAGTAAATAAGAAATCCTTGATGATGTTAATATTTTTAAGCTAATACTAAGAGTATTACCAACACTATGCAATCTGAATGTCTATATTCTCAAATATAGAGACCCACATAAATTTTCATTGGACATTCTTTAATGTACTATGGTTTCATATGAAAGAAATAATGATGATAATGAGGCTATGGAAAAAGGGATATATAAAGAGAGATAATTCAAGGCCATAAAGAAGCTCACCATAGAGAATAGTTATAGAGAAGAAGAGTTTGATGAAATAATGTAATAAATTTCTTCATATATACAAATGGGAAATTTAATTATTAAAGGTGAAATCCCACTCATATGATTTTGATGTGAAAAGGCTGGTAACCATGAAATATAGTTTCCTAAGAAATTTCAATTGGATGATGATAATAATGAAATTTTCATCAAGAATTATTCAACCAATGTGAATGGTAGTAGAAACACTACAACTAATTTCATTAATAATAAGTTTCTTTCACAAGAAAAAAATATTTTTTAAAAAAGTAAGGAAGAATAAATTGAATATTAAAAGGAAAATAAATAAAATTCTATGGTGATTAATGTGGTAAATTATTAGGCAGGGGATGAGAGAGATGATCCTGAAGGAGATGTAAAAGTAATTTTTGATCTCCAGTTTGAATTAGAGGACTCCCTTGAAGAGATTGATATTTGGAGATCCAAAATTATGAAATATAATAAATTATTTCTTCATTAAAAACTCTATATGTTGCAGAAAGAAGTGGAAAATCCAAGGTGAAGGGAAAAAAATTAAAAATAAATTATGAAAACCCAAATATTTTTGACAAGATAATTGAGTGCATGCTCAATGTTGATAGATAGACTAGGGTTATCGATGGTTTTACCAATATAGTAAAATATTTGGTCAAATATATCCAAAATCATGAAGATTAAGTAGTCGGTATATGATGAAAATATAATAATCGTAAAGAAACTAGTCAATTAATATGACATATGTATAGAAAAACACATTGGTTGAAGAAAAAAGGTAATTAGATAATGGTGGTCCATTGGTACATGGAGGGGAATTCCAACTGAAGAAAAAGTCATAAATGAATGAAATGGCTAACATGGGACTTGATCCTAAAATAATCAATGATAGTTGATTCTATAACACAAGTACCCACTCCAAAGTTTATGGTTAATTTGAGTATGACTCAGAATCAAAATACTAAGAGAACCCAAGGGTCAATTAGTGTTTCGATAATAACATAAAAAGAATGTAACTATTATAAAGAGTTATTATTATGGAAATATGGAACACCCCTGAAAACCTTTTTTAAAATATCTAAGAGGTATTTAAGTGCACAATAATAACAAAGGGAGTCAAGAATATCTCAATATTTGAAGGATACTTTTGATAGTCACTTATTATGGTATAGGAAATTTGGATATATAGATAGTTATTACTCATCAACTATATAAATTAATGTTTCAATGATTACTGAATGTGGTCAAAATAATATCTCAAGGACTAATCAAGAAATTTGAAAACAAAAAATATATTTTAAGAATTGAAAAATAATGTTTTTCCATAAAAATATGAAGAATATCACATATCTCAATCACCCAAAGGTTTGAATGCAATAACATGGATCAAATGTAAGAGTGTTGATCTAGATGTGGTGTGGAGATTACCCAAAAAGTGTCATATAAGTCTTGTTTGTGGAACTATGATAGAATAATAACTTCTTACATGACTGGAAATGATGATCTTGTCACTAGAAATAAGTGTGAAAGTGAAGGTGTCATCTGATTCAAAAATGACTAAGGCCTATAGATTATTATCATTTGAAAATACAAAATTTAGGCCAAGGATATGAGATACACATATGTATTTGTCAGTGCAGGCATCCTTCACAACATTATTAACATAAGCTAGTTTTTTGACTTAAAGCATGTAATAGATTTTATCATGGAGACTTGTATCATTATGAGAATGTAAATTATAGTTGTTTTTTTAGGGGTTACTCATGATATTTAATTATTACCTTGTTAGTGGAGATTATGATATGTGCTTTCTATATAATTAAAAACAAAATAGGTTGAGACATAGATGGATTGGTTGTTTTATCTAACTAACCAATGATAATCTGTTAAAAAGAGATGGAGTTCAAGATCTTCCTCATCTATCACATTAAAATACACACATGTGTGACCCCTATTATAAATAAAATATTATTCAATATATGTACAAGGAAAAAGAAAAAAGATCAGCAAGAGTTCTTGAGCTGATTCATGTTGATGTGTGGACCTATATCACCTTGATCTATTAATGGGGAGAAACATTATAATAGTTTCATTGACGATTAAAGTAGGATGGAATAGATTGTGGTTATCACTCACAAGTATAAGGTGTTCATTTTCATAAAATTTTATTAAAGGGTGACTTAATAGAAGATTGTATCGAAAAATATAAAATTCTAAATATATAATTTCATAGAGTTTACTAATAACTAGACACTAGATTATTTCAAGAAGTATGAGATAAGTCATGAAGTATTAGTAGCATGAACTCATTAGAAAATTAATTTTGTTGAGAGGATAAATTGGATAAAAACAATATGAAAAAATGATACTTATTGAAAATTAACCAATAGAGACTTTTTGGAATGAAGTAGTCTTGAGGTCAACCTAAATTTATAATAGATATGTTTTATGCCTGAGTAAAGAAAAGACTTCATAAAAGCTATGGTTTAGAAAAAAATGATATTAAGGTAATTTTGAGTTCTTAGAAGTAAATATATAATACTAAATAAGTATAATCACAAGAATATTGAATACTATATGTATGATGGTATTTTATATGGATAATCAAGAAAAATAAAAGCATATTAAGGATTAAATAATCAGCTAGGAAAGGTTTTCTAAAGAAATGATATCAATGGGGAATTTTTTATACAAAAAATAAGTAGTTTTAGAGGATTGTGATGAAACTTTATGAAGCTTCAGAAGAGTACACGGGCCTCTAGAATATTTATAAGAATACGTAGATGGTGATCATAATGAAGTTAGACTAGCATATTCAAAAAATCTAAAATGATTATTTGAAATTTATTAGCTGAATATCATTGGTGATCAGAAAACTCTAGTGAAAACAAAGAGAATGATGTCTGTATAGAAAACTTATTTATTATTTAAGGTGGATCCAAAGTGTCTTGAAGAAGTTATAAATGATTAATATTGGTTTCATGTGAATAATGAAGAGATTTATGAATTGTGAATAATTTTATATGCAAGATTCTTTTAAGGCTGAGAGATAAGAAAATTATCCGGACCAAATGGGGATTCTATAATAAAATGATTGAAAATGGATTGGTGATTAGAAACTAATTATGAATAGTGTTCAAGTGATGATTCATGATAAAGGCAACTATTTTAGATGATACATTTACACATGTTTCTTGGATATAGATAATTATTATATCTTTGACCAAAAAAGTGAAAAGGAAAATCAATGCTTTTCAGTTGGATGTATAGTGATCATTTATGAATTTATTTTTGGGGGAAGAGGTTTATATTGAACATGAATATAGGTTTTTATAAATTAATATGATAATAATGTTTTTCATATGAAGAAGGATTTTATGGGTTGAAGAAGACACTAAGAGCATTGTATTCATGACATGACTTATACTTAACAAAGCTCAATTTCTTGAATGGCAGAGTTGATTAATATATATATATATATATATAATTTAGTAAATTTATTATGATGATAAACTATATTGAAATAATAATAATTTGTTGAGATGATTGATCAGAATTAAAAAATATATAATTTTCGAAGTGTGGGTTTGAAAGGTCGATGATTGGAGAGAAGACATTTTTTACTTTGGCTGAAGCTGACAAAAAGAAGGAAAAATATGTTCATTTAATAAACTAAATACACTAAGGTGGTTCTGAGAATATTTGACATAATTTATTCCAAGGTGATTTTTACTTTAGTTGCTACCCAGATAATGTTATCTGGTGATGATGATGGAAACATGGTCAGTGTCACATAATAAAAATAGATTATTAGAATATTTTTCACATAACAAAAACATGACCAGTAATGGTATTTTCCACATTACATGTGGCATGTTATTAAATAAATACCAAATAAATACACATGAATATAGTAAAGAAAATACTATATTAGATCAATGTTATAGTGAATTTAATCCTAGATTATAACGAAACATCAGAACATGAGTCATTGACGTATAGAGACACAGATTTATTTGGTTTGGGAGATGATAAAAAATCTACACTAATAAGAGTATTTTACCATATAAATTATATATTTCTTAGTTTATTAAGAAATAAGATTTCATTTCACTTAACACTACAAAATTTGAACATATAGTGGTCAGTCAATCATGAACAAAACTATTATGGATGAATAAACATGGAAATTGAAGTTCTATTAGTCATACAAAAAATATTGTCCACTACTCAAGGAAGAATCACATTGAAATATTTTATTAATTTATCAAGGAGAAATTTTATGATGTATTTTCTAATTTGGATTATATTCCTACATAAATTTATATTATATAAATCTAGAAAAATCCACACCTAAAGAATCATTTAGAATAAATTTGTTGACTCATGAAGTCCAATAAACTTCCCATATTTATTAATTACGGAAATAGAACCCTCACTCCCTGATTTATGTTGTTAATATTCTTTTGAACTAGTAAATTTTATATTCTATTTTATAGTATGAAATATAGTTACCTTTGAGTTATTTAAAAAGGGAATATATATATAGTTTAAAAGGGTAAGATATTACTCAAACCTACTAAGAGGAAAGTAAATATATTAAATGAGGATAAAGTATGTAGGGGAAGTTTTAATTCTAGTGTTGAAAAAACTATTCTATAAATGAAGATACTTAATGTATAGATTATCTCTTGGTTCATGAATAAAGGGTTTTACTATATATGGTTGATAAAGTTAAATTTTATTGTGCAACGCTCACTGCAACATTTGTTATTGATCACCAACAAAACATTTTATTAGATTACATGAACAATAGTAATTAAAAATGATTCTATAATTTTTACTAGGAATTATGTTATTCATTAACGGACATTAAATGTTAATATTGTTTCTCATGATAATCTAGAATCATGTTGGATTATAGTATGTTTTTATTAAGTTATTGATCATTATATGGATTCATAGTGTGGAAAATGTGGTTGGAGTAGTTAGTGACTATTTTCTTTCAAGGAACGTTTTTATTTGGATTTTAATATTTTTAAACAAATAAAAATTTGGGGATTATAATTTAAAATTCCATCTTTATTTTTTTCATGGAGTTTGGATAATTTTATTTTGAGAATTTTATTTCAAGATGATGTAGTAGGTTTAATACTGAAACATAGTATTTTAAAGTCTTATAAAAATGGATTTCATAAGGGGAGATCTTCATTCATGAAAGGTGATGTTTTAAGGACCACCATGAAGAAGTATAACAATATAATAATCCACTCAAATAGTTACTATGAGATAGGAATTTCCTAAAGGAATGAATGATAATTCAATGATTGATGTGATTTTTGAGTTTTTCCCATGTATAAGGTCCCACAACCACATTATTAATCATAGTAAAAATATATAGAGAATACCATTAATAGGGAATTTAGAGAAGTCAAAAATATGATCATAAAGTGAAAGGAAGTTTATGAAGGAATGAATTTACAATGAAGTCTGATCTCACAAATCATAGTGGATTTCATGAAGTATATTCAGTGCATGAAGCATACACAATAACTTGTTCAAAAGAAGTTCATGGAGGTGATTGAGCTCATGAGGCATGAGAATTTCATGAAGGATAGAAAATATTCACATCCAAAGTAAATGTCGAAATTTTTTATACAATTAAAGGCAAATGAGCCTTAGCCCAATTGGTAAGGACTCCGTAAGTGCATCCAGGAGACCCGAGATCAAATCGAGGCGGAGAAATTATTTCCGGGTTACTATAGCAGTACTGTAGTAGGTACTGTAGCGGGAACTGTAGCAGGTATTGTTTGGAACTATAAAAGCCGAGAATATGCCCCCGTTTGGGCTTTCGGGCCACCGATTTGGTCCTTGAGTCCTTTAAGGCCTTTATGCCACCCAGGCCTTCGGGTCAGTAAGGCCTTCAGGCCACCTCAAGGCCTTCGGGCCACCTTAAGTGAAGATGAAAACCAGACGGTCTACGAGGAACAAGCTCTACAAGAAAGATGAGCAAGGAGCTTTCACTACAGCATAAGCTAAATGGATTTCAAGAATGATAGGGTATGGAACCTGCCATCGGGACAAGCCTGTGCATACATGGGAATGCCTAGCCGAATAGCAATGCGAAGGTGGAGAGCTGATTTCACGATGAATACTCTGGGGAGGAGAAATTCCAAGTAGTTAGTCTGGGTTGTATGTAATGTTTTAAGCCTACGGGAAAATGAATTTCCTAAGGCCTACAGGCCATGTAATACTTACGCCTACGGTCCATATAAGGGTTCCACCTCACCCCTTGAAAGTTGGATTATCAAACATCAATAAAAAATGAAGGCCTTCGGGCCATTGGATGGAAGTATGTGGATAATAATAATATTATAGATATATGCTACGTAGTAAATTTGAATTCATCTCCTAGGTGAAAATATAGCTTCATTAAAAACTCATGTATATATGAACAAAAATTAAATATATTCATAACTATGAAATAATATTCTATAGGAAAAGTTCATTAACATTATTCGAGAGATAAGTGTGTTATTAAGAGTTAATGGTTATAAAATAGGGGCTAGTGAGGCTGCTCTGAAATTTGTAGAAATAATGTGATTTAGTGATTCCAATACATTGGTGAATTTTCTTTATATGCTCATTGGGTTATCATGCTTAGAGTGAATCAAGTAAAAATGATATTTCTATTTTATTTATTATTATATATATATTTACATCTCTATAATATGAATAGAGAAGTGAGTTCTTTTTGAAAATGAAACATGATCAAAGGGGTCAGTTATTTTATGCCTTCACACTAAGATTCACCCCCTCTTACTATATTTAACCTAGTGTGGATAATAATCCCCATATTAATTAGATGTTAATGTGGATTTTATGCCTAATATATGGATCAAATTAGTGGATTTTATTGACACAAATACCTCAGATAATGTGGATGACACCAAAAGTGAAGGACAAAACAAGGATACATCCATTCAAAACACTGTTTGTACTAAAATGCATGTGGAAGGAATGTGCACCCACAATAAAATAAATATTTCTGAAATTCAAGTTCCTTATAATATTTATCTATCTTATACATACTGATATTCATATAAGTAAAGTTAAAATAGTGTATCTGTATCATCTTCCCACCTACCACATAAATAAGTTCATCCTCTTTATAATTTGGAGAATATTTTTTAGTGTGATGTCATGTTGGAAAATATTAGGCAACTCAATTTCAAATTCATTAGAGGAAATATAACTAATATGTGTAACTACAATATTGAGGTGAATATATAAGGAATTTAACTAGACCCACTTGAACAATCACTTAAGATGGCACATCACATGGTTTGAATCACGTACCTAATCTCCACAGGCTATCAACAAGCACCGAGCATAACCAACAATATTTTGGGAACATTTTCTCCATGATAAACCTTCATGACCCATATATAAAATAATATTTCCTCTCCTATGAAATCAGAATATATAATAATGATAAACATCCTATTAAATGAGGCATAGGAAAATAATATTCCATAAATTAAATCAACATCATATAAAAAACATGCCACAAAAGGCCATATACATGGTATCTCAATTCATAGCTCCAATAAAAAACTAAAAATGGAAAGAGTCCCATAGTACCATAATATACATCTAGAATGGTAAAAATTACCAAGATGACTCCATGATAACCAATCCTTACAAGAATATGTCTCCACCAAAAAATAATAGATGTCAATAATCAAGAAGAGTCACCCTAGAACATGGTTTCATTTCCCTTCCTTGTGTCCTACAAAAAAAGTCTAAAAATTCCCAAAAAACCAATCAAGACATGAGGAATGAATCAACATATGATACCACCATGAATATATTTATGTCTTTTACCAATGAAAACTAATATATACAATTGAAAAACATTTTATATAACTAAACCACTTTGAAAATCAACTTGATTTAACACAAACCATTAATATCCATTTTGTTTTCAATTTTAAAAACTGGTTTTTTAAATCATCTTGAAACATGAATCAAAACAAGAAGCAGTTTAATAAGGAAATTTATTCTAATCCCACCCTAAAAATGGTATAAAAAGGTTTAATAATAATTTTCAACAACATATGACCAATAAAATAATGTGTTCATGACCTAAATTAACACAACATAACATAGAAGTAAAGTAATACAAAAAGGAATAAAAAAATCTTGCATGTGTAAGTGAACGTAGGTATCTAACCTCAAGATTCCAATGTGAGTGAGTCTAAAAATTATGCCAGTTCGATAAGAAAATATATACTCCCATGGTCTTCCATAAGCCCAAACTCCCTGACCTCTGTTGGTCTCTCAAAAAACAATGAATGATCTTACTATCTTCCTACCTCATAATCGAATGGAAACAAAATAGAGGCTCCTAGGACCCCACATAGAAGGATCTCATGGTCCCTATGAAAAAACCTCAATCACACCCTCATTAAAACATGTTCAATCACGTGACATAAGAATAGAACAAGTACTATATAAATCCAAATCTATTTCACAATACATTTTCACAAATCTGGATGCCCATTTTTTCAAAACACCTTCAAAAATATACTTACATTTCTAAAAAATTTAAAATAAAATTTATATCAAAAAAATCTCTGATCCATTTTATCAAATGCTTGGGATGTACACATGCCACCCCCATTTGTAAAAACTCACATTGAAGCATTAAATTTCCATTAAATCTATAAAGTGAAATTAATAAAGGATAAACATTAACCATAAACAATTTAAAGTTAATTTTATGAAACAAAAATCAAATTAATTTATGAATTTATACTTTATCGATGGAAAACACTCTTAAATAGATACAAAAACATAAAAATGGTTTCAACCTAATTCCCATCAATGATGACCATCCAGAAGAGGTAGAATTGGGCCTCACACACCTAATATGCAAGAAGTCAATCCAAAAACCCCTTTAATCACCCTAAAATCATCCAAAACCACCCATAGGGTTCTAAATCATCATAAAAAATGAATATAAAGATTGAGGAGTACCTCTAAATTTGTGACAAGATAGCCTACCATTTTGAAGATCTCCTCAAGGATGACCATGGTACAAAAGTCTCTGCTATCCAATTTATTTTATACAGGGATAACTCTTCTAGTAAAATCAAACTTGTTTTTAAGGATTTTGGGACTTGTTTTGATGTTAGATGACTTTATTTTTACTCATGAGGTTTCACAATTTTTCCATAAAAGTGTTTCAGTATTAAAAATTTTATTTTCAGTCAGATCACCTTATCATGGATCACCTTGTTCTAAAAATCCATGAAATAAATAGGCTACTCCACCATGGTGGCATCAGGCTCAAGTGCCAAGTCCTCCCACTACAGTACATAAGAAGGGTATGAACAGAATATCTTCAATAGGGAGACATGAATTTCATCTTGGATCAAGTCCATCCATGGAGGAATCTCTAACTAATAGTCTACCTTCCCAAGAATCTCTACAACATGAAATGACCCGACATAACACACCTATATCTTCCACTAATTTACAAAGTGATAGTGTATTCTTTAACTCATAACATCCAAACCACCTGATCACCCATAATAAACTTCAATAGACAAGTATGATGGTCATAATATTCCTTTTTTACTCTAGGATATCACTAACCATTTTTTAATCAACCACAATTAATCAATCATCTCCTAGATGAGGTACAATCAAACCATAGAATTCTTACCTAATTTAGTCTAACTTAGAGGGGACTAGAATTAACGCCCATATAATGACTCAAAAGGGTCTATATTAATAGAGTAATTATATCTATTGTTGTATGGAAGCTTTTCTAATGAAGATTGAATTTCCAAAAAATCTCCAAAATTGAGCACACATGCATAAAAACATATCCCCAAATATTTGGATGTTCTGCTCAGACTAGCCATCTATTTGTGGGTGGTATGTAGTGCTCAAATTATGTTGAGTTTCCAATTCCTCTTGAAGTCCCCTATAAAATTGAGATTTGAAATTAGCTTATTATTCCAAAATTACCATTTAGGTCACTCTATGAAACTGAATGACCACAAGAAAATACATGTTTCTAGGGTCATCTACCTTCATCGACTCTCTGATAGAAAGAAAGTGGGATGATTTTGTTAGATGATAAAAAATAACCCATATAGAATCTTTCCCACTTTAAGTATGAGATAACATAATTAATAAATCCAAAAATATCTTATTCCATTTCCAAAATGTCTTGGGAAGTATCTACAATAATCTATTTTTCCACTACTGCTCCTCTTTGAACCTATTCTCGGTAAAACATCTAGAAACAAAGACCTTTACTACCTTCTTCATCATGTTCAACCAATAACATCATATCATGTAATAAAACATCTTTTTAACCATATAGTGAATAAAAACTAAAATTACATGCCTCACCCATCACCTCCTATCTCAAAATTAAAGTAACTTCCATCGAACCTTTCAAAAGAAGAGAAGCATCGTGAAACCAATATGAGCCACTCAAGGTCTCCCCACTATTTAATGAACTGATAATCTTCTAGAACTCCATGTTAGATACCTGGTCACTCCTGACTTTATTGATGAGAGAATTAATATCCTTCACACTTTAAAGAGACACCAACTATCAATCCTCATGTAACTCCATCCTTAGGTCAGAAAAAAGAATCATAATTCTCTACTCATCCATTGATTTCTGATATCCTACATTGGATTATTTTGGCTAATTCATCAAAGACAAAATTTCCCTACCTAGGATTATAAGAAAACATGAAATCATATGTTTGAAGGTATACCACCCAAAATTACTACCTAAAGTTCAAGTATCTCTAGGAGAAAATGTATTTCAATATTTTGTTATCTTAATACACTATAAAACTCTCCTCAAAGAGGTACTGTCTCTACATCTTCATCTTGTGTATCAAGGATTCCAATTCTTGTTCTTGTGTAGAGTAATTTTATTAATGTGGGCATACCTACTTCTAGATATATGACAACACATGGTCATCCTACATCATCACACACCCAAATCCTATAGCATAAGAATTACAATTCATGACATATTCTCTTCTAGGATTTAGAAGAATCAAAACTAGTGTTGATGTCCAGCTGATTTGAAACTGCTCAAAATCATCCTGTAACTGTATATCCCACTAAAAATTCACCCCTTTCATAGTCAATAATGGTAAGGGAGAAGGTACCTAGGAGAATTACCGAATGAAATGTCTATAGTACCTGACATTTCATTGAAAACAATGGATCGTGAACAAATTATTAGGATTATCCCAAGGCATGACCACTCTAACCTTCTCTATGTCTACTAAATATCCTACCTTGAAAATAAAATGGCCTAGAATCTTTACCTCATGAATCTAGAAATAAAAGTAGTGTAAATTGGCATACATATAGTAATCTCTTAGAACACCCAAAACAACCTCTAAATGGTTATCATGATCCCCTAATGTATTTGAATATACCAAGATGTTGTAAAAAACATGACCACAAAGGAGTCCACATAGTAGTGGAAGATCCATTTCATTGACACCATGAAGACTACATTATAATCAGTAAGGTAAAATAGAGTATCCAAATACTCTTAATGTCCCTACAGGATCCTCAAAGAAGTTCTGGTACATCCTCATCCTCAAGACTTAACTAGATATACCATGATCTCATGTTAATATTATAAAAACAATGAACTCCTATAATCTAATAAAATTTTTCATAAATCATGGTAAAAAAGTATTTATTCTTCACAATCATCTAATTGATCTTGTGATAGTTTATGCAGTGATAAAGGATCATGTATGCCTTCTTTTCAAATAGCAATGGGGAATCCCACAGGGACATGTTGGGGTGAATAGATCCTTTCCCCAAAAGATCCCCTAAATGGAATTTTATCTCCCTTATCTTGTCCAGAGATATAAGGTATGAATAAAAGGAAATCAAGTGTGTATAAGGGAGAATATCGATGGTGAATTCAACATCTTGATAGGGCATCAATTCTGAAAACATATGGAAACTTGTCATGATACCTATCTACGACCACTAGAATCTCACCCACTAAACAATGCTCCATAGAATCAAGAAATAACAGACATATTACATGAGATCAATCTAATATTATAATCAAATCATCCCACCTTCCCTCTTTAGGGATTCCACTCTCCCTGAAATATGTGAGTACTCCCATAAAGAGTAATGTCACGACCTATCCCCCGGGGCCCGTGCCGTGACTACCCCAAGCCCGCCTTCCATAGGCCAGAGGTTAACGACTAGCACCAGAAAGGCATATCCCTAAAACTGGGACGACATTGACCTTTTAACCTAAAAACTCTCAAAATCCAAGAACACAACAAGATACAAGCACAAAGTAAACTATATAGTAAACAGGGTGTGTACAGTAAGTAAAGGGGCCAAAATACAAGTCCAACTAGAAAGTACAAGTAAAACTGAAAACAAATCCTGTGAACAACCACCAGGGATCCTACCTGAAGGGTAGGTACATATCTCGAATGGTCGTCTCTGCAGTATGCCTCGTCTAAGGTCCACCCCTGAGTAGCCTCTAGTCCTGGTACCCTCGATCTCGGTAAGCACTGCCCGTCATCTGCACAAGAAAAAATAAGGTGCGGGTGAAGCCTATGTAGAGGTGAGTATAACGATACTCAGTAGGGACCCTGAGACCCCCAATGGTCTCTCAGAATTAAACAGAGGATAAACCAAAAATCAAGACTATAAATACAAGCATGAAGTAATGGTAAATTTTACTTAGGTATATGCCCATACATATACCTAAGTTACCAAGTATTCCCATCTTGTTCACGAGGAAACACAAGGCCCAACTCTTTATCCAAAAGTACAAATATTCCACGAAGGAATGAATACCATGAAGGTAACACCACAAAGGTAAGTTCAAAAAAGGTAATGCCACACATAATAATACCACATAAGTATCACCACACAGAAGAATACCACAAAGCTGAAGACGCAACTCACACCAGGTATAACTTAAGTACGAAAGTATAGATGATTAGCTGTATTGCTAGATCGTCTTACTTCATCAAGAAGCTCTGCTGTTGACCCACACAGGATCGAAGATGACCCACATAGGATCTGAAGATGACCCACACAGGATCTAAAGATGACCCACACAGGATGTGTAGATGACCCACATAGGATTGGTAGAAGCTGACCCACATAGGATCCGAAGATGACCCACACAAGATCTAGAGATTCTTCAAGTACAACCAGCCATAGGGTTTCCGCACTAATCATGCTTGATTCTAGGAGGTTCCACTCCTCAAGACATTGGTCGATACTTTAACTACCATGAAGTCCCACGAAGAAGTATCACGAAGGTTCGTCACGTCATAAGGGACCCAACGCAATAGACGTTGCATCAATCGGACACCCGGTCTGTAAGTTATTAGCATTTCCGTTTCGAGGGCCCGATTGGATTCGGGTTTGATCCCACCCGGTCATACTCCAAATTTATTCAAAACACAAGTGGAGTATTCTAAAAGGACCATCTTTATCCAAGGATTCTAGTGCCTCAGATGGTTTGTCAAACGGATTCCTGGTTAAGAAGATATGGCTAAAAAGCGTATCTAAGTCTAGATGGGTCTGGTTATGGTCTGACCTGGCCTAGGCTGACCCGACCCAGTTCTGGTTGACCCGACCCAGACCGGGTCTGACCTGGTAGGGATGGGCCATGGCGGGCCTGACCTACTGAGCCGTAGACCTGCCCGACCCGCTAAGGGGTGGCCCGATCCGCTCGGTGCGGCCCACTCGGATGGGTGCAGCCGCCCGACTGGATGCGGTCTGCCGTGGCTGGGCCCGCCCTAGCCACCACCAGAGGGGAGGCGCCCCCTGGATTCCCGAACAACCCAAGTGACGTTTAGTTTTTTACCACCCCAGCGGTGCCACGTGGCACCGCCTATTGGCATGTGGGACCCGCTGGAGCGGGTCCTGCTAGGTGTGACGTGGCTGGTCGGAAGGCCGACCGGCTGCCCACCGGTGCACTGCCATGACTAAGCAGCCGCGAACTCCTCCTCTACCGACGGTGCGGACGTGCGCCGCCCCGGTTCTGCGTGGCCGACCATGGTGCCAGCTGCTCCTTCCCCCGCCACAACTGACGGGCCGCAGTCTCCTTCGCTACTGGTAGCACGGATATGAACCACCCTACCTCCGCGTGCTCGGCCGGGTGCCGGACGACCTCCTCCACCATCGTGGCCAACGGGTCGTGGCCTCCTTCGGTGGCTCGGTTGCGCCACCACTGCCATCGTGGCCAGCCAGAGTGACAGGCGCCGCCTTTAACCTGCTGGCATTGGTTACCAGTGACATAGCGCCAGTGGGATTATTCTCATCCCAGAGTTCTCTCATGAAGAACACGTCAAACGACAAAGATTTCAGAGGGATCAAGCTCTGTTTGTTTGTCCTGCACCTCCGCATTAGACCGATATCATACTGCTCGAGAAGAATAATTCAACATAAATTAATGAAGAACAATTATAAACAAACCCTACCTCGATTGTCCGTTGGAGGTAGAATAAGGAGGAAGATGATGCATCAACACTTCTCGAACATTGGTTTCCCATTCCTCATTCTGAGGTCATTATTCGTTGGAGGATCTTCTTCATTGGAGAAATCTCTTCCTTTGAGAGTTCTCCACCAAATTGGTTTGCTAACAATTTTCCCCCAACCCCATGAAAGGTGAGGAGCCCCTCTCAATTAAGCTCAGTTAATTAATTATTCAATTAATGTTGGCTCATTAATTGGGTGAATTTTAAGAGTTATCTCACATTAAGAGAGGAGTTCATGTTCGGGTGGTCCCCACCACCATAATTCAAATGGGAGGTTTCAAATAAATAAAATAAAAGTTGATTATTTTATTTTATTATTTTTTTAATTCTCCCACATAAATCTGAAAACTAACTTCCACCCGAAACCTACTGTGGTTGAGGTGAAGGTCTCTTTAAGCGAATATCGGCGCTGTGAGTTCAACAGTGTCCTCAAATTTCGATTCCAAGCACCAGTTCAAAAGTTACAAAATGATGCTCGCGCGTTTACTGAACGTACCTAATTTTTTATTTCAAAAATTCATTCTGAGCACACCGGGCCTCGAAATCACGCATCGTCAATTTTTGTGGACTTGAAATATTTCTATACAATAAAAAAAAATTACATGGAAAAATTCGGGTCTTTACAAGTAACTAAAATGAACCTACAATGATATAAATCAATCAGATCCTTAAAGATGACTATTTATCCCTTGCTATTAATTATTTAGAATCCAGTTCTAGAAGAAGAACGCCCTATAAGATCTCCACATCAGCCACCAAAATGTGGTTATTAGGGACTCGAATCACTACTATTTTTTTGTTGAAAAAAATCCCTCCCAATGTTGATTTTAGATTCATTGTGTTTGTTCATGAGGTTTTTGGTGATTAATGAAGATTGGTTGTTAATGAAGGAATGAAGAGTGAGTGAGAATGTGTGATCTCAAAGAGCGATATATGTCTGATATCACGAAGCGTGATATGTATGATGACAGTGAAATAAAGACATGAAATATCTTAATGGTCATTCCAAAGCGAGGTGGAGTTTCAATGAACTATCATGGTATAGTGATACTCAATGTGATGTTCACATCAAGGCTATGACTGAGAACATGAAGTTCAATGACACCTATCATACATTTAGTGAAACTCTCAACAATAAAAGGTAATGTTATTGGTCTTGTGTCCACAATTTTACCATTTAATGTAGTGAGAATAAGTGGGATTTGTGAGGGAAGTGATCCTAGTGAGATAGTGAATCTACCCCAATCATTATAAGGTTTTTGATCCTGGGTTGGAGTGATGTATCCTAAACCAACAAAAGTGTGATTTAGTGGATTTATTATATTGGTACATTATTTTTTATGATCCTTGGACGTATCCCACTAATGGATAAACAAGTAAAAATATATGTGTCCTTGGGATTTATTTATTTCTTTAATTTCAATGAATCCCCATATGATAAAGTCAGAAAGGATAAGATCAATATAAACACTAAAGATAAAAAGAGGGGACATTAATAAAAAAGAGGTTAGGATCTAGTGGGGCTAGAAGATGTTTGAAAATAATATCCAAACATTAATTCACTAACACCCTCTTAGGGTACCTAATCATATTTTTTTCCTAACAATTTCTATCATATGGTAGGTTGATTTTGTTGAATTGTTTTTTCTGTGAACTCTTTATTCAATTTTGAAACTGAAGTTTCATTCTTCACTTATTTTTTTAGTCATGGAAAATGAAAAAAATACCTAAGAAGAAGAGAAATTATAGTGTAATTCCTCTATGTAGATGTGTCTATGGAAATATTGTGATTCGGTTAAAGGAAACTGGTAATGCAGTATAGAAAATTTTGGTTGAATTAGATAGTGAAAATATTTAGTCTTTTAATGATGCTACATGAATGAGTGGTGAAGTTGATATTCCAAGTGTTGTTGGAGCTACTGATGATGAATAAATTCCATGAAGGAAAAAATTGAATGCTTTCCATGTAATAATGGAATTATATTTTAAATTAAAATAAGAAAATCTGTCTAATGATATCTAGATCCAAGTTTTAAAAATAGATATAAACTTTCTAAAAGGTTTAAATAAAATATTCAATGAAGTGACCATTGATCTAAGGGAGAAGAACGATTCCCAATATGAAGAACATAAAAAAATAAAATTTTATGAAAAAGAATTGAATATGAACTCAAAATAAATTCATAATTTGGAAGATAGAAATAAGGATCATAATACACACCTCTTATAACTGGTATATGATAATCAAATGATACACCAAGAGAACTTGTGCATTAAAGATTCGATTTCTTAGAATAATTTTAAAATAAAAGAGAAAAGTGATAGGGTGGATAATGACTCTAAAAACTTTAAAGATGAGATGACCATTGGAAAAACTGTCATGAGAAAAAATAATACTCAACTTGAATATAGGGATAAAAATATTCTAAAAATTGGGAGATGAGAAAGAAAAAATCGAGAATGAAGTTGAGAAATATAATGAAAAAGTCAATCCCAAATTAAAGGATGCTTTTTATTTATTACATGAATATTAATTGGAAGTAAATAATGAAATGAAAAGAAAACATGGTATCTTATTAGGAAAACATGAAATGATTGTCACATCCTAACTGACTTGCAATTTTTGATAATATGGTTTATATATGAGAACCCTCTCCCATTTAAGAGAGGAAAAGAGTTGTGAACAGTTCCAAAAACTGAAAAAAAAACTAATAAGTGCTAGAAATAGACCTAAAAATCATATATAATAATTGGTGATAACATTTTTTATTTATGTGGGATGAATGGAAAAATTTCATGTTTTTTTTGAAGATTTGGAATAAATTTAATATTATGAATATAGAAATATAGAAATATAAATAAATCCAAGAATAAGTCAAATATTTGTGAAACTTCTGAAAGAAATATATCTTAGAAGAAAGTATCCATCAAATGATATTATTGTGGAAGATAAGGACACACCATGAGTATGTGTCAGGAGGCCCGAGGGATCAATGTTAGAAGAAGAACATTGGATTCATCAACATCTCAGCTATGAAATGATGACACAAGGAAATTTTTTAATGGGAGATGTTTTATAAGTTTTTATAATAGGAATTTGGAAAGATATTATAGCTAGAATAAATAAGGGAAGGTAATATAAATAAAAAGGAAATACCTAACTAAATTTTTTTATAATGAGAAATCCAATTCTAGAAGACAACCTTCTATGTTGAAAAATGGGTTTATAGACTTATAGGAAACAAATGGAGTTCAACGAAAGGCATACTAAGCACCCACTATTTTACATGCACATCAACATCATTGGGAATAATTTGAACAAACTTGGAATAAAATTTGAGGAGATTATTTGGTTTTAAGTAAAATTAATTCATGTGTAGTGGAAGGCACACTCCCAAGAAGAATGGGTGAGGCGAATTGTATAATTGATACAAGGAAATTGAATAGAGAATGAATTTAAAAAATAACATGTTATAACATAAGGAAAGAAGTGATGGAAATAGAAATATCCTTCTAATGTAGGATTAAGCAAGATAAGATGACTAGTGGATATATTCCTACTCAAAAAAAGAATCATGAAAAATTTTATATTGGTAGAGTATTAAAGAAATAAATTTTTACTAGTGGATTCGAAACCCAAATTTATGAAAAAGACAAATCCTACATAATATATAAATTAGTAGATGGCCGAGCATGTGGGTAATGAATTTCTAGTAATATTTCTAAAATAGTTGAATTTGGTTGGGTAGTTGGAACAAATAGAAAAAGAGTACAATGTTATGTAAAAAATATTAAAGGGTTATTCAGTTAAGATCAACCAAAATCCTATTATTGAGGATTCTAGAGGTACCAATCTCCCTATGTGTTAAAGTTTTATGATATATTCTATAATATGTGTAAAATAAGGGGGAGATACAAACTATGGTGTATGTATGTGATAAAATTTTATGGGTAGATAAGTTAAATGGATATACATGCGATAAGAAGAATATAGACTCTTGAATTTTAATATCGTATCAGATCCAATAATTGGCATTACATAAAAACTTTACTTTTCAAATAAAAATCTAGAAGTTGTGTGCTTTTTAAAATAGATATTACATGATGATGATCCTAATGTGAAACATATGTGTTATCAAAGTTTTCCTTGAAAGATCTAGTGGTTCCATGTAACATGGAATATTCAACTATTGGTATCGTACCCCCATTCAAGTGCTATTTTTCCACCAAGAGAAGAATGATTGGGGTGAATCAGAAATATTCATGTATTTCATGACTCTATATTCTATTCTAAAAATAAGGCATTAACTGACTATTTTCATGATTTCAAACAACATATGGTTTTCATGGAGACTTTTTGATAATAACTCTAGGTGAATTAGCCTCATCTAATAAGGGAATACTCTGAATAATTGAGTAAATTCACGCTAATAGAATCCATAGAAGTAGGTGAGTGACATGGACATCATGGGAATTTGTTATCTTAAACTATAATTTCTTATTAAGAGTTCTAAATCTATAGGCTTAGAGGATCTATTAATGACTCATTGTAAATTGGTAATTTCAATTTCGGAAAATCTTTTAGTATTGTACAACTATAAAAGATAGTATTATTCAGATTTTGAAAAGTGATAAAATAATAAAATTTTAAATCTAAAGATGATAAATGGAGTCAAGGGTGAAATTTAAAAGAGTTTAAAAATCTAGGTGGTCTTCGAATGTCAACCTATGGTGTCTCATGGGCTAATAAGAAGTGCATGACCAAAGGGTGGGAGTAATTTCTATTTATATTTATTTTAAGAAATAAAATATAATGTGTGTCCACTCATGGTTTTTTAGATTATCCAAAATTGTAGGATCGAAATAGTGATGTAGATGCTCAATATACAAGGGGGGGGGGGGGTGAATTGTATACTTTAAAAATTCCTTTGAAACCTTTAAAGTTAGTTAAGAATAACTATGTTTTCCTTAAGTAAAGGAAAAGGCTAAGTTTAACAAAGTTAAAATAAGAAAATTCACAACACCTCTTAACACCGAATGCAAACTAGGAAAGAGATTCCGAATGAGGGTTCCGAAAATATGGTTCCGGAAACTGAAACTTAACAAAATATTACAATAAGAGATTCTACCTTAAAACGTATAGAATCTAAATGAAACAGATTACAAGTAAGGAAGTATAAAAAAGTTATACTTTCCTTATAATACAAAATGCAGCGGAATAAACACAAGTAATAAAACTACAAGTAACAAGATATAAGTCTTTTAACCCAAATAGAAGGGTATCCAACAACCTTGGATAAAGGTCCCTTGATTTATACTTTGAAAAAAGTCTGTCTTACCCACACCAGGGTAAGCCCTCGATATGAAGATCAGAGTCTCTGTCTTGCTATCCCTGCAAGCCCTCAACTTCAAGGTAGTTGGCAACCTCTGTCTTCCTCAGCAAGGAAGCCCTCAAACTTCAAGGTAGTCGGCACCTCGGTCTTCCTATCCCCGGAATCCCTCGAATGTAATCACCAACATTCGGAGTCGCATGAAGCTTTGAGAGTTAATAAGAGCCTCTCTCTCTAGAAATCACTTCAAGCAAATTAGTTATCCTTTCAGCACTTTCATCAGCTATCAGCAACCACGAGCTCTTTCAAATGAGCTCCTATTTATAGGTAAGGTCGGCTCCTTCTCCAACAGTCATATTTTCCTTAAAGATCGGAGGGACCTGTACACGTGTCACTTAGACAACGGTTAGTTTATAACAAAATAGATGACATCGTTTTATAACAAAACAAGTGTAACAGAATGTACGACATCGTTTTAATTCTAACATAAAAGTTCGGAATGAAAACTTTGGAGTGAAGGTTCGGAGTGTAATTAAAATAATAAGAGTAAACAAATTTTAGAAGTGTAAGTAATATAAAAGTTCAGAGTCAAACAAAGATATTTTTCAGAGTCTGAATTAATTCAGAGTGTATAAAACAAAGATACTCAAATTCTGTTTAATAGGGGAATTCGGAATGAGAATTCGGAATAGGAATTCGTCATCAGAAATCGTAATGAGAATTCATCATCAAGATTCGTAATGAGAATTCGTCATCAGAATTCGTAATGAGAATTCATCATTAGAATTCGTAATGAGAATTCGTCATTAGAATTCATAATGGGAATTTGGAATGAGATTTCTTCATTAGAATTCGTAATGAGAATTTGGAATGAGATTTCTTCATTAGAATTCGTAATGAGAATTCTTCATTGGAATTCGTAATGAGAATTCTTCTTCAGAATTCGTATCCTGAATCTGGAATAGAACTTAGTCAGAGTTCATATCCGGAATTCGGAATGAAACTTCCTTATAGTTCTTGTCCAGAATCCGAATCCTAAAACAGAATGCTTTATATCAAAGTTTCAACGATTCCGAGAAAATGAATCTGAATCTCATACTTAAGAAAAATATGGATGAAAATATGATAAGGATAATTTTTCTTATAAAAGTGATTTTCCTTATAAAAGCAATTTTCCTTAAGAAAGAAATTTTTCTTATAAAAGTAATTTTCCTTAAGAAATCAATTTTCCTTAAGATAAGGTGTTTGTGATTTTCAAAACAAGAAGGAATGGAAAAGTCATAAGGAAAACCTTATTGAATCAACAATCTCCCCCTTTTTGGAAAGCACAAACATCCTTACGAAAAAAGAAATTCTACGAAGAAAGAAAAACATTAAGGCTTATCTCCCTTTGCTTTAAGGATATTGATGAATATGACTAACTCCCCCTTAGGTTTTGAAAACTCTAAGGATCGTATTCAGATTTCTGGAGTGATAGATAAGAATGTCTTCTTTAATGAAAAATCTCCCCCTTAAACAAACTCTTATTAGAGTTTTTCTTTTTCTTAAAGATCTTTTTTTTCTCCCCCTTTGATAAACTCTTATTAGATTTCTTCTTTTTCTTAAGGATCTTTTCCTTCTCCCCCTTTGTGATTTTCAAAAATAATTGGAGGGAATGGAAAAAATAACAAAGTACCTAAAATATTAGTAATGATAACAAAAGAAACAACAAGCAAAACTTTCATTAAATTTGAAATCTCGACAATCAAAAAAAAAATACAACAAAAAGATCGGATTAGTTTATTTCGGATCTTTTTCCTTTGACATGAGCCCCTTTAGAATAGTCTTGATCTTCATCAGGTCTTTATGATCTTCTTCAGCTTGCTTCTCTAAGGAAACTATTCTTTCGGATTGAGCTTCAATTTTTTCTTCCTGGGCTTTCAGCTTTTCTTCCTGAGCTTTGATTTTCTCTTCCTGAGCCTTCATCCTTTCTTCAAAATCAATCCGATGATCCCTTTCAAATTTCCAGTTTTGAGAAACGGAATTGAGCTTCCCATTCAGATCTCTCACTTCTTGAATCCGGAAGTTCTTTTCTTCTGTCAGCTTCTCTTCAAAAGATGCAGTTAACTCATTTATCTTCTTGTCCTCGGTCTCAAAGGCATCTTTAACATTGTCTTGAAACTCATCGAGCAACCTCATCTCTTCCACAGTCTTCTTTGACCAGTTTGTCACCCTCTTGCAAGATTTTCTATGAGCTTCATAACCAACAAAAAATGTTTTGAACTGAGCCTCTATTTCAACACACTTGTCCATAACCATAGATACAGAGTCAGTTTTCTGATTTAAAGCATGTTGGAGCATTTGGCATCTTGAATCAATACTTGAGAAGGTCGGAATGGTTCCCACCAACTTTTTCAAAGACTGAACAACAAAGTCATGCCCCACTGAAGATGACTCCGAATCTGAAACTTTGCTTGGAGAAATTTCTTCTTCAACAAGTTAAAGCTTTCTCTTTGAAGAGCTACCAACTTCCTTCCTCTTCCTCACTTCTGAGCTCGGAGTATCAGCAAGAATTTGCTTTCCCTTGTATTTTTCCGGAATTGAATCCTGTTCCGGAGTTCTCTTCACACTATCAGAAACTTGAACAACATTATCTTCTTCATCAGGGACTTCCTAAACATGAACCCCTACGATTTCTTTCTGAGAAACATCAAGTAAAAGATGTTCTTCTTCTCCATGATAAGAAACTTCTTCTTCTCCTTTCTATTCTTCTATTGCTGGAGTAACTAGCTTCGAAGATTTAGCTTCAGAAGTTCGGAGTGATAAGTGTTCCGAAGGTGTCCCCTTGTGATCATCAACTTGTTTCAGCACATCTCCGGTTTCACCACTTCCTTCAGTATCCTCTTCTACTTGTTCCACTTGCTCGACTTGATCTACTTCCTTAGTATTCTTAGCAACAGCTTCTTCCGAAGCAACAAAATTTATTCCTGGAGTCTCAGGTAGAGATTCCAAGGAGAAAGATCTCGGAACTGGAATAGTTGCTGAAACCATTTCATTGAATTTCAACAAAGCCTGAGCTACCTCAGCCTCAGACATCTTCTTCTTGAGCTTCTTTTGCTTTGCTTGTTTTTCAAGCTCATAAGCAGTTTTCTCCTTCAAGGCCTTAGCCTCCGCAGGGTCCAATCCAAACTGCGGATCCCCTTCTTCCCTTTTTTCATTATCTGCTCTCCACTTCATAACAACCTCATCAGGATAGGATTTCTTCTTCTTAGGCTTAGGAGGTGCGGAATGGACTTCCTTGGACTTAGGATTCTCTGCTTGTACTTCCACTTCTTTCAGATTTCTCTTCCTTACTGGTTTAGACGATTCCAGTTCAACAGCCTTCAGAGCCGTTTCTTCTTGATTTGGAAAATCGAAGAATTGACCAGTTTCCTTGCTGAAAGCCACATCCATCCTCTTAAGAGTACCATCGCTGACCAACATGATATTTCAAACTCTTGGCTTAGATTTGCAAGCCTCCTTGAAAGACTCATGGCACCGAACAATTAACTTGGAGAGGATTGCTGGATACATTATAATCTGAGCTCTCAGATTTCCTTTCTTCAAATTTTCAATAGTAAGAAGAATATGCTTCATCAAGTTGAACTTCCTTAGATTTATCAGGAAATCTAAGATATAGATCTCACTTTTATTCAAGCTATCTTTATCACCTTTCCTCGGTACGATAAGTCCTTGCACCCATAACTCCAGAATCCGGAAATTTGTAGATAGACTTGCAATCTTCGGAGCCTTGTCATCAGCCAGTCCGAGAGTTTCTAGGGATTTTTCCTTGTTGAAGCTACCCTTAGAGTCTGGCAAAACATGTGAAATAAACTCGGCTTCTCCTTCATAAGACGGCCCTACCAAGCTTGCAGCCTTGGTGTGTGAAATCTTGTAAGTCTTACCATAAGACTTAAAGGATAACTTCTCCCTATTATCTTCCTTAAAGAAGGAAACTGATTCATAGAACTCAACAAGTAAGTCTGAATATACTTCATCTTGGTTCCCAGTTTTTGACACCGCAACATCTTCCCAGCAATTCAACTTAATATTCTTTGAAATAATAGAATCGTAGTTGCTGAAGAAATCCAGATGGACTAATCTTTCTCTATAAACTAACCATTGCGAAATAGGATTAGTGGATGACATTTCTTGAGATGCTAACTCCGCAGACATTCGGATCTGAAGTCCTCTAGGAAGTTCGGAATGGAGAAAACTGAAGTTCGGAACTGCCTAAAATCAGAGAGGCAGAGATTCGGGACGCGAGAGCTTGAGATTGATGTGGGACGAGTATTTGGGTCCCCTTTATATAGGCAACGAGATGACGGTTCACATTCCATAGTTGATCTAACGGTTGGAAAAAGCTGAGATCAAATCTGACGGTTGAAATCTTGAATCCGATATTTTTGAGGTTTTTATTAAAACAAAGAGTTAAGAAAACTATAATCCGAAAACATAATACAAGAAAATGCCAGCAAGTAAAATATGACTACGAAAACTTGATTAGGGAAATCATACCTTTCGGATTGGCTTAGGAGGATTATTTGTAATGGCAGATTTCGCAAAAAATTTCCTATGAAAAATAAACTTAGTACGAAAAACTCATTACGGAAAACTCAGTACGAAAAACAAACTAAAAAAAAAACTCAGTACGAAGAACTCAATACGAAAAACATAAAAAAATAGTACAAAATACTTAGTATAAAAAAGTTAGTATGAAAAACACATTACGAAAAGAATCGGTACAAAAATCTGGTTATGAAACTGCCAGTACGTAATTTTCCATTCTGAAAATTTTCAATACGAACACTTCTATTCCAGGAGTATTCTGTATGAATATGTCCATTCTGGAAAATTTTAGATCCGGAAGTTCCATTCCGGAAATCTTTGTTCTGAAAAGTTTGAAAACAAATTTTGAAAAACTTTGTTAAACAAACAATCAAATGTACTCCCCCTATGAAAAGGAGTTTATTACTGTAAGGAGACTTTTTCAACAGAAAGTTAATTAAGAAAGACTACCTTACGGTTATCATTCCTAACTTCTGTTTAATATATTCAAATCTATCAGAAGGCAAAGATTTTGTGAAAATATCAACAAGTTGATCTTGCGTTCCGATAAACTGTAGAATAATATCCCCTTTGAGTGTGTGATCTCTAAGAAAGTGATTCCTAATATCTATGTGTTTTGCACGGGAGTGATGTGCAGGGTTTTTACTGAGGGCAATGGCACTTGTATTATCACACAAAATTTGAGTTTTATAAAAACTCAGGCCATAGTCTGTGAGTGTGTATTGCATCCACAACACTTGTGCACAACAACTTTCAGCTACTACATATTCAGCTTCCGCAGTGGAGAGTGCTACAGAATGTTGCTTCTTGCAGGACCAAGAAACTAAAGAATCTCCTAAGAAATGAAAAGTTCTTGATGTACTTTTTCTATCCATTCTACATCCACCAAAGTCAGCATCAGAAAAACTTTTTAGAACAAAATCATTTCTAGAAGTATAAAATAATCCTAGATCCATGGTTCCCTTAAGGTAGCGAAAAATTATTTTTACTGCCTTTAAGTGAGATTCCTTAGGATTGGATTGATATCTTGCACAAAAGCATACTGAAAACATTAAGTTTGGTCGACTAGCTGTTAAGTATAGTAGACTTCCTATCATACCTCTAAATGATGTTTGATCTACTGGTTTCCCAGCTTCATCAAGATCTAAAGAGTTTGAGGTTCCAATGGGAGTACTTATACTCTTAGTGTTGTCATAACCATACTTTTTAAGAAGATCTTTAATATACTTATGTTGAGATATGTAGGTTCCTTCTGGTTTTTGAGAAATTTGAAAACCAAGGAAAAATGTTAACTCACCCATCATACTCATTTCAAACTCAGATTTCATTAGACTAGAAAAAGAGTCAGTCAAAGATTACTGAGTTGAACCAAATATAATGTCATCAACATAAATTTGAACAATCATAATTTTTTTCTTATCTTTCTTTATAAAAAGGGTTGGATCTGCATTTCCCTTAACATAGTTATTTTGAAGAAAAAATCCAGTGAGTCCATCATACCATGCTCGTGGGGCTTGTTTAAGGCCATACAAAGCTTTGGTAAGTCTAAAAACATGATCAGGATGTTTTGTATCTTCAAATCCAGGAGGTTGTTCAACAAAAACTTCCTCTTGAACATAACCGTTAAGAAAAGAACATTTTACATCCATTTGGAAAAGTTTGAAATTAAAGAATGCTACAAAGGCAAGTAGAATACGGATAGATTCAAGTCTAGCTACTGGAGCATAGGTTTCTTTATAGTCTATTCCGTCTTGTTGATTATAGCCTTTAGCAACAAGTCTAGATTTATTTCTAACAATGAATCCATTTTCATCACATTTATTTCTGAAAACCTATTTTACTCGAATAACAGAAGTTTCCTTAGGTCCTTCAACCAAGGTCCAGACTTTATTCCTTTCGAATTCATTTAGTTCATCTTGCATTGCTTTGATCCAATCATCATCACCTAAATCTTCATCAGTGCTTTTAGGTTCTAATTGGGAAAGAAATGCTAGATATTCTACTTCATTTCTTAAGGAAATTCTAGTCCTTACAGGTTGGTTTACATCACCAATGATACTATCACTGGGATGATTCTTAAGAAACACTTGATTTGGGTTTTGTAAAACCTGTTTATCAATATAGGGTAGAAAGTCTTCTGGGGTAAATGTTTCAGAAGTATCTTCTAGAACAATTTCCTTATCAGAAGGTTCTTCTATCAAAGGTTGACAATCAGTTTTTGAAAACACATCCGAAGATGTAAGTTGAGATGGTTTAAAAACAAAAGGATCGGATTCATCAAATTTTACATGTACTGTTTCCTCAACAGTGCAGGTATTTTTATTAAAAACTCTATAAGCCTTAGAGGTTGTGGAATATCCTAAGAAAATTCCTTCATCTGATTTTGGTGAGAATTTATGTAAGTTATCTTTAGTATACAAAATGAATACTTTTCAACCAAAAACCTTGAAGTAGGAAAGTCTTGGTTTTCTACCATTCCATAACTCATAAGGAGTTTTATTAAGAAAAGGTCTGATTAAAACTCGATTTATAGTATAGCAAGCAGTACTTACAGCTTCAGCCCAGAAATGTCTAGCAATAGAATATTCACTCAACATGGTTCTAGTTATTTCTTGAAGAATTCTATTTCTTCTTTCAACTACACCATTCTGTTGAGGAGTTCTAGGTGCTGAAAAATTGTGAGTAATACCTTTTTTACTACAAAAAGTTTCAAAATCAGAATTTTGAAATTCTCCTCCATGACCACTATGAATAGTTTTCAATGGAAGGTTTTTATCATTTTTAACTTGAGCTCTAAAACTTTTGAAATAAAAAAAAGCTTCAGATTTCTTTGCTAGAAAATAGACCCAAGTAAATCTAGTGTAATCATCAACTAGAACAAACACATAGTATTTGCCTCCAATACTTCCAGTTTGTGTTAGACCAAATAGATCCATGTGCACTAACTGTAATGCATCGGTTGTTGAGACTTCACCGATTGATTTAAAACTATATTTATGTTGCTTTCCATATTGACAGGGATCACAAACTTTAGAAGAATCAAATATAAGCTCCGGTAGATCCTTAACTAGTTTCTTCTTAGAGAGTTTACATAGGTTTCTAATATTACAGTGTCCTAACCTTCTATTCCATAACCAAGAATGATCTTCCATTGCACTTAGGCAAGGTAAATCTTGACTCCTGAGGTCTTCTAGGTTCAAAGTGTAGACATTCTCTTGCCTATTGGCTGAGAGAATAAATTCTTCCTTGGAATTGTGTACCAAACACTTATCATTCCTAAAATTCACAAGGTAACCTTCATCACATAACTGACTTATGCTAATGAGGTTGTGCTTAAGACCTTTAACAAAAAGAACATTTGAAATCAAGGTTTTACCTAAAATAACAATATTACCAATACCAACAATCTCTCCCTTAGCATTGTCTCCGAAAGTTACCTTTCCTCCTTTCGTTTTGATAATCTTTTCAAAAAAGCTTTTGTTACCAGTCATGTGCCGGGAACATCCATTATCCATGTACCATGTATTGTTGCTGGTACTTTCTTTATTATCCTGAAATCAAGAAGAAAATTAGACTTTCGGAATCCAAACTTGTTTGGATCCGAGATTTCCAGACAATAAAATTTTAGGTATCCACATTTTCTTAGAAAAGTAAGCTTTGTGAAATCCTAGAGATTGGGTTTTGTTTAAGGAACAATTCTTTGCCCAGTGACCACCACATTGACACTTGGTACAAAATGGGGCACTTTGAGGAACAAAATAATTGTTACTGAAAATGGGTTTTGCATGGGTATAACCAAATCCAGATTTATTTCTTAAAGGTCGTATTTGGGAATACATCTTATCAAAATTTTCCTTACCATGGGTAAAGTTTGATAAACACTTCTTTAAGGAAAAAATTTCGGACTTGAGTTTTACAACCAAGTTTTTATCCTCAAAATAATTAGTATTAGGACTAGAGTTAGGCTCGAAAACATTTTTATTAGAAATTACTTTTTCTAACTCTTTAGAAAGTTTGTTCTTCTCAGAACTTACTTCCTTAAGATTTTTTGAAATATTTTCAAAATCAGCATTTTTCTTATCAAGATCTTTAGAAAGATATGATATCTCTTTTGTAAGAATAGAATTCCTAGAGTTTGCCTTATCAAGTTTCTTATTGAGTTTGGAATTCTCAATCTCAAGAAGTTCAGAAAATCTAGAGACTTCTTCATAAGTAGGTAAAGTATTTTCCTCATCAGAAGATGATTCTTCATCAGAAGAGTTATAATACTTACTATCATTAGAATTTAAAGAAACATTGGTCAAAGATTCAGCATTTCGTACCTTAGCTATAAGACAATGACTATCAATAGGTAATCTGGCTATAAGACCAAGATTCTTCTATCCTGAAGATTCATAATCAGAAGATTCATCTGAAGAGTCACCACCACTGGCACTCCAGGTGTCATTAGCTTTCAGAACTTTCTTAGCTTTAGCTTTATAATACTTCTTCCTGTTCCTGTCTGAATGTCTTTCCTTCCTTTCTTTCTTTTTGAGCATAGGGAAATCTGGTCTAATATGTCCAGCTCTCTTACATTCATAACAAGTAACTTCTCCATCTTTCTTATCTTTCTTTTCCTTTTTCTTATACTTAGATTGAAAATTTCTCTGTCCAGCTATCTTGTTCATCCTTCGAGCAAGATTTTCTAATTCATTTTCTGAGACTTCACTCTCACTAGATTCGGATTGGAAAATAACTTTCTTAGACTTGGATATGGTTACTCTTTCAGGAGTCTCAGCTTTCATCTGATTTGAAGTTGTAGTAAAAGAAACAATACCATTTCCATTGTTTTTCTTGATGTTGTCAGCATCTCTCTTCATTCTTGTTTCATGTTGTAGAAGAGTTCCAAATAATTCATCAAGAGTAATTTGAGTGACCTTCCTGTTCTCATCTATATCTGTTCTCTTGGATTCCCACTCATTGGGCATAATGTCAATTATCTTGTCTAAAAGAGCTTCATCATCTAAACCTTTCTCTCCCATAGATTGTAGACTGTTGACAATAGTCATAAATCTTTGTTGAACTTTACAGATAGGTTCTCCATAAGGAAAATTGAAGCCATGATATTCAGCTCTAAGCATAGCTCTTCTAGTTTCAATCACCTTAGAAGTCCCAAAGTGTGTAACCTCTAACTTCTTCCATATACAATTAGCTGCTTCACAAGAAGAAATTTGGCTATATATATTTCTAGTCATTGAACATAGTAAAGTGTTGCGTACCTTATAGTTGAGTTGATATTCTTGCTTTTCCTGGTTAGTAAATGTTCTGAATTCCTTGTCAGGAATTTTATAATCTCTAGTAAGCATAACAAAGTTGTCTACTCCGGTATTGATAACAAAAGTCTTCATACGATCTCTCCAGTATTCATAGTCATTACCATCAAAGATAGGTGGTCTTGTAGGATTAAGATTATCAATAGATCCAACCTTAATTCCTGCCATACTTAATATAACTTTGCATACAAACTTGTTAGTAGCAAAGATTCGTAATCACAATGGTCGGAATGAGAAAGTCCGGAATGGACAAATTCGGAATGACAAAGTTTGGAAGGATAAAGTGATCAAGAAAAACTTATTCGTGAGTATAAGTATTTCAGAGACCGGCTCTGATACCAAATGTAAGATTGGTATAGAGTAAGAGGTTTCCAACCTCTGATACCAATTGTAGGATCGGAATAGTGATGTAGATGCTCAATATACAAGAGGGGGGGTGAATTGTATACTTTAAAAATTCTTTTGAAACCTTTAAAGTTAGTTAAGAATAACTATGTTTTCCTTAAGTAAAGGAAAAGGCTAAGTTTAACAAAGTTAAACTAAGCAAATTCACAACACCTCTTAACACCGAATGCAAACTAGGAAAGTGATTCTGAATGAGGGTTCCGAAAATATGGTTCCGGAAACTGAAACTTAACAAAATATTACAATAAGAGATTCTACCTTAAAGCGTATAGAATCTAAATGAAACAGAGTACAAGGAAGGAAGTATAAGAAAGTTATACTTTCCTTATAATAAAAAATGCAGCGGAATAAACACAAGTAATAAAACTACAAGTAACAAGATATAAGTCTTTTAACCCAAAGAGAAGGGTATCCAACAACCTTGGATAAAGGTCCCTTGATTTATACTTTCAAGCAAGTCTGTCTTACCCACACCAGGGTAAGCCCTCGATATGAAGATCGGAGTCTCTGTCTTGCTATCCCTGCAAGCCCTCAACTTCAAGGTAGTTGGCAACCTCTGTCTTCCTCAGCAAGGAAGACCTCGAACTTCAAGGTAGTCGGAACCTCTGTCTCTCTATCCCTAAAAGCCCTCGAATGTAATCACCAACATTCGGAGTCTCACGAAGCTTTGAGAGTTAATAAGAGCCTCTCTCTCTAGAAATCACTTCGAGCAAATTAGTCAGCCTTTCAGCACTTTCATCAGCTATCAGCAACCACGAGCTCTTTCAAATGAGCTCTTATTTATAGGTTAGGTCGGCTCCTTCTCCAATGGTCATATTTTCCTTAAAGATTGGAGGGACCTGTACACGTGTCACTTAGACAATGGTTAGTTTATAACAAAACAGATGACATCGTTTTATAACAAAACAAGTGTAACAGAATGTACGACATCATTTTAATTCTAACATAAAAGTTTAGAATGAAAACTTCGGAGTGAAGGTTCGGAGTGTAATGAAAATAATAAGAGTAAAGAAAATTTAGAAGTGTAAGTATTATAAAAGTTCGGAGTCAAACAACGATATTTTTTGGAGTCTGAATTAATTCAGAGTGTATAAAACAAAGATACTCAAATTCTATTTAATAGGGGAATTCAGAATGAGAATTCAGAATAGGAATTCGTCATCAGAAATCGTAATGAGAATTCATCATCAAGATTCGTAATGAGAATTCGTCATCAGAATTCGTAATGAGAATTCTTCATTAGAATTCGTAATGAGAATTCGTCATCAGAATTCGTAATGGGAATTTGGAATGATATTTCTTCATTAGAATTCGTAATGAGAATTTGGAATGAGATTTCTTCATTAGAATTCGTAATGAGAATTCTTCATTGGAATTCATAATGAGAATTCTTCTTCAGAATTCGTATCCTGAATCTGGAATAGAACTTAGTCAGAGTTCATATCCGGAATTCGGAATGAAACTTCCTTATAGTTCCTGTCCAGAATCCGAATCCTAAAACAGAATGCTTTATATCAAAGTTTCAACGATTCCAAGAAAATGAATCCGAATCTCATACTTAAGAAAAATATGGATGAAAATATGATAAGGATAATTTTTCTTATAAAAGCGATTTTCCGTATAAAAGCAATTTTCATTAAGAAAGCAATTTTTCTTATAAAAGCAATTATCCTTAAGAAAGCAATTTTCCTTAAGATAAGGTGTTTGTGATTTTCAAAACAAGAAGGAATGGAAAAGTCATAAGGAAAACCTTATTGACTCAACAAAAATATGATGTATGAAGATCACATATTAAGGTGAATTAAATTCATAATTGAAGGAATTACCTATTTAATTCTATGAGAAAGGGGAGATTAGAGTGACATCACTACCCAGTCCTTCTGGCACACACATTAGAAATCCCACTTTTGAGGTCTCAGTGCTCTTCAAGAACTCAAATAACCTATCGATATGACCCAACCAATCCTCTAGTTCATTAGAATCTTTATCACCACATAAAATCAACAGGTTCTACCTCATAAACTTCTGAACATAATTCACTATCTAGGTCTACTCTAGGCCACCCATTTTACCAAAGGTTTATATCATACAAATCACTAAATCCACTAAAACCAGATCAGTAGGAGGGTCTATCTATAGTGTACTATCTCCAGCACAATCAATATTCCTAGATGAAGTTTCTCTTTGAGGTGTTAGCTATAAGGAAAAAAACACAACCAAACTCAAGAACAATATAATCACATGACACATCAAAATAATGAAAATAAATACAATCATTAGTATCAAAAAATGGAATGAGAATAAGAAAACACTAAGTAATGAGAAAAAAATAAAAAATAAAATGTATTTTACACTATTCATAGTTTAGTTTCATAGTTAAGAAAACCATGTGTGGACCATTTTGATGACATTAGAGACTAGAAATATAGGTCTTCATATTTTGTGTAGGGTTACTACTAATAGTGTGCCTCAACCATTCATTCCCTACCGTCTCCGATGTTCCCACCCTGAAACAAAATACAACCCACAATCTTACCCCACAATTAAAATTCACTTTGAAAATACATAAATATATTATCAAAAAACCTTTAACAAAGATCATAACACAACCAAAATCCCAGACTACCCTTGGTGAATCATGGTTTGACATGAATAAGAGATGTTTAGGCACTTTTGCATTCATACATCTTGATTCATGATGATCCTCACTCTAGTCTAACACAGACTCCCAAATAAAAACCGCATATGTTGCCATTGTTCAATGAAATGACCATGGTTAACCCAACAGGTCACCCAATCCGGCTTTTCACATTGCCCGAAGTTCATTCCAAATTTCCATGTATTGGCGATAAGAATTGTGTATAACCAATAATCATTTGGGAACATTTTCTCCCCGGTAAACTAGAATGACCCATCTATAAAATGGGTTGGAAACAACTACGTAATTAGAGTATAAAATCATGAATAAATATGTATAGAAATGTAGTATATGAAAATAATACACCATAAGTGAAATCAACATCATATATAAAACATGAAAAAAGTCCATATAATTGGTATCTTAAGCCAATTCTAAAATACACAACTAAAAATAGTACAAGACCTATAGTACCATAATACACACCTGAACATGAAAAAAAATAATTATGACTCCATGATAGCCTATCTATATGATACCATGTCTCCACAATAAAACACTTGATGTCGGTAATCAAGAAGATCCACCTTGGAACATGGAACCATTTCCCTTACATATGTCATGAAAAATAAAATCTATTAAATCCCAATGACCGAAGAAGGATATGAGGAAATAATCTACTATGATACCACTGTGAACATATTTATTTATTTTACACATGGTGACCAATAAATATTTTTGAAATCACAATTTCAAAACTAAAACACTTTAAAAACCAACAATATTTCTGATAATACTTTAAAATCTATATAGTTATCAATTCAAAAAACCAGTTTTCAAAAATATAACTAAACATAGATAAAAAAGAAGTAATTACATAAGGAAACACATAATAAATCCACTCCAAACAATTTATAACAAGGTATAAAAATTATCACCTTCATAATATGATCAATAAACTAAGGATGAAAAAAAAAATTAATTTTCAAAAAAAGACATGGAACCAAAGAAATGAAACGATTCTTACAAACAATTTCGGCATGAGTAAGAAAAAATTGGCCTCCAACCTCAGGGGTATAATGCTATTGAGTATAAAAAATTATGCTATCAAGATAAGAAAACAGAATCTCACGTAGTGTTTCTTGATCAAAAACTCCAAGAACTCCCATGATCTCTCAGAAAACAATAGAATCTCTCATGGTATTCCTACCCAAAGGATATCACTATCCCTTTGAAAGAAATGGAAGCTCTCACTACCCCCATACTAAAAGGCTTTAATCCTCCCTTAGTAAAATCCTCTATAACATGCTGGTTTACTAATGTGCAACCATACCACCCAATCACAAAACAAGTTCTATATAAAAACAAATCCATTTTAGAATCCATTTTATGAGATCAAGGTTCACATTCTATCAAAACCATAAAAAAGGTAATTACATTTATAAAACCACTTTATAAACCCATTTGAAATCATAAAACCTATTTGAAACATTTTATTAAACACTTTGGGTGCACACAAGCCACATCCATTTGAAAAAACTGACATTAAAACCATAAATTTCCATTCAAATCCATAAATCACTATAAACATGGGATAAAAATCAAACATAAACCATTTAAATGTTAAAATAAACAACACAAACAAAAGGTGAATAGAAATTTAATGTCAATCCATGGATAAAATCCATAAATTGAGACACCTACCTCAAAAATTGGTGTCAACCATGTTCCCTTCGATGACGACCATCCAGAAGAGGTAGAAAATGTCCTCACACACCGAAGACATGGGAAATGAAACCAACCCCCCCATTAATCACCCTATATTTTTTCAACACCACCCATATGGTTAAACATCTCTATAAAAATGAATAAACATGGTTGAAAGGAGGTAGGAGAAAAAATAATACTCAAGAAAATAAAATTACCTCAATAAAAAACACATTAAATCTAATAGAAATATTCTAAGGATAGAGGAAGCTGAACCACAAAGGAAGAATGGATAAACATGATTGGGTAGGAAATATGATCCCCCATACCAAAAAATATATTATGGGTAAAAAGTTAAAATTACAAATTTTATGTGATTCAAAAGGTTTCTTGGTTTGGCTGTATAGTCTTGAAAACAATGATATAACTATGGGGGTGCCATTGTACACTAAAAATCCAAGGTGCACTGTTATCCCTGCATGTTTCAGGGTTTGTAAAACCATTCTAAAATAGTTTGAAACTACATTTTCATCCTCTTTATCCCTATAAAATGGTTATAAAAATTGTCTAACCAACAATTTACTAACGGTGTTCCTCATATTGTTTTACCCAAAAACATCTTATTTTGACTATCAGAACATGGGAACTCAGTGAATGGGTCAAAATATAAAAAAAATTGAAAAAGAAACATACTAGTTACTTGAGGGGTGTCACACAATATTTCCGCTTCTAGAAATCACATTCGATAAGAAGAATATTAATAATTAGTAAGAGTGGATTCTAGTCATCTAAATAACCCAGGGTTCAAATAGCCAATATACCTAATATCATTTTCTAGGGATAATAAATAATTACCTTCCAAAGGAATCAACCACTATCATTTTTAAAATGATACACCCATACAAATAAAGATGTTAATAAATAATAGATATGTACTATAAGACCATAACATATTTCACCCACTACCTTCACCAAAGTTTTATACCATGTGACAGTTCAACTAGAACCCCTTGACTCTATTTAGTCACTTTATTCCCAAGTGGAATCCATAGAGGGATGACACATATCACACCAGGTTTTTCATGTCTTTGTTTTGATCCGGTTCATCGGAAATCCCAATCCTTTTCTTGGGTCTTGGGTGAGATTAATGTTAAGTTTTTATGTTTCATATATGTCTAATCATCCTACTTTGGGTTCCCCATTTCTTTTTTGTGATTTCTTGGAGAAAGGGTGGTTACTTTAGGATTTGGGCCAACCATGAGCCCATTTCCAGATTTAAAAAACAAATTTGTTTCTTTTATAACTACTTTGTTTTTCAACATTGTTCACCCATTACACTTCCTATATTTCCTACCCTGAAATATTAAAACCACCATATCCTTTTGGACACCTTAAGAATTCATAATCATGGTGAATTTGGGTAACTTATTTAGGTATTGGTCCAGCCCATTGGCCCATTTCTAGTTTTAAAACAATAATTTTTTTAATTTATATCATTTTCATTTTTTAATATTTTTCGGTGATTCTATCTCCCACTCGAGCCCAAGAAACATCGGCGCACATCCATGTTCCATTTTCCCTCTTTGGAGCTCTTATTATTCTCGTATTAGGGAAAAACTTTACAACATTTCTCAAATCATCCATATTTTCCAAAGGTAATTTGTATCATTCATAAATAATTCAATTCATACTCTTTTTTCCTCAAATATTATTTCCCGGATTTTTTCAGACCTTAGTAGAATCTCCAAGGAGCTTTAAGCCATTCCCTTTCCTATAAGGGTGCAGATCTAAGTGAAGACGAAGAGTTTTCTAGTTTCAAGGTGAGATTCCTTCTCATTCCTCCTCCCTCTTCTTCCTCAATTAATTATTTCTTGGTTTTCTATTTTTCTCTAGTCATTATCGAACTAGGGTTATGTTATACCATGATTTTTATGGGGTTTTTGTTCATTTGGGGCTGGTCTTCATAGGTTCAGTGTTTATAAACACTTGGATGTTGATATCGGGTGTGCGTTTCTATTATGCCAAGGATTTGAGGCAGGATATCCCTTGAACATGCCTTTATCTTTTAAGTTTCATCATTTTATTATTTTTATCACCTGATATATATGTTTATTATAGTTATTCTTCCTTTATATAATTTTCTTGGTGTGAAAAATGGTTGTTTAAGCCTTGTTTTGTGAAAGGTAGTGGTGTTTTGTCATAAAAGTGAACACCAATTGTTTGTTTAAATATTCCATTATCTTTTTCACCTGTTTTGTGAGGTTTAGAATTTGGTTAATGGTATTTTTAACATATTTCAGTATCTTGAATAAAATATAGAAAGCAATTGATGTTTTATTCCTTGTTATGTGCTTCAAATAAATTGTTTTGTTTAAAAGTGCACGTAATGTGTTTGATAAATTGCCTGGTTGGATTTTATGTGTTAAGTGTGTTTTAAAAATTATTATTTTTGATTGATAAATGAATTTTCATAATGAAAATGTTATTTTTGGGTCATTATATGTCTTTCCAATGTGGATTTGGTTTTAAAAACAAATGGGTTTTGGTTTACAACTTGTTTTGGCCCGAGTTGTCGGAAAATAGCATGTTTTACATCCTTATAAAAATGGTTGTGTTTTGAATATGTATCCTGAGTTTATTAAGGGACTTATGAAAGTTTTTTTATGCTCTAAATGGTTTGTATAAACCTCCTTAATAAAAGTGAGATGCATACCGTTTTTATATGTTAGTTTTGTGAAATGCTTAAAGTCTTGTAAAGTATTTTTTTCTTGTAAAAATGGTTTCCATGAGTATTATATGTTCTATATTTTGGGGCCATTTTAAGGTCCCTAAAATTGATTTATTAATTGGTTTTGGTGAAGAAAAATTTGGTTTGATATGGTTTTTTTGTGTTTTTTCCATTATAAGAGCATTTATTAATGGATTTTATGTGCAAGGCCTCATTATACTTCTTGAAATTGTTTTATGAAAATTTAGGTGGTTTATTGATCTGTGAAAGAAATGTGTGACATGTGTGTAATATATTTTGTGTGTATGTGATGTGGAAGTGGTATTTTCATGTGAAAATAATATTTCATGGCTTGTTGAACTTGTTTGATCACAAGAGGTAAACCCTGGTATCTAGGTGGGTGGACGTCTACTAGTATGCTAGTGATCCCTTGGGGTTTGGCCCTAGTTTCATGTAGTAAGTTTGACGCTGACAACACTAACTAAACTATTATGATAATTATGATGATGATATTGGGGAACCAATAGGTTATGGGTATTCTCCCTACTAGTGGTTCATTTGCATGAGAACAAATATTATGATGTTTACTTTCACCGAGATACGAGGTACCTGAGACCCACAACGAACTAGTGCCTAGGGTTGTTCCAGAGAATTTTTCTCATTGGATATTTCATACTCATCATTAAAATATAGTGTTCTTAGTTGGTAAATTCAGAATTGTGTGTGTTATATTTAAAATTTTACCTTATTTAAAGCATCCCTCTTGAAAACTGTTTTCATTTTGAAGTTTCACCATTATGAAAAATTGTTACTAGCATTCTTGTTTATAAAACATGTATATTTTTGTCTGATAATTATTATAGAATGTAACCTCATTTGAAAAAAATACTTTTATATCTTGTATTTAAAACATTAAATAGATGTTTCTTTTTATTTTAAAGTAAGTGCATTGGGAATTGAATAACGGGCTAACCTACTGAGTTTTAATACTCACGCCTATATTCTTCTTCTGTTTTTAGCCCTTATGTAGGTTTCATATTGAGTTAGATCACCTTGGGTGACATGTGATCATTGTGTTGGATAGTGACCAGAGGGTTCACTTGGAGTTAGTTGGTTATAATTATTTTCGGTTGAGTTGTTGGTTTAGTTGTACTTTCAGTTTCTTGTACATATGATGTTCAGTTCAATTTTTATGTAAATGTTTTTTTGGATGTCCATTTCCTTCCTCTGTTTGTTTGATTGATTATATTTTGGTGAAATAATTCCCTTGTGTACTCTATTGATTCCCTCAGTGCTTGTCTCCATCCCAGGAGGATCAAGAATGCCTCTCGAGACTTGCCACGGGCTGGCCTGGGTGACCGGTTCAGGGTCGACTTGAGCTGGTTCGTGAAAAAATGGTATCAGAGGAGGTCGGCTCTTAGAAGACCTTTATTTTTTGAGTGACCCTGTTATTTGGGGGATTTCAAGGTAGATGGATTAGGATTGTTGGGACTTGAGGTGTAGTTTCAGGAAGAGTGTTGCGAACTCTTTCTCATTTCTATCCTCGGGTGTCCATGGGATGTCCGGTTTTATTAGTGTGTTTGGTTCTGTTGATTTTTTGGTGTTGGGATACGACAAAGGGAGTTAAAATAATGGTCTCCGCAAGCTCACAGGGCCTGAAAAGTCATTCGGAGCTTGAGGCATGGTCTTAAGAAGACTCTTTGTGTTGGTGGTGTGTTCTACATATGGCCACCAACCACATGGTCATGTCACCCACCGAAACTAGTTCCATTTTGTGGGATTCTTGGAATTTTCATGAATTCTGAATTCTTGTTTTGAAAATTCTTGTGTGAGAATTGTGGAAATGGTTTCTAAAGGAAAGATTATATTTTGGAAAGTGGAAAAAGGGGGTTTTAAAAATTAAATATAAGAATGTTTTTTGAAGGCTTTGTTTTTTTAAAACAAATATTTGGGAGGAAGTAGAAATGATTTAATGGGATTGGATTTTCACTAATCTAAACATGTGTTTTGTTGAAATAAAATGTTTTGAATTTGTGAATCATTTTAAGTTGATTCTGAATCTTTTTTTTAAATGGGGTGTTTTGGTTTGTTGAAAAGTGTTTGAATCTGATAAATAGGTTTTGTAAATTGGTTATGAGTGGTTAGTGTTTTCGTAGAAAGGGTATTGGTCTAAATGGACACAACATTATGAAAATATACCTTGCTGAATTTTAGAAAATGGGAAGGGGTTGTTTGGAGTATCTTGGTTGTTTTAAAAGTTGTTAAAAATTAAAAGGGGTAGGTTTTTAAGAAAATGGTTCTTGATGATTTGGGGTTTGTTTTGTGAAATACAAAAAGTTTTTTTGAATTGGTGGTTAGTGTTCCTTACAAGGTACATGATTTTTGGAATGATTTTGTTTTGTTTTAGCATTTGGTGTTTTCATGGGTGCTCACATGCATGGTATTATTGATATCTGGATGGATGGCCTATATGGTATGGTGGTTGGTTTCCTAGGGTGGCATGGAAATGTGCATGTGAGTGATACTTGATGAAACACCATTGATGAATGTGGAAATCCCCCAAGTTAGTTTGTTTTTCAAAAGTTTTTTTAGCTGAAAAATTGTGGCATTTATTTATAAACCGATGGTTATGTAGCTAGTTTTTTTATGTCTTAGAAGAGTTATTTATTCAGTATGTTTCCTTGTGATCTTTAAGTCATACTCTTGTTGTGTCTTGATATGAGATTTTGTTGGTGGCTCAGTTTTGGAGTAATGTTCAGTGGGTTTCTAAAGATGTGTTGGATGTTGTGATGTGGCCACAAATAGTTCTATGTTTTCATGATTTCCAGTTGAGAAACCAAAGGATTATTTCTCATGTTTCACAAGCTAGTTCCACATCTTCAAATGATGCCTCATACCATTTTAAGGAATAGAGAGTTGTTTGAGATCAATATAAAGTTCTTCTAGGTCGTGATAATTCTTTTAGACATAGCAGTTATGTTCGGTGATGTTGATGTGTTTCACCATATTCCTTGTCCATTCTGTTCCTTGTTCTGAGTGAGAGAGAATTTTGATATGTATATATGAGTTCCTATTTAGATTAAGGTGTTTTGTTGAGCAAGTGAGTTTTTGAAGTGGTGTGATCCTTAGCACCTAACTGCGGTGCAACAGATGCTTCAAGAATCAGGGCTCCAGCCATTGGCCTTAGAGTGAAGCTTTTCAGGCAGTCAGGAAATTAACATAGGTGTGGAGTGCTTGACTAGGATTTTTCCTCCAGTATTTCAGTAAGGTAGTTTATACTAAATTTTAGTTCCTCATCACTGTGAATTTTCTATTGTCACAATGAGTGTGTTGGACTTATCCCTCACACAGTTTCTATGGTTATCCCTTCATGGATGTGGGTTCTGATCAATGTCCCTATGTGGACCGCCTGTGTAAATCGGGTGCGGTCTTGGTATTAATTATTCATAGATGGAGGGTGTTGGGTGGTTTATCTATTTACTTTGTGGTTTTACTGTCCCAATGATTGGTTCCCCTTCCCTCCCTACCCTGAGTGGTGGGGGTTTTGATCCGTGCTGAAAGTGTTGGCCCAGTTCTTCTACCCTTCGTTCGGGAGTGGGTGGTTTATATCTTCATGTTATAACCCTATTAACTTGATTTTTTAGGTTGTTTTGGGAGAGTTTTGGTGGAATTGTGCAAGTGAGTCCCAATTCTAGTTCATGTTTAATTCCTTTTTTGTTCATTTCTAGTTGGTCTCTGATGGTGGGGAGACACACTGCGAGCCTCATAGATATTTACATTAAGAATTTATCAGATGGTAGTTGTGATTTAATAGTGGGGAGCCCATTCAAGCCTCCCCCAAGTCATTATCTTTCATGAGTGAAAATTGGTTTGGGTGATCATTGGGTTCATTGGGATAATTCCCAAAAATATGGTTCTTGGCTTGGTTGTGGGGGTGGTGGCTTGACCTTTCCGTTGATTTTCACAAAGTGGTTGTGTGTTGGTGTTTTTTTGGGAAAGAGGATTAAGTTCAGTTGATGGTGAATCATATTTAATTTTCTTGATAAGATGAATCATGATGATATATAATACTTATGTGTTGATCAATCAGCTATAATGTGTTGTGGATTTCCTGGGGCAGAAAACTTTAATGGTGGGGAGAATTGTCACACCCGGTTTTTCATGTCTTTGTTTTGATCCTGTTCATCAAAAATACAAATAAATTTCTTGGCTCTTGGGTGAAATTAATGTTGATTTTTTATGCTTCATATATTTCAAATCATTCAACTTTGGGTGACTCATTTCTTGTTTGGGAGTATTTGGAGAGAGGGTGGTTACTTCATGATTTGGGCCAGCCGTGAGCTCATTTCCATATTTAAAAACCAAATTTGTTTCTTTTATAACTACTCTATTTTTTAACCTTTTTAACCCATTACACTTCCTAAATTTCATCCCCTGACATATTCAAACCACCATATCCTTTTGGACCCCTTAAGAATTCATAATCAAGGTGAATTTGTGTTACTTATTGAGGTATTGGGCCATCCCATGGGCCCATTTCCAGTTTTTAAAAAATAAATTGTTTCTTTTATATCATTTTTATTTTTTAATATTTTTCTATGATTACACCTCCCACTCGAGCACAATAAACCTAGGCTCACCCCCATGTTCCATTGTCCCTTTTTGGAGCTCATATTTGTCTTATATTAGGGAAAAACTTCTCAATGTTTCTCAAATAATCCAGATTTTACAAAGGTAATTTTTTATCATTCATAAATCATTCAATACGTACTATTTTTGCCTCAAATATTATTTCCCAAGTTCTTCCAGACCATAGGAGAATATCCAAAGAGTTTCAAGATATTCCCTTTCCTCTAATGGTGCATATATAAGGGAAGACGAAGAGTTTTCTAGTTTCAAGGCGATATTCCTTCTCATTTCTCCTCCCTCTTCCTCCTCCTTTCACTATTTCATTATTTTCTATTCTACTCTAGTCATGATCTACCTAGTGTTCTATTATCCAATGATTTTTATGGGGTTTTTGTTCGTTTGGGGTTGGCCATCATATGTTTAGGGTTTATAATCCCTTAGATGGTGATATCGAATGTGCGTTTCCATTACGCCAAGGATTTGAGTTAGGATATCCCTTGCACAAGCCTTTATCATTTAAATTTCATCATTTTATTATTTTTATTACCTGATATATATGATTATTATTGTTTTTTATCCTTTGTATAATTTTCTTGGTGTGAAAACGGTTGTTTAAGCCTTGGTTTGTGAAAGGTAGTGTTGTTTTGTCATAAAAGTGCACACCAAGTGTTTGTTTAAATGTTCCATCATCTTTTGCACATGATTTGTGAGGTTTATAACCTGATTTATGGTATTTTGAACATGTTTCAGTATCTTGAATAAAATATTATATGCAATTGGTGTTTTATTCCTTGTCATGTGCTTAAAATAAATTGTTTTGTTTAAAAGTTCATGTTATGTGTTCGGTAAATTGCCCGGTTGTCTTTTATGTGTTAAGTGTGATTTAAAAATTATTTGTTTTGATTTATAAATTCATTGGAATAATGAAAAATGGTATTTTTGGGTCCTTATATGGATTTCCAATGTGTATTTGGTTTTACAAACAAATGAGTTTTGGTTTACAACATGTTTTGGGCGGAGTTGCCGTAAAATGGCCCGTTTCACATCCTTATGAAAATTGTTGTGTTTTGAATATGTAACCAGAGTGCTTTAAGTGATTTATGAAAGTTTTTTATACTATAAATGGTTTTTATAAACTTACTTAATAAAATTTAATTGCATACCTTTTTTAAATGTTATTTTTGAGAAAGGCTTAAAGGCCTGTAAGGATAATTTTCTTGTAAAAATGGATTCCATGTGTATTTCATGTTCTATATTTTGGGGACATTTTTTTGTCCATGAAATTGATTTATTAAATATTTTTAGGGTAGAAAAATTTTGGTTTATATGTTATTTATGGGTTTTTTTTTCTTATAAGATTATTTATTAATTTATTTTATGTGCAAGGCCTCGTTATACTTCTTGAAATTGTTTTATGAATATTTAGGTGGTTTGTTGATCCGTGATGGAAATGTGTGACATGTGTGTGGGGTGTTTGGTGTGTGTGGGATTTGTAAGTGGTATTTTCACGTAAAAATTATATTACATGGATTTTTGAATGTGTTTGAGCATAAGAGGGAAACTCGAGTATCTAGGTGGGTGGACGTGTAGTAGTATACTAGTGATCCCATAGGGGTTGGCCCCAGTTTCACGTAACAAGTTTGAAAATGACAACACTAACTAATCTATGATGATGATATTGGGAAACCAATAGGTTATGAGTATTATCCATACTAGTGTCTCATGTGAACGAGGACAGATATTGTGATGTTTACTTTCACCGATGTACGAGGTACCTAGGACCCACAACGAACTAGTGCCTAGGGGTGTTATCGAGACATGTGATCATTGGATATTTTGTAATCATTGTCAGAATACGGTGTGTTTAGTTAGTAAATTCTGAAGTGTGTGTGTTTTATTTAAAATTTTACCTTATTTAAATCATCCCTCTTGAAAACTATTTTAATTTTGAAGTTGAACCTCTTTGGAAAATAGTTACTAGCATTCTTGTTTATAAAACATGTATTTTTTTGTCTGATAATTATTATAGCATAGAACCTCATCAGAAAAAAATAATTTTATATCTTGTATTTAAAACTTTAAATTTATGTTGGTTTTATTTTAAAGGATGTGCATTGGGAATAGAATATCAGGCTGACATACTGAGTTTTAATACTTCCGCCTATAGTCTTCTTCTGTTTTTAGCCCTTGTGCAGGTTTCAGCTTGAGTTTGATCTCCTTGGTAAACATGTGATAATTGTGTTGGAGAGTGACCAATTGGGTCACATGGAGTTATTTGGTTATCATGTTTGGTTAGTTGAGTTGTTGGTTTAGTTGTACTTTCAGTTTCTTTTACAAATAATAATCAGTTCAATTTTTATGTAAATGTATTTTGGGCTGCCTGTTTCTTTCCTTTATTTGTTTGATTGATTATATTTGGGATAAATTGTTTTCTTGTGTACTCTATTGATTCCCCCGGTAATTTTATCCATCTCGGGAGGATCAGGAATGCCTCTCGGGACTTGTCGTGGGCTGGCTTAGGTGACCAGTTCAGGGTCGACTCGAGCTGGTTCATGACAACACATGCCAGTGAAACTTTAGAGGAAACCATATCCTGAATGGGTGCACCTGAATTTTCCACACCCTTACTTTGGGATTCCCATAATCAATATTTTTCCTAGAATGGTGGATTTGGAGTTGCATCTCATGAATTTTTCATCCCATTGTTTCCCCGTGATGGGAAATAAAGAGAATAAAGAAGTGGAAAAGATTAGGCGATTTATATACTAACAGGATGGACCCACATTTCTATAGTTTTTAGATTTACCAAACATGCCTATCATAAACTAAGATAATACATGATGGATATTTTTTTTACCAATCCATATCCACATTAATAAATAAAACATTCCTTAACACATGTAAATTGCAGGAAATATAAAAATGAGTGATATTTTTTCAACATTTGAAGGTGCAATGTTTTTTATTCCCTGAATATCTTGCTCTCAGAATAGAAACTATGGGAGGTCTTTATAAAAAATATAAACAATTATTGGTGAAAACTAATCATTCTATAGGTGAACCATGGTGGATGAAAGGTGATTTTACCCATAACATCATAACTAGTAGATTATATTTGGTATCCAAAATACAAATATCATTATATTCTTTCGACACATGGGAAGAATGATGGAAGTGAATAAAAAATTGACCATTAAGAACAAACTAGAACCAAAACCCACTCTAACCCCTGAAAAAATACTTATAATATAATACCTCTTCTTAAAAAATTGTATAATTGACCACACTCTCAATATATTTTTTAGAATTTGAAACATTGAATGTTTTTTGAATACTAGAATAATAATGTCAATTCATTATAAGAATTTTAATTTTTGGTATTTATCATAACCTCCCTAAAGATAAACTTGTTAAAATCACCAGTGATTAGGAAACCAAATGATGTCAATCTGAATGATTTTCCAAATTATTTCCCCTTCTATAAGATGTTATGGAATAATATAAATAAATATTTATTTTTAAAATACATAATCAATAAGATGAATGAAATAGGGGAACTAATGTTGGATAAAATATTGTTATAAGGTACTTGTGTCTCTATTACCTTATCTCATGTAGAAAGAGATTGGAAAGAGATCATGAATAGATATAAGTCTAAATTTAACGACTAGATTACATGAGAATTTCTCAACCATACTTATGTGATCTTTAGATCATGGATAAATAAACATGTTGTGACCCCTATTCCCCATATGGTACCAAATGTGACATGTTAATCATCACAATCATCCAAGAGTCGGTGTAATAACAACCAATAGAAAATGGAACATAAAAAAGATCAATTTCCAATACCCAAGTGGGTCTAGACTCTCTATGATTTCTTACCACAATTAATATGTGTATGTAAACTGTCCCACTAAAAACATTATTTATGGAGGATTCACAATACATCTATATTAATCTATTTATTGGGATCCAAATTGTTTTCATTACATTTTTTAATAGGTAATGTGGAATCCTTATTTTTGATTGGAAACTAAATGTTTATTATTAGATTAATTAATAAGCTATATATAAATATTGTGTGGAATTTTCATATAAGACATATGGAACCATGTGGAAGATGAAAAAATGGATATAAATCATGAATGCATGTGAAGGATGGATCAAATAGCATTGTCGAAAAATATGTTATTGGAATTATTGATATGGAATTTTTTAAAATTCCTTGAAGGTGATGCTTATAGGATTGTTATGGATTAATTTAATCTATAAGTTAGGAATAATAATATGGTAATTATATTTTGGAGTGAAATATTTATTGAAGAAAGAAACTATCTCCTAGTGTATTAGGTACACTATAGGATTTGGAGGGTAAGTAAGATCCAATTTCATAGATGATTAATCCAAATTGAAGGAGGTAATTAATATATCATTAATGGCACTAGAAAATTCAGGGTTTCACACCCTATAAAATTGGTTATCTTACAGTCATGCTTAATAAGATACATTTACAATATAGTGACTCATGGTGGAATCAAGTATTTTAATCAGGAAAAATATATGAATTGATATCTCATCTTATAGTATTTAACACCACAATTAAATTAATGTTTTCAATTAGTATTTTTGAGTCTATAAGTTAGAGGTGATCATGTACTGATCATGGGTGAGTTATGTATAAGTTAAATGTTTAAGAATTGTGGAATATTCCAATAGGAATCCAAACTACATTGAAGTATTCCATTCTGAAAAATATTGATTGAGCACTTATTCTAAGACATATTAGAGAGTTACATTCTATAGTGGAGTTATGGAAGAGAATGTTTTTGATGTAAAAAATCAATCATTCCATAGTCAATAATTTTCATCCATCCTGGAAGACACAAATTGAATATAAAATAAGTATATATGGCTCAAAATTTTAGGCAATCAATAGAAATTAATTAAATATTATGTTCTGATTAGAGATACAAGACCCTTTGTATAATCACAATGAAATATGATTCAATATAGACCATTGGATTGAAATGAAATAGAATATATCTATAAAAAATATTATGTGAAACTTTTGGAGGATTCTAAATATAGAGCACTTTGAATATATGTTTTTTAGAAAAAAATGGATTTCTACTCTCTATAAAAGACTATAGGAAGATTAAGATGTTACGAAACATGTTGAAGTAATATTAAAAGAAGAAGAAGATAAGAGATCATTGTTGGCTGCAAATGATAAGAATTATAGCACTATTCTAAATTGTAGAGACTGTTGTTTCCATGGCCTCACATAGAATGTCCATGCTATTTAGAGTTATGTTCAGAGTAAGACTATGATGGATCATATGCAGATCAAAGTTACCCTATCATACCTTTTGTATCTTCTATAAGATGTTATAATGTCATTGTCCAGGGAGAACAATTCATTTTCCTTTAGAAGTAGTTATAATCTATGGGATTTTGTAAGGTAAGTTAGCCAATGGATTTAAGGAATCTTACCTAAAACATTAAATGTGTAGTATACCTAGGCATAAAAATAGATGATCCCCAATAAGAAAGATTTAGTTTTTTAGTGCACCTCTACATTTTAAATAACATAAATGGTTGGCTATCCCATAGTACTGAACCAAGAAAACCATTATGTGTTCCTTATGCTTTTACATTTAAATTATTCACAACATAATTTGGAATTTGTGTAACGAAACCATAGATAATATATTTTTTTGAATAGTAAGTCATGTAAAAAATTGATTAGATCATATAACCATCAAGATAAAATGAGGTAAAAGTTCTATGTTAGATGTTAGGATCATTAGGGAAATTGGGGTTTTAAAGGAATGTTTTTAAATTTATATCATGTTTCGTATACTAAATCACCCCTCTCTTAGTGTATATCGCACCTATTACTTTTTAGGGAACTACAATTGGTATCAAAGAATAGGTTTATATTTTTCTAGATTTTTTTATTCAAACTGATCTAAGTAGATTTTAAGTTGACATATTAGTCAGATCATATATTTATGGTTATCATGAAAAATGGTAAAACATAATAGAAGAATTATATTCCTTGTGGAATTCTATATAATAGAACTACTTTTGAAAAAATTGAGATCTTATTAATTGAATAAAATAGTATACAAAATGTTGGTATATATTATTCATATTGTGAGTATGTATATCTAAATAATTATTCTTTATGAATGATAAACGAGGGATATATGGTTTGTGAAATAGGGACTACTCAAGATGGAGAAGTCTTAATTAGGTTAAAAGTGAAAATTATTCACTTATCAAAGGAGATAGATTAACAACTAAAAGAATAAAATCAAAATCTTCTGGAAGATAATAAGTCTCATGAGATCAAAATAAAAATATATAATATTGATATTGACAATTTGAGATGATTAAATAAGATAATTTTTTTATTGGATACAAATTTGAGGGAAAAAATGACTCACCAGTTAATAAATGGGAAGTAATTTAATACAAAGTTAAAAAACTCAAAGATAATGATAATGGAAGGAATCTCAACTAAAAATGATTTTATAATTTAAAATATAAGAATGATGAACTCATAACTCTTATGAAGCAGTCATTTAAGGAGAGACAAATGATAACAATAGAAAATATTTTCCTTAACGTTTCATTTCTCAAATGAATATTAAGATAAAAGATAAATAAGATATTGTAGAAAAACTCACTCCTCTAATGGAATATGTGATATCTCATGGGAATATGTTCTCAAAGGACATAAATGATAAACTTGAATCAATAATAAAAAATATTCAATAATTTGATGATGAGTTGAATTTAGTCAAGAATAAGTTGAATGTTAATATTGATGATAAGGTAAAAAAATATTTTCATTTAATATTTGACCATCCTTTAGAAGATGAAAGTGAATTTAAAAGAAAATATATCTCATTTTAGGGAGTTAAAGAGATTATTATGTTGTATCAAAGTCCATCCAATATGGTAAAAAGTATAAAATTTATTTCTACAATTCCTATCATTCTAACCATACCTCTAATGGAAGTTTTAAAACAAATTTAGTAGGTATTGATGGAATAACTCAATCTTCATGCAATGAAAAATTAGACTCTATTAGAAATAGATTATAGGGTCAATATTATGAAGATATTTATGATGAATATAATGATAAAATGATCTTAAAAACTATTTTGGAGGTATAAACGTCACAGAGAGGGAAGAAAAGAACATGAAAGAATTATAAGAGTCATTATATTTCAAAAACTAAAAATGAAAATAAGAAATGAATTTATCAAGATGAGGTATGTGTTAAAATGAATAAAAATTATATTTTGGACATATTAAGTATTAAAAAGGTTTATAAAATTTAAAATAAAACGTTAATGGTTAAGGAAATCCATGGTGAGAAAGTTGTTCAAGGAAGAGAAAATTTTATGTTAGGTTGTGAAGAAGTGAACTTAACCATATAAGTGGAGAAGAGATTAAATTCCAGGATATATTATTTAGATCCTAATATGGAATCTAAATTTATAGAATAAGGGATAATGGTGTTCAATAATTACTAAATAACAACCTTATCCTAAGTAAAATAAAAGGCACCCCTCACCTCACACAATTTATGTAACATACAATAGTCTTCTTTGATTACACCTAATCCTTCATCTAGATATCCTCTTGGGTGCATCCTATATGAGGTTGTTCTAAGTGAATCTTGAAGTATTTTGGAAGCTTAATGGGATGTGTGCGATTGGTGCATGGTTATGAAAAACCATATAGTTTTGGCATAGAGAATCATGTGACCTATAATTTTTCAGTGGAGGGGGTGCATAGTTTTCCAAAACCATGCATCCAAACCCCAAAACTATGTAGTCTCAACCACTGGGAAATTTCATGGATGTAATATTTTTTAACTAACTATGTGTCCTAATCTTATTCCCTAATAAGAAGCATAGTAAGGGAACATGGTTGGTGCATGGTCAATACTAACCATGTGTCTTTTCCTAGTAAACTGTGATAATGAGATTTTAATCCCCCATTTTTTTTAAAAAAATATAAAGAGCTAATTTCATGTTATGAATTTTCCCCAATTGATACTATTAGGGTTTCCTTTGTCTTGAAGCCTCTCTAGAATATTCCTTTTAACTCAAAACCTATTCTCCTGTGAATCAAAGTTCTAGGGAAAGACCTAATCCCTCTCTGGTAAGTGGATCCCCTATTGTTTTGGATTTCATATGATCTTCGCATCACTCATTCTTAGATATTAAAATACCATCATGTTTTTTATGTATATACTCTTTTATATAGATTTTGATTCTAGGATTTATTTCTTTATCTTTTTCACCTTTATTCTCCGTTGGTATTCTCATTAAAGGTATTGATTTAGTCTTTGGATTAATGCTAGGTGGTTCCATAAATATTTTCCTTATAAATGAAACCATTAGTTGATTAATTAATTTTAAAGGAGTTTTTAAATTATTTATAAAAAAATATTTGATATGATTGATGTTTTATTTCGAAATGGTCTTTAAATTTTTTAGAAACCAATAATTTCAATGGAGTTAAAATTATAGGACATATTTGAGAAAATATAATGAATGATTTTGAAATTTATTTTACAAACTAAAATAATGACAATTCATGAGAAAAATATCTAAAATTTAATGATTATTTCAAAAGGAATTAATGAAGAAAACCTTCGATTTTTCTTTGAATTGAAAAGGATTATTGAAAAATTGAAATAGGGAAATTGTATTTTGAATTGATCTAAAATGATTGATTTTCCCATAATTTATTGGTTGATTAATTAATCCATATGGGATCTTAGGTAGTTACTAGGTGGTTGGTATAATAACCCTATGATTTGACCCCATATAAATGGATTGACAATGAAAAAACTAACTAAACCATGTTTCTCATGACTTCTATAATGGAATACCATAATGGGGTGTAGATTAATTTCCCATAATGTGATACCATATTAGGGTGTTGATGTCAATATGTAAACTTATGTTTTGTTCCATGATCTCTGATGAGTTGTATGAGGATCCTATAATCCTAAAGTAATGTACCGCATGGCGTTTAACCATGGCGACTTATTTATTTGATTTGACTATACATTTATTTTATTATAGAATTGTTTTATTCACGCTAGTTTATTTATATAGGTTTTTAACATAAATTTCCAATTTAATTCATTTTTTATGAATTATCCATATTTTTTAAAAGAAATCAATTTTTTAAAAATATATAAATTCCATTCCATGCATTTTTTATTTAAATTGAATGATTTATTGGTTTATTATTTTGGTATTGTTTATGGAAAACCCGGTGAGACTAAAGTTCCCAGTCAGGATCCAAGTATCACTGAGAGGGGGAGGGGTGAATCAGTGATATCTTTTTTTTTATGTTTCCATTTAATTGAAATATCCTTTGCCTCCTATTAAAGAGTTTCTTCTCTTCTGAACACACACAACCACAGGAACACAAGATTTACAAGGTTCACTACTCAATAAGAGTAGCTACATCCTTGGTATGGTATGGAAATAATCTAGTACGACAAAATACACTAGAAAAAAATCCTTTGACGTTGAATACAACGAGTAGGATATACCCTTACACTCGTGTAACACTTGGAAAACAATTCGCAAGCGTGTGTGCACCGTCTTTGCACAAATATGGAATTATAGTATTTTAGTGCTTCTTTAAAATTGAATAGTTGTATTCTATGAAGTACAAATCTTCACTTTCTTACCCAGATTCTGGTAAGAACTATCTTATGCACAACCTAATATATGTGAAGAACCCAAATTTTTCACGCAACCTCCAGGGTTTCTTGTGCACAATTAAAGTGGCATATGTGTAAAAATGCCCTTTTGGCGCGAAAAACCTTTTTCACGCAACTTCCTTTTTCCACGCAACTTTCCACTTTTCATGCATCTTCCTGCTTTTTTGCGCACCCTTCTTCTTTTCACGCAAACCTCTTTCTTTTACAGCAACACACTTAGCGTAAAATTTTATGCACACCAGAACTTGGAATTTCTTCTAAGTGTCGACCAACAAAAAATGAGAGGTTGTCACCACGTATTTATAGGCCTTTTTAACCCTATGTGAAAAAAAACTAATCTGCATGTAAAACCCTCTTCATGTGCATAAAAACTCTTTCACACAACATCATATTTCACACAATGCTCCAATTTTTCACGCACCTCATGCCTTTGACAATTTTTGAGCTTCTGATATCGAAACACCTCTTATGTGAAAAAATTCATTCCTCTATTTCGTGCATCCCGCAAATATTTCATCCCTCACTTTATTTTTCGCGTATCCCACTAATATTTCACGCAACCTCTATTTTTCGCTCACTATGCAAATATTTCACACACCAACTTCCTTTTTTGTGCACCTCCCTTTTCCAAAAATGACTCTCTCAATTTTTCAATTTTCAGGCCCTTAAATTTGGCAAACACTGGAAAAAAGCGCCACATTAAACTATTCTTTTATGCTGCCTCTAGATGCATGAAACCTTTATCATTTCTCTCTTCACTGCTTCTCATAACCATTCTTTAGAATTCATCACAAACTCCACAATCATGATATATATCCTTTGATAGACCATATTTAGCATCGTCAGTGTTACGATGAGATGTTCTGAAACATCCCTATCTTCCAGTAGCATCATTCCTTTCTAATCAAAACTGTATATGACTGGCATCATCATTTCTCCTCTTTCCATCATAAGTATTGCATCGCAAGTTCTCTTAACTTATGATATAGGTGAAATACATATCAGCAAAGCATCATTTGGTTCTCATGTCCTTTACAAAGTGAATTGATTTATCATCTTTGACAACAAAAGACAACCCACTGTAACAAAAAACTCTTCTTAATTTCTTCTCCATACAACTTGGTCCCTATAGAGACCCTAATGGGTAATTTATCTCACACCCAAAATTTCCCTCTGGTAAATTTTATATTATCTTATTATGGGTTAAATTAATTGTAAATCACCACTTGAAGGTGGGAGATGTACTTGATTTATTGGACCTAGAGTGATGGAGGTGAAAGGTGGAGATATGATATTCATATTTCATGGGTTTCTATGTGTTTTATCCTATCAGATTACATGTATTTAATTATTTACTATTTTTGGTTTTCTTTACCTATTTTACTCTCATACTTTCTCCTTGTGGAGTGTTTATAATTTCTACTTGTATCTTTTTTCATTTTTTGTTTTGTGGAAAAAATCATCTTCCATTGTTTCATGTATTATTCCAGGTGCTAGTCCCCAACTATTGGGGTTTGAGAAAGATATTCATAACATGTTAGGGTGAGGTCGGGTATTAGTGTACAAGGGTATCCAAGATAGTACAAGATAATGTGGTATCAAAGGGAGATGTTTTTCATCTTTCCATGATGTTGGTTCATAGTTGGGTGATCCTAGTATAAAAGAGGTGGGATTTTCAAGAATATTGGTGTGGTTGTGAGCAAGTTCCTAGTCATCTATCATCGTAAAAAGACTTATGTCGTTGTGGGTGTTTGGGAAAGTAATCTTGATGAATAATTTTATTTTATCCTAGAATTTTACCTAATATTAATTTTGGTATATTTAATTTTAAATCTCAAAATCGTATTTGACGGAATAGATATTCCTCTAGATCTTGTTTGAGTTCTTGATTTGAGTAATCATGCTTACATTTTTGTGTTCTTTGCTGATGTTCTATAGCATCATTCCCCTGAAAATAAATTTGAATCAGACCTAGGAGTAAGCTTCTAGTGAACTATATGGAGATAGTCTTCTGATGGACTATAATATTGTAGAAAATTTAGTACATATTTTTCATGCATTCATATAATTACTAAAAACCATTCTAGTTCCGAATAAATATGTGGAACCTTTAAGTCATGAATCAATAAATCTTTCTCAATATTTTCTTTCCTTAAAACCTATAGTGTTCTATGGATCCAATTATCATTAAGAGGATGAGGATTTTTTTAAAAGGATAGAGATTAATTTTTAGTTCTTGTAAATTCCTAATTTAATCAATGTGAAATGTGGTACATTTAAGATTTAGGGACATAGTAGGAGATGGTGTAATCTATGGTTATGGAAAAGAAGCATGAGGGAATGGAATAAAAATTATTTAGATTCATTTTCACTGATCAATTCTATATATAGTTGATGGTTCTGGAAAATTCTCTGGAGTTTCTCAACATTTAGTAGTGTGATAGGATCGTGGCATAGTATGCAAACCATTCTTCAAAGATTATTCAATTTTCACCTTAGGTGGTGAAAAATAGGAAACCAAAAGAGAAAAAATATAATATGGGTCTTCCTTTTAAAATCAAATATCAATTCTTCAGGTTGAAGGTCACTTCTTATTCTGAAATACTGTATATAGAGTTGATGGATGAGCTAGACCTGGATGGTAAGTCAATGTAGAGGGGATTTCATTTTTACCATTGTTTCATTTCTATGATATCATTTAAAGAGAATAGAAATTGTGTATATCCATGTGGTTGGTTTTAGATAGAATTCATCTTCCATACCTCCAGATGTGCCTGAAAGAGGCCCTATGACTCAATTCTAGTGTGATGAGTTTGGAAATTCAAAATGGGTTTGCACTGAGGCATCCATGATCTATAGTTTTTATGGTCACTCAGTCCACCTAAAATTATTCTTCCATATATTTTCATCCATGCACAATGGGATCATCTCATCATCACATAAAATTACCATGGTGAAATTATATTCCTCAAGAATAAAGGGGTTCTATAAATAAGAATCCAGAATGAATATTATTCATGCAATGGAAGAATCTCTAGGGGAAGCTATTATGGGTTCAATGACTGTGAGAGGTACCATCACTATAGAGTTGTCTTTAATTATTATTTTATTTGATTCAGGTGCATCTAACTCATTTAAATTGACTCTCACTATGAACTTGTTAAATATTTCTTCGGAGATTTTGTCTTATGTGATGGATATTATTATGCCCATCAGAATGAAGAGAGAGCATGGTATTTATTGTGCTACTTGTGTTTTATCTCTATTAGAGATTAAGTTTACCAGAAATTTTCTAGTTCTCAATATGGAACATCATAACATTATTTTTATGAGGGATTTCATGATTTCCCATAATTTATATGTTAACTGTTAGCATCGGTAGGTCTCCTTTATTATGCCTAAAAAGGTGTATCATGTTTCTAAGGGAGAATAATATCAGACATCGAGTAGAGTGATACCATCCATTTTGGAGTTGAGTAGGGTAATATTGAAATTAAATTTTTTACTTTGTGTAGTAATATTAGAAAAATTATCTCCATACTATTGTCATCATGTCTCCCAATGAGTTTCCTTCAAATTTATCTAGTTCACCATCGGTAAGGGAGGTGGAGTATATCATTGATTTTGTATCTAGTACGCAACCTGTATTTATACCATCAAACCATATGGAAGTATAAAAGTTTAAAAAGTTAATTAATAAACTAGATGATATTATATATAAAGGATTTATTCACTCGAGTCTGTCACCTTAGGTTTCACGTATTCTCTTTGGAAAGAAATGTTACAGAACACATCACCTCTATGTTCATTATCAAAAACTCAACCAACTTTTGTTAAAGAGAAGTATAAAAAAACAACGATTGATGATCTATTTTAAAAGTTGAATGAGGAAATGTAATTATCAAATATGGACCATCATTTTAGTTATAAATAGTTGAGAATTAAAAGTTTCTATCATTTAGAACACCAAATTTTAGATTATGTGTAGCTATTTTGAGTACCATGTTATGAAATTTAGTTGAACTAATGTTTGAGAAATGTTTATGGATTTGATGAAATGAATATTACTTGAGTACCTCAATTCTTTTATGGAAATATTTGAAGATAATATTTTGGTTTACTCTAAAATTGAGGAAGATCGTGTGTGTCATTGGTGATCAGTTCTAAAAATATTGAGAGATCAGAATCTTTATCTGAGGCTTTCAAAGTGTAATTTCTGGATTCTGGAAGTGAAGGTCTTTCGAAATGTGGGCTCATAAAATGTTGATCCTAAGAAGGTGAAGGATATTATTACATGGTAGAAACCATGTAATGTTTTTGAGATATAGAGATTATTGTTCTTGGAAGGATATTACCATGGGATTCTTAAAAATTTCTCAAATATTTCATCTCCAATGGATGGTCTAACTCAAAAATGGAGTGATGGTCTTCTAGAATATAAAATGTCAGAGTACATTTGATGATTTGAAACATATTTTTTAATTATTTGATAGTTTTGACTATTTAAGATGATGTGATTCTCTATGTTGTATTTTGTGACACATGAGGTTTGGGTTTGTAATATATTATTTTTTAGGGTAATCACAAGGGTTCATATGGCTTTAGAAATCTTTGGCACATGACAATAATTATCCAACTCATGATATAAAATTTACACATTTGATGCATGGTCATAAGATTTGTAATAGTTACCTTTTTAATCAATGGTTTATCATTTATTCTAACAAAAAAATAATGATTTTTATCTTCTATAAAAAATATTTAAACCTTCAACTAAGGATTTTGGTGGAGTACCTAGTGTCTTTTGATTTTAAAGTTTCATTCACCACTGGTATGGGGAATGTCATCACAGATGCTTTGAGTATTACTTTTTCTACATAGGTTGTGAAGGTATCATAAGTTGAGTGGAATATAATTGATCTGTATATAATGTCAGATGTGGTAGTTTAGGATGATGAGGAAAAAATTGTATTAGACAATGTTCAATTGACCTATTCTGTTATCAAGAAGTTTTTTTAGAGAATCATATTGAGGATGAATTTTTTGGAATAAGGAACTATAATTATGTTGGGGAGATTGTCTGTGATTGGATGTTCTCTTTTAATAGTATTCTATGGTTTCAGAATCATTTTGTTTTGGATTTTCCTATTATGAAGGCTGTGTTGGGGGGATTTGCATAATTATCAGTGGGTTCTGCACATTGATACCACAAATATATTCTATGATACTTGGAAATTATTGTAGTTTCTAGGTATGAGATTAGATATTTCTTAATATTTTTATCATTGTTATAATTTTCAGTAGGTCAAATCCTATCACAAGAGACATTTAGGTTTTCTTCAGCAACATGTTGTGTTGAATTGGAAGTGAGAAGATATTTTTATGGACTTTGTGGTTGTGTTTCCATGTAACCCTTAGTAAAATAACACAATATGGTTTGGGATTTATATGATAATTGAATCAGATAACTTTATACCCATTCAAGGTACATCCATGGTTTTGGACACGTGACATCTCTATGTTTAGAAGATTATCAAACTGCATGGATTTCCTTCACCTATAATCTCTAAGAGAGATACCCATTTTACTTCCAAATTTTGGAGAGGCCTCTAGGTGGAACTAGAATATTTTGTACTTTTGATCATGGAATATCATCTGAATATATATGTCCAAAAAAATAAGCTAACTATATTCTCGGGGACATGTTACATGCATGTGCTCTCGACTTTGGTGGATCTTGGAATCCAGTTTTTTGCTGGTTGAATTTTATTATAATAACAGTTACCTATCTACTATTTTAATGTATATTTTTGAGACCTTATATGGAAATATGTGTGAATATCCACTGTGTTGGTAGAAGATTATTTAATCTTCCTTGGTTGTAAAAAGTGTGGTCCAAGAGAGGATGATGGTGATTTAGTTTATTCGTTATATAATTTTAATGGCACATAGTCAGTATAAATATTCTATTTATCATCATCATTGAATGTTGAATTTTTCTATTGGTGACTAGGTGTTCTTGAGAGTTTCACCTTTTTTAGGTCACAAATGTATTAGGAAATAGAGAAATATTACACTCTGGTTTAAGGTTTTTTTTGAAATTGTTGAGTGGGTTAATATTGTGGCATGCAATTTAGCATATCCATGGTAGTTTTCTTTGATCAAAACCATTTTTCATGTCTCATTTCTCTAAAATAATCTTTCTAATAAATCACATGTATTGAGGTTGGATGATCCAGATGTTTTTCCTGATTTATCCATGATTAAATATCCAATACGAATTATGAATTCTGATAAAAATGTACTTCATTTGAGGATGATACCTTTTGTATATGTTCTATAGAATCATGGTTATGATTCACATGATATGTGAGAGCATGAGACACTTATAATGGATTATTTGAATTATATACTTGTTACTGAATCTTACTGATTGGAATTCTAGGGATAGAAAGTGTTTATTGTGGGGGGGGGGGGGGATTCAACATTACATTAACTTCTTTTAGGTACTCATATTCCCTCACATTGATCTTATATTGATTAGGTATTTACTCAAGTTGATTTGGGTGGATTTTGGAAAAACATTGGAGTCTCAAGGGGTGTTTAATGATTGGTTCACTCTTAGTAAAAAGTATATAGTTTAGACCAACAAACTGTATTCCCTATGATGTTGCACTGGATGGGGGAGCTCATTTTTTCAATACCATACGAGCACCACCCTAGACTTTATGAACTCAACTAGTGGAGATGTACACATTTGGTGCATGGTTAAACAAACCATACATCCAAACCATGCACACCAATTAGATGATTAGTAAGGGTACACGATCAGTGAATGGTTAGTGCTAACAATATGGACCAACCAAGTAAACCGGATGCATTGGATTTTAACAACACAAAAACTAATTTAAAAATACTAGGACATAGTTAAAATATCTAATCACCCCTACTCTACCCTAATTTTATTCCATTTTTCTTGAAGACTCTTTATATGATTCCTTGTCTCTTTAAACCATTTCCCTTATGAATCAATGTGCCAGTGGAAAATGTGATCCCTCTCTAGCATGTGTATCTCCTCTTGTTTTGGATTTATTATGATCTCATCTTCTATTAATATTTGATATTGGTAGATCATCATGTGATTGATGGATATAATATCTATTTTAATGGATCTTAATTCTATGCTTGATTTCTTGATCTTTTTTATCCTTGTTCTTGGATGGAATTCCCTTTGTGGGTGTTGATTTTATCTTCTGATTAATGGTAGGTGGTTTTAAAAAACATTTACTTATAATTGAAACCTTTAATTGGTTAATTGATTTTAAATGAGTTTTTAATGATTTAAAACCCTATATTTGAGGTGTTTTATGTTTTATTTGTAAATGGGCATGGAATTTATGAGAAACCCCCAGTTTCAAAGGTGATCAAATTGTTCGGAGGATTTGAGAAAATTTATGGATTGATTTTTAAATTAATTTCATATATATAGTGAATTTTTATTCATTATAAAAATCGATTAAATTGAAAGATGAATTGAAAATTCATGATTTTTTGAAATAATTTGATTTTTTTGAATTGAAAAGGCATGTTGAAAAAATAGAATTGGGAAATTGAATTTTGAATTGATTTGAAATGATTGATTTTAACATGATTGATTGGTTGATAGATTAAAGAACATGGGACCCTAGGTATTTAGTAGGTGATTGGGGTAAACATGCTAGGATCTAACCCATAGCAATGGATTAGTGATGAAAATACTAACTAAACCATGTTCAACTTGATTCCCCATAATGTGAACCCCTAATGTGTCATAGATTGATTTCCTATAATGGGATACCATAATGGGGTGTTGATATGAGTATGAACACATATGTTTTGAGATGTGATCACTAATGAGAAGTGTAAAGATCATATATCTAGAAACTAATGCACCATAGGGTGTTTTTCCATGGTAAATTATTTTTTTATTAGATTATAAAAGAAATTTATTATAAGAATGTTTAATTCTTCCCAACTAATTTAGAAAATTTTTTTATATAAAATATTCATTTATTCATGTATTGATATATCATCCATCTTTTTTATTTGAAATAATTTATTTTTGAAAATTTGAAAATATATTTCCATGACTTATTGTATTAAAATTGAATGAATAATTGGTTTATTGTTATGGTATTGTCAATGGAACACTTCGTAAGACCCTACTAGGATTTTAATTCACACCCTATATTTTTTATCGAGCATTTGTAGATTATCTTATTATTAGTCCATGTAAAGGGAAGGCACGAGTTGGAGGTGGAAAATTTACATTATTTGCAGTACCTAGAGTTATAGTGGTAACCGATGGAGATATTATCCTCATGTTTCATGGGTTCTTTTTATTTTTCTATAATTATATTCTAAGTATTTGATGATGTAATGTTTTGGGTTTGTTTTACCTATTTGACTCTTGTACTTTCTTCTTGAGTATTATTGATTATACCAAAATTTAAATTTTTTTCTTCCACTATTTTGTGGAATAAATTGGCCCCATTTGTTTCTAATATGATGTTAGGTGATAGTATCAAAACCAAGGGAATCAAAAATTCCTTTCGGACTATACCAGTCCCTTCTTGGGTTTCAGGGTACTGTGGTATCTGGGATGGTTTGAGACACTTTAAATTTCATTAACATGTTTAAAGTGGTGTATTATTTGGGGGAGATATAGTCAGGACTATAATTGTGATCAAAATCACCTGAAATTTAGTTGAATTAAGAACTACTAAATCTATAAAGTGTATTCTAGAATGGATTTTTTTCTAAATAAGGAGGTGTTTAGTGATATTGACATAAAGAAAGTAGGTTTAAAATCCTTCTTTAAAATATAAATTAATATCATTATAAATATGTTATATTACAATCAGTATTATAAAATTTTGGTATTTTTTAATTTAAATGATGCCAAGGAGTTATTATTTACAAGCCACTGAGTAAGAAGTGGACAAATAGGAAGCTGATACATGTCTAAATTTTTTTATTTCAATTTTTGATTGAATTTTTTGTGTTAGATTATTATTTTTTTAGGAAGCTAAATACTATTTAATAGAAAATATTATACGAAATTGGTACTTACAATTAGTTTTAGATCATCCTTTAAGGGTTATTATCTCACATTTAGTGGTTAATTTCTTATCTACTAATGTTTTTGTGTAAATATTTGATGCAAATCTTAAATTTGATTAATGTTCAGAAAAAATAAGTTCATTATACTATGTTATTATTGTTATTCATGAATGTCAAGGACAATGTTCTGTAGTTTGATAAATTATCCTATTTCTTACACCAATTCTTGTCTTAGTAGCCCATATTTTTTTGATAGGAATATGTTTCATGGTAAATTCACTCTATAGATTTAATTGAGTTTATGAATATGTCATCAAAGTTTTATTTGAGAAATATTTTGGATTTGTACCATCCAATAAAAAAATTACACTTAGTGCCAATTAATGGTGATTAGATATTATTTCCAAAAGGGGAGTCCATGAATTTATGGAAACCATCTTGAATTTTGAAAAAAAGGGTTTTCACCTAGATAATGTATATTTCTTCAATATTCCAAAAGGGGAGACTGTAAGGATAAGGAGTATATAGGAAGTAAAAATATTTAGCTAGTTTTTATTTCATTGACTAGGGGGAAGAAAGAAAGGTCATCTTGTCCAAAAAATCTAACGGTGGAGATTATTGGAACACTAAAGGTTAATATTGGATTTGTTGAAAAGAACTGTGTAAACATTGTATTGGATTGGAACAATAAAGGTTAGTATTGGATTTATTAATATGAAATTAAGAATCCTAATAATCAAATTTCTGATAATACTTGTGAAATAATTTGGAAGTTATTCTAATGGATAACTTTCATGAAGGCAAGTGGGAGTTGTACAAAATGTTACTGTTGAAGAAATTTATTATCAGAATAGATGACATAGATTTTTTCACAATTTCTCAAATGTGATTCTTGAAAGATTGTTATTAATTTATTGAATCTATATGGTTTGAATAAGAAGAATTCATGGAGATCCTAATGTGAAATTTTTCATGAATATTGACACTACACCGAAATGAATTAGGTTATACAACAAGATGTTGAGGGTATATAATATTCTACCCCATAGAGGATGAAAGCACACCACAGGATGTGATCAGCTGATCTTCAATGTAATTATAAAATTTAGGATTCTTATGTTATTGAAAAAGGGTGAGGTTTCATTAATTATGAATAATATGCTTCTATTTTGTAGATAATCATTGCAACATGGAGGGTTTCAATTATGAAGAATGTATGAATTGGTATTTTCTATCACCTATATTTTCTTATAGAGAAGCGAACTATATATATTGTGGTTAGTTTGATGAGTCAAGAAGGTTTATTTGGCGATGTTGTGATTATGGGTGAGTTATGGTGATGTTAAATGTACATAAATTATGGATTTGGTCAATAGGAAGCCACACCACAAAGAAGTGGTCCATGCCTACAAAAATTGATTAATCTCTTATTAAATTTCATAAAATATCATTCTACACCATAGTGATGGAATACATGATATTAAATATGTCACATGATAATTGTCATGTCATAATCAACCTAGTATACATGGAGAGAAACTGAAATGAGGGGTTAAGGATAAAAAATCAATGTTATCTTTCTGATTTAATGGAATTTTCTGTAACCTTTAAACAAATGGGACACTTAGAATAATCAAAACTCAAGGTAATTTTATCAAATACATTTCATTGAAGTTAAAGAAAAGGGATCTCTATAAAACTGCCTATGGATGTTCTGTAGGAGTCTAAATAGAGAGCATATTATAGATGTAACTTTTATAGAAACACATGGGATTGATACTATGAAACAAATTAGAGAGGAATAGAAATAAGTTATTTCACTTATTATAGAAATTTATAAAGATGATTATTATAATGTACAATTGTTTTCTAGTTAATAAGGGAATTCCCATTCTACTATAGAATGTATATAAGGGTATTTCCATGAAAACCAATGGAATGTTGATACCTATCATAGTAATGTTCATATAAGTCTTGTATTGGAGAATGTGGAGGTCAATTGAACCCCATAGTACTTGATTTATCATCTAAAATATGTGAAATTATTTTTTTCCTATAAGGAATCATTTTCACCCTTTGGCAAAGTGAGTATGAGAGGGATTATGTGAGAGAAGTGACCCTAGTGAGATAATTCATCCACCTTGAATTTTTTAAAGGGTGGTAAGACCAGGTAGGATCTACATAGCCTAAAAAAATATAGATTATATCACCCTTTCTTGTTTATATTTTGTACAACAAAATATGGAAATGGGGTAAAGAAAATATAGATAATATCAATTTAAATGTTTTCCAAGTTAAATGGTAATCATATCATTTAATAATCAAGATAAAAAGAGGCAACCCTTCTATGAATTTTTTCATGTTCAATGGGGTCATTGATGGTTTAAAAAGAAATGTGGTTAAATTATAAATGTGTTCCAAACCTTGATTCAACCCCATATAAAGGTTTATCTTACATAACACCATTTAAGGACCTACAATCATTGACTTGAAATAACCATTCATAGATAAACACAACTCATATGAACCAGACTTCCCCATCAATAATCGGGCAAGAGGTCACATATGATAATAATAGTGGTTGAAATAAAACTCAATAGTTATGTAGAATATCCACTAAAGTCATACATGAAACCAAAACATGAAGACATGTGTTCCAATAATAAAAAAAGAATAATAGTTTGATTCAAAATCATCAAATCCATGCTCTATTCTAATCATACTAGTATACTTATTGACATAAAAAATCAGTTCGTTAACACCAAAATGTAGGGAGATCAATGAAACTCATACCATAGATAATAGAGACACCACTCAATTATAATCAAGGTAAGAATTCATTGACATAAATATCATTTATTTCTAAGATTTATACCATGGAAAAACCTCATGGAAGGAATCATAGTCTCTTATCTGTGACGTATGTTATTTTTTTAGGTTCCTGGCGTAGCAGAAGCGCGTTGGTGGGTGTACCCAACTTTAATTTTAGCGTTAACAACGATCAATCCGAGATCTATCACGATAATAAAATGCCAGATCTTCAGAATAGAACGAAGAATGAAAAATAAAGAGGGTAGTCCCATAACCATAGATAGGATCATCATATGTTGGATATAATTAATTTAATCAATTAACAAGAATTACCTTGATGGAATTCTTTCTTCCTTGATGTTTCTGGTCATGATCTGATGTGATCCATCATAGCGTCGTAGAATCCAAGTGTAGGATTTCTCTAGTGGTGATCCACACATGATCCATGTATCTCTTCATGTCGCCGAAGGGATATCTGGGTTCTAGCATAGAAGAGCATTCGCTTTTGATGTCCACCTTCGATCGCCTTGATCCGGTGGAGGTGGATCTCTCTCTCGTAGCTTGAGAACGTTCTTAGTGGAAATATAATTCTCTCTTGAATTTAGAGATTTTCCAAATCCGTTGTGCACAACCACCAAAAAAATGGCTAGTCTAATGAGAAATATATAAGTGGTATTTTTAATTAAATAATAAAATGAATTAATTACCTGCAAGCATTTATTAATTTCATTTAATTCTTATTAATACCCCATGTCTAATAATAACAGTTGAATATTATTATTACCTGAGATGAATCCATTGAATTACACCTAATATTATTTAATTAAATAAATAATATTATTTCTCATAAATTCCCAGAAAAAATACACGGTGTGTATATTTAATATACATGACATGTCCTTTTATTTCATTTTTCTTTATTTCCTTCACCACATTTATTAGACCTTGAATAATTGATATTTATTTCTCAAATAAATATCACTGCATTACTCACTAATAAATATATTATTTCACCCACAATATATTCTCTCGAATAACTAGTGTCGAAATAAATGCGATCAGGAATCCTTAAATAATTATTAAACCACAATTGGTAATAATCTTTATTTAACTTGTTAAATTAATATTTAATTGAGATACTTGGACACACTTAGTGTGTGACCCTCTAGTCCTCTTTCTCAGTGGAATTAGGCAGATCCAACATAAAGTCCTAGGTTAGCATCTAGCAACACGCCAAGGCACCCATAGAGAAAGAATCTAACACCACAATGACGTGTCACCTCCTACAAATGCTTACCGTGTAATATAATACATCTGTCTCGATATCTCAAATCAAGTGGGTTACATCCTAGTGTCATCAACCCATGTGATCGATTATTCTTTCTTTGACTTTTCAGAATTAAACTCACCCATTATTTACCATGGACGTGGATTTATTTAGGCTATATCAATTCCTTCAAAGAGCCTGAGATATCTGCTTCCATTATGGAACAGAAGGGATAAATCCTTTCTTGAATTATCTATTAATGCATTATTACTCGTGACACACCCAACATATCCTACCTCACAGCAAGCAGTGTGTCTTCACAGTTTTCATCAATACATATAAGTGCATGAGTTGTAATATTGATTATAATAATATTAAAGTCTAAGGACCAATACACACATCTGCAGATAGGAACATCCAATGACACTATGAAATGTGTATTTCCTACTAGGAGGTCTCGTTCTCATAATATCCTCCTGGACATTACCAAAGGAGTACACCAGGAGAAGGTGCCTCAATGTTTTATGAGTCCTCACCCCTAATGGCCTATATTATTTGTGTCCCTCAAATAACATAATCTGGCCATAAAACATATATTTAAGAATAGTGTTACGACATTTTTAGGTTCTCATCATAGTAGGGATCCACTATGACCCTTTAGTGAAACAGATATCCTTAGGAAATTATCACATGCATTGTCACATAGAAGAACAATCAAGATGTGATAAGGTATTTATTAATGACTAAAGTACAAAGTAGTTGGTTTTAGGCCATCAAATCTAATAGACTCCCACTTGGACTAGAGCCAACTGCTAACAACCTATAACCCGCTACCTCTCACATGATATTCATGCTTCTGCTGAGATAGGCCTTTAGTTATGGGGTTCACCACGTTCTCTTCCTTATACACTCTTCTCATTGTAACTTAAACTCTTTAATAGAAATCCCTCAAGAGGTGATACTTCCAGAGTATGTGCTTTGTCCGTTGATGTGACCTGGGTTCTTTTGCAAGAGCCACCACTGCATTATTATCACAATACAACATGATAGGATCTTTAATGTTAGGCACCACATCAAGCTCCTAGAAAAAGTTCTGAATCACAATGGCTTCTTTGGTTGCATCAGAAGCTACTATATATTCGGACTCTACTGTAGAATCAGTGATAACTGGATGCTTTGAACTCTTCCAGCTCACTGCTCCTCCATTGCGATAGAAAACATATCCAGATTGTGACTTCATCTCATTCTGATCTGTCTAAAAACCAGCATCAGTATACCCTCTGATAACAGGATCCTCGTCTCCTCCATACACCAGGAACATATCCTTAGTTCTTCTAAGATACTTAAGGATAGTCCTAACAACAATCCAACTATGTTCTCTTGAATCTGCTTGATATATTCCAACCATGTTCAGTGCATAGGCAACATCAATCCTGGTATATAACATGGCATACATGATGGATCCTATAGACGAAGCGTATGAGATCTTACTCATTCTATATTTCTCTTGTTGTGTCTGAGGAAACATTTTCATAGAAATATGTAGGCCATGTGACATTGGAAACAATCATCTCTTGGATTGTTCCATACTAAATATCTTTAGTATCTAGTCAATGTATGTACTCTGACATCATCCAACCAGCCCCTTGGATCTATCACGAATGATCTTGATCCCTATAATGTAGGCTGCTTAACCCAAGTCCTTTACAGAGAAACACTTGATCAACCAGTCCTTAACTGACTATAAGACTGGTACATCGTTTCCAATAAGAAATATGTCATCAACATATACTACAAGTATAACGATCGAATTCCCATTAAAACTCTTATAAACACATGGCTCACATTCATTCTTAATGAAATAAAATTCTTTTATGGATTTATCAAATTTAATGTTCCATGACATGGATGCTTTCATTAATCCATAAATGGATTTATGTAACTTGAAAACCCATTTGGATTCACCTGGTGTCACAAAACCTTATGGTTGTTCCATATAGACATCTTCATGAAGGTTCCTATTAAGGAATGATGTTTTGACAACCATTTTCTAAATCTTGTAGTCATGGTAAGTTACTATGGAAAGTATGATTTTTATGGATTTACACATGGAAACTGGCTATAAGGTTTCATCATAGTCAATTCCTTGTCGTTGTCTAAATCCTTTGGCCACTAGCCTTTTTTTATAGGTGCTAACTTGACCTTCCATGTCTAATTTTCTCTTGAATACACATTTGCATCCAACTGGCTTTACATCAACTGGCTCATCGACCAGAACCCATACATGGTTTTGATACATGGAATCCATCTCATAATTCATAGCTTCTTGCCATCTTTCAGATTCTGAGCCTTCCACTTCTTCATTTTAGGAGAGGGGTTCATCATTGTACAACAATAATGATTCACTATCCTCAGTGACTAGGAAACCAAATCTCTCTGATTCACTTACCTCTCTTGAGCTCCTACGTAGTACTTGTTTTTCTAGAACCTCTTTTAGAGGTACCTATAGAACTTGTTTCTGTACCAACTCCTGTGTATATTGAGCATCAAATTCTTCTAAGTCAATCTTTCTCCCACTATCATTTTTGAGGATATGCTCCCTCTCAAGAAATACAGCTTGTTTAGCGATAATCACTTTCTTGTCTGAAGGGTTATATAGGTAATATCCATTCATTTCCTTAGGATATCCTATAAAGATACACCTCGTGCCCCAGGGTGCTAGTTTGTTTCTTGATAAGGCCTTAACAAATGCCTTTCATCCCCATACACGTGTGTGCGACAAAATGGGTTTCTTTCCATTCCATAACTTGGAGGGAATCCCATTTTCTTCCTTGGTTGGTACTTGGTTTAATGTGTATGGTACAATCTATAATTCATATCCCCAAAAGGATAATAGAAGATCTGCATGACTCATCATTGACCTCACCATGTCCAAAAAGGTGTGGTTCCTCCTTTTACTAACACCATTCCACTATGGTGTATAAGGAGGAGTGAGCTAAGATAGAATCCTAGACTCCCGTAGAAGATCAATGAACTCTTGGTTTAGATATTCTCCACATTGATCTGATTGAAGCTTATTTATATTATTACCAAGATGATTCTCTACTTCATTCTTGAATTCCTTAAATTTCTATAAGGAACTTGACTTGTACCTCATTATTTAGACATATCCATATCTACTAAAATATTTAGTAAAAGTAATGAATTAAGAATATCCACCTCTAGCTTATACTAGAAATTGTCCACACAAATCCGTGTGCACCAATCCTAGAAGCTCTATGGCCCTTTCACCCTATCCATGGAAAGGTGGCTTGTTTATTTTACCTTGTAGTGTGACATCTATCAAGTGGTTTTAGCTCAATGGAGTCTAAATATCGATCTTGGTAGTGATTTGTTAAGCGCTTCTCATTTACATGACCAAGATGGTAATTCCAAAACTGGGTGATGTATGATTCATGTGAGTTTGTTTCATTATCGATTACCAACACTTGGTTTTCATAGTTTAATACATACAAACCATTATTTAAATGTTCCACACCATTAGATATGTTGTTCTTATAAAAGAAACAAACCTTATTTCCAAATTTGAAAATAAATCCATCCATATCTAAACAAGATACATAAATTATGTTCTTGGTAACACTAGACACATAATAATAGTTATGTAAAATCAAAAACATCCCAGTTGACAATGAGAGATGGTAATCACCAATGGCCAATGTAGCCAGCCTTGAGATATTGGAAGATTGAAGATCCACCTCTCCTCTGGTAATCTTTCTAAATCTACTTGGTTTGTGCATTTGAATATAGATGTGAGCCCCACAAGCTATATCTAATACCCAATGTGTAGAAATGGAAAGATTACACTCAATAACGAATTCACCTTTAGAGTACCCATGCTTTTGGGTGAAATTACTCAACTAGTAGCCTTGCTTGCCACATTAAAATAATACCACCTCCCATTCTTTACCCTACCTCTGGATCTTCCCCTACTTGGAGGGGAGGTGCTCAGGGGACTTCATACTGTTTATAAGTCTTTGGCCCCTTTACCCTATCCATCCTTTTCTTATTCACCATAAGTATTGTGGGTTTGTCATGCCCCATGACCTTATCTACTTATAAAATTAAGGTTAGAAGTTCCGATAGACACTTCTCATTATTGATCATGTTATAATTGATAATAAATCTAGAGAATGTCTTGGGTAGTGATGATAGAATGAGATCTGTATGCAACTCATCCATGAACTTAATCCCTAAGATGTCCAGGTGTTCAATGTAGCCAATAATCTTGACTACATGAGGCCGAAATGGTATATACTCTCTAATCTTAGTTTTAAACAAATCTTTGGAGATCTCACATCTCTCATATCTCGCCTTCTCATGGTAGGGATCCTTGAGGTGAGTCATCATGCTATATGTATCCATGTTTTCATGTTGCTTCAAAGACTCATTAAACATAGCCGATAGCATGAAACATTGGACATCTATGGAATTATCCATATGTTTCATATAAAGAGATTGTTCCTCATCACTGGCCTCTTTTCCAGGTGCAACTGGAATAGGCTCCTCCAACACGTATAATTTCCTCTCGTGGTAAAGGATGACACATAAACGCCTCTACCATTCCTAGAAATTGGTGCTGGTGAGAAGGTTTTTCTTCTCCAGTATGGTTCACAATGATATGTTTGAAGTCAATTTTCTTTCCATTTCTACAAATTATGATGAGAAAAGGTTTAGTACTTTATTATGATTAAACTGAGACAAATAAATAAATTAAAACTCATTAGTCTCCCACAATTTTATCAAATTCCAATATCCCTCACCATTGACTTCAAAATATTTTGATGCCTAAATATTCTAGTGGAAATGACTCAAATTTCCCTGTTCATTACCCCAAATAGGGTTTTTCAAGAAACTTTAAGGGGTTTAGGTAGGCATTTCAAATGCCAACTGTATTAACTCGCAGCTCCTTGATCTACTGAGTGTACTACCCAATCCTGAAATCCTTTTATTTTTGCATTTCCTCAACCTTTGCCTCTTGGTTACAAACAGTCCTATTGTGGCAGTCAACCCTTGATGCAAACAAAGTCAATTAAACCCAAAACCTTGAATTATAATTCCCCAATAATTGAAATCACCCCAACTTGGGTTGGTCAAGCACTTTAAACTATAGTTCTATTCTAACCAAGATTATGGAAGGATATAACGACTTAATATTTCTTTGAAGGATTTTATCCTTATACTTAAATTTACAATTTATTATCTTTGATTACATGCCTATTAATATTAAGTGGGATATGCTTAAGTGATTAACCATGTCTAAGATAATATTTACGCATAAGCTGGTCTTATTTTAGTTCCATCTTGCTTGCTTGTTTAATTCATTAATTGCGTGATCGTGACAACACACCCACAAGAAATAAACCATGAAACTAATAGAAATAAAATAAATAGTATGATCATGAGCTTGTTCTATTGTTTAGTTTATCTAGAGGTTGATAAACTAACCCAAGACATAGGGGAGAAACACCTTGAAACTTTCGAGTTCATGTTTACAGCTTTCCACCAGTCCACCTTTGTATCTCCTTGGATTGGTTTCACCTTGGATCTTGAATTGAGATGCCTACACTAGCTTGGGATCTCCATCCATTACATATGAATTCATATCACATACAGTTGAGGGGTAAAATAGGTTTTACATAAAATAAAACTTGGGCACGCATTCCCTACATATTAATGAAAAGAAGGCTCACATGCCAACAAATTTAATTTAAATAATAAATTAAAATAAATCATTCACATACAATGTTCTTGGTCTAGATCATGATCATCCATGCATTCAATGATATTTACACATAAATAAAAAAAATATTCAATTATTTAATCGCTATTGTTTAAGATAAATCACGCTCGAAACAATTAATTATCTTTAATTAGTCAATCCTTTTATCTTAAACCCTTTTCAGAATTTCATTGAGATTATCATCCATAATAATTTTAAACAAATAAATTCATTTAAAATTATATTTATATGTAACTTGTACCGTGGAGGAAACACAGTGAATTCTTGTTCATAAATACCCAATGAGTAGAAATTAACATTATAGAGATGTTAAATTAAAACCACATATATAAAACATGTATCATGTGTTGTGACTCAGCTTTACGCCTACACTATGGTACATGTCTCAAGGGTTTGTAAAATATTATAATAAATTTTAATAAATATGCGTAATTTGGATGAGTATACGATGTGTAGTTCTGACTACATGGAGTGTACTTTTGTTCACCGTCCATCCGAAGTACACACCTGGGTACATGGCATGTAGATGTACTTTACAAATTTTAATAGTACATGGTGTGTTCAGTGGGACACATGCCGTGTAGTGTCCGCATTACACGGTTTCTAGCCGGGCAATCCATGTATGGGGTACACAATCTAACCTCATCCTGAAAGGACTACAGGCCATGTTCAGTGGACCACACAATGTGTAATCTGGAAACCGGTTGCCACCTATTCCTGGTCAACACACTGTGTCATTTATGACTTAAGAATACTCCAACACACGACCTGATTTGGCGGACCAGTCTGATGCATTGAACCTAGACTACACGGCGTGTACTTCCGAATACACACCATGTATTCTAGTGTTATACGTCGAGGAATGGTTGGAACCTCTAGATGAGATCCTCTATTTTATTTCAATAAAAATTAAAAGAAAATTTTGTTTCTTTAAGGTGAAAGATAAACGAGAGAGGAGGAATAAATATCGAGATTTAGATTTTAAAGATTGATTAACTTGAAATGAAACAACTAAATTATTAAATGCATAAATCACCAATTAATAACATAAATAATTATAATCAATGGTATGACCACTCTGATACCACTTGTAGGTCCCGAGCGCAGAAAAAACACATTTTTGGGTGTACCCAATTTTAATTTTAGTGTTAACAACGATCAATCTGAGATTCGTCACGATAATAAAATGCTGGATCATCAATATAGAACAAAGAACGAAAATGAAAGAGGGGAGTCTCAAAACCATAGATAATATCATCATATGTTGGTTATAATTAATTTAATTAATTGAAAATAATTTCCTTGATGAAATTATTTCTTGGTTGATGTTTCTGGTCATGATCTAATGTGATCTGTTGTTGCATCGTAGAATCCAAGTGTAGGATTCCTCTAACGGTGATCCATATGTTCTCCACGTAACTCTGGAAATTGGCAAAGGGATCTTATGGTGCTAGCGCAGAAGATCCTTCACTTGTGATGTCCACCTTCGATCGCCTTGATCCGGTGGAGGTGGATATCTCTCTCGTAGCTTGAGATCGTTATTGGTGGAAAAATAATTCTCTCTTAGCTTGAGAGATTTTCCAAATCTATTGTGCAAAACCACCAGAAAATGGCTAGGTTAATGAAAAATATATAATTTGGATTTTTAATTACATAATAAAATTAATTAGTTACCCAGAAGCATTAATTCATTTCATTTAATTCATAGTAATACACCAGGTCTGATAATAATATTTGACTGTTATTATTACCTAACATGCGCCTAGAAAATTACACCTAATATTATTTAATTAAATAAATAATAATATTTCTCATAAATTCCCAGAAAAAATACACGATGTGTATATTTTATATACACGACGTGTACTTTTATTTTTCCATTTTTCTTTATTTACTCCACCACATTTATTAGACCTTGAATAATGGATATTTATTTTCAAATAAATATCACTGCATTACTCACTAATAAATATATTATTTCACCCATAATATATTCTCTCAAATAACTAGTGTCGAAATAAATGCGATCAGGAATCCTTAAATAATTATTAAACCACAATCAGGAATAATCTTTATTTAACTTGTTAAATTAATATTTAATTGAGATACTTGGACACACTTAGTGTGTGACCCTCTAAGCCTTTTTCTCAGTGGCATTAGGTGGAGCCTTCCTAAAGTCCATGGTTGGCATCTAGCAATAGGCCAAGGCACCCATAGAGAAAAACGTTAATGCCACAATGATGTGTCACCTCCTAAGAAGGCTTACCGTGTAATATAATCCCTTTATCTCGATATCTCGAATCAAGTGGGTTGCATGCTAGTGCCATCAACCCATGTGCTCAATTATTCATTCTTTGACTTTTTGGAATTGAACTTTCCCATTCCTTACCATGTAAATGGATTTATTTAGGCTAAATTAATTCCATCAAAGGGCCTGAGATATCTACTTACATGATGGAACAGAAGGGAAAAATCCATTATCACATTATATATTAATGTAGTATTACTTGTGACGCCCCAAACATATCCTACCTCACTGAGAACAGTGTGTCATCACAGTTTTTGTTAATACATCTAAGTTTGTGAGTTGTAATACCCATTAATAATAATCATAAAGTCTAAGGACCAATACACACGTCCGTAGATCGGAACATCCAATGACACTATGAAATGTGGATTTCCTACTCGAGGGTATCATTCTCATAATATCCTCCTGGATATTAACAAGGGCCCACACAATGAGAAGGTGCCTCAAAGTTTTATGCGTCCTCACCCCTAATGGAATGTATTATTTGTGTCCCTCAAATAACATCATCCGACCATAGAATATATATTTAAAAACAGTGTTATGGCATTTTTGGGTTCTCATCATAGTAGGGATCCTCTATGACCCTTTAGTGCAACAACTATCCTTAGGACATTATCACATACATTGTCATGCAGAAGAACAATCAAGATGTTATAAGGTATTTATTAATGAATATAGTAAAAAGTAGTTGGTTCTAGGCCACCAACTCCAACAATTTATACATATTAAACCATCATTTAACCCAGAATAAAATTCATGGATTCCATTCATCTATTATAAATAATCAACGATTACCTTATTCATTCTCATTTAAGTAATCAAAAGTAGAAAACTAATGCTATATTAATCAATATATATCTCACTACCAACTAATCTACTAAGAGTTACACTATAATTTGTTTCTCATAAAAAGATCAGAAAGATGCATTATAGAAACATGTCAGGACATTGTATATTCCATGAAATATTGATGGTATTTACATTCATTGATCCATAGTAGAAAATATATTTGATAAATACCACATTCTGATATAAACTCTCTAATGTCTGGTTCATAATGTAGTTGACTTTTCTTTAACCAACCAAATGATTCTTGGGTATCACAAAAGTGAGGTTAGATCACTTGAAATAATAAAATTAATAACCCAATATATGTATCTTATTGTTTAATCCTAATTCATGGTAGTTCACTAAGACACAATTTAAATGATCTTCTTATAAGGCACTAGATACATACACCCAAAATAGTTCAGTTGTAATATCACCAGTACCTCAAGTAATCCATTGTTGGGAAAGTAATTTTACATTATAATACCACTTTATGTTGTTTTTTTAATTTTAAATTTTTTTAACATGTAAATATGAAAATAGATAAAAAGGAATCTGAAGAACAAAAAATTAATAGTTATATAAGTGGAGTTCCTAAAAATGGAATTATGATTTGTAGTAGGTCAAAAATATTACATGAGAATAAAAGGAAAACCATGAGGAATGAATGTTGGTTCTTACATTGGTTTAAATGTAAAATAAAAGGAATCACCAAGTCTGTATGCTTATTTTTATTGAACTGTGAACAATAGATATGGATTAGTGATGTTTGAATTTGATGAATTATGTGTTATTGTAATATTTATATAAAAATGGAAGTAAATTCATCCAAGATTACCTTATATACATTCATGGTGGAAAACCTTGTTTTTTAGTATTAGAGATACCATCATTGGATTACTAAAGAATCCTTAAATTGATTGAATATATGGTCTAATGATGATGATATTTGGCATTTCACATTTATATTGGGTTTATGTAGATTTGGTGGATACAAGAGTCCCATCCTTGTGAAATTATCATGGATGATGTTAAAATTATGTCTAGAGTTTTTTGAACTGATATTCATGGTAAATACATGTTCTAATGATGTGGATTATTTCCCTAAAATATATTATTATTGTTGTTTGTTTCCATGAATATAATTTAGTTGTTTGAGGAATCAAGGTTCCATCCATTTGATCACCATGTTAAAAGAGTTGTTAATAGGTAATATAGATTTGTTGGATAATGTGTTAGAAGTTTGATGATTCCCTGAAGGAAGTGAATTGAGATCTTTATTGATGTAAATAATTTAGATACTAAAAAAGATAACTAGAACTAAAAATGGCTAATTCATAATGTCACATCATCTTTCTTATGACATCATATTTATTTTAATATGAATTTGGAAAAATAAAATAACATTAGACTAGTTTTTATATGATTTTTATAAATTTAATGAATCTATTGGAGGTTTCATATGACTTCGTAGAAATTGTGATATGAGTAAATTTATTTCAATGGAAATGTCAATTATTTGGATATAACATCACATTATCGATCTTTGTAGTATATACTTATACATGAAATCCATACATAGGGTGATGAATGGTTATCTCATAAGGTTGATCCCCATGGATGATTGAAATGAACATGTAGTAAATCTTGTAACTTAAATAAAAGCATGATATAAAAGATCATTACATGTAGTTGATTCATACAATCATTTTTCATTTCACATGGTTGATATAAAGGACAATCTATTACCTTATTTATGTGGTTGAATTATAAGGGGGATCTGTTGTCCCATAGAAAGGCTAACTGAATACTCAAGAGAGGGGTGATTTGAGTTCTTAATTTTTTTTAAGTTAATATCACCCTCTTCAGGGTATATGAGTTATAATCTTTTCATTGATAAAATAAGGGAGATAAAATATAAAATTTTATCATAAAGACATTTAACACAAGATATTTATAGTGGTTTAGGGAATTAGAATCCCCTAGACCACTCCACCAACACTTTACTCCATGAGCTTAGTGATTTTCACTATGAAATCCCATTTTATGGGGGTCCCAACTAAGTATAACTACTGTTACTTGTTACAAATCTAAAAGGTATTTCAACCAGGATATCACTTTATAAGACCTTTCCATGGTTATAACATTATTACATACAATGAGTGTAGATGAAATAGATATTAATGAATGTAAAAATAATGGAAAAAAATTTAAAGAAGCAATTTAAAGTAGATAATGATACATCTTGAGAAGATTTTCTTCTTCAAATAATAGCTCTGGAAGATCTTTTGTTTCAATTGATAAACTTATTAGCATAACATGCAAGAACTGTATGAAATTTTTTATATGCACATACATTATTTTTTAGTATTATCCGAGAATCTCTTTATACATGCACAACCCTATCTCAATTTCTCTTAATTAAATTCTTAAATAATCCTATTTATATCATCTATTTGATTTTTAACCTTAGAAGTTGAATAAATCACAATGGTTGAGTAAATAATCTACTGAAAATTTGATGAGAAAATATATTAATGGCATGTATCCATTCCTTCTAAATATGGATTATAATTCTATAATAATGATTTTAGAAATATACTTCTTCAAATCATTCCATTCCTAAAAATGACACTTTATAAAAACCAACATTTCCTCAATTATATAGATTCTTTTATGATTTTATTAAAATAATGAAATAAGTTATCAAGATATTTTTCTATGATAATAAAAACAATCATGGTGATATTCACAACAAGTTGTTCTTTATAAGTTAACAAAATGATAGAACTATTCTCTCAAAATATATTTCTATTAGGCTTAGTAAGTTAAAAAATATATTTTAAATCTACAGTGTGTATGATTAACTGAAATAAATGTTTCGGAGAATAATTATTCATAATAAGAAAACTATGTTACTGAAGTGTGATACATAACTTTCACTACTTCTGTTGGTTCTAAGAAGATAATATTTTTTTGAATATCATTTATGTATAATTAATGAACATTTCATAACTACTCTCTAACTAAAATATATTTCATGGAACATTTATTAGCTAGTATATTCTCTTTATTGGATGATATAATAGGTAGTAGGATAAATTTTAAACATTGAGTTTTCTAACTCTTAGAAAATAGATGATATAATTTCAATACTAGATTCCCATGGGATAAAATACTTTTTCAAAGATTAAACATTTTACTCAGCAAAAGATATTCACTTATATTAATTTTTGAATAAACTCCTTTGAAAAAAAATTCTCTTATATTATAAAATAATATAATATAAAATAATTAATATATTCTCATTAGAATAAAGATAATTATTTTTATGAATAACCAAAACACATAAAACATAGATATTTTGGAAAAACATATGTCTGTTCAACAAGATCTTTAGAGGCATGGTCGATCAATAACATAGATATTTTTTGATGGAGTCCGTAGGTGAAAATATGGGACAAATTATAGTTAGATTCACTAGAGTAAAATAGTATGATCATAAAAATTACAATATAATGGATTTCATGTTTGTTGTAATATAAAATAATAGAATGTGTTTTCAAATCATAAGAATTTGATATAATAATCTTTTTAATCTAATCATGTTCCTTTGAATCATAAGGATTCTAATCATATGAATTACGATACTAAATTTTTATGAACTTTTGATAACCAAATTATTCGATTTTTTTTTTGTATTTATGTTCCTGATATCAGAATGTTTCTATTCTATTCATGATTCTAATAGAAGAAATAAATAACATATTTCTGGATAGTCTTGTGAAAAAAATCAAAGAGAATCCATACATGTAAAACGTGGATGTAATTTAGTATTATGTGGAAAAATTAAGAAGAGAATAATTGTTCATATATTTTGGAATAAAAATAATGAAATAATTCTCATTTTTTGGATGAATTAATATAGAAGATTCAAGATTGAGATGGCCATAAAATAAGTGAGTTTTGAGTTCTTATAATTATGTAACCCCATTTGAGTATTCAAGTATTAAAAGAATAAAACTATTTATGATTTTATGTAGTTTTAAATATAAGGAAGAATAAAAGCTTCAAAAACTACTATATATATATATATATATTCATTTTTTATGTTTAATAAAGATATTATTAAGGTATTATTGGATATGTGAGAATCAAAACTATTTGAGAAGTTGAAATAAAAACAAATATGTTAAGACATGATAGAACATCTATTATAAACCATGGAGTATCGAAGAGAGAGGAAGAGGGTAATAGTTTTAAATTAAAAGGATTTATCTCATTTATAGAAGTATAAGAAGAAAATAAATAAGAAATACATGATACTATATCTATATGATTTTGAAGTCTGAGGAACACCAAGGAAACCCACCCGGTTTTTAGAGGAGATAAATACTAGAAATCCATATAGACTTGGAGGGACATGAGATATTATAATAATTCTTTATTCTAGAAGTAAAATTTCTATTATCTTGGAATAAATGATTACCAACACTAATTAATCACCCTAACATTGTTGGACACATCCCTATGTGATCCTAACAATTTCTATCACTACCAAGGTAACACCTTCATTTGGATTCTCTTTCCTAATAAAGTAGTTGATGATTTAAATTTATTTCAATGTATTTATGAAGTGGATATTTTAACAATATATTGGATTACTATCATGTTAGTAATGGAAGATATATCCACACATAAAGTGATGAATATGAATAAAATATTTGCAAAGAAGTTGAGAAAGTTCTCAATAAAGGAATAAGAGAATAATTAATCTCTTCAAATTTAAGATACTCAAAATAGAGTTCATTCTAAAAGTTTAATTGATAATATATCTATTAAATAAATTTTCAATGAGAATCCACTAGTATTAATTAAATAGAACTAAATATTTTTCCCCATTATATAATTATGTTCTTAGAAAACATGAAATAAAATAATAAGAATCAAGATTAAGAGGGGAATATCACATCTCTCAAGAAGCATGTGATAAACTATATGATAATTAATTTACTTATTTGATCAATACCTTTCATTAATTTCCCAATGAATTTGTCACTTTTATTTGTGAATCTATCAAAATAATGGACAAGATTATCACCCAGTTTGTAGATGAGAACCAATGTTTGGAGAATACTTTGTAACAAAAGGTACTAATGTTTATAAGTATCTACATCCTGGTAGGATCCTTGAAAATTATAAAATAAGAGATTGAAGAAAGATTCTATAGTATTGGGAATGAATGGATAACTACAGTTCATGAGAGGTAAGAATCCCTAAAAATATTATATAATGAAACTATGTATATGACGAATTGATTATATTAAAAATGTTGAGCTTGAGGTAAATACCAAGATGATTAATGTGATTGACCATCTACTCGATGAAAAGTGAAACATGCATGGACATAATGATAAAGAGATACTAAAGTCCTATGAAGATAAAAAACAATGGGAGATTTATAGAATCATACCCAATATGAAATTCTTTGAGATTACAATTAAATTGAAGACGCTAGAATTAGTTCAAGTAATGTCTTCCTAACATGTTGAAATGAATGTTTCCTCCACATAATTTTCTAAGGAGTAATATTATACTAAAAATCACTATTTAGTGGTATGAATATTCTAATATCATATAATGATCAATATATTCCAACCACAAAAAACAAGGTACAATCAAATTCATTAAATAATATTTCTAATTAACATGTTTTCATGTGCATTGCATGTTTAAATGCTAAATTTTTACAAATGTTGTACAGTTAAAATGATGTGGATACCATAATATTATCCAAGGTGTTTGGATGTATGTGTATATGGCAATTATCCCCTAAATAATCTTATCAAGTGAATGTGGATGTATAAAAACTACATGCATAAAGTTATGGAAATAATTTATTTCAGAGAAAAATTTCACGGTTTATAGGTTATTATTGGTGAAACTACATGTTTGTGAATATGTAAATGGAATGGTAATATAAATTCTAAAATATTATAAAAATTTCATGACCTAAAATGAGACATAAAGCCTAAGGACCTGATATATCCTTATACTATGATGAATAGTATACATACAATAAATGGATTTTAAGTGGATGAATAACTCTATTATGCTGAAAAAGGTAGTTTTCATAGTAAATAGGAAATAAATAACGAATTACTGAATCATGAATCCAAAATGAAGTATAAGATAAGATCATATAATCCAAAAATTAGAGATAATATATACTTGGGAAGGAATCTTGATAATGATTCTCAAAAAGAACACCCCTTAGAGGTCCGTGAAAAAGGCTGATGAGGTATCCTTGAGTAACAAGACAAGGAAAATTGTAGAATCAATAAATCTATAAAATATAAACAATTATGTGACATAATTTTGTTATAGACATCTCATTTGTTGAAAAATTGGTCCCATCATGGACCCTCCAAATGAATACCTAAATATGAGAGTTGAGAGGAATAGACAGGAATTGAATAAATGAATAGTATAAGGGAGAAATGAAAGGGAAAATTTGTTCTGGAGTGTATCCAAAAATACATGTGTAAAATTAAAAATTTATTATCATATTCCAAATATATGTCTTGAAATTGAGCTATCTAAATTTGAAAAAGTAATATAATTGGAATCCTAAGATAATTTAAGAACCAAAGGGTATGATATCAAAAATAAGTTGGATAAGGAAAAATAATACAATCATTTTGTAACATGAATAAGTGTAATTAGTAAAAACTACATAATGTGAACAAATTTTTTCAGTAATTTTTATTAACAAAATTATTTAGGTGAAAAAATAAATAAATAAATAATATCAACAAAGAGTAATGAAACCTAAAATTAGAGTAGTGAATAAATGATAAGAATACAAAATGCAGACATTATGAATATATATACATACATTCAATATAAATTTAAATAATAATGAAATAATAAAAATAATTGAAAACAAGAAATATAATCCTATAACAATTTATATATTTTTTGAAACACAATTAAAATTCTTGTGAGGAACCATTAAACTGAACAAGAGCATCTCAAAATTATGTCAATGGACAGGCACAAAGTTATTTATTGGAAGTTTTATTTTTTAATTATTTGGGATGTCCAATAGGTTAAGAGGATGTAGTCATATAAGGGTCATCATTTCGAACAACATCAGGTGATGTTAATAAAGATCCTTCCAATACAACTCTATCACCTTGATCAATCCTTACTAAGGTGGACTGAATATTGAGGGAATTTTTCTATTCTATTTCTAGATCATAGTTATATATAGTGAAAAATTAAATAATAAAAGAGGGTTTAGGTAGAGGTAATGAGAATTATTTTACAATCAAGATATTTTTCATTAAATAGATTTCAGTTGGGTCGAGAATCTTCATGAGTCTCTCAAATGTAGAGGCTTGAAGGTCATTAATCAGAGGACCCATAAAAGGTCATCCTCAAGGATGAAATAGATACTTTGTGCATGAGTCAATACACATCAATATATAATTCAAAAAATATTCTAGGAGAGATATAGAACCATTATGTACTCTTAGAAAAATTTACAAAGAAATTTTGCAAGACTCCTTTTTAGGAAGATTCGACTACTAATTTCATCAACATTTCAAAAATTATTTTTTAATAACTAACCAATATATCATCTATAAATATTTAATTTAAATTTTAGGATAATTGAAACTTATAGGGATCAATTAACTCATATTATACTTCTTATTCCTCTTATTAAGATGAATCTGACATTAAATTATTTTCAACGAACTGATGAAATTTTTTGAAACTTTTTATCTAACACTTAAAAATTATTTTCCAGTGATCCATCACTTTTTTGAGACCCCATGATTATAAATATAGTATCATTTTTCACTTTAATTTAAATATACTAAATTTATGGAACTTTTATCTTTTAGGGTATCAATTTCCTTCTGATATTGATCTATTGGAAAGGTAGAGCTTTGAGGAAATGTAGGCATCCTTATAACTTTATTAATCATGGATCCTTTAATATCTTGTAAAATCTATCTATATTTAAGCTCAAATTTCATGGAAGAAATATTTTAAGTAATTATGTCTATATACTGATACAATCCTTCCAATTTTGACTATATATCATTTAGAATTGAAGATTATTCAACATACTCCTTTAAAAACTTACCCAAAGATTATTTTATTAAAAAAATCAATTTAGTATGATTAATTTTTGAAATAACTTCTCATGAAGAGTCCTAATTTAATTTATTGACTCAACTAACTGAAATTTAAATTATTCCACTTCATAAATCAACATGTAATAGCTCTCTCAAGCTCTCTCATTAGAAGTATCCAATTCCACTTTGGGAATTTATTAACATGTATACACTACATGAATATGAGAGAACCTATCTTGATGAAATTCTATACTTTGATTGTCATTAACATATTTATTTTAAATAATATAACGTACTTTATATACATGATATGGTTCTCTTGATTCTGATCCAGGTCTTCGTTTTTCAACAAGATTAGTTCATCTTCTGTTTCTTTTTCTTCTTCTTCTTTACTAGAAGAATTTTGATTAATGCAACCAATATATTCTATTATAATCTTTCAAGTTTTATGCATTAATGAAGATACATAAAAAATTAGGATAACAACTAATAATATTCATATGGAACTTTCCTTTCAAACACTAACCAATCTGGTAATGGAGGAAGCTAGTTCTTCTCTAACAAAAGAAATAAAAATGACATTAGGATAATCTATTGTGAGAGAAGAGGATGAATAGAATTCAAGAGTTGTTACATCCATGGATTGAACACAAACATTCCCTTATATTCTCATTTCAATGATTTTTTTCATTGTCTATAACATATCATACATCCATACCATGAATTTGTTTCTTCCATATAAATAGGAAAATTTTGTAGAGTGTGAGAAATAACTTTACAAGAAACTATCATGCAGGATGAATCCCACTTAGTAGTAATGAGGCCTATTTAACATTATTACTCTGAACTAATGGGTAAAAACATATTGAAAAACAATATTCATTAAGAAACACTTCATATTAAAACACTTTCACTCAAAATTATTATTCCACAACAACGTTTTGTAGTAGTATCGTCCAGATAGACACTAACATTAGGAAAAACTATGGTCATTATTCATATGAAGGGATAAAAATTTAATTAATTTATTTTAATATGGAACACATTTATGATAATATATCATTATAGATTCATAGGCTTATCAAAAATAAATAAATATAATAACATAACATCTTGAAAAAGTACTTTTTCAAACTCAATGTTCTGTTGTGCCATAGTGAACTGAATGAATTTTTCCAAAACCTTCCACTCATTTTATAAATATTTCACTAGCTTATTTCAAACTTCAGTTGTTCCATACCTAAACTTTATTATCTCTAGTAGATATAATTAATCTATAGAAAATATACATGTACTGAAATCAAGATAACATTCATGGGGAAATTTTAAATATTCAACCATTCCCAATGATTTTATTGAAAAACATTTATGATTCAAAGCCATTGTAGACAGATATTTAATATCATCGAAATGAAATTCACCCATCTCATAAAAATCTCAAAAATATTTTTCATAAAAAATATGTTTATTTTTCATCAAAAATAAATTTCCATATATGATTATTTATATACTTTTTAAGTAATATATTATTACAATCCAACCAAGTGAAATTTACGGTTCTTCCACTCAAAAAGTTTCTAACAGTACTCGGACATTTGAGTCTGCATGATATAAAAACATAGATTATTTTTGATTTATCCATTTTTTAAATATGTTTAGTAGATTTTATTATCATGGAATAGAGGTTCAGATAACAAATATATGAATATTTTGTGGTTTTTAAGGGTTTTGTGCATAGAACTAACTTACCTTCTTTTGTTTTAAGGTAATCAAAGGTTCATGAAATATGACGTGGAATTTAATATAACCAAACTATGTGACTTGTACTATTTTTATGTAAATAATAAAAAACTATAGACAAAAAATATAGAATGAAATAATAAAAAAACTATATTTACATAATTATGAATTAATATTACTAAATAGGTATAATTAAGATAAATCTAACCAATTTAAAAAAACCTAATTTGGATTTGGTAAAATAAAAAATGTCAGAATGAAATGGTATAATAAAAATTTCTACTAATTTATTTTACATAAAATAAATCTATAGCTATATCACCCTTTGTGCATATATTTATAGAAATGATGGTTTAAATCAATCAACTTTGTTTTAGAATGGTTTAATGGACTATTTAAAGTGTTTATATAACTCTTATTATCAAATTTTATTTTATCATAATAAAATGAAATCCAAAATCTTATAGAGTGTTTTACTCTATAACACATGTGCACTACATCTTCTTGATACAATATATTAACATTTAGATATTCATAATGTAACAGAGTTTTACTTATTACTTGACTATGATACTAGAAATTGACTATGAAAAAAGAAAATTCCTGACTTTATTTTCCAGTATTGTATACATCAACCCATGTTAGAATCTAAATAATGAGTTAAATTAAAATCATAAGTTTTTGGAAAATGTAGATAAAGTGACATAGTTCATTCTAAATGTCTTTGAATTATTTTAGAAGCATTTAAATAATATTATTTTGGATTTTATTGGTATATATCACAAAGAAATACTAAAACCTAATGTATGGTCTACCTATAGTATGACAAAGTAAACTTATAATTATTTCTCTATACGACTTTTTTTTCCACTGGTTTTATAGCCTCATACATATCAAGTTTAATATTGGAGATCATAATATTTGAAAAAGTCTTATTATTTTCTTGTAAATACTTTTTATGTTATTTTTTTCATTTTATTTTGTTTAAGACATTGAAAAAATATTTTTGATAAAATTTAAATCCTATAAAGTAGTTTATGTCACCCATCAAACTCATTTGAAATTCCATTTGCATAATTATTGAAAAACTTATTGTGTAATTTTTTGTTTTTTGACCTAAAAATAACATCCTCAATATATATTTGTACGAGAAAAATATCTGAGGTTGAAAATTTATTAAATAATGTAGGATTATCCTTTGTTACTGAGAAACCATTTGATAAATTAATGGAACCTAATCTCTCATATCATTCTCTCGGTTCATGTTTAAGTCCATATATATATTTTTCTTATATAAAAACTAAATTTTGAAAGTAAGGGTATTTAAAATGTGGAGTTTTTTCAATAAAAAATTCCTCAATTAGGAATCCTTTTAGAAATTCACACCTACCATATTTCTGATAAAATTTATAATTCATATAAGATGCATATTCTATAAGGATTCTAATTTATTCTACCCTAGAAACATATTATTAGGTATCTTTATAATCTATTCCTTCTACTTGATTGTTTACATTTTCAAGTAGTCTAGATTTATTTCTACTAATCAAACCATCACAATCCTATTTATTTCTAATTATTCATTTAGTTCCAATAACTAGATAGTGAGACATACTTTCAACTAATTCTCGTACATTATTCCTCTTTAACTGATTTAACTCATATTGTAAAGCTACAATCTAAATATCACTTACAAAATATTTCTCTATAAATGTAGGTTCTAGCTAAGATATAATTTTATATAATTATATAATATTTATTCTAGTTATTCTAGTTATAACTCCTTAATCTAAACTTGCAATAACTATTTATAGAGTTTGGTCAATAATGTTTCCCGGTTTTCGAGGTGAAAAAATTTGTAGTTCAATAGTATCAACCTTTATTGGGTTTGGATCTAATTTTTCAAGTTCAAAATCATCATCAATCTTGTTGTTAAAGAATGGTTTAGGTATTATTTCCTTAAGAGATAACTCAGATCATTAGTTTGAGTCATTTTGTGATCAAATGTATTAAATTCAACAAACTACACATGAGTTGATTCATTTTCATTACTTGAACTTTTGTTGAAAACTATATTGGATTTCGAAGTTGTATAATAATATAGGAAGATACCTTCAGCGAAATTTGTATTTGGAATAAAATGATTTCCCTTGGTGATTAAGATGTAATAATTTTATCCAAATACTTTAATAACCCTACATTTGGTTTTCTTTTATTCCATAACTCATAGGGTGTTTTATTTATGCTAGTACATATTAGAACTATGTTAATAACATTACATACTATTTTTGAAGCTTATACTAGAAGACATGTGGTCATGTTATATTTACATAGCATTATTCTAGAAATTTTATAGAATTTTAAATTTCTCCTTTCAATGAAACCATTCTATTGAGGTGTCCAATGGGTATAAAATTTATATTTAATATTTTTTTGAAATGTATGAATAAAATTCATAATTCTCAAATTCATCTCCAAGAAAACTTCTCAATGTCAAAATTTTACTAATTTTTTCATTATGAAAAAGTTTAAATAAACTAATAAAAATGTAAGAGAATTCATATTTATGTCATAAAAAGTAAACACAAGTAAATCTTGAAAATCATCAACCAAAACTTAGAAAAAATATTTTACATTAAGCAATATTTCTCAAGTAGGTCCAAAAATATCCATATGGATTTGATTCACATGATTATACCTATGAACCACTATAATTGGTTTAAAAGATGACTTTTATTAATTTCCCATTTGACATGCATCACATAGTTTCTTTTTATACAATTTAAGATCAGGATAATCAAAAATAAATATGTGTTTTATAACTTGTTCAGAGAATAAATACTACAATATCTATGTATTCCATGCCAAATCCATGATTCATCAGTTTTATCATTCAAATAATTTAGTTTTTTTCTACACAAATAATTAATATGTAATGTAGTTACATTATTTTTTCTTGTAAATTTTAACATGAGATATTTTTATTTGAAAGCATTTAATGAAATTTTAGAAAAATCAAATGAATAACCATCTTCATAATTAATTGAAATACTTATCTGGTTTTTCTATATGCCTTCAAAATAATGTACTTTATTGATGATGATATATTGTGGATTTATAACTTATACAAAGAGAAACAATATGTCCTCTTGAATTTTGACCAAATGTGGAATAACCTCCACAAATCGTGTATAGTGATCAAAATTTTCAGAAATCTATACTCATATTACTTTAACAACCATTCTCTCTAAACCATTTTTAATTTTTGTTCATCTGGTTTGTTTTCTCATCCAAATGTTCGATGAATTTTTTTTTGTAATTTTGATTAATTTTATAAGATACTAATTCTAAATATGCACATTAACACAAGTCTTCAAAATAACTCAACATGGATTTAATTTCGTTTTGGATTTCTTCTAAAATATGGACTTTATGAAGAATATTTTTTTCATAATATTTTTTTCATGTAATTGTAGATAGTCTCGCTTGATGTGTCCTAGTTTGTTACACTCATAATATCTCACATCATTATAATTTTCACCATTTTCTCATACTACTTGAAGGTTATTATAATACATCTTCTCATATTATAGACCATTTGAAACTTTTATAAAATCTGTGAAAGTTGATCATTTAATCCAAAATTTCATGAGGAATCTTCTTCTTTAGATATTTCAGAGATCTGTATACATTTTTTATTTTTTCATCATTAGAATTAGAAACCTTAAGAGAATAATTTTCTCTATTAACCAATTATTATTATCCATCTTCATCTCCCATTTCTTATTCATACATCATAAGAGTAATAATGAGAAATTTTATTTAAAAATTACTAACCTCTATGGATTGTATAATGAAATATGAGATTATACTCCACATAGGTAATAAAACTCTTATAATATTAAATTCATTCTTGGGATCAATAATTGGTTTTCCTATAGTAGAAAAACTGTTCACAATATTAGTGAGTCTTACATTAAACTATGTAATGATTTTCCGATAATACATTTTAAAGGTGTCAAAATTATGTTTGGTAGTGTCATATATAAGGTACTTCACATTTTATTTACCCTCATAAAAAACAAAAATAGTAGTATACATTTCATATGTTGTTTAACATTTAGAAACTCGATTAAAATCATCCAGTCCTAGTCCACATATTATATCATTCATAGATTTAGAGTTTAGATCATATATTTATTTAGTATCAAAATCCCATGTTTCTAGTTGTGAATTTATAATTTCATAAGGATTCACTGATTTTATATAAACCATAAATCCAAGGTTATTTAAACATATTGTTATTTATGCCTTAAAATAATAATAATTTTCAATATTAAAGTAATGATATCTAGGCATTGATATACCCTCTCTGTTATGCTCCATTTAATCCATTTGAAAAAGGTATTTGGACTTCAAACATTAATATATTTGAACTCCAATCTCACGAACTATGATACCAATGTTTTTCTCTGGGAATTTATAACTAAAAACTCAAGAGGGGGTGAATTGAGATCCTAAAACTTTTGTTACTTTAAAACTTCCCACTTCATGGTATGTGAGTTATGATCTTTTAATTAAGAAAAATATATAGAAAAAATATACAATCTTAGAAGAATTAAATTGAACATAAGATATTTTTTGTGGTTCAAGGAATATAAATCCCATAGTAAACATCACAAACACTCTAATCCATGAGTTTGGTTATTTTCACTATGACACCCCTTTCTCCAAGTGATCCTAGCTGAGTAAAAACATTTTTTTTATTATTAAAAAAGTACAAGGGATTTTTAATAAGATCTCCATCAACAAGGCCAATCCATAAACATAATAAATTTTCTTACAGTGAGTTCAGATAAAATATATTTTAATAAATTTTAATGAATTGTTATAGAAAGTAGTTTAAAGTAGAAATTAACATCAGATAAAGCTATGTTCATAGAAGATGATGATATTTAAAGAATAACTTTGGATTCTGTTACAACTGAAAAACATTTAAGTATAGTATATGAGCAATTTATGAGATTTTGTCTATGTCTAGAAATTATTAGAGTATTCACATATACATGTGCATCTTTATATCTATTGTTATTCATGTAGTCTCCAACTCTCCATATTTATATATCCTCTATGATTTTGAACTTAATCATTTGAGATAATAACAATGGATGAGTGAATAATACATTGAAAATTTGATAAGGCATGATCTTAATGTAATGTGTCCATTCCTTACATATATGGATTAGAATTCTCCAAAAAAATGTTATAAATATTATTATTCTAATATTTTCACTCCTGAAAAAACAAAACATTATATAGATCGATATTTCCTTAATTAGATAAATCATTTTCATATATACATAAAATCATGAAACAACTTATCTAGAGATTATGATAACATTATAAGATCAATACTGATGATATATACAAAAAAAATATTTGTAAGATAAAAAAATGATATAATTTTTCATGAAAAATGAATTTTTTGAGTGGTTCCCATAGATAAAATAGATCTTTTACTTATATAGTATGTAAGATAGTCTAAATTCAATATTGTGTAGAATAATTATTCTGTATAAGAATATTATGTTAATTAAGTATAATACATATCTATAAAAACAACTCATGGTACTCACAAGATAATATCTTCTGAATATCATTTATGTAAGATGAAGATCTATCATAACTAATCTCTGACTGAAATACATGAATTTGAACATACAGTAGATAATATATTATATGTGTAATAAAATTTGTTACACATAAAAATAATTTTTTGACACTGAGTTTTATAAATCTGAGAAAAGGGATGGAAATATTTTAGTACTAGATTCCAATGCGATAGAATATTTTCTATAGTTCTAAAATTTTACTCACCAAAATATTATCACTTATATTAATAATATAATAATCACCTCAAAAACCAATAGCTCATATCTTATGAAAATAATATATGCTAAAACACATAAGAAAAACTCATTATAATAAAAATGGGCATTTTTTGAATCATCAAAATAAATTAGAAATGAGATATTTTGAAATAAGATAATTCATTCCAATTAAATCTTGACATTGATGGTCCATCTGGTGCTGAGAGGGTTTTTTGATGGAGACTACTAGGTTAAAATCTCGGACAAACTATGGTGAGATTCACGTGTTTAAAAGGGATTTATGATAAAATATACCCATAAAATAAAATCAAGGTGTCTACAATGTAAAATATAATAATATATTTTCAAATCACAATCCTTTTATATAATGATAATTCTTATCTAATCATATGTATTTACATCATAAATAATCTGATCGTAAAACTTAAGATCATATGAATTTATGGAATTATGATAACCAAATTTTTCAATTATTTTCTATGAGTTAAAATTCAAGATATAATTAAGTTTCTATACAATTAATGAGATTAATAGAAGATGGAAATAATACATTTTTGGAAATTCTTTCATGAAACATCATGGATAACCCATTCTTATAAAATATGCATGAAATTTACGCATAAGTAGAGGACATAAATAGATAATAAATGTTCATATATAATTGAAGAAAAATAAGGAAATAAGCCTCATTTATAGGATGATATAAAATAGAAGATTCATAATTTTAAAGGCCATAAATAATGTGAGGTTTTAATGCTTATAATTATTGAAACTGATTTTTGAGTATTAAATAATAAAAAGAAGAAACATATCCCTGATTTGAATGAGTTTTAAAAATAAGGGAGTCTAAAAACTACTACAAATAAAATATATATTTATTTATTATGTTGAAGAAGGAGGTGATTAAGGCATTCTTTATTATGTTATCAAAAAAAATATCATATAATTTGAACTAAAAAAATATATGTTGAGACATGATATAACATTTATTATAGACCTTGAAGTATCAAAGAGAGATAAAGAGGGTAGTAGTTCTACATGCAAGGGAATTATCTAATGTATTGATGTATAAGAATAAAATAAATAGTATGATGGTATTGTGTGTGGAATACATCCATTTATTGTACAAAATATGAAGTTCTTATAAGTCTTACATACTATATGTATATATGTTTTAGAATTATTAAAAACACTTAAGAAGCCCACCCGATTGCTACAGGAGGGTAAGAATAACAATCCATATAGACCAGAAGGGACCTAAGATGTCACAAGAGTTAAATATTTAATAAAGTGAAATTATATTCTATAGGAATAAAATTATACCAAAACATAGTATCCCCCTATTATTTTTGTAAAAATACTTGTGTGATCATAACAACTGGTATCAGAGATAAGGTTACATCTTTATTTGAATTATCTTGTAATGAAATTGAGTTAAAGATTTAAATATATTTTTGAATTTATATATGTAGTTAATATTTAATGAAACCCATGGATTGAATATCATGTTATTTATATAGGGTATATATAACAAAAATATGAATAACATGAATAAAAGAGTTTCAAAGAAGTATAATAAGGTCTCAAAAAAGAAACAAGAGAATAATGAATCCCTACTAATTTACAGTACTCAAAATAGACATCATTCTAGGATTTTTATTGATAATATATCTATTCATGAAATAAGTGATGAGAATCAAACCATATTATATAAGTAGGATGAAATATTTGTTACCCCATGAAATTATTTTAGTCATGGAAAAATGGCATAAAAGAACAAGAATCCAGAATAAGAGGGGAAGATATCATCTCTTTAGAATAATTTGATAATGAATTGGATTATTAATGTACTTATTTTATTAAAACATTGCATAAATTTCACAATGCATTAGTCGCTTTTATTTTTTAATTTATCAAAAGTATGCACAAGCTTATCACCCAGTTTTAAGATGAGAACAAAAGTTTTAAGAACAATTTGGAACTATGGGTGGTGATGTAGATATGTTTTTCCAAGAACATAAGAGAATTATACAATATTAATGAGTAAAATGAATAAATATATTTTAGTTTTTGTAATGAATGTATCAATAAGATTCATTATATGGAATAAACCTAGAAAAATATTGAATAAAAAATATATCTATATGAAGAATTAATTCTGTTAAAAATGTTAAACTTGAGGTAACTCCAAAGAGGATTAAAGAGATTTACCATCTATTCCAAGAACAATGAAACATCCATGGGAATCATGTTTAATAGATAGTAAAGCCTTGTAAACAAAAAGTGAAACTAGTGTATAATGAGATAATCATCCTCAATATTAAATTCTTCGACATTACTATTAAATTGAGCAATTTGGAAATAGTTCAGGAAATGTATTCCCAAAAAGTTGAATGTAATACTACTTCTAAACTAACTAAAAAGTAAGAATATTATATTTAATGTTCTTTATTTAGTGGTAATAATATTTTTATATCATCTACTAATTAACATATATCATCCACAAATATCAAGTTATTATTCAATTCATAAAATAATAATTCTTGATGAATATATTTTATTGTATAGTGTATGTTTCAAAACTAAATTTTTAAAAATGTTGTAGAATAAAAATGATATAGAACCCATGAATTCATCTAAGATGGATATAATAATGATTATAAGGATATTTTCCCCTAAAAAAGATTATTTTTTAATGTGAATGTATAAAAAATGCATCAAGAAAATCAAGGAATGATTTGATCTCATATAAAAATATCATGGTTTGTGGGATATTGTAAGTTCATCTACATATTTGTGAATATAGATATGAAGTGTTAATTTTTTCTCAAACACTATAAAAATAATATAACCTACAATGAGGGATAATAGCTTAAGATATAAAACATCCACACACTTTGCGGAAGATTATGAAGACAATAAATAGATTTGAAATACATCGAGGAATCTATAACATTTAGAAAGGTAATTTTTAATGTAAAGAGACTTGAAACTATAAAGAATTAAATTTTGAAACAAAAATAAAGGATAAGATAAGATTATAAAATCTAAAAATGGATATAATATAGACTTAGGAAAAAATATTGGGGATTATGATCAAAGAAACATCCCCCTAAATCTTGTGAATAATTTTGATGAGTTATCAATGATTAATAAGACAATTAAAATATATAATCAACAAAAACAAATATGATCAATAAGTTTGTGACACCAAAACCTGGAATTTATTAATTTTTTTAAAAAATTGATCACATCATGTATACTTGAAAACAATCCCTAGATGTGAGTGTTGAAAGAAACATGATGGAATAGAATAAAAGAATAATATAAGGTAGAAATTAAAGGAAAACATTTTTTAGGAGCATGTCTGAAGATCCATGTGGGAAAACAAAATCTGCTAACCATATTCCAAGTATATATCTATAAATCATGTTTCTAACATGGAGAATGAAAGAGAATTTTAATCCTAAGAGAGTGAAAGAGCCAAATATTAAGAAAAGGTTCCAACTGAATAATAAATCAAATTTCACAAGATATTTTCAAAAGGGAATAACCTAAGAGATTATGTGGAGATTTGTGGGAGGTGAAGGAAAGATGGAATTTTTTTGAAAGACAATGTAAAAATTAATTCTTTCCAAGAATAGATATTGAAAAATATGATGAAATCACCAGGTTATGGATGTTTCTTTATTGCTCATATTGAAAATAATATCATGTATGAGGATAAAATAAAATAACCCATGCTGAAAAAATCAAAATCATATTTGAATTATGATTATGAAAGAATAAATTATCTTTCTATAATTTGATATCAATTGAAAAAGTGAAACTAGTTGAGAAGAAATTTTTAATCCATTTACAAATATTGATACAAAAAGAGGTCTGCCTTATTTAAAAAAAATAATTTATGTTGTATTAGTGTACTAAATCTACAGGTAATTTAAATAGATTATTTTTCTCAATAAGATAACCATTGAAATTAAGTAATCTCGAATAATAATTATAGATCTCATAAAGTTACCAACTTAGAATGACTTTTATATTGGTATTCTAAAGAACATATGAAAAAAATCAACCATGATGATGGTTAATCGTCTATAAAAATTGACAATAGAGTGATAAAATATCTATATTTAAATAAAATAAATACATTATATCCTAATTTTTTTTGAATAATTACATACACCTAGATGAATAAATTATGTTTCCATCTTGATTTTATATAAGACCATGAATAAAAAACTCATTTTCTGATAAGATCAACCTTTTTAAAGTGAATAATTTTAGAAGTTTACAAATTCATGCAATTTATATAAATATAAAATCTATGTAAGGTTCCTGAATTTTGTTCATTGTAAAATTTATGCATTATCATTATTTAATCCTATATTATCATGAATATAACATAAAATTAAGGGGGTTAATTATCTTAATCCATGACATGAAATGATTTAAAATTAAATAAAATTCTAGGGAAATTGAAATCGCAACTTCCTAGTTACATTTGAATTATTTTATTATGTGTGTTGATTATGTTCAATAAATTTAAGTTTAAAATGTTTTAAAAAAATTTAACCAATTATTATCAAAAGATAGTGTCATCCTGGATACATGTGAACCATCCTTGAGGAAGAAAGTTGATAAAGGGAAAAAAATATCATACTCTATTGATTATGGATAGTTTTTTTTCTCAATAAAATCCTCATGTTTTCTACATTGAGCATGGCTTAAGTAGACTTAGAGTATAACAATTTATGGAATACTTCTTAAGAATTAAGTTATACCATATTCTATATTATTATTTATTATTTATTATTAATAAGGGGGAGAGAAGAAAATAAAAACATGAATGATCATGGGAGAGAGAAGAAAAATCATATGTTGAAAAGGATCGAACATATCGATATCAAATTATAAGATTTGTATTGAAAAAAAATAAAATGGGGTAGATTATTGGGGGAATTTTTTTGTGTTGTATTTTTATCAATGTTTTTTTAATGTCAAGGAAAATATAAAATGGACGGAAGTTAAAGACCCCAAGATTAATAGTGAGATAAATAGAGTTCCCAAGAAAGGGAATATTATTTATAATTAATTATAAGTATTAAATTATAGTTGAGGGAAAGCATTGACGATTTGAATATGGTTACTTATATGGTACAGATGGAATAGAAAAAGAGTTCCCAAAGTCTAAATTTTCCAATTTATAGAACTGTAATCAATATTTTTGGATTGGAGAAGTAGAGTTGGGGGGGATCGTGAGGAATTTTCATATTTAAATGAAAATAAAAGTACTTAAATTGATGTTTACTATAGGTCCATTCATGGATGGAAATTATATTTTGGATTATTATAGTTTAAACCACTATATTATTAAGGAATCATTCAATAGATATATTATACTGAACCAAATCTTGACATGCATGGACATTAAATTTCTTTTACGGAAAACTTAATACATGACACAAACAGACGCCCAAAGACTGTATTAGTTTAGTGTCTTTTGAAACTCTGAACATTATCTTCTAATCATGGTGAAAGATCTTTAACATCTCCCATAAAGATCTTCACCTTTTTTTCTACATAAAAGCTTTCTTTATATACTAGGGAAAATAAACCATAAAAAAGGTATGATAAAATTCTTAGTATGGGTAAAAATGGAGAAAATAAAACAAACCATATACATTTGAACATAAAAACATGATCATAAATTTTAAACATCAAAATCTCAAGTTGTGAAATAAATCTTGGTAGTACGTAAGACATAGATTGATAAGGAACTTTAATCATTATAAAATAGCATGGGAATAAAACATGTAATTTTTTAAAACCATTAATCACATTATATGATTTCCATAGTATCCAAGGCATTTCTTCCAAGACCATCATAGTGCACAAAGTCCATTACTGAAAAGAGTTTACTTTCTGTTCAAGACCTATATTACTGAACTAGGTTTACTTTCCATTCCAGCCATATCTATCTCATGAGATATAAATATTTACCTAATGCATTGGAGGAAGATATAGGTCCCACCCATCTCATAATGAATCTATTATTATGTGTTCCACAACATCATAAATCATACATCATAGCATAACCCATGTAATAAAAATGGGATTCTTAAACATAATACCATCATAACATAATCCATATAAGATAAAAGGAAATCATAAAAATAATCCATCATAACATAATAAAATAATTGTAATAATATGGATATAAACATAACCCTATATCATTTAAAATGGAAAATAATTTTGATAAAACACTTGAACTCAGTTCTTGAGGAAAATATCCTTTCTTCTTCAAAATCATTTTATTTTCTCAAAATGAAATAAAATTAAAAAAGAAATGATTTCTTTTGAAAATAATCATGAAATATTGTAGAGGAATATTCATGGAAATAAGGAGTTATGAAACCATAAAAATCTGTTTATGTCGTATAAGTTAAAAAAACATTCTTCTCGTACTTTGGATGGAAAAGCCAAAAAGTATCTCGTACTGAAAATGAAAAAATAATCCTTTCATATCTTGTACTAAAAATTCACCAATAAGTAAAATTGTATTTAAAAAATTTTATTAGGATGGAATTAATATTACATATTGAGGAAACATGGATGTGGATGATAAATATTCCCCAGTAAATTCTGAAGTATAAACAATCTCAGATAAAAATGAGATTGTGAGATTTCCCCTAACCTTAGGTCCAATATTCTTTGTACGTATATGAACCTCCTATATAATGATTTAAATAATTTAATTGACTTATTATAGAATCATAGTCATTGTTATGATATCATATATGGTCATATTCTTATCAGCTTATTAGTAATATTTAATTTTTACTCGTTATTTGGGTGTTCACCGCTTTATGTTCTTATGCGTGTTTTGTCGAATAAATTATTATTTTTCTTTTTATATTATATAGATATTAATTTAAATAATGTTAATAGTGTAATATATATCATATTTATTAATTAAATTCATTTATATAATCATTATTCAATGAAGATCATGTAGAACGAGTCACATCACATTGTGGAGACGGTAGGCCGTACGTATGCACGAGCAATGATATCATTCCCATGATTGTGGAATTGTATTGAAGTGTATAGTGTATAATATTTTAGAAGTATAAATTTAAAATAATCATATATAGTTATTTCTTCCATCATTATACCCATAAAAGTATGTTGGTGATGAAAAAAATATTACACCACGGCGTGGTGACAGTATGCCGTATGTACGCACGCGTGGTGATTTCATTTTCCATAGGATGGATAGAAGATGGAATGTGGTTGTTTCATATTCATAATAACATATACATATACATGTGATACTTGATTTATTACTTAATAATTAAACAACTCATATAGAGTAAGTAGAATAAGAAATAAGTTTTAAAGAATCGATAAAGGATATTACCTCTTCTTCGACGTGCCTCTTCTAAACCTCCTCTTGGGGAACTAAAGTTGGTCTTTGAAGAAGACCAGGACCTCTAGTATGTTTCTAGGGAAGTTGATAAGTTAAATTGGTAGGGTTTTTCTGAGTTTTAAAGCTCAAAATAGTGTAAATAGAAGAGGGAGGAGGTTCCCTTTTATAAGAAAGGGGAGGGGCACTTTTGGAAACCTCAAAAATATTAATTTATAATAAAATCAAAACCGACTTCAAAACCTCCAAAAAGACTCAAATTATAATATTAGAAGAGATAGGGTTGTAATATAATCAACTGATAAAATTTAGAAATGTTTGGAATTTATTTTAAACTTTATCATTTTGATTTATCCTTATATAATCTATTTAATTTTATTTGTGGTAAAAATATTATAAATTTTAAATTGTTATAAATAATTACTTATATGTTGTTAATTGTCCATAATTATATACTTTATAACATTTTAGACCATATAATTTTCAATTTTTGAATTTTTAAATATTATTTTATTTTTAAATAATTTAATAATATGTTATTTTTATAAAATACCAATAGTGTCAATTTTGATACTAATAATTTATTTTAATTTAAATAAAATCCACATAGAATATATATTATAATAAAAATATTTAATAGATTTCTAAAATGTCATATTAATCTAAAAAATTCTTGGATCACATTAAATAGTTCATATAATATTTATTTTCGTATTTTTAAAACCATTTACTTGATATTTCTCTTAATAAAATAATTACTACAAAAGTTTTGTATAATTATTTAATATAATTATTTGTTGCATAAAAATTAAAAATAAAATCCTATGATTAAGATACATCTAATAGCTTTCATAATAATACTTTTACTCGAATTTATCATCTTAAAATCACAACATTTAAATTGTTATATTTATTAAATTATGAAGGTGACAACTTTGATATCATTTAGAATAAAAACATATAAGTGTCATAATCACTTTTATAAGGCTATATATGGTAAACAATTTGACCATTAAATGATTATGGTTTATATATACATGAAAAATAAGTTTTGGTCAGGTTTTTGGGCCTTTTACGGGTATTATTATTTGAATAAAAACTATATTATTGATTTTTAACTAATTAAATAAATTCTACATCATTAATGTATAAGCGATTAAGGTAATTAAATATTTATTAAAAATTAAAATTAAACTTATCTAATAAATAAAACCATTTTATCTTTGAAATGAGTATTTATAATTGAATTTATATTCTATATAACATTATATTAAAAATACATTAATTATTAAAGTTTGAGTGAGACTTATTTGAGTTTCCTATAAATAAAATAAATAAAGGTCTTAATCACATCCAAGTGGGTTCTAATAGATTAAATTTGGACCCAAGTATGTTTTAGGTAGAAATATAATCGACCAATGATATCAATAAAAGTGTTACAGTAATTTTATAATATTATTTTTACCCTTAATTACCTGATTTACCTTTAACTGTGGTAAATAAAATTTACCGTAGTTACTATTCATAATGCCTAAAAATAAAATTTATCTATTCACACAATTTAAACCTTCTGATTACAAATATGGAATTCATTTTTAGAAATTCAAAACACAGAATATGCAGTAATTAATTTAAAATTAATCTTATTGTCTATAAAAATGGGGTTTTGTTTAAAACATTGTCAAAGATTGAAATGATTTATCTACGAATTCAATGTAAAATTAATGATAATGAAATACCGTATATTAAATGGGAAAAATATATTCTATTTATATGTTAAAACCATTTACTATTATAATCTAACCATATAAATTATCATGATGAAAAAAGTTGTTTTTAAGTAAAATTTAGCGTATTTTTACTATTCATCAAAATATGAACGTTATCTGAAAAATATAAAAACTTCATCCAACATAAATTTTTATATACTGATTCACAAAAAGAAGTTTGTATTGTAAAATTTAACTTATAAACTTGTCAAAAATTATATTTATAATGGGTGCACCATCAAATGGTGGTGAAACTGCATTTTTAAAAAAATACTTATTTTATCCAAAAAATTGATTTTTTTCTCATAACTCATTATAGAAAATGTTTAAGATGAATTATAATGTTATAAAATTCAAAATTCTGTTAATACAATTCATAACGGCTAGTTCATAATATTATAATAATATATCATTGTTTAGTGAAACTCGGTATTGCGTACAACACAAGCTATCGAGGAAGGTCGCTCTAGCGTGTAATGAAAGCCATTCCAGTGTTGTGTATAACATAATAAAAAATTATTTAATTTATACATTGAAAAAAATCTATACTCAATGTTTCATAGAATAATTTATACCAAACGAACATGAAATTGTGTGTGACACAAGCCAAGAATAGTGTTGCGTATACTACAAGGTAATATGGTGTTGCGTATAATGAAAGATAATCTTGGTGTAGTGTACAATAGAATATATCAATAAAATTAAATAGAATATATCTCATAAAATCTCAGGGTATTACATTCTACCCCCATTAATATGAATTTGTCCTTTAAAATTCATCGGGGTTATAAATGGTTTACTACTTGAAAGTTTCTTTTCTAGAAACCCACATTGTAAAAAGGAATATTAAAACATCATATTAAAAAGAAATATTAGATTAATAATGGATACCCTAAGTAACTCATCACATGGTTTCCACATAGGAGAACATGGGTGAAAACAAGAATATGGAAGAGAAATCTAACTATCATGTTCTGATGGAAAGTGGTAGAGAACATGGCTATGAAAAATACAACAATCACAAAGCCATAAATTTGTGACGATCTACGGTACCATCTGATTCATTGGATTATGGGTTCTAGGAAAACATTTTTGGTTTTCAATATCATTTCCCTAAAGTTGATGAATTTTTGCGTAAGGTAAAATAATATCTTGATTTCAGTGTAATATCATTGTTGGTCATTCCATGAACAATTTCCTCTTTATCTCTTATTTAAAGAAATGAAGTTGAATTTTTCATTCTTGTTTTGTTAGAAGATCATGCGATAGAATCATAGGTCATTCCATCTATCTCTATCACAGAAGGTTTGCACAAGTTATTAAATATACATAAGTCCATATATAGTGAGATTAATCGTATATGGTTCCAAAAATGGACTTATACTTCATCCATCATACCTATTAATAAAATAAAACTAATTTCTAATAACTAGGGACTTCTTATAGGATGGTGGTAGGTGATAAAGGTTTTTCACACTTTGGTTGTGGGTTTGATTCCCGCAACCTTGTCTGACACGACGGGTTAACGTTGTTGCCCGTCCTGCAAGTTTTCCTTTTTCTAAAACTGCACTATTATAAAAATCCAGAAATAATATCAAAAAAAAGTTATATCCATAAACAATACTATCTAATTTCCAACTTAATCCATTCCAATCTTTAGGCTTATCCAAAATAATTTTGTCCAATCTCATAGTATAAAGAAAATGATTACTAGGAAGGTCATCTACCAAGAGAGTGAATACAATCATTTATCCCCCATATATCACAAGATATATATTGTTGGTCACATTCCAATTATTTGAAAAACTTCATCATGCTTTCCCTTAAAATATTATAATAACATAAATTACCATATAACCTTAGTGACAACATGCATTCTATCAAAATTAACTCTTTCCATACACCAAAAATACAAAAAATTCTATATACTCAAACCATGATATCACTTTGTCCTTTTATCAGTCATGAGCTCATTAATACTATCAAACATATTATTTTCTCTTTATCCCTTCATTATGCAGATATCATCTTCTTTCCAAAAATATTTCAGACACTTTTCATGGTTACCGGTACCATATAATTATTGAAAACCAAAATAAACCAATATATAGATATTCCAATATTCCACGATACTATAAATGGGATTCCATAACACAATTTTGGAATCCCATTACATAAAGACTTTATCATTCCACAACTTCGTTGTCACAATCATCATCACCAACAGTGATTGCATGTGACTTCCTTTTGTCCTTTTCTATAATAGGTTTTTGATGTCGATCATTATTAACCCTTAGATTAGGGAACTGGTTAGGATAATTCCCCATTTCCTTGCACTTGTATCATTGAAGTGTTGTTGGTATGTTATCTGTAGCCTTTTCCTTATTCACATCATTAGCTACCTTTTTCCCATTACTTCGGTACTCAGCTGCTCGATGACCTTCTTTTCCACAATTAAAACATTTTCTAATCCCTTTAAGACAATATCCATGATGCTTCTTTCCACACTTTGAGAATAATGGAACATTCGTCTTCTTTTCACCATTGTTTGGAGATTTTTCATTGAACTCCATCTTTCATTTCTTGTCAAAACCATGAGATGGATATGTAACACCAACTTCCAATTCTACCTTGATAGCACAATGCAAAATTTCTTCATAGATACTGAAGTCTCTTATAGCTAATGCCTTTTGAAGCCTTGTTTTTAATCCTCTGAAGAATCTATCAACTTTACTTTCAGGTTTGATGATAAATCCAGATGGATACCTTGAAAGTCTTGTAAAATTCGCTTCATATATAGCAGCATATTCATCATCCTTTTTCTTAAGCTCAAGGAACTCCTTTTCCATCTTCGTTCAAAGAAGACAAGTAAAGTACTTATTGAAAAATAAGTTCTTAAACTCATCCCATTCCATGGATTCAATTTCATCCTGGGGCTTTGTATTCTTAATTAGATTCCACCACTAGTTTTCTTCACCTTCTAAACATTAAACAGCTAGAATGACTTTTTCATGTTCTGAATAGCGATGTACGGAAAATATCTTTTCTATTGTACTAATCCAGCGTTTAGTAACAAGTGTATCAGAAGACCCACTGAAAGAACATGGGCGTTGCCTCATGAAGAACTCAATAGACTATTTTTCCCTTCTCTACTCATTTAGAAGTCCAGAATGATTCGTATCTTGTGTAAGTATAGAAATAAGATTTTGATCTCCATTTCCCATAACATTTGGTTGTTCAGGAGGACAATCAGGAGGAAAATCAGGAGGAAAATCATTGCATTTCCTGGTGCATTGATCATTAGCACAGTTCCTTCGGGTTCTAGCCATTATCTAAAACCCAAAAAGAATAGTGTGAGTGAAACAATTCATACTAGGAAAACAACAAAATCAAGGGGAAGTACATTCAATATCTGACATCTTAGGATTAATCCTAGGTTATTCATGATCATTATCATAATTATAGGATTATAACCTATACTATATACTTATCCTTACATACATCCCTAGACATACCATAGAAATATCTCTAGGGATCTCACTAAAGTTTTAGCATCCTAGTTTCCAAAGGTTAACTAAACCTTAGCTCTGATAACAAATATAACAAACCAAAGTTTGAAGTACATGGAGATCACATTACTTTTGTGGAAAAATTAATACATGACACAAACAGACGCCCAATGACCGTATTAGTTTAATGTCTTTGGAAACTCAGAATATTATATTCTAATCAAGGTGAAATATCTCCAACATCCCCCATAAAGATCTTCCCCTTTTTTCTACCTAAAACCTTCATTTATGTACTGGGGAAAAGAAAACATAAAAAGGGTGAGCTCAAATGATCAGTAAGGGTAAGCATGGTGAAAATAAAACAAACCATATACATTTGAACTTAAAAACATGAACATAAAGTTTAAACATCAAAATCTCGAGTCGTGAAATAAATCTTGGCAGTACGTAAGGCATAGATCTAAAAGGAACATTAATAATGATAAAATATCATGGGAATAAAACATGTAATTGTGTCAAACCATTAACAACATGATATTATTTCCATAGTATCCATGTAATTTCCACCAAGACCATCATAGTGGACAAAGTACATTACTGAACCCGAATTACTTTCTGTTCCATCCATGTATTACTGAAACAGGTTTACTTACCGTTCCAGCCATATCTATCTCATGAGATATAACTCTTTACCCAATTCATTGGAGTTAGATATAGGTCCCACCCATCTCATAATGAACCCATTCTTATGTGTCCCACAACATTATAAATCATACATCATAGCATAACCCATGTAATAAAAATGGGATTCATAAACATCATGCCATCATAACATAATCCATATAAGATAAAAGGACATAACAAAGATAATTACATCATAAAATAATCAAATCAATGTAACAATAGGTATATAAACATAAACCTATATCATCTTAGATGGAAAATTATTTTGATAAAACACTTGAACTCAGTTCTTGAGGAAAATATCATTTCTTCTTCAAAATCATTCTCTTTTCTCAAAATGACATGAAATTTTAAAAGAAAACAATTTTGTTGAAAATAATCATGAAATATTGTAGAGGAGTCTTTATGGAAATAAGGAGTTATAAAAACTAAAAAATCCATTCATTTCGTATAATTTAAAATAACATTCTTCGCGTACTTTGGTCGGAAAAGTCAAAAAGTATCTCGTTCTGAAAACAAAAAAAGATTCCTTTCATATCTTTTAATAAAAATTTACCATTAAGTAAAATTGTTTTTAAAAATTTAAGTTGGATATAATTAATATTATATATTGAGGAAACATGGATGTGGATGATAAATGTGCCCCAATAAATTCTGAAGTATAAACAATCTCGGATAAAAATGAGATTGCGAGATTTTCCCTTAACTTAGGTCCGATATGCTTTGTACATATCTAAACTTCCTTTATAATGATTTAAATAATTTCCTAAACTTATTATAGAATCATAATCATTGTTATTATATCATATATGGTCATATTCTTATCTTCTTATTAGTAATATTTAATTGTTACTCGTTATTCGGGTGTTTACTACTTTATGTTCTTATGTGTGTTTTATCGAATAAATTATTATTTTTCTTTTTAGGTTATAGGTATATAATTTAAAGAATGGTATTATTATAATATATATCATATTTATTCATTCAATTCATTCATATAATAATTATTCAATGAAGATCATGTAAAATGAGTCACATCGAATCGTGGAGACGATAAGCCGTACGTACGCACGAGCGATGATATCATTCCCATGATTGTGGAATTGTATTGAAGTGTATGGTGTATAATATTTCAGAATAAATATCACTTTAAAATAATCATATATATTTATTTATTCCATAATTATACCCATCCAAGTATGTTGGTGATGAAAAAAAGTTTACACCATGGCGTGGATACGGTAGGCCGTACGCACACACACGTGGTGATTTCATTTTCCATAGGATGGATAGAAGATGGAATATGGTTTTTTCATATGCATAATAACATATTCGTATAAATTTGATACTTTATTTTTTAATTAATAATGAAACAACTCATATAGAAGAATTAGAATAATAAATAAGTTTGAAAGAATCAGTAAAGGATATTACCTCTTCTTTGACGTGCCTCTTCTAACCCTCCTATTAGGGCACTAAAGTTGGTCTTTGAAGAAGACCAGGAACTCTAGAATGTTTCTAAGGAAGTTGGTAAGTGAAATGGGCAGGGTTTTTCTGAGTTTTAAATCTCAAAATGGAGTGAAGATAAGAGGGAGGAGGTTCCCTTTTATAAGAGAGGGGAGGAGCACTTTTGGAAACCTCAAAAATATTAATTTATAATAATATCAAACACGAATTAAAAACCTCAAAAATGAATCAAAATATAATATTAGACTATATAGGGTTTTAATCTAACCAACCAATAAAATTTATAAATGTTTGGAATTTATTTTAAACCTTATAATTTTGATTTATCCTTATTTAATCTATTTAATTTTATTTGTGGTTATAATATTCTAAATTTTAAATTGTTATAAATACTTACTTATATGTTGTGAATTATCTATAATTGGATACTTTATAAAATTTTCTACCATATATTTTTCAATTTGTAATTTTTAAATATTTTTTTGATTTTTATATAATTCAATAATATGTTATTTTTATAAAATACCAATAGTGTAAATTTTGAAACTATTAATTTATTTGAATTTAAATAAAATCCACAGAGAATATATATTCGAACCAAAACATTTAATAGATTCCTAAAATGTAATATTAATCAAAAAAAATATTGGGTCATATTAAATAGTTCATATAATATTTATTTTAATATTTTTAAATACATTTACTTTATATTTATCTTAATAAAATAATTACTACAACATTTTTTTATAATTATTTAATATACTTATATGTTGTATAAAAATTAAAAATAAAATCCTATGATAAAGATAAATATAATATATTTCATAATAATACTTTTACTCTAATGTATCATCTAAAAATCACGACATTTAAATTTTTATATTTATTAAGTTATGAAGGATATAACTTTGACATCATTTAAAATAAAAAATATAAGTGTCATCATTGCTTTTATAAGGATCCAAATGGTCAAACATTATACCATTGGATGATTATGGTTTATATATACACTAAAAATAAGTTTTTTTTCAGTTTTTTGGGCCTTTTATGGGTATTATTATTTTAATAAAAACTATATTATTGTTTTTTCACTAAATAAATAATTTCTGCATCATTAATGTATAAGCTATTAAGGTAATTAAATATTTCTCAAAAATTACAAATAAATTACCATAATAAATAAAATCATTTTATATTTCAAATGAGTATTTATAATTGAATTTATATTCTGTATATCATTATGTTAAAAATACATTAATTATTAAAGTTTGAGTGATACATATTTCATTTTCATTTAAATAAAATAAATTAAAGGTCGTAATCACATCCAAGTGGGTTCCAATAGATTAAATTTAGACCCAAGTATGTTTTAGGGAGAAATATAATCAAAAAATGATATCAAGTCAAGTGTTAGGGTAATTTTATAATATTACTTTTACCCTTAATTACCTGATTTATCTTTAACTGTGGTAAATAAAATTTACCGTAGTTACTATTCATAATGCCTAAAAATAAAAGTTATCTTTTTCCACAATTTGAACCTACTGATTAAAAATATTCAATCCATTTTTAAAAATTCAAAACACATAAGATACAGTAATTAATTTAAAAGTAATCCTGTTGTCGAAAAAAATGGGTTTTTGTTCAAAAGATTGCAAAAGATTGAAATGATTTTACCTACGAATAAATGTAAAATTAATGCTAACTATATACATTATATTGCATTAAAAAAATATATTCTATTTCTACTTTAAAACAATTTACTATTATAATTTAACCATATATATTTTCACGAAGAAAAAAGTTGTTTTTAAGTAAAATTTAGCGTATTTTTACTATTCATCAAAATATGAACGTTATCAGAAAAATATCAAGACTGTATACAACATAAATTTTTATATCCTGATTCATAAGAATAAGTTTATTTTGTATAATTAAACTTATAAACTTGTCAAAAATTATATTTAAAATGGGTGCACCATCAAAAGGTGGTAAAACTGCATTTTTTGAAAAATACTTCTTTTGTCTGAAAAATTGATTTTGTTCTCATACATCATTCTAGAAAATGTTTAAGATGAATTATAATGTCATATAATTAAAAATTATATTAATACTCTTCATAATGGCTAGTTCATAATATTATAATAATATATCGTTGTTTAGTGAAACTCGGTATTGCGTACAACACAAGGTATCAGGAAGGTCGCTCTTGCGTGTAATGCAATCCATGTCGATGTTGTGTGTAGTGAAAGATTTATTTGGTGTTGTTCATAACATAATAAAAACTTATTTAATTTATACATTGAAAAAAATCTATACTCAATGTTTCATAGAATAATTTCTACCAAACGAACTTGAAATTGTGTGTAACATGGGCCAAGAATAGGGTTGCGTATACTGCAAGGTAATACAGTATTGCGTATAGTGCAATATAATATTTTTGTAGCGTACAACAGAAGATATCAAAGAAATTAAAAATAATATATCTCATAAAATCTCAGGGTGTTAAATATATAATATGGGCTAATGATGATGTTTCTTGCTATTTCACATGTATATTTGGGTCAACAGATTTTGTGAAAAGAAGAGCTCTATCCTTGTGAAAATATACTTGGAAGAAGTTGGAAATAATTTTGATGATTTATGGAATTTCTTTCATGGTAAATAATTGTACTAATTATGTGTAGTTCTTTCTAAAATATATTATAGATGTTGGTTGTTTCCAAGCACGTAAAGAAGATGGAAAAAATAATATTATAATTTTAATAATAATATATTGTTATAATTTTTTAATAAAATATATAATATTATATTTTCTTATGAATATTATTATGTTAAAAAAATGATTTATATATTTATAAATCACATAGAACAACCTTAATACCAATGTTCTGATAAAATTAAACAGTCAAAAGAAAAAGAATTAATTTTAATAGAATACAGTTTAAATTATTTAATGAAATAAAATGATATTTTTTTAAAGTAAACTTTTTATAGTATTCTATATTTTTATCCTAATAAATTTAATTTATCCCAATTAAATTATGAATCTAGAGCATTTTTTTAAAATATAAATAGATATATTAACACCTATTTAATTAATAATTGATATGAAATAATACTATAAAAATTTATTATTTGAAACATCATTTTTCTCTAGAAATAACTTTTTCTATACATATTATGAATCAATATATAGCTTCCTTATTTTTCCAATTTTTATCCATTTTACTTTTGAAATGAAAACGATATACATTAATGAATGTGAATTTACTAAAATTCCACTCAAAACCCATATATAAAAGGACCCTTCCACTACCCCTTCCAAAAAAATATTTTCCTTTGATATAATCTTGAATACCTACCCATTTTTCATCTACCAGATCATATTTAAATTTTTTATATCTTCTAGTTCTAGGAATTAATCCTAAATCCTTCATTCCAATAGTTCCAATTTTGTGAAGGAGTGATTTAATCAAGTAAGTATCTAAGTTCTTCTCTAACATTTTTATTAACTTTATATCTCTAATGTTTTGAAATCATATTAACCACTATAATTATGTTATATTAGCATCACTATAATTCTTATAATATTTTACTACTATTATATAATTTGGAACACCTACCCATTCACTTGTATTACAAGTTTTTATTTGGGTGTATTCAATCTCATGCATGAATGACACTATTCAAACACCATAATTTTACCCAAAAAAGTGTTAAATAATAAATACATGTAAGATAAGATATAAAAGATTAATAAATTTCATGACTAGGTTTTAAAAAATATGACAAAAAAATGAAATAACATTATAATGTCACTCGTGGTTATAGGTAAATTTCTTAATATATGATCTTTATGGATTCCATTCTCATAAACCATACCCATTCCATAAACCAAATAATAATCGAAGTAGATAAATACTTATAACAAAATGGTTACACTATCTTGAATAATTTTATAATTATGAACATAGATTAAAACAATAAATAATTACAACATCATTATGAAATGTGTAAGAAATAATCAATATTACTAACATCTGATGATGAAAATAAACTATATGAAATTAATATATGTGTCATGAATTATTATATTTTATGTGTAAGAAGTATTTTTTAAATAAATTTTATTCTTAAATAATTTATTAAGATTGGTATTTCAATTATATATGATGTTAATGAACTATCATGGAAGACTAGAGTTATGTTAAGGGTTCATCTACTGATATCATTTCAAAATTGAAATTGTTTATGTTTGAACTTCATTACAAGTAAATTTTATTATATTTATCTATAAAACACTATGCATTTTATTATCATTGGAATATTCTAGGGGTTTACTTATACTCATACCATATTACTTTCCATTGGATCTTAATTGAACAAAAAATATACTTATAAGTTGAGAAAACCATATATTTTTTATGGTAGATGGTGGAAGATTTCTCCTCCATGTCAATATTATCTATTATTTATGGATGTACATATGTCTATATTTATGATTTCATAGGGTATTTTTCTATTGTCCTAGATTTTATTTAATATTTTTTTGAAGGAATGTTTTTAATGTTTTTGAACGAGTCATTTTCTTTTGACATGGATTTCTATACAAATATATGTAAAGATTATTCCTTTTTAATATATTCTACATGAATTTATTTTCAAAACTCCCTAAATGTTAATTAAAAATATTTATATCCAATTTTTCACTATTATCGAAAGTTATTTTTTTTTTGATTATTTTAAATAATATTTTATTTTAAAACATATGTTACAAATAGATAAGGTTATTTCCTCTTATCATTCAATGAATTTTCTAATGTTCTTATAAATGTTAGTTCCATGTAGGTAAAAATATTGTAAGGATTATTATTTATCACTAGGAATATTATCTAATGATACCCTCCATCATTTATCTCTAGATGTCTTATGATAATTTCTTATGGAAGTTTTTATGAAACTCATTTCATTTCCTTGGGTTAATTAATCTATTATGGAATTATGAATTTTTTCATGTTCATACAGACCAAGTATCTATTGTTTATCATTATTTGATATGTGGTTCTCTTATATCCCTCTAAATCATTGAATAAAATAATTATATCATGATATGATTAGTAATTTAGAGTGAACACAAACCCCTATATGTTATTGTATATTGAGAGATAGGTGGGATCAAAATTATATATCCCACAAATGAATTGGGTAAAATAATATATCTCATGAGTTGATATGTCAGGAATTAGAGAGAAAAAATATGCATTAAGTTATACCTTTTTCTATGATATGGTGGAATTGGGGGTGATTCTAGACATAAGGGATGATTTTTTCCATGAACCCACCTAGGTCAACCCCAAACCGGTCACCTGAGCTATCCCCCAACATGTCCTGAGAGGAATTGTTGATCTATATAGGCTGGAAACTAATTATAGGAATAAAAAATAACCCAATGGGATATGATTTATCCCATTAAAAAAAGAAAAATAAATAAATCGGACCCAATAAAACTTTAACTAGTAGCGAAAAAGAAATAAACTAAGAGTACATACATGAGACATCAAGGGTAACCGAAAACCAAAGGATGACACAAAATCCATGATTAAAATAAATATGGGTAGAACCTAAATTTATATATGATAAATATTATAATAATGGTCATTAAAATTCCAATTAAAAAATCCAAAATAGAAAACTTTCCTATTCCTTAAATTTTAAAAAGAAAACCAATCATGCTAGTTTGAATATAAGACATATAAAAATATTTTTTTATACTCTTTAATGAAACAAGTTAAAATATTTTGTTTTAAGATATCTAATTTTCATCATAATTTTAAAACATTCTTTTATTCATGAAATAAATTTCATAAAATTCGTTTATTAATGATAATTAATGCTAAATTAGATTTCACGGTATGCAAACATAACAAAAAAAGGAATTTTAAATCAAGTACCATGTAAAATAAGATTATAAATAAGCAAGTGTCAGGTAAATCCCTAATCATCTAGGTTAATTGGGTCATAGGATCCCCGTACCATGGTGATTATACCATATAATCTGTTATCATATATGATCCGCTAGAGATGTTAATTCCCAAGTTCCAATAGTCCATAAAACACCATCATTTTATTCAGTTTGCATAATAACATAATCCTACTAGGGAGGCATAGTCAGTGGCCTACCAACTCAACCGATGTACTATTAGTTATTGACCCACTTGGGTACCCAAGGTTCCCATGTTCTCTAACATTCCAAATTCGGTATGCTCCCCATTTTTAAAACCACAAACATATTCACAATATTTTTTCTTGATTTTCACATTTGAAAGAACTAACATTCAATAAATCAATTAGGGAAATCCATTTTACGAGCATTTCACACACCAAAACAACATTAAAAATTATAATTACAAACTGAAACCATTTAGAAAAAATGGGACATTTAAAATATTACACCTTATATGTGGAGTTAGAAAACACAATTGATGAAGAAGAGCCATGCTGGATTTTTAGGGAAATCATTTAGAAAATGTGAAAACCCATTTCTAATAGCCACAATCAATTTTCAACATACATACATATGAAATAATAGAAAAAACACATTTAAAAATAATTAAGAAAGCAAGGAGTTAAAATTAAAGTCTTAGGCATATGTATCCTACCAGAAAACATGATGCTTTTGATGATGAAAAATGAATCCTCCCCAAAAGGGTCATGGATTAAAAAGACCATATTTTTTTCACTTACAAACATATGAACCTATAGACACACACACACACACACAAAGATATATATATATATATATATATATATATACAACCATAGATGCAGTGTAGATATTCCCCTCACCATGAGGGAATATTCATAAAGAGGGTGTATATATATAGTCCTTACCCATGAATATGTGTGTATGTCCCCTTCATGATAGGTGGTACAAAATTCACTAGAAAAATTCTGAAAACTCAAATATTTGGAAATACCTAATTAAAATTGGATCAATGATTATGGATGGAGGAAAACATAAAAAATCGATGGAAAAGAAACTGCCATCTACGATGGTGGATAGAACTGGCCTCAATAGGACAGAAGAGCCCTACCTCTCAAGATAAAACAAAATAAACTAACAAAACAAGGGTTAGGGTTCATTATATGTCACGTGTCCCAACCATGAGAGAATGAAGCCAATAAATAGATAATGAAGATGGAGGATGATAATAGAAGGAACTAACTAGATATGATCACACCCAAAATGGGGGAGGAATCATCCAAAATTGGGAAAATATAAGGAGGTTTTTATGCTATGGGAGGGGGATGCTTGTGTAAATGTGAGAGAGGAGGGGGTTGTGTTGATGATAGTGGGGTAAGGTTAATATATAGAATAACCAATTATGGGTTTAACAATAATAATAACATAAAAATAATAATAAATACTAATTTTAATAAAACAATAATAATAAATAATAAATAAAAATAAATAATAAAAATAAATAATAATACATAATAAAAATAATTTTATTGAAAACCATTGGGCATGTCACATGTTTTCGCTGCACAATATTTCATTTGGTGTGCCAACTATGTGGGACCACTGTCTTAGAGGGAAATGGCTGCATGTTTTTCTTAGAGGTGTGAATTCCCATGCACCTTGCCATGTTCCTGGGATAGAACCACTTTCTAGGCCACACAGTTATTACTATGATGACACACTGTTTTCCCTAATGATGCATCAACCATGTACCGGCTGTTATCTTCCAAAAAATTCCATTTTCAAAAAAAATCACCTGGGAATGACATAAAATAAAGGAAATACTAGAAATAAATAAAATTATCGAAAAGTTTCAAGTCGGGGTGTGACAATTCTCCCTACCATTAACACTTTATTCCCCAAGAATGTCGCAAAATATTTGACTAATAGAGACAAACAATACAATACCCAAAAAAAATGCCGAACACCAAATGACCGATAACCAAAGACTCACTATCCACCCTAAATCGAAAAAATCCAAGACCCCAAGAAGATGATAAGACCATATTAAAATAACTAGATTGACTACATGAGAATCATCCAGTGAGACCAAATGACTAGAATCAATTAATTAAAGGACGAAGACAATAAATTCCCCTTTCCAAACAAAAATAAACATGAAACCCCCATACCCATAACATGGAAATCAAGAAATGATCTCATCATGGTCTATTCAAGGTATCTATGGGAGTTTGTCACATGACCCACTATCAAAGGAAACAAACTTCCATGAAAAGGGTTGGGTAGTGTAACACCATGAGTTTTTTTGAGTTATTATTATTTTGATTAAATTAAAATTCCTTGATTACTTGTTTTTTACGTAACACCATGTTAAGATTTACTCAAACAAACACCAAGTTAATATTGAGATACATGAAAAACTATGTTTAGATTGTGGTATACACAACACTATGCTTTTATTTTATTACAAATTGTATTCAGTTCCTCTTTTAGCTTGCGTTACATGGAAGACTGAGTTTTACCAAACTACCTTTTACTTTTAAAAATATTTTTTAATTTTGATATCTATCGCCTAGAAATTAGAGTAGTGGTAATGAATAAGATTAAATAACTTATGAAAATATATATTTTTATCATGTTTATAATTTGTCTATTTATTATAAATAAAATAATAATCATTTAAAAGAAAATGTTTTTTTATGAAAAACATTATCTTTTATAAAATATGGGTTGATCGTGTTTGTTACACATAATTTAGAACTGAATTTTACCAATTTGAGAAAATTTAATTGAAAAAATAGACTTAATTTTGGAAACTAGAATATCAAAATTATCTTATAGTGAATTTTTGATATTTTTCTGAGAAGATTCATTTTTTAATGAGTAGTGAAAAACCCTATATTTTAATTTAAATTAGCCATTTTGTTTAGATAATTTATAATGAAAAATTATATTATGAATTGGTTTTAATATAATAATAGTAAAATTATATATATATTAATACAATTTAGTTCATTGGAATATTTTTATATTTAATTGAGATATAAAAACATAGTAAACTTGTGAACAATACTACTTCATAAAACTTACTTTCTCATCTCGTTAGCGGTATTAATTTTAAATTAATTTTTACCACTCCCATCATTGAAATATTGAAAAATTGATTCAATATTTGGGGTAATCATAATTTATAATATCTAATAATTCTAAATTAATTTTGGACCAAGATAATGAATTAAAATAGTTAAAATTAATCACAGAGATTATGGTAAAAATGAGTTTACTTAGTGCTAAAATGTAGAATATAATGTGTAATAATGGTCCAAATCATGTGAAAAAACCCGTTTTATATACATATTTAGACCCTTTTAACCATATAATTGAATTTTATGATTTATTGGTACACATTTCAATTAAATTGGCCCATATAATAAGATATGTAATGAAAAATAAAAAAAATTACATTTCTTCCTTTTAATTTCAATAAAGTATTAGAATTGTAAACAAACTACATAAGTTCATATATAAACATAGTTATAGAACATTAATGAGTTTTTTTTCAATATAATTTTTTTGAGATAATATAATTTCCTTACATTCTTATGAAACACCAATACATAAATATTTTAGTTAATAAATGAAAAAATCAAATGATAATAAATACATTAAAATTGAAGTAAATTGAACGAATTATTGTATTGAATTATTTTATAAAATTTAGATGATTCATTATGGGATTATCATGATACCTTTAATAATCCCATTGGAATGTCACCTTATCATCTTATTTTCAAAAATAATTGTCACCTCCCTGTTGAGATAGAGCACCGAGCCTACTGGGCTATTAAACAATGAAATTATAATCTTTCTATTATAGGTTCTCAGAGAAAGTTTAAGATTTAATAGTTGGTGGAAATGTATAGAGATTCATATGAGAACTCTTAAGTCTATAAGAAGGGAACCAAGTTTTTCCATGACCATCACATTCTTCATCATCAATTAATATTTGGAAAAAAGGTCATAATTGTCAGTGAAATGATGAATTTTAATCCCAATAAGCTTCATTTCTACTGGTTTATCCCAAAAAATATTAAAAATGTTTATCCATTTGGTGTTATTCAGGTTTGAAATAATGAAACAAAAAAACCTTCACTATCAATGGGAAGAAGTTGAATAACTTTCATAAAGACATTCGAGAGTCCCTGACGAAGGAACTCCACATTCAAGATGTAATTTACCAATGATGCCCACTAGGTTTTTTCCTTCCATCCCACATTATATTTTATTATAATGAAGAAAAAACATACTATAGATGTGGGGGATGGGTATATTACTGATTTAGTTTGGATTTTTTTCATCTTTCTTCATATTTCATCTTTTTCACTTGATGTATAGTATTTTTATTTTTCCCAAATTTCATAGGTTAGTTAATACTTTTCATCATATTTTTTCTTTTTTATATTTTCTAATTAATAAATAATATTTCTCCCCCCACCATCACACTATTATTCTTAAATATTCATTTTTTATTTTAATATAATCATTGAAATTATTCAAAACACATGAGGGATTTCCATATTTCAATTTGATTTACCATTTAAAAAAATGTTTCATAGATGAAATGTGTTTTTAGCATGGATTTAACATTAAGGTGTGATATTTTATAGTAAATTGGTTCTTCTAAATGAGATTATAGGTTGTATCCTTTTAAAACCTTTGATAAGAATGGTACCCTTTTGTGAATAGTTTATGGGAATATTGTGTCAATTAATATCTCCACACATCATTGAACCCAACCCTGTAGTGTGAATTTTTCTTACTCTAAAGAAGGTAATTATAAGTTGGTTTAATATTTATCATCTTTACAAAATGATTTCTTTCATTAGTTCATTCCTTATATGAACCTTTTAATTACTATATCAGATTGAACTTTGCGTGTGTACCTGTTATTGGACTGTTGTACGCCATAAAAAATAAAATAAAAAAATATGGTTCGTGTCTTGGGAAGGTCAAAAATCACTATTATTATACCTTTTACATTGTTATAATTATTATAATTAGTTTCATAGGGATATCAAACAAGGTTTGAGTGATGACTGTGAGATTTGTTCCAAGTTTAACTTTTGAAAAAAAACAAAAGTGATAATAAATGAGGGTATTGATGAAATGTAAAAAATATGGGGCTATCTAGGTTGGGGGCTTAATGTTTAAATTCTAGGAATCATTATTTGAGTGGGTCTTCGAATTTTATTACAAAGTTCTAGGTTAGGATCATAAGACATAATCATTTAAGCTTAATTTTTCTAAAATAACCTATATTTACTATCTAGAAAGTGGAAAGAATAGCATGAAATGGTTTTCACACACAGACAAGTATAGTTAGTGACATTATTAAATTTTGAATTATTAAACCAAAATTTTATCATTTATCTCCTTGAATTTCGTTCTGATACAATTTATGAGACATCTTTATCCATTATCACTGAGAATAACTCCTTGGTGTGATTTTAGAATTGATCACATTTTTATCAACAATTAAAATTTCATTGAATTTTAAATCCTCCTGAAGTTGGAAATATCTCCGTACATAATTTTTTTTTTAAATTTGAATTTTCTCCAGACTAAAAATGTTTAGGTGTGGGGGGTGTGATCACATAGTGATTCACTATTCTCTTCCACCCTTAAAAACACTGTATTAAATTGGTTTAGTATTGAAAAATCCAAATTTATTAAAAATTTTCACTCCATGATTGATTCAATTATTTTTGTGGTTATTATTATTAAAAAATAAAATTTTACTTGTTTCAGTGATTTGGAGAGACCACAATGGAATTAATGAAAAATAGTCCAAACTACTCAGGATCCCAAGAACACATGTGGAATCAAACACACACTACAACTAACACATGAATCTAATTGGGATGATATTTTTTGTGATGATCTAAAATTTAGTGGGATACAACTATTATAAAGACACCCAAGCACAATTATTCCATTAAGGGGCCCGACCAAACTGATCTATCCAAGAAAAGGAATCCGATCGAAGTCAAAACATGGGTTCTTTATTTAGTCCATATCTAGAGATTAAGTTTTAAGAATGATTCCAAATTTTATGTAGATATATTCAAGGGGGTGTGGTGATAATTGTTTTCCCGCCAAAGTAATATATGGTAGTCTAACCACCCAAACCCATGGTCAAACTAGTTTCTCAAAATCTGGTTTCCCAAAACCATCATCCACTTTGCCTATAAATTGGCACCTTGGGTGCCCCATTTTCATGTTTTACCAAGAGAGTGAATTTATTACAATTTTGAGTAACATAGGATTCCTCTCACCCCCTTTAAGGGTATAGAGATCCCTATCTTTATAGGGAGAACATAAATGAAGACCACCTAAGATTTCCCATCCTCTCGATGGCAGGCTAAATGGGGTGCGTTCATTGTGAGGAAGCTATACATATTGTAATTGGAGTTATGGAACTTGTAATGCTATTGTTTTGATACATTTTGGGTTTGAAAATATTTAATTCAGAAGTATCTTACTTTGATTTATGTTTTAATTATTTTTTTGATTAAACCGAATGGAATTATATTTACTTTTAACATATCAGTGTGGAGTTTTGAGTGCATGACTTGTTTTGTTATGATTGGACAGCACAAGAATCCATTTATTCCCCAATTACATGATATTTCAATTTTATTTGGTTTTTATTATACCATGTATAATATCTGTACCGTGGATATACGATTGTAATTTAATGGTTTGGTTCAATATGCATTGATATAAAATCATGGAAAGTAATCGAGATTCTGATTAATTTCAACCAAATAAATATTTCAAAACACAATTAATCTCTAATAATTAAAAACATTAAATGTGTGTAATTAACTCAAAATGAACCATTTTTCTAATATTTTTCAAAATTCAATTGTTTTTTAACTACTAAACTCTTTGAATAAAGTAATTTTATTTTTAAAACTGTTTTCAAAACCACCACCTCTTTTAGTTCTTTTTATTAGAAATACACACTTCAAACCTCCAATGTTCCTTGAGAGATGTCCTAGTGTCTTCCCTATACTATAAATAACCTTTAAAAATATAATCAATTTCATGTGTCCATACAAAAAATTGAGTATTCATATGAAATATAATTTTTATTATTCACTAAAAATAAACTTCAATAAAATCCTAAAAAATAACTATAAACTAATACATACATAGAAATTCATAATTTTAGCCATTTTTTTGAAAATAATATTTATTTATGTGAAACGTAATTATTAAACAAAAAATTTCTTATTTTAGAATTATGAATTTTTCACCCTAAATTCGAGAAATATTCTTCTAGAAATTATAATTTATATTTTGAGACATATGTCCAAAATTATTATTAATTTATCTGCTAAAAAATAGACCTTTAACAGTGGTAAAATTGGCCTTTATCAGTGATAAAAAGTGCTTACTATTGGAGCCTGATTAAAATCCCTAGGATTTTATTAGTTTTGATATAGGGGCCTTTTATCACAGATTCTAAAAGTGATGATAAAGGTTATGCAGTGTTCATTTAAATTTACAACACACTACAGTACCAAAAACAACACTAGAAAGCAGAAAAAAACATGTATAAATACATATTTTAAATGAAATAAAATTTACAACAGAAATACATAAAAAAACACGATATTATATAAATGTAAAACATTGGTTTATAAAACTATATTATTAAGTACAAATTATCACAAAAATTCATAAATACTTAATGTGCCTTTGTCTTTGGCCCCTGACCCTGACTCATGCTATTGTCGAACAAACCACCCATACTCGAGAAAAAGAAAGAATCTATATAAGAAATAAATTATAACATTATTAATAATATAACAAAATAAATTTAATAGAAAAAGTTAATTTTAAACTAAAATTTGAGTGATACTAGGAAGACTTTTTATCAAATTGAGTTGTGGTTGATTCATTCACATAAAACCATTTCTTGTTCATCTTCAATAATTATCTTTGTAAAGATTGACAAAATAAGATAAGATTGAAATGATAAGAATATTAATTAAGAAATAGAATATAAAATTTTGAGAAAAAATATAGGCTCATTTTTTTTAGTTTTTGTGATGTTATGTGTATTTTAAACTAAAATTAAACTTATATATTGAAAAGAAGCACTTGGAGTCATACTGGTCATGCTGTTTGTCGGATTGATGTGAAATTGATTCCTAAACCCCCCAAAATGAATAATATTCTTTTTACTAATTTAAAAACCCCCAGTTTAAATTATGTAACACTTTATTTCTATATTTTATTTATTTAATGTGTTTTACTAATGTTTGGGAGGGCTGGGAGGACTTTTTGAATGTTTTATGGATTTGTTGGTGGTGTACGGTTAGTAGAAATTTTGAAACTCCTACAGAAACCTATGAAAGATGAGGCAGTGGGATATAGGTAATAACATAGTTAGGTGCACTATTTTTCCACACCATTCATCCACCCAAGATTAAACATGCATTTGGGGATGGAGGTCTTGTGCATAGTTATTGCATGATTTTTCTAAATGTGCGCCCTAACCATGGGCGACTAAAATTTAGATTTAAAAATTGGGATCTATCTCGTTTTCCCCATTAGTTTTTTGTTTTTACATAACACAACCCTAAGAAGAATTATATTCTTCCCAAAGGATATAAGGACCCTTCCCCTTGATCTGGAAGTAATCTATTAGTGATTCATGGTGCGTTGGTAACCCGAATTCCATGATAAGTCTATGTTATTGGTTGTTCTACTTGTATCTTTTCTTATTACCTATATTGTTTTCACATATCTAGTCTATTAGGGTTACATCTATGTTATTTTATGACAATTATGATGATATGTTGGTATCTTGATGATAGATAATGATATCTAAGGAGAGTTTTTAGATAATCAACCCCATTTTGTTGATTTTTATGTCATTATTTATTTTGACCTCAATTTCTGAGGTAGGTGGATTGAATCTCGACACCTATTATTAGTAAATGAACACTTGATTTCAAATTTATTGAATTTATTCATTTTAATTGTGAAATTTTTGTAAAAATCTTGACAGAAACACTCTTTAGTGATGGTTTATGGAATTGTGTAATTGTTGTGAAAAGTGAATTGTTAAATTATTTTTAAATGATGAAATTTAAAATGGTTGTTTGTTTTTGATTCTTGGAAAATGGTTGTATTATTTTTTAAAATAAAAGAAAATTTTATTTAAATTTCTTGAAATGGATTTTGGAATACATGGTTGTGTGGAAAATGGTTTTGGTAAGATTTTTGTGCATATGTGGTGGTGTGTGTTAATGTTGCATACATGGATTGGTTGAAATATGACATGGTGCTCAGTGATAGTAGTGTAAAGGCACATAGGATCGGTTACCTTGTAATGACTTGGTATATCGATGAGATTACATTCATGAGTATGGGACTATCTCCTGGTCGTATATGTGTGGATGTGTAGAATGAATTGGGTTATGCTAAATGGATTTGAGAAATTAATTTGGAAGAATTGTTTAGTTTCATTCTGTGGAAAAAAATATGGTTTGGAAAACTATTTTTCATATAAATGGTTTTGTTTTGTGATAAATCTTTTTGAATTATTTTATATTAATTGTTTCATATAAATTTTCTAACAAGTTATATCTTAGTGGCATGAGTCGGGAAGTTATTTGGGGAAAAGCTACTATGTTTTAATACTCACCCCCAACTTGGGATCTTTGTTGAATCTGTAGATGTTGTTAATAAAGACACAAATAAAGGAAAAGTATCTCATTTCTTTAGTGATGCATCACGATTCTTTGGATTTTCTTATAGAGTTAGACCATGGAACATGTTGTGAGTTGTGGAGTTATGTATTAGAGTCTTCGGTTTTGCTGTTTTGTCTTATCCTTTTTAATTTTATCTTGTTCTTTATTTCTACTTGGTACTCTGATATGGTTTATTATGGGTTTGTTCTACTTTGAGTTTTATTACAGTATTCTCATTCTTCATTTAGTGGTTGTTCCATTGTGGTTACTTGGTTATGGTTTTTTACATTCTATGGTAAAATCATAACCCAATTATATTTATGTCCTTAGAATTTATTTCCAGCCTTTGGTGCCTTGGGGATGTTAATTATTGCCAAGTAATATCACACCACGTTCTCAAGCCAATGAGGAGGGGTGGGATGTTACCAATATTATCATTCTTGCATGGTCTATCTTTAATTATTGGAAAAATGGCATTGGTTTATCATCATTGGATTTGGAAAATCATTCTTTATTATTCCTTGAGTCGGGGTGTTAGAAAGTATTAGGATCACTGAAAAATTAAATTTAGAGTATAAAAAGTTGTAGCATACCAATTTATGATGAACCTCAGTCTACTAGGTAGTTAAGTACATGTTTGTTTTGAGACACTTATAGGAGATGTAATCTCACTGTCATGGGTTTACCAATGAGAATAGAATGACATTAATTTTATAAATGTCTTCCCAATGGTAGTGAATATTTTATTTTGGGTAACGATTTAAGACTTGGTTTAAAATATTTGATTTTTGAGAAGTGTTGAAATTGTTTTCAAATGCGAGATTTTGAAAATGAATGTCGGTATATTTTGAAAATGGAATGATTTTCAATAGACATGTCCGAATTTTAAAAAATGGTTTAAATTTAGAATTTTGAAAATCCTTGTTTTGATTGTTGTGATGTGATAAATTTTAAATTTTCAAGCCTTCAGTTGATAGAGAGTGAGACTAAATGTAATTTTTTAGTCATAGAAATGGCAGTAGTTAGGCATAGAAGAAACCAACTGGAAGTGTCTGCTGAGAATGTGGTTACACTTGAGCCACATTTAAACCAATAGTTGGGTTAAAGTACTGTCTAGTCCATTAACTTAGTATTCATTTCTTGAAGATGTATTTTTATTCCCATGGGAAATGGTGGGAAGTACATTACTAAGAATAAGATGATAAGGGACACCTATTTACATTGTAGTGGTATGACAAAAAATCAAATGGATGGATCGATAAATATTCCTCCCAAACACAAAACTAAGACATGATGTTTTAATTATATTTCACTAAATCAAATAAAATGAGGTTGTACATCACAACCTTGGGAATTCTACAATTGCAACCAAATGGAACATCATCAATGCTATTGTTGCAGTGCTCTAATGTCGGATTCTCGAGACACATATCATGTCTCATATACTTCGTATGAATTAATGGGTTGAGAGTAGTAGAGTAACTCTCATCACTAGTAATGAGATAGCCTTGGTGATTCTAGGTATATCATGAGTCCTCAGTAAGATAAGTCTCAACAAGGAAATAAAGAACATAGTTTAGTGAGTAAGAAATTGTACGGAGTTTAGTAAGTGACAGAGGATGATCAATATGGACCATCAAGGGTGAGAGGTACAATTAGTTTGAATCCTTACATTATTAAAGCATTGTTTGATATGGGTGAATATCATCCTTTTATTTCATCCGGTCTTGTTGATCATATGTGTTTTCTTGTTGATATTATGCCTTCTATTTTGGAACATCAAACTCCTCTTGGCCAATGAGAATGTCAATATTTTATGTGAAAATCATGTTGGATAATGATTGATAAAGCTAAATTTCTATGGGATCTCTCTATTCTTGAGATATATTTCTATGAAATAATCTTGTGTATCGATTGGTTGACTATGTTCAAATCGTACATTAACTTTTATACAAGAAGATTTAGTTTCAAAACCATTGATGGTGTCGATCATATCTTTAAATAACAACAGAATGTAAAGGAAGGTTCAATAGACTTGTTGGCACCAAAAAATTGAACGATCTCACACCAGTTAGCAGTTTTGACCTTGGAATCAGTGGATTATATCAATAATAGTGGGTTTCTAGTAGTTTTTGATCATTTTATGGATGTTTTTCCGGATAATTTCTTAGGGTTTCCACCCACAAGAGAATTGGAATTCACATTTGATCTCTTACCAAGGTACAATACTATATCCCTTTTGTAACCAATAGAATTAAGTTAATTGAAGGTTCAGTTGGAAGTGTTGGAATCAAAAGGTTTCATTCATCCTACTATGTCACTATGGAAAATGCTATTTTTTTGTGAAAAAGACCGATGGAACTCTAAGGCTTTGTGTTAATTATCGTAAGATTAACCAAGTTACGATAAAGAATCTGTATCCACTTTCACACATTAATAATTTGTTTGATCAATTGAGGGGAGCCTAGTAGATCTTTAATATTGAATTTTGATTAGGATATCACTAATTACAGGTTTTAAAGGATGATATATTGAAAATATATTTCAGGAGTAGATATATCCATTATGCATATGTAGTTATGCCTTTCAGTCTTACGAATGCATCGCCAGTGTTTATGGAATTGATGAATTTGATATTTCAAATGTATATGGACTCTTATGTGGAATTTTTTGGGTATGACATAATAGTGTATTCATGGAAAAAGGACGAGCAAGTGAAATACATAGTGATAATGTTGATAATTTGGTAGGATCATTGTATGTATTCCAAGTTATCCAAGTGTTACTTTTGGAAACAAGAGGTACGTTTCCATAGCCATGTTATCTCTAAATGTGGTGCTTCTATGGATTCAAAAAATATATAATTTTTTATCTCTTGGATACTGCAAAATAATATCTTTGAGATACAAAATTTCCTTGGTCTATCTATTAATTACTACTATTTTTCATGTTTTTTCATGAGTAGCTTCACCAATGTAAGATTTTACAAGGAATAGGGTTTCATTTCAATGGAATGAGTAATTTCATAATTCTTTTCAAGTGATTAATGTTCTTATTACATCAAAACCAATATTAATATTGTTTGAATAAGGAAAAGGGTATATGGTGTATTTTGATTCTTCTAGATCTTGGTTAGGATTTGTTCTCATGAAGGGATATCATGTTGTTTATTATAGATCATAACAGTTATGGTTACATGAGAAAAACTACCCAAAACATGATTTGGATTTAACTACTTTAGTATATTCTTTTTAAACTTTGTGTCATTAAATATTTAGTGAGAAATTCATGATGTTTACAGATTATAAGATATTGCAACATATTTTCTCATAAAGGTATTTTAATCGGAGACAATGATGATGGGCGGAGTATCTAGAAATGTTTTAAGTTGGCTTGATGTATACACCAAGTAATGGAAATTCAGTGGTACATTCACTAAGTATAAATTCATATGGTCAATTCGAAAAAGAGGCTTCAGATTAGTGGCAGTTGATTTCAGTGATAACTAACATTCCCTTGGATTATGAAGATCGAGGTAGTGTTACAGTTTGGTTTCCAGTTTCATTTTCTCTTGATTTGGTTGAGATAGTTAAAGAGACATAGACATATGATCCTGAATGTTTCTCCTTACGTTTAAAACACAATGGTGGGGAGACTATTGATGGATGAAATCCTGATAGGGGATCTCTGTGTTGTTATTGAGGTTGTATGGTTGCACCATTGGCTTATTAGGAATAATTTCTTAATGATTTCCCCCATTTGAGATGGTTTGTTTATACTAGAATACAAATGATGTATAATGGGATGAAAGTACAATTTTTATGGGTTGGAATGGAAATAATAGTGGACAAGTTTGTTATGAGATGCCTCATCTGTTAGTAGGTTAAGGCAGAACACCAGTGACCACCATGTATACTATAGTTATAACCAATTCCTATTTGGAAATGGGAGCATATAACTGTAGATTTTCTGATAGGTATGCCAAGGACGGTTCTGAAACATGATTCCATATGGCTGATAATGGATCATCTCACAAATTCATCCCATTTCATCCTTATTCATGAATATCATTTGGTGGATGACTTATCTTAAATCCTTATTTGATAAGTGGTAAATATTCATGGAATACTAGTTGTAATAGTCTCATACCAGGATCTAATGTTTACATATTATTTATGGACGTCCTTACAGTAATACCTTAGGATTTAGTTTTCTATGAGTTGTTTGTATCATCTTTAGATGGATGGAAAAAATGAAATGATGATACAATTGTTTGAAGATATGATTCAGGCTTATGTAATGGAATTTAGTGTCTCATTGGAGTAGAACATACTATTAGAGGAGTTATCATATAAAAATAGCTATTAGGGATCGATACATATGGATCCTTTTGAAGAATTGTATTGGTGTCGTTGTTGTCCTCAACTTTGTTGGGTGGAAACAGGTGAGACTTCACTTGTTGGATACAACCTTGTATAAGAGACAATAGAGAAGATTCTAGATGATCATAAAAGTGATGGAGACATCTCAGATTCATCAAAAAAATGTATGCGGATCATCATCAATGACCATTGTCATTCGATGTGAGTAATCATGTGTTCTTGTGAATCTCTATAAGGATTAGGCATTTTCATTTTGGAACGTAGGAAAAGTTATCTGCTTGATACATTTTACCATTTGAGATACATTAATGGTTTAGGGAGGTTGCATATCGGTTGGATTTGCCACTATAGTTTTGTGTAGTTCACAATTTGTTTCATGTATCTCGGTTGAAAAAGTATCATCCCAATCACATCCATTTGATTTGATAGGATCATGTCGACCTAGATCAAGATGCTTCATTGGTTCATGTACCAGTATGAATTGTGGATTGGAAATATAAAATCATACATTTAAAATTAATTTTTTAACTGCATGTTTTTTTGGAAACATGGTTATATTTTGGAAGAAACATGGGAATAGGAAAAATGAAATGGTCTAGAAATGGCCCAAACACTTTCAAGGTATTGGTGGTTTTATACTTCTTAGGGATAGAAAGGCCAATGGTGGGGAGAATGTAGCACCCCTAGTTACATTTAAGTAACAATTTCTTGAGGTATTTTAATTGTGTAATGTTTTTGGGTAAATCTTGGGAGGGTTTGGAGGGATTTTGAGATGTTTTTCGGGATTTTCTAGAGGTGCATAGTTTGAGAGCGGTTAGTAGGAAATGTGAAAGGTGAGGAAGTGGGGTTTGGATGGTTTCACGGTCAGGTGCATGGTTTTTCCAAATTGAGCCACCACCCACAAGTATCCATGATTTTTTGGATAGAATTAATGTGCAGGGTTAGTGCATGGTTTTCCTAAATGTGTTCCCTAAGGATGAACGCCTAAAAGTTTGATCTGAAAATTGTGGATTTAACTAATTTTTTTCCTTAATGGAGTTTTCTCTAATATGAATCTAACTCAAATTACTCTCTTACCAAAGGACATGGAGAACCATCCCCTTGAATAGGGAGATATCCATTGGTGATTCTTGGGGCGTTGGAATCCCATATTCCTTGGTAAGTCATCGTTCATAGTTATTTTAATTAGATATCGATTTTTTTTACCTTACTTAGATTCATAGATATAGTTTATTGGGGAAAGATATATGTTAGTTTTTACCAATAATTATTTTATGTGGGTATGTTGATGATAGGTAATGATATCTATAGTGGGATTTTTGGTAATCAACCCGTTTTGGTTGGAGTTTCATGTCATTCTTCATTTTCACCTATACTTTGGGGTAGGTGGATTCACTATCAAATAATATTATTAGAACATGAATTATTGATTAAAAATTGATTTAATTTCTTAATTTTAATTGTTAAATTATTTTGGAAGTCATGATTATAACATTATTTAGTGACGGGTTGTGGAATTATGGAATTTTTGTGCAATGTGATTTGTTAACTTATTTTATAATGATGAATTTTAAAACGGATCTTTGGTTTTGATTATATTAAAATTGATGCAGTATTGTTTATAATAAATGAAAAGTTTCATTGAAATTTTTTATCATTAGTTTTGGAATACATGGTTTTGTTGGAAATGGATTTGGCATGGTTTTGGTCCATACATGGTGGTGTTTGTTCATATTGCATATAGTGCCTGGTTGAAAGATGATTTGGTGCTTAGTGCCAAAGGTTTAATGAACATGGGATTGGTTACCTTATAATGACATGGTAGATTGATAAGAAAACACTAATTAGTATGGAACTGTCACCTGGGTATGCATGTTTGGATGTATGGAATGAAATGTGTTACTAAGTTTCATCACTCACCCCGTTCTAGGCCACTTTCCTGCATTTGGAGATATTGTTTATCAAGGAAAAGGTAAATGAAAAGGATCTCATTTATTTAGTTATTCATCATTATAATTTGGAATAGATTGTTAATTTGTGTCTTTGAACATGTTGGGAGATGTGGAGTTATGTCTTTGAGTCTTGAGTTTTGTTGTTTTGTCTTCTGGTTTATATTTTTATCTTGGTATTGGTTTCTTCTTACTATATAGATATGATTTATTATTTGTTTTTTAAACTTTATATTGTATTGTAGTATTCTCATACATAGTTTAGTGGTTTTTAGTTTATGGTAACTTGGTTAGGATGTTTTTACTTTATAAGGGAAAATTTTCCCCCAATTATATTGAAGACTTTGGAATTTATTGCCATCCATTGGTGTCTTGGGGATGTCACTTAATGCCAAGTAATATCATACCACAATATTAAGAAAATAATGAGGGGAATGATGTTACACCTAATGTATAAAAACAATCAAAAATTCTTTTCTTATTTTTGAGCACGTCACATGTGTTTTTTTATATTAAAATGTCATTTTGCACTAGAAACACACAATTTGAGTCATACTAGTCAATTGTGTGTCTGTTTGATGTGAGAGTAATTCCTACAAATAAAAAGTGATTTATGAATTGTTTCCATAAATTATCAAGACAATATGTGTATGGACCTGAAGCTTGACATACATAGACATTACATTACTTTTGCGGAATACTTATTACATATCAAAAACAGACACACAAGGACCGTAATAGTTTAGTGTCTTTGGAAACTTGGAACGTAATCTTCTAATCGTGGTGAAAGATCTTCAACATCTCCCATAAAGATCTTCCAATTTTTGATTCCTTACCTAAAACCTTTCTTTTAATCCTGGGGGAAAATAAAACATAAAAAGGGTGAGCTCAAATTCTCAGTAAGGGTAATCATGGATAAAATAAAACTTACCATATACATTTGAACATAAAAACATGAACATAATGTTTAAACATCAAAATCTTGAGCAACGACATAAAACATGGAAGTACATAAGGCATGGATCATAATGGAACATAAACCATGATAAAATAGCATGGGAACAAAACATGTAATTGTGGCATCCATTAAGCACATGTAATGATTTCCATAGTAGCCAAGGCATTGCTTCCAATACCATCTTAGTGGACAAAGTCCCTTTCTGAATCGAGTTCACTCCTCATTCCAGTCCTGTAATACTGAACCCGATTAACTTACCGTTCCAACCATGTCTATATCATGAGATATAAATATTTACCCAATTCATTGGAGGGAGATATAGGTCCCACCCATCTCATAATTAAATCATTCTTACTTGTGCCACAAAATAAACATACACCATTCATAATAACCCAACGAATAAAATGGGTTTCATAAACGTCATCACATCATCACATAATCCATATAAATAAAATGGATATCATTTCATAATAAGAAGAGTGAAAACATGTAAATCATAGATACATGATACTTGAAACATACACATATGAAATAATGTTATCATAGATGAAAATGGTTTTGATAAAACACTTGAAATGAATTCTTGAGGAATATATCCTTTCTTATTCAAAATCATTTTCCTTTAACAAAATGTGATGCAATTTTAAAAGAAAATGATTTTTTTGAAAATAGTCATGAAATATTTTGGAGGAATCTTCATGAAAATAAGGCTTTATAAAACCATAAAAATCCGTTCGTGTCGTATAAGTTAAAAAAAACATTCTTCTTGTACTTTTGCCGGAAATGTCAAAAAGTACCTCATAAAAGAAAGATTCCATACATACCATGTAGTAAATGTCAAAAATGGGTAAAAAGGACATTAAACATACATGAAACCATTTTTAGGAAACATGGACTTGGATGAGAACAATAACCCCAGTAAATACATACGAATAAACAATCTCAGATAAGAACGAGATTGGAAAAGTTATCCCTTAACAGAGGTCCGATATGCTTCATACGTATCCGAACCTCCTATATAATGATTTAAATAATGTCATTGACTTATTACAGAATCATATTCATTGTTATGATATCATATATGGTTCACTTATGACATTATATTACCCGTTCTTTTGTAAATTCCATGTTAAAGAGCGTTTTGGGTAAAATCATTTCATTTGTCGTCTGTGTTTTGACTTGTAATTATTCATATGATTACTTAGATCATGATTAATTAATTCCAGAATATAAAACATGATTTATATATAATATATATTCAGAATATACATATATATAATAGATCGACAAATGGAAAGAAATACACTGTTCATGGAGACGGTAGGCCGTACGTACGCATGAACGCTGTTTTCGTTTCCTTGTTGAATTGAATGAAATTAAATAGATGACATACATATATATATATACATAAATACAGTATCATTATTATGTCATATATTTCATTATTATTCAATATATATACTTTATAATAATTATTGAATGGTTAATCATGGAAAATGAATCTCATCGCGTTCGTGGAGACGGTAGTCCGTACGTACGCACGAGCAATGATCTCATTCCCATGATCATGGAATTGTATAGGAGTGCATGTATACTATTTCATAATCAATATCACTTTACAATAATCATATATAGCCATTATTTACACCATTATACCCATCCAAGTAAGGTGATGGTGGAAAATAGATAACACCACGGTGTGGAGACGGTATTCCGTACGTACACACGCGCGGTGATTTAGTTTTCTGTAGGATGGATAGATGGTGAAATAGGGTTGTTTAATACTTATAATAACATATCATTATATTAGTGATACTTATGTTATTACTTCATAATGAAATAACTAAAGACGAAGAAGTGGAAGAAGAAATAAAGTTGAAAGAATCGGTAACGGACATTACCGCTTCTTTGAAGCGCCTCTTTGAGACCTCCTCTTAGGGCACTAAAATTCGTCTTTGAAGAAGACCAGAACCTATAGGATGTTTCTACGGAAGTGGAGAAGAGAATTAGGTAGGGTTTGGCCGAGCTTGAAGGCCCAAAGTGGTGTGAGGAAGAGAGGGAGGAGGTTCCCTTTTATAATGGAGGAGAGGGGCAGCTTTGGAAAAACTAAAAATATTATTTTATTATAAAGTCATATTCGGTTTTTAATAGCTCCAAATTGAGTTATTTCAAATCTAAGGTGGGTATGGGTAGAAATAATCTCATAAAATATAATTTATACAAGTTTAGGTTTCTATTTTAACCTTATCATTTAGATTTAACCTTAAGTTAAATAATTTTACTTTTACCGTGTCTTTTTGTTTTCTTACACTATAAGGTTAATAAACTTACTATAACAAGCCAAACGAACCCAAAGTTGTTTATTATTAATATATATTACATTATCTAAGTCATTTGGCCCAACCTTATATTTTTAGAAATAAAATAACAATTAATAATATAATATTTGTTTTAAAAACTATTTTATGTCAATTTTGACACTATTTGGTAATTTATTTTTTTGAAAATCATAACAGAATGATTAGTTCTAAAAAAGTCAACTAAATCAGTACTAATATGTAATATTAACCTAGAAAATTATTGGAATTAATAAAAAGTCTCAAATTAAATTTATTTGGGTATTTATAACATCAATTATGTCAATATTTCATTAATAAGATAATTACTGCATCATCATTGTGTCATACATAAATTAAATTATCTAATGTCTAAAAATTACAAATAAAATACAATTATGTATTACATCTTTTTATATTTATAATGAATATTTATATTCTAATATTTCTTCTGTATAACCCTATATTAAAAATGATTTAGTTATTAAACTATGATTTCAACTATTTTAACCCTTCTTTAAATAAATTAATAATAAATGTCCTAATCCAATCCAAGTGGTCCTAAATGGTCATATTTTATTACTAAGGTTATTTTTGGTCGAATTAAACTTATACAATAGAATTAGGACATGTGTTAGGATAATAATAATATCATTTTTACCCTTAATTACCCGATTTACTTTTAACCGTGGTAAAAAAAGTAAAAAGTTACTATTCACCAAAAATTATTTTCATCTCATTGAACCCCATTTTAGTCCTTGATATTAACCGTGTCCCCCGGATTTTAGAAATTCAATTCACAGAAGTGGTAACATTTCATTTAAACAAAAAAGTCATTTTTTTAACTACCACTAAGTGGTTTCACTATTCATCGAAAATTGAATTTTTTCAGAAAAATACCAAAAATTCAGCCTAATCATTATTTGATATTCCGAATTCAAAAATGATTTCTATTTTACCAAATTCAAAACACATCAGTTGCATAAATAAATTTAAAAATTAATTCTCATTGTCAAAACAAATAGCGTGTTTTTAAGGGTTAATAACTATCAAAAGATTGACACTTGTTTATGTCTGGTTTAAATGTGAAATTATATCCAATGACCAAAATTGTATTAAATGGTAAAAATATATTCTAAATATACTTTAAAACCACTCAAATTAATAATTTATTACTATTAATTATTTTTATTAAAAAAGTTGTTTTTAATTAAAATTTAGTAATTTTAACTATTCATCAGAATATGAAAGTTATCCGAAAAGTACCAAAATTTCACCCTAGGATAATTTCGATATTAAAAATCCAAAAATGAAGTCCATTTTTAATGATAAAATTTATGAAATTTCAAAAAGTTGGTATTACTATTCATAACGGCTAGTTATTAATAATATTATAATAATATCTCGTTTGGTGAAACGCGGTATTGCGTACTACACACGCTATCGAGGAAGGTCTTTATTGCGTGTAATGAAAGCCAAGTCAGGGATTCATGTTGTGCAAGCTCCTTTTGGTCTAGCGTACAATGCAAGACATTAATGAAATTAAAAATAATATTTTTCATAAAATCTTGGGGGGTTACATTCTACCCCCCTTAAAATTAATTTCGCCCTCGAAATTCATCGGGTTAATAAATGGTTTACTACTCGAAATTTTCTTTAATAGAAACCCACATCGTAAAATGGAATAACAAAACATGGCTTTAAAAACTAAAGTATGAAACGTAACAGTTAACCAAATTAACTCATCACTGGGTTTTCACGTAGGAGAACATAGGTGAAAATATGGATATGGGAAAAAAATCTAACCATCAAGTTCTGATGGAGAGTGGTAGAGAACATGGCTATAAAAAATCCAAAAATCACAAAGCCATAAATTTGTGATGATCTAGGATACCATTTGATTCATCAGATATAAGGGCGCTATGACAACATTTTTGGTTTTCAAGATCATTTCCCTAAAGCTGAAGAATTTGAATTAGAATAAATACTTACTTTATTTTGGTATAATCTCACTGTTGTTCGTGCCTTGAACAATTTACACTTCATCTCTTAAATAAATGAAGTTAAATTTGTTATTAGTGAAGTGTTTGCAGATCATGTGATAGAATGACGGGTCATTCCATATGTCTCAAACAAAAGGTTAGAAAAAGATATTAAATATACATAAGTCGATCTATAGTGAGATTAATCATATATGGTTCCTAAAATGGACTTATACTTCATGTATCATACTGATTAATATAATAAAACTAGTTTTTACTAAACAGGGACTTCCTGTAGGCCAGTGGTAGGCGATAAAGGCCAGTCGCACTTCGGTTGTGGGTTCGATTCCCACAGCCTTGTCCGACGCGATGGGATGTCGCCCATCCTGCAGGTTTTCCTTTTTCTAAAACTACATTACTATAACATCCCATCAATAATATCGAAAAAAGTTCTATCATTAAACAATAATATCTTATATCCAATATAATCCATTCCAATCTTTATCTAAAATACTTTGGTCCAAGCTCATAGTATAAAGAAAACAATTACTTGAAATGTCATCAACCAACCATCATTTATCCCCCATTATCTTGTTGGTCACATTCCAATCATGTGAATACCTTAATCATGTATTATCTTGAAAAATGAATACCCATTAAACCTTAGTAAAAACATGAATGCTGTCAAAAGTTAACTGTTTCCACATACCAAAATACAAAAATTATATATACTCAAACCATGATATAATCTTCTCCTTATATCAGTCATGAGCTCATGGATACTATCAAACATTTCATTTTCTATTTATCCCTTCATTATGCACATATCATATTTTTTCCAAAAATATCTCAATCACATTCCATGGTCATTGGTACCATAAAATTATTGAAAACCACAATAGACCAATACATAAATATTCCAATATTCGACGATACAATATACAAAATTATTTTGGAATCCCATTACATAAACACTTAATCATTCCACCACACCGTTGTTATATTAAAAATCGCCAATAGTGATCGCATGTGACTTCCCTTTGTCCTTAGACTTAAGTGGTTTCTCATGTCGATCATCACTAACCCTTGGATTAGGGCATTTATTAGCATAATGCCCCATTTCTTTTCACTTGAAGCATTGAAGTGTTGGCGGTGCGTTCTCTGTAGTCTTTTCTTTATTCACATCATTAGCAACCCTTTTTCCATTACTTCGACACTCAGATGTTCGATGACCATCTTTTCCACACTTAAAACATTTTCTAGTCCCTTTGAAACATTCTCCTTGATGCCTCTTCCCACATGATTTACATAGGGTAAATTAAACTTTCTTTCCTCTATGATCATCATGAAACACCATCTTTCTATTATTAGTCGAGTCAGGAAACTTAACAAATTTGAGTTTATTGATCATATTATGAGATTGCTAATTCGGCATAATAATGATGTTTGGACTTCCAAATCCCATTTCATTTGGTTTCTCATGAAGAATATCATTCCATTGTCCATCATATCTTTCATTATCATGAATCTTCCTGTTTCCAGCCATTTTCTAAAACCCAAAAAGAATAGCGTGAGAGGAAAAAATCATGCTAGGGAAAACAACATAGTAAAGGGGGAGTACCCTCAATATATAACATCTTAGGTTAAATTCTAATATCGTTACCATAGTTCTAGGACTATATCCTATACGTATACTTATCCTTAGGGACATCCCTAGACATACCTTAGAAATATCTTTAGGGATCTCACTAACGTTTTCGCATCCTAGTTTCCAAAGGTTGACTAAACCTTTCCTCTGATACCAACTATAGAGACCCGGAGGTTGACGTACACAGACATTACATTACTTTTGCGGAATACTTATTACATAACAAAAACAGACACACAAGGACCATAATAGTTTAGTGTCTTTGGAAACATGGAACGTAGTCTTCTAATCATGGTGGAAGATCTTAAATATCTCCCATAAAGATCTTCCACTTTTTGTTTCCTTACCTAAAACATTTCTTTTAATCCTGAGGGAAAATAAAACATAAAAAGGGTGAGCTCAAATGCTCAGTAAGGGTAAGCATGGATAAAATAAAACATACCATATACATTTGAACATAAAAACATGAACATAATGTTTAAACATCAAAATCTTGAGAAACGACATAAAACATGGAAGTACATAAGGCATAGATCATAATGGAAAATAAAACATGATAAAATAGCATGGGAACAAAACATGTAATTGTGGAATCCATTAATCACATGTAATGATTTCCATAGTAGCCAAGGCATTGCTTCCAAGACCATCTTAGTGGACAAAGTCCCTTTCAGAATCAAGTTCGCTCCTCATTCCAGTCCTGTAATATTGAACCAGATTAACTTACCATTCCATTCATGTATATCTCATGAGATATAAATCTTTACCCAATTCATCAGAGGGAGATATAGGTCCCACCCATCTCATAATGAAATCATTCTTACTTGTGACACAAAATAAACATACATCATTCATAATAACCCAACGAATAAAATGGGTTTCATAAACATCATCCCATCATCACATAATCCATATAAAATAAATGGATATCATTTCATAATAATAAATGTGAAACCATGTAAATCATAAATATGGGATACTTGAAACATACACATATGAAATAATGTTATCTTAGAAGAAAAATGGTTTTGAAAAACACTTGAAATGAATTATTGAGGAAAATATCCTTTCTTATTCAAAATAATTTTCTTTTCAAAAAATGTGATGTAATTTTAAAAGAAAAATATTTTGTTGAAAATAGTCATGAAATCTTTTGGAGGAAGCTTCATGAAAATAAGGCTTTATAAAACCGTAAAAATCTGTTTGTGCCGTATAAGTTAAAAAAAATTCTTCTTGTACTTTTGTCGGAAAAGTCAAAAAGTACCTCGAAAAAGAAAGATTCCATACATACCATGTAGTAAAATTCAAAAATGGGTAAAAAGGACATTAAACATACATGAAACCATTTTTAGGAAACATTGACATGGATGAGAACAATAACCCCAGTAAATACTTACGAATAAACAATCTCGGATAAGAACGAGATTGGAAAAGTTATCCCTTACATTAGGTCCGATATGCTTTGTACGTATCTGAACCTCCTATATAATGATTTAAATAATGTCATTGACTTATTACAGAATCATATTCATTGTTATGATATCATATATGGTTCACTTATGACTTTATATTACCCGTTCTTTTGTAAATTCCATGTTAAAGAGCGTTCTGGGTAAAATTGTTTCATTTGTCGTCCGTGTTTTGACTTGTAATTATTCATATGATTACTTAGATAATGATTACTTAATTAGATAATATAAAACATTATTTATATATAATATATATGAAGAATATACATATATATAATAGATCGATAAATGGAAATAAATATACCGTTCATGGAGACGGTAGGCCGTACGTACGCATGAACGCTGTTTTCGTTTCCTTGTTGAATTGAATGAAATTAAATAGATGACATAAATATATATATACATAAATAAAGTAGCATTATTATGTCATATATTTAATTATTATTCATTATATATACTTTATAATCATTCTTGAATGGTTAATCATGGAAAATGAATCTCATCGCGTTCGTGGAGACGGTAGTCCGTACGTATGCACGAGCGATGATATCATTCCCATGATCATGGAATTGTATTGGAGTGTATGCATACTATTTCAGAATCAATATCACTTTAAAATAATCATAAATAGTCATTATTTACACCATTATAACCATCCAAGTAAGGTGGTGGTGGAAAATAGATTACACCATGGCGTGGAGACGGTATTCCGTACGTATGCACGCGCGGTGATTTCATTTTCCGTAGGATGGATAGATGGTGAAATAGGGTTTTCTAATACTTATAATAACATATAAGTATATGAGTGATACTGATGTTATTACTTCATAATGAAACAACTAATGAAGAAGAAGTGGAAGAAGAAATAAAGTTGAAAGAATTGGTAACAGACATTACCTCTTCTTTGAAGCGCCTCTTTGAGACCTCCTCTTAGGGCACTAAAATTGGTATTTGAAGAAGACAAGAACCTCTAGGATGTTTCTATGGAAGTGGAGAAGAGAATTTTTCAGGGTTTTGCCGATCTTGAAGGCTCAATGTGGTGTGAGGAAGAGAGGGTGGAGGTGCCATTTTATATGGGAGGAGAGGGGCAGTTTTGGAAAAACTAAAAATATTATTTTATTATAAAGTCATATTCAGTTTTTCATAGCTCCAAATTGAGTTATTTATAAGCTAAGGTGGGTATGGGTAGAAATTATATCATCAAATAGAATTTATACAAGTTTAGGTTTCTATTTTAACCTTATCATTTAGATTTAACCTTAAGTTAAGTAATTTTACTTTTACCGTGCCTTCTTGTTTTCTTACACTATAAGGTTAATAAACATACTATAACAAGCCAAACGAACCCAACGTTGTTTATTATTAATATATATAACATTATCTAAGTCATTTGGCCAAACCGTATATTTTTAGGAATAAAATAACAATTAATAATACAATATTTGTTTTAAAAACTATTTTATGTCAATTTTGACACTATTTGGTAATTGATTTTTGTGAAAATCATAACAGAATTATTAGTTCTAAAAAAGTCAACTAAATCAGTAATAATATGTAATATTAACCTATAAAATTATTTGAATTCATAAAAAGTCTCAAATTCCATTTATTTTGGTATTTATAACATCAATTATGTCAATATTTCATTAATAAGATTATTACTGCATCATCATTCTGTCATACATAAATTAAATTATCTAATGTCTAAAAATTAAAAATAAAATACCATTATGTAGTAAATATATTTATATTTCTAATGAATATTTATAGTATAATTTATCTTCTGTATAACCCTATATTAAAAATGATTTAGTTATTAAACTATGATTTCAACTATTTTAACCCTTCTTTAAATAAATTAATAATAAATGTCCTAATCTAATCCAAGTGGGCCTAAATGGTCATATTTTATTTATAAGGTTGTTTTTTGTCGAATTACACTTATCCAATAGAATTATGACATATGTTAGGATAATAACAATATTATTTTTACCCGTAATTACCCTATTTACTTTTAACTGTGGTAAAAAAAAGAAAAAAGCTACTATTCACCAAAAATTATTTTCATCTCATTGAACCACATTTTAGTCCTTGATATTAACCTTGTCTCTTGGATTTTAGAAATTCAATTCACAGAAGTGGTAAAATTTCATTTAAATGAAAAAGTCAGTTTTTTAACTACCACTAAGTGGTTTCACTATTCATCGAAAATTGAAGTTTTTCAGAAAAATACCAAAAATTCAGCCTAAGCGTTATTTGATATTCCGAATTAAAAAATGATGTCTATTTTACCAAATTCATAACATATCAGTTTCATTAATTAATTTAAAAATTAATTCTCGTCGTCAAAAAAATAGCGTGTTTTTAAGAGATAATAACTATCAAAAGATTGACACTTGTTTTTGTCTGGTTTAAATGTGAAATTAAATCCAATGACTAACATTGTATTAAATTGTAAAAATATATTCTAAATATACTTTAAAACCACTAAAATTAATAATTTATTAATATTAATTATTTTTATAAAAAAAGTTGTTTTTAATTAAAATTTAGTAATTTTCACTATTCATCAGCATATGAAAGTTATCCAAAAAGTAAAAAAAATTCACCCTAAGATAATTTTGATATTCCGAATCCAAAAATGAAGTCCATTTTGAAAGATAAAATTTATAAAATTTCAATAAGTGGGTATTACTATTCATAACGTCTAGTTCATAATAATATTATAATAATATCTCGTTTAGTGAAACTCGGTATTACATACTACACACGGTATCGAGGAAGGTCTTTATTGTGTGTAATGCAAGCCAAGTTAGGGATGCGTGTTGTGCAAGATCCTTTTGGTGTAGGGTACAACACAAGACATTAATGAAATTAAAAAGAATATTTTTCATAAAATCTTGGGGTGTTACATTCTACCCCCCATATGATGAATTTTGCCCTCAAAATTCGTCGGGGGTTATAAATGGTTTACTACTCGAAAGTTTCTTTAATAGAAACCCATATCGTAAAAAGGAATACCAAAACATGGCTTTAAAAACTAATGTATGAAACGTAACGGTTACCCAAATTAACTCATCACTGGGTTTTCACGTAGGAGAACATAGGTGAAAATATGGATATGGAAGAAAAATCTAACCATCAAGTTCTGATGGAGAGTGGTAGAGAACATGGCTATAAAAAAGCCGACAATCACAAAGCCATAAATTTGTGATGATCTAGGGTACCATCTAATTCATCGTATATAAGGGCACTAGGACAATAATTTTGGTTTTCAAGATCATTTCCCTAAAGTTGAAGAATTTGAATTAGAATAAATACTTACTTTATTTTGGTACAATCTCACTGTTGTTCATGCCTTGAACAATTCCCACTTTACCTCTTAAATAAATGATGTTGAATTTGTTATTCGTGAAGTGTTAGCAGATCATGTGATAGAATGACGGGTCATTCCATCTGTCTCAAACAAAAGGTTAACAAAAGTTATTAAATATACATAAGTCGATCTATAGTGAGATTAATCATATATGGTTCCTAAAATGGACTTATACTTCATATATCATACTGCTTAATATAATAACACTAGTTTCTACAAAACAGGGACTTCCTGTAGGCCAGTGGTAGGCAATAAAGGCCAGTCGCACTTCGGTTGTGGGTTCGATTCCCACAACCTTGTCTGACGCGATGGGCTGTCGCCCGTCCTGCAGGTTGTCCTTTTTCTAAAACTAAATTACTATAACATCCCCTCAATAATATCGAAAAAAGTTCTATCCTTAAACAATACTATCTTATGTCCAACATAATCCATTCCAATCTTTATCTAAAATACTTCAGTCCAAGCTCATAGTATAAAGAAAACGATTACCTAAAATGTCATCAACCAACCATCATTTATCCCCCATTATCTTGTTGGTCACATTCCAATCATGTGAATACCTTAATCATGTATTCTCTTGAAAAATGAATACCCATTAAACCTTAGTGAAAACATGAATACTGTCAAAAGTTAACTCTTTCTACATACCAAAATCCAAAAATTCTATATACTCAAACCATGATATAACCTTCTCCTTATATCTGTCATGAGCTCATGAATACTGTCAAACATTTCATTTTCTCCTTATCCCTTCATTATGCGCAGATCATCATTTTTCCAAAAATATCTCAATCACATTCCATGGTTACTGGTACCATAAAATTATTGAAAACCACAATAAACCAATACATAAATATTCCAATATTCCACGATACTATATACAACATTATTTTGGAATCCCATTACATAAACACGTAATCATTCCACCACATCGTTGTCATATTAAACATCGCCAATAGTGATCGCATGTGACTTCCCTTTGTTCTTTGCCTTAAGTGGTTTCTCATGTCGATCATCACTAACCCTTGGATTAGGGCATTTATTAGCATAATGCCCCATTTCCTTGCACTTGAAGCATTGAAGTGTTGGCGGTGCGTTCTCTGCAGTCTTTTCTTTATTCACATCATTAGAAACCCTTTTTCCATTACTTAGACACTCAGCTACTTGATGACCTTCTTTTCCACACTTAAAAGCATTTTCTAGTCCCTTTGAAACATTCTCCTTGATGCCTCTTCCCACATGATTTACATAGGGGAAATTGAACTTTCTTTCCACTGTGATCATCATGAAACTCCATCTTTCTCTTATTAGCCGAGTCAGGAAACTTACCAAATATGAGTTTATTGATCATATTATGAGATTGCTAATTCGGCATAATAATGATGTTTGGAATTCCAAATCCCATTTCATTTGGTTTCTCATGAAGAATATCATTCCATTGTCCATCATATCCTCCATTATCGTGAATCTTCCTGTTTCCAGCCATTTTCTAAAACCCAAAAAGAATAGTGTGAGAGGCAAAAATCATGCTAGGGAAAACAACATAGTAAAGGGGGGAGTAACTTCAATATCTAACATCTTAGGATAAATTCTAAGATCGTTACTGTAGTTCTAGGACTATATCCTATACGTATACTTATCCTTAGGGACATCCCTAGACATACCTTAGAAATATCTCTAGGGATCTCACTAACGTTTTTGCATCCTAGTTTCCAAAGGTTGACTAAACCTCTCCTCTAATACCAACTGTAGAGACCTGAAGCTTGACGTACATGGACATTACATTACTTTTTCAGAATACTTATTACATAACAAAAACAGACACAGAAGGACCATAATATTTTAGTGTCTTTGGAAACTTGGAACATAATCTTCTAATCGTGGTGAAATATCTTCAACATCTCCCATAAAGATCTTCCACTTTTTGTTTCCTTACCTAAAACCATTCTTTTGATCCTGAGGGAAAATAAAACATAAAAAGGGTGAGCTCAAATGCTCAGTAAGGGTTAGCATGGATAAAATAAAACATACCATATACATTTGAACTTAAAAACATGAACATAATGTTTAAACATCAAAATCTTGAGAAAGGATATAAAACATGGAAGTACATAAGGCATAGATCATAATGGAACATAAACGATGATAAAATATCATGGGAACAAAAAATGTAATTGTGGAATCCATTAAGCACATGTAATGATTTTCATAGTAGCCAAGGCATTGCTGCCAAGACCATCTTAGTGGACAAAGTCCCTTTCTGAATCGAGTTCACTCCTCGTTCCGGTATTGTAATACTGAACCAGATTAACTTACCATTCCACCCATGTCTATCTCATGAGATATAAATCTTTACCCAATGCATTGGATGGAGATATAGGTCCCACCCATCTCAAAATGAAATCATTATTACTTGTGCAACAAAATAAACATACATCATTCATAATAACCCAACGAATAAAATGGGTTTCATAAACATCATCACATAATCCATATAAAAGAAATGGATATCATTTCATAATAAAAAAGTGAAACCATGTAAATCATAGATACATGATACTTGAAACATACACATATGAAATAATGTTATCTTAGATGAAAAATGGTTTTGATAAAACACTTGAAATGAATTCTTGAGGAAAATATCCTTTCTTATTCAAAATCATTTTCTTTTCAAAAAATGTGATGAAATTTTAAAAGAAAAAGATTTTTTTGAAAATAGTCATGAAATCTTTTGGAGGAAGCTTCATGAAAATTAGGATTTACAAAACCGTAAAAATCTGTTCGTGCCGTATAAGTAAAAAAAGCATTCTTCTTGTACTTTTGCCGAAAAAGTCAAAAAGTACCTCGTAAATGAAAGATTACATACATACCATGTAGTAAAAGTCAAAAATGGCTAAAAAGTACATTAAACATACATGAAACCATTTTTAGGAAACATGGACATGGATGAGAACAATAACCCCAGTGAATACTTACGAATGAACAATCTCGGATAAGAACGAGATTGGAAAAGTTATCCCTTACCTTAGGTCTGATATGCTTCGTACGTATCCGAACCTCATGTATAATGATTTAAATAATGTCATTGACTTATTACAGAATCATATTCATTGTTATGATATCATATATGGTTCACTTATGACTTTATATTACCCGTTATTTTTTAAATTCCATGTTAAAGAGCGTTTTGGGTAAAATCGTTTCATTTGTCGTCTGTGTTTTGACTTGTAATTATTCATATGATTAATTAGATCATGATTACTTAATTCTAGAATATAAAACATGATTTATATATAATATATATTCAGAATATACATATATATAATAGATCGATAAATGGAAAGAAATACACCGTTCATGGAGATGGTAGGCCGTACGTACGCATGAACGCTGTTTTCGTTTCCTTGTTGAATTGAATGAAATTAAATAGATGAAATAAATATATATATATATACATAAATACAGTATCATTATTATGTCATATATTTCATTATTATTCGTTATATATACTTTATAATCATTCTTGAATGGTTAATCATGGAAAATGAATCTCATCGCGTTCGTGGAGACGGTAGTCCGTACGTACGCACGAGCGATGATATCATTCCCATGATCATGGAATTATATTAGAGTGTATTTATACTATTTCAGAATCAATATCAATTTACAATAATCATGTATAGTCATTATTTACACCATTATACCCATCCAAGTAAGGTGGTGGTGGAAAATAGATTACACCACGGCGTGGAGACAATATTCCGTACGTACGCACACGCGGTGATTTCATTTTCCGTAGGATGGATAGATGGTGAAATAGGGTTGTTTAATACTTATAATAACATATAATTATATTAGTGATATTGATGTTATTACTTCATAATGAAACAACTAAAGAAGAATAAGTGGAAGAAGAAATAAAGTTGAAAGAATCGGTAACGGACATTACCTCTTCTTTGAAGCGCCTCTTTGAGACCTCCTCTTAGGGCACTAAAATTGGTCTTTTAAGAATACTAGAACCTCTAGGATGTTTCTATGGAAGTGGAGAAGATAATTTGGCCGGGTTTGGCCGAGCTTGAAGGCTCAATGTGGTGTGAGGAAGAGAGGGAGGAGGTGCCCTTTTATAAGGGAGGAGAGGGGCACCTTTGGAAAAACTAAAAATATTATTTTATGATTAAGTCATATTCGGTTTTTAATAGCTCCAAATTGAGTTATTTCGAATATAAGGTGGGTATGGGTCGAAATACTCTCATCCAATATGATTTAGACAAGTTTATGTTTCTATTTTAAACTTATCATTTAGATTTATCCTTAAGTTAAATAATTTTACTTTTACCGTGTCTTCTTGTTTTTCTTACACAATAAGGTTAAAAAACATACTATAAAAAGCCAAAATAACCCAATGCTGTTTACTATTAATATATATAACATTAGAGAAGTCATTTGGCTGAACCTTATATTTTTAAGAATAAAATAACAATTAATAATATAATATTTGTTTTAAAAAATATTTTATGTCAATTTTGACACTATTTGGTAATTGATTTTTGTGAAAATCATAATAGAATGATTAGTTCAAAAAAAAGTTAACTAAATCGGTACTCATATGTAATAGTAACCTATAAAAGTATTGGAATTCATAAAAAGTCTCAAATTACATTTATTTGGGTATTTATAACATCAATTATGTCAATATTTCATTAATAAGATAATTACTGCATCATCATTGTGTCATACATAAATTAAATTATCTAATGTCTAAAAATTACAAATAAAATACCATTCTGTAGGAAATATTTTTATCTTTCTAATTAATATTTATAGTCGAATTTTTCTTCTGTATAACCCTATATTAAAAATGATTTATTTATTAAACATTGATTTCAACAATTTTAACCTTTCTTTAAATAAATTAATAATAAATGTCCTAATCTAATCCAAGTGGGCCTAAATGGTCATACTGTTTTACTAAGGTTGCTTGTGGTCGAATTAAACGTATCCAATAGAATTAGGACATGTTTTAGGGTAATAATAATATCATTTTTACCCTTAATTACCCTATTTACTTTTAACCGTGGTAAAAAAAAGTAAAAAGTTACTATTCACCAAAAATTATTTTCATCTCATTGAACCACATTTTAGTCCTTGATATTAACCGTGTCTCTCAGATTTTAGAAATTCAATCCACAGAAGTGGTAAAATTTCATTTAAATGAAAAATTCAGTTTTTTAATTACCACTAAGTGGTTTCACTATTCAATGAAAATTGATGTTTTTCAGAAAAATACCAAAAATTCAGCCTAAGAATTATTTGATATTCTGAATTAAAAAATGATGTCTATTTTACCAAATTCAAAAAATATTAGTTGCATTAATTAATTTAAAAATTAATTCTTGTCGTCAAAAAAATAGCGTGTTTTTAAGAGACAATAACCATCAAAAGATTGACACTTATTTATATCTGGTTTAAATGTGAAATTAAATCCAATGAAAAACATTGTATTAAATGGTAAAAATATATTCTAAATATAATTTAAAACCACTCAAATTAATAATTTATTAATATTAATTATTTTGATTAAAAAATTGGGTTTTAATTAAAATTTAGTAATTTTCACTATTCATCAAAATATGAAAGTTATCCGAAAAGTACCAAAATTTCACCCTAAGCTAATTTCGATATTCCGAATCCAAAAATGAAGTCCATTTTGAATGATAAAATTTATAAAATTTCAAAAAGTAGGTATTACTATTCATAATGGCTAGTTCATAATAATATTATAATAATATCTCGTTTAGTGAAACTCGGTATTGCGTACTACACACGCTATCGATGAAGGTATTTATTGCATGTAATGCAAGCCATGTCAGGGATGCGTGTTGTGCAAGATTATTTTGGTGTAGCGTACAACACAAGACATTAATTAAATTAAAAAGAATATTTTTCATAAAATCTTGGGGTGTTACAATATGAGTATTTTTTCTCAGTTTTTAGTGAGTGACACTTTTTGAACTAAAATGTAAATTTTAAACTGATAACAGACACATTGAGTAATACTGGGAAAATGGTGTTTCAGATTGAGTTATGGATAATTCCTACACATGAAAAATTACTTATGTATCATTTTCATAAAATATAAAAACAAAAAAAATGTGTTTTCTTGGTTTTAAGTATGTGAGTTTTCTTTTTTACTAAAATTAATGTCAATTTTAAATAAAAAGACACACTTGGAGTCCAAGTGGTCGCACCATGCATCAAATTGAGGTTCATCTATTTATTAAAAATCCCAAATGAATTATTTATCATTTTAATAAATTGTAAATAAAATATGAATTCCTTTTCTCATTTTTGAGTATGTCACATGTGATATTTACTAAAATGTCATTTTAAACTAGAAACATGCACTTTGAGTCATACTGGTCACATAGTGTGTTGGTATGACATGAGACTGTTTCCTATAATTCCAAAATAATTTCTAAATATTTTTCATAAATTATTAATAGAATACGATTGATTTTTCTAGGTTTTCATTGAGTGACACTTATTAAACTAAAATGTCAATTTTAAACTGATAAAAGATACTTTGAGCCATATAGGTAATATCATATATCAGATTGAAGTGAAGTTAATTTTTATATTTCAAAAATTACTTATTGATCATTTTTTCAAAGTATCAAAACAATCTGAATGCATTTTCTTGGTTTTGAGTGTCATGTTTCTTTTTATGGAAATTGGAGTTGATTTTAAATAAAAATCTATACTTAGAGTCATACCGGTCACAACATGTGTTGGGTTGTGGGTCATATGATTTCTAAACATCCCAAATGATTTATGGATAATTTTACTAAACTATTAAAATAATATAAAAGTGTTTTCTCATTTTTGAGTATGTTACTTGTGTTTTTTACTGAAATATCATTTTAAATCGGAACATGAACTTTGAGTCATACTGGTCACATCATGTGTTGATTTGATGTGATAATGATTCCTCCATATAAAAAATTAATTAAGAACCATTGTAATAAATTATCAAGACTATATGAGTTTTTTTCTTAGTTTTCAATGAGTGGCACTTTTTGAACTAAAATGTTAATTTTAAACTGATAACGGACACATTGAGTCATACTAAGAACATCGTGTATTGGAATGAGGTGAGTTTTATTCCTATACATAAAAATGACTTATGAATCATTTAACCAATTTATCAAAACAATCTATATGTTTTTTTTCTCAATTTTTAGTATGTCAGTTGTCTTTTTTAGTGAAATTAATGTTGGTTTTAAATTAAAATACACACTTAGAGTCATAACGATCACACAGTGTGTTCGATTGAGGTGATCCTAATTACTAAACATCCAAAATAACTTATGAATCATTTTAGAAATGTATCAAAACAACATGAATTCATTTTATTAGTTTTGAATAACTCATTTTTAATAAAATTTCATTTTAAATAGGAAACACACACTTTGAGTCATATCGGTCACATCGTGTGTCAGTGTGATGTGAGACTGACTCATACACATCAAAAAAATAAATATAAATCTTTTTACTAAATTATCTTGAAAATATGAGCTTGTTTTCATGATTTTACATGAGTGACACTTTTTAAACTAAAATATCAATTTTAAACAGATAAGAGGCACTTTGAGTCATACTGGGCACAATTTATATCAGATTGAGGTGAGGATAATTGATATAGGTTAGAAATGAATTATGGATCATTTTCCTAAAGTATCAAAATAATCTGAATGCGTCTTCTTGGTTTTGAGTATGTCAATTGTTTTTAATAAAATTAATGTCAATTTTAAATAAAAAAAGACACACGTGGTGTCATATCAGTCACAACGTTCATCGTTTTGAGGAGTGTATGATTACTGCATATACAAAATGAGTTATGGATTTATTTCCAAATTTATAAAAATAATCAAAATATGTTTTCTCAGTTTTAAATATGTTACTTGTTTTTTTATTAAAAAGTTATTTAAAACTGAAAACATGAACTTTAAGTCATATCGGTCACAAAGTATATCAATTTTATGTGAGACTAATTCCTACATGTTAATAATGGTTTATTACTGGGTTTAATAAATTATCAAGTCTATATTATTATGTTCTCTCATTTTTAATTGAGTGACACTTTTTAAACTACAATATCAATTTTAAACTCATATCAAACAGTTTTAGTCATACTAGGCACATCAAGTAACAGATTGAGGTTTGGATGATTCCATCATGTAAAAAATGACTTATTGATAATTTTCCTAAAGTATCAAATCAATCAAAATGCTTTTTTTTTTTCAGTTTCAAGTATGTCAGTTGACTTTTTTACTAAAATTAATGCTAGTTTTAAATAAAAAGGCACACTTTGAGTCTTATCAGTCACACCATGAATAATATTGAGATGATAAGGATTTTTAAATGTCCCAAATGAGTTATGGATCTTTATAATAATGTATAAAAGTAATATTAACATGTTATCTCATTGTTGAGTGCATCACTTTTGTTTTTTTACTAAAATGTCATTTTAAACTCAAAAAAGACACTTCAGGTCATACCAATCAAATCGTGTGTATGTTTGATGTGATACTAATTCCTACACATAAAAAATAACTTATGAATTTTTTTTATAAATTATCATGATATGATGATCACTTTTTCTTAGTTTTTAATGGGTGATGGGTTTTGAACTAAAATGTCAATTTTAAACTGGTAACGGACACTTTGAGTCATATTTGGAACATTATGTATCAGATTAAGATGAGACTGATTTCTACATGTCAAAAATGGGCTATGAATCATTTTTATAAATTATCAAAATAATTTGAATGTGTTTTCTTAGTATTGAGTATGTCTTCTTTTTTACTAAAATTAATGTCATTTTTTTTTTAAAAAAAGACACAGTTGGGGTCATACTGGAAACACCATGCATCTAATTGAGCTTTGATTAATAGAAACACATAAAAAATGTGTTATGGGTCATTTTTAATGAGTATCAGAACAATATGAATGTGTATATTTAGTTTTGAGTTTGTCACTTGTGTTTCTTACTAAAATTTTATTTTAAACTGGAAACACACACGTTCAGTCACACAGATCACATCATGTGCGGTTTTACATGAGACTGGTTCCAATAGGTCACAAATAACTTATAAATCCTTTCCCTAAATTATTTATATAATATAAGTGTGTTTTTTCATTTTTCAAAGAGTGAAACTTTTTGAACTAAAATGTTAATTGTAAATTGATAATGGACAGTTCAAATCATATTGGGCACATCATGTATCAGATTTATGTTTGACTGATTCATATATGTCAAAAATAACTTATGGATCGATTTAATAAAGCATAAAACTAATATGAATTTTTTTCTTGGTTTTTATTATGTCAGTTTTCTTTTTCTAAAAAAACAATGTCAATTTTAAATAAAAGGACACAATTAGAGTCATAATGGTCACACAACCCATCAGATTTAGGTGTTACTGATTACTACACATTAAACAAATCATATGGATCATTTACTAAAGTATAAAAATAATATTAATTTGTTTTAGTAGTTTAGTTTATGTCACTTATGTTTTTTTACTAGAATGTCATTTTAAACTGGAAACATGCAATTTTAGTAATACCAGTCACAACATGTGTCAATTTAATGTGTGTCAAATTCCTAATGATCAAAAATAACTTATGAATAATTCACCCAAATTACCAAGAATATCCAATTACATTTTATTAATTTTCAATGAGTGACACTTCTTGAAGTAAAAGTTTAATTTTAACATGATAACGAACACTTGGAGTCATACCGAGAAAATAATGTATCAGATTGAGGTGATATTAATTAGTGCACATTAAAAATGAATTTTTGATCATTTTTCTAATGTATCAAAACAATTTAAATGTGTTTTATCAGTTTTGAGTATGTTTGTTTTTTTCCTAAAAATATTGTCAATTTTAAATAAAAAGAAACACTTGGATTCATACCAATAACATCATGTTTTAGATTGAGGTTAGGTTGAGTCCTAAATGTCAAAAATGACTTATAGATTGTTTTTATAAAGTATTAAACCAATTTTAATTTCATTACTTATATTTTAATATTTTATTTGTTCTTTTTACTAAAAATAATGTAAATTTTAAATAAAAATACATGATTTAAGTCATACCGGACACACCGTGCATTAGATTGAGGTGTGGATAATTCATACACATCAAAAATGAATTATAGATTAATGTCCTAAATTATCAAAATAATATTAATCTGTTTTCATGGTATTGATTATGTGATTTATGTTTTGGAACTAAAATGTAAATTATAAACTAAAAACATACAGTCCGAGTCATACTGAGCTCACTATGTATCAGATTGAGGTGGTGATGATTGAGTATACAATGTGATTTTTTTAACCATCTACATCAAGATAGAGAAGATAGAAATGTTCCATTTAGATGGAAGAGGAAAACCCATGCTACCTAAAATGCTGCATCCAAAAGAAACAAGTTTTATCTTTTCTAGCTTGTTCCAAATCATTGAAGGAAAAAATTTGACTTCCCAAAAGATCTGCAAAAAAATAAGTAATTATTATTGAAAAATGATAAGGAAGTTAACATAAAAGTAGTTGATAAAATAGTGATAAAATTAATTAATTAAGTAGTAGGAATTCAAATTTTCAAGATGTTTATATACATTTTCAACCCATTTCCTTATTGAAGAAGTAATTTCTTCATGATCTCATTGAAAAATAACAAGATAAGTATTAGATAAAAATGACGAGTAAAATAACTAAAAAGAGTAGACAAAATGATTATAAAATCAACTAGAATTAAATTTATTCTAGTTATATATCGTTAAACTATAATAGGATTATTATTAATATTATGAAACTAATATACAAATAATTTAGTCAATATTACATTACCCTAAACTGTTTACCCCTTTTCGATAGTATTAAACATCGGTTAAAACCTTTATAGAATCCAACTGACACAAAAATCTAGCATATCCATTAAGTCTTCCTTGATTGTGCTATAGATTAGTATATCCTTTCAATATTCTAGGTGGTGATAAACTCTAACTTAACAAAATCATTATTTGTTCATAAAAATGGTAACATCCCTATTATCATGTATTTTTTATTGAGAATGATGATGAGTTTTTTATTACTGAGCTTGTGAACATGGATCATTTTTTATAATGAATGTACACATCCATATTAATGATGAACTAGTGGAAATATTTTTTGATGGTGAGATAGTGAATAAGTGTCTATATGTAAAATATGGATCGGTTAAACATCTATACTCATGTAATTATTGTGAAATTATATGTGATTTATTGGTAGGACGATTTAATTTCATATCATGTGCATTCAAAATAATCAGTTTTAGTCGATCCATTTCACTATTTAAATCTTGGTGTGTTACTTGTATGAATTTCACAAGAATTTGTGATAAAATATCATGCATCTAATTGATGATTGAATAAACCAAAAAATTTCACCACCCACTAAAGTGAAACAAATATATTGTTATTTTCTATTATCATTTACCATCGCCCATGATGGAACCCAAAATATGGAATTATTCTAATTTTATTCAAAATATTATAAGGAAATTATCTTTTAAAATTAAATTAAATTTTGAGTAAATTAAATAAATATGTAATAGGAATTCACCTCTTCATGATTCCAATATACATTATGACACCATGTATTTTGTTCATTCATTTCTAAAATAATTTATTTCTTATATTATACTTCTCCATGATAAATCGATCAAAAATAATATATAATCATTATTATACCAATTCATTACACCGAAAATATATTTATAAGGTCATATACTGTACTAGGTCATAAATAAAAGGTAATCACCTAAATTTGTTTTTGGGAAACATTCTGACACCAGGTATGCTGCCTAATCATCCCTAAACATATTTAATTCTTCTTTTGAGTCTGAAGGTTTTTATAGATCTTGGTAGTAATGAAAAAATAGAGAAAACAAATGATTAATAAATATCATTAATGAAATTTTAATTACCTCTGGAACATAACTCTTTGGGATGATGATCTTTTCATGGTTTATGATATATCTACTAAATTTAAAAACATAATATCTACTGTGGTTACCATTATCTTACTATGGACTCTACAAAACCATTATCCAAAATATGTAAATTGTTTTAAAATTTGTTTTTATAGTTAAATCATTCTATATATACCTTAATCTATTTTCATTTGGAGTAATGCATATGCTTGTTTTATGTTCATTCAATAACTTCATGCCATGAATTTTCTTATATTTATTGACCTCCCAAACATATCAAAATTATTATTAAAACACATTATGAAAAATTTAATTTAAATTTTATCAATAAAATATTTATTGATGTGTATTAAAAACAGACAATACACATCATGTGTGGTTTTATTGTTGGATATCTATGAATTTGATCCAAAAAATGAATATTTGGGGTATCCAGATTGACTGTGACCAACATCCAGTGCTGCCTAAAAAACAAAAAAAAAATAATTAATGAGAAAAAATATATTTTATGTGATTAAATTTTAGATTTTTAACCCTGCATTATAGGCATGAAAATGTGTATGTCATCTATTTTTTTTTCAAATGCATGGTGAATCTCATTATTATTTTTATCAATTTCTTCCATCACTAATTTTTTTTTGTGTAGAAATGATACAGGGATTAATGACTCCAATTTGGGCTTTTCATAATTTTCCCTTTATATAGTAGTGATATAAATGGATGTAGAAAATATGAATTGTTATTAACTTTAATAAACATATTAGATCACTATTTTTAGAGACTTAATATGAAAATTTACCTTATGTTTTTATTCACAACAATGACTCCCAACCATTAAAACATGAGAATATCATTTATACACTTATGACAAACTATGTTTGTCATGAATGTTACATATATTTATTCTTCATATATAATGTAAGAAGTTTTTAAATCATTAAATACGGTCTCTACATGAATTTTTAATGATAATAAATTTTGCTTTGGAACTGGTGTGGAAAAGGTACTCATGGAAGTTTCTTTTGATTTCTTGGATGATTCACTGGATTTTCTTGATCTGATCTTCCATTTCCTCATCGCTTTATCTGTTTGTAATATCATAACTCACTTCAGAACTTTTTTCATTAAATATTAAATGATTTTCATATGGAATAATTTTTTAAAGAAACACCTCCTGTATATTTTAAATATTAGACGGACATGATATAAAAGTTCCAATAACGTCATTGGCCATTGTAATATCTGGATCATCAATTAGGATAAGTAACTCATGGGGTAGCTCTTGATATACCTCAATCCCTAATGTCATGAGATATTTTAAGAGTTATTTGTTATATATCATATCTCCCAAAATATTATACATCACACCCCTCTCAATGAGGAGTTTTATGGGTATTGATGGAGAGAAATCACATACAACTTTACCCTATAAATTTTTTGAAATATAATGTTATAAGAATTTGATTGATTCACATATAGGATAAAGTGTTATGAAAAAATTTATTTCCTCAGGTAAGGTATGTGGTTGAGGGGAATGATTATCCTCAAATCTAGTTGGGTCATTTGGTGCTTCATGTGTGGATATTTGTTCCACCACCAGTTTTTATTTATCCTTTCTTACATATTGGTTTTCCAGACCATGTTAGAGAATAATATATTGGAAAGAATCTATTTGTTCCTGTAATGGGAAATGAATTACTATTTTTTCATACTTACACATATTTCCCATAATGATTTTTTATTTTCATCAACTAGTTTACCCTCCTTATTTATTTAATCCTCCTTCAATAGCACAACATGGGATGGAAGTGGATTCATATTTTGATTCATCAATATTCATATAAAAAATGGAACATAAGTTATTTGCTATCACATAAAAATTTATTATTAATTTAAAATACATACCAATTTATTCCCTAGTAAAGTGTGCCCCATCCTTTCTTTGTGATATATGTACATTGTTTTTGATGAATGGTGTTGAATTTCATATCTATTTTGATATTTCATAAATTAATAACTCTAAATCAAATTAGATAAAATAAATAATATAAAATAGTAAATTATTGAATGAATTAAACTAGATATTATTTCTCATCACATTGAATGATGAAATAATTCCATGTTTCATTCTTTATAATGTGTGTATAATTAACTTTTGGGTGGGGATTTACATTCCCCTCATCATCTATAAAATGTAACTTGGTAAGAAGAGTCTTGATACCTCTCTGATATTTTTTAGTAGCCAATAATACAATTTTTTTAGAAATATTATAATATAAACAAAGCTTGTAATGAATACTGGAAATTAATTTAATGTTTCATTAATTAATTTTTCGATAAAATATTGAAATTATATCGTAACATTACCTTTATATCTTCCCAAAGGGGATCTTTTATTACAGAATAGATGTTGTACCAAAAATCAATATCAATCTGCATATTCATCCTTTTTGTGACCCCAACATAACTAATGAATATTGACTTCTTGGGGTAAACATGATGGCTACATTGATTCTAGACTGAAGGTTCTGAGCGCAGTTGAAGCTCGTGGGTGGATGTTCCCACTTGGCATTTTGTCATTAGAAAAGATCAATCTGGGATCAATATGATGATAAACTCCAGTATCCATGGATCAAATCATAGAAATTGACAAAGAAGAAGGATAGTCCCAGAACCACAAACGAGGATCATCACAGGTTGATTATAATTAATTTAATTAATTGACAAGAAATACCTTTTTGGGTGTTCTTTCTTCGTTGATATTCTTGATCACGTTATGATGTGATTCGTCATTGTGTCGTAGAACCCAAGAATAAACTTCCTCTAGCAGTGATCTACATGTGCCCCACATATCTCTGAACGTTGTCAAAGGAGTCTCTGGGTGCTAGTGTGGAGAAACCATTTCTTGCATTATCCTCCTTATATCGCCTTGATCTGATAGAGGATATCTCTTGGTCTTGAGAGAGTTCTTTGAGGAAGGAATTATTTAGGCCTTTAGAGAATTCTCCAGAATTGTTGTGCATAATGATTGGGGAAAATTGTTGGGGTTGTGAGGATATTTATAATCGGGATTGAGGTTATAGAGTTATGACAATAAATAAACTCGTTACACATTTTATTTATTTCATTAAATCTTTTTGAAAACCCCATGTTGAATAATTAATTCCTTGACATGTGCCCACACTGATTTTAATAAATATTATTTAATAAAACAATATTATATCCTCAAAATCATGACTGGAAAAACTACACGGTGTGTAATCATTAATACACAGTGTGTAATTGCTTTTCATAAAAAACTACACAATGTGTAATCATTAATACATGACATCTACTTGTTTTTAATTTCTTTTCCAAAATGAAAACTACACGGCGTGTAAGCATTAATACAAAGGATGTACTTGTTTTCAAAAATAAAAACTACACAGCGTGTAATCATTAATACATGTTGTGTACTTATTCTAATTTCATTCTTCCTCCCACATTAAAATGATTTAGGATTCCTTGAATAATTATTAAACCACATATGGGAATAATATTTATTCTACTTTAGATACTTGGATACACTTAGTGTGTGACCCTCTAGGCCTCCTTCTTCTTGGCATTAGGTGATCTCACCTAAAGTCCAAGATTACTATCTAGCAACGGGTCAAGGCACCCAAGAGAAAGAAGTTGACGCCACATTGACGTGTCACCACATACGAACTCTTACCGTGTAATTTAATCCCTTTATCTCAATATCTCATCAAGCAGGTTTCATGGTAGTGTCATAAGCCTATATGTTTGATCTGTCATTATTTGACTTCCAAAAATAAATTTGTTGTTACACCATGGCCATGGAATTTGGGCGACAATTCTATTTCAATCAAAAGGCCCGAGATATCTACTTCCATAAATATAGAAAGGAAAAATCCTTCTTCAATTTATCCATTAACAACATGTCATTTGTGATGCACCCAACATACCCTACTTCCCGCCAACTGTCTTCGTGAAAGTTTTCGTCAGCAAATCAAAGTGCACAAGTCATGAAATAAGTTGATAATAATCATCTAGTCTAATTACCATTACACACGCTCGTAGATAGTAGTGTCCTATGACACCAAGACATGCAGGATTACTATTGATGAGTTTGTTCTCATAATCTCCTATCTTGGAGATTACCAAGTGAAAACTCTAGGAGAGAGAGTCTAGTCTTCTTACAAGTACTCACACATGACGGTATGTATACTATGTGCCCTATCATAGTATGTCATCCAACTGTAGAACTTTATTTAAGAATATTGTTATAGAATTTCAAGGCGCTCATCATAGTGGGGATCTGCCATGACCTTATTAATGCAATAAATATTCCAGGACATTATTATATTATAGTCATGCAGAACAATGAACAATATATAATAAGTGTAAATTCATGTAATCAAAGTACAAACAGTTGGTTCTTAGGACACCAACTCTAACAAACTTTCTCTTGGACTAGAGACAACTAAATACAACTTTTAGTCCGCTAGACTTCACATGATGGTCATGTTTCTAATGAGTCAAGGATTTAGTCAAGGGGTCTGCCATGTTGTCTTCTGTGGAAATACTACTCATTGCAACTGCACATCTCTAAGAAAAATCCCTCAAGAGATGATACTTCCAAAGTATGTGCTTTTTCCACTAATGTGACCTTGGCTCTTTTGCAAGTTCCATCACTGCAGTATTATCACAATAGAGTGCGATATGATCTTTACTGCTAGGTACTACATCCATCTCTTGGACGAAGCTTCAAATCTATACTGCTTCTTTAGCTACCTCAGAAGTTGTGATATACTCGAACTCTGTTGTAGAATCGCCCACCACACTTTTCTTTGAGCTCTTCCAGCTCACTACACCTCCATTCAAACTGAAGATGTATCCAGTCTGTGACTTCATGTCATCTTGTTCAATCTTGAAATTGGCACCTACATGTCCTCTGATGACTAGTTCCTCATCTCCTTCATAAACCAAGAACATATACTTAATACACCTCAGATACTTAAGGATATTCATGACTGCCATCCAATAGCGGTCTCCTGGATCGGCTTGATATCTACCTACCACACTTAATGCATAAGTAACATCTAGCCTCGTACATAGAATAACATACATGACTGACCTAATCACAGACTCATAAGGAATCCTTTCCATTTTCTTTATTTCCTCATGTGTCTGAGGACACATTTTCTTGGAAAGGTAAGTGCCATATGACACTGGCAGTAATCCCCTCTTGGACTATTCTATACCGAATCTCTTTAGTATCTTGTCAACGTATTTACTTTGACTTAGACCCATCATTCTCTTGGATCTATCACAATGGATCTTGATCTCAATAATATATGTTGCCTCACCCAATTCTTTCATAGAGAAGCATTTATCCAACCATGCCATAATTGATAGTAAGACATGTACTTAGTTTCCAATTAGTAATATGTCATCAACATATACTATTAGAAAAATGATTGCACCTCCACTAAACCTTTTGTAGACACAAGGATCACATTCTTTCTTCACAAAGCCAAATTCCGTTACGGCTTCATCAAAATGAATGTTCCATGACCTTGATGCTTGCTTTATTCCATAAATGGATTTTTGAAACTTGCATACCTTATTGGCATCCTTTTGAGTTAGAAACCCTTAAGGTTGTGTCATGTAGTCATCTTCCTGGAGGTTCCCATTAATGAATGATATTTTGACATACATTTTCCAAATTTCATAGTCATGGTAAGCGGTAATGGGAAATAATATTTCGATGGATTTCAACATTGCAACCGGTGAAAAGGTTTCATCATAGTCAATTCCTTGATGCTGTCTAAAACCTTTTGTAACTAGTTATGCCTTATAGGTGCTGACTTGTCCCTCCATGTCCAGTTTCTTCTTGAATACCCATTTATTACCAATAGGATTTACATCAAATAGAGGATCTACCAAAATCCAGACTTGGTTTTGGTACATGGAATCCATTTCATAATTCATGGATTCTTTCCACTTGGAAACTTCTGTGCCTTAAACTACTTCTTTATAGGTAAGAGGATCATCATTGTCAACCAATAATGATTCACCATACTTGGTGATACGAAAACCATATCGTTCTAGTTCTCTCACCTCTCTCATGCTCCTTTGTAGTTCTTGTGTCTCTGGAACAGATTGTTCTTCCATGGGGCTTTGTGGAATCTGCTCTTGTACCAACTCTTGTGTATCTTCTACCTTGACTTCATCGAATTCTATCTCATTCCCACTATCTATTTTGGAGATGTGATCCCTCTAATGGAATATGGTGTGTCTTTCCACTATAACCTTTTTATTTGAGGGGTTGTATAGGTAATTTCCCCTTGTTTCCTTGGGATATCCTATAAAGATACACTTTTTTCCTTGGGGTGCAATTTTGTTACCTGAAGAGGCCTTAACAAATGCTTCACTACCCCACACATGTAAATTCGATAGCATGGCTTTGCGTCCACTCCATAACTCGTATGGAATACCAATTATCGATTTAGTTGGTACTTGGTTTAGTATATGTGCTGCTATTTGTAATGCATATCCCTAAAAGGATAATGGAAGACTCACATGACTCATCATTGATCTCACCATGTCCAACAAGGTGCAGTTCCTCCTTTCACTTACACCATTCCACTAAGGTGTGTAAGGAGGAGTGAGTTCAGATAGAATCCCAAACTCCCATAAGAAATCAATGAAGTCCTGATTATGATATTTTCCTCCTCTGTCTGAGCAGACTTTCTTAATCTTCTTACCAAGATGGTTCTCAAATTCATTCTTGTATTCTTTGAACTGATCAAAAGAATATGACTTATACCTCATTAAGTAAATATATCCATATCTACTAAAATCATCAGTAAAAGTTATGAAGTACGAGAACCCACCCCTTGCTTCAACTGGAAATGGTCCACACACATATGTGTGAACTAATTCTAGAAGTTCTTTAGCCTTTTCACCTTTCCCACTAAATGGGGCTTTGGTCATTTTGCCTTGTAGACACACATGACATAAACCAAGTGGTTTTAGTTAAAAAGAATCTAAATACCCATCTTGATGTAATTTTGTCAAACGTTTCTCATTGAAATGACCTAGCCGGTTATACAAATGTTGGGTGTAGAATGAGTCATGTGAATTAACTTTGTCATCGAATGCCATTACTTGGTTTTTATAGTCTAACACATAAAGGTCGTTATATAAATGTTCCCTACCAAAACAAATTCTATGTTTATAAAAATAGAAACATTCATTTCCAAACATGAAGATAAATCCATCAGTATCTAATCTGGATACTAAAATAATGTTTTTGGTTACATAGGGTACATAATAACATCTTTTCAATACCAAGACTATCCCAGTAGGCAATGTGAGGTGGTAGTCTCCGACAGCTACAACAGGGAGTCTAGCTCCGTTGGCCGCTCACAGATCCCCCTCACCTCGATCAATCTTCCTAAAACTACTTGGTTCCTATATTTGGATACAGATGTGAGCACAACAAGCAGTATCTAATACCCAATTAGTAGAAACAGATAGATTGGATTTGATAACAAATGCACCTGAATCTTTCCCTTGCTTTCTTGGCAGGGTGTAGTTTTATTTCCAGTGGTCCTTCTTGCCACATGCGAAACAAACAACCTTCTTTTCTCTTTCCTCCCCTTTGATATTCCTTTTCTTGGAAGGCCTTGAAGAGGCTTTGGTCTTAAATCTCTTCAAATCCCCTTTAATTTTATTCACCATAATGACGGAAGGTTTTTCACGCTTCATATCATTTTCCACTTGATGAATGGGGATAAGGATATCAGATAGAGACTTATCAATGTTGTTCATGTTGAAATTTATAACAATGTTAGAGAATCTCTGGGGTAGTGATGCAAGAATGAGATTGATACCCAGTTATTCGGAGAGTTCAAACCCTAGAACATCCAAGCGCTTAATGTAGCCAATGATCTTACTACATGAGGCCCAGCTGTGGCACCCTCTCCAAGATTGCTCTGAAATAGAGACTTGGATATCTCAAACCTTTTCTGTCTTTCTCACTCCTGGTATAGACAATGGAGGTTCTCAAGCATGCTATAGGAATCCATGTCTTCATGAGACTTCAAGATCTCACTATAAATTGATGTCATCGTCAAACATTAAACATCGAGTGCATCGCTCAAATATTAATCATAGACCAGGAAATCTTCATCACTCGTCCCTAGGGTAGGAGAATCAGGAAGTGAGGACTCCATCACGCAAAACTTTCGTTCATGGCATAGGATAACCCGAAAGTGCCTAAACCATTCCTGATAGTTTCTTCCTGTGAGGATATTGTCTTTATACAGAATTGATCACAGAGAAAATGTGGTTGATGAGTTTGTCATATTGATTCTACAAATTAAAATAGTAGATTTATTAGTACTTTCTTGATTACATTTTATGAGAAATAATAGATTTTATTAAGTCTCCCACTATTTTATCAAGTCCCAATGGCCCTCACCATTGAACTCAGAATTTCCAGTTTCTTTGACATTCTAGTGGAAAGGATCCATATTCCCCTTCGCATAACCACAACAAGGGTTGTTCATGCTATTTAAAGGTATTTAGGTAGGCAGGTATTTGCCAACTATGAGCTTACAGTTCCTCGATCTGTTGAGTGGACTCCCCAATCTTGAAATCCTGACTTGGATTTCCTCAACACTTGCTTCCATTTTATAACAATTCTAGTAAGGGCTACTGCTCTTGATGTAAAATGTTTAAGTCAACCTGAAACTTTCATATGATCATCCTTTATAAAAGTAAGTGTCCCAATAAGGGTTAGTCAAAAACATAGTTTTATTGAGTCATTCACTTAATCAAGTAACATAAGTCTTGATCTAACGTAATATGGTATTTGGGGGATTTTATTATTTATGCATAGTTTTGCATTATCACATGCTTGTTAATATTAAGTGATGATTTCTTAAGTGATTAACCATGTTCTGATAATGTTTATGAATAGTACAGTTTTAATTTTATTCTATCTTTTCATGCTTGTTTACTTCATTAATTATGTGATCGCGACAATACATACATAATAAATAAACCATGCAATCAGATAGAAATAAAATAATATGGCATGATCATGAGCTTCTATTTGTTATCTTATCTAGGGGGTTTGATAAGCAAACCCTGGCCTAGGGAAAAACAAATTGAACCTGATTGTTCGTGTTTTGAAGCTCCCATATATCTACCTTTGTATCTTCTTGGGTTGGTTTCACCTCAGCCTTGGATTTTGAACTGTCTCCTCTGGCTTGGGAGATCCTTCATTACATGGGGTTTACATTAAAGAAACCATGGGCACGCATGCCATACATATTGTAGGAAGAAGGCTCGCAAGCCAACGAATTATATTAAATAAATTTAAATGAAACCATACACACACAAAGGGTATTTATTCTAGCTCTTGATCATCCATATCATGCAACGTCATTTACACATTTTTATAATTCAAATTCTTTTAATCATTATTTCATTAAGATAAGATTCACTTGAATTAAATTAATTATGATCTTATAATTAATCAGTTATTTATCTTAAATTCCTTTCTAAATTTCCTTGAGATTATTCTCATCTATATTCCTTGTATAGGTCATTGTACTTTGGAGGAAACCTGGTGAAATTACATTTCTGGAAAGTACACGGCGTGTTGGCTACAATACACGGCGTGTATTTTTCACCCTTTATCCAAAGTTCACACTGAGGAATTTGGAGTTTTTTTTGTACTTTGGAAATTTTGGAGTACACGACGTGTAGATTAATCTAACATGGCGTGTAATTCCTTGTTATGCGGTTAACGGCCTGGAAATCCCATGTACGCGGTTTCTCCTTGTACACGGTTTCACCTGGGCTGGATCGGACTACATGACATGTTGATCCAACATACATGCCGTGTATTCCGGTTTCCATGCGCTGTTCAGTTCTAGTCAACACGGTGTAATAAATACTTAGGCATGATAAATTCACATGGCATGGTTTCAAGACCAGTACCGGTTCGTTGAACCTAAGTACATGGCCTGTAGTTTTCACTACACGCCGTGTATTCTTGTGTTGTACATACATAAAGGTCAGCTCCTCTGGACGAGTTCCTCATTTTTATTTTAATCAAAATTAAAATTAAAAGGTCATTTCTGTGATGTGAATCGAGAAACGAAGGAGGAAGAACATATCTCATTCATTCAGTTTTATAGAACGATTTATCTTGAATTGAATCAAATATAAATTCATATATTATTAATGAAAATTAAATAACTATAATCAATGTTGTAACCTCGCTCTGATACCATTTGAAGGTTTCGGGCACAGTGTAAGCTCGTGGGTGGATGGGCCCACTTCGAATTTTTTCATTAGCAATGATCAATCCTGGGTCAATACGATGATAAATGCCAGTCTCCACAGATCGAATCACAGAAATAGACAAAGAAGAAGGATAGTCCTGGAACCACAAATGAGGATCGTCACAGGTTGATTATAATTAATTTAATTAATTGAAAAGAAGTACCTTTTTTGGGTGTTCTTTCTTCATTGATAATATTTATCATGCTCTGATGTGATACGTCGTTGCGTCATAGAAGCCAATGGTAGGCTTCCTATAGCGGTGATCAACACATGCACCACATATCTCTGGACGTCGCCAAAGGAGTCTTCGGGTGCTAGAGTGGAGAAACCTTTTCTTGAGTTGTCCACCTTAGATCGCCTTGATCCGATGGAGGATCTCTCTTGGTCTTGAGATCATTATTGGAGGAAGGAATTCTTTCGGCCTTGAGACAGTTATCCATAATTTTTGTGCATAATGATTGGGGAAAAGTGTTGGGGTTGTGAGGATATTTATAATTGGGGTTGAGGTTGAAGAGTTATGACAATAAATAAACGAGTTACGCATTTTATTTATTTCATTAACTCTTATTGAAAACCCCCGTGTCTAATAGTTAATTCCTTAACATGCACCCATGCTGATTATAATAAATATAATTTAATAAAACAATATTATATCCTCAAAATCCTAAAGAGAAAAACTACATGACATGTAATCATTGATACACGACATGTACTTATTTTTCATAAAAAACTACACAGGGTGTAATAATTAATACACGACATGTACTTATTTTTTATTTCTTTTCCAAAATGAAAACTACACGGCGTGTAAGCATTAATACACGACGTGTACTTGTTTTCAAAAATAAAAACTACATGGCATGTAATCATTAATACATGGTGTGTACTTGTTTTCATTTTATTTTTCCTCCAAAATTAAACAATTTAGGCTTCCTTGAATAATTATTAAACCATGTACGTGAATAATCTTTATTCTATACGAGATACTTGGATACACATAGTGTGTGACCCTCTAGGCCTCTTTCTCGTTGGCATTAGGTGGGCTTTCCTAATGTCCAAGATTACTGTTTGGCAACGGGTCAAGGCACCCAAGAGAAAGAAGTTGACACCACATTGACGTGTCACCTCATACGAATGCTTATCGTGTAATTTAATACCTTTTTCTCAATATCTCATCAAGCAGGTTTCATGGCAGTTTTATAAACCTATATGCTTGATCTGTCATTCTTTGACTTCCAGAAATAAACTCGTCGTTACACTATGACCATGGAATTTACTTGACAATTATATTTCAATAAAAGGGAACGAGGTATCTACTTCCATAAATATGGAAGGGACAAATCCTTCCTCGACTTATCCATTGACAACATGTCATTTGTGACACACCCAACATACCCTAATTCCCACAAACTATCTTCGTGATAGTTTTCATCAGCAAATATAAGAGCGCGATTCATGAAATGAGTTAATGATAATATTCTAGTCTAAGGACCATTACATACACTTGCAGATAGTAATGTCTGATGACACGAAGACATGAAGAATTATTACTGGCAGGTCTGTTCTCATAATATCATCTTGGAGATTACCAAGTGTGAACTCCATGAGAGAGAGTCTCATCTTCTTACGAGTACTCACACATGATGATCTGTATACTATGTGTCGTATTATAGTATCTCATTCAACCATATAACTTTATTTAAGAATATTGTAAAACCATTTCAAGGTTCTCATCATTTCGAGGATCTTCCATGACCTTATTAATGAAAAATATATTCCAGGACATTATTATATTATAGTCATGCAGAACAATGAACAATATATAATAAGTGTACATTCATGTAATCAAAGTACAAATAGTAGGTTCTTAGGACACCAACTCTAACATAGAAAACCAAAAATTTTATAACCTTACATCTTTCCTTGATACTTTTATTCAACATTTTCATGTTGTTTCATTCTTTTTTTTTCATCATCATGCTATTGATCCCCTAATAATTATGCAGTTTCAGTATCAACAGTCTCTTCTTTCCTGGGATTCGTAACTTCATCATGTGCAGTAGACATTTTTTCATGAGTTATAAAAAATTGAATTTATATTATGTTAACGTAGTAGAGAACATATGATATTATGAGGAAAATCATAGTATATTAAAAAATACTTTAACCTTCTCATTGAACTATATTTATTTTTTTAAAGGGTTAAAGAATCTGGATCCTCTATCAAGCATTCAAATCTACTCTTTGTGGTCCTCTATATTGTACACGACATTTTCTACATTCAGACTGCCATGAACTAACTGTGATCTCCCAATGAAAGGGTAATCCTCAATTGAATTTTCATCTGACCCTATAGTTGTTTTAGTTACTAGGTGGAAAATAAATCAATTATTATTTTTGGATCTAAGACATAAAATCAATGCATTACTTATGATTCCATTAGAAATGTCTTATCCTTTTCCCCTTCCACACTGAAATTCAACTTCATGATGACTATTTCATCAGCATTCACTACACTCTTATTGTAAACCCATTTGTCATTGAAAACCAAAACTTGAAATTTTCTATATTCCAACTCATATATCTATTCAATAATCCTTAAATATGACATATTCTCATAAATTGGATTACTATACTTAGAACCATATATGTGTATCACTTTTGATACAAGTGTAACTCAACTATTTTTCACCATACTGTAGTCATCGTGTTCTTTTATATAGAACATATAACCATTGATTACAAAATTAGTGTAAGATATAACATTTTAATTTGGTTCATTGGCTATACATCAAAGTAATTGGGCAGTTTAATTCATTTTTTTAGATAACTCCTTATAAATTTGATCTCGGAACCATCCTTTAAACTGTTGATTATTTGTATTTGATATCCATCCATCAGCATTTAATTGATTCAAATATATAAGAATTTATTTGTTGGCTTCAACATATAGATCAAAATATTCACTATTATGTAAAATTAAAAGGTTTTATTTCTCCCACCCTATGATGGTAATTGTAACAACATCTCTTTCAAAAATATCATCGCCCATAAGGCATCTCTTGTGACGAGACTTTTGTTGGCCGATGCTATAAACATCTGATAGGTAAATATTAATAGAGTAGATATATTCATTATTTATATAAATTTATAATAAATTTATAAAATTTAAATATATATAATTATTTCTTTAAAACAGTATAAATACTTTTAAAAAAATAATATTGATTTATTTATAATTATAAATTTATAAATTTATAAATACAGTAAATATAAATTTATAAATATATTTATTTATATAAATTTATTTACAAATACATTTTTATCATTATTAATAAATATATAATCTTATATGAATTAATGTTAAAAATGAGTGAAATTGAATCATTAAAAATTAGCACACTTTAAAAATATTGAATTTGTTTTTATATTTTGTTAATTAAATATCAATTATTAAAAAAATATGTATATATAGTGAAATAAAGATTAATATACATTGAAATTATTAAAATATAGTAAATGAATATATAAAAAAAATTATAGAAAATTATTAAATTCAAGAAAAATAAGAAATATTAAATATTAAAAACGAATCTACACCTAACTGTAATAATATTAGAAATAAATAAATAATTTTTTTGATTAAAAATATAATAAAATAACTGTATCATGTTATAATGAAATTCTAAAATGAATAATAAAATTTGAATAAAGTAAATATATATTAGTTATATTTGTTTTTATATAAAATTCCATTAATTAGGTAAATATTTTTGTGTGTTGTATATAAAAATGCATTAATTACGTATATGTATGTGAAAATAATGTAACACACATTTGATATATGTTAAATTGAAACAAATCAATTGAAATTCAATTATTTTCATTACTCGATGCAATTAGTCGATATTTTTAATTAATATTAATTTTTAATTGTAAACCAATCATCACTAAGTATATCACTTATTTAATATGAGCACAAATATTTTTTGTATTATATAAATCATATTTTAGGAAATATTATATACATTCATATATATTTATATATATTGAAATCTATAATATATTTTTATATTAAATTTATTAATGAATAATTATTTATATACACCATAAAAATTTAATAAGACATCAATATGTTTTTATTTATTACATTTTATTCATTTTCTATATATATATTTAATATATATTATATATTACTATTTATATTTAATATATATATATATATATATTAAGCATATTCATTTTTATCAATATTGGTTTCACTAATAATTTTTTAATAATTTTTTAATTTATTCTTTTTTTATTAATTATTATAAATAATTATTTTTTAGTTTTTTTGTTTAATTATGAAAATTTATTCATTTTATATATCTATATTTAATACAATATATTTATTAATATTTATAATTTTTATATATTTGTATTAATTTTTTTCATCTTTATCAATAATTATTTAATTAATAAAATGTTTAATATTTTTCTTAATTTATTAGTTATTTAATTTTTATTTATTTAATTTTTTTCATCTTATTCCATTTACATATCTATATATTTAATATATAATATTTATTAATATTTATAATATAAATATGAATATTAAATTTATTCATTTTTATCGATAATTATTTAATTAATAAAATTGTATATATATTGTTTAATTTACTCATTTTTAAATTTTACTTGTTTAATTATTTCATTTTCTTTAGAGCATTTATCAATGCTAAAAAAAGCTTATAAATTCTACCCTTTATTAGTGTTAGAAAAAAGAGCAGGTAAAGGGTACCCTTTATCAGCGCTAAAAGTAAAGTGATGATAAATGATACTTTTTATCAGTGTTTTTTACTAGCATTGATAAAGGCCAACATTGTTAAAGGTCTGTTTCGTAGTAGTGTTTATTAATATATATTTTGAATAATTTTTAATTTATTACAATTAATATATTCTATAATTTTATTGGACACTTGTAATGGTTACATATCCTTGGTTGAATCATGGGTCTTACATTCACCCCTAAATTAATTTCATTCTCAAGATTTTGGGTGAACTTCTATACATAAAAATGAAGCCCTTCGGGCCATTTCACGCATAAAAAAATATCTAAAATATAATTAATCACATTAAAATAAAATCACATAAGACCCCAAAATGTGTATCTATGCCTTTAAAAATTTTATCAACCTTAAACTTATTAGTCCATTATGGTATCTATAACTCTAAATATATTATCATACGATAACATCTTAACCTCTAAAGTTATCTAAACCCTGCTTTGATACCAATTGTGACACTCTAGACTTTCACTCTTGTATCTTGTCCTAAAGAATATTCTTTACATACTAGCTTAAAAAAACTAAATCATACAAAACATAAAAATTGATAATTATAATATCAACCACAAATATGAGTCACTTAAACACACAAGGACTTTTAGTTCTAGAGTTTTCGAGAGTTGAGTAAAACCCTTAACTAATGAAACCCATATATTTCCCATCTATTGTGTATTTTTACACTAAACCAAGGATTCCTTATTTTATAATAATTCTTCAATATATACCAAAAATTATCCAAACATTATGCCTATCTAGACATATCATACTTAATACTCTTCATCATAACTTGGTGAAAAGGAAAACATAAGAATGGTGAGCTCAAACTCTTAGTAAGGTGTAGCATACAACATAACCTATCATGGAAGGACATAGGAAGAAATAAATAATATTCAAATAGTCTCATATCACTTATAACATGGTCCTGTAATATATCTATAGATAATATAACAACATAAAAAATAACATATATAACAATAAATAATTTCATATTTATTGAATGCATAATGCCCAACATAAAAAACACACCATTAATACCTCATTCCAAAACATCATACATAAAATTGCAAGGGAAAAAATAATTCCTCAGCTAGTTTATCTCATGAGACATTCCTATTATTTGGGTGGATATATAATTTTAGGCCCCAAATCTCATTAATTATGTTCAATGTATTTATCATATGAAATAATAAATAAACAATACAATACATAACCAATGTGGCATAGTAGTCAATAAACATTCCTATATAAATAAAAAGTATATATATTGTTAATACTTCACCATTAAATGAATAAAATATATTTATTTTTAATAACACTTAAAACATACACCACAGAGAGTAATGGGTATATAATTAAGTCAATACTAGAAAAAATAGAAATAGTTGAAGTGATATAGAACATATCCATGAAATTAGTGAATATGGACATGAAGTATAAATTAAATTCAAGAGAGTTATAAAGAGATATAGAGAACACAACCCTTATGAATTAGGTGGGGTATAAACTATAAATTCATAATATCATTTATAGGGTAACTAAAAAGACATAACTCCATAAGAGATATATATTTTAGAGTTTGAAAAAACAAATTGAAGAAAAATTTTAAAAATAATATTCATAAATCTTTCATAATACAATTATATATAAACATCTAATACACATTCCAAATTATATTTCAAGCAATGAAAGTAAGTAATTAGAAACCTAAATTTCAAAATAATTCTAAATATTTAAATCTTGAAAATAAATTTAGATAAATTATTAAATGTAGAGTGATTGATAAAAATATACATAAGTGGAATAAAAGTTGTTTAGTTATTCTTGAAAAACATTAATCATTATTTTTAAAATGAAAAAATCAATGAATAATGGGAATAGTTTTTTCGATGAAAATAATTGAAAATCTATTATAAATAGTTATTAAGAAAAAAAATTATAAATGTGATAGAAGGTTCTCATGTAGTAAACATTAAAAATGATATTATTATAATTTTTTTATCAATAATGTCAAATATTACCCATGTGAAAAATGTTAAAAATATTTATTTCAAACCTTGTTTAACGTGAAAGATATTATACAGTTACCTTAATCCATTTTTAAGTATAAATAATAATATTTTCCTAAAAATATAGAGAATATAGAGATAGAAAGGAAATATTTTCAACTATAAAGAAGATATATGGTTGAGTCCATATACAAGAAAATGTTTGGTTGAATTTTAACCCAAAGAGAGGTAAAATTTGCAAAAGATTTGTAAATACTATAAAATAAGAAAGTAATATAATATAAAATAATCATATTGTGTATGAAAATAAACTTGGGAACATATAGTTGAAGAATAAATGTTATAACATAATGAAAGTAAATTAAGTTAAAAACAATGCTTACAACATAGGAAATGTATAAATCAAAGGAAAAGTAAAAGGGAGAGAATAAATAAAAGTAAAATTACCAATAATAAATATTATTTAATATATGAGAATTAAATAATGTAATATTTTATCCATAGAAAATTAAATTGGTTCAATATTAGAAACATGTCTCAAGGAATTGAAATGAAGACACAGAACCTTAACCTTAAGTCCTGTTTTATTTCATCATATTTTCACCTCTTGTATAGTAAAATTATGTTTATTAAAATATGTATGAAAGAGTGTACTATATACCTTGTTCATTATTGATCAATCATAATCAATTGAATTTATTGATTACTATTTAATTTGAGTATATAATGGATTGAAGTAATGTTTTCTTTTAAATTGTCCAGTTTTGTATCAATTTCATGAAATTGATTATTTTTAACTTATTGTTTTGTTAAATTATTTCCAAAAATAATAATACATTATAAAAAATATTAAATAATATAAACTATCCTTCAATGTTGGTAGTTTCAATTACAAATAATCTTCATTATGTTTTTAAAAAAAACTCATGAATCATTCTAATCATATCCCCAGGAGTATCAAATCAGGTTTGTAGTTATTGCCATTAGTTGTGCACCATTTGAAGGTTGATTTAACGCCTAATAAAACTTTTTTAGAGTTATTACCCATTTTTACCTTTATTACCGATCCTAAATACATATTTTTGTATACAGAAATGGATTTTATTTCTATGAAATCATACAATCTTTACATTACGAAAAATTAGGATGATTTATGTGTGTGGGAGTGTTTGAGAATCATAAAGGCTTATCAATGTGGTATAGGTTGAGGTAATGATGATGTATCATTGAGAATATAATAATTGATTCATAAAAATGTAGCACATTAACATTTCTCATTGGAAAAAAGTAAATGGAAAGATTGAAAAAATAATTGTAGAGACGGGGTTAAGAAGCTTACCTAGGAAAGTAGCCTATTAAATATTGATAAGAGTGCCTTAGAACCATTGAAACTACTTGAAGAGACTCTTGATAAGGTAAACGAGAGAAAAATCATGCTCTATGGTTGTTTATTGGATAGGAATGATAAAATAAGTGTATTTTTATACTTTATAGGGGAATTATTTTGGGTTAAAATACTCATTATTATGTTATTTAATCAAACTAATTTTTTGTGGCATTGATTACTATGAAATTAGTCAGCTTAGTATTAACAGAAATAGGTTTATTTCATATTTAAATTGATAAAAATATGAATGGATCCTCCAAACCACTATATTAAATGTATAGAATAATTTTTAAGGGAATAAAATGTAATTAAGGTTAAAAAATGTCAAATATATTTTTATAAATTCAAATTAATATTTTAAAATTCATTAATTTAATCCTTAAATAAATTTGTCTTTGAAAATGTATTAATAAAATTTTAATTCATTATTAAATCATAATTATTCCTTAAATTGTTTGGTATTCATAAACACTATAATTCTTTACCATTACCCAAAAAATCACTTCTTGAGAAAAAATCCCAAAAATAAATCCTAAACTAATTACAAAGTGATGATTAAAAATTTATATCCCTTTTTATAAAAATAACTCTGTATCTATATGAAATTTAATTATTAAATAAAAACACTTGTGTATTTAAAAATTACACATTTAGCATAAATAATTTGAAAAACATTTTTCTGGAAATTCAAATTTTTATTCCAAGACATGAGTCTGTAATTTTTATTCAGTGACTTGTATACATTTTTTATAATTAAAATTAATATTTTTTATCAAAATATTATATTTCTTAATATTTTTTATCAAAATATTTTTTTTAGAATCCTGAATAAATAATAGTTACATTACCTCAATTGAATCACAAACCTTATATCTTATCTTCATGTTGGAAAAGACATGATGAATCTTTAATGGAGATTACACACAAGCAATGAATGTATATAGTAAATTAATAAAGGAAAAAACACATTTTTTTTACTTTTTCACCCAAATTGGGACACATCTATGGATCACATATAAAATTTGTGTTGTTATTCTAATTAATCACCACACCACTAGTTTGCATTACAAAACATTAAGAAAATATCACTATACATACAAGCTCCATGACCTCTTCTTCTCTTCTTCTCACTACTTATCATGAGGATTACAAAGGATAAATTCAAAAAGGGGTATAATTCATATGGATATCAATCATTGATAGTGAAACAAACAATAACGGGGTTCTTCATGTTACCTTTCTCTTCACTTTTAGATCATTATTGATATGCACAAGAATGAATTACATTAATGACTTCTCTTCAATAGAAATCTACCCAAACTCAACTCACTCAGTTATACCAATTATTTAATGATGTACTACATTGATACACCATTCTTCCTAATATTTTATATTTATTTTTCTTATTTATTATGTGTATCAATCTTCCAACTATATGTAGTAGGTTATTCTAATTCATGAGAATTTTGAAATTAAAATTTTAAATATCAATAAACATAAAATAGCCTTCAAATCAAATAGAACCATTATATCATTTATAAGGATATCCCCACTGTTAATATTATAATAAGAAGTTCTCAGTCATTATAAAACATCCAAACTAACTAGAGAAACCCATTTCATTCAATATATTTATTTCTTTATATTAAAGTAGTCATGGCATTGAAATTATCACCATGTATTGAAATATATGTCACATATTTAATTTTCATCAACTACTAGTAGCATTATGGGAGGGAAAATAGCTTCATGTCATGATTTGTTTTTAATTATAAAACAACCCTAACCATAACATTCATGGATTCACTTCTCCCTTTATTGCCTACATGCAATGAAATGTTTACTTTAATAACAACATGATAACAATATTAATGGAGTGCTCTTGATTATTACAGAAAAATAACCCAACTCTTAACATTCTAGGAACCTATTACTTCCATATAGCTAGATGATAGGGAGTTACCCCCTTCATTATTATATTACTATATAATTAAGATCCTTTTTCCTTATTGTGAAATCCCTAGTCACTGTGTGACTTCTTTCAATTCATAAAATCAATCCTCAGAGCATTATATCCATATTACACCTCACAAAGAATAAATACCATGTGAAACGGTTCTTATATTACAATTATATTCATATAAAAGTATTCTTAAAACAATAACATCTCTAAATCCATAGTAAAATATATTTAAAGAAATTATCTAAGCGAATGTGAGTCAAAAATCACTACAGTAAACAAGAGAATTAATTAATCATTAGAATGTTGTCCATAAGAATGGATCAAAACCTCTATTATACTACCATGAATCCATGAATAGTATATCCTATATATTCTTATACTTAATTGATATAAATTTCATTAAGAAAAAAAATTCTAGAACAGAATTAAATATAAGGGAAGAAGGGAAATTCAAAACTCCTTTGGTTGAAGCGAATGACTGAACACAGATGTCTAACCTATACTTTTTAAATAAAAGTGTTCTAAATAATTTGGTGAATATTTTTTCCATGTGATCTTGTATTTAGAAAAACACTAGTATCAAAATTTTTTGCTACATTTTTTCCTATAAAAAGTGGTGATGAATCTCAATGTGCTTCATACAAGAGTGGTGTACCTGTTTCTTTGTTAATTTGACGAAACTTTTTTTGTCTCGCTAAATTATCATTGGTTTATATATGACTTATCAATGATATTCTGATTTCTAATCCATCAATATTAATTGTGTATAGGTATTTGTTGCTGAAATATATTTTATTATTGTTTAAATCAATGATTCAAAGTACTATTTCTTTCTTAGCTGAGCAAAAAAAGTTTTTCCAATGATGAAATCTCCTCCACTTATGTATTTTTGATCCAAAATATCATCAACCTAAATATCTTCTAAATAGACCAAAATATGTAGATCTTATATGAAACTGAAAAACAATCCATAATTTAATATTCCTTAGTATCTAATTTTCTTCCAAGAGATTCCCTTATTTTAGAAAACTCTAAAAATTTCTTGGAAGACATATTTCATAGCATATATTAGGACTAGTTGATTTAATATGGATTAAAATTAAAATAAACATTTTATATAATGTTGAATATTATCCCTCTCGGTCCTCATGCATTCCATGTTCTGTTATAAATTTTGTATAAGTTAAAATTGTCTTTCATTATTCTATTTTTAACTTCTTCAAAACCTTGCTTTCATATTTCCCCTATGTGATAAAAGAATAAAATAAATTTGTTGAACTTTTAACCTAAGAAAATAAATTATCTCTCCAATTATAAACATTTCAAATTAAGATCTTGAAATATTTGAAAACCTAGAAACATAATTTTGTATGTTTATTCCAAATATGATGTCATCCACAAACATAATCACTATCAATTTCTCTTCTTCTAATTATTTCATATAGTGATTATGATCAAACCCCCTTCTATTGAAATAAAAATTTCTCATATATGATTCTAGAAATTAATACCAAGCATAAGGTTATTTCATGATGCCTTATAAAGATTTTATCAATTTTTACACCTTCAAATAATTACTTACAATAAGAAATACAATAGGTTGTTCAATACAGACTTATTTATACCAGAATCCATTATGAAATGTTTCCTTCATATCCATTTGGAAAAAAATTAACTTCCTTTGAAGAAAAACAATATTGAATTTTCATATTAATTTCATTATTACCACTAGATATAATTTTTCCTAAACATAAACTCATTCAACTTATGTATAGGCCTTCTAAACCATACTTTATTTATTTTAAACTACTCTTCCATTTGCATAAATATTTTTTTAAAGAACCATTTAGTTCCAATCTTCTTATGATTTATTAGTCTATAGAAAAGCTCCCATGTTTGGTTCTTTTTTATTTGGTCCTACTATCATTCATAGTTTTATACTATGATTCCTCCTTAATTCTTGAAAAAATAATGGTTATACCTCAAATAATATAGAAGTGTTGTATATTCTTATCATTATATATGTCTATTTTGCTGTAAATTTGTCTCTAATAATGTTTTTTGGATCAATACCAACATCAATTCTTCAATTTTTAGTCATATATTGACTACCTTCATTACCAAGTACTTCCTATGATTTATCTTTATAATCAAAATCAATTGGGGGATTTTGACACTCAGCTAAATCAATAATTTTCTCTTTGTTTTATTAACTTATTTCAAGTTTTTTTAATACAATTATTATTTTATTAATTTTTAATAACCTTCAGATCACTTATTTCAATAATTTTTTTGATCCTTTTTTTGAAACAATTACATATTTTACTCATTAATTAGTATCCAGAAAATATACATTCATAAACTATATAATCATAATTTATCTTATTTACCTCTTTATTTCTATTTAAACATTTACTTTCAAATAGTCAATAGTTCTTTAGTGATGAATTCATGCCATGAAAAAATCTATATTGTGTCTTATCTTATTCATGACTAAAAAACAGTAGTTTTTGAGTGTACTCAACCACTTTACAACTTATTTACAACAATGTTAAGATATTATATTTTATATAAATAACATCTCAACCATATTATTTACTATAAGGTTCCACCATTCCACAACTCCATTCTGTTAAAGATTCCTTACCACTGAAACATCGTTCATTATTCCATTCTTCTATAAATAATTTTAAACTCCAATTGAAATGTATTCAGTTTCATTGAATTACTATTAAATATCAATGGTTCTTCTAGTTTAATTTTTTTCACTTATTTTTAATATCATTATATTGTATAACAATTATTTCATTGATTACGTGAATATAACACATTACATTCTACTCTAGTCATCAACAAATAAATTAAAAAACTTCTCACCATAGGCTCACCCTACCTAATTGAATTTTATATAGCAATGTGGACCAAATTTAGAATATTTATTAATCTCTTATTATTTACATGGTAAGTATTTCTCACCATTTTTCATTTCAATCATGAATAAAAAGTCATTTATTTGTTCTCCTTCAGTAAAGGAATTTCAATAACAACTTTCAACTTTATTAAATTCTTCATTATTTATTGATTAATGGGCCCAATACTCTAATGAAAACAAGTTTTATCATATTCTATAGTAAGGAGGAATGTATTACCTTTCATATCCCCCAAATATAGGTTTCTATTTATTCTCCATCACTTCATAAGAGAGTATTTATACATTCCTTTAACGTTTCATCCTTTCTGAATGAATGTGACATCCAACATGAAACACATAACTGACTAAAAAAAATTAATTGTGTTAAAGTCCATCAATATAAAGAACATTAATGATATTAAATTTATCTATGGATCTGTGATTCTTACCACTCCTTTTGGTCTTTAGAGCTCCATAAATTACAAACCAAATGGTTTAATCAACTGTTTATTTCAAATTCTATAGTATATTAACATATGGGATGAACACCCACTATCATGAAACTATATCATAATATTCTTTTTTTCCTTTAAAGCTATCTCAAGAAGAATAACATTCTCTTTCATCACTATATTCTTTTTTTTCCACGAAATTTTAGAATGATTTGAAACATATGTTAGTCTATTATCATTTTATTCACCATAATAAAATAAATCATATTCTTTTACCTCCTGTAGATAAAATATAGTTCTTAAGGGGATTAAATTTTATTATATTGGAACGAATATTCCATATATTCTATATGAAAAACATAACTTTGTTTCCTATAATTGACTGAAATATTAACAATGTCAGAGTGGTTAAAAAAATACTCATAGAATGAGTTTCTATTCTCTTATATAGGATGTGTTTCTATTCTCAATTAATAAATTCCTATTTTCAATCCTCTTACATAACCTTCAAATTCAATAGAATCAAAAAATATGAACTAACCGGCTAAAAAATTAAAATTTCATATGAGAAATTACTTGTTGTTTTCATTTCTCCACATATACCCGAATTTTAAATAACACCTTATTTTTTGGTAAGTTCTCAGTGAATAAAAATATTAACCATCCATATATTACCTTTTTCTCATCACATTTTTCCATATCTTTTTATGTTCAATCATCAAATCCTATACCAATTTTACCCATGAAATTGGTTCTTTGATCACTTAATACTTCTTCAAGAAATCATATTCCCTATTTAGCCATTTCCTTTAAAACATCATATAAAAACTTCCCAAACTATATATTTTTCATTGGGACATCTATTTTTATTTCCTAATATTACATCATTTAAAAATATACCACTTCCTATTTCACCATATCAATATTATTAGATTTTATCTTAATGAACATATTAGAATTATCAATGATCATTGTCTAATCCCAAATATTTAACATGTAGTTCAGTACTTCTTTAGGTTTTACTTATCCTTTTTCATACTCTTCCCTAAAATTTCCTATATTTTCAACTTTTAACTCAATATTATCAACTTAACATGATCATTCCTTTAACAATCCAATAATATTATTGTTAATATTTATCTATAGATCAAGCTCCTCAATATCCCAATCTAATTCTTCTTTGAGATTAGTAACTCCCTATGGTTTATCATATTCTTCTCCTTCAAATTTTTTATATCTCTAATAAATATATCATAGAATATTATGTGTATAATATAATCTTAGTTTCAACACATTATAACAATATTCATCAGAATATTATTCCTATTTTCTTATCTACACTGTTATTTAAATTTTAATTCTAATTTTATTTATATAATTAAATTTCCTTATTAGGGGAATTTTTTTAGAATTTCAACTCACCAAACTCTAAATCATAATATTTTGGACACATAGTGTTTATGTGAAAAATCTATCCATAATGAAATCGAGTTAATGGCAACTTAACTATAAATCGATATATACATGTCATATATTTGCATACTAGAAGTGAGAATACATTATCACTAAAATCTTCATCATATTAAATTTATTAAAATTCATTATTCTATACTACTATGAATTTCATTTCTTTAAATCAATATTCTAAACAACTTTCTAAATTCACTCTCACTTCATGTGTGAAAAATGTTCTATGAAAATATTTGATAGATAAATCCTGAAGAAATACTTCATCGAATCAAGACACTTTTGGATTGTAAATTAGTGGAATCTTGGTATAAATTTTTTAACTCTATCATCATATTATATATAACATGAATAATTCCAAAAATTGATCCATCCAATTAAATTATATTATTGAATAAACTATAAAAATTCTCACTTGAACTCTCATTTATGTAATTAAATCTATTTTCAAAACATAAAACTTTATATTCTTTACTTTACTATCAACTACATATATATTAACATGATTTTTTCCAATTTTTTTGAATCATGAATAAGTTAAAATATAGTTATAACCACTTTAATCAGATGGTTGGAGAAACTATCAATACTTTCACTTAAAATCACCTTTAAATAATCAAATATATTTTAAAAAACATGAAACTTTATCTCTATTAATTTTCTATCAACTATATATATATATTAACAAGTTTGTCCCATATTCTTTCAGATTTTTAAAATTCCAGAAATTTCATGTATACATGATTATACAATGATCCCACCATTTCATTTTTTACTTAGCTTAAAAATTTGACAATATCTCATCTATTTTTTTACTAATCATCCCATGGAATCACTTACTTAAACTCCATGTACTGCTACAACATAAACATAAAGACCAATAGATTATGAATGTGATATCATTATGTTATCCAACACCTAATAATTACAACCATAAAATAATGGAACTTCCTATACATTCACAACATTCCCCATGAAAACAAATTTTTATCAAACAAATTCACCAAGAAATAACCAATTGCTCTGATACCACTTGTTACGATTGAAGGCCTCACTGATCACCTTAAAATGGAGTTGATTTAGGGTGACTAGTAATTTATTTTTGTCTTAAATTCAATAAAATATTTTATTCATTTCAGAAAATACATGATAAATTAATCACGATTATCATAAATAAGACACAACTATATGTAGAAAATTAAAGAAGCATAGACACATCCTTTTTTACTTAATTCATCTATATTGGCCTATATAGAAGGATACTATATAAAAATCATCTTGATATTACAATTAATCACTACTTTTATCATTGTGATTATAAATCATTTAGACGATATCACTACACATAAAAGGTATATGAACTTTTCCTATATTCCACTCTCTACTTATCAAGTGGGTTAAAAAGAATAAAGTTGATATGTGAGTTACACTCACAAAGATATCAATCAGTTTTATAACACTAAAAAATAATATGTATTCTCCAAGATGAACAATTCTTTACATTAATATGTTCAATGATATAAATAATAACTCTTTACTTCAATGCTCAAACTTCAACAGAAATATTCCCAAACTCAAGTCACCCTTTAATTCCAGATATTCAATGAAGTCCACTATTGATACACACTTTTCCGATAATTCCCTATTTCTTTTTTTATTCAATATGATTATAATTATTCTTATTTGGTGTAATATATTTTTCTAAATATTAAATATTTTGAAATTAAAAATTCAAATATCAATCAACTTATAATAACATCCACTTCAAATATAACTATTGGATCATTTCTAAGAAAATATTAATCATTGATATTAAAATATATAGTTAATGGTTATTCTAAAAAATCCAAACTAACTTGATAATGTGAATTCATCCAATATTATTTAATTTTTTAGATTCATTTTGTCATAGTGTTGAAACTATCTTCATGAAATGTCAAATTAGTCCATTCTTTAGTTTTATTCAAAGTATTATTGCAGCATGACATAGAGCCTCTTTTCATGAACATGTTTTTCATTATAAAATAGCCTAAACCTTAGAATTCATGGATTCAATTAATTATTTGTGATTTACATTTCATGATGTGGTCATTTCAATCATGGAATCATATAAATATTCAAGTTTTTCTCTTAATTGTTGTTTCAAAATAGCCTAAGGATTAAAATTCACAGCTCATGGGGCTTCTCTATTGCTATTTGACATGAAGTGACCCCCTTGAATTATTTTTTATGATATATGAAAGATCATATATCCCACGATGTAAAACATTTATTCATAGAATGACTTATTACACTTTATACAATCCATTCTGACATTATTTTGTCTATATTTTACCTCACATGGTTGACTATCATGTCACGATATAAAAAATGTTTCTTAAAATATTTTAAAATTTGAAAAAATACGAATTATTTAGATAAATCCAATGTATGAAAAATTCATGGTGTGTCCATTCTCATTATGGCATGATATATTCCAATATAAAGATACATTTCCATTTTTCTAGACTTCATCTTCATTTATTATGTGGCCCATATTCTCTCACTGCAACATGTTCCTTTTACTACTGGAATCATGAAAGTATAATTTCAGCCACATCAACTTAACTCCAAACATCTTTAAATACCACTAACAAAAACAAATTTCTTCTAATTGATAATAAATCAAATAATTACAACCTTTGGTTTCAATAATAATCTATCCACTATATCAAAATTATAATTGATCAATCACGTCTCCATTATTACCAAACACATCCATTGCTACATCACCATAGCCATCCCTTTCATGACCCATCCTAGAGGGGTCACTTCCGTGACTACCCCAAGCCCACCTTTGATAGGCCATGGGCTGACGACTAGCACCAAGTAGGCATATCCCACAAATGGGATACATTTTCCTAAGTAACTATACACACACACACATATCCAAGCCCAAAATGTTTAAATGTAAAAACACTAATTCACTACGGGAAAAATCACTATTTGCGACGGGTTATTTGCGACAGGAAGAAATCTCGTCCCAAATAACCCGTCCAAGAAGCTATTTGCGACGGGAAGACTAGCCCGTTGCAAATAACAACTTATTTGCGACGGGATTTCGTCTCCCCTCGCAAATAGTTTGGCGCGACTTGCACGCAAAACCGCGCGGGTTGAGCACCAAACCGCGCAGGGGTATTTGTGACGGGTCCCGTCGCAAATACCCGACGGCGGTCAATCCCTTTTTGCGATGGGATGTCGTCCCATCACAAAAAGACTGTCGGCATGTACTATTTGAGATGAGTCCCATCACAAATAAACTTTTAACCGCCGACTGTAATTAATGCGGGCGAGGGTAATTGCGACGGGAAGCCCATCACAACTAATCCCGTCGCAACTAATCTAACCTATATATACCCCATCCGTTTTTTCCCTAAATCATTCAGATCTTGCTCTCTCTCTCCCTTCATTCTTCAGTTTCAAAGAGAAATTTTTTTTAGTTGAAGTTTTTTATACGAGATCAATCGGAGGGCGTCAATATCTTCAGAATATCAAAGTTTAAGGTATTTATATTTTATTTTTTTATATTTATTTTATTTTAATATGTTAATTTTAATTGTTGTTTATTAGTTCTAATTTAATTAGATTTCAATTGATTTTTATTTATATTTAGTTTTACTAAGAAATTGATATTGCTAGTTATAATTCTAAACAATTAGTTACAATTAATATTAATTAGATATAATTAGGAATAAATAAATATAATTAGAAATAAATAGTTATAATTTGGAATAAATAGATATAATTAGCAATAAATAGATATAATTAGCAATAAGTAGTTATAATTAGCAATAAGTAAATATAATTAGCAATAAGTACATATAATTAGAAATAAGTAGATATAATTAGGAATAAATAGATATAATTAGGAATAAATAGATATAATTAGGAATCAATAGATATAATTAGGAATAAATAGATATAATTAGAAATAAATAGATATAATTAGAAATAAATAGATATAATTAGAAATAATTAGATATATTTAGGAATAATTAGATATAATTAGGAATAATTAGATATAATTATGTATAATTAGTAATAATTATGTATAATTAGTAATAATTATGTATAATTAGTAATATTTATGTATAATTAGTAATAATTATATATAATTAGTAATAATTATGTATAATTAGTAATAATTATGTATAATTAGTAATAATTATGTATAATTAGTAATAATTAGAGATAATTAGTAATAATTAGTGATAATTAGTAATAATTAGAGATAATTAGTAATAATTAGAGATAATTAGTAATAATTAGAGATAATTAGTAATAATTAGATATAATTAGTAATAATTAGTAATAATTAGATATAATTAGTAATAATTAGATATAATTAGTAATAACTAGATAAAATTTGATATAATTAGTAATAATTAGTAATAATTAGTAATAATTAGTAATGATTAGAAATAATTAGCAATAATTAATAATAATTAGTAATAATTAGTAATAATTAGAAATAATTAGCAATAATTAGTAATAATTATCAATAATTAGTAATAATTATCAATAATTAGTAATAATTAGCAATAATTAGTAATAATTAGCAATAATTAGTAATAATTAGCAATAATTAGTAATAATTAGCAAAAATTAGTAATAATTAGCAATAATTAGAAATAATCAGGAATAATTAGGAATAATTAGGAATAATTAGGAATAATCAGGAATAATTAGGAATAATTAAGAATAATTAGGAATAATTAGGAATAATTAGGAATAAGTAAGAATAAATAGGAATAATTAGAAATAATTAGGAATAATTAGCAATAATTAGCAATAATTAGCAATAATTAGCAATAATTAGCATTAATTAGCAATAATTAGCAATAATTAGAAATAATTAGCAATAATTATCAATAATTAGCAATAATAAGAAATAATTAGCAATAATTAGCAATAATTAGAAATAATTATGAATAATTACCAGTAATTAGAAATAATTAGCAATAATTAGAAATAAAAAAAATTATATTATAAATATTTACGAAAAAACCATATTAATATTTTTAAAATAATAAAAAATTTTATTAAATATTAAAATTATCAATATTCACAATTGGCTTTTCTCTATTCTTAACATGTTCAAATCTCAAAGGGTCACCAATTATCAGGTCATGCGCAATAAAAAGTATGTGTCAGCCATGTCCAATTTAAACACTATAATTGTCCTTGCATGGTTGATCACCTCGCAAGTAGTGTTGCAATCGGATAAACCTAGTCATGCTGTTCTTATCTATAATAATTATCTCACATGAACATTTACATAGACCATTCTTCCTTGAAAATTTAGGGGAAAAATAATGATATCCCCTCAAAATTTTAAGGACGAATGATCTATGTAAAGTATCATGTGAGATGATTCTTAGAGACGAGAACGTCATTACTTTGGTCGTCCTATAGCAACACTAATTGTGAGGTGATCAACCGTGCAAGTGAAATTATAGAGTTTACATTGGACATGACTGACACAAATTTTTTATTGCACATAACTTGACAATTGACGACCCATTGAGATTTGAACATGTTAAGAATAGAACAAAGTCAGTTGTGAATATTGATAATTTAAATATTTTATAAAATTTTTATTATTTTAATAATATTAATATTTATTTTTCATAAATATTGATAATATAATTTTTTTATTACTAATAATTAGTAAACGAAATATGCTTGGATAATGAAGGGAAAATTTTTAATCATCTCCAGAACGATGATTACCAAATTTCCTTTCATTATTCAAGCTGTTTTCCTTTTGCTAAGTATTGATAAGTATTGCTAAATTAGTAATAAATAGTGATAATTAGTAATAAATTGTAATAATTAGTAATAAATTGTAATAATTAGTAATAAATTTTAATAATTAGTAACAATTAGTAATAATTTGTAAAAATATGTAATAATGTGAAATAATTAAGAATAATTAGGAATAATTAACAATAATTAGCAATAATTAGTGTGAGAAAGATGAGATTAAATGAGTTTTCGGACAAAAGAGTAGTCATAAATCCACTGGAAATTGTGTGACACTTAATTAATGATATTAAGTAGTTGTAATTATTTATCTTATTTTTCAGATAGTGTTTTTATAATTTCAAACTATTCAAAAATAGTGAGGATTTTATATTTTATGTAGAAAAATATGGAACAAGGAAGTCGACATCAGTCATTATTAGATGATTGAGCTTGGATTAATCAACGTAGAAATCCAAATGGTTCTCTTTTAAATCATGTATATATTTAGGGTGTTGAAGCTTTCTTAGCATTTGCATCATCCAAACCAAAATATGTTTCAGAAGGCACAATTATGTGTCCTTGTAAAAAATGTGCTCTGAGAACGTTTGACACATTTGACAAGGTTGGGGGACATCTCTTATGGTTTGGTTTTCAATCAGATTATGTTTTTTGGTATCAACACGGTGAACACAGTTCCAGATAAGATACTAATAACTAGATTCCAGATCCATCAATATTTCAAAATTTAGTACATGATATTGCAGGTCCATCTGCGCAACAAACTGAAACTCACAATGATATTGATTTAACTCCTGAGTTGGCACCATTTGAATTTTATGAGTTGTTGAGGTCTGCTGAGGATTCATTATATCCTGGTTGAAAGATAAGAAAATTAGAAGCGGTTGCAAAATTTATGGCTATTAAATCAGATAATGCAATGTCAGACAACTATTTCGATCAGATATTTTGTTTGGTTAAAACACTGTTACCTGAAGGAAATGTGTTGCCTAAAAATTACTATGAGAGCAAGAGGTTGATTCATAATTTGGGCCTTAGGCATCAGAAGATTCATGCATGTATAAATGATTGCATCTCATATTCTGGTGAAAACTAGTTACTGGATATTTGTCCCACATGTTGACAATCGAGGTATAAAGAAGCTCAACCAGGGAAGTCTAGATCAATTGTAGTAAAACTGTTGAGATATTTCCCCCTTACACCCAGGTTGTAGCATTTATTTATGTCTTAGAACACAACGCCAATGATGTCATGGCACAAAACCAATATTTCAACTGATAAAAGCTCGAATCATCTATCTGATGGTGATTCATGGAAACATTTTGACCGTCTGCATCCTTATTTTTCTATAGAAGCCAGAAACGTGCTATTGGGTCTTTCTACTGATGGTTTTTGTCCGTTTGTTTCTTATGGTAGTCAGTATTCATGTTGGTCTGTCTTTATAACTATGTACAATTTTCCTCCGTGGATGTTGATGAAGGAGCCTTATATATTTTTGACTCTATTAATCCCTAGACATCCGAAAAATAATATTGATGTTTATTTCAAACCATTGATTGATGAGTTAAATAAATTGTGGAGTGACGATGTTAATACATATGGTGTTGCTGCGAAACAAAATTTCATATTAAAAGCTGTATTGATGTGGATGATTAGTGACTTTCCGGCATATGACATGTTATCTGGTTAGAGTACACATATTCTGAAATCATGTCATTATTGTATAAAAGAAAACAAAGCCTTTATGCTGGTCAATGGAAAAAAACCTTGCTATTTTGATTGCCACTGTGTATTTTTTCCAACCGATCATCCTTTTCGGAGGGAAAAATTTCATTTCAAAAAAGGTACAATTGAAAGGGATGAACCTACAAAGATGATCACAGGTACATATTTAAAATCAGTTGTATTTTCATTACCCCCCATCACATTTGGACCAACAATAAACCAAAAAAAAATTCATGGCTTTGGGAAAGAACATAATTGGATAAAACGAAGCATTTTTTGGGATCTTCTATATTGGTATGATTTATTGGTCCGCCACATGTTGAATGTTATGCATATTGAGAAGAAATGTTTTGATAATTCATGTGATACAGTTTTGGATACACCAGGTAAGACCAAAGATCTTGCCCAAATTTGCAGGCGACTAGAACTTGAATTATTTGAAAATGTCAGATCATAGTGGTTAATGAAGCCAAAAGTATCTTATACACTATCCAAAGAGAGTCGCTTATTTTTTTTTTAGTGGATTGGAGATTTGAGACTTCCAGATGGCTATGCTTCCAATTTGCGTAGATGTGTTAAGAATGATTATATTACTAGATTAAAAATTCATGATTGTCATGTTATAATGGAAAGACTTATGCCAATTAGATTCAGAGGTTTGTTGAATTCCATGATTTGGGATTCAATAAAAGACATATCATATTTTTTTCGAGACATTTGTGCAGTGACAACAGACTACGATGCGCTAAGAAAACTAGCAGAAGATATTGCTGTAATTATATGTAAACTGGAAAAAATATTTCCGCCGGCTTTCATTGACTCAATGGAACATCTGATATTACATTTTCCACATGAAGCTAAATGTATAGGTCCAGTACAGTTTCTATGGATGTACCCATTCGAGAGATACATGCAAAAATTGAAGAAAAAAATACGTAACAAAGCATCAGTTGAAGGCTCAGTTGCTGAAGCTTATTTGCAAGATGAAATTGCTTTTTTTTCCTGATCTCATTATTTTGAATCTCAATATCCCTCAAAAAAATTACATGGGACAAAACAAGGAGAATGTTAATGAAATAATGGACAATCAATTAACTGTTTTTATTAGCCAATTCTTGGTTTCGGTGGAGTTCATGAACGATGGATTTCAGATGATGAACATCATAGAGCTCATACATACGTTCTGTTCAACTGTGTAGAAATGACATCATTTGTCCTGTGATTGATTCTATCACTTATTCTATAATTTATTTTATAGTATTTAAACTTATTTTAGTTGTATGTTATATGATAATCATATCAAGAAAAAACTTCCACAAATTACAGCAGCTGCTCTTGAAGAACGCAGACAATTTTTTTTTCTCAATGGTTTCAAAAACTGGTAACATTAATTATTGATGGTTTAATATCAATTTTGTTTATTATTTATTATATTGATAATTGTTTTATAAATTTTCAGGTGTCTTAATATGCTGATAAAATTGATAAGAGACTCTGTATATTGAGTAACCCACCATCCAAAATGGTTAAATCTTATAATGCATATGTGGTGAATGGTTTTCGATTTAATACACATGCATACGGGGAATCAAAAAAAAACAATGAACTGTGGAGTTTTCTTGAGAGGATCACATCACATAGAAAATGAAGTTGACATTTAAGCCATTTTGGATGAAATTATTGAGCTGTTTTATCTAGGATAGAATTACATAACAATGTTTAAATGTCGGCGGTTGGATACTGAAAGTGGTTTTCATGTTCATCCGACTCATGGAATCATCGATATTAAATATAAAATTCTTCTTGCAGTAAATGAACCATTTTTACTAGCTCAACAGGCACATCAAATTTATTATGCAAAGTACTGTGATACTTCAAGAGACTTGAGCGATTGGTGGAGCATAATAAAAATGAAATCTCAGGAAAATCAGTTTACTCAAACTGAATGTGGTTCCACTGAAGTGGAAGGAATTGAATTTTTTCAAGAGACAGATAAAAATCCATCTGATTCACAAAGAGACATGAATATCGATTATGACACCCCACAATTGAGGATCAATGGTGATGAAGATGTTAATGATGTTACAAATGAATTTGAAATGACAAGAGATGATAAAACTGAAACTCATATGGATATTGATGATGCTGAGGAGGAAGATGAAGACATTGACATTGACAGCTATAGAGAAGAGGATGAAGATGAAAATTGACACAGTCAAATGCTGGTTATAATTATAACTAATATATATCTATATATAATTGTTATTTTAAACTATCTGTTAACTACAATCATTTTGTGTTTTAGATGGACTCTAATCTATTGCGTGAGTTAGAGGAGGATGAGCTACCTTTTGATGATGAGGATGTGGGATCAGCTGACCCTCAGCCTACTGGTGGTTCAAGAGGTATGTAGAGGGGGATGGTATTGCGCGACTGATGATTCCTAACCTTATCCTCGAGCGACGTCCACATCTTGGTTTCGATCCACGCACACAGAGGTATGCTAACCTGTATATTTTAGTTATATTTAATTAATTTATTTATATATATACTAATTTTTTGATTATTTATTCCTTTTTCCCAGTTTTCAGCATGTAGATATTGGACCGGGGAGCGCTATACTGCACAATTATTTTTCTCAGTCATGGATCACATGGGAACATATTTCCGTTGATGTGCGACGCGACATGTTCCAGCATTGGCTGGTATGTAAATAAATAATATTTATTTTGAAATTTATTTTATTAACAACTTGATATTATAAATTATTTGTAGGGTTTATGACATCCTATCGATGATAGCATGCGCGATGCTATCCACACGACATGGCATGTTTCTATGTGTGACCGTTTCCACCAGTTTTTACACAATTTGAGAAGGAAAGACATTAAGAAAGCAGGGGTGACAGAATTTGATGAGCTGTATAGAGCCCACCGACCAGAGTATATTTCATCTCACGTTTGGGATGGATTATGTTTACACTGGTTGGGTGGTGGATTTCAGAGGAGATCTTCAGTGGGACAACAGAACCGGGGAGACAAGAGGTGACACATCAAGACGGTAGCCATACATTCAGTTCAGATAAAGATCATCTGGTAAGTGTATTTTTTAAATATTTTATATAACTTTAAATATAAATATTTTATTTTATATTTCTGTAGGCAGTCGATCATCCCGATATTACGGAGTTCGACGTTTATCAGAGGATGTATAGTGATCCAGCCACTGGAGATATTAGAGGTGATTGCCAGCGTCAAATTGTGGTTAGTATTATTTTTTTCAGTTCTACAATTAACTGTATATAATATTTTGACAGTTTTAATTTTAAATTGGAATTAAAGGAGTCATATGAGGCTGCGACCTCTCAGACACAGGTTGAGGGTCAGGACGAGACGACTGATCAGACCAGTACTCACCATTTCGATGAGGCGGCATGGATGTAGCCGACTCAAAATGGCTCTGATAAGGGCAGAGTATATGGAATCATCTCTCATTTAACTCCTGGTACTTATTATGGTACTACTATGATGTTGGCGTCCAACTCTAGAGGAGGTCATGGAGAGGCATGATCTTCTAGCTCACAGTATCAGAAGTAGTTGCGAGCTCAGGATGAGCATATAGAGACTTTTTAGAAGTAGCAAGAAGAGATGTGTCAGTGGCAGCAGTAGTAGGAGCAACATTACGAAGAGCAGATGTGTCAATGGTAGCAGCAGCATCACAAGCAGATGAAGTACATGCACCGTCTGACTCATAGTTTAGGGATGGAGTTTCCTCCACTAGCTCATTCAGCTCCTCCACCTCCTCTAGAAGATGACCCCCAGTGATTTTTTATGTTACAAACTTTTTGAATTTAAAATTGTAATATGAATTATTTAAATTTTCTGCCTTTTAAATCAGTGAAAATATTACAAAATTTAATTTTTAATATTTTATTATTCTTTTATAATTTTTTGTGGATATTGAGAATTTTAATATTTTTTATTTTCTAATTGTTTTAATAATAGTAATATTATTTTTTCAATAATTGCAATTTTATTAAATTTTAGTTTTTTTAAAATTAATTTATTATTTGCGATGGGACTTTTTGAGACGGGACCCCGTCGCAAATAGTCTAACAAAATATTTTTAAAAACATAATTGCGATGGTACTACTTGACTGACGCAAATAATTTTTTGCGACGGGCTCATTGTCGAAAGTGTTATATATATATTTTTTGTGACGAGACGATAGACCGTTGCAAATAGTTTTTGCGATGGGCCTGTCACTAAAATTTTTATGTATATATAATACATATAATCGGAATATTATTTGCGACGTCGAATATTTTTTGCGATGTGCCCGATGCAAATACTTGTATTTACGACAGATTTTTCCGCAACAGGCTATTTGCGATGGGGCCCCATCGCTAAAGCCTCTTTGCGATGGTATCCCGTCGCAAATAGACAGTCGCAATTATTAAGAATTACAGTAGTGATTAAACAAGCATGTATACCATTAAGATACCAAAAATAAAGTATAACAATAGGAAACTTGAATGTGAATAGGGTCAGAATACAAGCCCGCCAAAAGAACGAGTCTGTAAAAGTGAATGCATAAGTTTCTGAAACTCACCTACAGAAAACCCTACCTGAAGAGTAAGTGTAGGGATAACTATTCGAATTCGAAGGAGCATACCTCAACTATCTAGTATTGCTAAGAACCACCTGGTCTTGGTCCACCTATGACTCTATCAAAGTGTTTATCATCTACACAAGACACGACATGTGCGGGAAAAGACTCTGCATGGGTGAGTAAAAAAATACTCTAAAGGACACCCCAAAACCACCAAGGAATACCAAATACCAATACATAAAACATACCAAAAATAAATACATTATGTAAAGTCAGATAACATAGGTATATTTATAAAGCATATATTATAAGAAAGTCCTAATATGCTCAATATAATGAGACACATAGTCTCCATGAGACACACAGTCTTTATAAGACACATAGTCTCAGTAAGACACACAGTATTTATAAGATACATAGTATCTATGAGACACACAGTCTTTAAGAAATACACATATATTCTAGGTCACATAGCTTATAGGTAATAAATCTTCTAGGGAACATAAATTCTTCCTCACAACAACCCATAGGATTCCACTCGTACCATACTCGTTTCGGGAGAACATACTCCTTGAGCCATTATGTATTATTCAAACTTTTACAAAAACTCACTTAGAGTATCTCAAAAGTAAATTCTAGTCACAAGGGTCTCATCAACACAAATGGATCATAAAAGGGATGCATGGTTTGAATGTTACGACTATTTTTATAAAAAGGTTTCACATGGGTCTTGTCTGGGTCCAACCAAACCCATCCCGACCTAGTCTGGTCCGGCCTGAATCGGCCCGATCGACTGGGAATTCTGGAATGTGGAAAAACATTCTTAGTCTGGATTGTTGCATGCGGGATGGTCTTTTGTTTCAAATATGGCCCGCCTCAGTGGTGTCCCACATCCCAATTAACATGGCGCCGTCTCATTCAACATGGTCGACTACCACGTTTGTCTGCCCCATGGCCTCGACATCTCTATAGGCTCCATGCGACCTCTTCATTATGTCCCATGGTCAACGATGTGGCCTTATTCCATAGCCCATGCCCGCCAGCCATGTCAGCTCTAACGTGGCCCCCTCCACATTCCGCCTCCACTAGCCGCCCCATCAGTGGCCTCGCCTTGCTGGCTCGTCGTCCACAGGGACCCACACCACTGTTCGCTTGGACCATCTAGATCCTCTACCTCTGACTTCCACTGTGTTCCACTATCCTATCCGAATCGCACCATGCCTACCATCACACCACCATTGTGTCATCACATGGTCGGATCTTTGATCTCAGATCGTTGCACCATGAATTAGGGGTGTAATGATCGATCATTCACATAGGGGTTTCAAATCACGGGGAGAAGAAGAAGAACACATGAGGAATGTGAGAGATTTATGGGTGAGTATAAATTCACATGAACTCTCGATGAACAGATCATATTCTTTGTTCGTGTCAGCCTCAACTTGATCTTATTTTATGGAAGAAAAAATAAGGATAATCACAAGGATATATCACTTGTGAAACCCAAAAATTTAACCATCCTGCAAGAATGACCAAAGCGTGGATCAACCTGTTCATTAGTTAGTCTACATTCTTCATTGAATATAATAAGGGGGAAAAGAAATCAAAAATAAATCAAATTCCCTACATGGAGTTTGGACTAGTTGTTGATGAAGGGCGAAGCTGCATCGTCGTCATTTGTTGATCTGTCTATCTTCTATCCATTGTCACCATCGAGAGAACTTCCTTCTCCTTATCTCAAGGGAATTCTAGGGCTATAGTGATGACCCTAGATTCTTGATAAACTAAAATAAAAATAAAAAAAGTCGTTGTATCAAAATAAAATATTTTTGTTAAATATTTTATTACAAATACATCTAAAAAATAACTTTCATAGTCAACCCAATCTAGTTAATATTAGGCCCTGCCTAAGGTAAAGTCACTATTCTTAACACAATGGTTGCCTTGAATTTCTGATCTGAGAACCCATTTAGAAGTTATTCAACTTTTTCAATAAAACCACTCATGCATGCTCTTAAAAACATAATAATTTTCAATAAATTGTTCCGGGTACACCAGGTGTAACGTCCCGAATTCGGGTGCCACTCCACAGGTGCCCCAAACCCGATTGGTCACATGACCTCAAGTGAATTTCCCCAAACACCAGAGGCTGTCGACTAGAAGTGAGGGCACATGTCTGATAGTGGGGAAACTATGCCCTCATTTGTCAAAGTGTAGCGGAGTGTAATACAAGATAAAACATACAACAACAGCGGAAGAAGTAAAACATACAGCACTAAAATGAACAACTGTAGTAAAAGAGAACCAACTGTTATATAGATAATGATGCAACAAGTCTCTTGTTCTAAGAAAATTTCTAGAACATGTGACACAAAAATACAATACACGGTAAAGTACAAGTACAAAAAACATAGAAAAACAATGTAACAGGAACTTCGAGCATCGCAAGCCTAAGGTCGGTCCCATGCTCTCATACACCTCTGAAACAATAAAGTACCTATATCGGGACCCTTTCCCTTATCCACACCTACAGAAACATAGTCTGTTTGGGCTGAAGACATGACCCAAACAGGGTGTGAGAAATGAATCCCAGTAGGCACCCACCAAAGGTCTGTGCCTAACTGTCAATGAAAATGTGCACCAGCAGTGTGCAGTAGTAAATTCAATAAAGTAAAAATTAATCAAAAGTAACTAACTGTACCAGTTATATTTCCATTTTAATATTCTTGTAATAATTCAATATAAGGAAATCACCATAGTGAATTTCTAAGTATACAGTCATTGTCGTCAGGCACGTAAATGCTTACCCTCAGGTAATCAGAATCAGAACCCATAGGTAATTTCCCAAATGCATAACAGATATTTCCCTCAGCCGTACGATGTGTTTCCCTCTGGAAAAGAATCTACTACCCACAAGCATGAGAGGAGTTTCCCTCAGGCTAAACAGAACACTTCCCTCAGGCTAAATAGAACACTGCCCTCGAGCGCAAGTAATCAAGCCATGCCCAACATATAAGCAAGAAGTTTATATAAAATTCCTCTGAAGATAATTTAAGACGTGCTAAAATTTACAGTATACCCTCGGGTAACCTGAAAAAATGGCTAAACAGAGGAACGCACCGTAGGGGTGGTCCTGGATCCAAGTAGCGATCTCAAACAGCAGTTTTACAATTAAAATAAATTACCTATTCAATTCAAGGTATTAAAAACAATCAAGGCCTCATCCACATGACACCCCAATATGGGTTCGCAGTACAATGGTACACAAAAATGCACAGAAGTTGGAATTTAAACACCAGACTACCTACCTTGATCGCCCCTGATCGGTATACGTGATCTACGCTCCTCAAATCTTCCAAGAATGAAGTAGTTCTGAGGTGAACATAACCTTGTTCAATCTTAAATAACTTCCCTTAGAGGAAGAATTAGAAGGGCTCAAGGAGAGTGGAGGGCTTTCCCGTACGGTTCCAACGAGATCGACCGAGGCTGAATCAGATTCCTGGTGGTCGATCGAGTGATCTCCAAAGCTCCGGTCATCCTACCAAACTCTCCTTCAGTTATAAGACTTCTCTATGAATAGAGGAGGCTAATACCCATTTTAAGTGAAAAAAAACAGACTACACGGTGTGTACTATTGAGTACATGGTGTGTACTTTTAATTTTTTAACTATTCCTTCGGAAGCTTATTTCCACAATGGCACTGTTCATCTGTCGACATGAGTACACAGTGTGTATTCCTTTGTACACGGCGTGTACTGTCACTCAGATCCCACCACCTTATTGTTTGCCTCCCGACTGACTACACGGCGTGTAAATACCCACTACACGGCGTGCAGTCGGTTTTTACACCTTTCATCACCAGCATGGCTACACACCCTATGTACTCATCCCACACGGCCAAAGTACATGGAATGTGGAAAAATACACAGTGTGTACCCAAAAAATTTAGGATTTTCTCCAATTTTCTTTATTTTCTCAAAAACACTTGTGGAAAAGAGAAAAGAAGAAACCCGTACCTCAATAATAAGTACGGGGTTCTTACAAACTTCCCCCCTTAAAGCAATTCATCCCCGAATTTCCCTTACAAGGGTGGTGAAGATAAAGCTCAGAACAACTCTGGACACTGAGCACGTATGTCGGTCTCCCGATCCCAGATTTCGTCCTGCACTCGACCATGCTGTGATAACACCCATACGAGAGGAACTGACCGGCCTCGAAGAAACTTCGTGCTCATATAAATGATATGAATCGGATTCTCCTCAAAGGATGAATCATCATGAAGCTCAACCTCCTCAGTCTAAAAGACATGAGATGAGTCTGAATGATAACAGCGCAACTGAGATACATGGAAGATGTCGTGCATGTCCTGATACCTCTGTGGTAACTACAACCGATAGGCGACCAGACCGACTCTCTCCAGAATATCAAATGGCCCCAGATACCTCAGTGAAAGTTTACCGTGTCTCCTAATCCGTCTGTGTCCCAACCTCGGTGAAACATGAAAGAAAACCTGATCCATGATCACAAACTCTAAGGGTTGTCTACGGTGATAAACATAAGATTCCTGACAAGACTGTGCAGTAACCATCTGCTTCTGAATCAACTGGACCTACTCAGAAGTCTCCTGTACGAGATGTGGTCCCAGTAAAGCTTCCTCACCTACCCCCATCCAGCACAAAGGTGATCGGCATGGCCTACCATATAAAGCCTCATAAGGTTCCATCTCAATTGTTTCCTGAAAACTATTATTGTAGGAAAACTAGACTAGGGGTATATGCTTCTCCCAAGAGCCCAAAAATTCTAGGACACATGCATGAAACATGTCCTCTAGCACTTGTATCGTACGCTCTAACTGACCATCACTCTGAGGGTGGTACACTATGCTCAAAATCACATGTATACCCAGTGCCCTCTGAAAACTTTTCCAGAAACGAGACTTAAAACAGGCATCCCTATCTGAACTGATAGAACGAGGAACCCCATGAAGATGTACAACCTCTCAGATATACAACTTTCAGATCTCATCAACACCGAAGGTCTCCTTGATCGGAAAAAAGTGAGCTACCTTTGTGAGTCGGTCCACAACAACCCACACAACATCATTTCCCCAAGGTGACCTCGGCAACCCAGTAACGAAGTCCATCACGACATCATCCCACTTCCACCCCGGAATGGGTAACTAGTGTAATAGTCTGGTTGGCCTCTGATTCTGCACCTTCACCTGCTGACAGGTGGAACATCTCATAACAAAACCAGCTACTTCTCAGTTCATACCCGTCCACCAGTACTAAGGTCTCAGGTCACAGTACATTTTGGTAACATAGGGATGAACTGCCCAAGCTGAAGCATGAAACTCCCTCATCAACTCCTCGCGTATATCCCATGGAACCAACATTCATCCATGGAAACGTAGTACCTCATCATCGACTATTGTCTATCCAGGAGGAGGGTCCTCACTTGCCACCGATTCCCATAGAACTAGGCCTTCTGGATCAGATATCTGCCTCATCCTCACTCTATCCAGGCGGGTAGAAGTCACAACTAAAGATGAAAGATATATTTTCCCCTTACTGTCGTGTACCTCCAAATGCATCTCAGAGAACAAAGCCATAAGCTGCCACTCACCACCGGCCTCATGAACTGCCTGTATCTGAGTCTTCCTACTCAGTGCATCAGTAACTAAATTACACTTACAAGGTGTATAGGCAAGCTCAAAATCGAAGGACTCAAGGTATTCAACCCACCTTCATTGCCTCAGATTCAAGTCACACTGAGTAAAGATTTACTTGAGACTTTTTTGGTCGATGAAAAACACAAAATACTATCCTAATAGATAATTTCTCAAACAACAAAATGCATGAAAAACTGTAGCCAACTCGAGGTCATGCATTGGGTAATTCCTCTCATGTGGCCTCAACTACCAAGACATGTACGCAAATACTCGATTGCCTTGCATCAACAAAGCTCCCAGCCCAATACTTGATGCATCATAGTAAACTATATAGCTCTTCTCCTGCTCTAGGAGTATTAGGATTGGTGCTGATGTCAACCTTCCCTTCAGCTCCTGAAAGGTTGTCTTTCAAACTTTGGTCCAAACAAACTTAACACTCTTCTTAGTAAAACCAGTCAACAGTGCTGCTAAGCGGGAGAAGTCCTGGATGAAGCGCCTGTAGTAACTGTCCAGCCCTAAGAAACTCCATATCTCAAACAAGTTCTTAAATTTCTCCCAGTAAACTACCGTTCTCACTTTCTCTAGGTCTACTGCAACTCCTTCCTCTGAGATGATATGGACAAGGAAGTGAATCTGGTCCATCCAAAAGTGGCACTTTGAGAGCTTAGCATATAGCTTATGCTCTCTCAATGTACTCAATAAAATATCAAGATGGGTGGCATGGTTGTGTAGAGTGTGAGAGTACACCAAGATATCGTCCATGAAGACTACCACAAAAGAATCCAGATAAGGATCAAACACATGATTCATCAGTGCCATGAGAACTGCCGGCGCGTTCATGAGTCTGAAAAGCATAACCAAGTACTCATATAAACCATACCTACTCTTAAAGGCTGTGAGAGGTATATCACATGGTCTAACATGAAACTGATGATATCTTGATCTCATGTCAATCTTCGAGAACACTCTTGCTCCAAAAATTTGATCAAAAAGATCATCAATCGTCGGAAAGGGATATCAGTTCTTAACCATCAGCTGGTTCAGCTTCCGATAATCCACACAGAGTCTGAGGGTACAGTCTTCCTTCTTCGCTAAGAGGACCGGTGAACTCCAAGGAGAAGTACTAGGTCGAATAAAAACCTTTGAATGTAACTCCTCTAACTGCCTCTTGAGCTCCTGTACCTCAGGTGTAGCCATCCTATAAGGAGGAATGGATACCGGTGTTGGTCCTAGCACAAGATCGATAGAGAAATACACCTCATGCTCCGGAGGTAGACCTGAAAAGTCATCTGGGAAGACATCGCTGAAACGATCAACCACTAGAGGGAAGTCCTTCTGACAAGTCCCTTGATCATCCAGATATAAACTTGAAATATGGGATGTGACTCCACCTCACCCATGATGCTCTGTTCTAGCTCGACTCACCTGAACATCCCATTCTCCCTTGTATAGAAACTATCCACCCTCTGGTGACGTTAAACGCACTCTACGATGATAGAAGTCTACAAAGGATTGAAAGGGAACCAACCAGTCCATCCATAGAACGAAATCATATGCTTTCATCTCTAAGAGATAAAGGTCCCATATAATGTGACACCCACCAACCTCAAGGGGGCACTCCTTGCACTGATGCACACATGTTGTTATTTTTCCCAATGGAGTGTCTAGCATCATAACATCAAAAGAAGAAGAAACACAGATCCCAAGGATCTACACAACATGAACAGATACAAAGCTATGTGTATCACCCATTTTGAAAAGTAGTGAAGATAAAACAGAAGCTACTAGAATAGTACCTCTGATAGTATAAGGTTTGGGATCCTGCTCTTGTGGAGTCTGTTGCACTGCATATGATTGCCTAGTGTCGCGGCCCTGCGACACAGCATGGCTACCCTGTGTTGTACCACCCTGTTGCCCCTGAGATCCTGGTGTCTGGCTACCACGACCATGACCACCATATCTTCCTGCACGCCCTGATGGATTCCAGTTTCCCGACTACTAAGATGCTTCAGGTTTTTCTCCTACACACAAAGTCTGCACAGAACCCCTCTCACTAGCCACTGGAGGAAACGACCTATAAAAGTGCTGAAGATGCCCCATCCTGCCGCAAGCTCGACATTCCACTGGGTCATGTGGACACTGCGGTATCTTGTTCCCCTCTCTATCACCCTGGTAGCACATGATCGAGCCACCCGAAGAATTCCTCTGGTAGGTACTGCCACCGTGAGAGAACTCCATCTGTCTCTTCCTCTTACTGGTAGAAATAGTACCAGAAACTGGTGTCGAACCGCCCTGGACCACACCACTAGCTTCATGCAGGTTCCGCTCGGTAATCAGTGACTAGTTCACTATAGAATGCATAGTAGGAAACCTGAAAACATTCACTAGTGCACAGATGTCATATCGAAGACCATCCTCAAAGCATCTAACCCTCAAGTCTCATCACCCACCAGAATGGGTGCTAAACGCTGAAGCTCGGTGAAACGAGCAGAATAATCCACCAACGACATAGCGCCCTGCTGCAGATTCATGAACTCTCAAGCTCTATCAACCCTCAGCATCTCTGGGAAGAAAAATTCATTGAAATATATATGAAAATCTTCTCATGCCATGTCTCTGTGATGCTCAGTTTGAGTGGTTACATCCCACCACCTCTTGGTGGAATCGCGCAACATATAAGTCGTCAGCTTGACCCTCCGCCCTGGAGGCATCTCAAGATGATCAAAAATAATCTACATTGAATCCAGCCAAGACTCCGCAACCTGTGGTCCAACATCTGTTGAAAAATTAGGCAGATGCTGATGCTGGAAGATATGAGTCAGCTCAGCCATAGATGTGGCAGCCGGCAGTGCTCCCTGTAAGGTCTGCATGAACTGCATGAAGCCTTCATGGAACTACGCATCCGCGCCTGTGTCCGGTATAACGGCTGGCGCCACATCTGGATATGCTGGAGGATCCACTGGTAGCCCATGTCCTACCATCTCTGGAGTATAATTGTTGCCGCTCTCTTGGCGAATAACGCATGGTCGTCTCAGCGGCATGACTCTACAAGGTCAAATGAACACCTTAGATTAAAATTATCAAAGACCGAAAACAAGGATACGGAGAAGTAAAGTTTTCAAAATTTTCAAAACATGAATACACGGAGTGTATAAATACTAAATGGTGTGTTCTCACAACCGTTCACATGGGCGTGTACTCCAGCTTAAACTGTCCGTGTAATACCCCACACACACGGCATGTCTTCTAAATACACGGCGTGTAATTGAAACCTCCTTCCTTGCCCGAGTCCTTCTACACGACTAAGCCACACGACTCACTTTAAACAAGAATACATGGAGTGTATGTCATCTACATGGAATGTATGGTTTAATCTCCAACTACCCGTGTCGTTCGTGACATGACCAACTACTCGGCCGTCACCACACGGTGTGTTACGCCGCACACGGCGTGTACACCACCTCGTTTTCCTAGCCACACGACTAAGTCCACATGGTCTCCCACCGTTAAGGACTACACGGCGTGTCCCACAGGTGCATAGCCTGTTTAAGAAGAGGTAACATCGACCCATGTTTGTTAGCTACACGGTCGGGTCCCCGGGTCAGACTACACGGCATGTTCCAAGGTGGACACAGAGTATATGTCTCAATGTCTTCTCCGTCTGTGTTTTTAGTTACACGGGTGGACTCCAGGTCAACACCACATGACGTGTAAATCCGGTACATGTCATATTGTTTTCCCAGACCTTTCCCTACCCCATGTCCCTACCCACACGGTCTATGACACGAGAAGAGACGACACAACGTGTACTGAGGGTACAGGACATGTACTAATTTCTTTTTCATTTCTTCCTGAATAGAAGAACACACAACATGTGTCCGAGGAACTAGACGACATGTATCCTGGGTTTTCAGGATAGTAAGCCTATGAAACTACTCCGGAACCTAGTAAATACTGAAAAACAACAACTAAGAGCCAAATTCCGATCCATGAGGGCGCATAATCCTTAGGAATCAATGTTTGGCATCTTATATATTTTATACACAAGTAATCAGGTCAATGATCCACCAAATTCCAGTCATTGAGGGTCCATACTCCCCAAAAACCAAAATCTGGTGTCCATCCTATCAATATGCTCACACAAAAATACCCTATCACATAGCAGGTATTTATCAAATTAGTTATCACAACAACATGCTTTTCTAGCATAACAACTATCACAACAACATGAACTTTCTAATGCGCCTACATGGCATGGAACTATGCATGGCATGCGATTTCTAGAATGTGTCTAAATTATGCATGAGATGGCATACACTCATCTCATCAGATTGCAACTAAATAAAACCCATGGATAACATATAAACAGCACAATCACAAGTGCATCACCCAATGGTGAAAATTAGATCAACAGTAAAATATTCAAAATCAGAATAATTGCAAAAATACGATGTAGACTGGATTTTACCTGTACACGGGTTAGCTACTCCCGGGCATAGCTTATTACCAACTACCATTTCTGTTCAATCCCCGAATAACGCTACAAATAGTAAGTCAAAGAAAAGAAGAACCTCCTTTGATACCACTTTGTAACGTCCCAGATTGGGGTGCCACTCCACGGGTGCCCCGAACCCGGTTGGTCACATGACCTTAAGTGCATTTTTCCAAACACCAGAGGTTGTCGACTAGAAGTGAGGGCACGAGTCTGATAGTGGGGAAACTATTCCCTCATTTGTCAGAGTTTAGCATAGTGGAATACAAGATAAAACATACAACAACAGCAGAAGAAGTAAAACATACAGAACTGAAATGAAAAAATACAATAAAAGAGAACCAACAGTTATATAGATAATGATGCAACATGTCTCTAGTTCTAAAAAAATAGCCAGAACCTGTTACACAACAATACAATACACTAGAAAGTATAGGTACAACAAAAAAAGCAAAACAGTGTAAGAGTAACTTGGAAGCATCGCAAGCCTAAGCTCGGTCCCATGCTCTCCTACACCTCTGCAACAATCAAGTACCTGTATAGGGACCCTTTCCCAAATCCACACCTGCAGCAAAATAGTCTTTTTAGGAAGAAGACATGACCTAAACAGGGTGTGAGGAATGAATCCCAATAGGCACTCACCAAAGGTTCGTTCCTAACTGCCAGTGTAAATGTGCACCAGCTGTGTGAAGTAGTAAATGAAATAAACTAAGCAGTACTCAAAAGTAAATAATTGTACCAGTTATATTTCCATTTTAATATTCATTTAATCATTCAATATAAGGAAATCACCATAGTGAATTTCTAAGTAAACAGTCAGTGTCCTCATGCACGTAAACCCTAAACCTAAGGTAATCGGAATAAATCCCAAAGGTAATTTCCCACAGGCATAATAGATATTTCCCTCAGGTATATGAAGTTTCTCCCTCAGGCACAGAATCTACTGCACATAGGTGTGAGAGGAGTTTCCCTCAGGAAAAATAGAACACTTCCCTCAGGATTAATAGAACACTGCCCTCAGGCGCAAGTAACTGGGACATGCCCAACATATAAGCAAGCAATTTATATACATTTCATTTCAAGGTAACTTATGACATACTAAAATTTACGGTATACCCTCGGGTAACCTGGCCAAACGGCTAAACAGAGGAACGCACCACAGGGGTGGTCCTGGATCCAAGAAGCAATCCCAATCAATAGTTTTACAATTACAATAAATTAACTATGTAATTATAGGTATTTAAAATAGTCAATACCTCAGCCACATGACACCCCAACATGGTTTCACAGCACAATGGTACACAAAAACGCATAGCAGTTGGAATTTAAACACCAGACCACCTACCTCGATCGCCCCTAATTGGTATACGTGAACAATGCTCCTCGAATCGTCTAAGAAAAACATAGATCTGAGGTGAAAATAACCTCGTCTAAACTCAAATAACTTCCCTTAGAGGAAGAATTTATAAGAACAACTCATGGAGAGGGGAGGGATTACCCGTACGGTTCCAACTAGATCGACGGAGGCGGAATCGGATTCCCGGTGCTCGATCATGTGATATCCAATGATTTGGCTATCCTCCCAAACTCTACTCTAGTAATAAGCCTTATTTTTGAAAAAATGAGGCTACTTCCCATTTTAAGCGAAAAAAACAGACTACACAGTGTGTACAATTGAGTACAAGGCGTGTACTTTCCATTTTTTAACTGTTCCTTCGGTGGATTCTTTCCACCGTGGAACTATTCATCTGTCGACATGAGTACACGGCGTATATTCCTTTGTACATAGTGTGTACATTCACTCAGCTCCCATGACCTTACTATTTGCCTACCGACTAACTACACGATGTGTAAATACCCACTACACAGCGTGTAATCGGTTTTTACACCTTTCATTGCCAGCATGGCTACACACCCTATGTACTTATCCCACACGGCCAAATTACACGGTGTGTGGAAAAGTACACGATGTGTACCCACAAAATTAGTATTTTCTTCCATTTTTCTTATTTTCTCAAAAATACTTATGGAAATGAGAAAAGAAGAAACTCGGACCTCAAGAATAAAAACCGGGTTCTTACACCAGGCCTCAGAATAACACTCCATCTCAGCACCTGATCACATAATTTTTTCTATTAATTTATAAAAATAAAACTGGAGAAATAAAAGTCATTATATTCTCCACACATTAGGGATTTACATCCCCAAAAGCCAAAACAAAGGGATACTAAAAAAAAGAAGCGGGTACTAAGTAGGAATCTGAGTCTCCCACTCTCATGTACTCTCCTAGAGATTCCCATGCTACCAACAAATGGGAACTAGAGGATTCGAACACCCCCAAAGTATCATCTCAAGTCAATCCTCAATCTCTACTAAGTACTCAAAAAAACTCTCTCCATATTCAATGTCTATATCTCCCCAGTCAATGACATGTGATGGATCATGTACGTATATCCTCAGTTGTGACACATGGAATATTCATGCACCAGCTCTAACTGTGGAGGTACAACTAATAGGCATGCCACCTTTACAATTCTATTTAGTATCATGAAAGGCCTCCAATAGTTCCATAATTATGGTGGAAATGATAACTGATGTTGTATGCAAACTCCACCAGGGGTAGGTGATCCTCCGAACTGTGATCAAAATCTCAGATGCAGGCATGTATCATGCCCTATAGAACCTGTATGGCCTGCTCAGTCTAGCCATACATCTGTGGGTGAAAATCTATGCTCAAGAGAAGCTGAGTCCCAAATGTCTCATGCAATCCCTTATATAATTAGGATGTAAAACGACCTTCACAATATGAAATGATCATCGATGGAACTCCATGAAGCTGAACTATCTCTTAAACGTAGAGGAGTCCGAAGCTATCTACTAAACTATTCTCCCAAAAAGCTAATAAGTGGTCTGACTAGGTGAGTTGGTCAATGATCACCCAGATGGTATTGTTTCCCTTGTATGTGTGTGGAAAACCCATCTTTAAGTCCATTGATATCTCATCCTAATTACAATCTAGAACCTCATGGAGTTGGGTTAAGACCACTAGAAACTGCTGTTCAACCTTCACATGCTCAGAAGTGAGGCATCGAGAAATGAACTCTTCCACTTCCTTCTTCATCCCCAGGCACCAGAACTGATGTCATAGGTCCTGGTAAAACTTCTCCACACCCATATGTACTAACAATGTGGATTTTTGGTACTCCCTTAAAACATCCTCCTATAATGCCATTGGTATAATTGTGTGCCCTCTGAATAGGAAAACATGCTCCCCGCCTTTCAAATATCTATCAAGGGCATGCCCTGTGGACAACCCAACACGTAGGGTCTCATAGTCAGTATACCCAAGTTGATCCTCTCTAGATCATTATAAGAGTTTATGGATGATAAACATCGACTATAGGTAAGATTCTCTATCTATATCCACAAAAGATATATACAACGCAGAAAACTACTCTGATTCCTCACTCGACAACTACTAGCTGGATCTCTTACTGAGAGCGTCTATCACCATGTTCCCCTTCCTAGAAGTATAGACAATATCAAAGTCATACACCTAGATTAAATCTATACATCACCTCTGTACCATGTTCAAATCCTTATAATAAAATATATACATGAGATTCTTATGGTTTGAGTAGACGATAAATTGCTCTACCACTAGGTAGTGTCACCACATATTTAATGAAAAGAATACCACCAAAAGCTCAAGATCATGGGTCATGAATTTCTACTCATGTTGTCTCAACTGGAAAAAAACATAGGAAATCATTGCTTTCCCCTACATTAGGATAGAAACAAGCCTAGTTCCTAATGCATCGAAGAACACTAAATACCTAACACCCTCCTCTAGTAATATCAAGATGGGAGCTCTCTTCAACCTCTACCTCATCTCCTGAAATCACTTCTGTCACTTATCTATCCACACAAAATGTTTTCCCTTCCATGTCAAGGCTGTCTAGGGTGTTGCTAATCTAGAATATTGGGGTACGAACCTCCGATAGTACCCAGCCAAACCTAGGAAACTTTTCACCTCGATAACACTCTTGTGTGGCTCCCGATCAAGCACCGCCTCAATATTTGATGGATCCATTACAACTCTAGCCTCTGAAATGATGTGTCCTAGGAAATGGACCTCTCGAATCAAGAACTAACATTTTAAAATCTTCCCATAAAGAAGGTTCTCTCAGAGTGTGTCCAGGACCATCCTTAAGTGCATCACGTGCTACTCCTTAGACGCCGAGTACACTAGGATGTCATCAATGAAGACAAAAAAAACCTATCTAAGTAAGGTTGGAAGATAATGTTCATCAATCCCATGAACACTATAGGGGAGTTCGTCAAACCAAATGACATCACTATGCACTCATAGTGGTCATAACTATATCTGAAGGCTGTCTTAAGTACATACTCATCCCGTACACAAAGTTGGTGATATCTATATCTGAGATCAATCTTAGATAACCACATCGCTTCCATCAACTTATCAAAGAGATCATCGATCCTTAGTAGTGGATACTTGTTTGTCAAGGTCACCTGATTCTGGAATCAGAATTCCACACACAACCTCAAGCTCCCGTCCACCTTCTTGAAAAAAAAACTGAGGCTGCCCAAGGTGAAACAATGGGTCTTATGAAGCCCTTACTCTGTAGGTCCTCCAAATGTACTCTCAACTCATGCTGATTTGAGGGATCCATCAGATATATAGGTGTAGATATCAATTTATTTCTGAGGTAGAGATCAATACATAAGTCTACCTCCCTATAGGGAAGTAATCTTTGTACATCCTCATGAAATAAATCCTCATACTCCACCACCACTATAGGAAATATATGACTCTTATAATCCACTTAAACAAGGGTGAGGCTATCTAATTTATGAGTAATCGGTTAAAACCTCCTATTAGTAAGTCTATCCTATATTTCATGCATTTTATTTTCACCAAAAAAGAAAAAACTGGTCCCATCAATGTAGACACACAACACTCTGCGCCTAAAATAGTCAATCTGAACACAGACTATTGATAACCATTCCATACCGAGAATGAAATCGTAAGGCCTCGATACTACTACCAAGAGATCCCAACTGAAACTCTCACCTCCAATATTTAATTCACACTATCTTCACCAGTGTTTGATCATCTAATACCCTGCTGTATAATTCTGTAAGTGTAAGGGTCAAGTCAATAGTTCAACTGGAATCTCTGATCACTGAACAGGATCTGTGGAATGAAATGAATGACTGAAACTTTTGCCTATCAAAACTGAATCTAGTTTGTAAAAGATATAGATCATACCTAAAATTTTCTATGGAGCACTAGGGTTATAAGCCTCCATCACCTACAGATATCCTCATCTCTGTCCACGAGCTCCCTGAGCATGGTGTGGACCACCTGGGTGTGGTGGTGGTAATACATCAAACCTCCACCCACCTCCTACTACCCTACCTAATCCTATTTTACATCCTCCACCCTATGGAACACCCTTCTCTTGCCTCCTCCTCTTCCTCAACAATCCCACAACCATCTCCTTGTCATCCATATGATGGGTTGGGAAATCTCATTCCAGATGTCCCCGACCACCACGCGAGTAACACATCTTGTCCCTCAGCTGACTCTCTCTTCTTTGGGAGCCCTGCACCACTAATTCTATGTCCTAGGGTTATCCCCTAGAGTGTCTGACTAGCTTGGGTCCCTGTGACTATTTTCATCTACCTACCGTCGAGGAATCAGTTTCCTGGTTCCTGGTGGTAGCACCAATTGCCAGTGTCTTGTCCACTAGAAAGATATCCACTAGTAAATCTCACTCAGTACCCAAGCATAGGTAGGAATTCTAATGGATATCATAGATGCCTGGATCTCAGGGAATAATCCCTACTCAAAGTTCATATCCTTGAATAATGGGTCTCGTATTATATCTGTAGAGTAGCATGGAAGATCAGTAAACCTCACCGAGTACTTTTCCACTGTCTGACTGCCCTACTGCATATGAGTAAGCTCATGTGTGTTCACTAATCACAATTTATCTAGAAAAAATTCATCTCTAAATAGAAACTCAAATTATTCCCAAGAGAGAGTCATCTAATTGTGTGTTTGGGTCACTAATTTCCACCACCGTCTCACATAGCGTTGAAGAAGACTCATTCCAAGGATTTCCATTTGGTCGGAAGGCGTCCTCACAAGGTGGAAGACATGCATAACATCCTCCATACAATCCTAAGATACATAGGGATATGTCTCACCATGAATCCCAGGATGTATCTACCTCTATAAATCATGCAACACACTCAGCCTATGCTCATCCTCAAATGGTGGCACTTGTAGTAGGTGCTACTCGATGGGTGATTGTATTGCTGGTAAACCACCCGGGGGTGATATATCTAGTACATTCCCCTATGTTGATGCCTGGTCACTAGACGATCATCATAGTGATCACACAATGAAATCCTAGTTGGCTATCTACATAGAGGCATCCAGAGATGAACCAATATGTACCAATGTTAATGGAGTATACTAGGTGAGCTGACTCAAGAACGACAGGAGAACACACCCAAATCCTATATGATGTATGTACGATTAATTTACCCGCAACTAGTGTTTTCATGTACATAGTTAAAATGAAGGTGTCCAAAGTCATGGTGCATGGATATGTTGGCCCCCACACCAACATTGGATTCCCATTCTTGAAAATCGAAATCAAAACACTCAACACCATTTTCCCAAACCAACCTCACAGACTCCTGGTCCTTAAGTAGAACTGACTCCCTTTGATACCACTCTATCACAACCCATCCTAAAGGGGCCCATTCTATGACTACCCTAAGACTGCCTCTGATAGGTTGGGTGCCCGCGACACCCACCAAGTAGTCATATCCCACAAATGGGAGGCATTTTCCTATTTACATATACACACAAACACATCTGAAAGCCAAAAATTATGAAATGTAAAAACACTAAGTAAAAAATCATGCATACCACTAAGATACCACTAACAGAGTACAACAATAGGAAAATGGAATGTGAACATGTCCAGAATACAAGACCACCAAAAGAAAGTCTTTAAAAGTTAATGAACAAGTTCCTGAAACTCGTCTATAGAAATCCATACATGAAGGATAGGTCTAGGTAAATATGTATGAATCTACATGAGAAAACCTTTACTATTTAGTATCTCTAAGCACCGCTTGGTCCTGGTCCACATAAGACTATGTCAAAGCATCAATCTTCTACACAGGACAAGACAAGTGCGGGAAAATCCCATGCAGAGGTGATTAAAACAATACCTAGTTGGACACCACAAAACCAAAATGGAATACCAAAAATAAATAAATGATGTACACCATAAAGAAATAAAAAAAGTATTGTAATATAACATGGTTATTTTTATACAACATATATTCTACGAAAGTCCCGATATACTCAATCTAATGAGACACGCAGCCTCCATGAGACACATAGTCTCCATAATACACACATTCTCGGTAAGAAACATTGTCATTATAAGACACACACTATATATGATACACACAATCTAAAAGTAATACACACTTATTCTAGGCAACATGACTTCTAGGTCACATAGATTCTAGGCCACAGAGCCTCCAAGACATAGCTAGCCACATGACTCTATTTATAGTGATCTTATTCTGGGAGAATCTACTTCTAGAGCCATTATCTCATATTACAAATTCTATAAAAGCTCACATATAGTATTTAAAATGTATTGTCTCATTCCAAGGGTCCCAACGTCATAAAAAGATCATAAAATGGACTCATAGTTTGAAAGTTACGACAATTTTTATAAAATGGTCTGCCCTGGGTCTGGTCTGGGTCTGACCTAACCTTTCCCAACCTAGCCCACTACTTACAATCTAGGATTGTGTACCATACGTGGCCCTGCCCACATCAATCCTACCTCTTTGTCAATGTGGTGCCACCAAATTCAATGCAGTCGACCACTGCCTCCTCCTGCCCCACGACCTCGCTGCAGCCATAGGCTCCATACAACCCACCTACAGAGTACCCAACCCCCCTCACCGTGTCCCCTAGTCAAATTATGCCATTACTACCATCATACCTCCATTTTTCAATAAAATGGTTGTATATTCGATCTCATATTGGTGTTCCATGAATCGGGGGTGCACCGATTGATCGTTCACATAGGGGTTTCAAAGTGTGGGGAGAAGAAGAAGAAAAAATGAAGAACGCGAATGATTGATGGGAGAGAATAAATACACATGAACACCCAAATAATGGATCTTATCCTTCTTTGTGTCGGCATAGATTCATTCTTGTTAGAAGGAAGAACTAAGAAGGATAATCACAAAGATATATCACTTATCAAACACAACAATTTAACCATCCCGCAATAATTGTTGAATCGCGGAATAACCCATTCATTGGTTGGTCCACGTTTTTCATAGAATAAACGAAGGGGAAAAAGAAATAAAAAAGAGATTAAATTTTCTACCTCACTTTTAGATCGGTCATTGATGAAGGGTGAATATGCATCATCAACGTTCGTTGATATGTCGATATTTGATCCATCATCATCGTCGTGAGAACATACTTCTCCTTGTCTCCGGGGAATTCCTGGGTTATGGTTATGACCCTAGATTCCTAAAAAACTCAAATAAAAAGAAAATGAGTTGTTGTGTCAAAATAAAATATTTTTTTAAATATTTTATTACCAATACATCCAAAAAATAACTTTCATGGACGACCCACATCAGTTGATATTAGGCCCCACCTAAGGTAATGTTGCTATTCTGAATGAAACTATGCCCTCAGATTTCTGATCGAGGAACCCATTAAAGAGATATTCTACTTTTTCAGGAACACCACTTGTGCATGCTATTAAAAACTTTTTATTTTTAAGGAATTGTTTCGGACACACCTGGCCTCTAAATCACATGCCATCACAACACTTGGTCTTGGAATTTTTCCAATTAATTTATAAAATCAAACCTAGATAAATATGAGTTATTGCAATCTCAGCATCGCCACATCATCATATCCACCACATCCCCACCACTATTGTATCACCATAGTCATCGAAACACATCTTCCACAACATCATCATAGGTACAACCACATCACTAACACCACCACATCACAACATCATCAACTCATTGACTCATCCCATTACTAATAACCATCACAAACCAATATATGAAATAACCTTATGCCATCATAGTATGGGGATATGTGTACATGTCATTACATTGAGCCACTGTATCCTATAATGTAATTCATGTGTCGTAACCTTGAGAAATTATACCATACATAGGTATATATATTTTTGTAATATACCATAATCTATTATACGTCATGTATATGTATAAATTGATATCATAAGCATATGCTATCACATCATGTAAAGTCTATACATGTGATAACCTTGAGCCACTAAAGCTTATGTAGGCTAGAACTATTACATAAGACACTATTTACAATATAACTATAAAAATAACTAAAATACATTATATACTATATGTATAGTATCCTAATATACCAAACACATAAATAGATATAAAATAAAGAAACAAATAAAAAACTAAACAAACAAATAATGAAACAAACAAAAAGAGTGATAATAATGAATGAAACCTGACGAGGTATCGTAAGAAACAACATTAATACAATAGTTAATAAAATAACTACATCAACTAATTACCTAATAATATTCACCAAAATATAGATGTTATCTATAATAATTATTATTATGAACACCACCCTAAATTCTTTTCTATCCCATTAGTTATTTAGATACATTATTCTACTTGATTATTTAAATAAATTATTCAAAACTCATAAATATGAATAACTACAACAAAACCACAACCTAACCTTACAAATTCACAAACTACATCTCAATAAACACAAAGCTATTACTAATATCTATCCAAAAACTAAAACCAAACATAGAAAATATAACCAAAACCTCCCATCAATATAAATTATCCAACCCTCTTGACATCAAACCTAAATAACCTCTTAATGTTCTTACATGACTTACCATAAAACTCAACAAATGGAATTACCATAGGAAATAACATATGAACCATCTTCTTACCTCTAACATCTCACTATCCAACCAAAAACTCAAATACATCATTCTAAGGGGGTAACAAAACTTGGAAAGTTATATGCTACTCCCAAGAGACTAACACCAACATAATTTATCTAAACTATTATTATAACAAGCCCTCAAACAATATAAACTTATAGAAAAATGACAGGAAAGAGATAGAACATTAATCATTAACTAGAACCTAAATCTAGTTGAAGATAATAAACCATTTACTGAACTTTTTCAACAAAATCAACACTCTTAAATCCCCAAGAACCTAAGTAACACCAATTAAAAATTACCATGTTCATTTATCTTTAATTTTAGGATTCCCTTCCTATTAAAAATATATTTATTTTTCATATCAATTTTCATTTACACATATGATTCAATACATTATCATAAACAAAACACAACAACATATACTCAATACATAATCAATAATTTTATAATAAATAATCCTAATAAATATGTTCATCTTTTCATATTATTCATTATCATTCTATAAGTTCCGTATCAATTAAATTTCTGAAATATTTTCTATTTGACATGGAATACCACATAGTCTTAATATCATACATATATCTTTTAATCATTATAAAAATATGGAATATTAAATGAGGTAACCGACATGATCAAATTTCTACATTTGGGTCATCAGTAGGTCTATAAAGTCTTTAAAATCAACATCCACTATTCATGAAAACCATGACATAATGATACTTTCACATGGAATAAATTAGAGAAAGAAACAAATGGAACTGAAAAATTAATACATAAAAAAATAAAATGGTGTAGAAAATAAATTCGAGAATAAACATAACATATCCCCTTACCTAGACCAAAATTCATATGTCCAAGTCCGAGAGAGGACAATAATACATGGAATAAAAAAATTCAAAAAATAACCACTTATCTTAAACCAAAATATAAAAACTATTACTAAGGTTAGAGTAATTATATACCACATCAAATATATTTCTTCAAATTTCAAAAAATGGTAGGTTATCAATGGTTGGAGTGGTACAATAAAAGAGTCATGGCATACAAATTTAAATGGAAGGGTTTTGATGAAAGGATTTAGGGTAAACATATTTAAGGTGACCAATAAAATGAGTTACAAATATTATACTAAATGGTACTAATAACAAAAATGTTTAAGGGTTAATAAAATTTTTAAAAGATTACATAGCATGGAATGAAATATATTATTTCAGAAGATAAAATAAAATCATGAAAATCCTTTACCTTAATGGAGTCAAGAAATTTCACATCATGAGGACAGAAGCTAAGCACCAATGAATAATTAAGAAGCTTTTATAAAAATATATGATTTCAATACAAATAAAATAATCCAACAACACTAAATATAATTAATACTATTTTCCTTATGGAAGGAATAAATGAAGAAGAAAATAAAGGGAATGAAAACTTCAATAAAAAATGAATCAATAAATTTAGTTGTAAAGTTATAGATCTTCCTCGCATAACTTAAACCAACAAAAATAGATCCTAGGACCACACACACTTAGATAGAAACATGGAAGGTCAATCCAAATGTTGGTTAACTTTAAATTTATAATAAAATTTAGACTCATGGTATCAAATATGATGAATAGTGTCATATCTTGATAGGTTAGTTCAAAATATGATTCCAAGTATCATGACATGTTCCTCATGGGTTTTACCTCATTTAAAATTTGGTTAACTCTCATAAGTTATATACAACAGAGTAAGTTAGAGACAAGATGAATATAACAACATCATAGAACCTGTATTCCCAATAATCACAACACAGAACTATAAACCATTGTTCAATGTTATTCAAAAATAAAAAACCACAGAATTTAGATAAATAAGAATTCACAATGCATAACCTATATTAATAGTTAAATATATCTATACTTGAGAATACACTAAACCAATCAGAAAATTATTTCCTTAAAAGATCCTCTATGAAAAAAATTAATAGTTTAGTGAAAAAGGGATACATCATCGAATATTATTGGCTTATAATTTATTTTAACATAAAAATATAAAATATGATTCTAACTGAAAATAAATATTTTAACTTCTACGAAAAGGGATATCTCATATATATATCAAGGTAAACTTCTTCAAAATAGGTATATTGATTAAATATACATTTTTAATCTTAATTACTATAGTTAAGACTTTAACATAGTGAACCAGTCCTTTTACAAATATTATTACATGATTTTCAACATAAATCTTCATTAAATATAGAATTAGGATCAAAATTCCTACTGTCTTTGAGAAACTAGGATCACAAAATAACTACATAAAATAAAAAAACCAACTTTATTTGAATCTCTATAATGATATCCTAAAACCCTATAAGATCATAAAACAACATAGGATAACATGGGGAATGCAAAAAATAAATGTGTGAGGTAAAAATACCTATAAAGGAATAAACATGATAAAGAAGAATAACATGTGATTCAAAGGTATAACATTATATAATAAAAGGTATGGCTCATGAGCGAACACATGGGAGCATAACATAAATAAAATGGTATCATAAGATCATAGAAAAATAGGAAATGTGGCAGCAACATATAACATTTCATAAACATGAGTCAAGGATAACTACCTAAACAATGTCACATAGTGGAAAATGTCCCATAATGTATTAGGTTTACACATTAATCCCATAAATAACATCTCATGAGACTCCATCATTACCCAATGAATTGGATCTATATATAGGTTAACTCGTAATAACATGTTCCTGATTATGTGTACCACAAAAAGGAAATCCATTACAAGGAATTAACAAATGAATTACCCATGGAAAGAAATTGGGTGCATAATCTTTTCTCATTTCATAATCTAATTAAATTACCTAAATAAGGAATTTGATAAATGAACAGAAGGAAAGTATTACCCTGTCAAAGGAGGGGAGAATAAGAAATGTATATAAGTGATAGACATATATAAAAAAATTATAAGCATTCCATAACATTAAATAGATAGAAAATGTGAGTTAGAGAGATTAAGGTTGTAACCCAAATGTTTCGCACGGAATCCAGGGATGACCTCCTAGATGGGAGATTCAAACATTCCGATTGGTTTCTAACGGGTTTATTCGTAGAACCGGAAACATACAATGATTCCACATCCATTTGGACCTACTTTCCGAAGGTAGGCGCTCATTAGTTTGTGGGATAATGAGGCTTAGGAATTTGCATTGGTCGAGAGGATGGGATGTCGGACTCATCACACCTTTTTGAGGGGAATTATTGTCTACTCCAGGACTCTCTTTTTAGATTTAAGTTATGTTCGTGAATCATTCTTACATTACCAATTATAAAACGAGCTTTCCTTTAGTTTTAACAATCAATTATTAAATATGTAAGAAATTTAGAGAATCTTTTATATGTATTCGAGTTTCTTCCTCAATAGAGAATCATCTGTATCTATTTAGAGATTCTGAGTCAATGGTATCCTTAAAAAACATTTATAAAAGTCTCTTGGTCATTATGATGACCAGGCTGGTTTTAAAGCCACTCAGTGGGGCACTTGAAGTTTATCGTCATTCAGAAGGACATGGATTATTTCAAAGTTGGGATCGAACCCATAAATGGGCTACCTACGTATCCTTTGTTTTGGAAAAGGAATCAGAACCCACGTAGTTCGAGTAATGGAGTATGACGTTTATGATTGATGTCTCAAAGAAGGATTTCATAATTAATTTTACACTCTATGCTCATGTGAGTCATGCTCGGTGTGAGAAACAAGAGGTATTGGTAAAAAATTAGACAATTGTGCCATGAAAGATGCAATCATTAGAAATTGTTTGGGGCTTATGTATGTATGACTGCCCAGATAGATGAAGGTTTAGGATTCACTTTTAGGGAGAAAATCCAAGAACAGGGTCCATAAAGGTATATGTGCTTCATGGAGATTTTAATACTCTAATCTTGGGGCTTACTCCTAAGGAGGATGCCCAATTTAGGAGGGGACTTTTGATTGGGTTTTACTCCTGAAAAGGAATCCCAAATCAAGGGTAAATTATGACTGGTTAAAGAGAAATTAGGGGACTTGGGGCTTATTCCTGAAAAGGAAGCCCAAGATTATAACTGGGTTTTATACTTGAAAAAAGGAGACCCAAGTTAAGGATTCTCTCATCTTAAAGGATGAGGTTAAATGAATGAACTCTCCATATTTAGTGACATAAGGATATTTAAATCACTAGGTTTTGAGATATATTCCACAGAATTCCTTTCAGATAAGGAAGTAAAATCAAGAAATCATGCCATAAATGGATTTGAAGAGTGTCTTGAAGACTGAATCTTGAAAAGGAAAGGTGTGATGGCTTAAGAGGTGTAAAATGGGCAAGATGGGCACCCAAAAAGGTATGGGCGCGCAAGTCTTGAAAGGCGCGCAAGTATTGCGGCGGCGCGCAAGTGTTGGTCGCGCAAGTATACTTGCGCGACATGAGGGGTACTTGCGCGATTCTCAAACATCATTAGAATATTTGAGCGACTCTTTATAAATCCATTTAGAATCCTCTTGAGGTTCTTCCAAAAAAAGGGACACGCGAGTTCTATTGAAAGAATACTGCGGCGTGCAAGTGTTGATGAGTTTCAACACTTAGGCCTTCCTTCTTCTCTTTAAATCATCCGTTCTAGGTAAAAAAATTACCTTTAGAAGTGTTCCGGGAGATTTTGAGAAGAGACTTGGGCATCAGGAGCTTCAATCCGAGTTTCTGAAAAAAAAATACTCTTGAATGGGGGGCCCACAGGGTCTATTTATAGGCAGGAGAAGACCCCGGGTGGTTATCGGGCGGTTATCACTTAAGTCGCGCAAGTCACTTGCGTGACCAAGGGCGTCGTGCAAATGCACTTGCGCGACAGTGATATAACTTGCGCGGTGCAGTTTCTTTTGATCCTTTGTTCATGCCTTTGTCGATTTTTGATGTTTTCTTCAAAGGTTGAATCACTTTGAGCTCAGATATTCCCCTTTTCCGATCTTTAGATTCTGTGACGAAAGGAGTGTCAACAAAAGTCCCCCCTCAGAGTTGGATCCGGAGAGAAATGAGGATTTGACTCTGAGGAAATCGAATCCTATCCAAAGGAAAAGGGGCGCGCAGGACTTCAAGGCATAGAGGGCGGCACACAAGTTTTGCGTCGCGGAGGCCTTGAGCGCACTGGGTACGGCGCGCAGATAGGCCTCCTGGCCTATAAATACATGGCTTCACCTCCGTACAAGCATCCGGGTTTCTGGACTTCATAACTTCGCGATATCTCGTCGCACAAGTTATCTTAGCCACGCAAGGTGCTCTGTTTTCCAACGTTTTCTTCGATGTCGCGCTATTGTAAAGGTATTTGTACTTGCGCGGTTTACACTTGCGCGTCAAAAATTAGTGTGGCACATGGATACTTGCGCGCCATGTTTTAGACTTGCGCGCCTTAATGCCTTAGCCATTTTTTCCATTTAAGAGTTAGTTTATTCATCTTTTCTGCAGATTCAGTGGTTCCCAAGGGAATTGGAATGGCGGATGAACTGGCTAGCAAGCGGATTGATGACATGATGAACATTATTGGCCATGATTACTATGATATCTGCAACAGCACTCTCTCAGATTTGGCTAAGTACTTGAAGAAATATCATCCTAATTTTCCACATAGCATCCATCTGCCTTTGTGTGGTCATGGTCATCTGCAAGGAGTCAATGTTCCAAATGCAAACAAGTATACACCTGAGATGCAGCTGCACTGCTACTCCTCTATTTCGGTTATGCTGTGCATTAAGAGCAACAACAATGGTGTGAACTTTCTAATTCTTCCTCCATGTCATTTCCTTGCAGATGTGAAAATGGCAAACCCATGGGCTGAAATGTTTTCCACTAATGGTTGGTGGAGAGAAGACAAACATGGTATTAGAGCAATATCTGAAAAGAGTACTCTCTCCAAATGGATCTTTACTTCCAATGCTCCATTCTCAAATCCATGTATCCATCTTCCAAGTCTCTTGGACAGAAACAGAGTCATTGTTTGATCCGCAGAAAATTTTCTCAAACCGCACTCAAGAACATCCTTTTACAATTGTTCCAAGAAGAGCTGGTATCACTGCATCTCTTATTTTATCCAGTTGAATGAATGAATTCCAGGTGGTTGTTGATGAAGCTCGGGATGCCGTAAATCAAATGAAGTGTTATGTTGAAAGCCTCTTGTAATTTCTTGAAAAAGAGAAGAGACTCCAGTCTTTGGATGTCCTTCTAACTCTTGTGCATCAATAAAAAAACACTTTCATCTTCAATCATTTGTACCTGCATTCTTTCACTACCTGCTTCAAATTTACTTAAGCCAATGGGCCCAGTAAGCATAGTTTGATTTTTACTAGGATTATTACAAATAACCCTACAAACTTTGAATCTTTTAATTGCTCAATATTACCTAAATCATAAAAAAATGTATATTTAGTGAGCTAGAACTTGACTTTTATTCATAGTTCCTTTCTCTTTTGTGGGCAGTTTAAAGTCATGCACACCGGACATAAAGGGGCTAATGTTTAAGGTCGAAATAGCTTTGACCAAAATGGATTAAAATTGATTCAATTCCTTGACAATTTATCTGAAAACATATTACCATACTCAAGTATGAGGGAAAATATGTAAACTATGGCTTAAGAATATTTGAATCTGAGGAATGATATGAAAAATAGCTAAAAGGCATTAGAAGAAGTAGTTTCCAAGAATGAAGTTACTATTATTTAACAAAACCTGTTAGGGGGTTGAAATATGCAGGGCCACCTAAGGGCATTGGCTGCATGGTCAAATAAATAGCATCTTTCGGCTGACAAGTCTGTTATGTGGACTGTTTATGCAAGGCCACCTATGGGCACGTGCTGCATAGTCAGGAAAAAGAACTCTCAGAAATTTACTTTCCTAGTGCTAAAATCCAGTGAAAGTTTATGGAGATTCAAATTTTCTAAAGTATAGAGTTTGTTGTATGGAAAGAGGTACTTGAATATGGAGAAGATATTTTTAGACAAGATTATCGAAGAAATGGATGAATATCACTCCTACGAGGGTCTGACCCAAACGTAGGGAAGAAGAATAAACCATAGACTTGAATACTTTCAGATCATGAAAAAGGATATGGGACAAATATTTTAAGGATGGCTATTTTTTGTGGATCCCTACATACTGTCGTTTAAGACAAATAACGACAAAAGAGGCATTCTTCCCAAGAATGAAGTTACCATTATTTAACAAACCCGTAAGGGGGTTGAAATATGCAGGGCCACCTAAGGGCATTTGCTGCATGGTCAAATAAATAGCATCTTTTGGCTGACAAGTCTGTTATGTGGACTGTTTATGCAAGGCCACCTATGGGCACGTGCTACATAGTCAGGCAAAAAGAATTCTCAGAAGTTTGACATTTTTGTTACTAGAAGTCATGAAAAGGGTTACGAAGATCTGAAAATATTTAAGGTTAGGATTATAACACATAAAGATGGGTATTGTCTAATGTATATAGAGATACATAGGTCAATGATAACCATAATCATGTTGTGGCTGGGTCCTGAATTGAAATTATGGACTTCACTACGTATCTTAAACGAATGAAAATCAAGCCATACGTAGTTCTTGAAATGCAGTTTAACGTCGTGCAGGACGAAAGTATGAGAGATCTTAGTTTAGGGTCATAGAGTTCGGACCATAATAATGAATACACAGTGTGTGTTTTCATGAGGACTTTTTAGCCAAGGGACTGAAAGTGAAATTTGGGGTTAGGCCCAAAAGACTTGGGACTAGATTCGAGGGATACTCGAATGTTCCTACGTATCCCATAGGGATGGGAATCAAGTCCACGTAGTTCTAGAACTACCCTTTGTACAAATTTGGTTCGTACAAGTGAAGGGTGAAAGGGGACTTTAGTGCAATGATGGTTTTAACCTATGATAAAAAGTTTAGGCATTACCATGTATTCACGTAGTCTTTTGAAAATGAAAACCATGATTGAAAAATCAATGTCAATAATAGTTCTCTCTCAAATGAGGAAATCAAAGAATATTGTAGTTTATTGTCGTACCGGACAAAAGTGTTGCATAGTTTAATGTCATATAACAAGGAAGAAAGTGAATCAATGTAAAGATATTGATTCTAGGTGCGGTTTCACGAATCAACATCATATGAGATGGTGGTGAACCGATGTAAAGAGATTGTTTTTGGGCTTGAACCCTGGGAGGTTGCCTACATACCCAGCCTGGAGGGCAAGGATCAAAGTCTATGTAGTTCAATTAAAGAATGAATTAATGATCAAGTTGTTCTTGGGGACAATGATCTAATAAAAAATGTTGTTGGGACTTACACATGGTTAGGGGCCCAAAGAGAGTGTTATGGTTGAGGTTTGCTCTAAGCTCACGTGAGTCATACTCAGTGTGAGAAACAAGAGGTAATAACAACCTTAAGGATGCACAGTTTAATGTCATGTTGGACATATTCAGGGACTATGCAGTTTAAAGTCTTGCAGTTAGGACTATTGGTGCTGCACAGTTTAGTGTCATGTAGCAGGGGGAAAAAATAACAGTTTAATGCCATGTAGGACAAAAAGGGGGATTGTGCAGTTTAATGTCATGCAGTAAGGACAAAAGAGTGTACCATTTTAACGTCATGTCAGACGAAAGTGCAAATAGTTTAAGGTTATATACATGGACCGTGAATGGTGCAGTTTAAGGTCATGTTGGACCTTTGAGATTATATAGTTTAACGTCTTTCTGGACGTAAGGGACTTTTATACAGTTTAGCGTCATGTAGTTAGGACGTCACAGTTTAACGTCTTGCTGGACATAAGGGAGTTGCAAATAGTTTATGGTCATATGCATGGACCAAGGATGATGCAGTTTAAGGTCATGCTGGACAGTTTAGGGAACTTTTTCACAGTTTAACGTCATATTGGACGACGTTGCAGTTTAAGGTCATACTGGACCATTATTGTATGAACCAATTGTAAGAGTCTTGGTTCTGGGGACCATATTTTGTGTTTATACAAAATATTTCTTCAGAAATCTGGCATTGGTTGGAGTCGTGATGAGTTCTCCATCCATTGAGATTAATGAATAAGCTCCATTGGAGTAGACCCTATGTATTGAATAAGGTTCTTCCCATTTTGGCTCAAGCTTGGGAGGTTTCTTTCCTGGTATCATTGGAGTTATGAGAACTAATACCAATTCTTTTTGAATGAATGAATGAAGAAAAACTTTTTGGTTAAAAGCTCATGCTATTCGATTCTGATAGATTTCCAAGTGGTGCAAAGTGCACAATCTTTTCTCATCTAACTGTTCCAATTCATTCAATCGCTTTTGGGATTGCTCATCTGTAGATAACTGATCACAAATGGCTACTCTGAGTGAGGGCAATTGAACTTCAATTGGCAACACTGCTTCTGTTCCATATACCAACGAATATGGAGTTGACCGCTTTGCATTGCGGGTGGTAGTCCGATAAGCCCATAAAGCATGAAAGAGTTTATCAGGCCATGACCTATTATCTTTATCCACCATCTTTTGCAGTATATTTGAAAGAGTCTTGTTAAAGACTTCTATTTTTCCATTGGCTGCCGCATGATACCTAGATGAATGGTTGGATTTAATGTTGTATTCTTTATACAATTTCTTCACCTCAGAAGAACAAAAGTTGGTGCCGTTGTCCGTCAATATGGTATGAGGGACACCAAATCTAGTAATGATGTTAGACTTGATGAAGCTAACAATGCATTTTGAACTGACTTCTTTGAGAGGTATTGCTTCTGCCCATTTGTAAAAGAAATCAGTAGCAGTAAGAATGTACTTAAACTGCTTGGCCGTAGCTGAAGGGTAAGGTCCCACCACATCCATTCCCCATGTGGCAAATGGCCATGAGTATTTAGCTGTATGAAGCAACTCTGGAGGTTGATGAATGAAGTTGGCATATACTTGACATGAATGACACTTCTTTGTGAAATCAACACAATCTTGTATCATTGAAGGCCAAAAGTATCCAAGCCTTCGAATTTGATCAGAAAATCTATGTCCAGACTGGTGGGCACCACATACTCCTGCATGCACTTCATTCATGACAGCCATTGTCTCTTCACCATCAATGCATCTGAAGAGAACTCCATCAAAACCACGTTTGTAGAGAATTTTTTCTAGGTGGTTTGGGCTATCATAAAGAGTAAAATTGACCACACGTTGCCGGATTTGTTCTTTCTCGGCTCTATTAGGTGGAAGTGTTCCATTTTGAAGGTATTCCCTGATAGGTGTCATCCATCCGGTAGTATGACCATACGGTTCAGGAATGGGACTAATTTCATTAATTTCCTCTATTCTGGGTTGAACATAAGGTGAAATTGCATGGCAGTGGGAAATACTGATGGTTGTCTCGTCCCGATTTGGATTCTTTAGAGCTGTGGCTATATTAGCCAGTGCATCAGCTTGAGAATTTTGTGATCTTGGGACATAAAAAAATGTCGGTTCTGAAGGGAATTCTGCCATTAACTCTCTGACGTAATCATACAAAGGGATTAATTCTTCTTTTCTGATGGCATAATCCCCATTGACTTGTTTGATTACCAGGTCTGAATCACCTTTCACTTTTAAGTGATTCACTTGTGCTTGGAGTGCTAGCTCCAAGCCTGTAATGAGATCTTGGTATTCGGCTTCATTATTAGTACCACCTTCCCACAATAGAAATGAATAAGGTAACAATGCCTTATCTGGATAAATGAGTACAATTCCTAAACCAACTTTGTTGAATTTAGGATTTTCCATTTTCTTCCCTGTTGGACTTCTGGAAGCACCATCAAAATACATTTCCATGTTTGAGTATTCTCTTGAATAGAGAAAACTTCCTCATAAGGGAGTTCAATATCTGAGGATGTGTCTTCCATGGAAGGATGTTCAGCCAGGAAATCAGCCAGAGCTTGACCCTTTATTGCCTTTTGAGACACATACTGAATGTCGAACTGTTGCAAAATAACTGCCCACCTTGCTAGACGTCCTGTAAGCATTGGACGACTAAGGACGAATTTGAGCGGATTATTACGAGATACCAATTGGACCTCGTGATGTTGCAAGTAGTGTCTCAGTTTCTGAACTACAAATATTAATTCTAGGCAGCACTTCTCAATACTTGAATACCGGGTTTCTGCTTCAAGCATAGTTCTACTGAGATAGTAGAGGCTATTTTCATTCCCAGCATCATTCTTTTGGGCTAGAAAAGCACCCAATGATCACTCTAGAGGTGTCACATAGAGGATAAGTGGTCTTCCTTCAACAGGTGGCATGAGTACTGGTGGACTCAAGAGGTATTTCTTGAGAACATCAAATGCTTCTTGACATTCTTCAGTCCACTGGTAAGTGACTCCTTTTTTCAATAATTTGGTAAAGGGTAAACTTTTACCCGCCAAATTGGAAATGAAACGCCGAATATAGGCTAAGTGTCCTTGAAGCCCTCTTAATTCATTCAAATTCTGAGGAGGTGACATACCAAGGATTGATTTGGTCTTCTCAGGATCGACTTCAATACCACGATGGCGTACAACAAAGCTGAGGAATTTTCCTGAGGTTACCCCAAAAGCACATTTTAAGGGGTTCATCTTCAAATTATGTTGTCGAAGATTGTGGAATATGACTTCCAAATCAGCCAAGTGATTAGAACGTTGTTTGGATTTAACCACCAAATTGTCTACATAGCACTCAACAAATTTCCCTAAGAAAGGTTTGAAGATACGATGCATGGCGCGTTGATATGTTGCACCTGCATTCTTTAAACCAAAGGGCATCACCCGGTAACAAAACACACCTTGAGGGGCTCTGAAGGCTATAGATTCCTCATCTTCCGGGGCCATTCAGATCTGATTATATCCAGAATATCCATCCATGAAGGAAAGTACTTCATAACCAGCCGTCGCATCAATTAAGAGTTCTGTAATCAGAACTGGGAAATCATTTTTAGGACAATACTGATTAAGATCTCTGAAATCGATGCAAACCCTAATTTGTCCGTTCTTTTTCTTTATAGGGACAATATTAGCCAACCACTTGGGATATTGAACTTCTCTGATGAAGTTATCTTTGATCAGCTTATCCACTTCAGCTTCAATTTTGGAAGCATAGGTTGGGTGTGTTCTTCCCGCGGCTTGCTTAAATCCTCGATGTTCTTTTGGTAAACCCAAATGATGAGTAGAAATATCAGGATCAAGCCCAGGCATTTCTGTATAATTCCAAGCAAAAATATCTTTATTTTTCATTAGAAAAGAAATATACATCTCTTACTCTTCCAGGGTCATGGCCGCACTAATTAAAGTGGGGCGTGGATCTTTCTCTGTACCCAAATTTATTTCTCTGAGTTCATCCATAGTGGTAGAGATACCCTCTTCAAATGCTGGAGGAGCATCTCTAAGATCTTCCTCTTCCTCTTCATCATGTGCTATTTCTTCCGTTTCTACTTGCATAGTAGATGACAAAATGAAATTTTCATGATCATAAGAGATATCAAAATTTTCACATTTTGAAGAAGAAGCTTCCATTTCCGACCCTATTGATGGTAAAGGGCCTTCTTTGGGAAATAAAGAGGAGATGATGGATTGAGAATCGACATCATTATTCACCTTTGGTGTTGCTATAACTTCTTCTGGTCTGATTGGCGAAGTATAGACTTGTTGGATTTCAGCAGATGAAATGAAGACGTCACCACTTATGCTTTCATCACTATTTGGTAGGTTACCAATTTCTCCCATGTTGTCTGGATCGATTGCCGTAACTGACATTATGGATCTTTCCATAAGAGTATTTTGATTTGGGCCTATTTTGTCAATTTGACTGATAGGTAACACATAATCTGTACTCACATGTGTAAATGGATTTATTGGAATTTTCTCCAAACCATATGGAGCATTAACTTTGGTAATTTCCTTCATTGTAGATTTTTCTCTTCCCTTCATGTGATAAAATTCTGCCTCAATGTATTGAGACTCACATGTCTTGAACGGGGCCTTATCACCATACAATGTTCCAACTTGACTATTGAAACAGTATTTGAGACATTGATGGTATGATGAAGGAATAACTGCATGTTGATGTAGCCAGGGTCTTCCAAGCAAGACGTTGAAAACTGAGTCTTGATCAACAATCATGAAATCCGAATTGGATACAAGATCTCCAAACTGGGTTCTGAGTGTAACTTCACCCGGTGGTTCTTGTTCAATTTTATCATATCCTTGTAACATCATGTTATAAGGAGATAAATCAGATTCCACGAGGCCCAATCGACGAAGTGTACGAATGAGCATGAGGTTGACTCCTGAACCATTGTCAATGCAAACTCTTCGGATATCTACACCATTGAATTTGCCAGATAAGTAGAGAGGTTTTATGTGCCCATGCACAACATCATCTTCATCTTTATCTGTAAAATATATCACTGCATGACATTCTACGGGATTATTCTCCATGTGATAGACTTCAGCTGCAGAAATTTCAGCTTCAAACTCCTTGGAAGCAGATGATTTGGAAGCTGATGCATCTTGTATTGGGATAGAAGTTGGCAACATCCTTGGTTTTGGAAGATTAGACTGATTAGATCCATTTACTTGCTGAGATAAAGAAGATGGAACCTTTAATTGGTCTTCCAAAATAACTGTGCCAAAACTGAGTTGGCCATTGGCAGAAGAACTTGCTTGTTCTTTTTGAGCTTGCTGAAGGGATCTACCACGAGTTTCTGCTGCATACACAGTGCTAGCAGGGGTAGAATTGGAGTAGTTTCTTCAGAAAGATCCATGTATTCCTCTGTATCCTGAACCTCTGGAACTTCCTCGGATTCCCTTATTTGATACAGGGAATTCAGGCTCATCAAGACTGGAATATGGATCCGTTAATTGAATCATATTAACAGAACCGAAGATTAACTCTTCGTCTGATAAAGACCCTGCCTGACTAGACTGTTTAGGCTGTGCCATTTGATGGGGCGGTGCCCGTGGCTTTGAAGTAGATGGCATGAAATCTGCCAGAGTCAAAGACAACTTAGGCCCCGATACATACTTATCTTCTTCCGATCCCTCTTTCTTCTTTGAATTGCGCTGCCCTTTTGAGGATTTGTCTTTTGATGGAGGCTTCACTGTAGATTTTGTAGGAGACACAACTGGATTCTTCAATTGTGTTCGCAAAATGGCATGGGTCCGATTGATTGTCTTTCTGACCATCCAATCATCATATTTTTGCGCAGTTTTGCTTCTGACTTCCTGCCACTCGCCTCCTTCCTCTGGACCTGTAGCGGTAACACACGCTACATGAGCTGAAGAACCCTTCAATTTGACTTGTCCCAAGTCGACCATCTTTTGCATGAGGTCTTTAAAGACAAAACACTCCTTGATGGGATGCCCCAACATTTGATGAAAGGGAAAATAATTGGGACGGTCTTCATCTCCTTCCTTGTTTGGCCTCTTGGGCACTAGTAATTGAACCAAATTATTTTCCAGAGCTGAAATGAAGTAACCAGGAACTTGCTCATTTCAGAAAGAGTATGTTTTACTCTTCATATACTCAAATTGTTTTCGTCGTTGATCTCTTTGATCATTTGGATGAAACGGCCTTTGTTTTTGGCGTTCAGGAGGTGGAGTCCTTCGAGAAGATGAAGGTTTTGAAGTAGATATAGGTACAGGTGCTTGTTTAAGCATAACTGTAGCGGTTTCTGCTTTACCCATTCTTCTTCCTGGAGCTGATGAAATTACACGAGATTTAACCTTTGCCTGTATAAGGGAATCTTCAATCTGCTGAGCGATTGAAGTAAGGTCTCGAAACCCTCCTGTGTATTTCACAGGGATCAATGGCGTGCGTAATTCGTCACGCAAATTTGCCACACAGATTGGCAACATCTCTTCCTGAGGGAGTGCTAAAATCAGGGAATACGTTAATCCCTTCCAGCGAGCAATGAAATCAGAGACTCTTTCATTCTCCATTTGCTTGCAGTTTGTAAGATAAAAAACTGTCGTTTTTGGAAAAGTTGAGCTGAACTGAAGAAGGAATTTTTGACAAAGATCCTCCCATCCGATGATTGACTGGGATTGCAAGCTTGTATACCAGACAAAAGCCGCTCCTTGCAAGGTTCGCACGATGCATCTGAGTTTCACTACTTCTTGCTGCTCTGGAGTTCCCATCATAGGATCACAACAAGACACGTAATGCGTCAAATGTTGTTCAGGGTCGCCTGATCCATTGAAAGTAGGGAAAACAGGGTTTCCAAAACTGGATGGAGGAGAAATTGAATCTACCCATTCAGGGTAAACTTTCTTTTCAGGTTAAACTTACGCCCGTTTCCCTTCCATAGTTTCTAACCGAGCTGTTAATGACTCAACAGTAGTTATTAACTTTTGAGAAACATCAGGTTGAACTTGGTTTTGGGTAGGTGCAATGAATGGATCTTGGACAGACGTGGTGGTTGGTGCTGCAACTGATGGTAGCACTTCCAACCGTTGTTGCTCTTGACCCACGGGATTAGACCTCTGAGGGTGTACTGATAAAGGAGGATATTCTTGATCCATCTCAGTAACTGCAACAAATTCCTTCGGCTATCGAACTTCAGCATTCTTAAGAAGAAGACTACTCTGAAGTAGTTCTACATTCAACCTTCTTAATTCTTTCATTTCTTCCTCTTGTTATGCAAACCTTTTCTCTAATGAGAGCGATTGACCTTCTCCAGAGGAAGGATATGTAACCTGATTCTTTCCCTTCCCTTTGTTGGATATCTTTTGGAGGGAGGGAAGTGGATTACCTTGGTTCTGAGTAATCCTTTGACTTCGTGTACGTACACCTTCTTCATTTGTATCGGTGCGTACATTTTATTGAGCAGGACGCTCTTCATCTGAGTCCCCTGAGTGAGTCTCCTCTGGTGGATTAGCAACAACGGCATTGATGACATTGATTGATGCATAATGCATCGCATCCCTTCTATCATCATTTCTGTGATATTGTCTTCTTTCATATCTTTGATGAGACATTGCCTTTTGTTGATTCAATCCTTTAGGAATTTCTTGACGAGCTATAATTTGGAGGGAATCTCCTGATAATTTGGCTCTTCGTTCCTCTTGGGGCTTCTTCCCCAATCGAGAAAAGACCGATATTCTCTGAGAAGGGGATTGATGATTTGAAAGAGTCCCCAATCTCGTGAACTGGGGATTTTCCTGCTGATTCCGCTCAACTCCTCAAATCCCATTTGTTGACTCTGAGGGTTGGGTTAAAGAAGTCCCCAGTCTAACAAGCTGGGGTGGCTCTTGACATGCTACGTCTGAGATCTTCTTAAAAGATCTCTTGATCTTGCGAATCTTAGTTTGGAAATTAGCTGGATGCATTAACCTGTATCCACTTTTATCAAATGGTTCAACAGACCGTTGGATGATTTCTGAGACTTCTGTCATTTGATGACGTGTTTGCTCCATACGAGAGGCTTGTGCAATATTCTCGCCTTCTTGATGTAGGAGAAATTCAACAACATGTTCTCTATATGCTTGATTTTGAGAGGAACTAGTTGAAGCCTGTTCTTAAGCAAGCTTTTGATTATGAACATAGCCCATTGACTGTGGCCGGCCATGGGCAATAACAATGCATGAGACCATTTTCGGCGGGCTTTGCTGACTGGAAAGCACTGTGAAATGTAGTGCTCCGTGAACACCCCATCCTCTGATATGAACATCAGATGGAGCATTGGCAATTAACTGACGCAATTTTCTTAGTGCGCCAAGACATGAACGTTGAAGGGTTCTCTGTTGTTTTTCAGCCTTCGCATACCGAGAGACTGATAGAGATGCCAAATCAATCTGACGTTGTAGCCCTTCTATTATCTTGAGATGATTTTCATATTCATCATAAGATAATACCTTCTTCTTTAATTGACAAAGAGTTTTCCATATGTTGAGACGAATATCATGGATTCCATAATCCGTTAACATCTTTGGAATGTCGTACTGGGAGTTAGGAAAAGGCCAAAACATGACTGGTACTTCACCTTTTGCCAGTTTTTTCCTCATGTTCATCATTTCCTCTTTATCATTAAATGAAGATTCTTCTACCTGTTTTGACCAGAATTGGTGTTTCCTTGTTGCTTCATCGGATTCAACAAGATTGGTAGAGAGATCATTGGTCAAACTAGAAGATACATGACTTAGGGGTGGTTCGGAGAATGAACTACACCCTGGGATATCTTCTGATTGAGAAAGTATTTCACTTGTTAGCAATAAAGCATCATACATGTCTGGTTTCTCATTTGCAAGTGCCTCAAGATAAGCGGGCTTTCTCGGCACTACATTTTCCACTGGAGTATTTTATAGGCAATGTGAATCACTACTGCGGAGAGGACTTTCGCAGCGAAATTCATCATCATGGGGAGGACCACCATAATGGGTTACAACAAAATATGAGATCTCTTGCTCCTTGGTCTTCTGACCACACAGAGGGTTCCTGTGGCTCTCATCTGAAGAAGAAACTTCAAGATTGACCGAATTTTCATGAAGCAAGCCTTCATGAGGAAGTGTCTGTTGAAGACCTTCAGAATTAATGTTCCTATTATCGGGAACTGAGGGAGTAGAATCTTGAATTCCGACAGATAAATGTCTGAGGGCTTCAAGAACTCCAGCATCGAGCAAGGCCTTGTTGCAAATTGGCCTTTGATCTCCTGGCTGTGCTGGGCAGATCTTTTTCTTAGATGCCTTCTTACTCGCTTTGGAAACCACTTGTTGACGAAAGTGGTTACTCTGAGCAGGTGTATGTGCCTGATTAGGAAATATGGTCATGTTAGGCTGACGATCTCCACTCAAACTAGGTGTATGTGCCTGACTTTGTTGTCTGTATGATATGGGGGAGTATGCCCCATAACCCTCTTGGACTGGAACAGATGTGTGTGTCTGTTCCGGAGTGAATCGTTGATGTGTCACTCCAATGCTAGGGAGAGATTTATGTATCTGTCCCTGAGAGGATGCTGAAGCTGTTATGATATCCTGGGAAGCATCCAGAATATGAGCAGGAATTTGCTTCTTCTCTTTCACCATTGATAAAATATGTTTGGTGACTTCAGCCACCGGAACGGGGATATACGTCCATTCCGGGTTTGGAGTAGGTGTATGTGCCTGCTCCTGTCCTCCTTTTCCTGTCAGTGAATCCTAACAGTACTCAAGTGTGGAGGCAGAGAGTTGAGTCTGCCTCCTGTTTGTCGTCAGGGCTTTCCGACTGACTTCTCCGTGCGCTACCAAGCGAGACTGTTGGTAGGCTTGATTATTATTAGCAGGTGTATGTGCCTGCTGATTACACTTCGCCAAACGCGGTTGACAAGATCTATCATATGTAGTCAGACGAGCCTGCTGACTAACTGGTGATGCATAAGCAGGTGTATGTTCCTGCCTATAGTACTCTGCTGGAATTGCCTGGCGGGATTGGCTTGATGCTGCCAGACGAGTCTGCTAGACAGCGGAATTAAAACAGACAGGTGTGTGTGCCTGTTCGTTCGCCACCAAGTTAGGTTGGTGGAATCCATCATATGTAGTCAGGCGAGCCTGCTGACTAACTGATGATGTATAAGCAGGTGCATGTTCCTGCCTATAGTACTCCGCTAGAATTGCCTGGCGGGATTGGCTTGATGCTGCCAGACGAGTCTGCTGGACAGCAGAATTAAAATGGGCAGGTGTGTGTGCCTGCTCATTGTTTGCCACCATGTTAGGTTGGTGGACTTCTCCAGAGATGGAAGGGATGATAACCTTCCCATTGTTAACCGGATTCCGTCTCTGGCGGTTCATCTTGCCTTCTCGGGTTCGAAGAACCTGAGCTGAATGCCTGGAGTCGGTACCCTCATCATGTTGAGGGCGCACTACCGCATGAGTCTGGCGGAGATTGTTGATGGGAGCCCTCAGGAAGGACTCCTGTCTTTTTGAATTAAGTCCCTGAGGGACCTGCTCATTCACTTCCTCAGAGTAAGGGAGTGAATGGAAATTGCGTTCCGGGGATAACGACCCGAAACGGTTAGAGACGGCAGTCAGCACCGCCTACTTCTTGATTGTTGGCCGCCATTGTCTGGACGACCAGGTAGAGTTGTTAACTTGGAGGGATTGACGAGCGGCCTCCAGAGTTGGGATAGTACCGTTGCGACAGTACTCCTTAACCAGTGCATTAGAAACCCAGCGTTGAAGACGCTGAGTTGGTGATGTCATCCTCAGAGCGGACGACGTTCCAGCAGGAGTAGCAACATTGGTTTTCACAGCAGTAGACCTCACAGTAGAGGTGTTTACAGCAGTAGTATTCACAGGGGTGAATTTAAGGAAAGCCATTTTGCAGAAGATCTTGAGAAAAGAGTGCCTATTCCATATAACAGACATAATCAAGAGGAATCCAGCCACTGCATATTTTGGATGAGCGTATGTCAATGATTTCTTTGTTGGCCCAAGGGGACTAACAAATAAGAAGAACATCACTTTAACTTGGTTAAGGATTCACGTCGGGTTCACCATTTTTTGTTTCGCATGGAATCCGGGGATGACCTCCTGGATGGGAGATTCAAACGTTCCGATCAGTTTCTAATGGGTTTATTCGTAGAACCGGAAACATCCAATGATTCCACATCCGTTTGGACCTACTTTCCAAAGGTAGGCGCTCATTAGTTTGTGGGCTAATGAGGCTTAGGAATTTGCATTGGTCGAGAGAATGGGAGGTCGGACTCATCACACCTTTTTGAGGGGAATTATTATCTACTCCGAGACTCTCTTTATAGATTTAAGTTATGTTCGTGAATCCTTATTACATTACCAATTATAAAATGAGCCTTCCTTCAGTTTTAACAATCAATAATTAAATATGTAAGAAATTTAGAGAATCTTTTATATGTATTTGAGGTTCTTCATCAATAGAGAATCATCTGTATCTATTTAGAGATTCTGAGTCAATGGTATCCTTAAAAAACATTTATAAAAGTCTCTTGGTCATTATGATGACCAGGCTGGTTTTAAAGCCACTCAGTGGGGCACTTGAAGTTTATCGTCATTCAGAAGGACATGGATTATTTCAAAGTTGGGATCGAACCCATAAATGGGCAACCTACGTATCCTTTGTTTTGGAAAAGGAATCAGAACCCACGTAGTTCGAGTAATGGAGTATGACATTTATGATTTATGGCTCAAAGAAGGATGTCATAATTACTTTTACACTCTAAGATCACGTGAGTCATGCTCGGTGTGAGAAACAAGAGGTATTGGTAAAAAATTATACAATTGTGCCATGAAAGATGCAATCATAAGAAATTGTTTGAGGCTTATGTATGTATGACTGCCCAGATAGATTAAGGTTTAGGATTCACTTTTAGGGAGAAAATCCATGAACAGGGTCCATAAAGGTATATGTGCTTCATGGAGATTTGAATACTCTAATCTTGGGGCTTACACCTTGTCATATGTTCTTTCCCTTACTCCCATAAAGATAACTTTCACTTAGCTACACCTACAAAGAAAACATTCATTCAATCATTGGTCACTACTCCTTAACATCTTTCATTCAGAATTTTCTAATTAACAAACTACTACTAGCCTTAATTTGGGAATCTATATTATTGGTGTGTCTTTCTCCTCCCATATTTACCAAGTGTATCTTTTATAGGATTGAATTCTAGAAATAATAACACTTTTCTAGAAAATAGTTCTCACCGTAAGACCGAATAATCTCTATCTTATGATTTTTAACAGTAAAGTTTAACAATATCCCCCTCAAAGAAATTTTCATGCTTTCACCAAAGTTCCACTAGTCAACTTCCATTCATCCCTTTTCAATACTTGCATGGTTCTCCTCCATATTGCTTCCAATCATCCAAGAACCCATTAATGATATCGCATCCTCAGTCCACTAGACCATGATCTTCCATTTCATTCCCATGAAACCTTCTAGGTTCCTCTATGGAATTTAATCTAAAAATATATATCTTGAGTCCCAATATGAATTTTTTGAAGTTCTATCATTAGGTTGTGCCCTGTACTATGTCCATAGCCTCGATCCTTTCAATATAATATGATTATGAAACCCTAATTCTACACGATTCTACTTTCTTAGAGTTTTTTAGAGTAAAAAATTTTTGTGATACCATTGGAACTGACCTTAATCCGAAACAATTATCTTTAGAAAGTTTAATATCAACATACTAAAGAACTCCCACTTAAAAAATGTTCAATTCATCATGGGAATGTAGGGTCCATTTCTCCCACCATATCCGTCCATGTTTATATCATTCAAGGATACCAATCTATTAGATCAGGCCTTTTATTTCTATTATGATATTTCAAAAATCATTCCCATTAAGCCAAAAACAACAAAAATCTTCATCGCTACTCCTTTAAAAAGAGATCACTATTCGAACATGAGGTTATCTATCATTCAACATTTGACATGGATATGGTAGATCTTCAAAGACTTTGTGAATGAGAAATTAATGACCATTGAAGTCATTGGAATAAGATTATATCATAATGATACATCCCCAAATAAAACAGAGCATCCTTAAACCATAAGATAAGCCACAAGTCAACACAGAACATAAACATCATGCAATGCTATTTTTGAAACCAACCACATAATAGCACTATTATGAACACTTTTGATGCATGGAATTTTTCTTAGATCCAAAACATTATTTTGGACATCTCAATTTGGTCTACCCATATTCTCCCAAACACATTATAGGGTTCCAAGATCAATGTCCTCAAACTATAAGAAAAAACCACTAACATGTTTTCCAAAACTCCCTTTTAATTATGAGTCTATCATTCACCAGACTATCATTCTGTTCAATTCCTCCCCCCATGATTATTCTTCATGAAGGTCCTTAAACATTATTTCCATATGCTATAAGGAAATAAAACCCGTACATTTTTTCTAATTCTTTGAACAAGGTACGTTGTTGTACAATGGCCTTGAGAGAAACCATCTGAACTAGTAAAGTTTTGATTCATTAATGTATCATACTTATAGAGAGAGAAAAACTCTAGATACTTTCAAATACACATGAATCTAAGATAATTTCATTGATTTTTTTTTCATACTCCCTTCCTATCATTAGTGTGATTTTGATACACATGTCACAACCCACATCTTTCAGTAGTATGATTTATAACATCTTCTTCTAGAGAACAGGTTTTGTTATCCACACATTTCCACACCCATGATTCATCAATCATTAACCCCATGACTTCTGAAAAGTATTCTTCCAATTATAAAGTTGATCCTCAAATCTATATTCTAATGATCTAGGACTGTGTTGCACTTCTTCCTTATAATTATTGCCTGAATATAACCACCACTTCTCTAATAATATTGAGGTTCCTAGAACATAAATATACTTCCCATTAATATATTTAATGTTTTGAACCCCAAAATCAATTAAAATGAGTCAATTTAGCATTAGAATTATCACTAGATGAGAAAGAATCCCCATTTTAGATAACAATATTATTAGAACCATCGAAAGTAATATATTTCAAGAATAGACCTCCTAGTATAATATTTCTTACTATATTCTCCCTTTCCCTTTTAAAATTATAAATTTTCACTAGGGTAACCATCAACAGTGATTATCATGTATATCATAACTTCTGCACATTCACCATATTTTGTAGAACATGTGTTCAATTTGTAAATTCCCTTATATCGATGTTACCTTTTCCTATAGAATATGATTGTTACCTATAGGATCATGCATCAGAAGTTTCTCATTCAAAATTCCCACCCATGATTATTATACAATTTTTGTTGCTTCATATGTGCAAAATTCTTATTGGTTTCACCCACTGAGATAACTTCTGCTTATCTTCTAGTAACTTGTGTAACAAAACATATTCTATTTAACTAACTTTGATGAACTGACTTTTTCTGGCATAGATCTAAATGCCTATGGTGCTAATATGTCTATCTCAATATGGTTTAACGAAGCATATTTTTAAGAGATTTAAATTTTTAACATCACAAAACTTGACTAGAAAACAATTCTCACCCCATAACCAAACACAAACTCCCACCAACACCCCTCAGACACCTTCAACACCTAAAAATGAAAATGTATTTGTGAAATAAATTCCATTCCCTTTTATTAGATAGCTAAAAAATAACTCTCATAATTTATAATCAATATAAAAGATATATAAATTACAAACAAACCCATGAAAGGGATAGGAAAACATATTCCTTCTCACAAAACATTATGAAATATATATATTTCACATAGTACATGTATAGTTTTCATTTTTATTTATAATTTTCACCATATATGTGTTTTTAAAATCTGTTTACTATCATGAATATATTGATAATTAGAACTAATGACATTGGAAATGATATTGACATATACTCACATCCATTAATAAATTAAATAAAAAAAATTAGAATGTGGGTTTAAAAATTTATAATGCTAATAGAAATGAGTATTTTATGATGTGTGTAGCACTTTTATGGGTAATAAATCACTTATATAATTATATAATGATGTTTTATTAGAATTTAAGATGGGAATTATCTAGCTTATTTAAAATAAAAGTACACATTATAGGCGGTTAAAATTTTTATGAAGTTTCTGCATCAAATGAAATGAAGGATTTATACCAGTGGATTATCAATACAGTAAAAATTGTTAGAATTTTTATAATATTGTAGAAATTGAAGAATTATTTAAATGTATTATTAGGGTTGATAACCTTAAAGAACATGATTTTTTGGATTTCTTTCTCAGAAAGGATCACCATACTTCTATAAATAGACTGTATATTCTATTAAATTTTCATTGGAATTGTAGAAATAAAATTATATTCTATTATTTTCCATATTTATATTATAATTGAATAATCTATTGTTTAAACATAATTCATATTAACAAAAACATGGGTAAAATGTAATTTGAAACACATTCAATGTTGAGGTAAAATAAAAAATAATTTATGATCATGTTGTTACTTATGGGATTGAGGTATCAAGCCTAAACATCCTAAACATTTAATTGGAAATAATTAGTGTAAATATAGTTATGCTTGATTTTTGATGAAAATTTCATAGAAAAAATTTATACATGTGTTATAAATTATAATTTTTTTGAAGGATAATAAAATATCTTATCAGAATAGGTGAATACAAAATATTGAAAAAAAATCATTCAAATAACTTTATTATCATATATTTCTATATGAGTTGATTCCAAAAGAAATTCATATTTTACTCTAAAATTAAGTGAGTGTATTTTTTTATAAATTTATATCACTTTTATAAATTAATTTTTTCTAAAGCAATAAGAAAGATATTTTTTATGAAATTTTAAAGGGATTCACTAGTCATCCATTATGACCTGAAAAAAATTTCCTCAATCATTTTTATTATATATGTTATATCTCAAAGTACATATCTCTACTAAAGTTATATTTAGTAGTCATATTTCATGTCACTAGATATATCCTTCTTAAATTTACAATGTATAAGATGAAACTTTATATGAGGAACAACAATCATATTGAAGGATCCATTAGAAAATATTATTTGGTATTAGAAAGAAAATTTTATTCTCAATGTATTTGAGTAATGTTAATTTGATATTTAATCACCCAATCAGAACAAAATATGAGTAACATGATCTAATTAGACATAAATTTCCATCACTACACAAATTAAGTGAGATATATGGACAATATTAATTTTATACTTTGAGCACTGAAGAGTGAGAAATACCTCATTGAATAATATTTTTCAAATATGGTGCAGTTGATGATAATATCATGTTTGTAAAGTTAATATAATGTTTTAATTTCTCATATAATCTTTCTTATATCTTCACTAATCTTAAAATTTTAAAATTAGTATAAAAAATATGAAATTTAAAAAATAATAATCTCGATCTATGAATTAATAGAAGAGATAATTTTCATAGTAAATTGTTCCCTATATTGTTAAAATAAAAGGTAACATAGTTAATGTTATACATGAACTAACTATTAGTAACTTTTATATTTATGATATTGATATATTTCATCTTTAGAGTTTACCAATGAATAATGTATCTCCATATATCATGAAATGTTTTTAGTCTGAATAATGTGGCGTTTTCATGTAAAACAATCATCAACAAATTTAATTTCTTTATTAATTACTGTGAAACAAAAATTAAAAGACAATATGATGATGTAATGTTATATTGAATAATATTTTGCTATGATTTTTCATTAAAATTAAATATTGATTTGAAATGATATCATATGATCTAGTTTTTAGGAAAATAATCATATTGGATTATTATGAACATCATTAAGTCTGTATGATGAAATAAATGGGGTTTGATTGAATGAAAGAATAAGGAATACATATAGATAATTATAGATTTAATCTAACAAAGTTGAAGTGTCTTATTCATATCAATGAGCCTTATATTATAGTATCATAAAAAAATAAGTATTCTATGTAATTTATTATTTTAAAAAATAATTCAATGTTATTATTGATGTTAGTCCAGGATATATTTTAAATGAAGGAATGAGTGGATGTGTTGTTTTATATGAACCCAATGGTATTCAATAACTTTTTTAATACAAGTATATAAATTATTCAATTTTTATAAAAAAATAATTCTTTGTATTAGAGAATTTATTGCATTGACATGTGGTATGTATTTATTTTTCTTATCAATTTTTTTAATCGAATGAAGAAATCTGCCGTAAATAAAAATTTTATCAGATCATTTAGAATTTTTCAATTATTTTTTTATGAAAAATATATTAGGAATTTTATTTGATAGTAATGAAATGTGTCATATCTTTAATTTGATAATGAAACATTGTTCATTGATGCACATGGATTTTCCATTCATTTTTAATATTTTTCTAATTTAGTTTTAATGATTTTTCTAACCACTTTTAGTAATTTTTACCTTGTATTTGAATTTTTATAATATGTTATTTATTTTTATAGTTTTTAGTTAATTATATATTAATTTTAGTAATTTAGTATTTTTATTAGTTTATATTAATATTTACAATTAAAATTTAATAGTTGTAATTTTATAATTAAATATTTATTTAATTACTTGTGCATATATATTTATATATATTTATTTACCTTTAGAACTTTATCTATTAATTAATTTTTTATATTTAATTAGTATAATATTTTAGAATTTATTTTTGAATTCTCTTATTATTGTTATTATTATTATTATTATCATTATCATTTTTATTTTTCATCATTATTATTTTCATTATAAGATAATTTGATTTTATTTTTGTGTTTAATTTTGAAATTAGGATTTTTTTTCTTTGCAATACAGGTCATACACCAGCATCCTTCTCTAGAAACCCTAAGCCACACCCCCATCATCCTGGAGCATGTGCCCACTCTGCATGGCCTCTACTTCCTCTCTACCCCCCTTCCCCCTTCCCATACTACACCCCATATCCCCTACCTCACCCCATTCCCCCCCTCACCTGTTTGTCACCCCACCCCTTCCCCTACACCCACCCTTCCCAGACCGCCATTTCCCCCACCATGCCCTTCCTTTCCCACCTCTATCCCCACCACACCACCCGCTTATCCCCCCCCCCTGCACAAGAACAACACCAACATGCACCCCCTGATCTCCTCCTATCCTGGACCGAATGACCATGAAGGTATCAAGAAACTGTGTAAAATCCTATCAATCCTGCTATAACACACCTTATTAACCTTCATCAGTAGGCCCACTAAAATTCTTAGGTGCAGTGAACCATCTGTGAACTCCTCTTGTTCATCGTGACTCCGAGCGGGTGGGATTTTGTTGGTGATCTGTTGTTAGAATAGTGGTGGTTTAGGTGCAATGTCAACTTGCATGAAGTGTTTAATTTTCATTCGTAGATAAATGGGTGATGAGTGATCTATATAGAGATAGTGCAGACTGGCATGTGAATTATTTTGATAGCACAGGTACAATTATCATGCTTTATCATTTTATCACCACCTGTTTTTTTTGTTGGGATGTCAAGGTAATTTATTTTGTGTTGGGATGTTGACTGAATAATTTATCTATTGTGAAGGTCATGTGATGTTTTTATTTTTTAGATAATTTAAAATTCAATTTATTTTCATTTGAATTTTTATCTACTTTAATTATATTTACACCAAATTAATTTTAGAAAACTAAAATTGGACATTTTGATTCATAGTAGATTCGAAGATATAGAGATAGTAAACCGTTTTGACTGACTGTAGAGAAAATAGGTGGCACAAATTTGTGAGAAATGGGTTGTGTCATTTTTAAATTTGGTTAAATATTTGAATAAGTCTCATAATTTTCTTATAACACCAGAGAAAAATACATTAAATAAATTAGAAAAGTAAAAAAAAATAAGCCACTAAAAAAAGTATTAATAAATGTTGTACCATCGATGATTGAGCTAGAAAAGTATTTTATCACATAAGAAAATAGTCTTGCATGGTTTTTTAGTAGTTTAATTATGACATTAGTATCCCAAACACATCTTATTGATAAGAATTTATCACCATTTTTTTCAGTACATTTTATTTTATATTGTATGCTTTATTAAATTATTAGTTTTATTAAAACAATAAAAAAATATGACTTAACATGATTTATTGTCCACATGAACAATGCCATACGAGATAATTTTAGTGAACTAGAACTCATAATCTCTATGTTTATACCATAATGTTCACTTATACAGTCTACAATTTGTTATAAAATTTTAAAAATGGATGTACATTGATGCATGTACCAAATTTTTTGTGTTGTTTATTGGGTGCACGTTAACTTCTATCATTAAAATAATTATCAATTAATCCTTTTTTTAGACATCATTATCCGAAATGGCTAACACTCATAATTCAAATCCTTCAAAAAAATGAACCATCCATTGATCCAGAATAAGAACACTAATGAAAAGGGAAACCTACAATTGAGAACTATATCGAAAATAAAATGAATCAACCAGAGAAAAGAGTTGAAACTCACAATCCACCCCTTCCTATTGGAAAAGTACTCCCACTCTTCTAAAAATACCTCTATAATCAAAGGCCTTAGACTACTATGAGAATGTAATTGAGAACCAACATAGTCAGAGTTAGCTCATGCACACCAGACCCATAATTCAAGCAACACACTTTAAATCGAATCTTTCAATGATCAAGCTGCTCCAATAAAATTGAAAATTTCATGAATTGAGCAGTGAAGACCCTTATATGCATGTAAAGAGATTTCTCAAAGTTTATTACACATTTAAATACAATGGGTTGACTGATGATGAATTGATCATTTGAAAACTTTCATTCTTATTGCAAGGGAATGCTAAGGAATGGTTGGAATGTCTTGACCAGAAACAGTTTTCACCTGGAAAGAATTGAGAAGAAAAATTATTGATCGATATTACACAACAACCTAATCATTGAAAAACAAGAGATCCCTTGACTAGTTTTTTCAAAGTGAATATGATTAATTATGAGAAGTTTGGTAAATATTAGTGTTCATGTTAAGGAATTTTCATCATCATGGGATGAAGATGAGAATCTAGATGCAAGATTTCTACTACAGAATTAAACTCAAGAGTAAGTCTGCAATCAACACAACTATTTCAAATGCATTCATGGGAATGGATCTTGAAATTTTTTACTTGCTAATTCAAAATATGGAAGAATGAATTTTATAGTGGTCATTTGATTTTCAAGAAAGAAAGAGGTAGTTTATCAATTTGATTATATCACATATATGGCAGAAAAATTTGAGGCTTGCAACATGTGGAATGACAACTTGTTAAGAAATCCATCGAAGGCAGTTTCAATCCATGAAGTTCAAGTTGAACAATTCCCACACTGTGTTGGTCCTCAAGATTATCCCATATGTCCATATAACACATATGAGAATAATATATCTGAATATTACTTTGTTAGGTACAATAGAGGAAATTGTGGAAACAATTACATCACAAACTAGAAAAACAACAACCAAAATCAAGGTTGAAAGGAAACAATAGCTACTCATCCAATTAGACAGATCATGAGACCACCTGTTTTCCCTTCTGAACCTACCTTCAGAACCACCATGAAATTGCAAGATCAAGGATCTCAATAGAAATATCAACCACCATTTCATCAACAACAATAGTATAAAGATAAAAAGTAAACAATTGACTTTTCCCCTTCTGTAATGCAAGGTCAAAAAGATTAGTGAGAAACTATATAAAAAATGACAATGACTAATCAATCATGGTTTAAATAACAAGAGATAGTAATGAAAAAATTACAAGTATCTGTGTGCAACATTGAAAATCAAGTTGTTCATTTAGCCGCACAAATGTGAAACCCACCACATGGAACTCTACTGAGTAACAAAATAGTTAACCCAAGATAAGAGGAGAAATATATCACATTACATAGTAGAAAACAATTCCCATAGCTCCAAATGTCATATTCTCAACCAATATATGAGATGAAACACCTAAAAATTCTAAAGTAAGAATATTTTATTTCATATCGCGTATCACACGTGACAGCAAGCACATAAGGGGATATAATACCCCAATACTTTAAAACATATTTACTATTTTAAATAGATTTGATATATTTTATATTTGGAAATTCACTCAACACTGAGTTATCTTACATTAAATACAAGAGAGACCTCCCTAGATAGATTGTGTTACATGAAATAGCGACCTTCCTCGATAGTTTGCGTCATACGCAAGACCGGGTTTCACCAAATAACACTGTAATTTTAAAATATTTTTTATTTAATATAATATGATATAACCTACCAGTTATGTTAGTGGTTATGAATAGTATAAAATAAATTATGAAATATATTATTTATAATAACATAAGACTAATTTATAGGTTAAAAATTACTTAGAAATGAATATTGGAACCAATTGAATATAAACAAGATTCTTTTATATAAAACAATTTTTATGCTTAGAAAGATGTTTTATCCTAATAAATTAAATTAATAATAATTAGTGTGTGATTTTAAATAAATATATATTTTAAATATTAAATAAAATATTCTTTATGTTAATCCCATTGATTTTGTAATAATAAGATCATAGCAAACCCATCATTACACATAAAATAATATATTTTTATTAAAAGTAGTTTTACCACAATTTAATGGCGCATCTATTTTAAATATCAAATTTGAAACATTTATAAATTTAATTTTATAAAATAAAATTCATTTTTAAATTTAGTATGTTAAAATTATATTAGTGTGAATTTTTGGTATTTTTTTGAGAAACTTCATTTTTTGATGAATAGTGAAAAACACTGCATTTTAGTTAAAAATTGTTTTACTAATTAAATAATTATTAATGCTAAAGTATATTATAAATTTGAAATAAATTAATAATAGATAAATTATACCTCTATTAATAAAATTTATTTTATTATAATCAATTTCACTTTGTTATTGAATATAAAAACTTAATAATCTTTTAAACATTTTTCTACTAAAACCAGTTAATTCGTCCGTCTGCGAGAGTAACATTAATATTAATTTTCCCAATTTTGTGGTTTAAATTTTTGAAAATATTAAATAAAATTTTAATTATTATTATATTTATATTTTAATAATACCATGTTAATTTTCTACCAAAAACATTAGTAAAAGTGATTAAAACTAATCACAACGATTAAGGTCAAAATAATGTTAATTAGGGACTAAACCGCAATATTAGGATCACAAATGACCTATCCACGTGTAAAACACACATTTTATGAACATATTTAGACCATAAATCTTACAGTATTTAGTTTTTATGGTTTATTATGAATTTTTATTTGGTAAGAACATGTGTATACCTAAGTTGTTTCCAAAAATTCCAAGTGAGTCGTTTTCTTTCCCTATAAAAGGACACCACCTCTCCAACTTCTTCAAATCACTAAAAACTATTATGTTTGTCTAATATCAGTCCAAATAGTCTCACTAAATCCTTTCCCTAGACCTATAAGTCTCCCTTTTGGAATAAATCTTCCATTGGAAGCCTTTTGGTATAAACCAAAAGAAGTTACACGATTAAGAGGCAACATCTTCTCTCTACTTTCTTAGTTTAATTTTAATTATCCAAACCATAAAACCTTACTATTTAATTATTACATAAAATAATAGTATCAAAATATATAATTATATTTTGATGTTAATATTTATACTTACACTTATACACACTTTCATCTAATGGGTAACGAACATATTGTTCCTGTGTAGGGCGAACTACTACATCACAAAACAATAACTATTCAATTTTACCTTACCACCTCTCATGGTGTCCATTTTGATGGAAAATATATTAATATATGATATATACTATATTTATAATATATTTATTCTTACATAATTTTCATTTAGAGCATTCTTTTCTTCTTTCCATCCTATGTTAAAATGACAATTTCGTTTGAGGAAGTGTGGACTACCGCCCCCACAAAGTGATATGGTCGTCCATTCCATATATAAAATGTATAAAGGATGGTATTAATAAAAATATGTAACATATATAACATATATATTATAATTTAATTATAATATACATATGTGTCATTTACTTTACATTTTTTAATACGACAAAGAAATGAAAGTAGCGTTCATGCATATGTATGGCCTACCGTCTCCATGAACGGTGCACTTTATTTCTTTTCTCAAACCATTATAGTTTATTCTAAATACATATTTAAAAAATATATAAGATAATTTTTTCATGTTTTACATTATGTATATGATGAAATTTTGATATAATTAATAATAACAACAAACAAGAAGTCAAAACATACTTGAGAAAACTAGGCAATTAACACCCGAAATTTTCAAAATAATTAAATATTGTTAACAGATTGGTAATAAGATATTATAAGAAGATGATATATGATATTATAAACATGATTATAGTTTTATTATAAGTTATTAAAATATTTTAAACCCCATTTATAGGAGTATAAATACAACACAACAAAAGCAATGTTTGGTAAGGGAATTTAGTCTCAATTTACATTTCATTGCAACTTAATTATTATTAGCACCAATTCATTTTTATTTGGTGTATAGACTGAAATTTAAATGTTATATCATAAATACAATTATTATCATGATATTTTAAGTTTAATTTAATGTCATACCTCTCTGAGGATTACAATTTAAATTTTTCTAAGTGGTATGAGACACTTTGGAAAGCTTAAAGATTATTCTGCTCAAGAATGTTCTTAATGAACATCATTGTAATATCACTTAATTTTCTGATTGTTAACATTTTTTTGAAATAATAAATTTATTATAATCATTATTCATTGGAAAATTACTTGAATATACATATTCTCATACAATGGATATTATTATAGCTAAACCGTATAATATTTTTCATATGGTGATTACATTGACAGTTATTTGATTTATTGGAGAATTAATGATAAATATGTATTTATCATTCAATATGGTTATGTGATAAGAAATATTATTTAATTTTATTATTTAATATAAGGAATTTTTTGGACTCTAAATGACAGGTTGAGCTCTAACTTTATATAGCTCCTCGATGTATCAAAAGGTTCTCATGAGAGAAATTAGATGGCTAAATTAAACAGGGTTCTATATGTAGTTTTAAACCATCTTGTGAAAGGTTATGATGGTAATAGTTTTTAATTTTCCTTAGATATGATTTCCATAAAGAAATAATTTCCCTCATTTAGATTCAGTTATTTTTCATCAATGATATTTTGCGTTGACAAATCTATGGATACTTTTCATTTTTAGTTTATTGATTTAGATGGCATGAATTTCAGTTTCTTACATTTCTATATTGATATTACCCTATCTAGTTATTGGATGGCATGTGTTTTCAATTAATGACCTTTACAGGTTAATTTATTCTCACTGATTCATTATTTATTTCTCTTTACTTACCCTTACTGAGTATTTGAACTCACCCTTATTATGTTTTTCCCCATATTATAAAGAAGAAATATTTGAATAACCATTAAAAGACATAGATTATTTCATTTTATTATGTATCATGGTTGTATTTTATATTTACCAATATATTATGGGAATCATGTAATTAATTTGGATTTCCATGATTGCTAAACTGAACGGTCCTTCAGGATTTGATTCCTTGTAATAATGAGAATGTAATAGAATAATGAACTGGCTCCAGGCTTCTGGTATAGGAGCATTATATTTAGTATCAGAGGGAGGTTAGAAAAGAACATAGAAACTAGATTTAGAAAACATATATTATGGAACATAACCCTAATATAGACTTTGAGTATGATTATAGAATAACATGATAGATTTTTGGTAAGGTATATATTATTTTGATATTCTTGGAAATAAATCCCTATTTGGATATTATAAGTGGATGTGGTTCTGAAATAGATGTACCTGTGAGTAATAACTCCAACAAGGTGTTCTGGGCCTGACTTAAGGTAACCCGGTACATAATAACAGGCCTTATTACACACATATCTTGACACTCCCAGGGGATACATGTAGGATAGTTCACATTTTCTATACATACCATTTAGATGGATTTAAAAGTAGGTATTTTTCCTAAAGTAACAAAAGTTTATGGTTCTAGGGTTTACAATTCATAAATTTATGTTATGTGATATACCATGTTTAGAGTTATATAAATTTCATAATTTTATGAGCTAATATAGTAAATGGAATTGTTTAGAAATGGAACTTATCAGAATGAATGAGAACTCCACCAATGCACATGATACAAAGAGTAAGAACGACCATATCTTTCATGATCTTAAGACAACATCTTGAAAGGAAATAGCCTAAAAAATATTCTCATCATATGAGAAAATAGTATCACATGTTAATAAGATAAGTAAACAATTCTCTGATTCCTATGGCTTTGAAGGGAAGCAAGAGATGAAGAGGATGGAATAGAAAAATATTGATAAGGAGAATAAGGGATAGAAGGGTTTCCCCACATGTTATAATCGTGGAAATAATCACCCTAGTAAATGCCTAAAGGGAATGTGATTTTTTAATAAGTGTAGAGAAAAAGGACACCATGTTCATGATTTTAAGGGTATTAAATGGTTTCTAATACATAATGCTTCGACTGTAAGGATATGGGACATTATGTGAATCAATCCCAAGAATAAAAGGAATATTTCCCATGTTTAATGATCAAGTGTTTCTACTACCATAGATAAATAAGAATGGTTAATATGTATTTTGAAGAATTATTTCATTTGAATATTTTATCAACAATGTGTTGGTTATAAGCATTATGGAATTTGTGAGTATTTTAATTCATTACTTTTTCATTAAGTATTTGAGGCCATATTTTGAATGGTACCAAGAAAATGTATTTAGTAGAAAGCTAAAATTTCCATAAAAAACATGATTGACGGATAGAAAACTGTTAGTATGTTTATTATTTTGAGATAATGATGAAGAAATGATTGATTTGGGTAAGTCCTGACTACCTTAAAACTGATTAATGACTTGTCGACAAGTGATCTATGATATCATTGATGTAGTTCAGAACACCTTTTCATTTAAGTAATATAGCCAATAATATGTTCCTTAGATAAAGAATAAGGAAGAATTCATGTCCCAACAAGGTTTTATGATGATTTGAGTTATTAATATATTTTAAGAGGATACATGATGAAGTTATTCACATGTTTGGAATGTGAAAATTTTGAGCTAGTTCATATTGATTAAAGGCTAATGATAAGCTAATCTAGGAAATTCAGTGACCTTATTTCTAAAGTGATGTATTTGTTGACGCCTAAAAAAGTCCGTAACTCTCGGAGGAAGTTTCGAAATGATGAAGTGAAGTCATATTCGGAATCAGAGGCCCGATCCGGAGGCCCGGGATGTGGTGCGTGAAATAAAGGAGGACCCGCGCGAAAAATTGTTCTGCATGCGTAGAATCACTGGGTTTCGCAGAATTGATCCGATGAGGCACGCAATCTTTGCGCGCCCCGGTTCTACGCGGCAAGTTTTTTCACGCTGGCTGCGCTCGGCGCGAAGAATTTCACGTGCCGCCTGGATTCCGCGCCGGAGGTCGCCTATAAATAGAAGGTGACCCCGAATGGTTTGGGGGTTCTGGAATTCGAAGCGACTCTCGTGCATGCAATTCGGCTTCCCCCACGTGCAAGATGGCTTTCAAGTAATCCCGCATTTCGCGCAACCTTGCCCTGGAGTCCACCTTTGCGCACAACTCCACCGGCTTCAGTGAATTTACCCCCTTCCCCGGGTTCCAGCCTTGCGCGCAATCCGTGTCTCGTGCGCGCAATACCCTGCCATGCGCACAAAAACCTGCACATAATTCCCTCTCCGCACGCAATTCCCTTGCTCCAATTGCGCTCCGTCCTGGTGTTTTGTGCGCAATCCTTCTTTTTTGCACGCAAAATCCAGGACCCTTCACCTTGACGCCCCTTGGCTGCCCCCTGCAACGGCACCTGATGTCTCCCCTGCTGGGCTTGCGCGCCATGCGTAGTTTTCCCGTACGGCCTTCCAGGATCGTGCGAAGTAACCTCAAGGTCCCTTGGGCTATGTTTCCCGTTGCATTGCTTTGCCTTATGCTTCTCCACATAGACACGCTAATGGCTATTGCTTCTTCGCATAGCCACGCTAACGTGGACCCGCCGGTGGTTCGCCCTGCGGCCCCCCTTCAGTATGGCCTTGCCGATGCCTTCCCTCCCACAAGGGGTAGAGGGCGTTGGGCATGTAAGCCCTAAGGGTGTGGAGCGAACCCACCTCGTCCAAGCTACAGGACATTAAACTGCTAAGCACCTCGTCCTTAACACAAGACGTTAAACTGTGGTCTAACCCCATGCTTCGCACGTAGGGTCCCCCTAGCTTGGACATTTTTTATGCCCACTCGTCTCCACGGGAATGGACTCTTCCTCACATGGAATGAGATCCTCCTTGTCGGAGTGGCGTTTGTCCGCGGGGGAAGGGCTGCCTCAGAGCGTAAGCCCCTAGCCTTTCTTGCGGATGATTGCACCCGTGCATCTCCGTACTTCCCCCCCTGCCAAGGCCAGTGGAGTCCTGTTCCCACTGCGCTTTGTCGCACCACGGGCCTCCACCCTAGAGTAAGCCCCGGAACCAAGGGCCGCTAACCACGCGTAAGCCCCTGTTTCCTCTTTGGGTCGCTCAACGCGTAAGCCCCATTCCACTTCTCGCGGACGCACCCTTCATGACGTGATCGTCTGGTCCCTACTGCCTCTTGTTTCCCACACCGAGCATGACTCACGTGGGCTTAGAGCATGCATCGACCATGACATCCTCTTATGGGCTGCCCTAGAGTGTAAGCCTCATCCCAGAGAACTACGTGGACTTTGATCCGTGCTAATGCACGGTATATAGGAAGCCTCCATGAGGTTCAAGCCCACCACCCGGTTGTCCCGACCTCTCCATGTCGGTTCCCTGACCACCCTGGGCCACCTCAGAACGTAAGCCCCAAACACCTCATCCTGCATGACGTTAAATTGTATCTCGTCCCGCATGATGTTAAACTGTATCTCGTCCTGCATGACGTTAAACTGTATTCCCCCTCTTGGGTCGTCTCAGAACGTAAGCCCCATGTCTCACTCCACCATCCATCCTGATCCTTACCCGGGCTGCCACATCCCGGTGAGATCATGCCACCCCATCCCACTCCATGGCATCCGAGAAGCCTCCCACGTGCTGGCCCCAACATTGGTGTTCCCCCTAGGGGTCCTTCAACCCGATCTATCTCCGCCAGACGTTAAACTCGCGACATACCCCGTGTTAAACATGGGAAGCTGAGGAAAACCTCAGATGGTACACATTCCCTGCGTTTGATGTGGGATGCCTCGGGCTTCCGCACCCTCAAGAAGCCCTGTGATGAGGGACCAAAGACAGACATTCCAACGACACCCCAACGTGACCATTCTCCTCACCGAAGGTTGCTGCCCCGACAAGACCCCTTGGAGCATCTCGACGGAAGCAGCGTAATTAACTGGCATCCATGTAGATATGACACTGGGAATGGGCTTCACGAACCCGTCTTAAATCTATGAGGGAGACCCGGACTAGGTGATGAGCTCCGAGGAGGAATCCACGGAAGCAAGAACCGACATCCCATCGTCCCGGTTTCGATCAAGGAGCAGACGTCCCTGAACAAGGAACGGATGTCGCCCGCCTTTGGAAAGAGGGAATGCGGGGTAACAAGCAACATGTCCTCCCCACAGACGGATGCGCGCGCCCCGGCAAAAGCATCGGAGCAAAAAAATGGTGAACCCGACATGAAGCTCTTCTCCTCAACACGGGGAATGGTAGTCGTCGGGGTGTCGAAAGAATAGCATGTCACCAGGTCCGGGTAACCCTCACTCGGACGTGAACCCACCAGGGGTCGAGGCCGTCAGGATGTTGACCACTCTCTTCTGTGACGTCATCAGTGTGGATCCCTCTCGCCAACCATGGAAGACGGAATGACGCTGGGCCTTGGTTGTTGATCTCCTTTCCTGTTGAGGCTAATGGGTTCATCTCCCTGCTTCTAGGAATCAGATCACTGCATTCGGAGCTCGATCGCCACCTAACCACCGGCGCAGGGGCAGGGGTAGTACCGATGCGGCTACCCCGCATGGTTCCACCTATTCCATGGTCGCTCTGACTTCGACCGCCGTAGCAGCCGGGCGCTCACGCCCCCTCTCCCAGTTAGAAGTCATCCACCAGAGGGTGATCAATGACCTTGTTCGTAGGTATGACAAGGAAGGGATCATCCCTGCTAGGGGCATGGTCCGCTTCGATCTAGAAGCGGATGCACCTCCCCACCATCGTCTCCCTCGAGGGCCGTGCAGGGATCCGCCGCTCCCCATGCCGACGTTCAACCGCTTCGGGATCCTATACCTGGAGCGCCTTGACACATACCTCCCCTACGCCAATGAGGTGGGGGATGTCCGGGTCCACTCGATCGACGGTCCTTCCTAGGGGTTAATGGCAAGAACCCCCGCTAGGCTACGTCGATGCCGCCGCTCGAATCCCCGAGATGAGGAGCATCCAATATTCATGCCCGCACCACCGGTTCCAGCCCATCTGACTCGACGCCAGCTTCGGGCGCAAGCGGGAGAGAATGCCCGTCCTGAGGCATCAACATCAACAAACACTGTGGCCCGAGCCACTGCTGACTCCTATTACCAGATCCCCGTGCACGTTGAGCAGGGGTAGCCACGTGCCTGACTGGGATCGAAACCCTGACCGCCCTGCAGGAAAGTAGGGTTGAATCTCCCGGTCGCGGACACTGGCAATGGCCACTGCGGACCAATTCGCGGTAGTGCCGCTCACCATGAAGGCTCATTCCGTGCCACCGATCTGGATAGCCGAAAGCTTCTTTGTGATGGCTATGCTCCGGGTATGACTCCCTCCAGCACCCACTGAATGGGGTATGAGGTCACTCCCCCTATTGTTGGCCATGAGTATGGATCCGTTGTGTATCCAGTCGCTCACTCACATGGAAGTCCTCCCCATGTCCCTTTCGACATCTGTCCCGGTGCTTCTCGCACCCCAGCCTTTAGTCCCCTCTGCCCCAGCTCTATTGTGGCTGGGGGACCCCATGACGGGAATCGTCCTTACCCTGAGGAGCTACCCAGGGGCAGGAAGGCTGGGCGTCGTTGCCATAGGAGGAATTTCAGGGGAGTCCAGACAAAAATTAGACAAGTCTATTTCTCGGATTCTGGGGCAGAGTACGAGTCGACGATGGAACCTCCCCCCCCAACCCTTCGAGTTGAGGGCAGGGATGGGGACGTGGCGCGTCAGTCTCGTACTACCCGAATGCGAGATCCGTATGATTCCCTCCTCCCTTAGAAGGTATATCCAGGAGGATGAGGACTTGGCGTACCACCAGGGATCAAGCCCGCAGTTGCCACTGGCCTCCTCGGGAGCACTTCCCGCCCCTGTTAGGGAGGGTGGGGAACTTTTCTGGGGACCGACGGAAGAGTCGCGAGGCGACACACCCTCGGCGAGCACCGAAGCTATGAAAGGAGGCCCATTCACCATCCCATCCTATCGCGACGTGGCAGCCAGGGCACTGCAACCCCTGGAGGATGACCCAGGGATCGGCGGCCAATCGGCCTGTTTTCCATATTCCCCGCCGGCCAGCCCACTGCCCCAACGACCTGCCTCGGTGCCATTTTCAATTCCCCAACTTTCCTCGGTGGACGAGTAGGGGCGGCAAGGTCTGGACCCCAAACCAGAGCCGTTTAGCTTCTAGACCGTTCTTGCAGGGGGCCACTTCCCTGAGAAGTTTTGGCCGGTCGCAGAATCAAATTTTAATGTTCCAGAGTCACTCACCCCGGGAGATTTTTAATGCTTCCACATGATTCTTCGGGTGACTCACTCCCGCCTCCGCCATCAGCTAGAGCCTTATCCCGAGATCCAAGCGCATCTCGAGGAGATCAGTGAGCAGTGTCGTCGGGTCGACCTAGTATCAATCCCCGCGGTCTGGCACCTCGGGTCGCTGAACCACCACGAGGCCCTCCAGAAACAATGCGTCTAGAGTTTTCAATTACTCCATAGAGTTATTGAGGAACCACCCCCATGCGCATGTCCGCAGATGGGGGCATTACGCTGCTCTCCTCTTCTGTGTGATCCGCCGACAACCCAATCCACTGGGCGACCCTAAGGGAACGTCACCAAGGGCAGTGGCAGTCAACATGGATGACCTTTCAAATGAGGGAAACATTGTGGATCCCATCTACGGGGACTCACCCCCCCCCCCCCCCCCGAGGACAGGCCGCTACTGGACCCATTTTGGAGGATTACTCGCCAACAGAGGAGCCTCCTAGGTCTTCCTGTACCCATGGAGGCACTGACACTGGGCCGAAACATCGGCAAGGGTAAAGAGCCCATCGGGTCTGTCAAACTCGCCGACCCATCTGCCTCGGTGCAGAAGGTAGAGGAAGATCCCGAGAAGGCCACGCTGTGCCAACAACTAGCTGAGAAAAAGAGGCTGGTTGATGAGCTCCTGGTCGAACGCATTGCAGAGCGGCAGCCAGACTATGGTGACCCTAGACCAGGACAGCAGGGGTAGGAGCATCTACCCCTTGCTGAGATCCCCCTGGGAAACTGTGACCGTGTCGTGTTCGCCGACAGGGGAGACACTGGAACCCATGGCAAGGGGGCATAATATGTTTCATTGAACCCTCCCGAGCGGCGAGACCACCTGGGGGACCCTGCTCGGTTTCCTCCCGCCGCCCCGAGAGTCGCTCCGCCAGCTGCCCCGTGAGCCGCTGAGCGAGACTACCGCATCGAAGATCCTGGAAACGCGCTTGTGGTTAGAGATCCCTGTCAGGACAGGAATCCGCATCTGGATGATCTGATGGAAGTACTCATCACCCACTTGGAGGCCCTGGAAACTCGGCAGGTGGCAATCGCACTGGATGTCAAGCCGTACCCAGCATGGGTGGATGACATGCCGGCTCCGCCAGGATTTTGGAACCCCACATTTTCCCACTTTAACGGGACCGAAGACCCACCACAACACTTGGCCCATTTCAACTCGAGGTGCGGGCCTTTGTTAGGGGCTCTAGTGCAGTAGGAGGCTGCCAAGCTCCGGTGCTTCGTTCAGACACTGGAAAGACCAGCATTCGTCTAGTACAGCCAGCTCCCCGTTGGATCTGTGACTATCTGGGAGGAACTTAGCCGGAAATTCCTCTACCAGTTCAGTTCCACAACCCAGAAGACGAACATTGCAGACTTCTTCAGGTGCAAGCAAAGCCCCGACGAGCAAGTCACGGACTTCGTCGCCCGGTGGAAGGGGATCACGTACTCCCTTGACATGCCGCTGACTCAGGAGCAATTACTGACGATGTGTGTAGGGAACTTCAAGGTGGAGTTGGTTCCTTATGTGATCACGCAGAATTACCCTGGAGGGTTTCGGGACTTCTTGGACAAGGATCAGCACCTCGAAGAAGCCCTGCAACAGGCAGGTCAGGCACGCCCGCTGCCTCCTGTAATCTATGCAAGGAGAGCCGCCATGGCCGAGCCTGCTATTGTGGACCAGATAGAGGCCCCCATACAACTAGAGTTGCTGCCAGTGAGGCCAACTCTGCAGGATCATAGGGGTCCACCCCCATGGGCACAACCTCCGACCCAGAAGCGACCACCTCAAAATCAGCAGGCGCCTCCGCGTAACGCACTGCCACCACTTAGGCGAGGTAATCCGGCTCCGACTCCTCGGCCTGCTCCTCCGGCCCCTGGTCATGGTCAGCCCCAAAGAGTCCCCTTTCCAGACAGAAGGAATCAGGCTTACTCGTTTGGCGAGGCCCAGATCCCCGGTTATTTCCGTAGCACCTTAGAGCAGAGGATCGTGCGACTGCCTAAGTGCCGGAAGCCAGAAGAGGTGTGTCTCACTGATCACCCTAACTACTGCAATTATCACCGGATCCTGGGACACACCATCCAACAATGCTATGTGTTCAAGGACTGGCTCCAAAACCAGATTGACAACAACATAGTCAGGTTGGGAGCAGCCCCGACACAGGTGGCATGTGTCTTCATGGGATCAGATGGCAGTAGTGACAATAGGGATGGTTGGGAACAGGTTTCTGACCATGGGACCCAGAAGTATAATTACTGGATGGCCTGCAGGATGGTCGCCCGTGCCCATGGCATCATCTGTGCTCTCTTGAGTCAGCCAGAGCCCTCGGAGTCTGCGAGTGACTCTTTGTCTTCGTCGTCCTAGCCTACTTCTTCCCAGAGGTGCAGGCGGCGGTGCAAGAAGAAAGAACGCGCCCTGCCATTGACATCATCTTCTTGCATGCTTGGCGATTTCATGCCCCCAGAAATGGGGATCCCTTCGAGACCCCGTCCGGTAGTGTATGAATCCTCGAGTGAAAGTCCGGGATACGCTTTGGTTAACACCGTATAGTTGGTAAATCTCTTTTTGGATCCCGACGATGAGGAGCGCCAGGTGGACCTCCCCAATGTCCCCAGCTGTCACCAACGTCGACGAAGCTGTGGCTACGTGAATCACCAAGGCACGACAGTCAACACCTCCAGTCAGGTTGTGCATGCTACCGAGACTAGGCAGCAAGCCCTGTATAGAGAGAATCACTCACGACTCCCTCACCCGGTGACAACAAGTTCTCTTCCACCACCGTTTGCGTTGCTGGATCGGGCAGAACCGCCTTGCCCGCGTCGCAACCAGCCCTGCCCTGCCACTGGCCGACTATGGCCTTCCGGTCCTAGCACGACATCCACCTCCCAGGCTTCAACTGGTGAACAACGGGACGCGCCTAGTACCAGTCAGTCACCGGTACCGCCAGCAGGGCCCGTCATGCCCCCAATCGCGGAGCGACCTCCTGTATGCAGAAGCTCACGTTTGGCACGAAAGTATGATGTCCTGAAGCATCTGGCCGGCATTCCGGCAAGGTTTTCCATCCTTGAGGCCCTTCTCTTGTCATCTGAAATGCGTGAGGCGCTCGTCGAGGCTCTAAGGAGCCCCCTTCAGTTTGAAACGAAGGTAGCGGCCGCATAAGCCTTCCACACCGAGGTGATTTAGGACGCCGAATGTCAGGAGGTTATGTCGTTTTCCGGTGAAGATGAAGACCTTCCCAAACAGGGGCACATCCTCCCGTTGTACATCACCGCCAGTTCAATGGCATGGAAGTCCGTCGCTGTCTTATCGACACGGGTTCTAGGATTAACTTGATCCCAAATCAGACACTGCGAAAATTGGGGTTGTCTGAGGATGAATTAACTCCCTCTGACCTCAGAATCCAGGGGTATGAAAGGACGGAGAAAACTCCACTCGGCAAGATTTTTCTGAAGACCCAGTTCGGCGGCTTAATTTCCAATACTGAATTCATGGTTGTCTCTAAGGACACCGCCTACAACGTGTTGATGGGTAGGCCGTGGCTCCACCTTTACGCAGTGGTTCCCTCATCATACCATCAGTGCCTAAAATACTCCCTTAAGGGTCGATTGGGTGTGCTCCAAGGAGATGCGTCTCCATTTGCCTCTTGTGAAGCTCATTACCTGGACGCTGACTATTACAAGAGCAAGGACAAGCAAATCCTGGAAGGTGAGGTTGAGCCCGCCGCTGTCACGAGTGATCCTTGGATAGGTTTGGATGACGCATATGTCTTCCCAATCCATCGTTTGGAGGCCACGACTCCCGATATGGGAGGGTGCTTTGTTGTCTCGGGTACCAGAGGAAGGCATATTTCCGGGTCTAAGCGACGGCGGGAAATGAACTCGTACTCTTACACAAACCAGGCTCAGGTGATCCCCGAGCCTCCTACCCCTGTCCGATATCGGGACATTGGGCTCATGGCAACGACAGTACGTCATACATGTATGTTTCGCCAAGCCATAATTGACCGGATCAAGCCAACGCGTCAGCACTGCTTTGATGTCGTACAGCGTGGCCCCTTGGGCTGAAGGCCGGATGGGATTGGATCAACCACCTTCGTCGCCATGGTCTCCGCGGTTCATGAGTCTCCCGTCGTGACGACCTCTTCTACCCAAGCTGGTGCCAAATCCCCATCAGGGTCGAGCAGCCCCGAAACGGCTCCCCCTATGGATGATCCATCCACAAGCGGAGAAGAAGACATGGAAGATTCTCCTCCTGCCTCTGAGGTGGGCGTCTCCACCACGGTCGACGAGCTAGTACAGGTGAACCTCGGTAGTGAGGCGGACTCGAGACCCACATTGGTCAGTGCCGCTATGCCTCCTGAGGAACGACAACAGTACATAGACTTCCTCAGACAGCACCGTGATGTGTTTTCCTGGAGTTATGACGAGATGTCGGGACTAGATCCCCAGGTAGCCGTCCACCGCCTTGGCCTCCCAGCAAACCATCACGGGTTCAAGCAGCCTCCCAGGAAAATGCACCCCTTTCATGGTGCCATGGTTGAGGACGAAGTTGATAATATCATTAAGGCCAACTTTGTCAAGGAAGTCCAATACCCTAGGTGGCTAGACAACATTGTGCCCGTCAGGAAGAAGAACGGGCAGATCAGGGTCTGTATCGACTTCTGCGATCTTAATCGCCACTGTCCGAAGGATGGCTTTCCCCTTCCTGTGACAGAGCTATTGATCGATGAAACGACCAGGTTCTAAGCCCTCTCCTTCATGTATGGGTACTCTGGGTACAACCAGATCCGGATATCCCCCGAGGATGAAGTGTTCACTTCCTTCAGGGCCCCCCATGGTACCTTCTGCTACCAGTTTATGTCGTTCGACCTGAAGAATGCGGGTGCCACCAATCAACGGGCTATGCACCGCATATTCAAGCCGATCCTCGGGACACTGGTGGAATGCTACGTAGATGACCTGGTGGTTGAATCTCTTAAGCTCCGGGACCATCTCAAAGACCTTTAGAAAGTGTTCGGTTTCCTCCGTTCTTGCCACTTCAAGATGAACCCGTTGAAGTGTGCCTTTGGGGTCACCTCCAGAAAGTTTCTTGGCTTCATTGTTAGGTATCGAGGTATCGAGATCGACCCTGAGAAGATCAAGGCCATCAGTCAGATGCCTCCCCCGAATAATATTCGGGATCTTCGAGGCCTCCAAGGCCACTTAGCCTATATACGCCGATTGATTGTGAATCTGGCCGGCAAGTGTAAGACCTTTTCTCAACTCATGAAGAAAGGCGTCGCCTATGGGTTGAACGAAGAGTGTCAGACCGCTTTTGAGGAAATAAAGTAGTATATGCTTCAACCTCCGGTCCTGATGCCACCCGTTCCCGGAAAGCCGATGGTCCTTTACGTGACCGCCCTGGAGCGATCCCTGGGCGCCCTTCTCGCCTAGAAGAACAATGAGGGAATAGGGAATAGCCTCTACTACCTCGGCAGCATGCTCCTCGACAAAGAAATTAGATATTATCCCATCGAGAAGAGATGCATGGCGCTCGTATTAACCGTACAGAAATTGCGGCACTACTTGCAGCACCACGAGGTACAACTGGTCTCTCGGGTAGACCCGTTGAAATACATCCTGAGCCGGCCTATGTTGACCAGCCGATTGGAACGCTGGGTGGTGATCCTCTAGCAGTTCGACATTAGGTTCGTACCTCAGAAGGGCGTCAAAGGATAGGCGTTGGGAGACTTCTTAGCTGCCCACCCAACCTCTGCGGACCAGCCACTGGATTTGGGATTTCCTGATGAGGCAATCCTCTCAGTAGATCACGCCACCCAATGCTGGCAGATGCACTTTGATGGTGCCTCCCGAAGCCCTACTGGTAGAAGGCTCAACGATCCTAGGCTTAGCAGAGTGGGCCTGGGTATCGTCTTCATCACCCCGGAGCAAGCCGTTCTTCCATATTATTTATTGTTTTCAGAAGGATGCACCAACAATGAGGCAGAATATCATGCCCTCATCACTGGCCTCGAGTTGGCTCTGGAGGTTAACGTACCCCACCTGTATGTAAAAGGGGACTCTGAGCTAGTCATCAAGCAGGTTAACGGTGACTATGCTGTCAGGAAGCCAGAACTTATGCCGTTGCTGGAGTGCACCCTCCATCTAATGGATAAGTTCCCCTCCCGACCAAATGTCATTCACATTCCCCGGTCGCAGAACAGTCGAGCAGATGCTTTGGCCAGCCTGGCCGCATCACTCGCGGAGCCAGAACAAGATGACCTAATCATCCACGTGGAGCACCGGGGAGTCATTTCTCCTATTATCTTAGAGGGCAATCATGGTCCGTGAGTGAACCATATCACTGCTGGTGCCCCTAGGTCAGGACCCCCCAGGGCTTCAGGCGTGATGATCGAGACAGTTCCTGACTGGAGGACACCCTTGGTTGAATATCTCCAGCATGAAAATCTTCCGATGGACCGAGCAGAGTGGGAACGAATCCGGCGCCGCGCGCCGCAATTCACCCTTCAAAGCGGTCCCAGCCGTGAGCAGCTCCTTTACAGGCGCTGGTTTAACGGTGTTCTCCTCCGTTGTCTTCAAGGATTTGAGATCCCACATGTGATGCAGGAAGTGCACGTTGGTTCCTGTGGCGCCCACCAGGCCGGGTCGAAGTTGTCCCACCAGATTCGGAGGCTGGGATACTTATGTCCCTCCATGATCCACGACTGCATCGAGTACGCCAAGAGGTTTCATGCGTGCCAAGTTCATGCTATTTTTGTGCATCAGCCACCGGAGCCTCTCCATACTACTAAGTATTCTTGGCCCTTTGCGGTATGGGGGTTGGATGTCGTAGGGCCTTACCCGCCGGCGACGGCCCGCCAGTGCTGGTTCATCTTAACTGCCACATATTTCTTCTCAAAGTGGGCAGAGGCATCCCCGCTCAAGAAAGTCAAGGCTGGTTCTATCACCGACTTCATGAGCTCCAATATCATCCACCGGTTTGGAATACCTCACGCTATCCTCACAGATAACGGAACCAAATTCCGAGTGGCCGAGCTGAAGAGATTGTACGCCAAGTATAACAATGGCTCTAACCACACCTCCCGCTATCATGCGTAGGCGAATAGACAGATTGAGGCGTTTAACAAAACCATCTCTAACATTCTGCAAAAAATGGTTGGTCAGAACAAGAAAAGTTGGCCGGACAAGCTCCCCAACGCCCTCTGGGCTTATAGGACAACGACTTGCAATTCCACCCAGGTGACTCTGTATTCCCTGGTATACGGAGCTGAGGCCGTCCTTCCCATCGAGGTCCAACTTCCCTCATTGCGCATGGCAGTCTACGACCAGCAAGCGCCAGATAGAGTTTCCGAGATCCTTCTAGCCGAATTGGAAGCGCTGGACGGAAGTAGGCTTTGCGCTTTACATAACTTGGAAAGGCATCAAAGAAGGATGACTCGAGAATTCGATATGAAGGTTCGCCTCCGCTCCTTCCTGCAAGGTTCTTGGTGCTGGCTCTTAGAGCGCCAATGATTCCCGGCAGGAAACCACCCAAGTTGGAGCCCAAGTGGGAGGTGCCTTTTATTGTCCACAAGGTCTATCCCAATGGCGCGTATTCCCTAGTGACTATGGATGGTGAGCCTATCACTCCTCCCACCAACGCCAGGTTCCTCAAGAAGTACTTTTCCTAACCAGTATGGTCCTGCATGACCTTAAAATGTATGGTCCTGCATGACCTTAAACCGTATGGTCCCACATGACCCTAACTGCGCTTTGGTCCGAGTTATAAGACCTAAAACTAAGATCCTCTTGGTCTGAGCTCTAAGCCCTAGAACCAAGATCCATATTTCGTCCAACATGATGTTAAAATATATTGCTAGAACTACGTCTAGCTTGATTCCCATCCTAATGGGATACGTAGGAACGCCCAGACCTTTCATCTTTGGGTTCAGCTTGAGGTCCGCTGTCGCGTCTGTTTCGACTTTGGGACCTTGACCACAACATCCTGTGGCGTGGTGTGAGATTATATCCCTATTCACGTCGGGTTTGCAATAGCTACACCACGCGCACCCTGTCCTCAGGATTTAGCCCTCCTATGTCCAATGGAATTAAAATACGCTTTCAAGAACTACGTATGGATTGATTCCCATCCTTATGGGATACGTAGGACCGCCTGAACACCTAGGTATCAGGTCCATCCCCATCTCTTAGGAGATCCCACGATCTCCTGGTTCCCATGGTGTTTGGCATTACGCCCCCTCTTTTGCCCGGGGATCCATCATCTTTTTGCCGCTCTTGGAATGAGCACTCTGACCCTTTCTAGTGGTCTGCTGATGTGCTCAAGGAACTCTGGTCTAGGACTTGGAGTGCCAGATTCGACTTAGGCAAGTTTCATCCACTTTCCAAGCTTCCTGTTCCCATTCATTCGTTCCCCTGTCATCCTTCACACCCGGAGGGACCCCCAAGAATGGCCTGGATACAATGCCCAAGGGATCTCCTACCGTCATGGGCCAATGCCCCTGAGGGTTTCAGAAAACAAATTGATACAAATCCCTCATTGCGAACATGGTCAGCGGTTGATGCTCATTTGTTGGTCCCCATGGCTGACACGACAGGATGCTGTGTTGCGAACATGGTCAGCAGTAATCCTCAGTCGTCACGCTGGTTTCCCTGGGCCCTGAATGTTGGTGGCATGGTTCATGTCATGTTCCTCCCCGCTGTGTCAAGTTGGAATCTCGACACTCCTTGTATTAACCCTCAGTACACCCCACACATCAGACAGACCGAGCTGCGTAACTGTGTCTCTCAGGGCTCTCGCAATCTGAGCGCTAGAGTATGTGCTTGGGTCTCTTCTTTATAGGTTGTGTGCAGCTTGACCCTCATCCCCATGGGGAACGAGGAGTCGCCCAAATATTGCGTTTCGGGCCCAACATAGCTGGGAGCTGGTGTCTCCTGCCCCCCTAATTGTTGAACCCTCGTAGGCCCCTTTGGCCTGAGGCTCCTCTCTCAGATGGTCCAAACATACGACCTTAAACTGTTGTTGGTCCAAACCATACAACCTTAAAATGTGTGCTGGTCCAAACCATACGACCTTAAACTGTGTTGTTGGTCCAAACCATACGACCTTAAACTAGGTTGTCAGTCCAAACCATACGACCTTAAACTGTGTGCCGGTCCAAACCTTACGACCTTAAACTGTTGTTGGTCCAAAACATACGACCATAAACTGTGTTGTTGGTCCCAACAATACGACCTTAAACTGTTGTTGGTCCAAACCATACGACCTTAAATAGTTGTTGGTCTAAACCATACGACCTTAAACTATGTGCCGGTCCAAACCATACGACCTTAAACTGTGTTGTCGGTCCAAACCATACGACCTTAAACTGTGTTGTCGGTCCAAACCATACGACCTTAAACTGTGTTGCTGGTCCTATCAAACGACCCTAAACTGTGACATTATAGTTCTGGCCGCAAGAAGAAAAATGGCACTGCATTGTTATGACCTCGTTGTAGAGGACATCACGTTGGGTATTGGTCACGTGCCATGCCATTTTTCAATGCCTATCACGGCTTGATTCTTGTGGCGACACCACAGCCTACTACTCTAGGCATGTCGCTTCACAAAAAAACCACTCACCTTAAAGGACAAACAAGATTTTTCAAATTCTACTTCTTTTAGTGCAAGGGCCACGCCTGCACTCCCCTTTTCTCCTGGAACTGGTATCTTACCACGTCACCTTTCAGAACTACATATGGCTTGATTCTCATACTTATGAGATACGTAGGAGAACCTAGGGAACTTCCCCGCGGGCCCAACCTCCCTTCATGTTCAGTCCCTCGACTCGAGCATTTCCCCGGAGAGCACATGGTAAGTAGGGCTTAGGTCCTCATTCACGTCGGGTTTTGTAACCGCCTTGCCATGTGTCCGTTTCTCCCCTTTCCCATTCACGGTCCAAGCTCTAAGACCTTAAACTAAGACGCTTTCAAGAACTACGTATGTCTTGATTCTCATCCTTATGAGATATGTAGGAGGGCCTGGGGCACTTCCCTGTGGGCCCAGCCTACTTTCATTTTCAGTCCCTTGACCTAAAACCTCTCCTAAGGGGGTTGTGCGATGTGGTGCGGGATTATGTCCTCATTCACGTGGGTTTTTTCACCACACCATACACACCCCCTATTCTCATTCATGCCAGGTGTTTGAGTTACTCCACCGTGGGCCTCTTATGTTTTCGTCCGACCTTTGGTCCGAGTTCTAAGACCTAAAACTAAGATCATTTATTTGACTCATTACGACTCGCTCTCTCTTGTGGGATTGCGCGATGTGGTGCGGGATTATGTCCTCATTTACGTCAGGTTACTCACCATGCCGTGCTTATCCCCGGATGAGATGTGTTCCCCGTCCCGCATGACGTTAAACCGTATTCTGTCCCGCATGACGTTAAAATGTATTCCATCCCACAGGACGTTAAACTGTATTTCGTCCAACATGACGTTAAACTGTGTTTCAAGAACTACGTGTGGCTTGATTCTCATCCTAATGAGATATGTAGGACCGCCCATACATTTCGTCATGGGTCCAGCCCCAGGGATTACTGAACCCCTTCCTTCCTTATTGTTGGCCCCTCGGCCCGACTTCATGGGAAGTGGTGTAATCAGGGAATCTACCCCGAGCAGGTTCGAGATGCCCCATGATAATAATGGGAAGCGGCAGTTCTCTCGCCAAAGAGGTCCCGCCTGGAAATTGGGACAAACCATGATCAGGTCGGTATGTCCGCCTAATACGCCTTCACCATGGTGGCACAATTTCGGGAGTGTTGGACTCTGTTCGAACAAACCACCACTCCACCTTCCACGCTTTACATCCCCCTTATTCAGATCCTCATTTACTTTCATGTTTTACGGGACCCCCTAACAGTATGGATGCTCGACCTATGGTCCGCCTACTTTCCTAGGCCAACGTTCCGGAGGACTGGTCATGTTTGACGGGACCCCCTAACAGTATGGATGACAGACCTATGGTCCGCCTATTATCCTGGGCCAACGTTCCGAAAAACTGACTGACAATATTTGAGTTAGGCCCCGTATTGCGAACATGGTCAGTGGTCAGCCCTCATTTATTGTCCCCCATTCCAGGCCAACATGATATGGATGCTGTGTTTCGGCCATGGTTGACAGTTATCCTCCATGGTTGCGCCCCATTGGGTTTCGAATTTGGGCGGCGTGATTCACCCTTCCTCTCCATCCCCCTATTTTCGGAGGGATTTCGATGCCCCTGGAATCGCCCCGCTCATGTATTAGAGCACATTGAGGAGTCGACACATAAATTGGCCCGGGGTCTCCTCAGAAGTCCAGGCCCAATTCTGCGCTGCCAGATCATTATTACACGCAGCTGCAGAAGCGATTTTGCGCACGAGAGTGATGAGCTTATCACATGAAAAAAAGCGGAAGTACGGATCTGGGACCCAATGCCACTTTTTATAGGCGAGGCCAGGGTTCCGCACTATGTGGAAAGAGGATTCCGCAATCGTCCGTAGTTTTGTGCGCCGCCTCGGAATTTTGCGTGCAACTTGACCAGGAGACTCAGCACTTCGGCGTTTCAGAGTTTCCCTTGGAATCCGATCTTTGTGACCTATCACCGATCCAATTCCAAGGGGGGGGGGGCATTTGTTGACGCCGAAAAAATTCCATAACTCTCGGAAGAAGTTTCTTAATGACGAAGCGAAGTCATATTCGGAATTAGAGGCCCGATATGGAGGCCTGGGATGTGGTGCGCGAAATAAAGGAGGATCCGCACGAAAAATTGTTCTGCCCGCGTAGAATCACCGGGTTTCGCGGAATTGAGCCGATGAGGCACGAAATCTTTGCGCGCCCCGGTTCTGCGCGGTGAGTTTTTGCGCGCTGGCTGCGCTCGGCGTGAAGAATTTTGCACGCCGCCTGGATTCCATGTCGGAGGTTGCCTATAAAAAGAAGGTGACCCCGAACGGTTTGGGGGTTCCGGAATTCGAAGCGACTCTCGTGCGAGCAGTTCGGCTTTCCCCGTTCGCAAGATGGATTCCAGGTAATCCCTCATTTCGCGCAACCTTTCCCTGGAGTCCGCCTTTGCGCGCAACTCCACTGGCTTCAGTGAATTTGCCCCCTTCCCTAGGTTCCAACCTTGCGCGCAATCCGTGTCTCGTGCGCGCAATACCCTGCCATGCGCGCAAAACACTGCGCATAATTCCCTCTCCGCGCACAATTCCCTTACTCCAATTGCGCGCCGTCCCAGTGTTTTGCGTGCAAACCTTCTTTTTCACGCACAAAACCTAGGACCCTTCACCTTGACGCCCCTTGGCTGCCCCCCCTGCACTGGCACCTGATGTCTCCTCTGCCAGGCATGCGCGACATGCATAGTTTTCCCGTACGGCCTTCCAGGATCGTACGAAGCAACCTCAAGGTCCCTTGGGCCGTGTTTCCCGTTGCGTCGCTTTGCCTAATGCTTCTCCGCATAGGCACACTAACGTCTATTTCTTCTTTGCGTATCCACGCTAACGTGGACCCCCTGGTGGTTCACCCTGCGGCCCCCCTTCAGTATGGCCTTGCCGATGCCATCCCTCCCACAAGGGGTAGATAGCGTTGGGCATGTAAGCCCTAGGGGTGTGGAGCGAACCCACCTCGTCTAAGCTGCAGGACGTTAAACTGCTAAGCACCTCGTCCTTAACACATGACGTTAAACTGTGGTCTGACCCCATGCTTTGCATGCTGGGTCCCCCCAGCTCGGACATTTTTTTACGCCCACTCGTCTCCACGGGAATGGACTCTTCCTCACATGGAATGATATCCTCCTTGTCGGAGTGGCGTTTGTCCGCGGGGGAAGGGCCACCTCAGAGCGTAAGCCCCTGGCCTTTCTTGCAGATGATTGCACCCGTGCATCTCCATACTTCCCCCCTGCCCAGGCCAGTGGAGTCCTGTTCCCACTGCGCTTTGTCGCACCACGAGCCTCCACCCTGGAGTAAGCCCCGGCACCAATGGCCGCTAACCATGCATATGCCCCTGTTTCCTCTTTGGTCCGCTCAACACGTAAGCCCCATTCTGCTTCTCACAGACGCACCCTTCGCGACGTGATCGTATGGTCCCTACTGCCTCTTGTTTCCCACACCGAGCATGACTCACATGGGATTAGAGCGTGTATAGACCATGACATCCTCTTATGGGCCGCCCCAGAGTGTAAGCCCCATCGCAGCGAACTACGTGGACTTTGATCCGTGCTAACGCACGATACATAGGAAGCCTCCACGAGGTTCAAGCCCACCACCCGGTCGTCCCGACCTCTCCATGTAGGTTCCCTGACCACCCTGGGCCACCTCAGAGCGTAAGACCCAAACCCCTCATCCCGCATGACGTTAAACTGTATCTCGTCCCGCATGACGTTAAACTGTATTCCCCCTCTTGGGCCATCTCAGAATGTAAGCCCCATGTCTCACTCCACCATCCATCCCGATCCTTACCCGGGCCACCACATCCCGGTGAGACCATGCTACCCCATCCCACTCCATGGCATCCGGGAAGCCGCCCACGAGCTGGCCCCAACATCGGTATCCCCCCTATGGGTCCTTCAACCCGATCCGTCTCCGCAAGACGTTAAACTCGCGACATACCCCGTGTTAAACATGGGAAGCTGAGGAAAACATCAGATGATACACATTCCCCGCATTTGATGTGGGATGCCTCGGGCTTCCGCGCCCTCGAGAAGCCCTGTAATGAGGGACCAAAGACAGATATGCCGACGACGCCCCAACGTGACCATTCTCCTCACCGAAAGTTGCTGCCCTGACAAGACACCTTGGAGCGTCTCGACGGAAGCAGCGTAATTAACTGGCGTCCATGTAGATATGGCACCAGGAATGGGCTTCACGAACTCGTCTTAAATATATGAGGGAGACCCGGACTTGGTGATGAGTTCCGAGGAGGAATCCACGGAAGGAAGAACCGACATCCCATCATCCCAGTTTTGATCAAGGAGCAGACGTCCCTGAACAAGGAATGGATGTCGCCCACCTTTGGAAAGCGGGAATGCGGGGTAACAAGCAGCACGTCCTCCCCACAGACGGATGCGAGCGCCCCGACAAATGCATCGGAGCAACAATATTATAATCTTTTCGAAAATTCAACCATTTAAAAAATTGTATAATTTGATCGTTGGATGATATTTTAGAGGTAAATTTATAACTTCACCATATAATGCATCATGTGCTAAGAGATGAAGTATTAATGGTTCAATTCATAATAAAAGGAAAATATTATGCTTATAGAAACATATATTTGATTATATTCTTATAGTGTAAAATAATTATTTAATGATAGAAAAAGGGATTTTGAAAAAAAATGTTATCTTATTATAAGCATTTTTTATGATATCAATGTCCTTTATTCACCCATCTAGATTGTGGTTTTGTGGTCTATAGATTTCATCTGAATATGTTGTCTATCACTCTCCATCAAAACATGCTTGTTTGATTTTTTACTTTGTATCCATGTTTCCATTTCCCACCTATGTTCTCCTATTAGGGAACCTTGTTATGTGACCTTTGTACTTTCCTTTATCTCTTATTAGGAAGAAGTGATATTAAACCTTTTTACGATGTGGGTCTTTCAATAAAAGTTTATTTTCAAATCCCATATTACTATGATTAAGTTTATATTGTTAGGACACAATTTAATTAAGGCGGGGATAATGTAACACCTTGAAATTCTAAATTAAGAACATTTTATTTGATATCTTGTATCACACACTACACCAAGAATGTAAGTGGATAAAATACCCCAATAATTTAAAACATATTCACTATTTTAAATTGATTTGATATATTTTATATTTTTAAATTCACTCAACACTTAGTCATATTTCATTATACACAAGAGTGTCCTCCCTCGATAGCTTTTGTTACACTCTAGAGTGACCTTCCTGGATAGCTTGCATCAAACGCAAGAGTGAGTTTCACCAAATAACATTGTAATATTAAAATATTATTATTTAATATAATATGATATAAACTAGACATTATGTTAGTGGTTATGGATAGTAATAATTGACTTATGAAATATATTTTTTTATAAGAATTTAAGATTAATTTATAGGTTAAAAATTAATTAGATGTGAATATAGTAACCAATTGAATACAAACATAATGTTTTTATATAAAACATTTTTTATTCTCACAGAGATGTTTTATCCTAATAAATTAAAGTTATAATAATTATTTAATGACTTTAATTAAATATATATGTTAAATTTTCAATAAAATACTTTTTCTGTTAATCCCATGGATTTGATAAGAATAATATCACTACAAACCCATCATTACACTTAAAATAACATATTTTTATTAAAAGTAGTTTTACCACCTTTTAATGGTGCATCTATTTTAAATCGGAATTTTGACACATTTAAAGTTTTAATTTGATGAAATAAAATTCATTTTTGAATTTAGGATGTCAAAATTATCTTTAGATTAATTTTTGGTACTTTTCTGAGAAACGTCAGTTTTTTGATGAATAGTGAAAAATACTACATTTTAGTTTAAAAATATTGTTCCGTTTAAATAACAATCAATGTTAAGTTATATTTTTATCTTTTTATAAATTCATATTATATAAATTATAAATATATTAATACAATTTAGTTTATTATAATCAATTTCAATTTGAAATTGAATATAAAAACCTAATAATCTTTTGAATATTTTTCTACTAAAACAAGTTAATTATTCCTTCTGTGAGATTATCAGTAATCTTATGTCATGAACCATCCCCTAGGAACAATGTCAGGACTACCCCAGGCCCGCCTCCTAAAGGCCAGGGGCAGGTGACTAGTGCTGAAGGCATTATCCTGCAAATGGGAGGCATTTTCCATGTACATGTACACACACAAACAACTCCCATCCAAAGGTACTATAAAGTAAATACCCAAGGAAACCATGATTGTAATACACTAAGTAAAAAAAACCAGAGTAAAATGAAAATTAAAGTACAAGGTGGTGACCTGAGCCAGTATAAAATTCCACAAAAAAAACAGAACAAAAGTAAAACTCAAAGTCCCTGAAGATCATCCACCGGGAAGCCTACCTGAAGGGTAGGTCAAGGGTAGCTTCCTGAAGATGTAGAATTTCACCCTATCTATCTAATCTCATTGAACACCACTAGGTCCTGGTCATCCTTGGACTCCTTTTGATTGTTATTTTTTTGCACAAGACATGACACGTACAGGAAATTCCCATGAAGGGGTGAGTAAAACGATACTCAGTAGGGGACCCCAAAACCACAAAGGTAAAGCACAAGAGAAAAACCAAAAAGGAATGAACAGGTAGCTTTACTTGGGTATATGCCCATATATATACCATGAACATCCAGATATACTTGTTTTAACCACTAAGAAAACATGTGGTCCCAACCACACAACCAGCTTTAGGAGTTACACTGAAGGATCAACCCATAACACAAAAACAAAAGATCACACTCCACGGGATCAGCCATCCCTGATTGCACCCATCCGACAGATGCACTCCATCAGGTACAATCATACCATTCCGAATGGTACATTCGATAGAACGTTCCCCATCAGGAACATTCTACTTGGACAGACTCTAGTGCCCGACACTGGACGTCTAGTCGTCACAACCATCCGCCAGATGCAAGACTAAGGAAACCCAAGTGAAGAGGCCCTCCCCTCAACACTATACAAGTTTGAGGGAGCACTGCTCTAGTCTATCTTACAATACCTCAGTCACTCCTGAAGGGTGTCGACCACACCTCATTCCATCGAGGGAGCACTAAATCCTACCTAGGTATCAATCTCTTCAAGTGGAGGGGAATTCTCCTCATAATTGTGTCCTACAGTCGAGGAAGATCCAACTTCTATGGAGGACATACTCTTCGTTGCTACTCGGAGATGTAAGAGTACAACTCCGTAACCGAGGACTCGCACCCTAGTCCCAAAATGAGAGTACCACTCATGAAGGACGTTCACCTTGAATCAGTAGGGGAGTACAACTTCGTACATCGATGACCTGCACCCTACCTGGTAGGAGAGTACTGCTCAGTGACTAGAGGACCTGCACCCTAGTAGTAAAGGGGAGTACCAAATCATTCAGTTCATTTTCCATTGTGGACCTCCACCTTAGTACATTTTGGGGAGTATAGAACCTGGGCTAGAGGACCCTCTCCTTGTACAATAGAGGACTACCAACTCTGTCGTAGCACTACATAAGGAGGACCTACACCCTCGAATGGTAGGGGGTAATGACTCCTATGATATAGGACCCACACCCTACCCAGTAGGGGAGTACCACTCATTGACTAGAGGACTCACACCCTAGTAATATAGGTGTGTACCGAATCTACCAGTTTGTTCTCTATGGGGGACCCACATGATAGTACGCTAGGGGAGTACCGACCCCAGGCTAGAGGACCCTCTCCCTGACATGACATGGGAGTAAGGACTCTAAATGCATTAGATATGGAGTAACTATGCCCTATTCCAATAGGGGAGTACTGACTCCAAGGATATAGGACCCACTCTCTGGCACGGTAGGGGAGTACTGACTCTTCTATTACGAACTTCTCCAAGAACCTGCGCCCTAATCCTATAGGGGAGTAACACTGTCGGAGGAAACCACTCAAAGGAAAACAAACCCACACCCAAAACATGGGGAGTCCCATATCTACCAAAGTAGAGGGAGAATAATTACCAGCACCTTGAGTCATCAAAGGAGTAACCGTCCTAACATCTCATCATAAGAACCACCCCGATTCTGCTCAAACTCTCCCCATACCGGGACCTCCAACTCTTCAAAACAAAATGATCATCCTCTACCATTATAAAAAACTCACTTAGAGTACCTCAAAAAGACTTTCTCATCCCAAGGTTCCCAACACCGTAGATGGATTGTAAAATTAACACTCTGTTTAGAAGTTATAGTCGTATTAGCAAAATGGGGGCCGATTGGGGTCGGGTCCTCGCTGACCTGACCCGACATAGGCAAATGGGCTCGGCCCGGACCGTTGGGGTCAACCCACCAATTCACGAGCCCGACCCAACCCGCCTAGTTGGGTGTGGCCTACCAACAGCAACCCGACCCACCTTTGAGCGGGCCTGAACATCCGGCTTGGACGCGGCTGTGCCACACCCGTTGTGTGCTAGGCGGCACCAGCTGGTGACACTGTTTCAGATAGCTGGTACGCATAGTGGAACAGGTCTTATGGCATGACCCATGATAGATCCGTGGGTCCAGACCACATCATGGCCCGAGGTTGGAGCTTCCTCCATGCAGCAGCTGTGTGGTTACCGCTGCCAGCTCCAACACAGCATGCCGCCCCGCAGTCCAGCACGCGGCCGACGTCGTCGACCCGACATGACTTTCCGTGGACCATCAAACACTCTCTGGTGGTCCTTTCTTCGATCCAGAGGGTGTTATGGAACCCTCGAGTTGCGTCATTCACTTCATGGGGCTCAAATCTCAGTTGAGATCCTTTCTACTAGAATCTATCCTATTGATGATGTCTCACACACCACTTTGGCCCAACTTCCACCATCGTCATCACACCACTTCATGCTGTGTCCATGCATGGGGGTAAATGGAGAAGCACCATAAGACAAAAAAAATTCAAGGAGTGATCTTCAACCATTGATTGTTATGACTTTGGTCCATTCCAATTAGAGGGATTAAAACACAAATTAATCTCCCAGAGTCAAACCCAATAAAGACCCTCCCACAAGAACGATGATCCACATGCCAACTTGTTCGTGTGTTGATCCAAAATTGTCTTTCAAAATCCAGAATGGGGAAAGAACGATATTAAATAACATCCCCTACCTAGTTTGGATCTTTCATTGGCGATGAACAGTGTTACTGCATTCGTCATTCCATGATCCTCTATTTACAGTCATTGGTCGATCATCATTGGTGAAGATCCATTCGAAGGGGGGTTGGCATTCATTTTTGTCACCCACCAGAGATTCAGAGTGGAACCAGGATTGTGACAACAATCCTACGTCGTCTGCTTATCCATTAAAGGATGAAAAATAAATCAGCGTTTCAGTTACGTTCTTGTTACGAAGTCATTACACTGTTTCATTTAACGAAACAACATATTCATTTTCGCTTGGTTGAAAAACCGTTGGCCTGCAACAATTTGAAAATTCTAAACAAAAGAAATAAAATTAGTTTATTTTATTTTTAACTTTTCATTAAAGGTCTGAAAAAATATCTTTTCCAGTCGACCCACACCGGTTGAAGTTAAGTCCTTTCTAGGAGTATCTCCCCATTCTGAGTTCAACGGTGCCCTCAAATTTTTGATCCAAGTCCCGATTCAAAAGATATAAAATCCCACTCGCACATTTAATTAAGAAACATAATTTTTTTTTGAAAATCCATTCTGGTAACTCCAGGTATCAGAATTACATGTCCTCTTAGTGCCCGATCTCATAAAAATCCCATTTAAATTTGGAAAAAATTATGTGGAATTCTGAGAAATTAAATTCTCCCCACTTTAAGTATTTTCATCCACGGAAAGAAAAATCCTAAACTCAAGGGAAGAAAACATAGTTCATCAAGGGTCATTGTGCTTCTTACAAGAAGACACCTCGAGGAACGACCAAGATCGTCCAATTTCATGTCCAGCTTCTCATAGGTCAACATCATGCAAAAATGGGCACATGTCTCTTTATCCGTGAAAAGTGGAAATGAACTAAGTAATCTGATCCATTTGTAGTCATGGGGTCTAGCGGCTCACCTCCATGCTAACCTTTCGTAGATACAAACAGAAACCCACAGTTCACATCCACCCATGGATGAACTCTGCTAAATCCTCCACAAGCGTTATGTGTTCATGGTTGATGCTAAAAATGCATGGGTATTTATGAACTAAATAGGGCTGCCCATGAGGGAACATTGGGTCTTACTAGGCCCTATGTCTACAACCTTTAGGGGCCACACGACTTTTTGAAACTGGAACACTACCACACCCACTAGTGGCATTTCAACTGAGTATGGATGGTAAACAAACATTTCATACTGTGGAAACATCATGGGGTCTAACTCTTCCACCATGGAATGATCCAAAACATGACTCTTTGCGAGAGTCCACCATGTGATACCTCGGTTTCCCCTTCACTGTAAGGGAAAACCCTTCTCTACCATCGCCGAAACACCGCATAATTTGACTAATATCAACAATACATGTATGAATGGTAGTAGTCCATACCTAGAATGATGTCATAAGGCATCGATTCCACAAATAAGAGATCCCAAGTGCAACTCTCATCTCCAAGAGTCAGGTCACACTATCAACGTTAGTGTGTGATCAACTGGTCTCCCCTAGTAGGATTCTATAAGAATGAGGGTCAAGTCTAGGGTCCAACCGAAACCTCTACGCCTCAAATAGAACTCATGGAATAGGAGGATGACTAACACCTATGTCTATTTAAAATGGTATCCAAAAGAAAATAGTAGACCGTGTCTCAAATTTCTCTCAGAGCTTCTTGGTCATAAGCAAAGATCGCATGAATCTATCCTCACCCATATCCTCCAGCTCCATGACCCTAGTGTGTACCACCTAGGGGTCGTGGCGGAAAAGATTCAAACTGCCTGCCACCTCATGCTGCTCATCCAGCTTCTCTAGCTTGCCCTCAATCTTGTGGAACTCCTTGCTTCATGTACTGTCTCTACCAAGCAAATTCATCAACCAGAACCCTCTCACTGTCATGATGGGTCGAAAAATATCTAGAAAGATTCCCTCAGTAGTTGCAAGCATAACACTACCTCTCCTATGGCTGATCTGCTCCTTGGTGCTGCTCCTACACCACAGACCCACATGTTTGTGTTAGGAAATGAGTATGCCTCCAACGCCGCAATCACATCACATGTCATCTGCTAGTTCTAGTAGATTCCTCTACCTCATGACCACTAATGTAGGTCACATCCATCTTCTCCTCTAACAGGTATCTCTCAACCACCAGTGGTAAGAACCCGGTTCTTATTTTTGAGGTACGGGTTTCTTCTTTTCTCTTTTCCTTAAGTGTTTTTGAGAAAATATGGAAAATGGGGAAAAATACCAAATTTTGGAAGTACACACCGTGTACTTTTCCACACGCCGTGTACTTTTGGCCGTGTGAGATGAGTACACAAGGTGTGTAGCCATGTCGACAATGAAGGGTGTAATGACCCACTACAAGCTGGGTAGTGGTCCCTTACACGCCGTGTAGTCTGTCCACAAGAGAATAGTATGGCGGTGGCCACCTGTGTGATAGAACACGCCGTGTACTCAAGGCGACACGTCGTGTAGTCATGTCGGTAGATGAACAGTGCCACGCTGGCGGGAAACCGCCAGAGGAACAGTTAAAAAATGGGAAGTACGCGTCATGTACTTGGAAATACAGGTCGTGTACTTTGTTTTTTCACTAAAAATGGGTAGTATCCTCCCATGTTCATAGGGAAGGATTAGAATCGGATGGGAGCTCAGGAGGGGACGACCAGACCTTCAAGGATCTCTAGATCGAGCATTGAGAATCCGTTTCCACCTCGGACGATCTCGTTGGAACCGCGCATGTAATCCCTCTCATCTCCTAGTGCAGTTCTTTCAATTCTTCCTTTAATGGATGTTATTAATGTTTAGGAGAGTTTTCTTTCACCTCATATCTACCTAGTTCTAGGAAGATTCGTGGAATGTCGTTCGAGTATACTGATCAGGGGCGTATAAGGTAGGTGGCATGGTGTTTATTTTCCAACTGTCGTGTGTTTATGTGTGTTTTGAGCTACAAACCCATATTTGGGGTGTCGTGTGGCTGAGGATGTGACTAATTTAAATACCTAGAATTGTATGGGTAATTAAATGTGATATTAAAATGCTGTTTGGGATGGATGCTTGGATCCAGGACCACCTTGGGGGTGAGTTCCTATATTTATCCCTTTGGACAGGATACCCGAGGGTATACCTTTAATGTAATGATTGTATAATTTACATGAGATGAATTTCTTGTTACTTCTTGTTTACATGTTGGGTTTGGCCCGGTTACCTGGTTAGTCTGAGGGAAGTGCTGTTACTAGCCTATGGGCATTGTACAACTTAGCCTGTGGGCAACTTCTTCCGTGCCTGTGGGAAGTCGATTCTGTGCCTGTGGGCAACATTTCTAATGCCTGTGGGAAATATTCATTTGCCTATGGGCAGATTGTTGTGTTGGTTTCTCTTTACCCGAGGGTAGAAGTTTATGTGTCTGAGGACATTGGCTGTTTACTTAGAATATTCACTATGGTGATATTTTAAATAAATGACTACATGGATATTAAAATGGAAATATAACTCGTTAAGTTAGTTACTTTTAGTACTGCTTACTTTATTTCATTTTATTACTGCACACTGTTGTTGCATGCTTTCACACAGTTGGGCACGAGCCTTTGGTGTGTGCCTACTGGGAATTTATTTCTCACACCTTGTTTGAATCATGATTTTCAGCCCAAATAGATTATGTTTCTGCAGGTGTGGATAAGGGAAAGAGTCCCTATATAGGTACTTGATTGTTGCTGAGGAGTAGGAGGGCATGGGACCGAGCCCAGTGTAGCGACCCACAAAAACGAGGTGCTTAATGAGACATGATATACTTAACATTACATCATTACAAATTAATTATCATGTCTCATTTCTACAGAAGATCGCGAGGCTCAGGATTCTGGGAAACCAGCTGCTTCTGATTAGCTTCATTAGTATCAACCGTGCCTGAAAAATTTTAAACAAAACGCAGGGTGAGAAAAAATGCCTAGTAAGGGGTTTTAAAAACATTTTTAAGAAAATCCTTTCTTAAATAAGTCCCTTTGAAAAGAATAAAAATACTTTGCTAAAACATTATCATTTCTTAAAAACATGAAATCCATCTTTCTTTGAAAACCACTTGCACAAAGAAGCACATGCTTGAAATGAGCTTTAATGTAAACATGATCAGAGTGCGCAATGTAAGCAATGCATAATGTTAAAACAAAGGTTACTTCAATTCTAAAATGATACTATGGCTAAGCAGGGAAAACATGTATAACATGGTTCATGAGTAAAACACAGATCATCTAACAGTTTACAATATGGAAAACAATTCTTGTTACATAATGTACATCTTCATGATCATGGGAGCCTTCAACTAGGGGTTTTCCTGTTAGTTGAACTAACCCCCGGTTAACCTCTATCATTACATGCAGAGGGAATGTATAATCCTGGACTTTGTCATGACTTTTCATCATGACCGTGTAACATACTTAACAGGTCGAGGCTCACCGCTCGCCCTGTTTCTTTAGGACAAGTCAAGGCTAACTGCCAAGACTGTCGCACATGTTCGTCTCATGAGACTCCTGCTTTACCCAATGCATTGGAGCGCTGTATAATTCCGGGCGCACCCGTCACATCATTCTTGTTGCGCTATATAATTCTAGGTGCAGCCGTCACATGTAAGTCCTATACATCTCTCACATATCTTGACATGGTCATACATTCATAGGATTTCATACGTTCATAATTGAATCCCATTTTTTCACATATGTGTTCAAAACATGAAAACAGTTCTATCATGAAAAACATGATGTCATGCATGCTAAAACACCGAGCACATAACCAGTTATCTTAACATTTGAAAAACATTGGTTTTCAAGAAAATGAACATAACACTTAACATTACATAACATCTTAATACTCAATTAAAGCAGGGTTGTTCATAACTTACACATATGATGATAAATGGATGTCGTAGGCATTTAATACAGGCAATTGAGGTTACAATATGCATAATTAAGTCCATATTGGGAAATCATACATATAATCGTGTAAACACTTATATTAGAACTCTAAATAAACATGAGTACGTACCTATGAGTACATGTATGCATTTATAAAACTTCAAGGAGTCCATACTATCCTTTTTAAGAAAAATCCTGATTATCCAAAATAGTGATAAATGAAAATCCTCAGTTTCACGAATGAATTTGAAGTCCAACTAACCCATAAACCTCGTCATGCTTTATAAAAAAAAGTAAACATGGTCACTAAATTCATATTGAGGTACATACACATACGTGTGTGTGTATATAACAACAATATACATCATTCACTTGCACAATTTTACCTATTCACCCATTTACATAAAATATCCATTTTATAGAAGGAAAGAAAAAATCATGGGGTATAAACATCGAGGAAATACTTGCTTATCATCTTATAATATGTGTGTATGAAAGTATATATTTATATATATCATGTATATATAAATATATACATATTTATATAAAAACCGATTCTTGTAAAAACCCAACCGAAATTAAAACAGGACTCTTTCCTTGCTTGGAGAGGGGATGCAGTAAAGGCAAAAGGATCTGAGGGTATAAACATAGAAGGTATGCATATATATATATATATAACCCGAATATGCTTATATATATATGAAAACCGAGGTATAAAACGAAATTTTAAAAACATGGTTCTACCCTCACCAGTACGGAGAGGAGGAAGGAAATTGTAACGAGGCAAGTGAATCCAGTGGATTCCGTTGTACAAATACAGCATGAATACGTATATACATATCACATATACATATGTAAATATATAACAAAAAAACGAAACCCAAACAAGAACCACACCATAGCTAAACTTCACCCTTACATTAACTTGGATCGGAGGAGAAAAAGGAAAAAACGAGGCATGAGGGACCCGTGGTTTTGAACATAAGAGTTTTACACCCATATATATATATAATCCCGAATATACTTGTATCTAAATGAAGACCAAAGTTTTAAAACCAAAACTTTAGAAACTAAGATTGTCCCTTACCTGTTCGACGAGGAGGAGGAAGGTGCAGTCGACGCTGGATCTGAGGTCGGCACAAGAGGTCTCGGTGCAAAGAAGATCCTTCGGTACAAAACCACCCCCTACCCGCGGTGCAATCCGGATCTTAAAACCGGAGAGGAATTCACGTGAGGGAGACGACGGGAAAACCAAGGCCGCGATCAGCACAAAACCGCGTGGAAAAGAGGGGCGTTGCTGGGTCTACTCGCCGGACTAGAAAAAAAAAGAAAGCGCATCATGCGCTGCTGGTTTGGTGCGAGGAAAAGACTGAGCGCGATGTGGAGAAGGAGACGAGGCGAGGAGTCCGCGTCGGCTATGGAAAAGAGGGAACATCCGGGCTACGAACCGGCCTAGAGGAGAAAACGGGGCCCTATGCTACTGGTTCGACAATGCACAGGGGGAGAAGAAAAACCCAGGCGGACGCGGGGGAGGAAGAAGAAAGCGAAGGGAGGAAAACACAAAAAAGAAAAGGACAACAGGGATTAGAAGAGGAAGAGATCAGACGGCTGAGGGGTTTCACCGCAGTTTTTTTAAAAAAGCGGTTCCTGCAGTTCTAAAAAAAGTTGTTTTAATATTTTTATTTTTTATTTTTATTTTTAAAGTATTTAAACGATTAATCCAGCTTTTATATATATATATATATTTTTTTAAAAAAGGTCATTGGCCAAATAAAATATATACATTGATTCAATAAAAGCATATTATTATATATATATAGATATATTATTTTTAAAACACCAATAATTCATATTATGCTATCATTATTATTATTAAACCACTTTTATTATTTTAGTAAAAACATTGGTCAAATAAAAATTTAAATTGATTTAATCAAAACATCTTATTATATGTACATACATACATATATTTCTTTTTTTTAAAACATCCACAATTTTTATTATATTATCATTATTATTAAACCTTATTTATTAACTACTTAGTATTTCATTATGAGAATTAAGGATCAAGAACATTGAGTAGTAAAAACATAACACAAATATATATTTTAATTTCCTTTGCTAGTTAACTATCCTAATTTTCTTAATTAATTAATATCATTTAATGCAACTATATTTTATCACACATAAAAGTGTGTTGATGAAAATATTATCACCACAAAACACACAAGTGAAAGAAACCATAATTTGACATAGTTTCCAAAATAGTTAATAAAGGTTAAATTATACGAGAAATAATGTATCTAATTTGATGCAGTATAAATATATAACTCATAAACGAAATCCATCAGGTTTGATATAACTAGAAAAACAATTGTTCAAATCAAAATTTATAGTGGAAGAAGACAATAATATTAATTTTTCTCCATTTGAAACATAAAATAAAATTCTTATTTTGGAAAAAAAGAGATAATTAACATTGATGTCATTTTAAAATATTAAAGCAAAACTACACCTTTATCATTCCGATCATTTTATTTCCAACGGTCAAAATGGACATTGGATTCTTTGGGAAACCAACGGTCGGATTTGTTGCCGTTTGAGGTCCAACGGTCATATTGGTGCTTATAAAAGGGTTTGGTCTCGGGTGTCCCTTACCCCAATTGACCGAAGAAGATAAAGGAAGATGGTTCGTGTGATCCCCTTGGTGCTGAGCATGGTCGCGGTGGCTTAAGAAATTCTTATGTTCCTTATGATGGATGCTCGAAATCCCTATCGCAATCTCAGGCTCCTAGTAGTTCTAAGCGGTCTTCCCATCGTTGTAATCGGATTCTTGGTTGGAAGCTTTGGTTAGTGATGTTTTTATCGTGGGAAGTTGTAATCGTCAAGGTGTTTCTTAATAAAGGAGTATTTCATTCATGCTTGTTGCTACGGGTTTTTCGTTTATTTTCATTTTCTTTTTATAGAAATATGGTCCAGTTAAAGGGAAACATATCATTACGCTAAACATGAATTCTCAGGTCGTTACATCATCTCCCCCTTCAAAGAATTGCGTCCTCGCAATTCTATTCAAAAAAAAAGACAAGAAAAAGACCCCGACCGCACAACATTACCAAAACTGAAGGCCTGGATCGGTTAACGGAACCCCTAAAATGGTACACAACTCCGCTGTTTCCCTGAACCAGATACACTTTGAGCAATAAGACTTGTAATCTTGCTCATGGGCACTACACACAGGCTTCCACAGGGAGGCCCGTGCAATAAACAGCTCTGAGACGTCCGAGCGGACAAATCCCCTAGTAACCCTTCGAACTTCATCATGCTCGAGGTAGTCGAGGGGAATGATGCGATTGAGAAGGCTGACGTTCAGGATCTGGAACATGTAGGCGGCATTGAGGTCGCCATCCTGAGCTGCTATGAGAAAGCAAGCTCTAGCAGAGACGTTCCGTGCCATAGAGAAACACTGAAAAAGCCCTTCATGGTATCTCCCCCTTCACCTATAGTAGGGGAGCTGGGTGGTGGCAAGGAGGTGAATCACATGTTCATTCTCCTGACATGCGCGTAGAATTTCCGGACTGTTCGCTATGTCCAGAAGACGTTGACAAGACCCTCGTAGGTGGAGAAAAGAGGGAAAGTCCACTATACAAGTTCTGATCAGGATAACCTCTACCAACTCGTCAGGTAGAGACGAGAGGTTCATCTGACCTTCCATCTGGAAGAAAAGGTATACAAGAGAGGTCACTTAACAACACTAAGAAGAATGGGATCATAAACTTTTTAATTAAGAAAGTTTACACATTAAAGTCAGAGTTTTCCGGACAGACACCACAAAGAGAGGCGAAACTCTCTAACTCCACAAACCACACACAAGATGAACATACAGGACTAAACTCATGGGGACATTTATAACGCCTCCTGAGTTTAGCATGAGGGGTGTGGAGTTGGGAAACATCGGTGTACACTTCTTGCCTAAGAGACACACGGGCGGTCTCATTTTCCAACGCTCCGAAGTCCATTAACTGGCCCTAGAAGCCGTAGTGTAGGACCTGGCACAGGTAAGATGCTCGAAGATCTCCGGCAGTAGTAGCTTCTTGGAAAGGGTTATCTAGCATTGTGTCAAATTCCTCGCCAGTTGTAAACACTCGGAAGAGTCCTTCATGATACCTTCCCCAACGTGCATACGAGGGAAACTGGGTCATAATCATTAGGAATAGTCCATCCCCATTCCCCGGTGGAGACTAAGCACCCTAGATGAGTTTGACACATCGTACAAGTGCTTACACGTCATGCGAATTTGGGCATAATTCAGGAAGTTTTCACGGATAGCTAGAGATATAATGTTCTCTAGAGCCTCGGTGGGGAGTGACAAAAGGTCGGTAGGTACATCAACCATCTGAAAATCATAACGTTTTTACTTAGTTAGTCTTAGCAATATATTTATATCACCTGGTTTTCCAGAGTTTCCTGAACCCATCCTCTGATACCAACTGTAGCGACCCACAAAAACAGGGTGCTTAATGAGACATGATAAACTTAACATTATATCATTAAAAATTAAATATCATGTCTCATTTCTACAGAAGATCGCGAGGCTCAGGATTCTAGGAAACCAGCTACTTCTGATTATCTTCATTAGTATCAACCGTGCCTGAAAAAATTTAAACAAAACGTAGGGTGAGCAAAAATGCCCAGTAAGGGGTTTTAAAAACATTTTTATGAAAATCCTTTCTTAAATAAGTCCCTTCAAAAAGAATAAAAATACTTTGCTAAAACATTATCATTTCTTAAAAACATGAAATCCATATTTCTTTGAAAACCACTTGCACAAAGAAGCAAGTACGTGAAATGAGCTCTAATGTAAACATGATCAGAGTGCGCAATATAAGCAATGCATAATGTTAAAACAAAGGTTACTTCAATTATAAAATTATTCTATGGCTAAGAAGGGAAAACATGCATAACATGGTTCATGAGTAAAACGCAGATCATCTAACAGTTTACAATATGGAAAACTATTCTTGTTACATAATGTACATCTTCATGATCATGGGAGCCTTCAACTAGGGGTTGTCCTGTTAGTTGAACTAACCCCTGGTTAACCTCTATCATTACATGCAGAGGGAATGTATAATCCTGGACTTTGTCATGACTTTTCATCATGACCGTGTAACATACTTAACAGGTCGAGGCTCACCGCTCGCCCTGTTTCTTTAGCACAAGTCAAGGCTAACTACCAAGACCGTCGCACATGTTCGTCTCATGAGACTCCTGCTTTACCCAATGCATTGGAGCGCTGTATAATTCCAGGCGCACCCGTCACATCATTCTTGTTGCACTATATAATTCCGGGCGCACCCGTCACATGTAAGTCCTATACATCCCTCACATATCTTGACATGGTCATACATTCATAGGATTTCATACGTTCATAATTGAATCCCATTTTTTCACATATGTGTTCATAACATGAAAACAGTTCTATCATGAAAAACATGATGACATGCATGCTAAAACACCGAGCACATAACCAGTTATCTTAACATTTGAAAAACATGGGTTTTCAAGAAAATGAACATAACACTTAACATTACATAACATCTTAATACTCAATTAAAGCAGGGTTGTTCATAACTTACACATATGATGATAAATGGATGTCGTAGGCATTTAATACAGGCAATTGAGGTTACAATATGCATAATTAAGTCCATATTGGGAAATCATACATATAATCGTGTAAACTCTTCTATTAGCACTCTAAATAAACATGAGTACGTACCTATGAGTACATGTATGCATTTATAAAAGTTCAAGGAGTCCATACTATCCTTTTTAAAAAAAATCATGATTATCCAAAACAGTGATAAATGAAAATCCTCAGTTTCACGAATGAATTTGAAGTCCAACTGACCCATAAACCTCGTCATGCTTTATAAAAAAAAGTAAACATGGTCACTAAATTCATATTGAGGTATATACACATACATGTGTGTGTATATAACAACAATATACATCATTCACTTGCACAATTTTACATATTCACCCATTTACTTAAAATATCCATTTTATAGAAGGAAAGAAAAAATCATGGGGTATAAACATCGAGGAAAAACTTTCTTATCATCTTATAATATGTGTGTATGAAAGTATATATTTATATATATCATGTATATATAAATATATACATATTTATATAAAAACCGATTCTTTTAAAAACCCAACCGAAATTAAAACAGGACTCTTTCCTTGCTTGGAGAGGGGATGCAGTCAAGGCAAAAGGATCCGAGGGTATAAACATAGAAGGTATGCACATATATATATATATAACCCGAATATGCTTATATATATATGAAAACCGAGGTATAAAATGAAATTTTAAAAGCATGGTTCTACCCTCACCAGTACGGAGAGGAGGAAGGAAATTGTAACGAGGCAAGTGAATCCAGTGGATTCCGTTGTACAAATACAGCATGAATATGTATATACATACCACACATACATATGTAAGTATACAACAAAAAAAATGAAACCCAAACAAGAACCACAACATAGCTAAACTTCACCCTTACATTAACTTGGATTGGAGGAGAAAAAGGAAAAAAACGATGCATGAGGGACCCGTGGTTTTGAACATAAGAGTTTTACACCCATATATATATATATATAATCCCGAATATACTTGTATCTAAATGAAGACCGAAGTTTTAAAACCAAATCTTTAGAAACTAAGATTGTCCCTTACCTGTTCGACTAGGAGGAGGAAGGTGCAGTCGACGCTGGATCTGAGGTCGGCACAAGAGGTCTCGGTGGAAAGAAGATCCTTCGGTACAAAACCACCCCTTGCCCGCAGTTCAATCTGGATCTTAAAACCAGAGAGGAATTCGCGTGAGGGAGACGACGGGAAAACCAAGGCCGCGATCAGCACAAAACCACGTGGAAAAGAGGGGCGTTGCTGGGTCTACTCGCCGGACTAGAAAAAAAAGAAAGCACATCATGTGCTGCTGGTTTGGTGCGAGGAAAAGACTGAGCGCGACGTGGAGAAGGAGACGAGGCGAGGAGTCCGCGTCGGCTGTGGAAAAGAGGGAACATCCGGGCTACGCACCGGCCTAGAGGAGAAAACGGGGCCCTATGCTACTGGTTCGACAATGCACGGGGGGAGAAGAAAAACCCAGGCGGACGCGGGGGAGGAAGAAGAAAGCGAAGGGAGGAAAACACGAAAAAGAAAAGGATGGTAGGGATTAGAAGAGGAAGAGATCGGACAGCTGAGGGGTTTCACCGCAGTTTTTTAAAAAAAGCGGTTCCTGCAGTTCTAAAAAAAAGTTGTTTTACTATTTTTATTTTTTATTTTTATTTTAAAAGTATTTAAACGATTAATCCAGCTTTTATATATATATATATATATATATTTTAAAAAGGTCATTGGACAAATAAAATATATACATTGATTCAATAAAAGCATATTATTATATATATATAGATATATTATTTTTAAAACACCAATAATTCAAATTATGCTATCATTATTATTATTAAACCACTTTTATTATTTTAGTAAAAACATTGGTCAAATAAAATTATAAAGTGATTTAATCAAAACATCTTATTATATGTACATACATATATATTTCTTTTTTTTAAAACATCCACAATTTTTATTATATTATCATTATTATTAAACCTTATTTATTAACTACTTAGTATTTCATTATGAGAATTAAGGATCAAGAACATTGAGTAGTAAAAACATAACACAAATATATATTTTAATTTCCTTTGCTAGTTAACTACCATAATTTTCTTAATTAATTAATATCATTTAATGCAACTATATTTTATCACACATAAAAGTGTGTTGATGAAAATATTATCACCACAAAACACACAAGTGAAAGAAACCATAATTTGACATAGTTTCCAAAATAGTTAATAAAGGTTAAATTATACGAGAAATAATGTATCTAATTTGATGCATTATAAATATATAACTCATAAAAGAAATCCATCAGGTTTGATATAACTAGAAAAACAATTGTTCAAATCAAAATGTATAGTGGAAGAAGACAATAATATTAATTTTTCTCCATTTGAAACATAAAATAAAATTCTTATTTTGGAAAACAAGAGATAATTAACATTGAGGTCATTTTAAAAAATTAAAGCAAAACTACACCTTTATGATTCTGATCATTTTATTTCCAACGGTCAAAATGGACATTGGATTCTTTGGGAAACCAACGGTCGGATTTTTGGCCGTTTGAGGTCCAACGGACATATTGGTGCTTATAAAAGGGTTTGGTCTCGGGTGTCCCTTACCCCAAGTGACCGAAGAAGATAAAGGAAGATGGTTCGTGTGATCCCCTTGGTGCTGAGCACGGTCGCAGTGGCTTTAGCAATTCTTATGTTCCTTATGATGGATGCTCGAAATCCCTATCGCAATCTCGGGCTCCTAGTAGTTCTAAGCAGTCTTCCCATCGTTGTAATCAGATTCTTGGTTGGAAGCTTTGGTTAGTGATGTTTTGATCGTGGGAAGTTGTAATCGTCAAGGTGTTTCTTAATAAAGGAGTATTTCATTCATGCTTGTTGCTATGGGTTTTTCGTTTATTTTCTTTTTCTTTTTATAGAAAGATGGTCCAGTTAAAGGGAAACATATCATTACGCGAAACATGAATTCTCGGGTCGTTACACCCATGCTCGAGATGCCACTGGCTGTTCTGTTTTTCTTTTCTGTACTTGTACTTATGTTTTAATGTATTGTATTGTAGTGTAACATGTTCTGTCTATTTTATAGAATAGTGACATGATGCATCTTCATATATATATGACTGCCGGTTTCCCTTTTTGTTATCAATTATCCATTTCATATATATATATATATTGTTGCTGGTTCCGTTGTTGTTGAATGTTTTATTCTTTTCGCTACGCTACATTTTGACAAATGAGGGCATAGTTTCCCCACTATCAGACCTGGGACCTCACTACTAGTCGGCAGCCTCTGGCGTTTGGGGAAATGCGCTTGAGGTCACGTGGCAAACCGGGTTCGGGGCACCCGTTGCGTGGCACCCGGATCCGGGACGATACAAAGTGGTATCAGAGGTGTTCTTTTCTTTGACATTCTATTTGGAAACTTAGTCAGGGATAAGACGGAATCCGTAGTTGGTAATACGCTATGCCCACACATAGATAACCCGTGTACAGGGAAAAGCCAAATTACCTCGTGTTGCAAATTTTTCTGATTATGCAATTTTACAGTTGAATTGATTTCACCGAAGGGCGAAACACTTGTGATTTTTCTGTTTATATTTTATCTATGGGTTATATTTAGTTGTAAACCAATGATATGAGGGTATTCCATCTCATGTATCATTTAAGCACATGCTAGGAATCACATGCCATGCATAGTTCCCATGCCATGTAAGTGCATTAGAAAGTGCATGTTTTTGTGATAGTTGTTGTGCTAGAAAAGCATGTTGTTGTGATAGCTACTTGATAAATACCTTCTATGTGATAGGGTGTTTTGTATGAGCTAGTTTTATAGAATGAATTCCAAACTTTCGTTTTTGGGGAGTATGGTCCCCCATTGACCGGAATTTGGTGGATTATTGACTGTTTATTATGTTATAACATAGATAAGATGTCAAACATTGAATCGTGGGGAGTATGGGCCCTCACGAATTGGAATTTGACACTTAGGTGTTGTTTTTCAGTGTTTTCTGGGTTTCGGGGAAGTTTATGAGGCATACTATCCAGAAAACCCAGTATACACGTCGTGTAGTACTTTAAACATGCTGTGTATGGTCTTCTATTCAGGAAGAAAAAAATAAACTTTTTGAGTACGTGCCGTGTACCTAGAGTACACGCCGTGTAGTCTCTTCTCGTGTCACAAACCATGTGGGCGGAGACACGGGGTAGGGAATGTTTGGGGGAAAACACGCCATGTACCAGATGTACACACCATGTAGTGCTGACCCAGAGTCCACTCGTGTAACAAAGAACATGGACATAGGAGACCTTAATACATACACGCCATGTACACTGTGGAACACGCCATGTAGTCTGACCTGGGGACCCAGCCGTGTAACTAACAACACGGGTCGGGGTAAACCTCTCGTATACACGCTGTGTGTATATAGAACACTCCTTGTAGTGTGAGCCATGTGTCTGTCCGTGTAACTAACAACACGGGTCGGCGAAGCTCGTCTAGTACACGCCGTGTACTTGTGGGACACGCCGTGTAGTCCGGTCCGAGGACAGACCGTGTGGACCTAACTATGTGGCTGGGGAAATAGGGTGGTGTACACACCGGGTGTGGGTGTAACACACTATGTAGTGTCAAGACGAGTAGTCGACCATGTCAAAAATGACACGGGCAGTTGGAAATTACACCATACATGCCATGTAGATGTTATAAACACCGTGTAGTTTTGTTCAAATGGGAGCTGTGTGGCTTAGCCATGTAGAAGGACCCGGGTATGGGAAGAGAAGTCGGGTACATGCCATGTAGTCAGTACACACACCATGTAGTTGTGTCTTGCGAATGCCTTCTTCCTCCTGTTCTCTTTTATTGTTCCTTCACTTTCAATCTTGATAATCGTAAATCTAAGGCATGTTTTTACCTTGTAGTGGCATGCCGCCGAGACGGCCACACGTTGTTTGCCAGGAGAGAGGCAATGATTATACTCCAGAGATGGTGGGCCATGGGCTACCAGTGGACCCTCCAACAGAGCCAGATGCATCGCCATCTGTTATACCAAACACAGCCGCGGAGGCGCAGTTCCATGAAGGTTTTATGCGGTTCATGCGGACCTTTTATGGAGCACCGCCAGCTGCCACATCTATGGATGAGCTGACTCGTATCTTCCAGCAGCAGCATCCGCCTACGTTTTTAGGGGATGGAGGACCACAAGATACAGAGTATTGGATGGGGTCGATGAAAACTATTTTAGAGCATCCTGAGATTCCACTAGGGCGGAGGGTCATGCTCGCAACGTATATGCTGCGTGATTCTACCAAGAGGTGGTGGGATGTTACCACCCAGTCAGAGCATCACAGGGACATGGTGTGGGAAGATTTTCAAGAAGTCTTCTATGAATTCTTCTTTCCAGAGATGTTGAGGGAAGATAGAGCTCAAGAGTTTATGAATCTGTAGCAGGGATCTATGTCGGTGATTGACTATTAGGCTCGTTTCACCGAGCTTCTGCGTTTTTCACCCATTCTGGGGGTGATGAGACGTTGAGAGCCAGACGCTTCAAGGATTGACTTCTGTATGAAATCTGAGCACTGGTGAATGTTTTCAGGTTGCCTACTGTACATGCTATTGTTAACCAGGTGCTGATTACAGAGGGGAACTTGCGAGAAGCTAGTGGTACAGTCCAGGTCGGTTCAACACCAGTTTCTAGTACCATTTCTACTAGTAAGAGGAAGAGACAGATGAAATTCTCTCAGGGTGGTAGTACCAGCGAGAAGAATGATTCAGGTGGTCAGGTCATGTGATACAAGTGTGGTAAAGAGGGGCACAACAGTCCACAATGTCCATAAGACCAAATGGAGTGCCGAGCTTGCGGCAGGATGGGTCATCTGTAGCGCTTTTGCTGGGCGTTTCCACCGATGGCTAGTGAGAGGGGTTCTGTGCAGACTCCGTGTTTGGGAGCCGGACCAGCAGCTTCTTACCAGTCAGGGAACTAGAATACGTTAGGGCGTGTAGGTAGAGATGGTGGTCATGTCCGTGGTAGCCAGACACCAGGATATCAGAGGCAGTAGGGCGGGACAGCTCAGGGTTGCCAGGCCGTGTCACAGGGCCGTGACACTGGTCAGGAATATGCTGTGCAGAAGACCCAATAGGAGCAGGATCCCGGACTTTCTATAGTCAAAGGTACTATTCTAGTAGCTTCTGTTTTATCTTCAGTACTTTTAGATACGAGTTCTACACATAGTTTCATTTCTGTGCCCGTTGTGGAGAGCCTTGGACTCTGTGTTTCTTATTCTTCTACTATCATGATTCTAGAAACTCCGTTAGGGACAAGAACGGATGGTGTGCGTTATTGCAAGGAGTGCCCCCTTGAGGTTGGTGGGTGTCACTTTCTTTGTGACCTCTACATCTTAGAGATGACAGCTTATGACGTCATTCTCAGGATGGACCTATGGTTCCCTTTCAAGCCTTTGTGGACTGCTATCGTCACAGGGTGAGTTTCACGTCACAAAAGGGTAGAGAGTTTCTATACAAGGGAGAATGAGATGTTCAGGCGAGTCGAGCTGGGCCAGAGCATCGTGGGTGAGGTGGAGTCACAGCCCAGATTGCTAGATTATATCTAGATGATCATGGGACTTGTCAGATAGATTTCTCTCCAGTGGTTGATCTTTTCAGGGATGTCTTCCTGTACAACGTTTTGGGTCTTCCTCCGGAGCGTGAGGTGGATTTCTATATTGAGATTATGCCAGGAGCAGCACCGGTGTCCATTCCTCCTTACAGGATGGCTACACCAGAGTTTTAGGAGCTCAAGAGGCAGTTAGAGGAGTTATAGGCAATGGTTTTTATCCGACCCAGTACATCTCTGTGGGGTTCTCCAGTCCTTTTTGCGAAGAAGGCGGATGGTACCCTCAGACTCTTCATGGATTATTGGAAGCTGAACCAGTTGACGGTTAAGAACCGATATCCCTTGCCGAGGATTGAAGATCTTTTTTATCAACTTCGTGGGGCACGGGTGTTCTTGAATTTTGACTTGAGGTTGGGATATCATCAGCTGTGCGTGAGACCGTCGTATATACTGCTTAAAGCATTTCAGAGCAGATATGGTCTATTTGAGTACTTGGTTATGCCGTTCAGACTCACAAACACGCCAGTGGTTTTCATGGATCTGATGAATCATGTCTTCCATCATTATCTGGATTATTTTGTGGTAGTATTCATGGACGATAACTTGGTGTACTCTCACACTCTACACGAACACGCCACCCATCTTGAGATCTTATTGAGTACACTGAGAGAGCATCATCTGTATGCTAAGCTCTCAAAGTCCCACTTTTGGATGCACCAAATTCACATCCTAGGTCATATCATCTCGGCGGTAGGAGTTGTAGTAGACCCAGAGAAGGTGAGAGTAGTAGTTTCCTGGGAGTAGCCTAAGAACGTGTTTGAGATACATAGTTTCTTAGGGCTGGCTGGTTACTACAGATGATTCATAGAGGACTTCTCCCGCTTAGCAGTGCCGTTGATGGGTCTGACTAAGAGGGGCGTGAAGTTTGTTTGGTCAGAAGATTATGAGACATCCTTTCAGGACCAGAAGGGAAGGTTGACATCAGCATTAGTTTTGATACTCCCAGAGCAGGGGAAGAGCTACACAGTTTACTGTGATGCATCAGGTATTGGGCTGGGAGCTGTATTGATTTAGGGTGATCGAGTTGGTGCGTATGTTTCTCGACAGTTGAGGCCACATGAGAGGAATTATCCGACACATGATCTCAAGTTGGTTGCGGTTGTGCATGCGTTGTGCTGTTGGAAAGATTATCTATTGGGGGAACATTTTGTGGTTTTCACCGACCACAAAAGTATCAAGTATATCTTTACTCAGTGTGACTTGAATCTGAGGCAGCGAAGGTGGGTCAAATACCTTCAATCCTTCGACTTTGAGCTAGACTACACACCTAGTAAGGGTAATGCAGTAGCTGATGCACTGAGCAGGAAGAATCATATACAGGCTGTCCAGGATGCCAGTGGCAAGTTGCAGCTCATGGCTTTGTTCTCTGAGATGCATTTGGAGGTTCACGAAAGTCAGGGAAAAACTTATATTTCCTCTTTAGCTATGACTTCTACCCTCCTGGATAGAGTGAGGATGAGACATCTATCTGATTCAGAAGGCCTAGTTCTATGGGAGTCAGAGGCAAGTGAGGACCCTCCTCCTGGTTGGACGATAGGAAATGATGAAATTCTGTGTTTCCATGGACGAGTATTGTAACAGCCCAAGATTTTATAAAAAAATATTCTTTTTAATTTTATTAATGTCTTGTGTTGTACGCTACACCAAAAGGAGCTTGCACAACACACATCCTTGACTTGCCTTGCATTACACGCAATCGCGACCTTCCTCGATAGCGTGTGTTGTACGCAATACCGAGTTTCACTAAACAACGATATGCTATAAAAATATTATTAAAACTAGCCGTTATGAATAGTAATAACCACTTTTTGAAATCCAGTAAATCTTATTTTTCAAAATGAACTTTATTTTTGGATTTGGAGTATCGAATATATCCTAAGGTGAAATTTTGGTACTTTTCGGATAACTTTCATATTCTGATGAATAGTGAAAATTACTAAATTATAATTAAAAACAACTTTTTTTAATCGAAATAATTAATAGTGATAAATCATTAATTTGAGTGGTTTTAAAGTATATCTAGAATATATTTTTACAATTTAATACAATGTTGGTCATTGGATGTAATTTCACATTTAAACTAGACATAAACAAGTGTCAATCTTTTGATAGATATTGTTTCTTAAAAACACGCTATTTGTTTTAACAGCGGGATTTAATTATAAAATTAATTAATGCAACTCTTATGTTATGAATTTGGTAAAATAGACTTCATTTTTGAATTCGGAATATGAAATATAGCTTGGGATGAAATTTTGGCATTGTTCTGAAAAACATCAATTTTTGATGAATAGTGAAACTACTAAGTGGTAGGTTAAAAACTGAATTTTGCATAAAACATAATTTTACCGCTTCTGTGAATAGAATTTAGAAAATCCGAGAGACACGGTTAATATCAAGGACTAAAATGTGGTTCAATGAGATGAAAATAATTTTTTGGTGAATAGTAACTTTTTACTTTTTTTACCACGGTTAATAGTAAATAAGGTAACTAAGGGTAAATATGATATTAATATTACCCTAACACATGTCCTAATTCTATGGGACAAGTGTAATTCGACCAAAAACAAACTTAGGAATAAAATATGACCATTTAGGCCCACTTGGATTAGATTAGGACATTTATTATTAATTTATTTAAAGAAGGGTTAAAATAGTTAAAATCAAAGTTTAATAAGTAAATCATTTTTAATATGGAGTTATACATAAGATAAATTCGACTATAAATATTCATTAGAAAGCTAAAAAGATTTCCTACATGATGGTATTTTATTTGTAATTTTTAGACATCCAATAATATAATTTATTTATGACACAAAAATGATGCAGTAATTATCTTATTAATGAAATATTGACATAATTGATAATATAAATACCAAAATAAATGTAATTTAAGACTTTTTATGAATTCCACTAATTTTCTAGGTTACTATGATATATTAGTGTTGATTTAATCAACTTGGTTCGAACATATAATTCTGTTATGACTTTCACAAAAATCATATATCAAATAGTGTCAAAATTGACACAAAATAGTTTTTAAATCCAATATTATATTATTAATTGTTATTTTATTCCTAAAAATCTAAGGATCGGCCAAATGACTTAAATAAGGATATATGTATTAATAATATACAATTTGGGGTTCGTTTGGCATGTTATAGTAAGTTTATTAACCATATAGTGAAAGAAAACAAAAAGACACGGTAAAAGTTAAATTATTTAACTTAGAGTTAAATCTAATTGATAAGGTTAAAATAATACCCTAAACTTGTCTAAATCCTATTGGTTGATAGGATTTCGACCCATCCCCACTTTAGCTTCGAAATAAGACCCTTTGGAACCATTATAAACCGATTTTGACTTTAATATAAAATAGTATTATGAGATATTCCTAAGGTGCCCCTCTCCTCCCCTATAAAAGGACACCTCCTCCCCCTCCTCCTCACACCAATTTGAGCACTCAAGCTCGGCCAACCCCTGAAAATTTCTCCTCTCCACTTCCCTAGCAACATCCTAGAGGTTCTGGTCTTCCTCAAAGACCAATTTTAGTGCCCTAAGAGGAGGTCTCAAAGAGGCACTTCAAAGAAGAGGTAATTACCGTTACCAATTCTTTCATCTTTATTTCTTCTTCCACTTCTTCTTCTTAGGTTGTTTCATTATGAAGTAATAACATCAGTATCACTCATATACTGATATGTTATTATAAGTATGAAACAACCCTATTTCACCATCTATCCATCCTACGGAAAAAGAAATCACCGCGCGTGCGTACGTACGGAATACCGTCTCCACGCCGTGGTGTAATCTATTTTCCACCACCACCTTACATGGATGGGTATAATGGTGTAAAGAATAACTATACATAGTTATTACAACATCATATTGATTCTGATATATTGTATAATCCACTCCAATTCAATTCAATATTTATAGAAATGATATCATCGCTCGTGCGTACGTACGGAATACCGTCTCCACGACGCGATGAGATTCATTCTCCATGTTAACCATTTAAGAATGATTATAATGTATATATAAGAAATAATAATGAAATATATGACATTATAAAGCTACTGGATTTATGTATATATATACATATGTATGTCATCTACTTACTTCCATTTCAAGACAATAAGGAAAGGAAAACATCGTTCATGCGTACGTACGGACTACCGTCTCCATGAACGGTGTTTTTCATTTTATTTATCTACCTATTATATATATATATATATACTGAATATATATGATATATAAATCATATTTTATATTCTGGAAGTAAGTAAATCATGATATAAGTAATAATTATGTCAAGAACAACAAGTCAAAACACCTACGATAAATGAAACGATTTTACCCAAAACGCTTCTTTAACATGGAATTTACAAAAGAACGGGTAATATAATGTCATAAGTGAACCATATATGATATCATAACAATGAATATGATTCTGTAATAAGTCAATAACATGATTTAAATCATTATACAGGAGGTTCGGACACTTACAAAGCAAGTCGGACCTAAGGTAAGGGAAATATCACAATCTCATTTTTATCCGAGATTGTTTATTCGTAAGTATTTACTGGGGTCTATTTTATCATCCACATCCATGTTTCATCAATATGTAATATTATATCCATCCACCTACAATTGTTTAAATCCATTTTTACCCTTCGGTGAGTTTTAGTAATATGTATGAAAGGAATCTTTTGTCGTTTTTCGTACGAGGTACTTTTTGACTTTTCCAACAAAAGTACGAAGAATGTTTTTTTTAACTTATACGGCACGAACGGATTTATACTGTTTTATAAAGCCTTATTTTCATGAAGCTTCCTCTAAAAGATTTCATGACTATTTTCAATAAAATCTCTTTCTTTTAAAATTGCATGATGATTTGAGAAAAGAAATTGATTTTGAAGAAGAAAGGATATTTTCCTCAAAAATTCAATTCAAGTGTTTTATCAAAATTATTTTCCATATAAGATAATAAAGGGTTCTGTTTCTATCCATATTTTTACATTGATTTGACTATGTTGTGATGGAATTATGTTTATGAATTCCTTTATCTTATATGAATGGTTTTATGATGTCATGTTGTTTAAGAATCCCATTTTTATTACATGGGTTATGCAATGATGTATGATTTATGATTTTGTGGCACACATAAGAAAGGATTCATTAAGAGATGGGTGGGACCTATATCTCCCTCCAATGCATTGGGTAAAGATTTCATATCTCATGAGATAGACATGGCTGGAATGGTAGGTTATACCGGTTCAGTGAAACAGGACTGAAACGAGGATTACTCGATTCAGAAAGGGACTTTGTCCACTAAGATAGTCTTGGCAATGAGTCTTGACTAACAAGAAATGATTCTCCATGATTATGTGTGTATGCCACAATGAGTAATGTTTTAAGTTATGGTTTCATTTTCACTACTATGATTTATCCCATGTTATGAAATTATGCTCTCTTTTGCAGGTTAAGATTTCCAAAAATGTTATGTTCTTATGAAAATTATGTGATTGATATTTCTTTTGTTTACCCTTACTGAGCATTTGAGCTCACCCTTTTATGTTTTCTTTTCCCCAGGATATAAAGAAAGGTTTTAGGTAAAAAAAAGGAAGATCTTTATGGGAGATTTTGAAGATCTTTCACCAGGATTAGAAGATTACGTTCCGAGTTTCCAAAGACACTAAACTATTACGATCCTTGTGTGTGTATTTTTGTTATGTATTAAGTATTCCGCAAAAGTAATGTAATGTTCATGTACGTTAGGCTTCGGGTCTCTACAGTTGGTATCAGAGGAAAGGTTTAGTCAACCTTTGGAAAGTAGGACGCGAAAACGTTAGTAAGATCCCTAGAGATATTTCTAAGGTATGTCTAGGGATGCCCCTATGGATAAGTATACGTATAGGATATAGTTCTAGAACTATGGTAACGATATTAGATTAAACCAAAGATGATAGATATTTAAGTTACTCCTCCTTTATTACGATTTTTGCATCTAACACTATTCTGTTTGGGTTTTAGAAAATGGCTGGAAACAAGATGATTCACAATAATGGAGGATATGATGGACAATGGAATGATATTCTTCATGAGCAACCAAATGAAATGGGATTTGGATGTCCAAACATCATTATTATGCCGAATCAGCAATCTCACAACATGATCAATAAAGTAAAATTTGGTAAGTTTCCTGACTCGACTAATAAGAGAAAGATGGAGTTCCATGATGATCATAGAGGAAAGAAAGTTCAATTTCCCCTATGTAAATCATGTGGGAAGAGGCATCAAGGAGAATGTTTCAAGGGAACTGGAAGATGCTTTGGGTGTGGAAAAGAAGGACACAAAGCAAGTAAGTGCAAAGGAAAAGGGTCGGTTAACACCATGGATGAGGATAATGGTATTGCTACGACATCAAAAATGGTTAAGTGTTTTAAATGTGGAATGTATGGGCATTATGCAAACAAATGCCCTAAGGGAAAGACTCATGAAGAGAATCAGTATGGTCATATGGGTAGTATTTATGTGGATGATGATGAAGAGACTACAAATGATATGTGAGATGAAAGAATTTTTGAAGCTCGGTCAATGGTTTGAGAATGTAGTGGCATGATTACATGTTTATCATGTGTAATTTTGGAATAAAGAGACATCTATGGATTGTTACACTGTTGTCTTTCCTTGTGTTTTGAAAGTATATGATTAATGTTACCAGTATCCATGAAAGGTTATTCAGATATTTTTGGAATGTAGATGATATGCGCATAATGAAGGGATAAGGAGAAAATTAAATGTTTGATAGTATTCATGAGCTCATGATTTATATAAGGACTAAGTGATATCATGGTTTGAGTATATAGAATTTTGAGGATTTTGGTATATGGAAAGTATTAACTTTTAACTGCACTCATGTTTTCACTAAGGTATTCAAGAGAATACACGATTAAGGACTTTGAATGTTTGGAATGTGACCAACAAGACATATCTTATGATATGTGGGGATCAACGACAGTATTAAATCTCTGGTGATCGTTGTCACTATATTATGAGAGTGGACTGCAGTATTATGTATAAGCCTAAAGATTAGACTGGATTATATTTGACATAAGTTAGTATTGTTTAAGGATAGAAGATTTTCGATATTATTGATGGGATGTTATAGTAACGTAGTTTTAGAAAAAGGGACAACCTGCAGGATGGGCGACAGCCCATCGCTTCGGACAAGGCTATAGGAATCGAACCCACAACCGAAGTGTGACTGGCCTTTATCGCCTACCACTGACCTACAGGAAGTCCCTGTTTAGTAGAAACTAGTTTTATTATATTATGCAATATGATATATTAAGTATAAGTCCATTTTAGGAACTATATATGATTAATCTCACTATAGAATGACTTATGTATATTTAATAACTTTTGCTTACCTTTTGTTTGAGACAGATGGAATGACCCGTCATTCTATCACATGATCTGCTAACACTTCACGAATAACAAATTCAACTTCATTTATTTAAGAGATGAAGTGGAAATTGTTCAAGGCACGAACAACAGTGATATTGTATCAAAATAAAGTAAGTATTTATTCTAATTAAAATTTTCAACTTTAGGGAAATGATCTTGAAAACCAAAAATGTTGTCCTAGTGATCTTATACCTGATGAATCAGATGGTACCTTAGATCGTCACAAATTTATGGATTTGTGATTACTGGCTTTTCCATAGCCATGTTCTCTACCACTCTCCATCAGAACATGATGGTTAGATTTCTCTTCCATATCCATATTTTCACCTATGTGGAAACCCAGTGATTAGTTTATTTGGGTAATCGTTACATTTCATACTTTAGTTTTTAAAGCCAAGTTTTGGTATTCCCTTTTACGATGTGGGTTTCTATTAAAGAAACATTCAAATAGTAAACCATTTATAACCCCGACGAATTTCGAGGGCGAAATTCATTTTAAGGGGGGTAGAATGTAACAGCCCAAGATTTTATAAAAAAATATTCTTTTTAATTTTATTAATGTCTTGTGTTGTACGCTACACCAAAAGGAGCTTGCACAACACACATCCTTGACTTGCCTTGCATTACACGCAATCGCGACCTTCCTCGATAGCGTGTGTTGTACGCAATACCGAGTTTCACTAAACAACGATATGCTATAAAAATATTATTAAAACTAGCCGTTATGAATAGTAATAACCACTTTTTGAAATCAAGTAAATCTTATTTTTCAAAATGAACTTTATTTTTGGATTCGGAGTATCGAATTTATCCTAAGGTTAAATTTTGGTACTTTTCGGATAACTTTCATATTCTGATGAATAGTGAAAATTACTAAATTATAATTAAAAACAACTTTTTTTAATCGAAATAATTAATAGTGATAAATCATTAATTTGAGTGGTTTTAAAGTATATTTAGAATATATTTTTACAATTTAATACAATGTTGGTCATTGGATGTAATTTCACATTTAAACTAGACATAAACAAGTGTCAATCTTTTGATAGATATTGTTTCTTAAAAACACGCTATTTGTTTTAACAGCGGGATTTAATTATAAAATTAATTAATGCAACTCTTATGTTATGAATTTGGTAAAATAGACTTCATTTTTGAATTCGGAATATGAAATATAGCTTGGGATGAAATTTTGGCATTGTTCTGAAAAACATCAATTTTTGATGAATAGTGAAACTACTAAGTGGTAGGTTAAAAACTGAATTTTGTATAAAACTTAATTTTACCGCTTCTGTGAATGGAATTTCGAAAATCCGAGAGACATGGTTAATATCAAGGACTAAAATGTGGTTCAATGAGATGAAAATAATTTTTTGGTGAATAATAACTTTTTACTTTTTTTACCACGGTTAATAGTAAATAAGGTAACTAAGGGTAAATATGATATTAATATTACCCTAAAACATGTACTAATTCTATTGGACAAGTGTAATTCGACCAAAAACAAACTTAGGAATAAAAGATGACCATTTAGGCCCACTTGGATTAGATTAGGACATTTATTATTAATTTATTTAAAGAAGGGTTAAAATAGTTAAAATCAAAGTTTAATAAGTAAATCATTTTTAATATGGGGTTATACATAAGATAAATTCGACTATAAATATTCATTAGAAAGATAAAAAGATTTCCTACATGATGGTATTTTATTTGTAATTTTTAGACATCAAATAATATAATTTATTTATGACAAAAAAATGATGCAGTAATTATCTTATTAATGAAATATTGACATAATTGATAATATAAATACCAAAATAAATGTAATTTAAGACTTTTTATGAATTACACTAATTTTCTAGGTTACTATGATATATTAGTGTTGATTTAATCAACTTGGTTCGTACATAGAATTCTTTTATGACTTTCACAAAAATCATATATCAAATAGTGTCAAAATTGACACAAAATAGTTTTTAAATCAAATATTATATTATTAATTGTTATTTTATTCCTAAAAATCTAAGGTTCGGCCAAATGACTTAAATAAGGATATATGTATTAATAATAGACAATTTGGGGTTCGTTTGGCATGTTATAGTAAGTTTATTAACCATATAGTGAAAGAAAACAAAAAGACACGGTAAAAGTTAAATTATTTAACTTAGAGTTAAATCTAATTGATAAGGTTAAAATAATACCCTAAACTTGTCTAAATCCTATTGGTTGATAGTATTTCGACCCATCCCCACTTTAGCTTCGAAATAATACCCTTTGGAACCATTATAAACCGATTTTGACTTTAATATAAAATACTATTTTGAGATATTCCTAAGGTGCCCCTCTCCTCCCCTATAAAAGGACACCTCCTCCCCCTCCTCCTCACACCAATTTGAGCACTCAAGCTCGGCCAACCCCTGCCAATTTCTCCTCTCCACTTCCCTAGCAACATCCTAGAGGTTCTGGTCTTCCTCAAAGACCAATTTTAGTGCCCTAAGAGGAGGTCTCAAAGAGGCACTTCAAAGAAGAGGTAATTACAGTTACCAATTCTTTCATCTTTATTTCTTCTTCCACTTCTTCTTCTTAGGTTGTTTCATTATGAAGTAATAACATCAGTATCACTCATATACTGATATGTTATTATAAGTATGAAACAACCCTATTTCACCATCTATCCATCCTACGGAAAAAGAAATCACCGCGCGTGCGTACGTACGGAATACCGTCTCCACGCCGTGGTGTAATCTATTTTCCACCACCATCTTACATGGATGGATATAATGGTGTAAAGAATAACTATACATAGTTATTAAAACATCATATTGATTATGATATATTGTATAATCCACTCCAATGCAATTCAATATTTATAGAAATGATATCATCGCTCGTGCGTACGTACGGAATACCGTCTCCACGACGCGATGAGATTTATTCTCCATGTTAACCATTTAAGAATGATTATAATGTATATATAAGAAATAATAATGAAATATATGACATTATAAAGCTACTGGATTTATGTATATATATACATATGTATGTCATCTACTTACTTCCATTTCAAGACAATAAGGAAAGGAAAACAACGTTCATGCGTACGTACGGACTACCGTCTCCATGAACGGTGTTTTTCATTTTATTTATCTACCTATTATATATATATATACTGAATATATATGATATATAAATCATATTTTATATTCTGGAAGTAAGTAAATCATGATATAAGTAATAATGATGTCAAGAACAACAAGTCAAAACACCTACGATAAATGAAACGATTTTACCCAAAACGCTTCTTTAACATGGAATTTACAAAAGAACGGGTAATATAATGTCATAAGTGAACCATATATGATATCATAAAAATGAATATGATTCTGTAATAAGTCAATAACATGATTTAAATCATTATACAGGAGGTTCGGACACTTACAAAGAAAGTCGGACCTAAGGTAAGGGAAATATCACAATCTCATTTTTATCCGAGATTGTTTATTCGTAAGTATTTACTGGGTTGTATTTTATCATCCACATCCATGTTTCATGAATATGTAATATTATTTCCATCCACCTACAATTGTTTAAATCCATTTTTACCCTTCGGTGAGTTTTATTAATATGTATGAAATGAATCTTTTGTCGTTTTTCGTACGAGGTACTTTTTGACTTTTCCGACAAAAGTACGAAGAATGTTTTTTTTAACTTATACGGCACGAACGGATTTATACTGTTTTATAAAGCCTTATTTTCATGAAGCTTCCTCTAAAAGATTTCATGACTATTTTCAATAAAATCTCTTTCTTTTAAAATTGCATGATGATTTGAGAAAAGAAATTGATTTTGAAGAAGAAAGGATATTTTCCTCAAGAATTCAATTCAAGTGTTTTATCAAAATTATTTTCCATATAAGATAATAAAGGGTTCTGTTTCTATCCATATTTTTACATTGATTTGACTATGTTGTGATGGAATTATGTTTATGAATTCCTTTATCTTATATGAATGGTTTTATGATGTCATGTTGTTTAAGAATCCCATTTTTATTACTTGGGTTATGCAATGATGTATGATTTATGATTTTGTGGCACACATAAGAAAGGATTCATTAAGAGATGGGTGGGACCTATATCTCCATCCAATGCATTGGGTAAAGATTTCATATCTCATGAGATAGACATGGCTGGAATGGTAGGTTATACCGGTTCCGTGAAACAGGACTGAAACGAGGATTACTCGATTCAGAAAGGGACTTTGTCCACTAAGATAGTATTGGCAATGAGTCTTGACTAACAAGAAATGATTCTCTATGATTATGTGTGTATGCCACAATGAGTAATGTTTTAAGTTATGGTTTCATTTTCACTACTATGATTTATCCCATGTTATGAAATTATGCTCTCTTTTGCAGGTTAAGATTTCCAAAAATGTTATGTTCTTATGAAAATTATGTGATTGATATTTCTTTTGTTTACCCTTACTGAGCATTTGAGATCACCCTTTTATGTTTTCTTTTCCCCAGGATATAAAGAAAGTTTTTAGGTAAAAAAAGGAAGATCTTTATGGGAGATTTTGAAGATCTTTCACCAGGATTAGAAGATTACGTTCCGAGTTTCCAAAGTCACTAAACTATTACGATCCTTGTGTGTGTATTTTTGTTATGTATTAAGTATTCCGCAAAAGTAATGTAATGTTCATGTACGTTAGGCTTCGGGTCTCTACAAGTATGGGTTCCAGGGGATATACGAGAGGAGCTGATGTGGGAGTTTCATGCTTCAACTTGGGCAGTTCTTCCCGGAGTTACCATGATGTACCAAGACTTGAGACGTCAGTACTGGTGGCCGGGTATGAAGATTAATGTAGCCGGTTTTGTTGTGAGGTGTTCCACCTGTCAGCAGGTGAAGGCGGAGTATCAGAGGCCAGTCGGACTGTTATAACAGTTACCCATCCCGGAGTGGAAATGGGATTATGTCGCGATGGATTTTGTGACTGGTTTGCCGAGGTCACCTCGAGGCAATGATGTCATGTGGGTTGTTGTGGACAGACTCATGAAGGTAGCTCACTTTTTGCCGATCAAGGAGACCTTCAGAGTTGACCATCTCGAGAAGTTGTATATCCGATAGATCATACATCTTCATGGGTTTCCTCGTTCTATCATTTCAGATAGGGACACTCATTTTACATCTCATTTCTGGAAGAGTTTTCAGAGGGAACTGGGTATACAAGTGCATCTATGCATGGCTTACCACCCTCAGACAGATGGCCAGTCAGAGCATATGATACAGGTTCTTGAGGACATGCTGCGTGAATGCATCCTAGACTTTGGGGGCTCTTGGGAGAATCACATACCCCTAGTTGATTTTGCTTACAATAACAGTTTTTAGGCAACTATCGAGATGGAACCATACGAGGATTTATATGGTAGGCCATACCGATCACCCTTGTGCTGGTTAGAGGTAGGTGAGGCAGCTTTACTGGGACCACGTCTCGTACAGGAGACTTCTGTGCAGGTCCATTTGATTCAGAAACGGATGGCTACCGCAAAGTCTCATCAGAAGGCTTATGTTGATCGCCGTAGATGACCTTTGGAGTTCGTAGTCGGGGATCAGGTTTTCTTGCTTGTTTCGCCGAGGCTGGGACACAAACAGATCAGGAGATAGGGTAAACTTTCACTGAGGTATGTTGGGCCATTTGAGATTCTGGAGAGAGTCGAGCCAGTTGCCTATCGGTTGTAGTTACCATAGAGGTACCGGGACATGCACGACGTCTTACATGTATCTTAGTTGTGCCACTATCATTAAGACCCGTCTCATATCTTTTAGCCCGAGGATGTTGAGCTTTAGATGGATGAGGAACATCCGATTCGTATCGTTGACAGGAGCACAGAGGTTCTCCGAGGCCGGTCAGTTCCTCTCGTACAGGTGCTATGGAAGCATGGCCGAGTGCTGGACGAAACCTGGGAGTGGTAGACCGATGTTTGTGCTCAGTGTACAGAGTTATTCACGGCTGCATCTTCACCACCCTTAGAAGAGAAATTTGGGGACGACTTTCTTTAAGGGAGGAAGTTTGTAAGAACCCGGTTCTTATTTTTGAGGTACGAGTTTCTTCTTTTCTCTTTTCCTTAAGTGGTTTTGAGAAAATATGGAAAATGGGGGAAAATCCCAAATTTTGGAAGTACACGCCGTGTGCTTTTGCACACACTGTGTACTTTTGGCCATGTGGGATGAGTACACATGGTGTGTAGCCATGTCGGCGACAAAGGGTGTAAAGACCGACTACATGCTGTGTAGTGGTCCCTTACACACCGTGTAGTCATTCGACAAGCGAATAGTAAGGTGGTGGACAACTGTGCGGCAGAACACGCTGTGTACTCAAGGAGACATGTCATGTAGTCATGTCGACAGATGAACAGTGCCACGGTGGTGGGAAAACGACAGAGGAACAATTAAAAAATGGGAAGTACACGCCGTGTACTTTGTTTTTTCCTTTAAAAATGGGCAGTAGCCTTCCCTGTTCATAGGTAAGGCTTAGAATCAGATGGGAACTCGGGAGGGGATGATCGGACCTTCAAGGATCTCCAGATCAAGCATCAGGAATCTGTTTCCACCTCGGATGATCTCGTTGGAACCGCACAGGTAAGCCCTCTCATCTCCTGGTGTAGTTCCTGCCAATTCTTCCTCTAATGGAAGTTATTTAAGTTTAAGAGAGTTTTATTTCACCTTAGATCTACCTTATTCTAGGATGATTCATGGAACTTCATTCGAGTATACTGACCAGGGGTGTATAAGGTAGGTGGATTGGTGTCTATTTTCCAACTGTCATGTGTTTTTGTGTGTTTTGAGCTACGAACCCATATTTGGGGTGTCGTGTGGCTGAGGTCGTGGCTAATTTAAATACCAAGAATTGTATAGGTAAGTAAATGTGATATTAAAATGCTGTTTGGGATCACTTCTTCGATCCAGGGCCACCCTGGGGGTGGGTTCTTCTGTTTAGCCGTTTGGCCATGATACCCGAGGGTATACCTTTAATATAATGATTGTATAATTCCCTTGAGAGGAATTGCTTGTTACTGCTTGTTTAAATGTTGGGCTTGGCCAAGTTACCTATTTAGATTGAGGGAAGTGTTTTTACTAGCCTGTGGGAATTGTACTACTTAGCCTATGGGCAACTTCTTCCGTGGCTATGGGCAGTCGATTTTGTGCCTATGGGCGACACTTCTTAGGCCTATGGGCAATATTCGTATGACTAAGGGCAGATTCTTGTGTTTGTTTCTCTTTACCTGAGGGTAGGAGTTTACGTGTCTGAGGACATTGGCTATTTACTTAGAATATTCACAGTGGTGATATTTTAAATAAATGATTACATGGATATTAAAATGGCAATATAACTGGTTAAGTTAGTTACTTTCAGTACTTCTTACTTGCATTTTATTATTGCACACTGTTGTTGCATGCTTTCACACAGTTGGGCATGGGCCTTTGGTGGGTTCCTACTGGGAATTTATTTCTCAGACCCTGTTTGGGTCATGCTTTTCAGCCCAAACAGATTATATTTCTGCAGGTGTGGATAGGGGCAAGAGTCCCAACACAGGTACTTGATTGTTGTTGAGGAGTTGAAGGGAATGGGACTGAGCCCTGGCTCATGATGTTGCTGGCTGGTCTATTTTGCTTTTCTGTACTTGTACTTCAGTTGTAATGTATTGTATTGCAGTGTAACATGTTCGGGTTGTTTTATAGAATAGTGACATGCTGCATCTTCATATATTTATGACCGCTGGTTTCCCGTTTTGTTATTAGTTATCCATTTCAGTTATATATATTGTTGCTGCTTCCGCTGTTGTTGTATGTTTTATTCTTTCTGCTGTGCTACACTTTGACAAATGAGGGCATAGTTTTCCCACTATCAGACCTGGGCCCTCGCTGCTAGTCAGCAGCCTCTGGCATTTGGGGAAATGCACTTGAGGTCATGTGGCGAACCGGGTTCGGGGCATCCGTTGCATGGCACCTGGATCCGGGACGTTACACCAGTGATCATTAAAGCACCCCAAAATACGTCATAATGCTAAAGGGTATCACCAAAACCTGATCTCCTAGTGTAGTCCATGCTCAAAGGTCTGATACCTAAAGTAAGGGTCCCGCACCATTTCTGTAGAGTAGCGAGTGAAATCCGTGAATCTCCCTGAGTGCTCTGCTACTGTCATGCTACCCTGCCGTAGGTGCATCAGCTCTTATATACACATAGAGCATAAAGTCAAGGGAAAGAACTCCTCCATGAAGAGGAAATCAAAGTCAATATAGGTGAGGGTTGCCTAGTCATGCGTCTGGATCTTCAAGATCCACCATCTCTTCACCAAGAACTAAAGAAGGCTCGCGGATAAGAACATCAACTAGTTGAGACACATCCTCACTAGGTGGAAGACTCATGTAACTGCCTCAAGCCAATCCTTAGATACCCGAGAATCTGTATCGCCTCAGAACCTAGGAGGTATCTACCTATGAAACTCATGTAGCACAGTCAGCCTATGCGCATCCTCCACTGGCAGTGCTGGTAGAAACTATTGATCGTTGTGTGGTTGCATCACTGGTGCACCACACGGAGGTAACACCACAGATTCAGTGCCCTGCACTGAAGCCTCCACTGATGGTAGATCATCATCACAATCACATTGTACAATCCAATCTTGCTATCATCGTGGTGGAATCCTAAAATATCTCAAGTTGAACCACGGTTAAAGAGTATATCTGGAGAGATGACTCAAAAAGGACATGGAAAGCATAACAATTCCTATAGGATGCATGTACCCTTATTTCCCCACAACTAGTGTTCCCATGTACCGAGTCAGAAAACAAGTGTCCAAAGTCCTTCTGTATAGATACGTCAACCGCCGCACTAACACTGGAGTCACTGTCTTGAAATCCAAAATTGAAATACTTAATAAAGTTTCCCAAAACCAAAAACAATAGACCCTTGGTCTTTGAGGTAGAACCAACCACCTATGATCCCAATTTGTCATGACCCATCCCCCGGGGCCATTTCCGTATCTACACTAAGCCCACTTCCCAAAGGCCAGGGATTGGAGACTTGCACTGAAGGCATTATCCTACAGATGAGAGGCATTTTACAAGTACCTATACACACACACAAAACTCCCATCCAAGGGTAATAGAAAGTAAAAGCCAAGGAAACCATGCCTGAAATCTGCTAAGTAAAAAAACCAGAGTACAATGGAAATTGAAGTAAAGGGGGGAGAATCAGGCCAGTATACAAGACTAATAAAAGAAAAACAGAACAAAAGTAAAACACTAAGTCCCTAAATCTCGTCCACCAGGAAGCCTACCTAAAGGTTAGGTGAAAGGTAGTTGCCTAAAGCTATAGAAGTACACCTCTTCTGTATGATATCATTGAACAACACTAGGTCCTGGTCCTCCTTGACTTTTTCAAAGCGTCAATTGTCTTTGCAAGACATGACACGTGTCGGAAAATCCTATGAAGGGGTGAGTAAAATGATACTCAATAGGGGACCCCGAAACCAAAAATGTAAAGAAAAATAGAAAAACCACAAAGGAATTCACAATCATCTATACTTGGGTATATGCCCATGCACATACCATGAACATACAGATATACTCATTTCAAACCATAAGAAAACATGTGGTCCCAACCACACAACCAGCTTCATGATTTCCATCGGAGGCTCAAGAGATAACACACAAACAAGGAGATCAAACTCCATGAGATCAACCATCTCTGATGACACCTTATCAAGAGATTAACTCCATTGGGTAAAACCCTACCATTCTAAATGGTATGTCTGAGAGAACATGCCCTATTGGGAACATTCTAATTGGTCTTACTCTAGTGCTCGACACTAGAGTTATAGTAATCACAACCTTATGCCCGGTGCAAGACTAAAGAAACTGATGTGAAGAGGCCCACCCCTCACCACTAAGCAAGTTTGAGGGAGAACTGCTCCAGTCTATCCTGTGATAACTCATTTTCTCCTAAAAGGAGTTCCCCGTTCCTCAGTTTGTTGAGGGAGCACTAACTCATACCTAGGTATCGATCTCTTCATGTTGAGGGTCTCGCTCCTCGTAATTGTGTCCTACAGTCGAGGGAGGTCCAACTCCTTTGGAGGACCCACTCCCCATCACTACATGGAGAAGGGAGAGTATGAATCCGTTAGTGAGTAGTCACACCCTGGTTCCAATAGGGGAGTACCACTCATGAAAGACCCACACCCTGAATCGGCATGGGAGTACAACATCGTACGTCGAGAACCCTCACCCCACTCGGTAGGGGAGTACTACTTAGTGACTAGAGAAACCACAACCTAGTAGTAAAGGGGAGTACCGACAATTTTAGTTCATTTTATATGGGGGGCATACACCCTAGTACGTTAGGGGAGTACCGACCCTAGGTAATAGGACCTGCTACCTTCACAATATGGGAGTATCGACTCTGCTGTAGCAATACCTAAGAAGGACCCACACCTTGGAACGATAGAGGAGTATTGAATCCTATAATAGAAGACCCACTCTCTATCAGTATGGGAGTACCACTTATTCACTAGAGGACCCGAACCATGGTAATGTAGGTGAGTACTGACTCCATTAGTTTCTTCTCTATGGGGGACCTGCAACCTAGTACTTTAGGAGAGTACCCACCCCAGACTAGAGGAACCATTCCCTGGCACGGTAGGTGAGTACCGACTCTAAATGTGTTCGATATGGTGGACTTGTAACCTAGTTCAATAGGGGATTACCGACTCTAAGGATAGAGGACCTGCTCCCTGGCATGAAAGGGGAGTACCGACTCTTCTTTTACAAACTTCTCTGAGAACCTATTCGTTAATCCTATAGGGGAGTAACAGTGTCAGAGGGAACCACTAAAAGTAAAAAAGAACCCATACCCAAAACATGGAAAGTTTCGTCTCTACCAAAGAAGAGGGATACAGATTACCCATGCCTTGATTAATCAAGGGAGTAACTATCCTAACATCTCATCATAACAATCACCCTGATTCTGCCCAAAGTCTACCTGTACTGGGAGAGACTACTATTCAAACCAATAGGTCGTCCTCTAACTTTATCAAAAACTCACTTAGAGTATCTCAAAGGGCTAGTCTCTCCCAAAGGGTCCCAACACTGTATATGGCTTATCAAACAGACTCTCCATTTAGAAGTTACAGTCGATTTAGTGAAACAAGGGTCGATTGGTTTTGGGTCTTATCCAACCTGGTCGGGCCAACCCGACCCGACCTGGGGAGCCCGACCCAGCCTTATGGGCCATAGGTCGGGACCAATGGGCTGCGGGTTCGGCCTAACCTGCCTGGTTGGGAGAGGTCCACCGGCAGCAACCCAACCCACCATTGAGCTAGCCGACTCCTCTAGACTGAAAGCAATTGTGATGCCTCCATTGTGCACTAAGCGACGCCAGCTGACGCCGCTAGTCCATCCAACTGATTCGCATAGAGGACCATCTCTTTAGAAATGACCCTCAGTAGATCCATGGGTATAGATCACACTATGGCCTTGGGCCCCGACTTCCTCCATGTGGCAGTAGAGTAGCTTCCACCGCCAGCTCGATCGCGGTGCGCCACCTTTCCGTCCGACACATGGCCAGCAACACGACAAAACTTTCTGCGGACCACTGGACGCTCTCCATTAGTCCATTCATTTATTCATAGGGTGTTTTGGAACCCTTGGGTTGCTTTCTTCACTGCCTGGGGCTCAAATCCCCAATGTGATCCTTTCTGTTAGAAACTGTACGATTGACCGTGTCTCACACACCACTTTGGCCCAACCGTAGCCATCGTCGTCGCACTACTTCGTGTCGTGTCTATGCATGGGGGTAAGGAGAGAAGGACCAAAAGGGAAAAAATCAAGGAAAAATAATCAACCATTGTTTGTTACGTCTTTGTCTGTTTCTGTTGGAGGGATCAAAACACAAATTGATCTCCCAAAGTCAAACCCGATAAACACCCTCCCACAATAATGATGATCCGTGGGTCAAATTTTTCATGGGTTTATCGGTGGTTATCATTTAAAACCAAGAATAGGGAAAGAAAAATATTAAATAAAAACCCCTACCTTGGTCGTATCATTCTTTGGTGATGAAGGATGTTGCTGCGTTCGTCGTTCTGCGATCCTCTTTTTACGGCTGTTGGTCAATAGTCGTTGGTGAATATCTATTTGAAGGAGGGTGGCATTCATTGTTTTTACCCACTAGAGCTTCATAGTAGAACCAAGATTGTTCCAACAATCCTTCTTCGTCTACTTGGCCATTAAAGGACGAAACACTAATCAACGTTTTGGTTACATTACTGTTACGAAGTCCTTACGTTGTTTCATTTAATGAAAAAACGTATTTAGTTTCTCTTGGTTGGAACACCTTTGGGCTAAAACAATTTGAAAATAAAAAAAATAAAATATGTTTTTTTATTTTTAACTTTTCTTTAAAAGTAAAAAAAAAATAACATTTCCGGTCGACCTAAGCTGGTTGAAGTTAACTCCTTTCTAGGTGAATCCTATCGTTCTGAGTTCAATAGTTCCTTCAGATTTAAGATCCTATGGAGGTTGTGTAGTACCCCTGGTTTCTGTTATGTAACCCTTTATTGATGATTTTCATGGTTTTAAAGTTAATGGTTTTGAATGTGAGAACATGGGATGATGTTTGAGGCAAAGGGGAAGTCGCACGGTCGGCGCACGGTTTGTCCAAACAGTGCGGGAAAACCGTGTGTGGCTGAATTTGGAGGTAGTAGCTTCTGCACAATTGGCACATAGTTTGAGGAGGCCATGCGAGGAGGTCATCCGAGAACGGTGGCTGAGGCAGTATCTAACACACGGTTAGCGCACGGTTTGTTAAACCGTGTGAACTAACAATGCAGACACTTAAATGAGATCCTTAAATTTTGGATCTCATCCGTTTTTGCCTCTAAATGCCTTGTTTAAGCTCCTAAGCGGCCTTAACTTGGGATTTTGGTTCTCCTAAGGTCAAGGAGGGTTCTCCCATCATTATGGAGGTGATCCGAAGGCTTCTATTGATGAATCAAAGTAGGATTCTTGAGGTATGTGATTGTTCTTTTTGTTTTCTTAGATCTACTTAGATCTACTTCTCCTCTTCTTTCTATTTCTTATATCTATGCCCATTATGGGTAGATTTAAGTGTGTGTATTCCAAAAATGATGATATTTGGTCTTGGTTGTGTTAGTAGAAGAGATCTAAGGAGGATCCTTAGTGAATAGGCCCAGTTTTCTGGAGCGTTTTTCAACTGTTGTGGTTTTCATCAAAACCTTTGAGGTAGGTGGCTTCACTCTCTACTCCACTTGTTAGAATTGATTGGCTTAGCCTCAAATTAGTCTATTTGAAGGTATTTTATTGTGAAAATCATGGAATAAATCATATTTAGTGATGATTTATGGTTTTGATGAAATTGTGAAATCCTGGTAAATTTTTGTGCAAAGTGATTTGGCTTCTTGAATTTAAAATGATGATTTTAAATTATGATTACTGAAATTGTAAATGGTTTGATGAAAAATGGGTTTTTAATAAAAAGGGTGTTTTATTTAAATGGTTTGAGATTGAGATGACGTTTATGGATATGGTTTTCAATAAAAATAAAGTTTTATTGAAATGGTTTGGAATTGAAATGGTTAGGCATTTAAATGGTTTGAATTTGGTTGAGCACACTTGATTTTTGAAATGATGGTTGTGTGTGTTCATGGGAAAGTGGGATAGATAAGGTTTAGGGGTCTCCCCCATCAGTTATGGGTTGGATAAGGGTTGGGGATCTCCCCCGTCAAACATTCATATTGCATTCAGGATAGATAAGGGTTAGGGGTCTCCCCCATTAGTGTTGGGATGGATAAGGGTTAGGGATCTCCCCCATCAAACATTCATGTGCATTTGGGTTGGATAAGGGTAAGAAGTCTCCCCCATTATGGTTTGGATGGATAAGGGTTAGGTATTCTCCCCTCTTCCAGGTAGCATGCATGGTTGGTTGCATTGGTTTGTGGTATGGTTGGGTATGACAAAAAGGGATCTTGTGAAATGGTTTTTAAGCTTGTTTGGTTATTTTTCTGAAAAAATAACTTTCTAGAAAAATTGGTTTCAATTACTTTTGGAATTCCTTTGGTTATGAATGGTTTTGGAAACTTGTTTATATTTAGTTATAAGCTAATTTTGAGAATATGTTTTATATAAATGGTTCTTTATATAAATGTTGCCAAATCTTCTATCCTAGTGGCATGAGTAAGGAAGCCATTGGCGAAAATCTACTAAGTTTTATACTCACCCCTGCTTTGGCACTTTGGTGATTTTGCAGATGTCGTATTCTGTGACATAGGTATAGGTAAGGCATCTCATTACTAGTAGTTCGTGGTGATGCTTGGGAGATGTGGTGGTGCCTGGTGAATGGAGCTTGGTGTGGATCCATGGAGGGTGTCTTAGCTTGTTTTGAGTCTTTTGTTTATTCTTCCACTTGGTACTCTGATATTGTGTTGGTTATGTATTGGTTTTTGGAACAGTGTAGATCTCTTTTGTTAATGCATGAGTTGGTTGTTTCATTAACATGCATCATATAGTGGTTGTTAGTTATGTTTTGATTGGTTTATGGGTTTTTATTAAAGGGTAAATCATCCCCCAACTTTTATTTTAAACCCTTTGGCATTTATTTCCAGCCTTTGGCACCTTGGGGATGTCGCTTAAGTCCTAGTAATGACTCGTTGTACTCTCAATCCAATGAGAATTGGTGGGTCATTACAGGTTTTCTGGTTTGCATCTGGACTAAAGGTGGACCGAAGGCCTTACTGACCTGATGGCCTAGGTGGCTCGAAGGCATTAAAGGACTTAGTGACCAAATCGGTGGCCCAAGGGCCAAACAGGGGAATTTTCCCGGCTGCTACTGTGCCGCATAGTGCCTGCTTTAGTTCCCGCTACAGTACCTACTATAGTTCTACACAGTTCCTGCTACAATACCTACTACAGTACCTACCACAGTACTGCTATAGTACATACTATATTACCCTAGATAGAAAGCTTTCTAAGGAATCCTTTTGGTACAAACCAAAAGAATTTACCCAATTAAGTGGTGGAATTGTCTCTCTATTTTCTTAGTTTCAGTTCCATTATCCAACCCATAAAACAAAATTATTATATTATTGAAAAACAATGAAATATCCTCAATATACTAGGATTTTTTATGTTAATATTTCTTCCTACAATTACACACACTTCCATCTAATGGGTAACAAACATAATGTTTCTATGTACGACAAACTACTTCCTCACAAAATAATGATTGTTCAATTTTCCTTTACCACATCTTATGGTGTAAATTTTAATATAAAATATATTTATATATTATATATAATTTCTTTATAATATCTTTATTCTTCTATAATTTTCATTTAGAACATACCTTTATGCTTTCCGTCTTTTGTAAATATGACAATTTTGGTTGAGGAAGTGTGGTCTACCGCCCCCTCAAAGCGAGGTGACTCATTCATGCCGTATATGGAATGTATAAAAGATGATATTAAAAAAATATTAGAAATATTAGAAATATATATTATACTTGAATTATAATATACATATGTATCATTTACTTTTCATTATTTTAATATGAAAAATAAATGAAAGTAGCGTTCATGCGTACATACGACCTACAGTCTCCATGAACGACGTACTTCATTTATTGTCTCCAAAAATTATAGTTTATTCTATATAAATATGTAATGAATATATAAGATAATAAATTCATGGTTTAAATTTTTTTATGACGAAACCATGATCCAATTAATTATAACAACAAACAATAAGTCAAGACATTCTTGAGAAAACTAGGAAATTAACACCCGAAATAGTCAAAATAATGAAATGTTGTTAACAAATGAGTAATAAGATATTATAAGAAGATGATATATGATATTATAAATATTATTATAGATCTGGTATAAGTTATTAAGTTATTTTAAACCACTGTACAGGATTAAAAATACCACACAAAAAAAGAAATATTATGTTAAGGTAATTTCGACTCAATTTACATTTCATTGAGACTTAATTATTAATATGCACCAATTCAAATTTATTTGGTATATATAATAACTTTTTCATGTTTTATAATGAATTAAATTATTATCATGATATTTAAATTTGAATCTAATTTCATAACTCACTAGGTATTATGATTTAAATGTTTCAAATTTTTACGTGACACTTTGGAATGTTTAAATATTATTCTCCACAAGAATGTTCTTAATGACTATCTTTGAAATACCACTTAATTTTTTGATTGTTAACTTAATTTTGAAAAAAAAATTATTGTAATAATTATTAATTTTAAATTTAATTTAATATCCATATTCTCATTCAATGGATATTAATATTTCTTAAAACGTATAACATTTTCATGTGGTGTTTACATCTACAGTTATTTAATTTATTGGGAAATTGTTGATAAATATTTATTTATCATTAAATATGTATATTTGATAAATAATATTAGTTATTTTATTATTAAATAGGAATAATATTTTGGACTGGAAAAAACAGATGGATCCCATTCTTTATATAGCTATTTGATGCATCGACATGTTCTCTTGAGAAAAATTAGTTGGCCAAATTAAACAGGTTTCTATCCATAGTTTTAAACCATCTTGTGAATGGTCTTGATGGTAATAGGTTTTTATATGCCTCAAACATGACATCTCTAAAGAAATGAGCTCCCTCATTTAGATTCATTTATTATTCATCCATGATATTTTTCATCGACATAACTATAGATACATTTCAATCTCAGTTTATTGATTTAGATGACATGAGTTTCAGTTTCTTAATTTTCCATATTTATATTTCCTTATCTAGTTATTGAATGACATGCATTTTAAATTAGTCACTTTTACATGTTAATTTAATCTCACTGATTCATTATTTCTTCCTCTTTACTTACCCTTATAAAAAATTTGAGCTAACCCTTATTATGTTTCTTTCCCTAGGTTATGAAGAAGTTATCTTTGAATAAGAATTCAAGGACATAGATTATTTCATTTTATTATATATCATGTTTTGTTTTTTCTATTTCCCAATGTATTATGAGAATCATGTTTTTAATCCATATTTTGAATGCTTATAAACTGAATGGTCCTTTAAAATTTTATTCCTTGTAATAATGCTAATGTAATAAAATAATGCACCTCCTCTAGGTTTTTAGGGTCGAGGAATTAGATAAGGCACCTACACCTACCACTGAGAATGGAAACTCAATAGAAAAAGAAATTAAATATGAATATAAAGAGTATCAAGATCAAAACGAAATAAGAAAATAAGAGGGAAAGAAAATAAAATGAAAATAAGGGACTCAATGAAAGAGTAAAATCTCACATACCACCTCCTCGATTTACGAAAAAGATTAATTAAAGGAGGTTTGATAATCAATTTTTTATATTCATGGATATGTTCAAGATGCTTTGTATAAGTATTATTGTTTATATAATCCATTACACAAGTACTCCACTATGTTAAGTTTCTCAAATAACTTATTCCAAAAGGAATAAAAATATATGATGTGGGAACAATCGTAATGTATGTGGAATGTTTAGCAATCATTCCCAGATTCATACCTCCAAGGTTAAGAGACCCTGTAGGTTTCTCCATTCCTTGTAATATTGGATGATGTCAATTTTGAAATGCATTTTTCAACATTGGATCTAATTTAAACCTAATTCTATCTATATTTCTTAAAGAACTGTGCATCACATAACTAAATGCAACAAGGGTCACCATGAAAATAACAGACTGATCAATAAAGCATCGATGAGGAATTCTAGAAGACATACTCATCAAGGTTTATAAATATTATATCCCTATTGATTTCATTATCATTTATATAGAAGAAGATAAGGATGTCCCACTCATTCTTGGGATACCTTTTTTAGTAAAAGACAAATTGATAATTGATTTCCATCCAACCGATTCGCATAGAGGACCATCTCTTCAGGAATGACCCTCAGTAGTCCATCCAAATGATTCGCATAGAGGACCATCTCTTCAAGAATGACCCTTAGTAGATCCATGGGTCCAGATCACACTATGGCCTGGGGCCCCAACTTCCTCCACGTGGCAGCAGAACCGCTTCCACCGCCAGCTCTATCGCGGTGCACCACCTTTCCGTCCGACACACGGCCAGAAACATGACATAACTTTCCGCGGACCACTGGATGTGCTCCAGTGGTCCATTCATCGATTCATAGGGTGTTTTGGAAACCTTAGTTTGATTTCTTCACTACATGGGCTCAAATCTCCAATGTGATCCTTTCTGCTAGAAAGTGTATGATTGACAGTGTCTCACACACCACTTTGGCCCAACCGTAGCCATCGTCATCGCACCACCTCGTGTCATGTCTATGCATGAGGGTAAGGAGAGGACCAAAAGGTAAAAAAATCAAGGAAAAATATTCAACCATTGTTTGTTACGTCTTTGTCTGTTTCTGTTGGAGGGATCAAAACACAAATTAATCTCTTAGAGTCAAACCCAATAAACACCCTCCCACAAGAATGGTGATCCATGGGTCAAATTTTTCATGGGTTTATCAGTGGTAATAATTTAAAACCAAGAATAGGGAAAGAAAAATATTAAATAAAAACCCATACCTTGGTCTTATCATTCTTTAGGGATGAATGATGTTGCTCCGTTCGTCGTTCTGCGATCCTCTGTTTACGGCTGTTGGTCAATCGTCATTGTTGAATATCTGTTTGAAGGAGGGTGGCCTTCATTGTTGTTACCCACCAGAGCTTCAGAGTAGAACCATGATTCTTCCAACAATCCTGCATCGTCTACTTGGCCATTAAAGGACGAAACACGAATCGATGTTTTGGTTACATTACTGTTACGATGTCCTTGCGTTGTTTCATTTAATAAAACAACGTATTTAGTTTCTCTTGGTTGGAAAACCTTTGAGCTGAAACAATTTGAAAATTAAAAAAAAATACAATATGTTTGTTTTATTTTTATCTTTTCTTTAAAAGTCGAAAAAAATAACTTTTCCGGTCGACCCAAGCCAGTTGATGTTAAGTCCTTTCTAGGTGAATCCTATCGTTCTGAGTTCAATAGTTCTTTCAGATTTTAGATCCAAGCACCGATTCAAAATATATAAAATCCAACTTTCACATTTAATTAATAAACTTAAAAAATGTTCCAAAATCCATTCTGGTCACTCTAGGTCTCGTAATTACGTGCCGCCATAGAGTCTGGTCTTGTAAAAATCCCATTTAAATTTGAAAAAAAATTCCATGGAATTCCTGGACATTAAATGTTAATTTTCCAACTTATGTAATTTGAATTTTAAAAATCCAATATACACCTCTATAATTAGTATAATATTAAGAGTCTAATAATAATAAGTTAATTTTTTACCCAAAAGATTTGTAAAAGTTATTAAAGTTAATCACCATGGTTAAGTTTAAATTAAGATTAATTAGGGGCTAAACCTTAATCTTAAAGGCCCAAATGACCTATCCACTTTTCCAAAACCCATTGTATGTTCATATTTAGACCCTAAACCATCCATTATTGAGTTTTTATGGTTTGTTATGACTTTTTATTATGTAAGAAGACGTGTATACCTAAATTGCTTACAAAAATTCCAAGTGAGTCCTTTTCCTCCAATGGCCCTATGGCCTTCATTTTTTATTGATTTTAATAATCCACCTTTCAAGGGGTGAGGTGTAACTCTTACAAGGCCCATAGGTGTAGGTATTACAAGGACCATAGGCCTTAAAAGAATTCATTACCCATAGGCTTCAAACATTACATACAACCCAGACTAACTACTTAGAATTGCTCCTCCACATCATCTTCATAGTGAAATAAGATCTCCACCTTCGAATGACTATTCTACTAGGCTTTCTCGTGCATGAAAAGTCTTGTCACGATGGCAGGTTCCATACCCTTTCATTCTTGCAATCCATTTATCTTCTGCTATAGTGAAAGATCCTTACTCCTCCTCATTATGAAGTTGGTTCCTTGTAGGTTGTGTAGTACCCCTAGTTTCTGTTATGTAACCCTTTATTAATTATTTTAATTGTTTTAATGTTAAGGGTCCTGAATGGGAGAATATGGGATGATGTTTGAGGCAAGGGGGAAGTCGCACAGTTGGCGCATAGTTTGTCCAAACTGTGCGGGAAAACCGTGTGTGACTGAACTTGGAGGCAGTAGCTTCCGCACGATTGGAACATAGTTTGAGGAGGCCATGCAAGGAGGTTGTGCGAGAACGGTGGCTGAGGCAGTAGCTAACACATGGTTAGTGCACGGTTTGTTAAACTGTGTGAACTAACCATGCAGACACTTAAATGAGATCCTTAAATTTTGGATCTCATGCGTTTTTGCATCTAAATGCCTCGTTTAAGCTTCTAAGCATCCTTAACTTGGGATTTTGGTTCTCCTAAGTTCATGGAGGGTTCTCCCATCATTATGGAGGTGATACGAAGGCTTCTATTGATGAATCAAAGCTGGATTCTTAAGGTATGCGATTGTTCTTTTTGGTTTCATAGATCTACTTAGATCTACTTCTCCTCTTCTTTCGATTTCTTAGATCTATGCCCATTATGGGTAGATTTAAGTGTGTGTATTCCAAAAATGATGATATTTGGTCTTTTTTGTGTTAGGAGAAGAGATCTAAGGAGGATCCTTGGTGAACAAGCCCAGTTTTCTTGAGCGTTTTCCGACTGTTGTGGTTTTCGTCAAAACCTTTGAGGTAGGTGGCTTCACTCTCTACTCCTCTTGTTAGAATTGATTGGCTTAGTCTCAAATTGGTTTATTTGAAGGTATTTGATTGTGAAAATCATATAATAAATCTTATTTAGTGATGATTTATGGTTTTGATGAAATTGTGAAATCTTGGTAAAATCTTGTGCGAAGTGATTTGGATTCTTGAATTTAAAATGATGATTTTAAATTATGATTACTGAAATTGTAAATGGTTTGATGAAAATTGTATTTTCAATAAAAAAGGTGTTTTATTTAAATGTTTTGAGATTGAAATGACGTTTATGGATTTGGTTTTCAATAAAAAATGTAGTTTTATTGAAATTGTTTGGAATTGAAATGGTTAAGCATGGAAATGGATTGAATTTGGTTGAGCACACTTGATTTTTGAAATGATGGTTGTGTGTGTTCACGGGAAAGTGGGACATATAAGGTTTAGGGGTCTCCCCCATCAATGATGGGTTGGATACGGGTTGGGGCTCTCCCCCATCAAACATTCATATTGCATTCGGGATAGATAAGGGTTAGGGGTCTCCCCCATCAGTTTTGGGATGGATAAGGGTTAGGGCTCTCCCCCATCAAACATTCATGTGCATTTGGGTTGGATAAGGGTAAGAAGTCTCCCCCATCACGATTAGGATGGATAAGGGTTAGGGATTCTCCACTCTTCTAGGTAGCATGCATGGTTGGTTTCATGGGTTTGTGGAATGGTTGGTTATGTCAAAAAGGGATCTTGTGAAATGGTTTTTAAGCTTGTTTGGTTATTTTTATGGAAAAATAACTTTCTAGAAAAATTGGTTTCAATTACTGTTGGAATTAATTTGGTTAGGAATGGTTTTGGAAACTTGTTTATATTTAGTTATAAGCTAGTTTTGATAAAATGTTTTATAGAAACGATTCTTTATATAAATGTTGCTAACTCATCTATCCTAGTGGCATGAGTAGGGAAGTCATTAGGGAAAATCTACTGAGTTTTATACTCACCCCTGCTTTGGAACTTTGGTGCTTTTTCAGATGTCGTATTCCGTGACATAGGTAAAGGTAAGACATCTCATTACTAGTGGTTCGTGGCGATGCTTGGGAGATGTGGTGGTGCCTGGTGCATGGAGCTTGGTGTGGATCCATGGAGGATGTCTTAGCTTGTTTTGGGTCTTTTGTTTATTCTTCCACTTGGTAATCTGATATTGTGTTGGTTATGTATTGGTTTTTGGAATAGTGTAGTTCTCTTTTGGTAATGAATGAGTTGGTTGTTTCATTAACATGCATCATATAGTGGTTGTTTGTGATGTTTTGATTGGTTTATGGGTTTTTATTAAAGGGTAAATCATCCCCAACTTGTATTTTAAACCCTTTGGCATTTCTTTCCAGCCTTTGGCACCTTGGGGATGTCGCTTAAGTCCTAGTAATGACTCGTTGTACTCTCAAGCAAATGAGAATTGGCGGGTCATTACAGGTTGTCTGGTTTGCATCTGGACTAAAGGTGGACCGAATGCCTTAAGGTGGCCCAAAGGCCTTACTGACCTGAAGGTCTAGGTGGCTAGAAGGCCTTAAAGGACTCAGGGACCAAATCAGTGGCCCAAGGCCCAAACAGGGGAATTTTCACGACTGCTATAGTGCCACACAGTGCCTACTATAGTTCCTGCTACAGTACCTACTACAGTTCTACACAGTTCCTGCTACAATACCTACTACAGTACTTGCCACAGTACTGCTATAGTACCTACTATATTACCCTGGATAGAAAGCTTTCTAAGGAAGCCTTTTGGTACAAACCAAAATAATTTACCCAATTAAGTGGTAAAATCGCCTCTCTAGTTTCTTAGTTTCAGTTCCGTTATCCAACCCATAAAACATTCTTATTATATTATTGAATAAAAAAGAAATATCCTCAATATACTAGGATGTTTTATGTTACTATTTATTTCTACAATTACACACACTTCCATCTAATGGGTAACAAACATACTGTTTCTATGTACGACAAACTACTGCCTCACAAAACGATGATTGTTCAATTTTTATTTACCACATCTTATGGTGTAAATTTTAATATAAAACATATTTATATATGATATATAATTACTTTATAATATCTTTATTCTTCTATAATTTTCATTTAGAACATACCTTTATGCTTTCCATCTTTTGTAAATATGACAATTTTGGTTGAGGAAGTGTGGTTTACCGCCCCCTCAAAGTGAGGTGACTCATTCATGCCATATATGGAATGTATAAAGGATGATATTAATAAAAATATTAGAAATATATAAATTATATATTATACTAGAATTATAATATACATATGTATCATTTAATTTTCATTATTTTAATATGAAAATGAAATGAAAGTAGCGTTCATGCATACATACGACCTACAGTCTCCATGAACGACGTACTTCATTTATTGTCTCCAAAAATTATAGTTTATTCTAAATAAATATGTAATGAATATATAAGATAATAAATTCATGGTTTACATTTTTTATATGATGAAACCATGATCCAATTAATAATAACAACAAACAATAAGTCAAGACATTCTTGAGAAAACTAGGAAATTAACACCCGAAATAGTCAAAATAATGAAATATTGTTAACAAATGAGTAATAAGATATTATAAGAAGGTGATATATGATATTATAAATATTATTATAGATCTGGTATAAGTTATTAATTTATTTTAAACCAATATACATGATGAAAAATACCACACAACAAAAGAAATATTAAGTTAAGGTAATTTCGACTCAATTTACATTTCATTGAGACTTAATTATTAATATGCTCCAATTAACATTTATTTGGTATATATACTAACTTTTTCATGTTTTATAATGAATTAAATTATTATCATGATATTTAAATTCTAATTTAATTTCATAACTCACTAGGTATTGTGATTTAAATGTTTCAATGTTTTACGTGACACTTTGGAATGTTTAAATATTATTCTCCACAAGAATGTTCTTAATGAGTATCTTTGAAATATCACTTAATTTTTTTATTGTTAACTTAATTTTGAAAAATACTTTATTTTAATCATTATTAATTTTAAATTTAATGTAATATCCATATTCTTATACAATGGATTTTAATATTTCTTAAAACGTATAACATTTTCATGTGGTGTTTACATCTATAGTTATTTAATTTATTGGGGAATTGTTGATAAATAATTATTTATCATTAAATATGAATATTTGATAGATAATATTATTTATTTTATTATTAAATAGGAATAATATTTTGGACTGGGAATAACAGGTGGATCCCATACTTTATATAGCTATTCGATGCATCGACATGTTCTCTTGAGAAAAAATAGTTGGCCAAATTAAATAGGTTTCTATCCGTAGTTTTAAACCATCTTGTGAATGGTATTGATGGTAATAGGTTTTTATATGCCTCAAACATGACATCTCTATAGAAATCAGCTCCCTCATTTAGATTCATTTATTATTCATCCATGATATTCTTCATCGACATAACTATAGATACATTTCAATCTCAGTTTATTGATTTAGATGACATGAGTTTCAGTTTCTTACTTTTCCATATTTATATTTCCTTATCTAGTTATTTAATGACATGTGTTTTCAATTAACCACTTTTATATGTTAATTTAATCTCACTGATTCATTATTTCTTCCTCATTACTTACCCTTAAAAAAAATTGAGCTAACCCTTATTATGTTTCTTTCCCTAGGTTATGAAGAAATTATCTTTGAATAAGAATTCAAGGACGTAGTTTATTTCATTTTATTGTGTATCATGTTTTGTATTTTCTATTTCCCAATGTATTATGAGAATCATGTTTGTAATCCACATTTTGAATACTTCTAAACTGAATGGTCCTTTAAAATTTTATTCCTTGTAATAATGATAATGTAATAAAATAATGCACCTCATCTAGGTTTTTAGGGTCGAGGCATTAGATAAGGAACCTACACCTACCACTGAGAATGGTAACTAAATAGAAAAATAAATTAAATATGAATATACAGAGTATCAAGATCAAAACGAAATAGAATAAAATGAGAGGAAAAGAAAATAAAATGAAAATAAGAGACTCAATGAAAGAGTAAAATCTCACATACCACCTCCTCGATTTACGAAAGAGATTAATTAAAGGAAGTTTGATGATCAATTTTTTATATTCATGGATATGTTCAAGATGCTTCGTATAAGTATTATTTTTTACATAATCCAGTACACAAGTACTCCACTATGTTAAGTTTCTCAAATAACTTATTTCAAAAGGAATAAAAATAGATGATGTGGGAACAATCGTAATGTATGTGGAATGTTTAGCAATCATACCCAGATCCATACCTCCAAGGCTAAGAGACCCTTTAGGTTTCTCCATTCCTTGTAATATTGGATGATGTCAATTTGGAAGAGCATTTTTCAACCTTGGATCTAATTTAAACCTAATTCCATCTATAATTCATACAGAACTGTGCATCACATAACTAAATCCAACAAGGGTCACCATGAAAATAACATACTGATCAATAAAGCATCGATGAGAAATTCTAGAAGACATACTCATCAAGGTTTATAAATATTATATCCCTATTTATTTCATTATCATTTATATAGAAGAAGATAAAGATGTCCCACTCATTCTTGGGATACCTTTGTTATTAATAGAAAAATTGATAATTGATTTCCAAGAGGGAAAATTATTTTTCATACCCGGAGAATAAAACATAACATTTGATCTTTTAAAAGCTATGGAAAAAACCTATATAGCTAAATTTAATTTAATGGATATTGTTGAAGAATGGGATGATTTAGAAAGTGATGCATTGAATCTCTAGGATTTAAAAAATTAAAATGGGGAGGTAACTGAATCCATTGAGGAAGTATAATTAATCAGAAACAAAGACAAGCCTTTGGATAGACAAGAGTCCACCTCATTGACTCCATCACTTGAAATAACTCCAACACTTGATCTTAAACCTCTCCCCCCAAACCTAAGATAAAATTAATTTGTAGAATTAAACACCGTTCTGGTCATCATAAATTATAATCATTCAAGAGAACAAGATATGAAATTGATCCATGTTATTTCACAAAATAAGATAGGAATTGGTTGGATGATTGCTAATTTAAAAGGTATAAGTCATTCTGTAATGTCTCAGATTTTACCTTGTTTTATTTTAATATTATGTGAGAATTATTTTGAGACCATACTTCAAGATGGCGTGCAGTTTCAAGGCCCGGTGAGCCTGGAACAAATGTTGGAATTAAATTAAATAATTAAATAACGTGCCCATGTGATTTTCCTGAAAAAGTTAAAAAACTCCTGAATGGGTGCTCGGATCAGAAATCTGAGGGCACCATTACATCCAGAGCAGCGAGTTTACCCTAGGAGAAACCTAACATTGGCTGGCATAGGCCGGTGGTGAAATATAGTTTTTGGATGCAACCGTAATAAAATATTTAATTAAAATATTTGACTAAGCCTTGTTGCATAAAATATCTCTAATATTTTTAAATAGAGATTTGCACAGGGGTTCAGGGTTACAGACCTCATAACCCGGAATTCCTTGGAGGCTCAGGGAAAGCTCTGGAGGAAACCCCCAATGCAGTGACAACGTTCTTGAGGAATTTCACCGGCGACGACGACGCGGTGACCTGATCTTCTCCAAAAAATGCCGCGAATTCAGGCAGGATGTTTAATTTGTGATTTCTTCTTGTTCATGATTTCTACGAAGAATGCAGACTAATCCATGGACAGATTAGCCCGTAGATTGATCGTTCTTACGGGATGGGCTTTTGGCGGGGATTTTGGGGGATTGAATCCATGTTGATCTATTGTTGTTGATTTTATGCTCCATTTAATCCTTTTAATTGGAGCAGATCAATGCCATGATGAATGACGGTGGAGGTTCGTTCCTCAAACTTGTTTCATTGTATTTCTACCCTTTCTCTTCTTCGTATTTTTCGTGTTCTTCATGGGGCGATGAACAACAGATCGTTGCGCATCCGTTCTGTGACGCAAAGATACCAAATTTATGAATCAACACCATGGAGATCTCGCGAAGGTGCGAGATGGTTTCGGCGGACGATTCGGAGCGGATCGGGAGATATTTTTCTTTTGGGCATTATTCTTCAGATGGATCATTAGAGGTTTATGACCCGATTGAAGGACTGAAAACACCTGATTCGGTGTTCGTATGATGGGACGAACCAAGCCTTGAAGCATCGAGATGAACAGATGAGAGATCACGGATCCGGAAGATTGGCTGAAGTGTGAGGAAGAAGACAACGTTCTGGAAAAATCTTGACTACAGGGCGTGTATTATGGGCTACACGGCGTGTGTTCGTCGACGGATTACCTGGCGTGTACTCCAGGAGTACACGGACACGGGTTGGGTACACGGCCAAGGACATGACATGTGTAGCCCTCCCCAGCCAGACCCGGCCAGATACACGGGATACCCCGTGTACTGGTACACGGGCAGGCGACACGGATAGACACCGTGTACAGGCAAACAGCTAGGGTACACGAGTGTTTTCCAGTTGATCGGACACGACACGTTCTTTGACTTACACACCGTGTATATGCTTTCCTGCACAACTTTGATTCCAGACACGATCCGTTTACATGGGCAGTACCTAGAGTCAGGGAACACGGCATGTGATCCTTTTACACGCTGTGTAGTTGAGTTTAACACAACTTGGACGGATGACATGGGCCATTACACGGGTAGTAACCAGTGTCAAGTAACATGACATCTAACCATACTACACGCTGTGTAACCAATTTTACATGGCTTGAGCTAGTTTTATTCTGTGACTTGGACTAGTTTCCTTAGGGTTCATCCCCTTGGTCATTCTCTTGAAGGTTTTCGGTATTATTTCCCACATATAAGAGTATGATCTCTTCAACATGACTTCCAGAATAGAGTTGTTGGAATCCCCACTATGAGACTTAGAGCTGGATCCTCTATTCATTCCTGGAACCCAAGGTAGAGTTCTTGGTATCGACGTGACCAACTTCACCCGGGCACCGATCCTCTGCTTGGCGGATTAGTTCAGACTGAGTTGTTGGAATCACCCCATAGCTATTGGTTGTGATCCTCATCTATACATCGTATTCTCAAATACTGTGTAGTGTGTTCTCCCAGAACGTGTACTTTGTATCTCTCTCTTTAGACCTAAGAGTGTGTTCTCCTTGTTACATGCTTAGTGGAAATCCTTGAGCTGGATCCTAGTGGTGGTATTCGTGATAGTCGATCATGTATGAGTATATTTGGATATTCTTATTATATGTTATGTAGACATATACTATGTGGAGATAACTGTATCATTCCTTTGTGGTATTTCCCTTGTTGTATTTCCTTCGTAGTTTTGGGGTGTCCTACTGGGTATTGTTATACTCACCCCTGCATGTGCTTTTCCCACACGTGTCGTGTCTTGTGCAGAGGAGTGAGCTTTTGAAAGGATTCTCGGAGGACCAGGACCGGACGGTGCTTAGTGAAATCAGACAGGCCGAGGTGTGTTCCTATGGCTACAGATTACAGTCTCCGTACCTTTCTTTACAGGTTTTAATTTGTTACAGACTCTCTTTTGGTGGTCTTGTACTTTTGGAATAGGTTTTTACATTATTGTACTTTACATTCCTGTCGTACTCTGTTGGTTGGTTTTTTTAGTGTATGCATGCATTTCCATTTTTAGCAGTTTTTACTTTTCAGCTTTGTGGGCTTGGAGATGTCTGTGCGTGTGTTCAGGTGTATAGGCAATGCCTCCCATGTTATCAATATGCTTACTCGATGCTAGTCACCAGCCCCTGTCCTAATGGAGGTGAGCTTGGGGAGTTGCGGCTCGGTCCCCACTGGTATGGGTCGTGACAGAGTGGTATCAGAGGAGGTTAGTTCTACCTTAGGACCGAGAGTCTATGAGTTGGTTTGGGGAAACATTGTCAAGTGTTTCGAGTTTGGCTTTCAGGACAGGGACCCTAGTGTTGGTGCGGGCGGCCGACGTATCCATACACCAGGACTCTAATAACTTTCTTTTTGACTCAAGAACATGAGAACACTAGTTTTGAGGGAAAGTAATGGTACATGCATCATATAGGAATGTGTTGTGGTTTCCATGTCCTTCTTGAGTCGCCTCTCCAGATATACTCAGTGACTGAGATACATCTTGTTTCTTTACAGGATGCCTCCGTGACATGCACCTGCTAGGATCTAGCAGCTCGATCACGAGGATGATCCCCTTAGTGATGAAGCTTCAATACAGGAACCAGATCCCCTAGATTTACCTTCGGGTGGTGTGGTAGTTGTTCCACCATCTGTGGAGCAGTGTTTAGTGCTTGCTATACCAGTGGAGGAGGAGCACAGGCTGAGCGCACTCCACATGTTTCAGAGATAGAGACCCCTCAAGTTTCGAGGTGAGCCTGACCTTCAGGCAGCAGAGGACTGGCTTGAGGCAGTGACCAAAGTCTTCTTTTTGGTTAGGAAACCAGCAGACCAGATGGTGATCCTGGCAGTGAGCCTTTTGTAGGGCTCGACAAGACGATGGTGGAATTTGGTTATCCAGACCCACGACGAGGCGACCCTTGTGTGGTCAGAGTTTGAGCATCACTTTAGAGATAAGTTTTCACTGGTTACCCTAAGAGTAGTATGTATACAAGAGATTCTTTAGCTTCAGCAGGGGACCATAACAGTGGCTGACTATTCATAGAGGTTTACCGACCTCTCACGGTACTCGATGGATATGGTTAGTGATCAGTACTTCAGAGATCAGACTTTTGAGTGGGGCTTGCGCAGAGACATCCGAACTAGAATCATCCCTATGAGAATTCCTACTTATGAAAGGGTGATCGAGTGGGATTTGGTGGTCGAGAGATTCTTGGCAGAGCAGAGACAGTCAGAAGTTGTCAGTGGTGAGCAAGCTGGAGCATAGACCTTAGCAGTAGGGAGCAAACATCAGGGAACCAGGTGTGGGAGATGTTTCCAGAGGAGATCCCAGGACAGGGGATCTACCATACATTGTTCACAGGGTGCATCCAGCCAGGCTCAAGAGAGGCGATACTACTCATGCGATGGCAGGAGACATATCGTCCGAGATTGTATGACCCATCGTACTACTGACACGGGAGAAGTGGATAGACCACTGAGGCAGAGGCAATGTGTGCAGTAGACAGATCCGCGGAGTGGAAGACATTGTTGAGGAGCTGAGTGAGCAGCTAGAGGTGGTCAACGTTTTGAACATTTACCACCACAACCCCCAGGAGGTCCACCCTAGGCTCAGAGAGCTGGTAGAAAGATGCAGGGACAACTGCAGGTAGTGGAGGCTTATGTCCCAGGTACTCCCGAAATGATTAGAGGTACAATATCTGTATTTTCTAGTTTGGTTTCTGTACTGATAGACACAGGTGCTAGTCATTCTTTTCTGGTTGCTTATCTTCTTCGAGACATTGAGATTCCTGTTGAGCAATTGACTCGACCCTTACGCTTAGAAACACCGACTGGAGAAGATTCAGAGATCACACACCTTTGCCGACAGTGTGACCTAACCCCTAGAGGTGAGAGTTTCGATTGGATCTCTTGGTGGTAGCGTCGAGGCCTTACGATGTCATTCTTGGTATGGATTGGCTATCCAAAGATCATGCCCAGATTGATTGTTTTAGGCGAAGGGTGTGGCATGTCCGCAGTGATGGAATGAGGTTCTCCTTCTTTGGTGAAAAGGAGACCCAGGAAGCGGAGGATGGACTCATGCGTAGGAAGGTACAACCGATTTTATATTAGTTGGCTACCCTGGCCCTTGGCATAGCAGATGTTACAAGTTTCTAGTTTCCAGCAGTAGTGGCTGAGTATGAGGATGCCTTTTTAGAGGATGTCCCCGGGCTACCTTCCCGTCGAGAGATAGATTTTTTGCATTGATTTGCAATCCGGGATGACACCGATATCAGCATCAGCATATCAGATGGATCTTGCAGAGTTTCATGAGCTGAGGGTGCAGCTGGAAGACTTGCAAAAGAAGGGTTTTGTGAGACCCAGTGTCTTGCCCTGGGAAGCCCCAGTGTTGTTTTCCATGAAGGTAGACGAGAGTTTGATGCTGTGTGTGGATTACCGGTGCTTGAATCAGGTGACCGTAAGGAACCGGTATCCACTAACGAGAATCGATGACCTCTTCGACTAGTTAAGAGGGGCATGATGGTTCTCGAAGGTTGATATATGATTAGGATATAATCGGTTGCGAGTACGGGATGAGGATATACTGAAAGAGGCTTTCAGATGTCGCTACGATCACTATGAGTACTTGGTGATGCCCTTCGTAGTGATGAACGCCCCGACAATGTTTATGGGACTCATGAACCAGATATTTCATCCATATCTAGATTACTTCGTAGTGGTCTTTATCGATGATATCCCAGTGTACTCTGCGTCCGAGGAGGAGCATGTAGGGCACCTGAGGATGGTTTTGGATACACTCCGATAGCACTAGTTGTACGAGAAACTCTCGAAGTGTCAATTCTGGATACATGAGGTCCAATTTCTGGGACACGTTATCTCAAAAGATGGTGTAGCAGTGGACCCAGCCAAGGTAGAGGCAGTGTTAGCATGGGAGCCACCCTGGAGTGTGACGGAGGTGCAATGTTTCCTTGGGTTGGTAGGCTACTATTGGAGATTCATTCCTGATTTCTCCAAGATTTCAGCACCCATGATAGCTTTGACCCGAAAGGGGCAGCCTTTTGTGTGGACCGAGAGATGTCAGCAAGATTTTTAGTAGTTGAGATAGAGTCTGATGAGCTCCCCAATCTTGAGATTACCAGAGGAGGGTGTTGAGTATGTAGTGTTTTGCGATGCATCAGGAACCGGGCTTGGTTGTTTCCTGATGTAGAAGCAAGCGGTAATTTCCTATGGATCACATTAGTTGAGGCCACACGAGCCGAACTACGTGACCTATGATCTTGAGTTGGTAGTGGTAGTCTTCGCATTGAAGATGTGGTGGAACTACCTGATGGGTGAGCGGTTTATCGTCTACTCTGATCACAAGAGTCTTAGATATATCCTTTCTTAGAAGGATCTGAATTTGAGGTAGAGGCGATGGCTTGAGTTCCTCCAGGATTACGACTTTGAGATCATTTATACTCCTGGGAAGGGGAATGTTGTGGTAGATGCTCTTAGCAGGAAATCTAGTTCGCAGTTGTTAGATGAGGCTACGAGGCAGTTGACCTCTTTACAGTTATCCTGCATGGATAAGGATGAGGGATCTTACCTTCAGTCGATGGTTTTTACCCCTCCACTCTTACAACGAGTCAGGGAAGCACTGCTCGAGGATGCTATCTGCGAGACTTTATGTGCTCAAATATCCGCAGGAGATGCCACTGATGGATATTCAAAAGGTGGGGAGAACGTTGTCCTTTTCAGAGGGCGAACCATAGTACCAGTGACGTTGTGGGAGGAGGTTCTGAGGGTGTTCCATACATCTCCTTTGGCGGTGCATCCAGGTGTGGAAAATATGTATCAGGACATTTGATGTCAGTTCTGGTGGAAAAGAATGAAGAAGAGTGTGGCAGAGTTTGTTTCTCGGTGCCTTACTTTTCAGCAAGTAAATGCTGAGCACCAGGTGCCAGCTGGTTTGACTGAGCCCCTTGAGGTGCCAGAGTGGAAGTGGGGTGGGATATCCATGGACTTCATGATGGGTTTACCACATACGTCCAGGGGACACGATTCTATCTGGGTGATCATTGACCGACTCACCAAGTTGGCCCACTTCCTAGCCATACGGGAGAAGAGTTCAGTAGAGAGCTTGGGATGCCTCAACGTGCAAGAGATAGTTCGACTTCATGGAGTTCCATCGACGATCGTCTCAGATTGTGATGCTCATTTCACATCCCAATTGTGGAAGGGATTGTAGGAAGATTTTGGGACTCAGTTATGTTTGAGTGCAGTGTTCCATCCTCAAAATGATGGTTAGACAGAGCGGACCATCCAGGTTCTGGAGGATATGCTACGAGCTTGCATACTTGACTTTGGTCGTAGCTGGTAGGATCACCTACCACTGGTCGAATTTTCTTATAAAAACAGTTATCATTCCACTATTGGTATGGCACCATTCGAGGATTTGTACGGATGACCTTGTAGTTCACCACTTTACTGGACTGACCCAGGAGAGTCCGCACTCATGGGCCCAGAGATGGTGCAAGCTACTACAGAGAAAGTGCAGGTCACGCATGAGTGGATGAAGACTGGACAGAGTTGGCAGAAGTCTTATGTCGATCGGAGACGGAGGCCCTTGGAGTTCGAGGAGGGAGACCATGTGTTCCTTTGGGTCTCACCTCGATGGGGATTATAGAGATTTGGCCGGGGTGGCAAGCTATCTCCAAGGTTCATCGGGCCTTTTCATATTATGAGTAGAGTTGGCGAGGTGGCGTACTGCTTGGCTCTACCTCCTCAGATGGACTGGGTATACAACGTCTTCCATGTGTCGCAGCTGCGGAAGTACGTGCATGTTCCATCGCACATTATCGACTGGGGCGAGCTAGACATCGATGATGGAGTGACCTTTGCTGAGTACCCAGTGGAGATCAAGGATCGGTTGAAGAAGATCCTTCATGGGTGATCTATTCCCTTGGTTCGTGTCAAGTGGCAGCACGAGAATCTCCCGGAGAGCATGTGGGAGCGGAAGGCTCAGATTCGTGTACAATAACCACATCTTTTTTAGTAGCCTTTGTTTTGGATTTTTGGGGACGTAAAATCTCTAAGGTGGGTGTGATGTAATGTCTCAGATTTTACCATGTTTTATTTTAATATTATGTCGGAATTATTTCGAGACCATGCTTTAAGACGACGTGCAGTTCCGAGGCCCGGTGAGCCTGAAACAAATGTTTGAATTAAATTATATAATTAAATAACGCCCACGTGTGATATTCCTAAAAAAGTGGAATAACTTCTGAATGTGTGCTCAGATCAGAAATCTGAGGGAACCGTTTCGTCCAGAGAATCGTGTTTACCCTAGGAGAGACCTAACATCGGCTGGAATAGACCGGTGGTGAAATCCAGTTTTTGGACGCAACCGTAATAAAATATTCAATTAAAATATTTTATTAAGCCTTGTTGCGTCAAATATCTCTAATATTTTTAAATAGATATTTGCACAGGGGTTCATGGCTACAGACCTCATAACCCTGAAATCCCTGGAGGCTCTGGGAAATCTCTAGAAGAAACCCCAAACGCGGCAAAAACGTTCTTGACAAATTTCGCCAGTGGCAACGACGCGGCGGCCGGATCTTCACCAACGAACACCTCTAATCTAGGTAGGATGTTTAATTTTTTATTTCTTCCCTATTCTTGATTTCTATAACGAATGTGGACTAATCCATGAATAGATTATCTCGTAGATCGATCGTTCTTGCAGGATGGGATTTTGGAGGGGATTTTTGGGGATTGAATCCATGTTGATCAATTGTTGTTGATTTTATGCTCCATTTAATCCTATTAACAGGAGCGAATCAATGCCGTGATGGACGACGGTGGAGGTTCGTTCCTCAAACTTGTTTCGTTGTATTTCTCCCCTTTCTCTTCTTCGCGTTCTTCATGTTCTTCGTGGGGCGATTAAGAACGGATCGTTGCACATCCGTTCTACGACGCAATGATCCTAAATTGATGAATCGACACCACGACGATCTCGCGGAGGTGAGACGACGGTTTCGGAAGATGATTCGGAGAGGATCGGGAGATATTTCACTTTTGGGCGTTTTTCTTCGAATGGATTGTTGGAGGTTTATGACCTGATAGAAAGACCGAAAACACCCGATTCAGTGTTCCTATGATGGGAAGAACCCAGCCTTGAAGCATCGGGATAAACAGACAAGAGATCACAGATCCGGAAGATCGGACGAAGTGCGAGGAAGAAGTAGACTTTCTGAAAAAAAATCCAGACTACAAGACATGTCGTATGGGCTACACAACGTGTGTTCATCGACGGATCACTTGGCGTGTACTCCGGGAGTACACAGGCACGGGTTGGGTACACGTCCAAGGACACGGCGTGTGTACCCCTCCCCAGCCAGACCCGGAAAGATACACGGGATACCCCGTGTACTGGTACACGAGAAGGCGACATGGACAGACACCGTGTACGGGAAAACGGGAAGGGTACACGGGTGTTTTCTAGTTGACTGGAAACAGCCTGTTCTTTGACTTACACACCGTGTATATGCTTTCTTACACGACTTCGATTCTAGACACGGGCCTTTTACACAGGCAGTACCCAGAGTCTGGGAACACGGCCTGTGATCCTTCTACATGTCGTGTAGTTGAGTTTACCCAACTTGGACAGATGACACGGGCCATTACATGGGCTGTACCCGGTGTCAATGAACATGGTGTGTAACCCTACTACATGCCATGTAACCTATTTTTCATGTCTTGAGCTAGTTTTCTTCTATGTATTGGACTAGTTTCCTTAGGGTTCTTCCCCTTGGTCATTCTCATGAAGGTTTCTGGAATCATTTCCTACATACAGAAGTATGATCCCTTCAGCAAGACTTCCTGAATAGAGTCGTTGGAATCCCATTTGTGAGACTTAGAGCCAGATCCTCTATTAATTCCTTGAACCCTAGGTAGAGTTCTTGGTATCGACGTGACCAAATTCACTCGGGCACCGATCCTCTTCTTAGCAGATTAGTTCAGACATAGTTATTGGAATCACCCCATAGCTATTGGTTGTGATCATCATATAAACATCCTATTCTCAAGTATTGTGGAGTGTGTTCTCCCAGAACGAGTACTTTGTATCTCTCTCTTTTGACCTAGGAGTGTGTTCTCCTTATTACATGCTTAGTGGAAATCCTCGAGCAGGATCCTAGTGCTGGTATTCGTGATAGTCGATCGTGTATGAGTATATCTGGATATTCTTGTTATATGTTCTATAGACATATACGGTGTGAAGTTGACTATATCATTCCATTGTGGTATTTCCCTTTTTTTATTTCCTTGGTGGTTTTGGGGTGTCCTACTGGGTATTGTTATACTCACCCCTACACGGGCTTTTCCCGCATGTGTCGTGTCTTGTGCAGACGAGCAAGATTTTGATAGGATTCTTGGAGGACCAGGACCAGACAATTATCAGTGAGACTAGACAGGCTGAGGTGTGTTCCTACGGCTACGGATTGCAGTCCCAGTACCTTTCTTTACAGGTTGGACATTATTACAGACTCTCTTTTGGTGGGCCTGTACTTTTGGTCCAGGGTTTTACATTATTGTACTTTACTTTCCTGTCGTACTCTATTGGTCGGTTTTTTAGTGTATGCATGCATTTCCATTTTTAGTAGTTTTTACTTTTTACCTTTGTGGGCTTGGAGATATGTGTTCGTATGTACAGGTGTATAGGCAATGCCTCCCATGTTAGTGATATGTCTACTCAGTGCTATTCACCAGCCCCTGGCCTATTGGAGGCAGGCTTGAGGAGTTGTAGCTCGGGCCCCACTGGGACGGGTCGTGACACATTCCATCTCCACTTATAGAATAAATATATGAACAATTTGAAACCTTATAGGTAACCACAAAGAGTCTTAACACCTATAATGTATTATGTAGTCAATAACGAAGTCATTAAACTTATTATTGCTGGTTTAATATTCCCTATCATTAATAGTCTATGGGTTATTCCATTACAGTTGGTACACAAAATCTATGGGACCATAGTAGTTGGGAATGATAAAGGGGAATTAATAACCACAAGAATTGTGATTGGATGGAGAGTTTTTGTCGATTACCAAAAATTGAATAATTCCACATGAAAATATCACTTCCCAGTACCCTTTATTGGTTAAATCCTAGAACAATTGGCATGAATAGATTACTATTTATTTCTAGATGGGTACTCATGATATAATCAAATAGTGGTGATACCAAAAGATCATGAGAAAAATGCATTCAATTCACACTATTGTACATTTACCTATCATCAAATGCCTTTTGGTATGTGAAATGAGTCATCCAAATTTCAATGATTCTTGATAGTAATATTCCATGAAATGATTGAAGAGTTTTTTGAAATATTCACATATGAATTCTCTTTTTATGGGAATTATTTTGATGAATGTATATAGAACATTGATAAGGTTTTGGAAGGATGTGAAGAAAATAATCTGGTGCTCAATTTGGAAAAATCGCACTTCATGTTACAAAGTGGGATAGTTTATGTCAAAAGAATTTAAAATAATGTAATTGAATTCGATGCTACCAAGATCAGTAGAATATATGAACTACCCATTCCTACTTTGGATCATTTAATTTGATTTTTTCTTAATGATTTTGGATTCTATCAAAGTGTCATTGAATATTCATCTATTATGGCCCATCCCCTTACCACAATGTTGGGAAAATATGTCACATTACACTTAGTTCATGCATTTTGTGGAAGAATTTAAATTGTTAAGGAAATTTTTGGTTGAATCACCGATAAATATTTCACTAGATTGGGAGCATCCATTTGATTTAATGCATGATTCCAGTGACTGGGCAACTGGTGATACCTTGGGATAAAGGAAAGAAAGTATCTTTATACCAATATATTATTCTAGTCTCACATTGAATGAGTCTCAACACAATTAAACAAAATTAAAAAGAGATGCTAGCAGTTTTCTTCACGTTCGATAAGTTCTGATCTCACCTACTGTTCTACAAAGTCACTATATATATAGATCACTCTTCCCTATGGTTTATGATTAAAAATAAGTATGCGAAGACTGGAATCCTTCGATGGATATTGTAACATCCTGAATTTGAAATTAAATTCATGGGAAAAGGGCACTACTAATGTCATTACAGATCATTTACCATACCTAGATCACAAAACAAGTGAAATTAATGTGTAATTAATCAATGAAACATTTACCAATGAGAAAACATATGACACTAATACAATCACACCTTGGTATACTAATTTCATCAACTAATTAGATTATGGAGTGGTACACCCACATTTATAAAAGGATCCAAGAAAAATATTTTTGAATGAAGCATGCCATTTCTACTGGGGTGATCAATTACTTCTCATGTACTGTGTAGATGGAATGATCAGAGGATGCATCCCAAAAGAAGAAGCTGATAGTTCTTTGAACTTGTGTCATGCAAGGGAAGTTGTAGGACACCATGGAATTCATCAAAAAATTAGTAGTGTTACAATGTGGTTTGTAATGTTCTACCATGTGACATTATATTCATTAATTTCTCATGAATTTTGATAAATTTCAAAGAATATGGGGTATGAGCTGGAAGCTTGAGATTCCACAACATTCAATCATGCACATTAAAATTTATGACATATGGGGAATCGACATCATGGGTCCCTTTAAAAAATATTCTTTAAAATCATAAAACATATTCTATGTGGACTATATGTCAAAGTAGGTGGAATCTAAATTTTTTTACAAAAAATAATACTTGAGTTTTCATTAAATTTTTAAATCAATACATTTTTCCCAATTTAGAATTCTAAGGTTCATCATTATTTATTATGGTACCCAATTCAATAATGTGTTGTTTCAGATGATAATGAATCTCCATTGATATCACCAAAACATGAGAACCCCATAAAATCCATAGACCAATGTGCAATCTGAGGTTTCAAACAGAGAGAATAAGGCAATTTTATAGAAAAGTGTGAATTCATCTCAGAAATATTGGGCCACCAAACATGATGACACACTTTGGGATTACAGGACTACCTACAAGAAACTTATTGAAATTTCCTTATATATCTTGGTATTTGTAAAAACCTTACACCTCTCTTTAGAGCTGTAACAAAAAGATTATTGGGCTATGAAGAAGCTGAATATTGATTTAATAACATCCCAAGAGAGGCGTTTTTTACCGATGAATGAATTAGGCGAGATAAGGAGATACATTTATAATAATGATTTGATATATCAAGAGAAAACTTGAGCCTGAAGTGATAAATAGATCTAAAAAATATAGTTTTCACCAGGATATAAAGTTCTACTCTTCAAATTAAGAATTCAGATCAGGGAAGGAAAGATCAAATCAATGTGGTTGGTTCCCTACACTATTACAATTATTTATCCCCATGGTGCTATTGAAATAACTTATAGGAAGATTCATCCATTTATGTTTAATGATCAATGAATCAAACCATATCACACCTTTTATACAATAGGTATCATGGAAGAAGTTTTTTTAAATTTAGAATGTGCTAATTTGGATGAAGTTGTTATACTTAGCGCTAATCAGGAGGCAACCCGACAACCAGGGCGATAATTTTTTGTACTATATGTATTCCATTTCAATGATATATCACTTCATTTATTATATACATGGGAAACTAATTTTTCTTCACTCTTTCTTGGATTATTTTTTATTAAAATATAATTGTATCCATGTATAGATCTTCTTCCTCTTCTATGGTTATCAATGTGACTGTTCTATCACCATCATCCCTCATACTATGGGTGACTCAGTATCTGAATGATGTTAAGTGCTAGCATGAGGATCTTTCATTAGATATCCTTGATTAGTAGATATCACCTCTATAATGATCACAAATTATATTCCTTCTCCACTAGATTCATTCTTAGTATGCTCTTGAGGTGGTCAATCCCATCAAATGCTCACATGATCTTGATAAAACAACCACTGGTTCTTACAAGAGGTCAAGGAATTCTGAGCCGATATAACAATATTACTGACCATTGTCTATCATTCTGTTATAAGACACAAAACTTATCACTTACTAGTAGGTAACCCATTTGTTTCTCATTTCCTTATTTTTCATTTATTTGTTCTAGTTTTTTTAGGAAGCAAACCTGACATGTGTGGAAAATTTTATGTTACTCCAATAATTATTGTGTACTTTTTATTATCCCATATATCTACTTTCATTTACATGATATTTGGAAATATATTTCTGATATGATGTAGGTATGAGTTTTCCATGTATAGATTTTATATGTACATTAATTTTGGAGCTTCAAAAAATACAAGTAGCCTTTCTGTGTCTATTTACACTTACTCATGGAACTATTTTATTTTCATTCATACTTTATCCTTCCGAAAACATCATGAAAAAACAAGAACAACAACAACAACAATAATAATCATAAACTAAAAAAACTAACATTTTTTTCATTTATTAAAACCACATGAAAGATGATATTGTTTTAGCATAACATGGTCGGAGGCATACAACTTATCTCCATGGGTTGTTTTACTACATTAATCCTATTTGGAAATATTTTATTATTGATTAATGGAATCAAATTATTAATGATATCATTCCATGATTTGAAAATGTTTTCCGAAAACTCATTATTTTTTAGATACCCATCTATATTCGTACTCATCTATGATGTCCAAAATTTTATTTCCATACTCGTGTGAATTCTACCCATTATTTCTTCATCTTTGGTTTCTCTTATTATTGAGGGAATCTCGACCACGTTATTTCTTATAGAACATTCCATGTTTTTTCGTCCAAGTGATTATAATTTTGAATGTTGTAATGAAATGACTAACACATTTGATTTATTTTCAACACCTTTGACCCACTAATCTACCCTTTAATTCTCTCCATCATGTAGCCCTTAGAATCTATTAATAATACTTTTAGGTTGACCCATTGTTGATACCATTACCTACCCATTTATTGACTATTTTATTGATAATTTTTAATCTAGATGCAGGGGAGAGATTTAGTCATGGAGAGGGTTGTTTGATGGGATGTTTTCATTTGATGCATTTCAATTATCATTATCTCATCATGATCATATGTGTTATATTTTAGAGTATCGACAATCATTACATGTATTTTGATATGGGAATGTAGATTATTTTTCCTTCCAACAACACGTAATTTTGTGTCCATTATGCTATAACCCTCACTTTTGGGGATACCTATAATAGTAATGAACTATTACTCATGGATGTGGAGAGTTTTCTATATGACATTCCTTCACCAAGATGCTAAAGTAAATGCGCTACTTGTGTACCTTTCTTTGGAATTTTTTTCTAAAATTTATTTCATGGGGTTTTGGAGTTGATTCTCACTATTTTTTCCCATCCTATTTGAGTATCTTTTTCAAAAAAAGGAAAAAAAATATAGAAATTGATTGGAAGAAAGAAATATTTTATTTTCATATGCTTGGGGACAAGAATCATTTTAAGTGTGGGGGAGCGAGTGTTTGAGGGAGACATTTGGATTGATACTTATAATGTATTTATTTCAATATTTAACCCTATTTATTTTAGGGAGGTATTTTTTTGAGTGGTGATAGTGATGGAAAAGTGGGTCATATGATGCATGATTATAAATACTTATTTTGGGAAGACTGTGATTCGAAGAGAAACTATTTTAGAATTTTGGAAGTTTAAATGAAGCATAATATATTATAAGTAAAAGGGATTAAATTTTTTTGATCATGTGATTATTTATCTTGTTTGTACAAGGGTAGTTGGATATTCTTTCTGATTTTTTCCCAAGAGTTCAAAAGTTTAATTTTGGGGGATTTATGCATAAATATTTTTCATGCATTTTTAATAATTTTTTAATATTGTTTTAATTATTTTTCTTACTTATTTTAGTATTTTTTACCTTATTTTTAAATTTTGGTAATATGTTAGTCATTTTAATGGTTTTTAGTTAATTATATATCAATTTTTATAATTTAGTATTTTTATTAGTTTATATTAATTTTTAATATTAATATTTAATAGTTTTCATTTTATTATCATATTTTTATGTACTTACTAATGAATATATATATATATATATATATTTGTATTGACCTTTACAAATTTTTCATTTAATTAATTTTATTTATATTTAATTAGAATAATATTTAATTATTTAATTGTACTTATTTCATTACAATTGCTATTTAATGTTACTATTATTAGTTTTTTCATCATTATAATTAGTTTTATTTATTATTATTTTATTTTTTAGATAATTTGATTTGTTTTTTGTTTTTGATTTAGATTTTTTTAATTTTCATTAAAGTTTGCGTGCATCCTTCCTTCATCTCTTGAAACCCTAAGAAGAACCCCCTCCATCTTAGTGTATATTCTATACTCCCCCTTGTCCCTACTCTCTCTCTCTCTCTTCTAACCACTACGCCCTTCCCTCTAGCCACTCCTCATCTTCCCAAACTCATCTTATTGCCCACCTCCCCACCACATCACCTCTCTGTCACCCCTCCACTACCCCATATTCCCCACACCCAACCTTCAAATTCCCCTTTCCCCCTTTCCCCCATTTCCACCCCCTTCTCACCATTCAGTCCCCGCCACAACACCCTCTTCTCCCCCCTGCACTGGCGCAACACCCCCACGCACCCCCATCTATCCTCCTCTACTGGTCCTCATTACCAAGAAGGTAGAATGGCTTCGCCCAGACTCATATCCATCACACTACAGCGCACCTCATATTCCTTCAATAGTAGACCATCATGCATTCTCAGGTGCAACAAACAAGCCATGGGATCCTTTTGTTCACTGCAACTCTGAGCGGGTAGGATTTTGTTGGTGAACTATTGTTCGTGTAGTGGTGGTTCAGGTGCAACATAAATGTGTACAAAGTGTTTAATTTTCATTTAGAGATAGGTGGGCATTGATTGAACTGCACGACAGGAGTGAAGAATGACATGAGCTTTATTTAGGAAACACAAGTAAAAGTTTCATGCTTCATCATTTTATTACTGTGTGTTTTTTGTGCATCGTGATATCAGGGTAATTTCGTTTATGTTAGGATGTTGACCGAATAATATATCTAGTTTGCATGTCATGTGATATTTTTATTTTTTAGTTATTCTTCAATTGAATTTATTATTAATTGAATTTTAATATTAATTAAATATATTTTCACTGAATTAATTTTTAAAAATTAAAACTGGCCATTTTGATTTGTAGTCGATTTGGGGATACTGATAAGGTTAACCATTTGACCGACTATAGTGCAAATAGGTGGCATAGCTTTGTGTGAAGTGGGTCGTGTCATTTTGGCATTTAGTTTGATACATGAGCGTGTCTATTAATTTATTTATAACACCAGAGAATGAGAATTTATATAAATTAGATTAATTAAAAAAACAAGCTTCTAAAAATAGGACTTTAAAATTTTGAACCACCGATAATTGAAGTATATAAATTTTTGATCAAATAAGAAAATAGTTTTTTTGGTTGTGTAGTAGTTTGAATACAACGTCAGTATCCCAGAAACATTATATTTATTATGTTTTATTGGCATTTTTTCCATTTCATTTTATTTTGTCTTGTCTCCTTTCTCAAATTATTATTTTTATTAAAACAATAAAAAATAGAAATTCCCTTAATTTATTTTTTTTCCAAAACATTGTCCAATTATATAATTTTAGTAAACTATATCCCATGTTTTTGTGGTTCAACCCTGCTTTCCACTTTTATAGTAGACAATTTGTAATAAATTTTAGAAAATTAGACGTAATTCATTGCACATACTATTCGTCAGACTTATTTATCACTATAATAGAAAAGTAAAACATATGAAGTTTTATTTTTTATTTATAAAATTCTATTTATTTAGGTTTTTCTTTATTTTCATTTTCTTTTAATTTTTTTTTAATTTTTATTTTATTAATTCCTCCACTTATAATCCACTACACTAATTTTATTATTCTAGATATGCATATGATTTTTATAACATATAATTGATGTAATTTATTTTTAATAATATTTTCATTTCTCACATTATTACTTGTGATTTCCTGGTCATCATATTTGATTTCAATTAGTTTTGTAGAAAAATAATGTAAGAAACAATTGACACATATGAGAGTTAGGGATGAATCCTATGATCGCTTCAATGATAGTTGAATTTAATTTTTATTTATCCTTGTATGTTAAGAATGTTTATTTTATTTTTTCTGTCAAATTTGTTTTAGGATCTTCATCAAGGAGATGCATAGATATTTATTAGGTTATGGAGGATATGGATTAAACTCCATATTCTAGGTCTACATAAAAAAATCATACTTTGTCTATCAATACCCATAACATAATTCACCCTCGTTTTATACTAATTTAGTCACCAGGAAATCATCCTCCATTTATTTCATCAACTTTTTTCAGTAAATGATGATGAATAATCCTTATCCTTATCCTTTCCACCCACCACCATATAGGGGAGCAGTCTAACTCATCTAATACCTCCTTTTTATTCATATCTACCATATACAATCTAGGTAATTCTCCTCTATTCATGCAACCAATGTATTAATATTAATAATCTTGTTTATAGGTTATTCTTCTAGTTATCTACCATCCACCACCTAACTATACACTATCAAGGGTACACGGTATCCAGTCTGGTGTTATCACATCTCATACAACACAAGATAGCTCTACTTCACCTAGTTCTCAAATATCTGCTTATATGTCTTCAGATATCCTTATTTTTGATATATTTTTATAATGTAATGAAGAAAATATAGGTTAGATTTATTTAAATATATTATTTTTACTAATTATTTTTTTTCCATGAGATGATAATTTTACTAATAAAAATTTAGGAAACAATATTTGGAACTGACACATATAGATTATACTTTATTTCATTAATGATATAGAAATTTTCAGAAATAGAAAAGATTACAAAATTTTTATTAGTGAACTTCTGAGACATTGTAACATTATTATCATTCACGAAATATAATGAAGATAAGTTGGGGAGATGGTAAAGAATAAATCATGAGATGAGATATAGGTAAATATTATTTTCTATAATTTAAATATATCAATTTACAACATTATGTAACGAGAGTGGTTTTTTCACGAACCACAATTCAATTAAATTCTTATTTAGCTAAAAATGTACCATAGTGGAACACCCTAGGGTCGATCACAAGGAGGCCGCTAACACGCACTATTTTTCTATTGTCACTATTGTAGACTAACTAATATAAAATATGATACTAATATAAATGGGGAGGAGAATTTAAATACATCATATATAAATATAATATATAATAATGCAATGCAATACAAAATGAAGTTAGAAGAAAGAAAGTAGGTAGTTTTTCTTAGGAGGCCATGGTGATTGATATCATTGTTTAAAAAGAATATCAATATTCAACTCAATGAGGTGATCAATACCTGTCACACCTCACCTTCTCATTTGAAATGTCATCACCCCATACTAAGACCTCTATATATGGGGTAATTCTATTCCTAATGTCATCTAGGAGTCCTCTTCACTGACCATCAATACTCATGCCATACTCCACCGTATGCATGACACAAATAGAATTTGGAAGGAAAATTGATAAATGAGAAGAAGAAATTGGTGGTAGAGAAAATGAGGCGACCGCTCACTGTAATCGATTTAACCAACACCAAAATTCTTAAAATTTAATAAAGGGATTAGAAATTAAAGTACAATGAACTCAATGAAACCACCATTCCCTCCCTCGAACAAGCGCCGAGGTTATTTCTCCATTCTTAGTGGAGTTGAGAAGGGAATAACGGTGGGAGAATACATAAAATAAAATAAATGGGAGAAATGAGGTATGAAGAAGAAAAATAACTAATATATATTAAAAATAAAAAGAAACATTACAACAAAAATACCCAACCTTGCCCCCAGAAAAATGGCTATCCTTGTAAAAGGGATAAGAGACACAAATTTATAAGTGAAATGGGTGAAGAAATTTCACTTCAATTATATCCTCCAGAATTAATTGACTGTTAGACCCAATAAATGCCCGAATTGGTAAATGGTACCTTCTTGAAATTTGTTCCATTATTCTTAACGCGTTCCTCCACAAAATATCAGCCTTCTTGGTCCATTTATGAAGGAGTTTTGTATTTTTTTAGTGAGGCGTATTTAATCTGTCCAGGTGACTCTTCGTCTTCCACAACTCCAAATTCCATTGCCATTAAGGCCTTGCATCCAGCAGATTCAGACGTTCCATTATTAATTAAAGATTTTCATTAATTTGTTTTACAACTCCTTGTTGAATGTAATATCCAATGGACGGGTGTACTTCAAGATACAATCTCAGATTTAAAACATTCCAGATCTGCCCATAGTTTTTGAGGCACAGATTGTGAGCTGATTTTGGGCCTCCAAATGATTGATTGAGCTGGGACTCTAGAAGGATGAAATAAGGCCCATGATGTAATGTCAACCTATAAAAAAGGAATTACAAAATTTTTTTCAGTTTAGAAAATGTTATTTCCAAAATACATAATACAAATGAAACAGTTAATTCCCAAAATTAAGCCATTTTTTGCATTTGAGCTCAAAATACCACTAAAACATAAAAATGTGACAATTGTCCATAAAATAACACTGTGGTGGGTATTATAAAATTCCAATAAAGTATATATTATGTAAAAATACATGCTTCATCACTCCCCCACACTTAACTATTGCACTCATAGGCAATCATCATATATCCAAATCAAAATTCACACAACAATGAAAAATGAGAAAACATTAATGATCTCTTCCAAAATGAAATTCCATCATGTCACATCTATGAAAAACAATTCCTAACCATTTTCATTCCTGAAATTTAAATTTATTAAACCTCATAAATCCATCCATGGCCCAATCAAAACCTACCTCGTCTTGAAATTTGGTGTCACTCTTCACTCAAGATAAATTGTATCTGGAGTTATGCTCATATATGGAAAGTGAATGTATCACCATAGGCTTGTGAAAATTCTCATCTCTTTACAAAGACAAACATTAAAATGAATTTAATTGTGAGGAGTTTTTCAGGGTGAATTCTATGGCTTAGGGTTGGTGGGAAAATGATTAAAAAATTAAGGCTGAAAAGAGGAGGTTAGACTCTTAAGCACAATGCATGAATATTCAAGTGAAAACACAAAAATTTCTCACTCAATCCCCTTAACAGTGTGAAAAAAACACCTCCTCATTTTTTATGACATGGTACATGATTCAGGAAATGATTCTAAATAATTATTGAATCCATGTTCTCCCTTTTTTCAATTTTCCCTTATTTTTGTAAAGCTCCAAAAAGGCACAAATTTATTTTCTTTCTTTTTTTGATTTTTTTTCATGGATAATGAGCTAAAAATTGTATACAATGAAATAATTACCATCATTAACTTGAATTTAGATATATAAATGAGTCATAAAATTAAGTACAATGATAAATTTAAGCTCAACTCCATTTTTCTATTTTTTCATTTTTTTTGAAGGAGAACCAGATGAAACAAATAAAGCACACTTAAAGGATTACCCATGCCCAATTTTATCTTTATCATCCACTGACCAAAATTTTGACACACACATCACATCCCCTAGAAATGAAACACATCCCAAAGAACGCACATGAAATGCCCTTCCCCCACACTCAAACTTGAAATATCCATGAAAATATACCAAGAGTGTGGGTAGGTAAGAAAAAATTGGCTTGTAATGTTTGTTAAAACTATAAGGCATTTCATGGCATCGATCTAAGGGCTAAAAAATGATAGATGTAAAGGTAGGTCTGAAGATATAATGTGACTAGCCAAAAAAATGCCTCAATCATATCAAAAACATTACATGAAATCCAACTCCTCAAAAGAGAAAAATCACAAGTTCTGGTTCTCACACAAAATCCATGTTTCTCTCAAAAAAGTGCGGGTATTAGAAAAAAATTTCAAAGTGGTTAAGAATACCTCACAGGAATAGAAAAATATTTGAGCCAGTGTTTCATGGGCATGGATTTCAAAAATTGGTCAAACTCATAAAAATTCATGGAAATCCAATTCTAGGAAAACGTTTTCACATCAAGAATCCTTTAAAATCCATTTCTTCAAAAATCATTTCAACCATCCCAAAATCAATTGAAGTGTGAAAAATAATCAAAATATTATTTAAATCACAATAATACTAAAAAGATGAAAAAAATAAAAGGATACCATAGAAAACATCTAAGTAGGTTTACACTCCCCCAAACTAATATTTGAATACCCCTCATTGGAGCTCAACCCAAAATAAATATGAGGGAAGAAAAATAAAGGTAAGGAAAGATTCAACCTGACTTTATTTTTTAGTGGAAACTTTGAGTTATGCTCCTAGATACTGCCACTAATACTAAAATGTATGAAATAAATAAAACATGAGAAAAATAAATACAACGAAATAGGAAGGGAACCGAAATAGGATAATGCTTTGTCACGAAACGGATCTGGTCGCCATCAAAATGGCACCAAACCCGGCCCGTGCCAAGGCCCGAAGGGCATTCCCAATCCCCACGGGCTGGCACAAGTTCCCGGGTATCATATCATTATAATTGGGAATGATTTACCCGATTTTATAAACATTAAACAACAAACAAACTCAATAAAACAAATCTGGATTTTTCAACTAAAACCATCTTTTAAAAAATTTCAGAACTGAAATACATAAGCTAAAACTATGTTTAAAGACCATTAAAAATGTACAAAACCAAATAAGGACAGTCCAAGAACCTCAACATGGCAAGAGGCATTGCCCTCAAGACAACTCCACAACACCGCATCATGAATGACCGGTGAAAACCTGAACTGTTGGCACAAATGTTATACCCAAACCTTCGACAAAAAAAAACCAAGTATACTTACATCCAAGGGTGTAAGTAGGATGTGAGAAAATTCCCAGTAGGATACCACCACTTAGAGATTCCCTGTGATAAACATTCAAAGATGAAAAACATGCAAGTTTTCAAAAACATGTAATTTCTAGTTAAACTTTATATAAGATGCAACTTAAAAAAACAGTTTTCATGTTGGTGAATTTAAAGAATCAAAACTTTTAAAATAAATTCAAAAGATACTGGTTTTTCAGCCAAATATACAGTATGCCGACAGTAATTATAAAAGATCTAATGAGCACAACCGATAGGAAATAACCCCTAGGAACTAGCTAGTTGTGGGTCCTAGGTACCTCGTATTTCGGTGAGAGTAACCACAAACATTATCTGTTCTCGTGCACGAGCCACTAGTAGGGAACATACCCATAACCTAGTGGTACCCAATCGTCATCATCATAGTTTATTTAGAGTTTTAAGCATCAATCCTTCTATGTGAAACTGAGGCCAAACCCCATGGATTCACTAGCATACTAGTACACGTCCACCCACCTAGATACCCGAGTTTTCCCTTTGTGTCAAACAAGTTCAACAAGACATGAAATATACTTTTCACATGAAAATATCACTTCCACATCACACATTATCCAAACAGACCCATGAACATCACACAAGTCACAAACTTAACTTTTCATTCAAATTCATTTTGAAATCAAACTCACACCAAAATAGCCCACAACACTTTTTTCATAACTTTCACAATCCATCACATCCTTTAACAATTTTATGAAGTCCCTATAAATATGATAAAAATCACATAACAGAAATATTTACATTTAAATTAATTCATTTTAAAGTATAAACAATCCAAAATAGTTTTCCAAAATGGTTTCACCTCTTACATAAAACATTAAACCACTCAAAACATTCATAAAACAATTCTAAATAGTGTACCAATGATTTTCAAATAAAACCCATTTCAAAACCATATTTCAAGGAAAAAATCACATCAATACAAATTCAAAACATAATTGGAAGCCCCAAAAACATTTATTAAAAAAACCCCATGAGTTATACAAACACCTCAAACAATAGTACAAATTATTCACATGAAACGCACACGTTTCCAAAATCACTTTCAAGAAGTACAATAATGTTGTACACCTTATACCCTTAAAAAATACCTCTTTAAGACCTAGTGGCACACCAATACCCCAACAAATCATAATTTTCATCCCAAACAAGATTTATTAAACAAAATTCATATGTTATAAAACAATCCCAAACAATACCCAAAGGGTTGCACATGAAAACACCAAATTTAAAGCTAAAATGAAAATATAAAAACAAATGATTTACTAAATCCAACATAAACAGTTCACACACCATAGAAAACATATTAGGAACATGAATAATAAGTAATTCAACCAAACTAACTCATCTAGAAATGTTTACACAAGGAATCACCTACCTTTTATGACGAAACCCTCAAAACATGGTGTGAAACATCAACCGCACCACCGCCGCACCTCAAAGAATATAAATCCAGCCCTAGACCACAATATTTGACCAAAAAGACAGCAAATCAAACCCTAGTTTTGAACCTCAATTTCTCTACATGATGAACATATTGAAAGGGTGAATGAAACCCTAAGGAAGTGGAAGAAATCAAGGAAAGAAACACTTACTGGAAACATCTTGAATAAAATGAACCAAAATCGACCAGAATCTGAATTTTAAAATAGATAAAAATTTAATGGATATTCTAAAAAGAATGATAAGGTCATGTAAGAATTGGAATTGGGGAAAAAGATTAAGAATAGAAGGAGTTATGAAAGGATCAATTTACCACTACAAAATCTGGAGGATTTATGAAATTCAGATAAGTTTCGACTATTTTTGCGATTCTATCGAGCTCCAAATTGTGGGATGAGAGAATGGGGGAGCGCCTTAGGTAAGGGGGCTCAGGTGAGAGTTGGAATCACCGAAAAAACTCAAATATTGAAGGATATATTAAATAATTAAAATTTATTTTTAATGTAGAAAATGGGCTTTCGGGCAGGCCCAATTCCCTAAATAAAAACCCATATCCACCATGATTATGGATTTATAAATGGTCCAAATAAATATGGTGGTGTTAATATGTCAGTTTATGACAATTAGGAATTATAATGACTTAAAAATATTAAAAAATGAATTTTTTTTAAAAGAAACAAAATTTATTTTTAAATCCGGAATTGGGCTCACGGTTTGGCCCAATTCATGAAAACTCACCTATTCTCCGTAAAACCTTTGGAAAACCCCAAAACAAAGCATGAATGGAAAATAAATTAAAAATAACTTTAAAATAAGTTATTTATATGACAATTCTCCCCACCTTGGAAACTTTCCGCCCCATAAAGTCACAACAAGGTTAAAGCAACAACCAAACCCCACTGAGAAACCAATAGGTACTCCCTTGTGAGGTTCCCCCCCCAAAGGCCAAAACACCTCCAATGATCAATTAAGATAGGATTACTCTCACAACCAAAACATACACCACTTTACTGAAAGGATCAATAACATTCATACTTTATCCCAAAATAAAACTCTTCAAACACTATCCAAACAAGACTCAAGTAATTCACCCAAACAAACAACAACTTTGAACAAGGTTACACTTACCTTACTTTAACTAAACCATTGGGCACTCTCCAGTCCCAAAGTTTACTCAAGGAAGATGTTGGTAGCTAGATATCTCCGAATGAGACTATCTACACTAAGCCAAAACCATAGATAAATATAAGATACTGGTACGGGGGGACACTAATATGCTCCCCACCATAAGAGACAACCAATATTTTTTTTGAGATAGAATCAGGACACTAATAGGGGGAGGCCTGAACGGAATCCCTGGTACCTAGGGTAGAATTCCATTCAAAATTTCCGAAGGAACATACATGAGAATTATAGTTGTTCTCCCCACCATCAGAACCAACCATCTTAATCGACCAGCATGAGTCGACATAGAAAGACCCAAAAAAATTTCAAGATTTGGGAAGGTCACATGGTTAGTCCGCAAAGTTTGTGAAATCGTGAACTAACTGTGCTGATCAATCTTTCTGCATGGATTCTAGGCACACAGTCTCTCTTAATCATTCACAAACCATGTGCTCAGCATGTCTAGCCAAATTTCCAACCATTCTCCAAAGACTCAATGGAAACCAAAGGGGGAGGTAATGACATTGGGCGATGTCATGGGTACAAGGCCCTCCATCTATTTCCACCAAACGTGAACAAAAGAAGAAAGATAATGATACCAGTAGTTTAAACTCATCCTATCATTCATATTTAGGATAAGATTTTGTACAAGGGTTTAAATGACCTTATGATTTCCCCTGACTACGAGCCAACTTCTCTCCGAGACCTATGGTTGGAGCTCAAATGATTGAAGCATCTTCGGCCTCGCAGTTAGTCTTCAGAAACCCACTGAATGAGAATTCTTCTTTCGGTGCCACCAACAAATACACTGAAACCCAAGATAAGTTTTCCAGACATAACAAATTCCATACTCACTTTACCCTATCCCGATATTTCACTGAAACAAGGGCTAAGAAGATGCACACACATCACACCTTGTTTCTTCAGGGGAGAAACAATAGAAGTAAAGAACACCTACACTCACCTTCCTCTAAAATTGAAGATTTTGATGTTTTTCCAAGGGAGAAATTCACCCAACACAACATGGAATCTCAGAGGATTTCACGAATTTCACCTATATGGTCAATTGAGCACATGACATCATAAGGCATCACCGAACATGGCCATTGCGACTGATATAAACAATGCATGGAGAGTGACCTTATACAACATCCCCAAACAACACAGAATTCTAGAAAGTGGCCACAATATCCTATCGTGACCAAATTTCCCACACTGGTGGTTTAACATGAACTCGTTCTTCAATGAAACATTGAAGAACCCCAAAGGTCCTCTTAGACACCATCGAGACACTCATCCACACTAACAACCCTAGACCACATCCACCTCGACAAATCAGGAAACATAAGAAACTATGGTCTCTTTCAACCATCCATGAGCACTCTCCCGTTACAAGAGGATCTAAAAATGAAAGAAATGAATGTGTGTAGACTCAATCTAAAAATCTCAAGAAAAATATTCCTTATATTGATCAACTGGAGGGTCTTCAAATGGAGAAATAATCCTGGTTTCACTTCAGTTGTGCACTAACCATTAATGGGGGTGTACCTTATCCAATGATTGAACCCAAGGACCCAACCAAGATGGTACATTAGACATGATATACCAAAAAACAGATCCAAACACATGAAGGGAACCATCATAAAGGTGTCCCAAAACATTTTTCAAAAGATACCACTAATTGTCCCTACAACACAACTTACCGACCAAACACAATCCCAAAACACAGTTCAAACAGAAGGGGTTTTTTGACTCAAAACAGCCCACACCATCAACATTTTCAATAACCCATAATACAAACCATACCAAACTATTCATCAAGACATCATGATTTTATTTAAAACCAATTCATTGAAAACAAATGTTTTAACAGTAAACGTATCCACCAATGGTACCCCATGGGCCTTACACATGCATGCTTCTGTGCCACACTGGGCACCCTCCTCATATCCATCTCGACACTCATCCAATCATGTCATCAACCATCTATATTCCCATATAACCCCATGCATGTGATTGCTCACGAAAATACCAAAGGGTAAAACAAAAATTCTTTCCACTTTTCAAAACCAAAACGGTCAACCAACACCTCATTTTTTCTCAAAACCGCTATCCGTGAGATCAAAATCCCAGCTCACATCTTACAAAAATTTTCAGAAAGTCACAAACATTTATAAAATAACTCACTTTCAAGATATTCACATCAATTTCAAAACATATCATCCCATTAAAACACACTCTGAATGTTTAGAAAAATCTATTGGAAAAACTTTTCAAAACCAACTTCAATATAGTTCCGGCTTTCAAAGAGGTGTAAGCACACCATTTTACATTTCAAAACAATTCTGCAAATGCATTTCCTCCATTTCATAAACCAAACCATTCCCTCTTTATTTGAAAATAATTTCATAAAAACTTTATGCTTATTAAAACCAATTCACTTGAAAACCAAAGTGCCAAGATTTCAAAACTAAAGCACAAAACAATGCGAGAGGAAACTAGTTTCAGTGGGTGACTTGGAAATATGGTTGGCGGCCATATTCCAATCACTTCACTTTCACAGAGAGTGTTCTAGGGAATATCCCCGGCTACACATGGCTTGCCAGACCTTGCGAGCTAACTGAGACCATTAAACCTACTCTATTTTCATTTCCCCTAATCATCATCAGACCAAGAAAACCAAAAGACATAGATAAATCCCAACTTCCCCTGGAAACTTGAATCCCGTCATGAGGTGTGGTGTTTAGACACACTAATCATAACTGAAATTCCATTTCCCAAAAATCCTAAATCCAGACTATCCCGACTGTTCCCCAAATAACATGACCCAAAGAGTTAACCAGAACCTCCCTTTGATACCATTTTGTCACGAACCGGATCTGGTTGCCATCAAACCGGCACCAAAACCGGCCCGTGCCAAGTCCCGAAGGGCGTTACCAATTCCCATGAGTTGGAACAAGTGCCCGGGTATCATATCATGATAATTGGGAACGATTTACCAGATTTTATAAACATTAAACGACAAACAAACTCAATAAAAGAAATCTAGATTTTTCAACTAAAACCATCTTTTAAAAAATTTCAGAACTGAAATACATAAGTTAAAACTATGTTTAAAGACCATTAAAAAGGTACAAAACCAAATAAGGACAGACCAAGAACCTCAACATGGCAAGAGGCACTGCCCTCAATCCATCTCCACAACACTGCATCATGAATGACCGGTGAAAACCGGAACTGTTGGCACAAATGTTATACCCAAACCTGTGACAACAAAAATAACCAAGTCTACTTACACCCAAGGGTGTATGTAGGGTGTGAGCCAATGCCCAGTAGGATACCACCTCTAAGATATTCCCTGTGATAAACATTCAAAGACGAAAAGCATGCAAGTTTTCAAAAACATGTAATTTCTAGTTACAATTTCTAAAAGATGCAACTTAAAAAAAACAGTTTTCAAGTGGGCTAATATAAAGAATCAACAATTTTAAAATAAATTCAAAAGATACTGATTTTTTCAGCCAAATATACCGTATGCTGACGGTAAGTATAAAATATCTAATGTGTACAACCAATATGAAATAACCCCTAGGCACTAGCTAGCTGTGGGTCCCAGGTACATCGTATCTCGGTGAGAGTAACCACAAAAATTATCCGTTCTCATGAACGAGCCACTAGTAGGGAACATACCCCTAACCTAGTGGTCCCTAACCATCATCATCATAGTTTAGTTAGAGTTGTAAGCATCAATCCTACTAAGTGAAACTGAGGCCAAACCCCACAGATTCACTAGCATACTAGTACACGTCCACCCACCTAGATACCCAGATTTTCCCTTTGTGCTCAAACAAGTTCAACAAGACAATAAATATACTTTTCACATGAAAATATCACTTCCGAATCACACATTATCCAAAAAGCCCCATGAACATCACATAAGTCACAAATTTAACTTTTCATTCAAATTCATTTTGAAATCAAACTCACACCAAAATAGCCCACAACACTTTTTTCATAACTTTCACAATCCATCACATCCTTTAACAAATTTATGAAGTCCCTAGAAATATGATAATCATCACATAAAAGAACTATTCACATTTAAAATGGTTCATTTGAAGGTATAAACAATCCAAAACAGTTTTCCAAAATGGTTTCACCTCTTACATAAATCATTAAACCAGTCAAAACTTTCATAAAACAATTCTAAATAGTGCACCAAAGCTTTCCAAATAAAACCCATTTCAAAACCATATTTCAAGGACAAAATCACATCAATAAAAATTCAAAATAGAATTGGAATCCCCAAAAAAATTTCTTAAAAAACCCCCACGTGTTATACAAACACCTCAAACAATAGTACAAATGATCCACATGAAACGCACACGTTTTCAAAATCACTTTCAAGAAGTACAATAAAGTTTTACCCCTTAAACCTTTAAAAAAACCACTTTAAGACCTAGTGGCACACTAATACCCCACCAAATCATAATTTTCATCACAAACAAGATTTATTAAACAAAATTCATATGTTATAAGACAATCCCAAACAATACCCAAAGGGTTGCACATGAAACCACCAAATTTAAAGCTAAAATGAAACTATAAAAACAAATGCTTTACTAAATCCAACATAAACAGTTCATGCACCATACAAAGCATATTAGGAACATGAATAATAAGTAATTCAAGTAAACTAACTCATCTAGAAATGTTTACACATGGAATCACCTACCTTTTATGACGAAACCCTCAAAACATGGTGCGAAACGTCAACCGCACCACCGCCGCACCTCAAGGAATATAAATCCAGCCCTAGACCACAATATTTGACCAAAAATACACCAGATAAAACCCTAGTTTCTAACATCAATTTTTGGGCATGATGAACTTATTGAAAGAGTGAAAGAAACCCTAAGGAAGGGGAATAAATCAAGGAAAGAAATACTTACTTGAAATATCTTGAATAAAACCAACCAAAATCGGCCAGAATATGAATTTTAAAATAGATAAAAATTTAATGGATATTATAACATGAATGATAAGGTCATGTAAGAATTGGAATTGAGAAAAAAATACTATGAATAGAAGGAGTTATGAAAGGATTAATTTACCTCTCCAAAATCTGGACGATTTCTAAAATCCAGATGACATTTGACTATTTTTGTGCTTCTATAGAACTCAAAATTGTTTTCGGAGGGCATGGAGGCGCGCCTTATGTAAGTGGTCTTGGGTGAGAGTTGGAATCACTGAAAAAACGCAAATATTGAAGGATATATTAAGGAATTAAAATTTATTTTTAATGCAAAAAATGGGCTTTCGGGCAGGCCCAATTCCGTAAATAAAAACCCATATCCACCATTATTATGGATTTATAAATGGTCCAAATAAATATGGTGGTGTTAATATGTCAGGGTATGACAATTTGTAATTGGAATGACTGAAAAATATTAAAAAATGAAAATTTTATAAAAGAAACAAAATTTATTTTTAAATCCGGAATTGGGCTCACGGTTTGGCCCAATTCATGAAAACTCACCTATTCTCAGTAAAACCATTGGAAACCCCCAAAAAAAGCATGAATGGAAAATAAATTAAAAATAACTTCCAAATAAGTTATGTATATGACATTCTTGGTTTGACCCCCCAATAGGGTGCTAGGTTTTTACTTCCCCTAGGTAGGCAGTTGCAGCAGTTTAACCCCAATCTGTTGGTGGATAGGGTTTCTTTCTTAGAAAACACCGTAAATTCTTTCTTCCAATGCTCTTAGGCCTAAAACATCCATATAGGAACCCATTAATAGAGTAAAATAGCTCCTTCCTCTTTTCAATGTGGTACAACTTAGAATATGGGGGAAGGATAAGGGATAAGTCCTCCACTTCTTCAGCCATGACTTCGTTGGCCACTTTGACTTCAACATCCAGGGAATTCTCATGTGATTCAGTTTCAAAAAATTCAGAAGGGAAGTCAGAAAATAATTGTACATGGTTATGATTAAAACATGAAATATCAATATAAAAATCTTCCCTTTCATGTAGGTCATCTTGAAACACGATCTCTTCAGGAAAATCCACTGGGAATTCTTTTTTAGTAGGAACTTCTTTATCTTCTTCCAAAACAAGAGAAACGTATAGAGGTAATGATTATTCTTTGAAAAAATATGGAGGGATCACTTAACCTTTGTTATTCAACAAAATCATACCAATGTTCATCCAATGCATGTTGACCTCCCACAGTTGTATCAACTGGCATGATATCTTCAGGAACCTCTTCAAGCAAGGGCCATGGAGTGACGATTGGATCTTCAAATTGAATCTTCAAGTCCTACTTGGTTTCTTCAACTTAAAATGTAGGTGGAACAACATTTACCTTTTCTTGTTCATCTTGGTTCTTTTTCTGTTGTCATTCCATCCATAGAACATTAACTTCATCAACTTTAACCTCTAGCGATGCAACCATCATGCTTGCTTGTTCAAGGATTTTGAAATTATTTTGAATCATTGCGGCATGTTGTTCCATCTGCAGCATAAAAGCCTATTATTTTCTAGACAATTCATCAGTAGAACATGCATATGAAAAATCATTGAAATAATCCATGACCTAAAAAAACAATGACATGCAATGAAATTATATTTTTTAGTTTTTGAAAATTTTAATTTTTTTTTGGGTTTTATGAAAAATATTGTACGTAAGCATTTGGCCTCCCCGGAAACGGTGCCAAATTGATGAGAGAGGGTTTTTCGCAAACCAAAATTAAATTAAATTCTTATTTACCTGAAAATGTACCATAGTGGCACACCCTAGGGTCGATCACAAGGAGGCCGCTAACACGCACTATTTTTCTATTGTCACTATTAAAAACTAACAAATATAAATTATGATACTAATATAAATGGGGAGGAGAATTAAAATACATAATATATAAATATAATATATAAAAATGAAATGCAATATAGAATGAATTTAGAAGAAATAAAGTAGGCAATTGTTCTTAGGAGGTCGTGGTGATTTATATCATTGTATAAAAAGAATCTCAATATTCAACTCAATGAGGTGATCAAGACCTGTCACACCTCACCTTCTCATTTGAAATGTCATCACCCCATAATGAGACCTATGCATATGGTGTAATTATCTTCCTAATGTTATCTACTAGACCTCTTCGCTTACCATCACTAATCATTCCATAATCAACCGTATGCATGGAACAAATAGAAAACGGAATAAAAATTGATAAACGAGAAGAAGAAATTGGTGGTAGAGAAAATGGGGTGACCTCTCACCGTAATCAATTTAACCACCGCCAAAATTCTTACAATTGAATAAAGGGATTAGAAATTAAAGTACAATAAACTCAATCAAACCACCATTCCCTCCCTTGAACAAGCGCCAAGGTTAGTTCTCCATTCTTAGTAAAGCTGAGAAGGGAATAACAGTGGGAGAATACATAAAATGAAATAAATGGGAGAAAGGAGGTCTGAAGAAGAAAAATAAATAATATATATTAAAAATAAAAAGAACTATTACAACAAAATACTCAACCTTACCCCCATAAAAATGGCTATCCTCATAAAAGAGATAAGAGACACATATTAATAGGTGAAATGGTTGAAGAAATCTCGCTTCAATTCTGTCCTATGGAAGCAATCGACTGTTAGACCCATTAAATGCCGGAATTGGTAAATTGTCCCTTATTTAAATTTGTTCCATTATTCCTACCACATGACTCCAAAAAATATCATCCTCTTTGGTCCACTTATGAAGAATTTATGTCTATTTTAGTGAGGCTCATTTAATCTATCTAGGTGACTCTTTGTCTTCCACAACTCAAACTTCCAATTCCATTAATACCTTACATCCAACAGATTCAGATGTGGCCTTGTTAATTAAATATTCTCATTAATTTTTTTACAGCTCCTTGTTGAAGTTCAACTCTAATAGACTGGTATACTTAGAGATACAATCTCAGCTTTAAAACTTTCCAGATCTACACACAGTTTTCAAGGTGTGGAATGTGAGCTGATTTCGGGCCTCCACATGATTGATTGAGTTGGGACTCCAGAATGATGAAATGAGGCCCATGATATAATGGAAACCTAAAAAGAGGAATTTCACAATTCGGTTCAGTTTAGAAAATGTTATGGCCAAAATACATAATATAAATGAAATAGTTAATTCCCAAAATTAAGCCGTTTTTTGCATTTGAGCTCAAAATACCACTAAAACATAAATATGTGACAATTACCCATAAAATAACACTTTTGAGGGTATTAGAACACTTAAATATAGTATATAATATGTAAAAATCCATTCTTCATCATTATGTTAACAAATATGTTTTGTAATATAGTTTCAACATATCTTCCCTAATAGAAAAAATTTAAAAACTACAAGGTTAATTAAATTTATAGAAATGTGGAAAACATACAAATATAAACTATATGTTGGTTGAAAAATTTGATGTGGTACCAGTATTATCAGTATACATATTCTTAATGATTTTCTTGTTTCATAGTATGTGGGGATTATTGCGTATAAGAATAGTTATTCCTTAATGGTATTAGTTAATTTTATAAGTAGTGAAGTGTTTATTTGAAAGTCATTTTCTAATTGTGAATAATTTTTTTACTATTATAATATATCATTTTTTATATGAAATTTTTTTTATTATGGAAATCTAAATGAAACCAAAAAATAAAAGCATTCTAAAACAAATTCATTCTCCTGGATGCACATATATTCTAGATAATATGTATCATATTTATTTATGATATATATATATATTATACTGATAAAAGTTTTATAGTATTAATTCTTCATCTAAAATGAAGTAACATTTTTTCATAGCATTCAATTCACTTTTCACGAATGTCCTCTCCTTTAGAAAACAAAAATTAATAATGTTTTATATTATTTGTTTGGGGAATTTTATGTTGAATTATAATTTCAAATATTTAGTAGTATATTATACATTATATAATTTTAGTTTTTAAAACATTTCCTATTATGTAATTGATATTGGTTTATTATGAGTGGAAGACTTAATGTTTTTAACATTTTCATGTTCTTGGAAGGGGTTTTTTTACTACATTAAAATTATTCAATGAATTTCTATATTAGTTTCATACTCCTTTTCCATGAATGGTTACTAAAATTATATTTTTATTCTATTTATATTTATTTTGAGATTTTGGTTTATATTTTTAATTTAACTATTTATTGGTTCTACTGGAATGGACCTATTTTTTATATAAAGGTCAGTTTTATGGTTTTATAGTGTTTTGTTTGATTTTTGGGATTTGGTATACTATAATATAGATATCCTCTTTGTTACTTGTGTTGATTTCATTCAATTGGTTTTTGAGTGGTTTTTTCATGATAGAAAAATTATTACTTTATTCCTAATAATTTATTTAATTTTAATTCATTAGTAAAAAAATAATCATCTTATTTTTATGAAGGAATTTTTTTTTTCAATGTTCAGCCACATTTACTTCAGATATTTTTTATAACTTTCAATAAATAAAGGTATTGAATATTGAATCTCATGATCCTGGGCCTAGTTTTTTTGTATGAATAAAATGATGGAAGCATAGTTAACTTTGATGCCCAATAAATAATCAAATATATATATATATATATTAATTTTTTTTATAATTATTATTTAATTTCATTTTTATTTTAATTAATGAAATAATTTCCTCATCATAATACGCTTGAAACTCTAGTAGGAAATGAACCTTAGATTTTTGGATTAAAGGGTCATTTGTATATAAGAATTGACCCTCACCCACTCCTTTGTCTCATATTATGGTCTTCCCCATGCTTCAGTAATGACATTTTTTCTATTGGGATTTTCCCCTTAAGTCCCTCCTCAAGTTTTCCCACTATTTTACTCTTCTCTTATTGGTAAATTTTGACCCCCTTTTCTGCTAACATGATTGTGGGACTTATGTTGTTCATAAATTGATTTTGGTATCCATGTTTTTTTCTTAGTTCAACGACCTGACTTTAATGGTTGTTTGGATTTTAGGTGCCATAATTGTTATGTTTGGTATGGTTATCAGGTATGGATGATAGGCCTTACTACCCAAAGTGGTGTCGATCTTTCTACCATGACATGGTGGTTTTCCAGATGCATTATGGAGCTCGTACAAGGTCTATCTATATTCATTTTTTAGATTTGGTTCCCATTTTTCATCTATTTAACCTTTCCAATCATCCATCCTATGTTTAGGGCTATTGGGTCTCTATAGTTTTCCTTCCTAATCTAATTTTATTGTAGAAGTTGGGCCAATTATCTAGAGGAAGGAAGAAAAAATTATCATGGTGGTGACCTTCCAAGTGGGATGATGCTGCACAATGGATCTTGGTTGTAGCATTGACAATTTCTTGATTGGGGTATTTTTTTCTATGTCGTGACCCAATGTTGTGGTCCTTTTTCATAGCATTTTGGTTGTAGTTATGATTTTGGTGTTACATTGTCATGATAATGTGTCTCTTTCAGTGATTTCATAGAATCTTTTCTATTTCATGATAATGATATGATGGTGAAAAAGGGCGCTGATGGTCGATATTCCAAATCATGAGGATGAGGGAATCAAAGCACATGTGATGAAATGATTAATCCCTCTCAATCCCCTTCTAATATACCTATTGATTCCCAAAGTCACTTTCACTAAATTGTTTGATTTCAGTGGATCAATTAATTTATGTTGGTTTGGGAGTTTTCATGATTAGGATTGTATTATGTTTTTGGGTTGGTCCACCCCAAAAAAAATCATTTATGTTACATTACAATATGTTTTATAAATTTCCAAAAAATGATTATTTTAGTGTGTAAAATATGTGTGTGTGTGTGTATTGTTAATAAAAATTCATATTTTAAAAAAATTAAAAACTATATAACCATGATCATAAATTATAGTACTAGGTATTCTAGAATGGTCTATGTCTATAGGACTACCGCTATGGGTGAACATCACGGCTAATGGTTTAAAACCACAGTCTATATCAGAACATGTATGTACCATTATTCCCTCAGCATTAGGGTCCTTGGCCTATAATTCCATGGAAAAAATCTACTACCATTGTTTAAATTCATATTGTTGGGGCTTCTGACTATGTCCATAAGCTATTTATCTAGTGTTGACATCATTGTTCTTCCCACTAACCTTATCAACATCATCGTACACATAAACCAATATACCAATGAACTATAAAAAAAGTTTATTAGAAAGGTGATACATTATGAACACTTATATTAATTGAGAAATAAAATCAATGTAATAACTATAAAACATAATATATGTATTTTTTCAAAAAAAAAAAGATATCAATTAACAAGAAATCCATTTACCATAAATGGCTCAGTTAATAGTAACTTGGCTCTAAAAACCATTCTTAAAATTAATAAAAAAGATAATGTCAACTTTAATTTTTTTTAGAACATTTCTTCTAATATATATCTTAGAAACATTATAATATTGTAATTATTTTAAAAATAATTATCTGTATAATTTAAAATTTAATAATAAAATAAAAAACACAACATATGGGTTCCTAATCCAAAGTCAAATCTCTTAGTTACACTTTAAATTTATACGTTTAAAGGTAAATATATTACAAAATCAAACAAGAATCCATCCAATATACCAATAAGTAATTTACCCAATAAAAAATATCCCTACATGCTCATTAAATGAATAGAAACCTAATTCATATACAAAATTAATTATGGGCACCAAAATCATAAAATTCATCTTGCATTTCCCAATCCTTAAAAACACAATACCTATAACTAAATTAACTTTTTTTCTTCCCAAAACATAAAAAATACACCAATTATTTATTAATACACTACTTCTATAAAAACACAGGAATAACCCCTAGAGGTTATGATAAAATCATCATAGAATATATATTCTAGTTAAAAAAATAACCAAACTATTATATAACTCTTCTAAAAACTATCTATGCTATAAAAATAATTAAATTTTATAAAAAATGTTTTTTCTATTCCAAAATTATCATATAGAGCCACACACTTAGAAATATTACATTAATTTTCTATTTACGGTATTGATCCACATCCAAATGATGAATCCACCAAATTCCTAAGATTAATTCTATTTTACCACTCCTAAAAACAAATTATATTGAACCTAATAAAACAATTCCTTTAATAGCATAAAAATTATGGTAAATAATAACCCCTTACATAAAAAGTACAAAAAAAAAAATATAAATCCACAAACAAAAAACATTGAACAGACATCCAACCCCATAACAGTTAATTGTTTCATCAAAAACACATTTCTCCCAAAACCACCATAACGTGTCTTAGTGGAAAACAATACAATTTCATCTATGATAAGATAAGATATTTCTCCCATAAATGTAAATATAAAACCCGAGGCATCCATTTAAAAAACATATCCAATGATATATTAAATTTATTTAGAGAATATAAACTTTCATAGTCTCAACATGCCTCTATCTTATCCATCTCCCATTGATTTTATACACTATCGTAATGATGTGTTCTACTCTTATTTATTCCTTCAGTAAAACAAATTCTCGTAGAGTATGATGACACATTAAATATGTACTAAGGAAACATCCCATGTATTTATCATAAAGTACCAACAATTACCCATTGATCTTCCACTTAGTTATCATCTCAAATTACACCTCATATACCCATAATGTTCTGTATACCATTGGAAAAATTCTTGTACCCAACTCCCTCATCTATCCATGAGGTGACATTACCCAAAAAATAAATCTTTGTATTTCGATCCTCCATTTATATATATAGTTACATAAAGTAACGGATAAATTTTAATGGTTAATTTTTATTTCATAAATCTCCTCTAGAATAATTTTGACGAATTTATAAAAAAATAAATAAATAAATCGAAGGATAAAACTGACTTTACCTTAATCCATTCCTCCCACTACTACACAACATCATTCCAAATAATTAATTACTTTTTAAATAATTTTTTTAATAATTACCAATAAATGTCCATAAGCATGCTAAAAACTATTAAAAAACCACATCATTCCAAAACCAGATTTTCTAGAATTGTTTTCCAATCATAACCATTCTTTATCCCCATTTCAAAAAATAAACTTTCAAAATTTCCACACAAATTTCAAAATTATCAAACTCTATCATTGTGAAAGCCACATACTTTAAATATATTTTTTATTTTAAACATTCCAATTCCATGGTTGTTCACCAAAACCACAAACTTTTACACTATAAAATTCCAAATCAAATAAAAATTTTCATTAACTTATTTCTAAAAAATCAATTTTTATAAAAAATATTTCAAAAAAAAAACAGCACTTGGGTTCACCCAAATCATTGAAAATGAAAACCCAGATTCAAATACATAAAACCCAGTTAAAAATTTCTAAAACCTTATAAATCAATTTTCATTTCAATAAAATCAACTTTCCAATATAAATTTTTCTTCAACAAATACATATTTTTCAATGAACTTTCAATTAATCTCATATTTTAAAAAATAAAAACAAATTTTTTTAAAAGAAAAATACTTTTCCCCAAAACCATGAAAAAATAGGCCATAAGAATCCAAATTAAGTCTTCTTTAGAAAATATCATTATTTCAAACCTTTTTAATCTCTATTTTAAAAGAAAAATAATTCATGAAATATTCAACGTAATTTTTTGCATGAAAAAGATCAACCAAGACTATGGGTTATTTAAAGAAATTTCAATTCATTCAAATTTTGCATAAATAAATACCCGGAAACATTGGAACATTATATTTTTTTTATTTATAAATGATGAAGACAACATAAAATCTTCATTTTCTAAAAAACAAATTTTGTTTCAAATCGTGATTAAATATATTTTTAAATCCAACTAAATATCTTAATAAAATTTTGAAGAAAATGATAAAAGTATATATAGAACCATACAACAAACAAGAAAAACTAATTATTTAAAGTGGACTTCCAACATAGAACTAATTAAGTCATCAAAAAATGAATCATTTAATTATAATTGTGAATTTATTTGGTGAATTTTTAATTCATTTTGATTCCCTAAAATTTCATTATGTCCTAATATCAACCAAAAAGACTTAATAATAGTGATCAAGATAACCTTAAGTGAAATCCATCATACTATCAATGATACTAGCCAAAAAACCTATCAACATTTTTTGACTAATTTTGAAAATACCATGAATTTTTCTATAACCAAATTCCAATTACAAAATCTCTTTCTCACTTTTTTTATAAGAATAATAATCATTAATATTGTAATCAAATGCTATTGTATATATCAAATAAAAAGGAATTAATCTAATTATTTTACATAATTTCATAAATAATTCATCACCCAAACACATTTATAGTCACAAAAATCAGAGAACATGCTATTAAATTTCTATCACGAGACTACATGATGCATGGAATGCAAAATTTTTCTCTATTTACTATGGTAAATAAACCCCTCTAATGGAAAACCAAAAGTGTATAAATCTTTTTGATTCAAACAACACTTAAAATTTCCTAAACATAATTAGAAAACCAGGTATCACTATAAAGAAATTGATCATGAATTTGTATAGTCTACCTTTTATGTTTTTACATTATACTCTCCACACCTTTAAAACCCTGAATAAATCAATCTAATTTCATTTATAACATACCAAATCTGTTTGGCCACATATATGTAACCTTGATACAAATTAGAAGTTTACTTAGTCATTGGAATCATCCCCAACCACTAAAGGTTATGTAATAATATAAAAACCCCACACATTCCATGAGAAATGATTTATTAAATTAACATATCTGTTTCAAATATCCCTATAAAATAGTAAGAAGTTGAATCATAGTTGTAAATGTTTAAAAAAATCCACATAACTATACCATAAGCTCTATTGTACAATATATAACCTTATACATAACTAAAAATAAAACAACTAACTCATTCTCCACTAGTCTTCACTAGTTAAAAAATACTACTCTATTCAAATCCATTAATGAAGTTATACCAAAACATTCAATTCAAAACAATTATCATATACATGTACACTGAGATGTAGATGCATGGGTGAATATAATAACTAAGAAGCTTTTTTATAATGATTTACCATGAACACGAATAATGAAAATCAAGTATATCATATGTGTTTTATGAAAACATTCCCCAATAAAGAAAATTTATATAATAAAATAATAATACTTTATTCACCCTCATTATAGAAAGTATTTTATAAAACACCAACTAACATGTCATAACAACAAAATATTCCAAATGAACCAACTCATACACCCATTATTATTATATAATATTTCTAAAACAATAATAACCTAATGCTAAACCAATTGGGTGACTCCCAACCAAAATATATCCTCATCATTTCAATAAGAAATACAAACTAAATTTAAATTATTAAACCATCATCATCTAACAAGATAAGACCCCTTCCTCCATACATAGGTGGGGTCCCCCAAATTTTACCTGAACCCATAATTCAAATCCATAACAAAATAGTAAATTAAAATGAAAGAAAATAAATATAACAAAATTTATAATATAATCAACAAAAAATAATCATCCACAACATCTACCCATTTTTTTGAAAATTCATATTTTTCTAAAAAAAACTGTCACACTCCAAAAAATATATATTTACTTACATTGAAAAGAACAAAAACCAAATCAAAGTTTTGTCATACTTGAAGTAATGTTTATTAATCAGTTTAAAAAAATTATTTAATTTGTTCGAAAATATAATATTCAATACATCTATGTTTATCACATAATTGTGAAAATGAGATACCAAGATACATATATCAATTCCAAAAAAAATTCTCATGCATCCAAAGAACCACAAAACTCCTATGAAATAAGAGAGAAACAATCTACAATTTCTATAGTCAATATAACCTTAAAAATGAAACAAATCAAATAAAATAATGAAGCATAGATTACGTTGTGTAATTATGCTAATTTATGATCTAAAAATCCAAATACTCCTCATCCAAGAAAACTCTAGCATCAATAATAAAAAACCCTATCATTATATAGGGTTTTAACATGACATGGTGAAGCCACTAAATGAAATCACAAGAATCAGTCACCATAAATGACTAAAGGTAAAGTAAAATAAGTAGGATGATAGAAAGGATAGTTTAACGTGGATCCCTTGGGATGATTGTGGAATGAATTAACACAAAATAATCATAAATTCTAAACCACCCATCCTTTGAAATCCTTAAATGTGGAATAAAAAAATTCAAAATATCTAAATTCATGATGCATTGAATTGGACTTTCTGAAAATGAGAATCCCAAACACCCTATCCATTCACCTTTTGAAACAATTAAAGAACCAATAACACATAAAAAATGAAATAATAACTTTACATAAGTAAATAACACAAAAGAGAGACACATGATATTATTATTTTTGAAACTAGTCCTACTACATACGAAAAAACAACATCAATTGATGAGTAAATACAATATTAAAACTAAACACTCCAAATCACAAGATAACTGAATCATAAGTGTGACTACTTTCAAGTACAATGTATGTGACCCAACTCGATCTTTTTATTTATTACTACAATATACAGCTTCTGATAGCTTCGGTTCCACAATCATTTGATCTTCTTGGGTGACCCTCTATTCGATCATGGCCACCACCTATGTTCAACAACATACACTAAACCATATGGGTAATCATTAAATACACTAAAATGAATCTATTTTACTCATAAATTGTCTTATAAATAACTTGATATAAACTTTGATAACCACTGTGTTGTTTTTATATAACTTCAATAGTGAAACTTATATGTGGGTATTGCTTCAACAATTCATCACCTGAAATTAGTCACAACTATATCTGGTTTTGGAATCCCTGTTCTATTGTGTTATCTTTAATATAGTTTTTATGTGTTTTTGAATGGTTTTCCTCTATAGAAGCTAAAACACATAGCTATAAAAAACTCTTATCATACATCCAAGACAATTAGTCTCTCAAATGAGAATAACTTTCTAGGATTTATCACCAAGTCCTTCAGGGAACCATAATCATATTATGAAACATCCATTATTTAATTCCTCCATTTTATTCTTTTAGAACGTCATTGTTATTATGAAATCCATATTATAAAATACCCAGTATATCATAAAAATTCTTCATACTTTCTAGAGTAATATATTTTTTACCATATCAATAAAATTCATATGCCCTTCAACCTTTCTTAGTTTAAACACTCAATATTCCATGAGATTCTCGATAAAGAGGTACTTTATTTAAACATGATTCTTCCAAGTGTGAAACATTAGTTTCTCTACCATTTAAATCTAACTTAAATGTTCATAGTACAATAAGTAGATTTCTTACCTCATTCTGATCTCCTCTAACAGATCCTTTATCCAAACTAACTCTTTATTTTCTACTATAATAACAACTTACTAAGCTTCCATAGTTGATAGTGCAATAATAGATTATGACTTGGTCATACAACTCATGATAGTGCCTCCAAAACTAAGAAGAAATATGGTTGTTATCTTTTATATGTTTTTTATTTCCACCAAATTCAGCATATAAAAATCCATATAAAGAATTTATTATTACAATATAGTGTACTTAATCCAATATGAATTTGGAATAAAAAAATACACTTAATATCCCCTCAGTTATCCATTCCATTATTTTCTATAAACCCTCTAACCACAATTATCCCTTGGTTGATATTAGAAATCATGAAAACTATATAGGACATTAGGCTTCCAACAAATGATTAAAATGGAACCTTCATCATGTAAACAACCTCATCATACATTTTATGTTCCTTTTCCTTTATATGATTAATGTTTCAAACTAGGGGACTGTTCACAAGCTTTGAATCACTCACTCAAAATATCTCCAACAACTTCAAGATGTACTATGGATAAGAAATAAACAATGTTTTGAATCTCATGTCTCTTCTAATACCCATTACTGAAATTTGATTTTTGGAACCAAGGTCCTTTATATAGAAACATATGTACACTTAAAACATCAACGCTTTCAACCTTTCCATCATAAAAAAGTGTAATTCATCAACAGAAATTATAGAAATGATTAAACCCTCATCACTATACACCATCTTCAATGATAAAAATTTCTTTATATTAACTTTCATTTCCTTATGAAGTTATAAAACATTATATTACATTGCGTCGTCACCCGTTTATGAAAATGAAGGTTTTTCTTTAGATTTCAAACTAGTACCTCAAAACATTTCAAAATTAAACATTCTATGTGATCCATGTATAATTTTTCCTCAAAATATCAATGAAGGATGAATTATTGACATCGAATTTATCAACAAAAAACCTTCCACGAAAACCAAGAGAAGCGCCATTAGAATCGTTATGTTCTTAAAAATAGGTTTGAAAATTAATGAAAATTACATACAATATGATTATTTAGATCCTTTCACAACCAGTTTTACCTTATACATAACACTACCATCTAATTCCTCTTTTAGCTGATAAAAACAGTTATTCTAATATACCCTCTTTCCAAGAAGTGATTTTATTAGCTGACATGTATTGGAAACATGTAAGGAATATAACTCTTTTTTCATTAATAGCTCTTACTAAATTTATTTACATAATCTTATGGACTCACTAATTCTTTTAGGTTCCCCCTACTTCAGAATTTGTAAAATGTGAATTATGGAATAAAATATTTTCACTCACCACCTAACCTAAGTAGATTGACTTAATCCTTGAAGTTCATATCCTTCTATAAACTTATTTTTTGAAACTCTGCTCCGAGCATCATCTCTCATTAAGCTTTCCTATATATCAACAAATGGAACTTTTAAAACATAATAAACATCATCCATTCCATAACATAGTTATACCTTTTTAGATTCTTATCATATACTCCTCGAATTGCCTCACTCCATCCATCCACTGCTCAACTCAACCTCAAATCTCACCATTGGTCCTTTCATCCTAAGAGTATCTTCCACCATGTTCTGATCATTTAATAATCATTGAATAGGGTGTTTTAAAATCTTATAAACTTTCATTAATTATTTTCTTAGAGTTTAAAATTGATTATTTCATTACTCTAGAAAAAACACAAACATGTTTGGTAGTTAGCATACCACTTATCTTTATCCTTAAAATTAATATGTCCATGCACAATGCATCCAAAAAAATTCTAATTAAAAAATTACACCTTTATATTGATCCATAGTTGTTGTATGATTTTGACCCATTGATTTCGATAGACTTTAACTCATAAGATTTGTCACATAGTAAACTAATTTAACCGAAAACCCCTTTGAGAATCAGGAACATAACCTCATACTCATGGATCTCTTATTCAATGTATGATTCATTGGTTTCACTATATCCTTTTAATCCAATGTTCCAGGTACACTCTTCTCTATATGGATTATTTTCATCCAACTAAACATATGGATCTCTCTTCCTCTATAATCACCATTATTATTAGATCAATGTAATTTCAAATTAATTACAGTCCCAACATCAACCATGGATATCCATCTGATGATTTTTATGAAAAATAAATACTTCTTTATAAAGGAAAAACAACATTAAATAATTTATATAATGATAGATGATGCTAAAATTGTAAATTAAACCACAGTGAGATCAAACAATTTTTGGTCCCCAAACATCCATGAGAACCAAATCAAGCTTCAAATTATTTGGTGTCTTTACATTCATATTGAATGATACATTGCTCTACTTAACTTGGATTAAAACCCTTCATGTTCTGTACTCCACATTACTATGATCAAATAATCCTATAATATATATGGTATTCAACCCTTTCTCACCAATGTGAACTAGATTTCCATTCCAAAAATTTAAACTTTTAGATGTTTCTTGTTTAACATAGAGTGATCCTTCTAGAATCATGGATAGATACACAGTTCCATTTTACATACCATGGTCCACCACCATAGAACATTGTTTAATCTTCTACAATCAATAAAAAAAAGATAAATATAAATCCAACATTATCAATATAAACAATGAAAAATATGATCTTTCCTAATCTCAGGATATTTTTAATGCCTTGAAAGTTCATAAGAAATCTAGTATTCCTTCAAATGACCGCGTATCATTTTCTAAAAACCTTAAGTACCTCTCTATCCTTATGGTAAAACTTTCCAAGGAATTTGAATGTTGATTAAAATGGGTCATTTAAGTAAAGGATCTATGAAAATATTAAACTTGTGAAACTTAAAATTACTTTCATCCATCTCTTCTGCTGAAAAGTGTTCATATGAAATGAAAACGAGCTTCATCTAGTTAACACACGTCTCTGGATATCCCTTCCGTAAATTTTTATTCTCTTTATGGTTCCAAAATATGGAGTTATCAAGCCCATATGAATTTCATTGGATTATATTTATTATAATTTCCATTTTCTTCTACTAAATTCTTCAAGTGGAGCATCCAATTCCTTACATACCAAAAGAACTTATGACATCACCTAGAACCTCCTTTTTCTAGATAGAATTTTTCAGGATCATATCACATATTTCCTAGAATACCAATTTAATTTAACCACTAGAGTTTCTCTAAGATCGTAAATATTGTATCTTATGTTTCTAGAAGTGATAATCGACTAATTATGACCCACATGCATTTAGAAAACTTCACACACAAAAACTAAATATTCCTCTGGATCATGTTGTATAAATTCTGATGATCAGAGACCAACCTTCCTTTCAACATATATTGTTCAAATAGTCACCACATCATGAGAACATTATATATTGCATAAGTATTCCTATAAATGTGTGAAATATTAAATAATAATTCAATATTTTTCTTCAAATCATAGTTGTTTACTACTAAATCTTGAGCCAACACCATCCAGACTACACACAATCCCTTCAAATCGAGTCTTTCCTAAACCACTTTTGACATTGGTTCTAACTTAATATATATCATTATAAGTAACATATCCTTATAAAATAAGTATTCTTCAGAATTCATGTTCTAAAATTAAAAATACAATCCATCAAACTTATTAAGTTTCACCTGGACCTATTACAAAACTATCTTCTAAAAAAGTAATTTTACTAATAAATTAGAAAACAGTAATGTGCATGTAACTCATTATTTATGGAAATAACTTACTAAGATTCCATTAAAAATTATGAACATATTGATAATATCACTTGATAAACAATAATCATGAATTCATAAACACCAAAATTCTAAACTACTTAATTTTGGAATAAATAAATTCTAAAGGTCTATATGCATGACACCATAAATTGGCTTATCTAGAACTGAGAATCCTAAGCACCCCAACCACACAGATTACAAAACCTCACAATAAATCATAAAAAACAACCCAAAAATAACAATAAACATATTTAATTAAGTGAAAAAATGAATTGACATGAGTATTTACATGGTTCAGAACAAGTCATACTCCATGGGAAACAACAACTTCAATAGAATAGGAAAAAATAGATTACAACGAAAAACATCAAACCACATGTTGAATGAATCATAAATTTTAATACTTTCAAGTATGATGAAAATTTTATCACAATATATATTAATTGAAAATTACTATAGATAATTTCTAGTAATAATAGTTCCATTTCCATTTGATCTTTTCAAATGACCCTCCCCTTGATGAAGGGAAATAAATGATCACCACCACCTTAACTGATCATTCCACTAAACACTATAAATTCAACCAGTTTACTCTTATATTCTCCTATAAATAATATGACATAGACTTTGATAAAAATTTATTCCTTATATACAACATCGTTATAGTTACTCCTATGTGATTATTTATTCCACACATCATCATCCAAAATCAGTCATAACTACACCATGTTTCAGACTTGAGGTTATTTTATATCGTATTTCATATGGTTTCATATATAGTTCATGAAGATTCTCATTTATAGAAACTATAAAACATAAATGGAAACAACATTTTACATATAAAATCATTACAGGCATCATTCTAAAATCACTAAAAATCCATGAAATGCATAATTCATGGGTTATTATCAAGATGTGGGATAAATGGGATTGTTTCAGTTAAAATATTCATTTTTTGATACATTTAAAAATTGAAATTTAGAATGTGAGATATCCAAGACCATGAAAAACACCATATATTTTCCAATAACATAAAACCACATTTCTTATCCTGAATGCATGGTCTCTAAAACAACATAATAGACCCTACATTTCCCATTACCTCCTTTTGTCACATCGATTGGCCTCTAACCATCAACAAAAAAATTCCACTTCCTGAAAAATCATTCTAAATATCTATAAGAAATTAAAAACTTCAAAACACACTCTAATAATACCTAATAAAATTTAACCATACTTTCCACTTGTACTTTCTTTTACATAGGTTATATCTTCAATTTTTTTTTTAAAAAAATGACTATCCTCCCTCTACACATTCCCATAAACTCACATAGACCTTACTCAATTACAAAAACCATTAAATAATGGTTTTATTACACCAAGAATGAATATTAATCTCAATCCCAAATATTTTGGCTTCATAACTCTACACCCCTTAATTTTTTTTTTCAATATTGATAAAATAACTACAATTATATCCATAAAATTACCATGTAAAAGGATGGTATGAAGAAAATCTCCACTTGCAGGATTCCTTACAACAAAAAACTAAAATAATTTGTTATCCATAAATTCTCTTCCCTCAAGAATGAAAGTGGATGATATGTTCCCCAATATCATGAATCCTTGTTCACTAATTAAAGGTGTATAATTATGTAAAAATTACCTCCATATTTCCTAATTATTTAACAAAATGTTCCAAAAATTTATACTACAACATGGATTCAACCAAATATGTTTATAATACATAAGTGCCTCCTGTAGTTGGTAAACACCATATACCGACCTATCACACAATGCACCATTTAAATATATTTTATTATTTAGTTTTTTTGAAATTTATATTTTATACTTCTAAATTGAAAAAAATGAATTGGTTTTTTAATTCTTCACAATAAAATTATCTTAGTATATATATATTTTTTTTAAAAAGATAATTTTTAGGTGAAAAATACAATGTTAAGGAAACTTGTAATTTTTATGACTCTATCGTTATATAAGAATCACCTAGAAATTTAAAAACCTTTTAACTAAATAAATATTAAATTAATGAATAAAAATATGAATTTTAAAATATTCTTTGAACTTATAATTCCTAGGTCCAACATTTATATAAAAAATTAAAATGTATCTTTAATAAAAAAAATATTTGAAATTTTCTTTGAATCATGTATTTTTAATGGGGATTCAGTTTTAGCTTATCTTAAATGACTATTTTTTTATTTACAATAAATCAATTAATTCTATTAAACTCGGAATCTAAGATAATTTTATCTTATATGTAAATTCTTAGCTTGAAACGTTATTTTTCAAAAGAATAGTTTTTCATGATTAAGTGTGTTTATTTTAAAACTTTATATTCACAGTTTAAATTTTTTATTCATAAAATGATTTTAAATTTATAATTCATAACTATAAAATCAGGTAAAACTTTCAATCGTAATATTTATCATTAAAACTAATTACTCACATTAGAAATTATTTACCAAAGTAAAAGTAAATAAGGGTAAAAGTTAAAAGTTAAAACAAAAAAACTCAAACACTCAAAGTTGTCTAAAAAATGCGTTTTGTGGTTATTTATGACCCAAAATCACTATCCCAACCTATTATATATATATTTTATCCATTTAACCTTTAATTGTAAACTTACATTATTGAAAATGTATGGTTACTCCAAAAATTTCACTTCCCTTCACTTATATAAGATTAACACTCCCACCACTTCAAGGATCACCCAAAATTAGAATTTCACATTTTAAATATCCCATTTTTATACAACTATAACCCTCTACCATGTCTAAAATTTCTGGTTCACTATTATTCAGTATAAGGCGTTCATTTACAAGGAGACTTCTAAAGAAAATTGACGTCCCCGGTGTGAGTATTATAAACTACTTCGATTTTACTCTTAATTATATTCATTAAAATTTATTCTAGAAACACTAAAAAAAGTAATTATCAACATTTATGAACTATAATATAAGTATATTATGGATGCTACCTTTTTTATTTATATACCACATCTATTAAGAAAAAAATTATTTTTCGTGCGTTGTGAGGACTACAGCCTCCATCACGCAACATGTTTCGTTTTCCATAGCTAACATAGAAGGATTAATGTAAGGATGATATTACAGGAGAAATATTATTTTTATTATATAATTATGTTTTAATTATGATAAATTATAGAACTTATTAATGATATGATCAACAAACGATCATCGCTAATTTAATAATTTAAAATAAGCATACTAAGAGGATAACCTTTTATTCAAATTGTGTAATATTTTCATATTAATTGCTTTTTCTTATACTTACTTACAATTATAATATATCAAAATAAAAAACTCAGATCACTATTCTTGTGTAATAATTATATTACAACAAAAGCACCAACCAATCATTCATTAAATCTGGGTATGTTCATGTTTGGGTCATTTTGACCACCTACTTGCACAATAAAATGAATTTATTTCGTGAATAACTATGAGAAAGTAATTACTGATATAATATGATATAAATGTTTAAATAATTATATCTTTATTTTTTAGACATTATATAAATATTTATTTAATTTATTAAGAAAACACCCTTTGGTTGACAATAATCACCGAAGCATGCATGTTATCGATTACATCTTCAAGGTTAAATATGTAACACTAATGAATGGAATTTAACAAATCATAAATACTTAAAAAAATCACTAAAAATAACTTTAACTAAATTTTAATAATTAACATTGGAATTAGAATGAATACATACGCTACTATTATGAAACTAACATAAATAGTCAACACAATAAAAACCCGATGTAAAAATAAGTATAATTAATACGGGGAATGATTATTTATGAAAAGTATAAATGAAAATAGATATGAGTAAGGTAATAAATTATTTGACTAAGATATAAATATTTATGATACATGGGGTTAAAGTACATTTGTGGAATTCATGATAATAAGTAAGGGTTTTCTATTTCAAATTTCTCTCAAGATACATGCACTATATTATGCACATAAATTCCATTATGTGGTGTATATACTGCCTATTTGAGATGTAATATAAAGAAATTAATTTATTCATTTCATTTTAATAACAATTTTAAATCCCTCCCTTTCCAGGAGTTTTGATTGAATTTCTACCACATCCATATGTAGGGTTTTTCCACCTCAAATTTTATTATTTGGGACTCATGTTATATTCACCACATATTTCATGTAAATAACCGACCCCGGTTTCCAAAAGACAGTGCATTATTTAATTACATTGGAATATAAACAAGGAATATTCATCCTGAAGTACCGAGTAGTTTATTATCATAGAAAATAAGATACATACATAAGTTCAACATTAAAACTTGAAACTAAAAAACATATAAATTTATTTTACCACAACCATAACTCCAAGGTTGTTTCATCATGTAATTCATAAAAAAATTCTTTACATCCTAAGAAAATAAAACATAAGAAAGGAGTGAGATAAAACACTTAGTAAGAGTATGCAATATAGTGTAAGATAAAATAAACATTAGGCTCGGTGAATAATTGAATACACATGCCTTTACAAATAATAAACATGAACACATTATGACATGAATATGAGCTAAGTAAATAATGAAATAATAAAACACAATCATGGTTATTCTACTAGTCGAATAATCACATAAACCATCAATACTATTTTCATAATGATTAAATTCATAATGTGGGACATCATAACCATATCGTCAAGGCCTCGTGCCAAGACTATAAATAATCATTTTATCAAGGCCTTGTGTCAAGACCATAGTTTGTCTCATGAGACATACTAATGCACCGAGGGGTTATAATGGTCCCCACATGACACTTAAACTATCCAATGAATTTCTCATATGAACTGGGATAAAAATAAAAAACATACACATTCATATTGAAACTAATATATGAAATTTAAATAACTTTCCCTGAACATTAAGCATAAACACTAAACATTCAGAGTAAGTTGGTGAATGGTTTTAAGATAGCACATAGACAACCAAAATAATCATAAACCATTAAATTAAATATTATATATTATTCCATGAAATTTTCAACCCAATAATATATATTAATCAACAATAGTGTTGAAATAGATGACGATACCCTTACAAAATTTTTGAGTAATTCTTGAGATAAATACTCTCCCACTTGAAAAGAGAGTTCTTTTGGATACATTTTTATACAAAACCAAAAGTGAAGTAAGATATTATTTTCATAATAAAATTATTTGTTTTAAAAAGATAATGGTTTCCAAAAAAATATTATAGAGTGCCTTCAAAAACAGGTAAGAATTTTAAAAATTCCCTTGAATCGGGCTTCTATTTCGGAAACAATTTTGAATGTTCCTTTTAAATAGTGTAACTATCCATAAAATAAGGAAGGATTATGGTTTGTGAACATATATAGAAAACTAACACATAATTTATGAGGAGTAAATAATAATACATAATAATTTCATTGAGGTAATTAGAAAAGGAAAGTTACCCGAATGAAAATGAAGGTTTGGGTGGAAAACCCTTAACTTAAGTCTGAATGTGTTACCCCATGAACTTAAGGTCCTGGAATATAAAATTATAATTATTAATAACTTAATTTAGAACCTATTATAAATTTATTTAGTTTATCATAATTTTATTAAGTTCATTATTTCCTTATTGATTAGTTATAAGATTGAATTCTGTCATTCTAGAGTGTTTGTTTCCTTGATTTTCATAATCGGTTCACTTGTTTTTATATAATGAAGTTCATTAGGAATGGATGTAAATCTATAGAATTAAAATTAAATATTATTTATGAACATAAATAAGTGTTAATGGTCATTTCTATCATTTTTTTACATGGAATGAGGATGAATCATTAGATGAAATATTAAATACAATCTCTTAGATTATTTAAGTGGTATTTTGATTATTAAGAACTAGTTTGGTCATATGATATAATATTATGTACATATAATGTTTAGTGAATATTAAATAGGTTATAATAAATATATTATATCCTGTTTCAACCATAAAAATGGTTTTATGACCAGTAATGAAGAGAAAATTGAAAACTGAAACTTCATCGTCCATGAAGGTTGTAAATTGGATCCTCCCAGACTATGATTTCATTTATAAAATAAAAGAGAGAGAGAGTAAGAGTATTAATGATGGTTATACCATTGACATGATATAATTCCAGCATATAGATGATACTGGAGTTATCAAGGTAATTTGAATAGAGGATGTGAGTAGAAGATAACAATAGAAAAGGAACTCAAAATGAAAATGAAAGAAATAAAATGTGTATTTACCTCTTGAATCCACCTCCTTGAGAATCTATTTATGGGAAGCGGTTTTGGTATTTTGGTAAGAAAAAGAGATTATTAGACATGGGGAGTGACTAGTTAAGGGTATTTGGGAATAAATTTTAGGAGCTTCATGGTTTAGAGGAGTGAAGAGAAGAGGGAGTGATGGGGGGGTTTTCTAGTGGAGGAGAGGAGTGAATTTTGAATATTTTACTCATTATTTTATTATTTTCATAAAAAAAACTAACAGAGTTGTGTCATGTGAACCGTAATAGTAATAAATATGTGTGAGTTCTAACCAAGTGGCCTTAAATCACTCATGATTTAAAAAAGAATGTATTTAACTGATAATTTGTATATACGATATTTTACCGTATTTCAGAAAAATAACAAAAATTAACCCTGACCATGATTCGATGTGTATAATTAAAAAATGAACTCAATTTTTTGAATATAATTGTCTAAATATTATTAATTTAATTTATAAATAAAATCAAAGTTTATTCAAAATATAACAATTTTAATACTATCATTCGTTTTATATTACATTAAAAAAATAATCAAGATCTCATTATCATTTAAAAAAAATATTATTTACTATTCAAAATGTTCGTATTACTATTCATAAGGGTGTGTTACTGTTCACAAAAAATCGAGTTGGTTCTATCATAATCCAAATGACTTTATTGTCACAACTCTAGATGACTGGTTTTTGAAATTTAACACATAGTAGAAGAAATGTTGTGCTTAATAGATAGATTATAAAATATGGTTTTTTTAGGGAATTAGTATTTCATGCATTCAATATTTATTTTCAAAACCTTGGGGTGTTACATTCTCCCCTCCTTTCAAAAATTTCATCCTATAAATTTATAGAATGTTGCCTCACAAAAAGATTTGGGTAGTTCTTCCTCATAAGTTCCTCTGGCTCCTATGTTCCATCATCAATTTTATGATTTATCCAAAGTATCTTTACCAGAGGAGTCATATGATTCCTGAAAACTTGTTATTTAGTGTCCAGAATCCGGATAATATCATCATAGTAATATGGATCAGGTTTCAATTCTATACATTCAGAAGTGAGGACACGCGTTGGGTCTGACATGTAATTTCTGAGCAATGAGACATGGAACACATTGTGTACCTTGGACAGGCTAGGTGGCATAGCCAAATGATATGTAATAGCTCCAATTATCTCCAGAATTTCAAAAGGTCCAATGTACCTAGGGATGAGTTTCCCTTTCTTTCCAAATCTTATAACGCCCGTCCATGGAGATACCTTCAAGAAAACGCGATCACCCACTTTAATTTCCAGATCCTTCCTTCGATTATCAGCATAACTTTTTTATCTTCTTTGAGTTATTTTGATATGACCTTAAATAGTCTTTACCTTTGATTTTGTTTCCTCCACAAGCTCTGGACCCACAAGCTTCCTTTCTTAAACTTCATCCCAACATGTTGGTGTACGACATCTCTTCTGATAAAATTCATTATATGTTTCCATTTGAATACATTAATGGACGATTTTATTGTAGGAAAACTCCACTAAAGTAAAATAATTATCCCACATACCTTGAAATCCAAGTTAACATGATCCCAACATGTCCTCTATGTTTTGGATCATCCTCTTAGATTGCCCATCAGTTTGTGGGTGGTAAGCAGTACTCAATAAAAGTTTAGTATCCAAAGATTTCTAAAGACTTATCTAGAATTTTGATGTAAAATTAGGGTTATGATCAGAAACAAATGAGATAGGTTCTCCATAAAGTCTCGAAACATCATTGATATAGAGTCTTTCTTGGAGCTCTAGTGGAAAATCCTCCCTTATAGCGAGGAAATGTGTAGATTTTGTAAGTCGATCCACAATTACCCATATTTCATCATTATTCCTTGGAGTTTTGTGTAATCTAGTGATAAAATACATGGTGATGTCATCCAATTTCTATGCAGGAATAGGTAGAAGTTTCATGACCCCTTTTGGATGTTGCCTTTTGGCCATCACTTATTGGCAGACTAAACATCTTTATACATAATCAGTAATTTCCCTCTTCATGTTGTCCTAATAGAAATGTTCCTTCAAATATCTATATATATTAGTGCTACCAAGATTTATAAAGAAATTAAAACTATGGTTATCATCAAATAACTCCTTTTTTAGCTTGTGAATAGGTGGAAAACACATCCTCTTCCCAAATTTCAGAATTCCATCTTCACATATGAAGTCAGCCAACTTACCCTATTTCACAACATTAATATTCTTTTGCATGTTCTCATTATCATGCTGAGAACATTTAATCCTTTCTAATAAAGATGGTTGGGAAACCAAATTAAAAAGTAGGGATGTTTCATATTCTTTGATAATTCCCATATCCATCCTCACTAGATCCTTGTACAAAGGATCCTTGTTAATCCTCATTTTGTTGAGAAATATATGATCCTTCCTACTCAATGCATCAACTAAATTGTGTTCCTTTCATGTGTGGTAGTGTATAGTAAAATCATAATACTTGAGTAGTTAAATCTATCTTCATTTCCTCTTGTTGAGTTCTCTCTGTGAGAAGATATAATTTAGGCTCTTGTGATCCGTATATATCTCCAATTTTTTTTCCATACAGATAATGTCTCCATATCTTGAGAGCAATGATTATCATTGCTAACTCAAGATCAATAGTGGGATAATTTGGTTCATGAATTTATAACTACCTTTATGTATAGGTAATAAATATATCATTCTTCATAAGGACACAACCACGTCCTTTATTTGATGCATCACTATAGATCACATACCCATCGTTCCCTGATGGTAGGGTTAGGATCAGATCATTCACGAATATCCTCTTCAACTATTCGAAACAGTACTCAAATTCCTTTTTCCATACAAACATAAACCTTTACGTGTATGCTTGGTCATTGGGTTGTCTAAATGGGAGAAGTTATAAAGGAGTCGATGATAATATCCTGCTAAACCAATAAAACTACATACCTCAGTTATGTTCATTGGATTAGGATATTCTTGAAAACCCTTTGTCTTCAAAGGATCAACATATATTCCATCTTTAGATAGAATGTGTCCATTAAAGGAAACTAATTGAAGCCAAAATTCCCACTTACTAAACATCCCATATAACTCATTTGTTATAAGATTGTTTAGAATACTGCCCAAGTGATTTTAATGATCTTAATATCTTTTGGAGTATACGAAGATATCATCAATAAATTCCACAACAAATTCATCCAAATATTATTTGAAAACTCTATTTATTAGGTCCATGAAAATAGAGAGTGTATTAGTCAGTCCAAAAGGCATTACTTTAAACTCTTAATTCCCATACCATGTTCGAAATGCTGTTTTTTGAATACCTTTCTACCAAGAAACTGATGATATCCAGATTGAAGGTAAATCATTGGAAAATATTGATCTCTATGAATTTGATAAAATAAATCATCAATGTAAGGTAAGAGATACATGTTCTTTATTGTTATAGCATTTATCTCCCTATAGTCAATGCACAACCTCGTAGATCCATCTTTCCTCTTAATGAAAAAATCAGGGGCTCCCCATGGAAAAACACTAGGGTGAATAAATCTTTTATCACTCAATTCCTCATTTTTTATTTAGTTCCACTAATTCCAAAGTGGACATTATATAAAGGGTCTTTGATATGGGCCTTGAACTAAGAATTATGTTAATGGAGAACTCAATTTCCCACTCTAGAGGATGTATGGGTAAATCCTCTAGAAATAAATCAATATATTCTTAAACAATAGGTTCATCCTCTATTTGAACATTATTTTCCTCACCCATAGTTATTTCATTCCCTTCCTCCCCAATAATTGAATTCAGTATAGCTATTGGGGGTGGATCTAGATGATAATCAGATGGTGATATTATAGCCCGAAAGATAAGGGACTCCATATTATCCTCAAAAAATTTAACCTCATTCTTCTTGTAATAAATTTTCACATCATGTTTTGAAATCAAATACATACCGAGGATTATATCAAATTCAATCATGGGTATGACAATAAAATCAATAGATAAAGCATATTTATATGCCATAATGAGGACTACCTGACATAACCTATTTGCAATGATACTTCCCATATGAGTTTTGACTGAAAAATCACTAATTAAATCAAATTGTAAATATCTTATTTTCTTAGAAAACTACAAAGATATGAAATAATGAGATGATCTAGAATCAAATAAAGCATTGGATAAGTTTTATGAAACTATTAAAGTACCTTCCACCACTTCGTTAGGAACTTCAACCTCCACAGTTGTGACTGTATAAGCTTGGCCTTCCTCCCTTGGTCTTCTTTGGGGAATGTTTCCCTAACTCTTAGGACATTCATGTGCATAGTTTCTTATCTCCCTACAATTGTAGCATTGAAAATTGGTAGCTCCATTGTTCCCCTTAAAATCTTGATATATGTGGAATTTTTTTCCACACTTGTAATAGACTCAAATTCCCTTCATGAAATTTCTAGGGTGTTTCTTCCCACAATTACTGTAGGATGGAAGGTCAAATCTTCTATTCTTCCACATTTCCATATTTCCTTTTCAAAAGTTTTTAGAATCACTATTATTATCTTGATTTACCTTAAAGTCATAAGACATAGAAAATTACTTTTCTATCTTGATAGCACTTGAGACTATATCTTCAAATAATGAGAAACTTTTTGAGACTAGTGCCCTTCAGAGGAATGGTTTTAAAGCATCAAAGAATCAATAAATCTTGATCTTTGGATGACATATGTAGTCTGAATCATGCCGTTATGGCCTTGAAAAGTTGGATTCATACTTGGAAACATTTTCATCCTCCTTCTTCCTCAGATTCAAGAATTTCATTTCCATATTTCTCTCTATTCACAAGGAAAGCATTTCTATATAAATATTTCCTTAAAGTCCCTCCATTCCATCTCTTCCATCTCTTCCTCATCCTTTGTGTTTTGGATTAACAACCACCAATGATCCACAACTCCCGATAGACGACACACTGCCATGACAACCTTCTCTCTTTCGTTACATCCCAAATTGAGAAATATATTCTCTTGGAAACATATCAACTGCTCAGCTACAAACTGGTTTGAAGTCCCATTGAATGATAGTGGATGTTGTCACATAAAGCAATCTAACATAGATCCTCCACATGGTGGATCCGGATGCTCCATACGGGTAAGGTTATTATTCATAACTTGAGTTAGCTGTCCCAATATAGTTATAAGTATCTCAGAAATAGTCACAACACTAGATCCAACATCATTATATTTCATTAGAGGGAAATCCCAACATGGGACATGAACATTCATTCATTTTCCATTCCTTCTACTGGGTTCCATTTCTATATAATGGCATACAATATATTAGGGTATGAATCATAATGTATCATCTCAATGTAGAAAAATAACTAGCATAGATTGAAATTATATACATAGGTAATCTCATAATCCCAAACATGTTTTCTTTAAGAAAAAAATTACATTTAAATCCTTCATAATGGCTTGTAAATAAAATGAAAGTTATCCTATTATATCCCCCAGGAGTGTCAAATCAGGTGCGTAGTAAGGCCCATTATTGTGTACCGGGATACCCTGGGTCAAGACCGATACTCCTTGTCAGAGGTTTAACTCTTAGGTACATCTGTTTTAGGACCACGTCCACTTGTAGTATCCAGAAAGTGATGAATTTTCATGAAATATCCACATAATCTATTCCTCACCAAAATACCAAGATGTCCTTGTATGCTTATCCTCAAAGTCTATCTTAGGGATTTGTTCCCTAATCTACGTTTTCTAAATCTAGTTTCCAAGTTATCTACTAAACTTCCTTTGTTACCAACTGTAATGACCTGCCCCCAGTTTCCTAGAGCCGGTGCCTTATTTAATTACTTTATCATATAAACAAGGAATATGAATCTTGAAGGACTGAGTAGTTTAGTATCATTGTAAACAAGATACATACAAAATTTCAACACTAAAACTTGAAACAAAAATCAACATAGAAATTTCTTTGACCACTACCATAAATCCTAGGTGACTTCAACATGTCATTCATAATACAATTCTTCATGTCCTAAGAAAACGAAACATAAAAAAGGGGTGAGCTCAAACACTTAGTAAGATAATACAATACAGTAGAAGATAACATAAAAATTATCCATATTGGATAATTGAAAACAGATTCCTTTATAAATGATAAACTTGAACACATTATGGCCGGAATATGAGCTAAGTAAATAATGCCATAATAAAAAAAATAATCATGGGTATTATTATAGTTTAATAACCACATGAACCATAAATAATATTTTCATAATGAGGTAATGAATAATGTGAGCCATCATAACCATACTGTCAAGTCCTCGTGCCAAGACCATAAATAATCATTTTGTCATGGCCTTGTGCAAAGACCATAGTTTGTCTCATGAGACCTACCGATGCACTAAGGAGATATAGTGAGCCCCACCTGGTACTTACTATGTAAAATTCATTCCTAATATTAATGGGGATAAATATAATCAATATAAAAATTCCTATTTAAACTAATATATGAAATGTTAAAAACTTTCCTTGAACATTAAGCATGAACACTAAACATTCCGAGTACATTGGTGAATGGTTTTAATATAGAACATCCACAGAAAAAATAATCTTAAATAATTAAATTAAATATGTTATATGATACCATTAAATATTCATTTCAATAATACATAACAATCAACAATATTATTGAAATATATGAATATACTCTTATAAAATCTTCGAGAAATTATTGAGATAAATACTCTTCTACTTGAAAAGAAGAACTCTTTTTGAAAAATATTTGTTTAAAAACAGAATTGAAGTAATATAGTATTTTCATAATAAAATGAGTGATTTTATAAAAATAATGTCTTCCAAAATTAGATCATATAGTTCCCTCTAAAATAGGTAAGAATATGAGAAATTCCCTTGAATCAGGCTTGTATTTCAGAAACAATTTGAATGTTCCTTTTAAACAATGTAAATATCCATAAAATAAAAAAGGACTATGGTTGGTGATCATATATAGAACACACAAAAAAATTATTAGGAGTACATAATAATACTTAATAACTTCATTGAGTTAATTAGACAATGAAAGTAACCTGAATGAAAATGAAGGATCAAGTGGAAAACCCTTACCTTATGTCCGAATGTGTTCCCCTCTTGAAATTAAGATCTTGGAATATGAAATTAGACTTATTAATAAGTTAATTCATAACATATTATAAATTTATTTAGTTTATAATAATTTTATTAAGTTCATTGTTTCCTTATTTATTAGTTATATGATTGAATTCTGTTGTTCTGGAGTGTTCATTTTCGTGATTTTCATAATCGGTTCACTTGTTTTTATGTAATGGAGTTCATGAGGAAAGGATGTAAATCTCCATAATTGAAATTAAATATTAATTATGAAAATAAATAAGTTTTAATGGTCATTTATATCATTTTTTACATGTCATTTGTATGAATCATTAGGTGAAATATTAATGACAATCACATATATTATTTAAGTAGTATTTTGATTATTAGGAAGTAGTTTTGTCATATGATTTAATATCGTGTGCATATACTAGTTCCTAAATATTAAATAGGTTATAATACATATATTATAGTCTTTTTCATCCATAAAAATGGTTTCATGACCAGTAATGAAGGAAAAATTGTAGAAAGAAACTTCGTCGTCCATGAATGTTATAAATTGGAACCTCACATACGATGATTTCATTTATAAAAAGAGAGGTAGAGAGTAATAGTATTTATGATGGTTCTACCATTGACATGATATAATTAATGTGTATAGATGATTATATAGTTATCATGGACATTTTTATAGAGGAGGTTAGGAGAAAATAACAATATAAAAGGAATATGAAATGAAAATGAAAGAAATAAAATATGAATTTACCTCTTGAATCCACCTCCTTGAGAATATCTTTATGGGAAGGGGTTTTGGACTTTTGGTAAGACCAAAAGATTCTTGGATGTGGGTAGTGAATCATGTAGGGTATTTGGGCATAACATTTAGGAGATTCAAGGCTTATAGGAGAAAATAGAAGAGAGAGTGATTTAGGGTTTTTATAGTGGAGGAGAGGAGTGAATTTTGAATATTTTACTCATTATTTTATTATTTCCCTCAAGACAACCAATAGTGTTGTTTCATATGGCCCCTAATTGTAATAAGTTAATGTGAGTTTGAAAAAACTGGCCTTAAATCCCTCATGATGTCATAAATAGTGTATTTAACTGATAATTTGTATATACAATATTTTACCTTATTTCACTATTCATAAAAAATTCAAATATTTCATAAAAATACCAGAAATTCAACCTAACCATTATTCAACGTGTAGAATTAAAAAATGAACTCAATTTTTTGAAAATAATTTTCTAAATATTATTAATTTAATTTTTAAATAAAATCATAGTTTATTCTAAAAATAACAATATTTAAACTATCATTCATTTTATATCACATTGAAAAATTAATCAGGATCTCATTATCTTATAAACATAAGAAAATAAAATAATAATATTATTTAATATTGATAAGGGTCATATTATTATTCATATTACAATTCATAAAGGTATGTTACTATTCACAAAATAATCATGTTTTTTCTATCAGACTTCAAATGACTTACTGATCACAACTCTAGATGATGGTTTTTCAAAATTCAAAACATAGTAGAGGAAAAGTTGTGTTTACCAGATAGATTATAATATGTGTTTTTTGGTAGGGGCTCAATGTATCATGTATTCAATATTTATTTTCAAAAACTTGGGGTGTTATATTTTATTTTGGGAAATGCATACATTACCATGAAATACTTTTTTACATACTAATAATGAAATTTATGGGATTTACAAGTTTATATTGTTATCCCTCTCTCATATTATTTTAATCCAATAGTTACCAAAACTGTTGTAAATATCAATCTTTTCAATGAAGGAAAAAATGATATGTTTTGGTAAATTTAAAGTGTGTGTAATTTCATATAAAATACTTCCATGCATGGACACAAGTGAGTGGATGCAGTTTTGGCATAGATTCACTTAGGGGTAATCACCTCGAAAATGTTTGGTTGAACATTACCTCATTCATCACATTAATGCATGATGAGTGGGCCTAACACCACATGCCTAGCTAGACACTTATTGAAGATATTCTTTGGAATGTTCACACACTCTTAATGAACCATAATAATCCATTGTTACTACTATTTCCTTAGTCTCCTACTAATGAAAACTATTATACCAAATTAAAATCTTCCATAGATAACCTAACACATTCAATGTACCATCTCCCCTATATTTTTATGAGGGAAATTTATGTTAATTTGATATTCCCCCATAGATTCTATGTTTATTAAGGTATGTTATCCTAGACATAAACATTATTATATTAAATAAAGAAGTATTTTTTCTATATTTCTCATTATAAAGATTGATATTTTTTATTTAGTAAGAGGTTCCTTAAAGAATGTTATGAATAGTCATGATGAATATTATAGGGAATGCATTAGACTAAACCCGATGATGGGTCAGGTCTAGAATTATATATCCCCTTGATGCATAGGCATGTATCATGAGACAAAACAAGTAGGTTTTTGGTGTATACCCCTTCCCATATTAGGAAAAATACCTTGGCACAAGGCCTTGAAAGTATGTTTTGGAGTCTAACATTATGCATTCTATCAATATGAGATCAATGATTATTGTTTTCAATGTTTTTTATTTATTTTCATCTGTATATCATGCTATAAGATTCGTTTGATTATGGATTCATTTTGGTCATTTATTATTTCCATATCACTTATGTCATGTTTATTTTCTGTAAGTTTCCATTGTATGCTACTCCTTACTGAGTATCTAATCTCACCCTTATTTTCTTTCCCATCATTGTGAAACCTATAAGAGGGATAGGTTTAATTTTAAGGCATATAATGGAAGGAATTATAATATTCTCACTATGTATTCTTGTTATATCTTATTTTTTAAAATGTAATGTATTTATGTATCTAGTATTCAAAGACTACTAAGTTGTTTTATCATGCATGAACACTTGTATTTTATACCAATAATTTATTATAACTATTATCTCTAGGTTTTTGGAGTCCAAGTTTTTATAGTTGGTATTAGATAAACTTTAGTAGGGACCTTGGGGTCATATTTAGAGGAACCAAGTGATATAGTATAAGTACTATGGAAAATCCTCAATATTTCTATGAAAAACTATATAAAACATAATAGAAATTATATTTTACAATTCAATATCATGAGTTAATAATTTTTATTCCATTACGGAGAGATGAAAACTAATATAAGAAATGAAAATGGTATCAACACCCATAGGTAATGTTTGGATGTTCCCCTTGAGTAATTAAATGAAGCTGGTATTGAGGCTAATTAGATCATAATAATATAAGGGAAATTGATCTATGTTTTGACAAATAATCACACCGGCATTGATCATCCTACCAATCCATAATATATTGTAACTATATGGACCAACTCATGTGAAAAAACTCTAGAAATTAGTGGAACTACCAATCCATTATTATTTGAACAATGGATCAAGCCTCTAGAGAATATCTTTCTCATATTTGAAAGTAGTGAAGTGGTAAAATTAGGGTTGATAGTCTAACATATAAAGAGAGATATAGGAAAATAGTGGTCACTAATTAAATAAACTAAAGAGTATGATAATATCAATTGAATGTAATTGGGTGCTTTTAAAGATATATTATATAAAAAAAATACATTCCCTGTGAGTAGAGTGAATAAATTGAAATGAAATTCCTTGATCATAGACAAAGGGAGGAGGAAAATATTATTGAGCATAAGGATAAATTTACAAGGTTATAAAGTCATTATGGGAGAACTATACATGGACCATAAATCAAGATTAACAATTTCATTTATGGGATAAATATTACCCTTAAAGGTTACTGGTCACTCATACCACTTCATTATATAAGGATATAGTCCCAAGTTCTATTAAGATAAAAAATGAGTTCTCCATTGAACTAATTCTGGATGAAAGGTCTATATCTTAAACTCCTTATATAATTGAAAATATGGAGTTGGTGAAGTTGAATAAATTTCTACAGGATTTGAGTGATAATGGACTGATATGCCCTAGAATTTCACAATGGTGATCCCTTATTTTAATCATGAAAAATAAGGATGGTTTTATGTGTCTGTTCATCGATTATAGGAAAATCATTGTCATCACTATAAAGAATAAATAACCTTTAGCATAATTTGATGAATTATTTGATAAACTTCAAGGATTACAATAATTTTTAAAGGTCAATATTTACTCTTTTATCATTTGTTAATGGAGAAGAAGGATGATATATTGAAGATATAATTTTGAACCAGGTATGGACATTATGATATTAAGATAATGACTTTTTGAATGACTAATATACCTATTATATCTATAGAAATGATTAACAGTGTGTTAAAGGATTATATTGTTAAATTTTTGTGGTACTTATTGATGACATATTGATATACTCTAATAGTTATGAAAATCATTAGATTTATCTACAAATAATTCTAGATACCCTTTGGAAAAGAATTTATATGGGGAACAAAATAAGTATAAATTTTGGGTCAAAAATGTTTACTTTATTGTTAATATTTTCTATATGTTTGGAATATATTTTGAACCTTAAAATAAAAAATTACTCAAAGAATATCCTACACCGATGAAAATATATGAGATACAATGTTTTCTGGGCTTATCTGGTAACGTTCATAGGTTTGTTCAAGATGTTTTCAAATTGGCCAACCTATAAACCAAGTTAAGATGTACAAGGGTTAAATAAACAAGGTCAAGGGAGTATGAGGAATGTTTTTAAGAGTTGAAGTGGAGACTGATTAATGAATTAGTATTAACATTACTATTGGGCAAGGAATATTTTTTAGTATATAGTGATGCATTAAATAAAGGATTTGTTTAAATCCTTTTATATAATGATAGATTGATTTCTTATGCATCAAGGATATTAAAAAATATTGAATAGAACTATCCAAATCATGGAATTTAGTTGATAGCTATAATATTTACATTGATAATATGGATACACTACCTCTATGGTGAAATATTTGATATATATACTAACCGTAAGATTTTTAATTACATATTCTCTATGAAAGATCTCAATATAAATTAAAAAAGATGGTCAGAACTACTTAAGGACTATGATTGATCAATACACTATAACCTTGGAATAGAAAACAAGCTGGCTAATGCATTGATTATGAGGGACCATGGATTTCTGACGATGATGAGGATTAAAAGGGATCTTATATACATATATATGGTGAAGATGTATATGGTGATTTTCAAGCAAGGGGATCCATCTTTCTTTCTCCATTAAATTAGTAAACCATCCTTACAAGAAAATATGTAGAAGTACCAGAAGGATAATTTGAACAAGAAAATAAATATTAAAGCATTAAAGGATTATAAAATGAATATTTTATCTATAGAGGTGGTCTATTGTAGTTTGGTAATAGGTTATGTGTTATATCCATACCAGAATTAAGGAGGGAACAGATAGATGAAGAATAAAAATAAAATTATCTATACACCCTAGTAGCATAAAAGATATATAGAGATTTAATAGACAGTTTTTAGTGGGATTGTATAATGTGGGAAATTGTAGACTATGTGTCTATATGTATAGTATTACAGTAGTTAAAGGCTGAAAGACAATATCCTAAGGGAGTAATGCATCCGATTACTATAACTATATGGAAGTGGGAAAATGTTACCATGGAATATATCAATAAGCTCTCAAATACTACAAGGAAGAATGATTATTTATAGGTTATTATTGCTCATATTTCCAAGACCAACAATTTCATAGAAATAAGAGAATATCTACACCATGATCCCATTACTAAGTTCCATATCAATGAAATTGAAAGGCTTTATGGGGAATCACTATCAATTGTATCTGATCATAACCATTAGATAAAATCGAAATTTTTTAAGAGTCCTCAAAAGGATATCGACACTTAGATACAGTTTAGAACTATGTACCATTCACAAATTGAGGGGAAGTATGAAAGGACTATCCATACTTTGGAAGACATGTTGAGAACATTTTCTCTTAACTAACAAGGAATGTGGGATTATTATCTACCTTTTATGGAATTTTCAAACAATAATAACATCTATTCATGCATCCATATAATACCATACAAAGCATTGTATATGAAGAAGTGTTTTACTCCGACCTTTTGGAATTAAGTTAGATAATAAAAGTTATTTTCCCTAAAGACTGTGGAGGATATTTCTATTAAATTATGTTCTATATAGAATCATATTAAAGAAACCAAAATTATAAAAAATAGTTTTGTTGGTAATTTATGGAAATAAATGGAATTTCATGTTAATATCATGTATTCTTGAATCTTTCACCATGTAAGGGAGTTATAATATTTTTTAAAAAGGGGAAGTTAATCCCATGCTAATTTGGGTCTTTTTAAACATATAAAATAATTGGGGTGTAATATTACTGATTGGTTATGTCTCCCAAACTTATTAAAGTATGCAACATCTTCCATGATTCATTATTGAGGATATACATGCCATATCCAATGCGTATTTTAAAATATCATGTGATAGAGTTGGATCGTAACTTGTTTTATAATTAGGATCTGGTCTTGATTCTTGACACTAGAGAGAAAATATTATAGAATCAAACAAATCTTTTAGTGAATGTCCTATAGAGAAATAAAAAAGTGGAAGAGGAAACTTAAGAACTTGAATAAACTACAATTAATGAATACCCACATTTTTTAATAACTAATATATAACCTAATTTTGATGATGAAATTATTTAGGGGGATAATACAATACCTGGGAACCTTTTGTATTAGGTAAACTCCATATCCTCAACTATCATGCAATACACCCATTAAAGAGCCTTCGTTCATTAATTTATTTAAAATATTAATGTTAGAATTTGAAATTGAACAAACTGACATCATTTTTGAATTCATCATTTAAAAATTACTTAAGTATGAAATTTTTATCTTTTTCAAAAAAGATCAATTTTTTGTCAATTTTTTTTTACAAAACATATAATTTTTATGAATTTGTCATTATATAATAATTACCAATAAGATTAAAAAAATTTAAGTAAAAAATATGAATCTAAAGAATAAAAATATTCATTTGAAAATAGTATATGAACTTATAAATCCTATGTGCAATATTTTTAGAACTAATTAAAATGTTACATTAATTAGAAAAACTAGTTTCAGTATTTTCGTAAAATCAAGTATTTTAAAGGGTGATTAGGTTTTTCATTTCCTTGAAAGGATTATAAAATTAATTTTTTTTATAAAAAAAAAAATTTATTTCTCTTAAATAAGTATCCAATATACTTTTATCTTACATGTAAATTTAAATAATAAAAAATTTATTTCCCTAAAAATTTATTTTTTGTGAATAAGTGTGTTTATTTTAAAATTAAAATTTCACCCTTTATAAATTTTATTTGATAAATTAATTTTAAAATTTTAAATCATAATTATAAAATTACATAAATGGTTCAATCTTAATATTATATGTTAAAATTAATTACCATGTTTAGAATGTATTTACCAATGTAATATTAAATTAGGGTAAAAGTTAATAGTTAAAACAAAAATCCCTAAAACAGTACAAATTGTCTCAAAGGGAGTGGTTTTAGTGATTTTAGACCCAAAATAATTATCCAATTTTTTTTCTATTTTTTCCTTTGACCCTTGAATATTAACCTTGCATTGTTGAAAATGTATTGTTTACTCCCAAAACTACCATTCCTTTCACTTATAAAAGGGAAACACTTCAACCACTTCAAGGCTGACTTATAATTCGAATTTCTCTATGAATATATGCCATTATTATCCTCCTAAAACCCTGTCCTAGTTTTAAAATCCTTTGGTCACCATTAGTAATCATATGGCCTTTATTTATAATGATACATACAAGGAAAATTCAAGTCTCTAATATGAGTATTATAACCGACTAGGATTTTCCTTTTAATTATATTAATTCAAATTTATTATATCCAAAATGATATATTGATAATACTATAATTTATAACATTTATTATTACTATATTGATTTTTTACCATTTTTTATTTATATACCCCATCCATTAATAAAAATGAAACCATTGTTCATGCATTGTCCAGACTACCACCTCCACGACGCAACATGATTCATTTTCTATCACAATTTTAAATGTATGGATATAAGGATGGAATTAAAGAAAAAATATGATTTTTATGATATAGTTATGGTTATAGTGTGACAAAACATAAAACCTATTAATTATATGATAAAAAAGATCATCCTTAATTTAATCATTTAAAATAATTGTACAAAGAGGAAAATATTTTATTCAAATTGTGTAATATTTTATTATACATTACTTCTAATTATAATTACTTCCAATTATAATATGTAAAACTAATAAACACTAAATATTATCATTATGCTTATATTATGATGATATTACAACAAAACCACATAATAATCATTCATTAAATCATGGAATGTTCATGTTTAGGTTAGTTTAACCACCTATAAGAAGAATACTATGAATTTATATCATGAAGGAATATGGGAACATAATTACTGGTATAATATTATATAAACATGTAAAAAATTATTTTATTATTCTATATACATTATATCAATATTTATTTCATTAATTAAGAAAACACCCTTTGTTTGTCAATAATCACCGAAACATGCTTGTTATTGATTTCATCTTCAATGATAAAGAGTTAAATGATATTGAATGGAATTTGAAACATCATAAATAATTATAAATCATCCCTAGAAGTAAATTTACTGATCTTTTAATAATGAAATTTGTAAGGATAATGAAATCATACATTGCTATTACAAAACTAATACAAATTATCAAACCTATAAATATCTGATGGGTGGGGCCCATAATTATAAAGTACATCAATTCATCAATGGGTATCAGGGGATAAAAAGGTTGTTTTTTGGTTTATACCACTTCCCATATCCTTATAAGTGTCTTATCATAGGTCCTTGATATAAAATTAAATTTACCATAATTAGAAAATTATTTTCATAAAATGGAGTTAATATTTGAATTATACACATCAAAAAATATTTAGGGTTAATTTTCGTGATTTTTCTGAAACACTTGAATTTTTTTGAATATTAAAATACAGTAATTTATAGTATATATAAATTATAAGTTAAATAAACTATTCATTGATTCATGGATGGTGTAATAAAAATTGGTTCGAAATAAAATCATATAATTACTATATTTATTCTCAATAATCAACACTTTTTCTTTTCTTGATCAAAATAATAAACTAATGAATTAAAGAATGAAAAAAACCCCTCCTCCACTATAAATATTATGCCTCACCACCTCCTCTCCTCACACATCTCAAGATTTGATCCTTGTATTTATTCATCCCAATATTCTTCCCAAAAATCTCTTCTAATTCCGAGATATTTTTGGTCTTTAAAAAAGACAACAAAAAAATCCACTAAGGAGGTTCTCAAGAAGAAGGAATCAAAAAGTAAAACCCTTTTCATTTTCTTTCAATTTCTTTTACATATTCCTTTATTTTTTTATATTCTCCTCAAATATCCTTGTCCAAGTGTCATTAAATCCCAAGTATATCATATATACTAGAATTGTATCATTTTTATGGAATAATTATTCACAAAATCTAATATCCAATCTCTTTTATTTTAAGAAAGAAAACATCGTCCGTGAGGTGTCGATCTACCACCTTCGTGGATGACATGCTTTAATGTTTCAATTACACCTTCAAGGATGGTCATGAAAACTTTTTTATTATTGAATCAGATTATAATATCTGTATTATATATTATGTATTGTTTTGAAATAATTTAGTACACATGATATTAATTTATAAAACAAAATGAGTTTATTGTGATAAAAAATGCAAAATTAATCTAAACGATTATCATAAATGATTTATCTAAACTAATATCATTAATTATTTATATAATGAATTATCCTAAATTATAGATAAAATGGTACTTTAATATTCTATATGTTCATTAATAACATATAAGATCATTTCAAGATAACTATCCTCATTCTACATGTTTTTCCATACTCATATACAAGTAAACTGATCATGAAAACCAAAGCAACTCACGCTTCTGAGAGATGAAATTGAATTTAATAACCCAGAAAAAGGGACATAAATGAAATTTATAAAATTATAACAATTAAAATAAATCTATAAAAGGTTCTAAATTAATCATTTATTTTATTTAATATTATTATCCAAGACTTTAAGATCAAGTGAAAAACACCTTCAAACATAAGGTTAGGGATTCTACCTGAACCTCCATTATTCTTTAGAGTTACTCTTCCTCTCCTTTTACCCAAATTAAATTATCTTTTAATTTTGTTTAAATCTTATAAATTTTGTTCATATGTTCCAAACTCATGTATCAAGGTCCATTCATCTTCATCTTCAGGGACATAAATTTTTTTAAAATATTCCCCACCCAAGTGGTACATGCTCCTACTTGGCATCCAAAGGTCCCAGGATCAAATCCAAGAAGGGAAAAATTTACGGGGTACTATAGCAGTACTGTAGCGGCGGATGTACTATAGCGGGTACTATAGTGGCACATGTACTTTAGCAGTACTATTTACTAAGGGGTCCTTTGGGTCAAAAAATTGGTTTTCAAGCCTTGTATTCAGGCCACTTGTCTTTGGGCCTTCAGGATATGTAATGGGTCTCCCTCTACCCACACTAAAGAGGTCATTTCATTAATAATAAATTGAAGCTTCATCCCCAACCTTTAAAAAAATTCTTCCCAATAAGAAGCCTGATTTAGTGGAACTTCCTGAATTCTAACCCAACTTAAAGTGCACTATATAATCTTTTTTAATCCACCATTATTTTTATAAAATCAATCATTTTATTATTAAAGCTTTCCTAGTTCACTTATGGATTTATATAAAAGATTATTCCCTATTCTGCTTTAAATTATCTTTAATGTTTTCCTTAAACCTAACCAAAATTCTTTATTTATAAGGTTTCTTAAATTCAATTCTTACATGTATTAACTTCTGTTTGAAATAAGTTATCTTGATCTATGCCTATTTTCATGTATAAATGTCTATGTATTATTTAAATCATTTATTTCATGGACACCATTTTGATATTCCCTTACGTTATGCCTTTTTGACAAGATTATAATACCCAATTATTACCATGGGTAACCCTTATGTTTTTTTTGATTCCTTATGTATTATTATTTATGTGGAACACATAATCATTGAAATGTTATGATGGGTGAAACCATATAGAGCTCTAATTATTTGGGTAATTTTGAGTCTCATGAGATGTTATGTGCAAAGCTCTAAATGGTTAGCCATAACTTATGCTCCTCTATGTGTAATAAGTGTTGACTCGTGATCCTTTATGTGAAAAGAGAACTGACTCATGATAGATTCATATTTTATATTGCTTATAATATTCTATAATTCCATGATTATATGATCCCATGTTTTATATAGTATGACTCTATATGTTTGATCATGTTCTATTCCTTTTTGTGTCATTATATTATGCCTTCTAACCCATGTGCTAAGCATTATATTAATGTTTATTTACTTAGTGAAATTTTATCTCATCCATTTGTTCATGTTATCCTCAGGTTAACCTATGCATATGTAAGGGATCAAAATAAGTTAGGAGATCATAATGGATGATAAATAATGATATGTTTTATTTCATCATATGTATTCAATTTTATATTCTTATTATTCTAAGTCACTAGACATTATCATCCTTGTCTTGTAATTTGATGTTATAATATGCTTAAAATCATTTAATGATATGTGTAAAAGGGTAGGGTATATATTGTTGGAATATGTGGAAACATTTATTCATTTTTGGAGACTAGGAATAGATCACCTTTTTAATAACTCTAGAGATAAGAATATGTATGATAAAACATCCTTCAATTTTGGTTAGTATAGATTAAGTGGTTTATCAAGATAATATATTTCTGTCGAGATAATTCATGTGGATGTGGTTCTATAATAGATGTACCTAGGAGTAATAAATCCAACAAAGTGTTTTGGGCCTTATTCAGGGCAACCTAGTACACAAAAATTGGCCTTACTGTGCACCTGTTTTGATACTCCTGGGGGATATGATTTGGTAAATTTCTATGATTATTATGTACCATTATTAATGGAACAAGAAAATTCCCAGAAGAATATATTTTAGGAACCATATCATGGATAAACTAGATTGAAACCTAGGTAATTACAAGTTAGGATATACTTTTCATTTAATAGTTTATCCTTTTATGTTTAAAGTTTCCTTTTTATATATATTAGATAAGTATTCGATTCCCCTAATTATAATTTTCTTTTTCTTAGATAAAAGATTAAAATTGAAGAACATGTGCCAACAATCAATGTGATATGAAATGTGACGATTTCCCAAATGATATGAAAAATATGATGTAAATGAGTGCTCGAAACATCATGAAAGTAATTTCTCAGCTGGCTCAAATTATTAATAATAACATGAATCATGTGGAATTCCCTCCATCTCCTAGGAGAGTGGAAGTTTCCATAAAATACTTCATGTTGAAATGGCCTCCCATGTTTAATAGATCTTCTAATCCAATCCTCATGGAATAGTGGATTAACTCCATTGAAAGCCATTATCTCTACTCCAGTGCTCAGAAGAAGAGAATTTTGTTCTAGAAGTATATCGTTTTGATGGGGAAGCTGATAAGTGGTTGATACAAATCAAAAATACAATGTCCAAGGAGGAAATTGATTCCATGGATTGGGAGGAATTCAATAAAAAAATTCAATAGACATATTCCTCGAACCCTCCATATCAAGTTGGAAAGAGAGTTACTTAGACTTAATTAGAAGGAAGATGAGTCTATTGGGGCATATGAAAAAACTTTTTCAAGTCTTTCAAGGTACCCCTCTATCTTTGTCATGAACACTGAAATCATGGTTGATCAATTCTATAGATGCGTAATGTCGAATCTATGAAAAGAATTGGAGATTTGAGACTTTGATAGTTATGAGTAGATTTTGAATTGCTCCCACAAGATTGAAATGGAGATCAGAGACTCTCAATAGTCTAATGTTCCCGGTGAAAAAAAGAAAAATGGAATCTAATATGGGTGGATCAGAAAATAAATCCCATGATGGAAAAAATTGAATATCCCACGTGTCAAAATTGTGCAATGATGTATCTTGGTAACTATATAAGGGAACCGAGAAATGCTTCAAATGTGGAAGAATGGGCATCTAGATAAGAACCATCGAAGGGCCATGAATAATTACACTAATTTGGAAGAAACAAGGAAGGTTTAGATCAATGATCAGCCAATAGTGAAATGTTTCAACATCAAGGAACATGAGTATTTTCCAAACCAATTCCCTAAGACCAAGGTTTTCAGAGGCAATCAACAACAACCTCTAGGGAAACAAGGAAGGGCTTATTCTATCACTATTGATGATGTGGAGTCGAAAAATGATGTGGTTACATGTGAATTGGTTATTCATTCAAGAATATAGAACATACTACTTGATTATGGTTCTATGCATTCTTTTATATATTCAAGTTTTTTAGAACTATTCAAACACCACCTCAAAATTTGGAGATTGACTTATCTGTTAGAACAGATAATGGGGAAATTTTTGGATCCAAAGTACATAACTCCTACCCAGTTAATTTTTGTGGAGTAAACCTCTCAGAAAATCTTATCATACTTTCTGTGGTATAGTTTCATTCTATTTTGGACATGGATTGGATATCTTTAATATAAATACAACATCAACTTTCAGGAAAGAGAGATCATTATTCACATCCTGAAGCATCCTCCAATTTATTACAAGTGTAAGGGGATGATGAATCTCTTTAAAAATTGGCATCTCAAGTGTGGATATTATAGATTTATGAGAAATCATATCTCTATAAAATGATTGAGACTAAGGAGATGATCATTCTTGAAGATACGACCATCATGAGTGATTACACTAATTTATTCCATGAATAATTTTATGTTCTTCCACCTGACTTAGTGGTTGAGTTTGAACTTATTCCTAGGTATCTACTTATATCAAAGACACCTTACAGAATGGTGACCGTTGAACTGGAAGAACAAAGAATCAGTTACAAGATAATCTGGACAAGGGTTTTATATGACCGAGTGCTTCACCATGGAGTGTTCCAATCCTCTTTATTATGAAGAAGGATAGTTTATTATTCATATTAATCAGTTATCATGTTCTAAATAAAATCATGATAAATAAAAAGTCCCCCTAAAAAGGATAGATGACTTATTCGATCACCTACGTGGGGAAATTTATTTCTATAAGGAAGACCATTGGTCAGGATATCACTAATTAAAGGTAAAGAATGAAGATATTCCCAAGAATTCCTTTTTAATGAGGTATGGACACTATGAGTTTATATTTATGCCCTTTGGACTCACTAATTCTCCAAAAAAATTCATGGATTTAATCAATAGAGTCTTTAGAGACTATCTTGACGAATTTGTCATAGTCTTTATCGATGATATTATGATATTCTCCAAGAGAAACGAGGAACATGAAGAGAATTTTAATACCATGTTTAGGTCTTTGTGAAGAGATAAACTATATAAAAGGTACATTAAATGGGAGTTGTGGATGGAGTAAGTATCATTATTGGGAAATTATATCACCAGTAAAATAATATCTGTGGACCCTTCCTAGACAAAGGTAATCAAAGAGTCTCCCAAGACAATATCTGTAATGGACATCAGTAGTTTCCTTGGCCTAGCTGGGTATTACCAATGATTTGTGAAGAACTTATCACGAGTGTAAAACCTAATAAACATGCTGAAATGAAAGGGAGTGAAGTTTTTCTTGACTAAAAAATGTGAGGAAATCTTTAAGGATCTCAAAAAGAGGGTTATCATTGTGTCAATACTCACACTCCCAAAAAATGGAGAACTCTTTGTGGTGTACAAAGATTCTTCAAATAATGTCTTAGGTTGTTTACTGATGCAAAATGATAATGTGATATCCTATGCCTCAATACAATTATAAATTCATGAGAAAAACTATCTTAAACATGATCTGGATTTGGCGACTATGATCTTCACATTAAAAATATTGAGAAATTATATCTATGGGGAGAAGTGTTAGATATATACTAATCACAAGAGTCTCAAATATATATTCACATAGGAGAAGCTGAATTTTTTCCAGTGAAGACGGTTAGAGATCATCAAGTATTATGACTGCTCAATCCATTACATCCTGGAAATGAAAATAAGGTGGCATATTATCTAAGTAGAAAGGATATTGTATCTTTATTAATGATAATAATTGAGAAGGATCAAATCTTCTTAGACATTCAAAGAATGGAAATGGAAATAATTAATATATGAACATCATCAATCATTTCTCAAATGATTTATCAACCATCCCTTATAGAGATACTAAATGATGCTCAATGAAATGATGTGAAAATTTTGAAAAGGGTGGAAGCTATCCAAAATGGGAAATGCTCTAAGTTCAAGATCAGTAAGGATGGAGTCGTAAGATTTGGGTCACAACTATGTGTACCATCCAATCCAGAGATAAAAAATGATCTTCTAAATGACATGTATATCTCAACCTTCTATATTCACCCAAGGAGTATAAATATGAACTGGGATCTCTAGGGGAACTTTTGGTGGGACAATATGAAAAAAGAGATCCCTGAATATACATCAAAGTTCCTGATAAGTCAGAAAGTGAAGTATGAAAGGAAATACTATGAAGAGATGATGTAACCATTACCCATACCAACATGGAAATGGGAAAACATCACCATGTAATTTGTCACTGGACTTCCAAAGACATCTTGAGGAGACAATACTATATGGGTTATTGTGGATTATCTTACAAAGATAGATCACTTTATCACAATTCTAGAGGACGTTTACTGGATCAACATACACGAATATACATCAAATAATTTGTATGTCTACATGGATTAAAACTATTTACTATATCTGATAGAGGACCTAGATTCACCTCTATGTTTTGGAAAGGCATTCAACATGCTCTAATAATTGAGTTGAACTTCATTACAACATATCATTCTAAAACTAAAGGAAAATATGAGTAGAATATTCAGAAACATTAAGATATGTTGATAGAATGTTCTATGGACTTCAAAGGAGGATGAGACTAACATATTATACAGGTAAAAATCTCATACAAAAATAGTTTCCACTCAAGGATCCAAATGGCTCTATATAAAGCCCTTTATGGGAAAAGGTGAAGAACACCGACATGCTAGGATGACGTCAGTGAACGTAAGATACATAGACCTAAAATAGTCGAAGAAATGGTGGAGAAGTTAAAAAACATTCAATAACACATCAAGGAATCATAAAGTCAAAAAAAGAGCTATGTATACAATCTTTGATTGGACATGGAGTTTATAGTTAGAGACATGGTATTCCTCAGCGTATCGTCATGGAAGAGGATCATGTAATTTGGGAGAAAGAGAAGCTAAGTCATAGATACATTATCCCCTTCAATATTCTTGATCATGTTGGGTCTGTGGTCTATTGACTATCACTTCCAAAAACCATGTCTCAAGTACATGATTTATTCCATGTATCCTTCTTAAGAATGTACATACCAGATCATTCATATGTACTAACTTTAGAGGTGGTATAGTTGTAGAATGATCTTTCTTATGAGGAGTACCCAGTGAAGATCTCAGATTATAGAGATAAAGTTATATGCAACAAGACTACTCACCTAGTCAAAGTAATTTTGAACAATCATAAATATAAATAGTTTACATGGGAACCAAATAAAGCGATGAAAAACAAGTACCGAAACTAATTTTAAAATTAGAATGTAAAATGTAATTTCAAGGGTGAAATTTCAAAAGGGGGAAAGAACGTAACAAAAAAAAGTTTTATCTATAGAAATTACCTTATTATAATTATGTCAAATGGTATAAACACATAGTGAAAACAATTAATGAATTATAAATTATTAATGAATGAAATAAAAAGTATTTCTAGAAGTTAAGGAACCTATACCGATGAAATAGTTACTTAAAAATCATAATAGTAATGTGGCCCTTATGAATAGTGAATCAGCCAATTCAATAGTAACCTCACTAATGAAAGTATAAATGACATTTATCTATCTTATAAGTGAAAATATGATATAATTATATCATATTATTTATAGATAAATATTTTAAAAAGTATTAATTAATTGTTCGTATTTTCATAAGTCACAAATATTTAATTACAATTGTATGAATAATTTAATAATTTAAAATAAAATGTAATTTAAAAAAAATTCATTCATAAATTAACATTTTTATGTCTTATTATTATAAGATAATTTTATGAGACCTTAATTAATTTTTTTAATGTGATATAAAATCAGTTATAATTTTAATATCTATATTTTGCAAGTAAATTATGATTTTAATTTAAAAGAAAATTTAGCATTTTTACAAAATTATTTTCATAAAATTGAGTTTATTTTTTAATTCTACACATCTAAAAAATTTTAGGTTGAATTTCTAGGATTTTTCTAAATTACATGAATTTTTTGTGAATAGTAAAATACGGTAATTTACTATATATATACATTATAAGTTAAATGCAATATTAATTGATTCATGGATGATATAAGAACAATTGGTTAGAACTCAGATTATCTATTTACTTTATTAAGTCTCATGAATCAACACTATTGATTTTCTTGATCAAAATAATATACTAATGAATTAAATAATGAGAAAACACCCCCTCCTCCACTATAAATATCACCCCTCACCACCTCTTCTCCTCACACCGCTCAAGATATGATTCTTGTCTATATTCAACCCAATACTCTTCCCAAACCTATCCCCCACATCCAATATCTTTTATCTTAACAAAAGACCAAAAAATATCCCCTAAATAGGTTCTCAAGAAGAAGGAATCAAGTGGTAAAACCCTCTTCCCTTTTCTTTCAATTTCTTTTTCATGTTCCATTATTTTCATATCTTATCCTCACTTCCCCTTGTCCAAGTGGAATTAAAACACTATTATATCATATATAATTGAATTTTATCATGTTTATGGAATAATTAATCATCAAATCTCATCTCATGTGTCTTTTAATTAAATAATGAAAACATCATCCGTGAGGTGCCGATCTACCAACTTCGTGGATGACGTGCTTTTATATTTCAATTACACATTAATGGCTGGTCATGAAACAATTTTTATTGGTGAATAATTTTATTATATGATTATTATATATTTTTTAATTTTTTTGAATCATTTGGTACGCATGATATGAATTTATAAAACAAAATGAGTTTTCTCTGATAAAAAAATGATAAATTAATCTAAATGATTATCATTAATGATTTATCAAATGAATCATCCTCACTTTGAGAAACAAAATAGAATTTTAATATTATATAAGTTCATTAATAACATATAAGTTCATTTCTGGTAAACTATCCTCATTCTATACAATTTTTCATATGTATATATAAGTAAACCGATCATGAAAACCAAGGAAACTCACTCTTTCGAGTGATGAAATTGAATTTCATAACCCATCAAAAGGGACATAAATGAAATTAATAATATTATAAAAAATACAGTAATTGTATAAAATGTCTATATTAATTATTTAATGTATTTAATTTTATTATTCAAGACTTTAAGATCAAGTGAATAACACCTTCAGACTTAAGGTAAGAGATTCTACCAAAACCTCCATTTCTTTTTGGTTACTCTTCATATATATTTACCCAAATGAAATTACATTTTATTTTTATCTAAATCTTCTAAATTATATTTATATGTTCTAAAATCATCTATAATGTTCCATTAATACTTATTTTTTGGTACATTCATGTTTTTAAAAGGTTCCTTACTCAATTATTCTCAATAAGGAAGCCCGATTTAAGATAAATTCCAGAATTCTTACCCAACATCAAGTGTACTCTATAATATGTTTTAATACACCATTAATTTTCTAAAATCTATCATTTTATTACATAAAATTGCATGGTTCACTTCTGGTTTTATATTAAATATTATGCCATTTTCTTCTTGAAATGGTCTTTAATGTGTTCCTTAAAACACACTAAAATGTTTTCTTTGAAAAGCTTCCTACATGCCATGTTTACATGTATTCACTTTAGTTTGACATAACTTATCTTTATCTATACTTATTTTTCCTTATGAATTTCCAATTATGATTTAAATCCTTTATTTCATGGACACGATTGTTATATTCCCTTATGTTATTCCATTTTGACAGGATTATGATACCCAATTCTTACCATAGGTAACCCTTATGTTTATGTTTGATTATTTATTTATTATTCTTCATGTGGAACACATATTAATTAACATGTTAATATGGGTGAACTTAGATATCACTCCAATTCATTGGGTAATGTTTAGTCTCATGAGACGTTATGTGCAATGGTCTTCGTGGTTAGCCTTTACTCATGCTTCTCAATGTGCAACGAGCCTTGACTCATGGTCCTCTATGATCAACGAGCCTTGAATCATGCTAAAGTAATGTTTTTTGTTTCTCCCACATTACAATTATTACATGATTAGATTATCCCATGGCCTATATTTTATGATTCCAAATGTTTTATCATGCTTCATTAATTTTTATATCATTATATCATGCATTACAACCCTTGTGCTGTGCATAATATTTATGTTTTTCCCTTGATTGGATTTTTAGATCATGCCCTTGTTCATGTTATCCCCAAGTTATCTTATGGGGATGTAAGGGCTCAATGTAATTTAGGAGAAAATAATGGATGATAAATAATGAATTGTTTTATTTAGCACCATGTTTTCAATTTTTGGAACCTAGTCTTCCAAGACACTAGACTTTACGATCCTTGGCTTATAATATGACGTTAAATTATTATTAAAAATCATCCAATGATATCTGTAAAAGTATAGGGTCACTATATATTATCTTATGTTTGAAAATTTAATGTATTTATGTATCTAGTCTTCCATGATTATAATGTTATTTTATCATGCATGAACTCTTGTATTATATGATAGCAATGTAATATAACTACGATCGTTGGGTTTCTAGAGTCTACTATGATTCAATCCTTACCTTAACCCATACCCACATAGATATAGCATAGTATTCCAATGTACTATGACAAAAATTCTAACCCAAAGCTGTAAAGAAACCATCACTTATACATCAATTATGAAAATGATTCAACATAATTATTTTAAAACTAAAACAATTTACTTGAAAGAGATGATATCAATTCACTATAAAATATTTTCTCCCAAAAACACAGAGTAATCCCAAATTGTTTGTTGAAACTAAATTTTAAAATAATTAAAAAAACTTCCACCATGCATTGATTCCAAGTAATATTTTACCCAGTATTATTCTTGGAAATATTGGAATTATGTAAGTATTTCAAAAATAACATTTAGTCATATAATTTAAAATATAATCATAAAATATACAACCCAAAAACCTAGGTTTAAAGAGAAAATCACGTCTCATATTTATAATTAAAATTTCCTTGTTCCAAGGAAAAAAAATGTTGAACAAAACCAATAATCCCATTAACTACCTAACAAACCATTTACTCAATCCACAAACTCTCCCTCCTTACTAAAAGACCACATGGAAAGTCAATTAATAAAATGAATGAATCCTAGGTACCCAAATATCATAATTCACATTTCATTTACTAATACTTATAAATAAAATACTCAATATTGATATATGGTTAATTACTTCCCCAACCATTAGTTTAATACCAAATATTTCTCAATATAAATCTTCTATAAAAATAAAAAAAATAATGTTTTGAGGGTATAATTAAATTTTCAAATCAACTGCACTATGGTTTAAAACAAACCAAACCAAATAATTATATAATAAAGGAAACCTCTATCTATGTTATAAAACCAATGAAATTACACAAAAAAATAATGTATATTCCAATAACAATATACAAATCCTCTCAATAGTAATTAACACATATATTGGTACTTAATGATTTTTATCCATATCAAAATGATAAATTTTAAATATTCAAATGTTCCATTCCATTTTCCAACTCAAGAGTATCAATTATAAAATAATACTCAAGAAATTATTTTATCATTATAACGACCAAAGAAAATTGTAACACCCTGAGATTTTATGAAAAATATTCTTTTAATTTCATTAATGTCTTGTGTTGTATGCTACACCAAGATTACCTTGCGCTATACGCAACACCGTATTAGCTTGCAGTATACACAACACTATTCTTGGATCGTGTTACTCACAATTTTGATAATAGTTATTCTATGCAACATTGAGTATATATATATATATATTCAATGTATAAATGAAATATGGTTGGATTATGTTATACGAAACAACGAAGGATTCTTCCACAACATGCAACCCTGACTTGGCTTGCATTACACGCAATCGCGACCTTCCTCGATAGCGTGTGTTGTATGCAATACCGTGTTTTACTAAACAACGATATATTATTATAATATTATTATGAACTAGCCGTTATGAATAGTATTAACTAAATATTGAATTTTATAACATTATTATTCATCTTATACATTTTCTAGAACGTGTTAAGAGAACAAAATCAATTTTTTGGGTAAAATAAGTCTTTTTCAAAAAATGAGGTTTTACCGCCTTTTGATGGCGCACCCACATTAAATATAGTTTTTGACAAGTTTATAAGTTAAATTTTAAAAAATAAAATTCTTCTTTAGAATCAAGATATAAAAATTTACTTTGGATAAATTTTTCATATTATTCTGATAACTTTCATATTTTAATGAATAGTTAAAACACGCTATATTTTAATTAAAAACAACTTTTTTGATCATAATAAATTATGTGGTTAAATAATAATATTGAATGGTTTAAAAGTATAAATAGAATATATTTTTACCATTTAATATAATGTATGTCATTAGCCTTGATTTTTCATTGAATTCGTAGGATAAATAAATTCAATCTTTGGCAATGTTTTATCTTTTAAAACCTGTTTTCTTAACAACGGGATTAATTTTAAATTAATTACTGCAAATTCTCTGTTTTGAATTTTGAAAAATGGATTCCATATTTGGAATCAGTGGGTCCAAATTATATTAATAGGTTACTTTTTTTTGATATTATGAATAGTAACTACGGTAATTTTTATTTACTACGGTTAAAGTTAAATAGGGTAATTCAAGGTTAAAAGAATATTATAATAATTAAAAATTACATTGAAACTTGTACTAACCTTATTTTATGAGTATTGGACGACCATGGGCATCCTTGGGTTGATTTTGGGACCCCATGGAGCCTCTTATGAAAGACAATGACACATTAGATTAATTAATTTAATGTAAAGACAAAATTGGAATTAACAAATATCGTTTAGTAATTAATTTTTATAAGGGGATATATAAATTATATTTTGACTATAAATATTCATTGGAAAGATAAAAATATTTCCTATATGTTGGTATTTTTTTTATAATTTTTAGACATCATATAAGTTACATTATTTATGACACAATAAGGATTCAGTATTTACCACATTAATAAATGATTTAAATAAATAAGATTAAAATGATTAAAATATCATACAAAACCTGTCCAATTCCTATTGGATGATTTTATTTCTAATATGAGTCATCATATCTTTGAAATTAATGTGTTTTGGACCTCTTGAAACCTAATATATGTTTATAATAAAATAATGTTTTCACACTTTCCTAAAGAGCCCCTCCACTCCCTTATAAAAGGAGACCACTTCTATGAAATTACTCACACCTCTCAAGCCTTTTGGCTCGTCCAAACTCTGCCCAACTAAGCTCCCTACATCCCACTCCTCCCCCTTGAAGCCATAAATTAGGCATAAGACTTATCAATAAGTTCTTTTGGTTCAAGCCAAAGGAAGTTACCAAAATTAAAGGTAACAGTTTCTCTTAAGTTGTTTTCTTTTATTCTACTTCTCCAACCCCTAAAATATTTTTAATCCTTTATTTTCTGACAACAACAGTAACTTGAAAATACTATGATGTTTTTATGATAAGTATTAGAACCACACTTACATACCCATACATCTAATGGATGAAGAACATAATGTTTCTGTGATGGCAAACTAACGCCTCACGAAATGATGATTGTTCGATTTTCCCCTACCGCCTCTCATGGTGGCCATTATGATGGAACTGTATTTATATATAATATATATTATGTTTATTATTTCTTTATTCTTCTTTAATTCCCAATTATATCAAGACTTTACGGTTTCCATAGTCGGTAAATACGATAATCTCATTTGAGGAAGTGCGGACTACCGCCCCCTCAAAGTGATGTGATTCGTTAATACCTTATGTGGGATGTATAAAGGGTGTGGTTAATGATATTATATATGATATTATACTGGAATTTTAATATACCTATGTATAATTATGTTTTAATTCCATTAAAATAAGAAATAGAAATGAAAGTAGCGTTCATGCGTACGTACAGCTTACCGTCTCCATGAACGGTGCGTTTTATTTTTTACCTCCATATGTTATGTACTATTATAAATGCTTGTATATTCTGGATATATAATGAATGTATATGATATATAAACCATGATTTATATTTTTGAGGTAAGTAAATCATGATATAAGTAATAATAACATCAAGAACAACAAGTCCAAACACGTACGAAAAATAAGATGGTTTTACACAAAACGCTACTTTAACATTAATTTACATAAGAATGGGTAACATAAAGCCATAAGTGAACCATATATGATATCATAACAATGAATATGATTCTGTAATAAGTCAATTACATTATTTAAATCATTATACAGGAGGTTCAGACTCTTACGAAGAAAATTGGACCTAAGGTAAGGGAAATATCACAATCTCATTTTTATCGGAGATTGTTTATACTTTGGTATTTACTGGGGTGTATTTTATCACCCACATCCATGTTTCCTCAATATGTAATATTTATATCCTTTTAAAATAGTTTATATCCAATTTTACCCTTCGGTGAGTTTTTAGTAAAAGATATGAATGGAATCTTTTGTCGTTTTTCGTACGAGGTACTTTTTGACTTTTCCGACAAAAGTACGAGAAGAATGTTTTCTTTTAACTTATGCGGCATGAATGGAATTTTTAAAAAATTATTTCCAAGAATATTCCCTTAGAAGTTTTCAAGTTTATTTTTAATCAAATTCTTTTAGTTATAATTTTATTACATGTCAAGAAAGGAAAAGTGTTTTTCAAGTTGAAAGGATATTTTCCTCAAGAATGGAGTTCAAGTGCTTTATCATAATTATTTTCCATCTAAGAAAATATAGGGTTCTATTTATATCCCTATTATTTCATTGATTTGATTGTGTTGTGATGGAATTATTTTTATGAATTCCTTTATCTTATATGAATTGTTTTATGATGTCATGTTGTTTAAGAATCCCATTTTTACTACATGGGTTATGCAATGATGTATGATTTATGATTTTGTGGCACACATAAGAATGGTATCATTATGAGATGGGTGGACCTATATATCCCTCCAATGCATTGGTTAAATATTTTATATCTCATGAGATAGACATGGCTGGAATGGTAGGCTATACCAGTTCAGTGAAATAGGACTGAAACGAGGAGTGAACTCGGTTCAGAAAGGGACTTTGTCCACTAAGATAGTCTTGGCAATGAGTATTGACTAATAAGAAATGATTCTCTATGATTTTGTGTGCATGACACAAAGTTTCATGTTCTATGTTATGATTATTGGGATTACATTTCACTACTATGATTTATCGCATGTTATGAAATTATGATCTCTTTTGCAGGTTAAGATTTCCAAAAGATATGTTCTTATGATTTTGATGTGATTGATATTTCTTTTGTTTTCCCTTACTAAGCATTTGAGCTCACCCTTTTATGTTTTCTTTTCTCCAGGACATAAAGAAAGGATTTAGGTTTAAAAGAATGAATATCTTTATGGGAGATGTTGAAGATCTTTCACCACAATTAGAAGATTATATTCCGAGTTTCCAAAGACACTAAACTATTACGGTCCTTGTGTGTGTGTTTTTGTTATGTACTAAGTATTCCGCAAAAGTAATGTAATGTATATGTACGTCAATATTTGGGTCTCTACAAAAATAATGCCCCCTTACTTGAAAATTACACACTATAAGGGAAATCCATAACATAAAATTAGGATATATACACCCAATCCTCTTGTAACGTCCCAGTTCTAGGTGTCACCTAAAGGTGCAACATACCCGGTTGGTCACATGGCCTCAAGAGCATTTCCCCGAATTCCAGAGGCTGCTGACTAGCAGTGAGGGCCTTGGATGTGATAGTGGGGAAACTATTCCCTCATTGGAACAACATGCACTATATAATAACAATTAAGAAATAGTATCAGAATCCATATACCATACAAGAAGTAAATAGAGGAAGACTAAAATTAAATAACAACTGGAGAACATATATAAATGATTCATGTAACATATGTCTTGGAAAGCATCCAAACAAGACAATATGCTGGAAATACAATTGAACCAAAGTATAAGGAAAATAGAAAACATCTAGCAGCATCGCAAGCCTAAGCTTGGTCCTATGCTCTCTAGCTCCAATTATTCAATCATGTACCTAAGGAAGAAGGTAACTTTCCCTTATCTACACCTACAACCATATAATTGGTTTGGATAAAAAAACATGACCCAAACAGGGTGTGAGACGAATCCCTATAGGCAACCACCACAAGATTTATTCCTAACTATTAGTGAGTATATATATTAGGTAACAATGAGAATGCAACAAAGAACTAGGAGTACACAAAAGTAAACAAAAATAGAGTTCCCATTAAAATTCATTAGCATTTAATGTTCATCATTTAATCAAGTAATAGCAAAACATGTATCTCAAAAGACTACCTAATAGGACCGAATCCAAGCTTCTTCTTTGGCTTGGAAGATGCATCAGAAACATTCAATATTTCTGTTAACCCTCTGGGTAGCTCACATAGTCTAACCCCTATGGCCAAGTAATACAATTAAAAGGAAAAGACACTTTATGAAAGCACTCACTGTCAATTACCCCTATGAAATTTCCACAACAACTACAAACTCTCTGGGGAATCAATCAATGTCAATTCACCCTATAGATTTATAACATAATCTATAGACACTCTGAGGGAGGACTCACCGTCAACCCCCCCACGTGGTCTCGTAGCGTGAAATATAATAGACACTCTGAGGAAGCACTCAATGTAAATTCCCCCTATGGTATAACTACACCAGGTTCTCACAACCCTGCAGAATTAAATCGTGCATATATGATATCAATTAGCCCAAGGTAATCTCAACTACTACATGGCAAAACTATTCCAATGCATATCAAAAGCATTTAACAAGAAGGAAAAGGCAATCAGTTCCATTATATCAATCAATGAAATAAAACAGGGTATGAATCATACGAAACCTATACCAAACGACCCTAAATATTAAAACAACGAAACAAACCCACAAGGTGTTCCTTAAACATTAAATTTATTATAAAATCACAATAACAAACCCTTAATCCAACAATCAATCTATGGCAGATAAAACATGGTTTAATTTCCTTAACCCAAAATACCCGAAACATGGGTAATCGACACATTGGTATATAAACTCAAAGAAAAACAACAAAAGGCAACACACCACCTTCCTAGATGTTGTATGAAGAAAACTCTTGACCGTAAACCCTTGAATCAGCCTAGAATGTTGTAGATATAAAAAAGAGGTAAAAAGCGTTCAACCTTGAATAACTCACGAAAGAAGAGGAAATAGTAAGAGAGGCTCTAAAAGAAGGAAGGAATCACCGATTAGATTCCAACTCACCCACTAGAGATCAAATCAGACCTTTTATGGAAAATGATGGATTAGAGAATAATCAGTGATTCCAGATGCTCCTTCGTGAGTCACGACCCCAAGAAGAAGTTTCTGGGGATTAGACGTGACCCTAGTTTGATTAATCAAATAAAATAAAAAGTACATGGAATGTTCATTTAATGAAAACACTGTGTAAATGCCTCAACTGACCCCCACTTAATGTGGTCTATAGGTCACTTGACATGGCCAGTACATGAGTACCCGCAGTAACCAGGTACACGGTGTGTACTTCTAAGTACACTCGTGTACTTCTAAGTACAAAGCGTATAATAATAATATTTCCCAAATCTCCCTTTTTTCTCAAAAACACCCGAAATCAAGATCCATAACTAAAATGAAGAGCTAGGTTCTTACAAAATACCCCCTTAAATAAAGTCATCCCCGAATTTCCCTAACAAGGTGGCAAAGAAGAATCAATAAACTGCTCCAGCGACTACGATCGCACATCGATCTCCCACTCCCAGGTCTTATCCTGCACTCAGCCATGCTGCACCAACACCCGTACCAGGGGATAATACTGGGAATATATAACCTTCATTCAATGATAAAAAATCTAGATTGGATTCACCTCGAACGATGTTTCTACCTCCAACTCAACTTCCTCAGGTTGAAAAACATGAGACTAGTTTGGGAGGTAACACCGTAGATGAGAAACGTAGAATATGTCGTGCATAACCTAGTACATATGAGGCAACTACAACTGATAGGAAAGCAATCTGACTCGCTCCAAGACCTGAACCGACCCATTGTATCTTAGTGAAAGCATTCCCTGTCTGCTGATCATCCTGTGTCCCAGCCTTGACGTGATATGTAGGAAAACCTAGTCTTTGACCTCGAACTCCAGAGTTCATCTCCCTCGATCAGCATAAGACTTTTGCCGAGACTTTTCAGTATCCATCCTCTTCTGAATCAACTCCACCAGCACTCTAGTCTGCTAGGGAAGATGAGGTCCCAATATAGCTGCCTCCCTAGCCTCAAGGTAATGTAGGGGTGATCAGCATGGCCTACCATACAAAGCCTCATAAGGTGCCATCTAAATAGTTCCCAAAAATCTATTATTGTCGGAAAACTCCACAAGAGGTATGTGCTTCTCCTTATGAACCTTTAAAATCTAGGATGCATGTTCGAAGAATGTCCTCTATCAATTGAACCATATGCTCAGATTGACCATTTTTTTGGGGATTATAATCTTTAATTAGATGTACCTGTGTACCCAAAGCCCTCTATAATCCCTACCAGCCTTGAGAAGTAAAATGGGTGTCTCTATCTGAAACAATAGAGCACAGAACCCCATGCAACTGTACAATATCTCAGATGTAAAACCTTCAAAGCTCATCAACACTGAAGATCTCCTTGATGGGTATGAAGTGTGAAACCTTCGTGAGTATGTCAATAACAACCCAAACTACATAATTCCCTTAGGGTGAACTCAGTAAACCTGTCAGGAAATCCATCGCGATGTCATTCCACTTACACTCATGAATGGGTAAATATTGTAAAAGACCTACAGGTCACCGATGCTCTGTCTTCACCTGCTGATTGGTGGAACATCCCATCACAAAACTAGAAATGTCTTTCTTCACACCTATCTACAATTTCTGATAGTGTAGATCTCGATACATCTTGGTGACACCAGGATGAACTGCCCACACTAAGGAATGAAAATCCTACAAAACCTTTTTCTATATGTCGTCTGATACCTATACACACCCATTAAAATGAAATATCTAATCCTCTTCTATGGTCCATTAAGGAGTAGTTTCCTCACAAAACACACTCTCCTATAGGACTAGGCATTTAGAAACTGATAGTTGCCTCATTCGTACTCAATCCATAAGAGTAGATGTAACAACTACAGAAAAAGAATAGTCTACCCCTTTCTATTTTTCACCTCCAAATGCATCTCAGAGAACATAGCCATGAGAAGTCACTCACTACTGGTCTCCTAAACTACATGTATCTGAGTCCTCCTACTCAACACATCCGCCACTACGTTTCCTTTCCTAGGTGTGTAGGAAAGACCAAAGTCAAAATACACAAGGTACTCAACCCACCTTCATTGTCTCAAATTTAGATCACACTAAGTAAAGATATACTTGAGGATTTTCCGGATAGTGAAAACCACAAAATTTTCTCCCAAAAGATAATGTCTCCAACAATGTAAAGAATGTAAAATTGTAGCCAACTCAATATCATTCGTCAGGTAATTCCTCTCATGTGGCCTCAACACCAAAGACACATACCAAAAGACTCCTTCCTCTTGCATAAGTAATCCTCCCAGTTTAATACCCAACACATCATAGTAAATAGTATAACTCTTTCCTGGCTCTAGGAAAATTAATATCGGCGCTAAATTCAACCTCCCCTTAAGCTCCAAAATGGTGGACTCACAAGTATCATGCCACGAGTACTTCATACCCTTCTTAGTTAGGCCTGCCAGTGGTGCTGAAAATAATAAAAAATACTGTATAAAGCCCCTTTAGTAACCATCCATCCCTAGAAAACTTTATACCTCAAATAAATTCTTTGGATACTGCAAGGAAACTATTACTCTCACTTTCTCTAGGTCTGTTGATACTCCTGTATCTGAGATAACATGGCCCAAGAAGTGCATCTGGTCCATCCAAAAGTGGGATTCTGAGATCTTAACATATAAATGATGCTCTATCACTGTACTTAAAATGATATCATGATGTGTGGCATGGTCATGTCGAGTGTTAGAGTGCACCAAGATATCATCCATGAAGACTAACACAATGGAATCCAAGTAAGGATGGAACACTTGGTTCATCAGTGCCATAAAAACTACAGGTGTGTTCGTGAGACCGAACAAAATAACCATATACTCATATAGACAAAACCTTCTCTGAAAGGCTATAAGAGGTATATCTGATGGTATAACGCACAACTGATGGTAATCAGATCTCAATTCAATCTCCGAGAACACCCAAGCTCCTCGAAGCTAATCAAAGAGATCATCAATCCTCAGCAAGGGATATCAGTTCTTGACCATCAACTGGTTCAAATTCAAATAATCCACACAAAATCTAAGGGTACCATCTGACTTCTTCACAAAAGGATAGGTGAACCCTAAGGAGAAGTACCGGTTCAGATGAAACCCTTTGACTATAACTCCTCTAACTTCTTCTTGAACTCCTTTAACATTGGTGTAGCCATCCTATAAGGAGGAATGGACACCAGTGCCACCCTGACACAACCTCAATAGAAAACTCTACCCCTTTCTATGAAGGAAAACCTAAAAATTCATCGAGAAAACATCCGGAAAATGATTGAACATTGGAGGAAAAGTTTTTTTAGGTCCCCTGGTCATCAAGATACAAACTAGAAATCTAGGCTGCAACACCTCTCAACCCATGATGCTCGGGTCCATCTTTGCTCGCCTGGACATCCTATTTAGCCTTATGTAGAAACAATCCATCCTATGGTGACGTGAAACTAACTCTATGACAATAGAAATCGACAAAATCCTGGAAGGGAGCTAACCAATCCATTCTGAGAATGACTTCATAACCCTTCATCCACTATAAGAAAACCGCCGTTTAGTGGCGGTTTTTAAAACCGCCGCGAAAAAACCGCCGCTAAACGGAAAAAAAAAATTAAATTTTTTTAATTTTTTTAATTTTTTTAAATTTTATTCGGGGATTAGCGGTGGTTTTTTAAAAAAACCACTACGAAATAGCGGTGGTTTCGGTAAAACCCCCGCGAAATGAAATTAAAAAAAACATGAGAAACCCTGAAATCACTAAAACGACCATAACTTTTGATCCGGGCGTCCATTGAAGCACCAAGACCAGTCAAATAGAATCTCATGAAGAGATCTAGAGGCACATAAAATCAAAACCGTGAGACGGTCTAAGGTATGGAAGATATTAGAGTTATAAGAAAGTTGAAAAAAGTTCTCCAACTTCAAACGACCATAACTTTCGCTCCGGGTGTCCATTTGGGCTCTACCACATATCAAATCGAAGCCAGCGAAGAGAGATACGTACTAGACTGACACAAGAAAGCTTCTGTTGTGTTTTTCTACCCAAAACCCCTCCAAAGGCCTCCAAAACCCTGTTTCTGTAACCGGTGTCCCGTCGAACTAGTCTTCAAACAGACCTAACTTTCGATCCACGTGTCAGTTCGGCCTCCTCCACATGCCAGATCATAGCTCATTCTATGAGCTTCAGTTTGACTAGTCGCAGTGCCCACATGCACTTTTAGATCATATGTTATGGCCTTTTTAGTGGGTATCTGGTTTGTTATATTTTTCAATGCCTCGTTTCTAGCACCTGTTCCTCATCAGATTTTTTTTTAAATGGTCGTAACTTCCGATCCGCCTGTCCATTCAGACTATTTCACCTTTCAGGTCAAAGATCGTTTCAGGATCTTTGATTTGACAGGTCGCGGATCTAAAACGGACTCTCGGATCATAAGTTATCTCCGTTAATGTGAGTCCAATGTTTTTGTCTCTTTATGACTGTTTTGACGGGTTTTAACGGTTGCTCCATTTATTACTGTTTATTTGGGTTTCCAGGACTTGTTATCTTTATCAATGTGTTTTTGTGGGTTATTATGATGATTATGTTGAATTATTAAGGAGTTTTCCAGAGTTCTCACATGTTTTCTTGGGTTCTCATTCTTTCTAATGCCTCATTCTTCATATGCTTCTCCATCATTTTTCATGCGTTTTCATGATTTTTCATCCCTTATCACGTCTTTTCATACTTTTTCATGTGTTTCCTTTATTATTTGTTATTTATTATTTATTATTTATAATATACTTTAATTTATTTATTAGTTTTTATTTATTAGTTTTTATTTATTAGTAATTATTTATTATTTATATTTATTTATTATTTATATTTATTTATTATTTATATTTATTTATTATTTAATATTTAATATTTTTTATTTATATTTATTTATTAGTTATTATTTATTAGTTATTATTTATTATTTATTATTTATTATTTATTATTTATTATTTATTAGTTATTAGTTATTAGTTATTATTTATTATTTTTTATTTATATTTATTATTTATATTTATTTATTATTTATTATTTATTATTTAATATTTATATTTATTTATTAGTTATTATTTATATTTATCTGTTATTTATTATTTATATTTATATATTATATATTATTTATATTTATTTATTATTTATATTTATTAATTATTTATATTTATTTATTATTTATATTTATTTGTTATTTATATTTATTTATTATTTATTATTTATTATTTATATTATTTATTATTAATTATTTATTATTTATTATTTATATTTATTTATTAGTTATTATTTATATTTATTTATTATTTATTATTTATTATTTATATTTATTTATTATTTATATTTATTTATTATTTATATTTATTTATATTTTTTATTTTTTGTTTTTTGTTTTTTATTTATTATTTATTATTTATTATTTATTATTTATTATTTATATTTATTTATTTAATATTTAATATTTAATATTTAATATTTATTATTAATTATTAATTATTAATTATTTATTATTTATTATTTATTATTTTTTATTTATATCTATTATCTATTATTTATTATTTATTATATATTATTTATTAGTTATTATTTATTATGTATTATGTATTATGTATTATTTATATTTATTTATTATTTATTATTTATTATTTATTATTTATTATTTATATCTATTATTTATTATTTATTATTTATTATTTATTATTTATTATTTATTATTTATTATTCATTATTTATTATTTATTATTTATTATTTATTATTTATATATATATATTTATTATTTATATTTAATTATTATTTATATTTATTATTTATTATTTATTATTTATATTTATTTATTTATTATTTATATTTATTAATTATTTATATTTATTTATTATTTATATTTATTTCTTATTTCTTATTTCTATTTATTTATTATTTATTATTTATTATTTATTATTTATTATTTATCTTTATTTATTATTTATTATTTATTATTTATTATTTATTTATATTTAATTATTATAGTTTATTTATACTTATTTATTATTTGTTATTTATTATTTATTATTTATATTTATTATTTATTATTTATTATTTATTATTTTTCTTTATTATTTATTATTTATATTTATTTATGTATTATTTATATTTATATTTATTTATTATTTATATTTATTTATTATTTATATTTATTTATTATTTATTATTTATTATTTATTATTCATTATTTATTATGTTTATTTATTATTTATTATTTATTATTTATTATTTATTATTTATCTTTATTTATTATTTATTATTTATTATCTTTATTTATTATTTATTATTTATTATTTATTATTTCTTATTTATTTCTTATTTATATTTAATTATTATTTGTTATTTATATTTATTTATTATTTATTATTTATTATTTATTTATATTTAATTATTATTTGTTATTTATATTTATATATTTATTATTATTTATTATTTATTATTTATTATGTATTATTTATTATTATTGAGCTTATATCTATTATTTATGTATTATTTGTTTTTTCAATTAATATATATAAGTATATTAAATTCTATTTATTAACCACATGACGAGCTTGGTGGAGTGGTAAAGTGTTTGGAAAATATGCAAGAGGTTAGGGGTTCAAATTTCACCAAACGCAGAATTTCTTTATATTGCAAGGGATGTGCATGTGCATGTGATGTGCATGGGATGTGTAGGTGCATGCGCATGGGATGTGCATGCATGGATAAATAAAGTAAATAAAATAATAGGAAATAAATAAATAAATAAATAAATAAATAAATAAATAAATAAAGAGGTAATAAATAAATAAATAAATAAATAAAATAAATACGAAATAAAATGAATAAAAAATAAAATAAATAAATAAATAAATACGAAATAAAATAAATAAAAAATAAAATAAATAAATAAATAAATGAATAAATAAATAAATAAATAAATAAATAAATAAATAAATAAATAAATAAATAAATATATATATATATATATATATATATATAAAATTAACAATTAAAAAAATTAAAAAAAATAAAAAAAATAAAAAAAATAAAAAAAATAAAATAAAAAAAAACTGCCGCTAAAAAACCGCCACGAAACGTTCTGCGACGGTTTTGAAAACCGCCGCGAATAGTTTCCCGACACACGATTTAGCGGCAGTTTTTCAAAACCGCCGCGAAACGAAAAAAAAACACCGCTAAATGCCTTTTTTGCCGTAGTGATCTATAAGACATAAATGTCCCAAAAGAAGTGACACCCACCAACCTCAAGAAGGCACTCATTGTACTGACGTACAATAGCCATTCTAGTCCCCAACATAGTGTCCAACATCATTATATCAATAGAAGTAAAGATAAAAAGCCTAAGGATCTCAAAAACAGGAATTGATATAAAGCTATAGGAAGCCCCTATATCGAAAAAAGAAGAAGCTAAAACTGAGGTAACCAAAATTGTGCCTCTAACCGTAGAGGGTCCAGGATCCAACTAATGCTTGATATGCTCTAGCGCAAAATCCTGACCTGCGCCGCAGCCTTGTGAAGCTGTCTGAGATCCTTGAGCTAATCAACCCTGTGGCTATCAAAAACCCTGCGTCTAACCACTGCAGCCACGACTACCTCCTCGGCCTGAACGTCTTGAAGAACTCCATCCACCAGTTTGATGTGGGACTAGTGGTCCTACTCTGGTATGAGGATTCAAAACAGACCCCCCCTCACTAGATCCTTAAAGTAGGGCATTGTAGAAACACTAAAGATATACCATATTTCTACAAGATATGTACTCAACTGGGTCTCTCGGGAACTGAGGTTTCAAATGTCATACATTCCCACATTGGTAGCACACCACTTGGCTTCCTGAAGGAAAATCCCTCCTACTCGGATCTCCATGCGTAGACTCCCTATGGCGCTTTCTACTGTCAGTTGGAAGAGTACCATATCTGGATGCTGAACTTCCCTGGCCCATAACTCCATAATCCCTTAGGTTTCACTTTATGATTAGTTCCTGGTTGACTATAGAAGATACGGAAATCAACCTAATGATGTTCACCTGAGATCAGTTGTCATGCCTGAGACCATCCTCAAACATTCTATCTAGAAATAACTCATCACCCCCCCCTAAATGGGTGTGAAGCGCTGCGGCTCTATGGATCGAGATGAATACTCCATTACTGAGAGAGTACCCTACTCCAAACTCATGAACTCTTGGGCTTGGTCAGACCTTTAGGTCTCTGGGTATAAGTAGTCATAGAAGGTCTCCTGGAACTCATCCCAAGCCATAACCCGCTGGAGTCCCACTAGTGATATCACATCCCACCATCACATGGAAGAATCTCGAATCATATAGGTTGCGAGCTTGAACCTCCTCTCAAGAGGTTTCTCAAGATGCTTGAAGAGAGAAAACATGGATTCTAACCATGACTCTACAACTTGAGGTCCTCCATCCCCTAGGAATGTGGGAGGATGATGCTAATGAAAAACCCACATCAACTCTTCCATAGACAAGGTAGGATGTGGTGTTCCTTGGATGGTCTTAATCATCCTCATAAAGACTTCACAGAACTGTGCCTCATCACATGTGTCTGGTATAAAAACTGGTGACAAGATAGCCATGACATGAGGATCTACTTGTAGTCCTTGATCTACTATTTTTGGTGTCTGATCGTTGGCCTGTATCTGGAGTAGAACTGGAGGACAACTTTGTGGCATGACTCTACGAGGTCAAGAGAAAACCTCAGATTTAGATTCTCAAGGAATGAAACATAGAAGTCCAATAAAGGAATGGGAGAAAGAAAAGATTCATGTTTTTTAAAACATGGATAGATGGAGTGTATAACCCGGACACGATGTGTCCCATTATGCTTTTATCATGGAGTGTACCTCTTCCAAAACTGGTCATGTAACACCCATACACACAACATTTTCCTCCTCAATACAAGGCGTTTACTTGAACTTTCTCTCCTACCCAAGTCATTCTACACGGCTAACCATACAGCTATATACTGGGTAAAACTACACAACATGTTAACCCTAGACACGATGTGTACAACTTAAGCCATAAGTACCTGTTTCGTTAGTCACACAGTCCGAGACACGATCGACCTCCAAAAAGTGTGTTCAAGCTAGACACAATGTGTACTTCATGAGTTTCCCAACCCTATGTCTCCGATCACACAGTCAGACACACAATCAAAGACTACACAACATGTACATATAGTACATGATGTGTACTTAAGAAAATTTATCTCTTCTTGAACAGAAGAACACATAGTGTGTTTTCATAACACCACGCACTGTGTTGTATGGGTTTCTAGACATTAGGCCTATGAAAAGTCCTCAGAACCCCTAAACATATGAAATTTTGTCTAAGGAATGACAAATTTTGACCCATGAGAGCCCATACTCCCATGAATCAAAGTTTGGAATCTTTATTCACATCATAACGAGAAAAAATTAAACTAAAGTTCATACATGGTCCACCAAATTATGATCCAAGAGGGCCCATAACAGCTCAGGGACCAGAGTTTGGTGTCCATCCAAAATAATCTTTTCATATTAGAAATACCCTATCAAATAATAGGTATTATATTAAGGCATCTATCACAACAACATGCATATTTAGCACAACACCTATCACAACAAAATGCAATCGGTAATTCACCTAAATGGAATGAAAAGAATGCATGATATGTGATCTCTAGCAGGTGAATATGTGATGCATGATATGGAGTACCCTCATATCATCAGGTTGCAACAATAATATATCCTCAATAACATCAATGATAACAACACAAAACAAGTGGATCACCCAACGGTGAAATGAAATCAACTGTAACAATTAAAAAACTAGAAAAGTTTCAATATTCAAGGTAAATTAGATTTTCCCTATACATGGGTTATCTACTCTCAGGCACAAATTATTTCCAACTACCTATTCCTTACTATCCCTGGCTATATGATCCAAATAGTAAGTCAAATAAGAAAAGAATCCCTTTGATACCACATTGTAACACCCCGATTCTAGGTGTCTCACAAAGACGCCCCGTATCCGGTTGGTCACATTGCCTCAATCACATTTCCAAAAATGCCATAGGCTGTCGACTAGCTTTGAGGGTCTTGGGTGTGATGTGGGGAAACTATTCCATCATTGTAAGAGCATGAACAATGGAATAACACGAAAAATACCACACAAAAAGTGAACAACATAAGACTAAAAGTAAATAACAACTGGAGAACATATATAAATTATGCATGTCACATATGTATAAGAAAGCAGCCAAACAAAAAATTATGCCGGAAATACAACTGAACTAAAGTAAAAAGATAATAGGAAAACTCCAGCAGCATTGAAATCCTATGCTTGGTCCTATGCTCTCTAGATCCAACCAACCAATCGTATAACTAAGGAATAAGGGAGCTTCCCCTTATCTACACTTACAACCGTGTAATATGTTTGGGTCAAAAAACATGAACTAAATAGGGTGTGAGATGAATCCTAGTAGGAAACCACCACAAGATCTATGTTTAACTATTAGTGAGTATATATAGAAAGTAAAAAAGGGAATGAAACAAAGAACTAGGAGTATATAAAAGTAAATAATCCTCAGTTTTCATTTACATTCATTAGCATTTAATGTTCATCATTTAATCAAGTAAGCTTCACAATAGGTATCTCAAAAGACTACCTAACAGGACCAAATCCAAGATTGTTCTTTGGCTTGGCAGATGCATCAAAAACATTCAATATTTATGTTAACCCCTTGGGTAGATCACATAGTCTAACCCATCTGGCCAAGTAATGCAATTAAAAGGAAAAGACACTTTAAGAATACACTCACTATCAATTTCCCCTACGGTCTTTCCACAACAACTAAAAACTCTCTCGGGAAGCACTCAACATCAATTCCCCCTATGGCCTCACAACGTAATCTATGGACACTCTGATGTAGCACTCACTATCAATACCCCCTATGGTCTCGTAGCATGAAATATAACAAATACTCTGAGGAAGCACTCAATGCCAATTCCCCTTATGGTCTAACTACACCAGGTTCTCACAACCCTGTGCAATTCAATCACGCATATATGATATCAAGCATCCCATGGTAATCTCAACTACTACATGAGTGAAAAATTCTAATGCATATTAGAAGAATTTAATAAGAAGAAAAAGGCAATCAGTTCCATCATATCAAGAAAGTCAAGGAAACAAGGTTTGACTCATAGGAAACCTAGACCAATAATCCCTTAACATTCAAACAAGGAAACGAACCCATGGGCTCTTCATAAAAAATTTAATTTCACATAAAACCACAACAAAAAAGCCTTAGTCCAAAAATAATTCTAAGGAAGATAAACCAGGTTTAATTTCTATAACCCGAAATACCCAAAACATGGGTAATTGGCACTTTGTCATATAAACTCAAAGAAAAAAACGATAGAAAACAGACCACCTAACTCAACATTGTATGAAGAACACTCTCGAATGTTATCTATTGAATCATCCTAGAACATCGTATATATAAAAAAATGGAAAAAAAATGTTCAACCTTGAATAAATCACGAAAGAAGAAGAATCATGAGGAGAGGCTCTAGAAAAAGGAAGGACTCACCGGTGGGATGCCAACACACACATTAGAGATCAAATCATACCTTTTATAGAGAAACGATGGATTGGAGAATAATTGGTGATTCCAGATGCTCCTTCGCAAGGCACAGCCAGAAGAAGACGTTTCTCAGGATTAGATGTGCCCCCGGTCTGATTAGTCAAATAAAAGAAAAATTACATTGTGTGTTCATTTAATGTACATGTTGTGTACATGACTTAACCGACCCCCACTTTAGGTGGTCTATAGGTCACCTTACATGGACAATACACGACTACCCGTGGCGACCGGGTACACGACATGTACTCTTAAGTACATGACATGTACTTATAAAATTTCCAAAATCTACCATTTTCTCAATAACACCCAAAATCATGATCCATACCTGAAATAAAGATATGGGTTCTTAAAAACTTCACTCCTTAAATAAATCCATCACCAAATTTCCCTAACAAGGTAGAGAATAATAATCCTCGAACAGCTTCGGAAACTACGATCACACATTGGTCCTCCTCTCCCAAGTATTGTCCTGCACTCAATCGTGCTTCCACAACACCCGTACTAGAGGAACATACCAACCATAGGGAACCTTCATGATGCGATCAATAATCTGGATATGATGATCATCAAATGATACGTCTACCTCTAACTCAACCTCCTCGGGTTGAAAAACATGAGACAAGTTTGAGAAGTTACACCGTAGATGAGAAACATAGAGACGTAGTGCATATCCCGGTAGATCTGAGTCAACTACAACTAATAAGAAACTAGTAAAAATATCTAAAGGATCTCAAATGACCCAACATATCTCAATTAAATATTTACCTATCTCCTGATCCTCCTTTGTCGCAACCTTGGTGTGACATATTGGAAAACCTGGTCTTGAACCTCGAAATTCATAGGTCATCTCCGTTGATCAATATAAGACTTCTGTCGAGATTGTGCATTATCAATCCTCTTTCAAATAAACTCCACCAGATCTATGGTCTCCTGGACAAGACAAGGTCCCAACATATCCACCTCTCCAGTCTTCAGCCAATATAGGGGTGATCGACATGACCTACCATACGAAGCCTCATAAGGTGACATCATTATAGTTTCCTGAAAACTATTATTTTAGGAAAACTCCACAAAAGGAATGTGCTTCTCCCAATAACCTATAAAATATAGGATGCATTCTAGAAGAAAGTCCTCCACCACCTGAACCAGACAATCATACTGGACATGAGTCTGGGGATGGTAAGCTGTAGTCAGAATTATATGTGTACCCAAAGCCCTCTGCAGTCCCTGCCGAACATGAGAAGTAAAACAGATGTATCTGTCTGAAATTATAGACCACAAAACCCCATGAAACCATACAATATCTCAAATGTAAAACCTTCTAATATCATCGACACTGGAGGTATCCTTGATCGGTATGAAGTGTTCATCCTTCATGAGTCTGTCAGTGAAAACCCAAACTACATAATTCCCTCAAGGTGACCTCAGTAAACCTATCACAAAATCCATTTCAATGTCATTACACTTCCACTTAGGAATGGGAAACTACTGTAAAAGCCCTGCTGGTCACTGATGCTCTACCTTCACCTTCTAATAGATGGAACATCTCATCAAAAATCCAAAAATGTCTCTCTTCATATCTGGCCACTAATCTTGACGATGTAGATCTCGATACATCTTCGTGAGACCAGGATGAACTTCCCACACCAAGGAATGAAAATCCCATAAAATTTACTCGCATATATTTTCTGAAACCCATACACTCCAATTAAAATGAAACATCTCATCCTTGTCTACAGTCCATCAAGGAGTAGGGTCCTCACTTAACAAACTCTCCCATAGGACTTGGCCTTCATAATCTGATAGATGACTCATTTGTACTTGATCCATAAGAGTACAGGTAACAGCTACAGAAGAAACAAAAGTATGCCCCTTTCTATCATGCACCTCTAAATGAATCTTAGAGAATAGAGCCATGAGATTACAGTCACTACTAGACTGCTAAACTACCTATATTTGAGTCCTCTGGCTCAACACATCAGCCACTATGTTTCCTTTCCCGGGTGTGTAGGCATGCTCAAAGTCAAAAAACTGAAGGTACTCAACCCACCTTCATTTTCTAAAATTCAGATCACACTGATTAATGATATACTTGAGGCTTTTGTGTTCACTGAGAACAAAAAAATGTTCTCCCAAAATATAATGTCTCCAACATTTTAAATCATATACAATTATAACCAACTCAATAACGTGTGTCGGGTAATTCCTCTCCGGTGGCCTCAACTACTGAGACACATACGCAACGACTCCATCCCCATGCATATGTACTACTCTTAGTCTGATACCTGATGCATCGTAGTAAATAATATAACTCATTCCTGGATATAGAAAAATAAGTATCGATGCTAAACTCAACCTCCCATTCATCTCCTGAATGGAAAACTCACAAGAATCTGTCCATGAGTAATTCACACCCTTCTTAGTCAGGCCCGTCATTGGCATTTCTAAGCATGAAATGTCTGGTATAAACTGCCTATAGTAACTAGATATCCCAAGAAAACATTGTACCTCAAAGATGTTCTCCGGATTCTCCTAGGAAACTACTACTCTCACTTTCTATGGGTCTACTGATACTTCTATCTCTAATATAACATGACCCATGATGTGAATCTGGTCCATCAAAAAGTATCATTTCAAGATCTTGACATATAAATGGTCTTCTATAAGTGTACTAAAAATGATCTCAAGATGTGTGGCATGGTCGTGTCGAGTGTGAGAGTACACCAAGATATCTTCCACAAAGACTAACACAATGGAATCCAAGTAAGTATGGAACACTCGGTTTATCAGCACCATGAAAACAGTAGGTTCATTCGTGAGACTGAATGACATAACAACAAACTCGTATAGACCATACCTTCTCTAAAAGGTTATAGGAGGTATATCTGATGGTATAACACGCAACTGATGATAAAAGTATCTAAAGTCAATCTTCGAGAACACCCGGGCTCATTGAAGCTAATAAAATAGATCCTCAATCCTTGGTATGTGATATTAGTTCTTTACCATCAACTAGTTCAGCTTTAGATAATCAACACAAAGTATAAGGGTATCATATGTCTTCTTCACAAAAAGGACATGTGAACCCTAAGGAGAGGTACTGGTTCCGATGAAACCCTTTGCCTATAACTCCTCTAGCTGTTTCTTGAACTCATGTAAATTTTGTGTAGACATCCTTTAAGGAGAAATGGACACCTATTCCGCCCCTGGCACAAGATCAATAGAAAATTCCACCCCTCACTCCGAAGGAAAATAGTAAACTTTTTATGGAAAAATATTCGGAAAATGATCGACCATTGGAGGAAAATATTTCTGGGAAGTCCCATGGTCATCAAGATACAAACTAGCAATCTGGGATGTAACACCTCTCAACCCATGATGCTTGGGTCCAACTATGCTCGCCTGGACATACTATTGACCATTATTTAGAAACAACCCATCCTATGGTGATGTGAGTCTCACCGTACGATGATAGCAAACAACAATAACCTGAAAGGGAACTAACCATCCCATTTCAAGAATGACTTAATAACCAATAATATCTAAGACATAACGGTCCCATAATAAGTGAAACCCACCAACCTCAAGAGGGAACTCATTGCGCCAACATACAATAGTCGTTCTAGTCCCCAATGAAGTGTCCAACATCATGATATCAATAGAAGTAAAGATACAGAGCCCAAGTATCTCCACAATAGGCACTGATATAAAGTTATGGGAAGCACCAATATCAAAAAGAGTAGAAGATAAAACTGAGTCCACCAAAATCATATCTCTAACAATAGAGGTTCCATGATCCTACTCCTGCTAGATCTGCTCCAGCACAAAATCCTGTCCTGCACCACAGAACTATGAAGCTATGTGAGATCAGTAAGCTGATCCACCCTATAGCTGTCGAAAACCATGTGTCTGGCCAATGTAGCCACAACCACCTCCTTAGCCTGAATGACCTGAAAATCATCATCCCCCAGTATGATGTGGGACTGGTGGTCCTTCTCTCATACGAGCAGTCGAAACAGATCCCCTCACTAGATGCAAGAAGTATGGAATTATAGAAATGCTAAAGATGTCCCATATTTTTGAAATATTGGTACTCAACTAGGGCTATCTAACACTGAGGATTCTTATGTACACCCTTCCAGGACTAGTATCACATCACCTGGCTAGCTAATGAAAATCCCACCTATTCAGATCTCCACACATAGACTCCCTGCGGCGCTTCCTGCTATCAGTTAGAAGAGTACCAACTCTAGACGATGAACTGCCCTGGACCATAGCTCAAGAATCCCTTAGGTTTCACTAAGTGATCAGAACCTAGTTGACTATAGAAGATATGAAAGTCAACCTGAAGATGTTCACCTGAGATCAGATGACATGCCTAAGACCATCTTCAATTTTTTTTCCAGAAATAACTCATCACCCCCCAGAATGGATGTGAAGCGCTGCAGCTCTATGAATCAAGAATAATACTCCATGACTGAGAGAGTACCCTGCTCCAAACTCATGAAATTTCGGGCTCGGTCGACCGTCAAGGTCTCCGGGTAGAAGTAGTCATAGAAGGTCCACTGGAACTCATCCCAAGCCATAACCCGCTGGCATACCACTTATTAGATCACATCCCACTATCTCTTGGAAGAATCTATAAGCATATAGTTTTCGAGATTCACCATCCTCTCAATAGGTGTATTAAGATGCTCGAAGATAGACATCATGGATTCTAACCATGACTCTGCAGCCTGAGGTCTTCCATCCCCTAAGAAAGTGGGAGGATGCTGCTGCTGAAAAACTCACATCAACTCTTCCATAGACAAGGCAGTATGTGGTGTTCCTTTTAAGGTCTTCATCATCCTCCTAAATCCTTCACGGAACTATGCCTCAGCACCTATGTCCGGTATAACAGCTAGTTCCAAGACAGGTATGATAGGTGGATCTGCTGTTAGTCCTTGATCTACTATTTCTGGTGTCTGATCGTTGCCCTCTATCTAGCATACAAGTGGAGGACCTATTGGTGGAATGACCCTACAAGTTCAAGAGCACACCTCAGATTATGATTTTCATGGAATGAAACATAAACGTGAAATAAAGGAATAGGAGAAATAAAACAGTCATGTTTTTTCAGAACATGGATACATGATGTGTATAACCCCAAAACGACGTGTCCCCTTATAATTTTAACATGATGTGTAACTCTACCAAAACTAGTCATGTAACACCCATACACACAGCGTGTTCCTCCTCAAGACACGGTGTGTACTTGAATTTTCTCTCCTACCCAAGTCCTTCTACCTGGATAAACCATACGGTTCTCTCTTGGGTAAAACTACCCAATGTGTTAACCCTAGACACGACATGTACTACCTAATCCTTGAATACCAATGTCGTTAGTCACATGGTTAGAGACACGGTCGACCTCCACATGACCTGTTCAAGTTGGACATGATGTGTACTACCAGAGGTTCTCATACCCGTGTCTCTACTCACACAGTATGACAAACGGTCAAAGACTACACGATGTGTACATAAATCACACGATGTGTACTTAAGAAAAGTTGTCTCTTCCAGAACAGAAGAACACTTGGCGTGTGTTCATAACACCACACACTATATTGTCTTGGTTTTCATATATTAGGCCTATGAAACATCCTTAAAACCCATAAAAACATAATTTTTTTTCAAAGGAATTAAAACTTATGACCAGTGAGAGCCAATAATCCCACAAATAAAAGTTTGGCATCCTTATTCACTTCATAACTAGAAACAAAATCAACTAAAGATTACACATGGTCCACCAAATTCCAATCCAAGAGGGACCGTAACACCTCGGGGACCAAATTTTGGCATGTATCCCAAATAAACAGTATATATTAGAAATAACTTATCAAATAGCATGAATCCTATCAAGTAATATATCACAATAGCATGCATATTTAGCACAACATCTATCACAACAACATGAAACTAGTAATGCACCCTAATTGGCATGATAAAAATGCATGACATGTGATCTCTAGCAGGTGACTATATGATGAATGAGATGGAATACCTTCATCTCATTGAGTTGAAATAGAAATAGAACCTCAATAACATCAATGATAACAACATAAAATAAGTTAATCACCCCATGGTGAAATCAAATAAACTATAACAATTAAAAAACCTGAAAAGTTTCAATATTCGAGGTTACTTGGATTTTCCTTATACATGAGTTAGATACTATTGGGAACAGCTTATTACCAATGACCTATTCCTTCCTATCCCTAGATATAGGCTCCAAATATTATGTCAAATAAGAAAAGAATCCCTCTCATACCACTTTGTAACATCCTGGTTCTGAGTGCCACACAAAGCTGCCCCATACCCGGTTGGTCACATGGCCTGAAGCACATATCCACGAATGCCAGAGGATTGAAACTAGAATTGAGGTCCTCAAGTGTAATAATGGAGAAAATATTCCCTCATTGGAAGAGCATGCATAATGGAATAACAAATAATAAACACTAGCGGAAGAAAAATACCATACAACAAGTAAACAGTGGAAGACTGAAAGTAAATAACAACTGAAGAACATATATAAATGATGTATGTCACATATGTCTAGGAAAGTATCCAAACAAGAAAATATGCTAGAAATAAAACTAAACCAAATTAAAAAGAAAATAGGAAAACTACAGCAGCATCCCAACCCTAAGCTTGGGCTTATGCTCTCCAGCCCCGACCAACCAATCATGTACCTGAGGAAGAAGGGCTCTTGTGCTTATCTACACCTACAACCATATAATCTTTATGGGTCTAAAAACATGACCCAGATAGGGTGTGAAGTGAATCCTAGTAGGAAATCACCACAAGATCCGTGCCTAACTGTTAGTGAGTTTATAAATCAAGTAATAATGGGAATGTAGCAAAGAACTATGAGTGCACAAAAGTAAAGAGTCCTACAATTTCCATTTACACTCATTAAATTTAATTCTAATCATTTAATCAGGTAAGTATAACAACATGTATCTCAAAAGACTACCTAATAGGACTGAATCTAAGCTTGTACTTTGGCTTGGAAGATGCATCACAAATGTTAAATATTTATGTTAACCCTACTTGTAGCTCATACAGTCTAACCCCTATCGCCAAGTAATGTAATAAAAAGGCAAAGACACTCTAAGGAAGCACTCACTATCAATTCCCCCTATGGTCTTTCCACAAAAACTACATACTCTCTAGGGAAGCACTAAATGTTAGTTCATTATGTGATCTAAAAAATGAAACTATAGATAGTCTGAGGGACCACTCACCGTCAATCCCCCTTGTGGTCTCATAGTGTGAAATATAACAGACACTCTGAGGAAGAACTCAATGCCAATTCCCCCTGTGGTCTAACTACACCACGTTATCACAAACCTGTGCAAATCAATCCGGCATATATGATATCAAGTAGACCAAGCTAATCTCAACTACTACATGAAAAAACAATTCCAATGTATATCACAAGCATTTAACAAACAGAAAAAGGAAATCTTTTCCATCCTATCAAGCAAGGCAAGGAAACAATGTCTGCCTCATAGGAAACATAGACCAAACGAACCTAAAAATTGAAACAATGAAACGTACCCATGGGGTGTTACTTAAACATGAAATTCCACATAAAACCACAACAAGAAACCCTTAATCCAATAATCAATCTAAGGAAGATAAAACATGGTTTAATTTCATTAACCTGAAATACACGAAATATAGGTAATCGACACTTTAGCATATAAAATCAAGGACAAACAATGAAAGGAAAAAAACCATCTACCTCAACATTATACGAAGAATAATCTCGAACTTCAGCCCTTGAATCGGCCTAGAACGTCGTAGATCTAAAAAAAGTAAAAAATGTTCAACCTTGAATAAATCACGAAAGAATAAGAAACAATAGGAGAGGATCTGGAAGTAGGAAGGAGTCACTAGTGGGATTCAAACGCACCCTATGAAGATAGAATTAGACCTCGTATGGTGAAACGGTGTCTTGGAGAAGAATCGGCGATTCCAAATGCTCCTTCATGAGGAACGACCAGAAGAAGATGTTTCTGGGGATTAGACGTGACCCCGGTCCGATTAGTAAAATAAAAGAAAAAGTAAATGATGTGTTCATTTAATATACATGTCGTGTACATGCCTCAACTGGCCCCCACTTTCGGTGATCTCCCAGTCACCATACATGACCATGTACTCATTCGTTACACGGCCAGTACACGACTACCCATGGCAACCGGGTACACATCGTGTACTCTTATGTACATGGCGTGTACTTATAAAATTTCAAAAATCTATCCCTTTTCTCAAAAACACCCAAAATCAGGATCCGTTGCTGAAATGAAGATATTAGTTCATACACCTATTAATAACCCATTGTTACATAAAAATTACATTTTCCCCAAAACATTCTTCAGTGATACCGACAAGAGAATAAAAACTTCAATCAATGAGATGATTTTTTTAATTAATACCCACCCCAAACCTAGATCCACCCACTAGAACCTATTCTAAAACATTTATAATTTCAATGTAGAATCTATAATAATGTACTCAGTTCATGTTAATATCCCATCCATCTCACATGAATTCACTATAATACTATAGTAAGCTGAGATAAACATTCCTATTCCATAAAGAAAATCTATTCAGTAAGATGGCACAATGAAAATGAAAAGGGGAACATTTTAGGAAAATTTCCACAAGTTAATACCAAAAATAGTTATAATCCTTTTAACATATATCCCAAAACTCCCATAAACATATGGGGTTATATATACTAATGGATAAATTCTTGTACACTGGTCCATCATCTATACACATGGCTACATCAACCAAAAGAATAAAATCTAAGTGTTTAGATCTTATATCTATAAAAAACTTTAAATAAACATATAAGTAAAGATTCATGATTTTTTTGTATTATTTAACACACCCCCAAGAATATTATAAAGAAAACATAAAAAACAAAGAAACTAATCAATGAAGTTAATCTACTTTACTCTAGACCATTCTTCCCAATACCAAAAAAACATTAGTTTAAGAGTGTTAATGTTTTAAAAAATAAATTTATACCATTTACCCATTTGTTCACCTAATCATGAAATAACCATTGAAATAAATTATTTTTTCAAAAAATATATTAAAAAAACATTTTCTAATCATATCATAGGATTATAACTATTTAAAAAATTATAATTATGAAACCATTTCAAAACTACAATTTTACAAACCACATACTTATAAATACATTTTTGGATTTAAACAATCACATTCCATGTCTTTTAACTATAACTAAGAACTTTAACGTTATAACACCCCAAATAATATAAAAATATTTCATTCATGCAGTCCAAAAGAATCAATTTTTCACAAAACCAATTCAAAACAAAAAAACTCACCACATAGTTTTTTACCAAATCATTTAACATGAAAATACAAATTTCCAAACAAGGACCCCCACCCAAAATTTTAAAAAATAGTGTACCTTTTTTTAAAATTCATCTTAAAATATAGTTTCATAACAAAATTTATCTAATCTAAAAACCATTTTTTCCAAAGAGATACACCACCTTTTCAATTTCAAAAATAAAAATAAACATGTAATCTAATAAAAATATCCATTTTTATAAAGTATTATTACTAAAGATAAAGGAACCAAAAAAAATATACTTTAGAAAATATCAATGTTCAAGACATTTTGTCATCCATTTAAAAATATAAATAAATGAAAAATCCATTTGATTAAACAATATACAAAAAAATAAAAATTGAAACACATAATTCATTTAAAAAATCTATTTCATTATATTTTAAAACTCAAATTCACAAAGAAAATATTTAACAATATATTTCAATTTCCCATAGAAAATACTAACACAATATAGAAATTTTATTTTATAAAAAATTAATTTTGATGGAGAGACTCATTGAGAATATCCTAGAACTGAATAAATATTTTTATAAATTAACAAGGAAAACATGAAAAGTTTTCATTTAACTATACACTAAAAAACCACAATTATTAGAAATATTATACCACCAAAATAAAACAAATTAGGTTACCACCAAATAAACCATTTGGTCATATCTATGTATTCTTTTAGTGACTTCAAATCCATTTTAATACCTACCCAGTTTTATGAAACCCTAGCATCAACCACTATGTATTAATATGAGTGATCATTACAACCTTCATCAAAATACAACAAGATATCATATCTAATAAAAATAACTGATTAATAATTAATAACTAATATAAAAATGTATAAGAACATTTTTAAAAGAATATTACCATTTCAAAATATATTTTTCTCTTTTTATTCAATCGTCATATTCATAAATATATCAATAAAAATTATATTTTCTATATCCAATTAAAACAGGGTAGGATTTTTCTTAAAAAAATTCAAATCATTAATAGTAAAAACTAATTAACAATGATAAACCTCAAATGAATTTTTATTAAATTATTATCATGAAACTACACGATTCATGAGGTATGAATCCCATATTAGTATACTATAATCATGAAACCTCAAACAGGAAAACCATAAGTGACTAACTCATTATGAGTCAAAAAACACATAATATTTCCTAAATTTTCTTGACAAATTAGGTCTCACTATAAATATTTTGATGAGAACATTTTATATGATACCTTCCATGTCCCCAAGCATCCTTTACATATGTCAACTAGACTCTAATCATACTAAATCAATACCATTTGTATCATTCCAAAATTTTCTGACCACTTTTACACATCATCAAAGTAAATAATAATGTTACTCGAGCATCATCATTGTCCACAAATATCCACATGAAAAATAATAAATTGAAAATTCCCTACACACACTATTTGGAAAAAATTATTCAACTAAAAAAATATGATAACTACATAGTTTAAAAATAGTATTCAGTGGAATCATAGATATAAATATATAAAAACATACATATAACAATACCATATACTCTAAAATACAATATATAACCTCATAAAAAATAAAAATGCAATAGATGAATCATAATCCTATAGTATACACTAGATGACCTTTGCTACTCCATACAAATAAAATGAATCAACCATCCATGTAACCAATAACTCAAAAAATATTACATTTTTTTATAATATGGTTCATTTGTAGGGGTTGGTATAACAACTTATAAGGACCTTCTCAATGACATCCCATGCACCCAATCACTATGAAAAAAACCATTTCATATAGATTTTATAGAAAAAAACCTAACCCTTATCAATTTATATAATCAATGAATTATAAATCAATCACACTCAACATGTAATGAAATTATAGAAAATATAAACTAAACATGTAGCGACAACATCAAATTACAAATTAACAAGCACTTATTCAAATTTTAACTTTTTATTCCCATGAAAACCTTAAAATCCTAATGTTTGGCCATCTTGGTAACGCCAAACCAAAATCCACCCTTTATTTTATGAAAGGGCACCCATATTTAAGTGGGATTCCAAATACCTCCATATTTAACCTAACAAGCCCCCTTCTTTAACACTTAATTGGGATATCACTAACCTTACCAAAACGTATAACTGAAAGATGTACCAAAAATTAAAATAAAATAATTAACAATCAATATAAAAATATTTCATACATAATCATCCAAAAAAAATTTATTCACAACATTAGTCCCATTTTCCAAAATTTACATTTTTATGGAAAACACTTACGCACCCAAAACTCAATATATCATTCTTATTAATTTCATAAATAAAAAACTATTTCCTCACTATATATTAACCAAAAAATATAAATCATTTAAATTATATTTAGAACATTTATTTTTTAACATATCATTCAACCCATCTATGTTTGTTACCTATCATAGTAAATGGGAAATCACCATTGATGTATTGAATTTATAATTTTTTCCCAACTCATCCTTAGTCTCTTTAAACATTATATATCAATAAAATAGGTTATAATGAACCAAATTGGGTAATCCTTGAACCAGGCACTCGAGTCATCCCATGGAAAGGATCTAAGGGATTTCGTTATCCTCATAGTTTATAACATGTTACTGGGAATAAAGAAATATTCCTGGGAACTATATTTCCTACACTAAAAAAATTACCATAAGGTGGCATATATAAAATAAATAGAACACGTCACGACCCATCCCAGTGGGGCCTATATCGCGACTCCCCAAGCCCGACTCCAATAAGACAGAGGCTGGTGACTATCATTGAGTTGGAATATCACTAACATGGAAGACATTTCCTAAGTACCTATACAAATTCACCCATCTCCAAGAAAAAAATGTTGAAATGTAAAAACCACTAAGGAATAAAAGTAATGCATACCACTAAACCCAACCAATAGATTACGATAGGAAAGTAAAGTGTAGTAACGTAAACTGGGCTAGAATACAATCCCTCCAAAAGAAAGAGTCTGCAAACTAAAAAATTCCAACTTGTAAACAAAATAGGCAGTGGGACTTCTAATTGAAGCCGTAGGAACACCTCGGTCCGCCTGAACTCAAAAATCTCTATCTGGTCTTGGTCTGCCCTAGAATCCATCAAAAGGTCACTCATCTGCACAAGACATGACACCTGAGAGAAAATCCCATGCAAGGGGTGAGTATAAAAATACTCAACAGGACACCCTAAAACCACAAATAAATACATAATGGAATATATAGTCAGCTATACATTATATATATCTACAACACATGTAATAATAATATACAAATATAATCAAACCTAGAACTATGGTCTAGAGGTAAGTCACATATACCACATACCATCACATGGAATTCCGTCTAAATATTCCACAAAGCACTCATCTAAGAAAAGACACTCTTGATTCTGATATCACTGATGATGTCTACCTAAGAAGTACTATTCGTCAGGAACCTTCATGAGAGAGATAAAATACACTCATTCCAAGAGAACTCAATCCATGAGTGGGGAATATCACGATACACATATGAGGATCACTGCTAGGGCCATGGGTGATACCATGACTTATATCGATTCACCTGAGAAGTAGAGGATCGATGTCCAGAAGTATTTTTCAAGAAGATACCAAGAATCAAATTAGGGAACAAGAATGGATAGAGGAACTTGCTACAGGCCTCTCAGAGGAGATTCAAACTACAATATTAAAAAATTCCTATTGAAGGGATCATACTCCTGTGAATACAAAATTATACCTACTAAAATTCAAGGTAATGAAAAAGGGAACTGAATCTAATGAAAATTGTGCAAGATATGGTTAACAATAAGATCAATCTAGGTAGAAAAAAGTACACAACATGTAGAAGGGTCACACACCATGTCCCTTGACCCCAGGTACTACTCGTCTGCAATGAACCATATCAGAAGAACATTTCATGTAAAAAGGGACACAAGATATATAGAAAAGTTCACATAGTACGTAATACTATCTAGGTTCTGCTCCGTGTTTGCTGGCCATGTGCTAGTACTCAGCTTCAACCTACGTCTGCCTGCCTGTGTACCAGTACACAGGGTAGCCCATGTAACATGTCTTGGTTTGGCTATGTGGTGGATTATATGCCATGTACACCACCCCATGACCCTATATCCCCCGAGACACACACTGAGTCCTGGGGAAGGGACAACACACTATGTGATAGATTTCACATGACATGTTGACACTTTACTGATTCTTAAAACCCCAACCACCGCTATATAGGGCCCACAAAACGTGTATCACAGAATACACGATGTGTTCATAATGATTTATCATAGTCATAGTTATTCCTCTGCATGCCTCATCTGATCCTACGATGCTTGATCTGTTGGTACATTCATCGCAAAACTGAATATCCAAGGTCACGTCATCGTTATAGCACAAAATCGACGACTTTTAGGCCTTTAATCAGCTCCAAAATCTGATTCCAATAACCTACATGAAGATTTATTGAATAATGATATCTCTTGAAATACTTCAATCCATCTATAGCCATCACTGTTTCACTACCACTTGGTCTTCCCGATTCCATATGAATAATCTTAGATCATTTTTCCTTGAATCCAAGGCACAACGATCGACCGTTCATATCCCACAAAGAACGAAGTACACATAGAACCTATGGGGGCGAAGAAATACTGACAAGGAAACAAACCTCTACCATTGTTCTTTTTGGTCTTGATCCCTTCCCAAGATAATGATCAACAAATCAAACAATAATCAACCCCATAAATCCCATAGTTTAATCCCATCCCACAAGAACGATAAAATAGTGGATAAATCTGTTCAATGCTTAGTCTAAGTTTATTGTTGAATTAGATAATGGGAAATAGATATTAAAGTAACATACCTTAGCTTGGATTTGGAATTATCCTCAAAGTAGTTTGATCACCACGTCGTCGCCGTTGGCAAGATTCATATAGAATGATGCCCACTGATCTCTAATCCAAGATCTGTCGTCGTTTTCTGTGGAGAGAATTATATAGGTTCACTATAGAGCCTCTGGGATGTTCTAGGGTTATGAGACTAACCATATATTTATTCTTAAAAGGATAAATTAAATAAATTTCGCTGCATCATTTTGAAACGTTAAAATAATAAAATTAATTCTTAATTTATTGTATCCCTTAAATCATCCAGAAATTAAATTTTACATCTGACCCACACCAACCGGTGTTAGGACTCGACTAGTGTTAAGTAACTACTCTGAACACAATGGCGCCATCAAATATTTTATTTAGGAACCTATTTCGATTTTATTCTACTTTTTTCGGTAAAAATGATCATGCACACTATTTAATATATTTCAAACATTTATTCTGGGTACACCGGGCCTCAGAATCTCACTACGTCTCAGCGCATAGTCTTGAATTAATTACATATAATATTTCAAAATAATACAAGGAAAATATGAGACATTACACAACATGCCAATACAAATTCATACACCAGAATAATAATACTACAATGAAATATAAGTGCTAAACTAAAACAGGTAAAAGAAAGTAGTTGTGACTAATAAAAACCCATATCCATGTGATTTTTAGGCCAACATCCCACCATGTCATCACCAAACTCGCACACCCTACTATCACTTATATATATTTCTTCCATATAAAAACATTCCATTTTATTTTATAGATAAAAAAATATATACACAAACCAAAAGGTATGTGTTGGTTGTATGAACAACAATTCTATTAGGATCCCACAAGTGTTTCATAATTAGTCTTTAATAAATAAAATAATTATGATCATTTAAATAAATTTACGGAATGAAATATAAAATTTGAAAAGCTATGGTAAAACACGAAAATAAACCCTTTTATGAACATATTATAAATAATAAAAAACTAAACCATTTAAAAATCATTTAAAAATAAACCATTACTTAAAGAACTTAAAAATAACCAATACAAAAAAAGAACATTGGAAACTAGTCCTAGGGAATATTATGTTTTGATTATCTAGGATCGTCACAACTTGGAGATCAAATGAATATGTTCACACATATCCCTAGAACATGGATCTATGTATGAGAGAATACATTGATAAGTGAGCGCCCATATCATATTAAAGTTTAATTAGATATGTAGAATAATTCCATTATAAGTAGTCACAAACCATCCTAGTTTACTTGTACCAAATCTATTCCACACCTAAGTACCTCATGTTTCTATGCTCCATAACCCAATGTTGTAGGATTTAATTTTCAAAAATATACCACTCTTGGAGGATTTTATTTTTATAAATTAAATCATTCAATGGTAATTTCAATTAAAAATAATCAAATGGCCCTTGCAACACATCCAAACATGATTTGAAATCCTTTTTCATAAATAATACAAAATAACAGTTTCATTTTGTAAAATAAGTCTAAAAAATCATATTTAAATAATTATAGATTATTTTATTAAACAATTTTGAAAACAAATTAAAAGTGATAAAAAATCATTGTTTATAAAACACAAGGTTTTCTTGAAACCACCAACCTCAAACCCCTGTAATTTACAAAAGTTGAATGAGATCCAAAACCCAAATAAAAATACGGATTTCAGGTAGTAAGAGAAGACACTAAAATAGAAAAAATATATTAAGAAACATGTATTCAATAATCCCATGGGAAAACATTTCCAAGGGAAACCACATACTACGATGATTCTCGAAGAAATGCACAATGATATAGGTAGATTATATTCCTTCCACATAGCAGATCAAATATAAACATCCCTCTATCATGACACAAACCTAATATGTATCTATAAAATCGCCTATATCCATTTTATTATAATAAAAATAGATATGGTCTCTAAAAATGTTGATTAACAATTACTAAAGGGCTATTACATTGATTTTCCAAGATCTAATGCCTCATGTTCCATTGAAATCACTCTATGAAAGAGTTAGGATCTCCAAAATCTCTAATAGGAATCCCTAGGTTCGAGTCCCTAAGATGTCAGATAAATAAGGATGTCAATTGGAGATGTATCGAGTTAAAAATAATAACTTTTGGGTTAATTAATTGTTTTCTCATGATTTTTCTACAAAATTTAGTTAATTTTACACCAACAGTGCGCTTAGTTTTGTTCACTAAGGAAGTTGAAAGCTTTGGTAATGCATTTTAGATAAATTGTGTCAACCCTGAAAAATACAGTTATCAAAAACCACGACAAATTATATAGTTTCATATGAATTTTTCATGTTTTGGAATAACTGTTTTCAAACTAGGAACATACCCAAAAAACCCCAAAATCTACCAAAATTTGGCCAAAATGACCCTTGAATAGTTCAAAACAACAGATGACAAACAAATGAATATATGTACTAGAAAGTGACATTAGTATGTGAAAATTCATCCCACCATATCACTTTATTCTCAATAGAAATTCAATACATAGAAAATTCATCAAAGAAAAGGTGAGTCCATTATTCCCTCATCAACGATTTTAATTCTCACATATTGGGAGAATCTGTTTCAAACTCCCAAAAAACTCATACCACAGGAATGCACATCCCACACATAATCATTTCATAAGAGTCAAAAATACATACTAATCATTTTACTATTGACATTTCTGGTTCCAAATCAATGTATTCATAGTTCAGAGTATGAGAGAGATTAGGATGATACACATTAAGTTGAGACACATAGAAAAAATCATGGATATAATTAAATTTAGATGGTAAATCTAATTGATAACCCTTATTTTCAATATGACTAGTTATCTCAAAAGGACCCGCATATCTCACAATTAATTTCCCTTGCTTCCCAAGCTGACAGTGACCCAAAAAAAATGAAACTTTCAAAAACAATCAGTCATCTAATGAAAATTAACGAGTGAAGTGTTGAAAATTCAAATAATATTTATGACAACATTGAGCCATCACCAGTCATTGATAACTAATTTGGATCTTCACCAATGTCTCCTGAACAATTATTATCCCAATGAAAGAAATATAACCCACCATAGAACAAAAAAGAAGGGATTTACATGGTCACCTATAAAATCTTGAAAATGGTCCATTATGATGTGAAAATGGTAACTATTATTATAATAAAACACAAATAGTCTAAAATAGTTATCCCAAGAAACTCCAAAATCTGTGATGCTAGTATAGAGTATATCCTCCAAAATATGAATGTCTCAATCCTTCTATCCATATGTTATAGGATGATAATTCATGCTAAAATTTACTACAAAACCCATCACCTCTTATAGGCCCTTCCAAAATTGATAACTAAACCAAGGGTCCCTTTCTAATATAATTACAGACGATACCCCATGTGACCACAGTATTTATGGAATGTACATCTTTCCCAAATCTTCAACCACAGTGTTTTTTAAAATTAGAAAAAAATGATCAAACATAGTTATTTGATCAATCGCCACCCATATTTTACTCTTCCCTCAACGATTCCATGGCCCCTCAGTGATGAGATCCATTGGAACACCCAATGATTTTTGAATATATATTTATGATTTTGTACTACATTCGATAGAGTGCTCCCCAAGAAACACTAAAATAAAATGGTATTCACTATATTATATGAATATTATGAATAAAATTTAAGAATAATAAAAAATATAGTATATGAGAATATTTAAATTAATTATAAATTCATATAGAATTCAATTAACTTAGCGTTTTAGAAGGGTGTTTTTAAATAAAAGTAGTTTTCTTTATATATTGAACTTTTAGATAAAATACGAATTTATTAATTTATGAGTTTTAATTTTAAAATAAATATTATTTTTTATTAATTATATCAGAATTATTCAAATATTAATTTTTTAATTTTTTATAAAATAATATATTTTTATGTGAATCATGACAAAATACAGTTTGTACCAAAATTGTAAATTTTATGACATTATTGATTTGTGAGAAAGACCAAATTTTTTTGAAATGAGTTAATTGATTTAAAAATATATTTAAGGAGTAAAACAATGTTTTTTAAAATATCATTTTGAAATTATAAAACCTAGGTTCATCATTTTAGAACATAAAGAACATTTCACTATAATTTAAAAACTACTATTAGAATTTTTTAATTAAGTGTTTTATCAAAATATTTAGTTTTTTATTGATTTATAATAAACATAAATATTATTATGTTTATAATAAACCTATTTATATCATGAAATTAAATGAATTTGATAAAATTATACTGCATACATTTTAAGCTTAAAATGAACTTTTTCTAAAAACAGTACATGATCTAATATTAAAAATATCTTTTATAAACATTAGAAATTTTATAAAATTATTTTCATATTTTATAAATACATTTTCATATTATTTAATAATTTTAATTTTATTTTTAGGCGTAAAATTAAGTTTCCAAGATAAATATTAGTTACCATGATAAATCAGTTATTTTTTAAGGAATAATTCTTTTCTAAATATTGTTATTTTAAATTAAATTGATTTATTTTAAATAATGTACTATAATATTATGTTTGAAAAAATATATGAAAATAATTTAACACTCATTTAAATTATAATAAATGTAAAATAACTTTATGAACACATAGTGATTAAAACATATTATTCTACAAAACAAATAACATGTTATATATTTTATTTTAAAAGTCAACTTTCTCATATTTATAAGTTGAATTAGCTTAAATAGAGTCCATATTTTGAATCATCACATTGCAATTCTGTAAAAAGTGACATCTTATATTTTTCTAATAAAATAATTACCATTGTTAAATTTTAAGCAATACTAATAATTGTTAAAATGGGTAATATAATATGGATTGAATTTTACTAAATAAATTTGATAGTTGGAACATATTTAATAAACATTATTGGTCTTAAATTTATGCCTCTATGTCTAAAAATCATTTACCTATCTAACTCAGATAAATCTCATCTAGTTCAATTTTTACCCATTATTAAACATTCTTTTATAATGAATTTTCCATCCACCTATAAAAGGAGTTCAATTCCAACCTTTTAAAAACACACACCTAGTTCACAATTAACAGAAAAATATAACTAATCTGATTCCTCTAGATACCCTCTGCACTTTTCATTCTCTTTCCTAAAAAAATTTCTTAAATTCATTCATTTCAAAAGGATACATTTAGAGAATATCAAAATTCATAAGGTAAGTATTACTTTCCCTTTAATATCCTTTCCTTATCCTTATCATCCACCCTCCTATAAAACCATTATAACACTATGAAAATAATGATATTATTAAAAAACAATATACTGAAATGTTATTATATTTATGTTATAAGTATTATCTATTCCACTTCCATTCGATTGAAAAAATTAAAATGTTTCTCATGAGCGTGAGCGAACTACCACATCGATGAATGACATGTTTCACTTTTCAACCCCACTTTTAAGCGATCTTTCAAGAAATGGTATTAGTAAATAAATATGTTACTTATTCTATGATTTATATTATATAAATATATATTAGTCATTTAACAATAAATATTATCAATAATTGATTATTGTAAAACTAACTACATAAAACGAACAAACCAAGAGTAAATGACATTAATTTATAATTGAAAACTACATTTTCCATTTGACTTCTTCTTATAAATATTCATAATGAAAATTATAAACATTAATTACATCTTAATAATGTCATTATACTTTGTGATAATGATATTATAACAAAATAATCTCTTCCATAACCATACTCACAAATATATTATAAAATATTCTTATTGGATTAGTTTAATCACCTACAATAGAAATTATATAAATTTATCTAATGCATGGAAATGTAAAATTAATATTTGATATTATTAATTAAAAAATGATTTAATTTTTTATTTAATCTAAATATAAAAATTTAACTCATTAATTAAATTACCACTATTTATTTGTAAAAAATGACTAAAACATGTATATCCCCAATTTCATCTATAAGAACTGTAAATAAAAGAATATTAAAATGAAATTATATTTTTATAAAATGTAATAAAATATAAATTTTATTATATTTAATGATATGGGGGTGATGGAATTTGGGATAAGAATGAATAACAACATCTCTATTATGAAACTAGTTTAAAATGATCAACATTAAAAACATGTGATATTGAAAATAGATAATAACTAACTAATATACATGATGAGAATAATTATAAATGTTATTTTAAAAGATTATATAACTGAATGTGTTTCTGAAATAGGTTATTAATATATTTATTTTTATTATTTAGGAGATTCAGATGATTTAGTGGAATTCAGTAATAAAGGTAATGTCTTTATATCTCTAATTTAATTTCCTTAGATATATTTCTTATCACACATCATGAAATCTTCAATTTAGTTTTATTACTACCTAATAAATTTACATTACCATATTTATGTAATTTATTTGGTTTGAATATCCATATCATTTTACTTATTTATATGGATTTCGATTCAAAAGATGTTAAGTTCAAAAGGTTATTTACTAACTTAACTTACTTCATTGAGTTAAAGGGATTCTTCTTGAACTTCATTATTCAAAGATTTATTTAGACCCACTAATATTATATTTAATTATAATTTATCTTCCTATCGAGATTAATATTAAATTTAAATATATTTTTTTACCTTGTTAAAATTATTCCTCACAAATTATACCATTGTTATGAATAACTCTCACCCTCTATAATGATGGTTTACCCTGCTTATATAAATTTTACATTCCCTCCAATGATAAAATTTATATAGGAATAAAAAACCACATTTGTTATATCTTAGGTGACTTTAATACTTTCCATTAAAACTTTTTAATTTTAATTTTTACAATCTATTTTTATGATGTGGGTTTTCAAATAACATATTTCAAAATAATAAAAAGGTTTTCAATCATTTCGAAATAAAATATTTTATCTTCAACTAAACATTTCTTTTGATAACATTTCTAAAATTTAAAGGATCCATTATTGATTTTTTTTTCTAAATTAGTTGTTTTTAAGAGATTTAACTTCACCTTTTTGAGTCCTTTTTTACCTTTTCAAGACTTAATTAATGAATATTATTTTTAATATTAACTGTTTTCAAAATATGTTAACTTCAACTTTTTGAAAAGTTTATATCTTCTACATGGATTAATTTTTCAGATTAATTTCAAAATATCTATTTTGAAAATTCATTATTCTCAATTTATAAAAATGGTTCTATCTAAAAATTACTTTTTAAATTGACCCATCACATCATCACTTATGCCAAAGTTAAAAGTGTTTTGTAAAAAACTATTTTAGTTTTTACCTATCATTTTACTCTTAATATCAATGGCTTTATTTCATCTCAAGTTATTTTTCATGTATCTCCCTCTGAATGTTATTATGAAATAATCAATTGGGGTGATTTAATTTTGGGTTTCAACTGTTTACATTCATGAGGTAAATTCTTCTAATACCATCTATAAATCTTTTAAAACCCATTTTTCATTCCATGAGTTATTTATGATGTTTTTAATGGATTTTTTTATGTTGGGTGGTATTTGTGGATGATTAATGGGTGGGGTCCTATATAGACCCCCAATGAATTTGTAATGTTTATATTTAATGAGCTCAAAAGGGTACACAATGGGATTTATCTCAATCTAAAGGGTACACTGGAGGATTTATCTCAATTCAAAGGGTACACAAGATGATTTATCCAAATACAATGGGTTCATGAGAATATTTATCCTAAGGAAAAGGGTACAATAGATGATTTATCCCAATTCAATGGGGGTACACAATAGGTTTTATCCCAAGACTAATGTTAGATGGGAGGAATATCCCAATCTTGAGAAGGTACATAAGTGATTAGCCTAATCTTAGTATGTGATGAATGTCTTGGTGGGTAGTCTTAATATATTATTTCTGTGATTATGTTTATTCCACAATCTTATATCCTAACTGTGAACTAATGATTATGCTCTGTGACCCATGTTTAATGTCACATGATTCCACACACTTTTTCTGTGGTATATGTTTGTTCATTTCATATTACATTTATTATTATCCAGACTTATGTTAAATTATTATTATTCATTATATTTTAATAATATATTTCTCCCATGATCATTTTTAAACATATTCTTATGACTTAAACCTTGATGAATTGTTTATATGATTTCCCTTACTAGGCGTTTGAGCTCACCCCTTTTTTATATTTCCCTTCCCTGGGTTATAAAGATGATTATAACATAGGATAAGTCTGTAAGAGAGTATATTGTGGATCTATTATGGATAAGTGTTCATGTGTGTTGCTTTTTTATATTTTCCCCAAAGACAATAAACCTTGGGATTTCCATTTTTAGTGATTTTTTGTTAGATGAAATGATATTTATGTGAAAACATGAAATAAATGTGATTATTTAGCTTGGGTCACTATATCCAATGACACTCACCCAATTTACAAATGGTCATTGGGATAGGTTGAAGAAATTGAGAAAGATTTTGATGTTTATTCTTAATCATCTAACAAGTATAGAAATAAGACACAATGTTATCTATGCAAAACTTAAAACCAGCCACCAAAACCAATTCTTAATATCATAGTATATCTTCATTTTACTCGGACAATTAACCCACTAAGAATAATCAAAACATTCCACCACAACCTTCCATAGTAACAAGGGAATAAAATTTCAGTTTCTAAAATAAATAAAGACTTATGGGGGGAGATACCACTCGAAAATGGGATATCCATCATATAAAGAGTTCCTAATACTTATGAACTATTAAACCCACTATCTCCCCTAAAAATAAACTCAAGAAGAGACGATATCAACTGAGAATGAATGAGAAAAATATCTTTATATTCCTCCATTGCATCCAAGTGTATATGATAAATGTGACTCATGATATTTTATGAATATTTTGATTTTATCATAGATTTAGAAGTAAACTTTATAATCAAAGTATAAGGAAAAAAATTCCCCTTTCCTCAGGTATAGTCGATGTTGATGTAAAATGACTAAAGATATCCCACACATTGACTCTTCCTAAGGTTTAGGTACTTTTTAGAAAATATATAACTCAAACTCTTATGGTCTAAATAGATAGTGAAACTTACCATAATTAGGTTATGTCACCATCTTCTAAAGGTATACATAATTTTTATGAGTTCTATATCACGAGTGGGTTAATTTGTCTTATGTGTCCAAATTTGATGAGATATGTATGAAACTAGATGATCTTATTGCATAATAAAAAACCCAATCCAACACCAAAAACATAACAATAAACCAAATAACCCTTTCATATTTTTGGTAAAATCAAAATGGGTTTTGAGGTCAGACGTCACTTCAATTCATCAAAGGAAGTATGAAACTTTGAGAATGTGATATGAATTTCCCCCCTTTCATGGAAAGAGAATTCAACAAAAGTTCAATCATTAATAAGACCTTGAAAATTCAACAAAAATATCATAAAAATCCACAAATAATTAAATCTCAATGAAATTTTGTGTATCCTCCAATGAAAATATAGATTCCTCCTTATCAAGAAGAACTAAGATCCCATATTCTAAAACTACATATCATGAGAACATTACATCTTGATTCCATAAATGAAATTTTGATAAATTATCATATGTTTACGATTATGAAATATTCATAAAATAGATTTCAGGTGATGCTTGTGGTATTTTTTAATTCTCAAGTAAACCGTAATTTGTTCGATGAATACCATGATTCAGGAATCAAGGTACCAGTGAAAAATATGATTCATCAATTCTGTGAATACAATTGCATAATTGTTTAGGAAAAAAGCATCAAAAGATATTCAACGTGTCCATACCCCCACATGAAGATAGTATTTAGAATATTTGAATCCATAAATGTAATTTTATCATATCTGGAGAAAAGGTCAAATTTCAATAACTAGATTACAAACATAAATTGATAAAAAAACCATTAAGTAAGGGTAGGGGATACTTATTATTAATCATTACCCAGTTAATAATTCTATAATATACATATAAATGGATAGTTACATTAACTTTCTTAGAGAAAATCACAGTGGATGCCCATGGTGACACACTTGGATTAATAAAACCCATACCTTTCAATTATTCCAACTGAATATTAATCTCCTATAATTTAATAAATCCTATATAATATGAATAAATAGATATTATATGAGTCCTTTGGGAAAATAAATTATGAATTAAAATTCCATATCTAGTGGAATAATAGAAAAATATACTAGGAACACCTTATGAAACTCTCTCACCGCTGGTGAAAACTCACCATCTGAGGGATTATCCTTAATATTAAATACATAAAAGGATATTAATATCCCAAGATCCAATAAAGGTTGTTTTTATTTAAAAGGTATTATATATCATTCTCCATGAAATACCAGAGATCTCCCATAGAAGGCAGTAAAGGAAACCCAACAATTAATGGAATCAATCTTATTTTTAAGGGAATCTAAACAATCCATACTAATTATAACATCAAATATATTCATTTTGAGAACTAGAAAATACCAAAATAGTTTAGCATTTTATATATATAACTGACATAAGAGGAATAAAAAACCATGATCCATATTCTTTTTGAGATGTGTTGTCAACAATGTGGAAAATGACATGCATTCTATTGGAAGTATTATACGATTCATGAAGTGAGTTGATATTAAATAAATAGAGTTTCCACTATCAAATAAATTGGTTTCTAAATATGAATCAATAAATACAGTACCTATCATTGTCTAAGGACCATTATCAACTTACATTGGATACCCTTTCACTATGTGTAACTACTTAATTATATAGGCCTATGGTTGGAACCCTATTGTACTTGAACCATCTACGTAGACCACAGATCCTTTACAAGATAAAGATGTTGTTCCCAAAATGTGGATTAGAGATATCATGGATGAAATTTTATAAGTTTCCTCAATATGAACATGATTTAAAGATTTAGGGAGGAATAAGGAAAGAATGCATTACTTTCCATATCTTGACACACTGGTAGTAAGTCATAATGTCCTCTTTAAGACACTAAAATGTTGTGGTATAATCCCGCTATTTGGATCCACCACCAACACCTGTAAAAGCCTTGTTCTACTTACTATTCTTTCTGGGGGAGCTATAGAAACTACCACTATGTGGAAGAGGAATTATAACAAGCCATAACTTTCCTTTCAGGTCAATCTATTCCATGATGGATCCAACACCCACTTCAGTATGTGAGGTAGGATTCAACATAAAAACCCGAGTATAGATATCTTGTCACAAGACCATATGGAACCTGTAATACTTTAACTTATCAATCAATACACCTTAAGAAAAAATATTCCAACTCTGAAAAATATTTAGCATACTCCCTCATATTCTAATCACATTTTTAATGTTAAGAAAATCAATGAAATTAGCCAATGTCAATAATTCAGGGAATAATTGTAGGAACAATATGGTATTGAAGTTTTTTATTCCAAACCTTAATGTTTTTACCTAAATATCTATATCACATAATCAACTATTAGATAATTCAATCTTAAATGTAGAACAGTTGACCTTAACAAAATCTAGATTTTATAAAAAGTCAAAAATCCATTTGATCCTATCCAACTAGGCCTCTACTTCATATGGATCATTCATTCCTTGTATGGATGGTGGTTTATTTTAGATTAATTCTTGGGATTATTATTTATCTCCTCTATTCCTTAGTTTCATTTCCCTAGGCTGAGTATTGAAGGTGAAAACACCTTAGTCTATGGAATGAACTAATCATGCCACCTCTTAAATAATGTGATAATCAACTGGTGGGTTTACTCCTGGAACATCATCTGAATCACCCTCTTGAGGGATTCTAGAAAGACTTATTTAGGGAAATTTATTAAATAAATGAAATAATAGAGACCATTAGAAATGCGATAAATCTTATTTTGAATCAAAAGATCATAAGAAAAATAAGGATACTAGATGAAAACTCAATATGAGAGCAACATTTCCCAATATCTTGTGGTATATTAAGGATTGATATGATGATATCTCGCTGGTAAATAAATCCAAACATACCCCTTATGACTAAAATATCATCCCTATTATATAACAAAACATCGCAACACATGAAGACCATGAATAAACCATCATTTGATACCAATTTTTCATGAACCATCCTAGGTCATCCCTAAACTGGAGGTCTGATTCAGCCACTGGAAAGGGCCAATGAGTATTCCAAATACCCATGGGGTGTTGAAAAGCACATGGGAATTAGGAAAAAACATTGGGTGGAATGTTTTCTATAATAAACCAAATAGTTAATTAATGGAATGTATAAACTAATGAAAACATGCCAATGCAAAGTAAAATAGTGGAACAAAAATAGTGTAAAGTAATAGAAGTTCTAAACAAAAATAATTAAACCAAAGTAGTTATAACCAATAAGAACCCATCTCTATATGTTATGAGGGACATCATCCCACTATGTCAGCAACAATCTCTCACACCCTACTAATATGGATACCCAGAACCGCAATGTGGCACCTTTTCTTTGCCTATGTTAAATAAAATAAGATCTACACTAAACCAAAGGTATATTTTCACAAAATATAGTAAAATATGGAAATCAATTATGTTGAGAATAGTTTATAATGAATGCATAAATAACCTATTTCTAATGTAATTAAAAATAAACCATAAATCAAATAATATAAAAATAATCAATCCAAAATAAGCACTTTGGAATCTAGCACTATGGTAGATTAGGTTCAAGTAAGATAAGATCCCAACACCTCATTGATCACATGTCTAAGTGTTCACATATCACTATAAAATGGTCATAGGGATGAGAGAATACCCTAATTAGTGAACCCTCTATCATCATTTTTTTCTAGAGTTTTAGTGTAAGTTTATGCTAGGTTTCCCCAAACCATCCTTGTGTGATTTCCCTAAATATACCCCCTCCCAAATTCCCCATATTAACATGTTCCATATCCCACACTAAGAGTAATTCAATTTCACAATCATCCCACACTTATATGATTTCATTTTCAAAAAATAAATCATTTAAAGGGAATTTCACACATAAATAATCAAATGGTCCTTATGACACATCAAAACATGATTTGAAATCATTTTTCATCAAAAATAACAAATTTAAATACCATTTTATAAAATAATCCCAATTTATTTAAATTTAAACAATCATAGATCAATCCATTAAACATTTTATAAAACCAATTTAAAATAATAATGAAGGCATGGTTTATAAAACAAATAATTTTCATGAAACCACCTACCATAATCTCTTGGAATTTCCAAGAATAAAAAAGGATCCACAGTCCAATGAGAATTTGGGATCTTATATAGTAATAGAATACCCTAAACAAGTAAACCCATATCAAGAAATTTTTTATTAATAATCCCAAGATCAATGAATATAATGGAAACTATATACCATGAAAATTCCTAGAGAAATTGACAATAATCTCTGAAGATTTAATATCTTCTTTCCTTCCTCATAAAAAATCTAAAAAATATATAATTATATCATGAAATCAACCTTAAATATGTGAATAACATCCCCAATATATGGTTCCATTCAGGAGAAGGAAATAATATTTAAAAAGTGATAAATAATAACAAAGAACGACCACTAACCTTGAGTTTCCAAGATCCAACTCCTCAAGATTTGTCATAATCGCCCTTCAGAAGGGTTGGGATCTCCAAATTAACCAAGTGGAATACCTAGTTTTGAGAGCCTAAGTTGTAGGTTAATTAATGAGATCAATAGGATTAATATCAGGTTAAAAAATATTTGGATTAATTAATAATCATCGCACAGTTTAGATGCGCGGTTTGGTAAATCATGCACCAACTATGCGCATGGGTTTTCCATTAGAGAATTATCATAGTCTAGTCAATAGTTCTGGGTAAGTATGTGCCTACCATGAAAAATTCCACCATCCCAAATCATTATAACTCACACATTTTTTTGCGAATTCTATTGAGTTTTTTCTAACAATGTGAAAATCATGCACATGCCTAAAAAATTAAGAAATCTCCCTAAAGAGTCCTAGAAATGACCCACAAATGGTTCAAAAATATATAGTATAATCAAATGAATATAGATACCTAAAATTGAAATTGATTTGTGATATATTTCAAATACTCAAATTCCATGGGAAGAATTTTTAGAGGAATTATCCCAATCAGATAAAAAATGATTAAATTCTCACTAAGAAATCCATTAAATGATCCAATAGAATGAATAATCTTCATATAATCCATCTCAAGAATCCTCAAGTAAAATATTGATCAATTGATAGGTCTTATTCATTCCCTAGTAAAACCCCATAATTAAATCCCTAACACCATTCACTATAATTGTGGGAAGGCCAAGAACAATGATAATGAATGAAGATAGAAAAAGATTTCCTTTGATCCAAGGGGTTTGGAGTGGATGAAATCACCTTAAATTCTCCAAAAAATAACTCCCAAAATAGATCATTTATGAGATAGGGTTAAATAGGGGGATAAATATGTGTGTTTGGATAAAAATAAATTTTTTAAAAACACTTATTAAAAATTAATGATTGAAATTCATAATACCTAAGTCTATGTAGAAGTCCCTACATTTTCCACTACCTTAAAAAAAAATTCATGGTGAGAATGGATAGTCTCAGAGATAGTGTACGAATCTTTAGATTTTATAATGCCTCCCATTTCACCTTGATTTACCTCTAAACACATCAAAATACCTCATTATAGGGGAATAAAAAACATTTTCAATCCCTAACCACACACCCAAAACATTACTAAACATTTAAAAACATCCATATAAACCTTCCCATAGACTCAAGTAGACCGTTCTTAAATAAATGAAACGTTCTACAATAGTTTAAACCAACAAAAATCAAATATTTCTATTTAAGCCAAAACCAATTAATTATGAAAATAATCACTTATGGGCCTACACAATGTTTACCAAAAAAATTCAACATAAGAAACGTAAAAAATGATGGGATAAATGTTGTTCCATGTGTATAGTGATGATCATGGGAGACTAATTTTTTTTTTGGGTTTTAGGTGATATAGATGATGAATTATCACTGATGTAAATTTTAGGATTGAATTCGAAATTATTTAAATATTTTTAAACACAATTATTATAATATCCTTAAAAGATAATCAAATAGGGGACATATATCCTTTATAAACCCATTCTATTTAGTCAATTATTTCTTTAATTTTACATATAACCTTACTCTCTAAAGTTCTCTCATTTCATTCCAATGTTTATCAACATTATTTTTTGTGGTCAAAATGTATATCGGGGTATTACAAGACAAAATTATATGTCATTGTCACTAATGAAGTATTAGTGTTGAACTCTTGTCATTTACCTCTCTCATAAAGTTTTTTATTAACATTATTTAATATTAAACATGAAAATAGTTTTAGAAATGTTATCCATTAATGTTTACACACCTAAAATGACAATGAAATAAAACTTAACTGGAAAGAATAACTTTAATTCATTATCTAATTGATGTAATCAATCATAATCATGTTTCAAAATTAATCACCAATCTAACCTAACATCACTTAATAAAAATAAAATAAAATATTTTATTTTTTATATATAATGAAAGAATATATAATTTAATAATCTATTTATAATTAAAATTTATTAACGATATAGAATATAATTATAACATATTAATATATTTCTCAATGATCTATGAGATTTAGGTAGGTGGATCTTAAGAATCCATAAGATTTCAAAATTGAATAAAATATCAATTAAGAATATAAAATTTGAATTAGAATATTCAACATGAAATATAATCTAATCAATAATAAAATTTGGATGAAAACACAAATGAATTTATATTAATTAAAGAAAGATAAATGAATGCGTACCATGAATGGATTAAAGGAATAAAAGCGTTGAATCTGAAATTGAAACTTAAATCTATATCTAATATGTATATAATGTAAATTAAGGGAAATGACTACTAGCTATACTTATGGTCCAATGGTTACTAAAAACTATAAAATAAAATAAAAGATAAGAATGATGGAAGAATACTATATATTTATTATCTAAAATATGTTTATAAACATTGGAGACTACATGACTACTATAATGAATTCCTACCCATCACACCACAAATTATATGAATTTATAATAACAAAAATTAAAATATAAAATTTAGCAAGTGCCTACAACTAAACATGACTTATTTATTTTCCAATAAATGAGTACCTCCTCTCTAAAACCTTCATTCTTTTCTCTAACAAATAAAACTCTTTTCGTCAAATGTTATAACTAAAAAACCCCATATAATAGAAATTTCATGCTTTAGTTAGTTGAATTTATATGGATTGAGGATCTTCCTTCCTTCATGAACCATTTATCATGTGGCTCTTCTTGAATTGTGAAACTATTGATCGGTGTCTTATGCCTCTTTGGGGAATTAAGGAGGTCTTAGGTTCAATCCTCGTAGGCGTGTGCATGTGTTCATGAGTCAGTTTGTATTTTTACCCCTTCCAATAAATCTACAAAAATCATTATTATATTTTATTAAAATGATTTCATAAATTTTTTCAAATAAAATAGTTATATATTTGATTATTTTTAAATTGTTTCATTAAATTGTAAATTTTTTATAATGCTTCTAAAATCAAAAAATAAAACAAAATAATTTATTTAATGTTTTTTATTTAAAATGAAATTAAAATTTATTTACTACATTAATTGAAATATTCATTTAAATAATCATTTAAACATTTATTCATTTATCTCTTTTTCAGTTAAAATAATTTTTTTTAAGTAAACATATAATTTTTTATCTAAATACATTAAATTAAAATAAAATAATTTTTTTATTTCTTTGGCATATACATTATATAAATGAAAAATCCGAAGATTTTTTTTTTAAAATGGAACACACCTAAAAAATTATAATTAAATTAGATATATATAAATAAAATACACTCTAAATAAATAAAATAATTAATTATAAATGTTTGATAATGGAAACAAGATAACATAATTAACTAAAAAAAATAAAAAAATAATAAAAAAATAATAAAATTAGCAGTTTATCTAATATATTATGTATGAATTTAAAAAAAATAATATAAAAAGCTTTAAATTTTTATAAATAGTTAACTAAAATAATATATAAAAAATAATGACCAACTCCCATACTTAAGGGTGGCCATGTTATCATGACAAATAAGACTATTAGAATAAAAATGTAGAACAAGTAATGATTCAAATTAATTAAACTACCAAAAAATCAGTTATTTCAAAAATTAGTTTGAATTTTAAATTTACTCTCTTTATAAATGTATAATATGGAAACCATCATCCGTTCATGTTACTAGGTCAATTTATTTACTTTCAAATTACTTTCAAATTTCAATGACATGTAATCTAACCAAGATTAGTCAATCTGAAATTCAATATAGTGGAATCTTTAAAAATTAAGAACCAAATTACATTTTTTTATTTATTATGTGATTCAAGCCATAGGTTGACAAAGATCCTGCAATCATTACTACTTATGAAAATCCACATCTTAATGATGTATTCACATGTTATTTCATATCATTAGATTAGTGGAAAATGAAAAGAAAAGAAAATTTAAAAGCTTTAAATGAGGCTCAAAGAACTCAACTTATTGACCTAAAGAATAAAAAAATTAAAGAAAACAATGAACACGAAATTAGAAATATGGAGAAGATAAAGGAGAAAACAAAGGAATTATAAGAATTAATAATGAAAATAAAGAAAATAATAGCAGATTATTTATAGTTATTAAGTAATTATGAAATTATTAATTTACAATTATAGAGTTACTATGAATTTATTAAAAAATAAAGGATTATTTAATGAAATTGATATATTTATTATTTATAGATTAATTCATTTACTATAATTTAATTAAATATATCATAATTTAATTTTTTGAGTGAGAAGTTCAAAAAAACTATAACAATAATTTTAGACAATATAAAAATTAGAATATTAGAAAAAAAAATTATTAGTAAAATAAATAATCATGATAAAAAACGATAACAAAAAAAATTTGTATATAAAAAAATAAAATGTTGAGTGTTATGATAAGGTATGGAGAATTGAGAGAATAATATTTAAAATAACATAAGGGAATAAGAAGAAAAATAAATTTCTAGCATCACTAAAGATAATTAAACTCACCCACTCCCCATACTTAAAACATTTCTTATCACCAATCAATTTAATATTAAAAGAATAATCACTTCTACACTCTTAAATTTAAGTTCTAAAATATAGTAAATGAGTGCAAAGGATAGATTAGTATTTTTACTCAAATTTTTAATTAAGTAATAAAAAATGATTATTCATGGCTCAAAGGGGTATTGTAGAGACCCAAAGCTTGACGTACAGAGACATTACATTACTTTTGCGGAATACTTAGTTCATAAAAAAAACACACACACAAGGACCGTAATATTTTAGTGTCTTTGGAAAGTCGGAATATAATCTTCTAATCGTGGTGAAAGATCTTCAAAATCTCCCATAAAGATCTAATTTTTTTAAACCTAAAAACTTTCTTTAAGTCCTGGGGAAAAGAAAACATAAAAGGGTCAGCTCAAATGCTTAGTAAGGGTAAACAAAAGAAATATCAATCACGTCATATTCATAAGAACATATCTTCTGGAAATCTTAACCTGCAAAAGAGATCATAATTTCATAACATGGGATAAATCATAGTAGTGAAATTTAATCCCAATAATCATAACTTAGAATATGAAACTTTGTGGCATACACACATAATCATAGAGAATCATTTCTTATTAGTCAAGACTCATTGCCAAGACTATCTTAGTGGACAAAGTCCCTTTCTGAACCGAGTTCACTCCTCGTTTCAGTCCTGTTTCACTGAACTGGTATAACCTACCGTTTCAGCCATGTCTATCTCATGAGATATAAAATCTTTACCCAATGCATTGGAGGGATATATAGGTCCCACCCATCTCATAATGATACCATTATTATGTGTGCCACAAAATCATAAATCATACATCATTGCATAACCCATGTAGTAAAAATGTGATTCTTAAACAACATGACATCATAAAACAATTCATCTAAGATAAAGGAATTCATAAAAATAATTCCATCACAACATAATCAAATCAATGAAATAATAGGGATATAAACATAACCCTATATTATCTTAGATGTAAAATAATTTTGATAAATCACTTGAACTCCATTCTTGAGGAAAATATCCTTTTAACTTCAAAAACACTTTTCCTTTCTTAACATGTCATAAAATTCTAACTAAAAGAAGTTGATTAAAAATAAACTTGAAAACTTCTAAGGGAAGATTCTTGGAAATAATGTTTTAAAAATTCCATTCATGCCGTATAAGTTAAAAGAAAACATTCTTCTCGTACTTTTGTCAGAAAAGTCAAAAAGTACCTCGTACGAAAAACGCAAAATATTCCTTTCATATCTTTTACTAAAAACTCATCGAAGGGTAAAATTGGATATAAACTATTTTAAAAGGATATAAATATTACATATTGAGGAAACATGGATGTGGATGATAAAATACACCCCAGTAAATACCAAAGTATAAACAATCTCGGATAAAAATGAGATTGTGATATTTCCCTTACCTTAGGTCCAATTTGCTTCGTAAGAGTCCGAAACTCCTGTATAATGATTTAAATAATGTCATTGACTTATTACAGAATCATATTCATCGTTATGATATCATATATGGTTCACTTAAGACTTTATATTACCCATTCTTATGTAAATTAATGTTAAAGTAGCGTTTTGGGTAAAATTATCTTATTTATCGTACGTGTTTGGACTTGTTGTTCTTGATGTTATTATTACTTATATAGTGATTTACTTACCTAAAAAATGTAAATCAGGATTTATATATCATATACATTCATTATATATCCAGCATATACAAGAATTTATAATAGTACATAACATATGGAGGTAAGAAATGAAACGCACCGTTCATGGAGACGGTAAGCCGTACGTACACATGAACGCTACTTTCATTTCTATTTATTATTTTAATAGAATTAAAACATAATTATACATAGGTATATTATAATTCCAGTATAATATCATATATAATATCATTAACCACATCCTTTATACATCCCACATAAGGTATTAACGAATCACATCACTTTGAGGGGGCGGTAGTCCGCACTTCCTCAAATGAGATTATAGTATTTACTGACTATGGAAACCGTAAAGTCTTGAAATAATTGGGAAGTAAATAAGAATAAAAAATAATAAAAATAATATATATTATATATAAATACAGTTCCATCATAATGTCCACCATGAGAGGCGGTAGGGGAAAATCGAACAATCATCGTTTCGTGAGGCGTTAGTTTGCCATCACAGAAACATTATGTTCTTCATCCATTAGATGGAGGTGTGTGTAAGTGTAGTTATAATCCTTTTCATAAAAAAATCCTAGTATTTTCAAGATACTTGTGTTGTCACAAAATAAAGGATTAAAAATATTTTAGGGGTTGGAGAAGTAGAATAAAAGAAAACAACTTAAGAGAAACTGTTACCTTTAATTTTGGTAACTTCCTTTGGTTTGAACCAATATGATTATTGGAGAGTCTTCTGCCTAATGTAAGGCATCAAGGGGTAGGTGAGGGATTTAGGGAGATTAGTTGGAAAGAGTTCGGACAAGCCAAAATGCTTGATAGGTGTGAGGAATTTCATAGAAGTGGTCTCCTTTTATAAGGGAGTGGAGGGGCTCTTTAGGAAAGTGTGAAACAATTATTTTATTATAAAATTATCTTCGGTTTCAAGAGGTCCAAAACACATTAATGTCGAAGATAAGATGACTAATATTCGAAATAAAATCATCCAATAGGAATTGGACAGGTTTTGGATGATATTTTAATCATTTTAATCATATTTATTTAAATCATTTATTAATGAGGTAAATACTGCATAATTATTTTGTCATAAATAATGTAATTTATATGATATATAAAAATTATAAAAAAATACCAACATGTAGGAAATATTTTTATATTTCCAATGAATATTTATAGTTCAAAATATAATTTATATATCCCCTTATAAAAATTAATTACTAAACGATATTTGTTAATTCCAATTTTTTCTTTACATTAAATTAATTAATCTAACGTGTCATTGTCTTTCATAAGTGGCTCCATGGGGTCCCAAAATCAACCCCAAGAAGCCCATGGTTGGCCAATACTCATCCAATAAGGTTAGGATAAGTTTCAATATAATTTTGAATTATTATAATATTCTTTTAACCTTGAATTACCCTATTTATCTTTAACCGTAGTAAATAAAAATTACCATAGTTACTATTCATAATATCAAAAAAAAATGTAACCTATTAACATAATTTGGACCCACTGATTCCAAATATGGAATCCATTTTTAAAAATTCAAAACACGGAAGTTGCAGTAATTAATTTAAAATTAATCTTGTTGTTAAGCAAACATGTTTTAAAAGATAAAACATTGCCAAAGATTGAATTTATTTATCCTACGAATTCAATGTAAAATCAAGGCTAATGACATACATTATATTAAATGGTAAAAATATATTCTATTTATACTTTTAAACCATACAATATTATTATTTAACCACATAATTTATTACGATGAAAAAAAGTTGTTTTTAATTAAAATATAGCGTGTTTTTACTATTCATTGAAATATGAAAGTTATCAGAATAATATGAAAAATTTATCCAAAGTAAATTTTTATATATTGATTCTAAAGAAGAATTTTATTTTGTCAAATTTAACTTATAAACTTGTCAAAAACTATATTTAATGTGGGTGCGCCATCAAAAGGCGGTAAAAATGCATTTTTTGAAAAATACTTATTTTACCCGAAAAATTGATTTTGTTCTCTTAACACGTTCTAGAAAATGTATAAGATGAATAATAATGTTATAAAATTCAATATTTAGTTAATACTATTCATAACGGCAAGTTCATAATAATATTATAATAATATATCGTTGTTTAGTAAAACCCGGTATTGCGTACAACACACGCTATCGAGGAAGGTCGTGATTGCGTGTAATGCAAGCCAAGTCAGGGTTGCGTGTTGTGGAAGAGTCCTTCGTTGTTTCGTATAACAGAATCCAACCATATTTCATTTATACATTAAATATATATATATATATATATATACTCAATGTTGCGTAGAATAACTATTATCAAAATTCTGTGTAACACGATCCAAGAATAGTGTTGCGTATACTGCAAGCTAATACGGTGTTGCGTATAGCGCAAGGTAATCTTGGTGTAGCATAAAACACAAGACATCAATGATATTAAAATAATATTTTTTATAAAATCTTGGGGTGTTACATTCTACCCCCCTTAAAATGAATTTCGCCCTCGAAATTCGTCGGGGTTATAAATGGTTTAGTATTCGAAAGTTTCTTTAATATAAGCCCATATCGTAAAAAGGAATACCAAACCCAATATTTAAAAACAAAAGTATGAAACGTAACGGTTACCCAAATAAACTAATCACCGGGTTTCCACATAGGTGAAAATATGGATATGGAAGAGAAATCTAACCATCATGTTCTGATGGAGAGTGGTAGAGAACATGGTTATGGAAAAGCCAGCAATCACAAAGCCATAAATTTGTGACGATCTAATGTACCATCTGATTCATCAGATATAAGAGCACTAGGACAACATTTTTTTTTTCAAGATCATTTCCCTAAAGTTGATGAAATTGGAATTAGAAAAAATACTTTCGTGATTTTGGTATAGTCTCACCGTTTGTCATTATTTGGACAATTTCCACTTCATCTCTTAAAGAAATGAAGTTGAATTTGTCATTCGTGATGTGTTAACAGATCATGTGATATAATGATAGGTCATTCCATCTGTCTCAAACAAAAGGTTAGGAAAGTTATCAAAAAATACATATGTCCATCTATAGTGAGATTAATCATATATGGTTCCTAAAATGGACTTATACTTCATATATCATACTGATTAATATAATAAAACTGGTTTCTACTAAACAGGGACTTCTTGTAGGCCAGTGGTAGGTGATAAAGGCCAGTCGCACTTCGGTTGTGGGTTTGATTCCCACAGCCTTGTCCGACGTGATGGGCTGTTGCCCGTCTTGCAGGTTGTCCTTTTTCTAAAGCTATATTACTATAACATCCCATCAATAATATCAAAAAAAAACTATCCTTAAACAATACTAACTTAGTTCCAACATAATCCATTCCAATCTTTAGGCTTATCTAAAATACTTCGGTCCAAGCTCATAGTATAAAGAAAATGATCACGTGAATGCCATCATTTATCCCTCATATATCATAAGATATATCTTGTTGGTCAAATTACAAACATGTGAATACCTAAATAATGTATTCTCTTGAAGAATGAATATCCATTGAACCTTAGTGAAAACATGAATGCAGTTAAAAGTTAACACTTTCCACATAACAAAATCCTCAAAATTCTATATACTCAAACCATGATATCACTTAGTCCTTATATCAATCATGAGCTCATGAATACAATCAAACATCTCATTATCTTCTTATTCCTTCATTATGAGCATATCATCTACTTTACAAAAATATCTGAATAACATTCCATGGTTACTGGTACCATTCAACATATAATTTCAAAACTCAAGGAAAGACAACAGTGTAACAATCCTTAGATGTCTCTTTATTCCATAGTACCATGAGATTACTTATACAACATTACACATGATAAACATGTAATCATTCCACTACATTCTTAAACCATTGACTGAGCTTCAACAATTCATTCATCTCACATATCATTTGTAGTCTCTTCATCATCATCAACATAAATACTACCCATACGACTATACTGATTCTCTTCATGAGACTTTCCCTTAGGGAATTGATTTGCATAATGCCCGTACATTCCACATTTAAAACATTTATCCATTGTTGATGTCGTAGAAACACCATTATCCTCATCCCTGGTGTTAACTGAATCTTTTCCTATGCACTTACTGGCTTTGTGTCCTTCTTTTCCACACCCAAAGCATCTTCCAGTTCCTTTGAAATATTCTCATTGATGCCTCTTCCCACATGATTTACATAGGGGAAATTGAACTTTCTTTCCTCTATGATCATCATGAAACTCCATCTTTCTCTTATTAGCCGAGTCAGGAAACTTACCAAATTTTACTTTATTGATCATATTATGAGATTTCTGATTCGACATAAAAATATTGTTTGGACTTCCAAATCCCATTTCATTTCGTTTCTCATGAATAATATCATTCCATTGTCCATAATATCCTCCATTATCAGGAATCATCTTGTTTCCAGCCATTTTCTAAAAGCCAAAAAGAATAGTGTGAGAGGCAAAAATCATGCTATGGAAAGCAACATAGTAAAGGGGGAGTACCCTCAATATCTAACATATTAGGTTAAATTCTAAGATATTTAGTGAAATTCTAGGAATATAACCTATACGTATACTTAACCTTAGGGACATCCCTAGACATACCTTAGGAATATCTCTAGGGATCTCACTAACATTTTCGCATCCTAGTTTCCAAAGGTTGACTAAACCTTTCCTCTGATACCAACTGTAGAGACCCAAAGCTTGATGTACATAGACATTACATTACTTTTTCGGAATACTTAGTACATAAAAAAAACACACACACAAGGACTGTAATAGTTTAGTGTCTTTGGAAACTCAGAATATAATCTTCTAATCGTGGTGAATGATCTTCAACATCTCCCATAAAGATCTTATTTTTTTTAAACCTAAATCATTTCTTCATGTCCTACGGAAAAGAAAAAATAAAAGGCTGAGCTCAAATGCTCAGTAAGGGTAAACAAAAGAAATATCAATCACGTCATATTCATAAGAAAATATCTTTTAGAAATCTTAACCTGCAAAAGAGATCATAATTTCATAACATGCGATAAATCATAGTAGTGAAATTTAATCTCAATAATCTTAACTTAGAACATGAATCTTTGGGGCATACACACATAATCATAGAGAATCATTTCTTATTAGTCAAGACTCATTTACAAGACTATCTTAGTGGACAAAGTCCCTTTCTGAACTGAGTTCACTCCTCGTTTCAGTCCTGTTTCACTGAACTAGTATAACCTACCGTTCTTGTCATGTCTATCTCATGAGATAAAAATTCTTTACCCAATGCATTGGATGGATATAGAGGTCCCACCCATCTCATAATGATACCATTCTTATGTGTGCCACAAAATCATAAATCATACGTCATTGCATAACCCATGTAGTAAAAATGGGTTTCATAAACAACATGACATCATAAAACAATTAATATAAGATAAAGGAATTCATAAAAATAATTCCATCACAACATAATCAAATCAATGAAATAATAGGGATATAAACAAAACCCTATATTTTCTTAGATGGAAAATAATTTTCAAAAAGCACTTGAACTCCATTCTTGAGGAAAATATCCTTTCAACTTCAAAAACACTTTTCCTTTCTTAACATGTCATAAAATTCTAACTAAAAGAAGTTGATTAAAAATAAACATGAAAACTTGTAAGGGAATATTCTTGGAAATTATGTTTTAAAAATTCCATTAATGCCATATAAGTTAAAAGAAAACATTCTTCTCGTACTTTTGTCGGAAAAGTCAAAAAGTACCTCGTACGAAAAACGACAAAAGATTCTTTTCATATCTTTTACTAAAAACTCACCGAAGGGTAAAATTGGATATAAACTATTTTAAAAGGATATAAATATTACATATTGAGGAAACATGTATGTGGATGATAAAATACACCCCAGTAAATACCAATGTATAAATAATCTCGGATAAAAATGAGATTGTGATATTTCCCTTACCTTAGGTCCAATTTGCTTCGTAAGAGTCTGAACCTCCTGTATAATGATTTAAATAATGTCATTGACTTATTAAAGAATCATATTAATTGTTATTATATCATATATGGTTCACTTATGTCTTTATATTACCCATTCTTATGTAAATTAATGTTAAAGTAGTGTTTTGGGTAAAATCATCTTATTTATCGTATGTGTTTGGACTTGTTGTTATTGATGTTATTATTACTTATATCATGATTTACTTACCTCAAAAATGTAAATCATGATTTATATATCATATAAATTCATTATATATCCAGAATATACAATCATTTATAATAGTACATAACATATGGAGGTAAGAAATGAAACACACCATTCATGGAGACGGTAAGTCGTACGTACGCATGAACGCTACTTTCATTTCTATTTCTTATTTTAATGGAATTAAAACATAATTATACATAGCTATATTATAATTCCAGTATAATATCATATATAATATCATTAACCACATCATTTATACATCCCACATAAGGTATTAACGAATCACATCACTTTGAGGGGGCGGTAGTCTGCACTTTCTCCAATGAGATTATCGTATTTACCGACTATGGAAACCGTAAAGGCTTGATATAATTGGGAAGTAAAGAAGAATAAAGAAATAATAAACATAATATATATTATATATAAATACAGTGCCATCATAATGGCCACCATGAGAGGCGGTAGGGGAAAATCGAACAATCATCGTTTCGTGAGGCGTTAGTTTGCCATCACAGAAACATTATGTTCTTCATCCATTAGATGGAGGTGTGTGTAAGTGTAGTTCTAATCCTTCTCATAACAACATCCTAGTATTTTCAAGATACTGGTGTTGTCACAAAATAAAGGATTAAAAATATTTTAGGGGTTGGAGAAGTAGAATAAACGAAAAAAACTTAAGAGAAACTCTTACCTTTAATTTTGGTAACTTCCTTTGGTTTGAACCAAAAGGTCTTCTGCCTAATTTAAGGATTCAAGGGGGAGGATAGGGATTTAGGGAGCTTAGTTGGGCAGAGTTTGGATGAGCCAAAAGGCTTGAGAGGTGTGATGAATTTCATAGAAGTGGTCTCCTTTTATAAGGGAGTGGAGGGGCTCTTTAGGAAAGTGTGAAAACATTATTTTATTATAAACTTATCTTCGGTTTCAAGAGTTCCAAAACACATTAATGTCGAAGATAAGATGACTCATATTCGAAATAAAATCATCCAATATGAATTGGATAGGTTTAGGATGATATTTTAATCATTTTAATCTTATTTATTTAAATCATTTATTAATGAGGTAAATACTGCATCATTATTGTGTCACAAATAATGTAATTTATATGATATCTAAAAATTATAAAAAAAATACCAACATGTAGGAAATAGTTTTATCTTTTCAATGAATATTTATAGTCTAAATTATAATTTATATAGCCACTTATAAAAATTAATTACTAAACGATATTTGTTAATTCCAATTTTGTCTTTACATTAAATAAATTAATCTAATGTGTCATTGTCTTTCATAAGTGGCTCCATGGGGTCCCAAAATCGACCCAAGGATGCCCAGGGTCGGACAATACTCATCCAATAAGGCTAGGACAAGTGTCAATGTAATTTTAAAATATTATAATATTCTTTTAACCTTGAATTACCCTATTTACCTTTAACCGTAGTAAATAAAAATTACCATAGTTACTATTCATAATATCAAAAAAAAAAGTAACCTATTAACATAATTTGACCCACTGATTCCAAATATGGAATCCATTTTTCAAAATTAAAAACACAGAAGTTGCAGTAATTAATTTAAAATTAATCCCGTTGTTAAGAAAACAGGTTTTAAAAGATAAAACATTGCCAAAGATTGAATTTATTTATCCTACGAATTCAATGTAAAATCAAGGCTAATGACATACATTATATTAAATGGTAAAAATATATTCTATTTATACTTTTAAACCATTAAATATTATTATTTAACCACATAATTTATTACGATGAAAAAAGTTGTTTTTAATTAAAATATAGCGTGTTTTTACTATTCATTAAAATATGAAAGTTATCAGAATAATAAGAAAAATTAATCCAAAGTAAATTCTTATATCTTGATTGTAAAGAAGAATTTTATTTTGTCAAATGGAACTTATAAACTTGTCAAAAACTAGATTTAATGTTGGTGCGCCATCAAAAGGTGGTAAAACCTCATTTTTTGAAGAATACTTATTTTACCCGAAAAATTGATTTGGTTCTGTTAACACGTTCTAGAAAATGTATAAGATGAATAATAATGTTATAAAATTAAATATTTAGTTAATACTATTCATAACGGCTAGTTCATAATAATATTATAACAATATATCGTTGTTTAGTAAAACCCGGTATTGCATACAACACACGCTATCGAGGAAGGTCGCGATTGCGTGTAATGCAAGCCAAGTCAGGGTTGCGTGTTGTGGAAGAATCCTTCGTTGTTTCGTATAACAGAATCCAACCATATTTCATTTATACATTGAATATATATATATATATACTCAATGTTGCGTAGAATAACTATTATCAAAATTGTGTGTAATACGATCCAAGAATAGTGTTGCGTATACTGCAAGCTAATACGGTGTTGCGTATAGCGCAAGGTAATCTTGGTGTAGCATAAAACACAAGACATTAATGAAATTAAAAGATTATTTTTCATAAAATCTCGTGGTGTTACAGGTATAAAGATAAATATTTAGGTTTACTAGTTTTTTGGATAAAACTATAAATAATTTATATCAAAAGAATAACTCTATGATTTAAATGAAATTATTTCAATAAACCCTTGAATAAGGATATGTTTTGAATTGAATGGATGAATAATGAAAAATATGAAAAACAAAAAATCAGGAACACCATGATTTATGTGGAAACAAAAAATCTGGGAGAAAACCAGGGGTAAATGAGATCTAGAATCCACAATGAGATCAACAATTATAATATTCCACACAAGGATAAAAAATAACAGTTTTTTTATAAAATAAACAATATCCCAAGAGAAATTCCCCCTCCACACCTTGGTCGAGATTGGAAATGGGCCACTATCTTAGGCCTTCAACTAGATCCCTCAACTTCCACCACCAATCCCTATAAAATTTCATGAGTCATATGTTAAAATGTTTTGTATGACTCAAATAGAATTATGTCCATAAAACCAACAAAATAGAAAAAAGTTTTATATGAATATCACTTAAACAAAGCCAAGTTGATCACAATTAATTATGGTTAAGAAAGGCCGTGTTTCAGGAGAAACATAAAGATTCATTGGAGAAACATTTGAAAAAGTGTATATAAACGAGATTCAAAATTAAATTTGATTTTATAAACTAAAATAATTAAAAATACAATATTCTAAAAGAATTAATGTTAAAATATTATTTTAAAAAACATTTTTTTTCATAAATTGACCTTTTTAAAAATCAATTTAAAATATTTACCAAATTAAAAACTCATGAAATTAAAATAATATATATATATAATTCATAAGTTATAAACAACATAAGATAGAATTAAAAATAATATAAATTAATTATATAAGAAAATAAATATTAATATAAGTAAATATCATGATGATACAAATAATTAATTAAAGTAGAAAAGTATTCTTTTACTAGACAACTATTAAATTACACAAAACATATGAAATTAAAAACATTACAGTCCACTCTTTTTTATTAATTATTTATAATATAATAATTAATATTAAATTTTCAATTGTTTTTTTGTGTTTTTTTTGTTTTTTTGTTTTACTTTTTATAAAACATAATATAATACATGAATGATAATTATGAATATAAAAAAATTTGTAAAAAAAATAATTTATATAAAAAAACAAAACATTTATTGTAACTTGCTACTTTTCAATGAAGAATACATCACAAAAGAAAACATAATAAAAAAATTAAATATGTTCTTAATAAAAATCTAATTATTTATTTTATAAAATATAATTTATTTTATTTAATATATACATGATGTGAACAATAAATGAATGTTTTTAAAAGTCACCCTTTCAAAAATCGACAACATTCATAATTAATGTCCATGAATTATATAAAATTTTAAAACATTTTGATTACAAATATAAATAAATAAAAAACAAATTTTTTATTTAATTTATAGACATAATTTCTCAATATGATAAAATTAATATGATAGAATCAAAATTTTAAATAATGAATGATAATAACACCATAATTTCATTTTGTATGCCTCAATTTTCAAAAAATGGAAAATTTTAATTTAGAAATTTACAAAGAAAATATATAAAATAAATAATATAACATATCAAAATTAAGACAAAAAAAGTTAAATTTTAGATAATATATGATAATTATGTATTTTATCGAAATAAATTTTAAAATTTAAATTTAAATTTTAAATAATAAAGATTACCAAATTTCAAAGCAATTTAAATAAATAAATCCAAAATAATAAAAACTAATAAATTAATAATATTAACTTAAATGATGTATTAAAAATATATTTTTCAAAGAATTAGATTCAAAATACATAACTCTATAGGGTTGGATTAGTGGAAACAGTTGGGGAAGGGAAGTGGGTTTGACTCCACTGGTTGTGGCATGCCATAAAAATTTGATGATCATCAATTTTACATACTTGATAGCACTAGAAAATGTGGGGAGGGCCCAATTTGGCTTCACATATGTCATCTAAGATGAAAAATATAGGGGAATCCATAGCCAAAACCACTCATTATTTTCCCTGCCATAGTCTCACAAGGCCTCACATGCACCTCTCCATATTCCATATACTGTTGACACGATGAGAGCCTATGTTATACATTGTGAAGAATATTCCCTTGATATCACAACTAAATAACTCAAAGTCATAAATACAAAATTATATCATTATAGACACAAACACCCACACACACATATATAATACAACCATTCTATAACAAATGAGAAATGAGAAAATCAATAAAACATATATCTTATGTTATTTCTATCATTCCTGATCACACATACAATATGAACAAAAAATAAATTACGGAGGCTCAAATACCAACCTAGGGCCTCAACTCTAATCCCATATCCAACACCCTATCATGTTTATCAAGCATGATCCTATACACATCTTATTCCATAACCTATATTATAGATATAAGATCTACAGGTGCACCATAGTTCCCAGGAATGGTGTGAGAAATACATCTCAGTAGGGTATCTTATAGTTCACGTAGTATATTATATCATATACATGCGTCTGGATGAGGAAAATAAATTAATGGGAAATAAAAACATGGGAATACACATAAATTCATCATGTCCTAACAAAGACACCATGAAACCCAACAATATCAAATTCAAACATTATTAAAAACTAATTTTTCTCATGCCTTAGAACCTGTATCATGACTTATATCTGAATACTTGTGGTAGGTTGTTTTATGTTATCTGACCAATACACTCTTATTTAAGGAATTTCCCATATAAATTACCAAGTTCATCCCCTCTCAACGGAGGCCATAATTAGATTATTAGAATTCTAATAAATATTAATGGATTCAAAGAATGAGATATTAATCCAAATCTAACATAACCTATGAATGAAATATTAAAGAATTCACATATTGAAAATGAAGAACACTATAAATTCATACCATGCACTATCAAGCACTTTCACCCTTTTAATCATCAACACATGGGTTTAAATAAGATGAATATGAGCCTCCAAAAGTCATCCTCTCACTATGACATATCATGATCTATGTTAAATCCCATGTCACACATGCATGATCCACCTCCTAACTATGACACACCATCACCTAAATCATTAATGCGATGAGATAAAGAGAGTCGTGAGAAGGTTTGTTTTAGTCACTCTGAGAGAGTCTTGTATACTAGAATCAAATGTCATTACCACTTTTATTTCACCTGAGGATAGTCCTCAATGTTATCACATTTTATCATAAATTGTAAAACATGAGTAAATTCCTCAGCTTCATTGAAACAGTGTTTGAATGAACATAATCCCATCATTTACATCATATGAAACTATCCATAGATGATAACTAATATGGTAGTGTTTCTTGAATAATAATGGTTATAATTCAGTCCCTCATGTAAAAAATAGATAAAAGCAATGTATCAAATAAAATACCCAATGTCATGGGTAATAATTTATTATGATGACATGGAAACAACAAATACCCAAGAACTATGACACTATCTAGTCATACCTTACGATTGAGGGTGGTAGTTGTAACGACCCAGACCCGGCCAGCCATCCGAACAGTGCCGAACGGGTCGGGTGTTACTACCTTAGGCACACCTCCTCGAATGCCAATGGTTGCCGACTAGCAGCGAGGGACTGTTAGGTATAGTGGGGAGGCTATACCCTCTCGGGGGATCATAATAAGGGTACTGGTCCGAGTATAAAGTCTATAACAACATAAATTAAATGACTCAGTAGACTCAAACTAGACCAGAAGAGCTGAAGCATATCAAATATCAAATAAACAGCGGAAGAAATATAAAAACAATAACAGCAGAAAGTAAACAGAACAACATGATGAATATCACAAGCAACTACTATTGTAAACAAACAAACATGAATCCATATCAAGTCATACATATCAATATATTACAGCAAAAATGGATAACCAACAGTTGCAAAATAATAATGTAAGTATACTGATACAAATAGGAAACTAAACAAAGTAACTCCAACAAGGCACGACCTCAAGGTCTATACCAGTCTCCATGCCAATAGAAATAAGGTCCATCTCCTTAGGATGACCCTCTACCTGCATACAATTTCATAAAGTCTACTCGTGTCCCGAAGGGCCAGTGTAGGCTATGAGATGAGTCTCAGTAGGATACCACCCAGATGGTGCGTACCTAATATAAGTGTTTAGGCCGACGTGCTTCTATAAGAAAAGAAATAAACAGTACAATGCCCAAAAGTAAAAATAATCTTCACTAGTGCTCAGTAGCCACCAGGAAGTGTCACCTACTTCGGCCAACGCCAGAATCTATGGTTTGTAACCCGACACCACGTTCCACCTGACACCATGTATCTCAAGTACCGACGTCATAAAGGCACGCCCAATAATCGTAACCCAGCACGAAAGCTCAACCTTCCCATGGCTTAACATCTGGAGGAACAGTGATACCTATCCTCAAATAATAACCAGAGGGACAACAATTTCTACCCTCAAATAATACCCAGAGGAATAGTGAGGTCTACCCTAAAATTATACTCAGAGGGACATCGATGTCTTCCCTCAAATCACGGAGAGCCTCTTCCCCCAACCTAACAACCTCAATGCTATCTACCGAAGGCTCCTCACCTCCCACATGGATTCCTATAGAAAACACCGCCAATTCAATAATACCGAACTGCATCTATTAGGGGTATCTACCCATCGAGTGGCTGTACCACCTCATCACAGAGTATATTTGTGTGCACACTACTCAAAAGTACCTAGTGAGTGGTAATCACCTCAATATGATCCCAAGCCACAACATCTCTGACACCTCATGTCCCTGCAAAATTGTCGCTCAAGTCTGATGGTCACGCCATCCAAGTACCTCGGGCCAAGCCCAACCTGACAGTCCAACTACCTCAACTGATTTCCATGATGCCCAATCATGTGGTAGGAACCACCCAAGTAACCCGGGAAAAGCCCCAACCTATGATCAACATCACTCAACAAAACATTTGGGCCACACCGAACATAAATAAATAGCTCAACACATGAAATATCATACATTGCATATATATACTAGAAAACATCAGTTTAAATAGGAAATTACTAAACAATCAATTTGCACCACACATGTTCTATCCCATACCAGCACCTAAGGTCTTGAATGCCTTAAAAAATTAAATAATTCTTAACAAATTAAACTCAACAATTTAAACTAAGAAGTTCAATTTATGCCCATTTAGGCACCCCCGGCCGAAATAACCCAAATGAGAAATGGCCTCTAACCCAGCCTCGCTCGATCACAACTAGGTCAGGGAATACCTAGAGGCATCCCACATTGCAGATAATTAATAAAAAACAATTAAACAGGGTTTCTCTCAATACATGACATTGCGCCCGAAGGCCACGACCACCAAAAGTCTACGAAAACACGAAATTAGTAATGCACCACCCACCTCATACTCGTACGATGACACTCATCCTATATCAACCTCTGAATCTGTCTAAATTGTGGTAGATATGCATTTTCATCAAATTATAGAAATTCTGCTTGGATGGAAACTGTGGAGAAATTGGCAAGGAATCAAGGGTGAAGAGGGGTGCATGAGGTTAGCCTTTCTAATGCGGTCCCGTTGCCACTGAAGGATTGAAGAAAGCAGGTCGTATGAAGATTCTAGAAGGGTTTCTATTTTTTGGAGGTTCTCGGACGAACTGTCCATCCAATGGGGAAGAAGAAGACAATTCTGGAAATAAGACATGACGACGTCTCAGATGCTCAAATAAAAATAAAAGTACACGACATGTATTTCAAGACTACACGCCGTGTAGATGAATTTTTTGTACTCCGACTTAAGCGGAGTCCAGTCCATGGCTTGGACCATGTACATGGTCAACACACAGCTAGGGACTCCACCATTACATGGAACGAGGTTACACGACGTGTCAAGGAAGAATACACTCCGTGTATATGGAAATTTACACATGGTAACCACACAGCATGTAGTTGGTCTGACACGGGTTGTCAAATTTTTAGCTGATACATGACGTGTACTTGGGAGTACATGGCGTGAAGTCTGGAAATTTCCAGAAACATTGCAGATTTTCTAGACTTCTCAAAATATCAGCCAATTTTTTTTATATAAAAGCAGAAAATTCAACAGGGTTGGAAAATTTAACCCGCTCTAAAAACCCGGGTTCTTACAAACTCCCCACCTTAACATAGCTAATCCCCGAGCTATCAGATGAAACAAGGAGATGGTAACGAACATACCACCCCGATCAAAGTAACCTGGACTTCCCCGGCCTCAAAGTTCCTGACTAAATTCCTCAAGGGGCTCCCCACCTTAGGAATTTCATACTCGGTCTAAACCCAAACAAAGCTCAAAATAATCAAAATAAACAAACCAGGCCCAAAGACCTATTTTCCATACCCATGGTTCCTCCCGTGATGCATCGTCACTCCTTCACCACCTCGGTGCCCACGTGTCACTTCAGACACCCAACGTAACCCTCACCGCATCGGTGTCTGACTCCAAGAGGTCCTGCATCTCATAGATGATCCTATCAAATCCTGGTGCCTTGCACCTCAAGTAACACGCATCCACGATACCCTGATGCCCACTACACCTCACGTAACCTGCATCCTTGATGCTCATGATGCTATGCATCTCAAATATATAAATAAAATATATAATGCATCTGATATGATTGTAATCCCACTAACTAGCATCTAGTTAGTCCACAAGTATCCTGTACAACTCGTGCACTCAAACAGACATGCCTCAAGAGGCCATGCCAAAAGAAAGCAAAGAAAATCACGGCCACACGTGCGGTGTACCTGCCACCGTCATCGGCTCACCAGCCTGCTTAGTCCCTAGCAGATCCACAGCGTGCACCTGGCCTGAAGTACGGTTTCCTGATGCCTGACCTCCCTATGGTGATGCTCCATTCACCGGCCACTATCCCCTCAGATGGATCCTGCTGTCTCTATCACACTCTCTGTGTGCAGCTGAACATCGGCTACCCTCTCCTAGTACAGAACCCGAACCAACTCCAGATGTCATCGTCTGTCCTGGTCCCTGCCTGCCGGCTGTTTGAGAAGGATTCCTGGAAAACCTCTCCAGATGCCATACCTGTCCACATGCCCGGAACTTTTTTGGAGGCCTATCACACAATGCCCGAACATGTGTCGACTGTCCACACTGAAAGAAAACCACTACTGAATTGCAACGAGGTGGTCTAGATGAGTCCTTGACCTACCCGCCCTGCTGGAACTCATCTGTACCTCGCTTCCTGCTGTCCAAACCATCACCTGAAGCTATTTCTCAGCCAATTTGAGGCCTTTAACTATGTTTTACCTCTACTATAAGCACCTGGTTCACCAACTTGGAGAAGTAACCCAACTTGAAGATGTTCATCTGGACCCGAATGGCGTGTTGTAATCCATCCTCGAAGCGCCTCACCCTAGCTGCGTCATCTCTTACCATACGATGTGTAAAGCAAGATAACTCGGTGAAGGTAGCTTCATAGTCCATGATAGACATATCTCCCTACTAAAGACTCATGAACTCTCGATCTCTCTCTTCCCTCAGTGTCTCTGGATAGATGTGCTCAAAGAACCTGTCCCCGAAGTCCTTCCAAGCCAGTCCCTATTGCCTACGAGCCTGTACATGTACATCACACCAACGCTTCACCGATCCTCTCAGCATGTACGTCGCCAGCTTGACCCTCTACCCTGGAGGCATCTCGAGCTGCTCGAAAGTCATCTGCATGCTTTCTATCCAGTTCTCTGCCACCTGTGGACCACCCTCACCCTGAAAAAGCGGCAGGTGCTGTGACTGGATCTCCCACGTCATGTATTCCATAGAAGGCTATGTACCCTATGCTCCTCTGTCAATCCCTTGTAAGACATGTACCCGGATAGCTTGGAGCAGCTCGTTAATCTATGGTCTGAATGCTGCCAAACCCGACTGCTGCCCTACCTGCACTGGATCCTGAACCCGATCCTATCCCTGAGCCTATACCTGCAGTTCATGCTCTGCCTGCACCAGATTCTAAACCTGATCCTGCGGCATTGTATCTTCTCTTGCCTGACACTCCTTTGAGTCGTGAAGGAGTAACCTACGGAATACAATAAATGGAAAGACAACCCATATATATATAACAATATATTCTACCCAGATAAGGAAAGAAGTAAAGGGGCAGTGTATAACAATTAACCTTACGCTCCCATATCGCAACTGATTCCCTTGGCATCCCGACCTCATGACCTCCTTACACGCACTCAACAGAGCCAGGTATCAATGGTACCCCAGGCCATGCCCATCCTAACAACCAAGGTTTCCTCAAACCGACAACCGAGTCGCCCAATACTGGTGATCGAAATAACCTCAATCGATAGTACCATCCTGCTCTCATAAGAGCCAGACCCAAATGCCATGCCACATGCAATTATACAAATATTCAAAGCATGGAATTACACATTGCAATACACAAGCAATTGTATCAGGAATTTCACCAATTCACATTTCAGAGCATAAAAAGCATGGAAACTGATTTTTTTATTCGCATGGCATTATCACTTCACAAAGAATACGGGCAATTATTAAATTGAAATATCCTAAAATATTCCTATCAAAAGCCATGAAAACAGCCTTGCCCTACCGGGCCAAAGTCCAATTCTCCCTTACCACACCAGGTCAAAGGTCACATACCAGAATCAATAACATCACACATCAAGTGAGCCACCGAGGTGGAAATCATATAAACCATAATCTGAGAAAAATCAACAAGTAATTCCCACCCGTGGAAACAAGGTCCACCCCTCGTACCTGGGGCTGCAGGCACCCAAGCACAAGCTAGAAACCAAGTCCCAATAACAACCTATCTCCAGTCTACCATACCCCAAATAGTAAAACCAACAAAAATAAAAGAGAATCTTCAAACTCATTTGTAGCCAGTAAAACACTGCTACTAAATCCCTATCAAGAACTGCTCTGATACCACTTTGTAATGACCCAGACTCAACCAGCCATCCGAACAGTGCCGAACAGGTCGGGTGATACTACCTTAGGCGCACCTCCCCAAACTCCAAAGGCTTCTAACTAGAAGCGAGGGTATGTTAGGTATAGTGGAGAGGCTATACCCTCTCGAGGGATCATAATAAGGGTACTGGTCCGAGAATAAAGTCCATAAATATCTAAAATTAAATGAATCAGCAGACTCAAACCAGACTAGTAGAGTAGAAGAATATCAAATATCAAATAAATAGCGGATGAAATATAAAAACAATAGTAGCGGAAAGTAAACAGAACAACATGTTGAATATCACAAGAAACTACTACTGTAAACAAACAAACATGCATCCATAGAAAGTCATACATATCAATATATAACATTGTAAATGGATAACCAACAATTTCTACATAATAAAGTAAGCATGCTGATATAAATAGGAAACTAAACAAAGTAACTCCAGTAAGGCACGACCTCAAGGTGTATACCAGTCTCCATGAAAACAGCACTAAGGTCCAGCTCATGAGGCTGACCCTCTACCTGCACACAATTTCATAATGTCTACACGCATCCCGAAGGGCCAGTGTAGGGTGTGCGACGAGTCTCAGTAGGATAACACCCAGATGGTGCATACCTAATATAAGTGTTTAGGCAGACTTGATTATATAATTAAAGAAATAAACAGTACAATGCCCAAAAGTAAACATAAACTTCACCGGTGCTCAGCAGCCACCAGCAATTGTCACCTGCTTCGGCCAATGCTGGAATCTCTGGTCTGTAACCCGGCACCACCTACCACCTGACTCCATGTATCTCAGGTACCGACATGCCAAAGTCACACCCAACAATCATAACCCCGCTCGAAAGCTCATCCTTCCCATGGAACAACATCTGAAATAACAATGATACCATCCTAAAATAATAACCGGAGGGAAAACGATGTCTTCCCTCAAATAATACCCGGAGGGACAGTGATGTCTGCCCTCAAATTATACCCGGAGGGACAATGATGTATGCCCTCAAGTCACGGCGAGCCTCTGCCCCCAACCTGATATCCTCAATGTTATCTACCGAAGGATCATCCCCTATCACATGGCTTCCTATGGAAAGCACCCCCCCAATCCAATAATACATAACCGCATCAATCGGGGGCCTCTACCCAGCGAGTGGTCGTACCACCTCATCACTGAGTCTATCTATTTTCACACAACTCAAAATTACCTGGTGAGTGGTAATCACCTCAATTATTTCCCAAGCCATAACACCTCTGACACCTCGTGTCCCTACGAACCTGTCGCTCAAGTCTGATGGTCTCTCCATCCAAGTACCCCAGGCCAAGCCCAACCTGACAGTCCAACTGCCTCAACCGACGTCCATGACGCCCAATCCCGTGGTAGGAACCACCCATGTAACCTGGGAAAAGCCCCAACCTGTGATCAACATCACTCAACAAAACATTCAGGCCATGCCCAACATAACTAAATAGCTCAACACAGGAAATATCATACATTGCATTTATATACTAGAAATCATCACTTTAAACAGGAAATTACTAAACAATCAATTTTCTCCACACATGTGTCATTCCATACTAGCACCTAAGGTCTTGAATTCCTTAAACAAATTCAATCATACTTTAACAAATTAAACTCAAAAATTTAATCTAAGTAGTTCAATTTATTCCCATTTCGGCACCCCCGGCGGAAATGCCCCAAAAGAGAAACGACCTCTAACCCAGCCTCACTCGATCACAAATTGGTCAGGGAATACCTAGAGGCATCCCACATTGTAGATAATTAATCAAAAACAATTAAATTGGGTTTCACTCAATACCCGACGTTGTGACCAAAAACCGCAACTCCAAAAAGTCTACGAAAACATGAAAGAAGGTATGCACCACCCACCTCATACTCGTACAATGACACAACTCCGATATCAGCCTCTCAATCGGTCTAAAACGTGGTAGATCCGTGTTTTCATCAAATTCCAGTAATTCCTCTTGAACGGAAATTGTGGAGAAATAGGAAATGAATCAAGGATGAAGAGTGGTGCGTGGGGTTAGCCTTTCCGATGCGGTCCCTCTGCCACCGACGAATTAAAGAATAGAGGTCATATAAAGAATATAAGTGGGTTTCTGTTTTTCAGAGGTTCCTGGATGAACTGTTCGTCCAACAAGGAAGAAGATGAAAATTACGGAAATAAGACACGACAACATCTCAGATGCTCAAATAAAAATAAAATTACATGGCATGTATTTCAAGACTACATACCATGTAGATGAATTTTCTATAATCCGACTTCAGCGGAGTCCAGTGAACGACTTGGACCATGTACACGGTCAACACACGTCTAGGGACTCGACCATTACACAGAATGAGGTTACACGACATGTCAAGGAAGACTACACATCGTGTAGATGGAAATTTACACATGGGCACCACACGACATGTACATGGTCTCACACGGGTTATCACATGCCTAGCTGATACACGACGTGTACTTGGGAGTACATGGTGTGTAGTTTGGGAATTTCCAGAAACTTCCAAGATTTTCTATACTTCTAAAAAAATAAGCCAAATTTTTTTATAGAAAAGTAGAAAATGAAATAGGGTCAAAACATTTAACCCGCTCTAAAAACCCGAGTTCTTATAGTAGTGGTAGGAAGTGGTATACTTACAACATTACCTTAATAATTCCATAAAATATATTTGGGTGATGTAATATCATGAAATCATATTTCATGATATACAATATCCCTTTTTCATGTTATATTATTTGGTATGAATTATCATGTCATACTTTATTACACATCCAATAATAATCTATGGTATAAACTTAACACATCTCCTGTTTTTGGGATTTAGGGAATATCTCTTTAAATCCCCACTTGAACTAAATCTTACTAGTATTTGTGTAACTTGACCTTATATTGTATCTTATATAATAACATTTGAAATCATATCCAAAACTCTTTTGGATGCCTCTTTAAAGTTTTTGGAATGTTTTCTCTAATTTCACTCTGTATCACATCATATGCAATACCTTGAGAATACCCAACCAAAACACATTTGGATTAACTCTAAAACACTTTTAGAGAGTCTCTCTAAGTCAAAATCAATCCCAATTTAGTCATCCAATTTTTTTTACCCCATGATCTTTCATAGAGTTAGTAAAAAATATGAACCACCAAATCCAGAAATGTAAGAAAATAACAGCCTCTAATAAAGAATAAATGTTGTTCTATCTATAAAAGAATCTTTTATGATCTTAACCAAAAAAATAAATCTATAATCATGTGTCAACCAACCATATCTCATGATAACATTCAATCTTATAAATTTAATTTTTCCATGATGTAATGTGATCGTGGGATATAGTTTATGTTAAAACTATATAGCTAAATCATATGTTCTTGAATCTCATAGTACAGACCGATGTGGCTGTTGAATATATCAGATTTCATTACCATTTATAGTTTATCACATAAAATACCCCTCATTTAATCATATAAGAACATCATATATACTATCCATGTGTGGACACACACTTCCAAGTCTATCTAAATCAAGGGCCCAGAGATCATACTCATCATATGAGAAAACAAATACCCATCTTGGTTGAGATTCAACTAAAAACATGATAGGAAACATACCCAACCACCCCTTATTAGCTAAGCCACAATATATTGAATAAGAAATATACCAATGTAAGAAAATTTTCATTCTAGGTATCTCTCCAACCTCACATAAAGGGGAATTTTATCGATAAACCCCTAGTATACCAAATATAAAGTATATAAAACTCAATGTGGTATACCTAGTCAGTCATCAATTGTAAATAAAAAACTGTTTGGGACTCATGATCATACTATATTGGTCATTAAATAATTATAGTCACACTAAAATAAATATTTTTTCAAAACCTATAAAATAGCATGATGAACATCAATCATAGATAAACTCAAAGTCATGTTTTGTGAGGTTAATTGTCATTAAATTTCATAAAAATATATATCGATATATACATTTATAAAGACAATGTGAAATAATGATCAAATGAATATTTCATTTTATATGATATATTTTATACTATCAATATAAATAAGAATATTTAACAAAAACCGACATTAGAGCCTATCAACCATATTTTATATCATAGACTAAATGATCAACACTATGTTTTATGCACTTTTTGGGTTTCTTTTAAAAAATTATATCTATATGTAATTCATGAAACATCTCTATATGACCACATTATAAAACCCCCCAATAGCACTAGAAAAAATATTAATTTAGATTTTTTTTTCAGGAAATGTTTCTAATTTAACCAAGTTTTCTCAAAACACTACTAATTTAGCAGCATTTCCGGAAAACGACTCTAAATTTAGTAAAGTTTTAAAAAAAACACTGCTAATTTACAAACGTTTCCTAAAAACATTGCTAATTTTGGGATGTTTCATGAAAAACATCACTAAATTAGTGACTTTTCTTGTAAACGTTGTTAATGTAGTGATTTTTGTTGAAAGCATCTATAATTTTTCCATGTTTCCTATAAACATCCCTAAATTTGTGATGTTTCCTGTAAAAAATGCAAATTTAGCCACATTTTTTAGGAAACATCACTAAAAATTTATATATTTATATAGAACATTTACCCACATCGATGTGAATATATATTAATATATATATATATATATATAGTAATATATATAAACAAAGTCACATATATAAAAATATTTAAAAAATATATTCATATATATATAAATACACACACACATTTATAAATATATAATTAAATAAATATATATATATATATATATAAATATATGAATATATAAATATATGAATATATAAATATATAAATATATAAATATATAAATATATAAATATATAAATATATAAATGTGTGTATATATATATGTACACATATATTTATATATAAAAACACATAAATATTTTAAATTTAGTCATGTTTTTAAGAAAATGTGGCTATTTTAGTGACATTTTTGCCAGTGTTTTGAAATGTGGCTAATTATATACATATAATTATAGTTATTATTATATATGTATAAATACACATATATATTGACACAGACAGACACACACACACACACATATATATATAAATACACACACACGCATATATAATATTAACATATATAAATTAATAAAATCATATTATATATATAAAATATAAACATATTATATATATTAAATATAAACATATATATATATAATATAAAAATATATATAAACAATATATATATATATATATATATATATTATAAAATATATTCATATATAAACATATATATTATAATATTTATATTAGCTAGTTAGGGGGACAATTACATCGAAACACCAAAACACATCTTAAACCCCAATGGGCAGGTCATAGCACCCCATGGGATAACCCACCCATTAAAAGTACAAAGACCCATACAGTTCATGCCCCAAAAGTCCCATACTTACAACCATATGGCAAAGCCTCTGCCCTTCTTTTTTCCAGCCGTGGTACGCAACCCTACTTACCCTTATGCATTGTCAAAAGAAAGATCCTCACCTACAAGCCAACAATGGGTAGTACCATTGTTTGAGAGCCTCCTACTACCGATAAATGAATCCACCCATGCTATTGAGTGGCTTTACCTCTTGAACAATACCTACTGTAAAGGTCAATGAACATGTACCAAATAATTAATTAAGGAAAATAATGTACTGACTGGGATTTGAAGCCTAGCCATCCACCAAACATGCAGGATTATTGGACAACTCAACCATTGAGGCACACCCCAACTGCTATAATATAAAATATAAACATATATCTAGTATAAAATATAAACATATATATATATATAATGTAGTATAAACATATATATATATATATATAAACATAACATATAACATATAACATATAAAATATAAAATATATAATATAAACATATATATATATATATATATATAAATTTTAAATACTAACACATATATATATATATATATATATAAATATTAATATATATAAACGCACACACACAAAGACATATAAATATATATACATAGATTTATTTGTAAAAACAAATATATATTTTAATTTAGTCGTGTTTTTAAGAAAACATGGATATTTTAGTGATACTTTTATCTGCGTTTTAAAACTTGACTAGTTATACATATACACAATTTTATATTTGTATACATACACAAATATATTTACACACACACATAGATATATATATATATAAACACACATATATATTTATATAAACAAACAATATTTTTATAATATATATATATATATATAATATAAACATATATATAAACCTGAAATAGAAAAAAAAATATAATATAAAACATATGCATATATATATATATAATATAAAATACATATATTTTTAATATAATATTTAAATATATATATATATATATATAATTTAGGAACAAAATAAAAAATAAAAAATATAAAATATAAACATATATAGATATACACATATATTAATATATGTATATTAATAAATAAATAAAAATAAATAAAAATAATATTAGTTTTTTAAATATTAAAATGTATTTATAAATATAAATAAAATATAACATAATTCAATATAAAGAACATTTATGGGTGAGTTGTATTGTTCCTTGGATGTGTATTTGGATGTTCGACATTTGAATCCCTAAGGATGGGGAATTTTTGCTTCCAACTCTCTTTGTCTTGGGTGGGGCTGCAGGTCAGAACCAATTGGATGAGAGTTCTTAGTGGGAGTTCAGAATGGGATGGTGATGGTGCACTAAAAATTTCAATTTTTTTACTGATGTTCTTTAAATACATCAGTAAATGAGGTGTCACTAAATAATGAATATTGAAATTGTTTCTAATTTAGTGACATTTGAAAAGATCTCTAATTGTGCAATGATTATTTACCAATGATTCTATAAAACGTTGGTAAATGAGTCAATGCTAAATAGTGACGTTTAGAAACATCACTAATTTAGAAATGTTTACTTACTGGCGTTTCTGAAAAATGTTTCTATGTGGGGTGTCATTAATTTATAAATTTATATAGACATCACTAATTTACCAATGATTACAAATGTTTATAAATTAGAGACACCTCATTTAATGATGTTTTTCAAAAACATCATTAAATATATTAATGAAGTTTTAATACATGAATAATACAAAAACACGTCCCTAATTAGTGTTTTTTAGTTTAAACTTATTTAGTGGGAAACATATATGAAGAAATTAATTTTTAAGAATGTTGAGATTTAGGAATCAAATTCTTAATGTTCAACAACTTGACCATATTTAAACTCTGTAAATCCACGACATCAAATGCTATAATGTTATCTAATGTGGTCTTCTTATAACTATTTATGAGACTAAAATCATCAACCTAAGAGAATATTATAAGTAAATATTCCCTTTAATAAAAATTTAATAATTTAAATTATTAATCACTAGCACATCCTAAAATTATTTGGATAAAGTAAAGTTCACCTTTTTTGTGACTGACATAATCCTTTAAGAAATAGTGACATTTATATTCCCATGATAAATTAATATAACCATTAATGTTTTCTTATATCATCATATATCAGAAAATATATATGAAATAAAGTGAAAATTAGTTTTATATTTGACTGGGATACTCTATTATTTGTAAAATTTCAACTTCTATATGCTTAGACATACTCCCACTAAATTCTTAGACACCACATTATTTTTATAATATCACGATAATATACACAAAATACATTTTTGTATGAAATATTCTAATATTATATTAATACGAATATTAAAAAAATAATCTACTCAATAAATATCTTATATAGTGTTCTATGCATTTGGATAAATTTACTCTAAAAATAAGTCTTTTTTAAAATATACCACAAAAGGGTGGAATGAAAACCATCCCTTATATTTTACAAACTGGAAAAACTCCTTATCCTAAATAAATTGTTTTTTCCTTATCATATTATAAAAAGGTATTATTTAATCTGATGAATCATATACCATGTGTATACCATTAATCATATGATTTTGTTCATAACAATTATATGTTATTAATCAACTTCTCATATCATATAAGAGAAAGGATATGAAGATAAAATTTCTATACATACATTAATTTTATATTGACGAATTCATTTTCATTAACATTATTTATATAGAAAATCTTATTTTGTTAACTAAATGAAAAAATAATCGCCTTTACTTATTCCCTTGGTTTTGAATTCATGTGTATTTAAAACATTTTTAAAGTATACATTTGGTTTCATATACCCTTCAAAATATTTAAAATATATCTTTATAAAATTGACATCTTATAAGGACATTATATATATATTTTTACAAACCACTAAGGTGTGTTAAACAATTATATCATATGTAATCATTACTCATCTTTCCTGATTTTAGGATCTAATGACCATCACTAGTTACATGAAGAAAAATTTGATGCAATATCTGAATAAATTTCCTTCTTATGGTTTAAAATTTCACTCACTTATGTTACAATATGGTACAAAAACCAAGGCATCACATTCCTAGTTAATATATTCTCAAATTTTTAGAGCATCAGGTAAAGATTTCTTGAATTAATTTATCTTGTTGGAACATTTACATAGAAAAAATATGATGACTTCCATGTCTGGAATATTTCTTCTAGTCACACCGTGTAATTATCCTACTCAATAATATTTCGTATCATTGTAAAACCTAATCATCTTGGCTATATGAGTGAATAATAAAATTAATTAGGTTATTTTTTAAAAAATTCCTTTGAAACATTAAGTTAATCATCTTATACATATCACACGAATATAAATTCACGTGTTGAATTACTTCAACACTCGTTTACTTAGGAAGTGATTTCTTTAACACATAAATTTATTTTCCTTATACTTGATAACTTTTATTAAGTAACCATTCTAAAGAGTTATGTAAATTATTTTTTTAATTCTAATATATTAGTCTCAAAGCTAAGTTTCATGAGGAAGATGTTAATAACTATAATATAATAATTTATCATATCAATGAAATGTTTTATAACCACTTAATAATGAATTTCACTAAATGAGATCTTACCAAAATAATGAACCCTTTATACTCATCTTATCTATTAGTAGGCCAAGATTCATATTTCACAAAGAAATGATCCCACTTTAGAATTCCACTTAAAAATTAATTGATTAGGTTGGAATAATCCCAGTCATATCATCAATAATTATTAGATAATAAAGAAGATAAATCATTATCCAATACCTCATGTGGATATACCCAAATCTATGCATTTGGTATCCTAACTTTTAGGACTTTCCAGATAAATGTGACCTATAAGTAAATACTAAAAACTGGTTAACAGAAGGAATTCCAAGGTCACCCTAATTTAGAATAATCTACCCAAATATGATTCAATTTCACCAATTACTTGCATAACTTACACAAGATAATACATGGTAACCCTCCTTTGTAATAACCTACACAATTGGATGATTAAGCTCTTAAAAAGTGACACATTCAAAGTAATATAGCACTTATTATTTTTATGGTATTTAATCTTACCATATTATCTCAAATTATTCCCTTTTATGTATGAATGATTATAAAAATTTATTTTTGGAATATTATTTCTTCTACTAAAATAATATGTTCAATCCATATTAATGTGTAACTCTTTATATAACCTATATCTTATTTTACTCACCGAAAAATAGAAGCCAAATATATTTACACACATATGAATTCATATCAAACATAAGTTACATGAAATCTTCATGTAAAGGGATAGTTTTACATGAGATGGAAAATCATTATATGTGTAATCCCAGAGCCACATATAGCCAACCCGCACATTTGGAGAACAAAGAATAAGAATGAAGTATCATGGGAATTCCAACCCAAAGTCCTTCTAACTGGGGATACTTTATATAATTTAGAATCTAATTTATCATAACTCTAAACCCTAATATGTCTAAGCTATATTCAACAACTAAATTTTACATAATATCTTCAATTACAATCCGAGGTCAAGGTATATGAAACTTAAATCTTATATTGATGTTACCTAGCAAGTAATACAGGGGTAGGTAATTTATATGAATCAGTTTAAAAAATTTAATCTACAGAAAACACATATTTATTACTTATAAAAAAGTATAACTATGAATAATTCTAGGTATATATTTTAAATAAATGAACAATTTACATATTTAAACATGAGTTAAAAATTTATAAACTATTCATAAGATAAATATTTATCACAAACAATTTATAATTTTAACTATTTATTATTAATGTCCCATAATTTTTAATATAAACCCATAACCTTCATTCCATATTAGAACTTATGATATTATTATTTAAATGGAATGCTGCATTAATTAAATATATGATATTACATGAATTATAAACATTTTTTATTCATTCATTATTATAAATAAATTTCACATAATTTATACATCATATAATTTATATCATTTAATCCATTAAATAAATAAATCATCAAAACACATTTTATGAGGTTCAAATTATTTCTAAATAAGTCACTATTGACTCGAACACTTTAATTTTATCTTTATGATCATTTCATAATTTTCTTAAATATAAAAAATTTACAATATTTCTTATTTTCTAAATTATTAAATCTTTATAAAATAACCTTATAATTAAATAAAAACTATATTTAATGCATAAGACATAAAATATAATTGTAAAAATATATTTTTAATATTATGTTTTAATATTAAGAAATAATTATTAAACAATGGTTTCTAAACATATATTATTTAATTATAACCCTTTATAATTAATTATTTTATACAATTATTATAAATTAATGAATATCCTCAAAAAAACCTTTTTAAATCTATTTATAATCAATTTATTAATAATTAATTTAAATCATAATTGAAAATAAATTAAAAAAAAGATTTTTCTTACCAATCATAATTCATGATTGAATTCATGTTATAGTCTACGATAAGTTCAGGGTATTAATTGTATTTTGTTACTAATAGCCATACCCGTTTCTACAACACACCCCGATGCTTTCAAATCATATTTTATGATATGCATCATATTTTTTATATAATATGATTTTCTATTAGAATAGTAAATTTTATTCTAAAACCCTTAGAAGTCATAACCTATGATCAGTTGAAAATATATGGGAATAAACTTTATTATTGATTTTGATATAACATATCAATTTTTTTAATGTTAAACTCGAATAAAAAATTAGGTTTCATATTTTAAGACTACTTATATGATATGTATTGATATTTACATAATAAACATTTACTATATTTTTTCATAAATCTAAAGTTATGGAATGCTTTGATAACACTGTTTGGATTATTTGGGGGGTATAATAACTCTTATTAGATGCAACATAAGTGATCTAAATCCCAACCCAATATCATCCATGTGACAAATATGAAAACATGTATGTACTGGGATTAAATAACACTCAGTGCATAACTGGAACTATCGATCCACAAAAACTTCCTAATTATCATCATATGGGTTTTAGGAATATCATTAAGGACATCCAAAATACATATCCTCTCCATGAAATATCCATAAGCTCCTCATCGTGACATTCCATCTCCTTGAGAAATAAAGTTAGAAGATTATGAAAGAAGTGGTAAAGAATTTTTTTTACTAAGATAAGATATTCTTTCACAATTCCATCACATGGGTTTTCATCTTTTATATAACTTGTCTATGTTATTCAATTATATTTATTTACTCATGCATTATAATGCATGGGTAAATGCATCGATTTCACTCATGCAACATTTTCATGAACATGATCCCGTTTGTTACATCTTATGAAATGGTCTATATATGATAGAAGGAATGGTATCATTTATAGGATGATAACCATATTAGTGATTCACTCACTTAAAAAATGGACATAACAATTTTATCAAAATACGTCACGCCATAATATGGGTAATTGTTTATTATGATTTTATAGAAACAAAACATACCCATGCACTATGAAACCTTCCATTTATACCTTATGATTGGGAGTTTAAATGGTAGAAAATTTTATATGTTTTTAGAATAACATACCCTCAACTGCTCCTTATTATTGATGGTGGTGACGAAATATAATGAAATATTATTTGATGCTATATTTTATGTCTTAGTCGCATTATATGATTGGGAATGGAATATCATTTAATACATTATAATACATAAAATATAATATATGATTTAGAATTAATACATCTCATGTATGTGTTTTTTAGAGAATAACTCCTTTGTGTCCCATATCAAATACCCAAACCTCCCTCTCTTAGGGGAGTTTTCATATCAAGTACCCAAACCAATCCCTCTTAGGAGGGCTCTCATATCAAGTTCCAAACTCTTAACCTCTCAGATTGGGGAGAACATAAAATATCAATGAAAAAAATTGTTACTCAAGGGAGTTTTTATATCAAGTACCAAAACCATACTCTCTTAAGGGAGGGTTCATAGGAGATCCTAAACCAACCCTTCTCACTTAATGCAGGTCACACATCAAGTACCTAACTCTATCACTCTCAGGTGAGGCAACATATCACAACTCATTTAATACCTTATCACTCATGGTAGAGTCCAATAAGAACTCTCTCATAGGTTCTTACCCACTATCCACCTCAATATTATTCAAAACAATGTATGTACACACCTATCACACCTGATCACATAGTCGGACTCATGATCCAATGAGTCATATCCCATAAAACCTAGGCTCACTCACCTATCATGCTCACTATTCCACTTTATCACGTTAATATCATCTAATAAAAAAGTAGACATGGTGCTTTCTTTCCAACAAGATTAAGTTATTTCACTTATAATGAGACCTACCACACGATCACCTGCCACCCATGTATTATTCATAAAATAACCATCAACCCTCAATTTACACATCCTAGACCTGATCATCAAGGATATCCATCCGTAGGGCTATGCATTCAACTGACATGGACCTCTAAACGTACCCATGATTTCAAAGAACTAAAATTGATTTATCTTGAAGGAATAAGGTATCCCAAATTCCTTTCTTATCCACCATCATAAGTGTATCTATATACTTAAGGAAACCCATTCTTATCCTCAAATCATCTCCAAGTGATCCAATTCCTAAACTTAACCACCAATTATCACTATATATCCAATGCACTAAGGAACTGTATAACCATAATTAGAGAACATCCCTACATAAGATCCACATTACCTATAATAAGAGAAAAATATAGCGGTTTAGTTTACTAGAATTCCACTGACATGTTATATAGAAAAAACATAAAAGTTTTTATTCTAACTTTACTTTAAACACTCTATCATCATTTAGATTAGTCACACACCAACAAAAAAAATTACATGTGAATATTACCTATTAATAATGTTGCATGTACTCATTCCTCTTATAGTATTGGTCCAAGACACAAAGAAATAAATTTTTATCCCAATGAACAAATAATAATTGAATAAATATCTCAATCATAACATTGAAAACCAAAAAAAACTCTCATAACCCTGGTAACCTGGAAAACCCATCGGAAAGGTGTTCATAAGTCAATGAGTATGAGGTATATCACAGGCCTTGGAATATCCCTATTTAAATATATATCATTTTCTAAATAGTAAGACTAAAGAATATATTATCTTATACCATATTATGATTCCAATGATGAAACAGCTCATCATTGTTCTAGGAGTTCCAGAAGTCCTACACGACCAACCCTTATTCTAGAGGATTCCAACTAGTGGAGAGGGCCTAAATCATATATTGGAGAGACTATAACCGCAATATAATAGCTATTAATAAAAAATAAATAAGTAATAAACATACAAAATAAAGAATAATATTATGCATAAATCAATAATACAACTATGTTATAAGAAATAAATAATGCCTAAGTTATATATAGATAAATATGAATTGATCACCCATTGGATTGATCCATATAAAACATAAAAAAAGGTATATATAATTAAATATTATATTTATACCTCACTAAAACCCATCTCTAATACACTATCATTATACTCAAGCTCAGTTCCCCACAAATACTATTCCCTAACCTCTACAAAGTAAATAAGTTCTACACACACACACACACTGGAGTTCCTATATAGGGTATGAGAGATATATGTCTATAGGGTCTCACTAAGTTCCCATAATATACTCCATCATATAGAAATTTATTCATGAGAAAAATGAATGATATAAAATAAACATACAATCATGTGTTCTAGGCCATCTTGTTCTTACCAGAACACCACATATTGAACCATAATTACTTTGGAATGTGTTGTAAATGAATTCACGACATGCTAAAAATATTATAACCCAGCCAATACCTTAATAATTATGTTATTAAATCATTCCACATCTTACTTATACATTATTATATATATTAAGAACCATATCAAGTACCCATACCAACCCCTATCAGGGGAGGTGTCACATCAACTAACCAACCAACACTCGTAAGAGAGGGCACACATTATCTAACTAATCCAACAAATCTTGTGGGATGTTTTAGATTATGTGACCAACCTATTTCTTCTTAAATGAGGGAGAACATCATGTGTAACACCCCGAGCTTCCATGATACGCTTCTCATTCAATAATGCAATAGCTTGCATTGCACGCAACTTCGAGTTCTAAAACACCGCGACTAATCAAAGTAGCCGTTATGAATAGTAATAACCACTTTTTAAAATTATAGAAATTTTATATTTCAAAATGGACTTCATTTTTGGATTCGGAATATCGAAATTAGCCTATGTTGATTTTTTTTGTATTTTTCTGAGAACTTCCAAATTTTTATGAATTGTTAAAAATACTTAAAACAACTTTTTTAATCAAAATAATTTATAGTGATAAGTTATACTATTTATTGGTTTTAAGGTATAATTAGAATATATTTTTACCATTTTATCCAATGGTGGTCATTAGAATTAATTTAACATTGAAATTGGACATAAACAATTGCCAATCTTTTGATATAAATTGTTTCTTAAAAACACGCTATTTGTCGTAACAGCGGGAATTAATTATAAAATTAATTAATGAAACTTATATGTTTGTAATTTTTTAAAATAGACATCATTTTTGAATTCGGAATATCAATTATAGCTTAGGGTGAAATTTTGGCCTTGTTCTGAAAAACTTCAATTTTTGATGAATAGTGAAACCACTAAGTGGTAGTTAAATAACTGATTTTTCGTTTAAATGAAATATTACCACTTCTGTGATTTGATTTTCAAAAATCCGACATACATGGTTTTCATTAAGAAGTAAAATGTGGTTCAATGAGATTAAATTAATTTTTTGGTGAATAGTAACTTTTAAGTTCTTAATCGCGATAAGAGGTAATTAGTGTGGTTTAAGGTAAAAACAATGTTTTAATAATATGATATGAGCTTGACACTTGTCCTACTCCTATTGGATGAGTCTTGGCCGACCAAGACAACCAATGGGTCAACATGGGGACCCCATGGAGCCACTTTAGTTGGAAAATGACATTAATATATTTTTATTTAATGTTAAAATTAAATTGACACAAACATGAGTTGTTTTACTAAAACAGTTTTTAAGTGGGGTTACACAAGTCCAAATTTTGATTATAAATATTCATTAGAAATCTAAAAAGATTTCATACATCATAATATTTTTTTTATAATTTTTAGACATTAAATAAATTAAATTATATATGACATCATTATGATGCAGCGATGACCTCATTATTTAACGATTCAAATAAAATGAGAAGATAATGCAAAATCCAAGGCTTACACTTGTCCAAACCAATTGGATGAGGCGATTTCGAACCCTTATCACCTTAGACTCGAATTATATAAGTGTGGGACCTTTAGAATCCGAAAAGCATTGTGTAATAATGTAACATTTCAATCTTTCCAAAAGTGCCCCTCCTCTCCACTTATAAAAGGCCCCCACCTCTCCCACCTCATTTACACTTTCAAGCCATTTGGCTCAGCCAAAATCTGCCCAAATACTCTCCCAACTTCCCCCTCTTACTCCTAGAAGCCTCACTTTGAGCAGAACTCTTCCCAAGGAAGCATTTGGCTCAAATCAAAAAGAGTTACCCGATTTTGAGGTAATGTTTTTTCTAATGTTGTTTTGTTTTATTTTTCTTCTACAACCCCCTAAACTATTTTTATTCATTTCTTTTGTAACAACACCAGTATACTCAATATACTAGTATGTTGTTATAATAATTATTCGAGCTACACTTACACACACCTACATCTAATGGTTAAGAACATACGGTTTCTGTGGATGGAGAATTTCTGCCTCACGAAACGATGATTGTTCAACACTCATATAACACCTTCAAAGGTGGCCATTAAGATGTCACTATTTTTATATATGATATATAATATGTTTATGTTTTACTTATGCTTCTTTATTTCTCATTTATGGAATACTTTATGATTTCCATTATGGGTAAAACGCGATAATTTCATTTTAGGAAGTGCGGACTACCGCCCCCTCAAAGTGATTTGAATCGTTAATGCCATATGTGGGATGTATAAAGGATGGAGTAAATGGTATTATACACTATATTATACTGTAATTATATTATAAATTTATATCATTATGATTTCATTCCATTAAATACAAAATAGAAATGAAAGTAGCGTTCATGCGTACGTACGGCTTACCGTCTCCATGAACGGTGCATTTCATTTCTTACCTCTAAATGTTACGTGACATTATGAATGAATGTATATACTATATATATATGATATATATGACATCTAAATCATGAATATAATTCGGGATATAATGGATATTCTACCACATGAACAACTTGTAATTATAAGAATTTTATTGTTGACTCAAGTTACCAAAGATCGACAAAACGACCGTTATTAACTTAAATAATTACATAATGTTCATAACATTGTAATAAGTGATATAAAAAGGATAATTAAATTGAAAATGGTTCTTAATAAGGTAGATATTAACTCTAGTTTATTATTCAGGAGGTTAAAGAATGGTTGAGTCAAGTCGGACACAAGGTAAGGGAACTTCTTAACCCAATTTCCATTCTTTGGGTTAATCTCCTACTTTCAAATTATGTCATGATATTATTATGTCCTATCTTGTATTTTTACTTTCTTCATGTGTACCTATAGCGAATACACATAATAGATCTATTTTATTTTAAAAATGATCTTTTTAAGGACTTCGCCTCAATCCCCTTTCATTGAGGCATATTTGGTTTTATACACAACTTTCTTTTATACGGTGTATAAACCCCTTTGACTTTTACGTTTATTCAAAAAGAATCTTTTTTATAGGAAGCGTTTACTAAACGACAAAAGGGAATGTTTTTGTCGTACGTATGCGGCGACAACGACATCTCCGCTGCCGTGACCACTATTTGAGTTTCGGCTTCCTCTACAAGCCATACATTTTTTTAATGAAAAAATAAATACCATGTTATACTTTTCTTTTATTTTGGTATTGAAAATGGTTTTGAAAGCATTTTTATTATATAAATGTGTTGTATTTATATCTTGTGATTGAAATGTGGAAATGTTATGTTTCCTTTATGCATGTTTTATGTGATACGATTATGTTATGGTTTATGATTTGTTTAAACCTATTCATACGAGGAATGCATTGGACTTAGTAAGTGACGGGTGGAGCTCGCTATAGCTCCTCGATGCATCGGCAGGTCTCATGAGACAAACTAGTGTCTTGGCACAAGGCCTTGACAAAATCTTATTTGTAGTCTTGGCACGAGGCCTTGGCTATATTGTTATGATAGTCTGGCATTTTGCATTCCATCATTATGAAAGTGGTTATTGATATTGCATGTGATTATTCGACCAGTAGAATATCCATGTGAATAAGTAAATGACATTATCTCATTTTACTTTTTCCATATTATGCTGAAGTTCAAGTTTAAAAAGGCTTTTGTTTTATTTATACATTGCCTTTAATGTTAATGTTTATTTATGAAAGCTTCCGCAATATTGTTATCCTTACTGAGCATCTGAGCTCACCCCTTTCAATGTTTTAATATTTTCCAGGATGTGAAGAAGTATTTTATGAATGACCTGCAGGGATTGTGAGAAGAGGATATGAGGGTGGACTATGGAGACTTTGTTATTGTAGTTTTCACTTTATGATGTAATGTAACGTTTACGAATGTATCTAGTGTATCCAAGGCTGCTAAACTAATCGGTCTTTTGAGACTTGATCTTTTGTGATCATCCCAATGTTACGAAGTAATGCACCGACTCTGGGTAGCTGGGGTCGGGGCATTACAGTTGGTATCAGAGGCAGTTTAGTACTATCCTTGGAAGCTAGATTTAGATAAACTCTGATTAGAGCACATAGCCCAAAGATAGACTTTGAGGATTAGTATAGAAGAACTTCCTAGAATTTTGTTATTGTAGAGATTTTGTGAGTTTTCCGAGCAATACATCCCTGTCTGGATACGAGTAGGTAGAGGCGGCTCTAGCACAGATGTACCTAGGGGTAAAACCCGAAAACACCGCTTTGAGCTAGACTCGAACAGGAACTGGTGCACGACAACGGGTCTTGCTGCACTCTTGGTTACGACACTCCCGGGGGATATGCTTTGGATAATTCTCATTTTCAATACAAAAAACTATGAAGGGTTATGAGTATATACTTCCTCAAAGAAAACATTTTTATGATTATGGATTACATCCATAAATAGTTCAATTTATGTTAAGTGTTTTACAAGTATTGAATTATGTATTTTGATTCATAAGCTAATCTAGTTTATGCCATTGTTTAGAAATGGCGCCTAGTGGAAGGAATGGAAACCGTATCAATACACGAACTCCGTGTAGGGATTTCCCTCCTGCTCAAGATAATTATTGTGGATCTAGAGATACAACTGGTGCTGATCAGCTTCTCACCGTACTGGGACAACTCACGCAGGTTATGAATAATAACCTTACTCGTATGGAGCACACTGATCCGCAACGTGGAGGATCAATGCTAGACCGTTTCATGAGGCAACAACCACCAACCTTCAATGGGAGTACAAATCCTACAGTAGCTGAGCAATGGATAAATTCCATAGAGAAAATATTCCTTGCCTTGGGGAGTAGTGAAAGGGAGAAGGTTGTCATGGCAGTTTACCGCCTCACTGGAGATGCCGATCAGTGGTGGTCGCTGATTCAAAACACAAAGGAAGATGATGACGTATCGAATATGGAATGGAGGGAGTTCAAAGAGCTTTTCTTAGAAAAATATTTTCCTCGTGACCATCGAGCAGATATGGAAAGGCAATTTCTGAGTCTGAGGCAGAAGGAGGATGAGAATGTCGCAAAGTATGAGGCTAACTTTACAAGGTTAGCGAGGCATGCTGCTGATTATATACGTAACCCAAGGAGTAATATTGATCGTTTCTTTTATGGGTTAAAACCATTTCTCCGTCGATCTTTAGTATCACAATCCTTCTCATCATACGAAGATATTGTCTCGTGTGCTATCAAGACAGAAAAGGAATTCTCTAAGTCTTATGACAACAAAGTAAAGCAAGAGAAGAAGAGAACGGTGGAACAAGAGACAGATAAAGGGAAAAAGGGAAAGAAGGATTTTCCATTATGTGATAATTGTGGGAAGAATCACCCTGGTACGTGCCTAAAAGGAATGGGAGTTTGTTATAAATGTGGAGAAAAGGGTCACCAGGCTCGTGATTGCAAGGGAAAGAAAGAGGCTGTCAAAGTTGAATGCTACAATTATAGGTTAATGGGGCATTATGCAAATGAATGTCCTAAGTGTCAAGGAAACTTACCTCAGAAAAGGCCAAGGGATCAAGGCCAATCTTATGCTATGACTACAGTTGAAGCAGAATAACTAATGTATTGGTGCTTTTGGACTCATGGATTATATTTTGGTTATTAGAATAATGTGATATATATATAAGGATTGTACTGCAATACTTGTTGATTTCAGTAAGGTTTTAATATGATTAAGGTAATCATATTTTTAGTATGTGACAATAAGAGAAACTTTACTTTGTTTAGGGAATCTGAGGTTACAATTGATTTTGGAATTAAGAGACCTTTCAGAGAATGTCTGAACAGAGGTATTTTGGATAACTATAAAGGTTGGAGTGGATTAAGTTGATCTTTGGATAGTATTGTTTAAGGTTAAATCATTTCTGAAGATTATATTTGGAATATTATAATACTATAGTTTTAGGAAAAGGACAACCTGCAGGGTGGGGAATAACCCGTCGCCTCGGACAAAGCTGCAGGAATCGAACCCACAACCATAGTGCGACAAGACTTTATTTCCTACCACTAGCCTATAGGAAGTCCCTGGTTATTACAAAATAATTTTACTAATCTAAATGGTATGTGTTAAAATTTGGAACCTTATACAATTAGGATAAGTATAATATTTTTGAGTTCTATTATCTTTTTGAGTGAAAGATGAGTTGAAGGTTGAAACTCTAATTGTCAAGCATAAATATATATATACCTATCTCTTATTCAATGAATAAATTAATTATTAAACTTTAGTAAAGGGATATTAAAACAAAAAAATGTGTTATCCTAATACCTTATGTCTTGTTGAACTGATGATATTTTAAATCAACATAGATTGAAGGCTTTGAGGCCCTCAATTTGACAGTTGATTGTGAATGATGACCTCAATCGCTCCCTACAAATATTTACGTTTTTCCTCCAATTATATGTCTCTAATTGCCACCAATGTTCTCCTTATCGAGATCATAATTTGGTGGTGACTTTCTTATTTCCATTTCCCTCTTATTAAGGCTAAATTTTATTAACCTTATTTCTGATGTGGGTTTTCCACAAAGTTATTTTCTATTTTCAACCTTTTATTTTCCAAGAAAAATTTCAAATTGCGAGGACGCAATTTATTGAAGGATGGGAGAATGTAACACCCCGAGCATCCATGATACGCTTCTCATTCAATAATGCAATAGCTTGCATTGTACACAACTTCGAGTTCCAAAACACCGCGACTAATCAAAGTAGCCGTTATGAATAGTAATAACCACTTTTTAAAATTATAGAAATTTTATATTTTAAAATGGACTTCATTTTTGGATTCTGAATATCGAAATTAACCTATGTTGAATTTTTTGTAATTTTCCGAGAACTTCCAAATTTTTATGAATAGTTAAAAATACTTAAAACAACTTTTTTAATCAAAATAATTTATATTGATAATTTATACTATTTAGTGGTATTAAGGTATAATTAGAATATATTTTTACCATTTTATCCAATGGTGGTCATTAGAATTAATTTAACATTGAAATTGGACATAAACAATTGCCAATCTTTTGATATAAATTGTTTCTTAAAAACACGCTATTTGTCGTAACAGCGGGAATTAATTATAAAATTAATTAATGCAACTTATATGTTTGTAATTTTGTAAAATAGGCATCATTTTTGAATTCGGAATATCAATTATAGCTTAGGGTGAAATTTTGGCCTTGTTCTGAAAAACTTCTATTTTTGATGAATAGTGAAACCACTAAGTGGTAGTTAAATAACTGATTTTTCATTTAAATGAAATATTACCACTTCTGTGATTTGATTTTCAGAAATCCGACATACATGGTTTTCATTAAGAAGTAAAATGTGGTTCAATGAGATTAAAATAATTTTTTGGTGAATAGTAACTTTTAAGTACTTAATCGCGATTAGAGGTAATTAGTGTAGTTTAAGATAAAAACAATGTTTTAATAATATGATATGAGCTTGACACTTGTCCTACTCCTATTTGATGAGTCATGGCCGACCAATACAACCCATGGGTCAACTTGGGGACCCCATGGAGCCACTTTAATTGGAAAATGACATTAATATATATTTATTTAATGTTAAAATTAAATTGACACAAACATGAGTTGTTTTACTAAAACAGTTTTTATGTGGGGTTACACAAGTCAAAATTTTGATTATAAATATTAATTAGAAAGTTAAAAATATTTCCTACATCATAATATTTTTTTTATAATTTTTAGACATTAAATAAATTAAATTATTTATGACATCATTATGATGCAGCGATGACCTCATTATTTAACGATTTAAATAAAATGAGAAGATAATGCAAATTACAAGGCTTACACTTGTCCAAAGACAATTGGATGAGGGGATTTCGAACCCTTATCACCTTAGCCTCGAATTATATAAGTGTGGGACCTTTAGAATCCGAAAAGCATTGTGTAATAATGTAACATTTCAATCTTTCCAAAAGTGCCCCTCCTCTCCACTTATAAAAGGCCCCCACCTCTCCCACCTCATTTACACTTTCAAGCCATTTGGCTCAGCCAAACTCTGCCCAAATACTCTCCCAACTTCCCCCTCTTACTCCTAGAAGCCTCAATTTGAGCAGAACTCTTCCCAAGGAAGCATTTGGCTCAAATCAAAAAGAGTTACCCGATTTTGAGGTAATGTCTTTTCTAATGTTGTTTTGTTTTATTTTTCTTCTACAACCCCCTAAACGCTTTTTATTAATTTCTTTTGTAACAACACCAGTATCCTCAATATATTAGGATGTTGTTATAAGAATTATTCTAGATACACTTACACACACCTATATATAATGGTTAAAGAACATACGGTTTCTGTGGATGGCGAATTTCTGCCTCACGAAACGATGATTGTTCAACACTCATATAACACCTTAAAAGGTGGCCATTAAGATGTCACTATTTTTATATATGATATATAATATTTTTATGTTTTAATTATGCTTCTTTATTTCTCATTTATTTAATACTTTATGATTTCCATTATGGGTAAAACACGATAATTTCATTTTAGGAAGTGCGGACTACCGCCCCCTCAAAGTGATTTGAATCGTTAATGCCATATGTGGGATGTATAAAGGATGGAGTAAATGGTATTATACACTATATTATACTGTAATTATATTATAAATTTATATCATTATGATTTCATTCCATTAAATACGAAATAGAAATGAAAGTAGCGTTCATGCGTACGTACGGCTTACCGTCTCCATGAACGGTGCATTTCATTTCTTACCTCTAAATGTTATGTGACATTATGAATGAATGTATATACTATATATATATATATATGATATATATGACGTCTAAATCATGAATATAATTCTGGATATAATGGATATTCTACCACATGAACAACTTGTAATTATAAGAATTTTATTGTTGACTCAAGTTACCAAAGATCGACAAAACGACCGTTATTAACATAAATAATTACATAATGTTCATAACATTGTAATAAGTGATATAAAAAGGATAATTAAATTGAAAATGGTTCTTAATAAGGTAGATATTAACTCTAGTTTATTATTCAGGAGGTTAAAGAATGGTTGTTTCAAGTTGGACACAAGGTAAGGGAACTTCTTAACCCAATTTCCATTCTTTGGGTTAATCTCCTACTTTCAAATTATGTCATGATATTATTATGTCCTATCTTGTATTTTTACTTTCTTCATGTGTACCTATAGTGAATACACATAATAGATCTATTTTATTTTAAAAATGATCTTTTTAAGGACTTCGTCTCAATCCCCTTTCATTGAGGCATATTTGGTTTTATACACAACTTTCTTTTATACGGCGTATAAACCCCTTTGACTTTTACGTTTATTCAAAAAGAATCTTTTTTATATGAAGCGTTTAATAAATGACAAAATGGAATGTTTTTGTTGTACGTATGCGGCGACAACGACATCTCCGCAGCCGTGACCACTATTTGAGTTTCGGCTTCCTCTACAAGCCATACATTTTTTTAATGAAAAAATAAATACCATGTTATACTTTTCTTTTATTTTGGTATTGAAAATGGTTTTGAAAGCGTTTTTATTATATCAATGTGTTGTATTTATATCTTGTGATTGAAATGTGGAAATGTTATGTTTCCTTTATGCATGTTTTCTGTGATACGATTATGTTATGGTTTATGATATGTTTAAACCTATTCATATGAGGAATGCATTAGACTTAGTAAGTGACGGGTGGAGCCCGCTATAGCTCCTCGATGCATCGGCAGGTCTTATGAGACAAACTAGTGTCTTGGCACAAGGCCTTGACAAAATCTTATTTGTAGTCTTGGCACGAGGCCTTGGCTATGTGGTTATGATAGTCTGGCATTATGCATTCCATCATTATGAAAGTGGTTATTGATATTGCATGTGATTATTCGACCATTAGAATATCCATGTGAATAAGTAAATGACATTATCTCATTTTACTTTTTCCATATTATGCTGAAGTTCATGTTTAAAAAGGATTTTGTTTTATTTATACATTGCCTTTAATGTTAATGTTTATTTATGAAAGCTTCCGCAATATTGTTATCCTTACTGAGCATCTGAGCTCACCCCTTTCAATGTTTTAATATTTTCCAGGATGTGAAGAAGTATTTTATGAATGACCTGCAGGGATTGTGAGAAGAGGATATGAGGGTGGACTATGGAGACTTTGTTATTGTAGTTTTTCACTTTATGATGTAATGTAACATTTACGAATGTATCTAGTGTTTCCAAGGCTACTAAACTAATCGGTCTTTCGAGACTTGATCTTTTGTGATCATGCCAATGTTACGAAGTAATGAACCGACTCTGGGTAGCTGGGGTCGGGGCGTTACATCATGTATGCAAGACAACCCCTCTCAGGGGAGGGTGCACAATAGACATTGAACCAGCCATTCTAATTAATGGGATCTCACACATCAAGTACCCAACTTATCCCCTATCAGGATAGGGCTCACAATAGATCTTGAACCATACCTTCTCAATGAGGGAAGTCACACATCCAGTACCCAACATAGCCCCTATTATAAGAGCCAACACATAAGAACCCTAACACTACATTCTTTATCTTTTTAGTGTACATAATTCACATTCTACCTCAAGGTGAGGTTATCCATCCTATCTTAGAATCTTGAATTCACATGATTGGAACATGAATTGAATGAAAATAAAGGCATCAAAAACCTTACCACAGTCTCATATTCTCAAAATATATGTGATAGTAAATCAACACCTATCACTACCACTTGAAACATATCTCATCATCCATCTAGACTCACAATATTCTCTTCTCAAGACCATCATAGTTATATAAGTACAAAGTGTCAAACTGTTTGGAATTATTATCTCACCCATAATGGGATCGATTAGGTTCCTTCAAATCCATCTTGGTATCTACTTATTAGTACCACCTCACAACCATCACCCCATGGGGACCTCGTAGCTTGATTGTCCTTCCAGATCCGCACACCATGGGGACTATCAAATCCTCATTGAATTAACACATCGATAATCAGTCCCATTAACTAGGGACTATCCTAATATAACCCATAATAATCATCATTTAATCTATATGCCATTTCATTCTAACAATTTCCATGTCCCTCACATGGGTCTCATCTCACATCTCCCCTCTGAGATCTTTTTTTCCCATCACCTATTTAAAAAAATTCTTGTCACACTACGTTAATCCCCAAAGGAATTATCCCTCTCATAGTGCGCTCTAAATCTCTACTCCACCTTTAGAATGGTGTTCCCTATCATGCATGAGATGTATGATCATATAACCATCAAATCTAGGTCTATGAATTTTATTCCAATCCATATATACATATGAAATTATCTTAGTTTATTCGTCTCTCATCTCAAGACTAAAGAGTTAAGATATACCTATCATAACCTGAACTGAAATCTTCTCTCCAATTGTGACATATTCATTGGGTGTTCCTAAACATCCAAAGAACTAATGATAAATTATTAACACTATAAGAGGATAAAATTCATATTATATATTCACATTGGTAAATATCAATCCATATCCCTTTCACTAAAATTCATAGACAACATGTAGGCATGCAATATCATGCATAAACCTTCATAAGGTTTTGTGCTAAAGGAAAATCCTAATACAAACATGGAGATTCTATCCTTGTGATGTTATGATCATCCCCCTAAAAGCATATCCATAACCTTGAAAAACTCTTACAAACACTCAATCCACTATCTCAATCCACCACATCCAAAATAATTAAATAAAAAAATTTAATAATTAATAATTAAATTTAATATAGAGAGGAATAATGGACACAAACTCATCGAGCAACTCCCCCTTGATGAAAACATATGAAATGACATGTTAACCACCCGAGAAGTACCCCCAGTTCTTACATGAAAATGAAAAATATTATATATAACCTTGACACTTTTTAATATCAATCAATTTTTCAAAAAATCCTAAAACAATCATCAGGTGACATACCTACAGTGAAACAATGAATAGTGACTTGTACTCATCATTTCATGATCTTCTCTAGACATCTCATGTAAAAGATTCATCATATAATCCTAATTCCACTATGATTTATCGAATTCAGAAACAAGCACTAGATTTTTTTAATATATAATTGGTAAAATAAAGTACTATTGAAAATGGAGGTAAAAAGATGAATAATTCACCTCAAATAATAATCGAAATACTTTCTAGAACACCACTCATCAATAGGGTGTCAAGATATGAAAGATAGGGGGAGGAGATAACCAAAATGGCTCTCCCTAACATCCCCATTTCCCATAAAATCAAAAGGTGGAATCCTAGAAAATATGGTTCTTCTTAATATTTTTAAAAACAATAGAAACTTCCCACCATGACATGATCCTATGAATCACATAATCATGCCCCTACCTAGGGGTCTTGTCATGGTGCACCCATAGAGATCTTGGTGTGATGGAACCCTATGGAAAATGTTCATAACATGAACCTCCCCTTTAGGTGAATCATCAGAGCATATACCTACTGGTCAAAATTTGACATTGCTTTCATAAGAAAAACAAGAAACTCCATGGAAAAGGCCCTCTTAGAATGGGATCATTCTTCATGGCCATGACCTTCATGTTCCACACCGTAAAAAATCCTCATGCAAACCATAATTACATGACCCTATTGGAAATTGTGTTACTATCCATTCTCAATAAAAATTAAAAAAAATATAGAATTATATTTATTCTATGTAACGTCACTCATCGTGGGGTGGAATCCTCTATAATGATGTGATTCCCATATATAATATATTTTCCTCAGCAAAAACTCACATAAAATATTTTCCATGTTGTAACATTCACTCTTCATGGTATGAAATTATATCTCCACACAATGGTACCTCCACGGCTAAAACACGGACTCTCAACCAACACCAAATCATAGATGAAGTTCCCTCATTAGAACTTATAAATCTGTATGAACCAAAAACCCTTAATGAGGTCACCTAGACCGTACTCCAATTCTCACCAGAGAACTCAAAATATTTATTGTCCCATTAATCACATAAAAAATACACATCCTTGACATGTTATAACCCTTGGAATCCTTATATGAGTTCTAATTCTCAAAATGACGAATTCTCCAAGAAAAAAATTTAAAATTTCTATTAAGGATAATGACCTAAATATTTATTTGTCAATATAATACGGGAACACATTTTACTAGGTGGAAGGAATATATTAGGAATGGAATTACTTATAATAGTTTGAGTTGGGAATTATTTTTAAAACATAAATATGTTATCCACATTAAAATGAAATAAATAATTTTCAAATTTAAATTTATAAATAAATTTATATGGATTTAATTAAAAAAATACTGATGAAAAACTTCCTCGAAGTTAGATAGATATGGATTTACTTGGAGAAAAAACTATAGGGTGATATAAGTGAGTAATGGTAAAAATATTTATTAAATGGAGTATATGTAGCTCACAAAGGCATGTTTTGATGTTTCTATCCTTAAGAGTATATTCCCTCTCAACTAATAGTACAATGGTTCATAAGAGAATAATATTTAAAGAAAAATTACAGCTCATTAAACAACACATTTACCTAGTAGAGTGTAACCCTTGAAGAATCGTTAAATTCAAGAGAGTGGTGAACTATTCATTATTTTTTTAATATAAAAAATACTTTTTAATTATTATAGAAGACAATATAAGGAATCATAAATTTGTTGAGGGGTTTAAAGTGATTGTAATTAATTAAATTCAATTTTTAATCCGATGGAGACTCTATTATATAGGCATGGAATCACTCATTAAGATATGTCATTCCTCTTTTTGGAATTGGGTATACATTTTTTCTAGAAATTCAGGACTTTTCCAAATTCAATCTCATATAGAAGATCATACTCAATAAAATATGTGGCTCATATCAAACTCACCTAGTGAGAAAATGTGTCTTCCAAATCACACCTGATCTAATCAATAGTCTAGATCGTACATCTTCAGTGAACTGATTTGAGCCACTTTTCAATCCCATTCGATTCTGGACTAAAACTAGTGTAACTAACTAATATATTGGAAAAATAAATGCACTTAATTCTATTATGGGAATTGAAATGTGCACCATCAAAGTGTTAAAATATTACATGATTATGCCCACACACATAGAAACACATGTGGATGGTGCACCACACCATTCCTTGAAAGATAATTCACTAATTTTATATTTTTTGAATAATGATAAGTGTCACACCTAATAAAGGAGACCTCACTCTATCTCAACTTCTAATAAATGATTCCAATAAGTCATCACTTTTAAAAATTTACAAATAAAATATTTTTTTAATCTTTTAAAATAAATCACAAATTGAAACTGGTCCTGAATCACGTCTTCAGAGGATAAAAGATTTTTTAGAAACACAATATTTTTTCCTAGTACTTAGAAAACATGCATGGGAATAGAATTTTTTTCATCAAGCCACTTAGAATTTTGAAAAATTAACTTCTTGAAATTATTATTGGTTATCATCCTTCAAATGACGAAATGTTGAAGGCATATTAATTTTTATTTCTATGAAAAATAATGAGTTCCTTGAGAATAAACCCCATACCTCAAAAAGGTTCTAATTTCAAGAAACTGAAGGGGTACACATTAATAGGGCCTTCACATTTATAATGTTGCTTGCATAATATTGCTAATCAGGTGGTACTGGATCATTTGGAGAATCCAATTGTGTAGAAGTACTCAATTTCACTCAAATTTATATGTTCAGGATGAAAAAAACATAAGGAAAAAAACAAATACATGGTTTATTCCTGGTGACTAAAGTTTAAGAGAATGGAAACAAATATTATTACTGTTAAATAGGGAGAGAAGTTACAATTTTACCATAAATGTCACCCATATTTATAGTAGTGATAGAGGAGAATAAATAGAATCCCAATATGAATTTTCCACTGGGAAGCACAAAAAATTAGCTATATTAATCTTTGGGAGGCACCAAATCCTTACTTCAAGGCCTTCACTAGTGTAAATCAACCATTTGGGTGGTGTTATTTCAAATAAATATTCAATAATCACCACCTTGAAAAAATAACACCTTGTTTATACTCAAACAATTCCTTCTACTACTTCCTTTTTGATTCCCATAGGTATCTAAAGTATGAGAGATATTGATCAAGTCCAAACAATAATGGAAACATATTGAAGGAGAAAAATGAACCCATTTCAGACTCTAATGTAGTAAATTCATTTATTCACCCCGAAATAAATTTTAATCGTTATTTTATTTCCAATCCAGAACATCATTCTAGCTATTTGGGACATCATCATCAATTAATGAAAGAGAATATAGAGAAATATCATTATGCTATAAGGTTTGTATATGGTCTTTTGTGTTTTACTAGTCATGATACTCTACTGATAATGAGTATCCTAATGTACTGATACTTCCTCCTCATTCATAATATATGTATGATCACTTAAAATTGTCTCTTGATCCCCTTGATAATTATATAATGGAATTTCATGCACTTTAATTAAAATTGAGTCATATTTATTTTTTATAGAATCATTTGACTTTACCATCACAGAATTTTTAAATGTTACATCATGACTCTGAATGATATTCTTCTCTTCTGGATCCCAAAGTCAAAAAGTCTTCACACCTTTACTAAACCCAACAAATACAAATTTCTATCCTCTTGCATCCAAATTTTTGTTCTTCCCAAGAAAATATGAATTATAATAAATTATACCAAGTTTATCATAATAAAAAACATTACCATCAAACCTAAACTCTATTGGCATTTTCCCATCAATTATGGAAACTTGTAATTAGCTTACAATGTGTGTTGCATACATCAATGATTCTTCCCAAAAATATTTACTCAATCCTGAATGAGAAAATATAAACATTAACTTTTCAATGAAAATATGGTTCATCCATTTTAATACACCATTCTATGGTGTCATTCCATTAAATATAAAGTTTCTAAATTTTTTTTATCCTAACAGAACTCCTTGAATGAATCTAACATGTATACTCCACTATTATCTGATATCACACTCTCTATTTTCCCTTCCATATGATTTTTAATAATCTTCTTCCATTTTAGGAATATATCCAATACTTCATCCTTATTAATCATGAAATATACCCAAACATATCAGGAGTAATCATCAATAAATCTGACAAAATAATGATTAACTCAAGATATTTAATTTTTCAATGGTCTCTAAATATTAGTATATATGTATTCATGTGTTATTTTATTTCAATGGATTGTAGGGTCGAAACTGACTCTGGTCTACTTACCTATTACAAAATGGTAAAAAAAGTCTAATTTTCCTATATGGGAACCTTTGAAAACTCTTTTATTTACTAAAAACATCAAGGCTTTCTCTTTGGTATGTCTGAATCTCATGTGACATAATCTGGAAGTGTCTGGATCACATTATTCTAATTTAGATGCTCCATCTAAAACAATATCAGCATTCAGATTAAAAAAATAAAATTTTAGAGTACCTTTCATTATAAATAATACTTCGTCAATTACTTTCATGACTGCTTATTCAATGGTTATCTGATAACCAAGATTATCTAAAACTGTATGCAATATTAGGTTATTCTCCAATTCAGGTACATATATTATATCTATAAGGTGTCAATTTTTACCATCCTTCATCCTAGATTATATTGTTGTAATACATATAGTGTGGAAAGAGTGGTTATTTACCCTAAGCACCACACCATTATCTAATTCAGTAAGGCTTGAAAACCAATCTCAATTCCTACACATGTGAAATGAAAAACCTGAATCAATAATCCAACAATCTAAATGGTTTATCGTTGAGGAAATGGTGAAATTAGTATCTTCAACATCCTCTATTTTTGGTTCAACATTCACATTTAGTTTTTAAATATAGGAACGATCCTTCTTCCAATGCCCTTTTTGTGAAAATATGCATGTTCATCATTTTCTAGACTTTAATAGTTGAACTCAACTCTTAACATCAGCCGCTATTCATTTATTATGAATCTGCATATGATTCCTACAAGATGATCTTCCACTAGTTTCAATCAATGCCTCTAATGTGAAATTTATATGTTCATACTTGTACTTCTGCATATACTCTTTGTTAACAAAGGAATTTAATACATAATTCTTTTTACAATGTCCTTATGATATAATAGTTTTGTATTAAGATGATAAAAACTCTCTGGTAAAGAGTTCAAAAATAAAAGAGTCTTATCTTTAACTCCAATTGTAACCTCCAACATTTTCAAATCTTCCATGATTTTATTAAAATGGTCTGTGTGATCAATCATGGACATAACTTCCTTCTACTAAAATCTGGAGAATTTATTTTTTCGGTAGAGTCATTTTTATATGATTTTAGTTATGTAATTTTTCTCCAAAATAATTCACAATATTTTCAAATATGTCTCTCACATCACACTATATTTATGATTTTTATCCAAAAAAATATAAAATGTACCGCGAGCTTGATGGTTGGTTCTCCTAATATCCCCATCAAAGATTCCAATGAGATTTTCATTCAATGTGATATCTAACTCATGCTGACTTAGAACATCCAAAAATATGCATATCCATATGTTGATGTTATTCAATCCATTGGATTTCTCCTCCTTAAAGTTTTTGTTTGACACCATTCTTCAATGTATGAATATACATGTAGTCCTAGTATGTGTATATGGAATAGATTCCCCTAGTGGTACCATACTAATTTTATCTTGGGGATTCTACATAAAATTATATATAATCATAATTTCTAAGAACATGTTTCACTAATGAATATATAATAATAAAAAACATTAAAATTAATCATTTTGACACTTCAATAAAATAATAAATTAATTCAAAATAAAACACGAACACTTTCTCCCCTTCAAAACGTGCTTCCTTTTTAATTTTTTTATTCTCATATAAATGGATCTCCCATAGTTATTTTTTAATTTTGAATATAAAAACATTCACATGAAGGTGGATATAGTGGAACCCACCAAAAAAATATCATTTATGTTTTTTACGTTCACATAATGTCAAAAGAAATGGCCCAATTTACCTTTTTTATTTTTTTTCATTCATTTCTTCTAGAAATCACCCCCATTTCCATATTCTCATCCATTATATATATATATATATATATTCCTTTTCCCAACCTAACAAACAATTCCCCTCCATTTACAGGTTAGGTCAAATCAAAATTGTAGAAGAAAAATATACAATAATGTGGTTGAAAATATAGAACCAAACTAGTTGATTCCATGTTGAAAAAATTTGTTCAAAGGACATTTAGGGATGAAAACACCTTAGACGAGTTGTTCTAGAGGCCTGAGTGGTATAACCACAAACAACAACAAGTCACAGAGACCCATTTTTATGTATTTTTTGATTTTGAAGGGTTGACAACTGTAATGACCCGGACCCGAGCAGCCACTCGAACAGTGCTAAACGGTTCGGTTGTTACTACCTTAGGTGCACCTCCCCAAATTCCAAAGGCTACTGACTTGTAGCGAGGGTCTTATAGGTATAGTGGCGAGGCTATATCCTCTCAGAAGATAATAATGGTACTGGTCAAAGTATAATATATATAACATGAAGCGGAAATAAACGACTCAGTAGACTCGAACCAGACCCACAGAGCAGAAGTACATTCAATATCGATAAATAGAATAAGAAATATATATAACAACATTAGAAGAAATAAACACAACATCATTTTGATCACTTGTAACTACTACTAAACAAAAAACATGCATCCAAGCAAGTCATACATATCCATATACAAAGGTTCCAATGGCTAACCAAATGTAGCTACTAAACAAGTAACCGTGCTATTACAAGAAAGAATTCAATACAAAGTAACTACAGCTAGGCAAGACCTCAAGGTCCATACCATCTCCATGCAACAACTAATGCAGTCCTGCTCCTGAAGCTAATCTCTTTACTGCACGCAAATACATAAAGTCTAGACGTGTCCCGAAGGGCCCGTGCAGGGAGTGATACAAATCTTAGGAGGATATCACCCAACGGTGCATACCTAAGATACGTGTCTAAGCAGACATGCATTTATAAGGAAACAGTGAACAATATGTTGCACACAAACAAACATAAACTCCAATGGTTCTCTACATCCACCATGGTGTATCACTTGCTTCGGCCAACGCCGGAATTTCTGTCATGTAACCCGGCACCACGTGCCCCTTGACACTGCATGTCTAAAGTACCAACGTCCCAAAGGCATGCCCAAGAAATAGTAACTTGGAGGAACAACGATGCCTGTCCTCAAATAAATAGTTAAAGGGAAAATGATGTCTACCGTCAAATAAAGTAACCGGAGGGACAACAATGTCTGCCCTAAAATAAGGTAACCAGAGGGACAACGATGTCTTCCTTCAAATAACGTCGAGCCTATGCCACCTACCCGATTTCCTCAACACTATACCTTGAAGAATCCTCACCTTCCACATGGCTTCCTATGGAAAGCACCCCCAAACCCAAAGTATCTAAACCACAACTATTGTGGTCCTCTACGCACATGAGTGGTTAAAACCACCTCATCACAGAGTCTCTCTGTGTGGACACTACTCATAGTTTCGGGTGAGTAGTAATCACCAAAATAGTACACAAGGCACAACACCTCTGACACCTCATGTACATGTGACCATGCCGCTCAAGTCTGATGACATTTCCACCCATGTAACCCAGGCTATGCCCAACCTGACAGTCGTCCTCCCTCATGCTGACATCCATGATGCCCAATACCATGGTTAGAACCACCCAAGGTAACCCGGGTCAAACCCAACCTGTGAATAGCATCACTCAGAAATATCCGGGCCATTCCCAACACAACCACAATGTTCCAGCATATGCAATTTCAAAAATCAAATATATACAAATAATCAAGAGAAAATATTTAAATAGGAGAAACATACTAGATAGTTTAATTTCACAGACCAGGTGCTATCCCAAACTAGCACTAAGATCAAGAAATCCTCTAACAATTCATAACAATGTTTAATAAACTAAACTTAACAGTTTAAACAAATATAATTCAAGTATAACCATATTGGAAACCCCGCCCAAAATGCCCCATATGAGCAACAACCTCTCGCCCGAACCTGCTCAATCAAAATAAGTCAAAGGGCATACCCAAAGGTATCCCATAGGTCTAATAAGCAACTTAATATGAAATAGAAGATAAATTAGGGTCTCTCTAAAAATACCCAAATACGTGCTTTAAGCCGCACCACCCAAAGGTATGAAGAAACACAAAAATATGTATGCACCACCTACCTGAGACTCGTAAATGTAGGAACATCTGTTATCAAGCTCCAATTCGAATCCCATCTTCATTGATCTACATTTTTGTCAAATCCCGACAACTTTTATTGGATATAATTTGTAGTGTGTGAGATAGAGAATCAAGAATAGAACATGGTGTGTGGGTTTAGCCTTGCTGATGCGATCTCACAGCCACCGCCGGATTGATGAACGGACTCCAGATGGAGAATCTAGGGCTCGGTATGTTCTTTGAGTTTTCGGAATGGAGGTGTTCCAAAGTCGGGGAAGAAGAAGACCTTTTATGAAATAAGATGAAACTCTCTTTCATTTAATAGATTAAAAAAAGTACATGGCATGTATTTAAGGACTACATGCCGTATAGTAGCCTTTTCCGTACTCCATCTTAAGTGGGGTAACCACAGGGCTTGGACGCTTTACACGTGTTGACACACGACTTGAGCTTAGTCGGTACGTGGAAAGGAGGATACACGGTGTGTCGAGAAAGACTATACGTCGTGTAAAAGGAAATTCCTACATAGTCATCACACAACATTTACTCAGTGAGCACACATACGACACTCACCTAAACTATACATGGCGTGTACTTTAATAGTACACATCGTGTAGTCTGGAAATTTCCAGAACATCCCGGGTTTTCCTAGTTTTATAAGAAATAAGTCAAAAATTCAAAGAGGGTCGGGATTTTGACCCATTTTAAAAACATGGGTTCTTACAATCTTCCCACCTTGACATAGCTCGTCCCCGAGCTATCAAACGAAACCTGGAGATGGCACCGAAAATACCACCCTGCTAAACGTAACACGGACTCCCCCATTCCCAAAGGTTCTGGCTAAATTCTTCAAGGGGGCTCCCCACCTTAGGAATTGTCTAACTCTGTCTCGACATGATGAAACTCAAAACAAGAAAAGGTTCACCAATCTGTTTCTGGAATCAAGGTCCTCTCAGGATGCATCATCTCCCCTACACCTTATTGGTGCTCCCGTTTCGTTTTCGACACCCAAACGTACCCTGCACCGCATCGGTGTCTGCCTCCCCAAGGTCCTACATCCCTTGGATGCTCAAATCGAACCTGGTGCCTAGAACCTCAAGTAAACTACATCCTCGATTCCCTGAGGCCCATGACTCCTCAAATAACTCGCATCCTCGATGCTCCTGATGCTACACATCACACACACATAGACACACACATATATATAAATATATCACACTCCCGATATGTTTCCAATCCCACTGTCCAACATCTAGACAGTCCACAAGAATCCTCTGCATCATGTGCACTTGAAACAGACATGCATCTAAAGGTCATGCCAAAAAGAGAACAAGGAAATCACAGACACACTCGTTGTGTACATCTATCTGTCGTCAGCTCACCATCCTGCTCAGCCTCTTGAAGCTCCACGACCTGCACTTGGCCTGAAGTACAACTTCATAATGCCTGACCTCCCTACGGTGCTGATTCGGTCTCCAGCCACTGACCCCTCAGCTAGGTCCCACTGTCTCTATCACATTCTCCATGTGAAGCTGAACCTATACTACCCTCTCTTAGTATTGAACATGAACCAGCTCTATATGCCACAGTCTATCCTGTTCCCTATTTGCCAGCTTCCTGAGAAGGCTGCATGCAGAACCTCCCCAGACGCCCGACCTATCCACAATCCTGACACTCCTTTGGAGGCATATCACACTATGTCCGAACATGTCCTGGCTACCCACACTGAAAGAAAACCACTGAAAAATTGATACTGGGTCCTCTAGATGAGTCCTTGTCCTGACTTCCCTGTAGGAACTCATCCCGTCCTCACTTCCTACTATCCGAACCATCTCCTGAAACCATCGCTCGACCAACCTGGGGCCTATCCCTCTGGTTACCCTATGCTATGAGAACCTGATTCACCGCCTCCGAGAACGAACCAAGCCTGAAGATATTCACCTGGATCCAAATGGCGTGGTGTAAGAAATCATCTAAGAACCTCACCCTTGCTGCTTAATCGATTTTCATACCAGGTGCAAAGCGAGACATCTCAGTTAAAGTAGAGTAATAGTCCATGACGGACATGTCTCCCTGCTGAAGGCTCAAGAATTCCCGAGCTCTCTCATCCCACAGTGTATCTGGGTAAAAGTGATCGAAAAACCCATCCTCGATGTCTTTCCATGCCAGTCCCTCATGCCTGCGAGCCTGAACCTGTACATCCCACCAACGCTTCACTGGTCCTCTCAACATGTACTTCACCAGCTTTACCCTTCACCCTGGAGGCGTCTCGAGCTACTCAATAATAATCTGCATGCTCTCTATCCCGTTCATAGCTGCCTGCGGACCACCCTCACCCTGAAAAAATTACGGGTGCTGTGACTGGAACTCTCGCGTCAGATATTCCATAGATAGCTCTATGCCCTGTGTACCTCTGTCGATCCCCTACAAGACACATACTAGGCTAGCTCGGAGCTGCTCGTCAATCCATGGTCCGAACACTGACAAACCCGTCTGTTGTCCTGCCTGCACTAGATCCTGGACCTGTCCCTGTCCCTGAGCCTATTCCTGCGGCTCATGCACTACCTGCACTGGATCTGAAACCTGATCCTGCTCCTACAGCACTATACCATCTCCTGCCCGACGCTCCATCTGAGTTGGCTAAAAGAATCCCTCTGAATACCATAAATGGTCAAACAACCCACACACAAATATATATATATATATATATATATATATAACAATATATATTCAACGCAGATAAGGAAAGAAGTAAAGAGGAAGTATAAAACAAATACCCTTACTCTCTCCTATCGCAACCCACTCCCATGGCATCCTGACCTCATGGTCTCTTTACCCACCCCTCATAAGAGCCAAGTATCAAAATTACCTCGGGCCATGCCCGTCCTGACAACTAACATTGCCTAAAACCGACGACCAAGTCATCCAATCCTGATGATCAAAATCACCTCAACCACAGTACCTCCCTGCTCTTACAAGAGCCAAACCCAATTACCCTACCACATGGAATTATAAAAATATACAAATCATGGAAATTGATATAATTCACATGGAATTATCTTTTCACAAAGCATACATGCAGTTATAAAATTGAAATACCCTAAAGATGTGCCTATCAAAAGCCAAGAAAACAAGCCTTTCCATTCCGGGCCAAGGTAAAATTCTTCCTTATCGCACCGGGTCATGGTTTACATATCACAATCCATAACATCACACATCATGTGAGCCACTGAGGTGGAAATCATATAAACTGTAATCCGAGAAAAAGAAAACAGTAATTCCCACCCATGGAAACTTGGTCCATCTATCATACTTGGGGATGCATGCACCCAAGCATAAGATAGTAACCCAGTTCCAGTAACAACCTATCTCCAGCCTACCATATCCCAAAATGTAAAACTAACAGAAATAAAAAAAAGAAGTCTCAATCTCATTAGTAGCCCGAAAAAACAGCTACTAAATCCCTATCAAGAACTCCTCTGATAAAACTTTGTAACGACCCGAACCCAAAAAGCCACCCGAACAGTGCTAAACGGGTCGGGTGTTACTACCTTAGGTGCACCTCCACGAACACCAAAGGCTGCCGACTAGCAGGGAGGGTCTTATAGGTATAGTAGGGAGGCTATACTCTCTCAAAGGATAACAATGGTACTAGTCCGAGTATAATATATATAACATGCATCAGAAATAAATGAATCAGCAGACTCAAACCAGACCCGCAGAGCGGAAGCACATTCAAAATCGATAAACAGCGGAAGCAATAGATATAACAACAACATCAAAAATAAACACAACAACAAACTGATCCCTTGTAACTACTACTGAACAACAAACATGCATCCAAGCAAGTCATACATATCCATATACGAAGGTGCCAATGGATAACTAACTGTACCTACTAAACAAGTAAGCATGTTAATACAGGAAAGAATGCTAAACAAAGTAACTCCAGCTAGGCAAGACCTCAAGGTCCATACAATCTCCATGAAACAGCTAATGATGTCCAGTTCCTGAAGCTGACCTCTTTCTTGCATGCAAATCCATAAATTATACACGTGTCCCGAAGAGCCCGTGTTGGGTGTGAGACAAATCTTAGTAGGATACCACCCAACGGTGCATATCTAATATAGGTATTTAAGTAGACCTGAATTTATAAGGAAACAATCAACAATACGTTGAACAAAAACAAAAACAAACTCCACTGGTTCTCTATAACCACCATGGAGTGTCACCTGCTTCGGCTAACACTGAAATCTCTATCTTTTAACCCGACACCAAATGCCCCCTGACACAGCATGTCTCAAGTACCAACGTCCCGAAGGCGCGCCCAAGAAATAGTAACTCAGAGGAACAATGATGCATGTCCTCAAATAAATAGCCATAGGGACAATGATGTCTACCCTCAAATAAAGCAACCAAGGAGAGAGTGATCTCTGCCCTCAAATAAGGTAACCTGAGGGACAACGATGTCTGCCCTCAAATAATGGTGTGCCTCTGCCCCAACCCTATACCCTCAACGCTATCCCCTGAAGGCTTCTCACCTTCCACGTGGCTTCCTATAACAAGCACCCCAATCTTAAAGTACCTAAACCGCAACTAACATGGGCCTCTACCCACATGAGTGGTAAAAAATACCACATTACATAGTCTCTCTGTGTGCACTCTACTCATAGTTCTGAGTGAGCGGTAATCACCAAAATAGTACCCAAGACACAACACCGCTGACACCCCATGTCCATGCGACCATGCTGCTCAATTCTGATGGCCTCAACAACAAAGTAACCCGGGACACGCCCAACCTAATAGTCATCCTGCCTCAAGCCGATGTTCATGACTCCCAATCTCGTGGTCAGAACCACCCAAGGTAACCCGGGTCAAACCCAACCTCTGATCAGCATCACTCAAGAATATCCATGCCACGCCCAACATAACCTCAAGGTTCCAACATATGCAATATCACAAATCACATATATACACACAATCTAGAGAAAAACTTTAAATAGGAAAAACATACTAGAAAGTTGAATTGCATTGACCAGGTGTTGTCCCATACCATCACTAAGATCAACAAAGCCTTTAAGAATTCATAACAAGGTTTAATAAACTAAACATAACAGTTTAAACCAATACAATTCAAGTATAACTATTTTGGCAACCCCGGCCAAAATGCCCCATATGAACAACGACCTCTCGCCCGACCTTGCTCAATCAAAACAAGACAAAGGGCATACCGAAAGGTATTACATAGGTCTAATAAGCAACTTAATATGCAATAGAAGATAAATTAGAGTCTCTCTCAAAATACTCAAATATGCTCTTTAACTCGCACCACCCAAAGGTCTTAAAAAACACAAAAAGAGGTATAAAACACCTACCTGAGACTCTTAAACGTAGGCACATCCAATATCGAGCTCCAATTCGAAGCTGATATTTGTAGATCTATATTTCTATAAAATACCGACAACTTTTCTTGGATGGATTTTGCGGTGTGTGAGACAGAGAATCAAGAATGGAACATGGTGTGCGGGTTTAGACTCACTGATACGATCCCACAACCACCAGTAGATTGAAGAATAGAATCCAGATGAAGAATCTAGGGCTAGGTATGTTCTTCAGGATTTCAAAACGGAGGTGTTCCGAATTCGGGGAACAAGAAGCCCTTTTACAAAAAAAGACACGACGTTATTTCATTTAAGAGAATAATGAAAAGTACACGACATGTATTTAAGGACTACACGCCATGTAGTGGCATTTTCCCAACTCCGACTTAAGCGGGGTAGCCACAGAGCCTGGATGCTCCACACGGGTCGACACACAGCTTGAGCTCTTCTGGTACACAGATAATAGGATACAAGGAGTGTCGAGCAAGACTACATGCTGTGTAGTAGGAAATTCCTACACAGTCATCACATGACATGTACTTAGAGAGCACATGGCTGACACTCGCCTTACACATACACGATGTGTACTTTTATAGTACGCGATGTGTAGTCTGAAAATTTCTAGAACTTCACAGGTTTTCCTAGTTTTCCCAGAAACAAGTCAAAAATTCAAACAGGGTCTGGATTTTGACCCGTTCTAAAATCCCAGGTTATTACAAGAACAATGGGTTCTTATAGGGAATGGATTTCTACTTTGATTATTTCTCAAAAAAATGGACTGGTGATGTGATGCCGTTTTGTTGTATGGAAGCACTAAAATTTATGTGCTGAAGCAGGGGAATCAAAAACATAAGAAACAGATAAATTTTTATGTGGTTTGGTTGGAGTGACCTACATCCATGGAAAAGTCATCATATATTATTAGTATCAAAAATAGAGAAAAAGATACAATTTTTCAATAAGAAACAACCATATTAGTGATCGAGGAGAAGAAACAAAAGGTCGCTACAAATTTTCCACTGGGTGACACCACACACCAGTTGTAGTCCTCTTTTGAAGGCACAAAATCTTTGTTACATGGTCTTCACTAGTGACCAACCACTATTTTGGATGTGGTATTTTAAATCAATATTCAAGAAAATCTAAAACACTACCTGATCGGACTAAACGAAAGATATTCCCATGTCACTTCCACTTCAAAACCGGGAAATATTTCCACACAAGAACTACACTACATTGAAAATATATACTAGTATTTTTTTTGTATATGTGCAGCACTAGAAATCCTTGATTTCTATATTCCATTAAAATATGTAAATCTACATTAATTTTCCAATTTAAATATTGATTTGTTTGCTTCAAAATCACCATATCATCATTAATACTACCACAAAAAAGTCCTTGGAAACCGATCGTGATCAATTACTACAGAATCATGGAAAAAAGACATCGACTTTTATCCATGCTAGAATTAAATGCTGATAAAAGTCATACATTTATCAAAATTTTATTTATCACTGATAAAAGCAACATTCTATCAATGTTAGTAACATCAATGAAAACATATTTAACAACTTATTTAAGGTAAAATGTTTATATATTTTGATTTCAATGTACGATATATAACAGTAATGTTTAAATGTATTGGATAATTGAACTTTTAAGATTTTAGAAACATTCATATGAATTTTTATTATATATAAATATATAACATATTTTTATATATAATGAATAATTAATTTTCCTATAATGTAATTAATATTATCTAATATACAAATTACAACAAAATTAATATTATATACATTGTTTATAGTTGGATATTCACTAGTTTGTATTGATTTACCTAGAATACACACAGAGAGATGAATCTTTGTGTTCTTTAGAAACACGCACACATATGTATTATATGTGAATAAAGACAGAGAGACAGATAGACACATATATATATCATTATTGAAAATATAATTTCAAATTGTAAATGAATTTATAAGATGGAGTTATATTTAAAATAATAGGAACTTTTAGAATTAATTTTTATATATATATTATTTAAATGAAATAAATTTTAATTTTTATAAAAATACTAACATAACTAATATTATATGTATACATAATATTGTTAGTGATATTTTTTTACATATCAAATATTATTCAATAATAATAATATTAATTTCACGTACATATATAAATAAAAAACTTTTAAAAATATAATTTGTAAATTAAATATAAATAATAATGAAAAGTATATACATTTTTTGAATACAATCAAAAATATGTTTAATTAATATTTTTATATAAGTAATTAGTAATATATATATATATTAAATCTTCTGATTTTTATAAATAATTATTTTTGAATATAATTATACATCTATATAGTTGATGATATATTTTAAAAAATATTATTTCATTTATATAAATAATATTATTTTTATATGTAATAAACAATTCATTATATTTTTTATATATACAATATAAAAATATAGTCATTAAAGAGGGTTAATTTTTCATTCAATGGATAATATCTAAAAAATTCACTAAAATGGCAACCGACATTATTTAAAAATGAATTTCAGGGAGTGTGGTGATAGAGAAATTCTAGCATTAGTTAAAACCCCCCTTAATTTAAAAAATATATATTCTATTAACGACCACTACCAATTTCAGGTGTTGGATATTTTTTGAATCAAAATTTTAACACTGCATTGGGTGAGATTTTATTAAAAGAAAGGGAATGATTTGATAATATATAAAATAATAAAAATGATTGTGATTTATCTCATTGTGTTTGGATCAATAACTAATTAAAAGAAACGAAATCATTGGGACTTCACTTCGTCTTGTTTGGTGAATATTTTTAAAAGAAAATAAAATAAATTAATTTATGACACATGTTGAAAATAGTGACAAAATTGTGATTTTATAATATAAATAACCCTCCACCAACATTTACATCCAAATTATCCCAATTTTTAGATGATTTAAAAACAATAGTAGGAGATACATACATTTCCCTCTATTTTCCCCTTTTCATTTCTCCCATCTTAAAATTACCTCTGTAAACATAATAAATCTATTTCAAACTTAAATATCGTTTATTTTCTCTCTATTTCACCAGTGCCAAAATAGCTCTAAGGGGGATTATCAGAGGCTTCCTATAATATCTCTAATACGGTAAAATAATATGATTTTCATTTTCCACATAGCTCTACACCAAAATTATCATTTCCCCACCCTGCTCCCAAATTGTGTCGCCTACCTCTCCATGCTACATCTCCTTCCTACAAGAGTTTATTTCTTGATCCAAATAATTTTGTTGATATCATTATATATTATCTAAATACATGTATGTATGAACTCACACACATGAATATATATTAATATAGATTATTTACATAATGTATTTATTTTAAATGCATCCATAATATTTTGTATTTATTAAATTTATTTTCAATATACTTAATTGAAAAATAAATAAATACATTTATGTATAATTTTTATATAATATATTTATATATATATCTTATAAATAAATGAGAAATAAACATTACATAAATGTATTTATGATTTTAGTACAAAAATACAATATACATATATAAAGTTCTTTCTTAGAAATTAATATATATATTATTGCATTTTATATAGTGATATGACATTATTTAGTATATGAATACATTACACTAAAAAATCACATTTAATGATAATATATTGTCATTTATATGTATATATAGAATGTATTTATATAATTATCATATTTATGTATATGTATATATATATTTATATAATTAATTTCATAAATATGTATATTTATCTTCATATATATATATATATTTGTATATATCAATATATATTTTATTTGAATAATATATTTTAATACATTTATATTTATATAATGTATTTTTTATTAACAAAAATTTATATTATGTATTTATATAATATATTTAAAAACTCTTATTTAATGATACTAATATACATTTATACAGTGCATTTTTCATATATGTGTGTGCGCACATGCAACTTTTAAATATATTTATGTATATTAATAATATGTATTTACATATATATTGTATTTAATACTAATAAATTTATAAATGTATTAATATATAAGTATATATTTTATTAAATACAAACATATTGATAAAATATATTTAAATAAATTAATATAATATATTTAAATTACTTATATAACTTATATATAATATATATATATTATAAGTATATACTTTCATATTTTTATATAAATATATTTATACATATATTTATAAATTTATTTATATTGAATACACACTCAAGTGAATATATATATATATATAACTACTTTTTTTCTATAATTTTTTATATAATTTATTTATATATTTATTATATTAATCTATAATAAGGAATATATAATACCACACATAAATATATAATATATAATTATATATTATACATTAGATACATGAGATTTAAAATTATAAATAAAAACTGACTCACGTCTGTTATGGGGCATGGAAAATAGTATTTTAATTACCTACGAATACTATAGTATTTAGGAATATGTTATCTCCCAAAGAGGAGTGCACAATAAACAAGGTTGTCATTTGTTTGTTGGATTTATAAAAAATTGTTTTTATTTAATTTATAGAAAGTGTGAACAAGTGTTTGATTTAATTGATTTTAAAACAATTGTGAAAGACATTGATCGAAGTGGGTTTGCCTAGACCTAATGCAATGCTATCATAGTTTCCAAAGTTTGGCCCTTTTTCTTCTACTGAATGGTAAGAGAGATGTTTATATACTAAGTCCTATACCCCCTTGGAGAGATGGTTATGATGAGAATAGTAATAACTAGAACCCCAATTTAGTCCACTCTCCTTCTTGAGTGTGTGGCATTGTATTGGGTATTCTTGATTAATTTGGGAAATCCCTGACTAAGAACTTTTATTCCATTATAAACCAATATCCGAACATGAAATTTTACACACATACTAAAAATCATCGAGAAATCACAACCCAACTATAATCAGTTCAAATGTATATAGAAAATAACTAGGTAGAGGGAGAAATGAATCATCGAACAAGGAAACTAAAATGAACAGAATCAAAACCTAATGCACCCACATTCGAAATTTAAGACCTAATGAATCATTGAAACCAGATATATAAAGAATAAAATAATTTATTTAATTAAATAAAAAAAACTAAACCAAAGAACATAGTTCCAGTATCCCCCTTTCCAGATTACTCAAATGAGCCACCCCTCCACGGATGTGGAAGTAGAGATAATTTTAGAGAGGGGAGACACTGCAAAATAAAGAAAATAAAAGAAAAGGAAAGTATGGAAAGAAATATTTAGTAGACCATCATCTAGAGATTCCCGCTCCGATAGATACTAGCTTTATCCACCCTTTCCTCTTATTCATATACTTAAATCCATCCCTGGGGCATCATAAATGGTCCATTAAAAAGTCCTAGGTTATAATGGGACATCCGAGGTCAAAAGATATGATTTTCTTCTGAAGACTCATCATAAATCATCATTTATGGAATATATCTAATATTTTAAACATCGTTTCATTAGGGTACACAATGAATAATGTTTCAACAATACCTCATCATGCCACTCGCCTACAAATAGTCATCGTATTATAACACAAGTCATAATATCACATCACCACTACAAAAAAGGGTGAATTGTTGTCCTCGATGATGCACCATGACAACATACCCCACCATCCCATAGTTTTTATATGGGTTTTATTTGAGGATTAATTAGAAACAAACCAATCAAAAGAGTTTGGGTTGGGTCTGGGATATTTTTTTGTTCAAACGTGATCCAAATCACCCCATCTCGGATCAGGTTGGGTTTTGTCAGGTCGATTGGGTTAGGGGAGAAAATTTAACTCTCAAAACATTTCTTCCTCAAATGAATCATCCTTTCACCCCAAAAACATATCATTCACACCTCTTTCAATCCATAATCCCTTTTTCCTCTAGAAACGCCATTCAGACTCACCAAGAGCACAAAGAAATCAAAGAAAATTGTTTCCTTTCCCCTATGAGCAACACGATTGCAACAATGTGTGAGATAGATGAAATAGAAGTGACATAGGTATATGATGACAGACGAGGAGGGTGATGGCATGAGTGTAAGATGAAAAAGGTTGGAAAAATATAAATGGGTGATGACATAGGTGATGATGACATGTACATTATAGGAAAGAAGCATGATAACAAAGGTTGGAGGTGGGACTTGGGAGAGGCAGTATCGACGACATAGGTGGGTGATGATATGTAGATGAATGATGTAGTGATAATGTGAGGGGAGAGTCGATATTGGAGACCTTAGGTCATCTCTCAAAGAGAATTGGTGGTTTATAGTGTGAATTTTTAATAAAAAGGAACATAAAAAGGGGGTGATTTTGAAAATAGTTTTAAGAAAACTACTTTATTTAAAGAGATTAATTGTTGATAAAAAAGTGGTGCTTTAGAATTATGAGAGAATGTGATAATTTAAAGTTCACTAAACATCTTGGATAGTTCATTGTTTTAAAAATTTTATATGGTTTAATGAAATCTTTTGGTTGAGGGTTGTCAAGATCTCATCTTCCATCTTGCTTCTTAAAACGATTCTCAAAGAATGACCCCTTGACACAACAATAATTTTGTCAAGGTTTGGTTATAAAACATAGAAAAAGGGATAAACGAGAATACTGAAATATTATATATGTGTGAGATAAAGAAGAGTATTGTCTTTTCCAATAAGAACAACCCAATATTCCCACCTAAAATATCAACCCAATCGGTGTTGAAATAAAAAGTGTTTCACTAATTATAACAAAAGAAATATGTTCAGAGTTGAATAAAATCTAAATTAAACATAAGTGAGATATTTAACACACAAATTATACAAAACTATTATAATAACAAGTGTCAAAACTACATCCCATGTATGTGCAGCTCCTTGCAAATGATCGTACACCGTTTAGCTCATCATCGAGCGAAGGAGGTGGATCGGGTTGAAATTTACCTTCATACTTAATTTCCATACGGGGATACGGGCCTCTAGAACTTCTTAGATGAGTGGTGGACTCCATTGGGTCTCCAAAATAACAAATATTTTTTTTTCTATACAAACTTAAAAATGGGGTGCCCAAGGTTCCAATTTATAGGAAATGTGGAAGGTGGCTTTGGGAACCCTGATTTCAAAATACCAATTGGTCCATATTTTCTATGGATAGATCATATTATACCACTTTTTTAAAAAACATAAATTTTGAATCACCATGTCATTAATATCTCTAGATAATTTTTGGAACTATTTTGACAATCACAGCATGATATATGGATGAAATAAAAAACCAACTTTTTAGCTTTAAGCGGATTCGGTGGGTTTGACAGGTCAATTCAGATGATACAATAGGTGGATAAATGAGGCTTGGTATTATTCATATTAAATGTATTCCATTCAATTTCGGACCATACGATAAAATTTGATCCCATTTGGATGCACGGTTTAGTACCAGGGTGTAGTTCAGTCCACTAGTGTGCTTGGATCCTCTGCAGTTTGGACCATTTTTCTTAAACTTCATTATAGGCCCTCCAAATCACCTCACACATTAATAAAATTATCAAAACAAGTAAAATTTCCCATTTTAATAGTGATAAAAAAATAATTTAATCAAATATAAAGTTAAATTTGTTATTATTTTTATAATTTTCAATACAAAACTAGTTTATCATAGTTGTGTAAGAATGAAAATGAAACAGCGAATCACGGTGCGATCAAACCCCCACACCTAAACATTTTCACTCCTATGAAAAGTCAAATTTCCAAAAATTACCGTGGATATATTACCAAATTTGTAATTTTTAACAGTCAGTGAAAATTTAATTCCAAATCGAAATGTGATTAAAGAAAAAATCACACCAATGAGTTATACTCTCTGATCAAGGAAAATGCCATCTCAAAAATTGTATCAGAACAAAATTCCAAGAGATACATGATACTAATCAAGGAAAATAATTCAAAAGTTAATCATGTCACTAATTCTCTATGTGTGTGTGTGAAAACCTTTTCATGATATTATTTACACTTTCTATCAAGTAAATATAATTTATTTTAAAATTTTCATGCTTAAATGATTATTTCAACCAAACATTCCCTACATAATTTGTAATTAAATTTCAAGACCCACTCAATTAATACTCCCAGATGTCAAACGATAAGCTCCCGACCTAGATATCCCCATATGCTGTATATTTCATCACTCTTGTCAATTTTTAGTTGTTCTTGTTTTCTTTTTAGATTTTTTAGGGCATACAACAGTCGTATAACAGGAAAACACACATAGGTCAACCTATTATAGTAATGAAATATATCAGATAAGAAATGAACATATGGAAAAATCATTTTTTTAGTTATAGAAAAAATGAAATAACTTATATTTACCTTTAGTTAATTAAGAAATTTTCACAGTTCATGGTTGGGTGCAATGATGTATGGAGAAATTTAGTGACAAAATTTTACCTTAAAAAACTCACACAAAAGGTACCATTCTTTTAGAGGGTTAAAAAATGATACAACCATTTATATCATCGAAAAAGACCCATATTTAAAAATAAATTCACACCATAAAATCAAATTCTTGCTGAAATGCACATTTCATCAAAAAAATAATACTGAATGTTAAAACAATGTGAAATATGGAATTTCCCCACGAATTCTCAATAACATCCATGATTAAGAAGGCATAATTTTCCTTGATAAATTGGGAATAAAAAAATTAACATTCTAGAAAAAAATTGAGGGGGAAGGGGGGAGAGAAGTTACAATACTATTAAGCTAAATAAAAAGAGAAAAAGAAGAATAGTAATGAAAATTCCTAACTAACCTAGGAATGTACCCACCCCCACACATTGAGCATGCATTATACTCACTATAAAAAGAGAATCTGGTATGTAAGGATAAAACATGATGAGTCTTATTGGAAGGATGATTCCTAAACATGGAGTTACTCTATTGGGTAATCCGAAGAGGATTCATGAAAGTGATTAAGTCGATGCCCATTGACAGTAAATTTTTGTTTGGTTTCTTCATTTTGAACCTGAACAACACAAAATGGATAAACATTAATAACATTGTAAGGTCCAAACCATTGGGAATGAAGCTTACCTGGATGCAGCTTCATCCTTGTATTGTAAAGGAGGAACTTCCGCCCAATTTGGAACTAATAATTATGGATGAGATGGTCGCGGGAAGCCTTGGTTCGCTCCTTATAAATCCTAGAGTTATCATATGAATCTCTATGAATTTCATCCAACTCATGAATCAGCAACCTCCTTTGAGAACTTTCACTAGAATTATTATAATTGAATTGTTTAATGTCCAATTAGTCTTGATTCTCTATATCAACATTAATATGAAAACTCTTTACAAACACTATCCAATACGGTGACATGCCAATGTGAGTTTCGAAAGTAGTACAGTAAGCCCATAATGAATCATAAAGTCTCACAATCAAATATATTATGTTGGGTTCAACTATTTTTTCAAGAATTTGTTTAACCTCTCTATTTGACACATCGACCTGACAATTGGACTTTGGGTGATAAGTAGTAGACACTCAATGCCTGACCCCAAAATGATGCAGAAGTGATTTCATTATGTGGTTATAGAAATGAGAACCTTGGTAACCGATGATGAACCAAGGTAATCTTAACCTATAAAAAATTTGGGTCTTGAAAAATTCCTCAATAGTCCTGCAATCATCAGCCATTGTGGCGCATGCTTCTAACCATTTTGACACATAATAAAATTCTAGAATAATGTACATGTTCTAAAATGAATTCTGGAATGGTCCCATAAAGTCAATGCCCCAAACATCGAAAATGTCATAGAATCACACAAGTTGTTGTGGAATTTTATTTTATTTAGATACATTCCCCCTTTTTTGATAGTGAGTACAATATTTACATAAAAAATTGGCATCCTAAAATAATATTGTCGAAAAGAGACCAGAATCAAGGACCTTGTGAGTAGTTTGTTGGGGACTAAAGTAGCCCCCACAAGCAAGATTTTTGTAGAATCTAAGGACTAATTGAAACTCTCTATCAGGAAAAACCCCCTAAGGATTTTATCACTACATGTGCGGCCAAGGTAGGGGTTATCCCAGATATACCAATGAGACTCATGTACTATATAATTATCTTGGGTTTTGTTAAAATCATCAGGAATGTAGGATGAAACCAAATAACTCACAATTTCAGCATACCAAGGAATAAAATCTTGCACTCTATATAATTTCTCTTCTAGAAACATGTCATTTATTGGAATATAGGGGGATGAGTCAATGTTATAGGATGGGTGGATCCTACTTGTACAGTCAGCCACCACATTCTCTACCTTTTATCACTAATTTCTAGATTAAATTCTTGAAGGAGGAGCATCCAGTGAATGAGACATGGTTTGGATTATGGTTTCATAAGATGATACCAGGGGGTTTCATGGTCTAATAACACAATAAATTTTGACCCTAAAATGTATGACCTGAATGTATCCAAAGAAAAAAATGGAAAGAAATTATTTTTCAGCTGTGGTGTATTTTTCTTTGATAGGGTCGAGTGTACGTGAGGCATAGAAAATGACATGTGGATCTTGATCAACCCTTTCTGATAAGACATTACAAACTGTATAGTTAGATGAATCACACATGAGCTCAAATGGTAAATACCACTGAGGTGGTTGGATTACAAAGGGTGATGTGAGACTCCATTTTATCTTTTTAAAAGCTTCCTCACATGCTTTATAAAAAATTACATTTCTTTTTTAGAGAAATTAGGAGAGGGGGAGTGAAATTCTACTAAAATCATGAATGAAACAATGGTAAAATACAACATGAACTAATAAATACCAAAGATCCCACACATTTTTGGGGAATGATAGGGAAGAAATGACATCCACTATTGATTTATCTACTCGGATACATCCCCTGAAATGACATGTCCCAATACTATAATTTATCTCACTATGAAATGGAATTTCTCATAATTTAATATGATATTATATTCAATACAGAGATGTATGAATGAAAATAAATTACTAAAAAATTTATCGAAAGAGGATCTATATATAGAGAAATCATCCATGAATACTTGCATGCAATTCTATAGGTAATCTGAAAAAACACTAACTATGTATCACTGGAAAGTTCTCAGATCACTACAGAGACAAAATGACATACTCTTATATGAAAATGTGCCAAAGGGGAAGTGACAGTTGTCCTTTCCTAATCCTTTGGGGAAATATGGATATGAAAATATCTTGAATACCCATAAAAAAAGTAACATGACTTTTATTATGGCCTTTATATCATTTGTTCAATGAAAATAAATGGGAAATGGTCTTTCCAAGTGTGTTAGATTAGTCAGAGGTAGTTTATAAAGACACACCAACTATTCTGCACACGGGTTGGAACCAATTCATTGTTTTCATTTTTAATTACTGTTTGACCAGTTGTTTTATAAACCACATGTACTGGACTAACCCATTGGCTATCATAGATGGGGTAACTAATTCTAGCAGCCACTAATTTTGTTACATCATCTTTAGTCACATCTATGATTTTTGGGTTTAGTCGGTGTTGTGCCTGCCTCACTGATTTAGCCTCATCATTTAACAATATATGAAGTTTACAAATTGATGGGATCGTTCTAGGAATGTCAAAAAGTTTCCCCCACAAATCTAGTTTATACTCCCTAAAATGTTCAAGTAGTAAAAATTCATGCTCTAGAGGGAGTGAACTATCAATGACGACAATTAGCTTCTTTACAATCTCAATATGGAAATATTTTAAATCTTGAGGTAGTTTTTTTAGTTCCAGTTCAGGGGGATTTTTTATTTATGGGATTTTGTATGAAAGTGAGAGGTCACTAATCCCATATAACTACTCAATGGTATCATTCTCATATGAGGAATGATATTTTACAAGATTTGCAGTATCAAAAGTGGTCATGTGATCCTCAGTGTTCAAGAAATCATCAATCAATAAACATACATGACATATTTCTAAACCGGTACAACATTATATACATGAGTCATTTCCTATAATTTCAATAAATGATGAAAACTCTAAAATGGGATTAGGGGAATGAAAATAAATGTTTTTAGGGAAAGGGAGTACATCTATAGAGTTAACATAGAGAGATGAATGTCCTTCCGTGGGGTGATTAATGGAATCAAGGATGTTTTAGTGGAAAATGTCTTCTCTAAACTCCATAGATAATGTACCATTGTGAAATTTAAATATTTTTTTGTGGTTTTAAATAATGGTATAAAAAATATAACCGAGGCATGTCTAATCATCCTATCATCTTCCTTTTTTACCACATAAAAATCAGCATGAAATATTAAATTTGGTACCCTCATAATAACATCCTATAACACTCCAGAGGGGTGTGTAGTGCTCTGGTTTTCCATTTGAATAAGAATTCATGTGGTATTCAGTTCCCCAAATTGCAATGAAGAGTAAATATAGCGAGGAATTACATTTATAGGCGCAACCAAATCAAGCATAACATTTGAAAAGGAATACTCCCCTATGGTTCATGGAATAGAGAATGTTCTAGGATCATTGCATTTTATGGGAAGTGATGGATCTATAAATGGTGAGATGTTCCTCCCCAATCTCACCTTCTCATCACCTCTAAGTCACATTTAGTTTATACACATCCCCTTCAGAAACATAGAGTATCTTGGAAATTGATTCACAACATCAATCAAAGGAATGTTAACCAAAACATTTTTTGTACATTTATAATATTTCCTTATCAAGTTTAGTTTGATTTTGTAACATAGGTTTGGGGGACCTTTGGGGAAATAGAAGAGTAATGGTTGGGATAGGAGCCTCATCAAAAGACAAAGTCATTACTTTGGTTTTTTTCTCCCAAGACAAGGTTTTACCACATTTGGACCATTTACATTTGTTAGGATGGTGGTTTCCTCAGGAGGGGATGACTCTATCGTAGGGCTCATTTGGATTTTAAGATGACTTCCACTCCTAAGGGTGATAGAAATAACATTTTCATTATCCCTATGGTTATTTATTGGTTGAAAGGGTAGTTTACTAGACCCATGACTTTTAATTTCCCCACAATGTTAGTGAGTTAACCTAATTGGGGTTTTAGGTCTTGTATAGATTATTGGGTGGTTTTTTAGAATTAGAGATTGTTTAAAACCATTTGTTTTATCATATCTTCTAGTCTATGATTGGGTTTTGGAGGGGGTGGTTGGAAAGACCTTTGTGGTGTTTGGGAATTTCTGGGTGGTAGTGGTGGATGACCACTCTTCCCTAGTTGGTTCCATTGTTGTTGTAGTTGGTTTGAATACCCCTATTCCTATAAGCTTGTTTTTCTTTCCACCCAGGGTTGGATAGATAGTAATGTTCATAACTAAATGGTTGGTTTTTGGGGATGCCTCTAAATATTGCCTCAAAAATATCATAATTTTATATTAGTTGAGGGAATTTGTCCGAATAATTGGTGTTAGAGGAACATATTACATAGTGGATGGGAGTATGAAATTGGGTTTTCCCTTTGTAAAGGGCACATTATCAAAAAAGGGTACTTACCTCATCAAAATTTATTTCCACCTTCTTCTCTAATTCTGTACTATTCACCTCATGGAAACCTTGAATGGGTACACTGGATCTTGAACCAAATTGTTGAGTGTTCTGAGTCATGTTCTCAATTAGGGTTCTTACAAAAATTGGGGTCTTATAAACTATCATACCAAATGAAACCACAAAAATAATATTTTGATGAGGTGAAAAGTTCTGTATTCAACAACAGTTTTAGGATGTTGTGTGTCCTCCTTCAAAGGGGTGTGTTGTGTGTCATAGTGTCGTCGATGTAGGATCCTCTCTAGTTTGGGTTCAAAAGGTGGTAAATCTCTTGGAGTAGAATGTTTCATGCACAGAACCTATAGAATAAAAATATTTAAGAAATAAACTAAAAAATGAATGAAGGAAATATGAAAATAAATACTTACAAAATTAACAATATTTTTATAAAAAACACACACTAAAAAAAGGGATCCCTGTCAATGACACCAAAATTTGAACGCGTCGCCATGAAACATCAAATAGATTACGTATTTAAGGTTTATTTATAGTATAAGGAAGAACCTAAGTCATCTCTCAAGGAGATTTTGTTGTTTATAGAGTTAATTATTAATAAAAAGGAATAAAATAGGTGGGTGGTTTTGTAAACAGTTATAAGAAAATTGCTTGATTTAAAGAGATTAATAGTTGATAAATAAAGGAGCTGTTTTAGAATAATTAGAGAAGGAGATCATTTCAAGTTCACGACACATCTTAGATAGTTCATTGTTCTAAAAATTTTATATGGCTTAATGTAATCCTTTGGTTGAGGGTTGTTTGGATCTCAAATTCTCTCTTTCCTCTAAAAAGATGCATAAAGAGTCACCCCTTGATACAATAATCATGTTTTCACGGATTGGTTATAAAACATAGAAAAAAGGAAACCAAAGAATAATTAAATCTAATGTATGTGTGAGAGAAACAAGATTATTGTATTTTTCAATCGAAACAACCCAATATTCCCACTTGAAATCTAAACCGAATCCATGTTTAAATAAAAATCATTATACATAATTATCAAAAAAAAATACATTCAGAGGATAAGCACATAAAAATTTAAAAAAAGTTAAATATTTTAAAAACAAATTACAAAAAAACAGTAGAAGAAAATGTGCCGGAACTCCCTCCCAACTATGTGTAACTCCCTCGAAATGATCATCCATTGTTTAGTTGGCCTTTGAGAGGAGGAGGAGGATCGATTGGAACTTCTCCTTCATTCTTGACCCCCCTACAAGGATAGGGGCTTCAAAAAATTCTTAAATGAGGAGAGGAATCCATTGGGTCTCCAAAATACGAATTATTTTCCTCTGGGATGAACATACAAATGGGGAGCCAAAGGTGCCAATTTCTATGAAATGTGGAAGGTGGTTTTGGGCACCCTGATTTTGAAAAACCACTTGGACCATGATTTTAGATGGAAAAATAGTCATATATCAATTTTTACAAAACTGAAAATTTGTATCCCCACATGCTAAAAATCTCCAATGAAATTATTGCACTATTTCGACAATCACAGCTAGTGATTTGGATGAAATATAGAACCCATGTTTTAATATCGATCAGATCTAGTGTTTTGGATTGGGAAATCATATAGAAGAATGAGTATAGTGTTTCTTGATATGCAATGGATCCAATTAAATTTAGGACCATCCCAAAAAAATATAAGACCATTTGGATACATGATTTAGTAGAAGTGTGCGGTTGAGTCCACTAGTTTCCTTGGATCCTATGCAGTTTGGCCCCTTTTTCTAAAACTTCATCATGGGACCTCCAAATCAACTCCACCTTCAATTAAATTATCAAAAAAAGTATCATTGAACTTTTTAACATTGATAAAAACAAAATAATTGAATCAAACCTTAAGTTAAATTTGTTATTATTTTTACAATTTTCAGTACAAAACTAGTTTAGCATAGTGGAGCAAGGGTGAAAATGAAACAGTGAATCACAGTGCAATCATGAGGCGGAAACAATTTTGAAGAATATTGAGATGTGGGGAATCCCCATTGGAAATTCAATATAGATATAGGATAAGGATACAACTTATTATGGATCAAAATGGAGGGTAGGGATGGAGGGAGGGAAAGGGATTGGGAATGAGGAGGAGGGACTGTAAAATACAAAAACATCAATAGTCAACAATGCGCATGAAACTATGAGAGGGAGGAGGTTCTGGGGAGAGAGGGATGGTAAGTGAAGATTAGGGTTGTCTTGGGTAGATTAATGGAAGATTCAAGGTGATATTGGATATGACAAATAATAGTAGGGATGGGTTGGTCGGGTCAGTTTGGGTCAGAAACATGCCAAACAGAGACCCAACCCGACCCTTGTATGGGTCAACCCAACAAAAACCGACCCCACCCAACCCAACATGATAGGGATTGGTCAGTACTATTGTGTTTGTTTGGGTTTCAGAACCTCTATCATTCCACATTAGAAATCATTTTTGGAAGAGGGTTGGATGATAGGTGTAATCAACTAATGTGGGTAAACTAGACAAATCACTAATGATGGAACTCCACATGGTGAGATATAGAAATGAACCCCAAGGATCATGTAAAACCATATAAAAATCAATGTACAACATGATAGAGAAGAATACATATCCTTGAGATATAAAATGTAAAGCCACATCGGTCAAACCTAAAATATTATGTAGAGAAGACTAAGAAAGTCTCTATCTGACCATCTATCCCCAACAATCCATCCCACTATAAAAGAGACTGTCAAAAAGAGAGCCTAACACGATACACAATACACTTACCTTTTCATGAGTCCTACAAGAAAATGTATACTACTACGAAAATAACAAATTAGGGTGTGAGAATGAATCTTATTAAGATAACACAAATGAATCAATACATGTTATAATAATAGGAATGAAAAAGTTCTAAATTGAGAGGAAATATATTTTATAAAACATTTTATTAAATAAAACCATTTGTTAACATTACTTTGTTTTCCATAAATGCATAGCACATTCAACAAATCTAGGAATATGTTAGGTATATAATAAATAAGGTAAGCATGGTGACAACCAACCAAGGATACAATATATGATAATAATGTGAGAAAAAACAACCATGAAATAATTCATCATGTAATAAACTAGGTACAAATGAAAAAGAAAATCATTTGGGATCTGGCCAATGGGATTACATACTAGAAATAAAAGAATCATAAACCATAAATATTTCAGTTTCAGCCGATATTGAGTTCTTCCATAGATTTCAATATTAGAAATGTAACCCCTAGTGTGGTAACACACAATAATGTTACATATGCCCATTTCTAGACGTATCCAAGATTCCTAATGTGGTATGTTTGTCAAAACCACTTCCAAAATCCATTATCACATTTAATAAATCCTTTTCGTATAGAAGTAAGTCTGTTTTTAAATCCAAACCCCTTTAAAAACACAAATTATTCAAAAAAATGTCTTTTAAATGTCAACAAATTTTGTTTCATTTAATAACCCAATGTAATGGACAAAAGGCTATAGAAATTCAAGAAAAAAAGCACTTGAACATATAAACCTATCTCAATAATGATGTAAAACCAAACATCTTCAATAACAGAGATTGAAAACAACATAATATCCTTTGATATACAAGAAATGAAATGAAATTGTAAGGGAGAGATAGAAAACACCAATCAATAATGAATATGAAATGTAAACACATTCAACATTGCTGCCACAACAAAAGGAAATGAAGAAGTAGAAAGACTGCTTACCAGGGATATGTAACACATCCGTCACAAGAGTAAAATGATAAATGGAGTGATATAAAAGGAGTTAGATCAACCAATGTCACCCAGAATCTCCCTAGGGTGTTGGAGGAATGTCTTCACATCTAATGAAAAAATAGTTTGGTGTACAGTGTAGTTGAAACCGTAGATCCTAAATAATTCATGTTATGAATCCCGTTTATGAGATGACATACCTTGAATTTCAAATATGTTAAAAAGGAATTTCCTAAAGTTATATTTAATCTTGATCAACCCATTAACAATGTGTAATGGTTTCAAAAATTGTAAAAACTCATGCTCTGAATCAGACCCATGACATATGCCTAGCAAAAATTTCAAATCGTGCAACCCATTGACAATGTGAATGATTTTAGCAGGCAATGTACATTCTAGTTTTCGGCAGAAAATTTTTAACCAATGTTTTATTATCATTGATCCTATGAAACACCCTCTAAATCCATTTACAATCTTTTTATCAAAATCTAATAATACAACAAATATAAATCCCCAAAGTTTTGAAATTCCCCTAGAAAATTCTCTCCATCTATGAGAGGATTGAAAATGAAAAAAAGGTAACCAAAAAAGTAAAATCATACATGAAGGGAGGTAAAACAGTGGTACAATAAGTTTCAACACACTCATCTCTCTTTCGGACCACCCACCCTACGTTTCTAGCATAACACCCCACCACACCACCTATCTAGTCATAACATGTGGTCTTATTGGTCGGATTATACTAATTTTCACATGTTAGTGCACCCCTGCATCCCACATCACAAATAAGATTGAGTAGTGGGATGACTGATAGGTGCCTAGACACTCATCACTCTTTTAGGATTCCCACCCAATGATGTCTTCATGTTGTCATGCTACACCACCTACTTGCCACAACGTGCCATCCCCCTGGTTGCACCTGTGATGCCCTACTGCCAGCTATTATGTGGTGACCCTTCGCATAGCTTGGGGCCGCCTTTAGAATGTCATCAATGACCAACATAATACTCCTTAAATAGCATACGAGGATTCAAATCCTGGTTTGACAGAACATATGGGGTGACTTTACTACTCAGTTAATCTCGAAGATTCTATAATTAAACGATATATATAATAATATATATAATTATATTCATATACTTATATATAGTGATTTTATATATTTAATATATTAATTCAAATTCATTTATTGATATATTAAAATCACATATACATATAAATAATGTGTGTATAATAATAATGACAATAATAATCATAATAATAATAATTATTGTTGTTATAATTGTTAATAAACCCATGTATGAAATTATAAAAATTAGACAGGGCTTTATAGATACAAAATCAAATAAATTTATATTATATACTAAGTTATACATATATATCATTCTTATATTTTATTTAATAAATTTATATAAATATATATTAAATATATTTATGTTTAAGATATATGTATAAAATTAATTATATATTTATTTATAAAATTAAATAAATTTGTATAAAATATTATCTATAAAAATAAATATAATACACATACAATTGAATACATCAATCTGATTTGTTTATTTAATATATATATATTATATAAATAAATAATGTATTAATTATAGATAATATATATTATTATATAAATAAATATTGTAGTATTATTTAAAAAAATAATGTATTTAATGTACTTATACTACATAATAATGTATTTCATAATGTCTTTATAATTTATTTATTATTTATATAATATATATATATATATATATATATTATTTATAAAAAATGTATTTATATAATACTTAGAGTGTATAAATCATTTAATTATCATCTTCATCATCATCATCATTGTCAACCTCCTCATCATCATTCATTTAAATTAAAATAATTCAAAATTACAGTTTAATTTTTGTTAAGTATATATTTTATTATGAAATTTAATTTTTTTGAATACTTTGTAGAATAATCAATGGAGGTCAATATATATCACATATATACAATTATTAATAACTATTTTTTGTAAATTATAAAAATTATAGGGATTTTTACACACATATTTTATTTGAAATTACACAGAGATCATAGAAACCAAAAATTTTAAATATATTTTGTATATATATATATTTCAGAACATAATCAAATATATATCTATATATTCATGTTTATTTATTTGAATTCATGCATATGTATTGGTTAAATATATTTATTATCATGATTAAAGAGCACCAAATATTTATCCCTAATCTTTTTTTGTTCCATAGGGAGCTTCTAAGTGGAAGCACTATTCCAGTCCTAACTATGACCTCAACATTGATTTTTTCAGTGCTGACCTCATCTCTAGGTTTTTGGTTGATTCCAATTTTCTTCGTTTTTCGTTTAAGATGACAATGTCAACATACTGTGTCCTATCCTAAGCCTGCTGCGTAGCAGACCCCTTCTTTGACATCATTCTCAATGGACATGGAAAATGTAGTTGATTGATAATCACCCTCCGATTGAAGAGTGGCAATTAGGTCTTAAGGATCCACGTCATTCCTTGCTCTTCGATGGAATGATTAAAGAACAAAAAATTTACTTCATAATAAAAAATATTATAATTCCAATACATAAAAACCCATACGATGCCAATCCCAAATAAGAATATACCATAGTGATACCTACATTAGTAACCACTCACAAATGATCTCCATGTGTTAATAATGAATAGATCGATCACCTACTCCCACTAGTAGACGTAAAATATAGATTTATATATATGAGTAAGAATAGAAGTATACTCTATAGGATCCTTTTTAAAACCTCTCATGTAAATTTAGAATATGTTTACTAAATCATTAATGAATAAATAGAAGAAATAAACTCATATTCTAAATCAGGTTATCTATATTTCCACCCAAAATAAGGATTTCTCATCAAATATCACACAAAAGTAGGTGAAATAATATTTACAACACATATATTGAAAAAAGTCATGCAGTTTACACTTTTCCACTAAATCAAGCACCCTAAAACAAAACATCTTATATCCCATTGTTCGCATACCCATCATAAGGAATAATTCAAATATTTCTAATCACATCATCACCCCATCTATATAATCAATAACTTTTCACTATCACCTACCCATAATCCCATAGAAAAACCCAAATCCATCACAACCTATGTAAATACACACAATACCTTAATCCATCACAAATCAAGTCTAAATAAACATATAATAACCTTAATCCATTAAAACCGAATGAATGTAAATTTTATAACATTAAGTTTTCTCAACCCACATATAAATGCATGTTGTAACTAAGAGGAATATCCTATAACCTAGAGCCATCATAGCTTGAGTATGCCTAAATAAACCCTATGTTTGGAGTAGATATATGGGTAGGATAATACTAATCCATATTCATCCTTGGAAACATAAGAGTTGGGAGTACACCCAAGATCCATGTCCAAATATGGGCATTAGTTTCCCTATTGTAATCAGGTTTTGAAGTGTATGAAATAATAGAACATAATAGATATAACTACACACACCCATTATATGGGAAACTTTTTTAAGTTTGTTCCCTAGAACCAAATTATATGTACTTTATTACATATTATATTAATTATTTTTAATATTAATAAACTTCATATCAAACCATGATTGTTCATCTATGTGATGTAGTTTGTGATAATTACCTAAGTGTAATTTCACACTGAAAGGTTATAACAATTCCCCTCTATGATATGGACCAAGAATTGCACAAAAAAATTCATAAAATATATATTATATATCTAGATTATATAATTTTATGGGAAATAAATGATATTGTCCATCTGGGTTGGAGACTCATTGGTCTTTAAGGAACTATCTCATGGTGTACTCCCTTGGTAATTTCCAGCCCATATGATTATGGGAACATAAACTACCGGTAGGAAATCAAAATGTAAATGTTTCATTGGATGTTCAAATATGTAGATCTATATATCAATCCATTCAATTTAATATTATTATTTATGAATATTATTAGTCATATACTTTTATTTATTATTGTAAACTATGATGACATGTATTAATGGTGAAGTAGAATATATTGAGTGTGTCACAATTGATATTGCATTAATGAATAACGCGAGAGATGATTTTCCCTTTTATTATTTAGTAGAAGATGATATCACTATCCCTTTGATGGGAATGTAAAAAAATTAAAATTAAATATATCGATGAACATGGTTTAATGTGGGAAGATTAATTTCATGAAATTCAAAGAAAGATATATTGAGAACATAAGTTGAAGACACCAGCATGCTAATTGCTTTATTATAGATATCATAAAAAAGGAATATATTACACAGTAATCATTTGTATGTGGTTTTATGACATTATGACATTAACATCATTCTCTATGGTTGCTTCGATGTTTTGGTAGATGACAAGACATGACTTTGGGTGACTCTAGCTAATTCCAGTGAAAATGATGCTTAGAGGGCCACACACTAAGTGTATCGAGAACCACAATCAAATATTATTATTATTTTACATATTGAATAAATATCATTCCATTAAATGGTTTAATAAATGTTCATACTTACTAAATTGTATATATTCAGTTACTACTTATTTAAAAAAATGTTTGTGAGCATACTATTTAAGTAATATTTATTTTCTATTTAGTAACAATAATATTTATTTATTTAATGAAAAATAATGTAGTGATATTTATTTATTATAAAAATAGACATTATTCAAGGATAAATAAACATCTTAAAATAATGATGGACTGAGTTTAAAAGTCCTAGGGAGAAATAATATATTAAATATTATTTGAATAAATTTTATAAAATTTATTTAAGAAATAATATTTTATTAATATGTGATTTTTTCACAAGTCATTAAAAATAATAATATTATTATTATTATTTGAACATTGTGTTCTCCAGGGATAATGAAAAACAATAAGGGCCTATGTACGATTATTTTTTTCTACCTATAACACAATATTAGTCCAATTATATTTCTTATAACCCAAATTCTTTCTATTTGTTTTATTTTTCACAATGAATCCCAAATAATCCTCTAAAAATATATAGATATAATCTCTAAGAATAATCTCAAAAATGGAAAATGATCATTCTCCACCACCCCTATTGATTCTGGAGAGAATAAGGAGAGTCCATATTCAAGGATATTATCATGGATATCAAAGATGAATGATACAAGCATTATGATCTTCAATTCCTACACACACAGATTCATATGACATCTCTTAGAGGTTATTGGTGTATGTGTGGATCACCACTGGAGGGAACCTTCACATGATTCCTATAACACAATTATGGTATGATGTAGATACATCATATTTATCAATGAATAATGAATTTATAATGAGGTAATTCTTTAACTACTTAAATTAATTTGAAATAATTTTGAGATGATCCTGTGTTTTGGTTCCAAAATCTATTAACTAATTAATCCTTGAATTAATTTCTTTGGTCCTAACGTTCCACGCTTTGTAAATATCAGAATCATCATTGTTTGTGAAAAAATCTCAAGTTTGGCATGACCTACGAGTGATTCTACAACACCCTGAACCATCAAATGGTATCAGAGATATACCATAATATTTTATAATTATTTATGGAATTTTGGTTGATTTATATATTTATCATTAATTTTCAATTCATGTTTAAACATTCTTTAAATATAAATAGAGGATCTCATCTTCTTCCTCTTTTTTCTCACAAATATATTAAAAATGGGTTAATTATGAGTTGAGAACATTCAAACAACCCATCCAAAGTTTCTAAGGTTCTTGAACAGATATCATAAGAATACACAGTTTGTATCCCATAGGTACATGTCATGTACATGTGTTTAATGCACGAGGATGACTCAAAAATAAATTCAAAGCATCCTAAATTTATTTCATGCGGTATGTAATTAATACACAATGTGTGTTAACTAGTCTATCCTAGAATACAATTTTCCAAACTAAACAGAATGTAACTTGTGTACACAACATATATACCATTATTTAAACACTAAAGGATAACTTAAATTTCACAATAGCTTTCAAAATAGTCTCTAAATATACCATGAAAATTATTTCATGACATTTTTAAGACCATAAATAAAAATATATTTTTTATTTAATTTTAGTTTCTATTTTTCAAAAAATGACACTAAATTATATTTTGTAATCTTTAAAATTTTTAAAATTTATTTTTAGTAGTAACTTTAAAACACCACAACTAAATTAATGAAAAAATATTAAAAAATAAATATTTAATTATGAATTATTATTAATAATTATCATTTATTATTTATAATCATTTATATTTATATTTTTTATAATTTTAAATAAATATAATGTTATAATTATAAATTATATATAATTCCTAATTAAAAAATAAATTAATTTGTGGATAAGTTAAAAATCAGGCTTTAGTATAAAATGAAGATATTTTTTATCCGATTGTCTATTTTAACTACCAAAATAGTCAATTTGAAGCTTTTGAAATGAGGTAAATTGAAATTAGATAATTATTTTTTAATAATTTATAGAATAAAAAATATTACAATTTTAAGAGATGTTGAAAATTGAACTTGAACTTTAAATGACCATAAATTTTGATTTTTTTGTCTATCTGGGTTCTAGAACATATAAAATTGAATCTTTCAACGATGTCTACACCGTATTGACTCGGGGGACCCAAGTCACTGTTTATTTGAGGTAAAAAAGACCTGAAATACCTCCAAAATATAGTTTTTGGTTTAGATACCATGATTTTTTATCATTCGATGATATTTAAGCATCGTTTATGAGATTTCATATGCTTGTTGGGCCTTATACGATTTTATTTCATGAAATTTTCTTTTGATTTTTTGGTGTTGAAATTTTTGTGGTTTACCATATTTTGGTGTTCTATTATTTATATATATATATATGTTAATAAATACAAAAAAGGTTTAAACAAAATCCAAAGACTAGGACTATTTATTAAAGGTGAAATAAAAATATAACATAAAAGAAAGAAGATAGAAGAGGTCATACAAAAAGACATGACCTCATCTAAAAAAGAATAATATAGATAAAAAATCATTTTGATTATCAGAATTAGAATAATAATCATCATCATCAATAGTTTCCCTCAATGACTGTGAATTACCTTGATTGAGGATCCTAATAATCCTCTCCTTGGACCTTTCCTGATCGAGAGTGAGTTAGATCGTTTATTCCTTAGAAGATGACATTGAAGATAAATTATTAGGTAGATGGAATAATCCTTCGATGACATTATTTTTGGAGGAACAAGAGCTGCAACTTCATTGTTGACCATCATTCCATTTCTATTTAAAACAACATACTTAAAAGAAAACAATATCACCTATACCTATAGGTTGGTGATGAGTTATGTCCAATAAAACCATATAATTCTCCTTGTAACTTCCATCATCTGAAATATAAGCCTATTTACCAGACATTCCAAAAGAATTGAAGACATTTTGAATCACTAGAAGATAATTCACACACTGCTGAAAATCAGATTGACTGGCCCATAATGGCCTAGAAATCCCACAACTAGTGCTTGCTGATCATATTCAGATGTTAATCCATTCCAAATCAAATTGACACCCACAGAAACACTATCACCACTCTTGCAATATGGTTCCTCATTTTTAGCAACAAGGTCACTGATAACATTATAAACTTAAGTCTACTCTATGCCAGTCCCCACAATATCTTTGGTGAGGCCAGAACCCCCAGGAGAGGTATGCTTGATCATGACAACATAAGAGATGTCACCCCCAGTTCATATAGTGGCCAGTTGTGTCTTCCTTTTAGGATGATTATCCTTAGACGAACAAGCCATCTTGCCTATGGGAACCCTAAGGTGGCCCTAAATCCAACCGAGCACAATCATTCCTTACCTCCCTAACATGGAAGACTATAGAGTGAAGGTTTTCTTTCCCCTTTACTAATATTAAATGATTTCATGCATTTTTAAATACCCCTTCAAGCCATAGATCCATTAAACAATCAACCTTTTGAAGTTTTCTTTTCAATGACCATCAGATTTTCACTCCTAATATTTTGGTTCCTTCTCAAATACAACACGTACGTTTATCGCATCATTTGGAGTTGGAAGATAATCAATGTTAATAAACACCACACTAAGGCTAACCATGTACTTATTTCTATACATATAAGTATATTTATTTATAATATATATTTATCAATATTTATATGAAATTATATATAATTTTATCTGTGTATGGATAATTATACATATTTATGAGTATTTATCCATATTTACAAACATTTGAAAATATTTATACATATATATGTCTATATATTTTAATATCTTATGTGGGTATATATACATATAGATATTCATATTAACTTTGGTTTATATATATTTATATTAATATAAAATTGTATACTTGACCATGCGTATATATATTTATGTAACAAAAATATTTGTTTATACATATTTATGTATAATGTGTTATATATATATATATATATCTATTTAAAACTATTTATTTGCACTAATTATTTATTATTTTTTCATTTTTTATATATTATATATTATATATGAAATATTAAATAATTTTTTTATTTATGATTTAATATTGTTTAATATTTATCATATATTTATTACACATTACTACATAATATTTATAATTTATTATTAACTCATTATTCATTATTTATTTATTAGTGATTATTTATTATTTATTATTTATGTATGTACTATTTATTACATATTTTTTAATATGTTTATTTCTTATTTATTATGAATTGATTTATTATTTAGTATTAATTTTTTTAATTATTTCCTATTTTTTATTTATTATTTAGTATGTATTTTTTATAAATTATTTTTAATTTATTACTTATTATTAATTTATAATTTAATTATTAATTATTATTAGTTGATTATACAACTATTATTTATATTTCATTTATAATTGAGGTGTTTTTTAATAATAATTTATTGATTAATTGTTAATTACATTTTATTTATTTGTAATATTTATTTTTGGTTAATTTATTTTTAATTTATTATTAATTTATTATTTATTATTTATGTATTACTTATTTATAAACTTTTATGTATTAATTTATTATATATTAATTAATTATGTATTTAACATATATTAATTGATTCTTTTTTTATTAATTTATAATTTATTCATTACTTATTTATTATATATTATTTATTTATTATTAATTTATAATTAATTAATTATTAATTATTAATTATTAATTATTAATGATTATTTATTATTTATTAACATAATAATTAAAAAATAATCAACTTATTTACTTATTAATTATTAAATTTTTATTAGTTATTAATTATTAATGAATACTGATTTATTATTTAGGTCGTATTATTATGGAATTTGTTAAATTTTTTTAGTTTTTTATTAAATATTATTTTTCTTTTATTTATATATTTTTTATCTATATAAATAAGTGTATTAAATCATGTCTGATAATTTAATGGGATTTGATGGGGTTTGGGAGCTCTGAATTTTGGTGATTCTATTGTGGTGAGGAGGTTTAGGGTTCATTAGGTTCATCGGATTTGATGGTTTCCCACTCTATGGTTTTGAATATCTCACATTATTCAGGGTATGTTCATTTGGATGGCAGTGTTGATGGTGCCCAGGTGATGATGGTCAATGATGGCTGATACGTTGTTCCTATGGCGTCTAGAGTGGCTGCTATGTCTTCTTGCATAGATGATTTATATCTACCCATATCTTGTTGGGAGACAACATTACCCAAGGGTGTGGGTGGTGTGCATTGAACGATGGTGTCCATTTTTATTCCTATTGTGGTGATTGATGTGGATGCGGTGTACTAACCTAGCAAAACCCAGGTGTCGGCTATGGTTCATGCTTCTTATGTGTTTTAAGGGGTCTTGGTTGCTGAGAATATTTCAATTGATGATTCTATTCGATGTCCACTTGTTTCATTTTGGGACTCCTTTGCTGGTAAGATCCACAAGAATGGATCATTGACTTGGTTTGAGGCAAATCATGAATCCTTTTTGGAAAAATTGTATTTGGAAAAAACACGCTTATTGGTAGGGTTGTCCTTCCCAAAGGTTAGAATCCATAGAGTCTTGTAGACCTTGTTCGTTGTATCTATTTTCTGTGAGTGTTTTCATATTGGTTGTTTATTTCATTGGGTAGAGGTTTTTACACTTCTTGTTTCAATCTGATAATGCTAGGATCCTTGGGTGGTCCTCTGGTTCATTATTATTAAAGCCGATAATTTTCTATCTTCCTGAATGAATGATGTATTTTAATGTCTCAAGTGTTAAGAATGATTTAATACAGGTTTGGATCAGGGTGCATGGGCTCAACTAATTTTTATAGCATCTAAAAATCTTTCATGAAATTTCTTCTACCATTGGGATCCTGACTTACATGGACAAAGAGATAAAGTACTTCAGTTAAGGCCACATTGTGAGATACAAGTTGAAATTTATTTGAGTTCCACTATTATTATCAAATTGTCTCTTACTACTCCTACCTATGATATACAAATAAGTGTTGAGTAAATTGTCCCTAGCTTTATCAAAACTGCAATTTTTTTGGTCAATTGAATGAGAAATGATGGTGGAATTTTCAAGATTTTTGTGGTATAAAGGAGAATCCTTCAAAGTAATTTGATAGTAATTATAAATGGAATTTATCTAGCCCCCATGGTCAGTCATTACCTAGGCATCCTGGGAAGCAGCTAGCTGAATATATAGAGAAACAACCTTGAAATCATGGGGAAATATTGTCCATAAATAAATCTTTAGTGGTGAATCAAGAGTAGGAAAGAACTTTGATGTCATTTTCTAAGTCTGAATAGAAATATGGTGATATTATTTGTGATCTTTTTATGGATAGGAACCAGTTTTTTGGTGCATGGGTCTTCCATCTGAACATTTTCAACAGGAATGTAGCTCCAATATGATTGTCATGAAACTCACTCGTCAGTATGGAATGCATAATGGTGAGGTGGTCCAGTCTCCAAATGAGGTTGAAGTCTAGGTGTTATCTATCACCAAATGATGAGTAAAGATGTATTTCTTTTCCTTTGGATGTAGACTTTCAGGTCATGTTCTTTAGGATGATAATACTGGGTAATATAATGTTCAATAGAGTGTGGATTATCATCAAGAGATTAAAAAATGCATCAGTTGTCCATGAATGTACTGTAAAATGGGTAATGATTCGGATGATGGAAGTGATGACATAAAATAGTTGGTTCAGCTAGAATCCACTCACCTCTGGTCTACGGGCAGTGGCGATCATGTTTCTCTTAAGGATGTTGTTTGAAATGATAAGGGAAAGATGATTAACAACGATGGTGTTTCTACGATTCCTCCAAAAGGAAGGCCATAGAAGGATCATACCTATCTTCCCAAAATTCTGTCTACTGTATCATCTTCCAAGGTATCGATGATCTAGATCACCCCAGAGTGGGAATGATCTAAGGATAATATTCTCAATGTCCCCAATCAATGAAATTCACTACCAGATTGAGAAACTGCTAATGATTATGATGATTTTGATTATGATTATGAGAATGATCCTAATTTACTTGCTATGTACTTTTATTTTCTACATGTGGGCATGCCCCTTTGATTGAAAATGTACATTTTCTTGTTTTCATGTTATCTTTTTCATTCACATTTAATAAATTGTCAGGACCTTCGACTACTTGTTGGGTCTTCTTCGTAAATATCATTTACTCACCAGATGAAGTCCTTGTTAGAGAGGTAAATTATTTATTGAATAATCAAGAGGTAAGAGGTTCCAATCTCTCTCAAGAAATATATATACAGAATTTATGTATGGAATATTCATGCATGAATTTATACACAACATGTGCATATTCAAGGAATATGAAAAATAATAAATACATATATTAAAATTAAAAAATTTAACAACTAGTAAATTATTCCCATATTTTTAAAAAATATCCATTAAATCATTTTCCCGTGGTTTTGAAAAATATCCATGAAATTATTGATAAATAACGATTTAGTGGTTGTCGAAACATCCTCCAGATAGAAAAAAACCACTATGAAAAGATTATTTTAGTGTAGTGAAAGATGAGACATGTGTTTATTACCCAACTCCTATGACTAGTAACCCTGTAACTTGAAGAAAACATGACATGTAACCTAGGTACACACCATATATTCCATTAATGTCATTGGTATGCCAAAAGGACAAATCCATACTCTTGTTCCCCCAATAGACAACAATTAACTATAAAGAACATGTAATTGGATAATAAATGCCTTGTATATTTCATGTTTACACAGGATTGAAAATTAATCTTTTATACTATTTAAAACTTATCAGTATGTGTTACATGGGTCATTTATTTGACTCATACACACCATGTGATGGGTTATATATATATATATATATCAAATGTATAATTAATTTCCATGTAATATTCATAACTACACATCATGTATAAGTTATAATACAATGATTACTCTATATTCATTAAAATGCAACACATTACATAAATAACTTATGTTTTTTATCATTTATTTGATATTACATGACATTAAATTACATTATAAGACATGTATTCCACATGATTCATGGGTAAATAGTATACAACCATTATATATTCTTTGTAGTTTATTTGGGTTCTCACCATGTTTCATCCAAAGGTACATACTTTTCACTTAGAAATTTTTTTAAAAATTTATTTAATTTTTCTAAAATTGTGATGGATGAGAATATCAAGAAATATAATATGATAACGAAAAAAAATAATTGATTAATTAAATAAAATAATTACTTTTTAATAGTGGATTATATTATATAAAAATTATTCGGATTGAATGCTAGTTTTTTAAATGTGTAATTGGTTGATTGTGTGTGGATGAACATCACCACAGACCATACCTTTTTATATGATTGGTTTTGTTTTCATTTATGATAATTATAATTTTAAATTGAAGGTCTACGCATTATCCCTCCTTATATCTTGTGAGGGTATGCATGACCATGATTTATTTATATCTAAAACCCTTACACCAATCCTTTGATTCCCCTCACATGTGTTTTAGTAAAATCTTATGAAATGGATACAGATCCCATGAGAGTGAAGGAAAGTCAAATTTTAAAGAATATAAAAAAACAATTTAGTAGATACATGGGATGTTAGGTGGAAATCTACAACAAGAACTGAGTTCTGGTTCAAGGTGTTTCCCCACAGGTTGAAGGTTAGTTTATCATCCTCTAAAAAAACTGACCATTATGAAAGGCTCCTGATCTTACCTCCTATTATTAGTTTATTTTTATCATGTTTCATGGTTATTTTCATTATGTATTTTTTATCTCACTCACCTTAATTAATGAATTAACATGAATTCACAATAAAACTAAAATAAAATGCATTATGCATAAAATTTTATCTAATACATAGTTAATTACTTAAGTAAATCCACATAGTTTTAACAATAATGTAATAATGACAAAAATTGGTTGTTTACACATAAATGTAAAAACACCTCAACAATATACATTAAGGTAGTAGAACCATCCACTATATAAGTTAAAGTCGATATGTAGTTCAAAGTTGATGAATTCCCATAGTTGGGGTGATTTTAATTATTATGAAAATCTAAATTGATTTTTTTGGGTCAAATTAATATAGCTCAAATCAAGGGTTAACTTCCTATAAAGGACATTGTGTAACTGAGAGGCAAGGGTTATGGAAATCCGTATTTAGGATTTTAGGACTGGGGTGTCCACTCAACATATTGAGTAGTTGCGGTTATTATGTTTGGGATAATAATTATTACCTAAAACCCTTCAAATAAATTTTCAAACCAATGTTTGGGTTATGAGAAAGGGAATATGGGTACTTAAAACTACTAAATCCATCTAATAGGATATTCTTAAACCAATGGAGAGGGATATAGGGTTTCAATATATTAGTTATATATTAATAAACATAATATTTATTATCTATTTTTATAAATTATATGAAGTAATAAAATTATACTTTTCTTAACTGTAGAAATAGAAACCCACATGACATTATATAAGATCCCTTCTTTTTCCTGGTACGTCAGTGTATGAGTTTTATGCTGGACCTCAGTGGCCAAGTCTTGTTTAGAGATATGGAAATTTGGAAAGGAAAATGAAATAAATTTTAGAGATATATGTATATTTGAATTAATGGATTCTAGGTATAACCATGTTAAATGGTCTTCTGAGGGTTCATGTGAGTTTAGAACGATTTATAGGTGGTTTCGTAACTTTCATAGAAGTTGAGATGAAAACATTTCACTAGACAATTACACATAGTGTATATGCTACATGACATGTAACTGCCGTTAGAAACATTTCATGAAATCGTTCATGAAGTGAAATGGTTACACATCATGAATATAATTCACATCATGTAAATGTTGATTGTGAAATATATTAACTTTATTTGATATGTTTTTTTATATAAATTAAAAAGGAAGAAATACATGACAAGAATAGAGTACACCCCATGTATTAATCAGACCCAGAGGTTTTATGTAGGAATCTATTATGATTATATCCTTCATTTAGTGAAAAATCCCCTTCTCAAACCGAGGATGAGTTCTAGGTGATTTTAGAGTATTTTTCTACCCTCTGGATGACCTGATCATGTATCCAATCATTGGTAGGTGTTTCTTCTTAGGTTGTACTTATATTCTATTATTCTTCCATTGAAGCAGTGTTCTCCTTTGTTTTTTCCTATTTAATCATGTATATCATGACCTTGGTTGATCTAGGTTCATTTTTTGATCTTCTACACCTTCTTCTTTTTTGGTGTTTTCCTTTAGAAGGACAACATTGATCACCATATAATGGTAGGGAGTCTAAACCTAACCTTATGGAATATTTAATTATGATGTATAAGAAACATTATTATTTCACCAACATAAAGTGTGATCAAATTATTTTATTCATTAATATATAATAAATCATGGACAAGGATATTGGTTGAATTCCTTAAATCCAATTGTTGATGTGACCTGCCTCATGGCTACCTACTGGGTGAGAAAACATCTAAATAATAAACACATTGATAATGGTTCGAACTATGTTTTACATGATATGAGTTATCAGGTGATTTCTTGACATAAAATCCCAACGTAATTTCTTATTTCTAATTGATATTATAGTTTATCATTGAGATATAAATGAATGTTTAATTGAATTAAAAATTGTAATTTGCATAACTAAACATTGAGGTTTATGATGTGATATTGTGATATCCTTTACATTTTGTATTTTTGATTTTATGTTGAATATATATATATATATTTATATATGACTGTTCACGGTGATGCTGCAGTGATTATATAGAGTGGGAACTATCCTGTCCCATGTTGTAATGCTTATATATAGAGGGATCTACCTAGTCTCTTGCAGTAAATCGTATATAGCGGGATTAACCAAGTGATACATGATGAAATACATATATTAAAGGATATTACTAGTGATACATGATGACATTATTATATATTGGGATTTTCTTGGAGGATAAAATGATTATATAGAGGGATATGATTAGTTGTTTGACTATACCATGTTATAAAGGTATGGTTGGTGTGACTATGCTACAAACTCAAAGGAATTTCAGTATAGTTCCAAAGTAGGTTTATTGATGTATTGTATTAATTGATTAATTAATACACATTTTTATTTATTATTTTAATAAACCAATTATCAGTCTTTTTTTATAGACACTGTGGTGTCGACCTATAGAGTTTTAAAACACCATATTCAGGCCACCGTTTGGTAAATGAGTGGATTATTTGGATGTCGGTTTGGACACAAAAAAAGACCTTATTGCTGATTATTGATTTCTGGATGGGCTAGAGTTTTGATACGTGATTGACCTAGGGTTCTAGAATGGGTGATTTTGAGTTTATTTTGCATCAGCTAATTCTTTTGTTGTATATTTTTCCAGTTTTACATTTTGATACATTTCACTTTTTCATTACATGATTCATTGTTACTAGTTATTGGTTCTTCCTTTTATTAACCATTTTTATTATATATTGTTTCTTCTATTTTTTCATAATTCTAATAATTATTATGTTGTAATATTCCACTATATTATATTTTATACTATGGAGTACAGTTTATCAAATATAAATATCACACCCCCACTGCTAGTAAGCATCCTCTGGCATATGGGGAGACACACTTGAGGTTGCATAACCAATCCTTTTTGGTCAATTTTTAGATTTCTAGATCAAGGAAATTTAAAAGTATCATCAAAGGTGAAAGTTTTTTTCTATGGATTTACAATTTGGGAAAGGTATAGAGGACACTAGGACGTTTTGGGAGTTGATGGTGAATATGTGCATGAGAGTTAACCCATGTACAAGGAAAAATCTGAGTTCCTTGGAATATGATTGTTGTTTATGTTTTTCTCTTTTTATAGTTGATTTTATTTAACCTTAGATAATATAAATGTTCTGTGATGTTATTATTCAATGATGATATTGTTTCTTGAGATTTCAACTCATGGCCTAGTATGGAGTGAAATGAGTATGCATGTATCATGATAGGCACATAATGATATATATTTAAATAAATTATCTATGATATGGACATATTTATTTCATGTGATATACACTTTCCTATATGAACAATGACATGAGATACTATTATATCTGATAAATAATATTAATGAACTATTATTTCATGCTAAAACACTTTTAATATTTTTATAGAGATACCAGTTGTAACATCCGGTTACCATTTTATTAGTTTTTCCTTAGACCTCATCATGTTTTCTCCCTCCTTTGATATTGGGAGGATACATATAATGCTGAAGTTAGAGATTAATTGGTATTTCACTAAGATTTGGTTGTTTTTCATGTTTTAGAATGATTTCATTCCATGTAATGGGGTCACACGCCACGTAACTATTGATGGGTATAGGATGTGAAAGGGGATTCACACTATGAATGTTACACTTTGTGAAAGGGGGTTTCATGTCTTGACATCATTAAAAATGGATTTTAAATCCTAGGTGATATATTTCTCAGTGTACTTGTACATCATATATTTCACGACATGTAACTATATTACACATCATGAAATGACCCACGTCCAGTTCGAAAAATGTTTGAGTGACAATTTTGTTGTGAATCCTTCTCTAAAACTCTTGGATCTAGAATCATAACTCATCCCATGATATTTTGGGAGACCCTGCTTCATATAGATCGATCTTTTTGGTTTGGGATCTGCGTTTCAATTATGATGCATCTCTCTAGGTAAGTTGTCTTTACGCTTCTTAATTTCTTTTGATCAGGGTATCACCATTGTGTGGAATTCTTAGATCTTTTGGGTTAAGAGGGTATTTATAGTTGTTTTCTTCTAGATATATTGTGTGATCTCACTCTGTAGGCCTTTTACATTATCATTCATGGTGTAGAGGGTGACCATTATTGAGGTATTTTGTGTCTTCCTTTTCCCCCAACCCCATATTTTCTAAATTGGATCAATCATAAGATGTGGGTATTTGAATCTTGGGCCTTCATTAGTGTTTTTGGGTTTAATTGTTGTTAGATCTCATTGTGGGCGTGTGCGACCCAAGTTTGGAGGTGGGTGGTTCTATCTCAAGCCTATTATAATGGATATTATTTTTTTACTTTACAAACTGATTAACAATGAAATATTTGATTGATTATTTTTGTGTGTTGAAAAGAGTTCTAAATAAAAAATGAGATTTTCTTGGTTATTTATAAGTGTAAGGGAGAAAGTATTATTTTTGAAGCATTGTAATGGTTTTGATATTGTTTTGAAATGGTTTTTAAAAAATTGAAATGAATTTTGAAAAATAGAACATGTGTTACCCTGGGTACTTAGGAGGAAGGTTTATCTTGAGGCCATTATCAATTTTTTGTGATTATCAATGAATTTTGTCTTTGATATTTCCTCTGTTTCTTAGGCCTGTTTTTCTAGGAGACTGATATTGACATGGGGGGGGGGGGTTACTCATGAGGTAGTATTTTTCTTGTTAAGCCCATTATTATAGGATCCGAATTTTTTCACTTGATTAATTATGGTGTGAGTAGTCTATAGCCTAGAAATGTAGTATTCCTTGGTGTTGTTATAACTTTTAATCTGTTTTTTATTTCCTAGCTTTTTGAGTTAGTCTTGATATGCATGTTTATGCTTATGAAAAATGATATTGAAAATGTTCTTTGAAATTGATATACCTTCTTTGGTTTAGAATTGTGGAAAAAGGGAATTATTTACCCTGATTTCTATAAAACTTCATTATTACTTATCATTCAATGTTTTTATTAAAATGAGAATACATGTATTGTTATAATGAGACTTTATATGGAACACCTTGTTTGGATCCTACTAATTATGTTAGATCACACCCTTCACACCTCTTCGGTGGTTCATAGAACATAGTTTTTATTCTAGTGTAGGGAATGTCAAGGTGACATAGTGAGATGGAAAGGTTTGTGTTAGATGGTTGGGTAGCTGATAGTGAGATGGTGGGAGTCCGCCCCTACCATCATTTGGAGTAGCTATTTGGTTTTTCGTCCTTTGCAGTTGGACTTGTCTTGGATTTTTTAGCTAATTTTGTATTTTTATGAATTCTTATGGTTATGGAATATATATCTTGTTTTTTGTTCCACTATTCCTTTTTATTTAGTACATAAATTTCATGTGTTTGATCAGGTTGGGTGAAATCATTCCCTCTAGTTCGTTGTTTGATACTTGGGTTCTTGCCGTAAGATCGTGGTGATCGGGAATACCCTTCAAGTTTGTAACAGAATGTGTCGGGTGATGGGTTTGAGGAAAACCCAGGTTGGTTCATTAAAATTTGGTATCAAAGGAGGTATATCCTGAAGAGTCCTTGTATTGGTACATATGTTAGACTGAGGATAGGATTTTCGGGACTTGATAGGTATGTTGTGATAAGTTCTTGTCGAACTCTTATCATGGAGAGACTCAAGTATCCATGGGATCTTGGGATGTGTGTCTCTATAATTGGTTATGTTTTAAAAATCTCAGTTATTTCATATGGATTTTCTAGTTTCAACTAATATTTCTTCTATTGTATGATCGTTCTTATGTTTTGGTGTGCAACAGTATCCCTATGGGACATCTTCCACAAGTTCCTCTAGAAGGTTCAAAAGATTCTTCTCAAGGGAAACCACCTATAAATTATAATATCATCAAGGATATCGTACGGGAAATATGCGTTGTTGATCAAGATATGCCATGAGTTTAGAAAGGAGTGGATGAGGTACAATCCGGAGCTAGAGGAGAGAGAGATCGATAGTGGGAGTTCATACATGAGAAACCACCATCCATTAATAGAACGATAGAACCTCCAAAGGTGATGCACTGGAAATGATTGATAAAATATTTTAATTTATGGAGGAACCTGAGAACATCAGGGTAAAGTTTGGAGTATTCAGACTCAAGGGGTCCGACAAGTGACATTGGGATACTATGTTTCAAGCAGACAGACACATGGGCTTGGATTTGAAGGGTTTCAAACCCCCATTCATTCAGTATTTTTTCCCATAGACTTCGATATTGGGAAATTAACTAGATTTACTATCTTTACAACAAGGAGAACACTTGGTGTTCAAATACCCCATTTTTTACTGATCTTATTCTTTTTTCTATTAATGTGGTAAAGAATGAGAAGATGAAGTCTCAGAAGTACCTGTAGGGTTTGTGACCAGATATGAGATTGTAGATGTTTAGGTTGAAACTTTCTACCTATATAGAGACAATAGACAAAGATATTATGGTAGAAATGAATGTGGTAGAAAATTTTGGATTTTACACCTATTTTCTTCTATTGGGTGGCATCTTTAGTAGCATTCATGAGAAGAAGAGGAAGTGGCAAGATCATCACAGGAGTAGTGGATGTGGGTCCTAGAAGAAAACCTCCTATGCACCGTCTGTTAATGCAGGTAATGTGCATATGAATTTCTATTAATGTGTCAAGGGGGGAAACACCATATATATTTTTCATATTCCCATGAAGATGTGGAAAATATATGGACACGTTGGTCACTTACAGTGCTTCTATTAGGATATAAATACTCTTCATTATGGTCAGGTTTTTTTAGATCCAATTGATACTATGGTGTAGTCAGAAGCTTCAAATACAATAAGGCTCGAGCCACATGCCTTAAAAGTGAAGGTTTTCATTTAGTATATGAGTGTCCAGTTGAATTTGATGCAGGTCTGGAAATAGTGAAAGGTAATATCCTTATTGTTTCTTCAGTAGAAATTGATTTATTTGATACTGGCACATCCCACTCAGTTATATCTTCACATTTTGTTGACTTTCTTAAACTTCTAATGGAACATATGTCCTTTAAAATGGAGTTAAAAACAGAACTTGGTAATAAGAAAGAGAATGGGTTTAGGTGTCCCTCTTGATTGTTAATGATAATTGATATGGAGTTGGTAAAACATTTCCCCATTCTTGATATTGATATGTTTGATTTCATCATCTATATGAATTGGTATATATCTCATCGAGATGAGGTTGATTGTTATCATTAGTGTATTTTGATTCTTGCTTCTGATTGGATCCATTGTGTGTTTCAGGGATAGTGGAATCAGATATTAGGTCACACATGACCTTCCCACCCAGATCTTAGGAGTTTTCTATTTTCTATTGTGTTTGATCCCAATAAAATATCTACTATCCTGGATATAACCTTTGTTTATTGAAACATTCCTGGTGTTTTCCTAGTTGATTTCTCGTATATTTATCTAGATAGAGAGATTTAGAGTTTACGATTGATTTGGTGTCAGGTAAGAAGTTGATATTGATACCTAATTATCGTATGGTACTTGTAGAGCTGAAAGAGCTCAATATTTAGTTGGAATACCTATAAAAAATGGTTTTGTTGGCCCTAGAATTTCTCCTTGGGGAGCTCCTGTGCTATTTTCCAAGGAAGAAGGCAGTTCAATTTAGTAACGTGTGGACTATAAAAAGTTGAATCAAGTAATGATTAAAACAATTACCTTTTCCTCATATAGATTATTTGTTTGATCAATTAAAGAAGGTAAAGTGGTTTTCAAAGATCAATCTTCCATTGGTTTATCATCAACTCAGAGTTCGGGAGTCTAATATACTAAAGACAGCTTTTTGGAGTTTTTATGTCCATTATGAACATCTTTTTATTCCTTTTCATATGACTAAACCTCCCGCAGTTTTGGTGGATTTGATGAATCAGTTATTCCTTCAATATATTGACACATTTTTGGTAGTGTTCTTGGATGATATTATGGTTCATTCAAAATCAGAGCATGTGCAAAAGAACCATCTGAGTTTGGTTCAAGAAATTTATTTTTATGGAAATATTTTGAAATTTAGTTTATAGATTAAGGAAGTGAAGTTATTGGGGCACATAATTTCTGATCATGGATTATCAGTTGATCTAGAGAAGGTAAATGATTTTTTTCATAGAAGGAACCATGGAATGTGTTTGAGATACGAAGGTTCCTTGGTCTTGCTAGATACTAACAATGATTCATCAATGATTTATCTAAAATTGAGTCACCTTTTACTTCTATTATGAGGAAGGAGGTGAAATTCACATGGGATGTGAAGATTAATTCTTCTTTTGACGAACTGAAACGAGTTTTGACATCATTTCCTATTCTGATCTTACACAAGCCCGATAAGGGGTACTTGGTGTTTTGTGTTGCTTCAGGTGATGGTTTGGGATATGTTTTTATGCAGTATGACCATGGGGTAGCTTAAAGCTCTCATCATCTTTTACCACATGAAAATAATTACCCCACTTATGATTTAGAGCTTTCCACAGTCATCCATGCACTCAAATGTTGGCGGCACAATATTTTTGGGGAAAGTTTCATGGTCTTCTCTAATCATAAGAGTCTGAGTTATATCTTTTCTTAGAAGGAATTGAATATCATAGATAGGTGATGGGTAGAATACCTTTAGAAATTTGACTTCGATATCTCCAACACCTTAGGAATGGGGAATGTTTTCTCCGACTGTCTTAGTAGGAAAGCACCATCATAGGTTGTTCTGGAATCAAAAGAGGAGTAGAACCATATGGATATTTTTTCATAGTTGAACCTAGATGCTCTAGAAGATTTTTTAGGCATGGTTCTAGCTAATGTTTAGTTTTAATCATCTCTCATGGAGCCTATTTTTCATATTTAGTAGTAGGATGATGAGTTTTAGAAGACTCAAGAAAGCATTTATGGAAGGGAGATGATTTTGGGTTGGTCTCTTTCTTAAGATGGTATGATTCTCTTCGGGGAAAGGATTTTCCTCACAACATCTATGAGGTTTTTAGTCTTGTTTGATTGTCAAATCTCTTCATCGTACATTCATTCAAGCACTATGATGATGTATTATAACCTGAGGTGCTGATTTTGGTGGCTGAGTATGAAGCATGACATCTCATAGTCTATGTCTCACTATTACACCTACCAATAGATGAAGGCAGAGCATTTGAACCCTTCTCGGTTACCTTATTCGCATATGGTTCTAGTTTGTAAATGGGATAAGGTATCAATGGAGTTTGTTTTTAGATTACCATGTACTTCTTGAGAGATGAATTCTATTTGGGTGGTTGTTGATCAGTTAATGAAGTCTCCTCTTTTCATTCTGATCAAGGACACCAATAAGGTTGATGATCTAGGAAAGTTGTATGTGCAGATGATTTTGAGGTTGCATGGGATTCCTTCTAATATTGTTTCATATAGGGTTCCTAGGTTTACCTAGAGGCTCTAGAGGATTATTTAATAGGTAATGAGAAATTATAAAAAGTTAAGCACAACTTAACTTCTATATATAGACAATTAGACAGAGTTTGTGATTTAGATCATGGAGGATATGCTCGATGCATATATGTTGGATTTTAGAGGATCATGAGATCGTCATCTATGACTGGTTAAGTTTTTTTAAAATAAAAATTATCATTCATCCATCAAAATTGATCCCTTTGAGGAGTTGTATAGTTACCTGTGTAGATAACCTCTTTGTTAGGCTAAGGTGGGTGAAGTATCTCTAATTGGACCATGTTTGGTTCGAGAGACATCCAAAAAGATTCAGGATGTACAACCGTGTTTGATGATAGCACAGAGTTGACAAAAATCATATACGGATCAACAAAATTTACCTTTTGAGTTTTCTGTAGGTGACTTGGTGTTCTTGAAAGTTTCTCCATGTTTTAGTCACCATAATCTTAGAAAATAGGGAAATATGGCTCTGAGATATGTTGGACCGTTTCAGGTCACTAAGAGTCTTGGAAAGGGTTTCTTATTGTTTATCATTTTTGGTTTAGTTTATAGGTATTCATAATTTTTTCTATATATATCAGCTCAACAAGTATCACCCTGACCCTCTCACGTTTTGATTTGGGATGAAATTGAACTATAATCACATTCTTCTATCATGGGGAAACCAGTTGAGATTGTTGACTCTCAAGAGAAATTATTATGTGTTAATTTGATTCCATTGTTCAGAGTGGTATAGAAACAAGGATAATATTATCATGAGACTTGGGAACGTGAGTTACTGATGAGTGAGTAGTGGACACTTCTTTTTCCAGGGATTACATCTTCCACATGACTTCCCTGGGAATAAAAGTCTTTATGGTGGGGAGTTTGTAACATCCCATTACCAATTTATCAGGTATTCCCTTAACCTAGGCATGATTTTCCCTTCTATTGAGATTATGAGGATACCAATAATGGTGAGGTTAGATATTTTTGGGACTTTCACTAAGAACCATTCATTTTTGAAGGTTGTAGAATGATTTCTTGTCATGTAACTGGGTTACACGCCATGCAACTGTTTCTGGGTACAATCCATGAAAGTGGATTCATGCTATGAAAGACACACATTGGGAAAGGGGGTTTTCCATCAGGACTTCGTTAAATAAGGGATTTTAAATTTTAAGAGATGTATTTTTTAGCGTAATTGTACACCGTAGATTTCACGGCGGGAAAATATATTACACGTCATGAAACAACATAAATCTAGTTTTAAAAATGGATGAGTGACTATTTTATTTTGAATACTTATCCAATCCTATTGTCTCTCAACACAAAACTCATCCTCAACAGATTTGGGAGACTCTGCTTCATCAATATTGATACGTTCGGTGTGGGATCTCCGTTTCGATTGTGGTGTGTCTCTTTGGGTAAGTCACATTTCCTCTTATTCATTACTTTTTATAGTGGTGTCACCGTTTGGTAGCTTCTATGCATCCATTGGGTTAAGATGTTGTTACATCTTGGTTTCTTCTAGACCCACTGTGTGATCTCACTTCGGAGGCCTTTTACTTTGTCAGTTGTGGGGCAGTGAGTGTTCTTTATTGAGGTATGTAGTGTTTTACTTTTCTGTTGTCCCCATGTTTTCTAGATTAAATCAATCCTAAGATGTGGGGATCAGAATCTGGGTCCTTAGTTGGATATTTTGGAATTTGTTGTTGGTATATCCTGTTGTAGGCATGTGCAACCCAAGTGTTATGGTATGTGGTTTCATCTCTAGCCTATGCTAATGGATCTTGTTGCTTTTCTTTACAAACAGATTCATAATGAAAGATTGGAATGATTATTTTGTGTGGGTTGAAAAGATTTTTCAATGAAAAATGGGTTTTCCCTAATTATTGACCAATGGAATGGATAAAGAGCTATTTCAGAAGCATTAAAATGGTTTTTAAATGGTCTTCAAGTAATTCAAATAAATAGTGAAAAATAATACATGGGTTTCCTTGGGGAATTGGGCATAAGGTTTAGCATGAGGCCATCATCCATTATTTTTTGATTATCAAGGAGGTTCTTCATGGGGATTTAATCTATTTACTAGTCCCTTTGTTCTAGGAGACCAATATTGACATTTGGGGGGAGGGTACTCATGGGGTATTCCTTTGCTTCCTGGTCCCGTTGTTCTAGGATCGGAATTTTTGCACTTGATTAATTGTGGTATGATTAGTGTGTGGCCTCGAACTGTAGTATTCCTTTGTGTTTTGATACCTTTGTTTATGTTTCATATTGCTTGTGTTTCTGAGTTAGCCTTGATATGTATGATTATGCTTGTGAAAAATGATTTGGAAAATGTTCTTTGAAATTGATATACCTACTTTGGTTTAGAATTTTAAAAAGAGAATTTATTACAATGTTTTTTATAAAATTGATTTATTGATTATCATTCTTTTTTACTTAAAATGAGAATATAAGGATTCTTATGCATAGACTCGATATGGAACACCTGGGTGGGATCCTACTGAGCCACTTAGCTCACACCCTGTGCACCACTTCGGTGGTGTGTAGACCTATGTTTGTCTTCAAGTGAAGGTAAAGTCAAAGCACCACAGTGAGGAAGAGAGGTTTTTGTTGGATAGTTGGTTAGCTGGTGGTGAGATGGTGGGATTCTTTCCCTACCATTGTTTGGATTATCTGTTTAGTTTTTCATCCTTTGTAGTTGGACTTATCTTGGAGTTTTTAGCAAATTTTGCAGTTTTCTGTTTCCTCCTTTTTCTTATAATTGTGGGATATATATATATATATTGTATGTCTTCCACTATTCATTTTTTAGTACATATATGCCATGTATTTTATTTGGTTGGTTGAAATCATACCCTATGGTTCATTTTTCAATGTCTTAGTTCTTTTCTCCTGCCCGTGGGGATCTACCCCTTCAGGTATGTAACATAATGGGTCGGGTGCTAGGTTTTAGGGAACCCTAGGTTGGTTTGTTACAGTAGGAGTCAATGGTTCTATATTGTTTTCATTTTATGAGGTTGACCTAGTTGTTATGTCTAGTTTCATTAGGATCATGGTTGACTTTAACAAAAAATACATCCTCTTCGTCTTTGAGTATAGAATTAGGAAAGTAGAATCAATATGATCCCAACTCAGATGAGACTTATCATACAGTAGCACATAAAGATCACATGGATGTTTATCTTTGTGAAAAGTTCTTAAGCATCATGTCATCCTTGTAAAATGAGACTACTCACATTGCACCTTTTATGTATGAGATGATGAGAGAGTTTCAGCTCTAACATCCACCAATGTTCACTACGGAGGGAGGCCTATAGGAATCCAATTTATGGAATGAGTAAGTCCAAATGATCTTCAACAATATTAGGAAACTCAAAGATATGTTCGTGAAGATTGTTGTGTATATGCTCCATGTAACTTCCCAGAATTTGTTGGATATTTTAGAGAAGGATGTGCATTAGGAGGAATTATCTTGGAGGGAAATTGAGGTGATGTTCTTGATACACTTCTATACAGAGACTTTGATGGATGAGAAGGCTCATGATTTCATGAATCTCACACAATAGGTAATGAGTGTGATGGACTATGCTTGAATTTTTATTGACCTACAATAGTTTATTCCATCTTTATCTACAAATGAGATCTTAAGGGTGAGACATTTCCAAGATGGGATTTTCTATCAGATCAGGTCATAAGTGATTTTTTTATTTTGAGTATATTTTATAGTCATGGTGAATCAAACACTCATCCTAGAAGGGAATATGAGAGAGGACCTGAGCAGTGTCCATGCCTACTTAGTAGGGAGAATTGGGAGTTCTTCTTATGGTAAACAGAATTACTGCTATTGTTGTTATCGCCAAGGCGATAATGGGTAGAGTTTTTAAGGAAATGGGAATCCATATCAGGACGATGTTCTATTTTAGTTCTATCTGTGTGTGAATATGCGCCATAAGCAACCCAAGTGGATATACCCTTGTTTGGAGTGCCATTCTTGAGGAATGATGGGGAATATTAAAAAATATTGTTGGAACCTCACATAGTTTAGAAGTGGTCAGGGATTCGAAAAGGTACCAGAGTCTATATAGGACTCAAATCCATGTTAGCACATAGGTAACTAGAGTTACAATAGACATTCTGGGTGATCCAAGGGATATAGTAACCCAGTGTATGATTGGATGTACCTATTTTAATGAATAACTCTGGGGAGTTAGGTTGGTGCCCATGGCATAGGGTATGGGTAGCAACACATTATACATACAACTCTCTCTATTGTGGACGCATGACCATTTACTGTCAGAGGGGTGATTCTTTTATCATCTACCCCTGCATTTTTTTGATAGAGCATAATCAAATTCTATTTTATCTTCCCTTTGAAATTGTTTTGGATAGGTTTTAGAATTCTTGGATGGTTATTTAACCATAGACTCACTATTGGGAGTGCGGTTAGAAAATATCAAACATTACAAGGTGTGTTATCTAGATATCGGAAGTTACCTTTTTTTGTAATAGATTGTGTTGTAAATGAAATATTTTAATTTATTTCATCATATGTATTGGTTAGTACTACACTAGGCTCATAGTTAATATTACCAGAGGAGAGTTACCTTTCTATCTCCATAAGGAGGTATCTATTCTCACTAGGGTTAGTGTTTTCTTTGTGCTGGTTATGCATGATCAATTCAATGTAGATTGGACTGTCTCAGGCATAAAATAGAAATCCTTATTATGGATGATGGTGTAATGAAACATGATTATTGTACTCTTGTGGTAGAACATTTTGGGATTTATTTCTTGATGGGTTCTACAACTTACCGCCGGAGTGGGATATAAAGTTCATGATTGAGATGGTGTCAGGAGCAGAGCTAGTTTCTTTCCCACCATATAGAATTGAACAAGTTAGGCATTGAGAGTTGAAAGTTTATTTTGAATATCTAGAAACTAAAAGTTTCATTTTGAAAATTCTGTATCCATGGGGTTCTCCTAATCCATTCACTAATAAGGCTAATGGGATATTATACTTATTTTTGAATTATCGATGATTGAAACCAATGTTGGTAAAAAAACTGATATCTCCTTTTGTGCATCGTTGATCTCTTCGATCAGTTGAGAGGTTCCATGATATTCTATAAGATCTATTTGAGATATAAATACCACCAGTTGAGGGTGAGACCATCATAAATACATTAGTGATATTTTAGAAGCAATTATGGTTTGTATCAGTTTATACTGATGTTGTTTGGTTTGAAAAAAGCATTGGTGGTAGTCATGGACTTGAAGAATCATATCTTTCGTTATTTTCTCGATCAGTTTTTTTGTTTTTTTCTAAAAACATATTTGTGTCCTTCTGGTGAGCATCTGATCATGAAAAACAAAATTAACCTATCTTATGTACATTGAGATAGAATAGTCTTTTTACTAATCTAGCCAAATGTTCTTTCCGGTTTGATAAAGTGATCTGTATGGGCCATGTCACCTTATAGGTAGAAGCATCAGTGGAACTGAAGAAGTTTGCAACCATGATATCTTGGGAGAATCCTAAGAATGTCTTTGAGAATCATAGTTTTCTAGTTTGAGATGGCTATTATCAATTATTTATCCCTGAATTATCTTATTTGGAAGCACCAATGATAGGGATGACAAAAAGGGAGTGATGTTGTCTTGGACGAATGATTGCGTGGGAGTTTTTATGGAACTAAAATGTAGGCTAGCCTCATCAATTATCCTAAAATTTCCTATTTTGTAACACCATGAAATTCTAATGTAAGAACATTGTATTTGATATCATGTATCACATGTGACCCCAAGCACATATGGGGATATAATACCCTGATACTTTAAAACATATTTACTATTTTAAATAGATTTGATATATTTTATATTCAGAAATTCACTCAAAAATATGTCAGCTTATGTTACGTAGAAGAGAAAACTCCCTCGATATATTATGTTACACACAAGATAAACCTTCCTTGATAGATTCTGTCATACTAAAGACTGAGTTTCATCTCATAACACTACAATATTAAAATATTATTATTTAATATAATATGATATAACCTAGAAGACATGTTAGTGGTTATGAATAGTATTAACAAACAAATAATATATATTACTTATAATGATATAATATTAATTGATAGGTTAATAATTAATTAGAAATTAATACATGAACTAATTGAATATTAATAGAATATTTTTATATAAAACAATTTTTATTATCCCAAATCTATTTTATCTTAATAAATTAAAGTAATAATAATTAGTGAATTATTTTAATGAATTATATATTTTAAATATTAGATAAAACATTTAATTTATTAATCCCATGTATTTTATAAGTATAAGATCATGACAAACCCATCATTACACATAAAATATGATATTTTTATTAAAAGTACTTTTACTGCCTTTTAATGGATCAACTATTTTAAATATGAATTTTTTCACATTTATAAATTCAATTTGATAAAAGAAACATAATTTCTGAATTCCGGATTTCAAAATTACCTTAGGTATAATTTTTTGGAATTTTTTGAGAAACATCAGTTTATGATGATTAGTGAAAAATATTGCATTTTTGTTAACGATTGTATTTTAATTTAAATAATTATAAATGATAAATTATATTTTAATTTTTTTTATAAAGAAATATTTGATAACTCATATGCATATTAATAAAATTTATTTTATTATAATCAATTTCACTTTGAAATGGAATATAAAAACTCCACAATCTTTTGAACATTGTTTTATTAAAACGAGTTAATTCATCCGTCTGCGAGATTAGAATTAAACTTAATTTTCCTTCTTCTATGATTTAAATTTTAAAAATAATAAATAAAACATGGTAAGACATATAATATTTAGAGTTTAATTATTCAATGTTAATTTTTTACAAAAAACATTAGTAAAAGGGATTAAAATTAATCATAGCGATTAAGGTCAAATTAAGATAAATTAGGGTCTAAACCTTAGACTTAGGGGCCCAAATGACCAAGCCACTTTTCGAAAACCCCATATTTAAACAAAAAAACTTCCATTATTGAGTTTTTATGGGTTTTTATTACCTTTTATAAGTTAAGAAAATGTTTATAACTATTTTTTTTAAATTCCATGTGAGTCCCTTTCCTTCCCTATAAAAGGCCACTTACTCTCCCACTTCTTCACACCTACAAAAACTCTTAGTTTCAAATAATAGCTACCAAAATAGTCTCCCAAAGTCCATCCCCGAGACCTAGAATCATCACTTTGGTTATAAATGTTTCCAAGTAAGCCTTTTGGAATAATCCAAAATAAGTTACCTGATTAAGAGGCAACATCTTCTCTCAATTGATTAAGAGGCATTGTCTTCTCTATAGATTCTTAGTTTAATTTCTAATCTACAACCCCTAAAATATTCTTATTCTATGATTTAATAAAAAAGTATCACAAATATACTAATATGTTTTTATGTTAACATTTCTACACACACTTAGACACACTCCCATCTAATGGTTAATGAACTGTAAGAATCCAGATCTTCGTTTCAGGAATGTTTTTCCTTTTCTGGTCGTTTTTTAGAAAAAGAGGAAATCTATAAATTTTCTAAGTACACATCGAGTACTTTGATGCAGCGCGAGGCTGTGTGCTGGCCGTGTCCGGGCCACACACACGGTGTGTAGGGGCGATGTGGAGGCCACTTAAATCAGAGTACAGAAAGGCCAAGTACACACCGTGTACCCCAGAAGTACACATCATGTAATTTCTTTCTTTTCATTAAACGGACTGTGATTGCGCTTGACAGACATAACTCGCTTCTTCTTCAGGTTCTTCATCCGAGAGAACCCGTACGACCGCAGAACTTCTTCGAGCCCCCGAGCCTCCGTCTGTTTCTCCGAATCGACCACTATCGATTATGTTGGAATCGCAGCAGTAAGCCCTTCTTTCTACTAGAGCTTTGTTTTCCAATTCCTCATATTTCTTAATATATCTTGGGTTGATAGTTTTTTGCGTTTTAATAGATCTACGTCGTTCTATGCAGAATCAATCATCGTGGTTCAAGTATATTAATCTCCTAGGATCGAGGTTAGTGTTTTGGGCCTTTCTGTATGAAGTCTTTGAATATTTTATGCAATTCCACCAATTCCCTTGAACGGGGTATTGTGTGTTTCATATTTTTATCCCTGTTGTTTTCCTGCTTATCTTAATTGCTTGAGTAGAGGACTATGCTTGTGAATAGGGAAATCTTTACTATGTTATGGATGTTTTTCCATGCATGTTTTTCCTGTTAGGAATATTTCCAGTTTCCATGCCTAGTAGTAGGATATTGGAACTATTGTACTGTTATGTTGTTGTGCCTTAAGATGATAGCCAAGTAGTTCTTGAGGTTTAATTGGGGCGATACACGCGCTATGCATGTTTTTTTTACACAGGGCGGTGATAACCTAGTGTAGTAGACCATAGGGAGAACAGGCGTAAGGGCTTCTCCATAGTGTCTTTAATTTACGATGCGAGACCACATGGGGAATTGATGTTGAGTGCTTCCTCAGAGAGTCTGTAGTTCCTCGACGTGGTACACAAGGCAAATGAGACGTTGAGTGCTTCCCCAGAGAGCGTTTAGTATGATATGAGACTATTTGGGTAATTTACGGTGAGTGCTTCCCCAGAGAGTCTATCTATTTTATTTTTACTATAGCTGAAACAGAGGGGCGAGACTGTGTGTACCTCCCAGAGGGTTTCTAGTAATTGTCGGTTGAAGCATAGGGGTTAGACTGTGAGAACTACCCAAAGGTTACCTTCTTGTTCTACTTTCTTGAGTGGCTGTTTCTTGTTTGTAAACTACATGCTAGAAATTGTGGACTATTACTGCTGTGTATTATCCTGTTTACTACTTACTGTTTACTGCTTACTGTTTACTGCTTACTGTTTACTGCTTACTGTACTTCACTTGACATATGTTCACAGACTGTTAGGCACAATTCTTTGGGTGGTTGCCTTCTGGGACTTTGTCTCACACCCTGTTTTGGCCATACTTTTGGGCCCAAATAGATTATATTGTTCCAGGAATAGATAAGGGAAAGCACCCTTTTACTTCAGGTTCTTGATTGCTGTGGAGATGGAGAGCATGGGACCAAGACGGGGCTTGCGATGATGAGGAGTCGCTCATCTGTTTTTTTGTACTTCGGTTTAGTACTTTTTTCAGCATTGTGACTTGTTTGGATATTTTCCTAGACATATATATATATATATATATATCATGCATTATTATTATATATGTGTGCTCCAGTTTTCTTCTTTCAGTCATCTTCTTTTTATTTCTGTATGGATTATTATTACTTCCGCTATTGTATGTTGTTTACTTTTGCTATGTACTCTTCCAATGAGGGAATAGTTTCCCCACTATCACACCCAAGTCCCTCTATGCTAGTCGGAAACCTTTGGCATTTGAGGAAATGTGCTTGAGGCCATGCGACCAACTGGGTACGGGGCACCTCTGGGTGGCTTTTGGAACCGGTACATTACAAAGTGGTATCAGAGGGAGGTTTATTTTCTCTTGATTTACTATTTGGAGACTTAGGCAGGGATAAGATGGATTTAGTTCTTGGTATTAATCTGTGCTCGGGTGTAGCTAACCCGTGTACAGGGGAAAGCCGATCTACCTCGCTTATTACAGTTTTCTGGTTTTTCTATGTTATAGTTGATCTGATTTCACCTAGAGTGATTCACATGCTTTGTGTTGTTATTGTTGTTGATACTGTGATTCTATTTATGTCACAACCTGATGATATGAGGGTATTCCATCTCATGCATCATATAGGCACTTGATATAAATCACATGCCATGCATTCTTGCCATGCCATCTAGGGTGCATTAGAAATTTCATGTTTTTGTGATAGAAGTTGTGTAGATTATGGATGTTTTTGTGATAGATTCCTTGATAGAATACCTGATGTTTCATCGAGAGGTTTTTTTAATGTACCTTGCTTAAATGAATGACAGATTTTGGTTCTTGAGGTGTTATGGGCCGTCATGAATCGTAAATTGGTGGATCATTGACTTGTTTTAATTATTTATGATATGTATAAGATTACAATATTTGATTCACGGAGAGTATGGTACCTCACAGATCATAATTTGGCACATTCATGCTTGTTTTTTAGTATTTTCTGGGCTTTGAGGTAGTTTTAGAGCTACTGCCCAGAAAAACCCAGAATACATGGCCTGTACTTTGTATATACACGCCTTGTAGTTTTTAAACTGTGTCACTGACTATGTGAGTAGAAACATGGGTGGTGAAAATTCTCTAGGAACACACCATGTACGGTAGATACACGCCGTGTAGTAGTGAGCCATGTACCCGGCCGTGTCACGAACAACACGGGTCGGGGAAGCTCGTGTAATACACACCGTGTTTTGTATGAACACACAGTGTAGCCTTGTTCTAAGTAGCCGAACGTTCCATGAACAAAACAAGACTATGTTATCTCCTCCTATACACGCCATATTTGTTCGGAACACACTGTGTAAGGGTTATCCGTGTACCCGACCGTGTCACCAACAATAAGAGTCAGGAAAAATCTTCAAGTACACTCCATGTTTGTTTAGAACAGGCAGTGTAGTCTTAGCTGTGTAACTGGACGTGTAATTAACAACAAGGGTCGTTGAAACCTTGTATACTACACGTTGTGTCCATAGGGAACACTCCATGTAGTCTCAGTTTAAGACAACCGTGTGGGTTAGCCGTGCATGTAGACTCGGGGTAGGGGAATAGTGTTACGTAAATGCTGTGTAGAGTTTATACACGCCGTGTAGTCATGTTTTTTAAAACATGAGTTTTTTCTTTTCTTGTTTCGATTTTGTAATCCTATGTTCTTTATCCTTGATATTACTAATCTAAGGTAAACTTTGGATCTTTCAGAGCAATGCCTCCGAGATGTCCTCTGGTTGTACGTCAGTTGCGAGATATTGATCAGACGCCAGATAGGGCTGATCAGGGACTTCCTGTCGATCCTCCAGTCATTCCAGACTAGGAACCGACTGTCCTACCAGCTGTAGGCGCATATGCGTAGTTTAGGGAATGATTTATGATGATGATGCATACCTTTCAGGGAGCACCTCCTCCCACCATGACTATGGCAGACTTGACGTGGGTTTTCCAATAGCAACATCCTCCTACTTTTTTGAGGGAAGGAGAAACACAGGCTGCAGAGTCATGGATGGAATCCATACTGACTATCTTTGAGCATGTGGAAATTCCTCCAGAGAGGCGGGTCAATCTCGCTACCTATATGCTATGAGACTCCACCATGAGGTGGTGGGACGTGATCTCACAGGCTGGTCCTTAGTAGGTTATGGCCTGAGAGGAGTTCCAACACGTTTTTTATGACTACTTCTACTCGGAGACCCTGAGGGCCGATCGAGCTCGGGAGTTCAGGAGTCCAGAGCAGGGTACTTTTTCTGTTATGGAGTATTCCTCTCATTTCACCGATCTGTAGCATTTCACACCCCTCCGGGGTGAAGATGAGATGTTCTTAGCAAGGAAGTTTGAGGAAGGTCTCATGCGGGAGATCTATTTTCAGGTGAATATCTTTCACTTGAATTCCATCACTTCCATCGTCAACCAGGAACTGAATGAGGAGCACAATTTGAGAGACTCCGGAGCTGCGAGCCTGGGTGGTTCTGCTTCCAGATCTAGTATTCCTCTAGTTGACAGTAGGAAGTTCCATAGGGAGTCTACGCACGGTGATCCGAGGAGGCGAGATACATCTTCAAGAATCTAGGTAGTATGCTATCAGTGTGGAAGGTCAAGGAACACGAGGCCGCAGTTCCAGAGAGACCCATTGGAGTGCCGATCTTGCAGAAAGATGGGTCACCTTCAACATTTCTTCCAGGTTTTCTCACCATTATCTGGTGACTCGAGTTCTTCCATGACTCCTCGTTCAGGAGAAGCACCACCAGTTTCTCACCAGTTGGGGAGCTGGAGTCCTTTTGGCCGTTTGGGCCGAGGTGGAGGTCGAGGTCGCGGTGGTCAGTCACCAGTCTTTCAGCATCAGCATGGAGGATCAGCTCAGAGTGGTCAAGTAGGGTCAAAGGGCCGCGGGGCAGGCTGGAATTTTGTGGTGGAGCAGTCCTATCAGGAGCAGGATCTCAGACCTTCTACAGTTCAAGGTACGATCTTAGCAGCCTCAGTCTTATCTTTTTCTCTTTTCGATACTGGTGCTACGCATAGCTTTATCTTTGTTGCTGATGTGGAGAGCCTTGGGTTCTGTATCTTTTCTTCTGCCGAGTTTTTTACACTAGACACACCTTTGGGGACGAGGAAGTCTAGTATATGTCAGTACAGAGACTACCCTCTCGAGGTTGCAGGGTATCGTTTCTTATGGGATCTCTATCTCCTAGAGATGACAGGCTATGATGTCATTCTAGGGATGGACTAGTTGGTTCCATTCCAGCCAGTCGTCGACTGTTATCACTGTAGGTTGAGTTTTATTTCACCAGAGGGTGAATATTTTCTTCATAGAGGTGAATGGGATGTTCGGGCAAGTAGAGCATGACTCGAGCATAATGTTCTAGGAAGGGTTATGGACCAGATTGCTAGTCTTTATCTGGACAATCAGGGGACTTCACAGTTGGACTTTCCTCCAGTGGTGGATCATTTCCGAGATGAATTTCTAGAGGATTTCTTAGGTTTGACTCTGGAGTGTGAGGTAGACTTCTTTATTGAGCACATTCCAGGAGCGGCACTAGTGTCTATTCCTTTCTATAGGATGGCTACACCTGAGTTGCAGGAGATCAAGAAGCAGTTGGAGGAGTTACATGCGAAGGGTTTAATCAGACCCAATACTTCTCCTTGGGGTTCTCCTATCCTATTTGTGATGAAGACAGACAATACCCTTAGGCTCTGTGTGGATTATCAGAAGCTGAACCAGTTGACGGTCAAGAACCGATATCCCTTGCCGATGATTGATGATCTTTTCGATCAGCTTCGAGGAGCACAGGTGTTCTCGAAGATCTATTTGAGGTCCAGTTATTATCAGTTGTTCATTAGACCATCAGATATATCTCTAAAATCCTTCAGGGGCAGGTATGGTATCTATGAGTATACAGTTATGCCGTTCGGTCTCACAAACTAGACTACAGTTTTCATGGCACTGATGAACCAAGTGTTCCATCCCTACTTGGATTCCTTCATCATTGTCTTTATGGACGATATCTTGGTGTAATCCCACAATCGACATGACCATGCTACCAATATTGAGATCATTCTGAGTACACTGAGAGAGCATCGACTTTATGGTAAAATCTCAAAGTGCCACTTTTGGATTGATCAGAATCACTTCATGGGTCACATCATCTCAAAGGCAGGAGTATCTGTGGACCCAGAGAAAGTGAGAGATGTAGTTTATTGGGAGCAGCGGAAAAATGTTTTTGAGGAATGGAGTTTCCTAGGGACGGCAGGATACTACAGACGCTTCATTCAGAACTTTTCACGCCTAGCATAACCATTGACGTGTCTGACCAAGATGGGGGAACAGTTCTTGTGGTCAGATTCTTGTGAGTCAACCATTCAAGAGCTGGAGGGAAGGTTGACATCAGCACCAATACTAGTCTTCCCAGAGCCAAGAAAGAGATATACTATTTATTGTGATGATTCATGTATCGGGCTGGGCGCTGTGCTTATGCAGGGAGATGGAGTCATTGCATACAGGTCTCGGCGGTTGAGGCCACATGAGATGAACTACCCGACACACAATCTGGAGTTGGCAGCTGTTGTTCATGCCTTGCACTGTTGGAGACATTACCTTCTGGTAGAGAACTTCATGGTTTTTACTGACCACAAGAGTCTCATGTATATCTTCATTCAACGTGATCTGAATCTGAGACATCCCAGGTGGGTCGAGTATCTTCAGTCTTTTGATTTCAAGCATGCCTATACGACGGGAAAGGGAAACATAGCGGCAGATGCGTTGATAAGGAGAACTCAGATTCAGGCAGTTCAGGAGGCCAATAGTGAGTGGAAGCTTATGGATCTATTATCTAAGATGCATCTGGAGGTTCATGATAGATAGGGACAAACTTACCTATCTTATGTAGCTATTACCTCTACAGTTCTTGATTAGGTACGAATGAGGCAGTTATCAGACTCTGAAGGTATAGTCTTGCAGGAGAGTGTGTCAGGAGAGGACCCTCTTCCTGGATGGACAGTGGGTGAGGATGGGATCTTGCGTTTCCAGGGACGCGTATGGGTTCCAACAGACATACGGGAGGAGATGATGTGGGATTTTCATTCCTCAGTTTGGGCAGTTCATCCTGGCATCACCAAGATGTATCAGGATCTTCATCACCAGTACTAGTGGCTGGGTATGAAGAGTGATGTTGCTGGTTTTGTCTTCAGGTGTTCTACTTGTCAGCAGGTGAAGGCAGAGCATCAACGACCAACATGCCTTTTATAGCAGTTACCCATTTCAGAGTGGATGTAGAACGATGTCGTGATGGAATTTATGACCATATTTCCGAGGTCGCCTCGAGGTAACGATGTTGTTTGGGTTGTCATCGACAGGCTTACGAAGTTTTCTCACTTCTTACCGACCAAGGAGACCATCAATGCTGATAATCTAGGACGACTATAAATATGTGAGATTGTATGTCTACATGGAGTTCCACACTCCATTGTTTCAGACAGGGATGCACGCTTTACTTCTCAGTTCTGGCAGGGGCTTCAGATGGCTTTGGGTACACAAGTAATTTTGAGTACAACATACCATCCCCAGATAGATGGCCAATCCGAGCATACGATCCAGGTGCTTGAGGATATGCTCTGAGCTTTCATTCTAGAATTTGGCGGTTCTTGGGAGAAAAATATCCCTTTGGTGGAGTTCGCCTACAACAACAATTTTCAGGAGACTATTCAGATGACACCTTATGAGGCTTTGTACGGTAGGCCATGCCGTTCACCTTTATGCTGGCTGTAGATAGGAGAGGAGGCTTTACTGGGACCTCGTCTTGTTCAAGGGACCTCAGAGCAGTTTGAGTTGATTCAAAAGAGGATGACTACAACACAGTCTCGACAGAAGTCTTATGCTGATCAACAGAGATGACCTCTAGAGTTCGAGGTCGGGGATCAGGTTTTCCTACATGTCGTACCAAGGTTGGGACACAAGAGGATTCAGAGACATGGTAATCTTTCAAAGCGGTACGTTGGGCCGTTTGAGGTATTGGAGAGAGTTGGGCCGGTTTCCTATCGGTTGCAGTTACCTCATAAGTATCGGGCTATGCACGACGACTTCCACGTCTCTCAACTCCGATGTTACTTTTTAGACCTGTCTCATGTCATTCAACCCGAGGAGGTTGAGCTTGAAGCAGATGCGTCGTTTGAGGAGAATCCTATCGGGATTGTCGATCACAGTATGAAGGTTCTCCGTAGACAGTATGTTCCTCTTGCATGCGTGCTATGACAACACAAGCGAGTATAGGACGAGACATGGGAGAGGGAGGCCGATGTTCCATCGCAGTGGCTGGAGCTGTTCAGGGTTTCTCCTTTTACCCCTCTCTAGGGAAATTTGAGGATGAATTTTTTTAACGGGGGAAGTCTGTAAGAACCCAGATCTTTGTTTCAGGTATGTTTTTCCTTTTCTAGTCATTTTTGAGAAAAGAGGAATATCTGGAATTTTTCTAAGTACACATCATGTACTTTATAAGTACCCACCGTGTACTTTGATGCAGCGCTAGGCCATGTGTTGGCCGTGTCTCGGCCACACACACGGTGTGTAGGGGCGATGTGGATGCCGCTTAAAGCAGAGTACAGAAAGGCCTAGTACACGCCGTGTACCCCATAAGTACACAACGTTTACTTTCATTTTTTTTAAATGGACCGAGGTCACGCCTGACAGACATAACTTACATCTTCTTCAGGTTCTTCGTCTGAGAGAAATCGTACGACCGCAAAACTTCTCAAAGCCCCTGAGCCTCTGTCTATTCTCTAAATCGACCGTCATCGATTGCGTTGGAACCGTAGCGGTAAGACCTTCATTCTCTTGGAGCTTTGTTTTCCAATTCATCCTCTTTCTCAATATATTATGGGTTGAGCGTTTTTTGCATTTTCGTAGATCTACACCGTTCTAAATAGAACCAATACTTGTGGTTCAAGTATATCAATCTCCTAGGATCGTGGTAGGTGGTTTGTGCCTTTCTGTAGGAAGTCTTTGAATATTTTGTGCAATTACACCAATTCCCTTGAATGTGGAATTGTGTGTTTCCTATTTTTTCCCCTATTGTTTGACTACATTGCTTGATTGCATGAGTAGAGGTCGATTCTTGTGAATAGGGTAATCTTTACTGAGCTTTGGATTTTTTTCCATGCATGTTTTTCTTGTTAGGAATTTTTCTAGTTTCCATGCCTAGTTATAGGATAGTGGAACTGTTGTACTGCTATGTTTTTATGCCTTTGAATAATAGCAAAGTAGTTATTGAGGTTTACTGGGGCAATATGTGCACTGTGCATGTTTGTTTTACATGGGGCTGTGAGAACCTAGTGTAGTAGAACATAGGGAGAATGGACGTAAGGGCTTCTCTAGAGTGTCTTTAATTTACGATGCGAGACCATAGGGGGAATTGACATTGAGTGATTCCTCAGAGAGTCTGTAGTTCCTCGATGGGGGCCACAAGGGGAATGAGACGTTTAGTGCTTCCCCAGAGAGCCTTTTGAATGATATGAGACTATAGGGAGAATTGACGGTGAATGCTTTCTCAGAGAGTCTATTTATTTTATTTTTACTCTAGCTGAACCAGAGGGGTGAGACTGTGTGTACCTCCCAAAGGGTTGCTAGTACTTGTAGGTTGAACCGTAGGTGTTAGGCTGTGAGAAATACCCAGAGGTTACCTTCTTGTTCTACTTGCGTGAGTGGCTATTTCTTGTTTGTAAACTATATCCTCTAAATTGTGGACTATTACTGCTGTGTATTATCCTGTTTACTACTTACTGCTTACTGCTTACTACTTACTGTTTACTACTTACTGTACTTCACCTACCATATGGTCACTGACTGTTAGGCACAGATCTTTGGGTGTTTGCCTACTGGAACATTTTCTCACACCCAGTTCGGGCCATGCTTTTGGGCCCAAATAGATTATATTATTGTAGGAATAGATAAGCGTAAGATCCCATCAACTTCAGGTTTTTGATTGCTGTGGAGCTGGAGAGCATGGGACCAAGTCGAGGCTTACGATGCTGAGGAGTCGCTCATCTGTTTTTCTTTTGTACTTTGGATTAGTACTGTTTTCAGCATTGTGACTTGTTTGGATGTTTTTCTAGACATATATATATATATATCAGGAATCAGTATTATATATGTGTGCTCTATTTTTCTTCTTTCAGTATTCTGCTATTTATTTCTATATGGATTATTATTACATCCGCTGTTGTATGTTGGTTACTTCCGCTGTGTACTCTGCCAATGAGGGCATAGTTTCCCCACTATCACACCCAAGGCCCTCACTGCTAGTTGGAAGCCTCTAGAGTTTTGGGAAATGAGCTTGAGGCCATGTGACCAACCGGGTAAGGGGTGCCTTCCAGAACTGGGACGTTACATGAACATACTGTTTATATGTACAAAGAACTACTGCCTCACAAAACGATGATTGTTAAATTTTCCTTTACCACCTCTCACAGTGGTAATTATGATGGAAAATATTTTTATATATGATATATAATATTTTTATAATATCTTTATGATTTTTTAATTTTTATTTAAAACTTACCTTTATGCTTTCTATCTTCTGTAAATATGATAATTTAGTTTGAGGATGTGTGGACTACCGCCCCCTCAAAGTGATGTGACTCGTTGATGACATATATGGAAGGTAAAAGGTATGGTATTAATAAAAATATATAACACATATAACATAGATATTATACAATAAATATGATATCCATATGTATCATTTACTTTTTATTCTTATAAAATGACAAAGAAATGAAAGTAGCATTCATGCATACATACGCCATACTGTCTCCATGAATGGTTCACTTCATTAATAATCTAAAAACATTATATTTTATTAAAAATGAATTTTTACTGAATATATAAGGCAATTACGTCATGGATTCAATTCTGGATATGATGAAACCATGATCTAATTAATAATAACAACAAATACAAATTCAAAATATACTAGAGAAAACTAGGAAATTAACACTAGAAATAGTTAAAATAATGAAATATTGTTAAAGAATGGGTAATGAGATATTTTAAGAAGATTATATGTGATATTATAAACATTAGGATAATTATGGTATAAGTTAGTCACATATTTTAAACCACTATACAAAAGGATAAATATGACACAACAAAAGGAAAGTTAAGGTAAGAGAATTTCATCTCAATTAACATTCCATTGAGACTTAACTATTATTATACACCAATTCACTTCTATTTGGTGTATATACTACCTTTTTAATGTAATATCATGAATGAAGTTAGTATAATGATATGATAAGTTTATTTTAATGTCATAACGTTTTGTGGATTATGATTTAAATGTTTCAATGTGGTACAAGACACTTTGAAATTTTTAAAGATTACTCTCCTCAAGAATGTTCTTAATGATTATCATTACAATCTCACTTCCTTTTTTGATTGTTAACATTATTTCAAAACAATTACATTTTTTTTAATTATTATTCATTGGAAACATACTTGAATATCCATATTATTATATAACATATATTATTATTTCCAAAACAGTATTCCATTTTTCATACGGTGTTCACATTGACAGTTAATTGATTAATTGTGGAATTATTGATAATATATGTATTTCTCCTTCAATACAGTTATTTGATAAGGGATATTAGTTATTTTGATCATTCAATATGAGTAATTTTTTAAACTAGCAATGATGGGTGTAGCCCAAACTTTATATAGCTCTTTGATGCATCGATAGGTTCTCATGAGACAAATTAGCTTGCCAAATTAAATGGGTATCTATTTGCAGTCTTAAACTATTTTGTGAATGTTCTTAACAGTAATATATTTTCATGGGCCTCAGATATGACATCCAAAAATTTTGAATTTCCATTATTTAGGTTTTGTTATTATTTATCCATGATAATTTTCATTGACATATCTATTAATATATTTCATTTCAGTTCATTGATTAAATGATATGTGTTTAAGTTTCTTACCTTGACATATTAATTTTTCCTTATCTAGTTTTTTGGAATGACATGTGTTATAATTTATTTACCATTCCATGTTAATTTATTCTAGTTGATTCATTATTTCATTCACTTTACTAACCCATAGTAAGAACTTGATATCACCCTTATTATGTTTCATTTATCTAGGTAATGAAGAATAAATATTTGAATAAGCTATAAGGATGTAGTTTATATAATTTTATTATATATCATGGATTTATTTTATATTTCCCAACGTATTATAGGTATAATTTATGTAATTTTTACTTCCAAGACATCTAAACTAAAAGGTTCTTTGGGGTTTTATTCCTTGTAATAATTCCAATATAATAAAGTAATTCACTAGATCCGGGCATCTAGAGTCAAGGTGTTACTATTGGTTTCATAGATTTTTTATGAATAACCTTAAAAATAGATTTAGAAAACATAGATTAGGGATCACAACCCTAATATGGAAATTGAATACAAGTATACAAAGAAATCCTAGAATTTTGGTAAGGTAGTGATTATGTGGGTATTCCTAGCAATACATCTCTGTCTGGATATTCCAAGTGGATGTGGTTTTAGAAAAGATGTACCTAAGAGTATTAAATATGAAAATGTGTCTAGGCCTGATTCAAGGTAACCAAGTATAAAAAAATGGGCCTTGTTGTGAACCAAGTTTGACACTCATGGGGGATACACTTAAGATAGTTCACATTTTCTATACCAACAATTATGTCGGATTTAAAAGAAGGGATTTCCACAAAGCAAATAATGTTTATGGTTCTAGGATTTATGAGGCATAAATTTATGTTATGTGATATACCTTGTTTAGAGTTATAAAAAGTTCTTAATTTAATGAGCTAATCTAGTATATGGAATTGTTTAGAAATGGAACCTAGAAGAAGGAATGAGAACTACACCAATGAATGTGATACAAAGAGTAAAAAGTATCATATATTTCACGGTCATAAGAAAGCATTTTGAAGGGAAATAGTCTCACACATATTTTCATCATATGAGGAAATAGTATCATCTGTTAACAAGATACGTAAATAATTCTATGATTTCAATGTCCATAAAAGAAATCAAGATAAAAATACGATGGAAGTGATAAATATTGATAAAAGGAATAAGGAAATGAATGGTTTTTCCACATGTGATAATGGTGGAATGAATCACTCAGGTAAATTCTTGAAGAGAATGGTATTTTTTTATAAGTCTAGATAAAAAGGACACCAAGTTCGTGATTTCAAGGGTAAGAAAATGGTTTCCAATGTACAATGCTTCAACTATATGTATATGGGACACTATATGAATCAATATCTCTAGAGTCAAAGGAATATAAGCCCAAGTGAACATATATGATAATTATAAAATTTTCTACTATCACAGATGAATAGGAATTATTAATATATATATTTATGAATTTTTTTCATTTGAATATTTTATCAGCAATGCACTGGTTATATGAATTATAGAATATGTGAGGATTGTGATGCATTACTTTTTCATAAAGGATTTGATATCATATGTTCAATGGTACCAAGAAAAGTTATTCAATAGAAATTTAAACAGTTTAGAAAATAAATTATTGAGGGTAAGACAACCCTTATCATGTTCTTTATTTTTAGATAATGATGAAGAAATTATTGATTTGGGTAAGTGCTAACTACCTTGGAGCTTATTAATTACTTTTTGATAAGTGGTCTATTATATTATTGACGGAGATTAAAACACTTTTTTATTTATTAAATATATCTAATAACATGTGTCTTACATAAGGGACAAGGGATAATTCTTGTTTCTAATAATGTTTTAGAAGGATTAGAGTTATTGACATATTTTAAGAAGATAAATGATGAAGTTATTTAATTGTTTGGAATGTGAAAATTTAGAGCTACATCATTTTGATTAAAGGCTAATGATAAGTTCATCTTGGAAATTCAATGACCGTCTTTATAAAGTGATGAATCACAATCTTTTACAAAAGTTAACCATTTATAAAATGGTTTAAATTGATCATTGGATGAAATTATAGAGGAAAATGTATTACTTCACCATTTTATGCATCATGTGCTAAGAAATGACGTTGAAATGGTTTGAGGCATAATAAAATCAAAATATAATGTCTATAGAAACATATATTTACTTATATTATTATAGTGTGAAAGAATTAATTAACTATAGTAAAAGGGATTTTGAAATAAAAATATTTTCTGATTATCATCATTTTAATGATATCAAAAGACGTTATTCACCCCTCTGGATTGTGGTGTTGTGGTATATAACATTCAGATGAACATGTTCTCTATCACCCTCCATCAGAACATGATTGTTATATTTTTCCTTTGTAACCATGTTTCCATTTCCCACCTAGGTTATCCTATTAGTTTACCTAGTTATGCGACCTTTGTACTTTCCTTTCTCTCTTATTAGGGAGATGTGATATTAACCTTTTTTATGATTTTGATCTTTTTGTAATAGATTATTTTCAATCCCTAGATTAATGAGATATCAATTAAGTTATGAGGATTAAATTTAATTAAGGTGGAGAGAATGTAACACCCCAAAATTATAAATTAAGAACATTGTATTCTATATCACGTATCACACGCGACACCAAGCGTGTAAGGAGATATAATACCTTGATACTTTAAAACATATTTACTATTTTAAATATATTTTATATATTTTATATTTGGAAATTAAATCCACATAGAGTCATATTGTGTGACACGCAAGAGAGACCTCCCTCAATACCTTTTGTTATATGCAAGAGTGACCTTCCTTGATAGCTTGTGTCATACGCAAGATTGAGTTTCACCGAATAAAAATGTAATATTAAAATATTATTATTTAATATAATATGATATAACCTAGTTGTTATGTTAGTAATTATGAATAGTTTAAACTAACCTAGGAAATATATTTTTTATAAAAATATAACATTAATTAATAGGCTACAAATTAATTTGAAATGGATATAGGAACCAATTGAATATAAACAGAATGTTTTTATATAAAGCCATTTTTTTTCTCACAAAGCTATTTTATTCTAATAAATTAATGTAATAATAATTAATGAATTATTTTAATGAAATATATATGTTAAATATTATATAAAATATTTTTATGTTAATCCCATGGATTTGATAAGCATAGGATCACAAAAAACCCCTCATTACACATAAAATACAATATTTTTATTAAAAGTAGGTTTACCACCTTTTAATGGTGTATCTATTTTAAATATAAATTTTTACAAATTTATAAATTTAATTTTATAAAATAAACATCTTTTTTAAATTTAGGATGTCGAAATTATCTGAGGGGGAATTTTTGGAATTTTTCAGAGAAACTTTAGTTTTTGATTAATAGTAAAAAATACTACATTTTAGATAAATAATATCTTTTCATTTAAATAATTATTAATGTTAAATTATATTTCATTTTATTAAAAAGTAATATTATATTAATTATAAATATAGTAATACCATTCAGTTTATTATATTCAATTTCACTTTGAAATTGAATATAAAAACTTAATAATCTTTTAAACATTTTTCTACTAAAACTAGTAAATTCGTTCGTCTGCGAGATTAGCATTAATCTTAATATTCCTAATTCTATGATTTTAATTTCTAAAATACAACATAAAACATTTTAATAAATATATTATTTAGATTTTAATTATACCAAGTTATTTTTTGACCAAAAATATTAGTAAACATTATTAAAATAAATCACAACGATTAAGGTTAAATTATTCTTAATTTGTGACTAAACTTTAATCTTAGGGGCCAAAATGACCTATCCAATTGTCCAAAACCCAGTTTATGGACATATTTAGACCATAAAACTTTTTTATTGAGTCTATATGGTTTTTATGACTTTTTATTAGGCAATAACATGTGTATACCTAACTTGTTTTAAACAATTCCAAGTGAGTCCTTTTCCTTCCCTATAACAGGCCACCACATGTCCCACATCTTTAAAACTCTCAAACATCATAGTACCAGCCAATAAAAACCCAAATAGTCTCCCAAAATTAGTCTCCTTGACCTATAATCATCTATTTTTGGAGAAATTGTTCCAAGGAATCCTTTTGGTATAAACCAAAATAAGTTACTCGATTAAGAGGTAAGGTCTTCTCTCTAGTTTCTTAGTTCTATTTCCATTATCTATCCCCTAAAATCTTATTATTATATTATTAAATAAAAAAATTCTTCAAAATATACTAGGATGTTTTTATGTTAATATTTCTACCTACATTTACACACACATCCTTCTAATGGGTGACGAACATACCATTTTTGTGTACGGTGAACTACTGCCTCACGAAATGATGATTGTTGAATTTTACATTACCACCTATCATGGTGGCCATTATGATGGAAACTATATTTATATATGATATATAATATATTTATAATATCTTTATGTTTCTATAATTTTCATTTAGAACATAACTATATGCTTTTCATCTTGTGTAAATACGATAATTTCGTTTGAGGAAGTGTGGACTACCGCCTCCTCAAAGAGATGTGACTTGTTCACACCATATATGGAATGTATAAAGGATGTCATTAAGAAAAATGTTTAAAATATATGCAATTTATATTATAATGGAATTATAATATACATATGTATCATTTAATTTTCATTCCTTTAATATGAAAAAGAAATAAAAGTAGCGTTCATGCGTACGTACGACCTACCGTCTCTATGAATGGTGCACTTCATTTCTTATCTAAAAACTTTATAGTTTATTCTAAATAATTATTTACTGAATATATAAAATAATTAATTCATGGTTTACTTTATGGAGATGATTTATCCGTGATCTTATTAATAAGAACAACAAACAAAAATCCAAAAACATTCTTGAGAAAACTAGGCAATTAACACCAAAAATAGTCAACATAATGAAATATTGTTAAAAAATGGCTAATAATATAGTATAAAAAGTTGATATATGATATAATAGACATGAGTATAGTTATGGTATTAGTTTTTAACATATTTTAAACCACTATACAAAATTATAAATACCACACAACAAAAGGAAGGTTAATGTAAGGGAATTCCATCTCATTTACATTTCATTGAGAAAAAAAAATTATTATACACCAATTCAATTTTAGTTGGTGTATATACTAAATTTTCATGTTATGTCATCAATATCCTTATTCCCATGACATTATAAGTTTAATTTAATGTGATTTCATTATGGGTATTATGATTTAAATGTTTTACAATGGTAGGAGACACTTTGGAATCATTAAAGATTATTCTCTTCATGAACATTATTAATGATTATCCTTACAATATAACTTACTTTAGTGATTTTAAAAATATTTTGAAACAATAAATTTATTTTAATAACTATTCATTGGAGATTTAGTTGAATATTTATATTCTCATACAATGGATATTAGTTTTTCCTAAACTGTATACCATTTTTCATATGGTGTTTACATTGACAGTTATTTTATTAATTGGGGAATTATTGATAAAATCCATATTTTTCATTTTGTATTATATTTGATAAGGAATAATAGTTATTTTGATTATTCAATATGAGGAATTTTTTGGACTGGGAATGACGGGTGGATCCCAGACATTATATAGCTCCTTGATGAGTCGATGAGTTTTCATGAGACAAATTAGATGGCCAAATTAAACGGGGTTCTATCCATAGTATTAAACCATATTGTGATAGGTCTTGACGGTAATAGGTTTTCATGTACCTCAGAAATGACATCCAAAAATTAAGCATTCCCTTCATTTATTATCAGTCCTTATTCATCCACAAGATTTGGGATTGACATATATATGGATACATTTCATTTTAGATCTTTGATTAAATGACTTATGTTTCAGTTTCTTAACTTGAAATATTGATTTTCTCGTTATATAGTTTTTTTATAGAATGTGTTTTCAGGTATTTACATTTCAATTTTAATTTATTATCATTGATTCATTATTTCTTCCACATTACATACCCTTACTGATCATTTGATCTCAACATTTTTATATCTCAATTATCCTAGTAATGAAGAAGAAATATTGGAATATGAATTAAAGGATGCAGTTTATTTCATTTTATTAGATATCATGTTTTTATTTTCTTTTTCACAATGTATTATCTGTATCATAAATTTAATCTAGCATTCAAAGACTATTACATTGAACAATCCTTTGGGATTTTATTCATTATAATAATAAAAATGTAATAATGTAATGCACTGGATCTAGGATTCTAGGTTCAGGGGTTATATGTTCTTGGTAAAGCATATACCATATATTATAATGCAACTAGAGTTGGTATTAGAGCAGTTTTGATGTTGGAGGATTGAGTGGTTGCTTATGGACCCATAAATATGAGACCACATGAGAGAAATCACCCTAGTCATTATTTGGAGTTATATGTGGTTTTAAATTCTCTTATATTTTAGATATACTATCTTATGTATGAGATGTTTATGGTAAACACTGACCATAAGTGCCTCAGGTACATATTTTCTCAGCAAGACCTGAACATTTGAAAAATGTGGTGGGATGGGTATTTACATTCATTATAATTTGAGTTGGATTATACACCAGAAAAGGTCAACATAATTTCTGAATATTTCATTAGGAAAACACTTGAAGATGTAGTGTGGGTTTCCTGCAATGAATGGTGGATGATGACACTCTTTGAGGACATGTATCAAGATGTTCAGGAGTCTAAAAGATGAGTATCTCTAACTTTGAAATATACTATATCTTTGTTTTATATTGTATCAACAAAGAGTATTTTTTATTGATAAAGAGGGATTATTTATTAGAGAAAACTTATATGGTGGGGGACACCATTAGGATAGTCTCATAGAAAGAATAATTTTCTTTTTTCCCATGGCTGAGTATGGGTTCCTATTAGCTTGTGTGATGATCTGAGGGGAGAGTTTCATGATTCTTGATGGGATGTACATCCTAAAATGAAAAATATATATCTTTATCTATTTAAATAATACTGGTATTCATGAATGAAGAATTAGGTGTTGGTATTTTTGGTGATATTTTTCACTAGTTAGCAGATGAAACCCGAGCATCAAAGTCTAGATGGACTATTGGATCCTCTGTCCATTCATGAGTGGAAATGGGATGATATCACTATGGATTTTGTGATAGGATTTCATATTATAACCTATAATAACGATATTGTATGGGTTATCATGGATTGAATGATGAAGTTAGCCCACTTTTGGACTATTAGGGAGACTTTCATAGTTGATGATTTTGGTATTCATTATGTGAGAGAGATAGTTTGGTTTCACAGTGTTACGAGGAGTATCATTTCAAATAGAGATCATCATTTAAAATTTTGGTTCTGGTAGTGTCTTCATATGGATATGGGATCATAGTTTCTTTCGATGAAAACATGTCATCCTTAGACTGATGGGAAATCTGAGCAGACTATTAAGGTTCTAAAGGATATGTTACAAATTTGTGTTTTGGATTATGATTGTTCATGGGAAAAGAATATATAACTATAAAAGTTTTTGTACAATAAGAGATTCAAAACATTGATTCATTTGGAACATTATAAGTCATTTTATGGAATTCCATTCCATTCACATGTTTTTTGGTTGGAGGAAGATGAGTTAGCACTTGTTGGGCTTAGTCTTTTGCAGGATACTTCTGATTAGGTTCAGAAAAATAAAAGGTGATTGGTAACCACATAGAGTTGGAATAAATCATACAATTACCATCAAATATGACCTATGGAGTTCAAGGTTGTTCATTTTGTTTTCATTAGAGTTTCACTAAGGTTGGAGAACCACCAAATCTAGAAATAGGGTAAGCTAGAACACAAGTTTGTTGTGCGCTTTGAGATAGATGAGAGGGTCGGTTCAGTAGTGCACTGATTATCCCTTTCATAGTACAACAATTCTATGCACAACATGTTTTACATATCTTATGTTTAGAGATATTATCCTGACCATTATCACTTGATAGACATTGAGGACACCGATCTTTTTTTAGATTCATCCTTTTAAGAGAATCCAATATGGATTGTCGATTATAGTGAGAAGTATCTTGAGGGCAGAATTATACCTTTGATTCAAGTGTAGTGGTAGCATTGGTGTGTTTAAGAGGATAAATGGGAGAGGGATTCTGATATGTGATCATAGTGTCCAGAATTTTTTGTTGAGAACCCACAGTGATTCTTGGAATTACTTAGGAATGAGATGTTATATGGTGGGGAGGTTATAAGATCTCAGCTTTTTGTATGTACGTTTCTCTATGATTTTTATGTTTGACCATGGTCTCTAAGTATTGTTTAGATATAGAGATCCTTTATTGGGTAAAATGACCTAATGTTTAAGGATTTTTTTTATTTTAATTAATGGAGTCTAGGTATAAATGTGATAACTAGGATTATGAGGGTTTCCCATGAGTTTGTAATACATCATTGGTGGTTTGAGAACTTTCATAAAATATGGGATGAAAATTGTTCCCTGTATAATTAAACACCTTATATATGTTACACAACATGTAACTGCCTGAAGAAAAATGCCATGAACATGTTTATGAAAATAAGTGGTTACAATCATGTAGATAATTCATGGTTTGTAAATGTTTATTGAGATAAATATTAACCTATGGTGATGTGTTTTTAGAATGACTTGAAAATGAATAAATATGTGATGTGAAATATTAAACACCATGAATGTAACAGCCCAAGATTTTATAAAAAAATATTCTTTTTAATTTTATTAATGTCTTGTGTTGTACGCTACACCAAAAGGAGCTTGCACAACACACATCCTTGTCTTGCCTTGCATTACACGCAATCGCGACCTTCCTCGATAGCGTGTGTAATACGCAATACCGAGTTCCACTAAACAACGATGTGCTATTAAAATATTATTAAAACTAGCCGTTATGAATAGTAATAACCACTTTTGAAAATTCTGTAAATCTTATTTTTCAAAATGAACTTCATTCTTGGATTCGGAGTATCGAATTTAGCCTAAGGTGAAATTTTGGTACTTTTCGGATAACTTTCATATTCTGATGAATAGTGAAAAATTACTAAATTATAATTAAAAACAACTTTTTTAATCGAAATAATTAATAGTGATAAATTAATAATTTGAGTGGTTTTAAAGTATATTTAGAATATATTTTTACAATTTAATACAATGTTGGTCATTGGTTGTAATTTCACATTTAAACCAGACATAATCAAGTGTCAATCTTTTGATATATATTGTTTCCTAAAAACACGTTATTTATTTTAACAGCGGGATATAATTATAAAATTAATTAATGCAACTTCTATGTTATGAATTTGGTAAAATAGATTTCATTTTTGAATTCGGAATATGAAATATAGCTTAGGATGAAATTTTGGCATTGTTTTGAAAAACATCAATTTTTGATGAATAGTGAAACTACTAAGTGAGAGTTAAAAAAACTGAATTTTTCATAAAACTTAATTTTTCCGCTTCTGTGAATGGAATTTCGAAAATCCGAGAGACACGGTTAATATCAAGGACTAGAATGCGGTTCAATGAGATGAAAATAATTTTTTGGTGAATAGTAACTTTTTACTTTTTTTACCGCGGTTAATAGTAAATAGGGTAACTAAGGGTAAATATGATATTAATATTACCCTAACACATGTCCTAATTCTATTGGACAAGTGTAATTCGACCAAAAACAAACTTAGGAATAAAATATGACCATTTAGGCCCACTTGGATTAGATTAGGACATTTATTATTAATTTATTTAAAGAAAGGTTAAAATAGTTAAAATCAAAGTTTAATAAGTAAATCATTTTTCATATGGGGTTATACATAAGATAAATTCGATTTTAAATATTCATTAGAAAGCTAATAAGATTTACTACATGATGGTATTTTATTTGTAATTTTTAGACATAAAATAATTTAATTTATTTATGACACAACGATGATGCAGTAATTATCTTATTAATGAAATATTGACATAATTGATGTTATAAACACCAAAATAAATGTAATTTGAGATTTTTTATGAATTCCACTAATATTCTAGGTTACTATGATATATTAATGTTGATTTAATCAACTTGGTTCGAACATTTAATTCTGTTATGACTTTCACAAAAATCATATATCAAATAGTGTCAAAATTGACACAAAATGTTTTTAAATCAAATATTATATTATTAATTGTTATTGTATTCCTAAAAATCTAAGGTTCGGCCAAATGACCTAGATAAGGATATATATATTAATAATAAACAATTTGGGGTTCGTTTGGCATGTTATAGTTAGTTTATTAACCATATAGTGAAAGACAACAAAAAGACATGATAAAAGTTAAATTATTTAACTTAGAGTTAAATCTAATTGATAAGGTTAAAATAATATCCTAAACTTGTCTAAATTCTATTGGTTGATAGTATTTCTACCCATCCCCACTTTAGCTTCGAAATAAGACCCTTTGGAACCATTATAAACCGATTTTGACTTTAATATAAAATAATATTTTGAGATATTCCTAAGGTGCCCCTCTCCTCCCCTATAAAAGGACACCTCCTCCCCCTCCTCCTCACACCAATTTGAGCACTCAAGCTCGGCCAAACCCTGCCAAAATTCCTTCTCCACTTCCCTAGAAACATCCTAGAGGTTCTGGTCTTCCTCAAAGACCAATTCTAGTGCCCTAAGAGGAGGTCTCAAAGAGGCACTTCAAAGAAGAGGTAATTACCGTTACCAATTCTTTCATCTTTATTTCTTCTTCCACTTCTTCTTCTTAGGTTGTTTCATTATGAAGTAATAACATCAGTATCACTCATATACTGATATGTTATTATAAGTATGAAACAACCCTATTTCACCATCTATCCATCCTACGGAAAAAGAAATCACCGCGCGTGCGTACGTACGGAATACCGTCTCCACGCCGTGGTGTAATCTATTTTCCACCACCACCTTACATGGATGGGTATAATGGGGTAATGAATAAATATACATAGTTATTACAACATCATATTGATTCTGATATATTGTATAATCCACTCCAATTCAATTCAATATTTATAGAAATGATATCATCGCTCGTGCGTACGTACGGACTACCGTCTCCACGACGCGATGAGATTCATTCTCCATGTTAACCATTTAAGAATGATTATAATGTATATATAAGAAATAATAATGAAATAATGACATTATAAAGCTAATGGATTTATGTATATATATATACATATGTATGTCATCTACTTACTTCCATTTCAAGACAATAAGGAAAGAAAAACAGCGTTCATGCGTACGTACGGACTACCGTCTCCATGAACGGTGTTTTTCATTTTATTTATCTATCTATTATATATATATATATATACTGAATATATATGATATATAAATTATATTTTATATTCTGGAAGTAAGTAAATCATGATATAAGTAATAATGATGTCAAGAACAACAAGTCAAAACACCTACGATAAATGAAACGATTTTACCCAAAACACTTCTTTAACATGGAATTTACAAAAGAACGGGTAATATAATGTCATAAGTGAACCATATATGATATCATAACAATGAATATGATTCTGTAATAAGTCAATGACATTATTTAAATCATTATACAAGAGGTTCGGACACATACGAAGCAAATTGGACCTAAGGTAAGGGAAAATACCACAATCTCATTTTTATCCGAGATTGTTTATTCGTAAGTATTTACTGGGGTGTATTTTATCATCCACATCCATGTTCCCTCAATATGTAATATTGTTTCCATCCACTTACTATAGATTAAATCCAATTTTACCCTTAGGTGAGTTTTTAGTAAAGAATATGAAAGGAATCTTTTGTTTTTTTTCGTACGAGGTACTTTTTGACTTTTCCGACAAAAGTACGAAGAATGTTTTTTTTAACTTATACGACATGAATGGATTTTTAAAACATTACTTCAAAGAAGCTTCCTTTACAAGTTTCCAAGTTTATTTTTAATCATCTTATTTTATTTTAAAGTTGTATGACATGTTATGAAAGGAAAAATGTTTTTGAAGAAGAAAGGATATTTTCCTCAAGAATGGAGTTCAAGTGATTTATCAAAATTATTTTCCATCTAAGATAATAAAGGGTTATATTTTTATCCCTATTATTAAATTGATTTGATCATGTTGTGATGGAATTATTTTTATGAATTCCATTATCTTATATGAATTGATTTATGATGTCATGATGTTTCAAGAATCCCATTTTTGTTACTTGTGTTATGCGATGATGTATGTTTTATGATTATGTGGCACACATAAGAAAGGATTCATTATAAGATGGGTGGGACCTATATCTCCCTCCAATGCATTGGGTAAAGATTTTATATCTCATGAGATAGACATGGCTGGAACGGAAGGTTATTTCGGTTCAGTGATACAGGACTGAAACGAGGAGTGAACTCGGTTCAGAAAGGGACTTTGTCCACTAAGATAGTCTTGGCAATGAGTCATGACTAACAAGAAATGATTTTCCATGATTATGTGTGCATGCCACAAAGTTTCAAGTTTTATGTTATGATTATGGGGATCTCATTTTCACTTCTATGATTTATTCCATGTTAAGATATTATGATCTCTTTTGCAGGTTATGATTTTCAAAAAGATATGATATGATTTTTATTTCCTTTATTGCCCTTGCTGAGAATTTGAGCTCACCCTTTTATGTTTTCTTTTCCCCAGGATATAAAGAAAGGTTTTAGGTAAAAAAAAGGAAGATCTTTGTGGGATATTTTTAAGATCTTTCACCAGGATTAGAAGATTACGTTCCGAGTTTCCAAAGACACTAAACTATTACGATCCTTGTGTGTATATTTTTGTTATGTATTAAGTATTCCGCAAAAGTAATGTAATGTCCATGTATGTCAGGCTTCGGGTCTCTACAGTTGGTATCAGAGGAAAGGTTTAGTCAACCTTTGTAAACTAGGATGCGAAAACGTTAGTGAGATCCCTAGAGATATTTCTACGGTATGTCTAGGGATGTCCCTAAGGATAAGTAGACGTATAAGTTATAGTACTAGAACTACGCTAACTATCATAGAATTAATCCTAAGATGTTAGATATTGAAGGTACTCCCCCTTTATTATGTTGTTTTCCCTAGCATGATTTTTGCCTCTCACACTATTCTTTTTGGGTTTTTGAAAATGGCTGGAAACAAGATGATTCACGATAATGGAGGATATGATGGAAAATGGAATGATATTCTTCATAATGAAATGGGATTTGGAAGTCCAAACATAATTATTATGCAGAATCAGCAATCTCATAATATGATCAATAAAGTAAAATTTGGTAAGTTTCCTGACTCGGCTAATAAGAGAAAGATGGAGTTTCATGATGATCATAGAGGAAAGAAAGTTCAATTTCCCCTATGTAATTCATGTGGGAAGAGGCGTCAAGGAGAATGTTTCAAAGGAACTGGAAGATGCTTTGGGTGTGGAAAAGAAGGACACAAAGCAAGTAAGTGCAAAGGAAAAGGTTCAGTTAACACCATGGATGAGGATAATGGTATTGCTACGACATCAAAAATGGTTAAGTGTTTTAAATGTGGAATGTATGGGCATTATGCAAACCAATGTCCTAAGGGAAAGACTCATGAAGAGAATCAGTATGGCCATATGGGTAGTATTTATGTGGATGATCATGAAGAGACTACAAATGATATGTGAGATGAAAGAATTGTTGAAGCTCGGTTAATGGTTTAAGAATGTAGTGGAATGATTACATGTTTATCATGTGTAATGTTGTATAAGTAATTTCATGGTACTATGGAATAAAGAGACATGTAAGGATTGTTACATTGTTGTCTGATTAATGTTACCAGTAACCATGAAAGGTTATTCAGATACTTTTGGAAAGTAGATGATAAGTGCATAATGAAAGGATAAGAAGATAATGAGATGTTTGATTGTATTCATGAGCTCATGATTGATATAAGGACTAAGTGATATCATGGTTTGAGTATAAATAATTTTGAGGATTTTGGTATGTGTAAAGTGTTAACTTTTAACTGCATTCATGTTTTCACTAAGGTTCAAGGGGTATTCAAGAGTATACATGATTAAGGACTTTGAATGTTTGGAATGTGACCAACAAGACATATCTTATGATATGTGGGGATCAACGACAGTATTAAATCTCTGGTAATCGTTGTCACTATATTATGAGAGTGGACTGCAGTATTATGTATACGCCTAAAGATTAGACTGGATTATGTTGGACATAAGTTAGTATTGTTTAAGGATAGAAGATTTTCGATATTATTGATGGGATGTTATAGTAACGTAGTTTTAGAAAAAGGACAACCTGCAGGACGGGCGACATCCCATCGCTTCAGACAAGGCTGTAGGAATCGAACCCACAACCGAAGTGCGACTGGCCTTTATCGCCTACCACTGGCCTACAGGAAGTCCCTGTTTAGTAGAAACTAGTTTTATTATATTAAGCAGTATGATATATGAAGTATAAGTCCATTTTAGGAACCATATATGATTAATCTCACTATAGATCGATTTATGCATATAATTTTTGCTAACCTTTTGTTTGAGACAGATGGAATGGCCCGTCATTCTATCACATGATCTGCTAACACCTCACGAATAACAAATTCAACTTCATTTATTTAAGAGATGAAGTGGAAATTGTTCAAGGCACGAACAACAGTGAGATTGTACCAAAATAAAGTAAGTATTTATTCTAATTCAAATTTTCAACTTTAGGGGAAATGATCTTGAAAACCAAAAATGTTGTCCTAGTGATCTTATACCTGATGAATCAGATGGTACCTTATATCATCACAAATCTATGGATTTGTGATTACTGGCTTTTCCATAGCCATGTTCTCTACCACTCTCCATCAGAACATGATGGTTAGATTTCTCTTCCATATCCATATTTTCACCTATGTGGAAACCCAATGATTAGTTTATTTGGGTAACCATTACGTTTCATACTTTTGTTTTTAAAGATTGGTTTTGATATTCCTTTTTACGATGTGGGTTTCTATTAAAGAAACTTTCGAATAGTAAACCATTTATAACCCCGACGAATTTCGAGGGCGAAATTCATTTTAAGGGGGGTAGAATGTAACAGCCCAAGATTTTATAAAAAAATATTCTTTTTAATTTTATTAATGTCTTGTGTTGTACGCTACACCAAAAGGAGCTTGCACAACACACATCCTTGACTTGCCTTGCATTACACGCAATCGCGACCTTCCTCGATAGCGTGTGTTGTACGCAATACCGAGTTTCACTAAACAACGATATGCTATAAAAATATTATTAAAACTAGCCATTATGAATAGTAATAACCACTTTTTGAAATCCAGTAAATCTTATTTTTCAAAATGAACTTTATTTTTGGATTCGGAGTATCGAATTTATCCTAAGGTTAAATTTTGGTACTTTTCGGATAACTTTCATATTCTGATGAATAGTGAAAATTACTAAATTATAATTAAAAACAACTTTTTTAATCGAAATAATTAATAGTGATAAATTATTAATTTGAGTGGTTTTAAAGTATATTTAGAATATATTTTTACAATTTAATACAATGTTGGTCATTGGTTGTAATTTCACATTTAAACCAGACATAATCAAGTGTCAATCTTTTGATATATATTGTTTCCTAAAAACACGTTATTTATTTTAACAGCAGGATTTAATTATAAAATTAATTAATGCAACTTCTATGTTATGAATTTGGTAAAATAGATTTCATTTTTGAATTCGGAATATGAAATATAGCTTAGGATGAAATTTTGGCATTGTTCTGAAAAACATCAATTTTTGATGAATAGTGAAACTACTAAGTGGGAGTTAAAAAAACTGAATTTTTCATAAAACTTAATTTTGCCGCTTCTGTGAATGGAATTTCGAAAATCCGAGAGACACAGTTAATATCAAGGACTAGAATGCGGTTCAATGAGATGAAAATAATTTTTTGGTGAATAGTAACTTTTTACTTTTTTTACCGCGGTTAATAGTAAATAGGGTAACTAAGGGTAAATATGATATTACTATTACCCTAACACATGTCCTAATTCTATTGGACAAGTGTAATTCGACCAAAAACAAACTTAGGAATAAAATATGACCATTTAGGCCCACTTGGATTAGATTAGGACATTTATTATTAATTTATTTAAAGAAAGGTTAAAATAGTTAAAATCAAAGTTTAATAAGTAAATCATTTTTCATATGGGGTTATACATAAGATAAATTCGATTGTAAATATTCATTAGAAAGATAAAAAGATTTCCTACATGATGGTATTTTATTTGTAATTTTTAGACATAAAATAATTTAATTTATTTATGACACAACGATGATGCAGTAATTATCTTATAAATGAAATATTGACATAATTGATGTTATAAACACCAAAATAAATGTAATTTGAGATTTTTTATGAATTCCACTAATATTCTAGGTTACTATGATATATTAATGTTGATTTAATCAACTTGGTTCGAACATTTAATTCTGTTATGACTTTCACAAAAATCATATATCAAATAGTGTCAAAATTGACACAAAATAGTTTTTAAATCAAATATTATATTATTAATTGTTATTGTATTCCTAAAAATCTAAGGTTCGGCCAAATGACCTAGATAAGGATATATATATTAATAATAAACAATTTGGGGTTCGTTTGGCATGTTATAGTAAGTGTATTAACCATATAGTGAAAGAAAACAAAAAGACATGATAAAAGTTAAATTAGTTAACTTAGAGTTAAATCTAATTGATAAGGTTAAAATAATATCCTAAACTGGTCTAAATTCTATTGGTTGATAGGATTTCGACCCATCCCCACTTTAGCTTCGAAATAAGACCCTTTGGAACCATTATAAACCGATTTTGACTTTAATATAAAATAATATTTTGAGATATTCCTAAGGTGCCTCTCTCCTCCCCTATAAAAGGACACCTCCTCCCCCTCCTCCTCACACCAATTTGAGCACTCAAGCTCGGCCACACCCTGCCAAAATTCCTTCTCCACTTCCCTAGCAACATCCTAGAGGTCTGGTCTTCCTCAAAGACCAATTCTAGTGCCCTAAGAGGAGGTCTCAAAGAGGCACTTCAAACAAGAGGTAATTACCGTTACCAATTCTTTCATCTTTATTTCTTCTTCCACTTCTTCTTATTAGGTTGTTTCATTATGAAGTAATAACATCAGTATCACTCATATACTGATATGTTTTTATAAGTATGAAACAACCCTATTTCACCATCTATCCATCCTACGGAAAAAGAAATCACCGCGCGTGCGTACGTACGGAATACCGTCTCCACGCCGGGGTGTAATCTATTTTCCACCACCACCTTACATGGATGGGTATAATGGTGTAAAGAATAACTATACATAGTTATTACAACATCATATTGATTCTGATATATTGTATAATCCACTCCAATTCAATTCAATATTTATAGAAATGATATCATCTCTCGTGCGTACGTACGGACTACCGTCTCCACGACGCGATGAGATTCATTCTCCATGTTAACCATTTAAGAATGATTATAATGTATATATAAGAAATAATAATGAAATAATGACATTATAAAGCTACTGGATTTATGTATATATATACATATGTATTTCATCTACTTACTTCCATTTCAAGACAATAAGGAAAGAAAAACTGCGTTCATGCGTACGTACGGACTACCGTCTCCATGAACGGTGTTTTTCATTTTATTTATCTATCTATTATATATATATATATACTGAATATATATGATATATAAATCATATTTTATATTCTGGAAGTAAGTAAATCATGATATAAGTAATAATGATGTCAAGAACAACAAGTCAAAACACCTACGATAAATGAAACGATTTTACCCAAAATGCTTCTTTAATATGGAATTTACAAATGAACGGGTAATATAATGTCATAAGTGAACCATATATGATATCATAACAATGAATATGATTCTGTAATAAGTCAATGACATTATTTAAATCATTATACAGGAGGTTCGGACACATACGAAGCAAATTGGACCTAAGGTAAGGGAAAATACCACAATCTCATTTTTATCCGAGATTGTTTATTCGTAAGTATTTACTGGGGTGTATTTTATCATCCACATCCATGTTCCCTCAATATGTAATATTGTTTCCATCCACTTACAATAGTTTAAATCCAATTTTTCCCTTAGGTGAGTTTTTAGTAAAGAATATGAAAGAAATCTTTTGTTTTTTTTCGTACGAGGTACTTTTTGACTTTTCCGACAAAAGTACGAAGAATGTTTTTTTTAACTTATACGGCATGAATGGATTTTTAAAACATTACTTCAAAGAAGCTTCCTTTACAAGTTTCCAAGTTTATTTTTAATCAAATTCTTTTATTTTAAAGTTGTATGACATGTTATGAAAGGAAAAATGTTTTTGAAGAAGAAAGGATATTTTCCTCAAGAATGGAGTTCAAGTGTTTTATCAAAATTATTTTCCATCTAAGATAATAAAGGGTTATATTTTTATCCCTATTATTACATTGATTTGATCATGTTGTGATGGAATTATTTTTATGAATTCCATTATCTTATATGAATTGATTTATGATGTCATGATGTTTCAAGAATCCCATTGTTGTTACTTGTGTTATGCGATGATGTATGTTTTATGATTATGTGGCACACATAAGAAAGGATTCATTATAAGATGGGTGGGAACTATATCTCCCTCCAATGCATTGGGTAAAGATTTTATATCTCATGAGATAGACATGGCTGGAACGGAAGGTTATTTCGGTTCAGTGATACAGGACTGAAACGAGGAGTGAACTCGGTTCAGAAAGGGACTTTGTCCACTAAGATAGTCTTGGAAATGAGTCATGACTAACAAGAAATGATTTTCCATGATTATGTGTGCATGCCACAAAGTTTCAAGTTTTATGTTATGATTATGGGGATCTCATTTTCACTTCTATGATTTATTCCATGTTAAGATATTATGATCTCTTTTGCAGGTTATGATTTTCAAAAAGATATGATATGATTTTTATTTCCTTTATTGCCCTTGCTGAGCATTTGAGCTCACCCTTTTATGTTTTCTTTTCCCCAAGATATAAAGAAAGGTTTTAGGTAAAAAAAAGGAAGATCTTTGTGGGAGATTTTGAAGATCATTCACCAGGATTAGAAGATTACGTTCCGAGTTTCCAAAGACACTAAACTATTACGAACCTTGTGTGTATATTTTTGTTATGTATTAAGTATTCCGCAAAAGTAATGTAATGTCCATGTACGTCAAGCTTTGGGTCTCTACAATGAATTACTTAGACCCAAAAATTTTAAGTGGGTAGAAGTTATGATTCTCTCATTTATTCAGTGAAACCACTCCCTCTCCAACATATGATGAGTTTTAGGTGATTTTGGAGTCTCCTAATCTCCTCTGGAAATCTCGATCATGCATCTGATCCTTGGTGAGTGCTTTTACTCAGGTTTCCATTCTATTATGTCTTTCTTCTATTGAATTAGTATTTTCTTTTTATATTTGATATATAATCATGTTGATATTTACCTGGGTTTATTTAGGTCCTCTTTTTTATCTTCTATACCTTCTTCCTTGTTAGTGTTTGCCGTTGGAAGCGCTTCGTTGATCACCATATAAAGGTAGGGTGTCTAAACCTAACCCTATGGTCTTTTTAATATTGAATTATATTCAATAATGTTATAGTGAGAATTTAATGTGTGGTTAAATTAATTAATTCATTGATTTATGTTAAATCAAAGAGTGTGATATTGGTTGTATTCCTTGGATTCAATCGTTTTTGTGACATGGCATATGTCTACCCATTGGGTGAGAGAACCATTGAATAATAAGAACATGGATAATGGCTTAAAGTGTTTTTCAAATGTCAGGAGACCCTAAGTGATTACTTGATATATAATACCTAGGAAATTACTTACTTCTTATTGATATGACTGTTGATCAATGAGATCTAAATGAAAGTGTAATTTAAAAACAAATTATAATATTTATATTTAACTAATGAGGCTTAAGATGTGATATATATGATATTATGATTATTGATTTGATGTTTTAATTCATATATATAGGTATAATCCCGATGATGTTGTAATTCTTTTATAGAGTGTTAAGAGTTGGTGTCCTAGAACCAACTATTTGTAATTTGATTACATGAATTTATAATATGTTGAAAAATTAAACATCTTATTACATATTTTTCATTTTTCTACATGACTATAGTGTAATAATATCATGGAGTATTTGTCACATTGACAAGGATGTAGATGTTCATTGCTATGTTGAGAACCTTGAAGTTATTTGACAATATTCATAAATATAGTTCGGTGGTTCGATAACATACTATAATGGGACACAAAGTATACAGACCGTCAAGTGTGAGTACTTGTAAGTAGTTGAGACTTCTTCTCTTGAAGTTCTCACTTGGTTTTCTCCAAGATAGGAGATTATGAGAGTAGATCTGCCAGTAGGAAATCAGCATGTTTTGGTGTCATTGGTTATTCCTATCTGCGAGCATGTGTAATAATCCTTAAACTTTAATATTATCATTAATATGTGTCATGACTTTCACACATTGATTTTCTGTTGAAATCCATCAGGCCATATGTTTGCGGGAAGTAGGGTATATTGGGTGCATCATGAGTTACTTGTTATTAATGGATAAGTTGAGGAATGATTTGTACCTTCAATTTATGGAAGTTGATATATTGTCCCATTGATTGAAATAGAACCGTCAAACAAAATTCCATGACCTTGGCGTAATGAAAAGTTTATTTATGGTAGTCATAGAACGACGTATTAGGAATAAAGGTTAATGCCACTATCCTGAAACCTGCTAGATTAGATATTGAGAAAAAGTGATTATATTACACAGAGAGCGTTCACATGTGGATGTCGTTGTTGTGACTTTAAGTTCTTTCCCTTGGGTTACTTGACACATTGCTAGACATTACTCTTGGACTTTTAGAAACCCACCTAATTCCAACGAGAAAGAATCATAGAGGGTCACACACTAAGTGTTTTTAGTGGTCTCAGTTAAATTCAATTTGTATTTATTTGATGAAATAAATAATATTCTCAAGACTATGGAATAATTTTATTCAAGTTAAAATGATTTCAATAATTAAATAAATATTTATTCACCAGATTGTGAGTAAAATATATTTATTTATTTTATCGATTATTTAATAAATATTTATTTACTAGCTTGTAAATAAAATATTTATTTAAGAGAATAAAATATTTATTTATTTATTTAGGTGTTCAATAAATTGAAGTAGAGTTCATGCAGGCCAAGGTTGGTCCGATAATAAAATAATTATTTGGAATATGGTAAATAATTACTTTTAACTAGTTTTCACAAGATTAAATATCAATAATGCTGCTATTATTTTGTGATGCAGAATTTTATTGATAATTCTATTTTTCACAAGTTGGGGCACCATAAATAATGACATAGTATTATTATTAAAATTATGGGTTTTTTGAAGGCTATAAAAGTATTTAATTGGTGTTTTATAATTAAATGTTGTAACTGAATCCCTATTTTGATAAATAGACACGTACGTCTATTGTTCCATGTACCGAACTACATGCCCGGTGAATTGATAATTGTTGAGGTAAGCAATTTATCTCTCAAATCCTCTTCCCACCCCTCTTAATAATGAGAGACATTTTTCAATATCGAAGAACTAGTAATCAAGAACGACCGACAAAAGACACTCACTTAGATGAGCTATCACCCAGAGAACAAGTGGTGTCGATCGGAGGCCATCAGATCATGTGTGGATCACCACTAGAGGTAGTCTAGTTTAGATCGTTGCAATGGAAATGAGACAATATGGAACTGTCATTCCAGATGATCAACATCATCAACAAAGAATGTACCAAATATCCATGTATTCTTTTATTTATGAAATTAATTAAATTAATTATAAACATGATGTGAAAGATCCTCTCTACTGGTTTCAGGCCTCTTCCTTATTTATCTAAATCTTTGATTCTATTCAGTGGAGACCGGTGTTCATTATCATGTTGATCCCAGAATAATCATTGATCATGGTAAAATTTAAAGTTGGGAGTCGTCCCAACCGCACTTCCGCTGTACCCAGAACCAACAAGTGGTATTAGAGTAGTTACATCATAGTTTATAATTATTTAAATAATTTGATTATGATTTATTGTCTAATAATTTAGTTTTTAAATTAAAGGTTAATCGTTCTTGTAATCTAGATTTTGAGATTTGTTATCCTCCTTTTCATTTCTCACATATTTCACCGAAACAAATGATTTATTAATTAGAATTAAAACATAGAACTCATCAGGAAGAACCGATGATTTCTCCCAGGTGACATGAAATTACATGATATATTTTCAGACTTACATGTCAAGATATCTACCATACATGAAATTTAATATCAACTACATGCCACATAGTCGTGTTCGGAACATCCAGAGTAATTCAGAAATTACTCAAGTCGGGTGCATTTATTTCACATGGTGTTGTTGATTCTACACCACATGTTGACTAGGAAAAATTGGAACATGCTTACCAGATTACACGTCATGTGGCCCACTTCACACACGTGTAGTTACTTCGGGTTAGGGGTCCAAACCGTGTATTCCATACACAACTAAGCCGACCGGTAAACATGTAACATGGAGACAACATGACATGTAGCCCATTGTACACACCGTGTACTCTAAAATTTCCAAAGTACAGTTCACATGTAGAGTCCCTAGGTTTGTACTTCAGGAAAGATATTGAAGGTAGTACACACCATGTAGTCAGAACTAAAATTCATGTACTTTACCTGATTACACAAAGTTAAAACTTTAATGTTTGTGTAATGTTCAGAAATACACATCATGTATAAATCTTACTAAAAGTTGTTACTCTATGCATTGAAACATATTGTATGAAATATTTCATAAGAGTAAGTCATTATGAAAATATAATACATGTCGGGTATATTCTAATGAGTATTCACCAGGATACCTCCAATGTGGATTTATGTATAATGATGAGAATCTCATGGAAATTAAAAAAATTATTAAGATAAATGGATTGATTAATGAAAGATAATAATTAATCGATTCAAGTGAAATTTATATTAATAAAAAATTAAATAATTGAATACTATTTTTATTAAATGCATAACTCATTGAATGTATGTGGGTGATCATGAGCTAGATGATACCTTTTTATGTGATTGGTTTTCATTTTAATGTATTTATTAAATTAATTTGTTGGACTGTGAGCAATCCCCCCTAATTAATATGTAGGGCCTACATTCCCATGGTTTCTTTTATGTAAATCCCCTTTTAACACTCACCTGCATGTGAGTTTAAAATCTTATGTAATGGATGGAACTTTCAATATAGTGGAGGCAGTTAAAGATGGAGTTGAGATGAATCCAATCCCAGGAGATACAAAGGTGTATAGGTGGAAAGCTGTAAACACAAACCCAAAAGGTTTAAGGTGTTTCTCTCCTAGGTCAGGGTTAGTTTATTAACCTATAGATAAACTAACAATTAAAAAAGTTCATTATCATGCCATTTACTTTATTTTATTTCTGTTAGTTTCATATTTTATAGTTATGGATGTGTTGTCACTATCACATAATTAACGAACTAACAAGAATACAATATGGAATTAAAATAAACCTAGATTATGCATAAATATTATCAAAAAATGGTTAATAACTTAACTTAGACCCACATAATATTAAAAACATCTGATAATGATAATATGTAATTCACACATAAGAGATAAAAATTCCTAAAATAAAATATTAAGTCAGACCAAGCATTCTATTACTTGATTATGGGAAAAGAATAATAAAACAATGTTTTTGACCAACCCTTTTTGGGACACTTACATTTATACAGGAAGCCCTTATGAAATATTTTGAGTTGACTTAACTATATTACATCAAGAGGAGTATTCCATTCTATAATTGTTGTAATAATGAAGGCAGGAGTTGAGGAAATCAAAATTTAGGATTTCAGGATTGGGGAGTCCACTCAACAGATCATGGATCTGTAAACCGACAGTTGGAAAAGACCTGCCTACCTAAACACCATCCAATAGATTTACCAACCCTTGTTGGGTTAAGTGAAGGGGAATATGGATTCTTTCCACTATAATGTCATGGAAATTGGACATTTTGAGTTCTATGGTGAGGGCCATTAGGGATTAATAAAACAGTGGGAGACTAAATAAAATTAATTTATTATTTCTCGTAAAATATAATCAAGAAAGTACTAATGATCTGCTCTTTTAATTGTAGAATATCAATGACAAGCTCGTCAACCACACAATCCCTGCGATAAATTCTAGATAAGGACAACATCCTAACTTGTAGTAACTTCTAGAAATGATTTATATGCCTTTGGGTTATCCTATGCCATGAACGAAAGTCTTACGTGTTGGAATCAGCATTACCTTATCCAACTTCTAAAGAGGCAAGTGATGAGGATTTACTGATCTATGAGAAACATATGAATCATGTGGTCAAAATTCAATTTTTTATGATTTCATCAATGTCTAATGAGATAATGTAGTCTCATGAAAACATGGATGCTTATAGCATTCCCGAGAACCTATGTGGTCTTTACCAGGAGGGAGTAAGACAGGAAAGGTTTAAGATCTCCAAGGCACTCTTTTAAAGTAAGCTTGGAGAGCGTGCCCCACCTATTCCTCATGTATTCAAGCTCATTGGCTACATTAAGTGCCTATAGGTTATAGAGTTTAAAATCCCTGATGAACTGGGCATAGATCTCATTCTTACATCACTCCCTTAGATATTCTCCAACATTTTTGTCAATTTCAATATGAACAATATTGATAAGTCTCTATATGATCTTCTTATCCCCATTCTCCTAGTGGAAAAATATGTGAAGCATGAAAATCCATCTATCCTTATGGAAAATACGTGGAAAGGGAAGGTGAAGAGCTTTAAGCCCAATTCTTCTTCATGATCACTCATAAAAAGGAAGATCAGAGGTGAGGTAAGGGAACAGGAGGCTGTTTTTTCGCATGTGGCAAGAAGGGCCACTAGAAGAAGAACTGCACCCAACCTAAGAAGTAAGGGTAATATTCAAGTGAGTTTGTTATCGAATGCAATATATATATTTCTAAAAATTGGGTATTTTATACATCTTGTGGTGCACACATATGTATCCAAATATAGGAACCAAGTAGATTTATGAAAATTGAAAGAGGGGAGGTAGATCTACGAGTAGCCAACAGAGCTAGACTTCCTGCGGTAGCTATCAAGGAATACCACCTCACATTGCCAACTGGGATGATCTTGGTGTTAAAGGTTTGTTATTATGTGTCGTCTGTTACTAAAAACATTATTTATGTATCCAGATTACATATAGATGGATTTTTTTACATTTTTGGAAATGAATTTTTCTTCTTTTACAAAGATAATAACTTTTTTGGTAGGGCACATTTATACAATGGTCTTTATGATTAGGATTACACAAACCAAGTAATAGAAATTGATAAAAAATATACTTCACATGACTCATACCACACCTAACACTGGAATCCCCAGCTAGGTCCTATAAATGAGAAATACTTGACAAAGTTACATCAAGATGGATATTTAGACTCTTTTGAACTAAAACCACTTGGCTTATGTCATTATTGTTTACAAGGAAAAATGACCAAAGACCCATTTAGTGGGAAAGGTGAAAGGGCCAAATATCTTCTTAAATTGGTTCATAGAAATGTGTTTGGACCATTTCTAGTTGATGCAAGGTAAGGGTACTCATACTTCATTACTTTTACAAATTGTTTTAGTATAAATGGATATATCTACTTAATGATGTATAATTCTAATTATTTTGATAAGTTAAAGAATAAAAGAATGATGTTGAGAACCAACTTGGTAAGAATATTAAGAAACTCCACTTAGACAGAGGTGGAGAATATCTTAACCAATACTTCATTGATTACTTATAGCAGTTTGGGATCCTATCCCAACTCACTCCTCCTCACACGCCCCATTGTAATGGTGTGAGCGAAAGGAGGAACCACACCATGTTAGACATGATGAGATCAATGATGAGGCATGTGAGTATTCCATTATCCTTTTGGGGATATGCGTTACAAACAATGACACAAATACTAAACAAAGTACCTATTAAATCAATAAATGGTATTCCATACGTGTTCTGGAGTAGAAGGAAAGACATGTTTTCTAATTTACATGTGTGGGGAAGAAATTCATATATTAAGGCCTTTTCCAGTAACAAACATTCACCTTGTGGCACAATGTGTACCTTTATTGGATACCCTGAGTAAATAAGGGGATATTACCTATACAACCCTTTATAAAAAAGGGTTATAGTGGAAAGATATTCCATATTCCTTGAGAGAGATCATATCTCAAAAAGAGATATTGGGAGTGAGATAGACTTCGATGAAGTTGAGGCTCAAGGTACAAAAGAGTTGTTACAGGAACATATTTCACAATGCCCCATGGAATAAAGAACCATTCCAAAGACACAAGAACTGTGTAGGAGTAGATGAGAGGTTAGAGAACTAGACCGGTATAGTTTTTTTAGTCAGTGCAGATAGTGACTCATTTTTAGTTGATAATAATGATCCTATAACATACCAGGAAGAAGTAACTAGAACAGACATTTCGAAGTGTCAAGAAGCCATGAATTATGAAATGGATTCCATGTACCAAAACCATGTCTGGATTTTGGTGGATCCTATAGTTGATGTAAACCCTGTTTGTTTCCAATGGGTATTTAATAAGAAACTGGACATGGAAGGACAAGTCATTACCTTTGAGGAATGAATAGTTGCAAAAGGGATGAAACATCATCAATGCATTGACTACGACGAAACCTTTTCACCAGTTGCAATGCTGAAATCCATCAGAATTATGTTGGTCACTCCCTCTTACCATGAATATGATATTTCTAAAATGGATTTCAAAAGAAACTTGCTTAATGGGAACCTTCAGGAAGATGTCTACATCACACAACCTGAAGTTTTTATGACTCCAAAGGATTACAATATGGTATGAAAGGTGTATAAATACATTTATTGATTAATGAAAGAATCCATGTCAAGGAACATTTGTTTTTATGAATCCATAATTAAATTTGGTTTTATCATGAATGAATGTGAGAACTCTGTCTATAAACAGTTTAGTGGGAGTGGAGCCATTTTTCTAATAGTATATTTTGATGACATATAAGTCATTGGAAAAAATATACAAGTCTTATAGACTTGTAAGGCATGGTTGAATCAATACTTATCCATGAAGGACATGGTCTAGGAAACATATATTTTTTGGATCAAGATCCATCGTGATAGATCCAAGAGATTGATGGGCCTAAGTCAAATTACATACATTGATAAGATACTGAAGTGATTCAGTATGGAACAATCCAAGATGGGATTGTTTCTAGTGTCACATGTAAATCATATTTCCAAGAAAATGTTTCCTCACATATATGAGTAAATAATGATAATTAAAAGGACTCTATATGCACCAGCGATTGGGTCAGTCAAATATGACATGCTATGTACGAGGATGGATGTCGGAACAACATTGAGTTCGGTTGACAGATATCATGCTGTCGCAGGTGACCTCCATTGGATGCTAGTCAAGACTATCCTAAAGTATCATAGGTGTACTGAGGATATGTTACTAGTTTATGGATGAGATGAGGAATTAGTCATAATAGGATATGAAGACGCTAGTTTCTAGACTAATCAAGATGAAATTAAATCGCAAATGGGATATGTCTTCACTTTGAATGGAATTATATTGAGATGGAAGAGTTCAAAGAAGAGTGTGGTCCCATATTCTACAGCATAGTACGAGTATATCGCAAATTCTGAGGTAGATAAAGAATCAGTGTGGTTGAAAAGCATCATCTAGGATATGGATGTGATATCTAGCAGTAAAGAACCCATCACACTGTACTATGATAATAATGCAATTGTGACTCTCACAAAAGAGCCAATATCACATCAGCGAAGGAAGAACATACATCAAAAGTATTATCTCTTGATGGATTTTTCTAAGAGAGGTAAAGTTACAGTGAGTTATATTTCCATGGAATACATCATGGAGGACCCATTGACTAAATCATTGACTGAGCAAAAACATGATCATCATGTGATGTCTAGAAAACTGAAATTCATTGGCAGTTGGATCTAGGCCAAGTGGGAGTTTTTAAGAGTTTTTTTCCTAGAACTAACTGTTTGTACTTTTATTACATGAATATTTAATATATTTAAATATTTAACATCTTATTACATATTTTTTTTTGTATTTCATGACTATAGTGTAATAATGGCCTGGAGTATTTCTCGCATTGACAAAGTCATAGCAGTTCCCCACTATGACTAGAACCATGAAGTTCTATTAAAATATTCTTAATATTGTTATGCTGTTGGATGACATACTATAATGGGAAACGTATTATATAAACCATCAAGTGTGAGTAATCATAAGTAGATGAGACTTCTTCTCTTGATGTTCGCACTCGGTAATATCCATGATGGGAGATTATGAGAACAGACCCGCGAGTAGGAATTCCACATGTTTAGGTGTAATCGGATATTCCTATCTACAAGAATGTATAATGATCTTAATACTTTAATATTATCATTAATATGTGTCATGAGTCAGAAACTTTGATTTGCGGACAAAAAGAATCATTTCATATGTTGGCAGGAAGCAGGGTATATTGGTTGCGTCACAACTGACATGTTATAAATCGATAAGTCAAGGATGGAATTTTCCCTACCATTTATGGAAGTTTATATCTCATCCCTTTGATTGAAAATGAACCGTTGCATGAAATTCCATGGACATGGTGTAACAATGAGTTTATTTCAGGTAGTCAAACATTGACGTATCAATCACAAAATTTTATGACACTATCATGAAACTTTCTTGATGAGATATTGATACAAAGGGATTATATTACACAGTGAAAATTCATATGTGGATGTCATTGTTGCAACATTAACTTCTTTCTCTTAGGTGCCTTGACCCGTTGCTATATAGTACTCTTGGACTTTAGGCAAGCCCGCCTAATTCCAATGAGAAAGAATCATAGAGGGTCACATACTAAGTGTTTTTTTGGTCTTAGTTAAATTCTATTTGAATTTAATTGATGAAATAAATATTAGTCTCAAGACCATGGAATTATTTCATTCATGTTAAAATTATTTCATAAATTAAATAAATATTTATTCACCGGATTTTGTGTAAAATATATTTATTTATTTTATTGAACATTTAATAAATATTTATTTACTAGTTTGTAAATAAAATATTAATTTTAGAGAATAAATTATTAGTTATTTATTAGAGTTTTTAATAAATGTAAGTAGAGTTTGAGCACACTAAGGCCAGTCTAGTAGTAAAATAATTATTTTCATGATGGGAAATAATTATTTAATTGGTTGGAATGAGTTAAAATAATTATAACATTGCTATTATTTTGAAATGGGGAATTCTATTTATAATTCTATTTTGTGCAAGTTAGCACACCATTAATAATGAAACAGTATTATTATTAAAATTAAGGGTTTTCTCTAAGGTTATGAATGTATTTAATTGATGTTATGCAATTAAATATTTCAACTAAAACCCCATTTAGAAAAATAGACATGTACGTATATTATGCCATGTACCAAACTGCATGATTGGTGAATTGAGAATTGTTGAGCTAAATGATTTATCTCTTGAATCCAATTTCTAACCCTCTCAATAACGAGATATGTTCTTCAAGACTGAAGAACAAGTGATCAAGAACGATTGACACAAGACACTCACTTCGCCGCACCAATACCCCGAGAACGAGTGGTGTCGATCAGAGGCTATCAGAGCAGGCGTGGATCACCCATGGAGGGGTTCTGGGTTGGATCCATGAAAGCGTAATGAGACCATCCAAAAGGATTATTCCATATGATCAACATCATCATCAAATAAGGTACCAAAGATCTAGGTATTCTTTTATTTATGAAATTAATTAAATTAATTATAAACATGATGTGCAAGATCTTCTCTAAAGGATTTTGGCCTCTTCCTTCTTTATCTAAATCTTCGATTCAATTACATAGAGACTCGTGTTCATCTTCGTATTGATCCAAGAATAATCATTGATCATGGTAAAAAATTAAAGTTGGGAGCCAGCCCGACCATGCTTCCTCTATGCCTAGAACCTACAGAGTGGCCTCTTCCAAGTCCCATGCTATAATAGATACATATAGTGGTATTTTCCCTGTCCGATGCTATAATGCTTTTATAAGGGGCTTTTCCAAGTGATACATACTGAATTTATTATATATTGGGATTTTACAAGTGATACATTTTTAAATTCTTATATGTAGGTCTACACCCAACATATGAAATGATTATATAGATTTTATTTCACATTTGTTTTATTATCCCATTGTATATGGATCTTGTTGGCATGGTTGTGATATAAACTCAGAGTTATTCAAGAATTGTTCCAGAGCATGTCGATTGATGTATTTTGATAATTGATTAATTAATAAACATGTTTATCACATATTTTTGTACACTTATGATCAATATTTTTTGTTTAGGCACAATGGTGTTTACCTACTGGGTTTTACTCACACCCTTTTTGGGCCTCAGTTTGGTACTTGAACATATTACATGGATTCGAGTTTGGAAAAGGAAAGGGACCTTGTTTCTGATTTGTTTATTTATGGATGGTTTGGAGACATGAAAAGCCTAGGGTTTAGGACCAGGGTCTTTTGATTTTATTTTTTTCTCCCATTTGTATTATAAATTCATTCCACTATTTAAACGTTACTCAGATATTTAATATTATGGATTATACTACTGTATTGTACTATATAAAATGGAGTATAGTCTCCCCAAGATACATATCAAACCCCCACTGCTAGTGAGAAGCCTCTGCCTTATGAGGAGGCACACTTGAGTTCCCATAACCAACCCATTTTTTCCATGTGCGAGAGTTCCTAATCGAGGGATGTTACACACTAACTATATATCCATGATCCATACATAAGAAGTATAACCTTCTCAGTAGCACTAATTTCCTAGAATTGAAAAGGTGATTATGTCTTATTCAATTCCCGAAAAGGAAATAGTATGTGCTGAAAAACCCTATTAATGAATCACATGATCAATGGGCTAGTGGGGAAGAATTATCTCTTTACATGAAACATTTAGATAATGCCCCAAATTTCAAATGTTTTTTTATCTTCTATGTAAAATGATATTATAAAACAATATGAGGATATGGATTCATATAACGTGATGTATCAACTTTTTTATCTCTATCAAGAGAAGGCGAGACAAGATAGATATGTGATTTATAATGCATTGTTAATGTGGAATCATAGAGATTCTCCACCATCTGAGTATTATTCATTCATTTTAAATGGCTACAAAGATCGCTTAGAAAATATAGAAATTAAACTCCCTAATGATTTTTTAACCTTAATCATTCTAGCCTCATTTCCTAAATAATTATATACATTTATTGGTAATTATAGCACGTGAAATAGCGAGAAGACTCTTTTGGAACTTCTTAATATCATTAACCAATTTTATAAGGACTTAGGGCATGAAAAAACCACAGTATTTATGTTTAAAAGGAAAATAAGAACATTGAAAGGGTGTCCCAGAATCATACTAATCATAAATATCTCAAGAAATGCAATTCCATGAAGAATAACATCCAAAGGAAGGTAAAGGAAAAAATCTGTAATATGTTTTATAAGTTCCAATCTAGGATAATGGATGTATAAAAAAACATAGGATAAAGCGGAAGATAAATGTGTATTTATTATCAAATGTAATATTTCTCTATCTACACATTGGGTATTAGATTCAACTTTTGGTTCTCACGTATGTATCCAAATGTAAGAACCAAGTAGTTTTAAAAATATTTCTAAAGGATAGGTGGATATTTGATCATCCATTGGATCCCAACATGATTACTTGGCTATATGATACTACAAAATTCAAATTTTATCTAGAATGGTTTTTGTTTTAAGGAATTTTTATTTTGTTTCAATGTTAGTAAGAAAATTACCTCCCTTAATTTCCTTAAAATGGATTCATTTATTCTTAAATTTGGAAATAAATAATACCTCTTATATAGAGACAACATTATTTATGATATGAAACAACTAAATAATGGTATTTATCTTTATAAATATAAGAAAAATGTTTCAATAGTAGGAAATGAATCATGTTTTCATGATGAATATAAAACATAGCTATAGTATCACGGTCTTGGTCACATAAATGAGTAGAATTTAAAAAATAACCATTAAGATAATTATCTATACTCTTTTGAGTGAAAACCTCTTAAATGATTTCATTATTATTTAAAAGGGAAAATGACCAATCAACCATTCTGTGTACATATTGAAATAGAAATATATATTTTAGGATTAGTACACATTAATGTGGGTGGACCCTTTCTAGTAGAATCTAGATGTGGATATTCTTGCATCATGATATTTACTGATGACTTAATTAGATATGAATATGTCAACTTGATGAGGTATAAAAAAGAGGCCTTTAAGAAATTCCAAAGTTTGAGAATGAAGAATAAAATAAACCTGGTTTGAAGATAATGAGTATTCAATCTGATAATGGTGGTGAATTTATTTACCAAGAGTTTATCAACTCTATTTGGGAGTTTGGAATTATATATTAGGACACTACACCTTATACACCATATTGGAATAGTTTTAGTGAAAGGAGTAACTGAACCATTCTACACATGTAATTTTGATGATGTATCATGAGAATGTTACATTATCCTTTTTGGGACAAGAATTATAAACTATGACATACACACTAAACCAAGTACCGACTAATGTGTAAAATGGTATTACTTTTGAGTTTTAAAGTGTAAAGAGACATGTTTTTTCACATAAACATTTATAGGGTTGTGAAAAATTTGTTAATTCCACATTTATCAACAAAATAGAACACCAAGGCATGAAGTGTATATTTTTAGGGTATCCTAAGGAAACCTAGGGACATTATTTATATAACCCATCAGACACGAATGTGACTATTGTAAGCCAATAAACATTTCTTAAGAGGGAGAACATACTCGGAAATAATAGTATGATAAAGATTAACTTTGATGAAGTTGATACTAAAGATACAGAAAATATGGTACAAGAAAATATTCTATAGGTCCCCATGGATGAATTTGTTCCTAAAACATATGTACTGCATATGAGCACCAAATAGGTAAGAGAGATAGAAAGATGTTATTTTCTAATCACCAATGATGGTGAATCTTTATTGACTGAAACTAATGATCCCCAATCCTATAAATAGATATTAAAGAGATAATAATATGAAATATGGAATGAATCCACAAATTAGGTGTTGGATTCCATGTATCAAAACATTTTTTGGGTTCTGGTTGATCTACTAGTTTATGTAAATCCCATTTGGTAAAAATGATAATTCTAGATAAAACTAGACATGGAATGTATTGTAAATACCTATAAATCATGACTAGTTGGTAATGGGTTTAAATAGTGTCAAGGAATATAGTATAATGAAACCTTTTCCCTAGTTACCATGTTGAATTATATTGAAATATTACCCACCATAGAGGGTTACAATGATTATGAAATTTGGGAGATGGATGATAGAACAATGTTTCTTAATAGAAAACTTCATGAAGATGTATATATGAGACAAATAAAATGGTTTGTGACTCCATGTAATTCCAAAAGTTTTTTCAAGTTGTAGAGATCCATTTATGGATTAAAGAAACCATCTTGGTTTGGAACGTTTAGTTCAATGAAGCTATAAAATAATTTGGTTTCATTATGGATGAATGTGATCCATATATTTACAAGCAATTCTCTAGTAACGAATACACTATTCTAGTAATATGTTTTAATGATATATTACTTATTAGTAATAATATAACTCTCTTTTAGTCAGTTAGGGACTAATTAAGCATGTTCTTATCCACGAACGACCAAAATGATGTAGCCTAAATTCTAGGGATCATGATCATTCATGATAGAATCAAGAGGATACTTAAACTAATTAATAGTAAATAAATTTACCAGATACTAATGAGATTTAGTATGTAACAATACAAGAGTGTATTATTTCCAATGTCACATGGTATACATCTTTCTAAAAAATGTGTCTTTATACACTATTGGAGAAGTAGATAATGAGTAACATGTGATACACTTCTATTATATTATCCTTCATGTATTCCATTAAATTCACTAGTATTGAAATAATCTAGGCCTTGATCATAGTAGAAAGATATAAACTATTCCATTGGAACATCATTGGTCACCTGTTAAGGTTTTCCTTATGTATCTGTGAAGAACTAGGGATATGTTTATTGTGTGTGGAGGAAATGAGGATCCTATTATCAAGGGTTATAATGATGTTAGATTTCAAATAGATTATAATGATCTAAATCCATAATAAGGATATTTCCACAGTTTCAATGAAGTATCTATAGGCCGTAATATTTCAAATCAATATGTTTCCCCGATTCTACAATGGAGTCTCAGTATATAGTAGCTTTTAATGTTTCCAAAGAAGCTATTTGGATCAACAATTGTTTCCAAGAGATTAATGTGGTTCCTAGAAGTAAAGATACTATTACATTATATTCTGATATTACTATAGTGGTGGATCTAAAAAAGGATCCCAGGTTATACTAATAAACACGGAATATACTCAGGAAGTATCACATCTTGACATATTTTTATAAGAGGGGTGAAGTTATACTGAGTAGAGTTTTCATGTAAGGGAACATGGAAGACACCTTGAATAAAGTATTATATTAACAGAAGCATGAGTATCATATGAGAACTAAGAGACTAAAGGTTGTTAGAAGTTGTCTCTAGTGTAAGTTGGAGTCTGTTGGAGTTGGTTCCCCTGAAGAAAATTTTATATACAATAAGATTATCTTTATTGAATTTTTGAATACGAATAAACTTCTTATCGCAAAATTATTTTTCTTCTATATAATGTAGTACGTGATAGTTTTATAAGAGTAATTGTCACCATAAGAGGTTATAATAGCTCCCCACTTTGATGAAAACCTATAAATTTGTTGATATTACTCTTAAAATATGTTCTATATTTTTATAATATTGTTTCACATGACACAAATGAAATATGATATCAATTGTATAGACTCTTATGAATTTGAGACACTTTTTCACGAAACAACAATGAACACAAAACATATTATGTATGTACCACCACATAAGGTATTTTTCATGGAGGGGTGAAGTTTCGATGAAAAAATTTCCATCAAATAGACCATGGAATACCCCTAGAATAAATCATTATCTTAGTAGAACCATTAAAATCATGTGAGATATTATTGATAGATGGTCATTAGTAGTTGGATCTAGTGAAAGTGGGAGCCTATTGGAGTTGGAGACCTAGAAAAAACATTTATATACTTTATTAATACCGATATTAGTTTTTTGAGTAATAATAATCTTATTACGACAACATGATTTTTCTTATGCACGAAGGAGTATTTCATAATTTGTTAAGAGTAACTGTCAGACTAAATGGTCATAACAGTTCCCTTTTATGTTGAAAACCTAGAAGATTGATGATTTCATTCTTAAAATATTTTTTTTCTATATTCAAATGATATCATTTTATAGGACACAAATGATAGAGGCTATATGGGAATGAGACTTATAGAATTTTGAGGCATTTTCTCATGGTGCACACCCATAGTAATTTCTATTGTAGGAGATTATGAGAACATGAACTTCCAGTAGGAAATACACATTTATATGTGTCATTGAATGATTATATATTCATATGTGTGTATTGATATTTAAAAAAATAATATTATTATTCATATACTTTGATGTTTTGATGAAAACCATAATGAAATATGTTCGCAGCAATGTTGGATATGTTGAATGCGTCGAGTGATATTTCATTAATGAATAATATAGTAAGGTATTTTTACCTTAAAAATTTTAACATAAGTTTTTATCTTAGGTTATTTTATAGGATTGGAATATTCTAAATGAATCTATATCCATTGTGATCTATGGGTAGGTCCATTTCACGAAATTCAAATAAAGAGACATCGAGTACATAGGTTGATGACACCATCATGAACCCTTCATGATTATATATATCATGATAAAGGGATTATATTACATATTAAGTTTTCATATGAGATTTTATGTTGTTGAGACATTAAATTCTTTCCCTATGGATTCCTTAGCGTATGGCTAGATATTAACCTTGGACTTTGGCCAGAACCACCTAATGCCACCCTGAATGAGGCCTATAGGGTCACACATTTAGTGTATTTATAACCATAGTTAAATTTTATTATTATTTAACATGCTGAATAAACATTATTCATATACATGGCTTAATAATTATTCATGTTTTCTTGATTTCATATTTTTTTGTCACTAGTTATTCAGCAGAAAAATTATGAGTAGAATATTTAATAAATTTTTATTTACTATTTAGTAAATATAATATTTTTGTAATTTATTAGTGAAAATTTTAGTGATATTTATTTATTAAATATATATATATTATTCGAGGACCGATATATATTTCTTAGTAATGAAAGATTATGTTTAAATGGCATAAGGATAAATAATATATTCAATATTATTTGAATAAATTTTAGACATTTTATTCACGAAATAATATTTAATTAATCCAGGAGTTTTTTACATGTCATAAAAAATAATAGTATTATTAATATTATATAGACATGGGGTCGATCAGGGATTCATAAAATTAACTAGGTCCTATGTTTAATTATTATTTTCTAACCCTAACACTATTTAAACCCAATTATATTATTTCAACTAGAATTCCATCCATTTGTTTAATTATGGACAAATACATATGAAGAATCATATCAAGTCCTTGATATATAATCTCCAATATTTATCTCAAGAATGGAATGAAATATTCTCCACCACCCTCTTGATTCTATGGATAACAAAGAAATTACTTCAAAGAATAAATTTGCATGGTAATCAAAGATGAATAAAAGAATGTGTTATATTCTTCCATACTAGAACTCAGTGATTCATATGGTGTCAATATGTGGTCTGTGGTGAACATATGAATCATTACTGTAGGGAATCTACACATTATTTTTTTAATGCCATGATTATATCATGTAGTGTTTTTATTCAAATTCATCAATGAAGAAAAAATTCATTTCAGGGTAATTCTATAATTGATTAAATTAATTATAAATCAAAATGTGGTGATACTTCATTTTTTATAATGTTTTTTCATAAATTAATACTCTAATTAATTCCATTGTTTTTGATGTTATATATCATATACATCTTGGAATAATCATCGATTATGAAAAATATATGAGTTCAGTATTCTCTTCTAGTGATACTGCAATGTCTAGAACCATTAAAAATATAATTACTAAGCTCAAAAATATATATTTCACCCCACATGAAATATCAACTTCCAACAATAGGGACTAGGATGTTAATAATTCATAGGAAAACAACCATCAAGCTCCAATACCATAATTAGTCATTTAATCATGATCATTCACTGATCATTTTATAATGACCAATCATCAATTCTAGTTTAATATATTAACTCTATAAAGATAAATTCTTTCATTTAGAATTATAATTATAGATCCCATGACCAATATAATTTAGCATTTTTCCCAAATAATTCATCGTTTACGTTTATTAGTATATCACAATCATCATTAAGTTAAGTAATTATCCCCAATTAATTAATTCGTAATTTAGAATATTTCCATAATTTGAAAAATTTTAAGACTCAAATGGACCCGTATCAAAGAATTATATTCCAAAAACTATATAAGAATACAGTAGTATATAATTAAGAATATAGGCTAGAAATAATAATACCAAGAGAAATAGACATGAAACAAGTAACTAGAAACCAAGAAAAGATGCCAAGCTAATATAACTATCTCAACATCATCCCCCACACCCTTCCACATCACCCATGTTGGATTTTTTAGAATTTTATTCTTGCTTTCACAAGAAAGAGTCATACATATTTGATTTTATCTTATTGAGGTGACTGGATGGAGACCATCAAATGGATATTTTATACAGTTTTTCTTTTGAGTAGATAGGTAGAAAAGGTTTCAGTGGAGAAACACCCACTATATAAGATCATCAGATAGTGATGATAGGAAAAAGGAATTATATGTTGAGGATTCAAAGTCATCAGAATGATATGAATGGATGAATATCATTATATAGAGTTATGTTAGGTGGTTTTCATTGGGGTGGTGACATTATGCATAGGATGTCTGCATAGTGACTAGCTATTGGAAGGTTCATCATATGGTTCAACAATGTATCATAAGTTTCCCAGGTTAACGAGAGGTTGAACATGAATCCCAGAGGCCAGTGCAATCTATTCACTGGGTAAATACCTGTATAAACATGAGGTGGTAGCTCATCTATGATGTTTATGAGGATGATGGTAACAATAGCGATATTCCTATAATAAACATTGGTTGTTTTTGAATTAACTATTTGATACTTTGAAATAGGTAGGAATTAAATGATGTGTTTTGTATTCAATTGAATCCCCTATAATTTAAATTATTATAGTGTCCTCTTGTTTATATAGGGTATTTTTTTGAACCTCATATATATTATTTGTATTTTTTTACTATTGATGTGTGAAGTGTGTTCGTATAGTTTATGGGGAAACTAGGTGGGTTCTCATCCTAGTTCAAAGGAAGAACTTATATAAAAAAAATTTATTCTATAACATTGTAGAGGTTTATTCTTCATAGGCTAAAAGTGATTGGATGAACTTCAATCTGATGTATTTTGTGTTTTCTGGGATCATCGAGTATAATGGACTAAGTGACACTCATAACTCTTTAACTTCCAACAAGTGGAATGAGAGGGATTGGTTCAAGTTATTTTATTTCAGTTGGTTTTTCAATTATTATAAGAATGACTATAGTGGACAGAAGGATCATATTGATGTGTTTGAAGGGAAAAAAATGTCATTATAGAGAACAAAACTGGTGTATATTTTGATACAAAATGATACTGATTATCCTTTATCTAGTGAATTTCCTAAGAGAAGGGATAACCTAGAATGAGAGCGGTTATACAAGAAGGATTAATAATTGTTTAGGATGTCACTTGATTAGAATATTTCATTCAACATTATAGAGAATAAAACAACTTCATAGGTTATGAAAAAAGTATTGGCTAACACATTCCAGAAGCCAATGACTCTTAACAAAGTTTTCATGATGTAAAGATTTTTTATATTTAGGTTATTGAATGGAATACCTAAAAATGATCATGTGAATTACTTGAATATTATTTGAGGGAAGAACGAATCGATGATGGTAGGTTTGAAATATGTTGTTTGGACTTTTCATATTTTTTCCACACTTCTAAAATATGGTATACCATAGTGATAGCTGTGAGGAAATCCAATAGGAAAGAAAATATTTTTTTTGATGAAATTTTAAAATAGATCTTTAATAAGGAGTTTAGGTGGAAGGAAGTTAAAGATTCATCTAGATGATATCTAAATTCTACAAGATGGTGATAATTATCTCAACAAAAGTACTTTCATAAGAAAAAATCACCATAGGATAAGTCTCAAAGAAGGAATCGAGGTAAATTGAATGGCCTCGATCATACATGTTGGATTTTTGGGAAGAAGGGACATATCAAAAACGATTTTAGGAATAATATGGAGGATTAATCTTCCAAATAGGAAAAATATTTAAATATAACATACTAAGGTTATAGTTTGATACTGAGTATTATTATTCTATATGAGTCCTATTCTATTGAATTAGGTTCATATTTTTATTCCACATGTGAGCGTGGGTGAATGATTTATTATGTACCAGGATAATTGGTAATCTTATATCATGTATATGATGAAGTTATCGATATAGTTTTGAAAGGAGTTGTTGTTATTCAAATAAAAATAGATGTTTCTTGAGACTTGAAAATGTTATACAAATTCCACGTCTCTGGAAGAACCACATTTTAGTTGGGAAACATTATTATGTAGGTTTTATAATTACTTTTTTTAAATTGAATTCAAAAGATTATAAAAGGATCCACAGAGATTTCATATATAGTAAATAATGGAACATTTTACTTAACTGAATGAAAGGGTGATGTTTTAGTAATCCAAAGCACTTCAATAGAGAGTTCAGAAATGTGGAACTGTTGGACTAGTCACCTTAGGGAAAAGAATCTGAATGTTATCGTAGAAAAAGGCATACCTAAACTTGATCACATAAGCCTTGGAATATTTTACATTTATATGATAAGTAAAGAAAATAAATTTTCCTTCAACTTGGATAACATAGATCTGAGGAATCAAAATTTAGAACTTTTTTTTGAAATGCTTGAGGACCATATCTTATTCAATTTAATAGAGGATCGCCATACTTTATGACCTACATTAATGATACTACATGAATTCTCAATGTTTATTTCCCAAATAATAAATATGATGTATTTGAAACATTTATTTAGTGGAAAATTTAGGCTGAAAATGTGTATGAATGAATGTTGAAATATATTTGGACAAATACTTTTGCGGAATATTCCAAACACAGCCGTAATATATTTTATTGAAGGAAATAAATTAATCATGAGAATACTATTCTAGGAATGCCAAAATGAAATGGAAGAGTATAAATAATAAACCATAGAGAATGCTCAGAGTTTGAGGCTTCACTCTGGAATGAATAAGGGAATTTTGTTAGAGGAAATAAACAAAATAATGTATTTAGTGAATAAATGTCAAAATTTAGTTGTGGGGAAATAACTTATTAATGAAATTTGGTCTGGAAAGAGTCTATAAATGTATGATATCAATGTCTTTATAAGTATTACATATGTTCATTTCAATGGTAAAGACAAATATTTTTTGGAGGTGAAATCCAATGTGTTTATTATTATTGAATTTGGGATGAGAAATTTAGATATCACATGTGGCGTGGTTGAAAGAAACATGTTATCTAGATCCAAGATATTGTTTTTAATAAAAACATTTTGTGGGAATATTGAAACTTGGATGATAAGTATGTTGAGGTTATATCAATGGTCAATGTTCAAGGAGTACAAACTTAGGTCACCTGATGAACAATTTGTTTAGAAACATTAGGGGAAATTTAGATGTTGGTGCACTAATAGTTAGGAAACCACAAGAAGGATGATCAAATATATTACTACCAGATATCAGACAATTAGACAAATTAATATTAGGTGTAGAAAATTTGGATAGATGACTATCAGATAGAGAGGTTCAAATAGATGTACCTGATATTCTTATAAGGAAATAAAAATGTATCATAATTTTTTTTAAACATTTAGAGATTATATATACATTATACTTCTAATGGAAATAGGGGGACCAGAATTTTCAGAAGAGGCAGCTACTCTTAGAGACTAAAAATATTGGGGGTCAGCAATGGATGAGGATATAAATTTTGTAAATTACAAAAATACATGAGATTTATCTAAACTATCAGAAAGAAATTTATATCTACAGAAATGGGGTTCTAATTTAAAAGAGGATGATTATGGAATTAATAGGTATAACGAAAGGTAGGTGGGGAAGGTTTTTTTATCCAATGTAAGTGATTGATGTTTCTGTAATTTTCTCACAATGGTGATGCACACAATTATTCAGATTGTGCATAGTATTTCTACATTTGATGATCTAAACGTGGAGAATAGGGATGCAATGAAAACTTTTATTAATGGAAATTTGGATAAAAAAATTTACATGGTTCATCCCAAGGGTAATGATGTTCATCATAAATAGGATTTTGTTTTTAATTTAAATGAGGTATTTAAGGATTGATGTAATATCCAAGATGGTGGAATATGAATTTTGTCACATTTATTCTTGGGGATTGTTTTAGTCAATGTCATTTTGATCATTTTTTACATAAATAAATTGTATTATATAATATATATAATACAATCACTTTATACATGTGATGTGTATATTTCTGATCCATAGTTCCACCAGATTGAGTAAATAAAGAGGATGTTTTAAATAAGTTTAGAGATAAAGAACTATAGATAATATAACAAGATCTTAGTGATGATTATTGAGAGGAATATTCAAGATATTTATTTGATTTTATCCTAGAAGAAATACATTAGAAAATCCATCATAATTACTAGTTATAAACCCGTCACAACCCCCTCACCAAACACTTGAAAATTTATAAAACACAAGAAACATCATTGAATGGAGAAGTTAGTGACACGGGGAAGGTTTCGTTTTCCTCATTTATAGCAGGTATGATGTATAAAATTATTTGTACTTGATCATTCATTCTTTTTATAATGGTATTTTCTAACAATTTCAAGTAAAATCTTGGAAGAAATCATTGGGAATATGTGAAATGTATCATTCGATACATAAAGGGGTTGAAGGGCGTAGATTTATGTTTTGAAGATTATTATTATTTGTAACATTTTTTATATGAATATGTTTTTGTAGATAACGATTCATTGAAAATTTCTATGGGTTTTTTATTTAATTTTTTTGGAACAATAGTTAGTTGGATTTCTCATCTATAGCTAGTTGTTACTTTATCTATAAAGCATAAAGAGTATGATTCTTATAATGAATCTATGAAATAGTTGATATAGTTGATGTGATTTATTGAGTAACGTGGAAGGACACCATATGGAGGAATATTATTCTATGGTAGTCATATTCCCATTCAACTATTTTGTAATATAGTTTTTCCCACAAGAACCAAACACATTGACCCGAAGTATCACTTAATATGATGTATAATAGAGGATAAATCATTGGAGCTAAATATGGTTTATAAAAAGTAGAATCCCACTGATATGTTACAGAGGTTATACTCTAGGAATGTCTGCGGAAACATTGTCCCATAATTGGAATATGATGATTGGGTGGATAATAGAACATTCCATGCATTTGATAGAGCTTTAGCATTGGTTAATAGTTGAAGAAGGCTGATATCATAAAGAAATTTTAAAGAAATAGATTCTACGGTTTTAGGAAAGTTATTCATGTTTTCCCAAAATAGGTTCATTCATTTGGGTGGTCTTATGATAGATATGGTCACACAAAAATCCTCAGATAGAGAACACTAGAAAAAGGATCTCCAATGTATAGTTTCAGAGTGGTCACACAAAAAAAGTTTCACCAGGCATACATACACCATAAGATATCATCAGATAGAGATTATAGGGAAAATTAATTATGTGGTGAGGCTTCAATGTGGTCGAGTAGCGATAAACTAGTTGTGACCATCAGATGTGGTTCTCATAGATGGTGTTCATTGGGGTGGATGCTCAATGAATGGGTTGTGTACATGGTGACCGGATTTTGGTAGTTTCATTAGATGGTTAAATAGTGTATTATAAGTTTTCTAGGTTAAAGAGTGGTATACTGTAAATCTCATAGGCCGGTCTAACCTATTCACCAAACATAGACCTCTATAATGTACTGGTGGTGGTCCAACATTGATGTGTATGAGGATGATTGTAACTATAGTGAAATTTATATTCTTAATAGTGGGAGTTCCAAGCATAAAAATATAATAATTTTAAATAGAGATGAATTGAGTGAGGTATATTGTATTCTCTTGAATCTTCTATAATTAAAATGTTTTCAGTTCTCTCCCATGGATGTAAGATATTTTTCTAAACCATATAAACCTTGTTTGTCTATTTATTTTTCTTTTTTTATATAATGTGTGTTTGTGGAGTTTATTTGGTTATTAGGTGGGCAATAATCCCATTTTCAATGAACATTCATATAGGAGGTGTCTATCTAAAACAACCATATCTGGTAATATTGTATAGATTTTCGCTGCATAGGATGAAGGTGATCAAACTAACATTCATCTTTTGTACATTGTAAATTGTACATTGAGTGTTCATATGGTGTAACACGCAATGTTTTTCTCCTAACTCTTTGAATCCCAACAACCCATACTATCCAAATATCATCATCATCAATAAATCACCATAAAAATGTCAACACGTCTCAAACTTCAACATAATAACTGTCCTAAATTTTGGTTTTAATTTTAACATGACATGGGTTATAAAATAAAAAATATAACTGGACTTGATTCATGATTTCTTTCTTGGATAAATATCTTGTAGAATCAAATTATATTACATTGAAAGTATAAAATATTATAGAAAATTTTGTCTAAACATATTTAATAGAGAGTAATTAATACTATAAATAAATATATTTATTATCATCCAAATTATTCAATTAATTATGATCTTGTTTGAGTAACCAAGGTAACTAATTATAACACCAATCAATAGTAGTAGTAATAAACCCAAAAAAAATCCCAAAGAAATACTTAATCATGTTGAGATTCCCGAAGGAATAATGAAATATTATTTTAATATCTAATTCATTAATAAATATATATGAACATATTAAATATGTTTAATAAATATAAGTAATGTCACTTATTCAAATGAGGGATCATAAATAACATTCATAATGCAATCCCTCCAATTCATTAATTTCTGATTATTGTCATTTTTAGGACAATCTTATACATTTATCAATTAGACACTTAATTATGATAGACAAAAATTAACACAAAAAAATAATAGATAATCTTTGAATCCACTAACTGAATATAAAGTTTCAATGTTCCACGTACAAGAATGAAAGGATGTATGAAAACACTAACTCATAACATCACGAGAAATCCAAGAACCTGAAAAACATCTTACAACATGAATCCTTCATAAATCATTGATAAGAAACCATTATAAATTTTTGTAAAAGAAACTATCAAGGCATGTAATGAACCAAAGCATGATAATAAAGAAGTTAAAATAAAATAAGAAAAAAGATATAACTAGTATTGAATGTAGTCATTGTGTGAAGTAAAGGCCTTAAGGATCAATATCAAAGTCCTATGTTCATTTAATGATCACCCATAGCTTCCTAGGGTCCAAATGAAGGATTATATGTAGTAAATGGGAGAGTTATACTAAATTTAAAAAACTACATTGAAAAATAATTCTAATACATGATTGGTATTCATTAAAACATGATGAATTACATCTAATAATCATGAAATGAATTCCCCATGTAACTCCCCCTTTATCCCATAGTCATTAACCATTTATTTGAAAAAAATGGGATTATGATTTGTATATTTCTGTAATGTCTTGATGTTCAGACACTAAAGAATCATAATGTTTCCTTCAGCCTCCCCCTCAATCCGTTGAACCCCTAGTTAGAAACCATGACGTGGACTTAACACTATGGTTCATCAATCTCCAAAATGATAGAACCAATGCACTCAACATCCAAGAAAAAATGGTGTGGTATATATCCTTCATTTTGTTACAAAAAAATGAAAAATGAAAAATTTATGATTAAATACACAGGGAAGGGTATTTCATTAATATATACGGGTTTTCACTTTTCCAAAATCCTCCCCAGGACATGTCATACCATGAAAAGACTCTCCGACTGAAATAGTATTGACCCGAACATATATAAATAAAATTCCCCATATGATTTAACTTAAATGTAGTATAATTATAGAAAACACATGAACTTTTTTGGTTTTATAATATCCTAAAAAATTTAAATGATATCTAAGAATCATTACCTTTTATAATATAGCCATTGAATAGTGATCATAAGATTAGTATAAATAAAGGGTTTTAACAAATCCAATTGACATAGAAAAAGGATGTGACAAACTCAAACAGTAGGATCATACCCTATGAATACCATTTATTAGAACATATAAGGGAGTCAAAATCACTAGTATTTTCACATAACCATGATGAAGATGAGATCTAACAACTTAAGCATGAGTGAAACTGTTTATGAGAGATGTTCAAGCTCATCATGATAACCACCCAAACCATGTATGCCAAACCTACCCATGAAAGACTCATCATCATGAACCTTACCACTAGGGGATTTTCTAGTGTATTAAAGGGATATGTATCAAGGCCATAATAATAAGATCACATATAATTAATTCTCAATTGAATAATTTTTATATTTTATAATTATCATTACTTTATATATGATTTGATTTTTATACAATAGAACAAAAAATGTATTTTTAGGTAATATTAAAATTAAATTAAAGATTTTATTCTAATTATTTAACTAATTAATTTTTGAGATAAATAATATTTTAATGAAATATTATTATTAAATAATTTTTATTAAATGTAAATGATCCTAGAAATTTTATGATGTCAAATGTAATTTTTTTAAGGGTTTAAAAACTGTTATTTTCAAAAAACCCATCATTTACAAATAAGGGTTGATTATTATTTTAAAAACATAAATACATATATATAGAAAATTATTTAGATAAAATGAATATTATTTTTTTAAATATAACATTAAAATTATCGAATGGTGAATTTTCTTATAATTTTAAAAAACAGAAAAAAATTTAGGTAAAAATTATAAATGTTAAAAATATATGGTTTGTATTACAAAATCATAATGGCCCATGAAAATAAAAAGGGTATACATGAAAAAATATATGTTTACTTTTAAAATTATTTTTTTTATTATTATTTAATTAATTTTATAAAATTTTTAACAAGCCACAAAAATAATTAATATATTTTATGTTTTTTAAATCATTTATTTATGTGTATGACTCACTAACACATAATCAAGGGACTTGTTCTATTAATTTCGGCCCTTTTCCTTATAAAATAATTAAAAAAACTCCCATTTTGAAATAAAATCATGGGAAAAGACTAGGATAAGGTTTGTTGTTTTGGTTATTTTGTTGTAGAGTCCAAAACCTATGTTTGAGAAATGATAACGAATTTCCAAATCATTTCCTATATGAACCCACCCAATATATCACTTATCTTCACTCAATATCCTTGGATCATGTCCTTACTCTTCCCTCCTCACTCTAGTGTCCTCCTATGGTTCCCCACAACCCACTAGAAACTCCTCCAAAGTATTTGGATTCACACTCTCAATGTATTAGATTCTCACCTCCTCTTTTTATTCGAGTTTATTCATTATCTTATGCCTTATATTTAAAATTCCTAATATTTTGATATGTCTTTACATGCCCATATTATTGAAAATTTTATGTAAAAATTATGATAGACACCTTATATATCATTGAAACATTTTATTATTTTTTAAGTAATGTTGATATACTGCCAAAATTTCAAAGTGTTTTTTCATGTGAAATAAATTGTGTACTGAATACCATACCCATTTTCAATCATGGGTGTTCACCATTATACAAATATAATTATTCGAATTTTTAGGTACATTTATGTATTCCACATTACATTATTTTGAAATAAAAATGATGAATAAATCCATATTGTATGATCTATGTGGCACACTTAAGAATGAGAATGAAATGAAAGGGGCGAGTGTGCCCAGAATTATATTGAGCTGTAATGAATTGTGTAATGTTTAGTCTCATGAGACATCATGTTGGGATAGAGTGTGAATATGATTCCTTTATGAGAAATTTTTCATCATAATATCTTGGTAGTTGGACTTGACCTATGCTTATGATTTACTGTTTTAAGTTGTTTCCACATTTCCCATGTTTCCTTTACGATTGTAATTATATATCATGTCTCATTGTTCATGTTTATGAATCTCAATCCTTTTATACCCCAATTATATTATTATTTCTTAGTATGTATTAATTTATTTATGTTATTCCATGTTTATTCCCTTACTGGGCTTTATAGATCACCCATTTCTTATGTATGTCCCAAGGTTATCCCAATCAGTTTTATGTATGAATGAATATTATGAACATGTTAAGGAGGTTCTCAAAAAATATAATTTATTCCATACTTTACGTTGTAATGTAATGTACCTAATTATATAAGATACTATAATTTACGATCATTCAGATAATATTAACTGTAATATTTTTTAATAAATCATGTATTAATATGTAATAAAGATATTTGTTGTCGTATTTGTTATCAATGGAAAAGTTTTGTTTTTTTGGGATTAAGATTTGAAATCTACAGAAAAATCCTTACGGACAAGTCTATGTATAAGAAAAAATTCTTATATTTTGGTATGTATAGAGTAAGTGTTTTATCAAGAAACTACATCCCTATCTGGATACTATAAGTGGATCTGTCTCTAGACCCTATTTAAAAAGGGGTAAAACCTAAAAACATCATTTAGATATAGAATCGATGAGGAACTGGAGCACAAAAATTCACCTTGATTAACACTTGGTTTAAAACTACTAGGGCATATTATTTTCTAAATTCAAAATCTCATTATGATCCATTATTAAATGAGAAAATACCCTTAAGAATATATGTTTGAAATATATCATGGATAACATAGATCAGAACCTAGAGATTCATATGTTAATAAGTAAATATAATTTACAAGTTATCTCTTTATTGTCATATGATTATTTATTATGATATCAATATTTTAAAATATTCATCCATAATTTTCCATTTTATTCAAACCAATGGCCAGAAATATGAGGAATTAGGTAAACAACCAATGTGATGGGAAATACTATGAATACTCCAATGAGATGCCCAACCCAAATGAAACGAGAATCAAAAAATTATGATGATACTCCTTCAACTTAATTAGGTATCTAATAGAATACTAGAATACGAGGAGCACCCAAATCCTCCTAAGAAATAGAAATATGCAATTGAGTCATTTATGCGAAAAATGACTTATGATTTCAATTGATCAAATGATATATTAATCCCATTCAATGAGAATATCTACCCCATCCTTCAATGGTCTGAACAAAAGAGGGTTATACTCATTGCTTATTATATGGAGGGTGAGGATTATATGTTGTGTTCATTGATCAATAATATGAAGCCCGAGGATGATATTTTAACTATTGTGTGGAAGTAATTACATAAAATATTTTATGAAAAATATTTTCCTCACACTCTCCGACTTAAAGTGGAAAGGGATTTACTGACCCTCAAGAAAGAAGTTGATGAATCTATAAATCCATACTTGGAAAACTTTAAAATACTTTCCTAATACACCTCCATCTTCTTTGCTACAATGAATTCATGGTTGACCTCTTCTTTTCTAGAAAAAAAAAGTCTACGAGAATCCCTAGTTATCCTTGACTTTGACAGATATGAGGAAATTGACCTATGTTACCTCAATGTTGAAATAGATATCATATAATCTCAATGGTGTCAATGTAATAAGAAGGAGAATGTGGATTTTAATTCTGTTGGTCTGATGGAGAAATACTATTATGCTAAAAAATTTCATCATCCCACTTGTCAAAGGTGCGGAAAGAAGCTCCCTGTAAATTGTCTAAGAGGGGTAAGGAAATGATTTATGTTTGGGAAGGAAGGGATCCTAGGTTTATATTTACAATAGTACAAACCAACCAATGAGATAAATGAAATTAATGGTCCAGTCAACCATAACACATAGTTCATTTCTTTAACTTAAAGGAATTAGGACCCTTTTCAAACCAATTTAATTTTCCATGGGTTTTTTGTGGCAACCAAATACCACCAAGGTAGTAAGGTATAGTGTTTTCCATCACAACCACTGAGGTGGATCCTGAAAACAAAGTGATGACATGTAGGCTAGTTATTCATTCAAGAACAGAGAATTTACATTTAGATTATAGTTCTAACCATTCCTTAATTTTAAATTTTTTAGATCTATTGATAACCCACCACAAATTACGGAGGTAGAGTTTTCAGTGAAAAATGAAAATGGAGAAATTATTGCATCCCAGGTATATAACTTCTTCCCTATCAAAATTTCTAGGCTGAACTTCCCATAAATAATTTCCATACTCTATATGGGATAATTTGAAGAAATAATGGGAATGGATTGGATTTCTTTGTATAGAGAAAACATAAATCTCCCTAAGAAGAAAATCAATATCCATTTTCAAATCAACCACTGATCTTATACATGTGAAATGAAGTGGATGAAACTTTTTTAGCATCGACATCTTAAGCATAGATATTATTTACATACAAGAAATCATATCTAGATTAAATTATTGAGTCTAAGGAACTGATCAACCTTAAACACATGCCCATTTTAAGGGAATATGCCAATGTGTACCCTAAGGAATTGCATGTTGTTCCTCCTAGCTAAGAGGTTGATTTTTAAATCAAGATAATACCTAGTGTGTTTTCATTATCCCTGAATCCATATAGAATGGGTATTTCTGAACTTGAGGAGATGAATAAACAACTATAAGAGAATCTAGAAAAGGGTTAATATTTCCAAGTGCTTCATCTTTGGGTGAACCAGTCCTCTTTGTTAATAATAAGGATGGGTCAATACACATTTTTATTGATTATCATGATCTCAAAAAGTTCAAAAATTGAGAAAAAATACCATCTTCTACAGATTGATGACTTTTTTGATCAGTTATATGGTGTATAATGATTCTCTTATGTGGATATGTGGCCGGGATATTATCATGTATGTGTAAAGATTACAGATATCCAAAAGACTACTTTTCGTATAAGGTATGTACACTATGAGTTCATCATAATTCCATTCAGACTCACTAATGATCCATAAATCCTCATGGACATTATGAATAGAGGCCTTAGATATTGCATAGAAAAATTTATGGTAGTCTTTATAGATGATATTAAAATATTCTTCAAAACAAAAGAGGAGCACTGGGAGCATCTCATCAGTGTGATAATGACCTAAAAAAGTATTATTTTTTAAATTATAGAAAATTTGATTTCTAGTTAAATTATATCTCATTATTAGGGAACATCAAAACAATAAACGGGGATATCTATGGACACCTAAAAAACATAAGAAATTAACGGATAGTCGAGGGCATCATCTATGATAGATATCCGTAGTTTCCTTAGATTATCTGGGTAATATCATCCATTTGTCTGTTATTTTTCACGATTTTCAAACTCTCTAACCAAGATAACTTAGAAAAGATTCACGTTTTGTTACAATTAATAATGTAAAGAGATATTCAGGTAGTTGAAATGAAGGATTATAGCTACATCGGTTCTCAAACTACCTATATGTGGGGAAATTTTTGTGGTATTTTGTGATTCCTCAAAGAAGGGACTGGGATTTTTATTAAGGATGAATGAAAAAATGACATCCTATGCTTCAAGGAAGATGAAAGTTCAAAAAAATAACTGCCCAACTCATGACCTAGAGTTAGATATAGTGATATTATCTTTAAAAATTTGGAGGAATTATCTCTTTGGGAGAGAAGTGTGAAATATGTATGAATACAAAATGCCTCAAGCATATATTCACATAGAAAGATCATAATATTCTCCATTGAAGATGGTTAGAGATGATCATAGACTATGATTTATTAATCTAAATCCTTCATGGGAATACAAATAATGTAACAAACTCTCTATGTATAAAAGATATAATAATTATGTTATTGATGAGAATTGAGGAGCAAATGATCTTTTTAGATTTGAAAAGTATGGACATGGGAATCATAAAATAAGGAACACCATAAATCCTTTAAAAAATGATTTCTCAACCATTTACATTGGAGAAGTTAAAGGATTATTAATGATATGGTGTGAGAATTCAGAAGTAAGTGAAAACTATAAGAAAAGGGAAATCAATAGAGTTTATTGATAATGACGAAGGAGTTGTAAGATTTGCTTTAAGACTATGTGTACCATCAAATCCTAAGTTAAAAAGGACTTATTATATGATTCACATTAATATTCCTTCTCCATCCACCGAAGAAGAACAATGATGTATTAAGATATCAGAAAGAACTATTGGTGGGACATTATGAATAAGGGGATCATGTAGTACACATCAAGATGAATTTTATGTCACGAAGTGAAGGGGAAAGGATAAAATACCAGGGAATGATGGAATAATTAACCATACCTATATGGAAATGGGAATAAATCAACATGGACTTCATCACTGGTCTTCTGTAGACATCAAGAGGAAATAATTATATTAGGGTTGTGGTGGATCATCTCATGAACACTACACAAATCATCGTGATTCGAGAGAAATTTTAACTTGATAAACTTTAAAGTATACACATTAGATAAGTGGCGAGGGTTCTCGAAATACCCCTATCAATTATATCTGATCAAGATCCCTGATTTACCTCCATGTTCAGGAAGAGTCTCTAATATGCTCTAAAAACAGAGTTAAACATTATCATGAGTTATCACCCTCAACATAATGGAATGTATAAGCGGACTATTTAGAAACTTGAGGAAGTGTTGAGAGAATTATCAATTGACTTCAAAGGAGGGTGGGATCGACATCTTACTCTAGTTGAGTTCTCATATAATAAAATTTTCCACTCTAGCATCCTAATGGACCCCTATGATGCCTTTTATGGGAAGAAATGTAAAACACCAAAATGATGGGATGAATTTGTGGAGAAAAACTTCTAGGTACTAAAATGTTTGAGGAAGTAGTGGAAAAGGATAAGATCATTCGACAATACATAATGGTTTCTCAGATTGTACATAAGAACAATGATGACAGGCATCATTGAGACCTTGAGTTTGATGTTGGAGATTAGGTATTTTTTCATATATCTCCATGGAATAAATTAATGAGATTTGGGAAGAAGTGAAATATTAGAACATGATACATCGACACCTTAGTGATCCTTAATCACATCAGAGTGTTTTTCTATACACTCAAACTCCCACCTAACCTATCTCAAGTAGATGATGAATTTTATGTATCCCTTTAGAGGAATTAAACACCACCCCCGCATGTACTAAATATGTAGTCATACCATTAGGGAATGACCTTTCCTATATGGATTAGCCGATGAAAATCATAGAACATAGAGACAAATTTATATAGAATAAGACAATTCACCAGGTCAACGTGATGCAGAGAAACCACAAGTTTGATGTAGTGATGTGAGAATTGGAGGATGTGACGAAACAAAATTACCTTCGTCTATTTTAGTGTGAGAAAAAAAATTCATCGGAGAAATTCCTAAAGGGGGGAATATTGTAATAACCTGAAAAATTATAAATAAACTCCCCCTTATGATTTAAATTAAATGAGTTATGGTTATATAAAACACATGATATTAATTCATTTTACAATACCCTATCTATTCTAAATGACCATAAATCATCATTACCATTGATAATATATCTATTGAACAGTGATAATATGATTAATATAAATATAGGGTTTTAATAAAAACAATTGATAGAGACAATGGAAGTGATAACCTCAAATAGTAGGATCTTACCTTATAAAGCCCATTTATCATATATTCTGAGGGAGATAACACCACTAGGATTTTCACTTAACAAATCTAATTATGATATCCAACAACTTAATGAAGGTGCCCAATCAGAGAATTGTATCACTGAGAGGGGGATGGGGTGAATCAGTGACACTCTTTTTATTTTATGTTTCTTTTCAATTGAAATAACCTTCACCACCTATTAAGGAATTTAATTCCACGATGAGAAACAAATCAATACACATCCAAATGAAAACAAAGATTTACAAGGTTCACTATTCAATAAGAATAGATTGGTCCTTGGTATGGTTTGAAAATGATCCAATACCATACAATCCATGAAGAAAAAAACATGGATTACAATGATTAGGATGTACACTTTCACTTGTGTAGCACCATGTAACAATACTACTAGTGCGTGTGCTCTCTCTTAGCATAATAAAGGAATACAATTGTTTTTGTAACAACTCATGTTACCAGCACTTTTTATCAATTCAAAAAATGTATTCAAATTGTAATACAATTCATCAATTCCTTACCCAGAAGAAAGGTAAGAGCCACCTAGACTTTGTTATGAATCACTGAGTCCGATCTTCTCTCAGTACGATTCATTAAACATAAATCCCTTAGTATTATTTTTTTCAATACAAATATTCCATTACAATTCTTTCAAAACAATGCTCCCAGTCTGATTTTTTCAATACAAAGATCCCATTACAAGTCTTTCAAAACAAAGATCCCAATAGGATTAGTTTAATACAAAGCTACCATTACAATTCATTCAAAAAAAATCTCCCAATCTAATTTTTAGATAGATAACAATAGAGTTGAATTGGTACCACTAGAATTCTTGAATACAATTTTCATGCTGAATAAAATATGAATGAATCGATACCACCCAAAACAATTGCCAATATGAACCGAATAGAACTCCTCTTATCTTTAGAAACAGGAAGGTTCTCTCTCTTTTTCATGTCACAAAAGTACAATGTAATTCATTACTATTATAGGTGACCCAAAACATGTTTTGGTCGGAATCCCAAAACACTTTCCCACTCACTTATTCTCCAAAATATGAATTTATCATGAAATCTCAGAGAAATTATGACTTTGTAAACACTTCTTGATTCTTCTCAAATCTTCTATAGTGTTCATCTATTATTTTCCAGACTCCCATTTCAAATGTCAATTCAATTACAATTGGTGAGAAATACAAGGGTCTAAAACCAATTCTCTCATACTGATTTCATCAAAAAATGCTTGATACCATACCAATTGAATGTGTTTGACGAAATGTACTTCTCCACTTGAGATACAATAATTTATTTAAATGAAATTCCCCCCCCCTCTGAAAATTTATTCATCAGTTCCCTTCTCTTTTATTTTCTTTATTCCCACATGAGAAAACACACTTCATTCAACAACATGTTCTTGTATCATGAATTCCTTCATGTCTTTCAAATAATTTAGGATCAGCTTCACCATCATATGAATTCATTTGGAAAGTATTGTAACTTTCCATTCATTCCTGCTTCTATCTTTTCATCTCAACCCCAAAATGATATTTTCTAAATAAAATGGTATGGATACTACTATCCTAAATAAAATCATTCTGGATACGATTGTTGGTTACTATAATTCTGGTTACGATAATTCTGGATACGATCATGCTTGATACAATCATTATGACTACAATACTTCTGGATATGTTCATCCTGGATACAATCATTCTAGTTACGATCATTTTGGATATGATCTTGCGGGATATGATAATCATGGTTACAATCATTCTGGATACCAGAATCCTGGTTACGATTACTGGACATGATCAAATACAATCTGAAGATAAATATCCTTCCAGATACGATACAATACAATTTGATAAGGATGTTCTTCCGAGATATGATACAAAACAATATGAATATGATTCTCTCTCAATCAACACCATCTCAATCCTTTTCTTCTACCTAAATATGATTCTTTTAAAAAATAATCAGAGTCTCATCTTCTATCGGTATCACTTCTTCCATCCGCACCACTTTGATCAGAACCACTTCCCATCAGCATCTCCTTTTCCATCAGTACCACTTAAATTGTTTTGAATCACAATCAGTATCAATTATATTACATTCACCCAGAATAAAAATGTTTTGTAAGACAATCGATAAAATCTGGATAAAATTGTTTTGAAAGGCAATCAATATAACATGGATACGATTGTTTTCTGATTGGTTTGAAAAACAAAATGCACCACTGCTTTCTTTTTTGATTATTTTGAAAAACAATATGAACCACTGCTTTCTTTTATAATTTTCATGAGAAACAATCAGCACGAGTATATTCTTTTGTGATTGTCTTGAGAAACAATTGTCACCACTTCTTTCTTTTTTGATTGTTTTGAAAAAAAATTAATACAATTCCTTTTTGATTGGCAGCATCTCTTTCACTCCCCCTTTCTTTTATCAAGATTCAATCATAAGTTCTCGCATCAAATCATGATATATATGTAATACAAACTACTAAACCATTTTAAAAATTAACATGAGTTTGATTCCTTTCAAAACAAACCCAAAAATATTTTTTTCCACAAAACAAAGTGAAGTTATTTCATTTCTTATAAACATACCTTGGCAACAAAAGACAACACTTGAAACCTACATCACTTTGATCATCAGCTTTATCCCAACAATCTCCCCCTTTGTATTTTTTTCAACTAAGATTCATAAATCACTGAACTTTCTAAACTCAAGAAATTGATTACAAATCAATAATTCTAAGCCTATGTGAGCTAACTCATTGTAGGAAACAAAAATAATTAATAGAAAAACCATGCTTTCCAAAATAGTGATCATGAACACCTCTTTATTTTATTCATTATACCCGGAAAACTATTAATTTGTTTTTCCTAAAACCACTCCGACAAACTGTTTGAATAGTTCACACACTAAAGAATACTGAATTCACAACTTACCCACAAATCTCTATTTTTTGAAATAAATTTATGGAACAACACAACTCTCCCCCTTGAAAAAACAATCCAAAGATAAGATGAGATATGGGATAGATACACATACCTCAACCTTGAAGAGAATGAGGTTGTACACCCATGTTCAAACTCATTTTTGAGAATGATTCCTTCAATAAAAGTTCTGTGAAGATATCAACAACTTTTTCCGATGTTGGAATTTACTAAAGATTCAATTCATTCTTCTCCACATGCTCTTTGATGAAATGATATTTTATTTCAATATGTTTTGAATGATAATGTTGCACTTGATTTCTAGTGAGATTTATTGCACTTTTATTGTAACAACCCAAGAGTAAGGGTAACTTTACTTGTACAAGTAAGTCTTCCAATTGTGTTTTCATCCACATAAGTTGATTAGAGGCTTGAGTATTAACAACATACTCAGATTCAGCCGCACTGAGAGTTACATAGTTTTTTTCTTTGAATTCCAACTAACACAATTCTTTCCCAAAAATGAATACTCCACTAGATGTAAATATTATATCATCAACATTTCCTGTCCAATCTACATTAGAATACCCAAGGAAATCAATACTATCAGAGATGAAATACCTGATTCTGAATTATGTTGTGCCTCTGATGTATTTTTGAATTCTTTTTCTAGAAATATAATGTGATTCTCTTAGAGAACATTGAAATCTTGCACATAAGGTAACCACATAAACAACGTCAGGTCTTGAAGTGGTTAAATAGAATAGAATTCCAATATTCTTCTGATACTATTTTTTGATAAACATTCATTCCATCCCCATTGTTACTGAACTTTTTTCCCACTCAAATGGGTGTGGAAACTTGTTATGAGTTTTCTATGCCAAACCGCTTGAGAAGTTCTATTTCATAATTTTCATGGGAAAAAGGATGTATTCTTTCTTTTTCTATATTTGTAACCTGAGAAAGTATTTCATTTCTTCAAAAATGGAAATTTAAAATAAATTCATCATTTATTCATAAAATATTTCACATTTTCCTTCATCATTCCCAGCTAATATAATATCATCGACATAAACAATTATTATGAGTGAATAATCTTGAGTTTCTATGATTTAAAGATTTATATCTACACTTCCTTTTTAAAAATTCATCTTTCTTAAGAATGTATCCAATTTGGAATACCATTCTCTCAGGGCTTGTTTCATGCCATACAAATACTTTTTAAATCTTCAAACATAACGTTCATCTTTTCCAATAACAACCCCATAAGGTTGTTCAATATAAACCTCTTATTCAAGATCACCATTTAGGAATGAAGATTTAACATCCACTTGAAAGATCTTGTAGCCTCATTGTGCGACAATAACAAGAATGGTTATGATTGTTTCATGTCTTTCCACTAGAGAAATGGTTTCATCAAAATCAATACCCTTAATATATGAATACCCTACAAAAACCAATCTTGATTTGTTTCTTATAACTTCACCTTCTTCATTCAGCTTGTTCTGAAAAACCAATTTTGTTCCAATGATGTTTTTTGTTTTCAGGATTGGGTACAAGTTCCCATGTATTGTTCGTTTCAATCTTATCAAATTATTCATTCATGGCTTGAACACATTCAAGATGATCAAAATATTCTTTCACATAATTCAGTTCCACCTTTGAATACAAAGAATTATGTTTAATAGAATTGGTTGTTATTCTTGTTTGAACCTTCTGATGTTGATCACAAATTATATTCTGTACTTACACATGTTTACTCAGCCTTGGATATAATTTTTTATTTTCTGCATCACTTGAAACGACTGAGTCTGATTCTTATTCTTGATAAGGAGTACAATTGTCTATATCCTTATCGAATTGTTTTCTTCAACTTGATAAACTTTATTGTTTGCATAAACATGTTTCTATTTATCAGATACTTCAATAAAATTCCCATAAACTGAATCAAAAATTCTTTTTGTTTCTTTTTTGTAGCATCTGTATCCTCTTACTTTCTGAGAGAAACTATGAAAGATTTTATCCCCACCTTTTTTCTCAAACATAATACAATGTCCACATTTCTTCTTTATAATACAAGGACTCCCAAAATCTCTAAAGTGCTTCAAACATGGAGTTTTTTCATAAAATATTTCATAGGGATTCATACCAAAATGAGGCTTTTAGAAACAATGGTTTTGAATATAAACAGTAGTAGTCATGAATTTCCTCCAAAATTAATAAGAAAGACCATTCTCAAGTAACATGGTTCTTCCCATTTACACCATGATTCTATTATTTCTTTCAGTTACCCCATTTTGGGGGGGGGGGGGTTATGGAGAGCTATAATCATTTTCAATTCAATGATTCTGAAGATAGTTTTCAAACTCATCACTTCTATATTCAACACCATTATCAGTTCTCAAATTCTTCACAGAATACTCACATTCTTTATAAGCCTTTATTCTGAAACTTTTAATCATTTTCAATGCATCTGATGTGTGTTTCATGTACATAACACAAGTAATGAGAGTAAAATAATCAATGAATGTAATTAAGTACTTATCTCCATGTGTTTATTTTCTTTTCATTGGACCACATATTTTGGAATGAATCAGCTCTAGGGGTTTTTTGAAAAAATATCAACTTTCTTATGCACAAAATTTGTAATCTTTCCATTATGGAAAATAGTGAAACACCAATATCTATTTCTTGAAAAATCAGGAAGGTCTCAAACAATATCTCTTTTAGAAAATTTGATCTTGTTTCTCTAACACATATATCCAAGCCTTTTATGCCATAACTGATTCTCTTCCACCATACTTATGTAACAAGTGTTTGGTGAACCACCAACCTAAAACAAGCTTCCTTTCATACGTTGACCTCTTGTAACAATATTTCCATATTCTTTTTTATTTACAAAAAAAATCCATCTTTCTTGAAGATAAATTTGTTACCCTCATCACACAATTGTGAAACACTTAACATATTGTGTTTCATCCCATCAACAAACAATGTTTTTTAGATTTTATCTTATATTTTCCAATTATGGATGACCCAACACCTTTTATTTTCAGTGATTCATCATTTCAAATGTAACCGTTACCTTATTAAAATATTTTACATCCTTCAACAATTTCAGGTCTCCTATCATGTGAGAAGAACACCCACTATCAAGTATCCATGATCATTCTCCTTTCATGGAATTTAATACAATTTCGAAAAAAATCTCATTTTTCTCTATTATTTTCATTCTTCACCTTCAGATTTTGATTATTAAGAATCTATTTTTGAACTGGTAAAAAAACAGTAAATCCTTTTGCAAGGTGTCCAGGTTGTTCACATATTTCACAAATAGTTTCCATTGTTTGGAACTTATTTTTAGTCTTCACTTAATTCTTTTCATATTTCTTCAAGACAACCTTTTCATTTTTCTTTCTCTGTAGAGATTGACTCCCCCTCAATCACTTCCTTTCCTAAATTGCGGGATAATAGTAATGATTTTGATTGAACCAACACATACTTGATGTGTTCCCAAATACCCCACAATACCAGAAATATCTATAGAAGGATTATTTTCAATTGAAACCTACATACTGATCATAATTGTAAATATGTTTCTCAACCACCTTCTTTTATTTCTTTTCTGATTCACCAACCTTTCTATTATCAGTCAGATTCGTTATTTTGTTTTCTGAATTATTTGAACTAGAAGCATTGGAAAAATTTATAGATTCAGAATGTTTCAAAACATTCTCAACCATGTTTTTCTTGGCCACATACATAACATTATCATATTTATTCATTTGAAAAACAATTCCATTCATATTCTCACTCTTTTAAGGTATCTTTTGTTGAACATTATCATGTTTCTCATTACAAGAACACTCACTAACTTCAGTGGTAGTGTTTTGGAGACAAATAATTTTATTTTTAGCTTCAGAGAGTTTTTGTTGGACATGTTCAAAGTCTTCTTCTTTTACATTCAAATTTACATCTAAATGCTCATAATTATTCTTTTAAACTTCAAGAGGTTTATTAAAATCATCAATCTCTTTAATCAGCTTTCCATTCTCACAAAAAAAAACATTATTGGTTTCTTGAGAATTCATCTTCCATATTTTTGTTTTTCTTTTCAAGCCTTCTGATTTTTCTTAGACATTCTTTCAACTATTCTTTCAAATGCATTTCAAGTTGTGTTTATTCTTATTTAGAGCTACTGCTTCTGAATTATTCCTCATTCACTATTTCAATTAATGTATTTTCATTACCATACTAAATGTATTTTTTTGGATTCACAATCACTCTCTTTTTCTTCATCATCTTTGGACTAGAAAATTCTTCCATTTGATTTTAATAATTTATTTTTTTTCCTTTATCTCTCTTTTTCTTCCACAATCTCCTTATCTTTCTTTCTTAAATATCACTATCATCTTCCTTCTTTCTTCAAATAAAATTATCCACAATTTTACCAACACCTCCACATTCAAAATATTTTAAGGGATGTTTCCCTTTGTATTTCCCTATATCTCTTTTCACATTGTTAGAAAATAGGGATATGATTTCGTTGAGTTTTTTACATAACTCATTTTCAAATATAGAATCACCAACTTCATCTTCAATAACAATTTTCTTTTACTTTTATTTCTTCATATCCTTGAAATACATTTTTCTATCAACCTTTTTTTGTTCTTCATAGCATTCTATCTTCTCATTTCACAGGTGATAAGAGTGCTATTTAAATCATCAAAAGATAATGTTTTAAGATCTATGTCTTCCAATAAAGAAACCTTTGCATTAAATTTGTCAGGTAAGATTATCAGGATATTTTCTAGAACTATAGAGTCGTTCAGCTTTACACAAAGACATATGATAGTACTCACAATTTCATTCACCTTGGTAAAGAATTCCCTAACAGATTCATGCTCCCCCATCTTCAAATATTCATGCTTCAATCTTAATATTTGTAACTTTGCCTTATTCAACTTTGTATTTCCTTCATATATGTTTCTCAACTTATCCCATATACCTTTTTCTGTGGAACCACCTTTCGCTATCAAGAATTCACTTTCAGAAAGTGATGATAATGTAGAATTCTTGGCCCATCCATCATTCTCAAGAATCTTCTTATCAATAGGTGTAAGTGGAGAACTATAATCAATGGGAGGAAACCCATCTGTTTTATATTCATGAACATCATAACTAATATAAATAATATTTGGCATCATTCTATCATTCCAGATATAATAGTTATTTCCATCATAGACCTGAATACCTTTACTGTTCACACAGTTCACATTCTCCATCAGGAAATAATAACAAATGTATTCTTACCTCTAATAGAAATTGAAAGTACCCAGTCATAGTATTGTATCACTGAGAGGGGGATGGGGTGAATCATTGATAATCTTTTCCGTTTATATTTCTTTTCAATTGAAATAACCTTCGCCACCTTTAAAGGATTTAAATTCCATGTGGAGAAATAAATCAATATACATCCAAAAGAACACAAAGATTTACAAGGTTCACTACTCAATAAGAATATATACATCCTCGGTATGGTTTGGAAATGTTCCAATACCATAAAATCCAATAAGAAAAAAAAATCTTTGGATTACAACGAGTAGGATGTACCCATTCACTTATGTAGAACTATGAAACAATCCCACTAGTGTGTGTTCTACCTCTTATCACAATAGGGTAATACAACTATTTTTAACAACTCATGTTACATGTTCTTCTTTTAAATTCAACAAATGAATTCAAATTGTATTACAATTCATCAATTCCTTACATAGAATAAATGTAAGAACCACCTAGACATTGCTATAAAGCACTAAGTCCAATCTTCTCAAAGTACGATTATTTCAAAACAAAGCTACCAGTATGATTATTTTCTCAATACAAAGCACCCATTACGGTTCTTTCTAAAAAATGATCCCAACCTAATTTTTTTAATACAATTCTCCCATTATAATTGTTTCAAAACAAATATCCTAGTATGATTTTCAATAAAAAGATCCCATTATGATTCTTTCAAATCAAATCTCCCCATCCTCTATTCAGATAGAAAAAATAGAGTTGAATTGGCACCACTTTAATTCCTAAATATAATTTCATACCGAATAAAATATGAATTAATCGAAACCACCCAAAACAATTCTCAATCAAAACAGAATTGATCTCTTCTTCTCTTTAGAAACATAGAGCTTCTCTATATTCTTCAAGTCACACAAGTACCATGTACTTCATTACTTTTTTTGGTGACCCAAACAATGTTTAGGCGAGAATGCCAATACACTTTACTGCTCACATAAATTCACCAAAATCTGAATTTCTCCTAAAATATCATAGCATTTATGACTTCGTTAACACTTTTCAATTCTTCTCGAATCTTCTAAAATCTTCACCTCTTATTTTCCAGAATCCCATTTCAAATGTGAATACAATTACAACTGATGAGAAATAAATGGGTCTAAAACCAATTCTCTCATACTGTTTTCGTCAAAACAATTCTTGATACCATACTAATTGAATTTTTTTTGAAGAAATGCACTTCTCCATGTGAGATAAAATCATTATTTTAAATAAAAGTCACCCCATATGACAATTCATTAATCAATATCCTTATATTTTCTCTTCTCCTTACCCACATGAGAAAACACACTTCATTCACGAAAATGTGCTTGAATCATGACAACCTTCATGAATTTGCAATCATTAAGGATAAAATTTATAATTGAATGAATTTAGTTAGAAATTATTGTTACTTTATATTCATTCCAGCTTCATTATTTTCATCTAATCTCATGCAAGATCTTTTCTGAATACAAATGGTCTGGATACTGTTATCGCAAATACAATCATTATAGATATGATTGCTAGTTATGATTTCTGGTTACGATCATTCTAGTTATGATCATTTTGGATATGATCATGCTAGGTAGAATTCTTCTGATTATGAATCTTTTGGATACGATCATCCATGATATGATCATTCTGGTTTTGATCATTCTTGATATGATTGTGCTGGATATGATCATCCTGGATACGATCATCCTGGTTATGATCATTCTGGATATCAGCATCCTGTTTACGATTTATGGAAATGATCAAATACAATCTGAAGACAAAGATCTGTATAGATACGATACAATAAAATCTGATAAGGATGATCTACCCAGATACCATACAAAACAATACAAATATGATTAATTCTCAATAGACACCATAACATTCCTCTTCTTCTACCCAAATACGATTGTTTTGAGAAAAAATATGTGTCTCATCTTCCATCGACATCACTTTTTCCATCAGCACCACTTTGATCGGAACCACTTCCCATCATCATCACCTTTCCCATTGGTACCACATAGATTGTTTTGAAAGACAACCAATATCACTTCTTTTACATTTACCCAAAATACAAATATGTTGTATGAAAATTTATAAAATCTAGATACAATTGTTTTGAAAAAAAATCAATATAATCTGGAAACAATTGTTTTATGATTTCTTTGAAAAACATTAGGCACCACTTCTTTATTTTCTGATTGTTTTCAAAAACAATCGGCACCACTTATTTCTTTTCTAATTGTCTTGAGAAACAATTGGTACTAATTTTTTCTTTTCTGATTGTCTTGAGAAAAAATCGTCACATTTTCTTTCTTTTATGATTGTTTTAAAAAACAATCTGAATACAATTCCTTTTCGATTGGAAGCATCTATTTCACACACCCTTTCTTCTATCAAACTTTCATCATATGTTCTCATATAAACTCATTATTTATATGAAATACAAACAAGGAAATAATCGTCACAATTAAAATGGGTCCGATTCTTTTCAAGACAAACCCAAAACAATTGTTTCCACAAAAAAAGTGAAGTCATTTCCTTTCTTCAAAACATACCTTAACAATAAAAGTATACACTTGAAACCTTAATCAACTTGATCATAATATTGGTCCCAACAATTAATCATGAGAAAAATTATTTACAAGGAAGTTCATGCTCATTGCGATCAAAACACAAACAATGAATGTTGAACCACACCATGAATGTCTCATCATAACACACCTTACCCTTAGGATTTTTTCTAGTGTATTAGAGGGATATGTATCAAGAACATAATAATATGAATATGTATATTTATTTCCAATAGAATTATGTTCATCTTTTCTTCTTATTGTTACATTATAATGGATTTTTATTTTTATACAATAAAAGGAAAACTGATTTTTTGGGTACAATTAAAATTCAATTAAGGATTTTATTTCTATGAAATAATATCTATTTTTAAATAAATAATATTTTTATAAAATATTATTATTAAATATTTTTTTAAATATAAATTATCATATAATTTTTATGATGTCAAATATCATTTTTATAAGGGTTCAAAAATTTTTATTGTTTAAAAAATCCAGCATTTTTCAATAAATGTAGATTATTATTTGAAAATTAAAATTTAAAATATTTTGAAAAATATTTAGAGAAATTTATTATTAATTTTGGAATCATTGTTTCAAAATTATCTTAAGGTGGATTTTTCCTAGTTTTCTAAGGGAGTTCAATTTTCCAGTATAAATTAAACACGGTATAAATATACAGTATGTATTATGAAATCATAATGACCCAAAGTTATGTATTGGATATTATAAAGGTTATTGAAGACCAAATAAATGTATTAAATTTAATATAATTTGATTTTATTTTTTATTTTATTAATTTTATAAATCATTTATGAATCCTCCGGAACCATTAATATATTTTATGGTCTTTAAATCATATGTTTAAGAGTATGACTCACTTACACATAATCAAGGGAATTTTTTATTATCATAACTCTACCCTATAAAATAATTAAACCAAATCCCATTTGGAAGAAACCATCATAAAATACATGGGATGGTTTTCCATTTTGGTTATTTTATTATATATAGTCTACAACAAAAGTTTTTGAAATTATAAAGAATTTCCCACTCATTTCCTATGTAATCTCACACAAGATCCAATTTATCTTCCCTAAAAAACCTTATATCAAAAAATTACTCTATCATCCCTTCTCTATAATCATCCTATCGTGACCCTAAGCACTCCAGAATCCCCTACCAATAATTCATAATCACTATATCATGGTAAGGGATCCTCACCTTCTCTTCTTTATTCATGTTTCTTTATTATCTTATGACTTGTATTTATAGTAAATAATGTTGGGATATGTCTTTACATGTACCTATTAGTTCCATTTTTTTTACAAATTATGATATACCCCTTTATGTATCATCATCACATTTTATTAATTTGTATGTGACAACGTTATTCTCCATAAATTTCACCATTATCCTTTATGCCGAAATAATTGTGCTGTGAATACCATAACCATTTCCTATAAAGTGTGTTAACATTGATACAATTATATTTATTTTACTTGATACATAAATGTATTTATTCCACATTTATTTATTATGAAATAAAATATGAATATGATTGAATCCATGTTGTATGACCTATGTGGAAAACTTAAGCATGAGAATAAAATGAATGTGATGGTTGCGACTGAGAATATAGATCACTCCAATGAATTGGTTAATTTTTAGTCTCATTAAATATCATGCTGTAATATTAAATGAACCTTATAACTTTATAGGACGTTTCCATCAATATGTATTCTCTATTATCCTTCACCAATGCTTATTATGGAGTGTTTTATTTTTTTTCAAAATTTCCCATGTTGACTTTATGATTATCTTGATATATCATATATTTTTGTTCATTTTTATGATTCTCACTCCTTTCATACACCCATTGATATAAAAATTTTCTACAATTTATTAATTTCTTCATGTTATGTTATATATATTCATTTCATGGGATTTATAGCTCACCCCTTCCTTATTTATGTCCCCAGGTTATTTGATGAAATTTTATGTACAAATAATATTATGAACATGTTAACGAGGTTTTTAAAAAAGATGATGCATTCATTTTTTTAAGTTGTTATGTAATATAACTAATTATAATAAACAATATAATTCTCAATATTCTAGTTTCTATTTAGTGAATTTTTTTTGTAATAAATCATGTGTAAATGTGTAATCAATAGATGACTTCTCATAAAAACTATGTGATGCCTAAATCCCCCAGAATGCTCCCCCAGGCCACGAAACATCCATATGTAAAGAAGATTCATCCCAATAATAACTTCTGATGTGATAGTAACACACCTCCTAAAGGGAATGGAAAAATCAAATTTCTATGTTTTAATAGTGCATCACAGTGGCTAACCAGGTTCATCTCAATTGACGATCATTCTCAATTTTCCACCTACAAAATCTAATTTACATAAAAACTGATTAATTCTATTGGTTTAGGTTTTATTAATTAAATATATTTTATAATGATAAATAAAATTCTTAAAATTAATCTAATATGCAATTATATAGTGGGATTAGTAATGAAATAAATTGGCCCTTGTGGTTTGGTTCATGAGTTCCGTAATTCTCCTTGTTAGTGTTTAAATTAGTATTGATAATTCAATTATAAGAAGTCATTAATGGATTAATATTATTTTATTTGGTGGTATGGAATATTTAATTCCTTAAAGTAAGCTAAATTCCAAATCTTCCTATAATCATAGTTGATGGAACACCTCAAATGAGAGTGTGACATCTCCCAGGACCCGACTCTTTCATATTCCATTTCATATAAATAATGGATCACCTCCATCATACGAAGAGATCATATCTAGTATATTGGAAGGAAAAGATTTAATAAAATCAAATAAATTCATTTTAGATTACTGTTTTGGTGGATTATCCCCAAACCTATGCACATCACTCTTGATTATTATAAACCTAATGAAACATATGAATTTATGTGAAGAATGAATGAAATTTCAACTTACCCCCATGCCAATCCTTGGGTTAGCCCCTATTTTTTAGTGTAAGAGGTCATGGTGATAAGGTGAAATATAATATTATAATAAAATAAAAATATAAAAATTAAAATAACGAGAATGCAAAAAGAATGAAAAAAACATACATGAAATCAAAAACATAAAATAAAATATATAAGAGACGAAAGAGAAAAACATGGAGAAGAAAAGAGGGTAGATATGGGGAATAATAAACAAAAAAACCAAGATTTAATTATATTTTTTTTATAATAAACTAAATTAAAATTATTTTTGAAATAAAACTAATTTATAAGTCATAAAAATAAAAAATTAAGAAACGAAACAGGTGCATCACCTTCACCTCAAGAATCCATCCTTTAAAAGTTCTATCCAATTTAGAACAAGTCGTATCACCTAATGTTTCCTTCTTATAGGATTATTGAAATTTAATTTTATATCTGACTTCGAAATTTCACATTAATTGGACTCATATATAGGATGTTTTAGAATAATTAATGATTATTACTTTTTATGGATGAGGATTCAGGAAATATTCCTTCAATTTTTATCATTCAATAGCCACTATAATGACTAAATACCTACATTAAATTTAATGTTAAAATTTCACTAGGAGTCCTCCTTCAAATATTTATAAAATCACTATATTTAGATTTATTAGCCCAAGTTAAACCTCATTTTTAGAACTGGGTCCACTCTTCCAATCGGAAATGTATTTAACATTGATTGATTTTTTGGGCTTTTAGATGTTTGAAATAGCTCAAAATATAGATGGGAAAGTTGTATATAAAAAATCAAGTAATACTAAAAAAATAATCACATCAATTGCATTTGTTTTTTAAATTTTATGATTGAAATACCATTGATATTAAAATCTGTTAAAATTTCAGAATTTTAAAAATTTCATATTTAATCTCAAAACACACTATAAATACAAAATTGATAAAAATATCTAAAATTGATAAATTTTTTGGGATTAAAAAATTGATAAATATTTTGGGATTAAAAAATTGAAAAAAAATATGATAAATGATGTAAATAATATACCTATAAATTCCTCCACACATAAACAATACCTTTCCTTAAGCATAAAATCTCAACAAGGAAAATTTGAGGGAACCAATGATATCATTATTCTAAATTCAAAGCATTAAAATTAAAAAAATCATCAATGTTAAATAGAATCATAAAATTTTACATAAAATTTTAATTCAATTTCCCATTTTTCAATGAAATAATAAATTATAGTATTTTAATTCTCCCATTTTCAAAAAATATGGAGCTTATCCATTCATTCATTCAAACTCATCAATTCATTAATATTAAACATGCCAAATCATGATCTAACTCACTTTTCAATATTTTATCTCATCATTCACGATATAATTCAAGTGTATTTATGCTCACACCATTAATACATACTTTTTATCCATAGGCTTGTAAAGGAACCACTTTATCCACTTTGTAATTACAAAATGTTGGAAAAATCATCAGGAATTTTCAATGAATGTTTGAATGACTCTGAGTCTTAAGGTTGGTAAGATTTGAGGCTTTAAAAATTAAGTCTCAAGGAGTTGTTTTATCTCTTATGTACAATTCATGTTATAAAAAATAGTGTACTGATATTATCCCCTTAAATATAGAAACTCTGACATCCCCCAAACATCCAATGAAAATGTCACGAATAATGAAATCATAAAAAATGATTTCCACTTTGTTGATTTTTTCTTTATATATATTCTTTTTTTCCTTTTCAAAGTATTTTTTTGAAATTTATTATTATAATAAACCTCAAATCCACCACCTAAAATAAAATGATAAAAAATGATTTGTATAGTGATGGTGATTTTTTATTCTTCTATGTCACAAACTATTCCTTTTTTCTTTTTTATTTTTCTTTCAAGAATAGAAAACAATTAAGTACATTGAATAAATAGAAAAACATTATTTATTCCCACAATATATGCACCAAAAATCTTCCTTATAATTCATTTAATCCATTCATCTATGAATCCCATCACCCACACACTTCATCTTTAAAAAATCAAGCATCTTCCAAGATTATGGTTGGAATGGAGAAAAATGGATTGAAACATTACTCATCCCAATATAGTACCTTAATGATATCTATGTGATAAAAAATGATTTATTTAAAGGTTTCCATTTTAAGGATAATTGGTTTATCAAAATATTCCTCATTTTTTTTAATTTTTCTTCAAAGTTATAGCTTTAAAAAGTTAAAATGAAATTTATGATTGGTGACATGTACCAACATCACTCAAAAAATATGGTCATGAATAAATAGGAAGTAATTAATCTATAAATCCTCTAATTAAATGGGAACATGATTTGGGAACATCACTAAAGAAATTATTATAAATAACAAATCAATTCACTTGAACTTCATAATTTTAATTTATCAAAAATGAATGGGAAATTTGATTTACATGAATCAACTAATTCTTTCAAATCACGAGTCCTAATTTTAACATTCGTGTTCATATTAATCATATGATTCATCATTTAATCATTACAAATATTTAAAATTAAAATCTAAAACATGGTAACATATGATTTCTATAATTTAAAGAAAGGGTGGACCAAATATGAAAATTGAAAACCCTTAGGAGTGATACAAAAATAAAATTAAATGAAATAATAAATGAAAGAGTTCAAGAAAGGATAATATTTATGATATAATTATGTTTAAATCAATTCATCAGTGATAAGTGCCTCATGAAAATGAGTCTCAATGAATGTAATATAGTATTTAAGCTCTTATATCCATTTTTAAAATTCGACCACATGGGTGGTGTATTCATATTACATGGATAGAGTGACATGAAATGTTACAAGATACTATACTTTGAATGGGTTGGTGATATCATGTTGTACCTCATACTCATTCCAGAATTCATCCTGATCCAATTGATATCAAACATATAGCTCAGAAGGTAAGTATTACTTATCTTGTATCCACTATAGATCATCATGGTTGTCTTGGATATTGTTAATTAAAATGGCTATTCTACTAATATTTCTCAAGATTTTCCTCAACATCTTATATTTTCTTTTAAAATTCAGGTAAAACAAGTGTAACATATTCCTTCTCCTCCTCAGGATTTTTATCATGTTCTTGTTACTGTATCAATTCATGACCATTATAAAATGATATTTCCATTTTCTCCCCAATTCATCCAGATTATCTCTCATACTTTTCACCCGATTATTTAGATCACTATAATAAACATATTTTTCTGGATATTTCACTTGTGAGTAATCTTTCCCAGATGATTAATTGTATATAGGTTATATAAAAAGCAAAAGAATTTATATATATATTTTTATTAAAAAAATTAAAATATATCTACAATGTTAAAATATAAACTAATAAGTAAAAAATATTTTTTCTGTAGAAATGGTTCATGTTTTGAAGCACGCCTGGCATGGGGTGTGGAAAATGAAATTTTTTATATTTTCCTAGTGTAGCATAATGGCTAACTAGGGTCATCACACTTGAGTATCTTTCTTAGTTTGTTCACATACTTAATCTAATTCACATAAGAACTAATTTATTTTGTTTTATGAATGAAATGGAATTTATGAAGATAAATGAAATTCTAAAAAGCAGACTAACATTCAATGATAAAATTTTATTAGTTAAAAAATAACTTGGCCTTTTGGATTGGTTTATGGCTACCATAATTCTATATGTTTGTTTTCAAATTAAGTTTGATAATTCAATTATAAGGTCTCAGTCTTGAATAAAAAGCGTTTTATTTTGTTGGGTGGAATCTTGAATGTGTTTTAGAAATATATATTCCACAACCTTATATAATCATGGTTGATTTCAAACCACAATTGGGAGTGGTACATCTCCTAGGTCCCAGCTCCATCATATCCCATTTCATCTACTGACTGGATCGACTCCGTCATATAAAGTGATTTATTCAAGTAGACTAGAGGGAAAGGAATTAATAAAATAAAAGAAATGAGTTAGATATAATACTATTGTTGTAAGATCAACACACCCGTGTACATCCCTTCTACTCATCAAAAACTTAATCAAACGTAAGAATTTACATGGAGAGTGAATGGAATTCTCACTTACCTCCCCTGGGCCAGTCCTTAGGTTAGCCCAGTATTTTTAGGTTATGAGGTCATTGTGAAAAGATGAGAAATAACTGAAGAATAAAAGAAAAAGAATAAAAATAAAAATAACGAGGATGATAAAAGAAGAATAAAAACACTTACATGAAATCAAAAACTAAAAACCAAAATAAAAGAAGATAACAGGGAGAATAATTTGGAGAATAGAAGAGGGTAGATCGGTGGAAGAATTCACATAAATAAAAAAAAATGCATGAATTAGATTTTATTTATAATAAACTAAATTAAAGTTACATTTAAAATAAAACTAATGCAATAAAAGAATAAATATAAAAAAACATAAGAAATGAAAAGGGTGAATCATCTTCCCCCTATAATCTATCCTTTGAATTTTTAATTCTGTCTGGCACACCATATGGTTGAATATCCAAAAATTACATTATTGTAGGATTCCCTAATCTGATCTTTATATCTTCCCTCCAAATATCACATTAATTGGACACATATAGAGGATGTTATGGAATAATTAATGAGTATGAATTTTCTAGGGAAAGGATTCCATAAATCTTTATTCATTGTTTATGATTCCATGGATTTCACAATGAGTGAATAAGACCATTTTATTTAACGGTGAAAAAATACTATGTTTCATATTTTAAATAAATTTGGAATCACCTAATTTAGAGGTGTTTATCCCTAGTTATGCCTCATTTCTAGAGGTGGTTTCAACTCTATCCGCCCAAAAGGTTTTTAACATTGATTTTTTTTCGAGCCTGTAAATATTCAAATTAGCTATAGGTACATAGGGGAATGTTTTATATCATAAATCATGTAATACTAAAAAAATATAATCACATAAATTAGTTCTATATTTTAAAAGTTATGATTGAAATACAAAAGATATTAAAATCTGTTAAAATTCCATAATTAAGAAATATTCTTATTTAACACCAAAACACACCATAAATCCAAAAACTCATGAAAATAAATCAAATTCATAAATTTTTAGATATTCAATAATTGAAAAAAATATAAAAAATGATGAAAATATTATCTCTATCTGGAACACATACTATCACTTTGTGACACAAATCTTCAAGTAAAAATATCAACTCTAACATCTTCTTCCAACCCTCAAGCTCACGACTACCACCAAGAACTCCCTAGACTTCATCAACATATGAGGAAAAATAAATAAATCATTTGAGAAAATGTTTTCCTTTACTAAATTTATATTATATTTTTATCTATATAAATATATATAATATAAATAATATTTAATACATTCAGTTAATTTATTTATATAATATATATCAATAATATTTTTAAATTTGTTTAAGAGGTGTTTTATAATTATATATAAAGTCTTTATATATATATATATATATGTATGTATACAATGAATTTACTTAATATTTGGGTATTACATGCATAAATATGTATATACAAAATATATTAATATATATAATTAATTTAAAAATATTAATATAATTAATACTATAAAATTTAATATTTATTTTTTTATGATACATTAAAAGGGGTTTAAACACCAAAAAATAAACACAATTACTAGAGTTTATAACCCCTAATTTTTTTTAAAATTAGATAAAAAATACATTTATTAGATTTTTTTTCAAAATATACAACAAATATATATCTATATATGTTTAATTATTTTAAAAAAACTCAAAGGGTTTATAAACCTTTTTAATTATTGTGATTATCAAGCATTAAAAAACAACACTAATAACTTTTATTAACATCAACTTATGACCCCATTATTTTTTTTAATAAATTAAATGGATTATATATTTTTTTGGTGATTGTCTTGAAATAGCGGTTATATTATTAGTTAGTGGTGTTTTGGTTACAACCACCACTAAATTAATATTCAACATTTTTTAGAAATGTCACGACCCATCCTCGGGGCCCGTGCTGTGACTACCCCAAGCCTGCCTTCCATAGGCTAGGGGCTGGCGACTAGCACCAAGGCGTAATTACTAATAAATAGGGAAGGCTTTTCCATTGTAATGTAAACAAAAACCACAGAGCAAGAAAGAAGTATAAGTAAACACTAAGTAAAACTGGGTACAACAGTAAGTGAGAAAAAGTAAGTGGGCCAGTATACAAACACAAATTGAAAGTAAAGTACAACTGGAAAGGGAAAACAACAACTGAAAGTAACGCCACAACCTCAAGCTGTCCACTGGAAGTCCCACCTGAAGGGTGAGTACAGATAGCCTCCACAGCTCCTCGGGTCCAGCTGTCCGCTCCGAGTACATCCCGTCCAGTGGTCCAGCACCGGGCACCGACCTGCTCTGCAAGCCTCAACCGCGATTAGCGCTGTCCATCGTCTGCAACCAACACAACGTAGTGCGGGCATAGCCCGTTCAGGGGTGAGTATAAGATACTCAGTAGGGACCCCAAGACCCCCAAAGTTCTCCCAGAATCCAAAAACAGTAGTCCAAAAAGGAAGATACAATCACGAAGTAACATCCATCACCACTTAGGTATATGCCCATACATATGCCTAAGTCATCAATTCTCGTTCGGCTCCAATATCTGAGCCCAACTACAACCCAGACCACACAGGAAAACCCAACCCATTCCACACTGGAAAGAAAAATTTAATCCACTAAGGATATCAAGTCAAACTTATCGAAGATAAGGATTGAAAGTCAAGATTCATCTCACACAAGTATACTTCTTCGTAAGACAATAGAGATGATCTGATATTGCCACTGATTCATCTAAGCTATCATACCCACACATGATCGATATGTACTAACCTCCGCAATGAACCACAAAGGATCGATAGGTAACTAACCCCCACAATGAACCACACAGGATCGCACCCATACAGGATCTGTAGGTGCTGGCCCAAATAGGACCGCTGAGCGCTGACCCACACAGAATCAGACCCACACAGGATCTGTAGCACTGATCCACGTAGGATCTCTGAGTGCTGTAGTCGTCGTCGTCGAATCCACGGAGGATTCCTGCACTGTCGTCATCGTCGTCGTAGTCGCAGCCAGCTCTAGAGTTCCCGCACACAACAAGCTCGTTCAGGAGGGTCCGCTGCAGGAGTTGAGGGGTTGATACATCAACTGACACATAGTCCAAAGTTGATGTATCCAAAAGTTTCGTATCGTCTACAGGAAATCAACATCACAGACGGCGCGTCAATCAGACGCCCGATCTGAGAGTTATTGGCCTTTTCGTCCCAGGGGCCCGGTTGATTTTTAAGTCAAAACCAATCCGACCGTACTCCAACTGTGTCTAAACCTCGAGCGGAGTAAGTAAAAAGGTCCGTCTCACTAAGAGGAATCCATCAAAGTTGACGACACATCAATCAGACGTCCGGAACTCATGTTATAAGCGTTTTCGCTTCGAGGGCCCAGTTGGTTTCGTGTACAAACCATCCCGGCCGAACCAAAAGTACTCCGAAACCTTGAGTGTAATATACCGAAACGACTTCCTCAAACCAAGGATCTCTACGCAACTGACGGTGCATCGATCAGGGGTCTATAGCCCAAGTTATGGGCAACAGACCGAAAAGTTCGGTATTAGGGGGGGTTTGGGCCCGGTCCGACCCGACCCGATACCCCCTGGGTCGGCCCGAACCGGGTCGACCTGACACGAGTCCGGGTCCGGCCCGGCCGGCATGGCCCGATCTAGCGGACCGACCGGGGCAGCTGGCCAGGCGCGCCGGCGCCAGCAGGTGGCTTGGCCGTTTGGCCGAGCGGATGTGGGGGGTGGGGGCACCTACCCCTCGTTTTGTAACCGCGGCCCCATTATGGGGTCGCTCAGCTGGCCAACTGGTGGATTGTAACCCCCTAGTTTTCCCCTGACCGGCCGGCCCGCCTTGGCCGGCCGGCTGTTGCCGCCACGGGACCGGAAAGGCCGGTCCCCCTGCTCCGACGCTGGCGGCCCGGTACCGGCCGCCTGTTCCCCTGCTCCACCGCTGCCCCACTCCGGCCGTGGTGCTTTTGTGGTCCTCCGGTGCCGCGCGACGATGCCATGTCTTTGGTTTGTCTTCTACGGCGTGTCGCGACGGCACCGCAGATTAGTTTTTTTCCAACGGTGCGGTGCGACGGCGCCACACTTCTCCGCCCTTCCTTAAACAAATCCCATGCGGTGCTTCGGCACCGTGTTGCCTTGCTCGTGCCGCATCAATATCGAAAAACCAAAAAATGAAAGGAGTGTCGGCTGTGATCATGCGGTCCGACCACCACCCGTTATTGCGATAACAGGTCGTTCAATTTGGAAGGAAGAAAACGACAGAAGTAATCACGAAATATAAACGCATAAAACCCCTACCTCGTCGAACACATTGAGTGAGGGTTCATCGCGGAGATTACCATCACGGAAGAAGACATCGCGGAAGGAGGAAGTCCCGTTGCCGATCTCCGAGGAATCCGGCGCTCTTCGCGTTCTTCGTGTTCTTCATCGAAGAGGAATAAGTTCTTCATGCTCCTCAACATTTCTCCCAAGACTCACACAACAATCAAAAAACTAAAATTAAATAAGTCTATCACTTTTTTTATTAACATAACCTAAGCATTTGAATTTCAAACATTCAAATTAAACTCACATAATTAAATAACTTAAGTTATCAAATTAATGTTGAGTTGAAGGAGTTAGAGAATATGAAGGGGTGGGGTTCGTGTGGGCCCCACCACCCTCATAACCTCCCATGGGAAGTTGGGTGGTTTCCCCCAACTTCCACCCAAAGGTTTTAACCACTTAGAAAATAGAAAATGTAGATAAATTATTATTTTAACTTCCACAATTTTTATCAACTTCTCTCGTGAAAACACAACTCCAGAAAAGGTGTTACTAAGCAATTACCGGCGCTGCGAATCCATCGGCGCCCTCAGAATTCGATTCCGAACACCGGTTCAAAAGTTAGAAAAACTCGCTCGTTCGTTCACTGAACGTACCTGAGCTAAACTTCGGATAGAAATTCCTGGCACACCGGGCCTCGGAATCAAGTGCCGTCCGAAACAGCGTTCTTGTAAAATTTCCAAGAAAATAAAGAAAAAATTTCCCTTGAATTATACGGGTCATTACATTATTCCCACCTCAAGACTTTACATCCCCGTAAAGGTACATCAAAAAACTAGGGAAACAAATGTGGGTACTGAGAACGCATCTGAGCCTCCCGCTCCCAAGTGCTCTCCTGGAGGTTCCCGTGTTGCCATATGATGCGCACTAGAGGAATCAATCATCCACGTAGGACCCACTCCTCTGGATCCTCAACCTTTACCGGGACCTCTGCAAAAGTCTCCCCATCATCAATGTCCAGCTCCCCACGGTCAATGATATCCGTCGGATCGTGTACATATCTCCTCAGCTGGGATACGTGGAAGACGTCGTGCACCCAGTGCAACTGAGGTGGTAGAACTAGGCGATAAGCCACCTTGCCAATCCTGCTGAGGACCTAGAATGGTCCGATGAAGCGTGGAGACAACTTACCGCCTCAGCCAAATCTCTGTATACCATGTCCAGCTGAGACCCGCAAGAAGACGTGGTCGCCATCCTCGAACTCCAGTAGCCTCCGCCTCCTGTCAGCATAAGACTTCTGTCAGCTCTGAGCTGTCCTCATCCGCTCCTGGATGACCTGGACCTTCTCTGTCGTGGCTTGGACCATCTCTGGTCCCACAAGTGCTGACTCCCCAGGGTCTGTCCAGCACAGAGGTGACCTGCAAGGTCAGCCGTACAACGCCTCATATGGTGCCATCCCGATGGTGGAGTGGTAGCTGTTGTTGTATGCGAACTCCACAAAGGATAGGTGGTCCTCCCAGCTGCGACCAAAGTCGAGTAAACATACATGGAGCATTACCTCGAGTGTCTTAATGGTCCTCTCCGTCTGACCATCCGTCTGAGGGTGAAAGGCGGTGCTCAGACGTAGCTGCGTCACGAATGCCTCCTGCAACCCCTTCCAAAGCCGGGAAGTAAAGAGAGAATCTCGATCGAAGACGATAGATGATGGCACACCATCTAGTCGTACAATCTCCTGAATGTAGTGACTTCCCAAGCTCTCCACTGAGCCCTGCTCTCTGATGGGTAAGAAGTGAGCCGACTTGGTGAGTCGGTTGAAAATCACCCAAATGGAGTCGTGACCTCTGGAAGTACGTGGAAGTCCAGTCACGAAGTCCATAGATATCCCATCCCACTTCCACTCTGGGACCTCCAAGGGTTGTACCAAGCCTACTGGTACCTGGTGCTCTGCCTTCACCTACTGGCATGTGAGGCATCGAGAAACAAACTCTAACACAACCTTCTTCATGCCCGACCACCAGTGCTGTCGTCTGATATCCCAGTACATCTTCGCCACTCCAGGATGTACCGCCAAAGGGGATGTGTTAAACTCTCTCAGCACCTCATCCCGTAAAGCAATTGGTACCAAGGTACGTCCTCTGAAAAGGACGTCGTGCTCTCATCCCATGGATAATCCATCATGTGCATGTCCTGAGGATATCTGTGCATGCTGCGTCTCACAGTCGGAATCCCCACGCTGTTCCTCTCTGACCCGCTGCAGTAGTGGAGGAGTGACTGTGAGTGACTGAAGGAAGGCTGCTTCATCTCTATCCATGAAGGATATCTGCAAAGCGGCTAGCTGCTCTATCGCCTCCCCAAGTAGCTGGATGCCCGTCCTCCTGCTGAGAGCATCAGCTACTACGTTCCCCTTCCCAGGTGTATATATTATCTCGAAGTCATAGTCCTGGAGGAACTCGAGCCATCACCACTATCTCAAGTTCAGGTCCTTCTGCGAGAAGATGTACCTGAGAATCTGATGGTCAGAATGGACTGTAAAGCGGTCGCCCATCAGATAGTGTCGCCACATATTCAGAGCCAAGACCACTGCTGCTAACTCCAGGTCTTGGGTAGCGTAGTTCTGCTCATGCTACCTCAACTGACGTGATCCATAGGCGATCACGACCCGCTCCTGCATCAGGACACATCCGAGTCCGGTCCCTGATGCATCACAGTAAACTACGTACCCTACTCCCTCCTCTGGCAACCTCAAGATAGGCGTGCTGGTCAATCTCTATCTCAGCTCCTGGAAGCTCTGTTGACATCTGTCAGACCACAAAAAGGGTTTCCCCTTCTTTTTCAAAGATGAGAGTGGTGCCACAACTCTGGGGAAGTCTGGCACAAATATCCAGTAGAACCCAGCTAGTCCCACGAAACTCCGCACCTCTGTCACGCTTCTGGGTGGCTCCCAAGCTAGAACTGCCTCGATCTTTGCAGGATCCACCGCAAATCCCGCCTCATAGATGACGTGTCCCAAGAAGAGGACCTCGCGTATCCAAAACTGACACTTCGAGAGCTTTCCATTAAGCTGGTTCTCTCGGAGTGTGTCTAGTACAACCTGTAAGTGGTGGGCGTGCTCATCCTCAGTCGTCGAGTATATCAAAATGTCGTCGATGAAAACCACGACAAATTGATCGAGGTATTGTTGAAAGATCATGTTCATGATGGCCATGAACACTACTGGAGCATTGGTTACGCCGAATGGCATAACCAAGAACTCATAGTGGCCGTACCGACATCTGAAGGCCGTCTTTTGCACGTCCTCATCCCGAACTCTGAGCTGATGATAGCCTGATCTAAGGTATATCTTTGAGAACCACCGTGCTCCTTTGAGGTGATCGAAGAGGTCGTCAATCCTCGGTAGCGGATACTTTTTCCTCACTATCACCTGGTTCAAGTGACTATAGTTGACACAAAGTCGCAAGCTCACGTCCTCCTTTTTGGCGAACAATATCGCGGAAGCCCAGGGTGAAACACTGGGTCTGATGAATCCCTTGCCCTGCAAGACCTCCAACTGTACCCATAGCTCTCGAAGCTCAGTGGGGGACATATGATATGCTAGAGTGGATATTGGGGATGTCCCGGGGTACAGGTCAATATAAAAAGTCTACCTCTCTATGAGGAGGTAGTCCTGGAACATCGTCGGTGAAAACGTCAGCATACTGATCCACCACTGTAGTAAAACTAGGAATCCGCACATCAAGTGCTCCTAAGATGAGGCTAGCCAACTGATGAGTGATGGGCTATCCTCTCCTCTGCGAGAGTCCATCCTACGCTGTGAAGGATCCCTTCTTGCCGGTGAAGGTGAACCTGCTCCCGTCGGTGTGTACACACCGCACCTTGCACCTAATACAGTCAATATGAGCATGGACTGTAGATAACCAATCCATGCCCAAGATGAAGTCGTAAGGCCTCGACGCCGCAACAAGAATATCCCAACCGAAGCTCTCGCCTCCTATAGTAAGCTCACACTACCGGAACCAGTGCATAATCATCGAGTCTGCTCTCGTATGAGTCTCTAGCCGTAAGGATTGAGCCAACGGCTCTATCGGAATCTCTGAGCTCCGAAAAAGGGCAGTAGCTGTGAAAGAATGACTCGCTCCTATATCTATAAGAACTACATCAAGGGTGTAATAGACACAGATAGTACCTCGAATCATCTCGGGTGTGCCATGGTCGTAGGCCTCCGCTGCCTGAAGATGTGCATGTCTCTGCCCGCCAGCTCCATATGGTCGTGGTGGACCTCCTGGTGGTGGTGGTGGTAGAGCCTCAAAGCATCGACCACCACCTGCTGCTCGGCCAACTCCTCCGCCTCGTCCGCCTGCTCCCTGCGGACCGCCACGGAAAACCCTCTAGCTCTGCCTGGGTGGTCCCTCAACCGTCTGCTGCTCCTCTGTACGGCGGGTCGGGCAGTCACGAGCCATGTGACCATGCCCACCGCATGTGTAGCATTGTCTGCCTCTTGAAAGACATGCTATGCGCTGTGTGCCCCGCAATACTGAGCCAGTGTCCTCAGTTCGTCTGCCTAGACCCATGAGTCATCCGTCGGCTGCCTGCTGCAGAAGACTCTGCTACATGGTGCCCTGTGGTAGGTCTCGCTGTCGATGCAGGCTCAGCAAGGAAGCTCTCGATCAGAAGGGATCGCTCCAGTACTCCTGCCTATGTCATAAGGATGTGGGAGATTAGCGATGCCCTGATCTCTTGCCTCAAACCCTGCTCGAAGGTCCGGGCCCAGAAGAATGCGTCTCGAACCATGTCTGTCGAGTAGTGTGAGAGATCGGTAAATCTCGCCGAGTACTGGGTGACCGTCAAGATGCCCTACCGCAGCTGAAGAAGCTCTTGAACGCGCATCGCACAAAGGGTGGCTGGGACGAACTCCGAGCGAAAGAGGCTCTCAATGTCCGTCCAGAGGAGAGATGCCTAATCGTGCACTTGGAGCATCAAGATCCACCATCTGCCTGCTGCCGTGTGCAGTAGGCTCGCTGCGAGGATCACCATGAGGTCTGATGGTGTCCTCATTAACCTGAAAACTCATACAACTGCCTCCAGCCAATCCTCGACTGCCTGAGGGTCTGTCTCCCCACGGAACCTGGGCGGTCGCTGGTGTTGAAACTCATGCAGTGCACTAAGGTGACGTGCATCGTCAGCGGCTGGGGTAGAAGCATCGGTGGCTCAGCGGGTAGAGGTACCGCCGGTGCCTCTGCTGTCAAAGGGCCCTATACCGAGGCCTCGTCCCTCGGTGGGCTGCCGTCACGAACAACTCTCGGAACCCTAGCTGGATTCCGTCATGGGGCCATCCTGAAAAGAAACAGGTGCGCCACGGTCAAAAAGAATACTTGGTGAGATGACATAAAGTAATCCCAAAGAAAAATTGAATCACACATGCAATCAATGTTTTTGTGTATTAAGTCGGAAATCAGAAGTCAGGGTCCTGGTGTACGGATACGTCGGCCGCCGCACCAACAGTGGACTCCCTAGACTGATAACCTCACCCAATATGCTTAAAATTATTGCTTCAAATATAAAAAGATTAGAGTCCAATGTTCTGTGGTAGAACCAAACTCCTTTGATAACAATTTGTCACGACCCGTCCTCGGGGCCCGTGCCGTGACTACCCCAAGCCCACCTTCCATAGGCCAGGGGCTGGCGACTTGCACCAAGGTGTAATTCCTAATAAAAAGGGAAGGCATTTCCTTTGTAAAGTAAACAAACACCACAGAGCAAGAAAGTAGTAGAAGTAAACACTAAGTAAAACTGGGTACAACAGTAAGTGCAGAAAAGTAAGTGGGCTAGTATACAAACCCAAACTGAAAGTAAAGTACAACTGGAAAGGGAAAACCACAAATGAAAGTAAAGCCACAACCTCAGGCCGTCCACTGGAAGTCCCGCCTGAAGGGTGAGTATAGATAGCATCCACAACTCCTCGGGTCCAGCCATCCACTCTGAGTACGCCCCGTCCAGTGGTCCACCACCTAGCACCGACCTGCTCCGCAAGCCTCAACCGCGATCAGCACTGTCTGTCATCTGCAACCAACACAACGTAGTGTGGGCATAGCCCGTGCAGGGGTGAGTATAAGATACTTAGTAAGGACCCCAAGACCCCCGAAGGTCTCCCAGAATCCACAAAGGATAATCCAAAAAGGAAGATACAATCATGAAGTAACATCTGTCACCACTTAGGTATATGCCCATACATATACCTAAGTCATCAATTCTCATTCGACTCCAATATCCGAGCCCAAGTACAACCCATTGCACAGAGGAAAACACAACCCATTCCACACAGGAATGAAAAACTTAATCCACATAGGATATCAAGTCAAACTTATCGAAGATAAGGATTGAAAGTCAAGATTCAGCTCACACAGGTATACTTCTTTGTAAGACGATAGAGATGATCAGATATTACCACTGATTCATCTAAGCCGTCAGACCCACACAAGATCGATAGGTACTAACCCCCGCAATGACCCACAAAGGATCAATAGGTAACTAACCCTCGCAATGACCCACAAAGGATCGATAGATAACTAACCCCCGCAATGACCCACAAAGGATCGATAGGTAACTAACCCCCGCAATGACCCACACAGGATCAGACCCACACAAGATCTGTAGGTGCTAGCCCACATAGGACCACTGAGCACTGTCCCACACAAGATCGACCCCACATAGGATCGGTAGCACTGATCCACTTAGGATCGCTGAGTGCTGTAGTCGTCATCGTCGATTCCACGGAGGATTCCTGCACAGTCGTCATCATCATCGTAGTCACAGCCAGCTCTAGGGTTCCCGCACAGAGCAATCTTGTTCGGGAGGGTCCACTCCATGAGTCGAGGGGCCGATATATCAACTGAAACATAGTCCGAAGTTGATGTATCCAAAAGTTCCGTATCCTCAACCGGAACTCAACGTCACATACGGCGTGTCAATCAGACGCACGGTCTGAGAGTTATTGGCCATTTCGTGCAAGGGGCCCGGTTGGTTTTTAAGTAAAAACCAATCCGACTGTACTCCAACTGCATCCAAATCTCGAGTGGCGTAAGTAAAAAGGTCCGTCTCACTATGAGGAATCCATCAAAGTCGATGGTACGTCAATTGGACATCCGGAACTCAAGTTATAAGCGTTTTCGCTTCGAGGGCCCAGGTTGGTTTCGTGTACGAACCGACCCGGATGAACCCAAAGTACTCCGAAACCTTGAGTGTAATATGCCGAAATGACCATCTCGATCCAAGGATCGCTACACAACTGACGGTGCATCGATCGGGGGTCCGTAGCCCATGTTATGGGCAACTGACCGAAAAGTCCGGTATTAGGGGGGGTTCGGGCCCGGTCCGACCCGACCCGATACCCCCTGGGTCTGCCCAAACTGGGTCGACCCGACCTGAGTCCGTGTTCGGCCCGCTAGGGTGCGGCCCGGCCTGGCCTGGGTGCGGCCCAGCCTGGCGGCCCGGTTTGGAGGACCGGCCGGGGCAGCCGGCCCGGTGCGCTGGTGTGCTGGCGCCAGCAGGTGCCTCGGCCGTTTGGCCGAGCAGATGAGGGGGGGGGGGGGATGGCCCCCGCTTTGTAACCATGACCCCATTATGGGGCCGCTTAGCTGGCCAGCCGAGGGATTGTAACCCCCGACTTTTCCCCGGACCGGCCTGCCGGCTGTTGCCGCCACAGGACCGGCAAGGCCGGTCCCCCTGCTCCGACGCCGGCGGCCCGATATCGGCCACCGGTTCCCCTGCTCCGCCGCAGCCTGGAACCGGCTGCGGTGCTTTTTTGGTCCTCCGGCACGGCGCGACGGCACCACGTCTTTGGTTCATCTTTTATAGCGCGGCGCAACGACACCGTGGATTAGTTTGTTTCCAATGGCACGGTGCGACGACGCCGCGCTTCTCCGCCCTTCCTTAAACAAATCCCGTGCGGTGCTTCGGCACCGCATTGCCTTGCTCGTGCCGCATCAATATCAAACAACCAAAAAACATAAAGGAGTGTCGGCGGTGTTCGTGCTGTCCGACCTCCTCCCGTTATTGCGATAACATGTGGTTCGATTTGGAAGGAAGAAAATGACGGAAATAATCACGAAATAGAAACACATAAAACCCCTACCTCGTCGAACACGTTGAGCGAGGGTTCATCGCGAAGATAACCATCACGGAAGAAGACATCACGGAAGGAGGAAGTCACGTCACCGATATCCAAGGAATTTGGCGCTCTTCGCGTTCTTCACGTTCTTCATCGAAGAGTTAGATGTTCTTCCTGCTCCTCAACGTTTCTCCCAAGACTCACACAACAAGCAAACAACCAATATAAAATAAGTTCATCACTTATTTTATTAACATAACTTAAGGATTTGAATTTCAAACATTATAATTAAACTCACTTAATTAAATAACTTAAGTTATCAAATTAATGGTGAGTTGAAGGAGTTAGAGAATATGAATGGGTGGGGTTCGTGTGGGCCCCACCACCCTCATTACCTCCCATGGGAAGTTGGGTGGTTTCCCCCAACTTCCACCCAAAGGTTTTAACCACATAGAAAATAAAAATTGTAGTTAAATTTTTATTTTAACTTCCACAATTTTTATCAACTTCTCTCATGAAAATACTACATCGGAAAAGGTGTTCCTATGTAATTACCGGTGCTGCAAATCCATCGGTTCCCTCGGAATTCGGTTCCGAGCACCTGTTCAAATGTTAGAAAAACCCGCTCGTTCGTACACTGAACTTACCCGAGCTAAACTTCGGATAGAAATTCCAGGCACAATGGGCCTCGGAATCAAGTGCCGTCAGAAACCACGTTCTTGTAAAATTCCCAAGAAAATTAAGAAAAAATTTCACTTGAATTTTACGGGTCTTTACAGGAAATCTAAATAGAATTAATAATTATTAATATTACATATAATTATTATTATACACAAATATATAATTAATAATTTTTTGTAAATCCATGGTATTTAAATATAACTAATACCCGACCTATGCATTTGCACATTAAAGTATATCAATTAGAAATTTAATTACAAACAATCATAATTTAATGTTAGAAAAACCTTTAGACAATTTAAATAAAAAAAGTGTGAGAAACATAAGAATAAATAATAGTTGAAACCTAAAGAAAAACTGAATCAGAAATAAATAGTTAAATAATGGAATTGAAATTTGATAGGTCTATTCACTGTTTCTTTTCATTTTTCATAGATTTTCATTTAAATGATTTTAAGATCAATTTATGTTGGACCATATCTATTTCATAGAGTAGTGTCTTCATCTCATGTATCAAATATTTCTTGAAAAAAAATTATTTTATAAATAAATATACAGTTAATGTTATAACTAAAATATAAGAAAAACTACATAGACTAAAATAATGTTCAATATAATGTGATAAAAATGAGCATGAATTTTAGTAAAGAGGGTTCATATATAATATGGTTACAGTTAGGGAAATTTAAAGATGGTCAATTTTGATTATAGTCTATGAACATTTTTTGAAATTAACTTTATTGGAAGATACTGTGACACATTTGGTTCCCTATTTTAAAATTGTGCATATATACAGGTTTTTTCAAGTTCTTTGGATTATATTATAAATTTAGGATGGGAAAATCAGCATGATTCAAATAATTATTGTGTTCAAATTAAGAATATAAAGTTTACTGATGTGTTCGATGAATACCATCTAGAGGTATTCCATAAGGCCCCGATTGTAAACATTACACAATCTTGAGTTAAGTCAATAATTTGACTTTATTTAACATTAAGGATCTTTTCAAGTTTGGAGATCTTGAGAATTAGGCCACAAATCATTCCTAACAAAACCAAATAATAAAAAAGTGAACACTTCCTATAGTATCCATTTATTCAATAAAATAGAATCTTTTAAAATGAAATGGGCATTCTTTTCATGTTTAATCATCATAACTTTTCCCTGATTCAATTCTTAAATCTATTCTCCCTTAAATCTCGTGAAAAGCATTTCCAAATCTTGGGATGAGCATGAAAATATCAATAAGGTATATAAAATAAGGAATGAAACTATTTATCCATGAATATATAAAAATCATGAAACCATATTCAGAAAATCATACTTTTCACCCATAACACAAAAACTCTTTAGCTTATATCACGAAATCATAGGATTGTTATAAAACTTCATAAAAATAATAAAACATAATGGTACATTGTGGAATCCATATCATAATTATATTATAGAATTTACAACTACATAGAGAGTAACCTTCATGGTTACATTTTGAATAGCTACACATTATATTCCCTAAATCTCTTAGGATAAACCTTATCATTTAACTCTATCTCATTACCAAATGTATTATGGAGTTATCACGAGATCTCCTGCCCTCAGTTTATCACGAAACCACTCATACACATAACAAATTCCCAAGAACCATAACATAATCCCAACACATTAACAATCATAATGGAAAATATTATATTTCCATAATTCAATAACAATATATCATTTCAAGATATTGACATAATCAATCCATTTTTAAAACATAATTAAAACATTTAAAAAAAATATTACTGAATCTATGTGTGCCATAACGCATTGAAAATTTTGAAAGGAATTAACATTTTTAAACATTAATGTCCATATGAATACATCCTAAAAACCATTTTTAAAACATGTAAATTAAAGAAAATTATTTATAAGAATAAATCATCAAAACATTAACATGAAGTTTTGAGTTAAAAAGACACATTCCTTTAGTCCGACCCGTCACTTATAATAATTATAATCCCAAATAAAAAACATAGGATAATTTATACTTTGTTAAGAATTTTTTAATGTTTATTATTCTATTTATATCACTTATTACCATGTTATAAAAATTACATATTTATTTAATTCCATATCGGATGTTTTGTCAATATTCAGTACATGAGTAAAAAATGAATGTGGTTTGACGCCATTAGTCTATGTGGTCATAATTAAATCTTATCCAGAATAAAATTCATGAAATTATTATCATATTTATAAATAAATTATACCTTTAAATCAATCTATAAAGTGTGGTTATGATAAATGAAATGAGTTATAATGATGGATATGGTAAGTTGTACGCATTCATCAGTAATTTTACCATTTTTCATTGATCATTATGGAAATAATATAAATATTGTTTTATCTTTCCCTAATTATCATTATATAATTAAAGTAATAATAATTATTTAAACATACTTATATATACCATGCAATTGACGTGGTGAATAAAAATGATTCACATCGCTTCAGGGCGGTGATAGTTCACACGTACGCACAGAAAACATTATCAAGTTTATTTTCATGGAAGGACAGAACATAATTGAAATATTATTCTTTTTAAAATGATTCATATTTAATTAATATAATTTATTTACATTTATTCCATCAATATAACTATTTTTTATAGAAGAAAATGAAAAATGAACTATATTGGTTTGTGAGGCGGTAGTCCTCCGTACACATGAATGAAAAGTTCATTTCCCATTTGATGAAATTGGAGATGGATTAAGGTGATGATATTAATAAAATAACATCTCATTGTACTGGTTATACTTTATTAATTATTTCATCATGGTTGGAGGATATTTAAAGGAAGTGGAAGAAGAAATAAAACAGAAATACTTAAAGAAAAATACATATCTTCTTCATTTAATCACTCATAAAAATACCTTAACCCCGCTAAGGTGAGTGTTCTACCTAAAATAATTCCTCAAGAATGTGGGGAGGGATTCTAGGAATGTTTTTTGGAGATCTTTTACAAACCAAAAGGATTTGGAAGTGTGATAATTATATAATAGTGGGTACATTTTTATAGGAGAGGGGAAGGGTACCCTTGGAAACTCTTAAAATATTAAATTAATATAAATTACATTTTAGTTCCAAATGGTTACAAAATAATTAATTTAGAATATAAGATGATTGTGGGTCAAATAAAAATCATAAAATAAAAATTATACAAGTTTTGAATATTTTTTAATCCTTAACGTTTTTATTTAAGCCTTATTTTACCCTTTTTAATCTTATCATGATATCATATTATTTACACTTTATGGGTTAATGTAATTACAATAACATGTCAAAAGATAATTTTTTTTAATTTATGACTTATTATGACTTATAATAAAAATTTGGAGAAATATTATATTTTTAGGAATTTTATAACATTTAATAAACTATTTTATAGTTTAAAATACCAATAATGTCAATTTTGATTCTATTTAGTAGTTGAATTTTACAAAACACCATAACAAAAAGATAAGTTCTAGGGAACACCTTTAAATCATCACCAAAATTTAATATATCAAAAAACTCTTGGATGTAATTAATATTTCCAAATATAAATTATTTTAATATTTATAATATCATTTATTTGATTCTTTCATTAATTAAGAAATTACTACATCATCTTTGTGAAAAAATTTAATTTAATGATTTGACTTATAAAAATTATAAATAAATTAAAATGATGTAGGTAATATTTTTAGATTTCCAATGAATCTTTATAGTATAATATATCCCCTTTATAAGTCCATATTAAAATAAATTACTCTTAAAAAACAAAAGTGTAACAAAAAAGATTATTCCTTGAATGTAATATTATAAAATCAGTAAATTAATCCAAGTGGCTCCTAGTGGTCTTAAAATAGACCCAAGGATGCTCATGGTTTGGACACAATCATAAAATTTAATTATTACTTATTTTAGGGTAGTTTTATATTATTATAATATTATTTCTACCATTAATTCAACGATTTACCTTTAACCATGGTAATAAAAATAAATACTAAAGTTACTATTCATAATGTCTAAAAATAAAGGGACCCATTTAAATAATTTTGAATTTTTTATTCAAAATATGGAATAGAGTTTTAAAAAAAATCAAAACATAGAATTGGAATAAATTAATTAAAAATTAATCACCGTTGTCAAAACGGGAAAAGGGGGTATTTTAAATGTAAATTCCATCAAAAGATTGACATACGTTTATATAAAAATTCAATGTAAAATTACTTACAATGACAAAAATTAGATTAAATAATAAAAAATTATATAATTAAACTTTAAAACCAATTAAATTGATAATCTAACTAAAAAAATATGTTAGATGAAAAATGTAGTTTTTTATTAAAATGTATTATTTATAACTATTCATTAAATATGAATTAAATCAGAAAAACACCAAAAATTAAATTGAAGTAAATTATTATTTACCGATTCCAAATAAAAAGTATATTTTTTAAATATAAATTTTAAAAGTATCAAAAATGATATTTAAAAAGGGTTCTCTATCAAATGGTGGTAAAAAGTATTTATAGGAAAATAGTCCTTTTATTAGTAAAATTGAATTCGTTCATATATAATGTCTATAAAACATATAAGATTAATTTTAAACATTAAATTGAACATATTTAAGAAATATTTTATTAATAATATAAAAAAGAGTGATTTTATTATTTTATAAACTCAGTTATATTTTATTTAATTAATTATTCGGAAAAAACAACCTGTATATTAAATTGTTTTTATTTAATTTCATAATTAATTTAGTAACCGATGAATAATTATTTAAACATTTGTAAACTCTATTTAAATACTTTATTTAATCATTTGTATTCCCAACAATCCAATGAATTTTTGATTACTATCATACTAAATAATAATATTCAGTTATTTATTTATGCTAAATATGGAGTCTCATATATGCTATAGAGCATAATATTTCCTTTTAAAATATAGTTATGTTACATTCTACAACATTTTGGAAATTTTATCCTAGAAATCTGAATTTGGGGTTGGTAACTAAGGTATGAATTTTCAATATACCATTATTGCAATCCCACATCAGAAAAAGTTTTAATAAAACTAGCACTTTAAAAGAAAGAAATGATAATATGAATGTCACAGAAGAAAACACATACAAGGTTTAAATGTAGGAAAACATAACAATTGATGAAAAAATAACCATCATGTTGTGATGGATATTTATTGAAAAAAATTATTAGAAGAAAGTTAACAATCACAAAACCACAAATTTTTCATTGGTTATAAGGTCACATATTTTATAGTAGGTAAATTAAATTGAAAAAGTTTCTATTTTAAGATCATTTTTATAAAGTTAGGGAATTATTTTACTAATTAGAATTGTAAAATATAGAAATATACTTACTTGATAAGTATATTTTCATCCATTAATCTAATTCCACTGCAAACTCATCTTTTTCTCCAAATTATGAGTATTTAAGATGACTTGGTCACACCTAAAGCAGTAGAATCAACTTATAGAGAATCACATAAACCAAAAATTATGATCTATATATTTCCCCTATATATAGACATTAACTAAATACAAAATGGCTAGTACAAGATCCTATAATTCCCTATAAAAGAATAGTCCTTTATATGGAGAATACCAACTTTTAATTTCCAAAATTCAATAGTAATACCCATGTTATACATAGACCATTCAAAAAAAAATTCCTCAAAAGTACTCAAAATAATCCAAACTAAGAATAAAATATAAAATTGAGATGAATTTTATAACATATTCATCGAATAAAAATTATAAAATTTATCTATAAATAACTTAAATCACTCTTCATGTCTCATACCAAAAATTAATTTCCTAATAACATATTCTCACTGAAAGGTTAATCAATTAAAAAAACCAAATAACTAGTAGTCCACAATAAAATCTTATATTTTTTCAAAATATAATTCAAACATTAATCCTATATTAAAATCCTATAGTATTCTATATAAATTAATCATATAGGGTTCCCAAAATAGTGAATGTATTTCGAAATAAATTTAATCAATTCATCACCAAATCATTTTCCAATCACATAGTTATCTATTACATAAAATACATGTCTCCCAAATCATATTATTATTAATCTATAAAATCATCTAAATAAAAATAAAAATTCCATACTAACTAGGACTTCTGGTAGGTTACTCGTAGGTGATATGACATTGTCACCCTTCAGTTGTGGGTTTGATTCCCACGGCCTTACCGGATGCAATGGGTTTTCACCCATCCCACATGTTGTCCTTTTCCTAAAACTATATCATTCTTATAACATTCCCATAAATAAGATAATATCCTCAAAAATAACCACAACCTATTTTAACCTCAACGGTTATCTCATACCATTCATTTTTCATACAAAAATATAATAACACCTAATCACCTAAAAAACAAAATATCATATGAACCCTAAAGATTATCCATTACTTTTATTATTATGTTCACATAATAAAATATAATTCATCTTTTAATAACATTTTCAGTTAACAAAATTTAGGTTTAAACATACAATAAAATTTCTTACAAAGTAATCCCATCATCAAAAGAGCATTAACATTTTTAAACATTTCATTATCCAATAATCTACCATAACTCTTTCATACATTATATAAAGACTTCTTAATCATTATGTGCTCATCATGATACCCTTACCCTGATTTTACGTATTATTACTTAATACTTATTTCCTACAAACAGAAACACTAATCATGTCCTAAGATTCAATAATGTCAAAACATGAGACAAGAAATAGTTCATACCTTTCATAGGTCATTTTCAGTATCCTCATCTTTAATTGGAATGAAATTAGTTATTTCAAATCACATATTTTTATGGTCCCACTGATCCAATTCATGAACCTTCTTTATGGTAAACCTATTTTCATACTGGCCATACACCCCACATTAGAAACAATCAGTTGATAAATCAAAAAGAACATCTTTCCTTTTCCTGGAGTCAACTAAATGCTTCCTTTTTCATTAGCATGTTATTGATTTATGACCTTCATTTACACATCTATGACATCTTCACATACCATTAAACCATTTTATTATGTGTTTCATTCTACATCCTTGACACATGTTTCATTGAATATACATATCTTTAAGATAATTATTACCTAATATTCCATAAGGATTTATTTCTCTCATATATAATGCATCAAAAAAATCACTAATGTTCAAGTAGTTAATCATGACTCTTAATAGTGGGATTAGAATTACCAAGAGAAATATCATTGTAGATCCCATTTCATTTGGTTCATTATTCATAGAACCACCACATTTAGCTTCACACCTATTTTTAATTTTGTGCCTGTTATCCAATTACTAAAACAAAAAATTTTAGTTTGAGTATATCAGCAAAAACATCATATACTATCTTATGAAGAAGATAAACACAAAGATATACATATTCATATTATCCCAAACTCAATAAATTAATCAAAAATAAATATTACTCTTTCTAATATGATAACTATTGTGGTTATATAACACTTGTAACTTATGATTAAATAACACCCAAACCTCTAATGTTATCTGAACTGACCTATGATACCAACTATAAGGCCCCAACCTTAAACGTTACATAATCCTGAGTTATGTCAATGATTTGAGTTTATTTCCCATTAAGGATCTATTCATGTTTAGATCTATAGAGAATTAGGCAAAAAATTATACATAAAAAACAAAAGAAATATATAGAGAACACTTCCAATAGTATCCATTTCTTCAATACAATATAATCTCTTAAAATGAAGCGTGGGTTTTTTTCTTGTTTAATCAACATAACTTTTATTTGATGCCATCCTTCAAAATAGTCACCCTTAAATACTATGAAAAACATTTCAGAAACTTTGGATGAGAAAAAAACAACATTAAGGGATATAAAATAGTGAATGATACCATTAGTCCATAAATATTTTGAAATCATGAAAAAAGTTTCAAAAAATAATTCTCTTCACCAATAAAACATAAACTCTTTATCCTACCTCATGAAATCATAAGATTCCTATAAAACTTCATAAAAATCATAAAACATAAAGGTATCTTATGCCATACATATCATACTTACATTGTATCATTCACAACTAAATAGGGAGTAATCATCATGGTTATGTTTGGAGTACCATTATAGTATATTACCTAAATATATTAGGATAAACCTTATCATTTAACTCCATATCATTACCCAATTGATTGGATAGATTTCACAGGCTCACCTGCACCTAGTTTATCAAGGAACCACCTATATACATAAGGAATTCCCTAGAACCATAACATAATAAAAACACATTAACAAGTGTAAAGGATAAATAAAATTTTCATATTGCAATAACAAGATATCATTTCAAGATATTTATATAATCAATCCATTTCTAAAACATACTCAAACATTTAAAAAGAAGATTTTTGAATCAATGTGTCCCATGAAACATTGAAATCATTGAAAGTAATTAACATTTATAAAAATTAATTTCCAAATAAATAAATTCTTAAAAACATTTTGAAAACATTTACATTAAATAAAAATATTTATAAGTATAAATAATCAAAACATTAAAATGAGGTTTTGAGTTAAAAATTCTCTAACCTTGAGTCCGACACGTCACGTAAAATCTTTATAATCCTAAATAATAAAGTCATGTTAATTTATAATTGCTTGAGAACCTTTTCATGTATATTATTATTTTTATATCTCTTATAATTGTGTTATAAATATACATATTTATTTAAGTTCATATATCAGATGTTTTGTAGATATTCTGTAGTTTAGTATAAAATGAACAAGGTTTGAGGTAACTAGTCCATGTGGTCAAAAGTCCATCATCTCTAGAATAATAATCCGGGAATTATTATCATCTTTATACAAAAATTATACCTTTAGATCAAACTATGAAGTGTGGTTAATAAAAATTAACAACATTATAATCATGGAGACTATAAGCCGTACAAACGCATGAGTAATGTTTCCATTTATCATTGATCATTATGTAAATAAGGTAATTATTATTTTATATTTATAGAAATATAATAATATAATTAAAATAATAATAATAATTTAAATATACTTATATATATATCATACAAGTGATGTGGTGAATAAAAATGATTCACATATCTTCATGAAGGTGATAGCTCACACAGACACACGAACCAAATTATCATGTTAATTTACATGGAAGGTAAGAAAATAATTGAAATTTTTTTCTTTTATTTTAAAAATATGTTACTAATAATATATATAAAAATTTATTCCATCAATATAACCAGTCTTGATAGATGGTAATGAAAAATGAACTGCATCTGTTCGCGAGGCGATAGTCTGCCGTAGAGATAAACCAAAAGTTTATTTCCCATTTGATGAAATTGGAGAAGGATTAAGGTGATGATTTTAACATAATAACATATTAGTGTACTTATTATACTGGATTTACTATCTCATTATGTTTTGAGGATATTTAAATGACGTGGAAGAGGAAATAAAATATAAATACTTAAAGAAAACAATAACTCTTCTTTGGTAGATCACTCTTGAAAAAAACATTAACACCACTAAAGAGGGTGTTATGAAAAAACTAAGGCCTCAATAATGTAGGGAGGGATTATAGTAACGGTTTTTGGAAGAAATTTTCTGAACTAAATGGATTTTGTAGTGTGAGTATTAGAGAAGAGAGAGTGCCTTTTTATAGGAGAGGGGAGGGGAACCTATGGAAACACTTAAAATATTAAATTAATATAAATTTAATTTTGAATCAAAATGGTAGAAAAAAATTTAAAATATAAGATTATTTGGGGTAAAATAAAAATAATAAAATTAAAATTAGAAAAGTTTAGAATATTTTTTAATCCTTTCCTATTTGATTTAACCCCTATTTTACCCTTTTTAATCTTATCGTGATATCATATTATTTACACATTATGGGTTAATGTAATTATGATAAATGATAAAATATAATAAAAATTATAACTTATGACATATTAGGAATTATACTAACCATTTTTATAAATATTATATTTTTAGGAATTTTATAACATTTAATAAACTATTTAATATTTGAAAATACCAATAGTGTCTCTTTTGACACTATTCATGAATCAACTTTTAAAAAATATAACAAATACAAAATAAGTTCAAAAAAACTCCATTAAATCATCACCAACATGTCGAATATATATAAACAATTATTTTATGGAATTATTTATGTGAAATAATATTTATTTTAATATTTAAAATTTTATTTATTTGATTCTTCCATTACTTAAGAAATTATAATATCATCTTTGTGACATAATATAATTTAATTATTTAATTACTAAAAAATATAATTAAATTATGTTTTAGATAATATTTTTATATTTCCAATGACTACTTATAGTCAAAGATATCACCTTTATAAATCCATATTTAAATACATTACTTTTTAAAAACAAAAGTGCAACAAAAAAACTATTCATGGAATATAATATTATAAAAGAATTAAAGTCATCCATGTGGCTCCATGTGGTCCTAAAATTGACCCAAGGATGATTATGGTTAGTATAAACTCATCAAATTAAATTAGTACATGTGTTAGGGTAGTTTTATTTTATTATACCAATATTTTAACCTTTAATAACATTATTTATCTTTAACTTCGGTAATAAAAATAATTAAAAAGTTATTGTTCATAATGTCTAAAAATTAAAGGGACATATTTACATAATTTGGAACTTATTATTCCAAATTTGGGATCCATTTTTCTAAATTAAAAACAAATAATTGGTAGAAAATAATAAAAAATTAATCCCCGCTGTCAAAATGAGAAAACTTGTTTTTTTAAAACTAAAAATCATCAAAAGATTAACATATATATATATATATATATCTAATTTCAATGTCAAATTACATTCAATGAACAAAATTGGATTAAATGATATAAAATTAATCTAATTATACTTTAAAACCAATTAAAAGGATAATCTAACTATATAAATATGTTAGATAAAAAAGCATATTTGAACTAAAATGTTGTATTTTTCACTATTCATTAAAATATGGATTTAATAAGAAAAATACCAAAACTTCAACCAAAGTAAATTTTTATGTCCTGATTAAAAATAAGAAGCTTATATTGTGAAATAGAATTTATAAATTTGTTAAACATATATTTAAAAAGGTTTCTCCATCTAAAGGTGGAAAAACAACATTTTTAGAGAAATTCTCTTTTTTATATATAAAATTGAATTTTCTCTTATATAATGTCTATAAGACATAAAATATCAAATATAATCATTAAATTGAATACAATTCAAATATATTTCAATAATAAAATACTAAAATAGTGATTTATTTATATTATAGACTTACTTATTTTTCATTTAAGTAGTTTTTCAGAAAAACACATCCTTTATATTCAATTGGGTTTTATTTAATTTCATAATTAATTTGGTAACGAAAGAATAATTATATAAACACATGTCAAAAATACATTCATAAAATATTTAATACTTTTCATTCCCACCATTCTAATGGTGGTGTGATAACTATCATACTAAATATAATATTATGTTGTTTGTTTATGCTAAATGTGGAATATCATGTATGCTATCAAACATAGTGTCTCCTTTTAAAAACATGTGATGTTATAAATTCACATGAAATAATGCACAATTTTTTCTTTTAATGTCAAATATTCTAGTCACACACAGCTTCTGGTTAGTCACAATTAGCCAAACACAATGTGTATCCATTTTGTTCACACATAGTTGGTATCCTATTCTATTTTCCCCCATCATTTGTTAGTGGCACACTGGATGTATATACAATTTTGGGTTACACATAGAGTGTATCTTATTTTGATTGTCCATTAATTTTATGAGGAGGTTTTATCTATAGTTTTTGGTCACACGTCATGTGTATCCAATGTTTTTTGGCACTAACTGTCAGAAATATATTATGTGGCCAAGAATCACTCCCTGAGAATATGGGATGTTGAGACATGAAATCATTTAGGAAACTATGTGTCTGTGACTGCACTCTTCCCCAACTATTTTTTAAAGGTGACACACTTTTCCTTGTTCATATTCTCTAGGTTAAAACGTTTACAGGTTTCAAATTTCACTTACATTTCATTTAGTCATGTCAATATAATGATAATACATAATTATGACATTTTAAAACCACTTATGGTATACTGAATTTAATAAATGATGATGAAATAATAATAACCAAATCATCTATACATTTAAATAAAATATTACCTGGTTTTTTACATGTTGTAATTATATTATCATGTTTACAACATTTACACATGTCATGGTTCATATAATGTAATTATTTTATCAGGTTAACATATTATAATTTTAATTTAAATAAATACATAATTAATTTACATGATGTGGGTTATATATATAATGTGAATGTATTACAAAATATTGTGTCGGAATTCATATATAAAATATGTTTTTAATATAGAATTAAAAAAGATATGAAATTAAATATTTCATACCTTTGGGTATGACGATGACATTGTATGATTACTTAAAAAAGATTCATGGGAGGTTTCACTAGAAGAAACCACCTATAAAATAATGAAATTTTTTGTTGGGTCCCAATAATAAGTATACATTTTATGTGTTAAGGGTTTTAATAATGTACTTTGAGTTGTTTTGATGTGTTCCCGAAATCACTGATTTTTTCTAAATTATCTCTATAGAATATAAATTTGAAAGTATTCTATTCTAATGGGAGTTCTCTTTTTCATATGTTTAATTCCTGCACATCAACACCAATAATAATGGTTTTATATTTTAATACTTGATGGTCATTAGGAAATAAAAACTCAGTATTCTTCTAATGTTTACAGAATAGTATTCATTATAAATTTTACAACCATAATAAATTAATATATTAATATTAATCAGTTACGTGTATTAGTATATCTCTTATCTCTAAAGTAATTTTTGATATAAAATTCATAACCTATTTTTCAAATAGAATGATCATGATTGATACTTATTTATCACTAATTAGCAGATTGAATCATTATCTGAGAGAATAGAAAATTCATGTTAGAGAATGTTTCAATTTATATTGAAGATTCCATAATTTTTTAAGTTTTCAATGCACCATCTAATGGTCTAAAAAATGTTTTTAAGATATAAATGTTTCTTTTTTTTATTGTAATAAATAACTTTTTTAAAATTTTTATTATAATATGGATCCTATTGGTTGTAATTTTCTATTAAAGTCATTAAATTTTAATGATAATTACAAAGTTTACCATGGTAGTCTGAAAATGTAATAAAAATTGAATATAAGTTTGGATATTTAGGGAAATTACCTTCAAATAGTTAATGGATGTGATGAATTGTATTTAGTATATAAAATTATTCCCTTCAAATAATCTACCTTCTTTCTAAATGAAATTCATGATTCATAATACTAGTTGTATTTTAATTGAATGTTTTTCTCTACATCCATGGTTTTTACACTTTGTAAACTACAATCTAAGAAATGTTTCGTTAATGTGTTCCATGTATCAAATTTAATATTAATGAGTCAAGTAAAGATTTAATTTCTCCTAATTAAATCCATTATCTGACCTCTGTACATTATCAAATTTCTGATATTTTTTTCTTCCCATCAATAATCTAAAATAATGTACTAGATGATAGATAACATATAGAGGATGTTGTCCTCATGTTGTAACATGTTTTTTGTGGTGTTTTTAGAATAATAATGAGTTAAAAATGTTAGCATATTTTCAAAAGGAATATTAGAGCTAATTTTAAAATTGTGTACCAGAATTATATAGGCACAAAGAAATAGAAATGTATTAATAATTTAATTCCATTGATATGTTACATTTTTCATTGTAGATGTAAAATTCAAAAAGGTTATGTGATAAGAAATTTAGTGGAAATGCATCATCATATAACAAGTTACAAATGAATTACAATATATAAAATAAGTATTGTAGTTTGAGACAAGTATATAAAATGACCACTTGTTTCTAAAAAAATTAACTATAGGAATTTTTGGATTGAGAAGAATCCTTGGGTAATTATTTCCTTTGGTAAAAATTAATGTGTTTGAAAAAATTAGAATTAAATTTAATTAATAAAATGCGACACATTTTTTTGTAATTTTAAACTAAAATTTTAATGGATATTGAAATAATGTACTAATATGTCTCTTTTCGTGGAAAGGTTTTGAAAAGAAAATATTAGTTGGTTTAGTTTTATCTTTCATATGTCCTGTATGTAGTTCACCAAATTCTTCCCACAAAGTATAGATGAAAATTCTTCCCATGAAACATTGAATTAGAAATGTTATATAAATTTTACAATAAAATAATATGGTCATGAAAAATTTGAAAATTAAATTTCTAATTACCTTTAATCAATCAAAGATTGTTTTATTATATTGTTATTTGATCTCTATTTTTGTATTTTCAAATTATGATATAGCTTTTAAATAAAATATAGTATAACATGCTCATTATTAAAGGTAAAAAAACTATAGACTATTGGAGAAATATAATATTAAAATAAAATTTACATATAAGAAACTGCTGAGGAACCCTAATATGGTTGATGTCTTCAAATGGATTAAAATTGAACCTGAAATGGGATAATTATCTGTCCGAAGGTTTTATATTTGTGTCCCAATTAAAAATTATTTTGAACCCATGTCGTCCTGATAAATATTTCTTTTAGTTTAAATAATATAGATGTTTTTTAATACCTAAAATATCCCTTCCCATAGAATACTTTGTACTTTGTTAAAAGTTGTATTCTAGTAATTATTGCTTGAATCGTTTTTTCTTAATATATCTAACATAACTCATAATTTAAAATAATAGTGTAGTTAATGGTAAAAAATTTCACTGAATAAATATTTTAATAAAATTGGATTTATTTAATAAAATTCATTTGATACAATATATTCAATAACGACTAAACTAAAAATAAATTGAATATAGCACTGAATTAAATATATTGAAATAGAAAATTTTATGGGTTGTAAAAAAACTCATTTATAAATATATGTACATTTCAATAAATAAATTACATTGACTATAATGAATTGATAAATAAGTTTCCTTGAAAAAAATATATTCATGTACTTTTTAGTGATATACAACACCCCCTATGATATATAATGTATATAGTAATATATTCCTATACATTTTTGTGAGATAAAACATATATAAATAGATTCTATTAATGATCTATGAATACAATAAATTCACTAACATACAATGTAAGTGGCGATATTCGATGTATGATCTATGAATAAACTATCATTTTATGTGATATATGTAAAATATTAGATAGGGCATACAAAACATTTAATTTAATATATATCTCTATAGAGAAGGATTGATAGAGTAGGAAAAAATAGAAAGAATAATGATATAATATTATATGGAATATTAAATATATGAAACATGTTACATCTTATTACACTAGATAGAACATTATCATAAAATTAAGGAATATAAAATAGTAGAAATAACATGTTTACATATGATAATAGTAGTAAGAACATTAAATGAACAGATTATAATAATGGAGTAAACATTAAATTTAAGGAATATATAACAGATGGGAGAAAATTAAATTTAATCCTAATGAAGATGGTTTTGCTAATAGATTAGAACTCTCAAGTATCCTATAACTTGTTAGTAAAACAAAATTTTACATCTAATATATATTATGGTAAATCAATATATGAAAAATGTTACATCTGATATGTAACAAATCATCTAATATGTAATTGATATCAGTAAACATATATATGAAAATAGACATACATATGAAAGTAAAATCTATCAGTGAATAGATCAACAATATATTTCGGGTGATATGATTTATAGTATATCAATATATGAATATATTACATATGACATGTTACCGGTAAGCTAATATGAAATTGATATCAGTAAATATAAATTGGATAGTATACAAACATATGATATTATAATATTTTACTTTAATGATCAACATATACATCCAGATTACATATTATTTGTATCAATATAGTATATATATTCTATTATTTTTTAGATCATATTGTTAATAATTTTTATGATGATATGTTTTTTATATCTATTATTATCAAATTAAGGTATATAATGACATGCCCTATGTAACTAATACATATGATATGTAACCATAAAAAAAATAAAAAAGATCATCATATAAAAAAATTTATTTCAGAAATAATAATAAAACAATATTATAAATAAACCAACATCAATTAAAGGAAAACAAATAGCTCTTCATCATTTTCTACTAACAAATGAAAAATATATATTAGTAAATATACATATAGCCGTTAATATATAGTTTAAATAAAATGCGGAACAATTTAATGATTAAGTAATTAGAAAAAATTTATAGATGTTATGCTTAATAAAATGTATATCATATATTAAATTTATCAATCTATAAAATAAATGTAATTATATAATATAAAACTCACATTTTCATTTAGAAGGAGAAAACCAATGACAAAAGTTTCATCTAATAATTTTGATGACTTTGTTTCATCATCTGAAATGTAAATTTGGCATAGTTGAGTGGTTTAATTGGACATTTTCAAGTAAGAACATAAGCCATGATTTTTTTAGTAATGATAAAATCATAATTAAAATAGGCGCATAAAATAAATATCAGGTTAAAGCAATAAATTTTCATCAAATATAATAGTTAAAATAATTTATTACTATGTATTTTTTATAATATATCTTTATAAAAAATATTAGTTGTACAACTCAATGGTTTGTTATCACTGATAAATATTAATAATTTCAAACCTCTATTTGTTTTTACTCTATATGTTTCCACATATAATTGATCATGAAAAAAAAACGAGCTTTAATAATTATAATCCAATAGAAGAATTAGTCAGTTCTTTATTTTTTTTAATATTCATTATAATGGATATTGTTAAAGGATATTATCTCTTTGTAGCTTGAATTCCCACATTGAATCTGAATGGGTTATATTTATTATGTTTCTGAAAATTTGTTCTACATAATGATTATTGATTATAATTTGACATCAGATTACATGGTCTCCCAAATCTATGACTATTAGCCAAGTTCAATTAAAAAGTCCATATGATTGGTCTATATCTCTCAGCAATATAACTGGTTCACCCACTTTGATAAATAATTTATGGAATAAAAACCCATATATATCGATTCCACTTATAATATTCAGTGTATATAAGTTCTCTGGTGTGTCTGTATTTAAACTTACATGACAAACTAAATCCAAACTGAGATAAATATTATTTTCAAGGATTGAATGTTAACATTTTATAATTTAGTTACTGGAAAGAAATATTGTTACTAAAATTTCCCATTCCTTATGGATCATTGTACTTCATAGATATAAAGGGGTATGCGCTTTGAAAAACAGAATCAACATGGTTTTGAAATGAAGTAAGAGGAAAATTTTATGGAATTTCAATTTCTATCACACCATATGGTTGGTCACCAAGAATACCATCAGCACATGAGCCTCATCCCAGTTGGTGAGGTATCCTTAAGTGCATCAATGAGACCCAGGTTCGAAATGAGGCTAAGGCATATTCCTGGGTTACTATAGTAGTTACTATAGTAGGTACTGTTCAGTATTGTAGTAGTTGGAACTATTCACCTTGGGACATCAGTTTGGGCTTGGAGTCCTTAAGGCCTTGGGGTCACCGAGGAATTCGGGTCAGTAGGGATTTCAGGCCACCTTTAAGGCCTTCAGACCACCTCAAGGCCTTCATCCCAAATGCAGTTTCCCCAAACAGACTCTAAAAAAATGGAGCAGCCAGAGAGGATGATTCAGAGTAGGCTCACTCACCAGATAAAAACCAATGGATTTGGCATAATGAGAGGGTATGGCTATGTAATCGGGTGTAGCCTTTTCTTGCATGGGAATCTTAGTTAGACGACCATGCAAAGGTGGAGAGCTACCATCATGATGCAGATGTTGGGGAGGGGCAGTTCCTTGTAGTTATAGTTTGGTTGAATTACCAAAGAACTTCAGGTTATGTAAAATCACTTAAGCCTATAGGCCATGTAATCATTAAGACTACGGGCCTTGTAAGGGTTCCCCTCATCCCTTGAATGGTGGGTTATCAAAAATCAATAAAAAAATTAAGGTCTTCAGGTCTTCAGGTCTTCAGGCCTTCAGGCCATTTGGGCCAAGAACACCATCAACTATTTTCAAAATCCAACTTTTAAAATTTTAGAGTTCAAAAGAGTCAATAGAGTTCTTAGAGGAAACTATTCTCATGTTCACCATCAGGTGGATAACATGAAAACTCATCCATATATAAGAGGAATTTAAATGAGAAAAATACAATATCAATTTTATTTCAATGATTTAGAACCAGTAAAATCTATAAAAAATATCTACCAAAGACAATTATTTTTTCACCCAATGGTAAATTAGTCTCATGAAAAACCTCTACTGACATGATTTCCCTCAATATATGATCCAAATATTTATTCCAATTTTTTACCATTGGTGCCTCATCCAAAATAATTAGTTTTTTTATTTGAAAAAGTTCATCTAATTCACTTCTTTCTTTACTATTGTATGTTGAGTTTTCTATTACAACAATTGGAATACAAAATCAAGAGTGTGCTATTCTTGCACCAGGAAGAAGCAATGATGCTATACCACATGAAGATGTAACAAGTAAAACATGCCCTTATGAGTGATTTTGTGACATTATTTTTTCAATAAAAAAAATTCACCTATACCTCCATATCCATGTACATGGATAACACATCTGGTGGGAATGTTTAATGCATTAATAATTGTGGTTATCACTTATTCTTTTTCATTGGACAATTTGGATCATAGAATAGAAAATTCTTCATGAAGGGTATCCTTATTAATATTTGGTTCTGATGAAACCAATTTACATCTAATGATTATGGTAGATTGATGTGGAAGAGTTATAAGAGGATAATTATTAAATGTCCTTTTGTGGGAGTGAAGCATGTTTTCAATATCCAATAATTCCTATTATTAAATATTATTATTTTTGAGATGAATTTCTATTATCATAAGAGCATGTTAAATATCATTAAAATATGTATTTATCAAATATTTTATATTATATAATTCAAGAAATTTAGTTTTAGTGAGAGAATTGGGGTATATTAACATGATAAATAACGTTAAATTCATATGAATGACTTAAATATTTTAAACAAATTATGATTGCTTGGATATGGAATATAACTTTTACTTATTCTAAATGAGTTATTGATTTGTTTTTATTTGAAAAAATAGAGCTTGAATTTATATTAATGATTTATTCCAAACAATGTATGTAATTGTCCTACAAAATCCATGTATACTCTATATTGCTATGAAAATACAACATCTAAACCCACGGGGATATAGAAATGGGCATATATCCATGGGAAAATAGATATTGATTATCTATTTACAAAACTAGAATATTATATTTATTCCACATTATATTATGCAGTCTAGTATTCATAAAAATGTAGCAGTTTAATTTTTACAAAATTGGAATATTATATTTAGACAACTGTATTAGTGGTAATACAACACTATTACACTAAATTAATATTTACTATAGTAGAATCCATTTTATAATCATAGAGGATAATTAAAAGAATTCATGAAATTTATACAAATTCATGATTTTTGGGTAAGATAATTGGTTATTTAATATTCAGAAATTCAGTTAATAATTAAATTTTATATAAACAACATATATTCTTATGTTATCATGATTATAGTGTTATTAAAATAGTATGTTTTATTTTGGAATATTATGGAACATGTAAATGGGAACTATTGTAATTGTGTCATTTAAAGTTAGGTTTTATGAAGTTCGCATAAATTGGAAAAATGAATACAAAAAAAATTTAAATAACTTTTCATTATTACCTATTTTGGTGAATAAATTAAATATATTCATATATTAGTTTGCAGGTTCTACCTCATAAATGGGTTGGTCAGGAAATTTAATTTGATAATATCATGTTAGAAAACAAACCATTAGAATTAAATCCCTATTTCCCATATTGAAGCCTATTTAATAGCCTCAATGAATTCTAAATCATCAATAAGTAATTTAAAAGAATAAAAACATTCACAAAAAGTCAAATGGATGGTTTTATTGGTAGTCATGATATCATTAAATGATGTTGGACCTCAAAATTTAGTGATCAAGACTATATGATAATATAGTTCTCTAATTGTGAGAGGAACATAATGAAATCTACCGGTTGAAACTCTTTTCTTTCTAGGATACCAAATCCATTATCAATTCTGGTTAAATAAATTATAGGAAATTCAATATATGTGAGCGATAGTGCTTCAAGGTATGTTGAGTATGATTTGAACCTTTTGGTGAACATTGTTTGTGATTTTTTTATTTTTGAAAAAATTTCATCAATGTAGGATCCATCTAAATAAGTTATGTTATTTTCACCTTGAAAATGGAACTATAGTATCCCAATATGAAATAAATGAAATGGATTTCATAGCCTTATATTCACCAAATATCCTCTCATGGTGAAATATATCAACAATCATAATATATTTTTATCTCATATACCTATTTTTGATATTCCTCATTATTTTTTGTTCTGTATAGTGTAGTTGTGACTCATTCATTCCCTTTTTTATCATATTTAAAAAAATAAATCATTGAAAAATATTGATTTCATATATTAAATTTTAGGTGATCAATGTATTTAACCAAAAGAGTTAGATTATAAAGTACTACATAACTATTGTCCATTTTAACACATTGTTTGATATATTTTTACCAATGTCTCATATTTTTTATGTAGCATATCCATCCTTATCAAAAAAAAATACTAAATTAATTTGGGAATAACTTTGAACACCTAATGATTTTAATCCTGGGTGATCATGTTCTATTTTCACCAAAAGGTTCAATAATCATAATTTTTTTACATAGCCATATAAACGGGAATTGTCTCTTTTGTATGGTATTCCATATAAAGATATTAGATTCATATAATAAAATGTTGAAATTTTACATTGAGGTCTATGGAATACACATATATAGATATGAGGTAAGCCGCATTTTTGAAATTCAATGGTGTGTGAAATTTCCTAAAGAAATAAATCACAATTAATTGTTTTTTTTAAAATAATGTAAAATTTCACATTAATATGAATTGGAATATAAAAAATAATACATTATTGATGATTTAAATAAAGAAACCCATATTTTAAATCATTCATTAAATGGTTAACCTTGACATTGAAAAATCTTAACAACGTTTGGGGAAAATCTGCTAGACATAGGTTTCAATTTTATAAAAAGTGTGTATTCCTAGATCAACAGAGGTTCCATGTGATAATGGGTAATAAATCTAGATAGCCAACCCATTTACAAATTTCCATTTCATATTTATAATTTTTGAATCATGTATCGTTATATACTATTGAAATATGGAGGAAAAATAACATGTTCTCTGCAATGTGTACTATCACACTCACCTATTATGTAATATTATTAAATACCACTATATAACTCTACTCTTATCTAATTTTTAATAAATCAAATGAAGTACACATTTTTTATTCAACCATTATATACGAATCAACTAAATATTATTGTAAGATTCAGCTTGAATATAAGAGTACTACTTTTTTGGACTGAATTGAATAGGGTATAAAAATTACTCTCTCACAATTAATTTCTTAACCGTCGACGTTAAAAAATATAATTTGTGGAAAAAATTATTTGAATAAAAATCATGAATTTTGGAAAAAATTAAGTATTATTGAAATAGAATATATATCAGATAATGTTTATCTATGTGTTGCAAGTCACACGATTCTGTTTGTATAATTATATCATTTTACTCATTAACATATTCAATATTAACAACTATTGTCTAAGAAATTTCCATTGATGTTGGAATTTTGTATATATGTAAATCGAATATCCTTCATCTAATTATCCTAAGCTTCAAATATATGATAGAATATGTATTGAATAAATACCTTATAGTTCTAAATTGATGAATTAACTGAATCCATTAATCAATCCTAGGATGTATTTTTTTCACAATGAGGGGATTAAGTGAGGATGTCATATCATTTTTTGGATATTTCGGAATAAAATTTTACCATAAATCGAAATAATGAAAAAAACATGTTTTAGACACATAACGAATATTTGTTTTAAATACCTCACATACCATATTTTATTTTCTACTTCATTTTATGTAATAAAACATAATGTTGGAAAAACTTTTGGGCCTGACCAGCATGACGAAATAGGTTTCCAATATAGTGATAGATCATTCCATTTAGCATACAAATATGAGGACCACCTCTATTATTCACAAAATTATCTATTCATCCTCCCTTTGATGTAAAAGTGAACATTATATTATATTGGATTATAAGATCCTGTATATTTCTTATATCATTCATCTTATCATAAAAAAATAGTTATTTTAGGTAATTAGGTGGTTTATTAAATTCACAAACATTGATTTTACAAGTAGAACAACAAAATGAAAACCAAATAGAATTTTTTTCTTTCTATTCTTAATATCTTTAATCATACCATGACATATCACATCAGTAGATGCAATAATGTTGAGGATCACCAATATCCAATTAATCAGTAACCGATTAATAATTTTAGAGCATCAATGTAATAGAATAAAAACTAAATAACATACGAGAAAAATGTAGTGGTTTACACAACAACAATATGTTAAACTGAGGTAATCTCATTTATATATATTTCCACTTTTATTAATTGAATAATTTTTTGTTTCATAAGTAATATATTTTAAAATTTTGAATAGAAATTTTTGTTTTTAATCAATATTAAAAAGGAAATTATGTATATATATATATATTGAAAATATATACTTCTCATAAGCTCATACCATAATCATAATTAATGTTGATTTAATTGGTAAAATTTATCTGTAATGTGTTTCTAAAAAATAAGTATGTTTCAATAATAATAAAATGATTTAGTTTATAATATTTTTTCCAAGTTAATGTTATAAAGAAATGTTTTTCGATGTAATGTCGATATAGATTATTGATGATCAATAATGAAATATGTGCCTATACATGAATAATTTTTGTTAATTACTTCCAGTTAGAATAAAATAATGGAAGTTTATTTTTTGATAGATTAAAAAATAATAATTTTACCATTATCTCAAAAATAATTTAGAGGGAGTTGACTTCTACTTCTTACAGTCAAAGACAAATCGGTGTAGGGGTTATGATAGAAACAATATATAAATGGTTTGAATATAATGAATTAAATGGAGAACATAGACCTATAATGTTAAATTAATATTGAAAACATAATTTATATACAAGATTTTAATATAACTCTATAGTACTAAGAATATTGGAAATTGATAAAAAAAATAAAGATGATACTTTTAAAAGTTTTATTTTTTGGGAATAAATAATTTTTATTGTAGCCTCCCCTCCTTCTAGGATGATGATTATTTTTCATTATACGTACATGGTGGATTCATATTATCTTGTTTAATTTTTAATTTGTTCGAATATTAATATGAAGAATGATTTTGAAGTTATGTTTTTTTGAATTTAGAGTTTAAAAAATTATCAGTGCATATATATTTGTGTAATGAAAATTAGGAGAAAATTTGTTGGTGCCACCCAATAATAATGTAGAAAACCATTAATAATACTTTCTTAAGAATGTTAATAATGATGTGGTTCATATGTTCTGGCAATATTGGGAGTTGGGTAAAAGTTATAGTCATTTTCTAATAGGTTTGCTGTATTTTAAAAATTTGTGGTGAATATGAGAACCTAAAATGAAGGATTAACACTAAAATAGTATTTTTCATTATTTTAATAACTTGTATTTGATCTTAAAGTAATTTTACATCATTTAATTTAAGTTTCAAATGTCGTAATTCCAGATCTTTGAAGATGCTAACTTTATTTTTCATTTTCAATATCCTTTATTACTTAGAATACTTGAAAAATTCCTTTTGATTTGTTTTTTTTGTGAAATATTTGTCATTAGGAGTTATGAATATGTTTCAACGGAATATTTTAGAAAAAAATAATTAATTTCATGTAAAATGTGTTTGGGTAAGCGAAGAAAAATTAACATAGGAATGTAATGCTTAATAATAAAGTTTAATTTAACTGGGTACTAATGTTAAGGAATTTTTGAGTTGAATGTAAAATTAGGAATTATAAGTATGAATTCCTATAGAATTAATATTAAAGTTCACTATGACAAAATATTTGAAAACATGAAAATATTCAAAATTTGTATATTTATTATGAACTTTCTATTCAGACATGTTCTTTTATTTGATGGTGACACTTGATGCTATAGGTCATGAGTTTATTTGAGGTTGAAATTCAATGATTCTTTTACGATATTTTTCAATGAGGAGTATCATGTTTCGTATAAATTAAGAAAAAATATATAAATTATCATACAAGAAAAGAACCCTTTTAAATACAAATATGCATAAGGATTTATGTTATAGTGTTATTACCAAGTAACCGACTTAATTAATCATCTCATTCTAGTTAGATACACCAAATAGTTTTCCAATGTTGAGAGACACAATTATTTATTTTTAAGAATACATGATGTGGAATAATAGAATTATTACAATCAAATGATGGAAATCATAAATTTATTATTAAAAATAATGATAATATTAAAATTTTGATATAAAGGGAAATGAAGTGAAAATATTTGTATGTAGAATAATCATAAAAAATATATATTCATAGAAGATAAACGAGTAAATATTTAAACAAAAAATATAAATTTAACTCATATAGATTCAATATATTTACTACAAAATTAATCTAAAAAAATACATATTCGAGATTTTATACACTGGACATAGATGTACTTTAAATGAATAATAATAAAACTCACATAAAGTCAATGTTTTGAAAAATATGAATATAACAAATAGTAAAGTAATTTTGAGTAACTTTATGTTAATAAAAATACATATAATATTAATTTAAATTGGAAGAATAATTGAAAAGAGTAATTTAAGTATTGTTTTTTCAAATAAATAGAGTTCTAGTGGAGGATAATTTATAATACCAATCAATGTTTGTCAGTTGATTATTTTAATTAAAAAATGATATAATTTAAAATAAAATTATCTGAAATTTATTTAATATTTTAAAAATAAAAGGGCGTATGTGTGCTGTAAATGGAGAACATAGACATGGGTATCAGAGAGTTGGGGATATTGGTATGAACAATCTCCATTAATATAATAAATGGTGCATCAAAAGAGATGAAAAGGAAATTATAAGGATACTGGACATAAAAATTAGATTTATAGGTATTCACTTATAGTTATTTGAATTCAAAATTTTATGTATCCAATTTAGGGTATTGCGTAAAAGAATAATATGTCCTCTTTAGGATTTTAGAAATCATTATCAATGGTAACTTGAAAATTTAACAGTATTTCGGTGTTTCCTTGAAAATATAGCGGTCTTTATATGTTACCTTACAAATCCAGTAATTTTTTTATGATTCCTTAGAGAAACAATTTGACAAGTGATGTAGTGGGATAATTTAGGGGGTATTTTTAGGGAAGTCAAATACAGTCGATGTTGTTATTTTGAATTAGAAATGTTATTTTCTAAGGTAATTGAAATGGAAGATGAGATTTCATTCATATTCATTTTTTATATATGGAGTATGGAGGAAAGGTAAAGGGACATAGAGAATAATAGGGAGAGAGCCGATTGTATGAGGCACATAATGTGGAGTAAGGTAGATGGATGAACGAGGGGATGAGATAAAGATTAAAGAAAATATTTAATTTTGTGAAGTAGATTATAATTAGTTATGTGTTCAATGAGGAGTAAAAAATGGTGTATGGGGAGATCAAGGAATCTATCTATGGAGAGTTTAATACAATCATAATATGGGGTGAAAGTGTAAAGGGAAACAAAAGAAACATATTTGTAGGATAAGGGTTTGAAGGAGGTGGATTTGGAGGATATGGGATTAGAGTTGAAGGGTTCAGAGGCAGAGGAAAATGTGGATACTAAGACAGAGGAAGAGGAGGAGATAAATGTGGAGGATATGAGGACATAGGATATAGATCAAAGGAAATGTTGGAGGTAGAGACTGAGGAAAAGGCAGTAGAGTAAACAGATTTTGTGGAGGCAAAAAATAATCTGGGAGGAGATTAGGAATTTAGTATGTGTGGTAATTAGGAAGTTTGATGAGGATGAAACATAGTGGGAATCATTTGGTTATTGACAAATAGATAGAAAAGAAACATCATTTAATATATATAACAGATTTTAAATATTTATATATTTATTTATATATTTATATAAATAATAATATTTTTCACTGAAGTTAATCATATTGAAATACAATTATTAATTATTATTTTAATTATATAAATAATAATATATATCATTTTAATTATACTTTTATAATTTTTTTAATTAGTTATCTATCACCGCTAATGTTAGCATGAAAAAATATACTTATATGAATGAAAAAATAACACTAATAAAGATATATATTTATCAATGATACAAATAGAACTAATAAAATGTATCTCTATAAAATCATTCCTTTTGGCATTGATAAAAGAAATATTTATTAGTTATTATTTTGATGTGGTGATAATGGTTTCAACTTGTTTTAAAAAGAACCCTAACCACACTACCACTCATCCCTATACCTAAATGTTTTATGGATGATGACCCTTGTTGATCATCTTATAAAACATTTTTGGATGATTTTAATTCAAAAACCAAAGTTATGTAATTTTAATTTTTTTTAATTAATGAACCAATAATGATTTTGTTTCTTTGGATATGGATGATTGAGTGGAAATACATTTCCCTCATCTGTGATATCTAACCCAGAAAATCATCCTCCCTTAACCACAAAGGAACTTCACCGCACTACCTATTATGAGGTTTTTCAATATATCAAATTTAATGGTATAAATTTCATTCTATTTTATCTTGTTGAGTATATCATAACATTTCTCAAAATTAATGTCTCATTAACGGTCGATGGAGTCTTATATGGTAAACCATTGGTTTTTATCTTTTGGATCTCCATGAGGCCTCTTCACTTCATTACTTAACTATTGTATTCATGGATTTTCGTTGAAGATGGCCTATTGAACACTTTGAAATGTATGTGATTGAATAATGAGGGTAAAATTAAATAGTTATTTTCAATCTTATTGGGTTTTGAAATATCCTATTTTGTTTCACAGATGTGAAAGATCATGTTTGAGATCGGTCTAAGTATGTAAGATTTTTTCATGAATTCCAATTTCACCTACTTTATTGGACTTTTAATCATCACATGAACTTGGACCTATCCACAATTGAAATTTGGGTTCATCTTCCTGATCTTGAATTACCCATTCAAAACAACTCACTCTTTTGGTTTATAGATAACACCTTCAGTCATTCTGTGTGTGCTGATCATATGACTTAAAAAATGAGTCATCCTATTGTGGAATTCATATGTATTGAAATGGATCTCTCTCCACTATAAAAGTATTGTGGATCATGAATTATTTTGAATAAAAATACATTTAATTAATTTATTTAGAATCATAGATAGATATATGTTTTAATTTACATTTGAAAGGGAACCATCACTCTAATTATCACAAGAGGACCTTAAGTGTCTATTTAAATGAAAAATATTGAACCCTCAAAATAATTTAAATGAAGGATAAATATTCAAAATATTTTGATTAGATTCCTCCTCCAATCAATCAGATAACTATGAACGCTTCTCCTTTGGGAGACTTGGTGTTGGGTTCCCAACTATGGGGCACAACCAATGAACTATGCTTGGATTACATGGATGTAGTAAAGGTGTGTTGGGAAGGGTAAAAAAATATAATGATTGGTGTTAGTATTTTGGGTGACTTTAAATCAATACGGTAGTTGGTAAATGTGAAAATGTTAGGGAACTCATTAAATAATGATGATATGTCTTTGGGTATTAGTAGTACTATGACCTTTGATAGAATAAATTTGAGTTTTCTTGATGTTGTTGGAAATAAGATATAAAAGGAATATGTCTAGATATATTATGTGTATCACCTATATATTTTAATATTTATTTTATTTTAAATAAATAATATTTTTAATATCTTTTATCTCTTACAATACTGAACTAAAATAAACCAAAATTCATATTAAACATTAATACAATATAAGAGTACAATGTGAAACATCTTTAAGAAATTTACAAGAAGTGAAATTCCAAAAGTTAATAAAAATATAGTAATTAATTAATTTTTTTTACATATTTTAATTCCTTAAATTTTTTTAATAATGATTTGATGAATTCAGGTAAATTTAATAGTTAGATGATAAATAATCGATGGGGTATGATTTATATAAATTAATTTCAACAGTGATAATTTTCAAATATTTTTTTTTCTAAATGATTTTATATTTTTATCTTAACATAAATTGATAAATTTTAAATTTTTTTTCTAATAAAATGTTTCAACTCACAAAAAAATATATTAAAACTCATTTAATTAGTAATTTATATAAAATAAGATTAAGAACACTTAAATTTTAAATGTTTACTCTTAAAATAAAATTTATTTAACATTATATAAAAGTATTTCATTTAATAGTTAAATACAAAAAGTTTATAATTTTTATTTCATAAAAATAAATTAATTTTTAGATTCATCATGTCCAAATTATCTTAGGATAAATTTTCATTATTTTTCTAAAAAACTTATTTTTGTGAATAGTAAAAATACATTTTTTATAAATACAGAAAAATTAGTGGAATAATAATTATATAAGAATGGAATAAGAATTTATGAAACCTTTTTATCTAAAAAATATGTATTTAAGGATTAAAATAATTCATTTAAAATAATTTTTCGAATTTATGAACCTATGATTCACATTTTGGAACCGAAGTTGAATTTTATTTAAATAAAAAACATTTTTGGTCCATTTAATTTAATTCAATATTCATAAGGTTATATTCAGTTCTTACGTAGTTAGAAATTAAAATCACAATTATTTTTTTATCTCAAACCAATAAAAATAATGGGTAATAATATTGATCATAATTTTTTACTAAATAATTATAATCTCATTTTATGTATAGAATATATTTTTTTTCTAAAAATTGTTTTTTTCATTATATGTTCTTATATTAAAAATAATTATTATTAATAATTATAATTTAAAATAAAAAACTATATTTTATATTTGGATTCATCAATTCTAAATAGATAATAAGGGAAAATTAATTTTTTGGCACAAAAATAATTTACCAATGTACAAGTTAGTAACCATGGTAAAGTCCAAAATTTGGTTAATGTTAAATAAAGGGGTAAGGACATAAAATATCATAACAAATTCTACTTCAATTAGTGGATGAGGGATTTGTTGAAATCCTTTCATATTATATTCATTATTTGTACAATTTGGATCTTTTCCCCTTGAAAATAACTATTCTTTTTTATATTAATTAATAAATATTTTAAAAAATACCTTGTCTCTCACTTATATAAAGACCCCTCTAAAACCATTTTAAATACACACCTAAAATATTAATTAATTTATTTAATATATATAATTATATATTTAACTAAAAATACTATCCCATGTTGGGTATCTTTTGGTACATAGAGTTTTCTCAAATGCCTTCAAAACAAATATGGTTTCTAAGAGGGGAGATGATTTCTTATTTGTAAGAAGAAACATATTAGGATTATTTTTCATTTATTTTATTTATCCACCTCAACTAAATTATGATTCATCTCTTTAATAAGATATAATTTATTTTATTATACTACTATAATGATGATATTATAGTAAAATCACTTCATAATCATACTCATCTATTGATTATATCATGTTCTTGTTTGGGTTGGTTTAACCACATACGTGAATGATGCCATAATTTTATTTACCATGGAGTATTATTGATACATAATTAGTGGAATAATGTAAAATTAATATTGAAATTAATTATTTATGGGTAATATTAATATTTAAATCAATATTAATATACTATCTTTCATTCATTAAAAAATACTGAAACAAGTCTGTTATAGATTTTATCTTAGAGAATTGTAACTGAAACTATAGTGGAATGAACCTGTAACTCCATAAATAATTTTGGATATTCTCTTCCTATACTGTTAATATTCTATATATTATGTATTCATAAACATGGAATGATAATTGAGATCGTTATACCAAAATAGACAAGGAGTAGTTAAAACTACTAACACTAATGATAAATATTAACTAAAAACGTTCCATAACTATAAAATATATTAATAAAAAAGATCAATATAAAAGGTAATAAATATGGATATTGTCATTAAATATATAGTTAATAAGTATATTATTATTATACAATATGTTTTAAGGTGTCTATCAATGTTGAAATCCATGGTAAGGGGTTTTGTACACTCAATTTCCATTCATGTAGTTGTATTATTTTTTATTCAAATACATTCTTTTATAATTGACTTATTAAATATTAAGACTAAATAATATTGCATTTCACCTTATTTTTTTATGTAATTCCCATTTTCATATCAAAATATTACTCATTTATGGAATTCATTCTTTATAAAAATATGACATTATTAAGAACAATTAACATCATTTCTAGTGGATCTTCTTCCTACATATCCATATTCATTATATTATTTCAATAATTTTCATCTCTATAAATCAATTAATTTTTATGGTCATTTCACAGAAACATTTAATTTCTGTTAAAAGGTTTATAATAAATTTTCTCCATATATTCAAAATATTTCATTTTTAATATTCCTTAAAAAATGGTTGTAAAATATCTTTCTAATGCTTTCCACTTGAATAAATTTTCATTATTTTATAAATATTTTTATTATTAAGAAAATTGTTCAATTTTTTATGGTTTTATAAAGAAATTTTAATTCATATTTATTTGTGATATTTTTAAAAATTAGTGTTTAATACTTTATAAGAATAAGTAAAGGGATTTCCTTTTACTTTTCTATATTTTTCTCATCCACTCAATATTTATTATCTTTGGATTCATTTAATTTCAATGATATAAAAATTGTAATTTTTTTAATTTTTTTATAATTTCATCTCTTCATTCATATTATATATATTTGTGAGGTGGCTTATAAGTTTGTTTTCTATAACTGTGCTATTAACACTTTATGAAAATTCTTTCACTTCTATTTTTCTATATACCTACAAAGGATATAACACTTATATAGTAATGTTCACGATCATCGTCTAAGTTGTTTATAAATAATCTTATTTTGGGAGATTAAATTTTAGTAACCATCAATCAATATCTTCCTATTGTTATAAGTATACTGTATATATTATGAAACTATGTTTTATTCCATGAGGTTTTAATGATATTATTGATTTCATGTGTCCCACATATGTATAGATTATCATTTTCTGATGGTTATTTCTCTACATAGACCTATAATCCATTGGATAATGATCTAAATCTCATGTGATTACTATAGATTAAAGACTAGTGATGTGGGATCCACTATAATAGTAGTGATGTTTGATACACTATTTAATTTGATATATGCAGTGATGCTTAATATACTTTGTAATGGGAGAAAAATAAAGATGTTTGATCTATTATTTTGTGTGAAACAAGTAGAAATGTATAATTCAATATTTAATGTGTATGAGGTAGTGATTCCTGATCCACTATGAAATTGGAAACAATTTGCGATGCCTAATCCAATATATAACAGGAACCATGTAGTGATTCCATATTCACTATGTAATGGAAAACATGTTGTGGTTCTTGATTCAATAAGAAATGGGAAACACATAGTGATGTGCAAATCCACTATGTAATGGAAAAAACACAGTGATTCCTAATCCACTGTGTAATGGGAAACATGAAGTAATCATTGATCCACTATGTTTATGATGGTCTTATAATTAAACTTAAAAAATATTATGGCTTCATAGACCTAATTTTATACTGCATTTATATAGTTTGAATAATATATATGTTATCTTTCGTGGTTTTTATTATTTTATTATATTTATATATTCTTATTTCATTTTTATATATTTAATCTGTTGAGGTTATTGGTTATTCTATCACACCATACCAATTTCTCTTATTATTCCATGATCAAATTAATCAGATATTTCTCACATTTAAAAATTTAAATGAGAGGTATAAATTTCCCCTATATGGCCCTCACGAAAGTGGTAGAATCCGTGAAATTTCCCCCATGGTCTCTTCAGATACTAGTGTGATATAAGGATTTATTTTGAATGACACACCGTCTATTGAATATTGTATCCATCTTTTATGGGATGAAACACCCTCAAATCAGACAATGAAGGTCATACATTCTTCATTGTCATTCTTAGATCAACCACCCCCATGTTGGAAATTTATTGATTCAAAAATATTCTATAATTTATCATTGATTTTAATGATAAAAAACACCATCATTTGTTTTAATAATAATGTTTTTATGTGTATTTAAGAACTATTGAAATATTTTTTTATTTTATAAAGTATTATAGATGTTCAAAGTAGTATAGAATCAGTATTTTGGACAATGTGTTTTAATATAGAACATTAGGTTAGGGAGATTAACTTTTTATAAGGAATTTTACTTTTGTACACTATGTTTGAGGAAAACATTAATAGTGAGAAACCATTTTTTTATGAACCCATCATTTTATTGCAGGACATTAGGTTTCAGAACCTAAATATTGATAAAGAAAACTACTTTTATACCCTAATTTTGAGGAACACATTAAGATAGGGAACCTAACATGTGTGAAGAACCCTGAATTTTATTTTCAAGTATATGGATATTCATCATAACAATTAGAATATTCTATACATTTTTATCCATACTTTTGAAGACTCTATACATAGTGAAACCATTTTTTGAATAAATTGTTTATAAGATTTAAATTTTTGATTATTTACATGATTTTTGAAATGGGTTTTAAAGAGTAAATATCACATTAGAAGGTATTCAAAAACTGTTTCAAAGGTAAATTATTAGTGGATTAAGTTATTCTTTTTTCCATGATAATTTATAATTTTCATTGGGCATTTAAATTCAAATTTCAAACATGATAATTGTATCAAAAATCATGTTTTACTGTGAGTCCTTTTCAGATCTATTTTGAACTGAATAAAATCAAGATTCTTGTTAAATATATAGATATCATAAATAAGATTCATATGTTTCTATTAATATCTACACATTAGATACATACATGTTTTAACTCATTCTTGTTTTGCTTTCTTCTTATAATGTTGTATTTCTATATTAATTTTTAATCTGTAGTCATTCGTTGATGTTCTTTTTTAGGAATATAGTTTGGAGACACACATGTTTATAATTTTGTGAAGTGTTCATCCTACAACTTCTATAAGAGTTTTTCTTTCTAATGTGGTGTTTTTCTAAATATTTTTGCAATAACATGATAAAATATTATTATGAAGGAGTTTTCTATGGGGGCCTTTTATCTTTTCCTCAGAATATCTCCATCATCTATCACTTGCGAACACAACTGTGAGATGAATTTTTGTCCAACAATAAACATATATTTTCTAATTGACTATTAAATTCTCATACAAATCTACGGATATCAAGGTTCCCTATAAAATAAACTAACCTATTATATGATGTCAACTTCCTGTACTCAATTTTAGAGTTCCCTAGTAAATGGACATATTTATTGAAAATAACTAATCTCGTGGAAAGAGTGTTGGTGGAGGAGATCAAGGATATTTGTCCCATGAAAAACAATAAAAATATCTATTTTATTTAGTTTTACAGTGGATATTCTATTTAAAGACAAACAAATAATATCTCCCACTAAATCATAAAAGGATATTAGTTTCAAATTATCAATGTGTTTTTGAAAGGACACAATTTACCCCCTTTTGTGTCTTCATTTTATTCCAACCAACAATTGGTATGAGAGGATTGCTTCCCAAAGTATTATACTAAGCTCTAGAAAACATGATTTAATTTTATATATGAATAAAATATTTTTGTGGATAAACTCGAAGAAGGAATTTCAATGATCATATACCAAATTTTCAACGGAGAATGTTTTAATGATGGAATGTAAGAATGATTATCTATTTGAGGAATCATGGTTTTAATGTTTATATAAAGATCATTAAACCTTATGAAATATTTAAAGAACTAAAAAATTGAGATTCTAATAATGAAGATTAAAATGATGTTAATTTAAAATTCATGAATGAAATTATATAAGGATTTTGTATTAATGAAAACAATCAGGTATCAAAATCTGTTATTAACTATGAAATGTGACATATAAAAGTTGTTTCCTATCAAGGATCTGGAAATATCATACAATTGATGCAAAAAATTACCAAATTGAAATTTAATAATTTTAGGATGTATGATATAGAAATTATTATTTAAATTCATGGATTTTTTACTAAAATATTCAATGGGGTTCCTTCTATTGTAGTTTAAATTAAAGATTTAGATCTATCATTAAATGTTAATATAGTTTTACCATCTAAATAAATGGGAATTTCTACTTCTATAAGAAATTCAAATTCTATAAAAGATATATAAATGAAACAATTAACTAGGACATCAATGATGTATGAAGTTAAAATGAAAGATGAATTAGATAATCAAATAATAAAAAAGTGGATAATATTACTCTTAAATTTAATGTTGCTAAAAATGAAGAGAAACACAATGGGGATGTAAAATACTCAAATAATTTCATCTATTCAGATTTTGAAATAAAACATTCCAGATATAAATACGGTTCAATAAGTTTTATAAGAAGAAGTAAGGATTCATATACTAAATTAATGTTTTTAAGAATAATAATTTTTACTAAAAGATGTTAGTTGTTATTAATTTTAATATAGGGGGTATATCAGACCTGATTTCATGAAGCTATAAGAGAAGATAATATTAGAAAATAAAGAAATGATATACCAAATTAAAGATAATTATGAGAGTAATGTAAATAAATATATGAAATATATGTTAGTTTTTATGAAGAATCAAATAGCACTAAATGTTCTAAATTTAATAAGGGAAATCAAATTTAAATGCTAACATATGCTTTATGGCTAAGGAAGATGAGGTACAATACTATTATTATATTAATTGTGATTTTGAAAGCTACTTAAATAGTAAATTAAGAAAAAACTACTCTATGCTTGAGGATATATATGAATCTTTGATGAAAAATCACAAATAATTATATATTATTCATAATTTGGTTTTAAGTGAAAGATATTCGCTGTAAAAACAACACTAAATATTAATAAAAAAATTACATAAATCTGATTCAAGTTACACTATGCATGAAACTAGAACAAAATAATTGAATAATGAAGTATAATATTTTAAAAGTGATACTACCATTTTAACTAAGTCATATGAATATTTAATTAATATTATTAGAAATATTGTTCATAATATTTTACGATATGATATTGATCGTAATGGTTAAAACTAAAAGTTATATAAAAAATATTTTTTCCTAGTTTAAAGAACTAAGGAAATTATATAATTATCTATCTATATTGTGGTCTTAATTTCATCATTATAATGATTATTACATGAATTGTCTTTATATAAATAGTTTTAAAAAGGCTTATCTTTCAATAAAAATATCTATTCTAAATTTTATAAGAATTTGATATAACTGGTTTCCAATATCATTACATCAGGAAAAAGTTGGACCTAAGAGAATTTATGTACCAAAACATGTTTTTTTTGATGTTTTTTATGTAAAAATCCATAGGGATATAAGTGCAATATGGTATATTTATAGTGGATTCTCTTGGAATATCAATGGAAAATTTTCATAATTCCATACACTACCACAAGTAGATGGATGATTGATATATTTTGGAGATAATGTTAATGTAATGATAGTTGGATTTGGATTAGTAGGAGATTAAAAAAAAATAATGATCAATATTGTTCTCTATATTCAAGGGATTAAGGAAAATCTGGTAATCATTTCTCAACTACGTGATGATGGATTTGCAGTTGATTTTTCTAAAAATTTATGTTCTTTTAAGTACATACTTCTTATGTTTAAAGCACCGAGAACTAGAAATATATATACTTTTAACCTTATCTCCTTGCCTGCATATAAATTATAATTTATAACTACTAAAATAAATGAATCCTAGATATGGAATAAGATAATTGGAGATTTTAATATAGTATCTTTATCAATGTTTTTTAAGAAACATTTAGTTTTTTTATTTTCCTAGTCTTAATTTTAACCAAAATATACTTTATGATGCATGCCAAAAAAGAAAACAACTTAACTCATCTAATAAATCTATTAATAATGTTACTATATCTAAACCTTTAGAACTCATCCACAAGTACGTATTTAGACTATCAAGAGTATCACATTTGGATGGATGATTTAATTTTTATGGTTTAGTTATTTATAAATTCCATATTTACGTAGAATTATATCTTATTATTTAAAATTTATCTCTTTACAATTTTATTGGTTTTTAAAAATTTTCCAAAAATGAAAGATATTTCCAAATAATTTCATTGAGAATTTATCATGGAGGAGAGTTTGAGAATTAGTAATTAAATTATGTTTTTCTCAAACAATAGTATTAAACATAATTTTTATAGTCTAAGAGAATCAAAAATGGTATAATAGAAAGAAGAAATTGGGATATTCAATAAATGGAAAAATACGTTTAATTAATATAGAATTTCTACATTTTTGGGAAGAATATATCATTTCAATTTTTTATATCATGATTAGATTTTTAATAATAACCTTTCTCAAAAAACACTATATGAGTTATAGAAAAATGTAAACCCAAAAGTTAGATACATTAATGTTTTTGGATGAAAGGTGTATATCATTAATACCAAGGAAAATCTTGGTATGTTTGATCTAAATAACAATAAAGGATTTTATCATGAATATCATTATACATTTAAAGATGATAGAGCGTATAATAAAAATTTAAGGATAGTTAAAGAATATTTTCATGTGATGTTTTATGAAAGTGGTCCACTTGATCATAGAAAAATTAAATTAGGTGAAAATTAATAATTCAATAAATTACTTGAGGATTTAATCATTTAAATGAGTTTTTGAAAGTAAATTATATCATCATGGGAATATTATTCTGATTAAAGGGAGAAATCGATAATTCTAAAATTGTATTTGAATATTTTGAGAATTTCTTTTATTCAAAGAATAAAATTTGGATCTATCCAGAAAAATCATCAATGTTTTAAAAAAAATATAAATTTTTAGAAGAGATTTTGATGATTTTAAGAGGAAAATGGATGTCTAATCCGGTAAAATATATAGTGAAATAGTTTCTAAATATGATTTTAGAGATATGAATAATATTTTGGGAATCCTGTTTTAGTTGGTTAGAGATTTTTTATGAAAATGGAGAGAAATTTCTTGTAGTGAAGTATCTTATCTAGATTTTATAAGGAGTTTGGAACATCTATATACGATTTTATCAATATTGGATGATATAATTCAAAAATTATAGTGTGATTGTATTCCAGATCACATTGTTTCGGAAAATAAACAAGATTTTATTGAATATTTAACATATTCAGAGCCTGGTGTTTGAAGTTTGGTTAATCATTTGGGTGATATGATGGATATGTTTTCCTAGTCATTATAATCAGTTCATAATTTTCTAAAAGTAATTATATTTGAGTTGATGAAAATGTGTTAGTAGTCAATGATGCTAATAAATCAATGGTATGGATCAATGAATCTGAATTTTAAGCTATTTAAAGAAGATATAAAGGCTATGAATCAAATAGTTCACGATTACATAACATCATATTCCTCTTCTGATTAGAAGAAAACCTCTTCCCTTCCCATATCTCTTCCTTTTCACCCTTAAGATAAAATATATTTGTAATCAATAATGACTAATGAAAAAGAAATTCTTATGTTATATTCATTCTCAACATAATGTTTATTATAGTTTTACTTTTCAAATCCTATTCATTTTTATGCTATATTTATTATGGTTTAATATAATATTAAATTATAATTTTTCTCTATATTAAATATTTTTTAATTCATTTTTCACTTTATTTTTTACATCACAAAAGGGGGAGAAATGTTGATAAGAATAAATTTTTAAAATTCTTTATTTCTAATTCTTTTTATCATTTCTTGGAGAATTTTGGATAAATAAAACATTTTTTTTAAATCCTTATAATTAATATTTATTTATTAGTTTAAAAAGTTAATACCAAATTTTTTTGTTTATATTAATATTAAATTTAAATGGGTTTTGTGAACATTAAAAAGGGTTATATATTAGGGAATATATTTATCCAACATATTATTTACTTTCTCATTGATTTTAATGCTAGAAAATACCATTATTTATTTTAATAATAAATATTATTTTCGTTAAATTTATGATTGTTGAAATATTTAATTCATTTTATAAAGTATTTTAGAAGTCCAAAGTAGTCTGGAATATTATTTCGATGCCCTACATTTTAAGGTAGAACATTAGATTAGGGAATCTAAATGTTGCTAAGGAATGATAATATTTTACACTACATCTGATATAAATATTAATATAATGAACCAAAATTTTATGAATAACCCGATGTTTTAAAGTAAAATTTTTAATTTAGGAACTCCGATTTTGATAAGGAACAATATTTTTATACCCAATGTTTGAGGAAAATGTTAGGATTGGTAACACAAATTTTGTGAAGATCCCTACATTTTATTTTCAAATTTATGATTATTTATCCCAAAATTTGGAATAATCCATATGTTGTAAACCATAATTTTGAAGGCTCCTTACGTAGTGTAACCCAAAATTGAATTAGGTATCTAAAATATTTTTATTATGTATTATTTACACAAATTTTACAATAGTTTATTCATATAAATATCACTTAAACATATATTTAAATACTCATTCTATATATAATTATTAATGGATTAAATAATTCATATTTTTAAGGGAAATTATGATTTTTAGTGGGTGTTTGAATTCAAGTTTCAAAGGGGATGAGTGTGTTGAAATATCACATTTTATCAATTAAATTTTCTATATTTATGTTTGAATGAAATAAAATTAATATTATTGTTAAATACCGATTGTTATATATTATAGATGATTTTCCTCTGTTTCAATAAATAGATACACTTTTGTGATATAAATGTTTTATCCTTTTGATGTTTTTCATCTATTGATGATTCTATATTTCTCATTTAATTTTATCTAAATTCATATATTAATGCTCTTTTACAGGTGTATAGTTCGGATATATTATTTTTTATCATCCATTTAATTGTTTGTCCTACCAATACTACAATAATTGTTTTTTCTATTGTTTTGAATTTATGAATATATTACCCATAAAAAGAAAAAAATTTCTTCCAAATGAGTTTTCTTTGAGGATATTTATTTTTTCCTATAAAGATGTCCATCATCTATCAATTGTAGAGGCAAATGTGAGATGAATTTTTTTTAATAATAGACATCTCTTTTCTTTTGGAGTATAATATTCCCAAACTAAGTTATGGATATAAATGTTCCTTGTAAAAGAACTAGTCTTGTGGTATGGTTCTAACTACATATACTCAATTTTAGAGGTCCCTTGTAAAATTACCTATTTTGTGAATGTAAGTAAGCTTATAGAGAGAGTGTTGGGGGAGTAGACTAGGGGATCTTTGGCCCCAATCCACTTTAAAAATAATTTTTTTCTTTCATTAGATTTCCACTGCAAAATATGTTTAAAAAAATGGAACAAAATCATTTTAAAAAAAAAATGGTGATCAATTTTAAATTATGAAAGTGTTTTTAAAAGGACACGACTCATATACTATTGTTTCTAAACTTTTATTCCAACCAGCATTCTGATTAGGGGGATGTTCAAATCAGCCATGCCCAATGATCCTCCTATAACTCTCAGGGCCCCGATCCCCTCTATGCCAAAAATATCTATCTCACCAAAGAATAATTAATTAATTAATGACATACTGATTCTATAACTATATTTGGATGAGATAGAATATGCAGTATCTAAAGAAAATAGTAACTTTTTACCAAATTTGTCCTAGATGGTCTTTATTTTTCGATCTTTGAATGGTACATCAGATCCAATAAACCTTCAATCCTACTGAAATTTTCATTTTGATTCTGAAATTATTCTATTCTCAACTATTTATATAGATGGAATTCATTAGATTCTGGGTGTGGGGCCATTCTTCTCAAATATATGATTATTTCAATTATTCTTCTAATATCATTACATGAATTTAGAAAAAGACTTGCCATCAATTGCATTATGGATTGGACTTCCAAAGACCCCATATTCTCTTCCTAATACAATGATTCAAATGGATATTTTAAATTATTTTAGTATCTTTATGTGTGTTGATAATTCTACGTGGCATATGGAAAATAGTATATTAGCTCAAATTTTCATGGAAGTGGATCTATCTTATCCTCTTAATGATTAAATCATTTTATGTGGTGTTATAAATATCCCTTAAAAAACTATATTACCCCAACATGATTGTATATTTAATTCACTTCTATATTTAGTGAAATTTAAACAACCTAATATTTCATGATATATTTCTCTGTAAATATATTAAATTTTTTTATCTTGTTTTAAACAAAATATAGATTTTAAATGAACCATGTTATACGTTTTAATTGTTATTATTTAATTATATATATATAGACTAGCCATTGGATTAGAGATTTTTAATATGTGTTACTAAACTATGAAAAATTATTATGCATATTTGTATAAAATTATTTCACTATTTTTCAATTTTTTAGAAATTATAATATAATCATTTGTAGATAAAATGAGATGTGTATCATCAAAACTGTTTTTTTCACACAATATGTTTTATATTAACAAATTATATTAATATATATAGATAAATTATTTTAATTAAATATTTAGAAAATATTTTAAATATAATATTTTAACATTCATATAATAGTTTTTACATGGAATGAGATGAAGGTAAAATCAAATTTATGCTCAAAATTGATTTTATCTAAAAATAGTTTTGTTGTCATTTGTAAACTTATTTAAAAAAATTTATAAAATTTATATAAATTTAATCTTTTAAAATTTATTACAAATTTTTAATTATAATAATTAATCTTGTTTAATATGATATACTTAAAATCTTGTTCAGTATGAATAGTATTTGAAATAAAAATTCATTATTGCGGTAAAGGTTAAAAGGTGTTAATGAGGCGTTAAACTAGAGAGATAAGGATTATAATGACCTCAAAACTTGTATAAATCCTATTATATGGATATATTTTGATTATATATTATCCTATATTCAGTATTTATGACATTTAGATCCACTTTTGTATGATGGTGACTTTATTATGTTTAAATATTTTTAATAATTACAAGTTTGTCGCTCCCCTCATCTATAAAAGGGAACCCCTTCTCCTATATTATTCACACAACTTGTTACATTTATCTCAACAAAAACATACCCAAATTGATTTATAAATTACTATATGTATCCTATATTTAATTTTCTTCTTAAAATACCAACCCAAGTGTCCTTAAGAAGAGATTCAAAGGCAGTTTCTCAAAGAAGATGTATAGGTTCTTAGCGATGTTTTTCAAGTTTAATTGTTCATACACATTAAATAAATATAATATATAAATCCTTAAATAATGAGTAAAATATAAAAAATATTATTTTATTTTATTATGATAATGATAAAACAGTTTTTATCTTCCTTTCCATCAAATGAGAAATTAATGTATTGCTCATGCATACATGTAGACTATTGCCTTCACATAGCGATATAATTCATTTTACACCACTATAATTTATGTTTAGTTGTTATTATTAATATGATGATTATATATGATATTTCTAAAAACATTATTCTACTATAATTATAATATCTTACCACCTTCATTCCTTCACATTTTTTGTAAAATGATAATGGCACTTGTGCATATGTGTGGACTACCACCTCCGCGAAATGATGTGATTATTCTTTCATTTCATATTTAGATGGATGTTAATAAGGACAGATTTAATGAATATATATTAAATTAAGTATATAATAATGAATCTTTAAAGATTAATTATAATATACCTTTCTTTTATTTCATCCATTAGAAAGTAAAAATGTCACTCGTTCGTGTGTACAGACTACCATCTCCACAAAGTGCTGTAATTCATTTTTCCTCATAGATTTATATAAATGGTTAAAAAAATTTATATAATGAATAAATATTATATTTACGTAATAATTAATATTCTATATATTATGAAACCATGAACAAAATGTAAATACTAGAACCATCAAACTGAAACATACATGGAAAATAGACCAATTTTCACCTTAATATTTTTTAATTATGAAATTGTTAATAAAAAGATATTTGGAAATTATAAAAGAGTGATAAATATTATGTTATGTATGAATATATTTTAAATAATAAATTTAAAATAAATTTATATTTATTATACAATATGATTGAATTCATACAAATAAAGGCGAGTCTTTATATAAGAGATTTATGTTACAATCTTAATTATTTTTGAGATTGTTTATGTTATATTTACATTGAAGGAAATTAAATGACCTTTATAATTAAACACCCAACCATTTTATTCTAATCCAATTATATATAGGGTTTCACATGTTTTCTATTCATTCTCCTCTCTTTTTTTATATAAAATGCTTAAGATAATGTTTTTAATAATAGTCAACTTTATTTCCTTTTTGGTTAAAAATAGATTCCTTCCATGTCCTTATTTTCTTTGAAATGTTTTCAATAATGTTTTTACTATATTCCAATAATTATTTGAAGTATGTTTTACCTATATTTTGATTCTATAAAATGTTTTAATATAATATACATTTTGTTTTCTGAACAAAGAATGTTTTTATCGAATCTTTGAAAAGAATATTTGCATTAATGTATATTACACAAATAAAATATCCCATTATCATAGAAACTATTTAAATTGAAGATTAATTCATAATTTTCATGGTTATTTTCAAAGAAAAATTTTCCATAATATTATGGATTTTTTAAATTTTAAATAAGTAATTTTAAAATTAAAAGGGTTTTCCACAAGAATTATTCTAGTGATATTTTAAAACCATTTTCCTCTATTACAACATCTATTGATGTTAATTTTTATTCAATAGGGATATGATCCCATGATACCTTCATTTTATTTATCTATATGAATACTGATTATGATGATGAAATATTAATGACCTTTTTTCCTTTTTCATGGGTTAAGATATGAAAAAATGATAAATGTATTAAAGATATTGATATATACATATGAATTAGTTGTGATTATTTGATGGATGGGTCTGTCATGGCCCTATAATTCATTGGTTAATGTGATTTAAATATCTCAATAGATGATGATGATAATAAATCATATAATTATGAATATTTATGTTCCAATTTTAATGATTGAGTTAGATTTTATATTTTTATGGTCTTAAGATTATGTATGGACATGATTTTTAAAGGCTATGTTCACATTTTAATGCCTGAGAAAGATTAATTTTAGCTATGCTCACAATATTATGCATGGAAAATATTGAAAATAACTATGTCTATAAAATTATTATTTTCTATTATTATGATTCCATATTAATATGTTACAACTATTGAGTGATGATTATTGATTTTACACCTTAATTAGTCATGCATCTATATTTAACATGTTTTTGGAAATTATGATCTAATATTTTTTGTGTAGGAGTCTTATACATTGATAAGATGCACTTGATTATGTTACCATACCCTTATGATCATCTTATGTTATATTATGATTGATATATCTTATGTTTACCATTACAATTCAGCTGATGTCAACCTTTATTATATTTTCCATCCCTATGTTTTAATGTATGTTTTAAAGTTTGTTATGTCTATCAGGGTACCAATAAAAAGGTATCTGTGGGTGATATTGATGATATTTTAAGAAATAAGTTTATTATGTTTCATGTTTCCAAAGACACTAAACTTTTACATTCCTCAGACATTTATTATTGAGCAATACATTTAATACTCATGTCAAATGATGTAATATTTGTGTATGTTTTTATAGGGTTTTATTAGTTGGTATCATATGAGAGTTTATTTATTTTTGGAGATTATGTTATGAGAAGTATAACTATAGATCCTATAAAATACTTTTTTGAACCAAATATGGTATAGGAGGAACCTAAAGTTTCATACGATGATACAAATATTTCATAAATTAAGACATATTTGGAATTATTTTCCTATGAGTTCATAACCAGTTTATTATTTATCAATATTTATGTTAGATATTTTTTATTTTAGTTAATGGATGATAATAGAAGGAATCATGCTGACAAAAAAAGTGATGGGAAATGAAATGACCATCCTCATGAGAGACCAAATGGATTTGGAGTAGGGATGAAATATCTTATACATATGATTACTCAAATCTCTCAACCAATGATCATTAATTAAAACTCTTTTGAGCTTCCAAATTCACAAAGGGTGTAGAAATATTCTATTATGTATTTAATATGATAAAACCCACCCTCTTTATTTGGGTATTTTTATCCACTATTAGTCTAGTAATGGATCAATTTGATGGAAAATATGTTTTCCGTCCTTTAGTTCTTGAACCATGAGAAAGTTTTCATAGCAGTATATCTATTAGAAGGTGCATCTGATCAATGGTCGACTGTTATCAAGGATATAGGTTAATAATAAGAAATAAAATCCATGGAAAGGGAGGAGTTTAAGAGTGAATTTATTAAAAAATATGTTTCTTTAACTATTTATATGAATATGAAAAGGGAACTTATAAATTTAAAATAGAAGGATAATGAATCCATTTGTACCTATGAAGAAAACCTTTGAATAAATTCAAGGTACACCTATAGATTTATAATTAAATATAAGATCATAATTTATTGATTCATTAGTATCACGAAATCGAGTCCTGAAATTCTGTTAGACATAATAGACTTTGGTAACAATGAAGAAATATTTCAATGTTCTATGAAGATTGAAATAGAGAATGTAAAGTTCAGTAATTATTCTAGATTTGGTGAGAAGAATATAAAAATGGGGCTTCATGGAAACAAGATTGGTAAATCCCATAGAGGAAATAAATTCAAAATACATATATATAAATAAATATATATAATTTTAGGGAAATTAACCAAGAATTTTCATGAATGGAAATGGGAAATTATTTAATTATGTTGATGTTAGACATCAAGCTAATGATTATCGATGAGGGGTGAAAAGCTGGTAAATATAATAGAGGACAAGAAGGATTGAATTAATGAAGTTAAATGTTTTAGATGACGGGAATTTGGGCATTATGAAATTCAGTTCCCTATTCTAAGAGATAATGAGAATGGTTGGACTCAAGAACCCCCTAAGAAAAAGGATAAATGGTATTCATTTTATTTCACAATTTAGGTGGGTTTGAAGAATGAATTTGTGAAAGTAAAACATACAATTAATTATAAAAAAATATTATTTTATTATGTGTCTAGAAAATATTTTATATATGAATAATTTTTTAGTAGTATCACTTTAATACATCAATTATTATATTTTTATTTTCCAGTAAAAACCTCTAACCAAACATTGATCACATATCATGTCTGTATCTTACCTCTAATAGATGATTCTAGGCATATTATTTCTAAAAACCTTGTGATTGTCCATCTAGTTGAATTTCATTTTTTTTCATTTATTAGTTTTATCTATAAAAATATAATATCAATTGAAATAGAAGTTAAATCAAGTTTTATATTTTGAATTTACTTATGATTATCTATCAGTGTGAGGATGAACATAAAATCCCAATGGGAATTACTTCCATTATATAGATCCTACTACTTATTAGAAAGGGAAATTTATATCAAATGGTTAAGTAAAAACTCAACATTTTAGATATTAATATTTTTCAACAACATACAAATTTATCTTATGAATATTCCTAGATATCATACGAATCGTGAAGTTGGTTATTTTTAGTAGAACACATACCCGGTGCTACACATATTTCAATGAATCCTTATAGAATACCCCCAATTCAGTAAAAAAAATTTTAGAATAAACTATAATATAATCTTGATAAATGATCTATATTCCCAAGTGAATCACCATGAGGTGTAGCCATTAATTTTTTAAAGAAGAAATAATGTTAAGTTAATATTTTCATTAATTATCAAGAACATAAAAAGATCATTATCAATAAAAAGGTGTCATTTACATAGTATTAATGAATTTTTTAATAAAATTTTTAGAGACCAATACTTTTAAAATGATTGAACTTAGTTATGGATGTCTCCAATTGAGTGTCAAGAAAGAAGATATAAAAAACAAAACTTTTTATATGATGTATATTCATCATGATTTTATTATAATTTTATTTGAACTTGCAAATCCCATTAATATCTTCAAGGGTCTATTGAAGATAGTCTTTGGTAATTAGCATGACCAATTTATTGTATAATTTATATATGGCATTATTATATATTAAAAGTATAAATAAGATAATGAAGATCATTTTATTACTATGTTGAAGGCCATGAGGAATTAAAGTTATATACTAAATTTAGAATGTATGAATTCTAGCTACAAAAGATTTAATTCATAGGATATATAATATCATGTGAGGGTATATTAGTTCAACATTTAATCCAAGAAAAAATATTATAAATAAGATATTTATTTTTATTAATTTGGTAAGATTCAATTAATTATTTTTGATGGATTTATCGTTATTATCTGATCCACTATCCATGTTTACATGGAAAAGAGATATGTTTTTATATAGATGAATACATGAAAAATTTCATGGATTATAAAGGAATGTTGGTCAGTTAACCTATGATCACACTACCCTATATTGAATAATGGTTTCTGATCTATAGTGATGCATTGAAGAATGGATTTGGATTTTTCATCATATATAATGATATGGTGATAGATTATTCCTTATTGTAATCGAAAATTCATGATAATAATTTCCCAAATCCTGATTTGGAACTAACATTGAAAATATGGAGGATTAATACTTATTTTGAAATATGTGATATATATATTGATCATAAAATATTTAAGTATATATTCACATATAATGTGTAGAATATTATCTAAGGGATATGATTGGAATTTATTAATGATTATGGCTACTCAATACACTACCACCTTGTGGTGGGGTATAATGTGGATAATGGTATTAAGATTTCAAGGGATCCAATATTTATGGATTTGTAGATGATGGACCTTGAAATCATTAGGTAAGGGGATATATAATATATTTGTCAGATGAATATTAAATCATCCATCTAGGTGAGGATTTAAAAGGAAAATAATAATGATGTGGAACTATAGAAGAAGGTGAGAAATGTACCTAAGTTTTACAACAACTGTGGCGGGGTGATAAGGTTTAGGAATTGGGTTTGTGTATCTTAAATACTAGACATGAATAAGGAGTTGTTGGATAAAGATCATAGTAAATAATTATCTATTAATCCTTGAAGTACAAATATGTAAAGATATCTGAAATATTATTTCCAGTGGGATAACATGAAAAGTGATATTGCTAAGTATTTATCTCAATGTATGGTATTTCAGCATGTTAAGAATGAGAAAATAATGTATATGGTGTTGTTATGACATTTAGCCATACCAGAATGGAAATTGGAAACTATTACCATGTATTTTTTTATTATAATCCAAAAACTATCTAAAAGGAACAATTTTATTTGGGTTGCAGTTGATACCCTTATGAAGTCATCACATTTAATTTCAATAAGATAATATTTTTATCTCGATAAAATTTCTAGGATATACATCCAAGAAGTGGTAAGATTCCATGAATTACCATATTCTATTGTATCTAATTGGTACTATAGGTTTACATCTATGTTATTGAGAAATATTCGGCTGACATCAAATTAGGAGTTGAGCATTAGCACTACATACCATAATCACATAGATGGTCAGTCCTAAATGATCATTCAAACACTTTATGATACGTTGATATCTTGTTATATGGATTTGAAATGTGGTTGGAATCAACACATTTCTCTAGTAACGATTTCATACAAAAAAACATTCACTCAAGCATTCAGATGGCTCTTTATGAAGCCCTCAATGGTAGGAAGTGAAAAATATATTGTGATGAGATAAATTTGTAGACCAAGAGATATTGGAACCAGAGCTAGTTGAATAGATTCTTTAGAAGTTTAGATTCATTTATAAAAACATTAAGGTAGTACATAGTTGACCGAAATGTTATGCTAAAAGTCATTTGTGAGATCAATATTTTAAATTTTGGGATAATTTATTCCTATGAATATATCCATAGAATATGGTTGTGATATTTGGAATGAAGGTAAAGGTGATCCATATATATATAGTCCCCTTTAAAATTCATAATCGTAATGGGACAATTATTTATTTCTTGATGCTTCCACCACATAACTTTCAAGTTCATCATTTGTTCCATGTATATCTCAGGATAAAGTACATACATGATCCTTAATATGTACTAAATTAAAAAATTGTACTATGGGATCATTATCTTTCTTATGAGGAACAAGTGGTGTAGATTCTGAATCATAGGGGAAAAGTGCTATGAAACAAGACCACTCACTTGGCCAATGTTTTATGAAAAAATAAAAAATGTTATGTGGGAACTAGAATACATGATGAGTAAGAAGTATCCCAATTTGTTTATATTAGAGTGATATAACTTTTAGTAGGAAATTATTATAATAACTTATAATGTTACACCATAATATTTTATGATATATTTATATTTAAATAAATTTAATTCATTCGATATAATTCTTTACACGCAATACCAGGTTTAAGAAAAGCATGTTATATAATTGAATTACTATTATTTAATGTTATAGTTATCAACTTTGTGTCAGATTAGAGTGTATGAAAATAACTAATAAAATTATGAAGAATTATTTTTTATATATTTATAAAATGAATTCTTTGTTTTTCAATTGGTTATAAATTAAACTAAAATCATTTGAATGTAAAATTATTATTTTTTCTAATTTTTTTATGAACACAATATGTTTTTATCTTAATGAACTTAATTAATATAAATTTATTAATTATTTGAATTAAATTTATTGATGATGTATTAAATAAAATATTTTAACATTCATTTAATAGTTCCTATATTGAAATTAATGAAGGTAAATTTAGTTTTATGCTAAAAAATGAATTTTTCTAAAAATGGTTTGGTTGCATCTCGCAGACATATTTTAGAATGAATTCTTTACACTTATATAAATTTAATATTTTATAATTGATTACATATTTTTAGTCATTATTATAAATATTATCTAATAAATCCAAATTTTGTTTTGGTCATTATGAAAAGTAGTTGAGGTTAAAATTCTTTATTATTGTAGTGGTTAAAAGGGGTTATATTAAGGAGATATGAGTTGAAATGACCCTAAAAATATAAAAATCCAATTGAATTAATATATTTTTATTCTATATCATCCTATATTCTTACTTGATCCAATTTTAGCCACTTTCCCAAGAATGTGACATGATTATATTTTACTGCTCTTAATAAATAAAAATGTTTCACTCCTCTCACTAATAAAAGGGAGCCACATCCTCTATTATTCACACCAATTGAGAAGTTTATCATGAATAAAAACTACAAAATGTATTATTGGAATTCACATATAGATCAAAAATATGATTATCTTTTTAATATACCAATCCAATGGTCATTAATAATTTATTGAAAGGAATATAAGAAGAGGTATATGTTCTTACCCATAATTTCATTATTCTTCTAGAAACTCTAAATATATTTTATTATTAATAACATAATGAATAAAATATCATACATATAATTATATATTGTTATTATTATTATTATGAAACCATTTTCATACTCCTTTCCATCAAATGATAAATTAATATATCACTCATCAGTACGTGTGGACTACTACCTCCACATAGCGATATGATTCACATTGCATCACCATAAATAGTGATTGGTTATTATGATTAATTTAATGTTTATATATAATATTTATGAAAAAAATATGCATCTATATTTATAAAATCATACCCACTTAATTACCTTCTCATATCCTAGAAAACGACAACATCACTTATGTGCACGTGTGGACTACCACCTCTATGAAGTGATATGACTCATATTTCATTTGTGCTTTATATGGATGGTAATAAGTATAAATATAATGAATATATATGATATTTATTATAAAATAATTATTCTATAAATGTGGATTATAATTTACATATCCTTTATTTTATCCATCAAAAAATGAAAACTTCACCCGTATGTATGTACAGATCATTGTCTCCACGAAGTGATGTAACTCATTTTCGATCAAAGAATTATATGAATGATTATAAATTATATATAATTAATAAATATAGATCTTATTTAATGATTAATATTATATAAATTATTTAACTATGACCAAAATTCAAGGACTAGAACCATCAGAATGAAACATACATTGAAAATAGACTAGTTTTAAATCGATTGTTACTTATAATAACAAAATTATTAATAAAATGAAAATTTGAAATTATGAAAGTAATTATACGTTGTAATTTATGTATAAATAAACTTATAAAATAAATGTATAATAAATAAATATTTATTATATAAGTGTTTTGAATGAAAATGAAGCATGGTGAGACTTGAGTTAAAATTTTTATGTTACAATCTCATTTATTTTTGGGATTTTTTATGTTAAATATAAATTGAGGAAAATTATATGATCATTATAATTTTAAACCAATAAATTTTATTATCCTATATTTAATTCTATGTTTTACATGTTTTCCATTCATTTTATTCTCTTTGGGACATAAAATTATTGAAAGAATTTTTTAGGAAAAGTCAAATTTATTTTCAATTTGAAAGGTAATATTTTTCTTCCATGTATATATTTTCATTATTTTTTTAAAATAATATTTTTATTATTCTATAATAATTTATTAAATTTATTTTACCTGTTATTAATTTATATAAAAAATTTTAAAAGTAATATTATTATCATTTTCTGAATGAGGTAATTTTTTACCAAAGGTGTCAATATAATATTTGTTTTAACTTATAAAAAAAATAGTTTTCTCCATAATTCTGACTAATATTTTTATTGAATATTAAATTAAAAATTTTCTCGATTACTGTATAGGAAAATATTTTTCTTAATTTTCTAGATTATTTATAGATTTTAAATAAGTTATTTCAAAATTATAATGGTGTTTTCCTTAAAAAACTCTTTACTGATATTTTAAATGAATTTTAATCAATGAAAACATCCAATAATGTTATGTATGATCCATTGGGGAGATGATAAAATATTTTTGATTCTTTCTCTAGGGTCTGACCTAACATCCTCAACATCGATTTTCAGGTACTGGAATTCCTATTACAACGCATTACTAGTTTCCAAAGTCCGGCCACTTTCATCACTTTCAATGAAGATGTATTCTCCTTGATCAAAACCAGATAATGGGATGTTGGTTCCTCATTCCATGTATTCCTCCTTGGTATTTATTTTATATTCTGAGTCTCCCTTATAAAAATAATTCATGTCCATGCAACTCATTCTTGGTTCCATCTCCCTGTTGATGCTGGTTAATTACACGGAGTCTGTATTCGCATCCTTTCATCTGGACCAGGAAGAAAACTTTGATTAGGAGAGTAGTAAAGTTTTTAATTACTAGAATATTTGGATGTTGGGTGTATTGGTCTCCTGTATTCTTCATCTTTCGAGGGATTCTCATGTGATGAATCTTAGTAACTGATCCCAAGGAATCCCATGTCCACCATGAGGAGTCTAACACCAGTGGAGTATGTCCATCGATGCTTTTCACCTCAAGCATCCTATGTTTTTCATGTGGTAGCTAACGCCAGGGGAACATATCATCTTATAAATTACCCTCAGTCATCCCATGCTTATGAATATGCTATGGTCTTTGGATATATCATAAGTTATCAATATTTTGGAGATAAACCCAAATGTCTAGTTAAGATGGTTTGTGGAACAGATTTAGCATCTTATGGATACGATATAGGTTGATCAGAACACACTTTGGAGGTAGATCAATATGGTGTGTCCCTAAGAGGGAACATAAGAAATTTCACCCATGAATTAGATAACAACACAACATGTAGGTGGATTTGGGAGGTGTGTCTTATAAAGTGATGATGTCACATCGTGAATGTTTATCGATGGATGTATTAGAACACCTCATATGGGTGGATATAGGAGGTGTGTCCCATAAAGGAATGATATTACACCATAAAGCTTCAACGATGGATGGATAAGAACACATTATTAAGGTGTATCCATGAGTTGTGTCCCAGAAAGGTACGATGTCAAACCATGAATGATTACCGATGGGTAGATCAAAACGCCTCATAGAGATGGATTCAAGATATTTGTCCTATAATGGGAAGTTGTAACAGTGGGATGGTTGATCAGAACACCCCTTGAGGAGTATTAGGGATCTAAACCCCACTGATAGAGCAACTAGGTTTACCATTGTTCAGGATTGAACCTTAATGGGACTTCCAACGTACCCTATTTAGAAGGTAGGGATCAAAACCCCCATAGTTCGATGCCATAGTATTAGGTCATGAGAAAAGACCGATCCATGATGTTTAACGTTATACAGTAAGGATGCTTGTTTCATGAAAGGAATTACAATAAGGGATGGTGTGGGGATTATGTGTCGAGGTTTCTCAAAGGTCTTGGAGAAGATATGATCTCTCAGTTGAGTTGGTGGTGGAAATGATCTTATCAGGGATGTGACCCGAATAGCGTGAGATTGGATTTGGATTTTTGGAATTAGACCTTAGTAAGGATTATTATGTATCCCAGTTAATTGGGAATAAAATCCCACATAGTTTGAAATAGGTTGGAGATTACACCTAGTAGGAGGCCCCAAGAGGTTTTACATTATTAGGTATTATACCATATTGGAGGCCCATAAAGGTCTTAGATAATGCATATCTCTTGATAAACACTACCCTTTAAGCCCACAAGAGTCATGTTGTACATGGGAAACAAGAGGAATCAGTAGATATTATAGTCACATGATCCCCTTTTTCTTCTAGTGGAAGGATCTTAGATGATGGTTAGAGAAACAATGATGTGGGTGGGGCTTACACGTAATATCTATCTGAGGATGATCTCATTCCATGTGCGTCATACATGGAGAATCTAGTGTTTATGGCAAATTGAAAGTGGGGATTAGATTTTTTTTATATTTCTCCCACTAGATGAATGACCATCCCTTGGTGGGGGTGAAGGTGTGGGGTTTATTCTTAGGAGCCACCCGAGTTTTGGGGTTTCACCCCCATGAGTGGAGAATTTGAAATCCCTTGATGATCATACATGGTACATCCTATGTTTATAGCATAGGGTAAGACTATAGTTTGAGATCATGTTTTGAGGATGTTTTCATATAGTTTAAAATTGTTATACTAGGACATGTAACTAGGAAGTTTTATGTCACGTAGCTCTGATGTTGGTTGACTCACTACATACTGCCAGGGCTTATGTGACCATATCTCATATACCTTTTGGAGGGGAACAGATTTGGCACTAGAAAGGTACAATTATAGGAATATTTTTCTGTCATGAGGTCTAAATTATGGTTCCTATGTTAAGATGTAATAAGGGTTGTGGTACAAATGCTGAGAAGAAATTGGTTGGGAAACATTTCCACTAAGATTATAGGGGACAAAAAGCGGGGTATTCCAAAACTGTTTTGCACATGTTCGCAATGTTTGATGAAATAGTTTCACAAACTAGGTTCTCTAGAACTATATAATGCCATATGGGGAAAGGGAATATCTTCACACAAGATTATAATTTTCATAGAAGGTTAGGATTTCATGTAAGTAGGGAATTTTCATTAAACAAACATAGATTAAAGGGTGTTTGGCGAAGATCACTCAACTATGGGAAAGTATAATTTGGGACCACATGACATCTATCATGAAAGAGTCTCTACCATTGGTGATCCATGTTTTACAATGTTATGTAATATCAGTTTTACATGTAGTAGATTGGTTCCTCATTTTCCATTGGCTCAACCCAAAAAAGGTTTTTATCTTCTATTTATATATACAATTCTTGGAGGTGGTAATTCAATATCCTCAACGTGGAAGGCATTTACACATGAATCCCTTTGTCAAAGAGGGGGTCTAGACGCACATGATTAACTGATTGATGTCACCTTTAGTGAAAAATTGGTTTCCATGTGGTGAAAATTGTGCGTGGATGACTTTGAAATGTTTTTCAGGTTTGGTAGAATATATGTGAAATCTCCTCCCCTTTAGCATGAAAGTGATTTTAATGAAAAATAAGGGTCTTGTACACACGAAATGCATCTTATATAAATCATCCTTATCGATCCGTGAGTCATCCTTCGAGGTGGGATGAAATATTTTTTTCCAAAACTAATCATTTTGTGTTTTAGATAACATTTCAATAAAAAAAATTCCTCCTCCAAATCTTAGCTGAAAGGGGACCAAAAGGTTGGTTTCCAAGGGTAATGATGATGGGAGGTGTCGAATCCCGTAGGTTCATGTAAATCATGCATGTGGGTATGAAATAGTGTTCTTTTTGGATTCGATGTGATACCCCATGCCTATAAATAGGCATACGGGTCCCTATGAATATTACTTTTACCTACAACAAGATTGGAAATTTCAATCATGTGAGTAAGTATTTCGTTTTAACAAAAAAAACTGAGATCATTATACTTCTTTTATGCATACTACTTCTTTTACCCCACTTCATTTGCATCTAGAACATGATCTTGTGTTCCTTCTACTATCTTTTCTCACACTATCTCCTTTTTCATGGAGAAACTCCTTTCTTAGGTGCATCTTCTTTGTAATTTGTAGACTCATTAAAAATAACCAACCAATATAACAAAACTGACACTAAAGTAACTATTATTGTTTAAATAATTGAAATGAATGGATATCCTTCGACCCGTTGAGCTAGTATGGCCATCTAGGAAAATCATATGCTTGTGTATATGCTGACAGTGGGACATGAGATATATCTATTGAGTAAATTTCTTCTAACATTAAATTTGGAGCTGGTGGACAAGGTCAACATCCAAAATTTCAAGGTTAACACAATGCGATCATGGTTTACATGTGAGGATGGTCTCAATGTTGGAACATCATTGTTCACAACCATCTATTAAGAATTATAGGGATATTTCCATTTAAGTGCTGAATATGAAGACCAGGAAATTCATGGAGGAGGACCTAGAGGTAGAATAATTCCCCACCCACTGCGCCACCATTTTTTGAGCATCATGAGAGACAATAGTTTCAACTGAAACAAATATTGGGATATGTTATTGGGTGGAAACTTCACCAGTGAATGGGCCTTGGAATACCAGGTATGCTACACATTATTGGATTATGGTGTTTAGTTGTTCTACATTGGACTTTATGAGGGAATTTGGAAATTGTAGTACAAATTTTACCGTCAATAGGAGACGGTTCCAGAGCTATTAAACTGATGGTTCTCGGATATGATAACATTACATCTTGATAACAGGGAAGCCAACATCAGTTTGTTGGAAATCCACAGCATTGGTGGTGTCCTATTGTAAAGGTTCTAGTTTGACGAGTTCATTAAATTATAAAACAACTAGAATGATAGGAAGAAGACTCCTCTCCCAACACAACACCTTTTGGAAGAATTGTAGATTTTTTTAAAATGATCTCGTATTTGGTAGGGATACCCCATTCAAGTAGTGATTTTTCATGTTTTTGTAATGTTGGGGTGAGGAAAACAGTTCCAGAGAGTTCTCTATAGGGGGAAGCTGGGATTGTACTGGTTGGTTGTGGAGGAAGTGTAGTTTGAGTGATGGGGGTAAAACAAGGTGGCATGTTGGGAGTAGTTGGTCAGTTATACCACATTTATGTGTGGTTATCTACTTATTGTCATGGACATAGGGATGGTAATGTACGTGGGGATAATGGTAATGGAAGTGATTCTAGTAGCCAAAACTGAGTCAACATAGAGGTACCCATGTGGGATCGGATCAACACCCCACTAGGCCATGTGGTGAGAGGAAACACACATAGAAGGATCTGTGGGAATTTTATTTTTTTACATGGTTTTAATGGATGAATTTTAGGGGATATTAATTCCCAAATTCCAATAGTATTCCAGATTCTAGTGTGATGCAAACTTTATTTAACATTTCTAGGGTTAGGTCATTGATTTTTGATGAGTTCAGTGTCCCAATTCATATCATAAACCATCAATACATCATCTTCTATCAATTATGAACTATGCTTATTCATATGGTGGGAAACCTAAAAGTAACATGGAAATATAAGGAGTAACTAATGATCTTTAGGGTTGGAGTTCTTATAACAAGGATTGACTTCAATGTCTACAGTGTTCCGTATATGCCATTTGTGCAGAAGTTTGGGTGCCTTCATCTAGTGACTAAGATAACATACATGGAGGTACATGAGAATCAACATCCCTTTATCCTTTGTCTTCTTTTTTGTATTTTGGGAAACCTTGGATCAAGAGAAATGATTTCACTACTGCTGACCATCATTGATGTTGTCTTGTTGATGGACTAATCTAGAAACTGGGTGGAAATATATATAGAGGAAATTTGGTTGAATCATATTTTTGTTTTCAATAAATTGACCAATGATGAAGAGTAGTGAGTAAGTAGGAAACCTACTCCCCAAGGGGAAATCCAGGAATCTAGGGAAGCCCAATACGGAGTTGCGATGGGGACATCGAAAGGTGCAGTTAAACCCCTGCCTCCTGGAGGAGAATAGTTTTGGAAGCATACTTGGGGGAAATAAAGTGGCTTACATAATTAGATGGGAAGGTATATGGATTCTCCTAGGAAGAAAATGAGTTTAATTCTAAAACTAGAAATCGATGCTTTCTTTCCCTCTCTTTGGTTATCTTGTAGGATGCTACGAACATCGATATCCATGATGAACTTGTGGCGAAAGATTAGCAATGTTGGGATTAAGCTGCCAAACATCAGGACTATAGAAATCACAGATAGGGTGGGATTTAACCAAAGGAATGTATATTTTATGCCCATGGATTCTTATTAATTTCAAAAAGGGTGGTATGGACCTCCTTGCACTCCGAGACAAGTGATCCTTGGTGAGAAACCATGGTGGGAGGAAATACCACCTATCGAAAATTCGTCTAAGGAATTGATCAACAAAGAAACATAAAAATAAAGTATAGAGAATCTTGGGGATTATTCATTCATCAAAGGATTCAGTAGGAAAGTGAATAAATATCAACCTATGAAGAATACAAAGTAGAGTTCTTGAAGGTAACTCATAACATACTAAATTCCTTTGATCACTTATTTTACATTATCTAGAATCTCTAAATGAAGCATATCCTATATAAGATAATATTGAAAGAGTACAAGGATCCATTATTGGAGGCAGTGAAATTGAAGCACTCGGTGCTGGAGAGCATGATCCAGGGCATATACCTGTGGATGAATTGGCTGGTGGGCCGATCATTGAGGTTAGGGTGACACCCCCAGAGCCATAGATCCTCCTAGTCATTTATGGGGATTCCTACTTTGGTATTCCAATATAAACACCCATTGGTGAAGAAGGGGCATGACTAGTGTGTCTCATCATCAAAATTCCTCTTTCCTAAGGTAATAAAACAACCCAATTCATTCATATCATTCATAATTTTTATGGAGCCTTTATTTCAACATGTATTTATGTTTCATGTATTTCATGCTCAATCAATAAAATAGGAATATGCACTGGTTGTTGACATATTAACTAATATAGAAGGGCTTCCTATAGTGAAGCTCCCTACTAAGTCTCAGGAACTCAATCTTCTAATGTTCAAACTTTAAAATTTTCTCTCTCACACAGAAGTTTAACTATAATTTTGTCGATAGAATTAGATAATGAGTTTTTATTTAACAATAATTCTTCACTAGTTATGTTTCCATAGATCAGATGAGGATGGAATATCCTGAGGCCCTTCTCTAATATCCATGTTGCCTAATGAGGGGTGGTTGTCCATGAAGATTCATTCATGGCCCCAGGCTAATAGTTCGCTATGAATGTGAGTGACGCCACTAGGGGAGTAGAACTTGTGGTTGATGGATATAGTGTTGTCATGGTAGTCAAGTGGGGATGAAAAAAATTTTGATCTATATTCCGGACCATTCTAGAGTATGATAGAGGAGGATCTAGTTGACTCAATCCTTGATGGATTCCCCATGTATGATCATGTTCTACTAGAAGAGATGGAAGACTCTGCCCATGATTTAGTTGAAGATAATCAGATAATCTAGCACAAGGTATGGATGTTTATACGATGTTTTATCACCCAGTCTCCAGAACTACAACTAGTGGGCTTGATGGGGTCACTTTTCCATTGTTTGCACAATCTATGCACTAGAGGGGTGGATGCTTATGATCTTTATACACAAATTCACGACTTTATTGCTGAGTGGGTGCATGAAGAAAGATTTCATTTAAATGATTCTTGGCGATATAAGATTCCTAATATAATTCATAATATCTATGAAGTCAAACAATAAATCCACTGTTTGGATGAGAAAATGAATGAACAATCATCTTTCCTAAACCCTCAAATCAAAGGTCACCATGAAATTGAAGGCTCAATTGGAGGACTCTGAGAGGTATATGAGGTAGGGAATACTACAAATATCTAATTTATAGAATGGCCAGAACTGAGAATAAATCAGAATAAAAGACATTCACACTGTAGAATATGGGGAGGAATCAGAGCTTGGGATGTGGAAGAAGCTTCTTGATGCCACATGGAGGAGGTTGGCCGAGCTGCAATTCTCAACTGATAGAGCATGGATATAGGGAAAACCTTTTCAAGACTATAGAGAGGGTCTAGGATGTGTATGACCATATATAATGCCATATTTCTCTTTTTTTTGGTTTTAAACCTTACTGAATGCGTGAAAAAATTTACATTCCTACTCCTAATTACTTTACTTCAATCATATACATGAAACAACCAACAAACAACCTATAAGCTCAAGGGAGTAATTCTCGGTGTGATAAACAAGGGATGACCATATGATTTATCATTTGTATGAGAGTGTAAGATAATCATCGAACACTTAGGGTTTTCTATTATTAATAGGCCAATGAGATTTTTTAGGCTGAGAGAGGTTGTGGCTAGATAATGGGGCTCACAGAACACCCAACTCACTTTTACAACGTGTGTTTTTGGGAAAATATCCCTCAAGGTAACTATGCAGCATTTTTGGGTTGGTTGTGTTTTTTTGACAAAGAAGGTTTACATGGTGAACTGTTGAGTTCCAAATATTTTGTGGATAATTAATGTTTACAAAGAACCATGAAAAAGGAATGATAGATTTAGAGGCTGTAAAAAAGAACAAATACAAGGTGGCCCTATTTTGTAGTGTTTTCCAATTTTTTGGTGTCCAAAATTTTGGATTTACTGAGCATCGAAAAAAGTTTATTTCTATGATGTTCTTAACAAAATATAGAAAATTATCGAGTTTCGAGAAGATGGGATTCATGAATTTTATTTCAGAAATACATGAAGAATGTTGACGATGAGCTCTGCGATTATGAAAAGCATCATGAATAATAGAAGTGAAGAGAATTGCGAGGGATCATTGTGACGATGATGCAACGGAATTAATGGAACGATCCATGATTACGATGAGCTATGTGATCTGATAATTTCCATAGTGCTTCGCGATATAGAGATAATTTTGGAAGAAATTTCAGAGCTTTGCGATTTGAGCTTATCTGGCACTGACTTTGCGTGGAAGGTTCTCATGTCAGTGGAATCACCTATAAATAGACCCCAACCCCCTAGAGAAGAGACGATAGATCAAACGAAAAATCATAATCTCAAGAATTGGGAAAGAGATTCATGGAGTAGGGAGCTTCATTAAGGAAAATGTAATTCATAGAGGCAGTTTAGCTCTGCAAAAGGAAGGTGCACTGTGAAGGCCAGTTTGGCATTGTAGAGGATGTTTAATTCAAGAAGTATTGTTTAGCTTTGAAAATTCTCAAAGACCAGAGTGAGTTATGTGATATAGTGAGCACTGCAAACATGTGAGCTCCGAAAACCTATGAGATTCACGAAGAGGTTGGATCATTGAAAAGGATTGTTTGATATTTAAAAAAGCGGTAGCTTTGAAAAGGTACTATGCATTGAGAAAGAGTTTCAAAATGGATTTCCTAATGTTAAGAGAAAAAGGGTTATTCATCAGTGGATGAAGGTGGAACTTAAATAGATCATCTATCAATTACTAAGGATGTATTCATTATTGATAATGAATAGACCTATAAGTCTATAAACTCTAAGTGGATCTTCTGAAGAAGAAGCGAGATCAATTAATATGAGAGATCAATGAGATCTAAAATTGTAAATGGTTATAAACTAGGAGGGACAATGATTCCTCCTCGAACATGTAAACAATAGTCCGCTTATAGTAGATCTAGTACATTGGCTCATCACTTCTGTATTCTCCCTAGATGTAGCCCAGTGAGGGTGAAACAAGTAAAATTACTTTGTCCTGTGCATGATTTATGATATATTCGTACTCTGCAATGAGAAGAATAGAGAATATATTTTTTTGTGACAAAAAATCAAGATCAAAAGGGGCATTTGTTTTAATCTATCAAACCTCGATTCACTCACCCTCTTAGGGTATCTAGCCTAGTGGACCTAACATGTGCCAATTCATGAATGGGGTGAGGACAGGGGCGTTAAATTTTATCTGAACAAAGGGTAATGGAGTGTGTGAATTACGATACCCAAAATCTAGAACACACAAATAGGTGAATCAAAATATAGGATAACTGTTGACTATATTCAAAATATAGGATCCATATCACTTAGCTTTTGAATGGGTAATTTTTTTCGGCCAACTGCTAACTATATTTGAATCATAAGAGCTATCTCAAAATATTATCTGATGTCTTCTAAGGTTTTGACCTAGAATGGTAGGTGAGCCATGGATAGACACCATACTATTAGTGAGGTCCCTCAAGACGTGGAGTTGGATGGGGATTCAAATAACGTGCCAGCAATGTGTGGAAATTGAAGTTATGGAATGTTCAAATGGATTTTAATACTCTTTTAATCACACCACCCTAGCTTAAGGAACACTGGATTAGGCTTATTAGTCTGAGAAAAAACTAAAAATCATCTTCAAGGAGTAGAATTATCTTGGATTCCCATCGATAGATGAAAATGTGAACGATGTGGTAGATAACCGTCACTAAAGGGGAGGAATTCATAGGTAAAGGCCTATTATGTCTTAAAGTATTTCATTATGAAAATGAGGGAAATAAACACATTTTTTAATGTATTATGGAAATATTTTTGGACACACAGTTTAATATCATAAGCTGAGGAAGGTGCATCACACAGTTGAACATCATATGACCAGAATTTATCTCTTAGTTTAATGTCATATGACTGAGATGTTGTACATATTTTAATGTCATACGACTAAGAACATGGTATATAGTTTAGATCCATGCTTCCTAGACTATGGGTAATCATTTTAAATTCATGATGAGTTGACTATAGAGTAGTTTGTTCCAAGGGTACTTATCTATCATGAAAAAGAAAAATTGACATAAATAAGCTAGAAGGGTATTGTGTACCATGAAATTTTTAGGAAGAAAATGGTACATATTATAAGGTCACCTAGTTTGAACCATATAGAAGATATAATGATTGGAATGTTGGGGATACAAATAGTATAATGTCATAAATCTTGTACCATACCTAAAATGGATACACATAGCACCGAAATTATAAAAACCCATTGTTAATATTCCCAAAGAGGTCCAACGTCGCACAAAACATTTACGAGAGGGTAGAAATATAGTTTAATACCATTATTATTAGACTATATTAACCATGATACGTGACCATGCTGCTACAATTCATACAATAACTCCTAACCCCATGTAAGTCATGATCATTGTGGGAAAAACGGAGTGGTGGTGGAATTTCCCCGACACATGGGTCTACACAATAGGGGTGAGGAGAGGCCCAATAGAGAATGTACCAAAGATACTGGACCAAACTCTTATCCTACGTAGGTTCATGAAGGGGGGACACTGAGGTTTTTATAATTCTACCAAGACATAAGGAGGTGGAAATGATATAAGTCAAGACTTTCATGGCACAAATCAGGGGAAACTGACGAGCCAAGACTTTCTATTAACCATGATTGAGACACAAAGAACACAACTGAACCAATCTATAATGTATCAAACAAATGTTAGACCAAATTTTGATGAAATTTAAAACATATAATATGTAATTTATTTCCATAGATCTGTCAGGGCACTAGCCAAGGATAGGAGGTGAGCCATTGGGGCCAGGCACCATCACAACGGGGGAGGCCCATTAGAAATTTAAGAATAATTAAAATACAAAATTAAATAGAATAAAAATGTGGAGATGGAATGAGGGAATATCCATGTGGGATTATATCCTTTATGGGTGCACGTTACAACAAATTTGGGGCACATAAATAGGGAGTATCAGGATTTTGGATTCAAACCTGAGTGCTTCTAATCATTTAAGGCCATATTTCATAGACCTCGACTCCCAATTTAAGGTCATTGATTTTACACCAAGTTCTTAGTTTAACATCAGGTGACTCAAGTGTGCGATCCTAGTTTAAGGTCAAAGATATTTGGAAATAGTATGCTCCAAACAGATATTTTTAGCCTGAAGAGTTGGCAAACCCAATGTGAATGATGAAAAAAGTGTCATAGCACGACACCATAAGTTCTGAGGTGGATTAACACCTAGTTTAATGTCATAATACATATAATTTAACTTCTAGTGTATATACATTTATTTTAAACCATGGGGTTCATAGTTTAAGGTCATAGAATTCAGACTATGGTCTCTTGAAATGAGTATATGTAGTGTAGAGGGGTGACAAACCTAAAGTGAATAAGTTCCTAGGGGGCCAAACACATGACCAAATAATCTTGAGAAGGATTTAATACTATTTAAATCAATGATTCTTGGACTATAAATCATTGTTTAAGGTTATATAGTTTAGACCATGGGGTTAGCACTCCGACCAGAAGTGATATGTGTGACGCAACAGGAACAACTCAATGTGAATGTGGACTAAGGAGGATCTTTCTACACAAAAAATTCACAGGGTTGAATAACATATAGTTTAATGTCATGATTCTCAAAGTTTTAATCTTAGTTTAATTTCATTGAGTTCATATATTCTTATCCCCTTCATGTGAAGTACTACTTGAGTAACATGGCGTTGGTGGGAGGACTGATACACAGTTCATCCATGCTAATCAAAGTGTATGCACAATTAGAATTGACCTTATTAATGATGTAATGTACTAACCAATTGGGATCCAAATTCAGTGGATTATTGTTGAGTATAATCATTGTTTTGAGAGTCGTATCGTGTCTCGCAAGATGAAGGAACAAAGAAAAACATTATAGTTTAATTCTCTGTCTATATCTTTCTGACGCTTCTCAAGATTGTGTAAGTCCTAGATCATATTTTTTTTCGAGGGATTTAGGATCATCTAAACAAATTTATGTTATTTTTTTGGAATCTACTGGTCATAAATTTATGTTTGGAGGGATGAAAACTAAATCTCAATGGGTAGGACTACCTCTGTTTTGTACACTAGTTAATATGGAGTCACCTAGGTATAATTCAGAGTCATTTTAGGAAAGTCCCAGAGTGTACTGTGGAGCTTGTTCGATCGAATTTTCTTTTTTTGCACCCACTATATTTTGAAGAATGTTAGAGTGAGTCATTTTTAACACCTTGATATACTCATTTTTCTATGAATATTATTGTGAATTATAGTTTTACTAGATGATGTACTTGGCATACAACCTTTTTAGCTTTGAATCTCAAACGCTGGTCCCATTGTCGGTGAGAATGAAATCAGGGACTAGAAATCAGTGGACGATGTGGGGGCCCATGTATTTGATCATGGATCCAGCCTTGAAATTCTTAAGAGGAATCTATTATCCCGAATTGGAGAAGAGATATATCATGGTTGGAATGAACCTGCATTCACAAATAAAAAATTATCCAATTCTCATGGTTTGAAACTGTTTAAACAAGACAAAAAATTGTGACCATAGGTTACAACCATCATATAGACAATCCATGGGTCCTATTTCTTCTGCAATAGGGTCCAACTATGACCATAATTTAAGTAGTGTTAATAGATGGTTTTCCATGGGTTAAACTTTGTTAATAATCACATCTTTCAACTTTTTAACCATGTCTATTTAAGACTATTTACATGGTTTAAACCATGGAAATATCTAGTTATACCCATGATTTAATGTTGTATATTTAAAACTACTATCATGGTATAAATCATTTTAGTATCATCAATATTCCATAAAAACTATTCACTATAATTTATTGAACTCCTATCATCAGGATAAGTCAAGTTACAACAACACAACAAACCACAAAATTGCACATTATAATGATATTATATTAGATACAACTGCATTTGTTTTCAGTGAGGTGAATTTTATAGTCGGTCACTGTCATTTATCACTGAAAAAAACATAAAAAATGAATGAAATAGTGTTGGTTGGGGAATCAATTTGATTAGGGGGAAGCTTAATATTCTCATGTGTTGATGCCTCCCTGATCAAGAGGCAATCCATGTGAATTGTAGTGGGATCAATGAATGAAATATCCATGATATATAGTGTCTCAGGAGTAGTGATTATAATGGGAATAATGATACTTTGAAATGTATACTTGAATGGAGATAGAGGTTGGTTAATGTTTATGGTGGAAAAATAAAGAAATATCAGGTAAAATTGGGGTATGAGCATCGTGGTTGGTGATGAGTGTTGTTGAGGATGATGTGGATGGGGGTTGTGGTAAATGTATTGAGATATAAGGACGAAAAGATATTGTGTTATAAGATAAATGGAGTGACATATATATTATATTCTGAATCTCAATCATGTACTTGAATCCATCCCAAAATACACATTCAACTATGGATGGGAGATTGAATGTGGTGTGGACTAGGTAGTATGGGACTATATTTTCCTTATTGGTGGTGGTGGTCTGGAATATTAGTTATCCAGTGAATGGCCCACATCCACCTCATCCTCCTCTATGGAGTAAGATCACTCCTCATTCCACATGCATTGCTTTTTATTCTTCTTCAAAAATATAAACATAGAGAACAATGGTTAATCGATTAACTGTATCCTTACATGTGATGAATGTGAAATAGATTTCCCAAAGGAACCCATGTTCTTCTCGGAATGGGAACAAAATCACCAAACACGATTTTACCCTTAGACTTTTTTTGGTGGCCTATAAAATATATTTAAAAAATTCTCATAATGTTAATCATTCAAATAAAATAAATTATATACAATATAAGAACATCTAACTGACTCAATAAGACTTATAAATAAAATTTGGAAATCCCAGAGGTTATTAAATATCGATATATAATCTATAGGAGGTATTTCATCAACTATGTTGACTTTATCTTGGATATATCATGATTTTTCCTTACGTTTTATATATGGGTTGACCATACTGACTGTATGAGGACTTTGATGAGATTTAGTTTCACCACAATATAATCTTAGGTTTAAATTTTTTTTGAGTTTTATACAACAATTCCTTCCCTAATATCTTCTCCTAATAAGTTTTAGTGAATTTGACCTCTCAAAAAATTAACATCCTCTATGGTAGGATCAATATTTGACAAAAAATATAATGTCAACTCTTTGAGGAATCCTCTGAAACAAGGATAATGTGCTCCCAATATATATACAATAGTTCCTCCATGATATTGTTCACATGTTAATTTAACACATAACCCATATATCAAATAATTTATTTCTTTTCATCCTTAACATATGTGGCTTCCAAATATAGTATCAATGAATGGGGTTTGTGAAGTATAAGCCATGATAGTGGTATAATTAGTGTAAATCCTCACTCAAGAACCATTAAGGGGTTGATTTCTCAGTATGGAAAAGTTTTTAGAAGAGGGGGGATATATGATGTTCTATAGGATGGATTGGGTGTTGGTTGGGTAGGAATGGTCTTGCACTACTTTATATCTTTAACCAGTAACATCTTGGTTTGTTGGGGTCATGGTTATTTTCATTTGGAAGGGTGGTCATATTTTTTTCTATGATCCATAGAGAGGATAAGGGGTGAAGAACTAGATATGGGTTTGGGAAAGGTTTATCATATTTTTTTTGGGTTTGGTAATGGAGGTGATAATATGAGGGTAAAATACTGGAAAAAAATCATATACCAAAATTTTTCATGAACTGTTGGTCTATGAGATATTTTAAAATCTGAAACCATGGTTTCAGCTAAACCATGGAAATAGTGTTCCTGACAACAAACTGGAAGACAAGAATTTGCGTGGGAATGCCACGGAAAAATCTATACCCACGAATTACACAAAACTATGGGTATAGGTGGGCCTATACCCACGGTTTTAAAGAACCCTGGGGGTAGAATTTGAGACTAAAACCTATACCCATAGTTCTCCCAAAACTATGGGTATAGGTTTTAGTCCCGAATTCTATCCCCACGATTCATTAAAACCTTGGGTATAGGTTCTCCTATGTTTGCGTGGGAAACAAATCGGGACGGAAAACCTTTTCCACATTTTTTACCTATATGCATGGTGTATAAGAATATATAGAAGAATATATATATATATATATATACATATGTATAAATGGTTTAGTGATAAAGGGTTTTTTTTTTGTGTAGAGGCGGTGAGGGTTCAAAACCCACGTGTGGCATTTTTGTAATCCTATACCCATAGTTTCAGAACTGTGGGTATAACATTTTTGAACCATGAGTATAGGTCATATATATACCCATAACTTGAGGAGATATGGTTTAAAAACCATGGTTATAGGTTTTTCAAACCATGGGTATTGATAGGGGCTATACCGACACCTCAGTTTCCCATGGTTCCTTGAAACCGTTGGTATATGCCAAATTTCTAGTAGTGGGATATTAGGGGATTTGAGGTTTTTTTGGATACAAGGACTAAATTAGAGTGAAGAGATACACATAAATCAATGAATAAAATGAATTATATTTTCTAGTGGTTACCTGGTTGATTCAAGGTCATAGTGGTTGATTTCATTGAAGATTGGATTTCTAGGAGGTGGAACCATAAAAAGGTGAGCATATGGAGCTCATGATGAAAACTAGTGATATGATGGGAGTTTAAAGAAATTGGAAATGTTATGAAGTGAAACCATTGACTATGATATAAATCTATTTGGTCTCCATATCGATGAATTTTTTAATATTATTTCCCCTAAAGTGTATTTTTATGTGATGAGTCATCACAGTGTAACTTTAGCCACAAATTTTTCAACTTTTACTATCATGTTTTAACTTAACAAGTTATAATGTAAAACATAAGGTGAATGAAGAAAATAAAAACTAAAAGAAACAAATAATATGGAGTATATAAGAGACATACTTGATTTAGGATATCTCTTATATCTAAGGGTGCTTTTGGTAATAATTTCATGACCTTTTTTACAAAAATTATGATGGAGATAGGTCAACTATCATCAATAAATAATAGTTTCAATAAAAATATAGTAAAGTGATGTCATAGTTAGTGCTAAAGTATTTTTTTACTATAATTATATATATTTTCATGTAACCTAATGATCATGAAATATAGCATGGACCATAGAAATTGTATGACAGTTCATCGTGAAAACATGCAATGAATTATAGAATATTTCGAACCTATTTTCTATATTGTCTTTAATAAGTGGAAAAATAAAAAAATCAATAAAATATGAACCACAAAAAATTTGAAAATATATACTATAATATATTATGGACCAATTTTTTTATGATTTTAATATTGTATGCACCATATAAATTTGATGACATAATTATTGAGACATCCAAATATTTTCAGAATTTTTTTAATGTATTATCTATATTAGGTGCATTTATTATAATCTATTTTGATAATAATATATAATCTAAAATATAATTTGATAACATTAAAATGTTTTTTTAGAATGATAAATACTTCTCTTCTATCTATACCAATGGAAATCGAAGACTAATGATGTGTTATATGACAAAATATACACTAATGATGTGTATGAAGTTATATGAAAAAATATTCATAAGTGAGAATAATAATCAAAGAATAATTTTTGCAATTTATTCAATAATAAAGTAACAAGGTACTATATCGGAAAACGAATTTTTATATTTTTTTTGTAATTAGAAAAAATGATGATAATGAATATGAATTAATTTAGAGAGGTAGAAAAATAAATTTACGGTTGTCTAATTATAATAAAATACAGATACATAATTTAGGAAGATAGTATTTGGAATAAAGTGCATTATACATCAATGGAAAAGATAATTTCTCATAATGTTTATACAATTTTAAATAACTGATCAAATACTTAAAAAAGGAAATTCATTAAATTACAATTTCATCTATGGAAGACACAATTTTCATGTAAGGGTATTAAATAGAATAAAATTTTATTATTGTCTATAAATATATTTTGGATATCTTGAAATATACAAAAAATGAAAATTATGATTTATTTCATTTTGAAATGTTTAAAACATGATATTTTTTATGGCACTAGGAAATGTTGTAAAAAACATTCAATGAATTTAAAATAGTTTCAATTTCAAAAAGAATTATATATATAAGTAATTTTAATTATATAATTAATTTTATGCTGTTGTAATTCATAATAATGAGTAATAATTGAATCTACATTATTCTTTAAATGGGGTTGTATCAATATTTTAGTTTTGAATGCTTATGTTTAAAGGGAATGAAATTAATATACAAATATTATATATGAAAGGTGTTCTGTTTATAGAAAATAAAATTCCCATTGATTATGGTAATGAATATTAATGTTTAAACCAATGCATAGAAACCTAAGAATATAATTTCATTACAGGATATAAGCATTTTTATCGATATATTTTACTCCATGTATATCCCTTAACCATAACATAATCCACTTATACTATTTTAGAAGTATAGGACTAACAATAAACTATAATAAATATATTTCCTATTGAGAGATTATCAAAGTGTTTATCTACCTTTAAATACAAAGTTAAAATCAAGAGTAACTATACAAAAAATCTTAACTAATTAAATTAAATTTAAATATAAAACCATGGATGATTTAATACTAGAAGAATAATGCAAAATACACAACACACACTTAATAGTTTAATGTATTTCATCACATATGATTTAATTAAACAAGTAAAAAACATCATTAGTTTTTTCAAATAGATTGCTATTTTCATAAAAAACAAATAATAATTTTATAACCTAGAGGTAAAAATAAAGATGTAACATTATTCATTTTCCTATTGTGAAGAACATCTTTGGTACCGTGTCATCACTCTGTGGATTCAATGATGACAACTTCATTAGTACCGTCAATCCCCTTATTTTTTGAAATAATATTTACTAATAATTATTCCCAAATGAATAGTCATATATATTAATTGGTGTTTCTATAAAATATGTTAATTATTTCATAGAAATTTGGGCCAAAACATAGAGACATTCCTCTTTAATTCCATGTAAAATAATAAATAAAAAATTGATAGGTTTGTGGAGAATAATGGCGGTACATACTTGATCCATACATAGAGAACACAAAAAGGATTTCAGAATATTAGTCAATAGTGTAGGTTTTTATTTTTTATCTTTGTTATATTATAAATCATGAATTGTTTTGATATATATCCTCTATTTCATATTGATAATAAAATAATTATGTGTGTTGCATCCAAGGAATTAGGGGTCTGATTTTTTTAACAAATTAGTGGTGATGATTTAAGAGAAAAATACAATGACTAAATAAGAGATACATAAAAATATACTAGATTTGATGTTGAGAAATATAGACATGAATATTGTTGAGATGGATAATATACATATAGTAATTCATGACGATAGTGTTTAGTTATTGTTGCAAATGGTGAATAGTTTTGAAAAATGGACATCAAACGACATTTGGTTAAGATGATTGAATTATAATATATGGTATTATAATTTAATGTGATCATTGAATGTTATAAGAATAATCCTTGATGTCATGGTTTTATGAAGAATCATAACATTTTTATTATAGTTTTGGAAGAGGTGTGAGCATGCCGAGGTTCAATATACATGTCTAGAAAGAGTAACATATTGATTTAAGAAGTTTTAATATATTTTTGTGGTATAGTTTTTTTTACAACTATTGATAAATGGTTTACTTAGTATTAAATTTTACTGATTTAGTTGAGAAACTTGTTATGTACCATCAAATAAATTGAAAGTGAAGATAAATTTCTAGAGTTAATTATAGATAAAATTTCATAAAAACATCATATTAGAAAATAAGAAGGCAAAGTGATACAAAATATGCCTAATTATGTTTTTAATGATACAAAAAATGATAGGGTAATTGTATAAAATAATAAATAATAAAATAAAATAGAATTATAATCTTCATTGAATCAAAATATATCGAAGCTATGAAACACAATAAACTATAGAAATATCATCCGAGATTGAATTCATATATTGGCTCAAATATAGATATTTTGATCTAGGATTGGTAATAATAACATATGATTAAAAATTGAAATTTATAGTTATCAAAATAATATTGGAAATGAAATTAGTTACATGTTAATAGAATAAATCAGTATTTATTGGAAACATGGTATAAATTTTGGATATATACATAAAAATAAAAGTCGCCAATAAATTTTAATAAATAGTACAAAGAGTGAAAGTAGTTTAAACATATTTCAAATAAAATAATTAGATGGAATATTTAAATGAAAACCTAAAAGTGAAATTCTTTAAATTATATCTTCATAAAACAAAGAGAACCAACTTCAAACTCAGGACACACTACTTTAGATAATGGAAACACGAGTCTTCCATTTTCAGCTTGCACACATATGCACATTAAAATATATAAAAGGTAACTTAGCCCTTATGTACATATTCTCATGGATGAATATGTACAAGGGGGTCCTTACATATATGTTTATACATGCATATACCCCTTTACATGTACACATGTATACATTTTTCATATACGTACACAAGCACACCTTTCCTCATTGTATATATCAACACTACCACGGGTGAATATTTATAAATGGAGAACTTACATATATATATATATATATATGCCTACCTATACATACACAAGTATGTTTCCTTCAAATCCGAAATATTGGAGCACTTTGAGGAAGACCAAGGTTCACTAAAAAAATTAGTAACCAAAATTTTCAAAAACCCAAAATAAAATTGGGCTAAAATAATTGGAAGAAGGAAAACAACCTAAAAATGGTGGAGAAAAAATTAAAAGTGTTTGATATTATTCACCATTAGAGAAAAATGTAGAAACACACCCGAATCTGACTGGACAGACACATTGCTCTCCCTAACAATGTAATAAAATCAAAATAACCTAATTAACCATTGACCTAGGGTTCAGCTAAACACAATAGGGTGACTAGGAGAAGATAAAACAAGCAAAATATGGAGAATAAAATGATAGGATATCCTACCATGAGATGTTGACCATGAAACTATAATAAATATGGTGAAGTTGCAAGAATAAGATGTTTAGGGAGAGGAAGGGTGGGAAGAACCTCTTGAAAGGATAGGGGGAGATGGTCATGTGAGATGGTAACTGGATATATTAGGGGTAGGAGGAGATGGAATCCATGGATTCAGTGGGGATGAAGTATTGAGAACCATATATTCATCGGGGAGGAGGATATGGGAACTTAAGATAGGGTGGAGGGGACGATCTCGATCAGGAGGGGATATGGTGGAGGGGTTAGGAGGTAGGGGATGAAGGTGTATGGGTTTCAACGGTTTCAAATAATCCAAAAAAGTAGATAAATTTATACAGGGTATGTTAAAACCAATGAAATAGATGTGTAGAAATAGGTAATTTTTCTTTTTGCGATTGGGGAGCTGTTGGTAGTGGATACTGTCCCACAACATTGAGTTCCCATACAAAAAATGTCCAAGAATAGTTTGTTGAATGGAGAGAATTCGACAATCGATCCACAAAGTTGGAAAGGATCTGACATGTTTGACACCCCTAAGAAAACATGATGCAGTCTTGGAGTATGGTGGGATACAAATGGCCTAATCTCTAATTCTTGTGGCAGATCTTTAAGCCTTCATGATGGGAACCACATGACCCCACCTGAACTTCCAGTATAGCATGGGGAATATCATCTCCCATAGTGAAATACAAAAATTCTATCAGACCCTCATTTTTAGAGATTTTATACAAGGTTAGGCCTACTCTATAGGATGAACTGTGATACATGATAATATATTCTATCATGATAGGCTTGATCTGAAGAGATATTTACATACTAGAGGTCCTTGATGAGAGATGTTTTCAAATTAGAGGTTTCATCCACTGTGGAGGAAATAATGGGAGGGGGTTCCTAATATTTTAGCACCAAAAGAATGTTAGATTAACTACCAGGCATCATCAATAATTATAAGAGTGATGAACCTTTAGTGTTCCACATGAATGAATAATACATCCTAGTTAGGCTTGGTGAGAGAGGCTGTAACACCCAGATGCTTTTATGAAATATTTTCTTGAATTGTTTTTTATTATTTAGTATAATTTATTTCACACAATCATGAGTTTAGAAAAAACATGATACACCCATATTATTAAATTACCCTTATATCCTAGATGTTAGTTTAGCGGGAATAATTATAACAAACTTATGAAAATGCATTTTGAATTTATTAACTATCAATTATTTAAAAAAAATATAAATCAATTAGATGTTTGTATTTTTGAGTAAATTACATTTGGTGATGATTTTAATGTGTTATATACTTAAAAAAATATTTTTTATATTCATCCAATGGATATTGTAGTCTTAGGTTATGAACAAAACCCTATTTGGTGTATAAAAACCTATTTTTTTAAAGTTTATTTTTACACCATTGAATGGAGAAACCATTATAAATTAAAATTTTGACACATTAATATTTTTTATATGAAAACATAATCATTTTAATCTTAATAGGGATATAAAAATTCACCTTGGATGAATTTATGATATTTATTATTATAACATTCCTATTTCGATGAATAGTAAAAATATGCTAAATTTTAATTGAAAATAAATTTTTTCATTGAAATAATTTATATGGATAAATTATATTATTGAATGGTTTAAATGTATAAATTCTGTATTTTATTACCATTTAATATAATTTAGGTCATTGGAATTAATAATACATTAAATTCAGAATTAAAAACATTTCAATCTTTTACAATATTTTAACTTTTAAAACTCGTTTTCCCATTTCAACTACATTATTAATTTTAAATTAATTAATGCAACTTCTATGTTTTGAATTTTGAAAAATAGATTTAATATTTGGAATCAGTAGGTCCAAATTATTTTAATATGCTACTTTTATATTTGGGCATTATGAATAGTAACTTTGTTAATTATTTTTATTACAATAGTAAAAGGTAAATAGGGTAATTAAAGGTTAACATAATATTATAAAATTACCTTAACACCATTAAAAATCATATTAGATTACTAACTTAGACCCTTATCATCTATTTTTCGAAATGGAATAACATAATGGCCACTTACCTATGAATATGACATTAATATAATAAAAATAATGAATATGACAAAATGTCACAATCTCATTTTATATAAGTATATTAATTTTAATATAGGGATAACTAAGAGATAATATAAACTATATATAGTCTTTGGAAAGATAAAATAATTACCTAAATCATAGAAATTTATTTATAATCTTTATAGATTAATTTATTTCCATTAATGATGATACAGTAGTGATGTATAAAATATTTTATTAATAGAAATATAAAAAATATGGTTTTAAAAATATTAAAATAAATATATTATAAAATAATTAATTTGATCCAATAATTTTCCATATGAATAAAAAATGTTAGTAGTGTATTAACTATTTTGTTTTTCGAATTTATATTTTGTTTAGATTTTATTTAAGTCAAATAAATGAATAGTGTCAAAATTGACATTATTGATATTTTATAAAAACAAATATTTATTAAATTGTATAAAAATCATAAAAAATATTTCAAAAGAAATCATAATTATAATGTTTAAAAGGTAATGAAATATAAATTTATGATCAATTAACAGAATATAAGTTAAAATTTATAACCATTGAATATTAACAATATTAATACCACAATTAAAATTAAATAGAATAACTATGTTTCAATTAAAAATATGTGGTTTAAGTTGACAAAATGACTTGTTTAAAAAGGTTTTTGATCATATTACAAACCTATATCATATCATCTTATAAATGGGGAAATTTTGGGGGTTTTGGGTAGGTTTTGATTTTATTATAATTTATTATTTATGGAGTTTCCAAAAGCGCCCCTCACCTCAATTATAAAAGGGAACATCCTCCCTCACCTCTTGAAATCATTTTGAGGCTTCAAGCCCTTCCATAACCTACCATATTTCCTTATCAGCTACCTTATTTTCATTCTAGTTGTTCAGGTAATCTTTAAAGACTAACTCTCATGCTCTAAGAAGAGATTTAGAGGAAACATGTCGAGGAAGAGGTAATCTCTTCTACCAATTATTTCAAAATTATTTCTTCTTATTCATCCACTTAATTAGCTGTTTCATTATAAAGTAATAAAATAAATATCACTAATATAATTATATGTTATTATAATTATTAAATACCCATATTTTACCTTTTATCCATCCTATATAAAACGAAATCATCATGCGTGTGTACGTATGGATTACCGTCTCCACACAGTTGTGTAATATGATTTTCACCACCACCTTACTTGGATGGGTAAAATGTTGAAAATAATAACTATATATTATTATTATAACATGTTACTATATCGTAAATATTATTCAACATCCACTTCAATAAATTTTAAATTTTTTTGAATGATATCATTGCTCGTGCGTACGTACGACCTACCATCTCCGTGATGCGATGCGATTCATTTTACATGATCATCATTGGAACATGATTATATAAATGAATTTAATTAATTAATATGATATATATTACACTAATATAATTGTTCAAATTATTTCACAATATCCTACGAAGTGGAACACAAACTTATTTGAAAAATCTGGCATAATAAAATAAAGCTGTTAATATCCTAATAAAGAGTGAAAATGAAATGTTACTAACAAACAGTGGATAATCTAATCATATATGATATCATAAAAATGATTATGATTTTGGAATAAGTCAATAACATTATATAAATCATTATACATGAGGTTTGGATTCATACTAAGGATATCATACCTCAGTTAAGGGATACTTTTACAATCTCATTCTTATCTGAGATTGTCTATACATAAGTATTTACTGGGTTATATTTTATATCCACATTCATGTTTCATAATTATGTAATATTATATCTATAATTATACAAATTTTTAATGTTAATTTAACCCATTTGTGAATTTTTATTAAATGGTATGAAACGAATCTTTCATTGTTAATCGATTTGAGCAACTTTTTTACTTTTATGTAAAAAGAAAGTGGAGAATGTTTTTTAACATATACGAAATTAATGAATATTTATAGTTTCATGAATCCATATTTTAGTCAATCTTAATATACATTATTTCAAGATTACTTTAAACTAATTTCTGTTCTTTTAAAATTGTGTGTCATTTTGAAAAAAGTAAACTTTTTTGAAAATGAAATGATATATTATTCTGGAATTAAGTTCAAGTGTTTTATCAAAATTATCTTCCATCTAAGTTGACATAGGGTTATGATTATATCCTTATTAGTACTTTTATTTTATTTTATTTATGATAGAATTATTTCTAAGAAATCAATTTATTTTAAATGGATTATGATGGAATTATGATTAAGAAACCCATTTTATTTCATGGGTTATGCTATGATAAATGATTTATGTTTTTATGTAACATGTAATAATAGTTTCATTATGAGATGAGTGGGACCTATATCTTCCACCAATGCACTGGGTAATGATTTATATATCAATATATAGACATCACTAGAATGATAATTAAAAATGGTTCAGTAATATAAGTCCAGAACGATGAGTGAACTCTGTTTTGTAATGGACTTTATATGCTATGATGGTCTTAGAAATGAGCCTTGACTAATATGAAATGATTTTCTATGCTTATGTGTGTATACCACTAAATTTCATGTCTTATGTTATGAATATTTTGATTACATTCAACTTTTATGATTTATCCCATGACATGATATTCTAATCTTTTATATGCAAGACAAGATTTTCAAATGGTATGTTCTTATGATTATGATATGATTGATATTTCACTTTTTTACCCTTACTAATAATTTGAGCTCACAATTTCATATGTTTAATTTCCCTAGGTCATGAAGAATGATATTATGTAATATATGACAAAAATGAGGATAGTTTTTATGAAATTAGTGAGAGACAATGTCGATGTTTTATAAACCAGTTGTTTGTGCTTCCAATTTTGTAAAGTCAGTAAACCTATATGATAATGGTTTGGTTTTTGTTTTGTTATGTAATAAATATTATTTAATTTAAAATTAATATCTACCAGTAAAATATGGGCCAGTATAGTTGGTATTAGAGGAAAGTTATAGTTATCTTTTAGAAACTAGGATGAGAGAACCTTAGTAAGAACCCTAAGGATATGTCTAATTATATGATAGAATCATATCCTAGTGTTTTAAATATGTTCATGAATAACCTAGGATAAATCCTAATGTGTCATGAATTGAAATTTTATTCTTGAATTTTGTGGTTTTCCTATTATGATTAGTGTTTTTCATATTATGACTCATGGTCTTAGTCAATAGCTAGAACCCAAAGGAACCACGTTAATGTTGAATGCGATGGGAAATGCAATGATTTCACCCCTCAGAAAACCAAATGTTATGGGAGTTGGAATGAGAAATTGTGTATCCATGCTCACACAAAATTCTAAAGATCTGAATCATGATGGACATATAAATTACTAAAGGATGGAGAATTTTTTTTGAATGCTTCATGAGGAAGCTCCCACCTTCATTCAGCAGGTCTTTTGATCTATTAGTGGCTGGAAAATGGATCAGTACAACTGAAAAGATATATTCTTTTATACAATGTTCTAAACAAGATAAATGCATCTTAACATTCTATCATTTTGAAGGAAAAGCTAATAAATGGTGTAATCTTATCAAGAATATGAGGAAAAGAGATGCAATTGAGTCCATAGAATGTGACGAGTTTAAAAACATATTTTTGAATATGTAATATCCTCTTATTCATTAAACAATGATGGAGAAGGAGTTCCTTGAATTTAAGAAAAAGGATGATAAATCCTTTGGTACATACGAAGAACGTTTTATAAGACTTGAAATGTATACTTCTGGAATTACTATCCAACCTGAGAGTAAAATTGATATATTCTTTAGTGGCTTAAAACCAAGTCTCAGAAGAGAATTATCCATAAGGGACTTCAATTGGTACAAAAAAATTGTTCGATGTGATCTCAAGGATGAGATGAATATTGGAGTAACCCATTATTTGTATGGGTTTGATTAGAAGAGAAAAATGGAATTAAAAAGAAAATGTAAAAAACACACTGAAAAGAAGATGAGTTTTCCCTTTTTCTCAAAATGTGGAAAGAAACAAGGATGTATTTATCTTAATGTGACTAATAAATATTTTATGTGTTGAAAAGAAGGTCATCAAGAAGTTAAATGTTGATTTGATGGAAAAAAATATGTTTAATGATGCGAACAAAGAAAAAGATATATAGAATGCACCTTCTACACATCAGTGATACATGAGATAGGAAATGGGGAATTATGACAATCAATTCCCTAATCCAAGGGTTATTTATGATGATCGAAAAAAAGAAAATATTAAGTCCAATGACAATGGAATGTCACGTGAAATCACTATCAATGACATCGAGTACGACAATGAAGTGGTCAAAGGTACAGTTAAGATCAACTCTAAATTGGAAATTTTTTTATTTGATTATGGATCCACCTAATCATTTATTTCTGAATAATTTTATAAGGGTATCTCAGTATTACCTAAAAAATTAGATGTTGAGTTAGCCGTGACATCACTTAATGGCAGAACGGTCACATCAAAAGTTTATAATTCTTCTCCGGTTAATGTTTCTGGGAAAGTGCTTCTTGAAAATCCTATGATCCTTCTTATAATGGAATTTTATATGATTCATGGAATGTATTGGCCTTATTTATATGGATCTCATATCAATTTATAAGCAACGGAAGTGACATTTCATATTCTAGATCAATCTATGAAAATCTATCAATGAAAAGATGAATATAACCATCCAGTAGAAATTTATTCTATCTTATGGGTCTTGATTCATATAAATGAAGGTTATTTATCTAAAATTTTTAGGGAGAAACTTATGATTAATAATAAACTCATTGTACATGAGTTTGATGATATATGTTTTGGGGCAATTACCATGTCTTCCACCAAATAGTGATGTTGAGTTTTCAAAATAACTCATACCACATGTTATGGCTATTTCAAAGACACATTATAATAAAAACCCAATTGAGTTGTAGTAATTTAAGAGAAAAATCCAACAGAATATTGATAATGGATTCATATGTCCTAGTGTGTTACCTTGTGGAGCACCTATTCTATTTGTTAAGAACAAAGATTTATCAATGAGACTTTACATTGATTATCGATAAAATAACAAGATCAATGTCAAGAAAAAATATCCTCTTCCCCACATTGATGACTTATTTCACCAACTATGCAGAGCTCAATACTTTTCCAAGATTGATCTCCATTCAAGATATCATCAATTAAGGGTCAAAAAGGCTGATTTACCAAAGAAGACATTCTATACAATGTATGGACACTATGAATTTATAGTGATGCCTTTTTTCTTACTAATTCCTCCAATATCTTCACGGATCTAATGAAAAGATTCTTTAGAGACTATATTTATCAGTTAGTGGTAGTATTTTTATACAATATTCTTATCTATTAAAAGAGTAAGTAAGGACATGAAGATCAGGTGAAAATTGTACTAAAGACTCTGAGAAAGGAGAATCTTTATGCCAAATTTACCAAGTGAGAATTTTTTATTCATAAAGTTTCATTTTTTGGTCAAATAATATCAAAATAGGGTATATATATGGATCCAGAAAAAAAAAGATTTTTTAATGACAGTTGAGACAAAAAATGGTAACTAAGATCCAATGTTTTCTTGGGTTGGCAGGTTATTATCGATGTTTTGTGAAATAATTTTTACGATTATCTAATTCACTCACCAAGTTGACTCGGAAAGGAGTTAACTTTATTAGGATAGAGGAATGTGAGGAGAATTTCAAAGAACTAAAAATAAGGTTAGACAATGCACCTGTGCTCACACAGCATTGTAGTGGAGAAAGGTTTGTGATCTACTGTTGTGCATCCAAGAATTTATTGGGATGTGTTCTCATGAAAAAATGATATGGTGATAGCTTATGCCTCACGGTAGTTGAAAATACATGAGAGAGACTACCCAACTCATGATTTAGAGTTAGCTGTAGTAATATTTTCATTAAAGATATGGGGGAATTTTCTTTATGGTGAAAGGTGTAATATATAATGATCATAAAATTTAAAAGAGTATTTTCACACAAAAAGAGGTGAATACGTGTCAAAGAAGATAGTTGGAGTTGATTGAAGATTACAACTACTCAATACACTACCACCCTAGTAAAGAAAAAAAGGTGGTAGATGAATTAAGTCTACAAGACCATGCTAGCCTATCCATGTTGGGGAACATAGAAGATCCAAAATTAATGGATTTGAGAAGGATATATCTTTAAATATTAAATGAATGGGGGAAAATTATCTTTATAAAATGAACATTCAACCATCAATACATGTGGCGATAATGGAGGCGTAGAAGAAATATGTAGATCTATAAACAGAGGTGAGATATGTTCTTGAGTTCAACCTTGATTATGATGAAATAATAATATTTAGGAATCAAGTTTTTATTCCTCCCATTCCATAATTAAAGAAGGTGCTATTGGATGAGGCTCATAGTTCTTTATTCTCTATTAACCTTGTAATCACAATGATTTACAGGGACCTAAAGGAGTAGTTTTTGTAGGATGGAATGAGAAGAGATGTTATCGAATATGTCTCTCGATGCTTGGTTTGTCAGCATTTCAAGGCTAATAAATAGATTTCTAAGGGGATATTTCATCCATTACCCATATTGGAAAATAAATTTGAAAAATATCACTGTGGACTTTGTCATCGTACTTCCCAAAATATCCAAAGGTAATAATGCAATCTGGGTTATAGTTGATCTCCTTACAAAGTCACCACACTTCATTGCTATTAGAGAGGATTTATCTCTTGATAATATTTCCATGATATAAGTAAAGGAAGTGGTATGATTTCCTGGAGTAACACATTACATTATATACGATCGGGAGACAAATTTTACCTTGATGTTCCTGCCAATTCTTCAGGATGCTATAGATACAGAGTTAAGTTTCATCACTACTTATCATCCTCATATAGATGTTCAGTTTAATAGAAAAATTCAACCTCTATAAGATATGTTGAGAGATTTTTCTATGGATTTGAAAGGTGGTTGGGATCAAAACCTACCATTGGTCGAATTTTCTTACAATAATATCTTTCAATCTAGTTTTTAGATTGCTCCTTATGAAACCCTCTATAGAAAAAGTGCATAACCCCAACTTATTGGGATGAATATGTGGAAAACAAACTATTTAGACCTGATATTGTTGATGAGACGATAGAAAATGTCAGATCTATTCAATAACACCTAAGAGTAGCTTAGAGTCAACAAAAAAGTTATACTGAAAACCAAATAAAAGCCCTGGAGTTTGAAGTGGGTGATAAGGTGTTCTTACGAATATCTCCCTGGAAGGGAGTAATGAGATTTTGAAAGAATGGCAAGCTGAGCCCTAGGTATATCAGTCATTTTGAAATTCTAGATCATGTTGGGAAAGTAGCGTACTGATTGGTGATTCCACAAAATCTATCTCAATTTCATGATTTTTTCAATGTATCTATCCTAAGAAAGTACATACCCAATCCTTCACATGTACTAATATCAGAATTTGTACCACTGGAGCAAGATATTTCTTACAAAGAATGACCGATACAGATTCTAGATCATAATGAAAATGTTCTACGAAACAAGACCACTCACTTGGTTAAAGTATTATGGAGGAACAACTAATTTTAATAAGAAACATAGGAACTTGTGTATATGATTATGGAGAGTTATCCTAATCTTTTTGTTTACAATTGACAAATTTCGAGGGATAAATTCAGTTTAAAGGGGGGTAGAATGTAACATCACAATGTTTTTATGAAATATTTTCTTTAAAAAAATTTTACTCTTAAATAGCTTTATTTTCATGCAATTTGGAGTTTAAAGAACTTATGAGACACCCTTATTATAAAATTTCTATTATAGAAATTCTGTTAGGTTAGTGGGAATAATTATAACTAACATATGAAAATTCATTATGTATTCATTAACTATCAATTATTTATGAAAAATATAAATCAATTTGATATTTTTATTTTTGAGAAAATTACATATGGTAATGAAATTAATGTGATATAAATGTCTTATATACATAAAAAATATTTTTTATATTCATCTAACAGATATTTTAGTAATAGGATACGAGCAAAACCATATTTGTTGTATAAAAACCAATATTTTTAAATTATAACAATGTACATTTGAATGGAGAACCCATTTAAATTTAATATTTTAACAAATTAATAATTATTATATGAAATCATAAAAATTTTATTTTGAATTGGGATATAAAAATTTACATTGAATGAAATTGAAATTTGTTTGGATAACTTACATGTTTTGAGGAATAGTAAAAATATGCTAAATTTTAATTGAAAACAACTTTTTTCATTGAAATAATTTATATGGTTAAATTATTTTAATCAATGGTTTCAAAGTATAAATAGAATATATTTTTACCATTTAATATAATTTAGGCCATTTTAATTAATTTTACAAAAAATTCAGATGTAAAATCATTCCAATCTTTTCCAATATTTTATCTTTTAAAATATGTTTTCTCATTTCAACAATGGGATTAATTTTAAATTAATTACTATAACATATGTGTTTTTAATTTTGAAAAATGGATTCAATATTTGTAATTAGCAGGTCTAAATTATTTTACAAGACTACTTTTATTTTTGGGCATTATGAATAGTAACATTGGCAATTATATTTATTACCATGGTTAATGGTAAATCAGGTAATTAAAGGTAAATATAATATTATAAAATTACCTTAACACCTGTAAAAATCCTATTGGATGACTAAATTCTACCCTTATCATCTATTTTTTTAATTTTAATAAATTATTGCCCACTTACCTATGAAGATGACATTAATATAATAAAAACTATTCAATGTGAAAAAATATCACAATCTCATTTTATAAAATTATATTAATTTTAATACATGGATAACTAGGAGATAATATCAAATATTTATAGTATATTTAAATTTAAAATAAAACCTAATTAATAGAAATTTATTTAAATTTTTTAAAGATTCAATGATTACCATTAATGATGACACAGTAGTGATGTATAAATTAATTTATTAACAGAAATAAAAAATGGTTTTAGAAATATTCAAACAAATAACAAATGAAATAATTAATGTGATACAAAAATTATCTAGGTGACTGTGATATTTTATGAGTGTATTAAATGTTTTTGTTCAAATATATCTTTTCTATGGATTTATTCAATGTCAAATAAATGAGCAGTGTCAAAATTGACAATATTTATATTTTATTAAAATAACATTTTATTAAATTCTTTAAAAATCAAATTTTTTTTATAAAAATAAAATTTCATAATTATAAGGTCTAAAATGTCATTAAATATCAATTTTTGGTCAATTAATACCGTATAAGTAAATATTTTAAACCATCAAATATTTATAATGTTATTTCCAAAATTAAAATAAAATAGAATAACTAAGTTTCAATTAAATAGATATGGTTGGGTTGGGTTTGATTTTATTATAAATTATTATTTATGGAGTTTCCAAAAGTGCCCCTCACCTCGATTACAAAAGGGCACCTCCTCCCTCACCTATTTACTTAATTTTGAGCCTTCAATCTAGGAAATTACCTACCCTTTTTCCCTATCAACATACCTATTTTCATTATATAGGTTCTTCTCATCTATAAATACCAACTCTAGTGTTCCTAGAATAGATTTAGAGGAAACACATTGTGGAAGAGGTAATCTCTTCTACCTATTCCTTCAAACTGCTTTCTTCTTCTAGTTCCTCTTTATTAATTTTTAAATTATTATGTAATTACATAAATATCAATAATATACTGATATGTTATTATAAATATGAAACAACCATATTTAACCTACCATCCATCCTACGAAAAATGAAATCACCTCGCATGCGTACGTATGGATTATCGTCTGTACATCGTGGTGAAATCTACTTTTCCACAACACCTTACATGGATGGGTATAATGATGGAAGTAAAAAATTATATATCATTATTATAACATGTTACTAATTCTTGAATATTATACACCATGCACTTCAATTCCATTCAACAATATTGGAAAAGATATCATCGCTCATGCGTACGTACGACCTACCGTCTCCATGATGTGATGAGATTAATTCTACATGATATTTATTAAACCACAATTATATACATGAATTTAATGAATAAATATGATATATATTGAACAATATCATTATTTAAATGTTTTAACTATAACCTATGAAGTGGAACAAGAACTTATCTAACAAATATTACATAAGAACATAAAGCAGTTAATATATGAATAATGAGTGATAATGAAATGTTACTAACAAACAGATGATAATATAATCATATATTATATCATGAAATTGATTGTGATTCGGGAATAATTCAATAACATTATTTAAATCATGATAAATGAGGTTCAAAAACATATGAAGGATATCAGACCTAAGGTAAGGGATAATTTTACAATCTCATTCTTATCTGAGATTGTCTATCCGTGAGTATTTAATAGAGTATATTTATCACCCAAATAAATGTTTCCTAATTATTTAATATTATTTCAGTTATAATAAAATTTTTATAGTTAATTTAACACATTAGTGAATTTTTATAAAACAGTACGAACGAAATCTATTTTCATTAATCGATTTGGGGCACTTTTTGACTTTTCCGTCTAATGTATGAGGAGAATTATTTTAACAGATACAGAATGAATGGATTTTTATGGATTAATGAAACCATAATCTCATGAATCCTCCTATACATGATTTAAAATTTTTTTACAAATAAATTTTTTCTTTTAAAATTTCATGGCATTTTGGGAAAAAAATCATTTTTGAAAAAAATTGATATTTTCATCTTGAATTAAGTTCAAGTGTTTTATCAAAATTATTTTCCATATAATATTAAATAAGGTTTTTTTCTATCCCTATTATTAAATTGGTTTTATTGTGTTTATTATGGCATTATTTTTATTAAATTCATTTATTTTATATGGATTGTGATTAAATGATGTTTAAGCAACCCATTTTATAGCATGAGTTATGCATAGATAAATGATTTATGTTTTTTTGGAACACACAATAATGGTTTAATTATGAAATGGGTGGGACCTATATCTACCTCCAATGAATTGGGTAAATATTTACATCTAATGAGATAAACATGACTGGAATGAAAAGTAAATCTATTTCAGTAATACATGGCTAGAACGAGGAGTGAACCCAGTTCCGTAATGGGCTTCATCTGCTATGATGTTCTTGGAAATGAGCCTTAACTAATATGAAATGATTTTTCTATTCTTATGTTTTGTATTCCATGAAAGTTAATGTCTTATGTTCTAAATATTGAGATTAAATTTAACTTTTATGATTTATCCTATGACATGATATTATGATATTTTATATACAAGATATGATTTTCAAATGTTATGTTCTTATGATTATGATATGATTGATATTACCCCTGTTAAACCTTACTGAGAATTTAAGCTAACCCTTTCATATTTTTATTTTTCCTAGATCATGAAGAAGGTTATTAAGTAAGATATGTCAAAAAAGTTTCTATTTTTTTATGAAATAATAGGGAGACAATGTAGATGTTTTATGAACTAGTTGTTTATGTTTCCTAGTCTCTAAAGACACTAGACCTATACGGTCCGGGTGTTTTTTTTGTAATGTTATATAATAAATATTCTTCATTTTATAAGTAATATATACATGTAAATTATGTTCCATTATAGAAGTGACAGATATTTCTGGGTCATAGTCTCGACCATTCTACAATCGAGGGAAATGAGTCACTTTCATCTAAGACTAGGACTGGTCCATTAACTAGACTGTGTTCTCTAGCAGGGGAATGAGCACTAGATTTATGATGATCTAATCAACATTATTCTATTTGATGACTAGATCCGAGTATCCCTTCATATGTAAGTAGGGGATATCAATATCTAGGTCTACCTTGAGGCTAGCAATGAGAGCTAGATATTCCACCTCAATGTTGGTGCAATATTATGATAGAAAGAATGAATATGGAAGGACAATATGTGCAGATGTAATGATAATTATCGACATGAAAACTCTATTTATCATGGGATCATTGATCCTTCTACTAGTAGGTCTCCAAGAGGTGCCATAAAAAATCATTTACTAGAATAGGATAACATGCTACACTGAGAATATGTGCTCATATGGGAAATCAATATCCATAGGTAGTTCTGTTGTTTCTGGATTCATGTATAGAAAGAATACATAGGCTTGAGATTTGATGAATTTATATAGAATGAATATGGTGTCGAACTACTAAAGTATCACTACCCAGAGTGCTATCCATCCTAGCCTCTGTTTCGAGGTGCATGCGGCATATATAGTACAGACTGTTCTCTCTACATTCATTATTCTTTTAGGTGAGAAGGGTACTAAGATACCATTACAAGTTTTTCACATAGAGAACAAATGTCATCTCAAATCAGGGTGGAATAAAAACTAGAGGTGTTACCAGATTCTTCTTGATTTCCTCAAAGAAGAGATGAAACACTTCATCCCACTTGTCGAAATATAATTTCATCACAAGTCTAGAGAAGATTTTATTCATGACGTCCAAATTCACGATGAATCAACATATATAGGCTATGTGGTATTGAAGACCCCAAAGATCCCAAAGATAGTTCAGGGAAAGAATCTAGATGATTTACTTGATCTTGTTTCTATTAACCTCAATGCCTCCGTATCTGATGAAGAAGCTGAGAAACATCCCAGAGGTAACCTAGAATGAGCATATCAAGGGGTTTATCTTCATAATCTATGAGTGAAGTAAGAAATAAAATCCTTCAGTTCCCTGAGATGGTCCTCATTCTAGTGAGATTTTACCACCATTATTTCCATATAGAATTCCATTATTTTCCCAATAATTGGTTTTAAGATGTAGTGCATGGCTTTTTGATAAGTGTACATTCCATTTTTTAGGCTGAAGGGAGTCAACTGATTGAAAAGGTCCCTTGAAAAGCCCTAGAGGAGGTAGATTCCTCATCTAAATGTGACATCCAGATCTAATATTATCTTGAATATCCATCCATGGAGGAGATATCCTATAACCATGTCTGGGGATCTTCCAATATCATTGTCACTAGAAGAGATAATTCGTTATTTGTAAAATTTCGGTTGATGTCATTGATGTTGATAAGGACTCTAATTAGAACATTAGTCATCCTATTAGGGATGATGTTGGCTATCAATTTGGGGTATTGAACTTCCATGATTAAATTGAAATTTTTAATCTTATCAACATCATATTTCAACATCGAAGAATGATAGTGGTGCGTTTTTTTGGTAGGTTGCTTGAACCTACGATTACTCATCGGGAGACCAAGACGGTGGATGTAGACTTTAGTGTCTAGTCCTATAATTTCTTCATAACTCCAGGTGAACACATCACTATGTTTCTTTAGGAATGTCACATATTCATGCTTCTCCTTTGGATTTATGGCTACATTGGTCAGTGTTGGCCTTGAATCTTCATTAGTGTTGAGGTTCACTTAATTCAAATCATTATGGTGGTGGAGACTCCCTCTTCTAATGTGGGTGGAGAATATTATAAATCTTATTAACCGTGTGAGTTAATAGAATCTGTGGGAGGAGGTTAATCTAGGCCTACTAATTCTAGGGGAGATGTGGTGCTTTCTTGAGCGGATATGTAACTCCTAGTGAGGGGATCCTATTCTACTAAAACTATGGGGATAGAAGCAATTAATCCAATTCCATCAGGACATTAACCAAAGGAACCATTATTTTTATAAAATAAATAATGTCGATTCAACATATTTTGTTTCAACCTTGCTCTGCGAAACAGGTGGGCGTGTCATGAAATGGTGTACATGGGGTGAACATCTTAGAACCTTATAAGTGTATAGGATTCTGGTACATCTTGGGAATGTTCTTTATAAGATTATGTGGTAATATTCTAACCTTCCTTATATTTATAGAAAAAAACCCTTCCTAAAATAGATAACAAAATAACTCCCTAGATCCAGCATTGTGGGTTCCAATCATTGAATCAGGTAGATAAAGGCATCATCCACGTATACCCCTGGACTAGTTGTGATAGATGTATGCTCAACCTTATTGGTATGAACATTCTTCCCCTCCATCTTATAAAAATATTCATCTAGGTAGTGGGATATACAATAATCAAAGGGCGACACATCACCATGAAGCACCCAAAATCAACCTTTTAGGGAGTACTTGAGGCACTGTTCATTCTAGTAGAGAGATTCCATATAAAGATGAATCCATGTACTATATAGTCGTTCATTGTATTTTATATCTCGTGAGATGTATATGAATTCATCACATTCTAAAAAGCCTCTTAATTGGTTCTTCAAAAAAATCATACCACATATATCTGATGTGTCCTACCATAGACTTGAATCTTTATATCAAAGGGAGTCAGATCTACTTAGTTCAATCCAAACTTTCGTAGAATATATATCTAGATGAGATTAATCCTATAACATATGTTGACCAGATAGTTGAAAATATCTATGCCATTTAACTATCCAATGATTTACATCAAGAAAATGTTCCCCTACATGACTGGAACTTGACTATATCAGAATAATGAGATGACAACATGAAATTATTCTTACTGAACCACTTATTCATAATAGGATTTTGCAGAATCTATTTATGATTAAAATTGGTGGGATATTTTCAAGACCTCTACAAGGGTCTCATCCATTTCTCTCGAAAATCGGAGAGCCATGAGAATTAATATCCATGTAGGTTTGCTAGTGAGGATATTCAAAAAATTATACATTCACACAAAATGTGTGATCGTTCCTACTGGAATTCACTCTTTTGCTGGGGGCATGAATGGTGTTGTCAGTTATACCACCAGGTTCTGGATGGTGCTGAAAATATCCCACTACTAACCAAATAGCTCACCTACAACTACTATCAGCTGACTATCAGCTGGATAAAGACTAGATCTAGCTAGATGTCGCTGATCGTGGTGCATTAGCAGCTATTCTTTTTAGTTAGTTGACAAGTTCAACTGTAGTGGCGTATATGATGGTGCAGGTTAAAAGGATTACCCCTACTACGCTTTGAAAAAACCCATGCATATTCTTATTATCATGCATGGATCAGTTTGAATAATTTCCTTGATTAATATATTTTTTTCATGTCCTTGACCTCCCCTTAAACGAAATCAACCAAAGGAACTATGGGGGTTTTCTTGGTAGCCGTCATCATTAGCTACCATGAAGGGATCCACCAAAAAAAATTTTTATAGAGGAAAAATCATACTCATCATATGAGGGATATTCTATAGTTGGGAATTCCCTGGGGGAATTTCCCAACTCTAGAGGCATGATATCACTAAGAGTAGAGAATGGAGTTAGCAACAACATGGGACTTTGGTCTCTATTACGCTGTTGGAACCTACTCTTCTAAGATTTCGAGGGTGGCATTGTATGCACTGATTCCCTAAGAATATGAGGTAGGAAAATTAAAGGAGGTTTCAAACTACATAAACAGGATCAAATGAAACCACGGTCATGAGTTTCTTCTCTTTAGGAAAACCATTATTCATATTTAGGGGTTCCATAGTTTGATTACTATTTCCATTTACCTAAACCCTCATTGTCGTTGTTGGGTTCGGCAAGGATGTGCACAACATGTTCTGGGACCTATATTTACATGACCACAATACTCTTGGTCTAGGAGACAATCCATGAACACATAGAATTTTTTGATGGTCTTTATAAGGATCATTTTGTAAGGGTAATGGTCATGGTGATCAATACGATCAGCTTTATGGGGCATCTTGCACTCTGACAGCTTCAAAATTACCTACTCTATGGAACTAAATAAATAGATAGGAACATGTGCATTCTTAAAATAATGGTATTGGATTCTTCTGTGTGGGAAGGGTACTCTGAGTGCTTGGTTATGACATGAAGCCAAATAATAATGATGGGTTGATGCAAGATTCTCTCTTGGTGCCAGATGTGCTTGTAGAGGAATCTCTTGACGGTTTTATTGTTGGAGATATTGTGCTTGTTAAATCTGCAGCACTTAGAAAGGCTCCATAGAATATGGGGAGAATTGTTCTAATGGTTAAGTGGATCTCCTTGTAGAACAATAGTGGTTTCTTCTATGTAATCCCTTATAATGGGAGTTATAGGAGGAAAAATATGCAATTTTTTTATCTAATTAAATGTCTTCCTCAAGATACTGGTGTTAGTCAGAAAAATCATGGAACCCATCTAGGATATCTTGAGTGATGAGGGTAGGTACCATCCAAGTCTTCTATTTACTCACACACATCATCAATAGATTTTCTTGAGTCAGCAACATATCGAGTGAATATTTGAGGCACTTCCACCAAATGATGAGTCTATAACACACACAATATGACTTCTTTTGAACATGAAGTTGTTAGAAATGATTATTATGAACATTGTGGAGTTGAACTGGTAGAGTAATTTCTTGAAAAGATCTTCCCAACTAGTGATGGATCTAATGGGAAATTGGTTGTACCAAAATAATATACTTCATTACAATGTATTTATGAAACATCATAGCTTGGAGGACTCCCGCTACTCTAGGGTTGTCAACATGGTCCCAAACCTTGAGATGAAGTGAGAAAAATGATTCGGTGGGTCACCCCCATTAAACGGGGAAAATTAGGGGTTTCTAAAATATTGGGGTGCTCACATGTCATCCACCCATGCCAGGTAAAAATTTTCTCAAGAGGGATTTGCACCTTTCGCATTTCCAAGGCGTTGAGGTGAGGAATGAGAGAGGTTATCAATTCATTATGGTGAGGGTACCTATATTTATTAGGGTATCTACCCAATAACATGTTAACAAGATTATTATCTGGGAAGGTGGCCTAAAAATCCCATAGCATGGCACGACCTGGATCTGGAGGAGGTTGGTTGCACTGCTCATGTCGGTCTGGTGAATCATACCTTAGAATCATTCTATACACTCCCACATAATATTTTTATGGATGAATGGGATCACCAAGCTCAATTTTTGAAAAATTTTCATGAATTACATGATTCAACCTCAGTGGAGAAGGAATACAGTGCTATTGGGTAGCACCATAATCAGGGAACCTCTTAGTAAAGATCACATCGATGATCCCATTTTTTAGTGACCATCTAATGTAAGGTGGAAACCATGGGATTAGATTCTGTCTTCTATGAAATATCAGATGGGTCTAAGGGATTGATATTTAGAATGACCTTTTTGATGTTCTTATGGGTAGGAAATGATTAAGAGGGATACCTGAGGCCATGTATTTACCATTTCTCGTGTGTGTGGACACCTGTATGGTGGCCAATTTGGTACGGTGAGGTCCCATTTGGTGATTTTTCCTTATAAAACCCTACATTAGAGTCCTTTACCATTGAAACAATGTGACAATAATGTATACCATGATGATATCTGAGGTTAATCCTCATTATTAATTGGTAGGTCAAAATATCATAGGATAGAGCTGTAGTGAGAGAAACATACTATTCACACCCCCTAATATGCACATGTAGTGATGCATATTCTATGATCCTATAGAGAACTATGAGCCCCTTAATGCATCCCTATTGGAGTGTCTAGTGGTAAATGGTTGATGAAGAGTGCTGACCCATAGACAGTGCTGCCAACTCAACCATTCGATACTGAAGATCAATGTCATCTAAGTGCTACTTGCTTTCAGGATAGACCAATTAATGATCACGGAGGAAATAAAACATCATTATATGGTCTAGTGGAAACATGTATCCTAGAACTCAGTGAAGGACTTTAGAATATGAAAGTTGGACATCACATTTGGACAAAACACCACTGAAAATATCTCTATAAGAAGAGTCTCCCATAGGCTTTCTTTCTCTGAGGCAGGGCTCTATTATTGATATTCCTAGGATTAATTTGGAATTGGATAAGAAATGGGCGGGGGAACTGATATTGATAGGTATGGAAGCATGATGGATTTTGGAGGAGTCATTGAATGAGTCAATTGCTCACTGTACATTGTGAACATCTTTTGGGGGTAGCGCTAAACACATCATCAAGTCTATATGGGATTGGGTTTTTACCACTGCCTCATGTTCAAGGTAGGTAGCTCTCATTAGTCTATAAAATGAATTCTCATCATCTAGAACATTCCAGAATAGTTCTCTATGATCTTGGGTAGAGGTAGAGAGGGAAGCTGGTGATGATATTGATGAATTCACTATAGGTCCCGGGAAGGGGGCCAAATCTTACTCTACCTACATATACCTATATATGTATTTTATGATCCTATGGGTTTCACCATCATGGATAGTGAACCTCACCTATCTATTTCCTTCCCCAAACTCTGATGCTGATGGATGGGATTAAGGATCTACCAATAAGTCACATCCCCCCTTGAAATTCTAGAGGATGATGGTGCTGACCATATCTTGTAGCTTCCCAGGATTTTTTGTTCATCGGAAGTGGTTCTCCCTTATGCCCCAAGATGGTTCTTTAGGGTAAGTTAATTCATCAACACATGGAGTACCTCCACATTGGTTGGAGGTAAATTGGGAATTACCTCAACTTTGATTGGTAATGACATAGGGAGGTCCTCTATGTTGACTTGTGGTGATAACACATAGAGGACCTCCATATTGGTTTGTTGGAGGATGTGGAAGACATTCCTGTTGGTCGAAATGGACATGGTGAGGACCTCAATGCTGGGGAGATGGAATAAAAAAATACCTCTGTACTAGTTACTAAATGAACAAGTAAGTATTTCTCTTTGATTGGTGAAAAAATTGTGAATACCTCAATGTTGAGAAGCAAAAGAATAGGGAGGTCCTTTGTACTAATTATCAATGAAGTGGAGAGGAACTCCTCTTTGATCAGTTACAGAGTATGGAGGACCTCATAATGTGATAGGAATAGAATGAGGGGGAACATCATGCTGATTGTGATAGTGTGGAGGACCTACACCTGGGTTGGCGATAGTGCATAGAAGACCTATTCCCTGAAACTCATCATCTAGGGTCGACCCGTAATGGCTATTTGTGGTTCCAGCGATTGATATAGACAACCTAGCCTACCTATGGGGTTACTAAGGTCTCAATTCCAATATAGAAAATATGAGTACCATCTCTTATGTTTCATATATCTATCGGAATTAACTGACGGTGGAAGGGACTGCTGAAGCTATGAAATATTTTTTAGGAATTCTACTTGGATTGTACCCAATGTTGGCGTTAAGTGGTTTGGATCGAGGATAATGGAGTAGAGTTGATGTACACCTATTACATATCCTATTGGAACTGTAATTTCTATAATTGGAGATGCCTTGTTGGAGGCCTCCTTGGTGGATCGAGGTCAGTATTCATGAATGGGATGACTCAGACATCCCCAACCTCTTGGGCATAGGAGAACATGTCATAGGATGGCTCTGGGGAAAGGCTCCCAGATTGATTAATTTTTGATATGGGGAGTGGTTTCTCCAAGTTGTTCCCTTGGGTATGGGGTTGTTAATTAACCACTGGCTACTCTAGATCCTTATGATCCATATCCCTTGTGGGAATGAACCCATTTTACACATACAGAAAAATGAGGTTGTCGATAAACCTTATATGATTAATTTAAGTTGGGGAGATGGGGTGTGTACGCTCACTAACCAAATCCATAGTGGAATTAATAGTGGAGGTGGGGTCATGTGGGATTTCCACATTAACATTTCTCCTACCCTGGTGCCTGCAAAAACTGGGTACAAGATTTTATATAGATAGGGTCCTACTAGGTAGGTGGATACAACTTCCAGTATATATGCAAGGAAATCAATGTCTAATGCCCCAACATTATACAATATTTTGATTAAAGAGAGAGATATATGCTAAAAATTTTGCAGGTTGAGGATTCCCAACCTCCAACTCTCCTAATTTATGGTGACTTCCATGTTGGGACCACCATTTTTTTCATTTGGACACAAATATATATATATTTGAATATGATGACATTCTAATTTTGTGATGTCTTGAACACTACTACTCTCTATTTTTAAGATAATATTTCCCAATGGGTTCACCATTTCTATTTCCAATGCATTCAACACGGTGTTCTCACTCTTCCAAAACATGGTTTTTCACACACTATAATTCTTGTTAACCCGCATTCCAAATTTACAAAGGTGAGTAGATTTCACTACATTCAATGGTGATGTTTGATCCTTTATCATAACATGATTATGAGATGTCAGTTCCTCCTTAAATAGATTACACTATGGAATTTATCACATACTCAAAGTCTCCCTCATTGAGTTAAGTTATGTTTGTGGAACTCATTAACCTTTCCATCTATTCATAGAAGCCTATTAATGACACTGCTTCTATAATAACATAATTTTTTCTAGACTGGTTAGAAAAAATCGACATGGAGAGTCGTCATATAGAGTGATGTTGGTATGTATGGATGCTGGTCACATTGGGAACCCTTATTCTTCCTCTTGGAAGGGATCTCGTGTGAGGTCTCTCATGTGCAGTACTGAAGGCATCTAATGTCAATCATGAGGTATATAACATGATGGGAATATTTCATCCATGGTTATTGAATTAATGTATCCCATGTTTTTCATGTGGTAGATGGTGCTAGGGGAACATATCTTCTAATACATTCACATCAGGAATCCCATGATTTTGATCAGGGTAGGTGCTTGAGATAAGTCACAAGTTCTATATCCTATAGAGATAAATCTGATTTTATGGGTGAGATGGACTAGGGAACAAGTATAAAATCTTGTCGAGCTGATATGAGTTGCTCATAATGAATCAAAGAGATAGATTTAGAAGGTGTGTATCTATGAGGTATCACCAGATAGTCTACCACGAGATCAGATCAGAACACTCCATGGAGGAGGATACAAGAGGTTTGTCTTATATTGGGAAGATGTGACACTATCATGGTTTACTGATGGATGGATAATAATTCCTTGTGGAGGTGGATCTAGGATGTGGGTACAATAAAGGGAAGATATTAATTTGTGATGGATTACCAATAGTTGGATCATAATTAATTATAGAGGATAATCTTATATGTATGTCTCTTAAAGGGAATATTTCACACCATGAAGGTTGATATGAACACCCCTTTATGTGGATTAGGAAGGTGCATCCCTTGGAGGGAAAACCTAGTTTTAGAATTGGTTGGGATTGAACCTCAGGGGGGCTATCTACATTACATATTTATATGAACTAGATAAAAAACCATGTATTTCTATGTCACAAATAAATTTCATGTGATTATATTGATCCATGAAGTTTAACTTTATACGGTAAATATACTCATGTGGTGAAAGGAACACCATCAAGGGGTGGTGTAGGGCTTACATGTGGAAGCTGATCAAGGGCCATAGAGAAGACATGGTCTCCCAGGTGATGGGTGGGGCATGATCATACTAGGGATGTGACCTCAAGAAAATGAGAGTGGATTTTTATTGTTCAGTTGTGACCTTGGAGAGGATTATTATGTATCCATGTTAGTTGGGAATGAAATCCCACATATCTCGGAATGGGTTGGGGATTTCACCTAATCGTATTTCCATGGAGGTTTGATATGATTGGGGATTATGTCATATAGGATTCCCATGGAAGATTTAGATTATATAGATTTCATGATCACGACTACCCTATAATCCCTCATGAGTCATGCTCAGTGCGAGAAACAAAAGGAAGTAGTAGATCTAAAAATTCCACTATCCAATTTATACTATATAGGATGGATGATGGGGGACTACTAGGAGAAACAACGGTACGGGTGGGGATTATACATAGAAGCTACCTGAGGACGATCTCATTATATGTGAGTCATATATGGAGAATTATGTGTTTGTGGAACATGGTAAGTGGGGATTTTGTGTTATGCGTAGAAGATTACCATTGGCTAAAAAATCGTCCCACGATGGGGGATAAGGTGTGGGGATTATACTTGGGAGCCTCCCAGGTGTTGGGGTATTACCATAGGAGTGGAGAAGGTGTAATAATAGGATAATCATACAAGGGCCATCCTATATTTGTAGAACATGGTAAGACTATAGTTTATTATCATGTGTTGAGGATGTTGTCATGATGTTTAATTTCATATGACTATGTCGTGGAACTAGGAAGTTTTACATCTTGCATCTCGAATGTGGGTGGAATCACTCTATACCCCCATGGATTACGTGGCCATAGATCATGTGACTTTTGGAGGGGGTGGATTTAGCACTGCCATGGTACAATGATTGGAGGAGTGGTTAGTCACGAGGTTCACATTACGGTCCATACTCTAGGAAAAAATGGGTTATGGTACCTATTCGTAGAAGTAAGAGGTTGGGAAATGGGTTCACTATGGGCATACAGGATGGAAAGTGGGAGACTCATATTTTTTTTGCGTGAAGGTTTGGAGTGTTTCATAAAAGAACGATGCGATCCAAGGGATATTAAACTAGGGAAGACATTGAAGAAAATGGAATAGCTACACACAATATTAGGAGTTTCACACAATGTTAGAGTTTCATATAAGTAGGAACTTTGCATGCACCTGAAATATATTAATGGGAGTTAGGGGAGGATCACTCAACCATGGTCCCATTCTAATTTTGGAAAATAGGAGGCCCATCATACACGAGTCTCTACCTTGGGTGATCCATGGTTTCAGATTTCATGGAAGGTCAGTTTTATGCGCAATAGAGTGATTCTTAATCTTCTTGAGGGGTTCCCCCCAAAACGAGTGAGATTATATATATAGATGAAATACTTATTAGTGCGTGAAAAAGTTCATGAGTATGAGAAGCCTTTATGAACATCTCCCTACTTCATGATGGGGGTCCAGACACGCAAACTGATCTGGTATATGTATCTTTTAGTACAAAATAGGTTTCATTGTGGTGAAACTTGTGTGTGTCATCCCTATAATTTTTTGGGCTTGGTGGGAGACATGCTAAATCCTCTCTCTTTTAGGGTGAAAGAGCTTTGTGTGTGAAAAAAGAGTCCTGCACACATGAAAATAATATTGTGTGAAACATCATTGTCAATCCCAAAATCAGCATTCTTGGTGGGATTTGTAATTTTCCCCCAAAACTAACCATTTGGGGCTTCAAATAAAATTTCAACTCCATCATACAATAAAAAATATTTATTTTTCTATGGATGGTTAATGATTATAATTATGGAATCGTGAAGAAACCCATTTTCCTTTCCACAGGTTAAGATATGAATAAATTATAAAAAATTTCAATATAAGGCCCCAGCCTTAAACCTTACTTAATATTGAATTAAATGAGTAATTAACATTGAGGATCTTTTCAGGTTTAGAGTTTTAGAGAATTAGGACATAACTATTACATCTCAAAAGATTAAAAAGTATTCGCTTCTACTAAATTTCCATAAAATAAAAACTCTTAAAAAGAAACATGTATAGTTCCATGTTTTATGTAGCATGACTTTCCCTTGATCCCATCCTTGATCCTATTCCATGCTAAGTCCTGTGAAAAACATTTCAAAAACTTGGGATGAGCATATGAATCTCAGTAAGGGATACACAAAGATTGAAAACTGTTAGTTTTTCAAAACAACAAGTAAACCATGAATACTTTATCAATGTAATACTTTTCACCTTCATGAAGTAGTAAAAACTCTTCACTGAAAAAAAAGTATCATTACTTACCTTTTTGTAACCAAAGTATTACCATAAAACCCATATAAAGAACACAAAACATATATAAAGGTAACTTGGGACATAAACATACTTAAGTGGAATAACCATACGGTCGACTTCCACACATATCACTTAATGGAATAGCCATACGGCCAATTTCCATACATACTTAATGGAATAGCCATACGGCTGACTTCCATACCCAATGAATTGGAGGTTATAACGTAACCACCCGTCCTGGTATTCACGACACCACCCATCATAATGTCCAATTACCATTATTACACATAAAATATGGAAAATATAAACATTTCAATAACAATATTTCATTTGCAATCACAATAAATAATTCCCAGATATTGAATTAATCAATCCATTTCCAAAAACCATTTAAAAGAGATTTTTGAATCAAAGTGTCCCATACAACTTTGATGCTTTTAATGGAATTATAATTTTAAAAAATTAATGTCCATATAAATAAATACTGAAAACCATTTTGAAAACATGGACATTAAAGATAAAGATTTAGAATAATAAAACTTTAAAACATTTAAAATGATATTTTTGTTAAAGAGTTTTTAACAAAATGAGAGACTCTTGAATACAAATAATAGCGGAATAAAATTTAACCCGAACTATTTAATATCATGAGAATAAAAGGATTCATGATATAATATTTCAAATGACAGTATACACACCATATAAGAGTGAATTGGTGCATAACAACAATGAAGTCTCAAAAGAAATGTAAAATGAGATGAAATCCATTATAAATAAGGTACCCTTAAATTAAGGATAAATCAATCTCATAATTATGTGTGACAAATATAAATACACCCAATATAAGTGGATATTAAGTGTAAAACAATCAAAGGTTATTCACACATATTCAAAGGATGACATATTCATTAACTACATGTTCATCCCAAAGAAATCGAAATTGGGTTAAGAAGTTCCCTTGATAGCCTAACGACGTCACATAAAAATGAGTTTATGAGGGATAAAAAGTGTATCTCATCACGTGGACATAAAATTTACATCAATAAGGATATATGATAACAAATCCCAACATAATAATATGTAAATTAAAAGACCCAACAAAAGAAGTCTTTTAAAAAAAAGAGGGTGAAAGGTTCCCTTACCGACTTGGGAAACATACGACCCGTGAAAGAAGGACAATACATCATTGATGTAAATACTCATAAATGAAGGAATATTACACAATGAGTAAAATAATGTTCAGTACATACACCACTCAAAGGAAATTGTGGAAAATGTAGCATTAATCTCACGGGAATAAAAGTGAGATGAAAAATCACTTACGAAAACTCGGCAGCCTAACGGCGCCACTTAAAACTTCCAAAAATGGGTTGATGAGATCAAATAGGGCATCTCATCACATTACAACAAAATTTAAAGCAATAGGAATATGAAATAACATCCCCCATCGTAACAAATAGGAGCTTAAAAGAAGTGACATAAAGGGGAGTACTTAAAAAAGAGAGAGAGAGGTTAGATCTCTTATGAAAATTCGGCAGCCTAACGGCGCCACTCAAAACATCCAAAATGGATTGATGAGAGAGAATAGGGTCTCTCATCACATGAACATAAAAATTACAGTAATTGTAATACAAAATAGCATCCCAATAACAAGAAATACGAGCTTTAAAAGGAATGACATAAAAGTGTGTACTTAAAAAGAAAGAGAGGAGTAGGATCCATTACCTCGGGTCCGACTTGACTCGATCGTTCTTTAATCTCCTGAATAATAAACTTGAGTTAATTTCTACTTCCTTAAGAACCTTTTTCAAGTTCATTATTCCTTTTATATCACTTATTAGCATGTCATAAACATTATGTAATCATTTAAGTTAATAATATTTGTTTTGCCGATATTTGGTTCTTAAGTCGAAAGTGGACTTCTTACAATTACATGTTGTTCGTGTGGCAAAATATTTATTATATCCAGAATTGTATTCATGATGTAGATATCATATATGTCATATATATCCAGTACATGCATGCATTTATAACATTACATAATCATTTAGAGGTAAGAAATGAAATGCACCGTTCATGGAGACGGTAAGCCGTATGTACGCATGAACACTACTTTCATTTCTATTTCGTATTTTATAGAATGGAATAATAATGATATAAAGGTATATTATAATTCCAGTATAATATCATATATAATATCATTAAATCTATCCTTTATACTTCCCACGTATGGCAATAACGAATCACATCACTTTGAGGGGGCGGTAGTCCGCACTTCCTAAAATGAAGATATCGCGTATACACATAATGGATTCCATAAAGGTAAGACACAAATGAAAAATACAGAAGAATAAGTAAAACATAAACATATTATATATCATATATAAAAATAGTGACATCATAATGGACACCTTTGAAGGTGTTAAATGAGTATTGAACAATCATCGTTTCGGGAGGCAGAATTTCGCCATCCACGGAAACCGTATGTTGTTTAACCATTTGATGTTGTTGTGTGAGAGTGTAGCTCGAATAAATCTTATAACAACATCCTAGTATATTTAAGATACTGTTGTTGTTACAAAAGAAGTAAATAAAAAGAGTTTAGTGGGTTGGAGAAGCAAAATAAAACAAATGAACAGGAGAGAATGAATTACCTTTTAAAGTGTAACTCCTTTTGATTTGAGCCTAAAGGCTTCCTTTGAAAGGATTCTGCCCAAAGGGAATCCTCTAGGATGAGGAGAGGGATGTGGAGAGAGTAAATGGTCAGGGTTTGGCCGAGCCAAAGGCTTGAGGGGTGTGTGAAATGAGGTAGAGGTGGGGGCCTTTTATAAGAGGAGAGGAGGGGCACTTTAGGAAAGTAAGAAATATTACTTTATTTGAAAATGTGTTTCGGTTTTAAAAGGTCCCACATTGATTTAATTCGTGGATAAGGTGATAAGGGTTCTAAATCCACCCATACAATAAGTTTTGTACATGTGTAGTTCATAGAGTTTACATTATATTTCCATTTTATTTAAATCGTCAAATAATGATGTCATCGCTGCATCATTATTATGTCATAAATAATTTATTTTATTTAATGTCTAAAAATTATAAACAAATTACTATGATGTAGGAAATCGTTTTATATTTCCAATGACTATTTATAATCAAAATTTGGACTTGTGTAACCCCACTTAAAAACTGTTTTAGTAAAACAACTCATGTTTGTGTCAATTTAATTTTAACATTAAATAAAAATATATTATTGTCATTTTCCAACTAAAGTGGCTTCATGGGGTCCCCAAGTTGGACCATGGCTTGTCGTGGTCTGCCATGACTCACCCAATAGGTGTAGGACAAGTGTCATGGTGTTTTCACATTCTTATAATATCATTTTTACCTTAAATGATACTAATTACCTCTAATCGCGATTAATGAAAAAAAGTTACTATTCACCAAAAAATTATTTTCATCCTATTGAACCACATTTTACATACTAATGACAACCATGTATGTCGGATTTTCAAAATTCAATACACATTAGTGGTAATCTTTCATTTAACTGAAAAATCATTTTGCTTGATTACCACTTAGTGGTTTCACTATTCATCAAAAATTGGAGTTTTTCAGAAAAATACCAAAACTTCACCCTAAGCTATATTTGATATTCCGAATTCAAAAATGAAGTCCGTTTTACAAAATTCAAAACATATTAGTCACATTAATTAATTTAATAATTAATTCCCGCTGTCAGAGCAAATAGCGTGTTTTTATAAAACAATAAGTATCAAAAGATTGACACTAGTTTAAGTCTGATTTCAAAGTGAAATTAATTCCAAGGACCACTATTGGATTTAATGGTAAAAATATTTTCTAATTTCACTTTAAAACCAATTCAAAATATTATCTAATCATATAAATAAATTAGATTAAAAAGAGGTTTTTAATTAAAACACAACATTTTACACTATTCATTAAAAAATGAACTTTATCGGAAAAATACCAAAAAATTACAAAAAGTAAAATTTGATGTCTCAATTCTTAATAAGAGTTTTATTTGATCCAAAAGAATGTATAAGAGTGATCAAAACTATATTTAATGACAGTTCTCCATTAAAAGGCGATAAGTGAACCTTTAGTGAAAACTAGGGCATATACACCTAAAATTGAATTCTTTCCGTATTTTAAGCCTTTAGATTTTATTGGATAAATGTAAAAACATTAAAAAACATATATAATCATATTTTAGTTATTTCTATCCATTCCCGCCAATACAACGGCTACATGTTAACTACCATTTGAAATAATATTATTTTATTATTAGAGTGCAACGTAAGATTCCCAAGAAACTCGTTGTTGCGTGTTGGGTACGCCATCGAGCATAGCGTCTCCATTAAAGTCATATTAATATTTTATTCACAAATATGGATAAATATGAAAATGTCATACTCATTATTTACCTGGGGTGTTACATCTTTCCCCCCTTTTGGGAATTGCGTCCTCGCAATTTTAAAATTGCGCTTGGAAACATCCTGGAAAGTCCCACATCGTCACAAGAGTCGGTAAAACAATCACATTAAAATAAAGAATGATAAGTACAGTGGTGACCCGAGTTAACCCATACTAGGACTCCATGTAGGAAAACATGGACATGGAGGAGAAAACATAGGGTCATGTTCTGATGGAGAGTTATAGAAAACATGTTTAGGAGAAAGTTAACAATAAGAAAATCACAAACTTGTGATGGGTTAAATGGTGTTGGGTTCCCCAGTAGGAAAAGTTAATAGACAACATTTTTGTTTTAAGTTACTTTTTATTGAGGAATTTATTCATAAGGAAACATAATCACTTATCATGTTGACTTTTAACTTTTACTAGATTCCTTAATCAAACTCATATTTTTTCCAAAAGACGAGTATTTAGGGAGACTTGTTTGCATTTAGAGTACTATAATAAACTTATAGAGAATCACCTAATCCACAAAATAGAACTATATAATTCCCATGTCTTTAGAATTTAACCAAAACCAAAAAGGTTATTACATGATCAGATAATCCAGAAAAGGATAACCCATTAAAAAGAAAATCTATTTTTAATCTCCAAAATTTGTCCAAAAAAACCCAAAGTTCAACAAGGACCATTCTATAATCAATTTGTCCATAAAATTCTTCAAATTAAACCAATATAAGATTGAAACCCAAATATTTGAAGTATTTAGTCGCATAGTCTTCCAAGATAAATCGTAACATTTATCTCCAAACAATATCAGTTGCTCCTAAAGTCTCATTTTGAAAAGTAATTAACCTAATCACATATCCTCCATGATAGGTTAATCATTTTCATAAATAACCCAAAATCAACTTACTCTTAATTCATAAAATCATATAACTAAAAAGAATCGGTCAAACTAACCAGAGTATTCACGTAGTCCAGTGGTAGGTGATAAATACCAGTCGCACTTTGGTTGTGGGTTCGATTCCCGCAGCTTTGTCCGACGCGACGGGTTGTCACACGGTCTGCGTGTTGTCCTTTTTCCAAAACTATATAATTCTTAAATCATTCCCCAAAAAGAGGTAAAATCATGAAAAATGATCATAACATATTTTAACCTCAAGTTTATCTCATGCCTTTTATTTTCCAGCATATAATATAATAACCCATAATTACCTCAAAAGTAAGGATCATATAAACTCTAATGGTTACCTTTATAATTATTACCTGAACTTCCACATGGATTGGTAATCTCGTACATGATGCATTAAAGATCATACCAAGGTTCAAGTGGTTGATCATGACTCCTTGATATTTGGTTTAGAACAACCACGAGTTTCCTCACTGAATCCTCCATTTTATCAAGTATCTTAATCAGAGAACCACCACAGTTTCCTTCAAACCTGTTGTCTCTTTGGTGCCTGCTAGATCCATCCATTCACAAAAAATAGAAATGTCAGTGTGAGTATATCAACAAAACCATCATGTACTAATGAGTAAGGTAAACACTAAGATACACTTACTCATTCACTTTATCTAAAACTAGGACTCTTTCTGAAATCCTAACCATTATGGTAATGTCACTTGTGCTTAGAGAATACCCTAACCTCTAAAGTTATCTAAAACGACCTTTGATACCAACTATAAGGCCCCAGCCTTAAACATTACTTAATATTGAATTAATTGAGTAATTCACATTGAGGATCTTTTCAGGTTTAGAGTTTTAGAGAATTAGGACATAACTATTACATCTCAAAAGATTACAAAGTAGTCGCTTCTACTAAATTTCCATAAAATAAAAACTCTTAAAAAGAAACATGTATAGTTCCATGTTTTAGGTAGCATGACTTTCCCTTGATCCCATCCTTGACCCTATTCCATGCTATGTCCTGTGAAAAACATTTCAAAAACTCTCAGTAAGGGATACACAAAGAATGAAAACTGTTAGTTTTTCAAAACAACAAGTAAACCATGAATACTTTATCAATGTAATACTTTTCACCTTCATGAAGTAGTAAAAACTCTTCACTGAAAAAAAAGTATCATTACTTACCTTTTTGTAACCAAAGGATTACCATAAAACCCATATAAATAACACATAACATATATAAAGGTAACTTGGGACATAAACATACTTAAGTGGAAAAACCATACGGTCGACTTCCACACATATCACTTAATGGAATAGCCATATGGCCAATTTCCATACATACTTAATGGAATAACCATACGGCCGACTTCCATACCTAATGCATTGGAGGTCATAACGTAACCACCCATCCTGGTATTCACGGCACCACCCGTCATAATGTTCAAGTACCATTATTACACATAAAATATGGAAAATATAAACATTTCAATAACAATATTTCATTTCCAATCACAATAAATAATTCCCAGATATTGAATTAATCAATCCATTTCTAAAAACCATTTAAATGAGATTTTTGAATCAAAGTGTCCCATACCACTTTGAAGCTTTTAATGGAATTATAATTTTAAAACATTAATGTCCATATAAATGAATACTGAAAACCATTTTGAAAACATGGACATTAAAGATAAAGATTTAGAATAATAAATCTTTAAAACATTTAAAATGATATTTTTGTTAAAGAGTTTTTAACAAAATGAGAGACTCTTGAATACAAATAATAGCGGAATAACATTTAACCCGAACTTTATAATATCATGAGAATAAAAGGATTCATGATATAATATGTCAAAGGACAGTATACACACCATATAAGAGTGAATTGGTGCATAACAACAATGAAGTCTCAAAAGAAATGTAAAATGAGATGAAATCCATTATAAAGAAGGTACCCTTAAATTAAGGATAAATCAATCTCATAATTATGTGTGACAAATATAAATACACCCAATATAAATGGATATTATGTGTAAAACAATCAAAGGTTATTCACACATATTCAAATGATGACATATTCATTAACTACATGTTGAACCCAAAGAAATCGAAATTGGGTTAAGAAGTTCCCTTGATAGCCTAACGGCGTCACATCAAAATGAGTTGATGAGAGATAAAAAGTGTATCTCATCACTTGGACATAAAATTTACATTAATAAGGATATATTAGAACAAATCCCAACAAAATAATATGTAAATTAAAAGACCCAACAAAAGAAGTCTTTAAAAAAAAGAGGGTGAAAGGTTCCCTTACCGACTTGGGAAACATACGACCCGTGAAAGAAGGACAATACATCATTGATGTAAATACTCATAAATGAAGGAATATTACACAATGAGTAAAATAATGGTCAGTACATACACCACTCAATGGAAATTGTGGCAAATGTAGCATAAATCTCACGGGAATAAAAGTGAGATGAAAAATCACTTACGAAAACTCGGCAGCCTAACGGCGCCACTTAAAACTTACAAAAATGGATTGATGAGATCAAATAGGGTATCTCATCACATTAAAACAAAATTTACAGCAAGAGGAATATAAAATAACATCCCCCATCGTATCAAATAGGATCTTAAAAGAAGTGACATAAAGGGGAGTACTTAAAAAAGAGAGAGAGAGGTTAGATCTCTTACGAAAATTCGGCAGCCTAACGGCGCCACTCAAAACTTCCAAAATGGATTGATGAGAGAGAATAGGGTCTCTCATCACATGAAGATAAAAATTACAGTAATTTTAATATAAAATATCATCCCAATAACAAGAAATATGAGCTTTAAAAGGAATGACATAAAAGTGTGTACTTAAAAAGAAAGAGAGGAGTAGGATCCATTACCTCGGGTCCGACTTGACTCGATCGTTCTTTAATCTCCTGAATAATAAACATGAGTTAATTTCTACTTCCTTAAGAAACTTTTTCAAGTTCATTATTCCTTTTATATCACTTATTACCATGTCATAAACATTATGTAATCATTTAAGTTAATAATATTTGTTTTGCCGATATTTGGTTCTTAAGTCGAAAGTGGACTTCTTACAATTACATGTTATTCGTGTGGCAAAATGTTTATTATATACAGAATTGTATTCATGATGTAGATATCATATATGTCATATATATCCAGTACATGCATGCATTTATAACATTACATAATCATTTAGAGGTAAGAAATGAAATGCACCGTTCATGGAGACGGTAAGCCGTACGTACGCATGAACGCTACTTTCATTTCTATTTCATATTTTATAGAATGGAATAGAAATGAGATAAAGGTATATTATAATTCCAGTATAATATCATATATAATATCATTAAATCCATCCTTTATACTTCCCACGTATGGCATTAACGAATCACATCACTTTGAGGGGGCGGTAGTCCGCACTTCCTAAAATGAAGATATCACGTATACCCATAATGGATTCCATAAAGGCAAGACACAAATGAAAAATACAGAAGCATAAGTAAAAAATAAACATATTATATATCATATATAAAAATAGTGACATCATAATGGCCACCTTTGAAGGTGTTAAATGAGTATTGAACAATCATCGTTTTGGGAGGCAGAATTTCGCCATCCACGGAAACCGTATGTTCTTTAACCATTTGATGTAGTTGTGTGAGAGTTTAGCTCAAATAAATCTTATAAAAACATCCTAGTATATTGAATATACTGTTTTTGTTACAAAAGAAGTAAATAAAAAGAGTTTAGTGCGTTGTAGAAGCAAAATAAAACAAATGAACATGAGAGAATGAATTAGCTTTAAAAGTGTAACTCCTTTTTATTTGAGCCTAAAGGCTTCCTTTGAAAGGATTCTGCCCAAAGGGAATACTCTAGGATGAGGATAGGGATGTGGAGAGAGTAAATGGGCAGGGTTTGGCCGATCCAAAGGCTTGAGGAGTGTGTGAAATGAGGTAGAGGTGGGGGCCTTTTATAAGAGGAGAGGAGGGGCACTTTTGGAAAGTAAGAAATATTACTTTATTTGAAAATGTGTTTCGGTTTTAAAAGGTCCCACATTGATATAATTCGTGGCTAAGGTGATAAGGGTTCGAAATCCACCCATACAATATGTTTTGGACATGTGTAGTTCATAGATGTTACATTATCTTTCCATTTGTTTTAAATCGTCAAATAATGATGTCATCGCTGCATCATTATTATGCCATAAATAATTTATTTTATTTAATGTCTAGAAATTATAAAAAAATTACTATGATGTAGGAAATATTTTTATATTTCCAATGAATATTTATAATCAAAATTTGGACTTGTGTAACCCCACTTAAAAACTGTTTTAGTAAAACAACTCATGTTTGTGTCAATTTTATTTTAACATTAAATAAAAATATATTATTGTAATTTTCCAACTAAAGTGGCTCCATGGGGTCCCCAAGTTGGACCATGGCTTGTCTTGGTCGTCCATGACTCACCAAATAGGTTTAGGACAAGTTTCATGGTGTTTTCACATTCTTATAATATCATTTTTACCTTAAATGACACTAATTACCTCTAATCGCGATTAATGAAAAAAAGTTACTAATCACCAAAAAATTATTTTCATCCCATTCAACCACATTTTACATACTAATGACAACCATGTAAGTCAGATTTTCAAAATTCAATACAAATTAGTGGTAAACTTTCATTTAACTGAAAAATCAGTTTGCTTGATTACCACTTAGTGGTTTCACTATTCATAAAAAATTGGAGTTTTTTTAGAAAAATACCAAAACATCACCCTAAGCTATATTTGATATTCCGAATTCAAAAATGAAGTCCGTTTTAAAAAATTCAAAACATATTAGTCACATTAATTAATTTAATAATTAATTCACGCTGTCAGAGCAAATAGCTTGTTTTTATAAAACAATAAGTATCAAAAGTTTGACACTAGTTTAAGTCTGATTTCAAAGTGAAATTAATTCCAACGACCACTATTGGATTTAATGGTAAAAATATTTTCTAATTTCACTTTAAAACGAATTCAAAATATTATCTAATCATATAAATAAATTAGATTGAAAAGAGGTTTTGAATTAAAACACAACATTTTACACTATTCATTAAAAAATGAACTTTATCGGAAAAATACCAAAAAATTACACAAAGTAAAATTTGATGTCTCGATTATTAATAAGAGTTTTATTTGACACAAAAGAATGTATAAGAGTGATCAAAACTATATTTAATGACAGTTCTCCATTAAAAGGTGATAAGTGAACCTTTAGTGAAAACTATGGCATATACACCTAAAATTGAATTCTTTCCGTATTTTAAGCCTTTAGCTTTTATTGGATAAATGTAAAAACATTGAAAAACATATATAATCATATTTTAGTTATTTCTATCCATTCCCTCCAATACAACAGCTACATGTTAACTACCATTTGAAATAATATTATTTTATTATTAGAGTGCAACGTAAGATTCCCAAGAAACTCGTTGTTGCGTGTTGGGTACGCCATCGAGCATATCGTCCCCTTTAAAGTCATATTAATATTTTATTCACAAATATGGATAAATATGAAAATGTCATACTCATTATTTACCTGGGGTGTTACATTCAAGATATTATTTGTCATATATATGAATAAATTATGATCATGTGATGGTTGGGTCAGTTATATCCCTCCAATACATTTAAAAATGAGATATATATATATATATATATATATATCCTGATATGATGATGATATGTTTGAATTTTATTATGAATAGGATTGTGAACATTTTTATGTGTGAGTACGATTTACTTCTATCTACGCTCATAAGATTTTCATGGACATTATTGTGAATGTGTATATTCATATTATTGATACATGAGTATGATTGGATCTAGATTTCCTCATAAGATTATGCATGGAAATGATTACGAATAGGTTTGATAATAATATTTTTATTTATTATGCTTAAAATTCCACATGCTCATATTATGAATCTTCCATTATGATTACTAATTTGATAGACTTTTTATCCACACTTCTAGATATGAAATTATTTTGGAACTTATGATCTATGATTTTATGGGTATGAAAATTTTACATTATGAACATTCACTTGATTATGCTTACATACCATTGTGATCATCTTATGTTATTTATGATTGATATCTCTCATTTTTATACTTATTGAGAATTTGATATCACCTTTTTTATGTTTTATATCCCAAGGGTTTTATGGAAGGATTCAACTATGATATGTATAGAAGGATAATAATATGAAGATCTTTGTGGGGAATATTGAATATGATTTAAGAAATAAGATGATTATGCATATTGTTTCCGAAGACACTTTTCCTTTATAGACCATGGGAATGTATTATTGTAAAATATATATTGACTATTAATCTAAAATTTGGTAATATCTTGGTATGTGATGGTCTGGTCTCCTGAAACACTCTATATTATAGTATAGAAGAATATATCATCCAGATTATCATTCCTAAACATAAGAGAATATTTGAGTTCCCCATAAGAGAATGGAATCCCCTTTAGAGTTGGGAGTTCTTTCTACATGTCTTAACAATATAATATCCCCTAGGGTTGTTGGAACTAAAAAATATTGGTTCATTATCATGATTAATTATCAATATAATCTGAAAATGACTTCCTAATATTCAGATTTAGTTTCAATGCCATATGAATTGGTCATGGCGGAGTCACCCCAAGGTGGAACCATTCTATGATAGGAACTATTTTTCTAGAAAAAGTTGATGTTTCACCACTCTCGCTAATATTTTGGGCCAGGGATCACATGAACCAGTGATGGCTTCAAACCCATGTGTGACTTTCTTAGTATCAAATAGTGCATTTATTATTTCTATTTTATTGTATAACCCCAATGGAGTCTCCAATACAATGCTCACTAGAGGTGTTGTGGGATAAGTCTCATATAATTATCCATCTCCTAGGACTAATGTTCTCGAATAAGAAATAATCCTGTAGAAAAAAAATACATCCTTTCATTCCGTTAAACCATTAGTAGGGGTTACTGAAGAAATAAAAGGAACCTAATTTATAAGAGATTACCATCAGAATATAGGGAAAAATAAAAGTACCTTCTAAATGGGTGGGGTGATAATGTGATACAAGTATAACTCCTTATTGAGTGAATTATCCACTCTTTATCAAATGTTTTTCATGTGACTAAACCTACATATATCATTTTCCTTGTATACCACACTGATATGGAATGCTAAGGGAATTTTCATCCCGACCAAATGTGTGTACTTTTTTACAATGATATATCCCAAATTGATTTCATATCTTTACATTATTGAACTGAAACATAAGGAATTTACTATCCATAAATATTTTTTCATGATATTTATAGATCATCACATGCATAGAAGACCTAATAATGATGATATTTGGAATTTCATGAATAATAAACTGTAGGATGAGATCATTAATTCCTCATATCAGTAGATCATTATTAATTTTATTAAATACCTTTTTTTCCATGAAATTTATTTATTCCAAGAGTGTGTGATGAGAAATGCAATTTTTTTGGAAAAAATTATCTTTCTTTAACCTCATAAGGAATGCTTGATTTTTAGGAGGTGACATAAACAAATTTTTTGTTACATCATAAAGGGAGGGGAGTATTCACTTGATCATTCATATTGAATAATTTTGAGGTTTCATTGATCATTATAACCTTATGGATCTTTGATATAATGTTGTCTAGTTTACATGGTTCACCAATAGTATAGGTAACAGTTTAATATAGAGTAGGATTGACAAGTGAATGGATAACATTAATATTTTATCAATAATAACTAACATGTTGATATCTCACCAATATTAGCATCTATTTTATTACAATCTACTAACACTTTGGTTTCCTGTCTCTCTATCTCTTATCAGTACCTTCCACTTCTATAATGGATGGAAAAAATAATGAAACATTCAATTACATAGTTAAAAACTTATATAATACTTCTTCTCAACGATATATATGGGTAATGTTCTAGAATAAGTCACACATGATAATGAAATCCATATTATAATGAATAATCCATCAAACATATCATGATCTTTCATTAAAAGATATCCATACAGAGATTGTTCATCTTTATGAAATCCTAAGGATCCAATGGAATGAAAATAAATTTTTTATACATTCCAATAAAACAAAACTATTAGAAGACTGATAGATAAATTAAGAGAGATATTCCTGAGAAATATCTCACATTAGGTGGATGGAGGAAGGTGTTCATAGGACATCCTTTTTTATACATTCATTTAGGAGAGGATTTTCTTTAGAAATATTAACATCCAGTTAGAATATGGAACTTTTATAGTGATGATGAAGCCATAAGCTTGTGGGAAGATTCTCATTTCGAATATCATCTCATAATCTCTTGGTATGAATTTAGAGAGGGGTAATCATTAAATGAATATGACAATAATTTTTCAATAAAATAACTTTCTCAATGGATGAATATGACAATTATTTTATTCAATTTATCCCAATAGAGATTCAAAATATTATAGGATGTTAAAAACCATAATATAGATTGCACTCTATGACATGATGGATTTCTAGGATCCTTCTATATTATGGAATGATATTGTATTATGTGAGATCTTCTAGGGTTGGATCAAGACTATATATGTGTGGTCATATACCTTGTGATACCTCCTCCATGGTTATCATTTTGATTCACAAGGTGATCTAAAGAAAAAACTTTTGCGAGTTCTAACCGATTAGTCTATTTAATTTATCCTACTTGTTTCATGCATTGGTTCTTGATTAGAGACTATTTATTATCTCTCCTTGAAAAATATCTGAGAAAAAACATGGGTTCTAAATAGTAGGAGTATTCAAGGGGAAATTGACCTAACACATGAAATCTTAAAAAAAATTTATTGGAAGTTTGATTGATCATTTTTTAGTATTAAAATTAACATGGATACATACTATGATAGAAGGAAATATAAATTAATTTTTAATGTTATTTGGAGGTTTAGTTTCTCATAATGGGTTTGTGAACTTATCATCCATTGATTCTCCTCTTCTTGGTTTATGATCTTAATAACCGGACGATGGTTTTGGTTCTTCAAGTCAATTTATGGTATTTGAAATGAGGATATATGATCCTAAAAATTATTTATCTAGTCTCATTATTTCTTTAGTTGGACCATAAAGTATGGAATTAAATGTGGTATGGTTAAAACTTACAAAGGCTAGCAAATAATCTTTCGCATCTCTCCCTTATTAGTCACTAAAGAAATAGTGTTCATTATCCATAGAAGAAACAACTCAATTAACAGGTCCAAAGTGATTATTATATATTACATTAATAGGAGTGGAAAATTTATTAACACCATCATGGGTGGAGTATTTATTTCTAATAAATTCTAACGAAGGAATAAAATAATCATTTATGTTATACTTGATATTTTTAGGAGATAATTTTCTATGGAATACATCGGAGCTCCCTTATCAAATAAAATAGTTGTAATTTTAGATTTTGAAGGTATATTCAATAAGATTATTGGTAGAATTACCAATTGTAAGAGTAAGTTTCCCTCTTTTAGAGGTAGGATCTATAGCAACCCAAGATTTACATACATAGATATTACCAAATTACATGACGAAAATTATTTTCATTATACAAACACATGCTTATGGAACATAAAGGTATAGTTCCTTTGGAAAAATGGAAACATAAACAACTGGTTCACATGTGAACATATCATCTCCCATAAATTTGATAACAACTATCACCCTTCTTATACATATCATATATAATAGATTTAATAATAACCAGGGGAAAAGAAACATAGTATATTGTGAGATTAGAATATTAGTAAGGGTAAATAAGGTTGATACATAAGCATAACATGGTATAAGTGTATGAGAAAATGGAAATAAAATTTCAAAACCATACACTACATATTAAATATAATAATCTTAAGACATGAAAAAAGGATTGGTAGTTAGTAAGACATGAATCCTAATGATATCAATGAACATGATCCATGAGATAATAACATTGGTATAACACATAGAGTTTTGGAAAACACATAAGAAAATAATATCATTTCCATTGTATCCAAGGATCATTTTTAATGATATCATAATGGAATTAGGTAACTACCAAACCTTCATAGTAGTCAAGGTTCACTCCCAAGACCATCATAACCATACATTACCTTATTAAATATTGTTCACTTGACATTCCAAAATTGTTTATCTCATGATATATAATCCTTTACCCAATTCATTTGATGGAGTTATATGTTACACCCATCTCATAATGAAAATCATAAGTACATGTACCACAAGACCACAAAACATTTATCATATCACAACCCATGAAATGAAATGCATTTAAAAAACATTTCATTATATCATAATTTATGGAAAATTGATAGTTTTCAAAATCAATTCGTCTTTTTTTTTTCATATCATAACTCATGTAAAAAATTGGGTTCTATATTAATGCTTTCATGCTATAACCTATTGAAGAGAAATGGGTTTAATAAAAATCATGTAATCATAAACCATTTATAGAAATAATAATATTTTAATACCTAGTTAATATATCTAATAAATCATATGTTACATCAAATGATTTTATCTTAGTTGGAAAATTATTTTGAATTAATAATCACTTTGAACGTTTCTTAAGGAAAAAAACTTTTCTTGGAAAATCACTTTTTAAAACTAAAAACTCATAAAAAGTTTGGGAAATAATTTTATTTGAAAATAAACTAGAAAAATTATGATATAATATTTAAAACATTATGAGTTCATGATGGTGGAAAATTCCATACAATTCGTACATGTTAAAATAAATATTTCATTCACATTTTTGGTAAAATACAAACATGAGTTGTTTTTGAAAATGGCATGGAGATTCCTTTAATTTTTTTCAAAAAATTTAAAAATGGGTGAAATTTTTCTTCAGTAATTATTTTTTAAAATTTTAAAAATATTTTTTAAAACACTTTTAGAAAACATGGTTTTGGAAGAAAAATAGGGTTTTGACTGAAGAGATAAATTAATACAACTTCCTAAAAACATTATTTTTAAATATTTATTACATAAAGAGATGATAATTAAGGGAATGAATTTATTATCATTAAATAACAATAATATGATAATGATTATGTGTTTATTGAGATTTACATCATAATATTTCATCACTGGATTCGTAATCATAAACAATCATGATAAATGATGAGATTGTAATATAAAATATTTCCACTTTCGAAATATATGATTATAATATCCATGAAGTAATAAAATTAAATGAAACATAAAATATCTTTATAATAAAAAAATTAATGATATTATATTTCAATGATTCTATATATATACCTCATAAAATAATATAGGTGTATAACCTAACATATTTCTCATGGAAGAAAAATTGAAAAAAATGCATTACCTTAAGTCTCAACATCCCTCAACCATGTTATCATATCCTGTATAATAAATAGAATTTAATTATAATTATAATAAATGACCATAATTATATATAAAATACCATATATAATCTAGTTATGACCTTTTATTACCTATTTATTACGAATTCCATGTTAAAGTCATGTTTCGAGCAATAACTTCGTTGTTTTTAGAGTATGTTTTGATTTTTTTATTTTTGTTCTTCTTAATTTTATCACAGTTCCATAATCTACAAATTTTTAAAGATGATATGAATATAATTTTTAATAATTATATATATTTTTAGAGTAATCCATAAATTATATATTTGTAAAATGAAATACACCATTCTTGGAGATGGTAGGTCGTATGTAGGCATGAATATCATCTCTATTTTCATGACAGATTAAAAAAAGTAAATAATATATTAAAATTAAAGAATCATTATGATTTCATATGTTTATCATGTATATTAATTCTATTTATCCTTAATTACATCCATTTAAATCGTAATTAAAATCAAATCTCATTGCTTTCGGAGGCGGTAGACCATTGTACACTTGAGCTACATTGTTATATACCGTATAAAAAATTCAGTTAAACAAAATATTTTATATAATAAATACAAAAGTATATTAATTAAATAAACATCATATAAATATTTTAAATGCACCATTGTATCCATACTTTAATGGATGTGTTGGAAAACAATATATATTAGTTCACAAAGTGGTTGTTCGTCGTACACAAGATCAACGGTTTCGTTTTCCCTTTGATGGAGGTAGAGATGGACATAGATTGTTAAATTCATAAAAAAAATCATTATATATTATATACTGGTTTTATTATATTTTATGTGATAATACACAAATTAAAGTTAAAAAATAAGGAATAAAAAGAAGAATTTTAGTGAAGACAATTACCATCGATTAGAATTACCTCCTCTAGCTCAGTTATTAAGGACCCTAGTGTTGGTGTTTTGGGAGAGAAGCGTCTCTATAACTTGGATAAGTATGTTGGTAGGCCTTTTGGTATGGTTTTTATGAACTATATTTATATATAGGTGTGAATTAGTGGAGGTTGGTGGTGGGATTTTATATTTGGGGGAAAGGAACACACTTGGAAACTACATTCAATTTTCCCAAAATAATGAAAAATTATTAATTCATTACCAAGAATACATATCCCAAATGAAAATATATACGATCTCAGAAAGTATAATATTGATATATGGATATCAAATATATTATTTACAAGTTTTATAGTCATTTTAACCCTTATCTTCTTAGTTTAATTCGTGATAATCTCATTTTCACCTTAACCATGGTAATTACATTTTTAATATTTTAACTATTTATTATGGTAAAAAATTAAGTTAATCTTATTATATAATATAAATTATTATGATAAAAAATATAGAATCCATTTTTTTAAATTCCATTAACATATTTTTTAAAATTTAAATTTAAATTAATTTCTCAAAGGAGACGAGAAATATTTTTCCAAAGAGAAAATGATCAAAAGTTTAAAAAACTTTTAAATAAAAATTAATAAAAAATTGTTTCAAATAACCTAAATTGGATTAATTGATATATAATGGAATTGAAAATTAATTTTGAAATTTTTACATAAAAAATATGTTTATTTTTTGATATTAATATTCAAAAAGAGTTAAAAATTAATTTTATGAGAAAATACATTTTTCAGAGAAAATTGTATTTTCAAAACATAAAAAGACTTTACTAATTTTTTTTAACAATATGTTTTATATATATATAAAACATATGCTTAATATTTAAAAATTAGTAATTACAATTATTACCTCTAAGTTAAATAACTCCATTTTAAAAGTATAATTGAGAAAATAATATTAATAATATATCATGGTTTGTTAAAACTCAATGTTGTATGTAGTACAAGAAACACATTGTGTTTTATGTAACACAAGCTATAGAATTAGAAGATTCTTGTGTGTAACACAATCTATTGAAAAAATCACTTTATTTGGACAAAATAATTCATAGTAATTTAGGTTGTTACATTATACCACCCTTAAAATGATTTTTTCCCTTAAAATTCATCACTTTGATATAAATAATTGAGAATACTTATGCCTCATCATTTAATCAGGTTCTCATATAGTTTCCTAAAACTTGTGGATTGACCATAACAATTTGGCCAGGTGAGTTGAGTTGTTTCATAGAACATTCTCTGTATGATCCTGAATATTTATTGTTTATTCCTCATTATAAAGATCATGATCCTCTGTAATGACCTCTTAGTTCAATACATGTGACATATTAGGTATGTACCTCCTTAGGAGAGATACAAGGAGAATATCATGATCTGATATTGGTTTGTTGGAAGATCCAAATGATAGGATACCATCCCGATGTGATCAAGAATTTTAAGGGGACCGATACACTGAGGGTTTATTTTCCCCCTATTTAAAAATATTATAACATTTTTCCATTGATAAATTAATTAAAACAACTTATCACTAAATTTAAATTCTAGATCCTGGTGGTGATAGTTATCATCACTTTTCTCCCGACTCTGATATGTCTTGTTGTATTAATGAATGACTCTATACTTTTATCCCATTTCGTAAGCTACATGAAGTCCCAATATCATTGATTCTCCAACTTAATTCCATCAGGTTGAAACTATAAACTTCATTTCATATAGTGATTCACAAGGAGAAATATGATTGATCAAGTGAAATTTATTGTTGTATAATAAAAAAACTAGTGGAAATAGTTGATCCCAAAAACCATTGAAATCCATGGAAAAAGATCACAACATATCCTCTAGGGATTTATTTATTATCTTAGACTGACCATTTGTTTGAGGATGATACTTAGTGGTGAAACATAACTCCAAAACATGATCACGTTGAAGACTCATTTAAAACATAGTGGAAAACCTCATATCTTGATCAGATACAGTTGAATTTGGTACTCTATGAAGCCTTACATCTTCATTAATTTATATCCTATAAATTGATCTAGTGAGAAGTATTCCTTGATAGAAATTGAGTATGGCTAATTTTTATAGCGATCAACTATATCCAATATAACATTATGCACTTGAGACATTCTTGGGAGTTTGATGTCAATATCCATGGTGATGTTTTCCCATTTCCATTCTAGCATAGGTAATGGATGAAATACCCCCTTATAATTCAATATCTCGTTCATAAATTACTGAAATTCCATGAAAAATGATATGGAAATTATTATATCTCTCTTCAAGACATCCCACAATAAATACTCGTTAAATTATCTATACATTGTCTTACTTCCCAGATGAATAGATAATGGCGAACTATGATCTTCCTATAACAAATCCTTCTTTAAATCTGGTATGGATGGGACACATAAACAGTTCTTGAACCTTATCATCCCCACACCATAATAGTTAAACTGAATAGTATTTATCTTCTTCTATTGTATCTCTCAATTTCCTTATATTTGTATTTAATCATCAATTGTATCTATGGTATACAATTCAGTTGAGAAAGATATTATTTCTCCCCTTCATTCAATATTTCAATATCCGTTATTTGAAAATCCAAAAATATTAGATCTCTTGTGATCCCCAAAATGGATAATCTAGAATGATCCTTTTGACTCAAAGCATCAGTCACCTTTTTCATGTTCCTGGGGTGGTAATATATTGATCAGTCTTAATATTTAATCAACTATAACCATATTCTCTAGTGCATATTCAACTACTTTTTTTTTAATATTTACTTTAAAAATTTATGATAGGTATATATATTATTCTATTCTCTATAATGATAATTCCACTATATCTTTAATGAAAAAATTACCGTAGATAACCCCAAATCATGAATTTTGAAATTTTTTATCATAAATTCTGAATTTCATTGATTCGTAAGATATATCCATGTCATTATGCATAAAAAACACCATAATTCCTTAATGGATGCATCACTAAATATTTAAAACCCTCCTCTACTATAGGGTAATGTGATTATAGGTGCGCTAAATAATCATATCATCAGTTCATTGAATTTTACTTACACTCATATGTCTAGAGAAAGATAGTTCAATTTAAACAAAATCGATTAATGTATTATATATTCATGATAAACTCTCAAAAAACTATTGATAATATCAAGCTAATCCTAATAAATTAAGGATCTCAATCACCATGGTTGGTCTCGGCCAACACTCAATTTCCTCATTCTCTAATAGATTTATCGATATACCCTCTATTTTGATTATATGATCCACAAATGAAACTGTTTTAAGCCAAAATTCACACTTTCTTAATTTGATATATATTTAATCCTTCCTTAGGGTCTTCAGTAAAATTATAAAGAGATATTAATTCAATTAATTACACTTTGAATAAATAAGAATATAATTTATAATGACTACCAAAAACAAATCAAGGTCATCTCTAATGAATATATTAATTAAATCCATGAAGTTAAATGGGTAATTAGAAATATCTAATGGTAGGAAAATATATTCATAGTGTCCATACCTTATATGAAATACTATATTGGGTATTTCATTCTTCATTACCCTCAATTCATGATATCCATAATAAAGTTCAATCATGTAAAACTATTGAGATCCATATAGTTAGTCAAATAGGTCATCAATACTGGGTATATATTACATGTTCTTTATTTGGACCATGTTCATATCCAGACAATAAATATAGGGTTTCACTGATCCATATTTCTTTTTAACTTAAATAAAAGGTTCCCCAAAATAACACTCATGGCTAAATGAATTCTTTGTCGATGTTCTCTTGGTGTTTCTTTTCCAATTACTTTGACTCAATAGGGTCTATTCTATAGGGAGACATTGAAATAGGTGTGGACCTAATTATGTGTTCTATTTAGAACTCAACGTCACATTTTGGTGGAAGTCTAGGAAACACTTATGGAAATACATAAAATGATTTTCAAATAACAGGAATATCATTAGTGTCAAGTTTCTCTCTAACCATCTATGATAGAAACCCATTCTGAATAGGTATGAGGACCCATAAAATGGTTGGGATATTAATATAATTTATATACTTACCATCACATTTATAAAAGAACATAGGTTGGTTTTTAATATCAAATGTGACTTCCATTCCTTGGATATTGATGTGTGATTTATTTAGAGAAAACCAACCCATGACTAAGATGACATCAAATTTAACTAGAGTAAGAATGAAAATATCATTAGGAAGTACATTGTCATAAACTTAATCCAAATAAGAAACATATACTTGTGATGTGATCATCATATCATTTGGAGTTTTCACTTCTAATTCCACATCTAATCATTTAGGTGGTATATTAATACACATAGAAAATTCTTTTGATATCAAATAATGGGTAGATCCAAATTCAAATAATATATTAATGGTTCTAGAGTGTATGGTAAATGTTCCTTTACCTATATTTTTATCTCACCCCTTATAAAAAATAGCAGTCACATGATATTTCCCTTTGTCTCTTAGTTTAGGAGGTTGCTGATCTCAATCATCACCAGTCCCCTTCAGATTCAGGAACTAGATTCATAATTCATATACTCCTTACATTTGAAAAACTAGAGTGTTAAAGGTGTATACATTATATATTTATCTATAATTTCATCATTATGTAACATTTCCCATCACATTGGGATTCAATTTCTTGAAGACTATAATGACCTATGTTGTGAGCCAATGAAAAATTCCATGGAAATGTAAATTTTGGAGTTTGATGGATGGTCTATTCTTTGAATCATAATTTGGACCATAATTCAAAGTGTTAGAAAACATTAATGTATTATTTTTATACTTGGATGAAGGCTCGAGAGATCCCTCTGAGGTAACATTGTTTTTTGGAAGTGGAGGGGTCAGAAAAATGATGTTTGGAGTGTTTGTATAAGGAAAAATATTTTTATGAAAAAGTACCCCCTGCAAAAAATTTGTTGTTGTAGAGGATGTACAGAAACACCCTGAATTGGATACACATGGTTTTTACAAACTATATTCCGAGACTACATGGTTATTTCCAATTAGTTAGTACCTAAAAATTATTCACCTCATAATTTTTGCAAGGTTAGGATAACTTTACGAGAAAAACTGTGTATGGTGTTTTCTTAAGGAATGAGTGTCGCATAGTTATCCTATTGTTATTCAAAACATTGTGGCCAAACTATGTGACATAGATTTTAAGGTGAAATTAAATTTCCACTCGTAATGTTTTTTATTTTCTTTATTATTAATATAGTATATTCCTCCTCCTCCTCAGACATGGGTTTCCCTCCTCCATGTCTAATCAATGAATGATGATAAATCTTCTCTGCAAAGACAGATTCGATCACACTCAGTATCTATGGATCTCCATCAGTATTCTATAGGTCAATTTTGAATAATTATTCTGTTAATTTCATATCTGTCGTTCTATTTAGGTTAAAGATATTTTTCCCTATTTTCTTGGTGGAGGTTGGTTTATTATATTTCATCTAAATCTCATTTAATTAGAGCTTGATATTTGATGAGTGATACATCCTAAATACGTGGTAGGTGTCCTATGGATTTTTCCACGTTTTTCCATTACTTTATAAATACCGTCGCTGTACTGTATGCTGACCATTCCCATGGGATTATTTATAATTTTTTTCAACAAAGTCAAATGATCCTTGCACCTTGATTCATGTATGTTGACCCCTTTTCAGGTAATTAGAGGTTGTTGATATCTTTAGACACCAAGGGGTGTTCCAAGTAAAGTTTTCCCTTCAGAATTAAATTATTAAATGTCTAGAAAGACTTATAATCATTCTTATAAACTATAAATTATTATTTTCTTTATACTGATAATATCCTTATGATGTTAACATCTCTTAACTTCCATGGTGGACCCATAAAAATGGAATTTAAAAGTTGGGTGATTATTCAATAATGGTTGATTATTGTGAAATATTTCTATCATTTGAATGTTATGTTTAAACTGTTCTAAATGAATTATTGATAAAAAATGTCATTTTTTATAATATAACTTCTCTATTGAGGTGCACTATCTTCAAAATTAAAAGGTGGCAATTAGTGGTTGTCATCTTATTTGGCCTTATGGTATTTGATGTTACTAAATGGAGTGTACATATTCAATTTCTATGTTCATTTAACCAATTAACTATCTAAGTGAATGTCTTGGACACCCCTATCAAAATAATCTATCACCCAATCTCCTTCTAAAGTCATGGCTTTATTTGTAAATTAGATTACCCGTATAGGTATTTTATAGTTGTTTGAGTGACTCCTAAGTACCTCTTTAAACCTTGTAAAATGAACTTCCATGATTTGATAGTTAAATTGGAATGATATAATTGGATGGACTAACATGAAGTCTTTCCTTTTTTATATGATTTAAATTTTATGTATCGACATGATTAGTGTGTTCAAGATGGCTTGTTTTCCTTGACTATTTTAAATGAAATTATTTTAATATAATTGATTTGGGTGGTATGTCAACACATCTTGATTATATTGAATGAAATGATTTATGATGGTTTGCATGCCTTGAATAAATTGAATGTTATAAATGAAATGAATTATAAAGGGTCTAAAGGCCACACTCATTGTAGCATGCTTATTAAACTCTTATGCTAAATTTGATGCCCATGATTATATAATAGTCTTTATAAATATACATCATGATATTTAATTCCTCATAATTACTATTATTGTAATTAAATTATTAAAAATTTATATAGGTTATGGATGATGGTAAGGGGTGTGGAGCATGGAGGATAACCACAATCCCTTTTAGCAGGTGTTGAGTTCATGGAGTCTCACACCAATGATACTAGTGAGACATTGGGCTGAGGCCCCATGCTCCCTATTTAGAGTGTAGGTATGATGGAACACTCACCAACCCATGTGTTTAGTTCATGAAGTATCACAATCTATTGTGTTTTAGGGAATGTACCATATTGCATGAGATTTTAGAATCATTTATTCTAGTTATGGATATCTGAGTTACTCCCTAGTCTATCCATCAACCAGTATTCCTTGTATATGCCCATTAGGTGTTGATACACACTTGGTTCAAGTAGATGGAAGAAGTATATAACTATATTAAATAAATATCATTACTATATATATAGTACTAGTCAGAAATTTCATTTCAACCATGACCCGAGGCAGGTAGAGTATCCATATGTCCATTAGCAACCTGATCAGGTCAGTTGTTTATTTCTTTTGAGTTTTTATTTATTTATACTTGGGCTACATTACTTGTATAAATAGACCGGATTACATCTTAGAATCTGTGGGTGGTAACCTATTGGGATTTATGTCTCACACCCTACATGGTATTCCATTTCAATGATGTACCTGAGTAGACCTTTTGTTCGTAAGAGCATGGTTAATAACTTCTCTTACTTTTCTTTCTTCTAGGAGTTGCGAGACCATGAATGAGCCAAAGCTCAGGATGCTCATAGAGCTTCTTTTGAGGCTTTTATTTATTTTATTTGTTGTTATACTATTCTGTATTAATTCCTGTTGTATGTCATTTCTTGGTTATGTATCATAATCGGGACGCACATGAATCTATTATACATTAGTTTTGTCCATCCTTTATATATAATTTTATATTATTCTTATTATTCTTTTCCTTTAATTTATTTACTTCTTACTCTAGTGCATATTGTTTATTTTCTATTTTAAACTGTGCTACATTGATATGAGGGTATAGTCTCCCCAATATAACCTCCTAAGACCATCACTGCTAGTTGGAAGTCTCTAGCATATAGGAAGGCATGTTTGATTTCATGTACCCCATTGGTTCAAACAATATTTTAATGGTGAGATAGGTCAAGAAGTTACAAAGTAGTATCAGAGCCTTCATTTTATCTTTTCTTACTATTTGGGGATGGTAGACATGAGATTAGGAATGTGTTGGTACTTGGTAAATATCCATGTCTGGTACTTATCACTATACCCATGGGGAAATGTCCAAGTGGTGAGGGTTGGGATTGTTGTTCATGCTGTTTGTTATTAAAATTGATTATTTTTTCACCTTGGGTTAATGGTGTACTTAATAATGCTTATTAATTCATGTAATTTATAGTGTTTTACCCTTATCCTAACATAGAATGGAGAAAGCATTATATGCATCATTATAGGAACAAATAAATTAACATGTCATGCATATGCCATTCTATGTACATTCATTTGTAGAGCTACCTGTAGATTTGATTATTTTCCTTATGTTCTATTCCATGCTCCTATTTTATTTATCCACCCTGCTATTATAACATTATTATGTGATATTATTCCATGATTCTGGTTGTTTAGCATGTTTTTACCATATATCATAATTATATGTCTATAATATGTTTTTCTATGTTTACAACATACAGTAACATGCTTGTTTTCTATGATATATAATTAATAGAATGGGGTAAATTTATAGGTAGCAATTAAATGGTAACTACTTTTCATTTGTAAGATGTATGTGCACCTTATAATTGGGGAATGTTTACCTATATACTCATTCTATCTCTGAGCTTTATACATTTTTGAAAACTAATGATCTAAATAAAAAAGGATGATAATGATAAGTGCTAAAGTGAATTCATTGTTATTAATGGTTTTGAATTTTCTATTTATAGTGTGTGTGGGCGCTTTATAGATAGGGAAATTGAAACCCTTGTAATTTAACCGTTATCTATAAGGACATGATATGCATTCTAAAATGGTTCTACTTGTAAAATATTTATAAGGTAAAATGATAAAGTGGTATGATTTCAATTAATGGGTGGAAAATTAGAAAATGTAATGTTTATGCAATTTTTATGGATTGGTATACAGAAACCCATATAATCAAGCCATTATAAATGAACATGGTGCATTTTGAAATGGTTATAAATGTAATGGTTCTTTAATTATAATTTGAAATGAAATTTTTTATCTTTTAAAATACACAACTGGACCTAATTACATTAGTTGGGGCATGTTTCTTATAAGATGACCCGTTTTGTGTTTTTAATTTCTATTATTATGAAAATTCTATTAAGGTTAAATTATGATGAACCCAGGTTTGATTAATCGGACCCTCATAGTTCACCTCATATTTTACAACATTAAAATGGATTTAAGGGATAAATTTCCTAAATTTTTACGGGATTTTGATACATTTTTGTTGTTTAAAATGGATATTTTATAAGACTTGTTTGTATGCCTTTGTGTTTTGTTTTCAATATTTTAAATTATTAATTATTAAATTTGAGTTATCATAATGACATTAAAATGAAACTTGGAGTGGTATCCCTAATAGTAAAAACTCATGTATGGGTAGTTTAAAATATATTTTAGTTTCCTGGGAACGGAAGCATGATCATTTTAGGTTGTCCCTTATCTTTTTTAGCAATTCTTTAATAGAAGTATTTTGATCCCAAGGGATATCTTTTTTTTCATGACCTTGTTATAGGTGTCAACACCAATTTTTTTTTGTAAGAAGTTGGTCTTGTTAGGTAGAACCCTTCGAGCATGAAGTCCTTGCTAATACCATGAGATTTATAATGTTTGATTTCATTTAGATGTTTTTGTCCCAAATAGGACTCCTACATTCTAATGAAAGACATGTTTATAAGGGTGTTCATATTTTTATTGTCTTTCATTATGGGAATGAGCATCAATTAATGCTTGGTTTCAATAGGTCAGACATTCCAAAGGCATGGTTGGGCACTTCCTAGGTCGTGTGACCCTTTTATATTCCTCAGTGATGGAAGGACTAGTATGTCATCATCTAGGTAAATCATCATATGAGTAAGTATGAATCTATACTAAATCACTTGTATGGACTACCTAATACTTAAATTCAAAGGGAATAAATCCTATAGATAGTATCAAGGATTTGTGGGTTTTATCTGAATCCTTGGGGTACTATGCGTTTACGTATGTGGTGACTGTAGTGTGCTACATGAAGTAACGAACCATTTGGGTATGATGAAATCATAGAGCCTTGGGCTATCAAGTATGGTCTTGAGTCATCTATACAGTATAATTTCCAAGAAATTAAATAAATTAAGATAGTCCCAATGGTTAGGAGTAATTTCTAGATACTTTGGTGTTTTGACACGCTGGTCGATTTGGTTTTGGTTTTTATGCCTATTGCTTTGGTGTTGTGATCATGACTCAAATGATCATCATGCATACGTTTATCTTAAATCTGATCTAGGACACTTGTGAGTGGTTTTTCTATCTCTTATTTATATGACTATGACACTCACACTATATAGAGAATCATGTCAGTTCAATTAAATAAGTGTTCTTCCTGGTAGAAGGAACCCATTCATGTAGGACCATTAGAAGTGGTCGATCTTTCTGGAATACATTTTAGGTTTCCAAGACATGAATTGTGTAGGTGATTTCTCAACACCAAGAAGTTGATATGGTAGGTGGTGTATGTAACTTTTGAAAGACACTAATTGTCTTGGATTGAATTTAGTGGAAAAAACACGAACAATCATGGAATTCCATGGGTGGTGAAGACATCATGGTTCGGTTAATGAGGATGCATTGGTAGGTGAAGTTGAGAATCTTTCAAGAAGTAAAAAAATTAGAGGATGGAAAATTCTTATCTTTCTTTTCTTGGTATCATCATAGTGTAGTAATCTAAAAAAGATGATCATGTCCCCTATCATGAGGTCTTCCATGATGCACTAAAAGAGCATCAATCTTTCTCCATGATAAAGATTTAAATTATTTTGGGGTTGTTTATGTGGTTTCCTCTGATTTCACTCTATATTCATGGTTTTCATCGATGTTTGGTTAATCCTATGTGAAAATGGGATTCCCATGTAGAAATTCCTTGGATTGAATCCTGGGCACCAGACATTTTCATTTGACATTACGAATAGTAAGTTACAACTCTGGGATTACTCAATGATTTGATGTGGATGTCTTGGATTTTTACCGACGTAATTTTGTGGACCTATTGTATGGAATATCCTATGAGAGTTCCTTAGACTAATGATTCAATGAATTTGAGGTTATCCAAGACTAGTCATCGGGTTCATAGGAGATATTTTAAAAAGGGTTATGATTAAAGTGGTATGGATCAAGGTTATGCCCTTATTTATGCTGAGGAATGATAGTTTAAATGAAAATTTTATGAATTAGTCAATAAATGTCACTGGAATATGGTTATGATCTTATGTGATTGTTTTAATTCTAAATTGTGATTCCCTAGAAAAAGGAATCATGGTTATTTTGAAATACACCATCAGTCTAAGTCAAGTGTTTCAAGATAATTAACCTAGAACAGTTTGACATATTGTCCTTATTGTTAATTGTGTATGGTCAAAATGAATTGTTTTACGCACACTATTAGGTTAATATAGTTGTGGTGCAAGGGTCACTGGTTCTTTCTTGGAAACATTACATGACTAGTTCTATTCGGTCGATCAGGATTCGACTGTTTATTTAAAGTAATTTTGGTGGGTAGATGACTAATTTTTTGTTTCAAAATCACTTTGGGAACATGGATATAATTATTATAGAGTGCTTGGTGGGAAAATTGGATGGTAGATGTACAATGGATTGGAATTGGAACCTTCTTATGTTAATGAAAAAAGGTTTGCAGAACCTCTAGTAAATTATTTAAAGATATGATGATGTGATAATGTATCTAGTTATACAATCTCAGATAAGTGTCATCTCAGTTACTTTTATTAGAAATCAAGTGTTTTATTGGATTTTGACAACTTAAGTTCCATGTGATAATATTATTGATCACAAATACGTTGGGAATTTGAAAATGGAACACAATCATGTGAATGGATCTTTCAAACCCTTGTAGGTATGATGATGTTTTTTTTGTTCCCAAAGGCCTCTCGAGGACAATAATTTACAAGGTGGGGAGGTTTTAAAAACCCTTGTTTTGAGCCAATGTAAAATTTCATGGAAATTTGAATTTTGACGTTTACTGGACTAGCTGTTCTTTGAATAAATCTTTGTAACATAACTATTATAGTTGAAAAAATTCAATGTGTTATTTTTAGACTTATATGAAGGCCCAATAGACCTCTCAAAAGTCTCATTGAGTTTTGGAAGCCTCATAGGCTATAAATTCTTTTTTTTGGAGGTTCAGTATAGGGCACATTGTTTGAATGAAACCATGTGGCCCCAAGAAAAAATCATTGTGGATATAGAGGGGGTGCAGAAACACCCTGGACAAGTCATGCATATTTTTTCGTCACCATTACCCTATCCCACATTATTAGTGAAAATTAGGTAGTACCTAAAAACTATTCACTGCACGGTTTGTGCATGGTTAGGCTAACCGTGTGAGGAAAATCATGTGAGGAGTTTTCCAAAGGAATGGGCATTTCATAGTTTGGCCCACAGTTTACCTAAACCATCCAACCTAGGTTTTTGAGAGAAATTACATTTATCCCCTTAATGATTTGTATTTTCCTTATTCCCCTTTCTTTCTTCTTCCTCCATTGGGGTCCTCCTCCTCCTGAGCTATGGGTTTCCCACCTCCATTCCAATTCCGGATAGGATGCTAACTATTCCATCCAAAGATGGATTCGATCACCGTCCGTCTCTATAGATCTGGATCAATAAGCTCTTGATTAATTTTGAATATTTCATCATTTAATAATCTCTCAGTTGTGATATTTAGGTGAAGGTTCATTTCCCCTATATTTAGGGTGGAGGCCCGTTTCAAATATTTCCACCAAACCTTATCAAATCAAAGCTAGTTATTAGATGAGTGATATTTCCTAAGTATGTGGTATGTGGTCTATGAATATTTGTAATTTTTTCATCAATATATATATATATATATATACCTCTATAAATCCACATTCCATCCTTTTCTATTCCTTTCTTTATAATTTGTTTCTTTATATTAAAATAACCCATGCAGGTTGATTCATGTGTGTTGACCCTTGTTGGAGGAATTAGAGGTTGATGATTTCTTTTATAGACACAAAATGGGTGTTCCACATGAAATTATCCCATTTAGATTCAATTATTAAATGTTTGGGATTCCCTCAAAGAGTTCATATTAGACTATAAATGGCTATTCCCCTTCTATGTATTTTATCTTTATGATGTTTGAATCTCCTAAGTTCCATGGTGGACCATTATGAATGGAATTTCCATGTTGGGTAATTTTTCTTTAAAGATTCATTATTTTTAAATGAGTTATGAATATCTAATTTTATGATAAAAATATGTTAAATGAATTCTTTAAATAAATGTATTTTTTTTAAATAATACACATCGATTGAGGTCTGTTGTCTTTGTAGTTACAAAGTGGAATGTATCAGTTTTCATCTTGTTTTTACTTCTAGATTTTAATGTCATTAAAGGGATTTTCCCTCCTATATATCAATATTAATTTGACCATATAACTTTCTAAGTGAATCTTGGACACCCCTAACTAAATTATTTTGGACCTAGGATCCTTTTAATGTATTGGAATGCTTTTGTAAATGTGATTACCCATATAGGTATTTCGTAGTTTTCTAAGGTGTCATGAAAGGGATTATTTGAACATTGTAAAATCAATTTATATAATTTTTTAGTTTAATTGTCATGAAATAATGGTATGTCATGACATGAAGTCTTAACTTCCTTATATAATTTAATTGATATGTATCATCTTGGTTAACATGTTCAATATGGCTTGTTCCCCATGAATTTTTTAATTAATTAATTTAAATGGAATTGATATTAGTCGTAAAACCATGCCTCTTAGTTATATTGAATTGAATGGTTCATGATGGTTATCATTCCTTGAATAAATTTATTCTTATAAATGAAATGAATTATAAAGGGTGGAAAGGCCATACTAATTGTAGCATGATTATTACATGTTTATTTATACTATTGTTAAACATGATTCATTTGATTATATAACGGGCTTGATAAATGTAAAGAATGAGAGGTATTTCCACATGGATCCTATTGTTTCAATTATATGATTACTCCTTGATATAGGCTACGGATGATGGTAAGGGGTGTGGAGAATGTCAGATAATCATGCTCCCTTTCTGTTGGTGTTGAGTTCCTAGCCTCTCACGCTTGTGATACTAGATAGACATTGGGATGAGGCACCATGATACCTATTTAGAGGGTTAACATGATGACACAATTACCACCCAGAGTGTTGAGATCATAGATTCTCACACTCTATTGGGAAACAGATCATGTACCCTATTTCATGACATTTTAGGATCTTTTAAGAAAGCTAGGAATGTCTGAGTTACACCTCGGTCCAACCAACAACTAGTATTCTATGAATATCTCCATTAGAAATTGATAAATGGTTGGTTAATATAGGTGGATGATATATATAACTATAATATATATATATGTATAATTACTACATATATATACTATAGTGGTAAAACATTTCACTCTTGTCATGAACCGAAACACGTAGACCCACCAGTTTTCCTTTAGGAACCTAAGTAGGTTTGTTGTTTGTTTGTTTTAGTTTGATTATTTATTTATACATGCAATGAATTACTTGTATAAATAGACTATATTTAGTTATAGACTCCGTGGATGGTAACCTATTGGGATTAATATCTCTCACCTTGCATGGGAAACTATTGCACTTAGGTACCTGAGTATACATTATGTTCGTAGGACCATGGTTGATTTCTTGTGATTATTTTTCTCACTTCTGGGAGTTAAGAGCACATGACCCAGCTAGATCTGAGGATTCTCATGTAGTTTCCTTTTAGTATTTTTTTCATTTTTTTCTTGTATTGTATTATATCACTACCTTCATTAGGTATTTTTTTAGTTATGTATAATCATCAGGACATGCATGAATCTATTTTATATTGGTGTTTGTAATCCTTTGTATAAATTTTTATATTATTCTTCGGTTTGATTGTTAGTTACGACTTCAGTTGCTACCTATTTTCTATTATCTATGATACCACTTTTCTAATTTGATATGTGGGTATATTCTCCCCACTATCACCTTCTAAGATCCTTGATAATAGTCAACAACCTCTAGCATACAGAGAGGAATGCATGAGGCCAGGTAATCCACTAATCTGAACACCATCTTAGTGGTGATCTAGGTCGAGAATTTATAATGAACTTCCCTTCTCCACTTATAACATTTATTAGTCTCCTTAAAAAAATTTCCACCATTTTTCTTCTTTTAACTATGATCATAAAAGAACTATGGTCTTCTTCTCTGCATAGTTTTTATATTTTCATCTTAATTCAATTTTTTTGTTTTCATATCAAGATCATCATATGGATACATAACTCCATACAAAATATCCATTTTGATTTCTCATTGAACAATATCGTTATAGATACTAATGTATATTATGGATAACACCCTTTAGAGACTTGGTTTTAAGCCATTGAAGAGTCGATCAACCATAATTTCAGGTTAGATGATAATAACCGAATCATACCTCACAAGTCACGTATAATTTTTCTCATAGGTACCAATATATTCAACATAATTTTACTTTAGCATAAGAAACTCATTATCAGTCTTCATATTAATATTTAAATGAAAGTACCAATTTCAAAATATGTTCTTGAACTCATCCTAATCCATGGTGTCAATTTTAACACTTTCCCTTATATTCTTGATGATATTACAGCATTGATCAAGTATTCATTCTAAATGATAAATGGAAAAAATTAATTTTTCATGTTCCAAGTACTAGATAATGGAAAATATATTTTCATTTGTATAGATCAATTTCTTAGTAACTATAAGATTAGTGGTTCCACTAGAGGAAAGTGAACATTTCCTCATTAAGGACTCAAAATAAAGTTATTCCATCTTTTTCTCATTTGAATGATCAGTATGATTAATGTTTTTAGAAAGTTTCATGATCATAATAATGAGATATTTCATTATACATCCCATATAATTTTGCTAAAAAAGAGGAAAATAATTTTTGTTTCCATCATACTGATCATTAACATAGTTCTTTTTCCAAAAGGGAATTGATTTTTAATAAAATAAGAATATTATTTTAAATTTTTTCATAAAATATAAAAAAATGTTAAAAATTATATTTAATAAATAATTTTTATAATATTAATAACATTTATTAATACACTTTTAAAAAAATTGGTTTTGGAAGAAAAACGGGTTTTCGACCAAATAGAAAAATAAAGAGGATTTTTATGAATCAATTTTTTTGTACTCTTTATTACATAAAGAGTAGAAAGTGAATGTAAAACATCCATTATTATGAAATAACCATACAGGAATAAAATTACAAAGTTTCATGAGATACATATAATAATATATCAACGTTGGAAGAAAACCCTTCATAAATCCTGATAAACGATGAGATTGGAACATAAAATCATTACCACATTGGTGACTATGAATTGTAGACCTATAAAAGAATAAAATTAAATAAAACATAATATATTTTTAGAATAATTTAATTAATTATATTAAATTTCAATGGGGATGTATATAAACCTCATAAAAGAAGATAGGTTCATAACATAACAAATGTCTCAAGGATGGAATATTGAGACAAAAATCCATTACTGTAAGTCTCGATATCCTTTAGACTTATTCAAACCTCTTATATAATATATATAAGTTTATTATTAATATATTAATGAACTATAATTATATATATATATTATACCTTATATAATTTTCTTATTACATTTTATTACCCATTTATTAATAATTCTTTGTTAATGTCACACTTCGGTCAATAAATAATTTGTTTTTCATGTATATATTTTTATTTTCTTGGTCCTATTAGTTTTATCATGGTTACATAATCTCTATAATATCAATAATTATATAAATATAATGTATATTAAGTATATATTTATTTATAGTAATCCATGAAAAAATTAGATAGAAAAGGAAAATGAAGTGTTCATGGAGACGGTAGGTCATACATTCACATGAACGATGTTTCCATTTTCTCAACTGATTGATAAAATTAAATTATTTATTACCATTAATGTGTTATTATTGTATCATATATATCATTTATATTTATAAAATAATTACTTACCACCTTCCATGTAAAGCGTAAGTAAAAATGAATTACATCGCTTCACGAGGCGGTAGTCGGCCATACACACAAGCGACATTATTGTACCACCATAGAATGGAAAGTACGAAGGTATAATTGATCTAATTATTCAAAATTTATATTAATGTCATAAATATATTATAAATATTTTAAATCCATTGTTTCATCCATCCATGAATGGTAGCGATGAAAAAAACATCGGTTCGTTAGGCAGTAGTCCGCCGTAAACATGATCGACCGTTTCGTTTTCCATTTTGAGAAAGTGGAGATGTATATTGGTTATTAAATTAATATATTAAATTATTTTTGTATATTATATTTTTGTTTTATTATATTTCAATTGATAATAAAAAATTTCAGGAGAAGATATAATAAATAAAATGGAGTTTAGTGAAAAAAATTACCTCCGCTCAAGAAGCAACTCCCTTGAATTTCATATTAAGAATCATAGTGTTGGTATTTTTGGTGAGAAAGAAATATTGAAAATGTATAAGGATTTTTTGGAGGATTATTGGAATGGTTTGGATAATCTATATGTCCTGAAATTTTTAATTAAGCGACGGGTGGTGGTGGTCTTTTATAAGTGGGGTAAAGCATCCCACTTTGAAACCACATGAGAATTTCTCTGAAGAATCCAAAATAATATTCATTACCATGAAAAAAGATCCCAAATGACCATATATTCTCTCTTGGTATGGATAATATTGAAATTTTTCCATCCAATAGGATTATTATTTGTGTTATAGTCATTTTAACTCTTATCTTATTAGTTTGACCAATGGTACCCAATTTTTACCTTGACCAAAGTAATTAATTATTTACTATTTTCAGTATTCATTATGGGAAAAATTAATTTAAAATGATTATAAAGTATAAATTATTATGTTTCAAAATATTTAAACCATTTTTTCAAGTTCAATTTTCATAAGTTATAGTAAATAATTTAAAATTACCCTATAGATGCAATTTGAAATCAGGTTTCTAAAGACAAAATGTGAATATGTTTAAAAAGTTTTTTTAAAAAAATTCAACATGAAATTTTTTAAAATGAAATGATTGAATTTATTTATATATAATTAATGTAATTTTACTTTTAAACCAATTTTAAAAAAAAAATTATCCTTATAATTATTTTAAATGAAAAGGAAATTCTCAATGCTAACTTGAATTTTTCAGTATTAATTGAAAAAATAATCTTTTCTGAAGAATACCAAGAATTAAACATAAGATAATTTTGAAATTATTTTTTAGAAAATAAATTATATTTTATCTAATTATTTAATAAATTTTTCAAAAATTTATTTTATTATTGAATGATATTTTTTGACAAAATATTGTTTTCAAATCATATAAACACTTTTCCAAATATTGAGAATTTTTTGTCAATATATTTAATTTATATAAACTAATTAGAAATAATAATTAAAAATTAGTTATTGATAGTAATACCAATAAGTTTAACAAAAATGATATAAAATTATGTTTAAATAATAATATTAATAATATATTATCATTTGTTAAAACTCGGTGTTGAATTTAAATAAATAAAAACTCAATGTTTTGTGTAATACATGTTATTGGGGAAACTTGTTGTTTCCTGTAAAAATATATATAATTTGTTTTTACATTAATCAAAAAAAAATGCATAAAAAGAAAGGGTGTTATAGGAATACTCCCATTAACAATGTCATTCTTTACATTCCTATACATTTCTTAATAATAATTTGAGATCCAAAATATATAAATTAAATAATTGATAATATTTTTAATAGTTTCATTTGGGATGATTCACAAGAGGGGATAAATCATTGGGATAGTTTTTCAAGGCTATATTTTTTCATTAAGGGGGGAGGAATTAACTTTAATAAAATTGATATTATAATGTAGTGTATTCAATAAAAACACACATTTTATTCTTTCTCCCCATAGTCTTTTTAAGCTAGATCTATTTAAAAAAATTAAAGTTCCTCTATAGTTTTATTAACTAAATACAATAGTAAGGGATACCACCATTTGAATATCTTAATGAATCCATTTTAATCTTAAAAAATAATTAAATATGGTTCATTGTAAGGTGTGGAATACTATTTTATAAAGACAACCATATTATAAGAAGTATCATATTCCAATGGTGTTTTATACCAAACTTATGATTCCAATGATATTTTTTTCATCCTGAAATCACAGAAAGGATCTTATTCTTTATTATATTGTTGTTGAAAGATTATGATGTATGATTCTTAAGACCAATATCCTTAGGCTTATTTATCCTCTCCTCATTCTATTGAATCACACATGTTCCCTATAATGAGGTTACACAGTCCAGTTAGTTATGGTGAAACATCTTCCCAAGAAAGTTGAATTTTTTAATTTGGATTAATCTGAACTATGTTGTTCGTATGAATTATTATATGAAGATGAGAGTCTTTATACTGGTTTCAATGTGCATGTGTTGTTGTAATTATAGTCTGTAATATTTTATTCATATTTATTATGAAGGGGGATATGATTAATATATCTAGTTTAATAATGGAGGATGTGAAGAAGATGAATCCCAGTCTATTTGATTAATAATTACCTATCAATTTTTTTTAGAAACATGCGGGCGAGCTTCAGGATCATCAAGGTAAGTGAAATTTATTTATTGATGGTTTTTTGGTTCTCTTGGATTTACATATTGAAACATGTCATAATGGGCAAAATGATACTGAAATAGGTATATAAGTGAAACTCTTTCTGTTGTTTCATTCATTTTTTTATTCAAAAAGAGTTGTGACATTGATTTTTCCATCAAGATATGTCTGATACAATCTACTTATATGAATGCTAACTTGACTTGGGATATATTAGGACATTGGGTGTGGAATAATGTACCTTATTAGGGTATAAATATGAACTTATATAACTTTTATTCTCTAGATATCATAAGTGTAGGTAGACTTAGTCACGATCATAGGGGATTTGTGATTCTGGATTCATTGAAATTTTATAGAAATGTAAATTCAATTATCACTGATTCTCATGATTTATATTGTAAAATATCCCTATGCTAATCATGGAAGATTTTATTATATGTTATGTATGTGGAATTATATATACTAGTCTAGTATCTATTAGGCATCCTTCCATTTCACTAGATTATTGCCTACACTATGTGATCTTTCAGAGTCATGATCCAATAAGATGTGGAGATATTGCACACCTAGGATGAAATAAATATTATTATTGACTTATTATACTCCAATGACATTCAATATGAATGTTTTATGGACTACTAGGTGTTTGTTCTCTTCTTTGAGAAATTATGGACATTATTTGTTTTAACACACCTGATATACAACATTTCTATCCCCCCTGATATTGCTATTTATTTTTTCCATGTACCCATATTTTATTTTCATAATAAATTTATAAATTGTAAGCAATATATTTCTTCAATTATCATTTTTTCTCACTTTGTTATAATCTAACTTTTTATGACTCACTGATATATTTTCTCTTACCAATAATTTTAGATGACCCTTTCCTTCTTTCCACTCAGCCAATAAATTAAATTTATGACTATGTGTAGAAAGATGTTTTGTATAGTGATATTTATGGGAGATGATGCATAATTAATAGAAAATAAAAATTTTATAAAAATGATTTATATAGACACAAAACCATTTCATTATAGGATTGTTTGAATTTGTGAGATGAAATGTTAAATTGTAGAATTGATACAAAACATATGAATGATATGCTTGGGTCATCTTCATTGGTATTAATGAAATTTTCTCAAGTATATATTTTATCATCAGACCTGGGAGTAAATTTATTAGGTGACATATTTAGAAAAATAATTGTTTTTGGTTATTATTTGTGATTAGTTTTTTAATAATATTATTATTGACCTTAAAAATACACATCTTTAACCAAAAGCAGAATAGGAAGAACCTAAAAGGTCACATGATGAAATGATGATGTCATATGTTAATACATCTTTGGAGTGATATTTCATTTTCATATGATTGTTTAATTTTATTTTACAATATATATTCATAATTCTTAATAATTATTATTATTTTGAGTATTTGGTGGAAAACTGGATCATGGAAATGAATTTTGAGAGGTATGCCTATAGAAACTCATATTTTCTATATCCAAATAAAGAGGTATATTTGTAAAAAATGGAGAGACTAATGAAAATATAAATATATACCTATTATAAAGGATATTATTAGTATATTACTATATCATGTTTGATAAATCAATATAAATTATCTCTTGTGTCTTTTATAAATTATGTGTTCCCTCACCTATTTTCATCAGTCATATATAATTAACATTTTGAGGGCATGATCAATTTAAGGGGGTAGAATGTGACACCAAAACGTATTAGTATGTATTTACCATTATATAAATTTTATCTTGAATATATTATATCCCACAAAACAACAATCTAAAATGAACCACAATGAAAAAATAAACATCAACACATTATGAGAATATATTGTGAAACATCATTAAAAAAATTACAAGAAGATTAAAACCTCATGTAAATTTAATGATGGTAATAAATTAATATAATTTATAAATTTTAATTCTATTCATATTATTATTTTTTTAAAGAGTTATTTGATTAATAGAAAAAAATTAATAATTTTAGGATAAATAATTTATGGGATATTATTAAAATCAATTAATGTTAATAAGATTTTTTTTTCAGATATAATTTTTTATATTTTTTTCTATGTTTATATTAAATTTAATTGATCAATTAATATATTATTATAATAAAATATTCTTATAAAATTTATATGAAATAATATTACGACCATGAAGAGATTAAATAGTAATTTCCTAAAATAAAAAATTATTTTTCATTATAATTTATGTTTTAACTTAAAATATATCATCCTAAATATCTATGTTTTAATCTTATAAAATTATGTTCATTTTTTTACTAAGATAACATGAACATAGTTTGAATGTTTGTAATTTTATTGAAAAAGTGGAATTTTTGTTTCTAGTACATGTACAACTTTCAAAAATAATGTAAATGTTATGACATAATCATGACATACGAATCTCTCAAAAAGTAATGAAAAATTTTACTCAACAAAATATTTACTTAAGGATTAAAATAATTTATTAAAAAATATATGAAAAATTTGAAACCTATGTTTGATATTTTGGAAACTAAGTTATATTTTATTCTAATAAAAAATATATTTTGGTCCATTACCTTTAATTATATATTCACAACGTTACATTCAATTTTGACTTATTTTGAAAATAAAAAACCCATAATTTGTTTAATTTAAAAAAATACATTTTATTTGAATCAATACTATATATAATTATTTCTTTAAATAAGCATATATTCATTTTTATGCTTAAAAATACATGGTTTCTAAAAAATGTTACCGTTTCATTATACATAATAATCTTAAAATTAATTTTTATCAGTTTTAAAAAGGGAATATAATATTTTTTTTAGTATTTGTAATTAAACAATCGAAATTGTGTTATATTATTGATATTGTTGTTATGTATAAAAATAATTTACCATGTTAAAAGATAGTCACCACAGTAAAAGCAAATATAAGGTAAAAGTGTTAAATCAAGGTGTACATACATAAAATATCAAAAAAATTATAACATTAAATCCGTTTATTATGGATTTATAAACTTCACCTCATTTTATCATCATTTTTATCATATTTTTTTCCACTTTCCATGAAAAATACTTTTCTTTTTATATTAAGTAATATGTATATACAAAATTATCCCTCCTTTAAAATATAAAATGACCCCTCCACCACCCCTTAAAATAAAAAAATAAAATTCTTATCATGAAAATTATTTAGACATAATAAATTACCTAATAATACTCTCTAGCATCTTATATATTTTGGTCCATAAGGATTTTCCAAATTCCTTCAAAACCAAGATAATTTCCAATATGAGATTTGATTTAATTTTTGTAAGTGGGAACTTCTTATCATTATTTTTAATTTATATTATTCATCAATTTCTCATGGATACTAATTTAACTCTATAATAGAATCTAAATAATATAATTTATGCTGCTGGAATTATGAAATTATAATAATATAACATAATATTCATAGTCATTAATTGATTATTACTTGTTTTTATTTTGATCAGTTTACCCACCTACACGAGTGATATTATATATTTTTATGATGGATGGTTATGAAAACATAATAACTTTTATAATTATATAATAATAATTAAATATTATTTATTTTAAATATCTAATGGTAAAAATAATATTTGAATCATTATTAATATACCACCTTTTATTTGTTAAAAAAATTGATACAAGTGCATTATAGATTTTATCTTTGAGAAGAACGCTTGAAAAACACATATAATGTAACTAGAACTCTATAACTCATTATAAAAAATATATTTTGTTACCTTAAATTTTATAAAGTCTATTAACTATTGAAATTAGATTGATAATCCAGACTGTAATAGAAAAATAAATAAAGAACAATTAAAACTACTAAAACCAAAGATCAATATTAACTAAAGAAGTTATAAAATTGAAATAATTGATTATACTATATTAATATAAAAGTAAATATTTTTGAATAAGGTTATAACATAAATTTTTTAGGAGTCTATGATTATTATACATTAATTTAGATCAGGTTTTAAAATGTGGGAATCCAATGTAATGAGTTTTTAAAACTCAAGTTCTAGTCCTTCCTCCATTAAATAATTCTCCATGAACTCTATTAAAAAATGATTTATTTGTAATATCCTATTAATAACTTTTTTTTCATATTACCCTTATATTTTTTAGAATCAATATTTTAATATAAGATTATTCTTCTTTGATAGATCTCTTTATTTATAAAAACATGATGTTGTCAATAATAATTCACATCCTTTATAATGGATCTTTCTCCTCCATAATCATATTATTTATGTTGTTTCAGGAATATTATTCTATAAAACTCATTGAATATTTTAGTTCATTTTACACTACCTTTGAATTTATTTGAAAACAATTAAAAGGAATCTTCTTCATGTTTTATAAACAGGTCATTTTAGACATTATTTACAAAAGTATAGAAATAATATGATATTTAATGTTTTATTAATGAATTTACATTCCCTATTTTATAACAATTTTTATTAATGAAGACTCCTCTTAATGTTTTAATGGGTTTTAAATTTAATATATATTCCAATTTTTTTAAAATGTCTCATTTGATAAATAATGGTTAATATTTTATAAAAATAAATAATGATATTTCATTCCATTTATCTATATTTTTATCTTACACTCCATGTTTATTATATTTAAATTAATTTATTTTAAGTGATTAAATATTATCAATTATTTTAAAATTCTAGTAGTCATCGTGTTACTTTTATTCACTTTAAATATATTTTAAAGTGACTTAAACGTTTATTTTTTAAAATTGTGTTATGAAATCTTTATGAAAATTCATTCGATTCTTTTTTTCTATATGCTTCAGAAGTTTCTACCTCTTATGGAGAAATGTTCATGATCATCCTATAAGTTATTTCTTCATACACGTATAATGGGGGATTAATGTTTCATAATAATCAATGAATTTATTGAATTCATTATATGAGATGTTATATATGTAATGGAACACTTTTGTCCACAGTTTTTCCAATATTTGATTGATTTCATGTTGAGTACATTTGTATGATTTATTATTTATTTATTAGTGTGGTATTTTATACCCCTCCAATGAATTTGTTAAATATTTTGATCTCATGATATAAATATTGGAAATGGGCATTGATTTATGGTCCACTATATAGTGTTAAATAGGTTGTGATGCTTGATCTACTATATAGTGGGAAACATGTAGTGTTAACTGATCTACTATATATTGCGAAACAAGTAGTGATGCCTGATCTACTATGTAATGGGAAAAAATTAATGATCTTTGATCCATTATTTAATAGAAAATAGTTAATTATTCTTTATCCACTATTTAATGTGAAATGGTTAGTGATTCAAAATCCCTAATGTAATTATAAACATGTAGTGATGCATGATCAGCTATGTAATGGGAAATATAGTGTGATGCATGATCCACTTTTTATGGGAAATATGTAGTGATGCCTGATCCATTATGTAATGAGAAATAGGAGGTGATTCTTGGTCCACTAATTTTATTATGGTCTTAGTAGTTAACCTTGTAAATTTTATTATTTCCTATGCTAAGTCTTAGGAGACATTTATATTCTATACCTTATGTCAATGTTATGTTTTATGGATCATGATTATTGTCGTACATTTCTATATTATTATGCTATGGTATATATGTGATCCTTAATGGTTATATGTTATTATATAATTTCTCTAAGTTAATCCTTAATAGTTCCAAGATACTTTTAATTATATAGTTATCTCATTATCATGTTCTCTTATATTCTTATATTCCATACGTTTATGATTCATTGATAAGTTTTACTTTACTTAATGTCAAAGATCACCACTTTTTTCCACTTACATGGGAAATTATATGAAGGCCTATGTGTAAAAGGAATTTTTATGTAAATATATTTGTGTTAGATGATAAAGACTTAATTTAAAACAATAAGATCATAAATTTAATCACTAAATACACTAAATATTTAGGTTATAGTATTCTATGAATATGTGATATAAAATATTTAAATTAGTGATGTTGTCATGAACCGAATCTGGTTGCCACCAAAACTGGCACCAAACCCAGACCGTGACATGACCTGAAGGGAATTCCCTATCCCCACGGGCGTGCACAAGTGCCCGGGTATCATTAATTTAGGTTTGGGAAAAATTTACCCGAGTTTGAAAGCATAAAATAATAAAAACAATCCATAATATAAATCTGAAATTTTTGAGCCAATCAAGACTTAAGTAAAAACTAGAACTGAGTAAATTGGTTTAAAGATAATACAAATGGTCCAAATAAAAATAATTATAGCATTAAGACATCCCCAAGGACTCCACACGACTAGTGGTCATCGCCCCCAAGCTATATCCACAACTCTGCACCAAGGATAGGAACTAAAACCCTGAACCGCCATCACCCTTAGCCTTTCCTTTACCTGAATCAAACATAACAAAGTCTACTTACAACCAAGGGGTGTAAGTAGGGTGTGATCCTAATCCCAATAGGATACCACCCAATGATTCCAAGGAGTATGAAATACAATGTTAAAAAGCAAGCAGTTTTCAAACGCAAGGAAAAGTAGTGTTAAAATTTCAAGAAATGAAACCTCCAATTAAAAATAGTTTTCAATCCAAAATTTCCATAATATTAACGCATTAAAATAGAAATGTTATATACTGTAATTTACTTCCAAACAAACCCTAATACATGGGTAAATACTACCAATCCAATGAACAACAACATGGGGAACACCCCTAGGAACTAGGTTGTCTTGGGCCCTATGTACCTCGTACCTCGGTGTAATGTAACCATAGAAAAATCCATTCCTCTGCATGATACACTAGTAGGGAATATACACATAACCTATTGGTCCGCAATAATCATCCACATAGTTTAGTTAGAGTTGTCTTTATTCAAATGCTAAGTGAAACAGGGACAAAACCCATCTGGTCCACTAGTCGTACTAGTACAAATCCGCCCCACCTAGGTACCTGGGCTTCCCCTTTTGTGCTCAATAAATTTCAGCATGAAACATAAATAAATTTTCAAATAAAACACCATTACAATTCAAACACAACCAATACAGTAGCTATCACATTTTATACCACTTAAAACACGCAACAAACCACTTAGATTTTTCATAAAACAATTCCTCAAAATCCCGTAGTGTTTCGGACACAAAACTCCTTATAAACCTCACATGAATACTATTTGCACATTTTTAAGTTTCCAAAACAGAAAGGGAATCCTACTACATTTTAGTGAAAACAAAAAATAATTTTTAGGGCATCCCCATATGGTTCAAGAAATGACATCGTTGCAAAATCTCCATTATTACACAACACAACTCTTAGAATTTCATGTGGTTCACAAACACCATTAAAACCAGATTTTTCAGCAACAAACACAAGGTATAATCATTAAAAACATTATTTTTATCCATATTATAGTTATATAAAATCATCTAATTACTTATAGGGTAGCCCCAATTAAACTAATAAAACATTTCTATGAAGAAACCCCCAATTTCACATGAAATTGGCATTTCGGATTCATTCTAAATACAAAAACCACTAAAACTATTTTTTTCAGCAATAGTAAAATTAAATAAGAATTAAAATACCATAAAACAGTATCCAATTCACAAAGAATTCATACACAATGGAATCACCTACCAAAACCAACGAAACCCTTCCATTGTGAAAAAACTCAAATTCAACAACACTGCACCTCGAGGAAGGTAAACAAGACCTAAAACCAGAATTTTAGACCATGAAACACAAGAAAAAACCATAATTTTTAAACCCCACATTCTGGACATTAGTAAACTCAATGATAAATGATGAAACCGGAAGTACATTGGATGTAACCCTGAACAAATTGAAAGAAGAAAGAAGGAGAACAACTTACTTAAAATATCTTGTAGAAATCACCCACAAAAATACCAGTACATGATTTTAAAAATACCCAAACCTTCATGGGAGGTTAGAAAAAGGATAAGGAGATCATTTAGGAATTTTAATGGGGTAAAAGAGTAAAAATTGAGAGAGTTATGAAGGAAATACATTAACTCTTCAAATCTGGGCGATTTGAGGAAGCCTATGAAGTTCTGCACCAATTCACGATTAACCAGATCTCCAAAGAGGGGGGAGAGAGCTCAGACGCACGGCTGGGTTAATTGGTCTTGTGTGAGACTTGGAATCACCAAAAAAACCCAAACATTGAATTAGTTATAACATAATCAAAATTTATTTTTAAAACAGGAATTGGGCTTTCGGGCATGCCCAACCCCTTATGTAAACAAAACCATTGGGTGTTCTCCAACCCCAAATTTACCCAAGTAACAAATTTGTGGATTGATAGACTTGAACGATACTACCTCTTACCTATAATACACCATGGAGAAAACTGAGTCACTAGTATGGGGTGACCCAATCTGGACATCCCACCACTAGGGACAACACAACTTCTAAGACAGAATAAGGATAACAATTGGGGAAGGAACGAACGGTATCCCCATCATAAGGGGTAAACTAACATTATGACTTTTCCAAGATAACACACATGATACCCATGACGGGTCTCCCCACCATAATAACAAACAAAACTTTCCTTAAGACAAAATCAAGACACTAACAGGGGGCCTCGAACAGACTTCCCAGCATTAGGGGTAGATTAATATCAGAATTCTTCCAATGAATCTTACATGAGTCCCATTGTGGGTATACCCCAAACAAAAACCAACCATATTAACTAAATAGTATGGGATAACAACAAAAAAACAACAGAATTTTAAGGAGCTGGCATAGCCGCACGGTTGGTTCACACAGTTTGGGAAATCGTGAGTTAACTCTGCGGATCATTCTGTCCAAAGAGGAAACTTCACAAAGATTCCTTGGCTAAGGATCATGGACGTGGGGAGACCATGTGGTAGCTACTGTCTCTTATCTCATGGTCCCCTGGGTTGGCATATGGTTACTGCTAACCACACACAAACTATGCCACTCAACCTGCCTAACACAAATTTTAATCTTTTCTCCAAAAACACAAGGGACCCCAAAGGGGAAAAAATCAAATCAGGGTATGACATGGGAACAAGGTACTCACACCTCTTTCCACAAAATGTGAGAAATTGGAACATGAAGACGACACCAGAGGTTTAAACTATTCCTATCTTTCATATTGATGATATGACCTTGACCAAAAGTTTGAACAACTCTAGGATTTCCCTTAACTACGCGCTGGCTTCTCTCCGGGGCCTATGGCTGGAGCTCAATGGATTGAAGCATCTTCGACCTTGTAGTTAGAATTTAGAAACCCCTAATCTGAACATCTTCTTCCAGTTCCAAAAGCAATTATACTATAATATCAGATGGTCTCATTGAGACATGACACACTTTAAACCCGCTTTTCCCCAACCCATCATTTTACCAAAACAAGAACTTAGAGGATGCACAAACATTGCCCCTTTTTTTTATCGGATGCTAAACAGCGGAATGAAAGGACAAATAGAAACACATTCCTATATAACACATGATTTAGAATTTCTTATAGGGAGACACACATCCAACAAAAAATAATTACTCTCATAAGATTGCACAATCTTTACCCTTAGAGTCAAATGAACACATGACATCGCAAGGCATCACCGAACATAACCATTGTGGATATAAAAAAACACAAAGAGAGGGACCTTTTACTAAGTCCCAAATAGCACATGATTCCAGCAAGTGTCCATAATAGCCACTCTTGGCCAGATCTTGCACACTGGTGGCCTAACATGTACTCTTGCTTCAATGAGACTGACGAAAGTACCAGAGGTACTTTAATACATCATTCTACACTGACAACCCTGAACTTCTTTGACCTTAGACAACTTAGGAAACATAAGAAACTAAGGTCTATTTCAACCTCCCACAAACACTCTCCCACTATAGGGGGATCCACATAATTGAAAAAGAAGAGGGGTAAACATAATCTCCAAACCTCAAGAATAAAGTCCTTATGTTGATCAAATGGAGGATCATCCAACGGTGAATCACCATAGGCCAAAGATGAATCATACATTAACACTTTATGGGGGCGTACCCTATCCTACAGTAAAAACCAAGGACCCAACCAATCTGGTTATATGGTTACAACATGCCACAAACCTGAACCGAACACACGAGGGAAGCCACCACATTGGCCTCCCAAAAATTTCCTCAAAAGAAACCACCGACCAACACTTCATTCCAACTTATCAATGAAACGGAAACCCAAAACATCGTTCAAATAAGAGGAGTTATTGAACTCGAAACATCCCACAATAATAATCCCGAAAACACATAATCCATACCTCCCTACCATACATTATCAAAACACAACACTTTCCTTCAAAAATATTATTAAAAAAACAGTGTTGGGGGGTTGCGCGTTTACCAATGGTATCTCATGAGCCTCACACATGCATGTTAACATTCCACACAGGGAACACACCTAATATCCATCCATATTCCCAAATAAACCTATGCATGTGGTCACCCTTGATTACACCAATTACCAAAAATCAAACCTTTCATCTTTTTAAAATAAAAACTTTTAACCACAATTTTCCTTTCTAAAAAAAATAACAATAATATCAAAACGCAATTTTTCACCTCACAAACCAATTTAGAAAAGAATCCATAATTCAATAAAATCAAATATTCATGCCTTTAACAATCATTTCAAAACATTTCAACCCATTTCAAAACATTTCTAATTTCAGGAAAAACACCATTTCATAAATCTCCATTTAATTAAGAACTCAACTCTTCTCATTTCAAGACAAGGTTCTAAAAGTTCATAATTTTATTTTTGTTCAGTAGTAACCAAACCCAAAATCCATATTCAACCCCCACACAAAAATTATAGAACACTTAATTCAATCTGAAACACTTTTACATTGTTTAAAAAAAATTCCACAAGAAACATAATTTCGAAACCCCAATTAACATAGTTCATACTTTCAAAGGAGGTGTAAACACATAATTTACCCTTTTGAAATAATTATGATATTTCATTTATAGGCATTAAAAAAAATAAAACCATTTTCAGTTTACTAGAAAATAACTTCAAAAAAATTCACACTCCTTAAAGTGAAGTCATTTTTTTTCTTAAAAAACCAAGTTTCCAAGATTCCAAAACAAAGAGACACAAGACAATGTGAGAGGAAACTAGTTTCGGTGGGTGACTCGGGCATATGGTTGGCAGCCATATTCCAAAAACTTTTCCATCACAGAGAGTATTCTAGGGAAATATCCACGGATCCACATGGCTTTCCAGGCCCTGGGAGCTCACTGAGATTATTCTCCCAACTCTCTTTTCATTTCCCATAGTCATCATTAAACCAAGAAAACCAAAGGACTCAGATAAATCCATACTTCCCCGGGTGAATTGAATCCCATCATGAGGTGTGATGGCCAGGCACACTACCCATGACTGAAATGTCAAGTCCCAACAATCCTAGCTCCAGACTATCCTGACTCTTCCCCAAATAACATAACCCAAGGAGCGAACCTCCTTTGATACCATTTTGTCATGAACCTAATCTGGTCGCCGCCAAAACTGGCACCAAACCCAGCCCGTTACATGACCCAAAGAGCGTTCCCTACCCCCACGGCTTACAGAAGTACCCAGGTATCATTAATTTAGGTTTGGGCACGATTTACCCGAGTTTGAAAGAATAAAACATTAAAAAAATCCATAATATAAATCTGAAATTTCTGAGCCAAACAAGACGTAAGTAAAAACCTGAAGTGAGTACATTGGTTTAAAGATAATACAAGTGGTCCAAATAAAAATAATTATAGCATCAAAACAGCACCAAGGACTCCACACTACTAGGGGTCATCGCCCCCAAGCTATATCCACAACTCCACACCAAGGATAGGAACTAAAACCCTGAACCGCCATCACCCTTAGCCTTTCCTTTACCTGAATCAAACATAACAAAGTCTACATACACCCAAGGGGTGTAAGTAGAGTGTGATTCTAAGCCCAATATGATACCACCCAATGATTCCAAGGAATAAGAAATACAATGTGAAAAAGCAAGCAGTTTTCAAACGCAAGGAAATGTAGTGTTAAAATTTCAAGAAATGAAACCTCCAATTAAAAATAGTTTTCAATCCAAAATTTCATGAATATTAACACATTAAAATAGAAATGTTATATACTGTAATTTACTTCCAAAAAAAACCTAAGACATGGGTAAATACTACAAATCAAATGAGAAACAACATTGGGAACACCCCTAGGCACTAGGTTGTCTTCGGCCCTATGTACCTCGTACCTCGGTGTAAAGTAACCATAAAAAAATACGTTCTCATGCACGACCCACTAGTAGAGAATATACCCACAACCTAGTGGTTCCCAATAATCATCTACATAGTTTAGTTAGAGTTGCCGTTATCCAAATTCTAATTGAAACAGGGACAACACTCATCCGATCCACTAGCCGTACTAGTACAAATCCACCCCACCTAGGTACCCGGGCTTCCCCTTTTGTGCTCAATCAATTTCAGCATGAAACATAAATAAATTTTCAAATAAAACACCATTACTATTCAAACACAATCAATACAGTAGCTATCACATTTTATACCACTTATAACACGCAACAAAACACTTAGATTTTTCATAAAACAATTCCTTAAAATCCCATAGTGTTTCGGACACAAAACTCCTTATAAACCTCACATGCATACTATTTGTACATTTTTATGTTTTGAAAACAAAAAGGGAAGCCAACCAAATTTCAGTGAAAACACAATATCATTTTTAGGGCAGCTCCATATGGTTCAAGAAACGACATCATTGCAAAATCTCCATTTTTACACAACACGACTCTTAGAATTTCATGTGGTTCACAAACACCATTAAAACCAGATTTGCAACAAAAAACACTAGAGATAATCATTAAAAATAGTATTTTTATCCCTATTATAGTTAAATAAAATCAACTAATTACTTATATGGTAGCCACAATTAAATTAATAAAACATTTCTCTGAAGAAACCCCCAATTTCACATGAAATTGGCATTTAGGATTCATTCTAAATACAAACACCACAAAAACTATTTTTTTCTGCAATAATAAAATTAAATAAGCATGAAAATACAATAAAAATAGTATCCAATTCTCAAAGATTTCATACACAATGGAATCGCCTACAAAAACCAAGGGAACCCTTGAACCCATTGTGTGAAAACTCAAATGCACCACCGCCGCACCTCATGGAAGGTAAACCAGACCTAAAACCAGAATTTCAGACCATGAAACACATGATAAACCTCTAATTTTTACACCATACTTTCTAGACATTAGGAACCTCAATGATAAAGGAAGAAACCCTAAGTACATTGGATGTAACACTAAACAAATTGAAAGAAGAAAGAAGGAGAACAACTTACTTAAAATATCATGTTGAAATCACCCCCAAAAAATACCAATATCTGATTTTAAAAATACCCAAAACTTCAAGGGAGGTTCGAAAAAGGATAAGGAGATCCTTTAGGAATTTGAATGGGGGAAAAAGAGTAGAAATTGAGAGAGTTATGAAGGAAATACTTTACCTCAACAAATATGGGCGATTTGAGGAAGCCTATGAAGTTCATCACCATATCGCGATTAACCAGATCTCCAAAGATGGGGGAGAGAGCTCCGACACACAGCTAGGTTAATTGGGCTTGGGTGAGACTTAGAAGCATCGAAAAATCCCAAAAACTGAATTAGTTATTACATAATCAAAATTTATTTTAAAAACAGGAATTTGGATTTCGGGCAGGCCCAACCCCTTAGATAAAAACCCAAATAAACCATGATTATGGATTTCTAAAAGCTCCAAATTACCATGGTGGTGTTAATAGGTCATGGGAGGTTATTTAGGAAGTTTAATGGATGAAAAAAGATGAAAAATGAAAACGTTATAAAAGATACAAAATTTATTTTTTAATCTGGAATTGGGCTCACTGTTTGGCCCAATTCACGAATACTCATCTATTCCTCCCTAAAACCTAGGGAAGCCCCCAAAACAAAGCAAGGATGTAAATTAAATGAAAAATACCATTGAAATATGTCTTGTATGTGATATATGTTCTATAAAATATGTACATTTTAGGATCCGGAAATTTTATTTGGAAGTAAAAAAAACGTGTATGGAATGTGTTTTAACATAATACCTGAGGTTTTGGGTTTGGGGAATCAATTGATGGATACTATTATTGTAATGCTACTACCCTAGTAGTGATACAGACGCCCATCTCACATGTTTCCAAATTTGATCCTGCATTGACTAGGATATCATCCTGTATTTAGTTATAGATAAATTTTAATCACATATAATATAGTTATATATGAAATAATTAGCATGATGGGTGGAAAATAACAGGTTCCATGAGGAAAAAGATGTTAAGGAGAAATAAATAAATTCTGGTAAAACAAAATAATCCTAGGGTGGAATAATTCTAGTAGAGGATTACCCAGAGAATAGAAAATGAACATATGTGGGGTGTGATGGTTTTTTAGACTATAAATAGGATAATCATTCTGAATAATACTTTTTATCTCAAGGGATAAATGAATCAATAATGGTATTGTCTCAAGTCATTATCTATTTACTTTATGGAAAAAATATAGAGATTATAAAACCTACTCCATCCTACTAAAATACTATAATGAAATGACCTCCTTGTAATGTTTCTAAATGTAAAAATTATATACATATAACTAATTATTAACATGATAAGGATCAATATCCTAACCATGGATTCATTAAAGGATCCATATAACCTCTAGATTAAGTTTTACCATCTGAGAAAGGAGATTGTATTTTAAACTCTAGGATAAATCATGTCCTTTTTGGAAAGGTACAAGAGGATAAAATAGTATTTAACTAGGATATATATCTCTAGGGTATTAATAAACATGATAACTCATCCACAAAAGTAGTTGACTTGAATAAGAAAGTTAGGATAGATCCAAAACATAATCATATTTCACCCTTTTTACAAGGACCTTCTCTCAAAGGTGTTATACCATCAGAAGATCCTTTGATTGGGCATGATGATAGATAAAATATTTTCATCATTTTTAATATTTGTTTAATTATTTAACACCATCCAATTAAACAATTTTATCTAATTTTCATCATGTTTTTATTTTTGTTGTGTTTTGTTCTTTATTGGAAAAATTACTTACTTTTAGAATTTATTTATTTTAATTTATTAAAGTATATCATCCGTAACATTTTTATACAATAATTTATTTTATTAAATTATTATTTTGTAGGATTAAAAACATCTTGGGATTAATTTCATTTTTCCAAACCATGATCTGAATCGAATATATTTTGGCCCAAAATATACTCACAAGTTGAGCATGAAAATCTATACACAGATCATGATAATTTTAAAGTTGGGACCATATCTCATAAATTGATAGTCTAAAGGATCCAAACTTTATCTTGGAGAAGGATAAAATTCATAGGAAAAATTTTAAAAACTATGGACCCACATGGTTCTTCCTATTTCAAGTCAATAAATGCATAGAAAATCATATTTTTTAAATTCAATGATTTTTATAGGATAGAAAACATTTTTGGAGTAAATGGACTATAATGTCTTCTACACATGTTGGATGAAGCTATAATTTTTTTCAAACGGTAAAATCATTTTTGAACAACTTTATTGAAGAATCCATTCCTCAATTCAATCATTAAATGGGTTTAGAATGAGAAAAGTTATTTTGGAAAATTCTAGAGCCAAAATTTCACCCCATTGCATATAAATAAGAAACCATCGGTAGATTTAAGAGAATTTATTAGTTCCTTGGGATATTACACAACACCATACAATAGTGATATCTCTTATTTAATATATATTTCCTTTATTTTATTTTATTTTTCTTCTTTTCCCATGTAATAAATGCATCTTTTTTATTTATGTGTTTCCATTTTCTTCTTCCATAACTTATTCTCTTACAAAAAATATATCATTCACTCTATCTTATATCTTTATATTATGATTCCATTTCAATTTGAAATTTAATGTGACTTGACTAAGGAATGGTCCAGTGGGAGGTTTCATGGAATTATTAATAATTTTTCTTCAATTCAACATTTTTTAAATCTTTTTTTATGGTTATAATAGTATTTCATATATATGGAAGTCATACACCATGGAATTGTTAAAAATTCCCTTAATTTTATTTTATTTATTATTTTTTCAATTAAATATCTTGGGACAAAATTCATATGGTTGATTTGGGTTTTCTATAAGGGATAAAACATCATATCGTGGAGTTAGGTCTTTTAATAATTGCATTCCCAGTTGACGTGTTATATTATTTGAAAATTGGAGGAGGTGAGGTTTAGTGTGCTGAAGGAATGATAAAATCACAGAAACAATAAATGAAAGAAATGTAATTTTCTACCTAAGTTAAATAAATATAATTTTCTAATTAAATTGAAATAACAATTAAATAATAAAAGGAACCTTGTGACCAACCATAGGACCAGGTGGTTTCTTTTTGACTCTCATTCTTTGTCACATTTTCATGTAATAATATTGTAATTTTATTTCAGTTAATTATTTTTCAAAATAAAAAACAATTGTTTTCCATAAATAATAGAACAAAATAATTATATTAGGTGAATTAAAATTCACTGATTTAACCGCTTATGATGCTCTTCAAGTGAGATGACAGTAGTTATGATATATACTACATTAGGAAAAGAAAAACTTCTTTTTTCCATGCCCTAAGATAAGAATGTGTCAAAACTGGAATGATTGATGGTGAGATAACCATTATTTTGATCACCTTTTCTATTTTTTCATTATAGAATGGTTTTAATTTGGTTTGAAAAAATATTATTTTTTCCATTATGTATTGAAATTATGATTAACATGCATGGATTTATTACTCATATGTATAGAATCAAAAACAACATAAAGCATCCCAAGAAGGTTAAAGTAGACATAAGGTGAAGAAACATAGATAAAGAAAAGAACAAATGATGATCGAGGATGAAATATTATTTGAATAGATTCATACATTGATGGAGAAACCATTACCTGAACAAATACCTAATGCGTGAGACCAACAAGCCCTGGATAACTTCTGGAATGAATCCGAAGATAAGTTTAATATCTTAAAAAAAGAAGAACCTTCACCATTGATGAATGTTTCACTAGTTTTCCCTAATTTCACTGAATACATCGAAGAGTTTGAGGAAATAATTAAAGAACATAAATATACTAACCTTTTTAAAAAATTTAACAAGATAAATATGAATATGCAGAGAGTGAAGATGATGAATCATGTGATAATAGGATTATGGGAAAAGATTGAGATCAATTTTTATGTAACTGGGAAGAAGATGAAATAAAAGAAGATATTCATGTCTATAAGATAGATGAATCATTACATGCCTACCTTTTTCAATCAATGGAAGTGGATAAATAATACAAGTTATAGAATTTGATGAAATGTTGGAGGATCCCAACTACCTACCTCCATCTACTATGATCCAACATCAAGAGGCACTTATCACTAATGAAGTGATTGAATTAGAACCAACTAAGGGAGATGATATTTCTTTGAACTATTTATTATATAATTATATTCAATATTATTTGAGTATAACAACTTGTATTTTTTTAATTTTAATATTTGATCAATTCTTGTCATTCCTTAGAGTAATATAAAGAAAAAAAACATTCACCTATTGAGGAACACATGAAGTTCCCTGGATTTGATGTACATGATTTTGAGAAATCCCATCAAGATATTAAAGAAGGTGAACTGAAGGAAATAAATATATATTATTTACACACTATAAGGGAGAATTTTTATTTAAACTCTTTATTTTTATTTTATTGAATTGAAAATAAATTCTGACTGTACTTTTTAAATTATAATTTATAGAGCCCATGTTGAGCCAGCTACAGAAAAAGAGAGGGTTGTATAAATAATAACCATGTAATAGGATGAAATATAAATAATTATACCCCATACATGAAAGTTATACCAAATTGTGAAAGGGATGGATATAGTATACTCTATATTTATCTCATTACTCATTAAAGAAGAATAAACCCAAGTTGGGAAAAAATATGTGGTGATTCAAATCAATGAAACTCCACCCACCATCGAATAATGCAGGTACTAACCTTTGTAGGTATTAAAAATTTACAATCCACTTTAGGGAAAATAATAATAAATATTACTTTATATTTCTTATAATACTTTTAATTTCATTTTATAGAGTTTCATTAACATGCAACCCCAATCAATCATATCTTTTTGATCATAAATGACTTGATATTTATGGTTAATTGAGTAAATTTCTTTTATTAGAGCATGATAGAAAAGGTGTACCTCTAATAGTGAAGTAATGATGAAAACTAATCATGGGAAAGGGGGTTAATGTTTAATTTTTTTATTTTAAACTCTATATTTTTTCCCAAAAAACTGTTTTGAACTTAAACTAGAAATTGTGTGCCCAAGCTTGAATGATGATTTACATGACTTATCTATGATATATTAGTTTCTTAGGAATCCTTTTTACCATGTTTATATTTCAATTTCAGTGGAATATAATTAGTAAAATGATGAATTTCATAATTGAAATAAATCATGGATATTAAAATGATGACTCAGGATTTATAGAAAATACTATATTCATTTAAATGATATTTCCCACCCTTTTCATGATTTTAATTTCTAAAAATCATGTGAAATGGTTTGTTATTTTTATTTATGGAAATGAGTGATTTTCTAATATCAAATTTCCCATTACCTAGAGTATATAAATACCAAGTACATCTTATTTATTCTTGATCATATTTCATGAGTGATCTAGGGACATGTAACCTAAAAAAACATGTATTTGAACTTATCAAAGCTATGACTGTGAAAAAGAAAATTTAAATGATTTAAAAATCTTTTGAAAAGTCTTTTTCATAAAATAACACTTTACATAAATCTTTTTTATCCCATAGTGACCATGAATGACCGTTTTAGGTATGATCCATGTTTCAATCCATTTTTACCAATTTTTACCCTCCTCTTAGTATTCTTATGATATTTTTATGTCATTTTTTGGGGGTGAAGGGAGTCATGGTGGGAGGGAGGATTTACATTTAAAATATAGTGTGGGGGTTTTACATATGGGGATTAAAGAATTTTGTTGTATATTCATTTTATTCTTTATTGTTTTCTCCTTTTCAAAAAAATAGAAAATAAAAAAAATGAAAAAGTGAGTGGTGTTTTGGGAAAAATAAAAAATCACCATCAATTAACCAATTATTTTCATCATATGTGGTTAAGTGATGGATGCGAGGTTTATTCTGATAATGAATTTTGAAAAGTAATGAAACATGATTTTTGTTTGAAAAAAAGTATCAATGTAGATGAAAAATTCAAGAGGGTTCACAAATCATTTATTATGATTTTTTTTGATCATTAGCATTCATTGATTTTGGGTAAATTGGGAGTTGTTACAATTTAAAGGGTATAATTTTATTGAGATATTAATTTTTATATCATTCAAATTACATTAGATATTAAACTTATCCTTGAGATTTAATTTTTAATTCAAACCAAACATAAGCCTTATATTCAATTGAACCTTGATTGAATAGTCCATAGGATTTATGTGTCTTTTGAATTTATAAAGTGGAGAAAATAGTTACTTTACAAGCATGTGGATATAGATATTTTTTTGAGGATATCAAAACAAATCTATCTGAATTAATATCATGAGTGATAAGAGAAAATATTTAAAAGAAGGGTTGATCATGATTTAACATGTTTGATAATAAGAAAATAAGAAACAAGAATGAATGAAAGGATAAGAAACATAATTTTCAAATGACAAAAAGTAAAATACATGACTTTTCTTTTTCTTTGAAAAATGAAAAATTAAATTTATATTTTATGTGAAATTTGTTTTTAAAAAAATTCCCTAAAAAATTATTTTATTTGATTACTTTCTAATTTGAATAATCGTAACATTGGTGCCCTTTCACTTTCAATGTCGAGATTTTATACATTTTGAAAATCAAGATTTTTTGGAGGGTGAATTTATATTCCTAATATTTCAAAATTTTCCATATTTATTTTAATGATTTAATACCTTATAAAAAAACAATTTGAGCAAATTTGCAACTTTTTTCGATTTTTTGTGTTTTTTGGGATTAATTAGAATAGTGGTCCAATTTTGGAATTTAATTATTTTAATTTACTTATTTATTTTATCCATAACATTTTAAAATCCAATTTAATTTGAAAATTTATTATTTTAGTCTTAAATATGTCTTGGAATTAAATTGATTCTTATAAACCAAGGGCTGAATCGAACATTTGGTGGCCAAAAATATTTTCGCATATCAGGCCTCAAAATATCTATAGAAATATTGTTTTTTTTGAATTTTGGACCATATATCATAAAAGACGGGTCCAAAGGTGCTAAAATATTACCTAGAGATTGATAAAATTTGTAGGAACATATTTAATAACTCTAGACCCACTTGATTCTTTTGATTTCAATGATATAAACATGTTGTAATTTTTTTTTAAAAAAATTATCTATTATTCTTGGATAGAATAAATTTTCAAAGTAAATGGCATATAACATCTTTTATACATGGAAGGTGAAGCTGAAAATTTATTGTCCAACATGGTTTTTTTAAAAACATCATAGAAGAGGCTAGAGGCCATATGCGGATTGATAAGAATCAATCATTTCCTGATGATCTTCCACTTTGCTACACCATAGGGATACCATAATTTTAGTAATTCATTTTTTTATATTATATATATTTTATATTTTTCCATGTAACATAGGTATCTTTTTTATTAAAGTGTTTCCCTTTACTTAATCCACCCATTTTTATCTTCAAAATCTAATCTTATTCACTCCCTCTTATATCTTTCCATCTTAGACTCTATTAATATTGAAATACAAAGTGAATAACCCAAGAGATGTACCTAGTGGGTGTTTCTTGTTATTATTGTTTATTTTTATTCAATTCAACATATTTTAAATCAATTTGTGGTGGATGAGAGAATATTTCACTAGAGTAGTGATCATCCTTCAATGAACTATTTCCAATTCCATTCATTTTATTTGATTTATTATTTTTTCCATCCCTTATCAAGGAAAAACCCTTCATAAGAGGGAATAAGGGTTTCCTAGATAAATAAAACACTATATAGTAGAGGCAAGTCATTTAGGAATTTCATTATCAGTTGAGGTGTTATCCTATATTTCAATTAAAGAATGTGAGGTTAGGAACACTAAAGGAATGGTAAAAAACACTTAATAAATAAAAGAATAGTAATTGGTGGATTAATTTTCATTAAAATAATTATCAAATTGAATTTAAATAATGATTAAGAAATTAAATAACACATGTGACCAACCCAAGTCTGAAGAAAGTTCTTTCGGACTGTAATTCTATGTTTTATCTGCATGTTAGGTTAGTGTTATTTTATATGATTGAATTATTATCCAAAACTACATACCATTATTTTCAATAAATAATAAAAGAAAAAAATTGATATGGTGAATTAGACATTAGTGATTGAACTGAGCGCAACAAACCTCATGTTTGATGACCCTAGTCAGTCTCTATGGTGCATTAGGAAAATAAAATTTTCCTTTTTCCAACCCTACTATAGGTGGGTGTCATAGGATTTTAGCTATTTTTTCTCAGTCCGTTATTATATCAGATGAAAGAAATTTGTGAATGGTGTGGAATGGAATCAGAGCTGTAAATAAATAAGCAATGAGAATTTATTTTTGATTTCAATATGGAGAAGAAATACAAGATATATATTTAGCATGGATCATAAATAATTTAAGAAGACAATATCATTTAGTTTCACTCATATTTATGTTTCAATATATCACATATGGATAATGAATCTTTTTTATTCAACACATACCTTTTTAATATAAATATAATTCATAAAAAAAATTAAGAAACCCGTTGTATCCATCCAGATATGAAATTTAAATATCAGATCAATAATTTTTGGTCTAACATTATGATATAATAAGATGAATTCTCCAGAACAGTTATTTTGTAAATTTAATCATTTGGATTATGAAATGGTGAAAATGATTAAAAAGTTTCTTTATCAATTTTTGGATTATGGTGGAGAAAATAATTTAGTTTTTGATCACAATTATGGAGTGGTGGTTACTATACATAGGAAAATAACATATTATGCATAAGTCATATGGATAATTTTTAGTATATTGCATTAGTGATACATGATGGAGGAAAGGATACTGATTGGGTTTCTATTTTTTTGGGAGGATCAATGGTCTAAATTATTACATGAAGATTTCAACATGTGTGTCACAGAAAGGACTATGAAGCTCAGTTTGATAAAGATCATGACCTCCTTTAAGAAGGCTATTGATTATCCATTGTTTGTCTTTTTTATATTCTAGATAATTTCATGGTGGTTGTTTTATTTTGAATTTTGGATGGTATTTCTCTTATATTTATGATTTCATGTATGGTGTCATTTATGAGTGTTCCCACTAATCCTCCAAAATTGATCAATCTAGATAAAAAAAATATTTAATTTGAGAGAGTTTTATGGTTTATTTCATTTTTTTCGTTTTTCTAAAATTTATATCACAGAAATAATATTATATCTACAACATTACTTTAATATAGTGAATAATATTTTTATTTTTACTTTTAAATGAGATTAAATTTTTGAAATTTGACTTATGAAATTTAATATTGATGGATAATGAAATCATTCATTGATCTTGATTTGTGTAATTGAATATTGGTAAACGTGGTTCTATATTATAAACATATTAATTTATTTTTATTTATTTTTATCAATATTTAATGATTTATTTTATCCATTTATTTTTTTAATAATCTATCAAGTTGGGATTACAAATAATATATTTGAACCAAATCTATTAAATGGTTCCTAGATTATTTATGACACTTGTTAGGATAGCTTATTTGAAAATGAGAATTGAGTATTTTTTGTTTTAATTTTATATTTATTTTATTTCATATTAAATAAATATCATGTATGGTTCATATCATTCTTATAGGTACAACATTCAAAAAAACATATATATTATTGTATTTAATTTTTTTTATATTTTTATTTTACAATGATCATGAATTTTGAAAACCGTTTTTACTATCATATAAGGATATCTATTTCTATGATTTTTAATATATCCTTTTATAATTACTATAAATAATTTTAATTTATAGTCAATATTAATTTATATCATGTTTCATTGTCATATATATTTTTATTCATTTTTATTCATAATCTATTTATATAAAATTTATATATCTTATTTTATAAATTTCTGAAAAGGTAATAAAAACTCAAGTGTTTGATCTATGTTGCATGTAGTTCAAAATGCATTTTTAACATCTTTTATAATAAATTCATATTTCTAAAATATAATATCAAATTTCTTTATAATCAATTGTTTCTACATTCAATATTATTTTATAATTACAATGTTGTTTTAACGTTTAATAATATTTCTATGCAATATTGTAAATTTAGTTGGGTTTTACTGAAAATGATAAAATTCTAAATAAACAAAACTAAAAATATATTAACTACATTTATTTATCTACTGAACTTATATTAGATAATATAATTTTGTACATATTTATAATGTATCAATGAAAATACAGTAAAATATGTACAAGGTTTAGAAAATTGAAAGTTAAAATAATGATACAAATAAGTAATCATAATGGTATTAATCATTATAGTGAAAATAAATATAAACTAGAATTAAAATTTATTTTAAGAAAAAAAAATTAGAAAAATTTATTGATTTCCTAAATTCATAAGGTTGATTACATCCTGGGGAGAATATGATTATTATTGAATAAAATATTATAAATATGAATCAAGTATTATTAATGGATTAATTATCTATTACGTATATTTTTCATATATAAATATTGTTGAATAAAATAGGACAAATATGAATTGAAAATTAAAGGATGTTAGTAATATAATGACAGAGTGTGTGGATAGTATTAAAGATATTACCAAGTTTGCAACCAATCTTGGAAATGAACCTTTTGAGAACATTTTCCACTCTTAGATAATTTTTTTTCATGATTTTTTTTCTATATGTGTTGGAAGAATAAATGACATATCAAGGAATATATCGATTCTATAATTATTAGAAAAATATGGGGAATAATTGAAATTATCTGGTTAATGAGAAAGTAACACAATTTATGGGTCGTATGATACGATTAAAATTATATATGATAGTTGAGATCGTATTGAGTAAATGATAATGGTGATTAAAGACATACTTATCTATTTTCTAAATAAATTTCAGATGTTAAAGTGTTTTATAAGTATTCCTCTATATGCTGGTTTCAATAAATATGAAAAATTATCATCCATAACAAAGCAATAAAATTTAAAATATAGAAATAGATGGTGAAACACAGGTTTTATAGAACTAATTTATCTATTGATTGATATTTCCCAAAAAATTAATGATCTTTATTATCTAACATGTAATGTTAAACAGATGTTTTATTCAGTGGGTGTGACCTCTAAAACAATACATCCCATTTTAAATGATTATATATTATTTTATAAATAATGAACAAGATGGATAATGATAAATTTTGTGTTTATATTCAATAGTTAAATAACCCAATGAATGATGATAAGTGTTAAAAGGTAAAGGTAATGAGTTATGAAAGGTATAGGTAAATAATCATGTTTTTTTAAATGTACAATATGAATAATTTTAGTTGATAATACTTTAGAACATACGGAAATTAACGATATACATTTGAAACATAACATTCAAGGATGTTTGGGAGTCAAAATTGTTAATCATGATATTACAATAGAATATAATTTTGGATGTAATATTATAACCATACGAAGATGGTTATTTCATTAGGTAATTATATCTGATTTTTTTGAAATAAAATAAAGTGTAATCTATGAAAAATGTATAATATTAACAAAATCATTATCAACTACATGATTTTTTCGGTGTATGTGAGAATCCATATATTTATTTACAAAGAATTAAATGTGAGATTGAATATTTATATAAAATTGGATGTTGTTGGAGGATTTAGTTTTGATTAAGAGTAAATCTAGAAGATATAGTCCAAATATTCAATGTGAAGCCATATATTAAAATTTGGAAGATATTATGAAATGTAGGAATATAAAAGAACTAAAAGAAGTTATTTTATAGATATAGACTATGTGTATCTAGAAGAAGAATATTTAAGATAGTTTGAATAAATTTATAGTTATACATTAAAATGGAAAATCAATGAATCTTACATTTTTTACATAAGATATTTCTTAATAAAAAAGATATTTTTTAATCTCACTCTAAAGATATTCAATGTAAAAAAACCTTATATGATTTTTAAGGGTTTATTACCAACAGAAAAGAGTCGTGTTGAGTTAAAACATTATTAAGCGATGAAAAAGATGAAGTAAAGTATTTTTTTAAATAATTCAGAAGTTGTACATATAGAAGATAATATACGATTAGATAACCTATATATAGTTTAATTGAGTTCATCCAATATATTAGAAAAGTTAGAAATCTATAAATTCCAAACAATATGAATGTTTTGAAAGGTAATTAATATCTTTCTATAATAAAATTTTTATGTAATAAATATATTTTTATTTTTATAATCAATATTAATTTTATCTATGTCAAATTAACAAATAAAAATGGGGATATTAAAAAGATGGATTTTAAAAACCAGATGTAAAAGTAGACAGAATTGTTGATAACATTTATTTATGAAAATCTAGAGGTGTTTCATCTAAGAATGATTAATTTATTGATATGAATACAGAAAATTTTCAAGAGTATGAGTGAATTATGAATGGTTAACTGATATAATATAATAAATCTGGGGATTTTAATGTTATAGAAGTTATTATTTTAATTGAATCGAGAAGGTATTTCTAGTTGAATAATATAGTTATGTTCATATGATCAGATGATATGAAATTAATATGTGTTGAAGATGAATTACTAATGTGATAATGTTATTAGAAGTTGAGAAGTGGAAGCTGAGAGGATCAAAATAAAAAGATCTGAAGCTGGTGTCATTCAAAATTTAATATGATTGGAATATCAAATGATATAAGACTTGAAATATTGATTTTACATTGATAAAAAGTAGAACTATAGGAGGATGTGAATTGAATCTCATGAAAGGTGAATAATTTTATGATGAAAAATAATTTCTAATATAATTCATTAGAATTCAAAACCATAAAGATGTTGCATATCTATACTTAAATATAAAAAAATTGAGATGTTGATGTATTAGTGTGAGTCATGATATATGGAATCCGTAAATGTAATTAATTCTGATATTTATTAGAGGCTTTGATAAAGTCAGATGATGATACCTCCCAAGGAATTTAATTTTGTTGACTAATATTTAAGGAAATAAAAAGACACATAGATCATATATTGGATTTATTGGATCAAGATTGAATGTATAAATATAGATTTGATTCAGAGGTTGGTGATGATAGTCTTAGTATAGATATTATGACATCCCAACCAACATATTCTATTGATCTGTAGGGCCAAAGAGTTGAGGATCTAGAATTAAAATATCCAACAAAAGTAAGAATAATATGGAAGTTTTGTAACCAAAAGTTACTGAGAAAGACTAATATTCCAAAACAACCTATATATGTTCTAAATATTTTCACAAATTGAAAATATTAATATCTTGATTAAATTTTATAGAATATCATGAGAAATACCTTCAATACATATCCCATATATGGTACAAAAAATAGGATACATGGATTTAATGTGTAAATAATAAACTATCTATGAAGTAGATATGTTTTATAAGTTGATATTATTGAATAAAGGGAGTAAATATAATGTTGATATATTGTGAAGGCTTATAAGAAGATCATCATTTCATAATAAATCATCTTATGTGTGGAAGAATCCCAAATGAAAAGTATCACACTCATTTAGTTTGAGTTATCATTTTAGACTGGCTAGAGTCATTGTAAACAACCAGTTTGGAGACAATTGAAATTTTCAAAATATAAACTCTGGGGTAAAGGATGATACCTTGCAACACCAGTTGTAATCATTGTTTATATTAGTATAAAATATATTTCTCAGACTATACCCAAGTGTAACGAGGATCATATTACCACATTGGCATCAAACATTGAAAAACATCTTGTTTTGTATCCTCTTTACTTTCGGTCTTGTATGTGGTGTGATTGTGTTTTAGAACATATGAGTTCTATTCATCATAACCAGTTTAAAGTATTAAATATAAAATTGATGTAAAATTTTATGTTGAAATTATTTGTTAATATTTTTTATTGTAATTCATCACCCTTTTAGCATGACTACATAATCCCCTGGGAACTTCAATTGGTATAAAAAATAATCGAGGTTTCCTATAATTGTGTCTATATTTTTCTCCCTATTGATTTAACTGATTTACACAAAGTGTAAACTTGAGGATTTTATTGAGATGAATCATCCATAAAATAAGTAATTCATTCAAGTTAATACAAAAATATATGTGTCGAAAAAATATATGAAAAAAAGATAAGAAACAAAGGGTAAGAAGTTAAAAAGGTTAACATATCAAAAACAGAAAGAAGAGTATACATCACTATTTATAGGTAATCAAAGTGATACTTATTATTATAATATTTTTTTGAATGATGATTTTGAAGAATATTGTACTTTCTGTGAATGGTATGGTTCCATAGATTTGGTTAATGTACTATACATTGATTATAAGGATTATTTGAATAAATTTATGAGTTAAGTTACCAATTATATATTTGAATTTTTCAAGGAACTTCATGATGGTAGATTTTAGTGGGACTGAGAATTTGAGGACATGTAGAATATATTTAAAAAAATAGAAAATTGTATAACTCTCAGTAAACATGTGGAGGATAAGGAACAATCTATATTATCTTATAATCAAATATTTTCATTGATTATAGAGGAATTACAATGGAGTTGTTGTTAGAAATTTGTGATTAAATAAGTTTATATTGACATAATATACACATTAAAATAATCTTATAAATATATCATGGATTATAAAGTTACAATGATAGAGTTAATTTCTAAAATAGTGAAAGAGCATTAAATATTTGTTCAAGAGACATATAATTTTCATGAATAATAGACTAAGACGACGAATAGAGAATGTGAAGATATAACTAATTTAGTTAAGGTTTATTAAAATACCATATTTTAAAATTAATGTTAATGTAAGAAATTTGGATAAATTTCAATAAGAAATACCCCAACAAGGTCTAATAATAATTAACTCTCTAAAAGTTCATAAGAATAAATTTACTTATAAAAATAATCGTTAGATATAAAATGGGATCTGGAAATTATGTAATGTTAAAACCAAAATAATATAATAGGAATTATTATCCCATAGTTCATGGAATTATGTGTGTTCTAATTTCGAATCATTGACTAGTAGAGGTTATAATTTATGTGTTAAATCAATGTGTGAAGAGAAAAATATTGAAAAACCAACCACAAACTTAGAGATTGAAAAAGATAAAATGGAATTAGTGATTCACCACTAGGAATCCAAGAAAAAGGTGGGCTTACCTGAAGGAATTGAGATAATTATACCATCTATATTAGAAAAAAGCATGAAAATTTTTGGGTTTTAAGCTAATATTGGCTTTTTGAGATGTTTGGATAAAATTCCACCAATTATTTTTTTAATATTTAAATTATTAAAATATATGTGAGGTCTATGTTTAGGGGATCATAAATAAAGATAGGATACATCCTTCTAAATTAGGACATGTATACAAATAAAGATAATTTGTTTCCATTAAACTGATTTGAATATCATGAGAGCGTGTATAGAATCTTTCATAAATATGGTCATTATTATTATGAGTTTTTTTCCACACATAGAAAAAATTATTCAATTAAAAATAATGTAATAAGGCCAAAATTTTGATGAAAAATAAAAGGAATAATGATGGTCATTCTACCATGGTGCGTAATGAAAAATAATGTACCAAACAAAACACACGCAATTAGTAAAGAAAAAGATGTTTCACAAAGGAATAGTGGATTCCATTGTAGAAGAAAATTCTAAATAAATCATGAATACAATAAATACATGAATATTAAAGTTAAATAAAGGAAGTGGAGACAATAGAGATAATTAATATATGAATGAAACAAAAGGCCTAGTTTTGTGCAAGATATCTCTGAAGAGGAAGATAATATTAATGATACTTTTCCTAATGTTTTTAACTAAAATACATCTTAGAAACTATGTAGAAGATGAAAAAACGCAGATATACTATAAAAATTTCTATAACAATACTGCATGTAAAAAAGAAGTTGATGAATAATAGAATAATGTATTAATGGTTCCAAATTCTAAAAGGGTTTTTATTAAGAATATATAATCCCACAAGGGGAAATTTGATCATATTCGAAAAGTTTTCATGAGTATTTTCCTTGACCATCTTGAAATATGAAGGTATATAAACAAAAAACAATAGAATTGATGTTATTTTTTAGCTACTATAAAAATAACATTCTACATATCACATTCGTGGTTTCTTTCTATGATATTATTTCTTTTTATTTTTGACCTTATATTTATCTCATGAATTTATATCATGTTTTGGTAAATAATGTTTATTTTTGGACTGACATTAGGTGGTGCACAGTTAGTATAGACTACACTCCCAAGATAATGGGATTTTCCAGGCTGTATGACCTGCCAGATGGGTGTGTAGGCTAATCATGCGTCCAGGTTAGTGGGCCTATATGAGGTGCGAGATCGACTACACTAGTATGTGACCTCCCCTAGATTATCACAAAAACCCTTTTATCTATGGATATAGCTGTCAAATGGTTAGTTCACATATTTGGAAACCATTTGTCCAAAACTTTGTGTCATGTAAAGAACTTTAAAAATATTAAATTTCCTAAAATACCTTTCCCCATTTTGAACACAAATATACCCTTGCTTATCCCATTCAAACTCATATTACCGAGGTGTTCTACCCCCTTATGACTTGATCTCGTAGGTGCCAATCCATTGGTTAATTTGGTGTAGAATCTTCAAAAACTCATTTTGTAACTCTCCCCCCTATTCTCTCACTTTGTCTTTGTCTTCTCATTATTTATTCATGGGATCTCTCTTCTACAACAGATTAGTTGACCTAATATTGGTTGAACCTTTTTACTTTATGTTAAGTGTTTATGTTTATTTTTTTATTTTAACTTTCTACATTCTCTTTATGGTGAGTTTGTGGTTTACATATGATCTATGGAAGTTTCAAAGCTAAAGGTAGGCGGTTCTATAAATTAAAATTTTTGTATGACTTCAGTATTCTTACTATGATTTCTAAATAGGTTTTATGAATTTAGTGGGTGGTACTAATCATCTTTTGAAATGGTTTGTGGGTGCATATGGGTTGAAATATTATTTTTTCCACATGAAAGTAGTTTTTTTCAATGGGTGTTTCTATTGTTTGAGATGTGTGTGTGTGTGTGTGTATGAGGTGGTTATTATGAAATTGTAAAAAAGGAATTAAGAATAATTTAATCCTAGGTAACTAGGTAGGGAATAATAGGTCTAGTACATTTGGTGTCCTATTAGGGATGAGGCTCAGTCCCCCTATTAGGATTGATGTTACAACACAAACTATACATATTATGATTGGAGACCACTAGACCTTGGGATATGATTCCCCTTTAGTTGTGGGATCATGTGGACATTATGGTATTTGGTTATGTTTACCACTAAGTAATGAGGATAATAGGACCCCACTAACACTAGTATATTAGGGATTACCATTTTTTCAATTGTGATGATATTATTTTCATGCAACTTATTGTGGTAATTGAATTCCCTCTTAATTTCAATGAATGTATATTTTAAAATTATTTACTTATTTTTCCTGAAAACTAGAATATTAATTTCTCTTATGATATTGTAGCATGGAATATAATTTGGGATTATCCTATAGGGCATTGAATCAAATCCTTTATACACTATTGGGTGTGTATATATACATTGTTATGCTTGACCCAAGTAAAGGAACATTGTTTCGTAGTGGTTATGGTGGATCCAATTTCCATTGGTTCCCCATCTTTCAAGTGATGTAGGTGGTGGAGTGGGGGTGTTGGACATATTTCGTCACACTATCATAGTTTTATTGAGTTTTACCCACCCCGTTATGTTATTTTGGATTTTGGTAAAATATGTAAACTAGTATACCTTGTTTTACTTTTAGTCCTTTTTTGTTACGAATAATTCATATGATGTGAAATCTTATTATTGTGGCAGGTTTATGGATGATTATTATGGGTGAAATAATTCCCAAATGTGATTTTTTATTACCAGGAACTAATATCTAGCCCGTGGAGATTGGGAACACCCTTCTGTCTATTCCACATTATGGGTCGTTTGTATTATTGGATTACACCCTATCTGATTTCATGAAAAATTGGTATTAGAGCCCAGTTATTTTTCCATATTTTGGTAAAGTTAATTTAGATATTCTTGATATAATGGATCTAGGAATGGTAGGGATTCAGGTTCTAGTTGCAGGTGTGGTGTTTGGATAACCCACTTTGTGATAGGCCATGGGTATCCAGGGGATGTTTTGGATTTGTTTGGAGTTATCCTCTATGTGTTTCATACATGATTTAGACTATACACAAACATTGAGCGGGTGTTGAGTGGTTTGAATTATGATTTTTTTATTATGGTTAATTTTTATTTTATAATGGCTTCTTGTGATTTTTGCGTGGAATGTTTTTATCGATATTATGTTAGTCATTTTTCATGTTTTTATTTGTTTTTGAAGTATCATGCCTCCCTGAAGACTTCCTATGCGACCACATGAAGAGGTTGAAGATAGTTATCCCTCACAAGTTCAATAGAGACTTTTGGAATCAGTGTTTCGTGATTTCTAGGAATTGTATCATGGAGAAGGATATAGTCTTTATCATTTTAGGGAATAAAAAAAGTTCATGAACTGGATAATCCTCAAGATTACCTCAACAAAAAGCCTTCTTATTTCCAGGGTATCACAAATCCCCAATAAGATTGGGATTGGATTAGAAAACATAGAAAGGATCTTGGGGTTTCTAGATACTCATGAGGTAGTCAATGTTATCTATGATTTATTTCTATAGTATGGTCCGATGAATTGATAGATGGACTCTTTATATTAGCATGGGAAGCACAAGAAGGATGGTTGGAAAGAATTAAAGGTCATATTCAAAGGGTAGTATTGTCTCGAGACGATATCATTCTCCAAGACCCAGGAGTATATAGATTTTGACCAGGGGGATCAGACTGTGTTGTATTATTCCAAACTTCTTATATAATTGTTTAGGTTCACACATGATGTATTTTCCAATGGGAAGATAAATGATTAATGGGTTGAAATGGGGCTTCTTCCGGATATTTTATGATATGTCTTCTTGTTTAAGAAGATGACTTTTGTTGAGGTGGATTATTGATCCCTAATGGTAGAGATTGATCGAAGTGGAAAGATAGGGTTTTACGGAGTAGTTTTAACATTGGACCAAGGTAGTGTAAGCACTTCAGAAAAGGAGAGGAAGTCTGCTTGGAAAGAAAATATGGGAGGTGGTAGCACATGGCTTCCTTCCCAACCATCATTGTGTACATATTCAGTTATTGCATCAGTCCTTTTCCACCAGTGTGGAATCTAAGCACATATGCAGTAAAAATTTTCATCATTACCCAATCCATTACATCAGTGTGTACTTTTGGGTAATTTTAATTGATTATGAAATGTTTCATGCCCATTTCAGGGTGGTTCATGACCTATATTCTCCAAGGGAATGAAATTCTACTTAGATCCATCCAGGATGGTGGGTTCATGATTTGGTGTTCAGGGAAATAAGGATGGGTCTACTTCTAGACAGATTCACATGTTAGTAGTTGTTCTCAAGATCAGTCAAAGATGAAGGGCCTTTATTCTATGTTTCATGCACCACTAGAATTAGAAGTAAGAACTTTAATGGTTAAGGTTTTATTTTTATTTCATTATCCATAACTGATATTCTATTTGATATAGGTTCATCTAATTCCTTCATTTCTACTCATCATGTGACCTTGTTGAAATTTACCCCTAATCTCATGTCACGTGTGATGTAGTTAGTGACACCACTCAACAAGAAGAGAAAGATGGGTTCCAATTTCTATATTGTGTTCTCAATTTATCAGGGCTTGAGTTAGAATGGTATTTCCTAGTTCTAAAAATGGATCTCTTCGATGTGATCAACATTAGGTATCAGATGGTTCATTTTCAGGCACATATAGATTATTATAAATGGTGAGTGATATTTTTAGAACCTAATTAGAGTACCGATGTTTTTTAATTTTAATGATATCTTCAAAGTATGTATTAGACCTATACTACTTGAGATGGGTAATTAAATTTTTCTAATCTCATCACTCATGTTAGATAGTGATGATAGAGGTTTTGATGGTGGATTACCTCCTATGGTGGATGTGTTCCCAGAGGTGTTTACAGATGATTTCTTAGGGTTTTATCCGGAGTAAGATGTAGAGTTTACCTTTGATTTATGATGATAAAACAACTATTATCCCTTCCCTCATATCGTATATACCCCACCAATTTGATGGAATAAATGATACTCCTTAAGGATTTGGAATCTAAAGATTAATTCACCTGAGCATCTCAACATTGGCCACCCATGTGCAATTTTCTATGAAGGGAAATGGATCTCTTCTATTGTGAATCGAATACTAGACGGTGAATAAGGTAATAATCATCATAAAATACCCTTTTCCCATATTAATGATCTATTTCCATAGATCAAGGGGGATGATTGTTCTCCATGATCAAATTTTGTTATGGGTATCACCAGGTTAGATTTATAGAGTTAAATTTTCTTAAGATAGAATTCAAAAGTAGGTACAAACACATTCAATATTTTATCAGGATACCTTGGTTAACTAATGCTCCAAAGGTCTTCATGGAGATTATAAACCAGATTTTCCATCAGTACCTCAAATCATTTTTATTTGTTTTTGTGGATGAAATCATAGTCCACTTTGGGACAGAGGAAGAGCATGAAAAGAAGTTAATGATCATTTTGGTAACACATAAATATCATCATCTATATATTAGATATCCAAGTGTACCTTCTAAATCAGGGAGGTAATGTTTCTAGGCCACGAGATCTCTGAATGTGGGGTTTCAAAGGACACCAATAAGATTGAATTTATGATTTCATGGGAGAAATTGATGAATGTTTTCAAAATTAAGATCATTCTAGTCCTGACTGTGTATTATATGCAGTTTTGTAGGGGCTTCTATCAGTATCCCTCACCCATGAAAGTAATTAATTTTAAAAGGGTATATTTTTAATGGATCCTAGAATGTTATTTATAAGTTGAATATATCAAGAGGTGGTTGAACATAGATCCTATTTTTATCTTCGTCAAATATGGAAATGGATATGTGGTCTACTATGATGCCTCAGGTGTGGTTCTTGGTTGTGTGTTGATACATGTTGATCATGTCGTGGAATATGGTTCTCAACAACTCCTAAAACATTAAAGAATTACCCAACCCATGAATTTGAATTGGATTTAAAAATTCAAGCCTTTAATATATAAAATCACTATCCCATTAGGGTAATTTTTTTATTCTACTCAAATTATAAAATCATGGCCTATATTTTCGCTCATAATGCTCTGGATCCATGGAAGCTTTGTTGGACTGACTACATTCTTGGGATTGATATTTATATCATGTGTACACTAGGAAAGGGTAATGTGGTAGCATATTCCATGAGTTGGATGACACTTGTGAAATATGTCAAGAAGTCCAGTGATGAGTTGAATTTCATTGGGATTTTCATCTAGATGGATCTAGAAGCCATGGAGCACAGTGATGGTGCATTCTTGGATAGTGCTCAGATAATTCCCTCACTTAGAGAAATGATTCCTATAGAGAATGTGAATGATGAGTTGTGTCAACATGCGAGATAGTTTATAAATAGTGAACAGGTGACCAGTGAGTGTCCATTGTCATTGGATGGAATACTTTGGTTCATGAACTGTCTCATGGTGACATTGTTCTTATGGAAGGCGGTGATACTGGATTGCCACCACTCTTAGTGGTTCTTCCATCTTGAGACAAAAAATATGTTTTATGATGTGTGTAATGGGTTTTGGTGTCCACGAATAATGTGGGATATGGTCGAATTTGTATCCAGATGTTATACCTATCTGTAAGTTAAAGCCAAGCACCATAGGCACTTCAGTTTTCTTCAGACACTACCCATTACTACCTGGAAGTGGGATGAGGTTACTATGGACATTATCACGATGTTACCGTGTACACCCTGAAGAAGGAATGTGATATAGGTTGTCATTGACCATCTGAAAAAATAATAACATTTCTTTTCAATTAGGGATTCATCCAAAGTGGATGAGTTGGAATAGTTGTATGTTACTTATATATTACAGATTCATGGTGCTTCATTGGATATTGTTTTATAATTAGAACCACTATTTACCTCTTAGTTTTGGGAAGTAATTCAAAAGGAAATGGGATCCCACGTCATGTTGTGAATGGCATACCATCCTGAAATAGATGGGCAGAAGGAGTAGGTGAAATAAATCTTAAAATACATGATCTAGGTATGTGTGTTGGATTATGTGGGGTCATGTGATACCCATATGGGACTAGTGGATTTTTCATTTAATAATAGTTGCAAATAATCAATTATAATGAGTCAATTTGAGTAGATTTATGTCCAGCTATATCAATCACATTTGTGATGAAAAGAGGTGGGTGAGAAATCATTGTTGGGACCAAGCCTTGTGAAAGGGAAATTTGATAGAGTTCATTTGAGTAGGAAACAATTTTTGATAGTGTAAATCCACAAAAATATTTATGTCGATCAACTGTACTAAGACTCAAAGTCTCTGGTGATGATCTAGTGTTTCTAAAAGTGTGTCCTCGCTTTTTTCACCATCATCTTCGCAATCATAGAAAGATGACACCGAGGCATGTTACATATTTTGTGATAATTGATAAACTTGTTAAGGTGGAATACCAACTATATTTTTCATCTAAGTTGATTTTGATCCATGATGTGTCACATGGATTGAAATTTCATACGTATAATCTGAACCCATCTCATGTGATGAGTTGGGATGTGTTTGATGTGGAACCTAATCTTTTGATTCTTGAGAATTTATTGGGGATTTTGGATTTCCAAGAGAAGGTGCCTTGGTGAAATTCCATACCACTAGTTCAGGATATTTGAATGAATGGAAATTAACAGCGTGATACATTGGAGTGAATGTCTTGGGTTGAGAAGCAATACCCGTTCACTTTCTCTAACAAGATTCTATTTGAATTTTTGATGGTCAAATGTTTTCATGGTGGGGGGAATTTTCACATCTGTGGTTTTTTTGGAGGAAATATTTCTTCTATTTGTGATCTTAAATTTATCTCAGGGATTTCCTTTGATTTTATGGTGAAAAATGTGTTTTTCGGACTGATTTCAGGTGTAACATTATTGGATAATGATTAATAGAAACCATACACCATCCTAGTGGAAACTGTGTGCCCGAGATAATGGGATTGTCTAGGCTACACGACCTACCCATGGGAGTGTGGGCTAATCATGCACCCTGGTCATTAGGCATGTCTGAAGAACATGGTGGACTACATATGAATGCAACCTCCCATTGAAAACCTTATAATCTCTTTTCTCTATAGATAGTGGTGTCTCAAGAGATGCACATTGTTGGGGAAACCATCTTGCCAAACCATGTGGTAGGAACATAACATTAATCATGATGAATTTACTGATATACAGTTACTCTTTATTAACCAAATCCACCAAAAATCTCCCTATTCAACCTCCCATTCCCCAGGTGTGTCTCCCCCTTCTGCCATACTCCCTTGGGACTCAATCACTTAGAAGATTTGGTGTGGTATTTTAAATAAATCATCATGTAGGTCTCTCTTAACATTTTTTATTCATTATTATTGATATTCCCCATCTTTTTTAATAGGATTACTATTCTCAATGAGATTTGTAGAAATATATTGAGTTTAACCTTTTTTGGGTTGGATCTTGATGGTTGTGGTTTTATTTTTTTCCTTTTTAAGGTCTTCTTGTGGTGTGTTTGTGGTTTTCACCCAATTTATAGAAACTTACATGTTAATGGTTGGGGGTTCTATGATTAAAAAATGTTTTATGGATTTATTATTCCTTGTATGCTTTATAAATGGGTAATATTAATTTTTTGGGTGGTGCAAATCATGTTTTCAAATGGTTAAGGAGTGAATATGGGTTGAGGGATGATTTTTCCATAGGAAAATTGTTGTTTTCCATAGATGTTTCTAATAATGGAGATGTGTGTATGAGTGAGGTGGTTCTTGGGACATTATGAAAAAAAGTAATTGATCATAGGGGAATCCTTTGTAACTATTTAGGGGAAACTAATTCTAGTATGCTAGGTGGTCTGGCAGGACCGTGGCATGGTTCCCCTAATATGACTACTGCTTCAAAAATAACTTAATATAATATGATTGGAGACCACTAGACATTGTGATTTGATTTCACTCTAGTGGAACATGCAAGGGGATCCTATGTGTTTTCGTTATTCTAATCATCAAGGCACGAGTATCATAAAACCCTAATAACCCTAGTACATCAGGGATTACCAATGGTTCTGATGTGAAGTTATGCTTGTTGTACAGCTTACTGTGCTATTCTATTTCCCTCATAAATTAAAAGCATGATTCTTTTATAAAATTCCTTCTTTTACATGAAAAATATAATTTTAATTTGTATTATGAAATTTTGGTATAGAATTTATTTTGGTGGTATCCTTCGAGGAATTAGATCACACCCTTCATACACCCTCTGGTGTATATAGACCTTGTTATGTTTATCCTAAGTAAGGTAGTGTTGATCTGTAGTGATGGTGGATCTGGTTGCTAGAGGTTATCCTTCTTGTAGGGGTTCTTTGTGGTGGAATGATGGTGTTTTCCCTCTTTTTACATTAATTATTCATCATATAGTGTTTTCACCTCCCCGTTTTGGTATTTTAGTTTTTGGTTAAATATGTAATTTGTTTTACTTGTGACAGTTTTAATCATTTTTTGTCATGGATATTTCTTATGAAGTGATGTGTTATTCTTATAGCCAGATTATGTATTATTTTTGTGGGATAAATCATTCCCAAATGTGATTTTTGATTCTTAAGAACTAGTTTCAATCCCTGGGGATCATGAAATACCTTTAGGCCATGCAATGGCTCTCGTCAGTGTCAAATTTATGGATGCAAAGCCATTTTCATGACACCACAAGTGAATGTTAAACGTAATAGAAATAATATGTAAACTATATACCTTTGTGTTTGTATAATAAAAAATAAATCATATATAATTATCATAAAGATATTTCTACGCTAATACGAGTTTATGAGTTGAGAAATATCTCTCATCCTTGTTTCTCAAACAACGAAGCATTAGAGATACATATGTATTCCCATATACATTTAATTTATTTTAATTCTATTAGGAATAAAATGTGATGTAATTTGGTGGGATAACATTTGGAGAACTGTGATATTTTTAAATTCTTATAGCATGTATGATATCCACAGTAGATAATATTATTTATAGTGGTGTTGACCACAATATTCTAATTGGTATCAATAAGAACATTTTAGTTGGTACCATAAATGATGAAAAAGATGGATGGATTTTACCATTTAGGGAGAGTTGATAGTAGAAAACTTCCATATATTACTATCTCATGATGAGATCAAATACTCTAGAAATTTATATAAACTTTTTTTCTCAGGATTTATTTAATTACGTTTAAAGAGATTAAATTTTGAAAAACAAAAAGATTACTATTTAGGGAATTATGGTTTTTAATGCTATGTTTTTCAAAATAGGGCTCCGAATGATGATGAAGATATTATGGATGCTAAAATTCAAAAAACATAAGACTCTTCCACTGATGTGGTACCCTCGATATATTTTATTATCCTTATGTGTCATGTAAATAATGAAATAAAAAGGGGATATATTGTTTACTTGATGACAAGATAAAATAAAAGTGAATGGGGAGAAACCTACTCTCGGTTTGAATTTTTTTAATATATTTATTTATATGAATGTAGGATATTATTTGAAAATATTTTAAATGAACCTTGAATGATGTTTTTTGTGTTTGTATCACCAGTTAGAGTAACTATGGATATATATGATGTCTGAGTTAGTAAATATGGTTTTCTACTCTATGAATTTCTATTATATACATATAATTAAGTAACTTATAGCTCATTTATTTAAGAAATGTTATATCATCCTTATATTAAGTAAATTTGGATGTACATACTACTATATAATGAATATGAAATGATATTTTTAATGGATCATGGGATGAGTATATCTGTCCATTTCTAAATAATTTTGAAATAAGAAGATAAATGAACTTTGAGATTTATTGTTAATAATGGTAAGTACGAAATATGGGACACCATTTTAATTTCACAAATTATGGAGAAACATAATAGAAACTTGATTGATCTTTAATGTCACATACTCTGGTCAGATACCACTAATAGGTTCCTCATTTAGTAGCCCCATGCCAAAAATAGGCATGCCTACCCATATTCCAAATGCTACAAACTAGTAGTGAGGTTCTAAGGTGTTACCATGATGATAATATACCCTCATATCTAGGTAAGTAATCATAAAAAAACCAAACATTTTAGAGACCCGAAACCTGACGTACATTGACATTACATTACTTTTGCGGAATACTTAGTACATAACAAAAACACACACACAAGGATCGTAATAGTTTAGTGTCTTTGGAAACTCGGAATAAAATCTTCTAATCATGGTGAAAGATCTTCAACATCTCCCATAAAGACCTTCCTTTTCTTTATACCTAAAACCTTTCTTTATATCCTGGGGAAAAGAAAACATAAAAGGGTGAGCTCAAATTCTCAGTAAGGGTAAACAAAAGAAATATCAATCACATCATATTCATAAGAACATAACATTTTGGAAATCATAACCTGCAAAAGAGAGCATAATTTCATAACATGGGATAAATCATGGTAGTGAAATGAAATCACAATAATCATAACTTAAAACATGAAACTTTTTGGCATTCACACATAATCATAGAGAATCATTTTTTGTTAGTCAATACTCATTGCCAAGACTATCTTAGTGGACAAAGTTCCTTTCTGAATCGAGTAACCCTCGTTTCAGTCCTGTTTCACTAAACCGGTATAACCTACCATTCCAGCCATGTCTATCTCATGATATATAAAATCTTTACCCAATGCATTGGAGGGAGATATAGGTCCCACCCATCTCATAATGATACCATTCTTATGTGTGCCACAAAATCATAAATCATACATCATTGCATAACCCATGTAATACAAATGGGAATCATAAACATCATGACATCATAAAAAAATTCATATAAGATAAAGGAATTCATAAAAATAATTCCATCACAACATAATCAAATCAATTTAATAATAGGGATAAAAACAGAACCCTTTATTATCTTAGATTGAAAAATAATTTTGATAAAACACTTGAACTCCATTCTTGAGGAAAATATCCTTTCTACTTCAAAAACATTTTTCCTTTCATAACACGTCATACGACTTTAAAATAAAAGAAGTGGATTAAAAATAAACTTGAAAACTTGTAAAGGAAGCTTCTTGGAAATAATGTTTTAAAAATCCATTCATGTCGTATAAGTTAAAAAAACATTCTTTGTACTTTTGTCGGAAAAGTCAAAAAGTACCTCGTATAAAAAAACGACAAAAGATTCCTTTCATATTCTTTACTAAAAACTCACCGAAGGGTAAAAATGGATTTAAAAAAATTGTAGGTGGATGGAAATAATATTACATATTGATGAAACATGGATGTGGAAGATAAAATATACCCCAGTAAATTTCAAAGTACGAACAATCTCGGATAAAAATGAGATTGCGATATTTCCCTTACCTTAGGTCCGATTTGCTTTGTACGTGTCCGAATATCCTGTATAATGGTTTAAATAATGTCATTGACTTATTACAGAATCATATTCATTGTTATGATATCATATATGGTTCACTTATGACATTATATTACCCGTTCTTTTGTAAATTCCATGTTAAAGAAGCGTTTTGGGTAAAATCGTTTCATTTATCGTAGGTGTTTTGACTTGTTGTTCTTGACATTATTATTACTTATATCATGATTTACTTACTTCCAGAATATAAAATATGATTTATATATCATATATATTCAGTATATATATATATATATAATAGATAGATAAATGAAATGAAAAACACCGTTCATGGAGACGGTAGTCCGTACGTACGCATGAATGTTGTTTTCCTTTCCTTATTGTCTTGAATGGAAGTAAGTAGATGACATACATATATATATATACATAAATCCAGTAGCTTTATAATGTCATATATTTCATTATTATTTCTTATATATACTTTATAATCATTCTTAAATGGTTAACATGGAGAATGAATCTCATCGCGTCATAGAGACGGTAGTCCGTACGTACGCACGAGCGATGATATCATTTCCATAAATATTGAATTGAATTGGAGTGGATTATAAAATATATCAGAATCAATATGATGTTGTAATAACTATGTATAGTTATTCTTTACACCATTATACCCATCCATGTAAGGTGGTGGTGTAAAATAGATTACACCACGGCGTGGATACGGTATTCCGTACGTACGCACGCGCGGTGATTTCTTTTTCCGTAGGATGGATAGATGGTGAAATAGGGTTGTTTTATACTTATAATAACATATCAGTATATGAGTGATACTGATGTTATTACGTGATAATGAAACAACCTAAGAAGAAGAAGTGGAAGAAGAAATAAAGATGAAATAATTGGTAACAGTAATTACCTCTTCTTTGAAGCGCCTTTTGGATACCTCCTCTTAGGGAACTAAAATTGGTCTTTGAGGAAGACCAGAACCTCTAGGATGTTTCTAGGGAAGTGGAGAAGAGATTTTGGCAGGGGTTGGCCGAGCTTGAGTGCTCAAATTGGTGTGAGGAGGAGGGGGAGGAGGTGTCCTTTTATAAGGGAGGAGAGGGGCACCTTAGGAATACCTCAAAATATTATTTTATATTAATGTCAAAATCGGTTTATAATGGTTCCAAAGGGTCTTATTTCGAAGCTAAAGTGGGGATGGGTCGAAATCCTATCAACCAATAGGATTTAGACAAGTTTAGGGTATTATTTTAACCTTATCAATTAGATTTAACTCTAAGTTAAATAATTTAACTTTTACCGTGTCTTTTTGTTTTCTTTCACTATATGGTTAATACACTTACTATAACATGCCAAACGAACCCCAAATTGTTTATTATTAATATATATATCCTTATCTAAGTCATTTGGCCGAACCTTAGATTTTTAGGAATAAAATAACAATTAATAATATAATATTTGATTTAAAAACGATTTTGTGTCAATTTTGACACTATTTGATATATGATTTTTTTGAAAGTCATAACAGAATTATATGTTCAAAAAAAGTTGATTAAATCAACACTAATATATCATAGTAACCTATAAAATTAGTGGAATGCATAAAAAGACTCAAATTACATTTATTTTGGTGTTTATAACATCAATTATGTCAATATTTCATTAATAAGATAATTACTGCATCATCTTTGTGTCATAAGTAAATTAAATTATTTGATGTCTAAAAATTACAAATAAAATACCATCATGTAGGAAATCTTTTTAGATTTCTAATTAATATTTACAATCGAATTTATCTTATGTACAACCCTTTATTAAAAATAGTTTAGTAAATATACTTTGATTTTAACTCTTTTAACTCTTCTTTGAATTAAATAATAATAAATGTCCTAATCTAATCCAAGTGGGCCTAAATGATAATATTTTACACTTAATGTTGTTTTTGGTCGAGATACACTTGTCCAATAGAATTAGGACATGTGTTAGGGTAATATTAATATCATTCTTACCCTTAATTACCCTATTTACTTTTAACCGTCGTAAATAAAAGTAAAAAGTTACTATTCACCAAAAATTATTTTCATCTCATTGAACCAAATTTTACTTACGGACATCAACCGTGTCTCTCGGATTTTTGAAATTCCATTCACAGAAGCGGTAAAATTAAGTTTTATGAAAAATTAAGTTTTTTAACTACCACTTAGTAGTTTCACTATTCATCAAAAATTGATGTTTTTCAGAACAATGCCAAAATTTCATCCTAAGCTATATTTCATATTCCGAATTCAAAAATGAAATCTATTTTACCAAATTCATAAAATTTAAGTTGCATTAATTAATTTTATAATTAAATCCCGCTGTTAAAACAAATAGTGTGTTTCTAAGAAACAATATCTATCAAAAGATTGACACTTGATTATGTCTGGTTTAAATGTGAAATTACATTCAATGACCAACATTGTATTAAATTGTAAAAATATGTTACAAATATACTTTAAAACCACTCAAATTAATAATTTATCACTATTAATTATTTAGATTAAAAAAGTTGTTTTTAATTATAATTTAGTAATTTTCACTATTCATCAGAATATGAAAGTTATCCGAAAAGTACCAAAATTTCACCTTAGGCTAAATTCGATACTCCGAATCCAAAAATGAAGTCCATTTTGAGAGATAAAATTTCTAAAATTTAAAAAGGGGTTATTACTATTTATAACGACTAGTTTTAATAATATTTTAATAGCATATCGTTGTTTCGTGAAACTCAGTATTGCGTACTACACACGCTATCGAGGAAGGTTGTGATTGCGTGTAATGCAAGGAAAGTCAAAGATGCGTGTTGTGCAAGCTCCTTTTGGTGTAGCGTACAACACAAGACATTAATAAAATTAAAAAGAATATTTTTCATAAAATCTCAGGCTGTTACATTCTACCCCCCTTAAAATGAATTTCGCCCTCGAAATTCGTCGGGGTTATAAATGGTTTACTATTCGAAAGTTTATTTAATAGAAAACCACATCGTAAAAAAGAATATCAAAACCAATCTTTAAAAACAAAAGTATGAAACGTAACAGTTACCCAAATAAACTAATCACTGGGTTTCCACATAGGTGATAATATGGATATGGAAGAGAAATCTAACCATCATGTTCTGATGGAGATTGGTAGAGAACATGGCTATGAAATAGCCAACAATCACAAAGCCATAGATTTGTGACAATATAAGGTACCATCTGATTTATCAGATATAAGAGCACTAGGACAACATTTTTGGTTTTCAAGATCGTTTCCCTAAAGTTAAAGAATTTGAATTAGAATAAATACTTACTTTATTTTGGTACAATCTCACTGTTGTTCGTGCCTTTAACAATTTCCACTTCATCTCATAAATAAATGAAGTTGAATTTGTTATTCGTGAAGTTTTACCAGATCATGTGATAGAATGACGGGTCATTCCATCTGTCTCAAAAGGTTCGCAAAATTTATATACATAAGTCGATCTATAGTGGGATTAATCATATATGGTTCCTAAAATGAACTTATACTTCACATATCATACTGTTTAATATAATAAAACTAGTTTCTACTAAACAGGGACTTCCTGTAGGTCAGTGGTAGGGGATAAAGGCCAGTCGCACTTCGGTTGTGGGTTCGATTCCCACAGCCTTGTCCGAAGCGATGGGCTGTCGCCCGTCCTGCAGGTTGTCCTTTTTCTAAAACTATATTACTATAACATCCCATCAATAATATCAAAAAAACTTCTATCCCTAAACAATACTAACTTATGTCCAACATAATCCATTCCAATATTTAGGCTTATCCATAATACTGCAGTCCACTCTCATAACATAGTGAAAACGATTACCTGAGATTTAATACCATCGTTGATCCCCATATATCATAAGATATATCTTGTTGGTCACATTCCAAACATTCAAAGGCCTTAATCTTGTACTCTCTTGAATACCCATTGAACCTTATTGAAAACATGAATTCTATTAAAAGTTAACTCTTTCCACATACCAAAATCCTCAAAATTCTATATACTCTAACCATGATATCACTTAGTCCTTATATCAATCATGAGCTCATGAATACTATCAAACATTTAATTTTCTCCTTATCCCTTCATTATGCGCATATCATCTACATTCCAAAAATATCTGAATAACCTTTCATGGATACTGGTAACATTAATCAGACAATAGTGTAACAATCCTTACATGTCTCTTTATTATAAAGTACCGTGAGATTACTTATACAACATTACACATGATAAACATGTAATCATTCCACTATATTCTTAAACCATTGACCGTGCTTCAACAATTCTTTCATCTCACATATCATTTGTAGTCTCTTCATCATCATCCACATAAATACTTCCCATACGACCATACTGATTATCTTCATGAGACTTTCCCTTAGGACATTGGTTTGCATAATGCGCGCACATTCCACATTTAAAACATTTAACCATTGTTGATGTCGTAGCAATAACATTATCCTCATCCATGTTGTTAACTGAAACTTTTCCTTTGCATTTACTTGCTTTGTGTCCTTCTTTTCCACACCCAAAGAATCTTCCAGTTCCTTTGAAACATTCTCCTTGATGCCTCTTCCCACATGATTTACATAGGGGAAATTGAACTTTCTTTCCTCTATTATCATCATTAAACTCCATCTTTCTCTTATTAGCCGAGTCAGGAAACTTACCAAATTTTACTTTATTGATCATATTATGAGATTGCTGATTCGGCATAATAATGATGTTTGGACTTCCAAATCCCATTTCATTATGAAGAATATCATTCAATTGTCCATCATATCCTCCATTATTGTGAATCATCTTGTTTCCACCCATTTTCTAAAACCCAAAAAGAATAGTGTGAGAGGCAAAAATCATGCTTGGGAAAACAACATAATAAAGGGGGAGTACCTTAAATATCTAACATCTTAGGTTTAATTCTATGATCGTTATCATAATCCTAGTACTATAACCTATACGTATACTTAACCTTAGGGACATCCCAAGACATACCTTAGAAATAACTCTAGGGATCTCACTAAAGTTCTCACATCCTAGTTTCCAAAGGTTGACTAAACCATTCCTCTGATACCAACTGTAGAGACCCGAAACCTGACGTACATTGACATTACATTACTTTTGCAGAATAATTAGTACATAACAAAAACACACACACAAGGATCGTAATAGTTTAGTGTCTTTGGAAACTCGGAATAAAATCTTCTAATCGTGGTGAAAGATCTTCAACATCTCCCATAAAGATCTTCCTTTTTTTTATACCTAAAACCTTTCTTTATATCCTGGGGAAAAGAAAACATAAAAGTGTGAGCTCAAATGCTCAGTAAGGGTAAAAAAAGAAATATCAATCACATCGTATTCATAAGAACATAACATTTTGGAAATCATAACCTGCAAAAGAGAGCATAATTTCATAACATGGGATAAATCATGGTAGTGAAATGTAATCACAATAATCATAACTTAAAACATGAAACTTTGTGGTATTCACACATAATCATAGAGAATCATTTCTTGTTAGTCAAGACTCATTGCTAAGACTATCTTAGTGGACAAAGTCCCTTTCTGAATCGAGTAACCCTCGTTTCAGTCCTGTTTCACTGAACCGGTATAACCTACCATTCCAGCCATGTCAATCTCATGAGATATAAAATCTTTACCCAATGCATTGGAGGGAGATATAGGTCCCACCCATCTCATAATGATACCATTCTTATGTGTGCCACAAAATCATAAATCATACATCATTGCATAACCCATGTAATACAAATGGGAATCGTAAACATCATGACATCATAAAACAATTCATATAAGATAAAGGAATTCATAAAAATAATTCCATCACAACATAATCAAATCAATTTAATAATAGGGATAAAAACAGAACCCTTTATTATATTATATGGAAAAATAATTATGATAAAACACTTGAACTCCATTCTTGAGGAAAATATCCTTTCTACATCAAAAACATTTTTCCTTTCATAACATTTCATACGACTTTAAAATAAAAGTAGTTGATTAAAAATAAACTGAAAACTTATAAAGGAAACTTCTTGGAAATAATGTTTTAAAAATCCATTCATGCCGTATAAGTTAAAAAAACATTCTTTGTACTTTTTTCGGAAAAGTCAAAAAGTACCTCGTACGAAAAAACGACAAAAGATTCCTTTCATATTCTTTACTAAAAACCCACCGAAGGGTAAAAATGGATTTAAAAAAATTGTAGGTGGATGGAAATAATATTACATATTGATGAATCATGGATGTGGAAGATAAAATATACCCCAGTAAATTTCAAAGTACAAACAATCTCGGATAAAAATGAGATTGCGATATTTCCCTTACCTTAGGTCCGATTTGCTTTGTACGTGTCCGAATCTCCTGTATAATGGTTTAAATAATGTCATTGACTTATTAAAGAATCATATTCATTGTTATGATATCATATATGGTTCACTTATGACATTATATTACCCGTTCTTTTGTAAATTCCATGTTAAAGAAGCGTTTTGGGTAAAATCGTTTCATTTATCGTAGGTGTTTTGACTTGTTGTTCTTGACCTTATTATTACTTATATCATGATTTACTTACTTCTAGAATATAAAATAAGATTTATATATCATATATATTCAGTATATATATATATATATAATAGATAGATAAATGAAATGAAAAACACTGTTCATGGAGACGGTAGTCCGTACGTACGCATGAACGCTGTTTTCCTTTCCTTATTGTCTTGAATGGAAGTAAGTAGATGACATACATATATATATATATACATAAATCCAGTAGCTTTATAATGTCATATATTTCATTATTATTTCTTATATATACTTTATAATCATTCTTAAATGGTTAACATGGAGAATGAATCTCATCGCGTCGTAGAGACGGTAGTCCGTACGTACGCACGAGCGATGATATCATTTCCATAAATATTGAATTTAATTGGAGTGGATTATACAATATATCAGAATAAATATGATGTTGTAATAACTATTTATAGTTATTCTTTACACCATTATACCCATCCATGTAAGGTGGTGGTGGAAAATAGATTACACCACGGCGTGGATACGGTATTCCGTACGTACGCACGCACGGTGATTTCTTTTTCCGTAGGATGGATAGATGGTGAAATAGGGTTGTTTTATACTTATAAAAACATATCATTATATGAGTGATACGGATGTTATTACTTGATAATGAAACAACCTAAGAAGAAGAAGTGGAAGAAGAAATAAAGATGAAAGAATTGGTAACGGTAATTACCTCTTCTTTGAAGCGCCTTTTGGAGACCTCCTCTTAGGGAACTAAAATTGGACTTTGAGGAAGACCAGAACCTCTAGGATGTTTCTAGGGAAGTGGAGAAGAGATTTTGTCAGGGGTTGGCCGAGCTTGAGTGCTCAAATTGGTGTGAGGAGGAGGGGGAGGAGGTGTCCTTTTATAAGGGAGGAGAGGGGCACCTTAGGAATACCTCAAAATATTATTTTATATTAATGTCAAAATCGGTTTATAATGGTTCCAAAGGGTCTTCTTTCGAAGATAAAGTGGGGAGGGGTCTAAATCCTATCAACCAATAGGATTTAGAGAAGTTTAGGGTATTATTTTAACCTTATCAATTAGATTTAACTCTAAGTTAAATAATTTAACTTTTACCGTGTCGTTTTGTTTTCTTTCACTATATGGTTAATACACTTACTATAACATGCCAAACGAACCCCAAATTGTTTATTATTAATATATTTATCCTTATCTAAGTCATTTGGCCGAACCTTAGATTTTTAGGAATAAAATAACAATTAATAATATAATATTTTATTTAAAAACTATTTTGTGTCAATTTTGACACTATTTGATATATGATTTTTGTGAAAGTCATAACAGAATTATATGTTCGAACCAAGTTGATTAAATCAACACTAATATATCATAGTAACCTATAAAATTATTGTAATTCATAAAAAGACTCAAATTACATTTAATTTGGTGTTTATAACATCAATTATGTCAATATTTCATTAATAAGATAATTACTGCATCATCTTTGTGTCATAAGTAAATTAAATTATTTGATGTATAAAAATTACAAATAAAATACCATCATGTAGGAAATCGTTTTAGCTTTCTAATGAATATTTACAATCGAATTTATCTTATGTAAGACCCTTTATTAAAAATGGTTTAGTAAATATACTTTGATTTTAACTCTTTTAACTCTTCTTTGAATTAAATAATAATAAATGTCCTAATCTAATCCAAGTGGGCCTAAATGATAATATTTTACACTTAATGTTGTTTTGGGTCGAGATAAACTTGTCCAATAGAATTAGGACATGTGTTAGGGTAATATTAATATCATTCTTACCCTTAATTACCCTATTTACTTTTAACCGTGGTAAATAAAAGTAAAAAGTTACTATTCACTAAAAATTATTTTCATCTCATTGAACCACATTTTACATACTGACATCAACCGTGTCTCTCGGATTTTTGAAATTCCATTCACAGAAGCGGTAAAATTAAGTTTTATGAAAAATTCAGTTTTTTAACTACCACTTAGTAGTTTCACTATTCATCAAAAATTGATGTTTTTCAGAACAATGCCAAAATTTCATCCTAAGCTATATTTCATATTCCGAATTCAAAAATGAAATCTATTTTACCAAATTCATAACATTTAAGTTGTATTAATTTATTTTATAATTAAATCCCGCTGTTAAAACAAATAGCGTGTTTCTAAGAAACAATATCTATCAAAAGATTGACACTTGATTATGTCTGGTTTAAATGTGAAATTACATTCAATGACCAACATTGTATTAAATTGTAAAAATATATTATTAATATACTTTAAAACCACTCAAATTAATAATTTATCACTATTAATTATTTCGATTAAAAAAGTTGTTTTTAATTATAATTTAGTAATTTTCACTATTCATCAGAATATGCAAGTTATCCGAAAAGTACCAAAATTTCACCTTAGGCTAAATTCGATACTCCGAATCCAAAAATGAAGTCCATTTTGAGAGATAAAATTTCTAAAATTTAAAAAGGGGTTATTACTATTCATAATGGCTAGTTTTAATAATATTTTAATAGCATATCGTTGTTTCGTGAAACTCAGTATTGCGTACTACACACGCTATCGAGGAAGGTTGCGATTGCATGCAATGCAAGGAAAGTCAAAGATGCGTGTTGTGCAAGCTCCTTTTGGTGTAGTGTACATCACAAGACATTAATAAAATTAAAAAGAATATTTTTCATAAAATCTCGGGCTGTTACAAACATCATCTATAAATATATAAAAATTTATGTATAAGAAAATATACATATACATTATATAATAAATGAATATAACATATAGTCGTACAACACAATTGGTTGGTCACTTAGGTGACCAGATTTTAAAAAAAATGAATGAAAAAACAAGAGGCTCTACTACCATCATTATCTCTCATCACATCCCTATCTGAAAACTCCATCTGATTTGTCCTACTTGGATTCTAAGGTGAAACCTAGGATCTACCATACATACTTTTTCCATTGATAGATTTCACTGATCACATGACATACAATTCTATATATAATCGAGCATAACGATGGATCCAAGGAATTATATTAGTCATCATATAAGTGATCATTCATAAAATTTTACTTTTATGAAGTATTCTAGGTGTTTTTCTAGTAACATACTAAATGTCAGATCCTAGGGAGTGTCCCAAGCATCCATTTGGTAGATAGATAATCACATGATCCTAGTGAGTATACTAAGAAACTATCTTATCATGCATATAATCGAGATCCTAGGTGTAATAGGCATATCAAATGATGTTATCTCGCATACCATCTAGATCCTAGGAGTAATAAGAATCTATAAACATCAATAATATCAACTAGATCATCGGGGTACTAGGAATCCATGTTCATCAAGTTTAATAACTAGAACCGATCCGTAATACGAATCCATAGTCATTAGGTTTAAAAAGTAGATCCTAAGGTGTCTCATAGGCATCTAATCCATGAAAACTCAAGTGAAGTGTATGCCTCTTTGAATATCTTATATAATAATATATAAAAAGGGAATAATATAAACCAATTTTTTTATCGAAAATAATAACATGGGTTGGAATCCAAATTCAATAGCCAACCATCATCACTTCAACAATATCAGCTCACACTGTAGACCTTTAGGTTCTAAGGTGACACTCAAAGTCCACCCTACCACCTCATGTCACCAAACATCACTAGGGTCAAAATGAAACTGGTGCACCTATAGAGGACCATAGATCACATAATATCTAGGAAACAAAACGTAGGATCAATGATTGTATACTAATCTCTTGTGAGAATCCCATTACTCAGAGGGTATACCATCCCTCACCATCATCAGAATCATTTTACAACCTCATTGTCCACATAGAAAATCTCATACAGTCATCACACTAATGAAATTGATGAATTCTCATATCATTTACCAAGTCATACTAGGTTGTTCTACTCACCCAACCTATCCATAATCCTACCTATTCCATACCTATCTGAGTACTCATATAATGGAGTTAGAGTATCACTCACACTACTCTTTGGTATTTATCCTAAGGCTATATGGTATCTCTATGTCCCATTATGTCTTACTCAATCTTAACATATTGATCTAACTACTCCCATATAAGTAGGTTTATATTGAAATATACACTAAGGGTACTTTTTTAATTCATTTAATTTATTTTATATTCCATTGGGTGCGTTCATCTTGATAAATAAAGTTTTATAATAAATATCTTGGACATTAATGGCCACTAGATCAAGTATTTGTTAAAGGGTCTATCATGGACCATGAAACATGAATCTATCCATGTATTTAAGAATACATTTGAAGGTAAATAACCCATAATGGAGAGACCATATATCACAAGAATATAAATAGAATGAATTTACCATAGGGGTGTGATTAAGGGACCACCTTCCTTAAATACAAGGTTACTCTCTTTAAAAACTTTCCGTTGACTCTTGCTTAATCTCATACAAGTATAACCAGTCACTATTAGTGGAGACAAGGACTCATGACATGTATAAAAATTAAATTTAATTAATTAAATGTTTGAACATAGGATTTTATTGGCTGGTAACCAATTATGGATTTTGTTTGTTGAAAATCAACACTATGTTGATGAAGGAGTTTGGAAGAATTTTTTTTACTGTACACATGACTTCAAAGTAGAAATTGACGTAGTTTCCCAATGTATTCCTAAAATTTTGGTGAACAATTTCAAGAATGAAGGGAAGTTTCACAGAAGTATGAAGGTGAATATGAACATTTATCTAAAGATTTGTTCTGGGATCATTTCACTAAAATATGGTAAAGGAAATTAATGTGTGAAAATTTTTCATTAGAACCAAAGAATATTACCCTCCAAATGTGATATCAAGAGTAACTTAAGCACAAGAGGATTGTCAATATTGTCATGTCAAAATACCGAAAATGCATGAGATGTGTGCAGAATAATAATTTTATCCAAAGGATCTTAAATACCGAATTATATGTCAAATTTAGGATTACACATATAAATGTGTGGCTACCTGCATCCAAGACATATAACTTTTTTCCAATGAGGATTCAATACCTCTGTTGCACAAAACAGTTGTGCATAGAAGAATTAGTGACATCAAATATTTTTCTCATAATATTCCATGAGCCTATCTCAACAAAGTAAAACATATAGTGTTATTGGGGAAAAATAATATTTTAAATAATTAAATTTTGGATGAAATTCCTAAAACATATGCGCAAGAATATGTTTTCCGTTCAAGCATTGAGTTGTGCTTCTTTCAGTTTTCGAATATCTGGTTGGATTTATTGGTGATTTTAAGTGCATCAATTAATGAATTAAATGCAAGAAGAGTCTCATGATTATTATTTAGAAATAATTAAAAGAAATTTTACTGAATATACCATCAATTCATTGAACTGAGGATGACATAAGCTAGAAATGTGAAAATGGGGGAGTCGGCGAAAGTGTTCCAAGGTAAGTGGTGTTATTTCTCAAAAATCTTATAAAGGTAATGTTCTAGGAATAGAGTGACTATTTTAGAACATCTATTTTCTAAAACTAGTGTAAATTAGTGGATTTATGTATAAACAACACACTATTGGTATATAATCCTTAGACTATCCTTTAGTGGTTAGCCAAGTAAAACTGAAGGGTTTAATATATTTGTGTAATTATTTTAATTAATGCAACTTACCATCATACAATTTTAACAGGTTTCTACCAAAATGGGAAAAATATATATCAATTTAGAAGAAAATATTTACCCCCTTATTCCATCCTCCCCTCTCAGGGTGTTCTGGGGCCATATAAGTGGTATCAGAGTCTTCAGGTAAATGGAGTAAAATCTATACCTATGGTTGTCATGGAGAATTTAGTTAATTTTAGGGAGATCTACATATTTTAAAGAATAGGATGAGATCTCTTCTAATATCTCTTCAAATGGAAGTTCTTTTTTCCACCACACAAGGGAGATGGGTCACTAATTCAATAATTGAGGGGCCTAAAGAAGAGGCTGTTACTCTAAGAATTAAACATGAAACAAAATCAAATTCAAGGGAAGAAAAGAAGAAAATTGAATTTAGAAAATTATAAGATATAGAGATATTATAGTGAGATGGACATTGTTTTGAAGGAGTAGAGAAGTATTTTAATGATCAAATATCTACATTTGTGGGAAATAGTGGAATTGGTTGTGATGCTGAAACATTAAAGGCTAGTCACAAAGTGAACCAAAATAAAGAAATGTATAAATTTGGACATATCATAAAGGAACTTGATGTCCTAAAAAATAAATTATCCAAATAATATAAAAGAGATCTAAAAACTATCCTCGAGTACCCATAGATGATTTTCATTAAAATAATTTTCCAAAGGAAGGAGAAATGAGTAGGATTGGAAGTGAGAAGACATTTTCTCTTATGAAATGTTAATTCTTTGGATATCTGGTCTATACCAAGTCATAATGTAAACAAGCAAGGAGATATCTAATTGGGGGAGCACTTGAAATTAATCAACAGAGAATAAAATCATATCCTTATACTTTTAGAAGACTTGGTTTTTATGGATATTGTTTGCACTACTTTAACTATGGATATAAATCTATTCATTGATTGTAGAATAATGGTGGGAATGTTACCTACAAAACTCGGAGAATGGTCAATACCCTCCAATCAGATGGATTTTCACTTAATAAAAGGTTTTCTCCTCCAAAATAATTATATGAGTATGATGAATCAATGCCAAAATAAAATAATTTGTAAATTCCACCATTATCCTCCACTCAATCAGTTATTTCAAGGAAGGAAAACAAGAAAAATAAGAATACAACCTTTATATAAAATAACTTTTGAAGCTAAAAAGAATAATAACATCTTGATTTTTTATAGTACATACTCATCTCATGTGACATGTAATTAAGAATTGTTGATGAATGCTCAGAAAAGGGATGAGGGAATATTATGATTCCAAAATGATGGTGCTGTGAAAATCTAAGGTAGTAGAAGTATAGAATTGGAAAATGATGATTGTAAGAAAAATAAAACTCTCCTTGTACACAGTATACATCACAATATCATTATTGTGAATCAACTACGTCCATCGGGACTTATAGTGACAGTCAATCAAAAGGGCTGCACTATCAAAAAAAGGATGGGAATTCTATCATGAAATCATGTAGAAAATATGGGAATTTGTACCATGTGGATAATAAAAAGAACATTTGATACATAATTTTTGAAGAAGAAAAGAACATGTGGAAAATTAGATTGTATCACATTAATCAATAGTGAATAGAAAAGATATCCAAGATAAATATTTTCAAGAATATTCCCAATCTAAAGTGATAATGAGAAAAGACATGTGATTCATGCATGTGAGGAAATTTGGTCTACAGTTTGTATTGTAAAAAAGAAGAAAAAGGTATCAAATCTTCACAGTCTCATGCACAAAGATGTATATGGTCTAAAAAATGTGGGTGGGAAATATGGAAAAAGGTAATTTATTCTTTTTATTTGTTTTTATAGTATAATGGAATGTGTGATGATTATAAACGAGAAATAGAAAATCTTTTATTGGATGAAAATTTATCACCAAATAGATGAGAATGAAAATGAATGTACAATCAAAGTTCTATGATCTGAATATGGAGGGGAATACACACCCATTGAATTCATTAAGTACCAAAAAATGTAATAAATCATGGCACAGATGAAATTATAAATCCACATCAAAATTAAATTATTGATTGTAGAAATTGACAAGTGAACAATATGTCATGAACCATGTTGATTTAGATTAGTATCTCTCATTATTACTATAAATATGTTTTTTAGGTAGTGGTGTATACTCATAATCTAATTGGTATTTTTTAGAAGAACCCAAGACACTATATGAGTTGTGGTATTAAAGGAATACCACACTAAATTATTTTCATTTGTTCAAATGTAAATATTTCTTCCAAAATAATGAAGGAAACCAAGGAATGTATGGTGATGTTACATATGAGGGAATACTCCTGGGATATTCAATAAAGGGTAAATATTGAAAATACTATAATAGTCATATTGTAAGAATTATGTAAAGTAGTGATGTTATGATCATTGAAGATAAATCCAAATATACCATAAAAATATCATATGATAATATTATAGAAAATGAAAAATATAGAGAATAAGGGACTAATACAAATTCAAAAATAATAGAAGGATTAAAAAACATCTGGATAACTCAAAACAAAGTTGATTTAGAGTATGAATAAGAAGATCAAAACATGAATTAAAAAAATCAATCTATTCTTCATAGGGAAAGCTTAAGTGTCGAAATAGATCAATACAACATCATTAGATATTTGACGACCCCTGCATAGACGAGGATATTGTGGAAATAATCACATTTTTTACTTCCTATCTACTGGGTAACAGACTTTTTTAGAAGAAGATACAATGTATGAATCAGGTTTCAAGGCCATAAATGATAAAATGGATAAAATAAAAAGACCAGACATGGGATCTTGTAAAAAGACATGGAAATCATAATGTGATTGGAACAAAGTGGATAACTAAAAACATGTTCAATGATCATGGAAATGTGATTAGAAACATGGTATAATTAGTCTGCAGAGGCTATTCATGGATCAGAGGCATTGATGTTGATGAAATGATTTCTCTAGTAGCAAGACCAGAATCAATCAAGCTTTTCCTTTTTATGAAAATTCAGGTAGGGAACAAAGTCTATAATATGGGTTTGAAAAAAAATTTAAATATAGTTCTTGATGAATAACTCTACATTTAACAACTAGTTATATTTTTATTAGAAATTATGAGGAACATGTTTGTATATTTAATAAGGCCCTCTAAGGTATAAAGTAGGAACCACATGCATGATATTATCAACTAGATGTTTTTCTGAGAATTTATAATTCAAAAGAAGTGGGTTTTATCATAATATCTATGTGAATTATTAAATGTAATATAAATTTATAGTGATTGGGTATGTGGATGATTTCACATTTTGTAGAAGAAGATAGGGATACGTGGAAGAATTTTATAACCACATTGAATTAGAATTTGAAATTTCTATGATTGGAGAACACACATATTTCATAGGGTTTTAGGTGATTCCGATGAAGGATTATAATTTAATTTCTCAAAAAAATATGCACGAGAGTAACTAAATAAATTAAAGATGCATGACTCCAAGGCAATGTCGAATCTGATTGTGTATAAGAAAAAACATGGAAAAGATGAGGCTGGGGCATCTATGTAACCCAATCATTATAAGAGAATCATTGGAATATTATTATACATGATGCAACATGGACAAATATAGAAACTCTAAGATTCATAATGGCATAAATTTAATGTAATAAAAAAATAGAATGTGGTAGTAGTTAGAAAAATCATGAGGTAAATAATGGTTATCTCAATTTTAAATTTAAATTTTTAGTAGGAAATGATAATGAATTAACATCATTTTATAATGCTTACTGGGATGGGGATGTTGTGAATAGAAAATCTAGAAGTGGTGGAACCTTATTTGTGGAAAACAAATCATTGGGATGATTGAGCATTAAATTGTAAATCACTTCACTTTTTATAGATGAGGAATATTATGTCTCTTATATAATGTATTATAGTTAACTATTATGGATGAATTAAGAACTGAATGATATTGGTGATAAGGTGAAACAACTGATGGTGGATCACATTGAAAAAAAGAGTGTGATTAATATTATGAATAATCTAGTTTAACACTCTCATAAAAAATACTAATATATGATATAACGTTATCATTGAAAATTATTAATAAGGTATGATTATAATAGAGCATGTTTGAAAAAATGACAAAGTGACTGAGATTGTGATAATTTTGTTGGTTGGGCATGTGTTTGAGAAACATCAGTTGAACCTGATTTTTCCTCCACCACCTAGTATATGATGAGGTTACATATATTATCATATTAACATTTTTATTTACTATTTTAATCTATTTGTATATGTGATGCATGATTATGGGGGACATATGATTTATTGGTAGTGTGGTTTTGAGCTCTATAAGTAAAAATACATGTACTTTGGGTTTTGTACCAAAGGGGGAGAATGGAGAAATTCAATGTTAAAAATGGGGAGAGTGAAATTAATCATTTTTATGGTTTTTTTCGTAGGTTTTTGACTAACCTAGGATTGATTTATTGATACAATGATAATTCATTGTTATAAAGAAACCAATATAGCTTATCTTGGACATATTTATGCATTCCAAAACATGCAAACCCCATTCATGCTTCTCCTCTTGTTTTCTACATTGATATTTTCATATCTATCCATAGAGTGTCAGATGAATTATCACTCTCAATTATGGTTTTTATAGTGGTTGGTGCTTTATTGAATTTACTTATAGATTTCCAAAAACCCAATGATTGATATTGTTGGAACCAATCGTGTTATTTACGGTTAATAAAGACTGGTTTGTGTTTTTTTAAATTTAGGCTTATGTGGATGTGGAAGACAAGAAGGAACTTACACACAGGGTAATATTTTTCTAATAATATGTGTCTACCCCTATCCAAGATATAGAACATTTTTCCAACAAATATTTTGTGCCTCTACTACCTGAAGGAGTTTTACATAGAATATTTACACATGAAAAATATTAAAAAAATGTTCGTTAATCCTATCTAGACCATGTGAAACTCATGATGTTGTTTCATGAAAAATAAGGCTTGCGTGAAATACAATTTTCACAACAATCATAAAACACATATAAAAGGACAAGTGTTGTGAAAGAGCTTTTATTTGATCTTCATTTAGTTTTTTAATACCCGATATGTTTGATTAATGCTTTCATGTGATTCAATTTAGGACTTCAATGCGAGAAGAATATCATGATAATTAGAGAAAAATTATTAAAAACCATTCTAATAAATTTAAATCAAGTAGTTAAATGGAGTAAGAATCCAAAAAAACAATGAGGAATGGGGAGTCAATGAAATTGTTCTAAGAGAAGTAGTGTTCTTTCTATAAAATATTGTAATGGATGTCTTCCTAACATAGAGTGACTTTGTCTGAAATTATTTTTTAAACAACTATTAATGATTATTGGTTTTAGTTATGACCTACGCATTATTGGTGTATGCTCCATGGACTAGCCCTTAGTTGTAAACCATGTAAAACATTTGTGTTGAATCTATGAATGTGATTATTTTATTTACTACAAATTAAAATCATATATGTTTAACAAGTTCCTACCAACATGGGATAAAGATCTTTCAATTTAGAAGAAACATATGACACCCTTATTCACCCCTCCCCTTTCAGGGTGTTCTGGGGTTCAACATTATAATCCATTATAATATATTTTATAGTTTAAATCGATTACATTAAAAATATAATAACACTTTGTGTCATCTCATTACTCCTAATCAATGACCACCCATACCTAAATAGTCCATGGAATAACAAAGGTAGCATCACAATAAAACCCCTAACATTTTTCCTCAAACCACCTATGAATTATATCCAATTTAATAAATTTAAAATGAAAACCCTAAGAATATTCATTATGAAAGACATGACAACTAAAATATCTTTTTAAAATGTGTAGACATCCTCTAAGGATGTCCCCTAGAAAAGACATGCAAATTCCACATCATATTGGGATGATTAATCCATTATCTAGTGGAATCACCACTTAAATCCATAATATGTGGAACCAATATCCAAGGTAGAGGAAGGAAAAATAGAACCAAAGGACATGGAAAAGTGAAATCAACTTAATCACCACAAAAAACACTCTGGATCCACCCCATTTATAAGTGGATTGAATGATAAATAAGGGTGATAGGTCCTTTAGTTTTAAAACAGGATGGATATTAGAATAATAGAGTAGGGGTAAAAAATCATTGGGAAAACGTATAATTTCAAACATTTTCACAAAATCCAAGCACCCATACTATTACTATACAGAATCCAAAACTATGACCCAACCATGCACTTGTCACTATCTTAAGCAATTCCAAATTGAATTTTCTTGTATGCATGGATTATGAAACTATGTTACAACTATGCAACACTCTTTTTAAACCATAATTTCATGTTTTTCATGATTACTCTAATACCATACAAAAACCATTAACCATAACCCTATGAAAACCCACCCCATATGATTTACATAAATAGTTTCCCCTAACCACACAATAACTGCATGATATTGTAAAACCATTTATCAAATTCAAAATTCAATCAAAATTCTCCCAACTAACACTTAATAATTCAATATACCTCTCATTCCACTATACACATCCAAAAACATCTTCTCTAGATATTCCAAATCACAGAATTCAAATTTGAATCTAAATCCTCAAAATGATCCATACTCTTGAAATTAAAAATTCATATTCACAATTAATTTCAAAACCCATAATTAGAAAAGTAATTTTAACATACCCACCAAAACAATTCACATCCCTAAGAATACAAAATTTCCTTTCAATCATTAACATCAACCTAACATGTTCATCAATTCATGATCAAATAATCATGTTCTAAAATTGAAATGCAAATGAGTTTTCATTGTAACACTCTAAACAAGAGCTGAAATATCCATTAAAACCCAAGACACATCTCTTGAACATCATTGAATAACTATGAAAAAACTCACCCACATCCATATGTACCACGACACTAAGGTGTCATCAATAAATTCATCTATGGCTTTATGATTGTCCCTAGAAAATGTCTTTCCTCATAAAGGATGATCCCAAGACATGTTGATCCCCACCATTAGAATTACCTACTAAAAATTAATTCGAAAAGGTCCACCATCATGTCTAATGAATTTTATATCTCACTACCCTCAATTCCATTTAAAACACTTGTTGTCCATCATCTAGATGGGCCTACTTGAATACGATTTTCTACACCTGTTGATGCATTATCATATCAGTCAATCATGGCGCATAAATCCATGATGTATCACAAGATCATCTGATAACACAAAATAATGTTCAAACCCAACTTCTAGTGTAATTCCATGGTTGTAAACTCAACTATCCATAATAGCTATCATGCTCTCTCCATGAGAATTAACACACCTCCATTTTGACTAGTGCTCAAATCACAATAAATCCATCCCAAGACCGAACTAAACATACGAAGTCCATAAGATAAAACATATGAGGATGGATCCATTATTCACCAATAAACCATATAAAATGTATCAATATTCACAACAAAATCTAAATTCCACCTCAGTAGCCCATCAACTAGTCTCATCACTCCCATGACCCTACCAAAATTGGGCAAGATTACTATAATAAATACGTGGGTCCCCATCATAGAGATGTGTTGAAGCACCTTCACGTCACAGAGTCTTACTAATGAAAAAGGGGAATACCTTAAGCACAAAGAGATTCATCATTTGAAGAAACATCAAAAATTGACAAAGGCATGAACAGGGAACTCTTTAAGCACGGGACATGCAAGTTTCATTATGGTCGTGAAAGTACACTTGTGTGCCACATATGGGTCACCCAAGTCACATGCGCGACCTATTTTTTTCACCTAAGGTCCTCAATGGATTATAAATACACCCTGTGGGCCCCCCATTTCAAGGATGAAAAATCAAAAACTCAGATTCAAGCTCTGGTCTCCCAAGACTCTGTCTTAAGTCTTCCGAACACTTCAAATGTAATTATTTACCTATAGTATAAGATCTTAAGAGTATGAATACGGCCTATGTATTAGAAATCGTCAATACATGCACTCCTAAGTGTCCAACCCTTAAGGGAAGTGATGATACTTGTGATCCGCCTTTCCCTATGAAGGAAACTTGTGCGCCACCTATCTGAAAGCCTCTAGGGATGATACTAAGGGCTGCAATTCAAAATCGCCCAAGTATCACTTCACAGGTTATTCGTCGCCCAAGTGAACTCATGTCGCGCAAGTATACTTGCTTGACGAGGACTTGCATGCCAGACCAATACATGCACATCTCCTTCTAATTGACTTCTTTTCCTCAAATCCTCCTTTCCTCTTTAAGGACAACCTTCAAAACCATCTTCAAAGCCTTTTATGGCATGGTTCCTTTGTTGGCTTCCTTATCTGAAAGGAATTTTGTGGAACATCTCTCAAAACCTCATGATTTACATAACTTTATGTCACTAAGGTTAGAGATTTCATTCATTCAACCTCATCCTTTAAGATGAGAAGATCCTTAATATGGGCATCCTTCATAGGAGTAAGCCACATGGTCCCCAATCTAGGCATCCTCTTTAGGACTAAGCCCCATGTTACCTAATCTGGGCCTCGTTTTTAGGAATAAACCCCGGTCATAACTCCCCTTAACCTGGGCCTCTTTCTCATGAGTAAGACCAAATATCAAATCCCTTTAATATGGGCATCCTCCATAGGAGTAAGCCCCAAGTTCCCTAATCTGGGTATCCTCCATATGAGTAAGCCCCAATCATAATTTTCCTTAACTTGGGCCTCCTTCTCAAGAGTAAGCCCAAGGTCTCAAGTCCCTTTAACCTGGGCCTCCTTCTAAAGTGTAAGCCCCAGGTCTCAAGTCCCTTTAACCTGGGCCTCCATCTTAGGATTAAGCCCCGGTCATAATTTCTTTTGATTTGGGATTCCTTGTCATGAATAAAACCCAATCATAAGTCCCCTCTAATTTGTGTATCCTTCTCTAGATTAAGTCTTAAGTTAAGTATCCAAATCTCCATAAACCACATACATCATTATTGACCCTTCTCAGGGGCTTATTTTCTAAAAGTCTTTTCTCATAATTTACATGGGTAGTCATACATACATAATCCCCATATCATTTTTTATGATTTAATATTTCATGGTACAATCATCAGGTATTACTGATACCTCTTGTTTCTCACACCGAGCATGACTCATGTGAGCTTAGAATGTAAAAGTAATTATGACATCTCTATTTGTGCCATTAATCAAGCATAATCCTCATACATTATCACCCAAACTACGCGAACATTGATCTCTGTTTTAAAAGTTGAGTACATAGGAGGCCTTTCTAAAGTTCGAGACCATATTTAATTAATTCTTTTCCATCCCATATGACGTTAAACTATATCCTTCCTATCAAACTAAATGGGTTCTAATTCTTTTTATAAACAAGGATACGTAGGTAGCCCATCTGCGGGTACGATCCCAAATCTGAAATAATCCATGTCCTTCTGAATGATAGTAAACATAAAGTGCCCCACTGAGTGGCTTTAAAACCAATATGGTTATCTTAATGACTAAGAGATTTCTATATGATGTGTTTTAGGATACCATTGAAAAAGAATCTCTAATAAATATGGATGAATCACTATCGACGAAGAACCTAAAATACATATAAAAGATTCTCTAAATCTCATACATAACAATAATTGGTTGTTAGATCTAAAGGAAAGATCATTTTTATAATTGGTAAATTAATAAGGATTCAAAAACATAACTCAAATCTACAAGAGAGTCCCAGAGTAGACAATAATTCCCCCCAAAAAGGTGTGATGAGTCCGACCTCCCATCCTATCGACCAATAAAAACACTTAATCCTCATCGGTCCACAACTAATGAGCACCTACCTTTAGAAATTAGGTCCAAATGGATATAGAATGATTCGATGTTTTTGGTTCTACGAATAAACCAGTTAGAAACTGATTAGAATGTTTGAACCTTAAACAAACAAATGTCATCCCCCTTTCCAAAGGAAACAAAAATGGTGAACCCGACGTGAATCCATAACTAAGTTAAATGATGTTTTACTTATTTGTTAGGCCCCTATTTAACTCAATGTGAGGGCCATCAAAGAAATCAATTACATATGTGCTCATACAAAGAGATGAAGTGGCTGAAATTATCTTGATTATGTCTGTTATATCAAACAAGCACTCTTTTCCAAGATCTCTCTGCATTACAGAAATGGATTCTCTAATGTTCACAGCTATGAATACCTCTGCTGCTACTCCTGCTGGATCCTCATCTGCTCTGAGGACGACTTCACCTACTCAGCGTCTTCAACGCTGGGTGTCAAATGCACTGGTTAAGAAATAAAATCAACATGATACCATTTTGACTCTGGAGGCCACTAGAAAATTCCTCTAAGTTAACAACTCACCTAGGTTTTACGGAAAATGACAACCATTGGTCAAGAAGCAGGTGGGTCCCACCACTGTTTCCAACCGTTTTGGGTCGTTATCCTTGGAACGCAACAAACAGTCCCTCCCATATTATAGGGAGGTGAATGAGAAGGACACTCAAGGCCTTAATTAAAGAATACATGAGTCCTTCCTGAGGGCTCCCATCAACAATCACCGCCTGACACGTGGGGTAGTGCGCCCTCAAAATGATGAGGGTATCACCTTTAGGGAATTGGCTCAGGTTCTTCAGACTCAATCCCGCAAGATGAACCGTTAGAGGAAAAATTTGGACAACAGGGAGAAGGTTCTTACTTATCCCCCCTCTGGAGAAGTCCACCAAGCCATCTTGATGGAAAATAACGAGCGGACATATACACTCATTCGTCCTGATGTTACTGCCCAGCAGAATCATCTAATAGTAATACACCAATCCCACCAGGCAATTCGCAAATAGTATTGCATGAAAGAATATAAAACCATTTATAACTCATCAGCTAGTCAACAGGATCTTCTGACTACAACCAAAGAAGCTCTCTAATCTAATATACCGGCAACTGATAAGCAGGGACATACACTGGTTTACAATCAATATTTATGTCAGCAGTCTCATCTTTCAGTATTGAAGTAAATTCATCAACCATACTTGAAAAATAATACACATCAAGAAATATCACCTGCCAATGATCATCATGATTTCCAACAGTCTAGTTTCATAGCACCCAGAGAAGTCAGTCGGAAAGCTCCGACGACAAATTTGGAGGAGACTCAACTCTCTGCCCCCACACATGGGTTCTTTCAAAATTCACTAACAGGAAATGGAGGACAGGAGCAAGAATACACACCTACTTCAAGCATGGAATGGATGTATATTCCCGTTCCAATTGCTGAATTAACCAAACACATTTTGACAATGGTGAAAGAGCAGAAGCAGATCCCTTCTCATATTCTGGATTCCTGTCAGAATATTATAACAACTTTAGCAGCATCACAGGGAAAGAAATAAAAATTTGTCCCTACAAGTGGAGTGACTCATCAACATATCACTCTAGAACAGATACACACCTATGTTCTAGTCTAGGAGGGTTGTGGGGGTATACTCCTCCGTGTCATATGGACAATAAAGTCAGGCACATACACCCGATTTGAATGGAGATAATTAGCCTAACCTGACCATTTCTACAGAGAAGGCACATACACCTTCCCATAATGACCACTTTCATCAACAAGTGGTTCGTAAAGTGAGTGAGAAGGTGTCTAATAAGAAGACCCATCCATCACAGTTAAGAAATCAAGAGCCAATCTATAATAAGGCCTTTCTCGATGCTGGAGTTCTTGATGCACTCAGACAATTGTCTGCTGCAACTGAATATTTTACTCTCTGATTTCCCAATAGTGGGAGAAATAATTTCGAAGGAATTCATCAGAAACTTCTTCATTAAGGCTTGCTTTATGACAGTTCAGTCTATCTCAAAGTATCATCTTTAGATGAGAGCCACGATAACCCTCTGCATGGTTAAAAGATCATGGAGCAAAAGGTTTCGTCTTTTGCTATAACCCACCAGGATGGTCCTCCCCATGATGATGAATATAGCTGTGAATGTCCTCTCCATCATATTAATTCGCATTGCCTGGAAAATTCTTCAAAGGAAAATGCAGTAATGAGAAAGCCCTCTTAAATTGAGGCAGTTGAAAATGTGAAGCCAATCATGTATGATGCTTTACCACTAGAAAGTGAAATATTTTCTCAATCAGAAGATAGCTCATGTTGTAGAGCATTCTTCGAACCACCCCTGGGTCATTCTTCTTATAGATTGGTAAATGAATTCTCTACCAATATTGTTGAATTTCAAGGGGGAAAAAAGAAGCACCAGCTCAGGTCTAATCAGGTAGAATAATCTTCATCGAATGATAAGGGGGAAGTGATGAATATGGGAAAACAACTGGTGAAAGGAAAAGTACCAGTCATGTTTTGGCATTTTCCTGACTCTCAGTATGATATTCTAGAAATGTTGATGGAAGATTGTATTCATGATACTCATATATACATGTGGAAAACTCTTTGTCACTTGAAAAAGAAAATATTATCTTATGATGAATAAGAAAATCTTGTCAAGATAATAGAAGGGTTGCAATGCCAAATTGATTTGGCATCTATCTCAGTTTCCCGATATCCAAAGGCTGAAAAGAAGCAGAGATCCCTTCAACGTTCATGCTTTGGTGCACTAAAAATATTGCACCAGTTAATTACCAATGACCCATATGTTATTCATATCAAGGGATGGGGGGTTCAAGGAGAACTGCATTTCACTGTACTCTCCAGTCAACAAAGACCGCAAAAAATGGTCTCAAGCAATGTTATTGCCCATGGATGACCACAACCAATTTGTTTTGTATGTAATCAAAGGATTGCTCAGGAAAATGAATTAACTAGTTCATTCCAAAGTCAGGCATATACAGAACAATTTTTCGAATTTCTCTTGCATCAGGAAAAGGAGAATATCAAACAGGCTTCTCGTTTAGAGTATGCACATCATCAGGTGACAGAAGTGTCAGAAATCATCCAACGGTCATTTGAGCCATGAAATTTGAGTGGATGTAGGTTGATTCACCAGCCAATTACTAGACTAAATTCCACAAAATCCGGAGAGAATTTAAGAAATTCTCAGATGTAGTAGCTCAAGAACCACCTCAGCTTGCCAGACTGGGGACACTTTTAGCCCAAGCATTGGGATCAACAGATGGGATTCTAGGAGTTAAGCAGGAATAGTAGGAACAACCCTAGTCCACTGAACTGGGGACTTTTTCAAATCATCAATCTCTTCCTCAGTGAAAGTTAGTCATCTCTCGATTAGGGAAGAATCCACTAGATGAACATAGAGCCAAATTATCAGGAGACTCCCTCCAAATTACGGTTTATCATGAAGTTCTAGAGGGATCAACTAAACAAAAGGAAATGTCTCGTTAAGGACATGAAAGAAGACAATATCGTAGAAATGTCGATAGAAGGAATGCAATGCGTTATGCAACAATAAATCTCATCAATGCAGTTGTCACTGATTCCCCATAACATGAGGTTCACTCAGAGGAATCAGATGAGGATGTTCCTATTCAAGAATTCATACACACAGAAGTAAATGAAGAAGGTGTGCATACACGAAATCAGAGGCTTACCCAGAATCAATGAATTCCTCCAAACAACCAACTTCCCTCACTCTCACTAGGGAAAAGGTTTGCAAAACAAGAGGAATAAATGAAGGAGTTATGGAGGTTGAATACAGAACTACTTCAATGGAGTATTCCTCCAATGTGTGATGGAGTCATTCAGTCAAGGGGATTTATTGAAGCTACTAAGATGGATCAAGAATATCCTCCTTTACTAGTACACCCTCACAGGTCTAATCCTATGGGTCAGGAATAATAAAAACCAGTAGTGGTACCATCATTTGTAGTACCACTCACTATACCTATCCAACTCTAGTTATTTCACCTGCTCAGGTCTAAGCTCAACCAGATGTTTCTCAAAAGTTAATAATTACCATTGAGTCATTAACAGCTCGGTTGGAAGCAATGGATGGAAAACGTGCACAAATTCAACAAAAAATAGATCTTAACCTGAATGGGTGGATGAAATTCTTCCCCCATAAAAATTTTCAAGTACCACATTCCCAATTTTTAATGGTTCGGGAGATCCAGAACAACAGTTAACACATTTTGTTTCTTGTTGTCATCCTATGATGGGAACTCCTCAAGAACAAGAAGATGTTAAGATCATATGTTTTGTGCAGTCATTACAAGGGCTAGCCTTTTTCTGGTATACAATCTTGCAATCCCGGTTAATTATCGGGTGGGAAGATCTCCGTCAATGATTCCTTCTTCAATTCAGATCAACATTGACAAAGACGACAATTTTTTATCTTACAAATTGAAAGCAAAGGGAGAATGAAAGAGTTACAGATTTCATTACTCACTGGAAGGGATTAACATATTCCTTAATCATAGCACTCCCTCAAGAAGAGTGTTTTCCAATCTATGTGGAAAATTTTCATGATAAATTACACACACCGTTGATCCCAGTGAAATACACAAGAGGGTATCTAGACATTACTTCGATCACTCATCAGAGTGAAGAATCTCTTACAAAGACAAAGGATAATACTCATGTAATTCCATCAGATCCAGGAAGGAGAATGGTTAATGCAGAGACTGCTACTATTACACATAAACAAGAACCTGTACCTACTTCCACTTCAAAACCATCATCATACTGAAGGGCCCCACTCTTGAGAATCAACAATGATGGATGACTCATCAAGATGATCCAAGAGATCAATGAAGGAAACAATTTGAAGAGTTAAAGAACAATGTTTATTCTTTCCAAAATGAAAAAGTTCTTGGTTACTTCATTTCGGCTCTGGAAAATAATTTGGTTCAGTTTCCATGGTCGAAAAGGACGAACAAGGAAGGAGATAAAGACCTTACCAACTATTACCCATTTCATCATAAGTCGGGGAATATCATTCAGGAGTTTTCTGTCATCAAATACCTCCTACAAAAGATGGTGGACTCTGGACAGGTAAAACATAAAGGTTCTTCATCCCATTTAGCATGTGTTACTGCTACAGATCCATAGGAAGAAGGAAAGTGACACGATGTAAAAAAACAAAAATGCATAGAAATATGATGATTGAATGGTCAGGAAAATGATCAACTGAACTCATGCCATTTTAAAAATGCAGTTGAAGAAAATAATTGTTTCTTATTCTATGAATTCCATATCAATACCCCCTTCATCAGAAGGAAAATCCTCAAAGAAGCGAAATAATTCGATGAAATAAGAGCAGTCGAAAGAAGATGAACACACGTCAAAGCCCAAGTTGTCTTTGACTCTGGAATATTTTATGAAATCTACATCAAAAGCATGGGCACCTCCCCACCAAACGACATAGCCTAAACTTGCTAATCATGCAGACTCTTATTCAAAAGAAGAGTTGATCTTTGGTTCTGTCAATATGATTCACTTAATGAATACATATGGCAGTCACATTTTCGATCTTGATGAGCATGAGTTCCCTGTATCAAACAGAGGAATTAGGGGGAGTTATAGAGGTTTACGATACAGGGGAAGAAGTGGATATTTCAGAAACCAGTATTCCAATCCTACCCCTGCTAGAACTGTTTATGCAGTAGAAACTCGTGGAAGAGAACTTCAGCGGGCTCAACAGAAATAAGAAAGATCTTCCATGGATGGAAGATTCAGTCTTGGCACAATTATTTTGTATGATAGGTTAGAAGTTACACCTTCTTCTTATCATCAAGTAAATAAACCTAGTCAGTCTAATTTTCCAAATCCAATAGTATTTCCAACTCCTACCCCGATACAAGATGTATCTACTTCCAAAGCATCAACTTCTAAGGAACCTATGAATCCACATGTTCCTATTGGGAAAAACAGACCTTTGGACCAAAAGTATGATGTCTTGATACATTTGGACGATGTACCGACCAAGTTATCAATTATGGAGGCCTTGAATCTTTTAAAGGATCTTCAAGAGGCACTCATTGAGGCTTTTTCAAGTCCTCATTAATTAAAAACTAAAATTTTTGTGGCAGAAGTCTACCATGTAGAGAATGATCCTGCAGAATTCCATGCAGTGATAACTTTTACAGATGAAGATGAAGATAATGTTGTGCATGGGAATATTAGACCTCTATATTTATCTGGCAAGGTCAATAATGTAGACATCTGACAAGCTTTTATTGATAATGGTTCAAGAGTCAACCTCATTCCTATCCATACACTTCATCAATTTGGCCTCACCAAATTTTATTTATCTACATCTACTTTGCTGTTGCAAGGATATGAAAAAAATAAACAAGAACCTCTGGGAAAGATTTCACTTAGAACACAATTTGGAGACCTCGTATCCAATTCAGATTTCATGGTTGTTCGTCATGACACAACCTTCAACATTTTTCTTGGAAGATATTAACTACATCAATATATAGCTATACCTTCATCATACCATCATTGTCTCCAATATTGTTTCAATGGTCAAATTGGGACATTTTATGTTGATAAATTCCTATTAAAAACATGTGAATCTCAATACATTGAGGCAGAATTCTTTCACATGGAGGGAAAAGAGATATCCATGACAAAGTAGGTTACCAAAATTAATGCTTCATATGGTTTGCAAAAGATTCCAGTAAACCCATTAATATATGTGAGTATAGATTTTGTGTTTAATATCAGTCAAATTGACGAGATAGACCCAAATACAAATAATCTTATGAAAAAATACATAATGTCAATTATGAGAACCAAGCTAGACATCATGGGAAATATTAGTGATTCACCAAGCAATATTGAAAGATCAAATGGAGATGTCTTCATTTCAACTGCTGAAATCCAACAACTGTATACTTCATCATCAAGGCCAGAAGAAGTTTTAGCAATGCCATAGATGAACGTTGATGTCGATTCTCAATCCATCATCTCTTTTTTATTACCAAAGCAAGACCCTTCATCATCAATAGGGTCAGAAATGGTAGCTTCTTCTTCAAGATGTTCACATCTTAAATTCTCTTCTAATCATGGAAGTCCTGCTTCATCCTCTACTATGTGTGTAGAAAAAAAGTAAGTAACACATATTTAAGAAGAAGAGGAAGATCTCAGGGATGCTCTTCTAGCATTTGAGGAGGGTATCTCTACCACTATGGATGAACATAGAGAAATAAATATGGGTACAAAAAAAGATCTACTCCCCACTTTAATTAGTGCGGCCATTACTCTTGAAGAGCCAGAAATATATATTTTATTTTTAAAGAAAAATTGAGATATATTTTCTTTAAATTGTGAAGAAATGTTAGGGCTTGATCCTGATGTTGCTACTCATCATTTAGGTTTTCCAGAAGAACATTGAGGATTCAAGCATGCCGCAAGAAGAACATACCCAAATTATGCCTCCAAAATTAATGTTGAGGTGGATAATATTATCAAAGATAACATTTTCAGAGAAGTTAAATATCCAAACTAGTTGGCTAATATTATCCCTGTGAAAAAGAATAATGGAAAAAATAGAGTTTTCATTGATTTCAGATATCTTAATCAGCATTGTCCCACGGTTGATTTTCCAGTTCCGATCACAAAACACTTAATTGATGAAACAGCTGGCTATAAATCACTTTAATTCAAGGATGGATATTCTTGGTATAATAAAATCCAAATGGCTCTATAATATGAAGAATATACAGCCTTCATATCCCCTCAATGGTTTTTTTTGCTATCGGGTAATTCTTTTTGGCCTGATGAATCCAGGGGAAACATATCAACTTTCCATGCATCATAGCTTCAAAACCTTTTAGGGATATTTATTGAATGTTATGTGGATGATTTGGTGGTTAAATCCAGAAAATGTTCTAATCACTTGGATGATTTGGAAGTCATATTCCACATACTTCGACAACACAATTTGAAGACGAACCCTTTTAAATGTGCGTTTGGAGTAACGTCAGGAACATTTATCGGTTTTGTTGTACGCAATCATGGTATTGAAGTTGATCCTGAGAAGAAAAAGTCAATCCTTGGTATGTCACCCCCTCAAAATTTGAAGGAATTGAGAGGACTTCATGGACACATGGCCTATATTAGTCATTTCATCGCCAATCTGGCAGGCAAATGTTTACCTTTCACCAAATTGATGAAGAAGGGAGTCACATACCCGTGGACTAAAGAATATCAAGAAGAATTAAATATTCTAAAGATATATCTCTTGAGTCCACCAGTATTAATACCACCTATTGAAGGAATACCACTTATTCTTTATGTGACAGCTTTAGAGTGATCATTGGGTGCCTTGCTTTCCCAAAATAATGATGCTGGGAATGAAAACAACTTTCACTATCTATGTCAAAATATGATTGAAGAAAAAACATGATATTCAAGTATTGAAAAGTGCTTCCTAGAAATAATCATTGCAGTTCAGAAATTGAGACACTACCTGCAACATCATGAGGTCCAATTTGTATCTTGAAATAACCCGCTCAAATTTATCCTTAGTCTTCCAATGCATACATGATTTTTGGAAATGTGGGCAGTTATTTTTCAGCTATTTGATATCCAGTATGTGTCTCAAAAGGCAATACAGGGACAAGCTCTGGCTGATTTCCTTGTTGAACACCCTTTAGTAGAAGATACCTCTTTAGATATTTAAATCTTTGATGAGGAAGTCTTCCCTATTCGAGATAATCTTTAAACATGGGAAATGTAATTTTATGGTGCTTCCAGAAGTCCAACAAGGATGAAAAAGGAAGATCATAAATTCAATAAAGTTGGGTTGGGAATTGTTCTTATTTCCCCAGGAAAGGCAGTGCTACCCTATTCCTTCTTATTTTTGGAAGGCGGTACAAACAATGAAGAAGAATATCAAGCTCTCATCGAAGGATTGGAGTTGGCGCTTTAGGTATAGGTGAATAACTTAAAGGTTAAATGTGATTTATACCTGGTAATCAAACAAGTCAATGGGGATTATGCCATCATAAAAAAATATTTAATCCCTTTGTATGATTATGTTAGTGAGTTAATGGAGTAATTTCCATCAGAACCGACATTTTCTTATGTCCCGTGATCAAAAAATGCTCAAGATGATCCACTGGCTAATGTATCCATAACTCTAGATGATCCAAATCCGGATGAGACAATCATCAGTATTTCCCACAGTCGTATTGTTTCACCATATGTTCAAATCAGAACAGAGGAAATCAATGAAATTAGTCCCATTTCAGAACCATATGGTCATACTATAGGATGAATGACACCTATCCAGAAATACCTTCAAAATAGAACACTATCACTTGATAGAGTTGGGAAAGAACAAGTCTGGCGACATGTGGTCAATTTTACTCTTTATGCTGACCATATCACCAATAAAAAATTCTCTACAAATGGGGTTTTTTGGAATTCTCTTCAGATGTATTCATGGTGAAGAGAAAATGGCTGTCATGAAAGAAGTACATGTCGGAATATATGGTTCCCACCAGGATGGACATAGATTATTTGATCAAATATGAAGGCTTGGATACTTTTTTCTTTTAATGATACAATATTGTGTTGATTTCACTATGAAGTGTCAGTCATTCCAAGTATATTCCAATTTAATTCATCAACCCCCAGAGTTGCTTCATACAGCTAAATACTAATGGCCATTTTCCACATGGGGAATGGATATAGTAGGACCTTACCCTTTAGATACATCCATGTAGTTTAAGAATATTCTTACTACTAATGACTTCTTTTCCAAATGGATAGAGGAAATACCTCTCAATGTAGTTAGTTCTAAAATAATTGTTAGCTTCTGCCAGTCTAACATCATTACTAGATTTGGTGTCCTTTATACCATATTGACGGACAATGGAACCAACTTCTGTTCATCCGAGGTAAATAAGTTGTATCAAGAATTCAACATCAAATCCAACCGTTCATATCGGTATCATGAAGTGGCGAATGGACAAATAAAATCCTTCAATAAGACTCTTTCAGACATACTGAAAAAGAAGGTGGGTAAAGGCAAGAAATCATGGCCTGATAAACTTTTTGATGCTTTACGGGCTTATCGGACCACCACCCGCACTACTACGCGGTCAACGCCATATTCATTGGTATATGGAAAAGAAGCAGTCTTGTCTATTGATTTTCAATTATCTTCTCTCAGAGTATCCATTTATGATCAGTCATCTATAGAAGAATAATCTCAAAAGCGACTGGATGAATTGGAACAATTAGATGAAAAAAGATTGTGCACCCTGCACCACTTGGAAGTCTATCAGAATCGAATAGCATGAGCTTTCAACAAAAAAGTTCATCTTCGTTCATTCATTCAAGGAGAATTGGTATTGGTTATCAGAACTACAATGATACCAGGAATGAAACCTCCAAAGCTTGATCCAATGTGGGATGTACCTTATTTAATACAAAAGGTCTACTCCAATGGAGCATATTCTTTAATCACAATGGAAGGAGAACTCATCACGACTCCAACCAATGCATGATTCTTGAAGAAGTATTTTGTGTAACCAAAATAAATATTCATCCAACATGTCATTAAACTGTGTTGTCCTATCTACATGATGCTAAAAAGTTCAACACTGGTCCATGCATATGACCTTAAACGAATTTTATCCCCACTGCATGAGATTAAACTGCATAGTCCCCTTTCTTCAGTCCTTACTGTATGAATTTAAACAACATAGTCCCTCTATTTTCAAAATTGACGTTAAACTATGTACAGTCCCTAATATGTCCTACATGACGTTAAACATTGAGTTGTTAGGGTTGTTGTTACGTCTTGTTTTTCACATAGTGTATGACGCACGTGAGCTTAGAGTAAGCTTCAACCATAACACCCTCTCTTGGCCGCTAACCATGCTTAAGTCCCATCATCATCTTCGGGTTGTCCTCAAGTACAACTTGATCAATAATTCATTCCTAATCGAACTACTCGGACTTTGATCCTTGCCTTATTGGTTGGGTACATAGGCAACCTATCGAGGTTCAAGCGCAAAACCAATTTCTTTACATCGGTTCACCTCTGCCTCATTCGATGTTGACTTGTGAAGAATCCAAAACCATTTTCATCATGTCGGTTCACCTCTGTCTCATATGATGTTGATCCATGAAGCATCCCAAAACCAATTTCTTCATGTCGGTTCTACTCTATCTCATACGATGTTGATCCATGAAGAAGCCCAAAACCAATTTCTTCGCTTCGGTTCACCTCTGTCTCATATGATGTTGATCTGTGAAGCAACCCAAAACCAATATCTTCACATCAGTTCACCTCCATCTCATACCATGTTGATTCGTGAATCTTCCCCCCAAAACCAATATCTTCACATTGGTTCACCACCAGCCTTGCTATATGATGATAAACTATATAGTCCCCCATTGTCCTCACTGTATGAAATTAAACTACATATCCATACATCATATCTAGATGATGCTAAACTGTACAGCACCGGTCCATGCATATAACCTTAAACTATTAAAACTTTTTTCTTGTATGAAAATAAACTAAAACATTCTTTTCCACCCTCACCTGAGAGGGAATCATTATTTACATTGATCTCTAATCATGTTATATTCCAAAGACTACGTGCATACATGGAAATTCCCAAACCTTTAATCTTGGGTCAAACCATCATTTTACTAAATTCTCCTTTAACTCTTTACTTGTACGAACCAAATATGTACATAGGGTATTTCAAGAACTATGTATGGCTTGATTCCCATCCTTATGAGATACGTAGGAATGTTCGAGAATCCCTCGAATCCAGCACCAAGTCTTTGGGCCTAACCCCAAATTCCACTTTCATTCCCTTGGCTGAAAAGTACCACTACGAAAACAAGAATGTGGTATGAACACCCTGGTCTACATTCACATCAGGTTTATAAATCACACAATGTGTCTTCCTAATTATGGTCTGAGATCTATGACCCTAAACAATGATCTCCTAGACTATTTTCCAACATGACAGTAAACTGTATTTCAAGAACTACTTATGGCTTGATTCCCATCTTTATGGGATACGTAGTAAAGTCCAGTACCTCAATTCAGGACCTAGCCATGACATGATTATGGATATCATTAGTCTATGTATCTCCTTCATGCATTGGAAAATACTCATTTTCATGTGTCATACTCCTAACCATAAATACTTTCAGATCTCCATAACAATTTTCGTAACTTCTAGTTACAACATGTCTTATACCCGAGAGTTCTTTAGCCTGACTATGCAGCACGTGCAATACATCCAGATCTCCATAACCCTTTTCTTGAATTATGGTCACAAAATGTCTGATACTCAAGAGTTATTTTTCCTGACCATGTAGCGCTTGCCCTTAGGTGGCCCAACATATATAGTCTACATAACGGACCTGTCTGCCAAAAGATGTTATTATTTGACTGTGCAACTAATTCCCTTAAGTGGCCCTTTATAATTCAACCCCCTAACGAGTTTTTCAAATAGATGTAATTTCATTATTTGGTGGAAAGCCTCTTTTTCCTTATTAGCCTTAACGACAATATGTAGGGATTCGTGAAAAACATAGCCATCCTTAACATATTTGTCCCATACACTTTTTCAGGATCTGAAAGTATTTAAGTCTATGGTTTATATTTCCCTTCCCTACGTTTGGGTAAGACCTTTTCAGGAGTGATATTCATCCAAATCATTGACAATATTGATTGGGAATATATTCTCCATATTTAAGTACCTCTCTCCAAACATCAAACTCTATGCTTTGGAAAATTTGAATCTCCATAAACATCCACTGGCTTTTTCACAGTAGAAAAGTAAAATTTTTGAGAGTTCTTTTGACTAACTATGCATCACGTGCCCCTAGGTGGCCTTGCATAAATATTCTATATAACGGACCAGTCAGCTAAAAGATGCTATTATTTGACTATGCAACTAATTCCCTTAAGTGCCCCTGCAAAATTCAACCCCCTAACAGGTTTGTTAAATAGTGGTAACTTCACTCTTAGGAAATACTTCCTCTAATTCCTTTTAGCCCATTTTCATATCATTCCTCAGATAAAAAACTTCTTAAGTTACAGTTTACATGTTTCCCCCATACTTGAATGTGGAAATAGATTTCAGATAAATTTTCAAGGAATTGAGTCAATCCATTCTCCATTCGGTCAAAGTTATTCGACCTTAAACATTAGCCTTTTTATGTCTTACGTGCATGAATATAAACTGCCCACAAAAGACAAGGGAACTCTAAACAAAATTCAAGTCCCATCTCACTAAAAATAAAATTTGTATGATTTAGGTAATATTAAGCAATAAAAAAACAAAAAATATGCAATGTTTGTGGGGGGTTTTTTGTATCACCCTAGTAAAAAAATGAAAACTATGCTTACTAGGCCCATTGGCATAGATTAAAATTTATAGTTGATAAAAAATAATTCAGGAATAAATGATTCAAGATGAATGTGTCTTTCATGGATGCACAAGAGTTAGAAGGACAACCACATACTGGAGTCTCTTCTCATTCCCAAGATTTACAAGAGGCTTTCAATATAACTATTCATTTGATTTACGGAATCCTGAGCTTCATCAGCAACCACTTGATGTTCATGCACTCGACAAGCATTACTCTTTTCATCTTGATGGAGTTATTTATTGGCATCTGCAATGGACTTCATACCATTTGTTTGAAATCCTTTCAGTGAATTTTTAAGCTGGTCAAGTTCCCCAGTAACAACATCTAACTGTTGCTGAAGGTGCATATGCTGGAAAACTTTCTCCATGATTTTATGCTTCAGCTCCTTCAACATTGAAGCATGATCAGCCTCAGCTCGGGACACCGCAGTCTCAAATTCATTGATATTGGTCAACAACCTCAATCTTGTCAGGTCTTGATGGTATCTTTTCTCCTTCTCCCTTCTTAAAATGAATTGATTCACCACAACATGGATCTCTTGATATCCAAAACCTCCAAGTCCCAACATGACGAACAGGGATGACAGTCACGGGATCTTCAAAGACAGCTCTTCAAGAGGCACTTTAGATATGATCTTCTATCTGTTCTTGCATGCCTTGCAATGTGAGAATTGGAGCACCTTTTGTACCTCAGGGTCTGATTGAACATCACTATCACAGGGGGGAATATAGTTCGGGATTAATGCACTTACAGAAGTGCCATGTTCTTCTCCTTCCCCCTGACCCTTGTTACTTCACTTTCTATTCCCGTTGGGGTGGAGGGTGAGGCTTCACCTCCAGATCTAGCCACTGAAATTGACGGCCCTGCATAGTCAATTGAAAATTTTGGTTAGTTTTAAAGGATAAAAAAGTAGATTAAACTGTCATAAAAATTAATTACAGCCACAAATATTGTTATATCTTACCCAATGGTAGATCAGCAACATTAGAAGGATGTTCCCCATATTTCCTAGCTTCAACATGATTTTCAGGACGGGTTTCAGGAAGCTCTGCCATGTTAAGCTCCACTTGAGATAACATCTCTACAATAATAGGGTTGTCTCTACCCCCTTCAGGCATTGGTAGTTTGACAGCTTTCTTAGATGGAACTGCACATTTCAACCAATCATGGTCAGAGATATAATAAGATCTTTTAACAGGATGAAGGATAACAGTCACATCCAAAATCTTCTAAATTACATGGTAATTTAACATGATCTAAACTGTCTTCAAAAGATGTGCCATGATTCATCATTTCATCCAGTGAAATCTCAGATTCCTGGTTAGTCTCACCAGTGGGAGCATTTTATATGTCTTCTTGGTGACCCTCATCCTGCGGCCTCTAACCACAGACAACTTCTTCAAAGAAAATTACAGTGTTAGTTGCAGTGGCTGAAAAATGTTCTTGTGCATTTTTTGAACCAAAATTATCATAGAATGGAAGTCAGTTGATGATTTCATTCAACATTTTAAGAAGTATTGCTAATTTACCAGAAGCAGGCCCTTCTCTTCTTGTAGAAGCAATAGGAGCAGTATTGGGAATAGACGCTGGCTCTTCTTCAGGAGTAGCCAAGTCAGCATGAATTTGCGACTGTTCAGTAGCACCCTCCATCATACTCAGAGGAGGGTCAGTCCTCTCCCTCAAAAGAGAAATTGAACAAGCCCCTGCAATCCCATGAAGTATGAGAAATATTTTTCATGAGTCAGTATTCATGACTATCTGAAGGACTTACCACTACTGATGAAGCGTTTACCTATGGAATTCTTCCTTCGATGCCTTTGCTTCTTTGGCTGTTTGGGTGTGTTGACATCATCATCTCCAAATACATGAATTGGAGAATGAAAATCCCTGTCTAAATCCTCGTCCATGGCTTTCTGGCCTGGAGATACCTCGCCCATCACGTGAGGAGATTCAGTAGCTCTAATGGCAGTACCACTAGGGATCTACTCTGGTGAAGGGACCTCAGAAGTTCCTTTCATTACAAGATACAGAATGAAGAGAGTAATTTCTTTTAGTAAATAAGATTTAACTAGAATCAATTTGAAAATCAAATAAGGAAAGAGACATACATATTCATGAGCCAGGTAATCGGGCCACTCCTCATCTTCGGAAGCACCAGTCCCCTCAGTGGTACCACAATCCACCATTTCCTTCACCCACTTGGTGATAGAAATGGAATCATCAGTGGCATATATGAGCATCTCCAGCTCTCTGAAGTAATCCAGCACTTCATCGGGTTATCCTCAAAATGGATATCATTATAAGCTTGAATATTCCCTACTATAGGGACGTGTATCCCTTACCATAGGTCTATCTAGGAGGTTTCAGCATCATAATATAAACTCCTCCATGTCTGGATAGCCACTAGTCATAGATATTTAGCATGTGTACCAGAAGGTTGTGAGGAGAATCCAACAATCATGGACATCAACTTCTTCCCAGCTCCTGCAACCATAGATAAAGGATTAGAAAATAAAACTTGTTGCTCTATAAAGTAATGGAAATTAAATTTCCGCAATGATATAACTCACAAGGAGTCAATGGAGTAGGTCTCTTAATTCTGGTCGGAGGATTATATATGGCACGAGGCCGCTTTGACACATGTTGTGCCTCATCATCCCCATCCTGGGAATCCTGTGAATCGTCCCTGGGTGAAGAACTTGGTGAATCAGCACCGGGTGTGGAAGAGTTACCTTCCAGATGAAGGGTTTCTTTCTCAACAATTCTTTTCTTTTTCCCGACCTCAGGAACTGGATGATTCAGTAACCCTTCAGGGTATGATGCTACATAGTTCTTTGCATACCATGTAGTCAAGTTACTCATCGCTCCAACAACTAGTAGATGAAATATTGCCCCGGTCTTCTCCATAGCTGTCAGAAACCATAGTTTTCAGGAAAAAATCGGATTATGCTCTGACCTGACATGGACAGGAGTGCATACAACAATCTTCTGCAGACATTTGAATTGGAGTGAAAATCTGTATGGAGCATAGGCCTCGCATATAATCTCTCTGTCAATCCTGGTGGCCAATACACCATCTTTACAATCCATCATGTATGACCTTAATCCCAGGCTTGCTATTCCATCATCAGCAACTCGCCTGGTTGGTAGGTTTCTATAAAGAATGAAATGTAATTCCATGAACATTCTTAGCCTCACCATCATATCATTGGAGTTGAGGGATAAAGGAAAAATTCTAGAGTATGCCTGCAATGATGTCCTGAATGAACATCATAGAACCTGTACTCCGCTCTGTACAGTATATGTCCTAAATTGAGTGGATATCTATCCGCACAAAACATGGAATGATCCCACTATTCTTAAAATAGACTTACCCATATAAACATGGAGTAAGGTCTTGTGAATCATTGCCCAAATGGGGGTGGCCAACCCCACCATTTTCCTCTCAGGAAACTTGGCTGCAACAAGAAAGGTCCCTGGCCTGACAACTCCCTTCGAACCCTCTAACTAGAAGAAGATAAAAACTAAGAAACAAGGCTATGATGCCCTCCAGATGGTTCCTCTCTGGGATTCTCTGATTCACTTCGATCCCCCACTTTTCAAACTCTCCCACTTTCAAGGTCGACCAAAATATGCCAATAGAACCCCTCTTCTCTATTCTGGGGCTGCTAGTAGGGAGAGTATAGGTGGGCCCATTCTCCATCTTCTTAACAAGAAACATACCCATCCACTCCTCTGGATAAATATCCTTTCTAAAATGAGTTTTGGAGGTCTTTGAATTCTTATTCTTGTATTAAATTTTCAATAATTCTTGAGCCAAAGCCGGAGTCATCTCCGAATCATTCTAGGCCCCCTTAGGGGGGTTGAATTCATCATAAATATCACCCAAAATTGGAGCCCTTGAGATCTTGTAGACATCCCACAAACTGATACCTACTTCTTCATGAGTTATATGGAAAGAATTGGGTTATGGACTTCAGCAGCTAATTAGCTCCGGTACAATGTCATCATTCATATAGACATATGTCTGCCCAACCCAGACGGCTTCATATATTGCAACTCCTTTCAGATCCTCGACAAACTCTGCACAAGTTTGTCACGCCCAATATTCCCACATCTATGTCGGATTCACACCTCCTCTAGGATTGAAGTCTTATATTTTATTCTAGCCTTTGGATTGATCCATATAAGAGATTCGGAAGATTGAGAGATAATAATGCAGCTGCATATTAGGCTTGTGAGGTTTCAGATCTGGGGAACATGAGCTATGATGCATTATAAACACCTTCTATATTATTACAGCATTTAATAACGATCCTCCAATAGAGAAATTTTCTGAATAATAGTTTGTGTAAGTTTGAAACCAAGAATTTGGAAGATAGTTCTTTGCATCTGGAACGTTGACTCCCTACAGATGATCATTCCCATACAGAGGCAGGTAAATACATTGTGGGAAATGAAGAAGATACTTCTTCAAGGTCATGGTCAAAACTGGGAGAGTGTTGTCGCGGATATTATAATAGTCATGGCCAACGATGTTCATCATATCATCAATCTGTTTGCTAGCCAGTTCCTCAGCTGATCCAATTCTTCTGGGAGCCATTGAATCTACACCGAGATCAAATAATTGACTTTTAAGTAAGTTGGTTTTTCATAAAATTTGTAAAGAAAAGTGATAAAATGGCTAAGGAATTAAGGAGTGCAAGTTCCACATTGGCCTGCAAGTCCAAGATGGTTGTGCAAGTTTTATTGCGCTAGTACTGGCACGCAAGTCAGAAAATCACTCCAGAAGCGCCACACGAACAGAAGCGCGAATGAGCGTAAAGCCAAGACACCTGCGTGATGAGAGCTACATGTTCACCGAGTGATCAGATGCTTTTGAAACTGAGTGCTTTGTGCGAAGTGGTGCCACATATTTATAGGCAAGGCCGTACCCCTGCGCGCCGGCCCCTGCACACTAGAAGCTTACCTGCACGGCTCCTACTTGTGCGCCGCAACACCTTATTTCTCGTTTTCCTCAGAGTCAAATCCTCTTTCCTTTTTTGGATCCAACTCTGGGGGGGTACTTTTTTTGACGCTCCTTTCCATCACAATGTCTAATGAATGAAAAAATGGAAATACCATAAATAAAAAGATATTCATCCTTTAAAGAAACATCAAAAATTGACAAAGGCATGAACAAGGAACACCTTAAGCATGGGTTACACAAGTTACATTATGGTTGTGCAAGTACACTTGCGTGCCACATATGGGTTGTGCAAGTCACTTGCACGACCTATTTTTTTTCCAAGGTCCTCAATGGCCTATAAATACACCCTGTGGGCCCCCCATTTCGAGGACGAAAAACCCAAAACTCAGATTCAAGATCTGGTCACCGAAGACTCCGTCTGAAGTCTTTCGAACACTTCTAAGGTAATCATTTACCTAAAATGGAAGCTCTTAAGAGGAAGAATAAGGCCTATGTCTTAGAACTCATCAATATTTGCGCGCCTAAGTGTCCAGCCCTTAAGGAAAGTGATGATACTTTTGTGTGGCCTTTCCCTCTCAAGGAAACTTTCACTCCACCTATCTGAAAGCCTCTAGGGATGATACTAAGGGCTCCAATTCAAAATCTCCCAAGTATCGCTTCACAGGTTCTTTGTAGCCCAAGTGAACTCATGTCGCGCAAGTATACTTTCACAACTAGGACCTGCGTGCCAAACCAAAACATTCACCTCTCCTTCCAATTCACTTCCTTTCCTCAAATCCACCTTTCCTCTTCAAGAAAAGCCTTAAACCCCTCTTCAAATCCATTTATGGCATGTTTCCTTTGTTTGATTCCTTATCTGAAAGGAATTCTATTGAACAACTCTCAAACCCTTGTGATTTACATAACATTATGTCACTAAGGCTAGACATTTCATTCAACCTCATCCTTTAAGATGAGAATATCCTTAATATGGGAATCCTCTTTAGGAGTAAGACCTAAGTTCCCCAATATCAGCATCCTCCTTAGGAGTAATCCCCGTTTTCCCTAATCTGGGCCTCCTTTTCAGGAATAAACCCCAGTCATAATTCCCTATAACTCGGGCCTCCTTCTTAGGAGTAAGCGCCAATCTCAAATCCCTTCAATATGGGCATCCTCCTTAGGAGTAAGCCCCAAGTTCCCTAATCTGGGTATCCTCCTTAGGAGTATGCCACAATAATAATATTCCTTAACATGGGCCTCCTTCTCAAGAGTAATCCCTAGTTCTCAAGTCCCTTAAACCTGGGCCTCATTCTCAGGAGTAATCCCCAGGTCTCATGTTCCTTTAACCCGGGCCTCCTTCTTAGGCTTAAGCCCCAGTCATAATTTCTTTTGATTTGGGCTTCCTTCTCAGGAATAAAACCCAATCATAAGTCCCATCTAATTTGGGCATCCTTCTTTGGAATAAGTCCTAAGTTAAGTATCCAAATCTCCATAAAGAACATACACCTTTATAGACCCTTCTCTTGGGATTGTTTTCTAAAATGTATTTTGTCTTCAATTACATGGGCAGTCATACATACATATTCCTCATATCATTTCTTATGATTGCATCTTGCATGGCACAGTCGTCAGGTTTTACTAATACAGTTTGTTTCTCACACCAAGCATGCCTCGCATGAGCTTATAGTGTAAAATTAATTATAAAATCTCTCTTTGGGCCATTAATCATGCAAAAAACTCATACGTTATCACCCCAACTACATGGACATTGATCTCTTCTTTAAAAGTAGAATATGTAGGAAGCCTTTTTAATGTTCAATCCCATCTTTCATTAATGATTTTCTGTCCCATATAACGTTTAACTATATCCTTCCTATCGAACTATGTGGGTTCTGATTTCTTTTCTAAACAAGGATATGTAAGTAGCCCATCTGTGGGTACAATCCCAACTCTAAAATAATACATGTCCTTCTGAATGACAATAAGAATCAAGTGACCCACTGAGTGGCTTGAAAACCAATATGGATATCATAATGACCAAGAGATTTCTATATAATGTGTTGAAGGATACCATTGACTAAGAATCTCTGATAAATATGGAAGACTATCTTTCGATGAAGAACCTCAAATACATATAAAAGATTCCCTAAATCTCATACATATCATTCATTGATTGTTAGATCTAAAGGAAAGATCATTTTATACATGTTAAATTAATAAGGATTCACGAACATAACTCCAATCTATAAGAGAGTCCCAGAGTTGACAATAATTCCCCCCAAAAAAGGTGTGATGATTCTGTCCTCCCATCCTCTCAACCATTGAAAATTCGTAAGCCTCATCAGTCCCCAAATAATGAGCACTACCTTTGGAAAGTATGTTAAAATGGATATAGAATCATTGGATGTTTCAGGTTCTATTAATAAACCCTTTAGAAACCGATTGGAATGTTTTAACCATAAATAAACAAAGGTCATCCCCATTTCCAGAGGAAACAAGGTGCCCTTATCATTTATACACTAAATAAAAAAACCAAATATCCATATTCCAAACTCCATCTATTACCACTGTAATATCCATTCTTCTTCTAGGAATGTCACTCCCTCTCTATGTTTTTCATTAAATTTCTTTTGGTTGAGTTTTTCACATATTTAATCCTTGGGGGCTTTATTTCCATCATAGAAGTGTTCTTGTATGAATAAATGCATACTTATCTTTTAAGAACACTTGAGAAAACTGAGTAGGATCTATGTAGAGAGCCTATAATTGGAAAAATGACTTAAAATTCAAGGATGTATGATTTTTTGGTTAACCGGACTCTAGATATAAATGGATCAACTCTTACCAAGGTTTCTTGGTAAGTTAGGAAGCCTAAAAGGTGGTTCAAGATGTTTTATAAGAATAATGGGTTGAAACCCATCTTCATTACATTTAAATAATGTGTGATGTTTGGGTGAATTTAATATTAATCCATGTAAAAGGGTATTTCTTCACATCCCACTAAAAATAATTACTTGATGTGTAACTATATTCTGCACTGGGAAATTTCACCACATACAGTTTTAAATAGCAAAGTGTGGTTGATTTTATTTATAACTCACATGAAGCCCTCTTCTGTCAACCATAGGGAACCTTCCAGGTGATTCTAGTGCACATATCTTGATTCAGTATGTCTCATTTGTGCATATGATCCTTATTAAGTGGTTTTCGTTAGGTTTTCCCTTCTCACCCATTGTTATCTAGCTGTTTCGGTGTAATCTCTTGATTGTGGCCATTTTTGGTCTGATCTTGATCTGTTTTGATATAATAATCTTCTTACAATCATCAGTACATTTTTCCTCATGCTTATATTCTATTTAGAGAACTATTTTATCTTTAGTTAATGATAGGGGTCTAAACCTTAAACATGTGGTTTGATACATGTAAAGTAGGTTAAATATTGCAATTTCACCAACATAACATGTTCTGACTAAATTAAAATGTTGAACTGGATTAATTCCCTTGAGTCCCTTTGGATCGATTTTTTTATTGATATGGATTATGGTAGAATTTGGGAGGTTTAATCCCTCATTGTTAAATGAATTGATTAATGGATTAAAGTGTGTTTAACATGACATGGGATTTGGGTGCTTTCTTAATATAGACTCTCCTTGGATTGTCCTGATTATTGAAATGATTGGTTTGTTATATATTTAAGAACGAATGATAAATGAGATGGGTAATTGAATTATAAACATTATTTTTTATAATTAAAAATTTATCATAATGATGTGATACTATGATATCCTTGACACTATGAATTGTTTTGTGATTTTTATATGTTGTAATAATTATATGGGATGTTGGCCATGATTGATTGTTTTAATTCCTATATAGTGTATTGGCTCAATTTACATTCTAAAATTCTTATATATCGAGATATGTTCTAAAACACGAATAAATGATTATTGAATGGGATATGACTAGTGATTCATTCTGAAATGATTATAGAGTGGGATATACCTAGTGGTTTATGTTGAAATGATTATACACCGAGCTTGGCCCTAACTCATAATAAAATAATTTTATACTGATCTCAGACCCGATACATGTTGAAATTATTATATACTGTTATCAACCATTATTAAATGTTTAAATGATTATATAGAGGCTTCTAACCAAGATTTGAGTAACTTATACCTTTGATAGAAGGTTTTGATTAACCATGTTTATATCATTATGGTTGGTGTGGTTGTGAGACATGCTCAGAGAGATTTTAGCATGGAACTGAGGTTTTTTATATTTTACCATTCTAATATATTTATGGATGGAATGGTGGTGAGATAGGCTTATAGATATTCTGACACGGATATGGAGTAGGTTGAGTTGGTATTAATTTAATTTCTTAATTAACTAATACTCATATTTATTTCATTATTGCTTGCACTTTTTTTCAAGCTTGCTAAGTTTGGACAAGTTGATTTCAACCAATTGAGTTATAATCACCCACTATTCAAGATTCTATTGGGTACCCTATCATATTAAATATATCTATGTTTGGACAAGGGAAATAGTCCTGGATATTGATTGTTTTCTTACTGGATGGGTTGGAGTTTGAAGACGAGACCGACATTGGTGTTCTGGACCAAGGTATTTTGAGTCTTCTAGTATTTATTTTATATTTCATATTTCATGAAATTGTTTTACTTTTCATCTTTATGTTACATTATTCCATTATTATTTACTGGATTATTCATTTGAATTATTTTTAGTTTTCCACTATATTATATTTTTTCCAGTATTTATGCACTCTGGTATTTATTCATTTATCTATATTTCATTATTTCCAATGTATTCTAATTCTATAAGGGAATTATCTACCTACTATATCCATCACAACTCTATTTCTAGTCAACAACCTCTAGCATATGCAGAGTAGATCTTGACATCTCATAACTAAATCACTTCGACAATGTGAGAGAGTAATGGATTGGGGTACGTTACAAAGTTTTCTGAGATAAAACTAGATATTGTTTCTACTATTTACTACTTAGGAGAGGTAGAAAGGATACTGTGATGTTTTGGGACTTGGAAATGATCTTATTCAGGGTAGTATCTCTCCCTTGTACGGGGGAAAACTGGAGTGCCTAGGGATGGTTTTTTTATGTTGTTCACTTTTTATAGTTATTTTTATTTCACATTGTGTGATTTTTTAATTGTGTGTTGTTATCGTGATATGATATTATTTGTTCTTGAGATTTATACTCAAGTCCCTATATGGATCTTTATGTGAATTCACACGTCATACTAGAAACATAAGTTTATATATTAACATGGATTGTTCATTATAGGGACATATTTTTCACATGTGATATATACTTTCCAATTTAAATGATATATGAGATAACTATTACATCAATGAAATTAAATAAATGAACACATAGGTCACTATAAAACACTTTTAAGACATGTTTAGATAGACTATGAGTTAGTGGTTCTCTATTGTTGTCAGATATTGAGGTTGAACCTTTTGTTATATCAGGTGTTTTAAGGAGTGTATTTGTCTATTACATAAAATGTATCCTCATCCTCTTAGAGTTAACAGTCTGTAGAGTTTTAATCATCACGATCCTAATGTAGATGAAATGAATCTTCCTATAGTTTCTGAGGATAATAGGTATGTTCACCTACATGAATGATTTTTGAGTGTCATGATATCCATGGAAAGAGGGACTATTAGTGCTATGCCTTTGATTTGTTGAGCTTACAAGAGAGTTCCAACTGCAGCATCAACCTACGTTCACTGTGGAGGGAGGCCCTTAAGCATTTTGATGTTGGATCAAGTCAGTCCATATGACCATTAAAAATCTTGGGACTCCTGTAGATATGAGGGAGAGACTTACTACATATATGTTTTTTTTATACTGGAAATAATTAGAGGGAAATTCTATAAAATTTAGACAACAAGTCGAGTTATCTTTGATTGAATTAGACATGATGTTCATAAACAACTTATATCCAAAGACATTGACAGATTAGATGGATTGTGAGTTCATGCATATGACACTATAGTGTATATCATTGCTGGAATATTCTAAACATTTCAAACAACTAATGTACTTTTCACCATATTTGGCATCTAATGAGATCTCCAGGGAAAGATTTTTTTAGGAAGGTCTCCACTAGGAGATCATGTCACATGTGAACATGTTTTATCTGAGAAGTTTTATATACATGATGAATCAGTATGTCATCCCCTAAGGGAATCTAAGAGAGGCCATGAGCAGTTTTTAGGTTGTTTAAGTAGAGAAAAATTTCACCTAATCAACCTTAGGAAAGAATCATCATTATAATAGTTTTCCCTAAGTAAATAATGCAGAAAGTAGTATGGGTAGTGGGAAACCACCTCCGGATTCAGTATAGTTATAGTTATATTAGTGAATAAATATGGTCTAAAATTAGCATTACAGTTAATACCATAATTTTAATTATCATGCATTTTGTAGAATTGGTCACCAATAGATGTTTTGTTGGTGAATGCAATAATAAAGTAATTGTAGGGGACTAAGATATGCACTAGAGTCTGGGAAGGAATCAACAAATCCTAATAAAGTAGGTATATGGAGTTCCTCATAATGTCTTGGAGGAGTTAGGGGATGTGTTAACCTTGTTCAAGAATGTTATAACTATGTAGAGGAAATAGATCTGGGGAGTCAATCTAGATCCCAAGGTAGAAGGGCTAGTCAGCTGCATGTTATGAAGACTACTCAAGCTATTGTGGATGTCAGACTTGCAACTATCAGAGTCATAATTATTATATCATATACCCATTCATGTGTTCTCATTGATAAATGAGGTTACCATTCCTTTTTATCGTCAAAATTGATAATTTTTTTGTGCTTGGATGTGGAAATCATGGATGTTGTTTTGACCATTGAAACAACATTGGGAGTGTGATTTTAAAACATCAATCATTCCAAGGCATGTTCCCTAGAGATTAAAACTTATCATTTCTTTGGGGAACTATTCATTCTATAAATTTCATGCTTCAATTTTATTCTTTATATGGATTTGTTAGTTCAAAACCAGGATCATATTGAATATTTCTGAAGGAGAGTTTCCATTATATCTCCAGAAGGAGGCGTTTATTTTCACTAGGGTGAGTGGGATCTTTTTACCAATTATGTTGGACCATATTACTATATATTAGATTGTATCAAGGATTATATAGCTGAAATTTATCTATATTATTTTTGAATACACCATGATTATATTCCTCTTGTGGTAGATCATTTTCAATATGTCTTTAATGAGGAGTTCTATGGATTACCGCCCGAGTGAGAGATCCAGTTTATGATTGAGTCATTGTTAGGAGAAGATATAGTTTCTATCATTCCTTATATAATAAAACTAGTAGAGAATCACAATTTGAAGCTCGAGTTGGAATATATGAAATCTAACGGTTTCATATTACCCATTACATCTCCTTTGGGTTCTACAGTTCTCTTTTCTAGGAAGGCTCATGGGACTATGTGGTTGTGTGTGGATTATCATATGTTGAACCAGATGATAGTCAAGAACTAGTATCCACTTCCATGAATTGATGATCTCTATGATCAGTTGATATTTTATAATATATTCTCCATGAATGATATTATTTCACAATTCCATCCGTTTATGGTTAGACCAAAGGAAATACCATAGACTCCTTTTATGAGTAGGTATGTCTTGTTTGAATTCACGAGGATTCCATTTGGGTTGAATAATTCATAGGCAGTATTCATGTACATGATGAATAAGTTATTTCATCAATTTATAGACATATTTTTGGTGGTTTTTGTTGACAACATATTAGTGTACTCACAGTTGATGTGCCATCATGCCCAAAATCTTGATATCATCTTGAGTACATTGAGAGATCATTAAATTTACAAAATGTTTAGAAAATGCATACTATGGATGGATAAAGTACAAATCTAGATCCATACCATATTAGAGGAAAGTGTGTCTGTAGACCTAGAGAAATTTATTACCATAGTATCTTTAGAATACCCCAAAAATATTCATCCTGATTTAGTTATTTTTGGGTTTTGAAGTTAATTATCAGTCCTTTATCCATGAATTCTCTTTTCTAGAAGCACTAATGTTAGGAATGACCAAAAAAGCGAGTGATTTTTTAGTCAGATGATTATGTTAGGGATTTTCAGGTGTTAAAAGGAAAGCTAGTATTATTAAATACCCTCATTTTATATGTTCTGACTAAAGAATATATCATGTACTATGAAACATATAGATTTGGAATCAGAGCAGTTATGATGAAGGAGGGTCAAGTGTTTTATTATGGATCTAGATAGTTGAGGTCACATGAGTGGAATTACCCTACTTGTGATTACGATTTAGTAGTAGTGGAACATTCACTGAGATGTTGGAGGAATTAAATCATGGGTGAGTGGTTTTTCTTGTACACAGACTAGAAGATCCTCATGTACATATTTTCTAAGTGATATCTGAACCATCATCATAGAAGGTGGGTTGTGTATCTAAATTATTTCAACATTGAGATGGATTATACATTTGGAATGAGAAAAAAATTAAATTCACTGAGAAAAAATACTCCAAAAAGGGACTGCAGGATTCTTGCAAAGAGTGGTGGATAATGGCTCTCTTTGAAGACATGCATCTTGATTTTCTTGACTCTCAAGGGTGAGGAGCTCTAACTTAAAAATCCATTATACCTTTTTTTGGGACTAGATAAAGATAGAATAGTTTTTTGAATTAGAGGGATTATTTATAAGAGATAAATTAAATGGTGTGGAGACACCATTGGGATGATCTCTTAGAAGTGTAAATTCTCTTTTTTTCTATGGATGAGTATGTGTTCCAATGTTCTTTCACGAGGATATGATGATTTATTTCCAAACTTCTATGTTGGTGGTATATACTGGTTTGAGAAATATTTATCTTGTTCTAAATATAAAATACTAGTGGTGAGTAGTGAAAAATGATGTGTAGTTTTTGTAGTGATATGTTTCACTTTTTGGTAGGTGAATTCCAAGCATCAGAAGCCAGTTGGGACTTTACAACCTTTTGACATTAATGAGTGGAAATGAAATGGTGTCACTATGGATTTTCTGATATGATTAAATAGGAAAAACCATAAGAATGATGCGGGATGGGTGATATGGGATTGACTGATGAAGGTATTCCACTTTTTCCTATCAGGGTGACAGTCACAATTGATGATCTGGCTAGTCTTTCTGTTCACGAGGTAGTTCAGTTGTATGATGTTTTGAGGAGTTTAGTTTTAAATAACAATCCTCATTGCACATAGTGTTTTTGGTTGGGGATTCAAAATTATATGAGATAGATGGTTCTTTTGGGTTTGACCTATCATCCTTAGATAGGTAGCCAATAGAAGAGAACTATTTATGATTTTGAAGATATGTTATGTGACTTTTCTTGTAGTTCATGGAAGATGTATATAAAACTCATGGAGTTATCTTATAATAATACCTTCAATAAATCTACTGAGATGGAACATTGTGAGGCCTTGTAAGGAATGTAATTCTATTATCCTCTTTGTTGCTTAGAGGCGGGTTAGTCTACAACTATTGGAACTAGTTTCATATTACGGAAATTTGATCATGTTCAGATGATGAGGAAATAGTTTTTGGCCTTGAAAAGTAGAAAAAATGATATTATAACCATTGGAGATGGCCTATGTATTTTTATGATGGTCATATTGTTTCAATTCTGGTGTCTCCTAGGTTGGATAAACACCGTATAAAGAAAACAAGGAATGCTAGATCCTAGGTTTGTCTGGATGTTTGAGATAGTGGATAGGGTCAGTCTAGAGGCCTAATTTTCGACCCATCCACAACACTACAGTTCCATGCATGATTTTCTCCACATGTCATGGCTTCTATGTTGTTATAAATATGGTTTTCTCTTAATAGACATAGAAAACATTGAGCTTAGTGATGATGTGTCCTTTGATGAAATTCCATTATGGACTGTGAATTTAGTGAGATGTATTTATGCATAAGGATATTCCATTAATTTAGTTTTTTTGGCTTCATTTTTGAGTTTATATGGAGACCAAGAAGAGGGAGTCTGATATGAATAAATATTGGCTAACCATGTTCACCGAGACCCAACAGTAATACTTGGAGAATCTCTGGGACAAGTTATTATATATCAGGGAGGTTATAAGATCTCCTTTTTCCAAGTATTTTAGTCTCTAATTTTTTCATTTTTCATTCTTTGGTTGAGTATTTCCTCTTCATTAAACCACAATGGTTTTGTTTATATCATGAATATCTAGTTTTTTAATAAACACATACTTAATTTGTAAGGAAACTTATGAAAATTAGAGAGTATCCACGTGGAGAGCCTTTTTTGTGAAAATATGACTTAACATTAAATGATGTATTTTTCTAAATTATTTGAGTCCGGGTATAAATATTTCATTTGTTACAATGGTTTATTGATTTGATGAGAATCCTTAAAGGGGGTTATAATTTTTTTTATAAGGAAATTGGGATGAAACCAATCTACAGAATCGTTATATTGTGTGTAAATGGATTACAATTCATATAATGTTTGGGAGAATTTTATATTTAGTTGAGGTAATCAGTTTTTCATTGTATCCCTAGATAAATAATTAAATGAATTTTAACTATATTACACATCTTTTAAATCACCGACCTATAGTTTTAAATAGTTTTTTATGGTTGATTTTATTTCTAGCTCAAATGAAACATTTTCCTCTTGACCATAGTGAAGGTTCTATTGAATTTCGGTGTGAATTCTTGATTTTGGAAGTCCTTTTTATACATCCAATCCCAGATACATAGTTTTGGTTAGGTTTTCCTTTATCTCCCTTCATTATCTATCCATTGTAATGTAATATCTTGACCGTGAGTGTTGTTGGTTTTTTTCTTGATCATTTGTGACCTACGATACTTCTTGTGATTATCTAAACCTCCTATCTTAAGGGAATTTTCCATTTGAAGCATTTTTTATCGTTATTTTAAGGCAAGGGATCCAAACATTAACATGATGGTTTTATCATTTTCATGTATGTTAAATATTTCAATTTCTTCTATATATCATGTGATGAATAAATTAAAATTATGAATTGGATTTATTCCTTAGAGTCCATTTGGATCTATTTGGTTATTGACCTGGCATATAACTACCATTCGGGTGGGAGAACTCTTGATTAATAAATTAATTGATTGGTGGATTAAATTTTATTTAGCATGAAATGATATTTGAGTGTTTTCTTGATACAGAATCACATTGGATTAGCCTAATTATTAAAATAATTTTCATGTTATTGGGTTAAGAACAAATGATAAATGAGATGGGTAATTGAATGATAAATGGTAATTTTCATTACAAACTATTGACCCTGATGACGTGATATTGTGACATCCTTTTATCTATAACAAGTGTTGTGTTTTTTATATGTTTTATTGATTATATAGGGTGTAGTCTCAATTTTATTACTATAATGCATATATATGTTGTTGGGTGAATTTACATGTAGAAATTAGTATATAGAAGTCTATGCCCAGTGATTCGTATTAAATTATTATATAGTGGGATATGCCCTGTGATTCATGCTGAAATGCTAATATATTGGTATTATCTCCAAAACATGATGTAATATTATATACAATGCGTGGCCTTGATACATTCTAAAATTATTATATACTAAGATCAGACCAGATTAAATGATTAAGTACTTATATTGTGGGTTCTGACCAAGATTTTTGTAATTTATACCTTGTTTAGAAGGTTATTTTTTACTATGTTTATATGGTAATGGTTGGCATGGTTGTGAGACATTCCCAAATACATTTAGGCATGGTGCTGAGGCAAGTTATGTTTTACCATGGTTATATGGTTATGGTTGGAATGGATTTGAGAAATGTTCATAGATATTATGTCATGGTCCTGAAGAATTTTGTTTTGTTATTAATTTAATTACGTAATTAATTAATACACCAACTTATTTTGTTATTTCATTCACTCTTTATATAGATGTTTATGTATATATATAGTGGCATCAAAAAAATGAGTTATAAGGACACCCTATTTGGGCATCCATTTTTTTCCTGAGGCGATTACATGAATATAAGTTTTTACATGGGAAACAGATGTAGCTATTGATTGTTTACTTTCTGGATGGGTTTGATTTTGGATATGAGACCTGTAGTGACCTAAATGGTTATAAATAAAATTCCCCTTTCAATTTATTGAACTGTCTTATTAAGTATCATGGTTATAGAAAATCCATGCACTTCATGGGTTTTATTATATCTTGCCATATTTTATTGGCCATTAAGAATAATTACCATTGATAATATTTTCATTGAACAATGATTCCATGATTAGTATAATTATATGGATTTAACAAATCCAAGTGTCACATACCAAGGAAGTGATGGCCTTAACTAGTTGGATCACACACTATTAATCTTATTTATCAATGGTTCGTATGGAGATATCATTGTTGGGATTTCCCCTTGACCAATCTCGTGCTAAGATCTAATCGGTTAAGAATGAGTGAAAGCATTTATGTCAGAAGTTCAAGATCATCGAGATTATAGGCCAAACCTTGTTTGTCAAAAATCCCAATGAATGTCCCACCACCATTCACCATAACCTTAGAGAATTTTCTTATATATTAAATGGATATGTATCAAGACCCTAGAAATATGAGTATGTAAATTATTTTTTATAGAATAATTAATAAATTTCCATCATATTATTGATACTTTTAAATGTTTTTTATTTATTCAGTAAAACAAAAATATTATTTTTTATTAATATTCAAATGAAATTATGGAATTTTTTTGATGAATTAATATATTTTTAAAATAAATAATATTTTTATAAAACATTATTATTAAATAAATTCATATATTAAAATTAGCATATAATTTTCATAAAGTCAAATGTAGTTTTTATAATGGTTTAAAAACTGTTACTCTCAAAAATTGTATCATTTTAAATAAATGTAGGTTATTATTTTAAAATTGAAAAATTCAAATATTTAGAAAATTATTTAGACAAAAAGAATAATATTATTTGAAATATAATGTTGAAATTTTTTAGTGGTGATTTTTTCATAGTTTTTTAAGAGTATAATTTTCATATAAAAGTTAAATACCATATAAATATACATTCTATAGTATGACATCATAATGACCCAAAAGTGATATAATAAATAATATAAATGGTATCAAAAACCAAAATATATGTTATCTAATTAAAATAAACTGATTTTATTTTATTTATTTATTTTATAAATACATTATAAATCCTCCAAAATATGTATTAAATTTTTTTATTTCAAAATAATTTCTCTAGGAGTATGACTCACCTCCACAAAATAAAGAGAATTATTTTAGTAATATCTAGCATTGGACTTATAAAATAATAAAAAACACACCCATTTGGAAGAAACCATCCGAAAAACCCATGGAATGATTTGTGGTTTTAGTTTTTTTATTATTTAGATTCTAAAGCCTAAATAATAATGAAATGCACCTCTTTTCCTATAATATTTTAGAGAATATCCCATTTATCTTCAGTAAAACTCATTTTAGGATGACCATAATTTTCCCTACACACTCAAGGGTTATCCCAAGGTTCCCTCAAACTCTAAATAATCCCCTCCCAAGCATTTTTAGTCACACACTAAGGTATGGGATCTTCTACTTCCCTTTTTAGTCAGGCACTTATTTTATGTCATGCTTTTTAATTTTGAATTTTTCATGTTTAGATATATTCTTTCATATCCCACAGACTATTATTTTGATGTTTACATGACGGGGGACCTCTCAAAATATCATTAATCCTTCTAATGAACCATTATGTACAGTTGTTACCATGATGAGATTAATATTGGACTTCTCTCATCTCATTTCCATTAAAGTACTTTTTTTTAATGTCTCATAAATTCCATTTTTTATGTCGGGATATGTTTTTCCTAATTACCCTTAAGATACATTTAATTTATATATGATTATATCCCCCTTTCCCTATCATTAATCCTCCCATGATCCTTTAGGTACACCTGTTACCATCCCGAATTATAGATTGGATTCTTTTATTTATTCAACTCTCTTCATTAACTTGTGCCTAAAATTTCCTATTTCTAATGTCAGGATATGTTTTTCTATGTCCCTATTACATCCCATATGATATCAATGTGATTATAAATCGCATTCCCTCTCATCAACCAATTTTTATGAATCTTTAAGTGATGTCGTTATACAGCAAAAATATCAATGAGATATTTCCATTCCAAAACAATTCTGTAGTGAATACCATACAAAATTCGTATCGAGGTTGTTCAAATTCATGCACACATACTTTTAATGGGGTACTTTAATATTTATATTTCACACACCATGATCATGGAATAAATCATGATGATTAATGAATACATGTTGTATGATATATGTGGCACACATAAGTAAGATACTGAAATGAATGTGATGTGTCCTCCCAAAGATTTTTAATGCTTCAACAGAACATGTAATGTTTTGTATCATTATACATCACATTGGGATAGGGTATGAACATGATTATTTTATGGGATTTTTTACACAATGATTTCTTGGAGTTTTAGACTAGACGTATGTTTATGATTTTGTTTTTATGTTTTTTCTACATTTCCTATGTTATAATTATCATGGTATATAATGTATGACTATTAATATTTATGATTCCTACTAGTTTTATTACCCATTTACTTTAAAATTTTCTAAAAGGAATGACCTTATGCCATGTTTATTCCTTTACTGGGATTTATACCTCACCCCTTTCTTATGTTTATCCCTAAGATATCTCATTTAGATTTAAGTTATGTGGAAATTCTAGAAGCATATTATTGAATTTTTCAATAATGTTGTTGTATCCCATGTTCAAGATGTTATACATTGTACTTAATTATAAAATTCACTATTCATAATAATCTTTTGGGTTTTATTATTTTCACATTTATGTAATAAATCAATATTTAATTTGAAATAAAGAATAATGTTTTCATAGTTGGTATTAGAGAAAAAATATAGTTATTTTTTGGATTAGGATTATTAAATTATAGTAAATGAATTACGGATAATAAAAAGTATAAGAAAACATCCGTAAATTTTGGCTAGCATAATGTAAGTGGTTTATCAAGAAGATACATCACTTTCTGAATATTAAATGTGGACGTGGTTATGGAATAGATGTACCCAAGGGTTATATATTCGATATAGTTTTCCGAGCCCAACTCAAGGTAACTTGGAACATGAAAACATTCCCTAATATGCTTTAAGGTTGACACTCACATGGGATATGTTTTGGTAAACTCTAAATCTAATTATGAACCAATATTAATAGATCAAAAACTACCCAAAAGTCTATATATATAAAAATATATCTGAGAAAACATATAATGAATCCATTTAAATCATCAGTTGAGGAATGAAAATTTATTTTTTTATACATTTAATGTCGTTGGATTCCCACATTATGTGTTTAATATTATAAAAATACTCATCCCTAATTTTCATTTTATTCAAGAAAAATGTATAGAAATATGATGAATCAGGTAAACAATCTATACAACATGAAATGTGAGGACTTCATCAATGATATGACCAACACGATTGGATTATAAATTGAGAACTTCCTGATGATACACTCTAAGATTATTCATGTTCTAAATAAAATCCTCCGTCAAGTGGAGTTCCCAATTCCCCTTAATAAGGTACAATATGTAATTGAGACCTTTATATGATAAGATCCTCCAACATTCTATATACCACATGATAACATAATAATTAAATAGTGGATCAACTCAATTGAGAATATATTCTCTATCCTTTAGTGTTCCTAATAAGAGAATGTTCAATAATTAATTTATCGTATGGAGGGAGATGTTGATCAGCGGTGGAAATTTATCAAGAATACAAAGATTGAGTAAGATATTAAGGTGATGGAGTTGAAGGAATTATAGAAAATTATTTCTGATAAATATTTTCCTCTCACTCTCTGAATTTAAATGTAAAGGTATTTCATTTCCCTTAGGAAAAAAGGAAATGAATCTATCAGGTTGTATGAGGAAAACATCACAAGACTAGCATGATACGCCTCAAGATTTTTTGTTACCCCCAAATGCATGGTTTATCACTTTTTGGTAGGATAAAACATAGTATACACAAATCTTTGATATTTTGTGGCTTTAATATATTTGAATAAATTGTTCAATGTGCCCTCAATGTTGAAATGTGGGTCATAGAATCCCAAGGGTATCATGGGGAATGGATGTGTATGATAGAGATTAATTATAGAGGTTCGATGAAGAAATATGATGGTTCTATGAAATTATAGCATCCCACTTTTCAGTGGTGAGGAAAGAAGAACCCCAAAAATTGTCTAAGGGTGGTGAAGAAATGATTTAGGAGCAGCAAGGAAGGGAACCGAGAAAAAAAATTCCAATATGAGAATCCCTATAATGAGACAGTCGAAAGGAAGGCTCTTGTCAACCCTCCTAACATTGTTCACCACTTCAACTACAAGGGACCAAGACACATTACAAGTGAATCCACTAATCCAATGGGTTTTGGAGAAAACCATGCTTCTCATTAGTAGCAAGGGTGAGCTTATTTCATTAGAATTTCTGAGGTGGATATAAAAAATGAATTGTTGATAGGTATGCTAGTTATTCATTCAAGAATAGTGAATGGATTTTTTGATTCTATTTCAAAGTATTATTTCATATCATGAATGTTTAGTATAACTATTTAAACACTGCCATAAATCATGGGAGTAGATTTCTTGGTGAAAATGGAAATTTGAGAAATTATGGAATCCCAAGTAAATAACTCCTCCTCTATCACAATTTATGGTATAAACGTCATAGTGAACATTTTAATACCCCCTTCAATGTAATTTTATCAAACTCTAGGAATGAATTGGATTTCCCTATACAGAACACTGATAAATTTCTTTGAAAAGTAAATAACTATCTGTATTGTGAATTCCAATATATTTTGTAGAAGTGAAAGGAGGAGGATGAATATTATTTAGCACCAACATATCAAGAATGGATATTATTTAGCTATGTTAAATTGTATATAGCTCAAATGATTGATTCTTCAGAATGAACAATCCTCTAAGACCAGACTATTTTTAGGGAATACTATATTGTTTTCCCTGATAAATTTTTTGGTCATCCCCCTAGCCAAGAGGTTGAATTTTTAGTCGAAATTATACTTATTGAATTTCCATTTTCCAAGAATCTGTATAGAAAGGGTTTTATGGAACCTGAGGAGCTGAAAAAAAATATTGGAGAATCTAGATAAAGGGTTCATGCACCCAAGTGGTTCACTATGGGGTGCACAAGTCCTCCTCATCAAGAAGAAGGATGGGTCAACGTGACTTTTAATTGATTATAGTGATCTCAACAAGATAATGATAATGAAAAAGTATCTTATACCACATATTGATAATTTCTACAATCAGATATGTGGGGCACAATACTTCTACATGGTAGATCTGCTATCAGGATATTACCATGACATGTTGAAGAAGTATAATATTCACAAGGATTCATTTTATACAAGGTACGAGCACTATAATTTCACAGTGATGCATTTTGGGATCACTTTTGCTCAAAAAATCATCATGTATTTGATGAATATAGTATTTATATATTACACCATAGATGTTTTGGTAGTATTTATAGATAATATTCTAATATAATCTAAACCCAAGGATGAGCATGAGGAGTATCCTAGAACTGTGCTAATGACATTGAAGAATGAAAATCCTTATACCGAGTATGGAAAATGCGATTTATAATTGAAAAAAGTCTCATTATTATGGAATATCATCATAATAAATGAGATATATTTTTATCCATCAAAGAAAAAAGAAATTTATTTATGGATGAGGCCAATATCTATGATAGATATCTACAGTTTCCAAGGATTAGTTTGGTGCTATCGTCGATTTGTGATAAATTTCTTATGATTTTTAAACCCTCTAACCAAGATTACTTGGAAGGGAGTCAATTTTTATTATAATTATTAATGTGAAGAGAGATTCAAAGTGATAAATGTTAGCATATCACCACACATGTAATCAAACTACCCACAAGTGGAGATCCTTTTATGATATTCAATGATTCTTCTAAGGGATTTGGATTTGTGTTAATGTAGAATGAAAAAGTCATATCATATTATTCATGTTAGTAGAATGACCATGAACAAAACTACCCATCACATGATTTGAAGTTGTAAGAACTAATCTTCTCATTGAAAATATTGTGATATTATCTATTTGGGAAGAAATGTTAAATAAATACAGATCCTAGATGTCTCAAATATATATTCATAGAGAAATAGATAAATACGAACCAATATAGATGGTTAGATATGATCAAGGACTATGACTACACAATTCACTACTATCCTTAGAATGAAAACAAATTGGAAGATTCTCTTGGTAGAAAGGATCCCAAAATTCTATCATAAATGTGAATTAATATGGATCTAAGCTTCTACGATTTTGAATTTTTGGACATGGGAATAATAATGGATGAAACACCATCAATCCTTTCACTAATGATTTCTCAAACTTCCCTTCTAGAGAGTATAAATGGTTCTCAATGGGATAATGTGTAAATTTAGAATAATGAAAAAACTATATGGAAGGTTAAACAATTATAATTTAATGTTAATGAAAATGGGGTTATGATATTTGGGTCAAGAAAATATAGACCATCAAATAATGAGTTAAAGAATGAAATTTTGGGCGATTCACATAGCTTATCCTTCTCCATATGCCGAGGAAGCACGAAGATGTATAGAGATCTCCAATAACACAATTGGTGGGACAATATAAAGAAAGAGATCATGGAGTATACATCAAGATGCCTTATATTTTAGAAAGTGGATGTGGAAGGTAAAAATCCAAGGGGATGATGTAACAATTTCCAATACCTTCATGGAAATGGGAAAATACCACTATAGAGTTTTTTATTGGTATTATAAATACATAAAGAGGAAAAATTTCAATATGGGTTGTGGCGGAACGTCTTATAAAAATATATCACTTTAAAGTGATTCAAGAGGATTCCTCTCGGAATCAATTTTTATGGATATACATTAGAGAAGTGTTAAGGCTACATGGGGTACCAATATCGATTGTATCTTATTGAGATCTATGATTCACCTTTATGTTCTGGAGGAGTTTCCAACAGGCTTTGAATAATGAGTTGAATATCAAAATGGATTGTCTCCCTCAAACTTATGGTAAATACGAGTGGACTATCCATACACTTGATGACATGTTGGGATAATTCTCAATTGTACTCAAAGGAGGATGGGACCAACATCTTCCTATGGTCAAGTAATCTTACCAAAAACTTTTCAACTCAAGCATCCAAATTTCATTCTATGATGCTCTTTATGGGAAGTAGTGTATAACACATATATGATGGGATGAAATTAGTGAATGAAAACTACTAGGTCATGAGATGGTCAAGAAAATGGTGTAAAAGTTCAATACTATTTAGTAGCGCATCAGGGTTTCTTAGAGTTAAAGAAAGAGATATGCTGAAAATAATCAATGAGACCTATAATTTGATGTTGGATACAAGGTATTTTGCAACACATCTCCATGGAATAAAATAATGAGATTTGGTAAGAAGGGAATGTTTAGTCCACGATACATCATCCCCTTTGAGATACATGATTGCATCAGAGTGGTGGCCTATCAAATATTACTGCCACTAAACCTGTATCATATACATGATATATTCAATGTATCCCTCTTGAGTAAGTACAAAACAAAGCCCTAAAATATTCTCAATCCAAAGGATGTACCATTAGAGAATGATCTTTTTTATAAAAAACATTTTGTGAAGATCTTAGATTATAGATAAAATGCTCGATGAAATAACTCAATGAACCTTGTAAAAGTGTTATGGAGAAACCAAAATCTTGAATATGCGATGTGGGACTCATAGGATGTGATTCAATAGAGTTACCATTATATGTTCTAGTGCGGGAAATGAAATTTTTTTTGGAAAAATTTATTAAGGGGGGATATTGTAATAACCCAAACTATTATAAATAAACTTCTCCTAGAAATTTATTTAAATGTATAATTATGTGTTATTATTATAGAAAACACAAGAACATGATTGGTTTTATTATATCAAATCATATTTAATTGTTTGACCTTAAAAATTATCATTAATAATATATCCATTTAACAATAATCCCATTATTATTATTAATAAAGGGTTTTAACAAATTAAATTGTCACATAAAAAACAAGTGATGGCCTCAAGTAGTAGGATCATACCCTATGTAGCCCATTTATTAGATATTATGAGAGAGGTATAATTTTTGAGATTTTATTTAGACCAATACCGTGATTAGATCCAACAACTTAATCATGAGAAAACCCATTTATTAGATAAGTTTAATCTTATCAAGTACATGAACCAAACTATGTTCGTTGAACCGCCCCATGAATGTGCCACCATCACAGACCTTACCCTTTGGGCATTTAGTGATGTATTAAAGGGATATGTATCAATACTATATCAATGTGAGTATGTACATTATTTTTTGATAGAATACTGAATATATTTCCATCCTATTATTTTGAATTTATAAATAATTTATATGGATTAAATAAAACATCGATAATATTTTTGGTTAATATTCAAATTCAATTATTGAATCTATTTTGATGAATTAATGGATATTTGAAATAAATAATATTTTCATAAAATATTAGTATTAAATAAATTTTATTAAATATAAATAGGCATATTATTTTTTTGGAGTGAAACATAATTTTTATAAGGGTTCAAAAACTTTTGTGGTCAAAAAAACAATTATATTCAATAAATGAACGTTATTATTTCAAAAGATAAAATTCAAATATATATAAATTATTTAGATAAAATGAATATAATTTTTTGAATTATTCCATAAAATTTATCCAATGGTGATTTTTTCATAATTTTTTGATAATCAAATTTTTAGGTAAAAAATAAATACCATTTCAATATGCGTTGTGTATTATTACTTCATGATGACACAAAAGTGATATAAAAAATACAATAATGATTATCGACAACAAAAAATATGTTTTACATTATAAATAATATGATTTTATGTTTATGTGATTTATTTTATAAAGACATTATGAATCCTGTAAAACAAGTAATATATTTTGTGGTTTGAGAATCATTTCGTGGAGAGTATGACTCAACTACACATAAGCACGATAATTATTTTAGTTTTTTCATCCCTTATATTTTAAATATTATATACACTCCCATTTGGTATAAACCATGGGAAATAATTATAGATGGTATGTGGTTATGGTTATTTTATTATGTGGAGTCCAAAACCTATATAATAAAAAAATTCAACACATATCCTATATAAACTCTCCCAAAATCCATTTACCCTCACCAAAAATCCCTGTAGAACATCCATTCTAGTACCTACACTATATGTGGTCACCCCAATGTTCACCCATTCTCTCATGAATCACCTCCCAATCATTTGAAGTCACACACTCATTTAAGGGATCTTCCTCAACCTTTTTTATTCAAGAACTACTTTTATGTTATTTTTCTTAATTTTGATTTTTTTCATGTTGTGATATGTTCTTAAATATTAAACATACTATAATTTTTACTTCTATAGGATGCTAAACCCATACCACTCTCATTTATCCTTCTAATGAACTGTTTTTTACAACAATTCACAAGCTACAATTTATTAAGGGATTTCCCTTTTCTCATTTCAATTCACAAAATTATTTAAACTTATTTATCATAAATTCCATAAAATTATGTTGTGATAAGTTCTTACATATTCATCAAACTCAAAATTTAATTTATAAATGAGGATATCCCACTTTTACTCTGATTAATCCCCCAATTATCCTTTATATACACCTGTTACCATGCCAATATATAGTTAGGTTTATTTCGATTTTTCAAGATTATTCATTATCTTATGCCATAAATTTAAAATTTATAATGTTGTCATATTTTTTTACATGTCCTTATAAGTTCAAAATTTATTTCTATTTGATTAGATACACTATTAATTTTCATCAATGAATTTTTAGGATCCTTTATTTGATGACGTTGTGCTGCCAAATTTTTCCTATGAGTTTTCCGTGCGAAAAAATTGTGTAGTAAATTGCATACCCATTTCCTATCATGGGTGTTCAAATTCATGAACATATAATTTTGATTGGGGACATAAATATATTTATTTCTAACACCTTAATCATGGAATAAATAATGATGATGAATGATTCCATGTTTTATTATCTATGTTGCACACATAAGAATGAGAGTGAAATTAATGTGACATGTGCAACCAGAATTATATAGCACTATAATGCATTGGGTAATGTTTAGTATCATGATATGACATATTGGAAAAGGTAGTGAACCAAATTTTTATATGGGACTTTCTGCACCATTAAGTCCTTGTAGTTTAGCATTTACTAGTTTTTAGGATGTAGTGTTATATGTTGGTTCCAAATTTTCCAGGTTATGATTATCATGTTATATCATGTCTCATTGTTCATGTTGACGATTAATACTCTTTTTATGTCACAATAAAATAACTATTTTATAAAATGTATCACCTTATTCCATGTTTATTCCTTTACAGAGATTTATAGATAAGCCCTTTCTTATGTTTTCCCTAGGATATCCTTTGAAGTTCTAAAAGCTGTATAAATTGTAGAAGCATGTTAAAGAAGTTTTCAATAAAGCTGTTTTATCCCATGTTCATGATTTTATATTATGTACCTAATTACCAATAATACTAGAATTCTAAATCATTTGGGCTGGATTTTGTGCAATTTTATGTAATAAATCATGAATTAAAGTGAAATATTATGTAGGGTTCTCATAAGATCAATATGGGTTTCAGGACTATGGTATTTTGAATATTCTTGTATTTTATTTTGTACTACTTCTGTCATGAAATTTAATTACATTCCATTATAGAATTACATTATTACATTATTATTTATTTGATTATTTGGTTGTGTTATTGTTATTTTCTATAGTAATATTTTGTTCTATTATTTCTCCACTCTCATATTTATTAATTTATATATATTTCTTTATTTATTATGTTTTCTTACTCTATAACCAGGGGTAAAATATCCATACTATACTCATAAAACTCCCTCTACTAGTTAAAAAATGTGTTGTCTGGGGAGGCATGCTTTTGGTATCATAAACAACCTATTTTGTTCACATGATAGAGTGTTTGATCAGGGGACATTAAAACCACACACAACAACTATGAATCTATATACCATTCATATATGAGTGCTAAAATGATGAATCAATTGTTTCCCATTCCCATCTTTGTAGGAACATAATACTTGACATCCCCTGAATTTACATCAGTAACGAGGGTCACACCATCTAGTAGTCAATTATTAACTCAAAAATATATTAATTTCATTAAACCTATCATTGAGAATAACTTCAAGAGGTTCCAATATCACATGCATTTTACTCCTCCTGATCTATGCTAACCACCTATCAACTCCTTCTATGGAACAACCTTGGTTTGACCATACCATAGTACCCCCATCGATCCATGGTATCACTAACATTTTCATGTGTATCATTCATCAGCTCCATCATAACACAAGGAAACCAACTGAATATAAATTTCATTAAATCCATTAGTCCTCTTCATACTCAAGTCTACTCATTGATCCAAAACTTGGATGCCACCACAGAGAACCAGTGTGTACTACCTCAGTCTCCTTTAAATACAATGGGTATTCCCCCATATAACCTGATCAAAGAACCCATATCAGAAACCCTTGAATTATATATTATTAATTCAAGGTCAACATGAGGAAAACATTGATCCTGACCCCAGTCATGTAAGTCACAACTTTCTAGAAACTCTTCTATTAATTTTCAAACAATCCATCTAAATATCCATCATGATATAGAAAACCAAATAATCACTACCCACATAGGCATTGTTCTAATAAGGAAATGGTCTTCCCATTCTATATCCATAATAGGTATGAACATATAGGTTCATGATCCATTATTTTATCAAGAACCATAATCCAAATCAAGATGGACAAGAATCCAACTGATCCTTCTCATAAATATACAAAAATGATACCCAATAACTTTATGTGACTCGCATTAGGAAAAACAAAGGCATCTTCATGCCTATACCATTTAATAGGTAGAACCTATTGTTCACTGATCTCATAAACCAAATCATCTTCCAATTATCCATAACTATGAGATACTCACAAGTATTGTCTAAACTATCTCTTGGGTCACCCTCACATATCATACCCATGTTAATAATATTATTATAAATGTATTATTAATCAATAATAATGCTTGGATCACCAACAACCCTTAACACATCGTAGAGGCACTAGGATCTACCTCTATCCCATCAACAAAATCTCACATATTATATTCATCATGGGTAAAAAGATCTATTCGCATATCAAATATCATAAGAAAACTTATGTTTCCAAACAACCAATATAGGTTTCTATTAAACAAATACATATCAAGCATTAGATTACATGTTGATAGACCACACTAGGGAACTAATCATCACCAGGATTTAACACACTAGATTACCCAATTGAGGACTATGATCTAATCCATCACATATATAGTTACATATTCCCAGGACAATCCATATCAATTAAACCATAGTAGATAAATTTGGTTAAGTATAATTTAACAAAAAAATCTATATGAAAAAATACAATATAGGTTGTCGTTAACACTTTATGTAACCAAACCCATTTTATATCTTGAATAATCATCCTAGAATCATGTATATATACTGACCCAATATGGGTCACTATACATTCCTTACATAAAGGGATTATCTAACTGCCATCAAGGAGAACCACTTTGTAAAATGCACATCATGTACGACCAGAATAAGTATACTATTGTCAAGTTTAGTAAAATTACCCCAAAATGGTATATGGGAAGGAACCATATATGTTGTTTTTGTCACATAAAAGTGTTGCACCCCCATTATCTGAGATATCAATTGCACTAAAGAATAAGAATTTCGTGTGATTCCTACATGAAAAGAATGATACATGTACAATGGAATCTGACCAATGGGATAAAATCCAAAACCACAACTACCAATATCAATTTCCCGCATCATCCATAAATAAATATTTCAACCATAAAACGAACAATAATAATCACACATCCTTAGAAACCAAGCATTTCCATAATAAATGTGTTAATGCCCCACCAGTCTGAGGTCCATCAAAATTTATGATTGATTCCAACATAACATTCACACCATCACTCCAAATAATAAAACAAAATAAAACTCTCTAAAACAACTTTATAATGTCTATCAATTCGAGATCACTAATCACTGTATCGACTGGTGGTGCTATGTGACCTTAGGTTCACCTCCCCATATTCAGAGGCTTTTGACTAGAAATAATGATATAAGGTTTTATCATGGGGAGACTATACCCTCACATCAGAGATAGTAACAATAAAAAAAATAAAAAAATATATGGATAAATAAACATAAGTTTATATTGAAGAAAATTAACATTTCCATACTATAATAAATGAATGCAGAATATAGTCATACAATGCACCCATCACTCATTGGCCCATCACATATGATAAATAAATAAAATAGTAAAAATAAGATGATCTTCTACCATCCATGAGAATAACCATATCATAATCTCAAAACTCCATCAATTCATCCCACTCAATGATTCTTTATCAGGCTTCTACCCAACTTGACCCTTTGAATAGTGATGTCTATATGGGTTCCCAATTCCCATAGTTTCCAAAGTTGGATGTGTATAAATCTATAAATAATCACTAATGGGGTCCCTATATAAGTATTAAATATGTTTATGAATTTGTGATATGACCATAAAATAAATAATAATGATAAAATTGATTTCATATAATGTATTTTTACTTCACACTAGAGAACTAGTTTAGAATCATTAATTCCTAACCTATATACTAAATACATAAGGGTGTTGCAGAGAATATTGTTTCCCAATGTTGAACCCATAGGGAATATGTTAAGAATGAATTGGAATATCTAGAATGAATAAAAAGAAAATTTTAATGTAATACATCAATCAAGTGGAATACACACCAAACATATTAGAGTCATGTTCACGTGTTAGTTAATTTAAAAAAATCTGAAAAAGAATGTAGTTTTTTTGGAATTTGGTCAAAGAAATGGTTTTCTCTCAGTCATCACTATCTATTTAAAAACCCCTAATTTCCTATGGTTATGTAGTCAAATGTTTTAAGGGAATAAGTAATCCAAAACCATATTTAAATACAAATACACTAAACGAAACAATGGTCATGCATGAATTATGTTAATGGGATAATGTATAGATGTGAACTCCCTCACCATTATAGAATTCCCATGCATATGAAATAAGAAATATTTAAGATAATAATGTGTGAACAAAAAGTCCCATATTATATCAATAATATAAATAATTCTTCACTAAAACTAATCCTCCTTTACTACATGTTTGGTACAAAAGACACTCACCCCCACATTCTAGCCATGTAAGAGTGTAAAATAAAAAGAGAAACATCCACATCAACATCACATCGGTTGTGGTACTCCTATAGTAGGCTTGATTGTCCCTCAATGTTAGATAATCCCATCTAAGATGATTTTCATTGTCAGCTTCTTACTTTTTTTATAGACATCATATTCTAAAGATATATTTATAAATCTCATCTTATATATCCTTTATTGTATCCCACATATATTACAATTAAATCTTCCCTATAACTCCAGTAAATATTCTAAATAATCATTATGAATCCACCATTCATATCTCCAATAAAATATAATCCATATCATCAAAAAGAGAGAGGATGGATATATCTGTATATATTTTTGTATCTACAGTTTATAGTGTAAATAGTATTAAACAACATAGACTCCACTACTATATTTTCAAGTATTTGGTATCACCTTATTCAAACCACATCCATCATCTCCATGGAAAGATAAAAAACCATTCAACCTGAATTACTACTATATAAACATATGTGGTACAACATAATTATTTTGTGATTCTAGGTGAAATACTAATACATGTGGAGCCACTACATCAATTTTAAGTGATATAATCCAAATATTTTGTGATTTGAACAACACTTCAAAAGGCATGATTCTCCTCTATCCGAGTCACTACTAAAATATTCGGGATAACCATTGGTATCTTTTATCAGTGCTAGATAAAAAACCAAGAAATGGTTTCTTTATCAGCACTAGTAATAAAGTATGGATAAAGACAATCCTTTATGAGAACTTCTATTGGAGCACTGATATATGCTAGCCTTTATCAGTTCTAAAAATAACCAACAAAAGGTATATTTGAAAATATATCATTAAAAATCATATATATATATATATATCTACAATGATAAAAATATAATATATTTTACTAAAAACGATTCATATATGAATAAATATACATTTACACTTGATATATAAGATATTTGATTAAAAATATAATATAAAATAGAAATTATACAATATTAAAAATATTATAGAAATATATATTGACATATATATTATACTATCAAATATTTTTTTATAATTTTAATGTATTATAAATCATATTTATGTGTCATATATTTAGTAAAACGTGGTTTACAATTTAAATAAAAATAAATATTAATTTAAAATATTGACTAATTAATATTAATATACATTTAATAATAAATTTTTTATCAGAACCATTTTTTTCAATTTGAAATATGTATCAGATATTAAATATTTAATTTTAAATATAATATATTTAATATATTTTTTTCTTGTAATCAGTAAAATTTATTCATTTTTTATATTTTTATTCAATATATACTATCTATTACTTTAAAATATTTTTTCAAATTGTTTCATTTTAAATATTATTTATTCTTTGATCATCGTAAATATTTTTATTGTTTTTTAAATTTATTAATTTTCAAATTATCTGTGTTTTATATTTTATTAATTTTAAGTGTTTTTAATATTCATTTATACAAATTTATTCATTAAAATGTAATATTTGATATGGTTGTAATTTATATAATTAATATGTATTCATTTTCATTTTAACACGTATTTATTGTTAATTTTTTCTCATAATATTTATAATTAATAACATTTATTGGATATTTTTAATATATATTTTTTCAATCTATTGATTTTTTAATAATTAACTTTCACTCTTTTTAACATTCACCTATTTAATATTATTTAGTATTATTTACTCATTAATAATTCATATTTAATTTTTAATTTATTCACTTTAAAAATTTGTTCATTTATATATTTGGAATTTATTAATTTTTTATATTTTTGAGACATTATTATTCATTAATATATTCAATATATTTATTAAAAATATATTCATATATATATATATATGATATTTCCATAAAATATGATTCATCTAATACAAAATATGTATTTACATTTAATAAGTCACATATTTATTGAAAAATGGTTTATAATTAAAAATTTATATTATTTAGAAATATTGACTAATTAGTATCGAGTAAAAAAAATTTAATAAAATTACATTTGTTGTTTCAATTTAACATATATGAGAATTATGTTACATTAATTTCACACACACATATACATTATTAATTCAACTTTATATAGAAATAGATATATACAGATAATATTTAAATACTTTTTTCAATTTTAAAGATTAGTTATATAATTTTAAATTTTAGCATATTATATTTAGAATATATTATTTTATTATCGGTAAATTTTATTCATTTTTTAATATTTTTATTCAATATATATTATTTATCCCCTTTATATATTTTTTCAAATTTATTCATTTTTCATTTAATTTATTGATTCATAATCTAAATTATTTTTAATAAATATTTGTAATATTTTCATTCTAAATTTTTATTTGTTTAATATTTTTAAATTTTTACAATTTTCAATATTTAAATATGAATTTTTTTTATTATGAATTAAGGTTTTTAATACGGTTGTAATTTAAATAATTAATATGTCTTCTTTTTTATTTTAATATATATTAATTTTTTATTTTTTTAATAAGAATATATAATTAATCACACTAATTCTATTTTTTTATTTTTTTTTATATATTGATTTTTTAATTATTAAATTTCACTATATTAACATTCATTCAGTTATTATTATTTATTCACTGATAATTATTTTATGAATTCTACTTCTTTTCTATTTTTTAAATAATTAATATAATTAATACGACTTATTCACTATGATTATTATTTATGTTTGTTTTTCATTTTTTAATTAAACATCACTCATTTAAAAAATTCATACATTTTGAGACTATTTATTCCTTACTAAAATAATTACTCCTAACTTTATCTTAATAAATATTAATATTTATTATATATTCGGTTAATATTAATTTGTTTATATAATTTAGTATGTTTCATAAAGCGCTTATAAATATAGGTTTTGTTAGTGTTAAAATAGAAAGCACTGATAAAACTCATCTTTATCAGCACTATTTTTAAGCACTGATAATGATATTCCCTTATTAGTGTTAAAAGCGTTATCAAATACCAATATTTATCAACGATTTCCAAAAAAGTGCATATAAAGAGGGGTTAATTTAGTGGTTTGTATTTTAGCATTGATAAAACACATCATTATCACTGTTTTTTTGGAAATCACTGATAAAAATATGTTGTTGTTTTAACCAAGCACTAATAGAGAAAAAACATCGCTTGTTCCGTTCAAGATCTAGTGGAAATAAAGATTTTCTATCAATCCCCTCAAACAACTCGAACGAATCAAACCCTTCAAAAGCCATGTTATGTGATTTTTTCTACTCCATTTTAGTCAATCTTACATTTTTTTTACTATTTTAAGTTATTCTTTATGTGTTTTTAGTTTTTTATGAATGGATTGAGTGTTTACTGTGATCTGTGGAATTCAAAGCTACCCAAGACCCACTAATATATAATGTGCCATTCTCCCCACCATCACACCTAATTCTATTGATTCTGAGTCATCATTGGTTTTTGTTCTTATTTATTTTTTTTGTTTCCCTTTTGTATCTATTTATAGAAATCAGGAGTAGTATGTTTTTTGGTTGATCCATCTAAAGAACCAAGGTTTCCCATTAGAAATAGAGTCAGGATAGGATAGAGAATTATAATATTTAACAAATTTGAATATGTAGATTATGAACATAAAAACCAATTTAAAATATTCAATTTATATATGTGTTAAAAATAAATTTTAATATAAGTACTCATAATATAATAAAAAAGTTTGAAAATGATCTTTTTAAGAATAAAATGGATTTATACCAAAATAATGTAAAATATTGATTCACATGACATTCATTGGTTTATGATTAATTAATTAAGAGTTATTTAAATTAAAAAAAAGAGGAAAATGAATGTATCATTGTGAACAAATAATTAAAAGAATATAATGAAAATAGTATTTTATTAAATTAAAATATTACTTAGGTCCCAAAAAGTTAATCAAATGTTTCCAAATTTGACATTACATTATAAAATTATTCATTTTACTTCATAAATAAATATTTTGTGGAAAAAAGGTTTTATATATTTCTATTTTGTTTTTATATATTGATGATTTCATAAAAGTTATGGTATTTTTAAAAATGGAAATTTTCCATATTCACATAAAAATCAACCAGTTTAGATTAATCTAAAAAATTAAACGTAAAATAGTTTTGATCTGGTAAAACGGAATTTTTTTTATTTTTATAAAATTAAAATTTTGAAATTTATAAATTTATATTATAAATAAAACATATATAATATTCAATAAATTTATTGTTTTTAAAAAATACATTTTTCCATGAATACATTATGTGTTACTTATTATAATTAATTAATTATTTATTATATCTTAAAAATATTTAACTTTTTATTTCATAAATTTTATCAATAATTTTTTAATATTATTCATCAGATGTGATTAATTTATTTAAAATACATAATTCATAAAAATAGTTTCAATGATATTTTCCTATGTGAATTGGAATCATTTATTTTTCAAATTAAGTTCCTTTTAAGTATATTGTCATATATTTTATTTTTCATTATAATGAAGAATCACTCCCTTTAATTCAGTGTTACATGCATCAAACACTATCAAATACATGGAATATATTTCATGGGAAATTCATACTAAAATCATGATATGTTACATTGCACGCCCTTATAATAATTTTACCCTCAAAATATTATTACATTATTGAAAACAAAATAATGATTTCTCCATGTAATTACCTCCTTTGGTTCCCACATTGTTTCCTCAAACTTATGATTCCTGCTGAAAAAATTAACCAAATGGGTTCTCTTGTTTCTTAGTACATTATCTATATAATCCAATAATTTTTAATGTCTTCACATCATAATAATATAAAAAATACACCTATATAACTTCAGAGTTCATTACATGTGAATAGTTTGGTATGTACTTCCTCAAAAGTGATGCATGGAACACATAATGCCCCTAGGATTGGTTTGGTGGATGTAAAACATGATATGATAACACTACCAAATTATTGAGGAATTTAAAATGGAATATATACCTAGGTATTAACTTTCAATTCTCTCTAAATTTCATAACTTACTTATAAGAATATATTTTATGGAATACCTTTTCTCTGGCTTCAAACTCTTACTTTCATTGATGATATTTATCCCAAATTTTTGGTTGATTTTATATTGTTTTAATGTGATTACAATTGGTTTTAATCATCTTTAACATCTATTAAGAATAATTTTTTCCCAAAAAATACACATTTTAAACTTTACCCCAATAAGTTAGAGTTCTTCAAATCATCCCTAATCCAACATAGATTGTTTGAACATATAAGGGAACTTCATATGAACAACAACTACAAGGAGAGATACACCACTATCCTCAGTCACCGTCCTTTCCTTTCCAGGTATTGGGCTTCCCCATATTACCATAGTTGATTGGGTTTCCCCATCTTTCCATAGTGGATTATTTTTACCCTTCATCCATCTTACTGGAGACTACACGTACTGGGCGAGACTCACCACCATCCCTAATTGTAGTCATATCCTTGTAAGGGAACTAGTTTCCCCATATTAACATAGTGGATCAAAAACATTGTATTTATTCCAATAATTATCTCATTAGATTTAAATATTTACCCAATTCATTGGAGTTAGATATAGGCCCCCATATCAAAATAAAATCATTGATACATGTTCCACAAGATAAAAAACATTCATAATATAATGACCCATAAAAACAAATGGGTTTCATAAAAATCATATCATAATCCCATGAAATGAAATGGGTGTCATTAAAATATAATCATATATTAACCTACGTAAAAATACATGTTTCATAGTCATTTCATCAAAACATAACACATTAAAATAAGTGAGTTTCAGAAGCAAAAAAGCATGGAAGAGGAAATGGAGTAAAAAATATCATGCCATCAAAACATAAACCATTCAAAGAAGTAATATGAATGAAGACTTTGGATAATTTCCTAGAAATTAAGGAGAATTGATTTCATCTTAGATGAAAAATAATTTGGAAATATATATATAAAAACATTTATTAGGGAAAATATCCTTTAACTAAAAAAATGTTTTTAAAACCTAAAGCCTTTATGAAAACAATTTTATCTAAAAACATAAAAATGAAATTCTAAAAGATTTTTAAAATAAATTTACATGAAATATATAAGATAAACTTGAAATAATTTTTAGAACTATTTCTTTGAAAAGGAATCCTGATTTTTTTTTGAAAATAGTTTCTTTGAAAATGATGGTTGGAAACGTTTTTTGAAAACCATTTATTTTAAAAATGCATTGAAACAATATAATGGAATAATTAAATCCCTAAAAAAATTTAAATTCCTTTATTATTTAGGAGTAACATAAACTATATATTTGAATACATTTTTTAAAACATGGTTCTTGAAGTTCATGGCATATCTATGAAATAATAAATATTTTGAGAAAACTACATTTATGATATGATAAATATTCAAACATAAACCCTATAGAATAGATATCATAAAATGGATATATAAATACCCTAAAAATTAATTAAAATAACAATATAATAAATACAAGGGATGTATACAGAGCACACAATATAATTGAGTGGTGAATAAGACTTGTATCTCATGGAAATAGAATGTGAGACGAAATTCCCTTACCTTAAGTCTTAACATTATAGATACTCATAAAAACCTCTTCTATAATAAATACAATTTTAATATAAATATTTTGGATAAAATTATTATTATATATAATAAAATATATTTTTTATGATGACTTTATATTACGGAATTATTAATGTTTCCAAATTAAGTTTCACTTCAGGAAGTACCTACTTTGTTTTTCGCATGTGTATTAATTTTTAATATTTTTTGCCCCAAAACATATATCATGATTTTAAGAATGTAAACAATTCTATAAATGTAATTTATAGTCAGTATATACTTATTTATATTAATCAATTGAATTATAAGTAATATATAACTCACCTATAATGGAGATGGTAGGCTGTTTGTACGCATGAATGTGGATTCTTTTTTCTTGTAATGTTGAAAGAAAGAAAGTAAATACCTACTATTTATACATATATATTATCATTAAAGTGTCATAAATATGTCTTATATAACATATCAGTTCAATACCACCATCCTTAATACATTCCATGTACTGTGTGAACGAATCACATCGCTTTGAGGAGGTGACAATCCACATTTCCATATATGAAATTATCGTATTTACATAAAATGGAAAGCATGAAGGTGTGAATTATATAATAAATAAATAAGAATTAATAAATCATATTTTTCATATTTTTCATATAAATATTGAGTTTTCATCATAATTTCCAACCATGAGATGTTGTAAAGGAAAAAATGAACATCATTTTGCGAGGTGGTAGTTCCCTATACATAACAACGATAAGTTTGTTACCCATTAAATGGATGTATGGTTATGAGTAGGTTGAAGACTTATAAAAAAATGTCTATATTTATTCATGATACATGGTATGTTATTTGTGAAGGGAATAAAATTAATTGAGGAACTGTTAAAATAAAATAAAAGAGATGATCTTAAGGAAGTATGTTACCTCTTCTTTAGGTAACTGCCTTTTGTTTTGCCAAAGGGATTAATTGGTTGGAATTGTGATCTAATTGCGGCTTCTAATAGGAAGGGAGGAATTTTGGAAAATTAATTGGGTATATCTTGTATAACCATAAGTTGTTTGAGATTTTTGAGGATGGGGGAGAGGTGGTGGCCTTTTATAGGGGAAGAAGGGGGCATAATAGGCATTTTTAAAAACAAGTTAGGTGTACCCAAATTTTTACAAAATGGAAGTCCTAAAAACCAACAAATCTTAATAATTTAATGTTTATAGCCTAAATACGGTCATCCAATGGGTTTTTTTACAAGTGTATAGGTCATTTTAAGCCTTATGTTTTTGGTTCTGTCTGTTTGTAAGAAAACTTTTACATTAATTTCTATAATTAATCTTGATCAAATTCACTAGTATTGTTCATGAAAAAATACGTTGATATTATTATAATATAAATATCATACTAATTTAAAACTTATAGGTATATTTTTTGACAATAAGTTCACATAAATGGAAAAATTAAGTTCAATTCCAATCCGACAGATGTTTCGAGAAAGTGGGTCTCTAAAGAGAGAATATTCAAATGTTCATTATAAATTAAATATAAAAATATTTACTATGACATTAATTGTACTAATAGATGTATAATTGATATATTTTGTCTTTAAAAAAAATAAATTATAATTTATCTATATAAATAATTGAGAAGGAAAAGTATTTTTGAATTAAAATTCTGTATTTTCACTATTCATCAAAAAATGATGTTTCAAAGAAAAATCCCGAAAATTAACCCTAATATAATATTAAAATTTTGAATTAAAAAATTAAGATCAGTTTATCAAATTAAAATTATAAAAGTTTTTAAAATTAATTTTATCGTTTTACATATGACATAAAAAGTAGTTCTTTCAAGAAAATATTATTTTCATACATAAAAATATTTCACTAAAAATTTTATGTCTTATTATAAATTTGTTTAAGTTATATAAAATTTATGTAAATAATATTTAAAAATTAGTTATTATTAATCATATTACTATGTTTATTGTATAGGTTATAACTATCTCATTTCAATAATTATAAAAATAAAATGATGTTTTGTAGAAACATGGTGTTTTGTGTAACACAAGACAAGTCGATGTCAAATAGATCTTAAGATTATCCTACTGTTAAGTATAATGAAATTTTGAATTAGTGTATCGTGAAAGATATTAAATTAAAGAAAATTAATTTATTAACAATAGTTTTAGAAAAACTCAAGGTGTTCCCCCCTTAAAATGAATTTTTGCATCGAAATTATTCATTAAAATATAAAAAATGAGGATATTTCTACATCATCATATCCCCAAGTTCCCACATAGATTCTTTTATGTTATGGTTTCCCCAAAAAACAATGATCAAGTGAGTTTTCTTGTTTTTTAGAACTGTCTCTATATGATCCATCATTTCAACAGGTTGTTCCTTGTAAGGAGGATCCTACTCTAAAAGTATAACCTCTGAGTTCAGTATATCTGAAGGATCATGTATTTAATATCTTATGAGATAAATAAATAACACATCGTGGACATGGGAGATATTTTTATAAAGTTCCAAGTGATAGGAAACCATTCTGATTTGATCAATAATCACAAATGGGTTGATATAAATATGGTTTAGTTTCCCATTCTTCCTGAACCACATAACCTTATTCCATGGAGAAATTTTTAGAAACACCTTATAACTAACTTCAAATTATAGGTCGCGCTGATGGTTATAATTTTAAATTTTCACCTTACTTTGATCTACCTTGATATGATGCTGAATGACTCTAACACTATTTACCATTTCTTCAGCTATCTCAGGGCCCAATAGCTTTCTTACTTCAACTTCATCCTAGAAAGTTGTAACTCTACATTTATTACCATAGAGGTATTTATAAGGATCCATATGAATGCATTAATGATATATTTTAATGTAAGAAACTTCAACTAGAGGAAGTTGTTGATCCAAACCACATTTGAAATCTAATGAATAAGATATCAAAATATCATGTAGGGGTTGAATTGATATTTCAGTCTAAATTTATGTCCAAGGATGAAAAGAAGTCTTGAAACTCAATTGGTATCAACTTATTGCTGAAGGATTATCTAGAATATTATAGCAATCTTAGGACCTCGATCAGATACTATAGAATTTGGTACACTGGGAAACATTTCCACATGGTTAATATATATATTTTAAAAATTATCTAGAGTGAAGTATTCTATGATAGTGATGAAGTGTGCTGACTTAGTATATTGATTCACAACCACCCATATATAATTAATACTTTTAGAGATTTTGGGGAGTACAACGACAAAATCCATAGTGATGTTCTACCGTTTCTATTATGGTATAGGTAATGGATGAAACAACCCCTTTGATTTTTGTCTTTATTCCTTAACATTCTAGTATATCAATAACTAAGATAATATCTTTTTTATAAAACTCTTTATTCCATAAAACTACAATTTTTCTTTAATGTCAATACTTGTCTTTGTACCTCTCGGATGAACAGAGTATGAAGAACTATGTGATTCATCCAACATATCCTTCAAATATGATATAGAAGGAACACAATCACGGTTTTTGAACCATATCATTTCATTCTGATCAATGTTAAACTGAGGAACATCTGAAACCATATTTATTAGATCTATATCATCCTTATGTATCTCATTAATCTTCACATGGTTATAGGGTTGAACATTCAATTGAGGATGATACAATTTTCCCCTTCCTTCAGGATTTCCATATTCATCTTATAAAAATACAGATATATTTGATCTATTACAATCCTCATAATATATAAGATAGCATGATCCTTTCAACTCAATGCATTGGACACCTTCATCACTTTCCTAGGGTGGTAATGTAATGAGAAATCATAATACTTTATCATTTATAGCCATATTCTCTACCGCATGTTCAACTCCAAATTTCTGAATACATATTTCAAAATTTTATAATCAGTATTTATATCACACTTTTCTCCATAATGATAATGCATCAATATCATCAATGAAAAAATTACTGATGTTAACTACAAATCAAGAGTTGGGTAGTTTTTTTTAATGAATCATTATCTGTCACGAGGCCCAAGTGATAACCATTTTATTCTACATACGAACACATCCCAATCCCTTCTATTATGAATATGTATAGATTAAAAATCTATCTCCACTACAGGATAATGTAAGCATAGGTATGGGGACTATCCTCCTCTTCCATTCCTTGAAATTTTCCTCACTTTAATCCGTCCAAAGAAATATGCCACCCTTATAATTAACATGGTCAGAGGATTATATATTAACGAGATATTATAAAAAACCATCGATTATATCTAGAGAAATATAGAAAACTACGGATCCTAGTCTCCGTGGTTAGTGTTGGACAACATTCAAGAGCCACTATCCTTAATGGATCTACTGTTATACCATCTTTTGAGATTATGTGATCAAAAAAGAGTCCTTTTGTAGAAACAAATCACACTTTTGGAAATCATTATTCAATTTGTCCATTATCATGGTACTAAGTATAACACTTAAGATGTGTTCAGTCTCTTCCTTTCCCTTTTAATATATAATAATATCATATATAAAGACTACCACAAACTAATCTATGTAATATCATAATACTCTATTCATCAAATCCACGATGGAAACATGAGAATTAGTAAGAGAAAACGGAATAACTCTATATTCTTATTGTTTATGAATTGTATGGAAGGCCATATTTTGTATATCCTCTTTCATGACCATAAATTGATGATATCCATAATGAAATTCATTATTGGAAATGTATTTCACTATGTGTGGTTGACCAATCAAGTCATCAATACGAGGAAGATGATACTTGTTCTTGGTCTTAGACTTTTTCAGCTCTTGATAATCGATGAAGAGTCCCCTTGAACCACTATTATTTTTCACATAGAGGATAGGTTCACCAAAGGTGATAAAAATGTGAAAATAAACACCTAACTAATATTTTCTTGGATTTTCTTCATCAATTTCTTCAACTCAATTTTTCCATTATATAGGGAGTACATGAAGTTGGTGTGGAACTAGGAAATAGTTCTATTGAGAACCCAACATCACATTTTAGTGGAATTCTAAGAAATGCTTCTATGAAGACATCCATGAATTTGATAACAATAGGAATATAATCTAGTTTGTGTTTCCCCACAACCATTTTTGAAAAACATCCCTTCTCGATGGGAATTAATATCGATACACTGGATGTGATCTCCATAAGAAAATCAAACTTATTTTCACATTAATGGATGATCATATGATGTTTTTAAATATCAAATGTAACATAGTTTCCTCGATAATTGAATTGAGATTTATCAAAATAAATCAAATCCATTCCTAAGATGACATCAAAATCAAGCAATGGAATAATGATAAGATTTTATGGAAGCACATTCCCACAAACGTCAGCTGAAGAAGAATCATAGAGTTGAGATGAAATCATCACATTGTAAGGTGTTTGCACTGTAAATTTCACATATAATCTTTTTGGTGGAATTTTAATACCCTTATATAGATATATTAATGTGTGGGTATATCATAAATCAAATAACACATTAGTCTTTCTAGAGTGGATGGTTAGTGTATCTTTCACCATATCCTTATCACACCCCTTTCCTAAAAAAGTGATCGCCTGAGATTTCCACTTATCACTTAGTTTAAGGGGATTTGGATGCCGATCATAATCACCAACCATTGTTTTTGGTCACTGGTTAGTATAATTTCCACCCTACTTATAATTAAATCACTAATGTTTGGGCGGATCATTCTACATAGCTTTTCATCTACTTGCAAAATTTGCCAAATTATTCTCATTAGTGTGACAATCAATTTCGTGATGGCATTCCATTCCACACTTAAAAAACTTATTATGCACATTAATAAAATTCCATCCACTTTTTATTTCCCACATATAGAATAAAGTGTGTCTCGTCTTCTTCTCTTCATGGTTTTTATAATTTCATTTCAACATCATATTCCTTCTCTTGTTAGAACCATGACATTTATATGTAACTCCAACCCACATTTCAACATTTATTACACAATGTAGAATCATTTCATAGATAATAAAGTCTTTTATGGATGATTCCCTTCATAGAAATAGATTTTTTTCCACTTAAGAACCAATCATTAATACTTTCCTGACGGATAATAATTCATGAAGTGTACATCACAAGTCTTGTGAATTTAGCTCCGTAGGTACTGATAGATTCATCACCATTTATCTTAAAAACAATGAACTACCTTTCCTTCTTCATATGAAGGAAAAAAAGATATTACTCATTGGATAATAAGTTCTGGAACATTTCCCAATCCGTGGAATCAATTTAATATTGATTCCTCATATTCTAGATTAGATTCCCCCACTAGTCTACTTCACATTCTAACTGATAAAAAACTGAATGACTTTCTCATGATGTTAGCCCTGGATAATGGATAATATCTTTTTAGTTGAACCAATACAATTTTAAAAAACGTGTTTATTAGAATACCTATTGAAAGAAGGTGGACATTTCCTTGTGAGGGACTCAATAGAATGGTGTTCCCTCATTTTCTCATTTGAAATTTCATTAGGATGCATAGATTGAGAATGATATGTGAGCTTAGGAACATGGTTTTTAATTCCATATCCCATATAATTTATCTAAACAAGATAACAATCATTTCATTTCCCATCAAAATCATCATTAATTTGGTTCTTTTAGGTTTCAACCATTGGATAAAACCTAAAAATATAGAGTAAGTTATATTTCACAAAGTGAGGAACCACATAATCATGAAAAAACAGTTATCAAATATCTAAATTAAGAAACCATTCATAATCTATGATACCTTAAGTTTATCCTATGTTATTCATAGGCATCATATTTAAAAATCTTTCATGATGGTTTGTGAATATTTTTTAATTCAAAAATCATATCCTCTAGGAGTGTCAAACCATACGTGTAGTAAAGAATGTTTCCAAATACCAGATTATTCTCTAGTTAGGACCAAAAAACCGTGGCATATTTGTCACTCTGAGGTATATATATACTAGAACCACTTCATCTTTTATTATTCAGACATGGATGTATTGTTAAGAAACCACTCACTTTATCATTTCCCAAAATTTAAAGACATTTTCCTATACTTTTAAATATCCTTAGAATGATCTTTAGAAATTTCCATAAAGTTATCACAAAGGATTTATCATCCTAGTTTACAAAGGTTAACTAAACTTTTTTTTGTGATACCAACTATTTCACCCCATGCTTTTCTTAAATTTACATTAAATTTATTTTTCAGAATAATTAGTATGTTACACAAATAGACACCCAAAAACTATATTATTCTAGTTCCTTTGAAAACATGGAAACATATAAATATGTAAATAAGTGAGATATAGTATTTCCCGCTATGTTTTCATTAATAGAATCCTTTAGATACACATTATATATAAAAAATATCTCCATATCATGTGGAAGGGATTATAAAAAGGGGTGATTTCAGATGCTTAATAATGGTAAATATGGGATATATATAAGTATAAACAAGGGAATAAAGTTATTAGAATTTTATAATGACATTATAATATCATACCCCTACAGATCAATGTTCATAAACATGAATCATAAAGTAAATATTGAAATTTAATAAGACATGAATCATAATAGAAACAAGAGAATAATGCATGAATGTAGAATATAGGAATAATACCTAGAATTGTGGAAAACATAAAAATGTGATATCATTACCCATAATTAAGGACAAATTGCGCAAACATATCAATGAACTTCATGGGAACTACACCAACTATGTGGGATACACCACCATCCCCAATTTCACTCATTTCCATATAAGGGATTAGGTTTACCCATATTCCTATAGGGCATCGAGTTTCCCTATCATCACATAGTGGATGAAGCCCTTAGACTTGATTACCATCATTATCTCATGATATATAAATAATTACCTACTACATTGGAGGGATTTATAGGTCCCACCCATCTCATAATAAAATCATTCATACATGTTCCACAATATAATAAAACATTCATTATATCAAGACCCATAGAAAATGATGGGTTTCATTAAAATCCTATCATAATCACATGAAATAAAATGGATATCATAAAAACGTATCCAAATCATAACCTATGAAAAAATACAGGTTTTATAATTATTTCATCAAATCTTAACCCATGAAAAGAACCAGGTGTCATTAGTATAAAACCAGTGAAAGAGGACAGAGTTTCATAAATATCATGCAATAAAAAAATAAACCATTCAAGGAAATAATATGAATATAAACACTATATAATTTCCCATAATGGAATTAGTAACACCAATGGATTTCATATTAGATGGAAAATAATTTTTAAAGATAATTTGAAATACATTTCTGGAGGAAAATACCCTTTCTTTAAAAAATATGATTTTAAAACATAAAGACAATTTGAAAACCTTTATATCTCAACAAATAAAATGTTAGCATTAAATTATTTTGATAATAATTGTACTTGGAAATATATAAAAGAAACTTAAATGAAATTTAAATCCATTTAATTAAAATGGTATCTTGAAAATATATTTTGAAACCATTTATCTGAAAACGAATCTTGAATTTTTTTTTTTGAAAACCAATTCATTTGAAATTAATATGAAAACATGTATAGTAAGATTGAAAACCAAAAAATAATTTTAAACAAAATTCCACTGAAAATTATAACTAAAATATAATATTTGATAATTTTTTTGAAAACATGGTTCTTGATGTTCATGGAATGTCTCCCAAAGAATGTAAATTGAGACAAAACTAATTTTCCGATTTGGTAACTCATGAAAGAAAAACCCCATGAAAGTGATATCATAAAATGGATATTTAAATAACAATTAAATAAGTATAATAATTATATAATACATCCATGATTAGTATTCAGAACATATAAATTAAATGAATGGTTAAAAAGATATGTATCTAATGGGAATAATATGTGAGATGAAATTCCCTTACCTCATGTCTTGACATTATTTTCACTCATACAAACCTCCAATATAATAAATATAAGTTTATTATATTTATATTAAAGATAAATATTATTATATATAATACCATATATGCATTTGATTATGACTTTATATTACCTTCTTATTAGAGATTTTAAGTTATGGTTTTTCTTCATGTAGTATCCACTTTATTTTTCACCTGTGTGTTAATTTGTTATTTTTTTGTACTCATAATTATATCATTATTTAACGAAGTTAAAAAAGGATATAAATATAATTTATATTCAGTATATATATATATTTATAATAATAAATATAATATTGAAATATGAAATAGAATACACAATTCATAGAGACGGTAGGCTGTACCTACACATGAACGATGATTCCATTTTTTGCAATATTGGAAAAATAAATTAAATGTCATAAATGTATACATATAAAATATCATTAAAATATAATTACAATGTAATTTATATGATATATGTTCACTAAATAATCCTCGATACCCTATATGTAGTTTTTGAATAAATCACGTTGCATTGGGGAGGCGGTTGTCCATACTTCCCAATACTAAATTATCATATTTTCAAAAAACATAATGCATAATGGAATTTATTATATAATAAATAAATAAGAATAAATAATTAATATATATCATATATATCATATAAATATATTATTTCAATCATAATTCCCTTACATCAGTGGTGGGAAAATAAAAACGAACAAAATCGTTTAATGACGTGGTAGTTCGCCATACACAAGAATAGTAATTTGATTACCCATTAGATGAAATTGTGTGTAAGTGTAGGTAAAAACCATATAATAAATAAATATAAGTATATTTATGATACGAATCCTATTATTTAAACCTGTAATAATATGTATTGAGGTAGGGGAGAATGAAAATATAGGAAAGGATCTTGAGGAAGGATGTTACAACTTCTTTGGGTAACTCATTTTAGTCTGCAACAAAGGGATTCCATGGTTATATTTTTACACAGTGTGGCCTAAAGTAAAAAGGGAGTAATTTTTGGATATTAATTGGTCATATATTATCCGAGAATAATTGTTTTGAGATGTGTGGGTAAAGTGGGGAGGTGTGTCCATTTATAGGGGAGGGATGGGGCACACATGGCATTTTTGAAAAAAAGTTAGGCATACCCACATTTTAACCTAAGAAAATTCTTAAAAAATAATACAAATATATAATAGAATGTTTATGGAAGAAATATGGTGACAATGGGTGTTGGAAAATTGCATAGATCATTTTTTCCCTTATGTTTAGGGAATAGTACTTCATTAATCTTAATTTTACATTAATTATTGTAATTAATCTTCTTCACATTCACTGATATTTATGGTAAAATATTATATTGATATTATTAGAATATAAATATCATAAAAATTACAAAAATGTATTTCCATTTTTTGAAATTCAGTTCACATAAGCGGAAAATATAATATTATTGATAATCCCACAAACATGGCAAGATATAAGGATTTTAAAGTGAGAATATTCAAGTGTACATTAATATTTTCAATGTAAATTGAATATAAAAATGACTAAAATGACGTTAATAGGATTAATATATGTATAATTTATATATTATGAATTTATATCAAACATAAAATATAATTTATCTATATAAATAAATTATATTAAAATGTTGTTTTGAATTAAAATTTAGTATTTTGCACAATTTATCTAAAAATCAAGTTGGACAATAAAATCCCAAAAAATCACCATAAGATAATTTTTGACACTATGAATTAAAAAATAAAGATTATATTATCAAATTTAATTTATAAAGGTGTCAAAATTTTATTTTATTTTTATACAAAAAAGGACATAAAAAGAAGTCCTTTTAATAAAACACTATTTTCAAAGATATGAGGACTATACTGAAAATTGTATTCCATATAATCAATATGTTTTATTTATATGATACCATTATAAATAATATTTAAAATTTATTTATTAGTACTCATATTTATTTATTTTACATCAAATTTATAACTGTCTCATTTAAATTATTTTAATAATAAAATGATGTTTTGTAGAAAGTTAGTTCTCCTTGTAATGAAAGACAAGTATGTGTTTCATGCATTGAAAGATTATCCACGTGTTGCGTATAATGAATGTTTCAAATAGTTTAGCTTGAAAAGAATAACATCAAATAAAAATAATTTATTCAAAAAACTGGTTTACAAAAAATCATGGTGTTACAACATGATTCAACCAAAAACACATTTTTTAATTCTGGTATTGATGGAACATGTACTTGGGTCATGAACCTTATCATTCTATCAAGGTCCATGTTGACCTCCAATATATTTCTTACCTATTATTGTAGTTCCATATCTTCCATTATTGTCTTTTTTATCATCACATGGACAGATGGTTGAGCATAAATTAGTGAAAGACAATATGAGTCCCATTAGGACTTCAAGGTCCACCCTCTAAAAATCCCTTAGTATTGGATATTTTCAATCCTCACCATAGATAAGGTATCATGATATTTTATACATAGATCATTTTCACCTTGTTTTAAGTTCACAGGTGGTAATGTATTGATAAATCATAATCCTTGATCATCTCCATCCATCTACATTGGATCATATTCAACTCTATCTATGTGAATATTTATTATAAAATTTTATGATAAATATTTATATATTACACCATTCACCATAGAGATAATTCCTTTGTATTTTTAAGCCAAGAAATACTGTTGTGAGCTCTAAATCATGATTCAGGTAATTTTTGTTATAAACCATCAATTATTGAGAGGATTATGTGGCCACCTTGTTATTTTAAATGGGGATGAAACCCAATTACATGTTTAATGAAGACATATATATCAAAAAATATTCTCCATGATAAGGTAGTGTGAGTACAGGTGTAGTGATCAAACTTCTATTATTCTCCTTTAAATTTTCTTTAAATTCACCTACCTAATGGAATTTTACTTCCATTATAGTTAAAATGGATAATATATTTGATATCTATAATAGGTTTCTCACAATGTGTCGATAGTATCCAACCAATCCATGATAAAAATGGATCTCAGCCAAAATGGTTGGTTTAGTTAATTATTCAGTAATGTTAGTGTGACACCCCCATGGATTGGTGTTGTTTTTTATGTTTTTTTGTAATATAGTGGTCGAGAATACGTTTCACCTATGTTTTGGTTCATAACATAGTATTTTTTAAGGTTTTCATATAGTTCAGGGTTAGGGTGCATAGTTAGAGATAAAATGTGTGGCCTCCGTTATCAAGGATCATTATTAGTTCATTTCAAAATGTGTATAGTTTTTCAACATGGTATGTGCATGGTTATCCTCAAACCATAATGACCCTATGAGAAAATGTGCGGGGTAATTGTTGTGTCTGTCGTTTGGCACATGGATTTTTCATGAATTTTTGAACAATGTTTAAAGCATGATGTTAGCTTTATGATCTCTTGATATAGCCATTTTCACACCATTTTTTATAGTTTACGCAACCTTATAGGTAACCCCATGATGTTATTAAACACTTGGGGTGGTTTTTGATTGAGGAATAGGGTTTGGGAAATCGTGGGGCCTCTCTTATTTAACCTTGTGGATTAGAGGCTTTGTGTGGCTGTATTTCTTGCATAGTTGGAACATGGGTTTCTTAACCATTTTCCAAACCATTCATGTTTTTAGGTGTTTTAAAATTTAGGTAATTTCATAATTTCTGTCATTGATTATGAGTCCTTTCAACCATCTTCTTCCCCATATGCATCGTATGTCCCTATTGGATCAAAGAGGTGTCCCGACCTCTTACATCCAAGAATCTCTCCCTCTCTTTAGAATTTTCAAAGTAGTTTTGAGATGATTCTTCCTCTTTTCCCATTCTTCTTCATTATCTCCACCTATTCTCTTGGATTTGGTTCCCCCCAAAAGCCTAGTTATCATGTGGTTAAATTTTAGTGTTTCAGGTGGCTCTAATGGATGGTATTTTGGTTTCTAGGGATTGTAGACATTGTTTCATGGCTCGTGGGTGTCTTTATCGCCGAAGGTGACAAGCTTCTGAAGTGCCTCAGATTAGTTTTCACTTCAATGAGATAGGTGTTACTATAATAATTTATAATTTTATAATTTTAGTGTTATAGTGAATTATAAATTACTTATTTATGAAATTATAATTATATTGGACATCTACTACGTGAATTGAAAGCGTATGTTGGTATTTAATGCATGGAATAATTATTTTATTCGATAAATTTCATGTTTTCATGCTTGGAATGTAATGTTTTATTATGATAAGATGTAACAGCCCAACCCCTCTAGGATGGAGCTGGTGAATTACTTATTACATTGGCACGGTTAGAAGGAATGAAAATCTCGAAGGAATGATCAATTTAGTAGCACTGAATAAACTAGATACATAGATGTTACTCAAATTACATTGGAAAGGTTTATAAAGTACAATACAAAACAAAACAAAAAACGGCTTCCCCAGAAACTCAATTAAAGATCTTCTCTTCATCACCTATTAAAGGTAGACAATGAAATGGGTGAGCTCAAATGCTTAGTAAGGGTTACAATTAGTAGAAGCATGAGTACAATAATAAGTTAATCACAATCAATCTGACATAATCAATATGGTTTAGTGAATAAATGAACAACTAATGCCATTAATAAACTGAGAATGAAACTACATCCAAATATTTTGTCACTGTGAAAACCTCATGGATAATAATAATAACAACTGATAATAAAAAAGGGAATTCATATTAATTGGAAATCATGTATCTTGAACATGAAACCATAATACTATAAAAACCGTTTAGTTCTATGTGTATAAACCCTTCTGATTTTTGGAATCAAACTCAAAGGGTTTGTCGCCAAACTGTTTTGTCTCATGAGACCTACCGATTCATCAAGGGGATATAGGGGGACCCAACCACCACTGCATGTCAAAATAATTCTTTATACATTGATTCAATACAAGGGAAATATGCCTTTTTAATATCCGTATAGAGTAGAGTATACAGATTCATCAATATTACCATAAGGAAAATAACTTTCCAAATAAACACCTAATGTAAAATGGTATACAGTTTAGACAACAAACATATCCATGAAATGAGATTATGGAAATTTAATATAAATATAATTTCAAATGAAAATTGATCTCAATTGGGTAATAGGTACACCACATAAGGATTATTATGTGCACAATACAACGTTAGTCACAATGAAAAGGTAGTTGAGACAAAGTCCCTTACAACAATGTGATGGGTCGAATCATATGACTAGTGTTTAATAAATATAAAGTGAATCATTGAATAAAATGGCTATAAAGAGAATAATGTTATTATATATCAAATGTAAGTACACATATACCACATACAAGATATAAGTGGCGAACAATGAAAATCTAACATAAATGAAAGTGAGATGAGAAACCCCTTACCTTATGCTTGAGTGTGTTCTTCGTTTGATTTAATGACCTGAATAATCAAATTTATCTTAATTAATTAATATTTCTAGAAGATCCTATACATGTAATTGATTTATTATAACCTTATTTGGTTCTTTCATGTCCCTTTCTTTGGGTTCAATTGGATCAATTTTTCATGTTTTGGAAGCATTTTCTTCCTTGGTTTTCACGGTTCTTTTACTTGTTTCCATGAATGGAAGTTCATTTGAAACATGGTTAAGCATCAATAATTGTTAATACATCTTATTAATGAAATTATGGACATATAAATGATCTTATAATGATTTTGGGTTATATACCATGATGATGATTCATTAGTTAAACAATTAATTATGTTTGTTTAGATCGTTTTGATGGTTATTTGATAATAACAACCTCATTTTGTCTTATAAATTAGAACCATGAGTAAAAAATAATTCCAGGACCACAGGTTATTCAGAACACATATATTATAACCTTGTTCACCAATATAAATGGTTTCATGACCAGACTTGAATGAATTAATGGAAATTGAGATTACGTCATCTATGATGTCAGTAATTCGATACATCACGAACAATGTTTTTAATTTCCTGAACATGTGGAGGAAAATAAGAATATTGATGATGAATTTCTCATGAACATGAGAACATCCATAATATAAAAGATTCTGGAGATTTTATTCCTCTTGGGTAAGAAGAGATGATGAAATAAAAAATAAAGAACTCAAAATAAAAGAATAATTTTGAAATCTCTTACAAAAATTCAGCAGCCTAACGGCTACACAACATGGTTTTATAAAATATTAAAACGAGATGGGACAAGGATCACCTATCAGAATATGAATCATAATATATAGTAGATCAATAATAGTAGAAAAATTATAACATGGTGTGGAATGTTGAATGATATACCACATAAAAGAGAACTTGAAAGGAAAAAAGAAAGAAATTGAGAATTTCCATACCTTGTAGAATAACCCTTAGTACATGAAGGTTGGGAACTTCGTGGCCTGAGGAAACCATGGGAGGACTAATATGGAGGTAAGGAGGACAGAAATTCGTTGAGTGAGAATTGGGAATGAATTCAATGAAGGGAAGAGTTGGTATTTATAGGAAATGTGAGGAATTATTTTAATAATATCCAAGGGACACCTCATGGGTTGTATTTGCAAAACCATGGGCTTGCCCCTGATATTTTTCCATGGTTAAATCCACATGGGACACCTCACATCTTATTTAACTATTATAAAGTTGAACAGATTTATGAAATCATTATTACATTATTAATGATGTCATTAACTCATCGAAACTAGAAACTGTATTTTTTGTATTCACTAAAAAATCAATTATTTCAGAAAAAATTCTCAAAATTCACCCTAACCATTTTTTGATGTGTAGAATTTAAAATTGAAATCCATTTTTCAAAAATAATTTTCTAAATATTATTAATTTAATTTTTAAATAAGTTCATAGTTAATTCGAAAAACAACAATCTTAAAGTGCAATTAGTTTTATTTCTCATTGAAAAACTAATTAAGATCTCATTATCTTATTGCCTTAAGAAAATAATAATATTATTATTATTCACTATCCATAAGGGTCATATTACTGTTCATATTACTATTCATATGGGTATGATACTATTCACCAAAAATCAAGTTTGTTATATCAAACTCCAAATGACTTACTGAACACAATTATAGATGACCATTTTTCGAAATTCAAAACATAGAAGAGGAGAAGTTGTGTTTAATGGATAGATTATAAAATTTCATTCTATATTCATTTTTAAAACAATGGGGTGTTACATTCTCCCCTCCTTACAAAAATTTTGTCCTCAAAATTCACAAAATATTTCCTAAAAATATTCGGGTATGTATTTAACATAAGCTCCTCAGCCTCCCATGTTGCTTCCTCCATCTTATGGTTCCTCCATAGAACCTTTACCAGATGAGTCATCCGATTTCTCAATACTTGTTCTCTAGTATCAAAAATATTTATAGGCTCTTCACAATAAGATAGACTTGGCTCAAGTTCTACTTCTTCATAAGTGAGTACATGTGTTGGTTCTGGCATGTACTTTCATAACATTGACACATAGAACACATTGTGAACCATGGAAAGACATGGCGGCATTGAAAAACGGTATGATACATCTCCAATTCGGTCCAGAATTTCAAAAGGTCTGATGTACCTAGGACTTAACTTTCCCTTCTTACCGAATCGTATAATACTCTTCCATGGGGATACCTTTATGAAAACGTGATCACCTTCTTGAAAATCCAAATCCTTCATTCGGTTAACGGCATAGCTCTTTTGCCTACTTTGAGCTATTTTGATATGGTTCTAGATAATCCTCACCTTTTCCGTTGTTTCTTCATTAAGTTCTGGGCCCATGAGTTTTCTTTCACCAACATCATCTCAGCAAGTTGGTGTACAACATCTCCTCCCATATAATTCTTCATAGGCTGCCATATAAATACTTGAATGGAAGCTATTATTGTAGGAAAATTCCACGAGAGGTAAATACTGATCCCACATGACTTGAAAAGTGAACAAGACCTCAACATGTCGTCCAATGTTTGAATAGTCTATTCTGAGTGTCCATCAGTTTTTGGGTTTTAGGCGGTGCTCAAACAAAGATCAATATCTACGGCCTTCTGAAGACTTTTCCAGAATCTTGATGTACAACGTGGATCATGATCAGATACAATCGATTAGGGTAATCCATGAAGTCTCACAACTTCATTAATATTTATTCTTTCTATAAGTTTAAGTGGTAGATCTCATCTAATAGAAACACAATGTGCTGACTTGGTAAGATGATCAACAATGACCCATATTGCATTATTCCTTCTAGGGGTCTTTGGTAGTCCCATGACAAAGTTGATCATGATATTATCCCATTTCCACTCAGGTATGGGAAGAGGTTTCAATACTCCTCCATGCTATTTCTTTACAGATTTCACTTGTTGACAAACCATACATATTGACACAAAATCAGTAATCTCCCTCTTCATGTTGTCCGACCTAAAATGTTCCTTAAAATCACTATACATCATAGTGATACCAGGGTGTATATAGAAATTAGAACTGTGAGAATCATCCAACAAATCCCTATTTAGATTAGGTATATTGGAAACCCAAAGTCTCTTCCAAAATATCAAAATTCCATCTTCATAACAGAAGTCACTCAATCTCCCATCATTCACAGCTTTAATATTCTTTTGAAACTCCTCATCATCTACTTTAGAACTTTTTATCCTTTGTAGTAAATATGGTTTGGAAACCATTTGAAAAAGAATATATGATTCAAATTCCATGGTTATTCCCATATCCATCTTTACCAGATCCATGAAAATCAGATCCCATTCAACTGTCATCTTGTTCAAAACTCCATGGTCTTTTCTGCTCAAAGCATCTTCCACATTATTTTCCTTCCCTGGGTGGTAGTGTATCGTGCAATAATAATACTTGAGTAGTTCAAGCCATCTCCCTTGCCTCATTATGAGTTCTTTTTGTGAGATAATATACTTCAAACTCTTTTGATCAGTATAAATCTCACATTTATTACCATAGAGATAATGTCTCCATATCTTCAAAGAAAATATTACAGAAGCTAACTCAGGATCATGAGTAGGATAGTTTTGATCAAGAACTTTTAGCTATAATGATGCATAAAAAAAACCTTATCATTTTTCATAAGGACACAACCAAGTCCTTTATTTGAAGCATCAATATAAATAAAAATCTCGTCATTTCACGATGGTAGAGTCAATATAAGAGAATTGACTAATATTATCTTCAGTTCATCAAAACATTCTTCACAATATATTATCCAATCAAATTTAACCCCTTTACGTGTGAGGTTGGTTAGCGGATTATCCAGGCGGGAAAAATTCGGAACGAAACGTCGATAATAACCTGCTATGCCAATAAAACTACGTACCTCAGTTATACTTGTTGGTGTGGGCCAATCATGGATTGCCTTTGTCTTCATAGTATCAACTAGGATTCCATCCATAGAGATAATATGGCCTCGAATAGAAACTGATTGATACGAGAATTCTCACTTTCTAAACTTCCCATATAATTCATTTATTCTAAGAGTTCCCAGAATAACTCGCAGGTGACTCTCATGGTCTTCATAGATTTTTGAGTATATGAGGATATCAATGATGAATATCACAAAAATGTTTTCAAGATATTCCTTGAAAACTCTATTCATTAAATCCATGAAAATAGATGGTGCATTGATCAGTCCAAAAGGCATCACTGTAAACTCGTAATTCTCATACCTGATTTGAAATGCTGCCTTCGGAATATCATCCTTTCTCACACTCATTTAATGATATCCATATTGAAGGTCAATTTTTGAAATGTATTGAGCTCCATGATGTTGGTAAAATAAATCATCAATCCGGGGTAGAGGATACTTATTATTTATTTTAATAGCATTGATTTCTCTATAATCAATGCATAGCCTCATGGATCCAACTTTCTTCATTACAAACAAGACCGGGGCTCCCCATGGAGAAACACTAGGTCTAATAAATCCTTCTTCACTCAACTATTCTAGTTGTTTCTTCAGATCCACTAACTCCACAGTGGCCATTCTGTATGGTGTCTTTGATATAGGTCTTGAAACAGAAATTAAGTCAATTGAAAACACAGTTTCCCGCATAGGAGGACCTCCATTTAAATACTCTAAAAACACATCAATGTTTTCATTCACTATATGCACATATTCAATTTTAATATTTATTTCCTCACCCATAGATATTGGGTTCTCTTCCTCTCCAATTATTGATGTCAATATGGCTACTTGGGGTGGTTCAAGATAAGAATCAGGTGGCGAAGTTTCTTCCCTAAAGATAAGAGATTCTATACCATTTTCAAAAATTGTAACATTATTTTTCTTGCACTAAATCCTCGCATCATAATTTGATATCCAATCTATTCCGAGGATTATATAAAATTAAATCATGGGTATGATGATAATGCTAGAAACTAAAGCACGTTTTGTTGTTTGGCGGGGGACTAGTTGACATGCCTTTGTTGTAATGATACATCCCATGAGAGTTTTGACTGACAACTCCTTCCTTATGTCAAATTGGACATATCTAATTTTCTTGGAAAACTGAGAGGTTATAAATGAATGCGATGATCTAGAATCAAATAATGTGTTGGATAAGTTTGAGAAAATAATTAAAGTACCTACCACCATGTCACTAGGAACATCAACCTCCGTGGTTGTAATCAGACATGCTCTCCCTTGATCTCTTGGATTTTTCTGAGGAATGATTCCTTGGGAGTTAGGAAACTCATTTGCATAGTGTCCCATCTCTCTACAATTGTAGTATTGAACATCATTGAATTGTTTCTTCCCCTTGCATTCATCAGATCAATGACCCTTTTCTCCATAGTTATAACAGACTCTGTTTCCTTTCACACATTTCTGGGGATGATTCCTTCCACAGTTATCGCATAATGGGAAACTATTCATTCCCTTGATATTCTTTGGTGCTTCTCTTTTTCCTTTCTTATCAGATTTCTGCTTCTGATCTAGGTTTCCTTTGAAAAAATTTGACCTAGCAAATTCCTTTTCTGTTTTGATGGCACTTGATATAATTTCATGATATGATGAAAATGTTTGAGGAGCCAGTGCCCTTAGAAGACTTGGCTTATGACCTTCAATGAAATGATCAACCTTGTCTGCCGAGTCACGAACGTATTCCACGGCATACCTGGCTAGCCTTGTTAAGGTTGCCCCATACTCTGCAATAGTGTCTTCTTCCCTTTGTTTCAAACCAAGGAATTTCCTCTTCATTTCAGTTCATTGCTCACAAGGTAAATATTTTTCGTATAATATTTTCTTAAAAGTCCCCCATTCCATATCTTGTATTTCTTCTTTCTCTATGGTATTTTGAATCAGGGACCACCATGGATCACCATCGCCCTTGAGACCATATACCGCCAGTACTACCTTTTCATTTTCATTTCATCTTAGTGCCATGAAAATCGTTTCAAGCGACTTGATCCATTGCTCAGCATCCACTGGATTAGTAGTCCCACTGAAATATGGGGGCTTCTACCACATGAAACGATCCAACACAGGTGTTGAATGGTTATTCATTACAACATGAGTACGTTGTCCCAATATGGTCATGATCTGATCTTCTCCAACATTGACTGTGTTTACTTTCTCAGCAGGGAGATCCCTACCTTTCCCACGAGTATTGATTCCCCTTCTTATATTAGATGCCATTTCTAAATAATGGGATACACTATATTAGTTTATTAATTGCAAATAAAAAAGATCTCAACATAAATTGAAATTCTATGCATAGATAATCTTATAAACATGGTCCCTATAAGGAAAAATTTACATTAAACTCCTTCATAATGGCTTGTAAAGAAAATATGAATTATCCTAATCATATCCCCCAGGAGTATCGTAACCAAGAGTGCGGAAAGGCCTGTTTTCATGTACCAGTTCCCATTCAAGTCCATCTCAAAGCAGTGTTTTTAGGTTTTACCCCTAGATAATCTGTGCCAGAGCCACCTCTACCTGCTCGTATCCAGACAAGGACATATTGCTTAAAATATACACATAATCTATTCCTTACCAAAATACCAGAACATTCTTGTATCTTAATCCACAGATACAACCTTAGGGATTTGTTCCCAGATATACATTTCCTACTCTAGTTTCCATGTTGTCTACTATTTTTCCTCTGATACCAACTGTAACACCCCGACCCCTCTAGGCTGGAGCTGGTTCATTACTTGTGATATTGGCATGGTTAAAAGGAATGAAAATCCAGATGGAATAATCATTTTAGTAGTCTTGAAAGGACAAGATACATAGATTTTACTCAAATTACATTGGAAAGTTTTAGAAAGTACAATACATAACAAAACTAAAAATGACATCCCCAAGAACTCAACAAAAGATCTTCTTTTCATCACCTGTTGAAGGTAGAAAATGAAAGGGGTGATCTCAAACACTTAGTAAGGTTTAAAAATAGTGGAATAATGAGTACAATAATAAGTGAATCATAATCAATCTGACATAATCAATATGGCTTAGTGAATAAATGAACAACTAATGCCATTAATAAACTGAGAATGAAACTACATCCATACATTTTTTCATAGTGAAAACCTCATGGATACTAATAATAACTGATAATGAACAAAGTGAATGATTATTAATTGTACTTCATGTATATGGAAAATGAAACCATAATATCGTAAAAACTGTTTTGTTCTATGGGTAGAAACCCTTCTGATTTTTGGAAACAAACTGGAATGGTTTATCACCAATCTGTTTTGTCTCATGAGACCTACCGGTGCATCGAGGGGTTATATCAGGCCCCACCTTCCACAGTATGTACAAATAATTCTTTATACATTGATTCAATATAATGAAAATATGCCTTTTCAATATCCGTATAGAGTAGAGTATACAGATTCATCAATATTACTGTACGTAAAATATCGTTCCAAATAAACACCGTATATAAAATGGTATATGGTTTAAAAGAACATATACATGAAATCAGATTAGGGATATTTAATATAAATATAATTTCAAATGAAACGTATCTCAAATGGTAAGTAGGTACACCACATAAGGATTTTTAGGTGCACAATATAATGTTAGTCACAATTAAAAGGTAGTTGAGACAAAGTCCCTTACAACAATGTGATCGGTTGAATCATATGACCAGAAATTAATAAATATCAAGTGAATCATTGAATAACATTTTTATAAAGAGAATAATCTTTTTATATATCAAATTTTAGTACCAATATACCACATACAAGAAATAAGTGGCGATCAATGAAAATCTCACAGAAATGAGAGTGAGATGAAAAACCCCTTACCTTATGCTCGAGTGTGTTCTTCGTTTGTTTTAATGACCTGAATAATAGAATTTAGCTTCATTAATTAATATTTACAGAACCTTATATACATTTAATTGATTTATAATTACCTTATTAGTTTCATTCATGGCCCTTTCTATGGGTTCAATTGGTTCAATTTTCATGTTTTGAAAGCATTTTCTTCCTTGGTTTTCATGGTTCGTTTACTTGTTTCCAAGAATGGAAGTTCATTTGAAACATGGTTAAACATAATTTTTTTTAATAAATCTTATTAATGAAATTATGGAGATATAAATGATCTTATAATTATTTTGGGTTACATAACATGATGATGATTCATTAGTTAAAACATTACTGATGTTTGTTTAGATCGTTTTAATGGTTCTTTGATAATAACAACCTCATTTTGTCATATAAATTAGAACCAAGAGTAGAAGATAATTCCAGAACCATGGGTGATTCATAACACATATATTATAACCTGTTTCAACCATATAAATCTTTTCATGACCAGACTTGAAATAATTAATGGAAATTGAGATTACATCATATACGATATTGGTAATTCGATACATCACAGACAATGTTTTTAATTCCATAAACTTGTGAAGGAAAAGAATAAGATTGATGATGAATTTTTCATGAACACGAGAACATACATAATATAAAATATTCTGTAGATTTCATTCTTCTTTGGTAAGAATAGATGAATAAAGAAAAAATAAAGAACTCAAAATAAAAGAATAATTTTGAAATCTCTTACAAAAATTTGGCAGCCTAACGGCTACACAACATGGTTTTAGAAAATATTAAAAAGAGAGGGGACAAGGGTCACCTATCCAGAAATGAATCATAATATAGAGTAGATCATGAATAAGAATAAAAATAAAAACATGGTGTGGAAACATGAATGATATACAACATAAAAGACAACTTGAAATGAAAAAGAATGAAATTGAGAATTTTCTTACCTTGTAGAATAACCCTTAAAACATGATGGTTGGGACCTTGGGGGCTTGATGAAACCTTGGGAGGACTAATATGGAGGTATGTAGGCCATAACTGCATTGATTGAGAATGGGGAATGAATTCAATGAAGGTAAGAGTTGGTATTTATAGGAAGAGTGAGGAATTATGTTAATAATTTCCAAGGGACACCTCATGGGTGGTATTTACAAAACCATGGGCTTGCCTATGGTATTTTCCCATGGATAAATCCACTTGGGACACCTAACATCTTATCTAACTATTCAAAAGTTGACCAGATTTATGACATCATTATTACATCATTAATGATTTCATTAACACACCAAAACTAAAAACAGTATTTTTTAATATTCACGGAAAAATCGATTGTTTCAGAAAAATTCTCAAAATTCAACCTAATCATTTTTCGACATGTAGAATTAGAAAGTGAAATCCATTTTTGAAAAATAATTTTATAAATATTATTAATTTAATTTTTAAATAAGTTCATAGTTAATTCGAAAAATAACAATCTTAAAGTGCAATTAGTTTTATTTCTCATTGAAAAACTAATTAAGATCTCATTATATTATTGCCTTAAGAAAACAACATAATATTATTATTTACTATTAATAAAGGTAATATTACTATTAATATTACTATTCAAATTCCTATTAATATGGGTGTGTAATTATTAACCAAAAATCAAGTTTGTTCTATCAGACTCCAAATGACATACTGACCATAACTCTAGATGACAATTTTTCAAAATTCAAAACATAGAAGAGGAAAAGTTGTGTATAATGGATAAATTATAAAATTGCATTATATATTTATTTTCAAAACCTTGGGGTGTTACATAATATTCTCATTAAATTCGTTGTTTCTTTTTGAAATGGATTTCAAGTGTAAAATATAAATATTACCCATTTTTGGTTTTGAATGAGTGAAAAAAGGATTTAATGTAATTTATGTTTTATGTAGAATTGTAAAGGTATAAATGATTTTGAATGCGGTTCTTATTGTTATTTTGAATAGTTATTTTAAATTTTATGGTTTTTAACCATTGTGAAATTCAATGGTGGATTTTTTTAAATGATTCGATGTGTATAGTTGTCCTTTTCCGCTTTTTTGGTATCCTAAGAGGAAAAAACCTATTTTAGGATAGTATTGAATCTTTTTAAATGAAATGGATTATTTTTTTGGGCCTCTTAAAATGTTTTATGCAGTGATTTGTGGAAATTATTATAGAAATTATAGCCATGGTCCATGTATTTGTTTTTATAGTAGAGGTCCATTGTGTAAGGGTTACATTGAAATGTATTAAATACTTTGGGATGGATTCCCCCATTTTTCAAATGGTTATTGGAAAAGAATTATGAAATGTGAAAAAAGGATTTTAATTCTATTCCATTATTTGGACTTAATGGCATTTTTGGAACTTTTTTTAATGGGGTATTTGGAAGACACCCTTTGATTTATCATTTCCTATTTCCCCTTTTATTGTTTTGAGATCACTATGTGATGCTTTTTTTCTCCCATTGTGTGGTAATTTTCTCATTATTCCTTGATTTCATGTTTTTTGAATATGGGGATTTACATCATTGGGTGTTATGTGTATGGGTAGTTGTGGTTATGCCTTATGAATAGACATGGAAAATTTTCTTTAACCCTTATTTTTTTTGTATTGGTCATGGGAACCCGAATATAATGTGAGAGTCGAGAAGTATTCTACACTAAGAATCCATATAATAATAATTTCTCCTATAGTGTGAAATAGGGATAGATGTGGTTTCCCATTCAATGAGGCTAGTTCAATCTACTCAGATGAGTTATTGTTAGGATGTAATGTACATCATAAAGATGGTCTATTTGCATCAGTCTAGGACATATGACTATAATAGATTCTAGGGTAGAGCCCATGAAATGATCAATTATTTTTTGGCTGATTAGTCACTCATGGGAGTTTTACCTAGTGATTGATATTACCTTTTTCCATTATTTTGTTTATATGTAACAATCTCTTGTATTTTCTATATTACATTTTTTATATGTCTCATGCTATATGTGTGGTGCATTCTTGGGATGCTTTACTCGGGTGTATTTTTTTTATCATTTCCTCTAAAAAAGAGTATTTAATGAAGTTTTGGAAAACCTATTTTGATGTTAAGTGGTATTATGTATTATTTCATCAATGTGGATTTCAAAACATAGGCTTGGTTTAAAGGAGGCTCCACCTAGTGAAATGATTTAAATTAACCATTTTAATTGAGATAAAAATAAGTAATATTTTTAGAGCAATTTTAATGATGTGTGTGTGGTTTATAAATTTCTTTAGTTGATTGATTTGTTTTCAAAATACATATGTTAGGTTTTGGGAAACAAATGGGAAAATGATTAAAATTAGAATTTAGAATTGTTTTATTTCATACATTATATAGATACAAAGATCAATTTTTAGCTTTATTTTTAAACATGATCTGATGAATTGAATTATGATGCATATTTCTTAGTTTTGGATGGTTTTGGTGACCTACTAGCCTTTTTATCTCAAACCTACAAAATTTCAAGTTCTAGGTTGTCCATTGGATCATTCTTTTTCATTGTGGTAATTGTGGGGTGAGTAGGGCGTTGGTGAGAAACCGATGGTCTCTTTGAGATGGTTCTGTCTTGGATCAAGTTATTCTATAGTTGTGTTACTTTTCAATAGTGTTGTATCCCTTTGTCCTACCTAGCTATATCATTTGTTTATGGATGATTCTTATGTATATAAAAATGGGTTAGGTCATGGACGTTGGTTATAACCTATTTGGAATGACGTTTGTTTCTTTTGGAATTTTCATTTATTTATTCCATTTTGGTATATAAAATTTGGGGAAAACCATACTAAAATGGGTTCCTGTGATGCCCAGACACATTTTACCAGGCCAAGGGTATCAGTAATTCCATTCAGGCCTTATGTAAAATTGATTTCAGTGCTAAACATGATGGAATACTAGGTCATGTGATTACAAAATGGTATTAGAGGAGTTTTTTATACTATTAGTAAGACTGTGGCTTCTTTATTCTCCCTTGTTATTTGGGTATATTATAGTATAAAAGAGGTTATTGATGTCAGAGAAAGAGATGTAAGGGTCAGTAGAGTCCATCTTTCTCTTAACCATCCCAAAATATAAATCATCCATGGGCTTTGTTTCATGAATTGCGAATTAATGGTTTAAATTAGATTTTTATATTGGGTTTTAATGTGATTGATGTTGTTGGGTTCCCTTTGAATTTTGAGAGATATTGGGGACCACACTTAATATTTAGAGTAGAAGAGAAGTCGAGCTACACAATTAGCTCACATAGCATAGGAAACCATATGGTGCTCATATGGTTGAGTCTGACTTTTTATATGGAGTGTGGAATGGTTGACACATAGTAACCCAAAACTTGTTTGTCTACGCATGCATAAATCTATTTCTTCCCATTTAGAATATTTTATCTCTTTTTAAATTCAATATTTCTCTTAAAGAATTATTCCCAAATTAGAGGTTTAATTGGGAGTGTTTTTCCTTTATGAATTGATTCTTGATCCATTTTTAATTGTTTCTGTAGTGCTTATTTGAACATGAACTTTCTAAACCATATTTTTTGGAAATAAATGTGTTTTTTGGAAAACCTTGTTTTCAAAAATTATTTTATGAATAATGTAAAGGGTTAATTTCCATTGTTGTAAAAAAATCATGATTGTAGTTGTTTTTCTTGTTATATATGGAATATGAGGTGTTTTAAAAAATTTTATTTTTCAAAATTGTTTTGAATGTGTTTTGGAAATAGAAATAAGTTCTGAGAAGAATTTTTAGGAAGCTCAGTTTTCATATTAAAATGAGATTTGTAATGGTATTTTTTGGAATTCATTGTTTCGGAGTTTTTTTTGCTCCACTATGCTTGTTTGGTTTTAAATCTTGTGGTTTTTTGTGAATTTTGGTATATAATGTTAATGGTTATGGGGAAACCTCAAAAATATTTCAATATTATGAACTAGAACTCTATGGAAACACAACCCAGATCTCCACTTCACAAAATAATATAAAAAGACCAACACCGTGATATGTGGGGTGCAAAAGAATCCCCACCATGCCAAATTATGCAGCCATAAAATCCACAATAATAAATTGAAGTAATATAAAGAGTATAAGATCCCAAAATTATCAAACCAAATTAACTATTAAACATGGCATAACTTGAAATCCAACAACTAAGATCCTAAAAATGATCAAAGTGATCAACCATAAGGGAACAAAACATCTATAAGAAGAAGTTAAATAAATACTCAAAAAATAATACCAACAAAGTACTAGAGACCTAAAATGGTATCCCTTCCATTTAGAGATCTTCTAAGATGGTGGTAAAAAGGAAACACTACTTTGAAAATATCCTCAAATAATTGAGAAATCAGGAGTGAAACATTGCTCTCACACATGAATGCTATCAAAAAAATAGTTGATAGAACAACCAAAAAATCCTCAAAGAGTGACAAGATCACTCATCTTGGGTCATAAAATATGAAAATAACCTAAGGTTAAGAATAAGGTCCCCTCTACATGGTGCACCCAAAAAAATTACTACATCCAAACACCAATTAGTATTCCAAACTCATGTATTGTATCAAAATCCCTACTTACCTAATCATGCACCCAAAGGGGTTTATCAAGCCTAAACAATGAGAAGTAATAATATGATAAAAAATAATAGCTAAAAACTATTATCACCAGGAGAGTATTCTTAAAAAATATTCCCAACAAAAAATAACTCACAGATCATCTACCAAATAACCAGTGGGTAGGGGAAACATCCCTCAATAGAACAACAGATTCCATAATCATACATTTAGACAATCCATCAAAACATCCCAAAGGTAATCATCCACAATGAACACCACAAAATTGGATGACCTCCATTTAATCCAACTATAAACAAATCTTACAAAACCAAGGTCATATCCTCCAAAGGAAAAGTCCTAGAATAACTAAAACATCCTCAATGGGATTACACTAAGGTCATCTTACCAAAGAGATGCCTAAGAAACAACCCTCACCTAAAAAAGGTGGAACCAATAACTCAAACTACATCATCTGTAATGGACACACAATATCTCAATAGATCTTACATGAGAATCTCTAGGTTACCCAGGATAGTTAAATATAACTTCAATCTCTTTAGACTACATCTTTTTTTTCACACTCGATAAAGGTTCTACATCCACAACTATACACGAATTTCAGACATGCATCAGAACTAGAGAATCATTTTCAACCATTTTTTGGATATAAATAGTAAATAAATGAACTTCCTCCTGTCATATACCATATGAAAAACTAGGATGCATCCTTTATAAGAATGTAATCAAAAAAATAATAGATATCCCTCATGTGAGGAAGAAAACAAGCATTACAATGAAGATTTATTTTAAAAACCACCCATTTTTGAAGGAATATTTGTTTTTGGAATACATATTCAGTTAAATCCTCTTTATGATCGGTTGGTAGTTTTGGGAAATTTCATTTGGAAGCTATGACCATGGTTTCTTAAGCATTGGTTCTGGTTGGATTATTTGGAGTTGTTTCCCTTTTGGGGTCTTCTTTCTGAAAAATTACCATCGAGATGCTTTTATGGATGGTTATAATGGTAGTTTATGGAATGTGTTATTCATTTAAGGGAACTTTCCCCCTCTCTACTTCCCCCTTGGGTGTTTGGTAGATGAGCTGTGATTTTCATTTTTATGTCCTCATTTTTTGGGATAACACTCTTGGTGATAGTAATTTATCTATGTTCATTTGACGGAGCCTAGTGGTGATCATTTTTTAGATTATAAAGAGAGATTTGGGTACATTATTGGGAAAATAGGGTGTGTGATAAACTAGTTGAGTGTGTAATACTAATTGGTGTTTGGCTGTAGGCATTTTTTATAGTCTGGTTTATAGAGGTGACATTGTTTTTTACCATAGGTTATTGCCTATGTCAAGAGCCAATGTGCGTGATCTTGTCATTATTTGAGTCTCACATGGTTGTTTTTATTTCTTTTTGGATTGAGATATGTTTTTTGTTGAGAGAGATGTTTCTACAGTGGTGTTTTCAATGATGCAAGCGTCTCATTGAATCCATCGATCCTTAACTAATGTAAAAAGGATCGATAATTTATTAATCAATGGTACTGTCCTTAACCAACACACACTATCTCGATATCATGCAATACCAATGGGTGGGAACTCTCATACCACACAGTTGCAAAAAAATTATTCATGCTACCATGATTCTTACATAATCATACTTAGCCTAAAGTGTAGGGAAAACAATTCTGCCTCTTATGCTTGTTATAATTATCTACAAGAAAAACCTTAGTTCTTATTCATGATAATTCAAATATCATACACTTTATAAGTCCCTCTATATGATCACCTAAAAAACCAAGAATCAACACTAACTAAAAGTGTATCCTCATTCCCAATCCTTCCTAGATATAACTATATGGATTATCATTTCCTAGTTCATCTATAACCATACCCAAAATATGCAGTGTTATGAATCCTAATAGTCTAATCTATAGGAACCAAAATTTGATATGAGAAAAACAAAGTGTTATATAACAAAAATACCATGTTATCACTATGACCATACCACAAAACTAGCAGAATTTTGATGTGGCCATATTTTTACACAGTTTTCCACATTCTTTTTATTAATTTATAATGATTTATTTAATTATTTTTACACTTTTTATCTATAAATGTACTTTTGTATTTTTATAATTAAATTTTTCAAATATTCATTTTTTATAACATATTATGTAATTATGTACCCTTAAATAATTGATTTATTATTTCATTGTTTTTAATATAATTAATTTTCAATTTTTTTATTTAATCTTTATTTGTTTATTTTATTTTATTTTTTATTAATAATTATTGATTTTTCTAATTAATTTACTTTTAATTTTTAAGTTTATACAACTTAGATATGGCTTTCCAGACTACCGGTAGCTAAGCTAATGATAGCAGTGTTACATTTGCTCCACCAGTAGTCGGGTTACCGGTACTGTCTAATAGTGACGTGCTTTATTTTTGCTTACTAGTAGCCTATTTTGAGATGTAATGGTGACCTTTTTTATATCAGTAATTTTTGTCACCACCATGCTTTCCTACCGGTAGCTCTTATCTGAGTATAACGGTAAACTTATATTTATGTCCTATCGGTAGCCTTTAATTTCTACCAGTGAGGCCTATAATTTTATCAATAGCTGGGAGTATTTATTTAGTTTAAATTAATTCTGCTTGACTTTTTAATAAGTTAATTTTTATTTTAAACAATTATTTAATCATTGTAATTATATTTATTTAACTTAGACTCTATTTTAATAATTAATCTTTTAACTTAGTTACATTAGAACAGGTTAATTATATTAATTAATTTGTATAGATTCTCTTCCAACCATTTAAGTAAATAATTTGTGTTGTTAAATTTAATTAAATGGTTCACCGTTAATTATTTGTGTGCAATTAGTTAAGTAATTATTTAATTAATAGTTTTTAAACATTAATTAAATTATTTTATGTATGGAGATTGAATTTTATTTTATTTTATAATTGTTTTAGACTACTGGTGAGGTAGACGAGCTCTTGAGGTGACCCTGTGCCAGTCTTTCCTCGCATATACTCTTTTCTCACCGATATAGCTCCTTCTATCGGTAGCTTGGCTACCGATCCACACCTCACTGTTACCTTTCCTGTATCGGTGACCTTGTTTTTACCAGTTACTTTGTCACCTTTACTTTTTCCAAACTCTAATTTCATTGTTATTAATTTAGTTATTAATTTAATTTATTTTCATCCATTAATATAAATTAACTTAATTAATATCATTGTATAATTATCTCTTAAAAAGATTTAGATTAAGTCGCTAATATAATTTAATTTTTATTATCAGTGCTATCTAATTAAATAATTAATATTTCTTGTTTTAAACTTTTAGAATAAAATAGGTTTTATGTAGTTTAACTTGTTTCAATTAGTTCTTTTAATTTTGTTGTTAAAATTCATTCTTTAATTTTGTATTATTTAATCTTTCTAATAGATTAATTTGTTAAAATTTTAGGTTGTTTTAGTTTTGTTGAAATTTTATTTGTTTTAAATAAATTAATGGTTTTATCATTTTATAATTAGTTTAATTAATTCTTTATTAGAGTTATAGTTCAATTAACGCGTGGTGGTGATTCTGCATATTTGCAACTACTGGTAGCTCAACGCTATTATCTCCTTAAGAAACCTCACTGTTACCTTGATCCTCACTGATATCCTATCAGTAACATTTTACCCTCACTGTTATTCCTTAGTTTTATTTTTACCTCATTGTTAGGAAATTTTTAACCTCATCCGTAGCTGCTTTATTTCCTCACCGATAGAGCCATTCAATTTTCTCACAGTTATCCCATTTACTCTCTCTCTATCGGTAGCTCCATCACCGATACTCCAATACCACGTCTCTCTTCCCTCACCTCACTGTTACAGCCACTAATACCCATTCCTCACAACATTTCTCCATTCTTGTATTCACACACCATCGTGATGGGAGGAGGAGTAGCTGAGATTTTTAGTTGAGGACGAGGTGGATCTAGATAGAAGTGCAGCCACATGCCAAAGAGTAGAGTAGGAGTCCGTCATAGAGGAGGGCCACCACTGAGCAGAGGAAGAACCGCGCTGGACCAAAGTGCATGATGTCTTGCCCCGCCACTGGAGGTGTCGTCCGCCGCAGCTGTATGCCGCCAAGGGTTGTGTCACCGCTGATGTTGATGGAGTCGGCAGTGTTGATGGAGGAAGGGAGATTCATCTCTGTTTCGGCGTAGAGAAGAAGAACGCCGGAAACCCTTCCCTCCACTTGCTGCGCTGTGAAGAAAGGGGGAAGAAGATGATAGATTACAAAAAATATAATAATAATAAATCAATAAAAAATATATAATAAAAGTATAATAAATTAAATTAAAAAAATATGAAGACAACAAAAATAAAGTAATGATGATGTTAGGGTTAACTTTAATAAGTCAAATGTAAAAATTGGATTTTATTTAAAAGTTTTAAAAACAATTAAAATTTTAATACATAGATAAATTATAAATTAAAATATAAAACATACATAATAATAAATGATAATAATAAATTAATTTAGTTTTAATAGAATAAATTTAGAATTAATAATAATTATAATTAAACTAAAAAACATACTTATTAATTTAAATACATTTAAAACTTAATCTTTAATTCTAATTACTAATTTAAAATTAACTAAATAACAGATTAATCAAGAAACTTAATTTCTTTAATAGTAATAACTAAATTATTAATATAATCTTAAATTTTAACTTAATTAATTAATTATTTATAGTGTAATTTTTAATAACATAGTTAGAAATAATAAAATTAATAATTTAGTAATTATTTTGTCAACTTAGTTAAATTAATAATTTTTTAATAACTTCTGTTTTAACATAGTTTTATCAAGTACGTAATTATCAATTAAATAAAGATAATTTGTAACGAGTAATATAACAATTTACTTAGAAAATAATAATTATTTTTCTTTCATCTCTTATATTTATTTTTCTATTCCATTTTATCTATACAGGTTCATTCAAGGGACATAAACACGTCCAAATTCACTTTAATAACTCACCTAGTGTTATTTATGTGAGAAATTCTAGCGCGACGTGCTTGTCCCAAAAAAACGCACATTTTGCAGTACGTGGGTGGAGAACTTTCGAAGATGGTGGAAGACGTGTGGTGACATGAAGTAGTTGATAGTTGATTTATTAAACAGATAAAGAAGTGGAATTGAGGTGAGTTAATTCACCAAGACACACTCACTCAACGAACACACCAGTCTCAGAGCAGAGCAGAGTACCTGGAGAAATTCTAGGAGAGCCGCTCTTTGGAGTTCCGAGGGCCAGGAGCAACAGTATTGATGCGAGTAGAGGGAGTGTTCTTCCTCTATTTTCCGTTTAATATCTTCCTCTGTAATTGAATGACTTTTGTAATCAAGTTAGTGATAATAATAAATATATTATTTAGCTAAATTTTTAGATCAGGGATGAATTGAAGTTCTCTGGTTAATTTTAATTCTCATATCACTTAATCAATTCACCGAATTCAGTAAATATCAGCGAGATTGATGCTGAGTTCATTCAATTGCTTTTCACCACTAGCACTTAATTTTTAAAACTCCACAATCAAATTCGCATGATTGAACCTGGAAACATTTTAAAAAAATATAATCAATTCACAAATTCTTCGAGACTTACAGTGAGTTCGTCCTGTTGTAAAAATATTTTCGAGCTTTTTACAACTGATTTGTTTTGGAGTGGAAAACTACAAAATCAATCAGTCTGTGTGACTTAACTCTTGGCGAAGGAGGTAAGTCTCTCTCTTTATAGTGGTTCTAGGAAATAACTTTAATGTGATTCAGAATACCTATTAAACCAGTATAATAAATAATTTTCCCCGACAAATTTACATGAGTGTTAAATATCATAATTTTATATCTCTATATTATACTTTTCTTAGTTTGTTTCTTATTTCATAATAGTCTAGATTGAAAACTCAAAAATACTGTAGTGTTTCATTAAAGTGCAATTTTAAATATCAAAAAAATATAAAAGAAATAGAAAATCTATTCCACTGTTGACAACAGTGGGATCTTTTTTTATATTTTTTAGAAGAATAGTGGTCAAATTCGCCTTCTCTGAGGGTTCGACCCTGCCTGCCACATATACTGTAGTTAGTGAGAATATAAATATTGAATATTAACCGGCTTCAATAACGGTCCAGGTCAAGTTTTTGGCACATTTTTCGGGGAAGTCACGAGCCCTTATTTTTCTAAAAAATATATACAAAAATCATAAAAAAACATCAAAAAATAAAAAATATTTAAAACTGTAAAAAATATTTGTTTCATTTACTACTATATTTCTACTATTCTTTTATTACTAAACTCCTTTTAGTTATACTGTTGTTCTACTTTGAACTGTTTCTACAGTTTTCATAAGCACAAGATAGTTCATTGATACAATAGAGTTTTCAAACCCTGAATTAGAAAAACATTTTTCTAATCTTTATAAAAACAATGAAATGGAGAATCAGAATAATAGAGTTGATTAGAACATGAATGTGACACAACCAATAGCTCCAGCCCTTCAACTACCTAGACATATGGAATTTAAAATTCAAATAGTATCATGTAACCCATATTGTATTAGGTTTACTCCTATGTCTAGGAACTATGAAATTAAGCAGTCTCATCGTTCTCAACTTCCTTCATTCAATGTTCTTCTAGGAGATGATTCACATGAGTTCATTAGAGAGTTTGATAGTTCTTTACAAAAATTACTTCTGAGAGAGATTTGTGAGGAGGATTTGAGATTGAGGTTATTACCATTTTGTCTGAAGGAGAGGGCTAGGACTTGGTTTCAGAACTTAGATGAAGACATATTTGAGACTTGGGAAGAGGTGTTTACTGCCTTTATATCAAAATTCTATCCTAGGAACACCACTTCTGAGATTAGGCACAATAATTAATCGGTTTGTCCAGGATGAGGGAGAGTTATTTCATGAGGCATGGGGTAGGTTTAGAAGTCTCCTTAGACAATGTTCCAATCATCAATTTTCTCCCCATCTACTCATGGAAACCTTCTATAATTTTCTCACCCCTTTCAAAAAAAATTTAGTTGACCAATTCTGTGGGGGTGACTTTTCTGACTCCACTGCTGATGATATGAAACTTGTATATGACAATCTTGCTCAAAAATATCAACACAAGTGCTCTAGGAAGAGGGTCCTCCATAGAGGTGAATACAATCCTCAGGATGCGGTTGTTAGTGATAGGGTCCTAAGGGAGCAATGTAATCATTGTGGGATGCTCAGTCACACTCATACATGTTGTCCTAATTTTGACCTGCCTGTCCAGTTTGATGAGAGTGCCAAATTTGTTGAATTTAGAGATATTAACCAAGTTAAAAATGATCAATTCTCCAATCAGTACATGTCTTGTTATCAAAATCACCCTAACTTGTCCTAGAAGAACAATGTGTCATAAAGCAGACCACTTCCCTTAACTACTAATCACACCCTAAATTTTATAACCCAAACCAATATGGGGATGAGTCTTCTAATTCTCAAGGGGTCTTAAAGGGGCTGTTACAACAAGTTTTTCGAGAAATCAATTCATTTAGGAAGGAAATAGATGGTAATATTCACAATTTAGAACATCAAATAATTTAAATGGCTAAGGATCAAGGTGATAAGGGAAAGTGAAAGCTGCCCAACACTTCAATTCTTAGTCCATGAGAGAATATGATGGTTGTAACCACTAGATCTGGTCTTTAAACCCAAGAACAAGTTAAGATTCACTCTGGGAAAACTAAAACTGATTAAAAAAATGAATCTGGAAAGAAAAATATGCTTGAAATGGAATCTGGGAATATGGACAACTTTGATCAACCTAAACAGAATGTTGATTTTACATCTGAAAAAGTTAACGAACCTAAGGAAATGAACTAGGAGTTTATTAAAGAAGAAAAGAAAAACAATGGAATTGAGGAGAAGCAGAATAATAAAACTATTATTAAAAATTATTCCCCTCCCATTCCCTTTCCTGAAATATTGAAGAAGAATAATGAACCTGATTTATTGAGGTTTCTTAAAATGATTCGAAACTTTAGTATCAACATTCCATTTGTAGATGCTTTAGATAAAATCCCTTCATATGTTTCTTTTACCAAAAAGTTTCTAAAACATAAAAATGATTGGAAGAAGTTGGACAAAGATAATCTCAACAACGAATGTAGTGCCATTTTGTTAAAGAAGTTACCTCCAAAATTGAAGGATCCTAGCAGATTTGTTATTCAATGCAAAATAGGAGAAAGTGAGAAACTTAATTGTTTGGGCGACTTAGGGGAAAGAATAAATCTTATGCCTCACTCCCTTTTTAGAAGGACGGGTCTCCGGGATTTGCAACCAACTTTTGTTTTCCTCTGAATTGCGGAAAGGTCACTCACACACCCTTCAGGGAAAGTGGATAATCTATTAGCGAGTGTAGGAAAACTAAATCTACCCACAGACATCATTATCTTAGATATGGAGTGTGACGAAAAATTCCCAATCATCTTAGGGGGATTTTTCCTTTCTACAGCTGGTGCTGTCTTAGATGTGTCCAAGGGGAAACTCACTCTCCAATCTATTGATGATGTGGAGAATTTTTTAGTGTTTGAAAAGCCTCAACATGTGGTTGGTTGTGATTTGATAGATGTTGCTGAGAATCAATGTTTTAAATTGAGTTCCGAGCTGAGTATAGTTCTTCTCCTCTTGAGGTCACTGAGATTTTGATTCCCCAGCCTATTGAAACTTTTCTTCATGCTTCTATTCATGTCCCAGTCCTTCCATTAGATGATCAAAATCTTTCCCTATAACCCATTCTAGAATGTGAATCACATTCTTGTCATGAACCATCTCAACCCATTTTTGAACGTTTTACTTATGAAGTCGACTGTTTAATGATTTCTAAAGTTGTAGAATGTTCTGGTCTGAGTCCTGATGAAAAACTAAATTTCTCCCATTATGAGCAAGTCTATTTTCTGGGAACTTTCATTTCTGATCAGTTTGATGTTTTTTGTGATGAATTCCAACCTGAGCATGATATATTCAAATCATTTGAGTCGTTTGTGGACATTGGGTACCACCTGTTAGAACCTGAGTATGACTCCTTCTTCTGATATTTTTCTAAGTTATCTTTTGTGCATGCCGTGTAAGGAATATTTGTTGAAAATACTGAAGATTTTGTTGATTGTTTTTCCGATTCTGGGTTAGAGTTGAACTCTTATTGTGGGGGAAGCCATGTCAGTATTACTGGTCAAATATGTGATTTTCGGAGGAAGTTGTTGAACATTTTTGAAGCTGAGGAAGTGGTCTTTAGAGCCCAAAATGGGCTAGACAGTATAATATCAATTGTTTCATTGAAAGAACTTTTGAGAATACTGTTTGATATTGTATATTATAATGTACTGGTCGATCCAATTTTGGAATCTTTATATAATATTGATGTTCACATAATTAACAATTCATTTCCATTAAATGATCATGGATAGAAATATCTAGGAAAATTGAGTCTGGATGGGGACTTTAAACCTAGCACTGCATGGGAAGAAATCCATGGTCTTGTTTTGTTAATAAATAAATAAAAATTGTCATTAAATTATGTCTAACTAAATACTTTAAATTCATTGCTTCATGGGAGTCAACCCATGTTCTCTATTTTGTTGTTTACTATTATTTCTTTTCTTGTTTTAGTGTTGAATAAATTGATGCTCTGTTATTTTATATTTACTCTATTGCTGCAAGATTTTTCTTCCTGGTTTACCTGTTCTGTATCAGGTTGCTGGTGTTGTGTCATTTAATGGAATGGTATTCTCATGTTGAAAGACTAATAAAAAACTAGTCAGTGGAGTAATTTACTATTAAATTTCTATTTCCTTTTTCTGCACCTTAATTTTTTAAAAATCAGTTGCACATCATTCATTAAAAAAAATTCTACTATATATGTTTTGGTTTTAAAAAAATTCTTCTTGAACTGTATAAAATTATTCACAATGCCACTAAGTTGAATTAAAAACTCTGTATGTGCTTTACTGCTGGAAACTAAATTACATTGTTTTAAACCCATTTTACTCTATGAAACTATGTGTGTGTGTGTGGGGGGGGGGGGTACATACTGCTGGTCTTTAAAATTAGAATAAGGTTGGGGTGTTTAGCATAACACTTTCTGCTTTAATGAACATCCATTTGATTCTTACTTTGTTTAAATGCTTACACTCAGTTAATTGTGCACGCATGACTTATATTCCACTGGTCACAATTTTAATGTTTGTACTTGCTAATGAATTTTCTAATTATTTACACATTGTGGAAAACAATAATTTTTGAACTTTATTGATACCCCTTATACATTTCATAAATCTAATAAATTAAAAATATGTTTTGAAATTAAATTGCATAATTGTTCTTTTCCATATTTGGAAGTCTACTTTGGGAAAAAAGTCAGGTTTTAAGTGTGGGGGAGGGGGTCAATCCTTGACTGTGCTAATCTGTTCTTTATTGAATGCCCATCAATTCCCACTGAAAATTCGAACATTTTGTTAACAAATGGTTACGTTTTTCAAAATTATTGTATAATTTTAGGCTTTACACTTTTCTCAATTGGGTCTTGCCATAGGATAAGTTCCTTGATGGTAGTTAAGAGATTCTTCGATTCTGAAATTGATGAGGTTGGATGATTGCTGAGTGATATTTCTTAGTGATTTAATGGAGATTTGGTTTAGGAACTACTTCTGAATGTGATATGGGTTACATATTTGTGGATTTATGATCATACCCTTGGAACTGGAAGTTTGATTCCGATTCTAGGTTCCCCTTTCATATTATATATTATAAAAACTAATTTCTTTAATGATCCAATGGAAATGAATTTTATATAAATCCTTTGAAACTGGAGTAATTTGGGCATCTCGGATCCCATGGTGAGTCTCTGAGACCCTAGATGCTGGGTGCATTTCTGTTTACTCTAAAAGCCCTCTGTACACTCTGAATAAGTGCACTGGACAGTGCTAAGCACATGATAAAAGGCATGGGATAAATAAATAAAGTGTCTTGGGTCAAAAAATGTGCTCATTAAGGTGAGGGGAATGATGAACACCAAATGAATAAGGGATCAAATGGTTTATATGGATATCATTTAGGTTGTATCATCGAGGTGATTCACAAAAAAGTAATTATTATTGGAACCTAGGTGATGATTCAAGTGCAAAGTTCCTTGGTTAAGGTCTTTATTCCATTGAAATTTTATCCCCTTTCATTTTTTAGATTATAACCTGAGTTTTGATTGAAGTGAGTCATTATGTTGTATCACATATGAGGCATGACATCTTCTTTGAAGGACAGTCTTTTCTTTAGTAATTACCAGGGATAATTTGTTCAATGCAAGGTTCAATTGAGTGACTTGTCTTCTAAAAACCTTCTGACATGTTTTTGAAGTCCCCTATTTAAAAATCTGGACATGTTACATTTTTATTTGAATTATAAACTTACCTCTATTTTTCAAAATAAATAAAACACGAGATTGTTTGAGGACAAACAATGATTAAGTGTGGGGGAATTTGATGTGGCCTTATTTTTACACAGTTTACCACATCCTTTTTAGTAATTTTTAATGATTTATTTAATTATTTTTAAAAAATTTATCTAATAAATTCACTTTTGTATTTTTATAATTAAATTTGTCAACTATTCATTTTTATAACATATTACGTAATTATGGACCCTTAAATAGGTTATTTATTACTTCTTTGTTTTTAATATAATTAATTTTTAATTTGTTTATTTAATATATATTTGTTTATTTTATTTAATTTTTTTGTTAATAATTATTGAGTTTGCTAATTAATTTAAATTTAATTTTTATGTTTATTCAACACAGTTACGACTTGCCAGACTACTAGTAGCTAAGATACCGATAGCATGGTTACATTTTCTCCACCAGTATCCAGGTTACCGGTACTATCTAAAGGTGACCTACTTTCTTTTTGCTTACCGGTAGCCTGTTTGGAGGTGTAACAGTGACCTTTGTAATATCGGTAATCTTTTTCACCTCCATGATTTCCTACCGTTAGCTCTTATCTGAGTATAATGGTAACATTATTTTTATGCCCTATCGGTAGCCTTAAATTTCTACTAGTGATCCTTTAATTTTATCAGTAGCAGTGAGTATGTATTTAGTTTAAATTAATTCTTCATGACTTTTTAATAAGTTAATTTTCATTTTAAACAATTATTTAATCATTGTAATTCTATTTAATTAACATAGATTTATTTTAATAATTAATCTTTTAACTTAGTAACATTAGAATAGGTTAATTATATTTATTAATTTGTTTAAATTCTATGACTACCATTTAAGTAAATAATTTGTGTTGTTAAATTAAATTAAATTGTTCGCCCTTAATTATTTGTGTGCAATTAGTTATTTATTTATTTAATTAATATATTTTAAACATTAATTGAATTATTTTATGTATGCAAATTTAATTTTATTTTATTTTATAATTGTTTTAGTCTACCGGTGAGGTAGATGAGCTCTAGCGATGACCCCGCACCAGTCTTTACTCACTGATACTCTTTTCTCACCGATACAACCCCTTATATCGGTAGCCTGGCTACCGATCCACACCTCGCTGTTACCTTTCATGGATCAGTGACCTTGTTTTTACTGGTGACCTTGTCACCGTTACTTTTTCCAAACTCTAATTGCATTTTTATAAATTTACTAATAAATTAAATTTTATTTTCTTCAATTATTATAAATTATCTTCATTGATTTAATAGTCTAATTATCTTTTTAAATGATTTAGATTAAGTCACTAATATAATGTGGTGTTTATTTTCAGTGCAATCTAATTAATTAATTAAATCTTGTTGTTTTAAAATTTTAGAATAAATTAGGTTTTATGCAGTTTAACTTGTTTCAATTAGTTCTTTTAATTTTGATGTTAAAATTCATTCTTAAATTTCATATTATTTAATTGTGATAATAAATTAATTAATTAAAATTTTAGGTTGTTTTAGTTTTGTTGAAATTTTATTTTTTAAAATAAAATAATTGTTTTATCATTTAATAATTAGTTTAATTAATTCTTTATTAGAGTTGTAGTTCAATTAATGCACGGTGGTGATTCTGCGTATTTGCAGCTACTGGTATCTAAACGCTACTATCTCCTTAAAGAACCTCATCGTTACCTTGATCCTCACTGATATCCTATGAGTAACCTTTTTAACCTCACTGTTATTCCATTGTTTTAATTTTACCTCACTGTTAGTCAATTTTTGACGTCATCGGTAGCTGCTTTGTTTCCTCACCGATAGATCATTTTCATTTTCTCATCGTTAGCCCATTTACTCTCTCTATATCAGTTGCTCCCTCACCAATACTCGAATACCACGTTTCAATTCCCTCACCTCACTGTTACAACTAACGACACCCTTCCTCATAGCCTTTCCCCATTCTTGTAGTTGTGCACCATCACGAGGGGAAGAGGAGTAGCTAGGATTTTTAGTTGAGGATGAGGTGGATCTGAAGAGAAGTGCCGCCGCACGCCAAAGGGCAGAGTAGGAGTGTAACACCCCAAGCTTCCACTGTACGTTTCCCTTCGAATAATGTAATAGCGTGTGTTGTACGCAACCTCGAGCTCTAACACACACCACAACTAATTAAACTAGCCGTTGTGAATAGTAATACCTACTTTTTGAAATTTTATAAATTTTATTTATCAAAATGGACTTCATTTTTGGATTCGGAATATTGAAATTAGCCTATGTTGAATTTTTGGTATTTTTCTGAGAACTTCTAAATTTTTATGAATAGTGAAAAATACTTAAAGACAACTTTTTTAATCAAAATAATTTATAGTGATAAATTATAATATTTAGTGGTTTTAAAGTATAATTAGAATATATTTTTACCATTTTATCCAATGGTGGTCATTAGAATTAATTTAACATTGAAATTTGACATAAACAATTGCCAATCTTTTGATATAAATTGTTTCTTAAAAACACGCTATTTGTTGTAACAGCGGGAATTAATTATAAAATTAATTAATGCAAATTATATGTTTTTAATTTTCTAAAATAGACATCATTTTTGAATTTGGAATATCAATTATAGCTTAGGGTGAAATTTTGGCATTGTTCTGAAAAACTTCAATTTTTGATGAATAGTGAAACCACTAAGTGGTAGTTAAATAACTAATTTTTCGTTTAAATAAAATATTACCACTTATGTGATTTGATTTTCAAAAATCCGACATACATGGTTGTCATTAAGAAGTAAAATGTGGTTCAATGAGATCAAAATAATTTTTTAGTGAATAGTAACTTTTAAGTTCTTAATCGCGGTTAGAGGTAATTAGTGTAGTTTAAGGTAAAAATAATGTTTTAATAATATGAGATGAGCTTGACACTTGCCATACTCCTATTGGATGAGTCATGGCCGACCAAGACAACCCATGGGTCAACTTGGGGACCCCATGGAGCCACTTTAGTTGGAAAATGACATTAATATATATTTATTTAATGTTAAAATTAAATTGACACAAACATGAGTTGTTTTACTAAAACAGTTTTTAAGTGGGGTTACACAGATCCAAATTTTGACTATAAATATTCATTAGAAATATAAAAAGATTTAATACATCATATTAGTTTTTTTATAATTTTTAGACATTAAATAAATTAAATTATTTATGACATCATTATAATGCAGCGATGACCTCATTATTTAACAATTTAAATAAAATGAGAAGATAATGCAAAATCCAAGGCTTACACTTGTCCAAAGCCTATTGGATGAAAATATATCGAACCCTTATCACCTTATCCACGAATTATATAAGTGTGGGACCTTTAGAATCCGAAAAAGCATTGTATAATAATGTAACATTTCAATCTTTCCAAAAGAGCCCCTCCTCTCCTCTTATAAAAGGCCCCCACCTCTACCACCTTATTCACACTTCCAAGCCTTTTGGTTCGGCCAACCTCTGCCCAAGTACTCTCCCAACTTCTCTCCCTTCATCCTAGAATCTTTACTTTAGTCAGAAAGCCATCCTATGGAGTCCTTTTGATCAAATCAAAAGGAAGAACCCGAGGAAGAGGTAACACTTTCATCACCCTCTTTCAAGTTTCTTTCTTCTTCCACTCCCTCTTTGTTTATTATTTAAATTCTAAAATTGTAACTCAAGTATCTTCTATATACTGTGATGTTATTATAAATATGGAACAACCATATTCAGTATTCTACCCATCATTTGAATAACATGTCACCATACGTGCGTACGTACGGCTTACCGTCTCCACGTCGTGGTGTAATTGTTATTCAATACATTATTATTTAGATGGGTATAATAATGATATGTAATTCATGTAAATAATAAATATAACATGATAATGATTCTGTATATATGATATACTATCCAATTATATATTATTTTAATATCAAAATAATGATATTGTCGCTCGTGCGTACGTACGGACTACCGTCTCCACGAACGCGATGAGATTCATTCTCTGTCATATCCATTCAAGTATAATTATCATTTCATGATTTAAAAATAATGTTTAAGGACATGATATCATTCTGGATATGAATAAGATACAACCTATCCATGAAAAACATGACTTACGTAACAAAACATATAAAAGAAAACGAGTAAGTTAACACCTGAAACAACGATAAATTTAAGATATTGTTAACAAAGAAATGTTAAAAGATCATATATGATATCATATGAATGTATATGATTCTTGTATAATTTAATAACAATTATTTCACCATTATAGAGGAGGTTAACCTACCCCAACCAAGGAAAAGTACAAGTTAAGGGTTTACTTCACAACCTCTTCATTATCCAAGGTTGTTTATACATAATTATCTAATGGGACCTCGTTATCATCCACATCCATGTTTCTTAAAAATGTCTTTCAAAACATTTTTACTATTAAATGGAAAATGGGTTAAAGTCATTTATACTCTTATACGTTTTTGAAAGGAATCTTACCGTCGTTTTCCAAACAATGTACTTTTTGACCTTTTTGACAAATTTAAGGTAAGAATGTTTTTTTTACTTATACGGCGGGTGTGGCTATTTTCCGCCATTATAACTTCGTCGAAGCTACCCTAACAAGCTTATAAGAATATTTTCAAAGTAAATGTATTATTTTATAATTATGGTACTTTTAAATGATTTCAAAAAGGAGAGATATTTCTCTCAAATAGCTTTGATTTCATCCATGTCAACATCCTTTGATGGGTTTTAAGTTTAATTGAAATTGATTTATGATACAAAACTTCCATCGAACATTTTGTGAAATATTTGACTGTGGATGTGTTATTTTATACCATCCATAGTTTATGGAGAAATTGTTGACATTTCGTATGCTAGTTTTAATACGAATATTTATGTTATGTTTAAACCTATTCATATGAGGAATGTATTGGACTTATTAAGTGACGGGTGGAGCCCGCTATAGCTCCTCGATGCATCGGTAGGTATCATGAGACAACTAGATGTGGAATTGGCCGAGGCCCTTTCCCAATTTGAATTATGGTTTTGGCCGAGGCCTTAATCATTTTAGACGTCTTGGCCGAGGCCTTGACAAAGTGTTTCAGAATGTCTGGCATTATACATTCCCTCATTATGAAAGTGGTTATTGATATTTCATGTGATTATTCGTCTAGTAGAATATCCATGTGAGTAAGTAATGGCATTATCTTATTTTACTTTTACCATATTATGCTGAAGTTCAAGTTCAATAAGGATTTTGTTTTAGTTATACATTGCCTTAAATGATTATGTTGTCTTATAAAAGCTTCCGCAATATTGTTATCCTTACTGAGCATCTGAGCTCACCCCTTTCAATGTTTTAATATTTTCCAGGATGTGAAGAAGTGTATTATGACTGACTTGCAAGAATAGTCAGTGAGGATATGAGTGTGGACTAGGAAGACCATGTTATTGTATTTTGTTTACTTTTTGATGTAATGAAAGACTTATGAATGTATCTAGTGTTTCCAAGGCTACTAAACTAATCGGCCTTTCGAGACTTGATCTGTTGTGATCATGCCAATGTTACGAAGTAATGCACCGACTCTGGGTAGCTGGGTTCGGGGCATTACAGTTGGTATCAGAGGCAGTTTAGTTCTAACCTTGGATGCTAGATTTAGATAAACTCTGATTAGAGCACATATCCCGAAGATAGACTTTGAGGATTAGTATAGAAGAACTTCCTAGAATTTTGGTATTGTAGAGATGTTGTGAGTTTTCCAAGCAATACATCCCTGTCTGGATACGAGCAGGTAGAGGCGGCTCTGGCACAGATGTACCTAGTTGTAAAACCCGAAAACACCGCTTTGAGCTAGACTCGAACGGGAACTGGTGCACGACAACGGGCCTTGCTGCACTCTTGGTTACGACACTCCTGGGGGATATGCTTTGGATAATTCCCATTTTCTTTACAAACCACTATGAAGGGTTACGAGTATATACTTCCTCAAAGAAAACATTTTTATAATTATGGATTAAATCCATAATTAGTTCAATTTATTTTAAGTGTTTTACAAGTATGGAATTATGTATTTTGATTCATGAACTAATCTAGTTTATGCCATTATTTAGAAATGGCGCCTAGTGGAAGGACTGGAAACCGTATCAGTGCACGCACTTCGTGTAGGGATTGCCCTCCTGCTCAGGATAATTATGGTGGAGCTAGTGATACAACTGGTTCTGATCAGCTTCTCACCGTACTGGGAAAACTCACGTAGGTTATGAATAACAACCTTACTCGTAAGGAGCACCCTGATCCGCAACGTGGAGGATCAATGCTAGACCGTTTCATGAGGCAAAAACCACCAACCTTCAATGGGAGTACAAATCCTATAGTAGCTGAGCAATGGATAAATTCCTTAGAGAAAATATTCCATGCCTTGGGGAGTAGTGAAAGGGAGAATGTTGTCATGGCAGTTTACCGCCTCACTGGAGATGCCGATCAATGGTGGTCACTAATTCAAAACACAAAGGAAGATGATGAATTATCAAACATGGAATGGCAAGAGTTCAAAGAGCTGTTCTTAGAAAAATACTTTCCTCGAGACCATCGAGCGGATATGGAAAGGCAATTTCTGAGTCTGAGGCAGAAGGAGGATGAGAATGTCGCAAAGTATGAGGCAATCTTTACAAGGTTAGCAAGGTATGCTGCAGATTACATACGTAACCCATGAAGTAAGACTGATCGTTTCTTTGATGGGTTGAAACCATTTCTCCGTCGAGCTTTAGTATCACAAACCTTCTCTTCATACGAAGGTATTGTCTCGTGCGCTATCAAGACGGAAAAGGAATTCTCTAAGTCTTATGACTTTAAATCAAAGCAAGATAAGAAGAGATCCGCTGAAAACTCTGGGAAAGGAAATAAGGAAACAGGGAAGAAGGGTAGAAATGAATTTCCACCCTGTGATAATTGCGGTAGGAAGCACCCTGGTGCCTATCTAAAAGGAAAAGGAGTACGTTACAAGTGTGGTGAAAAAGGCCACCAAGCTCATGAATGCAAGGGAAAGAAAGCGGTTGTCAACGTGGAATGCTATAATTGTAGAGAGAAGGGACATTATGCAAATGAATGTCCTAAGCGTCAGGGGAACTTACCTCAGAAGAGGCCAAGGGATCAGGGCCAGGCTTATGCTATCAGTACTGCTGAGGTGGAAGCTCCGAAAGACGTGGTGGCAGGTAATTTAATGGTTTCCTCAAGTTTAGCAAATGCATTATTTGATTCTGGATCATCGAATTGTTTCATATCTTCCCAGTTTGCTAAGAAAATTAGATATTTCCAATTTGATTTAACAAGGGAGTTGTCGGTCAAAACCCCTAAGGGAAGTATTGTTGCAACAAAGTTTTGTCGATTAGTTCCCATTAGAGCACCTAAATGTTCTTTACCTGCTGATCTCATCATCATACCCATGATTGAATTTGATATAATCCTCGGTATGGATTGGCTTTCGGACCGTGATGCAAAAAATTTATTGTAAGAGGAAAGAGGTTACGATTCTTGATGATGATGATAAGGAACACCTTATCTTTAGAGCTGAATCGTCGCCACATAATTCTTATCTAGATCCACCCCCAATAGCTCAACTAAATTCAATTATTGGGGAGGAAGAGAAGGAAATTACTGAGGTTGAGGAATGGAATATTCAAATAGAGGATGTACCTATTGTGAGAGAATATGTTGATGTGTTTCTGGAAGATTACCTGGACATCCTCCAGAACGAGAAGTTGATTTTTCCATTGATTTAATTCCTGGATCAAGGCCCATATCGAAGACCCCTTATAGAATGGCCACTGTGGAATTAGTTGAACTAAAGAAACAACTTGAGGAATTTATTAATAAGGGATTTATTCGCCCTAGTGTTTCTCCTTGGGGAGCCCCTGTTCTTTTTGTTAAGAAGAAAGATGGATCTATGAGGTTGTGCATTGATTATAGGGAGATCAATGCTATAACAATAAAGAATAAGTATCCCCTACCTCGCATTGATGATTTGTTTGACCAACTGCATGGAGCTCAATACTTTTCCAAGATTGACCTTCGGTCTGAATACCATCAGTTGTGTGTGAAGAAGGAAGATGTTCCAAAGACAGCATTTCGAACAAGGTACGGGCATTACGAGTTTACAGTAATGCCTTTTGGATTGACTAATGCACCCTCTATTTTCATGGATCTAATGAATAGAGTTTTCAAGGAATATCTTGATGACTTTGTAGTGGTATTTATTGATGATATCTTGGTATACTCCAAAATCCACGAAGATCATGAAAATCACTTACGCATTATCCTAAAAACTCTTAGAAGACATGAATTATATGGGAAATTTAGCAAGTGTGAATTTTGGCTTCATGAGATTTCTTTTTTTGGCCATATTGTCTCTAAGGATGGAATTTCCGTTGATCCTTCTAAAACCAAGGCAATCCAAGAATGGCCAGCACCGACAAGTATAACTGAGGTACGCAGTTTTATTGGTTTAGCAGGTTATTATCGACGTTTCGTCCAGAATTTTGCCAGATTGGCTAACCCATTGACAAAGCTCACACGTAAAGGGATTAAATTTGTCTGGACAAAAGATTGTGAAGAATGTCTTGAAGAACTAAAGAGAAGATTAGTCAATGCCCCAGTATTGACTCTACCATCGGGGAATGATGAGGTTGTTATTTATAGTGATGCATCGAAGAAAGGACTCGGTTGTGTCCTTATGCAGAATGATATGGCCATTGCCTATGCATCACGGCAGCTAAAAATTCATGAGAAAAACTATCCTACTCATGATCTTGAGTTATCAGCTGTGATCTTTGCTTTAAATATATGGAGACATTACCTCTATGGTGAAAAATGTGAGATTTATACTGATCACAAGAGTTTGAAGTATATTTTCACACAAAAAGAACTCAACATGAGGCAATGGCGATGGCTTGAACTATTCAAGGATTATGATTGCATGATACATTACCACCCGGGGAAGGCAAACAAGGTGGTAGATGCTTTGAGTAGAAAAGACCATGGAGTTTTGAATGTGATGAGAATTGAAAGGGATCCAATTTTCTTGGATCTAGTGAAGATGGACATGGGAATAACTAGGGAAGGTGAAACATCAATGCTTTTTCAAATGGTTGCCAAACCATCATTACTAGAAATGATTAAGAGTTCTCAGACCAATGATGAAGAATTTCAGAAGAATATTAAAGGTGTGAATGATGGAAGATTGAGGGACTTTGTGTATAAGGATGGAATTTTGAAATTCAGGAAGAGTCTTTGTGTTCCCGATATACCAGATCTAAAAAGGGAATTGCTGGATGATGCTCATAGTTCCAACTTCTCTATACACCCTGGGAGCACCAAAATGTATAGAGATTTGAAGGAACATTTTTGGTGGGACAATATGAAGAGGGAGATTGCTGATTTTGTGTCGAGGTGTATGGTTTGTCAACAAGTGAAAGCTGGAAGGCAACATCCTGGTGGAGTTTTGCAACCTCATCCCATACCTGAGTGGAAATGGGATAATATTACGATGGACTTTGTCATGGTACTACCAAAGACTCCTAGATGGAATGATGCAATATGGGTCATTGTTGATCGACTTACTAATTCAGCACATTTTCTCGCTATACGGGAGGATCTACCACTTGAACGTCTAGCAAGACTATATATTAATGAAGTTGTAAGACTTCCTGGAGTACCCCTAACGATTGTTTCTGATCGTGATCCTCGTTTTACTTCAAGATTCTGGAAAAGTCTTCAAAAGTCCTTGGATACTGAACTTCGTTTGAGCACTGCCTATCACCCTCAAACAGATGGACAATCAGAACGGACTATTCAAACCTTAGAAGACATATTGAGATCATGCTCTCTTGACTTTCAGGGTATGTGGGATCAATATTTACCACTGGTAGAATTTTCCTATAACAATAGCTTCCATTCGAGTATTCAGATGGCACCATATGAAGCGTTATACGGAAAGAGATGTCGTACACCAACCTGTTGGGATGACGTTGGTGAAAGAAAACTTGTAGGCCCAGAACTGGTGGAGGAAACGGTGGAAAAGTTGAAAGTAATCCAAAATCACATCAAAGCAACTCAAAGTAGGCAGAAGAGCTATGCCGATAATCGAAGGAAGGATTTGGAATTTCAAGTCAGTGATCATGTATTCCTGAAGGTATCTCCATGGAAGGGAGTCATACGTTTTGGTAAGAAAGGTAAATTGAGTCCCAGGTACATAGGACCTTTCGAAATTCTAGAACGAATTGGGGATGTAGCTTACCGATTGGCAATGCCGCCAAGTCTCTCCAAAGTTCACGATGTGTTCCACGTATCTCTGTTAAGGAAATACATGCCTGACCCAACGCATGTACTCACCTCTGAGGAATTAGAACTGGAACCCGATCTTTCCTATTGTGAAGAGCCCGTCAGGATTCTTGATGTGAGGGAACATGTGCTGAGAAACCGGACGACTCGTCTGGTGAAGGTTTTGTGGAGAAATCATAAAATGGAAGAGGCAACGTGGGAACCTGAGGAATTTATGATGAAAAACCACCGAAGTCTTTTTATGCAGTAATACCCTAGAAATTGCGAGGACGCAATTATTTGAAGGAGGGGAGAATGTAACACCCCAAGCTTCCACTGTACGTTTCCCTTCGAATAATGCAATAGTGTGTGTTGTACGCAACCTCGAGCTCTAACACACACCACAACTAATTAAACTAGCCGTTGTGAATAGTAATACCTACTTTTTGAAATTTTATAAATTTTATTTATCAAAATGGACTTCATTTTTGGATTCGGAATATTGAATTTAGCCTATGTTGAATTTTTGGTATTTTTCTGAGAACTTCTAAATTTTTATGAACAGTGAAAAATACTTAAAAACAAATTTTTTAATCAAAATAATTTATAGTGATAAATTATAATATTTAGTGGTTTTAAAGTATTATTAGAATATATTTTTACCATTTTATCCAATGGTGGTCATTAGAATTAATTTAACATTGAAATTTGACATAAACAATTGCCAATCTTTTGATATAAATTGTTTCTTAAAAACACGCTATTTGTTGTAACAGCGGGAATTAATTATAAAATTAATTAATGAAACTTATATGTTTGTAATTTTGTAAAATAGACATCATTTTTGAATTTGGAATATTAATTATAGCTTAGGGTGAAATTTTGGCATTGTTCTGAACAACTTCAATTTTTGATGAATAGTGAAACCACTAAGTGGTAGTTAAATAACTGATTTTTCGTTTAAATAAAATATTACCACTTCTGTGATTTGATTTTCAAAAATCTGACATACATGGTTGTCATTAAGAAGTAAAATGTGGTTCAATGAGATCAAAATAATTTTTTGGTGAATAGTAACTTTTAAGTTCTTAATCGCGGTTAGAGGTAATTAGTGTAGTTTAAGGTAAAAATAATGTTTTAATAATATGAGATGAGCTTGACACTTGCCCTACTCCTATTGAATGAGTCATGGCCGACCAAGACAACCCATGGGTCAACTTGGGGACCCCATGGAGCCACTTTAGTTGGAAAATGACATTAATATATATTTATTTAATGTTAAAATTAAATTGACACAAACATGAGTTGTTTTACTAAAATAGTTTTTAAGTGGGGTTACACAGATCCAAATTTTGACTATAAATATTCATTAGAAAGATAAAAAGATTTCCTACATCATAGTAGTTTTTTTATAATTTTTAGACATTAAATACATTAAATTATTTATGAAATCATTATAATGCAGCGATGACCTCATTATTTAACGATTTAAATAAAATGAGAAGATAATGCAAAATCCAAGGATTACACTTGTCCAAAGCCTATTGGATGAGGAGATTTCGAACCCTTATCACCTTAACCACGAAGTATATAAGTGTGGGACCTTTAGAATCCGAAAAATCATTTTATAATAATGTAAAATTTCAATCGATCCAAAAGAGCCCCTCCTCTCCTCTTATAAATGGCCCCCACCTCTACCACCTTATTCACACTTCCAAGCCTTTTGGTTCGGCCAACCTCTACCCAAATACTCTCTCAACTTCTCTCCCTTCATCCTAGAATCTTTACTTTAGTCATAAAGCCATCCTAAAGAGTCCTTTTGATCAAATCAAAAGGAAGAACCCGAGGAAGAGGTAACACTTTCATCACCCTCTTTCAAGTTTCTTTCTTCTTCCACTCCCTCTTTGTTTATTATTTCAATTCTAAAATTGTAACTCCAGTATCTTCTATATAATGTGATGTTATTATAAATATGGAACAACCATATTAAGTATTCTACCCATCATTTGAATAACATGTCACCATACGTGCGTACTTACGGCTTACCGTCTCCACGTCGTGGTGTAATTGTTATTCAATACATTATTATTTAGATGGGTATAATAATGATATGTAATACATGTAAATAATAAATATAACATGATAATGATTCTGTATATATGATATACTATCCAATTATATATTATTTTAATATCAAAATAATGATATTGTCGCTCGTGCGTACGTACGGACTACCGTCTCCACGAACGCGATGAGATTCATTTTCCGTCGTATCCATTCAAGTATAATTATCATTTGATGATTTAAAAATAATGTTTAAGGATATGATATCATTCTGGATATGAATAAGATACATCCTATCCATGAAAAACACGACTTATGTAACAAAACATATAAAAGAAAACGAGTAAGTTAACACCAGAAACAACGATAAATCTAAGATATTGTTAACAAAGCAATGTTAAAAGATCATATATGATATCATATGAATGTATATGATTCTTGTATAATTTAATAACAATTATTTCACCATTATACAGGAGGTTAACCTACCCCAACCAAGGAAAAGTACAAGGTAAGGGTTTACTTCACAACCTCTTCATTATCCAAGGTTGTTTATACATAATTATCTAATGGGACCTCGTTATCATCCACATCCATGTTTCTTAAAAATGTATCTCAAAACATTTTTACTATTAAATGGAAAATGGGATAAAGTCATTTATACCCTTATATGTTTTTGAAAGGAATCTTACCATCGTTTTCCAAACAATGTACTTTTTAACCTTTTTGACAAATTTAAGGTAAAAATGTTTTTTTACTTATACGGCGGGTGCGGCTATTTTCCGCCATTATAACTTCGTCGAAGCTTCCCTAACAAGCTTATAAGAATATTTTCAAAGTAAATGTATTATTTTATAATTATGGGACTTTTAAATGATTTCAAAAAGGAGAGATATTTCTCTCAAATAGCTTTGATTTCATCCATGTCAACATCCTTTGATGGGTTTTAAGTTTAATTGAAATTGATTTATGATACAAAACTTCCATTGAACATTTTGTGAAATATTTGACTGTGGATGTGTTATTTTATACCATCCATAGTTTATGGAGAAATTGTTGACATTTCTTATAATAGTTTTAATACGAATATTTATGTTATGTTTAAACCTATTCATATGAGGAATGTATTGGACTTATTAAGTGACGGGTGGAGCCCGCTATAGCTCCTCGATGCATCGGTAGGTCTCATGAGACAACTAGACGTGGAATTGGATGAGGCCCTTTCCCAATTTGATTTATGGTTTTGGCCTAGGCCTTAATCATTTTAGACGTCTTGGCCGAGGCCTTGACAAAGTGTTTCAGAATGTCTGGCATTATACATTCCCTCATTATGAAAGTGGTTATTGATATTTCATGTGATTATTCGTCTAGTAGAATATCCATTTGAGTAAGTAATGGCATTATCTTATTTTACTTTTGCCATATTATGCTGAAGTTCAAGTTCAATAAGGCTTTTGTTTTAGTTATATATTGCCATAAATTCTTATGTTTTCTTATAAAAGCTTCCGCAATATTGTTATCCTTACTGAGCATCTGAGCTCACCCCTTTCAATGTTTTAATATTTTCCAGGATGTGAAGAAGTGTATTATGACTGACTTGCAAGAATAGTCAGTGAGGATATGAGTGTGGACTATGAAGACCATGTTAGTGTATTTTGTTTAATTTTTGATGTAATGAAAGACTTATGAATGTATCTAGTGTTTCCAAGGCTACTAAACTAATCGGTCTTTCGAGACTTGATCTTTTGTGATCATGCCAATATTACGAAGTAATGCACCGACTCTGGGTAGCTGGGTTCGGGGCATTACAAGGAGTCTGCCGAAGAGGAGGGTCGCCGCTGAGCAGAGGAAGAACCGCGCTCGACCAAAAGGCAGGATGTCTTGCACTACCGCTTGAGGTGCCATCCACCGCTGCTGGATGCCGCAGAGGGATGTGCCGCCACTGATGCTGATGGAGTCGGCAATGTTGATGGAGGAAGGGAGATTCATCTCTATTGCAGTGTGGAGAAGAAGAATGCCGGTAACCCTTACCACCTCTTGTTGCGCCGTAAAGAATGGGGGAAGAATAAGATAGATTAAAAAAATATATAAGAATAAAATATATATATATATATAATAAAAGTATAATAAATTAAAGTAAAAAAAGATGAGGACAAAAAAATAAAGTAAGGATGAAGTTAGGGTTAACATTAATAAGTCAAAAGTATAAAGTCGATTTTAATTAAATGTTTTAAAAACAATTAAAATTTTAATACATAGATAAATTATAAATTAAAATATAAAACTTACTTAATAATAAATGATAATAACAAATTTATTTAGTTTTATTAGAATAAATTTATAATCAATAATAATTATAATTAAACTAAAAAAACATACTTATTAAATTATATATATTTAAAACATAAGCTATAATTATAATTACTAATTTAAAATTAACCGAATAATATATTAATCTATCAACATAATTTCATTAATAGTAATAATTAAATTATTAATATAATCTTAAATTTTAACTTAATTATTTATTTATTTATAGTGTAATTTTTAATAACTTAGTTATAAATAATAAAATTAATAATTTAGTAATTATTTTGTTAACTTAGTTAAATTAATAATTTTTTATTAACTTATGTTTTAACATAGTTTATTAAGTAAGTAAGTATCAATTAAATAAAGTAAATTTGTAACGAGTAATATAACAATTTACTTTAGAAAATAATTATTATTTTGCTTGCATCTATTTTATTTAATTTTCTATTCCATTTAATCATTGCAGGTTCATTCAAGGGACATAAACACGTCTAGATTCAATTAACTAACTCACCCAGAGTTATTTTTGTGAGAAATTCTAGTGCAACGTTCTTCTCACAAAAAAACACACATTTTGAAGTACGTGGGGGAAGAACTTTCGAAGTTGGTAGAAGATGTGCGGTGACATGCATTAGTTGACAGTTGATTTATAAAATAGAGAAAGAAGAAGAATTTAGGGGGATTCATTCACTAAGACACACTCACTCAACAAACACACCAGTCTCGAAGCAGAGCAGAGTACCTGGAGTAATTCTCGGAGAGGTGCTCTTCAGAGTTCTGAGGGCCAGGAGCAGTAGTATTGATGCGAGCAGAGGGAGTTTTCTTCCTCTGTTTTCCTTTTCATATCTTCCTATTTAATTTAATGACTTTTGTAATCAAGTTAGTGATAATGATCAATATATTAGTCAGCTAAATTTTTAGTTTGGGGATGAATTGAAGTTCTCTGGTTACTTTTAATTCTCATATCACTTAATCAATTCACTGAATTCAGTAAAGATCGGCGAGATTGATGCTGAGTTTATTCAATTGCTTTTCACCACTAGTACTTAATTTTCAAAACTCCACAATCAAATCCGCGAGATTGATTGTGGAAACATTTTAAAAAAATATAATCATTTCCAAAATGCTTCGGGACTTACGACGAGTTCATCCTGTTGTCATAATATTTTTGAGCTTTTGACAGCTGATTTGTTTTGGAGTGGGAAACTCCAAAATCAGTCGGTCTATGTGACTTAACTCTTGGTGAGGGAGGTAAGTCACTCTCTTTATGGTGGTTCAAGGAAATAACTTTAAAGTGATTCAGAATACCTATTAAACCAGTATAATGGATACTTTTTCCCGAGCAATTTACTTGATTGTTCACTATCAGCATTTTATATCTCTATCTCTTAGTTTTCATAGTCTGTTTGTTATTTCATAATATTTTATAATGAAAACTCAAAAATACTATAGTGTTTCATTAGGGTAAAATTTTAAAAATAAAAAAATATATAAAAGAAATAGAAAATCTATTGCACTGATGAAAACAGTGGGATATTTTTTTTAAGTTTTTTATAAGAATAGTGGTCAAATTCGCCTTTTTTGGGGGTTCGACCCTGCTTGCCACATATACTGTAGTTAGTAGGAATATATATATTAAACATTGACTGGATTCAATGATGGTCTAGGTCATATTTCATGCACATCAATTACATAATCAAAATCACCAAATATATCCCTTCCATATCCAAGGTCACTAAAAAATGTAGGATAACCCCTATCTCAGGTTACCCTCACATATCATATATCATCTCAAAAATAATTGAAAAAAAACCCTTCTTCATGATCATAGAATTTGACCGACCAATATAACAATCCACATATAAATGGACTATGCTCTGATACCTAGTAATGTTTTACATAGGTCACAGCTAAAGGGGCACATCCTGGCTCCCATATCAAACATATGAAGGCCAATCACATTCAAAACACACCATATATGGTCATGAAATATGTATAACTAGTGTAGAATGTTGAAAAACCATCCCTTCAGGAGAACCAACCACGCCACACATCAATATACCATAATACACCTCCTGATGATTAATTATCCCTTGTATATATATAATAGTACCATCCCATGATGACTTGTGTCATGAATGATAAAATCATATGGTTTGGTTAAGTAAAATTCCACCAAGAAGATATATGGGAAATTACCATATATGTTTTTTACACCGTATGTAAGAGAACAAATTTTCTTTTGGAATTAGTACCATGGTATAAGTTTCATGTTAAATAATTTCCTTATATACATGATTTTGTCTCCCATTGATGGCCTAGGGCGTGGCTGAGTTGTCGTCTCTCATCCTCTTCCCTTCATGGCCATTGTGAGAGGAGGGTCCTTCTCTTTTCTCTTTATCTCCCCATTATAAACCCTTTAAACCTTTCATTAACCCTATAATGCTCCATAGGTTTCTATAAATTTATGTTTTACCTAAAGTTCAGTTATATGAAGATTGAGTCTCCTTAGTTCCAATATCATCCCTGAAGTTCTTTCAAGACTCTAGGATTTTGGATTTTACTACATTGCTTGATTATGTAAGAAAAAACCCTTTGTGGATTCCATCAATAGATCACGTTTGATTCATCTATTTTTCATGAATGATATGATTATTGGTATTGGGGACCTATGTTATTTCTTGATCCGGTTCACGACAGAAGAACAACTAATATATACTTGGGTGAACACTTTGTGTGTTGTATCATGTTTTTACATTTCCTTCTTTTAGTGGTCATTAAATTTTAATTTGAAGTGTGAATCACCCATTATGGTGATATATATCTCCCTTCAAGACATCCCTATACCTCTTTAGAATCTGGAAGTCCTTCGTTCGATAGGCAACATGGAAGGCCAATAACATTGTTCCAGCCAGCATAGAAATTCTTTTTACCACCCAATTTCTCTGAGGATCTGTATCAAACTTGATGACTCCAAGAGTCTGAGGTATTTTATTAGCATTGAGATAGAATATGAGTTGTGCTGGATGTAAAAGGATCTATATTAATATTATGTTTTGTTTTTTTCTTCTTGCAGATGTGTTGGTTATGAGACTGGTAGTTCCTGGAATGGATTTTTTTGGAACCTCCAACCATAAACCTTGAGAGATGGTCATCCCATGCAGGTTGCATGGTAGTATGTGTAGAACCCCCCAATTTTGTTACACAATCCATTATCCCTGAGAAAATATTGATGGGCACTAGTGACAATGACCCTTCTATTATTATCTTGAAATATGTGAAAATCATGGATCCTAACCCGAAGACTGCGGATATATTTGATAGTATGATGTGGGATTTGGGTACCACCATTTTTCAGGTTATGGGAAAGCTGGTTTAAGGGGGTTTTATTGTAAGCTCTAGGTCATGTATAGTGTCAATAAGAACTCCCCCTTAGATGTCGATGATGAAATGGATGTCTATGAAACTTCTTTTGAGTTTCCTCCAAGATTAAATAATCATAAATTGAATGGTTCATCATATGAAAAAGATGTTGTAAATAATATCAAGCCTTGAAATTAAAATATATGTCTTAAAATAGAGGCAAAGACTCCATATAAAGGTGATTTATCGTAAGTGGAGTACGCCAATGGGGATCATGAATCTTATGGGTCAATGAAAAATGATTAAACTTCTTTTTTCACTCAATGGATAGTGTAGAAGAGATATATAGAATAGAAATTCATTTTCTTTGGAGAAGGAAATGGATAAAAGGAAACTGTGATACATGGAGTTATATACTGAAAAATGGGAATAAATGTAAATAGAGGAAGGATTACTCAAATATTCTAAAACCTGTGGAGACATGGTGATAAAAAAAGAAAATAAAAGGAAAATAATAGTGAGTTAGCAAACAATGGAATGTTCGGGGATCTAATTATGCACCTTGGGGATGAAATGTTAGGATATTCCATGTTTATTAAGTCCTCCCTAGAAGATGAAAAGAGTATAGTTGAGAGGGTGATTTATGATTACACCAATGATGAGCATATGAGGTGGTTCAATTTGAAAGAACATACTTTTAAGAGAGGAATCAATGATACGAAAATTAGTTTAGCATTTATTCAAACATTGAAAAAGTTGGAATACCACATTGAAGACCTTATGATTGGGGATTCAAAAACATATTTTAGTTACCTAAAATAGTACTTATATAGAGAAAACCATTTAAATAGACTTAAAATAGAATTTAATGGTTCAATGATATCTTAAGGGGTTTGATGTGTTGTGGTTAAGGTGTGCGAGAGTTTTTTTTTGAATTGTGTGTGGAATGTTGGTGTGGTTTCTATGTTGGTGTATTTTGTGAGATTTCTTTATCAATCCCAAAAGAAATATTTTTAAAAAAGATAATTATTTTGACATAGTAACAAGGTATCAAATTCATCTACTGATTTACTAAGGGTTACTATACAACCCCTACAAGAGGGGTTCTATTGTCTTTGTTATGGATAATCCCTATATAATGTTCACATAATCCATCACCAAAGAAAATAAATTTTCGTCCGGTTGAGTAGGGTTACACCAAAATGTTATATAATGAAATACTATATATATTTTTTGATACATTAAATAGATTAATCCTATGTATTTAGTGATATTAATTAAAATAAGTAACATGTTTTTTCTAGTGAATCCTACATGAAAAATACGAGGCATTTGAATGGTATATTACCAATATTACAACAGAGAAAGTCATATAAATAATAAATTTCAGAACCTGTGTGTGTCACATTAAATTAAATCATATAATTGTAATTGAAAAATATTAATAATAATAATATCATAACCCTAGTAAAATAATTATTTTTTTGTCCAAAATGGTGTTCATGACACACTATCCTGACATCCATCTCAAGATCTAACAAATTCCTAATCCATTTTCCATATCCTCAAATAAAAAAACAAATAAAATGACCCTTTATACTAATTTGTAATGACATTCTACCCCAAAACACTCGACTGGTCCAAGAAGAGTGGTCTCAAATATCCTGAGGTGTACCTCCTCATACACTAGAGTCTTCCAAATATAAGGATGGGTCTAGGGTGTTTCCATTGGAATATTATTCCCTCATATCAGAGTAAAAGAATCATAAATAACCAAAAAATCATGTATCATAATAATTAGAGTATACAGAGTAAAATAAAACAATATTGATATATAAAATGTAATGAATAAGAATATAGTCATACAAACAAATGGTTATACCAAAAAAACATCAGCATTGATTTCCCACTAGGATGGTCACATATGAAAATAAATTATAGAATAAATTAGGAATCTCTATTATGATCCTTGAGCCACATTACATCTTGGTATCCAACTCCAGTTTGAGAAATCGTGATCAATCATGGATCGATAAGCTTTGAAATTATAGGAATCCATAATCCTGGAAGTCACCTTGGGTACTGAAGTTCCATGGATACTTGAGAATGGTGTAAGTAAAACTCAGCAGGGAATTTCCAATGGGGACCCAATCATACCATTAATCTAATGTATTCACCTGTGAAATGATCTGAATAGATAAATAATAACCCCATAAGCATTAATAAATAATATTTTTAGTACTATAGTTCTAAGGGTACACATGTTATTAATTATACATACTTCATTCTCTGAATAAGCATCCCTAAAAATTGAACATACCACTGAAGGGAAAATCAACGTCACCCAGAACCACATGGGAATAAACATACACCCATGAGAAACTCATCTCACCCTATAACCATATAAAAATATACATTAACTCTTGGTAAACTCTGCCTCACCCAAAATCAAATCGAATTATTACAACCTAAATCATATTGAAAACATATATTAGGGGAAACATAGTTCACTCAAAATGAGGTACCATGACTCCATTAACCCAGTGGAAAGCAGATCACCCTAATCTAATCCCCACAATCGCATGCCATAGTATATCCATAGTACAAAATAAACACCTATATATACTTAATCTCCAAACACCCATTCCATACCACACGTGTGGGCCACCAACCTAAATCAATTACACTAACCTAGGTCCGTATATCAAGTGTATGACTAATCCCTATCATTGCACCCCTACTAGACTGTCTCCATTAATTCAAGGTCTAAAATCATACTCAATATAATCTCCACTCATTCTCACACTAACCGCATTAAGTGTCACAAAATTATAGTGGAACCAACTCATATTCCCTAGGTCTGATCATGACACTTACACCCTCCATGTGATCGCTTACCAAAATATCAACACTCAGGATATGCCTGTCGCTCAAGGGGTATATTGTCCATCATCCTCATTATAATGAAACATAGCCTAATTGTCCCCAGATTCAATTTCATATAACATCACCCTAAATAAAATTCATAATAATCATCACATTTCAAAATTCAATCCACATTTGGAACTTAAACACCCATCATGTAACATCTCAACCTGAATAATTTGGTTTGAGTAGGGTTTCCACATGACATTAGGTGATGCTCCCCATGAACCATAGGTTTTCTAATAGTATCGTAGGTCTAATGTGAAATCATGAGGATAATACAACCTCTATCAGAGTGAATGATACCAAAAAATAACCAAACATTAAACAATATACAATCAGAGTAAGAAGAAACCAATAACATACCAACTATATGAATAACTATGAAAGAACAGACCCAAATGGTCATACTGGAATAAATAACACAAATCGACCATCTGAACACTCACATATATAAATAAGGGAAAAAAATTAAAACAGTAAATAAAGGATCTTCTAATCCAAACCGCATCTTATCTCGATCACTAGAATCATATAAAGGTATCTTTATAGATGATAAATTTAGGCCTAAACCCAGCTTATACCTATAAGGATTGAGGGATGATTGGGTACCCAAGTTCCCTGGATTCCCAAAAAGGATGTTATTACAACTCAGTGGGGCACAACTAACATTTTCTAGTACCAAACTAGTAGGAAAGCTATGTATGTACTTATAATAATTTGAACAATAGGTAAATAGATAGAATCATCCATACAATAATAACATATAATCACCAAAACAAAATGACAATAGAAAACATATACTGAGATTTCATGCAACTACCAAGCCGCCATAAAGTGTTAGGTGTACATTATTTGGATCTAGGATAAAATTTAGTCATTACAGATGATAGGATTAAACATTGAGATAGTCACAAGGATATTAAACAAGGCATCAAGACAATGTGTCTTTCAACATCCAAAAGGCCTTGAGAAAACAAGTCATTATAAATCTATGTGGCATCGAGTGAACATGTCGGTTAGTTTCATCATGGATTTGAGACAAATCTTTACTCGACACCCATGTTAATTAAATAATGAATTTCACTTTGAGTCAGTAATGCTTCAAGTGAACATGTCACTGGAGTTCCACATTTCATTCACACTCCAAAGTTTCTATTATAGGTCAAGCCTCTAGACCATCATGCCTCTACCTTGTGTTCAGGTCTATCATCACCACTTCCACAAACCATGCACACTCCCTCTCTAATATTAGTCACAATACTATGGTCCAACTATTGTAAAAACCAAATAAATACCTCCACATGTTATGTGATATATCATAAAATAGGGAAAAGAATACACATAGATAGAACATATCATATCGTCATGAGTTATAGTAACTACATGTGCACACATGTGACCAACAGTACAAACATGGTCTATTAGGTTATCTAAGAACACTCATGGAATCATTCATAATATTAGTATTTTATATGAATGTATGTATATTTATATTGGGGTATAGGTTCATATATAGCATATCATTACAAATAAAGGAAAAACATATCACATCATTCATGAGTATCAAAACCAATATATAAATGTACACATGTGATCATCATCAAGTATGGTCTCAAAGGGATACACATGCTCAGACATGTGATCAAGGAATAATAAATGGTCCCATGGTTCTAGTTATTGTGTAACAAATCCACACATGCCAAGGTATCCATGAAATACAAGGCATTTGTTAGTGTTAATGTCTCATACATTGATGTAAGACATCACCCCGGTGTACAAGGGACCATCATGGACTTTTCTACTTTGTCCAATTGCATTAAGCATATCTCCATTAATTAATTTACAATTCTAGATCATTAACTAATTAAGTATTTATTTTTATTCACATCACATTATTAAATTGAGGGGCCATTCATCCAAGGTATATAGCTTCATAACATATATTAATTAAAAGTATTCATGTCATATGGTTGAGTATATAGGACCACCCACCTCAAATAGAGTGAACACTCAACCAAGAAAAACTCAATTTTTTTCCAACATGTCAAATTCTATTAATCCTCCATTTATCCCCACAAATATCTATATTATTCCCTTGAATTCCAAATTAATTGATTATAAATGAACTATAATTAGTTTTTTTACAAGGACACTCAAAGTCAATGCTGAAAGGCATATTTGATGAGGGACTTACCAGATGTCACCGCCTTGTTAGAAATAGGACCACCCATCCATAGATGCTCTAAAACATACTTCCAAATTTAATTCAGGAAGAATACCTATCATGTGCAATAAATTCAAGGGGTAATGCAATATAATTAAATTGGAAGAATATTTTGAAGAAAACCAACTATGTGATGTAACATTCACTGCAACATTGTCCACTGGAGTTCACGAAATTCACAACACTCTCCCAATTGTAAGAAGATCAAAAGAACTAAATCAATTATATGTTACGATGGATTATTTACTCCAATTTACTAAAAAAACAAGAGGTCATCATTGGACATTCCTTCATCGAATCTCCCATCAATGTTTCGTATTAATCATAATGGCACATCTTATAGAAAATATAACATAAATCTCCATCATTATCCAAAAATACCATTAATATTTGATGTAATTTTCAACCAATAATTAAATAGGTATCTATCCAATGATAAATAAATAAATAATATAATAAAATAGATGAGAATTTGAAGAGAATTTAGTTTTGAAAGGGATCATTAGAGTGACAACTTATCTTGAGGATAAATCATGATTAATGGTACATCAATACACCAATATATAAGGAAGAATGAGGCCAATAATTTATCAATAACAAAGGTTTTAATCTTTGATTCCATTGGATCCCATCTATATCAATCTCAGATCATGAAAATATCTTGAAGGTAAAAATATATGTAAGTTCCAAAAAAGTGTTACAAATTTTAGATCCAATGGGTTAAAACAGGAGGGGGGAATAGTAGTTGAAAAGAAAAAATATCCCTTAATTAGACAATTCCTTGTTATCCCAATTAATGAGTTGATGTGACCTACTAGGATGTAAAGCTACTGCCTTCCCATTGGCTATCTAGTGCTACTGCAATAGACTAGCTGCTACGAATCTCCCCTACTGAAACATGATGATTATAGTTTCGCTTCACGATTCCATTCAAACCTAAAATAACATATCATAGGTTATCAAACAAAAATTACTATAGTTAAACAATATTTTGTCCTAAATAGTATTCCACCGTATGAAAAGATCATGTTTCCTCTGAAATTCTACAATCAATAATGGTATGGTCCATTACAATCTCTCCACCATCACGATTCTTTCCCTCAAGTAGTTGTAGTAGAAAATGAATCTTTATTCCAAATTTCCATTGATAATCACTTAAAATAATTTATATATAGTACATCCTTGAATTCCAACTCAATAGTTCAAGGCCACATTTATTGTTGAAATCCCATCATGCTTCTAATGTGAGATCACAAGCATGAATGTTAGATGCCGAGATGAATGCTCACTGTCATCCAACATCAAGTACATGATTTCCAAATTTGTCTAACTCGACATGTTAAAGTGTCTTAAAATATTTCCTCCAGAAGCACCATGGTTCCCCCCACCATAGGAATCATCAAATAGAATATGATTCTTGTAGTCTAACGACACACCTAGTGAAATTCAATTCCATCACTCTCGATCAAACACGAGGAACATGTTAAATTATGACACACAAAACCTCTTTCATTATTATAATCCGAACATAAAACTCTATTCCCACTAATCAAAACATGAAGAGGCCATCCATTCTAAAATGGAACCAACTAATTGTTAAACACATTATTCATATCCATAATGATCGGCTATAAATAGTTCCAACCCACTTCATTCAACTTAACATGGAAACACCAATCAATTAACATCCAAATGATATTATACAAAGGTACATAGTATAAATAACTGAATCTCAATGAACCATATAATAATGGTGACTTAATTCTTTGAGAAATTTATTAATTAATCCAACATCCTTATTAATGTCTAAGAATTTTTTTTATGAATTTCCCTAGATGATTCATCAACCAATTTCAACATCCAAATGGCTTTGAAATGTTCATCAAAGCACTAATGATCTGATTATCCCTTAGTTTTCAACAATTTTACCAATGATGGAATCCCACATGTAGTATCTTTCTAGCATGATATTTGATTTGAATGTCAATAATTCAACACATAATGAGATAGACTTATTTTCCCTATACATTGGTCACTTGGAGTCACCAAGATCATCCAACATTCAGTCTTATGCAACAACACAAAACTTCCCTCAAGAGAGTTCCATTCACAAAAAAATAGGTTGATTCTCCCCATAATAAGAGTACCCTTATATTCACCACACATTTCATTCATTGGTCTACCCATCTCCCTACTATTCCATCACCAAATGTAGTAGATAATCATGACCATTTGTTGATACACCATTATAAAGAAAAGCACCAAGCACTACTGATAACTAGATAACCAAGAACTCAATCCAAGAAATCTAAAGATCCATTAAAAATGTGAAATTTCTACCGAAATACTAGATATTCATTTGTACTTATAACCTTGGAAATTACCAACTAATAACGAAAGTTGCTAAAACAAACCATGGTACTTCTATAGAATACAAACTCAAGTTGACCGCATAATGATACCTCAATCCCTTGTCTATTTCATCTACGACCATAGAGGAATCTTAATTAAAACCAACCTAAAAATTTCCAAGCCCCATGAGCTTCAATGTAAACATACCCATTTCTAATATTAAAGAATACCTTCAACCGAAAACATAAGTGACCCACCATAAAACTCTTCTGGGATCATAAATAGAACCAATGAGATTTTCAATGGTCTACTCACCATCATACTTTTATCAGTTTAATCCACCCCACATGTAACTATATCTTTAACACACACACATCATAGGAACGAGAACACCAACTTAGATAAAGATGATTTAAGGGATGTCTATGAAACTTCTCATGAGTGTCCTCCAAGATGAAATAATCATAAATTGAATGGTTCCTCAGTTCAAAAAGATGTTGGACATAATATCAAGACTTGAAATAAAAATGAAAGTCTTAAAATATAAGTAAAGACTCTGTAGAAAGGTGATTTATCATATTTAGAGCATCCCAATGAGGATCAGAAAGCTGATGGTTCAATGAAAAGTGATGAAAGTATCTTTTTACTAAATGGATATTGTAGAAGATATATATAGAAGAGAAATTAATTGTATGTGGAGAAGGAATGTGATAAAAAGAAATTGTGATATAGGGAGTTATATGCTGACCAATGGGAATAAAAGTAAATGGTGGAAGGATTACTTAAATTTTCCAAAACCAATGGAGACAAGGTGAGCTAACAATAGAAAATAAAACGAAACCAATAGTGATTTAACAAACAATAGATTGTTAGAGGATCTAATTATTCACTATTGGGATGAAATGTTAAGAGGGTAAATGTTGATTATGTCCTCCTATGAATATTCATATATTATAGTTGAGAGGTTGATTTATGATGGAAGAAATAATGATCATAACAGGTGGTTTAATAAGAAAGAACAAATTTTAAAGAAGCGATTCAATGATAGGATCATTAGTTTGGAATTTATTAAATCATGAAAAAAGTTAGAATACCACTTTGAAGACCTTATGAAGGGGTATTAGAAAACAAATGTTTGTACCATGAACTGGTATTTATATAATGATAATGATTTAAATGGACATAAAATTAAATTTAATGGTTATATAAAATCTTAAGGTGTTATCTTTGTTGTGGTTGAGGTGTGAAAGAGTTGTTTTTTTGAATTTTGTAGGGAATGTTGGTATAGTTTATGTGTCGGTTAATTTTTTGAAATTTATCACTCAACCCCAAAAGTAATCTTTTAAATAAAAATATTTATTTCAACTCAGTACCAAGGTATTAAATTCTATTTCAGACCTACTAATGTTCACTATAAAACCCTTACAAGAGGGGCTGCGTAGTTATCATTATAGATTATCCCTCAATAAAGTCCACATAACCCATCACCAAAGAAAATACACATTGGATCATTCGATTAAGATTGCACCAACATGTTATATAAGGAAAACACAATAAGTTATTTTTGATACATTAAATAGTTGAACACTATGTATTCAGTGATATTAATCAGAATAAAGAACATATTTTTAACATGAATAATACGTGCTCTATATGAGGCATTTGAATGGACTCTTACCAATATTACAAGAGAGAAAAACAAATATAAAAAATAAATTCTAGAACCCATGTGTGTCACACTAAATTAAATCATACAATTTTAAAAGAAAAAAACCAAGAATAGGAATATCATAACCCTAGTAACCTCAAATTTGTGTCGAAAATGGAGTTCACGACACACCATCCCGAAGTCCGTCCCATGATCTGACAATTCCCTAATACCTTTTCCCCATATCCTCAAATAATAATACAAATTAAAAGACCATTTATACTAATTTTAAGGACCTGCTACCCCAGAACACTCGAATTGTCCTAGACGAGCGGTCTCTATTATCCTCAAGGGTAACTACTCTTACACTAGTGTCTTTCAACTAGAAGGAATAGTCTAGGGTGTTACTATAGGAATACAATTCCCTCATATTAGAGTAAATGAGTCATAAATAACCAAAAAAAACGTTCATCATAATAAATAGTGTGTAAAAAGTAAAATAAAACAATATTGATATATCAAATGTAATGTATAAGAATACATTCATACAAGTAGATGGTTATACCAAACAATTCATCAACATTGATTTCCCACAAGGATGATAAAATATGAAAATAAATTATAGAATAAATAAGGAATATTTATTATGATACCTAAGCCATGTTACATCCCAGTATTTAACTCTTGTCTGAGATACCCCAATCAATCATGGATCACTAGGATTTGAAGCTACAAGAACCTATAATCATTGAAGTCAAATTTTGTACTCATGTTCCATGGATACTTGAGAAGGGTGTGAGTAAAACTCAACAGGTAATTGCCAATAGACCCTCAGATAAACCTTTTAGGCAATGTATGAACATGTGATATGATCAAAATAGATAAACAGTAACCAGAAAATCATAAATAGATAATATTATTAGTACTATAGTTCTAAGGGGACACACGTGATTGATTATACCTACATCATTTTGTTAATAAGTGTCTATAAAAGTGGAACATACCACCCAATGGAAAATCATCCTCACCCAAAACCACATGGGAATAAACAGTCAACTAAGGGAAACTCATCTCACCCTATAACCATATAAAATAAACATGCACTCAGGGTTTACTCAGCCTCACCCAAAATCATATCATAAACATAAACCTAGGGGAATATTATCACAACCTAAATCATATAGAAAGCATATATTGGTGGAAAAACAGTTCACTCAGAATGAGGTACCATGACTCAATTAGCCTAGTGGAAATCAGCTCACCATAATACTATCCCTACAATCACAAGTCATAGAATATGTATAGTACATAATAATCACATAAGGATACATACTCCCTAAAAATCATGAAATTCCACAAGTGTTTGCAGCCATCCTAAATTAGTTACACTAACCTAGGTCCGCATCTCATGTGCCTGACCTATCCCTATATTTGCATCCCTTCCATACTGTCACCATTAATTCAATGTCTATGATTAATATAAATACAACCACTACCCATTCTCACACTCACCCAATTAAGGGTTAAAATAAATATAGTGGCACTAACTCATGTTCCCAAGGTCTCATCATGACACAGAAACCCTCCATGGGTTAACTTATCTAAATCTCAACTCTCTAGATATGCCTGTCACCCAAGGGTATATTTTCCCTCATCTTCATCATAATGAAACATAGACTAATTGTCCTCATATGAAATTTCATATCACCGCAACCCTATAATTAATTCATAATAATCATCACATTTCAACTACATATCATTTTTTGGACCTTATCCACCCAGAATATAACATCTCAACCTGTATCATTGTGTTTGAGTAGGGTTTCTACATAAAATCTGGTGATCTTCTACATGAACTATAGGTTTTTGAAAATTAGTGTATGTATAATGTTGAATAGTGGGGATAATATAACCTCTATCAAAGTGCAAGATACCAAAAAAATAACCAAAAATATAAAAAATATACAATCAGAGTAAGAAGAAACCAATAACATACCAACTATATGAATGCTTGTGAAAAAATAGACCCAAATAGTCACACAAGAATACAATTAAAATAATCACCCATTTGTCCACTCACATATATAAATAAAGAAAAAATAAAAATGAAAATGAAGGATATTATAATCCCAACTGCATCCTTTCTCAATCAATATAATCATAGCAAGCTATCATTCTAGATGATAAATTTGGCCTGAACCCAAATTATACCTATAATTATTGAGGGTTGTTTGGGTACCCAACTACCATGGATTCTGAAATAGGTTGTGATTACATCTTAGTGGGACACCATAAACATTTTCTAGTACCAAAATGGTAAAAAAGAAATGTATGTACTAATGATAATATGAACAATAGGTACACATATCGACACAAAAGTACAATAATAACATATAATCACCAAAGAAAAAAAGGAATTAGAAATGATATACTAAGCTTTCATGCACTTACCAAGACGCCATGAACCATTAGGTGTAGCTTATTTAGTTCCAGGATAGAATGTAGTCATTAAAAATGTCATGATTAAACATGAGATAGTTATAAGGCTATTACAAAATGCATCAATACAATATTTCATTAAATATCCAAAGGCCATGAGAAAACAAATCATCTAACATCTATTTGGCATCGAGAGAACATGGAACTCAGTTTCATCATTGAATTGAGAGAAAAAATTACATGACACCCATGTTAATTCGAGACAACACGTCACATTGATTCTTCAATTCACCACATGAACATGTCACTCATGTTTCATAATTCCTTCATATCCCAAAGATGCTATTATGGGTTAGGCCTCTAGGCCATCATTCCACTACCATGTGTTCAGGTCCATCAACACCACTTCCACAAAGCATGGACACTCCTTCTATAATATTATTCAAAATACGATGGCCCAACTATTTTAAAAACTAGATAAATTCATCCATATGTTATGTGATACATCAAATTATAAGTAAGAGAATTAATATAGATAGATAATAGCATATCATCACGAGTTATAGTAACTCCATGTGCACAGATGTGACCAACAATTCAAACATGGTCTACTAGGTTATCTAAGAACACTCATGGAATCATTCATAATATTAGTACTATATATATATGTATGTATTCATGTATGTATATTTATATTTGGGCACATGTTTTTTTGCGGAATGTCATAACAAATAAAGGAAAAACATAGCACATAATTCACAAGTATCAAAAAAATATAATCGCACACATGTGATCATCATCAAGGATGTTCTCATGGGGATACTAATGAAAACAAATTTGATAAAGGAATAAAAATGGTCTCATGGTTCTAGGTATTGTGTAACACATCCACACATGCCAAGGTGTCCATGAAATTCAAGGCATTTATTAGTGGTAATGTCTCAACCATCATTTTCCAGCATCATCCTTGTATAGAAGGGTACATCAGGGCCTTTGGTAATTTATCCAATTACATTAGGAATAGATCTGTTAATTAATTAATAATTTCTGATAATTAATTATTTAATAATTTCTTTTTATTCACTACACATTATTAAACTAACAGTTCATTCTACAAAGGTAGTGAACTTCATACCATATATTAATAAAAATTATTAATATCATAGGGTTGAGTATATGGGACCACCCACCTCAAATAGCGTGAACACTCAACCATGAAAAGATCAAATTCTTTTTTCATGTTATCAAATTCTGTTCATCCTCCATTGATCCTCATGAAATTCTACCTCATTTCCATGAATTAAAAATTAATTAATCATAACTAAACTATAATTAGTTATTTTTTTACAAGGAAAATCACACTCATTGGCGAATGGAATACTTACTGAAGGACTTACTAGATGTCACTACCTAGTCATAAATAGGACCATCCATCCATAGAAGGTCTAAAACACAGTTCCAAACTTATTTTGGGAAGAATACATATCCTATGAAATAAAGGAAATGGGTAATGTAATATAATTAAATTGTAATAATATTTTAAAGAAAACCAACTATGTGACATACCACTAACAACAACATATTCCATTGTAGTTTAAGCAATTCCCAACACTCTCACAATTGTAATAATATCATAAGTCCTGAATCAATTCCAGGTTACGATGCATTATTTACTCCAATTGACTAAAAAACAAAGAAGAAGCCATCAATGGATATTTCCTCATCGAATATCCAATAAAATTTTTGAGTTCATCATCATGGTACATACAATAGAAAATCATAAATAAATCACCATCATTCAATAAAAATTCCATTAATATTTGATGAAATTTTTAACCGATCATTTAATATGGATCTATCTAATGATAAATAAATGATCAAAATAATAAATTAGAAGAGGATCTGAAGAGAATTTAGTTGTCAAAGGGATCCCAAGAGAGAAGACTTTTCTTGATGATAAATCATGATGAATGGTACACAAATACACCACTATATAAGGATGAATGAGTCCAATAATTTAAGAATAATGAAGTTTCTCTTCTATATTTTCCATTGGTTTCCATCTAGATCAATCATGAAACATTGAAATCTCTTAGAGGGGCAAAAATATGTGATTTCAGAAAAATTGTTACAAAAGTTGAGTCTAAGGGGTTAAAATTAGAGGGATGAATGGTGGTAGAAAAGAAAAAATATCCCTTAATTAGGCACTACATTGTGCTCCCCACTGAAGGGGTAATGTGACCTGCTACAAAGTAAGGCTACTGCCTACCCACTGGCAAGATTGTGTTGCTACGATAGACTGGCTTCTCTAAATATCCTCTACCAAAACATGATGATTATGTTTTCCCTTCACGATTCTATTCAAGCCTAAAATATCCTATCAAAGGACATTAAACAAAAATCACCATATATCAACACAATTTTATCTGAAATAGTTTTTCAACAGATGAAAAGTTCATGTTTTCTCTGAAAATCCACCAACCATAATGGTATGGTCCATTATAACCTCGCCAACATAGCAATTCTTTTCCTTAAAAAGTTGTAGTACAAAATCTATCATTCCTTCTATTTTCATTGAACATAACATAAAATAATTTATATACATTATATCTTTGAATTACAACTCGCTAGATCAATGGAACAATTTTTTTGAAATCCCATCATGCTTCTGATGTCTGACTGCAAGAATGAATGTCAGAATCCAAGATGAAAGCTCACTGTCATCAACCATCATGACCATGATTACCACATTTGTCTAACTCAAAATGATGAAGTGTATTCAACTAGTTACTCCTAAAGAATCTTGTTTCCCCCCCACCTTAGGAATCATCATACAGAATATGAATCTGGTAGTCTAATGACACACCTGGTGCAATTCAATTCCATCACACATGATCAAACTCAAGGAACATATTAAAGATGATACACAAGTCACATTCATTATTATAATCTGAACAAAAAACTCTATGCCAACTAAGCAAAACCATAATAGTCAATCCATTCCCAAAAGGAACCAAATAATTATTAAACACATTAATCATATCTATAATGATCAGCTATCAACATTTCCAACCCACCACATTCAACTTCACATGGAAACACCAATAAATTAACTTAAAAATTATTTCATACAAAGCTAAATAGTATAAATAACTAAATCAGCATGAACCCACCAATCATGATTCCTTAAGACATTGAGTAATTTCGAAATTAATCCAACACCCCTACTATATTCTAAGACAAATTTCAATGAATTTACCCAGTTGTTTCATTAACCAATTTCATCATTCTAATGGCTCTCAAATATTCATCAATTCACTAATTATTAGAGTCCCTCTTAGTTTTTCATAATTTTACCAAAGTTATAATCCAACATATAGTATCTCACAAGAATGACATTTTAATCAAATGTCATGAATTCATCAAAAAATGAGATATTATCAATTCCACTACACAATGGTCACTTGGAGTAACCAGGATCATCTAATTGGAAGTCTTTTGGAACACCACAAACCTTCCCACAAGAGAGTTAATTTGACACAAAATCTAGTCGATTCTCTCCAACATAAGAGTGCCCTTATATTCGCCTCACATTTCATTCATTGGTTTACTCGGCCCCCTACTATTCTATCAGCGAATGTAGTGGATAACAATGACAATTAGTTGATACCACATTATAATGTAGAGCACCAAGAAGTACACAGAACTAGATAACCATGTACTCAATCCACTAAATACAATGATCCATTCAAAATGTGAAATTTCCACCAACATCCTCGAAATTGATTTGGACTTCTAACCTTGGAAATTCCCATACCTTCAAGAAATATGCTACCCCAAACCATGATATTTCAATAAAAGATAAACTCAAGTTGAACATATAATGATAACTCGATGTCATCTACCAGCATAGAGGAAATTTAATTGAAATCACCCTAAAGAGTTCGAAGCCCCATGAGCTTAAAATTAAATATATCAGTTTTTAATATGAAGGAAGACCTTGAACCAAAAAAATAAGAGACCCACTGTCCAGATCTTATGGGATCATCAATAAAACCTAAAACATTTTCAATGGTCTGTTCACAAAATTACTTTTATCTATTTAGTCAACCCACATGTAAACATAGCATGAACACACATACATCATGACCTCTCCCTATTAGGCATGATAACACCACTATTACTATACATAGAGTGATTCCATGTCGATTAATGGACTACCAAACTGTAACTCACACGCGTCTTTAGTTATTCACAAGACAAGGCACTGAAACCACCAAATCGGGGACTCAAAATGATCATCTTTAGAAAGATAAATTCCCTATTAATGAGATTCACCTTAAACCACCTATCACAAAGATTTCAGCTCAATTTGTTGAGTTTCCACCCACACCCTAACATTCCTAGGTCCAACCTCCTATGATATTCACTTGGAATCCAATGGGATTTTCAATATAGATTAATATTCTTAGAAAACATTGGTCCTATACCAGATTCCACAAGTATCAAAGTTCTATAAACACAAACTTATGTCAATAGTACTAGAACTCGAGGTATTCCATACTCTTGGGTTTCAAGGAAACTTACAAGACCATAATTTAAGACTTTTAAAGGATTATCACATTCCTAGGGAATTTTCATCAATGAAAAATACCCTAAAGGCATCATACATGACCATAATTTCACATGGAAAATTATCTACTGGGTTACCTTCATGAATTTCATGACACACTATCACTAGTAACCAGAGTCACATTTATAAGGCCACAAGGACATTCACCAAACTCACACAATGTTTCACTAAGTGTTAAAACTCGAAATACATTATCTAGATACTTATATCCTAATATTCGATAATGGATTAATCCTTACACTAACCACATTTAGAGGGCATATATGCTTTGTTTAGTAAAATATAATACCAATGGGCATAGACGGATCACTCCACATTGACTATATTTGGAACCTTAATCAACCAAAATTATCCATTTTGTAATCACATGAGATTCTTACTAAGGAAATTAATATTCAACAACATTCTAACAAGGTAAAGTGCATTGACTATGAGTAGAGGGATTGCATATTAATCACGATCATCATGACCATCATCATTACTATCATAATTATTGTTCAGGAGATCAAAACAATATTGGCTCACATGACCTCATATCAGAAGTAGACACACATAGGGAATCATCTAATTAGAATATCACCAAGAACTCGTATGTTCATAAAAATAAAAGTTATTGACAATAAAAATTATTATTCATCTCTCATTAGTACAACCATATACATGAAGCATATGTTTCATAATAAAACTACATAGTGAATATGATTCATGTGACGTCTCTTGCTAATGAAACTAAGAGTTAAATCCATATGAAATAACAAACCTAGAAATCCATGTGTGTCACACGAGGTGAAATCATATAATCATAATAGAACAAACCAAGAACATCAAACCCATACCCTTGTAACATGGACCCTCCTCATAAATGGTGTTCATGATAGGCCAATCTATGTTTCTTAATTATATTAGAAACATTCTTATGTCACTTATATACCAACTCCTTAAAATAAGAAAATATTGATATGAACAGATAACATTTTTTGTAATCCTAACCTAAATCAACAGGACATACCTAGGGTTTCACATGACCTTAGGCCTATCTCCCCATATTCCAGAGTCTTCCAACTATTAGTGTGGGTATAAAGTGGAATTATAGTGAGTGTATACCCTCCACAAGAGTATATAATAATAAAAAAATTACCAATATGAATGAAAACTATTAGAGTAATAGAAATACAATAACATACAAACTGTACGAATGAATGCAGGAAAAATAGACTCAAATAATCATACTTGAATATAAGAACACTGATCATCCATCGGGCTGGTCACATTTATAAATAAAAAAATGGAATAAATATAATTAGTATCTACTACACCTAGACACATATCATTGAAGACTCTAGAAATATTTTGATATATCCCTATAGATGATCAAATAGAGCGTGAAAGAACCTATAAATATAATGAGTGATAGATTATTAGGTACCAAAATGTCATGGACTCTTGATCAGGGTGTCAGTAAAATGTAGGTGGACACCACCAATGTAGAACTGAACCCAACCAGAAGAAAAAGAATGTGTGTTCATGTGATAGGATTACTAGTCGGTAAATATATATAAATAATTGAATAAGAATAAAATATAATCACTGAATAGCAAGTAATAAAATTAAAACCAAATACCGAGTGGTCCTAATATTACTATGATGCAATGAATCCTCCATTGTACTTAGATTATCTCCAGTCCATAACATAGTAATAAAAAATTTCGGGAGTATCCAACATATAGATAGAAGACTAGTCCATAAGGAATAAATAAAATGTATTATTCGACATCCATAAGGAATCGATAAAACACATAAACCAACATATACATGGATTTAAGACAACATTCCACTCAGAGTCCTCAGGGAATCCAGATAACACATCACTCGACAACCATGTTACATCGAGATAACATGTCACTTTGTTTTCTCATGTCATTGAGTGATCATGTATTTTGACCTCCACAACACCATCATACCCCAAAGATTTTATCATGGACTGGGTATTCACACCCGCATGCCCCTACCATGTGCTCAGCTCAGTCATCTCCACTGCCATTAACCATTCACACTACCCCTATAATAGTTTTCATAACATGAAAATCCACCTATAATTAAGACAAGAAAATTACCTCCATAGACGATATGATATATCACACAATGGGGAAGAGAATACATATAGTTATAAAATTGTGTATAATCAAGATTTATAGAACCAAACAGTTAACCCAAGTGATCAACAAGTCGAACATTATCAATTATGTTATATATCATGCTCATGGAATCATTCATCAAATTTTTCTTATATAAAAACATATGTGTATTTATACAGGGGATTATGTTTAAACACATAAGTTCATAACATTCAATGGAACAACTTAACACATCATGTGTGAGTAAAAATTGCCTTATATAAACACATTACTGTGATCATCATCAAGAATTTTATCATGAGGATACAAATTCACATACATATGATAAAGTCATCAAACATGGCCTCATATATCTAGGTCTCATGTAATGAATAAACACAGCCTAAAATTCAAGGCATTCATTAGTGGTCAATCCTTGAACATCGATGGATAACAAAAAACTATTGTAAAAGGGTCTAATATAGCCCTTGGAACTTTTTCCAATTACAGAAGAAAAGATACATTAATTAATTAATACATATATATCATTAATTATTTAAGGATTATAATTATTTATAACACACTATGAAATTATGTGGTCATTATCCCCATGTACTGAACCCGATACATCATTCCAATAATCATGGAAAATACCATAGGATAGGGTACATGAGACCTCCAACATAAAATGGAGTCAACAACAAACCATGAAAATCCCAGAAGCTTTTTTGAAGTTGTCTAAGCCCGTTCAACCACCATTGAACTCCATAGTTTTCTATCTCACACCCAAGAATTAAAAATTAATTGATTATATCTAAATTATATTTAATTAATTGTTTTCAAGTAGCTCACATTCTTAGTTGAATGGATTTTTAGCTAAATTACTTACTCAATGTTACCCCTAGATAGAACCCTGGCCAACCATATATAGAAGATCCATAACATGATTCAAAAATAATTTTAGGTGAAATCTCTATCGTGAAAAAACTATACAAGGAGAAATTTAATATAATAAACGTGCATCTTTTTGAAGAAAACCAACTAAGCATCATACCTTGAACCAAAATTTCATCTAATGAAGTTCAATACACTACCATCACACTCTTGATTATAATATGAGCAAAATAATCATATATATTTCATGTTATGAAGTTTGATTAACTAAAATTGACCAAACAAATAAGACACCATCAAGGTACTTACCTCCATTGAATCTTTTTTCCATCGTATCCATTCATCATAATAAGAAATCATCTGAAAGTACAATCCAAAGATCCGTTAGTCGTAGAAAATTCCATCAAAATACTAGGGAGTTTTCATCTAATTAATTAATTAGTTTTTATTAAATGATAAATTAGATATCATGAAAACATTAGAAAAGTGGATTTGGATAGATTTGAGACCTCAATGTGATTTAGGGATACAACTTACAATGACGAACATCCATGATGAACGGTGGAAAAATCTACCACCATACAGGGTAGAAGGAGGATAATATCATACAATAATGAAGGATCTCACCCAAATTCAATATCATTTTCTATATATATCCATGTCAATATAATGATATAACTTAGAGGGAGGAATATAAGAGTGTTCATCTAGTGTTTTCATAAAACATTTATTTAAGGGGATAATATTTGAGGGGAGAATGATTGATGAAAAGAACAAAAACACCTTTGTTAAACCCAATCTAGCATACCTCATAGGCGAGTCAACATCACATTGGATGGATTGTGATACCTTATAGGTAGTAGTGCTCATGCCTTCCCCACTATATAGCCAGCACTATAGTAAAATATTGAATATTACATGCCTCATCTTTTAAAACCCCGAAATTCTCTTTGATATATGTTCTTCCATTAAATCCCAAAATAATATATTAAAGGTTATTAAACAAAAAACACCCTGCTTCAACACCCGATTCACTAAACGATCCATCCACTAGATTAAATGTTCTAGTTTAATTTTAGAATTAACCACCCATAATGGTTTGGGATGTTATGCAAACTATTTATAAATCCTACATCAAGAACACTTACCTAGGTTACCACATCTCAAATGTGGAGACACACTCTCTTGAATCTCAAACCCATTCTCCCAACAGCTTTAAAATTTTCAAGGTTATATCATGTAATATCACTAGAATAGTCATTGAAAGTTCACACTCACCCCTAATTAAGAGATATAATGCAGCTATCATGAGTTCTACCATGATCAATAAATTCATTAAATACTCAAACCTCATGGTCTATGTATCCCAAGTGTCACATTTATAATCAAGGTCTTGACCATCAGTGTCTGAGGTATTGAACCCCAAATCAAGGGTGCATCATGGCCCTCAACACACATATTTTATCCAAAAACATATCATTTTAGTTAAAAAAATATAATTTAAAAGACTTTATCACCCCCAATGGTGAGATCAAATGTCACATGTGTACATAATTAAGAATAATTTACTATAGGTGTATGTTGAAGGGAATACCTATATCATTCGTTTTTATCCATTTTGACCTTCCGTGATCACCACCTATGATTTTCTAACCCACATTCCACATCCCAATATCCTATATCAAGAAAAAAAAATCATATTTGACTAATTAAAACAAATTATAATTATTTACACTATTTAATTCAAATAGGAACACTCCCTAAAATTTCATCAAGAATCTTCCACTCACAAAAATCACATGCCACCGGGTACTGTCTACACCTGAAAAACACCCATGCCCATATCATATAAAATCTCAATTAGTGAAAAAATATTTTAATAAATTAATAAAAATTAGGTCAATAAAGATTCAAAATTCATCAGGGGATGTACCTTTATATAAATAGTTTGTAGTGACTGGTTGACATCCTATCTGGATTTCCTCTAGATACACTGAGGAAAATCCCAATGATATATAAATGATTCGACCATTATCCATTGGAATCATTAATAATACCCAACACTAGATGAACTAAATTTATAGGTAATCAAAGGAGGATTACCATCGAAGATGTACTATGATGAAACTCACCTCGAACATTGAAGGAATCAAAGAAAAACACCAAAAATATGAGAAAAACCAAGGGATGAAGGTGGGTGCAAAAATTCTCTCCATCTCATATGAGTATGGATAAGAAGAGGGGATGGAGGGGTTAATGTGTAGGGGGAAAATTTTATTAATTTCCCACTATTTGGTCAAATTTTTTAGTCTATATGTTTTGGCTACACAATATTCCAATCCATGAACCAATAATTAAGATTACACTATCTCAAGTCATCCCCTCATATAGTTTGGTAACAAATTTTTTTAAATAATGTGTTTTCTATTAAAATATCCACTTAAAAGATATTTTCAATTTTTTATGCTTCATCAGTAACCATGAACCAACACTACAAAAAAAAATAGTAAATCCAAAACCAATGTTTTCTATTTTCCCTAACTATTTATCAACAAAAAAATATAGAAACCCCATTTTGATATTTAAAACTCCACCCTAAATCTCCCAAGACCAGCCCAAGAACCCTAGAAACCTATTGGGTCTCAATCCATACATAATAACAGCTCATCAAGTTCGTAAATGTCTCATAATTCCAATCCAAAACTCAATTATCATGATGACCCCTACTCTAAAGTCAAAAATAAAAATTCCCTTTTGAATTTCCTTCCCAAACAAATGTTTTATATGGTAAATGAAACTCATGAAATCTATCTTATACATTAAGGCCTCTATTTGTGACATCATCAGTCTTTTGGTTTCTACCATGTGGAATATTATCCTTTTTTCTCCATTAATTTTCTATTGGAATATATTTCTAAACATTTTATCAAATATTTCATTACATTCCTCTTGTGAATTGTTCCTTAGTGATCTTCTAGACAATGCATTTACGATTGATAAATTTCTATAAGATGGACCATTCTAAAATATTTTAATCAAAAACTATTAATAAATACCCTGGTTGGGGAGTATCCTTAATAATTCTTTAAACTTCTCTCATGAAATATACAATTATTTATTATCATATTGATTTCAATTTAAAAAATTCAAACGAATGTCCATATATTTTGGAGGATGAAGGAAGAGAGTTGATAATTTTCATTCCAATTTAACACATGTGGTTAAAGAGTGCGGGTAAAAACATTGGATCAATTACCAGTATTCTTAAATTGAATTGAATCAAGAAAATAATTTCCTTAAAATATCACAAGAGACATTGTCGAATTAGAATGTGTCAAAAATCTCAAGAATATTACCCAATCTAGTAATTTGATCCTCATGTGGTTGACTAATGAATTGTATTGTAATTTTTTTTAATGATATACATAATGATATCAATGTGGTTTTCATTTACCCGTGGAGCTAAAATGAGTGGTTGATCCCCCATACATGAAGGTCAACTAAAACTTATTACTGATAAATTCCTCATATAACTATCTTTTAGTAAATGGTTATATCATTTGTATATTAGATATATTGGATCAAAACCATATAGGATTTCATTTTTAACATCCTCATGATCTTCTCAATCAAGGGATTATAATCAATAAATTCATTTCCATTTGTTTTTTATCTATGTTCTCTTGCATGAGAAGTTGAACATGAAAATTAAATAAAATGAAAAGAAAAAAAACCAAATAGAGAAAATATAAACTAACAATAAAAAACTAATAATTTGTTAATGTTCCTTAGAAACCATTCCCTGAAAAAGATGATAAAAAATTAGTATCCCATAGGTTATTGTTAACTTATATGGGAGAAAAAAATTATAATTTATAATTCTTACCCTAACTACAATAAAACTAAGTGTGTAGTGTAGCATATGGTAGTCTACTATTGATCCCACATGAAAAAAATTATTAAATAATTTAAAATTTCAAAATGAATGAAAAGTAAAAGAGAAAATATGATATCAATAATAAGGATTTCATACCATGCATAGTATAGGAATGATCACGTAATAGTGAAGTGAAAATATAATTAACTAATCCAGGTTGTTTTTTGAATTTGGGTTAAGAAATACATTAGTATTGCTCCTAAATATCTACTATAAAAAAAATTCATTTCACAAGTTTAGGTAATCATATTTTTTATGGAATATGTGAAGAAAATAAATATTTAAACAAAACTACTCTAAACCACACAGTGGTAAAGCATGACATTAGCTAATAGAATAATGTTTTAAAAATAACTGAATTAGCCTTAAATAATGGTCATTAACAATAAATAATAATGAAAAGAATAAAATTTAAATACAAACACACAACTTGTATCAATCATAAAAATACTTATTCATTAATAAAAATATCCATTTATTAAATGTTTGTTTCTAAATACACTCACCCCCTCATTCTATCTATGAGAGAGTGTAAAATAAAAATAGATAATTTCACCACATCAACAATCGAGAATTGGAACTCTAGTAGTAGGATTTATCCTAACCCAAAGTTAAACAATTCCTTTAAATATGAATTGTCAAACCAACCCATTAATAAATGTATAGATAGAATAATCTAGATATAACATCGTGTATGTTGTCATTATGCACATTATCTTCTATAAAATCAATAATAATACAGATACAGTCCAATTCCCTTAGACATGAAGTATAATACATGTGCATATCCCCTTCATATCTCACATAAAATATAGTCTATATCAACTAATAAAGATAGATATAAACCATATATATATTTCTTTCACTATTTATTTTTTTTTGAAAATTCTGTCACACGACATGAAATCCACTAGTAAATAATTTAATATTTAGTATCTCCTTCCTCACACCACATACATCATATTTATAGCATGAAAAAAAATCCTCCAACTTACAATACTACTATTTAAACATACCTGGATTACACAAATCCTTTGTCATATGAAGTAGAATCCTCTAACATACAGTGACACAACATATCCTATACCTAGAATGAACATGATATGTTGTGATTAGAATGAAGATCTAAAAATATGATTCTACTCTATTTGATTAATTATTGCATCAAACTCTAAATCAGGTTATGAATTGACTTCACAAACCATGATATCAATTTTTTTAAAAACTCTTAAACTCACACGATCTTTTAAAAGTTCATTTAAAATTTATCCCAGGAAATGAGATTGTGAAATAGTGATTAAACCTATATAATATCAATAATTAATCATCCTCATTGTTGTCTTTGTTCTCTAGAAGATTCTTTACGAAGATTCACACATGAATGTATGTCATTTTCATCCTCTTATATAGGATACTGTGAACTTCAGTGATGTTTTCACAGTGGTATTCAACTTCACTAAGACTACAAAATAGTAAGATTAGGCTTTATAATGATAATCATGGTAAATAATTAGTGGAAGAATATGGTATGTGTGGTGGAACATGAAACATTTGGTGGTCGGTTTTTTTTCTGGGGATGATGATTACGAGTCATGCTTTAAAGAACGTAATTTTTTTAAGGTGTATAGAGGATGGGTGAAGATTAACACCACAAATGTTTTGATTATGGTGAGGGAATCCTTTATCATATTTGATGTGGTAGTAATGACCCAAATTAGTAGCCCCAAACTACCCTATCTGGACACTTATAACATGCATTGACTAGCACTGAGATTTTATCTATTTCCCTTGAATATTTGATAGGTGTAACCCACACAAAGAACCTTCTACACACTCTTATTATCTTCTCTAGTTCTAGTGTGTTCAATTTGGATATTAGTTAATCCATATTTTTATACTTACACACAAACATTTATCCTTTAATAAAATTAAACTCTCCTTTATATATATGTATTAATTTTTCAAAACATAAAATATGTAATTTTTTATATATAAATATGAGAGAGAAATATATAATTGGAGAAACATTATTAATAATTTATCAAATTTTTTTAATTTATATTGAAATATTATGCACCTGAAATATAAATATCAAGAAGAACAATAAAATAACCACTATTGATCCTTGGGTTCTATGGTGACACACAAGAGTGACCATACCTAATTCGAAAAGCAATGAATGTCTTCGAACACAAGGAATATGATTCCATATAGTATCAAACTTAAATATGTATACATATATGTTTCTTATGTAATGCATAAGTCTATAAAATAACCTTGTTCTTGAGAAGTATATCAAGAATTTATATAGAAATATAATGAACGCTAGATCCTATGTATCTGAAACATCCATACAATATCTGGGTCATCACAATATTCGAATGATTATCCTACTCATCCACCACATCAAGAATACAACCTAGATCCTAGTCATAATAGAAATCTACTTTAATATCACTAGCCATAACAACTGGATCCTAGGAATATTAATAATCCATAGTCTTTAGGAATAATAATTAGATCCTAAGAGTATTATGAATCCATGGTCATTGGGGGTAATGACTAGATATTAGCCATACTAATAATCGATAGTTATCTTGTGTAAGCACCATATCCTAGGATGAATTATAGGAATCTAATTCCTGAAAACTCATGTGTAGTTCATCCCTCCCATAATATTTAATATAATATTATATAAAAAGGGGTCAATATACACCCAGTTTCATATCTCTAATAATTTTATGGGTTGGCATCTATAGCACCCAACCCACCATCATCATTATTACCACATTGGGTCACACTACAAATCATCAATTTCTAAGGTGATAATATAAGTAAAAAATAAATGTCTTAAATCATTAACGCACATAAAGGTTTACCTAAAATTGGGTCACCCAGTGAGGTCCCCTAGGTCACATCATAGTCAAGGCACCTAATAGGGTCTCCACTATTCCATACTAATCTCTTGAGAAAAACCTATCACTCATATGAAATAATGTCCCCAATAATCATCAAAATTATATTATAGCTTACTCAACCTCATTAGAAAATTTTTAGGGTCATACCACTAAATAGATTATTAAATTCCCATCTTACTTTCTTAGTCATCGAAGGATGTTCAAGTCACCATACCTATCAATAATACTACCTAGGGACAACCTACCTAGGTTCTCATTTATTATATTGGTAGGAGAACTCACCCCACTCACTCATTATCTATCCCAAGGATATGGTATATCTCTAGGTCCCTTCATATCATACTGAATCCAAAAATCTCTTTCCAAAAACCTTCCCTACAAGAGGTGTCTAAGGAAAACTACTATAATAAAACCAAATTAATTCATTTAATTTGTGTTATACAAAATAGTTTCCAACAAACACCCCTATTATAGTTCCACCACATTAAAACAAATAAAATTAAATGTTAATTTGTTTAATTTTACTTATAATAAGTTCCCCAACTATTGATGGTTAGGAAATCCATCCATTATTAAAGGGTACGTCATGGACCATGACACTAATTCCTATCCATGGAATTTTATATTTTTAATAAAAAATTAAATTATTTAAAGGTTATCCATACATAGTGGCGAGACAACATATGAAATGAATATATATTAAATTCATTTACCATAGAGGTATTCTCAAGGGACTAATTACTTTATTCATGGAGTTACTCCAGCTAAGAAAATACCAGTGACCCTTTCCCATGATTTTTCATGTATGAAATGACACAATCCATCAACATGAAGCCCTATCTCAAGCTATAACATCAAATTTAATTAATTAGAAAGAATTTTAATTGAATTTTTAAATTAATTCAAATAGGTATAAACATCTAATAACCTGTAGGGTCATTACCCCTCATATAAACTTTGAATAACTACTCCTAAATGGTCTATTGAATACCCCTAACAACATAATGGAAAAATAATTGACATCTATCAAGAAAAATTCTCTTAATTTTTCCCAATTTCATATATTTAGAATGAAATACCTAGAAAATTTCATTGGGAGTCGTTCTTTAATTGAAATGGTGTGCACCAATGTGTAGACATCCCCCCAATATGTCCTCTCACCATGCCATGAAAACACCCCATCACATCAGGATAATAGTACCATGATCTAATGAAATCTCGACTCAAAAATAAATGACGACGAACTTAAATGAAATAGAGATCATGGAAAAATAAAATAAAAGTAGAATGATATGTAAAATTACATTAATCACATCTAAAAATACATAGGAATTACTCCATTTGGATGTGGGGGAGACCCGCCCCAGTCCATATGCATAAGGGAGAGGATAAAAGATGAATAGGGGTTAAAAAATCACCTGGGGTAAAAGGTTCATTTAAACCTTTTAATTAAATATGGTATCCTGAAAAGGTACCACATAGTTTTTCAAACCATTTAGTTTTCACTATCCCAAACCATGTCATCTCACACAATTTGGCTGTATGGCTTTCCAAACCATTTTCCAACAAGGACACACCATTTGAAAAAAATATATAGGTTATTTATAGTTTTCCTACAAGAATTCACAGACCATGTTCCGCAGCCCTAGAAAAAACTACATGTCATGGTTCACCTTGATGGTTTTCCCTAATCACATAGTGGCTCTGCGATTGGATAAACCCATTTTTGAAATTACAAATTCAACCAAACCTCCCTCAAACTCCACCTGAGCAACTTAGACAACTCTCATGCCTTAATCCACTTCCATAATCATCTTTCCTTGATGATACAACTCTAAGAATATGAATGCAAATTTTAATCATTAGAAGGGTTCCTCCTACAGAAATTAGAAATTCATATTGTCTCTGCATTTCAAATCCCATAAATACACGAGTCTTTACAATTTAAATTATATTAGATTTGTTAATTATGAAAAATATTAATGGGTTATTTTGGAACCCAATGGATGATTATAAGTTTTTTATTTATAATTAATAGTTATTTACCTCCATGGATGATGATAGGTGGTCAATAATTTGTAATACCAATGAGTGACGAATGGTAAAGATGAAGAATAAATCTTAATTAAATGTACAATAGAAGAAAATTTGAATTATAACACTCGATAACACATTGGTGTATATATATAATTTTAAATGTTAACATTAAAGGAGTTTGGAAGTATAAATGACTAATCAAGGTATTGAAATAAATTGTGTTTCCAGCGGTATTGCTACTACCGTATGAAGATGGTTATTTTAAGAGGTTTTTATATATAATGATTATTGGGATGTACTTATATATGATCTAGAAAAAGTGATGAAGGGTGATAAAAGCACTATAAACTACATATTGTTACTAGTGTATTTGATGATATATCCTAATATTTAAAAAACCTGAAAACTAATGTTGAATGTTGAACCACACCTGGTTGTTATTGATGGACTTAGGTTAAAGGGATATAAAATCTATAATATATTATTTAGAAGTTATAGGTGGAGATGTAGTTGAAAATACATTATATATATTAATGTATAGGTATACAATTACACTCTTAGATGTTATGTTATAGATGAATATAGTATGCATATGGAATAAAAAGAATTGGTATTTTCTGAATTATATCATAGTTATATTATGGAATTTACAAAGGAATGAATATTATTTTGGTATATATGATATTTCAGAAAATAAAAGATATTTTTTTAAGATAACTCTAAATTGAAAACTGGTAAAAAATATTACATGAAACCTAAGAATAATTAACTCACAAAAATGATTCATATTGATTTAAAGAATGATTCGGAGTTATAAAAGAACAACTAAATGTAGTATTGTGATGAATATAGTAGTTACACATTTGAAAGATACCCTATCAGAAGAAAAAATGAATATTGTTAACATGAGTGAATCAAAAAAATGAGACATCTACAGAATTAGTGATGTGTGAAAAACCTATATGTTTCATAAGGTAAGTCAGATGCTACTATGTTACTATATTGAAATTTCAATGTAAAAAATTTAATTGTGTAAGTCAAGCGAATATCACATAAGTTAATGAATTAAAACATGTAAACAGATTTCATATAACATTCATGTGTTGTGAAAGTAACGGTATTTTTTTGTCTGTTATATTTTATTATGAAAAACACAAAATTCAAGTCATGATAATATAAAATATATATATAATCCTTAAAGATAATTTAAAAAAAATCAAGGATACCTTGATGAGGTATGACATTTATATATTCATAGGAATTAAATTTGGTTGAATGATATTTGAGGAAAGTTGAAGATATGAATTATAGAAAATGAATTTAGTAGAACAATTTTAGATATATTAAGATGGAGTTCATTATGATATTGGTATTGATAAATTGAATGTAGTGATTAGGGGAGTCCAAAATCAATGTTCTAAAGATCTGTTGGGTCAATGAGCTAAGGATCCAATACATAAATTACTAACGGAATCAAGAATACTCTGATTATTTCCAATCTAAATATTAGAGAAAAATAAAAATGTTTATAAATAACCTATATAATTTTTAATATTGAATTAAATAGATAAGTGGAAACTTTGGAACATATATTCTATAATATAGTGAGTAATGATGACAAAAAACATTCTATATAAAGTCAAAAAATCAGGGTACTCAGAGTTATTGATCATAAAACAAACCATCTGTGCATCATAAAAGTACCTAAAGATTATGTTCTTTAAGAGATGGAAGTAGGTGCTTAATATAATATTTTTTAAGGCTCTGAGGAAGATCATCATTATTTTTAGAAGTAGTTTAATAGAGAAATATACTTTATGCAAATGATATTAATAAGTTTTTTATTTATCTTTGTAACCTTGTGGGATCCAGTATAAAGAACATTTCAAGAGAAAAAAAATATTTCTAGGAGATATCCTCTTTGATAATGGATGATACCCTCTCACACCACTTACAATTATTATTGATTTTAGTAGAATATAAAAGGCTCAGACATGACTCGAAAAGTGGAAGCAGTTGATTCCCACAATGAGGGAAAAACTTGTAATAATAATTTTTATTACAATATATTTAGTTTTAATCTTTAATGTGGGGTGAATGTTTATAATATCACATTAGATCTATTAGTCCTAATATAGAGCAGAGTTTTGAATTTAACAATGGGGTAAAATTTTAAGTGGATTTTTTTAAAACTTATCTACACTGATTCACCACTCCTTGTGAGGTTACATGATCCAATAAAAAACATATTAAAGACCATGATTCACATAAAATACAACATAAGTGTGTTTTGTATCAATTAGAAAATATAAATCAAGTACTTCGAATGTCTTATGGTTCTTTCCTATCATTCAATGGTTTTGATTAATTTATGGAATTAAGAAGAATTTATGTCAATTGGTGTGGCTTACAAATATAATAAATGATGATGGGTAGCATTTTTACACAATAGACTCCCCTTAGTGGATCAAAAATGATCACGAGTATCTTCAAATTATAAATTATTTGAGAAACCTCTATCTATATCTACAAAAAGATATAATGAATAATTTTTGAGAATATAGTGAAATTCAATGTATCTCACTGATTGTTTAAATTACTTATAACTTGTCAGCATTTTTATTCTTGGAGAACATTTAAATTATATTTTTTTTCATATATTAATCCCAAAATAATATTCTGATGATAACGATATTTACTTGGACCCATTAATCGATGATTTGAAATTGTTATATGATTTGGGTGATACGTCGTACAATGATCATATAAATGAAAATTTCACATTGTGTTCCATGTTCTTTGATTTGAAAACATTATTTATTTCACATATATGTTTTTAGGGTATATCATTAATCGAATGGAATGGTGGTTAATATTTTAAAAATTATGTACCCAATTAGGATGAATGATTCCATTCATATAGTGTGCTTCGAACATTATAATTATTTCCCCAGTGAAATAAATAATAGCCATGGAGGAAATCATTTCATGGAAATTTAGATTAAATTAAATCACTATCACCATTATCAGGGGTTGAATAGTTTGAAAAATTTTAGGATATTGTTAATGTTATTTGTATGGAAATTTTAAATTTTCGTATAAAACATATGTAAAAATTAAAATGTTTTAAATTACTACATTGTAATTTTTTATATATCAATAAATTTATTGCTTCAGTGAATATATAAGAAATGTATGTGATATTTTCATTCAATAATTTAAAAATTCACTAGAAAAAAATCCAATTATAAAATGAAGTCCAGGTTATATATTATTAATATAGGGAGAATGGAAGGGTTAGACCAATAATGGTAGAGTTATAAACATTTATTATTCCAATGACTTACACACTTTATTGAAAATAAATATTTCATTCTTTCAATATCCTTATTTGTGTAATGGTTTCTTAGGGGAATTAATATAATATAAAGATTATCATGTAGGTGAAAATGTTTGCGTTAAAGAGATTAAAATAAAATGACTATCATGTTTGGAAAAAAGATTGAACTCTTTTTGATTTTTAATGAATTCTACCGATTAATTTCAGTAATTTAGTAACCATGATTTGATTATTTTTCATAGATATTTGTAATAAATCTATATATATTGAAGTCATGAACTAAGGATAAAGATATTTCTATCATGTTTTTTAATTAGAAAAATTATTTCTGCTTTCATCCATTGATATAATGGTTCACATGGTTATAATGATTTGACTATGTGTCATGATACATTATTTATAGATATATTTCATTGAGAATTATATGGATATTTTGAAATATTATAAAAAAAATGAAAGTCATTTATAAGGTTATATTTCATAGTGATGTATTATTGAATAATTCAATGAATTATTCACCGAAAACCTATCTTATGCGGAATTAATTAGTCTCCAGAAAAAATAGACAAAGTGGTTGATTTATGGGTTATAGAATTCGTGAGTGATATGTTTTTTCTTTGATCTCCAAAGAGAAGGAATAGGCCCACTATTACACTTTACATAACTTTATACTGGTTGTACCATATATTAAAACCGATAAATTAATTATCATGTATTTGAATCCATCAAGGGCTGAAAGTAGGATATCAAATATGTAAAACTAATAGTTTGTAATATGGTTTATAAAATATATTTTTAAGGATTTATTCAAAAATATAAATTAAATTTTTTTAAAAATCCAATATCTAGACAAAAGACCAAGTGTGCACGTATCATCTTATAATGGTTATATATTTAATAATTATTCCTTATAAAAAAAGGAATAGGATCAACACAGTATTACAAAAAATAGTGGAGTAACTCTTATAAAGGAAGTGATGCATGTATCTAGTACCATGAATGGAAATCCAATTTTTGTGTGTATTTCACACTTTGGAATCATTGAAAAATATACGATTTGGAATGTAAAATGTTCCAAGTGGGAAACAATTAATGGAAATGTTTTGATAAAAAGATTGTAGTTTAAATCAGTAAATTTGGATTCCTGAAAGTGAATTTCTGTAAGGAAGGGTACCTGGATGAACTATTGATAATTGAATCATAAATAGTACAAGTATTTTATTCCGTAGATCCTATAAACATAAAATTTTAAATTTTTATATTTAGGACTAAAAAAATGGGTCAAACAAAATTTCACCGAAGGTGATCTTTTCTACACAATAATTCCATCATGTTTCCACTATTGATGAAATCATGTATATTATATTGGACCATAATGAGGGGTATTGGATACTTGATAAAGGGTCTGAATCCATTCAAATTTTAAATAAAATAAATAGTTCAATGAATAGGTCAAATGAATATGATAGGGTTTTTATATATAATGTGCTTCCTCAAAATATAATGTATTCACTAATGTATTTACATAATCTAAATTACATTTTGAACCATTTTTGTATATAATGGATTTTACATCTATTACTGATATGAATATCAAGGTAAAAGTAATAAAAACTGTTAAAAATGAGAGAATTTTAGAAGTTGAATAACATTTTGGTCGTGGGAAACAACCTGAAGGTGATAAATAATGACAAAGAAAAACCTCAAAACAAATTGTAGTGGTGTATTATGGAAGTGTGAGTAAACATCATTAAGCTGAGCTGTATAGGTAAAATATTCTAGGATATATGGAGTGTTCATGGTCAACCTATTTTTGATAAAAATTCAATTTACATTATTTAAATTGGGTAAAATACTACAAGTCACATGATTATTTAAATAAATACAAGAAAAAATGTTATTATTTCATTTAAGTAAATATTTTAGGACTTAAATAGGGTACCATTATTATAATATTTATATATTTTATAAAAAATTTGAATAATTAAATCTTTATTTACTCTTCATTATCCCTTGTAGAGTATATTTATATAATAGTTCACATTAATGGTCTTTGGAATGGCTCATAATGAAATTTAGGAAAATCATATGAAACATAATCTTAGGAGTTTAATTAAAAAACTAATAGCCTAAACAACAATTATACACATAAAAACATCATAAAAAAACTTGGGATTATTTCATTAGTTTTCAGGAATATGAAACATTTGAGATACATTATAATTTATATATCATATTTGAAATTACATGTATTAATTAGTATTATTCAAAATTATCAATTTATGTTACAAAAAAACAATACTTAAATAAACAATGTGCATCAAAACCCAAGTAACATTAAGATAAAGAAATGATAATGTACAATTCACTTAAAAAATAAAGCTATGCATTTTAAATCTATTTTAAAACATTTATGTCATATAAAAAACATCGTTTTTGTTCATATATAAATTGATGCATCAAAATATAAAGAAACTTTCATCTCATTTCATGTGTAATGGATGAGAGAGAATGTAGATTAAAACGGACAAATTGTAGATAAAAACACATAGAATGTATGGTAATCATGAGTATGTATGGAATAATAGATTATTTTTTCATTAAATAGATATTATATAATAATTACTAATTATTTTTGGATATTTTTATCTAGTTTAGAAATAAGAATATTCATATATTATTGATGAAAAATGAATGATTATAGTGGATCAGAAGCATCCAAAACTGTAAATCCTATAAGAGTAGAATGTATTATCATGTCATCATGAGAATACATCAATTAAATACACTGGTGTATACAAATAAGAAGATGAAAATGATAAAGGGATAAATGGAGAAAATAATAGAGAACGATTTTTTTATGTTGATGTGATAAACCTCCTTCTTTGAAGGGAACAATTAGAGGAATCGACTTAATAAAAATCAAACATCGATAAGCCACACACCCATATTTTTGAGGACATTAATTACTCTTAATGGCCTTACATACTCAATGTTATCAATTTTATCATAATTATTTATGATAAATTTGAATAAAAACTATTAATACCTTTCATGTACAATAGTTTTATAGGGTAATTTTTTTTTATTGTTATATATCAGTACTCACCCATCACCTCGTTCTGAGAGGTACAATGGACAATAATAAAGGCAGTATTCTCCAAAAAATTTACTTCCAAAAGACCATGTCATAATTTGGAATCACATATCTCATTTTTTGAGTGTTACACTATGTGTTCCTTATGATGATATTGATTTTAACACTGCTAAAATTTCTATTAGAAATTTCATCGGATGATTTTTCAATATTATAATTGATCATTATGAAAATGAGTTGTGTAATTTATTATTTTTTATTGGAATTTAATTCTAGTTGATGAATAGTGGTTTGATATAAGAAATGTTATTATAAAAGGATAAATGGAATGGGTATTTTTTTTGCTCAGGTTTAGATAGTATAAAGAATTACATGATTCATTGATAATACATGTTAAGGGTACTTTTAACCTACTAATTTCAATGTTTCATTTCATAACATTACATGTTTATGCAGATACATTTTTCTAAAATAAAGATATGACCTATATTGAATATTAAGATAAAATGTATAGAGATAAATTAGTGAAATGATTGGTCCTGAGAGTGTAAACTAAATTTTCAATCATGAATAGTTGGAATCCTTGATTATGAATGTATACATAAGTTACATTTTTAATGTAATATTATCCAATATTTAATTTTCAGTCATTATTACTATTTAACATGATTCAATTTTTTATAGGTGTATATATCATAATTATTGAAAGGGACAACCATGGATTTTTTTGTATTTTTTAGTCTTACTATCACATCAATATAAATAGTATCGATGGATGAAGATGAAATTTTAGTTAGAGCACACCAAGTAGCCACAATGTTTGAAAAAAAAATAATTGGTTATATGATATTTTTAATACCTACAATTTAAGAGTAAAACTCTATATTATAATTTTAAAAAATCTACTTTAATTTTATATATATATTATTCATTTTTATTTTTTATAAGGCTCACTAAATGGTCATTGAGATCAATTTAAATAATAAAAATATATATTATTTTGGATATAATGAATATGTTTCTAAAAAATATACCACACAGAATATCCCATATGAATTATTAATACACCACATCCAACATTTTCCAAATAAACATCAAATTATTATTTTCTACAATATGTTTTAAGAATTAATTTATTTTAATAGAGTGGTGTTTGTTAATCATTAAAAACATAGTTTGAGAATAGTCAATGCATACAAGAAACCTATGGATTTATATAATTAAATAAGTATTAGAGTATAAATAATATGATTTAACTATCAATAAATATATTAAAAAAATTGATTTATATTTATCAAGGCATCTATAGATTATTAAGAAAATTAATTAAATCAATTTTGGTTATTACATTGGTAAATTCATGAATTATATCATATTCTATCCACAAACCAACATCCCATAAGAAGTATTTCTCAAGGTAATTAAAATTTAATTTAAATTATTTATTCACCACTCGTTTATAAATATTTCTACATGCCACCAGATCTATTGAAATTCATCATATTAAAAAGTGGAAATATATTTTTTTTTTGGAATGAGTGGGGAGCTTATATGGTGTTAGAATGTTTGTAAACACCATGAAGTGATGGTTTCCTATTAAATTTGTGATGTTTTTATTTTATCATAGATTAGGATGATCCAGTTTATCTACTATAAATTTATTTGATTTTATTATCATTGATTATATGGTTTAAAATGTGTGTTTGAAATTTAAAAGTGACATGATTTCTCAACACACTAAACTCCTAATAAAACCCCAAAAAACACATGGATTGAGAAGATACATTATGAAATTTTTTGATTATCCATTTTCAAATATATAAATTAACCACACAGAAATAAAATAAAAGGTATGAATTATTTGACTAAAAGTTTATGTTTTTATCTATAAAGAAATATTTTAATTCAAAAAATACATCACATTGTTAAATCTAAGAGACCTTAATAAGACTATCATGATAATTTATAAAAATTTCTACTTATTTATTTATAACAAGTATGAATTAATTACACATCATTTTGACACATGATGTATCTAGTATGGCTCAAAGTGCATGTTTTTTCATTTAAAAGTGAAATTTAAATTCAAAACCCACATCACTTACACACAATTGAGAAAACACAGACATATTGTGATAATAATCCATTATATTGATAATTTATTTATTTATGCCATATTGGAATTAATTTTACATTATTTAAACACACAATGTAGTTGGTAGGATTAAAAGTGTTGGTTTTCAACTTAGAATTTACATATTTCTTAGAAATGCATGTAATATTTTCAAAATTAAAAAAATAGACTCATGCAATCAACAAAATCTAAGATTGTTATTACTAATTAATTTATTTTGTTTAGGAATTAACTTTATATCATTCGGACATATTTTTTTTTATCATACTAAAAGTGCGTGTATTCATATTAATGTTACAGTTTATTTCAAAATGATTGTTACACACTTTAAAACGATAAAACATGATCAAATTATTGTGATAATTTAGGAAAATGAATCGTTATTAATGTTTTACATGTATTATTTCAACCATTTCATTATGATATACATTGTGGATGATTTTATTGAATGTGATTTTTTTCAGATGAAAAATGGAATTTTAGTTTATACTGTGTTCCACAACGTCAAAACCAATCAAACACATTTGGACTATATTGATAAATTTGTAAAATATTGTTTTATTCATTTGGAAATTTTATAAAATAATCATTTTTTGTTATGATGTTATGTATGGATAATATGACTAAAAGTGTGCATTATCAATTTAAAAACTGGCATTTTATATTATAACCCATGTCACATTATCAAAATCAATAAAATACACAAAAATTATCATGATACTATAGAATGAATATAAATGATTAATTTATGACATGTAAAAAATAATAGTACATCATTATTACATGGGGTGTTGTCGGTATGACCTAAAGTTTGTGTTTACATTTTAAAAGTGATATATTAGTTCAAAATAGACATCACATAATTGAAAATGAGAAAAATTCTCAGAATTTTATAATTATTTATAAAATTTGTTATTTATTGAATTATTGATATATATGAGTTAATAACACATCAATTTAACATATAATGTGGTTTATTTTACAAAAAGTTCATTTTTTTCTATTTAAAATTAGATTTTAGATCAAAATGCGTATGGCATAGATAAAATGAAGAAATTGTACTTATAATTCCATGATAATTTAAGAAAATATTTCCAGATTCATTATTTATGTGTATAAATGAACTTAAAATTAGTCTGATCTATGGTGTGGATTATGTGACTAGATGTGTTTGTTTTCTTTTTAATATTTACATTTTAGTTCAAAACATGTGTCATATATGCAAAACTGAGCAAGGACACCCAAAATATCATGATACTTTTGGGAAAATATTATTTATTTTTGAGTTCTTGAAATTAAATACATATCAATCTCTTATAGTGTGTTACCAATTTGACTTCAAGTTCATATTTTCAATTTAAAAGTGACATTTGACCTCAAAACATATGTTACAAAGTGAAAACAAAGAAAACACGCTCAGTTTATCATGATAATTTTGAAAATTATAGATTATTCATTATAGATTTATATATATATTAGTCATACATGTGGTTTATTTGATATGACTGAATGTATGTGTTTTTTTATCTTAAAGGTGACATTTTAGTTTGAAACACGTGTTACATACTCTAAAATCAAGTAAACAATGTTTGGTTTTTGCGATATAGTAAGAAAATATTCTGATATTAATTCTTGAAATGTAGTATTTAACATTATGTCAATCGTATACCAAGTGTGACTACTTGACTAACGATGATGTTTATAGATTAAAAGAAACATTTATTTCAAAATAAGTATTATAATTCAAATCCCAAATAATACATCTAGATTGTATTGATCCCTTAGAACAATAATCTACGATTCAGTTTTGAATTATATGATTTAAGTTAACATACGTCTAACACATGGTGTATCTAGTATAATAATGCGTGATCTTACTTTAAAATATATATTTTAGTTCCAATCACACATCAGATGCTCAATGATAATAAAACATGCACAGAGTGTCTTGATACTTCAAGAAAATGAGTAGTTATTCATTTTTTGATATATAAGAATTAACCTTCAGTCATTTTGACATGTAGTGTGGCTAGTATGATTGAAATTATGTGTTTTCAATTTTAAAGTGACATTTTATTTTTAAACCGTTTTTAGATACTCAAAACAAGGAACATTAACACATATTCTCATGAAACACAGTACAACGACTGGTTATTAATTTTTAATATATCAGAATCTACCTAATATAAATCTAATACAATTTGTGGTCAATTTTTTTTAAATAGAATGTTTTCAATATAAAAGTGATATTTTAATTCAAAATAGGAATTATATAATCATGATTGAGAAAAAATTAATATTATTATTATTATTTAGAGAAGTCATTGGTGATTAATTTATGATGTTTATAAATTAACCACATCTCATTTCCCTTCCAAGTGTGATCGAAATGATTAAAAGTGCATGTTTTCAACTGAAAAGTGGTATTTGAGTAAACAACATGCATAGAATACTCACAACATAGAATATTTGATCATAATATCATGTTAATTTATAATATATATTAATTTTTCATTATCAATTTTTAATTATGTTTAATAATTATTTGAAACTTTTTATTTATGTTTTATTTATGATTTTATGTGTCATATTTATGTTTTATTTATTTCATTATGTAGTATTACTAAAACATTCATTTCTCTTATTAAAGGAACACACTCATTTTTATGGACTTTTATTGATATCTATTGAATTCTCATATGAGTTTGATTCTTTTTGAGTAAGTTGAGATTTTTTATTTTTTGTAATGAATTGTACATATGAATGTAATTGTAATGTATTGGAATGTTTCAATGTAAATTTATTTTTATTTAATATTAAAAATTAGAATATATTTTCTATTTTTTGTAAATATTTTATTTACTATAATAAATATGTTTTTTGTACTAAATGGATATTGTGATTTTTGATAATATAACAAGACACTATAAAGGCTTATATGTCCTTCATTAATGATAGTAAAAGCTCTAATAAAATCCTTATATTATTAGTTATGGTGTAAGAACTAATAAATAATATTTTATTACTTATAAAAGGTTCACTAATAAGCTGTAAGTCCAGATTTGATAGTTGTGACTTGTACTAGTTATTTTTTAGTGCTAATAACAATTGACTTCATCTATTAGTTTTCACAATATCAGTTCTGTTAAAGTGTTTAAATATATATTTATGCATTATTTTAAATTCCAGATCATTAATATTGATATTTAATAATATAATTAACAACATCATTGAATATGAGAATTTAGTCAAATTTTATGTTTGTTATTCTACTTCAGTTCAAACATGTATTCTCATCCTTTTATGTTTTGTGTGGGAACAATTTTCGATGTTATGTTTTTGAAGATCTGGAAGTCCAATTATTATATGTCACACTTGATGAAATGGATGTAGATAATACAAAAACACTATGGGATATTCATATATAAGAAGAAAAAGTAAGTTCATTGGATCAAGTCACATCTGTTGAATATAAGTTCATCTAGATCCTTGAAGTGCCACATCCATGAAAGGATGCTAGATAATGAGAAATCCAAAAGGTGAGTAAAATGAATGAATTTGGACTAATTAGTTCAATGTATAGAGAATAGTGGAGTCCAATTATGAAAATTATAGGTAGGATTATTCATTGAAACACATTGACTATTCATTCATGTTTCATTGGAATCATTGATGCATATAGAAGGGGACTACCCTATATATAGCACATGTTCTAGAGCCGTTGAATGATATAAAGAAATCATGGTTAGGAGACACTAAGGCGGATATGATGAATCTTTTTTTCATGGGTTTACAGTGAAATAAATGTTATGAAATAATTATCAATTATGATCAAAAGAAGATATACACTATTCAAGGGTATTTTTTTGATCAGAATAATATGCTCTATAGGGGAACACATGATTCTCGAGAGAATGGTTTGTCACTAGTATATTTTAGAAGGTAGGGTGACTGGATAATTTTATATGAACCACTGTGTAAGGGGTTCTGGTCCACTTGTCTAATGAAGAACTAACATAGTCTTAAATGGGTCTAACATATGGTAGAGGTGGCTTCGGAAGGAGAACACATGGGCACATCCAAGTGTCAGAGGCTAACTTCTCGAAGGTAGAATTCTTGAAGCAGGGGCATTATAAGATAAAATAACTAAGTTTTCAGTGAGACTTCAAACAACAGTCTGAGTAGGATATTTATAATTTTATAATTCTTATAACTCTGATGCACTTATTTGATTTGAAAAAAATATGTGTTATGATTCTATATTGGATGTAAGACACAGTTTCTAATCCATATATTTCCTGTGTGTTTTGGGATTGTGTATGAATTAATATTTTATTGTTCGTCATGTTCTTGTTGTCTTTCTAATTTTATAGAAGGAAGACCATGAGGATACTATAACAAAAGGTCATGGAAGACTCGATAAAGTGATTGGGGTAGCTAAACTTCTTAATTCTTAAAATTAATATCATGTGAATTGTTTGATTGTAGGAAAACACTTCACGTGGTTGATGTTATAATTCACTAGTGAACTAAAATAAGGAACTTATGATTATCATAATCAATTTATTTATCTTGAAAAAAATGGTATTAAAGATCAGTTATAGTTCTTGAAGGCAGCTCATGATAGAAGAGTGTTTAGTGGATTAGTATATCAAGGACTATGATGAAGTATCAATAATATAGTTGAAATGGTACCAGAGGTATTGTAGGATATTTAATGTCATCTTGTCTAACATGAATCATAAAGGGTGTTCATTTATGAGGTGAATAAATATATAGATAGAAGTATTCTAGGTTCTCATGTTTATATAGTCAATAATATTACTATAAATATTTCATTGGAATATAGTACTAGATGGTTTCTGGGAATATTAATACTCTAATTTACTTTTATGTTTCATACAAGATGTTCCTTTTATTGTGTTGGAATTTGGAACATGATGGAAGGCTGCTGTAAATTTAAAAAAAATCATGATCCCTTATGTAATTTAGTTCAGTGGGATTTCTATTTATGGAGGACTGGGTTTTGTCATTTAGGCACTAGTTTGATGATCAGATGGTTTTAGTTGTACATCATGGCGAGCACTGGTGTTACTGCCACTTTAGGGTCTATAGTTAAAATTGATGGACAATTCAACCATAAGTGAGGCTCATAGAACTACATGGATTTGAATACCAGAACAAGGACTATTTTGGATGTTTTTAGTCATGTGACAGATGATGGATGTTCCTGGAATGTGGTTTTAGGGTTTATTTAATCCACAATAATTTCTATTAAATTAATTTTATCTAATATCAGAAGGTCTATTCCCATAATGATCAAATTATAAAGGTTTCAGAATCATGTATCTGAGAGTAGGTGACTAAAATAGATTCAAAGTGTTTATGAAATCCGATATTGAGTAAGGTTATATAATTGTATTGTTTCATTACAAAATGATTGAGATTATATAGAAGGATTTAATTTTATAAGCCTCATGACTCATGGAAAATTGGTGGGTTTTGAAGAATCTGATTGAAGGATAATTTATTATGGTGAAATTCATGTCCACCAGAATATGGTTTGCTATAAAGAAGGATAAAATATATAAGGGAGTGGGAATTCACATGGTGGTCGGTGGGTGGGTTCATGTTTTTAGAATGTGTAGAAATGTATAAATATCTTGAAGGAGATATCGTAAACAAGTGTATTCATGATTGGGATCAAAGGAAAAGAAAAAGGAGTCTGAGGTATGATTTTTCTTTCTCCATGATAGTTATAATAAAGGTAAGCTGTGAATCATGATTCATGTGAATGATTTATGTAACTTTTTTGTTGGAAGTGATATAATTGATGGTGTGTAGGTTTTCTCATTATAAATGATTTTACCTTGATAATAATAATAAAATCATGTTCTAGTGGGTTTTCCTCTCATGGAAGACATTATATGTAAACTACTTTCTTCAAAAAATCATGAAGAACCATGATGAAGGAAAACTAAAAGGTAGTCCAAAATATGGGAGATGGGGTAAAGTTGGAGTGATGTAAGATTGTTTACTAAGTTTACCATTGTTGAAGAAGATTTATTTGTAGCAATAAATGAAGGGTAACATGATGTGGATGTTATTTTTGTAGAAGTGTGTGTTTGACTCAGAAAAAATATGTTTTGGTTCACTTGAAACATGTGTAATAATGATTCATTTCCATTTTCGAAAATATATTTTTGATTTTCACCACATTACATGAAGTAGGACGAGTGTTTTTATATCGCCTACATGTTCTTTAGAAGGTCTAAACTTTGGAAATAATAAATCTGGAGTAGGGAGAACCAAAATACCATGAACATGTTTTACCATAAGAACTTATATTTATATGAAAATGATTATAAGAAGATTGTTAAAGAAATGGATGTTCCCTTAAAATTGAGGTGGGATCCTCAAATGATCCTAACTAAGGATGTATGTAATGGGAGAAAAGGGCCACCCATTTCTTCAATTCACTAAATAAAATATTATTTTCATTTCTGTATGCAATAAAAATAAACATTCCAAATGTTATAGAAAAGATATTTCTAAATTATTTAATTGGAGTTCAATGCACTATGAATATATATGATTGTGTAATATTAAGATATTAGAGTTTTTCAAGTAGATTAAGGCTATATACCCAGTTCATAATGCATATTGATGATGAAATTTCGAAAAATAATGAGGATATAAACTACATTCACGTTTTATTTGAAGAGATTCCATGGACTCAACCAGATGAGCTTCATGGTTTCTATATAGAAATTGATTATGGTTCCATATATTTGAGCATGAATTCATCTTGAGGGAGTATGTATGATTGAAGTGGTCGTAGTGGAGAACCATGCATGTAATGAGGAGGGAGGGTGATGGATGAAGATTGGTTAAATTTTTGTGCAAGCTTGAGAATGGACTTCAAGTGGTCGTTTTTAGACTCAGCCTATAAAGAAATATCTCAAGTGGGGGATTGTTATGTTTAGTGTGAAAAATGAGGTCTAGGTTATGTGTTAGAAACTATTGAAGTTTAATCATAAAAATTTACACTGGAAAAAATAATTTGAGACAATACATAAACTCATGGGGCTTCATGATTTAGTAAGAAAAATTGAATTCATAGAATGTATTAGCATCATTTTATAAGAGTGTCAGGTGGATCCATAAAGTGTCATATTATTGGATGGATTATAGATGGTTCGATTAGTGAAAGGTGATTCCAGTTATATTAGTTGGATTAATGAGTTCAATAAATGAAGAAAATATGAATACAATTTTGGAAATGTAAATGAAGATTATATGGAGTAACAGATTAGAGATTTTTTTCATATTTTAGATGAATCGTTAACGTAGATAGAAAGGGAATCATTAAAATACAACACTGGTTTTAGTTAATGTTATGGTGTGAAAATTCATTTTTAGAAGGAATTTAGGTTGATAAAATAAAACACCCCTCATGGGTTTTTGATATAGTAAATTTTACAGAAGATTCATTAGTATTGATCAGAAGTTGTCATTTACTATGAACAAAGATTTAAGAGTTTATGAAATGGGTGTCACAGGGAAACATAGTTTGTGTGAGCCAATGGTGGGCCATAAACATGTTTTGGAAATTAGTGTGATGGGATAACTAGGTGGGACTCACTATATATGTGGGATTGGTCCACATGAGAAATGAGGAACTAATTGAGAACTGGAGGGGTTTGATATGAGGCTTGGGGGGCTCCAAAAGGAGAACACATTGGAAAATCCTGTTTATGGAGGCTGAAATAAGGACACAAAATTTCTAGGAGTTCCAAAACATGAGATAGCTAAATAATTAGTGGGACTTATTCTAGTAGTATGCTTTTGATTATAGAAATATGGTTATCCTTGTTACTCGGATGCACATCATTTTTATGAATGAATGAGATGTTAATTTTCTACTTTGGATATAAAAAATGTTGTTTAGAAAACAAAATACATTTTTGTATTATTATTGAATATTTTTACATGTTTTGTTGTTCATCATGTTATTATTAATTTTTTAATTTCTCAAAAGGATGAACTTGAGGCTACTAGATCAAGAGGTCAACTTTAATTTTATGCGGCGACTGGGGGGCCTTGTTTTCTTAGTACTAGAAATCGTATTCCTTGGGGAATTTTGATCAAATGAATTTTATTTTTATGATTAATGTTCCAATATACAAATGAACTATATAAAAAACATTATATGATCAGAATCTATGTGATTTTTACCAAATACATCCTAGTGTAAACCCGATGGAACTTAGATAGATTCTCACCTATTATATTTTTTTATGTATTTTAAAAATATAATCGTGAACCAAAATCCCTAGTGAAAAATATGATTATTTATTAAATACTACAATGAAATACACAATAGCATGAGCCTTCAATATTCCACTAATATGTTTCATTCAAAAGGACCTTTCCTAAATGAGACCTTTCAATTCACACTTATTCCAAATAGTTAAGGGTGTCAAATGCAATATACCATTGTTATGAAGGAAACAAGACCCCAAAAGTTACTTGATAGAAAAATAATCAGATTATAAAATTTTTACGCTTAGAAGATGCATAATAAATGATATTGTTTGTATATATGAATACATATGATAAAAAATTATTATGTAAAACACTAACATGATATGTGATATTGAAAGCATTTTAATAACATAATATAGAAAATGAAATTTCATAGGTAAATATTTTATTTTATTTATCTATATAATTTTCCGTTTTCAAAACTCAAAACCTAGTCTTATATTATTTTTCTACATGGCTAGAGTTATTCCTACTAAGGGGGAGTCCATAATTAAGTTAATAAAAGATATTTGAAACATCATATTGAATAATTCATTACTAAATCGAATTAAAGGAAACATTTAAAAAATGCAAATTAGTTTAAGTGTTTTATAATCAAATATACACCATTTAAAGACATGTTTTGAGAAATGAGGGAAGAAAATAATAGTTTCAAGTTATAACTATATAAAAAATATGAACATTTATTCTCAAAAACAAAACCCAAGAATCATTTGAAATATTCAAATTTATGATTAATATTCATATATGTTAAACATAAAATCATAAAAAATGATATTACAAAATATTTTAAAAAAGATTCATATATATTAAAAATAAACAATAAATCCAAAAATATGAAAATACATGATATAAAATTTATAAATTTATAAAAAATGTAAAAACTATACATTTCAAAACTGTTTCAATAAAATTAATATTCATCATATAAAATTTAAAACATAAAATATAAAATTATAAATATTAAATAACATATATATAATACTAAATTTTATAAGTAAATAAATTCCATACATCATAAATTAGATTTAAAACATAAAATTTAGAATTTAATTTATTAAAAATATATTTACCAACAAATTTTGTAAAAAAATATATTAATAGATTCATTTAATCAAAAAAACATTAATATCACATTCATGTTGGTGTACTAGTTTAATGAAAATTTCAATATATATATATATATCAAATTCGTATTTTTATAGTTATATATAAAAAATATTATGTTATCAATAAAATAAATAAAAAGATATAAATTATAAATAATTAAATCCTATATTATATAAAAGGTAAAATTACAGAACATTAATATATAGAATATTGTGATGAAAATCAATAAATAAATAATAAAAAAAACTATATAATTTAAATAGTGTTCAAAAAACATCGTTGAATGAAATAAAATTACAAAAAATTGCGAAGACTCACTAAGGAAATTTAGTTAAATCAATGACTCACTTCCTTCCATTATTTTGAAAATAAAAAAAAACATTATTTAAATGTAATCAAATTTGAGTTTCTAGTTATGTTTTTATGTTTATGTGGAATAAACATACAATATCTGAAAAATCGAAAATGTAAAACTATTTAAAAAAAATTAATGATTTGATGTTTCAAGCTATATTACATCATCAGATTTAGAAGAACTATAGCAGTGATGATTTAACTCATCATTGGATGAAGAAACATGCTACGGTCATCAATGAATAAAGAATCTTGTAGTGATACAATAACAACTAACTTTGAGTTTTGTGAATATGACTATTATAGTCTATTATAAAAATACATATAAATAAATCCCCACCTCGATGATTATGAAACATTATTTTCAATTTAATTCTTTAAAATTTCTTATTGCAAAGAGATCTTTTGATCAGTGCTATATTTTTCATTTTATGTGTTTCTCTTAAGAGGTAATATTTTTAGTTTTACATTATAAAGATCATAGAAATTTCGATTTTAACTATTCTTCTTATGATCCTACATGATAGATAGATTTAAATGATAAAATAATAGAGGTGTTTATGATTATCTAATCAGGAGTTTATTTGGAAAAGTAATAAGGAGATCGAGTATTTCAATTGTGTGGAAGTGAGATTCTACTAATATGTTTTTTCAAGGGCTCTAAGTATAAGAAGATATAAAATTTGATATATATAAAATTCTATATTTCTTATGAAAGGATAAATTTTTTAGATACCTCATATTAATTTGATAGATCCACCCTTCAAATTTATTTAAAATTTTGGTTTTTATAATATCCTTTTAATGGAGTATTTCATTATCTAACCCATACTTCATATTATTGTTTTCAATTTTCATAGTTTTATCTCTTCTATCATTAATAGTTAAAATAAATATAGCCTTATTTTGATAGTGTTAACTATATTTCATACAACTTATTATTATGTTACTCTAATTTTTAGTTTTTTTGGTAAATCAAAAAACCTACCAACATAATACTTTAATTAAATGAAAATTATGTGTTTTCTTTAAAACTAAAATTCACCCCAATTGTATTTTATTCATCATGATTACTTTGGTCATCTTTTCATAAGATTGAATGTCTTCATCTTGATTATAATACATACTCATAATCATTAAATTTTAAATTTAATTTTTTAGTTTATCATACATTTATGTCGGTTTCTATACATTAATCGTGTTGGTAGAGGAATGATGTTTTGTGATGGCATGAGTACTAGTTAGAACACTCAAAAACATAAATATGACAACATAACCAATTTTTTAGGGAGTTGACTATAATATGTTCTGTGATTTTATGGTATTATATTTCATTAATACAGAATTATAAAAATTTATCATGGTGATAGGAAACTAAAATGTTCTTGATAAGGATACCATTTAATTATATCATATAGAAAATATATATTATAAGGTCATACAAAATTTTTGAAATACATTAATTTTTTTATGCCCAATAATATTTATAGTCAGATGTCTTCCTGGGAAATAGAAAATGGTATTTGGATGAAGTTTCATATTACACATTTTGGAAATTCCAATGTTTTAGAAACTCAAAATTCTATGATATGATCTAATTATTGAGCCTTTTAATTTTTTCATGGAGTTTTAGTAACTCAATTGCATCAAAAATTTATTAATATAGTATAAAGATTAGAAAATTTGGGAGAAAATGTGTTGTTAAAAGATATACTCATTAAAATAATTATTGATATGTTGCCTAAATAATTGGAGTCCAAGAGGAAAAAATCAATGATACTAAACATTTGACAATGTTATGTCTAGAAACTTTAATTGGAGAATTAGTAAAATTTTAATTTATTATTTGATGAGATGCTAAAAAATAGAAAACAATGAATGGAGTATCATTCGATTCTACATTAGGGAAACATAATATTGGTAACTTTAAAACTTTTTATACCTCTTTTAAATCACTTCTTTCAAAGAGGAAAAGTGAGAATCTAAATTAATGTGATTTAAATGGAAGTAAAAAAAGAAACCTAATAAAATTTAAATATGAGTGTATAATCTTTTTGGTAATTCAATTTTTTTGAATGTTCATTGAAATTATAGCAAAGACATAAATAAAAATAAGGAATATTTGGAAGATATTTTCTATTAATATAAGTATGAAGTTCATATCAGACTCGAATGTCCAAAAATGAAGAAGGAAAGTAGAATGTAATGAATTTATTCCAAAAGAAAATGAAACAAAATATTTAAATCTTTCTACACATAGAGAACTAGTGAAGGTTACAAATAATTAGATAGTTTATCATATAATATTAGAGCATAATGATTTAAAATATATAGATTCTATTCAAATATTCAAAGGAATTGAAGTTTTTTCATGGAAAATATAATATAATAATCCCTAAAAATTTAATTCTAGATTATAAATTCATTTATAATACTGAAGTTGATTATTTAAAATCATTGGAATATAAATATGATAAACCAGTAGATGATAGAAAAGTAAATTCATCAAATGATAAATAAATTTTACCTATTATTATCAAAGTGTCTATATGTGTAAAAATTTTGAATTATGTAGATAATAAACTGACAAAACTATAAGTTTACTAATTAAAAAAATTAAATCAAGTAAAATAATTAATAAATTATATTAAAAAAATCAATAAATTCAACTAAATTAGATCTAAAAACTAACTCTATTGATCAGAATTTTATCGATAAAAAATTTTTGATTGAAATTTAGAGAATTGAAATTTTAGTGGTCTGTAACACCTTAAATATTTATAAACCTTGTTTTTGATAAAATTATTTTATTTTATATAGTGATTTGCATGCCGAATGAATTCAAACCTTCTTTATACACAACACCAATATAATCTTTTGTTACTGTAACATACCATATAAATAAGGAATAAGAATCTTTACATATTTATTAATATTTGTGAATTAATTATTAATTTTACTTTAATGGGGACTCTATGTTTGAGGGCGTACCCAATACGCAACAATGAGTTTCTTTGAAATCTTACGTTGCATACTAATAATATAATATTATTATTTTAAATGGTAGTTAACACCTAGCCATTTTATTGGTGGAATGAATAGAACTAACTAAAATATGATTATATATTTTTGTTAAATGTTTTTTACATTTTTCTAATAAATGTTAGAGTCTTAAAATGAGAATGAATCTAATTTTAAGCATAAATACTATAATATTCACTAAAAGGTAAATTTATTGGCTTTTGATGGAAAACCATATTTATATCTAGTTTTGGTCACTTTTATATGTTCTATTTGACCAAATTAAATTCTTATTTATAATCAGGACATCTAAATTTACTTTGTGTAATTTTTTTTATTTTTCTGATAAAATTCTTTTTTTCATGAATAGTGTAAAATACAGTATTTTAATTAAAAACCACCTTTTAATCTAATTTATTTATATGGTTAGATTGTCTTTTTAATTGGGTTTAAAGTGTATTTATATTATATTTTTACCATTTATTCTAATTGTGGTCATTGGATTGAATTTCACTTTGAAATTGGACATAAACAAGTGTCAATCTTTTGATAGATATTGATTCTTAAAAACATGGTATTTGTTTTGAAAACAGGAATTAATTATAAACTTAATTAATGAAAATTATATGGTTTGAATTTGGTAAAATATACATAATTTTTTAATTCATAATACCAAACATATATTAACTTAATATTTGGTATTTTTCTGAAATCTTTCTATTTTTGATGAATAGTGAAACCACTAAGTCGTAGTTAAAAAAATTAGATTTTTCATTTAAATGAAGTTCTACCACTTCTGTGAATTGAATATGGAAATATAATATACATGGTCATTATTAGTAAGTAAAATATGGCTCAATAAGAATAAAATAATTCATGATGAATAGTAACTTTTGACATTTATTTACCACAGTTAAAGGTAAATAAGGAAATTCAATGTAAAAAAGAATATTATAATTAATCAAAGTTACCTTAAAACTTGTCCTAACCTTATTGGATGATTCATGGAAGACCATTTCTATCCTTGGGCCGATTTTGGGACCCCATGGAGCCACCTAAGAGTGATAATAACACTTTAGATTAATTAATTGAAATTGAAGGAAAAAATGAAAGAAACAAATATCTATTAGTAAATCAATTTTTGGATAGATTTATCTAAGTTATCATTTATAATATAAGAAATAATTGGAAATATAAAACGATTTCCTACATTATGATATTTTTTTACAATTTTTAGACATCAAGTAAACAAAAATATTTATGACACAATAATGATGCAATATTTACCTCATTAATAAATGATTTAAATAAATAATATTATAAATATTAAAATAATAATCCAAACCAGTCCAATTATTATTGGATGATTTTATTTCTACCATGAGTCATCTTATCTTAAAATTTAATGATTTTCGACCTTTTTAAACCGAATAAAAGTTTATAATAAAATAATTGTTTCAAACTTTCCTAAAGAGCCCCTCCTCTTCTTTATAAAAGGAGACCACTTTTAACCAATTCCTCACACCTCTCAAGCCTTTTGGATCTTCCAAAATCTGCCCAATTAAGCTCCCAAAATCTCTAAATTCCACATAGAAGCCTTAACATAGGCATAAGGCACTTCAACAAACCCTTTTGGTTCACAACAAAGGGTGTTACCCAAATTAAAGGTAACAGTTTCTATTACCTTATTTTTTTTATTTTACATCTCCAACCACTAAACTCTATTTATTATTTTCATTTATAAAAAAACAATATCCTCAATATACTACTATGTCGTTATGATAATTATTCTAACTACACTTACACACACCTCATCTAATGGGTGAAGAACATACGTTTTCTGTTGATGGTAAACTAACGCCTCACGAAACGATGATTCTTAGATTATCTCGTCCCACCTCTCAGGGTGGCCATTATGATGAAAATTCATTTATATATGATATATATTATGTTTATGTTTTCTTTATGCTTCTTTATTTTCCATTTATTTAATTATTTTATCGTTTCCATAGTGGGTAAATACGATAATCTCATTAAAGGAAGTGTGGACTACCGCCCTCTCAAAGTGATATGACTCGTTCATGCCTTACGTGGAACATATAAAGGATGGAGTTAATGATATTATATGTGATATTATATTTTAATTTTAATATACCTAGGTATCATTATGTTATAATTCCGTTAAAACATGAAATATAAATGAAAGTAGCGTTTATGTGTACATACGGCTTACCATCTCCATGAACAGTGCATTTCATTTTTCTATGAAAATGATATTTATTTTTATAAATACATAAATATACTGGATATATATGATATATATGATATCTAAATAATGAATATCATTCTGGGGATAACAGACTATTGACCACATTACCAACATATAATTATAAGAAGACCATTTTCGACTCAAGTTCCAAATATTGACAAAACGACCGTTATTAACATAAATGACTATGTAATGTTTAAAACATGGAAATAAGTTATATAATAGGGGTATTAAACTTCAAAATGGTTCTGAAGAAAGTAGAAATTAAATTTAGTTTATTATTCAGGAAATTAAATAACGAACGGGTCATGCCAGACACAAGGTAAGGGACTTTATCTCAATCTCCTTTCATTGAGGCATATTTTGTTTTATACACAACATTATTTTATACGATGTATAAACCACATTGAATTTTACTTTTATTCAAAATGATTCTTTTCTCTATGAAGCTTTTTACTAAACGACGAAATGAATGTGTTTTTAACATAAGTGGTGACAACGACCTTTTTCGCCTCCGTGAGTATTATTTTATCTTTGTCTTCCTTAACAAGCCATAATGTTTTTAAAATGAAAATAAAAACCATATACTCTTTTACGTATTTGGTATTGAAAATGGTTTTGAGAATGGATTTATTATTTCAATGTCTTGTTCGATATATTGAAATGATATATTGTGACTATAATGTGGGAATGTTATCTTTACTTTAATCTTATGTTATCTGCTATGATTATTTTATGGTTTTTGGGAATTTTTTACATATACAGTTGGTTCCGTGATAAACATAGGGCGGGTGAGCCCGAGATAGCTCTCCAATGAAATAGGTAAATTGACGGAGGTAAACATGAATATTTCTCTTAAGACATTTAAGGAATATACTATGATGGGTATTCCAAATGTAACTCCCTACATAGCTATGATAACTATAATGTATGTATGATAAGGATGCCACAGGTTGTCTTTAAGATTTATGTTTTCTCTATGTTATTCATATATCCTATGTTTTCATGTGGTATTTTAAAGATATTATGTTATGTTTGTATTGATGAACTAATGTTTTCTTTCTTTGTTTTATAACCCTTACTAAGATTTTTATGCTCTTCCCATTTTCTGAAATGTTTTTCATAGGACATTAAGTGAATATGGTCAAAGATGGGATCATGGGAAAATCATGCTCTATTAATCATGGAACTGGACATGACCCTTTCTTCAAGAGTTTTTATTTTATGAAAAAAATCGAAACTGTGTAAAAGTGTATTATTTGTAACTTTTAGAGATGTAATGTAATAATTATGGCCTAATTCTCTAAAACTCTAAACCTGAAAAGATCCTCAATTTGAATTATTCATTTAATTAAATACTATGTAATGTTTAACGACGAGTCTTTATAGTTGGTATTAGAGGTTGGTTTAGAAAACATTAGGAGTTTGCATATTGTTAAATTAATATACAGAAATTAATTTATGTTAATTTTATAGCATTTAAAGATTACCATGTTGCTTTTCCGAAGATATTTATGTGTTCAAAATGGTTTTCCTCAGCCGAAATAAGGAAGATATAATGGGATGACATCTGGAGGAAGGAATCCTTCTAAATCAGCAACTGTAGATGGTCAGAATCGGAATTGAACTGTTTTTTGCAGTGATGGAATAGTTGACTCAGGATATAAATGGTGGTGGTATCCATGCAAGTGATAATCCAGATCAACCATAGAGGAATATATCAGTAGTTGAGAATTTCATGATGCAACATACCGAATCATTCAGAGGATCATATGACCTTGTTTTAGAATAATGGTGTATTAAAGCACTAGAGAATATTTTCGATGTTATGGGGTGTCTAGACCACCAAAGGCTTAGTCTCATTGTTTAACATTTTGAAGGTGAAGCTGATCAGTGGTGGTTGATCGTGAAAAATATCAGGGATAGTGAGGAGATTGAGGGTTTTTGTTGGGATGATTTCAAAGGTATGTTTCTTGAGAAATATTTTCCTAAGGTGGTTCGTCTTAGGGTGGGAAAACAGTTCCTAGAATTGAGGCAGGAGGATGACTCAGTGGCTGCATATGAAGAAAAATTCACTCGACTAGAACGGTATACTCCAGCTTTCATATGAGATCTTGATAGTAAAATCAACCATTTTTTACTAAGATTTAATGCCAATCTATCAAAGGGATTTAGCTTCTTGTGAGTTCAAAAGTTATGAAAATCTTGTTCAATGTGTGGATAAGGTGGAAATGGAGTTTTCTGATGATCAGGTTTTCTTTGAAAAATAGAATAATAAGAGGTCAAGGTGGCAGGCTAAAGGGATGAACACTTCAAAAACGTTTGATGGTAAGACACATAAGTTTATTTTTTATAAAAATTGTGGTTAAAAACATGATAGGGAATTTCTATTGAATTATGGTAAGTGCTACTAATGCGGTAAAATGGGATATAAGGCTCGTAATTGCGCAGAAAAGAATCAGGGTAATGGTATGAAAAAGTTTGATTTATAGTCAGTAAGATGTTCTAAGTTCAAGGAAATTGGTCATTATGCAAATGAGTTTCCAACAAAGAACTCATCTAAAGGAAATAATCCAGACTACCAGTAGAAAGGGTTGGTGAAATCCTTTGCAACTACTTCAGCAGATGTTGGGCCATCTAATGAAGTAGTATCAGGTACACTGTTTGTTTGTTCAGATTATGCCAATCTGTTGTTTGATTCGGATTCTACACATTCTTTCATTTCTGAGAAGTCTTTTAGTAAATTGGGAATACCATCTCAAGATATGAATCATGAACTTATGGTAAAAACACTAGGAGGAAATTTTGTGACAAAAAGAAATTATAAGAACCTTCATGTCCTTGTGTGCAGAATGAATCTACCTACAAACATTATTGTTTTTCTTCTAGTAGAGTTTGATGTTATTTTGGGCATAGATTGGTTGTCTGTTTATCATGCTAAAATTGGCCACAAAGCTAAAGAGGTTTCTTTTCTAAATTATTTTCAGTTTGTGTACAAGAATGAACCCTTTCTTTTGATAACATATTAGGAAGGTGAGAAACTAGTAAAAGATGGAAATGAATGTTACCTTGCACATATTGTTGAAAATAATGGAACTATTCAGATTAATGATGTGCTAGTGGTAAATCAGTACCTTGATGTTTCTTCGGCTGGGTTTTCTGTTATTATACCTGATAGGGAGGTTGAATTTTCTATTGACTTAGTTCTTAATGCTAATCCAATTTCATAACCCCCTTATCGGATGGCTCAAATTGAACTTTTAGAGTTATAGAAGCAATTGCAGGAGTTATTAGATAAAGTATTATTTGACCTAGCACATAACCATAGGGTTTTTATGTCTTTTTTTTATAAGGAAAGATGGTTCAATGAGACATTTAATTGATTATAGAGCATTGAATAATAAAATTATTAATAACAATTATCCTTTGCCTCATACCATTGATTTGTTTGATCATCTTTGGGGAGCATAGTACTTTTCTAAGATTGATTTGAGGTCGGGGTAACATTAGTTTAAAGTAAAGGAAGAAGACATTCCAAAGACTACATTTTGTACTAGATATGGCCATTATGAATTTGTAGTTATGCCTTTTGGGTTAACCAATGCTCCTTCTTTATTCATGGATGTTATGAATAAAATTTTCTGTGAGCTCATGGATTTGTTTGTGGTTGTGTTCTTTAAGGATATTTTGGATTATTCAAAAATTAAATTGGAGAATGAAAGTCATTTAAGGGTTGTCTTTCAAAACATAAAAGAAAAGAAACTATTTCATAAATTCCCCATGTTTGAGTTTTGGTTAAAAAAAATTTATTTCCATGGTCACATTGTTTAAAAAACTAGAATAACTATTGATCCTACTAAAACAAAAGTTGTTGAAGAATAGTCATTTCCTAGAAATATAACCGAGATCCATAGTTTTCTTGGTTTGGCAGGTATTTACTGGAGGTTTGTTGAGAATTTTTCACAGTTATCTAGTCCAATGACTAGGATAACTCGAAAAGGTGTTATGTTGTATTTGAAAAAAGAATGTGATGATTGTTTTTAGAATTTGAAAAGAAGACTGGTGAATGCTCCAGTTCAGGAACTACCTTCTAAAAATGGTAAGTTAGTTATCTACAGCGATGATTCGTTGAAAGGACTTGGTTGTGTCCTTTTGCATAATGATTAGTTAATTTCTTATACATCACGTTAGTTGAAACATCATGAGTTAAATTACCCCACACATTATTTGGAAATACCTGCTGTTTTTTTTCTTTAAATATTTTGATGCATCATTTTTATGGTGTAAAGTTTGAAATATATACTCATCACAAAATTTTGAAGTATATATTCTATTAGAAAGAATTGAATATGAGACAGATGAGATGGTTGGAATTAATCAATGATTATTATTGTAAAATGCAATACCATCCGTGAAAAGAAAATAAAGTGGTAGATGCTTTGAGTTTAAAAAGTAATGTTACTTTAACCATGCTACGTTTGTAATGAGAACCTTTAGTTTTTTATTGATGAACTTTGGCATAGAAGTTGTTGGTGTAGGAAATTATTCTTTTTGGTTTCAGGTGTTAGTGAAATCATCAATATCAGATATAATTATGCAAGCGCAGAAGGAAGGGAATGAGTTGTAGGAAAAGGTAGGGTTGGTTCAGAAGGATAATTTTCTTGAATTTAACTTTGATAATGATCATATTTTGAGGTTCAGAAAGAGATTAAATGTGCCTTGTGATTCACAGTTGAAGAATGAGTAGTTACGTGAAGATCATAGTTCCCCATTTCTAGTTCTTCCTGGTAGTACTAAGATGTGTATAGATCTTAGAGAATATTACTAGTGGGATGGAATGAAAAGAGATATTGTAGATTTTACTATGAAGTGTTTGACTTGTCAGCAGGTTAAGGCCGAGCGGTAGTTACCGAAAGGGATACTTCAGTATTTACTAGTACTAGAGTAGATATGGTAAAATATATCCATGGACTTTATTGTGGGATTACTAACGAAATATCTAGGTAACAATTCAATCTAGGTTATTATTGATCGGTTGACTAAATCTGCTCATTTCCTTCGTATTCGAGATACTTTGTCTCTAGGTCAACTATCTTAGTTGTATTTTGACGAGTTATTCGGATGGTGTTCCCCACTCCATTGTATCTATTCATGATCCCAGATTAACTTTTAACTTTTGTAAAGGCTTTCATAAGTCATTGGGTACTAAATTAAAATTTAGTACAACCTTTCATCCACAATCAGATGGGAAGTTAGAACAAACAATTCAGACCTTCGATGATATATTATATTCTTGTTCACATGATTACCAGGGATGTTGGGACCAACATATTTCTTTGGTAGAATTTTTTTATAAAAACGGTTTTCATTCCAGTATACAGATTGCTCAATTTTAGCCATTATATGTAAAGCATTGTCGAAATATAGCTTTTTGGGATAAAGTAGGTGAAAGGAAACTGATGGGAACAAAATTGGTAGAAGAGATGGCAGAAAAAGTTCAGTTGATTCAGAAGCACATGAGAACAACTTTGAGTAGATAAAAAAGTGATGTGGATTACCGGAGGAAGGATATTTCTTTTGAGGTAGGTGATCATGTCTTTCTCAATGTTTCTCCATGGAAAAGTGTGATGCATTTTTGCAAGAAGGGAAAGTTGAGTCTGAGGTTTATTGGACGATATGAAATCCTAGAGAATGTTGGATCAGTTGCATTTAGAGTGGCTTTACCTCCATGATTATCCTTGGTACACAATGTTTTTCATGTTTCAATGTTGAGAATTTATATGCCAGATCCATCTCATGTTTTGAGCCCAGAGGTAGTTCAATTGGAAGAGAATCTCTCTTATGAGGAACAACCAGTCCAGATTCTTGACCATAAAAAGAAAGTGTTGCAGAATAAGGTAATTTACTAGGTAAAGGTTTTTTATAAAAACTATATAGTTGAAGAGGAAACGTGTGAATCTGAAAATTCTATGAGGGATAAATACCCCCATTTATTTAATAAGTGAGTAAAACTGCAAGGACACAATTTCTAAAAGGGGTGAAGGATGTAAAATGTCACATAAATAAGCAATAAGGCACATTTCATATTTATTATTATTTTTGAATTAAATATTAATTTTACTTTAAAGGGGATTCTATGTTCAATGGTGTACCTGGTACACAACAACGAGTTTCTTTGAAATCTTACATTGCACAATAATAATGTAATATTATAATGTTAAATGGTAGTTAACGCCTAGCCCTTGTATAGGTGGGAATTAATAAAACTAACTAAAATAGGATTATATATGTTTGTTAAATGTTTTTACATTTATCAAATAAATTTTTGAGGCTTAAAAGGTTATTGAATCTAATTTTAAGCATAAATACTCTAATATTCACTCAAAGGTCAATTTATCACCATTTGATGGAGAACCATCTTTAAATCTAGTTTTGGTAACTTTAATATGTTCTATTTTCCAAATTAAATTATTCTTTATAATCGGGACATCAAAATTTACTTTGGGTAAAAATTTTGGAATTTGTCGGATAAAATTGATTTTTTAATGAATAGTGAAAAATACTGTATTTTAATTCAAAGCTTCCTTTTAATATAATTTTTTGATATGGTTAGATTATCTTTTTAATTTGTTTAAAAGTGTAATTAGATTGTATTTTTACCATTTAATCTAATTTTGGTCATTGGATTGATTTTCACTTTGAAATTGGACATAAACAAGTGTCCATATTTTGATAAATATTGTTTCTTAAAAACATGCTATTTATTTTGACAATAGGAATTAATTATAAAATTAGTTAATTCAACTTCTATATTATGAATTTGGTAAAACATACATAATTTTCATATTCAGAATATCAAATATATCTTAGACTGATGTTTTGGTATTTTTATGAAAACGTCATATTTTTTATGAATAGTGAAACCACTAAGTTGTAGTTAAAAAAACTGACTTTCTCATTTAAATGAAATTTTACTGCTTCTGTTAATTGAATTTGGAAAATACGACATTCATGATTGTTATTATTATGTAAAATGTGGTTCAATAAGATGAAAATAATTTTTGGTGAATAGTAACTTTTGATTTTTATTTATCGCGGTTAAAGGTAAATATTGTAATTCAAGGTAAAAAGAATATTATAATTATACAAAATTACATTAACACTTATCATAACCTAATTGGATGAGTCATGGAACACATAGGTCATCTTTGGGTTGATTTTGGGACCCCAAGGAGCCACTTAAGAGTGACAATGACACTTTAGATTAATTAATTTAAAGTAAAGGACAAAAAGACATAAACAAATATCTTTTAGTAAATCAATTTTTACATAGGGCTATATAAGTTATATTTTTGACTATAAATATGAATTGGAAAGATAAAAAAATTTCCCACATTATGGTATTTTTTAATAATATTTAGAAATCGAATAAATAATATTATTTACAACACAATAATGATGCATTATTTACCTCATTAATAAATGATTTAAATAAATAAGATTATAAATATTAAAATAATATCCAAAACTGTTCCAAATATTATTGGATTATTTTATTTAGACCGTGGGTCATATTATATTTGAGATTAATGATTTTTGGACCTTTTGAAACCGAAGAAACATTTATAATAAAATAATGGTTTCAAACATTCTTAAAGAGACCCTCCTCTACCTTACAAAAGGAGACCACTTATAACCAATTATTTAAACCTCTCAAGCCTTTTTACTCATCTAAACTCTTCCCAATTATTCTCAATATATCCTTAAATTCCACCTAGAAGCCTTACCTTAGGCAGAAGGCACTTCAAAAAACCCTTTTGGTTCAAACCAAAGGAAGTTAACCAAATTAATGGTAACAATTTCTCTTAACTTCTTTTATTTTATTTTACTTCTCCAACTCCTAAAATCTTTTTATTCTGTTCATTTATAACAAAACCAATATCCTGAATATACTATTATGTTATTATGATAATTATTATAACTATACTTACACATACCTCTATCTAATGGATGAAGAACATACTGTTTCTATGGATGGAAAACTAACGCCTCACAAAACAATGATTGTTCGATTATATCCTACGACCTCACATAGTGGCCATTATGATGCCACTATATTTATATATAATATATATTATGTTTATGGTTTCTTTATTATTCTATATTTTCATTTTATATAATTTATTTAAGGTTTCCATAGTGGGTAAATTCGATAATCTAATTAGAGAAAGTGCGGACTACAGCCCCCTCAAAGTGATATGACTCGTTCAGACCTTATGTGGAATGTATAAAGGATGGAGTTAATGATATTATATATGATATTATACTTATATTATAATATACCTATGTATCATTATGTTTTAATTCCATTAAAATACAGAATAGAAATGAAAGTAGTGTTCATGCGTACATACGGCTTACCTTCTCCATGAACAGTGCATTTCATTTTTTAACCTCAAATGATATGTACTATTATATATACATATATATACTGGATATATATTATATATATGATATATAAATAATTAATATTACTCTTGAGATAATGGGCTATTGAACACATTAACAACATGAAATTATAAGAAGTCCATTTTCGATTCATGTACCAAATATCGACAAAATGACTATTATTAACAAAAATGACTATGTAATGTTTATAAAATAGTAATAAGTGATAAAAAATGGATAATAAACTTGAAAAATGTTATGAAGAAAGTATAAATTAACTTTAGTTCATTTTTCATGAAATTCAAGAACGAACATATCAAGTCGGACATGACGTAAGGGACTTTGTCTCAATCCCCTTTCATCTTTTCTCTACGAAGCATTTTGTTAAACGACAAAAGAAATGTTTTTTAAGGTAATTGGTGACAACGAAATTTTTCACTGCCATGAGTATTATTTAATATTTGGCTTCCTCAACAAGCCATAATGTTTTTAAAAGGAAAATTAATACCATATACTCTTTTACGTATTTGGTATTGAAAATTGTTTTGAGAATGGATTTATTATTTATATATCTTGTTCAATATCTTGAAATGATATATTGTGATTACAATGTGGGAATGTTATCTTTCTTTAAAGCTTATGTTATGTGTTTTGGTTAATTTATGGTTCATGGGCATTTTTTATGTATACGGGTGGTTCCGTGGTAAACCTAGGGCGGGTGAGCACGAGATAACTCTTTAATTCATTGGTTAACGTGATGGAGGTAAACATGAATGATTATAATAAGATATTTAGAGAATATACTATGATGTGTATTCCAAATGTAACTCCCTAAATTGATGTGATAGCTACAATGTAAGTATAATGAGGATGCCACAATTTACCTTTATGATTTATTATTTCTCTATGTTATTCAAAAATCTTAGGATTTAATGAGGTATGTTAAAGAGCTTATGTTATGTATATGTTGATGCACTAATGTTTTCTTTCTCTGTTTTATAACCCTTTCTGATATTTTTATCCTCATCCCATGTTTTTAAATGTTTTTAATAGGACATAAAGTAAATAGGGTCAAGGTTGGCATCAAGGGAAAATCATTCTGTCCAAAACATGGAACTAGACATGAATCTTTTTTTCAAGAGTTTTTATTTTATAAAAAAGTGAAAGTAGAGTAGAAGTGTCTACTTTGTAACTTTTTGAGATGTAATGTAATATTTAAGGCCTAATTTTCTAAAACTCTAAACGCAAAAAGATTCTCATGGTGAATTATTCATTTAATTCAATATTATGTAATGTTTATGTCTAGGTCCTTATAATTACACACAATACTCTCTTGCCTTACATTTCACAAAAGACTAAGTTTCTATAGAACATAATTTCATTGATATAGTTATTCAAATGAGATAGTTATAACCTAAATGTTAAACATAGTAAAAAGAAGTGTTATAAATATTTTTAAATATTATTAAATTTTTTTATATAAATAAATAATATTGACAATAATACATACCATTTTTCATGATTTCTTTATATGATTGGAAATAATATTTTTTTAAAGAACTGGTTTTTATATACATTTGTAAAAAATAAATAAATTAATTTTATAAACATTTAAATATTTCTTCAATAAAATAAAATATTATTTTTAATTAATAACTTCATAATTTTTTTAATATGATTTTTTTTATATTTTTGAGAAACTTAATTTCTGGATGAATAGTTAAAAATATAGAATATTAATTCGAAATTTCTCTTTTGTCTAATTTTTTAATATAGTTAAATTATATTTTATATTGGTTTTAAAGTCATATTATATCAATTATATGTATATTAATTCAATTTAATTCATTAGTATCTTTTTTTATTAAAATTAGATATAAAATCTTAATGAACATTTGAACATTTTCATTTTAAAAACTCACTTTCATTCCAAATCTACAGTATTAGTATGAAACATAATTTTCTGATTCGATAAAATGAATTTCAATAAATGGAAATAAATGGTTTTAATAATCAAAAAATTTATATTCAAATAATATCAACTTAGTTTTTTAAAAAATATTAGTGAAACTAAATAAAATTAATTTTATTGATAAAGGTAAAACTATACATACAAAATGATTAAACATAAATATTATGGTCCAAAATTACAGGGAAACTTGTCCAAAACCAATTCTATTGACATATTTCGTCCATAAACCTTACATTATTAAGTATTTTTTTATTCATTCTTTAGGTAAAAATGTTGCTGCACCTTACTTGTTTTAAAAAATGCCATGTGTGTCCCCACCATCCCTTATAAAAGGCCACTACCTCACCCCCTTACTCACACCTCTCAATTAACATAAATTTAGAAATTATTTAACCAATTCACTTCCCAAAATACCTCATCTCATCCTTTAATCCAAAATTTGGTTAGAAATCCGACTAAAGAAGATGTTTGGTGCAAACTAATAGGTTATTTCCAAAGAAGAGGTAACATCCTTCCCCAGGCTCTTTTCCTTTATTTTTATTTCCCATTACCTCAATTATTATTATTATTATATTAATAAATTATGTAATAAATATTATTTATATAATTAGATATTTTTTGATAAGGTTTTTAGATACACTTATTCCCACTTCCATCTAATGAGTAATGTACTTACCGTTCATGTGTACGACAAACTACTTCCTCATGAAACGATGTTGTTTATTTTTCCTTTACCACCTATCATGATAAATAATTATGATATAAAATATATTTTTATATGATATATATGATTTATTTATGATTTTGGAATTATTATATAACTCATACCTTCATTCTTTCCACTTTTTGTAAATACGAGAATTACAATCGGGAGAGTATGGACCGCCGCCTACTCATAGTGATGTGATTCATTCACACAATACATGGAATATGTTACAGATGGTTTTAGTGAAACAATGTGATATATATTAAAAATATATTATATAATGATATTAAGTATATAAACATATATTTCATTTAATTTCATTGTTTCAATATGGAAAAAAATGGAAATCGCATTCATATAAATGTATGACCTATCGTGTCCTTGAATGATGTATTCCATTTCATATTTCTATATTCAATAGATAAATATAAATACATATATAAGTAATATATATGATATTTATAACATTATAAACATTCTTTAAATCATGATATAAATATGACGACCAAAAATATATAAATTTAAGACACATGCGAAATCAAAGCGGCTAATACCCAATGTAGAAAAGTTATCATGGGATTGTTAATAAATGGGTAATGAAAAGTCATAATAAAACCATATATGGTATTACATATATTAATATTATTCTTAGAAATATTTATAGTAATATTCTATTTATTATAATGAAGGTTTGTACATGTTTTTAGAGAGTCAAGAAATACGGTAATTGAATTTCATCTCAATTTTTTTTTCCATGAGACACATACCTTACTCAAAATTCATTTCATTTGTGTGCTGTGTATACTGAAAATTGATGTATTATTTGATTATAATTCTTAAATTTATAGTCATTTTAATAGACATTTTATTATCTTTATTTCACGGGGGGTATGTTTCAAATGTTACAGAATCCGTAAAGTAATTTTGTCTCAATTTTTCATTCTTTGAGATTAATTCCATGTTATACACCTATATGTTTCTATAAGATGTATATACTACCTTTTGAAATTTTATACCTTGAATATCATTATTTTCATGATAGTATAAACTTCATGTAATTTTATTCTTTCAATTTTAATGTGATTTAAGGTTACCAATGTGGTAAATATTTATAGCTTCAATCTCACCGTTTATCAAGATTTTTTATGATTTTGCATCTATTGAAGACAAATTTTGATCCATATCTCATGAAATATCATGAATTTTATAACACAATTTATAATAATTTTATATCCACGTAATGAAACCATTTTTTACACTTTTTTACTTATTTAAACTGAGAATTATTTTATGAAAATATGACTTTATTTATCCTTTTTCACAGAAATATATATTCTTTCAAAATCGTTATTTTGAAATAGAAATTTTCAAAAAAGTTTAACTATTATCCTATGATGTTTAAAATAAATTTTTACCCATGTATTACTATTCTAAAAATAATCCTTAAATGGAATATACTTTTTATTTTCTAGTAGAGGCACTTTTCAAAACTTTTAATATAGAATACAAATGTATGGAATATTTTTACTTACCCACCATAATAACAATAATTTCCTTCATGAAGATTTTTATGTTTACAAGGTTATTTTATAAAAAAGAAATAAAAATTCCTAATATTTTTTAAATATTTTAATTTTAAAATGGGTTTTACAAAAAACGGGTTTCTAAAAATAGTTTTATGATTAAAAAGTATCTTAAATGAAATTAAAATATTTATTTATATATTTTCAAAAGGATTTTTTTAAAGAAAAGGATTTCAATTCTATGAAATATTATTTTATATGTTTTAAAATTATTTTCAATGAAATTTAATTTATAAATTTTTTGAAGATTCATTTTTGTGTTTTCATGGAAAATGGATTTCAAAATATTTTCATTCGTCCTTTATATGTTTTAAGAGAAATTTTAAAAGAAAAATGTAATCCAAATGTTATACATTTTAAAAAGTTTTTTTAAATGAGATAAAGATATTTTCATCAAGAATTGTTTTAAATGAAATTGTAAATATTTCTTAATAATAAAAGTATTTTTTATATAGTTATATGAAACAGATTCTCAAAGAAAATAAATTTTCATTAAGAAAACTTTCAAGTGATATTTTAAAATCATTCTCCATATAAGATGTAATACTTTGTTACAGTTTATGATTTATTGGGGATATAATCCAATAATTCTATTCATATTATTTCATGAATGATTTATGTTTTAATAGCATGATGTATATGACACCTTTTTCTCTTCCATGATTAATATGATTTTGAGACTCGATTCTTTTCATGAGTAATTACTTGATGAAATGACCATGAAACATTTTTCTTTTCCATAGCTCATAAAGTGATTAAATTTTTATGATACCCATTATATTTCATGGGTTATGATATGATGTTCAAGAATCCCATCACTTTTTATGGGGTATGATATGATGAATGTTTTATTATCTTGTTTAATATGTATGAATGATTTTATTATTCTATGCATGTGATCTATATCTCCCCCCAATGTATTTGGTAATGATTTATATCACATTATATAATTATGGGAATAATTTATATGGGCTTGAAAAAGTATGAGAAGATGGGGAAACTTGATCCCTTAAAAGGAAATGACTTTGATAGTGGATGGTGGTGTGTCCCACACAGTATGTGTTGTCACCATGAAGAGGGAATATGGGAAAACTCTATCAACTAAAGGAATATGGGGAATCATAGTCCACTATGGGAAGGAGGGGAGACTCTATCCCTTATAAGGAAAGGATTAAAACTGGGAATGGTGGTGTGCCCCAATGAATAAGTGCAGTACCCATGACGTACCCTAATATGTTCTAGCAATGTATCTTGACTTAGATGGAATGAAATTATATGTTTTTTTCCGAAAGTCAATGAATTATTCCTATGTTATGATTTCATGGGTTTGTCTCTTGATTTTTGTATAACTCGTTCCATGTGAACTTCTAACAATTATCCCATGGTTCATGTTTTAGATATGTAGTTTGTGATATTATAATTTTATGATCATCTTCTCATACCATTATTCTCATGTGTATACTTACATATATCCCTTTTTTACCCTTACTGTGCATATAATCTCACCACTTTTTATGTCTCCTTCCCTAGGTTACAATGATATATTTTATGTATGATATTTTTAAGAGGTGTTATAGTGTAGGAAAACATACTAAGAGATAATATAGCTCACTCATGCACCAGTGTGTATGTTCAAATATTTCTAAAGGAATTTAACAAATATGGTATTTGGGTGTCATTTTTTGTAATGTTTTAATTCTTCCACAAAGATGATATAATTTATATATACATTAAGACCAGGTTTTTATAAATGGTGCCAGAATGAAGGTAAACTTATATGAGTAAACTTTTGTGAGATCACTCGGTAAAATTCTAAATATATGTCTAGGGATGTATCTAAGTTTCTTTATAATGATTATTTAATGTTTAGGAAAATTTCGTGTTTTGGTAAAGGCGATAGTGATTTATTTCCTAGAAATTCATCCCTTTTATGGAGACTGGAAGAGGATGTGATTCTATCATAGATGTACATAAAATTAAAAATTTTCAAAAGGTGTTTTAGTCCTATTCTTAGTGTAAACTATTACCAAACAATGGGCCTTACTATACACGTGGTTTGATACTCCTGGGTGATATTCTTTGGGAATACAAAAAAGTTTCCTAAAACAACATGAAGGATTTAAAAATAATTTATCTATGAATAAACTAGGATAAACATAAGGTGTCATAGACTAAAGAAGGTGTCATAATTAATAAATCTTATTGGGTGTTTTCAGGATTATATGTATCCTCACTATGACAATTGTTTCTTACTCTTTTCATTTTGGTTTAAGTAAAGGGATGGAACTAGAAGGAATGGGGTTAACGATGAATGAAAAAAATTCTAATGATAATTGAAATGGGATGATCACAATAATGGAGGAAATTATAATCATTCATAATCCGTTTTCTCGAAATATGATTTACAAGGTGTACCTTAACCAACTCTCTGACTCATGAAAAAATAGAATAAAATAGATCACTGAGAGTTTGGTTAATGAAGACAATCAAGGAAACAAAATTCAGTATCCTATAAGTAAAAAATTTTAGAATAAACACCCAATTGAATGTATTAGAGGGACATGAGGTTGTTTTGACTATGAAAAATAAGGTCACAATTAAATTAATCACAAATGGAAAATTAAATGTTCAGTGTATATAATGGGTTTGAATGTTGGCCTCCAAAAGGTATTATCAATTGATGGATGATTTAAATTTGTAATGTATGAGCATCATGAAACTTTATGTCCTCTATAGAAGGCTCAGGAAAGGAATCATCATGTTTGTAAATGTAATGTTTTTGTTGCTGATAATGAAGAGACCACCGATGAAATATACTTATTATGTGTTATTCTAAAAGTATTGTTCTTAGGAAATATTAAATTGAGTTTTATAAATGTTAATACATGATTCATATTTTATATTCTTAGAATGAGGTATTATGGAATATGTTTATGAACCCTAAGTAATCATTTATGAATAATTTTAGATTATTGAAGTGTATATGTTAAGGAATTCACAGATTATATTATAAGAATCATGAAATTTATAATCTTTTTCACTATAAGTTTTAATTTAATTTTTTAGAGGATATGTTGAATGGTGCTGGTGAGGTATAAATGTTATTTCATGGAAATGTGACATTTTTATTAATAGAAGGAAACCCTTAATTTATATCTTTTTTTGAGACAATAATGTTTGGATAAATATATGTTTGATATGAATAAGTAAATTTGATGGTACTTATTACATCAGAACTAATAAAGGATTTTTTTGAACAAGTATTATATGTTATCATGGGTGATGTTTTTAACTTCTTATATTTAAGGAATATGTCCACTAATCTTTGGAATAAGGAATCATTCATGTTTTCCTAAATTATTTATGCTAATTCATGTTTTTACCATGTTTCTAAAGAATATATGATGAGGGTAATCACATATTTGGAATGTGATAACCAAGAGATACATTGTGATATATGTGAGATCAATGTTAAGATGATCTCCTGAATTTATTTCTAATGATTTGGAATTTTATATTTCATAGAGGTTATAAGGTTTACAAATTATTAAAATATTAAGTTAAACTCTAGAGGAAGTTTTTATGTATTGAGGTTATATTGAAATCATTAGTTAAAAGGCTATTTAGTGATTAACCTTATTTCAAGGATATCCATCATTGTTGGAAATTTTTTTATCAATGTGGTTTTATAAAAGGAAAAAAATATTTTGGGTTACAACCCCTCATGTTCAGAAAGGCCACGAGTCTTGAGTCGATAACCGAAGGATGATAAGGGATTCACACCTACCATAGGCCTATGCAAAGTCCTAATTAAAGTGAAATTATTATTGTTTTTTAAAAAAATTGATGGATAAATATTAATGATGATCCATTACTGTTACTTTTTAAATTTAGATAATAATATATCAACCATATTGATTCTGTAAAATATTTAAAAATAAATAGTTAGACTTGTAATAATTTTATGGGACTTCAAATCCATTAAATTTTTATTTTAGTGCATTAGTAGTCAAAGTTAATTTATGGATATCAATTTAATTAAGTATTGTATTAATTATAAATTTATTAAATAATAACCAAATAATTAATTTTTTTATATAAATACACTATGTATTTATATTCCCTTATATTCATGTTCAATAAAACAATTACATAACATTAGGAAAATGATAAAAAAATGTTATCCTCATACCTTAATTTTTATAAACTTCTGGCCTTTAATTAATCACATATTTTAGTATTTGAGGCCCTCAAAATAACATTTATAATTCACTTATTCTTGATTGATGACCCCAACCACTCCATAGAAATATTTACTATTTTCCTCTAAGTCTATATTTTCGCTTTCGACCAATGTTCTCCCACATGTAAGTAATGTTATGAGTTAATTTAGGTAACCATCTTGTTTATGAGATTATATTTTAAGGGAGGTTTTAGTAATTATTTTTATTATGTGGGATTCTATGAAAGGAACTTTCATGTTTTAAATCTTTAATAATCCAAAACAATTTTAAGGGGGTAGAATGTGACACGCTGGGTTTTTGTAAACCTTTTTTAATAAAACAATCTTATTTATTTTCATTTTTTGAACATTAAAATAATTATAACATTCATTATACACTAAATAGTGATAATATTGTGTTTCACATAACACCTCTTTGGCTTGCGATACACGAAAGACCATATTTCTACAAAATGTCATTTTATTGTTATAATTATATAAACATGATAGTTAAAACCTAGTCGTTAAACATAGTAATATGAATAGTATTAACTAATTTGTAAATATTATTTATAATTATTTATATAATTAAAACATATTGATAATAAGACATACAATATTTAGTAAAGTCTTTATATGTTTGAAAATACTATTTTCTTATAATAACTTCTTTTTATGTCCATTTATGTAAAATAATAAAATTAATTTTACACAATTTTAAAAGCTTAATTTATAGAAATAAAAATAAATTTTTAATTCATAATTTCAAAATTACCATACAATTGATTTTTTGGTTTTTTGTAAGATGCTTCAATTTTGGATGAATAGTAAAAAATACATAATTTTAAATCAAAACTATTATTTATTATACTTTATTCATATAGTTCTATTATAATTTATTGGTTTAAAAAAAAATTAGATGAAATATAAATATAATAATACAATTTAGGTAAATTTAATATTTTTTACTTTTAATTTATATATAAAAGCTTAATGAACATTCGAACAACCTAACTTTAAAAACTCGCTTTCTTTCCATGTTTGCAGGATTAACATTAACCTAAATTTTCCAAATTATATGAATAGAATATAAAAAAACATACACAAATTTAATTAGTATAATATTTATTGTCTACTAGGATCAATATAATTTTTTACCATAATTATTAGTGAAGTGGATTATAATTAATTACAATGAATAAGGAAAAATTAAACATAACAATGGACTAAACCATAAAATTAATGGAAAAATGAACTAGAATATTTCCCAACACCCATTTGATGGAAATATTTCTTCCATAATATTATAAAATTTGATATGGTTTGTTTTTTTCTTGACTTTTGTTCGGTAAAAACTTGTGTGCAATAAACTTGTTTCAAAAAATGCCAAGTGTGTCCCCTCCCTCCATTATAAAAGGCTAAAACATCTCCCCCTTCGTCACACCTCTCAAGAAAATTATTTTTGGCTAATATATTAAAAATTATATTCAAAAAATACCTCTACAAATCCTTGAATCCTCACTTTTTGTAGAAATCCAACCACGGAAGCCCTTTGATGCAAACCAAAAGGAGTTACACAAATAAGAGGAAACATCATTCCTTAAGCTGATTTCCCTTATTTTATTTCTATAATACCTCAATTATTCTTATTAAATGTATAAATAATAGCAAAAATATTATAAATATATTTAATTGTGTAATTATAATGGTTGTACATACACTTAAACACACTTATATCTAATTGGAAAGAAACGTATCGTTCTTGTGTACAGACAATTACCGCCTCACATAACAATGCTGTTCAATATTACTTTACCACAAATCATTGTTATGAATTATTATGTAAACTCTATTTTTTATGATATATATTATACATATTATTTATTTATTCTTATTTAATTTTTATATGACATATACCTTCATTATTTCCACTTTCCTTAAATACAGTAACATCGTTTGGGGAAGTGTGGACTACTGTCTCCTCAAAATGAAGGGATTCATACACAGACTACATGGAATGTATAAATTAGTTTTTAGTGAAGTTATATTATATATATGAAATAATAATTCTAGTATAATTATTATATATATACATATATTTCTTTTACTTTCTTTTCCGCAATATGAAAAAAAAGGAAACAAGGTTCATGCATACGTACGACCTACCTTCGCCATGAACAGAGTATTCCAAGTCACATTTCATATATATATGTATTATAAATAAATATATACTAAATATTAATGATTTTTTCATCATGTTTTACATTTTTTAATCATAATATATGTATGAAAGGAAAAAATTTAAAAAATTAATACAATGTAAAAAAACAAAGATGATAATACCTAAAGAGAAACCTTAACATGGAATTGTTAACAAGAGGGTAATATAATGTAATAAAAAAAATACCAGGTATTAGAAAAAATAATATGGTTCTGAAAATTATTTATATTAAAATTATACTTATTATACATGATATTTGTACAATTATGAAGAGATTCAAGACATATATTAAGGGAATTTCATCTGAGTTTTCATTTTAGTGAGATGCATGGCCTATTTACAACTCATTTGATTTGTTTGGTGTTTATAATTTCCATGTATGTATTATATTATTAGTATACATAATTTTATGGCTATTTATCTATCAACTTTTTGTTCGTTCTTTAATGGGGATTATGTTTAAAAAGTTTCCAAATCGGTAGAGTTGTTTTGTCCCAATTTTCCTTCTTTGAGACACATGGCATGTAATAAATATTTTTTTCTATGAGGTGTATATAATTCAATTTGACATGTTACATAATTATTTTATTTATTTTAATTATAGGAAAAGATTCATTTAAATTTATTACTTCTATTGTGTTATGATTTATATTTAAAAATGTGGTAAAGGTTAATAGCTTCAATCTCACCATTTATCGATATTATTAATGAGTATGCTTCCATTGATGAATTATTATGACCCATATATCAAGAAATATCATGTATTTTATTACCCAATTTATATTAATGTTACATCTAATTAATTTAACAAGTTTACCAAACATTGGTAATAAAGATATTTAAGAATTTTTTTTAAGAAAATATGACTTTATTTCTCCTTTAGGTTGGAAATATGTTTTTTTTCATAACCATGTTTTCCAAAAAAAAATGTCATAAAAATTGAAAAATTAACCTATGATAATTAAATTAAATTTTTATCTGCATATTACATTTTCAAAAAAATTGTTTTAAAATGATTATTCAATTCATTTTATAATCAATTCACTTTTGAAAACTACTAAGGTACAAAAGGAATGATCAGTATGCACAGAATTTCATGCCATTGTGATTATAATTTACAAGATGCTACCTTTGTAATTCTACATGATTATTTTCTTAAAATGAAAATATTTTTTTCTAATATTCTATAAATTAAATAGTTATAAAATGTTTTTCAATGAATAAGTATTCTAAAAAATGGTTTTATTTTTAAAAATTGTTTTAAATGATTTCAATTCCCCATTTATATATTATGAAAAGGGTTTTAAAAAAAGGATTTATATGATCTCAAATATTCTATAACATGTTTTCTAATTATTTATAATAAATAGTTTTTATATTTTTTTCAAACATCTACTATATATTTTCATGGAAAATGGTTTTCAAAATACTTTTCATTATTCCTTTATAAGTTTTCAAAGATATTTTTAAAGAAAATGGTTTTCAAATGTATTTAATTTTTTAAAAGCATTTTTTGGAAGTGGAAAATATATTTTACTCAAGAAATGATTAAAATGAAATTTTATATATTTCTTTAAATAGAAAATTAATTTTGAAATGGTTTTATGAATAAAATAAAGAAAATCTATTTTTCTTGATAAATGATTCAAGAGATCATTCAAAACACTTCTTCATATAAGATGTCATCATTGTTTATATTAATGACTTGTTGGTAACATGATTAAAAAATAACATTCTTATTCTTGTTGGAATGGTTTATGATTTAATTTTATGATTATTATGACACCCATTTTTCTTCCACAAGTTATCAACTTTTGAAACCCACTTATTTTAATGGGTTATGATTTGATAAAGTAATCACAAAACATTCTGTTTTACATATGATATGCTTTGACGAAAATTTCATGATTCCTGTTTAATTTCATTGGTTAATATAATATGTTTATGAGACCCACCTCTTGTTATGGGTCATGATATGAAATAAGTTTTATTATCTTATGGAACATGTATAAATGATTTTATTATGTGATGTTTGGGACTTATATCTCCCTCCAATGTGTTGGGTAAAGATTTATATCTCATGAGATAATTATTAGAATCATTTTGACAGGCTTGATCTTGTTTTGGAAGTTGTTGAAACCCCATACCTTACAAAGAAAAGATTAATACTAGGTTTGATGTTGTCTACCACCAAGTAGGTGTAGTCACCATGAAGATGGAATATAGGGAAACATGATCCACTATGGGAATATGGGGATACCTGATCCATGATGGTATGATGGGAAACACAATCCCTTATAAGGAAGGTAATTTGACTATGGCTGGTTGGGTGTCCCACCCAGTAGGTGTAGTCCCCATGAGGTTCCCTGACAAGTCCTAGTAATGATTATTGACTTATAGATAATCATATCACATATTTATGTGTATTCAACAATTCCATGTCCTATTACTATGTTATGATTTCATGGATTATGTATTTGATTACCTTATGATTAATTCCTTATGAACTAGATTGATTTATTACATATTTCATGTTCATGATATGAAAGTTATTATTTTCTAACATTTTGATCATGTTATCATACGCTTATGTTCATGTTTATTCTTACATATCATCCTTCTTTTCACTTACTGGTCATTTGATCTTACCACATTTCATTTTTCCTTCCATAGGTTATGATGATATATTTTATGTATGATATGTCATAGGGGGTGATTGTTATGGAGATCCCAGTGGGAGATAATGTATCTCACTCATGTTCTGGGGTTTACATTTCCATGCTTCCAAAGGCACTAAACAAATATGTTATTTGGTCATCTGTTTGTGTAATACTTTATTTATTCCTGAAAAATACTGTAATGTTTATGTATGTTAATAAGGGGAATCTATATATTAAAATGAAATCAAATATTTGTTTTATAAAAAAAACTATCTACATTTACCTATGGTAATTTGAATTTTCATAAAATGAATAAACAAAAAATACCCTATGGAACCTCTTATGGAATTGGTTATATTTATGCGAAGACTTATTTTGAACAAAACTATTTTGTACATAAGAGTGATCATATTTTACTAAATTTAAAATATAAGTTCAATGGGTTAATTATTTTTTCTATCTACAAATTTTTGTCTTTTTGTTATCAAAAACCATGTATTGTATAATAACTATGAGTTGTACATCATAAAATATGTAACATCATGTTATTATTTTTTGGTACTTCTCAACCCCTTTTTTATCATGATTTTTGGGGACCTTTTGTGGGTGATTTTGATGAAATTTATAAATTTTTAGAAGGATCATAGGGTTTTCATGATTGGATGATGGTTTTCCCACATTGTGCAATCTACTAGTGAAAATCATGAAAACCCATAAAGTGAGGTTTTTCTTTGTTGGAACGGGGGTTGAAAAACCAAAAACCCACCAAGGTGAAACTATAGAACCATATAGTAGTGGTGAATAGTAAGGGAACATGGTTTATAAAATAGTACTTCCCTACCCAGATAACTAAGAGATCATATAACAACCCTTCTCTTTATTTCATATTTAATCATGATTTATTATATAAAATTGTAGTTAATACAACTCAGAAGATTGATAGGTATAGTGTATTTGGTGTTTAGGAACATTTCATAAAAACATAAAACTTGAAAACAATCATATCTATTGAAAATTTATTTTACCTGACAACAAAATTAATTCATACTTACCAATGTAGGGGATAAACCGAGGACATACATAATAAATGGGTGAGATATAAAGACTAGTAAAGGAATAAACATGGTGTAACATGAGGGATATAGTACATGTTAGAAAATAGACATATCAAAGGATCATAAAAGGAACATTAATATAAATTCTTGATATAGAATTATAATCATAGCATGGGAAATGTGGCCACAACATACAACATGATATTAGTATGAGTCAAGGCTCATTGTACATGGTGGAGCATGAGTCAAGGCTTTTTTCATATGGAGGAGAATGATTATGAACTAATTACACAAAAAGGATCATGATTAAAATATCATTTCACATGATTGGGTATGATTCAAATGACATTGAAAATGATTTATCATGAATCTATACATTATCCAATGTATAGGTGTGCTATTGGGGTGAACCCTTCATAATAATTTTGTTTTCATGCTTAGGTGTGCCACATAGATCATACAACATGTATTTATTAATCATAATATTTCTTTCCACGATTAAAGAAGTGTGGAATACATACATATACATCCAAAATCAACTAGTAAATCTTCAAAATGTGAATACCATTGATATAAAAATGGGTAAAGTATTCACTACACAATGATTTTGGCATCGAAAATTGTGGTGCAATTTTGGCAACATAACAACATCATATTGAAATTAATAAAATTTTTGGATGAGAGAGAAAGGTGTATCTAATAATTTAGGAAAGAAATTTAAATTAATAGGGACATTTAAGTACATTCCCCCATATAATTATTTGGAAATGGAGGGTGTATCATAATAAAGATTCTTGAAGTAAGAGGAGAATGGAAAAGAACTTTTATGAAATTTTGGCATGGTAACAGGTTCACATAAAGGATCATATAGGGGTTAAATTCAGGTGAAACAGACTCTCATGATTTATACATGAAGTTTAAATTAAGTGGGATAGGTAATAATGTATCCCAATATAAGAAAATGGAAATTAAAAATTCATTTCATAAATGAAGTGCTTGATTAAAGGAGGATAGATAGAATCCCTTATGGAATATCGATATAGTAACGACATAGGTAAGTGTCCAAATAAGGGTGAATAAATGATCGCTCATAAAAATAACATAAATTGGATAGTTAGTAAATTATTAAAAATTAATTGTTATATAAGAAATTGAAATTAAAATAACTAATTAAATTGAAGTTGCATGGATTTAAATAATACGAGAGACATCCATTACTTGTTTGTGTGACTCCAAAGGCTTGGGAGATGATAATTGGGTGCTTGTGGCTGCATTAGGTGGAATATATTGAGTAGAGGGAAGAGTACAGATGTTCTTCAAGGAGTTTTAGTGAAGATAGATTATAAAAAAAATTAACATTTGTATAGTTTTCATGTCCTAATTCCCAAAATAAATTCATTTTATCTAAATAATTTAATAAATATGTGAATTTTCAGAGTTAAAATAAAATCTAACATATATTGATAATGATGGGTTTTTGAAAATAACAATTTGTGAACCTTAATAAATATTACATTTTACATCATAAAAATTATATGATCATTTATATTGAAAATTATTAATTTATTAATATTTTATTAAAATATTATTTATTTCAAAAAGTTATTAATTCATCCGAATAGATTTCCAAATATACTACTTGTTCTTTAAAAAACATTTCCAAAGTAGAAATAATATAAATAAAATATATTAATTATTCTATAAAAAATAATGTACACAATCTTGATACATATCCCTTTATTTCACTATTATTTTCATTAAGATTATGGTGCATGATTGCAGGGCTTTCATTGGTCTATTTGGTGAACATGGTTCGGGACATGATCTTGATGAGCATGAACTTCTCCAATAAACGGTTTTCTCATGCTTAAGTTGTTGGATTTTAAAATGATATTGGTTGATGGAAAACCCCATAAACTCTATCCCTCTCATAATCTCTAATAAATGGGCTTCATATGGTACGATCCTACTCGTTGAGACCATCACTTCCTATGATTGTGAGAAATTGATTTGTTAAAACCCTATATTTATGATAGTCTTATGATCACTGTTTAATGGATATATTATCAGTTGTAAAGATACTTAATATCCATTTAAAATAAAATTGGATATAAAAATAAAGTGCATGTGTTTTCTATAACCGCAAGGAATTTAAATAAATAAAAACAAAATAAATTTTATTCATAAAAGTTATGGTAATTAAAACATTCCCCCTTAAGAAATTTAACCCTAAAATTTACATTTTTTCCATACTAAAATAGATGATGGTAACTCTTCATCAGCACCTCCTCTGGTTCCCACATTGATTCTTCAAAATTTTCATTTCTCTACAACACTTTGACAAGATGAATTGTATTATTTAGTAGAACTGTTTCTCTATGATCTATGATATTCACTGGCTGCTCCTCATAGGAATGGTAATTCTCCAATGGTACCACCTATTTATTAAGTACATGTTATGGTTCCAGTATTTACTTTCTAAAGAGGAAGAAATGGAATAGATCATTTACTTGAGAGAGGTTTGGTGGGAGTTCTAATCGATATGTCACTACTCCGATGTGATCAAGAATCTCGAAATCGATGATGTACCTTGGAATAAGCTTTTTATTCCTACCAAATCACATCACTGAGTTCCATGGATATATGTAATGGAATACCATGTATCCAATTTTAAACTCTAGTTCACAACATTGATTGTTATCATATCCCTTTTATCGACTCTAAGCAACTTTGATGTTTTGCTGGACAGTCTAAAGCTTCTCCACCATTTATTCATCCATTTCAGGACCTAGAAGTTGTAGTTCCCCAACTTCATCACAATATGAGGGTGTTCTTCGCCACTTTACAAAAAGGGATTCACTGGGGGAATTTTGATGCTTGGGTGGAGACCATTGATGAAATAGAACACCACCAAAAGGAGATGTAGGCATAAATATCATTTGAATTCCATTGAAAAGTATCCCAACATATCCTCATGTGTTTGGATAGTACACTCAGATTGACCATCAATTTGAGGGTGATTCTAAAAATCATCTCACTATTAAGTGCATGCTAGATACTTTTCCAAAACATAAAGATGAATATTAGATCTCGATCAAACATTAATGTTAGTGGTACTCTATGAATACTTACCACTTCACTTATGTATATCCATTCTAGTTGAACTAGTGAGAAATATATCGAATCACGATGGGGTGTGTAGTCTCTATAAGACAATCCACAAGAACCCAGATTGAATTATTTTCCATGGATGTTTTCAGAAGCACAGTGACAAAGTCCATTGTGATTTTTTCCGATTTCTATGTTGGTATGGTAATGGTTTCATCATACCCTTAGTCTTATTCATTTTATCCATCAATTTCGAACAAACCATTAACTTTAATGTGTATTCCATGATCACATTCCTCATGTTATCCCATCAATAGTTCTATCACATAGCTCAATACATCCTTGTGTTTCCTAGGTTATAGGAGAAAGTTGAACTATTTGAATCACCCAAAAGCTTTTTTTTAAACATAGGATTTTATTAAGCACATATTATTGACCCAAATTTCACAAATTCCTTATTCATTAACATTGAACTCCCAGGATTTCCCTTTTCGGGTAGTTTCGACTTTCTTTTGAATTCCCACATTATCTTTTTGATCACCCTTTAACCTTTAAAAAAGAGATGGTTGATCAAGAATTTGTGAAAGTATCGATGATGTTACTTTGTTTAGGATTCCCTTCTCCATAATCTTCAAATCTAATAAAATCATATGCTTATCAATTCTTATTAATGATAGAATTTTTGGGTCATTTCTATACATAAAATCTATGACTTTGTTTGACTTCTGAGGATGGTAGTGGATTGATCAGTTGTAATACATGATGAGATCTAACAATATTTATTAACTCATATTTATATCTTGCTATGTGAATATATATTTGACACTTTTTTGTTCTGCATATATATCACACTTCCCCCCAAACATATAATATAGCCATATTTTTAATGGAACGATCATAGCTGACAACTCTAGATAATTCGTGTGATAGATTTTTCAATGGAGTTTCAACTGCCTTGAAGAATAGGAAATGAAATTGTCATTTTTCACATTCACACATCCCATCACCTACATTTAAACATCAATGAATATTACAAAGGGTTTCACACTTGTGGGTAGTGTGAGCAAATGGTCAGCGACCGAACACCTTTTCAAAACCTTGAATCATTCTCCACATTCACCATTCGAATAAAATTTGACTCACTTATGAGTTATATTTGTATGTAGGTTTGAAAATCATAAGAAATTTCTCAAAATCTATGATAATATTTAGAAAACCCAATTATACTATAGATATCTATCATTAATGATTGCCTCATCCATACCTTAATTTATTTTTACCTTTTAAGATCCATATATATCCAATTTCTTGTGGTGAAATGCCCCAATAAAGTGACTAAATTCAACAAGAACTCGAATTTGTTGTACATTTCATATATCTTCTCCTTTCGTATGGTATTTTTTACATTTCTCAAATACTCCTTAGGCCCCTCCATGGTTTTGGAGTATATTAGAATATCATCTATAAAGACTACCATAAAATATTCCAGGTAATCTCCAAAGAGTTTATTAATTATTTCCATGATGATTTCTGGAGAATTAATACGTCTGAATGGAATCACTATGAACTCATAATGCCCTTTCCTTATATGAAAAGCATTAATTTGGATATCCATCTTTCTCAACATTACTTCAAAATATCCTGACCACAAACCCGCCATAGAGATGTTTTGTGCTCCACGTAACTGATCAAACAAGCCTTAAATTAATCGAAACAGATATTTGTTCTTTATCATGAGCTGGTTGAGATAATGTTGAGACATGAAAAGGTGCATTGACACTTCTTTCTCTTTATGGCTCACCCAATAGTGATTCACTTGGTTGTATAAACCCTTTATTAAGATTCTCATGTAGTTGTTTCTTTCATTCTCAATGTTCTAAAATAGCCCGTCTATACCGATTCATGGATATTAGAAAATACCTAGGAACAATATCGATAAAAAATTAAACCTCTTGGCTATTGGGAGGACCATGATATTACTCGAGAAACACATCAGTCTATTCTATAAAAATAGGCACATCTTTGAGGTTGGTTTGTTCAATAGTCTCTATCGTTTGAGTAATATATGATTTATTGTAGGGAAACAATATACATGATTGATATGGTGGTCCTAAAGAAGATTTATCCTCCTCCAAGAAAATTTATATAATCGGGGTTAATTATCTATTTGGAGAGTGATTTCCCTCTTGTGGAAGTTTTTTTTTTGGCTCTATATAGAGAAATCCAATCCATTCCCATAATTAAATCAAAATCCACTAAGGGAAGTATGGAATGGTTTGACAAAATGTTAAATACTAAAATGTTCATAGGGGATTATTTATATACTTGGGATGAAATAATTTCCCCTTGTTTGTTGTAACCAAAATATCTACTTCCATGCTTTGTGGTGGTGTTTTAATAGTTCTACTAAATGTAATTGGAATACAGGAATGAATAAAACTATTGATGATAACCCAAACATTGAATTATTGAGTATTGTTTTACTGTATCCAATATAGACATAAGGATAATTATTTTTAAAATATTAAAAAGATAAATGGTTATCTAATGAATTTAAAGGGGTAAATTAGAAATTACAATTATCTCCTTAACTTATGAGTTTCTCTACTTCAATATATGTTATCCATGATCTACTTCCTAACATATATTCTAATGAGAATTTTTTTTCTTTGTTCCATAATATTGGTTTGTAACGAGTTTCAAAATTTACAAAATCATATCCCAAAAGAGTGTTAAACCAGGTGCCTAGTAAGGATTTTTCTCGTGTAATAGGTTACCCTGAGTTAAGTTTGAAACACCTTGTCAATGTTTTAACTCATGGGTACATTTGTGCCATAACAACATCCACTTTTAGTATCAATATAGGGATGAATTTGTTCTCATAAACCCTATTCTATGTACTCATTAAAATTTAGGGATGTTCTTTTGATCTTAATCTTATCCATAAGGGTTGTCACTAGGGTTTTCTAATTCTAATCCCCTAAACAACAAAAAATATCCTTTGATACAAACTGTAAAAACTCTGCTCTTTATTTCAAATTTAAACATAACTTATTACATAAAATTTCACTTAATATAACTCAAAAGTTTGAGACGTCTATTGTATTTGGGGTTTAAGAACATTACATATCAACATTAAACATGAAAATAAACATATTTATTAAAAAATTCTTTGATATGACCACAAAATTCTTTAATACTTACCACTGTATGAAATAACCTAAGGATATACTTATAAAATGGGTGATCTATAAATCCCAGTAATAGAATAAACATGGAATAACATGAGGAAGAGAATACATGTTAGACAATAGATACATCAATGGACTATAAAAGGAATATGAATATAATGGCATTATATATCATGATAATAATCACATGGGAAATGTGGAAACAATATATAACATGATATTAGCATGGGTCAAGAATCATTGCAGAAGAGGACCATGATTCAAGGCTCATTGCACATAGCGGATCATGAGTCAAATATCATTTCACATGGAGGAGCATCATCCAAAGATCATTTCACATGAAATATAATGATTCAAAGACCATTTCACATAATGTATCATTTAACTAAACATTACCTAATTTGTTGGAGTTCTATTAGGGCTTACCCTTAATAATCATTTCATTTTCATGCTTAAGTGTTCGACAAAGATCATAAAAGATGGATTCATTAATCATCATTTTTTAATAGATGGTCAAAAAAATTTGGAATAAAAACAAATATATATCCACAATAAATTAGTATATGTGCATAAAGGTGATTACCATTGACATATAAATGTTTATGGTATTCAATACACAATGATTTTGCCATAGAAAATCACGGTGCCATTTCAACAGAATAACAATGTTATATACAAATTCATAAAAAGGGGTTGATGATAGAGAATGAGTTACTTAATAATTTAGAAATTAAATAGATAGTAATATGGACTTGGATGGACATTATAAAAAAAATTAATTATAAATAGAAGGCCTAACAAAGAATAAACAGTCTCGAGGTAAGAAGAGAAATAAAAATAATCCTTAGGAAAGTTCGTCATAGTAATGGGTGTACATAAAGGATAATATGAGGGTCGAATGAAGTAGATAGAGTATCTATTTGTTTAGAAATCAAGTATAATGTAATTGGGATAGGTTATAATGTATCCCAACATTTTCAAATGGAAATTACAAAGGCATACACTAATAGAAAATAGGCCTTTATCAGTGATATAAAATTGCATTAACATCACTAAAAAGTGATGTTAATCGAGGTGAGGATAAATGGGGTTCCCTTTTGTTAGTTCTTAGAAAAGCACGGATAAAGGCACATTTTATCAGTGCTAAAAAAAGAACTGATAAAAGACCCCTTTATCAGCACTTTTTGAGCACTGATAACTGGGGAATTTTATCAGGGCTTTTAAAAAGCGCTGATAAAAGTCCAAAAAAAAATATATTCATATAATGATGGGGGGGGGAGCATTTAACCATGCTTGACTCCCCCTATTAGTTCTAGGCAGACCCCTCATTCTCTCCCATGCGCTGCCCTTCCTCTGCATCCCCCCCACATGCACACACCTCATTGCTTCCACCCGAACTCGAACCTGTGACCTCCCCCCTTGTGTGGATCCACCTTTACCACTAATCCATTTCATTTTTTCTCTATTTAATGATATATCTATTTATATATATATAGTTATATTTATTCTTTATTAATATAGATTCATATTAATATAAATATATTTATCTATATTAATACATATATATTTATTCATATATTAGTATATATATATATATATATTCATTCGTATATTGTTATATATTTATATAAATATGCTTTTTTATATATATATTTATTTGTATATTAATATAAATTTATAAGATTAGTTTTAAATGCATATATAAAATATGTTGTTATGATTTTTTATAAATAAATAAATAAATACATACATATATATATACACAACAAAAAGACACAGACACACACACACACACACACATACTAAGACACATATGTATATTTACGAATAAATACATATATATGTGTATTTAAAAAGACACAGAATGTTAAAAAAACCATAACATCTAATCTAGAAACTCTTTTCAACTCCACAACCAGTCAAGTCGAGGAAAATGAAACAATATTCGATATTATATGTGGTACAGGCCTAACGGACATTCAGATCAGAAGTTATACTTGTTTGAATGTTAACAAATTGGGGTATCTCAACTAAAAACTCTCTTTTGGAGTTAATCTAGGACTTTTTTGGCCTCTAAAAAAGTTATCTTAGCTTATATTTGGTCACTATCATGTAGAGATCATCACATGATTCAATGTGTTATGTTGTAGAGCTCAAATAGAGACCCAGATCAAAAGTTATGGCTGTTTGAAGTTTGAGTTACATTTTCAATGATTTTAAGATATTTTAATTTTTTTTGATTTTCTGTGTCTAAAAATTGTAATTAAATGATTCTGAATCGATGTTAACTAGAAAATTATTAATTAATAATTTTTTTTAAAATATTTTAAATCTATTTTCACTAAATTTAATGTACATTAAATGTAATAGTCTACTTATTCTTTTATAAAACATATTTAGAAAATATATATTTTATTTATATCAATATAAATATATTTATAACAATATATTATTTTTTGGATTTTTTTTTGAAATATAAAATTTATCAGTACTAGAAAAAAGAGTTGATAAAACCCCCCTTGATCAGCACTACTAAAAGAAGCACTGATAAAGGGGTCCCTTTTAACAGTGCTAAAAAAGTGCTGATAAAGGGGGGCCTTTATCAATGCTATAAAAAGCGCTAATAAAGGGTCACTTTTTACAGCGCTTTTTAGAGCTGGTAAAAGTGCCCCTTTATCAGCTATTTTTTTGTGCTAATAAATGGGTAGCGCTTAACTTTACTGTTTTTGTAGTAGTGATATGATAAATTAACTACATAGTAAAAAGAGATGACAAAGAGAGAATCACTTACAAAATTTTGGCATTGTAACGACTTAGGTAAGGGTGCAAACGAGGGGGAAAATTTATACCTCACCAAAATAACATCAATTTTATAGAAAGATAATTTTTTTAAATGAATGAGAATATAATAAATTGAAATTAATTACCTGATCTTAAAGAAGGTTCATGGATTCAATGGAGAGGAGAGAAAACCCTTACTTGGATGTGTGACTCTAATGGATTGGGAATGGATACATGGGAGCTTGAGTGAACCTTGGGAGGGCTCTAGGGAGTATAAGAATGATGGTGGATGAACTTAAAGGGGTTTTATTGATGTTAAATGGGATCATGGGTAGGTTTATATAGGAAATGAGGGGGATTTAATTATTATTTTGGGTTTGGACACTTCATAATAAAATACCCAAAACCACAAAACCTCCAATATTTTTTCCCATGGATTATGACACAGTGGATTGGAATATATTATTTAATGAGGCTAAGGGCCTAAGTTAACAAAATATTTCCCTTTATTATGTTGAGGTTGGTCACAGTTTCAAATAAATGATATTGAAATCATAAAATATTTTATATGTCTTGGAATATTCCCTAGGTTCTTATAAAATAAATATAATAAACATAAAATTACATTATTTTAATGGAAAAAATATAAATTTGGATTATGATACCTTTTACAGTATTTATTAATCACTATTGGTCAATTATGATTTCATAAAACACACCGTATATTTATACGGAATTTAATTTTTACCCATGAATTATATTTTCATAGAATATTAGGGAAAAATAACCATTGGATAATCTCAACATTCTCATTCAAAAAATAATATTCATTTTATATAAACAATTTTTTAAATATGTGAATTTTCACTTCAAAAAAAATAAACATTTATTGAAAATGAAGGGTTTATGACAATAATAATTTTCAAACCCTAATAAAAATACATTTGAATTCATATAAATTATATGATTATTAACAGAATTTCTTAATCTTGATGGACTCAAGAATTCAGGATGCAGTAATCGAATTTGCTCTTCCTCAACACCTGCTATTGGTGATGGTTTTCAGACTCCAAAGGAGATAAACCAGCAAGTTAATAATGCTTCATAATCTTGTGTGGTTTTGCATGAATCCAATGATGTACAATAGGCTCCTCAACTGCAGGAGGAGTCTCCTCATGAGGTTCCGATGATGGATGATGAACCAATGATGCAAAGGGGAAGAGGGTTCCATCCATCTAATTAGGGAGGATATCGGGGTCAAGGTCATCCCATAAAAGGTTATAATTGGGTATCTGATATGTATGTATTGTTTTCTATCCGAGTGTGGTGTTTCACATGTAATCATTTTCACATGTATGTTTTTCTTCTACATTTGTTAAATAAATTATTGAGGTCATGGGTTTGGGTTTCTGAACCCATGGTCGAGCCACTTTTATTATATGATTAATTAAATTAATAAATTAATTAAATAATATTCTATTAATGTATTATTTATTTTAAAAATATATTAATTTATAAAAAATTGACTTCCAAGAATAAAATTTTTCTTTAAAAATAGATTACAAAGTAATAATAAAAAGATGAAAATATATTCATTATTCTATACAAAATAATGTAAAAAATATTATTTATACTATCTTGATACATATCCTTTTATTACACTATCTTTTGACCTAAGAGTAAGTTTTGTGATGGTGGGGCATTCATAGTTTCGTATGGTGAACATGTTTTGGGTCGTGATATTGATAAGCATGAAATTCTCCCATAAATAGTTCACACAAGTAGAAGTTGTTGGTTCTCGGCTTGGTATTAGTCTATAGAAAATCTCAAAAATACTATCTCCCTCTGAATCTCTGATAAATGTGATTTATAGGGTATAATCTAACTGGTTGAGATCATCACTTACATTTTTTTGTGATAAATGGATTTGGTTAAACCATATATTATCACTAGTCATGTGACAATTATTCAACGACTATATTATCAACAATAATGATACTTAACATTCATTTAAAATCTATTTGGATATAATAATATAAGTTAATGTTTTTTCTATAACCATAAGACATTTAGTTAAATCAAAATAAAATTAATTTTATTCATAAATGTTTGGGTCTTCACCGAGTAGGTTTTAATTATTCTAGAATATATTTTTAAATTCCCAGAACCCTATTTTAGAACCCTGACCAACACTAACTTTGAATATCTCAATTCTATGGTTGAGATGGATCTCAAGGACCCATTTTGGATCTTCGAAACCCTTTCAATGATGGATCTATGCTTCAATAATTTCATTCAATCTACTTCAAGTATGTGAATAATCTCTTCTTGGTCCCTCAATATCTATGCTTCTAGCCTCCTCAGGGTTTGTTATATCACTATGTTGTTTAAGGATCTAATATTTATTATTTTAGATCTTAAAAGTTGGTTTTATTCTCGGATCCTCATAACTTATCTTCTTCATTTGAGTTTCCCAATGTAGGTTTTTTGATACATGATCTCACCATCCCATGGAAGGTGGTTTCATATAAGTTTGTCCAGTTGATATAATGCTAAACTGATCAAATGTTTTAATTTCATTCAATTAAATTCTAAAATGTCAATTCCGTATGAATTGGGATTTTATTTTTCAATTGCACAAAATTTGGGGAAATTTCCCAAACCAAGTGAATTGAGGTGTGATTTGGAATTGATGTTATTGTGGAATATTTTATTTGAAGTTGATTTGTAATTATTTTTAGAAAATGAATTAATTCTTTTGTTAATAACCCGGTGGTTTTATCCGAGAAAGGGAATGAATTGATTAAAAACCTGTGGTTTTATTTTTAAAGATAAATTTGAATATCAAAATAGAAAATGTCAAAACAAAATTTTCAGCATTTTTTAAATAGTTTTCCTATTTTAAATTGTTCTTTTAGAATATATAAGACAAGGTATCTAGTGAGTTATTTGGAAAAAATGTGCTATGTTTTATTCCTTACAACACTAACATGAACATTTGGTAGTAGATCTTATCTTCAATGGAATATTGATCTATCCTCTCTGACTGGTGTCTGAGGTATGCGTGTACACATATTGATGTGATCACCTATATGAGTGTGTGAGGATCCCATAACCAAGAAAAATTTTACTTATGGGAAGATAAACATGTTGCTCATTTAAGATTATTTTGTTATATTTTCCATTATTTTTAAAACTTGTTATCATATGCCTTGTGAATCTATATGAACCGATTTATATAAAATGTTTGTTATTCTATTTTTTGAAAAGTTTCCATCAATTGAAATAAAAAATAATGTTTTATTTGAAATATTCTCTTTTTCTTCCATTCCCATTTTATTTAAAATTGAAATCATTACTTGGTTAATTAACAATTAATTTTATTATAGAATATATCATGAGATCCTATTATGCTTTCATCCCACACTCTATCTGTGCCTTCGAGGGTTTCTATATTCCCTTTATCTTGGTTCGAGAAAGGGAAATTAAGTTGGACGTGGTGGTTTTTGATATTTGGGATCGAAGTGATTTTTATGCTGGGACATGTGTTTTTTACCATTTAGTTTCTTATACATATTGGTTGTACTGTTATTTTATATACCTATTTGACTTCATTATTTATTATCCATGTGGAGTTATGTTTTGATCATACATACATGTATTAGTTTAGTCTACTGTTAATGTTGAAAACCAATTCCCACCATTATCTTGTATGATTACAGGTGCTACTCGCCAATGTATAGGAATTGGTAATACCCTTTGGGGTATGTTTGTGTAAGACCAGGTATCAAAGTACTAGGGTAAATCTATCAGTTCATTAAAAAGTGTTATTAGAGCTATAGGTTAATCATATTTCCATGATGTTAGTATTTAGTTGTGTAATATTGATGGTATGTAAGAGGATGTTACAAATGAGTTCCTGGATAGATCTCATGATAATGGGCCTTAATTCAGAAGAGTGGATTGGGAATAATGTCTTGAGGACTAGTTATAGTATTTTACCTACAATTTATTTGAATAGATTGAAATCTAAATGTTGTTTATCTATCTTATGGGATTAATTTTCCATATTACTCATATTTGAGTGTTGATATGAGTATCATTTCTAATGTCTTCAATCTTGTCTACTTTAATTTTGTAACACCATACCTTTAATAATATGTATGAATATGAATTAGGAGGAACTTATTGATGGACCATATGACCAAACACTCCCATAAGATAGAATATAGTTGGGTTTTTTGTGCGTGTTGTCCATGCTCTAGGTTAGGCACCCACACCCATTCACTTTTAGGCTCTAGTTGTAGAAACTCATAGTGAAAAATTCAGGATTCATGATCAATAATTTATTCACATAAAACCATGGACATTTCATGTCTCAAATGATCCTCAGGATTTTGGGAATTGGTTGAGAAGGGTTTAAATTTTATTTGAGTTATTAGATCCCCTTGATTCCATCATGCTAAAATATGTCTCCCTCCAGATAGAGGGACCTAATTGGAGATAGTGGGACAGCATGATGATAGAAAATAATCACAAAGTATTAGAGTGTAATAAATTTAAATCTCTTTTAAATGAATGCTTCTATCCATTTTCTATGAATTCATATAAGGCTATATAGTTTTTCAACCACTAGAATGTTTATAAGACCATCACAGGATATAAAAATTACCTTACTAAGATTTTGAAGTTCACAACTGAGATTAAATCAAATGATAATATAGAGACTCTATAGTTTGAGATGGGAGTTTGAAATGATATCGTTTCTTAGTTTTTCAGGCTGAAGAATCCTTCTTATGTTGATGTGCCGGATAGAGAATTTATGGTTGAGATATACCTGGTAGGAATGTCAGGGATGAAGGGACTTCCATTTTATCATTGTATTTTTTGAGTTCCTTTAAAGCAAAGAGAAATTGTGATTATAATCATAATGGTTCTTGATAGTAGTGTTCCTCTAGAAATAATACAATTCATGGTAGATTCCATTTTATTTTATACTCATTTTTAATGTTTCAGAACTCCAAATGGGTTTTCATAAAGGCACCTAAGGTATGTGGTTCCTATGGAATCTTAGGTCACTTGCCAAAATTATGTCATGTTTATTCTACTCCATGTAGTGGAATAAGATCATCAGCACCAGAATGTAATGTGGTTCAATCAGATGCATCACGATATAAGGGGTTCCACCCATGTGTGTCTTGAATAAGGCTTATTCACACTGTGGAAGTGCCTCCAGATGAAGTAGATAAGGTTCTGGCGACTATGAGAGTTACCATCACTATTGTTTCATCCTTAGTAATGAATTTATTTGATTTTAGTGAATCTTATTCCTTCTTTTAAACCTATTTTATTAGTACGATAAAAGGTAATATGTATCTTTTATCTTATGTGATGGATATTAATACACCCCTGGAAACAATGACATACTATGGTATTCATTGTCTAGCTTATGTCTTCTCCTGATTAGAGATTGATCTTTCTTGGGGGTTTCTTGTTCTCAACATGAATCATATTGACATCATATTCAATATGGATTAACCCATTAGTAATAAAACCCTAATTGATTTATATCTTTGGAAAGTCTCATTTACTACAGTAGTTATAGTGTACTGTATCTTTTAGGGAGACTGAGATCCAAGGGCGAGAATATCCAAAACTTATTTTTCAGAGTTTGGGAAAGAATGTCAGTGTATTCCTTTGACATGGAGTCAGAATCCTTGAGTGATGATATCCCAATAATTTTCATCGAGTTTCTTTATGTGTTTCCATCACACATATCTTGATTTACACTGGTAACGTTGGTAGAGTTTTCTAGTGATGTAGTTCAAGTAATCAACAATTATCTATAGATTCTTACAAAACATAACTTTCTAAAATGAATGAGTTCAGTCTCAATTGGATTATATTTTGGAGAAAGTATTTATACACCTGAGTGTATCACCTAGGAAGGCATCATTTATCTTTTCTTGGGAATCTAATGCGTCACTTTGAATTTGTATTGATTTTAAAAAACTGAATTAGGTTACAGTAATGAAAATGTACGCATTACCAAAGATTGATAACTGTTTTGACCAATTGAAATGGGAAAGTGTTTGTCAAAGATTTATCCTCGATCTGGTTATGAGTAGTTGAGAATAAAATAATTTTTCACTTAGAAAACTACCATTCAGAGAAGGTATAGACATTATGAGTACCTTGTCATTCCATTTAATGTATCTAATTCTCCTACAATATTTATGGATTTAATGATCCCAATATTACGTGAGTATCTTGATATGATTGTGGTAGTATTTGTGATAAAAATATATCTTTAATCTAAATATGAGGAGGATCATGTGTGTCATATGAGATTAGTTCCAGATCTTTTTGAGAAATTACCAACATTATATAAAGCTATCAAAATTTAATTTTTGGATTCAAGAAGTGAATTTTTTTGGACATCTTGTGCTAGAACAAGGTATTTTAGTTGATCCTGAGATGGTGAAAGCTGTTATGACATGGGAAAAACATGAATTCTTTCAAGATTCAATGATTTTGGTGTTTAGCTACATACTACTTATAGTTTATAAAGGAATTCTCGAAGCGGTATTCTCTGATGACTACTCTTACTCGGAAGGGAGTAATGTTTTCTGGGAAGAAAAATGTTAGAGTTATTTTATTGGGATGAATAATATTTTGACTTCTCTATCGATATTGACTCTTCTTGAGACCATGAATAGATATATGGTATTCTATGATGCATCACGTTTGGGATATGGTTGTGTTACTATACAAGGTGATCATGTTTTTTCCTATGGATCTCGATAGCTTAGGCCACATGTGAATAATTACCCAACCCATTATCTTAAACATGAAGCTGTAACACATGACCATAATAGTTTAGTGGTATTAACTTTTTGGATAATGTTTTACCATGTATTATTAACACAGGTGTTTAAGTTATATATTCTCTAAAATATATTTGAATATTAGCTAGTGGCATTGGATGGAATACCTGGAATATTTTGAATTGGACATTTGCTATATCCCAGGGAAAGGGAATATTGTTTTAGATGATTTGAGTAGGTAAATTCCAAACCCAATCATGAAATAATCATCAGAGGAGTGAAACATATTGTCTCTCTATGTACAGTTTAATATAAGCTTTTGTGAATTAGGGGATCAGGTTTTTTTGGACAGTGTTTAGTTCATATCAAATATTCTTAAGTTTATTATTCAGGGAATAAACCTCAATGATGAGTTACATAGCAGTAGAGAATATTTTTATAGTTTGGAGACTATTGTTGAATTTTCATTCTCCAGAGACGGTATTCCATGTTTTGTGAATCATTTTTATACCGTTAGTAGTGATTAATGTTTTTATTGGGTATTTATATAATTACCAATGGGAAGTGATCACATGAACTATAATGATGTTATATGGCATGTAGTGATTATTCTGGTGGCTAGGAATGAGACATGCGACTGATAATTTTTTCTCTAATTGTTATACATGCCAAAAGGTCAAGGCCGAGAACCAGAGAATTCCTAGTTTAATTCATCCACTTCAAATTCTGAGTTTTATGTCATATGTAATGTCAAAGGAATTTTTTGTTTGGGTTTCAAAATACCCAGATAAAGAAGAATGTGATATGGGTCATAATTGATAAGCTGAACAAATTAGTTCATGTTATACTCATTCATGATAAAACCAATATTGTGGATTAGAGAAATATATATGTGAAATATATATTTTATTTTAGTGGAGTTCCATCTATTATAGTCTCTGATAGGTAGCTACAGTTTACCTCTTTTTTCCTATGCGTCCATTAAGAGGCACTATGATCTCAGGTTCATTTAAATATGACCTACATCCGTAGTCCTATGGCCAGATAGAAAAAGATACAAATTTTCTTAGGTATATTATTCTTGAATGTGTCTATGATTTTATTCAAGCTTGGGATGACCATTTGGGATTGGATAAGTTTTTTTATAAAAATAGTTACTAGTCTATGATATGAATGCATCTTTTTGAGGACTCGTATGACGAACCTTATAGATATCCATTGTACTAGTTAGAAGTCGGTGAAATATCATTAGTTTTAAAAATTCTATTCAAGAGATTATAAAATGAATCATTTTATTAGTCATATAATACCGATAGAACACAGTTAGTACATATATTATGTTGATCATTGTTGTAGACTGTCAAAATTTTTAGTTGGTTGTCATGTTTTCATGAAATTTTCACCTAATTTAGGCTAATGAAAGCTTGAGAGTCAAGGAAAACGTTCTCATAATTTTGATGGACGTTTTGAGGTTTTTGATAAAGTTGTAAAATTGGATTATTATTTATAAATACCTCTATTGATGACACCAATACATAACATTTTTCGTGTATCTCATCTATGAACGTATATTTCTGATCCATCTCATTTGCAGAGCTAGAGTGATCTTAACATTGAGCCAAATTTTTCCATGATAGAGGATCTATTCAATATAGTTGGATTTTTAAACCAAGGTACTTCATGAGAGGATGTAACTTTAGTTTTAGTGCTATGATAGCATGATTATGATACTCAAGAGATTTTGGACCTTGAGGCAGTGATGAGAGAATAGTGGCCTTATCTCTTTCTCTTAAAGCTTCATGGTAGGAATTATTCAGATTTAAAGTTTCTATGAATGGAATGTTGTAATATCCAATTATTTTTTAAATTACCTTCTGACCCCTATTTTGATCATTCTTCTGTTAGACATCATTTTGGGGTTCTTCAGGAGAAATATTGAAAACTTTGTATGGTTCATTGGATTTTAAGGTCGATGCATAGTTTTCCCAAACCATTCACCCTTCTAGTGAAAGATATTAAATCACAGGTAGTGATGGTCTAGAAGGTTGGAAACAATTTGAAAAAATATAATCCCCCCAAGGAGAAACCATGAAACCACATAGTAGGGGTTCATAGTTATGGCATATATTTTGGAAACATTTTAAGACTTACCTAGCTAACCATGTGCAAGATATTTAATTATATTGAAAATTATTTTAAAATTTTCTAAACTATATTTTTACCCCTTTTAGACCCTAACTTGGGATATCTCATTTTTCAAGGTTGAGAGGGATCTCAAGGAACCATTTTTCTCATCCATGACCTTGTAATGAAAGATAGAATATCGAGGAATGCCATTTTATCTCTTATGGGAATGTGAATATTATCTTCTTAGTATCTCTCAATCTATTATATTTCCTCTTTAAGGATTTATAGATCCATGTGATTTTGTAGGATCCAATATTCATCATTATAGATCATTAATATAATTTTGGTTCTCATATATTCATTCCTAATGTTTTTTGTTGGTGTTATCTATTAGGAGAATTGTGATACGAGATCTTTTGATCCCAATAAAGGTGGTTTTGTATGAGTTTGGCTAATTTATTAAACATTAAATTGATTTATTTTTTTAATTAACTTAAATCATATTCTGTAAATCCAATTTGGTGTAAATGTGTATTTTAATTTTTTGGCACAAAAAAGGGTAAAGCCCCTAATTCTAAGGAATCGAGGTTTGATTTCTATTTGAAGGGAATTATGGAATTTGATTCATTGAAACTGAATTAAGAAATTTATTTCTAAAAAATGGATAGAATTATTTTGATAATAACCCATTAGTTTTGTCCTAGAAAAAAGAATGAATTTATATAAAAACATTGTACTTGTTTTTTAAGACAAATTGTCAAATCAAAATAGAAAAGAGGACAATGGTATTTTGAACAAATATTTATATATTTTTTCATTATTTATTGTTGTTTGAGAAAATGAAATACTAGGTATTTAGTGAGTTATTTGGGACAAACATGATACGATTGACACTTTAAAAAACTAACATAAACATTGTTCAAAATTTCCTATCCCTGATGGGATGTTGATTAGTCCAATTTGACTAGTGTATGAGGGTTCTGTTTCCACATATTAATGTGATCACCTATATAAGTGTTTGAGGATCCTGTAACCTAAAAATATTGTACCTCTTAGAATATTACCTTTTTGATCATTTGGGATTATTTTGATATATATTACATTTTTTATAAAATTCCTTTACATATTCTTTGTGAATTGATATAAGCTATTTTATAAAAAATGTTAATTAAGCCATTGTTTGGAAGTGTTTCCACCAATTTAATTGAAAATAATGTTTTGTTTTAAATATTATATTGTATTTACATTCCTATTTGATTTAAAATTGAAATTATTTTGACTAATTTTTATGGTATATTATTATAGAATCCTTATTGAGATCCTACTTGGATTTTAGATCACACACTATGTTCCTTTAGGTGTTAATAGATTCCTTCACCGGTGTTCGAGAAAGGAAAAAATAAACACTCAGAGGTTGTGGTTGTTGATATTTTATCTTATAGTGTAATATTCATTGGGACTTAGATTGTATACCTTTTAGTTTTTGGTACTTTGTGGTTGTACTTTGGGATTATATTCCTATTTAACTTTAGGTATTGTTCCCTTTATAAAGTTTTCTTTTGTTCATATTGACATATTTTTATTTCATCCACTCTTTAATGTGGAAAACCCATTCCAATATTTATCTTTATGATGCCCAGTGCTAGTCACCAACCCATGTGGATTGGGAATGCCCATTGGGGTATGTTAGTGTCAGATTCAGTATAAGACCACTACGTTATCCAGTTTAGTTCATGAAACAATATTTTGGTAGACGTGGTTTTATATAATTTTATTTTTTAATATAAAAGGACCCAAACATTTGTGGGTCCAAACAACACAATTTTATCTTTTTTAACGGAATAATATGTGTAAAACTAGTAGAAAAATGGTATATAGAAAATTATTGTTCTTAATATATGATTAGAGATAAATCAAACTTATGAAAATTAATTAAATTGAATGGGGTATGAACTAATTTTTGTGCTAATTCATAGGGAACAAACATGAGAATCAATGATATTTCTTTTCTTAATAAATGTTAAGTTTCAAAATTATAATATGTTATAGGACATAAGAAAAACCGTATCAGCATAATTCATTTATATGATGAGGAATATCTTTTGAACATCAAGAATAATAAATTTACTATTCAATGTTCATTAAGTAATTTTTTTTATAAGATGAGTGGTATGAAAATTTTTACACACTCGACATAGAATAATTAAGTCATCAGAATTTTTCTTTTTTAAGTGAAACAGGATACTTATCTTGGATATGAAATAAGATATTATAATAGTGAAACTTATTGAATTTGTCTAAACCTTGTAGGAAATGTGATATTATTATTTACCTTACCAAAGTGGAAAATAAGCTTGCTAGTAGTTTTAGAAAACCTCTTAATTATGATAAAATTGAATTTATTAAATATAATTTGAAAATTATTAATTTAAATGATCTTCAATACACTACTAGTTTGACCTATATCCTTATATTAAAATCTCTTATACTAAAAAAAGTGGGAGAATGTTTTTTTGGATCATCAAAAAAATATGTATTTTTTTGAAATTTATCTATTTTTGAAATAAAATCATTCATTTTGGTATCTTACAGAATATAAAATAATCTTTTTTTAAAATTTATTTCAATGTTACATATTATGAAAATAATTTTTTTTCTATTTTCTAAAACGTTTTGTTTTCAAGTTATCTAAATTTTCATTTTTTTTACATATCTATAATATGGTTTATCATATTGTTTCTATACCGATAAAATTTTTTCATGAAACATTCTATAAACAATCTTTTATATAGTGATATCAATTATTATCTTTGGAAGATAACTTCAGGAATCTTTAATCATTTTAATTATTTCTTCTAATATTCTCTTACTTTTAATGTTTAACATTGGGGGATATTTAAATTTCATATAATTGTTTAAGTATTTTTTATAATGGTTATTTTGTTTATTTAAAAATGGAAATTATTTCTTTTATTATTAAATTAAATTTTAAATTCAATTCCTGCGTGAATCTATATGTGTATGTTTGGACCATTCATTTTTGTGCAAGTCATTAAGGACCACTCCTATAAAAAATGATATCTTCTTGGACAGTATAAATCATAAATTTCTATATAGGGACTAAATTCACAAGGTTATTTCGCATTCATTTATATATATATATATTCTTTTATCTATACTACTATTTTTGTCGACTGTAGTATCTTTTTAGGATTTTAGCTAAATAAGCACATATGACTATCTGTCACGCTTAAATTTTTCCTTACCAATGTAGTAAGAGCAGCAGATGTAGTTGAGTCACTCTCCCTAGTCATTGGTGAGAAAGTTATGTTCAATGTCTGATAAATAAAAATTATTATTATAATTATATATATCTTCTTGATAAGATCCTTAGACTAGAAGGGGAAAGTGAAGCTTAACACAAAATCACTCTATAAGAAGATATTATTAGATGAGAAATCATTGTAAAAACGGAAATAATGTTGAAAAAAATCATTTACATCAAAAATACTAAAAATATTTTCTCAAAGAGATATGAACGTTTCAAAAGTGACCAAATCATATGATCAAATAATTCTCAAACATGAATAAATTTCTATTCTTGGAATGTACATTTTCCTTTTTTATATAATTTTGAAAATCACAAGTGGAGGATTTAATAAATTTAAAATTTATATTGTATATATACATCATATGATTTAATTTGAATTTAAAAGGGGTAGTACAAATATTTTTAGATTATCTTATTTAATTTTTTTATCAAAACACAGGGGTAGAAATTATGAAAATATCAATCACAAACACTTTATGGATATTTATTTTCAATTTTAGTAATTTTTAAACAATATATTTCTTGTGTTTTATAAATAGTGGTTAATTCTTGAATCAATGACTCGCTCAAATTACATATTTTAGTACACACAATACGTGTTATATGTTAGTAATCTAATTTTTTTTGTTTATCTTATTATTCTTTTGAATAATGAACTTCTGATATCTGAAATACTAGTTGATTAAAATTATTTTGTGAAAATTTAGTGATATTAAATTTAAAAATAGATTACATAAATTAAATTAATAAGAATTTGAGAGATTATAATTTTATTCATTGATAGGTGAAGAAACATTTTATTTTCATCTCTATATGAACTAAGTGTTTTCAATGTAGTTATAACAAACTGTGATATTTAAATAATCCATCCATTAGAGTTTATTATAATGATTCTTATAAATAAATCTGTACCTAGAGCATACGAATGGTATATGAAACTACATGAATGAACATATGGATTGATAATTCTGGATGATTTTGTTCATTTTGAATATTTGAGATGTATTGTTTCAAATAGAGATTCTAATTAGTAAAATATTTTTTTCTAAGTGTTTCTATGAAGATTCACCATTGTAATGTTCAAATTATGATTCTCTTTTTTTGAATTGTTAATCCTTAGATACTATGTGTTCAAGGGATTTTAAGGATTGGAAGACAAAAATGTATCTAATAATCTGATTAAGGGATTCAATTGATATAAAAACATAGTTAAGTACTTTAGGTGTATCGAAATGAGATGATACTAATAGGTTTAGTTGAGATATTTTGGGGATTGGAACACATACATTATGTTATATATAAAATCAAGGGATAGCGTACCAAAGGGTTAAATTCAGGTAAACATTGGTCTTGATTGGTATATCCACCATAATGTTAAGTTTAAAATTTTAGTTTTAATAATATCCTTTTAAATGAGTATTTCGTTTGATAACTATTACTTATTATTTTGTTTTCAAATTTCCATGGTGTTAACTCTTTATTTAGTAATAATTATATTCCTCATCACTATATTTCTATGGTTGTAATTATATTTAATAATGTTAATAACATTATTAATATATTTTTTGACTTGTTCAGTATTTCAAAAATCTATCAACTTAATACAAGATGAAGAAAAAAATTGTATGGTTTCTTTAAAACAACAATTCACCTCTATATTTTTATTTTATTATCTACAACAACTCTAGATAAAAATTGGGCACCATTATTCTAAAAATAAAAAATAAATAAATAGTATGAATAAAAATAATGAAAAAATATCTGTATATAAAAAAATAGAATAAGAATATACACATATATTTATATAAAAACTATTTTAACATAGAAGAACCAAACAAATAATTTATTATTAAAAATAAATTTACAATGAGAAAATATATGCAACAGAAATTGACACAACAGATATGATGTAGAAATATAAAATGAAAGGAAATGAGACATAATATGCTATAAAAATCTCACAATACATTTATAAATCACTGCGTCATAGAAAAAAAAATTAAAATTTGAAAAACACACACACAGATATATAGAAATTACATAAAATAGAAAACTAAAAAATAAAACTAATAAAATCCTAAACATAGACAATCATCATAAAAAAATATGCATAATGTTTTATAATCATTCACAAAATAGAAAGGGATATAGATAATATGATAAATAGTTTTTTTAAAATAAAAATATTCTTCATTTTTTTCTTTTGTTGATTTTATGAATTTTTATTATATCTTTTTAACATGAAAGCTTTGTTTGAAATAAAATTTAATGATTCTATTTTTTTTACAATTTTTATTGTTTAAATTTCTAAATGTTTTTCTAATATATTGAACAAAATTTCAAATCTAGTTTAAAAAAATAAAACAAAAGATAAATTGTAGTTTGGAGTAATTAGAAAAATATATATTCTTAATGTTTTAACGTTTATTAGGTTAAAAGGAAATCATATCCAAACTCAAAACATGATATTAATTTCCTAATTCCCTAAGGATGAAACATAAAAGACTCTACCAAACAACTAGATCAAAAAATACAAGTCTCCTAAAGTAGAGGAAAACAATGAAAAACATTTTATTGAAAATAATATTGATCAAATGATGGAATAATGAAATGGGTAATAAAGAAATTAGGTTTACATAACTTTGTTTTTTAATATTAATTTTGTAAAATAATCCTTAAAACAAGTATCATTTAATTTAATTTTCTACTATATTCAAATAGATTATTAGAAACCACTATATGTATTTTAATATGAGTTTTAGAAGTTTAATATTTAATATTAAATTAATTTCAAACAATTAAAAAAATTTCAATAATAAAACACTAGTCATAAATTATTCAATATTATTTCACAATTTTAAATGAATTTATCATTTTTAAATATATTAAATAATTCCCGAAAATTTTGATTTTAATTCAAGTGAAACAAAAACCAAACATGATTTTATTATTCTAAAAATTCAACAACTAAATTATAAGATTAGTTAATAAGTGTTTTTCCATTTATAAAAAAATCAAAGAATTGAAGTAGACATTCAAGAAATTTTTCATGACACTCTCTCATTAAGATTCTACATAAAACAAATGTGCTTAATTGTGATATCTAATGCCCACCTTTAATAGGTTATGGATAGGTACCTGTAACCAAGGGTATATCATGAGTCATATATATAAAAAATTGAACCTTATAAGTAAATGACAAACATATCCATGAATATATATATATATCTTTCCCAACCACAACGCGTAATTTTTTTTTATCAAATTTCATTTATGTTAGAATAATCCAAATGTAATTCCTCTATACCTCTGACGAGGTATATTATAATTTTCCTCCACCAAAAGTTCACCCATGTCAAGAGATATGGTTGAAAAAATACACTATAAACACTATCCATATACTCTTAAAAATAATAAATATAAAGCATGAGTGAGTGTTTAAATATACTCAATTGGTTCCCTATTATAACTCTCATGTCTTCATGTGAATGAATAATAATAATGCATCCATGAAATAAATAAACGAAACAATGAAATCAACCATTTTATCATCTTCACACATCATTCAAAACACAATTCTTATCAAATATTCATCATCACCAAAACTGGATTATAATTCATGACCTCATGCAATCCACCACTCAAACAACGGGGCCTTTAACTACAATAACTACATGAAAACCTAATGAAGACCATGAAATTACAAAAACAATAAATATATAATCATACAAAAACAAAGAAAATTACAAAAACCATAAATGTATATTTAGTTGGAATAAGAAATACACCCTCTAGATTTTATACAGTGAATACCGCCTTCCTCACACCTCATCAACATGTTAGGATACCAAATCTATTCAATAACCAAAATATTAACTTATAAGAATGGTTGATCTAAATTTTACAATATAACAACAATATAATATATCTAGCAATGTAACACATAATCCAATAAAAATGAACATAAAAAAACTCATTGAAACTATAATTGTGATACAATAACAAGAAAAATAATTTATCAATTTTCTACCTACTCAATAGAGACACACAAAAGAATATATATCACGGTCCCACAAAGGCCCGCCATTACTAGATCCAAGGGAGTAATTCACCATCAATAACACCGCTCATATCCTAGGCATAAATATATTCCATAAAATATTCACTAACAATCAATCATTATGAATTCACAATACAGAGTCCCTTTATTGAAAAAATCCTTCAATGTACGTAATTATCCCATCATAGAGGATAGATTTATGAATACATATTGTTTCATGGCCATGAGATTATATGGCATGTCATTCATTCACCTCACCAACCCTTTGTTGGTAATCTATCATTAGATAAAAATTAATAAGACATGTAACATACCCATGTTATTTCGGTATACCCTCATGCGAATTTTAATCTACCGCTCTTCAGGGCCCATGTGCTGAATTTAATAAAAAACAACCTCTTTTTTTATTTGATTTCATCAGTAATTTTTCATTATTCTTAACTCAAAAAATAAATTTATCTCTAAAAAATATTAATATATAATACATAATAAATTTTATTCTATAGTTTCATCATATTCACATTTCTTGACATTATTCCCTTTCATAAATAAAGCATCAGAAATTTGTAAAAAACATCAATAGAAATTTACATCATAAAAAAGTATCAAATAATCGGACACTAATCATAAGAAATTAATTAATACGAATTCATTAATTTATTATTCATATTCATCATTCATAATTTTCCATCATTATATTAATTCCGTATTTCTCAATTAAAATTATATTCCAATAGAATTACAATTCCCATATATTTCCACATTTAATTTCCCCAATTTATCGATTTCATAAAGAATCGATCATATAAAATTTCTAACCATTTATATTATTTATCTTGAATATTTATTCTAAAAATTAGATACTCATATATTATTTCCAATTCTAGTTTACCATATAGTCAATATCTATATGTATTATGTATTATCCAACCATAAAAAAATAAAAAGAATAGATTTACTATGATAAATGAATATATAATAATTTAAATTTTCTTCTGTTAATTCTATGATGATCATTAATCCTTGATCCACCAATTATTATTCATATAAAGGAAATTCTCTTCTATTTTCTATTTGATCCTATACTTCACACCAATTTTAAGAGTTTCTCACTTGAAAACATAAATTGAAAATAAAGATAATCTCAAAAAAATTGAAATTGGGAATGAATTATTTCAACTCTATTTTAAAAATTTATACAGCCATATCAATGTTATAAATCAAATAAAGCCACCATTTACTCTCTCTCTCTCTCTCTCAAAAATTTTCCAATTAATATAAACCATTAATACATTGGAAAAGAAAAGAGTCAAGATGTATTAAAATATCCATAAACCCTTTTAATCTAATATTACATGTCATCACCAATACATATTATATATTTAATAATAAAACATTTTATTTATTAAAAATAATCAATATAAATTGAATTACTTAAATAAATAAATAATAATTTAAATTCCATCAATACAAAACAATAACGAAAAAATTCAATAACCATAGAAAAATAACAAATTACCACCTATGTGAAAACATTACCTCCCAAATACAATGATGTACTCAAAATTTCATTTTGAGATGTGAAAATTTTATATTTTTATCTTTATATCTAGAAATAAAGAAAATTTATCTTGCTTCAAAATCATTAAATTTCATGGTCTCTATATTACATAACTATTTAAATATTTACTTCTACCAAAATATTTAACCAAAATTATATAATGTTAATTAATTAAATAAACACATTCATTCACCATTCATCATTGAAACAAAATGACACATCAAAACACAGTAAGAAAAAAATAAAAACAATTAAAGATATTATACATGAAACAGTGATTCCCTCTTCCAACTGATTTCATTAACACTAATACTCATCCAAAGAAATAAAAATTAAATAATAATTCATCAATGTATAACATTATCTTCGCATTCAATGATTTCAAATGAATACTCAACAAAACTCATATCCGCCTCAATATACACATTTATCAAATCTAACACACATGGAGGGTTATATTAATATTTATTATGATAAGACATATAGAATAAATCATGAATCATATCATATCACTAAGGTCTCACTATCCAACTATTTACCACTCCAACTTGGTCTTACACTTAAAAATGGGTAAGTAAATCAGGGTAATGAATTCATTTTATCTCCAGAACATTTCTATATATGTTGAGGAGAAACTCATAATAACACAATATTTTCAAGGGAAAACTAAAATGTGATCCTCCTCTTGTTTTAATTGGATTATTTACACATTATGTAGGATTCACATGATCATTAATGATTTACAAAGGTTTTATCATATCTTACATTGTATCAATCCAAACTATAACATCAATACTAACCTCAACCTAAATTATTAGTGAATGACACTATCACTTATACACTGCCTTATAAGTTTTCATACAAATAGATTAATTTTACCAATTATTATAATCAAATTTCAATAATGATAAATGATATTCCCATTATCTAAAAAATCCAAAAATACATTTCTATAACATATCATCCAATATCTAAATAACCTGATCAGTTTAACCATAATAATTTGGATGGAATATGGTGATAAGTCACAAATTGGTGCTAAAAGCATGGAGTTCTCTCCCCCACTATCATATTATAAACTATTTATCATGATTAGAGATGACCATCAAGGAAAACCCATTATTTTTTACCAGCACCATCACATATTTCTTTTCTAAACTATCTATTAAGCTTATTTTATTAACTTGTAATAGTTGAGAAACCTCATTTAAAAATCCATGATCACCAAAATTTAATGAAATTCCATAATATTATGTTTGATTTAATCAAGTAAAACAATATCTATAAATATTCCCCACATCCACTATGGAATTTTTGAAAGATGAAAAAACCACACAGAACATGATGTTAGTCTTTCACCTAATGGATAAAAAGACATTAAAAAAATAAGACACAATTTTCATTATCCTAGAACTCGAAATATGTTTCTTTAGTATTTTAAACATCATTTAAAAAATAATACACATATAAAGAAGAATAATGAATCCCATACAAAACTCATCCCCCCTAATATGAGGAACACATAAATTTTTATATAAATACAGATGATATTCCTCATTCTCAGTCCACCTGTCATATTCCTCCCCATTCACAAACCTATGTGTCCACACATCCACTGTAGGTTCATATATATGATACTTCTATAAATAAAATACCAATAAATATTTTCACCATGATCTAATAAGGAAATTATACTTCATCAATATCTTTATAGAAAAGGATATAATATACTAAAATTCATCAACTTTAAATAATCACTCAATTACGGCATACCCACAATAATAATTCATGGTGAAAGTTTCATCCATCATATTACCATTCCCAAGAGTATTTTTAATCTCAAAATAATAATATTGGAAATTTTGAACCAATAGCCTCTTATAAACAATCACATCCGCCAAATAAATGATAGATTTAAATTTATATAATCATTATAAATCAGAAAACAATTAAAAATGATATTATGAATCTAAATATTAATTCAAAACAAAAATGATAGGTGCTCCAAATCATAGGAACCATAATTACATTTATGGGGGTATGATTAACTAGAAGCCTAAGTAATAATTTTTTTCAATTATACAAGGAAACATCCATAACCTTGATTGGATTACTCTATTTAGGTAATTACGGAACTATAGAGCTTGTTAACTTCTCTTTTGAACATCTAAAAATCATTATAATATTCTCATATCCAAACAAACACCCCCTTTATTGGTCTTTGGTGATAATGGAGTCTAGTCCAAGAAATATCAGGTAAGAACCTCTATAAAAACCATAAAAGTACATGAATCAACTTAATTTAAAAACATTGTACGATGGATTCATTGAAACATCATCCTCAATAATTTTTTAGACCACTGCTGCATCATACATTAAAATAATAATACCTTCAGAAAGAACCTATTGAGTTCAGAAGCAAAACATTGACATATTCGAATTAATGTATTCCTCCCTGAGAAAATACAATAACAACATAAGATTCTCGACATGGTATTACTCCATATAAGATATTATTAAGGAATAATTCCAAACAATCATCGAGATAAGGTTTAAAACACCATATTTATAATCCACATAAATACAACTAATGTATTTATAACACTAAACAATGTTACTATAATTTTAAATTACCTACATATAATCTAAAACTCTATATTAGAAATTCCTCACACATTCTCATCATCTAGTTATATCCAAGTTATATATAAATCATAAAAAAACCCTTTTTATCTTCTCAAATAAACAATATATATTTGGAAAAGGTTAATGATTATAAATCATCACTTGATTCAATAGTCACTAATTTATACCAAAATTCAAAATCTCATCCTTCTTCCAAAATTATTTTAGAAAATCCCGTAAAGATAAACTATATTTAATAACACCTTACTATAAATTCAAATTAATGTAAATACTCAACTCCCAAATCTTATTAGGTTCAATGAGATAATTCACTTAAGAAAAGGAGAAACATGTAAATATAGCTCAATTTAAAAACAATATTGCTTAGAGAAGATAAACTCATAATCATATTTTGAAACACCTAAGTATATTAAATAATAACTAGAGGAAACTTCTATGTCTCTAATTTGATAAAAAAAGTATCTATATTTCTTAATATAATTTAATTCTAATTTGCTCAATCTATATCTACCATAAATGAGAATATCAATAAATAACAAAAACTAAACGATCTCCATATACAATAGAGAAAATCACCCTCTCCCAATAATAATATACAAAATAATGTGTATATTATATGTAATTGATAATAGGAATAGAGTTATATGGTTTCATTTGTAAAAAATAAAATTTTTTAGTAGAATTTACCCCATCTTATATCCAACAAATAACCACACAAATTATCCAAACATCTCTAAAACCACACTTAATTAATCTACTCCATTAGAATCTGGAACTTCTCTCATAATAGTTTTTACCCATAAACTATGGAAGTTGAGATAAATGAATGTGAGTGAAACAACATAAAATAAAAACTAAAGAAATAGTATAGTAAATGATTTTTTCACCTAAAATCACCACCAGTACCTCTGCTTTAATTAATGTCCTATTAATACCTCATTAAAAGAGATCTTATATTGGTTTAAAAAATAATCATCATCTTTGCCATTTAAATTATATCTCTAAAGGAACTAAAATTAATGTTCTTTAATGATCTTTAGATATATGACCCCAAATCTCTATAAAATTTTGAGAGTAATGAATAAAATTCATTGATCTCACTGATAACTCATAGAAAATATTAATTAAATGTTATATATATAATAAATACTATTTTAATTTGAGACAAAGTGTATATAATAATAAATATTAAAGAAACAATCCTTGAAATAGAGTATAGTTTATCATAAACACCTCAGTATTTACTAATCATAGAATATACTATTGAAACATTGATTCATAGAATAAACTCGCCGCCAAATGAACACAGTGACTATATCTCATCCAGATCAGTTGAAAGTAAATAATAAATTCTTCCCACTAATTATTAGTCACATGAACTACAGTAAAAACATAAAGACAAACCAACCTTTGATAAGTGATTTATAAGTGTAATTATTAACAACAACACCACATTATTTACCCATATTAACATCACAATTAAAAGAGGTGCAATCAATACGACCATAATCTATATAATCTATATAATCCACACTGATATAGATACCATATAGTTATCATATTATTCCTCAACTATCAATCAATAGTTTATAGAAACCGTTATTATATAAAACATTTCCATTCTATATCAAATTGGTTTCTCAAGTTTGATTCATATACTAGGTTCATTTTATACTATCACCATTTCAGGTATCCCATTTTCAAAAAAAACTACCCAAAAATCCATTATAAAACACACACTCAAATATTATTCATTCATGAAACACCATCAAGAAGACTCTATTAGAGCTGAAAATAATTTTGATTGTGACCCCTAAAACATGCCTTTATTATTCCATGAGTTAAATACTAGAGCCATGGGTGTGTCATCACATGTTTATGGAAGTCCTTACACTTCATAAATAAATTATTCAGAACATATTGAATATATAAATAGATTTATACATGACAATACATGAATGTTGTCTATAAAAATGAGAGATATGTCCAAAAAACCTAAGGTAAAACACCTATATATAATTAGTGAGGTATAATACAATTTTCTTCCTCAAACAAGTATCCCATTTCTAGAGCTACGTTTTCCCAAAACTACTAAAAAATAATATATATATATATATATATATCAGGGGGCGATATAAAAATATATTTGGTAGGTTTCTCGTTGGAAATATCATATGTACATGTGGATAAAGCATACTAATACATCCATTTACGGAATAAATGAAAAATATTTGTCGTCATATATTATTCACATTTCATTCACTTTATTATTCCCAATAACCATTCATCATCACCACAAAAAACATATAAATCATTATCTCATGTCATCAACAGCTCTAAAAATAGTATCCATGCCACAATAACTGTCTTCTAGAAGAATGAGGACCATGAAATAATAACGAAATCCACTATATGGAAAATACCACAATATTTATAACAATAATTGTGGGAATAAAAATTCACTCATATTCGCCGTATATTAAGAATTCTACATCCCTCAAACCTCATTTATATAAGAAAATAAAAAATTCCTATATTGAACACTACATAATGTACCATTCATGGTTACTAAAAATTATATATTATAATAACATTATCATATATCCAATAACATATCAATTAATCCAATCAAAATGAACAAAACCATAACTCATTTGAAAACCATAATCCCAACACAAAAATCCAAATCATTTCTTAATTATATACTTCATACACAGAGGGACATCAATAATTCTCCCACCTAATTTGACCACCACTTTATCTTTGACATTAATTAACCAACACTCACACTCCTCATATCCCATCTGTATGGAATTTCTACCACTTTCTTGTTGGAGATCTTGGATTAGGAATTCACAACATACAATATCTTTATTCTCTATAATCATCCACATACAAAAATATCAAATAAAATAAGATAAATTATATATTTATTCAAGTTTCATGACCCCATACTGATATGGAATGACACTCCATGTCACAACCCCTATACTAATAACCTTTTTTATGATAATTTAAAAAAAGTGTAATGAAATTATTTTATTTTGGAATACCGTCATACCAATTTGTAATTTACCTTAATTGTGGATATTTTAAGCCTTATAATTTTTTTCCAACTTCATATAAGATTCCACATTTTTATGAAAATGAAAAAAACCATCATCTAACATGTTTTTGATTTTTTACTATTTTATCACTATTTCTTAGTCAAAATCAACATATGAATTCATAAAAATATTACTATATCAATTATACACCATTTCATTATTAATTTTATTAAAATCACATTTAATTATAATTTCCAATTTGATAAATATTTGTATAAATATCATTTATCAAATATCAATAATAATTTTCAACATAAATAACTTATCAAGTAATAACACATTAATCATTAAAATGTAATAAATCAAAATTCATTAATTTATTGTTCATATACACCATTAATAATTTAATACCATTGATTTAGTTACATATTTATTAATTAAAATTCAATTATTAGGGAATTAAACTTTTCTCCTATTTAATTATATTATTTCATCCGTTTAACAATTCTCATTAATAATACATCACATAAAATTTATATCAATTTAAAATATTTATCATAAAAATTTATTTCAAAAATTCCATATCAATTTATAATTATCATTACTAATTTATCACATAATAATTTTCTCAAACTATAATGTATTATCTACCCATCATTAGAAATAAGTTTTTAATTCCAAACGATAAATAAAGAGATGAGAATTTTGAGTCACCTACCTCAATAATATGAAAATATAATCCCTAATACACCACCAATATTGTTTTTAAATTCCATTATTCATAAAACTCTCCTCAATTTAGGGTAACACACCGACACGAAGGGTTTCATCCTTGATAACATTGTGTGAAAATTGTTTGATCTTTATTAAATGGTTTTTGTGGAAAATAAATTCTGCTGATTCAATTAATATATTTATTATTTTTCCTTGCTAGAAACCAAATAAATAAACCATTTACATTATATCAATTATAAATTTTAAAATTCAAATCCCTCATTAATACATTCGAAATGGCAATGATTCATGGAATAATAAATTTTTTACCTCTATTCTCTTATAATATTCCACATTATTGACTCCATTTATTATATCTTTATTAATTAGATGATCTATTTTATAATATTATTTAAAATTCCATTAGAACTCATCATTACAAAAATATTTAAATCACCTCAATAAATTAATAAATTTCCACCCCAAGGGTAAACATATGATTTAAAATCCAATAGTAGACTCAAAAATCAATTCCATGATTAGAAAAATCTCTATTATTGGCTTCATAGATAGAAACCTAGAAAAAATGTTCAATATAATTAAACATCAATTTTTTGGGTATCTAAAAAAAGATTTATTTTCATTATAATTTTATGAATGATTTTTCTTTAAATTAAAATGAACAAAACTCAAATTCCAGTTTTAAAAAATCACACTCATAATCATGATCTAGATAATTATCCCAAGTCCATGAAGAAATTTCATATTAATTAACATAGAAGTCAATGTTTTAATAGATTATTTCCTTTAATTAATAAAAACATTTCATATCATAAAATGACTTATTTTTTATGGGATTTTTTTCAAGTTCAAAATTTTCTAATTTATTTAATTTTATTGTAATAACATACACTGCAAGTGGATTCTTAATAATGAATCTGTTTCAGTAGTTCTCAAATGATTTTTAATAATTAAAAAATACATTTTACTTAGAAATATGTATAAAAAAATTAACTTTAATTATATAATTATAGTTTCACATTGAATTTTAAAAAATGGAATCCCAAACACCAGGACCAATTCATTATGAGATTATTCATTCTCCATATTATTTTAAACACTAATGTCATCAAAAATAACCACGATAATTTTTTTATCATATCCTACTTGAATTTTCTAATTACCATCATTAAATAAATTAATTATTTTGTAAATAACAAAATAATAATAAAAGTTTCAATTTCAGATATACTTTTGATGGTTTCTAGGATATTTCTTTCATAAAAACAATCATATTCAAAAGAAAAAAAAATAAAATGGATATTTTAGAATGAATATGAGAATATATTTCATCAAAAATTGATTTCAAACAGATGTTAAATTACATAAATTTAAGATGTTGTTGGTCATGATCAACGTAAAAAATTAGATTCCTTGTCACCTTCTTCATACATTATATCACATTGATGCTGCTATTGATTTCTTATATTTTCAACAAGATATTTTCTGTGAGAGTTAAATTGATATAACATAGAGTGTATATTTTATGATATTCCTCTTGATAATTTATAATTATTAAAACAAATTCATTTAATTTAATATTCCATTATTCTATTAGGGAAATGAGGGATGAACATTATTATCATATTTTTGAAAATCAATGTTTGAGTGAAATTCTTTTAAAAACAAATTTTCTTTTTATTAAAATTATTATTGCTTGGTTATATTTAATTATATTTAATGTGTTGATTATATCCAAATGGTGATGAGTCACACTTATAATTAATGTTATGAAGTTTATAACTTTTTTGCCATGAAAACCATACATCACATTGATTTTTCAAAATAAATAACAAAGGATAATTTTTTGTAAATTCATAGGATTCATACTATTTTTTTGTTCATTAAAACCACCACTATAATTATTTTACATTTGAAAATTATGGGTATTTGGATTTTAAAATATTAAAATTCCCTATTTTCTCCCAAATTTATATTATTTTGAAAACCCTTTGAACCATAATAATTTTTATTACATAAGTTATAATGATAGAAAAAAATTTCATTTGAAAATGGAGTTCATAGAAGTTTGCAAGGATATAATTAATTAGAAAAGTTTTTTATTGGTGTAATAAAAGGTGTTTTATTGGAATAATTTTTAGAATTTTTATTATAATCAAATGGTGTTTCATTTTAAAAAATATTTTCATTTTGAATGTTTGTAAATATTTTTTCATTATAATAAATGTATTCAAAATTATTTTCATTTTATATAATTAAATTATTGAGAATTATATTTTTAAAGTAGTTTGAATTAAAATAATATTATTAAATATGAGATTTTTCATTAAATATTAGGGAGTATAACAATTCACATAAGAAAATCTCGGCAAATAAAGACCAATATTTCCAAACTACTAACACAAAATTTATGGAAACATCATGTTTTTTGGAATAAAATAATTAAATAACTAAATTTATATGATATGTAAAAATTAAAATACAATGTAATGTTCACATAATAAGAAGAATACATAATGTATATCCAATAGTTTAAAGAACTACTCAAAATTGTATGTAACAGAAAAAATAAATACAATAAGGATTTTAAAATATATATGATACATTAAGGAAAAAATATTTTTAATTTATTAAATATTTTTTTTAAATTTCAATATTTTAATAATTCAATTTTTATTTTCCTTTTTATAGAAAATGTAAAATTCCCAAAAAAATAATTTTGTGTGGTAAAAATATATTAAATGGTTTTATACTCTCGAATTATACCTTCTACACAATAATGTAGTATTTTTGTTTATCTAAAGTCATTTATGCATATAGAAAGGGGTTTTATTGGTATTTCTTAATTTTTAATCTAAAAACTAATATATAATTTATTCCTTGCAATGAATAAATATAAAATGATTTTGAAATAAAAATGATATAGAATGATTTATTTTATCTAGTGCTGAAATATATGGAATGAGACATCATGAAGTTTTAAAATTAATCCCCTAACAAACATAACATGTCTCAATAAAATTTTGATAATATCATAACATTATTATAAATAATCCATGAATTAATATTTTATTACTACATCCCAATTATAAATCATGGATGAATCATTATAGAGACCCAATATTGACATGCATAGACATTATAGTACTTTTGTGGAATACCTAATACATAACAAAACCAGACACCAATGGAACATAATAGCTTAGTGTCTTTGGAAACTCAGAATATAATCTTCTAATCTAGGTGAATGATCTTCAACATCTCCCATAAATATCTTCCCTTTATTTCTTACCTAAAACCATTATTTATATCCGGGGGAAAAGAATACATATAAAGGGTGAGCTCAAATTCTTAGTAAGGGTAAGCATGGAGAAAATAAAACAAACCATATACATTTGAACTTAAAAACATGAACATAATATTTAAACATCAAAATCTTGAGAAATGACCTAAAACCTGGTATTATGTAAGGCAAAGATCATAAAGAGAAATCAATCATGTTAAAATAGCATGGGAATAAAACATTTAATTTTGGAAAACCATTTATCACATGATATGATTTCCATAGTAGCTAAGGCATTGCTTCCAAGACCATCTTAGTGGACAAAGTCCCTTACTGAATCGAGTTCACTCCTCATTCCTATCCTGTATCACTGAACAGGATTAACTTGTCATTCGAGCCATGTCATTCTCATGAGATATAAATATTTACCCAATGCATTGGAGGGAGATATAGGTCCTACCCATCTCATAATTAAATCATTCTTATGTGTTCGACAACATAAACATAAATCATTCATCATAACCCAATAAATAGAATGGGTTTCATAAACATCATCCCATAACAACATAATCCATATAAAAAAATGGATATCATTTCATCATAAGAAAAGTGAAACCACGTAAATCATAGAGACATTATACTTGAAACATCACATATGAAATAATGGCATCTTAGATGGAAATTTGTTTTGATAAAATACTTGAAATGAATTCTTGAGGAAAATATCTGTTCTCCTTAAAAATAATTTTCTTTTCACAAAATGCATCATAATTTTAAAAGAAAATGACTTTATTGAAAATAACCATGAAATATTGTACAGTATTCTTCCTGAAAATAGGGCATTATAAAACCATAAAAATCCGTTCATGCAGTATAAGTTATAAAAACAGTCTCCTCGTACTTTTAACGGAAAACTAAAAAGTACCACGTATGGTAAACAAAAGAAAGATTCCCTCCATAACAAAAAGTAAAAGTCAAAGAGGGTTAAATGTGACTTTAAAAATACATGTAAGAATATTAAACACTTTATGAAAAACATTTTTATGTACATGGATGAAAAATATACCCCAGTAAATACTTACATATAAACAATCTTAGATAAAAATGAGATTTGCAAAATTATCCCTTACCTTATGTATGATATGCTTCGTATATATCTGAACCTCTTGTATAATGATTTCAATAATTTCATTGAATTATTATAGAATCATATTTATTGTTATTATATCATATATGGTTCACTTATGACTTTATATTACCCGTTCTTTTGTAAATTCCATGTTAAAGCAGCGTTTTGGGTAAAATCGTTTCATTTATCGTACGTGTTTTGATTTGTTGTTCTTGATATCATTACTCATATCTTGATTTACTTAATTATAGAATGTAAAACATTACTTATATATAATATATATTCCATATATAAATATACATGATAGATCGATAAATAGAGTGAAATACACTGTTCATTGATATGGTAGGCTGTATGTATGCATGAACGCTGTTTTTGTTTCCTTATTGAATTGAATAGAATTAAGTAAATGAAACATATATGTAAATAAATACAGTATAATTATTAAGTAATATATTTCATGATTATTTGTTACATATATACTTTATAATCATACTTGAATGGGTAATCATGGAAATGAACCTCATCGCGTTCGTGGAGACGGTAGTCCGTACGTACGCATGAGTGATGATATCGTTCCCATAAATATTGAATAGAACTGGAGTGAATGATATAATATCTCAGAATCAGTATGATGTTATAATAACCATATATCGTTATTCTTTACACCATTATACCCATTATAATATGGTGGTGGTGGAAAAACTAATTACACCACGGCATGGAGACGGTATTCCGTACGTACACACGCGCATTGATTTCGTTTTCTGTAGGATCGATAAAAGGTGAAATGGGGTTGTTTCATATTTATAATATCATATAAGTATATTAGTGATACTGATTTTATTACTTTAAAATTAAACAACTAAAGAAGAAGAAGTTGATGAAGAAATAAATTTGAAAGAATCGGTTGAAGAGATTACCTCTTCTTCGACATGTATCCTTTAAACTTATTCTTAAGGGACAAGAGTTGGTATTTTTAGAAGACCATAACCTCCAGAATGTTTCTAGGGAATTGGAGAAGAGAAATGGGTAGGGGTTGGACGATCTTGAATGCTCAATGTGTTGTGAAGAGGAGAGGGAGGAGGTACGTTTTTATAAGGGATGAGAGGGGCACCTTTGGAATCCTCAAAAATAGTAATTTATAATAAATTCCAAACCCAAATCAAAACATTCATATTGACTCCAATACGAAGATTAGATGATATAGGGTGTTAATATCATCATCCAAAAAAATTTATACATGTTTGGAATTTATTTTAAACGTTATCAACTTGATTTATCCTTATTTAATCTATTTAATTTTAATTGTGGTAATAAGATTCTAAATTTTAAATTGTTATAAATAATTACTTATTTGTTGTGAATTGTGCATAAAAATATAATTTATGACATTTTAGAGCATATAAATTTTAATTTATAATTTTTAAATATTTTTGTGATTTTTAATCAATTTTATATTATGTTGTTTTTATAAAATAATAATAGTGTCAATTTTGACCATATTCATTTTTTTGAATTTAAATAAAATACAAACATAATATATGTTTGAACTAAAAGCTTTAATATATTCATAACATGTCATATTTATCTAGACATTTTTTTGATCACATTAAATAGTTGATATAATATTTAGTTTTATTTTTAAAACCATTTATTTTATTTTTCAATCAATAAAACAATCTCAACATCACTATTGTGTCACATTTAATGATAATTATTTAATCCTTAAAAATTCTAAATAAATTCACATAATGTATATAATTTTATTATATTTTTGAAGAATATTTATTTTCGAAGTTTCATGAAGTATATCACTAAATTAATATTATTATACTTATAATATTTAAGGGACTGACATGTTGTCACTTTCTTTGGTTTTGATAATAATTAAATTATTTTCATGGTCAAAAGTCCATAAAATGAATCTAATCCGACCCTTAGGTGATATGGGTCTACTTTTAGTCATCAAATATAATTTTGGAATGTGTTAGGGTAATTTTATAATCTTAGGTTTACCCTTAATTAACCGATTTATCTTTAACTGAAGTAAATAAAAATTACCGTAGTTACATTTCATAATATCATAAAAATAAAAGTAACATATTAACATAATTTGGAACCACTAAATAAAAATTTGGAATTTATTTTTCAAAATTCAAAACACAGAAGTTTCAGTAATTAAATTAATATTTATCCCATTGTTAAGAAAACGAGTTTTAAAAGTTAAAATATTGCCAAAGATTGAAATGTTTTACCTATGAATTCAATGTAAAATTGATGGTAATGACATAAATTAAATTAAATGTAAAAAATATATTCTATTTATAATTTAAAACCATTCAATATTATAATTTTACCATATAATTTTTTGTGATGGAAATTGTTGTTTCTAATTAAAATAGAGCTTGTTTTTACTATTCATTAAAATATAAAAGTTATCAAGATAATATGAAAAATTTATCCAAAGTAAATTTTTATATCCTGAGACTAACGGAGAATTTTATTTTATCAAATTTAACTTATAAACATGTCAAAAACTAGATTTAATGTGGGTGTTCCATCAAAAGGCGGCAAAATTGCATTTTTTTAAAAATACTTTTTTTTTCGCAAATTTTTTTTTTCTCATACCATGTTCTAGAAATTGTGTAAGGTGGATAATAATTTTATAAAATTCAAAATTTAGTAAATACTATTCATAACGGCTAGTCCATAATATTATTATAACAATATATCATTGTTTAGCAAAACCCGGTATTTCGCACTACACACGCTATCGAGGAAGGCTGTGATTGCGTGTAATGCAAGCCAAGGCAGGGATGCATGCAGTGAAAGCTCCTTTTGGTGTAGAATACAACACAATACATCAATGAAATTAAAAAGAATAATTCTCATAAAATCTCGAGTTGTTACATTCTACACCCCTTAAAATGAATTTCGACCTCTAAATTTGTCGGGATTATAAATGTTTTATTACTTGAATTTTTCTTTCATAGAAACCCACATCGTAAAAAGGAATACTAAAACATAATTTTAAAAAGTGAAGTATGAAATATATCGGTTAACCCAATTAAGTCATCACTAGGTTTCCACATAGGAGAACATAGGTGAAAATGTGGATATGGAAGGGAAACCTAACCATCACGTTCTGATGGAGAGTTGTAGAGAACATGGCTATGAAAAAGCCAATAATCACAAAGCCATAAATTTGTGTTGATCTAAGGTACCATCTGATTCATAGGATATAAGGGCACTAGGACAACATTTTTGGTTTTCAAGATCATTTCCCTAAAGTCGAAGAATTTGAATTCATAGAAATACTTACTTTATTTCGGTATAATCTCACTGTTGTTCGTGCCATGACCAATTTCCACTTATTACTTTAAATAAATGAAGTTGAATTTGTCATTAATTAAGTGTTAGCAGAACATGTGATATAATGATGGGTCATTCCCTATGTCTCAAACAAAAGGTTAGAAAAAGTTATCAAATATACATAAGTCCATCTATGGTGAGGTTAGTCGTATATGATTTCAAAAATGGACTTATACATAATCTATCATACCTCTTAATATAATAAAACTATTTTGTACTAACCAGGGACTTCTTGTAGGCCAGTGGTAGGAGATAAAGGCATGTCGCACTTCAGTTTTGGGTTTGATTCCCACAGCCTTGTCCGACACGACAGGTTGTCACCCGTCCTGCAGGTTTTCCTTTTTCTAAAACTACATTATTAAAACATTCCATCAATAATATTGAAAAACATTCTAGCCTTAAACAATACTAACTTATGTCCAGCATAATCAATTCTAATCTTTAGGCTTATCCAAAATACTTCTATCCAAGTTCATAGTATAAAAAAACAATTACTAGAAATGTCATTAACCAAGCATGTGAACACCATCATTTATCCCCCATATATCATAAGATATATCTTTTTGATCACATTCCAAACATGGAAATACCTTAATATTTTATTCTCTTGCAACATGAATTACCATAGAACCATAGTGAAAACATGAATTCTATCAAAAGGTAACTCTTTCTACATACCAAAATCCCAAAATCTCAATATACTCAAACCATGATATCACTTTGTCCTTATATTAGTCATGAGATCATTAATATTATATTATCTTTATCCCTTCATTATGTGCATATCATCTGCATTCAAAAATATTTGAATTAATTTTCATGGTTATCGGTAATATATAATTATTGAATACCATAATAAACCGATACATAGAAATTCCAATATTCCACATTACTATTAATTAGAATCCACAACATTATTTTGGAATCCTGTTACATAAACACATAATCATTCCACTACATAGTTGTCATACTCAACATCGCCAATAGTGATCGCATCCAACATCCCTTTATCCTTTTCCTTAAGAGGTTTCTCACACCGATCATCATTAACCCTTGGATTAGGTCATTGATTACAATAATTCCCCATTTCCTTGCACTTGAAGCCTTGAAGTGTTGGTGGAGAATTCTCTATAGTCTTTTCTCTATTCAAGTCATTAGAAACCTTTTTATCATTACTTCAGCACTCAGCTGCTCGATGAACTTCTTTTCCACACTTGAAACATATTTTAGTTACTTTTAGAAAATACCCACCATGCTTGTTTCCACACTTTTAGCATAAAGAAACATTCACCATCTTTCCACCATTGTTCTAAGGTTTTTCCTTGAACTCCATCTTTCTGTTCTTGTCAAAACCATGAGATGGATATGTTACACCAACTTCCAGTTCTACCTTCATTGCAAAATGCACAATATCTTCATACCTACTGAAGTCTCTTATAGTTAATGTCCTTCTAAGCCTTGGTTTTAAGCCACTGAAGAATCGATCAACTTTACTTTCAGGTTGGATGATAAAGCCAGATGCATACCTTGGATGTCTGGTAAAATTCGCTTCATATATACCAACACATTCATCATCCTTCTTCTTAAGCTCATGGAACTCCTATTTCATCTTTGTTCGAAGAATACGAGGGAAGTACTTACTAAAAAATAAGTTCTTGAAATCGTCCCATTTCATGGATTCAATTTCATCTTGGGGCCTTTTATTCTTAATTAGAGTCCACCACTAGTCTGCTTCACCTTCTAAATGGTAAATAGATAAAATGACTTTTTCATGTTCTAAATAGAAAATTATGGAAAATATATTTTCAATGGTACAGATCCATTTTTTAGAAACAAGTGTATCAGAAGACCCATTGAAAGACGGTAGACATTGCCTCCTGAAGGACTCAATAGAATATTGTTCCCTTCTCTGATCATTTGGAAATCCAGAATGATTCATAGCCTGTGTAAGTATAGCAATAAGATTTTTCACTCCATCCCTCATCACATTTGGTTTCTGCGGAGGACAATCATTTCATTGTCTATTACATTGAACAACACGGGTCCTTCGGGTTCCAGCCATCATCTAAAACGCAAAAAGAATAGTTTGAGAGGCCAAAATCATGCTAGGAAAACAACATAATAATGGGGGAGTACCTTCAAAATATAACATATTAGGTTTAATTATAATATAGTTACCATAATTCTTGGACTATAACTTATAGTTATAGTTATACTTAGGTACATCCCTAGACATACCTTAGAAATATCTCTAGGGATCTCACTAAAGTTCTCGCATCCTAGTTTCAAAAGGTTGACTAAAACATTCCTCTGATACGAACTGTAGAGACCCAATCTTGACATACATGGACATTACATTACTTTTTCAGAATACCTAATACATAACAAAAATAGACACCAAAGGATTGTAATAGTTTAGTGTCTTGGGAAACTCGGAATACAATATTCTAATCTTGGTGAAAGATCTTCAACATCTCCCATAATGATCTTCCATTTTTTTCTTATCTAAAACCTTTCTTTTTATCCTGTAAAAAAAAACATATAAAGGGTGATCTCAAATGCACAGTAAGGGTAATCATATAGAAAATAAAACAATCCATATACATTTGAAAGTAAAAACATGAGCATAATATTTAAACATCAAAATCATGAGGAATGACATAAACAATGGCAGTACGTAAGGCGTAGATCATAAAGGAATATCAATCATGATAAAATAGAATGGAAATAAAACATTTAATTTTTTAAACCCATTAATCGCATGATATTATTTCCATAGTAGCCAAGGCATTGCTTCCAAGACCATCTTAGTGGACAAAGTCCCTTACTGAATCGAGTTCACTCATCATTCCAGTCCTGTATCACTGAACCGGATTAACATGTCATTCCAGCCATGTCTATCTCATGAGATATAAATATTTAACCAATGAATTGGATGGAGATATAGGTCCCACCCATCTCAAAATGAAATAATTATTATGTGTTCCACAACATAAACATAAATCATTCATCATAACCCAAATAATAAAATGGGTTTCATAAACATAATCCCATCATAACTTTATTTCTATAAAAAAAATGCATATCATTTCATTATAAGAAAAGTGAAACCATGTAACTCATAGAGACATTATAATTGAAACATACAAATATGATATAATGTCATCTTAGATGGAAAATGGTTTTGATAAAATACTTGAAATTAATTCTTGAGGAAAATATCCTTTCTCCCTAAAAATAATTTTCTTTTCAATTAATGACACACAATTTTAAAGGAAAATTATTATATTTAAAATAACCATGGAATCTTGTAGTGTATGTTTCATGAAAATAAGGCGTTATAAAATCGTAAAAATCAGTTCATGTCGTATAGGTAAAAAAACATTCTCCTTGTACTTTTAATGGAAAAGTCAAAAAATCCCATGTTTGGTAAACAAAAGAAACATTCCCTCCATAAAAAAAGTAAAAGTAAAAGAGGGTTAAAAATGACATTAAAAATACATGGAAAAATATTATACAATTTATATTACCAGTTATTTTGTAAATTCGATGTTAAAACAGTGTTTTGGGTAAAATCGTTTCATTTATCATACATGTTTCAATTTTTTTTCTTGATATCATTACTCATATCCTGATTTACATACTTCCAGAATTGTAAAACATGATTTATATATAATATATATTCAGTATATAAGTATATATAATAGATCAATAAATGGAATGAAATACACCGTTCATGGAGACGGTAGGTCGTACGTACGCATGAATGTTGTTTTTGTTTCCTTATTAAATTGAATGGAATTAATTAAATAAAACATATATGTACATAAATCCAGTATCATTATTATGTAATATATTTTATGATTATTTATTACATATATACTTTATAGTCATAGTTTAATTGTTAATCATGGAAAATGAATCTCATCGCGTTTGTGGAGACGGTAGTCCGTACGTACGCACGTGCAAGGATATTGTTCCCATAATTATTGAATAAAATTGGAGTGAATGATATAATCTCGTAGAATCAGTATGATTTTATGATAACCATATATAGTTTTTTATACCATTATACCCATCCAAGTAAGGTGGTGGTGGAAAAACTAATTACACCACGGTGTGGAGACGATATTACGAATGTACGCATGCGCGGTGATTTTGTTTTCTGTAGGATGGATAGAAGGTCAAATGGGGTTGCTTCATATTTATAATATCATATCAGTATATTAGTGATACTGATTTTATTACTTTACAATGAAAAAAATAAATATGAAGAAGTTGAAGAAGAAAGAAACTTGAAAGAATCGTTATAAGAGATTACTTCTTCTTTGACGTGTCTCCTTTAAACTTCCTCTAATGGGACTACAGTTGGTCTTTTTAGAAGACCAGAACCTCTAGAATGTTTCCAGGGAAGTGGAGAAGATAAATGGGCAGGGTTGTTCTGAGCTTTAAGGCTCAAAGTGTTGTGAATAGGATAGGGAAGAGGTGCCCTTTTATAAGGGAGGAGATGGGAACCTTTGGAAACCTCAAAAAAATTTATTTATAATAAATTCATACCCTCCATAAAAACATCCACAATGACTCCAATCCAAATCTTATATGAGATATGGTTGTAATCTTCTCAACCAATAAAATTTAGTCAAGTTGGGAATTTATTTTAAAGATTGTCAACATGACTTATCCTTATTTAATCAATTTTATTTTATTTGTGGTAATAAGATTCTAAATTTTAAATTGTTATAAATTATTACCTATGTGTTTTGAATTTTCCATAATTGGATTATTTAGGAAATTTTAGACAATATAAATTTTAATTTATAATTTTTTTTAAATAAAAAATTGACTTTGAATTTTTTTTATTATGTTATTTTTATAAAATAACAATAGTGTCAATTTTGACACTATTCATTTATTTGAATTTAAATAAAATCCAAACAGAATATATGTTAGAAATAAAAGCTTTAATAGATTCATAACATGTCTTATTTATCTATAAAATTCTTATATCACATTAAATAGTTCATATAATTTTTATTTTTATTTTTTAAAACCATTTATTTGATATTTCAATCAATAAAATAATTTCAATATCACTATTGTGTCACCTTTAATGATAATTATTTAATCCATAAAAATTCTAAATAAATTCACATGATGTAGATAAGTTTATTATCTTTCTTGTGACTATTTATGTTTGAAGTTTCATGATGTTTATCACTAAATTAAAATTATTATACTTATAAGATTTAAGAGAGAGACATGTTGTCACTTTCTTTGATTTTCAAAATAATTAGATTATTTTCATGGTAAAAAGTCCATAAAATGAATCAAATCCTACCCTTAGGTGCTATGGGTCAACTTTTATTCATCCAATAGAATTTTGGCATGTGTTAGCGTAATTTTATATACTTAGGTTTACCCATAATTACCCGATTTTTCTTTAACTAAAGTAAATAAAAATTACCATAGTTACTATTCATAATATCAAAAAAAATAAAAGTAACCTATTAACATAATTTGGACCAACTGAATCCAAATATAGAGTCCATTTTTCAAAATTCAAAACACAGAAGTTGCAGTAATTATATTAGAATTTACCCCATTTGAAGAAAATGGGTTTTAAAAGTTAAAATATTGCCAAAGATTGAAATGTTTTTACCTATGAATTCAGTGTAAAATTAATTGAAACAATATAAATTATATTAAATCGTAAAAATATATTCTATTTATAATTTAAATACATTCAATATTATAATTTAACCATATAAATTATTGCGATGAAAAAAGTTGTTTTTAATTACAATACATCATGTTTTTACTATTCATTAAAATATGAAGGTTATTAGAATAATATGAAAATTTAATCCAAATTAAATTTTTATATCTTGAGTCCAAAGAAGAATTTTGTTTTGTCAAATTGAACTTATAAACATATGAAAAACTAGATTTAATGTAACTCCTTGACCCAAATTACCCAGAGTCGGTGCACTATTACGTAACATTGGCATGATCACAAAAGATCATGTATTGAAAGACCGATTAGTTTAGTATCCTTGGAAACACTAGATACATTCATATATGTTACATTACATCATAAAGTGAAAAAATACAATAACATAGTTTTCATAGTCCACACCCATATCTCCTTCAGAATATCCCTGCAGGTTAGTCATAAAGTATTTCTTCACATCCTGGGAAAAATAAAACATAGCAAGGGGTGAACTTAGATGATCAGTAAGGATATCAATATAGCAGAAACTTTCATAAATAAATATAATCATTTAATGCATTGCATATCTAAAACAAAAGCCTTTTAAACTTGAACTTCAGTATAATATGACAAAAGTAAAATGAAATAATTCCATTTACTTATTCACATGGATACTCTACTAGTCAAATAATCACATGTAATATCAATAACCATATTCATAATGATGGAATGCATAATTCCAGACTATCTTAACCACATATTAAAGGCCTTGTTCCAAGACTACAAATAATATTTTTTCAAGGCCTTGTGCCAAGACACTAGTTTGTCTCATGAGACTTACCGATGCATCGAGGAGATAAAGCAGGCTCCACCCGTCACTTATTAAGTCCAATGCATTACTTATATGAAAAGGTTTAAACATGTCATAAACCATAACATAATCGTATCTCATAAAACATGCCTAAAGGAAACATACCATTTCTACATTTCAATAACATGATATCAATACAACAAGTTGTTATAATAAAAACATTATCAAAACCATTTGCAATACCAAAATAAAAGAAAAGTAAAACATGGTATTTATTTTTCATTTATTATAAATGTTATGGCTTGTAGAGGAAGCAGAAACTCAAATAATGGTCACGGAGGCGGAGAAGTCGTTGTCGCCGCATAAGTACAACAAAAAATTTCCCTTTTGTCATTTATTAAAACACTTCATATAAAAAATATTTCTTTTGAATAAATGTAAAATTCAAATGGGTTTATACACCGTATAAAATAAAGGTGTGTATAAAACAAAATATGCCTCAATGAAAGGAGATTGAGATGAAGTCCCTCACCTCGTGTCTGACTTGACCCGATCGTTCTTTAATCTCATGAATAATAACTAGAGTTAATTTTCACTTGATTAAGAACCTTTTTCAAGTTCATTATTCATTTTATATAACTTATTACAATGTTATTGACATTATGTAATTATTTAAGTTAGTAACAGTAGTTTTGTCGATCTTTGGTACTTCAGTCAAAAACAAACTTCTTATAATTACATGTTGTTAATGTGGTAAAATATCCATTATATACAGAATTATATTCATGATGTAGATATCGTATATATCATATATATCTATTATATACATGTATTTATAATATTACATAACATTTGGAGGTAAGAAATGAAATGCACCGTTCATGGAGACGGTAAGTCGTACATACGCATGAACGCTGCTTTCATTTCTATTTCGTATTTAATGGAATGAAAAAATAATTATATAAACTTATATTATAATTCCAGTATAATATCATATATAAAATCATAAAATCCATCATTTATACATCCCACATATGGAATTAACGAATCAAATCACTTTGAGGGGGCGATAGTCCGCACTTCCTAAAATGAAGGTATTATGTTTACCCATAATGGAAACCATAAAGGTATGCCAAAAATGAATAATACAGAAGAATAAAGAAAAAATAAACATAATATATATCATATATAGAAATAGTTTCATCATAATGGCCACAATAAGATGTGTTAAAAGAAGATTGAAGAATCATCGTTTCATGAGGCAGTAATTCGCCACCCACAGAAATAGTATGTTCTCCAACCATTAGACAAAGGTGTGTGTAAGTGTAAATAAAATCCATCTCATAAAAACATCCTAGTATATTGGGGATACTTTTTTTGTTACAAAATAAATAAATAAAAATATTTTTAAGGGGTTGGAGAAGCAAAATAAAACAAAAGAACATAAGAGAATACATTACCTTAAAATTGGGTAACTCTTTTTGATTTGTGAGATGATTCCTTGGAAACAAATTCTTCACAAATTGAGGATTCTAGGAGTAAGAGAGGAAAGTTTAGAGAGTAGTTTGGTAGAGTTTGGCCAAGCCAAATGGATTTTATGGTGCGAATAAGGTGGTAGAGGTGGGGGCCTTTTATAAGAGGAGATGAGGGGAACTCTAGGAAAGTTAAGAACTTTTGTGTTATTATATAATGAGTTTTGGATTTTAAAGGTCCCAAAATTATATATTTCTAGTATAAGGTGATTCAGGTTCGAAATATACTCATCCAATAGGTTTTTTTCAAGTTTAAGTATTAGATTTTACATTATCTTTTCATTTTATTTAAATCGTTAATTAATGAGGTAATTGTTGCATCATCGTGGTGTCATAAAAAATTTAATTTATGTAATGTAAAAAAATAATAAAAAAACTATCATGATATAGGAAATCTTTTTATCTTTTCAATGGATATTTATAGTCAGAAATATAACTTGTATAAACCCTTGTAAAAATTCTTTTAGTAAAACAATACATGTTTGTGACATTTTTATTTTTACTTTAAATAAAAGGTATTAATTTCATTATCTTACCCAAGTGGATCCATGGTGTCCCACAAATTGATCAATGGATTTTCGTGGTCGGCCATGAGTCATCCAATAAGAGTGGGACTTGTTTCAAGGTAATTGCATATTATTATAACATTATTTTTACATTAAATTACTAAAATTACCTCTAATCGTGGTTAATAAAACTCAAAAGTTACTATTCACCAAAAATTATTTTCATCCCATCGAACCAAATTTTAATTCTTAATTACAACCATGTATGTCAGATTTTTGGAATTAAATTCACAGAAGTGGTAAAATTTTATTTAAACGAAAAATTAGTTTTTTTAACTAGAACTTAGTGGTTTCAATATTCATCAAAAATTGATGTTTTTCAGAAAAATACCAAAAACTCACCCTAAGATATATTTGATATTACAAATTCAAATATGATTTATATTTTAACAAATTCAAATCATATAATTTTCATTAATTAATTTTATAAATAATTCTTGTTTTCGAAACAAATAGCACGTTTTTAAGAAAGAATATCAATTAAAAGATTGACGATTGTTTATGTCCAATTTCAAAGTGAAATTAAGTATAATGACCACCATTGGATAAAATGGTAAAAAATATATTCTAATTATACTTTAAAACCACTAAATAATATAATTTATCACTATAAATTATTTTTATTAAAAAAATTTAATTAAAATTTAATATTTTACACTATTCATTAAAAATTGGAATTTCTCATAAAAAACGAAAAATTCAACATAGGATAATTTATATATTCTGAATCCAAAAATGGAGTCCAATTTGAATAATAAAATTTACAAAATTTCAAAAATTGGGTATTACTATTCATAACGGCTACTTTGATTGGTCACGGTGTGTTAGAATCTCGAACTTGTGTACAATGCAAGCTATTGCATTATTGAAAGAGAAGAGTACCGTGGATGCTTGGGGTGTTACATTATCCCCTCCTTCAATAAATTGCGTATTCGCAATTTGAAATTTTTTTTCTAAAATAAAAGGCGGAAAATAGAAAATACCTTTGTGGAAAACCCACATCGGAAATAAGGTTAATAAAATTTATCCTTAATAAGAGGGAAAGGAAAATGAAAAGGTCACCACCAAATTATTATCTCGATTAGGAGAACATTTTTGGAAATTAGAGACATATAATTGGAGAAAAACGTAATTATTTGTAGGGAGTGAATGAGGTAATCAATCAAAAACAAGTGTAAAATTGAGGGCCTCAGAGACTTCATTCTATATTGATTTAAAATATCATCAATTCAACAAAAAATACAGTATTAGGATAACACAATTTTTTTTAATATCCCTTTCCTAGTGTTTAAGAATTAATTTATTCATAGAATAAGAGAGAGGTACATATATATATATATATATACTTGACATGTTGAGTTTCAACCTTCAACAAATTTCTACCACAAAATCATCTTTCACTCAAAAAGATAATAAAACTCAAAAATATTATATTTATCCTAATTGTACAAGGTTCAAAATATTAAAACATACCATTTAGATTAGGAAAAAAATTTTGTAATAACCAGGGACTTCCTATAGTCTAGTGGTAGGTAATAAAGTCATGTCGCACTATGGTTGTGGGTTCGATTCCTACAGCTTTGTCCGACGTGACGGGTTATCCCCCAACCTGTAGGTTGTCCATTTCCTAAAACTATAGTATTATAATATTCCTAAAATAATCTTCAGAAATTTTTTAACCTTAAACAATACTATCCAAAGTTAAAATTAATCCATTCCAACATTTATAGTTATCCAAAATTCATATGTCCAGACTTTCTCTAAAAGGTCTCTAAATTCCAAAATCAATTGTAACATCAGATTCCCCAAACAATGTAAAGTTTCTCTTATTATCACACAATAAAAATATAATTACCATCATCATATTAAAAACATTATGAAAGCAACAAGTACTACAGTACAATCCTTATATATATCACATTATTCTTATAACCATAATATAATCCTTGAGTCCAAAAGCACCAATAAATTAATTATTCGACTTCAACTGTAGTAACATCATAAGACTGGCCTTGATCCCTTGGCATTTTCTGAGGTAAGTTTCTCTGACGCTTAAGACATTCATTTTCATAATGCACCATTTCCCTATAATTGTAGAATTCAACATTGATAACCTCTTTCTTTCCCTTGAAATCATGAGCCTGGTGACCTTTCTCTCCAAATTTATAACAAACTCTCATTCCTTTTAGGCAATTACTGGGGTGATTCTTCCCACAATTATCAAATAACGGAAAATCCTTCATTCCATTTTTTCCTTTATCTGTCTCTTATTCCACTGTTCTCTTCTACTCTTTCTTTACTTTATTGTCATATGATTTAGAGAATTTCTTTTCTGTCTTTATTGCACACGAGACTATATCTTTATACGAAGAGAAAGATTGTGATACTAAGGCTCGATGGAGAAACGGTTCTAACCCATCAATGAAACGATCAATCTTACTTCATGGGTTACGTATATAATCTGCTTCATTCCTCGCTAACCATGTAAATTTAGCCTCATACGTTGCGACATTTTCATCCTCCTTTGGCCTCAAACTCAGAAATTTCCTTTCTAAATCTTCTCGATGGTCACGAGGAAAGCATTTTTCTAAGAAAAGCTCATTGAAATCCCTCCATTCTATACTTGATACTTCTTCATCGTCCTTTGTATTTTAGATCAATGACCACCATTGATCAGCATCTCCAGTGAGGCGGTAAACTTCCATGATAACTTTTTCCCTTTCACTACTCCCCATGGAATGGAATATTTTCTCTAAGGAATTTATCCATTGCTCTACTACTAAGGGATTTTTACTCCCATTGAATTTTGGTGGTTGTTTCCTCATGAAGAGGTCTAACATTGATCCTCCACGTTGCGGATCAGGGTGCTCCATACAAGTAAGGTTTTTATTCATAACCTGAGTGAGTTTTCCCAGTATGGTGATAATCTGATCAGCACCAGTTGTATCACCAGCTCTACTATAATTATCTTGAGTGGGAGGGTAATCCCTACATGGAGTGCGTGCATTGATACGGTTTCCATTCCTTCCACTAGGTTCCATTTCTAAACAATGTCATATACTATATGAGTTTATGAATCAAAATACATAATTTCATACTTGTAAAACACTTAACATAAATTGAACTATTTGTGGATATAATCCATAATCATATAGAAGTTTTCTTTGAATATGTATATGCTCATAAACCCTTCATAATGGTTTGTAAAGAAATCATGAATTATCCTAAGCATATCCCCAAGAGTGTCGTAAACAAGAGTGCAGCATGGCCCGTTTTCGTGCACCAGTCCCCGTTTGAGTCCAGCTCAAAGCAGTGTTTTCGGGTTTTACCCCTAGGTACATCTATTCTCGAGCCGCCTCTAACTGCTCGTATCCAGAAAGGGATGTATTTCTCGGAAAGCACACAAAATCTTTATAATACCAAAATTCTAGGAAGTTCTTCTTTATTAATCCTCAAAGTATATCACAGGGATATGTGCTCTAATCAGATTTTATCTAAATCTAGCTTCCAAGGTTAGTACTAACCTCTATCTGATACCAACTGTAATGCCTTGACCCCAGTTACCCAGAGTCGGTGCATTATTACGTAACATTGGCATGATCAAAAAAGATCACGTCTCGAATAACCGATTAGTTTAGTAGCCTTGGAAACACTAGATACATTCATAAATGTTACATTACATCATAAAGTGAAAAACAAAAGTAACATAGTATTCATAGTCCACACCCATATCCCCTTCAGAATATCCCTGCAGGTCAATCATAAAATCTTTCTTCACATCCTGGGAAAAATAAAACATAGAAAGCGGTGAGCTCAGATGCTCAGTAAGGATAACAATATAGCAGAAACTTTAATAAATAAACAAAAACATTTAATGCAATGTATAACTAAAACAAAATCCTTTTAAACTTGAACATCAGCATAATATGGCAAAAGTAAAATGAAATAATTCTGTTTACTTATTCACATGGATATTCTAATAGTTTAATAATCACATGCAATGTCAATAACCACTTACATAATGACGGAATGCATAATTCCAGACTATCATAACTACATATTCAATGCCTTGTGACAAGACTACAAATAAGATTTTGTCAAGCCCTTGTGCCAAGACACTCGTTTGTCTCATGAGACCTACTGATGCATCGAAGAGCTACTACGGGCTCCACCCGTCACTTATTATGTCCAATTCATTCCTTATATAAAAATGTTTAAGCATATCATAAGCCATAAGATAATCATATCACATAAAACATGCATAAATGATTCATAACATTTCCACATTTCAATCACAATATATCAATACAACATGTAGACATAATAAAAACATTATCAAAACAATTTTCAATTCCGAAATAAATGAAATGTAAAACATGGTACTTATTTTTCATTTTTTAAAAAATTTATGGCTTGTAGAGGAAGCCAAAACTCAAATAATGGTCACTGAGGCGGAGAAGTCATTGTCACTGCATACGTACGACAAAAAAACAATCCCTTTTTCCATTTAGTAAAACTCTTCATATAAAAAATAATCCTTTGGATTAAACATAAAAGTCAAAGGGGTTTATACACCATATAAATGAAAGTTGTGTATAAAACAAAATATGCCTCAATGAAAGGAGATTGAGACGAAGTCCCTTACTTCGTGTCCGACTTGACCCGATCATTCATTAATCTCCTGAATAATAAACTAGAGATAATTTATACTTATTGAAGAACCTTTTTCAAGTTCATTATCCATTTTATATCACTTATTTCCATGTTATGAACATTATGTAATTATTTAAGTTAATAACGATCGTTTTGTCGATCTTTGGTACTTCAGTCAAAAATAAACTTCTTATAATTATAAGTTGTCCATGTGGTAAAATATCAATTATATACAGAATTATATTTATGATGTACATATCATATATATCATATATATCATGTATATACATGCAATTATAATATTACATAACATTTGGAGGTAAGAAATGAAATGCACCGTTCATGGAGACGGCAAGCCATACGTACGCATGAACACTACTTTCATTTCTATTTAGAATTTAATGGAATGAAATTATAATTATATAAAGGTATATTATAATTACAGTATAATATCATATATAAAATCATAAACGACATCCTTTGTATGTCACACATATGTCATTAATGAATCAAATCACTTTGAGGGGCGGTAGTCCGCACTTCCGAAAATTATGATATTGCGTTTACCCATAATGGAAACCATAAAGGTATGCCATAAATGAAAAATACCGAAGCATAAAGAAAAAATAAACATAACATATATCATATATTGAAATATTTTCATCATAATGTCCACCATGAGGGCTGTTAAAAGAAGATTGAACAATCATCGTTTCATGAGGCAGTAATTCGCCACCCACAAAAATAGTTCGCTTTTTAACCATTAGACGAAGGTATGTGTAAGTGTAAATCAAATCCATATCATAACTAAATCCTAGTATATTTAATATAACGGTTTTTTACCAAAGAAAATAATAAAAAACGTTTAAGGGGTCGGAGAATTAAAATAAAACAAAAGAACATAAGAGAAGACATTACATTAAAATCGGGTAACTATTTTTGATTTTCCAAAGGCTTCCTTGGGAATACTTCTGCCCAAAGTGACGCTTCTAGGAGTAAGAGAGTGAATTTGGGAGATTATTTTGGAAGAGTTTGGCCAAGCCAAATGGCTTTGTAGGTGTGAATAAGGAGGTAGAGGTGGGGGCCTTTTATAAGAGGAGAGGAGGGACACTCTTGAAAAGTCAAGAAATATTACTTTATTATATAATGATTTTCAGATTTTAATGGTCCCAAAAATATATATTTCGAGGATAACGTGATAAGGGTTATATATATACTCATCTAATAGGTTTTTGAAAAGTGTACGTCTTACATTTTACATTATCTTTTCATTTTATTGAAATCATTAATTAATGAGGTAATCATTGCATCATCATTGTGTCATAAACAATTTAATTTATTTAATGTCTAAAAATTATATAAAAAATATCATGATATAGGAAACATTTTTATCTTTACAATTGATATTTATAGTCGAAATGATAACTTTTATAACCCCTTGTAAAAATTGTTTTAGTAAAATAATACATGTTTGTGACATTTTAATTTTTACTTTAAATAAAATGTATTAATGTCATCATCTTACCCAAGTGGATCCATGGGATCCCCCAAATTGACCCATGGATTGTCTTGGTCGGACATTAGTCATCCAATAAGAGTAGGACATGTTTCAAGGTAATTTCATATTATTATAACATTATTTTAACATTAAATTACTCAAATTACCTCTAATCGCTGTTAATAAAAGTCAAAAGTTACTATTCACCAAAAATTATTTTCGTCCCATTGAACCACATTTTACTTCCTAATTACAACCATGTATTTCAGATTTTTGAAATTAAATTCACAGAAGTGGTAAAATGTCCTTTAATAGAAAAATCAGTTTTTTTAACTATAACTTAGTGGTTTCACTATTCATCAAAAATTGATGTTTTTCCAAAAAATACCAAAAATTCACCCTAAGATATATTTGATATTCCAAATTAAATGATGATGTATATTTTACTAAATTAAAAACTAATAAGTTTCATTAATTAATTTAATAATTAATTCCCATTGTCAAAACAAATATCGTGTTTTTAAGAAAGAATATCAATCACAAGATTGACAATTTTTTATGTCCAATTTCAAAGTGAAATTATTCTAATGACCATCATTGGATAAAATGGTAAAAATATATTTTAATTATACTTTAAAACCACTAAATAATATAATTTATCACTATAATTTATTTTTATTAAAAAAAAATTTTAATTAAAGTTTAGTATTTTACACTATTCATAAAAAATTGGATGTTCTTAGAAAAAAATGAAAAATTCAACTTAGGATAATTTCGATATTTTGAATACAAAAATGAAGACCGATTTGAATTATAAAATTTATAAAATTTCAAAAAGTGGCTATTACTATTCATAATGGCTACTTTGATTAGTCGTAGTGTGTTAGAATCGCGAACTTGCGTATAATGCAAGCTATTGTATTATTGAGAGAGAAGAGTATTGTGGATGCTTGGGGTGTTACATTTAATATGGGTGCGCCATCAAAAGGTAGAAAAACTGCATTTTTTTATAAATACTTATTTTACCTGAAAAATTAATTTTGTTCTCATACCATGTTCTAGAAAATGTGTAAGATGAATAATAATGTTATAAAATTAAAAATTTAATTAATACTATTCATAACAACTAGTCCATAATAATATTATAACAATATATCATTGTTTAGTGAAACCAGGTATTGCGTACTATAGACGCTATCGAGGAAGGTTGCGATTGCGTGTAATGTAAGCCAAGCCAGGGATTCATGCAGTGCAAGCTCTTTTGGGTGTATCGTACAACACAAGACATCAATGAAATTAAAATGAATAATTATAATAAAATCTTGGGTTTTTACAATCATATAAATAGAGCTTATTATTAGTTTAATTCATTACAATACATGATAATTAGATTAGTAAATGTTAGGATTGTTAGGGATTTTAAATTTTTAAAAAACTCAATTAAAAAAATATAATCTCGGGAATAATATTCTATAAGAAATATTATATAATTAATAGTGGAAATAAGATATTTAACAAGAATAAAAACATCCCTAAATTAAATTAAGGGAAATGGATGATTATAGAAAATAGATTAATTGAACAAAAGAATGATTTTTTTTTGAATTGAAACAAAAATCTAATTAAAATTGATATCTAATAGAAAATAGAAAGAAAAAATATTAGATATTCTACTCATCTTAATATTATTTAAAATAAAGAAAGAATTTAAAATAAAAGCAATGAAAAAAGACCATTGTTCTACCATCTACAATGTGTTTAATAACTACTATGACTTCATGACTATTTTAGTGAATTCCTACACACTACACTCCCATTACCTTGAACTATCAACAAAAATAATAAAACACTATATAATAATAAATGAATACCACTGGTTATGACTTATTTATTATACATTCAGTGAGTACAACCTCTATAAAATCGTTCATTATTTCTGAAATTGATTAAACTCATTTTATCAAGTATTACATATAAAGGAATCCTTTATTACATTTGTATCCTAGTATGATTTATATGATGTATATTTATCTATGACATTCAATTCATCATGAATCTCATATTAAGAACCACCAAAAAATCATTATACATTTGATTGGATGCTTGTACTTATGATTCCCATATTAGGGTTGTGTTCTCATTAAATTGGTCTGGAGCATTATAGGGTTTTGTATTGTGTTGTTCATAATTGATTTTTCCCAGTTTCTCATATACATCTTTGACTTATCCTTTATCTAAATAAAAAATTGGATTCTTTTCCTTCTCATAGTATCTAAATTGGTTTGAAAAATATTATATGACTATTCCTCATCGACCCGCCATTTGATGACTATAATCAACTAGAATGAAGCACTTATCTTGGCCACCAACTCACAACAAGAATTCAGGGCTCTTGAATACATTAAATTCACGTATTATTATGAGGGGGACCACATTAATGGGTAAAATCATTAATTTCAGCGATTCAAAACACTAATTAGGTTAAAAAACACATAGGTGTAATAAATATGAAAAATATGGGAGTACATAGGATTTAATGATAATTTATTGAAGTCTAATTTTTTTTAAAATATGGGTTTTTTAATTATTTTTAGAATGTATTTATTATTTACTGAAAGATAATATATATCTTCTCTTATCTCTAGATTTGTCGAATCACCCAGATTCAGTGTGTTGTGAATGCTTACCACTTTATATTTTTTATTATTTATATTCAATTATCGATTCTATAAAATTTGGCTTCATATCACAAGTTTATAACATTAGACAACAAGGATTCAAATCCAAGCGGCGATGAATTCCAAATGTTTACTATAGTGTAGTTGTAGTGGGTACTATAGTATGAATTATAGTAGAAGAACTTGTAGCTACCTAGAATGTATTATGCCCTGTATGAAGTCTTTCACCATAATTACAATTGAATTTGAATCCTATTTTAAAATTCCTTCATGAAAAATTTATTAAAATTGTGTAATTAGTAGTGGGTTATCACTCTATAGGGGGGTTTGGTGGGCTATGGACCTTTTTCTTCCTTCAAAATAGAATCGGGTTATGTCACCTGAAGATGGGGATATGAAGGAATTTTTGAATAATGTCTATTATTCACAACCCACTTCTAATGAGTTGGGTAAAGGGAATTATTTCTCTATCATTTTAGGTGTATACCACTCAACTGTAGAGAAGTTATAAGAGTGTGATAGTGATTTTGCTTAATCAAATCATGATTTGGTTGAATAACCACATCAAATTAAAAATTATTTCTTACATGGTAATTCTACGAAGGGAAATAATCAAATGGAAAATTTAGATGGATTTTCCACTCCACACCCTTTAATGTGAGTAGGTTTCTATTTTTCTAGATTAAAATTACTATGGTGGGCAAAATTTAATGAATCCATTCTTGTTGAAAAATTAATTTAAATAATATTTTCAGAGTAAGTCATGGAGTCAACACTGTGTTCTCGGCCTCGTAGAACCTTTATATTGATATATTAAAAATATAAAATTTAATATATCATAATTTTTTAGTTTTTATATAATTTTGAAATATCTTTTAAAAAGAGTTATAGATGGGAGAACTGAGATCACCATTAAATCTAATAAATTGATTTTTAACATGTGAATGAAAAAAGTGTGGTCATTGTTAGGAGTATCAATAGTGATAATTCACTAGAGGATATTAGATGAAGTAGATATAAAAAATGTATTTATCAGCTAATTAACATTTAAACCTAGAAAAGACTCTATGTATAACCTTGTTATGAAAATATCTTTGATTAACTGCATAAATCTCTAGATTCAAGGAGAGATACCATGGGGATAATATTCTGGTTAATTGAGGTGCTTTGTGGAGACAACATCGAATGCACTAAATTTGGAAAAAAAATCATGTTCAATAATGACTTTATCAATGGTTTATCTGATTCAATTTATGAATATGACTCTTGGTTTTCTTCATAATTCGTGATTTTGGTGATGGACACCAATTAATTCTTTTATCAATTAATACCTGGAACATCTTTCATATAATGTTTTTTGTTATTTTCACTTTTAGAGGTATGAATTTATTGTTTATTCTATTACCCAATGAATCATCAGTTTTTTTATAAATTATTGACTGATAAAAAAAATAATGACCAACATTCATTTCACTTTTTTTTATTTCTATACTTATTCATCATTATAAAATAATTCAAAATCATTTTTACCATTGGTTCGACTTAGGTTTTTAATCGGGGGTTACATCATGACATATAAGAGATGTTGGTGATGGAAATATGATTATTGATCATGGATGATGGTTTAGAGGTCCGTATGTATCAATGATGTTGAGAGGGAAAAATGATCATTTTTTCAATGATTAATTGCTAGAATCATACTTTAGGGTATCTATTGATGTTGTTCAACATAGTTCTTACGATTTTTAGTCAGGTGTGTAGTTGTATAGGATATGAAAACATTGATAGTTATAAAAAATTATGAATCTAGTATTTTTAAGAAATTTTGATCTATACATCAAATATTTAGGAATAAAATCCACCATGTGGACCCCTCCCATATAGATCTAGGGTTTTGGCTTGAGAAAAATATCAAAAAACCATGTACTTCATCTACACGATGTGTGACCCCTAGGATGACATGATGACGAGTTCTGATAAAGGTAATCCGATATAAACATGGATAGAATACACGGACATGTGAAGTGTATATGTACAAAGACAGTGTACACATGAAAACAAATATTACATAGACACGAGTAAGACCAGGCTTAGCAAGACATGCCATGTGTCCTCAGTACACACCATGTACTCTGTAAATGTAATGTTAAATCGCTTGATTCCCATAGTCCAACTTCAATACTCGCTTGGGTATGATCCATCAATCAGATTTATTATGGGTATGTTCTCTTTAACCAACCCTATAGTGGTATAGTGCGATTTCCCATCATTATAAGGGGATGATTGGTCCCATCTCTAGTTTAGTTCTATATAGAGTTATGCATCCTCTTGGTGACCTCAGGTGTGAAGTTCTATCTCTTTATGCACTATGTTGGCTTAGGTAACATGTAGCTCACATCAAGGACATGTGATTCCCTTTCCATGTGGGCCACTCTGGATAGGGTTACTTATCCTCCATAGGCCAAGGGTGTGATCTCTTACCTGGGTATCGACATTTGTTATGTTATGATGAGGTGTATCTTTTTCTAGTTAGTATATTTGATGATCCATCCTTATTCTTTAATACATAAATATGGAATGTCCCAATGAAAAAGACCTCTCAAATGAGTGTCATCATTATGGAGATACAAGGTTTGTGAGTTCTCCTAGATTGTCCATGGAACCTTGAGAAAAATTCTCCTTTTATGGAAGTTTGGACAAACCACACCTTGATAATTGGAGTCTTCCTTTGATCATATCCAGGTTAACATGTATATTACTCTTTATTTTGTGATTCAGGGATGATTCCTACATTTTTGATTTGTTTTTGGTGATTTTTTGGTTCCATACTAGGTCTGATTTTACTCACCCAGGTACATGGTCGACTCACATATATTTTGTCTTATGAAGATGAGAGATTTTTTGACATAGTCCAAGGTGGAAGTTCAGCAGCATTAAATTAATTGGGATAGATAAAATTCAGATAAATCCTGAAGATGGATTATAGAGGCATTCCCCTTTTATAGTCGGTCATAATCCTTTATAGTAGTGGAGGGATTGTATTTGGATACTTTTTTAATATTTTATTAATCCTTCATTATACTCTGATGTGGTATTAGATATCCGGAATTCATTTATTGTATCATTTATTTACTTTGTGTATTATATTAGTGTATGGAGATGTGTGAATCTGTGTATGTACATTAGGCTATGGAATAGCTTATGTTTGATATTTCAACCTGATGATAGTTGCTAGACCTTGACCTATTGGAGTTGGGCATGGGGTGTAAATCAGGTCATACAAAAATTTAGGCTCGCCCTGGTGGGTTGGTTCATGATAATATCTATCACATTAGATATTGAAAGTGATAATATGATGATTGTTATTTATATATCCAAAAAACTCTAATCTAATTTGAGGAGACTTATGGAATGATCTTGGTTTGATAGGCACTGAAATTATTAAGAGCAATATTTTTTATGGATGTTTTAATACTATTTTTAACTTTAAGGAAATTTTTTCGAAAAACTTTTGTTAAAAATACATAATTTTAATTTAGATCCATTATTAAATATTTTATTTTTTTAGAACTATAAATTACATGTAAATATTTTAGTTGGGTTAGATATATTGTCATTGGAATTCAACAAATCATATTAGATATAGGTTTCTATTTTACATAATCTGATACTCCTCCTTTGGATTTATTATGAATGAATCTTCCTTCCATTCATTATGAATGTTTTCCATTTCTTATTAGTAATATAATTTGTGGTTTGAGACCCACTAAATTTCCTTTTAGGTTTAAAAATTTATGTTTAATGATTATGCGTTTAAGTGAGGTGATTATTGATACATGATCTCATCTAGGTCACTAAGACTATCATCAAATTCTTGCTGAAAAACACCAAATATTACAAAATAAACTTAGGAATGGGAGTAAAACTTATTTTTAAAATCACAGCATTGATATTAAATAATTTGAGTAAAAATTAACAAGTTTTCCAATTATAGTTACAAATACTAATTTTCCATTGAAGGAGGAGCATCAGTTGCAATTTAAATTTTATAATCTAAATTCTCTTAAAGAGAAAATTATTAAAGAGTAGTGTGATGTAAAATTAATTTTTTATGGAGATAAGATATCCAAATCGTTTTCATTGATTCCCTTGGTAAGGAAAGAACAATATTGACAAAGACCGTTTATTTTGATGGAGTTTCTTAGTATATCGATGATGATATTAGAATTGTTTTTGTGATTTATTTTAAAAATAAATTAAATCATGGAAATTTTGAGTTTTATCCTGAAATGTTTGATTCTCATTCAGTTTGTATTGATTAGAAACCAAATTGTATGTTATGTATTATTCCTTCATAAGAGGATACTAGTGATTCATTAATTTCACCAAATATAAATAATGTGGTAAGGAATGATACTTTTCTTAATAAATTCTATATTATTTATTGATATATTTTCAATGATGATCTACTGAATGGAATGATAGAATTTTTAGGTTTCTTATATGCATTATATTCATCACCCTTATATTATTTACCTTCATTAAAAAAATATACCATGTTTTTATATTAATTATTTCTGGTCTATTTCCATTGGAAATTATGCCCAAAAGTTCACCAGTAGAATTATTTCCATTTGGATATGAAATATTTTGTATAAATACATCTCCTAAAATAAATTTAGAATTATTCATCAATGAATAATTAAAAAATGACATGTCACTACTTTTCAATGAAATAAATCTCTTAAAAATCATTTGATTATTATAACTTATTCCCTTAAACTAGATTTTTCTAATTGGTTTATTAAATCAACTATATTTTCAGTATCTATTTCATAAATGTTATGATTTTTATTATTCATATATTTATTTTATTTCATTAATTTTGTATTTCTTATATCTGTGTGTTTAAATTAATAAATATCCAAGAGTATTTTTAAAATGAATGGGATTTAGCTAAGGAGAACCTTTCTCTACTTTTGCCTATGGTATCATGAAATATTTTCAATGTCTTTTGATATTATAGCTCACTCACAATGGTTATTATAAACCAATCAAAGTGAATATAAATTTTAATTCTACCAAATAATTATAATATGAATATTATTTGATTGTTTTTGGAGAATACACTAATAATTTTTTTTGATTCAATTAAATCTATAGATGAACATTATTGTTTTTGGAATATTACATAGAAAAAATCCTTCATTTACATTTGAATTAGAATCTATCAAACAAAAAAATTACATCATTAATACTCTTAATGTGATTAAAGATATAATTTCATTTGATTAACTAGGTTAGTCCATGTTTTAGAGAATTTTTAAGACAATATACATAGATATAATATGTTTTAATATCACATTAAAGATGTATAGATGGAATGTACAATATTTACCACAAGAAAGAATAATTTTTCTTATTAATTAAACTTTTATATCGATGTTTTTTCTTCATTATAATTATATATATGGTTAAATATTATTATAAAAAATATACACAATTACTTAATAAGTTTAATATTTATTGGTTTAACCTCTAAAAAGATACATTTTACTATTTCATTAACATAATTATTGAGGCCTGTTGAATTGGGGTTGTGGGTATGAAGGATATTTGAATGTTTAATGATACAATGCTATCAATATTTACTTAGATTTTCATATTTAATTCCATTGTTTAGTTTTTTTGTTAGGATATATATATATATATATATTGTTATTTCAGAAATCTATATGTTTAAATGTGTTTCATATTGATTCTCTTAGATCACATGAAATTAATGAATATATAGGATTCCTTCACAAATATAGTTTCTTTGTCAGGGGATGTTTTCCTAGAATTATTAAGAACTATATTTATACTGAAAATGAGATTTGGATAGTCAATCATGCAAAGAAATATGCAAATCCATTTGCGTGTAACAATATATTGGTTGAGAGTGACTTCATTTTTTTATTGACTCCATAAAAAGAGGTCATTTGATACTCCTTGGAGGATTATTCTAAATTGTATTGAGTGTATTCATTACATTGAATAAATTCCAATGTATGTAATAGTGAAATAAATCTGGCTGCACATGAATTTTTAAATAAGGTTAAGGCATGGTGTAGTTCAATGTGTTCCTTTTAAGGTGTAGAATTATTATTCCTTGAAACCATTTTTTTAATTTCATAAAACAATAATTTAATCAATGAATTGAGAAACAAAAACACCAAATTGAGAACAACACACAAGGGAAAAAATATGATACAAACCAAAAACACAAAAGAATGATCTATAGCTGAAAAAATTATAATGAAAATATATTACTACCATTGAGGTCCCTCAAAATCGAAAAAGGACCTTTATCTAGATGATCTTACTTTCTATAACATAACTAGAGTATTTTTCTCAAATAGGAAAAAAAATTTATAGTCCAAGGAAGGTGAAAAATATTTTCATGGTATCAGATTTATCACTTGTTAGAGTGATATAGTTTTCATCCTTAATAGCCTTTATATATTTTTTTCTCTTGCATAACCTTAACTGAAGAGAGAAGAGTAAAAAATAATTTTGATTCTATATGTTAATGTAATACCTATATTACTATAGTTTTGAATGGACAAATAGAAGTTTATGCCTCAATGAGAGTCGATTTACACGCATATGCATCCACAATAAGCTTATAATGCTACACATTGGATAATTCCCTTTATTTCCATTTTCCTTTCCTTACTTACCCTTGGTATAGAGCACTATAATAATCACTACTATGTTCAATGTTTTATTATCCCTCAATGACATCAGAATGAGTAAATCCTCTAGTTGATAATATAACATCCTCCATTTCTTGGGAGGATTCATAATTTGAATAAACATAGCCATATCATTGGCCAACATTATAATCCCAACAAGTGTTATGTTGTTCTGGTTCACATTAGAGATTAATACTAAATACCAGTTCATCCCTGAATTTTCTTTTTTAAGAGACCATCCTCCTTGATCAGTTTATTTATGGTAGAGAAAAAATTCCATAGGAAATGAAGGATCAATATAATAATGAAACAAATCCTGTCCCTGAATAAATTTGATCAACAAGATAGGGGATTCATGATGAAAATCCTTCCGAAAACAAGGAAGGGTCGGTGACTTATTCCCATTAAAAATATCAAAGATGTGTGTGTTGATTAATTTAAATAATTGGAATTAATTACACGATTATTTTTGCATAACCATCATTATTTTAATTCATTTATGGTTCAATATAGGTTGACCTCATTATGGTTTTGACATGGTTAAAATTACATTTCAAATATGTCTTAATTTTATGTGTGTATATAATGAAATGGAAACCTCTCCAGAAAATCATACTGCAAGGTGGTGGACAAAATATCTCCTGTGTTCTATCATTTTTGCTTCATCAATCCAAGACTTTAGCGTCTTTTTCATGGTGATTTGTTCGTAATTACCAAAATTTTGTATTAGATCATAGTTGAATTGATCCACGATGCTCCACTCAGAGCCCTCATCACTACAAATCTCCTTGACATCATCATCAATTCCTAGAGACATAATTGATGGTAGTAGACGACCTATAGTGGTATATCAGGTGGTAAAGGATATCAGGGGATTGGGTACATGTCAGCTCCTAACAAAGATGAACTACATCAACTAGTCCTTGATGATGACGTCCATACACCAACCACAAAGACTTTGGGATGCTTTTGACATTATTAGTGCCAAACTCTAGGAATATCAAATCGCTCTATAGGCCATCCTCCATGCTCCCTCACTATAGATTATATCAATAATATCCATCAAGGAAGAATTTAAGGAAGTGTGGGACAGTGTTAAGAACATGGTCATCGAAATTTATCATATATGAAAAGGCTATGCATAGAAGAACCTAATTGATTATCAAGTCATTACTTTCCATGATGAAGAATCAGTTTATGTCTTCGTAATGTGGATCACTAGGATAGTCATGTAACTCACAATCCCTAGTGATATAGATCCTATAGAAATGGCTTTCAATAAGTACTTGTGTGTCATCCTTTCTAGGTTATCCTACTTTTCTATTTCAATTGTGACACTTCATGATAACTAGATACAATCTGTAGAAGAGGTAATAGGGAGACTCAAAGTGGAAGAAGATCATTTTTATCCAAAACTCACTGAAGAAAATAGATGTAACCTACTAATTTCCAAGGAGGAGTTAGTTGTATGAAATAATGAGCGATAAAAGAGGGAGGGATACTTTAATGACTCCGACTCTGGAAACCATATCTATTGAAAATTATTAAGAAGTTGAGACAACGAAAATTGTAGAAATTGAATGGATGACTGGGGATCCAGCCATGGTAATGATGTATCAAGAGATTAATGTCACTATTTTAGAGAAATGGTTCATTGGGGAAAATATATTTGTAAGAGGATGAAACATGATAAGGACCATCTAAAACATTTTGATGATTATGATCCCATGCTCCTTATGGAAATGGTGTGGACCTCATTTCCTGACACCCCACATCTATAATATGTCACTTCCAATTCCCCACCAACACAATAAATCTCCTCTAGTTATTCAAGGTGGATGACTTTTTAGAACATTCCTAGATGGAGGAATGCAGTGACAACCTATGGTACCTCAACACTAGTGACACAAAAAACATTAAAGGTCCCTCACTATCTTATCATAGATTGAATCCATTTTCCACAACACTATCATGTTTGGTGATGTATGTGTCACCAAAATTGAGATATGTGGGATCATCTTGTTAATGTACAAGATCAGAAATAACCACATGCTAATAGGGGTGTGCATATTCCTAAGGGTCACCACCTATAATATCATCACCTGAAAAGTTGAAAAAAATTGTTTTCAGGTACTAATCAATGGATGAATCATGAAAATACATGGAAAGTAATAGTTCCTACTGGAAAATACATAGTGATTCCATGATCAAATTTACATGCTAATACTCAAGATTTCACAACTTAAACTCGTATTTGTAAAAAGATTAGAGGTGTAATACTGTGGGAACGCAAGGTACAGACACCTGAATTTCAGGCTCTGTATAATCCCAATCAATGTGAAATGGTACATGTGCTTCCATGGATTGATTCCAAAGATCAGGTATACGATAAGATCCCCATAGCGACATAGTGGAGAGAGTATTTCCCTATGAAATTGAATCATCATTTGGTGAATGTCCTAAACATCTTCCACGGTGACCTCAGTGGTCCAATCAATTTGACGATGACAAGAAGGAACCTTTACTTCCTTCTACTAATGGATTACATGAGGCACTACATGTGGATATATATTCTCACAATAAAGAACCATGATTTTGGTAGAAATTAGATGCCTTCAAGACACAATGGATTTAGAGATAGGGCGTAAGATAAAGTTCCACTACACCGACAAAAGTGATGAGTTTACATCAGTGGAATCTGGTGAATACTACACCATGCATGGCATACAACGATAGCTCAAGGGTCCATATTCACAATTGATGGATGAAGTTGTCGAACAAAACAACCTTACTGAGGTGTCCATGGTTCAAATAATGCTTAAGGACAAGGGCCTTCAGTAGATGTTCTGGGGTGAGGATATCTCCAATGTGATCCCTATCATTAACCAAGAAACAACACACATCATTAATGGAATGGTTCCATATGTGACCTAACATTGAAAATGACTATTGGGGAACATTATCCAAATATTTATTTTCAACACACCTATCAAGAATATGAATCATCACCTGAATAATATGGATTAAAGGAGTAAACCGATGATCTTCATTAAGTAGATTGTGGTTTAAAATCATACCATGGGTATAACCTAGCCAGAAAGCATGTGCATGTAACGTGTGAGGTCAACATCAATGAGGTGGTGTAGTGTGATTTGAGTGCTCATGATTAACAAGTTGAGTTGATAGTGAAGATCCATTCAATATTAAACACATAAGGGGATGTATAATTGGGATGATAGAGATTGAAAACACTATTCGATAGCAGAGATCATCACCCACACACAATAGTACATTCTCTAAAGAAGCTGCAACACTAGACGTGGTAAAAGAGATTCTCATGCAATTATAAATAGTGGATTTATCTTCACCACCATATGAAATGGAAGAATCCCTAGATGTCCATCAGGATAACACCCTCCTTCAGATTTTAACCATTGACATCTTTACCGGGAAAACAATGTCACCTGGGTTTTCATTATGTGAGCTCTTATCTATTGAGTGACATTTCACTATGACTGATGAAAAAAACTAATTTTTTGAATTAGAACACCTTCTATTCCGAAACCAGACAATTATTGAGGAGTATATTACATTGTGTGTAGGGTTTATAATATAAATACCACACCCAAAACTAGGCGTATGTGTCAAAACACATTACATTGGTGTCCCACCTATATTTAGGAATCCTCCATAGCCAAACCATTTGATACATTGGTTTCCAAGACCACCTACCAAAATGCCACATTAATTTCCATGAAGTTGGTTGAAGAAAATGGGAAGGATTTGAGAGAGTAATGGTTCATGGACAATTTTCCAACGTCAAATTGGTGCGGGAAGTTTGTGGATTTGTGCCAAAACATTGACATCATTGATATCCGTTGAATGTGGAAAAAATTAGGAGGGTGAATATTTGATATCTTAAAAAATGGGATTAATTCAACCATAGTTTTTCACTCCCTCACTGTTTCCCATCATTTATGATTTAAGAGGGTTTCACTTAATTAAGGTTTCATCATTGTTTTAATTACATTACAAATATTTCTTGATGTTATGTTTTTATAAAAAAGAAATGGGATCCTATCTAGAAAAGAATCATGCTTGGTGGTGTGAAGAAGATATCATGTATTCTATAATTTTACATTAATATTTCCTCTAAATTCTCTTCTATTTCATGTTGATCATTCGGGCATTACGAACAACATGCATCAAGAACAAAATAGTGGAACATCCTCAAAGAAAACTGATTGAATGATTATGGAAGAACCATTTAGGATTCCAAAATGTTACCTCAGTGGGAACATACATGAAATGATTTCATAAAAGATTCAATTTTGAAATTAGTTTTGATCAAGTGAGGAATAGTAACTAATTACTAAGAAGCCTAAAAAATCTATCCAAATTGGAGAAATAAACGAGCCAAACATGGCTTGATTGAACTGTGACAATTTCTTAATATGTATTTCATATTGTAGGATCTTCTACAAACCCTACATCCATAATTTTTAAAAATTATCCCGATTTTCAGAGTTTAAAAACAAATATGACTCATCAATCAAACCGACCATGTTCTCATCATAATTCCAAATAGTCATGTGATTTATTATTTGATTCCTTTGATAGGAATCCATGAGGTATGATTCCCATAAGCATAAATTTTGACCTAGGCTGTAATGACAAAACCTTTCCATCTATAAAATCCATTATAGGTAAATCAATAAACTGTGATAGGAGAAAGAAAGGAAAAAAATGAGAGGGTCCATCAATGGACAATTATTTGAGATCAGAAAACATCAAATTTGATCTTTAATCATAAGACATGGCCCCCACCCAAGAACTACCATTTAATTATTATTTTTACAATTAACTAAATACCTAGGAGAAATCAATCCCATCATATGTTTTTTTATATTTAAAGTTTCACAATAAGAAATAAACCATGAATATGGTACTAGTATGTTCTTAAAAAATAAAGTTTAATCCCTGTTTAATGTAAAATAATTATTTTAGAAATGATATAATCTATAAAAAACCTATTTTGATGTTATAAGAAAGAATATTTGTATACTATAACTAAGGGGTTTTCATTTTCATTCTGTTTATGTTCTTTGTAATTTTATTATATTATAGGTGAATTTATATATTTATTATACCTTTAAAAACTCATATCCTTATTATAACCATTTATTGAGTATCCACATAAATTAACATCATTTTATTGTGATTTATGTTCAGTGATGTATGAAAAATTATAATGTAAACTATACTCATTTCTTCACATGTTAATCGTGTTATACTCTCTTGTTTATCATTGTTACTCAAATATTTTTTATCCAATACGTTAAACATTCATCATTTCATTAAATTCCAATCTACATACCTTATTATCATAATCTTCATAATTTGATCTCACTTTATTCCATATGAAACTAATGAGGGGTTTTCTTATATTATTGATAAATAATTTATAATATTCCTCTCTATAGTGATCTTAAATCTCTCCACCCCCATATAAATTGAATTTTTTATTTTTCAAATTTTTATTTATATATGATCTTTAATCATTAATATTCTAAGGTTCTTATTAATTTTATTCTCAATGGGGAATTTATTAACCCATTACATATGATTAGTTTTTCTCATTGGGGTCAAAATTTGATTATTCTTTCTTTAATTATTTATTTTCATCCATGATTTCTTATTATATATATTTCACAGTAATTTTATATTGTCTATCTAGATGGGTGGAATCACAATTATATGATCCTCCAATGTATTGTATAAAAAATTAGTATCCAATGAAATTATGTTTGGATTGTACATTTTGGATTTCTTATTATGGTATGAAGTCATTAATGGAACCTTGAATTTGTGATTATGATGTTCAATAAATTTCCGAATGATCCTATTAGTTCTTATTGCAAATATGTTTTCATATAAACCTCTATGAATTAAAATTAACTCATGTTTCCATGGAAATAAATTGAAATTTGAATTCATGGCCTATAATTTATCTTTTCTTGATACCAAATTTATTATCTTTGTTTACCCTAACCATGTTTTAAATGTTCACCCCTAGTTTCCGTTCAGGGGTTTTCATTTATGTTAATTAGTGAATTATTGGACAAGTTATTTGTTGTGAATGTTCCTATTAGATAACCAATAATATATATAATATTATATATATAATGTGTAAATATAAATTAATGAAATAATATATATATATATATATATATATTACCCAAATGATTTAATTATCTGTTAAAATCTGTTATTAAATAGATCAATTTTCATAACCGATCATTGAATTGGATTCAATGAATTATGAGAATAAATTTTTATGGATACATTAAAATGGCCAATGTGTTTTCATTTAATGAATCTTTTCATGGATGGCTATATAAAGGGATGTGATCCCTCTTATTAGTATAATCCAATTGTGAGCAAGACTCTCAATTCTCTCTTCCTACTATAGTTCTATTCATCAATTGAAACAAACACTCTGTCACCCCTCCAAAATTCAAGTATCCTTGTGATAAGATCATAGATACATTGACCGGTGTACCTACCTTGGAGGAAGGGTAATTGTTTTCAATGTTTCATGGTCTTCATAAATTTTGATCCTTCAACAAGGGAGAATATTGTTGCTAATGATGATGATTCCCAGGTACATTTTTTATACAGTATTATTTATAGGTTGATTATCAATGATAGATCTACCTAAGATTGGGTTATCATTCATTATCTGTTGTCATGTAAATATAAGAAAAATCACATTACTTGTAGCATATGATAAGCTAAAGGGTTATCTGATTCCTATGAACTCTCATCCATATACTTGTGATGGAGTGTCTATCTCTGACTAAGAGTTTTATTACTAATGCAAGGAGTTTCACAAACCAAGTGTTATTTAAATGGAGTCATTTTATAGGTTCATATGGATGTCACATTGGATGTGTTCATATGAGTAATAAGGATTCTTCCACCCATTTATAGTATCAATGTAGAATCTAAATAGTTATTTGGTACTCAGGAACTCTCACACAAGAATTTGTGATAAATTGTGGCTCCCCATATGGGAGCTCCATTGCAATTGTAAAGAGTTTAAAATCCCAAGTGCTGAGGTATTGGAGGCCTTTCACATGTTCATATTTGTCATGTTGGATTCATTCATACGTGGAATAGATATTTCACAATCCATAAGAGGCATCAGAGGGTAGAGATCATTAATGAATCATCATGTTTATTAATTTATGAAAAAATATGTTTTAATAGTAAGATAATAATTTTCAAGCATGGAAATAAAATATGAAAATTTTATATATATTACTGTTGTTTACAGAGATAAATAATGTATTTTTTCAGTTAAGATATTTCAATTTTGAATTGAATTATGTTATATAAAAATTGTTTATAATTAATAATAATACAAGTATTTTAAAATCTGAATATAAATTTATAAAAATGATTTATCAATTAATTGACTATAAAATTGTTATGGTCAATTGATAAATATATTCTTAGGCTAATTTTAGACAAATTAAATGGCATTATTTATGATATAGAAATAAATGGATTATTTATATATCATAAAAGGCTATTTATATAGTGTTTATAAATTACAACCAATATGATATTTAGATGATATAAAAATAATTATTTTATAGATATTGAATTATAAAATTATGACAATTCATGAAATATCATATCAATTCCATTTAATATACAATTTTAGAGGGATAATATTGATAAGAATATAAATTTTTTATATTCATAATAATTTATAAAATGTTTATCATTAGAATTTATTTTTGAATAGTACATAAATGTCTCTTATTTTAGAAGATAAATAAATTTTTTATCTAAAATGTTTCTTTATATTCATTTATATCTCATAATTTATTAATTTAAAAAATTTCAAATTAATGGGGCATTATTAGGATATTATTTAATACACAAATTTTTTTTTGATCATTTATATTTTCTAGGGTAAAATAATTATTACTTATATAATATTTACATTATGTTACAGGTTTATATAATAGAAACTAAATAATAAATTATTTATAATTCATATAATATCATATATTTAAAAAGAAATTTTATATTATGAACAATATGAAAAGGTTCATATTGGAAATAATATAATGAGTTTATATTAAAAATTACTAAATCTCTATATTGTTAATGATAAAATTAAAAATGATTTTACAATTAGCCTTTATTTATGATATTTTTGATAATTTTTATCTCACATTTAAATATTTGAATTGTTAATTTATTTAGTAGTTATTCCATGTTTCATTCATAGTTATAAAATATTTGTAGTATGAATAATTCTATTCCAAAATTTATATGATTATTTGCTTCTAGTATATATCATTGCATAACATGATGGGTTTGAAGTCATAAAATTTAATTTCTTCTACCTTTTACTCATTTTTTAATTTTATTTACAAGCATGAGATTAGTTTTTGGGAATAATTTTAGCATATTAGGCATTATTGTTTTCATGAATTGAATTATATCTCGAGTAAATTCTTATCTAGAATAGTGACCTAGGGTCAGACCACCTGTTTTCCAAGAGGGTTTCCTTGGATAAGAAAGTGAATGAGGTGAGTGATATATCATTATAGGCTTACTCGTCTGGGGTTTTTCTAAATCATATAAATCTATTACATTCCATGAAGCATTCAGTGTAACACCCCATGATTTTGCAGTACATTTCCCTTTGAATAATTAAATAGATTTCATTGTATGCAACATTGAGATTCTAACACACCGCGACAAATCAAACTAGCCATTATAAATAGGAATACCCACTTTATAATTTTTATTAATTTTATTGTTCAAAATGGACTTCATTTTTGGAGTAGGAATATCAAAATTTTCTTAGGGCGAATTTTTTGTATTTTTCTGAAAACATTCAATTTTTGATGAATAGTTAAAAACACTAAGTTATTGTTTAAGACCATATTTTTATTTAAATAATTATATATTTTGTTTAAATTTATTTTAGGTAAAAATAGATACATAATAACTATATATGTTCAATTTAATTCATTAGAGTCATTTTATAATAGTTTTAGATATATAAAATGTTTATTGAAATTTTTATTGTCTTTTACCCACATCCTAGGAGTATTTAAAAATTTGCATAAAACATAATTTTACCACTTATATGAGTTGAATTTAAAATATCTTAGAGACACGGTTGATATCAGTAAGTAAAATGTGGTTAAATAAGATAAAAATAATTTTTTGGTGAATATTAACTTTTGGCATTTATTTACCACTGTTAAAAGAAAATAAGACAATTAAAGTTACAAATGATGTTAATATTACCCTAACACATGTCGTTATTCAATTGGATAAGTTTATTTCGACCAAATAAAACCTTATGAATAAAATATTATCCTTTAGGACCACATTGGTTTGATTAAGAAATTTATTATTATTTTATTTAAAGAAGAGTTAAAAGTGTTGAATTCAATGATTCAAAACTAAAAAAATTTTAATATAAGGTTATACATAGGACAAACTAGACTATAATAATTCATTAAAAAGATAAAAATATTTCATACATAATGGTATTTTATTTATAATTTTTATAAATTAAATTAATAAATTTATTTATGACACAATGATGATGTAGTAATTACATTATTAATGAACGCTTAAAATAATTTATATTATAAATATCCAAATAAATATAATTTTATACTTTTAATGAATTACACTAATTTTACTGGTTAATATGAAATGTTAGGGTTGATTAAATGAATTTTTTCTAAGTAATAATGCTGTTATAAATTTAAAAAAAACAAAATACCAAATAGTGTCAAAATTGACATAAAAGAGTTTTCAAAACAAATAATATATTATTAATTTATATTCTATTCATAAAAATCTAATGTTAGACCAAAAGGCGTAAATAATATTATATATGTAATTAATGAACAACTTGAGGTTCTCTTGGAAGTTGATATTACATTTATTAACCATATAATATAAAAATACAAAGAGACTTGGTAAATGTCGAACTTATTAACTAAGAGTTAATACTAAAAGATAAGGTTAATATAGTGAACCAAACATGTCTAAAACATATTTTTTGAGCGTTTTTCGACCCATCCCCTCCATATCCTCGAAATAAATCAGTTTGGAGCCATTAGAACCTGGAAACGATTTATTAAAAAAATAATATTTCAATCATTTCCTAAGGTTCCCCTCACCCCTCTTATAAAAGGGAACTCCCCCTTCTCTCAAATTCACACTTTAAAATCCATTTGGATCGGACCAATTCTGAAATAATATCCACTAAACAATTATCCATCAATCCTAGATGCATTAATTTTGTACGAAATCCATTCTATGGAGCCATTTTGATCAATTCAATAGGAAGAACCCCAAGAATTGGTAAATATTTCATCACCTCTTTCAAGTTATTTTCTTCTTCCACTTCTTATTTTCTTGTTGTTTCCATTATAAAATGATAACTCTAGTATCTTCTATATACTATGATGTTATTATAAATATGTTTCAACCATATTCATTATTCTATCTATCATATGAATGACATGTCACCATACATGTGTACGTATGGCTTACCGTCTCCACATCGTGGTGATGTTTGTTATTCAAACACTTCATCATTTGGATGAGTATAATAATGAGGATAACTGATGTAAATAATAAATATAACTTGGAAATTATTCTGTATATATGATATACCATTCAATTATATACTATTTTAATATCAAAATAATGTTATTGTCACTCATGCGTACGTACGGATTACCGTCTCCACGAACGCGATGAGATTCATTCCCCATCGTATCAATTCAAGAATAATTTTCATTTAATGATTAAAAATAATTTTTAAAGACATAATATAATTCTTAATATTAATAAAATACATCCTATAAATGACAAACATTACTTATGTAATAAGGAATATAAAGAAACACGAATCAGTTAAGACCAGAAAAGACGATAATACTAAAATATTAGTTAAAAAGAATTATTAGAAGATCATATATGATATAATAATTATGTTTATGGTTTTTTTATAATTTGATAAAAATGATTTTACTATTATACCAGATGATAACATACCCTCCCCAAGTAAAAGTACAATGTAAGGGGTAAATTTCACAATCTCTTCATTATTTGAGGTTGTTTATACATAATTATCTACAGGGACCTCTTTGTTATCCACATCCATGTCTCTCAAAAATGTATTTCAAGACATTTCTACTATTTACTAGAAAAAGTGTAAAATTCATTTATAAACTTATATTTTTTTGAAAGGAATCTTTCCGTCATTTTCCGAACAAGATACTTTATGAAATTTTCGACAAAATTAAGGTAAGAATGTTTTTTAACTTATACAATGACTGGGGATATTTTACGCTGTTATAACATCGTAGAAGCATCCCTTAGAAGTTTATAAGAATATTTTCAAAAAAAATTTATTTTATAATTACCTGACTTCTAAATGATATCAAAAATAGAAAGATATGTTTCATTAAAAAGGTTTTGATTTCGTCTATGTCAACTTTTTTGATGGATTTTAATTTTGTTTAATGTTGATTTATTATGATACAAAACATCCATATTGTATTGAAGGTTTTGTGATATGTTTTTGACTATGGATGCGTTATTTCATACCATTCATATTTTATGCATAAATTATTGACATTTCGTATGCTAGTTTTAATACGAATGATTATGTTATGTTTTAACATTTTCATATGATAAATGTATTGGACATAGTATGTGATGAATGGAGCCCACTATAGCTCCTCAATACATCAGTAGGTCTCATGAGACAACCTACTGTCTTGGAATAAGGCCTCGAAAAAAATCATATTTTTAGTTTTGGAACAAGGCCTTGACTTTGTGTTTACGAAGTCTTGCATTATTCCTTACATCATTATGAACGTGGCTATTGATATTGCATGTTATTATTTGATGAGTAGAATATCCCTGTGAACAAGTAAATGGAATAATTTTATTTTATCTTTTCTATATAATGCTGAAGTTCAATTTTAAAAGGCCTGTGTTTTAGTCTTATACACTACCTTAATTTTTTATGCTTATTTATGAAAGTTTTCGTTATACCGTTATCCTTACTGTGCATCTGAGCTCACCCCTTTATATGTTTTATTTTCCCAAGGATGTGAAGAAGTATATTATGAATGACCTGCAGGGATAGTATAAGTTATATGAGTGTTGCCTATGGAGATTATGTTGTTATAGTTTTTCATTTTATAATATAATTTAAAACATATAAATGTATCTAGTATTTCCCAGGATACTAAATTGATCTGTATTTTGAGATTTGATTCCTTGTGATCATGCTAATGTCATGTAATAATGCACCAATTATAGGTACCTGGGGTTAGGGCGTTAAAGTTGGTATCAGAGGAAGTTTGGTACAAACCTTAAAATCTAGATTTAGATAAACTATGATTAGTTCACATTACCCTAAGTTAGACTTTGAGTATTAGAATAGAAGAACTTCCTAGAATTTGGGTACTGTAGAGATTTTATGAGTTTTCCAATCCATACATCCCTATTTGGATATAAGTAGGTTGAAGTGGATCTGGCACAGATGTACCTAGTTGTAAAAATAAAATACAGCGCTTTGAGCTACACTCAAACGAGAACTGGTGCCTGACAACGTGCCTTGTTGCAGTATTGGTTATGACACTCTCATGGGATATGCTTAGGATAATTATCATTTTCATTACAAACCATTATGAATGATTTATGAGTATATACTTTTTCAAAGAAAACATTTTAATGATTTTGGATTACATCCATAAAGTATTCAATTTATGTTAAGTGTTTCACAAGTTTGGAATTATGTATTGTGATTCATAAACTAATCTAGTGTATGCCATTGTTTAGAAATGGTGCCTAGTGGAAGAAATGGAAACTTTATCAATGTAAATAATCCCTGTACGTATTTCCCTCCTACTCAAGATAATTATAGTGGAGCTTTTGAAGCAACTTGTGCTGATCAGATTTTCACTATACAAGGACAATTCACTCAGGTTATAAATAATATCCTTACCCGTATAGAGCACCCTAATCGACAACGTGAAGGATCAATGTTATAACACTTCATGAGGAAAAAACCACAAATATTTAGTGAGAGTAAAAATCCATTAGTAGCTTAGCAATGGATAAATTCCATAGAGAAAATATTTCATGCTTTATCGAGTAGCAAAAGGGAAAAAGTTGTCATGGAAGTTTATCGCTTCATGGGAGATGCAAATCAATGGTGGCCATTGATTCAAAACACAAAGGAAGATGTTGAAGTATCAAGTACAAAATGTAGGTAGTTTAAAGAACTTTTTTTTGAAAAATACTTTCCTCACGACCATCAAGAAGATATGGAAAGGCAATTTCTGAGTATGAGGAAAAAGGTGGATGAGAATGTCACAAAGTATGAGGATAACTTTACAAGGTTAGCAAGGCATGCAACAGATTATATATGTAACCCAATAAGTAATATTGATCACTTCTTTTAAGGGTTAAAACAATTTCTCCATTAAGAATTTGTCTCCCACCCCTTATAGTCATACAAAGACATTGCCTCATGTGTTATCAAGATGAAAAAGGAATTGACAAATTCTAATGACTTTAAAGCTAAGTAGGAGAAGAAGATATTTGCTAAACACTCTAGAAATGGAAATAAGGGGAAGATGGAAAATTTTGAATATCTATCCTACAGTAAATGTGGGAAGAAACACTCCAATACATTCTTAATGTGAATGGGAGTCTGTTACAAGTGTGGTGAAAAGGCCACCATGCTCTTAATTTCAAGGGGAATAAAGATAATTTCAATGTTGAATGCTCCAATTTTAGAGAAATGTGGAATTATGAAAATGAATGTCCTAAGAGCCAAATAAACATACCTTAAAAAAGGACATGGAATCAATGCCAAGCTTATGTTATTACTACAGATGAGGTTAAAGCTCTGAAAGACATGGTGGTATGTAATTTAATGGTTTCCTCAAGTTTAGAAATTGAGTTATTTGATTGTGGATCAACACATTGTTTCATATCTTACCAATTTTCTAAGAAAATATGATATTTAAAATTTGATTTAACAAGGGAGTTCTTTGTCAAAACTCTTAAGGGATGTATCATTCCAACAATGTTTGGTGAATCAGTTCTCATTAAGGAATATAAATGTTATTTATTTTCTGATATCATCATCATACCCATGATTGAATTTCATATAATCCTCGGTATGGATTGGATTTCAAAACATGATGAGAAAATTTATTATAAGAATAAGGTGGATAACATTTTCGATGACGATAAGGAGTACCTTATCTTTAAAGCAAAAATGTCACCATATGATTCTTATCTAGATCCACCCCTAGTAGATCAGCTAAATTCAATTATTGGGGAGGAAGAGAATGAAATAACTGTGGGTGAGGAAAGGAATTTTTAAATAGAGTATGTATCTATTGTGAAAGAATATGTTGATTTGGTTCTAGAGGATTATCCTGGAAATCCTCCAGAAAGAGAAATTGAGTTTTCCAATGATTTAATTCCTGATTCAAGGCCCATATCGAATACCCCTTATAGAATGTCCACTTTGGAATTAGTGGAACTAAATAAAAAACTAGATGAATTGAGTAAAAAGGGATTTATTCACCCTATTGTTTCTCAATGGGGATCCATTGTTCTTTTTGTTAAGAAAAAAGATAGATCTATGAGGTTGTGCATTGACTAGAGGGATATCAATGCTATAACAATAAATAACAAGTATCTTCTCCCTCATATTGATGATTTATTCGACCAAATTCATGGAGATCAATATTTTTCAAAGGTTGAACATCGATATAGATTTCATTAGTTGTATGTGAAAAAAGAATCCATTATAAAGATCTCATTTCGAACCAGGTACGGGCATCACGAGTTTACAGTAATGCCTTTTGGGATGGCTAATGAACCCTCTGTTTTCATGAATTTAATTAATAGAGTTTTCAAGGAATTTGTTGATGTCTTTTTATAGGTATTAATTGAAGATGTATTGGTATAATACAAAAGATACGAAGATAAAGAAAATCACGTGCGTATTATCCTAAAGACACATAGAAGAAATGAATTATATGGGATGTTCAGCAAGTGTGAATTCTAGATTTAAGAGATTTATTTTCTTGGACATATTGTCTCTAAGGATGGAATCTCTGTTAGTCCTTCTAAGATAAGAGAAATCTAAGAATGGACATCACCGACGAGTATAACCGAGGTACGTAGTTTTATTGGTTTAGGAGGTTATTATTGACGTTTCATCCATAATTTTTCTAGATTGGCTAACCCATTAACCAAGATCACACGTAAAGGGGTGAAATTTGTTTAAACAAAATAGAGTGAAGAATATTTCGAAAAACTGAAGAGAAGATTTGTCAATTCTCATATCTTGACTCTACCATTGGGGAATTTTGGGTTTTTTATATATTGTTATGCATCAATGAAAGGACTTAGTTGTGTCCTTATGCAGAATGATATGGTTATTGCCTATGCATCATGACAGCTAAAAATTCATGAGAAAAACTATCCTTCTCATGATATTGAGTTTCCAGCTAAAATATTTTCTTCGAAGATATGGATACATTAACTCCATTGTAAAAAATTTGAGATATATACTGATCACAAGTGTTTAAAGTATATTTTCTCACAAAACAAACTCAACATGAGGCTAAGGAGATGACTTGAACTACTCAAGGATTATGATTTCACAATATAATACCACCCGGGGAAGGAAAATAAGGTGGCATATGATTTGATCATAAAGGATCATGGAGTTTTTAATAAGATAAGAGTTGAAAGGGATCCTATTTTCATGGATACAGTTTTAATGGATATGGGATAATCATGGGAGGTGAAGGAAAAATTTTTTTGTCAAATGGTTGCTAAACCATCTTTACTAGAAAGGACAAAAAGTTCTCAGGTTGATGATGAAGAGTTTCAAATGAAAATAACAGCTGTGAATGATGGGAGATTGATTGAATTCATATATGAATTTTGTATTTTGAAATTTTGGAAAAGACATTTTGCTCCTAAAATACCTAATCTAAAAATAGATATATTGGATGATGCTCATAACTCTAATTTCTCCATACAACCTGGTAGCACTAAGATGTATAGAGATTTGAAGGAACATTTTTGGTGGGACAACAAGAAGAAGGAGATTTCTGATTTTGTGTCAAGAGGTACTGTTTGTCAACTAGTGAATGCTGGAAGGCAATAGCCTGGTAGAGACATGCAACATCTTTATATACCTGAGAGGAAATGGAATGATATTACAATGGCCTTTGTCATGGGGCTTCCAAATACTCTTAGAAGGAATGATGCAATATGGGTCATTGTTGATCGTCTTACCAAATCCGCACATTTTCTTATTATAATGGAATAATTAAAATTTGAATGTTTAACAAGACTATATATTAATGAAGTTGTAAGACTTCATGGATTACCCCAATCGATTTTTTCTGATCGTGGTCCCCGTTTTACATCAATATTAAAGAAACGTCTTCATAAAGCTCAGGATACTGAACTTTTTTTGAGCACTGCCTACCACCCTCAAACTGATGGACAATCAGAATATACTATTCCTACCTTAGAATACATGTTGAGATCTTGTTCACATTACATTATAGATATGTGGGATCAATAATGACCTATGATAGATTTTTCCTATAATAGTAGATTCCATTCAAGTATTCATATGGCTCCATATGAAGCGTTTTATGGAAAAAGATGTCGGACACCAATATTTTGGGATGATGTTGGTGAAAGAAAACTTGTAGGCCCAGAACATATTTGGGAAACGATGGAAAAGGAGATGGTTATCCAAACCCACATCGATGTAGCTCAAATTAGGAAGAAGAGCTATGATAATAACCGAAGGAAGGATTTCGGATTTCAGGTAGGATATCATGTTTTCTTGAAGGTATCTCCATGGAATGAAATTATACGATTTTGTAGGAAGTGTAAATTAATTCCCAGGTATATCAGACATTTCAAAATTCTAGAACAAATTGGGGATGTAGCTTACTGTTTGGCCATACCACCATGTCTCTCTAAAGTTCATGATGTGTTCCTCATATAACTGTTTAGAAAATACATGTGTGGCCAAATGCATGTACTCACCTATGAGGAATTAGAACTGGAACCTGATTTGTCTTATTGCGAAGATCAAATCAAGATTCTTGATACAAGTGAACAAATGTTGTGAAACAGGACAACTCATCTGGTAAATATTCTATGGAAGAACCATAAGATGGAAGAGGAAACGTGGGAACCCAAGGTACTTATAATGAAGAACCACCCGAATCGTTTTGTGCGTTAGTATTCTAGAAATTTTGAAGATGAAATAATTTGAAGGAGGGTAGAATGTAACACCCCAAGCTTCCACGGTATGTTTCCCTTTAGATAATTCAATATCTTTCATTGAACGCAACTTCGAGATTCTAACACACCGCGACCAATCAAACTAGCCATTATGAATAGTTATACACACCTTTTAAAATTTTATCAATTTTATCTTTAAAATGGACTTCATTTTGGGATTCAAATTATCTAAATTATATTAGGGTAAATTGTGGGTATTTTTCTGAAAATTTCAATTTTTGATGAATAGTGAAAAACAATGAGTGATTGTTTAGAACAAAATTTTTATTTAAATAAAATATTTATTTTATTTAAATTTATATTAGGTAAAATAGATACATAATACCTATATAAGTTCAATGTAATTCATTAGAGTCATTTTATAATAAGTTTAGATATATAAAAATTTTATTGAACTTTTTACCGTCTTTTACCCACCTCCCAGGAGAATTTGAAAATTTGCATAAAACATAATTTTACCTCTTATGTGAGTTGAATTTAAAAAGTCTGAGAGACACAGTTGATATCAATAAGTAAGATGTGGTTCAATAAGATAAAAATAATATTTGGTGAATAGTAACTATTGACTTTTATTTACCACGGTTAAAAGTAAATAGGGTAATTGGAGGTAAAAATGGAATTATTATTACCCTAACACATATCCGGATTCTATTGGATAAGTTTATTTCAACCAAAAACAACCTTAGGAATAAAATATGATACTTTAGGTCCACTTGGGTTAGATTAAAACATTTATTATTATTTTATTTAAAGAAGAGTTAAAAGTGTTAAATTCAAATGTTCATAAGTAAAACATTTTTAATATAGGGTTATATATAAGATAAATTCGACTATAAATATTCACTATAAATATAAGAATATTTTCTATATAATTTTATTTTATTTTTAATTTTTATTCATAAATAATTAAATTTATTTATGACATAGTGATCATGCCGTAATTAACTTATTAATAAATGATTAAAATAAGTGATATTATAAATATACAAATAAATATAATTTGAGACTCTTAATGAATTAAACTAAATTTTTAGGTTAATATGACATGTTAGGGTTCATTAAATTAATTTTTTGAAATTAATAATTCTTTTATGAATTTAACAAAAACCCAATACAAAATAGTGTCAAAATTGACATAAAAGTGTTTTTAAAACAAATCTTATATTAGTAATTGATATTCTATTAATAAAAATCCAAGGATCAGCCAAAAGGATTAAATAATACTATAAATGTATTTAATTAACCACTATAATTTTTCTTTGAAGTATATAGTATGTTTATTAACCATATAATATAAAAATACAACGAGACATGGTAAATGTCGAACTAAATAACTTAGAGTTAAAACTAAAATATAGGGTTAATATAGTGACCCCAACGTGTCTAAAACCTATTGGATGAGAGATTTTAGAACAATACCCACCTTATCCTAGAAATAAATCAGTTTAGAGCCATTATAAATAGGATATTAGTTTATTATAAAATAATATTTCAATGTTTTCATAAGGTTCCACTCACCCCTCTTATAAAAGGGAACTCCCCATTATCTCCAATTCACACCATAGAAACCATTGGGCTCAGCCAAACCCTACCCAAATATCCTATAAACAGTACTACATTCGTTCTAGAGGCCTAAAATTGGTCCGGAAGCCAACCTAAGGAGCCCTTTTGATCAAATCAAAAGGAAGAACCCGAAGAAGAGCTACATATTTCAACACATCTTTGATGTTATTTTCTTCTTCCACTTCTTATTTCCTTGTTTTTTCCATTATAAAATTATAAATCCATTATATTATATATAAAATGATGTTATTATAAATATTTTACAACCATATTCAATATTATAACCATCCTATGAATTACATGTCACCATACATGCATACGTACGGCTTACCATCTCCACATCGTGGTGATGTTTTTTATTCAAACACTTCATCATTTGGATGGATAAGATAATGAGTATAACTGATGTAAATAGTAAATATAGCATGATAATTATTCCCTATATATGATATAATATTCTATAATATTCTATTTTAATATTAAAAAGAATGATATTGTCACTCGTGCGTATGTACGGATTATCGTCTCCACGAACATGATGATATTCATTCCCCATTATATCCATTCAAGAATAATTTTTATTTCATGATTAAAAATAATTTTTAAAGACTTAATATCATTATGAATATGAATATGATACATCATATCTATAAAAACATTACTTACATAACAAATAATATAAAGGAACACGAACCAGTTAACACCCAAAACGACTATGATACTAAAATATTATTAACAAAGAATTATTAAAAGATCATATATGATTTCATAACTATGTATATGGTTATTTTATAATTTAATAACTATGATTTAACTATTATTCAAGAGGTTAACTCACCCTAGACCAAGGTAAAGAAGAAGTTAATGTTTAAATTTCACAATCTCTTCATTATCCAAGGTTATTTATATGTAATTATCTACTGGGACCTCTTTATCATCCACATCCATGTTTCTTTACAATATATTTTGAAAGGCTTTTTTTATTGACTAGAAAATGGGATAAATTCATTTATACCCTTATATTTTTTGAACAGAATCATTCTGTCATTTTCCAAACAATGTACTTTATGACATTTTCAACAAAATTAAGGTAAAAATGTTTTTTAACTTATATGGAATGTGCATATATTTTCCACTGTTATAACATCATCGAAGCTTACATTACATGATTATAAGAATATTTTAAAAAAAAATCTTTTATAATTACATGAATTTTAAATGATATCAAAATAGAAATAGATATTTCTCTAAACAGGTTTTGATTTCATCTATGTCAACATCCTTTGATGAGTTTTAAGTTTGTTTGAAGTTGATTTATTATGATACAAAACTTCCTTATTGTATTGAAGGTTTTGTTATATGTTAGAATATGGATGTGTTATTTCATACCATTCATGGTTTATAGATAATGTATTGACATTTTGTATGCTATTTTTAATACGAATTCTTATGTTATGTTTAAATCTTTTTATATGAGGAATGAATCAGACTTAGTAAGTGATGGGTGGAGCCCGCTATAGCTCCTCGATGCATCAGATGATCTCCTGAGACAAACTAATGTCTTGGCATAAGGCCTTGAAATAATCTTATTTGTAGTCTTGGCACAAGGCCGTGACTATGTGGATATGAAGTCTGGCATTATGCATTCCAATATTATGAAAGTGGCAATTGATATTTCATGTGATTATTAGACTAGTATAATATCCATGTGAATAAGTAAATAGAATTATTTTATTTCATCTTTTCCATATAATGCTGATGTTCAAGATTAAAAGGAATTTGTTTTAGTCTTATACGTTTCCATAAATATTTATTCTTAGTTATGTAAGTTTCTTCTATATTGTTATCCTTACTGAGCATATGATCTCACCCCTTTATATGTTTTATTTTTCCCAGGATGTGAAGAAGTATAATATGACTGACCTGCAGTGATAGTCTAAGGGATATTATTGTTGACTATGGATATTATGCTGTTATTTTTTTCATTTTATTATTTAATGAATAACATATAATTATATCTAGTATTTCCAATACTACTAAAATGATCAGTCATTCAGTGTTTGATTCCTTGTGATCATGCCAATGTTTTATAATAATGCACTAATTCTGGGTACCTGGGGTCAGGGCATTACATTTTGAAACCTTATGAATACGATTTATTTGGACTTATATGAATATACACGACATTTATTTTTTGGGTTATTAAAAAAAACTTTTGGTTTTGTAAAGAGTTACACAAAGATGTTGGGTGAACACATTAATTTGGTTCTTGTCATAGGGATTCCAAAAGAAAATCAATAAAATCATGAATACACAAAAAATGTAATGACACATAATAAGATAATTATTACATTTGAAGTAATATTTTTATATTCAATATTCATATGATGTATATTACATTGGAGATACCATAAAATAAAATCCTACAAATACTAAGTGTAAGATTATTTCCAAAGTGACACTTGTCAAGACTTCGATCATTCAACTTGGTTGGTTTTTCCTTCATAGGGTTCCCTTGAATTATCATATATAAGGAAAGAATATAATGCATGACACTTAATCATCCTTGGGTAGGTTTTTCCTTTGATGGCTTCCCTTTTATTATCCCTTTTTAATATATTTTTGACATCGTATTTATGTTACACTTTACTGGGAAACCCTTATAAAATATACCAGATAAATAAAGTTGAGTGAATTTATATGGAAGCTTTTGATAGAGGGTTATCCACTAAACCATCCAATTGTCAGAATTATTATTATTTGGATGATTTCTTATAAAAATAATTAGGTCATTAAATTAATGCCAAGGTGGAAAAATTTCTTAGTGAAATACATATATTGGCTCAAAAAATGGATTTGATATACAAGGTCATAAAATTAAATGGGTGAACATTCATTAAATTTATTTAATGAAAATATATATAAAATTATATTCATCTGGTAAACGTTCTATTGTAAATAAATCCATCATCATCATCATCAGAGTAAAAATTATACTAATCCTTGATGTGAGAATATTAATGTAAAAAACTGCTAATACTGGTAGCTTATGAATTTTTTTTTTAAAAAATGAATATTTTATGCATTAGATAAGTTTATTCCTGAATAAAAATGTGTTGAAGTTGTTCAATAAAAAAATATTCATATGGAATAAATGAATAATTTATTTAGGTTTTAAAATAATTAGATTCTAAATGACGTAATGAATATTTCAGTATCATATAGTTAATTTCCTTGGGAATTTCCATGATTCCCATTATGATTGAATATGATTTGAAAGACTAATTATTTTCTATAAGGTTTGTTCTAGTTAAGTAATTTATCCAACTTTCATATATGGAAATATTTTGGAAATATGAATGAATTCAAGAGAAGTTTACCTAATATTCTCAAAATATTGAGAAAAAGTCAATTAGGCACATGATGTACACGTTCTTGTAATGTATAGAAATTAAAAAGATATAAATAATCAAAAACATGTAAGAGGAAATGTTTGAAAGTCTAGAAATATTTCTTCAAGAAGTTAGTAAAGGTTATTTGAAATATAATGGTATTATTCAGAAGAAGTGATGATTGCTTAATACGGGTTTATATTAAATATGTGAAGGGATTTAGTAACTCTATATAATGTCCATGTTAGGTGTTAATGTTACAAGAACTATATTTTCTTTTTTAAAGGCTACATGATACCGAATGTATGCCTGCCATGTTTTTTAAATATTAAGGTTTTCAAAATCAAATGAATACATGATTGGTCCTATAGTTTGTATTCGTGTGATAAATCAAATAGTTACTACATCATGAATTTTAATGTAAATGAATGTGTGAATATTGGATGAATCTAAGTACAACATGTGTATATTCATCTCATTTCTATTAAATGAAAAGAGGGGATGATCAATAACAAAGGGTTGTTAACAGATGATGAAATGAATACACATGGTTTATGATTCATAAATTTCTATAAACTAATTTTTAGAATAAGATATGTTTAAATGTTTTGATATAGGATACAAATTTTATCGTAATTATTATTGAAATTTTTGGAAATTTTTCCAACCATAAATTGATGATATGTTTTTATAAAGTTTTTTTTCTAGTAATAATGTTCTAAAGACATAAAATATAATATAAGATATAGAAAAAATAGTCTTATTGTTTAATATTCATACTAAAAGAAAATAAATATCATTTCCTAAAACAAAAATATGTTAATGTTGAGTTTTTTAAATATATATCAAAACAATATGATGTCTAAGAGTATTTTGGATGTATTCTTGAATTTAATGAATTTCATCATTAATAGAAAAAAAAAATTATGTGATTTAGTGGTTATATTATTTTTATCCTAAAGAGGTAGGATATGAGACAATAATGAAAAATGAAAATTATTACAATTAGGTATTGAGATAAAGTAAATATCACAATTATGAAATCTTATTTAAATTATAATGATTTATTATATTTTTTGTAAAATAATTTTAAGGAGAAATGAAATTTGTTTTATATGTTTACCAAAATGACGGGAATCTTAATTTATCCTAAAGGAGTTTCGGGTATTTTAGATAAAAATCTATAGAGTTACATTTATTCACCACAACATGTGAACTCCATTGTTCTATATTGTATCATACCCGTTAATACCCAATGTATACACCATATATCCTTAAAAGAATATAGAATATAACCATAAAGAAAAATATAAATATTTACCTGATTTACCATAACTAAGTGATATCAATTTATCATAAAAAATTATAAGGTTTGTTGGTAAAGAAAAATTAAAATAGATACATTAGTTACCATATCAAAGTTAATATCAATTTTTTCCAAAATATATTAGGATGTGATGGTATAGTGATAATGTAAATAGATACATTATTTACAGAAGCATTTCAAGGAAAAATATTAATGAAAAAGGTTCCATTTTTTTGATAATATACTTATAAATAGTCATATGTATAAAATAGAATATAACATTATAACATTTTATGAGATGAACTCCTAGAGTTTGAATATAAATTTAAAGAGATAACATAAGGAATATTATTCATATATATCACCATTATTGAAACAATATTTCTTTACAAATTTCACTCACTAAGTTGTTAGTGGGAGTATTTTATCAGATGGTCAAATAGAGATGTGATAAGAATTATATTTTTGAGTAATGTTTTAAATCCATTAAAACAGAAAATAAAAGAGTGTAATGTACAATATCTTAAGAGATAAAATTTAATTTTTGAATCATATAATGTAATTATTATAATGGACATATATATTTATAATTCATTCATGTGTGCTGAAACATTATTTTACATGAATGAATGAATGATAAATATCCCCTCAATGGAAAAAATTTGAGTTGTCCAAAACCGGTGACTGTCACGGTGTATAATTGGATGTGATGAAATATAAAGGTTATCTTGAATTGGTACCTATATCTATTGTAAGGGTTTCATGTTATATATTTATTATTAGATTTTTTATGTAATAAGTAGAGACTTGTTACATAGGTAAATCTACTAAAATATATCTCAAAGAATGTCATACATTCATAAATATTCATACATGTGTATTATAATTATCAATCCTTGTTAACTTATGTGGGTGATATACCTGCCATGATAACCTTTATAAATTGATACCCTGCATACACAAGTCATTATTTGAACTTAGCTAATACATGGTGGTTGGGTTTGTTTATGATATTGTTGTTGGTTGGAGTGAAAACGAGATGGGAATTATCCACTTTTATGGAAAAAATATTCATTTGGATATTGATTGAATTATAATGAGGAATTTAATGACTATGCTTAGTTATTTCACATATGTTGTGTTCAACTACTTGGATTATTTACACATAACATGTTTGTCTGATAGATGAATTACACGTGATGTATTTATCTACTTGGTTATTATTTTTTGAATAATTTGGAAAATGATGAAAGAAATACACTAGTTTGACATGTTCCATGTATAGTGGTCACTTAATATCATGGAAAATGAAAATATATAAGATACACATGATTTATATGATATATCTTGTGGTGGAAATGCTCATATAGAGATAAGAGTATATTTGATGGAGATCACATCCGAACTCTTAGTACACTGATTAGCACTGATGTTTTTCTAGAGGCCTCATTTTCATAAATCTATGTAATATATATTTCATAGTTATTTTCAACACTAATAAATCCCATAGGTTCATATAATTAGTCCCATTTATAAGGATAAAATTTTGGGAAAAGTGCTCAAAATTAAGAGAGTTTGATGAAAACTATATCTAAAAGAGTTCTGATGGATTGATAAAGAGTTTTAAATTTATTCATAATGTTGTTATTGTATATTATTTCAAGTTGAATATTGTTATATTTTCAGTATATATATATATATATATATATAATTTTTATATTTTATTACATGCATTTGATACATGTATTATAATATACACGTTAAATACATGAGATAATATATATATATATATATATATTTGATGTATATTTATTTCTCCATAATTGTTTTATTATCAGTCACAATCGATTATGAATAAATTAATAGTATTTACTACACATTGAATAGGATTCAATGAATTATTTTAATAAACGTATATCAATACATTAATATGGCTGACAAGTTCTCATTTAATGAAACCCAACATGGCTAGATATATAAATGTTGAATTTGTGATGTCTATTTATGAAGATAATTTAGAATGTTGGGATATATTTAATAGTTATTATATATGTTAATGAACATATGTGATATTGTTTAAGGTAATTTTACATGTTATATGATAGGTTATTAATCAAAAATGGAGACATACATATGTTTTTCAAGGTTTAATTTCACATAACAGAACCTTTGTTAATTTTTTTACAATAATATTTATTATAATTATTATATGAATGAATTTTTTTAATTTTTTAATATAATATAAGTTAATTTATAAATGGTGAAAAATTTTTACACTAATTTCTTATCACATATCAATGAGATGATTTAAATTATTATTTTAAAATAATAAAAAAGTTAATTTGAAAAATTTTATAATATAAAAAATACTTGTAGATAACATTAAAACATATATAAATGTTCATATTTTCATTGAAGGTTTCATGGATAATATGTCATTATGGGATTTTAAAATTTAAAATATTCTATCTCACTATACATGAAAAATATTAACATGGACATTTTATATTTTCATAATGAATCATTCAAATCATAGTACTAAAAACATTATACAATAATATATGTGAGAGATAAAAAAACTATATCTACCTAATTATTTAATTGAGTATTCCTAAATGTGTCATAACTGTACAACAATTCACTATTAAATCTCACCCTTATACCACTTTGTTAACATAATTTTTGTATTGAAAAAACCATTTTAATAACCAATTACACTTCCCAAATGGTTCAATTAGATAATTTTTAATTCATTTAAAAGGGAAATGTTACTTTTTTATGTTTATGTTTTGGGAGGAGGTGATTTGAAGAGCACATGATGATGTTGAAGAAAAATGGGTCAAAAATCATGGAAATCTAAAAACATATGTCCACAGTTTCACACATTGAGAGAAATATGTCCATCTAATTAGATTTAATTTTTTTTGGGATGATTTATTATTCAATGGGATAAAATTATTTGAATAAACCAAAGTCCATATCATGAATCATGTGGCTCAAATAAAGTGGTATTACCAGAAAAACAAATATGCTTAAAGTCTACCAGAAAAGTCAGACTTTTTAAAAAATATCTCAATATAGGAATCCAATTTCAGCCAAATTTTATATTCAGATATTAAATAATACATTATACAACTCTTTTAATTTTTAAAAATCTATATTAGTACCTTTACCAATCCAAAAATGATACATAAGTGGTATCACTAAAATTGGGTGCTCAAAACCTCCTTCAACATTACTTATAAAAAGAAATATTGGGAACCTCATTTGAATGATCGAATAGGGGGAAAGGTTCTATCATTTTAGAGTAATATATTGTTCCCATATTCATCTTATATTTTTACGAGGTCCATATCCCAATAGGTTGATCATTGATGAAGGAAGAGTTCCATACGAGACTTCTCCTCATCTCGATGGTGAGCAAAAAGTGGGTGATCTTTGTTAAGGAGATACACATATTTCATGGGAGTTTTCAAACATATATAACATAATGGATTAGTGTAATTCGGTTTTATAATCAAATAAATAAATATATATGATATTATTTCATATTTGAGTTTTTTTTCATGATTCATGTGAAGGGAATGATCTATTTTTCTAACTGAATGATGCGATATTTTCAGTTTGTGACTTGTATTTTACAATTATAGAAAACAAAAATCTTTATCATCCCAACATTTCTGGGATTTAAATAATATTTGGATTATTCTATAGTATCTATAAGAAGGGGAAATCTTCTATATTATTTTTTATCAAATTTTTTTTCTACATGAATTTATATAAAGGCTTTGAGTGTTATCGAGATTCTGATTTCTATCCACCAATTATTTACTATAAACCTAATGAAATTTTATGAATTAAGAACATTAAATGTTGTGTAGTGAACCAGTGATGATTAAATGATTCTATTTATCTTAAATATAACGTCAATTTTGCAACTATTAAACTATTCAATTTATCTCTTTACTTAAAATTAATTTCAAAACATGCCCCACTTTTTAGTTTTTTAATTTTAAAATTCAAAATCTAAAGCCTTCAATTCTCCATGAGAGAGGAAATTGGATCATCCAAATACTATAAAATAATCGTAAAAACTAATCAATTTTATTTTTAATGAAGTGAAAATCAAATATTAGCACCATTACCATGAATTTATTCAATTTTTATTGTTCTTTTTTAATAAAAACATTGTATATTCCGTAAATATTTAAGTATTTATTTTGGAAATTAATATATATATATATAACTTTTCTCTATTTTTTTCATAAACCCTTTTAATGATTTTTTCTTCATAGGGTGAACTACTTTTTTCAAACTGGAACCAGAGAGGATCTTGTGTCATTAACACTAAGAAGCACTGAACGATCCTTTGAAGTGGGACACAGAAACCATCAACACTATTGTAGATATTCAATCTTCTTCTAAAAAAATTATGTAATAAATAAAAATTAACTATATGGATGAAAATAATGGATAATTAAAAAACTTACAACACTAAATTTTTATATTAAGACTATATAAATTCAAATACAAGTGAAAGAACATAAATTTGAACTGAAATTCATAGTAATTAAAATATTACCAAAATTTAATGGACAAGCTCAAGAAGACCCACATGATAATTTAAAATAATTTCAAACTATTTTTTCTACACTAAAACATGTAAATATGGATGAGGAATTGGTTAAAAATAGGCCGGTTCCATTCTAATTATAAGGAAATCTAAATATTGGTTTTACTATGCTAACTACCCAATTAGAGGTTAGGCAAACAAGAATTTCCTTTTTTTGGAAAAATATTTCCTAAGTTCTCTAAATGAAACTATAAAAAATAAATTTAAATAATAACACAATCACATGAGGACATAATTTATGAATTCTAGGAATAGTTCAATTGGATATGTTCATGTTTTTCACACTTTCAAAAAAGTGATCAACTATTAATAAAACATTTTTATGAAGGTTTAATTCATATTAATCATAATATGATTGATGTTTCTATGGGTGGTTTCCTAGTGGATGAGACACTGATCACTATAATGATCCTTGTTAAAAAAAATTGAAAAAAAGATTATCAATTTCGATCAAGGTTTAGTGTACCCAACAAAGGAGTCCATGAGGTTCAAATTCCTAACTTTGTGAAGAGGGTGGATATAAAGTGTTAAGGGTTTAAACATACTTTTATTGAGGGTGAAATTAAAATTATATGATAAACCATGTTTCTAAGGGATATGTGTACACATTTAAGTCAAATTAATGAATATGAAAATGTGTTCTTAGGGAGTAATGTCTCCCCATTGAATCAATCATCACTTCCCACAAACATCAAGGATATTGGAACATTCTTGATTCCATGTACAATAGGAGAGTATTTATTTTATGATTCTATGATTGACTGGTTTCCTCGAAAAACATCATGATTCATTCTATTTTCTATTCATTATATGTTGAGGTGATAAACCCTACTAGAATTGTTATTGAACTAGAAATCCATAGTATCATGCATGCCACGACTATGCTAGAGGATGTTATTAAGGGGTTTAAGAATTTAATTTTTCCAAAAGTTTTTTATGTGCGTAAAATAGAAGATAATATGATGAATGTGCATGCCCTGATTATATTGGGAAGGCCATTCTTGAAAACTAAAAAACCATAAATAATGTATAAAATGGTACATTACCTATGGATTTTAGTGGAGATATTTTCAACATTATCATGACTGATTCGATAAATCAACCATCCAAATACTATTCCTCTTCTTCCTTTAATTCTATTGATATAGTTACATTCCTTAAGGAATGTTATCTCTTTCTTCTAGAATAGCTATCCATGTTTCTTCCTTGATAGACATTTTAGGAAATGATTCTTGTGTTGAATGCTATAATGTTTATCGAAAATGTAACGCACATTCATTAATTGGTGATTTCTTATGAATAGAAGATATAATGAACATCAAGAATTAAAATCAATTTTGAAAAGAATAATCTTCATCTAAAGATAATTTCCTTGATAATATAGATGAGTTTAGTGACCTCCCCTTTTATTTTCCTCTAACTTTGATCAAAAACAAATCTCTGGAGGATGAAAATGATATTTTTTCTCATTCCCTCTACATCACCCCAATTTGATCTATACTCTTTATTACTTGACGTTGAATGGGAGTGTTAAAAAGTACTAATTTTGGAAATAATCTCCCTTCTTGATATTATCCCAAATAAAAAAATGATGTTTTTATTTGTTATCAATGATAAACTTGAGAGATAAGAAAACCTCTTAAGAAGATGAAATTAAACATATTATTTTTTGTTTAATAAAATAAATAAATATTACATGACATACACCCTGATTGAATGATTCCATTTAATAATAATATATAAACATATATATATATAATTTATATATTAATAATGACATTTTAGCACATATATTTTGAATAAAAATATTTTATTTAAAACAAACAATAAATACTAAAAAATTATGTTAATAAACACACACAAACAATATATATATATATATAATACAACCTGGAATGAAACTTATGTCATGGATTATGGTGAAATGTTGGAAGTGACTACTCCCCGATTCGATTTCACACTCCATCTGTGTAACACCCCATTACCTTTCTATCAGGTAAATTTTATCCTTTTATTTTGGTCTACTTTTTTAGTGTATGAATAATACTGAGAAAGAATTATAAGGATACATGTAATGGTGAAGTCAGATATTTTTTTTTTGAATTTTCAACTTGAACCTACAAATTTTATTGTTCATTGGATAGTAACATGTTATGTCATGGGAGTACATACCATGCAATGGCCACTGAGAATTAGATGTGAATTGAATATTTAATGTGAGAGGTTTACATTATGTTTAAGGGATTCATATCATGTAATGTAAAATATAAGGTTTTTAATAAAATGGTGATGGGTTTTTTGGTGCATATTTTCCTCATAGAATACCCGACATTTAATTGTATTAAAGAACATGTAACAGTCACAAATTCTGTTGTTATGGTAATTTATGAGTGGTTTCTTATTAAATTCATTGCATGCTTTATTTTTCTCTACCTTTAAGGTCTCCTAAGGATATTTTGGATGATTCACATTCTTCCATGTTTTTTAGTTCAGTGATTTATCACCACTATGGTTGGGTTTCTTCTATATAGGTATTTAATCCATCTATATTTTATCTGGATTTGTTTGGGGTCGATTTTTTGGTTAGGGCTATGATCAAATAATTTTTTCCCTGAATCCATTTTAGTTTCATTGCATGCCTCATATTCTAAAGTTGTTATCTTGGTTTCTATTAACCATTTTTGAATGAAGACAGGTTTTCTACCATGTCGAGGTAAGTGATTTCAAAAAATCGGTTAAATAGTTGAATTTCATGTCATTATTGATTAATTCATTTGGGATTCTCATTTATTTTATGTGATAGGTTAATTAAAATGATTTCATGGAATTTTTTGAAATGGTTGTTTTCATTGAAAACATAGTTTCTTAATTTAGAAATGGGTTTCTTGACCCAAAGTTGATTGGATTGGTATTGAAAATGTTTTATAAAATTATGAGAATGGTTTTGAAATTAATTTGTATAATTTCAAAATGGGAACCTTTGGAGCATCCAGAATGTGACACAAGTAGACTTATTGTGTGCTTCACCATTAAGAGTTAACCTTTAATGGTGTTGAATAGCATGAATTTATATCATTATGATCCAACAAAATGCACATTTAGTCTCTTTAGTGTCTAGTACGTAGTATCCCACAGGCTATATCCCAGTACAAGGTGATTTTTTAGTAATGGTTATTTAGAGCATGACTATTTTTAGCATGTATTTTCACTAATAGATTTATATATGAGGTTATATAACAAAGTTTCACAAGATTGTTTACATCATAGATATGGGTACCTCTTGATTCATTTATATGATTTCATATTTTATCAGTTCTACTTATTGTACATTTATTTTGACAATATGAAATGAATCTATGAAAACCAAAGGTGTACATCTATGAAATATGCCTTGTATAATGTCCACATCGAGCTACCTCCTATCCTGGTACTCTTGACCTTAGACAGCATTGTCTGTCGTCTACACAAAACACAACAATGTGCTAGCATAACCCGTGCAGGGGTGAGTTTAACGATACTCAGAAGGGACCCCGACACCTTCAAAGGTCACACAAAATCCACAGAGGATAAACCACAATGCATGAAAAAAAATGGACAACCCTACTTAGGTATATTTCCATAAATATACCTGTGTTTTTGAGTAATACCCATCTCAATAATGAGGAAACACAGGGCCCAACCCAATTCCCAGGATCAATTGTTCCATGAGGGAAGAAATGCCACGAAGGTGAGTACAAAAAATGTTTTACCAAAATGGTAACACCACACTGAGAGATACCCCAAAGGCATCATCACACTAAATTTTACCACAAAGATAAGCACTCATTTCATCTCAGGTATTACTTAGGTAAGGTAGTGATGATGATTGGATGTAACTACTGAATCATCTTACTCTATTGAGAGGCAGACCCACATAGGATCCTAAATCATCAGACCCACATAGGATCCTAGTATAGAAGACCCACATAGGATCCTATACTAGCTCCACGTGTATTCCCAGAGCGGATCCAAGTGGAATATAGGAACATATACCCATGTAGAATCCCAATGCACGTACCCAAATAGAATCAATTTCTCATGTTACAGCAAGTCACAGGGTTCTCGCACTAAGCTCGCTTTATTTTGCGAGGTTCTTATACTCAAGACACAAGTCGATACTCCAACTTCCAAGATGTAGCAAGAAGAAGTATCCCAAAGGACCGCCACATAATTGGGGTCTCAACGCAATAGACATTGCATCGATCAGATGCTCGGTTTGTATGTTATTGGTCTTTTAGTCATGAGAGCCCGATTGGATTCGTGTTAGATCCAACCCGGACATACCCAAACATTTTCTAAAACTTAATTGGGGTATACCAAAGGACCTTCTCGATCCAAGGATCCTAGTGCCATAAACGGTTCGTCAAACGGACTATTGTAGGCCACATTATGCCTGAAAGAGTGGAAAGGGATCAAAGCTGGCCCAGTTCTAGCCCGGCTCGATCGGACCGATCCGACCCAGCCTGGGCAGAACTGACCCAGTTTCAGCCTTGGGTATGACTCGGCCCACTGGGGTGACCCGGCCCACCAGCACGGCCCGCGCTGGGAAGCCCGTTGTGGCCCACGACTGGGTGGCCCCACTGTGGGGTCCGCCCGAGCCGCCACCCAAGGGGGAGGTGCAACCTGGGTACCCTGACCGGCAGACCAATTTGGGTTGGGTTACCTACCAGCCATCTCAACATGGTGCCGGTAGCTGGCACGCAAGACCTGGGGTCCCTCTTGGCTCCCCGACTGGCCAGACGGCCAGCCCACCTATGTGCCACGGTCGCGCGCTGCACCATTACCGGTAGCTGGCAGCGATCCGACCACCCGTCCTTCGCTGTCGCGGCCACATGCTGCATCCCCTGCATGCACGGCAGTGCAGATTCATGTCGCCTCCCCCTTCATGCGGCTGGCTAAGCACTGCCTGTCGTCCTTGCTCTGTCGTGGCCGATGGGCGGTGACCCTTCTCTGGCGGCGCCGTCGCTCCGCCTCCATCGTCGCAGCTAGTTGGAGTGCCGACCACCGCTCCCAAGCCCTTCCGGCACCCGTCGCCGACACCAGTTGTTGGTGACGTTCCTTGGCTCACTGGGAACCCCCTGTTGGCATGTTCTTCATTCCTTAGACTCTTGCACTCATCTCAATACATCATCATAGATTCAAGACCACCGCATTTGGAAATTTCTCAACCCAAAAACAAGCCGCTAAGAACACCAAAATCCAAATATTTTGCGCTCGGGTCGGGTCGTGTTCTTTTTTCCCCGCACCCTCCATGTTAGAATGGTAGAAAGCAGCATAGTTGTTCGTAAATCAAGTAGAACAACAGGAAGGGGTAAGTGGTATACAAAAACAATAATCCCTACATTGAAGAATCGTTGATGTCAGTGAGGAGAGGAAAAGATGTATGTCGGCTCGTTGTTGTTGAAAATGCTCCTCATTGGAGATCCTTCGACATTGTTCATCACTGGAGAAATGTTCATCGAAGGAGAAGAGTTCTTTTTCTATGGGCGTTTTCCTCTAGTGAGATCCTCCACCAAGATCTTAATCATAGAGATGAAGAGCCTCCCCCTTAATTAATAGGTCTAATGAGTTCATTTAATGAAGACATTAAATCATGGGGGTTTGTAAAAATTAAATAATGGTTTGAAGAGTTTGGGTGGTCCCCACCGAGAATTCAAAAGAATTCAATTGTTAAATATAAAAAAGTTAGTTTATTTTTATTTCCACTTTTTTTTTATTTTCCCATGATGGGTAGAAAAAACAATCTTCAACCCATGACCAACTAAATTCAAGGTGACAGTCTCATTAAGTGAATAACAACACTACGAGTTCAACGGTGTCCTCGGATTTCAATTCCGAGAACTGGTCCAAAAGTTACAAAAACACCCGCATGCATGTTTTCTGAACGTACCAAAAACAATGTTCAGAAATTCATTCCGGGCAGTCCGGGCCTCGGAATCATGCTCTATCAATTTTTGAAAACTTCAAGAATTCCCATATAATTAAAAAAAATTACATGAATAAATATGGTTCTTTACTTTTTCCCCACCTTAGGGCTTTGGGTCCCCAAAATACACAATATAATCTCGAGAAACAAGTGGGGGTAATGAGCACAGATCTTAGGCTCCCACTCCCATGTGCTCTCCTGGAGGTTCTCATACTATCATCGTACACGCACTAATGGTATTGATCTCCCACGAAGGAAACTCTCCCGTCAATCCTCAATCCCCACTGGGACCTCCGTAAACATCACCCCATTTTTGATGTCCAGCTCACCCTAGTCAATGATGTGTGATGGGTCATGCATGTATCTCCCTAGATTGGATATGTGGAAAATGTTGTGCACCCGGTGCAACTGAGTGGGAAGTGCTAAGAGGTAAGCCACCTCCCCAACTCTACTGAGGACCTAAATGGGTCTGATAAACCTCGATGATAACTTGCTGCCCTGGCCAAATCTCTGCAAACTTCATCAGGGTGAGACTCGTAGAATGATGTGGTCACCATCCTCAAACTCTATAGGTCACCGTATCTTATCGGTATTATACTTCTGCCGACTATGTGTAGTCTTCATCCGCTCCTTGATAATCTTCACCTTCTCCGTGGAATATTGTATCATCTCTGATCCCACAACTGCTGAATCCCCTGGGTCAGTCCAGCATAAAGGCGATCTACAAGGTTGGCCATGAAGAACCTCGAATGGTGCCATCCCAGTGGTGGAGTGATAGCTGTTATTGTATGCAAACTCCACCAAGGTAAAGTGATCCTCCCTTATACAACTGAAGTCGAGGAAAAATCACACATCATGTCCTCGAGGGTCTGAATGGTCTGCTTAGTCTGGCAATCCGTCTGAGGATGGAAGCCAGTTCTCAAACGATGTTACATCCCAAAGTCCTCATGCAACCCCTTCCATACATGGTAATTGAATCATAAGTCATGATCGAGTACAATCGTTAAGGGTACTCCATGTATCCACACAATATCTTGCACATAGAGGCGTCCCAAAGTCTATATTGATCCCTACTCTCTGATCGGTAGGAAGTGGGCCGACTTGGTGAGTCAGTCAACGATCACCCAGAGAGAATCATGACCCCTGGATGTATGTGGAAGTCCTGTCACAAAGTCTATGGATATTCCATCCCACTTCCAATACGAGGCCTCTATAGGCTAAACTAATCCTGCTAGTACCTGATGCTCCGCCTTCACTTGCCAATAAGTGAGGCACCGAGAGACAAACTCTGCCACTGCATTCTTCATTCCCTACCACCAGTGCTTTAATTGGTGGTCCTGTTAAATCATCACCACTCCTAGATATACCGCTATAGGGGATATGGGGAATCCTTCAACACATACTCCCAAAGAAGTATTGGTACCATGGTACATCCTCTGAAAAGGATAATGTTCTCTCCACCTTCAAAAAATCTATCAGGTGCCTATCTTATAGATATCTAAGCACATCGAGCCTCGCAGTCACTGTCCCCACGTTGTTCCCCGCTGAATCTCGGAAGGAGTGGGGGAGTGACTGTAAGAAACTAAAAGAAAGATGCCCCATCTCGATCCACAAGGGATATCTACAATTTGGCCAACTCCTCTTTCGCCTCACCTTAAAACTGTATACTAGGTCTCCTGGTGAGTGCATCTGCTTCAACATTTCCATTCCCAGGAGTATAGAATATCATGAATTCATAGTCCTGGGGGAACTTAAGCCAACATTTCTATCTCAGGTCCATGTCTTTTTTAGAGAAGATATACCTGAGACTCCGGTGATCAGAGTAGACTGTAAAATGCTCACCCATCAGATAGTGTTGCCACATATCCTATGTGAAGACCACTTCTACTAACTCAATGTCATGGGTAGCGTAGTTCTGATCTTTTTGTCTCAGTTGTCAAGAACTGTATGTGATAACTACTAGATCCTTCATGAAGACACATTCGAGCCTAATCCCTGATGCGTCATAGTATACTACGTACCCAACACCCTCCTCCAGAAGCCTCAAGATGAGGGCACAAGTTATCCTCTGCCTCAGCTCCTGAAAGCACCGCTGGTATCTCTCCGACCACACAAAGGGTTTCCCCTTATTTATCAACATTGATAAAGGTAATGTAACTTTGGAGGAATCTGGATAAAATCTCCAGTATCATCCGGCCAAACCCAGGAAACTCCATACCTTCGTCACATGCCATGGTCGCTCCCAAAATAGTACCGCATCAATCTTTGCTAGACTCACCGCAAATCCAGCCTCTGAGCTGACATGTCTCGGAAAGTGAACCTCTCGGATCTAGAACTGGAACTTTGTAAAATTACTATAGTGATGGTTCTCTTAGAGTGTTTCCAGGACTATCTGAAAATTATAGGAGTGCTCCTCCTCAGTATATGAGTAGATCAAAATGTCTTCAATGAAGACTACTACAAAGCGATAAAGGTATGGCTAAAGTATTAGGTTCATCATTCCCATGAACACTGCTGGAGCATTGTTCCCACTGAACGACATGACAAAAAACTCATAATATCCATACCAAAATCTGAAAACTATCTTCTTCACATCCTAGTATCGCAGTATGAGCTGCTGGTAGCCTAATCAGAGGTCTATCTTCAAGAACCACCGTGCTCCATTCAGATGATCAAAGATGTCTTCAACCCTCATAAGTGGGTACTTGTTCTTCACTGTCACCTAGTTCAGGAACCAATAGTCAACACAAAGTCTCGAACACCTATCCACCTTCTTGGTAAACAAAATTGGGGCTTACCAAGGAGAAACACTAGGCCAGATGAAGCCCTTCCCCTCTAAGTCCTCTAGTTGTACCCGCAACTCACGAAGCTCCGCTGGTGCCATCTGATACACTGGTGTAGATATCGGTGTTGTCCCAGGGTAGAATTCAATGTAAAAGTCCACCTAACTGTGAGGATTTAGACCCATAATGTCATCAGGGAAGACATCAGCATACTGGTCCACCACTATAGGATAGCTCGGACTCTCTACATCAACCAATCCAAGGTTAAGTCTAGCCAATTGATGAGTGATCAGCTGGAATATCCTCCAGGTAATCCCACTATGTAATTCAAAGGATCCCTTCTCACTGGTGAAGTTAAACCTAGTCCCACCCTTGCGGATACACAGTAATTTTCACCTAATGCATTCGATCTTGGCATGGACTGTAGATAACCAATCCATACCCAAGATGACTTCGTAATTATTCTATGTCGCTACTAGAAGATCCCAGCCAAAGCTCTCAACTCATAGAGTAAGCTCAAATTGCCTGCACCAGTGTGTAATCGTCGAATCCTATCCCATATAAGTCTCTAGGTGTAAGGATCGAGCTAATGAATCCACTAGAATCTCAGAACTCTGAACAAGGGAAGTGTCAATAAAAGAATGAATGGGACCTGTGACTATATGTATTTCAGCTAAGGTGGAGTAGAAATAGATCTTACCTCGTATCATCTCAATAGTGTCATGGACATAGGCCTCAGCTGCCTAGAACTATGCTCGCCCCTTTCCACCTACTCCCTGTGGTCGGGGGGGGGGGGGGGGGACCACCTGGTGGTGGTGGCAGTAACACCTAGAATCATTACCCACCGCTAACTGCACGACCAGCTCCTCTGCCAAGCCTCCCTACTCCTTGCAGACCTCCTCAGTTGAACCTATGTCTCTACCTGGGCGGTCCTTTGACTGTCTGCTGATCATCCATATGGCTGGTCAGGCAGTCACGAGCCATGTGACCCTACCCGCCACATGTGTAACACTGCCTAATCCTTGCATGATTTTCTCTGTCTCGGGTGCCCCACACAACCAACCCTGAATCATGCAGTCGTCCACCTTTAATTATTTTCCTATTGGACCTCTATGACATCTATCTACTACTAGTTGCAGAAGACTCTACTACGTGATGCCCTGTGGTGTGTCCCGATACTGGTGGCTGATCAGTTAGAAATATATCCACAAAGAGGTCTCTCTCTAACACCCTTTACTACATCAGGATGCTGAGAGAAATCATCAAAGCCCTGATCTCCCACCTGAGTCCCTGATCGAAGGTCCATGCCCTAAAGAATAGGACTCGCACCGTATCAGTGGAGTAATGCCAGAGGTCGGTGAACCTTGCTGAGTACTTAGCCACAGTCAAGTACCGTGCTCTAGATGAAGAAGCTCCTGTACACACACTACGTGAAGGGTCACTGAGAAAAACTCTTCCCAAAACTGGATCTAAAATTCTTCCAAGAGAAGTGTCACCTTGTCGTGAACCTGGAGCATCAAGCTCCACCATCTTCCTGCGGCTTCTTATAGAATCCTGTAGACTAGTATCTCCATGAGATCAGGTGGTGGCCCTACCAGTCAGAAAACTCTCCCCACGGCCTCCAGACAATCCTTAGCTTCATGTGGCTCCATCTCACCCCTGAACCTGGGTATCCTGTAGCACTAAAACTCGTGCAATACGTTGAAGGAGCGTTCACTCTCTACTATTGGGGATAGTGGAATCGATGGCCCAACGGGTAATAGTACTACTAGTTCCTCTGATGCTATCTCTACTGATATAGGGCCCTACACAGAGGCCTTGTTGCTCGGTGGGTTGTCATCATGTACTCTTCCTAGAACCCTCACTGGCTATCTATGTGGAGGCATCCTAAAATGGAACTGGTGTTCCATGGTCAAAAAGTTATACCTGGGGAGCCGACCCAAAGAGATCTCAAATAAATTTTTTCAAAAATACACAAAAAAAATCGGTGTTTTCCTGCACTGAGTCAGATATCATAATTTAGGGTCCTGGTGTAGGGATATGTCGGCTGCCGCACCAACACTGGATTCCATAAACTGATAACCACACTCATAACACTTAACACTATTGTCATTAAAAGATAAGAACGCAATTTTCTATGGTTTAACTGACTCCTCTTATACCAATTTCTCACGACCTGTCCCCCGGACCCGGTGCCGTGACTACCCCAAGCCCGCCTTCCATAGGACAAGCTCTAGTGACTAGCACTAAAAGGCATATTCCATAAAACTGGGAAGGCATTTCTTTTATAACCTTTAAACTCACAACAACTAAGCACAAAGAAAAATACAAGAAAAAGGTAAAACTACATAGTAAACATGGTGTGTACAGATAGAAAAATGTTCCATAATACAATCCCAACTGAAATGTATAAGTATACTGAAAATTAAAAGTAAAATTGAAAACAGATCCAGTGAACACCTGCCAAGGATCCTCCCTGAGGGTTAGGTACAGCTCTAGAACTGTTGTCTGTATGGTATGCCTCATCTAGTTTCCACCTCAAGCTACCTCCAGTCCTGGTACTCTCGTCCTCAGTTAGCACTGTCCATCGTCTGCACCAAACACATCATGGTGCGGGCATTTCCCGTGCAGGGGTGAGTATAATTATACTCACTAGGGACCTCGAGACCCTCAAAGGTATCACAAAATCCACAAATGATAAATCAAAAAGAATGAAAAGAACTAAAAACCATAATTAGGTATATGCCCATACATATACCTATGTTGTCGAGTAATACCCATCTCAATCATGAGGAAACCCAGGTCCCAACCCAATGCCCAAGATCAACTATTCCATGAAGGAAGGAATACCACAAAGGTTAGTACCACAATGGTAGTACCACATAGGTAACTCCACACAAAATGATACCACAAAGGCATCATCAAAAAAGAAGTTTACCATAAAGATAAGGACTCAACTCGCACTAGGTATAACTTATGTATAGCAGTAATGATGATTATATGTAACTACGGAAACATCTTACTCTGTTGATAGGCAAACCCAGGTAGGATAATAAATCGTCAGACCCGTGTAGAATCCTAGTTTAGCAGACCCAAATAGGGTCCTAGAGTAGTCCCACTTGGATTACTAGAGTGGATCTAAGTGGAATAATAGAACAAAGACCCACATAGGATCCCAAAGCACATACCCACATAGGATCCCTTTCTCATGTTACAGCCAGCCACATGGTTCCCACACTAAGATGGCTTGATTCCGGGAGGGTCTGCACCTCAATCCACAGGCCGATACTCCAACTGCCATGATGTACAAAAAAGATGTATACCAAATGACATTCATGAAATAGAGGTCTCAACATAATTTACGGCACGTCAATCGGACGACCAGTTTATAAGTTAATGGCATTTTAGTCTCGAGGGCCCGGTGGGATTTGTGTTCGATCCAAACCAACAATACCAAAACATTATCTAAAACTAAAGTACGGTATAAAAAGAGGACCGTCTTGATCCATGGTTTCCGGTGCCTCATACGGTTCGTCAAATGGACGCTCGTAGCTCATGTTATGGCCAAAAGAGAGGAATGGGGACGAAGTTGGTCAGGGTCCAGTCCGACTTCATAGGGCCGACCCGACCTGACTCCGGCCCGACCCTGGGTCTAGCTCGACCAACTAGGTTGAGCTCGCCGGTGAGGCCTGGCCTACTGTGGCCCATGGCTGGTTGGCCCCGCGGTGGGGTCCGCACTAGCCGCCACCCAAGGGAGAGGACCCCCCGGGAACCTTGAACGTATGAGCTGTTCGGGTTGGGTGGCCGACAGGCTGACGTGGCATTGAAAAATGGCATGCTGGACCCGGGGTCTCAATCCTCTCCCCGACTGGCTAGACGGCCAGCCCACCTGTGCAGCGCGGTCACGCACCACACCATCACCGGTGGTTAGCAGCGAGCGAGCCTCCCCTCCTTCACCATCACGGCCTCGTGATGCGGTCTCTGCAGACCCTGTGGTGCGGATGTGTGCCGCCACACCCTTCACATTGGTGGACAAGCACCAGCCACTATCCTTGATCCGATGCGGCCGACGGGCCACGACCCTTCCCCGGTGGTGTGGTCGCGTCGTCACTGTCATCGTGGCCAGCCAAAATTCCAGCCGCCGCTCCCCATCCCTTCCTACGACGATCATCGACACCAGTTGCCAGTGACGTTCCTTGAGTCACCGGGCGCACCCTGGTGGCCCGTTCTTCATTCCGTAGACTCCCGCACTCATCTCGAGACGTCTACATCGATTCATGACCATCACTATTTAAAATTTCTCAACTTGAAAACAAGCCGTGAAGAACAGCAAAATCCACAAAGATTGCGGAGAGGTCGAGCCATGTTCGTTTTGGCCTTCACCCTCCATGTTAGAACGGTAGTAAGTGGCATAGTTATTCTTAATTCAAGAAGAATGACAAGAACTGGGTAAGGGGTATACAAAAACAATAATCCCTACCTCGGAGATTTTTTCACGTCGGTGATGAGATGGAAAGACATATGTCGGTTCGTCGTCATTGAAGACGCTCCTCGTTGGAGATTCGTCAATGGAGTTCTTCATTGGAGAAATTTTCATCAAAGAAGAAGAGTTCATCCTCTATAGGTGGTCTTCCTCCAGCTAGATCCTCCACCAAGAGCTTAATCAAGTTGATGAAGAGCCCCCCCCCTTAATTGATAGGTTAAATATCTACATTTATAGAAGTAATTAAATTTTGGTGGTTGGGCACAATTAAAAAAAATGTTTTAGGAGTTTGGGTGGCCCCATCATGAATTCAAAATAATTCAAAAGTTAAATAAAAATAATTTTAGTTTATTTTTATTTACACTTTATTTTATTTTCAAACAATGTGTATCGAAATCTATCTCCACCCAAGACCAACTACAGCCAAGGTGAAGTTATCCTTAAGGGAATATTGGTGTTGTGAGTTCAATGGTGTCCTCAGATTTCAATTCCGATCACTGATTCCCAAGTTACAAAAAAAACCCCTCGCACATTTACTAAACGTAACTGAAAAATGTTCAGAAATTTATTCTGGGCAGTCTGGGCCACTGAATCATGCATCGTCAATTTTCATGGGCTCGTAAAATTCCCATATAATTAAAAAGCATTTACATGAAAAAAATCAGGTTCTTTAAATAGATGATACCAAAAAAATTTTACACTACATGAGTTCTATTATTTGTCTAGGGAAGAAAATAGTTCGGACAGTAGAAATTCAGATAGTATGTTCAAAGAAGGAGTCTGGATACCTCATTCCCATGACTGAAACCAAGTTACAATGGATGGTTAGAGGATTTTACAAGGTTTGAAACTTGTAGTTTGATTCTATTTAAATGACCTATATGAAAAGATTATTTAAATAGTCGTATTTATTTTAAGTAAGTTTTATCTGTGGTTTCCTTAAATTCTCAATGTGTTAAATCATTGTTATTTATTCTTGAATTTTATCCTATGATTTTGGAATTTTTACATGACAGATTGGTTTTTTTCTTTTTTATAAAATGCCTCTAATAAGGGATATTCCATTTCCTAGAGAAGAATATATTTGAAATGGTCTTTAGTCGATTATTTTAGTGGACCCTATATTGGTACAATATGTTATCAGTATTGTTAAGGCTTTGGGCTAAGTGGGTGTCAAGAACCTAGGATGTGAGATAGATCATGGATCTAAATCTACTCATTAGCATCCACGAGTCTTTCATAGTGATAATAGACCCCAAGAATTTGGGGAGTGTATTGATTAGATAGATAGGATCTTCAACTTCTTAAATAATCTTGAGTAATCTAAGGTACATTTTTCCCTTATATGTTAATGGAACTGAAATAGTGATGGTGGTACTCTATTTTGCATGCTATGTAGCATGAGGATCTTACATGGTAATCATTAAAGAAAATATTTAACAATATTTTTTTCACTGATATGTTTTGTGTGTCCAAGAACCTAGAGTTTCCAACCATAAGGTAGGGGAATTATACCATTATAGAGAATTATACCCATTTTTTTAAGTTCATTTATCTGGCAATAGATCTTATCACCAATGATTACCTAAAGGCTTGAAGGATTGAGTTGTGATTGATGCCTGATATCTGATTGATGTTGATACTCAAATTCCTTCTGATATCTATGGAGACAAAGGATAAGGAATCTTTGGATGTGGGAGACATATCTAGGAAGACATGTTTGGTTGGAGACGTAATTAGTTCAGTAGTTATCTAGAGTGTATGTTCTATCCAGAAAAGGGAGCATATGAGTGGTTAGTTTTCCTCCAGACCATTTTCGGGGGCTTCAATATGGTAGAAATATATTGTGTTTTACCAGTTTTGAAGTCATGGTCATACTAGGCCTAATGGTATAGAGTCTCTTAGGAAGTGTCATATTTGTTGATGATCAGGCCTTTTGAAACATTTCTTTAAAATGATGTCATAGGGAAGTAAGGTTGGATCCACATTCACAAAGGGTTTACATGTTTAAAATGATACGTCAGTGGGTGGTGGGTATAATCCTTAATATATGGTGGATGTTCATATGGATAATAAATAATGACATTATGCAGCCTATTATGTGCTAGAGGAATCTGAATCAGGACATGTTACTATTTGATGTTTGGTGTTTACCTCATTATCTATGGTTCTATCTCTGTTTAATACATGTGTTACCTATTAATTTATATTTTCAAGGTTAGTTGACATTTTGGGATTGAATTTGTGACATTTACCACTCTTTTTGGATCTTTCCTCACCTTTGGGAAAGGGTTATGAACATGGTTTTAGATTCTCTATGTGTTGGGTGATGGAAGAAGGCAATGAGGTGGTTTGGTACTTCTTATTGCATGATCATTTATTCATAGAATTTATTATCAGTATGGATTTGATGATCAGTGATAAAATCCATATAGAGTTTCACTACTATAGGTTGTAGTTATGATATTCTTATGTGGTATTAATGTTTTCATGGGTGAGTGCGACTCTAGATTGGGAGGGGAAAGGCCTTTTGTTCCTTATTTTAGGGAAACCTTGGGACAATTTTCAGAGATGTTTTTTTTACTATGTTAACCAATTTTTGGGTGGTCAACTTTTAATAGTTGTGTGTTGATACCCCCATGGAACTTTTAGATGATTTTAACAGTTTTCCACAATATAGATAGGACAATTTTACTATAAAATACCTCCCTAGTATGATTATCATTTCTATGAAATCTTACTATATAACACCTACATAGTTTGTGGAAAATAAGTTCCATCTTGAGTACCAAGAGGATAAAATATTCATTCATCCTAATGTGTCACCATGGGAATTACCTAACCTTGTTATTAAGAATAAAGATGAGAGCCTCAGACATTGTATAGATTTTAAAATTTTGATTTAGGTGACCATTAAGAACATATATCATTGTCCAAAGACTGATGTTCTCTTTGAAAATATTATAGGGGATCATTGGTTTTTTAAGATTCACATTCAGTGTGGTTACCTCTGATTTAGAGTATGATGAGAGAATATTCCTAAGACAATGATTAGGAGTCGATATATGCATTTTGAGTTTATGGTTATACCATTGGGTCTCACCAATTATCATATAGTGTTTATAGATTTTATGAACTTTATATTTCATTGGTTCTTGTAATAATTTATTTTTTTGTCTATGAATGATATTTTGAGTTACTATAAGATAGATGAGGAGCACATAGACAATTTAGATATCATTCATCGAACAATGGAAGGTAATTTTTTGTATGAAAATATTTTCATATTTGAGTATTGGATTTGGTAAGTGATGTTTCTGGGGAATGAGATATCGAAGAGGGGTGTCTCTACAGATCCTAAAAAGACACCTGAGGTATTATCTTGGGAGAATAGTAGAAATTTTTTGAGGTACAATGTTGTTTGGGTTTGGATGGTTTCTATAGAATGTTTGTTTAGGAATACTCAAATCTCGAATCTTTGATGAATGTTTTATAAAAAAAATGAGTAATGTTTATTTGGAATGAAACTTTTTACAGATCTTTTGAGGGTTTGTAGGTGAGGTTGGCTTCAATAATAGTTTTGGTTCTTTCAGAATCCGGATTTGGTTATGATTCTTTCTTTTATTCTTACGGTATGGGTTTTGGATGTGTATCTACTAAGGGGAAACATTTTTCATCTTATGGATCTCTCCAATTATTCTCTCATGAGGATACCTACCGTAAACATGAATTTGAGTTGGAAATGGTTATTAATGCACTCAAAAAGTGGCATCACTATCTCTTTGGGGAGTAGTTTGTGTTATATCCTAAATAATTTGATCGCACAATTTATTTCTAATCACATGGATCCGAATTTAGGATAGAGACACTGGGTATAGTATCTTTAGACTTGTGATTATGATATTCCTTATACCCCAAGTAAATGTTATGTGGTTTCTTATGATTTAATCATAAAATGAATAACATATGACATGAATGAATTGGTTTTGTGGTGTTATATAATGAGTTTGTTTATTGAGATGATAATGGAAGTGAAAGAGTTTGGTGTATTGGTGTTCCTAGATCTGATGAACATTATATTTTATATCAATAAGTGATTCCATCTCAAGATGCTGGCATACACTAAGTTACAACATTTTAGTTATTTCATTTACAATGTGGAGACCTAAAGTAAGTGGTATTTGTCTCCCAATGGATATTTATTCTTATGTATTAGGTTGGTTGTTCCGTTCTCCCTGAGGAAAGAGTTTTAAGATAGTGGAAAGTATTCCTATTGGTCTGTGTGCCATGGGTATACCAATATGATCCATGACATGAGATGTTGATATTTGTGAAAAGGGATGAGATGATTGATTTTGTATTTTGTGTCGTGGTTCCATACTTATCCTAGGAATAAGGTAGAAAACCGAAGACCATTGGGGTTATTTATACCCTTACCCATTACAGTATTAATGTGGGATGAGATTTATATGGATCTCATCTTTGGTTTTCAATAAACTCATATATATGATGAGTTGATTGAAAGTGGAACAAATTGGGGACTTATAAATCTAAGAGATTGTGATACTTCATTCTGTTCCTTATTTATTTGTTTCTGATAGGTACCTTAGGATTACATCGAGGTTTTGTAATGGATTATTAGTGGTGATTATTTCATAGATTAAATTAATAAAAACATATAATCCATAGATGGATGGATCCTTAGAGGGGCCTATATAGGTTATAGAAAATACAATCTATGATACTATGCTTTAATTTATAGTATATTGGAGAAAATATTTAAAAATTGTTGAATATATCTTTAATAATTATTATCAGGATTTGATAAATATAGAACTCTTTGAGGCTTTGTATGTGAGGCCATGTAGATATTCCTTGTGTTAGGAAGTGTTGGGAGAGCAGTCCTTTGTTCCACTGAGTGTTGTTTAGAAGAAGATGGGTATGGTGCAGTTGATTCGGTAAAGATTGATCATGGAACAGAGTTATCATAAATATTATATAGACTATCATTGTCAGTTGATGCATTTTGAGGTTTCTTTTTTAGGTCTTTATTAGATTTTTTTCTCACTTAAGAAATCACCCATTGGGTAAGCAGGGTATGTTGGAACCAATGTTTTTTGTCCCTTTGAGCTCGTTAGATGAATAGGGAGTGTGTCATATGAGTTGGACTTTTTATTTACCTTGACATCTATGTATGACATGTATATTTTTTTGTAGTTGAGAAGGTATATACCAGATCCTTCGATTGTGATTAAATGGTATGATGTTGATCATGAGGCTGATAACACTTTGGTTGAGCATCTTGTTCATATTATGGATTACAAGAATATATTATTGCATGGTAATATGATCCCCATGGTCGGGGAACTATGAAAGGGTAGAAAAGATATCCATTAGACATGGGAGCATGATTCATTCTTAAGGCATCAGTTTCCTTCTCATTTTGTAGAACCAAAATCATAATGGATTTTTTGGGGTAGAAAAATATATGGTGTGGATATTATAATAGCCCATTACCTTTCTGTCATGTATGATTAATCCTTTTAATGTGGTTTCCTTTTTCAGTGGATGAATAATGCTAAAAAGTAATTGGGAGGATATCTATAATGGTGAATTCAGATTTTTTTTTTGAATTATCATCTTAATCCTGCAGTTTTTTCTGTTTAATAGGAAATTTAACATCGTATAATTAAATTACACACCATGTAATTTCTATTAGGAATAATCCATGTAATTGATACACAGTTTTATTAGTTTACAATCTATTTCAGTGATTCACATCATATAACGGTAAATATCATGTTTTTAATATAAATGTGATATATTTTTTTGTCATATAAGAGTTTCATAGAATAGATGACATGTAAAGGTATTACATGCTATTTAATAGTCATGAGTAATTCTTTTAGGGTGCTTCATGAGTGATTTATTATTCCATTCTTTTCAAGCTTCAACACCCTCAACTTAGAAGATCCCCTATGTGATTTTCCGTGATTTTTTGTTTTTAGATTTCGTTTTGGATGTGTATGTCATCAAAGAGTGTTTTCTATCAATGCATTTCAGTTTCTTGGGGTGCCTCATCTTTCAATGTCCATTCTCTAGGCTTACAGTCCCCATTGTCGAAGGAAGTAAGGTTTATACCATGTTGTGGTTATTGTTTCTATATAATGGGTTAATGTTATGTATTTTATGTAATTAATGATAAATTATTTTGGGTCGTTCATTTATTTTAAGTGATATGTTGTTTCAAAATATAATTTTGGGAAAACAAATTTTTATGGGGGTTTTTATTTGAAAACATGTTTTTTTGGAAATGGGTTTTCAAACCTTGAATTTTATTGGATATAATTTGAAACATTTATTAATATTGTGAGAATTATTTTCAAATTAATTTAGAGAATACCACATTGGGAACCATGGGTTCATTGGGAAAGAGAAACGGGTGGCCCTAGTGGGTGCTTCACCAGTAGTAGGTATCCTTTTATGATATCGACTGGAAATACTTGATATCAATTAGATCTATATTATGAAAGTTTAGGATATTTTTTGTCTAGTACTTAGGGTTTCATAGGATAGATCCCAATACAAGGTTCTTTTTAATTTATGGGTTTTTATTACATGATAACTTTTATCATGGATTGTTTCTACAATGTTTTTATATGATGTTTTATCTCATAACTTCACATGATAAGTTATTTCATAGATATTTTTACCCATTGATCCATGTATATGATTTCTTTTTTTGTCACTTATACATTTCATTTTTATTTCCTTATAATATGAATGGATTTTATTAAAAAATTGGAAAATATTTTACAACATGATTTATTATTTGAAAATGCTATGTAAAAATATTTTTTAAATTTCTAGAATTATTTTATTCTTGATATTAGACATTGTATATAAATTATTGAGTATCCTAATGTGATTTGGATCACAAAAAAATTATGAATTTGGGTGTTTATAGATGTTTTATGGTAGGTTTCAGGTAAATGGAACAACATATTGTATTTTATTTTCTTCTCTCGTGGATGGATATTTCAGTTCGGGCTGGTCTAGTGGTGATTATTGGTTACATGGGGTTTTTATTTACAATAGAATTTAGCCACTTTCAGCTTCAATTGTATGTATTTTTGGTAAATTGTCTATTTTTTATTTGAACTATGGTTTTACTTTTTTTTATGATTATATTCAATATTGATTTTTTATCCTTTTTACCTATATTTTGTGAAAGATCGGTTTAGGTGGCTGGTTTAGTTGACTTAGGTTGGTTCGTTACAATCCGTCGATGCATGATTTGTAATATCTTTTTTAAGATAAGGCATATATATTCACAAAGTTTTTGATAGTTATAAAAATATAATAAAATATAATAGAATGAATGGGACACCATTGGTTTTGGGGATTTTGTATAATAAAACTAGACACTAATTCAAATCCCATATCAAATAGGAGATTCATTTTCATTCCACTTATTACCCTTAAAAATTTTAAAAAATGTTTAGTGTGTGAGTTATTTTTTATAATTATTTTTACACTGAGTTTTATATTTTCATAATGATTAAAATAGTATAACTATAAATTGGAAACCCCTGATGAGGTTGGATCGACTGGCATGGTCACAACCAATGTTTTAAAATACATGGGTTTGAGTCCTCCCAGCTGACTAAATTTCCTCACCTTTATTAAAAATAAAACCCCAATTTTTGTAAATCTATATATGTCATTTTTCATATGTGTTTAATGTATTCATAAAATAAAAAATAATATAATAATAAAACTAATATTAAAGATTAGATGGGGTTATGATTAGTATCTATGTCTAGGGTCCAACAGACCTGTGGTTGAGTCCTTCTTATCTCAATAAATTCATCCATATTAAAAACAAATAAAACCAGACATAATTTTTATTATATTTTATAATGTTTTGAGTGTTAATATTTTTTTTTAAATATATATAATGTAAAAAAATAATAATAATAATTCAGATGAAAAAAATTTATTCATTTTTTGGGGTGATAAATATGATTGGACCGGTCACTGGATCAAACCCCATAAAAAGTATTAGAGAAAGGTTTGTTCCTCAATTTTTCATTTAATAAGTATACACCATATATAAATATACTAAATTATTTGAATATATTTTCTGTAATATTAACTTTCCTTTTTTATTTTCATTCATGTTAAAAAAGAAAATAAAGAAACCTCATTAATTAAAATTTCCATTTTTCTATTTTTAGTGTGTTTTCTTATTTTTTTTAAATAATGCTAATAAATAAATATATCTATCTATCAGTTACAAAATACTATGTAATATCATTTAATATGAACTTCTCTTTAATTCAAGTTAAGACATTATACACTCTAGGTGTGTGTGTGTGTAGTGGGGAGTGGATACATTCATGAGTTGGGATTTTTTAACCATCATTCTTATTTTTATCATTTAATATTTTTGTAGGGTATTTTTACTCCCCCTTACATTATTTTTTTATTCAATTATGTTCTAGAAGACACATATTAAATTCCCATATAATTATAGAATTTATTGAAAATTTATGGAAACTTCCCTATTTCATGTTGTTTTAACATCAAAATGAAATTTATTTCATAGTTGGATTGTTAGTTGACTAAAGAATGTACATTGAAGGATTATATTAAGTAAAATTTGTTACTTTTCAACGTTATAATAATATTTATCTCTATTAAAATTATATATACTGATAATTCTTCTGTAAGTCATTAATGGAAAAATCATGTCATTAGATATCTCAACATATCATTTCACTCAACTAGGTAATGTTATCTTTTCATTAAAATTGAATGTATATATATATGTAAGAATTATGGTTTTTAGATTTCATAAAATTATTTTTTTACATTTTCTCCTTATATGATGTGTTTCATTACTATATCAGATTGAAAAATGGTTCATTCTTGATGATATTTTTAGAAACCATTACAATAAAATATATACAAAAACACATAAAAATAAAAATAAAAATACAACACAACATAAGGGATTAAACGAAAAATGATTTACTTTAGGGAATTCTTATGTGAGCATGCTTTGCAAATTTTATTGCAAATGATATAGGGTAGGTTCGGTGGAAAGAGAATGGTAAGATGAAATTTTGAAAATTAAAATATATTTACTATATTGAATGAGACAATAATAAAATGCAATGGCTATCACACATAATAGAGATATTCTGTAAATTCTCAATTGTATAATTTATATATAATCTATCAAAATGTTCCAATAAATTATGAATTTTTTTATAATGGATATGTCATCATGTTGCTTGTTTTTACAACCAAATGATAAAAATTTATCATTCGAGTAATTATTCCATGAATATATCATTCAGTGAAATGTTTCATGAGAAGAAAATATTTAGAGAAATAACATTCAGGTATATGTTAAATGAACCGGTGGCGAAATTATTTAACTTTTCATTTATAATGTAAGATTAAATATAAAAGAATAAGGATAATCCTTTAGGATTTTCAATAATATAGCCATATGATGTTTGTTGGGGTTGGTGATAAGATACATTTTAGACAAAATAGTCTATCAAATAATTCACTCAATGTCCTTCAGCATTATATTATAGGATCTAAAAGTATATGTAGTAAGTTTTGATCTCGTCCATATGATGAATGGTTGAGATGATCCTATAGACACTCTGCAGAGAGGGTAAAAAGTTTCGTGTCCCATAGTGATAGTTGTAAACTTTATAAGTTTAATATTGAAGGATAAAATTTTATTTGATGTATGGTATGTTTTTATAGTGTTCTTATTTTCAGTTTTTTTAGTGGTTTATTTTTTTATTCATGGGAGTTCCTCAGACTAGGGTTTAAATCTCTTTCGTGTGATCTGATAAGTGTTTTTAGATTTTTTTAAAACATTAAGTGGTATTAGATGCATTCCGTTATTTATATTTATAAACTCACTCTTAAAATAAAGAAGAAATTGAATATATAGAAACACTTGTTTATAAAAAATTTGGTTTTATAAATAGGTTACCTTATTGTAGTTGTGAAACATAAAGGAAACCATGGTATTACCCTTATGTAGATTAATTGAAAAAGGGTAACTAGGGTCTTCCCAATACATCAGTGATCATGTAATAGTAACTCGTGTATATCCTTTACATGATGGTGTTCACCGAAGCGTAATCATGGATTTCCTGATGTAGTGTAAATATTGTTGGATAATGGTTTTGAAACTGTCTTAAAGCTTGTGTAAGGGAAACTATAAGCTACCTCGACAAAATTAAGGATTTTATACTAATATAATGTTAACCAAGGAAAATCTTATATGTGAGAAGTCTTGTAATGGTATTTGAGTATTTCCTATAGTTACTTAAAGATCTTCACCTGAATTTACTTTATGAATCATCAAAAATATTATAGTTACCCTTGTGTAAAAGAGTTCTATATAAAGGTTACATATTCTACCATTATACAGAGAGTTTCAGTTGATTTTTGAAATGGATTTTTTGAGTTTTTAAAGACATATGTAAAGGTAGAGATTGGGTTTAATTTGTATAGAGTGTCTACAAAAGGGTATAATAATGTTATCCTTATTTGGTAATTTGTGTTAGAGTAAACACCATTATTTTTATTATTTGTCAAAAAAGGTTTCTAAAATATTAAATGTTTTTATGGTTTATATGAATATTTAGTAATTATGATAAAATGATTTTGGAATATTTAATTTATAGGTAATTATAAAATTAATTGAATAAATGTTTATGAAACAATTTTTTACCAAATATTAAATTTTAATATTTAAATACCCAATAAACAAATTATGTTTCACGAATTGTGATATATAAATAAATGTGATTATTTTTAAATATTAATAAAAAATTTATAAAGTTTTATAAATTTTTAAATAAATATAAAATATGAAATATTTAAATTTCAATATTAATTTTTTTAAATTATTTATTCTGAGTTGTTCAATGTAAGATACATGCTTATTTGGATATTAAATAATCCCCATAGAAAAGTGTTTTGTGGAATGATATGATAATGGTATAAATAATGATATAGTGTGATATATTTTGATTATGTAAAATGTTTAAAAAATATAATACTATAATATAAATTTCTTATAATTCATAAAATATCTTATATTTATGATTATAATGAAATATAATGTATAATAGAAAATCGTTCATATTCAAATAAATATAAAATATATAGATTAAAATTTACGAAATTTTCAAATTTATAAAGAAGAAATTATAAAAGGGTTTATATATTTTTTTATTTTTGAATTGTTCATGAATTTTTATGTCTTATTTAAATATTTAAAATGTTCCTTTATTTAAAAAGTGATTCCCTATTATATTCATGGTTAGTAATTATTTTTTGATAAATGTGGATATTATTTATTATTGACTGTAAAATGTTAAAATTCATCTAGTATATAACCAAGAATTACTTGTTAGGTATTGTAAATGAATATAGTTTTTCATCTACATTTACCTCAGTTTGTATTTGGTGTTATTAGCTAGAATTTAGTAGTTGGGCATAGTAATTGAATATTAGGTGTTATAATTATTATGAATATAATTCAATATTGAGTAATGTATCCCATAGTAGAGGGACTTGGTGTTGGACTACCTACATTCCTAGAGGCGTATGCCTTGTCTAGGAATGTGAATTGTGGTGACTTTATACTACTGTAGGCTAACTGATTTAGATATTGTCAATATCATTTAATTATAAACTATTCAATGAAGTGGTCATGTAACTCATGAATATAATGCATTCAGATATGTATGAATGTACTTGAATTCTAATTTTGAGTGACTAAGAAAAAATTGTGGGTATTGTAAACAGTTAAAATAATTATGGTTTGAATATATTGTTTTTGTGGAGGGAATTTGATTCTAAACTAAATTAAAAAAACATGAGTAATAAAATTGGTTAACATGAGATATGATGAAGTGATTAGAATCCCCATAAAATACAAAGTGTACAATTCCTTCAGAATACACACTTTTCAAGACCTCGATTATTAAACTCGGTATTTTAGAGATTAGAATGGGTACCCCTAGATTATCATATGGAAGGAAAGGAAGATATCATTTAATTTGTATTATATTGAATTTATTATAAATTTTGTCATCAGTATCCATTGAATGTTCTTTTTTGGACTATTCATGTCATTTTTAATAGGATAATGTACTTAGGAAACCGAAATATTTAGGATACCAAAGGAATAACGATTGTTTTATCCATATTATAGATTAGAAATTGAGTAATCCTATCAACTATTCAAGATTAATATATGAAATTATTGTAAATTTATATATACCATACATAGTAATCACTTATTTATGAGATATCTGATCTAATGAATGTTAAAATATGGACCTTTCCCTACGAATTAATATGATGGATTTCAAAAGGGGTCATCATTTTAGCATGATATCATTAATTATAAGTCCTTATTTATTTTTTATTAAATATGATACTCTTTTCAAGAAATATTTTATTTTAGATTATATCATCATCACCATCAAGATATACTTTTTATCATTCCTTGAAAGAAAAATGGTAATGTAATAAAAAACTAATTTTGATAACATAATAATTTTTAATGAAATATTTGTTATTTAATAATTTTTTCAAGGACAATTACATGTTTAATAATAAATCCTTCTCTAATGACCGAGTTTTGAAATTGTTTTTCAATTAAATATGTATTCTTACGGAAGTATAGAGTGATTCAATTAGTTTTTCAAAAAATATATATGAAAAACGATGAAAGGAGTCTATATATTCACCCATGTACTCAATATGACTAGATACAACAATAATTTAACTAATTTAATCTCATATACTTAAAATGATTAGTTATAGAAAATGGTATTCAATGTGATTAAATATGTTTATGATTGGATGAGACTAAATGCTTCTATAAATTTTTATATTGTTTAATTATATTATTATGACACATATATTATATGAAAATTAGGTTTTATAAAATTTATAAATATAGTGAATGTTTATAAAATTGGTTATAATATAAATGTTAGAGCATGGTTCTTAATTTGAAGTAATTAATAGAAGTAGTTGTTGCATTAATAATTTGGCTGCTTCAAGCTTGTATAAACTTATCAAAATATTTTTATATTTTTATCTCATTCTTCTCATGATAAACAAGTATGAACACGTTTATCTAATAAAATAAAATGGAATAAATAATATACATTTCTTGTGATTTTTTAAATTCTAAAATATTATTTAATATTGAATAAAATATATTATTATGGTCAAAGAATTCAACCTATTGCCATTCTTGGAAATGTTCCAATTTTTTTATTAAATTCACAATGCTTACCAGATATTATGAAAATTTTGAAGTTTTTTTTACTAGGCATATGATATACTATAGCTAATTTTGAATAGACAAAGATTGTCGGTAAAAGATCAAACCATAATAATAAATTATAATTTAGTAATCAACAATTTTTATTTAATATGTCAATCACAGTTATTAAAACCAAGGGTTATCAGGGAGAGGGAATAATATTTGCACTTGTTGTGGTTATTTTTGATACTTTATAGAGTTTAGGAAACTCAATGGAATGCCCATGTCATGTATGAGTATCATTGATATCAAATCATCAATTATTATGGAATGTTATACATAATTTATATTTAAAAATTGATGTATATATATTTGAGTTGAAAATCAAAGGAAGAGTTTTTTGTAATTGTATTTTATATCCATGAAGTAATGAGTTTCAATATAATTTTTTTTCATTTAATGGAATGTGTCAAGATTAGAAAAAAATTTATAAAAGGATGTGTATTTCTAAATTGTTTCACTTATATGGTAAGAAATGTTTTTAGTAACGAATAGTTTTTTCGAACATGAATTAAATAATTAAATGTATACATATTTTTTTTGATTCATCAATTTATATATCCAGTTTTTTAAATAAAATATGGATATTAGTTTTTAATCTAGGTTAAAATGTTTATCCAAATACTTGTTAAAAAATGAGGGAATGTGTTCAACCACCCATTAGATGTACATTTGAAAAAATTATTCTTTTATATTTTATGTTTTAAAATGAATAGAATTCCAGATATGATATAAAACAATAGTTTATTTATTAAATATTCCCATTAATTTCAAATTAGTCTTATTTCCTGAAAATAATGTATTTGTGTTCAATTATAGTAAAATTTTATCAAAAGAATATATTTTCCAAGAGGTTACTGGGAGTATATATAAACTTAGAGAAGTTCACTGTTAAAAAATAAAATATTATAGTAGTCTATTTTTAATGTGAAGTTTATTTAAACTTCAATAATTTTAAATGATTATTTAGTAAAAAATAATTTATACAGTTACACTATTTTAAGGAACTATTTTGTTGAATTAATTTTCTAAGGATGATGATATTGAACCTAATTTTTTTAATTAGACAATAATATTTGACATTAGAAAATTTGATATTTTGTAGTTTATAGCATTGAATACATCCAAGAAGCTGAAAAATTATGAAATTGATTCCTTAGTCTCAACATTATTTAAACTAGATGAACTCATAGATGTTTCTCACTAGATAGTTTAGAAAGATGGGTTTTATTATATGGATGTATAGTGAAGTGATATAGATTATATATGATAAATGAGTTAACAAAACCACTACAAGTGAAATAAACATTGGACTGAACTTGCTAGTTATCATATGTGATTTGATAAACAAAATCCTATGTTTGATTTGTTATATATTGTTAAATATTTTAAGTGTATCAAAATATATCAAATTAGGGTTAATATTCACATTATCATTTTTTCTTGTTGGCTGCATAAATGTATATATATATATATATATATATATATGTATTTCATGAAATGTAATGATAATTGACCTCTGAAATCACAACTTTTATTTTATCTGTAACTAATGTTCACCAGTGATTATTATAGGTTATAATAAAATGTTAATGTATACATGAATGTGAATAACAAATAGTGACATAGAGTGTCCTCATGATAAGAAAAACAAAGAATAAAATTCTTTGTGTGAAAAGGATGAAAAACTATGTAAACCACATGGAGATTCATATAGATTTCATTAGTATACATAGAGTGTCTGGATCATTTTTGGGTCCCCAAGATCCAAGGATCAAGTGATATCTAAAATGAGAACCTTTATATTTTGATACCATACTTATAATATTCTATATTGTGAATTATCTAATAAAGGCATGGTTGTGTATGTTGTTGATCATGCCATCAGTTGGATCTTAACCAAGATGGAATTTATCCTCTCATATAATAAATATAAATTCTAGGCCCTCAATTTATATAGACCATGGAAATGTGTTTCCACACCATGATATAATAATTTTTTTCATATAAGAGATATTTTATCTGATTATCCAGAAGGATGAATGACATGTGATGTATTCATTGATCTTATTAGCCTACAATTTTAGATTTGAGAATAAATGATATGGATATATAGGATTGACATTTTCTATATCCCATGACTATTCGATGCATCAAATAAATAGAAAATATGAGAATTCATATTTTCATATGATACAGACTAGTGGACGTAGGTATAAAGATACATGTTTTTAAAGGAAATCATGCCATATCTATTTATATGTTAAGTAGAATGGATGATATTTCAGCTGTAGATATTTTATTACATATATTGATATAGTTATTCATATTTTTTAAATTCTATAATGTTTTGTGGGATCACAATTTTTCATTGATTGAATTAGGATAGAGTTTGACATAGAGATATTGTCTAAAAACTACTTTCGAGTCAATTCAAAAGTGTTTCACTTAGGTGTTCACAAGGTATTTCATATTATGTGACTCAAGGTGAAGTTAATGACATATTTCCAAATGTTTTTTGGAATATATCTAAAAGTTTTTTTGGATATAAATATATATGTCATTGTATATGATATAATATATGATGAAATAATTAATATTAAATTACTATTTAGTGAATGTGTGTGGGTATATTACCTAAATCCTTATATGAAAATGATATATATATAAGCTATATTATTTTTCATGAAAATTATGTTCTGGATGTATAATGTGAATTTTGTTTAATGCTGCTTGTTTTGTAGCTGAATAATAAACAGTTATCATTCGAGTCAGTATTACACGTATATATCATTTAATTAAATGTTTCATGAGATGAAACATTTAGAAGAAATATTATTAATGTAAATGATACATGAACCAATCATAGTAGTATTTAATCATTGGTTTATAATGTACAATTAAATGAATTAGACCAAGGATAATCATCGAGGATTACAAAAAATTAGCCATAAATTTTTTTCGGGGGGTGGATGATCATATAATTCTTAGGTGACACTCTCCATTACCAATATCTCTCTTTATGCTTATACTTTTCTTTTAAGAATATTATAGGTCAATAAGTAAGGATATATCCAAAATATATGATAGATGATTTAAATTAGCTTAGGGATGAATCTTGAATAAGAGATGTCTTTATGATACACTCAATAATCATTATCATTCATATTATATGAATATTTAATGTTTTTGATGATATTTTGTGTGTTGTATGTTTTAATATTGTTCATAATTTTATTATTTTGCAGTGTTTCATTATTCTAGGAATGAGATATCGTTAGAATAGGGTTCAAATCACTTCATCACAATCTGATAAGTATTATTAAATTCATTTGAAACTTTTAAACATACGAAAGAGGAGATTTAGTGACATGTTTGACTTCTGAATTCCTTTATAATACAAGTATCAAATATATATATTACTTTTTCATGATATAGATTATGAGACACATATTTACAAGACTGATGATATTAACTCTTTTTTGTGGCTTTTCCATTACTCACATTGCTATAAAGAATTGAATTTACTATGAATGTTAAATATTTATAATATAGGGAACATCATTATGCATTATTTTTAAAAATAATATTTTTCCTTGGATTGAAAATGTTTAGGTGTTTCATTGTGATCATGCAATGAATAATTATTCAATTTCACCCTAACAATCTAATGTAAAACTATATTTGTATTGGAAATAGAATTATAATAATAATTCTTACTACCCATTTTTAATTACATAATGATAATTCATTTTAAATGGGAAATATTACTTGTTTAAATGTTTACATTTTAAGAGAAGGTGATTTAGAGATATTGAGATGATGTTAAAGGAAAATGGGCCAAACTACGTGGAATCCCAAGAATATATGCCCACAATTTCACAAATTCTTCTAAATAAATCTATCCACATGGGATAAAATTTTGTATTATGATCCAAAAAATAGAAGGATGAAACTATTTTGAAGACATATAATTCCAATTTATTTCTATTTTGGGCCAAACAAGGTGATATATCCATAAAATACATATTTATAAAAAAATTCTAGAGTAAAACATATTATTTTGACAATATATCATAATATATATTTCTGATGGATGATAAATTTTATACTGATGAATTCAAGAGGTTTTTAATTAAATCGTCAAAATATTGAATGTTTCATTATGCTATTTATCTTTCTAAATCCAAGACACATATTTTATCTTATAATGTATGTTCCAAAAAACACCTTCAAACACATTGGGAAACACAATTGAATGATCGGCCAATTGTGAAAGGTAAAATCATTTTTAGTCATATTGTAGCCCCATCTTCATGATATATTCTCTAGAGGTCCATATACTAATAGGGACATAAATAATGATTTAAAATTTCTCTACGAGCCATATCAACCTCTTGATGGTGAGATAAATTGGTTTCAAACATTATGGGGGATCTATCTAGATGTCAATGGAGGTTAAGAACTGATATAAGCTATTAATTTGGTGTAATTTGGGATTAAAAATATTTCATTTTATGAATCTTATATTGTTATAGATGTAATTTTCTTTGCATCTGAATAGAATTTAAATTATTTATAACTGACCTGTGTGAGATTTTAAGTGTCTAAATTGTGTTATTCTTGTTATAAAACATAATAATCCTTTATATTACCAAATTTTTGGGATTAAAAATTAATTTGGATTTTCTTAAACTATCTAAAAGAGCTAGAAAATTTCCATATTATTTTAATTTCAAGGATTAGTTCTGCTTGAATTGATATAAAGAATTAGAGAGTAACCAAGATTCTGATTATTCTCATCCATAGAGTTACCCAAAACCTAAAGATTACTTTAAAATTATAAACATAACGTGATCTTTAGAGAACTTTTAATGAACACCCCCTTCAATTTCTTTCAAAACTGACTTCTATTTGTCAAATATTAAACTCATTAATTACATTTTTTATATAATTTTTTTTCAAAACCAACCCAAATTTAGTTCATTTAATTAAAACATCAATCTCAAAACCCCTCATTACTCCTTTAGAGATGACCTAGGATCTTACCTATAATATAAAACCATATTAGAAACCTAATAAATTATATGTTTCACGACATCATAGTCTTGTCCCATATCTTTTTGAGTCAATGTTGTTTTTGATAACTCAATATTGATTATGTTAAAATGACTTTCTCAATAATTTATTTGGATATTTTAAAAATCAATTTTTAGTTTTAAAAATTCCCACCAAAAATGTATTTTTTCTATAACTAATTTCTTTTTAATTATTCCAACTACTATAATTATGTTTAGAAAAAATAATGAATATAATTGTATAATATTTTAAAAAAATTATTTGACATTTTAGACTTATCCAGTTTGATAACCAACCATTGAATCTCAACAATAAAATGCGTTCTCTTGGTTGTTTGTTATATGAAGGTGTGATGAAATACACCATTTTACCAAGGATTGAAATTGTATGTAATCTTTTTTTAGTGTGATGAGTGGATGTAAATAATATTTAAATTATGTGATTAATTTTTAAAATTGTACTTTGAATATTATTAAATTATTATTTAGGATTATCATAGAGATATAAATAGGGAATACCAGCATAGTTGACAATGTGAAATATGAATACCAAGATATTATTTTTTGATAATAGAGTACATAAACAGAAATCAATTAAGAAATTTTAATGTGGAAAAAAACTAAAAATAAAAAATAAAAAAAATATTAAAAAATATAATAGAATGTAGTCTAAAAATAGAATAATGTATATATAAAACACCATAAAGAATATATCAACCATTTTTATTTTTCTCAAAATTATAATAGAAAATAAGAAAAATGGAGGTTTAATTATATAAAAAATTAGGTTTATTTTTAGGTGTTTATAGAGGTACAATGGTGGTTGTTGTTGGGGTATGTTTCTATTAGTGGTATATAACCATTAGGTTATGGTTTCTATTTTTTATTGATGTGGTTATGTGGTTGATGAGATATAATTATCAATTTGGTAGTCAATCCACTTTAGGGTCAATTGAGTAATAGTTACACAATAGGAAAATGGATTTTCATGAGGGCTTATTTATAATGGGTTTCCATCACAAAAAGATAATTGTGATGAAAATCTATTGAAATAATAAATAATGGAAAATAAATCCTTAAATTATATTAATTATGATGGGTTGTTACAATTATTATTAGGGGTTAAAGAATTTGTGAAATGTATATTTTCGATCGAAATGACTCTTTGTTGTGGAAAATGATTATTTCCATCAGTAATTAACTACTATATTATTGGAGAACGAATTTGAATATACATTGCTAATAGATTTATCGAAATTTAATCATGATATATGTTTGATATCCATAAAAAAGTATGTGTAAAAAAAGAATTATTATGTTTCAAAAAATTGTATTAAAAAATGTACTAGAAAACAAAATTTTTTAGAATATATTTATTATAAATTTAAAACATATATAATAAAAAGAAAATAATAAAAACATAATAACAATGTCACTAAGGGGGCGGGGAATAATCTCTATTAGGTGGGGGAACTCTATCTCTAAACCATGTGTTAGTCCCCATATATAGACTATCGCATGACCATATATTTGACACTAATTCTTATGATAATGTACCTATTATTCATAATACATTTTTTTAAATTTGGGGTATAAGCTTATTTTTTAGGATGAAAGAAAAGACCTATTTTAATCTGGGTAGATTAAGACCCAATACAAAGATAGTTATTCCAAGGTTAACTGGTCCTAGAACAATGCATGGAGGCCCACTATAGTGTAACACTTGCATCATCTTTCTTACATCGTTTCTGCATCATCTCATGCATTCATGCTGCCCACATCACTACCTATGATGTAAATCCCCCATGGAGATTTCAAGGATTCAAAAATAGTATTTATTATTCATAATCTTAGAGTTTTCTATTGAGGAGACACCCCAATTTCATTACTATTTCTCCTACAACCATTGTTGTTCCTACTTCTATCATTCCTATTGATGGTTTTGGGCATAGTTAAAATGTTTTATTTTGTATTTTCAACTCGAATTTTTTCATGATGGAGGAATATTTAGAGATGTGCACTACATAGAATGTTCTAACCAATAAAATTAATTAAATTATTAATTATAAAATAATATCAGAACTGATACATATTATCATCACATAATGATTTATAATTAATTTATGATATGAGATAATTACATTTCAATGAATTATTTTTTCATTAATGAATCGGAAATATATGCATAATATTTCCATTACATCATGGGAATCATGTTCAGATTCATTCCATTAGTGATCCACACATGCACCATGAACCATCAAGTGATTCCATTGGAACCTCCAATTGGTAGTGAAAAAGACCCTACCATATACATCATTCATATTTGACTTCCATGATAATCACTTCAAATAATTACTCACTATAACGACCCAGAATCGATGGATATGGGAATTACATTACTTTTAAGAAATATATGATACATTAAAAAAACGATTCTCAGTGACCGTATTATTTAATGTCTTTATAAACATGGAACAAAATCTTATAATTTGGTTAATTATCTATAACATATCCCATAAATATCATCCACTTTATCATTCCAAACTAAAACCTTTCTTTACATCATGGGGAAAATAATACATATAAAAAGAGTGAGGGAAAATTCTCTGTAAGGGTTAACATGAAAAATATACAAAAACATAAATATCAGAAAATATAAACATAAACATAACTTTTGAAAATAATACCATGTATAACCAATATCAAAATCAAGAGTCATGAATTAAATCATGGTAGTTCATAAGAAATAAATCATTAAGGAACATGATCTGTGATAAAATAAATTTGGAATAAAACATGGAATTGTGGGTAACACATTACCATATAGAATAAGTTCCATATTATCCAAGGATCATTTCTAAGACCATCGTAGTGGTCAACGGTGTTTACATAACAGAGTTCACCATTCATTCTTTCCCTTTATTACTGAAATGAATTTACTTGTCGTTCCAGACACGTATTACTAAAATGGATTTAATTTCCATTTTAGTCATGTATATCTCATGAGTTATAAATCTTAACCCAGTGAATTGGAGGGATATATAGGTCTCACCCATCCTATAATTAAATAATTCTTATGTGTGTCAGAAAAATAGAAATCATTCTTCATAGAATAACCCAATGAATAACATAATCTGTGAAAAATGGATTTCATAAATAGAATTATATCTTAAACAAAATAAACCCATATGAATAAATGGGATAGTATACTTGAATCATATCTGTATTAAATAATGTAATTTTAGATGGAAAATTATTTTGATAAAACACTTGAAATTAATTCTATAGGAAAATATCCTTTCTTCATAAAAAAAGATTTCTTTATTGAAAATACCGCACAATTTTAAAAGAAGGAAATTTATTTGAAAATAAACATAAATTTTTTTAAAGAAAGCTTCATCTAAATAAGGTCTTATGAAAATGTAAAAAAATTATTATGTTTTATAAGTTAAATAAAATCATTCTTTATGTACTTTTGTAGGAAATTCAAAAAGTACCTCATAATGATAGCAAAAAATGATTCCTTTCATACCATTTCGTGAAAATTCACTAATGGGTAAATTTGAAATAAAATAATAGTTGAATTATATGAATAATATTCTATAATAAATATGTATTAAACCTAGATATGGATAATAAATATATCTTTATAAATACTTATTTATAAATAATCATGGATTAAAATGAGGTTGCAAAATTATCGCTTACCTCATGTCTAGGTTCTTTCCTACGTGTCTGAACGTCTTGTATAAGAGTTTAATAATTTTTATTAACTTATTCAAGAATCATATTATTCATTTATAATATCATAATTTATCATGTTATTACACATTTATTAATAAAAATATTACTCATCTATCGAGTATTAACTGCTTTATTTTCTTACACATTTTTCATCAGATAAGTTCTTATACATATTATTGGATTATAATTTTATGATTTCAATAATGATATTAACATGAAATATATAATATATTTTCATTAAATAAATTTATATAATCATTCCTTAATGGATATCATGTAGAATGAATCACATCAAATCCTGGAGATAGTAGGCCATATGTACAGATGAGCGATGATATAATTCACATAATTTTGAAATGGTATAGAAATAGATGGTATATATTTGGATAAAAAACCCATATCATGTTATAATAATTATATATTGTCATTATTTCCATAATTATACCAATCCAAGTAATATGGTGGGGAAAAATGATTACACCATGGCGTGGAGACAGTAAGTCGTACGTACACACAAGTGGTGATTTCTTTTTTTGTAGGATGGAAAATAGGTGTAATATGGTTGATACAAAATTATAATAAAATATAAGTACATAAATGATACTGGATTTATTACTTTATAATGTAATCAAATGAAAAATTTGAAGTATAAGCAGAAATAAGTTTGAAAGAATAGGTAGAGGAAATTACCTCTTCTTTGACGTGCTCCCTCTAGATCTCCATTTTGAGGCACTGTAGTTGGCCTTTTGAGAATACAAAAACCTCTAGATTGTTACTAGGGATGTTGATAAGGGAAACGCGTAGGGAATGAATGATATTTAATGGTCAATGTTGTGTGAGTAGGTGATGGAGTAGGTTCCCTATTAAAATTGAGGTGAGGGGATGTTTTGGCAACTCCCAAAATATTAATTTATAATAAACACAAAACAAATCAAAAAACCTAAAAAATTACATTACTTAATATTTTATATGATATATGTTTATAATTTCATAAAAAAATAATTTTTATATATGTTTTGATTTACTTTTAAACCATATCATTTCTTCAACCCTTAATTATTTTATTTTTATTTTAACCAAGGTAAGTAATAGTTCAATGTTAAAATAGTGTAATTTTTACATATTTGAGATCAATTATACCATAAATAAAAAATAAAGAGAATTTTGGAGTAAACCATAATTATTTTATATTTTTCAAAATTTTATAAGATTTTTAAATAATTAAATAAATAATTATATTGAAAAAATAATAGTAGTCTTAATTTTAAAACTATTTATTTAATCGATTTTAAAAAATATAAATATAATATGTTAACCACGAACCAAATATTATAATATATATATAATAATTCAAGAAAATATATAATTTTTTTGGATATATTAATTTTCCAAAATTATATTTATTTTAATATTTTTAATAACATTTATGCGATATTTCCAATAATAAAATAATTACTACATCATTTTTGCGTCGTTATTTAATATACATATTTTTTGGATAAAAATTAAAAATAAAATACTATGACGAAGATAAATCATCTAGATTTCATAGTAATACATATAGTTTAATAAATATATTGGAAAACACTACATTAAAAATGTTATATATATAAAAACTTGAATGTGATACCTTTAGCATCGCTTTAGATAAAATATTATAAATGCCATAATCTTATCCATATGGATCCAAATGGTCAGTAATTAGACTCATGGAATATTAGGGTCGAGATATACTTAAAAATCAAATATTTTCAATTTTTCGGTCTTTTAATTGTCATTATCATTTTATTAAAAATTATTTTTTTGATATTCTGTCAGATAAATAATTTCTGGATCATCAATGTATAAGGTTTTAAAGTATTTATTTACTAAATTTTTTAAGATAAATTACATTGATAAATAAAAAATGTTAACTTTTGAATGAGAATTAATAGTTGAATTTAGATTCTGTATAACCTTAATTTAAAAAATGATAATTTCTTAAAATTTGAGTATGATATATCAATCTTTTCTTCTAAAAAAATATATTAAATATCCAAATAACATCCATGTGGCTTCCAAAAATAATTCTTTAGACCCAAGGATGCTTTATAAAGAGACACATAATTTACATAGATTAATTTTACTTTTAAATTGATGTATATTAATTACACCATAATACCCAACCATGACAAGACATTATAGGTATAATGTCTTTAGAAACTAGGAAACATAAACAACTTGTTCAAAAAATCTACATTTTCTCCAATGAATTTCATCATAATTTTACTTCTTTTTTCATATCATATTTAATACTCTTTCTTCATGATATGGGAAAAAGAAACATATGAATAGGTGAGATCAAATGTTCAGTATGGTTAAAGAAAGGAAATATCAATCATATCAGATTCATAAGAACATAACATTTGAAAATATTATTCTGCATATAAAAGATCATAATATCTTGTCATGGTAAAATCATAAAAGTGAAATGTAATCCTAATAGTCATATCATAAGACATGAAATTTAGTGACATACACAAATAATCCTATAAAATCATTTTATATTAGTCAAGGATCATTTCCAAGACCATCATAGTGGAAAAAGTCCATTACTAAACTGAGTTCACTTCTTGTTCCAACCCTGTATTACTGAACTAGATTTACATACCATTCCATTAATTTTTATCTCAAGAGATATAAATATTTACCCTATTAATTGGAGGGATATATAGGTCACAACACTCTCATAATGAAACCACCCTTACATGTCCCACAAAAATAGAAATCATTTATTATAACATAACCCATGAAATAAAATTGGTTTCATAAACATATTTCCATGATAATAAATTTAAAATAAGTGTATTTCATAAAAATAATTAAATCATAAAAAATGAAATAAAAGTAATAATAGTGATGGAAAAATAAACCTATGACATCTTATATGGAAAATAATTTGCATAAAAACACTTTTGTGTTACATTCTACCCCCATGAAACTGAATTTATCCCTAGAAATTCATCACTTAGAAACAAAACGACAAGGATACCTCTCCCTAATAATATCCTCAAGTTCCCATGTTTCTTTTTCAAAGTAGTGATGCCCCCATAAAACTTTAACAAATCAAGTGGTATTATTTCGTATTAATTTTTCGCTACAATCCAAAATCTCTATCTGTTATTCTTTATAAGAATGATCATGCTATAGTGGTTTTACATCAATGATTAGTACATGTGAAGGATAGGGTATGTAATTTCCTAGGAGAGATACATGGAACACATCATGAATATGATAGAGATGTGGTGGAAGTTCTAGTCGGTAAGATACCTTCCAAAAACGATCTGGAAGATGAAAAGGACAGATATACCTTGGGAACAACATTCCCTTATTTAAAAATCTCATTACCCTCTTCCAAGGAGATATTCATAGGAATACCTTATCGCACACTTCAAAAACTAGGTCTTATTTCGGTTGTCAGCATAACATTTTTGACATCTTTGAGCAGCTCTTATGTGTTGTTCAATATATCTCACATATTTTCCATTTCATCAACAAGATCATGTCCCAATATCATTCTTCTTTCAACATCATCCCAGAAAGTTGGAGTTCTGCATGTATTTCCATGGAGGTATTCATAAAGATCAATATTAATTCTGGATTAAATGATATTATTGTAAGAAAATTCATACAATGTTATGTATTGATCCAAACCCGCATTTAAATCCCTAGAGATGTATCTCAATATGTCTTCTGGAGTTTGAATTGTCCTATCATACTGAACGTCTATTTGAGGTTGATAAGCAGTGATGAAACATAACTCTGTATCCAGAGCATGCTAAAGAATTTTTCCTAATGTCAAGGTTAACCTTGGATCCTGATCGGTTATAATAGAAAGTGGTACTCCATGAAATATTACCACTTCTATTACATATATACTAAAAGTATGATCAAGAGTTAAATCATATATAATAGCAATGAATTATGAAGACTTCCTAATGTGATCAACTATAACCCAAATAGAATTGTTGCCTTTGGATTTTCTAGGATGTATGATGGAAAATTACATAGTGATGTTTTCACATTTTCTTTATGTTATGGGTAATGGTGGTAACATCCCCTTTGAAATTTTTCTCTCAGCCTTAACTTGTTGAAAAACCAAGCATTGGGAGACATATTCAGTGAAATATCTTTTCATGCCATCCCACCATAAGTACAAATTATTGTCCGTGTAAATCATTGTGCTTCCATGGTGAATAGAGAATGAAGATCTATTTGCACTATCCAATATCTCCTTCATTAATTCTATTATGGGAGTTATACAACCCCGGTTCTTGAACCATATTATATCATCACAATAATTGTTGAGTTCAGGAACATTTCTCACATGATTTTGTAGCTCTATATAATTCATTTGTGCCTCCTTAATCTTATCTTTTATTCATGGTTGAACATTCATTTTAGAAATATAATATTCCTCCCTTCTTTTAAAATTTCAAAATACATCCTATGAAAATTCATAAATATTCGATCTTTTGTGATCTTTTACATGGATAGGCTAGAATGGTCTTGTCAACTAAATGCATCTTTCAAATTGTTTTTTCCCAGTGTGGTAATGTATTCAATAGTCATAATTTATAATCAACTCAAACCATCTTCTTTGGTGAATATTCAATTCCTTATGAGTGAAACTATACTTTAAACATCTATGATCATTATAAATATCACAAATTTCACCATAATTAAAATTCATCCATGTCTTTAATGAAAATATTACTGATGATAACTCCAAATAATGAGTTGGGTAATTTTTCTAGTGGATTTTCAACTTCTATGAGGCATAAGCTATCACCATATCATATTTCATGAGAACACATCTCAATCCCTTCTTGGATGAATCTCTGTAGATCATAAACCTTTATCCACTACAAGGAAGTGTAATCATAGGTGCATTGGATAACCTTCTTTTTTTCACTTTGAAATTATTTTAACATTGTTCCATCCAAATGTACAGAACACTTTTCAGAGTAAACTTGGTGAGTTGATTAGATAATCAATAAAAATTGTTCACAAAACATCAATAATATCCATCATATCAAAGAAAACATCAGATCTTAGTTACTCTTGTTGTTCTTGACCATCATACAAAAACCTCAGTTTTTGGTGGATCGACAGATATCCCCTCTCTTGAGATTATGTGACCAAAAATGAAACTTTCTAAAGTAATATTTACACATGGTAAAATTGGAATAAAGCTTCTCATTTCTTAGTTCCTTTAGTAAATTTTCATCTGATCTTGATGTTATTACATTATATTTAAATAGTTAGGAATATCATTTATAAACACTACCACAAACTGATCAAGATAGTCTCTAAAGACACTATTCATTAAATCAATGTGGAGAGTTGGGGAATTAGTAAGACCCAAATGAATCAGTATAAATTAATTGTGTCAATACCTTTTACGAAATGTTGTCTTTGTTATATCCTCATTTTGACCCTTAGTTGATGATATCCTGAATGAAGATCAATCATTGAAATGATTCGAGCTCTGCGTAGTTGGTAAAATAAGGCATCAATGCATGGAAGAGGATATTTTTTCTTGATAGTGATCTTGTATTATGCTCAATAATAAATGAAGAGTCTCATTGACCCATATATATTCTTAAAAAATAGAATAGGTTCTCCCCAAGGTGATGTACTAGGGTGTATGAATCCATTATTGATATTCTCTTTGAATTTCTTCTTCTATTCATATATCTCAATTGGGTCCATTTTATAAGATGTTTTTGAAATAGTAATAGCACCCAGTATGAGTTCAATTGAAAACTCAACTCCATGATTTAGTAGAAGACCTGGAAATTCCCATGGAAAGACCTCATCAAACTCTCATACAATGGGAATTTTCTTAATCATGATTTTCTCCCCAACCATTTGAGATAAATAATCTTAATTTATTTGAATCAAGACCCATAAGATGGAATAAATGTCTACTAGAAGGTTACATTCATCCTTGCATCGATAGATGATAAAATATTGATCTGTAATATGAAATGTGACTTCCCTTCCTTGGAAATTGATATGAGCTCCATATAGAGAATGCCAATTCAAGGTACGAATCACATAAAATTCCACTATTGGAAATATCACATTATTTATAGGAAGCACTTCCACAAAAACATCAATTAGAGAAGAATTATAAACATTCGATGCAACCATTGTTCCATTAAGAGTTGTCACATCAAACTCAACATCTATTTGTTGAGGTAATACAATATTACCCTTAGAAAAATATATAGAAATAAAATAGTGGGTGGATCCCGAATCAAATAATAAATTTCCTACATTAGATTGGATTGTATGTATACCTTTCACCACTTTATTATCACACTCTACATCACCGATAGTAATTTCATGTGAACATGTTTTTCCTTTGGCCTTATGAGATTCTTGACGTTGACCATAATCAATAACCCTTGGATTTGGGCATTGATTATCATAATGTCCCATTTCCTTGTACATGTAACATTAAAGTGTAGGAGGTGTTCTATATATAGACTTTTATTTGTTCTCATAATTAGAAAAAATTTTCCCAAAAATTTGGAATTCAATTTCCTAATGCCCTTTTTTTCCAAACCTAAAACATTTACTTGTCCCTTTACGATATTTCCCTCGATGTATTTCCACACATTGAGCAGAAGGGAAAAATCATCTCATTTCAATGTGGTCTTTATATTTTCCTTTGAATTCCATTTTTTCCTCCATATCAAACCCATATAATTATAATCATAATCATAAGTTTTTATTGAATGAAGAGAAGAGACCCTAAAAGAGGGATACAAAAACCTGGGGATTATGGAGGCCTAAAATAATGCAAACCTAAAGAATCACCCATAACAATACTCACCACTTCAGGAGGAACCGTTCCTGTGAAATTAAAACACATGAACACGTCATCCAAATTCATCACCCATATCTATTGATGTTCCATATAGATAACTCCATTCAGAGACTCGGTTTTATGCCACTAAAAAAGAGATCAATATTAATCTCAGGATGGATAATAATTCTAGAAGCGTACCTTGAATGACTTGTAAATTTTTTTTCGTAGGTACCAAAAAATTCATCATCATTTTTCTTAAGTTCAACGAACTCATTCCCATCATTGTTTGAATAATACAAGGAAATTAATTATTGGAAAATATGTTCGTGAACTCTTCATATTCCATGGACTCAATTTCATCCCCTTGCTCATATTCTTGATTAAAGTCCACCATTGATCAGATTAAAATTCTAAAAAATATACTGCTAAAATCACATTATCAAGTTCATAAAATTATAGAACTAATAATATATTTACCTTGATAATGATCTATTATTCAACCACTAATGAATTATAATACCCTCGGAATGAAGGTGGATGCTACCTCATAATGGATTCCATAGAATATTTCTCCCTCCATTGAGACATTGGATATCCAGAATGATTTGTAGCTTGAGAATGTTGTGTGAGAATGAAAATAATATTTTTCATTATATTTACCATAACATTTAGTTTCTCAGTGGGGAAATCGTTACATTGGACGTCACATGCAGCATTAACATGGTTCCTTCATGTTCCAACAATTGACTAAAACCAAGAAGCATAGTGTGAGAAACACTAATCCTTATAGGAAAACCACACAATTAAGAATAAAATTTCAATTTACGACACTTTTGGTTTTATCCTAGGTTATTCATGGTCATTTATCAAAAACGAGGATTGTATCTTATACTTAGATATATCCTTTGGGTTCTTACTAAGAATTTTTCATCATAGTTTCCAATGGTTAACTATACATTTACTTTGATACCAACTATAGAGACCCGTACTTTACAAACATTGATATTACTTCATATTTGAAGTGTATTCATTACAAAATATAATAGAACCATGATAGGACCGTATATTTATATTTTCCTTATAACCTAGGAAACATAAATAATTGGTTCATAAAAAATCTAAATTGTCTCCCATTTATTTCATCAAAACTAGACTCATTTTTTGAGATATCATACATAATACCATTATTTATGACATGGAGAAAAGGAACATATGAAAGGGTGAGATCAAATGCTCAGCAATGGTAGACAAAGGAAATGTTGATCATATCATATTCATAAGAACATAACATTTGAAAATATTATCCAACATATAAAATATCATAATATCAAGTCATGGGACAAATCATAAAAGTGAAATGTAATCCCAATAGTCATAACATAAGAAAATAAATTTTTTGTAATACACACATATGAATAGAAAATCAGTTCAAAATAGTTAAGTTTCATTGTCGAACAATCATAGTGGACAAAGTCCATTACTAAACCGAGTTCACTCCTCATTCTAACCAAGTATTTCTGAACTATATTTACTTTCCATTCCAGTCATGTATATCTCATGAGATATATATCTTTACCCAGTGAATTGAATGAAGATATAAGTATCACCCATCTCATAATTAAAACATTCTTTTGGGAACCTCAAAAACATAAATCATTTATCATAGCATAACCCATGAAATAATATTGGGTTCTTAAACACCATTCTATCTTAATCCATTTAAAATGAATGGATTTCATAAAAATAATTCAATTAAAAACACAATAAAATCAAAGTAGTAATAGTTATTTAAAAATAACCATAGGAAATATTAGAATGAATATAATTTTGATAAAACAATTGAAATTTATTTTTGAGGAAAATATATATTCTTCTTGAAAAATGGATTCCTTTATCAAAATGCCACTGAATTTTAGAATAAATAATTTTTTGTGAAAATAAACTTGTAATAATGTTTGGGAGGGTTAAAGGAAATAATAAATTATGAAAGTGTAAAAATCATTCCATGTTGTACAAGTTAAAAAACATTCTTCTCATACTGTTTTGGAAAAGTCAAAAAGTACCTTGTACTGAAAACAAAAAAAGACTCCATTCATACTATTTAGTAAAAATTTACCAATTGGTAAAATTGATTTTTAACGATTATATAAATATACAAATATTATTTTGAAATACATAATTAGGGAACAAGGAAATGGATGATAAATTTACCCCAGTAAATACTTACAAATAAACAATCGCAGATAAAAATGAGATTTGAAAAGTTATCTCTTACCTTAGGTTTGATATGTATAGTATGATTCAGAACATATTATATAATTATTTAAATAATTATAATAATTTATTACATAACCATAATAATTTTTCTGATAACCTTTATGATCATACTTTAATCTATTTGTTAGTAACATTTCATTGTTACTCGTTATTTGGGTATTAACTGCTTTATGTTCTTATGCATGTTTTGTTGGATAATTTCTTATTACAATTTTAGGTTATCATTAAATCATATAAAGAATGATATTAGTATAATATATATCATATTTATTCATTCACGTAATTTATATAATCATTCTTTAATGATGATTATGTATAAAAAATCAAAGCTCACCGTAAAGATGGTATGTCGTACGTACGCACGAGCGATGGTATCATTCCCATAGTTGTTGAAAGGTATTGAAGGGGATGATGTGCAATATCTCAGAATTAGTATCATGTTATAATAATAATATATAGAAATTTTTTCCACTATTACACCCATCCATGCAAGGTGGCGGTGAAAAATAGATTACACCATGGCGGGGAGATGGTAACTCGTACATACTCATGTTTAATGATTTCATTTTTCATAAGATGGATAAAAGATGAAATATGTTTGTTTAATGATTATAATAATATATAAGTATATGGGTAACACTGATGTCATTAATTTAAAATGAAACAAACAACGGACTGGATGTATTAGAATAATGAAATATTAAAGAATATGTAGAAGAGATTACCTCTTCCTCGATGTACCTCCTTCAAATTTCTTTTTGGGGATCCATAACTGGTCTTTGAAGAAGAACATAACATTTAGAATTAAAATATTAATGTTTAGAATGAAAAATTTTATGGGGTGGATTATATTTGAGGCTCAAAATGATGTGAAGTGGTGAGAGAGGAGGATCCGTTTTATAATTGAGGTGAGGGGCACTTTTGAAAACCTCAAAAATATTAATTTATATTAAAGTGAAGACCCACTTAAAATATTCCAAAATGTTTCAATTTATAAAATGATATGAGATATGGTTGTAATCTCATCAACAAATAATTTTTAGACAAGTGTTTATTTCATTTTATGAATTATCATTTTAATTAACACTTAGTTATTCTATTTAATTTTAATTGCGATAATAAAATTCTAAATATTAAGTGGTTATAAATAATTTCTAATAAGGTGTTAATTGACCATAAATGGATATTTCATGACATTATAGACCTTATAAATATCACTTTTTTATTTTTCTAAATAATTTTATTTTTTAAAATATATATAATCAAATGTAATATTCATAAAATGTTAATAGTGTCAATTTTGATAATATTCATTTATTTGTCTTTAAATAAAATTCACACAGGTGATAAATTCGAACCAAATTATTTAATACACTCCTAACATGTCATGGTAACATAAAATTTTTTAGAATGCTATAAATAGTTCTTATGATATTTTTATAATATTTTTTAAAACTATTTATTTTGTATTTTTATTAATAAAATAATTTCTACATCACTATTGTGTCATCATTTATTGCAATTATTTAATCTTTAGATATTATAAATAAATTCTTATGATTTAGGTAATTCATTTATCTTTCCAAAAAATATATATAGTTGATATTATATCCTAGATATCCATATATTAAAATTAATATAATTATATAAAATGAGATTATGACATTTTGTCACAATAATTAGTTTTTATTACATTGATGTCATATTCATAGGTAAATGGCCAAAAAGTGACTCAATTTCAAAAAATAGATGATAAGGGTCGAATTTAGTCGTCCAATAGGATTTCTACATGTGGTAAGGTAATTTTATAATAATATATTTACCATTATTTTCCTAATTTACTTTTAACCATGATAATAAAAATAATTACCAAAGTTACTATTCATAATTCTCAAAAATAAAATTATTATATTATCATAATTTGGACCTACTGATTACAAATGTAGAATCCATCTTTAAATTTTAAAAATAGAGAAGATTTAGTCATTAATTTTGAAATTAGTCCCATTGTTGGAATGATAGAACATGATTTTTTAAAATAAAAAAACAATGGAAAAAATTGAAATATTTTTAAATATGAATTCAATGTAAAATTAATTAAAATGACCTTCATTATATTCATTGGTATAAATATATTCTATTTATACTTTTAAACCATTCAATAATATAATTTAACCATATAAATTATTTCCATGAAAAAACGTATTTTCAATTAAAATTTAGCATATTTTTAGTATTAATCAAAACATGATAGTTATCAAAAAAATATCATAAATTTATCCAAAGTAGATTTTTAAATCCTTCTTCAAAATAATATGTTTATGTTGTTTTATAAAAATTATTAATGTGTCAAAATCATAATTTGAAATGGGTTCTCCATTCAATGGTTTAAAATTAACCTTTAAAAAATAGATTTTTGTACATCATAAACTGTTTTATTCATACCCTAAGACTAAAATATCCATTTGATGAATATAAAAAATATTTTATTAAGTATATAACAGATATATATATCATTAATTTAATTAACAAAAATAATTCACCAAAATATACAAATATTTAGTTGATTTATATTTTTCATAATTAATTGACATCCAATGAATTCATAAATCATTTTAATAAGTTAGATATTATTATTCCTGCTAACCTAACATCTAGGTGATAATGGTAATTTTAAAATATGGGAATCTTGTGGATCGTTTAAACACATGATTGCATGACAAGTTAGCTATTGAGGAATAAAAATTATTTAAATAGAATATTTCATAAGAACATATGGGTGTTACTGCTTAGGTCAAAAATAACACATCCAATCATATTTGTTAATGTGTTAAGGTAATTTTATAATATTATATTTACCCTTAATTATCTGATTTACCTTTTTATCGTAATAATAACAATTAATATAGTTACTGATCATAACTCCCAAAGTAAAAAGATTGTAATTTACATTATTTGGAACTACTGATTAAAAATATTGAATAAATTTTTAAAAATTAGAATTAGATCAGTTACAATAATTATTTTAAAATAATCCCATTGTCGGAATGAAAAACTGTCTTTTAAAAGTTAAAACATTGCAAAAGATTGAAAGTTTTTTACATCAAAATTCATGGGAAAATTAATTCTAATAAAAAATATTATATTAACTAAAAAATATATTATATTATTATTTTAAAATAATTAAATAATATATTTTATCCAAATAAATTATTTCTGTGAAAAAATTTGTTTTCCATTTAAATTGAGTATATTTTCACTATTCAACAGAACATAAAAGTAACTAGAAAAATATCAAAAAATCATCCAATGTAAATTTTTATATCCTAATTTAAAAGAAAACGTTTATGTTGGTATTTATAATATATAAGTGTCAAAAACTAGATTTGAAATGGGTGCACCATCAAAATGAGTAAAAAGTTCAATTTTAGAAAAATGCTCTTTTTTATCTGAAAAATGAATTTGTTCTTATATAATGCCTATGAAATATATTTGAGGTATTTTAAAATTAATATTTTATATATTAAATTTATATAAAATTAATAAAATCCACTACGAGTGATTTTATTATTTTATAAACTCAAGTATTTTCATTTAAATAGTTCTTCATAAGAATGTTAATATTGTTCATACCAACCATTATAATGACTATGTTATAAGCTAACACTAAAACATTATTATGAATAATAATAAGACCATTATGAATATTAAATCGTCCAAAAGAATAGTAAGCTCACCCTTGAATGTATAAAAACATTTAGGCATCTTATATGTGATAATATAACTATAGAAAGAGTACTGGTATTTTTATAAGTCATATATAATTAATTACAAATAACTAATTAATTTCAAATAAAATTTATTTTAATAAAATCTTTTCATAAATTATCAATGTTATGTCTTATGGTTTTAAGATAATTTTATAAGACCTAATGTAATTTTTTTAAAGCATTATAAAATCAGTTATATTTTTAAAATCTATACAATTCTAGTATATTATGATTGTAATTAAAAATTAAATTAATCATATTTAGAAAATGATTTTTGAAAAAAAATTCATTTTTTTATTCTACACATTAAAAATGGTTCGAGACATTTTTAGAGATTTTTATGAAATACATGATTTTTTTGTTGAAAAGTGAAATACGATAATTTACAAAATAAACTAAATACATTAATTATTGTGTCATGGGTGATGTTATGATGATGTAATCACGATTCGTTATAAATCAAATGAACATATTACTATTTTTTATCTTGTAGTATGTCACGACCCCCTCCCCACATTGTACCCCTCCTGGGTCGGCAATGTGAGGAGGGAGATAATGACCCCTGATTCCCGTCTCCAGTAGGCCCTCGGTTGGTGACTAGCACCGAAGGTACAATAAACAAACAAATGGGAGGCATTACCCTCTAAGAGAACACATGCGGAAGAGAGAGATAAGATAGAAACCAACCAACTCCAACTCAAAAGCTAAATATAAAAGAAAACTCAATTGCACATATGTAATGTCATAGAAAAGTACTACAACTAAAAGGGAAAAACTGAAAGTACCAAAAAGAAAGTAAAAACAATAGCAACCACCAGCCCGAACAGATCCTACAACCCCAAGCTAGTAGAAACAAAGTTGATCTCCGACCTTCTCCAAGTGTCCTAAAAAACAGTTCATATATACAAAGGGTGAGTGTAAGAGTATACTTAGTAGTATCCTCCCCGAAGCCACTCGTGAAAAAGTAAAGAAATCATACTAAAGCACAGTGAACAACAAGTGAAACTAACTTGTGACCTAAACATGTATAATAAGTTCCAAAACATTCCATGGCTGCACTCACCAAGGTACGCATACAAGAATATATCATATAATAAATAATATCATGGGTACCCCACTACTACATACCCACTAGTTTGTCGCTTTGCCCCAATGTCGCACGTCCTAAGAATATCTCTCCAAAAAGGCTTGCCTGCAAACACCTGGGAGAAACACCACATATGCACCTCATGCAACAAAACCCCCACGTCCACACACCAATGTAACTAGGTAGTTTTTGGAATCCACCACAGCTCACATAACATGTATCATATGTCGGGTATTATACCTCAAGCCATTGCAACCCATACACCGAGTAAGGATCATCATGACATTACATCCAATACACGTTAATCCTATAGTAGTCCATAGAAAACTATATCCAGAATATATGTGTGTGAATAACCACAGTCCATTAAAGCCCTCTAAACACATATATGGGGAAACTTAACAATGTGCCTACCAGCACAAGTAACTACCAAGAGAAGAGAGAGGGGCCAAAAGGGGTAGTCATCCATTCATCCTCCATCCAGAATGTTGGGTAAAACACCCCCAGGGCACAGAATCCCCAGGGTGTCAGATGGCCTTACTGACAGGGCGGAGTAGTGTATAGAAAAAAAAGTACAGAATATACTATAACTCACAACCATACTATGGGAATAACTTAGTCTTAGATACAACTACATCTAACTTCTCTTAGACAGCAGGCTACTACTTCTAAGACTACGTATCCAATAATAACACAACCATTCAAAGAGCTTTATTAGATTACTTCATTCCCTTTTTTATCATTTCCACTTTACGTTAAACAATTATTTAAACATTAATTAACCAAGAACAATTCCACATTAAATTTCACTAGCATCACACCCAAAGTCCACAGTTCCTTCAAAATTAAAACCTCATCATTATTTTCCAGCAACTCCATCACTTTGGATTAAGACCATTTATTCAATTATTCATTATAGAATTACTTTTCCATACTCCAATGAATTATTGAAAAATATTCTATGCTACAAAAAGCAAAAGGTGGCTCAAAAAGTTGAGTAGATGTACTACCCGTCAAGTCATTTCCTCTTATAGAAAGAGCATATACCCATAATTACTTGAGAATCTAAACACGAAAAGCACATTGCATACCTTGTGTGTATTCTCCTCTTTCAGAAGAAGGGTAAGTAAGACCAACTACCTTGAGAAGTGTGGAATAGTAAAGAAGATTAACAACCAAACAAACAGCAAGAATCCAACAATCACATCCAGCCCATTCCATCATCCCTGTTGTCCTTCCCGACAACCACATTCTTAAACCGATGCATCTCGCCACTCTAGGCATCATCTGCTGCCACAACCAAAACCCTCCATGCCCCCACATATCATAATAGCCATCCAGGATCACATCACAACACATGCAGCAGGAAACCAAAAATCACACTAATTGGGTTCTTGTCCCTTTAACAATCTAGAGGGTAACTCAGAACCCGTTAAGGAATTATCAAACAATAAGTTCCTTAATCTAACTTAAATTAAAAGATTTACTATTCATAGGTTCCAAAATTCTGAAAACCTAATCAGTAAGATATCCCATATAATAAAACATGCTTACTACACCAATTTGATTAACTTCAAATTAAAACAAGAAGAACCAAATTCATTTAAATTCCTCTTTATCCATATCCAACAATAATAAATTACTTCCAGTTTACATTCTTTACTAGTTTCCCTCAAGGAAAAACAACTAAGCAAAAAAATGAATAGATATCACACTATCTAGAAAAACAAGATGTAATAAAATTTGATCAATATCAATTTATTTATCATGTTAAAATATTTATTATGTCATTTCCATTGTCATTAAGTGTGATTAAACATGCTAAAAATATATTTTCACGTAAAATAATAGAGAAGGAATGAATCCCCTACCTCATACAGTTTCTCACGTTCTTTGTCCACACAACGTGTCATGATCCCCCTTTCGCGACAACTGCATCCACCCAAGGATGCCACAGTATGGTTGTACTAACCAAACCCCAAGAAAAACCCCATTAGTAGCCTGTAGATTACAAGCTATAATATGAAAATGAGAAACATGAAAAGATGACCTCCAAAGGAATGATGATAAAACATACCTTATATCGATGATTCATCGATATAACATGGTTGCTTCAAAATAGAGCAGAACCAATCCGAAGGGTAATGATTGATTGTGAAACTCCTGGAGGAAGGATTGAGATGTTCTATCATCTCATATTTGAGAACAATGAGGAAGAACAAGGGAGGAAGATATCTTGTCCCTTTTGAGGATTTAATGGGGCGACAGTTTAAGATACACTTAATTCCCCATTAAAAGCGGATCGCATTAACCCACACAGTTTGAACAAGTAAAAACATCCCAAGCCATAAGAATAATTAATATTGGATTTATGGCCTTTGTATCAGCCTTAATAGTCCCTAAAATAATGATTTAAATGAATTTTATGTCAAAGGAACCATCAAAGGGGTGAAACTGTAGGAAGCTAGAAACACTCTACACCTACCGTTACTGTACACCTACAGTTACTATACATATACCATTACAGTACACCTACCATTAGAGGATGCCGATAGAGGTTACTGATAGACCTCACCATTATGGAAACATTTTACACCTACCATTACTGTACAACTACCGTTACTGTACACCTACCGTTACAGTACACCTACTATTAGAGGTTTCCGATAGAACTCACCGTTCTAGAAAAACTATACACATACCGTTAATGTAAACCTACCATTACTGTACACCTTCCGATAGAGTTTACAGATAGACCTCGCCGTTCTGAAAACACTATACAACTGTCGTTATTGCTCACATACTGTTTCTGTACACCTACCGATAAACCTCATAGTTCCGGAAACACTGTACACCTACCATTACTGTACACCTACCGATAGAGGTTACTGATAGAGCTCACCATTCTGGAAACACTATACACCTACCTTTACAGTACACTGACCGTTACAGTACACCTACCGATAGAGGTTACCGATATACCTCACTGTTCTAGAAACATTGTACACCTATCGTTACTATACACCTACCATTTCTTTACACCTAACGATAGAGGTTACCGATTGACCACACCGTTTTGAAAGCACTGTACACCTACCGTACTGTACATCTACTGTTACTGTACACCTACCGTTAGAATAGTTCACAGAACCTCTCCGATAGAACTGTTCAAAGAACCACACTGATAGAACTCTTCACAGAACCTCACCAATAGAGCTGTTCACTGAATTAGAAATTTGGAAAAGTGTTGGGGATAAGTCATGTTGTCCTCCTGGAAAACCTCAAGCACCACTTTTTCACAAAGTAATGGATTGGAGAGATCTGAGCCATTACATCAGATACCTCTCAAAACATTCTCTTCCTCGAGAATTCAAAACCCGCCTAAAGAGAAAAAAATGAAACAGGGTCCAAACAACCACCCATCGAGATACCTCTCACAAGAGATCAAGCCACAAAAGAAACAAAAGAAAATCACAAATAAAACATGAAAGGTCTAACCACAAAGGGAACATCATTACATGAAAAGTGTTTAACATCAAAAAAAATCTAGGTATTGAGCACATATTGGTGACTCACGTTCCCAGGTACTCTCCTCCATTCCGTCGTGCCTCCATGAGACACAAAATAAAGGGATAAAACACTCGTGAAACACCTTCCCCTTGATGTCTTAGATCTCCACAGGTCGCTCCTCGAAGGTCGCATCATCATAAACATCGATCTCTCCCCAATAGATAATGTGAGAGTAATCATGAAGATAATAACGGAGCTGTGATACATGGAAAACATCATGTATACGACTCATCTATGGTAGAAGTGCTACACGATACACCAAAGCTTCAACATGAGATAACAACTTGAAAGGCCCAACAAACTGGTGAGAAAGCTTACTTCCACGACCAAACCTTCATTAACCACGACGGGGAGTCACCTTCCGAAACACATGATCCCCAACATCAATCTATAAGGGTATCCTCCTTGGATCAGAATATGATTTCTAATAATCTTGCACTATCTTCATCCTGTTGCGAATTACCTGGACCATCTCTGTTGTATTATACACTAGTTCTGGTCCGAGAATTGGCGACTCTCCGACCCCAGTCCTGCACAACGGAGAATGACATGGTCAACCATTCAAGGAATAAAAATGTGACATACTGATTATGGTGTGAAAACTATTATTGTAAGAAAACTCCCCCAGGGGTAAGTTCCTTATCCATGAGCCTCCAAAATCAAGAACACAAGAGTATAACATGCCTTCAAAAGTCTGGATGGTTCGTTCTGTCTGACCATCCATTTGAGGATGTAAAGTAGTGCTATGGCATAGTTGAGAACCAAGAGCATGTTGGAGACCTCCCCACACCCTAGAGGTAAAATGAGAATCACTATATGAAATTATCGTCATAGGGACTCCATGAAGTCTCACCACCTCCTCTAGATACTACCTCAAAAAAACTCCCACTGATCTTGACCCCTTGATTGTTATAAAGAGGGCCTATTTTTTTTAAACAATCAACTAACACCCAAATTACGTCATGTACTCACGAAGCTTGAGGTAAACCAGTATCAATGTCCTTTGAGATGTCCTCCCACTTCCACTGAGGAATCTATAATGGTGGAGAAGACCACCAGGAACACGGTGTTTGGCCTTCACCTTCTGGCAGACCAAACATCAGGACACAAACTCTGCAATTGCATGCTTCATCACGGTCCACCAAAACTAGCTTTTCTAGGCTCAGTACATATTTGTTACTCCTGGATGCACTACAAAAGGTGAACTATAAAAATCATTGAGAACCATCTCGCGCATCGTCAAGGGAACAAAAATCCTTATGTGATACGACACTCGGTGCTGTTCATCCTCCAACCAACCATCATGGACCTCACCATAAACAACTTAGTATCTCCATACCTTCACCTCTAGACATCCCAATAGGGACTCTTCCACCTTCTACATTAGGTTTGACTATACCGTCATCTAAAAAAGACCGCCTCTACCCTAGCTTCTCCCATATCAAGATGTAATGCTAACATTTCTTCCATTACTCTCCAAGAATCACCAGATTCAGGTACAATATCACTACATGACATTCAACTCAGTGCATCAGCTAAAACATCCCCCCTTCCAGGTGTATATGATTTCTCGAAGTCATATTCCTTTAAGAACTCCATCCAGTGATTCTGTCATAAGTTCAAGTCACACTGGGAGAAAACATACCTTAATCTTTTATGATTGGTGAAAACCACAAAGTGCTCACCAATGAGGTAATGTCTCCATAACATTAGAGAAAACACCACGACTACCAACTCATAATCATGGGTGGCATAGTTGTGTTCCTGGGGATGCAACTACCAATACCCATAAGAAACAACTAACCTCTTCTGCATGAGAACACATCCTAAGCCCAAATGTAAAGCATCGAAGAAAACATCAAACTGAACTCCCTCAGCTCGAAGAAAAAGGATTGGAGAACCTACTATCTTCTCCTTTAGATACTCGAAAGATGACTAACACTGATTAGTCCATATGAATGCTTGATCCTTCCTGGACAAAGCTGTTAGTGGAGTGACAACTCATGAGAAATCGGCTACGAACATCCTGTTGTAGCCTAGGAGACCAAGTAAACTGCGCACCTCTGACACTGTCTTGGGAGTTGCCTAGACACAACTACTTCTATCTTCAATGGATCCACATCTACTCCCTATTGGGACACAACATGCTCCATGAAACATACTTCTTGATCCCAAAACTCACCCTTCGAAAACTTCCCAAACAGTTGATGTTGGCGAAGAACTCCCAAAAATTCTTGTAGAGGCTCTGGATGCTCCTCTTTAGATGTGGAGTACACAAGGATGTCGTCGATGAAAACTACCAAGAACATGTACATGAACTCACGGAACATAGCATTCATCAATCACATGAATACATCTGGAGCTTTCACCATGCCAAATGGCATTACCACGAACTCATAATTCCCATGACGACAAAGGAAACAAGTCTTCAAGATATCCTAATCCATCACAAGCATCTGATGATATCCTGACAGCAATTCGATCTTTGCGAACCAACTTTCACATTTCAGTTGATCGAACAAGTCATCAATACAAGGCATAGGATATCGATTCTTTATTGTACCATTGTTTAAGTGATGATAATCTACAAACAACCACAAACTACCGTCAGCCTTCTTCACGAACAAAACGGGTGCACCCCATAATGACACACTTGGCCGAAAAAAAACAGCACAGTAACAAACCATCAAGCTATATACGTAGCTCTCGTAACTCAGAAGGGTACATCCTATATGGATACATAGAGATAAGAGATGCTCCTGGATATAGCTGAATCCCAAACTCGATCTCTCGTTAAGGGGGTAATACTACAACCTCTTCTGGATAGACATCAGGGTACTTGTAAGGACCCGACCCCAGTTTCCTAGAGCTAGTGCCTTATTTGATTACGTTGGAATACATATAAGGAATATTAATCCCGAAGGACCAAGTAGTTTAGTATTATTGGAAAAAAGATACATACATAAGTTCAAATTTACATAATGAAAGGAAAAACAACAGTAATTTATTCCACTAGAAACATCACATCTCTTAGATTATTCTTGCAAGTCATTCATAGAATACATCGTCATGTCCTGAGAAAATGAAACATAAGAAAGGGGTGAGATCAAACTCTCAGTAAGAGTAAGCAATACAATGGATGATAAATAAACATTAGACATGGTGAATAATTGAAAACACATGCCTTTAATAACAAACATGAACACATTATGGAGAGAATATGAGCAGAGTAAATAATTCCATAATAAAACATAATCATGGGTATTCTACTAGTCGAATAAACACATGAAATATCAATAGCTGAACTCATAATGATGGAATTCATAATTCCGGACATTTTGAAACATTTTTTCAAGGCCTCGGCAAAGACGTCTAATGATTAAGGCCATGGCCAAAATCTATATCACATTGGGAAAGGCCTCGTCCAATTCCACGTCTATTTGTGTCATGAGACCTACCGATGCATCGATGTGCCATAGCGAGCCCCACCCATCACATAATAAGTCCAATGAATTCCTCATATGAGAGGGGATAAACATAAACAACATATACATTCATATTGAAACCATTATATGAAATGTAACTATCTTTCCCCAATCATTAATCATAAACCACAAATCATTCAAAGTAATATGGTGAATCGTTTTAGGATAGATCATAAACAATAGAGACAGTAATAAACCATTAAATAAAATATGATAGATTTCCTTATCAATGGTTAAACCAAATAATACCATGGAATCAACAAGAGTGTTGAGTTAGATGAAAACACTCTCAAAAAATCATTAAGCAATTCTGAAGGTAAATACTCGTTTATTTTTAAAAGAAGAGTTCTTTTGAAAAAAACATTGTATAAAATCATAAGTGAGGTAAGATAATATTTTCTTAATAGAATGAGTGATTTTATAAAGATAAAGGTTTCCAAAAACAGATCATAATGTTCCCTTGAAAATAGGAAATAATTGGAGAAATTCCCTTGGAGCGGACTCGTATTTGGGAAGCAACTTTGAATGTTCCATTATGAATGTGTAACAATACATAAACTAAGAAAGGGTTCTATTTTGTATACATATATATGATACTCACATAGGATATATGTTGAGTACATAACAATACATAATAATTTCATTGAAGTAATTAGACAATGAAACTATCCCGAATGAAAATGGAAGTTCTGGTGGAAAAACCCTTACAACAATGTGATCAGTCAAATCATATGACCAGAACTTAATAACCCTCAATTGAATCATTTAATAACATTGATATAAAGATAACCATGTTATTATATATCAAATTGAAGTACACATATACCACATACAAGAAATATGTGGTGAACAATGAAAATCTCACAAAAATGAAAGTGAGATGAGAAACCCCTTACCTTAACTCCAAACGTATTCCGCTCTTGTACTTAAGCTCATGGAATATGAAATTATACTTTCTAATAACTTATTTCAAAACCTATTAGAAATTTATACAGTTTAAAATATTTCTGGTTAGTTCATTTATGTCTTTATTGACAAGTTATTGTATTGAATGTCGTCGTTCTGCAGTGTTCGTTTCTCTTATTTTCATATTTGGTTCACTAGTTTTTAAGTAATGAAGTGGAATAGATGTAAATCTCCAGAATTGAAATTATATATTATCTATGAACAAAAATAGGTGTTATTTGTTCATTTATATGACATCATTAAATAGAACGAGGATGAATTATCATATAGAACATTAATGTTAATTGTTTATGTTAATTTGTGGGTTTTGATTACAATGAACACATTTTTCTTTATAACCTAACACCATTTGATCAAAGGGATTACAGAATCTTAATTAGGTTATATTATATATAATAACATGGTTCAACCATAACAAGAATTGTATCATGACCATAATTTAGAATGATAAAATAAATTGAAAGTCCATCGTCCTTGAATGCGTAAAATTGACACATCTCGGATGGTGTTCTTGCTACTAGTATAAAAGAAGGTAAAAAGGGGGAGATGATGATAACATATTCCAATATCATGAAAACATTATAGTACATATAAGGTACTAGAGTCATCACAGAAATTGGATAAATAGAGGTAATAGATAAGGAAAACAAATTAATTTGAAAGGAAAGACAAAGAATTGAATAAAGGAATTTACCACTTGAACCAAACTTCCATGAGAACCTCCTTAAGGGAGTTTTTTGGACTTTTAATGAAACCAAAGCTTGATGGACGGGGAGAGGAGGAAGGGAGGGTATTTGGATAGAATTTGGAGAAGGAACAAGGCTTGAGAGGAGTTATTGGAAGAGGGGGTGAGAGGGGGTTTTTATAGTTGAGGAGAGAGGGAATTTATTAATATAAAACTCATTAATTTATTATTCATTCACAGGACAAGTAATAGTAAGTATTCCAAGACCAAGAATAGTCATTTTATCATTTGAATTCGGATTAAGGGAGATTACATCAGACATGATTCTAGGAATAGTCTATTTATCTTATAATGTATACATATGGTAAATTACCGAATTTTACTATTCATCAAAAAATAAAGTATTTCTGAAAAATCCCAAAAATTCACCCTAACAATTTTTCTACGTGTAGAATCCAAAAATGAAGTCCATTTATCAAAAATAATTTTCCAAATATTAGTAATTTAATATTTAATTAAACTCATAATTTATTATCAAAAACCCTTTTTAAAACATTTATTAACTTATTCTAAAATATAGGTATATCGTACTTTCTACTTGAATATTATTAAATATATTATCATAGGTAAGGTTACAATTAATTAGGGTATATCAGTATTTATAAGGATATGTTACTATTCATAATGGTATGTTACTATTCACCAAAAATTAAGTTTTTCTTATTTGACTCTAAATAACTTACTGATCGCAACTGTGTAGTTCGTATTTTTGAAATTCACATCACAGAAGTGACAAACGTATGTTTTAACAGTCCCAAAGCACGTAGTAGTTAATGTGATTATGGAATATTTATAAGAAAGTAATATCCATCAAAAAAATATTGGGCCATTACATTCTCCCCTCCTTACAAAAATTTCACCCTCAAAATTTCATTTATAATCTAGGACAAGAACAGGTGGGGGTACTTCTCCTTCATTGATTCCTCCATTTCCCAAGTTGCCTATTCATACTTATGGTTTCTCCATAGTACCTAGACAAGATGAGTTGTCTTGTTACGTAGAACTTTGTCTCTATGATCTAGGATTTTCTCCAGCTACTCCTCATAGGAAAGATCATCCTCCAACTATATGACCTCTAAAAAGAGTACATGTGAAGGTTCTGGTATGTACTTACATAAGAGGGATACATGAAAGACAGCATGTACCTTCGACAAGGATGGTGGAAGTTCCCATCGATCTGCCACATCTCCGACTCGATCAAGGATATCGAAGGGGCTGATAAACTTGGGACATAACTTTCCATTCTTCCCAAACTGCATGACTTTATTCCATGGAGATATGCATAGAAATACCATGTGTCCTACTCTGAATTCCAGGCCTCGTCGACGGTTATCCGCATATCTCTTCTGTCAACTTTGGACTGCCTTGATATGCTGCTGAATGGGTTTCACCATCTCCGCTATTTCCTCAACCAATTCAGGTCTTAGAAGCTTTCGCTCATTGACTTCATCCAAACACACTGGTTTTCTACACCCTTTCCCATGAAGGGCTACAAATGGTGCCATACGGATGCTCGAGTGGAAACTACTGTTGTAGGAGAATTCAACTAGTTGAAGATGTTTGTCCCATCCCCCTTTAAATTCCATAGAACATGCCCTCAACATGACTTCTAGTGTCTGAATAGTTTGCTCAGATTGGCCATCAGTTTGTGGATGATAGACTGTACTGAAGATCAGTTTAGTGCTTAAAGCATGTTGGAGACTTTTCCAGAATGTCGAGGTGAATCTAGGATCACGGCCGGATACAATAGAGAGTGGTACTCTATGCAGCCTTACCACTTCTTCGATGTAAATCCACGCACGTTGATCCAATGAGAAGTCCTCTCGAATCTCTATGAAGTGAGCTGTCTTTTTATGACGATACACAATGACCCATATGGCATTGTTTCCTCTATATGTCCTTGGGAGTCAAGTGACAAAGCCCATGGTAATGTTCTCCCACTTCCATGATGGTATGGGGAGTGGTTTCATCATATCGTAAGACATTTTCCTCTCATCCTTCACTTGTTGACATTCCAAGCACTTTGATGTATATTCTGTAATCTCCCTTTTCATATTTTCCCACCAAAAGTTCTCTTGGAGATCTCGAGACATCTTTGTGCTACCAGGATGTATAGAGAAATTCGAGCTATGATCAACATCCAACAGTTCTCTCTTTATCTTAGGAATAGAGGGAACACAAAGCCTCTTCCCAAATTTCAAAATTCCATCTTCATAGGAGATGTCAGTCACCTTCCCATCATTTATTACCTTAATTTTCTTTTGAAACTCTTCATCATCAGCCTGAGAACTTATTATCCTCTATAATAAAGATGGTTGGTAATCCATTTGAAAAAGTAGTGATGTGCTACATTCCTTAATAGTTACCATATCCATCTTTACTAGATCCATGAACATATGATCCCTTTAAACTATCACCTTGTTCAGAATTCCATGTTCCTTTCTACTCAATGCATCTTCTACCTTATTTTCTTTCCCAGGGTGGTTGTGTATTTTTCAATTGTAATCTTTGAGTATCTCAATCCACCTCTGTTTTCTCATATTGAGTTATTACTATGAGAATATATACTTTAAACTTTTATGATATGTATATATCTCACATTTTTATCCATAGAGGTAATGTCTCCATATAATTAGAGAAAATATTACCACTCCTAACTCAATATCATGGGTTGGATATTTTTGTTCATGAATTTTATGTTTCCGAGATGCGTAGGCAATTACTCGATCATTCTGCATAAGGACACAACCAAGTCCTTTCTTTGATGCATCACTATAGATAACTAACCCATCATTCACTGGTGGTAGGGTTAGGATAAGAGAATTCACTAACCTCCTCTTCAAGTCCTCAAAACACTCTTAACATTCCGTGGTCCATATGAACATACCCCTTTTCGTGTGAGCATGGTCATTGGGTTGGCTAAACGGGCGATGTTCTGAACGAAATGCCGATAATAACCTACTAAACCAATAAAACTACGTACCTTAGTTACATTCGTTGGAGTAGGCCATTATTTCACAGCCTTTGCCTTTATAGGATCTACAAATATTCCATCCTTAGAGACAATGTGGCCCAGAAAGGAAACTGATTGGAGCCAGAAATCACACTTGCTGAAACTCCCAAATAATTTGTTTCAGAATAGTGCACAAGTGATTTTCATGTTCTTCATATCTTCTAGAGTACACCAGGATATCATCAATAAACACCACCACAAAGTCATCATGATATTCCTTTAAAACTCTATTCATCAGATCCATAAAAATATATGGTGATTTGTTAGTCCAAAAGGCATTACTGTAAACTTGTAATACCCATATCTAGTTCGAAATGTTGTTTTTGGAATGCCTTCCTTCCTTACAAGTAACTGATGATATCCAGATCGAAGATCAATCTTTGAAAAATATTGGGCCCCATGAAGTTGATCGAATAAATCATCAATTCCTGGATGATGATACTTATCCTTTATTATAATATCATTTATTTCCCTGTAATCAATTAATAGCCTCATGGATCCATCTTTCTTCTTAACAAAAAGGACATTGTCTCCCCATAGCGAAACACTAGGTTGAATAAATCCTTTATCAGTCAATTCGTCTAGTTACTTCTTTAGTTCCAAAAACTCCACTATGTCCATTCTATTAGGGGTATTTGATATGTGTCTTGAACCAAGAATCAAGTCAATGGAAAACTCAATTTCACACTCTTGAGGATGTCTAGGTAAATCTTATGGAAAGACATAAATATACTCTTTCACAATAGGTACATCTTCTATTTGAACATTCTTTTCCTTGCCCATAGATATTTCATTCTATTCCTCCCTGATAATTGAATTTAGTTGATCTAATATGGGTGTATCTAGATAAGAATCAGCTGGTGACGTTTCTGCTCTAAAGATAAGGTACTCCTTATCATCATCAAAGATTGCAACCTCCTTATTCTTATAATAATTTTTCACATCGTGGTCTGAAAGACATCCCATACCGAGGATTATATCATACTAAATCATGGGTATACCTATAATATCCACATATAAATAACATTTATATTCCCTAATGGGAACTAATTCACAATACATTGTGGCAATGATACTTCCTTTAGGAGTTTTGACTGACAACTCCCTTGTTAAATCAAATTGGAAATATCTAATTTTCATAGCAAACTGAGAAGATATGAAACAATGAAATGATCCAAAATCAAATAAAGAATTGGATAAGCTTGATGAAATGATCAAAGTACCTTCCACCATGTCACGTGGAACTTCGACCTCTGCAGTTGTGATCGCATATGCTTTTCCTTGCTCCCTTGGCCTCTTATGTTGCATATTTCCTTGATGTTTTGGACAATAATTAGCATGGTTCCCCATCTCCTGAAAATTATAGCATTGAACATCATTGGATTCCTTCTTTCCATTGAAATCACCAGTAAGATGGCCTTTCTGAGAACATTTTTAACATACTTCTTTTCCTTTTAAGCATGCACCGAGGTGTTTCCTTCCACAATTATCACATTCTAGAAATTAAAATCCTCCCTTATTCCCTGTTTCCTTACTTCCTTTCCCAGGGTATTCAGCATCCCTCTTCCTTCATTTCATTCCCATAATGTCATAAGACTTATAGAATTCTTTTTCGGTCTTGATAGCTCATGAAACTATGTCCTCATATGATAAAAAATTTTGGGAGACCAGTGTCTGTCTGAGGAATGGCTTTAGGCCATCAATGAATCGATCGATTTTGCTCCTTGGATTTTTTATGTAGTCCACAGCATGTCTTGGAAGCCTTGTAAAGTTGGATTCATACTTGGAAACATTTTCATCCTTCTTTTGCCTCAGATTCAATAATTACCTCTCCATATATGCTCTTTCTTCACGAGGGAAATATATTTTTTAGATTTCCTTCAAATCCCTCTATTCCATATCTTATATTTCTTCCTCCTCCTTTGTACTTTGGATTAATGACCACCATTGACCTACATCTCTAGATAGATGATATACTTCCATGAAAACCTTATCTCTTTCATTACATCCCAAAGTGAGAAATATCATCTCGAGGGAACATATCCACAACTCTGTTAGAAAAGGGTTTGTAGTCCCATTGAATGATGGAGGCTGTTGTTGCATAAAGAGATGTAGCATAGCTCCTCCACATGTTGGATCTGGATGCTCCATATGGGTAAGGTTATTATTCATAACCTATGTATGTTTTCCCAGTATAGTTATGAGTTGCTCATCACCAGTCACATCACCATAGCCAACATCATTATCATGCATTGGAGGAAAATCCCTACAAGGGACAGGTGTGTTCATGCAGTTTCCATTCTTTCCACTTGGCTCCATCTCTAGATCATGGAATACACTAGAGTAGGTTAGTAATCATAATTTATAATCTTAACTTAACAAAATACTTATAAAAAAATTGAGATCCTAAGAATGGATAATCCCATATTCACAAATATGGTTTCTTTGAGGAATATTTTACATTTTAATCCTTGATGTATTATAAAGAAAATGTGAATTATCCTAATAATATCCCCTGAGAGTGTCGTAACCAGGAGTACAACAAGGCCATTGTCGTGCACCAGTTCCCATTCGAGTCTAGCTCAAAGCGGTGTTTTTGGGTTTTACCCCACGATACATCTGTGCCAGAGCCGCCTCTACCTGCTTGTATCCAGACAGGGATGTATTTATTGAAAGATCCACATAATATATTCCTTACCAAAATACCAGGACGTTATTTTATGTATATCTTCAAATAATAAATAAGGGACTCTTTCCTAATTCTACATTTTCTAAATCTAGTTTCCATGTATTCTTCTAAACTTCCTCTGATACCCACTGTAATGACCCAACCCCAGTTTCCCAGAGATGGTACCTTATTTGATTACATTCACTTAAATAAAAGTAATTCAAATCCTGAAAGACCAATTAGTTTAGTATTCATATAAAAAATATACACACATAAGTTCAAATTTACATAAGGAAATGAAAAACAACACTAATTTATTCCACTTGAAACATCACGTCTCTTAGATTATGCTTGCAAGTCATTCATAAAATACGTCTTCATGTACTGAGAAAATGAAACATAAGAAAGGGGTAACCTCAAATACTCAGTAAGAGTAAGAAATATAGTGGAAGATAATATACACATTATACATGGTGAATAATTGAAAGCACATGCATTTAATAATAAAGATGAACACATTATGGCAGGAATATGAGGTGAGTAGATAATACCATAATAAAACATAATCATGGGTATTATACTAGTCGAATAAACACATAAAATATCAGTAGTGAAACTCATAATGATGGATTGCATAATGTCAGACATTCTGAAACATTTTTTCAAGGCCTCGGCCAAGACTTATAATGATTAAGGCCTCGACCAAAATCTATATCACATTGGGAAAGGCCTTGGCTAATTCCACGTCTATTTGTCTCATGAGACCTACTGATGCATCGAGGGGCTATAGCGAGCCCCACCCATCACATAATAAGTCCAAGTCATTCCTCTTATGATCGGGGATAAACACAGACAACATATACATTCATATTGAAACTATCATATGAAATGTAACTATCTTTCCCCAATCATTAAACATAAAACATTAACCATTCCGGGTAATATGGTGAATGGTTTTAGGATATATCAACCACAATAGAGTCAGTCATAAACACTAAAATAAAATATGTTAGATGACTTCATAAATGATTAAACCCAATATTACCATGGAATCAACAAGAGTGTTGAAAAGGATGAAGACACTCTTATAAAATCATTAAGCAATTCTGGAGATAAATACTCATTTATTTTAAAAATAAGAGTTTTTTTGGAAAAACCATTGTATAAAACCATAATTGTGGTATGACAATATTTTCATAATAAAATGAATGATTTTATAAAGATAAATGTTTCCAAAAACATATCATAATGTTCCCTTGAAAATAGGAAAGAATTTGGGAATTTCCCTTGGATCATGCTTTTATTTTGTAGACAACTTTGAAAGTTCATTTAAAAATGAGTAAATATACATAAAATAAGGAAGGGTTCTGGTTTGTAAACATATATATAACACTCACACAGAATATATGATGAGTACCTAACAATACATAATAATTTCATTCATGTAATTAGATAATGAATGTATCCAGAATGAAAATTGATGTTCGGGTGGAAAAACCCTTACAACAATGTGATTAGTCAAATCATATAACCAGAACATAATAACCCTCAAATGAATCATTGAATAAAATAAATATAATGAAATCATTTTATTATATATCAAATTTAAGTACACATATACCACACACAAGAAATAAGTGGTGAACAATGAAAATCTCACAGAAATGAAAGTGAGATGAGAAACCCCTTACCTTAACTTCAAACATGTTCCACTATTGTACTTAAGCTCATGGAATATGAAATTATACTTGTTAATAAAATATTTCAGAACCTATTAGTCATTTATTTAGTTTACCATAATTCTGGTTAGTTCATTTTTGTATTTATTGACAAGTTATTGTATTGAAATTCATCATTCAGGAGTGTTCGTTTCTCTTGTTTTCATATTCGGTTCACCTATTTTTAAGTAATGAAGTGGAATGGATGTAAATATCCAGAATTGAAATTATATATTATTTATGAACATAAATAGGTGTTATTGATCATTTATATAACTTGGTTACATGGAACGAGGATGAATTGTCATATATAACTTTAATGATAATTTTTTTGGTTAATTTGTGGGTTTTGATTACAACAAACTCATTTTAATTTGTAACATAACACCATCTGAACAAAGGGATTACAGTATATTAAATAGTTTATATTAAATATAATAATCTGGTTCAACCTTAACAATAATGGTTTCATTACCATAATTTATAATGATAAAAGAAATCATAAGTCAATCATCCTTGAATTGGTAAAATTGACACATCTCGGATCGTGTTCTTGCTACTAGTATAAAAGAAGGTGAAAAGGGGGAGATGATGATAACTTATTAAAATATCAAGAAAACATTCCAGTACATATATGGTACTTGAGTCATCACAAAATTTGGATAAATATAAGTAATAGAAAAATAAAATAAATGAATATGAAATGAAAGACAAAGAATTGAAAAGAGAAATTTACCTCTTAAACCAAACTTCCTTGGGAATATCCTTAAGGTAGAGGATTTGGTATTTAATGAGACCAAATATTGCTGGACATGGGAGAGGAGGTTGGGAGGGTATTTTTCCAGAATTTGGAGAAGGCACAAGGCTTGAGAGGAGTGATTGGAAGAGGGGGTGAGAGGGGGTTTTTATATTGGAGGAGAGAGGGAATTTCATAATATAAAACTCATTGATTTATTATTTCTTCACAAGACATGTAATAGTAAGTATTCCAGGACCAAGAATAGTAATTCTATCATGTGAATTCAGATTAAGGGTTGTGACATCAGCCATGTTGCTAGGAATAGTCTATTTATCTTATAATGTATATATACAGTAAATTACCGGATTTTACTATTAATAAAAAATCATGTATTTCAGAAAAATCCGAAAAATTCACCATAACCATTTTTCAACATGTAGAATCCAAAATGAAGTCCATTTTTCAAAAAAATTCCTAATTATTATTAATTTAAGATTTAATTAAAATCATAATTTATTATCAAAAACCAGTTTTAAAACAATCATTATCATATTCTAAAATATAGGTATAGCATACTTTCAACTTGAATATTATTAATATATTATCATAAGTAAGGTTAGTATTCATTATGGTATATCACTATTCATATGGGTATGTTACTATTCATAAAGGTAGGTTACTATTCACTAAAAATTATGTTTTTCTTATTGGACTCTAAATAACTTTCTGGCCGCAACTATGTATGTCAGATTTTTGAAATTCACATCACAGAAGTGAAAAACATATGTTTTAAGGGTACCATAGAACTTAATAGTTAATGTGATTATGACATATTAATAAGAATGTAATTTCCTTTAAAAAAATATTGGGTCGTTACATTCTCCCCTCCTTACAAAAATTTCACCCTCGAAATTTCATATACAATCTAGTCCAAGAACAGGTGGGGGTACTTCTCTTTCATTGATTCCTCCAGTTCCCAAGTTGCCTCTTCATAATTATGGTTTCTATGTAGTACCTTGAACAGATGAGTAGTCTTGTTACGTAGAACTTTGTCTCTACAATCCAAGATATCCACCAACTGCTCCTCATAGTAAAGATCATCCTCCAACTATACCACCTCTGAAGAGAGTACATGTGAAGAGTCTGGCATGTACTTCCTTAAGAGGGATACATGGAAGACATCATGTACCTTCGACAAGGTTGGTGGAAGTGCCAGTCGATATGCCACATCTCTGACTCGATCAAGGATCTCAAAGGGGCCAATATACATGGGACTTAGCTTTCCCTTCTTCCCAAACCGCATGACTTTATTCCATGGAGATATCTGTAGAAATACCAGGTCTCCTACTTTGAATTCCAGGTCTCATCAACGGTTTTCGACATAACTCTTCTGTCAACATTGTTCTGCCTTGTTATGCTGCTGAATGGTTTTCTCCTTCTCTATCATTTCCTCTACCAATTCAGGTCCTAGCATCTTTCGCTCACCGACTTCATCCCAACATGCCAGTGTTATACACATTTTCCCATAATGGGCTTCAAATGGTGCCATATGGATGATTGAGTGGAAACTATTGTTGTAGGATAATTCAACTAGTGGAAGATGTTGGTCCCATCCTCCTTTTAATTCCATATAACATGCCCTCAACATGTCTTCTAGTGTATGAATAGTCCACTCGGATTGGCCATCAGTTTAAGGATGATAGGCCGCACTAAAGTTCAGTTCAGTGCTCAAATCATGTTGGAGACTTTTCCAGAACATCAAGGTGAATCTAGGTTCACTGTTGGATACAATAGAGAGTGGTAATCCATGCAGCCTTACCACTTATTTGATGTAAATCCGTGCAAGTTGATCCCATGAGAAGTCCTCTCGAATCACTATGAAGTGAGCTGTCTTTGTAAGAAGATCCACAATGACCCATATAGCATTTTTTCCTCTAGATTTCCTTGGGATTCCATTGACAAAGTCCATGGTAATTTTATCCCACTTCCATGATGGTATGGTTAGTGGTTACCTCATCCCCTTAGACTTTTTCCTCTCAGCCTTCACTTTTTGACATCCCAGACACTTTGACGTATATTCAGCAATCCCCCTTTTCATATTGTCCCACCAAATGTTCTCTCGGAGATCTCGATACATCTTTGTGATACCTGGATTTATAGAGAAATTAGAGCTATGAGAATCATCCATATTTTCTCCCTTTAGCTCAAGAATAGCGGGAACACAAAGCCTCTTCCTGAATTTCGACATTCAATTTTCATATGAGAAGTTAGTCACCTTCCCATCATTTATTGCTTTAATTTTATTTTGAAACACCTCATCATCAGCCTGAGAACCTTTTATCTCCTATAATAAAGAAGGTTGGGAAACCAATTGGAAATGTAATGATGTGCTACCTTCCTTAATAATTCCCATATCTATATTTACTAGATCCATGAACATAGGATCTATTTGAACTCTCATCTTGTTCATAATTCTATGGTTCTTTCTACTCAATGCATATGCTACCTTATTTTCTTTCCACAGGTGGTAGTGTATTGTGCGATCGTAATCTTTGAGTAGCTCAATCCACCTCCTTTGTCTCATGTTGAGTTCTATCTGTGAGAATATATACTTTAAACTCTTATGATCTGTATATATGTCACATTTTTCAACATAGAGGTAATGTATCCAAATCTTCAGAGAAAATTATACCGCTGCTAACTCAAGATCATGGGTTGGATAGTTTTGTTCATGAATTTTATGTTGCCTAGATACATAGGCAATTACTCGATCATTCTGCATAAGGACACAACCATGTCCTTTCTTTGATGCATCACTATAGGTAACTAACCCATCATTCCCCAATGGTAGGTTTAGGATCGAAGCATTCACTAACCTCCTCTTCAATTCTCCAAAACACTTTTCACATTCTTTATTCCATACGAATTTAACCCCTTTTCCTGTGAGCTGGGTCATTGGGTTGGCTAAACGAGCGAAGATCTGAACGAAATGACGATAATAACCTGCTAAACCAATAATACTACATACCTCAGTTACATTCATTAGAGTAGGAAATTCTTTAACAACCTTTTTCTTTGTAGGATCTACAGATATGCTATCCTTAGTAACAATCTGGCCCAGAAAGGAAACTTATTGGAGCCAAAAAATCACACTTTCTGAACATCCCATATAATTCATTTCAGAATAGTGCTTAAGTGATTTTCATATTCTTCATATCATCTAGAGTAAAATAATATATCATCAATAAACACCACCATAAAGTCGTCAATATATTCCTTGAAAACTCTATTAATTATATCCATAAAAACAGAAGGTGCATTAGTTAGTCCAAAAGGCATTACTGTAAACTTGTAATGACCATATCGGGTTCAGAACGCTGTTTTTGGAATGTCTTCCCTCTTCATAAGTAACTTATGATATCCAAATCGAATATCAATCTTTGAAAAATATTGGGCTCCGTGATGTTTATCGAATAAATCATCATTTCTTGGAAGGGGATACTTATTAATTATTATAATAGCATTGATTTCCCTGTAATCAATGCACATCATCATGGATCCATCTTTCTTCTTATCAAAGAGGACATGGGCTCCCCATGGAGAAACACTAGGTCAAATAAATCTTTTATAACTCAATTCTTCTTGTTGATTATTTAGTTCCACTAACTCCATAGTGGCCATTATATAAGGTGTATTTGATAGGGGTCTTGAATTAGGAATTATGTCAATGGAAAACTCAATTTCCCGCTCTGGATTATTTCCAGGTAAATCTTTCGAAAAGACATCAATAAACTCTTGCACAATAGGTACATATTCTATTTGAACATTATTTTCCACACCCATAGTTATTTCATTCTGTTCTTCCCTGATAATTGAATTTAGTTAAGCTGTTGTGGGAGGATCTAGATAAGAATCAGGTGGTGATATTTTTCGTCTAAAGATAATGTACTCCTTATCATCTTGGTATATTTTATCCTCTTTCTTCTTACAAAAATATTTTACATCGTGGTCCGAAAGACAATCCATATGGAGGATTATATCAAATTCAATCATGGGTATAGCAATATGATCTGTAGATAAGGGACATTTATATACCCTAATGGGAACTGATTCAAAAAACATTGTTGCAATGATACATCCTTTAACAGTTTTTACTGAAAACTCCCTTGTTAAATCAAATTAGAAATATCTAATTTTCTTAGCAACCTGGGAAGATATGAAACAATGCGATGATACATAATCAAATAAAGCATTGGCCAAGCTTGATGAAATGATCAAAGTACCTTCCACCATGTCACGTGGAACTTCAACCTCTGCATTTGTGACCGTATATGCTTGTCCTTGCTCCCTTGGCCTCTTCTCTTGCATATTTCCTTGAAGTTTTGGACAATCATTAGCATAGTTCCCCATCTCCTGACAATTATAGCATCAAACATCATTGTCTTCCTTATTTTCTTTGAAATCACCAGCAAGATGGCCTTTCTGACCACATTTTTAGCATACTCCTTTTCCTTTTAAGCATGCACCGAGGTGTTTCCTTCCACAATTGTCACATGGTAGAAATTCAACTCTTCCTTTCTTCCATGTTTCTTTATTTCCTTTCCCATGTTTTCCAGCAGCCCTCTTCTTTTCTTGATTTCCCTTAAAGTCATAAGGCATAGAGAATTATTTTTCAATATTGATAGCACATGAAACTATGTCCTCATATGATGAAAACATTTTCGAGACCAGTGCATGTCGGAGGAATGGCTTTAGGCCATCAAAGAATCGATCAATTTTTCTCCTTGGATTTTGTATGTAGTCCACATCATGTGTTGTCTTCCTTCTAAAGTTGGCTTCATTCTTTGAAACATTTTCATCCTCCTTTTGACTCAGATTCATGAATTGCCTCTCTATATCTTCTCTTTGTTCACGAAGGAAATATTTTTCTAAGAATATTTCCTTAAAATCCCTCCATTACATCTCTTCTATTTATTCCTCCTCCTTTGTGTTTTGTATTAATGACAACCATTTATCTGCATCACCATATAGACGATATACTTCCTTGAAAACCATTTCTCTTCCATTACATCCCAAAGAGTGAAATATCTTCTCGAGGGAACATATCCATTGCTCTGCTACAAGAGGGTTTGTAGTCCCATTGAACAATAGAGGATGTTTTCGCTTAAAGCGATATATCATAGCTCCTCCACGTATTGGATTAAGATGCCCCATATGGGTAATGTTATTATTCATAACCTAAGTAAGTTTTCCTACTATAGTTATGAGTTGCTCAGCACCATTCACAGCACTAGAGCCAACATCATTGTCTTGAATCGGAGGAAAATCCCTATAAGGGCCACGTGTGTTTGTGCGGTTTCCATTCCTTCCGCACAGCGTCGTCTATAGATAATTGCATACTCTAGAATAGGTTAGGATTCATAATATATAATCATAACTGAAAAAAATTCTTATAAAAAAATTGTGATCCTACAAATGGTTAATCCCAAATTCACAAATTTGGTTTCTTTGAGAAATATTTTACATTTCGATCCATCATAAAGGCTTGTAAAGAAAATGTAAATTATCCTAAGCATATCCCTAGGGAGTGTCGTAACCAAGAGTGCAACAAGCCCTGTTGTTGTGCTCGATTTCCCATTTGAGTCTAGCTCAATGCGGTGTTTTTGGGTTTTACCCTAAGATACATCTGTGCCAGAGCTGCCTCTACCTGCTCGTATCCATACATGGATGTATTTCTTGAAATATCCAAATAATCTATTAATTACAAAAATATCAGGACATTATTGTATGTATATCCACAAATAATAACTAAAGGACTCTTCCCTAATTCTATGTTTTCTAAATCTAGTTTCCAATTATTCTACTAAACTTCCTATGATACCAACTGTAAGGACCCGACCCCAGTTTCCCGGAGCCGGTGCCTTATTTGATCACGTTGGCATACATACAAGGAATACGAATCCCGAAGGACATAGTAGTTTAGTATTATTGGAAACAAGATACATACATATGTTCAACTTTACATAAGTAAAGGAAAAAACAACAATAATTTATTCTACTAGAAACATAATGTCTCTTAGATTATGCTTGCAAGTAATTCATAAAATACTTCTTCATGTACTGAGAAAATGAAACATAAGAAAGGGGTTAGATCAAACGATCGGTAAGATTAAGAAATAAAACAGAGGATTATATAAACATTAGACATGGTGAATAATTGAAAACACATGCCTTTAATAATAAACATGAACACATTATGGCAGGAATATGAGATGAGTAAATAATTCCACAATAAAACATAATCATGGGTATTCTAATAGTCGAATAACCATATGAAATATCAATAGATGAACTCATAATGATGGAGTGAATAATTCAAAATATTCTGAAACATTTTGTCATGGCATCTGCCAATATGTCTAATGATTAAGGCCTTAGCCAAAATCTATATCATATTGGGAAAGGCGTCAGCCAATTCCACTTCTATTTGCCTCATGAGACCTACCGATGCACATAGGGGCTATAGTGACCCACCCATCATATAATATGTCTAATTCATTCCTCATATGATTGTTGATAAACTTAAACAACATATACATTCATATTAAAACTATCATATGAAATGTAACTATCTTTCCCCAATCATTAAACATAAAACACTATCCACACTAGTGCAAAAACACTTTTTCGCGTCGGTTTTTTTTAATTTTTAACGTCGGTTATAAACCGACGTCTTTATATGCGACGTTAAAAATACAGTTTTCGCGTCGGTTCATAGAAACCGAGGCGAAAAATAATTCGCTTATGAGCTTCGGCGTCGAGTTTTTATAAAACCAACGCCGAAGCTACATTTAGACATTATTTTCCGCGTCGGTTCATTAAAAAACCGACGCGGAAAATATAGTCGACTAGGTTTTCGGTGTCGGTTTTATATAAAACCGACGCCGAAATATCGGTTTTCCCCGTCGGTTTTTCTAAAAACTGACGCGGAAAACCGATGAAAACAGGATTTTCCGCGTCGGTTTATCTAAAAACCGACGCGGAAAACCGATTTAAACAGGATTTTCCGCGTCAGTTTTTCTAAAAACCGACGCGGAAAACCCTTTCGGCGTCGGTTTTTAAAAAAACCGACGCCGTAAATAATTTTTTTTTAAAAAATATTTGGCTTCGGTTTTTAAAATAACCGACGCCATAAATTTTTTTTTAAATAAAATACATATATTTTCTCCTCCAAACAAATCGGAACCCTGAAAAAAAATAACGAAGTATACAAAAACAATTAAACAGCTTTAATAGAAGTACTTGAGAAAACTCAAAGTAAAGTAGAATTAAAATACACGTACCTACATGGTGCATTTTCTTAATCTAACCATACTCAGTATCAATCATTGTAAGTTTCCTCCCATAGATAGCACCAATCCTGTCAAAACAGTAATGAAACTAAGGAGATGTGCGTGAAAAAATCAATCCAAGATATTAGTGCAATGAATAAACATTAAATGAAAATGTGTAATTTATTTGAATCATTCATTTTTTCACAAAGTAAATTACCAAAATGAAATGTTACGACTCCTGATCAAAATTCCAGGAACACTCAGCCAATGCAACCTCTTCCTCACCTCCCCCACTGAAGATGTTGGGGGTGTCTTTTCACCATAGGATCCCCACCACCCCCAACCTCAGGTTTTTATATTTGCTCTGTATAGACGTGCATTAACCATTCACTATTGTTATTTGTTTATGTTATGGAATAATAGAGAAATAAGTTTGAGTGCAAAAAATAGGTTAGAAAATTGAAATCAAATGAAGATTGAAGAGACATAAAGAAACATACCTTAAAAATTGACGCCTTCTATTTTATCTTTGTGCAAACCCACTAAGCGCTGTTTCAGGTATTATATGATATGCTTCTCGGCAATCATTTTTCGATATTTATTTGCATAAAAAATAAAAAGGCCTAGAAGATATTGCTGTGCATTCAAGGGAGATAATTTTTAGTGTTTGTGAATGTTATTTCGCTATACGAATCTTTATGTTCATGATCCAAGTACCACCCTACAGATCTGTCACTGTACAGACAAATGATTTTAAGAAATAAGAATGAAAAGAAATATAATAACTAATTCTGAATTAAAATACACGTACCTGAAATATACGACATGCTTATTGTTGGTTATTGTTGAAGGATTCATTTGATTATTAGTAGATTCAATAAAACAGTTTTTGCAGAGGCACTTGAGAAAACTCAGTAAAGCATAATTAAAATACACATACCTGAAATATATGACATGCTCATTGTTTGTTATTGTTGAAGCATTCATTTGATTATTAGTAGGTTCAAACACCTAATATATCATAAGAGTTAGTTTTTTAAACCCATATATATTATTATTTATAAATATTAGTATACATACCTCAAATCTTAATCAGAATTAACAAATAGTCCGCAAAAGGAGATTGAATATGAATCATATCAGATTGAGAATATGACTGTGAATCATTGAATACCTACAATAATATTGAATGATATGAAATTAATAAATAGAAGAAAGTGGATGAAAATATATAAAAAAGTTAACACAACTAACCTTATGAAAATCAGTAGTTTCCCCAGTTGTGATTATCTCGTACATAAATCGTAGAATATAATAACCACATTCAACGCTTCCATTTTGACGATGACATTGCAGTTATAAAACATTTAACTAATAATGAAACCCAATATATAACAAAAATATAAAAACTAATTACCTGTAATTCCACATATTTGATTTTCGTTGGTTTCTTTTCATTTGTAAAATGTTTCCATGAACTGCATTTTTTTATATAAGAACTAATAAAACTTGTGTAAAAAATTAAAATTAAACATAACAAACTTCTAAAAATAAAAAAACAACTTACCTGTTTAATAAGTTGGAAAACGGTTTACGCACTTTTCCTAATAACGAGAAAAACCAATATAAGGTGCATTCATTTGGGAAAAATACACCTAACATCCAATGCCCCCTATAATACAAAAAGTTCATAATTAATGACATTATAATGATCAAGAGTTCAAAATTATGTTGATATTCTTACTTATCAAGAAATGGCAAAAACCAGCACTGAATCTCTGTTTGTGATAATCTCTCGGATATATATTGAACTCTTTCATCATTTTTCACATGTTTGACTTCCAAGGAAATGTACTCTGGATCTATAAAGCTATAAATGCTTGTAGTTTCATTTTGTAAAAGAATCCTGTATAGATACCTAATTTAAAAAGAAAATATAGTTAGTCAATGACATAACAATATTTTATTAAAGAAATAGCAATTCAAACGTCAATTTACTTACATGGAAAACAACTGCACCACATTCAGCCCGATCTCTTCAAAATTAACTAAATTCATGATATCTTCTTTTAATATTCTCAATTTATAATTTCTTCCACATATATCGGACGTCATCCGAAACTCATAGATAAAATTCAAGGAAGAAGAGCACTGAGATAATCTTTTCAACCCAGAAGAAATATCAGAAGTATCTACAGCCGACTGTTTCTGAACATTTTGCTGCATTTGTACAGTTTCTTTTTCTTTCAGATATTCCTATATAAGTTAAATGTCAGAAAACATTATAAGTAATTTGGAATCATTTCTAATTACTAGTTAAAAAAACTCATACCTCATGTGAAATATAACGAAGAAGTGCAGTTGGCCAAAGTAAAAAATGGTCCATGCATTCCCCAACTGTAGAGACCCGAAGCCTAACGTACATGAACATTACATTACTTTTGCGGAATACTTAATACATAACAAAAATATACACACAAGGATCGTAATAGTTTAGTGTCTTTGTAAACTCGGAACGTAATCTTCTAAACGTGGTGAAAGATCTTCAATATCTCCCATAAAGATCTTCCCCGTTTTTTTACCTAAAACCTTTCTTTATATCCTGGGGAAAGAAAAACAAAAAAAGGGTGAGCTCAAATGCTCAGTAAGGGTAAACAAAAGAAATATCAATCACATCATATACATAAGAACGTAGCTTTTGGAAATCTTGACCTGCAAAAGAGCTCATAATATCATAACATGGGATAAATCATAGAATTGAAAACGAGATCCCCATTATCATAACATAAAACTTGAAACTTTGTGGCATGCACACATAATCATGGAAAATCATTTCTTGTTAGTCATGACTCATTGCCAAGACTATCTTAGTGGACAAAGTCCCTTTCTAAACCGAGTTCACTCCTCGTTTCAGTCCTGTATCACTGAACCGAAATAACCATCCGTTCCAGCCATGTCTATCTCATGAGATATAAAATCTTTACCCAATGCATTGGAGGGAGATATAGGTCCCACCCATCTTATAATGAATCCTTTCTTATTTGTGCCACATAATCATAAATCATACATCATCACATAACACATGTAACAGAAATGGGATTCTTGAAACATCATGACATCATAAATCAATTCATATAAGATAAAGGAATTCATAAAAATAATTCCATCACAACATGATCAAATCAATATAATAATATGGATAAAAATAGAACCCTTTATTATCTTAGATGGAAAATAATTTTGATAAAACACTTGAACTCCATTCTTGAGGAAAATATCCTTTCTTCTTCAAAAACATTTTTCCTTTCATAACATGTCATACGACTTTAAAATAAAAGAAGTTGATTAAAAATAAAATTGAAAACTTGTAAAGGAAGCTTCTTGGAAATAATGTTTTAAAAATCCATTCATTCCATATAAGTTAAAAAAACATTCTTCGTACTTTTGTCGGAAAAGTAAAAAAGTACCTCGTATAAAAAAAACGACAAAAGATTCCTTTCATATCTTTTACAAAAAACTCATAGAAGGGTAAAATTGGATTTAAACAATTGTAGGTGGATGGAAATAATATTACATATTGAGAAAACATGGATGTGGATGATAAAATACACCCCAGTAAATACCAACGTATAAACAATCTCGGATAAAAATGAGATTGTGATATTTCCCATACCTTAGGTCCGACTTGCTTTGTAAGTGTCCGAACCTCCTGTATAATGATTTAAATCATGTTATTGACTTATTACAGAATCATATTCATTGTTATGATATCATATATGGTTCACTTATGACATTATATTACCCGTTCTTTTGTAAATTCCATGTTAAAGAAGCGTTTTGGGTAAAATCGTTTCATTTATCGTAGGTGTTTTGACTTGTTGTTCTTGACATCATTATTACTTATATCATGATTTACTTTCTTCCAGAATATAAAATATGATTTATATATCATATATATTCAGTATATATATATAATAGGTAGATAAATAAAATGAAAAACACCGTTCATGGAGACGGTAGTCCGTACGTACGCATGAACGCTGTTTTTCTTTCCTTATTGTCTTGAAAAGGAAGTAAGTAGATGACATACATATGTATATATATATACATAAATCCAGTAGCTTTATAATGTCATATATTTCATTATTATTTCTTATATATACATTATATTCATTCTTAAATGGTTAACATGGAGAATGAATCTCATCGCGTCGTGGAGACGGTATTCCGTACGCACGCACGAGTGATGATATCATTTCTATAAATATTGAATTGAATTGGAGTGGATTATACAATATATCAGAATCAATATGATGTTGTAATAACTATGTATAGTTATTCTTTACACCATTATACCAATCCATGTAAGGTGGTGGTGGAAAATAGATTACACCACGGCGTGGAGACGGTATTCCGTACGTACGCACGCGCGGTGATTTCTTTTTCCGTAGGATGGATAGATGGTGAAATAGGGTTGTTTCATACTTATAATAACATATAAGTATATGAGTGATACTGATGTTATTACTTCATAATGAAACAACCTAAGAAGAAGAAGTGGAAGAAAAATAAAGATGAAAGAATTGGTAACGGTAATTACCTCTTCTTTGAAGTGCCTCTTTGAGACCTCCTCTTAGGGCACTAAAATTGGTCTTTGAGGAAGACCAGAACCTCTAGGATGTTTCTAGGGAAGTGGATAGGAGAAATTGTCAGGGGTTGGCCGAGATTGAGTGCTCAAATTGGTGTGAGGAGGAGGGGGACGAGGTGTCCTTTTATAGGGGAGGAGAGGGGCACCTTAGGAATATCTCAAAATATTATTTTATATTAAAGTCAAAATCGGTTTATAATGGTTCCAAAGGGTCTTATTTCGAAGCTAAAGTGGGGATGGGTCGAAATCCTATCAACCAATAGGATTTAGACAAGTTTAGGGTATTATTTTAACCTTATCAATTAGATTTAACTCTAAGTTAAATAATTTAACTTTTACCGTGTCTTTTTGTTTTCTTTCACTATATGGTTAATAAACTTACTATAACATGCCAAACGAACCCCAAATTGTATATTATTAATACATATATCCTTATCTAAGTCATTTGGCCGAAACTTAGATTTTTAGGAATAAAATAACAATTAATAATATAATATTTGATTTAAAAACTATTTTGTGTCAATTTTGACACTATTTGATATATGATTTTTGTGAAAGTCATAACAGAATTATATGTTCGAACCAAGTTGATTAAATCAACACTAATATAGCATAGTAACCTAGAAAATTAGTGGAATTCATAAAAAGTCTTAAATTACATTTATTTTGGTATTTATATTATCAATTATGTCAATATTTCATTAATAAGATAATTACTGCATTATTTTTGTGTCATAAATAAATTATATTATTTGATGTGTAAAAATTTCAAATAAAATACCATCATGTAGGAAAGCTTGTTAGCTTTCTAATGAATATTTATAGTCGAATTTATCTTATGTATAACCCCATATTAAAAATGATTTACTTATTAAACATTGATTTTAACTATTTTAACCCTTCTTTAAATAAATTAATAATAAATGTCCTAATCTAATCCAAGTGGGCCTAAATGGTCATATTTTATTCCTAAGTTTGTTTTTGGTCGAATTACACTTGTCCAATAGAATTAGGACATGTGTTAGGGTAATATTAATATCATATTTACCCTTAGTTACCTTATTTACTATTAACCGTGGTAAAAAAAGTAAAAAGTTACTATTCACCAAAAAATTATTTTCATCTCATTGAACCACATTTTAGTCCTTGATATTAACCGTGTCTCTCGGATTTTCGAAATTCCATTCACAGAAGCGGTAAAATTAAGTTTTATGCAAAATTCAGTTTTTAACCTACCACTTAGTAGTTTCACTATTCATCAAAAATTGATGTTTTTCAGAACAATGCCAAAATTTCATCCCAAGCTATATTTCATATTCCGAATTCAAAAATGAAGTCTATTTTACCAAATTCATAACATAAAAGTTGCATTAATTAATTTTATAATTAAATCCCGCTGTTAAAACAAATAGCGTGTTTTTAAGAAACAATATCTATCAAAAGATTGACACTTGTTTATGTCTAGTTTAAATGTGAAACTACATCCAATGACCAACATTGTATTGAATTGTAAAAATATATTCTAAATATACTTTAAAACCACTCAAATTAATGATTTATCACTATTAATTATTTCGATTAAATATGTTGTTTTTAATTATAATTTAGTAATTTTCACTATTCATCAGAATATGAAAGTTATCCGAAAAGTACCAAAATTTCACCTTAGGCTAAATTCGATACTCCGAATCCAAAAATAAAGTTCATTTTGAAAAATAAGATTTACTGGATTTCAAAAAGTGGTTATTACTATTCATAACGGCTAGTTTTAATAATATTTTTATAGCATATCGTTGTTTAGTGAAACTCGGTATTGCGTACTACACACGCTATCGAGGAAGGTCGCGATTGTGTGTAATGCAAGTCAAGTCAAGGATGTGTGTTGTGCAAGCTCCTTTTGGTGTAGCGTACAACACAAGACATTAATAAAATTAAAAAGAATATTTTTTTATAAAATCTTGGGCTGTTACATTCTACCCCCCTTAAAATGAATTTCGCCCTCGAAATTCGTCGGGGTTATAAATGGTTTACTATTTGAAAGTTTCTTTAATAGAAACCCACATCGTAAAAGGGAATACCAAAACTTGGCTTTAAAAACTAAAGTATGAAATGTAACGATTACCCAAATAAACTAATCACTGGGATTCCACATAGGTGAAAATATGGATATGGAAGAGAAATCTAACCATCATGTTCTGATGGAGAGTGGTAGAGAACATGGCTATGGAAAATCCAGTAATCACAAATCCATAAATTTGTGACGATCTAAGGTACCATCTGATTAATCAGGTAAAAGATCACTAGGACAACATTTTTGGTTTTCAAGATCATTTCCCTAAAGTTGAAAATTTGAATTAGAATAAATACTTACTTTATTTTGATAAAATATCACTGTTGTTCGTGCCTTGAACAATTTCCACTTCATCTCTTAAATAAATGAAGTTGAATTTGTTATTCGTGAAGTGTTAGCAGATCATGTGATAGAATGACGGGTCATTCCATCTGTCTCAAACAAAAGGTAAGCAAAAGTTATTAAATATACATAAGTCATTCTATAGTGAGATTAATCATATATAGTTCCAAAAATGGACTTATACTTCATATATCATACTGCTTAATATAATAAAACTAGTTTCTACTAAACAGGGACTTCCTGTAGGCCAGTGGTAGGCGATAAAGGCCAGTCGCACTTTGGTTGTGGGTTCGATTCCTACAGCCTTGTCCGAAGCGATGGGCTGTCACCCGTCCTGCAGGTTGTCCCTTTTTCTAAAACTACGTTACTATAACATTCCATCAATAATATCGAAAATCTTCTATCCTTAAACAATACTAACTTATGTCCAACATAATCCAGTCTAATCTTTAGGCTTATAATACTGCAGTCCACTCCCATAATATAGTGACAACAATTACCAGAGATTTAATACTGTCATTGATCCCCACATATCATAAGATATGTCTTGTTGGTAACATTCCAAACATTCAAAGTCCTTAATCGTGTATTCTCTTGAATACCTTAGTGAAAACATGAGTGCAGTTAAAAGTTAACACTTTCCACATACCAAAATCCTCAAAATTCTATATACTCAAACCATGATATCACTTAGTCCTTATATCAATCATGAGCTCATGAATACTATTAAACATTTCATTTTCTCGTCTTCATTATGCGCATATCATCTTATTTCCAAAAAATATCTCAATCACTTTGAATACCACATCAATAAATATTGCAATACTCAATGATACAACATTATTTAGGAATCCCATTATATAAACACTTAATCATTCCACCACATCATTGTCATATTCAACATTGCCAATAGTGATCGCATGTGATTTCCCTTTGTCCTTTGCCTTCAGTGGTTGCTCATGTTGATCATCACTAACCCTTGGATTAGGGAAATTATTAGCATAATGCCCCATTTCCTTGCACTTGAAGCATTGAAGTGTTGCCGATGCGTTCTCTGCAGTGTTTGCTTTATTCACATCATTAGAAACCCTTTTTCCATTACTTCGACACTCAGCTGCTCGATGACCTTCTTTTCCACACTTATAACATTTTCTAGTCCCTTTTAGACAATCTCCACCATGCTTCTTTCCACACTTTGTGCATAAGGAAACATTCATCTTCTTTTCACCATTATTCTGAGATTTCTCCTTGAACTCCATCTTTCGTTTCTTGTCAAAACCATGAGATGGATATGTAACACCAACATCCATTTCTACCTTGATAGCACAACGCACAATTTCTTCATAGCTACTGAAGTCTCTTATAGCTAATGCCCTTCGAAGACTTGGTTTTAAGCCACAGAAAAATCGATCAACTTTACTTTCAGGTTGGATGATAATTCCAGAAGCATACCTTGCAAGTCTTGTAAAATTTGCTTTATAGGTACCAACAGATTCATCGTCCCTTTGCTTCAGTTCAAGAAATTCTTTCTCCATCTTTGTTCGAAGAATACGAGGGAAGTACTTACTGAAAAACAAGTTCTTGAACACGTCCCATTCCATGGACTCAATTTCATCTCTTGGCCTCGTATTCTTGATAAGATTCCACCATTGATCAGCTTCACCTTCCAAACGATATACTGCTAAGATGACTTTATCATGTTCAGAACATTGAAGAACTGAAAATATCTTTTCAGTAGTACTGATCCATTGTTCAGCCACAAGTGGATCAGAAGACCCACTGAAAGAAGGTGGACGTTGCCTCATGAAGGACTCAATAGAATATTGTTCCCTTCTTTGCTCATTTGGAAGTCCAGAATGATTCATAGCTTGTGTAAGTATAGCAATAAGATTTTTCACTCCATCTCCCATAACATTTGTTTGTTCAGGAGGGAAATCATTGCATTGTCCATTTCATTGATCAACACGGTTCCTTCAGGTTCCAGCCATCGTCTAAAACCCAAAAAGAATAGTGTGAGAGGCAAAAATCATGCTAGGGAAAACAACATAATAAAGGGGGAGTACCTTCAATATCCAACATCTTAGGTTTAATTCTATGATCGTTAGCGTAATTCTATTACTATAACCTATACGTATACTTATCCCTAGGGACATCCCTAGACATACCTTAGAAATATCTCTAGGGATCTCACTAACGTTTTCGCATCCTAGTTTGCAAAGGTTGACTAAACCTTTCCTTTGATACCAACTGTAGAGACCCGAAGCCTAACGTACATTAACATTACATTACTTTTGCGGAATACTTAATACATAACAAAAATATACACACAAGGATCTTAATAGTTTAGTGTCTTTGGAAACTCAGAACGTAATCTTCTAAACGTGGTGAAAGATCATCAATATCTCCCATAAAGATCTTCCCCGTTTTTTTTACCTAAAACCTTTCTTTATATCCTGGGGAAAGAAAAACAAAAAAAGGGTGAGCTCAAATGCTCAGTAAGGGTAAACAAAAGAAATATCAATCACATCATATACATAAGAATGTAGCTTTTGGAAATCTTGACCTGCAAAAGAGCTCATAATATCATAACATGGGATAAATCATAGAATTGAAAATGAGATCCCCATTATCATAACATAAAACTTGAAACTTTGTGGCATGCACACATAATCATGGAAAATCATTTCTTGTTAGTCATGACTCATTGCCAAGACTATCTTAGTGGACAAAGTCCCTTTCTGAACCGAGTTCACTCCTCGTTTCAGTCCTGTATCACTGAACCGAAATAACCTTCCGTTCCAGCCATGTCTATCTCATGAGATATAAAATCTTTACCCAATGCATTGGAGGGAGATATAGGTCCCACCCATCTTATAATGAATCCTTTCTTATGTGTGCCACATAATCATAAATCATACATCATCGCATAACACATGTAACAGAAATGGGATTCTTGAAACATCATGACATCATAAATCAATTCATATAAGATAAAGGAATTCATAAAAATAATTCCATCACAACATGATCAAATAAATGTAATAATATGGATAAAAATAGAACCCTTTATTATCTTAGATGGAAAATAATTTTGATAAAACACTTGAACTCCATTCTTGAGGAAAATATCCTTTCTTCTTCAATAACATTTTTCCTTTCATAACATGTCATACGACTTTAAAATAAAAGAAGTTGATTAAAAATAAAATTGAAAACTTGTAAAGGAAGCTTCTTGGAAATAATGTTTTAAAAATCCATTCATGCCATATAAGTTAAAAAAACATTCTTCGTACTTTTGTCGGAAAAGTAAAAAAGTACCTCGTATAAAAAAACGACAAAAGATTCCTTTCATATCTTTTACAAAAAACTCATAGAAGGGTAAAATTGGATTTAAACAATTGTAGGTGGATGGAAATAATATTACATATTGAGAAAACATGGATGTGGATGATAAAATACACCCCAGTAAATACCAACGTATAAACAATCTCGGATAAAAATGAGATTGTGATATTTCCCTTACCTTAGGTCTGACTTGCTTTGTAAGTGTCCAAACCTCCTGTATAATGATTTAAATCATGTTATTGACTTATTACAGAATCATATTCATTGTTATGATATCATATATGGTTCACTTATGACATTATATTACCCGTTCTTTTGTAAATTCCATGTTAAAGAAGCGTTTTGGGTAAAATCGTTTCATTTATCGTAGGTGTTTTGACTTGTTGTTCTTGACATCATTATTACTTATATCATGATTTACTTACTTCCAGAATATAAAATATGATTTATATATCATATATATTCAGTATATATATATATAATAGGTAGATAAATAAAATGAAAAACACCGTTCATGGAGACGGTAGTCCGTACGTACGCATGAACGCTGTTTTTCTTTCCTTATTGTCTTGAAATGGAAGTAAGTAGATGAAATACATATGTATATATATACATAAATCCAGTATCTTTATAATGTCATATATTTCATTATTACTTCTTATATATACATTATATTCATTCTTAAATGGTTAACATGGAGAATGAATCTCATCACGTCGTGGAGACGGTATTCCGTACGTACGCACGAGTGATGATATCATTTCTATAAATATTGAATTGAATTGGAGTGGATTATACAATATATCAGAATCAATATGATGTTGTAATAACTATGTATAGTTATTCTTTACACCATTATACCCATCCATGTAAGGTGGTGGTGGAAAATAGATTACACCACGGCGTGGAGACGGTATTCCGTACGTACGCACGCGCGGTGATTTCTTTTTCCGTAGGATGGATAGATGGTGAAATAGGGTTGTTTCATACTTATAATAACATATAAGTATATGAGTGATACTGATGTTATTACTTCATAATGAAACAACCTAAGAAGAATAAGTGGAAGAAGAAATAAAGATGAAAGAATTGGTAACGGTAATTACCTCTTCTTTGAAGTGCCTCTTTCAGACCTCCTCTTAGGGCACTAAAATTGGTCTTTGAGGAAGACCAGAACCTCTAGGATGTTTCTAGGGAAGTGGAGAGGAGAAATTGGCAGGGGTTGGCCGAGATTGAGTGCTCAAATTGGTGTGAGGAGGAGGGGGAGGAGGTGTCCTTTTATAGGGGAGGAGAGGGGCACCTTAGGAATATCTCAAAATATTATTTTATATTAAAGTCAAAATCGGTTTATAATGGTTCCAAAGGGTCTTATTTTGAAGCTAAAGTGGGGATGGGTCGAATTCCTATCAACCAATAGGATTTAGACAAGTTTAGGGTATTATTTTAACCTTATCAATTAGATTTAACTCTAAGTTAAATAATTTAACTTTTACCGTGTCTTTTTGTTTTCTTTCACTATATGGTTAATAAACTTACTATAACATGCCAAACGAACCCCAAATTGTATATTATTAATACATATATCCTTATATAAGTCATTTTGCCGAAACGTAGATTTTTAGGAATAAAATAACAATTAATAATATAATATTTGATTTAAAAACTATTTTATGTCAATTTTGACACTATTTGATATATGATTTTTGTGAAAGTCATAACAGAATTATATGTTCGAACCAAGTTGATTAAATCACCAATAATATATCATAGTAACCTAGAAAATTAGTGTAATTCATAAAAAGTCTTAAATTACATTTATTTTGGTATTTATATTATCAATTATGTCAACATTTCATTAATAACATAATTACTGCATCATTTTTGTGTCATAACTAAATTATATTATTTGATGTCTAAAAATTTCAAATAAAATACCATCATGTAGGAAATCGTTTTAGCTTTCTAATTAATATTTATAGTCGAATTTATCTTATGTATAACCCCATATTAAAAATGATTTACTTATTAAACATTGATTTTAACTATTTTAACCCTTCTTTAAATAAATTAATAATAAATGTCCTAATCTAATCCAAGTGGGCCTAAATGGTCATATTTTATTCCTAAGTTTTTTTTTGGTCGAATTAAACTTGTCCAATAGAAGTAGGACATGTGTTAGGGTAATATTAATATCATATTTACCCTTAGTTACCTTATTTACTATTAACCGTGGTAAAAAAGTAAAAAGTTTCTATTCACCAAAAAATTATTTTCATCTCATTGAACCACATTTTAGTCCTTGATATTAACCGTGTCTCTCGGATTTTCGAAATTCCATTCACAGAAGCGGTAAAATTAAGTTTTATGCAAAATTCAGTTTTTAACCTACCACTTAGTAGTTTCACTATTCATCAAAAATTGATGTTTTTCAGAACAATGCCAAAATTTCATCCCAAGCTATATTTCATATTCCGAATTCAAAAATGAAGTCTATTTTACCAAATTCATAACATAAAAGTTTCATTAATTAATTTTATAATTAAATCCCGCTGTTAAAACAAATAGCGTGTTTTTAAGAAACAATATCTATCAAAAGATTGACACTTGTTTATGTCTAGTTTAAATGTGAAACTACATCCAATAACCAACATTGTATTAAATTGTAAAAATATATTCTAAATATACTTTAAAACCACTCAAATTAATGATTTATCACTATTAATTATTTCGATTAAAAAAGTTGTTTTTAATTATAATTTAGTAATTTTCACTATTCATCAGAATATGAAAGTTATCCGAAAAGTACCAAAATTTCACCTTAGGCTAAATTCGATACTCCGAATCCAAAAATAAAGTTCATTTTGAAAAATAAGATTTACTGGATTTCAAAAAGTGGTTATTACTATTCATAACGGCTAGTTTTAATAATATTTTTATAGCATATCGTTGTTTAGTGAAACTCGGTATTGCGTACTACACACGCTATCGAGGAAGGTCGCGATTGCGTGTAATGCAAGTCAAGTCAAGGATGTGTGTTGTGCAAGCTCCTTTTGGTGTAGCGTACAACACAAGACATTAATAAAATTAAAAAGAATATATTTTTATAAAATCTTGGGCTGTTACACCAACACTGGTGATCTCCGCAGTAGGAAATGGTAGTAGAGCAGTAGGATCTATAATAACAAGTACTGATACTCTAACCTGACCCATCTGCATAGGCTGATGATGTACCGAGTCCCCCAAAAAATACACTTGTCCTAACGCAACAATATGTACATGAGGATCTCCCGCAAACAACTCACAATATAAGGTTCGATCCGATGGAGAAGGTGGAGGCTCAAAGTTAGCAGGTGGGGCAGGGTAGTCAGGGTGAGCAGGCTGAGAAGTCAGAAAAATGAAAAGGGTATATTAGTGTTTAAAATTTATAACATAGAAAAATTGATTAAAAATTAAATAAAATAATATACCTCAAATGGTTGCGCAGACGGGGCAGGGTAAGCAGATGAGGCAGGGTAGTCCGGGTGGGTTGGCTGAGAATGTTGAAAAATGAAAAAGTTATATCAGTGTTTATAATTTATAAAATAGACAAATTGATGACATTAAATAATATACCTCGGAAGGCTTCCCAGAAGGTGTTGGGTAAGCATATGAGGCATGATAGTCTGAGTGAGTAGGCTGAGAATGTTGAAAAATGAAAAAGTTATATCAGTGTTTATAATTTATAGAAAAGAAAAATTGTTAACAGTAAATAATATACCTCCGAAGGATGAGCAGACTGTGACTGTCTTGCCAAGTGTTCTAATAAAGCCTTCTGTACTGCTGCTTGAATTTGATCACCCATAGACCGTTTCATATCCTGCAGCTCTTCTTTTAAGGATTCGATTTCCGGGTCTCTTGGTTGCTTACTCTTACCAAAAACCTTCCGAATTCTAACACCCGCCTGATATCCTCTAACACGGCCGGGGTGTTCAGTCTTTCCCAAAGCAGTGGCTAGGATATCCATCCTACCCTCGGGGATAAAAGAGCCCTGTGTCTCTTTCTCCTGAAGTTCATCCTGAAATGAAAAATAAAAAATTTATATTAGTGTTTATAAATTATAAAAAAGGAAAATTGTTAACAAAGAATTAATATTTACTTACAATTCTATCAGACACTTGATGAGCTTCGTCTGTAAGATATTGTTCATTTTTTCTTCTTCTTGCTCGTTTCCATTTCTCATGGCGAGTGGTAGGAGATGGAGGACCATACTGGACCTCTTCTGAACCACTACTTGATCGAGCTCTTAATGCTTCAAATTTCTCTTCAATAATTTTCTGCTCCAAATACGAGTATCCTCCACGTGATAAAGTATGAGGGTATAGGTTTTTCAACTAGATCTCCTGATGAGATCTTCTGGAGGCCTATTACATAAAAATAAACACATAAGTAATAAGGAAAATATAGCATAAATTTTAAAATATAAAACAATTACAATACCTGAAATTTCTCTTCTTGATGACTGTCAAAAAATCTCTTCCATGTTTCTTCATCTATATATGGATACTTAAGACATGGGCTTTCAAACCTTCTCTTTCCAAAAACATAATCTTTCGTCAGTTTGTTTTTAAAATCTCTCCATCGAACCGCCGCTAAAGAGAGATGTCTTTTCCTAATTTCTTTGGTTTCCTCAAAATTGAATGTCATCTGTAATTGAAAAAATTAAATATGTCATTTAAACTATATAATATTAAAAAAATGAGATAAAATAAATAAATAAAGATATTTTACCATCACGGCCTCCCAAAGCTGTTGCTTCGCCGTCCTGTCCACTGACTTCCAATCAGGATATAAAATACTAATCCTGCAACGGCTCTGCATCGCTATATAACTGACAAACGGAACTGCACTTGGGCCAACTGCATTATTATTATCATCAAAACGGATGTGTAATTTGTTATCATCACGAGCGAGTGATAGTTTTGGTAAACGTGTAATACCACGTTTACCAACTAGAGAACTTGATTTTTCAGTAGTAACTAGAGAAGTCTCCTCCGCCGAGGACGCATCAGTAGTCCTGCAATTTTTTTTAATAAATTATCAGTTTTATTTCATTAAATATGTATATTACTGAATATTTAATAATATGTCAAAATAGATATACCTCGGTAACTGCTCATCTCTATCTGTATTTGACATTGCTACTAGAAAGTGTAATGAAATTTTGGGTACCTGCATATCATTAGAAAACTGAATAATTAGAAACAAGGAAATGAAAAATAAATATGTAAAAATAGAGGCATGCATTTGTAAGTTTTAAAAATAGACACAAAATATAAATATTTACCAGAAAAATTAGGAGACTAATTTCGTGTTTTCCCACGTCCCTTCATCATGATCGGTACGTACTGCATGCACTATGTCTGTCTTATATTCATTGTAATCATCTGAAAATTGCATAATAGACGAATAACGCTCATGTAAATCACTAACATCATCAGAATAATCATCATCACCCAAATGATATCTTTTCCCTTGCAAAACAACTGACCACTGATCATTCGACGGATCAATGACATAAAATACTTGTTTTGCATGTGTCGCCAAGATAAATGGTTCCTCATTGTGATTAAATCTTTTCAAATCAACCAGTTTAAACCCATATTCATCATGTTTCACGCCACTATTACTATCAACCCAATTGCACTTAAAAATAGTGACTCGAAATTTAATATAATCAATTTCCCATATGTCTTCAATAACTCCAAAATATGATGTTGATGCAGAAATTGGGTTTTTATCTTTGGCACTCGAAAAATGCACTGCTTCAGCGAATACCATCACACCACTATTCTGAATGGTACTCTTGTCATCCAGGTTTTTTGTGTAAAATGTGTAGCCATTGATATCAAAACCAGACCAAGTGATCACATTAAAAGATGGTCCCCCTGATAACCACTTCAATGTTTCTGATACAAATATATCTGAGGTGACTTTCTCTTTAAACCATGAAACAAATGTCTTCTTATGCCCAATCATCAACCACTTTTCATTTCTTTTCTGATATCGTAACTTTAATTCAGCAATATGTGAGGATATATATGGTTGAACCTCATCTGTGTTGTTCAAAATGTATAAATGTGCTTGCATCACTTCATCACGTGGAATGAACTTTACCTTTAAGCCTCGAACCCCTCTACCTTCTCTGTCAACTGTCATATGTCGAGATAGAGGGAGACCAATATGCTCCACCTCATTCAAATAATCAGTACAGAACTCAATCACCTCTTCTAATACATATTTTTGAACAATAGAGGCCTCTGGTCGATAAGGATTTTTAACATATCCTTTCAAAATTTTCATATATCTTTCAAAAGGATACATCCATCTTAAATAAACAGGCCCACACATTCTTATCTCACGCACCAAATGAACCAATAGATGAACCATTATATCAAAAAATGTGGGTGGGAAATACATTTCTAGTTGAAAAAGAATAAGAGTTGCTTCATTCTCCAACAAATCTAACAAATTTGGATCAACGACTTTGCTACAAATGGATTTATAGAAATTACATAACCTGATGATTGTCTTCCTGACAGCTTTCGGTAATATACAACGCACTGCTACTGGTAGAATTTGTTGCATTAACACATGACAATCATGTGATTTCATACCTATTAATTTACAATCCTTCAATGACACAAAATTATTCACATTTGATGAAAAACCGCTGGGTACTTTAATACCATGAAGACACTGACAAAAATTCATCTTTTCAATCTTGCTTAATGTGTGACAAGCCGGAGGTAAATATGTTCTTTTTCCTTTCACAGCGGGAGCTAACTCCAAACGTATTCGCATTAATATCAAGTCCAATCTAGCATGTAATCCATCTTTTGCCTTTCCTTTTATGTCTAACAAAGTTCCAATCAAACTATCACATATGTTTTTCTCAACATGCATAACATCAATGTTATGTTTTATCTCTAAAAATCTCCAATAAGGTAGTTCGAAAAAAATAGACTGCTTCTTCCAGATATGTTTTTGTAAACCAGAACTTTTTCTCTTTCCAAATGTTGAATCAATATCTTTCACTCTGTCATAATATTCTTCAGCTGACAATGGTTGAGGGGGGAGGTTGTATTCTTGTAAACCGTTAAATGCTTTTCTCAATCTACGATAAGGATGATCAATTCGCAAAAATCTTCGATGTCCCATGTACACTGTCTTTCTTCCATTCTGCAATTGATAATATGAAGTTTGTTCTTCACAAATTGGACATGCTTTATGTCCCTTAACACTATATCCAGATAAGTTTCCATACGCAGGAAAGTCGTTTATAGTGAACATTATCATAGACGCAAAAGAAAATACTCTTTCTTGTATGCATTGAAAACTGTAACACCTTTCTCCCATAGCAGTTTTAAATCCTCAATCAATGGTGTAAGATACACATCAATATCATTTCCCGGTTGTTTTGGTCCAGAAATCATCAAGCTCATCATAACATATTTTTTCTTCATACATAGATGTGGGGACAAGTTGTAAAGTACCAGCAAAACAGGCCATGAACTATGTTGGCTACTGAGGCTCCGATATGGATTCATTCCATCAGTACACAATCCCATTCTGAGATTTCTAACTTCACTTCCAAAATCATGAAATTTTTTATCAAAACTCTTCCACTGTGGTGAATCGGTAGGGTGACGTAAGTTACCATCAGAAATGCGCTCATCTGAATGCCATCTTAACCTTTTTGCATCATTTGGATTTGCAAATAGACGCTTCAAACGAAGAATAATTGGAAGGTACCAAAATGCTTTAGATGGAGTTTTGATTTTGGTACCTAAAAATAAATCAGAATTGAATTATCAGAATTGTTTGAAAAAAATATTGGATGATATCATTGGAAAGTAAAAAAATTGATTTTTCATAACGTTACATGGAATCACCTGAAAATGAATCTGAGTTGACTTTCTCATCCATCTTATAGCGTGATGTTCCACATGTAGGACAACTTGATAAATGTTCATTTTCTTTCCTATACAGTACACAATCATTGGGGCAAGCATGTATCTTTTTATACCCTAATCCCATTGTGCATAATATTTTCTTCGCCTCATAATTGGAATCTGGAAGCCCATTGCATTCTGGAAGAAGCTCTTTTAAAAGCTCAAGTAAACTGGAGAAACTTTTATCACTCCACCCATTTTTTGCTTTTAAGTTAACTAATCTCAAAACTGCTGATAACACTGTATATTTACTGCAACCTGGGAATAATGGTTTCTCAGAATCTCCATACAATCGTTCAATAGTTGGTGTTTTTTCGATGGTTTCCACACCTAAATCATGAATTAATTCTTCAATACGATCCTCTGCCTCATTATGAATATCGTCATCAACCATGGATGTTGAATTTTCAGTTATTTCACCATGCAAGATCCAACGTGTATAATTAAGGCTAAAACCATAACAAATGAGATGATCTTTGATTTATCTGAAGTTTAACTTTCTCATATTTACACACTTCACACATGGACAGAAAATCAAATCAATATTTTGATTATGCCGTTTAGCAAATTCCAAAAAATTGTCATCTCCTCTTTCATATTCACTAGTAGTTATTCGTAGATAAATCCAATTATGATCCATTAATACCTGATATCACAATATAATTGATGAATATATTAAAACATAAAAACATTTAAATATCTATCAGATAAATTGTAAACAAAAACATATTCCATAAAAACTATTGATAATCAGATAAAAGACATCAGATATGAAACACGTTTACAAATACAGTAAACAGTTAATTTTAATATTATATACATGTGTGTTATATTGAAATACAAGGACAAAATGGTTAAATCAAAGGTTTCATTTTTTGAAAATAAAGTTTCATGATATAAATATTATATGAATGACATACAAGATAATATGATTTCTCACTATGACTACTATTGATCACACTATATTTATTTTTTTATTCATTTGATGTAACATGAATGAATCATGGAAAAATTAATGTGAAAAATAGTGCAATAACTATCCTTATTTAAGACAATGTGTATTAAGAGACATGATACAATTTTTGGTGACTATGATAACTCAACTCCCTCAATCCATGAGTTTTATAATAGGGAACTATGAACATATAAATTCATTATGGAGGGATTAAAATTCCATTGCATATTGTAGGTGACTACTTACACCCCCATCCATGGGTCTATTGCAGCAAAACATGTCAAGGAATGGATCAACATGAAGAGAAATATATTATCCATCCATGAAAGATTAGATCATGAGAATGTTTTATTTGCAGCCTATGACTTAGAGGGGGAAGTAAATCATTTCATGACTATTATTTAGAGGGAGAGAAAGATGAATAAATATAATCAATGGAATGAGATTAGTTTAAGAGGACATTTATTAAAAATGCATGAATCTAACCCCACATATGAAAGTGGAAAGGTATTTTTGAACATTAATAGAGGGATAATGATTATATTATTATCTACGAAGAAATAATTACAATACATTATGATTCTAGTCGTATTATGGACATTGCAAGAAAAATTATTTATTATATAATGGCATGAAAATAATTATTCAAATTTTTTTAACATAATAGATAGTGGTAATTATTCATGTCTTAGTTAAATGATGAGAATCAAAAAGAATTGAGGAATTTGGCATGGTAAATCTCAAGAAGGAATGAAATAACAACAAACTACATGCAAAAATGTGAGTGAATTCATTTAACACAATAAAATTATTTTTTTGAAGAAGAATTTATTAAAATGGAAATGGAATTAAAAATATAGTACTTCATAATGTAATGAAAGATCATTTTAAACAGGAATAATGATAATAAAAACAAAAAATTTGAAGTTCAACCCGAATGGAGATGTTAAATCCAAAATGCGACCGGTATAATTACTTCCAAAAACAAACAATATCAAATCTACACCAACAATGATAATACAAACAAAAAATAATGATAAATTACAACTAAAATCTAACCAATAATCAAAATCACGCAAAATAGGGTTATTGATAAAGAAATAAACAATGGGATATGAAACAAGAGATAAATAGGAAGAACACATACCCAAAATCGTGCAGACGACAAAAAACCTTCAACAATGGCCGTCCAAGATCGCAAATCAAGTTCGAAGGTCGTCGGGAGTCCGAAGCGCCACAGCGGAACTCGATTTCGATGGACAAACAAAATGAGGGTTTCTGACCGTGAATATTTTTAAAAGACTTTTCGCGTCGGGTTTAAGAAAAACCGACGCCAAAATGTTGTTTTAAAATTTTCGGCGTTGGTTTTCATGAAAACCGACGCCGAAACATTTTAAAAATTTATTTTCCGCGTCGGTTCTCAGGAAAACCGACGCGAAATATATTTTTTTTATGAGTTTCGGCGTCGTTTTTCATGAAAACCGACGCCGAAACATTTTAAAAATTTATTTTCCGCGTCGGTTCTCAGGAAAACCGACGCGGAATATATTTTTTTTTATGAGTTTCGGCGTCGGTTTTCATGAAAACCGACGCCGAAACATTTTAAAAATTTATTTTCCGCGTCGGTTCTCAGGAAAACCGACGCGGAAAATATCTATACTAATATTTTCCGCGTCGGTTTTCTTAAAAACCGACGCGAAAAATCAACGCATAATATTATTCGCGTCGGTTCTTAGGAAAACCGACGCAGATAATATGTATACTAATATTTTCCGCATCGGTTTTCTTCAAAACCGACGTGAAATATCAACGCATAATTATTTTTGGCGTCGGTTTTTTGTAAAACCGACGCCAAAAATTCCCCGCACATACTATTCGCGTCGGTTTTTAAAAAACCGACGTTATTACGACGACGTTAAAGCCCGTATTTCCACTAGTGCCATTCCGAGTAATATAGTGAATGGTTTTAGGATAGATCATCCACAATAGAGTCAGTCATAATCAATTAAATAAAATATTTTATATGACTTCATAAATTATTAAACCCAATAATACCATGGAATCAACAAGCGTGTTGAATTATATGAAAACACTATTATAAAATCATTATGAAATTCTGGAGAAAAATACTATTTTATTTTAAAAAGAAGAGTTCTTTTGGAAAAATCGTTGTATAAAACCATAAGACAGGTAAGATAATACTTTTATAATAAAATTTGTTATTTAATAAAGATAAAGGTTTCCAAAAAACATATCATTGAGTGCCCATGAAAATAAGAAAAAATTTGAGAAATTCCTTTGGATCGGGCTTGTATTTTGAAAACAACCTTCAAAGTTCCTTTAAAAATGTGTAACTATCCATAAATTAATGAAGGGTTATGGTTTTTATAGATTTATATGATACTCACACAAAATATACGATGAGTACATAACAATACATAATAAATTAATTGAGGTAATTAGATAATGAATGTATCCCAAATGAAAATGGAAGTTCGGGTGGAAAACCACTAACAACAATGTGATCGGTCAAATCATATGACCAAAACATAATAACCCTCAAATGAATAATTGAAAAACATGAAATAAATATAATAATGTTTTTATATATCAAATGGAAGTACACATATACCACATTAATTAAATAAGTGATGAACAATAAAAATATTACAGAAATGAAAGTGAGATGAGAAACCCCTTAACTTAACTCCAAACGTGTTCCGCTCATTTACATAAGCTCCTGGAATATGAAATTATACTTGTTAATAACTTATTTAAGATACTATTAGACATGTATTTATTTTACCATAATTCTAGTTAGTTCATTTATGTCTTTATTGACAAGTTATTATATTGAAATTCGTCATTCTGGAGTGTTTGTTTCTCTTATTTTCATATTCGGTTCACTTGTTTTTAAGTAATGATGTGCAATGTATAGAAATCTCCTGAATTGAAATTATATATTATTTATGAACATAAATAAGTTTTATTGTTCATTTATATAACTTGGTTACATGGAACAAGGATGAATTATCATATAGAACATTAATGATAATTGTTTTGGTTAATTTGTGGGTTTTTATTACAATGAATTCATTTTTCATTATATCCTAACACCATTTGAACAAAGGGATTAAAGAATCATAAATAGGTTATATTATATATAATAATCTGGTTCAACTATAACAAGAATGTGCTGGATCTGAATCTAAAGATTATACACAAGAGGGGGTGAATTGTGACTTTTGCAATTTTTTCAATAACTCTTCTCTTGAACGAGTTCTGTCCTATATACATTATTAGATTTGATCGTGCATCGGAAAAAGAATAAAATTAAGAACACAAATATGTATAGTGCTCGGGGAACAGAAATCCCCTAGTCCACTCCACCAACGCTCTACTCCATGAGTTTGTAAATTTCCACTATTTGATCCTCTTTTCCACAGACCGATTCACAACTGAGTACCGGTAGTTGACACCTTTACAATCCAAGGAAAAACAAAGACCTCTGGTTCAAACACAAACCTACACAGCTTATAATCAGAAGCTAGTTACTCGAGAATAAAAATAATTTCAGAAATAAATTTCCAGTTGATCTTCACAATTGCAACAGAATGCAATTAACAGCGGATGGATAGAAGTCTCTAGAAATATTGATCATCAAGACGAAGCAGTTCTGAGTTGATCCAGTTGTAGTAGATATAGATATATAGTTCACATCTTCAAAAGTAGTAGATCCATAGTAGATATTCGATGTAGAACAGGTGAATCTTATATCGACTTCCTTCTTCTTGAAAAAACAGAGCTTCTACGCTCCTATTGAATCATTAGATCAATCGTGAATAGTTGTAATCTATGTTTTCCACCATTTTCGATAATAGAACGATCACATTCTATTTTTCTGGTGTTTCAGAGAGAGCATATATAATAAATCATATCTCCTGCACATTTAGATCCATAAAAGTCATCTTCTGATTCACAATATTCAAAAGTTTGAATTTACAGAGAAGTCGTAACTTCCCTTAAGACTCGGCATAAAAAGCTCCTTTTAATTTGATCTTAAATCCATTAATAAAATGGATTTGAATCAGTCAAAGTTGTAATTTAAAAACAACTTTAAATTCGGCTTGAAATCCACCCGGAAACCAGCTTACTGATCCTGGTACATAAATACTGTCTGCCAAAAGTTCTGATGCCAAATGTAAGGTTGATGACGTGGCCTCCAAATGTAGGTTTAATAATATAGTCTTCAAATGTAAGGTTAACAATGTAAGGTTGATCACAAACGTAGGGTTGATCATCCATACATTTTCTTCAACATTCAAACGTCTGGAAAAAGATCCATACTTCTACTTGATCCATACTTTACCAAGGACATATGGTTGTTTAAAAAAGTAAGGTTGATGAACCATACTTTTGAGAAACAAACCTAACATTTAGAATTTATGTACGGTTCTCTTGCCATACTTTGCTGATAACCAAAACATAGGGTTCCTTCCTAACGTAAGGTTCTTATACCATACTTTTCTGAATACATATGGTTGTTTAACCATAATTTTCTCTTATCTCAAAAATAATACATGCTTTTCATCCTTACGCTACGTTTATCCACGTAGGGTATGAACAATGATTCCAGAACACGCTAAAATTGATTCCGCGCTATATTCATCTACGTAAGATGTGAACAGTGTTTCCAGAACGCGCTAAAAGAGATTCCGCACTATGTAATAAATTATCATTATTTCAAGAGTAAAATAAATTAATGAACTCCTGAAAAATACTAAATAAAATCATTAGGAAGTAACTAAGGGTATTTTTTAGCACCAAAATTATCATAAAAAGACAGAGTATTATTTTCAATTATCTCCCCCTTTAAATAAAATTAATACGTATTGTTGAAAACAATACTTTTCTCAACAATCTCCCCCTTTTTGATAATCAAAAAACCCATAAATTAATTAAAATTATTTAGACCAAATTAACTTTCAAAATTTGTTATAAAGTTTTAAATAAAAACATCTCCACAAAAAAGATAATTATAAATCCAAATGACTCATTTAATTTTCTCCCTCAATAATATAAAGTATCCCCCTAAATAAAATGGTTTTGATGTTGTGTTTATCCAAATTCTCCCCCTTTTGTGATATAAAAAATAATGAAAAATCATGGATTTTAACACATTTATTATTGCACTGAACTGTTAGTAAATGCTCATATGAACTGTTTCTCAATAATTAATTCTGGAGTACTGGCATATTGGAAAAAAAAGTTAGTAAAACAAATATTGAAAGAGGCAAATAAACAATGAAGAAAATTTTCATTCAAAAATAGTAGTATATACATGACAATAATATACACATGAATCAAGGTTTGGGTAAGATAGGCAACATGGTCTATCTCTTCTGGATTGCAGTCTTGATTTCTGTAAACTATTCTCAAAGTCTCTTCATCATCTCATATTCAAAATTGATAATGATCTCTCAGTTCTCTTGAGTCATATGAATATCCTCAATTAAATTGGCTATGAAAAACTCATGCATCCTTTCCTCTTTTTCAACAAATACTGACAGCTTATCTGATAACTGATCTAACAGAATTCTGATCGATGGCTCACTAGATGTCAGTTGATCGACTAAGAAATTCTGATTGTCTAGCAACACTGACAAATGAGCACTATTACATTGAAGATCCTGTATCATGTCATTCATATTGCTCAACGCAGCTGTGATAGCCTGAAACCTTCTGATTAAATTAGGTGAAGTACCTAATCCACTAACAGCATTATTTGCAACTGATGAAAATTGTTTTTCCATAAACAACTTTAGATCTGATAAATCTGACATCATAACCATTTCAGATTTTAATTGTGCAACAGTAGTCAGCATGTCCTCTTTAAACATTTAAACTTCTTGCCTTGAAACTTTACACGCCTTCAGCTTTTGAAATGTCAAATGTTCTAAGTCTAAGGCATTTCTCAGAGAAGCATTCTCAGATTCCAACTGAGATACTTTTCTGTACAGTTCTTCAACTTCTTCTTTCCTTGAATCAGATGCACCCTATGCTTGATTCACATTCTTAGTATGATGCATCAGTATTAAAGGCAATGATTCAGTATCAGATTTTTCCTTTTCTTTGTCCTAAGAAGGATGGTCCACAAATCATTCCTTAGAGTTTTCAAACTCCTCCATAGAAAAGTCCTCTTGAAGTACCTCTGTTTTAGCTTTAGAAGCATTCTCATCACTTTTATCTGCATCGTTGTCTTCCTTTGGAATTTAAAGAACAATATTTTCAGATGTTTCCGGAGGTCTGGCCACTTCTTCACCCGGAACTACCTCCATCTCTTGTTCCTGTTGAAGTACAACTTCAACATCACCTACAATATGATCCTGATTTTCCCTTTGAGTTTCCTCTTGAGCTCTTGATTTCCCTACTGGAGTCGTTTTATCAGTAACATCTTCCATGGTTTTATCAGCAACAACTTCTCTGACAAAAGAATAAGAAAATAATGGTTCTGTTGGAGTTTCTAAAGAGGTGGAAGTGACTTCCTCATTTACTGGTCTTTTTATTCTTGATTGAAACCCTCATGACTTCTGTCTTCCTCAAGATCTGCCACATCAAAGCGAATCCTTCTTGCTACATTGCTCACTCTGGATTCATCTTGTCCTCCTTGGACATAGCAGGTTGAGCCTAAGAACTATCTGAGTCTTCCTCAGCTCCTACTAGAAAACTTTTTCCTTAAATTGTGCCCCAGAAATATCCAACTTTCCTCAAGGTTCTAGCATTAAACGTATTACTGTGATGACAGTTAACTCTTGCATCCACTAATCTCAACATGTCTTTCTTAAACAGAAGCTTAGAAATAAATCTTCCAAAGGGGTAGAAATTTATCCTGGCCTCTCTTTGACAGCAGTAACTGAGATACCTTATCATGTATCATTGAAAGTTTAACTTAATATCACTTAACATAAAACATTATATACATATCTGGTTACAAAATCTTCTCCATTTCTGCCATTCGTGGAGCTATTCCAGTCTGATTAAATTTTACCAAAATCTTTTGATCAGGCTCCAAATCTTTAATAATCATTTTTTATTGTCTTGGTACTGAAAATAAAATACATGATGTCTTCAGATTTATGCACAGAATCTCCTATATTTTTCAAGTCAAAATGAAAAACTCCCTAATAAGGGCAGTTGAGAATCTGACTAATCTCTACTAAAGAGATTGAGAAATCCCTATCCTCCATTTTAGCCATCATACTGTCTTCGGTATCTCCCAGACTAAACTGTACATATTTTTAGAAGTATCTAAGTTCTATATCATACAGAAATTCCGTATTTTCACTTTTGAACATCTGCTCAAGATTCTAAAATGACATCGCTTGCTTCAGCAACAGATTCGTCTGAAATAACCAGTCAAGATCGATTTCCTTACCCTGTAAGATTTTTCTTCCCTCAGTGTGCTGTCTCTTGGCATTGCTCATCTCGGCCTCACTGGCTCTTTTAGTCCTTACCATTTCTATGAGAGTCTCTGAAGGTTTGAAGGTTAGGGTTTCAGAAGAGGAAGGTTAGGGTTTCAAAAGAGGAAGTGCGATTTTCGGACTTTGAAAGGGTTTCGATAGAAGTGAAAGGGTTTAGAAGTCGAAAAGGCTCTGACAGCATTGATTCCCATGTAATCACTCATCATTAAATATATTTAAAAACAAATAAATTTTTCATACGACGAAAGAAAGAAATACTTATACTACATTCAACAAAATTTACTTAAGTACATAAAAATTTATTTAAAATTAAATAAACCTAGCTCCTCATTAATAAAATAAAACCTTGCAGTGGGAAGTGGTTTAGTAAAAATATCTGCTAATTGAATTTCAGTATTTATAAATTCTAAAAATATATCCTTTTTAATAACATGATCTCTTAAAAAGTGATTCTTTATATCAATGTGCTTAGTTCTAGAATGACTAATAGGATTTTTTGAAATATTAATTGCATGTGTATTATCACTTAAAATAGTTGTATTAATAAAATTCAATCCAAAGTCTATAAGAGTGTTTTTTATCCACAACACTTGTGCACGCAACTTCCAGATGAAACATATTCTACCTCAGCTATTGATAGGGAATTTGAATGTTGTTTCTTACTAGACCATGATACTAAGGACTTTCTTAAAAACCAACATGTACCTGATGTACTTTTTCTATATAATCTACAACTTCCAAAGTCATCATCTGAATATGAATTCAAATTAAAATCATAATTTTTAGGATAATGAAGAGATTGACAAACAGTCCCTTTTAAATATCTAAAAATTCTTTTAACAGTAGTTTGATGGGATTCTTTAGGATTTGATTGAAATCTAGCTCAAAGACATACTGAATACATTATATCTGGCCTACTAGAAGAATGATATAACAGACTACCAATGATACATCTATATAACTTGTTGTCAACTGACTTTATGGTTTCATCCAAATCATGTTTTATATTAGTACACATAGGAGTTGTAAATGTCTTGTTGTTCTCAAGTGAAAATTTATTAAGTAAATCAGTAATGTATTTGCTTTGAATTAAAACATTTCCAAAATCTTTATGAAATATTTGAAGACCCAAAAAGAAATTTAATTCTCCCATCATACTCATTTCAAATTCTTCTTGCATTAATTTTTAAAATTCATGACAAATAGTTTTATTTGTTGATCCAAAGATTACATCATCAACATAAATTTGAACCAATAAAACATTATTTTTCACAGTTTTATTAAAGAGTGTTGGGTCTTCCATTCCAACAATAAAATAATTTTTCAAAATAAAAGAACATAATCTTTCATACCAAGCTCTAGGTGCTTGTTTAAGGCCATAAAGAGCATTAGTATGTTTCAAAACAGAATCAGGTTTTTGAGAGTTTTCAAAACCAAGAGGTTGCTCAACATAAACTTCCTACATTAAATAATAATTTAAAAATGCATATTTAAGATCCATCTGAAATAATTTTAAATTCATATAAGATGCATAGGATAAAAGGATTCTAATGACTTCTAACCTAGATAAAGGTGAAAAAGTCTCATCATAATCTATACATTCTTCTTGATTATATCCTTTAGCTACTATTCTTTCTTTATTTCTAGTTATTGTGCCTTGGTCATCCTATTTATTTCTAAAGACCCATTTGGTTCCTATTGCAGGATAATTCTTAGGTCTTTCAACTAATTCCCAAAATTCATTTCTTTTAAACTAGTTTAATTTATCTTGCATTGCTGTTACCCAGCATTCATCATCTAAAGCTTCTTCTATAGTCTTGGGTTATTGTTGAGATAGGAAGGCAGATAATTCCACTAGGTTTCCAAAGTTTCTTCTAGTTTGAACACCAGTTTCTAAGTTACCTATTACAGTTTCTAAAGGATGATTCTTTAGGGTTCTAGACTATCTAGGTACTATAATTAATGGTTATTCAGTATCATGTTCCTCTGAACTGGACGAAATTTATTTTATACCGTTTTTAAAATAATTCTTTAAATTCTCAGGTCTAATGTTATCATTAGAGTCAAGTTCATCCATTTTCTCTGTCCTTTTCTCAAAAGGATCAGATTCATCAAATTTCACATGAACTGATTCTTCAACAATCCTTGACTTCTTATTATATACTCTATAAGATTTGGAGGTAGTAGAATATCCTAAGAAAATACCTTCATCAGATTTTGGATTGAACTTACCATGATTATCCTTGGTGTTTATGATATAGACCTTGCATCAAAAAACTTTAAAGTAATTTACTTTAGATTTTCTGTTATTCCATAGTTCATAGGGTGTCTTTTTCAAAATAGGTCTAATTAAAACTCTATTAATTATATAACAAGCTGTATTCACAGCTTTTTCCCAAAAATATATTGGTAGGCTATATTAATTTTACATAGTTCTATCCATTTCATGAATTGTTCAATTTTGTCTTTCTACAATCCCATTTTGTTGATGTGTTCTAGGTGCAAAAAAGGTGTGTTTAATACCCATATTTGAGAAAAAGGAATTAAATTCCAGATTCTCATATTCTCCACCACGATCTCTTCTCAATGAAATTATATTGAAACCTTTTTCATTTTGAACGGATTGTCAGAAACATTCAAATAAAGTAAAAGCTTAATTTTTTAATTTCAAAAAGAAAATCCATGTAAATCTTGAATAGTCATCAACTAAAACATATACATATAATTTACCAGCTAAGCTTTCTACTCTTGAAGGTCCAAACAAATCCATATGAATAAGTTCTAATGGTTTTGATGTAGCAACCTTACTAACAGATTTGAAGGATGATTTGTGTTTCTTTCCAAGTTTACATGCATCACAAAATCTGTTACATTCAAATTTGAGACAAGGTAAATCACAAACTAAATGTTTCTTAGATAACATATGCAAAACATATACATTGCAATGACCACGTATCCTATGCCAGATCCAAGATTAACTTACTTTAGTAGTCAAGCAGTTTACTTGTTGTTTACACAAGGAATTTAGATCCAAAGTATTGTCATTTTCACTTCTTGGTGATTTAAATTTAAACAATTTATCTTTATAAACAACACAAAAATTGTTAGTAAAATCAACAGTATATCCATCATCAAAAATTTGAGAGATACTTATTAGATTGTGTTTTAGTCCTTGTACATAATGTGCTTTGTTGATTGAGATTGTTTTTGGATCTCCAATAGTTCCAATGCCAATGATTTTTCTTTTAGAATTGTCACCAAATTTGACAAGTCCTCATTCATTTTGAGTGAGTGTAGAAAAATTCAATGAGTTTCAACTCATATGTCTTGAGCAGCCACTATCCATGTACCATATATCATTTCTTCTTTGGTGACCTGCTACCTGCAAAGACATTCAAACAAATTGCTTTGGTGCCCATATTTTGTTGGGTCCAGGAGTGTTATATTGCAATGATCTGGGTATCCATATTTTCTTTTTTCATTTAAAATTAATTGAATCATATAAGTCTCTTGAAACACAGGCTTTCTTAATACCACAAATTTGAGGTTGTCTTAAGAAACAGTTTTTAGATACATGTCCCTTTGCCCCATAAAAATTACAATTAAACTTTTTAGAGCTAGGAACAAAATAATTTTTATATAGCTTTTGTTTTTCTCCATTACTCCTAATTCCCTCCTTTTTAATGACAGTTTTTCCAAGAATTTAATTAAATGAATTCTCTCCTTTTGTAAAAACCAATGCATCCTGTTTGTATGATTCTACTTCATCCTGCAGTGAGTTAATTCTTGATTCAAAATTAATATAGTTAGTGTTAATCAAATTTTATTTATCAGTTAATTCTATATGTTGTTTCAGCATTGTGTCTCTTTCATCCAAAACAACTTTATATATATTTTTTAGTGGATTATGTTTCCTAAATAGTGAGTCATATATTTCTTCAAGAATATTGCAGTAGGTTGCATGTTTTTCATTTGCGTAGCTTGATTCATAATGTTTTTCAGAGGAGTAATATGAGTGTACCTCATCAGTTTCTTCCATGAAACACATGATTGCATTTAGATTGACTTCTTCGTTCTCTAAGCTTGATTCAGAAGAGCTACTAGAGTATTCAGATACACTCCAAGTGTCTTTCATAGCTTTCTTTTCTTTCTGCTCAAAGTCATTTCTTTTGAAAAATTTCTTATTCTTTACATCATTCAATTGTGGGGAATCTGTTCTGATATGTCCCATATTTTTGCATTCATAACATCTCACTTCCTTATTATCTCCCTTAAAGGATTTTCTGAAGCCACTTTTCTTGCAGTAGAATATTCAAAATATTATGGATAGTTGAGCCAGTTCTTTATATGAGTTGGATGAGTCAGAGCTTTCTGATTTATCTTTGACTTCTTTTCTCTTCATATTTCTATTATTTTGTGTTATGTTACCTTCAAGGAAGTATCTTCTATTTTGATAACCACTTTATGTTCATTAGCTTCATCTTGCATTTCAGCTTCATACATCATCAGTGTACCAATCAGCTCTCTCATAGTTAGATCTTTGATAGGTGTTGATTGTCTGATTGCAGCAGAAATACCATTCCATCTAGTAGGAAGTACTCTCAGTACTTTTAATGCTTGATCAGCCCGATTGAATGGTTATCTTAGAGAAGTTATGTTATTGACAATTTATATCAATCTCCCATTCATTTGGGTAATGCTCTCACCTTCAATAATTCTGAAAGTATCAAATTTCTATTTTGCAGTTACATATCTCATTTTCCTTACATTATCTGTTCCTTCATATGCCACAGCTATTGTTTGCCACATCTCATATGTTGTCGGGTACTGAGATACTCTGTTAAATTCATCTGGTCCTAGACCGTAGATAATTTGATTCATAGACTTTGAGTTCATATCATACTCTGCCTCTATAGCAGCACTCCATGCCTCAGGATTTCCAAAAATTTCATAAGGAGTCAGAAGCATTGAATAGACTCTATATCTGAGGTTTTTCAGATATATTATCATGTGTGATTTCCAGCAACCATAGTTGTCTCCATTAAAATATGGTGCTATAACCATCGACATCTCTTCTCTTGTATCAGTCATGATGCTCTGTTGTATAATCCTTAAATTCTTCAATCTTTCTAAGTCTCTACCAGAAGTGCCTCCTCTGATACCAATTGTTGGATCTGAATCTACTGATTATACACAAGAGGGGGGGGGGTGAATTGTGTCTTTTACAATTTTTTCAATAACTCTTCTCTTGAACGAGTTATGTCCTATATACTTTATCAGATTTTATCGTGCATCGGAAAAAGAATAAAATTAGGAACACAAAGATGTATAGTGTTTTGGGGAATAGAAAGCCCCTAGTCCACTCTACCAATGCTCTACTCCACGAGCTTGGTGATTTTCACTATCTGGTCCTCTTTTCCACATACCGATTCACAACTGAGTATAGGAAGTTGATACCTTTACAATCCAAAGCAAAAAAAGCCTTCTAGTTCAAACACGAACCTACACAGCTATGAATGAGAAGCTGGTTACTCAAGAATAAAAAAAATTTCAGAAAGAAATTTCCAGTTGATCTTCACAATTGCAACAGAATGCAATTGACAACAGATGGATCGAAGTCTCTAGAAATATTGATCATCAAGACGAAGCAGTTCTGAGTTAATCCAGTTGTAGTAGATATAGAGATATAGTTCACAACTTCAACAGTTGTAGATCCATAGTAAATATTCGATGTAGAATAGGTGAATCTTCTATCGAGTTCTTTCTTCTTGAAAAAACAGAGCTTTTACACTCCTGTTGAATCAGCAGATCAGTCGTGAATAGTTTCAATCTCTGTTTTCCACCTTTTTCAATAATAGATCGACCACATTCTATTTTTCTGGTGTTTTAGAGAGAAAATATATAATAAAGAATATCTCCTGCACATTTAGATCCATAAAAGTCTCCTTTTGATTCGAGATATTAAAAAATTTGAATTTACAGAGAATTCGTCACTTCCCTTAATACTCGGCATAAAAAGATCCTTTTAATTCGATCTTAAATCCTCTAACAAAACGGTTTTGAATCAGTCAAAGTCGTAATTTAAAAACGGCATTAAATCCTTCTTGAAATCCTCCAAGAAATCAGCTTACTGATCGTTGTACATAAATACCATCTGCCAAAAGTTCCGACGCCAAATGTAAGGTTGTTGACGTGGCCTCCAAACGTAGGGTTAATAATATAGTCTTCAAACATAAGGTTAAAAACATAAGGTTTATCACAAACGTAGGGTTGATCGTCCTTGATTTTTCTTCAACATTAAAACGTACGGTAAAAGATCCATACTTTTACATGATCCATACTTTTCCAAGGATGTATGGTTGTTTACAAAAGTAAGTTTGATGAACCACACTTTTTAGAAACAAACGTAACCTTTAGAATTTATGTATGGTTCTCCTTCTATACTTTGCTGATAACCAAAATGTAGGGTTCCTTCCAAACGTAACGTTCTTCTACCATACTTTCCTGAAAACGTATGATTGTTTAACCATACTTTTCTCTTATCTCAAAAAGTATACATGCTTTTCGTCCTTATGCTACGTTTATCCACGTAGGGTATGAACAGTGATTCCAGAACGTGCTAAAACAGATTCCATACTATAATCATCTATGTAAGATGTGAACAGTGTTTCTAGAATGCGCTAAAATAGATTCCACACTAAGTAATAAATTCTTGTTATTTCAAGAGTAAAATAAATTAACAAACTCCTGAAAAATACTAAATTAAATCATTAGAAAATAACTAATGGTATTTGTGGGTATCAAAATTATCATAAAGAGACATAGTATTATTTTCAATAATCTCCCCCATTAAATAACATTAATACGTATTTTTGAAAACAATACGTTTATCAATAGAATGGTTTCATGACCAGAATTTAGAATGATAATAGATATTGAATGTCTATCGTCCTTGAATGTGTAAAATTGACACATCTCAGATGGTGTTTTTGCTACTAGTATAAAAGAATGTAAAAAGGGGTAGATGACGATAACTTATTCCACTATCATGAATAAAATTCTAGTACATATAAGGTACTGGAGTCATCACAAAATTTGGATAAAGAGAGGTAACAGAAAATGAAGACAAATGAATTTGAAAGGAAAGACATAGAATTGAAAAGAGGAATTTACCTCTTGAACCAAACTTCCTTGAGAACCTCTTTATGGGATAGGTTTTGGTCTTTTAATGAGACCAAAACTTTCTGGACGTGATAGAAGAGGGTTGTAGGGTATTTGTCCATAATTTGGGGATAGAACAAGGCTTGAGATGAGTGATTGGAAGGGGGGTGAGAGGGGGTTTTTATATTGGAGGGGAGAGGGAATTTCATAATATAATACTCCTTAATTTATTATTTCATCACAAGACATGTAACAGTAAGTATTCCATGACCAAGAATAGTAATTTTATCATGTGAATTCAGATTAAGGGTGGTGACATCATACATGATGATATGAATAGTCTATTTAGCTTATAATGTATATATATGGTAAATTACCGAATTTTACTATTCATCAAAAAATCAAGTATTTCAGAAAAATCCCAAAAATTCACCAAAACCATTTTTCGACGTGTAGAATCTAAAAATGAAGTCCATTTTTCAAAAAAAATTTCCTAAATATTATTAGTTTAATATTTAATTAAAATCATAATTTATTATCAAAAACCAATTTTGAAACATTCATTAACTTATTATGAAATATAGGTATGTCATACTTTCAACTTGAATATTATTTATATATATTATTTTAGGAAATATTACTATTCATTAGAGTATATAACTATTCATAAGGGTATGTAACTAATCATAAGGGTAGGTTATTATTCACCAAAAATTATGTTTTTCTTATTGGACTCTAAATAACTTTCTGATAGTGACTGTGTATGTCGGATTTTTGAAATTCACATCACCGAAGTGACAAACTTATGTTTTAAGGGTCCCATAGTACTTTGTAGTTAATGTGATTATGACATATTCATAATAAATTAACTACCTTTAAAAAAATATTGGGTTGTTACAGTACTCCTCTGCGACCCAAGGAAATGCTAACTGCTGAACCTCTGAAGAACTCATCATCATCTCATCCATCATTGATGATAAGGATGGAACACGACTATGACTCATCCGAGGATCACTCTCACAAATAAACACCACTTGCTCTCTATCAGAACCAATGAAGATGGCCTTACTAATGAAGCAATCCATGATTGTCTGCACCGAATACAACCAATCCGTGTCTAGGATGAAATCATATAGTCGTATTCATAAACATAGGAAATCTCCCCAAGAGCGGTGTTGCCCCAACACTAGCTCACAGTCTCTACATACTTCAAACAAGTCCGCTGGACCTCCAACTAGCGTAGTCACCGCCAAGGGCAGTAGAAGCCTCTCTCCCTCAAGTCCCATAGCATGGAAAAGGGCAGGTGATATGAAGGAGTGTGTCACTCTTGAATCACACAAGGCATATAAAAAGGTAAAAAACCAGAAAAGGGTACCTCAAATGACATATGGCTCGCCCGAAGTTGGAAACGCTATAGCATGAATCTAACGACGACCTCCTCCATGACCTCTCTGACCCTGAGGAAAACCACCACCACCACCACAATCTACTCTCTGAGGATAATGATCGTCATGGGGTTGACCTCAACGTGCCCCGTCTACCCTCTGCTATCTAAAGCTGGTGCAACCGGCTACTGCTGCCTCCGCTTGAACTATCTCAACGGAGGAACCTGGAGCATGGTGCCTGGTGCACGATAGCTGCTCCGAAAGGTCGGGTACTCCTGCTGATGACCATGTCCACCACAAGAAAAACAAGCGCCTGGTCCTATGGAATTGGCCTGAGAGTTGCTGCCTCTGGAGAAACGAGATGGTAAGGGATGGGACCTACCCCAAGCTGAACGGAAACCCTTCTGCCCAAAAAACTGGGAACCCTGAACCACATCTCTACTTCGTGAGGAATCATGCCAATTCCCCTCTCGTGATGGTCAAGTCCTGGACAAAGTCCTCTCAACAACCTCTACCCATACCAGCACCATAAGGTATGTTTTTAGCATAAATATGAGGACCTGGCGCTAGATCTCTAGACACAAAGCTTCCACAAAATGTCTCCCCCTATCATCGTCATCTGAAAATAGGTCAGAAACATATCCTAAAAGGTTTCTGAAACAGATCCCCACCTCTCGAACACTGGAGCTCCCATGTCGAAGGGTAAGAAGCTCCTGCAGACTTGACGCTGTCACAGTCGAAGAAAGAAACTCGACTCTAAAATTGTCTCGGAACTCCTCCCATGATATTGATGACTCCTCACGATCCCCGAGGAACAAGAAGCACCACTGCGTCGCTGTTCCACGTAGCATCGTCACAACCAAGGACACCCAGTGCTCCTTCCGAGAATGAATTGAACTAAATCCAATCTCGACCTTCTCTAACCAGTCCTTCGTGACTGCATCTGAAATGGATCCCTCATACTTCTGCAGACTCTGGCGCTGAAACTCTCCGAGTTTCATCCCTTAAGTTTCATCTTCGTCATCCTATACCCTACGATGATCTACTGGAAGAACCTTCTGGAAATTTTCTGCACAAACCTAATGAGGTCATTGACCTAGATCCATACCTAAAAAATAACAAACCATTGGAGCTCCTAAAGCTGGAATATGGAAGGATCAAAATTAATTAATTAATTGTTTTCTTTTATTCATTTTAGGTTAACATATCCCAAGTTCTACCCATTCAACCATAGGCACAAAGAAGAATGATGCATGATCCTTTCCTAGGTCTCTACCCTGCAACCAGTATAACTTTGTTTAGTAGCCTGTGTAATATTAAAGGTCTTTACATCACATCATAGGGGGCCCTCAATGCCTATGTCTCATCTGGTCTCCAGTGCATACCTAACTTTCTAAACATGAATGACATTATTTCCCAACCAACCCATGCAACCTCACATGTTCCTAACTCCAAATTATATCTTATCCCTCAACCAGAGCTCTGATACCACTATGTTAGTCCCCCCTCCCAACAAAGTGTACCCCTCCTGAGTCGGTAATGTGAGAAGGGAGATAATGACCCCCGAGTCCCACCTCCAATAGGCCCCAAGTTGGCGACTAGCACCGAGGGTAAAGTAAACACAAAAATGGGAGGCATTACCCTCTAAGAGAACACATGCTGAAGAGAGAGATACTGTAGACACCAACTAACTCCAAATCAGAACTGAAATATAAAAGAAATCTCATGTTCACATATGTAATGTCATGAAAAATTACTACAACTGGAAGGGAAAACTATAAGTACCCAAAAGAAAGTAAAAAAAATAGCAACCACCAGTCCGAACAGCTCCTACAACCCCAAGCTCATAGAAATCAGCTTGATCTTCAACCTTCTCTATGTGACCTAAAAAATAGTTTATATATACATAGGGTGAGTATAACAGTATACTTACTCAGATCCTCCCCAAAGACTCTCATGTGAATGTAATGAATGTATGCTAAATCACAGTGAACAAAAAGTAAAACTAACTCGTCACCTAAACATGTATACTATGTTCCCAAACTCACCATGGATGCACTCACCAAGTAACGCATACAAGAATATATCATTTAATAAATAATATCAAGGGTACCCCACTACTACATCCCCACTGGGTTGCTGCTTTGCCCCAACGTCGCACGTCCAGAGCATCTCTCTCCAAAAAGGTTTTCTCGAAAACACCTGTGTGGAGCACCACAATATGCACCTCGTGCAACAGAACCCCCACGTCCACACACCAATGTAACCAGGTAGTCTCTGGGAGCCACCACAACTCACATAATTTGTATCATATGTCCGGTATTATACCTCAAGCTATTACATCCCATACACGAGTGATGATGTAAGAACCCTATTTTTTCTATAAAAGACTTTGTAATATTCTTGATGGTATTCTAGAGAAATTCCTTCAGACGACGTGAGATTCCAAGCCTTGGTGTGGTCAGAATTAAATTTTTAGTGCATTCACACTGGTCACTCCAAATAAATGAAATAACTCCTAAACAGCGATTCAGAACCTAAATCTAAGAGTACGGATGGGTCCGAAATGTAGTTTTTACCCTAGTAATGACATTAAGTATATCGGCGTGGGACGTTGGGACCCCCCGACCATTAACAAAACGTTAAACATATAAATAAAATAAAAATTTATAGGTTTAATGGTTAAACTCAAGTATCTCTTAAATGGTCACTCTGATGGGAAAACCGAGAGCACTGTTTAGTCTGTAGCGTGTCATTACCCTTTGAGGGGTGTAACTTTCACGGGCGCGGGACTTCTGTGAAAAATTTCCCCAGGGGAGTTTTCATAATTTAGCAGACTTAGACGTTATGTCTTATAAATTTTGAAAGAAGCCTCAGATTAAAATTCCGAGACTGTCTTTGTGCTCGGGAGGTGGGTTTTTACCTTAGGGGAGGCTTAACCTCGATCTCGTCGTGAGTTTCAGATGTGGGTTAATTTGGGGGTTTAAATTAATTAAAATTTTAATAATTTTTTTCATTATTTAAACATAATCTAACCCCTCCATATCCATTGTTTTCTTGGCAGAGGGAGCTCTCAATATAGGACTCCCAACTTCAACCTCCTCTCATCCTCCCCCTGAGCCAAGAAGAAGTGACGACGGTGGTAGCACGCCGAAGGTGTGAAGCGTTAGGCTACGCCCTACAAGAAGGCTTCGTTTTGTTTCGTATTAAGTTTCCGCACCTCCTTTGAATCCATAAACATGCATAGAATTGCTTCTTGATCATCGAATGTAGCCCATAAATGTGTATTACATGTATCTAAATTTCCGATTCTTGTTTCGGTTCGAATTTAGGAGCCCCGAGGTGACCGCAGTGCTTCGACGATGTTTCGAGGGTTTTTTGTGTTTTTCCGGCGGATCCGGGCACTCCGGGGAGCAGGCATGGCGGCGTGGCAGGGGTCCAATAAAAGGCACTGTCGGCCGAGTGGTCTGTGGCAACTTGGCCCTCTGGCTTCAGGCAGCAGGTGGCGGGTGCAGCCCGAGGCGTGGAAGGGTGGACCGAGGACGCAGCGCGTGACCCCGCAGGGGAAGAAAGACCCACATCCTGTGGGTCTTCACGTGGGATGACTGGCCCTAGGCCATTCTAAGTGTGGACCATGGGTCCATGGCCGGCCCATGAGGGTAAGCCGCGGGGCGGCGCTGCGAGCTGGGTCGGCCGGTGCAGGCCCGTCCAGGTTAGGCGGACCGGCCGGTCCAGGCTGGTCCAGCCCAAGGGGTTCGTCCCCTCGGATTTCGTACACCTGTATCTTCCACTATGGGTGTCCGTTTTGTATTTCATCTATGGAAGTGCGAACCTAGGCTTAAGTTAGAGAATATGAGATGGTTCTAGTGGTTCTAACTCCTAGTATGGGGGCCTCGGTGGAACGAAGTGTAAGTTAAGTGGCTTGGCGGGTTTCTGGGGGTTCGTGTTTTAAGCGGCGCAGACACATCTGACGTCCGTTTTGAGCGCTGACAGCGGAATTGTGACCCTAGTTCCAATGCGAAGTTTTCTATGGTGGTTTCATATGTTGAAACTGGAGTTGAGGAGTGGGAACCATGGCCTATCTTTTGAGCTGTGAGCAGAGTTTTGTAACTTTCTCAACGAATGTCAGTTATGGGCGTGCGAGCAGTTATTTTTGGGTGTTTTTTCGAGGGCATTGCATTGGTGAAATCTGTCCGGTTTAATTCTGCATGATGGTGCGGGCCCCATGAGGCCCATTTTTGGAGTTCATGTTGATTTCCATCAACTTCACTGGGTGTCTGATTCGGACATGTGAATAGTCAATATCGTGTACTTTTTCGAGAGGATCATAATGGTGTGATCTGTTCATAGCACTTCAAGACCGAAATGCGGGTCCCATGAAGCACCACTCGTGTGATGTACGAGGAAATGCATCCTTTTCTCTGGATATCTGTTGTACTCAAGAGAGTAGTCAATTTGATTTGTCTTCCTTAGGGGATCGAAATGGTGCGATGCACCCAACTATTTTCGAGACCGAGGCTCGGGACCACATGGCACTGTTTGGGCGTAAAGTGGTGTTAGCGACTTCTCCGTAGAATGGCTATTGGAAGCAAGTAAATAGTCAATCTTGCATGTTTTTCTACTAGAATATCAGTGGTACAATTCGTTTGGATGTGTGGAGTCTCTTTTAAGATCTCATTAAATGTGGAAGAATGAAAGTTATACTGGTGGGGGTTCTTCCTATGGTTTTTGTAGAGAACCCTTGCCGTTTGATCGTGTTCACTCTCGTGTGAGTGATGTTGATGTTTGAAGAGATGTGGTTGTCCATGCTAAGTCTGTGGAGGAATCAGGTTGGAGAATCTGTGTTTATGCCATTTTTCATTGACATTGGGTGTCGTATGCACGATAGCCCTTGCGCTGGAAATGTAGTATACTCTGGGAGTATATGTGAAAGCTGGGAAGTACATGATGTAGTTTTTACCTGAGAATGTTTGTGCTCTTCGTTTGGAGATGAGTTGGGGCCACACGTCGTGTGGGCCCCATGTGTGTGTCGTTTTCTAATTTACTAACCTGTGACCTCTCGTGATGTAGAGGGTCCTCCTGTTCTCAATGGATTTGACCAGCAGGGTTGAGTGGGTTTCCCCTTGGTTCTGTTCACGATTGTTTATCCCAGTTGGGTTGAGTGGTTTCCCTTGGTTTTGTTCTGGAGTTGGGTGGTTGTGCGATACCCACATAGTGTTCTATTGGATAGTGTTGTACTATCCAGTAGGGATGTCTAGAGTAGTTTTCGGTTTACCCTCCAGTAGAGAATGGGCAATGGGTTTCTAATTGAATACTTCGGGTTTACCCTCCAGCAGAGACTGGGCACTGGGTTTCTCATCGAATTCATTAGGTTTACCTTCCAACTGAGACTAGGCATTGGGTTTCTCATCGATTTATTTGGATTCACCCCCAGAAAAGACAGTGTAGTGGGTTTTTCATCGGTTCTTTTGGGTTTACCATCCATCATAGACTAGGCAGTGGGTTGCTCAACGACTTCTTCGGGTATACAGTCCAACAGAGACTGGGCAGTGGGTCGCTCACTGACTTCTAAGGGTTTACCCTCAAGCAGAGACTGGGCAGTGGGTCACCAGACGACTTCATAGGGTTTACCCTAAGGTAGAGACTGGGCAGTGGGTCACTCGACGACTTCTTAGGGTTTCCGCACCTATAGAGACTGGGCAGTGGGTCACCCAACTACCTCTTAGGGTTTACCCTCCAGCAGAGTCTAGGAATTGGGTTACCTAATGACTTCTTTTAGACTCTGTCCTTTTCTAATAGGCTAGTCTGTGGTTTTTTTCCGTGACTCCCGGAGTGGGACCCTTGGTTGTATGGGTTAGTGATGTGACAACTTTGGCTTTGAGAAGACCTCTCGATTGTGTGGTAGTGATGTGATGTGGTTTGAATTTCCCCAAAACTCTCAAGTATGAGCCTCGATTTCCCTATAAAGACGTATCCCGGAGATGCGACCTAAAACCGTGCGGGCAAGTCAGTGCCGCCCAAAGCGGATAGTGTCGAGATGTGGTGATTTGAGCACCTTGACTTGCAGTTCGAGGTAGACGTATGGGATACTGGGCGTCGATGGTGTTTACTTCTGGGACTTTTGGATACTCACTTATTTGGGATGATCTACATGATGGAGATCCCATTATGATCTTGTTCGGGCTGATTGATTGAGCATATGGATATGTATATACCTTGTTCCAGTACCCACATCTTGTTTTTGGTTACTCTCCTTCCAGGAGAGGTGAAGACGTGCAAGGTATGCCACGTGATTTCCATGTCTAGCATCTCATGGTTGGATGAGTCTACTCTCCTAGTATAGGTAGCGAAAACTTAACGATAAGTTCATCTTTTCATCGCTTATAGCTCCTTGTGTTTGGATGAGTCTACTTCCTTCCACTTTGTGTGTTGCGGTATACTCTTTACTGCACTCTCAGTTGTACTCCTTTACTCTTCCCTATTCGATCTACTACTCACCTCTTCAGTACTTCCTTTTTTTCTCCCTCGTGCCTTCGGGGAATCCTAATGAGTATTTTTATACTCACCCCTACTTGGGCTTTGACTGCACTTGGTGTGCCCTTACAGATGACAGAAAGGTTGGTCCACTAGAGCTTTGGAGTTCGAGAGTTTGGACCACGTGCGGTGGTCGTAGTCAGGTTCCAGCTGTGGCACTCTCCCAGCTATTTTACTTTTGATTACCTATTTTCAGGTTATGGACCTTTTCTAGTTGGGAACATTTTTCACCTTTTCTTTTCTATTTACCTTCAGCACTTGCTTTGTAATGTTTATAGGTAGATGCACTTGTGGTTTATTTATAGCAATAGGTACTTTTATTTTCATTCTACTAGGCACTTCTGCATTGAGTGGGCTGAGTGTGTGTGTATAGGTACTTTGGAAAAGGCATCCATGAGTTGTTTAGCCTTTGACGCTAATCGCCAGCCCCTGGCCTATAGAGGCGGGCTTGGGGTAGTTGCGGCTTGAGCCCGGGGTAGGTTCGGGACGTGAAAAAGTGGTATCAGAGAAAGGTTCATTCCTTGGGATATTGTTCGGACGTCCCTAAAAAGGAATTGGTTGGGATTTAGGGAAATAGTGTCAACATGTCTTGAGAGTGGCTCTCAGGCTAGGTAGTCTAGTAATTGTGTGGCAGGCGACATATCCATTCACCAGGACCCTGATAACCCGCTTGCCAACTTGGCATGCTGAGACACCCGTTGTTGGGAAAATTGGATTGTACATCACATAAGAATGAGTCTTGACTGTCCTTATTGAGTCAGATCCCCATTGTTTTTACTGTTATATACATATATGCTCATCTGACTCCAGCACTTCTTAATAACATTAAAGATGTCTCCGAGAAGACAACCAACCATGATACCAGATTTGGTTCGTGACGACGACCCTATGATCTAGGAGGGCTCAGTCTGGGACCCATCATGTGAGTCCCTTTTTCCGGGTGGGCACGTAGCAGCACCCCCACCTGGTGAGCAGTAGATAGCTTCACCAGAGCAGACTGAGCTTGAGAACAGGTTGAGCGCGCTCCGTGAGTTCCAGCGACAGAGACCAGTGAGGATTAGAGGTGAGCCAAACCCTCAGGCAGCAGAGGTTTGGCTAGAGATAGTGGTTCACCTTTTCAAGCATGTGCAGATGCCGAATGATATTATGGTGGCTTTGGCCGATAACCTTTTCGATGGAGCAACAAGGTGTTAGTGGATTCTAGTGACTCAGTTTCTTGACGAGTCTCCAATTTTATGGGGCGACTTTCAGCTGCTGTTTCATGAGGAGTTTTACCCCTCCTCCTTACGCATAGTTCTGATCTAGTATCTCCTGCAGTTTCGGATGGGAGGGATGACAGTGACCGAGTATGCGACTATGTTCTTCGGCTGTGCACGCTTTTACCCGGACATGTTCCATGATGGCAACTTCTGAGCGCAGAAGTTCGAGCAAGTTCTCTGCAGAGATATTCCTTCTTTCATATTTCCATTGACCATTTCCACATATTCTAGGGTGTTAGAGCAGGCACAGGTGACAGAGAGCTTCCTGTCACGTTCTACAGTTTGTGGTGGCAGGAGGGTCGACAGAGCTGAGACGTCTGCTACAACTAGCAGCTGTCAGTAGACAGAACCGCGACGCAAGCGGCCATCCACCCGCCAGTTTCAAGGTTTTGGTCATGCACCACAGTGGAAGAAAAGTGTAGGGCCTTAGCCAAAGATACCCTTCTATGAATGGACTCAGGGGTGTGGTCGTACACCACAGTGGTGCCATAGGGTACCAGTGTAGCTCAGAGAGAGTCAGTGTTATGCTTGCAATGGGTGAGGTCACTTGGCACAAGACTACCTGACCAGGCACGTAGAGAATATCGGGTAGGGAGCAGGTGTACCACCATGACAGAGGCAACTTTTTGATCGGTGTAGCACCCATTGAGGTGGTGCTTGCAGAGGAGTGAGAGGAGATGGAAGTGGAGGAAGACCTTACGAGGTCTTCCCATCACCACCTGGTGGTCCACGTTAAGATCCAGGAGCTAGCAGTTGGGACCACAGACAGCCCCGAGCTTTGGATGTCTATGATCCTGCAGAGCATTATGCAATAAGAGGTATTCTCTACAGCTCTTCTACATTTTGATGTATAATTCTTAGGCATTGTGTGTGAAATTATTTTCTCCATACTCCTTGTTTGAGTTATTTCCAGGGTGATGCAGGGTGTCAGTGTAACCCTGCGTCAGTAGAGTAGAATACGTGGAACCTTTTTCTTTAGTTTATGGTGTCGACTCCTTCACATTCCAAGCATGTAACAGAGTCTTGGTTGCGAGACATCAACTATGAATCATACGTGACCAGATATCCTTGGGCATTTCACCATATAGATATTCTAAAGGAGGGAATCACTGGACATTGTCCCAGGTCCAAACAGTGATTCCACTCGTGGCGTGCGACGTGGGGTTCGGTAGGGGAGGTGAGCTACCCCCGAGGGCCTTCGGGCCGTTTGAGGCCGTGCGAAGGGATGGCAAGGTTCCTTACCACCTTTCCCTAACCCTAAAGGTTGGTTTGGGTGCATAGCATCTCCCATGTGATTCACCCGAGAAGAAGTGCGTGTGCTCCTATGCACGTCATCAGAAAAGGGAGAGCTCGCGTGAATACATCAAATCCTTTGTTCTGTGTGGGGTGACGCAAGACTGTGCAAGAGTTCTTCTGGGTACGGGAGTGCTAGGTGTGGGCTTAGTACCCTGAGTTGTTCCCTTGTTTAATTTTCATGGATTAATTACTTGAAGAAAGGAATGATTTAAGAACCCGATTTTTTCTATAAAAGACTTTGTAATATTCTTGATGTTATTCTAGAGAAGTGCCTTCAGACGGCATGCAATTCTGAGCCCTGGGGTGGCCGGAATAAAATTTTCAGTGCGTTCACATTGGGAACACCAAATAAATGGGATAAATCCTAAATGGTGATTCAGATCCTAAATTTGAGAGTATGGATGGGTCAGAAATGGGGAGGTTATGCTAGGAACGACATAAAGCATGTCGATGAGGGACGTTGAGACCCCTTGCCCGTTAACTTAACGTTAAACAGATAAATAAAATAATTAACTTATTCATCTCATTATAAAACTCAAGTATCTCTTAAATGGTAGCTCGGACGAGAATACCAAGGGAACTGTTGAGTCCGGAGCGTTCCGTTTACCCTAGGAGGGGAGTAACATTCATGGGCGCGGGCCTTCTGTGAAAAATGCCGCCAGGGGCGTTTTCATAATTTAGCAACCTCAGATGTTATGTTTTATAACTTTTGAACAATCCCTAGGATTAAAATTATGACATAGCCATTGTGCTCGGGAGGTGGTGTTTACCCTAGTGGAGTCTTAACCTCAATCTCATCTTGAGTTTCAGATGCAGGTTAAATTAGGGGTTTAAATTAATTAAAATTATAATAATTTTTTTCTTTATTTAAACACAACCTACAATGCTCCCTCTCTTTTTTTTCCTGGTGGAGGAAGCTCTCAATCAAGATATCCCAACTTCAAACTCCTCTCCTACTCACCCTTATACAAGCGGATGTGATGACGGTGGTGGTGCGCCGATGGTGTGAAGCACCGGGCTACGCCCAACAAGTAGGTGTGTTTTTGTTTCGTATTAAGTTTCCACACCTCCTTTGAATCCATAAACATGTGTCGAATTGCTTTTTTATCATCGAGAGAACCCAATAAATATGTAGTACATTTTCCGAGCATTCCGATTCTTTTTTAGGATAGAATTTCTGAGTCCTAAGGTGACCACATCGCTTCCATGACGTTTCATGGGTTTTTGGTGTTTTTCCGATGGATCTGGGCACTCTGACGGTATAGCGCGGAGGTCCGAAGAGCAGGCACGACAGCGCGGCGGGGATCCAGGAAGAGGTGCGGTCGACCAAGCGGTTTGTTGTGGCTCGGAACTCCGACTTCAGGTGGCAGGCAGCGGGTGCTGCACGCGACGTGGAGGGGTGGACCGGGGTCGCGGGGGACCAAGGACACCCGTCCTGCGGGTCTTCACGCATGACGAATGACCCTCAGCCAGTCTGAGCTTGGACCGTGGGTCCACAGACGGCCCGCGCGGCTATGTCGTGGGCTGGTGCTGTAAGACGGGCCGGCCGGCGTGGGCCGGCCCACGCCGAGCGGACCAGTCGGTCCAGGCCGGTCCAGCCCAAGAGGTCTGTCCCCTCTAATTTCGGACACCCGTATCATCCACTATAGGTATCAGTTTTGCATGCCGCCTACGGCAGTGCGAACTTCGGATCGAGACAAAGAATATGAGATGGATTCTGGGGTTTTAACTCCTGAGATGGGGGCCTCAGTGGCACGACGCTTAGTTAAGTGGATTGGTGTTTTTCCGGGGGGTTTGTGTTTTAAGCGGTGAGGACACATCCGGCGTCTGTTTTGAGCGCTATCAGCGGCGTTGGGACCCTAGTGCCGAGGAGGAGTTTTCCAAGGTGGTTTCACCCATTGAAACCGGAGTAGAGGTGTGGGTCACATGACCTGTATTTTGAGCTGCGATCATCATTTTATAACATTCTCATCGGATGTCCGTTTGGGGCGTGCAAACAGTTGTTTTGGGTGTTTTTCCGAGGGCATTGCATTGGCGAAATCTTCCTGCTTTAATTAAGGATGATGTTATGGGCACCACATGTCCAGTTTTGGGATTTGATGGTGATTTCCATATTTTTCACCGAGTGTCCGATTTGGACAATTGAATGGTCAATCTCGTGTACTTTTTCGAGAGGATCACAATAGTGCGATTCGTTCGTAGCGCTTCAGGACCGGGATGCATGTCCCATGAAGCACTGCTCATATGTGGTACAGTGAAATGCATGTTTTTTTCTAGATATCAATTGTACTCATGTGAGCAGTCAATTTGACATGTCTTCCAGAGGGGATCGAAATGGTGTGATGCACCCGAATGTTTTTGGGACCGAGGCTCGGGACCATGGGGCGTTGTTCGGTCGTAAAGCAGTGTTAGCGAATTTTCTGTCGAATGAATATTGGAGGTGAGTAAGTAGTCTATCTCACATGTTTTTCTGTGAGGATTACAATTGTTAGATCTGTTTGGATGTTCGGAATCTCTTCCGAGATCTCATTAAATGTGGAAGCAAGAAAGGTGTACCGGTGGGGGTTATTCCTGCCGTGTTTGTAGTGAAACCTTGCCATGTGATCATGTTCACTCCTGTGTGAGTGAAGTTAATGTTTGAAGTGATGCTATTGGCCATGCTAGGGCCGTGGAAGAAGCAGTTTGGAGAAACTGTGTTTACGCCTTTTTGCGTTGACATTGGGTGTCGTGTTCACGATAGCCCTTGGGCTGGAAATGTAGTATAATTTGGGAGTATTCGGGAAAGCTGGGAGGTACATGTTGTAGTTTGTACCTGAGAACATTTGTGTGCTTTGTTTGGATATGAGTTGGGGCCACACGTCGTGTGGGCCCCATGTGTGTTTCGTGTTCTACTTTACGTACCTTTGACCTCTCGCGACATAGAGGGTCCTCTGATTATCGATGGTTTCGACCAGAAGGGTTGAGTGGGTTTCCCCCTTGTCCAGTTCATGATGGTTTAGACCAGTAGGGTTGAGTGGTTTCCCCTAGTTTTGTTCTGGATTTGGGTGGTTCCGCGATACCCACTATATGATCTGTTGTCCAGTGTTGTACTATCCAGTAGGGATGGCCAGAGTAGTTATGGGTTTACCCTCTAGTAGAGACTGAGATGTGGGTTGCTCATCAACTTCTTCAGGTTTACCCTCGAGCAGATACTGGGCAGTGGGTTTCTCATCGACTTCTTCGGGATTACCCTCCAGTAGAGACTATGAAGTGGGTTCCTCGTCAGCTTCTTTGTGTTTACCCTCCAGCAGAGACTGTGCAGTGGGTTGCTCATCGACTTTTTCAGGATTACCATCCATCAGAGACTGGGCAGTGGGTTTCTCATCAACTTCCTCAGGTTTACCCTCCAGCAGATACTGGGCATTGGGTATCTCACCGACTTCTTAGGGTTTACCCTTTAGCAGAGACTGAGCGGTGGGTCACCCAATGTCCTCTTAGGGTTTACCCTCTAGCAGATACTGGGAAGTGGGTCACCCGACGACCTCTTAGGGTATACCCTCCAGCAGAGACTGGGCAGTGGGTCACCCGATAACCTCTTAGGGTTTACCCTCCAATAGAGTCTGGGCAGTGGGTTACCCAACGACTTCTTTCAGACTCAGTCCTTTTCTACTATGATAGTTTGTGGTATGTTTTTATGACTACCAGAGTGGGACCCTTGGTTGTACGGTTCAGTGATGTGACATCATTTTCTTTGAGAAGACCTCTCGGCTGTGTGACAGTGACGAGTTGTGGTTTTACATTAGCTAGAAATCTCAAGTACAAGGGGTGCTTTCCCCACCAAGATGCATCCTTGAGATGCGACCTAAAACCGTGCGTGCGAGTCAGTTCCGTCCAAAGAGGATAGTGTCGAGGTGCGGTGATTTGAGCCCCTTGACTTGTAGTTCGGGGTAGACATACCAGATACTGGGCATAGATGGTGTTTACTTCTGGGAATGTTGGCTACTCACTTTCATGGGTTGAGCTACAGGATGGAGATCCCCTTATGATCTTGTTCAGGCTTCTGGATTGAGAATTTAGATATGTATATACCTTTTTCCAGTACCCACTTCATGGGTTTGGTTACTCTCTTTCCAAGAAAGTCGAAGATGTGCGGGGTATGCCACATGATTTCCGTGTCTAGCTTTTCATGGATCGATGAGTCTACTCTTCTACTATAGGTAGAAAAGACTCGACGAGAAGTTCATCTTATCACCGCTTCTCGCTCCTTGTGTTTTGACTAGTCTACTTCCTTCTTCTTGGTGGTTTGAGTTGTACTCTTTACTGCACTCTCGGTTGTACTCCTTTAATCTTCCGTGTTCGATATACTCCTCAACTCCTCAATACATCCTTTGTTGCTCCCTTGAGCATTCGGGGCATCCTACTGAGTGTTTTTATACTCACCCCTTCTTGGGATTTTCCCGCACTTGGTGTGCCCTTGTAGATGACAGACAGGTTGGTTGTGACTTCAGCGGAGCTTAGGAGTTCAAGATCTTGGACCGCAAGCAGTGGTCGTAGTCGGGTTCCAAGTTTGGGACTCTCCCACTTGATTTACTTTTGTTTACCTGTTGCCGGGTTGTGGCAATTTTCTAATTGGGCGCGTGTTTGTCCCCTTTTATTTTCAGTTTACCTTCAGCACTTGCTTTGTACTGTTTAGAGGCTGATGTACTTATGGCTTATTTATAGCAGTTGGTACTTTACTTTTCTTTCTACTTTGCAATTATGCATTGAGTGGGCTGCGTGCGTGTATACAGGTACTTAGGCAGAGGCCTCCCTGAGTTTTTTGGCCTTCGGCGATGGTCGCCAGCCCCTGGCCTATGGAGGCAGGCTTAAGGTAGTTGCCACTCAAGCCCAGGGTAAGGTCGGGTCATGACAAAGGATCCTCAAGACATCACATCCTATACACGTTACATCTATAGTATTCCATAGAAAACATTATCTAGAATATATATGTGTGAATAACTACAAGCCATTATAGCCCTATACACACATATTTGGAGAAACTAACCAACGTTCCTACCACCACAAGTAACTACCAAGAGAAGAGAGCAGTGCCAACGGAGGTAGTCATCCATTCATCCTCCCACCAGAATGTTGGGAAAACACTCCCAAGGGCTCAAAATCCCCAAGGTGTCAGTTTCCCTTACCGATAGGGTGGAGTAGCATATAGAAACACAAAAATTACAGAATATACTATAACTTACAACCGCACTATGGGCATAACATAGTCTTAGATACTACTGTATCTAAAATCTCTCAGAATCTAGGCTGATACTTCGAAGACGAGGTATCTTATAAGCACACAACCATTTAAAGAGATTTATTTGATTGCATCATTCATTTTTTATCATTTCCACTTTATGTTAATAAATTATTTACACATTAATTACCCATGAACAATTCCACATTAAAAATCATTATCATCACACCCAAAGTCCATTGTTCCTTCAAAATCAGAACCTCATCATTATGTTCCAGAAACTCCATCTCCATGGGTTAACTCCAATTATTAAATTATTCATTATAAAATTACTTTTCCACATTCCCAGGCATTCTATAAAAATATTCTATACTACTAAACACAAGGGGGCTCAACATGGTGAGAAGATGTACTACCCGTCATGTCTTTTATGCTTATAGCAAGAGCATATACCCATCCTTCCTTGATAAGCTAAACACGGAAAGCACGTGGCATACCTTATGTGTCTTCGACTTTTTCAGAAGAAGGGTAAGTAAGACCAGATGCCTTGAGCAGTGGAGAAAAGTAAAGAATACTAACAACCAAAGAAAAAGCAAGAATCCAACAATCAAATCCGGCCCATTTCATCAGCCCTGGTGTCCTCCCCAAAACCAACATTCATAAACCGATGCATCTCACCACTATAGGCATCATATGCTGCCACAACCAAAACCCTCCATGACCCCACATATCACAACATCCATCCAGGATCACATCAAATCACAATTAGAAGGAAAGAAACATCATATTAATTGGGCTCTTGGCCCTTTAACTATCAAGAGGGTAACTCAGAACCATTTAAGGAATTATCAAACAATCAGTTTCATTATCCATCTTTAATTAACAGATTTATTATTCATAGGCTCCAAAATTTGGCAAACATAATCTGTACGCTATCCCATATAATTAAATATTCTTGCTGCACAAATTTGATTTACATCAAATTAAAACAAGGAGAACTAGATTCATTTAAATACCTCTGTATCCATATCCAACAATTATCAATTACTTTTAGTTTATGTTATTTACCAATTTCCATCAAGAACAAACAACTAAGAAAAGAAAGCATAGATATCACACTATCTAGCAAAATAAGAGGTAATAACATACGATCGATATCAATTTATTTATCTGTTTAAAATATTTATTATGTCAATTCTATTGTCATCCTGTATGATTAAACATGCTAACAATACAGTTGCACGTAAATGAAAAGAGAATCAATGAATGCCCTACCTCAAATAGTTCCTCACATTCTTTATCTACACAACGAGTCACAATCCTCCTATCGCAACAACTATATCCACCCGAGGATGTCACGGTACGACCGCACCATCCAAACCCCAAGAAAAACCCCATTAGAAGCATGGATATTACATGCTATAATATGGAAAGGAGAAATATGAGATGATTATCCCCAAAGGAATGACGATAAAACATACCTTATATAGAAGATTGATCGATACAACTTGGTTGCATCAAAATAGGGCGGAACCAATCCGAGGAGTAATTTTTTATTGTGAAACTCCTATGGGAAGGATTAAGATGTTATATCATCTCATAGCTGAGAAAAATGTGGAAGAACAAGGGAGGAAGATATCTTGTCCCTTTTTATGATTTAATGGGGCGATAGATTAATATACGCTTAATTCCCCATTAAAAGTGGATCACATTAACCCATGCGGTTTGACCAAGTAAAAACATCCCGAGGCATAGGAATAATTAATATAGGATTTATGGCCTTGGAATTGGCCTTAAGAGTCCTTAAAATAAGTCTTTAAATGTATTTTACGTCAAAGGAAATGTCAAAGGGGTGAACTATAGGAAGCTGGAAACACTGTACACCTACAATTACTGTACACCTACTATTGCGGTACACCTACCATTACTGTACACATACCGTTAGATGGTACTAATTGTGGTTACCGATAGGGATCACTATTCTGGAAGCACTGTACACCTACAATTACTGTACACCTACTGTTAGAGGTTACTGATAGAACTCACCATTCTGGAAACATTATACACCAACCATTATTGTTCACCTACAGTTACTGTAAACCTAACGATAGAGGTTACCGATAGACCTCACTATTCTGGAAACACTATACACCTACTATTACTGTATACCTACAATTACTGTACAACTAATGATAGTGGTTACCGATATACATCACCGTTCGGGGAACACTATACACTTACCTTTACTGTACACCCACCGTTACTATACACCTACCGATAGAGGTTACCGATAGACCTCACCGTTCTGGAAACACAATACACCTACCATTATTGTACACCTACCATTACTATACACCTACCGTAAGAACAGTTCACATAACCTCTCTGATAGGACTGTTCACAGAACCTCACTGATTGAACTGTTCACAGAACCTCATCGATAGATCTGTTCATTGAATTTGAAATTTGGAAAAGTGTTGGGGATAAGTCCCCTTAACATCCTAGAACACCTCAAGCACCAAATTTTCCCAAATTAATGAATGGTAGATGTCTGAGCCATTGCATAGTAACCAATATTTCTTGTCATATGGAAGAATAATAAACTAATGAATTAAATATTAAGAAAACCCTCCTCCCCTTCATATAAAACTCACCCACACTCCCCTCTTCCCTTCACTCATCCCAAGAAATGTTCCATGCCTATATTATTCTCAAATATCTCCCCAATCTCCTCCCCCAAGTGTAGAAACCTGTGGCCTCCTCAAAAGGCCAAATACACTCCATTTAAAAGGATCTCAGGTAGATTAATACAAGTGGTAAAGTCCTCTTTTCAGTTTTATTACATTCCTTTCAAGTTTCATTGTTTAATTTCTTTATCATTAAATCTCATCATCCAAATGTAATGAAAACCCCAGTATATTATATGTACCATAGGTAGTGATGAGGTCATGATTCATTAACGTGGTGACACTAGCATGATGTAGGTCAGATGATGCATGCATTACATTATATTGGGACTTTAGGCAACGTTATTGGGCCAGTTAGCCTTGGAATGACTGGCTTTGTAATGTCTCTTCATCTACCCAGATTAAAATAGGTCAATTATTTAAAACTAAAAAATATTCTTAAACCCAAAAATTTGGAAAATATATATCATGAATAATAGTTACATTATCATAAGATTCGGTGTCAACAATATGATAATGTGATGGTGTATATGTGGTGACTGACACATGGTTTAGGGATTGAGTTCCCTCCACCACATGAAGATGATCCCATGCCACCTCAGTGTCATTGTTATTATTTTTTAATTGTTTTCCATATAATATATATGTTTTAATTTTATAAAAAAATGTAATTTTTTTTGTTTTCTATGAATTTTTTAAACACTTTTTTGAAAATAGAACACTTCTTCTGTTACAAATATATTTTTCAATGGATAGAGAACCTCAATCAGGATAACATTTAAATAAAAAATTTCCATGGATATTCAAAATCATTATCTAATTATATAGTAGTTAATTATTCTTGGAAATAATGTTTTTCCATAACAATCAGTTGTTTCGATCAAAAATATATTCATCACATAGTCTATCACCTCTAATAATAATTGTAACAACCCATCGTAATTAATATTATTTAAGGATTTATTTTCCAATATTTTTTAGTTCTATGTATTTTCATCACAATTTTATTTTTGTGCATTAACCCATCATAACTAATCCCTCATGAAAAACCATTTCCCATTGCGTTACTATTACTCAATTGACTATAAAATGGACTATTTATCCAATTGATACTTGTATCTCATTAACCAATTAACAATATCAAACAAAAATAGAAACCTTATCATAATGGTTACTTACCACTAACTGAAACATACCCCTTAAACTACAACAATTATACCCTTATAACCTCCAAAAATAGGCTTATTTTTTGAATAATTTTCCCTTGGTTTTTTATTTTCTTTTATAATTTTGACACAAATACATTTTTTTCACATATTTATTAAAGTGGTTTATATATACATCATACTCTTTTTAGACTATAAACTAGGGAATTTTTTGTAACATTTTTTAAATTTATTATTTTTTCTTTTTTATTTACTACTTGGAAATTTGTTATTGATTTCTATTTCTGTACTCTCTTATCATAAAATTATATCGTGGTATATATATTTCACATTTTCATCTACACTGGTATTCCCTATTAATATCTGCATGCTCATCCTAACTAATGGTTGAATATTAATGAATGTGAATATTTAAAAATTAATCACGCAATCTAAAAATTATTTACATTCACTCATCACACTAAAAATGTTTACATTGAATTTCAATAAATGGTAAAATGTGGTATTTTTCTCCACATATTTATATAAGAAATAACAAAGAGAACACTTCTATTTTTTGAGATTCAATGGTTGATAACAAAACTTGCTATGTCAAATATGTCAAATAATATTTTAAAATAATATATAATTATCTTCCGTATTTTTTAAAAACATAATTATAATATTTTGAATAATTTAAATGAAATTTGATATAGAAAAAATATATTTTTGTTGGATATTTTTTAAAGTAAACCTAGATTTTAGAAACATCCATATAAATTATTGAAAATTACCTTTTAACGTAATGAACATTGAGTTATAAAAAACAAGATTGACTCAAAAAATATGTGACCTAGCTTTTTTGTGGTGAAAATTAAAATTTATTAGGTCTTTAATATGGTTTTATAATATAGGGAAGATCCCAGGTCATCTCTCAAGGAGTAATGTTTAACATCCTAGGTAAATATAGAATAAGGATTTTTCATATTTTTCATATTATTTTTGATTTCAATATTAAATTTACTTTAAATGGGATGCAATGTTTAATGTAGTACCTGGCATGCAACTATGGGTTTCTCTGAAATCTCAAGTTAAAAACAATGTTGAGTCATACTGATAAATAAGATTATAATATAAAAATTTTAAATGGTAGTTAATGCCTAGTAATTTTATTGGTGGGAATGAAAAGAAATAAAAATATTATTATTAGACATATTTTCACTTTTTTTAAATTTATCCAATAAAATTTAAAGTCTTAAAATGAGAATGAATAATATTTTAAGCATAAATACTCTAATATTTTGAAAATGTAGTTTTACCACCTATTAATGGAATCCCATTTTTGAATCTAGTTTTTTTCACTTTTATATGTTTCATTTGACAAAATAGACATATTATTTAGAAAAGGGACATCAATATTTATTTTGCGTAAATTTTTGTTATTTTTCCGATAAAGTTCATTTTGTAGTGAACAGTGAAAAATACTGCATTTTATGTCAAAACTGTCTCTTAGTCTAATTTATTTATATGCATATATTGTACTTGTAATTGGTTTTAATATGTAATTATATTCTATGTTTATCATCAAATCCAATTTTGTACATTGGATGTAATTTCCCATTGAAATTGAACAGAAACACATGTCAATCTTTTGATAGTTTTTACTTCATAAAAACACACCTTTTACTTTGGACAACATGAATTAAATTTAAATAAATTTCAATAACATCTATGTTTTAAATTTTTAAAAATGGATTATATATTATGAATTAGGAGTTCCAAATTTTTAAAATAGTTTTCTTTTATTTTTAGACATTATTAATAGTAAATTCAGTAAATATTTTATTTACCATTGTTAAAGGGTAAATCTGGTAAATATGGTTAGAAGATTGTATTATAATAATAATAAATTACCGTAAGACATGTTCTAACCCTATTTTGTTATAAATTTACAATCATGGTCATCCCTGGGTCGATTTTAGGACCCCATTGAGCCACTTGTGTGTGGAAATGACATTCAATTACTTTAAATTTAATGTTTTGGAAAATATAATGAATACAAGAATATTTTAGTAAAAAAAATTTATATGGGGTTATATATGTTATATCTTCGACTATAAATAATAATTAGAAAAATAAAAATATCTCCTAAATCATGATATTTTATTTAAAATTTAATGACATCAAACAAATTAATTTATTTATGACATAATGGTGATATAGTGAATACCTTATTAATGAATGATTTAAATAAATGAGATTATAAATATTGAAATAAATTTATTTGGAACCTTTTTATACCATACACGAATTTTATGGATGCTTATTAATAGTTATATTTTTATTAATGAATTTTCTTCGAATTAATCATGTTGTTATGATGTTTTAAAAAGTTATGATATGAATAGTATAAAAATTTACATAAATGACTATTTAAAAGCCTTAATATTTTATAAAATGATATAATATTTATAAAATAATAATATTAATCTTAATGACATATATTATGTTAAAAATTATATTAATTATCCAATTTCATGTCACTTTGCATTTTACAGTAACTATGGTAACCATATATTACGAATATACAAGAAGAAATGGTAAAAGATAAATAAATTTACTAAGGGTTAAAGCTAAAAAATATGGTTTATTTTATGACATAAAATTGCCTAAAACCCATATTATAATCGGATTTCAACCCATAATTATATGATCTTCGAAAAATATCACTTTTTTGTTATTAAATTTTGAAAATCAATCAATAATAAAACAATATTTCAAGACATTCCTAAAGTGCCCCTCCTTCATCTTATAAAAGGACATCACCTATAAACCATTACCCAAACCTCTCAATCCCCCTGTATCTTATAAAAACTACCAATAAGATCCCAAAATTATTACATTCCTCATAGAATCCATCCCTTATGAATAATTCAATTCAAGAAATCCATTTTGCTCAAATAAAAAGAAGTTACCTGATTTGAGGTAACATCTTCTCTGAAGTTCAATTCCATTATATTTCCTTATCCACTAAATATTGTATTCTCATTAATTGTTTATATAAAATCAAAAGTATCCTCAATATAATTGGTTTTTTATGATATATATTCGAACTACACTTAAACACACCTCCGTCTAATGAGTATAGAACATACTATTTCTATGGACGATGAACTACTTCCTCACGAAACAATGATTGTTCAATATTATCCTTCCATCCTTATGGTGGCCACAATGATGGAACTATAATTATATATGATATTTATTATATTTATTATATATATATATATGATTCTATAATTCTCTTTTAGAACATACCTTTATGGTTTTCATGTTGTATAAATACGATAATTTCATTTGAGGAAGTATGGACTACTACCCCTCAAAGTGATATAACACGTTCATGATACAAATGGAATGTATAAAGGATGTAATAAATTAACTTATGGAACATATATGAAATAAATATTATAATCTAATTATAATATACATATGAATAAATTATTTTTCATTCTTTAAAATATGAAAAAAATTTAAAGTTGTGTTAATGCGTACGTACGGGTAACCGTCTCCATGAACGATGCATTTCAATTATTATATCCAGATGATAAAAAATATTCTAAATACATATATAATGGATATATATGATATATATGATATCTAAATCATTAATATCATTCTGGAGATAATGTACTTTTAACTACATGGACAATTTTTAATTATAACATGTTCATTTATGACTCATGTTCCGAACATCGACAAAATGTCCAATATGAACTCAAATAATTAACTAATTATTATAGAAAGGTAATAAGTAATATAAAAGTAATAAAAAAACATGAAAATTTTTATGAATTCAAGTATAAATAAACTTAGGATTATTATTTAGGAAGAACAACGAACATGCGAGAAAAGTCTGACTCGAAGTTAGGGACTTCATCTCCATCAACATTATTGGAGGAATATTTTGATTTATACATAACCTGATTTTATACGTTGTAAAACCCCCATCTACATTTAATTTCATTCAAAGGGAATATTTTTTCTATATTGATTTTTACTAAAAGATGAAGGGAATTTTTCTTTTTAACATACGCGGTGACAACGAGATTTTCACCGCTACGAGAATTATTTGATATTTGGCTTCCTTGACAAGATGTGGTTTTTTTAAATTGAAAATAAATACCATATAATCTTTTTACGTATTTTTCTATTATAAATGGTTTTCAAAGTGGATTTACTATTTCAATATCTTGAAATTATTTCTTGTGATTGAAAATAAAATTTTATGATTGAATTGTTGTTATTTGAAATCTTAAATGTGATATGATAATATGATAATACTTGAAAACTTGGCCGGTGGTTATGTGATAAAAAAAATTATGGTTGGTTTCGGGAAAAAACAAGGATGAGTGATTACATTATAACCTCCAATGCATTGTGTATGGAAGTCAGCCGTATAGCTATTCCTTTTTTGAGAATGAATTATGGAATTCGATTTTATGGTTATTCAATTTAAATATGATCATGTAACCCATTTACATTTATATACTATATGATGCATTATATAGGTTTTATTGTAATATTTTGGTTAAAAAAGGTTAATAAAGGAGATATTATTTAGTGAAGAGTGTTTACTACTTCATAAAGGTGAAATGTATTTCTTATGATAATGTATTCATGGTGTACATGTTGTTTCAAAAAACTAATATTTTTCTTTATTTGTGTATCCCATACTGAGATTATTTCATATACTATTTTTTGAAATCTTTATAGCATGAATTAAAGCTAAACATAGTCAAGGATGGGATCATTGAAAAGTTGTGATGTTTAAGCATGAAATGAAACCATGTTCTTTTTTAAATATTATTTATTAGTGAGAATGGAAATTGAGTAGAAGTTCCTACTTTGTAATAATAAAGCTATAATGTATATGTTATGACCTAGTTCTCTGAAGATATTAACCTAAAATAATCCTCATTCTGAATTGTTAACTTAATTCAAGATTATGAAAGGTTTAAGACTAGGTCCTTATTTTTGATATCAGAGGTCTGTTTAGATAACTTTTGGAGTTATAATTTTGTTAATAGAATATCCCGAAATGATTTTTACATTATGGTCAAATAGAAATGATATAGAATTTAAAGATTACAATGTTTCTTCATTTAATATATTTTTGTTCAGAATAGTTTTCCATAGAGATAACACGGAAGTAGTGCTGGTAAGGAATATAGAGGAGAATAACCTTCCAAATCATCATCCCGATATGGTTAGAATTGGAATTGAATAGTTTTTTTTGCAGTAATGGAATAGTTAAACTATGATATAAATGTGGGTAGTATACATGAATGAGATAAACCAAATCAACTACAGAGGAACACATCTATAGTAGAGCACTTCATGAGGCAACATCCTACATCATTCAGAGGATCATATGACCATGTTCAAGAAGAAGGGTGGATCAAAGAACTGTAAAAGATTTTTGATATCATGGGTTGTACAGACAATCAAAAGGTTAGTCATGTTGTTTATCGTTTTGAAGGAGAATTAGATCAGTGGAGGTAAATGTTTAAAAATATCAGGGATAGTAAGGATATTGATTATCTTGTTTGGGATGCATTCAATGGAATGTTTCTTGAGAAATATTTTCCTAAGGCGGTTCGACAACGGATGGAAAAAATATTATTGGAATCGAGGCAGGAGGATGACTTAGTGGATACTTAGGATGAAAAGTTCACTCGACTGGAAAGGTTTGATCTAAATTTCATTTGAGATCTTGATAGTATAAAAAATTGATTTTACCCAGGACCGAATATGTGATATTGAAGTGAATCATCCTCTCGTGAATTCAAAAGCTATGGGAAACCTGTCAAATATTCCAAAAAGGTCGAAATAGAGTATTTTAATGATAAGGTGTTTCATGTGAGCAAGAAAAAGAAGGGATCCAGTTGGTAGACAAAGTGAATGTTTTCATCAATGAAACCTAGAGGTAAGAAAATTAAATTACCATCTTGTGATACATGTGGTAAAAATAATCTTGGAGAATGTCTCTCAAAATATACAAAGTTCTTCCCATGTGGTAAGACTGGTCAAATTTCACGTAACTACAAATAAGATGATCAAGCAGGGAATGAAAATCCAGCGGTAAGATATTTTAGTTTCAATAAGTTTGGGAATAATGCTAATTTGTGTCCAAATATGATTACCTAGGGGGAAACCAGATAGATTAGAAGTACAATGGTGTGGATAAATATTTTACTACTACTATGGTTGGTGTGGGACCATAAAATGAAGTGGAATCAGGTTCTTGGTTTGTTTTTTCAAATTATGGCAATTTGATTTCTGATCTAGTATCTACATATTCATTCATTTCTGATCAATTTTCTATTAAATTGGGAATTCTATTTCAAGATATAAATCCATGACTTATGGTAAAAACACCTGGGGAAATTTTTTAGGAACGAATAAATTATAAGAATATTCCTATCCTTATTTTTGGAAAGAATATTCCTACAACTCTTATTGTTTTTCCTCTATTAGAGTCTGATGTTTTTTTGGGAATGGATGGGCTTTCAGTTTATCATGATAAGATTGACTGTAGAGATACATAGTCTTCTTTTGATAAAGACTTTTTGTTTTTGTACAATATTGAACCCTTGTCTCTGATAACAAATAAGGAAGATGAGAAACTAGTGAATGATGCAAATGAATGTTACCTTGCACATAAGGCTGAAAACAAAGGAATTGATTAGATTAATGACGTGGCAGTAGTAAATGAATATCTTATTATTCTTCTTAATGATTTTCTAGGTATTAGACTTGATCTAGAAGTTGAATTTACTATTGAATTAGTATATGATTGATAGCCAATTTCAAAACCACCATATCGAAAGGCTCACATTAAGCTTTCAGTGTTAGAGAAAAAATTACATGAGTTGTTAGATAAATGTTTCATTCGACCTAGCACATCAATATGGGGTGCTCCAGTCAGGTTTGTTAAAATGAAAGAAGGTTTAATAAGACTTTCCATCGATTATCGAGCCTTGAATAATATAACAATTAAGAAGAAGTATCTTATGCCTCATATCGATGATTTTTTGGATCATCTCTAGGGAACTCAAAAATTTTCAAAGATTGACCTAAGATGGAGGTACCAATAGTTGAAATTAAATAAGGTAAAAATTCTGAAGAGGACATTTCATACTAGATATGGCCATTATGAATTTTTAGTTATGCCTTTTGGGTTAAACAATGCACCTGTTGTATTCAAGGATCTTATGAATTGAAATTTATGTGAGTTCCTGGATAATATTGTGGTTTTCTTTATTGATGACATTTTGGTAGATTCCAAAAGTAAAAAGGAACCTGAAATTCATTTGAGGGTTGTATTGAAAACTTTAAAAGAGAAGAAATTGTATGGGAAATTTAGGAAGTGTGGGTTTTTATTGAAGGAAATTTTATTCCTTGGTCATTTTGTGGCTAAATATAGGATAACTGTTTACCCTTCTAAAACCAAAAATGAAGAAGAATGACCAAGAAATACCAATATCACAAAGATATGTAGTTTTTTTTCGTTTGGAAAGCTATTACCGAAGGTTTGCAGAAAAATTTTCACAGTTATCTAGCCCACTAAATATGTTAAATCTAAAAGGTGTAAAATTAATATGGACAAAAGAATGTGATGATTGTTTTTAGGAATTGGAAAAAAGGCTGGTTACTAATCCAGATTTCGTATTACCTTCTATAAATGGTGATTTTATTATCTACAGTGATACTATATTGAAATGGCATGGTTATGAACTAATTAATACTGATAAGGTAATTGATTTTTCTTCAAGTTAGTTGAAAACTCTTGAGTTAAATTACCCTACACATGATTTGGAATTTACGGCTGTTGTTTTTTATTTAAAAATTTTGAGGCATCATTTTTATGGTGTAAATTGTGATATATATACTGATAAAAAAAAAATTAGTATATATTCACTAAGAAAGAGTTGAACATGAGACATAAGAGATGGCTATAATTAATCAAGGATTATGAATGAAAATTTCATTACCATCCAGGAAAAATAAATAAAGTGGATGATTCTATTATTCAAGAAAAGGAATGCATCATTAATAATGTTACATTTAGAACAAGATCCTTTGATTAAAAATTTGATAAATTTTTTTATAGAATTTTTTGGTGCAGGAGATCCCTATGGTTTGTTTCTGGTGTTATTGAAATCATCTCTCTCAGACAGAATTAAGAATGCACACAAAGAAGATAATGAGTTGTAGAAAAAGGTATAATTGCATCAGAAGGGTAATTAACCTGAATTTTCATTGATAAAGATTGTGTTTTGGGGTATGGAAATTGATGATGTTTGATATGTGATTCATATTTAAATAAAGAGTTGTTATGTGAAGCTCATAGTTCTCCATTTTCAGTTCATCCTAGAAGTACTAAGATGTACATAGATCATCAGGATTATTATTGTTTGGATAGAATGAAAAGAGATATTTATAAAATTATTGGGAAGTGTTTGAATTGTCAACAGGTTAATGTAGACTTGCAGTTACCGAAATTGACTCTTCCACCTCTTCCAAATCCAGAGTGGAACTGGGAAAATGTTTCTGTTGATTTTGTAGTGGGATTACCAAACAATTTTCAAGGTAACAATTAAATTTGGGTTATTATTCATCAATTGATTAATCTTCTCATTTCCTTCCTATTTAGGATACTCTGTCTCTAGATAATCATTCTCGATATTTTGTTAAAGAGGTAGTTAGGTTAAATGATGTTTCCCTTCCCATTGTATCTGATCGTGATCCTAGGATAAATTCTAACATTTGGAAGGGCCTTCAAGAGTCACTAGGTACTAAATTAAAATTTAGTACACGTTTTCATCCTCACTCATATGGGAACTCATAACGAACAATTCGGACCATGGAAGATAAGATACCTGTTTGTTCAATGGATTACTAGGGATGTTGGGACAAACATCATTCTTTGGTTGAGTTTTCTTATAATAACAGTTTTAATTCCAGTATACAAATTGATCTATTTGAAGAATTATATGGGAAGAGATGGTAGAGAAAGTTCAGTTGATACCGAAATACACGAGTAATGATCAGAGGAGGAAGAAAATATATGCGGATAACCGGAGGAAGGATCTTTCATTTGAAGTAGGTTATTATGTCTTTCTCATTTTTTAACCATGGAAATGTGTGATTGGTTTTAGTAAGAATGGGATGTTGAATCCATAGTTCATTGGACCTAATGACATTATGGAGAATGTTGTATCAGTTTCATACTGAGTGGATTTACATACGAATTTATCATAGGTACACAATATTTTTCATGTTTCAATGTTTATAAAGTATATTCCAGATCCATGTCATTTTTTGAGTCCAAAAGTAGTACATTTGGAAGAGAATATTTCTTATGATGACCAACTAGTCCATATTCTTGAATGTAAAGAGAAACTGTTGTGGAATATATTGATTCCACATGTTAAAGATTTGTGGAAAAACCACCTGGTTGAAGTGGAAACATGGGAATCTATAAATTATATGATGGATAAATAACCCCACTTATTTGATAAGTGGATAGAATTTTGATGATGCAATTTCCAAAAGGGGGGAAGGATGTAACATCCCAGGTAAATAAAGAATATGAAATTTTAAGATTTTTGTTAATATTTTTGAATTAATAATTAATTTTACCATAAATGGTATTCTATGTTCGATGGGGTACCCGACACACAACAATGAGTTTCTCCTAAATCATATGTTGCACACAAGGCTGAGTCATACTAAATTTTTTTTTATAATATTAACATTTTAAATTGTAGATAATGCCTAGCCAATTTATTATTGGGAATAAAAAAACTAAAAATATTATGATTAAACATGTTTTTTAAATATTTTAACATTTATCAAAAAAATAGAGGCTTCAAATGAGATTGAATCCAATTTTAAGCACAAATACTCTTATATTTTTAAAAGGTAGTTTTACTGCCTTTTGATGGAGAACCCATTTTAAATATAAATTTTATCACTTTTAAATGCTTTATTTGAAAAAATAAACTTCTTATTTGAAACAGGTGCATCAAAATTTACATTGGGTTATTTTTTTGTATTTTTTGGATAATGTTCATTTTTTTATGAATAGTGAAAATGTTGCATTTTAGGTCAAAACTGTCTTTTCATATAATTTATTAATATGATTATATTTTCCTTTCAATTGGTTTTATGGTTTAATTAGATTATATTTTTATCATTTAATCCAATTTTTGTCATTATATGTACTTTCACTTTGAAATTTGACATAAACACATGTCAATCATTTGATAGTTCTTACTTCTTAAAAACACACTTTTTGGTTTTGACAACTGGTATTAATTTTAAAATAATTTTTCCATCTTATGTGTTTTGAAATTGTAAAAATAGATTCCATATTTTGAATAAGGAGTTCGACATTTTTTATATAGGTAAAGTTTATTTTTATACATTATGAATTGTAACATCAATAAATATTTTATTTACTATGGTTAAAGTGTAAATCTTGTAAAAAATGGTAAATAAATAATATTATAATAATATTAAATTTCCCTAACACATGTTTTAACCTATTGGATGATATATTTTTAACGATTTCCATACTTGGGTCGATTTTAAGACCCCGTGGAGCAACATGTGTTTGAAAATGACATTTAATTATTCTTAATTTAATGTTATGGAAAATATAAACTAAACAAGTAACTTTTATTAAAATAATATTTAGATGGGGATATATAAGTGATCACTTAGACGATAAATTTTAATTAAAAATATAAAAATATTTCCTAAATCATGGTATTTTATTTATAATTTATATATATCTAATAAAAAATTTATTTATGAAAGAGTGGCGATGTAGTGATTACCTTTTTAATGAAAAATTTAAATAAATGAGATTATAAATATTAAAATAAATTTATTTTGGAACTTTTTATGCCATCCTATAATTTTATAGATGATTATTACATGTTATTTTTTAATTAATAATTTTTTACCTAATAAAACTTGTTGATATGGATTTTTAGAAAGACATAATATGAATAGTATAAAAAATTACATAAATGAGTATTTAAATAAATTAATATTTTATTTAATTATATAATAGTCCAGAAAATATATGAATCAGCCAAAATACATATATTATTTGAAAATTATCAATAATGATCAATTTTTTATCTCTTTTCATTTTATAGTAATTATGGTAACCATATATTATGAATATACAATAAGACATGGTAAAGGTTAAATAAGTTTACTAAGGGATAAAGCAAACATATAAGGATAATTTAATGCGATAAACTTATATAAAAGACTTTTTATGATATTATTTAGACCCATACTCATATTATATTCGTAATATAACACTTTGGAGTTATTATAATTTTAAAATCAATTAATAATAAAATTTTAATTCAAGACATTCCTAAACTGCCCCTCCTCCCTCATATAAAAGGACACCACCTCTAAACCATTACTCAAACCTATTAATCACCATTGATCGTCCAATTACTCTCCAACAATATTCAAACATTAATCCCTTCCTCATAAAAGACTTCCCCTAGGCAGAAGTATATTCAATAAATCCCTTTGGCTGAAATCAAAAGAAGTTACCCGATTTGAGGTAACGTCTTCTCTCAAGTTCCTTTCCATTAGTTTTCCTTCTCCACTCCCTAGGATCTTATTATTATTTGTTTATATAACAAAACCAATATCCTTAGTATAATAGTTTTTTATGATAATTATTCTAACTAAAAATACACACACATCCATCTAATGGGTATAGAATATACTATTTCTGTGGACGGTGAACTACTGCCTCACGAAACAATGATTGTTCAATCTTCTCTTACCACCTCTTATGGTGGAAATTATGATGTAAATATAATTATATATGATATATATTATATTTATTTTATCTATATTATTATGTAATTCCTATTTAGAACATAAATTTATGTTTTTTATGTTGTATAAATATGTTAATTTCATATGGGGAAGTGCGCACTACCACCCCCTCAATGTGATATGACTCCTTAATACTATATATGGACTCATAAAGGATGAAATTAATGAACTTATGTAACATATATAACATTTTTCTTTTATATTAATTATAATATACCAAGATATCATTTATTTTTCATTCCATTAAATATAAAAAACAAATGAAAGTAGCATTCATGCGTACGTATGGCTTACCGTCTCCATTAACAGTGTATTTCATTTCTTATATCCATATTCAATGGACTATTATAAATACATAAATAATGGATATATATGATATCTAAATCATGAATATAATTATGGAGGTAATAAACATTTTAACACATGGGAAAATTTTAATTAGAATACGTTCATTTTTTTGACTCATGTTTCAAACATCGAAAAAATGTCTGATATGAACGCAAAAAATTAACTAATTGTAATAGTAAGGCAATAAGTGATATAAAAGTAATAACAAAATTTAAAAAGGTTCTTAATCATGTATAAATTAAAATAAATTTGTTAATTAGGAAGAACAAGGAACATATGAGACAAGTCGGAATCGAGGTAAGGGACTCCATCTCAATCTCCTTTCTTAGAGGCATATTTTGATTTATACATGACATGATTTTATACCATGTATAAACCAATTTTACATTTAATATAATTTAAAGGGAATCAATTTTTATGTAGAGTTTTACTAAATGACAAAAGGAATTTTTCTTTTTAACGTACGTGGTGACAATGACCTTTCTGCCGCTGCAAGCATTATTTGATATTTGGCTTACCTAATAAGCCGTGATATTTTAAAATGGAAAATAAATACCATACACCATATTTACATATTGTGGTATTGAAAATGGTTTTGAAATTAGATTTAATATTTCAATATCTAAAAACTATTTCTTGTGATTTAAAATGAAATTTTATGATTGAAATGTTTATATTTTCAATGTTTTATTAGTGATGATTATAAAATGGTACTTAGAACATTGATGGGTGGTTACATGATAAACCAAATGATGAGTGGTTCCATGAAAAAACAAGGATAGGGTTTATATTATAACCTCAAATGAATTGTGTATGGAAGTCATCCATATGGATTTTCAATTTGTAAGAATGATTTGAAGAAGTTGATTGTATTTTTATTCCATTTATGTATGATTATGTCCAAAATTTTCAATTATATTCTATATGTTTCTTTATATTTGTTTTATGGTAATATTTTAGTTACAAAATGGTAATAAATGATCTTAAATTTAGTGAAGAGTATTTACCATTTCATAAAGGCGAAAATTATTAGTTATGATAAAATATTCATGGTTTACATGTTGTTCTGAAAACTAACAGTTTTAATTTTTTGTGTATCCCATACTGAGATTGTTATGATCATCCCAAGTTTTGAAATGTTTTTCATAGTTTTTAAAGTTGAATAGAGTCAAGAATGGGATCAGGGAAACATTTTTATGTTTAATAATGAAACAAAACCATTTTCGTTTTTAAAAACAATTTATGAGTGAAAATGGATAGTGAGTAGAAGTTTCTACTTTGTAATATTAAAGAAGTTTTGTATATGATATGGCTTAATTATCTAAATATCTAAACCTGAAATGATACTCAATGTGAATTATAAACTTAATTCATGATTATGTAATGTTTATGGATGGGTCCTTATATAATGTGGGGTTTACATTGTGAATTTTTAATAAAATGAACTAAAATTGGTGTGGTTTTGAATTTTTTTAGTTAAAAACATAATTAAAGAGTTTAATAATTAAAAAATAAAAGTATATTTAAAAAGAAAAAAATTGTTTTATCATTAAAAGTTTACTATAAGTCATGTTATGCTATTAATTATAATTTATTCTATAGGTTTAGGGCAACTCTTTCGATGGGAATAAGCGAAATCTTGGTTACTATCTAATTATTTATATCAGTGAAAGTGGAACTAATCCTTGACATAACAATCATATTGCCAATTTATAGCTCATTTACATCGTATAACAGAATAAAAATTAGATTTGAATCCCAAAAATGTGGGAATAAAAAGGGTTGTTATTTTTTCCAACTAGAAAAACACAAGTTAAACACTCAAATTCTCCCACATGTCAGTTGGAAATAAAGAAAATTACATTGAAATGCAATAAAAAAAGATTTTAAATCGATAATAATATAATATTCATAGAATGAAATTTATATAAACCCAAATTACACAAAATTAGTACCTTATATATGTTCCTATACTCCATTGACATGTTGGTAGATCCCTCACAATGCTTGTCAACCATTTAGCTCGCCATCAAGAGGATGATAAGGATTGTATAAAACATCTCATTCAATATTTATATCCCTATGAGTATATGTACTTCTAGAAATTATATGATTAATAAGGGACTCCTATATGACTAAAAAATGATATAACCATTCACCCTTGGTTGATCTTTCAAAAGTGTTTATCAAGGTGACCAATTATAGGAAATGTTGAATGTGATTTTTTGGACATAGATTTCAAGATACAATAGGTCTCTTAGATTTAGAAAGGTAAATAGCCTAATAATACTTTGAAATATTTTAATATTTATTTAACAGACTCTTGAATGAATCCCAATAAAATTTATCATCCATCAGACATTATGTATTGTAATATATTTTCAAAATACTGATTTTCCTCTTGACTTTTTATAGATTTTTTTTTGGATAAATCAACCTAGTTAGGCCAACAGATATACACATTTGAATTAGTATAATTCAAAATAGTTTATCTGTCTAATTTTTGGATCATAATAAAAATCGTTATCCCATCTGGATAGATTTATTTATCACAATTAGTGAAATAGTGGACATATTTTCTTTGGATTCAATACAGTTTGGCCCATTTTCCTTTTACATCATCTCAGGATATCCCAATCACCTTCTCTTCAAATGTAAACATTGAAATGAGTAATTTTTCCAATTAGAAGCTAATTATCATTATCTAATTAAAAAATGGGTAGTAAAATTCATTAGTATAATTCTATTTCCAATAAAAAAATAGTTTTACATTGTAGTGTTAGGGTGAAATTGAATAATGATTCATTGTGAGATCACACCCACACACTTGAAGATTCTTACTTGAGGTCCAAATAATATTTGTGAAAATAATTAAAAAAGTTGTTCCCTATGTTATAAATCTTTAACATTCAGATTAAATTCAATTCATGATTTCAATGTGAAAAAAGGATGAACCCCATCAATTAGTTAATATCATTAGTCATAGAAATAGGTTTATCATAATATGTATATGAAAAAAGTAATAGATAAATATGATACAAGTATTATCATGTAATTCACAATTCAAACATGTAACTAAATCTCCACACGTGTATGTTGAAGGGTTTCAAATGAATCTAATAAAACTTATCAGATATTTCTTATGTGATTTGATCCATAGTATGGGGATCCATCATGCCTAGAGAAAGGAAACACTGAAAAATTGTGACATGAAGAACAGAATAAAAACATACTATACTCCAAATAGCATCGGAAAAATTAAATATTCATGTGATATGAATGTTGAATATTTATAATGGTATCAAAAATACATCTCTTATCTAGGATTTATCCGTGGGTAATTTTAATCCTCTATCAAATATATGGGATATATCCTTACTTCACGACCTACTAGAGACTCAAATGAAAAGTATAAGGGTAAAGAGAGGTCTTGGTACTAGAGACTGTCATCTAAGAATTATATGATCATCCACCCCCAAAAATAATTTGTGGATAAATTTTTTGTAATCCTCAAGGATTCTCCGTAAGCTATTTCATTTACTCATACATTATAGGTCCACCTATGGGTAGGTAATACTAAAACATCATATGAATTTTAATTCAATCATTTAATAAATTTATATCCTTATAATCCTTATTAATGTTTAAAATCCAAAACGTTAAAAATATATTTACTAACACATATTATGATTTATCCCCTACATATTATAAGGTATATCTTATTGGTCTAATTCCAAACATATGTCCACCTTCATCATGTATTCCTGTGAGTCATGGTAATAACCTGAATTTCCATATATCCTTATTGAGAACATGCATGTTTCCTTAATCCAAGAAATAATTGATATATTAATTAATTCCCAAAACGTGCTATACTTCTTCAATGGTAGAATACCCCTCTTTTCAACAATTTCATAATTTTTTCTGAAGAAAATATTGTTAATCAATTTACATATTCAAATCTATCGTATCATTATCCAAATGTTATTATCCTTACATAAGGGACATATTAAGGGTTATATTTCCCTTAATCATGTGTTCTCCAAGTATATCACCTTACCCTTAAATCGCATTTATTGGTCCTTATAAATATTGAACTTATCCTTTACAATCCTTAAAGAAAAAAAATATACTTGAAACACTTATATATTTCATGATTCATATAACATAATGATTTTTCAAATCCAAAACATATACACCTCAATCATCCAACCGTATTCCTTAACTATTACTCAAGATACATTATCTTGGTCTTTCCACAAATATGAATCATGTCTTAATTTTCATAAGCCATAATCTTAGAATGATTCTTAGTTGTAATGTAAATATTAATGCTAGAATTTCCCATACCATTCACATATTATTTATAATATCTTTATATTCAATAGTATATCCAATACTCTTACCACCATTATGATTCTCTTTATGATATTTACACATAATAAATTGGTTTTCATAATTCCCATACATTCTACAACTTAAAAATTCAAGGTTGACTATGTTTTATCCAGTTATGGCTTTTGATTATGACCAAAAATAATACTATCTGAAATATATATCAGAGTCTAAAAAATTTCTAAGGTAAATTAATTATAATATTTTAAACAATGATATCTTTGGTCCATTCATAGTTTATTCATGATTTAAAAAAAACTCTAGGATTGTAACCTATAATTAGACATGTCATTCGAAAATCCCATGAAATATCCTTCAAAATATCTTTTGAAATCTCACTAATGTTTTTTCATACTAGTTTCCAATGGTTAACTAAACCTTCGTTCTGATACCAACTGCGAGGACACAAGATTGACGTACATAGACGTTACATTATATTTCGTGTGAGGACACAAGATTGACGTACATAGACGTTACATTATATTTTGAGAATACTTAATTCATTAAAAAAATATTCCCAAATAACATATTAGTTTCAGGCCTTTGGAAAGTTTGAACAAAATCATATATTTTGATAAATGATCTTCAACATCTCCCATAAATTTCTCCCCTTTTATTTTTTCCTATCTAACATTTTATTTATATCCTAGGGAAAATAAATAATATAAAAATGGAGAGCTCAAATTCTCCCTATGTGTAATCATGGAAAATATGAAATAGAAAAACAATAATAATATTGAAATATGAACATAACTTTTGAAAATCATACTATATAAATGAAATATCAAAATCTAAAGTCATGAAATAAATCGTGGTAGTTCATAAGGAATACATCAAAATGGAACATGAGCCCTGAGAAAATATATTTGGCTCAAAACATTGAATTGTGGAAAACACATGAGCATAGAACATAATTTCCATATTAACCAAGGATCATTGTCGATGCCATCATAGTGTACTAATTCCTTTACTGAACCAAGTTCACTCTTCGTTCCAGCCCTGTATTACTGAACTAGATATACTTCTAATTTCAGCCCTGTTTTAATGAACTAGATTTACTCTTATTTCCAGTATTATTGATATCATGATATATAAATCTTTCCCTAATGCATTTTAGTGTGACATAGGTCCCACCCATCTCATAGTGAAATCAATCTTATGTTTTCCACAAAAAACAGAAGTCATTCATCATAGCATAACCCAAAGAATAACATAATCATTGAAAAAAATGATTTAATAAATATAATTCCATTAGAAATAAAATCAATCTATAGGAATAATATGGATTATTTTTCTTGATACATAACCTTTTTAAATTTTGTAAAATTAGGTGGAAAATAACTCTGATAAAAAACTTAAAATTAATTCTTGAGAAAAATATCCTTTCATTTTAAAAAATAATTTCTTTTCTAAAAATGACACAAAATTTGAAAATAAATGAATTTATTTAAAAATAAACTTGAAATAATGTAATTTAATCTTTATAGAAATATGAAATTATGGAAACCTAAAAATATTCATTTATGTCATATAATTTTAATGAAAAATTTCCTCTTATACTTTTTTCAGAATGACAAAAAGTACCTCGTAACAAAAGAGTCAAAAGATTCCTTTCATCCGATTTCATAAAAATTAACCATTGGGAAAATTATAATTTAAATAATATTATATAAAAAATATGTTTAAAACAAGGGGATGGATAATAAATATACCCCAACAAATACTTACATTTAAACAATCACAGATAAAAATGAGATTGTGAAATTATCCAATACCTTAGGTCTAGGTTCCTTCATATGTGTCCAAATCTCCGGTATAAGACTTTATATAATGTTATTAACTTATTTGATAATCATATTCATTTTTTATAATATCATATGTGATCATATTATAACATGTTTTTTAATAACATTATTAATCACCCATCGGGTATTAACAACTTTATTTTCTTACTCATGTTTCATAAGATAATTTCTTATTCCTCTTCTTATATTATAGTTTTATCATTTCTAGAATTATAATAATATAATATATATCATATTTTTTCATTCAATACAATTATACAGACATTGTGTAATAGATATCACATAGAATGAATCGCATCGCATCGTGGATATGATCGGTCATTCATACTCATTAGTGATGATATCATTCCCTTAATTATGAAATAGAATGAAATTTAATTGTATATATTTGGTTACAAAGTAATTGTCATGTTATAATAATCATATATAGTTATTATTTCCCATATCATACCCATCTATGTAAGATAGTGGTGAAAAATTGATTACACCACTATGTGGAGATGGTAAGCTGTATGTATGCACATGTGGTGATTTCATTTTTCCTAGGATGGATATTAGGTAAAATATGAATATTTAATAATTATGATAACATCAAATTATATAATTATATAGGATTTTTTAATTTATAATGTAAAAAAGTCATTAAGAGGAAGTAGAGGAAGAATGATGTTTGATAGAATAGATATAGGAAATTACCTCTTCTTCAATGTGCTCCCTCAATATCTCATCTTGATGGCATTAGAGTTGGTCATTTGAGATGAAAAGAACCACTAAAATGTAACTAAGGATGTGTAAAAGTAAAATTGGTTTTCTATGTCAGATCATGAAGGATCAACGTGATGTGAAGAGGCGAGGGAGGAGGTTCCCTTATAAAATTGAGGTGAGAAGCTCTTTTGGAAACTCCAAAATATAAATTTATAATAAACATAATAAACATAAGAAAACGTCCCATATGACATTATTTATAATATGGTATGATATATGGGTTTATTATAAACAAATACTATTTTTATACATGTTTTTATTTCATTTTAATCCTTATCAATTCATTTAGCCTTAATTACTCTCTTTTAATTTTAACTAAGGTAACAAAATGTTTAATATTAATATAGTTTAATTTTTAATTATTTGAGGTAAATTATAATATAAATGAAAAAGAGAACATTTTAGAGTAAAGAATAATTATTTTATATTTTTTATAATACTTTATTATTTATAAATAATTTAATAAAACATTATTTTAACAAAATAGCAACAATGTCCATTTCGACACTATTCAATTAATGTATTTTTAAAAATATCAAGATAAGATTATAAACAAGGAAAAATATTTTATTATACCTCTAGGTGGTTAAGTTAAAATAATTTTTTTTTGAAATATTAATTATCCCAAATTATAATTATTTTAGTATTTTTAATAACAATAATTTTATATTTTAATTACTTAAATAATTACTACATCAGTTTTTTGTAAGTATTTAATATAATTAATTTTTGGGTAAAAAATAATAATAAAATACTACAAAGAAGATAAATCAACCAGATTTTATAAGAATACTTATAGTCAAATATATATCATGGATAATCACACATTAAAAATCTTATATATATGAAAACTAAACTGTTACAACTTCAACAACGCATTTTATAAAATATTATAAGTGATATAAGATCTTCTGTATGGATCCAAATGGTCAATAACTCAACCCATGAATGATTATGGTATTGAGATACTTGAAAAATAATATTTGCCCATTTTTTGTATTTTAATGGATATTATAATTTTAATATAAATTATTTTACTAATTTTCCATCAATTAAATAATTTTTTTACTGTCAATGTATAAGTCATTAAAATTATTATTTATTTTGTAAAAATTAAAAATAAATTCCCATGATAAAGGAATAATATTTATCGTTGAAATGAGTATTTATTGTTGAATTTATGTTTTGTATATCTGTATTTTAAAAAATTATTAATTTATTAAAATTTAACTAAGAAAAATTTATCTTTTCATTACATAATGTATATTAAATATTCTAATCTCATTCAAGTGGCTTCTAAAGTGTGTCATTTAGACCCATGGATTTTTTTAGGCAGAAAATCACTCATCCAATCATATTGGAACATGTGTTAATGGAATTTTATAATATTATATTTTCATTTAATTCCTCGATTTACCTTTTTACCGTTTTATTAAAAATTAATGATGTTAATATTCATAATGCCCAAAAATAAAAGGAAGATATTTACATAATTTGGACCTTATTATTCAAATATGGATTCTATTTTTAAAAAACCAAAACAAATATGTTTTAGTAATTAATTTAAAATTAATCCTATTGTCAGAATTAAAAATGGGTTTTTAAAATTTTAAACCTGAATGGCCTAAAGGCCTTCATTTTTTATTCATTTGTAAAAATCCCCATTTTTCTAGTTGAAGGGTAACCCTTACATTACCCATTGGATTTCATGATATTACATGACCCGATGGTCTCGATGAATTCATCCCAGACTATGAGTACTGGGAACTATACCTCCCCAGCATCTTCATCGGGCTTATCTCTCCAAAGAACATGTTTATTTTGTCAAATAGAATATATTAAAGTGTCAAAAATTATATTTAAAATGGGTGTGCAATCAAAAGGTGATAAAACATCATTCTTTTAAAAATAATTCTTTTATCCAAAAAAGTGAATTTGTTCTTATATCATGCTTAGAAAACATATATGATGAATTTTAACCATTATATTGTATATGTTACATATATATGACATTAATAAAATCCATCAAGAGTGATTTTATTATTTTATAAACTCACTTGTTTACATTTAAATAGTTTCTTAGAATAAAGTTAACATTATTCATACCCATCATTATTATGACATAGTTATGAGCTAACATAATAATATTTAGTTGTTCGCATAAAATCAGTCATGGGTGAAATTAATTCTATCAAAATAACATGAAATTTTGTGTAACAAAATCCATGTATAGTTTTGTGTATACCGCAAGCTAAACTGATGTTTTGTGTTGCTCAAACTTTTCTTGGTGTAGCGTACAACATCAGACATCAATTATTTAAAAAAAGTTAACTCATAAAAATATTAGGGAGTGGCACTCCCCTTGTTATTTATAGAATAAATAGGAGTGGTGGATAGGGACCAAATTATATTATTATGATTGTTCTTGGAGAGCAGACTTCTAGGGATTTTGGGTATTATCTATATGTCCTTTCGAACACTAAAACAAATGGCTAGAGTTATGGTTACAAATAATATAATTTGGTTTAAATAGTTGAAGGGTCAAGAAATAATAACTGCACATAGAAACATATAAGTTTCATAAAAACTATAAAATCCAATGTCCAAATAATAATTATAATAATATTATTTTTATCAATATGCACAAAAATCATGAATTGATTAAATATAATCTCTTGAATAAATTGATTAAAAATTTATTCAAATAACATATAATATATAAGTTTATTTTCACTTGAACTATTGAACAAAATTCAACATTCCTCCATAATATTTAGTAGTCCTTGAATAATAGATTATTATTTAATAAATAATTATCCCATTATTATTCAATAATAAATAAAAAAATATTCTATTTACAAAATATAAAATATAAATTTATTAAATATTCTACTCATAAATATTCCGTTGAAAAACTTGTGACTGAATAATTGTGATCAAGAAAACATAAATAATTATTCATCCATTTATTATAATAATATCTATTCAATATGTTAAACAATAAAATTTTACTGAGGTTCTGGATACACTTAGGGTGTGACCCTCACTGACTCTTCCTCAGAGTATTAGTTAGAGCCACACAATGTCCAAAGTTAGAATATAAAAATATATCTAGACACTCATAGAGAAATAATTTAATGTCTAAGTGGAATAAATAATCAAAAAAATAATTAAGGGGTAATAAATTCCAATTATCATAATATATCTATTCAAGCATGTGGAATGTTAGTGACATCATCCTATGAGCTCGATGTATCTTTCTTTGACTTTCTGGAAATACACTTTCCCATAGAACACCATCGACTTGGATTTATTTAATCTATTATATTCCCATCAATGGGCCGTAGAAATCAACATCTATTTAAGAATATAATGAAAAAATAATTTCTATCATTTTTAATTAATGCAATATCACTCGTGATGCAACTAATATATCCTACATTATTATGAATATATTTCATAACAGTTTTCATTAAGACATTAAATTACACAACTAACAACATCAGTTTAGAATATTATTATTGTAAAAATTTCAATACACATGTCTATAGATAGAAATATCCAATAACATAATGTAAATGGTGATTTCCTGATGGTGTGATGTGTTATAATAATCTTTTTCTTTTGAAATTACCTAAGCCTTACACCATGAGAATGCTCTTCAAAGTCCTATGAGTCTCCAAACCTGATATGATAAATTATTTTTATCTAATCTAATGATATCATATAGAAATAAATAATATATTTTATGAATACTAACAAAGAACGTATTGGTTCTTATCATATCGGGGAACTATTATGACCATTTAATGAGGTAATTACTCTTAGGACAATGTCACATACTAAATAATTCATAAGAACAATCCTGATGTGAAAAGAATTATATTACTATTAAAATAAATGAATACAGGTAATCAGAAAGTATATAGAAGTTGGATATAAGGTACTATCTTAAATAAACTCTCACTTGAGTTATAGTGAACTTATAATATCTGTTAGTCTAATTATAATGGAAAAATTTTTTATAACTGAAATTCCTTCTTTATAATGAGAAAATAAACTACGTAAAAAAATTCCCAACTTTGGTTTTTCGACCATAAAATGGTTTATCCTATTGGATTTAAAATAATTTTAGGCATCATAACCATTGATTTTATATCCATTATACAATGATCATATGATTATTATATATATAGATAGAGAGAGAAAGGGTAATTATGAATCCACTTGAAATAGGAAAAGGAGAGACGACATTGACCAGTATTACCACACCATATGAAGCCCATTTATCAGAGCCTCCAAGGGAGATTGTATCACTGTACTTTTCAATTGATCAATTTTAATGCAAGATTCAACAACTAAATCATGTGTTAAACTAGTTACAACAGAAGTTTAAGCTCAAAGATATTGCGACTTAATGTATGTTTACTGGAGCACCCCAATAAAATATCACTATCGCACACAATACCCTTAGTGATTTCACTGATACAATATTGTGTCATGTATCTAGTTCCAAATAGTATAAATATTTATATTTTCAGTTAATAACAAAATGACTATATTTATCACTTTTTATTAACACTTTATAAATTAAAAAATAATGGGTTTGATACAAAATTAATTTTTAATACACTGAAACACAAATAATATTATTTTTACAATATTTAGTTTTTTTTACAGAAAATCATTTTGATGAATTAAATATTTTTTTATAATAAATGTTATTCTAATAAAATATTATGAATAACTAAAAATTACTAAAATATAAATGACTATATATCATTATGAAGTCAAATGTAATTTTTATAATGTTCAAAAAAACTACTATTGTCAAAAACATGTATTTTAAATAAAGGGTGATTATTGATTTTAATAATTAATTTATCATATGTAAATTTTTTTACGGAGATTATATAATGGTTAAATTATCTCATGATTATTTTTTCATAACATTCCACAATAGTTTAATTTTTCAATTAAAAAATAATGTATAAAAATATGGTATGTATTACAACACTAGAATAACCTAAAAGTGATGTAATATATTCCATAAAAGGAATCCATGAACAAAATCATAGTTTTCATTTAAAATAACATAAATTTCAATTTATTTGGGAAATTTTAGAAATCCTTAATGAATCAACCAAAACAATTATTATATTTTATGGTTTTAAAATCAATTATTTATGAACACAACTCAATTATACATAACGAAGAGTATTATTTTACCATGTCTAGTTATTAACCTTATAAAAAATGATAACGTCCCTTATATAGACATAAACATGGGAATAATGATGGGATGGTTTTTTGTCCTTATTATATTATCATATAGATTGAAAAACTACGTTTTAAATTTAATAAAAATTCCCCTCTCTTTAGATATATAAACCCACCCAAAATCCAATTCCTCTCAAATAAAAAACATCATATCATGACATTACTCTAACATTACCTTTCTATATCCCTCCCAAGGGTCTCCTAATCTCTTAATAATATCCTTTTAAGCTTTTATAAGTTTCTACTCAAGGTAAGAGAGCCTATTTTTTCTCCTCTTTATTTAAGTACCTTCTTTATATTACACCTTTTGAATTCCATTTGACCATTTTGGAATATTTTTTTACACACACCCCTTAATTTCATTATTATTTAAATTTTATGATATACCCCTTTCAAACTCATTATATCCTCCCATGATCCTTCACGTACCCCTGTAATGTTGTTAGAATTATCATGTGTTGTTTACATGACGGACGCTTTTTTTGAATACCCAACCATATTCCAACTCAATATTTTTCACATACATATATATATAATTAATTTATGAAGTAATTACATGTATATAATTAATAAACCTTTATCTTGGGATTATAATTTAGAGAAGGCATCTTTATGTTTGTATGTTCTATGTGCACACTTATGCATGTACAAGATATGAAAACAATGGGTGTGCCCAGATAGCATTCCAATTCATTGGGTATTGTTTTTATCTCATAATATATCATCTATGGTGCAAGTATGGTTATCATTTGAAAAATACTTTATTTTTTCCTAAAGTATATCCTTGACTTATGTTTATGATGTGATATTTTATGTTGTAGTCACATTCCAATGTTTTCTTTATGTTATCATGAAATATAATGTATCATTGAAAAATATTATGATTATAACCCATATTAAGTTACCTTGGTATGCCTATTGGTTCACATGTAATATTATAACATATTCTAATCATTTTTATTCCATTACTATGATTTATAGCTTAGCATTTTCTTATGTATATCCTTAGTTTATCCCATACAATATTAGAGGATTAATGAAAATTAAGGTCATGTTATGGAGTTGTTAAATTATTTGGTTGTATTTATATTAAAATTTGTTATGTTATGTACCTAATTTACCAAAGAAACTTGGACATATGACCTTATGGGTTTTATTATGCTCAAAAATATATAATAAATCATGAAATAAATTATTTTGAAAATATGGGTTATCATAGTTTGTATTAGATGAATGTCTACTTATTTTGGGATTAGGAATAGAAAAACATATTGAATGAAATAGGGACAAGAATAAATATATGAAAACATCCCTAAATATAGGCAATTATATAGTAAGTTGGTTTTATGAACATACATCCATTTTTGGATACTTTATGTGGATGTGGCTCAGGCATAGTTGTACTTTTGGGCATTAACCCCAAAAATAATAAATTGATCTATATTCTATTAGAAAATGGTGCAAGAAAATGAGCCTTGATAATCACCTAGTTTGGTACTCTTTTTGGGATATTCTTAGGTTAAATCACAAGCTATTTAAAAACCATTATTAGGTCGTCGATGGTGGGTTTCGATCCACAATGGGAATCCCCCCCCACATGGCCACTCCGACGACCTTAGATGTTTAATCTTCCAAAATCGAAGTGGGGAATCTTGAGGTTCCACTTCGGACTAAACCTGTCTCCTTCCGCGATGCACTTCAAGGATCGGATCTCAGTAGCGTGAACGAGCATAAACCTCTACTCTTCAAAAAACTAGAGGATGGTGGATTCTCCATTGAGGTTGATCTCGAAGTGCTGAAGCAAAGGGAATCATTGTGAAAATAATTGTTTCTTGGTCGTGTTGTCTACAACATAGGTGACCGACCCTGGTCTCTAACAGATCTCAAAAGCAGAATTGCACATTGCTGGAATTCGGCCAATTGGAAGATGATCCCCATCGGCAAAGGGTGTTATCATATTCCTCTCAACTCTCCGGAGAAAATCAAACATGTTTGGAGATTAGGTAATTTTCATCTTAAACCAGGCCTCCTTAGAATTTAAGATTTGGATGTCTCTTTAAATTCTCACACATATAGGAACTCTTTGGCACACTTCTGGATTCGTATTCATGGTCTTAACTGGTTCTTTTGGCACCTTAAGATCTTAAATGACATAGATTCCTGCATAGGTTCTCCCATTAAAATTGACAATATAACGTTGAATGGAGACCTTGGACTTTTTTCTAGAATCATGGTTGAGGTGAATTTAGCTTATGAACTGCCTTTGGTCATAAAATTCAATTCTCCAAACTAAAAAACTGATATCAGGGTAGAATATGAAACGAAACCTCCTTTTTGTGAGGTCTACAAATTGATAGGGCACAATGTTGCTAACTGTAGAGTGGTTAGAAAGTAGGTTGACCCCCCTATTGAAAATGATTGGAATGAAATCGAACATAATAAGAAAGGTAATGGTATGATAGAGAAAACTGACCCACCTAAAAAGAAACATGATGTTTGGGTCATGAAATCTAATAGCTTTTCCTCCCTTGAGGGAAAATCATGTGGAAAATTAGTGGAAGAAGAAGAAAATATGGGGGCTGAAACTTCTAACAACTTGCAGGTAAATGGAACTACTATTGACAGCAATAAGCCCCCCACTTCCCCCCTTTTACCTCATAATGACCCTGCACATAATGCCTCTGCTTCGAAGATGACCTCTTGCAGGATCATTGAGAACTCTGGAAATACATCTGCTCTGGATGGGGCTGGGACAGATCTCAAATATCTGAATTTTCTTGGATGTCAGCAAGAGGACCCCTCCTATCGTGATGACCCTACATATTTACCTGGAAACTTTGAAAAATCACTAGAACGAGGTAACTCTTATTCCACATGATTCTGCTGATAATAGTAATACTACTAACTGTGTGAACTCTAATATGACTACCAAGATCACAAACTCTATTTCTGACATGGACATCAATGAGAACCACAACAATGTCCCTACCGAAACTCTTACTGATGTTAATGATTATTCTACTAAAACACTTATCATTGTCCTTGAAAAATCGAATATGATTGACCAGGCAATATATCCCGTTTCAAGCATGCAGATTGAGGAAAATATCAACACTATTTCTGTTGTATTAAGCTCTGATTTGCATGCTCCTGATCCCCCCTCTACTGAAAAAATCATTGCATGTCGTACCTCTATTTGATTACCCCCATAGGGAGACATCCACACCCCCTTTGGGGAAGCATGACTCTTCTTCTAGACAGTTACAACTTTTCACCCCTGCTTCTCTCCCTTTGCTGGATGACTCCCCCTCTCCCTTGACTAAATCCCCTAGTATCCTTTCCCCTAAACACAAACCAGCTCCGGACTCAACTGGAGCACTAAAACCTAATGCTAATCCGGCTGAAAAAATAGATCCAGAACACTCTCAGAATTGTTCTACTCAACCTGTAACCCCTGATACCACTGCTTCGGTTCATTCTATTGAGCCTGCTATACTTAACTCCTCAACTTCCAATGTCAAATCAATTGAGAACAAATCAGAATCTACTTCCCCCCTCTTATTAGAAGATCTAAGAGGAAGAAGAATTATGGGAAATCCAAGAAAAGGGGTTCTAACCCAAAACATAAGTAATAATGAATCTCCTATTTTGGAACTGCCAAGGCATCGCCAACAATGACACCTCCATAACTCTTAGGAGGCTCTTAAACACTCATAAACCGTAGCTGTTTTCCATCACTGAACCCAAGGTCAATTTCAATCCTAATTTCATGAGACTTGGCCCTCTTCATTACAACTTCTTAGGATCCTTCAAAAATCGTCCTTTGTCGGACTCTATGTGGATCTTCTATCAATACTCCCTTAAAAACATCAATGTTTTTAAAACCGCTGAACAACATTTCACTTGTGATTTTATCTGGAATGATCATCACATCGATTTGCACGATGGTTTATGCCAATAATATTTATCAGCAAAGAAGAAATCTTTGGCAAGATCTTCTTGACATGGCGAACTCAATTCAGGATCTGTGGGTGATTAGTGGTGACTTCAATGCTATTCTTAGTCCCACTGAAAAAATTGGACCGTCACATCTTTCTATATCCACAAGAGAATTTAGATCTACTATTGAAGACTGTAATCTCTTTGAAGTTAACCTTACTAGGGCGAAATACACTTAGTATAAAAGACATTATAATAAAACTATTCCCAGTAATCATGACAGGCCCTTTGTAAACATGAAGGCCCTAGACATCTGGGATAATATCTCTTGTATAATGCTTACCAGCCTCAATTATTACCATCATCCCATATTACTCAGCTCCATATCTAATGAACGCAGAACTCCCCTTCCTTTTAAATTCAATAATTCTTGGTCTCTAGACCAATACTATGTCACTTTGATTAATAACACTTGGAATTATATGAAACATAATCATGACTCTTTTGCATGTATCTTCAAATTGAAAATTTTAAAACAATCTCTCAAAGGTTGGTGTAAAACCAAGAGCTTAAAAATGGATTCTGACATCACCTCTCTTTAAGATAAGCTTAATCAAATCCAAACTCATAGTACCAACTCTGATTTTACCCTTGACCCTCAACTAGAGTTCAATACAGCTCTTAAGCTAAACAATTTACTCACCTTCAAGGATAAAATTAGGAAGCAAATGTTTAAGACCCGATGGTTGGATGATGGGGACAGAAATACTATGTTTTATAACTCTCTCCAAAGAACCAGAAAAGCCAATCGTCCACTTACTAAACTGATTCACAATGACTTGATCCTTGACTTAGAAGAGGCCATCTCAGATCATGTTGTCTCTTACTTTAATGACATTTTCAATGGCCCTGAGATAAACATTGATCTTGATCCCAATATTATTCCCTTAATGGTAGATGATAAAGACAATGACTCTCTCTTAGCTATTCCATTGGAGCATGAAATTAAAGAAACCGTCTTTAGCTTAAAGCCAGTTAGTGCTCCCAGACAGGATGGATTTAACAATGGTTTCTATCAAAATCATTGGGACACCTTTCGTTCAGATGTTTGTAAACTGGTAAGGTCCTTTTTCACACACGGATCTCTTCCTCAGGGTATCAATGCTCAATTCCTCATCTTAATACCTAAGGTTGATAATGCTTCTGAAATTCATCAATTTAGACCAATTTCTCTTAACAATACCCTATACAAGATCATTACCCAAATCATTTCCAACTGATTGGTTTTGATTTGCAACAAAATTGTTTCATGGTACCTGTTTGGCTTTATCAAAAATAGATCTATCCAAGACTGCATTTTTCTTGCCTCAATATGTACCAACATCCTCAATAAAAAAAATAGGGGAGGTTGTGTTTCCATTAAACATGATATTAAAAAATCCTTTGATACCATTGATTGGGGATTTATATTTGGAGTCTTGAAAAACATTGGTTTTCATGTGATTTTTATCAAGAGAATCAAGACCTTATTTCAATCTACTATCATTTCCATATTAATAAATGGCACCTCTCAAGGTTTTTTCAAATGTTCTAAAGGTGTTAGACAGGGAGATCCTCTTTCAGCCATTCTGTTAGTTATTGTGGATGACTACTTTAGCAGACTCATTCATAATCTGGTCGATCAAAATAAACTTAAACCCATTCAAGCCATTAGAAAACTCAATGTCCCCACTCACCTCCTCTATGCTGATGATATTATTTTGTTTTTAATAGGATATCATGAAAATATTCAATGTCTTAAGAAATATATCCCTCATTATGAGAACATTTCTGGCCAAACTATTTCCTGGAACAAATGTCATATTTTCTTGGGAAAAAATGTCCCTGTTAGAAGGAAAACCACTATCACCAGTAACCTTGGAATTAAAGAAGGTTTCTTTCCCTTCATGTACTTAGTAGTCCCGATTTTCTGGGGACATCTTAAATAATTTTATTTATCTAATATCACTGATCAAATCATAAATCAACACTCTACTTGGAAGGGGAAATCCCTTTCCATGGCTGGTAGAATATGTCTTGTCAAATCAACCATTGTCTCTAAGTTGGTTTATTCGCTCATGATTTATAAATGGCCCATAGGTACTTTCAAGAAAATCAATACTTATATAAAAAATTTCATTTGGATGGGAAGTATCTTCGAAAGGAAACTCGTCACCATTCCATGGAAGACCTGTTGTAGACCACTTGATAATGGAGGCATTGGCATCAAAATCTTAAAATTGTTCAATGATGCCATGCAAGCGAGATTCACTTGGCGTCTCATTAATAGGAACTCTAAAGCTTCTGAATTTTTATATCATAGATTCCTAAATAAACTTTTAAAAGGAAATTTTAATTTCATTAACTCCTCGATCTGGTCCTCTATTAGAAACTCTTGTCAAGTGATTATGGCTAACTCTAGATGGATGGTCAGCACTGACTCCAACATTAAATTCTGGTGTGACAACTGGATGGGTAATCGTTTATCTTCTATGCTTCCTCCTAATAACACTCCTGTAGACACCATCCATACTATTAAATATGTTATGCAGCTTCATAGGCATGATCTCCCCAATAGCATTGCTTAAATCATTGAAAATTATACCTTCTCCTTTTCTGGGGACTTCCTTGGTTGGGAACCTGCTCTCAATGGCATACTAGACTCCAAAAATTTCTACATGCACAACATCTCTAGAAATAAACCTAATTATAAATGGGTGAGCACCTTCAATAAGACATGGATCAAACCCTATAGGTTCACCATTACTTGGCATATTTCTCACAATAGATTTCCCACTGAAACTCAAGTTCAAGCCTTTGGCATTCAACTTTTCTCAAAATGCCATTTATGTAATCAGCATAGGGAGGATTCTGATCATCTTTTCTTGTCTTGTGCTATGGACTCGGCTCTATGGAACTACATCTTTGAGATTTTTAATTGTTCATGGTCTTTATCTGACCCGATTTGTTTACTTTTGAAGAAATGTACTAAACATGAAGCCTCTCAGTAAGTAAAAAATTTGATTCTTGCGGTAGTGGAGGAACTTCTACATGAAATATGGTATGTAAGAAACGATCTTATCCATAATAATTACACTTTCAGTCTCAATGCCGTAAAAGCTCAAATTCTCATTGTGATACATGAAGCTGCCTTAATTTAAAAAGATTGTTGTAGCAATTATATTGGAGACTTTGAGATCCTCAGACCTATCCGTGTCCCGGGTATTTTCCCGAAGACCAAGAACCCCTTTGATGTATTCTGGAAACCTCCAATGTCGGGTTGGATTAAAGTGAATGTCGACGGTGCCTAAAAAGGCAATCCTGGACCTTCCAGCTATGGGACCATATTTAGAGATTCTTCTGACCATTGCCAAGGTTTCTATTACAGTGGGTGTGGGATTGCCTCATCCATTAAAGAGGAGATGCTAGGAGTCTTCCATGTTGTTGATTTTGCTCTCCAAAGAGGATGGAAAAAACTGTGGATTGAAAGTGATTCTACCACCATTGTTCAAGCCATTTGGAACGGAGTTATTCATCTCGCCTGGCCGCTCACTACGCATTGGATGAATTTCCTGAATTCGCTTCAGAAGATTGACTACATTGCCACACATGTCTTCTGTGAAGCGAATGCTGTTGCTGATTCCCCTGACAACAAAGGTGTCCACTAGAGCATGATTTGGATGGATGCACTACCATCTGATTTACTTCGCCTCTTTGAAAGATATTGTAATAAAATCCCATCCTTTCGACTCATGTAAACTATTGTTTCTTTAATTAATAAATGGTTTTCGGTCTTTGACCGAGGCATTACCAAAAAAACCATTATTAAGGGAACAAAAATTCTAATAAAATTTTTTATTTGGAAATGGATACATAAACTAAAACCTATAAATTTATTTGTTATGTAATATATGACATTTATGAGTTACCCATTTAATAATTATTGATTCCCTTTTATGTCATTAATACATTAAAAATTATCGTCACAATTTTCCATATATATTTTATTCAATGTTTGGGAATAGGATAAAATGTGTCAACAACCAATGTAACTATAATTTTGATGACTGCCTAAATGAAATTCCTAACCAGATGGATTCATGAATTGTAAAATTATTTATGATAATTTCTCAATTGACTCACATTTTGAATTGAAACTTCAATTATAATGAAGGAACAAATCCCTTTAATACACAACATTTTGTAATTGATACCTTTTTGAAACAATGGTCTTTGATATTCATTAGATCATCAGATACATTAATCGTGAAAAAATGGATCAACTATATTGAATTTATATTCTATATCCTTCAATTATTAGAGAAATATAAGGTTGGTAAGGTTATTTATCGTATAGATGGACAAACTGATTAATGGTGGATTTTAGCCAAAAATAAAAATACAGAGGTGGATTACTATGTAATGGATTGGAAGTAATGTCAAAAAAATATTTTTTGATACATATTTTTCTCACACTCATTAACATAAAACAGAGAGGTATTTTCTTCTCCTCAAGAAAATAGATGAAGAATCTATCTGGGCGTAAGAAAAAACCATTACAATAATTATTCTATACACCTTAAACATTTTCATTGACCCTAAAAGTTTTTTTGAACGATTATTTATAGGGATAATGATTAATATATGAAATGTGTTGGAAATTCATGGCTTTGATAGATAGAATGGAATTTTCAAATTTTCCCTCGATGTGAAAATGGTGATCGGTGAATCCTAAGGGTCTCATGGATCTAGAGACAATAAGAGGATAATAGATTTTAATTTTTTTGGTGTAATGGAAAAACATCATGGGATAAGAAAGTGAAAATTCCACATTTTATAAGGGTGATATGACGTATCCTAGAAATATTTTATAGGGTATAAGTAAATTTTTTATGTACAAGAAGTATGCTCACATAACTAGTGATTTTTTATTGTAGAAATTGACTTATGGGAGGGAAGAAATAAATATTCTAGTCAAACCTCTACTTTTTTTCCAATGTTTATAATTCAATAATAGGTAAAATGTGTGGATATATGCCATAAAACATGGTTGTTTGATAATAACTTATCAAAATAACCCCCAAGGCCTAGAGAGTAATTGAAAGATCATGTAGTCACAACTACTAAGGTGGATCTTGAAAATATAGTGGTCAAAGATTTGCTAGTTTTTCCTTGAAGGATACTAAATATATTTTTATCTATTATTCCATTAAAGACATTCATATAATTAAATTTTAGTAGAACTATTCAAACACCACCTCAAAATATGGAATTAAATTAATCATTGAAAATGGAATATAATGGAATCACTGCATTTCAATTGTATAACTCCTCCCCTATCCGAATTTATTGTCTGAACTTTCCCATAAAACGTAGGGATACTCTACATAGAAAAATTGATCTTATTTTGGGAATGGGATTCATTCCCTTCTATAAATAAAATGTAAATTTATGAGAGAAGTATTTCAACTTATGTTTATAAAATAGGCATTTTATTCTATACAAGTGCAATAAGGATGAATCTTATTTGGTACCAATATCTGACGAATTGATATTACTTCCTTGTGATAAAGAGTATCAATATCAAATGATTGTTACCAAAGAAAATATCATTCATGATAAAATTACCATGGAATGTGAAATCAACTATGTTTTTCTAGAATAATTGTACAGTCTTCCTTTAAGCCATGAGGATGAGTTCTCAATCAAGCTTATGCCGAAATCCTTTCAAATATCCAATACCCCATATAGAATGGATTTTGTTTAACAAGAAGATCTAAATACAAAACATTGGGAGAGTCTTGAAAATGGGTTTATATGCCTAGGTACTTCCTCATGAGGTGCACTAGTCCTATTTTTCAAGAAGAAGTATTTTTCAATGCACCTATGGAATGAGTATCTTGATATCAATAATATCAGGGTAAAGAACAAGTATCCTCTTCCTCAAATTTATGAAATGTTTGACTAGTTCTTTTCATACCACTAAATTTCAAAGGTATATATATTTTTATGATATTATAATTTATATTTGAATAAGACGGATATCTCGAATCTATTTTTGGTACAAGGAATGTGAACTACGAGTTAATAGTAATCCCATTTGGACTCACTAATTCTCCATCTATGAAACAACCCAATTTTTTATCAAAGGAAGTAGCTTATTATTATTATGACTTATAATATAATAAAATTCATAAAAAAATGATATATCATGATACTAAATACTACGTGACCGTTAAAAGTAATTTTTCATCCTCTATGTCTTGAATTTTGAAAATATGAAATACACGACTGTGTTTAGGGTGATTTTTGGGGACTTATGGAACACAAATAATTTTTGGTGAATAGTAACCTAACATTATTAATAGTAACCCACAATTAAGAATATTAATAATACCATTATGAATATAAAATATTCATAAAGAATAGTAACCTCACCCCTGAATGTGTAAATAAAATTTAGACATCTTTTAAGTGATAATATGACCATAGTAAAAGTATTGTTATTTATATAAGTCATAAATAAATAATTAAAATTAATTAATTAATTAAAAATAAATTTTATTATCATAAATTATGTTCATAAATAAAAAATTTTATGTCTTATGGTTTTAATGTAATTTTATAAGACCTTATGTAATTTTTGAAAGAATTATAAAACCAGATAAGTTTTAAAATATGTATTTTTTACGTAAATTATGAGTTTATTTAAAATTTTAATTAATCATATTTAGAAAATAAGTTTTGAAATTTTTATTTAATTATTGTATTCTAGACATTTTAAAATGGTTAGCGAGAGTTTTTAGGATTTTTCTGAAATACTTGAAGTTTTGATGAATAGTGAAATTGGATTATTTACAAAATAAGTGTAATTCATAAATTATTGAGTCATGGTTGATGTTATACTAATCTAATAGTCATTGGATATAACTCAAATGAACATCTTACTATTATTGTTCATCGACACATCACAATTTATTTTCTTGTGGAAAAAATAATAAAGTAATGATTTAAATTTTAAGAAAACACTCCTCCCCTCCACCATAAAAACCACCCACACTTCCCTATTCTGATCACTCATATAAATTTTTTTGTATTGACTAAATTCTTCTAAAATATCTCCCCAAGATCCTCCAACATTTACATCTACCATTTCTCTCCTCAGAAGACCAAATCCTCGCCCCTAAAGTGGCTCTCAATGAAGATTAATTCAAGAGGTAAATTCTTCTTTTCAATTCTTTTGCTTCCCTTTTAGGTTACATTATTTTAATCTCTATAATTACCTATAGTCATCCAAATGTTATGAAACCTGTAGTACCATATATGTAATATTATTATGTTATTATAATTGAATAATTATCATCATCTCTCCTTTACCCTAATTTTATACAAGTAGTAAAAACACCATCCAACATGTGTTACTTACCACATTCATGGATAAAGGGTTTTAAATTACCCTTAACATATTAAAATAAGGTAATGAAACCATTATTATGGTTGAAATAGAATATAATATATTTTATTATGTCTTATATAATTTTCTGTAATCTTTTTGTACATATGGATTTGATTTATAAAATAAAATGTGTTCGTTGTGATAAAAACCCACCAATAACCCAAAAGGCTATCTCAAAAGTTTATATAATGATTCATCTTCACACCACGTAACCAAATGAAATTTAAAACTATGTAACCTTCTTGATGTTCAAAAATATATCTCAAATTCTAGAAAATAATCTTCATTTAACATGATAATACCCTCATGTATATAAGTATACTGATCATGAAACAAGCAGATCTAAACAATGAAATTGAACCTCATAACCCATCAAAAAGGTTATGAATGAACTCAAAAAGGTTATAATAAATTAATAAAATGTAAAATTGGTTCTTGAATTGTTAATTATTGAACTTAATTTGATTATTCAGGTCATTAATATAATGATGATAACGTATTTGTACTAAAGGTATGGGAATCTACCCATACCTACACTATTCATTCAGTTTGCTCTTACTGAATTTGTACCCAATTGAAACACTATATTATGTTTATCTAAATATTCTAAATTCTATTTATATATTTATATTAATGTATAAATATATATTAGTAATTATATTTTGGGGATATACATTGTTTTAAGTTATTCCCTCCTCATCACTTCCCAATATGAAAACCCATTTTGAGGGAACATCCCATATATTTACCCAATTTCATGTGCGCTCTATCATATATATTCTGCCATAATTGTTTTTATAAAATCAGTCGTTATATTATTCAACCCTTCTGGTTTCACTATTGGTTTTATATAAAATATTATTCTGTTTCCTTTTTTAAATGCACATTAGTATTTTCCATAAAACCACTCTAAAATGTTATAATGCTAAAATTTCATAAATATTCTTTACATGTTATCACTTATATTTATATCACCTACTATGATATATGCCTATGTATGTCATAATTACTCTACTTCAGGGATAATGTTATGATACACCCATTAAATTATGATTTATTACATTATTATGATACCCATTTCATTCCATGGGTTCCCTTATGTTTACATATGATTGATTATGTATGATTCATCATATGGAAAAGCATATTTATGAACATGTTAAGATGAATTTTCCTAGATATAACTCCAATGAATTGGGTAAATTTGAGTCTCATGAGACATTATTTTAAATGATAATGGAATTTATCCTAGAAATGTGCTTCAATGTGCAATAGTCTTGGTGGTTAGCCATGACTTGTGCAAACACATGAAACGATCTTGTCGATTAACCTTGACTCATGCTCCTCTAAGATAAATGAGCATCGAGCCAAGATAAATTCAATTTTTAGGTTGATTCCACGTTACTATGATTCCATGTTTATATGATCCCATGTTAGATATGTTAGGGTTTCATATGTTCATTTACACTAGATACCTTTTTATATCATCATGACATGCTTCCTAACCAATGTGATAAACCTTTATTCTCATGATTATTCCATTAATGTGATTTTTAGAACACCCATTTGTTCGTGTTATCCACATATTTTCCTATGTTGATGGATGATCATAATGGACGTTTGGAGATCAATATGAAGATTGAATATTGAAATGTTTTATGTTTTCATTTTTATGTACCTAGTATTCAAAGACACTAGACATCATGATTCAAGGATTGTATTTAGATGTATAATTATGCATAAAATCATGTAATGTTACATGATGAATAATAGGGATTCTATAGTAGGTATCTATGCATGGCCTAGTTATTTTTGGATATTAGGAATAGATAAAATTAGAAAGAACTTCAAGAAATAGGGTAAGTATAAGAAAACATCCAGAAATTTCAGTAAATATAGAAGAAGTTGTTTAACATGTAAATACATACTTTTATGGATGCATATATGTGGATGTTTCTCTAGAACATATGTATCTAGGGGTAAAACCCAAAAACACTACCTTGAGATAGACTAGGACAAGAATTGGTGCATGACAATAGGACTTGTTTCACTCTTGGTTACACACTCTCAGGGGATATGCTTTGGTAAAACCATGTGCATAGTACGAAGAAAGACCATAAGAATATATGTTAAGAAATAGATTATATAAAACATAGATTAAAACTTAGGGAATCACAAGTTAGGATATACATTTCCATTATGATTTTATCCTTTTATGTTTAATGTTTCCTTTTTTATGGTTATTAGATAATTATTGAAGCCCCCTAATTATACGTTCTTTTTCATAGTTAATTGTGAGAAATAGAAGAGAACCTAAGAACAATCAATGTGATACGTAATGTGGATATTTCCCAAATGATATGCCAAATATGATGGGAACGTCTGCTCAAAACATCATGATATTACCTTCTTAGCTGGCTCAAGTTATGAATAATAACTTGAATAATTTGGAATTCCATCCTCCTCCATGGAAAGAGAATGTTGCCATTGAATCCTTCATGAGGCAAAGTCCTCCCATGTTTAAGGGATCTTATGATCCCCTCCACGTGGAAGAGTTGATTAACTCCATCAAAAAGATATTCTCTATCCTCTAGTGCTTAGAAGGAGATAAAGTTATTCTAGAAGTCCATTGTTTTTATGGGGAAGGTGATCAATTGTAACACCCCACGATTCCAAGGTACGTTCCTCTTTTAATAAAAAAATAGCTTACACTGTAATCAACATCGAGTTCTAACACACCACGACAAATCAAACTATCCATTATGAATAGTAATGCCAACTTTTTGAAATTCTATAAATATTATTTTTCACAATGGACTTCATTTTTGAATCGAAATATCAAAATTATCTTAGGGTGAATTTTTGGTATTTTTCAAAAAACATTCAATTTTTGACTAATATTGAAATACACTGCATTATTTTTTAAAACCGATTTTTTATTTAAATAATTATTTAATTTATTTAAATTTATTTTTTGTAAAATTAGATATATAGTACCTATATTAGTTCAATGTAATTCATTGGAATAATTTTTTTAATAAAATAATATTTATACAAATTTTATTGAACTTTTTACCGTCTTTTACCCACCTTCTAGGAGCATTTTCAAATTTTCATAAAACATAATTTTACCACTTTTGTGAGTAAAATTTTTAAAATCCATGAAATACGATTGATATCAGTAAGTAAAATTTGGTTCAATAAGGTGAAAATAATTTTTGGTGAATAGTAACTTTTGAGTTTTATTTACCATAGTTAAAAGTAAATTGGGTAATTAAAGGGTAAAAAAAGATATTATAATTATCCTAAGACATGTCCTAATTCTATTGGATAAGTTTATTTCAACCAAAAATAACCTTATGAATAAAATATGATTCTTTAGGTCAACTTGGATTACATTAGCAAATTTATTATTAGTTAATTTAAAGAAGAGTTAAAAATGATAAATTCAAAGTTTAATTACTAAACAATTTTTAATATAGGGTTATACATAAGAGAAATTAATATATAAATATTCATTAGAAATCTATAAATATTTACCAAATAATGGTATTTTATTTATATTTTTAGACATTAAATAATTAAATTTATTTACGATAGAATGATGATGTAGTAACTAGCTTATTAATGAATGGTTAAAATAATTGATATCATAAATACAAAAATAAATGTAAATTGATTCATTTGATGCAATAAAAATATTTAATAGATTAATATGACATGTTAGGGTTGGTTCAATTAATTTTTTTCGAAGTAATCGTGCTGTTATGACTTTTACAAAAACAATATACCAAATAGTGTCAAAATTGACATAAATGAGTTTTAAAAAAAACTATATTATTAATTGATATAATATTCTTAAAAATATAAGGTTAATCTAAAGGACTTTGATAAAGTTATATATATTAATAATGAACTATTGGGGGTTCTCTTGGTTTTTTATAGTATGTTTAATAACCAATCATTATAATAATAAAAAGAGACATGGTAAATGTCAAACTATATAACTAAGAGTTAAATCTAAAAGATAAGGTTAATTTCGAAACCTAAACCAGTATAAAACCTATTGTTTGAGAGGTTTTCAACCCTTCCAATATTTATCTTCTAAATAAATTATTTCTGAGCCATTAGAAACCGAATATGATTGTATAACAAAATAGTATTTCATGGTTTTCCCAATGTAACAATCACCTCTCTTATAAAAGGTTACTTCCCCTTCCTAAAAAATCACACCTCCAAAGCCATTTGTCTTGAGAACACCCTTCCCAAATAACCTCCCAACTTCCATAAATTCAACCGAGAGGCCTTAATTTGATCATAAAGCCAACCTATGGATCCTTTTGAACAAATCAAAAGTAAGCACCCGGAGAAGAGGTACTAATTTCATCAACTCTTTCTAAGTTCATTTCTTCTTTCACATCCTCTTTATTTGTTGTTTACATATTAAAATAATAACCCAAATACCTTATACATACTATGATGTTATTATAAATATGTTATAACCACATTCATTATTCTATCCGTCCTATGAATGAAAAATTCACCATATATGCATATGCACGGCTTACCGTCTCCACGTCCTGGTGTAGTTTGTTATTCCACACTTAGTTATTTGGATGGGTATAATAATGAGTATAAATAATGTAAATAATAAGTATAAAATATTAAGGATTTTTTATATATGATATACCATCAAATTATATATTATTTCACCATCAATAGAATGATATTGTTGCTCGTTCGTACGTATGACTTACAGGCTCCCCAACGCGATTAGATGTCATTCCCCATCGTAACCATTCAAGAATAATTTTAATTTGATGATTAAAAATAATGTTTAAGAACATAATATCATTATGGATATGAATAATATACATCTTATTCATAAAAATCATGACTTACATAACAAAACATATAAAGGAAAATGAATCAGTTAACACATGAAACCATGATACTAATAAAATATCATTAACAAAGCATTGTTAGAAGATCCTATATGATATCATAGTTGTGTATGTGGTTCTTATGTAATTTAATAACAATGATTTAACTATAATAAAATATTTTAATGTACCCTCTACCTAAGAAAAGTAGAAGGTAAGGGCTAAATTTTACAATCTCTTTATTATACGAGGTTGTTTATACGTGAGTATCTACTTGGACTTCTTTATCATCCAAATCCGTGTTTTATAAAAATGTATTTCAAAACATTTTTTCTATTTCATCTAATATAGGTTAATGTCATTTATAACCTTTTTTGAACTTTTATGAAATGCTTTTAATTGAATCATTTTGTCGTTTTCCGAACAAGGTACTTTTTGACCTTTTCGAAAAAATTATGGTAAGAATGTTTTTTAACTTATATGACGGGTGCAGATATTTTCTGCCATTATAACAGCTTCTAAGAATATGTTACTAGCGTATAAGAATATTTCAAAAATGAATTTTTTCTTCTATAATAATGTTGATTTTATATGATTTAAAAATAGAAAGTGATGTTTCCCTCAAATAGTTTTTATTTCATCTATTTAAACATCATTTTATGGTTTTTACAATTTTTTGAAGTTGATTTGTTATGATAAAAATCATACATATTTTTATTGAAGGTTTTTTAATATGATTGACTATGTATGTGTTATTTTTATGCCATTCATGGTTTATGGTTAAAGTATTAATATTTCGTATGCTAGTTTTAATATGAATGTTTATGTTTTGTTTCAACCTTTTTCATATGAGGAATGCATTGGACTTAGTAAGTGATTGGTGGATCCTACATTAGATCCTCAATGCATCAGTAGGTCACATTAGAAAAACTAGTTTCTTGGCACAAGGGAATGAAAAAAATCTTATTTTTTTGGCACGAATACTTTACTATGTGGTTATGATGTCTGACATTATTTATTACATCATTATGTAAGTGGCTATTGATATTTAATGTTATTATTCGACTAGTAGAATAGCCATGTGAATAAGTAAATGGAATTATTTGATTTATATTTTCCATATTATGCAGATGTTTCATTTTATAAGGATTATTTTTTAGTCTTATACGTTGAATTAAATATTTATGCTTATTTATTAATTATTCCGCTATATTGTTATCCATATTGAGCATATGAGCTCACTCATTTCTAGGTTTTATTTTTACCTAGAATCGAAGAATTATATTATGACTGACCACCATGGATAGTCTAATAGATATGAGTGTGGTCAATGGAGTCAATGTTGTTGTTGTATTTCATTTAATAATGTAATCTAAAACTTATGAATGTATCTAGTACTTCCAAGGCTAATAAACTAATCGATCATTCGAGGCATGATCTCTTGTGATCATGAAAATTTTATGTAAAGATTCACTAACTCTAGGTAACTAGGGTCAGGGCGTTACAGTTGGTATCAGAGTAAGATTAGTAAAAACCTTTGAAACTATATTTAGAAACACTATGATCATAGAACATTACCCTAAGATAAACTTCAAGGATTAGTATGGATGAACTTCCTAGAATTTTGGTAATGTATTGATTTTGTGCATTTTCCAACAAATACATCCTTGTCTAGATACGAGAAGATAGACGAGGCTCTGGAACAGATTTACCTAGGACTGAAATCTCTGACAAGGAATTTTGTGCCTGACATTGGGTATCCTGGTACATGACAACAGGTCATTATGCACTCTTGGTTATGACACTCCTAGAGGATATGCATAGGATAATTCACGTTTTATTTACAAACCATTATAAAGGATTTATGAGTATATACATCCTCAAATAATTTTCTTATCATTATTAATTATATCCATAAATTGATCAATTTATGTCATGTTTTTTACATTTTTTGGATTATGTATTGCGATTTATAAAATAATCTATTGTATGCCATTGTTTTGAAATGGCGCCTGGTGGAAATAATTGAAACTGTGTCAATGCACATAATAAATGTATGGATTTCCTTCACACGAAAGATAATTATAGTGGAAATGGTGATGCAAATGGTTCTGATCAATTTATCACTATACTGGGACTACACACTCAGGTTATGAATAGTAACCTTACCCATATGGAGCACCCTGATCCACAACATGGAGGCTCAAAGTTAGACCGCTTCATGAGGCAAAAACCACCAACATTCAATGAGACTAAAAATCCATTTTAAGCTGAGTAATGGATAAGTTCCCTAGAGAATGTATTTCAGGATTTGGGAGAAAAGAAAGGTAAAAAGTTGTCATGGCAGTTTGTCACCTCATGGGAGATGCAGATCAATGGCAGTCATTAATTCAAAACACAAATAAGATGAATAAGTCCCAAATATGAAATGGAGGGAGATTAAAGAGATTTTTAAAGAAAATTACTATCCTCGTGATCATCAAGCATATATAGAAAGACAATTTTTAAGTCTAAGGAAAAAAGAAGATGAGAATGTTGGAAATTATGAGGCTAGAATTACAAGGTTAGCAAGGAATTCAATAGATTATGTATATAAACCAAGGAGTAAGATTGATCAATTCATTGATGGGTTAAAACCATTTATCTATTGAGCATTAGTCTCACAATCCTTCTCATCATATGAAGATATTGTGTCATGTTTTATCAAGATATAAAAGGAATTATTTAAGTCATATGACTTTAATGGAAAGCAATAGAAGAACAGATATGTTGAACACTCTGTAAATGGAAATAAGGGGATGTAGAAAAAAGTTTAATATCCATCTTTCATTAAATGGGGAAAGAAACACCCTGGTACATTCTTGAAGGGAATGTGAGTCTTTTAAAAGTGTGGTGAAAAAAGCCACCATGCTCATGATTGCAAGTGGAAGAAAGAGGCTGTCAATGTTGAATGATGACATTGTAAAGAAATGGGGCATTATGAAAATGAATTTTTTATGCGTTTGAAAAAATTACCTCAAAAAAGGCCAAGGGATCAAGACCACGCATATGAGATCACTATTGCTGAGGTTGAAGTCCTAAATACACGGTGGAAGGTAATTTAATGGTTTCCTCAAGTTTAGCCAATGCTTTATTTGATTCTGGATCATTACACTATTTTATATCTTCCCAATTTTCTATGAAAATTAGTTATTTCCCATTTGATTTAATAAGAGATTTGTCAGTCATAAATCCTAATGGAAGTATCATTGAAGAAAGGTTTTATGAATCAGTCCCCATTAGGGAATTTAAATGTTATTTATCCGCTGATCTCATCGCCATACCCATGATTTATTTTGATATAATCCTCTGTCTGGATTGACTTTCTAACCATGATGCGAAAATTTATTATATGAAGAAGGAGGTTACAATTATGGATGATGATAAGGAGTACCTTATCTTAAGAGCTGAAACGTGACCACCTGATTCTTATCTAGATCCACCCCCAATAGCTCATCTAAATTCAATTATTGGGGTGGAATTGAATGAAATAACTGCTGGTGAGGAAAAGAATTTACAAATAGTGTATATACATATTGTGCAAGAATATTTTGATCTGTTTCTAGAGGATTTACCTGGACGTCCTCTAGAATGGGAAATTGAGTTTTCAATTTATTTAATTCCTGGTACAAGGCCCATATCAAAGACCCCTTATAGAATGGCCACTGTGTAATTAGTGGAAGTAAAGACACAACTAGATGAATTGAGTAATAAAGGATTTATTGTCCATAGTGTTTCTCTGTTTGGGAGGCCATGTCCTTTTTGTTAAGTACAAATATAGATCTATGAGGTTGTGCATTGACTATAGGGAGATCAATGGTATAACAATAAAGAACAAGTACCCCTGCCTCGCATTGATGATGTATTCAGAAAACTTCATAGAGCTCAATATTTTTAAAATATTGACCTTCAATCTCAATATCATTAGTTGTGTGTGAAGAAGGAAGACATTTCGAGAACAACATATCAAACCATGTACGTGCATTATGAGTTTATAGTAATACCTTTTGGAGAGACTAATGCACCATATGTCTACATGCATCTAATGAATAGTGTTTTCAAGGAATATCATGATGACATTGTAGTGGTATTTATTGATGATATCTCGGTGTACTTCAAAATCTATGAAGATAATGAAAATAACATGCACATTATTATAATGACACTTAGAAGAAATGACTTATATGGCAAGTTTAGCAAGTGTGAATTCCGGATTTATGAAATTTCATTTCTTGGATATATTTTCTTTAAGGATGGAATCTCTATTGATCCTTTAAGAAAAGTGAAATACAATAATGGCCTGCACCAAATAGTATAACCGAGGTACGTAGTTTTATTGGATTATTAGGTAATTATCTGCATTTCTTCCAGAATTTTTCCCGATTGGCTAACCCATTAACCAAGCTCAATTGTAAAGGTGTTAGAATTATTTAGAAAAAATAGTGCGAAGAATTTTTTGAATAACTGAAGAGAAGATTAGTCAATTCTACTATATTGACTATACCATTGAGGAATGATGTGTTTATTGTTTATAGTGACAATTCAATGAAAGGACATGGTTGTTTCCTTATGCAGAATGATTGAGTTATTTCTTATGCATAACGATAGCTTAAAATTCATGAAAAAAATATCCCACTCATGATCATGAGTTAGAAGATGTAATATTTTCTTTGAATATTTGGAGACACTATCTCTATGGTGAAAATGTGAGATATATACCGATCACAAGAGGTTGAGGTATATTTTTTCAAAAAAAGAACTCAACATGAGGAAAAGGTAATGGCATGAGATACTCAAGGATTATGATTCCACTATACACTGCCACCTGAGGAAGGAAAATAAGGTGGAAGATGCTTTGAGCAGAAAGGATCATAGAGTTTTGAACATGATGTGAGTTGAAAGGAAAACTTTTTTCATGAATCTAGTAAAGATAGATATGGTAGTATCCATAGAAGGTGAAATATCTATAATTTTTAAATGCTTTCCAAACCATATTTAATAGAAAAGATAACATGTTCTCAGGATGATGATGAGGAGTATCAAAAGAAAATTAATGATGTGAATGATGGGAGATAGATCGACTTCATATATGAAGATAGGATTTTGAAATTTGGGAAGATTCTTTGTGTTCCTAACATACCTGATCTAAAAATGGAATTGATGGATGATGCTCATAGTTTTAATTTCTCTATACACTGTGGTATCACTAAGATGTATAGATATTTGATGGAAAATTTTTTATGGAAAAACATGAAAAAGGAGATTGCTGACTATGTGTCAAGATGTATGGTTTCTCAATAAGTGAATGTTGGAAGAAAACATCCAAGAGGAGTCATGAAACCTCTTACTATACTTGATTGGAAATGGGATGAAATTACGATGAAATTTGTCTTGGGGCTACCAAAGACTGCTAGACACAATGATACAATACTGGTTATTGTTGGTCGTCATACCATGTCAGCATATTTTAATTCTATAAGAGATGGTTTACCACTTGAACATATAAAAAGACTATATATTAATTAATTTGTAATACTTCATGGAATAACCCTATCTATTGTTTCTGATCATGATCCCTGTTTTACATCAACATTCCAGAAAAGTCTTCAAAAGGCCATGGATACTAAACTTTGTTAGAGCACTGCATACCACCCTCAAACTTAATGACAATCAGAATGGACTATTCAAACCTTATAAGACCTGTTGAGATCTTTCTCACTTGACTTTCAAGGTATGTGGGATCAATATTTACCTCTAGTATAATATTCATATAACAATAGCTTCCATTCAAGTATTCTGATGGCACCATATGAAGTGTTATATAGAAAGATATTTCTCACAACGACATGTTGGGATGATATGGGTGATATAAATCTCATAGGCCTATAACTCTTTGAAGAAACAATCGAAAATGTGATGATTATCCAAACCCACACAAAAGAAGCTTAAAGTAGGTTTTAAGAGCTATCCCGATAACCGAAGGAATGATTTGGAATTGAATTTATGTGATCATGTTTTCATGAAGGTATCTCAATGGAATGGAGTTATAATATTCATAAGGAAGGGTAAATTACATCCTAGGTACATCAGACCTTTTGAAATTCTAGAACAAATTGGAGTTGTAGCATATCGTTTGGAAATGCCTCCAATTATCTCTAATGTTCTTGATGTGTTCCACGTATCACTATTGAGAAAATACATGCCTGACCGAATGCATGTACTCACCTGTGAGGAAATTGAACTCGAACCTGATCTGTCTTATTGTGAAGAGCCTGTTATGATTTTTGATACAATAGAATAAGTGTTGAGAAATCAGACGACTGGGCAGGTAAAATTTCTATGGAGAAACCATAAGATGGAAGAGGAAACGTGGGAACCCGAGGTTATTATGATGAAGAACCAAAAAAATCATTTTATGTCGTAATATTATAGAAATTTCTAGGATGAAATTATTTGAAGGAGGTGATAATGTAACACCCCAAGATTCCTTGGTACATTTTCCTTTGAATGAAACAATAGTTTACTTTGTACGGAACTTCGAGTTATAACACACCAAGACCAATAAATCTAGCCGTTATGAGTAGTAATACCCACCTTTTGAAATTTTATAAATTTTATTTTTCAAAATGGACTTCATTTATGGATTTTGAATACCAAATTATCTTAGGAAGAATTTTTGTATTTTTCTAAAAACATTCAATTTTTGATAAATAGTTAAAGACACGGCGTTATTGTTTAAAATAATTTTTTTTAAATAATTATATATATTATTTAAATTTATTTAATTTCAAAATAGATATATATTATATATATTTGTTTAATGTAATCCATCAGAATCATTTTTATAATAAAATTAGATGTATAATGTTTATTAAACTTTTTACCATCTTTTACACACCTTCTAGGATCATTTGAAATTTTTTCGTAAAACATAATTTTACTGCTTTTGTGAGTTCAATGATGAAAATCCAATAGAAACGGTTGATATCAGTATGTAAAATTTGGTTCAATAAGATGAATTTTGTTTTGCTGAATAGTGGCTGTTGACTTTTATTTACCACGATTACAAGTAAACAAGGTAATTAAAGGTAAAAATGATATTATAATTATCCCAAAAATTGTCCAAATTCTATTAGATAAGTGTATTTAGACCAAAAAAACCATAGGGATAAAATATGATCTTTTAGTTCTTCTTGGATTAGATTTGGACATTTATTATAATTTAATTTAAAGAATAGTTAAAAATGATAAATTCAAAGTTTAATACCTAAACCATTTTTAATATAGGGTTATACATAAGATAAAATATAATATAAATATTAATTATAAACCTAAATATATTTCCTATATAATGGTATTTTATTTATAATTTTTAGACATTAAATAATTAAATTTATGTATGACACAATGATGATGTAGTAAGTACCTTATTATTGAATGATTAAAATAATTGATATTATAAATATCAAAATAAATGTATATTGATACTTTTGATGAAATAATAGAATTTTATAGATTAATATGACATGATATGGATTATTCAAATGATTGTTTTGATGTAATCATGCTGTTATGACTTTTACAAAAATAAAATACCAAATTGTGTCAAAATTCACATAAATGAGTTTTTTAAAAAATATACTATATTATTAATTTATATAATATTCCTAAAAATATAATTTCTGTCCAAAGGACGTAGATATAGTTATATATATTAATAATTAACCACTTGGGGTTCTCCTATCTTTTTATAGTAGGTTTATTATCCATTTATTATAATAATATAAAGAGACATGGTAAATGTAAAACTATTTAACTAAGAGTTAAATCTAAAATATGAGTTTGATATGGTGACATAAACCTATATAAAACCTATTGGTTGAGAATTTTTCGACCCATACCAACTTTATCCTTGAAATATATCATTTTTTAGCCATTATAAACTGAATATGATTGTATAATAAAATAATATATCATGGTTTTCCTAATGTGACCCTCACCTCTCTTATAAAAGGATACTCATCCATCACTCAAAATCACACCTCCAAAGCCATTTGGCTCATCCATCCCCTGAAAAAATATCCTTAAGACTTCCCTCAATTCAACCTAGTGGTCTTACCATTATCAGAAAGCCATCCTATGAATATTTTGATAAAATCAAAAGGAAGAACCAGAAGAAGAGGTAATAATTTCACCACCTATTTCAAAGTTCATTTCTCCTTACACTTCCTATTTCATTGTTTTTTCTATACCAAAATAATAATTCATGACCTTATACATACTGGTATGTTTTTCTAAATATTTTATAACCATATTAATTATTCTATGCATCCTTTGAATGATAATGTCGCAATACATGCATATGTGTGGCTTTCCGTCTCCATGTCATGGTGTAGTTGGTTATTCAACACATAATTATTTGGATGGGTATAATAATTAGTATAAATGATTTAAATAATAAATATAACATGTTAATTATTCTTTATATATTTTATACCATCCAAATATATACTATTACAACATCAAAATAATGATATTGTGGCTCATGCGTATGTTCGACTTACCGTCTCCACGACGCGATGAGATGTCTTTCCCCATCGTAAATATTCAAGACTAATTTTCATTTGATTATTAAAAATAATTTTTAAGAACATAATATCATTCTGGTTATGAATAATATACATCATATCCAAAAAAACATGACTTATATAACAAAATATATAAAGGAAATCGAATCAGTTAACCCCTGAAACGATGATACAACCGAAATATCATTAGCAAAGCAATATTAGAAGATAATATAATATATCCTATTTGTGTATGTGGTTAATGTATAATTTAATTACAATTATTTAACTATTATACATGAGGTTAACTTACCCTTTACCAAGTAAAATTACAAGGTAAGGTTTAAATTTAACAATCTCTTTATTATCCGAGGTTGGTTATACATGTGTATCTACCAAGACTTCTTTATCATCTACATCGGTGATTCAAAAAAATTTATTTCAATTTTTTTAGGATTTCCTATAATATGGGTTAAATTTATACCATTTTTTTATATTTTATGAAATTTTTTTAATGGAATCTTTCTATTTTTTTTCCAAAAAAGATACTTTATGACCTTTTCGACAAAATTAATATTAGAATGTTTTTTCTCTTATACAGTGGGCGGGGCTATATTCTGCCATTATAACAACTTAGGAGATTCCTTTACAAGCATATAAGAATATTTCCAAAATAAATGTTTTCATCTATAATTATGTGTCTTTTAAATGATTTCAAAATAGAAAGAGTTGTTTCCCTCAAATAGTTTTGATTTCATCTTGTCAACATCCATTGATGGATTTTATACTTGTTTGAAGTTGATTTTTTATGAAAAAAATATTTGATATTTAATTGAAGTTTTTGTAAAATGGTTGACTGTGGATGTGTTATTTTTATACCATTCATGGTTTATGGATAATGCATTAAAATTTCGTATGCTAGTTTTAATACAAATGCTTATGTTATGTTTCAACCTTTTCATATGAAGAATACATTGGACTTAGTAAGTGATGGGTGGAGACCTCTATAGCTCCACGATGCATTGGTAGGTCATAAGAGAAAAACTAGTGTCTTGGCACAATTCCTTGAAAAAATCTTATTTGTAGTCTTGGCACGAGCCCTTAACTATGTGGTTATGATGTCCTGAATTTTTCTTTCCATCATTATAAAAGTGGCTATTGATATTGCATGAGATTATTCGACTAGAAGAATATTCATGTGAATAAGTAGATAGAAATATTTGATTTATATTTTCCATATTTTGAAGAAGTTAATGTTTAGAAGGCATATGTTTTAGTCTTATATGTTTCCTTAAATTTTTATGCTTATTTATGAATGTTTCTGTTATATTATTATCCTCACTGAGCATCTAAAATCCCCCCTTTCTATGTTTTACTTTTCGTAGGATGAGAAGAAGTATATTATGACAGACCTGTAGATATAGTCTCAGGGATATTAGTGTGGTCAATGGAGAAAATGTTGTTTTTATTCTTAATTTTATAATGTAATGTAAAACTTATGAATGTCTCTAGTACTTCCAAGTATACTAAACTAATCAATATTTCAAGGCTTGATCTCTTGTGATATTGCCAATGTTATGTAATAATTCACCAACTCTCAGTAACTAGGGTTAGTGAATTACATCAGTGGTGAACACTAAAAAAATCTATAGTGAATGTATGGAATTCATTCCATGGTTTTGGAGGAATTAAACGGAATAATTTTCAATTACTATTTTCCATGAGCCCTCAATATCAAGATGGAAAGGGAGTTACTTTGGCTCAAACAGAAGGATGACGAGTCCGTCGGGCATACGATGCACATTTTACAAGGCATATAAGGGATGCCTCTAGCTTTTTCATGAACACTAGAAGAAATATGGATCAATTTTTTAGCAGACTAATTCCCAGTCTACAAAAAGCATTGGTGATTTTATTTTTTGACAGTTATGAGCAGATACTCCGTTGTTCCACTAGGGTCAATATTGAGATCAGAGACTCACAATGGTCTCATTATACCGGTGAATTTAAGTGGAAAATGGAGTCTAATATGGGTGGTTGGACAAATAAATCCCATGATGGATTGAAGATCGAACATCCCACATGTCAAAATTGTTGGAAGAAGCATTTTGGAAACTATCAAAATTGAACCCAAAATTTCTTGAAAGAAGAAGAATGGGATAACTGGCTAAAAAATGCTAAAGGGATATGAAGAATCCCACTAATGTGGAAGAAGAAATAAAGTATTAGATAAATTATCATCTAGTGGTACAGTGTTACAACTACAAGGAACATGGTAATTATGCGAATAATTTTCATATACCTAGGGTTATCGAAGGCAATCAACAACAACCTCAAAGGAAACAAGGAAGGGTTTATGATATCACTACTACTGAGGGGGGTCTAAATAATTATGTGGTAAAAATTATGATACTTATTCAATCAAGAATATATAACTTAATATTTGATTTTAATTCAATTCATTATTTCATATCTTTCATGTTTCATAGAACTATTCAAAAACCACCTCAAAATTTTGAGGATAAGTTATCGGTGAGGACATAGAATTAAGAAATTATTGCGTCCAAGGTTTATGAATCCTCTCCGAAAAATGTTTTTGGACTGAAACTCTATGAAAATCATTCCATACTCCCTTTAGTGGAGTTTTATTTCATCTTGGTCCTGGATTTACTGTCATTATTTAAAGCTAACATAAAATTTTGGGAATAGTGGATCACTCTTCACATCCCGAAGCATACTAAAATTATTTAAAAGTGCAATGAAAAAGATGAATCTCCTTATGAATCATTATCACAAGTGTATATATTAATTCCATATGAGAATGAATTTCTAGCTCAAATATTTGAGAAGAAGGAGATGATACTTCTCGAATATATGACCATTGGGAGGCATCACACTCATTTATTCCCTGAGGTGTTTTCCAGTCTTCCTCTTGATTGAGAGGTTTAGTTCTCAATTGAAATTATCCCATGGTCTCTTCCAATATCACAGAAACCTTATAGAATGGCTATTGTAGAGATGGAAGTGCTGAAAAAGTAGTTACACGAGAATCTAGAGAATGGTTTTATGTTCCAGAGTGATTCATCGTGGGTGTGCCAGTCCTCTTCGTCAATAATAAGTATTGATAAATGTGATTATATGTTTACTATCTTGAGATCAATAAAATCTCAATAATAAATCTGTATCCCCTACCATGGATAGATGACTTGTTCTATCAGCTTTGTTTGCCCAGTTATTTCTCTATGGCTGACCATCTATTGAGATATCAACGATTAAAGGTAGGGATGGATGATATTCCCATGACTTCATTCGAACAAGGTATCTAAACTATGGGTTCACAGTGATTCCCTTTAGACTCACTAATTATCTAGTAATTTTCATGGATTTAATTAGTAGAGTATTTGGAGATTACCTTGACAAATTTGTCATAGTATTTGACGATAAGATTTAGATATACTCCAAGAGCAAGGAGTAACACGAGGAGCATTTGAATACTATGCTAAATATTTTGCGATGGTTGAAAATATATTTAATTTACTGTAAATGTTATTTCTAGATTAATGAAATCAAATTCTTGGGGCTTTTTATCACAAAAAATGGATATCTATAGATCCTTTCAAGACAAAGGCAACTGATGTGTGGCCTAGACAAATATCTGTAATAGAGATCCGTAGATTCCTTGGTGTGGATTCGTATTACCGAAAATTTGTGGAGAAATTTTCATGATTTTCAAATCCAATTACCATGCTAACATGGAAGGGGTGAAGTTTTTCTGAACTCAAGAATGTGAGGAATGCTTCAAGGATCTCAGAAAGCGGCTTATGGATTCTCTAGTACCCACACTCCCAACAAGTTGAGAACTTATTTGTGGTGTACAATGATGCTTAAAATAAGGGATTATGATGTGTGCTAATGGAAAATGATAAATTTAAAGAATACGCATTAAGTAAGATAAAAATACATGACAAGAACTATCCTATGCATGATCTAGAGTTAGCAGTCATCATCTTGGTGTTAAAAATCTTAAGGAATTATCTCCATGGTGAGAAGTGGGAGATATATACTGCTCAAAAGATTGTCGAATATATATTCATCTAGAGTGAGCTTAATATTTTCTAGTAAAGATGGTTATATCTCATCATGTATTTTGACTACTCAATATACTATCTTAATGTATCGGTTAATAAGGTGGAACATTCTCTACGTAAAAATGATTTTGCATCTTTATCAATGCTGAGGATTGAGAATGATACAATATTTTTAGATTTGTAGAGGATAGACATGGAAATCATTAACGGAGGAATATCACCAATCCTTTCTCAAATGATTGATCAACCATCCCTCATGAAAAAATAAAGGGTTCTAAAATAAAATATTTTGAAATATAGAAAAGGGAGGAAGCTATTATAAATGGGAAATTCGTTGAATTCAAGATTGATGAGGATGAAGATGTAATATTTTTTCCATGATTATGTGTATCGTCCAATTCATAGATAAATAAGAATATTTTGAATGATTAACATAGCTCAAACTTATATATTTACCCAAGGAGCACAATGATGTATCGAGATATCTGAGAGAACTTTTGGTGGGACAATATAAAGAAGTTTGCTGAGTATACATCAACATGCCTGGTATGTCAACAAGTGTAGGATGAATAAAAGAAGTCTTAAAGGACGATTCAACCACAACCCATATTAGCATGGATGTGGTAGAACATAATTGTGTACTTTTTCACTAGACATACAAGGATATCTAGAGGAATCAATTATATATGGGTCATTATGGATCGTCTTACAAAGATAGTTTAGTTTATCTCAACTCGAGAGGAATTCTCATTGGATCAAAATTCAGGGATATATATCAAATAGGGGGTAAGCCTGTATAGAGTACCAATATCAACTATATCAAATAGAGATATGAGATTATCCTCGATGTTCTGGAAATTTCTCTAACATGCTCTACGCACTGAACTGATCTTTAGTACGACCTATCATCCTCAAACAGATGGCTAATCAGATCTAACAATTTAGACAATAGATTATATGTTGAGATCATGTTCTACAGACTTCAAAGGAGGATTGTACCAATATCCTTCACTGGTCTAATTCTCCTATAATAATAGTTTCCAGTCCATCATATGAATGGTACCATATAAATCCCTTTATGGGAAAAGGTGCAGAACACTGACGTGTTGGGATTATGTTTGTGAGCATAAGCTTCTAGGACCTAAAATGGTCGATGAAATGGTGGAGAAGGTGAAAACCATTATGTCGCAGATTAAGGCCGCTCGAAGTTGAAAAATTAGTCATTATGTAAATATTTAATGGGAACCTAAGCTCAATGTTGGAGACATGGAATTTTTCTGAATATCTCCCGGGAAGAAGTTCATGAGGTTTAGGATGAATGGAATGCTAAGTGCTAGGTACATCGGCCCCTTTAAGATCCTTGATCGCATTGGAGCTGTGACCTATCGACTATCACTTCCACCTAACTTGTCTAAAGTTCATAATGTCATCCATGTATCCCTCTTAAGAATGTACATACCAGATCATTCACAAGTATTGACTTTAGAGGTGGTAAAATTGGAGAATGATCTTTATTTTGAGGAGAACCCATTGAAGATATTAGATCATAGAGATAATATTCTATGAAACACGACTACTCACCTGGTTAAGGTACTATGGAGGAACCGTAAGTAAAAAGAGGTAGCATGGGAACATTAATAAGAAACAAATGAAATGTACCCACACATGTTTGTGGCTTATAATATATAATGATATTTCGAGGGAGAAATTTCATAAGGGGGGAAGATTGTAACAACCTAATGTTTTATCAATCAAATTACCTTTTTATAATTATTCCTTATAATATAATCACATTTGATAACATGATGATATATCTTCATACTAAATATTATGTGACCATTAAACAAAATTTTGCCTCTTATGTGTCTTATATTTAAAAAATATGACATACCTGGTTGCGTCCATGGTGATTTTTTGGTTCTGATGGAACAAATTAAATTTTTGGTGAACAGTAACCCACCCATATGAATAGTTATACCAAACTTATGAAAATTAAATTGTCCAAAGTTATATTACCCTTATCCTTGAATGTATAAACAAAATTTAGGCATCTTATAAGTGATAATATAACCATAAAAATGTATTTGTATTTTTATAAGTCACACAAAATTAATTACAATTTATTAAATAATTTTAAAAAATTTATTTTCCTAAAATCTATTCATAAATTATCCATTTCAGGTCTATAGGTTTTAATATTTTTTTATAAGAATATATGTAATTTTGGAAAGCATTATAAAATCAATTACAATTTTAAAATATGTATTATTCACGTAAATTATGATTTCAATTAAAAATTAAATTAATCATATTTAGAAAATTAGTTTTGAAAAATGGATTTCACTTTTTGATTCTATAAATTGAAAAATGGATAGGGTGAATTTTATGGATTTTTCTAAAAAAATTTAAATTTTATTGAATAGTAATATATGATAATTTACACAATAAGATGAATACATTAAATATTGAGTCATGGGTGATTTTATAATGATTTAATCACCATTAGTTCTAAATTACTTGAATATAATACTATTATTTCATGGATTCATCACAATTTACTGTCTTATGGAAGAATAGTAATATAATGATTTAAATAATAAATGAACCCTCTTCCCCTCCACTATAAAACCCACCCACACTCCCTTCTTCCGTTCACTCCACTCAAGCCATGTTCCCTGCATAAATTCCGATCACATATCTCCCCAAGCACCTACCCTATGTCTAGAATTCCATGGTCTGCTCAAAAGGCCAAAATTTTCCCCCTTATGAGGCTCTCAATTAGATTAATGCTAAAGGTAAATTCCTCCTTTCAATTCTTTTACTTTTCATTCAAGTTCTGTTTTTTATTTTCTATCCTTGAAACTCATCATCCAAATGTTCTAAAAACTCCAATACCTTTTATGTACTTTAATTTTGTTATGATACTAGAATAATTTATTATCATCTCCCCTTTACCTTTCATTAATAGTAAAAATAAAAACACCATCTGAGATGTGTACATTTACCAGATTTATGTAAGATGTGTTTTCAATTTCCTTTAACATCTTCAATTATGTTCATGAAACCATTATTATGATTGAAACAAACATTAATATATTTATTATTTCTCATATATGATTCTGTAATATTTTTGTTCATATGATTTAGATTTATAAAATAAAACATGTTTGTTGTGATAAAAAACCATCAATTAACCCAAAATGTTATCACTAATGTTTTATATGAATTATTCAACATCAATCCAAGTAACCAAATGAAATTTAGAACCATGTAACCTTCTATATTTTCAATAATAAAACTCCAATACTAGACAACCATCTTCATTTTACATGATTATCCATTCATGTATATTTGTAAACCGATCATGAAACAAACAGACTGGAACAATGAAATTGAACCTCATAACCAATCAAAATGGTTCTGAATGAAATCAAAAAGTTATAATAAATCAATTAAATTTAAAATATGTTCTGTAATTATAAAATAGTTATCTTTATTTTATTATTCAAGCCATTAATATCAAATGGAGAACAACTTTGTACTTAAGGTAAGAGATTCTATCTTAACCTCCATTATTCCTTCGGGTTGTTCTTACACTCTTTTTACCCAAATGAAATCATATATTCTATTTATTTACATATTATAATTGATTTTTATATGTACAAAGTCCTATATTAATATCTGTTAATCATTCTATTTTGGGGATATACATGATTTTATGTGATTCCCTCCTCAATACATATTGATAAGCAAACCTGTTTTAATGGAACATCCCAAATTTTTACACAATTTCAAGTATACTATACCATCTATTTTAAGCCACAATTTTTTTAAAAATAAATATTTATATTATGGAAACCATATGGTTTAACTTATAGTTTTATGTAAAATATTATTTCATTTTTTTAATTTTAAATTCTCTTTAGTGTTTTCCTTAAAACCGTACTTAAATGTTTTAATGCTAAAATTTCTTAAATACACTTTTTACATGCTATCAAATATATTTGAAATAATATACCAAGATAGAATCCTTTGTATGTTCTAATACCTTTCCTTCATGGATACTTGTATTTTACACACATTAAATTATTCCTCATGACATTATTATGATACCTATTTCATTCTATGGGTTCCCTTATGTTTATATATGATTGATTATGTATGATTCATTATGTGGAATGAATATCAATGAACATGTTAATACAGGTGAAAACAAATAGTGTTCTAATTAATTGGTTAGTTTTGAGTCTCATGAGACATTATGTGCAATGGTCTTGATGGTTAGCATTGATTTGTACTACCATGGGCAATGGTCTTTGTAGTCAGCACATAATGATTCTCCTCTAAGTGAAAAGATCATTGAATATTGATAAATTAATGTAATAGGCCATTGACACAATACTATGATTCCATGTTTATATGATCCCATTAAATACATATTATGGTTCTATATTTTCAAATACATTATATGCCTTTTTATATCATTATTTCATGCTTCTCAACCAATGTTATAAATCATTATTATTATGCATATTACCTTAATAGGATTTTAACTCCCCCTTTTTTCATGCTATCACAATGTTATCCTATGACTATGTATGAGAAAAATGGATGATTGGAGCTCAATATTAAGATTAAATAATGAAATGTTTTATGTATTCAGTTTTACGTACCATGTCTTCAAAGACACTAGACTTCATGATCCCTGGCTTGTGTTCTGATGTATAATTATGCATAAAATCATGTAATGTTATTTGAAAAAGGTTTTATCCACTATAATATATATTCATGTACTTGATGAAAAGATTCTTTATAGATTACCTCAATAAATTTTTAGAAGTATTAATATATGATATTCTATTCAACTCCAAAATAGAGGAAGATTATGAGAAGTTGAATAATCTATAGAAGGCCTTACAGAAGGAAGAGTTACTTGAATCATCTACTAAATATATGTTTTGGTTTGATAATTTAACATTATGGTGGAATATTATTACCTAAACCAGGAAAGTAAATAGTTCCTTAAAAACTCGGGCATTTGAAGGATGTTCCATACCAATATTTATGGCGGAAATCCATAGTTTTCATTGATTATCGTGCTAATATCATCAATTTTTGTGAAAATTCACATTATTTTCAATCCCAAAAACAATGATTACATAAAAGGGGGACATTGTTTTATAGATTGATGAATTCAAGGATAGGTTGAAAGAGTAAAATAAGATTATAATCACTAGGTATGATCAATTATTTTTATTGTTCAAACCATTACCATCCCATAAAAAAGTGTGTTGAATGATTTTATGAGTAGATTATATCCCGAAACCCCAACCATGTTGATGATTTCAAGGGATTTAAAATTCATGATAATGTATAAGATATACATGGGAATAATATAAGTATATTTATACTACTTTTCTAATATAACATTCCAACCATATGTTCTTGACATTATTATAGAGGCCCATAAATATATTGAGTTGTTCTATAAGAAGGCAATGAATATTCAAGAGTTCAAATGTCTATAATATGGAGTTATAATGTTAAGATCCTAGATATATGTATCATTAAAACCATAAATAAATAGGGAAATTATGGATATTTTTTGTAACTCATATTTATCTATTTATCCATGAAGCACCAAGCTGTATATAAATTCTATGAAAAAACTTGTACGGATTAACATTAAGGGGGTGTTTGGAAAAAAAATCCCTCATGGTTTTATCTTGATATGTTTTGGGGTTTTTAGTGTATTTTAACAAATCCAGATGACAGAAAATGTGTTCAGTTGATGTTTCTAAAGAAGGTTATTAATGTGGCGTAGTTTCCCAGTGTTTTAAATAATTTTGGTCCTCAAAATCTGAAGTTTAGATTTTTAAAGAGGAAGGCTTCAGCATAGGATTACACAATATGTGGACCATGAAACATAGTTCACATAATGAAATAGGTGGTAAACATATTGTCTTTGGGAATCTATAAAGGAATGATTTCACATAGTAGTGCTATGAAGACCGTGAATCACGGTACACAGAACACTTAGGAGGAACAGTTCATGGAGCGATGGTGGTTCACAAGAAGGTTTGTTTTATGAAGAAGGTTTGTGGTATGCGTGAAGGATTTTCATTTTTGATAATGAGATAGTAATTTTGGTCACCATGAAGGAAGAGAGGCAGAATGTAGACCGCAAAGGGAAAAGGTTTTGCGGGATGATTGCAGTTCGTGGGAGATGCATGGCATGTGGTAAAATGATTTCCACATAGAATATTTAGAAAATATACAACTATCAGATTTTAAGGATAAAATTTTCTATATAATTTGCACTAATACCTTCATTTTGAAATTCATCTTTCATATGAAAACATCTTTTCTCTAGGAATTCAGTGATGTCTGAATGTGGTTTGTGAGAGAGATTTCTGCAAAGAGTGAAGTAGTTCTTGATGAGGATTCCGCAAAAGAAGAAGTGGTCCATGGAAGGGATAGTATTCAGAATAATGAATTCAACAGAAGCATAGGATGTTCCTGGAAGCAGTGCGTGGAAGTCGTATACAAAAGTGCTTTATAAGGATTGTATGTGGAGGCAGTATGCATTATCAAAAGTGGAGGTAGTTTTCAGAAGAGGTGGTCCGCAAAGCATATATGCTACATAGTTCACGAAAGATTTAAGTGGTTCGCGAAGGGACTTAAATTGTTTTCGAATTTAATTTCCAATATCTAATAGTATGATGAAAAGTGGATTTTATCTATGAGTGAAAAAGTGACTTCAAATGAACAGCTACCTACATTTTAGGATGTGCGCATTCCTAGAAATGAAGGGACCTACAAGTCCTTAAACTCTGTGTGGATACCTTCCAAGAGTAGTGAGAAAAGTAAGAGGAAGATGATGATCCTTCCGACTGGTAGTGATCTAGAGGATGAGAAATATGGAGTAACCCTTGGGAATTCAGTGAGCAGACCCTGAACTTTGCAAAGGCAGTGAGAATGGGTATTTAATATCTAGCTCTAACCTTGTAATTGGCATTGATATTTTGGGGATTCAGTACATCACCACATAATTGTGGAATACTCGATGGACGTATCCTAGTGAGGGTGAACCAATTAAAATTGTTGGGTCATGTGCAAGATTTCATTTCAATTTATATATTTCAATTGGATAAAGAGATAAGTTTGTTTTGTTTAACAATGAAACAAGATACTAAGGGGTAGTTTCTTTATTCTAGCATACGCTGATTCAGCCACCTATTTGGGTATTTGGCCTAGTGTACCTAAAAATTAGTATCAAAATTAATGGTTGAAAGTAATTGGTTCTATCTTATTAAGAGAAATGGAGGTTTTCAATCCTAAATAGACTCTAATATTTGATGGAAAACAATTTCATTTATAAAAGAATAATATTAACAACTACTTCTGAATATTAGTAATGGATTTTCTTATAACTGCTATGAATAGAATATCAGCCAATATTGACAGGGGTGCATTATCAAAAGATGAACGAATGTAATTGGATGATGATGATAAAGGCATAAATTCTTTCGGTGGAACCCATTCAAATGAAATATTTACGAAGTTATTTAATTTAACTAATCACATGATATGTGGGAAAATATTCTGATTATTTATGAGGAAAAAAAATATTTTCTGAAGAAAATATACAGGTTCCATGGAAGAAATCTGAGGATTTAATAATGAATCCTAATTAGTATGTTAATACATTATTTGATTGGGTGAATTTAGTTTTGGAAGATGTGTGGTATTAGAGAAATCATTAATGATATAAGTATTGTCAAGTGCATAATGAGAAAACATAAACTTAGGTTTTATCTGATGGTTTTTGTATTGGAAGACAAAGATTTGAAGGGGCTCACTTTGGATAACATTTATAGTACTCTTGTTTCATATGAAATTATAAATGATGATAACAATTTTTTGGAAAATGGGAAGTCAAAAGATGTGGGTTTTAAGGCTATGATGAAGATCTAAGTCTAATATAGCTATGAAGAATAAAATTTGGAAGATTTCATGTCATTTATCTCCTCAGATCTATTGAGAAGAAGTAAAAATTTAAAAGGTAAACATCCACTTTCTTGCTTCCGATGTGGAATGACTGGGAATTTTGTAGTAAAGTGTCCTAATAATTTTGAATAGGATGATGAAGACAATGATGAAATTCCCCATAATAACTATTCAACCAATGTGAGCGGTTGGAGAAGTGAGAAGATAAATTTCTTTAAAAAGAAGAATCTTGTTTCAAAATAAGATGAATGTTTAGAAAAATATAAGGAATAAGAGTTGGAGGATTGATAAAATCGTAAAAAAGATTATATGGTAGTAGTTGTGGGAAATTCCAAAACAAAGGATGAAAGTTACCGTGTTGAGGGAGAAGTAGAATAAATAGTTGATCTTTATGATATATTAGAAGCTTCTCTTGAATAAATAGATGTTTAGAGAGAAAAAATAATGAAATCTAACAAAGTTGATTGTGAATAAAAACTCTATATTTATCAGTAGGAAGAAGAGAAGTATGGGATGAATGATGAAATTGAAAAAACTAGCACCTTAAAAGCTAAAAATAACATACAAGTTGTTGAGTAAAAACTAAAAATTGAAGAATAGAAAATAAATATAGATAGTTTAACCAAATAGGAAACTATCAATTCAATCATATCAATGAAAACTAATAGGAATTTGATGGCCTATTTTGATGTGTTAAGGATCATGAAAATTTGTTGACTTGCGGAAATGAATTGAGAAAATAGATAACATAGGAAACCAAAAAGATGAAAATGGAGCATAGTTTTCTAGAAGAATAGAAGAAATACTCAAATCCAAATGAAAAGGATATTATGGGGATTTATTGATAAATGAAATCAGTAACAGTTGATTTTTGACCACAAGAACCCACTCCAAGATTAGGGAATGATTTGGGTATAAATAGAATTAAAAGATTCAGGTGACCCAATGGAATACTGATGGTGTAGTACATCCAAATAGGGATATACCACACATAAGATTCTATTGTTGTGTAAATATGGGTCACTAATAAAATGTTTGTTCCATAGAAAAGAGGTTCCAAAGGGAACTTCAACAGTAGAGGCAGTCATAGAAATCTCTATTTCCTATGTCAACGTATGATGTTCACTATTTTAGATGCGGAGGATTCAGGAAAAGAACAAGATATAGCTCATCAACAATATGAATGAATATGATGAATCAGACTAGGGCGGGTCATAAGTAGTAGAGAAATGTTTAATCAAATGAGAAACAAATCCAAAATATATTTTCATCTCTATATAATAATGATTCTCCATCATATTCCAAGGGATTTAAAGAGTATCAAACCATACTGAGTATGAATTCAGAAACATTAATAAAACAGAAAATATCATAGCACCAAGTAGTTTTATAAATTGCAATAAAGGTTTCAAATCACATTGGGGTATGAATCATTGACAGTTGATTCACCTCCCATATGACCAGAAACAATGATCAGATTATGGGAATCAGGTATGATAAATAATGAATCTTAATATTTCATAATGGTGAAGTGTTGAAAACTTTTGGCTCTGGAAAAGAAATGTTTGGTGGAAATACATGAGTCATGTAGATGTATTAGTTGTTGAAGGTCATTGTCATAACTTATTAAGTGTAATTAAACTATCTGACTCCTGAAATTCCATAAGATCTTCCAAGAAATTATGTGTCACTAAGGAAACAATTGTGTTGTTGTATTTCAGGTAAATAATAAAAAATGTAATCTCTACCTCGTGAGTAGAGAAGGAGATATGCTCTTTTTTTCCATGGTAGAAGAAAATATGTTGTTGTATAAAACTCTTTTCCACGTTATCAAAACATCTGTGGATAATATGGTGTAATATAGTACTTCTTGATATCTCCTTATATTATCATGTGATCGTAAAAATATGTGTGATGCCTGCCAACAAGGAAATATAGTTAAAATGACATATAAGGAAAAAGAGAAAAGGTCAACAAGATTTATTGTGTTGGTTTTTATTGATGTGTGAAGACCAATTTTACCAAGAGATCTTGATGAGAGGATACATTATGCTCACATCATTGATGATTATAGTAGAATGTCATGGGTACCAATCATTAGCCAAAAGTAAGAGGTTTTTAGTAATATTACAAGATATCTATGGGAAGTTGAAAATATTCTAGGATAGAAAATATAAAAGATACAAATAGATAATGGAATAGATTTCAAAAACAGAAAAGTGGAGGATTATCGCAATAAAAATGTGGAAAGGCATTGGGTTTCATCAGTTAGAACACCACACCAGAATGTGGTAGTTGCGAGAAGAAATCAAACTATCACAAATATGGCCAAAACAATTCTGATTGTGAAATACCTTCGAGAAATATTTTTGAATGAAGTAGTGATGAATGTATTATATACTTAAAATAGAGTGATTCTAAGTCCATGATAAGAAAAGATAATGTAAGTTATATGGTATTGAAATAATCCATCATGGAATTACTTTCATTTCTTCCAAAAAAAGTGTTTCATTTTCAATAATGAGAAACATAGGAAATTTGAATCTCATGGAGATGAAAGATTATTTCATTTATATTCATAAAAAATAAAGTCATATAAATTTTTAAAAAGAGGCTATGAAAGGTAGTTTAATGTCATGATGTCACTGTAGTATAGAATGATTAGAATATTCATAAAATACAGGATCAGTATTAAGAGGATTGTGATGAATAAAAAAGTAGATCAGGGGATGATCAAGTTACAGAGGTTTATTTAGAAGAAAAATTTGATAATGAAAAGTATGAGAAGAATTCAGTATCATCACAAAGATAGAAGAAAAGATCCAAAATTGATAGATAGAACATAATTCATGATCAGATAGTTTTAGTGCAGATAATGATGATGGAGACTCTACAGAATCCTCTATAATTATCACAGTTAGAGCCTAAATGTTTTGATAAAGCTTTTGGTGATAAGAATATTCTTCTGGATATGAATGAGGAGAGTGACCAAATTGAGAAGAATCAGACATGGGAAATTATTTTCGGGAAAAAAGATAATATTTTCATCATTATAAAAGGTTCTTTACAAAAAAAACGAATGAAGACTATTTTTTGATTTGAAATAAGAAATTACTTGTGCGAAAAATGTACTCCCAGATAGGGGGTATCAGTATTGATGTAAAATTTTCACATATTTCAAGGCTAGAGACAATCAGATTGTATTTTAACATTGTAGTTCTATAAAAGTTCAATAATTTTCCTATGGATGTCATGTTAGAATTTTGTAATGGTGTTCCGGAATAAGAAGATTTTATTGATCAGCCATATGGTTTTCTCATTCATGATGATAAGAACAATGTTTGTTGGCTAAAGAAGGATATATATGGTTTGATGTAGGCACCAAGAGCATGGATTTCTGGGCAAGATCAATTTATAAAAATTATAATTTTTCATTGTGGTGGAGTTTATTAAATTCTATATGTAAACCATGAGAGAAATCAAAGGTTAATAGTACTGGTATATGATGATGACATAATATTTAGAGGATCAGATGAAGAAAAATGTAGGCAATTTTCCACATTCATGAAAAGTGAGTATGAAATGTCAATTATTGGTGAAGTGATATTTTTATTTAGTCTATAGGTGACATAAGGAAGAAATGGAACATTTATTTCACAATCCAAATATGAAAGGGATGTTTTGAGAGGTTTTGGAGTGGATAATTCCAAGGAGATGAAGACTTTGGTGGCTACCTAGATAAAACTTCCAGGGGAGGATGAAGGAAAAGTGGAAAATGTCAAGGAATATAGGTAGATCATTGGAAGACTATTGTACTTAATAGAGATAAGAAAAGATAATGTTCTTTTCCATTTTTCGAGAAGAAAATTATAAATGTCACCACAAGGAATGTCACATGATTGCAGTGCAAAGAATACTTTTTTATATAATGGTCATTATGGATTTTGGATTTATTTATAATGGAAACCCCCAGCTTGAATTATTGGCATATACTCATAAAAATTGGTCCGGATCAAAAAACAAAAAAACAATGTTAGAAGGATACTTTTACCTTCATGGACAGTGTATTTCTTGGCTTAGAAAGAAACAAGATTTCATTTCATTGATCACTACAAAAGCTGAATAAATTGCATCTACTGAAGTGTGAATACCATTATTGTGGAAGAAGTAAAAACATGATGATATGGGAGTTGAAGGGAAGCCTCTGATCTGAATCAATTATGATAATTCAGGTGCTATATATAATATAAAATATGTTGTTCGTCACTCAAGGATGAAGATAATTGAAATAAACTATTATTATATTAAGGAGAAGGTAAAGAAATGTATTTTGAAGTTGAAGTATGTTCCTATAGACCAACAAGTTTCTTACATTTAGACAATGGCCTTACCCAAGGAAGTGTTTGAGAGTCATTGACTGGCTCTGAGAGTCTAGTTGACTCCCCACACTTGAAAATGTGTGGATGTGGGACCAAATCTACCTAAGGTATGGGGTGTTTTTCCATACATATGATAATATGTGTTCTCTACACTATTGCAGACATAATAGGAATGGCATTCAGGATTGTGGAAAAAGGTGGAGAGACTGTATAATTAAAATGGGAGAAAATTTTTTAGTCATGACATGGGAAAAAATTTCTTAGTCAAGACATGGGGGAAAGCTTCTAGTGGAGTAGTGAGATAGGGGGAGTTGAATCTGTTAAGGGGAGTAGTTATATAGGGGTAGTATTAAATCTAACAATTATCGAAGGGATTGATCTAAGGATACTTATCACAATAGATAAGGTTATTGATGAAACCATAAGAGTTGTATTGAAATGGAATGAAGTGACTCATTGACTGAATTTTCATTATAATCTTTTTCCCAGGATGATAATGGATCATTTGGTCTTAGATTATGTGTTGATTAAATCCATGATTTTTATCATAATCAAAAAAAGCTAATGTTGGAAGAATTTAAATGAAGATTTAATGTGATATCAATTTATGAAACTATTCCCAACAAACCCAAAAGGAGAGATTTTGGGGAAAATTCCCTCAAGGAGTTCTATTTGTATGTTTTGGTTAGTTTGTGTTTGTTGAAAAAAACATATGACCACGAATGAGTTTGGGTTATGTTTCAAATGTAGGTTTTTATGGTGGAACGGTTTCCCAGTGTTGCCAAATTTTTGGGCCTCAACATCAAGAGTATAGATTTTGGAGTAGAAATATTTCCATGTAGGAGTACTCAATATGCCGAGCACAAACCATAGTTCGTGGTATGCTACCAGTGGTACACTGAATGGATTTTGGAATCATCAAAGGAACAATTACTCATAGAATTGCTATGTAGACTGTGATGCATGGTATGTGGACCACATGAGAGGTACAGATTATGGAGAAATGATGGTTCATGTGAATGCTAGATGTACGCACAATGGATTGTCATTGGAAAAAATGAGATGGTGATTTTGGACACTTTCAAGGAAGAGAGTAGGTACGTGGACCACATAGGGAAAATGGTTTGTGGGAAGATTGTGGTTTGTAGGAGATGTACAGTGCACGGTAAAAGTTTAACCACATTGAAGATTTGGTAAATCTCATATATGAGGATTTTTTGGATCTTTTTTCTATAAAAGGTGCACTAATCCCTTCATCTAGAAGTTATTTTTTTAATAGATTATATCTTTACTTTGAGTATTTAGTGAAATATTGAAGTGGTTCACGAGGGATATTTCCACATAGGGTGATGTAGTTCACGAGGAGTATTCCGCGAATGGAGAACTGGTCCACGAATGAAGTATTCTATCGAAGAAGAAATTCCACAGAAGAAAAGGTGGTTTGTAGAAGTGGTATGTGGATGTAGTACACAGAAGAATCACATGGAATTGGTTCAATGATTTTATACACATAGGATGTATGCGGAATCAAAAGATGAGGCAGTTCATAGAAGAGGATGTCCATGAAGCATATGCACTATATAGTTCTTGAAATAATTAGGTGGTTCGAGAAGGGAGACAAATAGTTCTCAAAAGTAATTTCCCTTAACTAATAGTATGTGGAATAGTGGATCTAATATATTGGTGAAAATTTTACTTCAACAGAGCATCTACTAATAGATGAAGGTGCATGGATTCATGAAAATGAAGGTACATACAAGTTTATAAACTATGTGCGGATCCCTTCCAAGAGCAATGATTGAAGAAATAGGAAGTCGATGATCATTCCCACTAGAAGTAAACTAGAGGAAGATACACTTAGCCCAATTAATTGAATTTATATCCAAATCCTTTTAATTTTATGTGAAATTTAGTGGATTTGGTACATCAACACATCATCGTTATATGCTCCTTGGAAATAGCCTTGTGATGGTGATCCAAGTAAAATCTCTATGTCATGTTCATGATTTCATTAATATTAATATATTTCTATAGGATAATGAGAGAATATTTTTTTGTTTAATGATTAAATATGATTTTAAGGGGTATTTGTTTTAATCATTCATACCTTGAATCACCCTCCTCTCTCGGTATTTGACCTAGTGGATGTAGAAAAGGGAAATTATATAATTTTAATCATGATCCATAGTATGACAATGAGTCAAGGGTGAATGAATGAATTATAAGGGTAAGATGAAATCATTTCCCATACCATTATTTAAATGAGACAATGTAACCATGGATTTTATCATAGGACTCTCGATGACACCTATATGAAATAACACCATCCGGGTGGTAGTTGATAACCATATCAATTCAGCACATTTAATTACAATCAATGAATATTTCGATATTAACCAACTCTCCATGAAATAGATAAGGTATGTGGTAATTCTACATGGAGGTCCACTCTCTATTATACATAATTTAGTTCTATGTTTTACCTCAAGGGTTTGGAGAATCCTTCTACAGGTAAAGGATCAAACCTAAGCCTAAACACTTCATAAAGCCCTAAAAAATGGCTAGTCTGAACGAACTGTAACGACCCACACTTTTTGAATAGTATATTAACTTACTATTAACGATTTATTATAGATGTTAACGGTTAATGCAGAAAGAGGAGTCGATGGCTTCATCTGGTTGACTTGAACCTTATGAAGCCCACTTATCAGAGCTTGGGAATGAGGTGACATCGTTTGGCTTCGCTTTGGACCAAGCCCAAGCCGAACTCCAGCGTGCCAATCTTGAATGGAAATGCCTATGGGAGAAGTTCAAGTTAGTGGAGATTACTACTAGGGAAATGTTATCTGAACCTCCCTTAGATTCTGTCACCATAGCACAAATTACACTTATGTCATATGTTGGTGTTTGGGATGAATAAATTGAGATTTTTTCCTTTAGTGAAGTTTGTGAAATTTAAAATGTCTAGATAATTTTTGCATGTACTTTATTGATGAATTTTGAGAAACAGATATTTTAGAATATTTATGTAAACCATAAATAAATAATGATGTGTAATAATTTTCCAAAAATGGTCTTCTGGAAAAGTGTTCAGTAAGGAATTTGGAGTCTAATAAGAACAACATAATTTTTGATGAATAGTAAATTATGAATAGTGATTTTATGCTTAGTATTATTAATGTGACCAAATAGATTAGTAATCTCACTTAAATAAAGTTTTAATATAATTTAGACACCTTGATTAAGTAAGGTGATTCAATAAAATAGGTAAATAATGGTTTCATAAATTATTAGTCAAGTATTTTTTTTTAGGTGAATAGTGTTTTTTATTTAAAAATTAAATTAAAAATATTTAGAAAATTAATTTTAAAAAATGGACTTTATTTTTGAACTCAGAGCATCGATATTATGTTATGGTAATTTTTGGGGATTTTCTGAAAATATGAATTTTTGGGGGAATAGTGTATTTATTTAAAAATTAAATTAAAAATAATTAGAATTTTTTTTTATAAAATGGAGTTCATATTTTTAATCAGTGCATCGATATTTGGTTAAGGTGAAATTTTGGGATTTTTCTGAGAAAGATGAATTTTATGTGAATAGTAAAAATGCAGTTTTAGGGTTTCTGTATGTTTAATGACACATAACGGTGTCATGATGATGTCATGATATATTTAAATGGTTGGATGACCAAAGGTGATGAATTATTGTATTGGTGGCCCCATGTGGCCTAACTACATGGGAAATACCATGGGAGAGCCCATGGTTTTGAGAAAACCACGTGTGAGGTGTCCCTTGAAATTATTAAAGTATCACCTCATCTTCCCTATAAATATCCACCCTTTCCTCCTTTATTTTTCACTCCAAACTCTTCCCAAACGAAGCTATGGTCTCATTTCCTCCCCAGGAGTCCTCTCAAGGTGCCCCCAAGCCCTCAAGGGCCAAACCATTGAGTTTTAAGAGTTACGTTTTAAGGTAAGGGATCCTACCTCTCTCTTTCTATCTGAGTACTCTCTCTTTATATCAGTTCTTTTATGCTCCATGTTCATATTTTGGGGATGTTCTTTTATATTCATCGTAATTTACTTTTCATGTTTATATGATTAGAGACCCTCTCTTTCTCTCATCAATTCGTTTTATAAATGTTTATGTGGCGCTTTTAGGCTGCCGAATTTTTAAGGGATTCTTTCACCCTTCTAATTTTCAAGTTCTACTTTCATGTCAAGTCTTTCAAGTTCCTTTTTATTATATTGGGGTATGATCTCTATATCTATCATACTGATATTTTATGATCATATGATGAGAGACACTATTTTATCTTGTTATTTCATATTTTTTGGAAGCTTTAAGTGACGTCGTTTGGCTGCCGAATTTTCATAAGAGAAATCCTATTTTGTCTTCCTTCCATGTTTTTCATTTATATGGTATGTCATTCAAATTTCATTACCATGTTATTATATCCATTATATTCTATCCTTATACTGTTTTCGGATCATTTATGAGTGGGTGACTCATGTCCCCTCTCTTTTAAATGTTTTCTAAAACCCTGTAACATAGCTGTTATGCTGTAGAATTTTCGTCTCAAAATGTCTCCCTCTTTTTCTAAATATTATTATATATTATTAAGTTAATACTAAAAGATCTTCTTTCTAAAGGGGTGTTCACTTATATATCAAGATGTTCTATTTTTAATTCTGGTATTTACATATATGATACCCTCTTTCCTTTTTCGTGGGATTAAAGTGACATAAAGATCATGTCTTAAAAGCAGTTTTTAAAAGGTTATGATTATGAAATGGAACCCATTTATTTTATGTTATAGGGGTTATTAATGAAATGTTGATGATGATATATGTGGATCACATGATGTTAAAGTAAAATTAAGGGTGCACCCTGATAGCGCTCCAATGCATTGGGTAAGTACTTAATCTCTAGAGATGGCCATTTTTAATGACACCTTGGTGAATAGCCTTGGTAATTTTAATGACACCGTGGGGATGGAACTTGGTGAAATGGAAATTATTGTATATGTTAAATGTTGTAGCCACATATTCAAGTTATGAGAAATTATATTTTTATTATGATATGCCTCATGATTTCTTTATCATGCCTTAAAGTTCTTTTCATGACCTTATTGAAGTATCTCAAGTTCACATATAAAATGTTTCTCTTGTTTCCCTTACTAGGCCTTCTGCTCACCCTTTCTTCTGATTTATGTCCCCAGGATATGAGATGCAGTAATTAACCAAGGATTAACTTAAGGATAAACCTTTCAAGTGTTTAATAAGAATATTTTATGTTGTTTTTATGTATTATTTTCCTGGTTTCCAAGACCCTAAACCATAAAGATCCTCAGTTTTGTTTAATGTAATGAAAGTTTATGTTATAAAATGCGGGATTCTATAGTTGGTATCAAAGTATGGTTTAGTTATTTGTGAAAATTATGATATAAAAACTTTAGTAATAACCCTATAGAAAAGTTTAAATATAGGAAAAATTCCCGGTATTTTGGTAAATATTGAGTAAGTGGTTTACCAAACAAATACATCCCTTTCTGGATACGAGTAGGTAGAGGCAGCTCTGGCACATATGTAGATAGGGGTAAAACCTGAAAACACCGCTTTGAGCTAGACTCGAACGAGAACTAGTGCACGACAATATGCCTTGCTGCACTCTTGGTTAGGACACTCTCGGGGGATATGTTTTGTTAATCACAAACTTTTTATGAATCATTATGATGGAATTATAGAGAAATATAATTATATAAGCATGAAGTCTTTGTTAAAAGGTTCATAAATGAAATAAGTTTGTCACTAATGTTTTATTATTTTAGAAAATGGCGGGCAATAGGAGGAACCGTGCAGATGGTGACTGCAATGCACCATGTGCTGACGGCCCTCCAATGGAAGCCAGAATTGAAACATTCATGGGAATGATGAACAAACTTACTCAAGTTATGAGTAATAACATGAATCAAGCTGAGAGGCCGATCTCCCCACGAAGGGAAAAACACTTTGTTGAGTCCTTCATGCATCAACGACCACCAACATTCAATGGATCTACTGACCCATTGGTTTCATAACAATGGATAAGCTCCATTGAAAAGATATTTTATGTACTCCTTTTTTCGGAACAAGAAAAATTCACCCTTTCTATTTACCGCCTAGAGGGAGAAGCTGATCAATGGTGGTCATTGGTCAAAAACACGAATCCTAGAGGAGGGATGGAAGATATGGAGTGGGAAGAGTTCCGGGGAATATTCTTTAATATGTATTTCCCTCGTTCCATGAGAACGAGAATAAAGAAATAGTTTCTCGAGCTGAAGAAGACGGAGAACGAATCTGTCGGAAGCTATGAGATGAAATTTGCCGGACATTCATGATATACCTTTACCTTTGTCATGGATCCAAGTGGGAAGGTTGACAAATTTTTCGGTGGACTGAGACCTCATCTGCGGAAGAATCTAGCCTACCAAGACTACGATAGCTATGATGAGATCGTTCGGAGTGCAATGAACTTCGAGCTAGAGTTTGGTAAGACATAGTGGTCTCATAAATCAAATGAAAAGAAGAGATCGTTGGAGCCCAGTTTAGGGAAGAATTTTTATCAGGGAAGAGGTGGAAAGCAAATTCAACTTACCACATGTAATAAATCTTGGAATAAGCATCTAGGGAACTTCTTGATTAGAAGTGGAAAGTGATACAAGTGTAGAAGAGGAGGCTATATTGCTCGGAATTTTCGTAGTGAGGTGAAGCCTCAACTCCCCAACACAAACGATAGAGGAAAGATGGTTGTGGCCCTACCCAAATTCCAATGCTTCGAGTGTGGACAGCTTGGGAACTTTTCTAATCAATGTCCAAATCCAAGGGTAGTGGAGGGGAATCACCATCAACCTCAGAAAAGTCTAGGGGAGAAAGGTCATGATTTTTCTATCACAACAACTGATGTTGAAGCTCCGAATGACGTGGCAGCATGTACTCTTGTTGTCCTCTCAAAACTAGCAACTACTTTGTTTGATTCTGGTTCTACACATTCCTTTATTTCCTCCAAGTTTGCAAAGAATATAGAATCAATCCCTGAACTTCTTGAGGTAGAGTTGTTAGTAATGATTCCAAGTGGGATTATCCATGCATCAACAGTGTTTAGAGACTCTAGTGTTTACTTTAGTGAGCACAATCTTATCGCAAATCTAGTAGTCATTCTCATGTTGGAATTAGACGTTATACTCGGGATGGACTGGCTCTCAAAGTATAATGCTATGATCAAATGCAGAAGTAAGGAAATCTCATTTGTCTTGAATGAACGACCTTCAATTATCTTCCAGGGAGGGATATCCCGAACTGATCCCTATCTAGATGCACCTCATATAGCTTTCTTTATGGAGTTAATCGGTGATGATGAAGAAGGAAAAGGGAGTATACCAATAGAAGAGGTTCTGATTGTTCAGGAATACATGGATGTATTTCTTGAGGAGTTACCTGGACCTCCCCTAGAAAGATAGATAGATTTCTCCATTAAACGCATACCTGGATCTCAACTGATATCAAAGACCCCATATAGAATAGAAAATGTGGATCTAGAAGAGTTAAAGAAACAACTCCTAGACATTTTGGAGAAGGGATTTGTCCGACTAAGTGTGTCTCCATGGGGAGCAACAGTTCTATTTGTGAAGAAGAAGGATGGATCAATGCGGCAATGCACTGATTATAGAGAACTGAACGAGATCACAGTGAAGAAAAGATACCCTCTTCCAAGATTTGATGATTTATTTGACCAACTTCGTGGGGCTCAATTATTCTCCAAGATTGACCTTCGAGCGGGTTTTCATCAACTGAGGGTGAAGAAGGAAGATATTCCAAAGACTGCCTTCTGATCAAGATATGGGCATTATGAGTTTACTATTATGCCCTTCGTCTTGACTAATGCTCCTGCTATTTTCATGGATTTGATGAATAGAGTCTTTAAGAACTACCTTGAAAACTTTGTGGCTGTTTTTATTGGTGATATTTTGATATGTTCAAAAACTCGTGAGGAGCATGAAAATAATATGAGGGTTATTTTGAAAACGTTGCGGTAGGAGAGGATCTTTGGAAAGTTTAGCAAGTGTGAGTTTTGGTTACAAAAAGTGGCTTTCTTGGGCCACATCGTAAACAATGAAGGAATCTCAGTTGACCCTGCAATGACAATGGTTTTGGGGGAGTCGCCTCAACCTACAACAGTAACTGAGATTTTTAGTATCCGTGGATTAGCAGGATATTATAGGAGCTTTGTGATAAACTTTTCACGGCTTTCTAATCCACTAACCAAGTTGACTCGAAAAGGGGTTATGTTCATCTGGACAAAGGAATGCGAGGAAATTTTCAAAGATCTAAAGAAGAGATTGGTTACTGCACTATTGTTAACACTACCCTCTATCGGAGAATGATTTTTTATTTTTAGTGATGCTTCTCTGAAAGGGATGGTGTGCGTCCTCATGAAAAATGAAAAGGTAATTTCTTATGCATCTCGACAGTTGAAGATTCATGAGCAGAATTATCCTACGCATGATCTAGAGCTAGCAACAGTTGTTTTTTATGTAAAGTTATGGAGGCACTATCTTTATGGGGAGAAATGTGATATATACACTGACCACCAATGTTTAAAGTATATTTTCATGCCGAAATAATTGAACATGAGACAAAGGAGATGGTTGGAGCTTATTAAAGACTATGATTGTTCAATTCATTATCACCTTGGAAGAGAAAACAAAGTCGCAGATGAGTTAAACAAAAAAGATAATGTTGTTCTGGAAACAATGAGGATCCTAGGAGATCCCTTTATTAAAGATCTATTAAAACTTGACATGGGAATTGTAAGGGAATAGACATCATTAACCCTATCCCAAATGATTTCTCAACCTTCATTACTAGAGAAGATCCAGAAGGCTCAAAAAGAAGATCCTTTGCTGCAGGAGAAGTTTGAGGTTGTAAAGGATGGGAAGTTCCCTGATTTCAATATTGATCAAGAAGGTGTATTGAAATTTCGTACAAGACTATGTGTTCCATCTATTCCAGAGATAAAGAAAGAACTTATGGATGAAGCTCATAGCTCTACTTTCTCTATACATCCGGGAAGCACTAAAATTTATAGAGACCTTCGTGATCCTTATTGGTGGGATAACATGAAGAGGAAGATAGCTGATTACACTACAAGGTACCTGGTGTGTCAACATGTAATGGTAGAATGACAACTTCTTAAGGGGGTATTACAACCACTACCCATACCAGTATGGAAGTGGTATAATATCACTATGGACTTTTTAACTGGTCTCCAGAAAACATCCAATGGAAACAATGTGATATGGGTTATTGTGGACCATCTCACCAAGACCCCCCATTATATCTCTATTCGGGAAGCTTTCCCTCTGGATTAACATTCCATGATATACGTAAAGGAAGTGGTAAGGATTCATGGGTTACCACTATCCATCATGTCTGATCGTGATCCATGATTCACATCAAAATTCTGGAGAAGTCTTCAACATGCTCTGAATAATGAATTGAATTTTAGTATGGCCTATCATCCTCAAAATGATGACCAATATGAAAGAACTATTCAGACAATCGAATACATGCTTAGATTATGATCAATGGAATTTAAAGGTGGATGGGATCAACACCTCCCATTAGTTGAGTTCTCCTATAACACCAGCTTGCATTCGAGTATTCAGATGGCACCCTATGATGCCCTGTATGGAAAGCGATTTTGAATTCTTACTTGTTGGGATGAAACTGGTGAGATAAAGATTCTTGGGCCTGATCTTGTGCAAGAGATGAAAGAACAGGTTCATGCCATCCAACAACACATAAAGGCTGCTCAGAGTCGGCAGAAGAGCTATGCTGAAAACTGTCAAAGGGACTTGGAGTTTGGTTATGGCGACAAAGTCTTCCTTCGAATTTCTCCATGGAAGAGAGTCATGCGGTTTGGGAAGAAAGGGAAGCTCAACCCTAGGTACATTGGCCCCTACAAAATCCATGATCGCATAGGAGCAGTTGCCTATCGTCTAGTACTTCCACCAATGCTAGCTCAAGATCACGATGTCTTCCGTATATCTATCTTGAGGAAGTACATACCCGACCCTTCGCATGAACTGAACCCAGAGGTGGTACAACTAGAACATGAACTATCTTATGAGGAGCCGCCAGTGGAGATCATAGACCATAGTGAAAAGGTTTTGCGAAACAAGACTACCCACCATGTGAAAGTGTTGTGGATGAATCATAAGTATGAAGAACCGACATGGGAGCCTAAGGAAACAATGAAGCAAAAGTACCCTCACCTTTTCAACTAGGCCTCAAGTATATAATTTCGGGGATGAAATTTCTTAAGGGGGGAAGAATGTGACGACCCAAACTTTTTGAATAGTATATTAACTTACTCTTAACGATTTAATAGATATGTTAATAGTTAATGCAGAAAGAGGAGTCGATAGATTCATCCGGTAGAATCGAACCTTATGAAGCCCTCTAATCCGAGCTTGGGAAGGAGGTGGCATCGTTGGGATTCACTTTGGACCAAGCCCAAGACGAACTCCATCATGTCAATCTTGAACGGAAACTGCTACGGGAGAAGCTAAAGTTAGTGGAGATTACTACCAGGGCAATGTTATATGAGCCTCCCTCAGATTCTCTCACCATAGCACAACATACACATAGGTCATATGCTGGTGTTATAAGGGGCTATGTGATGAGACCGCATCTTCATTGTGTAATCCTTTGGGATGAATAAATTGAGATTTCTTCCTTTAGTGAAGTTTGTAAAATTTCAAATGTCTGGATAATTTTAGGATGTATTTTATTGATGAATTTTGAAGAAAATGATATTTTAAAATTTTTACATAAACCTTAAATAATTAGTGATGTGGAATGATTTTAAAAACATGGTCATCTGCAGAAGTGTTCAGTAAGGAATTTGGAGTCTAATAAGATCACCATAATATTTGATGAATAATAAATTATGAATAGTGATTTTACGCTTAGGATTAGTAATGTGACCAAATGGATTATTAATCTCACATAAAGAAAGTTTTAATATAATTTAGACACCTTGAAAAAGTAATGTGATTCAATAAAATGGGTAAATAACAGTTTCATAAATTATTAGTCAAGTATTAGTTTTTTCGGGTGAATTGTGTTTTTTAATTAAAAATTAAATTAAAAATATTTAGAAAATTATTTTTATAAAATGAACTTTATTTTTGAACTCAGATCATCGATATTATGTTATGGTAATTTTTGGGGATTTTTCTGAAAAAATAAATTTTTGTAGAATAGTGTATTTATTTAAAAATTAAATTAAAAATATTTAGAAAATGATTTTTATAAAATGGAGTTCATATTTGTAATCAGAGCATCGATATTTGGTTAGGGTAAAATTTTGGGATTTTTCTGAGAAATATGAATTTTTAGTGAATAGTAAAAATGCTGTTTTAGGGTTTCGGTATGTTTAATGACATCATAACTGTGTCATGATGATTTCATGAGATATTTTAATGGTTGGCCAAGAAAAGGTAATGAATTATTGTATTGGGGCCCCATGTGGCCTAACTCCATGAGAAATACCATGGGAGAGCGCATGGTTTTGAGAAAACCACTTGTGAGGTGTCCCTTGAAATTATTAAAGTATCACCTCACCTTCCCAATAAATACCCACCCTTTCCTCCTTTATTTTTTACTACCAACACTTCCCAACTCTGTTCTGGTCTCATTACCTCCCAAGGAGTCCTCCCATGTTTCCCCCATGCCCCCAAGGTCCAAACCATTGAGTTTTAAGAGTTACGTTTTAAGGTAAGGGATCCTACCTCTCTCTTTCTTTCCGAGTACTCTCTATTTATGTCTTTTCTTTTTATGATCCATGTTCTTATGTTGGGGATGTTATTTTATATTCATCATAATTTACTTTTTATGTTCATATGATTATATACCCTCTCTTGGTCTCATCAATTCGTTTTAAGAATGTATAAGTGGTGCTGTTAGGCTGCCGAATTTTTAAGGGATTCTTTCACCCTTCTAATTTTCACATTCTACTTTCATGTCAAGTCTTTCAAGATCCTTTTTATTATATTGGGGTATAATATCTATATCTATCATACTGATATTTTATGTTCGTATGATTAGAGACCCTATTTTATCTCATCAATTCATTTTTTGGATGCTTTAAGTGACGTCGTTTGGCGGCCTAATTTTCATTAGAGAAATTTTATTTTTGTCTTCCTTCCATGATTTTCATTTCATATGGTATGTCTTTAAAATTTCATTACCATGTTATTATATCCTTTTTATTCTGTCCCTATACTGTTTTTAGATCATTTATGAGTGGGTGGCCCATGTCCCCTCTCTTTTCAATGTTTTCTAAAACACTGTAACATAGCTGTTATGCTGTAGAATTTTAGTCTCAAAATGTCTGTCTCTTTTTCTAAAAATTATTTTATTTTATTAAGTGAATACTCAAAGCTCTTTATTCTAAAGGGGTTTTCACCTATATATCATGATTTTCTATTTTAAATTCCGGGATTTACATATATGAAACCTGCTATCCTTTTCAGTGGGATTAAAGTGACATAAAGATCATGTCTTAAATGCAGTTTTTAAAAGGTTATGATTATGAAATGAAACACATTTATTTTATGCTATATGGGTTATTTATGAAATTTTGGTGATTATATATGTGGCTCACATGATGATAAAGGAAAATTAATGGTGCACCCTAACAGTGCTCCAATGCATTGGGTAAAGACTTAATCTCTAGAGATGACCATTTTTAACGACGCCTTGGTGAATTTTACCATGATAATATTAATGACACCATGGGGATAGACCTTGGTAAAACAGAAATGATTATTTATGTTAAATGTTTTTGCCACATCTTCAAGTTATGAAAAACGTTATTTTTATTATGATATTCCTCATGATTTCTTTCTCATGCCTTAAAGTTCTTTTCATGAATTTATTGAAGTATCTCAAGTTCACATGTAAAATGTATCTCTTGTTTCCCTTATTGGGCCTTCTGCTCACCCTTTATTTTGATGTATGTCCCCATGTTATGAGATTCAGTAATGAACCTAGTATGAACTTAAGGATAAGCCTTTCAAGTGTTTAAGAAGAACTTTTTGTGTTGTTTTCATGTAATATGTTCCTGGATTCCAAGACAAAAAACCTTATAGATCTTCAGTTTTGTGTAATGTAATGAAGGTTTATGTTATGAAATGTGGGATGCTCTATGATCCATTAGAAAAATATAGCATATAATGAGATCATGTTCAATATATTCCCTTGGATATTTGTATCAACACCTTACCCTAGTTTATTTCACTTAAAAAAATAATTTCCATTATTGAAATCAAATGGATCCTTATGAGGCTCTCTATAAGTAGTAGTGTAACACCTAGAAATTATCAGATAATGTTTGAGAGTGAAATATTACGGGATCTGATCATAACCAATAGATGACATGGAATCTTCAAACAATTCTCCATCATATAAAATCAACACAAAGTTTACATAAAAGGTATTCTAATAGTTTCCATCATTATCTAGAGTTTGAGGTTAGAGATAAAGTGTTCCATTAAATATCACCATAGAATAAAGTTATGTAGTTTGTGAATAAGGGAATGTTTAGTCAAAGATATTTTGGACCCTTTCAAATCCCTGAACTCATAAGAGAAATATCCAGTAAATTAGAACCCCCAATTAAACTTTCATAATTACACTATGTGCTCCATGTATCCCTCTTAATGAAGTAAAGACCAAATACCACACATGTTAAGATTCCAAATGTGGTACCATTGTAGAATTTTATTTCATAAAAGAAAAAATCATGATGTTATTAGATCATAGGAATAATGTTCCATGAAACCACAAAATTTACCTGGTCAAAGTGTTGTGGTAGAACTACATGATTGAGGATGAATCATGGGAAACAGAAAAGGTAATGAAATAGATTCACCCTCATTTGTTTTAGCGTATAAAATAAAATTTATGTGAAAATTTTATAAATTATGGAATAATGTAAAAACCAGACTTTTATAAATGAAATTCCATCTTTAAATAAGTTAATTATTTAATAAGAAATAAAATTATAGGAAAAACATGTGCTATAGTGGTTTTTGAAACACTATAAGTTTTATACTATATAACTTCAAAGATCATTAAACATCATAACCGTTGATTTTATCATCATTATATTATTAAAGTAATATTAGTGTGTATATATATATAGGGGTATGATGAATCAAATTGACATAGTTAAAAGGAAGTGATGGAACTAACCAGTAAGATCATACACTCTAAAACCCATTTATCAGGGATTACAAGGGATATAGAATCACTGGGAATTTACCTTGGCCATGACCATATTGATATTCATTAAATAATGAATGGGAAAAACTGGTTATGTGACAATTTTATCCTCATCGATATCATGTACTAAACGGTGTTTTCTGAACCACCATAGAAAAATATCAGTGTCACACACATTACAATTCGAGATATTTCTGGTGTAGTAAAGTGTTATTTATATAGAATCGGAAAGTATGAATTATTATATTCTATTTTAATATAAAAATTATTATTTTTATCTATTTTCTTTAATAAGTTACAAGTGATTAAATAATGAGTATGCGAAAAAATTATTTCTTACCACAATGAAACACATATCATATATTTAGAAAAAAAGTACATTCAATCAATATACTCTTTTTAATGAAACAATGAATTTTTGAAATAATTATTATTCAATATAACTTTCTTATTAAATAATTTTTACTAAAATATAAATGATATTATAATTTTATGAAGTCAAATGTAATTTTTACACTGGTTAGAAAACTGATATTTTCAAAAAAAAAAGTATTGTTCTCAAAATGGGCATTATTTATATAAAAGTCCAAATTATAATATTTAGATAATTTTTTGATAAAATAAATATACATTTTAAAATCATCACATCAATGTTACCCAAAGGTTATTTTTTCATAATTTTCTGAGATAATCGATTTTTTGGGTAAATATGAAATGTGATATAAATATATGAGATGTATTTTGACACCTGAATCACATAAAAGTAATGTAATATATAACCTACAAGGTATCTAAGACCCTAATATTATTTCTACTTTAACATAATTTTTTTTGAATTATTTTGATTGATTTTATAGAGCTGTATTGATTCCTCAAAATTCATTATTATTTTTTAATGTTTTAAGACAATTCATTAGGAACACATGTCACATCCACATCACCTAGAGTATTATTTTTTGGATATCAGTAATTAGAAATATATAATAATTAATTCAAAACCCTCTTGGTAGAAACTGTTGTAAAACCCATGAAATGGTCTGTTGTTTTGATTACTTTATCATTTATATTCCAAAAACCAATGTTTGGAAATTAATAATGAATAACCCTCACTTTTTCTATATAAACCCTCCCTAAATCTCATTATTATTCACTCAAAACCCATATATTATTACATTAATATACCCTTACCTATCTATATACCACCAAGATTCCCCCAATCTCTTAATACGATCCTCCCAAACTATTATAGGTGATATCTCAAGGTAAGGAATCCTCTCATTTTCCTCATTATTTAACAATATTATTTATATTGTACCTTTTTAATTCTATTATAACCTTTTTAAATATGTTTTTATATATCCATATTATGGTAATTGGGATTTATATGTGATTATAGACCTCATTAACTCTCATTAAGCACAAAATTTAACCTTTACCAACCCTCGTTATGCTGTCAGAATTATCCTATGATTTTTCAATGCCAAACAATTATTTTGTGAACACCTGGGCTTATTCCCACTCAATTGTATTCCCCAACATATATCTATACGTTATTTATTTGGAAATTCCATTTTTGTAACCCACACTCTTTTATTGATGGATTAATGTTTTTGAATGTCATATGTATGTTATATGCTATATGTGGTGCAATTATGCTTGTAAATAATGTTAAAATGATGGGTGCACTTAGGTTGTTCTCCAATGCATTGTGTAGTGTTTTTTTCTCATTACATACCATGTATGGTCTAAGAGTGGTTATTCTATGAACTCTATGTTAGTATGAATTGGCGGTTTGACTTCACTTATTTCTATGATGTCAGGTTTTAGGTTATTGCCACATTCCCATGTTGCCTTTATACTATCAAGTTATATCATTCATCATTATTCAATATTATAATTCACACCCTCTTACGTTACCTTGATATTCCTCATGGTGAAAATATACTACCTAACCTTATTATAAAATTTATTAATCCCCTTACTCGGATTTATATCTCAACCATTTCTTATGTACATCCCTAAGTTATCCATCTAGTATTACAAGATTTCTGGATCTTAATGCCATATTATATAGTTTTTAAATATTTTTATCATGTTTATTTTGAATGTCATTATGTTATGTAGATAATGTAACAATGATAATATTATTCATAATTTCATGGGTTTTATTATGTGTAATTTGATTTAATAATTCATGAATTAATGTTTATTATGGTTATGGGTTGTCATACTACTAGATCTCGCATGACACTTATTCATCTAGTGAGATAAGGACTTCTTCAAGGGGTTCAACCACATTCTATATCGTGAATAATCTTCCCACCATAACATAACCCCTTTATGAAAAATTTCTCTTTATTTGATACCTTCAGAGTATGTTCTTTGTTCGTTGGTGTGACCATGACTCTATTTCAAAATCCACTCAGGTCATACATTAACAATATAATGTGAAAGAGTTTTTACTATTAGGCACTATCAAAAAATGTCATATCCAATAAATTCATTGGATGCTAAAAAATATAGTGTATGCTACTACAATTCTATATAGTCAATGCATACTACTATAAACTCCTCCATCTCAAAAATACTATAATGAAATTGAAGACATATCCTTAATATTACATTAGATTATAATAGTATATTTGAAATATTGAATTAGTATAACCCCTGATGAAAAGCTACTCATCTTCTCCATACACTCAAAGAAAATTATTACTTATTATATGATACATATGTATAAAAATAACAATAGACCAATTCTATTCACTTATATCAGATTGATATCTTCCTACAATTCTTAAGGTGTTGGAAACATCATGCCTAATACATAACATTACATAAATGATTGATCATATTTTAGATGAGTATGGAATATTTCTCATTCTCTCTTCATACTTTTCTATAAAATGACCCATTTTCTTAAAAATATCTATATAATGTGTCACTATAACAACTCATATCTTGTATTGTTTCAATATAAATCTCTTTAGTATCTTCTTAATGTTTTTTCCTTAACTTAGTCCAAGAATACTCATTGCTCTAACATGAAGGATGTTGATCCCTAAAAAATAGGCTACCTTACCTATCTCCATAATGGAGAAGAACATTTCTATCAATTACTTAACTAACTGTAGTAATGTTATGTTTCTTCCAATATATAATATATCATCTACATATGATACATGGATAATGAGTGGGATCTCATTGAACTGCTTATAAACAAATGCCTCAAAATCATTACTAATCAAAGAAAATTATTTTATATCCTCATCATTCATAATGTTACGAGACCTATATTCCTTCATTATTCCATAAATGGATCCCTACAACTTGTAAAACCTTTTAGAATTACATGGAATCCAAAACCCTTCAGCTTGTGTTATACCGATAACTTCTTAAATGACCTCATTAAGGAAGGATATTTTGAAATCCATCTAATAAATTATATAGTAATGTAATAGAGAAATTAATTTAAAAATTTTCCATATGAAGTTAAATTATTTAAAGTCCTATAATTTCTCAATTTAATAATAATTGAATCATATTTGGATTTTAAAAATGTTTTGAGCATAAAGGTCAAAATAGCTTAATTTTGGAATTTTAACTATTTTTATCATTAATATACATTGAGAATAAAATATTATATATTGATTCAAATAGAGTAATTATTTTTTTAGTCCTAAATTGTTCATGGGTTTCAACTTCTTCCTATGAGGTCAATTATCATTTAAAATTCACATGGCCTTATTAAATAAATCAATGTGTAATATACTATTGGAAAACACAATTTACCACTCATCATTAAATGAAGAATATCTTGGGATAAATGATAAAATGATTTTATTCTAGTTTTATATGAAATATAACATAAAATAAAATTTGAAAATTAAATACCATGGAGTGACTAGCTAATTAAAGAAATCATTATAGGCATCAATGTGGAGGAAGAGGAAGAGTTTCCTTGGTTAGGAAAATAAATATTCTGTAATTTGGGACTTTTTTACTCCTATACATAGTCTTTTAAATTTTAGCATAAGATATAAATCATAATTTATAAGAACTCTTAAGAATACATATTGACATTTGTTTCTTATCATTAATAGAAAGAATTGGTAAACATCTGACAAACTGATGCTGAAAAGAAATTTTTTGTTCTTCTTTTTTAATTTTTTTAGTTTCAAAATTTATTCTTCTTCACCATTATTTTAGAATACCCATCATGTATATGGGTAAATATCTAAGTAATGTGGTAATGGGGGTATTATATTATGTAATTATTGTGTTCTAATAGTTTATGGAATATTATCAACTTTATTCTTTTAGGAAGATGGTTAAAATATTTTAATCAAAGCTTTTATTATCACATGTGTTCACATTTAGTGTTATATTATATTTGTTTTATTGTTGTAGTCAATTATAATGACCTCTTTCCACCAGGTAATTATTTATATATCATAGACTATAATAGGTATTAATGTTGACGTACTCATCGATCAACGTTACATTTGAGAGGGGTAGTGGGCATTCTTGATTGTCTGGGACAAACAAGAACTGATTGAGTATTTCTTAGGACAATTTAGGGTATTTATTATAACCCACTCACACATTTGAAGAAGGGTGTAGCAAGGTGATATCTTGGAAAGGATTATTCTCACCATCACCATTTGACCAAGAGAGTGAGAGTAATCATTTTAAGAATCACACATTTATTGGATTAGCCTAGTTAGATCGAATAACCCAAAACTAAGATAACATTTCAATGGAAAAACCAACCCTGACTTGATCACAATTCTCATATCATTCTTTTTAATCACTTTATTCATCAATTCTTATTTAATTTTTATTTTTTTATTTTTTCATTAAAATAAATCAATTTAAAAAACACCCCATTCGATCATTCTTAAATTGATAAACATGTTTTTTATATTCTAATATATAAATAAAAACTAGTTTTACCACTCTACTACATTATAACAAAAATAATATTTCTTTTACACAGCCTGTGATAGACAAATTGCAAAAATTAGTTCCATATCTATAGCGGTAACACCATCAATCTAATTTTCAAATTTCATGGCTAGAGCCATTAACACTTATCCCAATCCCCTAGATAATGAAATTAAAATATAATTTATTAATAAAGTTATAAAAATAAATTTAAAATATGAATTTGAGTAAATTTATCTTTATTACTCATGTGACAATTCAACTATTTTGTCCAAGCCTTTTATCATGGAAATCAATCCCAACCGAGTCCATGTAGACCGTTTTGTAATATAATTCCTTTAAAAAATAATCAACATTCAAGGGTAGAATTATAAGATTACATTGAGAAAAAATTTAAAAATATCCCATTACACATTATATTCCATGGTTTGGTAATTTAATAAATAAAAAAACATATTATTGTTTTCACCTAGGTTTGCTCCACTTTCATACCTCGAAGAGTATATAAGGAGCCGTTAAAGTAGAAGTCATTCCTATTTTCACTAGAAAGAGAAACAAAACAATGGTTTTACGAACTACTACCAGGATATGTGAATGATTTAGGGGAATTACATAGATACTTTATGAAAATAATATTACCCACCTAGTAAGGAAAACCCATCAAAAAAGAGATATATTCCATCATACAGTCATCCAGAGAGACACTCTATGAGTACTGCTATAAGTTTAAGAAGATATATTCCATATTACCAAATAAGACAAATTATGTGCATAAATTCCATATTTTATTTTTCCAAGAATAACTACAAAATGGGAATAACATTTTGGATAAATTATCTAGGAGATATTTGACTAAAAAACACTAGAAGAATCCAAGGGATTTATTCAGGAGATTTGTAAGAACATAAAAAAAGTTAGTACAAGATTTACTAGAATATTAAGTATTCATGAGTTAATAAATTAACATACATAACCCTTATTGGAAACTATGACTAAATAGATAAACATTGTAGAGAGACATGTGTCTATGAAACCATTGAGTGATCAACAAGAACCAACTAAGGTATGTGGTTTATTATCATCACATAATCATTTCACTAACTAGTGTGCTGATGTGTAGAGAATTAAATTTTTTTTAAATGAAATTTATATAAATAAATTCCATCAAAAGAAATGTTTTAGAGACCCTAAACAATTACAATAAGGATTTGGAAATTATTATATTCTTGCATTAACCACTTACCAGAATTACTTCCAAAACCAACCATCATTCTAGCATAATTTCCCAAACAAACAACTTTTTCAACAAAATCAATCATATAAAAATCCTAATTCACAACAATCACATCCTTCACAATGAATGCCTTATGTTAAGTCCTCAAAAAGTGCACCAAAATTTGAGCACAAATAGCTATAATATACGGTTGAGGTTTTGAAATAAACCATAAAATATTTATCCATCAAGTTCTGAGGTCTCATGGTCTTACTAAGAAATCCAGGAAAATCATAGGCCATATGATCCTAAATATGAAGGATAATGTATGCATGAAAAATTGAAGAAGTGGAAAATAACTAACACTATCAACCACCCTTAAAACAGAAATAATTACACTTGTGACGAAGGATAATTATGTTGGTAATTATGATAATTCTATGAAAACTCAGAAAAGAAGAATAAAATAACGAGAAAGAAGAGAAGTATAGTCTAATGATTAAGAGTTAATAAACATGATTTCAAATAAGAAAATGGATAATAAATACATACCATCACCATTTCTATATAGGCTGAAAAAATAAAATAAAATAAAAGTGGAATAAATTAAAAGTGAAATTTTATACTCTTTCCAGAAAGTAGAAATTAATTCCCCTATATTTAATAGTCAAAAAAATCAAGAGGTATACTAAATTATTTTACGAATATTTTCACCAAGAAGATGAGACTTCAAGAAAATAAGAAGATAATATTGGGAATAAGTGTCTCATCCTTTGTCAGACATTGATTTCTAAATAAAATTAATGATTCATGGACATTTTCTATTCAATGAAATAATGGATATTTAACATTCTGTAATGATTCATATGATATAGGTGCATCAATTAATTTATTTCGTCACATATTGTACACATCATTGCATAATGGATTCATGAATCCGATAATAGTGGTTGTCTATCTATTAAAAAATTCACATTTTTCCAATAGGAGTCTTGGAACAAGTCATTATGAATTTAAAAATCATGTACATCCAGTTAAATTTTATATTCTATACATAGAATAATACATGATCCCATAAAACTCACCGATAATATTATCGTGACATATTATAAAAACCCTACTCTATATTACACACTTAATGATGAATTATTTCATTAGAAACGACTTAATAATACTATGAGTATCAAGAGGTTTATTGTCTTATGAAATTATAAATATTACATAAACACTTAAAACATAAAATAGAACATCATTATTGAAAACTTCATTTACATGACCAACTCATTCCTTCATACGTAACAACGCATGGGATATCCTGAAGACATACATAAGAAATGAGTGAGATAAAATTTCTAGAATGGGAGTAAACAATTAATAACATGAACAATACAACACATGTTAGACAATAGGAATATCAATGGAGCATAAGAGAAACATGGACATAAAGGCATGATATAACAAGATTATCATAATAGGGAAATGTTGAAACAACATACAACATGAAACTATCATGAGATAAGGCTCATTTCACATTGATTACATTGATTAAACCCTAATTTAAACATGAATTATCATGAGTAACATCTTATTACACATGGTGTATCATGGTACTAAACATTCACCTTTTCATTGGAGTGCTATAAGTGCACACCCTTCATAAACATTTCATTTCACAAAAAAGTGTGCCCCATGGATCATATAACATTTAATCATTAAACATTACATGTTATTAAATGATTATGGATTGTGGAATACATACATGTATGTACTATTCAATAAGTATATGTTCATAAAGTTTAATACCCTTGATATACAAATTGGTATGGTATTCACTACCAGATGATTTTGGCTTTGAAAATCACGGTTCAATTTCGGCATCATACTGTTGTTATATGGAAATCTATAAGTTGTTATGATTAAAGAGAAAGGGGTATATAATCATTTATAATTAAATTTATAGTAAGGGGATAATGTAACATAATATCCAAACATATTAAATGGAATTTTGATTCATAATATGGGAGAAATACTTGAATGGAAATAAGAACAGAGAAATCTGTTACGATATTTCAGCATTGCAACTAGTGTACACGTATGGAATTAATGAGATAGAATATCGTATAAATTAATTAAAAAATAATTAGGGAAGTATGGGGGAGATTATACATCATACCATAACATTTTTAATTTAAAATAAATGGGTATAACAACCTGATGAAACTTGGATAAAAATGAAATAGGATGAAATCCCTTACATGAGTTTGTGGCATCAAAAGCTTGAAGATGGGCTTCATGAGAGCTTAGGGCACCTTGGAAAGATTATAGACAAGATATGGAAGAGTATTGACGTCCTTAAAGGATTTTTAATGAATATAAGTGTGAGATTGTGTGTGTTTATATAGGAAATTAGAGGGTTTTTTTTTTAATATTTCACAAAAGTAGGTTTTGGAATCTATATAATTAAATATTCAAAACCACAAAACTTCCCCTGTTTTTACCCAATTTTTTTTCAAAAATAGATTGGAAAACATTATTTTATTAGTCCAATAGACAAAAATATTAAAATATTATCCTTTCTTAAGTAGAGGCGAGTCACATTATTAAAGAAATGAATTTAAAATCATAAAGTATATTATACATTTTGGAGGATTCACTAAGGATTTATAAAATAAGTAAAAAAAATTAAAATCATATAATTTTAAAGGTAAAACATATATTTTACTAATAATACCCATTATAGTATTTATTACATCATTTTTTGGGTCATTATGATGTCATTAAAGGCAAATTTTATTTATATGGTATTAAATTTTCACCCAAAAATATGAATGTCTCAAAAAATAATGAAAAAATCATAGTTATGTAATTTGAACATATGGATTTAAAAATTATATTCATTTTATAAAAATAATTTTCCAAATATGTGAATTTTAACTTCTAAAATGAAAACCTACATTTCTTTAATATTCACGGTTTTAGATAAAAAAAATCTTTTCAACCCCTGATAAAAATTACATTTGAATTCCTAAAAGTTTTATAATAATATATTATTAATTAAAGTAATTTGATAATAATATTTTATTAAAATATTTTTTATTTAAAAAATTCATTAATTTCATTTTGTAAATTCTTTAAAAATACACTTTCTATTTTATTTTATAAGAAAATTCTACTCTTATAAAACTGATTACCTATTAATTTATAAATAAGGAATTGATCTAATAATAATTTATAAGAATTATTTTTAAAATATTTCTAATAAAAACCATAGTTTAATATGAAAATGTATATATCTCTCAAATGTACCATTCTACCCGAAGAGTTATTTTATCAAAGTCATCATTTATTTAAGATAGAATATTCTCATAATGGAATTGATTGAATACGTCTTTTATTTATAAAAAGGTATTACAAAATAAGTAATTAATTATTTATTACATAACCCCTTATAAAACATGCATAAGACATTTGGGTAAGATGTACTATGGTGATAGACTCTTGGTGCATCTCAAATAACGCCCTAAAGGTGGTAATCTCTATTAACATTATCTTCCCCCATATGCTATTCTATTCAGTCTTAACATGATGAATCTCATCTTGGTCTTGGTCAGGAGTGAAACCTTTTGACACTACCTGCTTTCTATGATCTGATAAACGAGTTTTGTATGACCAGAATATACTGTATGAGGACATCCTCTACTTTTTCTGTGTCGGAATGATTCTTCATAAAAACCATAAATTTATATAAGTCATGTGATAACTGTTCAATGACTGTATTATCAAGGGTAATGAAATTAAGCATTCATTTACACCCAATATAAAATAGAGTGCATGTGTTTTCTATAATACCTTAGAATAAATGGAATTTCATTCCTAAATGATCGGTTCGTTACAACATTACCCCCTTAACAAAATTCACCCACAAAATTTCCTTTTACCAGACTAAAACAGATGAGTGTAACTATGCCTCCTCACTTCCTCTAGTTACCACGTTGCATCTTCAATCTTGTGGTTTCTCCACAACACTTTGACGAGGGGAATTGTCTTCTTTCGTAGAATTTTTTCCTTATGATCTAAGATCCTCACCAGCTTCTATTCATTGGATAGGTTATACTCCAATGGTACTAGATCTATATTGAGTACATGTGATGGGTCAGGTTTGTATTTCCTCAAAAATGATACATGGAATACATCATGTACTTGAGACAGGTTTGGTGGGAGTGTTAGTCGATATGCCACTTCTCTAATGCGATCGAAGATATAAAAAGAGATGATTTACCTTGAACTAATATTTTCCTTATTCCAAAATATTATAAATCTCTTCCATATTGATATGTTAAGGAATAAAATGCCTCTGACATAAAACTCTAGGTTTCATCGATGATTTTCATTATAGCTATTTTGTTGACTCTGAGTAGCTTTAATCTGCTTCTGGATGGTCGTAACCTTCTCCACCAATTCTTCGACCATTTCTAGACCTAGATGTCTTTGCTCCCTAACTTCATCTCAACAAGCTAGTTTTCATCACCTCTTCCCATAAAGGGAATCATAAGTAGCCATTTAGATGTATGAGTAGAAAGTATTGTTGTATGAGAACTCAAATAGAAGATGTTGTTGATCCCATTCTCCATAGAATTTCAATGAGCATGAACTGAATATTTTTTGAAGTGTATGGATAGTCCAATCATATTTCCCATCAGTTTGAGTATGATAATCCATACTAATGTTTAGCTTACTATTCATATCATGTTGGAGACTCTTCAGAACATAGAAATTAATTTTTGATCTTGATCAGATACAATCGATTGTGGCACACCATGAAGCTTTACCACTTCTCTGATGTATATTAATGCCACTTGATCCAATGAGAAATCCTCCTGAATTTTAATGAAGTGTGCAGTCCTTATAAGACAACCCACAACAACCTAGATAGCATTGTTTTCTTTTGATGTATTGGAATGTACGGTGACCAACTCCATGGTGATGTTTTCCTACATCCATGGTGATATGGGTAATGGATGGATCATACCCTTATACTTTTTCCACTCATCCATCACTTATTGACATACCAGGAACATTGAAGTATACTCAGTGTTCTCTTTCTTCATTTTATCCCACCATTTATTCTATCAGATATCTCGATACATCCACGTTTTTCTTAGGTGAATGAAGAAATTCAAACTATGTGCATCATCCAAAAGTTATTTCATTAACTCCCGATTTTATGGAACATATAGTCTTGAACCAAATCTCACAATTCATTCTTCATTAACATTGAATTCCAGGGATTTATCTTTTAAGATAGATTCCACTTTCTTTTGAATTCCAACATCATCCTTTTGTGCATCTTTTAACCTTCCCAATAGATATGTTTTAGAAATCATTTGTGAAAGGATTGATGACGTTCCATTTTTTATAATTCCCATGACCATCTTCATAAAATATATGAAGATTGGATCCTATTCAATTATCATTAATGCAAGGGTTACTTCATCCTTTCCACTTAGAGCATCTTCCACTTTTTTTCTTTCATGGGATAGTAGTTAATTGAGAAGTAATAGTATTTTATGAGCTGTAACCATCTTCATTGTCACATATTCAACTCTTTCTATGTGAATATATATTCGAGGAATTTTTGAACCATATATATTTCACACATTACCCCAAAGATGTAATCTCTCCATATTATAAATGAAAATGCCACTGCAACCAACTACAGATCATGTGTTGGATAGTTCTTCTAATGAACTTTAAATTTCCATGAAGCATAGGCAAGGGATTTTTCATTTTTCATCAACAAAAAACACATGCCCTTTATTTAATCATCACTAAAGAATGAAAAAGGTTATCAACTTTGGGGTTGTGTGAGCACGAGAATAGTGATACGCCTCCTTTTCAACCCCTTGAAGCTCTTTTCGCATTTTTCATCCCATGAAAACCTGGCTCCCTTTAGATTTATCTTGGTTATAGGAGTTGACAATCATTTGAAATTTTTCTCAAATCAGAGATAATATCCCACAAACCCAAGGAAGCTATGGATATCCATCATAGATTTTGGACTCGACCATCCATAAATTACATTTTTCTTAGAGAGATCCACAGATATCCCATTGATTGTGATGATATGACAAAAGAATCCATCTTCCTTCAACCAGAACACACACTTTATATACTTCTCATAGAGATTTTCCTATCAGATGGTCTCAAGTACAATGCATAGATTATACTCCTTGGATTTTTAGTATAATAAAATATCATCAATATTGACTACTACAAATTTTTTGAGGAAAACTCTGAAGACTATATTCATCATGTCCAAGATGATTAGTGTAACATTATTGTGTCTGAAAGGAATTACTATGAATTCATAGTTCCCACACCTTGTATGAAAAGCAGTCTTGGGGATATACTCCTTCACCCTTATATAGTAATATCCTGAACACAGATCCACCTTGAAGAAGTATTGTTCCCCACGTAGCTGATCAAATAATTCATGAATTCATGTCAAAGGAAACTTATTCTTTATCATGATTTTATTGATCTCACGATAATCAATGAAACGGTGCATTGACCCATACTTATTCTTGATGAAGAATACTCATGCACCCCATAGTGAATAACATGGGCATATAAACCCTTTATCCAGATTCTGTTTTAGTTTGTTCTTTATTACATAATAGATATCAAAGTCACAGAACTCTAAGGATTTCCGTAGGCTAGGTTTTATCCCCCCAAAAAAGAGGCCAACTTTGAATTCAGGGGTAATTAAAAAGAAAAAGGTGTATCATTCAAGACTTGTGAATTTTTCCTTATATGCTCTGATGGATTCATCATATTTTTTCTTTAGGTCAAGTAATTCACTTTCCATCTTATGTTAGAGGGTGGAGGGATAATATTTATCAGAAAATATTTTCTGTGAATCCCTCCATTATAAATTTTCAATATCTTCCTTATGTGTTGTATTTTTGATCAATTTCCATCATTGATCAGATTCATCATCCTTATGATAAGCAACTGGAATAACCTTCCCTTGTTCATATCACTGAAGGGTGGATAAGATCTTCTCAATGGAGTTGATCAAATTTCTTGTAATTGAGGGATCATATGATCAAATAAATGTAATATGCCTTTGTCTTATGAAGATTTAAATGATGGAATGTTATTTATTGTGGGGGGGGGGGTTGAATGTTCCACATGGCCCATGTTTCTATTCAAAAACATGAGTTAACTGAGAGAGTATCATGATAATGTTTGTGATTCCTACTTGCATTGAAATATGAATCTCATTGAAACTATCATCACATTGATCTTCGCCTCGGTAGTTAGCCTGAGTCCCCATATTACAGGCCATTTGATAGAATAAAAGTAAAATTTTGGTTATGTATTTTAAACTATAAAAAACATCAATGAAATCCAATGAAAAATAGGGATAACTTAAAATTACATTGATTTCCTTAACATATGAATTTGTAGGCTTCAATATAATTTATCAATTATCTACATTCCAACGTATATTCTTAGGGGAATTGTATTATTCCCTTAATAATGGGTTATAATAAGATTATAAATTTATTAAATAATATCCCTTAATAGTGCCAAACCAAGAGTGCAGCAAGTCTCATTGTCCTGCAGTAGTTCCTATTCGAGTCTAGCTCAAAGCAATGTTTTCGGGTTTTACCCCTAGATACATCTTTGCAAGATCCACCTCTACTTGTATGTATCCCGATAGGGATGAATTTTATTGATAAACAAAAAATTATATACTTACAAAAATTTAGAGATTATATTCTTATACTCAGTCTTATTGCTAAGAATTTCACTAGAGTTTTATAACCCTAAACCCATAAATAAGTAAACCTATCCTCTAATATAAATATATCAACCCTACTCTTTATTACACACATAACTATGATTTATTACATAAAATTTCACTTAAGACACCTCTATGGATTGAGAGGTTTATTGCCTTGGGAAATTTGGAACATTAAATCACAACATAAAGCATAAAATACATCATCTTTATTGAAAACATCATTTACATGACCAACACATTCCATTGTACTAAACATTGCATGAGACAACCTTTGGAAATACATAAAAAATTGGTGAGATATAAAGAATTGTAAGGGATAAAAGAAGGTATAAATTGATAAATACAATACATTTTTGGAAATAGGAATATCAATGGAGCATAGTAGAAACATGAACATAAATTCATGATACAACATGGTTATCAAAACATGGAAATGTGGCAACAACCTACAACTTGATATTAGTCAAGACCAAGGATATTTGAAAATTGATTAGCTTGAATAAACCCTAATCCCACATGAATTATCATGAGTAAACCATAATTTCACATGGTTTATCATGATCATAAAAATTACCCAATGCATTGGAGCGCTATCACGGTGCACCATTCTTAAACATTTCATTTCACGTATAAGTGTTCCACATGGATCATAAAATATTGAATCATTCAACCATATAAGTTATTAAAAAATTAGTGAATGTTTAATACATGAATTTTGGTAAAATTAAATAATTATATAGGAATAATAGTGAATACCCTTGATAGAGAAATGGGTATGGTATTCACTACACGATGATATTGGCTTGGGAAATCATGGTGCAATTTCAGCAGAAAAACATCGTCATATGGAAATTCATAAGTTGGGTTGATGAGATAGAAAAAGTTGTATATCATAATTTATACATGAAATACACAGTAAGGGTATCATTTAACATAATATAACATCAGATGAAATGTAATTTAGATGCATAATGTGGGATAAATACTTGAATGGAAATAAGAAGAGGGAAATCCCTTACGAAATTCTGAAATTGTAACCGGTGTACAAAGAAGGAATTATTAGAGATAATTTGTTATCTAATTATTCCAATACAAATTAAGAAAGTATAGTGGAGGTTTGAAATAGTACCCCAATAATTTTAATTGAAAATAAATCGGTATAAAAATATGAAGAAACTTGAATAAAAATGGGAAAAATGAAGGAATCTGTTACTAGAGTGTTTGAATTCAGAATATTGAAGAGGGGATTCATGGGAGCTTGGGGCGCCTTCTGAGGATTATAGAGAGGGGATGAATGTTTATTGACATTATTTAAAGATCTTTAATGAAGATATGTGGGAGTTTTGGTGGTTTTATATAGGAAAGGTGAGGATAATTAATTAGTATTTCTCAGAAGTTGGTTTTGGAATCAATATAATTAAATATTATAAACCAAAAACCTTATAATTGTAATTGCCCATAGTTTTGACAATTTAGATGGGAAAAAATTATTTTATATGGCCAGTCGATGAACATATTAAAATAATAGCCTTTGTTATGTGTAGGTGAGTCATATTGTTTAATAAAAGAATGTAAAATCAAAATGTATATTAAACATTTTAGAGGATTCACTAAGGATTTATAAATAAGTAAAAAAATATAAAATCACTTTATTTTTATGGGAAAAAATATATTGGTCTGATAATACCCATTATAGTATTTATTAAATCCTTTTGAGACATTATCAAGTCATAAATCACAATATTTATTTATACGGTATTTAATTTTCTCCCAAAAATCTGACTACCTCAGAAAATTATGAAAAATTCACCATTGGATTATTTAGTCATCCGGATTCCAAAACTAATTTTCATTTTATCTTAATAAATTTCTAAATATTTGAATTTTAAATTTTAAAATGAAAACCAACATTTATTTAAAATTCACGGTATTTGACAAAAAAAGTATTCAAACCTTGATAGAAATTACATTTGACATCATGAAATTTATAGAATCATTTATTATTCATAAAAGTAATTTTATAATAATATTTTATTAAATTATTAGTTATTTCAAAAAATAATTTATCCCTTTGAATAAATTCTCTAAAAATACACTTTATGTTTTATCATATATTAAATTGAACTTTTATCAATCTGATTACCTAACCATATACTTAAAGAACTGATATAATCATATTTAATAAGATGTTTTTATAATATTTTTAATAAAAACCTTACATTAATATGATAATGTATATATTTCTCAAATGTTCCATTTTTTCTTGAAGATTTAATTTATCAAAGTCATCAATTTATTTAAGTAAGATTATCCTTAAAAAAGTAATGGAATAAGAATTTTATTTATAAAAATGGCTTACACAATAATTAAATAATAAATTATTACATAATCCTCGTATAACACCCTGTTTCAACTCCCACAGTACATGTGTTCTGGTTTGGAATCACTACTTCCTGGTGGTTTCCATTGAATTTATTTATGGAACAGGAAACATCAAACGATTCTTTATCCAAAGGGACATACTTTCAAAAGTCAGGAGTTTGTTAGGATGGGACTATGATACTTGAGAATATACATTTGTTTATAGGATGGGTGGTTGGATGCATCAGAAAATTTTGGGGGGAATTACTGCCTACTCTAGGACTCTACTATAGATTCAAGATATTTTTTCTGAATCCTTCTTGATTTAATAATTATAACATATGTTTCCCATGAAATTTGATATCAATTATTATCATGTCTGAAATTTAGAATCATTTGTATGTATTGGATGTTCTTCATTAGAAGATATATATATGTATTCATGGTTCTCCATCAATGGTATCATCTCATATACTATTTAGAGTTTCTTTAATCTATTGTTGTGAGAATACTTGTTTTTAAGACACTTAGTGGGGTGCTCTAGAATTTTTTTTATCCAGGGAGATGAATGATTTTTTTGATGTTACAATCATTCCCATAAATGGGATTACAATGTATACTTGTGAAATGATTCAGAACCCTTGTTGTTTGGTTCCACATAAAGGGGCACATGATACCTTTTATGGTGATGTGGTAAGGACCTAGTCATACTATTTAATGTCATGTGGTAAGTTCATCTAATAGAAAGGTTATTAGTCGAATATTTGTGTGGTAATTATGCCTAAGAAGACTAAGGAACTTGGAAAAGTTATGAGTTTCCAAGATGGATTAGACCCTATTGGGAATATGGCCTAGAAAGAACATGGTATATTTGAAATGTTTGGTTTAAACCTCAGAGAGGCTTCCCATGTATCTCATTTGGATGGGAATCAAAGCACATGTATTTTGATGAGTGTCATAGGAGAGTGTAGTCCTTTGAGAAAATTGAGTTTAGGATTAATTCCTAAAAAAGATTCTTTTTGGGGGTGAAATGAGATGGATCTCGGGACCTAGGAAGGATTCATATGTATCCCACTTTTGATGGGAATCAGAGTTCTCGTAGTTCATTATTTGAGGTCTTTGTGAAAATGTTGTTCTTATAACAAATATTTAATCTCACATGAGTCATATTGGGTGTGAGAAAAAAGTGGTTGTAAAAGATTCAACAAATGCACACACACATTTCCTTCTCTTATGATTGAAGAAGATGAGACTACGATATAAACAACTAAAGCACCCACGATAATGAACCTTCCCTCTCATCAATTTACATTGGATAAGGGTCCAATGTTCAGAAGGAGTGAAACTGATGGAATTAGCGAGGAGAAAGACTAAAACCACCTAGATGAATGTCTAGGGGCTTACAGTATGATGGTTTCCCTAAAATTGGTTTGTTAGAGGAGAGAGACTTGTCATTTGTTCAAAAGGAAATGAATGTGTGAACCGTACCTTTCCTACCAGTGACCTGAGGTTATAGATTTTATAGGTGATAAGGTGAGGTCATGACCCAAATAATAATCCTCCAAACCTAGAACTCCCAAACACTAATCATGGTAGAAAGGACCATGTGACTGAAGATATAGAAACCCAGATACACTCCATGAATCCTAACCCAATTGAAAAAAAATGTGTGAAACCTCTGATTGCAGATATACAATCCTAAATAGGAGACATGTTGATCTGCCCTTCCAAAAGGATTGATAAGTCAGGAGGTTTTGGTGTAAGTTTCCACAAAATTCCTTTCAGAAAAGGGAGACAATGATGATGAATCCTGTCCATGAATGTCTATAAATAAGGCTTGATGAAAAGATTTTATAGACTGAAGGTATAAGGTGAATCAATGAAGGGTACCCATGTAAGTATCTCACGCGCAGGTATGGGTACTCAAGTAGGCGTGGGAGACCAAATGTTCACTTAAGTGATGAAGAAATTGGATGTTAATACATTGGTTAGACTTGACTCAATCCTTCAAGTGTATTAATAGGTATTCATGGAACCGGTCTGCTGAAGTTCGTTTAAGAGGAATGGCTGGCCCACATGTTTTCCTTATTTTGGGATGTTTGGCACTTTAGGTGCACATGTGTTATGGATTTTAAAACCTAAAGAGACATAAGTCCTATTACCCACCATTAATTCCTTATCTCTAGGTGTTAATGAACTACCTTGATGGTTTTGGAGGACTTGGGCAAAGATCTAGGGTGACCAAAGTAGCAATTAGGCTTTATGGAAATTCTTCCGTAAAAATGCAGACCCCAATGGTCTATGTATATAAAAAATAGGACCCTAGGTGATTATTGATTAGGTGACCAAGTGTCTTGTGCACCATAGTTGTGGCGCTCCAGTTCTTGGGTTCCAAATTGGTGACGTTCAAGTAGGTTTGTGCTCCACCGATACCTTGGGCTCTACTTTTGGGACATATTCAAAAAATTTCTCCATACCACGGGGGATGCACCCCTACACCCCTACTTGGGATAACTACGGGGAAATGGTCCTAGCCCTTCTGGCCAGTGCCTTTACTACCCTCACTGGCCCCCATGAAAAATTGAAAGTCGCACCACAATCCTTTTGATCCAGGTAAATGTTTTTTTGGGTCATGTCGCATTGAAATACATCTTCAATGGCGGAGATGTGTAAGGAACCCATTTCATTATGTCTACACAATCGTGTTAGACCTAAGGGTAAGGTATGTGATGTTGCAAGACTCTCGGGGTGGCTTATATAACATCTCCCAGGTGGTAAACTCTAATAAACTTTAGCTTCTCCAATAGGAGATTCCATTCACGATTAATGTGTTGATGCTCATCTTGAGCTTGGTCAAGAGGGAAGGCTTGTGATAGTTCCTCTTTTACGAGCTTTGACAATTGAGCTTCATTATGCTTGAGTCTACTAGATGAGACCATCATCTACTTTGTCTTTGTCAAAAGGATTATTTTTAAAAACCTTTAATTTATATTAGTCATGTGATCCCTGTTCAATGATAATATTTTCAATGGTAATGATACATAATGGTCATTTAAACCCAACAAAAAATTGTTCATGTGTTTTCTATAAGACATTAAAAGAGAGGAAATTTTATTCATAAATTATTGGGTCATTATACATTTCTTAAATATGATTGATAACAATATCAATGTACATAAATGAACACTCACAATGTTGTTTGAAGAAAACACACTCCACTTAAATATCTTTGACTCCCTACCACTCCCATTAGAAAATAAATTACTCTTTTCAATCTCCAATGAAGAAGGAATCAAAACAATTGAAGAATCATGTATGTTCCACAAATTATTTTCACCATAATATCACTTTTACATTTAAAATACCATGGAACATCTGAGTACCAAAATATTTAGAAATATTGATAACTTGTGCAAAGAAAATGTAATATAATATTTAATTGAAGATTTAATAATTAATGAAAAATATGATATGATTTAGTATAGATATGATATTTATTCTTGGGAATTGGGGGACCTTAATTTAATTTTATCCCTTGAACAACCACAAAATCCTGACTTATGACAACTTTTTATTGATTTACAATATATGTACCAAATGGAAGAAGATAAATTAATTGTTATAATTTCTAGTAACCCTTATAAAACTCATGAAAAATATTTGAAGGATATTTTTAGTGTGAATATACATGTAATAGGGTAGAAAATAGATAATAACCAATCAATAAAACAAAAAATATGCCGATATATAATTTTGTTTGAGGGAGATTTGAAATATCTTAGATAACCCCAAAAGAGTACAAATCAAACCACGATGGAGGTTTTGATGATGTAGGTATTAAATATATTGAAGTTATGGATCATCAATAACATTTCAGATTAAATATGGCTTAGTCCTACTAATTTAGTTCCCCTGAAAATTATTCTAACCACTGTGTGGAATTAAAATAATGAATTAATATATGTGAGAATTTAGAATTTATGGAGAGTTTGTATAGAATTTATAATTACATTAAGGTAACTAAAAAAGTTCATATTCCAAGACCCATAATTTTTTAAATGTTTTAGAGAATTGAAATTCAAAATCATTATTTATTTTTCGATGGATTTTCAGTTTATGCTTAGGTACTGATTGCTCTAGAGCATCAAGAGAAGACCACCTTTTTTGTCTCTTTGTTGATTTTCATAAAAACAATTATATTACATTATGTAAATCATTGAGAAAATTTATTATGTGAATTTTAAGTATATTTTTGGATCACATTAAAAAAATTTAGTTATTATTAGACGATTTAAATGTTTTTTGGGAATTCTTTTAACTACTGTTGTAAAAATCTAGAAAAATTATTGATAACATGCACTGAAAAGAATTTTGTTTTAATTTTTAAAAATTCTCATTTCATGGTGGAGAGTGTAATTTTCCATGGGAATGTCATTTCATAAAAACCAACAGTAGTTGATAAATAAAACATTGATGTGATAAATTATTTTCCATATCAAATTTGTTTGATATATGATAGATTATTTTTATAACATGAAGAATTACATTAAGGGGTTTTAAAATATTTTAGTAATATTTTTCCCCATATATATATATATATTATATTGAAATGATTCTAATATTTATTTTAATTTTGAGTAAATGGAAGAATTTGATGAGAATAATAGGAGTTTGAAGACTCCACAATTAACGAAATCATCAAATATTGAAGAAAAATTCAAGGTACATTTTGATTCCTATAACCAAGCATTTTGATAATTATTTTCTCTTAGGATTAATGGAAATTAAAATGTAATTTTCTATAGATCCCGAATTTTATATGAAATACAATTTAATTACACAACCATAATAAAATGCTTTTATCATATTTATTTTGTTTTGAATGATTTTGATCATATCTTCTTAGAAATAATTTCAACTTGTTTTGTAATCATGATACTCTTAGGTATGTGATGATGTAGGATGAATATTAAATGTGTACGGTGAGATGTATTCTACTACTTTAGTTGTTAAAATTTAAAATAAAATACAATTATAAAGATAAGAACCAAGTGGTTGGTCATTTATGTAGAGTACCAAACACTGTTGAAGATGAAATTCCATAATAATTACCTCTAAATTATTATATTATAGGAGAGAAAATAAATTATTAAACTCTAATATCCTTGGAATTAAAACTTAGAAAATTATATTTAATATCTCAGGTCCCCTCCCATTAAAATTTCAAAAAAAATTAAAAAACTGAAATCTAAATTAAGATATTACATTTGGGAAGATCCATTTATTTGGAAAAGATTCAATGATTATGTGGTAAGAGGAGGTTTTCATAAAAATTAAATTGAAGCTATTTTTATATTTTTTTCAAAATTTATGTTATAGATTAAACATTTTACAGTAATTAAAACAAATAAAGTTTTTCAAATATGGGATTTATTATATCATCCATTTTAATAAATCTTATGAATTTTGAAAAAGGCATGCACAAATGTAGTTTTCTAGAAATATTTTTAAAAAAAATTAAAAATAACATTAAATATTTGAGAGATTTTATTATTATTGGGGATATATTTCATGTTAAATTTCTAAAATTCATTTCAAAAATCATATATCATTATTTCAAAATATTATGCCTCAAAATGGGCAGAAGGAAAATAAACCTGGATAGATGATGCTGTTGTTTCTTATTATTTTTTATAGGATACCATATTCTGTAGGATTAGTGATCCCAAATATGTCATTAGTGATCAAGTGACTCACTTTTTCATCAGGATAATGGAGACTCTGGTGAGAAATTAAGGGTTGTATCAAAACACATAAACTCTATATCATCCATAGTAAAATGGCTAATCATAAGTTTGTAATAGAGAAAATCAATGAAAATTTTAAAAATACTATTAAAACCAATAGAATGTATTGGGGTAAGTGGTTGGAAGACACCCTACGTAGTTATATGGCTGCCTAAAAATCCATAATAGGAACGAACCCATATATGATGATTTATGGGAAAATCTCTCAATTTCATAATAAATTAGAGAATAAGGAATATATGGTTTGTGATATTGACAAATTTGGATATTCAAATAACTAGAAATGATATTAGATTACATATAAATTAGTTGAATTATATTAGAAGGTAATATTTTTAGAATTGTAATATATACAAAGAGTCAAAAAACGTGTCTCAATACATGATGTTCCAACTGAAAGGCTTCTATCATGGAGGAATATTGATGTTATTCAAATGAAGACTCAATTAGACACTAGGAAGACAATATTTCATATGGAAATGTGTAAATATAGTTAATCATGTAAATAATTTCAGTGTTGTGAATTTAATAGTGGTATAGAAGGAGATATTCACATTTACTGGATATAGGATGACGAAATTCCATGCGAACTTCCTATTAAATACATTTGAGGAGATCACACCTATCCAACCTATTTATCAACTAAAGAAATTTGGTCACACATCCCTTAAAAATTTAATACCTTTCTATGATTAAATTAAAAATAATCCTAAATGTTTAATCTACCTGAATTCATTGAGGACACTACATCATTTAGTTTTGGGGGAGGGAACCATAGTTGTTTAAGAAGTAAAAATATTATTTTTTTTTAATGAATCTTTTTTGAAATTTGAACAAGTTATGTTTTAAATTATTGCATGACATTAAACATTATGAGCACAAATGAATACGTTTTAAAAATTTTGAAACCCAAGTTAATGATTGAACCATTTTATCCCATATAAAGGATCTTAAATTAATGCCAAAAATGATTTTTTTTCTTGTCAAAACTTCTATTATTTAATTAACATGCCTCCGAATTCTTTTTTCCATGCCACATATCACTATCTTTATCTTTAAAATCACCATCCTATTAGACTTCTAAAAACGTTTGATATATTATTTACATTCAAATATTTAATTAGAGGACTAATCAATGATTTATTTAACTATATATTGATTTATTTTTATCTACAAGATGACTTTAGGTACATGGGGTTTAAATGATTGAAATATTTCTTTATTTCTAAATGCACAATTTGAAGAGAATACTTTTAATTATGATCCACACTATACATTCAAACTATGATGACCCTTTCTATTATTATACATTAATTTATGATTTGTTACATAATAATACACAGAATATAGACTAGAATATCATGAAGTCTTGTGGTTTTGGGAATTATCTTCATATTATATCATATTAATCATGGGATTCACCATAAGTATTGAATAATTCCATATAATGATCTCAAAAATCATTTTCACTCTAAATCTACTTGGGATAACCTCGGGACATATATAAAAAAGGGGTGATATATAAAGACCAATAACTAAATAAATAAATAAATAAAAGAATAAATTATGAAATTTTAAGAAAATATGCATTTCAATGGGACATAAAAGATTGAGAATCATAAACATGAACAATAAGGACTATTATAGCATGGTAATATAAAGGAAACAAGGGAAATATGTGAAAAAATTAAACAAGGCATCATAAATATTGGTCAAGGATACTTTCTAAGACATCACAATACATGGTAAAAAGCATCAAGATGGATTATGTACACTACTTAATCCATTGAATGACATTTAATGAGATTAAATAAATACCTAATTCATTGGACCACAACATAATTCTAGGCACACCCATCAACTTCATATGATGTACATGACCAAGTGTGCCACATAAATCATTCATGTTTTGATCTTATTTCATTAAATTTAATTATACGATGATGGAGTGTGGAATAAATAAATTTATTTACCAAATAAAATTGGTATTTGTTTTTCCCGATGAATACTGTTGATTAAAAATGGTTTTGGTATTCAATATATAAATGTTTGTCCTGGTGAAATGAAAATAAATTTTTTTTAGCATAATGGAACTAATTAAATATCCATAAAATTTTTTAATGAGAGTCAATGTGGTATCTCATCATATCAAAATAAAATATAAATTAAGGGGGATGTGTGAAAACATATCTTAATATTAAGAATGTGAAATTAAATACATCAAATGAAGAAGATTATTTAATAAATTGGAAAAGGAAAGGATCCTCAACTAAATTCATGCATTGTAATAGATTATATAACTTCTATAATGAGAATGGATAAAAATTATGTATCATTATTATGACATAAATTGGGAAGTATATGGATGTTTATAAGGTCCATAAAACCAAAAAATGACAGGTAAAAGATAAATACAAAGAAGGTACTTGAATTGAATAGATGGAAGGGAGGTCCCTCACCATTAGATGGTGATTGCAAAAGTATTGAAGGATATTCCTAAGGGATTGGGGGATCCTTTAGAGGACTCCTGAGATTGGAGGTTATAGTATGTACATATTCAATTTTTTTAGAGAATAGTAAGGGGATATTAGGTGGGTTTACATATGAAAAGTGAAGGGAGTTCTTTATTATTTATTAAATATAGGTTTTGGACTATATACAATATATTAACAAAAAACACCAAAAATACCATGATTTTTTTATCATGCTTTAAAAAAAATTTAATTTCATTAAATATTTTATATGAAAAATGGATGAAATAATTAATCTATTGCCCATGGCTATGTGGAAGCGATTTGGGTATATAAATTAAATATTTTGAAACCTAAAAATATAATATGGGTTTTGGAGGGTTCATAACGACATTATAAAATTAATGAAATAAAAAACAATATATTTTAAATTGGAAACATTTATTTTGTCTTATATAACCTTAATATCATTTAATAAATCACTTTTCTGTTATTATGATGTCATAAGACACATAATAATGTTTTAACGTATATAATTTTGATATAAATATTTGACTTTCCCAGAATATAATGAAAAATTAACTATTGGATAATTTAATAATTAAGATTAAAAATATAATATTTATTTTATCCAAAATTGTTTCTTAATATTTGAATTATCACTTTTAAACAATGAATCAACATTTATTGAGAAATTTCAGGGTTTGTTTTGAAAATAACAGCCCTCAAAACCTTGTAAGAATTATTTTCCACTTCGTAAAATTTAATTATCAACTATATTTAATAAATATTAAATAATAATAATATTTCAATAAAATACAAGTTATTTATAAAATTAATTAATTCATCAAAATGGTATATCTTAATTGAAATTTCACATTAAACAAAAATACAGTTTGCGTTTTAACGTTTCAAAATCAAAATCAATTACAAAGTTATGACAATAAGAAGTAAATATTTTAATTATTATATAAAATATACATATTAATATTTTTAGTGTATTCACACATAACCCATTATTATAGCAGAAAAAATCCCAAAGGGTAAGGTATTAAATTGTATGATTTTTAGGGGTGGATAATCGATAATGGTTTGGGTGGTTATATCTATGAACATGAACTTCTCTCATAAATGGAATATCTCATGATTTATTTGTTGGATCTAGAATTGGTATTTCCCAAGGGAAAATTATAGTGATTGTGTCTCCCTTGAAAGATCATATAAATGAGATTCATTGGAAAAAATCTTTCTAGTTGAGGTCATCACTTCCTTTGTCTTTGTCAAGATTATTTATCAAAACCCTATATTTATAATAATCATATGATCACATTTAGTGAATATTTTATCAAGAAAATATGATTCTAAATGATAATTTAAATTTTATATGATTTAATAAAACTAAATAAGTACATGTGTTTTCTAAAAGCAGAATTCATAATAGGGCATTTAATTCAATCACAAAGGGAATTTTATTCATAAAGGTTCATGTATTTACCATCATCCAGATTCAGAAATGTCATGCATGAAATTTTTATTTCTCACATTAAAATAGAATTGGGTTATTCTATTTATTCACCTTTTTGATTTCACACATCACTTCTTCATACTTGTGGGTTTTCCAAAGCAATTTTACCTTATGAATATTCTTATTTCATAAGATTTTTTCTCTACACATTTTGATATTCACCAACCACTATTCATATGAAATATTATTCTCCAATGGTACCAACTACGGATTTAGAACATATTAGGGTTATGGTATGTTCTTCATCAACATGGATACATCGAAGACATCATTTATCTACGATATGTTAAGTGGGAGTGTTAGTCAAAAGTCCACCGCTCTGATGTGATCAGGGATCTCAAAGGGACCAATGTATCTTGGACTAAGTTTGGAATTCTTCCCAAATATCATGAATTTATTCCATGGATATATGTAGAGGAATAAAATAATTATATCCTCAAACTCTAGGACTCATCGATGATTATAAACATCACTCTTTAATAAACTTTTAGAATCTGTAATGTTTTGTTGAATGTTCTTGACCTTTTCCCCCATTTCGTCAATCATTTCTGGACCCAATAGATTATGTTCACAAAATTTACCATGGACCACTGGTGTTCATGATCTCTTTACATAAAGGGCTTCATAAGGATCCATTTGAATTATTTATTATATACTATAATAGTATGATAAATAAAATAGAGAACGATGTTGGTCCCAAATACCCTTGATGCCTATTAAGCATGCTCTCAACATGTCCTAGAGTGTTTTGATAGTTCACTCTCAATGGGAATACGTCTGATGGTTATAAGTCATTATGATCTTCAACATAGTAATTAAATCATGTTGTAGAATCTTCCAAAATATGGATGTAAATATTACACATCAATTAGATATAATCTATATTGGTGTTCCATGCAGCCTCACCACATCTCTAGTTTATATCCTTGAAATTTAACTAAGTGAGAAGTCCTATCGAATATGAATGAACTACAAAGTCAATGAAATATGATCCACCACAAAACATATATTAGTACTTCCTCCTTATGTCTCCATAATACCACCAAAAAAGTATATTGTTATGTTTTGTAATTTTTATATATGTATGGGTAATTGTTCAATCATCTGGTAGGATATTTTCCTCTCATTATTTATTATCTAAAAAAATACCCATTGAGGTATATTCTATAATCTAGTTTTTCATATTTACCTACTAATAGTGCTATCAGATACCTTGATACATATGTTTTCTCCATGGATGGATTGAGGAGGTCGATCTATGTGCATCATCCAATAAATATTTCTTTATATAATGATTTAATGGTAATCATAGAAATTACCCAAATCTTACAACCCATTATTTATTTATTTTGAACTATACGAATTTTGATTTTTCTAATAGGTTCAAACTCCATCTATGTTTACATGTCTTCTCTTTCATAATATTTTATCTTCTATGAAAGGGATGGTTGTGCAACATTTTTTTAATGTATTGATGATGTTCCTTCCATTATTATTCCTATGCCCATCCTTTTCATGTTTAAGAATCCTGGATCCTTCTTAATTCTCATCGGTAAGAAAATTTACAAACAATGTATACATAGATCATTTAGCACTTTATTTTATTTCCAAATATTTTAGTGGATTTATTAGTCATATTCATTAATCTAATCTTACCATCTTCTCTATCACATATTCGATTATTTCTATGTGAATATATACGTAAGGCTCTTATGATCGGTATATACCACACACTTTTTCGAAAAGAGATAATGCCACCATATCTTTTGTGTGTGAACTAATTAATGCAACTCCAAATAATTCATTGCGTAGTTTTATTATTTTAATTTTAATTTTCATGAGTAATAGACTACCACCATTTAATTTTTCATTAGTAAACATCCTAATCCCATATTTGAAGCATCACTATATACCATGAAAAATTCCTTAATTGTGGTTAGAATAAGTATAGGTGTAGTTATTAGAATATCTTTCAAATCCTTAAATCTCTCTTCGCATTCATTATTAAAAATAAAACTTCACTACCTTATAAGTTACCATGGATATAGGGGTTTACACTCATGAGAAATGTCTTAAAAATCAATAACAATACTGATCTTGTCCAGGTAAACTTTGTGTATCTATCTCAGATCATGGCCTCATCCATCCTTCAATTGACTCTTCCATTATATGGTCCCTAGATATCCCATTAATTTTGATTTATTCCCTATAAATTAGACTTCCATCATATAGAACTCACATTTTCTATAATTTTCATAAATATTCTCCTTTCATAAGGTCGTTAAGAAATCTCTCATGTATTTCTCATGATACTCCATTCATTTAGAGTAAACTATAATATAATCTATAATGTATACTACATTTTTTTCAAGGAAATATATAAATACACTATTAATCATATCCATGAATATTATAGGATAATTACTATGCTTGAATGGAATTATTGTGAACTCATAGTTTTTATACATTTTACTCAAAGCAGTCTTGAGTATATCCTCTTTCCATACCGTTACTTGATAATATATTGACTGATGATCCTACATAGAGAAGTATTGGGATCCAGACAGCTGATCGAATATGTCAACAATCCATGCAATATGATACTTTTTCATTACTGTTATATCATTAAGATAACAATAATCAATGAAAAGGCACATTGACCCATCCTCCTTTTTGACAAAGAGGACTAGATCACTAAACAATGAGGCACTTGGGCACATGAACTCTTTATCCAAATTATCATATATTTTTTTCATTACCACCTCATGTTCCACAATAGCCATTTTATACCAATTATTGGATTTTTAAAACATGCTATGTATAATATCTATTGATAACTAACCTCTTTTCTTGGAAAAATACTTTAAAATTCATTGGGAAACACATTAGTGAATTACCTCACACTTTGCATGTCTTCATGGATGATATTTTCCATAGACTCAATCATTTGATCAATAAATTAATTCTCATAGGGAAATAATATCGATGATTGATATGTTGGTGCTAAATAAGATTCATCCTCCACATTTATCTTATATAGAATCAGATTAGGATTAATGATAAAGAGTGAGACTTCCTTATCATTGCAATTTAGGTTGGATCTATGTAATTAAATGTAATACATACCCATAATTGCATAAATTCAACAAAAGTAAGTATCACAAGGTTTGATGGGATATTAATCACCAAAATTTTGATAGATGGAATGTTATATAGATAGTATTGAAAATTTTCCCATTTTCGATATTCACTTACAACTATACTTAAATGATTTTTGGTAGAGTTTGAATAGTTAGTCTAAACTTTTTTGATATGAATGAATTCCTGAACTAAATCAAAATGTATGTTTTCAATTCTTGAATGAATAGTTAGTATTCCATTCACCACTAAATTTTTGGGATCCACCACATCATTTGTTATAAAATAACCCCCCTTTCATCCTTGAAGGTTGTTAGCATAGATTTTCTTTTCCTACCCTTGTCTTAGGGAATTAGTTATATTGTTTCCTTGTTACTTGTTATCTAAATAATGAACAATAGGTTGAGGGTTGACCAGAGAATTACACTATTCCATTACAATGGTGGGTATCAATAATCCGAAATCACTAGCTGGGTTACCTTCCATCCTACACCAAAAAACATTCCCCTCCTCCATCAAAAAATATCTAGGCCTCTTCATTCCGTAATTTTCAAAAGTGGGACATTGAAAATTCCAACCAAAAATATATCTCTTCATCACATATAGAGAATTATATTCCACTTCCCACTTATTATTACCATGATACACTTGGGATATTATTATCTCTATTTTAACATTAATGGTACATCATAAAATAACACCATATACATCAATATCATAGATCTCCGAGGCTTTTACACCCGGTTTTAGCACACCAAATAAGAAAATAACATTTCATTCGAGGGTAATGAAAAAACCAGAAGCATATCAAGAAATTTATGTATGAATTCCTCATAATCCTAGATGGATTAATTATATTTGTTTATATTATGGATAGGAAATTAATTTTCAATTTATTAAAAGAGTGTGATAAAAAAATATTGAAAAAAAATTACCTATAATTCCATTCACCTCATCACTTCGAAATATTCCTTTGGAATTGTACTATTGAACAATTTCATCCACTAATAAGATTATAACTCCATATGATAAACAACCAGTGTGAACATCTATTTCTCTAATAATTAAAGGATGGAGAATATCTTTTCAATATAGATGATACATTTCTCCTGAAATAAGGGATTAGATGATCCCTTGAAAATTAGAGGACTTTGTCACATTAAGGAATAAATTTTATCTTCTTATATATTAAGGGGGTTTAGTTGTTTCTCTTGATTTATGATTCTATACAGAACATAAATCAACTGAGAGATTATCATCACAATGTTCATGATTCATGATCCCACAAGGATGGTCATCCCATTTTGGCAGTCATCACATTTACCATTACATTGTTTGCTTACTCGGTTCAACATATTTATAGATATTTTATAGAATAAATGGAACATTAGGGGTTATTAGTTTTAAACAACTAAATATATAAATGGGAATCCAATAACTGTAAAGGGATAATAAATAAATGAAATGTATCTCCTTCAATTATGAATATCTAGGAAAAAATATATAATATCCATAATCTATTCTCAAATATATGTTGTTATGGTAATTTTTATTCCATTAATAACGGTTTATAATGACCGTGTTAACTTAGAAAATCATATCCTCTCAGAGAATCTATCCAAGGGTTTAACAATAATTGTTGTTGGGTAATATTTATTGATTATGTCGAACTCTATACAATGTTTTTAGGTGTTACCACATGGTATGTCTGTTCCTAAGTCACATCCATAAATAGTGACCAGATAGAGATGTATTTTCTTGGAAACCACTTACTCTATACATTACTAGAATTTAGGTATGTATACTTATGTTTAGTATTATCTCTAATTCTATCTCATGATTCTTTAGTCAAAATCATAACATATAACTACACATTCCCCTATTACGAATTATAATGACCTTTGTATTTATTTCACCTTAATTCATGATTTGTTACATAAGAATACACATAATACAACCCATAAAATCATGGTGTCTAGTTTAAATAAAAATAATGTACAAATAATAACTTCGTGAACAAGGGATAAAATAATATTATTTAAAACTTCATTAACATGCTCTTGTAAATCATCAGTATTAAAAAATATTTGGGATAACCTGGGTACATACATAAGAATGAGGTGAGATATAAATCCAAGTAAGGGAATAAATAAAGAATCACATAAAATAATATTACATATCAGAAAATTAGAATTTCAGTGATACAAAAAGTGGGAATAATCATAAACATGAACAATAAGTCAAGGAATACCAAGGTAATGGAAAGGAAATATGGTAAATGTTGTAACAAATTCAAACCAGACATCATAAACATAGGTCAAGGATAACAACCAATAAAGAATAAAAAGGTGGAAAATTTCCAATAATGCATTTGGTTCACCATATAATACCATCAATGCGGTCTCGTGATACTAAAACATTATCCAATGCATTGGATAGCTATATAATTCTAGGGACACCAATCGCTTTCATGTCACGTACATGCACAAGAGTGACACATATATCATTCATCATAAGAGTGTATTTAATTAAATTTAATTCCATTATTGGGGTGTGTTGAACAAATACATGTAATTAACTAATAAAATAAGTGTAGCTATGTATATGTGAATACCATTGAGTGGAAATATTTATGGTATTCACAATACAAAGGCTTAGAATAGAAATATTGCACTAAAATATTGATTGCATAACAACAACCCTTACAGATTCATAAAATGGATTAATAATAATTAATGGGGTATCTAATAATCTGGAAATAAAAGGTAAAATAATGGGGATATTAAAAAAAACTCCAAATAATAGTAATATTAAATAAATGGCATGAAATTTATAAGATTATTGAATAAAGAAGATATGGAAAGGATGACTTACTAAATTTTATCATAGTAAAAACTTTAGTAAATTCTATAATTAGAGTTGACAATTGATATGTCACAATTAGAAAATTAATTGGAAAGTATAGGGTACTTCATAAGTTCATTAAAATATAACCAAATAAGATTTGGACCGCCAAATACAAAGAAGGTAGTTGAATTGACAAGAAGATAAAGGGGTCCCTTACGTTGAGAGGGTGATTCGAAAATATTGTGAGGATCTTATTGAGAGCATGGGGGAACCGTTGGAGGAATATATTGAGATTATTTCAGATTAATTATGTTCTCCGTGGATTTTTAATGACGAATAAGGGGATCTTGGGAGGGTCAACATGAGAAGAGAGATGGGAGTTCATTATTAATTCTAAAACATTGATTTTGGAATCGATACAATAAAGAAATACAAAAAAACAATGCCACTATATTGAATAGGATTTCAAAATAATAGAAGTGTTTATTATTTTTTATAATTCTAATGGTTGAACTAATAAAAATATTACCCTTGCTGATGTCGTATAATGTCATGTTCATAATGAAATGAAATTTAAAACCTTAAAATATAATATTGGTTTTGGAGTACTCATAATGGATTTATAAAAGTAATCAAATAACCTAAAATTTAAATTATTTTAAATTTGAAAAATATATTTGTCGTGTATACCCTTAAGAAAATTTATTACCTCACTTTTTGGTCATTATTATGTCCCAATACACACTGTATATCTATAACATATTTCATTTTTAACTGAAAATTTGGTTGTCCCTGAAAAATATGAAAAATTCACCGTGGGTAATTTAAATGATCTGATTCCAAAAAGCATACTTATTTTAGGCAAATAATTTTATAATATGTGAATTTCCACTTTTAAAACAATAATATATTTTTTTGAATAATTATGGGTTTCATTAAATTAAGACTTTTTGAATGGTTGTAGAAATTATTTTTGAATTCATAAAATTATATTATTAACTACAATTAATAAATATTACTTAATAATAATATTTATTAAAATATAATTTATTACAAAAATTCATTAGTTCATCAGAATGGAATAATTTATATGAAATTAAAAATTAAATAAAAAATTTTCTTTTTTATCGTTTCAAAATTGAAATCATTTACAATGAAATGAAAATAAGATGTTAATATATTCCTTATTCTACAAAAAATAAATATTTATATTATTATAGTCTGGATGCATATCAATTTTTTAAATAATAAAATTCCCTAAGGGTATGGAATGTGATTTTGAGATTTTTATGGGGTGGTTAGACGTACATGGTATGGGATGTGATATCAATGAGATTGAACATATCCCACAAATGGTTTCATTTATGAATTAGTTGTTGGATCTCAGCATGGGTTAGGACAAGGGAAAATACTCGTGATGCTATCTTCTATGGAATCAATGATTAAATATTTTCATATATTTTGATCATACTAGATGAGGCCATCATATCCCTTTTCTATGTCAATTGTATTGTTCAAAACCCTATAATTATACAAATCATCTGATCAATGTTCACGGAATATATTATCAATGGTTTTGATGTTAAACAATATTTTAAATTTGAGGGTATATAATTAGAAAAAAGTAAGTTCATTAGATTTATTAACCATAATTTATATTAATGAATTTAATTCAATCAAAAAATGGAATTCTATTTACAAAAGTATAGTTCATTAAATAATCCTTGCAACCCTTAGTTCCATGAACAACTTATTTTGTTAGAAACATTAAAATCCAATTTAATATATAACCTTATATGGATGTGTAAATTTCTGATATTATTAAATTTAGTGTGGGGTATATATCTTGTGGGGTTCTATGTCACTTGTTGCTACATTGGGTGGAAAATCAAAGGATGCAGAGATATGTTTTCTATTGAAAAAGTAATTCTACTAAATGTATTCATTACTAGAGCTTTTTTAAAAGAACTGTTAAAATTATTTTATTGTAATATTTCTGAAAAAAATTAATGAAAAATAAAATTATTAAATATAACAAAATATATTTTCATTCAAGATAAGGCCAATAAATTCACACCCACTACTGAAAAATCCAATCACCTTCTGTTCCATCTTGAAATAAGTTGTGCGTAATTTTAAAATATCATCAAAAGTTCTATTATGTTTATATTATTTGAATGGATATCATTTTTCTTACATAGAGTATAAATGTTTGGAAATTTCAATACTGTTTTCTTTATTATTAGAGATAATTATATATTTATGGTAGTGATTATGAGACTATACATGATTGAAAATTAGAATTATTCAATTTTTCTTCCAAAAGGATCACCCCTACTTATTCATCCTTATAATTTTCAACATATATAACCTACCAATAAAAATGAACTGAACAAACATGAAAAATAATCATGATAAAAACATATTCTTGACTCAAATTAGTTACAGGTTTATAAATTTATCATGCATATGGGGACTCTTTCATGAGTTTGAATGAAAAAAGAATTATTGAAAAATAACATTTCTGTGATGATTGAAAATTACAGTGACGTATGTATTTTGTGTATATGGGGGGATAACTGAATTGGGAATGGATTAAATGAAATGAATGGAAATCATTAGATAATGTGTTTTAAATAGGTATTATGTATTTTGTTTCCTTCTTTTATGTTCTTGCATCTCATGAGTATGTGTTTCAAATTTTATTTGATTTTATTTTGATTCTAACATGTCTATGAGTGTAAGTACTAAGTGTGAGGGAATTAATAGAGATAATATTTTCATTATTTTTTTATTTAAATTATTAAACCCCTCCAATTTATCAATTTGAGCATAATTTCATCAAGTTTTAGATCTTAGGTTTTTTTCGACATAAATGAGAAAATTTCATAATTCTGGAATTTTAATTTGTTTATCACTTCTATATTTGAAGCAGAATTTTTTCAATATTAATCCAAATAGAGTGATTATTTTTAGAGGCATAAATAATTCATGTGATTCATCTTATTAAACTAGAATGAGTGCTCATTCTAACTCAACAGTAGCCAAATTAATTTGTCTATGTGGTAAATATTTTCAGCCTACTGAATTAAACACTCCTCATTACATGAGGAATATATCCAGAAACTGAAAACCAAATGAGGTTATCAATACATTATATGAAATAAAACTCTAATATTCATGTTAAAATTAAATTTAATGGAGAAATTAAATCATTAATGTATCTATTTCATGTTCCAAAGTGAAGGATAATAAAGAATCTATTAGAAAATAATAAGAGAGATTATATAATTCCTGAATAAATGTTTTCAAAACATGTAATTTTTTTGGAAATTTTTATGATAGAGAAAAAAATGATTAAAACCCTTATTAATATATTTTGGTGACCTTTTATTTTTAATGGAAATATTATGAAAAGCATTGAATAAAATATTATATTGAAGAAATGTTATGTTTTTTCTAATATATTTTCTTTTTTTACTATATTATTCTTCCATATTATTCTTGGATAACCTCCATAAAGGAGGATACAAATTTTAGTGAATGTAGATAGGGATGGTTTCTTTTTATAATGATTCATTTCTAAAATTTAATGAAAACAAAATCAATTTCATTATTCTATTAATTTGGTTTCAATATTATAATTGCATATTATATGAGAAACCACGAAATCACTAAAACGACCATAGATTTTGATCCGAGCGTCCTTTGGAGTGCCAAGACCAGTAAAATCGAAGCTCATGAAGAGATCTAAAAGCACGTATAATCAAAACCGTGAGACGGTATAAGGTGCAGAAGATATAAGAGTTGTAAAAATGTTGAAAAAAGGTCCACAACTTCAAACGGCCATAAATTTCTCTTCGGGTGTCCGTTTGGGATTTACCACATATCAAATCGAAGCCAACAAAAAGAGTTACGCACAAAATCCACAAAAGGAAGCTTCTGTTGTGTTTTTCGACCCCTAAAACCCCTCTGAAGGCCTCCAAATCCCTATTTCTATCACCGGTGTCCCGTCGAACTTGTCTTCAAACGGACCTAACTTTTGATCCGCGTGTCAGTTTGGACTCATCCACCTGCCAGATCGTAGGTCGTTCCATAAGCTTTGGATTGAATGGTCGTGGTGCCCATATGGACTCATGGTTCATAAGTTATGGCCTTTTAGTGGGTATCAGGTTTGTTATGTTTTTCGATGCCACTTTTCTAACACCCTTTCCCCGCCAGCTTTTTTTAAAATAGTCGTAACTTCCGATCCATCGGTCAATTCCGTCTATTTCACTTATCAGCTTAAAGATCTTTTTAGGATCTTTGATTTCACTGGTCTCGGATCTAGAACGGACTCTCGGATCATAAGTTATCTCCGTTAATGTGATTCCAATGTTTTTGTCACTTTATGACCGTTTTTACAGGTTTTAACGGTGGCTCCATTTATTACTATTTATTTAGGTTTCCATGACTTGTTATCTTTATCAATGGTTTTTTGTGTGTTATTATACTGATTGTGTTGAATTCTTAAGGGGTTTTCCAGAGTTGTCTCATTCTTTCTAATGCCTCATTTTTCATGCTTCTCCATCTGTTTTCATACATTTTCATGATTTTTCATCCCTTATCACGTCTTTTCATACTTTTTCATGTGTTTCATTTGTTATTTCTTATTTATTATTTATTATTTATAATATACATTAATTTATTTATTATCTATTATTTGTTACTGGTTACTTATTATTTATATTAATTTATTATTTATTATGTATATTTATTTATTATTTATTACTAATTATTTATTATTTATTATTTATTATTTATTATTTATTATTTATTATTTATAATTATTTATTTGTTATTTATTATATATTATATATTATATATTATTTATATTTATTATTTATATTTATAATTATTATTTGTTTATTATTATTTATTATTTGTTTATTATTATTTATTGTTTATTATTTATTATTATTTATTTTATTATTTATTCTTTATTATTATTTATTATTTATTATTTATTATTATTTATTTATTTATTATTTATTTATTATTTATTAATTATTAATTATTAATTATTATTTATTATTTATTATTTATTAAATATTATATATTATTTTTTATTTTTTATTTATTTTTTATTATTTATTATTTGTTTATTATTATTTATTATTTTTTATTTGTTATTTATTATTTATTATTTATTATTTATTATTTATTATTTCTTATTTCTTATTTCTTATTTATTATTTATTATTTATTATTTGTTATTTATTATTTATTATTTCTTATTTCTTATTTCTTATTTCTTATTTCTTATTTCTTATTTATTATTTATTATTTATTATTTATTATTTATTATTTATTATTTATTATTTATTATTATTATTATTATTTATTATTTATTATTTATCAGTTTTTATTTTATATTTATTTTTTTTTATTTTTTATTTATTATTTTTTTTAATTTTTAATTTTTATTTCTTATATATTATATCTTATTTATTATTTCTTATTTATTATTTCTTATTTATTATGTATTATTTATTATATATTATATATTATTTCTTATTTCTTATTTATTATTTATTATTTATTATTTATTATTTATTATTTATTATTTATTATTTACTAATAATAATATTTTATTTATTTTGTGTTTTTTATTATTTAATATTTATTATTAAATTTTTTTTATTTCGTATTTATTATTTATTATTATTATATATTATATATTATATATTATATATTATATATTATATATTATATATTATATATTATATATTATTTATTATTTATTATTTATTATTGATTATTGATTATTGATTATTGATTATTTATTATTTGTTTCTTATTATTTATTATATGTTTATTATTATTTTTTATTTGTTTATTATTATTTATTATTTTTTATTATGATTTATTGCTTATTATTATTAAATAATTATTATTATTTATGATTTATTATATATTATTATATAATATTATTTTTTAATTTTTATTATTTATTATTTATTATTTATTATTTATTATTTATTATTGTTTATTGTTTATTATTTATTATTTATTATTATTTATCATTTATTATTGATTATTATTTATTTATTATTTATTATTTATTATTTATTATTTATTATTTATTATTTATTATATATTATTATTTATTCTTTATTATTCTTTATTAATATTTATTTATTATTTATTTATTATTTATTATTTTTATTATTATTTATTATATCTATTAGTTATGTATTATTTGTTTTTTCAATTAATATATATAAGTATATTAAATTCTGTTTATTAACCACATGGCGAGCTTGCTGGAGTGGTAAAGTCTTTGGAAAATATGCAAGAAGTTAGGGGTTCAAATCTCACCAAACGCAGTATTTCTTTATATTGCATTGGTATGTGCATTTGCATGGGAATGGGATGTGCATGCATGGATAAATAAAGTAAATAATGTAGTACGAAATAAATAAATAAAGTAAATAAATAAAGTAAATAAATAAATACGAAATAAAATAAATTAATAAAATAAATAAGAAATAATATAAATAAATAAAATAAATAAAATAAATAAGAAATAAATAAAATAAAAAATAAATACAAAATAAAATAAATAAAATAAATAAAATAAATACGAAATAAAATAAATAAATAAATAAATAAAATAAATAAATAAATAAATAAAATAAATAAATAAATAATAAAAAATAAATAAATAAAATAAATATGAAAAATAAAAAAGGAAATATAAATAAATAAAATAAATACGAAATAAATAAATAAATAAATAAATAACATAATTAAAAAATAAATAAATAAATAAATAAATAAATAAATAAATAACATAAACAAAAAATAATTAAAAAAATTAAAATTAAAAAATTTAAAAACCGCCGCTAAAAAACTTCCGCGAATAGTTTCCCTATGCACAATTTCGCAGCGGTTTTTCAAAACCGTCGCCAATCTATTTAGCGGCGGTTTGAACTGCCACGAAACGTAAAATCAAACCGCCGTAAAATGCCTTTTTGCCGTAGTGCATTGTGAACAAGAATGAAATAATTCTTTTAGTTTTAGCTCTAAAGAGTATAAATAACCATATCAAAATATCTTTTTCAAATTTTTCTAGTTTACAAAACTAATATGGTGATTCCATAGCAGGGTGTTATATAATTTATGTTAACATGATTATTTATCTATTCAAAATACATGGTTGTTGTAATTTAATATATAAAGACCATTATATAAATGCACCATACCATGACTTATTTTTTCTTTATAAGATAAAAAACATTTCCCCCAAAATATAAAATATAACCGTTGTCTTCTAGGAAATATATATATATAATGTTCTTGGAAGATAAAATTACATATTAAAAATATTTTAAATTAAACACAAATTCTATTTGAAATTATGTGCATTAGTATCCAATGGATGTCGAAGCCGACCATGAAACATTGAAACCTAACAAGTCAACCTTTCCTCTAAAAATCATTCATAATCTACTTGTTTCCTACATTTGGATATATATATGTGAGAACCAAAAGATATATTTAATAATAAACATTCAAATAGTGAAATATTACACCCAATAATGAATGAAACTTAAGATTATCCGTACTTTTGTGTGTAGTTATTCATATAGTGTTATTTCATACCATAACCACAACATAATACATCCTTTTCCATGCCCTATATCTGGATCATCATCTTCGTGGAAGTATGGTTCTCGGGATATTTAGACTTATTCGGAGTCTTTGATCCATTTTACTTGTTATTAGGTTTCTCATTCACCTTATATACCATAGGTTTTTCGTGACTCATGTTCTTATCCCCTTGGGAAATCTGAGTAAGAAGATATAAAATACCCTTATCATTATTTCTTATGTTATAATTAACAACAAAACTATATAGGGTATTGGGTATAGAGGAATATTTGATATTTGTATGCAACTTATCTAGGAGTTTAATTCATTATATGTCTAAGAATTCAATATAGAATATAATATTGTCTACATGAGGCCCAGGTTGTGCCAACTGTCCAATATTATTTTTAAACAAAGCATTTAGGATCTCGTGTCCCTTTTTTCTCATAGTATCATGATAGAGATCCTATAGGTAAAACATCGTACTATACACATCCATGCCTCAGGTTTCTTCAAAAACACATTAGTAATGGATAATAGCATGAAAAACTAGATTTTTTTAGTATTGTTCATATGATTTTCATCTAGCTTCAATTCAACCCCACTAGCTTCACTTTCGGGTGAATCATGAATATGTTCTTTGATAACATGCAATTTTCATTCAGTTAATAAGATAACATGTATGTTCCATTGACACTATTTGAAAAATTTCCCAATGATATGGTTATCCTTATCATGTCTGTATTTTAGTTATTTGGTATAATTCATATTATTTTTATTTCTACAAATAAGATGATCATTGTTTTAGTACATTATCTGATGAGATTTATAAAAAAATAAAAAATATTTTTAACCTCCCACTATTTTATAATAACCTAATAGTTCTCACCATTGGATTTAAAATATCTTATTTCTTGGCCATTCTAGTGGAAAATATCCATATTACCATTATCACCACTCAAACATTGGCTGGTCATGAATTTTAAAGTGTTTTAAGTAGGAATTTCAATTACCAACTTCATTAACTAAGAGTTACTTTATTTATTGAGTGGGCTCCACAATCATGAAATACTTAAATGGTATTTCCTTAGACATTTTCACCCAGTTACACCAATTCCTTCTTTGGTAGTCAACATTTTATCTAAACTAATTTATGTAAACCAAAAACATCATGTTCTAATTCCCTGATAATTGAAATCACCTTATCTTTGGTTGGTCAAGTACTTTGAACTATGATTCAATTTTAGATGAAGTATTAGAAGGATATACCAACTTTATATATATAATTGAGGGATTTTATCATTGTAAATAATTTATAACTATTATCTTTGTTATGTTACTTTTAATATTAAGTAGATTTAATTACAATCTTAACAAAGTATTAGATAATATTAAAGCAGAAGACAATTAGTTTCAGTTTTATCGTGCACGTTTATTAATCCATTGAATCATGTGATCCCAATGAGTCCTCTTTATTGATATAGTCTTATAACTGGAATGTTATACTATAATAAAGTTTAATGTCATCATATGTTTTTAATGGTTATCTTATCTAGTGGATGATAAACAAATCATTCACCTCGGGAAAAAACCTTGAATCAATTACGGTTAGTGTTTCAGCATTCCACAAATCCACCTACATATCACTATAGCATTGGATTATCATCGTCTATAAACATGAATATCATCATCTATATTTGGATTTCTACCCATTACATATGAATTTACTAAAAAGTATGAATGAAAATATGATGGATTAGTTATGGGGTTTACATAAAAGAAACATTGGTTACACATCCCCTTACATAATGAGAGGGGATATGACACACATGCCAACATTTAAATTTAATTAAAAAAGTAAATTAAACCAATAATAGAAAATGTTCCAGTCTAATCTCATGATCATATAATTTCATGAAAATAGTTAAGTATTTAATAATTTTTTCGTTTAATTATAATAAATATTATTCAGGATAAATCATTCCTGAATCAATTTATTATCTTCATTAATTAATCAGTGCATTTTACATTATGATCATATAAATTTCCATGATATTATCATCCAAAATATTATAATAATAATTTATTATATTATTTAAATTAAAATTGTATAATAAAAAAAGTGTACCTTGGAGGAAACATGACGAGTATCCATCTGAACTACCCAACGAGTATTATAAACATTCAATGTTTAATTTTTCAACACGTTCAATACACAAATTATCAAGTAATTTCATGGTATATACAATCAACAAAATAAACACATAGAAAAATGGTATTTATGTCACATGTTATTCTTTAATTCATGTAGGTTAATAACTATAATACGACTTATATATGATTTTCAGATAAAACATTACACATGAAGTACTTATATATATAAATATAACCCATCACATGGAATTTACTATCAACATAACGACCACATAAGGAACTTGTTGATAATGTTCCACAGAATAATAACTTTTTTTTCAATGTAATTTTTTAAGAGTGAACGACATGTACATTTGAGCTGCATAGAATGTATTCATCACATTATCTACCTATGACACATACCAAGAGAATATTCATGTTATCATGCCACAAAATATATTGTAGTACACATCATGAACATGGGATACATGGTATGTGGTCTCCAAGTAACATGGTCACCAATCAGGTAAGCTATGGAAAATGATACCCAACCTATTTGTGATGAATGTACTACACATCATGTATGAAAAATTCATGGCATTCACTATAGATGATTGTACGCCAGGATAGTCTAGTTAACATGTGGTGTATAATTAAATTCACTCCATATAATAAATCCACGTGACATGAATTGATTATAAATTTATTCTTGGTGCATTAAACACTAGTACATTGAGGGTACCTCTAGATTACACAACATGTACTCCAATGTTATTTGAATGGAATCTTAAGAACCTTCAAAGGAGATAATCAAATTTATTCCATTCATAAAATTAAATTATTTGATTAAATATATGGGAAAATAATATTATTAAATCAAATATCTCAATTAGTTTTAATGAATGATTATACTGGAATTGAACACTTATTAAAAATATATAAATCAATAAAAAATCAAAAAATTAATATAAATAATTATGTGCCCCTCAGATACCAATTAATGGTTTCTGTCACAACATAAGCATCATCTGAGGGGTGTCAAGAAATTATTATTTTTCTTGATCGATGGTTAATCCAATATTTATTTGATGATATATTACATGATCAATGGAATTGAATCAAATAATATTGATAATGGAAAATCACTAGAACCCAAGAAAATGATCATCACATATTATTTATAATTAATTTAATCAATTAAATACTTTCCATATAAGAAATTCATTCTTTTTTATAGATATTACAACATTACTATGTCAAACCATCATTTCATTATAGAAATGAACAATAGATTACCACTTTTGGTGATTCCATCATGATCGAAATACCATCAAATGTCACTACAGGAATGTATGAGTACTATCATGATATATCTCAATTCATGTATAATTTGTCTTGGATGTCTTTGAGAACCACTTGGAGGAAGGGTTATCTTTGATCACTTTTGAATTGAGAGTTGTGGTGGCGGATGATTTATCTATCTTCTTGAGAGAAATATTAGATTGAGATCTCTCTAGGACTTTGATAAGATTCTCTCCAGATCAGATTTTGTACAACCCAAATAAATTTTATCTATTGGTAATTAAAAAATTAGGTTTTTATACCGCATGAGTTAGAAATAAATAATTTCCTAATTAACCTTTATAATTTATTTAATCCCCATTGAACATTATTTCTATAATAATAATATTTTTATTATTTCATGAAATTTGATAATCTTGTGAATTAAATTATATATTATTTATTCAAGTAATATTCAGTATATATTATTTCTTACCAGTCTATTAAAATCAGTATGAAATTCTCAAAATATATTTATCATACCCTCAATAATGAATATTTACTTAATAAATAAATATCACACTATTATTCTCTAATAAATAAATAATATTTTATTAGAGAAATATAATATAAATATTTTATAAATATTCCACTAGCATAATATTCTATCAAATAGATGGTGATAGAGTATATGCGATCAAGTAAACATGAATAATTATGAAACCTTGTCTAATAATTATATTTATTCATATTTTTAAATATTATATAATAATATATTATTTAACTATGTTTATGGATACTCCTAGTGTGTGACCATCTAGAACTCATTCTCAGTTGAATTAGTCGAAGCATCTTATAGTCTATGATTAGTATCTAGCAACACGCAAAGACACCCAAAAATAAATAAGTTAATGGAGAAGAAACATGATACGTGATATGTAATCTTATTTTCTATTATAATATCTCTATCCTAATATCTCCGATCAATTAGGTTGTATACTATTTCCATTAACCAATGTGTTCGATGTCTTTTTTTTAATTTTATTTTAAATCAAAATTTCTTATAGAACACAATGACCATGGATTTATTTAGGATGTATCAATTATATAAAATGGATTGAGATATCAATATACATCAAAGAATAGAAGGATAAATCATTTCTCGAATTATTCATTAATAAAAAATTACTCATGATTCACATAATATATCCTACCTTACCATGACATTATGTCGTCACAGTTTTTGTCAATACATCAATGTATGAGTCTTATAAAACACATTAATAATAATTGTAAATTCTAATGATAAATACCCATGTTCGCAGATTGGAACATCCAATTACACATATAAATGTGGATTTCTTACTAGGGGGTCTTGTTCTCATAATATCATTCATTGGATATTACAATTTGTGTGCTCCATGAGAAGGTCCCTCAATGTCCTACATGTCTATACCCCAGATAGCATGTATCATTTTTTCCCTCAAATTATTTCATCCATCTAAAAAATATATATTTAGGAATATTATCATGAAACTTCTATTCTACCTTCATAGCATGGATATTATATTACCTTTTAGTGTGACAATAAATCTTAAGACATTATCACATACTATGTTACTAAAAAGAAAAATCATGATGTGATTTGGATTTCATTAATATTCAAAATATTGAATAAAAGTCATAATGAAGTATATTAAAGGTGGTTCTAGCGATCTGACTCTAACAGTATGAAACGTACACATCATATCATGTAATTTCAATGAATTTACTTTCAAATAAATGAATAATGGACACATGTTATATAAATTATTTATTATGATTTTAATACATGCAGAGTAATTTGTGTATTTGTACTTATTCATGGTTTTTATTTTTGAATATTGTACGGAAATTAATTAGCCATTTAATATATATATATATATATAAATTTATATTGATAACACATCACGTATTTGGCAGGATTCAACTAAATTACATAAGAACACATGTTTATATGGTTTAAAGAGTTTAATAAAATAATTATGAAGTATATGTAGTTAGGTAAAATACATGTTTCATTATATCCAGATATATATCGTGTGTAGTTTATCAACATATATCCTCAAAAAATGAGTAGAGACTGAGTGTTTGAACTATCATTGACATTAATGAATATTTTATATGTGCCTAGGATATAATCTATGTTTTATTTCAGTTACACGATTACAAAAACCATGTATTACATAACAACCACTTGAATTATCAATGACTGATGGACTAAAATTCATGTATTCAAGTTGCACATAGTGGATTCTATCAAATAGTGTCCCATTATGGACTGAAAAACATGTGATATTTATTAATTACATACAAACTTAGATAAATGAACAATGCTCTAAAAATATCCATGAGTTTTCCAGATTCATTAAACATAGGCACATGACATAAACCTATGGTCTAAAAGTCACATATGCTTTTGTTATCTGACCGAATCCTTAACAACTCCAAAGGAGTTATTCAAAATGTTAATCATTCCTGATTAATTAATTTTTTATTATATTTGTATAAAATAATAGGAATAAGTAGAGATATCATAATTCATATCTGAATAAAAAAAATAGAAATATATTGATAAATGAATTAGTAAACCAAAAATATTTAAATAATTATAAATTTTTATGTGACCCTATTGATGTAACTTGAATGTTATATGTGTAGTGGAATCTCATGATTGTGCATTCCAAACTATGCTTTTATCAGAATCAATGATTATTTTGAGATTCACATGACATAGAACAGCATGAACAATGAAATTAATTCATTGACTAATTGAAAAAATAAAATGGAAAGAAATATTTAGTATTATCACATAATGATTTATAATTAATTTATGTTGTCAAATAATGACCTTATGAGGAAAACTTTCATCACTGATGAATTAGATAGTGTATCTACATTGTTTTTTAATTTCATCACACTAATAATGTAGAAATTACCTTTCGTGGTGATCCACATGTGTACATATATCCTCTAATTGGACCCATAAGAATATCCATGCTCTACCATGTAAGATCATAACACTTTCATTGTTCCTCTTTGATTTCCATGAGGATCCCTTCAATGTAGTCTACGTTTTATCTATAGAATCAAGAGGGGTAGCAGGGAAGAATAATTCTCTATTCATGGGAGTATTATTCGAGAGGTCCTTTCTAGGTTTTAATAAGATTCTCCAGATGTCATTGAGGAGACAAAAAAATGACTAGAGTTAGGTTTGGAAATAATTTAATTGCATTTAAATAGTTCAAGTGTTAGAAAATATTAATTAAATATCGGCCATTATATTCATAATCCCTGAAAATAAAATGTACAAATAATAATAATATTAAAAAATTTCTTTTCATGTGAATAACTCATGTATTAATTAAATATTACATATTGAATAAACTTTTTAAAATTTATTAATGTAATATTTAATATATTTATTTATATATTCTCCCGAAACCTATTAAACATAGTCCTTCATTTTATAACAATATTTATCAGTCCATGAATAATGACTATTTATTTTATAAAATAATATCATTTCCTTATTCACCTATAAATAAATAAATATTATATTTTTTAAATACAAACAAATACCTGTAAAATATTAGTCTCACAATTCTTCCAATGAATAATTAGTTATTTAAAATAGATGATCAAGTAAATAGGAATAATTATTAAAACACATATGAGAATAATATTTCTTTGACATGATAATTAATAATATATAACTATGGTTCCAAATACATTTAGTGTGTGACCCTCAATGCCACTTTCTCAGGGGCATTAGGTAGAGCCAGCCAAATAGAAAGGAAAGATCCTAACAACACACCATGAAACCCATAGTGAAAGAAATAAATATCATAATGGAATAAAAACTCATAAAAACACATTCTACAAAAATATAATCATTTTATCACAATTTCATTAATCAAGTTTCATAATGGTGCTATCATCCCCTCTGCTCAGAGTCACTTTCTCAAGATTTCCGAGAATGAAGCTACCCATAGAACACCCATGAAATGGATTTTTTAGGCTATTAAATTAGAATACAATGGTTTTAGATATCAATATATATTAAATAACATTAGTAAAAAATATTTTTTTTCATTATTCCTTAATTAACCATCACTTATGACTCACCAAATGTAACATTCTTCACCACGATCATGTCATCACAGTTTTTCTCAATTCATAAAAGTACACTAATAATAACAAACATTAACAGTAATATTAATGTATCATGGTCAATACACACATATTTTTATAGAATCATCCAATGAAATATCATAAATGTGGATTCCTTACTGGTGTATCTTGTTTTTATAATCACCAATATTGAATTTCCAAGGGCGTACGTGATTAGAAAGTGCATCAATGTCTTATGATCCTCCAACCCCAATAGATTGTATCATTTTTTCTGATGAAATTATATCATTCAGTAGTTGAAAATATATTTTAATAACACTATCATGGCACTTATGGGTTTTCAATATATCAGAAAGATTCTATGATCTTTTAGTTTGACAGTTACTCGTAGGACATTATCACATATTGTTTCACCAAAAATAATAATCAAAGTGTGATAAGAATTTTATTAATATTCATAAAAATTAATAAAAGCAATCAAAAAACAAATGAATGTTGGTTCTAGAGAACCAAATATAATATAATAGAGGTGGTCATTGGGGTATGCTGTTGTTATTTGTAAATAACCATTAGGGTATGGTGACCATTTAATGTGAGTTTGGTTATTTTATTAATTATATATTGTTATCAATGGGCTAAAGTGTCCAATTTATGGTAAATTTTTTAATAATTATAAATTAAAGGAAAAATGTTCATGAGTGCTTATTTGTTCTGGATTTACATTAAAAAATGTTAATTATAATGAAATTTCATCATAACTAATATGTCATGAAAAATAAAATCATAAATAATTGTAATTACAATAGACCGTTGCGATTATCATTAGATGTGATAATATTTTTGACAAATATATTATCTCTCACAACTACTACATATATAGAAAATCATTTCCTTTATAAATAATTAACTACCATATTATTGGTGTTAAAAATAGAATATCCATCACATGTAATTTTATGAAAATGTACTCATGATAGAAGTTTTCTTTCTATCCCAAAAAAAATTTCATGAAAGAAATATTATTTCATTGAAAAAAATTGATGAACAAAATGTATTATAAAATAATAAATTTAAACAATTATTTTTTATAAAATTAAAACTTATATAATATAGAATGTGTTATTTAAAAAAATTATGATATCACTGATGTCTCAAAGGATCAAATCCATTGGGAGATGTGAAATCCATCCCTAAATAGTGTGTCATTAATCCCATATATTTCAGCATGTTCACATAATATTGATGTTATTTCTCATGATGATTTCACCATAATTCTTGTTATTATAAATGTTTTTTATTTTATTGTCATAGATCTTACTTCTCTCTAACATGCCCTTCCATGGTTTCATCCTTAGTCCATATTCTTCCTTATAAATTGTGGGAGTGAAAGGAAATAATCCTACACACATTCCCTTTGAGATAAATGACGAGATCAATTCAGTACCACTGTAAATAGCTATATTTTACTATGATAAAATACTGATCAAGAATTTTTTATGAATATCACTTCTCATTGAGTGTATCCAAGACACCTCATAAAATTGTGATTCACATGTCTCCCCATCACCACCGTCTTCCTTAGAAAATGTATTGTGAATCTGTGAAATATTTGTCTGATATGTCTCCTACAATTGTATGAATATATGTTAAATTGATAAAAAATGTTCTATATTAATTTAATAGAGTCAAAAAATAGTAACCACAATATGTCATTGTTTTTTACGAAAAATATGTCTTGTACTACCATCAGTGTACATTTTTTGATATCCATGAAACTCTCTAACAAATGGATTTACTATATACTTCATAAAGTTATTATTTACATTTATTAATAAATATGTATACATATATAGACACACACACACAAACACATATATATGTAATTAAAATGACATTAATTACAAACTATCGATTATATATACTAAATGGAAGACTCTAAAATCTATGTTTCACATCCTTTCTCCCTCAATTCTATCAACTAAAATATGATATCTCCTTAAAATACTCCCATATCATGTATGTTAAAAATCCCTCAAAATTATAAGTGGGGATGTAATTGGGTTGATAAGGAATACAAGGCTCATCAAAGATATTCATAAATTATCTATCCATATCTGTCCTGAATGGTTATTTAAAACATAATATAAAAGATCACATGATCCTTCCTCCCATTCCTCCAAAATATAGGATCTCATGATCTCATCCACAAGAAACCACAAAATCTAAAATTATTTAATAATATTGTAAATTATAAATTATATGATTTCAAAATAAAATTATTTGTTTATTTGTACATACCATTATGTGGTCAAACATGTTATGGAACTTTCCATTCGAAACTAGATTCCATGACATGCCAGGTCACAAAAATAGGTCCAATGAATAAAAATAATATGAAAAAACCATAAGTGAAAAATATTGAAATTAAATAAAATAAAAACACAATAAGTAAATAATATAAAATAAATGAAAACTAAATAAAATTCATTTTTAAACTTAATTCCTCAAATATGGACCAAAGGAAAGGTAGTACACCACCTTAGAAAAGAATCCAGAATCCTCAATCACATAAGTCCATGAATTCTCATAGTAGCTAGTGTAACATCATCACCCTTAGATGAAAAGGTAGTAGGTCATCGCTATGAAGATTATCTTCAACCATGTTATGAATCATCACATAAAACTACTAAAAATCCACATGTTACTGAAAAATAAAAGATATTGTTACCTACAAATTATTATTAATAAATATATCAGATTGAAATAAGTAATAAATATTTGTTGAAAATAAATAATATATATAAGGTGTTTGTGGGTACAATTACATCAATAACACACATACCTCACACACAGACTATAAAGTAAGGGCATAGTACACCCCACATGAGTTTAACCCACCCATCATGCCATGTTAATTTTATATGGATGTCCCGAAGGACTTGTGGCCCTGAATCCTATTACATGGACCAACATCCCATATAATGGAATGAAGGCCCATTTCAGCATCATAATTACATTATACAACCTGCTTCACTTAGCGTGCCTTGTGCCTACGTCACTCCCTTCTCACATCATCCACATTTTCAATAACATCAACACTTAATTTTGGGGTATCCTAAAAAATATTAGTTGATATTCAGGTAATACATTTATTTGTATTTTTTTTTAAATATTTCAATATTTCTCATTTCTAGTGGAATTCATTAATTTTCTATAAAATGAATATCATGAGGTTTTATTTTTATTACTCTCTACAAATTATTTAAATTTTTATATGTTTCATAATAAATCCGATAAAAATCATGATGTGATTGATGTCCCCACATAAATAGTTAATTTTCTATAAGAATACTTTTATATTTAATGTAAATGACTTTATGTCATGTGTAAATTAATTATCCTTAATCATAATCAAACTAATAGAATTTAGACACTGTTATTTGAATTTTTTATGATAACAAACTGTAGTTAATTTATCTAGCACTCTATAAAATCCAAATTTAATTTCTTTGTGGTGATATACTTTTAAACAATTACCACTGATCATTAAATATTTGATTCATCGTATGTATGTGTTTAAAATGAAAATCCACTAACCACATATACATTATAAGATTATAAAAATTTTGATGGTGAGTTACTATGGTAACACAATCAAAAACCAATTAAATTTCTATTTATCAATGCCTAGAAAAATAATAATATATAAAATAAAAATTTGAATTCTTTTGTATGACCATAAAAAATATAATTTACTACTATTTGAAATTAGTATGTAAAATTGCATTGTAAATGTTCTTCAATGTCTTATAGAGTAATTTGTATAAATATTATTTATATGATCATTATATATATTCTACAAAACAATAAATATAAAATTAATTTTAAGAAATACATGAAAAAATATAGGTAACATAAGTACATAATGTATAAATTATTAAATTTATTCCAAATTGAGAAGAATATATATATATATATATATATATGATTTTTTCATTTTTCATTATTTTAAATCAATCGTTTATGATACAAAAGTGGGGCTCAATGCAACTACAAAATGTGGGATGGGCCGAACTATTGTGTGTATGTGTGGGGGGGGTCAAAATACATTAGGTAAGTGATGTATTTTGTAGTTTGGGAGATTTTGGATGAGTGTTCGGGTTTTCATATAAAAATATATATGGTTTTCTCGGATAGTGGGAAGAGTAATATTGTATTTTGGAGAATTTCCATCTGTTGGATGATATTGAAGGGTTATGCCTAATTCTATGGTGCATCAGCTCCCGAGAGCTATTCTCCATCACTATTAATTATTCGTACCTATTTAAACGTCATCCATATTATTGTTTTATTGATATGGAATTTTTGGAAAATTATAAGGTTTATTATAATATAATTCCTTTGATTCATCTTCTCTCTCATTCGGCACTATAACAATTGGTGCATTCAGTGAGAGAATATAGAGAGAGAAAAATCAAGGTGGATGATGCAATAATTTGATAATATTTGCTGGGGGAAATTTTATTGAACAAAATCCATAATCTGACATAAATGATCTTGATAATTCCCAATTGATGAAGGATGAAACTGAAAAAAATTTATGACTCCCTTACATATATAGAATCAAATTCGAGATATGATGTTAGAACACTTTCAGCCTGAGTGCCTAGAGTAATGAATATCAACTATTGAAAAATCAATCACTAAGTACATGTTAGGGATTATAAAGATGAAAGAGAAAAATATAACTACATTTTCTGGAATAGGTTTGAGGTTTTGGCATGTTGGAGGGTTTTTTTATTCTATTCTATCTTAGAGGAAGATATCCAAAAAAATCTATAGAGGTGGATGGAAAGGAAATTCCGAACAAGAAACGACTTGATTCAGAAAACATGAAACATTTATAAATAACATAGGTTCACACAATATGTTTATATGTTTATGAACGAATATTGAATATTTCATAGTTTTAATGAGAAAAGAGTGATAAGGAAAGATAAAAGAGTTGTAAGAATAAGTATTTTATGATTGGGACATTTGTGTAGGAGTAGTTGAGGCTCATAAAGCATACTATAAGCTCATTTTTATCAAGGAATCTGGATGATCACTCCTCTTCCTTCTCTATATGGAGTTAAAAATATTGATCCTAGTATCAGTAGTAGAGTTTACAATGGATCATTAATAATTGGTGATGTATAAAGGACTTGAAAAGGCTATCTGGAATATAATTATATGCAATTGTTATTGTTACATGATGTGGTACAAGATTATCCAAAAGCTAACGCTAACATGGGAAGGATCGAAAAGGTGTAATTTTTCTATGTAGGAGGTTGGACAGAACAAGTGATTTTCCTTCCTAGTACTATTTTAGACAGGAGTAATAATGATGTTATGTACAAAAAAGATGTAGTTGGAAAATTAAATGAAGGATTTCTCATACCACCACACCAAAAGGATTGCTCAATGTATGACTCCCATTATATTGGTAACAAAAGAGGTAGAAGATTTTTCTATATTATTCATGTTACTAAACCCAAAAACTCATTTATATGTGGTTTAATCAATCAATAAATGGTTTAGTGATAATATTTTTAAAACACCAGGAGATGTAGTGTTGGGAATCATTTCCTAGTTTATTTGAAAATGTGTCACAAAACCCTTTCATAGCGGTTTAAACCATAACTAAACACTTAGGATGATTATTTATTTATTTTTTAATTTTTATTATTAGTTATAATTAATTATTCAATATTTATTATTTAATGTTTTATTAATAATTATTATTTACTTTTCATTCCATATACTAAGTCAGTATATATATCTGTGTTTTCTGAGATCTGAACCTCTTACCTCTTCGTTATTCAACAGAGATGTTACCACTCTAGCCATCTCTTATTATGATGAATAAATAGATGTTAATGGATTTATTTTCCAACTGGATATTCGTGCTATTCAATGTAATAAATGAACTAGTTTAATAGGTTATCCATGGGGGGTTATGACATATCCTTCTTCCCTACAAATACATCTTGGTTTCTTTGTATTTTTCCAAAAATAATCGACATTTTATTCTTATGTGGTCAATGTTAATATTGAGTTGTACTTAGCCACTATCTTCCACATCCAAGATATAATGGGTTCAGGCATTGATTATAACATGTAATCTTCTAGTACTATTAAATCGGTGATGCCAAAAATGATGCTGGAAAGCGATGACATATACATGATGCATGATGCAAACAATCGATGACACATGCATAATGCAGACTTGGTTATGTAGAATGAAAGATGCAGGCATGACCATACAAAAACGATTTGGGTAAGAAAATGTGTCTTTAGGCTATATGACAGGATTCATGCCCATTGGACATATGAGCCTTTAAAAATTGTAATGGACTAGCTTAGTTATGGGCATATCCATGGAGAAGGGATATTGTCCAAGCCTTGCTACCCCAACAAGTGTTCGTGTGTGTTTCCATTTCTTTTAACCCCCGTGACGTTAAATGAATTATTATTTATTATTTAGTATGTGTACATGTATATATAATTTATAGTAAATTAAGATTAAATAATAAGTAAATAGTAAATAATAAATAAGTAAACGATAATTAAATAATAAATAACATACAAATACTATAAAAACAATACAAAAATTAAAAATAAAAGTTGATAATAATAATAATATATACATATATAAATAAATAATAAACACATAAATTAAAAATAAATAGTAAACTAATAAATATTATACAATTGATATAATTATCTATATAAAGATTATATATTTGTAAATAAATATGTATATAAATATTAATTCATTATTTATAAATACAAACACACATATAAAAAATATAATTACATATTAATTTATTCATATAGTTGTATATATATATTAATTAATATATCCAAATGTATATAAATTTATAATTAATATATATAAACAAAAATAAATTTACATAAAGGTATATAAATACATATAGACAGATAAATACAAACACACACATACACCAACATAACATATATATATATACACATAAATAATAATAAGTAAATATAAATATTCATACGTATAACTAAATTTACAAAAAAAATGTAAAAATAAAAAATGATATATAATTAAATATAATTACATAATAATATACATGCACACAAATATATAAATATACATAAACACATTTAAATATATATTAATATAAATACATATAAACACATAATTATATATCTACATAATATATATATATATATATTCACATAAATATGCTCAAATATATATATAAACAAATATAATTTAATATAAATAAATATAAATATTAAAAAAAATATAGATTGTAAATAAAAATATAGACATACCAATCGGTATATATATATATATTTATACTTATATTTATAATAAAAAATAAATCATTAAAAGTGGGATGACCAATGAAATTACAAAAAACATCGAATGAATTGGAATTTAAACGCATGGAATAAAATAATAGACCACCCAACAACCATATGAATACCATCATACACAAAGTTGAATATTATTTTAATGCTTAAAAAATAGGATACGCATAAAAAAAATATAATTTAGAGGCTTTCATAGGAATTTATTTAATCTTGAAAAATATGGAACATGTTTCCCTTGGTTAGTTTGACATAGATCTCTTCACATTTTTTATTTAACGTATAGTGGATCCAAAATAAAATACATGAATCCAAAGTTTTCGACCTTTGAAGTTGAATTCTGTTTTTAACATCTCATGAAAAATTTAAATTTATTTAGTATTAAAAAAATACTAATTTATTATCAAATTTTACTATAGTTATTTTTATGCTTCGATTTGAAAATTCGTGGGGAAATTACTATGATCGAGATCAAATGTTATGGTTAATTGAGGCTGAAGTATGATTTTTAACTTCATATAGAACATTAGTTATGTGCGGGCATCTACACCATGATTTTCATATATATATATATATAAACACATAATAATTACTAATTCATAATTTATAAATAATTATATTTTCAAATAACTGACAAATAATAATTATAAATAAATAATAATTAATATTTAACTCTTTATAATTACATAAGATTATAAATAATAAATAATAAATTATTGTAAATGATAAATATTTATAATCAATATTAATTATAAATATTAAAAATGAATATTAATTAATAAATAACAAATAATTTATATACTAAATAATCATTATTGAATAATACATAAAAATGAATTTTTTATTGTTAATAATATTTTTGTAATAATTTAAGAGTTGGTTTATTAAAAATGTGAAGCTAATTTAAGATGGATTAAAAAAACCACTAAAATTAAATAAATATTTATTGAAAATATTATTTAAAACTTATTGGTAGTTTAAACAACTGCTAAAAAAGATTCTAAATTGTGGTTGTTTTTGTTAAACTGGTGCTACAAATTTACAGACAACATATTTAGAGATGAGTTTCAAAACCACCATTAAATCGTTTTTTCTGTACTGATTTGTGTTTACCATGTACATCAATTGATTTCAAGAGAATGTAATTGAAATAGATGAAAAGTGGCGTAGCATTATTGTCACTGGATGACTATGGGACAACATATTCTACAATGATGAGAGTTATAGCATATTTTGAAGATATTACTATAAAATATCAACGGTTGCAAAGGCTACCACTAAAGCCTTCAACAGATGCTTTCATTCATTTGTGAATTAAATGGATATAACTCTAGTGCTATATCTTGCGATTCATGTTACTATTGTTTTATGTCGAGGACAAGGAAGAATGTTAAGTGGGAAACATTGATTGGAAAATGGGACTAGATGCTTCTTTTTAAAGGGGGTCCTATTGATGGGGGTGGGGGAACTCAACATAGCTAGGGGAAGTGATGTATTTTGGCATGAGGGAGAATTTGGTTGAGTGGTTAGGTTTTTGGGTAATTATAAATAGAGAGGATGAGGGTAGTGAAAAGGGAAATATTGTATTTTAGACTTTTGTATTCTATTAGAAGATATAAGCTGGATAGGCCTTGGTTTCGGGTGTGGTGACTCATAAGAGTTCATATTAGTATCCATTACTTCTTATTATCTATTTATACTTCTTCCATATTTATCTTATTTTTTTCTATAATTCCTACATTCCTCAAATTATAGTTATAATTTCAATCCGTTATTTTCTCCTCTCTCTCATTCCACAACATAAAAGTTTTTAATCACCCCCAAAACATATAACATGTTGATTAAATATTGATAATAAATTATGTATCAAATCCTCAAAAATCCCCTCATTTTGACCTGTTCAATTATTTATGTATTGATATTTGTATTGAGAATAATAGGATCAAAAATATAAAATTTCACCTAACAATTATGATTCTGAAATAAACCCTTAAATTGAGGATTTTTACACACATTCTACTATTTTAGTATCCATATTTCATAAGGTTATATCCATAAAAAATATACTGGATCTCCATATCTTCCACAATATAGAAAACATAAAATTATATTCTATATTGAATCAAATAAGCCAGACAAATTTGTTTTCCAATTTATATAGATCTAGAATAAAAATATATGTATCAGAAAAAATATGATATTTCATTCATCACATTAAAAATTAAATAATTCTACAACCCTCATAGGATAATAGGTAATAAAATTTCTATTAAGACATGAAAATAATTATTTTTTTAATCACATAATATTACCTTTTCAAATATTGTGGGATAAACTAGAGACATATAATTCTTGTAATGATAAATGTACAATAAACTAATAGAATATTTGAATAGTTTCTTAATAAATTGGGAAATATATTTTGGATTGATTAAATTCAATGATATTTTGTTTTTAAATAACTCATGTTTATGATGACTATAAATTTGAGTATGACCAAATTGTTCCTTTACAATATCTTTAGTCATTCCAAGTGTTTCTAACATATTAAAAAATATATTATCAAAATAGTTCATATCATGATGCATTACATATTTCATGCCACAAACCATTATATGAAAAATTCATAAGAAATATTTGTTTGTATTAATTGATATAAGGGATGAATTAAAACATCATGTTAATAAAAATATGAAAAATTCAACAGACACATGAGTTATGATTTTTTTAATTATTTGTAACAATCATCAATTGCTTATGACTATTCCAAATTATTTTTTAATTTTTTCTAATGTATTAATCAAGATTGTTCATAATTATTCATATTTTTTACTAATTATTCCTCATTATTTCAAAATTTTCAAAAATTTCCCTATTTATTACAAAATATTCCTAATTATCGTAAATTATTACTAATTTTTCCAAATCAAAACTATGTATTTCTAATTAGTACCAATTATTACTAATTATTACTTATTTTTCTTCATCTTTCATAAACATTTATATTTTCTTCCAATTATTGAAAACTAATCGTAATTGATCCTAAATGTTAATACTTATTACCATTTAATGATATATATTTCTAACCGTTATGAGTTACTATAATTTTTTTCAATTTACTGGTAGTTTATTATAATTATTTATAATTCTAACTAATTAAACTAAATTCTTATAATTATTATTAATTAGACTTAATTATTTATAATTATTCACAATCCATACTAATTATTGCCAAATAATGCTATTTTTTCCAAATATTTATTTTTATAAGTACTTTTTACAAATGATTCCCAATTATTCATAATTATTTTCTGTTAGTACTAATTATTCTAAATTAGGAGTAATTAATTTAAATTAATAAAAATTTATACCAATTTTACTTTCTATTACTAATTATTAAATAATATTACCAATTATAACTATTTATTCCAAATTATTCCTTATTTTTCCTAATTATTACAAATTATATATAATTATTTATAATTATTATTAATTATTTATAATATTTTAAAATCATTACAAATTATTATAAATTATTACTATTTATTCCTTATTATTGAATATTTGTTAGAATTTTTATTAATTGTAACTAGTATTTAATAATTGTTAAAAAAAGGTCAATTTTTTCTAATTATTGCTAACTATTACTAATTATACCCAATTATGAAAAATTATTACTAATTATTCTTATTTATTACCATTTTACCAACTATTTCTATTTTTTACTTATTAATATGAAGTATTTCCAATTATTTCAATTATTATTAAATATAACTAGTTTTTACAAAACATTAGACATTTATTTATTATTTTTATCAATCAGGTGAAATTATTTACAAATATTAATTATTCTTACGAATATTAACTTTTTATTTCAAATTATTACTTAATACTAACTACTACTCATTAACTATAATTAATAATTATTTCTATTTATTACTATTTTTTCTATGGTTTTGTAATTAGTACTCATTATAAACATTTTCGAAATAATTTTTTTCTAATTATTACTAATTATTATAATGTATTAAATAGTATAATCATGTACATTAAAAATTTATAATTTATAATTATATATTTAATTATTTACAAAAACATCAATTAGACAATTTTAATTAATAAATCAGAAAATATTTCATAACATGACATGAATTTTCAAATAAATCACAATAAATTAAAGTAGATAATTAATTTTACACTATATGAATATTTAAATGAATTCAAATAAATTATGCCAACTAAAAAATTACATAAGAGAATACAAATAAATTAATATAATTAATAACCATTGTTGAAAGGGTTGAAATAAATACCCAGAAATTGACATTTTTAGTGTACTAATAATATTGAAACTACAACTACTTGAGGAAATTAATTGAAATTGAAAATACATTAATAGGAAATATATATTAGAATAAATGATCATTGAAACATAAAATTAAAATGAGGGGGCTTGGTAGAGGACCCGCAGACATGTATTGTAGGATAACTTTTTTTGAGATGGACTACTCCGTAACAACTAATATTATTAGTTACCTATTCTTTTGGAAATAGCTCTCAACCTAAATAATTTTGACACTAATAAACAATGTATTTCCGATGGAGATGTTGTCTATCAAAAATAGTTCCCATAATATTTATTTATTTATTATTATCAATACATATAGTAATTTAGATGGTCTTATATTTCCATCTCCAAAAACTACATATTGGTGATAGATACTCTAAGTAAATTTTGAATAATTTATTTTGATGAAACTATTACTGAGAAAAATATATCATCCACAAAAAATAGGGATTATGTACTATTTGGAATGCATTTTTGTTGTGTAATTTTGTGATAGAATCCAATTCCACCATGAAAATGCATCTTGGAAAAAGGTATTAATGATAAAATGTTTAACACATTATAAAAAACTCATTCATGGAAATATTTACAACTGAAGTGGTTTTTGTCACAGAAAATCTATTTTTCTTGTTGTCTTGTGTGATTAATTGGTTTCATTGGGAGAATTTTAGAAAATGATATATGTTATTAATAAGGATGTAATAATGGGTTATATAACATATTATTAACATTTAATTTATTTGTACTTATCAATGTAATAAAAGTAAATTTTAATAATTTTTTAATATATATTATTGTAACAATATTTTTAATGAATTAAATGTTTAAAATTAGAAATTTCTTTATTATAAATGGATGATTGATTTTATAAAATTTATTATATATATTACTTATTATTAATCAGGAAATACTAATGGATGGTTATGAACTTAAAATTTTATTATATAGTATAGAAAAATTACACACATAGGAAACTTAATTTTAATATACATTTGTGATTTTTATATTCAAATTAAATTTAAAATATTTTTATTTTGATTTTAATAAAATATATTCCATATTTTGGATCAATACTTACATATTTTGTTATATGGTAAATATTTATTTTATAAAAACTAAATAAATTATCCACATAATATTGAGATTCATAGATACAAAGTGAAATATGAAAAATATATTATACCATATAGAATATATTTTAAAATAATTTTTTATTAATTAAATTAATATACAATAATATATTATATAATGATTTATATAATTATTATTACATTTTAAAATAATTTATAAGTTATTTTCTACGGAATTAAATTAGAAACATTACATAAAATATAAATGATTTTTATTATAATATAATATGACAATTTTTTTTTGAATATTAATGATTTGAATATTCAATTTAATTACATTTTTAATAATTATTAAGAATAGTTATTCTAATAAAAAATAAAATTTCCTGGGATATTTATTAAATAGTTTTAAAAAAAATCATGACCCAATTCTTGAGAATCTAAAGAGAAGTTTTTTTTTAATGTCATTTGTGTGAAAACTGATAGGGGAAAGATAAAAAGTGGTTCTATGTTTTATTCAAGAAGAGTAAGAAATGCTATAAATGTTATATTTGAATTCAAAAAAGTGAAAATATGTTTAAATAATAATAAATATATTTATTGTAAACTATCTATAAGTATGGGGTTTTATATCCTCTGTAAATCCATTTAATAGATTTATGAATTCTTCTCTTTTTATATCTGTTACCATTGTTCAATTTTATCTAATTTAATTATCAATAATAAATTAATACAATTTCCCACAATAATGAAAAAATTAATAAAGAGATTTTACAAAGGTATGGGACATCATCGACATCAATTAAATTATTTAATTCTATTTTTCAATTTAAATAAGATTAACTTATATTTAAAACATATGTAATGTCTAAAAATTAGTTTTATTACTTACTGAGTCTTTATTAAATGATAAAACACTCACATAATATATTTACTACTGAATTTTTTACTATGTTTAATCTTATATTCTTTCTTATTATTAATTTTTTTATAATTTTTTTTTATTTTTAAAAAACATCAAGAAAGGATTTTCTACTTTTGTGTGGTGAAACACACACATTTTTTTATTTATATTAATTCTGTGTGGCATCAAAAATATTTTTTATGGTGTATATATGTTTATATAATATTTACAAGGGTGGTTAAATAAATCCTGAAAAAATAATTTTATATATTAAATTATTTTTATATATTATTTCATTATAATTAACTAAATTTTCATTGGTGAAAAAACACTTACCAAATAGGAATATCATATATATTTAATTATATTTTTATATTATCTTATAAAGACTTTATTAGAGAATCATATATTTACATACATGTTCAACTTTATATATCTAATTTTCCATAATCATTAATCCTTGATTAAATAAAAGTTTGAAGTTATAATTTAAATAAACAGAAAAATATTTATTAAAATGAAACATGTACCCTTTTGATAGTCGAAACATCATCTTATATAGAATATCAAGCATTTGAACTTTCATAATATCAAATTTTGTAATAATGAAACTATGAATTACATGGATAATTGAACATGAATAACTATTTAGTCTAGGATTCATTTTTTTGTGAATAATCAATATGTGTTGGTTAATGAAATTTTGATTCTTGTAAAATTTTTGTGGATTTAGGTAATGGAATGGGATTTCACAATCGTAAAATTATCTTTGTTGAAAATGTGATGATTTAGTGAACTGATCTTTTAATGTCAAATAATTGTGCATATGGAGCTTTTTATTGTGAACAATGCTTACTAATATCTAAAGGAGTCTGTGAAAAATATTATTTCATGAATGAATTTGAGGATGACCGTACGAGAATATTATTACATATTATTTTTGAATTAATATGTGTAAATTAATGGGATTTTAGAATGTTTTTTCTGAAATTTTAGCTGATGATGTAATATTTTTCTACAAGCAGAATCTATGGACGAGAATAAAAAAGAGCCTTAAAACCAAGCCTATCCATGTATAAGCCATTAGAACAGTAAAAGAATTCATAGGACAGATGAGGAGAAGGTATGAAATAATTATTTGTATAAAACAAAGGCTCTGTTCATGAGATAGGATGCTTCCATTTTCTTTCCTTTGAGAGATCGTAAAACTGATTCACTATACATGCCTACATTTTATGAAGGGAAAAGATATTTGTGTGGTTTTTATTTGTGAAGAAGGGAATTTCCCACGTGACTCATTCATGAAAATGAGATCCCATATTCCAACATATTCTTATGAAAAATAATCTTGTAGATGATAGAATTTATCACGCGAAGAAGAAGGAAAAATCTTAAACTTTATTATGCATGGGAAAGAATAAACACACGAGAAACAATTAGATTTCAAAAGGAATGAAAGATATCCTTTTCACATAGCCTATGACCTTTACATATAATGTGGTTCATGAAGTGTTTGAGGATCTTCTAATATTTGATCCAACAGGTTCAAATGATCGGTTCATGTGGAGTCTTTACGTAAATAGATAATGAACTTGGAGAAGGAACATACCATGCTTATCACTTGCATGAAGAAGATGAGATATAAATGTTCACACTGGTACTGAATATTTTACAAAATATAAATAATAATGAACAATGTGTGTTTTCTCATATGAAAAATAATTAAACAAATGTGGTGATATAAATTCATGATGACTTGAGGGAACAACCTGAAACATTTAATATACATTGCACGAATAGGGTGTTGTAACTTGAGACTAATGATGGTAAGAATGTCAGAAGTGAGTATATCTGAGTTTACTATATATTGATATTATGTATGATGATTCTTGTATATAAATAATTTTGAAAAGGTTTTATCTATTACATTCATAAATTAGTTGAGAATGGGACTTCAGAAGAAGGATGAATCACCCTGAGCATAGTTTCCCTGAGGAAACTGACCAGATATAGGTGATCAAGGATATTTGAGCCAGACCAGTAGATTGCAAAGTTACTTGGTCAAGTAAAAGATCAAGTTTGATATGAAAATATCATGGAGGAATACTAATATATCATCTATTAGTGTATGATGTAATTAAGAAAGGAGGAAACATCTCTGTTGAATATGGGAGTAGGAGAAGTCACTGATGTGATTCTAAAGTAGAAGTATCGAGTAAGATTCTAGAGAAGGATAGTATGGATTTTTGTAATAATTTTATATGTTGTTTAAAGATACTTCTATTATAATTTAGTATATATGTGGTGTGACTCTATATTGAACATAGTAATTGATATTTATATTATAGTGGAGAATCCATGTTGCGAAGAATAATAAACAAGATAAGGGATGGGTATTAAAATAACCTTATAAATCCTTATGTTTTGTTCCTTTTATTTACAAAATTATTCGACTAATAGATGAGTGAAAAAAAAGTAATTTGGATTTGGGCTTTTACAATCCACATAGAATCAACTGAAAAGAAACAATATTTTAATAGAATATGTGATCACCAATTGACCCCTTCCCATCTCAGTGATCTCGCACTACTCTGGGCACTTCAATTAGTATCATAGGGATGGTGACCTCTAAAATATACAATATAATTATGATGATATAGAACAATAATTATGTAAAATGTAAGGGTATTCAAAATATAAATGTTGAGAACTAATATTGATGAAACAATAAGATGATACCTTATCCCCTATCATTGACGCATATATGAGAGATGCAATTATAGTGGGATTTTAACCCTATCCTGAGAATGGTCCTATATATTTTAAAGATAAGAGGAACCTAGAGATAGATGGAATGTATAAAAACATAACCTTTGTGGCCTTATCATTAGATTTATACACTAAAGTGATAGGTCTACAAATCACCATGGAAATGTAGAATTAAATAAGAAGAAGTTATGAAGGAAATATTAAAGTCAAAGAAGCTATACAACGAATTTTGAGATACAGATGTGAGTATATCAAAATAGGTGATGATGACAATGTCGATGAATAATTTACAAGAATACATGAGATTGTTAATAGAATCATATGTTTTTATCATAAGCTGGATTATTTAACCATTGTGAAGAAGTTGATGAGAAAATATCTAGATATATTTGATTCAAAATTTTATTCATCGAGATACCTTGAAAATCTAATAGTATATGAAATAAAAAAAATCTAATAGCCTATAAAATGAGAAAATTACCAAATTTTATAAAAAAAATTAATAAAGTGATATCAACATTAAGTCAATGACAAAAGTTAAACCATGAGTTGAATAATAACCAGAATCATGTGATTATTAGGATGATGAAGCTGAAGAGGACTATAATCAAATAAGATATTTGTTTGTGGGGATATATAATAGTCACAGAAGAGAAAAAGGGAATAAACCACTATGATTCTTCCATTATCATGGGTGTGGAAATTTTACATATGGGTATCTAATTATGAAATACAATTTTATTTATTTTGGTGATAGAGAAGAATAATTTTAAGAAATAATTGAAATAAAAAAATGGAGACAAATAGATGAAAAAGAAATAGTAGTAAAGAAAAAATAAAACCTAACCTAAGAAGCAGTTATATTGATTAATCTTCATCATCAAAAAGTGGGATTGTAGTGGAATGACCTTCTAGAAATCATATGTGATGTCTGTGAATATTCCAAAACTTGTAATGAAAAATTTAATAGTATAGAAGGTAATGAGATTACTAAGATATAATGGTACTTGATATTTACTTTATTGCAACACTTGAGAATAAAAAAATATCAACAAGTATAAAGTAACACATACTAATGAAAAAAAGAATTTTTATACATAAAAGATAATCATTTTAATGATATAAGTATATTAGTGGAGAAGGAAACTAATATGTAAAGGAAAAAATTGGATTTTGAAAACAATTCACCCAGAAGAAAAGAATTAAACTATGATAAAAGTACTTTTATTTGAAGAGAAAAAACAAAATATGATGATCATAATTGAACATAAATAATTGTGAATGATCTTGAAGGAAGAATTTCTGAGAATTAGATAAAATTATCTAAGACACAGTCAATGTTCCATTGAGTTCAAAGTGAGTAAAATAATATAAAACAATATTACACCCATGATATGGAGATTTATGGTGAATTTTAAAATTCTATTAGGAATAAGGTTCCATAGAAAATGGTTGTTTCTCTACATAATAAATACCAATATACATTTTTCACTTCTGAATATAATGTCATGAGAGACAATATTGAATCTAGATAGACCAAAATAACAAATTAAAACATGTATTCCAAAAATAAAGAGTACATAAGTTTCTCCAAAATAATTCCTCCTATGAAAAAAAAACTACAATATATGAAATGAAAAAAAAATAAAAACATTCAAGAGAAAATTATTATTAGTTTGGATGATCATGGTTTATAGGATACAACTAGTGTTGTGGAGTGTTTTGTTATAAAGATTATTCATGCTGTTTTAACAAGTCGCTACTAGGAATGAGACACGGATATAGAGGTGGAAATTATGAAAAAATGAGAAAAAATTATCATAAAGAGAGGCTAATAACAAATACATCACATAAAATATCAACATATAACAAATTTGAATTCCTGAAGGCTGTTTTTGTCCATGAGGGTAAAAATATTTTGAAATGCAGAGTTATCTAACCATGTGAAATTTCCCACAATGTAATTATGAATAGACGACTGTCAATAAGGGAAGAAAAAGTCACTAGTGTATTTTGTGTGAAACTAAAACAATTATAGAACATCAAGAATGAATGTTTATTTGTCTATCCTGACCAACATACCAAGAATAAACATATTGAGAATTATCAGAAACATGGAGATAAAAGGAAAAAAAGTGGTGATAGATTAATATTTGAAATTTTATAAGAATTTTTCATTATTCAATGACTTGAAAATAATCAATTGTTAATAGTGTGAAAAATTGGGCATGATATAAGATATTGTATGAAAACTATACTTACATAATAATAAATCATGAATATTATTTGGCAGGTAAAAATATGTTCATTTGATTCTAAAAAGGAATGTATATCCACATTTTTGGTTTCATCGGATGAGTAAAATTTAATCACAATATCCAAGGAATCTAAGAATAAGGGGGAAGTCCAGATTGAAAGGAAGATATCAGCTTAAATGTTATATTTGAGAAACCAATTGGTCTTTCATTACTCCCTTACATATGAATTATTTTCTACTAACATGTAGAACATTGAATGAGATTGGTGAATCCCTTATGGGGGAGAAATAATGAGAAAAAGATATTAAAAATTCACTACATAGTGACTATGGAACATTCAAATATATTTATAAAATTCAATGATGATCTATTACCATCACACTTTCATCCCTTATTCTTTATTTAATTAATCATATCAATTAATAAGGAGTTATTAGTTCATGATAATATAAATTAAAGTGGGATACATATCATTTATAGGGGGATATATATCTTTTCACTTTATCTTTCAAATGTTTATGTTGATGTGTTTGAAGGATTTAACCTTTCATTGTCAAATATGACTATTTCCAACCCCAATAATAGAATCGAGAATTTTTTAGCATGATCTCACATAAATGACTGTTTATGGACAACATAGAAAACCATTGTAATATCTCAGATGTTTTCTATATGGGTTATCCCAAGTATACCTAGACATCATTTTGTAATGTTTAATTGATAAGAGAACCATTTGATACAATCTCTCCCTCTTAAGTGATGATGAAGATAAATATAAAATGGTTGAGAACATATTTTTGATAAAGACAAGTTGAGTAGACTCTATTTACCCTTTGAATATTGATTGAAAATAAGCGGGAGAAGGACCACACCACATAATTACTTGAACAATATATGTTGATGAATGAAGTGGTCATGGTTGTAAATTGTTTGAAAATTCATATAATGGAATTGAATTTCACACATTGAAAATTATTCTTGATTTAAATGTGATAATTGAATGAATTAATCTTTTAATTTCAAAGATATGTCAAAAATGAGATTTCTGTTTTTCATAATGTTAATAACATGTTAATGGAGGCCATGAAAAATGTTATTTTATTCTTGAAATTAACGGTGGATATATAAGAATACTAGAACATAATATTTTTTTGTATATGTGTATTGACATGGAATTTGAGAAGTGCGTTGTTGAATATTTATCCCATTATGAATATAATTGATTAAAGACGAATCTATTGAATAGAATCATGCACCAAAGAATATATGAGAATAATGTGCACATGGAATGCAGAAAAAGAGTTTTTTAAAATTAGACTAAATGGTTTTACAGGGAAAATGATGGATTTATTGTACAAGTGAGGACGATTTATCACACACATAATGTTATGATGGTATATAAAAAAAATCAACTTATGGGAATATTTTTTCATTGTTTTTATTGAATGTAAGAATCCACATAAATGTTTATGTATATATATATTTATAATTGAACTACTTACTCGATTCAATCACATTCTCGTTATTTCTACAAAGCCACTCAATCTATATATCTGACATGAATATATCACATAAGTGAATCATGGAAGTAATCCACAATTCTCTTTTTATACATAAGTGTTTCACATTGCTGATTTTCCTTGTACAAGAATCAAAGAACATAACTATTTTGAGCAAGGAGAAACATAGGTGAATTTTCTATGTACCAAACTCTATTACATAGACAAGTGTTGGACGAAATCCATATAGCCATTTCAATACATAATGTTTTCCAATAGTGAATTGCTACCTTTGATTTTTGAGATGAAAAACAGGAATCCAATATGTCTAGCAGCTTCACATATCTTTTTATATTTTGTAGTGTATTGTTCATGTTGCTGGAAGTAAATATCTAAAAAATTACTGTTTTTTTAAATACAACATGAATAAATATAGGAGGAGCTTTTTTATGTAGGTTTTTATGATTTTTTTATATAATACTATGTCAAAAATATTTTGAAAAATATATCCCAATGGAGGCAAGTCCCCTAACGCCCTTGGTTATTTTTCGTTCGGGTGAAAGGTGGAAGGGGCATTTTCACTAATGTCAATAAATTATTAGAAAAGGCGGTAAGGCCCTTTCCACCTTTTCAGTAATAAAAAATTTAAATATACATTTTTTATATTTAAATTGTTTATTTTTCTTTTTTAGTGTTGATTATATATATAAATTAATTTATTTTTTAGAATAATTAATCTTCTATTTAATCTCTAGTATTACTACCCTTAATGATGTCTATAATTCGAACTGAAACCATCGCCCTGGGATCCCTTTTATAAGAGGTTCTACATTGGAAATCATTCTACAATTTGGATGTGGGATTCACGTTCTCCCTTCCCACAAAGAACATTCTGCATTTCTATATGGATTCAAGTTATCCATTTCCGATACATAGCTAATAATATATTATTATTAATCATTTTAATCAATTAATAATAAAAGTTAATTACTATTAAATTATAATTAAATATTAATTTTAGTACAAAATATTAATAATATAATAATTTATTTTAATAATAATTTAAGCAAATTTAATGGATACGATTAATAAGTATTTAAAAATATTATTAAACTAAAAATTAATTTCTAAATAGTTAATGATAAATAATATGTTTTAAATTATTTATTTATTAAATAATATATAATTAATTGAAATTAATATTAATAATAAAAAATAAAAAATAAAAAATTTGTATTGTAAAATAATAAATATTTTTATTAATTAGTAAGGAATTAATACTTTTACATATTTATTAGTAAATTATGTTACTAAATATTAAATCATATTATTTAATTAATATTTATTATAAATTAAAATTATTAAATAATAAATCATATTATATAATTAATATTTTCTAGAAATTAATATTTGTTACTAATTAGAATTTGTTAATAATTAATATTTATTAGAAATTAATGTAATTAAATATGAAATCAGATAAATTAAGAATTTTTTTAAAAGATTAATATTTATTTTCATTTTTTATTTATTAGCAACAATTACACAAATTATTAATACTAATATAATAATAATAATTAATTCATAATAAATAATTTGATAATTTAATCATTATTACTAACACATATTAAGTAAATAATAACATTAAATATTTATTCATAATTGGATATTAAAAATTATTAACAATTAATAATAATTCGTCCGTTTATTAGTAAGTACTGTTTTTAATAAGTAATTAAACATTATTTAATTACTAATTAAATAATTACTTATAACTATATAATTATATATCAGTAATTGTGTAATAAACAATTTTTAATATTTATTTATTAACTAATAGTTAATTAGTTAACAAGTAATTACCAATACTAACAAGTATATAAATATTTAATAATTAATATGTAATTAGTAATTATTAACGATTAATAGTTTATTAATATTATTTAGTAATTATTTGTATTCATTAATATTGTTTAAAATATTATGAATTTGAATTAAAGAATTATTAAAATTTTGTAGTAAACTTTTATAGTTAATTATTATTTATTCGTAACTAATATTTATTATTAATTATTAAAAATTTTAATAATAATTTATTACTAATTCTACATAGGAAAGGGAGAACCTGAATCCCTCATTAGTAATTTAGAACATTTTGTGCAGGAAGGGAGAACCGGAATCCCACATCGGAAATGAAGAATGATTTCCAGGTAAGACCCTTATATAAAAGGTTTTCATATGTGAGGGTTTCTGTTGGTGTACTATACTTCTATAATGATAGTAATGATGGATGTTAAATAGATGATAAATTATGTTGAAATTCATTGATATATATATATAAACAAATAAAAAAGATAAAAATAAAAATAATGTTTTTAAATATAAAAACATGTATAATTTTTTTTTGATTCTCGCAAAAGAGATAATGGATTTATCACCATTATCTATTTTTTTTAAAATGGAGGAAATAACCTTGATCCCTTTTTGCATAGTGAAAATTACCGATAGGTGGCAGCGGCCCTACCCCGTTTGTGACATATATTTCAAATTATTTTTTACCTAGACCTATTTTAATTGTTTTTCTTAAGAAAACCTATGGAATAAATCTCAATAGAAGAGTGTAACACCCCTGGAAAATTGAGTCATAAAAAGGATAAATGTTACTACCCATGTCAACAAGGTGCACCTTTCGTTTTGGGAGCCTACATGATTAGAACTCTATAGTTAAGCATGCATGACCTGGAGTAGTAATCAGGATGGGTGAACTTATTGGATGTTTCCAAGGGTGTGTGTGAGTGAGGACAAACCACACTGAAAGAACATGTGTTGGCATGTGGGGACAATCATTAGTCTGATAAGTGACCCTAGTGAGTAATATCCTTTGGTGAGCTGGGAAGGCAACCAAGGTATTATAGGAGACCCATGATGTCAAATGACAAGGTTTATAACCGAGGGAGGTGGGTCATGAAAAATGGTATCATAGCCAATACCAAGCCGAATGTTCTTAGGCGCTGCCTGTGTTTTGAGGATTGGGGTCCAAAACGGGGGTGTTGTGATTTAAAGGGGTGGAGAATGTAACACCCCTAAAAAAGTGAGACTTAAAAGGCTAAATGTTACTTCCCTTGTCAACAAGGTGTACCTTTTTTTGAGAGTTAACTGATTAGAACTCCACAGTTAAGAATTCTTGGCCTGAAGTAATAATCAAGATGGGTGACCTTTGGCGAAATTTCCCTGGGTGTGTGTGAGTGAGGAAAAAACACACTGAAAGAACATATGTTGGCCTATGGGAACAGTCATTAGTCTGATAAGAGACCCTAATTAGTAATATTCTATGGTGTGTTGGGAAGGCAGCCAAGGTATTACAAGAGACCCATGTGGTCATATGACAAGGTTCATGACCTGGGGAGGCGGGTCGTGACACAGTCTCCAGGATATTCAAATGGTTAGATATTTTGGTTTATTTAAAATATAACGACCTCATACTCATGTGATGAGGTTATAGGTTATGGTGATTCTAAAGACATGTGATCTATCGAGATTTATAGTCATTTAATAAGTCTTCGATATGGTGAAAAATTATGGAGATGTTATGGTTTGATGTTTTTATATAATTGGTGATATTAAACAGATTCCATATACATGAGAAATTTTATTCCACTTTGGATTTGTTAGATCTTTTAATACAGAACCTATAAGTGTACCTACAGAATATGAAGGGAAGAGATATCCAGGAGGCTTTTTGCCTACACAAATAGCAGTAGATCCTACACAAATAATTCTTGAAATGAATATCTGAAGGTTATCATAGTCTTATGAAGAAGAAACATGGAGAAGACCTTCTTTTTCATGAGAATTATGAGATGGAATCATGTACTTGTTTACCCGTAAGAGAAAATTTACCCATGATCCAATACTATAATTCCTGACAAGAGAAATAGATCCCATGCACACTCTTTATGACCAATATATATTATAGTACAAGAAGTGTTTTAGGATCCATATATATTAGATAGAATAGGTCTATACTATTGGTTCATGTGAATTACTTTTTATAAAGGAAAATTTAACTTAAAGAAGGAAGATTTCATGTTTATAACATGCATGAAGAAGATATGAGATATGCATACACACTTGTGTTAATTAATTTTCAATACCAGAACAATGATAAAAATGTTTTTTGTTCTCATTTGAAATACAATTCCTTGAATGTTTGTGATAAAAATGAATCATGACTTGAGATAGATACATGCAACAAGAAATATATGTTGCATGAATAGGGTACAATAACTTAAGACTAAAGTTGGGTAGAATATTTGAAGAGATTCTTTCCCAGTTTACAGTGTATTGAGATAGTGAAATACATTTATTTAATATAAATACTCCTGGAGAAATGTTTTTCATCACATTCACACATTAATTGATAAAATGACGTTACCAGAAGGAATAATGAGCCTAATTAAAGTTACATTATGGAAGCTGACCATATAGGTTATCAGAGATATTTGAGAAAGACCAGTATAACACAATGAAACATGAATTGATGTATATGATTGTATGATCTAGTAATCTCAGATAGAAAAAAAATATATCAACCTTTATTGGGTCAATCCTTGAATAAATGTAGAAGCATCTTAGTTGAATCTAGGAGTAGGATAATTCTACTGTGTGATTCAAGAGTAAAATTCACTATATCGTATTATAGAGATGGATAGTGTATATTATGTAAAAAATATGGGAATAAGTTTAATGAACTTAATTTGAGTATTAAAGAGATAAAAAATGTTACTCTGTATTGACCATTGTAGTTGATAATATGACTAATGTAGAGAATCTATGCAGAGAAAAATATCTACAATGACAAGGTGTAGCTCATTTATCAAAAATTATAAATCCTTTTGTTCTATAAAATTTATTTATAGAATAATTCATGGTTTGAATGAGAGAAAAAAGAAGAACAAATTCATGGTTTAACAAACCAAAATATTTTAATTTATATGAAATAATTTTTTAAAATTAAATTGGATCACTGAAATTCCCCCTCTCCCTCTTAGGGATCTCACATGAATCTGGGTACTTCAACTACCATGAATACAATGGTATTGAAATTTGAAATTCACAATCTAATATAATATTATACAAATCAGAATAATTTTATTAGAAAAGATATTATATATTAAGATACTTATTTAATATTTATTACAATGAATGTTTTCATCTAGGACTTAACTTGCATAAATTTCCCAGAAGGAACTAAGAGAGTTTCCTTTTCATTCTCTATATGTTCTCTTTAATTTTATTACCCACGAAGAAGATATATATTTATTATATGTTTAATAACTCATATGTTTTATTTTTCTTTTCATTATAACATATATTAATTTAAACCACTCATTCCTGATTCATGTTTTTTTACATATTTTAAAATTTTTATGTAACTCAAATTCCATTTTTCATGATTTTATCATGTTATATTATCTTATTTATCAATATTTTTTAAAACAATTTTGTTTTATTATTTTAAAATAAAATATTATATATTATAATTATTGGTATACTTCATAATTATCCTCTTCATAATTGAATTTTATTTTATGTATTTTTAAATTGTTATTGGATTTTATTATGTTTTTTTAATAACAATTTTTAATTCAAGATTAATATATTAAGACACATAATTTATTCATTCACAAGAAATTGTATTTAAAATTTTATATTAAAATATTATATATCTAATAGAAAATGAAAAAATATATTTTTTGTATGTATGCACACAATTTATCCCCAAGAACTCATTTCATTATTTTCTCCCCTAATAAATATTTTATATTTGAAATTTGGTTTGTAGTTTATCATTGTAGGAACCAGTTAAATGATTTAATTTTATTCATTTTATTTTATCGGGATTAACATTTGATGACAAATTATTATAACTTTAGAGTAACATGAAAGAATATATATTTCATTCATATAATAGTACACATATATTTTATTTGTTGATAAGTTTTTCTATAATTAATTATCTCTATTGTGTATTAGCTAAAAGTGTTGATTTTTTTTAAAAAAAAATTGGATATTATTTGGGAAGGATTTCCCATTATGATAAAAGTTATAATAGGATAAATGAAAATTTAATATGATGTAGTGACAAATTTAATGATGATAATATAAATTCCATTTTTGAATATATATTTTCTTATGATCCTCAGTGAAATTATTTTATATTATGTTTATATTGATGTAAATAAAAATTTAACTTCATGAGTTATTGATATATATTTTTTCTCCCTAATTTATTATATTAGTTTACATCTTATTTATATTTATATGAAATGACATATTTCCATTTTAAAAACCTAGGGTTAATGAATTATTTTGACCAATAATGAGTATGTATTTTTTTCAAAACACTTTGATCATTAAATAAATAGATGAATATTTCATGATTATATATTATATAAGAAATGTGTTTATTCTAGTTGTGAATAATATGGTATTGTTTTATATTTTTTATTGGTTATATTTTTTTACTGATTCTATAATACTGTTAAAAAATATATTCATTGAGTTTATATATAACAATGAAAAATTATGTTTTGTTCATTATATATAATTTCTATGATTTTTTTTAACTATGGATAATCGAATTCATATAGATCATTTGTGAAATGTGGATAAATATAAAGGATATACTAATAATTTTTTTTTAATATTTTACCATGTATAATGCCCATATATTTTAATGATAAAATAAATTTGATTATGGAAATAAATTTAATTAAATAAAAATTATATCATGCAATTGGAATTGAACTATAATAACAAAAACATCTTATAAATAGGAAGAGGGTGCCACATAAATTAGACTTTTAAAAATTTAATCATACTATCATGAATTTAAATTTTAGGAAGAAATAAAATCTACCCAAGATGAAATTTGGTGTATGGAACATACGATGCACTCACTAACATTCAAGAAAAATGTTTCCTATTGTTGTGTATGACTTCTATCTTTATTTTTTAGTATATATATGTATATATATTCATGTATGTTTAATAATGATAATAATAATGATGATTTTTAGGAGGATAATAATGAATATTATAACTATAATGTAAAATATGTTTCTTCATAAGATGGAAAGAAAGACTAACATGATGTTTTTATTTATTTTTTATTTTGTGTGTATATGGGGAGGGGTCATCAAATAGAATATTTTGAAAAAAAGAACATCACGACTTTGGTTTCATTAAATATATCATAATTAATGATTTTTCAAGGATAAAAATGATTTAATGGATTTTTTATATTTTTGGAAAATTTGACGGCATATGATATTGATAAATCATGAAAACAAACTTATGAGGAGAAATATCTTTTGGGTTGATTCATATATCTAATCAATGATTACTAATAAATGATCTTACAGAATGGGTTGTGGGAATTATATATCCAACCATATATGACAGTATAATTAAATTTTACCATATTGACCATAACTGAACCCGATATCTATTTACCTTGATTTATCATCAATGAATTTATTTTGACCACTGTTGACCATGTGTATATCATTCATTACTATTTTGGATAATAAAATAGCATGAAATATTAATTTTGAACACTATTCAATTTTATTAGATATGCATTAACTAATTTTACAAAGAAAATATTTTTTACAATTACATTGAGTGATGTAATAATTATAAAAAATGAAATACTCATTTTTGGATTAATGGAATAAAACTAAAATTTCTAATTAATTTAATATATAACAATTAAAAAAACTTCTTCATTGATTTTAAAATGGGGGGCTTACTTTGGGATGTGTGTTTCGAAATTTTTTGACACTGCATGATTTTTTTAAATGGGAATGAAATTAAAAAATTATATATTTTATTTAAAATTGTATATTGATATGAATTTATATATATATTCATTTATTAATGATTCTTACTTGGGATTTAGGTTTTTAAATATTCCTCTCAATCCGGGAAGCCTTCTGAGATTGATATCTCACTATAGTCCAAGAAATTGATGTAATAAATGTATCATTCTATTATTTAATACTCATATCATGATATTATTGATGAATTTGTAATCCATATCACATTATATCTTATATAATTAAAATTATTATTTTAAAATTATTGCTGAAGGATATCAACCAGTTATAATTATAATGAATTTAGAATAACACCAATATGAAATATGAATTGAAGTTAATCTTAAAGATAAGTCTGATAATCCCAAACATCAATATAATATTTAATGATACAAAAATAAAAATCACGATGAATGAATTATACTTTTTGATCCCTTATCTTAATCTCTTTATATTGGTATATAATTTATATTCTCTAATATATGGTAAGAGATATATTTCAAAATGATCGTTTTTTTCCATTTTATATATAATTAGAAATAACATGAAAAATAAATAATTACATTGGAAAATATATACCATAAAATAGATTATTTTAGATATAATTAAAAAATAATATAAATGAAAAATTTATGTACATATTTAATGATACTATATAGAGTTGTTTCCCATACTTCACCCATCTCTTTAACTTTTCCTGGATTAAATACATAATTCATAGATGAAAAACAACATTTTGGTGATCCTTTTAGTGAGAAAAATTATAGAGTGAATGTAATATATTTTTAACATTATCCCTTTATTTTTCCATCATGAGAAATAGATTATTGAGGATGAAAATAGCGGGATAATTATCAGTGGGAAAATAAATTGGGGAAATATGATTTCTCATTGATAGATATGGGAATGGTACACATGGTCGATTATTTTTATAGTGATTCATGACCCATTTCATGGGTGCCACATGAGACATGAACATTCTACCATCATGAAATACATCTAGATGGGAACATAGATGGTGGTTGATATAGTTGGATCCATGTGGAAAGGACCTATTAAATTCATGAGTTTTGTGTATTTAATGAGTAAGGATTGGATCCTTAAAGTGTCATATGGTTCAGATATAAAAAATGTAAAAGGTTCATAGAGGTACAATAAGTAAACCTATATTAGTTAATGACGGTGGATGAAAGTGGCTTGGATCCTCGACAAATGATGCTAATGGAAGTAGTAAAAGATGAAAGATGCAGAATTAGGGTGTTGTGGACATGGGCTACAAGTGGAAATATGTGGGATGTAGTTCCTTTGGGTAGTTTTGAAAACATTTGAACCTATGGGTTTGATCCTACGAGGCTTATATACTTCATTTTATTTCCCATTGGACTGACAATGTCCATATAATGGGTTCTTCCAATCCTAGAATTACAAGTAGGGTCTCTATTCCAAAAAAAATGTTGGGGGGGGGATTCACCCTACATGTTTATTAATTGTATTATTGACATGTGATTTTGTTTATATCATACTCTAGTGGAGAGGGATATCAATATTAATGGTAATGATTATAAATATTGATGATGAAATATTTAATAAATATTGGAAATAAAATAAAATCGATGAATTTTTTATAATATTACTAGAATTTGTATTGTATACTTAGTTAAAAAATGCATTTTGAATTATTATATAATGACATGAGTTTCAAATACTTTCAATTAATACACCAGGATATCAAAATTAACTACTAAATTTTAGTAATTATTATAGAGGACTTTTGAAATAAATGGTGAGAATATAGTGAAAATTCATTAAAGATAAATATTTTAACCAATGTTTTATATTATTTATTTAAAATAAATAGAATAAAATGAATAACTATAATAATATGACCATTATTTTACTTATGGGAAAGAAAATAAGCTTTGTCATACAAACTAATAATTTGATTTCATGAAGTATGATGCAGATTTATATTTTGTGATAAGAGATACTAAGAATTCATAGGAATGAGATGAGGGTGATAAAGTGAATCATAATGTAAATAATATTGATATCGATGAAGATAAATACTTTACATGTGATATAATATCTCTATATTTTAGTTATGCGTTATAACTATATGACTTGATTCTTATGAAGATGATGAGGAATGATGACACAAATATTATCAATTAAGGTGGTTAATTTTTTGTGATAGAGATGTATATATAGCGTGAAAATAATATATAAATATTTTTATTTATTTCTGGATAAGTTATGATGATATATATATAACTATAATATATGGATTTTTATATTTTCACCACTCTTATTTGGTTAAAAAAATAATATATTCAATGGAACTTTAATAACATTGGTTTAGATATTCTGAGGATATGGAAGTCCTAGAGAATCCTATGATGACTTATAGGTTCCTAACATGAATATTAAGAAAGATAAATCTAATTATTATTTATCATGTATTTAATTTCGTAGTTTATTTACACAACTCCAATTTAATATGTGATACCATTTATTTATTGTATTATTTTTATATAAATAGTATACTTGGGTGATTACTCTCATACTCATCTACTGACTTAGGTTATAGATAGATAATGATGTTATAGTATTTACTTCTTTCTTACATATAAAATTGGGTTAAATATTTATGATAATGAAGACATTTATCAATATCAATCACTTGTATAGTTCATCTTTTGAGATCATTGATGATACACCTAAGAATATACACCTATTCCATCTCACTATTCTTGGTTTGAGTTTGATAATAATCCCCCAATATTATCACAATATTTCTCTCATTTAACACTGAGATTCATATGGATGATGATGAATTCAGTACTTACTACATTCTCAAACAATACATTGTGTTCAAGGAAGATTATCCATAGAGGCACTAGAGCAACATGAGGATAGTTGTATAGGAATATATCCAAATTGATTTGGTTGTGGATCCTATGTGATTCATTGAATGTCGAATTTATGGTGACATCTGATATGAAATCATTATTTTCTATTATATTGCCTTTTTATATACTACCAGTCACATGTGGGGTGAATTAGTGTCAATATCAATTAAGGGATGTGTGTGGTGATTCTCTTGATGGAATGTTTGTAATGACCGATATAACTCTCGGAGTAATGAATGACTAGATTGAGAAGGGGGTCATAGAGAATAGGTTCATGTTAAGGGTGGATGTTCAGGTTTTGGATTAGGTATGTATTTGGTTAAACATAACTCAAACCCATTTAACCCAAACTAGAACATGAATGATTTATGTAAATTGGTTAATATGAAAGGACTTATTTATAATATAATCAACCCAAACATGACCATTAACATTCCAGAAAATTATAATACTATGGACGATTTATTTTCTTAACATACAACACGAAGAATTAAATGATTTAGGATATAATATAAAAATATTATTATTTAAATATGACCATTGTAACCAAAATATTAAATTAAAAGTATAAAAAATAAAAAAAATTAGGAAAATTATTCATTAATGTTATAAATAATTAAAATTTATTGATTAATTCAAAATAAGAAAATACATATTTCTCACTAAAGTCATTTTATGCTTCCAAAATATGGTATATTCAAAAAATATTTTTAATGTGTGTTATGGAGGGAAATGATTAATTTATTCCATTTTTATTTTTTATTATTGTAGTTAATTAATATCATTTGAAAAAAAATATTTTCAATATTAATTTAGGGTTTATTAGTTTTTTGATTTTTCTTGAAATATTTTTTTATTAAATAGTTAATGTACATATTTTTCAAAAAATTATATTTTCTTTTAAAGTAAAAGTCAAATTTTATTTTCAATTTAATATTAAGGAAGTATGAGTATACTTTAATTGTAAATAATTTAATTAATTATACATCAATAATAATTATAATTTATTTTCGAACAATATCAATTTATGTATTAAAAAACATTTTTATACAAATTTTTTAATGCGCACAATGCGTTTTTATATTGAAGAATGAAATAATCCTATATTGATGGTTGGATTTAAATAAATTTATGGATTATATACACAATAAAATGTTATAACAGTAATTTTATGGTTTTTAAAAGGAATTTAATAGATGTATATTATGTTTCATCCTTAAAAGTCTATTATTTTAAAACATGATTTCATTGTGTTTTCGAAGCTTATTTAAATTTAAATTATAGAACTTATATATATTTAATCTGGTGAAATGGATTCCATATTTGTAATCATCATAATTAATACAATATCATATTTTTAATATTGATTTTTTAATGAATAATAAAAACATTAAAATTTTCTTACCACAATTAATGTTAAAATGGTTTTACAAAGAGGGTAAAACTAATAATTTATTTTAATAATGCCACATTAACTTGTATACTTTTTATTGTTCAAATATATTCAAAATTATACTTTTATACATTTGAATTTATTTCCATATGGATCTAATTTTTAATAAATGCGATAATAAATTATTGGAATTATTTAAGAAATTCCATTTGTGTCCCTACCCTCAATTATAAAGGGTAACCTCATCTCCTCCCTTACTCATGAAATTTGGGGCTTCTAGATTGGCCAAACCTTATTACAAAACCTTCCTAGGTTACTTTCACTAACAATATATTTTATTTTATTCTCTTAAGACCACTATTTCAAGGATTCATGTGTAATCCAATGGAGGAGTCTAAAAGAGTAGTAAGTTAGAGGACTACAAAGCGAGTTAGAATTGAGGTAAGAGTTTTATATTACAATATCATTTTACCAGGATTGATCAATATTAAAATTATAATAATGAAATTATATTCTCCATATCTCACAAATATTATTTATTATTTTCTCCAGTATTTGTTTTTGTATATTATATTTTTTCGTTTCATTTTCCATTATTTAAGAACTCAACATACTCAAATAATGTTTTTAAGAAAAACCAACTCAATTTCTCTCATCCGTTGGAAATATTTTTATTTAATATATATATTTTCTTTAAAATGTTTTCAATAATGTTTTATAAATTCTATAAATATATATTAATGTAATTTTTACCCATGTTTTACTTTCTAAAAATTATTTAAAAGAACTTGTCATATCATTTTCAAAATGAGGTACCTTTGAAGTTATATTTAAAATATAGAAGTAATTTCATAACATACAATGCATGAATGTATTTTCATAATATGCTAAATTCACATAAATTTTAATCTTTCGTTATAGATTTCCCTATTATTTTTAATGAATTAATTTTCATAAAATTTCAAAAAAATATTAGATTCTAAATTAGTGATTTATAAATGGAAAGGGTATTTTCTTGAATAAATGTTATATTTTTATTTTAAATGTATTTTCATCTATAAAAACATCCATTGATGTTTATTATTCATTATTGGGGATATGACCTAATGTCCCCATCTTAATATTTTTCTATATGGTTTATAATTATTATGGTGAAGTATTGATAAAAACCAATTTCCTTCCATGGGTTTTGCATTGATGTTATGATAAATGTTTTCATGGTCTCATGTGTTATATATGAATGTATTTTGATTATGGTATCAGTGGGTTTTTTATTTAATTATAATTCCTTTATTAATGATCAATTTTTAATTATATCAATGGTTATATATGTGGTTATCCCAAACCCTAAATAGTGGTATACAAGAGGTTATTCAAATCCTAAAAGATGGTACATGTTAGGTTATCCCAATACTGAAGTACTTACATGAGTGGTTTTCCACATATTAACATATGATTAATTCCTTAGTAGGTATCCTAGAAATAATATTTCCATTATTATTATTATTCTATAATTTATTCCACTTGAGAATGGTTTATTAGACATGATATAATTAATTATTTATAACTTTTCATAAAACATTTTCTTATGAGAATGGGTAGATCCACAAGGAAGGACACACTATTTTATATTTAAGTCTGGGACTATGATGACAAAACAATAGGAATATAAAAAAACACATCCAAAATATTATTAAACTTCATCTGGTGGTGAAGTAGTGATAAGAATTGTAACACCCGAGACTTTTATGAGAAATATTTTGTTTTTATGTTATATAAATTATCAAAGGAATATTTCACTACACACAACACTATCTTGACTTTCTTTACACACAACTTCGGCCTTTCCTTGATAGCTTGTGTTGTACGCAATACCGAGTTTCACTAAATAATGATATGCTATTAAAATATTATTAAAACTAGCCGTTATGAATATTAATAACCACTTTTTGAAATTTTGTAAATTTTATTTTTCAAAATGGACTTCATTTTTGGATTCAGAATATCGAAATTAGCATAGGGTGAAATTTTGGAACTTTTCGGAAAACTTTCATATTCTGATGAATAGTGAAAATTAATAAATTTTATTAAAAAATAGTTTTTTAATAGAAATAATGAATAGTGATAAATTACTAATTTGAGTGGTTTTATTGTATATTTATAATATATTTTTACAATTTAATACAATGTTGTTCATTGGATGTAATTTCACATTTAAACTAGACATAAACAAGTGTCAATCTTTTGATAGTTATTATCTATTAAAAACACGCTATTTGTTTTGATGACTGGAATTAATTTTTAAATTAGTTAATGTAACTGATATGTTTTGAATTTGGTAAAATAAACATCATTTATGAATTAATAATATAAAATATAGCTTAGGCCTAATTTTTTGTATTTTTCTGGAAACTTTCATTTTTTTATGAATAGTGAAACCACTAAGTAGTGGTTAAAAAACTGAGGTTTTCATACAACATAATTTTACTGCTTCTGTGAGTAGAATTTCGAAAATCTGAGAGACACGGTTAATATCAAGGACTAAAATGTGGTTCAATGAGATGAAAATAATTTTTGGTGAATAGTAACTTTTTACTTTCTTTACCACGGTTAAAAGTAAATAGAGTAATTAAGGGTGAAAATGATATTATTATTACCCTAACACATGTCCTAATTCTATTGGATAAGTGTAATTCGACCAAAAACAACCTTAGGAATAACATATGACCATTTAGGCCCACATGAATTAGAATAGGAAATTTATTATTAATTTATTTAAAGAATGGTTAAAATAGTTAAATTCTACATTTAATAACTAAAGCATTTTTAATATATGGTTATACATAAGGTCAATTCGACTATAAATATTCATTAGAAAACTAAAAATACTTCCTACATAATGGTAGTTTATTTATAATGTTTAGAGATTAAATAATTAGATTTATATATGACACAATGATGATGTAGTAATTATCTTATTAATGAAATATTAACATAATTGACGTTATAAATACCCAAATAAAGGTAATTTGAGACTTTTTATGAATTAAACTAATTTTATATGTTAATATGACATGTTATTATTGATTTAATTAACTTTTTTTGAACTAATATTTCTCTTATGATTTTAACAAAAATTAATTACCAAATAGTGTCAAAATTGACATAAAATTGTTTTTTAAAAAATATTATATTATTAATTGTTATTTTATTCTTAGAAATCTAAGGTTCGGTCAAATGAGTTAGATAAGGTTATATATATTAATAATAAACAACTTGTGGTTCTTGTGTCTTGTTATAGTATGTTTATTAACCTTATAGTGTAAGAAAACAAGAAGACACGGTAAAAGTTAAATTATCTAACTTAAAGTTAAATCTAAATGATAAGGTTAAAATAGATACATAAACATGTCTAAATTCTATTTTATGATAGAATTTCGACCCATACCCACCTTATCTTCGAAAAAACTCAATTTGGAGCTATTAAAAACCGAATATGACTTTATAATAAAATAATATTTTTTGTTTTTCCAAATGTGCCCTTCTCCTCCCTTACAAAAGGGAACCTCCTCCCTCTTTTCCTAACACCACATTGAACCTTAAAGCTCGAACAAACCCTACAAAATTCTCTTCTCCACTTCCCTAGAAACATCTTAGAGGTCCTGGTCTTCTTCAAACACAAATTTTAGTTCCCTAAGAGGAGTTCTCAAAGAGGCGCTTCAAAGAAGAGGTAATGTCTGTTACTGATTATTTCAACATTATTTCTTCTTCCACTTATTCTTCTTTAGTTGTTTCATTATGAAGTAATTACCTAAGTATCACTCATATAGTGATATGTTATTATAAGTATAAAACAACCCTATTTCACCATCTATCCATCCTACGGAAAATGAAATCACTGCGCGTGCGTATGTACGGAATATCGTCTCCATGCCGTGGTGTAATCTATTTTCCACCACCACCTTACTTGGATGAGTATAATGGTTTAAATAATGAATATATATGATTATTGTAAAGTGATATTGATTCTGAAATACTATACATACACTCCAATACAATTCCACGATCATGGGAACGATATCATCACTCGTGCGTACGTACGGAATACTGTCTCCACGATGTGATGCGACTCGTTCTACAAGATCTTCAATGCATAATAATTATATAAATGATTTGAATGAATAAATATGATATATATTACAGTAATACCATTCTGGAAATGTGGTATCTACAACCTAAAAAGAAAAATAATAATTTATTCGAAAAAACACACATAAGAACAAAAAGTAATAAACATCCGAATAACAAGTAGTAATGAAATATTACTAATAAGAGGAAAAAAATATGACCATATATGATATCATAAAAATAATAATGATTCTGGAATAAGTCAATAACATTATTTAAATCATTATACAGGAGGTTCGGACACTTACAAAGCAAATCGGACATAAGGTAAGGGAAAATATCACAATCTCATTTTATCCGAGATTGTTTATAATTTGGTATTTATTGGGGTGTATTTTATCATCCACATTTATGTTTCCTCAATATTTAATATTGTTTCCATCCACCTACAATTGTTTAAATCCAATTTTACCCTTCGGTGAGTTTTTAGTAACAGATATGAAAGGAATCTTTTGTCGTTTTTCGTACGAGGTACGTTTTTACTTTTCCGAAAAAAGTACGAGAAGAATGTTTTTTTAACATATTCGGCATGAATGGATTTTTTAAAACATTATTTCCAAGAATATTAATTTTCAAGTTTTCATGATTATTTTTAATCAACTTCTTTTAGTTTAAAATTTTATGACATGTTAAGAAAGGAAAATTTTTTTGAAGTAGAAAGGATATTTTACTCAAGAATGGAGTTCAAGTGTTTTATCAATATTATTTTCCATCTAATATAATATAGGGTACTCTTTCTGTGTCTATTATTACATTGATTTGATTATATTGTGTTGGAATTATTTTTATGAATTCCCTTATCTTATATGAATGGTTTTATGATGTCATGTTGTTTAAGAATCACATTTTTATTACATGGGTTATGCAATGATGTATGATTTATGATTTTGGGAACACATAATAATGGTATCATTATGATATGGGTGGGACCTATATCTCCCTCCAATGCATTGGGTAAATATTTTATATCTCATGAGATAGACATGGCTGGAACGACATGTTAAACCGGTTCATTGAAACAGGACTGAAACGAGGAGTGAACTCGGTTCAGAAATAGACTTTGTCCACTCAGATAGTCTTGGAAATGAGTCTTGACTAATAAGAAATGATTTTCTATGATTATGTGTGTATGACAAAAAGTTTCTTGATTTATTTTATCATTATTGTTATTACATTTCACTACTATGATTTATCCCATGTTATGAAATTATGATCTCTTTTACAGGTTATGATTTCCAAAATGTTATGTTCTTATGAATATGATGTGATTGATATTTCTTTTGTATACCCTTACTGAGCATTTGAGCTCACCCTTTTGTATGTTTTCTTTCCCCAGGTCAGGAAGAAGGTTATTAAGTAGGATATTCCAAAAGGGACTCTAGATATGTTGAAATAAATGGGAGAAAATGTAGATGCTTTATGAACCGGTTGTTTATGTTTCCCAGTTTATAAAGACACTATACCTATACACTCCTTTCATGGTTTTGTTATATGTTGTAATAAGTGTACATAAATTTTGATGTATTAACAATGTATGTAAAGTATGGGTCATTATATTTGGTATTAGAGGAAAGGGATAGTCAACCTTTGGAAACTAGGATGTAAAATCCTTAGTAAGAACCCTATGGATAAGTCTATGCATAGAACAAAATCTTAGTGTTTTAGAAATGGCCATGAATAACCTATGATAAGACATTAAGTGTGAAATTTTATTCATGATTATGTGGTTTTCCTATTATAATTATTGTTGCTCACACTATTCTTATTGGTTTTAGTCAATGGCTGGAACCCGAAGGAACCGTGTTAATGCGGAATGCGTCGGGAAATGAATGATTTTCCCCCTGAGCAACCAAATGTTATGAGAGCTGGAATGAAAAATCTTGTAGCCATGCTCATACAACTTTCTCAAGCTATGAATCATGCAGGACATCCAAATGAGCAAAGGAAGGATCAACATTCTGTTAAATCCTTCATGAGGCGGCGTCCAACTTCATTCAGCAGGTCTACTGATCCATTAGTTGCTGAACAATGGATTAGTACTACTGAAATGATATTTTCAGTTCTTCAATGTTCTGAACATGATAAAGTCATCCTAGCAGTGTATCATTTGGAAGGAGATGCTGATCAATGGTGGAATGTTATTAAGAATACGAGGCAGAGGGATTAAATTGAGTCCATGGAATTGGACGAGTTCAAGAACTTATTTTTTAATAAGTACTTCCCTCGTATTCTCCGAACAAAGATGGAGAAGGAGTTCCTTTAACTAAAGCAAAAGGATGATGAATTTGTTGGTACCTATGAAGCAAATTTTACTAGACTTCAAGGTACGATTATGGTATTATTATCCAACCTGAGCGTAAGGTCGATCGATTCTTTAGCGGCTTAAAACCAAGTCTTCGAAGGGCCTTAGCCATAAGGGAATTAAATATCTATGAGGAAATCGTTCGATGTGCTCTCAAATTTGAGATGGAGATTGGAGTAACCCATCAGTCATTTGGGTTTGATAAGAAGAGGAAAATGGAATTCAAAGGAAAATATAAAGAGCACACTGAAAAGAAGATGAGATTTCCCTTATGCTCAATGTGCGGAATGAAACATGGAGGGAGTTGTCTTTAAGGGACAAGTAAATGTTTCAAATGTGTAAAGGAAGGTTATCGGGCATTTGAATGCCGCAATGATGGGAAGAATATGTCTAATGATTCAAACAAAGGAAGGGATACACATAATGAACCTACTACACTTTAATGTTTCAAGTGCAAGGAGATGGGGCATTATTCCAATCAATGCCCAAATGCAAGGGTTGATGATGATGGTCGACGTCAACAAACTCTTAAGGCTAAAGGCAAAGGAAAGTCACATGCAATTTCCATCAGTGATGTGAAGTACGATAACGATGTGGTGGAAGGTACACTTACCATCTACTCTAAAGTAGAAAATGATTAATTTGATTCATGGATCCACCCACTCTTTTATTTCTGAAGAATTTTCTAAGAGTATCACCGTATTACCTCAACAATTATATGTTGAGTAAGCTGTGACAACACCTAATGGCACAACAATCAATCAAAAGTTTATAATTTTTCCCCGATTGATGTTTGTGGGAAAGTGCTTCCTGAAAATCTTGTGATCCTTCCTATAGTGGAATTTGATGTGATTCTTGTCATGGATTAGCTTTCTTTATATGGAGCTCATATCAATTTCCAAAGAAGGAAAGTCACATTTCATATTCCAAATCAATCTATGATCGTCTATCGATGCAAGGATGAACATAACATTCCAGTGGAAATTTCTTCCATCTTATGGGTCTTGATTCTACTAAATGAGGGTTATTTATCTCAAATGGCTGGAGAGAAACTCATGATTAAGAATATTCCCATTGTATGGGAGTTTGACGATGTCTTTCCGGAGGAATTGCTGGGTCTTCCACCAAACCGTGAAGTTGTGTTTTCAATAGAACTCGTACCGGGTGTTTGCCTATTTCAAAGACACCTTATAGAATAGCCCCAATTGAGTTATAGTAATTGAAGAACCAACTCCAAGAGAATCGTGATAAGGGATTCATACACCCTAGTGCGTCACCTTGGGGAGAACATGTTCTGTTTGTTAAGAAGAAAGATGGATCAATGAGACTCTGCATTGATTATCGAGAACATCAAAAGATCACTATCAAGAACAAATATCCTCTCCCGCGCATTGATGATTTATTTGACCAACTACGAGGAGCTCAATACTTTTCCAAGATTGATCTTCGTTCAGGGTATCACCAATTAAGGGTCAAAAGGGAGGATATACAAAAAACGGCTTTCCGTACAAGGTATGGACACTATGAATTTATAGTGATGCTATTTGGTCTTACTAATTCCCCTGCTATCTTCATGGATTCGATGAATAGATTCTTTAGAGACTATCTTGATCAGTTCTTGGTAGTCTTTATAGATGATATTCTTGACTTTTCAAAGAGTAAGTAAGAACATGAAGATCACTTGAGAATTATATTGAAGACCCTGAGAAATGATAAGCTTTATTTCAAATTTACCAAGTGTGAATTTTTGCTTCAAAAAGTTGAATTTTTGGGACACATAATCTCAAAAGAAGGGATATCTATGGATCCAGCAAAAACCGAGGTTATCGAAAGATGGTCGATACGAACAACAGTAACTGAGATCCGAAGTTTTTTGGTTTGGCTGGATATTATCGATGTTTTGTGAAAGATTTTTCACAATTATCTAATCCACTCACCAAGTTGACTCGGAAAGGAGTTAAGTTTGTTTGGACGGATGAATGTGAAGAGAATTTCAAGGAGTTGAAAAGAAGGTTATACAGTGCACCTGTAATCACACTTCCTTATAGTGGAGAATGGTTTGTCATATATAGTGATGCATCTAAGAAGGGATAGGGGTGTGTTCTTATGTAAAATGATATGGTGATAGCTTATGCATCACGACAGTTGAAAATCCAAGAGAAAAATCACCCAAATCATGATTCGGAGTTAGCTTAGGTAATCATTGCATTAGAGATTTGGAGGCATTATCTTTATAGAGAGAGGTGTGATATTTATACATATCATAAAAGTTTAAAGTATATTTTCACACAAAAGGAGATGAATATGCGCCAAAGAAGATGGTTGGAGCTGATTATGGATTACGACTACTCAATTCATTACCACCCTGGGAAAGCAAACAAGGTGGCAGAAGCATTAAGTTGACAAGACCATGCTAGATTATCCAAGATGAGGATCATAAAAGATCCAATATTTATGGATTTACAAAGTATGGATCTTGGAATTATAATGGAAGGGAAAAAATCATATCTTACTCAATTGAATGTTCAACCATCTATACATGTGAAGATTAAAGAGGCGCAGAAAGAAGATGCAGAGTTACAAAAGAAGGTGAGAAATATTCCTGAATTCAACCTTGATTGTGATGGGATAATAAAGTGCAGGAATCAGGTTTGTGTTCCTCCCATCCTAGAATTAAAGAATGAGCTTCTGGATGGGGCTCATAGTTCATCATTCCCTATTCATCCTGGAAGCACAAAGATGTATAGGGACCTGAATAAGTATTTCTAGTGGGATCACTACCAGAAAAATAGTTTTTCGTAGCGCCCCCCATTATCAGCGCTTTTGTTAGCGCTGATAAAGGGCCCCCCTTTATCAACGCTTGCTTAGTAGCGCTGATAAAGGGACCCCCTTTATCAGCGCTTGCTTAGTAGCGCTGATAAAGGGGTCCTTTATCAGCGCTTTTTTTAGCGCTGATAAAGGGTCGGCTTCAAAAAAATTAACATATATTAATATATTAATATATAAATTTAGTTATATTGTTATATAAATATAATATATAATTTTTAAATATATTTTAGATAAGTATAAATGTACATTTACACTTATTATACTTAATATATAAGATATTTAGTGAAAAAGACTTCTTAAAAAATTAAAAAAATATTTTTAATTAATATTTTGATAATCATTATGGAGTAATAGTCATTTAATAAAAATTTGAGGACTAAAAAAATTAAAAAAATTAAAAAAAGATCGAAAATATGTTGAAAACGCAACTCAAACTTCAAATGGCTATAACTTTTGATCCGGATGTCCGTTTGAGCTCTACCACATATCAAATCGAAGCCTGCGACGATCTCTACGTCGCTATGGCTTGGGGGGACCTCAGTCAAGCGACTTTCGTGGCCAAAAGAGGCCCAGAAGGCCTCCATAACTGAGTTTTTAGTCGGGGTACCCCGACTTTTTAACATTTTGTGGATTTTCACCCTCGTTTAAGGGGGTATTATTGGATTTTTTTGGTGGGGTATGAATTTATTCCAAGGTATTACATTCATATTGATATTATTTTTTTGAAATTTAATCATTTTTTATAATTCACTGCTATTTATAATCAAATATATAACAATATATTCATATTTTTTAAATATTCACGCCTAAAAATTTAATTATAAATATAAATAATAAAATATATTTACATATAAAATATATTAGCTTTATCTAAATAATAACTAACATACATTTTATTTAAAATACCAATATATGAATATTTATATACCTATATATTAAACTAACTATATATATATTAATCTAAGTATATATATATATTAATCTAACTATATATATATTAAATTAATAACTATATATATACATTAATATAACTACATAAATATATATTAGTATTACTATAAATATATATATTAATATCACCATAAATATATATATTAATATCACTATATATATATATTAATATAACTATATAAATATATATTCATATATATTCATATAACTATATATATGATAATATAACTATATATATGTTAATATAAATATATATATGTTAATATAACTATACATATATATTAATATAAATATAAATTACTATACGAATAAATATAACTAAATATATATATATATAGATATATATATATATTAATACCACTATATATATATATATTAATATTACTATATATATTATAATATAACTATATAACTATATATTATAATATAACTATATATATCTATTAATATAAATATATATTACTAGACGAATAAATATAACTAAATATATAAATATATATATAGAGAGATATCATGAATTAGAAACCAAATCAAAATAGAGTAGTGGTAAGGGCTTAGGCGCGCAGGGGGGAGGTCTCGAGTTCAAATCCTAGTGGAGGCAGGGGTGCGCGCGCATGGGGAATATTGGAGCAAGCGCTGTTATAGGGTGGAGGGGGTGCGTGGGGTGCGTGGGGTGTTGTATAGGGGCCGAAAAGCGCTGTAAAAGGGGGGGGGGGTCAAGCGCTATAACCCCCCCGATTGGCATTTTTTTTTAATTTTTTTTAATTTTTTTAATTTTTTAAAAATTTTTAAAATTTTTTTAACTTTTATCAGCGCTTTATTAAAAGAGCTGATATAGGACCCCTTTATCAGCGCTAAAAAAAGCACTGATAAAGGGGTACTTTTATCATCGCTTTTTTTAGCGCTGATAAAAGACCCCTTTTATCAGCGCTTTTTTTTTGCGCTGATAAAGGGGTCCTATATCAGCGCTTTTAGGAGCGCTGATAAAGGGGACCCTCCCCCCTTTATCTACGCTGGCTTTATCAGTGCCTTTCTAGCACTGATCAAGGCCATTTTTAGCGCTGATAAAGGCCATGTTTGTAGTAGTGTATGTCATGAAAAGAGATTTTGCTGAATATGTCTGTAGATGCTTGGTTTGTCAGCAAGTTAAAGGTGAGAGACAGAAGTCTAAGGGGATGTTACAACCATTACCCATACTAGAATGGAAATGGTAAAACATCACTATGGACTTTGTCACTGGACTTCCTAAAACATCCAAAGGTAATAATGCTATCTGGGTCATAGTTGATCATCTGACAAAGTCAATACACATCATCGCTATTAGAGAGGATTTCTCTCTGGATCAACTTTCTAGGATATATGTAAAGGAAGTGGTAATATTGCATGGAGTACCACTTTCTATTATATCTGATCAGGATCTGAGATTTACCTCAATGTTCTGGCGAAGTCTTCAGCATTATCTGGATACATAGTTGAGTTTCAGCACTACTTATCAACCTCAGACAGACGGTCAGTCCTAGAGGACAATTCAAACTCTAGAAGATATGTTGTGAGCTTTCTCTATGGATTTCAAAGGTGTTGGGGATCAACACCTAACTTTGGTGGAATTTTCATATAATAATAGCTTTCACTCCAGTATTTAGATGGCTCCTTATGAAGCTCTCTATGGAAAGAAATGCAGGACTCCATCTTGCTGGGATGAAGTTGGGGAATGAAAGCTATTAGGACCTGATCTTGTTGATGAGATGGCAGAAAAGGTCCGATCTATTCAACAACACATAAGAGCAGCTCAGAGTCGACAAAAAAGTTATGCCGACAACCTAGGAAAAGACCTAGAGTTTGATGTTCGTGATAAAGTGTTCTTACGAATATCTCCTTGGAAGAGGGTCATGAGATTTGAAAAGAAGGGGAAGTTGAGCCCTAGATATATCGGTCCTTTCGAAATACTGGATCGTGTTGGAAAGGTATCTTACCGATTGGCGCTTCCACCGAATCACTCTCAAGTTCACGATGTGTTCCATGTATCTCTCCTGAGAAAGTACATAACTGATCCTTCACATGTACTTAGCTCAGATGTTGTACGGATGGAGCAAGATCTTTCTAATCAAGAACAACCGATAGAGATTCTGGAACATAGTGAAAAAGTCCTACGGAACAAGACCACTCGCATGGTGAAAGTTTTATGGAGGAACCACCAGTTAGAAGAAGCTACATGTGTGCTTGAGGATATGATGAGGGAAAGGTATCCTCATCTGTTTGTTACAAATGACAAATTTCGAGGGCGAAATTCATTTTAAGTGGGGTAGAATATAACACCCAATACTTTTATGAGAAATATTATGTTTTTATGTTTTATAAATCATCAAAGGAATTTTTCACTGCTCAAAACACTATCTTGGCTTGCTTTACACGCAATCGCGCCTTCCTCGATAGCGTGTGTCGTACACAATACCGAGTTTCACTAAACAACGATATGCTATTAAAATATTATTAAAACTATCCGTTATGAATCGTAATAACCACTTTTTGAAATTTTGTAAATTTTATTTTTCAAAGTAGACTTCATTTTTGGATTCAGAATATCGAAATTAGCTTAGGGTGAAATTTTGGTACTTTTTGGATAACTTTCATATTCTGATGAATAGTGAAAATAACAAAAATTTAATTAAAAACAACTTTTTTAATCGAAATAATTAATAGTGATAAATTATTAATTTGGGTGGTTTTAAAGTATATTTAGAATGTATTTTTACAATGTAATACAATGTTGTTCATTTGATGTAATTTCACATTTAAACCAGACATAAACAAGTGTCAATCTTTTGATAGTTATTATCTTTTAAAAACACGCTATTTGTTTTGACGACGAGAATTAATTTTTAAATTAGTTAATGTAACTGATATGTTTTGAATTTTGAAAAATAAAAATCATTTTTGAATTCATAATATCTAATATATCTTAGGCCTAATTTTTGGTGTTTTTCTGGAAACATTCATTTTTTGATGAATAGTCAAACCACTAAGTGGTAGTTAAAAAAACTGAATTTTTCATAAAACTTAATTTTACCACTTCTGTGAGCAGAATTTCGAAAATCCGAGAGACATGGTTAATATCAAGGACTAAAATGTGGTTTCATGAGATAAAAATAATTTTTGGTGAATAGTAAATGTTTTCTTTTTTTACCATGGTTAAAAGTAAATAGGGTAATTGAGGGTAAAAATGATATTATTATTACCCTAACACATGTCCTAATTCTATTGTATAAGTGTAATTCGACCAAAAACAACCTTAGGAATAACATATGACCATTTAGGCCAACATGGATTAGATTAGAAAATTTATTATTAATTTATTTAAAGAAGCGTTAAAATAGATAAAATCAACGTTTAATAACTAAAGAATTTTTAATATAGGGTTATACATAAGATAAATTCGACTATAAATATTCATTAAAAAGATACAACTATTTCCTACATAATGGTATTTTATTTATAATTTTTAGACATTAAATAAATTAATTTATATATGACACAATGATGATGCAGTAATTATCATATTAATGAAATATTAATATAATTGATGTTATTAATACCCAAATAAATGTAATTTGAGACTTTTTATGAATTAAACTAATTTTATATGTTAATATGACATGTTATTATTGATTTAAATGACTTTTTTTTGAACTAATATTTCTTATATGATTTTCACAAAAATCAATTACCAAATAGTGTCAAAATTGACATAATATTGTTTTTAAAACAAATATTATATTATTAATTGTTATTTTATTCTTAAAAACTAAGGTTCGACCAAATGACTTAGATAAGGTTATATATATTAATAATAAAAAACTTGGGGTTCTTTTGGATTGTTATAGTATGTTTATTAACCTTATAGTGTAAGAAAACAAGAAGACACGGTAAAAGTTAAATTATCTAACTTAAAGTTAAATCTAAATGATAAGGTTAAAATAGATACCTAAAATTGACTAAATTATATTCGAGGAGAGGATTTCGACCCATCCCCACCTTAGCTTAAAAATAACTCAATTTGGATATATTATTATCCAAATATGACTTTATAATAAAATAATATTTTTAGTTTTTCCAAAGGTGCCCCTCTCCTCCCTTGTAAAAGGGCACCTCCTCCCTCTTTTCCTCACACCACATTGAACATTAAATCTCTGCCAACCCCTGAAAAATTCTCTTATCCACTTCCCTAGAAACATCCTAGAGGTCCTGGTCTTCTTCAATGGCCAATTTTAGTTCCCTATGAGGAGGTCTCAAAGAGAAGCTTCAAAGAAGAGGTAATGTCCGTTACTGATTATTTCAACTTTATTACTTCTTCCATTTCTTCTTATTTAGTTGTTTCATTATGAAGTAATAAAATCAGTATCACTCATATACTGATATGTTATTATAAGAATTAAACAACCCTATTTCACCATCTATCCATCCTAAAATAAACGAAATCACCTCGCGTGCGTACGTACGGAATACCGTGTCCAGGCCATGGTGTAATCTATTTTCCACCACCACCTTACTTGGATGGTTATAATGGTGTAAATAATAACTATATATGATTATTGTAAATTGATATTGATTCTATAATAGTATACATACACTCCAATACAATTCCACGATCATGGGAATGATATCATCGCTCGTGCGTACGTACGAAATACCATCTCCACAATGTGATGTGACTCGTTCTACATGAACTTCATTGAATAATGATTATATAAATGAATTTAATGAATTAATATGATATATATTACACTAATAACATTCTGGAAATTAGGTATCAACATCCTAAAAAGAAAAATAAGAATTTATTCGACAAAACACGCATAAGAACAAAAAGTAATAAACACCCGAATAACAAGTAGTAATGAAATATTAATAATAAGAAGCTAATAATATGACCATATATGATATCATTAAAATAAGTATGATTATGGAAGAAGTCGATAACATTATTTAAATCATTATACATGAGGTTCATACACTTATGACACAAATCGGACCTAAGGTAAGGGAAAATATCACAATCTCATTTTATCCGAGATTGTTTATAATTTCGTATTTACTGGGGTGTATTTTATCATCCACATCCATATTTCCTGAATATGTAATATTGTTTCCATCCACCTACAATTTTTTAAATCCAATTTTACCCTTCGGTGAGTTTTTAGTAAAATATATTAAAGGAATCTTTTGTCATTTTTCGTATAAGGAATTTTTTGACCTTTCCGACAAAAGTACGAGAAGAATGTTTTTTTAACTTATACGACATGAATGTATTTTTAAAAAATTATTTCCAATAAAATTCCTTTACATGTTTTCAAGATTATTTTTAATCAACTTCTTTTAGTTTAAAATTGTATGACATGTTAAGAAAGGAAAGTGTTTTTGAAGTAGAAAGGATATTTTCCTCAAGAATGGAGTTCAAGTGTTTTATCAATATTATTTTCCATCTAAGATAATAGAGGGTTATGATTCTATCCCTATTATTACATTGATTTGATTATGTTTTGATGGAATTATTTTTATGAATTCCTTTATCTTATATGAATTGTTTTATGATTTCATGTTGTTTAAGAATCCAATTTTTATTACATGGGTTATGTAATGATGTATGATTTATGATTTTTTGGCACACATAAGAATGGTATCATTATAAGATGGGTGGGACCTATATCTCCCTCCAATTCACTGGGTAAAGATTTTATATCTCATGAGATAGACATGGCTAGAACGGCAAGATAAACTGGTTCAGTGAAATAGGACTGAAACGAAGAGTGAACTCGGTTCAGAAATGGTCTTTGTTCACTAAGATATTCATGGAAATTAATATTGACTAATAAGAAATTATTTTCTACGATTATGTGTCTATTACAAAAAGTTTCATGTTTTAAGTTATGATTATTGGGATTACATTTCACTATTATGATTTATCCTATGTTATGAAATTATGATCTCTTTTGCAGGTTAAGATTTCCAAAATGTTATGTTCTTATGAATATTATTTGATTGATATTTCTTTGGTATACCCTTACTGAGAATTTGATCTCACACTTTTGTATGTTTTCTTTCATCGGGTCAGGAATAAGGTTATTAAGTAGGATATGCCAAAAGGGACTCTAGATATGATAAAATAAATGGGAGACAATGTAGATGCATTATGAACCAGTTGTTTTTATTTCCCAGTTTCTAAAGACACTATACCTATATGGTCCTTTCATGGTTTTGTTATATGTTGTAATAAGTGTACTTCAATTTTGATGTATTAACAATGTATGTAATGTATGGGTCGTTATAAGAATAATATTTTCTGGGGGTGTGAATGTGAGTCCGAGAAAAGAAAGAGGTCAATATTGAGGACATAAGAAGAAAACTGGTGAATGATACCAGTTGATTATGTATGAGCATTCATATGGTTGTGTATTATATGGATTTCCCTTTTTTTCATGAATTTTACTTTTATCACATGAAACTGATTCAAAGTTGTTAACCCAACTTTTTTTTTTCTAGTCAACTTCTGACTGAAAGATCCAACATCTTCTCATCTGTAGATGTCCTCGGATCATAGGGTGATAAAAAATCTGTTATCACTTAAATCAAATCGTTAGTTGAACTCATTGTTCTATCCTCCCCTGATCTTGATTTAATTTTCATTCAAATCCATAGATTTTAAACAGTTTGAATTTAAGCACTATGAAGATCTTTTTTTCTAAAACATGATGTTTTTTAAAAAAAATTCAGTAGAGAAATCAATATCATAATATATTCAGGAAAATATATGAACAGTGTAAATTAAATCCATGAATACATCCTCTTTCTCAGCTGTGTTTATCTTAAAATCAAGGATTCATTTAACATATTTAGTTATTTTACAAAAGAATGATCTATATATAATGAAATTAAGAAAAACGGGAAGAGGGTGGATTATCTCAATCCCATAGCTCCCATTCCAGTTCTCTCAGTAATATCATGTATCAGTTGATCTAGGAAAACTATTTGTTCTCCTCATCCTTCCTTATGTCCCTTTTTTACAACCAAGTGTTTATGACTACGATTCTATTAAAAACCTAGATTCCCACCACTTCGTTCTCCAATATCACACTCATTTTTCCAGGAGGAACTCCTTGGTTTCCTAGTGGCTTGCTTTCCACCATACTTCATCCTCATTGGTGACCATATCTAGGCAACCTTAAATATTATGTGCCACTCCATGAGAATCCTAGCCATGTTGTTACCATAATAGAAAACTCAGAAACCCTCTTTGTGGGATGATGAATATTTGGAATCACCATGTAATGATGATAAGTCCATATGTCCTTTATTTAATTCACATCATCATGGGATCCACCCATAATTAATCTCTCTTAAAAAATTAATGAAAACATAAATAATAATTTTCATCATGCATCATAGGTGCATTGGAAGTTTTCAATTAAATTCTCCTTGTTAAAGGATTCACTATTAACATGCCCATTTTAACTATGTGGCTAATTTACTACTTATATATGATTGACATATTATTGGAATTCTTCAATATAGGTTAATTGTTTGATACACGTAATTTCAAACTAAACCAACTTAGGACATATCTAATCTACCCAAATAGCCAATATCTGATGTATCTGATATGCCTATGTAGCCAATTTTACGACTTTTCTGATTTCCTAAATGTTGGAGATTGAGATGCATGTATCTATTTCCCACATAGATGACCGAGACAATGTAATTTATTATTGATGTAGTACATTAATGATATAGGCTATTTGACCTCCAGAAATGATTTCTTACATAGTTGTTTGAGCTACTTGTAGAAATATTTGTGGATGCATCTGAATTATGACTTTCTCTCTAACTATCATACCCCATTGGTCACTTCTTCAGTATTTTCCAACACATCTTCATTCCAAATCTAAAACAATGAGTGATAGATGAATAGTATGGCTGATAATTATGAAAATATTATTCCCTTTATGATCACACTTTGAAAAAAATGTACCATCCACTTTATCTATTTAAAAAATCACATTGACCATTTAAAAATGGTTTCCAGTAAACTTGAGAGGAGGAAAATCAACAAGAAGAAGTGAATGTGAATTATTCAATCACTCAATCCACATTGTAGCACACTTTAGTACATAATATTTTGGGTCTTAGTTTACAATACACTTCAAATGGGGACCCCCACATTGACAAAGGTGATAGAGGCTCCATCCTTATCAGTTTCCATATGAACATCACTATCAGCTATGAAAAAATATTCTCCAAACCCAAACTAGTGGTTGACATAAGATTCATAAACCTTAAGGTGTACTCTTAGCTTGGGGGAACTCCTCTTCTAGATGTACCCAAGATATATTCGGTGTACAGATGATCCATATGAGAGGTATTTATAATGAAATTCGTATTTTATTCTCTTCTTTTTATTTCATGTATAGATAATTCATTATGGTGTAATTTTTTCATAGATATAAATTGGTTTACACATTATAGTTGCTAAAATTTTACTTAAGTAACATAGATCATACGAGAACCCAAAATAGAAATTTTAAATATAAAATTCAATGAATAAAACATTCCAGTAGATGTGTTCAAAATTTTATAATTCATTATTATACACACAATTGTAAAATAGATATTCATTTAATTCATCAAAATTGACATGAAAAAATGTGGCAAAATGGTACCATATCAAACTACCCCACACATAAATGTTTTTTTCCTAAAAAAATTTCATTCTTTTTATCGTTGTAAAATATAAAATAAATAATTTCATAGTAAACTATAAATAAATAATGGGGATTAATTTAATTATAGATGAATTGAATCTAAGGTATGATAGAATTTTCAAATAATGTCCATCGGAGGTTCTTCCTAGTTCAAATACACACAAGGATTCTATGGAATGTTGATTTATTCCCTATTAAATATGTCACATGTCTTATATCAAGTCATGAACTTCACTACTTAAATTAGAAATTCATGTTCGAATTATAAGAGTTTTGAATGAATATATTTAAGTAAAAACATCTTAATAAGAGGCCCCATTAATTATCTATTTATTGTTAGTTCCAAACATTCAAAATTAATTTTTATCAATTCATTAAAACAACACTTATGATTTTCATATTATTCAATTTACACCTTCTTTATATGGGTTAAATATTCCCCTCACATTGATGAGGTCATTGTGGACAAGGCCAATTATTTTTAAGTTTACATATTTAAAACGTTTTGTATACCAATGTGTGAAGAACATACTGATTTTCAATTTTATTATAGAAACACATAGTGTGGACATATCTCAAAGAATCACAATGGGATCCCAATTACTAATTTAACTATAGATTGAAAGGAATTATATTACTATCACAGGATTCAAATCCTAAAGGTCATTGATTGTCAAACAGAGAGTCCCATAGGATTGATTACCAATTTATAGTTTCCTCAATTAATGATCACAATTCCAAAAGTGTCTATACTATCCTAATCCTTTTCTTAGTTCCTAAGTAAAACATCCATTAAAAAAACATACAAAAACACTCAGTAATCATACCACCAAACAATTATATAATCAATGAAAACATCAAAAAATGTTATGTTATTATCTTGTATGAATGAAATAATTTAGTGTAATTTGAAACCTATGTTTGTCAGTTTGAAGGAATTTATATCATTTTTATTGTTTTTAAAATAAAATTTAAGGAGATTTTGTTGTTTTTACAATAAAATCATAACTAAGATAAATTAAATACCCCTCTACCACACACATAAAACCCAAAATTTTCCATAATTTTGTATCCTAATGTTGGAGGGATAGTTCTTAAAGTTTATTTTACAATTCAGTAGAAAAAGGAATTTTGAATGGGGTCACAGGAAAGTTCAAAAATATCTTCAACACACATCAAAATATTATTATAACCAAAATATGTTTTTGGTAGATCATTATTTTTATTATAATCCATTGACATGATTATTTCCAAAACATAGTATAATAAGTATAATGATAAAGAATATTTCACAATAGAATTGTAATGAATGTGATTTTAATGGGTCAAATATGGTTTCATAATTAAAATCAACATAATTTTCAACATTATAGAATTCAATAGCAAAAACCCATGTAAGAAAGCAAGAATAGTATTTACACAAGATAATTGGGTATTCCCCTACCCTTAATCCATATAATTATGTTGTAAAATATATATAGGTAATGGAAATAGAAAATTAAAAACAACACTTCCTAAATGTGAGATCTCTTAGAATTCATTTTTATTTAAAATTTCCTCCTCTATTACCCTTAATGAATTCCTCTAGTCAGTCCATTAAATTTCTTGAAAGTTTATTATAATCTAAATAATAGTATAAAAAATAAATTTTATGAAAATTTTCAATAAAATATTGAGTTTAGTAGGTTTTATATAGATAATATAGTGAATTTCTCCCATATTTTCCCCTGCTGATTTTATGGCAGTAGTAACACTCATATAGTAACAATTTTGATGATAACAATTGTAGGAGAATTAGAATACTAGAGAATCATAAAAAAATAGTTAATTTTATTGGAAAATTTTATAAAAAGATACAAATAATGTCCATGAATTAGTTCCCATGAGATACTAAGTTTATAGTATTAGTTATACTTGAGATAGATTTAACCTGCATGAAAAGTAATGGAATCCATGACCCTTGGTTTTCTTTCAAATAAATTTTTTATTCTATGAAAATTAAATAAAAATTTAATGTTTTCCCCTCCAACTAGATCCACATATCCATTAATAAAAACTCATATAATTATATATGGTCTTGACCACTTGGTTTTAAATTTTCGTTTGAAATGTTTCAGCTTAGAATTGTATAAATGGACCCTCTAACCATTATTGAAATTCCAAATATAAAATACTGATTCATGAATGATTATTTAACCCTGTTTAAATTTATAATTTTCATATGATTCAATCCAAATTTCCTCTAGACCACTTAGCCCTAAAAACCTCATAACACTAGTAGACAGGATGTTAAAGTTCAAGAACTTCACAACTCAAAATACTTTTGATATAGTTCCACAGGAAGATGAAAAGTATTTCCAAAGATAAATATGAATGATTGACTCTATATTAATGTATTGAAATTATTTATGTATTTCTACAGAGCCTCATCAAACTTCGTAGGAAAATCCTTTAAAAAGCTATAAACTGTCTTCAACAGAATCTATTTGAGCTATATATTAGACACTTCGGTCTATTCTCTGGATTTTGTGTGGTAGTTACTGCCAATTATTTGATAAAATCCATATATTTCAATTAAATTATTAAACTAATAAATTTTAAAATGAGTTATTTTTTTCTAATGAATTCTATAGGAACTCCAAACCAGGAAAATATTTTTTTCGTGATGAATTTCACCAAACTAGAAACATAATTTTTGGGAGGATCCACTACCTAAAACAATTTTCACACATGATCTACAAGAAAAATAATATATTCATTTCTATAATTTTATGATAATTTTCTCATGAAAAAAATTAGCCTAACATCGCAAATTTTGACCTATAGTATTCCTTTTTCAAGATATTTATTCCTTATATCTATATTTCAAATAATATTTCACATGTTACTTCCAATAACAAAACTCATAGCATATTCGAATAGTGTTTACTAATATAAACCATCCAAATGATATTTTTGAGTAGTCCTTTTCACTCTATGGTGTCCACATAATGTGGTTAATGATAGCTCTAATGGATGGGTAAAATTTCACCCTAACCTATACACCTAATCCAAAGACATTAATACACACTAAAAAAATAGGGTTACTCCAAAATCTATATTTCAACATATATATAAACCAATTCATTTACATATATGAAGGTCCTTTTAGAATAAAACCCTTTCCCATAATGTTAGCATAAACTGTAAACTAAACATATTGCTTTAATGATGCCTCAAAAAATTATTCTTATGGGAAAGCTGGGTTGGCCTCCCATGGTTCCAATTTTTTTGTTGGGAATCCTAGAAAAATAGTATATGACCACATTTAACCCCTCCTAATCCTTGGATACCAAATGAAATTTCGGAAACTGAGGATTCCGCCTCAAGAGAATTTGATTTGAGTCCATCTTAGCTAGTAGGTACTTGAGGGATGAATGGTTAGTGAAATTGATCCCACAAAAATATTATAGTTAAGGTAAGTGATCAATTTTGAAGTTTCATGTTTATCCTAATTTTATTTAGTGAAATATAGAAATTTCTCATCAAAAATAAATGGCCTGTCTTTAAGAAGAATAGGGCATAGTTCCCTAGTTATATTGGAAAAATCTTTCGTGACCCACCTATAAAATAATGAATCTCCTTAAAATAATATAATCCTATAGGAATTCCTGGGTGGCATAATATTTTCAATTACCTCAATTTTGGCATTATCAATTTACAGTCTATTCTTAGAAATATTCGGACCCAAAAAAAATCTTTTAGTGTCCATCACGAAAAAATTTTCCAATTTCCAAATATGATTTTCATTATGAAATAATTCCAAAAAAACATGAATATTTTAAATGAAATTTTTAAAAAACCATTCTGAGAACTAAAAATTTATCCATAAATAATCAATAATTAATTATATCTCATCCAAGATCATCTAGCTAATGAATCTATGAAAAGTGTTTGGAGTACCCCCAAATCGAAAGTGGATTCATCGATAGGTAAATGTCCCATACTTATAATTGAATTAGTCCTTTTACAGAAACTCTGAAGATATATCAATCTGGTTTTAGCTAGAGTATCAATCAAGAAAATTAATATACTCATTACTAGCTATACTCAATTGAATTTTATATAAAAATATCATGGATAATTGATCCTTCCTTATATAATCAATTATATTTCAAAAGTATATAAAAACCCTCTATTTTTTCACAGTTTTTTTTTTGATTTTTTTCATTCCATTCATTTTTCAGAATAGTAAATTAAATCTTCTTATACACTACTTGGTCAAGACCTACCGAAATTCTATAAAAAGAAGGAAATATTATTCATGTATTATCACTTCCTATGAGAACCATTACTTAATGTTTAGGTTAAGTTATATCCTATATTACACCATTGGTTTACACATAGGCTCTATGAGGATTTCATTCAATATAAAAAATGTAATTAGTCCATTGATATCAGTAATTGAAAACCCAAAAAAAATATTTATACTTCCTCTGAAAACTCTGTAAGTTCTACACTAGAATTTCCCCTAATTTAGATGAGATAATTAAAGGAAGTGTAGAAGACTCACCTAAAAAATAATTTTTAAATGTGATGTAAGAGGCTTGAGCTCTAGATGAGGTGGTTATTATCTTAAGGGAAGACACATAGGCTTGGGTGGTCCAATGTCCTCTTGCTGCATCAAAAATAAGATAGTAAAGAATTCTCCTTGTTCCTCACTATTAATTCTATAAAATTATTCCTCATATATATATATATATATCAAGTCAATATGTGTTCTAAGTAAATATTTTATAGGTGTTACATGAATTATACCTCAAACTCATCTAATGGATCCTTATCCATTTTAGAACAAATTCTCATACATGTTTCATAAGGTAACTCATGCATATCATTAATTTCTTCTATAAACATCAAAAACTCATCTTAATCCTCAATGATATATTTTTCGTACCTCAAAAGGTCATATCTATGACATATTGGGGCTTATTTGGGTAATTTTTTTTTGAAAACACCATATTCCTCTTTTTGTTCACACAGTTTAATAATTAATTTTTCTTTTGAGACATCAATGATTTCTCCCTCTATGTCTATAAATGTCCCACCAAGGATTATAGGAACCTCCTAGTCTCACTGAATATCATGTATATAAAAATCAGGGGGCATTGTTTGAATTGATTTTATTTATGGTTTTAAGATAATAGGGAATCTTAATCATTTCATCCATGAAATGAATGTCAATGTTTTGTTTTTAAAAACTTTTGGAAATTTCAACAGTTTAGAATCATGGATTTATTTTTAAATTATATATCAAAAAGTAATTTTTAATGAAGTTTACCGAACAATTTTATTAACCCCTTTAACTTTTTCATAATTATTTTCTTCCCTTTAAACTATTTTTTAAATCCATTTTCTTATTGGTTTTTAGTTGGGAAAACAGGAATCATAGTGTTTCAAGTGATGGTTTCCAAATTTCATAAAAAAAATCATTAGATTTTAGTTTCCAAATTCATTAAGTTTTTCTATTTAAGAATATTAGGATACATTACTATATTATTTGTGGATTTGATTCCCAATCCAATTTTTTTAATCCATGGATGTTTATCTCGAGTTTACATTGGTGGTATTTGGAATATTACCCTTGTATATACTAACAAATTTTATAGCCAACTACCATATTTGAATTTCCAAATCTTCATCCTATAATCAATATTTACTATTTTAAAATCGATTTTGGACTTTTTTTAATAAAACCTTCCTATTAGCTATTGGAAAAATCCTATTACATCATATTTTGAGTTTAATGATATCGGAATTTGGATGGGGTTGGAACTGTTGCCTAGGTGGTTTCTGGAAACCAGGGGAGAGATAGGTCTACAAACTCCATGGTCAATATAATTAAGAATTGTAAGATTATAATACTCTAAGTTATAATTATTTGAAATTTTTTATTTTTTAGGATTCATCCTAGGATCATATCCAAAAAATGGAATTTTATTGAGCATAGGTAGGGAAAAAAATATTTAGAAAACATGAGTTTATGTGCCCAAACATGATATAATGGTGAAACTTCTCCCAAAGAGTGTTTTGATTATTTTTATTGGAAAATATAGAAACTTTTTCTTGAACTTGTAGAACATGACTAAGAACGAACCCACAATTTTTCTTATACGATAGAATTTGGGCTGTATTTAATGTGGTAATGTATTAATGATTTGTTTCAGTTCTTCAACATTTCTATCTTTGAAACTTCCACTAGTAGATTTGTCAACCAATGTTTCAGGGTAAGGGGGTAATTCTATTGAATAATATGTGAATAAGTAATTAGATAGTGCATTGGTTGTCCATAAATTATATATGTAATCCGCTAAATTAATCCTACGCTTCATGAAAATGTTATCAGACATCTTATAGGATCCTAGTGATTATTTGATGGATTTTAGAAGTAATTCTACAAGGGATAAATTTCATGGTGAATGCAATGTAAAAATGATCCTAGGTGAGAAATATTTCATATTATAAATATTTAATCCATTTTCAATCATTTTACATGACTCAAAAATGGTAAAATCCCATTTAACATCATCCTCACCCTGGTCTCTTAGTGGAATATTCTAAACACTATAATAGAAGCCCCCAATGTTGTTAACAGAGTCTTCGATGGGCATTCCCATGATGGTTGAAAGTTGGTACAACATAGATTGTTTTATTTCATAATTACTAGAACATTCTAAAAGACTAATGCATGATGCATTTCTAGATAAAATAAGAAAAAATAACTTTCTCAAACTATGTATCTCAATCATCTTATTGCATGCTGGATTAAAATTTCTTTGTGGTTGATTATTAATGTTTTGTTTCTCATCCACTCTTTCAACATACATTTTGGATTTCTATTTTTTATTCTTAAAATCTCTATCACAAATATAAATTTTACATATGATGGGTTTTAAGGTCTTGAGTTATAACTAATTTTTAATAACATAATATCGTCAATAGTTTATTATATATTTTTTCATAGTTTTTTATATTTTATTTTTATTTTTTATTTTTTATATTTCTGATTTTTTCAAATGTAAATTATTATTCTATTATGATTTTTGGTCACACAGGGATTCCCTAGAAGGGGATCCAAAATTTTACATGGGGTCATTAGACTTGTGAAAATTAATTATATATAACTCTACATAGAACTATTTTAGTGATGAAAAGAGGATGGTCCTTAGGGAAGGACTAATAGTTTGTTGTCTATTTATGTTACAATGAAGATAAAAATGAAATAAAAAACTCGAAAAAATGATTAAAGATAGAATTGGGTTGAAGTAGTGAAGTGAATAATTTTTTTATTGATGTGAATGTTTGTGTGGGAATAGAATGATAATTAAAGAGAGGAAAATGTAATACAAATAGGGATAGGGTTTTTTTGATGAAGTAAGGGGAATTTGGCTGGATTACATTAATATAATTTTACATTGTTCATGATTTTTATTTTTAACACATGGAATTAATTCAATGTGGGTAAAAACAATTTTCATCTATTTAACCTGTGACTGAATAACTCATATTATTTTTCATCTACCAAAGTCACTCAATCACTAATTTAGAAAAAATATGTTATCACCGAGTTCAAATTTTTAGTTGAACATAGTGTTTAAACCTCCCTATATCATGATTTAATTTTTAGTAAAATACTCATATTGAAGAATTTTTTTATTTTACCATGATCAATATCAATTTTCAATCATACTTGTTGTCTTTTAAAGAAATATTTTTTAGAAGAGAAATGTAGGGAAGCATCATGTAAATAAAATATACGAACAAAGTAAAATAGATTAACAAACACAACATATTCTCATAATTTTTTATATCCAAAAATATTTTATGTATGAAAAATAATAAAATATATTGAAATAGAATGATCTTTCTGGATATAAATTAAGAAACATTGGATAAGAAAGTGCATATTCTCTATCCCATATATTCCACACCCATTCAAAAGTAACTAGTATCTCATGATCCCTAAACTATATCTATGATCCTCATTCTTTTTTCCATAAATTTGTTTCCAATCACTTGTACATGTCTCTTCTTATGGACTCTAATTTTACTAAAAATATAATTTACCATAAGTCCCTATATCAATATCATGGCCACAACTCTGCAAAAAACTCCTTGGATTCAACATGGCATGCTTTTCCACTATAAAAAATCATTAACAATGGCCATAGCCATGCTCTATCAAACGTAATGTGAGACTCCTCAAAACACCCTACAATGTAGTGATAATTATAAAAAATTAGGATGCCCTCCAGGTGGAATGATCAACAATTGTGAGCACTGGATGAGGATTCTCAAAACATCAGTCCTTGAATTAATTCCCGTGAACATGAAATCATCTCAAGATAAAGATCTATGTATTCCATCATTATAATTTACAGAATAATTGTCATCACGCATCGTAGGTGATATAGATTTGTTCATGAAAATTCTATAAGAGAAACTATTCATTTTTGAAATTCTCATTTTACATACACGAATTCTTTATTATATGTTGCTAAATTCAATAATCTAGACATTATTGGATATAGGTCAATTTACCCACATGAACGATTTCAACCATAGCTAATTTGTAACATATCTAATATTCACTTATAGAAAATGTTTTATGTATCTGATCTTACCACATTTAATATTTCATGATGTATAAAATATTCTCAAATGCAGGTGATTAGGGAAAACGTATCAATTTCATACATTGCGGATTAGGAATATGTAGCATATTCCCAACATAACTTATCAATGGTGATGATGATTTGATCACTGAACATGATTTTCCAGATAGCATTTGATATTAACATACCCAAATGTGTGGAGCTATCTAATTCCATATGTAGAATTATGACTAATGTAGCACATTAGTATCTTATTCTATAATTTCCAACCCATCTTGCTACTGAATCTGAAACACTATGTTAAATAGGGAATGTTATAATTAACAAGATAGACTATTAAATGCTTATACTTATCTAATTCATGAACAAATGTACCCTTATATTTATACATTAAAAAATGACATAAAACCTTAAAAAATGGTATTTAATGAACATGGGTGGAAGGATATCAACAAGAATTAGGAGATGTTTAATCTTGAGTAGGATACATCACATTGTAGCAAACATGTGTATAGATTAAGGGAGAACATGGGTTGCATATCACATAAAATGGGTACTCCTACATCAACAACTGTGGAATAGGCTTTTCTCTCATCAGTATCCATAGGAAATTAAAAGTGGTTTATAGAAAAAATCATATTCCAACAAAACCTGGAATCAGTTTATAGGATTAGTAACCTTCAGCTATAACCTCCCCTCATTGGTACTTGTCATCCAGATGTAGCAATGTATGTTTCAGTATTTAGACAATCCAATTGAGTGGTGTTGAAAAATGAATGTAGATTCTTTACTCTTCTTTGGATTCCTTTTATATAAAATACTATATACTATGACTTTTTAACAAAACTAAATTAGTTTACACATTATAGTGGCTATACATGACCTGTGACAATATCGATTAATGAAGCACTGAAAAATACATTTTCATTATAAAATTAATTGAATAAACACTTGTAAAATATTTATTTCAAATTTTACAATTCTCTATTATAATATAAAAACTAAAATACGTAGACATTATATTGACCAAAATAGATGTGAAATAATTTGATAAGATGGTGCCATATCACCTCTATTTTATGACATAGTCCTATGTTAGTGTTATGCTCTCATGGATTTGTTCGCCAGTTCCATTATGATTTCTGTCTTATAGGCATAAATGTATTGTGACATGACTCAAGATTTTATGAAATTATGGGCATGAATTTAAAATTTTAATATCTTGTTCTCATAAAATTTTTCCCATGATATTCGTATATATGATTATTGATTTATATATCCCTTTTTTACACTTACTAATAATAATGTATCACACTTTATTATGTTTCAAATTTTCAGGGATATAATTAAGGGTTTTAATTGTAACATGTCTATGAAGTGTGGTACATGTGCATAACTAAGTGGGGGATAATTTAGATCTTTTATATACCCATTTTTTCATGTATCCAAATTTCTAATGGTACTAATCATTTATGGTTATGGAATGAATCATAATGATATATAATCAATATTCTTCTAATAAGATGTAACGTTTATGTATAAAAAGTTTAGGTTTCTATAGTTGGTATCAAAAAAGTGTTTTATTATTATTTAAACTAGGATGAGAAAAAATTAGTTATAACCATATGGATAATCCTATGTATAGGAAAATATCCTATGTTATGGTAATGAAAGAAGTGTGATTTTCCTAGAAAATACATCCCTATCCAGATATTAGAAAGATGATGTGGTTGTGGCATAGATGTACATTGGGGTAATAGCTTGGAATGGGGAATATTATATTCTTACTAAATAATTATTATTTAATGATGAGTGAGCACAAGATTTAATACATGGCTAGACACTCTTAAGGAATATTATTTGGTTAATTATTATTTTCATTATAAAACAAATATGAAGTATTTGAATAGATAATGACCATAGATGACCTTAGTAAAACCAATGGTGTCATAAATTTGTTATTAAGTGTCATGATTTAGACATAAACTGAATTATTTTAACGATTATTTGATTTCCCACGATGATTATCATTTCCTAAACTATTATTTTTTGTTTTAGTTAATGCTTGGAAATATGACAAATCAAGTTAACACTTAATGTCACAGATGATTACATGATTTTACTTACGAAATACCTAATAAAATGGTTGATGTAATGTGAAATATTGTGAATATTCATAAGTAGATATCTCATTATATTATTAACAACCAGAACAATGGTGAGTTTTTTGATGAGAAAAATAATAAAAAAAATATTTTTCTTGAAAAACATGGAGGAGAAATATGTAGTTTATACATATGAATAAAGTGGGGGGAAATAACATAGTGAAATGGCTTAATGTAACGAGAAGATGAATTGGGTGTGGAAAAGAAGATCACTGAGAAAAAACTTTATAGGAAAAATGATGAGCTTAATGGAAGGAAAGAAGGTACACTGTAATGTACCATTTATAATTCAATGTCTTATATATGAGGAATATTGGAATTATTCATGTTAATTCCTTAATCCTAGGGTTAACTCCTAGACCATGGTAGGCCCTATGAAATTATAATATTTTAAGTTGAATGATTGAAGTGTTTATGTATTAGGATACAATAATTATGTTATAGAAGTGTTTTATCATTGATATTACACATATTGTTGTTGTGGTGGAACCTATGTGCTAAACCACATAATCTTGTATTCAACAGAGATGGTTTGTGTTATGGAATGCCCTTTTAATGATTTATGATGCAGACAGTGACGCAAGCAAGATGCTAGCTGGGGGAGAAGTAGGCACGATATGGGTAGGATGATGTAGGAAAGACAATGTAATGGGAATATGTTGCATGATCATGACCCATTTGGCCTCGTTTATATGGGTTATGTAATGAGGGTCCCTATACCTAGATAAAAATGGTTCATTGATTTCATAATAAAAAGATGCTTTATCCCCAACAAAAAAAATGATATTATGGTTATAAGAATCGTGAAGCACCTATGGATTGTTTTTTAGTGGTTATTCATTTAGGATTTTATATTATATATTGAATGGTAATAATGACCTAAAAATTGATTTATGGAAATAAATAGTTTTTTTGAAGACACATGATTGAGGGATAAATAACCCTTACAAGGTTCAAAATCAAGATTTACTAATTCTTAAGGATATTTTATATTGTCTATGTAAATTAGATAGTATTTGTGATAATGAAATTTAATTGTGACTTAATGAAAATGTTGTTTATTCTATCATTAATGATGTTTATTGAATTTTGGTAAATATATAATGTATTGTATCATATGTGATTTTATTTGAGGAATAATTATATGGTTAATTTTTAAAAACCTATATATTCTCATTTAGGGTTAATAGTGATTCATGTTATTAGTATATTTTAGCTAAATATATGATTATAGTATACACCGGTTTGGTATTTGGAATTAAAATCAACATTATGTTTTTTGGGTATTAACTATAGTTTGATTTTTGAAATTTTTAGATATTTTTCTATATTTTTGTGTCTTGAATTTTTATCAATTATATTTAGAAGGATTTTTAAGTGTAAATATATATAAATATTATATATAGCACATTTGGAGTTATTATCTAGGTTTTATAGATAAATGTATCATTTCATCTTATGATTATTTATCCACAATAGCAAACTATTGAAAATCATGTTGGGTTTAAAAAATATATATAAACAAAATAAATGACTTTTTAAAATTTATTATATCATATGATATATATGACTATACTTTTAGTGATCCAATAACGAAAAATTTATCTTTTTGTTCATCACTGGAATATGGGATTGAAAGAAGATAAGATTAATTAAAACATGAAACTAAGTGATGAAATAAGGTATATAGATTTTGAGAAATCATGTAAGACTATTTTATCATATTCTAAAGTAAAATAAGTCCTCAACTCTTGGAAAAGGGACCTTGAAAATGGAAATTTATTCTTTTTTACCGTTATATCTAATGAATTGATGATCATTTTCATCCCTAAATTATTTATGGTTTTGTGGTCATTAGATTTTTCATGACTATGTTCCCTATCACTCTCTGTTATTATAGGGATATTATTTTTCTCTCCCATATTTAGATTTTTAATTCATACTAATTTTATTCTTATTTGGGAATCTTATTACCTATTATCTATTGTATCCTTTACGTTTCAAAGTTCCCCTTTTCAATGGTAGTTTTATTTTACCATTATACAATGTGGGAATTAAAAAAAGAATATTGAAAATATTAAAGAATTTATTATTGAGATAAAAATTATAGGGGTTAAATTTATTTATTGAGGGAGAATTTGACACACACAAAATTTAGAATAATATGCTCAATATATTTCTTGACATGGAACACTAAGATTTAAACAAAGAGAAATATAATATAAAATTTTTATTATTTAATTATGATCATTGTACCTTACTGTTTAATCAGTTGTAGTAATATTAATAAAAACATTATGAAGAATATGAATAATGGTTTTAACTAATATAAAATTATTTAATAAATCATAATACATTGTTACAGAATTTTTAGTAAAGTCATTTTGTAGTTCAAAAAATGTTTTCTTAAAAAGTTAGTTTACCAAATATTTTTTCAGAAATTATAATTAACTTCAATAATTTTTAGAAATTAATTTTTATGTTCTATATATAATTTTTGAAATAATCATGTCAATATTATCATAGGGTGAAAGTTTATATTTTTTTTAAAAATATATTTCTCAGTGAATAGTGAAAAATAAAATTTTTTTGTAAAAAATATCATATTATTTCAACTAAATTATAAATTATTTTTTGAATAGTATATTAATTTCACATAAGTATATTTTAATTATAATTTATATAATTAATTAAAAAAGAACCATCATTATACTATTTTTTGTATGAGTTCATTGTTGGGCTTAAAATCATATATCTAAAAACTGCATTTATGTGCGCAATGCAAGATTATATTAATGAAAAAAAATTGATCTTTATTAGTTAATGTTTTTAATGAAATTTTTATATTATATATTCAATAAAATATTTTAACATTTATTTGATGGTTTTTTAATGAAATTTTTATAATCAAATACAATTTTATGTTTAGAAATGCATTATTCCAAAAATGGTTTTCATTACAGTTTGTAAGGTTATTTAAAATTAAATCATCGCAATTTTATAGATTGAATATGGAGAAATGGATTCCATATATGCAATCAGAATAATTGATAAAATATAAAAGTTTAATCTTAAATTTTTTTTCATAATAAATAGTAAAAACAATAAAACGTTTTTCCACTATCAAGGTTAAAATGAGTTTATGAGGGAGTGGTTAAACTAATGATAAGGTTATTAATTCTCACAAAAAATTTATGCTTATTAATGTTTTAATATATTTAAATATTATATAATAACAACATAAAAAAATTTACATTTGTATCAACCTTCACATAAATGTGACCTTAAATTATCAGTATATTCTACGAAAATACATGTGTGTCCCACCACCAATTAACAATACCACATCTTCTCAAGATTATTAACACAATTTGAGCCCCCTGGCACAACTAAGGCCTACCCAAAACGTTAATAGTTTTCTTACCTTCATTATGGAGCTTTTAATATTATACTAATACCAATATATATGGATTAAGGTGTATTCCAAAGGATGTCTCTCAAAGAAGAGAATGTTAGAGTGTGTATTAAGAAAGATATGCATAAGGATAGGGCTTTGCATTTTAATATCATTCTATCCGGATTGATTATGTTTTCATTTCCAATGTTGGAATAATATTATTAAGTTATCTAAAAAAATTATGTATTTTACATTGGTTATTTCTATTTTAAGGGATCACTATCGTGGACTCCCTCAAATGATTAGTGTGAGTTTGGGGTACTTATGTGCAGTAGAGTGGCTGACCAAGGCCGTCTCTCAAAGGAGGAAGTGAATTTAACAACATATTAAAGGTATTCTAAAAAAATAAAATAGAATAGAATAAAAACACTACTTTAACGGATTAGGGTTTGTTATAGTTTATTAATCTAATAGAACTTTTCTGGAAGAATATTGTATATTTTTTTGTTTTTAGTTTTGAAATGAATTTCGATTAAAATGACAGAACAAGAAGATGTTTTTTAGAAATCTATTTTAAAAGACGTAATCGATATAACTCTAAATCTTCATTCACTTATTAATAATTATCATTTAAATCAATATCCACTTAATTATTATCCCCTAATTTGTTATCCGTCTAACCCTATGAGATTCAACTTAACCACAAAGATGAAATTACTTAAACCCTAGGCTAGCTTCAGAACACGCAATTGCAGCACCCTTCTTTGATTGCTGTTCTAAAGATAGATTATGGTCAGTGGATAATTAGAGAACATATCCATTATGTAAATGAGGATTAATTGTGTTTAGGTATTATATTTGAACTCTAAAAATTTATCCAGTGTGGTCTTGTATTACCGATTAAGATCGCGCTCTCACAATTTACACGAAATCTCGACCCTGCGTGGTTTGTATTAATTGTTAAATTTCTTGCATAGTTTATTTTAATTTAAAAACAAAATTCATGGATCATATTATGTGAATTACATTATATTATTTATTCAAAATAAATGAATGAATAATGATATAGGTCGATCGATTACTAAAAAGAACTACTCTTCCAGGGGTGGTGTAATCATCGTAGAAGTGTTTTGCATGTGCAAAGGTTTATAATGCGTATAAACCAATAACGATTCTACTCAAGAATTCCAGACCAAATAGAAATATTAAGAGAAGAAGAAATTTAAACAAAACAGAATAAAAGATGTGGAATAAAAGAATATCAAAGAAGTTTATTACACAAACGAAAACATTACAAAATGAAGAAGAGAAGGAGGCTTTGATGAGGGAATCCTTACTTCAAGAGCTACCCCTCTTACAATGGTTGGATAATTTGGGAAAAACCAATTATCCTCTGCATACAATCTCTTAATACACGTCACAAACCCTCAAAATGAGAAAAAAAATCCAATTTATAGAGGGGAGGGGAGGAGAGGTTACAAGTGGTTTCAAGTGTGAATGTGGAAATTCGGCCAAATATTTTATTTCACATTTCACCACCAATTTGAACACCAAAATAGGTGAATTGGCCGGCCTTACATAAGGATACTATGTGTGTATATGAGTCCTCTATCTCCTCTAAAAAGTTGGGATTAATCCAGGCCCAGATGAAGGAGTTATGGCCGCAATAGAGAGGCTTTTCCTTTCTGGCGAGTCTATCCCAATGTTGATTTCAGGGCCCACTTTCAACAACCAAATGCACTCTTTAGCTCTAGTGTCCTGAATACAAGTTGTCGATAATTACCTTATGAACTGTGGTACAAAATTTCAAATTGAAATAATATATATAAAAATATATATCTTTGAAATACCACAGTGAACTATAAAGGGTAAAACTGGAATTTTCATCAAATATTCAAATGAATGATCTAATCCCAAATACTTTTTAATTAAACATATTTAACAAAATTTGAGGAAATTATATCATTTCATATCAATAAAATATTTAATAAAATTTTCTTTTTATCAACACCCACACACATACCCTTTTACACTCCTAAGAAAAACCTCATATCAAGTAAATATCAATACCAAATCAAAACCAATTTTAAAACACATATCCTTGAGATCAAACAACTACACACCAAGAAACGAAAGATATCATGCCGCATAAAAAACATTATTTCAAGTTCTTCATTTATATCATTAAATATATTTCCACTTTATTTATCCTCCCATGCACAAAACAGTTACCTCACTTGAATTTTCTCTTATCACACAAATGTCTATTTTTTTGAAATGACTTTCTCATCCAAACTCATACAAGGGTCCCCATAGGCTTGATAGATTCCTACATTGCTACCCGATGTGAGTAGAGGACATATGTTTATCATGAGTAATTTTTAGGGTTGTTATGTGGCTTTCGGTTGGTAGGATTTAGATGTGAAAAATTATGAGGCTGAATGAGGATGGCTTGAGTCTTTTTGAAGCAAAATTGCATTAATCTAATTTTCACTTAAATATGGTCTTCTCCTCAATCCCCATAGTATCAATTCAGCTCCATCATCATGAAAAGTAATGAATGGTTTACACCATTCATCATTTCAGAAACAAAATATTCAATCTTCTCAAACATGATTTTCTTGAATGCTCTAGATGGGCACATCTTTCCACCTCAATTAGAAGCTTCAGAAAAGGCACAGCTTCACTTGTCATGAAATCTCCAAAAAAGGCACAAGATTCAATATAATTAATTTCATCTGTAGAAAACACATCTCTTCGGAATTTAATTTTCCACCCAAAGTATCACAAAATGTGGTGGCACAACACAAGATAGATTCTCCCACACTTAAGCTCAACTAGATTATGCAATTTCACTTCAAGAGTTGGTTGGATAAGGAAAATAGGAAAGTAATGTGGCAAACCTAACATGATATTCATGGATTCTAAGGGATACAATGATTAAATATTCAAGGCATCCCATTATAAAAAAGGATTATTTGAAATAGGGGCTTTAATACCAAACAAATGCCTCAATCATTTAAACATAAGTACCCGAAAACCTCATGTTTTGACAGGAATAGATCAAATTCTGGTCAAATCAAGAATGGTTTGGTTCTCTCAAGAAGAGAGGTGAATGTATAGAATATGAAAATAATTCTTTAGAAGCATTACAAAAAAGTTATTTCAAATATAAAGACAGTGAGATGTGGCATGAGATTCAAAATTTAGTGTACTTTTCATGAAATTACTAAATATTTGAACTTGAAACAAAGTCATTTCAGCATTCATTTCAGCTTAGTTTCAAGGGGTAAATTGTTTCACTTATTGATATAGATTTAAAAATGGCGATGAGAATCATTTCAGCTCAAAAGTGTAAAAAAACACAGAATATTGTAAAATAAACACACAAAATTAGAAAAACACACAATTTTTTTGGTTTTTTTTAAACAGGAAAACATTTGAAATTACTAAACTAAAATTTTCCCTCCCACACACTTAAAATATTGCATTGTCCTCAATGTGAACCCATTAGATGATATATGCACATGAAATTCATAATTTTTAAATAGGAAAAATAATATAAAAGTGAAAGGGTTAGGAATAGCATGATGTGCTCAAGTGATGATGGGGTCATACAATGTGATAAAATCAACTCCATCAGTAGGAAGTCCCTAAATGTATATCTTCAAACGTTTCCCATTGAATATAAAGATCCTTCCAGTGTCCCCTTGTGGGATCTCCCCTGCACCATAAGGAAAAAAATTACATACAATATATGGACCTAACCATCTGGAACGCAACATACCAGGCATCAACTTTAGTCGTGAACTGTAGAGTAGGACATTCTGTCCAACATGAATATCCCTTTTCTGGATCATTTTATCATGAACTTCTTTTGATATTTCCTTATAGAGCCTTGAGTTCTCATATGATGCCAGTCGAATCTCCTCAAGCTGTTGAATTTGCAACTTCCTTTGAATTCCAGCTTGTTCCAATTCCATGTTGCATTTCTTTATCGCCCAATATGCCCGATTCTTGACTTCCACTGGGAGATTACATGCTTTTCCAAAAACAATATGAAATGGGGACATACCAATGGGGGTCTTTTATGTTGTCCTATAAGCCCACAATGCATCATCCAAGCGCTTTCTCCAATCCTTCCTATATGGATGCACAATTTTCTCCATTTTTTTTCAACTCACGATTTGAATCCTCAGCCTGGCCATTTGTTTGGGGTGGTATGGTGTTGATGTTTTGTGTGTCACCCCATAATTTTGAATGAGGGAAGCAAAATTCCTATTGCAAATGTGTGTCCCTTGGTCACTGATGATGGCCTTTGGTACTCCAAACCTTCAAAAAATCTGTGGTTTGACAAAGTCCACAACAACATGAGAATCATCAGTCCTAGTGGCCTTAGCCTCCACCCATTTACTCACATAATCAACAGAAACCAAAATGTACAAAAACCCAAAGGAACTAAGAAAAGACCCCATAAAATCATTTCCCCAAACATCAAAAATATCACAGAATAAAATGGGTTGATGGGGAATCATGTGTCTCCTTGAAATATTTCTAGTCTGTTGGCAATGAGAGCATGACTTAAAAAACACACAGGAATCATGGAATGAGCTAGGCCAATATAATCCGGAGTCTAAAACTTTCCTAGCTATCCGTTGGGGTCCAAAGTGTGCACCACATGGAAGTGTATGATAGAATTGCAAAACAGACTCAAACTCATTATCAGGAATACACCTCTTAATAACTTGGTCACTACACATGAACCATAAGTATGGATCATCCCAAACATAAAATCTTGACTCGCTCATTAATTTTTGGACTTTATGTTTTTTTTAAATTTGCAGGGATTTCAGAGGAAACAAGGTAGTTAACTAAATCAGCATACAAAGGATGCGTACCAGAGATGGAATAAAGATTCTCATTGGGGAAAGTGTCCCGAAGTGGTACCTGATCCAAGGTGTCATCCTCTAGTGTGTGAGTAAGCCTACTCATGTGGTCCGACAACAAGTTTTCTGACCCCTTTTTTCCCTTTATGTCAATGTCAAACTCTTGAAGAAGAAGCATCCAACGGATAAGTCGTGGCTTTGCTTCTGGCTTTTTCAAGAGGTACCTCAGTGCTACATGGTCAGAAAAAACAGCTACTTTCGAGCCCAATAAATATGATCGGAATTTATCTAAAGAAAATATGTCTGGAAGAAACTCATTTTCTGTTGTAGTGTAGTTTGATTGGGCTGAATCCAATGTCCATGATTCATAGGCAATCACATGTGAATTTCCTTCCACCCTCTGAGATAAGACAGCTCCAACCGCGAATTTAGAGGCGTCACACATAATCTCAAAAGGAATCTCCCACCATGGCGGCTGTATGATAAGTGTAAGTGGTCAGACGTTGTTTTAGCTCATCAAATGAATTCCTGTAGAAAACATCAAACACAAAATCAGAATCCTTTTGAAGTAATCATGACATAGGAAGATCAATCTTACTAAAATATTTGATGAAGCGCCGATAAAATCCTTCATTCCCTAGGAATGATCTAACATCACTCACACATGAAGGATATGGTAAGGATGAAATAATATCTAACTTTGATCTATCGACCTCTATCCCATGTTTTGACACTACATGCCCTAAGACAATGCCATGCTCTACCATGAAATGACACTTTTCAATGTTCAGGACCAGATTCTTCTCTATACAATGATTCAACACAATTCCCAAACTAATTAGAAATTCATTAAATGAAGACCCATACACTATAAAATCATCCATAAATACCTCCATGAATGTCACAATAAAATCAGAAAAAATACTCACCGTCCATCTCTGGAAGGTACATGGGGCATTGAAAAGTCCAAATGGAATCCTTTGGTAAGAAAAGGTACCGAAAGGGCAGGTGAATATCATCTTCTCCTGGTCCTCCGGAGCTATAGGAACCTGAAAATATCTTGAAAATCCATCCATGAAACAGTTGTGTGTTTTCCCAGCTAGTCTCTCAAGCATCTGATCAATAAATGGGAGGGGGAAATGGTCTTCGCAAGTGGAATGATTTAGTTTCCTATAATCAACACACACACACCAACTTTTTTTACCCTCATTGGAACTAACTCATCTTTCTCATTTTTAACAACAATAACACCACTCTTCTTAGGCACAACTTGAATAGGGCTTACCCACTGAGAACCTGAAATGGGAAAGATTATACCAGCCTCTAGAAATTTCTAAACTTCTTTTTTAACAACTTCCAAGAGGGTGGGATTGAGTCTCCTCTGTGGCTGTCTCACCGGTTTATCCCCATCCTCCAAGAGAATCCTATGCATGAAAATGGAGGGGCTAATACCTGATATGTCAGCCAAGGTCCTCCCAATCGCCCTGATGTTCTCCCTCAAAATATTCAAAAGCTTTTCTTCATGTTCAAAAGGGAGATTGTTAGCAATGATAACAGGTAATCTCTCACCACTCAACAAGTATGTGTATTTCAGATTTGGTGGCAATGGCTTGAGTTCTAATGAAAAATGGTGTAGTATGGATGGAGACATTGAAGGAACTGAAATATTCGCACAAAGAGCATCGGTATCAGAATACACATCATCAAAATCAGAGAATAAACCATCAAATCCATCAGTATACGCTATAGCCATATCATAATCAGAGTTCACATTATCAAAATCAGAATATGATTCCATTTCAAAATCAAATATTAGAGTGTCTTGTTCCTTAGAAATGGGTGTGGAAGTACTCTTAGACATCAAACTAGAACCAATACTCATAATCTCCCTAAGCATAGGAAAATCCAATTCCATGGTGTTTTTACTTGGTGGTTCAAAATGGGAGATAACAAATGCAGAATGATCCTATGAGGGGTACATTTATGACAATTTTTGCAGTTTTGAGGAAGGGCCTACCTATGATAATGGGGGAATGAGAACTTACCTGATCATCCTCCATGTTAAGAACATAGAAATTTGCTGGAAAGATCATGTTTCTTAATTGGACAAGTACATCCTCAAGAACACCCACTGGATATGCAGTATCTCTATTCTCAAACTACACCACTACTCTCATCGGCTTCAACTCACCAACCTGAAATGAAGAGAATACAGAGTGAGGCATCACATTTATTGATGCTCCTAAAACACAAAGAGCATTAGAGAAGTGCAACTCCCCTATGGTACATGGGATGGTGAATGTCCTGAGATCCTTGCACTTTGTTGGCATTGCTAGAGTTGGTGTAATGAGTGATGAGACATTCCTTCAAAAGTTGATCCTCTCATTTTCTTTGATCCCTCTTCGATTGGTACAATGTTCTTTTAAGAATTTCGCATACCTTGGAATTTTCTTAATGGATTCAAGTAGAGGAATGTTGATCTCTACACGCTTGAATTTGTCCAAAACCTCCTTTTTCATTGCTTCTTCAACCATCTTCTTGGTTTGAACAACTCTGTTGGGAAAAAGAAGGGGTTTAGGAGGAACATCATCAATCTTTTTCATACCTTTATCTTTCTCCTTGGATTTCTCATCAGTTGGTTTGGAATGCGGCTACTCCGGAGTTGTGGTGAATCCCGGTGGAATGGTAGGTATAGATTTATCGTTCATTTTCTTCCCACTTCTCAATGTGATGGCACTGACATTCCCCTTTCAATTTGGAGTGGTTTTGGACGGTAGATTTCCAGAATTCTTACTCACAAGTTCATGGAGGGCGGTGGAAATCTGGCTCATTTGAGTCTTCAACTCCCTCAACTTCGAACCTTGACTCTTCATTTCATTCTGTTGATTAAGAACAATTTGTTTCAAAAGATCATTAGTGTTAGAATCTACCTTGGGTGGGGGATTCCCTTAATGTTGGCTTGTTCATGTTTGAGCTTCAAATCTCGTTTGGGGTTGTTGGAAACCCTGCTGGTAAGGCGGAGACTGTTGGAAGTTTTGTTGAAATGGGGGAAATTGTTGTTGTCCAGATTCATACCTCATGTCTGATTGATCCTTCCACCCTTGGTTTTATGTTGGAGCAAATGAATCAAACTTATTTTGGGGGTATGGTTGTTGTTGCTGCTGAAATGGTCTCCTAGGGAATACTGCTACGCAATCCTCTGTCTCTTGTAGTTGTGGGCAACAGTCAGTTGGGTGGCTTGTCTCAGTGCAAATGCCACAAGGCCTTGAAGGAGTTGGTTGGGATGTCTTTTGAGGCAAATAAATCTGCCTCACTATGGTGGTAAATTCTTCAAAATTGGTATCAATCAAATGACATTCAAGAGAAGAAGGACTTACCTTATGTACTCCCCTGACATGTGGTGTACCTATATCACAAAATTGTTGGGAGTCTTGGGACATCTTGTCGATCAATGATCGTGTAGTTACTAGTGTCTTGTCTACCAATGCTCCTCCAGTTGCAACATCCACCATGCTTCTCTCCATAGGTGTGAGTCCGTCATAAAATTACTGAATGAGTAATTTCTCACGGATTTGGTGATGTGGGAAGCTTGCAAAAAACTTCTTGAATCTCTCCCAATAATCATACAATGACTCCCCTTGTGCTTGCTTGATACCCAAGGTCTCCTTATGAATGTAAGTGGTTCTCGATGCTGGAAAAAATATCTGCAAGAAAATACGTTTCAAATCGTTCCAACATGTTACATCTTCAGGTTGTAAATAGTACATCCAATCCTTTGTAGCTCCATCAAGTGAAAATTTGAATGCTCTTAATTTTATTTGATCTTCAGAAACATTTCAAGGTTTTAGGGTTGAGAAAACCACATTAAATTCTTTCAAATGTCTATTGGGATCCTCACCAGAGAGGACATGAAACTTTGGAAGAAAGTGAATTTACCCAGATTTTAGTTCAAAGTTTGATTCGAGATTTGGGTATGCAATACAATTTGGTTGATAGTTAATATCAGGTGAATCGAATTCTTGAATTGTTCTATTTATCTCATTGTTATTATTTACTGCCGTTTGTTCTTCTTTTATGTTTGAATTTGAATAGCTTCTAATTTCAATGTTTCCGTAAGAGAGGAATTCACCAACTAGTTGAATATTGAAACTTCTTGTAGACCGAGAATGTCTGATTCGTGCCTTAAGAATGCGTTCAATCTCAGGGTCAAGAACTAAGAGATCATTGGGATTAGTTTGTGTCATAAATCAAATAAAAATGAAAATAAAGAAAGTGGAGGATAGTAAAATAAAAATTATATGTATGAGTTGATGGTCCAAAAAAAAGAAAAGAAGAGGATGAAAAAAAATGAAAACTTGAGGAAGGGGAAAGATGAAAGACAGAGGTGAAGAAAATAATAAAATGAAAAATAAAATAAATACATATAAATGGTTGAATAAATTACTTGCCTCCCCAGCAACAGCACCAATTTGAAAGGAGTGCTGTCGTGGGCGCCCTCAAATGATTAGTGTGAGTTTGGGGTACTTAGGTGCAGCAGAGTGGCTGACCAAGGTCGCCTCTCAAAGGTGAAGTGGATTTAACAACTTATTAAAGGTATTTTTAAAAAAATAAAATTGAATATAATAAAAATAATACTTTAATGGACTGGGGTTTTTTATAATCTATGAATTTAGAATTAGTTTGATTGAAGAAGTTTGTATTTTTTTTGTTTTTAGTTTTGAAATAAATTTCGATTAAAATGACACAACACGAAGATGTTTTTTAGAAATCTATTTCAAAAGGAATAATCAATCAAACTCTACCTATTCATTCAATTATTAATCATTATAATTTAAATCAATATCCACTTAATTATGATCCCCTAATTTGTTATCCCTCGAACCCTACGAGAGTCAACTTAACCACAAAGTAGAAATTACTTAAACCCTAGGCTAGTTTCGGAACACGCAATCGCAGCACCCTGCTTTGATTGTTGTTCTAAGGATATCTTATGGTCAGTGGTTAATTAGAGAACATATCCATTATTGAAATTAAGATGAATTGTGTTTAGGGATTATATTTGACCTCTACAAATTTATTCTGGGTGGTCTTGTATTACCGATTAAGATCCTGCTCTCACAATTTACACAAAATCTCGACCTCACGTGTTTTGTATTAATTGTTCAATTTATTGCTTAGTTTCTTGTAATTTAAAAACACAATTCATGGATCATATTATGTTAATTACAGTAGATCATTGTTTCAAAATAAATGAAGGATGAATGGTCGAGGTCGATCGATTACTAAAAGTAACTACTCTTCCATGGGTGGTGTAATAATCGTAGAAGTGTTTTGCATCTGAAAAGGTTTATAATGGGTATAACCCAATAACGCTTCTACTCGAGAATTCCAGACCAAATAGGATGATTAAGAAAAGAATAAATTTAAAAAAAACAGAGTAAAATATGAGGAATAAAAGATGATCAAAGATTTTTATTGCACAAATGAAAACATTACAAAATGAAGAAGAGAAGGAGGCTTCGATGAGGGGATCCTTGCTTCAAGAGATACCCCTATTACAATGGTTGGAGAATTTGGGTGATACCAATTCTCCTCTACATCAAATCTACTAATTCACTTCCCAAACTCTCCAAATGAGAAAAACTCTAATTTATTGAGGGGAGGGGAGGATAGGTTACAAGTGGTTTCAAGTGTGAATGTGGAAATTCGGACAAATATTTAATTCCAAATTATACCGACAATTTGACCCCAAAACCCATGCATTGGCTGGCCTTCCAGAAGGATAATATGCGAGGATATGGGTCTTCTATCTCCTATAAAAGTTTGGGATTAATCCCGTCCCAGATTAAGGAGTTTTGGCCGCAATACAGTGGCTTCTCCATTCTGGCGATTCCAGCCCAATGTTGACTTCATGACCCACTTTCAACAACCAAATGCACACTTTAGCTCTAGTGTCCTGAATAAAAGTTTCTGAAAATTACACTAGGAACACTGTTACAAAATTTTAAACTCATATAATATATATACAAATATTAATTTTTGAAATACAACAGTGAACTATACAGGATAAAATAGGAATTTTCATCAAATATTCAAATGAATGATCTAATCCCAAATACTTTCTAATTAAACATATTTAACACAATATGAGGAAATTATATCATTTATTATCAATAAAATATAAAATAAAATTGTGTTTTAATGACTCCCCCACACATACCCTTTTGCACTCCTGAGCAAAACCTCATATCATGTAAACATCAATATCAATTCAAAACAAAATTTAAAACACAAATCCTTGAGATCAAGAAACTACACACCAAGAAACGAAAGATATAATGCTGCATAAAAAGAAATTATATCAAATTCTTCATTTATATCATTAAATATATTTCCACTTTATTTATCCTCCCATGCACAAAACACTTACCTCACATGAATTTTCTCTTAGCACAAAAATTACAATTTTTTTTGCAATGTCTTTCTCATCCAAACTTATACAAGGGTCACCATAGGCTTCATAGATTACTACATCACTAACCGTTGTGAGTCAAGGAAATATGTTTATTATGAGGTCTTTTCAGGGTTGTTATGTGTCTTTCAGTTGGTAGGATTTAGATGTGAAAAAATCTAATGCTGAATGAGGGGAGCTTGACTTTTTTTGAAGCAAAATTGCATTAATCTAATTTTCACTTAAATATGGTCTTCTCCTCAATCCCCATAGAATCAATTCAGCTCCATCATCATGAAAAGTCATGAAAGGTTTACACCATTCATCATTTTAGCAACAAAAATTTCAATCTTCTCAAACATGATAATCTTGAAAGCTCTAGATGGGCAGATCTTTCCACCTCAATTAGAAGCTCCAGAAAAGGCACAGCTTCACTTGTCATGAAAGCTCCAGAAAAGGCACAACATTCAATATAATTAATTTCATTAGTAGAAAACACATCTCTTCAGAATTTAATTTTCCACCCAAATTATCACAGAATGTGGTGGCACAACAAAAGATAGATTCCCCCACACTTAAGCTCAACAAGATTATGAAATTTTACTTCAAGATTTGGATGGATAGGGAAATTTGGCTTGTAATGTGGCTAAATTAAAAAGGTTGTTCATGGAATATAAGGGATATAAGGATTAAATATTCAAGGTAGGCCATTATAAAAAAGGATTCTTTGAAATTGGGGCTTTAATACCAAACAAATGCCTCAATCATTTAAACATTAGTACCCCAAACCCTAATGTTTTGACAGGAATAGATCAAATTTTGGTTAAATCAAGCATGGTTTGGTTCTCTCAAGAAGTGAGGTGAATGTAATGAATATGAAAATAATGGTTTAGAATCCTCACAAAAAATTTATTTCAAATATAAAGATAGTGAGATGTGGCATGGGATTCAAAATTCTGTGTACTTTTCATGAAATTACTAAATATTTAAACGTGAAACAAAGTCATTTTAGCGTTCATTTAAGATTAGTTTCAAGGGGTGAATTGTTTCACTTATTGATATGGATTTTAAAATGGTGATGAGAATCATTTCAGCTCAAAAGTTTCAAAAAAACACAGAAATTTGTAAAATAAACACACAAAATTTGCAAAACAGACAATTTTTTTTGGTTTTTTTAAAATAGGAAAACAATTGAAATTACAAAACTAAAAGCTTCCCTCCCCCACACTTAAAATATTGCATTTTCCTAAATGTGAACCCATGAGATGATATATACACATGAAATGCAGAATTTTTAAATAGGACAAATAATATAAAAGTGAAAGGGTTAGGAACAACATGATGTGCTCAAGTGATGATGGGGTCATACAATGTGATATAATCCATTGCAACAATAGGAAGTCCCTCAATGTATATCTTCAAATGTTGCCCATTGACTATAAATCTCCTTCCTGTGTCCTGTTGTGGGATCTCCACTACACCATATGGAAAAACATTAGATACAATATAGGGACCTAACAATCTGGAACGCAACTTACCAGGCATCAACTTCAGTCGTGAACTGTAGAGTAGGACTTTCTATCCAGCATGAAACTCCCTTTTCTTGATCATTTTATCATGAAATGCTTTTGATCTTCCCTTGTAGAGCCATGAGTTTTCATATGATGCGAGTCGAATCTCCTCAAGCTCTTAAATTTGCAACATCTTTTGAATTCCAGCTTGGGCCAATTCCATGTTGCATTTCTTTATAGCTCAATATGCCCGATGCTCGACTTCCAATGGGAGATAACATGCTTTCCCAAAAACAATATGAAATGAGGAAATACCAATGGGGGTCTTGTATGTTGTCCTATAAGCCCACAATGCATCATCCAAGCGCTTGCTCCAATCCTTCCTATTTGGCTGCACAATTTTCTCCAATTTTTTTTTCAACTCACGATTTGAAACCTCAGCCTGGCCATTTGTTTGGGAGTGGTATGGTGTTGATTTTTTGTGTGTCACCAAATACTTTTGAAGGAGGGAAGAGAAATTCCAATTTCAAAAGTGTGACCCTTGGTCAGTGATGATGGCCTTTTGTACTCCAAACCTGCAAAAAAATATGTGCTTTGACAAAGTTCACAACAAGTTGAGAATCATCAGTCCTAGCGGCCTTAGCCTCCACCCATTTACTCACATAATCAACACCATCCAAAATGTACAAAAAACCAAAGGAACTAGGAAAAGGTCCAATAAAATCAATTCCCCAAACATCAAAAATCTCACAGAATAAAATGGGTTGTTGGGGCATCCTGGGTCTCCTTGAAATATTTCTAGTGTGTTGGCAACGAGAGCATGACATAAAAAACACATGGGAATCATGGAATGAGATAGGCCAATATAATCCAGAGTCTAAAACTTTCCTAGCTATTCGTTGGGGTACAAAGTGCCCACCACATGCAATTGTATGACAGAAATGCAAAACAGACTCAAAATCATGATCAGGAACACACCACCTAATAACTTGGTCACTACAAATGCGCCATAAGTATGGATCATACCAAACATAAATTCTTGACTCACTTTTTAATTTTTGGACTTGATGTTTTTTTTAAATTTGCAGGGATTTCAGAGGCAACAAGTTAGTTAACTAAATCTACAAACCAAGGATGCGTACCTAAGATGGAATAAAGATTCTCATCGGGGAAAGTGTCCCGAAGTGGTACCTGATCAATGGTGTCATCCTCTAGTGTGTGAGTAAGCCTAATCATGTGGTCCGACACCAAGTTTTCTGACCCCTTTTTGTCCATTATCTCTATGTCAAACTCTTGAAGAAGGAGCGTCCAACAGATAAGTCGTGGCTTTGCATCTGGCTTTTTCAAGAGGTACCTTAGAGCTGCATGGTCAAAAAAAACAACTACTTTAGAGCCCAATAAATATGAACGGAATTTATCTAAAGAAAATATGACTGCAAGAAACTCATTTTCTTTGGTAGTGTAGTTTGATTGGGCTGAATCCAATGTCCTTGATGCATAGGCAATCATATGTGAACGTCCTTCCGCCCTCTGAGATAAGACAGCTCCAACCGTGAAGTTGGAGGCATCACACATAAGCTCAATATGAATCTCCCACCGTGGGGGCAGTATGATAAGTGGAGTGGTTAGGCGTTGTTTTAGCTCATCAAATGAATTCCTGCAAGAAACATCAAACACAAAATCAGAATCCTTTTGAAGTAATCTTGACATAGGAAGAGCAATCTTACTAAAATCTTTGATGAAGCGCCGATTAAATCTTGCATGCCCTAGGAAAGATCTAACATCACGCACACATGAAGGATATGGAAAGGATGAAATAATATCTAACTTTGATCTATCAAATTCTATCTCATGTTTTGACACTACATTCCCTAAGACAATTCCATCCTCTACCATGAAATGATGCTTTTCAATGTTCAGGACCATATTCTTCTTAATAAAAAGATTCAACACCTTTCCCAAACTAATTATACATTCATCAAATGAATACCCATACACTGTAAAATCATCCATAAATACCTCCATGAAGGTCTCAATAAAATTAGAAAAACTACTCACCACGCATCTCTGGAAGGTTCCTGGGGCATTGCAAAGTCCAAATGGCATCCTTCGGTAAGAAAAGGTACTGAATGGTCATGTGAATGTCGTCTTCTCATGGTCTTGCGGAGCTATAGGTACCTTAAAATATCCAGAAAATCCATCCATGAAACAATAGTGTGTTTTCCCAGTTAGTCTCTCAAGCACCTGATCAATAAATGGGAGGGGGGAAATGGTCTTTGTGAGTGGAATGTTTCTGTTTCCTATAATCAATACAGACAAGACAACTGTTTTCTACCCTCATTGGAAGTAACTCATCTTTCTCATTTTTAACAATAGTAACACCACTCTTCTTTGGCACAACCTGAACATGGATTACCCACTGCGAATCTGAAATGGGAAAGATTATACCAGCCTCGAGCAATTTCTCAACTATTTTTTTAACAACTTCCAGGATGGTGGGATTGAGAGTCCTTTGTGGCTGTCTCACCGGTTTATCCCCATCCTCCAAGAGAATCCTATGCACGAAAAAGGAGGGTCTAATACCTGATATGTCATCCAAGGTCCACCTAATTTCCCGGATGTTCTCCCTCGAAATATTCAAATGATTTTCTTCATGTTCAAAAGGGAGATTGTTAGAAATGATAACAGGTAATCTCTCACCACTCAACATGTATGAATATTTAAGATTTGGTGGCAATGGCTTGAGTTCTAATGAAGGAGGGTGTAGTATGGATGGAGACATTGAAGGAACTGAAATATGTGAAAAAAGAGCTTTGGTATAAGAATATATATTATCAAAATCATAGAATAAAGCATCAAATCCATCAGCATACTCTATAGCCATGTCATAATCAGTGTTCACATGATCAAAATCAGAATATGATTCCATTTCAAAATCAAATCTTAGAGAGTCTTGTTCTTTAGAAATGGGTGTGGAAGTACTCTTAGACATCAAACTAGAACCAATACTCATAATCTCCCTAAGAATAGGACAATCCAATTCCATGGTGTTTTTACATAGTGGTTCAAAATGGGAGATAACAAATGCCGAATGATCCTCTAAGGGGTACATCATAGAATCCATAACATTAAATATCACAACTTCATCCCCAAATTCCATGGAAAGTGTACCCTCATTGACATTTATGATAGTTTATTCAGTTTTTGAGGAAGGGACTACCTAAGATAATGGGGGCTTGATAACATACCTGATAATCCTCCATGTTAAGAACAATGAAATCCACTGGAAAGATAATGTCTCTTACCCAGAAAAGTACATCCTCAAGAAATCCCGCTGGATATGAAGTAGCTCTATTCGCCAACTGCACCACTACTTTTATCAGCTTCAACTCACCAACCTGTAAAGAAGAGAATACAGAGTGAGGCATCACATTTATTGAAGATCCTAAATCACAAAGAGCATCAGAGAAGTGCAACTCCCCTATGGTTCATGGGATGGTGAATGTCCCAGGATACTTGCACTTTGTTGGCATTTCTAGAGTTAGTGTAATGAGTACTAAGACATTCCTTCCAAGGTTGATCCTCTCATTTTCCATGATCCCTCTTCGATTGGTACAATGTTCCTTTAAGAATTTCACATACCTTGGAATTTTCTTAATGGATTCAAGTAGAGGAATGTTGATCTCCACACACTTGAATGTGTCCAAAACCTCCTTTTTAATTTCTTCTCCAGCCATCTTCTTGGATTGAACAACCCTGTTGGGAAAAGTAAGGGGTTTAGGAGGAACATCATCAATCTTTTTCTTACCTTTATCTTTCTCCTTGCATTTCTCATTAGTTAGTTTGGAATGCGGCTGCTCCGGAGTTGAGGTGAATCCCAGTGGAATGGTAGGTACAGATGTATCGTTCATTTACTTCCCACTTCTCAATGTGATGGCACTGACATTCCCATTTAGATTTGGAGTGGGTTGGGAAGGTAGATTTTCAGAATTCTTACTCACATGTTCATGGAGGGCGGTGGAAATCTGGCTCATTTGAGTCTTAAACTCCCTCAACTCCGAACCTTGACTCTTCAGTTCATTCTTTTGATTAAGAACAATTTTTTTAAAACGATCATTGGTGTTAGAATCTACCTTGGGTGGGGGATTCCCTTGTTGTTGGTATGTTGGTGTTTGAGCTTCAAATCTCTTTTAGGGTTGTTGGAAACCCTGCTTGTAAGGCGGAGGCTGCTGGATGTATTGTTCAAAAGGTGGCCTTTTTTGTTGTTTAGATCCATACCTCATGTCTGATTGATCCTTCTGCCCTTGGTTGTATGTTGGTGAAAATGAATAAAACTTCTTTTGGGGATATGGATGTTGTTGCTGCTGATGTGTTCTGCTAGGGAATACTGATGCAAAATCCCATGTCTCTTGTAGTTGTGGGCAACAGTTAGTTGGGTGGCTTTTCTTAGTGAAAATGACACAATGCCTTGATGGAGTGGGGTTGGGATGTCTTTTGAGCCAATGCAATCTGCCTCACTATAGTGGTCAATTCTTCCAAATTGATATCAATCAAATGACTTTCAAGAGAAGAAGGACTTACCTGATGTACTCCCATGACATGTGTTGTACCTCTATCACCAAATTGTTGGGAGTTTTCAGCCATCTTGTCGATCAATGCTCGTGCAGCTACTGGTGTCTGGTCAACCAATGATCCTCCAGTGCAACATCCACAATGATTCTCTCCATAGGTATGAGTCCTTCATAAAAGTACTGAATGAGTAATTGCTCACTAATTTGGTGATGTGGGCAGCTTGCACACAACTTCTTGAATCGGTCCCAATACTCATACATTGACTCCCCTTGTGCTTGATTGATCCCTGATATCTCCTTACGAATGGAAGTGGTCCTCGATGTTGGAAAAAATCTCTGCAAGAAAAGATGTTTCAAATCGTTCCAACAAGTTATATCTTCCGGTGGTAAATAGTACATCCAATCCTTTGCAGCTCTATCAAGTGAAAATGGGAAAGCCCTTAATTTGATTTTATCTTCAGAAACATTTCTAGGTTTTAGGGTTGAGCAAACCACATTAAATTCTTTCAAATGTTTATTGGGATCCTCACCAGAGAGGCTATGAAACTTTGGATGTTAGTGAATTAACCCAGATTTTAGTTCAATGTCTGATTCAATATTTGGGTATGCAATACAATTTGGCTGATAGTTAATATCAGGTGAAACCAATTATGGAATGGTTCTATTTAGATAATTGTTATTATTTCCATCCATTGTTTCTTCTTTTATGTTTGAATTTGAATAGATTCTAATTTCAGTGTTTCCAGAAGAGAGGAATTCACCAACTGGTTGAATATTGAAACTTCCCATAGACTGAGAATGTCTGATTCGTGTCCTAAGGATGCGTTCAATCTCAGGGTCAAGATCTAAGAGATCTTTAGGATTAGTTTGTGTCATATATCAAATAAAAATTAAAATAAATAAAGTGGACTATAGTAAAATAAAAATTAGAATTTTGAGTTGATGGTCCAAAAAAATGAAAAGAAGAGGATGAAAAAAATGAAAACTTGCGAAAGGTGAAAGATGAAAGAGAGAGGTGAGGAAAATAATAAAGTGAAAAATAAAATAAATACCTCTAAATGGTTGAATAATTTACTTGCCTCCCCAAAAACGGTGCCAATTTTAATGGAGTGCTGTCGTGGGTGCCCTCAAATGATTAGTGTGAGTTTGGGGTACTTAGGTACAGCAGAGTGGCTGGCCAAGGTCGTCTCTCAAAGGAAAAAGTGAATTTGACAACTTATTAAAGGTATTCTAAAAAAATAAAATAGAATACAATAAAAACACTACTTTAAAGGATTGGGATTTGTTATAGTCAATGAATATAGAAGATGTTTTCTGGAAGAAGATTGTATATATTTTTTTCTTTTAGTTTCGAAATGAATTTTGATTAAAATGACACAACAAGAAGATGTTTTTTTAGAAATCTATTTTAAAATGCGTATTCGATCTAACTCTACCTATTCATTCACATATTAATCAGTATAATTTGAATCAATATCCACTTAATTATGATCCCCTAATTTTTTATCCCTCAAACCCTACGAGAGTCTACTTAACCACAAAGATGAAATTATTTAAACCCTAGGCTAGTTCGGAACACGCAATCGCAGCACCCTGCTTTGATTGTTGTTATAAGGATAGCTTATGGTCAGTGGTTAATTAGAGAACATATGAATTATGGAAATGAAGATGAATTGTGTTTAGGGATTATATTTAAACTCTACAAATTTATCCTGTGTGTTCTTGTATTACCGATTAAGATCGCGCTCTCAAAATTTACACAAAATCTCGACCTCACGTGTTTTGTATTAATTGTTCAATTGCTTGATTAGTTTCTTGTTATTTAAATACAAAATTCATGGATCATATTATTTGAATTACAGTAGTTCATTTATATAATCTAAATGAATTAATAATGATATAGGTCGATCGATTACTAAAAAGAACTACTCTTCTATGGGTGGCGTAATCATAGTAGAAGCGTTTTGCAAGTGCAAAGGTTTATAATGGATATAACCCAATAACACATCTACTCAAGAATTCCAGAATAAATAGGAAGATTAAGAGAATAAGAAATTTATACAAAACATAATAAAAGGTGAGGAATAAAAGAAGATCAAAGATGTTTATTACACAAATGAAAACATTACAAAATGAACAAAAGGAGGCTTCGATGAGGGGAGCCTTGCTTCCAGAGCTACCCTATTACAATTGTTAGAGAATTTAGGTGAAACCAATTCTCATCTTCATCCAATATCCTAATTCACTTCCTAACCTCTCCAAATGAGAAAAACTCCAATTTATAGAGGGTAGGGGAGGAGAGGTTACAAGTGGTTTCATGTGTGAATGGGGAAATTCGGCCAAATATTTTATTCCAACTTGCATCTCCCGTTTGACCAAGAAACGCGTGAATTGGCCAGCCTTCCAGAAGGATAATATGTGAGAATATCGGTCCTCTATCTTCTCTAAAAATTTGGGATTGATCCAGCCCCAGATAAAGGATTTATAGCTACAATATAGAGGCTTCTCCATTCTGGTGAGTCCAGCCCAATGTTGACTTCATGGCCCACATTCAACAACCAAATGCACTCTTTAGCTGTAGTGTCCTGAATAATAGTTGTTGATAATTAATTTAGAAACACTGTTACAAATTTAAAATTCAAATAACATATATAGAAATATTTATCTTCGAAATACTATAGTGAACTATAAAGGGTAAAACTGGAATTTTCATCAAATATTCAAATGAATGATCTAATCTGAAACACAATCTAATTTAACATATTTAACACAATTTCAGGAAATTATATCATTTATTATCAATAAAATATTCAATAAAATTGTGTTTTATCCACTCCCCCACACTTACCCTTTTGCACTCCCGAGCAAAACCTCATATCAAGTAAACATCGATATCAAATCAAATCCAATTTTAAAACACATATCCTTGAGATCAAAAAACTATATACCAAGAAATGAAAGATATCATGCCACATAAAAACCCATTATTTCAAGTTCTTCATTTATATCATTCAATATATTTCCACTTTATTTATCCTCCCATGCACAAATCACTTACCTCACTTGAATTTTCTCTTATCACACAAATGTCAACTTTTTTTGCAATGTCTTTCTCATCCAAACTAATACAAGGGTCACCATAGGATTGATAGATTCATACATCGCTACAATATGTGAGTCAAGGAAATATGTTTATCATGAGGACTTTTCAGGGTTCTTATGTGGCTTTTGGTTGGTAGGATTTAGATGTAAAAAATTCTGAGGCTGAATGAGAAGGGCTTGAGTCTTTTTGAAGAAAAATTGTATTAATCTAATTTTCACTTAAATATGGTCTTCTCCTCAATCCCCATAATATCAATTCAGCTCCATCATCATGAAAATTCATGAAAGGTTTACACCATTCATCATTTTAGCAACAAAAATTTCAATATTCTCAAACATGATTTTCTTGAAAACTCCAGATGGGCACATCTTTCCACCTCAATTAGAAGCTCCTGAAAAGGTACAGATTCACTTGTCATGAAAGCTCCAAAAAAGACACAACATTCAATATAATTAATTTCTTTAGTAGATAACACATCCCTTCAGAATTTAATTTTCCACCCAAAGTATCACAGAACGTGGTGGCACAACACAAGAGAGATTCCCCCACACTTAAGCTCAACTAGATTATCTAATTTCACTTCAAGAGTTGGTTTCATAGGTAAAATTGGATTGTAATGTGGATAACCTAATAGGTTTTTCTTGGATTCTAAGGGCTATAAGGATTAAATATTCAAGGTAGGCCATCATAAAAAAGGATTCTTTGAAATAGGGGCTTTAATACCAAACAAATGCCTCAATCATTTGAACATAAGTACACCAAACCCTCAAGTTTTGATAGGAATAGATCAAATTCTGGTTAAATCAAGCATGGTTTGGTCCTCTCAAGATGTGAAGTGAATTTAATGAATATGAAAATGATGGTTTAGAAGCCTCACAGGAATGTGATTTCAAATATAAAGACAGTGAGATGTGGCATGGGATTCAAAATTCAGTGTATTTTTCATTTAATTACTAAATATTTGAACTTGAAACAAAGTCATTTCAGCATTCATTTAAGCTTAGTTTCAAGGGGTAAATTATTTCACATATTTATATGGATTTAAAAATGGTGATGAGAATCATTTCAGCTCAAAAGATACAAAAAACACCGAAAATTGTAAAATAAACACACAAAATTTGAAAAACCCACAATTTTTTTTGGTTTTTTTAAACAGGAAAACAATTGAAATTACTAAACTAAAAGGTTCCCTCCCCCAAAATTAAAATGTTTCATTGTCCTCAATGTGAACCCAATAGATGATATATACACATGAAATGCAGAATTTTTAAATAGGAAAAATAATATAAAAGTGAAAGGGTGAGTAACACCCTAATGTGCTCAAGTGATGATGGGGTCATACAGTGTGATAAAATCAACCGCATTAGTAGGAAGTCCCTCAATGTATATCTTCAGACGTTTCGCATTGACTAACAAGCTCCTTCCAGTGTCCTCTTATGGGATCTCCACTGAACCATAAGGGAAAACATTAGATATAATATAAGGACATAACCATCTGGAATGAAACTTACTAGGAATCAACTTCAGTCGTGAACTATAGAGTAAGACTTTCTCTCCAACATGAAACTCCCTTTTCTATATAATTTTATCATGAACTTCTTTTGATATTTCTTTGTAGAGCATTGAGTTCTCATATCATGCCAGTTGAATCTCCTCAAGCTCTTGAATTTGCAACTTCCATTGATTTCAAGCTTGGGCCAACTCTATGTTGCATTTCTTTATAGCCCAATATTCCTGATGATCGACTTCCACTGGGAGATGACATGCTTTCCCAAAAACAATACGAAATGGGGACATAGTAATGGGGGTCTTGTATGCTATCCTATATGACCACAATGGATCATCCAAGCGCTTGCTCCAATCCTTCCTATTTGGCGTCATAGTTTTATCCAATTTTTTTTTCAACTCACTATTTGAAACCTTAGCCTCGCCATTTGTTTTTGGGTGGTATGGGGTTGATGTTTTGTGTGTCACCCCATACTTTCGTATGAGGAAGGAAAAATTCATATTGAAAAAGTGTGTCCCTTGGTCACTGATGATGGCCTTTGGTACTCCAAACCTGCAAAAAATCTGTGCTTTCACAATGTCCACAACAATATGAGAATCATCAGTCCTAGTGGCCATAGCCTCCACCCATTTACTCACATAATCAATAGCAACCAAAATGTACAAAAAACCAAAGGAACTAGGAAAAGGGCCCATAAAATAAATTCCCAAACATCAAAAATCTCACAGAATAAAATGGGTTGTTGGGGAATCTTGTGTCTCCTTGAAATATTTCCAGTGTGGTGGCAAAGAGAGCATGACTTAAAAAACACATGGGAATCATGGAATGAGCTAGGACAATATAATCCAGAGTCTAAAACATTCCTAGCTATTCGTTGGGGTCCAAAGTGTGCACCACATGGAAGTGTATTACAGAATTGCAAAACAGACTCAAACTCATGATCATGAACACACCTCCTAATAACTTGGTAACTACACATGCGCCATTAGTATGGATCATCCCAAACATAGAATCTTGACTCACTCTTTAATTTTTGGAATTGTTGTTTTTTTAAATTTGCAGGGATTTCAGAGGCAACATGGTAGTGAACTAAATCTGCATACCAAGGATGCATACCTGAGATGGAATAAAGATGCTAATCAGGGAAAGTGTCCCGAAGTGGTAAATTATCCAAGGTGTCATACTCTAGTGTGTGAGTAAGCCTACTCATGTGGTCCGCAACCAAGATTTCTGACCCCTTTTTGTCCTTTATCTCGATTTCAAACTTTTGAAGAAGTAGAATCCAACGGATAAGTCATGTCTTCGCATCTGGCTTCCTCAAGAGGTACCTCAGAGCTAGATGGTCAGAAAAAACAACTACTTTAGAGCCCAATAAATATGAACGGAATTTATCTAAAGAAAATATGACTGCAAGAAACTTCTTTTTTGTGGTAGTGTATTTTGATTGGGCTGAATCCAATATCCTTGATGCATAGGAAATCACATGTGAACGTCCTTCCACCCTCTGAGATAAGACAGCTCCCACCGCGAAGTTAGAGGTGTCACACATAATCTCAAAAGGAATCTCCCACTGTGGGGGATGTATGATAAGTGGAGTGGTCAGACGTTGTTTTAGCTCATCAAATGGATTCCTGCAAGAAACATTAAACACAAAATCAGAATCCTTTTGATGTAATCTTGACATACGAAGGGCAATCTTACTAAAATCTTTGATGAAGCACTGATAAAATCCTCCATGCCCTAGGAAGGATCCAACGTCACACACACATGAAGGATATGGTAAGGATGAAATAGTATCTACCTTTGATCTCTCAACCACTATCCCATTTTTTGACACTACATGCCCTAAGAAAATGCCATGCTCTACCATGAAATGACAAATTTCAATGTTCAGGACCAGATTCTTCTCCATACAACGATTCAACACCTTTCCCAAACTAATTATACATTCATCAAATGAATACCCATACACTATAAAATCATCCATAAATACCTCCATGAAGGTCTCCATAAAATCAAAAAAATACTCACCATGCATTTCTGGAAGGTACCTAGGGCATTACAAAGTCCAAATGGCATCCTTCGGTAAGCAAAGGTACTAAATGGGCAGGTGAATGTCGTCTTCTCTTGGTCCTCCAAAGCTATAGGAACCTAAAAATATTCAGAAAATCCATCCAAGAAACAATAGTGTGTTTTCCCAGCTAGTCTCTCAATCTTCTGATCAATAAATGGTAGGGGTAAATGGTCTCTGCGAGTGGAATTATTTAGTTTCCTATAATCAATACACACACGCCAACTGTTTTGTACCCTCATTGGAACTAACTCATCTTTCTCATTTTTAACAACAGTAACACCACTCTTCTTAGGCACAACCTGAATAGGGCTTACCCACTGAGAATCTGAAATGGGAAAGTTTATAAAAGCCTCGAGCAATTTCTCAACTTCTTTTTTAACAACTTCTAGGAGGGTGGGATTGAGTCTCCTTGGTGGCTGTCTCACCGGTTTAGCCCCATCCTCAAAGAGAATCCTATGCATGAAAATGGAGGGGCTAATAACTGATATGTCAGCCAAGGTCCACCCAATGGCCCTGATGTTCTCCCTTAAAATATTCAAAATCTTTTCTTCAAGTTCAAAAGGGAGATTGTTAGAAATGATAATAGGTAATCTCTCACCACTCAACAAGTATGAGTATTTCAGATTTGGTGGCAGTGGCTTGTGTTCTAATGAAGGAGCATGTAGTATGGATGGAGACATTGAATGAACTGAAATATGTCCACAAAGAGCATCGGTATCAAAATATACATCATCAAAATCATAGAATAAAGCATCAAATCCATTAGCATACTCTATAGCCATGTTATAATTAGAGTTCACATGATCAAAATTAGAATATGATTCCATTTCAAAATCAAATCTTAGAGAGTCTTGTTCCTTAGAAACGGGTGTGGATGTACTCTTATACATCAAACTAGAACCAATACTCATAATCTCCCTAAGCATAGGACAATACAATTCCATGGTGTTTTTACTTGGTGGTTCAAAATGGGAGATAACAAATGTAGAATGATCCTCTGAGGGGTACTTCATGGAATCCATAACATTAAATATCACAACTTCATCCCCAAATTCCATGGAAAGTGTACCCTCATTGACATTTATGATAGATTTTTTTTGGTTTTGAGGATGGGCCTGCCTAAGATAATGGGGGCATGAGAACTTACATAATCATCCTCCATGTTAAGAATATAGAAATCCACTAGAAAGATCAGGTCTCTTACCCGGACAAGTACATCCTCATGAACTCCTGCTGGATATGCAGTTGCTCTATTCGCCAACTGCACCACTACTCTCGTTGGCTTCAACTCACCAACCTATAAAGAAGAGAATACAGAGTGAGGCATCACATTTATTGAATCTCCTAAATCACAAAGAGAATCAGAGAAGTGCAACTCCCCTATGGTACATGGGATGGTGAATGTGCCAGGATCCTTTCACTTTGTTGGCATTGCTAGAGTTGGTGTAATAAGTGCTGAGACATTCCTTCCAAGGTTGATCCTCTCATTTTCCTTGATCCCTCTTCGATTGGTACAAAGTTCATTTAAGAATTTCGCATAACTTGGAATTTGATTAATGGATTCAAGTAGAGGAATGTTAATCTCCACACACTTGAATGTGTCCAAAACCTCCTTTTTCATTGCTTCTTCTTCCATCTTCTTGGTTTGAACAACCCTGTTGGGAAAAGGATGGAGTTTAGGAGGAACATCATCAATCCTTTTCTTACCTTTATCTTTCTCCTTGGATTTCTCATCAGTTGGTTTGGAATGTGGATTCTCAAGAGTTGAGGTGAATCCCAGTGGAATGGAAGGTACAAATGTATCGTCCATTTGCTTCCCACTTCTCAATGTGATGGCACTGGTATTCCCCTTTGGATTTGGAGTGGGTTGGGAAGCTAGATTTCTAGAATTCATACCCAGAAGTTCATGGAGGGCGGTGGAAATCTGGCTCATTTGAGTCTTCAACTACCTCAACTCTGAACCATGACTCTTCAGTTAAATCTATTGATTATGAACAATTTGTTTCAAAATATCATCAGTGTTATAATCTACCTTTGGTGGGGGATTCCCTTGTTGTTGGCTTGTTGATGTTTGAGCTTCAAATCTCCTTTTGGGGTTGTTGGAAACCCTACTGGTAAGGTGGAGGCTGCTGGAAGTTTTGTAGAAAAGGGGGCCGTTGTTGTTGTGTAGATCCATACCTAATGACTGATTGATCCTTCCACCCTTGGTTGTATGTTGGAGAAAATGAATCAAACTTCTTCTGGGGATATGGTTGTTGTTGCTGCTAAAATGGCCTCCCAGGGAATACTGCTGCACAATCCTATGTCTCTTGTAGTTGTGGGCAACAGTCAGTTTGGTGGATTGTCTCAGTGCAAATGCCATAATTCCTTAAAGGAGTGGATTGGGATGTCTTTTGAGCCAAAGAAATCTGCCTCACCATAGTGGTCAATTCTTCCAAATTGGAATCAATCAAATGACTTTCAAGAGAAGAAGGACTTACCTGATGTACTCCCCTGACAGGTGGTGTACCTCTATCACCAAATTTTTGGGAGTTTTGGGACATCTTGTCGACCAATGCTTGTGCATCTACTGGTGTCTTGTCCACCAATGCTCATCCAGCTGCAGCATCCACCATGCTTCTCTCAATAGGTGTGAGTCCTACATAAAAGTACTGAATGGGTAATTGCTCACTGATTTGGTGATGTGGGTAGGTTTCACAAAACTTTTTGAATCACTCCCAATACTCATACATTGACTCCCCTTGTGCTTGCTTGATCCCCGAGATCTCCTTACGAATAGAAGTGGTCCTCGATGCTGGAAAAAATCTCTGCAAGAAAAGACGTTTCAAATCGTTCCAACATGTTACATCTTCAGGTTGTAAATAGTACATCCAATCCTTTGGAGCTCCATCAAGTGAAAATGGGAATGCTCTTAATTTGATTTGATCATCAGAAACATTTCTAGGTTTTAGGGTTGAGAAAACCACATTAAATTCTTTCAAATGTTTATTGGGATCCTCACCAGAGAGGCCATGAAACTTTGGAAGTAAGTTATTTAACCCATATTTTAGTTCAAAGTCTGATTCAAGATTTTGGTATGCAATAAAATTTGGTTGATAGTTAATAATAGGTGTAGACAGTTATCGAATGGTTCTATTTAGATCACTGTTATTACTTCCAGCCATTGGTTCTTCTTTTATGTTTGAGTTTGAATAGCTTCTAGTTTCAATGTTTCCAATAGAGAGGAATTCACCAACTGGTTGAATATTGAAACTTCCCGTAGACTGAGAATGTCTGATTCATGCCCTAAGGATGCGTTCAATCTCAGGGTCATGATCTAAGAGATCTTCGGGATTAGTTTGTGTCATAAATCAAATAAAAATCAAAATAAAGAAAGTGTACCACGGTAAAATAAAAGTTATAAGTTTGAGTTGATGGTCCAAAAAAAAATAAAAGAAGAGGATTAAAAAAATGAAAACTTGAGAAAGGGGAAAGATGAAAGAGAGAGGTGAAGAAAATAATAAAATGACAAATAAAAGAAATACATCAAAATGGTTGAATAAATTACTTGCCTCCCCATAAATGGCTCCAATTTTAAAGGAGTGCTGTCATGGGTGCCCTGAAATGACTAGTGTGAGTTTGGGGTACTTAGGTGCAGTAGAGTGGCTGACTGAGGTCGTCTCTCAAAGGAGGAAGTGAATTTAACTATTTATTAAAGGTATTCTAAAAAAATTTATATAAAACAGAATAAAAACACTACTTTGTAGTATTGGGGGTTTTTATATTCTATGAATCTAGAAGAATTTTGTAAGAAGAAGATTTTATATATATTTTTTGTTTTTAGTTTTGAAATGAATTTCGATTAAAATGACACAACAAGAATGTGTTTTTTTATAAATTTATTTTAAAAGGCATAATCGATCTAACTCTACATATTCATTAACTTATTAATCATAATCATTGAAATCAATATCCACTTAATTATGATCCCTTAATTTGTTATCCCTCAAACCCTACGAGTGTCAACATAACCACAAAGATGAAATTACCTAAACCCTAGGCTAGTTTCGGAACACGCAATCGCAGCACCCTGCTTTGATTGTTGTTATAAGGATAGATTATTGTCAGTGGATAATTAGAGCACATATCCATTATGGAAATGAAGATGAATTGCGTTTAGGGATTATATTTTATCTCTACAAATTCATCCCGTGTGGTCTTGTATTACCGATTATGATCGCGCTCTCACAATTTAGACAAAATATCGACCTCGCGTGTTTTGTATTAGTTGTTCAATTACTTGCTTCTTTTATTGTAATTAAAAAACACAATTCAAGGGTCATATTATGTGAATTAAATAATACCATTGATTCAAATCAAATGAATGAATAATGGTAGTGGTCGATCGATTAATAAAAAGAACTACTCTTCCATGGGTGGCGTAATAATCGTAGAAGCGTTTTGAATCTGCAAAGGTTTATAATGGGTATAACCCAATAACGCTTCTACTCGAGAATTCCAGACCAAATAGGAAGATTAATATAAGAATAAATTTAATGAAAATAGAATAAAATATGAGGAATAATAGATGATAATAGATGTTTATTACACAAATGAAAACATTACAAAATGAAGAAGAGAAGGAGGTTTCGATGAGGGGATCCTTGCTTCAAGAGATACCCCTATTACAATGGTTGGAGAATTTGGGTGATACCAATTCTCCTCTGCATGAAATCTACTAATTCACTTCCCAACCTCTACAAATGATAAAAAATCCAATTTAATGAGGGGAGGGGAGGAGAGGTTACAAGTGGATTCAAGTGTGAATGTGGAAATTCGGCCAAATATTTTATTCCCACTTGTACCGCCCATTTGACAACCAAAACGCGTGATTTGGATGGCCTTATAGAAGGATAATATGTGTGAATATGGGTCATATATCTCCTCTAAATAGTTGGGCTAAATCCAGGACCCGATGAAGGAGTTATGGCTGAAATACATAGGCTTCTCCATTTTGGAGAGTCCAGCCCAATGTTGACTTCATGGCCCATTTGCAACAAACAAATGCAATATTTATCTCTAGTTTCCTGAATATAAGTTTTCTATAATTACGTTAGGAACACCCTTACAAAATTTAAAATTCAAATAATGTATATACAAATATTTAACTTCGAAATACTACAGTGAACTATAAAGGGTAAAAATGGAATTTTCATCCAATACTCAAATGAATGATCTAATCCCAAATAATTTCTAACTAAACATATTTAACACAATTTGATGAAATTATATCATTTATTATCAACAAAATATTCAATAAAATAGTGTTTTATTGACTCCCCCACACTTACCCTTTTGCACTCCTGAGCAAAACCTCATATCAAGTAAACAACAATATCAAATCAAAACCAATTTTAAAACACATATCATTGAGATAAAACAACTACAAACCAAGAAACAAAAGATATCATGCCTCATAAAAACCCATTATTTCAAGTTCTTCATTTATATCATTCAATATATTTCCACTTTATTTATCCTCCAATGCACAAAACACTTACCTCACTTGAATTTTCTCTTATCACACAAATGTCAAAAAAATTTGCAATGTCTTTCTCATCCAAACTCATACAAGGGTCACCATAGTCTTGATAGATTTCTACATCGCTACCCGATATGAGTCAAGGACATATGTTTATCATGATGACTTTTCAGGTTTTTTCTATGGCTTTCGTTTGGTAGGATTTTGATGTGAAAAATTCTGAGGCTGAATCAGGTGGGAATGACTCTTTTTGATGCAAAATTGCATTAATCTAATTTTCACTTAGATATGGTCCTCTCCTCAATCACCATAGTATCAATTCAGCTCCATTATCATGAAAAGTCATGAATGGCTTACACCATTCATCATTTCAGTAATAAAAATTTCAATATTCTCAAACATGATTTTCTTGAAAGCTCCAGATGGGCATATCTTTCCCCCTCAATTAGAAGCTCCAGAAAAGGCCCAGCTTCACTTGTCATGAAAGCTCCAGAAAAGGCACAACATTCAATATAATGAATTTCTTCAGTATATAATACATCTCTTCAGAATTTAATTTTCCACCCAAAGTATCACAGAATTTGGTGGCACAACACAAGATAGATTCCCCAACACTTAAGCTCAACTAGATTATGCAATTTCACTTCAAGAGTTGGTTGGATAAGGTAAATTGGCTTCTAATGTGGCTAACCTAACAGGTTGTGCATGGCTTCTAAGGGCTATAAGGATTAACTATTCATGGTAGGCCATTATAAAAAATGATTCTTTGAAATAAGGGCTTTATTACCAAACAAATACCTCAATCATTTAAACATAAGTACCCCAAACCCTCATGTTTTGACAGGAATAGATCGAATTCTGGTTAAATCAATCATGGGTTGGTTCTCTCAAGAAGTGAGGTGAATGTAAAGAATATGAAAATAATTGTTTAGAAGCCTCACAAGAAAGTGATTTCAAATATAAAGACAGTGAGATGTGGCATGTGATTCAAAATTCAGTGTACTTTTTTTAATGAAATTACTAAATATTTTTACTTAAAAAATAGTCATTTCCACATTCATTTAAGCTTAGTTTCAAGGGGTAAATTGTTTCACTTATTTATATGGATTTAAAAATGGTGATGAGAATCATTTTAGCTCAAAATGTTTAAAAAAACCCAGAAAATTGTAAAACAAACACACAAAATAGTCAATAAAATAGTGTTTTATCACTATTGATTACATGTTTTTCCTTCAAATTCAATTTTTATGTACTCGGGAGAGATAAATAATGTTTTTATGGAAAACTGAATTTATTTCTCTCTTCGGTAATGAATATTCTTAACCCATGAATATATTTTAATTATATAAATTTCAAGAATAATTTTAGTATTCTCAAAATATCTATTAAATTCATTTTTCCAATTTTTATGTTTCTATTAAAATAATTTAAATAAATATTCTTTTCATTTTTCAAATAAGATATTTTGTCTTTTTATCAAAAATGTGAATGTAATTTTTTTTTAATTTTTACCATATGAATGATCTTTCACACATTCAATATGTATCATTGATTTATAGCTTACTTTACAGGTTTCATGGTTATTTTCAATGAAATTAACATTCAAAATATTTTTAAAAAAATTATATTTTAAATAAGTGATTTTGATATGAATATGGTATTTTCATCAATAAATATTCTTGTAATATTTTAACTGTACATTGATTTTAAAACAACCTTTAATTTATTCTATGAATTACTGAGTATATGATTCAATGTTACCATCTTATCCTTTATATATATTGTATATTATTATGATGATAAATTATTGTTGAAACTTTCTCCATTACTATGGGTAAATATTTGATGAAATGATAAATGTTTTCATGATATTTAGGATTTCATGTAAAACGAAACTGATTATGTGATAGGTGGTTCCATTATAATCCTCTATGAAATTAGGTAAATAATAATGTCATATAATACCAAAGGGTACAAATGTGGTTATCCAAGCCCAAAATAGGGTACAAAAGAGGTTATCCCAGTTCCAAAAGATTGTACATGGGAGGTTATCCCATGCTTGAAGTAGGAAAATGGGTGGTTGCCTCATTTTAGCTTATGATGAATGCATTGGTGGGTAGACATGAAATAATATTTCAATGTTTGTTTATATTATATACTTTTTTCCACCCTTTTATAAAATGATATTATTCCAATGTTTTTCTCTCTTGGATCATATTCTTTGACTCCATTATATTCAATGTGTTATGAACTATCAATCCTTATTCCACGACTCAAGATTATAGGAATTATCAGGGCATGAATTTAAAATATAATGATCATGTTCCCATACTGTTATTCTTCTAATATTCATACATATGATCATTGATTCAAATATCCATAGGTTACTATTATTGATAATATGAGCTCACCCATTATTAGGTTTCCTTTTCCCAAGTATATGAAGAATGTTTTTATGTATGATATATACAAAATGGGATATAGTTGTGAAAAACCAAGTGATTGATGATGTATATCTTTTATGCACCACTTGATTATTTATCCTAGTTTATAATTACACTAAAACATTATGGTTTACGCATGGACCTCAATGATATGTAATGAATATTAATCTCATTAAATGTAATATATATATATATCAATGGTTTGGGTTATTACATGACTCATATAACCGTTTAAACTATATCAAATTGAAACCCATCATTTTTGACCAATTCAATTAGAATAAACTAAAGAACCTAAACCATTAGACACAATTAACCCAAATAACCAACATAACATGGAACATCAAACCTGAATAACCCAATTAATGAAAATAGCACAAATAACCCAAATTAATAATGTAATTTATATCGAATAAATGTGTTGCATGGTTTATGATAGTTGAAGAAAAACATAAACTCAGATACTATTCATGTTGAACAAGTTGACCGAATTATAACCCAAGCACATTTATACTCATCCTTAATCCGATAAAAGTTTGATCCCATGGGATATATTATTCTTTAGGTTAAACATTTTCACATATATTTCCTAGTGGAATTAATATGGATATAATTCACAGTTTAATTTATTATTATGAAATTTGGAATGTGAATATTATATATATATATATATATATGAATATGATATTATATGGTTAGAAACATATTGATGAGATGAGGATAAATAACAATGAATTGATTAGGAATATTGTTTTAATTCATAATGGTGGGATGGGATATTGAATTATTTATATAATTTAGTTTGATAATTAAAATATAATTTAGTACTTCTGGGGGATAGTTTCACCATCTAGGGAAGCCAGACTGAGTATCATTTCTCTCCCTTATATTCCACTTGTGTATTTTTCCACTATTCTATTCATGAAGAGCATCATATGTAAATTATGGAATCTCATAGTTGTTGAAGATTGATAAGGTAAGTGGTAGCTGATGTAATGGAGGATTAAATTAGATTATCACATTAATGTCATCATTAATAGGATTAAAACATTAACACATCTATTATCATTGTGGTATCTATATGTTGTAATTTATTCAATTTTATTACATTATACTATGAAAGAGATTATTTAATATTACTTTTTACATTTTAAATAGTTATTTGAGTTATGTATGCTGGTGTTGCATGGTATTAGGTGAAAAGTTATCATAAAATGTAATACATCCCATAATATTTGTTAGACAACTTAGTGTAGTCACTATCCCTGAACCTATAGAAGGTTGTTCTAGGGAGATTAAATACCAATCTATATAAATTTTTAAATATTTGATATATTTTGACCAATTAGGGTTATCTTTGATTGTTTTTTTTACAAAACAAATGATATATAATTCTAACATAGATTAGTGAAATAATTAACATGATCACATATGAAACAGAATATAGAAATTTATAATAACTTTATACAGTGTATATATATCTTAGAATTAATTTTTTGTAGATCGTAGTTAATGTCTATCCATAATGAATCTTTATCACAGATACCCTAAGTGATTTGATTTAACTATTTTTTATTAGACTCAATACTTTTTGGGGTTTATTACTACTCAAAATATAATTAATTAAAATAAATATATAACAAAAATATAAAAACTAATTAATTTTATGGAAAATAATATAAGGGTTTTGAATCATTTTTATATTTCATTTTCTAAAATTTACTTATTTATCTCATATAAGATAATTTATTGAGTAGTTGGTGAATTTGTGAGTCCAAAATTTTTTTTTAACATTTAAAAAACTCTATTTTATTGATCATCCACAACATATTGTTATACTAAATTACCTATCTTTAAGTATTTATCTTTTCCTTACGCATATTCATAAAAGTGAACTAGGAAATATCTGTTTGAGATTTATATGGTTCACCTCTATTGTGATGATTATTTATTTAGTGTGATTTGATAAATCCAATATCACAAAAATACAACCATACCATTATGTAGATAGAATGATGATAAAATCGTCCATTAACCCAAGAAAAATTATCCCAACAATTTTATATGAATCTTTGATATTAAAATAAATATCCCTTTCAAAAATGATGAAATGATTAATTGATGAATATATGAATATTTTTTTGTTATATTAACAATGTTCCCTAGAAGAATCAAATATTTTTAGTTATATATTAAATTATCTAGAATCCTTAATTGATTATTTTTTATATCATATCACATAATATATATATTTTGGATAATATTTTTTATTGTTACTTTTGTTGTTGTGTATGTGTATCAACATTATACATATACTGTATTTTATAATCAACTAAATAAAATTAATTTCTCTGAAATTATTACTATATTTCACCCAATGGAATGTTTTTCCATAATAATTTTAGTTAATCCCTTGGTAAATGTTCGATTTCAATGTTAAATAATACCCCTTGACTCGATTATTACTTTTTTTGTATAAATATTTTATTTAGATAGTTTATTTATTATCTATAGGGATTTATATTTATAAACCTAATTTTAATCAATAATTTCTATATCAAAATAATAAAATAATTACAAGAAAAATAGGTTGTTGAAAAGATTGAAAATAATTGTAATTATCTAAAATGATATGAATTATAGGTTATTTCAATGATTTTAGGGACTATAGAGATAATTTTCATGGGAATAGACCTATAGAAATGGTTATACTGAAAAATGTGTTGAAAAAAATATTGAAATGGATTAAAATCTATAGAAATGTGGTGTTCATTTTTAACCACCCATTTCCAGGAATTTAAAACCATTTATGTAGATACAATATTTATGTAGTTTTCAAATCATGGAAATAGGATAAAAAATCAAAAAATATGAGTCATTGGGGTTTTAAACACTATAACATTAGGAAAAATAATGTAAGGAAAGATACATAACATAGATATATCATTTTTCAAAAAGTTATATTTTTATATACTTAATAATAAATAATAAATTATTGTTATAATCATCTTATATCCATGATTTATTAAAACAATGGAAAGGGGGGGAATGGGGCACAACTATTTTCTTGGTTCTTAGAATCATGGAAATTAGGGTTTATATTTTATCAATTTATTTAGTTTTTATAAACCATGGTAATATGTAACAACTAGATGCAGTGACAATCCCCAATACATGAATCATATTTCTATATGGCCTCGAACACATTCCCCTAATTTCCATAGTCTAAAATCTAGTTTCGTGTTTTAAAGAAAATATTAGCGAACGTTTTTCCCTTCAAAGAAATAATAAAAAATTAGAACAAATAATGTCAAATATAAAACTATATTATGGACTACATAAAAATTCACATAATAAACAATTCCCATTGGGATCATAACCATGTGATAAAGGACCCTTTTAATACTACACCGACCAATTTTTGAACCCCAAAATATTTCAATTTGGGGTATATTTTAGGTTAAAACCACGATGCTAGGTAGTGGTATATAATGTAGGGTAAATTTCATGGTGTGGGGTAGAGGGTCACGGTGAAGAAGAATAGACGCTATTACGCATGAGAGTGAGTCAGAATGGAATGATATGTTTTGGGTGGGGAATTCTATGTGATACGACCCAGGATAGAAACCAACATAAGATGAATAGATTTGAAGGGGTATACATTATATATGAATGGTTTGTGATTCATATTTTATAAGTTAATTTATATGATGGGTGGAATCAATGTCATAATATGTGTAAACTAAAAAAATAAGCATTTCGTCTACTAGGCCATTAGACCATGTAATGCATTGGTTTACATGAGACTAGAAATATGACTCATGTAATGGGTTCCACATCAACACAGTTAAGAAAGGGTGTTCCATTAATTTAATAAAAGTGACTTGACCCTAGATTTTTTCTATTTTCAGAGAAAAATATGTTTGACAGTATCTAACACTATTCTAAATAAATTCATTATGACTCAAAATAAATAAATGTGGCTCATTTAAAGCCTCCAACTATTCTTTCCATGTATCTATAGTGGATCCTTGAATCTGTAATGATAAGATATGACTGTTTTACTTTACCTAAATCATGAGTAATATTGTCTACATGACTAGTGAAGGTCACTTGTATTGAGAAACTAAAAAATCAATAAGATTTCCATAATGCTTGAATAAATATTCTTTTATGTGAAAACCTCAATAATGAAATGATTACAAATAATTATAAAAAATAATAATACAAAACAATGATTTAAATAGTTTATTTTAAAATCAATATATTGAAATTTTGGATATCAAACCACTTTCTCAAAAACGACATTTTTTCAGAAACACTTGATCAAATTATATCATTTAGAAAAGACTTTGTAAAACAAAATTTTCTAAAAAAAATTACAATGAAAATATCAAATTTTAAAATTTAGTACAAAAACACTATATTTTCATTAAAAGGTAGAAAGTTTCTATTTACTTAAAAATAACATTGATTCCCCATATCTTGATAATTAAGTCATGTATAGTAAAAAAATACTATAATTAATTTTAGTTGAACAATATCTTATAATATTTTCATGTTTAAATAAATTCATCACTGATTTATATATTTAATATCAACCCCTCATCTTTACCATGACAATGAATCAGTTTTGGAAATTCGTCCTTTGCTTTCCTTATCACATGATCTATATGGTGTGTGTTTTACAATGATACATGAATATTTATTTTGAAAATAGATACAAGCTAAAACATTTCCACACACAGACTCATACTATGTAAGAATATTGAATAAAATATAATTAAATCATTCATCAAAATAACCCCATTCATTGAATATTTCCCCAAATAATTTTATCATAAAATTGAATTTAAAATAACCATATTTTATGTCACATAAACCATATAATCAAATAAAATTTTTTATCATTATCAATCATTAGGGAATTAATCAATACACTATATCATAAAAAGTAACAACACATCACAACTAGATTAGGTACTATGTTTTCTCCACAATAACAAGAATGAGTGATCCTTTCATAAAAAAAACTAAATCATGTTATAATAATCTTCTATAAATTTCAAATAATGAATAAGTGGTCAGTATATGACATTTTTTGGAAATTTGGAACTATTCATGATATATTAGTGTGACGACCTGAAACACTATGTTAATGGGTGAAAACCCATAAATATATATATCATGAACCTCATTCAGTTTGGTTATAAAATAATGTACCTCTCTAATTATTATGTGAAGGAGGAGGTGACTAAAAAGGGAACAGTTTTAGGGAGTGGCATGAATTCCTGGCCAATTTGGCACAACCTATGTAAAATGTCACAAAATCCCTCTTCAATTACTCTTTCAATAGAACATATAAAATTTTTATAATATGGTATATAGAATACATGAAAACATTATAAAAATAAAATAAAATATATAAAAAGAAATATTCCCAATAACTTAATTTTACCCACCAATACATCATCTTTAGACATCCTTCCATCCACATATCCATCCAAATTCAAATTCCCCCACAATCTCTTTAGAGGTTCCTAAAAAATGGGAATTAACTAATAATACTGAAATTTATTTTTACCTATTCATATAAGCCCTCATAAATTCAATCAAGAAAATTATAAATAATGATTCATAATCCCTCCACTATGTTACCTAATTTCCTTACAACATCACAAATAAAATCATCCTATTAAATTTCTCATAATTCTTCTACTATCAACCCATCAATTCAAAATCCATTTTAAATATTAGATCATTATGATAAATCAATGTATACATATCATCAAATTCCCCCTAATTAAATAGCACAATTAAATCCTATAATTATGTTAAATTGAAAATTATAAAATAAATTTCCATGAAATAATTATTTACTTATCTTCTCATAACCAATGTAAAAATTCCATAATAATGTCTCTAAGGGATATCAAAACCCATTCCATGATAATATTTAAATCAATTAAATTATTAAAATTATATACTTTATAAATCAACAACAATGAATTCCAACTCTTGATACACAACTAATCTAAAAGAACCCTCACATATCCAGATAAGCATTTTAACACCCCCAATAGATACCCTTGATTTAATTCCTTAAACCAAAAAATAAAACCAATAAATCATAAATGTAAACAACTCTTGGAATAAAAATACATATAGTACATGAAATGTTAGATACTAATTCTCTAAATTAATTCACCAAAATCAATTATCTAAACCTCACTATAAAAACATTCAGTTATATCATGATATAAATCTATAAAATTAAACATAATACATTAATTATCCCATTAACTCAATCACTTGAAACCTATAATAAAATGATTTAAAAATAAAATTAATTAAAACAATAATATTTTAATCATATTTCCATTTTGAACACACATATATATGCAAATTGATTTTCAAAACTAATTAATGTATTAATTCAAAAAATTGTTATAATTTACAAATCATTAGACATTTTTTCTTTGAAATGTCACAAGGTAGATTCTCTCTCAAAATATCATGAAAAAATTTTCACATATCGAATACTATTACCATTATATCCATTTGAATCTGTTACCATTTTAATAAAACTTTCATTAATGAAATATTATACATCTTATAAATCATTTCTCTTATTTACATATTTCAAATCAAACGTTCAATGAAATTTAACACAATAATTGGATAAAAAACATCCATATTCATGACATGAGACTAATTTTATAAGTATTTATTTAATTAAAAATGTGTAAAATGTTATGAATTATGGGATAAATTTGTGAAAATTACAATCGATACACTAATTCACAATTCTATTTTTTTAATTTTATTTTTCCATACATAACATGACCTTAAAAATCACTGTTTACAACCCCATTCGTTTCGGAAACCTATTAATACTATTAAAAACACACCAATCAAAAAATTATACTTAAAAGATAATTATCATAATTTTTTAATCCTTTTGCTAAAACTATGTTAAAAAATTATGTTCTATGACGAATATAAAAGGTCCAATTTCACTTACAAAAATATGGGTCCAACAAAAGTCATGGTATAACATATTGGGGAATTAATTAGAATAATAAATGGACCTTTAATAGAAATCATATGAACTATATGTTGATATATGTAATTATTATGAAACATTACCACTAATATTTTATTATATAAATATTTTCTAAAATATGAGTAAACATGAATGAAGAGTACTTTCTAAAATATCCATTTTAATCCATCTACCCAAGGGAGTTAAGATACACTCATCCTCAACTTTATTACCATAATATTCTATATTCCCCATCAAAATCTAGAGAAATTTTGGATTCATATTCTAGATAATGGAATTCAAATATCTTTAATGTCTAATGAATTGTTTCATATAAAGCATAATATATCCCTCAACTAAAATTGTTTTTTAGATGGGAATTAAGTGTATTGATTTCATAATTTTATCCACAACTAACTAAATTCAATCATGTTTTTATGACGGTTGTGGTGATTTAATCATAAAATACAGATAAATATAATCTCATTTTCATGTTATAATGTTAAAATGATTTAAAAACATCACTATTTATCAATGATTCAACATTTTGTCTTTGAGAATTCAATCATCATGAATGAAATTTAGAAACAACATTTTTTGTCTATGATGACCAAAAATATAAATAGGTGAATTGATATGTCTTGGAGGCTATGTAGTTAAAATTTTCAGAACATATTTCTTGACTTTCATGAGACCCCCATCAAATATAAAAAATATTGCTTCAAAAATGTACAATTTTCTGATTCACCAGTGGTATCCCAAATATATATGGATTCCCTAATATTCTTATATTTATCATCAATTTCTTTTATTTTATTCATATTTCTCTAAAAGGAAGTTGCATTAATACTAGAGATAAACAAGTAAGTAATCGTTTCCTTTACCTCTCAATGAAAATAAAAAATAACCCCATAAAGCACCATAATTCTATAAATATATTTACTACTTGGTTAGGATTATTCTTACTAAATTTTTTTATAATTTCATTATTTTTATAATATATTATCCAAATTAGACTTTTTATGATACTCTAACCACATGAATTATCTTAAATTTTGATAAAAATCTGGGAAATCGTATTTAAATCATTTGTAGATGAACAAAATAAAATAAATAATCATGCACATGATAGTATTTTTAATAGTTTACCAATTTACAAAACCCATATTCCATGATCTTTCCTCCTTATTTTAAATAAAAAATTTATATAATACTTATAATTCATGAGAAATAAAAATATATTGGGAAATAATCTTCTTCTTTAATTCATTAAATCATTCATTCCACACCACATTCAAAACAAACATCACTCAATTTCATGTTACTATTTTCATGAGTAATTCACCTAATTGATTGAAAAAAAATTTCCTAATTACATAGTGTTTAACCCTATATTTTCTAATTCCATTTAATCCATATAATTAGAAGGGAATAAAATAATAATTCTTCTAGGGACAAGGTGAATGGAAATTTCATGTCTCTCTACTGTGTTAGTCTTGAGAAATATCTAGAGAAAACATCATGATAATGATTTAAGGTCACTAGTGGAAGTGGAAGTTTTTTATTAAAATCCAGTAGATCAATAAATATACCTACATACTGAATAGATATATAACCAATAACAATTAACATTATAAGAGATATTATAGCACGAATATCTCATTTTTTCAAAATAATATGAATAGTTACATATGGTGTTTCAAATTGATCTCTATTACTATAATTTCAATTGTTGTCTTAATTTTTTGTATATTTTACATCAAAATAACCAATACATAAATTTTAATCTCAAAGGTGATGACTTTTAATGATATTTCCATGTTTTTAAATATAATTGGACATGGTGGACTCTCAAGCACCACTTATTTCATTTAACTAATAAAGTATCAATCATGATGGTATAAAACATCACAAGCACTCATAATTAAAATTGATAAATTACCATATAAACATAATGAATTTTAAATACTATATAAAATAATAAAGAAGTATTTATTTAGGAAATCAGAAAGATACCTTACACCAAAGAGTGTCCCACATAAACCATTGACCCCTCTAATGATTACTCAATACTAAATAGATTTAATCCACTATTTTATGTCACTAAAATAACATAAAACACGATATATACCTTTTTTTCATGATTCCTTAACTCATTATACTTTTCCCTATCAACACGAAACTTCAACACCCACACTTTGTTTACTCACCTTCTCTAATCATTTTAGAGAATCACATAAAATAATTTTTCTACTAAATATTCATTTTTACACATGTAGTGGATAAGAGGATGGACAATGCACTATTTTTTTAGTAACCCTATACACCTTTCAAAAAAAATACAATGAAATAATCATAAATAACATTTTCAAAGGTGAATTAATGTAACATCATCAGAATTCTTTCCTCTTGAAATATTTACTAGTAAAGAGACTCTTTACTTCACCTAGTTGATAATTAAAGAAGCTTTCCATTTTTTCATTTTCTATAACTATATCAACTATAACTGCTATAATTATATACTATTCTTATGTGTGAAGATCAATAGTGATGATATATACATATATATCTAATAAAAATTGCATAAAAACCTTTAGGATTTATGGTTCTCAATAATCACGTACTCTAGAGAATACTACATAACAATGGAAAACATATATGCATTATCCTTTACCAAAATATTACATGATTAATCCCATAAAAATATGATTTAAAATCAATTTCCCTCATTATTTGTTGATTAACATACCTATACAATACTCATATTATTAACACAATCATTCTTACTAGATGAGGATTTACATGGGTAATCTCTACAACTCATTGTCCTTGGATAACAAAAACTCTCTTAAGAGATATAATTACACAAATTATAGATTAGTTCCTTTAAAACTACAGAAATACTAATTAGTAATCATCATAAAAATAACTATATATTTGTGGACTTTTATTAGTTTATTTTTTCTAAAACTATTACAAAATTAATAAAAATACCAATTAATGAATGTTCCAAAAAAAATTATTTTCAAAAAAGTTTGTAAAAAACGAGACAATCATAGATTCCTTAAAAATAAAAAATAATTAAAATAAAAAGTATAGAAACTCCAATTTTAGGTATGAAACCTTTGTTTATTCATTGTATATGTCAACAGTTATTAGGATTAGTTGGGAAGAGGTTGGGAGAGGTTGGAATGATTTTGAATATGTTTGGAGGCTTTTTTAATGTCATACAGTTTGAGCACAGTTAGGGAAAACTGTACTGGTTCACTACGTAACCATGCATGGGGAGATATGGGGATTTTCATAGTCTGTTCATGGTTGGAAAAATTGTCTGAGAGAACTGTGTGGGACCCCTCCTCTTGAGGCAGTGGCATGCGCTCAGTTAGCGTACTATTTTCCAAATAGTACAACCACTTAATGAATAGATTTTTAAATCTGGGTTCACTCAGTATTGACCTATTTCACTCTTAACTCTCTTCCAATTGAGCCTCAATCGGAATTTTCTATTTTCAATTTTTGGATGGGATATCCCAGTCATTTTGTGAGTGATTCAAAGTTGTTTCAAGGTTTTGTGAAGGAGATTCATCTCAAGTAAGTCTCTTCTCTTGGTTTCTTATTGGTTTTCTATAGATCTACTCTTCTACAATTCTTGGTTTTATATATCTACAGCCATTGTATGTAGATCAATGGTTGTTTTTCCTTGGGTGTTGATTTTAAGTCTTGTGGTTGTTAGAGAAAGGATTCTATAGTAGTTTTGGTGGTGCTTTCGATGGATTTGGGGTGCAATTTCTTATGGATAGATTTCACTAGAACCCTAAATGTATGTACTTTTTATCTTGAATACACATTGTTAGAACTGGTGGTTTTAGTAACAATTAATCATTTCCTTGAAATTAATTGTGATAATTATGTGTTAATCTTATTGGAAACCCATTTCGTGATGATTTTGGGGATTTTGGGGAAAATAGGTTATTGCTGCAAAAGGAGATTTGTTGTGTGATTTTGAAATGTTTATTTTAAAATATTTTGTGGTGGACTATGAATAATGTTTTGTGAAATTTTTTTTTTCAATAAATATTTTGTTTATTTAAAAGTGGTTTTCCATGGAATGTTTCTTAAATGTTTGTTTTCAGTAAATGGTTGATTTATGGAAGTCAATTGGCATGTTTTGTAAATGGTTGTGTGTTTATTATGAAACCTTGGTGCTTTGAGGTTGTTGGTTGATTTTGTGTTATATATTTTGTGGATTGTGTGTGAGTGGGAAATATATCTCTCTATAAAATGTAATGGATATAGTTTAGAATAACGATCGTTATGGACAGTGGTCGGGAAGCACCTCAAGTTGAGAATGGGATGGGTGGAAGTCCAACTTTTATGGTTGTATTGTTGTGTGTTTCTTTGCAAAGATGGAATTATTTGAGGTAATTCATGGTGGGGATATGGCTTATGGGATGGGTGTGGGATTACTTTGTTTTTCATGAATTGTCAAGGGTATGTTTGGAATGTTTTTAGTTGTTTAACTATTGAATGTTTAATATAAACTATTTCATATAAATGTGATAACAGTTTTATCGAAGTGTAATGTGTAGGGAATTCATTTGGGGAAACCTACTGTGTATTTTTACTCACCCTCTACTTTGGATCATTGGTGATTTTTCAGATGTTGTGTTCAGGGACACCTGAATGATGAATACAACTTATTTTTCAGGAAGTTGTGTATGATGCATTGGTGATGTGGTGGCGATGAGACCATAGAGCTTGGTGTGTAGATATAGTTGGTATCCTATTTTTTTGGAGTCTTGTTGTGGTTTTATGCTTGATACTCTAATTTATGTATGGTTTCTTTGGTTGTTGGGATTTTTATAGAAAAATTTGTGTATTTTTGTAATGTATGCATTTGTTTATTTTTTCGACATGCATCACATAGTTTTTGATATCGGATTGTTTGGTTGGTTGGTTTTATCTGTTCGGAAAATTGTTCCCCCAATTTATTTGAAAAGACCTTGACATTTATTGATATCCTTTGGGGATTTGGGAATGTCTCTTAATTCCACGTAGCATTCTTCTGCCCTATCAAGCCATTGATATAGGGAAGGATGTTACTAGTGGTATCAGTTTGTTCGGTCGATGGATTTCAACTGAGAACAATTGTTCCGCCCATTTGCATTGATTGTTGGTCTTGTTTTTTTCATTCGTTCATGTAATATTCCTGGAGTAGGGATGGTATCAAGGAATGGGATTGACAGAACATGGACTGTATAGTATAAAAGCATGTAGATAATGCTTTTATGTTGAACAGAAAGTTACCTGGGAGATGGGTACATTAGTTGTTGGACACATTTATAGGCATTGGATATCTCATTGTAGTGGGTTTGTCCAATAAGATGACCATGGAATGTAGGGTATAAATGAATCGCCACTAGGATGCATATATCAATGGGGTAAAATGATCGATGGGGGGATATGAATGTGTGTACGTTAAACATCATTATTGGGTTTCAAAACGGATGGATTGGAATCATAGAAACTTGTGGTATTTAGAAAATAGGTAGATTTTCATAATGTGGAGGATTCTTCAGAATAATTAAACATGAAATATGTGAATTTTTGGAAAGAATAATTTTGATATTTGTTATGTAGTTGAATTTATAATCGAATCCCATTTCTTATTATGGGAGTGGGACTTACAGTTGTTTTTGCGTTGATAGAAATGGCACCGAGTATGCATCATGGTTACCAAAATGAGGAAGATACTGAAAATGTTGTTGCACCTGAACTCCAGGTGAACCATAAGCTCACAAAGGGTATAGTGAAAGATTTCCATGTTGTAGAAAGTTGGAATAATGCAGATGAACAAAAACATGTAGATCATGTGGTTCTATTTCAAAAGAAAAATCAACTCATGTGTAGGGGTGATTCAAGGACAAAAAGGGATTAATCATGACTGAACATGATTAAAAGTATATTTTATTTCTTGGGAACAACATAAGTGTTCAATGTGATGTTAGTCATGTATATGTTGGAAGATCTTTCCCTCCAGTGGTGGGAGATGGAGGTCCAAGCTAGGACAGACCAAAGTATTACATGGGTGGTGTTTGGGGAATTGTTTAATAACCAATTCTACTCTCAAAAATTCAGAATTAAGCATACAATGTATTTCGTCAATTTGAAAAAAGGGAACATGGATGTGATAGAATATGCGGTAAATTTATGAACATAATGTGGTTTTAGCCCAAGGTGGCTGGTAGTACATCATTGAAGGATCTAAATGTTGAAGCTGGGTTAAACTAGGAAATTTGTTCCAAGATAGTGGTGCATTGTATAAATGATTACACTGAAATAGTGAATCATGATATCATGGATGAGGGAGATATTCTGGGGGCTACTGGTGTTGGGAGTATGCTGGTACCCATACGGAATAGTGGGAACTCGAAAGGCAGGATCAAGCGGAATAGGGATAATTATTTATATTGTTGGAGTATAGTTCAGAATCCGATGGTGGGATCAGTGAATCTTCATTCAAAGGCACAGAGTAAGATAATATGTTTTCAGTGTGATTCTACGAGCCACATCAAGTGAGGGTGTAAGACACCACCTTGAACATTTCATAATTGCAAGAAGATGGGGTATCATCAGTGTTATTTTCACAATGCTCCATGTCTAGGGTTCGGGACACTCCTCAGGGTTCGTAGGGGTCTAATCACTCGATAGTAGGGGGTAGTAGACTACCACCCGACTACAGTGTATAATTAATCTTCGTGATTCAAAGAAAACCACGACTCCTCAATAGGATAATAAATAGAAGAGTGTGGCAAATAAGCTGTTGTTTGGAGCTAAGCAGGCGGTGATGGATAATCATTTAGGACCATCCACAGTGTGAGGTATGGTTCTTTTAAATTCCATTTTAATTCAAGATTTATTTGATATGGGTTATTGACATTTTTTTCTTACTTCTCACATCAATGTTTTGTTGGGTTTAAATGTGGAAATTATGTCTTCTATTTTGAAACTACAAACTCCTCTAGATCAATGAGAGTGTATGGAATTCTTATGTAATGTGTGTTTCTTAGTGGTGGATGGCATTGAATTGATGTGGTATTTCATAGTCCTTTATTTGGATTCCTATGATACAGTCTGGGTAATGTATTTGTTGGAGATGTTTAAGGCCCACATCTTTTTCTATGTGCGAACAATTATTTTTACGTTAGAGGATGGCATTAGACATCTCTAAAGCTGGGAGAAGAATGAAAATCTAGGTGAAGTAGATTTGTTGGCACCAATTATTGGAATGATCTCATATCAGTTATAGGCTTTTTCTTTTTCATCGGTGGAAGGTGTTGAGAAGATAGTTTTTACAGTAGTTGTGGATATGTTTATGGATTTATTTCCCAAATTATTCTAAGGGTTTTCACCCGTAATAGAAGTGGAATTTATTATTGATCACCTTCCAAGGACTAGTTATATCTAAATTCTGACATGCTGAATAGTGCACAAAAAAATGAGGAAATTAATGGTCTAGTTGTATGAGTTAGAAAACAAAGGGTTTATCTATCCTAGCACGTCTCCATGGGCAGCGCTAGTTTTGTTTGTTAAAAAAGGTGGATGGAACCTTGCAGTTCTGTCTGGATTATCATAGAATTAATCATATAAAGATAAATAACTAATATCCACATCCACAAATTGATGATTTGTTTGACAAGTTTAGGGGAGATGAGTGGTTATAAATGATTGAATTGAGGATAATATACGATCAATTGCAGGTAAGGAAGAAGGATATCCCGAAAACAACTTTCAGAAGTAGATACAACCATTATGAGTATGTGGTTATTCCATTTGGCCATAATAATTTAGCAGTAGTGTTCATGTCATTGATGAATCAGATATTTCAGAGATATATGGATTCTATTGGGGTTGTATTTTTTGCTGATATACTAGTGTATTCGATGACAAGTTTAGAGCATAAGAAAAACTTGGTGATCATGTTTGGATCTTGACGGACCATTGGTTGTATGCCAAATTTTAAAAGTGTGAATTCTGGATACATAAGGTTTGTTTCCAGGGCCATGTTTTTTTAGAGGGGTTTTTTCAGTTGATCAGTAAAATTTAGAGGTCTTTATCTCATAGAAACTGCCAAAGAACATTTTCAAGATACTGAGATTCCATGGTCTAGCTGGGTTTTATCGATGTTTTTTCATGATTTATCACAATTGGATTCTACAATGACAACATTGAAAAGGAAGAATATCCCATTTCAATGGGATTTTTAGTTTCAGAAATGCTTTGAAGAATTAAAGAGTACCTTAAATCAACACTAATCATGGTTTTCATGTATCAGGGAAAGGGTACATGGTTTATTGTGACGCATCAGAATCAGGGTTTGGGTGTGTTCTCATGTAGGGGGTTCATGTGGTTGTATATGGATCACAACAGTTAAGGTTTTAGGAGAAGAACTATCCAAACCATGATTTGGAGTTGGAGGTTGTGTTTCATGTTTGAAAAATGTGGTGTTGTTATCTCATAGGTGAGAAATTTACAGTGCATACCAATCATAAGATCATAAAGAATATCTTTTAACAGTGATATATGAACTTGAAGCAATGGATATGGATGAACTATCTCCAGATGTTTGATTCTGACATAATTTACACAACGAGTAAGGGAAAATTGGTGGCAGATTCATTAAGTAGAAAATCATATGCTCAAGTGGTGAAACATGCATCAGATCAGTGGTTGTTGATGTTAGTAATATCTAACATGTAGTTGGAATGTGAGGACTAGGGTAGAAGAGCGGTATTATTTTTGGGTTCATTGTTTCCTGACATGGCTGGTTTGGTTAAAGAGTCATAGGCATCTGATTCAGAATGTGTGGTGATGAGGTCAAAACTCAATGGTGGGTAGACCATTGAGAGTTGGGAACTGAAGGAAAATTCAGTGTTGTGTTTTCAGAATCGGATGGTCGTACCAGTGTCTTGTGAGGAAGAACTTCTGTAGAATTACCATTATACTATGTGGGATATCAATCTAGAATTTCAGAAAATGTAAAAGGTGTTTAAAGTTCTTTTTTTGGGGGTTTGGTATGAAAAGGGATGCGGTATGGTTTGTCTCGAGATGCTTGACTTGTCGGAGAGTCAAGGAATAGCATTAGCATCCATCAGGAATGTTTCAATATTTACCTATCCTAGTGTGGAAATACGAGAAGATAACAATGGATTTCCTAAAAGTTCTTCCGATAATGGTTCAGAGACACGATGCCATATGGTTGATTTTGGATCGACTCATAAAATCGGCCCAGTTCATCCCGATTTGTGAGTCTCATACAGTGGAATATCTATCCAAAACATATATCCAAGAGGTGGTAAAGAGAAATAATGTTCCAGTTTAAATAGTATCAGATATAGATCTAAGATTCACATCTCATTTCTATAAATACTTGATGAAATACATTAGAACATAGTTGATTATGTGAATGGAATATCATATGCAGACGGATGGCCAATCTGAGAGGATGATATAAGCCTTGGAGGATATGTTAAGGGCATGTGTGATGGATTTTTGTGGTCCATGTGATGTGAAATTAACGTTGGTGGAGTACTCTTCTAGTACAATTAGGATTCAATCAATATGGATCTGTTTGAGGAATTATATGGGTGTCTCTACCGTTATCCACTATGTTGGGTGAAAAGGGTAGGGAATTTGATGATAGGACCGAATCTGTAGAGACCCGAAGCTTGACGTACATGGACATTACATTACATTTGTGGAATACTTAGTACATAACAAAAACACACACTAAAGGATCGTAATAGTTTAGTGTCTTTGGAAACTCGGAACGTAATCTTCTAATCGTGGTGAAAGTTCTTCAATATCTCCCATAAAGGTCATCCGTTTTTTTTACCTAAAACCATTCTTTATATCCTGGGGAAAAGAAAACATAAAAGGGTGAGCTCAAATGCTCAGCAAGGGCAATAAAAGAAATAAAAATCATATCATATCTTTTTGAAAATCATTACCTGCAAAAGAGATCATAAAATCTTAATAAATCATAGAAGTGAAAATGAGATCCCAATAATCATAACATGAAACTTGAAACTTTGTGGCATGCACACATAATCATGGAAAATCATTTCTTGTTAGTCATGACTCATTGCCAAGACAATCTTAGTGGGCAAAGTCCCTTTCTGAATCGAGTAACCCTCGTTTCAGTCCTGTTTCACTGAACCGGTATAACCTACCGTTCTAGCCCTGTCTATCTCATGAGATATAAAATCATTACCCAATGCATTGGAGGGAGATATAGGTCCCACCCATCTTATAATGAATCCTTTCTTATGTGTTCCACATAATCATAAAACATACATCATCGCATAACACATGTAACAAAAATGGGATTCTTGAAACATCATGACATCATAAATCAATTCATATAAGATAAAGGAATTCATAAACATAATTCCATCACAACATAGTCAAATCAATGTAAAAATATGGATAGAAACAGAACCCTTTATTACCTTAGATGGAAAATAATTTTGATAAAACACTTGAATTGAATTCTTGAGGAAAATATCCTTTCTTCTTCAAAATCAATTTCTTTTCACAAAACATCATGCAATTTTAAAAGAAAGAGATTTTATTGAAAATAGTCATGAAATCTTTTAGAGGAAGCTTCATGAAAATAAGGCTTTATAAAATAGTAGAAATCCGTTCGTGCCGTATAAGTTAAAAAAAACATTCTTCGTACTTTTGTCGGAAAAGTCAAAAAGTACCTCGTACGAAAAACGACAAAAGATTCCTTTCATACGTATTACTAAAAACTCACCGAAGGGTAAAAATGGATTTAAACAATTTTAGGTGGATGGAAATAATATTACATATTGAGTAAACATGGATGTGGATGATAAAATACACCCCAGTAAATACTTACGAATAAACAATCTCGGATAAAAATGAGATTGTGATATTTCCCTTACCTTAGGTCCAATTTGCTTCGTATGTGTCCGAACCTCATGTATAATGATTTAAATAATGTCATTGACTTATTAAAGAATCATATTCATTGTTATGATATCATATATGGTTCACTTATGACATTATATTACCTGTTCATTTGTAAATTCCATGTTAAAGAAGCGTTTTGGGTAAAATCGTTTAATTTATCGTAGGTGTTTTGACTTGTTTTTCTTGACATCATTATTACTTATATAATGATTTACTTACTTCCAGAATATAAAATATGATTTATATATCATATATATTCAGTATATATATATATATATAATAGATAGATAAATAAAATGAAAAACACCGTTCATGGAGACGGTAGTCCGTACGTACGCATGAACACTGTTTTTCTTTCCTTATTGTCTTGAAATGGAAGTAAGTAGATGACATACATATGTATATATATACATAAATCCAGTAGCTTTATAATGTCATATATTTCATTATTATTTCTTATATATACATTATAATCATTCTTAAATGGTTAACATGGAGAATGAATCTCATCGCGTCGTGGAGACGGTAGTCCGTACGTATGCACGAGCGATGATATCATTTCTATAAATATTGAATTGAATTGGAGTGGATTATACAATATATCAGAATCAATATGATGTTGTAATAACTATGTATAGTTATTCTTTACACCATTATACCCATCCATGTAAGGTGGTGGTGGAAAATAGATTACACCACGGCGTGGAGACGGTATTCCGTACGTACGCACGCGCGGTGATTTCTTTTTCCGTAGGATGGATAGATGGTGAAATAGGGTTGTTTCATACTTATAATAACATATCAGTATATGAGTGATACTGATGTTATTACTTCATAATGAAACAACCTAAGAAGAGGAAGTGGAAGAAGAAATAAAGATGAAAGAATTGGTAACGGTAATTACCTCTTCTTTGAAGTGCCTCTTTGAGACCTCCTCTTAGGGCACTAGAATTGGTCTTTGAGGAAGACCAGAACCTCTAGGATGTTGCTAGGGAAGTGGAGAAGGAATTTTGGCAGGGGGTGGCCGAGCTTGAGTGCTCAAATTGGTGTGAGGAGGAGGGGGAGGAGGTGTCCTTTTATAGGGGAGGAGAGGGGCACCTTAGGAATATCTCAAAATATTATTTTATATTAAAGTCAAAATCGGTTTATAATGGTTCCAAAGGGTCTTATTTCGAAGCTAAAGTGGGGATGGGTCGAAATCCTATCAACAAATAGAATTTAGACAAGTTTAGGATATTATTTTAACCTTATCAATTAGATTTAACTATAAGTTAAATAATTTAACTTTTATCATGTCTTTTTGTTTTCTTTCACTATATGGTTAATAAACTTACTATAACATGCCAAACGAACCCCAAATTGTTTATTATTAATATATATATCCTTATATAGGTCATTTGGCTGAACCTTATATTTTTAGGAATACAATAACAATTAATAATATAATATTTGATTTAAAAACTATTTTGTGTCAATTTTGACACTATTTGATATATGATTTTTGTGAAAGTCATAACAGAATTAAATGTTCGAACCAAGTTGATTAAATCAACAATAATATATCATAGTAACCTAGAAAATTAGTGGAATTAATAAAAAATCTCAAATTACATTTATTTTGGTGTATATAACATCAATTATGTCAATATTTCATTAATAAGATAATTACTGCATCATCGTTGTGTCATAAATAAATTAAATTATTTTATGTCTAAAAATTACAAATAAAATACCATCATGTAGGAAATCGTTTTAGATTTCTAATGAATATTTACAATCGAATTTATATTATGTATAACCCTATATTAAATTTTTTTTACTAAATAAGCTTTGATTTTAACTCTTTTAACTCTTCTATGAATTAAATAATAATAAATGTCCTAATCTAATCCAAGTGGGCCTAAATGGTCATATTTTATTACTAAGTTTGTTTTTGGTCGAATTACACTTGTCCAATAGAATTAGGACATGTGTTAGGGTAATAGTAATATCATATTTACCCTTAGTTACCCTATTTACTATTAACCGCGGTAAAAAAAGTAAAAAGTTACTATTCACCAAAAATTATTTTTATCTCATTGAACCTCATTTTACTTACTGATATCAACCGTGTCTGTCGGATTTTCGAAATTCCATTCACAGAAGCGGTAAAATTATGTTTTATGCAAAATTCAGTTTTTAACCTACCACTTAGTAGTTTCACTATTCATCAAAAATTGATGTTTTTCAGAACAATGCCAAAATTTCATCCTAAGCTATATTTCATATTCCGAATTCAAAAATGAAATCTATTTTACCAAATTCATAACATAGAAGTTGCATTAATTAATTTTATAATTAAATCCCGCTGTTAAAATAAATAATGTGTTTTTAGGAAACAATATATATCAAAAGATTGACACTTGATTATGTCTGGTTTAAATGTGAAATTACAACCAATGACCAACATTGTATTAAATTGTAAAAATATATTCTAAATATACTTTAAAAACACTCAAATTAATGATTTATCACTATTAATTATTTCTATTAAAAAAGTTGTTTTTAATTATAATTTAGTAATTTTCACTATTCATCAGAATATGAAAGTTATCCGAAAAGTACCAAAATTTCACCTTAGGCTAAATTAGATACTCCGAATCCAAAAATGAAGTCCATTTTGAGAGTTAAAATTTCTAAAATTTAAAAAGTGGTTATTACTATTCATAACGGCTAGTTTTAATAATATTTTAATAGCATATCATCGTTTCGTGAAACTCAGGATTACGTACCACACACGCTATCGAGGAAGGTTGCGATTGCGTGTAATGCAAGGCAAGTCAAGGATGCGTGTTGTGCAAGCTCCTTTTGGTGTAGCGTATAACACAAGACATTAGTAAAATAAAAAAGAATATTTTTCATAAAATCTCGGGCTGTTACATTCTACCCCCCTTAAAATGAATTTCGCCCTCGAAATTCGTCGGGGTTATAAATGGTTTACTATTCGAAAGTTTCTTTAATAGAAACCCACATCGTAAAAGGGAATACCAAAACTTGGCTTTAAAAACTAAAGTATGAAATGTAACGATTACCCAAATAAACTAATCACTGGGTTTCCACATAGGTGAAAATATGGATATGGAAGAGAAATCTAACCATCATGTTCTGATGGAGAGTGGTAGAGAACATGGCTATGGAAAAGCCAGTAATCACAAATCCATAGATTTGTGATGATATAAGGTACCATCTGATTCATCAGGTATAAGATCACTAGGACAACATTTTTGGTTTTCAAGATCATTTCCCTAAAGTTGAAAATTTGCTTAGAATAAATACTTACTTTATTTTGGTACAATCTCACTTTTGTTCGTGCCTTGAACAATTTCTACTTCATCTCTTAAATAAATAAAGTTGAATTTGTTATTTGTGAAGTGTTAGCAGATCATGTGATAGAATGACTGTTCATTCCATCTGTCTCAAACAAAAGGTTAGCAAAAGTTATTAAATATACATAAGTCATTCTATAGTGAGATTAATCATATATGGTTCCTGAAATGGACTTATACTTCATATATCATGCTGCTTAATATAATAAAACTAGTTTCTACTAAACAGGGACTTCCTGTAGGCCAGTGGTAGGCGATAAAGGCCAGTCGCACTTCGGTTGTGGGTTCGATTCCTACAGCCTTGTCCGAAGAGATGGGTTGTCGCCCGTCCTGCAGGTTGTCCCTTTTTCTAAAACTACGTTACTATAACATCCCATCAATAATATCGAAAATCTTCTATCCTTAAACAATACTAACTTATGTCCAACATAATCCAGTCTAATCTTTAGGCTTATACATAATACTGCAGTCCACTCTCATAATATAGTGACATCGATTACCAGAGATTTAATACTGTCGTTGATCCCCACATATCATAAGATATGTCTTGTTGGTCACATTCCAAACATTCAAAGTACTTAATCGTGTATTCTCTTGAATACCTTAGTGAAAACATGAGTGCAGTTAAAAGTTAACACTTTCCACATACCAAAATCCTGAAAATTCTATATACTCAAACCATGATATCACTTAGTCCTTATATCAATCATGAGCTCATGAATACTATCAAACATTTAATTTTCTCCTTATCCCTTCATTATGCGCATATCATCTACATTCCAAAAATATCTGAATAACCTTTCATGGATACTGGTAACATTAATCATACACTTTCAAAACACAAGGAAAGACAACACTGTAACAATCCATAGATGTCTCTTTATTCCAAAATTACACATGATAAACATGTAATCGTTCCACTACATTTTCAAACCATTGACCGAGCTTCAAAAATTCTTTCATCTCACATATCATTTGTAGTCTCTTCATCATCATCCACATAAATACTACCCATATGACCATACTGATTCTCTTCATGAGTCTTTCCCTTAGGGCATTTGTTTGCATAATGCCCATACATTCCACATTTAAAACACATAACCATTTTTGATGTCGTAGCAATACCATTATCCTCATCCATGGTGTTAACCGACCCTTTTCCTTTGCACTTACTTGCTTTGTGTCCTTCTTTTCCACACCCAAAGCATCTTCCAGTTCCCTTGAAACATTCTCCTTGATGACTCTTCCCACATGATTTACATAGGGGAAATTGAACTTTCTTTCCTCTATGATCATCATGGAATTCCATCTTTCTCTTATTAGTCGAGTCAGGAAACTTACCAAATTTTACTTTATTGATCATGTTGTGAGATTGTTGATTCGGCATAATAATGATGTTTGGACATCCAAATCCCATTTCATTTGGTTGCTCATGAAGAATATCATTCCATTGTCCATCATATCCTCCATTATTGTGAATCATCTTATTTCCAGCCATTTTCTAAAACCCAAACAGAATAGTGTTAGATGCAAAAATCGTAATAAAGGGGGAGTAACTTAAATATCTATCATCTTTGGTTTAATCTAATATCGTTACCATAGTTATAGAACTATATCCTATACGTATACTTATCCTTAGGGGCATCCCTAGACATACCTTAGAAATATCTCTAGGGATCTCACTAACGTCTTCGCATCCTAGTTTCCAAAGGTTGACTAAACCTTTCCTCTGATACCAACTGTAGCGGTCAGGAATTACTTCCAGTGGACTATAATTGATACCTATCAGGGCACTCCATGGGCGGCTACACCCCCTGGGTGGGACACACCACCATCCCCAGTGGCAGCCATTTCCTCATGAAGCCCTTGGGCGGAGAGCCATGCTTCGTCCAACGCTCACATGTGAGAGTTCCCAAGGATCGGATACATTCCTACCTTTTTTGCCTCTGATACCAACTGTAGAGACCCGAAGCATGAAGTACATGGAAATTACATTACATTTGCGGAATACTTAGTACATAACAAAAACACACACTAAAGGATCGTAATAGTTTAGTGTCTTTGGAAACTCGGAACCTAATCTTCTAATCGTGGTGAAAGTTCTTCAATATCTCCCCTAAAGGTCATCCGTTTTTTTACCTAAAACATTTCTTTATATCGTGGGGAAAAGAAAACATAAAAGGGTGAGCTCAAATGCTCAGCAAGGGCAATAAAGGAAATAAAAATCATATCATATCTTTTTGAAAATCATAACCTGCAAAAGAGATCATAAAATCTTAATAAATCATAGAAGTGAAAATGAGATCCCCATAATCATAACATGAAACTTGAAACTTTGTTACATGCATACATAATCATGGAAAATCATTTCTTGTTAGTCATGACTCATTTCCAAGACTATCTTAGTGGACAAAGTCCCTTTCTGAATCGAGTAACCCTCGTTTCAGTCCTGTTTCACTGAACCGGTATAACCTACCATTCCAGCCCTGTCTATCTCATGAGATATAAAATCATTACCCAATGCATTGGAGGGAGATATAGGTCCCACCCATCTTATAATGAATCCTTTCTTATGTGTGCCACATAATCATAAAACATACATCATCGCATAACACATGTAACAAAAATGGGATTCTTGAAACATCATGACATCATAAATCAATTCATATAAGATAAAGGAATTCATAAACATAATTCCATCACATCATAGTCAAATCAATGTAAAAATATGGATAGAAACAGAACCCTTTATTATCTTAGATGGAAAATAATTTTGATAAAACACTTGAATTGAATTCTTGAGGAAAATATCCTTTCCTCTTCAAAATCAATTTCTTTTCACAAAACATCATGCAATTTTAAAAGAAAGAGATTTTATTGAAAATAGTCATGAAATATTTTAGAGGAAGCTTCATGAAAATAAGGCTTTATAAAACAGTAGAAATCCGTTCGTGCCGTATAAGTTAAAAAAACATTCTTCGTACTTTTGTCAGAAAAGTCAAAAAGTACCTCGTACGAAAAACGACAAAAGATTCCTTTCATACGTATTACTAAAAACTCACCGAAGGGTAAAAATGGATTTAAACAATTTTAGGTGGATGGAAATAATATTACATATTGAGTAAACATGGATGTGGATGATAAAATACACCCCAGTAAGTACTTACGAATAAACAATCTCGGATAAAAATGAGATTGTGATATTTCCCTTACCTTAGGTCCAATTTGCTTCGTATGTGTCCGAAACTCCTGTATAATGATTTAAATAATGTCATTGACTTATTACAGAATCATATTCATTGTTATGATATCATATATGGTTCACTTATGACATTATATTACCCATTCGTTAGTAAATTCCATGTTAAAGAAGCGTTTTGGGTAAAATCGTTTCATTTATCGTAGGTGTTTTGACTTGTTGTTCTTGACATCATTATTACTTATATCATGATTTACTTACTTCCAGAATATAAAATATGATTTATATATCATATATATTCAGTATATATATATATAATAGATAGATAAATATAATGAAAAACACCGTTCATGGAGACGGTAGTCCGTACGTACGCATGAACGCTGTTTTTATTTCCTTATTGTCTTGAAATGGAAGTAAGTAGATGACATACATATGTATATATATACATAAATCCAGTAGCTTTATAATGTCATATATTTCATTATTATTTCTTATATATACATTATAATCATTCTTAAATGGTTAACATGGAGAATGAATCTCATCGCGTCGTGGAGACGGTAGTCCGTACGTACGCACGAGCGATGATATCATTTCTATAAATATTGAATTGAATTGGAGTGGATTATACAATATATAAGAATCAATATGATGTTGTAATAACTATGTATAGTTATTCTTTACACCATTATACCCATCCATGTAAGGTGGTGGTGGAAAATAGATTACACCACGGCGTGGAGACGGTATTCCGTACGTACGCACGCGCGGTGATTTCTTTTTCCGTAGGATGGATAGATGGTGAAAAAGGGTTGTTTCATACTTATAATAACATATCAGTATATGAGTGATACTGATGTTATTACTTCATAATGAAACAACCTAAGATGAAGAAGTAGAAGAAGAAATAAAGATGAAAGAATTGGTAACGGTAATTACCTCTTCTTTGAAGTGCCTCTTTGAGACCTCCTCTTAGGGCACTAGAATTGGTCTTTGAGGAAGACCAGAACCTCTAGGATGTTTCTAGGGAAGTGGAGAAGGAATTTTGGTAGGGGTTGGCCGAGCTTGAGTGCTCAAATTGGTGTGAGGAGGAGGGGGAGGAGGTGTCCTTTTATAGGGGAGGAGAGGGGCACCTTAGGAATATCTCAAAATATTATTTTATATTAAAGTCAAAATCGGTTTATAATGGTTCCAAAGGGTCTTATTTCGAAGCTAAAGTGGGGATGGGTCTAAATCCTATCAACCAATAGAATTTAGACAAGTTTAGGATATTATTTTAACCTTATCAATTAGATTTAACTCTAAGTTAAATAATTTAACTTTTATCATGTCTTTTTTTTCTTTCACTATATGGTTAATACACTTACTATAACATGCCAAACGATCCACAAATTGTTTATTATTAATATATATATCCTTATCTAGGTCATTTGGCCGAACCTTAGATTTTTAGGAATACAATAACAATTAATAATATAATATTTGATTTAAAAATTATTTTGTGTCAATTTTGACACTATTTGATATATGATTTTTGTGAAAGTCATACCAGAATTAAATGTTCAAACCAAGTTGATTAAATCAACACTAATATATCATAGTAACCTAGAAAATTAGTGGAATTCATAAAAAATCTCAAATTACATTTATTGTGGTGTTTATAACATCAATTATGTCAATATTTCATTAATAAGATAATTACTGTATCATCGTTGTGTCATAAATAAATTAAATTATTTTATGTCTAAAAATTACAAATAAAATACCATCATGTAGGAAATATTTTTAGATTTATAATTAATATTTACAATCGAATTTATATTATGTATAACCCTATATTAAAAATGTTTTAGTAAATAAGCTTTGATTTTAACTCTTTTAACTCTTCTTTGAATTAAATAATAATAAATGTCCTAATCTAATCCAAGTGGACCTAAATGGTCATATTTTATTCCTAAGTTTGTTTTTGGTCGAATTACACTTGTCCAGTAGAATTAGGATATGTGTTAGGGTAATAGTAATATCATATTTACCCTTAGTTACCCTATTTACTATTAACCGCGGTAAAAAAAGTAAAAAGTTACTATTCACCAAAAATTATTTTTACCTCATTGAACCACATTTTACTTACTGATATCAACCGTGTATGTCGGATTTTCGAAATTCCATTCACAGAAGCGGTAAAATTATGTTTTATGCAAAATTCAGTTTTTAACCTACCACTTAGTAGTTTCACTATTCATCAAAAATTGATGTTTTTCAGAACAATGCCAAAATTTCATCCTAAGCTATATTTCATATTCCGAATTCAAAAATGAAATCTATTTTACCAAATTCATAACATTGAAGTTGCATTAATTAATTTTATAATTAAATCCCGCTGTTAAAATAAATAACGTGTTTTTAGGAAACAATATATATCAAAAGATTGACACTTGATTATGTCTGGTTTAAATGTGAAATTACAACCAATGACCAACATTGTATTAAATTGTAAAAATATATTCTAAATATAATTTAAAAACACTCAAATTAATGATTTATCACTATTAATTATTTCGATTAAAAAAGTTGTTTTTAATTATAATTTATTAATTTTCACTATTCATCAGAATATGAAAGTTATCCGAAAAGTACCAAAATTTCACCTTAGGATAAATTCGATACTCCGAATCCAAAAATGAAGTCCATTTTGAGAGTTAAAATTTCTAAAATTTAAAAAGTGGTTATTACTATTCATAACGGCTAGTTTTAATAATATTTTAATAGCATATCATTGTTTCGTGAAACTCAGGATTACGTACCACGCACGCTATCGAAGAAGGTTGCGATTGCGTGTAATGCAAGGCAAGTCAAGGATGCGTGTTGTGCAAGCTCCTTTTGGTGTAGCGTATAACACAAGACATTAGTAAAATAAAAAAGAATATTTTTCATAAAATCTCGGGCTGTTACATTCTACCCCCCTTAAAATGAATTTCGCCCTCGAAATTCGTCGGGGTTATAAATGGTTTACTATTCGAAAGTTTCTTTAATAGAAACCCACATCGTAAAAGGGAATACCAAAACTTGGCTTTAAAAACTAAAGTATGAAATGTAACGATTACCCAAATAAACTAATCACTGGGTTTCCACATAGGTGAAAATATGGATATGGAAGAGAAATCTAACCATCATGTTCTGATGGAGAGTGGTAGAGATCATGGCTATGGAAAAGCCAGTAATCACAAATCCATATATTTGTGATGATATAAGGTACCATCTGATTCATCAGGTATAAGATCACTAGGACAACATTTTTGGTTTTCAAGATCATTTCCCTAAAGTTGAAAATTTGCTTAGAATAAATACTTACTTTATTTTGGTACAATCTCACTTTTGTTCGTGCCTTGAACAATTTCTACTTCATCTCTTAAATAAATGAAGTTGAATTTGTTATTTGTGAAGTGTTAGCAGATCATGTGATAGAATGACTGTTCATTCCATCTGTCTCAAACAAAAGGTTAGCAAAAGTTATTAAATATACATAAGTCATTCTATAGTGAGATTAATCATATATGGTTCCTAAAATGGACTTATACTTCATATATCATGCTGCTTAATATAATAAAACTAGTTTCTACTAAACAGGGACTTCTTGTAGGCCAGTGGTAGGCGATAAAGGCCAGTCGCACTTCGGTTGTGGGTTCGATTCCTACAGCCTTGTCCGAAGCGATGGGTTGTCGCCCGTCCTGCAGGTTGTCCCTTTTTCTAAAACTACGTTACTATAACATCCCATCAATAATATCGAAAATCTTCTATCCTGAAACAATACTAACTTATGTCCAACATAATCCAGTCTAATCTTTAGGCTTATACATAATACTGCAGTCCACTCTCATAATATAGTGACATCGATTACCAGAGATTTAATACTGTCGTTGATCCCCACATATCATAAGATATGTCTTGTTGGTCACATTCCAAACATTCAAAGTCCTTAATCGTGTATTCTCTTGAATACCTTAGTGAAAACATGAGTGCAGATAAAAGTTAACACTTTCCACATACCAAAATCCTCAAAATTCTATATACTCAAACCATGATATCACTTAGTCCTTATATCAATCATGAGCTCATGAATACTATCAAACATTTAATTTTCTCCTTATCCCTTCATTATGCGCATACCATCTACATTCCAAAAATATCTGAATAACCTTTCATTGATACTGGTAACATTAATCATACACTTTCAAAACACAAGGAAAGACAAAAGTGTAACAATCCATAGATGTCTCTTTATTCCAAAATTACACATGATAAACATGTAATCATTCCACTACATTCTCAAACCATTGACCGAGCTTCAAAAATTCTTTCATCTCACATATCATTTGTAGTCTCTTCATCATCATCCACATAAATACTACCCATATGACCATTCTGATTCTCTTCACGAGTCTTTCCCTTAGGGCATTTGTTTGCATAATGCCCATACATTCCACATTTAAAACACATAACAATTTTTGATTTCGTAGCAATACCATTATCCTCATCCATGGTGTTAACCGACCCTTTTCCTTTGCACTTACATGCTTTGTGTCCTTCTTTTCCACACCCAAAGCATCTTCCAGTTCCCTTGAAACATTCTCCTTGATGACTCTTCCCACATGATTTACATAGGGGAAATTGAACTTTCTTTCCTCTATGATCATCATGGAACTCCATCTTTCTCTTATTAGTCGAGTCAGGAAACTTACCAAATTTTACTTTATTGATCATGTTGTGAGATTGTTGATTCGGCATAATAATGATGTTTGGACATCCAAATCCCATTTCATTTGGTTGCTCATGAATAATATCATTCCATTGTCCATCATATCCTCCATTATTGTGAATCATCTTGTTTCCATCCATTTTCTAAAACCCAAACAGAATAGTGTTAGATGCAAAAATCGTAATAAAGGGGGAGTAACTTAAATATCTATCATCTTTGGTTTAATCTAATATAGTTACCATAGTTATAGAACTATATCCTATACGTATACTTATCCTTAGGGGCATCCCTAGACATACCTTAGAATTATCTCTAGGGATCTCACTAACGTTTTCGCATCCTAGTTTCCAAAGTTTGACTAAACCTTTCATCTGATACCAACTGTAGCGGTCTGGAATTACTTCCAGTGGACTATAATTGATACCTATCAGGGCACTCCATGGGCGGCTACACCCCCTGGGTGGGACACACCACCATCCCCAGTGGCAGCCATTTCCTCATGAAGCCCTTGGGCGGAGAGCCATGCTTCGTCCAACGCTCACATGTGAGAGTTCCCAAGGATCGGATACATTCCTACCTTTTTTGCCTCTGATACCAACTGTAGAGACCTGAATCTTGAAGTACATGGACATTACATTACATTTGCGGAATACTTAGTACATAACAAAAACACACACTAAAGGATCGTAATAGTTTAGTGTCTTTGGAAACTCGGAACGTAATCTTCTAATCGTGGTGAAAGTTCTTCAATATCTCCCATAAAGGTCATCCGTTTTTTTTTACCTAAAACATTTCTTTATATCCTGGGGAAAAGAAAACATAAAAGGGTGAGCTCAAATGCTCATCAAGGGCAATAAAGGAAATAAAAATCATATCATATCTTTTTGAAAATCATAACCTGCAAAAGAGATCATAAAATCTTAATAAATCATAGAAGTGAAAATGAGATCCCCATAATCATAACATGAAACCTAAAACTTTGTGGCATGCACACATAATCATGGAAAATCATTTCTTGTTAGTCATGACTCATTTCCAAGACTATCTTAGTGGACAAAGTCCCTTTCTGAATCGAGTAACCCTCGTTTCAGTCCTGTTTCACTGAACAGGTATAACCTACCGTTCCAGCCCTGTCTATCTCATGAGATATAAAATCATTACCCAATGCATTGGAGGGAGATATAGGTCCCACCCATCTTATAATGAATCCTTTCTTATGTGTGCCACATAATCATAAAACATACATCATCGCATAACACATGTAACAAAAATGGGATTCTTGAAACATCATGACATCATAAATCAATTCATATAAGATAAAGGAATTCATAAACATAATTCCATCACAACATAGTCAAATCAATGTAAAAATATGGATAGAAACAGAACCCTTTATTATCTTAGATGGAAAATAATTTTGATAAAACACTTGAATTGAATTCTTGAGGAAAATATCCTTTCTTCTTCAAAATCAATTTCTTTTCACAAAACATCATGCAATTTTAAAAGAAAGAGATTTTATTGAAAATAGTCATGAAATCTTTTAGAGGAAGCTTCATGAAAATAAGGCTTTATAAAACAGTAGAAATCCGTTCGTGCCGTATAAGTTAAAAAAAACATTCTTCGTACTTTTGTCGGAAAAGTCAAAAAGTACCTCGTACGAAAAACGACAAAAGATTCCTTTCATACATATTACTAAAAACTCACCAAAGGGTAAAAATGGATTTAAACAATTTTAGGTGGATGGAAATAATATTACATATTGAGTAAACATGGATGTGGATGATAAAATACACCCCAGTAAATACTTACGAATAAACAATCTCGGATAAAAATGAGATTGTGATATTTCCCTTACCTTAGGTCCAATTTGCTTCGTATGTGTCCGAAACTCCTGTATAATGATTTAAATAATGTCATTGACTTATTACAGAATCATATTCATTGTTATGATATCATATATGGTTCACTTATGACATTATATTACCCGTTCTTTTGTAAATTCCATGTTAAAGAAGCGTTTTGGGTAAAATCGTTTCATTTATCGTAGGTGTTTTGACTTGTTGTTCTTGACATCATTATTACTTATTTCATGATTTACTTACTTCCAGAATATAAAATATGATTTATATATCATATATATTCAGTATATATATATATATAATAGATAGATAAATAAAATGAAAAACACCGTTCATGGAGACGGTAGTCCGTACGTACGCATGAACGCTGTTTTTCTTTCCTTATTGTCTTGAAATGGAAGTAAGTAGATGAAATACATATGTATATATATACATAAATCCAGTAGCTTTATAATGTCATATATTTCATTATTATTTCTTATATATACATTATAATCATTCTTAAATGGTTAACATGGAGAATGAATCTCATCGCGTCGTGGAGACGGTAGTCCGTACGTACGCACGAGCGATGATATCATTTCTATAAATATTGAATTGAATTGGAGTGGATTATACAATATATCAGAATCAATATGATGTTGTAATAACTATTTATAGTTATTCTTTACACCATTATACCCATCCATGTAAGGTGGTGGTGGAAAATAGATTACACCACGGCGTGGAGACGGTATTTCGTACGTACGCACGCGCGGTGATTTCTTTTTCCGTAGGATGGATAGATGGTGAAATAGGGTTGTTTCATACTTATAATAACATATCAGTATATGAGTGATACTGATGTTATTACTTCATAATGAAACAACCTAAGAAGAATATGTGGAAGAAGAAATAAAGATGAAAGAATTGGTAACGGTAATTACCTCTTCTTTGAAGTGCCTCTTTGAGACCTTCTCTTAGGGCACTAGAATTGGTCTTTGAGGATAACCAGAACCTCTAGGATGTTTCTAGGGAAGTGGAGAAGGGATTTTGTCAGGGGTTGGCCGAGCTTGAGTGCTCAAATTGGTGTGAGGAGGAGGGGGAGGAGGTGTCCTTTTATAGGGGAGGAGAGGGGCACCTTAGAAATATCTCAAAATATTATTTTATATTAAAGTCAAAATCGGTTTATAATGGTTCCAAAGGGTCTTATTTAGAAGCTAAAGTGGGGATGGGTCGAAATCCTATCAACCAATAGAATTTAGACAAGTTTAGGATATTATTTTAACCTTATCAATTAGATTTAACTCTAAGTTAAATAATTTAACTTTTATCATGTCTTTTTGTTTTCTTTCACTATATGGTTAATACACTTACTATAACATGCCAAACGATCCCCAAATTGTTTATTATTAATATATATATCCTTATCTAGGTCATTTGGCCGAACCTTAGATTTTTAGGAATACAATAACAATTAATAATATAATATTTGATTTAAAAACTATTTTGTGTCAATTTTGACACTATTTGATATATGATTTTTGTGAAAGTCATAACAGAATTAAATGTTCGAACCAAGTTGATTAAATCAACACTAATATATCATAGTAACCTAGAAAATTAGTGGAATTCATAAAAAATCTCAAATTACATTTATTTTGGTGTTTATAACATCAATTATGTCAATATTTCATTAATAAGATAATTACTGCATCATCGTTGTGTCATAAATAAATTAAATTATTTTATGTCTAAAAATTACAAATAAAATACCATAATGTAGGAAATAGTTTTAGCTTTCTAATGAATATTTACAATAGAATTTATCTTATGTATAACCCTATATTAAAAATGTTTTAGTAAATAAGCTTTGATTTTAATTCTTTTAACTCTTCTTTGAATTAAATAATAATAAATGTCCTAATCTAATCCAAGTGGGCCTAAATGGTCATATTTTATTCCTAAGTTTGTTTTTGGTCGAATTACACTTGTCCAATAGAATTAGGACATGTGTTAGGGTAATAGTAATATCATATTTACCCTTAGTTACCCTATTTACTATTAACCGCGGTAAAAAAAGTAAAAAGTTACTATTCACCAAAAATTATTTTTATCTCATTGAACCACATTTTACTTACTGATATCAACCGTGTCTGTCGGATTTTCAAAATTCCATTCACAGAAGCGGTAAAATTAATTTTTATGCAAAATTCAGTTTTTAACCTACCACTTAGTAGTTTCACTATTCATCAAAAATTGATGTTTTTCAGAACAATGCCAAAATTTCATCCTAAGCTATATTTCATATTCCGAATTCAAAAATGAAATCTATTTTACCAAATTCATAACATAGAAGTTGCATTAAGTAATTTTATAATTAAATCCCACTGTTAAAATAAATAACGTGTTTTTAGGAAACAATATATATCAAAAGATTGACACTTGATTATGTCTGGTTTAAATGTGAAATTACAACCAATGACCAACATTGTATTAAATTGTTAAAATATATTCTAAATATACTTTAAAACCACTCAAATTAATGATTTATCAATATTAATTATTTCTATTAAAAAAGTTGTTTTTAATTATAATTTAGTAATTTTCACTATTCATCAGAATACGAAAGTTATCCGAAAAGTACCAAAATTTCACCTTAGGCTAAATTCGATACCCCGAATCCAAAAATGAAGTCCATTTTGAGAGTTAAAATTTCTAAAATTTAAAAAGTGGTTATTACTATTCATAACGGCTAGTTTTAATAATATTTTAATAGCATATCATTGTTTCGTGAAACTCAGGATTACGTACCACACACGCTATCGAGGAAGGTTGCGATTGCGTGTAATGCAAGGAAAGTCAAGGATGCGTGTTGTGCAAGCTCCTTTTGGTGTAGCGTATAACACAAGACATTAGTAAAATAAAAAAGAATATTTTTCATAAAATCTCGGGCTGTTACAGAATCTTATCTGAGAGACTACAGAGAAAATAAATTTGAGCATAAAGTGAATGCAGACAGATCAAAGTCATCAAAAATCTTATGCGGACCATCTTCTGCGACCGTTGTCATTCGAGGTGGGTGATCATGTGTTTTTTTGAAAATATCTCATAGGTTTGGACATCATAGGTTTTGGAAGTATGGTACATTATATCAAATGTATATTGGGCCATTTGAGATACATGAGAGGACTGTAGAGGTGTATTACCATTTGGATTTTCCACCATGGACATGTGCAGCGCACAATGTGTTTCATGTGTCGCAGTTGAAAATGTTTTATCCAGATCGTGACCATGTGATTCAATGGGATCATGTTAAGCCAGATTCATTCTCTTCCTTGGTGCACGTGCCGATAAATATTGTGGTTATTCAAGATAAAGTATTGCATGAAAAAAACATCAGTTTAGTTCTTGTTTTGGGGCATCATGGTCATATTCAAGAGGAGACTTGGGAGTGGGAAGAAAAGATGAATGAGAAATAGCCCAAGATCTTTTGGAAAAGCAATGAATCTCTACATTTTGAGGATGGAAAGTCTAATTTTGGGGAGAGTGAAACACCCTTTGTTGGAAGTATGTATCCTTTTTTATGCCTATTTATGTGTCTAAATTGATTGGGATGAGTTAGGAAGAGGTTGGGAGAGTTACTAATTTTTTTAAATTAGTTTAGAGTATTTTAAAGGTCGCACGATTTGAGCATGGTTGGGGAAAATCATGTGGGTTCCCCCGGAAACCATAAAATGGGAAAAAGTGGGCTTTATATAGTTTGCGCATGGTTTGAAAAACCATGTGAGACAAATGTGCATGACCCCTCCCCTTGAGGCAGTGGCATGCACATGGTTATCGTATGTGTTGTGCACTGTTTTCTAAACCGTGCAGCCACTTAGGAAGAGATTTTTAAATCTGGATTCACTCAGGAATGACCTATTTCACTCCAAAAGATGTCCCACTCGAGCCTCACTTGGGATTTTAGGTTTTAAATGGTTTGAGCTTCTCTCCAACTTATTTTGGATGCAATTATAAGGGGTTTCTAGGTGGTTTTAAGGTGTTCTATCTCGGGTAAGTCACTTATCATGGTTTCTATTTGGTTTTCTCTATATATACTCTTCTCCCTTAATTTTTTTTATATCTACATCCATTTAATGTATATATAGAGTTTTTGTTCGCTTGGTGTTGTTATTAAGTCTTTATGATGTTATGGATGGGGGTATAGAGTTGTTTCTGTGGCGCGTTCACCAGGGGTACGGTTTCTTGTGGGTCAATTTCACCATAACCCTAAAGGTATGCGACATCTCTCTCGACCCCACTTGGTTATAAATATTGTTTATAGTTACTATTAAATTGTTTTTCTTGAGATTAGTTGTTATAATGATGTGTGAATCTTAATGAAAACCCATATGTCGCTATATCGTTTATTGAAATGTGGTTAGCAATGAAATGTTGTTTAAAGGGTGTTTTCAAAAAATTATTTATTTATTGATGTGAATTGGAATTAGTTGGTAATGGTTTTCTGCCTATTGTAAGGCCTTGGTGCTTTGTGCTTGTTGGTTGATTAAGTGTTATGGATTGTGTGGACTGTGTGTAAGTGGGTGGGATGTCTCACTATAAATGTTTATTTATAGTGGTCAGAAGAACCACCATTATTCATAGTTTCTGTGATGCACCACTAGATGAGAATGGGGTGAATAGGATGGGTGGAAGCCCCACTATATTAATTTCATTGTTGTGTATTTCTTTGTAATGAAGGAAATTTTTGTGATGATGTGTGAAGGGATATAGATTATAGAATTGTTGTGTAATTCCTTTGTATTTCATAGCTTAGTAAGGGTATGTTTGGCATGTTGTAAGTTGTTCCATTATTGAATGTTTTATTTAACTATTTTATAGGAATGTTTTAGTGGTTTTATCATAGTGGCATGTGTAAGAAAGTCATTTAGGGAAAACCTACGGAGTATTTGTACTCACTACTTTTTTTGTCACTATGGTGATTTTATAGATATTGTGTTCAGGGACACATTAAGGAGTAAGACATTTTATTTCTATAGCGGTTCAGCATGATGCTTTGGTGATGTGGTGGTGATGGGAGCATGGAGCATGGTGTGGAGATATAGATGGTATCCTAGTTCCTCTAGAGTCTTGTAGTAGTCGTCTACTTGGTACTCTTATTTATTTTTCATTTCTTTGGTCTTTTGGATTTGTTATAAAGAAATTCGTTGTCTTTTGGTAATGTATGTGTTTTGTTTTTTTGTCGACATGCATCATGTAGTTGTTAATTGTGTATTGTTTGGTTGGTTTTATCTCAATTGAAAATCATTCCCCTAATTTATTCTCAAATCCCTCAGCATTTATTTCCATACTATACCACCGTAGGAACATATCTCAAGGCCACGTAGCATTCGTCTGCCCTCTCAATCCAATGGGTTAGAGAGGGATGTTACAAAAACCTTTTCTTCATACTAATTTTCATATGATTCAACTTCTTACTATACCTATTATGATGTATGAACTCTTTTAAATTCTGACCCATCATAGTTTTACATGACACAAATTATGACATCCTACATGATCATTATCAACCATTAATTGTACATGGGACCCCTAGAAACATGAAGGTTCCTATATAAATATTTATTATATAATTTTATAGGTTAAATTTTGAGTCCTAAAATAATATTATGTATATTTACCGAGCAATACATGTTTTAGGCAAGAACCATGCTCCGAGATAAAAATTTATTTACTTAGTTTGGGGACCCAAAAACTGAAACCTTAATCAAATATGAACTGGATGACTAAAACATTACCTTGATCACATGAGGCTGAATCCTAGTGTAGAGTTATAGAATAAACCTCAGAGTAATGATTTTTCTCTTGAAATAAAGGAAATCCAAAATTAGAATAATAATCGTGAAAAGTAGATATAATTTTTAAAAACCATAACCATTCATAGAGAAAAAAAATTAGGATTCATAATGGCATACACTAAGGTAAAAAATACATGTTGGCTAAATGTAAACAAATATGGGTCATGTTCACGCAACTAAATCCTCCTATGATGTTTCTATATTGATTTTAAAGCTCTTAATTATCAAAGTATGAGACATTTTCATTACTTCCATAATTACATATCATGTCCACTTGCCAGATGGATTATACATGAAGGGGGTGAGCATGAACTTAATAGGATTTCCCCAAGAATCAAACAAATATATGTGCATGAGAAAACGAATAATAATTCAATTCTAATAAATAATGATAAATAAAAACAGTTTAACACAAATTATTAACTTACAAATGAATTTTAAATATATCATATTAAAATTCATGATAACAATACATTTAATGAGAAATCAATATTTTTTTTGAAAGAGAAGATAAAATTTTAACCAAAATAGAGTTGTTCATAAAACCATGCCCCCTTAAGAAATACATTAAGAAAATCACCTTATTTTCAAAAATATATATAAAATTACTCTACTTTTCTAATAACACTGAAAACATCACATTTCCTAAAAACGTCACAAACTCTCCATATCTTGATATATCACTTATACTAACACATAAAATAGTAAAATTTATTTATGTTTAATAATTTATACATATGTTTTGTGTCTAAATAAACTCATCATCCATTCAAATATTTAACTACAAACCCTCTAAATGAAAATATCTAGGAAGGTGTTATCACATTTCAAAAATTTCTTGATTTAACACACACACTACATGTTTCCTAATTTACCATTGTAGAGACTTAGTGGTTTTCCTAACATTTCTCATTAAAAACCATTTCAATTACATATTTACAACTTTTAATAATTTAAAATAAACTATATTGAAATCATTCATTAAAAAACCACTTGAATTAGAATTTTGAAAAATATAGTTTATTATAATATCATATTTAAAAGAACAAAAATATTATATCACAAAAACTATATAATAAAAAAAATTCATGATCACAACCAATCAATAAATCTTAAACGAATTATCCAACATATATAATGTATTGAAGACACATACCCAGATGGTCTAAAACATTTTTTAAATCTTCTAATATTGGTGACTCTATTAGGGTATACTACTATATACTATCATATAAATCATCTAAATAAAAAAATTTATGAACAATAGGTCAGAAATATAATTTTTTTTAAATTCTGTGTTAGGACATGACGCAACTATGATTGTGTCACAACTTTCGCAAGACCAAATCCAATTGTAACGGTTCTAAAGACCAATGTTGAGAAGGCATATCACGTACATTGGAGGCCTTATTCTAATGTTCATGTATACACACACACATCTCCAAGACCACTTAATGATGAAATTTAAAACTACCCAACCATGCATTGATAAACAATAAAATAATAAACCATCAATGTAAAATAATATGTTTTAGGGAAAAAGGGAAAAATAAAATCCACTCAAAAGAAAACATACACCATTGTAGCCTTCAAGGTAAGAGAGGACTTCTACAAATGCGACCATAAAAACATTTATTGGTATGTATGGCATAATAAGATCTACCTAGCATTAGTACCACTATGAATCCGTTAATTGGTCATTCATCTTAATAAGACACGACATGTGAAGGGAAATCCCATTCATTGGTGAGTATAACAACACCCAATAGAACCCCTTGAAACCACTAATAATATATAATTAATAATAGTAGTAATCTCATCATAGGTATAACTCAACAATATATATAAGAAGAACATGTAGATCGGATTCCTAAATAAAGGTTCCACGTAGCACTCTTCTATGAGAAAAAACTCCACAAGTCAGATTGAACTAATTATGTCTGTTCTAATGGAAATTCTAGTTGGGTATTGATATAAGAAGAACATGTTGAATAACTAAAGAGTTTGATACACATATGTGGTTAAATCCTAGAGACATAGGGTATATCAACAACTTGTTATGGATCAACCCACTAATTAGGGTATCAACATCCACACAGTATTTGTTATGAAGATACCAAGAACCTCACTTTGGGAAATGAGGATGATATAGGATCTCTATTAGGGACTCACAGTGGGATTACAACAACTCTACCTAAGATCGAATATCCATATATGGTATCACCATCCTTACCATAAGAAAAAATTTCCTAAAAACCCCTTAGGGAAAAGGAAGGATGGAAAACCCCAGAATGAATCTTCTCAAAATTGGAAAGTAAAATGGCTCCAATAAATCTGTGATAGGTTATATGAAAAGTACTATGAGTACACGATGTACCCCTTCAACCCAAGTTCTACCCATGTATCGCGACCCATTGCCATGTTTGTTCTTATGTATACGATGTGTGGCCTACCACACAGACTCCAATGTGTGTAATCTTGGAACACTCCAATATTTATTCCAAGGTGTAAATGGAATGTGGCATGGATCACATGGTGTGTAATTCCACATAGTATCCTAGGAATGTACAAACTATACACGTAGATATCATTGTAAAGGGTGACACATCATGTGACTGAGTCACATTCTGTGTGATACTTATCTATGCTCCAAGATCCTAGCACTCCATGAGGGAGGGGGCCACATGATGTGAAATTATATATTACTCTCCTTGTAACCTGAAATTTGATAGAACCAATGGGTTGTTCCCCTGCATATTCCCATGACACCATCATATATTGTTCTGATACAACTCTCGACTTGAGATAAGGGGTCTAGTCTTAATAAGTCTTTCTTATGCCACTTGACAAAATATAGCCATCAATTAACCCGGAGAAACACTTCTATCACTACTTATATAATACAAACACTAAAATCAACATGAAGAACTAATATTTTGTCTTTATCCATCATAATAGCTCAATTCTATCATCAATCTAAATCCAGATATTTTGTATCAATCTGTTACTTTAAAAAACTAGTGAGCAATGATTGATTATTTTGTATATGTAAAACCAACGATGAAAGGGGACATCAGAGATGAATGAAGAATGGGGGAAGGAGTGGAGAACACATAAAAATAAAAACTGGACCTCAACTATTGTTCTCTTTTTCCTAAATTCATTTCAATTTTATCAATATACGAACAAATATAATATAATCAATAAATAAATCCCCAATCTTAGATAATTTCTATCCCATAAATCACATGATAAATAAATCAATTAATTTCATGATTTATTTTGTTTCATAATAGGAATAATAAATGGGGATAAATCCAACTAAAAATGTCATAACTCAATATAGATCATTCAAAAAAATAACAAACCCACATCATTATATGTTGTGAGATCCCAATATTCTAATGGCTTAAATTGCCTCGATCCTAATCCAATCAATTATCATTCTCCAAGAATGTTCACATTCAATGATATCTCTCAATTTGTATGGTTATGATGTTAACCATGTAAATTATTCAAAAAAGTGTATTTATAGACCATGTTACATCATGCAGAAAGAATGAAATAAATTAAATTATTTATTTTACCCATTTAATAATCCCCCATAGGTAATGCTCAACATGAACATGTGATGCATTCCAAGGGAAATTCTTGCATATTGGAAAACCCATACAATGAACCCAAAAACCTCTTCACATTTATGATCTGAGCATCTATTTGATATTTGATCCACTTTTTAAGTAAAAAATCATGTGGTTTCTATTTATTATATTTAATATATTTCAAAAATAAATTTCAATTTCACTAGGCCTCAAAATATCAGATAGTTTTAAAACCTAAAAATTACAGTAATCCATAAAATATTTTAAAGTAATAAATAGAAAAATTGGAGTCAATAAATTCTCCCCACCTCGGGGATTTACATCCAAAAATAAAAACAAAAACTACAAAAAGAGGTGTAGGTACGGAGAATGAATATGGTTCTACCACTCTAAACTGATCTCATGATGATTCCCATGCTAACACTAGATGTGCACTAGGGGAATTGATCACCACACAAGGATCGTCTCTAATTGATACTCGATCTCCACTGTGTACTTAGTAATGTTATCTCTATCAATGATTTCTAGGATTCCCTAGTCGATAACATTTGATGGTTCATACTCGAACTTCTCAAATATGACAAGTAAAATATGTCATCTACCTAATAATCATGCTAGTTGAGATAATAATTAATCCACCTATTCAACTATACAATGTATTAGGAAAGGTTCAATGGATCATGGTGATTGATTTTGGGATCAACCAAATATTTTTCAAACTGCATCAAGGGAGACCCTTATAAACACATAATATCAATCCTCAAACTCTAAATAATTAATAGTGTATATGAATAAGACTTATTATATATATGGGAATTCATCATCCACTCCTATATTATTTGGACTATCCTTATTGTGGATCAAACAAACACTGGGCCCTAAATTCCAAATATCCTAGTCCATTACAACATAGTGGTGACTTATAGGGTCTTCCAAAAAAAAGGCCATGAATGGTTCCATACATATGGTAGAACAATAGATTTTGTTTTATGATAACTACCCCAATGGTAGGATACCCAATAAATAATGAAAAAAGTCTAAAATGAATGGTTATTGGAGTTACTCTAAGAGCCGACTGGTTCACTCAAACTAGCAATCTGTTTTGGGGTGAAACATCACGATAAAAAAACCGTGTCCTAAATGCCTCCTTCAATCCTCTCCAAAATCCCTATATGAAATCAGATTTAAAATAAAAAACAACCTTTAGGGTAACATCATCGAGTCATACTATCTCCTACATGTACAATTTTCCAAATCTCTATACTTAACTATGCCCTAAAATAGCTTAGAATTGTGCCAACATGGTGAGTGAGTCTATGAAAACCAAAATGGAATTGTTTCCTTTTCATATACATGGTAACCTCATCATGAATTTCATGGATACCATATCCCACATTCACATTGTCCACTCAAGATGGAAAGCTAAACCCACTGGAACAAATTAATCAGGCATCACTTGCTAACAAGTAAAGAATAAATAGATAAGATTTTAAAATCCATTTTCATCCTTGGACACTGGAACTATCATCAAAGGTATTGGTACATATTCATCACAACTAGATTTACTACTAAGGGTGATGTATGAATCTTTCTTGAAGCCTCCCTTTGACAAACACAAATCATCATCTATCCCCTTAAAATAATGACATGCTTCACTTTGGGAATGTACTTCCCAATAATACTCTATGAATTTTCTTGATTTTGATGTCCAAAATAGCCTTTTTGTTTTAATAATGAAATTACCATAATTTTTTCGTTGATTTATTGTATTAATCAGTTTATCTAATTTACAGGTACATGTATTTTTTTAAGTATTTTGGTAATGATTGTATGTAATCTAGAAATATTTTCATACCCTATGTTCAAAAGTAGAATGTACAGTTTGGGAACCCAATGCATTGAATAAAACATATAGATCGTAAAACCTAATCTATTGGAAAATTATGTTTCATAAACCCTTAATTTAGAAGAAACCATACTTTTGGGGAAACCATATGGTTCATTAAACATACTTTTTAAAACAACCGTATATTTTTAAACTTACTTTTAGAGTTTATCAATATATAGAGAATCCCTATGATTGACATGGTTAAGAATGTGGTTTTAAATCCAATATTGTACCATCATTTTGTGAAATGGTCTCACCAGAAGTAAATATGTCTTTTAATCTATTTTATGTATGATTGAAAGGCATGTATATGATTTAATAAATAAATCATATTTTGATAGGATGTTACAAATTATCATGATAATTGAAAATTCAAATAGAAATGACTGAGCAAGTGATATAATTAGATTTTTTAAAACAATAACAAAGCCATGCTTCTGTTTTTAATACCAAGAGTAATATAAATTTATTTTATGGTGCTATATTTTTGAATACAGAACTGCTACAAAAAATAAATGATCTAACATCTATGTTATTCTGAAATAACTAATCTTTGGAGATATAAATGTTAAAATGTTATGTTCTGTAAACTACTATTTTTTATTACTACGACTATTTTTCTGTTTCTATTTTTATTAATGATCTTTTTAAATTAGGATCTCTTTAATGATGAATTGTATATAAGAATTGTATGTTTAAATAACTCTATACATTTATTATTATCTTATACTTAAAATGTGAAAAAATATCTATTTTCTCAATCAAATCAATTAATATCAATTTATTAGTGCACTAGCTAATCAAAATCAATAATTTTCAAGTGTCAGCATCATAGTCAGAGTTTTGGATAATTCTAGTTCCCCATAAAATATCCATAAGGCCTTGTAAAAGACTTATTATCAAGGTGTAACTACTTTTACTAAATTTTTATCATATTCTGATATGAGGAACTATAAAGGGTAAATCAAGAATCTCTCTAAGAGATATTTGAGGGAGTGGACTATGTGATCTTAGTTCCACAAAACATTATTAGTATTTTTGTGTTGTTCTTCTGTGGTTTTTCAATAGCTCAATAATATTATATAACAGAAAACTTCATATGTTCATTCATCATAAATAGGGATAAAAGATTGAATTTTTCTATATTATTTAAAATAATGAATTCACCCCCCCCCCACTTTTGTATATTTTTATTATTCTAAAATAAAAAATAGTATCAAATGAATGTCTTTTTTATAAAGATGAATAAGCACTAGATAAATCAAATAAAATTTATATACAAAGTCATATATCATTTATAAAACTAAAAGAAAGTATGTCAATGATCTTTGATCTAGAAATTTATCAAGATAATTATAAATATTGGAAAGTTCACATGATTATATATTTAAAAAATCACAGATTAAATGTGAACATGAATATCATCAATTAGTATAAAATATCTAAAAAACAAGAAACAATAGATTCTACAAAAGAAGATCAATATGATGTCAATTAAAAAATAATGAAATTTATTATATGTGGACATGGTATTGATAATTTAAAATTAGTATCTCAATATTCTATATCTTATAAGATATGAAAAACTATATTTTTTTACAATTAAGGAGATGAAAATGTCATAAAATTATGGTACACAAATAAAAATATGAAATTCAATTATTTGATAATGTATGATGTTAACAACATAACCCAAAATAATGCATGAATAACTAAAATTACTAATATAGAAACATCTACTTCACAACCAAATCTGGTTTTAAATTTAGGTAGAGATTTACCATCCTTTTATAATGGAATATCATCTACTATAAGAAAATCCACACGAGTTAAAATTATATCAATGGAAGAATTGATCAGATACTTAATGATATATAAACAAGGAATGAAATCTGAATCTCAAGGATATATGGTGAAAAAAAATAAAGATACCTCCCATAATTTTACTACCTTTAAACATAAAAATAACTCAAAAGAAGATGGTTAATTATGAAATGATTCAGAATTTACAAACACTAAAATATAACTGGCTCAACAACACATAAGATTCATCAACTTTTATAATTAAAAGGGAGGCTTCAAGGAGGCCTTCAATAATGATGAATGTGGATCTAATGAAATAAGATTGTATTAATTTAATAAAGAGGATCATATCAATATTTTCCTTATAAAAAATAAATAAAGGAAAATTCAGAATAGAACATACAATAAGAGAACAAGGGAAAAAGATGTGAAGGATACATGGAGTGTGTATGAAGACTAAAAAAATTATTCTAAATCTTAATAAAAAAGATCCAATAAATATAAAACTAATTATGTGTTTTTTATGATGTAATAATATGAGGTCCAATCTTATTATTATTATACTCATGATTCTGGAAATAGTTACAAAAAAAAATGTTTTTCTTAATTTTTTATGCATGAAAAATGATATGAATATTTAGAAAAACATGAAAAATAAAAAAATATTAATAAATCTATTTTAAGTAAAAAAATATTACATTATAAGACAACATCTGGAATTAAAAGAAAAAATTTACATATCAAAATTATATTTCTTTATTCATGAAATCCAAATATATGAATTATAAGAAGAACCAGAGTTAGTAAAAAGTATAGATTTAATGTTAAATAAAGGGGAAGAATCGTTAAATAATATTTAGGGATTTTAAAAAAAATGAAAAATATGGTATAGGAAGAAATCAAGAAAAATCACTATTATATTGAAATTATTTTGTACCCAATTATAAAAATAAAAATATACGAAGAGTAATTTTTTTTACTATGTAAATAAGGTAATTTATTATAATAACCATAGATCGATAAATCCACTAATTATTGGAATTTAAATAATCCATTTTTTCTATAAATATTTCTGAATCATTTTTAAAAAAATTGAAAAAATCATGCGAAAATAGTTACCAACATCATTTTTATGAGGCATAAATGGATCCAAGAAAATATGGGTACTAAAAAAAATTTGTCTAAATGTTTATTAGGACAAAGGTTATATGAATAAAAATTATATATTCCTTATAGATTTTGTATTATCATGACACATGAGTAGATACTCGTACAACATCTATACATTATAAAAGATAGATAGTGGGTTGGTGGTCTTCAATGATAATGATAAATAGAGAATAGTTACAGTATGATCACATGGAATCCAAACTCAATTTTAATAAAAAAATTACTATATATTTATGTGATGAAGATAAATAGGATGAGTAACTCTCAACTCTATTATGATGGATTTTATGTTTATTTCACTAATAATTATTGCCCTATTTTAAAGGAGAAACTGCTTAAATTTAGAGAAGCCAAACCTGAAAATGATTACACCTTGGTTGTTAATTCCTTTTCTAAAAATGTTAATTGTTTAACTACCGAGGGAAAATATTCATGGATTTTACATAGGATACATGGACACTTTAATTTATATAATTTATACAAATTTTCCTGAAACTCATGGTTTCTCATTTTCTGAATCTTAAATTCGATAAATATATGTTCTATAATGCATGAAAAATTAGAAATACACACCTTTCATCCTTCTAATCTATTAAAAATGATTATACATCCAAACTACTATAAATTATCCACATGGATGTTTTTATACCATCATGACTGTCAATCTTATCTAGAAGATAATATAGTTTAATTATATTTGATTATTTTTCAGGATTTAAATGGGTTTTTTATAAAGCCTAAAATTAATGTTTTATCAAATTTTAAAATCTTATGTAAAATTATATAAAATGAAAAATATTTTAAAATTATTACATTGTGAAGTGATAATTGTGGAAAATTTTATAATTACGATTTTAATTTTTTTCCCTAGACTTAGGTATTAAACACATCCTAACTACACCATAAGCACCTAAAAAGGGAGAGTGGAAATACAAAATAGGGATATTGATGAAATGATATGACCTATGTTTAATGAATATGGTACTATTTAATATTTTTGGAAGAATATGTAAACAAAAATTTTTATATCATGAATAGATTTTTAATAAGACCCCTTCTTAAAAGGGTAGACTGAATAAAAATTATATTTCATTCATTTTCAAAATATCTTCTTTATGGTTGAGTGGTGACCGAAACACCATGACTGGGATAAAAGTTCAATGATTAGAAAATAAATTTTAAAATTCAAAAAACACATAGGATAGACCTAACATTAAGAGTACCTGATCCATGAGTTACCCATGAAAGCTGATGTCTCATTTCAAAAAAAAAATTCCACCATCATTATGAGTCCCCACCATCGTCATTTCCATCCTATCACAATAATCTTCTACACCATTAGATCACCACAATAGTTCATTGGAGAAAAATCTTTATGGTCAACTACGTCATAGTGTTATCATCCAAGGTTTATTTCATAAATAATGAGGAAACACCTAATAAAATTTTAACTAAAGGCCAATGAAGGAATATTTATTAGATATTTTTCTTATTATAAAGTTTATAGAGAGTATAATAAAATTTCAAGGAATGTTGAATAATATATTCATGTCATTTTTTATGAAAGTGACCATTTTTATAAAATGGAAATTATAATTGATGAAATTACTAATTCATTGTACAACATGAGACATGATGCATCGAAAAATTAATTTGAAAAGAAACTAGATAGAACTTATTCCAGTTCATAAGAGTATAAAACTGATGACGCTACTGGTGTATGTCTTAAATAAAATAGATCCTTTAAGGATCGTCATTTAAAAAGTATTACATTATATATACTTATATATGGATGAACTATAATTATTCTATATAGTATTTTGGATTTTCACCATTCATATCTTTATTAGAACCTAATTCTATAGTGGAAGCAATAGAAGATGAATATTGGCCAATGAAGATACAATAAAAATATAACCAATTTTGGAGAAATAGATTTTTTTAATTGGTAGAAATACCATATAATAATCCACTAATAGGAACCAAATAGTACTTTAGAAATAAATAAGAAGGCCATGGAATAAATACTATAAATAAATAAAGAATATTTTCTAAAGGATATAGTCATGAAGAATGAAAAAATTAAGATGAAACCATTGAATATGTTGTACGATTAGAAGCTATTATAATCCTTATAGCTTATTCATCTTATATGAATTTTAAATTATATTAGTTGGATGTAAAGTCATATTTTCTAAATAGCTATTTAATTGAGGATGATTTTTACTATACAACCACCAAATTTTGAAAATCCCCATCTACCAAATTCAGTTTTAAAACATTCTAAATATCATTATGGCCTTAAACAATAATCTTGATCTTGGTATGTACAATTAAGTTATATTCTATTGAAAAATGGATTTCTATTGGATTAGAAGATCTGACACTCTTAAGGAAAATAATATTTTCTAATATATTATTATTTTATAGTTATATAGATTATGTTATTTTTTTCAACAAATAAAAACCGTTGTGATGATTTTTGAATCGTATGAAAAATGAATCTGAAATGAGTATAATGGGAGAATTGAAATTCATTTATGTTTTTAAAATATATCAAAATGTCATTGGAAATGTTTTAAATAAATTAAAATATGTTGTTGATATATTGGGAAATTATGGACTTGAAAATAGTAAGGCATGTGAAACTCCTATGTGTACTAATAAAAAAATTGATTTGAATAAATATGGAAAACTAGTGTACAAAAAGTTTTATAGAGGTATGATAGATATATTTTTATATTATACTAATAGTTGATCAGAAATTATGGTTTCTAGGTTTATATGTTCTTGATATCAAAAAAATCCAAAAGAATCCCATTTTAAAACTTTTAATTTAATTTTTAGAATTTTAAAAGTATATATTTTTCAATCATTACTTTAACCAATAACATGTGATTTTAATTTTTCCAGGAAATCAAATTCTAAATTTTGAGGATGTAGATTAGATTTAAAATGTACATCATGAACATAACAAATTTTAATGAAATATTTAGTTTCATGGTCATGTATGAAATGACAGTCAGTTTCTCTATAAAAAAACTGAGGAAAAACATTTATCTGTTGGTAGTTTCTAAGAATAAGTGTTATAGATGAAGCATACATTTCCAGAAATTTGACATAATTTCACTAATATTTTCCTATTTTTTGTGAAAATACTAGTTCATTTAATTTTTCATAAAATCCATTATGTCACTACCTAACTATTCATATTGATATAAGGAATTATTTTTTGAGAAATCATGTTCAAAAAATGATATATCATTAGAATTTGTAAGAACTGAATAAAAACTTATTGATATTTTCACTAAAACCCTACCCACATTATTTTTAAATTTATTAATAGGGAGTTAATTATAGAAAATTTTAAATAATTGTTATTAATTATTTATTTGAATTTTTATTAAATATTTCTTCACCACAAATCTGATATTTATTTTATGAAATTTTAATTATGATTTTAATACTGTTTTTAAAAAAATTTCTAATTAAAATTAAAATAAATAAAAATTATTCTAGGTATTTATCATGAAAAACCAAACCAACATCACCTAAAACCAATAGAAACACTCTATCTCTCTCACCCTCAGTTTCAAACCCTTTAGTCTTATAAAGATCTCAATTTTATTTCAAACCCCTAGAATCTAAATCTCAAAGATTTAGTTTTTTAGTAGTTGAAATTTATAATAGGATAGATAAATGTACACCAAGATAATCTAAGCACCAATGCACTAAATTTTTTTTATATGAGTAACCCATGAAAAAATTATTGATTTCAACTATCTATTTTAGAAGAATAATCTATGAAAGAATGTACCATCCATTCAAGGGTTGGAATTTATTTTCAATGGAGAAAATAATGATTATGTGTTTGATAGAGAGTCCTATAAAAATGACTAGTTCTATTTTGACAACATAGAGGACACCATCATTTAAATGGTATGTTTTATAGAGTTTTCTATTTCATCAGTAGAGATAAAAAATATTTCTCAGTATAACCATTAAGGGATTTTTTCATGTTGATCAATGATCTTTTTTCAGATAATGTCGATAAATCTAAATACATTATTTATTTTATTTTTTGACACAAATATGTTAAGAATTATTGTTGTAATGGATATTTAATCCTACTAGAAGAGGATGGTCAAAATCATCCAGTCTGCAATTTTTGTAAGAATTACTAAGATAGTGAAAATAATCTATCTAGATTTTAAAATAATGTTTTTTATGATATGATATATAATGTTTAATTTTTTAGATATATGTTGTGGTATATTAACAATTTCAATCAGAAGGAGGAAATGATGTTTTTTTAGATAGAAGGCTTGTTTCTAGGATTTTGTATGTAAATAAAATGATACAGGAAATTTAGTTAGGCATTAGTTGTCATCAAAGGAATATTACTAATACACAAAAATTATTAAATATAGGATTCTTTCAGAGAACTCTAAAGATAAATCATATTCCTATTAATGATAATGACCAATATGTATCTGGTTCTAATGCTTAAGGGGATAAAGAAAATCTATAATCGTTTGGATCATTATGTTTTCATGGTGAATAAGTTAGAAAATCAATAGTAGATCATCTTTATGAGACAATAAAAAGAAAAATTAGTGTTGATATCTCTAATGATATTTCTATAAGAAATGTTCAATGTTTTTTTGAAGAACCATCAGACGTTGATAAACATAAGGCCCTTGTATTATAGAACAGAAAAAGAGAAGAACCTAAAATTCAGACGTTAATTTATTATTATTTCAATATATCACTAGTACTTGAAAAAAATTCAAATGTCTCTTACGATTTTGATAACATTCAATGATAGTTATGTCCTCCATTGAATGTGTTATAATCCATTTTCCATTTTATTATTTTTTATATTAGAAAATCTAAGGGAGAGAAATTTGGTAAAAACAACATACTTAATAATATATTAACCGAGGAGAATGATATTTTAAATATGTGAAATTAAATATTAATATTCATATATTTTTTACTAAAATAATTTCAACATTATATGAAAACTAAAATTTATATTATATCAATTTAAAGACATTATTTAATTTGGGTTTACATTTATTATATATTCTATAAATTTTGTTATATGGGTTTTTTGATCATTAAAAATAGAGATATTGTAAGCCGTGTACTATCTAAATAAAAATCTATAAATCTTATTGTTAATTGGGCTCACAAACATCCTTCTTTGTTTTTCTATGGAGATTAATTCAATTATTTTTCCTGATTGTATTTCTCGAGTAATTTATATCATTTACATGTAAAATTATTTGATTATGTATTATGGTTTTTTAAGAAATCTAGAAGCACTGTCCATACTCTATGTTTAATAGTAGAATGTATGGTTTGGGAACCCTATGTATATAATAAAATGTAAGGATCATTAACAAATCACTATTGGAAATGTATGGATCAATAACAATAAATTTAAAGGAATACTATATTTGGTGATAAAATATATGGTTCATTAACCCTAATTTTGAAAATAACTCTACATTGTCAACTATAATTCTTGAGTTTATCACCACATAGAGAAGCCTTATGTTTGACAGGGTCAACGATATAGTTTTAAATTCATGATACTTTTGTTTTTTTTTGTAATTGTATGACCATAAGTAAATATGTTTTTAAATCCATTTTTTTAATGAATCAAAGGATCATATTCAATTGAATAAAGAATTTATTTTTCTATATGAGGTTACAAATTTAATTTGGTAATTTTAAAAATAAAATGATCTCAATTCATCTTGAAGTATTCATTGATTTGTTAAAACTATAAGGCATTCAATTTTTACCTAATAAATAACATGAATGATTTAATTATATAGTGTGGCTATATTTTTTTGAATATATAACTATTCCATAAATATAAGTGATCAAATGTCTATGTTATTCTGAATGATCTATACTTTGGAGACATAAATGTTTCAAACGTGTTCTGTTAAAATAACTAATTTTCAATTACATTTTCTATTTTCCTATTTCTAATTTTATTGATGATCATTTGTAAATTGGATATTTTCAAAGATGTGTTTTTCTTGAAGAAATTGATAGTTTATGATGTATATACATTTCATTCTATCTTGTAATACAAATATGAACAAGAATATGTTTTCTCAATAAAATCTGATACTGTTGATTTATTAGAATATCATAATCTCAGACTTATTGATCATGGAGTGTCATGTTGTCAAACTAAATTTGGTATACTTTTTATACCCATTAAAAAACCCTGAAGGCCCTATAAATGCCTTATTTAAACATTATCATCTACCAGTACTCAGTTGAGGAGGTCTTATGATAAGGGGATCTGTCTAGGGAAAAACACCAATCTTGTTGGGAGATTGTTGTTGGAGTGGAATATGGTCTCTTTTTACCCTGAACCACCATAAACATTTCTCTTTTTGTATTACTTAATTTTCTCCTACTCAACTTAAATAAAGAATTGAAATCTACAAATCATAATATACCATAAAGAGGGATAAAATTTTTTATCTGTCTAGATTATTACAAAGATACAAATTACACCCTCTTGTGTATCATTGTATTATTTATCCCTAACACTCTCCACCTTCAAAAAATCTAGCATAAGTATTCCATGTTGATATTTGAGTATGGAGTGTATCACAATCAGTATCACCAAGATGTTGTTCCTTTAATTTACATAATATTGGAGGCGTACAATCCATTGACTAGAGGTTAGTTTATCTAACACCGTCCACAATGGAAAAAAACAATGAGGCTAATTTCTCTGACTCCTCACTCAAAAATTGGGATCATAACCTCTTACTAAGAGCATCTGCTACCAAATTCCCCGTATCAGGAATTTCAAAAATATCAAAGTCACAATCCCTATAGAACTATATCAATTTTCTATATCTCGAGATAATATTATTCTGATAGGTGATATACTTGGGGTCCTATGGTCAATATATATATTAAAATTCTTACCCATAAGATAGTGTATCTACATATACAATGGAAATTCTACCACTACAATATCAATATCATTGGTCACATAGTTTTTCTATGTGGTCTCAACTGACATGAACCATATGAAATCACTTCCAAAATCTACCTCCAAATAGAAAAATATCATTCCTTGAAGGAAACCAAAAAAATCTTTACATGACACTATCTTCTAAAAATATCAAGAGGATATCACTTGTTAATCTCTATCATAAAATCTAAAATGCATGCTTCCAACTATCATTCTAAATGAATTCTTCACGCTTATAGTAATATTTTTTTAATAGAGATGGTATCATAGAGAAATCCAGTACACATATTTTATTTTATATTCTTAAACTAAGGACAGTCGACACCTCCATCACACTCTTAGGTGCCTCCAAAGATAACACTACCTCGACCTTCACTAGGTCCACTCTTACACCATATTCTTATATGAAATGTCTTATAAATGGATCATATTGAATCCAAATCTATAAAATCCTGTGATTATCATATAAATGACTCACTCAGAGTATGTCTTGGACCATCCTTAAGTGTCTTTTGTTATCATCCTTAGATAGCGAGTACACTAGGATACAGTTGATGAAGACTTCCTAGAAATAGTCTATGAAAGGATGAAATATATTGTTCATGGGTGTCATAAATAGAGTTGTGTATTTAAAAATTCCATATTTAATAGAAAGGTACTCATCATGACCATAGAGACATATGAAATCCTTCTTTGGTATATCCTCATCTCATACCTGCAACTGATCATTGCATAATATGAGGTCAATCTTCAAGATCAATTTTTCTCCTCTCAACTAGAAAAATACGTCATCGATCTGATTTATGTAATAAATCTTCTTTAAAATCACCTAGTTTAGGAAATTTTAATACACACAAAACATAAATATCATATCCCCATTATTGGTGAAAAACAACGGCTCTCTATGGTGAAATATAGGTCCTCAAAAAACCCTTCATACGTAAGAACTCCAACTGCATCCTCATCCTGTGAAACATAGTGGGAGACATCTAATATAATGGTGTATATATCGATTCCATCCTTGGTTGATGATAAATGAAAAATCTATATACGGATGGAATGGTAAGACTATAATATCCTCTATAATAACATAATCATTATCCACTACCCCTGTAGGAAACTATAATCTCATTTCAGTCACTGTATTGAGAGTCATTCTATCCAATAGATAAGTAATCAGTTTTACTCTCATATTATTTATCTCATCCTTCTCTTCTATGTATTCATTTCAACCCACAATTAAAAACCCCCATTTTATCATTTTGGTTAGACCACATCCTCCATATTAAGTAGTCTATATGGGAATTAATTGTAGATAACTAGTCTATAACTATGATGAAATCATAATGCCTCATCAATGCTACAAATATATCCCATAAGAAGCCCACACCTCCACAGGTCTTGTCAAACTGTATGTAGAAGTGTGTGATTTCTGGTTCATCATCAGTAGGAGTGTCTATGAAAAATGGTCAAGATAAAGGCTCAACTATATTATATATGTCACAAACTAGAGTAGTGTAAATAATGGAGTGTCATTCCCCTATATCTATCAATATAGTAACTAATGTATATAAGAAATATATCATATCTTGTACCATCCATGGATCCACTAGGTTGTAATACTTGACCGCCTTCAATTTCCCTTATCCCTAACAACTAGCTCCCTGAGCCCTGCGGGGAACACTTGGAGATAGTGGTGGTAAAAATTATAATGTCTGCCAACTCCATATAATCTACCTGATCCGCTTCAACATCTTATGAACTACAGTACTACCACCTCCTGCAATTCCCTCTACCTAGGTAGTCCATCAATTGTCTCCCTATAAACCGCATGTCGGGTCAGACAATTTCATACATTATTTTTAAGACCATCACAAGATCATAACTTCCTCTCTATAGGTTTACTATATAGTTAATGTGAGCCCTAAAACATAGAACCTAAAACCCGAGTTCACCTCCTAAAGTGATCCCACATCAAAGTCACATTTTTTCTCATCATCTATCGACCACTAAAAGATATTCTCCAGTGTTCAACTATAGACACCAACTATCGGCATCAGCTCAACTTGAAAATTTTTGACCACCAAATCACACTCTAATACCCATGGATATGCTGGAATGTATAGAGGTAAAAATATATCTCATATATCCCTATGTATTACTTAATCAAAATTATGATATTGAATGAACTGATCCCCCACCATTTCCATCAAGTATTGAGTGAGGTTGGTGTACCTTGGTGAATACTCATCTAGAATTGTAGTACCCTACGTAAGTTGTAGAATATCTTGGATGTTCATAACCCTCAACATAGATAGAGAATACACCAATAAAAAGGCCCTCAAAAGATAACCATGAAAGAGTCACATCTTTTTATGACTGAGTTACTAATACCTCACATAATGCCATAAATCCATGAAGTATAGTATCTTCATACACCACCATTCGGTCTGTAGGTGTCTTGATCAGAATGATGACACACGTCACTACCAAAAGATAATCATCACTGATATATAGGACTAGATCACCCCTGAACCTGATGGGTTGTAGATACTAAAACTCGTAACGCATTTCTAGTGTGCACACCTTGTAAGCTGGTACAGCCTGTACCGTATGCTGATTGATAGTTACTTGTAAGACCGCTACATCACCGGAAGGTAACAACTCTTAAACAGGTCCCCAAATCAAATAATCATTACTACGTGATCATCCTCATAATCCTTTTGTTGAATCATAACTATAAAATGTCAAATAGGTATCCTAAAATTGAAAATACATGCCATTTTCAATGAATATATATTGTGAGATGATATTAGAAGGACAATGAAACCATAACCCATTTCTATATGATGTATACACTAATGATTTACCTAAAACTAGTGTCTACATTGTACCGAGTCAATAATAAGGTCTTTATTTTCCCATACAATGGATGTGTTAGCCAAAAACACAACACTAGAGTCCCTAGATAGTTATCCGAACATAAGGAAATTAACTCTTTTTCCTAATAACCCAATATAATCTCACAGACATCAGTCATATGGTAGAACTCACTGCATCTGATATAACTCTATCATGATCTAGACTAATGGGGAATGTGGAACAACTACTATAATCCCACATCCAATGGTCAAGGTGTCAACAACCATCACTAATTTGTAATATCACACATATGAGAGGCCTTATCCTGATGTACCTACACACACACACACATAGAGACACACACACATCTCCAATCCGATAAAATGCTGAAATATTAAACCCAACCATACATCCTAATAGTTAAAAAAACCCAACCATCGAAGTACATAGAAATGTAATGGAATGAGATTGCCAAATATAGTTCCACAAAAGAAAACTGAACAATTCAAACCTATATGGTAGGAGAGGACTGTTAATAGTGATAAAAAACAAACCTCAGTCTGTCTGGATCATGATGCTCTACATGGTCCTTATCCCAATGGGATTCTATCAAAAGGTCGGTCATCTTCAGAAGACATGATATATGTGAGAAACTCTCATATAGTGGTGAGTATAATAATCCACAGCCTGAAACCTCATAATTTATAAGAATAGAATCAAGAACAATAGTCATCATATCATAGATATATCTCAACAACATATATAACATGAAAATCAAGTTATATTCATAAAATAAAAACATTATTATGGAAGATTTTAATAATAATTCCAACATAGATTTCATTCTCAAAGGAAACTCATATCACTCATTAAAGAGAACACACTCCATGAGTCAAATAGACATGATGAAGTCTATCTGAGAAGTCATGATTGTTGGGTCTTTTCATTAGAAGAACATGTTAATATTTTCAAAATATCGATGCACAAATGGTGATCACTCCCACAGTAGTGGGGTATACCCACAACCAAATCTAGATTAATATGCTATATAGGGGATCAATCACCTTGTAGTTATGGTTACTACGACACAAAGAACACCACCCAGGGAAATGATGATGATAGAGGATCTCACTTATAGTGTCATGGAGGGATTTCAAAAAATCTTCCTGAGACTAATGTTATATAGTGGGAATCACCATACGAGTCTCAGGATGTAATTCCCTAATAAAACCTTACGGAAAAAGGTCAATAGAATATATTCAAATGAAACACATAAAATATGGGAAGGATAAGAGATTCAATACTTTTTTGAGAGGGTACACGGTGTGTACAATTAAACAATGTGTCACATCAAAAATGGGTTCTGTACATTTATCATAGTTTGTTCCCAAGCCTATGTCTGAGTACCCAGTATGTGGCATTCCACACCTCATTTGGAGCCACATGGTCTCCTAGGAATGTACCAGTAGTGCACAAAATGTCATCTTCCAAGGAATACAAGACATGTTTCCGAGACCATGTGGTGTCTAACACCACCTATGATCCTGGGTGTATATACCCAGTACACAATGGGATGATCATAAATGGTCTCATGACAATTGATACAAATTTCATCACTAAAATCATAGAAATGCACGGGGGGGGGGGGGAAGGGGGGCTCACAATGTGTAAAATTCCATATCACACTTCATTTAACTTGGAATTTCATATATTCCATGGGTTATTACACTCTGTATGCACGCACCACTATCACCATGATTTCCACTACCTATTTCATTAAGAGATCACTGATCTAGTCTGACTGAGCATTGTAATCACTACTTTCCATAGTCCATCCATCGATTAATTTAGGGAATAAATTACATTCCTATTTTTGGTAAAAAAACCAACACCTTAATAAAGAACTCAAATCTTGGCTTAATCTGTCATCACTGTTTTATCCTATTTTGAATTTGAACCTAGATATGTGGCATCAATCCATTTCACCAAGAAACATGTTCAAAATGAATGATTATTTGGTATTTATTGAACCATCTTCCAAAGAGAATTCCAAAGATTAACGAAGATCATCAGAATAAATGAACAATAGGAAATCATAAGGAAAATAGCTTACAAAAATCTCATGTTGGAATCGATTCATGGCTATTATATATATAAAAAATATATATATAATATAATCAATAAAAAAATCTCTAATCCTAGTTAATATCAATCCCATACCTACAATATAGATGATCTATGAATCAATTTGTTTGTTTATTGATTCATGTTCACCATTGGAATAGATAAATAGGAAAAATAAAAATAAGAAAAAATATTACCATAAAAGAGATCAATCATGGATAAAGAACATGTCTACATAATATTGTTTGTAAATATCCTTTAATTCTGATGGAACAACAACCCTTGATCCTGATCTGATCATATGGCATTTACAATGAACATTCCCATCTAATTTACTATTTAAATTTATATGTTTATTAAGCTAACCATTAAAATTGGTTATAAAATCATATTGACAGAACATTATATGAGATGGAAGAAAATAAAATAAAATAAATAATTTATGTTATCGTTTTAATAATCTTCCCAGAAACATGGTCAACCTAAATGTCTGACACGGTCCATGGTTAAGTCACTCATAGGGTAAAAACCAACTCTATCAACTCAATATGACATCAGATTTATGAGATGATTTTTTCATTTGAGATTTATTCCACTTTTTCATGGAAAATGTTCATGTGTAATATTTAATATATATAATATATTTCATAACTTAATTCTGGGCTCCCCGGGAATCAGATTATCAACCCATATAAGCTCTTTGTGTATAAATCAATCCATATAATATTAAAAATTAATACATTAAAAAACTCTAGTCGTTAAATTTGGAATGACCCATTCTATATTATATTTCCCCATTCAACTCCATATTCAAGAGTGCGTGACCCTTTTTATGATACATGAAAAATGTAATATTTTAACCAGAAACTATGTAAATATTTTGTTTTTAAATATAGCATTTAGTTAGTTAAAAGATAAAGATTATAGTAAGTGGAATAACACTTATATATATTTGGCATGATCAATTCAAAATATCAAAAAATAAATTTTCTACTCCTCATTTTTTATAACGTATAATTTATATTTTTATGACATATACACTCATGTGGCCTTATATATAACTCTAATAGGATATATAAAATAACACATTCAATATATCATAATTTCCACAATAAATCACTGGAATTTTAATCATCTTTAATCCTCATAGACATTCAAATTCCACAAACACCCCATGCCCTGGAGAGTTTTCTCAATATAAGGGAATGAAATTATCATCTCTCTAATTTATAAAACAATTCATATAACTACTTTAAAATTAATCCTTGGAAAATTTAATTAATGATTCACAATCCCCTCATTATTTCTCCCAATTTCCATGAAACATCACTCATAAATCCAAACCTTCATTCTTCTTCTTCTATTTCCACCATATACCTATATTTTCAAAATCACATTTGAATATACATTAATTATAATAAATCCACTATGAACCAACACTAAAATTACACTAATTAAAGACCCCAATGAAACAACATCCCTAAGTCAAATTCAAAACTAAAAATTAAATCCCATAAATTACATACTTACATGTCTCCTTATAATCTGGAAATAAATCCCAACATAAATTCAATAAGGATATTAAAATCCATGTGATGAGAAAATTTTGATGTGAACATTAATATAAATTCACTAATTAAAACAACTTTTCATTATAAATTCTATAATTTATGGAAACCCTAAACACCCCAAATAAATCCCCTTTATTTAATTAATATAAAAATAAAATCTAGATGTAAATAATTTAAGATACTCATTGAAAACTCTTCCATAATGGCTCATTATGTGATGGTTCATAATGAAAAAAAGTCATGAGGGAATATGTGGTGTAAAGAGAACAATATAGTGATAGTGGATGATTTGAGATGTTAAAAAACCCCATATTTATTTCTATGAATTATTATGACCATGTTAATATAGTGAATAGGGTCTAATATATTTTCATGGTTCTTTGAATCATAGAAATAGAGGATATACTACAATAAATTTTTTAAACTATGCCAAAAATTCATCGCAATAGAGGTAATTTATGGAACTGAATTGTTTAAATATTAAATTTTGTTTTTAAAATTTTAATTGTTCATTTATAAACAATAAAATATGTTAAAATAGAATATATTAAAAAATATATTTGAAAATTGTAACATTTTTATGAGTTTAATATGTTAACTAATAGAATATCATAACATATAAATAAAAAATTCACTAAAATTTTAAAAATAAGAACTTAAGGAATAGTATTAATGTTAATGAAATTTTTTTTTTTTTGAAATTATTAGATTTTTTTATTATTATATTTCATTGTAAATTTTTTGATTATTTATGTTTTGAAAAGAATTAATATGTAAATAATTACTATTAATAAATATAACTAGTGCCAATGATAAAAATTAACATTATATGACATCATTATTATCTACCATGTTACAAAATGTGGATGCAATCATTGTGAAGAGTAATAAAATAAAAAATTATTGATATAAAAACTGTATCATGTTTAAATTGATTAGTATGAAAAGGTCTCTGGTTTTGAATGTTTTGATAGATTAATATGGCGATTTAAGAACTGGTATAAATGTTTTAATTCAATTAAAACATGTATATATTTTTTTTAACACAAATTAATATATTATCCTTCAAAATGTTTATATGTCAAGGACTGGATCTCCATTATCAACTAGTAACCCTGAGGTATGGATAAAAAAAATTTATAACTATTTATACATTCCAATATTCACTAGATTTATTCCGAAGAATTTTTAAAAAACATATTTTACCATAAAAAGATAATGAAAGAATGAAATTTTAAAGATCAATAATAGAATGGGAAAAATTATCAATAATTCATTTTTTATATATCAGTAAGGGTAAAAATATTTCATATGCTTGAAGTTTCGATAAATAAGATTTATTACATTGTATTTTATTTCTAAAATGACAACAAACAATAATAATTTCTTTTTTAAATAACATTTTATTTTGATTCATGTAATCTTATATTATCTTCTGTTATTTCACTACAATAGTAACTTAACTAGAAGTGGTTTATTTAAATTTCTACTATATAAAATTCATTAATTATAAATACATAGTTTTTTAAATGTTTATTTCATTTTATTAGAACCATTTAAATATGATAACCATGGGAAATATATCTTGATGAGGTAATTAATATTATCACTTCTAATAAATTTTTTTTATAATTAATATAATAAAGAAACTAATTAAAACTTATATTCCCAATTAAAATCCCTTATTTCATACATTTTTTCACATTTTTTATCACTAATCACTGGAACTATGACCTCTATGACATCATCCATTTGTTTACCCATATTATTTACATAGAAATATTATATTTGTGATGTATTTCCTTATCTAGTCCCCCTTTCTATAAATTTATCCCTCAAATTCCAATATATGTGATCCCTTCCCATCTCTAATCCCTCATATTTTCACATCATTCCCACGAATGTAAACCATATTCATCTTTTTAGATATACAATGGTTTCACTATCCCTCACCTAATATAGGCATTTGAAATAAATTTATAATTTATTATTCATTTATATTATTAATGTTCATCATTTAATTTTTTTTTGATTATTTATCATAATTTTTTTTGGGGTTACTTATTGATTTTTTAATTATTTTTTCTTTATTTAGAATGGATTTATTTCTATTTTTTATTTATATGAGAATAATGTTGTCATTAGTAATTTTTTTTAATATTTCAAAATTACTTTTCATAGTTACATTTATAATGGTTGTGTATTTAGGTTTATTTTATATATATAATACGTTTTCTGTATTTTTTACTTCTTTTTTTAATGATGAAGAGTTAGTGAATTAAAATATTTTATTTTTTATCGAATTACCATTAATTTTTTCTTATAATACTTTCATTTTAATAATTTGTGTCATTATACATTATTAGAACATGTTTTTTAAATACTAATTCTTGAATGGAATAAACACTCTTATAAATGAAATGGATGTAAGTAAGACAACTATAGTACAATAAAATAAAAAAAGATATTTTTATTTGTGATTCACTTGAACAATACAATATGATTCGAAAAAAAACATATTTTTTGTTGTTATAACATCATTATGTTAATATGTATGATAATATCATTACATTTTTTGAAATCACATCACTCACATATTATATAAAATGATATCTGTATATCAGATAATGTGATTCATAAAATATTTATACATTAGAATAATTATTCCTATAATAAAAAAATGATTTTCTTGAAAAAATTGTTTTGGAATGGTGTTGACTGGGAAGATCTTGTGGAATCCTTAGGTTTGATTATAGAGCTCAAAGAAAGAGATATGTCACCTTATGAGAACCCAGTGGGTCCTATGATATAGTCAATTTCATTGACTTATCATACATATTAGGCTAGCTATATTATTCCTCTAGTTACATTTGTTAATGGTGATATAAAACCGTTATGTAATAATACAACGTTCGTTGAACCTCTACAGATTGAAGATAATTTACATTATGTTCTTACAATAGCTTACAACATGTTTGGAATTTCAGAAGCTACAGAGGAGAACATATATTTATCACTTCCTCATAGTAATACATTTAATATGTTTGGAATTATCTCTCCCACTAGTGGTGTGCTTACTAGATCTAAATCAACTTTGAGTGTATTTTTTGATAAATATATATCTTAAATACTATAATTGTATGGCATGTGGGATATTTTATTATCCATATAATGATATATATTACTATATATAATGATGGATCCTTTTGTCCCTGTGTCACAAATAAATCTGCGTCGACCCCTATGCGATCACCCGAGTAGGCCTGCGATAATCGCCAAGATGCAATCCCAATTCTTCCAGAATGGTGATAAAAACCAATGGAATCAATGAGAATCCATTTTAAATATTTCCCTCAAAATAAATTAATCAATGGTGGAAAAAATTTCAACTAAAACATAATTGTCTGTCACAACTAAAAAACACTTATGGATGAACTAAAATTAAAACTAAACAGAAATAAACAACTATATCTGACAACCACAAAACATCCATGTGACCGTGAGTGTCACTTCCTGATTAAAAAACCCAACATCTCCCTTAGCGATCCAACCCAATCTGGAACCTACACCCGAAGCTAAAAACAATATGAAACTATAGGTATGAATATGGAAACATAGTAGGTGTACCCGAAAAAATCTCTTCAAAATTCCTTTCCTCTAAACAATGGAAATAGTAATTTCAATTATGAAATTTCAAATATACAAAATATGTTTTCAAAAGCATTATCTTTTAAAAAAACACGATTTATTTCTCTTTCAAATTTAATCCAATATCATTCTTCAAGAAAGAGTCATTATCATTTTATTGGGGAATAAAAATTGTTTTCCCTTAATAAGGGAGAAATGAAGTGAAAAATATTTCTAAATAATTTCACAAAATCATTTTCATACCAAAAAATATAGTTTTGACTGATATGTACACTATATAAGAGATAACAATTGATGATCAGTTAAAATGGGTAATGAAATTTATCACTTAAGTGTAACAAACAAAACAATGTATTCCTACCATCTTATATATATATATATATGTTTAAGTACAAGAGAGAACCTAGGAGATCACTTGATTATGTAGAAAAAACTATACATCTGACTGATTATATTGTCATGCATCATCCATTGACATCAATTTCACCCACACGCGTGGTCTTACTTGACCTGGCCTAACCAAGGGGAACAATTTAAAAGTAGTGTTTGGTTCAAACTAATGTCTCCTAGCCTCAGTGAGATCATAAGATTGTGCAATAATTATTATTCCAAAATCATCTAGCTATTCTTTTTTCCGTTATTATGACTTATTTGGGATGATCTAAACAAAATAAAATAAGAAACCATCCATATATCCTTGAATCACACACATATTCAACAAACAGAAACATCACACAAATCACTCCTAGGAAAAATCACCTTCCATTAGAAACTTTGATAAAAATGGACTCCACACCAAGGACATCCTATAATGTTCAACATAACCAAGGAAAAGAGATTAACCTAAGATAGTTTTCATGAGAACCAATTTTGGAAGGTTTCTAAATGGGGATCAAGCACTATTTAAGAAACCACCAATTTCTATGAAAATCCAACACATCATTTTGAAATAAAAAACCACATATAAATACATTTTGGAAATAAAAACCACCATTTTTTAATCCAAATAAATTTAATAAGACATAACCATTCCTTAAGAATAAAAAGTCACTTAAAAAAATTAACCACATGTTTTATCAAACACAAGGTGTGAAACACTTAACAAAAAAACTATATATACATAAAAACAAGAAGGGAATCACCTCATTTCATGTAATTTTTTTTCTAAAAATGAATCATCTATAACTAACATCCATGTATAGTGTGAAAATAATGAAATAAATAATTTCTAAATTTAACATGACAAATTAAATGGGATTCCTACCTCAAACACCAATTCCAACAAAAATTCTATCTAAAACAATTCCATGATGGTTCTTGGAAGAAAGAAAATCCAAAATAAACCTTAAAAAAAGAACCCCCTAATTTAAATTTAATGAAACATGATCATTGGATCAACATGACCATGAAAGAAGGTGAAATGAAGATATAATTGGAAAAGAAATAAGAAAATGAAAATAGGGGGATCTGAACATGGTGATCATGCCCAAAATTAGGTAAAAACCCTCTTATATCCACCATAGTAAGAGGAGGAGTGGCATCAAGAAGGAGTTAAGAACCCCCTAGGTTGTAGGAGAAAATGAAGGGAGAGAGGTTTGGGAATAAAAATATTGGAGTCTAGAAAGGTAATACCACATTTTTAGCACACCTTCTCACAGTGAATGGTTAGGATGAACTATTTACCAAACCATGTGCCAACCATAAACCACTTACTAGACACACATGGAACTCAGACAGTGTGGTTGTATGGTTTTTTAAATTGCGTGACAATGGTGAAACCTGGTTGCCTCCAAAATTGCATAACCACGTGCATTCCTTATGAACGATATTCCTTACTGGGCTTAGTTCATGCACCCGTGACCGGAGACACCGAATGTACAACATGGTCTTTCATTAAATCCTACCATTTTAGATCAAACTGTTTTTAACTAGTGAAAATCAAACCACAAATGTTCTAAATTAGTTGAGAAGAGACTCAACACAAAGAGGCTTCCCGATTTCAAAAAAAAAATAACATATAATTTGTAACAAAATAATAAAACCCAAAACTCAAAATTTAAATCCAAAACTCCCTAAACATGAGAGAAATACCAAATAACAAAATGTTATATGAAAAAAACATGAAGAAAATAAAATACAATGTTTGAAAATTCTCCCCACCATAATGATGTTTCCCCCAAAAATAAATTACATCTATAGTTGATCAATCAAAGACAAAGTTTACCAAACTTTAATGACCCTAATAGTCAAGAAAAGAAAACATAAACCACCACCAAATAGAACATATACTTGTTATCTAAAATGATCCATAAAAAACTACATTTTGAATAATAAGAGATATATAGAACTACAACCTCTATAACCTCAACCCAAAAAACCCAACAGGCATACCCAAAAGGCCAAACCTTTACCAAGGAGATGAGATAGCATGAAAAAAATGAAATAATTGATACTCTCTATATTAGACACCTGATTGAAAAATTGAAATTGCAGCCTCTTAAAATATCATCCGGATTCCCAAACAACAACACCGCCAAACACCGACATTCTATATAGGAATGACCACACTCAAACTATATAAAGAACACAACAAACCTAACACAAAATGGGACTCAATTAACTTTAAAAAGGGACTTCCACCAAAACAAGTATTCATAAGTTACTAACATATATGATAATTTTTCACTCCAAAAGGGAAGCAGTAGACACAAGACACACAACAAAAGACCCCTTCCACTCAAAACAATCGATAATGTAATTTTAAAAAATACATGCTTCCATTAAATTAGTGGTTCAAAAAAAGTAAAAACTAACCTTAAAACTACATTTAATGGAAAACATGATGAAAAAACAACTAAATTCATGGATCACTCAAATGGAAAACTTCCTTCAGACCAAACCCGAACCAACATATCACTCCTACAAATGGGATGTGGTGTCATATAAATGGGAATAATTGGTTCTATGTAACTTCATAGAAAAGCATTGAAAGAAAAATTGAAAGGGAAATAGATATCAATATCTATGATAGGTATTTCGATAATTTGGACATGTCACCTTCATATGGCCCAAATTTACACATAAATGGAATGCCAATGCCCTCTGCCCAGAAGAAACCAAACAAATATTTAAAGTCCTCATGATTCTGTGACTTCTACAGTCAGCTTCAGGACACATTCCAATCTCCTATGCAGGATTATATTCACACATTTTGTGGATCTAAAAATGGTGGGATGCCTAATGTACTCCCACTAGAACAAATTCAAACTGAACTGCTTGCCACACCACACTGACAAATAATGTGAGGACTAATTATGAATCCTTCAACTACATATAAGGAACAATCCCATTCTCAAAATGGAGATATTTCACATAATCAAGCACATAACATTCCAAAAGATAAGGAATTATATCCTCCAAATGGATGGAAGACTAAAACACCAACTCATAACCATGTTGAAGGAAACTCATCTCGGTTTCAATCCTCACCTTCACATGTTTAGTGAAAAAAATACTGAATGAACGAAGCCTTGATGAATTCATAGGAGTGGGAATCCTTAGTCTTGGTCTATATAAATGAGTTACACTACTTACAACTCAGACAATAAAGCATAATTTTAGAGAACACAACCTTTATAAACTCAAGAAAATAGTGGAATCCAAAAATCATTTCTATTTTCTGCATCCCCTCATTTTCTTATAAAACATATTCGTCACAAGAATAGAGAGGTTGGATTAACTTCTAAAACACATGTAAAATCTCCTTAGGTTGATCAAATGGGGTTCACTAATAGAGAAACGCCCATATCTTCACCTCAATTACCAATAAAATCATTTGTGGGGGTGTAAATTAAACCACAACGAAACCAAGAATCTAGTCAAAAAAAATACCAATAAAAAAAATGAAACACCACTTATAAAAATTTTCAGAATCATAATTATATGTTTCAAAAAACCATATAATCTAAAAAAATAAAAAATTTCCACCTAAAAACAAATTTGAAAATAAAACAATCATGGTGGGTTTCAACCACACAAATGGATTTCCATGGAGCCTCAAACACATACATTCCCATGCTAATTAAGGCACTCATCGAACCATCTTATCACCCATTTTATCATTCCATTACTCATCCAATTCGTTACACACATCCATGATTGTGAGCACCTATAAGAATTAAAAAGATATGAAAACATTTCATCTACTGAAACAACACATTAAACCCATGATTAGAATTCTCAATACACATCCCATTTCAATGTTTACAAAACATTTCTAAAATTGCATAATTTTTTCCCAAATCCATTCCATTTCAAAAATAAATTTCAATTTATAAAAACTAATTTCAATAAACACCATGTTTTGGTCATATGGATCCAATACCATCAAACCCAATTACCAATTTACCAAAAATTAATCTTATAACAATACATTTCCAAGAAATTCGTGGAAATAACATTAACAACTCGATTTTTATATCTGAATAACAAAAAAATTATACCGTGTAATATGGTTTTCATAGTCCAAAAAATAATTCAAGATGAAATGGAAATCAAGAAGACACAAATGAAATAAAATGGGGGGAATAATATTTCTGGGTGACTTGTCCATATGGTTGGAAACCATATTCGAATCCAGCCATCATTTGGGAAAATATTTCAGGACCATGTCCCCTACTCTACATTGATTTCTAGACCCTGAGAGATCACTGACTCCATTTTATTGGCTCTATTTTGAGTTTCCCCAAGCATAAAACATCCCACAAGAGCCAATTAAACCAAAAAATTCCCAATATCCCATGGTAACTCATGGTGAAAGCTAGAATGTTTTTGTCATACACTCCCCTAAACATACACCTGAATCTCTAATAGTCCAACTCCATATAACATAACATTGAAAATAAAATTGGACACTCTAAAATCAAGGTCCTCAAATGAACCTAGGATGTAATACCATTTTTTCACAAGCCATCTCAGTATGACACTATACTGGTCACCAGATATGGCCCGCAATAAGGCCTGAGAGGCATTCCTGATCCTCCCAGACTAGAGAGAAGTCCCAAGGGAATCACCGAGAAACAAAAGGAATGATTTTTAATTATATACATAAACTAAGTCCTAGAAACAAAAATAGAAACCAAAATATAATGAACATATTCAAATGAATTACATTTATACGTGACCTAAAATTATAACCAAACAATAATGAAAACCAACATGACTTGACAACCACAACACCTCCATGTGACCCCAAGGTTCACTCTGTAGTCCCAAAACCCAAAATAATCCATAGAATCCAAAAAAACGAGGAACATTCACCATATTCTGAAAACAAGTAGAAAATATGGGCATTATTATTAATAATTATTAGGATTACCAGAACAAATATATTGGCAAGACCTTTCCATTAATCAAAAGGAAAATTAATTTCAAGTCTGAAATAAAATATATAAAACTTATATTTTCCACATTTTCTAATTAATTAAAAAAATGGTATATATCCATTTTCATTTTTAAACCATATTATTAATCAAGAAAGATACAACAATATTTTACAAGGACATATTTTTCACTTAAAATGGAAGAAATAAGGTGAAAATATTTTTATTTCTTCTTCCATAAACATTTTCATAGAAATACATTAATTTTTAACCATGAAGTACACCATAAAAGAGTGAATAAGCTATGATAACATGAAAAGGGAAATTTAATATAGCACATATTAATAACAAACCAATCAATGCTTCCTAATCATCTACCATGGTCAACTGAGTTCATAAGTACCAGCTAAAACCTAGTAGCTCAGTGGATAATAGAGAATATACTATACATATGATCCATCTTGTAGGTATGCCTCAATCTATGAAATCTATTACCTACACGCCCAGTCTTACCCTACCTAGGCTAACTTAGGGGAATAAATCCAATACCTTAGAAATGTTCATACTAAGGGTCAATATCTAGAGAACAATTCTAATCTATTTCATAAAACATTAAATAAATATCTTGATAGCTGTGAAAGGATCCAATGGTTTTACTAACATGGGGTTAGTTAAATAAAACCAACCAGTCAATCATCCACATATAAATGAATCACACACACAGTCATCACACATAAGCATCACTCCAAATTACCGCAAGGAACAATCCATTGTATTTCAACGATTTGATAAAAAGGGAGTACACACTATGGATTTCCCATACCATTAAAAATATCAAAGGTAGGGAGATTATCCCAAAATATTTTTCATGAGAACCAATTTTATAATGGTTCCAAACCGTCATTAAGAACTCTTAGATAAACCAACCATTTCTAAGAAAATGAAACATATATTTTAAAATCCAAAACTGCAAAAAAATCCTTTTATGGAATGAAAACCATAACTTTAAAAGAGAAATACAATTAAGAAGCCAAAACCATGCCTTAAGAAAACAAAATAACTTATAAAATACAAACATGTATTTTATTAAACACGTGGTGTGAAAAAAATTACAAAAAATACATATAAATCAAATTAATAGGGAAATAAATTCATATCATATTAAATAGTTTTTATAAAAATCATATATTATTAATTAAAAACCATGGAAGGTCTAAAAATCATGAAATCAATAATTAAAAAAATTAAAAGGACATGTGCCATGGGAATCCAACCAAAAACCATAAGCGCCTCAAAAAATCCTACGTGAAACAACTCCATGAAGGCTCAAAAAAGATAGAAAATCCAAAAGGATAATTAAAAAACTAAACCCCTAATTTAAACTCAATGAAACAAAATCCCTAGATACATAATACAATAAATGAATAAGATCCCAAGACAAATGGAAGGAAGAATATGAAGAATAGAATATTAGATTAACATGATTAGCTTTTCCAAAATCATGTATAATCCACTTAAATCCACCCTAGGAATAGGATGAGAGGATTAGAGAATAAGGTAGGAACTCCTACTAGGTCAAATAATCCATGGAAGTGATATATGTGAGTTTGGTGTTAAAGATCTGGTAGGTTATAAAGAAAATTTCATATTTTTAACACACATGGGAACTGCACATAGTTCGACCACACATTTTCCCAAACCGTGTGCCAACATTGATCCCTTTACTCAGCACAATGGGTACCCTCATGGTTTGGTTGACCTGTTTGGTAAACCATGTGCCGAACATATAACATGGTTCTATAAAAAATTATAGAACCATGCACACACCTTATGCATAGTTTTCCATATCATGCTTAGGCTGCAATCCCATGACAAGAGATACCCAATGACCAATATATTCAACACTAGGATCCCCAGAGTTTGTATCAAACCATGCGTAGCCCATGTAACTCAAAATGTTAATGTTCAAAATGAATTGGAAGGAGACTTGGGACTAAGAGTCTGAATAGTTTCCCATTAACTGTGAACCAAAACTGTTAACAAAAAAATAACACGGTAGAGAGAGATACCATGAACAAAATGATGAACCAAGATAATATAAGAAAGTAAACAAATAGGTTGTGACAACCCAACCTGAAAGATAAAACTTTTCTAATGACCACTATAGTAATCAATTAACTTTAATATTTATTCATAAAAAAGGAAATGGTTGAGTGAATTCAAAATCCGAATTTCAGGATTTGAAAATGGGATTTTATACATGATCAATCTACTAATAATAATATATAGATTTTATAGTAATCATGTATATCCATATAAAATTTATAATAATCTCCTCAACATAATACTACCAATGTTATATTATCTACTACTCAGGTATACTTTTCCATTATATGTGCTAAAGAAAAGTTTCAGAGAGAGAGAACCATTGATAGTCTCTCTCTTCCTTTACACAGGTAGCTTACCATGGATTTTTGCGGTCGAATTCAATACTTCCTTAAATTAATGTGAGAAAATTTGATGAATATACATGAGAAAGGATATCTAGAACATCAGATCATTTTCTTCTTTTGATAATTAAATGTATTTGTGATTTATAGGGGATATTTTTTTGGTGCAACAATAAGAGAGGTAAATTGTGTATATGTATCTACCTGAATGAATTTTCCACAAATATACATAATATATCTTACTATTATATCTCATCCATGGTTCTCATGGATATGTTTCTCTCTAACAACTCCCCCTTACTAATAAAACATAAAATTGTTCCTATGAACCATAATCATTTCTAATTATCAAATATGTGGATACAAGAGGAAGACATCATTCTTGTTGTAGAAAGATAATGGAATATAAAAACACTATGTTATGGATGGGAAAAATTACAAAACCATCTATTAAGATTAAAATATGACATAAAATAATTGATCAACAACATACCCTAAACCCAATTCATTCAAAAAGAACTAAAATTAGGTATCAATCAACATGACATGACAATTCATGATCGACAAAAAGATGACACATATTCTATCCTATTAACTAGTCACAAAATATTAGCTGAGGAACTACTCCAGGATGTGAGTATTTATAGGCAAAAGTCATGGATATATGCATGGGGGAGGGGAATATATTAATTTCTTCTTTTATGTTTGCAATAGAGAAAAAAAATCTTATTTTGATTTTGAAAATTGTATTTGAATATGGTTCAATAAAAAGTGATATTGTTGTGGTGGGGAAGCACAAAGAGGGGAACATTAAATATATACTCACTCCTAATAGGATTGATACTAACACATGATACCTTAGTGGGCATCAGGATAACGAATTATACAAAAATATATCCAAGATATTTTATGATCTCTATACTTAATCCATGGTATATCAAATGAATAGAGGTTAAGATGGAACTACATAAACACAATTCATATAGCTCCACTATAGCTGACATATTCCTAAGATTATTTAATACCATGGAATGGGAGATAATTTTGGTCCAACTAACATGTGATATACATGACTTCTTTAGAAGGTAAAATATTCATAGAGTTTCATTTTCTTCAACTGTGAATCTCTTACCCAAGGTGATGGACCCTAAAGAGATTAACTAGTACAGTAAAACCCCATAAATTAAATAACACATAAGTATAAATTTCAAAGAAAATATTTCATTGTTTTACATTGTCATAATCTTTTAGGATTAATGTATTAGAGAAATAATAAAATTCAATAAATAATAATGTGGTCGATTTGATATAGTTTAAATTTTTATAAAAAAATATGTTCTTATATTTACACCCTTTTTTCAATCAAGAAACTATTAATTTCATTTATGATGATTCACCATATCACAATGATTGAAATTTAAATAGATCCTACACATTATTATATACCATAAAAAATAACTAATAATAAGGCATGATTACAAAAATCACAATAATTGGTTTAAAAATATAAGAACACAATTAGTCTTATGAAAAACATTAAACCCATAAAATATTTACCATTATCAAAATAAAAATTTAAAATATAAAGAAATAATATTCACATGTTAAAATAATCATATTCTACAAATCCCATTAAAAACTATAATGATTATAGAAAAACAATGACGTAATCATGGACATAACATGATAACTATTGAAAATTATTATCCTAGAAGAAATCCTTTTTCATTTAAAAGAATATATATATTCTTCTTGAAATAAAAATATTTCCATTAAAAATAATCACAATAAAAAAATGTGTCATCACATTGGGACATTATATTCATCACCCACATTAACCCATGTTTCATTGAAATCGAATAACTAATAATTAATAAAATCCAATCTTCGTTTATCTAGAGAATAAATCATTACCAAAAAACACTGGATAGACATATCAAGATCCCACCACTTATCAAATTTAATATTGTGGAATTATAACATGGATAAAACATATTAAAACATTCAATTCCACATCATAACACACATTTGATCCCATAATTAAAAAAACATTAAATCATCTCATAAAATTTAGGATAAATATCCTTTTATATTGGAAATATTAAATAAATAATTTCACAGCCCTATGGGATTAGAATATTACTAAAAAATGGAAACCTATAGAGTAATATTGAGAACTAATAATGATATTATGGTGGAAAATATGGATAAGTATTAGATGTTAAAAAATCACATTGGAAAAAAGAGTAACAAATTACCCATATAGAAAACATATAAATGATTATTTTTAATTACATTATAAAATTTAATGTATAATTGAAAATAACGTTAAAAATAGTTGAATTTTAGATAATAACATTTTTTACGCATCTTGTAGAACAATTATATATAATAGAAAGAGTGTCAAACATTTATAATAATGTTTTAATGAAAAAAAATCATTTATTAATTAAGTAAATTATGAAACAAAATTAAATTGAATGGTTGAAATTGAAATTATTTTGTAAATAACATGAATTTTAGTAAATAAATGATAAAAAAATCTATATGTATGTTTATACACCAATAAAAATGGAAAATGTGACAAAAATTTCATATTTCTTAAATAATGGAAATTATGAGGATAAATCTCGTACCTTGAGTGTCATCCATCTTGGTGCAATTTATAAATCTAAAAAATATAAATATATTAATTATTTACGTTATTCAGAATATTTTTTATGTTAATTTAATTATTATTATTTCCATTGTTTAATTTATTAGCATTTTATATTTATTTACTAAATCAATTAATATTACATTAGACGGTTTGAGGTCATTTTGTCCAAAACTGCTTCACTATGTTGACTGTGGTCAATGGTGTCATGGTTTAATCATCTCCAAAAACATAAAAATATTATAGTTATCATGCTTTTATAGTTAATATTTTTTTTTAAAACAATTCATGTATTGTATTAATGAAAAATGATATACATTATTCATGGTGATTATAGTCTGCATATACCCATGATGACATTTTCATTTTCCCGATGGATGAGAAAGAAATAAAAGAGACAACTATTTATTTTTCCATAATAAAAATAATAAAACAAATATCAAATTTTTTCATTAAATAAAAAATGAATATCCATCCAGTATTATACCTCTTAGGATGATAGTGAAGAAGATTGACTCCCAAGTCCTGGCTCCTGTAGTCCCTGAGATAGTGATAACAACCAAGGGTGTAAAACTATCAAATGATAAGAACTACCATAAATACATGAAAAAAATATTAAAATTTAAAATAACAGTAGAAAAATCCATCACATATTATAATATAAAAAAAATTCTCTTATGTTTATGGAACGAAATACAAAAAATTATCAAAAGGAAGGGACCAAATGACAACCCTTAGGAATAAACCCCACAATAGCTCCAATATCTAAGATGTTAATGCCATGCTTGGTCTCAATAAACTCCTAAAAACATGAAAAATTGGTTATATATATGTAGTGTGATAATAAATTTTATACATAGTTTGATAATTATCAATTTATTTCATAAAATTGTGAGAAGAGAATTCCAATTCACCAATGAATAAATAGTGGAACTAATATAGACCTAAACATGTCACCAATCCATCCTAATCTCTCCACGGATCACTTAACAAATAAATCATCCATGGTTTTAATGTAATATCATGATAACATTGGTATATCCCCCACACACACAACCACTTCCACCAACAATTTTATTCTCTTACACTCCAATATTAGGCATCCTGTGCTCTTATCCCTTCCATGTCATATCATAATCTCATATAAATTTGTACCTATTGTATGTAAGATCACAAACCTACCTATTAAAATTTTTGTACTAGAACCCTCTAGTTTGTATATAATATTACAAATTATATTCAATGTTGTGAATATTAAAAATTTCTTACCACAAATTGATCTTTATTCTGTATTATTTTAATATTATAATTCCGTAGTATATCAATCACATCAAAATTTATTAAAACATTACCCACTATGATGAGAACATTGATATGCTATAATTATATCCCTTTAATTTTTACCTGTTGTTTTGATGATGATCTATGATAGGTAACAATCATTTTTTGACTATTAGGTGAATGTTCTCATAAGGGGATGAAAATTCATCTAAAAATCATCACACTTAGTGATCTATAAGGCAAGTGATTATGCTAACAGATCCACTGATATGAATTTCCAGTTCTTTAATGTCATGGATATTCTAATCTACAAGCATGTGTAGTGGTCCTAATACTAATTAATTATTATTTATATATACAAATTTTTTTACCTAGAATTAATGACATAACCATTGGTTCACTTTGTTCATGATATATAGGATAAGTTGGATACATAATGATCAATTTGTTTTTAATGAATATTCCAAGGACAGGTTTGTCCCTTTCAGTCATGGAAGCTAATTTCTCATCCAGTTTATTTGTTGGAATCATTGAAATTAATTCCACAGACATTGTGATTTAGACCTGATAATTTCATATAATCAAAGAAATGTATATCAAGAATTAGGGTTGAATAAATAAGTATGAAACCACATTGATGAGATATTGAGAAAATAGGTTTATATTACACATTGTTCCCTCACACATGTTCTTAACATTGTGGAATTAACTTCTTCTTCTTGGGTACCTCAACCCATTGATATACTATAATTTTGGACTTTGGGCAAACTATCATGATTCCAATGAAGATGAATCCTAGAGGGTCACAAAATATTTGTTTTTAATATCAATAAAACACAATTTTAATTTAAATATTGGAATACATATTGTAATAATGTTGAAGGAATAATTTTATTCATGATTTATTGATCGCAAAAATTACATAATTTTTTATCTATTTTGTAATTATTTAATTATGTGAATATAAAATATTTATTTATAAATTTATTTATTAAATGTATAAATATTGTATTGAATATTTATTTGAGTATCCAATAAATGTTGAGGAGGAAAATAATACTAACATGTGGTCTGGGGATAAATATTAATTTTTAGGATTATAAAATAATATTTATCAATACCCAAATTAGAACACACTATGATAAAATAATAATAATAATAATATTACATGGAATGGGGTAATTAAAGGGTTTAATATTTTATAAAGATCCTATGTGAAATTAAATAATATTTAAAACTCACCCATAACTCTATAAGAATATTGAAATTTCAATTATCCTAAGATTAGTTGAATTGGATAATCGTTATACACAATGAAATATAGAGATCTCTCTATATCAATATAGAAGAACACTATTTATTTTCTCCCCTCAAAATTGAATGATATTTCACCTTACTCCATATTCTCAGAAATGACCGAGCGAGGATTATTCTTCATGATAGAAGGATTTACTGAATCAATTAATTCAAACACTGTAAGATGGTCGATCTACCACACATGAACCATATAATACATTGATGTTGTTTTTGAGATCAAAGAAGCATGTCTAAATTACAGTTATAGGGATTCTATTCCTAGATTATATAGGCTCAATAATGGTATTCCAAAAGGGTTCCATACGATAAATATTTTCATTAATGAAAGACCTCAAGGTGAAGGTAATCTTTCTTCCAGTCAAATTAAAATAATTATAAATATGACCTAAAAGTCCATCCTGGTTCTTCTATGTATGTTATAGTTCATTGGGGAAAAAATTCCATAATCATGGTTTCCACATGATTTACATAAAATAATATAAATTTAATTTAATAATTAATGATTTAGTTCTAATCATGATTAGTGCTTCAACTATACTTAGATCATTCAAGTGGTTTCATAGGGGTGAAATTCAAATTTATAATTATTTATTTCATTGTTCATCATTTCACATTTAAATATTAAATTACATTTCATGTTATAATTCATTATTATTCCATTGTTAATATATTTTATATATCATATTTATTTATTTCACACATAACCATATTTAGTTAATAATTACTATGGAATGAATGTGAAGAAACCATCTAGAGTTTCCAAGATCTCTAACTAGATAACAATTGGTTACACGATGTGTAAAATTTCATTACATGTCATGTATCATTGTTCGTTTTACTAGGACACCATAATGGACATTAGGTCATATTGTAATGAATACATTTCACATGCGTTAAATAATCATCTAGCAGAATAAATAGTGTAATATGCAGTTTTTCCAGACTATTTGTTATGTTTTTTTCCTACATGTCGTGTAGTCCATTTTTGTGTGTGTTGGGGGTACATAGGGTAAAGATGTGTCGTTTATTTGATGCACCATGTGAATTTAATATACGGCATGCATAGGATGGATGTAATTAATCTTTAAGTACACACTGTGTATCCTTTCATCATTCCATTTAACGTATAAACATATATGGGAAGTACATGTTGATCCCCTAATAATATATTATGGACTTTTGATGACGAAAAGTGCATACTGTGTAACCAGCCTACAAAGGATTTAGACATTACCTGTTTAGGTGGGAATAATAATTTTAAATAATTACTCCATTAAAACTCATTGAATAGAGTTTAATGGGTTGTTTAATTTATAGTAAACAAAATACATTCTGTTATTTAATATATTAAAATTTTAATAAATTCTAGAAAATATTCAAAACTAAATTTAATATAAGATCATGAAATACTAATGAATCGTAGTGTATTAAATTGTAAAAACAATGTAATATTCACATGTTTTATGTGTCAATAATTTGATATCAAACCCTATTAAATTATGAAACATATTGTTTATATATTATGTCATATGAGTGAATCTTATTCAATATAGACAATACTAAGTAGTTCGGATAGGTACTCGTCGAGTTTATCTATGTATAAAGCTATGTGTTATTTCATTAAATTTATTTAAATAAAATTATTAATTCTATTTACAATAAAACATGGTGAGAATCCCCAAGATGATTATATGAGATATGATAAAATGAACTAATTGATTAATAAGATTAAAAATACAACTAAATCATGAAAATTTTATATTATCAATGAATGAATTGAAATTAATGCTAGCTAGTTGTTTTAAATTCATAATTGTTCCATGTGTATAAAATATATTCAACTTTGACTAGACCTATGTATGTTTTACTTTAATTTAATTCTATTTTATTTCCTGTATTTATAATTATTTATTATTAGAGCATATATAATGACCATGTGTCACCCCCTCCTTTATTATGTAGGATCTATGTGTGTAATGTTGTTTTATGTAATTAATGTTATCCAATACATTGAATCATCTCACTTGTATGTGAGTTATAAAACACATGTAATAAAAGTATTATCTGAAGGCATATAGAGTATGTTTAAAGAATATCCAAGGTGGAGGTTGTTCAAATGGAACCGAGATAAAACCAACATGGAAAATTCATCGGTAGACTGGAAGGTTTTTTCAACTTATTACAATAAAACCGAAAGGTGTCTTCCTATAGAGTCAAAAAAAAATTATTCTCCACATAATAAATCGACCATTAGATAAATATCATTATGTAATTTATCTATCTATTTTATTCCTTCTTATTTAATAATTTTTTTATGGATTTATGATTGTGATCACATAAATAGACCAATTAATATGAATAAATAGAATTAAAATAATTATATTATTCATATTTTTTATCATAAAAAGGATAATAACTTAAGTAAAATACCATTAAAATTAACAAGTCCATTAAAGGATAAAATAAATTTTTTACACATAAAAAATAAAATCCCAAAAATAAAATATAATGTTAGACTAAGACTTACATTACTAGATTATAAATGAAACAAACTAATTATGTATTTTCCCATCCTTTATTGGGTCAAATACTTTTATCAAGGGGTTCCTATGAAATAGTTGGTCATATATTACCAATTATTATCAATAGGATTATTCATTTGTAGGATTTATGTCACTTAGAGTCCAAAGTTTAAGAATCCCATGATAGGGTTTTCCGATTGGCGAGACCACTCTATGAATCAAGGATATATAGTATCATGGTTTGCAAATACTTTACTAAATACAAACCATCAATTTAATGTCTATACCCTTGACTGGGTTATAGGATGGGGCATATAGATCCTTTCCACTAGAATTTTGAAGAATCTAGACATTGCGATCCCAATGGTGAGGGCTTTCGGGACTTTAAAAAATAGTGGTAGACATATATTAAAATTCATTTTACCTCCCTTTTGGAAATCATATAATGTAATAATACCCTACTCTATATTTTTGTTTTATTATATGGAAATTTCAACAACCACAACATAGTCTCTATGAACAATCATAAATAAAGATAATATCCTTACCAATATTAAATAATAGGAATGATATTGACACTTTTTTATTTTTCAATGAATATAATGGAGGTTATATGTGCTGGCGTCTGTAATTTATAATCGTTCCACTATAAAGTCATGTGAGGAAGAGATAATTTTCTATGAGAAACACATAGAAATGACCATTTATTTCGAGTGTTTAATGTTATCTTCCTTGTCTATTAAACTATACAAATAATAGGATACCTTGGTTGCATATGAAATGCTCAATAATATCTATGGTCCTTTTTAAGAGCGATAATGAAAAGAATAATTTGAGATCTCTAATGCACTCTTTACATGTAATCTTGGAGAAGGTGCATCGGCATGACCTCACGTAGTCCAAATCATTGGTTACATCTAGCATCTAGAAATTATAAAATTTGACATAATTATCTAACAATGAACTGATCTCATTCTCAACTCAATACCTTAAATATTCTCTAACATTATTTAAAATTTGAACATGAAAAATATTGATAAGTTAATTTTATATCACATCACATTAATTAACCATACGAAAAACTAACTAAAGCCTAAAATGTTTTATGTACATATGGTGAATAAGTTTAATGTAATGGAATGAGAACTATGATTGTGTCAAATTATATGGATTCTATGAATATCCCATCAAAGGAGTGGAATATTAATGTTTAAGTGAGGGTGTACGATGCTGTCTATTTTTCTTGTCAAAAGAAGTTTCACGGGATGAAAAAATACATATTGGGGAGGAAGTAATATAATTCTTCATGTATGATTCCTATCATGTGTAGCCTTTCAATTTTTATGAATTTGTTATTATATATAACAAAATGGTATCATACTTTTATTAAAATGTATAATCCTAGTAGATTTTGAAATTTTTCATGGGGTGAGGTGGATTTATATGCTAAAAATGTTGCTATGTTATAAATAATATCGTTTTATGATTAATACGTCATATTACTAATTTGAATGATATTTTTATTTAAAAATTTTATATGATATTGGAATTAAAAAAAATTATTTATCAATCTAAATTATATATGGATGGTTTTATTTTCTAGTTTGAAAATTAAATTTCCTTCTTTTACAAACAAATCATGTGTTATGATGTGAAGCATTTACATAATGGTATTTATAATTTAGATTTTTAGAACCAAGTGTTGGATGTAGATAACAAATCAAGATCACATGACTTATACAACACCAAGCTGAAAAATTACCACTTAGGTCATGTAAATAAGAAATTATTGACTGAGTTATATCAAGATGATTATTTAGATCAATTTTCACTAAAAACACTTGGAATTTTTTATGTTTTTTTACAATTTAAAATGACTGAGGCTCCATTAAATGAAAACAAGGAATTCTCTATATATATAATAGATTTGGTTCACACTATCCTAGGTGGAACATTACTAGTTGATTAAAGGGGTGGTTAATCATGCTTCTAAACTTTTATTGACGCCTTTAGTAGGTATGGATGCATCTACTTAGTGAAGTACAAGTTGGAATCCATTAAAAAAATTAGTCATTAAAGACTGTGTTTTAGAACCATCTTGATAAAAATATTACGAAACTACACTCAGTCTATGGTGGTGTGTATCTTAATCATTATCTTCATTAATTATTTATTTGAGAATGTAAGTTTTCCACAAATCACATCCCCTTTTACACCTGAGTGGAATGGGGTTTGTAAAGGGGAAAAATTACCTTTTTGGATATAGTGAGGTAAATGATGAGTTATGAAAAGCACCGACAATCATTTTGGGGAAACGCATTACAGAAAACATCATACATACTAAACCATGTATCATATAAATAATAAGATTATATACCATAACTATTATCAATTAGAAATAATTACATTTTGTCGATCATAGATATGTTAGGATTTGATGTTTTTTAAGGACTACTCATGGAAAAAACATGAACCCTAAAGAACAAGGTTAATATTTATATGATACCTTAATGAAAAAAGGCGATATCAGCTACAATATCCCTCATATAAAAACTTAATAGTGGAAAGAAGTTTCATGTTCCTTGAGTTGGATCACATTTATAATGGATGTAGTGGGAGTGAGATACACTTCAATGAATTCCAAGAAAAGGATAAAAAGTTGATGAAACATGAATTAGTTCTTGAAATCCCTATAGAAGAAACTATTTTAGAGACATAGGTGATATATAGGAGTAAAAGATAGGTTATATAACCTAAAATATATTCATTTCTAGTAACCAGTGATGCTAAATAATTATTCATAGATAATAGTTATCCTATAACTGGTAAGGATGCAGTAAGTTGAATAAATGATGGAAAATTGAATGCAGTAATAATTTATAATATAGATTCATGTAACAAAACAAGGTATGTGTATTAGTGGATCATCCACTTGGTATAAATATTATTATATCCAAATGGCCATTCAAGAGTAAATTCTATATTTATGGTCATGTTAGTACCGAAAAATCATTAATGGTTTTAAAATGGTAAAAACATGTAAAGGCATTAACTATAAAGAATACTTTTCACCAGTCTACATACATATATCCATCATAATTATAACTTCCATAATAGTGTACAATAACTATTATATTTCGGATATGGATGTCAGAACAAACTTCATTAATGAAAACATTATGAAGGATATCAATATGACACAATCTGAAGTGTTTGGGACCCCAGGTAATGATAATAATGTAAGAATGTTTTATAGATTCATATATTGACTATATTTGGAATCTAGGTTTGTGAATATTAATTGTTATAACTCCATAATGTAATTTAGTTTTGTAATTAATGGTTGGGAGCCATTTTTATTAAAAGGTTCAATGGGATAGTGTTCATTTTACTAGAATTTATTAAGGTGATGTTTTACTTATTGGAAATGAGATACCAGTATTATAGACCATTATGACATGGTTAAATACATGATTCTCCATGAAATGATGAGTTGAAGAAAAATATATTCTCTGGATCAAGATTCATCATTATTGATCCAAGAGACTAGTTCATTAAATTCTTAGAACATATCTTTATAGGATAAAATAGAGTTTCAGTATGGAACAATCCAAGAAGGGACTTTTTTCTAATGTACCACATTAGTCATTTGCCTAAAAAAACATGCCATCAAATGCATGAAGAGTTATATAGAATGGTAAATATTCCAGAAGTATTATCAATTGGGTCATTTATATATACCACGCTACAAAGTAGGATAAATGTTTCTTATAAAATAGGTGTAGTAGGCATATATAAGGAAGATCCATGAGACCACCATTCAATGGCTATTAGAACAATATGCACCTAGTTACCTATTATACGTTATCAATCACAATGGATAGTGAGAAGTATAATATTCAATTTATGGAATTATAATTTGGTGGGGAGTGTGTTGGGTTTACGATGATTTCTTATTTTAGATCATTCCTTCTCTTAATCAAACAAGTTTCTCTAGTTTTTCAGTGCTATTCCAAACAACCAATAGCTTGAGTTTTTCAAAGATACTTTTAGAATATATAAATCTAACATTATTGTATCCAAAAGTTCCTCATCCGAAATTATCTTAAGGAAAGAACATAATTGAGTCATTCATTTAAATGTTAAATGAAATTCGTAAGGAGATACTCTCTGGTGTAATGAACTTCCTGCAAAACTCAATTATTTGGAATGAAGAATTTGAAACCATTCTCTTTATAAAAATTATAGGGTGTGGGATAATGGGGTCTATACCTTTTCTATGTGTGCATGAAATCATAACCCCAAGTAGTTGTCAACCTACAAAATGTTCATTTAATGGATGTGTTATTCCTTATTTTGGAATTAATTTAGTGATTTTATTCGATTAGATGTTCATGGGATTTATGGAACTAATATCCTTCCTACCATGTTTCTCAATATAAATGAAAAAATAAATACACGAAAGAGAATACCACTATTAATGGAGGCCTTGATTAGAAGAATCTAGAATGCATGTATCAAGGAACATTTTCAGTGTTTATCATGTTCATTCGTGGAAATTATTGTCAGATCTAGACCGATGGTTGTCGATACAGTTCCTCTCATAAGGAATTTTGAGATATCTACTTCCTTGTAGTTCCTTATTGAGGGTAGGAGTTCTATTCCAGTGTTTTAATGTATTTCAATGAAGGGGAAATGGGTATGTTGTAATTATATAGATTGTGAATTAAAGAATATTGTTGATGGATCACGATGTAACAAAAAATATATGGAGGTTGAGGTTTTTATGATAAGGCTAGTTCTATTTTATTTTTTATATCTTCTATGATCATGGGGATCTCTCATTACTGGAGATTCGTCCGTTCTCAAGGGGTTGGAGCTGTGAAAATCTCAATATACTATGCAATATTGGGTTCAGACTTAATTTTTTACTATTCAAAGGACCATCCTGGCGGATATCATCATCCCATGTACTATTACCTATTTATCTCAAAGATGAAAAAGTGTTCTACATAGGCACATGAAGCTTATCCACACATTGGATGTGGGAAACAATTCAAATGAATTTCTAGATTCCTGGACCACCACTAATAGTATATATATCATCTTTACTACCCGTGGATCCTTTACATTACTTGTGTTAGTACTATCCGAGTCGATGCATTGGTGATACATTATTTTGGTCATCCTTGACCTACTTGAACCTTGGACCCCTCTTTTTTAAAAAAACATTCTTATTATTGGAGTAGAGAGAGGATACCTTAGGAAGAAGACTCAATGAAATAAGTGGTTGTTTATTCTATTGTCAAGTCAGAGTATATTTCAGCTTCTAATATATCTCTAGATGTAGTATGTATATGAAATTTTATCAAATAGGTCTATTTTCTACCCAACAGTATAGAACATATAATAATTTAATGAGATTATTCAATATTAGTGGATCTTTCCAAAAAAATAAATGTTTAATTAGAAAATGAATTAGATACTTCATATGTTTCATACATTGAGGGATTTTTCTAATATAGGTAAATTTGTAGTGAATGGTATTTAAATGGAAGACACATATTAAATATATTATGAAAATCCTTATATCAACAAAAAAATGATATTAATGTGAGATAATGGTGAATATATTCATTAGTAGTTGGTTGTAGGCTAAGTGGGATTATTTTCAGAATTAGATTCCCAGAACCCACTGGTTTTATTTTTATATTTCTGATTATATTCAAAGATATGAATAATTAATACGTCCAATCATATATTGACCATTATTCTGTTTTACATTAATGTGATAATATCCTAGTATATTTTCTATATCCAAATTGTTAATAAAAATTCCCTACTCTGATGAGATCCTTGAGATGCTATAATGATTTTTCATAAATATTTTATCCTATGGTCATAATGATTATCTATGATGGGGTTCACTGTTTATCAATTTTCATGTGAAATATCTCATAATAGGATGAGGCTTCATCTCTTGAATCTCATAGTAGGTTATTTGAAGATGAGATATTGTGAGGAAATACCTAAAAAAAACATTTTATATTCTTTCATGTCATCATATATTTCAATTTATTGAGCATCTGTATTGTTACATAGACATTTATAATTTTGTTAACACATATTGTGACTTATGTAATTATATTTTTTAATGAAAATTTTGAGGCTATATTTTCATGGTATGTTGGATACATTGGGTACATCAAGATCGTAATGTTATTAATAAATAATTCAAGGAATGATTTTTCCCTTCAATTTATAGAATTCAAAATCCCATCCCTTTGATTTAAATGGAACCACAAAATAGATTCCACGGTCATTGTGACAGTTACATGTTCATTGTAGGAAATCAAAGAAAGATACATCAATAATTAAGGTTGATGGAACCATTATGAAACCATATTGATGATATATCAAGACAAAAAGATTATATTCCATATTGCGTACTTGTATGTTTTTCTCACCATTGATATATTAACTTATTCCTATTGGGTACCTTGAACATTTTTTAAATATAAATATTGGATTTTTGGAAATCTTTCATAATTCTAATGAGGAAGAACCATAGAGGGTCACAAACTACGTTTTTCCATTGACCACAATTAAAATGTAATTTAATTTAATTTTTGGAATAAATATTATTATCAAGTCCAATGAATAATTTTATTCAATATTTTTCGATCACATAAATTAAATAATTATTTATTTTTAAGGTAATTATTAAATTATATGGATATATTATATTTATTTATTTATCCAATGAATTAATATTTAATTAAATATTAATATATATATTCAATGATGAGAAGGATAAGTCGACCAAGACACGATTCAATGAAAAATATTAATCTTACATATGATTAAATAACTTATATCGTTCCTTCAGTTTACCAAAAACCATGAGGGAAAAATTATAATAATATTTTCACCTTGTATAGGGTCATTTAAGGGTGTCATATATTATTAAGGGAATAAATGAAATGAAATTTTATTTAAACATAACACATATCACAATAAATATTATATTATGTCTATTTTTATAGGATTAATTAATATTGAGATTTTTTGTGTACAAAAAAATCTTGATCTATCTCTCTCATAATACTAAAGAATGATCTAGAGATTATTCTTTAATTTCCATGTGATTTCTCTCTCGTATCCATATTTTAATGAATGATAGTGAATTGATGAATAGTAATACCTACAATAATTGTCTTATGATCAAGAAAAACAATAAAAGGTGATGGATCTTCCATTCTAGCACCCTAAAATCAATCAATGTCATTGGTGATCAAATAAACATGTTTGGATCACCGTTAGAGAGATTTTACTATTAGATCATATAAAAAATGATGGTAGGCTAAAAGGGATTTAGATGATCAACATATTCATCAAAGAAATCTCTCAAGGCTTAGGAAAAGATTCATCCTATAAAATTATATTAATAATTAATTTAATATTAATGAACCTCTTGGTTCACATATGTTTTTGAAGTTTCATATCAATTTATTATTTTTCAAGGATCCCATGTCTAGTACATCACATATCATATATTGAATTCAAAAATCATTGAGTTAAGCCTGACCTCGATAAGTGATTCAACAATATCTACAAGCATCAATACATTCCTCATCCTCCAATTGGGCCCAACATCCTATGATGGAATTAGTAAATATCAAAATATCAAATTCTACTACTACATAATCATCTGAATCATCAAACATAAAATTGAAACATCATATCCATTGATATATGGTATCTGGAATGCGAAGGAAATCAACCTTGTTCCCACCTCCTACCATTCATGACTTCCACCACATATAACATACTCCTATATTTGAGAATTTATTTAAAATATACCATCATCTACCACTACTCCCCGCCAATTGTGTACCACTTCCACATACTATAACAAAAGGGAGAGTGGGGAAGAGGGGATAACTAGCAATTCATTTTCCTCACCATCCTGTATTTCAGAGAGAATACCCCAAAAAATTTATGTGCTTGTATTGATTTATTGATATCGATGTATTGCATATAATTGTTTCATGAAAACAAAAGTACATATATAAAAAACACATTCCAGACAAAAGAGTTTCAAATAAATACGTTATCATCTCCGTATTTTCATTAATACAATACCACCATTTACATATGATATCACTACTAACTGATGATCAACCACACCAAACACCCACACATCGCCCACAATTTCATTCCCTCACTTACAGATTCAACCAATTTTATAGATCATTATATAACCATCCACTATTCATTGGTTAATCTTTTTAACTTCATAATTAATGATTTTCCAATACAACTATTATCATTTAACTCCACCGATTCATTAAAATATAAAACATTAACTTAGTTAATTTTTTATCAATTCCCTTTTAAATTTTAAAATGAAAACATTAATATTCTATTACTACAATAAAACTACTAGAAGGAATCACACATCAACCCATTAATGTTACTAGAAAAACTGACACATATTCTATCAAATCCAACACCACAATTCAACATTATCTAAGAAAAAACACATAAAAACAAACACACATCAAAATAACCCAAATACAATAGGCATCCACCAATATGTCATACATACAAAATAGTCACCACATCACTTTAAAACCCCATACAATTCAAACAATCCCATGGGCAACAAAAATTATACCAATAACAAATAATAACTAATTTTAGTTCACATAAAATCCATAATTCATTTAAAAGTAGGATTCATCATTAATTCATCATCTCACTGATGGGTATTTTCACACAGTTCTAGATTTACACTAGGAATCATTTCATTTTTGGTACATTCATAAAAAACCATTAATGGGAGTTTTATGTAAATAAGATTTCACTATAAGGTATTCAATCCAATGTAGAGATTTTCAAAATACATTACAACCACAACATGCAGATCACTACATGCTGATTGTTTTGAGAGGAATTATTCAGCCATAATAAGAAAATATATCAAAACATGTGAATAGACCTCTTTAATTTTGATTCAAATTAATCCTATATATTTACTATACATTCCAATTTGAACTATCAATCTAAACTAAAACATAAACTTGATAATAGCACAGTTTCAAAAAATGATAGGAGATCATGGATATACCCTTCATATAAAAGAATTTTTGAATGACATTGAACCAAAAACAAGGGATAATTAAGAAGATTTAATTTCCTAGATATAATGATTGAAAGGTCTTGAACAACAAAATGACATTTGAAAAGTAAGAATGAAAATGGAAGACGATAAAATCATACCTCAAAAGCCACATCATGTAGTACAAAACAATAGAAGATAGGGTTATTAAACATATCTAGAACCACGATTTGGGTGAGTCTCAGTCATAGATAATGAATCTCAAGACTTAAGAATATATTTATGGATCAAAAAGGTCAATGGAAATACTAAAATACTTATACAGTGAAAATACCATACATTGAGATGAATAATAGAAATCCGATAACAATTGTAATGATTAACATGGCAAGCTTTCATTTTCGTGAATCTCATCAATCTAGGTCTTTAAAACATAGAAAATATGCCTTTTAATACCCTGAAAGACAATGAAATTAAATAATTGATTTTATACCAAGAAAAAGGATAAAAATAATTAATTTAATCTATTAATACCTACTTTTAGGTTAAAAAGAATATTTATCTCATTCTGAAATAATAGGGGTATTTTTAAAATATGGAGATTTTGAAAACTGTTGAATCTACCGTAAAAAGGGATAAACCAATGTTTTTAAAAATACCACCCATACCAACCACATAATTAAATAGATAAACCAAATAAAAAGTAGACTAATGGTATGAAAAAACCAACTGACCGTATGAATGAAAATAATTATCACAGGAAAAACTGACCTCCAACAAGACGAACACAACTAGCTGTCTGAATAGACCAAGAAACTACATGAATGAACAAGTGACCACATTAAAAAGATAACCAATCACAAAAAAATCCATGTTGTTGAAGAAAGGCAAAAACCACAGGAATAATCCGACCAACCACACATACATACTAATAATCTTAACAACCAATCCAAATGACCACAAGATGGGACTAGATATTACATGAAAAGTAATGTGAATGTAAGAGTATACATGGATGTTTCAAAGGGATAGAGACCCCAAACACCCCCTTGATACCTGCATCCCATGAGAAAACATAAAGGTATAGATTTCGGAAACATGGAACATTACATCATACAAATCTCAAAAAATTAACTTCCTCATGAATCGGAATACAACCTGAGAAGAAAAGTGAATGTGAGTTCCGACAACCACTTAGGAGATACCACTAATGAATCATGTTATATCACTACCAAATCCCCAAAACAAGGTGAATCTATCAATAATTACGATAATAAAACTCACATTTCAACATTGAGTAAGACATATCATCTGTATAGAAAGGAAAAAGAATGAAACTAAACACAACTCAGGGTATTGAGAAAACACATATGACTCTCACTCCTAACTATTATACTCTAAGACACCTTTTCTATAAAAAATATGATATAATAGGATAAATCTTCTATTAATCACTTTCCCATTAAGATCATGGATCTCAAATGGCCTCTCCAAAAACATTGTATCATACTCAATGTCTAATTCTACCCAAAAATTGATATAAGAGTTTTCATTATATTAAAAATGATTCCAGGATATTTGGAATATTTCATGAACTTTGTGGGAGTGAAAATTGAGAATCTACATCACCAACACACCCTAAAACAACAAATTTCTTGACAAACCAAGGATGAATCACAATCCCTTGACTAGCCCTGCACTTACCCCGATAATGGGAAACCCTATAGAATACACGGTATCCACCATCAAAATATGAGTTAATTTTCCTAGGATATAAATTGTCCTTATAATATACTTCAACTACCTTCATATACTAAAATACCGATTAGATAATCTTTATCAGTATCGATTCCATTTTATGAACAACGACTCCTAGCTCTCCAAACTCAATCCAGTACAATGGTGAATAAAATGAACACCTATTAAAGACCTAAAATATATCCATAATGATGGATGAGTGATAAATATTTTAATATGAATAATAAAATGAGGATAAAATGTGAGACAATATATATGGGAAACTGTAAACTCCATATTTCATAATTTCATCCTGGGAAAAAAAATTTCATCCTCAATCAACGATAAATCTTAGAATATCTCAAATGTGTTTCTATGGGAAAACAATAAAACTCCTAGAGAAATCCCTCACACATTTTGAATAGAAAATATATCGTTCCCTGAAGAAACATATGATTATGACTCACCTCAGACCACCCCTTTGAATAATTAGTATTATAGAAATGGTTTTAAATCCCCTCCACATCTAATTATCCCCACTAATACTCTTATATTTTATGAATTAAAAAAGATACCACTATAATTTAATGGATAAATCATTTTCTATTGACTTCCTCTACAACATGATTCACTTGGGAATCCACCAGAATAACTAATAACTATGATAGATGATGATTTTCAAGAATATATCCCATCTAATAACTCTTCTCACTAATGAAAATAACTTGAAATTGATTTATATTATAGAATGCGACTCCCATATAGAAATATTGAACAAAATAATTCATAGATTACATCCAATACATACATATAATTACATCATATGGATGTAACTGTAAAAAGATGTCCCCAACGATATTTCCCCATCATTAGTGTACATCCCCAATACACATCAAACAAGAAATCCTATCCTTCAATTGAATGGATAACACTAGGGGAACTGGTAAGTATCTCTACATACGACCCTAATTTGTTGAATAGGGTGGGTGAAACAATGGAGTGTGTTTCTCCAGAATCAAATAACATATAAAATAATGTTGATTATTTAATTATTGTACCTCAAACAACATATGGACTTTTGGATACTGGAACATTCATAACACACACACACACACACAAACGTTACTAGCTACTCAAGATAACTGATAATGACCTCCACAACAATGAAATGGTCTATGTTCCTAAGGACGAGGACCATCATATGACTAACCTCTACCTGATCTGTCTTCCCTTAGTCATTGAATGAATGATCAAAACATTTTCTATTGAACTCACCAAGGGTGAAACTGATACTAATGTGGTTTGAAATGGTCTCAAACACCCATATTAGTCAGAAATGAAGCCCATTGGTGACCATAGCTATAAGGCCCCATCCTTAAACCTTACTTAATATTGAATTAAATAAGTAATTCACATTGAGGATCTTTTCAGGTTTAGAGTTTTAGAGAATTAGGACATAACTATTACATCTCAAAAGATTACAAAGTAGTCACCTCTACTAAATTTCCATAAAATAAAAACTCTTAAAAATAAACATGTATAGTTCCATGTTTTAGGTAGCATTACTTTCCCTTGATCCCATCCTTGACCCTATTCCATGCTAAGTCCTATGAAAAACATTTCAAAAACTTGGGACGAGCATAAGAAGCTCAGTAAGGGATACACAAAGAATGAAAACTGTTAGTTTTTCAAAACAACAAGTAAACCATGAATACTTTATCAATGTAATACTTTTCACCTTCATGAAGTAGTAAAAACTCTTCACTGAAAAAAAAGTATCATTACTTACCTTTTTGTAACCAAATGATTACCATAAAACGCATATAAAGAACACATAACATATATAAAGGTAACTTGGGACATAAACATACTTAAGTGGAATAACCATACGGTCGACTTCCACACATATCACTTAATGGAATAGCCATACGACCAATTTCCATACAATCTTAATGGAATAGCCATACGGCCGACTTCCATACCCAATGCATTGGAGGTTATAACGTAACCACCCGTCCTGGTATTCACGACACCACCCGTCATAATGTCCAAGTACCATTATTACACATAAAATATGTAAAATATAAACATTTCAATAACAATATCTCATTTGCAATCACAATAAATAATTCCCAGATATTGAATTAATCAATCCATTTCCAAAAACCATTTAAAAGAGATTTTTGAATCAAAGTGTCCCATACCACATTAAAGCTTTTAATGGAATTATAATTTTAAAACATTAATGTCCATATAAATAAATACTGAAAACCATTTTGAAAACATGGACATTAAAGATAAATATTTAGAATAATAAATCTTTAAAACATTTAAATGATATTTTTGTTAAAGAGTTTCTAACAAAATGAGAGACTCTTGAATACAAAAAATTGCGGAATAACATTTAACCCAAAATTTATAATATCATGAGAATAAAAGGATTCATGATATAATATGTCAAAGGACAGTATACACACCATATAAGAGTGAATTGGTGCATAACAACAATGAAGTCTCAAAAGAAATGTAAAATGAGATGAAATCCATTATAAAGAAGGTACCCTTAAATTAAGGATAAATCAATCCCATAATTATGTGTGACAAATATAAATACACCCAATATAAGTGGATATTAAGTGTAAAACAATAAAAGTTTATTCACACATATTCAAAGGATGAAATATTCATTAACTACATGTTGAACCCAAAGAAATCGAAATTGGGTTAAGAAGTTCCCTTGATAGCCTAACGGCGTCACATCAAAAAGAGTTGATGAGAGAAAAAAAGTGTATCTCATCACTTGGACATAAAATTTACATCAATAAGGATATATGAGAACAAATCCCAACATAATAATATGTAAATTAAAATACCCAACAAAAGAAGTCATTTAAAAAAAGAGGGTGAAAGGTTCCCTTACCGACTTGGGAAACATAAGACCCGTGAAAGAAGGACAATACATCATTGATGTAAATACTCATAAATGATGGAATATTTGACAATGAGTAAAATAATGGTCAGTACATACACCACTCAAAGGAAATTGTGGCAAATGTAGCATAAATCTCACAGGAATAAAAGTGAGATGAAAAATCACTTACGAAAACTCGGCAGCCTAACGGCGCCACTTAAAACTTCCAAAAATGGATTGATGAGATCAAATAGGGTATCTCATCACATTACAACAAAATTTACATCAAGATGAATTTTAAATAACATTCCCCATCGTAACAAATAGGATCTTAAAAGAAGTGACATAAAGGGGAGTACATAAAAGAGATAGAGAGAGAGGTTAGATCTCTTACGGAAATTCGGCAGCCTAACGGCACCACTCAAAACTTCCAAAATGGATTGATGAGAGAGAATAGGGTCTCTCATCACATGAACATAAAAATTACAGTAATTTCAATATAAAATATCATCCCAATAACAAGAAATATGAGCTTTAAATGGAATGACATAAAAGTGTGTACTTAAAAAGAAAGAGAGGAGTAGGATCCATTACCTCGGGTCCGAATTGACTCGATCATTCTTTAATCTCCTGAATAATAAACATGAGTTAATTTCTACTTCCTTAAGAACCTTTATCAAGTTAATTATTCCTTTCATATTACTTATTACCATGTCATAAACATTATGTAATCATTCAAGTTAATAATATTTGTTTTGCCGATATTTGGTACTTAAGTCGAAAGTGGACTTCTTACAATTACATGTTGTTCGTGTGGAAATTTTTTTATTATATCCAGAATTGTATTCATGATGTAGATATCATATATGTCATATATATCCAGTACATGCATGCATTTATAACATTACATAATCATTTAGAGGTAAGAAATGAAATGCACCGTTCATGGAGACGGTAAGCCGTACGTACGCATGAACGCTACTTTCATTTCTATTTCGTATTTTATAGAATGGAATAATAATGATATAAAGGTATATAATTATTCCAGTATAATATCATATATAATATCATTAAATCCATCCTTTATACTTCCCACGTATGGCATTAACGAATCACATCACTTTGAGGGGGCGGTAGTCCGCCCTTCCTAAAATGAAGATATCGTGTATACCCATAATGGATTCCATAAAGGTAAGACACAAATGAAAAATACAGAATCATAATTAAAACATAAACATATTATATATCATATATAAAAATAGTGACATCATAATGGCCACCTTTGAAGGTGTTAAATGAGTATTGAACAATCATCGTTTCGGGAGGCAGAATTTCACCATCCACGGAAACCGTATGTTCTTTAACCATTTGATGTAGTTGTGTGAGAGTGTAGCTCGAAAAAATCTTATAACAACATCCTAGTATATTGAATATACTATTTTTTTACAAAATAAGTAAATAAAAAGAGTTTAGTGGGTTGGAGAAGCAAAATAAAACAAATGAACATGAGAAAATGAATTACCTTTAAAAGTGTAACTCCTTTTGATTTGAGCCTAAAGGCTTCCTTTGAAAGGATTGTTCCCAAGGGGAATCCTATAGGATGAGGAGAGGGATGTGGAGAGAGTAAATGGGCAGGGTTTGGCCGAGCCAAAGGCTTGAGGAGTGTGTGAAATGAGGTAGAGGTGGGGGCCTTTTATAAGAGGAGAGGAGGGGCTTTTTTGGAAAGTAAGAAATATTACTTTATTTGAAAATGTGTTTCGGTTTTAAAAGGTTCCAAATTGATATAATTTGTGTACAAGGTGATAAGGGTTCGAAATCCACCCATCCAATAAGTTTTGGACATGTGTAGTTCATAGATTTTACATTATCTTTCCATTTTATTTAAATCGTCAAATATTGATGTCATCGCTGCATCATTATTATGTCATAAATAATTTATTTTATTTAATGTCTACAAATTTTAAAAAAATTACTATGATGTAGGAAATCTTTTTATCTTTCCAATTACTAATTATAATCAAAATATGGACTTGTGTAACCCCACTTAAAAACTGGTTTAGTAAAACAACTCATGTTTGTGTCAATTTAATTTTAACATTAAATAAAAATATATTATTGTCATTTTCAAACTAAAGTGGCTCCATGGGGTCCCCAAGTTGGCCCATGGATTTTCTTGGTCGGCCATGACTCACCCAATAGGTGTAGGACAAGTGTCATGGTGTTTTCACATTCTTATAATATCATTTTTACCTTAAATGACACTAATTACCTCTAATCGCGATTAATGAAAAAAAGTTACTATTCACTAAAAAATTGTTTTCATCCCATTGAACCACATTTTATATACTAATGACAACCATGTATGTCGGATTTTCAAAATTCAATACACATTAGTGGTAAAATTTCATTTAACTGAAAAATCAGTTTGCTTGATTACCACTTAGTGGTTTCACTATTCATAAAAAATTGGAGTTTTTAAGAAAAATGCCAAAACTTCACCCTAAGATATATTTGATATTATGAATTCAAAAATGAAGTCCGTTTTACAAAATTCAAAACATATTAGTCAAATTAATTAATTTAATAATTAATTCCCGCTGTCAGAGCAAATAGCGTGTTTTTATAAAACAATAAGTATCAAAAGATTGACACTAGTTTAAGTCTGATTTCAAAGTGAAATTAATTCCAACGACCACTATTGGATTTAATGGTAAAAATATTTTTTAATTTCACTTTAAAACCAATTCAAAATATTATCTAATCATATAAATAAATTAGATTAAAAAGAGGTTTTGAATTAAAACACAACATTTTACACTATTCATTAAAAAATGAACTTTATCGGAAAAATACCAAAAAATTACAAAGTAAAATTTGATATCTCGATTCTTAATAAGAGTTTTATTTGATCCAAAAGAATGTATAAGAGTGATCAAAACTATATTTAATGACAGTTCTCCATTAAAAGGTGATAAGTGAACCTTTAGTGAAAACTAGGGCATATACACCTAAAATTGAATTCTTTCCGTATTTTAAGCCTTTAGCTTTTATTGGATAAATGTAAAAACATTAAAAAACATATATAATCATATTTTAGTTATTTCTATCCATTCCCACCAATACAACGGCTACATGTTAACTACCATTTGAAATAATATTATTTTATTATTAGAGTGCAACGTAAGATTCCCAAGAAACTCGTTGTGGCGTGTTGGGTACGCCATCGAGCATAGCGTTCCCTTTAAAGTCATATTAATATTTTATTCAAAAATATGGATAAATATGAAAATGTCATACTCATTATTTACCTGGGGTGTTACATCCTTCCTACCTTTTGGGAATTGTGTCCTCGCAATTTTAAAATTGCGCTTGGAAACATCCTTGAAAGTCCCACATCGGAACAAGAGTCGGTAAAACAATCACATTAAAATAAAGAAAGATAAGTACAGCGGTCACGTGAGTTAACCCATACTAGGACTCCATGTAGGAAAACATGGACATGGAGGAGAAAACATAGGGTCATGTTCTAATGGAGAGTGATAGAAAACATGTTTAGGAGAAAGTTAACAATAAGAAAATCACAAACTTGTGATGGGTTAAATGGTGTTGGGTTCCCCAGTAGGAAAATATAATAGACAACATTTTTGTTTTAAGTTACTTTTTATTGATGAATTTATTCATAAGGAAACATAATCACTTATCATGTTGACTTTCAACTTTTACTAGATTCCGTAATCAAACTCATATTTTTTCCAAAAGATGAGTATTTAGGGAGACTTGTTTGCATTAAGAGTACTATAATCAACTTATAGAGAATCACCTATTCCACAAAATAGAACAATATACTTCCCATGTCTTTAGAATTTAACCAAAATCAAAAAGGTTATTACAAGATCAGATAATCCATAAAAGGATAACCCATAAAAAAGAAAATCTATTTTTAATCTCTAAAATTTGTCCAACAAAACCCAAAGTTCAACGAGGACCATTCTATATTCAATTTGACCATTAAATTCTTCAAAGTAAAGCAAGATAATATTGAAACCCAAATATTTGAAGGATTTAGTCACATAGTCTTCAAAGATAAATCGTAACATTTATCTCCAAACAATATCAGTTGCTCATAAAGTCTCGTTTTGAAAAGTATTTAACCTAATCACATATCCCCCATGATAGGTTAATCGTTTTCATAAATAACCCAAAATCAACTTACTATTAATTCATAAAATCATATAACTAAAAAGAATCAGTCAAACTAACTAGGGACTTCACGTATTCCAGTGGTAGGTGATAAATACCAGTCGCACTTTGGTTGTTGGTTCGATTCCCGCAACTTTGTCCGACGCGACGGGTTGTCACACGGTCTGCGTGTTGTCCTTTTTCCAAAACTATATAATTCTTAAATCATTCCCCGAAATGAGATAAAATCATCAAAAATGATCATAACATATTTTAACCTCAAGTTTATATCAAGCCTTTCATTTTCCAGCATATCATATGATAACCCATAATTACCTCAAAAGTTAGGATCCTAAAACTCTAATGGTTACCTTTATAATTATTACCTGAACTTCCACATGGATTGGTCATCTCGTACATGCTGCATTAAAGATCATACCAAGGTTCAAGTGGTTGATCATGACTCCTTGATATTTGGTTTAGAACAACCACAAGTTTCCTCATTGAATCCTCCATTTTATCAAGTATCTTAATCAGAGAACCACCACAGTTTCCTTCAAAACTGTTGTCTCTTTGGTGCCTGCTAGATCCATCCATTCACTAAAAATAGAAATGTCAGTGTGAGTATATCAGCAAAACCATCATGTACTAATGAGGAAGGTAAACACTAAGATACACTTACTCATTCACTTTATCTAAAACTAGGACTCTTTCTGAAATCCCAACCATTATGGTAATGTCACTTGTGCTTAGAGAATACCCTAACATCTAAAGTTATCTAAACCGACCTTTGATACCAACTATAAGGCCCCAGCCTTAAACCTTACTTAATATTGAATTAAATGAGTAATTCACATTGAGGATCTTTTCAGGTTTAGAGTATTAGAGAATTAGGACATAACTATTACATCTCAAAAGATTACAAAGTAGTCACTTCTACTAAATTTCCATAAAATAAAAACTCTTAAAAAGAAACATGTATAGTTCCATGTTTTTGGTAGCATGACTTTCCCTTGATCCCATCCTTGACCCTATTCCATGCTAAGTCCTGTGAAAAACATTTCAAAAACTTGGGATGAGCATAAGAAGCTCAGTAAGGGATACACAAAGAATGAAAACTGTTAGTTTTTCAAAACAACAAGTAATCCATGAATACTTTATCAATGTAATACTTTTCACCTTCATGAAGTAGTAAAAACTCTTCACTGAAAAAAAAGTATCATTACTTACCTTTTAGTAACCAAAGTATTACCATAAAACCCATATAAAGAACACATAGCATATATAAAGGTAACTTGGGACATAAACATACTTAAGTGGAATAACCATATGGTCGACTTCCACACATATCACTTAATGGAATAGCAATACGGACAATTTCCATACATACTTAATGGAATAGCCATACGGCCGACTTCCATACCCAATGCATTGGAGGTTATAACGTAACCACCCGTCCTGGTATTCACGGCACCACCCGTCATAATGTCCAAGTACCATTATTAAACATAAAATATGGAAAATATAAACATTTCAATAACAATATTTCATTTTCAATCATAATGAATAATTCCCAGATATTGAATTAGTCAATCCATTTCCAAAAACCATTTAAAAGAGATTTTTGAATCAAAGTGTCCCATACCACTTTGAAGCTTTTAATGGAATTATAATTTTAAAACATTAATGTCCATATAAATAAATACTGAAAACCATTTTGGAAACATGGACATTAAAGATAATGATTTAGAATAATAAATCTTTAAAACATTTAAAATGATATTTTTGTTAAAGAGTTTTTAACAAAATGAGAGACTCTTGAATAAAAACAATAGCGGAATAAAATTTAACCCGGACTTTATAATATCATGAGAATAAAATGATTCATGATATAATATGTCAAAGGACAGTATACACACCATATAAGAGTGAATTGGTGCATAACAACAATGAAGTCTCAAAAGAAATGTAAAATGAGATGAAATCCATTATAAAGAAGGTACCCTTAAATTAAGGATAAATCGATTTCATAATTATGTGTGACAAATATAAATACACCCAATATAAGTGGATATTAAGTGTAATACAATCAATGGTTATTCACACATATTCAAAGGATGACATATTCATTAACTACATGTTGAACCCAAAGAAATCGAAATTGGGTTAAGAAGTTCCCTTGATAGCCTAACGGCGTCACATCAAAATGAGTTGATGAGAGATAAAAAGTGTATCTCATCACTTGGACATAAAATTTACATCAATAAGGATATATGAGAACAAATCCTAACATAATAATATGTAAATTAAAAGACCCAACAAAATAAGTCTTTTATAAAAAAAGAGGGTGAAAGGTTCCCTTACCGATTTGGGAAACATACGACCCGTGAAAGAAGGACAATACATCATTGATGTAAATACTGATAAATTAAGGAATATTACACAATGAGTAAAATAATGGTCAGGACATACACCACTCAAAGGAAATTGTGGCAAATGTAGCATAAATCTCACGGGAATAAAAGTGAGATGAAAAATCACTTACGAAAACTCGGGAGCCTAACGGCGCCACTTAAATCTTCCAAAAATGGATTGATGATATCAAATAGGGTATCTCATCACATTACAACAAAATTTAAAGGAAGAGTAATATGAAATAAAATCCCCCATCGTAACAAATAGGAGCTTAAAAGAAGTGACATAAAGGGGAGTACTTAAAAGAGAGAGAGAGAGGTTAGATCTCTTACGAAAATTCGGCAGCCTAACGGCACCACTCAAAACTTCCAAAAAGGATTGATGAGAGAGAATAAGGTCTCTCATGACATGAATATAAAAATTACAGTAATTTTAATAAAAAATATCATCCCAATAACAAGAAATATGAGCTTTAAAAGGAATGACATAAAAGTGTGTACTTAAAAAGAAAGAGAGGAGTAGGATCCATTACCTCGTGTCCGACTTCACTCGATCGTTCTTTAATATCCTGAATAATAAACTTGAGTTAATTTCTACTTCCTTAGGAACCTTTTTCAATTTCATTATTCCTTTTATATCACTTATTACCATGTCATAAACATTATGTAATCATTTAAGTTAATAATATTTGTTTTGCTGATATTTGGTTCTTAAGTCGAAAGTGGACTTCTTACAATTACATGTTGTTCGTGTGGAAAAATGTTTATTATATCCAGAATTTTATTCATGATGTAGATATCATATATTTCAAATATATCCAGTACATTCATGCATTTATAACATTATATAATCATTTAGAGGTAAGAAATGAAATGCACCGTTCATGGAGACAGTAAGTCGTATGTACGCATGAATGCTACTTTCATTTCTATTTCGTATTTTATAGAATGGAATAATAATGATATAAAGGTATATTATAATTCCAGTATAATATCATATATAATATCATTAAATCCATCCTTTATACTTCCCACGTATGGTATTAACGAATCACATCACTTTGAGGGGGCGGTAGTCCGCACTTCCTAAAATAAAGATATCGCGTATACCCATAATGGATTCCATAAAGGTAAGACACAAATGAAAAAACAGAAGCATAAGTAAAACATAAACATATTATATATCGTATATAAAAATAGTGACATCATAATGGCCACCTTTGAAGGTGTTAAATGAGTATTGAACAATCATCATTTCGGGAGGCAGAATTTCGCCATCCACGGAAACCGTATGTTCTTTAACCATTTGATGTAGTTGTGTGAGAGTGTAGCTCGAATAAATCTTATAAAAACATCCTAGTATATTGAAGATACTGTTTTTGTTACAAAATAAGTAAATAAAAAGAGTTTACTGGGTTGGAGAAGAAAAATAATACATGTGAACATGAGAGAATGAATTACCTTTAAAAGTGTAACTCTTTTTGATTTGAGCCTAAAGGCTTCCTTTGAAAGGATTCTGCCCAAAGGGAATCCTCTAGGACTAGTAGAGGGATGTGGAGAGAGTAAATGGGCAGGGTTTGGCCGACCCAAAGGCTTGAGGAGTGTGTGAAATTAGGTAGAGGTGGGGGCCTTTTATAAGAGGAGAGGGGCACTTTTGGAAAGTAAGAAATATTACTCTATTTGAAAATGTGTTTCGGTTTTAAAAGGTCACACATTGATATAATTCGTGTATAAGGTGATAAGGGTTCGAAATACACTGATCCAATAAGTTTTCGACATGTTTAGTTCATAGATTTTACATTATCATTCCATTTTATTTAAATCGTCAAATAATGATGTCATCGCTGCACCATTATTATGTCATAAATAATTTATTTTATTTAATGTCTAAAAATTATAAAAAAATTACTATGATGTAGGAAATCTTTTTATCTTTCCAATTAATATTTATAATAAAAATTTGGACTTGTGTAACCCCACTTAAAAACTGTTTTAGTAAAACAACTCATGTTTGTGTCAATTTAATTTTAACATTAAATAAAAATATATTATTGTCATTTTCCATCTAAAGTGGCTCCATGGGGTCCCCAAGTTGGCCCATGGCTTGTATTGGACGTCCATGACTCACCCAATAGGTGGAGGACAAGTGTCATGGGGTTTTCACATTCTTATAATATCATTTTTACCTTAATTGTCACTAATTACCTCTAATCGCGATTAATGAAGAAAAGTTACTATTCACCAAAAAAATTATTTTCATCCCATTGAACCACATTTTACATACTAATGACAACCATGTATGTCAGATTTTCAAAATTTAATACACATTAGTGGTAAACTTTCATTTAACTGAAAAATCAGTTTGCTTGATTACCACTTAGTGGTTTCACTATTCATAAAAAATTGGAGTTTTTCAGAAAAATAGCAAAACTTCACCCTAATCTATATTTGATATTCTGAATTTAAAAATGAATTCCGTTTTACAAAATTCAAAACATATTAGTCACATTAATTAATTTAATAATTAATTCCCGCTGTCAGAGCAAATAGCGTGTTTTTATTAAACAATAAGTATCAAAAGATTGACACTAGTTTAAGTTTGATTTCAAAGTGAAATTAATTCCAACGACCACTATTGGATTTAATGGTAAAAATATTTTCTAATTTCACTTTAAAACCAATTCAAAATATTATCTACTAATATAAATAAATTAGATTAAAAAGAGGTTTTGAATTAAAACACAACATTTTACACTATTCATTAAAAAATGAACTTTATCGGAAAAATACCAAAAAATTACACAAAGTAAAATTTGATGTCTCGATTCTTAATAAGAGTTTTATTTGATCCAAAAGAATGTATAAGAGTGATCAAAACTATATTTAATGACAGTTCTCCATTAAAAGGTGATAAGTGAACCTTTAGTGAAAACTAGGGCATATACACCTAAAATTTAATTCTATCCGTATTTTAAGCCTTTAGATTTTATTGGATAAATATAAAAACATTAAAAAACATATATAATCATATTTTATTTATTTCTATCCATTCCCTCCAATACAACGGCTACATGTTAACTACCATTTGAAATAATATTATTTTATTATTAGAGTGCAACGTAAGATTTCAAGAAACTCTTTGTTGCGTGTTGGGTACGCCATCGAGCATAGCGTCCCCTTTAAAGTCATATTAATATTTTATTCACAAATATGGATAAATATGAAAATGTCATACTCATAATTTACCTGGGGTGTTACAATAGCCTCTGATTTAATTACATATAATCAAGTTGACACAAATAAATACCCAACATCTACTATTACCAATGTATTTTGAAATAGATTACTAATGATGGCTCTTATCTAATAAGATATTTGATTTCCATAAAATACATGATCCTAAACCTAATTCTCTACTACTCGGCAATATTCAATAACCTCTACCTCATGTAACTCTTCTATGTGAGTGTATCAACATGATCACCATTCCCTTATTTAGAACATCCAAAACCATAGGAAGCATATAATGGGAGACTATATATACGATCACTAGAAACAATTCCTCCTTAATATATCACAGTTTAGACACCTCATTCCAAAATAGATTTATATCGAAACACAATATTTCCATGATCCTAATCCTAAGATCTCAAACAATAAACATCCCTCCCTAAAGGGAGTATATATCATGTCTCCTAAAAAATATTATCATCAATGAAGAGAATACAAAATAAAAATAATCTTTAAAGTAAACTCAAGAAATAATTGCATCCCCTAACTTTAACGAATATAATGATAACCACTAGTGAATCTCTCATAACATATTACTGACCACCATTAAAAAAGGTACTCGTATCACGCCTGAATCAGACTAATAGTGATCTCAAGATTATAAAACCAATTATCCATCCTTATAATAGAGACACTTCTTATCTACATTTCTAGAAATTGGTGTTATAAATCCCACAATTCCCTCTACCATGTCTCATCCTCTTCCAGCAGAATAATCCTTCGATGAATTTATGAATTGTCCTACTAAAACTATACCCCATGAATTGCTATCTAATGATGAACAAGATCCATCTCTAATAAACAAAAAGGTATTAAAATCCTTATATCACAAAATTTATCAAATTCCATTCAATTAAATTCATATTATTTCTCCCAAAACACCTTGTACAAAAATTAAAAATAATAATTATACATATAACTATATTAGATGGTTGTACCATAATTAGAATTATCATTAATAGGTTGTATATTAATATATTGTTCCATGTATCAAATCACATTGGACTTTAAAATAATGATCTTAAGCTAGGCTGCCTCAATTTATAACACCATGACTAACATAGTTACCCTAGAAACCCATGTAGGCCTCACTAGTTCCTAACTGCAAACTCCTTCCTATCTCCCAACCAACACCTTTGATATTAGTCATTCATGACCTCCCTCCACTGGTAGACCTCTTGGGCCAATAGTGAAAAGATGTAACCAACAAGTCCCATCCTTAGTAGGTATCTTATTAGCGAATAACATTGAGGGTGTAAAAACACATATCAGGAGTAATTACACTGAATATATGAAAAATATTGATAAAAATATGAAATACCACAAAAAATCCATTACATAATATAAAATTGTCCAATCTGTCTCATATGCATGTGATAAGAGATACAAAAACAATTCCAAAGGAAATTACCAAAATAAAATACAATGGAATCATATACAAAATAAATGTATCCTATAAATGTTTAATTTATAGATCAATCTTTTTAACCCTCCTGGAAAGAAAAAAACATAGTTTATATATATTCCATGTGAGAATACCATGTTTTCTTAGTATTATCTAACAACTTTAATGAAAATATAAAAAAAAAACTTATCCACCCATGAAGAAAAATGAGAACTAACAATAACCTATATAGGACAACTATAAATCCCAACCTGATAAAGGGTCACCCATGAAATAACACATCCTAGGTAGTAAATTATTATCACAATAAAATTGATAAATGATCCCACATCATATTCCCCCTTGATTTTCTAATATCATTCTGCAACATAAAACACCCTATATTCCCAACAATTTTATGTAATCTCATCATCTTGAATCAGTCCATACTTTATTAGAGTAATTTTTTAACTCTAACCTCCCAGCCTCCTATAGGGCCAAACCTCTGACAATGAAATTAGTGAATATCCACATCCCAAATGCCACTACCACTTCATCAAACATCCAATATGAAACAATGTAACCATGAAATTAGTTTACCCTGAACATTACAGAGATTAAATTTATGCCACTCCATTCCATGAACAACCCCCAACATAGACCATATCCTCTCATCCCCTCGATTAACCACAAATTATGCACTCATCGATTGAAAATATCCACAAACTAGGTAGTTATACCGTGTACTTTTATCAAATGAAGAGCAAGGAAGAGTGGGTAATTATTCATTCATTATCGTTACAATAATGGATGCTAAAGAAAAGTCCCCAAAAGTATTTGGGTGTTGGTATGTAGTACTCAACAAGAGTAGGGTGAAATTTAAAATAACATGAAAATATAATCATATATATATATATATATAGAAAACACACAATCAGAACCTAATGGTTTCACATCAATACATCATCATGTTTATCTTTCCATCAACACCACACTATTTTTTCCACATGGTACCACTACTAACATCAACTCCACAATAAACACAACAACACACATCCCATAGTTCCTTTAATTCAATTATATATTCAACTATATTTCTAACTTATTAAATTATTATCCACAGTTTATTAGTTATTCAATTTAAAATAATAATTAATAAAAACCCACTCCAACCAATCTAATATAAGCCCAAAATATTTATTAACATCTTAAACAATAATTCAGTTAATTTTCCATCAATTCCATTCTTAATATCATAATTATCTATTTTATATTCCATTACTCCCAGGAAACTAAAAAAATGAATCACATAATGACACATTCACCATACTACAACAACCAATCCTTCTCCTTCCAATGATAACACCACTAGAAGAAATTCTAGCAACAATAACCACAAACAAAACGATACACATCAATATAACCTAATCTCGACAAGCATCCCCCAATATATCACGCACTAGAACCGATCACGAAAATCACTCTAGAAACTCCACATAGACAAAAAACCCAACAATAATAATATTAAAGAATCATTAACACAAACCTACATAATCTAGTTCACATAAAATACACAATTCATTTAAAATATTAATTTCTCATTAATTCATCATCTCTTGAATTGGTATTTTCATAAATTGATAGATTTTATAAGAAAATTATTTATTAGAAATATATCTCTACATATAATTTTATGAGTGGTGGTTTTAAAAATAATCACAACATATGATTCAATACAAATAAATGGTATATTAATTTCACAACATCCAAACCATGAATATCATAACAAGTTATTAGTTTGAATATGAAATAATCAACAATAACAAGAAATCAAATCAACACAGGTGAATAAAACCGTTCCCTTTCAATTAAATATAATCTAGTTTATTATATTTATTATTAAATTCGGATCATCCAAATAACGGGAAATTTTATCATGAAAATTGTATATTTTCAAAAAATGATGACATAACAAGGACCCCTGCGATGAAAATATTTTTTGAAATGCACTACACTAAAAATAGTAGAAATTAAGATGTTATCACCAAATATATTTCATTATGGTACAGACTTGATCAACAAAAAAACACATGTTGAGAAAGAAGAAATACGGAATTGGAACAAAATCCTAGAAAAAATTACAAATGGTTTATAAAAAATATATAGAAGAAAGGTTTTTAAAAAATTCCTAGAGTTACGAGTAGGGGGAAACCTGATTAATTCTAATCACTCTTGAGACAGAAAATATTTATGGATCATTCTGACATGAATGAAATAAGATATTACTTAGAGTGAAGAAATAATATAATTAAATATTATAGATATAGATCATTTAATAACATAAAATATTATCATTTTCAACTATCCCATTATTTTTTCTTATTAATGTTTTCATTAAAACACACATAACAACCCATTTCAACCCATATGAGTAATTTAATTAATATACATGATTTAATCCCGACATGAAGTTGGGATTTGGCATAGTGTAATAGGTGCACCTGTAATACTATATCAACCTGTGTTCAAAACCAGGTAGCTAAAAATTTGGGGATTCAAATAATAGAGTGGTGTGTAGTGAGGTATGGAAGAACTATGTGTATCAGTGGAAAGGTGATAGAAGATTTAGTATAGGAGGCTTGATCAACAATGTTTTTAGGTGGTACCAAGAGTCTCAATTAGGCAATGGAAGGGTTGAGATTCATGAAGCGTGTATGGGAGTGATTCATTAATAGCTAGGGTGAAGGTGTGGTGGTTAAAATAAATCTTTTAAGGGGAGGTGGGATCGATGGTGTTTGAGAGAGGCGGTGTGGGAGACTATATATAATCCTTATGGGGTTTTCTGGATAGAAAAATGTGAAGGATGGGTGGTGTGGTAAGGTGGTTGACATTGGGGTCAGTGGTTCCTAATGAGGTGTGGTAGAGGCACCATGGGCCAACACACAATGTTTTGGTAGAGGAAGTTCGAGTGACTTTCTGAAAATTGTATCAAGGTCATATATTGACAGTTATTTCTTAGATGTGGTCAAAGAAAAATAAAAATCAACCATAATGTTATTAGATTCAGATGAATGAGAGGGTACGTCACTTTCATTGGTACCATGCCCATGTAATCATGCATTGAGATTGATAGCCGAGTTCCATGATTATCAGTATCTATAACAAAAAAAATTGAATAAAATGGTTGCATATTAAAATTTGGTGTTTGATACCTAGGCCTAGAAAATGTCAATGTATTGTAGGATTAATGCCTCTGGGTCTACATACTATGAAACTATTACCACTTAACCATTAATAGGGCATGATAAAAAAATAAAAAAAAATGAAACCTTCAAGTGTTTTTTAATATCCCTAAAAAACATTTTAAAAATAATTTATTAGATCATTAAATTATATATTTTAACTAAAAGTGTATTTAGAAGTTATTTTAAAAGATGTCTGTGTATTTTGAAATTTTTTTTTTCAAACAGTTGAAGCTACCACATAAAGTGATAGGCCACATGAAGAAAAGAGACTACAAATATAGATTGCATAATGAAATGGGTCAACCACATGAACCATATATAATAAACAATAAAAAACTGACCATAAAAATAAATTCACCTACCATAAGAAAAAATAACCTTCCACAAGAACAACCCCACAGACAAAACGACCAAACAAGGAGACCACATGAAGGAACAAGCGACTGAATGAACAATACAACTAAATAGACTACCACACCATGGTATTTTACAACGAACACATGAACATAAGAACAAGATAACTAAAAATACAAACAAAATGACTAACTACATTACCAAACCAAGCATCCATAAGAAGGGACCCGTGATGGCACTGTCAATCAAGTTACAATGAAAGAAAAAACTAGAATCATAAAAGGGAATAAACCTCAGTCACCACATTGAAACTTAAAATTTATAGTAAAATATAAAGGGATGGGTTTTTAAAACTATTTCATTAACAAATCCTTCCTTTTGACCAACTATGAGATTTTTAAAAGAAAAATAAATTACATCACTTCATGATGGTGGTTGTACATTCATACACACTTGTGACTTTTCCATTTTCTAATGGATGAGAGGGTTATAAGGTATATTATAATTTATCTTTATTTAATCATAACTTATCTTCAAAAATTAATTTATATCCATTGAAAACATCTTTATAACCATCCATATGTGATGGTGATAAAAAATGAAACACACTGCTTTAGGGAGGTGATAGTATAAACATAAGAAAAAGTGAAATTTTAATATGCCAGAAGATATAAATGAGTTAAAAAATAATATACCCATCATCATAAGAATATATTAGTATATTAAATATAATAATTTTGTTATATTAAGATGGTTTTTATATATTTGGAGGTGGTATAAGAAGAAAACACTTGATATAATCAAGTTAAGACTTATACATCCACCTTTGATATCTTCCATATTCTTACCACTTAATACTTTTAGGATTGGACATTTAGTAATCAAAAAGATCTATAATAAGTTAAGAGGATAGTTGATAAGGTATTTGGGTAGATACTTGTGGGCATAAAGTGATCAATGTTTGTGTAGATGTCAGCAGAGGATGTTTCATTTTTAGAAGTCATAGGAGAGAGACAGTTGTAAATATGATGAACATTAAAATATAATAAATGTATTTCTCATGTAAAGTGGCTAATATTTAATCAATTTTTTAATATAGGGATATGTAAATATCATCATATACTCATAAAATCATTTTTTTGAAGATTTTTAGTTATATTTCAATCCTTATATCATATCTTAGTCTCAATCTATAAATATTTTATCCCATTCTGTGGTCAGAAACTATTTCTATGCTAACTATTCATTACGAATCAAAATGAAATTGATCTCATTGAGGAATTTTAACATTCCGATTCTAAATATTTAATATATTTTCTATGATTCAATTATCAAAAGTGAAAATAAATTTCTATTAATATAACTTATTAATATGTAATGAAATGTTTTTTTAGAATGATTCATTTTTTAGTATAAAAATGATTTCACATCAAACTAATGTATAATTTTGATTCCCATGGTATTAATTATGTTTTGTTAAATCCTATAATACATAATTAAATTTAAAATAAAAATAAAAATAAAAGGAATCTTTTGAAAAATTTACTAAAAGAGAAGAATCAAAAATAGTTAATATTTAAATAAAACATTACATCGATTTCAAAAATGTGAAACACAGATTTCCAAGTTAAAAATGATTATTTTAAATAAATTATACTACATATTAAATATATATTTGGCCTATAAAAAATATTTCAACGGATTTAAAGTCATTATCATATAATAATGATATCATAAAAATATAATTATTTTCAAAATTTGTAATTTTCACCATTCACTCAAAAAATAAACTATTTTAGAATAAACAGTAATTTGATGTTAAAATTATTTTTAATTATTTTTTAAATGATGTACACTTAATAAATTTTGGTTTCTAGATAAAAAAATTTATATTTTAAATAAATAATGTAATATGTGGGAAAAAATTAGTTAAATACAACTGTTCCATTTTAATTGAAAATTTTAATAAAATTATTTATAATGTTTTTACGAATATAAATGCATAAAATGAATACAAATAAAACAATTAAATAATTTTTTCAATATTATTACCTTTATTTTTACATTATTCTCCATATATAGAAATTATAACCTAAATGTATTATTTATTACTTAACTAAGTGAGTTTATTCTCCCCTCTCAAATTTTTGATCTTCAAATGTTACTTATTCAATAATTTTGTGATTCCATATAATTTTAGTGAGGTCAATTACACGATTTTATAAAACCTACTCTAAATTTTCAATAACTTGAACTATAAATTATTTGTTAGAAGGGTTCAAATTTAACTATGCCATATTTGGGCACAAAACATGAGATTCATCAGGTACACATTTCCTTAACAATGAAACATAAAATAACATCATGTACTTAAGATAACAATGATGTAAGTCTACATGGTTTGAAATTGGTCCCATATTCCCTATAATTATAAATAGTTCAATATCACATGGTCTAAATTTTCATTTCCCTCCAATGAATGTAATATCTTTCAAATGAGAGACATTATGAAAAACATATTTCACTTCCTCAAATTAATGTTATATCCTTTGGCTGATAACATAACTTTTATTCAAACTTCAAGCTAACCCCATATAGAGCTAAATCATATTTACTTTATTAACTATATTTCTAGTAGTCCTAGTGAGAACATATTTATCTCATAATAATCAACAAATATGTTCATATTTTTTTAGATGGTGGATCAAATGTTTCCATCTGTTTATAGGAATGAATATTGTTATAATAGAAATTACACTAATGAAAATCCAAATCAAAATAACATTGATAATCTAATTAGAAAACCTGATGCATACATTCCAATGTCTAAATTTTTTTGTCATACTATCTATCACACTGAGGATTAAAATAAATATTGAAATTTATGTCATTACATAAGGACCATGGATTTTCTTTCAAAAAATCTTTTATAAATTAGGGATTGTGATAATAGATAAATGGTATAGGTACTCCATATAACATGATTGCCTCTTTAAAATGTAGTCTTGAAATATGATCCAAATATATAATATCTCAAATATTAAAAAAATACAGATATTTATAAAATTAATCAATGGTAAAAAAAATTAAATTATTACAATGATATGTATTTGGTAAACCCCCCCCCCCACAAAATCATTGGTTTTTTTCCAATTTCGATTTCGAATCTAGAAATGGCTGACTTATCCACTTTGGTAGTCTTTATTCATATTTACCTATTGATATGTCAAACATCTCAGGGTAAAATGAGAAATATCTTTTTTATTCCTTCTTATCAATAATATTACCAATGGGTTCATAATATTATATTACAACTAGGATGAATAGAAAAAAAAGAACGATGATCCTCACTCAACAATTCATTTTTAAAGAAAAAATTAGTCAGAAAAAATAACCCCTTTCCAAATCTAATAATATATTTTTTTTTTCAAAGTTAAACTCATGAAACATTACTTACTTGAAAAATTCAACATTTTCTGGTAATCCAAATTTTCCTATTGATATATTGTAATTCATTTTGAAAAAATACGTTTACACTAACAGTTGGATAAAATAGTAGGATTTTCTGCATATTAAACATTTTATCCATAATTTATTTAATATTTAACTAATTAATAATTTTACAAATGTGACAAAGTTAATGAGACATTATATTTTTAACTCAAGACTCCATATACCATTTTTTATCTTCACAAATGATAACTAATTGTTCAATCATAATCTTTTAATACTTCAAACAATCTTCAATGCCTCATGTTTAACTCGTTTCAAGTGAATATATACATTAAAATTCCATGAAACAATATATTTAACATTTCTCCACATATAGATTATGCCTCAATATTTTTAAATAAAAATATACTCAATCTAGCTCAATGTCATGAATTGGATAATTCTACTCATGGGGTTTCACATGATTCATATGTAATTAACCAATCATTATACATAAAAACACAATTGCATACCTTCAATAAAGCATTAAAATAATAAAAAATTCCACATTTCATGATGGTAATGATAAAAATGAATCATTAAACAATATTATTATAAATTTAAATAAATATTCATCTCACTATTCTATCCAAATGAATTTAACTCTCTTTACAATTAAATTGATTAGTCAGATAGTTAATTGAGAAAAGTTTTCAACAAACTATCCATAATAATCTATTGTTCAAAGATGAATTTGAATCTAAGTAAAAATTATAGGCCTCAAACACTCTTCTACTACTTTAGTTTTAGTATGATTTATAATTATTCCATATATAGAATCAATTAACCCAAGGAATGAAATCTACTGAAACAAAATTCACATATTCACAATGTTTGATACAACTTATTATCTTTTATGACTAGAGAAATAATATTAATATGTTTCTTATGATATTCATTATTTTTATAATATAGTATAATTTAGAAACTTAATAAATTTTTTTTATACTTCTCAATTCTCACCAAAAACTCTATTCATAAGATCCATAAAATATAGTAGATGAATTTTTTTAACTAAAGAGGCATAACCAAAAACTCATAATTTTCAAACCTAATAAGAAACAATGTCTCAAGATATTTTTCTTACATTAATTTAATATATTGGTATCTTGATTTGTGATAAACCATGGAGAAATATTGATCACTATAGAGCTGTCACTACATGGTTTGATTGTCCATTACTCACTCAGGTAGAAGTTAATGGATTTTCAATACACATATGTATACTGTCTTGATGATTTATGTACACCATCTTTTTCTTTAGGAATATATTAGTATATTGACACATCTCAATAAAATGAAATCATTTGACAACTTTTTTACCATTATTGGTCTTATAATTACTATTTGTAATTTATATACTATCACAAACAAGATGTCTAATATTACAAAAAATGGTAACTATTTCCTAATCCTATAAAACATTTTATAAAATTTGTTTTACCACTTTTGGAACATGTAGGGTTCTTTCATACATAGTTTTACATTCATATAGATTCTCCATTACATTGTAAATTCATCAATTCTTACTACTGTTTTCATGAGTAACATAATTATTAGTAAAATACTTCTCAACTTTTTCACAATATAGAATAACATCTTCAAAACAATAAAACTCATGAAAGGAAAAATCTCTTCATAAATGTCATTTCAAACCGATGTAGAATCTATAAATTTTAATTTCATTATTCATAATGAAATTTGTTGTATATATGGCCAGTATAGTTAAATTTTCTTCATATGAGATAACTGATTCATCTTCCCATTACATTAATTCCATAAATATTCTTAGCATTCTATGTTAAAAAATATTAAGAAATTATTTCTGAAGAAAAATATACTTAATGGGAAAATACTCCATTGTATAAATTTTATTTTGATCCTGTTTATAATTAATTAATTAAAACCAATGACCAAATTCACCAACAATAATATAAATATATATGTTACCATTGGATTATCTAAGAATCCCAAAACATTTAATATCATATCCAATGCATTCATCCATCCTTCAGATTTCACTGGGATTAAAAGATCACAAAAAAATTATGGATGGTGGAGTTTCATGAAAGGTTTAACTATTGAAATGTTCATTAAGGGATAAATCATTTACATTCATTCATGGGTTCCTTAATTTATTTATTTTGTTAATTAAATTAAAACTACCACAAACTTCTTATCTATGACTCTAACCAATTTTTGGTTTCTCATTTTGAATGATATTATCCCAATAAGGACTTCCCACTATAGCCAACTTATTCAATATTTTATATAAAATTTTCAATATAAATGGAATAATGGATTCAACATTATAATCCCAAAAATATATTGTATGATAATATAACCATAAATTATAATATCCTTAAATAGTTGTTCAACATCATCATAACTTCTCATGTTATCTAAACCCTTGATCTAATACCAAATATAAGACCCTATAACATGAACATCCATAATTGTGTGTTTAATATAAATTATTTCACATTAATAAAATACCATTATATTTTAGTATTATAGTTTTATAGAATTTTTTAAAACCCATAATATATTATATAAGACACATCCAACTTGTGTACATTTTTTCACAAAAAATAGTTCGTAAATTTACAGCCCTATCTAATTGAGGTTAGGAATCACATCATTTAAAAAATTCACTATGGTAGAAATATTTACATTTATGTACTTATTTCAGATCCTTATATCCTATAAAAACTTTTTAAAATATGGTATGATTATAAATTACTTAGAAACTAAAATAAAAAATTTAATCCTTTGAAAAACATTAAATCTCTTAAAAGGAATTTCAATTTCACCAAAAATTTTGGTCATATAAATAAATAATAATCACATGGGTAAATCAATATTTAATTAATTAAAACTATAAAAAATTGAAATCATAAGAAAACCATGATGGTATCTTGGTGAAAAACATGATAACCCATGAAAATAATCCATAATGAAAGACAATTTCACATTTAAGAGCTCATATAACTTTGTCTTGAAATAAAAAAAACATCCTATATTATAATTACATTAATTAATAAATCACATTGACCACTTTGTATATTATATTCTTCAGTTATGTTAACTCATGTTTTACTCTTATATAATAGTTGAAAATATTTAAATTCTAATAACTATTTTTTTAGAGAAAAAATCATTACCCAATACATTGGAGGGATATATTCCTAGAACACACATCATCATCAATACTATAAAATAACCATTATATATATATATATATTCTTTTACTTTACTATCATAACAATAATTTAAAATCATTTTGAAAAGTACATTAAATCATCTTTTAAAAATAATGAAAAATATAATTTTCATTTGAAAACACTAAATAAATAAATCATAGAACAATGGTAATATAATATTATATAAAACATAATAAAATAATCTAGATTAATCATGATAAAAAATAATATTTATGATGGTCAAAAAGGAATTCATGTGATAAATGTTAAAAAACATTTTTTTCACACTGGTAAAATAATTTATAAGTGACATGTATGAAAAATGATAATTTTTTTAGAAAAATCATATTAAAAAGTCAAGAAAAATTTAAATTAACATTGAAAATTCATTTTAGTATGAATAATATAATTATTGAACCTTTTTGAAAAACATTAATATGGAATAGAAATATTTTATAACATTTTATACATGGTTTTAAAGAAAAAAATCCCTTACAAAAAACCGTAATGAAAATTTTATTAGTCTCAAATAAAGAAAATTAATATTAGAAATCACCTACATTGATTCACATATTTATTTATACTTTCTTTAACTTCTCAATAATAACATCATATTATTTTTTTAATTTATAAAAAAAATATTAAATTCTCTTTACTATATTATTATTACTTATATTTTATTGACATCCATGTATAATTATGTTACTTAATAATTTAAATTTTGGAAGGATGTTTGAGTTTATTTGGTTCTAAAATGCATCATTATGTTGACCATAGTCTAAGGGATCATGGTATCATCATCTCTAGAATATGAAAAAAATTATAATTATTTTGTTTTACATTAAATATTATATTATAATAATAAATTAATGTGATAATGAAAAATTAGAATCACCTTTAATGGATGCGGTAGTCCGCACACACACATGATCATTGTTTTCACTTCTCCAATGAATTAATAGGAAATAAATAAGATAAATTATTAAGTTTTAATAATAATAAAATAATCTAAATATCATATTCATTCATTAAATCCATATTTATTACTATCTATATGAGGTGGAAGTGGAAAACACTGTAGAGGTGGTAGTCCACATGTATGAACAAGTGATGTTTCCATCTTCCAAAAATATTGGTCGGTATAAAGTTATATAATATTCTATCATTACAGAGTAATAATTATTACATATTAATAAAATATATCTTTTAAATCTATATATATAACCAACCATGTGAGGAGGAGATGAAAAATGAAACACATAACATTTTTGAGGTGTTCGTCCCCATGTATGCACGAGAAATGTTTTAATTTCCCATATGATGGAAAGGATGTATATAATTGTTGTACCATCAGTATAATAAAATTTTAATATATTAAATAAACTTATATAATTATATTATGATTTTTATAATAGATTTTATGGAAGTACAATAGGAAATAATCATGAAATAACTCGGTTAGATCTTATTCCCCATTGTTGGATGTCATAATATATCTTAACATTAGACAACCCAAAATCATTATATACATAAATATCACATAAGTTTAGATGAATATTCATTACATCATATAAAAATACACACCCTATAACCATAAATGGTTATTTTCTTTGAATATTATATATATTATCACCTTATTTGATGAATGATCTTTCATATCTCTAATAATGTTCTTATACAATTATATCATTATTAAACATACCCAACATTAAATCATTATTAATAACTATGGAAATAGTATATAAGAAATTGTGATCTAATATTCTTAGTAATGTTAAGCATTGAATATATCACTCCATAATCATATGTAATAATAACATTAAAATAACTTTATTTGATTAATATCTTTACATTTACAAATCATACCTTTTAATGCATAGATCATAATAATAGCATAAGGACTTGGATGTTTGTGATATATAAGTATCCAAGAATCAAATATAATTGTCCATTATATCATAACATAAAAATAAAAAAAATTCATATCGAGTTGCATAAAAACTGTATCATAATTATAAGAATAGAAGTATTAAGTGATGGATACCCACTAAGATATTAATCGCATGTTAGGATTGGGATAATTACTTATGTACCTACGTTAGGCTCATGATAAGTACTGTTGTACATTTTTTTAGATTAGGATGAAATGTTGGGCACCATTTGAACTTATAAAACATTAATTATTACCTCTTTAATTATAGGTATATAGTAGACCCACCCATAACGTAATCATAGTGCATTCACATGTATACCACATCATAACGAAAACATTTATCATTTCATCCTAACTTCCCTGAAAAAGAAAATAAGTTTTATAAATATTTAATGATAATAATCATAGAAAATCCATAGAATAAATAAATATGGTATCCTTGGATAATATTCACAATGATGAATATGAAACATCAAAGGTTGTTTTCATAGATGAAAATGTATTTTTAAGAATACTAGTAAATTTTTGGAGGAAAATAAAATTGTCCATTTAAAATCACGTATTTTAAATTTTAAAAATTACAAAATATTAGGAGAAATATTTTATTTTGGAATAAATATTTAATCTTATAAAGTAACCCTCAAGTAAAAAATTAGTCATGATGATTGGAAAAACGGTTAATTTGTTAAAACATTAAAAAACATATTACGTTCACACCTTGGGTAAATGTTTTTTATTTGAAAAAATACAAGAAAGTTCATCTAAAAAATTTTATTTATAGAAAAAAATGGGTAAAATTGAATTTAGTCAATCATTTAAGAATTTTAAAAACATTCTTAAAATAATATAATTGAAAACATGAACATGAAATAAAAAAAAATTATGATTTAATAGAAAAATTAATTTTATTTTCATCAAAGACATTCCTTCAAACATTTGAGTGCATAGAGAGATAAAAATAAAAGGATAAAAATATAATTTACTAAAATAACTAGATTATGTGAAAATATATAATATTTTGGGGAGATAAATCATATAATTTAATCATAAAAAATACAATCATAAACAATCCTAGTAAAAAAGAGAGATCGTAACATAAATCCCATAACTCATTTGTATCATTTGAATCATAAACCCCTTGAAATAAATTATATCAAATAAATATTTATATACCATGAATATTACTACATTCATGACATATATTATCAATAGGGAAATATATACTCTTCATTAAAATTCAGAAACCTTCCAGGGTACCTTGGTAACCTGATAATTGAGCTAATACGAACATAGCACGAAGGGAATTCATGATCCGCACAGGTTCATGAATAGAACCTATAATATTACAAAATAACAGTGTTGGTACATATTTTCCACAAAAAATTGGAATGAAGGTAAAAATTTTAGTACGTATATGAAATAAAACTCCACATGTATTAGTGTACCATAAGTCAATAGGTAAGAAACCCAAATGTACAACATTAATGTACCAGAAAACATTAAATAAACCCATGTCCCATCAGAAAAAACTCTACAAATTAATGATCAATTTCCACTACCACCTCCATGTAGTGATTTAACCATTATCCAACATAGATGAAGATAATCTACAAAGACTCGAAGGCATATGTATGGTATAAGCAAAAATCTCGGTAGGGTATCAGCAAAAAATTACATAATAAATTCCAAAATTTAGTATAAAAATTAAATATTTCATGTTTAAACAAATGGGTACAGAGGACTAGAAAATAATTATAACAATTCATTCTTTAACATTAAAATTATTGAAATACTTTAAAAAAATGGTTTTAGAAAAAATTTCTATTAAATAGTTTATATAAATTCATTAGAAAAGTAAAATAGTTTACAAACATTGGCACATATTTATAACCCATATATAAACAAGTAAGAAAGATGGTCATAATTTCAAAGGGGTCACTATTCCAAGATACATTATCCATACACACTCAAAGGTGATCACGAAAATAAATGTATACACACATCCCTGTAAAAATTATCAAATGATACTCATCGTCATCCCATTAAGAATGTGACTAATACCCTATCTTATGTTTTAGTTGTAAAGATTCAAAATATTGATATCCCAATTACTCACTAACTATATTGTCTTGAATGTACTGTAATAAAATAAATTATGGAAATTTATTTAATTTTTTTTAGAAATTCCATCCACCCTACTCCCAGATTAAAAGAAGTTCCAATTTTCTATTTAAAAACTAAAATAATTTTTTATTCAAATCATTCTTTATTCGAAGACAAAACCACTATGATTTAATAACAAACTATTTAAATCAATTTCGTAAAATTATTCGTTGAATTTAAATTACAAACATTTTCCTTCGATTTCTCAAACACACCAAAATTCAATTGAATTTTTGGTTTTAGATGACTTAATATTAGAAGTTCTATTTCACATTCAAATCCCACATTTCAATGTAAAAGGGTATTTAACAAAAAATTGAAAGAGGATTCCATTAATTGAATTTAAATCATATACATTGATTTAAATCAAGAAAATATGTTTTAATAAAACTTTTCTATTATAACAGAACCACCTACATTTTTCATAGAAACAGAAAGTCATCAACAGAACCCTCCAACAAGAATGAAGGTGAAAACACTCTAGGAACTAAACCTAGGAAGAGGATTAAATAACCAAGAGTTAAAATCCATCAATTCCTAGATGATCTTTCAAATTCCAAGAACATAACAAGAAAGGCACTGATTGATAGGGAGAACACTTACCCGGTGTGTCCCACTATAATCGCAACAATGATCAATTGCACAAAAAAATGACCCAAAATGGTTTGAGTTCTATAAAATCACAAGGGAATGGATATGTGGTCAGGAGAAAAAATTGGATATGTGGAAAAGAATATTAAAATAATATTTCTATTTCAAAACAACCCCCAGGACAATATAAGATATGTACCCAATTAAAAGTTCTATAGTTGGAAAATCACATAAAAACAAAAAAACCCATTGCCTTTTGTTGAAAATGTATTTACTATTATTTTATGATTTACATATCATGTAACCATATTACATGTTGTGTAAATACCCATATGTAATTATGTTAAAATTTCAAAAAAATATCTGACTTCATCATTCTAGGTATCCTCCATCTTCCATTTCGAACCATCCTAGACAACAAAATTAGAAAAAAACAATAGAGATAAAAGTATACCTTAAAGAAATTTATTTGGGTGTAACAACCTCCCTAACATAAGATAATTTTATCCCCATCAATCGTGTCAAGAAGTTTCATGAAAAATATATGAGGCCACTACTCGCTTATCAATTCCTCACACCCAAAATAATGTGAGAATCAGAATCTAGATACGATATAAAATGATCCCAATGCATCACCCTCCCTAGAAGTAACTTGGTTATGGAATCAACTATCTTGACTGATCATTTAGTCCTGGATAAACCATGATCCACATCAAGATCAATTTATCTCATAACATCAGAGGTGTCAGATAGATAATTTCAGAGCTGTGATACATGGAACATGTCATGTATAGATAATATCTATAGTAAAAGTGAAAAGCATTAAGAAACATTACACACCTGATCTATAACATAAATAGTTCCCATACTATTATTACCATGTTTACCTTTCCTCCTAATGAATTGATTAAGAAACTGAGGTGAAACATTAAATAACATCATGGCACCAACTAAAAATTCCAATACACTATAATTATTATCAACATAATATTTATTCCATATCTGTCCCATCACCATTCTCTAAAAATTCAATTCGATCAATGTTGTTATCACTAATTCCAAAATCTTAACAACTATGGATCTTTTACCATTCTCAAACCCACATTACAATGATCTGTATGGGTGTCCATACAGTGTGTGAAAAGGATCTATTTTCATTATGGACATGTAACTATTGTTTTAAGAAAACTCAACCATCCCCAAATGATCATCCCAAGCCCCACCAATGACGAGAACAGATGTGCATATAAAATCTTCATGAATCTATATATCTCATTTAGATTAGACATCTGACTGTGGATGGTATGTTGTACTCATATGGACATGAGATCCTAGTCTTTCATGAAGGCCTCCTGAAAAGTGATATGTAAAACATGGATCCCTATCATAAGCTAAAAGGGATGGAACTCCATGTAATAGAAAAATATCTTTCACATATAGATTTCTCAACTCATCAATATTGGCTTACCATGAATTTTTATAAATTGATCCAGCTTTGTCAGACTACTGCTCAATACCTATATCACCTTCTTCTTTCTCTTGGTATGCGAAAAACAAACAATAGAGTCTATAGGGACCTCGTCTCACTTCCATGTATAATCCTAAAGTGTCTTAGAAAAACAAGAAGGTTTATGATACTCATAATTTACTTGTTGGAACATATAACAATGAGAGACCTATTAAAAAATTCCCATATCAATATTCACAACTAGAAATGCTCCAAATTTCATATAAAATCTTTATGGATATTGGTTTCACATCCCATGTGTTGTTTTGGAAATCCAAAATCACATCATTCCTAATATGTAACAAAAACATTATTCTGAATCTGTAGGATTACCTATTTTGAGAAGGACCTCTCCATAAAGGCCTCATCACTACAAAAAGAATCCCTAATGAAAAAATAGTCATCAAAATATATTGATCCTAAAAAATAATCTTGAGAATAGTGGAGGTCAACTGAATACTGGCAAAAAAACATTTATCACTGATTCCTGAAATCCAATATACAATTGTGCAGTGTGGGCCCTCAACTTCTACTCTTCCAATGATTCATTCATGGTTTGGTTTGAAATTTTCCTACTCAAATAATCTATGTAAAAATTACATTCCCTCAAATTATAGGAGATATCAAATTCAAAAGATAGAATTTGTTCTACCCAATTCCCCTGGAAGAAATACAAATATTTTTGATAAAATATAAAAATCCATATATTGTGATATGAAAACATGATAAACCATTATATGTAATGGTAATATAGCCAACTCTTAAGTGTTCACATCATGGGTTTATGTTCAAGGTCATGGGTTAAAAAATTTTCTTATGTGGAATAAAATGATGAGATCCATAAGCAATGACATGATCAACAAGGATATGAAAATAGCCTAACCCCGAACCTGATTCATCAAATAAGACCACATATTCATTCATGGCCTCTGGTAGAGTAATCTTTGGTTAAATAGTCAAAAAATGTTTCATTTCAACAAAACACATCAAAAATATTTCAAACTAAGATGAATTTACTCCCTTCCAATAAAGATCAGTCATCAGAGAAGCCAATATTGAGAAGTCCTTAACAAACTGGTGATAATACTCTATTATACCTAATAATATCTGAATCTTAAAAAGGTTTTATTGTTACTCTTGTGTCATAAAATCTCTTATCTTATCATGATCAATAGATATATAATGTTCTGAAACAACATGTTCCAAGATCATAACATCCCAACACCAAAAATCAAATATCAAAATCATGGAATAATGATAGAGAATTTGTCACGAACCGTCCTCAGGGCCCGTGCCGGGACTACCCCAAGCCCGCCTTCCATAGGCTAGGGGCTGGAGACTAGCACCAAAGGCGTAAATCCCGATAACTAGAAAGGAATTGCCTTTATAAAAGTAATCCAAACACCACAGAGAACAAGCGGAAGCAAAACACTAAGTACAAAAGATTGTACTGAAAAGTAAATGGGCCAGAATACAAACCCAAATGAAAGTACAACTACAACTGAACAAGTACAACATAAAAAAACAATAGCTGAAAGAACAGAAGCGGCTCCTGGGTCGTCCTCCTCGGATCCTACTTGAAGGGTAGGTACAGATGGCGCAGCTCCTGGATCGTCCACCATGGATCCTACCGGAAGGGTAGGTACAGATAGCCTCTACAAATCTCTCTCCTTTCAACCTCCTCTGAGTGTCGTCTCGCCATGAATTCCACCTCCAGATACTGACTCGTCGTGTACTGCACCTCCGGGTACCGTCCAGTCTTCGAACACTCGGCCTCTGTCACCACTGTCCATCGTCTGCAACCAACACAACAAGGTGCGGGCATAACCCGTGCAGGGGTGAGTATAATGATACTCAGTAGGGACCCCGAGACCATCAAGGTCTCACTAAAGACAACGTGGATAACCACAAAGAAGATCTCCATAGATAACCTCTACTTTGGTATATTCCCATACATATACCTAAGTTATCAAGTAACCCATCTCAATCATGAGGAAACACAAGGGTTATGAAATCAACAGATAACCACTACCCAGGTATATGCCCATACATATACCTAAGTTATCAAGTAACCCATATCAATCATGAAGAAACACGAAGGTCATAGACTCAGCTCAAACTAGGATTTTCATTATCGAAACCGTAACTGCTGAAGAGCCCTGTCTCTGGAGTGTACAGTGGTCCTGTCACGACTCCGAGGTACTGCTCACTAACCTAAGACTGCTGAGGTATTCCTCCTGTCGAGTACAGTGGGTCTGCTACTACAACCAAGCGCTACCCATAAAGGGTCTTCCGCTACAACCATGCGCTCCCCCTCATAGCCACAAGAGGTACTACTTCTGTTGAGTACCGCAGGTCTGGCAGTACAACCACGCGCTCCTCTGCCATGGGTCTGCCGCTACAACCAAGCGCTCCCCTTCATAGCCTCCAGAGGTACTCCTTCTATTGAGTACCACGGGTCTACCGCTATAACCAAGCTCTCCTCCGCCATGGGTCTGCCGCAACAACCAAGCACTCCCCTTCATAGCCTCCAGAGGTACTCCTTCTATTGAGTACCGTGGGTCTGCCGCTACAACCAAGAGCTCCTCCGCCACGGGTCTGCTGCTACAACAAAGCGCTCCCCACTGGGCTATCCGAAACACACCGAGTCGATTGGTCAAGCAGTCGTCAGGTCTCAGCCGGCTACACGGTCTCCGTATTCCACACGCTCGTCTCCAGGAGGGTCCGCTACACAAGCTGCTGGTCGATACTAAAAGTATCACATGGTCCCAGGAAGAAGTATCTCAAGGGGCCACCTCGTCATAGGGGTTTCAATGCAATAGACGGCGCGTTAATCGGACGCCCGGTCTGTGAGTTATTAGCCTTTTTGTCCCAGGGGCCCGGTTGGTTTCGTGAGCGAACCAACCTAGCCGTATCTCAATTGTACCCCGAACTCTCATAGGGTATACTCATAGGGACCGTTTCTCAATGAGATCACCAACGCCGCTGACGGTTCGTCAAACGGACGTCTGATCTGAAAGATAACAGCCTTTCCGTTCGAAGGGCCTGGTTGGATTTCAGGAGCAATCCAACCTGGCCACTATCCAACTGCCACCAAAACTCAGGCAAAGTATGCCAAAAGTTCCGTCTCAACAAGATGAATTCAACGAGACAGACGGCGCATCAATCGGAAGCCCGGTCTGTGAGTTATTGGCTTTTTCGTTCTAGGGGCCCGGTTGGATTTCATGAGCGAACCAACCCGACCACACTTCGACGACATCCAAACCTCGAGCGAAGTAAGACAAAAGATCCGTCTCACATAGAGGAATTCAACAAAGTCAATGACACGTCAATCGGACGTCCGAAGCTCAAGATATTAGTGTTTCCGCTCCGAGGGCCCGGTTGGTTTTGTGTACGAACCAACCTGGACGAACTCAAAGAATTCCGAAACGTTGAGTGTGATATACCGAAACGATCGTCTCGATCCATGAATCACATCGTTGCTGACGGCGCATCATTCGGAGGCCCGTAGCTCAAGTTGTGAGCAAAAGACCGAAAAGGTCTGGAAACTGAGGGTCTGGGCCCGGACCGACCCGGCCCGACCCCCCTAGGTCGGCCCGACCCTGGTCGACCCGACCTGAACCGCGTCGCCCGACCCGGCCCGGTCCGGCCCGGCCATCCCGGCCCGGCCTGGGCACGACCCGGCCCGGCTTGGCTCCACCGAGCGGCCGCGCGAGGGGAAGCCGCGTGGGCTTGCTGCCCCCGCGTGAAGAAACGCCGTGACCCCGGGTTGGGCCGCCTCGCCAGCGTACGCGACGGCTGGGCCGCGTCCCTACTCCCGGTTCCGCGCGGCCGCGGAACGGGCTCGGCGTCGCGGCTGAAGTCGCGGAGGGTTTTTTTACCGGCCGACGGGAGCTTCCGCGGGCCACCAGACGCGCTCCGGTGGTCCGTTTTGTGTGCGGTCTTCGCCAGTGGTCCTCCAGGGATCCGATCTTCACTGCCAGGCCCTCGAATCTCCCTTGCGGCCCCGTTTGTCATCGTCCTCCATTTCGCGCACCAAGAACAAAAATGTGCGGTGGGTTCAGACTTGTTCGTTAGTCCGCACCCATCGCGTTAGCGGTCTTAAATATATTCACTCAACAATATTTAAACGACCGGGGATTTAATCACAATGATTTAAAGAATCAAACCCCTACCTCATCGAAGTCATCGAACGTGCTTTCTTCGCGGAATTGATCGTCGTGGAAGAACAGAATCGTCGCGTCACGGAAGAGCTTCGTTGTCGCGCGGTACTTGGCGTCGCGTTGACGAACTCCGAGGATAAAAAACATACAGATTTAATTAATAATAATTAAATCTATGTTATTCTTATAATACACAAATAATTAAGATGTCCTAAATCTCTCACCTCAATGGATGATCGAAGATTTGTCACTGAAGAAGGGACATCGCAGAAGAACGTCACAGGAGGAGAATCGTTGTTGTCGCGGAACACGGTGTCGCGTTGTCGATCTCCGAGGGTTCGACGTTCTTCGTCTCCTTTCTTCGAAGGCCGGCGTTCTTCACGTTTTTCGCGTTCTTCACGTTCTTCACGTTCTTCGCGTTCTTCGTGTTCTTCGCATTATTCTGGTTCTTCGTGAAGGAGGTTGAAGGACTTATGGTTCTGTCAAACCTCTCAACGAACAACACACAAGAAGAAGATTGTTGGTCTTATTTTATTAACATGCCAACAAACGGAAAAAGATAAGTTAAGTAACGACCCATTAATTCATAGAATTAATTCAACGAATAAAACCGCCCAATTAAAATGAGCGTTTAATAGATTAAGAAACGCCCCAGTTGACTTTCAATTAATAGGGGTTTTTGCGGGTGCGTTACTTAGCAGAAAAGAAACGGTGCGGCTTGCGCGGGCCCCACCTCACAAATATCCTACCAAGAGGGTAGGATATTTTGAATTGTACCCTATCCGCATTAACTTTGCTTAAGCAGCATTAAGTGGCTTTTAAGTGGCTTAAGTGAAATAAAAATAAAGTTGTCGCACCACTTTATTTTATATCTTAACTTAAAGCCCAAAAATTAAAAACCACACCTGAGCAAACACAACTCTAGAAGAGGCATTTCTAAGCAAGTACCGGCATTGGGATTCCATCGGTGCCCTCAGAATTTGATTTCGAGCACCAGTTCAAAAGTTAGAAAAACCCGCTCATTCGTTCACTGAACGTACCCGAGCCAAACTTCGGAAAATGATTCCAGGCACACCGGGCCTCGAAATCAGGTTCTGTCAGAAACTGCGTTCTTGTAAAATTCAAAGAAAATTAACAAAAAAATTTCCTTCAAATTTACGGGTCTTTACATCACTCCCACCTTAGTGATTTATGTCCTCATATCGCTTTAACACAAACTAGGGTTACAAATGCGGTACTGAGCACGCATCTGAGCCTTCCGCTCCCATGTGATCACCTGGTGCAACTGAGGTGGATGGGTCAAGTGGTAAACCACCCCGCCTACCCACCTGAGGACCTAAGAAGGTCTGCTGAACCTCGGAGATAACTTGTCGCCTTGGCCACAACTCCATAAACCTCGTCGAGGTGAGACCCGTATAAGAACGTGATCGTCATCCTCGAACTCTAGAGGTCTCCAATTCCTGTTAGAACTGAAACTCGAAATGACTGCTGCCACGAAGGTAAGGTTGACCGACTCAAGAGTGATCGGTTCCACCCTCCTGTGTATGAGTTACCCTATGCCGCCTGGGGTTTCATTTTTCGACGACCAAGGAATACCCATTCCAACGTCGTAGTAAAACCACAAAATTTTTGCCTAATACCATCAATTTTTGTATGAACTGTGATTATCGAGTCTCCTCCCAAGGTATCTCCAGACGTGAGGGTCAAGTCAATGGATTACCCAAATCTCTAGGTCTGGAACAAGATTTGGGAAAGCAAGGAATGATTCATATCAACATCAGTTACTACTGCAGCTAGTAGTGGACACAGACTGTCCTTTGAATCACTTTTAGAGACATTAGGTCGCACTCCTTGACCAATGTAGCCGCACTCTTCCTCCGCCCTCCAGCTCCCTGAGCCTGGCGAGGATAACTAAGGCGGTTGGTTGTAGCATGATAAGATTTACACCACCTCATGCTACTCTCCTAGATCTGCCTCCACATCTGCTGCTTCGAAGACTCATCTCTCCTTAAAGATTCCTATTATGGAAACTTTTAGCATGCCCGAGTGTCCAAGACTGGTGCCAGTTTCCTATTTCTTACTGCACTGTGCGGTCTTCATCTGCTCCTAGATGATCTGCACCTTCTTTGACTATGATCTGGAAGAGCTTCTAAAATTTCTCCTTTGCCGAAAATAGAAACTCGGTCTAATCACCTAGATGAACCACGCCCATTTCCTAATACAGTCAATCCTGACATGAATGATGCATTCATGACATGGATGATGTCGTAAGGCCTCGACTTACCTACCAAGATATCCAACTGGCACTCTCACCTCCAAGGGTCGAGTCACACTGTCGGCATCAGTGTGAGGTCACTGGGACTCCTCCAGTAGAAATCTCGATACTGAGGGTCAATTCAATAGTCTTAACTAGGACCACTCAGTATCAACCAAATAAAAAGGATAGGAATGAAAACATCACAAGATAAGTGTCTTTTTATTATTGTAGCTCATAGTACAAAGATAGGAATACAACATAAACATGGAACTAGAAGTACAAGGGACATATCCACTAGTTCTGCTCCTGTCCACCTACTCCTAGAGCTCTACTGCCTTGTCCACTGCTCGGATGTTTCTCAAGCACCCACCGCTGCTTCTTCCTCAGTGGCTCCTCCAAATCCCACAGATCAACTGTACGAGAAGTCGGACAGTCACGTGCCTGGTGACCCATTCCGCCACATTCATAACACTTCATACTCGTCGTACGGCTGGCTCTAGTACTCTTGGACCTCTGCATCATCTTTCTACTACCCACAAATGACTCGGCTACTGATCGAAAACCCTGCAGCAATGGCAGAAGCTCCTGTACATGCTTGGGGAGTAGAGCTACTGGCACAAACTCCACCCTGAAGAATGTCTCGAAGTCTTCCCATGTGGAGGTCATCCCGTCGCAAAACTGGAACAAGTTGCTCCACCACCAGCCTGTTGTTGCCTGAAGAAGGCTTGAAGAAAAGATCACCATGAAGTCTGCTGGCGTCCCCACTAGCCTAAAGACTCTCACCACAGCCTCCAGCCAATCCTCAGCTGCATGCGGGTCTGTCTCTCCCCAGAACCTGGGTGGCCTCTTGCGCTGGAACTTGTGCAGGGCACTTAAGTGGCATGCATCGCCTACTGCTGGGGCTGGTGGCATCGGTGGCCCAACGTATGGTAGTACCGCTGGTGCCTCAACTGCAAGAGGGTCCTGTATTGAAGCCTCGTCGCTCGACAGGCTGTCAGCACGTACATCCCTCTGATATCTAGCTGGTCGTTTGAGAAAAGGCATCCTGAAAGAAACAACGTGACATGGTCAAACGATTATACCTGGTGAGTTGACCAGGTTGAGCAGATTTTTAAAAACATCTGGAAACACACACACAATCAGTGTTTTCATGCATTAAGTCTGAAATCAGAAGTTAGGGTCCTGGTGTACGGATAAGTCGGTCACCGCACCAACACTGGACTCCATGGGCTGATAACCACACCCAATATGCTAAAAACTATTGCTTCACATAAAAAGATCAAAGTCCCAATTTCTGCGGTAGAACCGAACTCCTATGATACCAATTTGACACGACCTGTCCTCGAGACCCGTGCCGTGACTACACCAAGCCCGCCTTCCATAGGCCAGGGACTGGCGACTAGCACCAAAGTCGTAAATCCCTATAACTGGGAAGGCATTGCCTTTATAAACGTAAACCAAACACCACAGAGAACAAGAGGAAGCAAAGCAATAAGTACAAAAGAATGTGCAGAAAAGTAAATGGGCCAGAATAAAAACCCAAATGAAAGTACATCTTCAACTGAACAAGTCCAACAGAAAAAAACAACAGCTGGAAGAACGGAAGCGGCTCCTAGGTCTTCCTCCACGGATCCTACCTGAAGGGTAGGTACAGATGGCGTAGCTCCTCGATCGTCCACCACGGATCCTACCTGAAGGGTAGGTACAGATAGCCTCCACAACGCTCTCGCCCGTCAACCTCCTCCGAGTGTCATATCGCCGTGAAGTCCACCTCCAGATACTGACTCGTTGTGTAGTGCACCTCCGGGTACCGTCCAGTCTTCGAACACTCGGCCTCCGTCACCACTGTCCGTCGTCTGCAACCAACACAACAAGGTGCGGGCATAGGCCGTGCAGGGGTGAGTATAACGATACTCAGTAGGGACCTCGAGACCCTCAAGGTCTCACTAAAGCCAACGTGGATAACCACAAAGAAGATATCAACAGATATCCTCTACTTAGGTATATTCCCATACATATACCTAAGTTATCATGTAACCCATCTCAATCATGAGGAAACATAAGGTTTATGAAATCAACGGATAACCACTACCCAGGTATATGCCCATACATATACCTAAGTTATCAAGTAACCCATCTCAATCATGATGAAACACAAAGTCCAGAGACTCAGCTCAAACCAGGATTTTCATTATCAAAACCGTAACTGCTGAAGAGCCCTGTCTCTAGAGTGTACAGTGGTCCTGTCATGACTCTGAGGTACTGCTCACTAACCTAAGACTGCTGAGGTACTTCTCATGTCGAGTACTGTGGGTCTGCTACTACAACCAAGCGCTTCCCACCATGGGTCTGCCGCTACAATGACGCGCTCCCCCTCATAGCCTCAAGAGGTACTTCTTTTGTTGAGTACTGCAGGTCTGCCGCTACAACCAAGCGCTCCTCGGCCGTGGGTCTGCCGCTACAACCAAGTGCTCCCCTTCATAGCTTCCAGAGGTACTCCTTCTGTTGAGTACCGCGGGTCTGCCGCTACAACCATGCGCTCCCCTTCTTAGCCTCTAGTGGTACTCCTTCTGTTGAGTACCACGGGTCTGCGGCTACAACCAAGTGCTCCTCCGTCGTGGGTCTGCCGCTACAACCAAGCGCTCTCCACTGGGCTATCCGAAACACACCAAGTCGATCGGTCAAGCAGTCGTCAGGTCTCAGCCAGCTTCACGGTCTCCGTATTCCACATGCTCGTCTCCGAGAGGGACTGCTCCACGAGCAGCTGGTCGATACTAAAAGTATCACAAGGTCCCACTAAAGAGTATCTCAAGGGGCCACCTCATCATAGGGGTTTCAACGCAACAGACGGCGCGTCAATCGGACGCCCGGTCTGTGAGTTGTTAGCCTTTTTGTCCGAGGGGCCCAGTTGGTTTCGTGAGCGATCCAACCTGGCCGTATCTCAATTTTACCCTGAAATCTCATAGGGTATACTCATAGGGACCGTTTCTCAAAGATATCACCAACGTCGCTGACGGTTCTTCAAATAGACGTCTGGACTGAAAGATAACAACTTTTCCGTTCGAAGGGCGCGGTTGGATTTCGGGTGCAATCCAACCCGACCACTATCCAACTGCAACCAAAACTCGGGCGAAGTATTCCAAAAGTTCCGACTCAACATGAGTAATTCAACGAGATAGACGGCGCGTCAATCAGACGCTCGGTCTGTGAGTTATTGGTTTTTTCGTTCCAGGGGCCCAGTTGGATTTCGTGAGCGAACCAACCCGACCGCACTCCGACGGAATCCAAACCTCGTGCGGAGTAAGCCAAATGATTTTTCTCACTTAGAGGAATTCAACAAAGTCAACGACATGTCAATCGGACATCCAAAGCTCAATATATGTGCATTTCTGCTCCGAGGGCCCGGTTGGTTTCGTGTACGAACCAATCCGGCCGAACTCAAAGTTTTCCAAAACCTTGAGTGTGATATACCGAAACGATCATCTCGATCCAAGGATCTCATTGTCACTGACGGTAGGTCGTTCGGAGGCCCGTAGCTCATGTTATAGGAAAAAGACCAAAAAGGTCTTGAAACTGAGGGTCTGGGCCCAGACCGACCCGGCCCGACCCCCCATGGGTCGGCCCAAACCGGGTCGACCCGACCCGTCCCGGTCCTGCCCGCCTCAGCTCGGTCGAGCAGCCGAGTAAGGGGAAGCCGCGGGGGGCTTGCTGCCCCCGCGTGAAGAAACACCGCGACCCCGGGTGGGGCCGCCTCGCCAGCGGACGCGGCGGCTGGGCCGCGTCCCTCCTCCCGGTTCCGCGCGGCCGCGGAACCGGCTCGCCACCGCGGCTGAAGCCGCTGCCGGCCGGCGGGAGTATCTGCGGGCCACCAGACGCGCTCTGGTGGTCTGTTTTGCATGTGGTCTACGCCATTGGTCCTCCCGGGATCTGATCTTCACTGCTAGGCCCTTGAATCACCCTTGCGGCCCCGTTTGTCGTCGTCCTCCGTTTCGCGCACCAAGAACGAAAAGGTGCGGTGGGTTCGGACTTGTTCGTTAGTCCGCACCCACTGCATTAGCGGTCTTAAAGATATTCACCCAACAATATTTAAATGACTGGGGATTTAATCACAAAGATTTAAAGCATCAAACCCCTACCTCGTCGAAGTCGTCGAACGTGCGTTCTTCACAGAATTGATCGTCGCGGAAGAAAAGAATCATCGCGTCGCGGAAGAGCATCGCTATCGCGCGGTACTTGTCATCGCGTCGACGAACTCCGAGGATAAAAAACATACAGATTTAATTAATAATAATTAAATCTATGTTGTTGTTATAATCCACAAATAATTAAGAGGTCCGCAATCTCTCACCTCAACGGATGATCAAAGATTTGTCGCGGAAGAAGGGACGTCGCAGAAGAACGTCACAGGAGGAGAATCGTTGGCATCGCGGAACACGGCGTCGCATCGTCGATCTCTGAGGGTTCGGCGTTCTTCGTCGCCTTTTGTCGAAGGCCGGTGTGCTTCACGTTCTTCGCGTTTTTCGCGAAGGAGGTTGAAGGACTTAAGGTTCTGTCAAACCTCTCAACGAACAACACACAAGAAGAAGAATGTTGGTCTTATTTTATTAACATGCCAACAAAAAGAAAAAGATAAGTTAAGTAACGACCCATTAATTCATAGAATTAATTCAACGAATAAAACCGCCCAATTAAAAGGAGCGTTTAATAGATTAAGAAACGCCCTAGTTGACTTTCAATTAATAGGGGTTTTCGCGGGTGCGTTACTTAGCAGAAAAGAAACGGTAGGTCTCGTGCAGGCCCCACCTCAAAAATATCATACCAAGAGGGTAGGATATTTTGAATTGTACCCTATCCGCTTTAACTTAGCTTAAGCTGCTTTAAGTGGGTTTTAAGTGGATTAAGTGAAATAAAAATAAAGCTGTCGCACCACTTTATTTTATTTCTTAACTTAAATACCAAAAATTAAAAACCACACCCGAGCAAACGCAACCCCGGAAGAGGCATTTCTAAGCAAGTACCGGCGCTGCGATTCCATCGGTGCCCTCAGAATTCGATTCCGAGCACTGGTTCAAAAGTTATTAAAACACGCTTGTTCGTTCACTGAACATACCCGAGCCAAACTTCGAAAAATGATTCTGGGCACACCGGGCATCGGAATCAGGTGCTGTCAGAAACTACGTTCTTGTAGAATTCCAAAGAAAATTAAGAAAATAAATTTCTTGAAATTTACCAGTCTTTACAGAATTCATAAAAATTACACAACTTCTCTTAAAGGACACACTTGATCCTCGTCGAACATAGTATAAAAATAGATTTCATCAACAAGGACCACATAAAAGTATCAATATTATAATGTTATATCTTTTTCATTTACTCCCAAAATATTGAAGCACATTGGTTAGTCCAAAGGGAAAAAACATGGTCCTCTTAATGGTCATACATACTACATACGATGGTTTTTTTATTGTCATAGTATATTATTCTGAACTAATGGTGACTAGATCAATGATCACTATTCAATAACCACTACACCCCTTTTAACTAATAAAATAGACTTATAATTTACTGTAATATATACATGTTATTTACTATGACTCTACTGGGTTTTTGGTAATCCATTAAAAGGAATAGGAAAAGATAAAACTTTTTAGAAAACATATCCAGAACCACCCAAGGTGACACATTGAACAATACAAATCTTTTCCCTATATGATCATCCAAATGAATACCCAACACCTTTATTTCAATAGAGATGATGAGTTATGAATGAATTGACACTGGTTGAATACCACATGCTAAATTTATAGGAAAATATACCTATTTTACCAGTGGAAAACCAATGAAGTGTGGAGGAAATACATCAGGAAACTCTATAAAAAATGGAGTCATATCACAAGTCAAGGATACTCACCCATGATAAAAATAGAAAAATAATTTTAAATTCCCCAAATCTAGATAATAATTTTTGGTTATAGGTGACCACCTATCCTATTCTTCATTAAATATTAGAATAACACAATGAGTTTAGTAAAGGAGACCCATCAGAGATAACAATTAATATTGGATTTATTCGAAATGATCCAATACATCTTAAATATGAATTCAAGTAGCTTCATATTAATACCTATAAATCTATATGAATGCTCAACACCTCATGAAGAGAAAAAATAAGTGGGACTATATAGTCAATCTTATCTTTTCAAACCAATGGGTGTATTTATATCCATCATAGAAGAAAAAATCTATATAGATAGATATTACATTAACAATAAAAAATGAAATAAATGAATGAGATTAAAAATGATCAAATAACAGTGTCAATAATTAAAATTATATAATGATGGTGCCTCTCATAGTCATTGGACTCTTATATACCTCTATTGGAGAATCTTCCACTACGTGATGAAGTTTCACATCAGATGCTCGTGGATAGAGTCCCTTTATACATAAAGCTTCTAGTTTCCCCATAGTTTGGGAAGATTCTGATGAACCCATGTGACTTCAAGGAGTCAAATAAACATGGAATAACATTTTTATATGACTCAAGAATCCATTGGAGCAACATATCTTGGATGTATCAATGAGAAACATTTATGAATTCCATATAATTTTACACTAGTTCCAAATCAAAGGTCCTCTTCGAAGAACAGTACGAGGTCTGAAAAACCCCTACTATCGAGAGTTACCATGAAATTCATCTAATTTCATTTTTCCATTTATAATTTTTCTGCTGCCCTGTAGAGAATAAGGAACTCCAGTCAACCCAGATGTTCCAACCAAGTCCATTACGACCATAATTTCTTTATCCAACACATTAGTATAAGAGTGAAAATTCAGTAAGAAATCCCATGAATGAATTTCAGCTCAAAGTCTTAACTCAAACCATTGAGTAGTCAACTTATCATTTTATACTTCCTCAGGTGCAAACTAAACATGCTTAGAAAAATCGCTCACATATTCTAACACAGATCTATCAGCCTGCTTAATCTTGATGAAATATAAATCCTTAGATAATAACGTCAACATTGGATAGAACTGATTTAGGAAAAGAGCCATGAATTCATTCCATTACATTACCTTAATCTTCTTTTTCTGCACCATAATATCCAAAAATCTCATTATATTTCCCTTTAGTATGAATGTGTCACACATCAACTTTATTTCAATTGGAATTTCAAAGATCGAAAATAAACATTTAATTATGATCAACCATTCATAATTATATTGAGGATCATTGGACCCATATATTGTAGGTGGATTCAAGAAAATAAAATATTGGTAATGATACCAAAGAACATTACCTTAAGGATCCACTATTGGAGCATAAATAGAAACAGTTGTCAGTGCTTGTCCAAAATCATAGATTGTATGCATGACCACTTCAACTAGACTCAGGTCCTTAAGTGGATTTACTCGATGTGGATCTAAAAAATCTTCCTCTAGTATCTAATTCAAGTTACTTATTATAGGCATGGTGATACACAATGTCCACACACCACAAAGAAGACATAAAATTAACACTGAGACTGATCAAAAATAGGAAATAAATGTAGGTTTCAGGAATAATAGAAGCATGGTTGGGCCGACAAACATCTAAAAAATTTAAAGTGATAAATGATTATTTCAGGATCAATATGATGATTAACTCCAATATCCATGGAATAAAATCAACAATTTAGATAAATATTAAATAGGTCCAGAACCAATAGAGTGTATCAACATATTTTGTTTATAATTGATGCAATTAAATTAAATAAATACATTCAAGGAGTTCTTTCTTTGTCGTTTTTTCTAACATTAGATCTACGGTGAGAATTTTGATGCTTTTTAGAGATAAATTGTAGATCTCTTCTCGAATTAAATCTCATGTGTTCCAAAAATCGATCGACATCATCGATGTATTCTTCATATGCTAGCACATAAGGTTCTTATGCTTTGGTCTTTAACCATCAATCACCTTGAGATTCGCTTCCAATGCTTTCTATTATTAGGTGGAGGATAGGTGCTGTAGTTATTGATATTGTTCGTCAAAAAAATATCTTTCAATGATTGAGAGATTCTTCTATATAATTTTGTTCTCAACCAAAAATTTAAAATCCAGCCTGTGGGTCTTGCCCTTAGCTCATAATATAATGATATGTAACTGAGAATTTAAACAAATATGTTATAATAATTAATTTTCACTTGTTTTGTTACTAATTTTAGTATTCCATGTGAAACCCCTATACCAAATAATAAAAAATGACATTATTTCTATTATATATTATTATCTTTAATGATACAATTAAATATTATTTTATTCAATTAATATTTAATCTTAATTTCTCCCTAGATCTTTTAACTCGCTCTTCTAATCCTCCGAAATATTAATCAAATCATTAATAATGACTATTTATTTATCAAATAAATAAATTAATCTTACTGCATTATTCACCGATAAATAAATGAAATGCGATAAGGAATACTTTAATAATTTTTATTCGACAGTAGTTAATAATATTCATTCAACATATAAAATAAAAATATATATAAATGATATTTTGGATACAGTTAGTGTGTGACCGTCGCTGACTCTTTCTCAGTGGCAATAGGCGAGCTTTCCTAAAGTCCATGGTTAGGGTCCAGAAACACAACATCTCACCCAAAGGGAAAGAGGTTAATTTCACAATGACATGTCACCTTATACAAAAACATATCATGTATTATAATACCTTTATCACAGTATATCCAATTGATGAGGTTGCATGCCAGTGTCATAAACCTATATGCTCAATAACTCGTTCTTTGACAATCCAAAAATAAAACTTTCGTAGAAATCCCCATGGACATGGATTTATTTTGGATATGTAATTTATATAAATGGTATTAAGATATTACCTTTAATTAATGAATAGAATGGATAAATCCTTTCTCACATTATTTGTTAATGCAATAATACTCATTACCCACCCAACATATCATACCTCTCTGTGAGCATTTTTCATCACAGTTTTAACCAACACATCAAAGTGTGCGACTTATAATAACAATTAATAATAATCACAAAGTCTATTGACCCTTACACATGTCCATAGATAGGAATATCCAATGAAAATTATAATTTGGATTTTCTATGTTGGGTCTTCTTTTCATAATATCCTAATATATATTACCAAGGGCATACACTATGAGAAGGTACCTCGAAGTCCAGTGAGTCTCCATACATGATAGCATGTATCAATATTTTCCCTTAAATGATATCATCTAACCATAGAACAATTATTCAAGAATAATTTCATGGAACTTCCGGGTTCTCATAAAAAAGGGAACTTCTATAACCTTTTAGTGTGATAGCTAATCTTGGGACATTATCACATGTTTTATTATGTAGAGGAAGAATCATGATGTGATAAAGAATTTATTAATATTCAAAACCAAGAATGAAGTTTATCATAAAGTAAAAATAATTTGTTCTTAAAAAACCAACTCTATAAAAAACACAAATTTATAAGAAAACAAGACCTGGATAGAAATCTATCCAATTTAAAAAGAAGGTAAAATAGTAGAACTAATCCTTAAGAAAACATTCCAAAACTACCCATGGTGTATTATGGTTCAATACCGGAGATCTATCCCGAAAATAATTTGTAATTACTTCTTACATCCTAAAAAGATTAGATATTTATTACTAACATCAAGACAAGAAGCTCAACCTAGAGCTATGATACCACTTTGTCATGATCCAATCCAGGTTCCTTAGTAACCCGATAATAGAACTCTCATGGACATAGCTTGAAGTGCATTATCTGTTCTCACTGGTTAGCAACTAGCACTTGAAATCACACAGAAGAAGAAATCATGAATTAATTTTCCATAAAAATTACTGATGTAGGATAGACAAGTCAGTATGCGTACAAAAGGGATCTCCATAGGGAGTAGTGTACAAGATTTCAAATGGGTAAACAATCAATATGAACCATAAAAAATTGCCTGAAAACAGGAAGAAAACACAAGTCTCAGTGGACACAACTCTTTAAGACCAAGGATCGATAGCTACAACCACCACAAAGTGGTTCTTTACCCTTTAGTTTACATGGATGAAGAAAATATACAAACACATGGAGGCGCATGTAGAGTGTGAGCTAAAAGCCTATTAAGTTTAGAACAAGGGTTCCATAATATATACCAGAATTTAATTAACCAATTAATTCTTCAAGGTTTATAAAATTATGTAAGGATGTTCATATCATAAATAATAAAGAATCAAGCATTACATTTCAAATGATGGATATAAATTAAAAAAATGGATTCATAAACAATGTATATAAAATAGTTTTTATAAATTAATTAGGCATCTAAAACATTTTACAAGAATTGCAACACATTTATATCTCATATATAAACATGTTAGCAACATGGTCATCTACCAAAAAAGGTATGCTAGTACCGGGTTATGGGAACCTCACTCACTCTAAGGTGATCACACTAATATATTTATAAACTCATCCCTTGGAAACTATTAAAAGGAAACTCATCACCATCCCATTAGATATGTGACCTGATGGACTATGATTTTTTTAATTGTAAATTTTCAAAAGAGTGTTTTCCCTATGACTCACTAACTACCAAGGATTTCATGTTCTGTAGTACTAAAAGTGATGAGAAAATTATTTTAAAAATGTTCAAAACACAATTCCTACCACTCCCCCATTCTAAGTGTACCAATTTTTCATTTAAATGAATTTTTTAAAAAAAACCATGCGTTTTTTCAAGATAAAAAATCAGGCTTCTATAAAAAACCAATTTAATCAAACTTCGATAAAAATCTTAAAAAATAAATCTCATTATTTAAATTTGAAAATTTAAATACCGCGTTTTCCCAATAAATTTTCAAACACACCCAAGTATAATGAAAAAGTGGGGGGGTCCCCAATTTCCTTCTATAAATTAAATTTCACATCCAAACCCGCTAATTCAATAGAACTTGTCTTTTAAAAACCCAATTGAATGCAATTTAAATTTATTAAATTTAAATCAAACAATTTAATTTAAATAAATAATTTCAAGGTAAATTAAAATTTTCCATGATAACGGAACCACATACCTTTTTCATGGAAACACAAACACCATGATGTTACCTGCCGACAAGATTGAAGGAAAAAAGGATCTAGGAACACCATATTGAAATGAAATTTAGGAAAATGTATTTTAGATCCATCAATTCCTATGTGATCTATTAATCTTCATGAATTTAAAGAGAAAGAGACTGAGGGATAGAGAGATATCATACCTGGTGAGTCACACCACAACAAAAAAAATGATCAATCCCTGGAAAAACCAAACTATAATGGTCTGAGGGCCCAAAAATATTATAGAAATGTCTCTTTTTTCAAGAGAAATATAATATGTAGAGGAGGAAATAAAAATTTATCCCTGATTCGAATTAAAAAAACCATCAGGTCTTTAAATGATGTACATCCCAATTACACATTGTGTTATTAAAAAATCCCATAAAGGATAAATACCAATAACTTTTTTTAAGAAATATTTATTATTATATTATAATTCACAAGGAGTGTAACCATATTACACTTCAAGTAATCCAAATAAAGATTTATGTTGAAAAATCTAACAAATCTCTAACTTCACAATTATAGGTGTCCTTCAAATTCCTTCTCTTCCCTACCCAGACTATGAAAATAGAAAACAATGAAAAGTCTGAAAACATACCTGATCAAAAGGAAAAATGATGTTACATAAAAGAAATAAGTGTTGAATATTTCATAAATATCACAGAAACATAGGGAGACCAAAAATTATTCCCTTAGGCCAGACTTGATTTGTAAGCTATTTAACCACCTGTATAATAAACATAAATTTTTTATACTTATATAATAGATTATAATTCATACATATAATTCCATACATGATTTAATTATAATATAATATCACCAATTAATTATAAATCCTTCATTAGCTGCATAATTTTAGGTTTTAGCTGCTTCATTTTTCGTCTATGTTTCGATTCAATTGTTATGGTCCTTGCATCTTGTTTAAGGTTCTTTAATTTCATTAAATTTAATCTTGATATAAATATAATAAATAATTATTAACCCCATGTTTAGAAACATTTATAGAAGTATGATAGATAATAATTAATTACAAAATTCTTTGAGACCGGAATACGTACACATTCATGATTGATATGTTCATTTTATAAAATGAATAAGAAAACTAAGACAAATAATATTTTACCATTTTAGAATAATTTTTATATCTTAGATATTATATATATTTATTAAATCCAAAATTATACCCATCAATTATAGACGGTGATAGAAAATTAATCCTATAACTACACAGAGGTGGTAGTCCAAATGTACGCACGAGCAATACTGTCATTTTTAGTCAAGGGAAATGAGGTGGAAAATGGTTGTAGCATATTATTAATAAAATATTACTATATTGATGGTACATGAGTAATTATATTTGAATTTATACAATATATATAGCGTAATTATGATAATAAATTATATATTAAGGAGTTAGGTATGTTAATTAACTATTCTTTGAGTGACCTCCATGGGATTATAACTTTAGACTTCATAGGATGGTCTTTGGGTACAAATATGATACTAATAAATAAGGGAAGAAATATATGATTATTTTTGTGTTGTTATTTGTTGATATATAGGGATCGATGTTTGTGAGTAAGGGGGAAAAGATGGTCCCTTTTATAAGTGTGGGGAGAGACAAATATTGAATTACTTAAAAGATTTATATAATATAAAAAACATTTATTGTGAATATGGATACAAATAGAAAATTAATTATATTTAATAAATTATATTGTTCAAATACCAATAAAAATTATTTTTTAGACATCTTATTTGTTAATTTTACCCTTATATCTTAGTTTAACTCCCTTTTTATCCAATTTTAACCATTAGCATGATATCAAATTTTGATTAATTTTACAGTTAATTATGAACAATATTCAAAATGGCCTAAATAAGGAAAATTTTAATTTATAATTTTAAATATGGATCACATTTTCTAAAATTTATTTTGGATAATCTGTATAAATAAACATTAAAATAATTTCACTAAATGCAAGAATGGAATATTTTGAAAAAATAAATATTTAAACATTAAAATATATAGAATTTTCTTCCATGACTTGTAAAAAATATTATATGAATGTTAAAAATATATATATAATTGAATAAGAAGTCTAAAAATATCAGTATGATCAATAATAAATAATGATTTAATTTAGAAGAGATTACATACAAAAAAACAATATTTTGATAATAATGTTTTCTTAAATAAAATTGTTTTTCCCCATTCCTACTCATTAGATAACAAATTCATGAATAAAATTATTTCAAAATAGGAGTTTTAATCATTAAATAATTTTATTAAAAATCTAAATATTATATATTAGTAATTAATCAATACCTTTGAATTAAGGAAAAACATTTAGTATATATTTCGTAATGTGGTTAATCATTTTAATACCTATTTGTAAAAAAATATTTATAATAATGGTTATAATAAATAATTCTTCTTTTAGACATGAGTATTTTAGTAAATCAATCTATCCGATACTTGAAATTTATCTCAAAAGAAATCATATAAAATCTTATAGCGTTACATAGACCATTATACTTATAGGATTGGTATTTTAGTATGTCCATGACCTATAAGACATATAGAGGATATTTGGGACATTAATTGGGTAGATTTTTGTCATTATAAAGGGTAACAAGGGTTTATATACATGAGGATAAAAGGTTCCATTTTATATGTCAGATTAGTGAGACCCTTATAAATATTAAGAACTATAGAATATAATACTAGTCATTCTTATAGAGAGTTGATAAAATATAGAAAAATTTAGATCATATGACAATTTAATGTATAAATACACTATTCTAATCTAATTTATACAAATTTTTGAGATATTAAAATCATTTTCTCTTACATTAAACCCCATCAATAAGCCTTATATCCCTTACTACATTGAAATTTTTTAATCATTATATCTATTAATTATTACTAAAAATGAAATTGAATTCATTATCATGTTTGAAAATGATAATTACAAATATGGAATAACATTTTTAATATTCAATTTCCTCATGTGGTAAAAATTAAATTCAATATATGTTCAGTTGATTTTTTTTAGAAAATTAAACTTTTTAATTATAAAAATAATTTTCATCAAAAAAATATAGTGATTAATCACATGTAAATATTTATATTATGTTATAAAATAATAATACCTTTTTTAAATAAAACCTAGAAAAAATATAAAAGAACATTCTAGAAACATTTTTTAATGAGAAGAAAAAAATACAATTTATCTGAATCAAAATAGTACATAGATATGTAAAATTCAAAGAATAGTTTTATAAGTAAACATTATATTTTTAAATGCATCAAATTAATTATTAAATGTATATGTCTTTTTAAAAAATGAATAATATAATTTAAAATCATTTTTATATTTAGATAATATAGAAAAGATATTTTGATGGAAAAAATTAACTACATTTTACAAATAATAATTTCTAAAATTAAATAATTTAACTTATAAATATCACTATGTAATATTTGAGAAGAAAATATAATTAAAAAAATTATTTTTTTAGATTGAAAAATAATAATAAACTATTTTAAATACATTAATGAATATGAACCAAAAAAAATATAGTTATAAATCATAAAATTGACTAATTTCTATGATTACATTGGTTTTTCGGAGTAATAGTTTATTTATATTTGAATCTACCCATACAACGTACCATTGTGAATCTAGAATAACAGATTTTCTATTATTTTTCAAATAGAGTTTCAAATTAGTATCATGAGTTCATACATGAGAAAAAAATAAATGGGTGAATAGGATTTGTCATTAAATGATAGGATTCCCTAATATAAAATTATTTGGGTATAATGTAATATTTATAATTTAAATTCATAAGGAGTACGACATGATGGAATTGAACGTTATTTAGAATATTATGAGACGCATTAGAGTGATCATGTTTTATTTTTTTCAATTATACACATCATATTAGGTATACATTTCTCTAAAGGAATGAAATTCCATTTTTTTAAAATTGTGTATGGACATCATTAGGAAGAAAATTTTCTTCTATTAGTATTTATAATTTCATTGGATGTTTTTTATTGGAATATTATCCAGGCTATTTATATAACAAAAAATATCTCCATTTAGAGGAAGGATCAGTTTTTTTGGGGTACCAAACCTATTTATTTTAAATGGTGTTATTTTGTACATAATGAAAGGAATAAATTGATCCATGAATTAAATATATATATATATATATGAATATTACATATGGATTGGATAACTCATTAACCAGGCTGAAATTGTTTTCTACATTCCCATAATCTACAACTTCGGTTGTAGTAAAATAATGTGGAGAATCTATGAATAAATATAAAATGATTCCATATAGAGTATTTGGGGAATCCTATATCGACATAAATAATTCACCTTAACAATTTAAAATATTTTTTTATCCACAACATATTCCAGTTGTGTAACTAGAAATCCATTTTACTGTCATTCAGAAGAAGAATAACATTAGTTAGTAGTTTGCTCACCTATATTCCTATAAACACCTATATATTTGTGGAGGACTCTTAAAGTAGTGATTACACATATTGAAGTAATCATGAACAAATTATTTCTTCACTCAATCCAAGAAGAGTATTATTACTTGAACACTTGGAGAGAATTGAAGAACCTAGTGAAAAGGGTGGATCAACCCATGGAATATCAAGGAAGCTACCAATGGGATAAAAGAAAACTTTTAATGGTAAATTCTTGATATAAAATATCATTGGGGGAAATTATGCAGACACTTGTACGTGGAGTATACTACTGCACTGAAACTGGAAAAGGGAGTTTCTTACCCTTTATGGTGCTGTATGAAAATGAACATCCCCATGTTTGAAGAAAAAAGTTAACTATATAATAGGGATATTTGACTGATATATTTGGTTATATATTTGGTTTAAGACCCCACAATTCATTTCAAACAGCTCAGTGTCAGAAATCTCTTTTCCGGTGGATAGATTAAATAAGTGATTTATCAATGAGATACTAGATCATAAAAAATAGATCTGTAACTCTATTATGATATTAAAGGATCCAGTCTACTTAATTTTTACTCACAGTAGCTCTGTATCCTTCAACAAGGTTGGTTTTTGAAATATCAAACCTGTATAGCAGGTAATCGATTGTATTAGAGAAATGATTATTTGTTATATTATGGTAACATAAAATTATATTTAACAAGGAATTTATAAACTATCAAATAATAATAGCAAGTTAGGTATAGTTTAGTGGTATCCAATTACCCTATATATTCATCTGTTTTGTTTATTGATAGGATAAACCCACCACTAATCACTTCATTGAAAGAAATTGGGTGAATATGATATGTAACTTAATCCATGTTTAAATTGAACTTTAGATACATATGGATTATTTGGGTTTATTATCTCGGAGCTGGTTTCATTATATGTGGAACTATATAACCATACAAAATTATCATAACATGATACTTGTAGGAAGATGATGAAATATTTATGAGGCCTGAAATTAATCTTGAAACCCATGTTGGGGATACTTCTAGAACATCATCATATTGAAATCAGGATATCTCATAGTGAGGCCCAAGGTCTTATTCAAATTGAAATAACATTCTCACACCCTTAGTAAATTTCTCCCACAATCCCTCTATGCAAGAGAGTACAAAAAATGGTCCTATATGATGATAGATGTGTTTGAGGTCTCCTTGTGTTGGTATGAAATTATACACCAATGGGTTGTTTGATCAAAATGTCATGAGGGAAAAAGGGATCAATCAAGACACACAGTGATCATTGGTAATGGATTTCATCGACATTTATAGACCCGATAACTCACTCGCAATAGAGGCAATACAAATTCATATTGGAATATCTATTTACATACATTGAAATATCAATTTTAAGGTTGTCATTGTAGATTCTAATTTGGTGTTGACGTTCCTTCTTTGATTGATACCCAATTATTGGCCTCTAATCTATCCCATTATTGAACACAAAGGGATCCTCAGTCAATACATAAAGGTATGTCACATATGGTGTGAGAGATAAATGGAAACTGACCAGTTGGATTCTAATGGAAACTAGGATGATCAATTTATTATTTAATCCTTTATTCTTTCTTTAACTTTGGATAGAAATAATGTTGTTGGATGTAATTATTTGGGGATCCACCACATTAGACATCTGTGAACTTTTCTTGGAGCAAATTCACTTTATAATAATAATATTTTTTTTAGTGAGTGGTTTTAGATTACCTAATAATTTGTTATTTACAAATTCATATTAAATATTTTAATATCATAAAATATGAAATTATAAAATTAAATTACTATATATATATTTTTTGATTACTTTTTATTAGTCAACTATTTAAATGAAAATTGTTTTTTATATTCATTTTTTATAATTTCATAATTCTTATATAGTATATTTAAGATTATTTTATTTAACAAATATATGTTATGTTACTTATTAATATACTTATTAATTGGAAAAAATGGATAAAAGTTGGAATAATTTACCCAATTTTACACCAAAAAATGTTAAGAAACTTGTCAAATGATCAAATTTTTAGTTACTAATTTATCAATTGAAGAATAAATCTAAATGTCTCAATTATAATTTCATATGTTAGATAAAATAAAATTAATTTTATGATACTGACACATTTAAATAATTATAGATGGATATGTGAGGTGAATTTTCCATGGGGAATTAAAAATTATACAATATTAAGTGCGACCATTCTCATAATGAATAACCTACATCCTCAATAGTTGATAATGAAATTTAAAACACGAATAAATAAAATTTTTTCAATGCAGTATGAAATTATGATGAATGATGCACATTATTTTCCACTATTTATAATTTATAATATATTAATACCATGGTCAAGAAAGCTATTAAATCTCATTAGTTTGATCAAATAATTAAAGATGGAAATAAAATTTTTTATAATGGTTTATGTAAATAAGAAGGATTTTCATTTCTAGTGCAGATGAAATATGTCATGTATATATGCATAATTTATGATATAGAATTGTTAACGATATTATAGTATTTCAATAATGTTTTTGTTAAAATATAAGACCCATAAACATTTTTTGATATAAATTTTATATTTAATATCATTTGTATCATTTAAAAAAAGGTACATTCAATTCTCAATTACTGTATGTAATATTGAGGAGATGATTCATAAATATTATAGTATAATATATCACATAATTATAAATATATATTTATAATTCATTATGAATTTATATATTTGTTTACTAGAAATAAGAATAAAGATAAAACTAAAAATACTAAAAAGGATTAAAATTACTTTTCAATAAAACAATGATTGAAAGTATTTTCCACATCATATCAAACTAAAAATAAGATGATGTGTATTATATATAAATAATAATACTGATGAGTTTTTTAAACAAATAAAAGATAAAAATGTATGGAAATCCTTTGATAAAATATATTTGTAGTCATATTAAAATCCAAGGATTGTGTATTTTGGAATCATTGCTAATATGTTTCACCAATTCATGACTCAATATATAACTCATAACATTTGATTAATTATTTTGAACTCCTAAAATTTACCTTCATAGATGTGTATTATGTTTCAATGATACCCCAGGATCCAAACCCATATTTTGATATGTCATGTATATAATAAGGTAAAAATTATTTTAAAACCAAAATAGTACAATGACTGCTTATATTAAAACCAAGAAGCACCAAACTATATTTATACACTGAATGATCCTCAGAAAACCATCATATTACCCCAAAATCAAAATTAAGATAAAACTTATGTAAAAAACATATATAATATAATAATCATTTATGTGTTTTGGAATATGTATTTACCCATTGAAAAAAGTAAAATACCAACAACAGAATAAGGTAATGTTTCCATTATTTAATAGTGCCCAAATATATATAATATTAACTAGATAAAATGGAAACAAACATTACCGTTAATAAAAAGAAATAAAAATAAACAAAAATAACCGTTTAAGTTACAACACCCATATAGTTATAGATGATATCAATAAAATAAATTATGAATTTTTTTACTACAATGCCTTCAATTTCATAATGTTTTATGACTCTTGATCCAAGCCACCACCAGCTTCCCACCAAACAAATTGACTCTACTCACAACTTCTGGTGAACTATTCCAATGTTTGGAACCTATAAGTTTGCAAATTCTACCCTTTCACGTTGAATTATGTTCTTTCATTACCTCTAGGTTACATAATTCCATGATCCACATGTCATTTTCCACATTTCATGTTCCACGTGTCATGTTCCACATGTCATGTTCCACTATTTATAAAATATATTTATGTAATTCCAAAATCCATAAAAAATCAATCATATCCAAAACATCAGTTTCTAGAACCTAGAATAATAATATCTCACTTGATAACTACTTTAAATGGACTCCACATAGTCCACCAGGATATATTCAAATATTACATTCTCTCATCCATTAGTTTTTTCTTCTATGATATTTTGACCAATTATAATCCTAGTCCCACTAAGGCACACCACCATATCTAAATTTCCTAGATTTTGACTTTAGATTATTTTTCCATTAGATTATGAATCTCACAATCCTTTCATATCTCTAGTACCCCATCATATATATAATTTTCAATGAAGTTATACTTTAGGTTAATATAATTTATACAAGTGTGAAATGTTTTTATTATTCACAATATGAATCATACTCTAACTGCTATAGAACAATATTCTATTTTCCCACCATCTTCCATGTTCCTCCAAACAACTCTTTATTAAAATAATACCCCTAAATCATTAATTACAATAAAAATAGATTTTTTTGCTAACATTTCAACTATATGTTTATTTCAATATATACAATTCATAAAAGTACATCCAGAATAAAATAAAACTAAATTTACACTATTATGTGTTCTTTTATCTCCTCCAAAGTCTACATCCAGAACCCAATATGAATGACCATCCATTTTAGAGTAAGATTTGTTATGATTTATAAATTTGATAAACTAATGAGTCCACTTCATAACTTCCAATTGTTTCTTAAATGAGGCATATATGAATCCAATAACTACTGCCATAACATATGTAATGAATGTTCTTGAAAAAAACCATGGAAAATATATAATTTACCAATTATGAATCATATGGAACCCTCACTATATTCAAAAACGCATCATATATTATGTGTCCCTAATCCTAGGAAAACTTGATTTATTATATAATGGGTTATTTATTGACTTATATTTGTTCATTTTGAATCATTCAACAACCATGAGATAATTTTATTATAAAAAAATCATTAGTTTTGAAGTCCATACTAATACATATCCCAAAAACCCATTTACTGAAACTATAATATTACATATTGATTGTTTTTGAATAATTATCTTTAAACTATTCCAGTTGTTCCTACACTGTTAAAAATTTGAGCATTTCAGCCACATATAATTGAAAAATGAGGAAACTACCATTTTTTTTACACATTTTGATATTTAAAAGGATTCACATTTCACTAAAATAATTCACATTCTTCTCTAATGGCATCAAATATTCAAGCCCATTTTATTGGTTCTTGATTCAGCCCAATGAAACTATATTGGAGACAACACACAAGTCCATGCATTCAATTTTCAAAAAAACATTTCATCCAATATATATATAGATCTATCCATCTAAATATATATTAAGGAAAATAAATATCACATCTAACACGTAGAAAATTGTCCTTCTATTGAAACAAGGATGAGCATTTTCAACATCATGGACATCATCACAATTAAAGAAAAGATCAATCGAAAAAATAAACATTCAAATTATTGAATTCCCTTTATATCCAAGATCACCTTGAAAAATTTCCTAACACAAAATAATTATTTTAATTGGTTAACCAACATATTCTATAAAATTATTATAAAAAACGTAATTTCACTACCAATCATATTATAGATACATGAAAGGAGTCTATCTCCTCCTTATTTTCTAACAAATAGTATTTTGTTTTTCACATGATTCTCAAATATTCTTAGATCAATTGTTTTACTTATCAATAAAAAATTATAGGTATGTGATACATATTATAAAATATGTTGTACACAACATTTTAGGATACATGAATTTCTCTAAAATATCATAGGTTGAGTTTATGTATCTTCCACATATACATGATTTTATATGAAGGTATATTTCTATGTGATTTCATATATTAGTATGAATTATGAGTGGATTAAATATATTACAATCACTGAATAAATTCAATGAATAATTACAATAATAATATATAGATACTGATTTGTTTAATATTGATGAAAAATTTCATTTAATAAAATTAATTTTTGATTGATATATAAAGGGATGAGTCCCTCTTCTTTGGTATGAAAAATTTTATTCAATTATTCTGATACTCTCTTTGTCCTAATAAATAGTTTATCACTACTTTAATGGGCTAGGAATCCTTGTTAATTTATTTATAATTGAGAAATTTTTTGGAATTATATGACTTGATTAATTAACTTCGAGGTAGAATTATTTAATCTGCTCTTATGGTAGCCTTTATCAAGTATACAAGGAAGATTAAAATTTGGTTTACACATCACATGAAGTACACCTTGTTGATTCTATTTATTCCCATTATATTTTATTTTATTTGCGAATATATAGAGCTCTTTTATAGGGTTAGGTTTTCTTACATTATTCATAATATAAACATATATAACCCACTAGTGGAATTCGATAATTTTTTCATTTTAATTCAATGTGTTTCTATACCTGTAAAATGAATAAAAAATTTAATGAAATCATAACAATTTTTCTCCCTCACAGAGTTAAATTATATGATAACAAAATTTTAGGATCACCACTCGATATTATATTAAGATGTAGATATAATATGGAGTTAAATATGGGGTTTACATTAAGATGTACATATTCTATAACCTGAATCCAAGGAAATAATTTGAGGCCATTTATAAATTATTTACAAATAATTTAATTAGATAATTTTGAATATTGATTGAAATTATAATTTTTTTATAATTTAAATTACTATAATATGCTCATGGTGAATTTTTTTAATGTTTTTAAAATAATTATTATAAATATTCCATTAATATTAAATAGTTAATACGAAGAATATATAATTTTTTTAAAAAAATATACGGTCTTTAAAAATGTATTTTATTAATATTAAAGGTAATTTTACATACGATCAAATTATATATCCTGAAATTTAATTATTAAATAATGTATATATTATGAAATTTTAACGGTATTTTAAAAAGAATTCATAAATTACTTGATTAAGGATAAAATATTATGATTTTTTATTTACCATTTTAAATTTTTCAAAATTAATTTATTAAAAGTAATTGAATTAAACGGAACATTATTTAATATATTATTTAGTGGATATAAAATTTGTTTCAATTATATATTTTTAGGGTATAAATACTTTTTAAATAGGTGATATTTAGATTATATAAATAGATAACATAATTGAAATAGGGTTATAAAATGTATATAATTTATATAATTTCATATATCAAATTTAAAATGGAATAAGGTGAATGTTATTAAATAATACATAATGAAATTGGATATAAAATTATTATATCTTCAATAAAAGACTATCTATATTTTTTAGTTTAACTATAAAATGTTAATAATATGTTTTTATTTATGAACATATTATAATAGTTTACCTTAGGTTTCATTTTATTGAATTTTTTTTATATTTTGTTACTTTTTTTACTCATGTATATATTTTTTTATAGATTTTGAATAATGAGTATGATTTATTTATGTGATAAATTGTTTCTATGAGAAGGAAAATTTTATTTTATTCTAAATGAGACAACAAAAACAATTTCTTCTCTTATACATCTTCCCCAATTTTTTATATATTTATGTTTTTATGAATAGTTTTTTATATTTCTTTTTCATATTATGCACTCTAGATATCAGGAATTTAATATTATCTTGATTAATGTCCCCTTCGAGAGAGAGAATATTGGTTATAAAACCCACTATCATGGAGGATTTTACAGTGTTTTATAAAGGTGAAAGGTTCAATTTTTGTCTCTATAGGCTAACACATTTATATATTATCAATATCAAATTACTCTATGACTTATTAGAAATTATTATATACCTTATGTATAAAATGAATTTTTATATTTATAAATATTCTTGGCTGCTATTTTTGGGTGAGTAACACAAAATTATGGGTTGGTTAAAAGATAGTCCTTAATGTTGGGGAGAAAACATTATCAAGGTAGACATAATAGATATTCCAAATAAAAATCATTATATGAATGAATACAGAAAGGAAAAAAATGATGAGGCAAATATTTTATAACATGAGACTTTAATAAGTTTAATATGAATATGTTTTAAATTCAATTTTTAGATTTTAAAGAACAATCATTAAATAAAAAGTGTTAGCTTCCTAAAAAAATGTGAATTCTAATTCCATCGATCTTCTGAAAATGTATTTTTCCAACAAATAGGAATTTCCTTGGTTAATATTGTGTTTTGATACAAAGTAAAGAGTGACTCTAAATTACCATATCAGGTAGTTATAAGCTAATGTGTGGTGTCCCTAGATTGTCCTTTTTCATCTCATTTAAATGTTTTTTGGGTTACACATACCTAAGAAACCAAAATGGTTTGGATACCAGGGGAATAGATTCAAATATTGTCTATGTAATGGATACATACAATGATTTCTCCACTTAAATATCCTTTAATAACAACTATCTTCATCATATTTATAGTTTATGCAAATAACTAAAGTAATTATGTGGAAACTCAATTGAGGTTAGTTATTAGTTAAATACATATCATGGATCACTAAATAGATATTATTTTCTAGTTCATTATTATTATTGAGTACTTTTTAAAAAAATCAATGATTGAAATATTTGAAAAATCATTTTATCCCACTAATATACCGTTATTATTTATTATATCTTACATAGATATAATTATATTGAGATCACTTATAAGTATAAACTATAAAAAAGATAGATATTGGTATCTAGGGATGAGAAGAGTTCATGAAGATAATAATTCAATGAATAAACATTTAAACATTATGGAGATAAATTTTGACAACTCTTATTCAAGTTTATTGAATATGGGGTTTTAAGGAACACATTTTTGTCAAGAAAAACAAACTCAGAGATATAATGAAATTTAAAAATGGTTAATTGCAACTTCATATTGGTAATGTAGAAATGTTTTCTACATTAAATGTGGAAATTATGATCTACATCTAAATAGAGATCTTGTAATTTAATTATAGAACTAATATTAGGTTCCAACTGTAAATAAAAATTTTATTTTAACAATTTTTTTGGAAAATAAGGGATTTTAATTCTATATTAAGGGATAATATTAATTTATTGGAAAGAGTAAAATGTTTTGTATCATTGAAAATATAATAAAGGTTTTAAAAATTTTATATATGGATATTCCAATTTATAATATTCAAAATAAGATGGTCTAGGTTCAATATAATCCTGGCTATGTTTGGAATTATCACCGTATATGAATAAATGATAAACCCATCTAATGAATCCATAGAGATAGGTTACTGAAAGTATTAAATTATGAATCATTGGAAAGATGAAAATACAATTTATTATGAAGGATAACTTGAGAACATTTTAGAAAAAAGGTGTATGTTCTAGTGGATAATTTAATCTCATACATAGTGATGTGTGTGGAATAATGATTATACAAGTGAGTGGTGGTTTTATGTAATTTTTTAACCTTATTGATGACTTAATGCAGTATTTTTTTTGTTGATCTGATGATCAGTAGCCTGAATCTTTTAATAATTTCAATGAGTTTCAAAACAATGTACAAAATAAACTGGGAAAATGTACTCAGATTCGCTAATTTGATTGGGGTATTGGATACATGATCTAGGAATTAATTGACCATCTAAGAAATTGTGGAATTATTTCATAACTCACTCCTCCTAGAACACCATAATGGAGCCATGTGTCTGAGAGGATGATTCATACCCTATTTTACAGTTTTCAATCAATGATGATTCAGTGTACCCATTCTATTTCATTTTATGTTTATTATCTATACATTACTACATTCATACTAAACGATCCTCCATATGAATTAGTCTGAACGCAACTATAAGTGAAATGGGATATGAAACATATTATAACATCTTTTATGAGAATCTGTGTTTTTGGAGAATTAACACAATTATTGGATTCTAACAATCATTTCCCTAAGATATAAAAATTCATATTTTTTAATATTTAAAATAAAAGAATGAAAATTATTTAAAAACCCCTAAAAAACACATAATGTTTATATTTCTTTCATGTGTTTATTCTGAGAGGAAACACATGGATTAGTTAGCTTATGTGAGGAATGTATAACTTGGAGATGTTCATGAATAATAAATAGTGAATGTTCCTATGATGATGGTTGAGTTGATTCCACAAAGTGTTATGGAATAAGAATTGACTCATATTACAAAATAACCATGATGGTTTGGAATAATTCATCAGTAACCCAAGAGGTAAGAAATTATTATGAATAATGATGATGATTTATTGTTCATAAATAATGAAACTACTTACTAATATGAAGATATTGATATTTATAACGATAAAAAAATGGTTAAAATACGTAGAATCATATATGGAACCCACATAACCATCCTTTGGGACATAGTGAATGCATCTGAAGGGGTAAAACCCCTAGGGTGATAACATGGTTTCCATATGAAAATATATATTATATATGGAGTTATTACCTATCAAGGTCACGTTGTAGATGTGGTTTATAAGAAAATTTATTGTATTGACTATGAAGGATCGTTTTCAATAATAGTGATTATTAAGTAATTTTTTGATTGTAGTTGTTATAATAGATTGTTATTATTATTAGATATATAAAATTTATTTCCAAACATAAATCATTTATTCTGTATTTACATAGGTATTTTTGTAAAATACAATTTAATGGTTTTGATGTTCCAAATGGTCCTCTGACTGTATACATGTTGCAACAGTCGATTTATGGACAAAAAAAGTTCCTAAATGTTGAAATATCAATTTTGATGATGAAATACATGAGTTTTATTTCATAACTAATGAAAATTATTCTATTTTTATATAATTTAATTAGAGTGATAATATATGTGTTTCTAATATTTTACATGGATTACATACTTCCTATCAAAAATGAAATCCTAAAACATCACTTCGTAACGATATAACTGGGTAAATGCTACTTGATAAAAGACATGGGTGATGTTGATTACATAACAGGTAAGAATATAAATAGATGTGTATATATATATATAATTAGATTATTTGTATTAGGGAAGACATGTAAAACCATGATATTTTGTGAATTTTTTTTAATTAATTTAATATTTATGATATTTTTCTTTTCAATAAACACTGAATATATCTGGTGTTATAGGAAATAACTTTTTTTCAAGATTTTTATACAACACCAAGTTAAGAATTCACTACACATATCACACACATTAAATTTAGAAACCAAAGAACAGTTTCTGCCTTATGTTACACACTATTCCATGTTCATTCGATATCTTACGTCGCACAAAATATATAGTTTTACCAAACAACAATATGATATTAATAATATTGTTAATATATTATTATAGCTACCACTTAGCTGTTGGAATGGAAGTTATGAATAATATTAAAAAAAATTGATTATATTATTAAATAATTTATAAGAAATTAATCATTTGGTTATAAATTAGTTATAAATTAAAGTAAGAACTACTGGAAAAATAATTCATAACCATAGAAAACTATTATAATATACAGAAAAACATATTATCTCAATAAATTAATCAAAACAATATTAATAATATAATTAATTAAATTATATATATTATATTTTAAAAATATACTTTTAACACCCATCCAATATATATTAAAGGCATAATATAAGAATGAATCCAATTATATTAATTAAAAGACACATTATAATAAAGGAAATTTTACACCCTTTTAATAGAGTACCCATTTCAAATATAATTTTTGTATTTTTTATATTTTTTATTTTATAAAATATACTAAATATTTGAATGAAAAATAATATTATTTTCTTTTGGTAAATTTTTCGTGTTCTTATGCAAAGCATCATATTTTTACGAATAATGAATAATATTTAATTTTAGATCCAAACATTATTTTCATACAATTTATTAATATTGTAAAATAAATTTGAAAATTTATTTTAAAGTATAATTTTGTCAATTTTATATTATCATAAACATATTTATGTTATTGTAAACAAATTAAGATTAAAATTAGGTTTAAAAATATATCAAAATATAGAAAATTTTTACATTGGAAAATTGCTTTGATGTCTAATCTATGGGATTAAATCTAAATTAAATTCTTCCACTTCTATACATAGAATTTGGTAAAATATATTCCCTATTTTTAATAAGAATAATTTATAATATCTTAAATAGTAAAAGTATTTTTTTATCCAAAAAAATTAGTTAATGTAATTAAAATTAATTACAATGATTAAGGTAAAAACAAGATTACTTGATGGTTAAACATTAATCATAAGACACTAAATGACCTAGAAAGTTTTCCAAAATCTTTTTTATGGATATATTTAGATCATGTCACCTCTTTTTTCTAATTTTTACAATTTATGGAATAACATTATATAATGGAGACCTCTAAATATTGTTTACCTTTTTATATTTACAAAAATGCCACTTGTCCTCCATGAAAGGGAACCCACACCCCTCACTTCCTTACACATCTCAAGAAACATTGTATACAATAATATCTAGAGACATATCCTCCCAAAAAAAATTTTATACCCTTAATACTCTATTTGGGTATAAATGTAAACAATAAAAAACTTTCATGCAAACAAAGAAGAGTTACCCAAAGAAGAGTTAACATCCTTCCACAATATCCATTGTTTTATTTAATTATCTTCTAGCTAAAATATTATTATTACATTGTTATGTAAAAATAGAAATATCCTAAATATACTAAAATATTTTTATTATATATTTTTAACTACACATACACACACATCAATCTAATGAGAAAATAACTTACCTTTTTCTGTATGGAAAACATCCATCTCACAAAACATTGTTGTTTCTTTCTGTTAAACATATCATAGTAAAGAATTATGATGGAATATATATTTTTATATATTTTATATCATATTTATGATGTATTTAGGCATATTTTATTAATATATAAATATTACATCAATATTTTTTAATTTTTTAATCACGATAACTTTGTTTGTGGACATATAGAATATCTCCACCATAGAATGATGTGATTCATTCCCACCTTACATGGAATGTATTCTGGATGGGTTTAGTGAAATTATATTATATTTATGAAATAATAATTTTACTGGAATATTATTATTATATATATACATATTTTACATTTACTTTCTTTCTTCCAATATGAAAATATAACAGAAACAACGTTCAAGCATATATATAACCTACCATTTCCATAAAAAGTGTATCCAACTTCATATTTGATTTTAATATAGATAATAATTAAAATATATATATATAATTAATAAATATGATATTTATATCATGTTTTACATTCTTTAATGAAGTAAATCATGATCTTTCTATTTGGATCATGAATAACAAGTCCAAACATTTATATAAAAGCAGATATTACCAAAAAAATAACATTAAGAGAGATTTGTTAATAAATTTGTAATATAATGTCATAAAAATAATCAATGGTATTTGATATAATAATATGGTTATTTAATAGATTTATAACAATCATATGTTTATTATAAATTTGGTTTCTATGAGTATGATGCGTGTCTACACATAAGGTATGGGTATTCTTGTCTCACATTTAAATTCTATAAGGCACAAGCCATGTTCACCTCAATCTTCTTACATGAAGTGTTTATAATTACCATGGATGTCTTATATGATTAATAAAAATAAATATATCTGAATTTACATAATAATTTTATGAACATTCTTTCTTGGGTGTTATGTTTCAAAATTAACCAAATCGGTAATGTAATTTTGAATCAATATGCCTTCTTTGATACAAATGCCATGTTATGAAAATGTAATATGCAATGAGTTGTTCAAAATAAACATTGAAAATCTATCACATGAATATCCTTCATTTAATGATATTTTAATCTACAAATAATGCAAATTTTTTAAATTTGATTATGCTTCAATTTTAACAAATTGAATGATTTTATTGCAACAGTCTCATCGTTTATCAGTGTTTTTACGATTATTCTTTCGTTGATTAAACATTATGATCCATATTTCATGAAAACTCTTGAATTGTCTCCTGATCTAGTTAGTCATGAAATATTCATTTATTAGTTACATCTTTCTAATATTTGGTACTTAATGTAATTGATAATAAGATTATAAGAAAATTTTACTTTATCTTCCTCTTTCATCCAAAATCTGTGTTCCGTAAAAAAAATTCTTTCTAAAAATGTTTTAAAATTTTTTATACTATTTTCTAGTTATTATTAAATGAAAAGTTTTCACATTTTTTAACTTTATTACACTTTTAAAAAAAAATAATAATATTATAATCATCATCTGATTAAGAATATTTTTAAAATTATCACAATGTAAAAGAAATGTATAATATGTATGAATCTATCCACCATTATTTCCATCCCTATATTTAATATTCCTTTGTAAGTTTAAATGTTACATATTTAAGAATCAAATTTCTATAATATTCAAAAAATTGATTATTTTTAAATTTATTTTAAAAAAATTGTTTTAAAACCATTTTCAAGAAATAATTATTATTTTTTAATGTATTTTCATATAATAAGGACTTTAAAATTTTTTTCAAAATTTATTTATAAGTTTTTAATGATATTTTTAATTAAACGGTTTTCAAATTTTATGTTCATGTTTTCTATATATTTTATTAATATTATTTTCAATGATATTTTTTGAAATTTTTTTAACATTTTGTTATATGGTTTCAATGTTATATTAAAAGATAATGCTTTTAAAAATGTTTTCAAGAAATAATTTTATGTTTTAAAAGTATTTTCAAATATTTTTTCAAATAATTTTTTCAATTGTTACTCAAAAGTATTCAATGTTGTTTTTCAAATAAATGGATTTCAAAATGTTTTCAGCCTTTCTTTATATGTTTTCAATGTAATTTCAAATAAAAATGTGTTATTATTTTATATTATTTTTTATGTTTTCAAGGAAAATGGGTTACTAGATTAGTTTATCTGTTTTGATGATTATTATCATAGAAAATGGTTTTCAATAGATTTAATGTTTTAAATATATTTTTTTCAATGTAAAAGCTTATTTTCTTTAATAATTTTATAAAATGTATTTTAAAAATAATTCCCATATAAGATGATATTCATTGGTATCAATCAGACCTTTTCTATAGCTATAATCCATGGTTCTATTCATATTATTTCATTGGATGGTTTAGTTTTAGAAGAAATGTTGAAATTGAAATTTTTCCTCAATCACGAGTTATATATTTATGAAACACATTTAACGTAATGGGTTATTTTTTATGAAATCCTCTTATTAGAATGGATTATTCGTTGGTAAAAAGATTATGAAACCTTTATATTTTTGATAGGTCATGATAAGATTACTTATTTATGATATCCATTTAATTTAATGCATTAAATAAGAATATTCTTTGTTATTTAGTGGAACACATCTGTTAGATTTCAGAAAGAGATCAGTGATACCTATATATACATCCAATGTAGTGGATACTGGTTCATATCTCATGCTATTAACGTGTATGGAACAAGGAGTGAACTCAGTTCAGTAAAGGACATTGTCTACTAAGATGTTCTTGGGAGTGAACCATTCCCACTAAGATGGTCTTAAGAGAAAATAATGACCAATCATATGGTCTTGGGAGTGAATTATGAATCCCAAGATTGTATGGTGAGTGATTGAAAACTGCTAATTTACCCATATTAGTGGTGCTTTGAATACTGTGGAAATCCATTTTAATTATTAAGCTTATTCCAAAATTTCATTTATCCTTCTTATGTTATGATTAAATGGATTATTCTCTTTATTATATTTTGATTCATGTCTTATAAACTTCCAATAATTCATCCATGATTCATGTTTAGGATTTCAGATATGTAAGTTATTATCATATAATGTTTCGATCACATTGTCATACCCCATATTCTCATGATTATGCTTACATATATCCCTTGTTTACCCTCACCAAGAATCATATCTCACCATTTAATATGTTCCCTTTCCCATGGTTATGATGATATGTACTATCTTCGATGTGACTAAGAAGGTTGGTAGTCATGAAGAGCCTATTTAGGGATAGTGCAGCTCACTTTTATACCATTGTTTACGTTTTCATGTTTCCAATGGACCTAACTAATACGGTATTTTGGTGTCTATAAGTATAATGTGTTAATTATTCGACCAAAATGATGAATCCTATATTTATGTTAATCATTTGTAGTTGTAGTATGAATCAGACAAAATGTTTAGTTAACCATTGGATACTATGATTGGAAAACATTAGTGAGATCCCAAGGGGTATTTTTGTGGACATGTCTTGGGATTTATCTGAGGCTAAGCCCATGTTGTCATAAATTTTAATGTAGGTGTCCTGATTTACACATCCTATTAGTAATTTTTCATGATTGTGTGGGTTTTCACTATGATAGTTGTTGTTCACACTATGAATTCTGGTTTTTATTAATTGTAGGGATGATAAGGAATTGGGTTAACATTGAATGTTTTAGGTATTAAAAGTATTGTATTCATGAAAATTGACATATTGAGTGGAAATAACCTAAAAAATAGGAATATGGAAAGTGTATATTTTATACTGATGAAGACAAAGAGGCTCTGAATGACATGTCAATGGTGTGAGATTTTATTGAAATATTTCTTAAATTAATTGTAAGAAGCATGATTATATTGATGTTGATTATCCTTAAGATATGATTAATATTTAATATTCTAGGAAACATGTTTTAAGGAATAAGTTGATGTAGCCTGTGTTATGGTTTAAGAAAAATGTTTGATTATTGAAGTGTATTTTTTTTGGAATTCAATGATCATGTAATATAAATCATGAATTATATAAGTATTTTTTATAGGCTTTTTTCATTAATTATTTTCTAGAATGTTTTAAATGAAATTGATGACATAGAAATTTTATTTAATGTAATTTTTAGAATAAGGCATGGTAACAATTAACATGTTACTGATGACGAGAAAGGGATATTTTATATGAAAAAATAGATGATGAGGCAAATAAATCAAATTGGATAGTATTTATGACGTCAGAACTAAAAAAATGATTTGATAAAAAAGTGGTCTGTGTTCTCACGGATAAATATTACATCCTTTTTTTGGATTGAATGTATGTATCCAATAATACATGGAAGAATAAAAAATTCATGATTTTTATAAGTATTTATGGTAATTCAAGTTATTACCATGACTGAAGGAAATATTCGATGATGGTATTCACATGTTTGTAATGTGAAAACAAAAGGTATTTATAATATATGGGGGATCAATGTTAATTTTGTTTAGTGTACATAATTATATAATTTTGTATTTTCATTATATAAAAGGGTTAAGATGTTTACAATTTGTAGAATGGTTTCATCTAAACTTTAGATCAAATGTTTAAATTAATGTATTATTTTTCTATATGATGAATTATAAAAATTAAAATATTCTGACCATTTTTCTATGATTTTATCTAATGATTTATGGAAGGAATTATCAATCTACCTCATGATATGTTAGTACATCAGGAATTTAAAATGAAACATCACTTCTTAGAGTAAATGATTAAGTAGAAATCAAGCAAAGTGAAACCAAAGGATTACATTTCACTTATGTAAATTAATGGAATAAAGTATGTTTATTTCATTTTTATCAGGTAAAATAATTCCAAAACCCTAGGAAAATGATATTGAAAAATATTTATCCTAATACCCTTATTTATATTGAATCAATGGTATTATATACCATCAACAATTTATGGGTATGAGGCCCTTTACATTCAATTAATCATTCAAATGTTCATGATTAATGACCTAAATTACGCACTATTGTTATTTAAGATTTTATTTCATATCCAATTTTCACTCCCAACCTATGTTCTCATATTTGAAACCCTAGTTTTTTGTGACTTTAGGTAACCATTATATTATCATGTTACCATTCCTAAAATATGTTTTGATAATACATTTTTATAATTTTGGTTTCTATGAAATAAACATTAAAGTATTAAAACATAAATAAATGAGATGGATATTTAGTTCAACACTCAGTTTAAGGGGTTATAATGTTACAATGTGATATTTATTGATTTTTTTGAATTAATTTAATCTTTTTGATATTTTTCATTTCACACGACATTGATATTTCTTTTGTTATATGAAAGCACTATGTTTGGGTTTCATTTCATGAAACATGAAGTTAATATTATACTACACACAACAATGTTTTTATCTTTTGGTAAAAAAACTACGTTTTTGTTTTGTTACACAAATTTTTAGGTTCCATTTATAGCTTGAATGGCATGCAAGACTTAGTTTTACAAAACTAAAATGTCCTTTTAATAATATTATCAAAATATTATTAAGGATAGAACTCATCCATTGGAATGTAAATTTAGAATAATATTAAATAATGTGAGAAAATATTATTTAAAAATATATAAATTCTCTTTTTATTTATCAAAATTTTGTAAATTAAGTTAATAACTATATCAAAATAATTCATTTTCAGAGAAAATTATTGTTTTATCTACAAACACATTTTATCTCAATAAATTAAAAACCAATTTTGATAACTATTTTCAATGAAATATAAATATTACATATTCAGTAATTATGTTTTACACCAATATAATATATTTGGTTGGAATAATATAAAATTAATTCTAATTATAGGTATAAAAATAAGTTTTCTCTAAAATGTACTTTTACCACCTTTTATTGGTGATCCCATTCTACATATCAAAATTAACTTTGGGTGAATTATTGGTATTTTTCAAAAAAATTCATACTTCGATGAACAGTGGTTAATAACGAATTTTAGTTCAAATCTGTAATTTCATAAATTTTTTTTTATCTTGTTAGATAATGTTTTAAATTTTTTTTAAGTAAAATTAGATAAATTTTATATAATTTAAACTAATTTATTTCATTGAAGACAACTACAAATTTAATTTTTTTTAAAAATTGTAGTAAACATTTTTACATTTTTACATTAAAATCCATCTTTTGTCTCCCTTCAAATAGATAAAAAAGAAATTAATTTATGCCACTTATGTGAATAATTTTTATTAAAAAAATTTTACATATTTTTAATAATTATTATTATAAATTTTTAATAAGGCTTAATTATTTTTAAACCAAAAATATTAATGATGGTAATTAATATTAATTATAATTATTATGGTAGAAACAATATATTTTAATTGGATAACATTAATCTTTAAAGGTAAAATTACATAGAAACATGAAAAAATTCCATACGATATAAATATTTAAGAAATGACACTATTTAATATAATATTAATAATTTTTTGTGGATCATGATGTAAAGAGACCCTTAAATATTTTTTACCATTTTATATTTATAAGAATACTACTTATCCTCCTCTATAAATGGGAAGTCACCCCATCACTACATTATAACTCTCATGAAAATTTGGTTTCGAGAAAACATACCCAAATATCATCCCAACCCCCCCCCCCCCCTATAACATTAAATTTCTCATTGGGAGGAAATCCATTCAAGTAATTCCTTTAGTGAAAACCAATTAGGGTTACCCAAAGAAGAGGTCACAACCGTCACCAAGCTCCTTTGTTTTATTTTCATTATCCACCCTAGAAAATATTATTATTAAATTATTATATAATGTAATTATTATCCAAAATGTAGTTTTATTTTTTTCTTCTAATGTTTATAAATATACATATGCACATATCCTTCTAATGGGTAATGACCTTACAATTATTATGTACAGTGAACTACAACATCAAAAAACGATGTTGTTTGTTTTTTCATTACCACCTTTAATTTATTGGAATTATGATGGAAACTATATAATTATATGTTTTATATGATATTTTGATGTATTTATAAATCTATAATTTTTATTTTAAATCACACCTTCATGGTTCTTATTTATGTAAATATGATAACAATGTTCATGGACGTGTGGACTACTTAAAACTTCTAGCATTATGATTCAATCACACTAACCATTGAATGTATTAAGGATTGTTTTAGTGAGATTATATGATATATATGAATTAATAATTCTACTATAATGATATTATATTTATATATACATATTTTTAAGTTACTTTCTTTCATTCAATATAACAATATTATAGAAAATGTAGTAATGCCTACGTATGAACTGTCGTCTACATGAATGGTGTTTTCCATTTCATATTTAAATATATTATAGATTATTATAAATAAATATATAATAAGTATGAATGATATTTATATCATTTTTACAGTTTTTAAATAATTAAATCATGATCTATGTATGTTCATCTTGAATAAAAAGTGAAAACATATATGAAAGACAAGGCAGATATTACCCAAGTAAGATAAACATGGAGTTATTAACAAATGAGTCATATTGTACCTTAACCACAAAATAAGTGGTCTTATATATAATAATATCTTTATTTAATATATTTATAATAAACTTATATTTATTATATAACAGGTTTGTACATGTACGAAGAGAGTCAAGACATCAGGTAAGGGTTTTCTCATTTCACTTTTAATTTCTGAGAGACACGAGCCATGTTGAGCCTCTATTTTTATATGTGGTGTGTGTACTTACCATGGATGTCTTATATTTTTCATATAACTAATGTAATGGTTATTTATTTATCCATATTATAATATATCTTTCGTGGTATTTATTTTTCAAAATTTACCAAATCTGTAAAGTCATTTTACCTCATTTTTTATTCTTTTAGACTCATTCAATGTTATGCAACTATATTATTCTATTAGTTGTATAAATAAATTTTACCATTTTATATCACTATTAAAATTATTAAAATTATTTTTAATACTTCAATTATTTTTATTTTATTAAATTGGGAGTATGATCTAATATTAATAAGTGGTAAAAGTTTATTGCAACAATCTTGTTATTTATAAATATTATTTATGATTATGCATTCATAGATGAAATCTTATGATCAATATTTCAAGAAAAATCTTATCCTAGGGTTATTAATTACATCTTCATATATAGGTACCATTTTTCAAATCTTTTATACTTAAAGAAATTAATAATGTGATTTTCAAAATGTCCAACTGCATCTATCTCTTCAGTCAAAAATGTGAGTTCCCTGATAAGAATTGTTGGAACCACTTTGTGTATAAGGTTGTATTTGTTGTCAATAGTTGTCAATGCAGATCAAAATGAAGGTGATCATGAAATACTCCGATGAAGTAGAGGAGTGGTGATTCAGACGATTGTTGTGCTGATCGTAAGTTCAAAGAACATGTGTCAATGGTGATACATTGTTTACAACAATGAAGAATGTGAGGAGTAATCCATCCAAGGATGAGTAAAGAAGGATGGTGTTTTTGGATGAAGACCATGCAATTCCTCCTTATTGCATAAGAACCATGGGCTTTGATGAAGACCATGCAATTCCTCATTATTGCATGAGAACAATGGGTTTTGATGAAGACCATGCAATTACTCATGATTGCGTGAGAACCATGCTAGAGACTTCTTGACGGAATAAATCACATGGTTTGCATGAAGTTGATCATGACAGTTGATGAAGGAGGTAATGTGCCAATGAGTTGACTTATGAAATGGCCATGCACATCACATTGTCATAGAAGATGACGATACTAAAGCTGTCCCTTCAAAGAATACATATCACAATAGTGGAGTTTTTGATAAAAGCAAAAGAGTTGCTGAAGGATACAGATCACCAAGAAGAAGTGTTGTTGAGGTGATCGTGCTTGTCGACAAAGCAAACAAACGACATACAAATTTGTTGACAAAGGAGATTCAATGGTGACATGTCGAGTTCAAGAGTTGTGGTCAACGATCTATGTTTGAATCAAGAACATCGACAGAGGAATGGATGATCTGGAGGCGGTACAAAAAGAGCAGATACAAGGTGGCGCTGTTTTCCAGTGTTTGCCAAATTTCAGGGCCTCAAAATCAACAGATGAAGAATAGTGATTTTGGAAAAGGGACTTGCGCGCCATACTCTTGGAGGATAAAAGACTTGCGCGCCATATGTTTTTGAGGATCAGAACATCAAAATTTGGCTATGGAAAGAAGGTCGCGCAAGTGTTGGTTTGGTCGCGCAAGTGAGCTGCGCGACATAGGTTACTGGAGACAAGACTTGCGCGCCGATGGATGACTTGCGCGCCGCCACGCAGGGGGTCCAGTTTGCCTATAAATACTGGACCACCCCTCCTCATTTACGGCAGAGCTCAAGACTTTGAGATTGTTCGAGCTCTCGTCGCGCAGGTGGTTGATCCGCGCAAGTGGTAGTTTGGTCGCGCAAGTAGAGGTTGCGCGCCAACTGATGGTTGAGCGCCCTAGGTGATTTGGGCAAGGAAGGAAGTGAGTCGCGCAGGTTTGAAGTTCAAGAAGGCAGAGTCGCGCAGGTGCTTTGGAGACACTTGCGCGCCAGGTTATACTTGCGCGCCTGAGACTTGCGCGCCGCCGGGAGACTTGCGCGCCGGGCTTGAAAAGGAGACCCAGACACTGTTAAAGTACGCCTGCCTTTCTAGAGCTGCACAAGAGCTGAACTATTGCCTGATACTACTGGTGAAAAGTGAGATTGAAGAAGAAATCTAAATGATACATGCATGATCTCATGCATACATGGAGAACTGATTCTGACAACGCCGAGGAAGCTGAGCTTCATTAAGTAAGCAATCACATCAGTGATTGTGATTCAGGCAAACGAAGACAAGGGGATCTAGTGCATTCATTCATTGCACTAAAGAAGAAGGATTGAACTAAAAGGAGCATCAAATCTGAACCCTGATGCAAGCAATGTCTCATGCAGAACAAAAGACGAAGAACTTCAATGCACACCTATTGAAGAGACCTTCACGTCTATAAACTGAGTGAGACTTCACCAACGGCAGTGAGCCAGGGGGAGTCAACGGGAGTGACCCGAGGGACGCAGTGAGCTATCCCTGAACAATTGTAAAGGCAGTGAGCCTGGGACAGAGTGTCTGTACCCGAACATTTGTAATCTGCAGCTAGTGAAGCATAGTGGATTTAGGTACGACCGACAACCTGTCGGCGTATGCTCCTTGGACGTAGCCCTTAGTGGTGAACCAAGTAAAAATAGCTGTGTCATCTGTCTCTGCATGTGAATGTTTAATTGCTGATCATATCCATCATACAGGTTTAAGTAGTTCCTACCAACGTGGGAACAAGATCCACAACTAAAAGAAGAAAAAGTTGCCACCCTGATTCACCCCTCCCCTCTCAGGGTGTCCCGGGGTCCTACAAGAATATATTATAATTTTTTTAAAAAATATTTTACTATTCTTAAATATATATGAAAATTAATTTTTCCCAGTTTTTACCTTTTTAAAAAATGTGGTTTTTAAAAAATAATCTTCTAGTTATTTTCCAATTGAGGCGGTTTTCTAAACATTTACCAAGGAAAATGGAATTGCCAGAATGAATATATTTATCCACCATCCAGACCATGTATCCATTTATATTTACTTTGAAATATTAAATTTTTTATTTCAAGAAAAATTATTTTCCAAATAATCTAGTGAGTAATTATTTTTATTTTATTAAAAAATATATGTTTCATATTTTTTATGCGTTATTTAAGTATACAAATTATTTTCAAAGAAAAAGGATTTCAGAACAGTTTCAAGCATTATTTTTATGTTTTAAAATTTATTTTCAATTAAGTAGTTTTTATATGTTTTTCAATCATTATTGAAAAGTTTATAAATTAATTTAAAAAAATGTTTTCAAAACATTTTCATGATTTCTTTATTTGTTTTATAGTCATTTTCAATGAAATGGTATTAAATCATTTTTATAAATTCTTTATAAGATTTAAATGTGTTTTGAAGGTAAAAGGTTTTCAAAAAATTTCCCGGATATTTGTATAAATATTCAAAGTTATTTTCATAGATATGGGTTTCAAAACATCTTTACAATTTACTTATATATTTTCAAAAAAATTCAAAGAAAATGGTTTTAAAAATGTTTTCAGTAATCTTTTATATATTATCAAGGAAATGGATTTTTTATTATATTATAAGTTTTCAATTTTAATATCATAAAATAGGTTTTAAAATTTTTTAATGTTTTAAAAATTATTATTTCAATGATGAAAGTATGTTCTACTCAAGAAATATTTTTAAGAGTTATATCAAATTTATTTTTCATAAAAGATGTTATCCATTGTTATTAATCACACCTTTTATGGGGATATAATCAATGGGTTCTATTAATATTTTTCTCAGAATGTATTATGTTATTATGCAATAATGTTATGAAACCCATATCCATTTAATGGATTATATGTTAATGAACCCCTCTTTACATTCATGGGTTATATGTTTATGAAAGACAATTATTTTGACAGGTTATAAATTTGTGAAATTATTATGAAACCTAACTCTTTTCTAATGGTCAAGACATGATTATAGGTTTATGATACCCATTTCATTTCATAGGTAATGATAGGAAGAACTTTTATGATATATTGGAACCCATATGTGTGATTTTATGTTGTAATGGATGGGAACTATATCTCTTTCAAAGGAATTGGGTAAATATTGGTATCTCAGGATATTGAAATGGCTATAACTGGGAGTGAACTCAGTTTAGTTAGGGAAATATTCCACTAAGATGGTCTTGGGAGTGAACCTTGCAACTAATATGGTCTTAGGTGTGAAATTTGTCTACTAACTTGGTCAAAGGAGTATGGGGATGAACCCATAGTACCAATATGTCTTTGTAATCAATCCGTAGACTACTATGGAAGACATTTTATAGGCCTATGTTGCAAAGACCCGTAAAATCCAATGAAATTTTTTTCTTAATTTTCTTTGGGATTTTACAAGAACGCAGTTTCTGACGGCACTTGATTCTGAGGCCCGGTGTGCCCGGAATTTCTATTTGAAGTTTAGCTCGGGTACGTTCAGTGAACGAACAAGCGGGAATTTCTAACTTTTGAACCGGTGCTCAGAATCGAATTCCGAGGGCACCAATGGAACCACAGCGCCGATAATTGTTTAGGAACACCTGTTCCGAAGTTGCGTTGTCAAGATAGTAGATGATAAAAATTGTGGAAGTTTAATTTATTATTATTCTACAATTTTTATTTTTTTTCTTAAAGTGGTTTAAGGTTTGGGTGAAAGTTGGGTAACTACCCAACTTCCCAAGGGAGGTTATGCGGGTGGTGGGGCCCACACGAACCCCACCCCTTCAAATTCCTAACTCCCTCAACATACGATTAATGATGAAAACTTGGATTGAATTAATTAAGTGAAATTAATTCAAACCATTGAAATTAAAATTCTTATCTTGTGTTAATAAAATAAGTCTTGGGATTATTTTATTTTGGGTTGCATCTTTGTGTTGAAGGGGGGAACGTTCTTCTTTTCTTTTGGAAGAACTTCATCTTTCGGGCGAAGAACTTTTCTACCACGACCAAGAACACCGTCACGTCTTTCTTCCGAAGAACGACGATGCGCCATCCCTAATTCTTCTTCCCACGTCAAAAGAAGGGAGACATCGTTCCACCTCAGACAATCTACGTCTTCGTCTACGAATCCTCTTTCCGCGACACCGACCCGCGACGTGACGTCTTTTTCTCCGCGACAGAAACCTCGTTCAAGCTACGCTCGAGGTAGGGGATTTATTTTATTTTGTTCGAGATCACTCCCTTAATTTTTTTATTTATTCTTCTTGAATATGTCCAACTTCTATCATTTAACAAGATGGGGCCAGACCGCACATAGACGGTCGACCCACCTCCTTTTTCCATGTTGGATTTTTTTGTGGTTTGAAATGGGTGGGGGGCGGTGCCGTCGCACCGTGCGGGGTCGTGCGACAAGAAAAGTGAGGCGCCGTCGCGCCGCACCGCGAAATCATACAAGGACACGCCGCTGTCGCGCCGCGTCGGTGAAACCGAAAAATACCGCGGCCAGAGCGGGGCCGCGACAGAGGGGCGCGGTGCCGTCGCACCGCGCGGGACGAACCAGGCCGCAACCGGTTCCGGGCCACAGCAGAGCAGGGTGACCGGTGGCCGGTTCCGAGCAGCTGCTGTCGGCGAAGGAGGAAGGACCGGCCGGACAAGGGGAAAACTGGGGGATTCAATTCCCCTGGCCGTCCCAAGCGAGCGGGCCCCATTAATGGGGCCGCGATTACAGGGAAACCGGGGGGGCAGCGCCCCCCCCCCGCCCCCACCCCCCCCCCCCCCCCCCCCCCGCCCCCCCCCCACCCCCCCCCCCCCCCCCCTCCCCCCCCCCCGCCCCCCACCCCCCCCCCCCCCACCCCGCGAGCCGGAACGGCTCGGCCGATAGGCGGAGCCAGATGGCGCCGCATGCCAGCGCACCAGGTCTCCAGCCCGGTCGGGCTGCCGGGCCAGGCCGACCCAGACCTGGGTTTGGTTGACTCGGTTCGGGCCGACCAGGGGGTCTCGGGCTGGGTCGGTTCGTGCCCAAAACCCCCGTTTTCAGACCATCTTTGGTCTTTTGCACATAACGTTGGATACAGTCCTCCGATCGATGCACCGTCAGTTTCAATGTAATCCTTGGATCGATACGGTCGTTTCGGTATATCACACTCAAGGTTTCAGAATACTTTGGGTTCGGCCGGGTTGGTTCGTACACGAAACCAACCAGGCCCTCGAAGCGGAAACACTCATAACTTGAGTTCCGAACATCCGATTGACGTGCCGTCGACTTTGTTGGATTCCTATTAGTGAGAAAAATATTTTGGCTTAATACTCCCAAGGTTTGGACATAAGTGGAGTATGTTAAGAATGGTTTTGCCTTTAAAACCAACCGGGCCCCCCCGGGACGAAAAAGCCAATAACTCCCAGACCAGGCGTCTGATTGACGCACCGTCTGCGACGTTGAGTTCCTTTTGACGATACAGAACTTTTGGATACATCAAATCTAGACTATGTTTCAGTTGATGTATCAGCTTCTCGGCTCGTGGAGCGGACCCTCCCGAACGAGCTTGCTGTATGCGGGAACCCTAGAGCTGGCTGCGACTGTGACTGTGACGATGACGACAGTACAGAAATCCTCAATGGATTCTACGGCGACGACTACAACACTCAGAGATCCTATGTGGATCAGTGCTACCGATCCTGTGTGGGTCCGATCATGTGTGGGTCAGCACTCAGCGGTTCTATGTGAGCCAGCGCCTACAGATCCTATGTGGGTCCGATCCTGTGTGGGTCTTTACGGGGGTTAGTTACATATCGATCCTTTTTGGGTCAGATCCTATGTGGGTCATTGCGTGGGTTAGTACCTAAGGATCCGTTGTGGGTCCTATGACTTAGATGAATCAGTGCATATATCTGATCATCTCTATCGTCTTACGAAGATGTGTACCAGTATGAGCTGAATCCTGTTTTGCTTTCCTTTGTGGATTGTGTTGTGCTATCCTGTGTGGATTTACGTTTTGCTTTCCTGTGTGGGCTGTGTTGTACATGGGCTCGGATGTTGGAGCTGAACGAGAATTGATGACTTAGGTATATGTATGGGCATATACCAAAGAAGAATCGGATGATACTTCGTGATTCTATCTTTCCTTTGTGGATTATCCTTTTTGGATTCTGGGAGACCTTCGGGGGACTCGGGGTCCTTAATGAGTAGCTTATACTCACAATGCACGGGCTATGCCCGCACTACGTTGTGTTGGTTGCAGACGAAGGACAACACTGATCGTAGTTGAGGCTTGCGGAGTAGGACGATACCTGGAGGTGGACCACTAGGTGGGGCGTACACGGAGCGGTCGGCTGGACCCGAGGAGCAGTGGAGGCTATATGTACCCACCCTTCATGTGGGATTTCCAGTGGACAGCTCGACGTTGCGGCTTTACTTTTCAGTTGCTGTTTTTCCCTTTCCAGTTGTACTTTACTTCAGTTTGGGTTTGTATACTGGCCCACTTACTTTTCCTCACTTACTGTTGTACTCTGTTTTTACTTAGTGTTTACTTCTACTGCTTGCTTGCTCTGTGGTTCTTGTTTACTTTACAAAGTAAATTCGTTCTCTTTTTACTGGTATTTACGCCTTGGTGCTAGTCGCCAGCCCCTGGCCTATGGAAGGCGGGCTTGGGGTAGTCACGACACGGGACCCGAGGACGGGTCGTGACAAATTTGTATCAAAGGTAGTTCGGTTCTACCGCAGAACTTGGGACTCTGATCTTTTTCTATGTGAAGCAATAGTGTTTAGCGTATTGGGTGTGGTTATCAGTCCAGGGAGTCCAGTGTTGGTGCGGCGGCCGACGTATCCGTACACCGGGACCCTGACTTCTGATTTCCGACTTAATGCACGAAAACATTGATTGCATGTGTGTTTCAAGTTTTCATTGTGATTACTTTGTGTCACCTCCCCATGTATACTGTTTTGACCGTGGTACACATGTTTCCTTTTAAGGATGGTCCCACGATGGCAGCCAGCTAGGGTTCCGAGAGTTGAGCTTGACGACAACCCACCGAGTGACGAGGCCTCGTTGCAGGGCCCTTTGTCAGCAGTGGCACCAGTGGTAGCTCTACCTGCCGAGCCACCGATGCTTCCAGCCCCAGCTTCTGACGATGCACGTCACCTTAGTGCACTTCATGAGTTCCAGCACCAGCGACCGCCCAGGTTCTGTGGGAAGATGGACCCCCAGGTAGCTGAGGACTGGCTGGTGGCAGTGGTGAGAGTTTTCAGGTTAGTGAGGACACCAGCAGACCTCATGGTGATCCTCGTAGCGAGTCTACTGCACGCAGCAGTAGGAAGATGGTGGAGCTTGATGCTCCAGGTTCACGATGAGGCATCTCTCCTCTGGACAGACATTGAGGGCCTCTTTCGCTCGGAGTTCGTCCCAGCCACCCTCTGTGCGATACGCATCTAAGAGCTTTTTCAGCTGCGCCAGGGCAGCATGACGGTCACCCAATACTCAACGAGATTTATCAATCTCTCGCATTACTCGACAGACATGGTACGAGACCCATTCTTCCGGGCCCGAACCTTTGATCAGGGATTGAGACACGAGATCAGGGCATCACTGATCTCTCTCAACATTCCGACTCAGACAGGAGTACTGGAGCAGACCCTTTTGATCGAGAGATTTCTTGCTCAGTCTACACCAGCGCTGAGACCAACCACAGGGTGGAACATAGCAGAGTCATCTACAGCAGGTAGTTGATGGATGACTCATGGGTCCAGGCAGACCAGACACTCAGGCAGACGACCTTAGGACACTAGCTCAGCAGTGCGGGGCACACATCGCGGAGCCAGTCTTTCAAGAGACAGGTAGTGCTACTCATGCAGCGGGCAGGACCACATGGCTCGTGATTGCCCAACCCGCCGTGCCAAGGAGCATCAAACGATTTAGGGACCACCGAGGAAGAGGTAGAGGATCGACTGTGGCGGGCCGCAGGGGGCAAGAGGAAGAGGCAGAGGAGCTGGCCGAGAAGCAGGTGGTGAGCGACGCTTTGAGGCTTTACCACCACCACCACCAGGAGGTCCACCCCGACCATAGGGAGCTGGCATCCAGAGATAGGCACAGCTCCACGCATCAGAGGCCTACGACCACGGCGCACCCGAGATGATTCGAGGTACTATCTGTACCTATTCCACCCTTGCTGTAGTAGTTATAGACACAAGAGCGAGTCATTCTTTCATATCCACTGCCCTTGTTCGGATCTTGGAGATTCCGACAGATCCGTTGGCTCGATCCTTACGGCTAGAGACTCCTACGGGAGCAGACTCGACGATTACGCACTGGTCCCGGGAGTGTGAGTTACTCTAGGAGGCAAAAGCTTCAGCTGGGATCTTCTTGTAGCGGCGTTGAGGCCTTACGACGTCATCTTGGGCATGTATTGGTTATCTACAGTCCATGCATAGATTGACTGTATTAGGCGCAAAGTGCGATGTGCACGCACCGACGGGAGCAGGTTCACCTTCACCGGTAAGAAGGGAGCCTTTGCATCACAAGATGGACTTCTTTGGAGGAGAGGACAGCCCATCACTCACCTTTTGGCTAGTCTCATCCTAGGAGCAGTTGACATGTGGAGTCCTGGTTTTCCTGCTGTGGTGGATCAGAATGCGGATGTCTTTCCCGACGACGTTCCCGGGCTACCTCCTCGCAGAGAGGTAGAATTTTATATTGATTTGTACCCCGGGACAACCCCGATATCGACTCCAGTATATCAGATGGCCCCTGTCGAGCTACGAGAGATATAGGTATAGTTGGAGGACTTGTAGGGCAAGGGGTTCATCTGACCCAGTGTTTCACCCTGGGCTTCCCCGATTTTGTTCGCCAAGATGGCGGACGGGAGCTTGCGACTTTGTTTCGACTATCGTCGCCTGAACATGTGACAGTGATGAACAAGTATCCGCTACCGAGAATTGATGACCTCTTTGATCAGCTCAAGGGAGCACGGTGATTCTCAAAGATAGACCTCAGGTCAGGCTATCATCAGCTCAGAGTTCGAGACGAGGACATGCATAAGACGGACTTCAGATGTCGGTATGGCCACTATGAGTTCTTGGTTATGCCATTCGGCATATCTAATGCTCTAGTAGTGTTCATGGCCATCATGAACAGGATCATTCAGCCTTACCTGAATTGATTTGTCGTGGTCTTCATAAATGACATTTTGATTTACATGACGACTGAGGAGGAGCACACCTACCACTTACGGGTTGTACTAGACAAACTCCGAGAGCACCATCTTTATGGAATGCTCTCGAAGTATTAGTTCTGGATATGTGAGGTCCACTTCTTGGGACATGTCATCTCTGAGGCGGGAGTTGCAGTAGATCCTGCAAATATCGAAGCAGTGCTAGCTTGGGAGCCACCAAGGAGCGTGATGGAGGTGCAGAGTTTCTTGGGACTAGCTGGATACTATCAGAGATTTTTTCTAGACTTCTCCAGAGTTGCGGCACCACTCTCAGCATTGACGAAGAAGGGGAAACCCTTTGTGTGGTCAGACAGATGTCAGCAGAGCTTCCAGGAGCTGAGACATATATTTACTTGTGCACCTATCTTGAGGTTACCTAAAGAAGGAGTTGGGTACATAGTCTACTGCGATGCATCAGGGACCGGACTTGGATGTGTCCTCGTGCAGGAGCAATCCATGATCACCTATGGATCACGTCAGTTGAGGCCGCATGAGCAGAACTACGCTACCCACGACCTGGAGTTAGCAGCAGTGGTCTTCGCTCTGAAGACATGGCGACACTACCTGATGGGTGAGCGCTTTACAGTCTTTTCTAACCATCAGAGTCTCAGATACATCTTCTCTTAGAAGGATCTGAATCTGAGACAGTGACGATGGCTCGATTTCCTCCAGGACTATGACTTTGAGATACTCTAAACTCCTGGGAAGGGGAACGTGGTAGCCAATGCTCTCTGCAGGAGGACGGGCATTCGGCTACTTGAGGAGGCGACATAGCAGCTAGCCTCTTTGTAGATATCCTTTGTGGATAGAGATGGAGCAGCCTTCCTTCAATCTCTCATAGTCACTCCTCCACTACTACAGTGGGTCAGAGAGGCACAATGTGGGGACACTGACAGTGAGACGCGGCGTGCACAGATATCCTCTGGACAGGCACCTCATGGTTTTTCCTTTGGAGCAGATCACGACGTCCTTTTCAGAGGATGTACCATGGTACCAGTTTTCTTTACGGAGGAAGTGATGAGAGAGTTTCACACTTCTCCTTTGGCTGGTACATCCAGGAGTGGCGAAGATGTACCAGGATCTTAGACGACAGCACAGGTGGCCAGGAAAGAAGAAGGATGTGGCAGAGTTCTTTTCTCGATGCCTCACCTGCCAGCAGGTGAAGGCTGAGAACGATGGTACCAGCAGGCTTGGTACAGCCCTTAGACGTCCCGGAGTGGAAGTGGGACAGAATATCTATGGACTTCATGACTGGGGTTCCACCCACTTCCAGAGGTCACGACTCCATCTGGTGATTGTCGACTGACTCACCATGTCGGGTCACTTCATCCCCATCATAGACCAGGGCTCAGTGGAGAGTTTGGGACGTCTCTACGTTCAGGAGATTGTACGGCTTAATGGTGTGCCATCATCTATCGTCTCTGATCGAGATTCTCGCTTTACTTCCCGGCTTTGGAAGGGGTTGTAGGAGGCATTCGGGACGCAGCTACGTCTGAGCACAGCCTTTCACCCTCAGACGGATATGGTCAGACTAAGAGGACCATTCAGACTCTCGAGGACATGCTCCGCGGATGTATCCTCGACTTTGGTCACAACTGGGAGGACCACCTACCCTTGGTGGAGTCCACGTACAACAACAGCTACAACTCCACCATCGGGATAGCACCATACGAGGCGTTGTACGGCCGACCTTGTAGATCTCCATTGTGCTGGACAAATCCTGGGGAGTCAGCACTTGTGGGACGGAGATGGTCCATGCTACGACAGAGAAGGTCCAGGTCATCCAGGAGCGAATGAGGACAGCTCAGAGCCGACAGAAGTCTTATGCTGACAGGAGGCGGAGGCCACTAGAGTTCGAGGATGGAGACCACGTCTTCTTGCGTGTCTCACCTCGATGTGGATTACGGAGATTTGGCCAAGGCGGCAAGTTGTCTCCAAACTTCATCGGACCATTCCAGGTCCTCAGTAGGATTGGCGAGGTGGCTTATCGCCTGGATCTACCACCTCATTTGCATCAGGTTGCACAATGTCTTCCACGTATATCAGCTGAGGAGATACGTGCATGACCTGATGCATATCATTGACCATGGGGAGCTTGATGTTGATGATGGGGAGACTTTTGCGGAGGTTCCAGTGGAGATCGAGGATCGACATGAGAAGGTCCTGCGTGGACGGTCGATTCCTGTAGTGCGCATCAGATGGTAGCACTGGAATCTCCATGAGAGCACTTGGGAGCAGGAGGCTCAGATGCGTGCTCAGTACCCACATTTGTTTCCCTAGCTTATGATGTATCTTTATTGGGACGTAAATCTCTGAGGTGGGAGTAATGTAAATAACCCATAAAATTCAATGAAATTTTTACCTTAATTTTCTTTGGGATTTTACTAGAGCGCAGTTTCTGACGGCACTTGATTCCGAGGCCCGGTGTGCCCGGAATTTCTATTCGAAGTTTAGCTCAGGTAAGTTCAGTGAACGAACGAGTGGGAATTTCTATCTTTTGAATCGGTGCTCGGAATTGAATTCTGAGGGCACCGATGGAACCGCAGCGCCGGTAATTTCTTAGGAACACCTGTTCTGGAGTTGCGTTGTCACGAGTGTAGATGATAAAAATTGTGGAAGTTTAATTTATTGTTATTCTACATTTTTTATTTTTTTTCTTAAAGTGGTTTAAGGCTTGGGTGGAAGTTGGTTAACTACCCAACTTCTCAAGGGAGGTTATGAGGGTGGTGGGGCCCACACAAACCACACCCCTTCAAATTCCTAACTCCCTCAACTTACCTTTAATGAAGACAACTTGGCTTGAATTAATTAAGTGAAATTAATTCAAACCTTTGAAATTCAAATTATTATCTGGTGTTAAAAAAATAAGACATGGGATTATTTTATTTTGGGTTGTATCTTTGTGATGAAGGGGAGAACGTTCTTCTTTTCTTTTGGAAGAACTTCATCTTTTGGGCGAAGAACTTTTCTACCACGACGAAGAACTCCGTCACATCTTTCTTCCGAAGAATGAGGACGCACCATCCCTCGTTCTTCTTCCCACGTCAAAAGAAGGGAGACACCGTTCCACCTCGAACAATCTCTGTCTTTGTCTACGAATCCTATTTCCGCGACACTGAACCGTGACGCGACGTCTTTTTCTCCACGACGGAAACCACGTTCAAGCCACGCTCGAGGTAGGGGTTTTATTTTATTTTGTTCGAGATCACTCCCTTATTTTTTTTATTTATTCATCGTGAATATGACCAACTGCTATTGTTTAACGAGAGGGGGCCGGACCGCACAAAGACGGATGACCCACCTCCTTTTTCCATGTTGGATTCATTTGTTGTTTGAAATGGGTGTGGCGCGGTGCCGTCGCACCGCTTGAGATCGTGCAACACGAAATGTGTGGCGTCGTCACGCCGCGCCGTGAAATCATACAAGGACGCGACGCCATCGCGCCGCGTTGGTGGAACCCAAAAATACCACGGCCGAAGCAGAGCCTCGATGGAGGGGCGCGGTGCAGTCGCACCACGCTGGACGAACCAGGCTGCGGCCGGTTCTGGGTCGCGGCGGGGCAGGGTGACTGGCGGCCGGTTCCGGGCCGCCTGTGTCAGCGAAGGAGGAAGGACCGGCCGTCGCCGGTCCTTGTTGGCAGAACCGGCCGGCTGATGCGAGCCGGCCGGACAAGGGGAAAACCGGGGGATTCAATTCCCCCGGCCGGCCAAGCGAGCGGCCCCATTAATGGGGCCACGGTTACAGGGAAAACGGGGGGTGGGGGGGGGGGGCAGCCCCCCCCCCCCCATGAGCCGGAATGGATCGGTCGTTCGGCCAAGCCAGCAGGCGCCGCGCGCCAAAGCGCCGGGTCTCTGGCCGGGCCAAGTCGCGCCCCGCCGGGCCGGGCTGACCGGGGGGTCTCGGGCTGGGTTGGGCCGGACCCGAAACCCCTATTTTCGGACCATCTTCGGTCTTTTGCCCATAACATGGGCTACGAACCTCAGATCGACGCACTATCAGTTGTGATGCGTTACTTGGATCGAGATGGTTGTTTCGGTATATCGCACTCAAGGTTTCAGAATACTTTGGGTTCATCTGGGTTGGTTCGTACAGGAAACCAACCGGGCCCTCGGAGCGGAAAAGCTAATAACTTGAGGTCCGGACGTCCGATTGACGTGCTGTCGACTTTGTTGGATTCCTCTTAGTGAGACGGATCTTTTGGCTTACTCCGACTGAGGTTTGGAAGCAGGTGGAGTACAGTCAAAATGGTTTTTCCTTTAAAACCAACCGGGCCCCCGGGACGAAAATGCCAATAACTCCAGACTCGGGCGTCCGATTGACCGCAATTTGCGACGTTGAGTTCCTTTTGAAGATAATGAAAACTTTTGGATACATCAACTCTGGACTATGTGTCAGTTGATGTTCAGCTTCTCGGCTCGTGGAGAGGACCCTCCTAAACGATCTTGCTGTATGTGGGAACCCTAGAGCTAGTTGCGACTGCGAATGTGACGACGACGACAGTACAGAAATCCTTAGTGGATTCGACGGCGATGACTACAGCACTCATCGATCCTATCTGGATCAGTGCTACCGATCATGTGTGGGTCTGATCCTGTGTGGTCAGCGCCTCAGCGGTTCTGTGTGAGCCAGCCCCTATAGATCCTGTGTGGGTCTGATCCTACTGTGGGTCTTTGCGGGGGTTAGTTATCTATCGATCCTTTGTCGGTCAGATCCTATGTGGGTCATTACGGGGGTTAGTACCTAACGATCCTTTGTGGGTCCGATGACTTAGATGAATCAGTGGATATATCTGATCATCTCTATCGTCATACGAAGATGTGTACCTAAGTGAGCTGAATCCTGTTTTTCTTTCCTTTGTGATTGTGTTGTGCTATCCTGTGTGGATTTAAGTTTTGCTTTCCTTTATGGACTTGGTTGTACAGTGGGCTCGGATGTTGTAGGCCGAACGAGAATTGATGAATTAGATATATGTATGGGCATATACCTAAGCGGAATTGGATGTTACGTCATGATTGTATCTTCTTTGTGGATTATCCTTTGTGGATTTTGGGAGTCCTTCGGGGGTATCGGGGTCCCTACTGAGTAGCTTATACTAACCCCTACACGGGCTATGCCCGCACTACGTTGTGTTGGTTGCAGACGATGGACAACGCTGATCGTAGTTGAGGCTTACGAAGCAGGACGGTAGCTGGAGGTGGACCACTGGGTGGGACGTACACGGAGCGGTCGGCTGGACCCGAGGAGTAGTGGAGGCTATCTGTACCCACCCTTCAGGTGGTATTTCCAGTGGAAAGCTCGACGTTGCGGCTTTACTTTTCAGTTACTGTTTTTCCCTTTCCAGTTGTACTTTACTTCAGTTTGGGTTTGTATACTGGCCCACTTACTTTTCCGCACTTACTGTTGTACTCTGTTTTTACTTAGTGTTTACTTCTAATGCTTGCTTGCTCTGTGGTACTTGTTTACTTTACAAAGGCAATGCCTTCCATTTTTACCGAGATTTACGCCTTGGTGCTAGTCGCCAGCCCCTGGCCTATGGAATGCGGGCTTGGGGTAGTCACGACACGGGCCCCGAGGACGGGTCTTGACATATGTATCTACAATAATTTCATGTCTTATTCCTATATTATGATTAAATGTCATATTTTCCTGATTTTCTTTATTATTCTTGTCTAATGAACTTCTAATAATTATTCCATGATTCATGTTAATTATTTTTGATTTACAAGGTATGTTATTATAATGTTATTATCACATTCTCATGCCCTTTTGATCATGATTAGGCTTAAATATATCCATTTTTACCCTATCTTAAAATCTTATATCACCTATTTTAATATTTCATTTCACCATGTTATGATGATATTTATTATTTATGAAATGTCAAATAAGGGTTAGAGTAATTAAGAACCTCATTGAAGATGATGTAACTCACTTTTATATGAGGTTTTGTGCTTACCTATTTCCAAAGGAACTAATAAAAAAATTTCATTGGGCATCTATTTGTGTAATGTATTATGTTTTCCCATGAAATGATTCAATGTATATGTATGTTAATGTTGGGTCATTAAAAGAAACATATATCTGTAATGTTCTAAATAAATTTATCATAGATAAATCTATAATGGGGCATTTACTAGTGTGGTATAACATAAATATTAAGAACCTTTAGGATCCTTATAAATAGTTAACAAGGATTGATAGAATTATCAATTCATCTGTTATAGTTTTCATCAAAAATACCATGTTTTTAACTCCTCCTTATATCAAGCATGTTATTAGAATTAAAATTTTATACCATAGCAATAATCATGAGAGGCATTGGATTTGAATGAAGAAAATTATTTTGTACATGAGAGGGAAAAAATAAATCTTCTTTTCCATTGGTGGATAATATGAGTTATGTGTAAACATTTTTACAAATTACAATATTAAATATTTTAGAGATGATATAAAATATCAATTTATTTTTCTATTGTTAAGAAACATTAGATATTTCACTTGGAGGAGTTTTAAATGAGAAATAATAATGGACCTGAAAATATAAGTAGATTACATCGCTACATAAAATGCAATATAAGAAGATGTTTGGGTCAGAATTTTTATCTCTGAACTTGAGGTGGTTCCAAGAATTCATGGAGAAATAGAGATTAAATGTGACATGCTGAAATAATTTCTCATTCTAAATAAACATGGACTGACCAATTGATTAGAAACATTATTTAGAAATATCAGCTCATAATGGAAACCATTTAGAGTGGTGATGGAATGATCTTTTGGTTCACTATATTAGAAATATAACATATTTGTTGATGAAGCCATTACCACAATAAAATCATGAGAGTTATGTAAGGTATTTTGGTAATGGGTATCTAAGAGAATGATTTAATGGATATATAGTGTATCATAATTTTATAATAAAGGCAATATCCTATTTTCATTCATTAATATGTACTTTATTTTGTTTTATATGAATGAAAAAATGATAATATCCCCATAAATTAGATCATTGAATTGTCCCAAATCGATGATCATCACATAGTACTATGGATATTTTTGATTTGTTGATATTAGTATATATATAATCTTATACTCATTTAAAAGATTTTTATATGATATAAGAACATTGAATTCATGTCATAATAAGTTAAAAATTATTACTTTTACGAACTATCTAATGTACACCCCACAGAATATCACATACTCATTGGTATACATAAAAGTGTATAAATATTATAGTTCCACAAAATTTGAGGTCAGATAGAAAAAAATTGAGAACCATTATTCATTTATTCTTTTCTTATAAAATTCAAAATATATTCAGTGTATCGGGCAGTGTTTGGGTTTGTTTCAGATCAAGTCATCGTTTGAAGGATAATGAAAATGTGATTTCCCACATATATGAAAATAAATAAAAACTAACCTTTATTTAATTAGTCTGTGTAAATGAATGTTTATAATTATTAATAACATATATGACATTCTTATCCACCTTTATTAGGTACATGTGATGTTCTCATTTGTTTGATGAAGTACAAGTGATGTATTCATCTACCAGGTTAGTTTATTTTAGAGAATAAATAATATATGAGATTTCCAATACAAGGTTGGAATGTTTCATGTATAGAGGTCTATAAGTTTCATAAATAATGGGATTAAATTTTAATAAAAATTATGAATATAATACATCTTTTAGTGGAAAAGTTTTTATACGGATACAATTATTGTTGATGAAGATCACACAAGACCCCTTAGTAGTGTGACTACAACTGATGCTTTACTAAATTACACTCTTTACATTTATCTATGAAATATGGATTCAATATTTGTTTTTAACACTATAAAAACAAATTGGGTCACATAGTTATGATTTTGGATATCTATTTTGTTTTAGAAAATGTGTTTGGTAAAAAATGAAGAGTGTTGGAAAAAGATATATCCAAAAATATTTTTATATTCATTCACAATGAATTTTAGAGTATTTAATGAAGTCATTATCGATTATATCACAATTTAGAAATTTTTTGTTATGAAATAAAAATAATATGTATATGATATATAAAATAGAAAAGGATTCACCCAATGTTTAAGGATAAGTACATACATCTTCCACCTCACTGGTTAAGTCCGTGCAGCTTCCGCATATACACTTCTTTAGGAGCACACATATTCTCATGAATATTCATTAGTTATAATCTATTATGAATGGATTAAATGTACTATATTCATTGATGGAATTAAATAATTACATATAACTAAAATAAATATATATCTATTCATTGAATATTGTTGTCTAATTTAGATAAATATAATATGTCATGAGTGGATATTTAAAGGGATGAGATCCATAAATAAGGTATGACCGATTGTCTGAATGTATTATGATAATCATTTTATACTAAGACATATTTTATTAGTAAGAGATGTTTCTTGAACCTCTTCCACATTAAGGGATCATCATTAAATTTATTGGAATCCCTTTACTAACATAAACACCTTGGAGGTAGGAGTTTTTTTCTACTACTATGGTTGTATTTTTGAAGAATTCAATTAAGATTACAATATGGATTAAAAATCATTTAAGTGATACTTATTCATCTCATTTATTTAAATGAAATTTTTATTATATAAAGGGTAGGTTGATAATATTTTTATAATTTCCTCTTCTAACTTATTAACAAAATGTAACTATAAAACCCATTACTGGGTTCATCACCATTTGAAATAATTAATGAATAGAATATATATTAAAAATTACGCATTAGTCTTCTAGCCCAATTATAATACCACATCACATATGTTTTATATCCCCAATGATATTTTATTTATGAATATTTTCGTTGGTCCTCTATAGTCATGGATAATGTTTTTTCATTTGGCCTTAATACTTCCAGAAACTGATTAACTCCTATAATTTAAAAAAATTATAAAACCTGTGAACATTAATATTTCATGAAAATGTTGAAACCCTCATTATTCCACGAAATTAATATCATTTTTAATTCTTTGATTATTTTCTCTCAATTACACCTTTCCCAACATTTAAATCCATAAAGTATATCTTTATATAAAATACAATGTATTTTTCTCTCATAAATTTCCACTAATTGTTATACTATATCAAAATGTAATGTCTTCATCATAATACTGAATAAAGAAACATATTCATGTGATAAAAAAAATATTCACCTTACATTATATCAATAAAGACATATTTAATATTTCTAGAAGCATTCAAGAGATAAATTGTTTCCATCCTTTTATTTTAGAGTTCCTTCAGAATTACCTTCCACATCAGTTGAAGAGATAAGACGAACAATTAACTACTTCTAATAAAAAACATTAAGGAAGAAAGAAAAACCATCTAATTAATATGGATTACTTATTTATTGATTTATTCATAAATTACACCACATTATTTTTCAATGGTGTCTTGGGTATAATATTATTTATCAAGATGGATTGCATCCAATTTAAGTTTTTAAACCCATTTCTTTTATACTCACCTGCATTTCCCAATCACAATTATTTTTTATCTACACTAGTTTCATTCTCAACCATGGATTCCCACCGAATGAATGTTTCAAAGGCCATAGAATAATTATTTACAAAAATATCACACACCATCTAGGTGGGATCATTTGTGAAGGTAACATAGTACATTGTCCATTCCTAAAAAGGAACTAGATTTGGAACCCATTCAACTATATCATCCACATAGGTCCTTTCATTCATCATTACCTTTTCAATTGATGAAATATATACTTTCCAATTTTGACAAATTATATACTCCATTCATATTATTCAATCTACATGATCATGATTTATTTTTCTTCTCATGGTCATGATCTTTAGACATTTCTCCCAAATGTGTATGCGGTGTTCATCAGATTGTTTTTCATTTTTTGATTTTTTTTTTCTATGTCACACACTAATTATTCAAAGTTATTATATAGGTAGAAACATTCACCCTTAATAACTTTGTCTACCACCATAGATCTTTTTGTTCTTTTCCACACACCATTTGAAAAATTCAATCAAAACCCCTCATTATCTAGTTGACCAATCAAGATTAGGTTCTCCTATAATTCTAAAATGTGATGAATGAATTATAATTTTAGTAAGAAGACATTTTTATATAAAACTAAAATCAATCTTATTAACAATATTGATCATTTATCCATATTTGTGATGAACATTGTTGAATATTCTAGATGAATAATTGTGTATGCACCCTTTATTAGAAATTGTGTGAAATGATTCCTTGGAGTGAAGTATTCATGACTCTAATAAAAACGAGTCCCTCTAAATAAAAATTTTATATTCAATATAAATGATGTTTTCCTATGAAATAGAATAATTAATATTTAATTTGATAGATTTAACCAATATTCCTACAAAAAATTGCATTTATTTTTTTATGGTTTATCATACAAAATAATCTTGGTTAGTTATTTTCCCTAATATAATCTCACTCATCTTAGCATACATTACCATAAACTGACCTTCCCTCTGAGTATAATATCCCATTTATTCCCCAATAAATATAGTTTCGGTAGCACTTGTGACTTCATTACTTTAGATCATTTCATTTAGAAACAGATCTTGGATATATTAAAAAACAAAGTCATTTATATCAATAATGTTTCTTACCATGATAATAATCCCATCCCTTGAATTTGGAAGTAATTATATAAGGAAAATTTCCAATACTATCCCATCAAAAATAACTATAAAATATATTAATTTATTCGAAAACACATTAATATAATTATAATGATTAAGAATCGACATTCCTTTTAATATATCCACACTAAAAAATCATAATATTAATAACACATTTTTCATTTTTCTTATATTCACATAAATGTTGGATGGTTTTCATATATGTTTCATAGTGATCTTCACTTTATAGATACTGATTGATACATTTCACACCAACATCATCCATATCACGCCCAACGCCTTCCAATTAATCATTTTCAAACTCTCTATTTTCCATTTATTTTTGAATGTTCCATAGCAATAGAAGATCGATATATATTTATGATAACTAATATTATACCTTAATAATCTAATATATTAAAATGGTCCAATTGAATTATTTTCTATATATCATTTCCTTGCCTATCATTATAATTTCAAAATTGATAGTCTCACCATTTTGAAAAAAATTAAATAATATAAAACCTCATATTATAGATTTCTAATAGGTAATTCTAATAATTAGATAGGAGATAAGGTATTTCGCCCCCAACCTATAATCCAAAACCAATTTTTTGACCCTCAAATATGGAATTATGTAACAACTGTTCTAAAATAAAAATGGGTCTATGTATTAGTGAATGAAAATTTAGAATACTTTCACGCATGAATTAACTGAATCACCCTAAGAAAAACCACAAATAACTCATAGAGAAGTGGAAGTAAAAACATGGATACATGAACTCATCATTGAAAAATAATAGTTTTTACGGTTTATATTATTTACTACACCATGTGTTAAAATAAAACCAAATCGAAGAATAAGATGACTTTTCACTATGTAAAAATTGAATAATCATCTAGAATACACTGAAGGAGAAATAGTAACATAAATTATAGTCAATCAACTATAATGAAAATGATGAAAAAGAACCATAAAGGTTACCCCACCCTAATAATTCAAACTTTTCACTATAAATACATTATATTTATAAAATATCCTTCACTTTTCAATCTTCAATGTAGTTTATAAATCATTGAAGACCACAACTAGATTCCCAAAAAATATAATTAATCCAACGAAAAGTTCATATGAATAATCCATACATTTACAACTAAAATATTTAAAACTTCAATACATCTATATCAAATGAAGTTCCACTATTGAAACATATTTCCTAGTATTTTAGTTCCATATGTCCATTTCCACTGGTTCCAAAACAATGTTCTAAAATCAATCAGTTTTGCCTGAATGGCCCAAAGGCCTTCACATTTATTGATTTTTGATAACCCCCCTTTCAAGGGATGAGGAGAAACCCTTACAAGGCCCGTAGGCTCAGAGATTACATGGCTCATAGTCTTAGGAGATTACATGACCCGAAGGACTTAGGGAATTCAACCAGACTATCTAAGGAACTGCCCCTCCCCAGTATCTACATCCTAATAGTAGCTATCTACCTTTGTATGATCGTCTGGAAAGGCATCCCAAGAAAGCACATGCTGGTACCGATGGCATAGCCATACTCTCTCATTCTGACAATCCATTTGGATCTTCTCTGGTGAGTACACCTTCTTTCAATTCCTTTAGAAACTATAATAATATTTGGAAATCAATTTTCACATCTAATCACAACATATAAAAACATCATTCAAATTTGCAATGATTATTACAAAAAATAAATTTTATATAAATAACCTTAGTGTATGCCTATATCATATTATAAAATAATTTCACGATTTATAAGAAAATGGGGTTGATACATAATATGAACTAAAGAAAAAAATGTTTTGAATGAATACTATTTTAGTATGGTATCTAGTGACATTCCTAGTCTAATAATTATATCTGGTAAAAATAATCCCATTGGTTTGACATGCCTGGTTCAATAATTTTACATTGATTCTAAAATACCATATTATAATAGAAAATAATTTTTCATATTTCATTATTTACTCATCAATTAATTTCATAGATATTAGTTTACCAATAAAAAATTTGATATATGGAATGAATTTAGTCCATCACCAAAAATATTATTAGGTTTAAAACCAATGTTATAATTTTTAAATTTAGATATTGAATTCATGAAACAATATCACTTTAATGTTTAAGAAAATTAATTTTTCATAAGATATTATAAGTATGGTAAAACAAAATATCATATTAATAGATGCATGCATTTATAATAAAATTATATAAAGTATATTCTATGGAAAAATATGAATGGGAAGTATCGTAAAATAGTTGATTAATTGAATAATAAATATAATATTCCATAAAAGACAAAATAATTATAAAGTACCATATAGATATTTTTAAAAACATTTTATGATTTATTTACTTGAAACATCATAAGATTCATAGACTTCAAAACCATGACATATATATTTTTTATGAATAATTTATATAATTTATAATTCATAAATAATTATCTAATAAAATATGAGTAATTGAAATCAAATTTCACACATTATTCAAATCCACATATGAGAAATAATAAAATCCAATTGGCAATGAAAAAAATAGGAATTAATTATGATAAAATTTTCTCAGTTGGATATTATTATTCATTGGATGGTTTCCCCTGTGATGATTTAACTAATTGTCAATATATTGATATATTAAATGTTAGAGGTACTATAAGATATTTATGGATATATCCAACATATTGGAATTTATATCTTACTTTTTTATCCTTAATAAATTATATTTTTCTAAATAATTACATATAATTTTGATTCAACATCTATTAATTTTTTAATTTAGATAATATGTAATTTGAAGTATTATATGAGAAATAATGAATAATGAGAATGAAATATTGGTAAATAATACATATCCAAAGACCATATCTAGTTTTTTGAGGTATTTAGATCAGATTAATAAAAAATTCAATTGATTTATATTTGTTCAAAACAATATAAATAAATATCTATACCTAAGTAGATCAAAAAAAATTTAAAAAGTTGGCCTTCATGTTTTGGAAACAACATCAAATTCAATAGAATAATCTGAGTTCATATGTGTGTGTAAATAAATTATACACAATAGTGATAAGTAAGAAACATTCATTGATGAACAGGAGATAAAAAGAACGATATGACTTCTGAGTCAAATATGATATTAGAATGAGACAAAAAAATTATTTAATAATGATATGGCTAATTTATTATCATATCATTTATGTCCATAATAAATTTTATATTTATATTTTACTGAAATAATTATCTTATGTATCTAATTGTATATTTTTTGAATCATATTGTCATGAATGTTGATAATCGACTTGGATGGCCAATTTTTTTTAAAAAAACTCATAGACCTTTAATGTAGTCTTGAAGATTTATTTATTATAATATTAATTCTTTATGTTAAATATATATTTTATCAATGTTGGTTTAAAATAATTTAATAGATTATTATTTAAAAAAATTATAGATTTGTGATTATATGGAAAATTGGTTGAAATTATCACATAAAATTATGAAGGAATGGTCATTAATATATTATTCAAATTAAGGTGGGTGACTTTTTAAAAGTTAATAACAATGATTTATTAAATTATACTTATTTAAACATATAATTGATGGTTTATATCTTTAATAAAGTAAATTACAATATATATATATATTGAATTCATATGAGAAAACATTTTATTTTATGGATGGTAGAGTTGATGAAGGGAGGAGTTTTTTTATTTATGTGAAACAGAGAGAATATATTTATATAAGTGATAAAGATAAATAATTTGATAATGAAAGTGAATCTAATCAAAAATAAGATATTGAATTTTCTATCTAGGATGTTATTAAAACAATAATTCTTATATAGAAGGATAAATCTGTGGAAATCATATTAATGGTGAATGATGATAATAATATGGTAAAGGATGAAATAATTTTTTTTATTATCAATACTCATAAAATTTATATAGTAATGAATATTATTGTGCGTTCTGTGTGTAAAAAATATTAAAATCAACGAAAAACATATGTTTTTTACTTATCATAGTAGTTTTCATTTTATACATAAATGCATAATATTTATTTATTATTTTTTAATCAATTTTGACATTCTTAAAACCATTTTTACAAATCATGTAATTAATAAATTGAATTAATAATGTAATAAAATAATAATTAAATTGTGTGATATGATAATTTATGTTATTTTTTATTAATCTTGTTAGATTAAAATTTATGATTTCAATTAATGTGACCAAATTTTAATAAAGATATGTCTTTAAATATGTTCCTATCAAAGATTTTAATTTTGTAACCAGAAAAAGAGATACCAATTAATCTAAACATATATATTTATTTAAAAATTAATTCTATTATTTTTTATATCATGTTATAAGCTGGTTAATATTTTTAAAATATAGGGATTACAAAATTGAAAAAATTATATATACAAGCCATCCTTCAATAACAAAATTTTATTTGGAGTACACATCTCATGCGCTCCCAACATCATTAGGTACACTAAAACCATTATACATCCCCCATTTTAAATCAATGGATCGATATGATATATTCTCATATTAATCAACAAATCTTTATACTTCTAGTGAAATGCCTTCTGGTTTAGAGATTCCATTATTCAATGATTACTTGGGACCAATTTATCTAGCTGAATAAAATGCGTCCACTGAGTATATAGTTTCATTCTTTGCATAAAAAGGGTATTTTAGAGTAGGTTTTATTACTAAATCAATGATTTGTGAAAAAAATAATTTATTACATATATATACTATTTGTTTATTATATATATTATATTGATGATGATGATAAAATAAGAGAAAGAAAGATGAATACATTAAATATATTGAAGATGAATATTTTAAAAGTAGTGGTTCCATTTGATCTTTTTAAGGTGCCTATTTATGACAATTTTTTATATACGAGAAGATAGTGGCTTATTTAGCCCCTGAGATAATGTTCTTTCCCTTAATGTATCGTGATTTTTGGAAAATTCTCATTGATTTGAATAATGATATATTTTCTAAAAACAAAAAAAAACAATTAAAAATATATAATGATATTACATTTTATATGATATTCATATATAATATAATTATATAATTATTTTTTTCTAATAATAGTTTTAGATGAATTTACTTTTTGTGTTGAGTGATGTTATTCTGCATTGATAGACAATACATGTTAGAAAAAAACAGGGGACATCACATTTAGGTTGTGGAATGAGTTTAATGACACTTATTTTTGAAAAGAAACCCAAAGGTAAACCTTGGGAGCATTGTATGTCACAAATGTATGATAAATATACAAATTAGAACATGTTTTTTGAAAACAAAGTATTATATTTTTGTGAATTTTTATAATAAAAGTTTAATTTTAATAATTATAATATATCAATTTTTAGATTGTTATAACAAAACACCCCATGCAGGGAGAAACAATCTATTCCATACAAAATAAGATATAAATGTTTTTTACAGATGATAAAGTGATATAATATTTTAACAATTGTAAAATAAAAATTTTGCAACTTAAACAGTTTAATTTTTATTAATTTCAATTTTTTTCTTTGATTATATAAAAAATGAGTTCTTTCATGGGGTTAGATGATTTTATTTCGGGTTCATTGTCTATTAGAATGATGTATGTAACTTAACTGAACATGTTTAAAAAATTATGGTCAAATTTTTTATAATTTATTATAATTTTAAATTATTTAATTTTAATTAATATTATATTTGTGGCATAAAATAAAGTATTAAAGGGATTAAAATCCATCACACTTACATTAATCACCGTGGTAGATTCAATCCTCATTGTTTTTGGAATGTATATTTATTGTGTTTTGTAAGGTATTGGTCTTGTAAAATCATCATGATTTGTTTTTCTGGGAAGTTCATCTCCTCATTCACTATAATGCCTCCACCTACGGGTCCATGTAGTGTTTGTTTTCATTATCTAGATTAAAAAAGAAAATTTTGATGATATAGAAATAACTAAAATAATAACAGTCCTGAATGATACCTCATAATGAGAGTTTATAGTTATGGTTTGTTTTTTGTGTACTCTATATGTGATGAAAAGAAGTCTCCTTATAGATAGTTCATCCTTGATATAAAAGACTCCACCCATAATGAATATGTCACTTTTAATATACATGGTTTATATTATTATGAAAATGATTTTAAATATATTATTTGTGACCAATTTTTATTTAAAACAAATTTATACTATAATTTACATTTAATTCATCCATTGAATGATGGTAGTTAGCAAGTAAAATGGGAGTGTGAATCTTCTGGATAAAACAAAGGTAAACCCATAGTTTAGAGTTAATGATTGTTTTACCTCCACATGTTTTCTGTTTATGTGTTATTCTTGGGATGAAACACATTAAATATAAATTATCAGATGTATTAGAATTAAAAAATATTTTTTAATGTTTAAAAAATATTTTATAATAATGTTAATAATTATGTTTTTTTTTGATTTTTTTAGTTATTGATAACTAAAAGTAATCTATTATGTTCCCCGCTATTTTGTTCCTCATAAAAGGTGGTACTTTAATCAGTTATTAGACATTTTTATTTGTTCATTAAAATTATAAAATATTGTTTAAATTGATTCAAAATAATAATAAAAATATATAAAATTAAACTAATGGTTTTAACTCTTATAAGTGACTACAAAACACTTCTATTTTTCGAAATTCCAATGATTATCATATAATGATGGTTCTAAAAAGAGCAATGTAAGAACAAATAATCATTTAAAATACCATTTTTTTAAGATTATTTTATGTCCAAAGAACCAAATATTCAATGGCTATAAATAAACATCATGAAGTAAAAAAACATGAAACATTAATACACAAATTTATAAAAACATTGTAATTATGTAAATCGCGATTCATGATTCTCACCACGATGTATTCATAAAAATATACTTGTAATAGTTGTCTTCCTTGAATTTTCTACTATTTTTTAATTATATTGTATATATAAGACAATTCTATATAGTATAATCCACATATATATATGCGGTTATATTTATTTTCAAATTATTTATGTTCGTGTTTTATAATAAATAATCTACATGATATATGTACATTCAATTAAGTAAATATAACTTTGGAATGACTAAATCATCAAATAATATTACATACAAGTCAATATATTGTTAATTTATTCATTAGAATTTAGTAATTACCATGGATAATAAAAACAATCAAAATATCAATATCATATATAATAGTACATATCTATCATGTCTTGGAATAATCACTATAATGACCCATATATGTTAGACAAGTTCAATGATATTGATATAAAATGACTAAATACCATCAATATATGATTCATTAACTCATTGAGAATAGAATTATGTAAATAATAAAAAAATAGCATATATATAAAAAATTAAACATCAATATATTAGAAAAATCAATCTATATAAAATGTTGAATTTCATAACTACAATGAAAATTAATTAATTATAGATGTCATTTTGAACAACCATTAAAATGGAACATCTACCATTAATATCATAGTCGTGGAACATCTGACCAATAGTCATATATCACATTTTTTGAAATAAAATAGATATACTCGACTAGATATTCATAATTAAAGAGTTTATCTGAAAATTATAATAATTAAAAAAACCATAATATAATTTTTATAAGATCTATCCCATTATATCATTTTATAATTAATTTGGGGGGGTGTTTAGAAATTATATAATGATTTTATAATAATTTTTCTCAAAATTTATCTAATACGGATTAATATGTTTCTATTTACTCAATTAATTATTTTATATAAGAATATTATACTTCAACATCCTAATTATCTATGATCCTTCTTTACTAAAATTATAATTTCCTCTTTTTATTTTCCACTCAACATAAATTTTTTTACTCATTCCACTTGATTGATTTTATTTACCATCTCTAAAAATTAATTTTATTATTCTTATTGTGATGTATTTTTATAATTAGTAATGTGTTTTCCTAATGTTGTGTTCTGTTTACATTGTATATGTCAATAATTGGTCTTTTAATTATATATCATTTAAATTATTTGGGAATAAATGATATTAAGTGGATAAATTTATTGGAATTACATGAGCATGATTTAACAATATAGTAAGATGAGAAGGATAAAACCATCGATATATAAATATGATTTTAACTAATTTGTAATGGTCAATATAATGATTAAAATATTTTTATATGTTTCATTTTCATAATTCACTAAATTAAATATTAGGATTTTATAAAAGGTATATAAATTACTAAAATATTTCTCTTTATTTTATCCTCTATCGATACTTATGTGGTCTCTCCCCTTTTTTCATGATGAAAATATATTTATCTTTAAATAAATATGATGAATACGGGAATGTAAATTTGGGATATGATTATTGTGTAAGAAAATTATTTCATCTACTATTAAACAATGTGAACATTTTCATATACTTTGTTGGTCTGTGTTGTGTATTCTCATTCATTAAAACTATAATATATTATTTTGGGAAAATTATTATATAATAATATTTTATTATTTTATTTAAAATAAAAATTGTATCTTCCTAACATACATAAATAATAATAATGTAATTAATACATTATATTTACAAGCTTCACCATTAATGTGTAGACTACATACTTGGTGTGATCAATCACTAAATCATCACATAATTACATTCATATCCTTATATTCATAAAATGAGTATGGATATTTCATTTTACCTCACAAAGGGTTTTTGATTATTTTAATTTCTGATGCATAATTAAACAAAATAATTCCTTCAAAAAAATGAATAATCTTCTTATTGAGGAAAATATAAATCATCGTCCACCATATGAATTCTAATCCTTATATAAATATTCAATCTATGTTGCATAATATTTAACTATTTCACATATTCACTTGAAATTCATTATTGTACCTTAAATAATATGAAGTATTTGAATGTTAATTTATTCATCTATTTTATTATAGATTATATATTATTAAATAACATCACAAAATTACTCACAATCACTAGTCTATCATCAAGAATATTTTCTCATAATTTCATCAAATCATAAAAAAAATTTAACGTTTAATCAAATTCTATTAAATAGGTTATTTCAATTATATCCTTAATCTATATTTCCATTAATAATTTATTTAATAAAGATATAATATCATCATATTATAAACTAAAATTGAAAACAAATCCTATTAAAAAAATTGGTTCTCCTTAAAAATTATAATAACAGTTATATAATTTTCCCTCACTATAAATGAATGAAAATTAAATTTATTTATTTAAACATATAATATGGAAAAAATTTATTAGATATCATATCAATAATAAATATTAAATTAGTACAAATAAGACTACTTATATTATATTATGATTTTTACATTCCATAGTAAACAATTCAATGTTTTATTAAATCATATATGTATTTTTATTGGGTTTTGAGGACAAAAAATATTTCCAAATGTATTATAAATATATACTACACCCATAAAAAGACCATATGAGATAGAAAACAGGATATTATAAAAAATGTAAGACAAATTTTTTATATATTTATCCAAACTGATTATACTTTAACATATATGTATCCCAGTATCTTGAAAATATACTTCTGCATCCTCCATATTCTACAAAATATATTAATCACTATTCCATTAATATATACTAATAAAAGATATATAATTTTTCTATTTTCTAATAGATAATAAAAACCTAAATGGTTGTAGAGAGAAGCATTAAAATTATTTATGAGGGAGAAAGTAAGGTAATGTACAACATTATGGTACCATATGATATACCCGATCCTTATTTATATAATATAAAACAGAATTATTACCCATTATTAATTTTAATAATTCTTAACATGTATTATATATTATAAACATTATCATTTAATGTTTGGTCCTATATAATTATCAAATAATAATCAAGTTTAAAAATGAATATATCCACTTGAAACACTATAAAATGACATTATTATATATGGTATATGTGTTTCAATATTGATTAAATATACTATATTTATGTTTTATACTATAAATATAATATGTATAAGCTTTTTTATGATCCAGTGATAAAAAAATAATAGAGTAGAAATAATTAATAAAACAATGAATATCTCACATTCAAAGAATCTACTGCGATAATAAAATGATTTTACATAAATGTTCCATGATTTAAAAAAATAGAAAACTATTTAAAAACATTCAAGAATTATATTTTCAATTAATATCTATCGACTATGTTGAAAAAAAAATTACCATAATTTTTCTTAATTTTTATATTATAATAAATTTCTATGAGTTTGTTTTATTACATTGAAACTGATTGTTAATTCATAATAAAAAATCTTAATCAAGGAGTTTTATTTTTGATAATATTATTTATACTCTATATAAAATGTATTTTACTATAATCTGTGTCGACCACAAGTATACTGATAATATATTGTTGTCCATGTAATTCTTTTGAACCATATATCATTAAACATGTAAATTATAAAGAACTGATTAATTATTGACTCTCTATGTAGATAAAATAAAGCAAATAGACACATAAGATATAAACAATCTAAACATGGGAATTATTATCATTATTATCACAACTGAATGGACCAAATATCATAACCCATCATTATGGTGTAAATGTTTTTTAATTTTAACATAAATACACTTTCATGAACACCAAAATATACACTCATTATTTGTTCAATATATCCCTATTAATAAAATAGTATTTAATCAAATGTGATATAATTTAAATGTAAAAATCTTGTAAACCTCATGTTAAAGCACTACTATGTTTTATATACCTCAACTAATGAATCAAACATATATTTATGAAATTATAAATCGTATAATCAAATTGAATCAATTTAAATAATAAGTTTTAGAACGTATTCTTGTGATTAAATTCTATATTTTTATATGAGTTAACACTAATTATCCCAAAGGGGAGTTGCTTGACCCTGGAGAGGGTGAAAACATGATAGATGTCCAAAATGAACATTCCCCTTATCTTCTGTTCCTCAATAATGTGATTAAATTGTTGGTTAGTGCATGGATCATGAGATAATATACATGATAATGATAATGATGAAATATGAGTGAATTATCACACATCAAACATAACATTCAAAGTTCAAAAAACAATTTTCATCAAGTCATTTCATCATTGGGAACAAAAGTTATCATTCCACTACCCACATCATCTTCTTCATATGAATAATAAATAATGTGAAGGATGGATTAAGAAGATGGTATTCAAATCCAAAATGAATGTTAGTGGAAATTACACTAGAAGAATCCCATTAGTAAGCATCTCTCTATAATGTGTCATCCTTCCTCTATTTTCCACATGTGCCTATAAAATTCTGAATATGCGTAGATTCATGTTCTTCTCTCAAGAATTATTAAATTAATTATGTCTTACATGAAATCATATGAATCATTATAATTTCAACTCCATCACATCCATTATATCAAAATGGATAATAATTTTGTAATTATATTCTATGTCATTATATTATAATTTAATATCTTGATGGATACATGAGTCCAGTATCTTTTTATCCATATCTATGTGTTACATTCAATAAATATCGAGTGTATTAAATTAGTTAAACCAATACGATCTCTTGTATTGATACCCCGGTTCATAGAAAATATATATTCTATGTGAAATTTAAATATTACGAATTTTACTTAGTCTATGTCATATACAGTAGGTCACCTCAATGTATTGTGCATGGTCAACACCATATCCTATTTTCTTGTATACATAAGACACTAATCACCTAATTTTGAAGAGGAGAGTTTAATCCTTGAACAAATAATTAATGATGACTACATTATAATGGAAATGAACATAAAAAAATGATCACAAATATATGACAATAATTTCGAGTGATATGAATATTTTATTATAGACATGAAACATAGGGATTTTTCATCTAAAATAGAATGCAAAAAATTTATTTAAAGTATGATCCCTAGGGCCATACCACAAACATTTTTATCAAATATTATTTTCTAAAACACACCAACTCGAGTCTTCTAATTTATTTTAACCTTGGAAAACAATATTGGGGGACATTGAAATTCACATTTATGCAACCTCATTTCAAAACATTTTAACAACTATTAGACAACGACCTCCAAAATGGTTGTATCCTACATTATATCCAATAATAAGTTCTCAATTATTTCCCCTGATATTGAATATATATTAGGTCTTATTAAAATTATTTTATCTTTAGAGTATGGATAATGAGTGACTACAAAAATGGTTGTTTTGGGATTAGTCTCCCCATAATCACTTGGATTGTCTTACAAGCAACTCAGCTTGAAATATTTCTCCATCATGATAATTTTTACCATCATATATGAAATAAAGGAAGTCATAATTTACCTTTTTTCATCAACAAATCCTTAAATCAGTTATAACCATATGCATTCATTCCATAAGAGTTTACAAAAACACACATTTCTAAATACTTAAATAATTTAATTACACAACTATTCCATTTATCTTCCATGAATCATGGATTCACCATTCAGGTTCATTTTTTATTGGATAAAATATAGTTTGGTTAGATTTAATCATTATCAAAATATAACTTGAAACCATGAATGAACTATGCCACATTAATCGAGGTGACATAGTAGTGGGATCCTTTTTCAATTTTAGTAACTCAAAAAATATTGAGCCTCAACACTTCCATAATTTTATTCCAGCTTCCAAAATGTCCTAAAATATTCATTATGATTCTATTCAACTACTCAATCCCTTTTATGGAAAAATATACTTAATATTAATATTCATTATTCATAAACTAATTGACAAGAAAATGATATGAAAATATCCATTTTAATATAATGGTTATCTTTTCCTCAAAAAATAAAAGAAACCACAACCAAATATATGTATATCTCAAGTATGCTATCTTGTTATGAGATTATAATCACAAGAAGAATGCACAACCAAATCTCTTATAATGTTCATTCCAGCACACAATTTTTTTAGAAAGTGTTTGTGAGTGATAACCATCACATGGTGAACATAAAATCAAGTGACCAACAAAAACATCCTTCGTTATCAAAATAATTAATAAGATATATCTTGAACCACATAAAAAATTTGAATCTACATCATCCAAGACATTATATTGACCTAATAATGTCATGTGTTCTCTTATGCCAAACATACAAAAAAGATAAATATTTCTCTATGAATCTCCATCATGATAAGTCTCAAAAATATAATATACTCAAACCATTACATTGATCATTAAATTAAACATATAATCTATTTCTATAGTCATAATATATGTGAATATAGATTCTGCAATGAATTTTTCCTTAATATAGATCACTTCACCTCATATTATTGATTATATCTCTACAAGTTCCATTATCCATGATAGATACAATACCTCATTAATGAAGAAAAAAATATTATTTTAATACTTCATCTCCCTTATGATAATCAAATTCATCTTCCCAATCAATGAATGAACATAGGATGTAAAAACAACATACTATTAAATATCTGTATTTAACATCATTTCAAAAATGAATTCTAAAATTATAAATTTTAGAATTCTGTCAATGACTATTTTAAAGAAATCTAACATGGAATAAAATTTCATGGATGATTTTTTTCATCATGAGTTGAATGATCATATACATCGACCCATTTTTATTTTTTAGAAAATATACCATTATAAATCATATTTATAAAATCCTATATTTATTTTTGAAACACTATAAAAGTATTCAAACCAATGTTGGTAACAATAGAAATAAATCCCATTATTTTATTATAACCCTCTATAAAATTTCAATAAGAACCTCATGATTATGAGTTTCTTATCCTCCTTCAAAAAAATAATATTAATAAAAAATATAGATTATGAGAGTGGGATTGTACCTTTGCCTCAATACCATGATGAGATTGATAATCCCACCATCTGAATGGTGGTGACTTCTTTTACTTCCTGGGGATCTAATATGTTTATCTTCATACAAATTTAATACCTATTTTATAGAGAATAATTATATCGGTTACCCCCTTTTGATATAAATGAATGTATTTGAAAATAGAATTATTTTAATTAAAGAAATTATTCTTAATTTTAATGTATAATATGATACATATACATCATTAAACAATATCAGATCTTGATATTACTCATACATTAGTTGGAAATTATAAATCATTTAATAATTGATAATATAAGTATCAATAAGCCACTACAAGACTAAAAGATTTAACTCATTATAGAAAATAATGGAAACTATTTAAGAATATATAAGTATATAAGTGATCCTATAAAATAATTATTTCTATTACCCAATTGAATATTACAAATAACACCACTTTCATTTCCAAAATCCCACCAAAATGTTTAACGACCAATATAGGAAGTGGGTTTATAATATCATACATTAGTTTTTGATAGGAGGAATATTATTTTTTGTAACAACCTGTAACTAATTAGTTTTCTAGATTTACTTCCATTAAATTTCATTAAATATTGTATATATTGTTTAATAAGAAACATTTTTTATTAGCTTGGAATATCAATATATTGTTTGTTTCCACTTATTATTATTCACAATATTTATATCATGGTCATAACCCCATTATAATTTTTACTGGTTTTAATGGGGCTCTCTATATGTGAAGTTGTGTGAACACAACTTTTATATTTTGAAAATATGAATCCACAAAAAATAGATATCCCTTATTTCTTCAACATGTATTGAGAATGATGAACCATGTGATATGCTTAAATGTATATTTCTGTGATTGAATTCTTATTCTCAATACCGTCTACCATGTGTTCTATGAGATCCCATTTATTTTCTTCACAAACCATTAAAATGACATCATTGTGACACCAATCTTTTGTAAAAATTGGTTTCATTATTTAAAATAAATTTTTTACATATAAATGTGAGATATAATTTTGGGGGGATTTCTAAATATGACGAACCCCAAAAAAGTCTCATCAAGTTTCCCATGATTATTTTAACTTTCACCTTATCTTTTGAATTATCTTCATTAATATTTATTAGAGGGTTCATAATATTAATTTTATAATATTAGTTCAAAAATATGATACCAAATAAACCACACCATGATAAGAAACCTGTTTCCTTTAATTTATACATTAAAAAAGTTTTTATATCATATTCATAGTTCTTAATTAAACCCTTTTTAATCTTATTAGAAACATATTTCTTCTTGAAATTGCCTCTAGGTTAAAAATCAACATCCAGGGTGAGTATCATCTAGACTCTTTCCCATAAAACATTGGTAGGTTATATTTCCTAAATTTTTTATAATTATTCAACTCCACATGAAATAAATTTTTTTGTTTTATTAAATGTAGAATATCCACCTTTTCCACCCACTCACCCTTGGGTTTATACCTCATTGGGATGTCTAAAATATAATTTTTCATACTTTCTGGGAAAAAAATTCCACCATTTTTGAATAATCTCTAAAGATTAATATTTTATCTATTTGGATTAGTTTTTTAATAATTATTAGTATTATCATGGGTTTAAAAAAAATTAAAAAGTTTACATTTTTATCTTTTTATTTCTTAACAATCACTAGCTATAATATAAACATGAAAAGTTCACCAACCATTGGAATTTTACAATATTTACCATTTATCTCAATATAAGTATATTTATGATAGTTTTAAATGACATTTAAATAGTTTTACAAACTCATATTGGCCTTGTTGATTTTATCCCATAATTCTTAGATATATTCTATATGAGTCATCATTTCTGATCTAGTGGAATCTACACAGTCCTTAATTTCTAAGGGATATATCGGAATTAAATCCCCATTTACATTGGGAAAATAATGTCTCCACCTGAAAATTGAAATATTATACTAGGTCTACTTGGTTTGTTTTTCAAGACCCACAAAAAATTATAATGTTAACACATTATTATTTCTACAATATCCCATCAATTTCCATAACATTATTTCCTTCATTTTCCATTATATCAACGTTTTGTTTCTTAAAATAGCTTATACTTATTCATTTGGAACATTTTATGAAACTCTTTGAATAAGTCATTAAAATTAAACATCATAATACTGGATATAAATAAACAAATACTTTGAATAAAAAAGAGAAAACCATTGGAATAAATTATCTATAGAAAAATATACAGAATGAAAACATCAGTAAAATACAATCTTCAATGATAACTTATGTTTTTCAAATTCTTATGTGAAAACATATTGAATGGATTATATAAAATGGTATATATATATATATATATATATATAAATCCAAAACATGTAATTAAATTCCATATAAAAACAAATGTCTTGTGTCAGAAAACCTACTCTAACACCATCTGGAGGTCCTGTATGAGACATTCTTGACCAATGAGATGGATAGGGGATGTGACTAAATAGATAATGTAAAACACTACCACATTATTCTTAATTCCAAAATATTGTACTCACATTTTTGTTCAGTGAATGGATCATGTGATTGTATAAATGATAATGATGGAAATGTTAGATTAGAGATATAACATATGCAATACAAGAGATATAGGTTTTGAAACACTGTATTATTTAAATGGATATACCCTTAGTGTACAACAGTTATCACCCCATTATCCACACCACTATCCTATTATCAATGATTAATAAAGAGATGGATTAAAAAAATATAGTTTTAAACTCTTTTGAAAATGTTAAAATAAATTCAAGTGGAAGTAAAACTATAATAAAAAAATCTACAGTTTATGCCATCATTACTTCTTCATCCTCAAGTGCCTTTGTAATTTGAACTTACTATACATTTATGTTATTATTTAATGCTTAACCTAGATGGGAATCCTTCTCATGTTTTTTTTATTGGCTATAGTGTCAATTTTACTAAAACATTCATAGTAGTGTGGATGAAAATTTTATAGAAATAATTTATATCTCAATATCATCATCAATCATTTTTATTAATCTATGGTTCTAGTATATCATCATATTTGTCCATGAATTATATTAATGAAATCCCAAGTCAGTGATATCTTGTAAACCGATATTTTTTTGTTTCAAGTATTTATCAAATCCTAAAATGATATTTCACATGATATTTTAGTTTATAGAATTTTATTCATGCCACCAAACATTTTGGAATCCACTATGGTGAGGTGTAATTGAAAAAATCCAAAACCAATTTTTGTAATTAGATAAGTTCCCAGTCACTCTATTATTAATTATCCATTTTTAACCTTAAGAAAAGCTCCCTCAAACACCATTACATAGTGAAGCTCACCATATTGGGGATATATTATCTCTATAACTAAAATAGTAATTATTGTGTCATTTTTTATTGGATGTGGAACACATATTCTCCATTATAAAATAGTTTTTAAATTGGAAAAGTCCACGAATTCTCCCCATGTTCCAATTATAAAAGTTTTTGTTATACCTTACAAGGTAAAAAAGACTAACTATACTTATCCAAATACATTCACCCTAGGACCATGACATATGTGGTCTTTTAAATAACTATTTTGGTCCTCCCTACATTCTATAGCCAGAGAAATATGAGATAATGAACAATAAAAATGGTTTTCCCCTCTATCTTTCATGGAAAATTCATTGGGGTTGCTATCAAATATTTGAAAACACGGGAACATGTTTTTATTATTTTATCACATTAATATGAAAAAATAGTGGTTCTAAATGTCCATTTTATGATTGGTCACCCCATGGTCATTTTTCTATTCCTTCAGTTGACCAAGATTCAAATATTTCATTATTATGATCATTTTTATGGATGATCACACAATAAGAGTGAAGGTCGAGCTCAACTATACCATAGAGGGTTCCAAAAACAATCACTCCACCCATTGTGACTATTTTTATAATATCCAAAATATGGTGTTATTGACATTCACACATTCAAGGAAATTTTAATCCATTGAAACATTATTCCCTTTTCAACAGGACTATATGGAATAGGAGAGGGATCCATTGAGAATTATATCCATTAACTCAAGTGTTAGAATCTATAATTCCTTATAATCTAGTATCCTAATTCCCTTCAAATATTATTCATAATGTTATAGGAAAACTCATGCGCCATTTTCCACAAAAATCCTCAATGTATATCATTGTTCATCATCATCAAAGATAGAATCATGTTATATTTAAACCAAATTTCAAATAATAAGGATATCATCTCCGTAGTTTTTTCAATAAATGAAACAATACATATATTGATAAAATATTCTATTGTGTCATGAGTTCCTCATAGTTTGTTGAATCCATATTTAACTAAAATCAATGGTTTATACCACAAAACCATTGATTTGGGTAGTGTTTCTGAGAGATTTTTATCTCTTAGTGAACAAGAAATCATGTTGTTAATGGATACCTCTGATCATCACGTGGAGTCAAAAGACGAATCATGTACTTCATATTACATGTCATTCTCCATCATTTATAAATTTTTCATAATTTATTCAAGTTAGGTCTTCTATAATATATTTTGTGTCAAATTTCTCCATATGTATCTATGAATATCCTTCCTGATCCCTCCATGTTTTATAATAGAATCATCCAAAACCATTAATATTTATAGGAAACTACTAATCTCTTACCATAGTAATATCATGTGTGATGATAGAATATCCAACGATATTTTCATATAGATATCACACTAAATCTCATAGTGATGATGATCTATCCCCATGTACCATTATCCATCATTTATTTATCACCTCATGTGAGGAACACAATAAAATTATTTTAATACTTCGTCTCCCACATTAGTATAAAATCTATCATGTTTGTTGATGCTTGATCCTAAAAAAACTCAATATACACATTAATATACCTTCATAATATAATATAAATAATTCATTTGAAATAAAGAATTATCGAATGGTGTAAAAAGTTTGACAAGAAATCCATCATATTTTAAAAGTCATGCATAGACATCTACTTCATGTCATGCATGGGGACATCACATATCCACACTAATATTCCAATATCATAATTAAATATTATATTCAAAAATATTCATTTTTATAGAAACATTATATAATTTATATTAATTTTAGTATTATAATATCACTTATCATATATAAAAATGGAAAACCTGAATGAATGATAATTGTATTTTCATAAAATTGGCACATGAAAAAAATCTTAAACAAATATAAAATGAATAATAATTGGAAATATTAATTACCATGTTTCTTATTCTGAATCCCATATCCCATTCATTTAATAAAAAAATATATTATAAGGCATTCATTTTTTGAAAGTTCTAGATGTTCTCTCAGTGAATCCATAAAATTTTTAGCCATATGTTACCAATATATATTTATATCAAAACTATCAATAATTTCCCTAATGAGATGATACTTTGTAAGAATGTTTTTTTAATTTCAGTAATATTACTTTTCCATAACATATGTAATTACACAATTGTATTAAAATAGTAGTTTAATAGGAACTATTATACCCTGAAAAACAATTAGTCAAATTATTGACTAGTTATTCCAAAAAAAATTATTTAAAATATTTTTTTATATATTATGGTTTTATTCTATAAATAAATATTCAATATTGTATTGAACCCTTAAAAACCACATCCCCACTATTCATGAAACAGAATATTCATTATTTATATATAAAATAGTCTTAATTTATTTAGAATCCAATAAAAATTTAACACTTTAAATCATTATTTTCTTATACATATTAGAAGAATATATCCTTACTCTTTTCATGTAATTTCATTTGTTCATATTTACTACAACTTATTTATCGGCTCTGGAAATTTTTTTATATGATTTATTGTTAAAACATAGGGGACATCATTACATGTAAACAACTTAAAGTATATGATATAATTTTTGATTATAAAAAACAAAATATTACTAAGGTTTTCTATTTATATATCTACATGAGGACACAAATCATCATAACAGTCTTACCATGTAATATAAATAAATATCCCCTCTTGAAATTCTCCCTGATAAACCTATTTAGTACATTACCAATATATGTGTTTTGATTGATATATACCTACCTTATTGATCTATCATTATACATATTTATTAATAGAATTATGTTGATTCACTATTTTATTTAATTAAGATGCATTTCATCAATAAATCATTCATTTATTAAAAATATGCTATATCATTTTAATAAGTATCACCCTATCTATAATTATTATGAAAAATATAATACAGTCATAACACATTTTATATAAATAAATCACCTTTAATTTAGACAAAACAAAAATCCTTATAATATTAATAAAAAAATATCCAATAGGATTATTTAGTTCATAAATGGATTGTTGATGTTTAAAAAAATAAAAACACTATATAGATCCTTAAAATATATAGGTTATATAATGCATACATTCACATTATTTTCAAATCATTTAATGTTTTGATGTTTATTTGATATATCTCAAATTATAATATGATATTATGACACAACAATCTTGATTTATTTAACCACAATAACTATTGAACAATTTCCTTTGAAATCAGTACCATGAATATATTTTCATCCATCATCTAAAAGAAATTATTTAGTGAGAGAAAATATATCATGCATGGTAATTTTCCATTTTAAATCCAATAGATAACCCATGGGATTAACCCCCATAGGTGGATTTACTAGGTTATAAACATAGTTTGTGTATATGAATTCCTTCTCAAATTTCATACAACAGAACTATTTATTATATTCGTAACCCATTATGGATTCATAATATGATGTAGGTTTCTACTCTATGAATATTACATTAAAAATATCAAACATGGGAAATATATATCCATTTTATTCATTACAATATATACTCATCCTTCACGATTCTTATGAATCATGAGAAGGATTGGTTTTTAAAATGATCAAATTAACACATTATCCATATTAGGTGCAGTACAAATTTATTTTCCTTAAACATAAATATTTTCATTATTAAACCCATTAATAAAATTAAAAATCTATTTATTTTTTGAAAATAAAACCTTTTAATCAATAAAATATTAATATTAAAAGTAAAAAATTAATTACCCATTATATATTTTTGATATAAAATAAATAGGACCAAATCAAATTTCTCTTTTTGTGTTGATCTAATGTTAGATGTTTTATATGTCTTTCACAACCCCAAATATTATAAAAAAACATTTAGTTTCCTACTTTCCTATTTTTTTTTATATAATCTTTTTTATTATATTGAATATAATTAATTGAGGATTTATCTCTTTCTATAATTTATTTCTGGATGAAATAAGGAAATTATCAAGTCTCATCATTAGAAAAACATTTCTAAATATTTATAGTTTATCAGTCAATAAATAATATTCCATTAATTTTTTCTTATAGAAATATGTTTAGATGAAATATCAAAATCCATTATGTATTTATTAATTTTTACATTAACATTATGCAGCTCAATTTGATTGAAGTATTCATTTTTCCTCTATTATGATATTGTAAGTCCTTCATGGACACCAAATAAATTAAAAAGGTTTCATACATTTTATATTTTATAAATATGTAACCAAATATATGAAATAATTATTCATGATTACCAACTTGATAACACATTAACCTACTTTGGTAATAATTTTTTTAGATACATTAACATGTATGAGGTGAAAATAGTTTAACAGATATTTATTTTTTTCTACTAAAATGATATTTTTTTATATTCTTTATAAAATATTTTCACGTAGTAAAAATTATTAATATAAAAATGATCAATATAAAAATATTCATAATAATCTATTTTTTAGAACTTGGATAAATTTCACATTTATATATTCTACAGGAAAATTATAAATGAAATATTAATTCAAATATTTATCTTCAACCTTTTTGTTACTTATTTTTATAGTTAAATTTTTTAAAATTAAAAATCTAAAAACTAATAAATAATCTCTACAACTATAATAAAATCCATTTATGTATAGGAAACATCATTTTATCAATTACATGAAACATATTCTATTCTTCTTTAAAAAGAAAGTGAAATCATATTCATACATATGGTAGGTGAAGAGTACACATTTTAGAATTCTAGAACCAATCAAATATGTAGTGGATGATAATGTGTTATTACAGTAAAATAAATCAGTCATAATTAATTTCTGATACATAAAATAAACATCTTTTTAACAAAATATCTAATATATTTCAAATGGTATTATTGGTTCCAATTTTATTTTAATCATGAATAATTGGGTGTGTGTGGGTGGTGAATTAGTTATCCATAATTTTATAAATTAAAGAAAAAAATTTCTCATCTTATTAGTTAATATATAAAATAGTTTTCTCAGATCTAAATTATGTAGAACTAATATAATTGAACATTAGAAGAAGATACTTTATTTATATGGATCATTGATCGATGTGATAATATAGTTCACCATATGTTGTGATTTTTATCCCACATCACATAAATGATCTCAAATTTTATAGATTAAGACATGAGGAATGTGAATGACCAAAAAACATTAAAATTTATATTATACTAGTGATATTTACAATATATTAATAAAAATAATCTATTGATACCAATTTTTCTCAATTAATGTAAATATTTGAATGAAAAATTATATTTATTGATAACATGTCTCTTTGGATGAAGAAATTTTTTCCTTATTCAATACATTTATTCTACATGAATGAAAAAAAAATTGTTAGTGTTTTAAATAAAATAATTTTCATAATATCTATAGAAATAGTTTTATAAAAATATATAATAAACGATAACATGAATAAATTACCAAAATGTCCTTCATCATTATCTTCATTTATGTTATATATAATTCCTGTTTTCAAGATGAATGTAACCTCAATAAAGAAATATAATTATTTCATTTAAGGAAGAACAAGTACTCTATGCTTTAACATTAATTATATTAGTTACTTTTAGTTGTTTTAACACTCAAATAAATCCTCAATAATAAATTGGAATTAATTTATTTAAGCCATAATATAAATCATTGATCATCAAAAAATACAAAATCCATAATTTCAGTTCGGTAGGTTAAACATACACAGGCCTAAAAAATAATCATTAACATTATAAAAAATACTGAATCAAAACACAATGAAAAATAAATATTGTCACTTATGATTCAGAATGAAGTTTCAATCCTCAATAACATAAAAACCACTATGAAATTAAACCCTTGTGCGATGATCAGCCCAATGTAACATGCGATTTGTTTTATTGGAATCTCAATTCATTTTTTCCATGAATTATATGTTAAAAAAATTATCTCTTATACAAATATTGTCCCCAAAATTTTAACTTTAACAAATCATTTCCAATATTATAAATAGTTTTATATTTAATACTTTCACTCATACAATCTTTTTTTCCTTTTTGACCATACACAACCCGTGATTCACTATTCATCTAATTTAAACAATTTTTTCTCCTCACATAATAGATTATGAAAAGTTAAATAACCTTCAATAAATTTTCAATCATGTTCATCAATACCAGAATCAAATATATCATTGAAGGAATAGATTAACGATTTTTTCAAAAAAAACACATGTGGAGATTAAGTGCTCAAACCACCTTCTCACCTACATTATCCAAAAAATAACCAATATTATAAGAAACTAGTTAAATTCATAAATATACAATAAATAATATACCCTTTTTATTTTAATAGAAATACAATTAATAGTTTTCAAATAATCCTACATAAAGGGTAATATTTTCATTTCAGGAATTTAATTCATTTAATATAAAATATTTTGATATTGTAAATAAATAGATTATTATTCAATCATTTTTATATTTTATTCATTTTTTGTAAGAAAAAATGGGATGATGAATCCAAATAAAATAATCTTAGAGGGCCATAATCCACATCATGATATGTTCGTGGCTTATTATCATGCCTTGAATTAGGGGATGAATGGAAAAATGATGAAAATGAGATGAGCATAAACGTTCAAATTGTAAAGATCTCATTTGTATCACAAAGGAAAAATAAAAGAAACAATAAAATTATCTCTTGAGCTAGGATGTAAATATCAATCAAGGTGGTTGGCTCCAATAATTCTTGTTTTGACATACCTATTTACATTTTAATTCAAGTGAATGAGAATATATAACCTCTAATATTTTTCCAAATATTGAATGAGCCCCAATAGTTTTTCACCAAGACCCTTGATGTTGACTTATATATAATGAAAAAATATGTTAAAGGACTTTAAAATGATCGACTCTGAATTTACACCATTAAAAAAAATCATAGGGATTTGTTTCGAAATATTATTGATCAAATATTGGGTAAATGTGTTAAGCAATGCCGAGTTCTTAACCAGGCCATCTCTACCAATTGTTTTAGGGTTTAATTTATTTTATTTTTTCACCCTCTCATGTATAGTTAGTTTAAGTGATTTTATTTCTTGTAAAGTATTTATCCTTAAGTGGAATTTTATTTAATAAATGGGTGTTTCAATATTATTTTTAAAATGGGATTTCAAATTTGTCATCAAAATTTTCAATTAGTTTCTTTATAAATTTTTATTCATGGTCTTTGAATGCCAATGTGAGGGAGGGATAATGTAATGAAAAATATTTATATATTTTTTCCCTCCATTAAAATTGGTATGGCCAAATTATACCTTAATAATGGGGTTTCAGTACCTCATTATTTACTAAATAAATTATAAGGAACATTGAGAATCAAGATAGTTATTAAGAGAGAGTGTGTGTATTCATCTAGACCAAGGGTCCCACATCAACGTAATTATGATTAAATTTTAATGGAATCATGGGATTTCCATTTTAAAAATTATTGGAACATGGATAATCAATACTTGGTGTGATTTATTTTTAATTTATCGTCCAACATTCTAAAAAATCCTCATACTAGGATGATTATTTTTATTATTATATAGAAGTTCATAAAATAAGTTATTTATTATTAAATTGGTTAAACTCTACATAATATCTTAATGGTACTGAATCTTACAAAAAATATTATACATAATAAATGAAGCGATTTTTACTGTAGTTTGAGGAACATTATAAATTACAAAATTTGGTATGATCAAAATAAATAATGGTCCCCGGATAAGGTAAATTTTTTTGGCACCGTTATTAGGGATATGTACTATCATGACCAAAATGTAAACATGGATGAAGTTGCAACTACCCCAAGTCTACCTATATTGGTTAGGAACTGGTGACCAGTGTCATCGGCATCACTATCATGGGGTGGACTTTACATATGTACTTCTATGCACACACACACATATATTTCAATGCATAAGTGCATAGGAATAATATAAAAAGATAAAAATTATTAGAGAAAAAACATGATAGTAAAACATATAGACATTACAAGAGTATAATAGTGAAAAAATAAATGTAGAGGAGAAAAATACACCCCAACAAAAATAATGTCCCATCCTAAATTACTGGAAAGTAAAATTCTGAGAGGAATAATCTCTGGTTCTTCAAGATATGAGCACCACACATAGTCCAAAGCACCCAGTATCCCTAAGCATATAAAATGTCATCATTATCCTATACATCCTCTACAAATGACATGACACATATGGAAAATTCCCATGATGGGGTGTGTGCCTAGATACATAGGAGGACTCCCCAAATAATGAAAGGGTGGAGTAAGAGATACAATAGTAATAGGAAGATGGTAGATAATAAATAGAAAATAAGATTCATCTCAACCCAAAGAAATAAAAAGTTAGAGTATCATCATCCAAACATAAGGGGATCAATATAGAGTCTAGATAGACAAAACACCGATTCATTTCCACCTATAGTAGGAGGGAAATGTCATCCAACCAAGAGAAGACAAACATGGAAATAATGTGGCATACTCTATGCGCCTTTGCAACCCATGGAAAAAGAGTAAAAAAATACAAAGGTAAGGATACAGATATATATATATACTATGCCAAAATAATCTCAAATGGCATATTAAGGGGATCTTCATCTTCATCCAAAACCAAAAATGGTCACCATGGTTCCAAAATTCCAACAATGATGCCAATAATCTTGTGCATATTACTAGTATAAAACATCCAATTCAATCTAATCCTCATCGTAGTGCTACATAGTCGAGGGCCAAAATCTCTTGGTAGAGGAACCATGCCTTAAAAATACAAGAGGGTTCTACACTAATGGTTAAGGACCCATGAGATGCCAGCATGGAGGGTACCACTCTAATTCATTAATGAACTATTCCCAGAAGGATGAAGGGTGGAACTTATAAAGACAATGGCCCATGCACAGACTGGATAAAGGGTTCTAGTCCAAGTCATTGAGGGCCCATGCCCAGTCTAACTTTTGGGTTCCACTTATACAGTTGGGGATCCATTCCCATCTTTTCTAGAGAGTTCCACTCTATGTCGTCGAGGACACATTCCATGCCTGGCTTGAGGGTTCCACTTAGAAGGTTAAGGACTCATTCCCATCCTTACTGGAGGGTGCCACTCTAAGTTATCAAAGACCCATATCCAGCCCAGCTATGGTTTTCTACTCAATGTCATCAAGGTCCCATGCATATCCTGTCTACAAGGTTCCACATGAAAAATTTGATGAGGACCGATGCCCATCACATCTGGTGGGTGCTGCTCTAGCGACTTTGGTGATCCATCCTAACCACTACCATTGCCGAAAATCGCCTTAAGATTCTTCTTTCACACAACATAACATATTCTATCTCAGAATCCACTACTAAGGTCACCACCACATTTTAAACATATGAACACTATAGATAGGATACTCACACGCTTGTTAATGTGTCCAACTGAAGGAGAAACGAGTTGTATAAGATACATAAAAAGATCCCAACATGAAAGGTACCGACATATTATGTGGTCTCGCTCTACTGCCTAGTCATTTCTTCACTTGTACACTGATTTATGGTGATGTAGTACTACATGTTATGGAGGCCACTAGATGACGTTTCATGGCCAAAATACTGATGAATGTGTGAGTTTCATCATCATTTCTAATGGGATAACATCATTAATCTATCATTCCACTCAAAACGGCCATGTATCGACAAAAATATCACACCATTTTGATCCTCAAAGAAAACATTATTGGGATAGGCTATTCACATTCCCAAGTCAGAAACTTAATGAAAAATTAATATTTCACCATATAACACATGAATGATGCTTCATGGGCCCCTCCCATGAATCTGAATAAAATAACTTATATTCGTCTGGAAACATCAGCTTCAAATTTAGGGTAGCAATACCACCAAAATATTTTCAATCTGAAACTGTATGAGGGAGGTATATAAAATATGATATTTCATTATTATTTATATTATTATTATTATTTTTCACTCAATGTACTTTCTCCATGAGACCAAATTAAATATTCAATAGTGGCCTTAAAAATAAAATCTCAAATTCAAGGTCATTATGTCATTGATAGCACATCATTCTAATGTCTCAATATAAGAATATAACTACAACATGGTTTTTAAACAACATTAATAATAATAATAATATTATTATTATTATAAGTAATATTATATTATTAGATTTATTATATATTTAGAATGAGATGGGTATCCCATTGACATAGGAACATACATGGATTCAAATCCCCCCCACCACCAAACGTGGAATGACCACCCTATATTCATGATAATAATAATATTAATATATTTATTATTATAGATTTCACATTTTGTTAATTATTTAGGCACACATGAGGCTCTATAACCCCATCCACATGCCTATCTTCATCCTTTACTCATGAATTCATCTCACATTTATTTTACTTCCACGCATATTATTATCACAGATAATAATATTCATCATGGATATTTTATATTATTAATAAAAATAATAACCCCCACTATGTGGATAATTATTGGAAACCCCATGAGAGATCTATATCTAGACACCATCAAATCTACGTCAAGTAGCATCCACCATGAGACCCCTTGAAGGACCTCCTATCAGAACTGATCTTGTCGAACTGCACATCACCGTCATGCATCAACTTGGGGAAGGGGTATCACTGAACTGATCTCAAACCACATATGATCACTAAACCCTCACCCATATTACTAATAAAATCCATTAACAAAACACTATTCCACTCAATTATCAATCCCTCCATAAAGAATCAATTCTCATGTCGTCCGTGCTACCGCCACAAATCTGGTGGTTTATCCGCTCTTAAACCTGCCCCGACCAAGTCATTTGATGAATCCCTGGTCTAAAAATTATGAACACAATGAATATAGGGTAAAAAATAAAAATGACGAAAAAAATTAAGGTTTGAGTTTTAATGGAAAATGAATTCGTAGGGGGAATCTAGGGTTAGAATGTTTGCATAGAAAAGAAATAATGTGAAAAAATAATTTTCTTTCTAACACAAGGACATGAAAATGTTAATTTAAACCTAGAAAAATGTCATCAGACTTAATCATGATGAATATATTTATCATAAAGGCAGAAATACATAATTTTTATCCAAACAATAATTATGTATCTATCATTGGTTAATAACACATCTACCAGTGATGAAGGTGATCTGATGCGTCTATTACCTTTCGATTAACCTTTATTTGATCTTCGACAGTCATCTAATCTTAATACCGTAATGATGGAAGACGAAATATTCTCTCAACAATCTCAGGGTTATGTAGCTAACTTTGTAGAATTTTTATAATAGGATATTAAAAGAGGGAAAATTGTATTTGGAATTTAATGATATAACATAAAAAATAATAATTTATTTTTTAAAATATTTTTCCAACAATGGTGTTGAAGAAAAACACCGTATGGTGACCAATTTTAAGTCATACCAAGGTTAAAATGCATGTTCTGGACTCAATGGTTCTCTCATATATCTAATCGGAGACCTCGTTTGTGATTTATTTTTGTTAGGGTAATTATATAAATTAATTAATTTAATTAATTTTTTAAATGCACCTTCCAACAACTGCCTCTTATGAACATTCATTGTCATCCAAAATTAGGTCACCCATAGGGAAATCCCATGCTCCAGATTCAAACATTGTCTAATATTTTTTATCTAAGACACTATTTAAGAGATGATATAATTTTTTAAGAAAATAGTTATTATATGATATAAAAAATATATAATATTTTTATAAAATTAAATTTATGGCTCACTAGCAATCATAATTGTGCCTTATCTAATCATATGGATATGAAAATATTCATTGGGATATTCTAAAGTATTACATAGGTAAACCATATTCTCTATATTATTCCCTTTATCAAATATTTTTTCCCTTAAAAGAAACATCTAAATTTTTTTTGAGATACAAATCCTTTAAAAAGAATTCATGTGAACTAAAATGTCCATCTCTGGATGAGGGTGATGTAATTCCCTTATTCAAAGAATCCCCCAAGAATAGATCAAGTGTAAAACTTATTACAATATATATCTAATTAAATATCCCCAAGTCTCAACTCCCTAACTCACTATGGATGTATAGGGGTAATAACTATTGAATAGGGATATGTTTTATCATCCTCACAAAAAATGTCAAACTAAAAATAGATACACTACTCCATTACCTTTCTTGACAATAACAAATAGAAAAAATTTCCATGAGTATCTTCCACGCCATCCACACCTTGGGTGAAAATCTAGTCACATTACATAAACCATTATAGTTTCCATGTTAATCCCATGTATGAGAATACATTATCCCAATATATGATCCTTCATGACAAGAACATACTCTAAGAGTGTTTCCATGTGGCTAGAACTCCAGATGAAAGTATAGCACTATCATCCAATTTCTCATGTGATCTAACCCCGAAAAGAAGGACATGTGGGAACCAACACATAAAACTACAACAAACTGATTGAATAAGGGTAAAGGAATGGGATCATAAGTCATGTGAACTTTTTTGGGGAATTAAATAAGAAATCAATGAAACCACAATGGCTCTAGGAATCCACACCCAGTACATGAACCTCTTAAACATAGAGCTAGTGATAACCCATCATGAGGTTTCACTATGAGATCCACTTTTCCCCCATCCACCGGGATGATCCTCCCATATAGTCACCTGGTTTAGGTGAAGTCAATACACACTTGTACTCATGTTCTCGTCAACCTTAATGGGAATAATACTATGCTACCTAGGAAAACACAAAGTATCTTATGATTAGCACATTTTTGTGAATCCTCCAACCATCCCACTTGCTCTCATTGATACACAATATCATCTAATATACCAGTGGAATAATTGGTTCATCGCTGGTCTAGGTCTATTTAATGGTCCATCTCAAGATTGAGTGGAAAAATGAACACATCATCAAGAAAGATGTCATCAACCCCAACTATCACTATAAGAGGATGAGATCTTATAACATCAACTAGTCTAATAATAATATTTTCCAACTGTTGAATTTAATCTAACCTCTTATGAATGAGCTCATAATTATTTGTTCCGGGATCACTCCTCACTAAAGAGGAAAAATCCATCCCATGACGTGGAATAATTATCATACTAACTAGGATAAATAATTTGATAATTCCTAGCTTTTTAGGAGTCCATACTGAGGAATAATTCATAGGTTTTCAGTACAACTAGGGAATGACTTCATGTGAGGAACTCTCTCTCTCCTCAAATTTTAAGGCCACCGCATAAGTAGAAATTTTTTATCCTCAATCCTCTATATAGGAGTATCCAATATAATTGTAGACAAAAGGGGGCCTCCAAAATAATTGGTAGTTATAGAACATGGGTTAAGTAGAGTTAAATATGGATTTTGTCTCTGTTGTATAAACGACAATTTTATCAATGTGGACATAAGTTATCGCTCAAAACACAGTTGAACGTCCCGATTAGAAGACCCTTATATCAGAATCCCATATTTTTACATTCCACTAATATCTCCTCAACTACTGATTGATTTTACACCTCATCACACCAAAGGACCTCAAACACACAAGACAAAGGAACTCATCTCCATAGATCAATACTTCCTGCATTGGGAAAACACTAACTCAACCTTATGATATTAAATTGCATCAAAAGAACCTGTCATGTTGGGGGGAAGTGTTCCACATTCATGTATAGATAAATATATATTTAAAATAACCAACAAAGGGATCTAATGATCCCATATTTCTCCATGATAATTCTCATTGCTAGAACCACCATAATGATGGGTCTTATCCATGTGAGTAATTTTCACCACATGATCAATCCATTCATCTACAACCTGAGATGGGAATAAGGTTCACCCTGATTCTTGGGATATATATATCTCTGATGTCTATAATGCACACTCAACAATGGAATTTCAACTACTAATACTATCAAACCCCATCACCATTCAATGAAGACCACCGGTAACAAGTGATACAATTCAACCACTCAATATCCATACAATCATGAAAAATCAGATCATCGAATACATCCATTCCACTATTACCTAGTGATCTAGGTCATCGTGGAACCTTTGTGGACTCTAGTGTCGGGACTCACAGAGTGTTCTATGACTATAATCAATATCTTCCTTCTCTACTAGTAATATTTACTTCTCAAAAGGTGTGGGTGCTTCTAAATTCTTACCCAGGGTAAAGACCTTGATGGATGGACCATGAGATTAGACATTATCACTCATCAATCCACATCAAGATCATGAATTGGTTACCTAGATGGCTATCATCATGGATACGTCATGAATTTGATCAAGAGATATTATAGTAAAATAAGGATATATATATATATATGTGGGGATCTTCCTCAACTACGATAATAAAAGGTTCAATATTATTTGATGCATGTACCAAAGTTCCCTATAACGAATGATTCAATATTATAGGATGAAAATAATGTAGTCAGTGTCCCGATGCATTGATATATTTACTCCCTACAAGAATAGTGGGATCCCTATCTTGAGAGTTCTACTTGTGAATCTTTTTAATCATTTCCATATATCCCAACCAAATCCTAAAAAGGATACTACTCTGAATACCATACAAAAGATCGAACCACATATGATACCAATCTTTCATGGACTAACCCTAACCAGATACTCATTCGCAACTACCCCAAGCCCACCACCATAGGCCCAAGGTTGGTGACCAGTTCTTAAGGTATAACTATCATGGAGTGGAATTTTCCAAATTACCTTTCTGTACAAAACAACTATCTTGATAGAAAAGAGAAAAAATGAATAGTAGTAAAAGATGATAAAAACTTGGGGTACAACCATTCATGTAAAACCTCTAGACAAAATAAAATTATGATAATGAAAACTGAAAAGTAAAAGGGGAATAATACACACCAAAAAAAAGATATCCTGACATAAAAAACAACAATGTACAACACTGAGAGAGACCAGCTCCTAATCTCTAAGATACAATCACAATATATGATCTAAAAAACCCAGTACCCTAAGATCTTATAAAGTCACTATAGAACTATTCATTATCTTCATACAACCCAGCATGTTTCTGGGTGAATATATACATACCTAGTAGGATTCAAGGAATGATGAAGATGAGACGTAAGTGATACAAAAGGAATAGAAAGTTAATAGATATTAAATAGTGAATAGGACATAGCTCAACCCAAAGAAATAGAAATAGAGAGTAACCTTATCCAAACACATGTTGCTCAATACAGTGTGTAGGTAGATGAAACATTGTGTCTTTTCGACCCATAGTTGTAGTGTAACCTCATCTAACCCTGAGAAACTAATGTCACAAATAACATGGCATACAAAATGCGTCTTCGCAATCCATGGAATCAAAGTACCCAAATAGAAATGTATGTATAAATATATATATATATATATATATATATATGTACATAGTCATAATAATCCCAAATAATAGATAAATCTATCTCTTTCTCATAGCCTGGCCTAGGAAAATATTTTTTGACAGTTCCGAATGTCAATCAACTTTGGGAAAAATCTCACTTGTCCACCAAGAAAAAAACATCTTCGTCATGGGATGAATCATAATTATGCTGCATAGTATAGGGGAACAATATCTATAGAGACAATTCATTCTTTGGTACAACAAATTTGTTCGAATTTGATAGTCTAAGTCCCATGCCCACCCTATTGGGAGAGTGCCACTCTATGTTATTGAGGACCCATGCCTAAAACAGATGGAGGGTGTCAAACAGATGGTTGAGGAACATGCCCACCCCTACTGAAGGGTGAATCTCTTTGTCATCATGGACAAAATCCCAACCTAGATGGAGGGTGACACTCAGAAAGTTGAGGATCCTTACCCACCACAGTTAGACGGTGGAACTATATGTTATCGAGGACCCACGTCTTGCCTACCTAGAGGGTTCCAATAAAAATATTTGATGACCTATACCTTGCCCGACAAGAGTGTTACAATCTATGTCATCATAGAACCATGCCTAGACCAGATAGAGTGATATACATAGAAATATTGGTAGAGGACACATGACCATCCAATTTATAGTGTGCCACTCTAGATATTCTAGTGATACTTTATGATCACTATCATTATTAAGAATCACCTAAATAAGAATCATGCTCGGAGTATCCCATATCATATCCTAAATCCATTAGAAAGAGTAGCATCATGATTTATATGGAACAATAGTCTAGATAGGCTACTTATAGGCTGAAATACGATTACAAACGAAGGAGATACGAGAGGTAGAAGATTAATAAATGAGTATACGAAATGAAAGGGACCCACAGGATGTGTGGTTCCACTCTACTTCTTAGATGAGTCCTCACCTACACATGAAAAGTTGTTCATGTAGTACCCCATGGAATTTAGGGTACAACATGATGTGTCTTGACCAAAATCATGATGATCCCATGATGGTCGACATCTATCTGAAGGGTAAAAACATCATTCCCCAAACATGCCCCTAAAAATGGCCCCAGATTGTCAAATATGAAACACTGTTGAAATCCTCATGGAAAAATGATTTTGATAGGATATTCAAATTCCCAAATAGGATAGACAATGAAGAATTAACATTAATCAATACAATGCATGAATAGGGATTCATGGTCCCTGCCCACGAATCCGAATTAAATAACCAAAATGGGTCTTGAAATGTCTGCCTCGATTTTCATTTCACAATACCACATATGATTATTCATTATATCACTTTATGAATAAGTTATTTAAGATACGTAGTTTTATATTATCACTATTATTATTATTGTTATTATTATTATTTTCATTTGGTTCTCCATCGACATTCAATATGATCCCAAATTAAATATCCAACATTGGCCTTAAAATGAACATCTCAAAGTCCGAGTCATGATGTTATTAATGGGGTGATGTTATTACATCTCATCATAAATATATGCCTACAACATTATTTTTAAAAACTTAATTATTATAATAATTATAATTTTTTTGTTATTATTATTATATTATTATTATTTATAATTATATGCAGATGGGGATCCTTTTTTGGTAGGTACATATAGGGATTCAAAACCCCCCCTCCAAAATATGATGTCATCCCACCTAACATACGTAATAATAATATTATAATCATATTTATTATCATATATATCACATATCGGGAATTATTAAGGCATATAAGAGGATCAATCACCCAATCCTTGCGTTGTGCTTCATCCTTTCTTCAAGTATCCTTCTTTCTTTTAGTATATTTATATACTAATTATTGTCATTGAAAATAATATTCATCATGATAATTTATATTATTAACAATAAAAATACATCTTATTGTGTGGATCATGACTAGCCATCCTGTTAGAGATCCAAATCTCACCACATTCATGTATGTGTAGAGAAACCACTTATATGATACCCCAAGAATGACCTCTGATCAGAATTGATCTCATCCAACCGCATGTGACCACTACACAAAAACTGGGAAAAATGGATCACCAATCTGATCTGAAAAAACAACTGATCACAAAGCTCAAACATGTTGTACCAATCAGATCCTTTCAAAAAATTATTTTTGATTATCAATCCTTCCACAAACCATCAATTCACATGTCTTTTCTCCTTCCACCACGAATAGAGGGGTTCCACTGCACTAGAAACCACCCCAACAAAAGTTGAATTGTGGCCCCATGGATGAATGATGATGAATGTGAAGAATAATGGGGGAAGTCTAGTATTAAAAAAGATGATAAACATCATCATCTCATAATTTTTGGTTAATGATTTCCTAGTGGTGAAACCATTTGAGTAACATGGAATAAACAAGAAATAAATTGAAATAATAATTTATTTCAAAACATGGTGTCATGAAATGGTTTAATTAAACAGAGTTCAATGAATATAGATTAGGTCTTGATCAATCAATTAATTCTAATGGATGAATCCAAAATTGAAAAGTCATGCATCAATTAGGGATCGATCGTTAGTGAAGAGTGCATCCAATAGTGATGAAGTTTATTTACTGTGTCTATTGACTATCAATTCACCATGATCTGGTATCTGGATATCATCTTGTCTCATTCTGCCATTTAAGGATGATGAAATCTCCTCTCAACAATCTCATGATTATTCATATAACAATGGAGATTTCCCGTAATAATATATTTAATAACAATAAAGTTGTATTGGAATTAAATTAAAAAATTTACTAAATAATAGTTTATTTATTTAAATATTTTTCCCATGATGGGGCTCAACCCAAAAACCCAACATATAAAATTTTTAGGTTGTACATAGTTTAAAAAGCATGTTCTTGACACACATGTTGTCTCATATTTCTCATCTAAGACCCCATTTGGGAGTTAATTGGGATAATGTTGTTAAATAAATTATATTAATATATAAATGTATTCAATGAACCCACAAATGACTGCCTCATCCAAAAATAACATGCCGACAAATTTTGGATCCTGCCTAGGGAAAACCGCACCCTTAAAATTAAAATGTGGTATAGATTTCTGATATGAGTCTTTTTTTGTGATATATAAAACAATTTTATGAAAACTTCACCCATGTGGTATAAAATATATTCAATATTTTTATAAAAAATAATTTCCATCTCACCAGGAATTGGAATCGACTACTGTCTCGGCGCATGGATAAAAAAATATCCCTAGGAATATTCCAAAATCATACAAAACAAAAATAGAATAAAAAAATAAAATATATTATTTTAAATTGGATAATTTCAATGAAACATTATCATCACATTCTATTTATTTTGTTTATGTTTGGATTTTATTTTAGAATTTTTGTTATATTTACTACATATGGGTATTTTTTGTCATAATGGATGGATTAAAATAAATTTTGACTATGAAATACAAATTATATATCTTTATAAAGATATTACACATAAATTAGACGAGATTAGAATACTGAAAAATCAAATATAAATATGAATATGATCATTCATGAGAATGAAATATGTGACAATCCATAAATTTGAATTATATTGTTAAAAGGTATGTCAAGGGATTGATAGAACATACAATGACAATAAGGTAAGTTCAAAAGATAATTTTGTTTCTATGAATGAAACCCGAAAAACCATAGTTTCAAAGGAGTAGAAAGATGAATAATAATAATAAGGGACCCTGGATAGTGCATTTATATTGATCTTTGTTGAAAATATGAGAGCAAAGGAAGAGGCAGAAGAAGAAGATCCTAATGAAATCATCACTATATATATAATAATAAAGAAGAATTATAAATATTAATGGAGAAAAATAGAACTCTCTTAAAAACTATAATACATCATTGAATAAATGGAGAAATCATAGTAAAAAATATTAACAAAAAAGAATAATTCTATTAGATATGGAAGTAACTAAAATCCATTCAGTTTCATTTAAAAATTCCACAATTTGGTCACCACAAATAAATATCACACTAATTATAATTAGTAGGAGATAAACTAATATGTATCTTAGTCACAAATAAAATTGGGTTAACACTATAAGATTATATTTGTATCACATGACCATGAACTAACCCATTTCAGATCAGTCTAATTGACTGTAATAAAAAAGTTCAGTTTATGGGGGTAAACCATTTTTTGCAATTCATTATAAAAAAATAGATTCTATTTATTTGTTGGGATATAATATTGTATAATGAATATAGTTTCAATTAAAATTATCTTTTTGAGATTTAATTAAAAGTCATTGATTTTGAATATTTTTATGGTTTTGTAGGTCCATAGTAATGGATCATGGTAATTAAAATATAATTAAAATTCATAAAAAAAGAATTAAATTTGTGGGTCACATGCTGAATCACACCATGAAAAGGGGGAGTATTTTTTATAATTTTATAAATTTCATACTAATACAATCAATTTATATTTAAAAATATAAATTGAAAATGAATTCCCTACACTTGACTTTTATTGTTTAATCATTATTCAAAGAAGAAGATAATACTTTGGATAACAGTCATTGTTTCCTTTTAAATTTAATTATTATCAAACTGGATGAGAAAAATAGGGTAATGAATCAAACAATTCAAACATAAGAATTTTTATTTAGTGATCCACGATATAGGGAATCAATATATTTATATAGATGATAATTTAATGATATTTTCCAAGATTTGATAATTTGAAATTCAAAAGAATTGGTTATATTATTGGTGTATATTTTGATGAGTGAATTTTCTAATTACATGTTCTCACTAGATTATAGGTTTATGATAGATATTTATAATATTTTATTTGTTATATTTTCTATGATAAACATGGATCATTTCTTCAAGAAAATTATTTGAATCTTTTTGTGGCTATAATAATCCACATTATCTTTTAATATGATTGAGGAATTTTGTATCCTATTATATTAGTAACCACCATTACATTATTTCATTCTAAGATTATAGAATCCATTAACAACATTGTTAGGTAATATACACATTACATGTATATCTTATAATTTACAGACTAACACTTTGAATTTTTTTGATTATCAAAATGATGAGTGTGTGGGAGAATGTTTCATAGTCGGAGGGAAGTTTGTATTATAACAGAGAAGTTTGGGTCTTTTTTCAAGGGATAATAGGAAAATGATTATGATTTTTCATTCAGTCTGCTTTATTTCACAACCTACTGAAATAATACATACAAAATATATTAGATTTGTTTTAGTGGGTGAAAACACTATTTACATGACCAATGATCATTACCATTGGTGGTTGGAGGGTGGAAGTGATACAGCTCTAAAAATTACAATTGTAAAAGGTAAAAAATATATAGGGGGTATCACTCATTATAATTTAATAATTCATGAACACATTTTGAGTTTTTGAGATAAGGAATGATTTCATCTTGTATGGGATAATTTCTCACTAACATTGTATTAATATTTATTTAAAATTTTATAGAGATTAGTTAGCTTTTAGAGCCTTATTTACATAAAAGCCTTCACCCAACTACCCTATATAATAAGAGTCGTTTGATCCTAAATATTAATCCTTAAGGAGTAGTTGTGATTTGTTTCTTGAACGGTTGAGAAATGTCGATTCATTTCATGTTTATGTTATGGAAAATTATTCAAGTTATGAGAAAACTACATTTACGGTTTTTTCCTGGGAGATGAGTGAAAATGTTAATGTAAGGTAAATTGAATATGTGATGAACATTGATGATTAGTTATAACATTCTTAAAAAAAATTAGAGGTACAATTAATACAAAAGAGAAAGTGTAACATAAATCCTTAATTTTATTTTTTAAAATTGAGGAGTCAATGAAATTCTTCTATATGATGATTGAAAATTTAATTCCCCATTTAATCAATTTAAATTATTGAAATTTCATTTATATCAAGGGAGAGTAACTATCCATTATAAATTATTGAGTTAATTTTCTTGATGAAAATTAGGAGTTTATCTATGTTGGTATTGATAGTTTCACTTCCTTAATATAAATGTAAATAAAAAAGACATTTATTTTTCAATTAAATTAATAATTATTTCCAATATTTTTTTTATTTTATTCATTTCGTTTTTGGATACAAAAAAATATTAATGTTGAAAAAAAGGAGATGAGAAGTTTGTAATTAACATCATGAGATGTTCATGGATTGATTTTATATCATATAAAGAAGTTTGGAGGGGGAAATGATGAAAAATATTTGGGAAAACATTAATTGAATGATTATATAATTCACACAATGGATATATAAAAAAATTACAATGTAAACCATCCCATGAGCTTGGATGTGAACATCAATCTTGGAGTATGACCCCGATATTTCATGGCGTGTAACCACTTTTCATGTCATGAATCTTGATGAATGGATTCAAGAACCACTATTTTTATTTGAAATGTCAATCATGCCCCACATATTATTTCCTAATATCCATCGATATTGACATAGACACATTAAAATTATGGAATTATGGAATTTATTATGTTCATATGTCAATTTCAACCTATAAATACAAGCCTCAGGAGGATCTGTAAAGCATTAGAGACAAGATCTTATATCAAGTTAGTGAACACAATAAATTCCATCACTTTTTTATATCTACTAGTTATTTTAGGTTATATATGATTTATTTTATGACACTCTCATACCTAGAATGTGTGGGTGACTTTATTTCATTCAGTGTATATAACATTAATGCTAATTGTTTTTAATAAAACTTTAATTCATGTTTATTTTAATTTTTTTTTTCATTTTTATCATAATTACGTTAAATTATTTTCATTATTTTTGATATTCATGAAAATTATTTGTAAATGAGATAGAAAAATATTTTAAATACAGTGTTTAATAGAACTAGGTCTCCTCAAAGTCCATTGTGTTGGAATAATTCTATGCTTAAAAATTGTATTAGGTTTTATATAATTTAATTAATAGGAGTATACTGAACATTGAGAAATGGGATGATTAGTGAGATAGAGGGAGAGAATTCACCTAAACCATGGGGCCTACTGAAGCCTTAATTTTATGATAAGATAGAAGAATAATGGGATTTCTATAATATTAATTACATGAACCCATATCATCCATACTTGTTGGGGGGTTTTTTAAAAAATTTCCCAACTACATTATCAAAAATCGTCATCCTCATTGGATTATATTTAATTTCCCTCAATGATTTATAAAATCAGGTCTTTATAATTAAATTAATTATTCTCCCCATCAATTTTTTGAGGTATCGACCACATAATTAAAAAAACTATATTATATAAATGGGGGGTTAGTTAGTATAATATCATGGACATTATGAATTGATAAATTAAATATCCTTGATAAAATTAGTTACCATTTTTTGTGGTACCAAAGGCTTCCCACAAAGAATGAAAGAATTAATAGAAAATAAAATAAAAACCATCTTTCATTCATCTATCATTTAAATATTGAAATGATCTCATATTCACTAGGAATAATTAATAATTAAACATGTATACTATAGAGACCTAGTCCTATCATACATATATATTACTACTTTTTATGAATATTTATTTCATTATAAAAACACACAATTGATGACTATAATAGTATTTTATTTTTAGAAATATTTAAAAACAATAAAATTGTTCCATAGGTAAATTAAATCATCTCCCAATATAATCATAATAACTTGAAAATATATTAGACATATCAAATTTAATACATTTTATCATAACCTATGGAAAGGAAACATAAGAATGGGTGATCATAGATTATAACTATGGTTATAAAATAGATATATGTAACAATAACATGAATATAAGTGCATGATAGCATGATAAGAACATACAAAATCCATAACATGCATATTTACGATTGTAATATTGAGTCATGAAATATGTATTGGATGCTAATAAGAAATGAATTACTAGGGAATCAAAGAACATGATACATGAGATCATAACATTTGAATAAGTTATAGATTAATGGTATACACATAATAATAGAAAATAATTTCTATCGTACTCAAGGCTCACTTCCAAGTCTATCATAATGGAATGATGTCACTCTCCAAACCATCATAGTATTCATGGTTCACTCCCAAGACCATCATAGTTTTAAAATTTCCTTAGTAAACCCTGTTAACTCCACCATTTCATTCTTTTTTATGTAAATATATACAAATCATTAACCAATGAATTTTAGGGAGATATATGTCCCACCAATCTCATAATGAAAATAATATTTATTTGAGACATAAGAACATAAAAAACCTCATAACATAATGAATGAACTAAAAAGTGATCCATAATAATCTCATATTACCATAACCATGGGAAAAGAGTTATGTTTCATAAAAATTTCATTATTTCATCATAGAATAACCCATGAAAAAAGATGTGGGTTTCATTATAATTTTATCATGATATTACCCGTAGAAGTGAAATGGGTTCATAAAAATAACACCATCATAAAAATAAACCATTTTATCAAAGAATTATAATGTTATCCAGGTATAATATCTACAATAAGGTATATGTTACTTCAAGGGATTTCATCATTGATAGAAAAATATTTTGAACAATCATTTAAAACATTTCTTCAGGAAAATATTGTTTAGATATTTACATTTTTTTAATCATAATTTTATTTCAAAAATTTGTTCATAGAAACATTCCTTAAAAATATATGAAGTAATATTTGAATAGAGAAATGATAATGAGAAAGGTAATTTCCATTCATATTGTAAATGAAAAAATTGAAATTCTATTCACATTTTCGGTAATAACCAAATTGGCATTATTTGGAATGAAACATGAACATTCCGTTCAAAATATATTTATAAAATAATCCAAATATAGGTAGAAATGTATTTTTAAAAAACATATAATTAAAATAAAACATTGTTGGAAACATTTTTAGAAAATATGGTTTTTGAAGAAAACAAATCTACATCCAATGTAAGAAATGAAGTAGTATTTCTTTTTAAAAAATTAGAAATTATTTAATGTTCCAATGAGTGTAAAAATGATACTATTACTTGAAAATATAATTAACAACCATAAGGGAATATAATTAATATGTTTCTAGAGATATGGAATATAATATTTTATCATTGATAAAATAATCATAAAAAATCCCGATAATTGATGAGATTTTAACAAAAAATCATTAACACTTTGTTGATTATTACATTTAAGAACCATGAAAGAATAACATAAAATGGATCATAAAATGTAATTAGGATTACGAAAATCATAATATTATAGGGGGCTGTACATATACTTCGTGGAAGAATATTGGTCCATAACAAAATGTATGTGTCAAAGATGGAAAATTGGGAAACATATCCAATAATTTAAGTGTCGACGTCCACCATACACCTTCCCAACTCCTGTAAAATAAATAAAATTATATTATACATCTATTAAAGAAAAATATTAATATATTATACAATCTATAATTAATTATACATTTCTACCCATATTTCAGCATTATGAATAATTCTATGCTAATTTTACATTTTTTAATAACTAATTTGTTTTTCTATATGTTTTAATTTATTAATTTTTGGTCTTATTAATATGATCAAGATTTAATCATGTACATAATGAAATCTATGATATAAATATTATTTATTTTAAATATATATGAATTTAGTGACATCTATAATATTTAGAGATAGAAAATTAAATGTACTATATATATAGATGTTAGGCTATAAATACACATGAATATTGGTTCCATTATGTTTTTGGATTGAAATAATGTAATTTAAATGATTAATTATCAATAAAGAATCATTTTTATTTCATATATATCACATATGTTCATTTTATTTTTTCTTATTCCCTTCCATGTAATTAGTTAAATATTCAAATTTGCTTTGTGAGGTGGAAGTCCTCCGTACACACTAGTGATGTTTTGGCATTCCCACAGAATGGAGAGTTTGATGGGTTGTGTGATATAAAAAATTTAAAATTTAAAATAATATAATATATATAATATAATAAAAATTAATCTAATATTAATTCCATTATTTTGATATGGTAATCAAAAAAATGAATGATATCTGTTCGTGAGGTGGTTGTCTACTGTACACAAAAGCAATGATTTCATAAACAATTTTATGGAAATTGAGATCATTGTAGTTCATTCCCTTAAAATAATATAATATAATTATAGGGAATATAATGAGTTTATTATATCATCATGGTATAATAATTATTAATGTATTCAGATGATGTAATAAAATAAACACTCTTTTGGATAAACATTATCCCTTCTTCAGGTATCATTCTTAGGTTTTCACAAAAAAGAATTCATAGGATGGAATTAAGTTTAATATAAGTCTTATAAGAAGATATTAGGGATTTTTTGAAGTTATTTCGGCTAGGAATTTCCTAAAAACGGGGTTTGGATATGTGAAAATGAGAGGGGTGGGGTGGTCTTTTAAAGGTGGGGTTTGGGACACAATAGTAATTTTATTAATTGAAAAGGTGTATCCATGTTTTTATCATGTAAAAATAGTGAAAAATAGACCATTCTTGAGCATATAAGAAATTATTTTAAAACATGGACATAAATGGGGGTTGGAAATGATTTTGGTTATTTTAAAACCCAATATTTTATGTTTAACACTCTGGTAAACCAATTTTTACCTTAACGGTAGTAAATATTTTTTTTCAACATTTACTATAAATTCTGAGAAAATGAAAGTTAATCGTATTATATAATATAAATTACTATTATTAAAAATTTGAAACCCAATTTTCTAAATTTTTTCACATAACTGTAAAATATTAATCTATAATTAATTTCGTAGACATGATGAGAAAGCATATTTTTAAAGAGAAAATGTTGAAATGTTTAAAAAGTGTTCATATCAAATTAAATATGAAATTGATTATAGAGAAATAAATTGGATTAATGGATGTACCATTGAAATAATTTTATATTAAAACCAATATAAAAAATTTACCATTATAACTTATTTAATCAAAAATATAGTTTTTAATTTAAATTCCATATTTTTCCACATTCATCAAAAAATTAAACATTCTAGAAAAATCCAAAAAATTCCCTATAAGTTAAATTTTCCATGTTTATTTTAAAATTTTATTTTATTTATGAAAATATTTTTTTTAAAATTTTCAATTAGTATTTTTCAATTTTTCCCAAAAACAAATTAAAATTATTTTGATTTACAAAATAATATTTTATAAAATATAATAAGTTTACTAAAAATAAATATATTTTTTATTTATTTATTTTCTTTCTATAAAAACAATCTAGATAATATTTATAAGTTAATTATAATTATTCACAATATCATTTTTAATTTTTAGGTTATAACACTAATTTTTAAATATCTATAATAATAATATATCGTGGTTTTATTAAAACTAAATTTATTGTGTGATGAAGATGACATAGTTTTGTGTGTAACACAAAATATTTATGAAATTTAATTTATTTTAAACAATATTCACAGTAACTTAGGGTATAAGATTCTACCCCCTTAAAATGAATTTCACCATCCATTTTTTCAATCAAATACAAAAAAAGGAGGATACTTTGGCCCCATAATTTTCTTAATTTCCCACATATCTTCATCAAACTAGTGGTTTCACAACAATACATAGACCAGTTTAGTGGTCTTGTTTCAATGAACTTTATCAAATAATTTATAATCTCCATAGGTTGTTCCTCATAAAAAATAAATTACTCCAGCTGTATCACCTATTAGTTCAGTACATACAAATATTTTAGTATATACTTCATTAGCATAGATGTAGGGAACACATCATTGACTCATGAGAGGTTTTGTGGAAACACAATTTGATAAGCTACAGTCCTAATATGATCAATAATTTGAAAGGGTCTAACATACCTAGGTCTTAGTTTCCCTTTCGTCCCAATTATCATAACCTTCATCCTTGGAGAAATAATTAAAAACTCATTGTCACCAAATTCAAAATATAAATCATATCAGAGATTATAAGAAAAAATTCTATTTAGTCTCTAGTATGTGATGATGTGTTTTTGAATGGCTCTAAACATATAAACTATTTTTTCAGCTCTATGAGTTCCCAATAGTTTTATTTAACTAAATTCATTCAATCATGTTGGAGCTCTACATTTCATTCCATATAGGGCTTCATAAATATCCATCTGAATTCTTGAGTGAAATCTATTATTGTATGAATACGAAATTAGAGGTTCGTTTTTATCCCATAGACCAATGGAATCCAAATAATAATATCACAATATGACCTATAGGGGTTTAGTTGTTCTATCATACCAAACATCTTTTTTATAATGATGCGTAGGGATGAAATTCAACTCCCTATCAGGATCTTGTTGAATAATTTGCTAGAAATACCTGTTATACCTCATATCCCGATCAGAAACAATTTATTGTGGTACAACATGTATATTTACCACAACATTAATTTATATCTCATAAACTGATCTTGAGAATTTTTTTCAATGATAATGATGATGTTTGATGACTTAGTTAGGTGATTTACTACAAACCATAGTGTAATATACCCTTTAAATGTTTTGGTAATTCAAACAAAAAAAAATCCATGGTGGTTTTTAAAAAAAATTATAATTTGGTATGGGTAATATGTTACATCCCATTATAATTGTTTCTCTCAGCCTTAACATTCAGAAATACCATGCTTCGAGATATATAATCTCTACAATGTCTCTCTTTATTCTGTCCCACAAGAAGTACTATTTAAAATATATATACTTCCTCATAGTTTTAGGATAAATAATGGATATAGAAGGAAGATATTCCACTAGAAAATCCATATCCAAATATAGTATTTAAAAAAACATACACGGTTCTAGGTTTTTATCATTCCATCATGATCATGGTTAAACTCAGAAACATTTCATACAATATTTTAGAGCTCTACATCTCCCTTACACACCTCATTACTCATCACATGGATATATGGTTATACATTTAATTGAGAGATATAAAATTTTTCCCCTTCCATCCTGATTTTAGTATCCAACCATTAAAATAATGAAATATTAGATATTTTTTATCCACATCATGGATAATCTATCTTGATCCTTTTGACTCAATGCATTGGGAATCATGTTCTCTTTACCATGGTGGTAAATTATTGAACTGTAATAATATTCAATCAGAAATTTCCATCTTCTCTGATGAATAATCAACACCTTCTATATGAATTTATAATTTAAAATATTATTAATTGTATGTATATCACAGATTTCCCTATTAAGGTAATGCCTCTCTATGTTTAACTAAAAAATTACATTATCTAACTACATATCAAGAGCTGGGTAATTTTTGTATTAAAATTAAATTATTGTGAGGGACAATCTATAAGAAAGACATTATGTAATATAAAACATCATAACCACTTCTTGGATACATCATTATAGATTACAAACACTTCTCCTCTATAGGGTAATGTAATCACAAGTGCACTGAGTAATATCATCTTATGTTTCATCAAATGGTCCTCACATTCATCAGTCTAAAGAAACATGGATCTATTTTGAGTTCACATAGTCATAGGATTAGATATTTTTGAGAAATTATCTAAAAACATTCGATAATAAATAGTTAAATAAATAAAACTATGGATCCTATTCACTATTTTTCTGAGACATCATTCAATAGACTATGTCTTTGATGTTTCTACTGATATACCCAGTTTAGATATTATATTACCCAAAAATGAAACATTTTATTGCCTAAATTCAGACTTTGTAAATTTGAATATTGTTTCCCCTTCATTTGGATCATGATTAAAATCCTCAAGACGTCTTCATGCTCTTTCATTATCATTGACTATATAATAATATCATCTATAAAGAATACTAAAAATGATCAAGGTAATTTCTAAAGACTCTATTAATTAAATTAATGAAGATAGGAGGGGAATTAGTATAGTAAAAGTGAATCACTATAAATTAATAATTTTAATACCTTTTAAATATTGATGAATTCAGTATTTCTTCCTTATTGAACATTAATTGATGATATCTTGAATAATGGCCAATAAAAGAAAAGTGATGATCTCCATATAGTTGATCAAAGAGGATATCAATATCGTGAAGTAGATACTTGCTTTTTTATTATTATATTTTCATATCCTGAAGATAAATGTAGAGTAACATCAATCCATATTTTTGTTGACAAATTTAAAAAGTGAACCAAAAGGTGAAACACATGGAATGATGAATAAAATTTCAGATTTTTCTCAGAGTTTCTTCTTCAATTCATATAACTCAATTATGTAAACTTTATAGATATTTTTTGAGATTTTTTTAGCACTAGGTATGAGTTCTATTGAAAACTAGACATCATGATTTGGTGGAGTGATATGAAACATTTCTGTAAAGGCATTCGAAAGATAATACACAAAGGAAATGTCATCGACGTCACGTTTTCTCCCATCCATTTGAGATAAGAACATCTTATGAATGGGAATTACGACCCATACAATTGATGTGATCTCGGTTGGATGTTTAGAATTATCATCAAACAAATAGTCTATCATAGGATGGTTTGGAATATCAAAATGTCACTTCCCTTGCTCAAAAATTTATGTGGTATTTCTATAGATAAATCCAATCTATGAAAAATATGTCATCAAATTCAACAGGAGGATGAATGTAATGATTTCAGGAATCACTTTACTTCCTACATCACATGGAGGAGAGTCATATTCCTAATATGAAACCATCATACCATCATGTATTTTCCAAGATAACTCTATATATACTAATTTGGGAGGAATCATGATACCCTTGTAAAATTCTTTAGATGTGGAATAATGCATACATCCAGAGTAAAAGAATTCATTTACAGTTCTAGAGTTTATGTTATGTTTACATTTCACCATGTAATTACCAGACCCCCATTATAAAAATTGATCCCAATAAATCTACCTCTGACACTTTTTCTAAGAGGTTGTATAAGTACAACATCCTCATTAAATATCATATTTGTTAATTGGTAAGAATAATTAATTTACTCCATTAATTTGAAACACTGGAGTGTAGGCGGTGTATTTTGTTAATCTTTCTATCTATTCACATCATTAAATAACTACTTCATATCACTTTTACAATAAATTTCCCAATTACGTTCCCTGATACACATAAACATTTTTCAATTAACTGTTAGAAAACTTTCTCTATGACTATTCCCACACCATGAGCATAAATTAAATATCATTTTCTTCTCTCCATGGATCTTTTATTTTCTATTGAAATTTATTTTTATCTTCTTATCATAACCATGGGATTGATACAAAACTATAACCTCCATTTACACCATGATGTCACATCAAACAATGTCTTCACAACTATTAATGTATCTTATTGCTAATTAACATTTTATAATAGGTTTTAATCCTCTAAAGAACTGATCATCCTAATTTTAGGTTGGATGACAATAATAGAAGTTCTCGTCATAATACATTTAAAATTTTCCCTATATGTTTTCACAGATTAATCATCCTTTTTCTATAGCTAAATGAACTCTTTATCCATCTTTATACAAACTTTACTAGTAAGGTAATTATTGAAAAATATAGTCTTGAACTCATCCTAATCCATAGCATAAATTTAATCTTGATTCATGTTATTCTTGATAAGATTACACCATTAATTTTCTTGGACATCCAAACGATATATAGCTACAATTATGTATATATGGTCCCAATGATCGTGAATGGAAAATTTATTTTTAGTTGAGTTGATCCGTTGTTCAGAATTTAGTGGGTCAACCGTACCAATGAAAGGAAGAAGATGTATCCTCATTAAATACATAATAAAATGTTATTCCATCCCCTTTCGTTCAGAATCATTGCATTATTCATAGCCAGAGAAGATTTAGTGAGTATAAAAATTATATTTTTCATTACATATCAAATAATGCTTACATACTCAAGGGGAAAATCATTTCATTTTCAATCACACTTAACATTAACAAAGTTCCTTCAGGTAGAATTCATTGACTAAAACCATAAGGCATAGTGTATGAAACAGTAGTGATATTAGGGAACCACATAATCATGATGAACCACTTATAGGATGTCTATATTCTGAAAAATTATCTTTAAAAAATCTAAACATAGGTTTTTTATAGTCCATTCACAGTCATCATCAATTTAAATCCTTTATTATTATTTATAAAGACTTTCTGAATTTTCAAACAAAATCCCCTAGGAGTGTCAAACCTTGCCGGATATAAGGACCACTATCATGAACCCAGTGATAATAAAGTCTGGATCAAGGTTCCATGTATAGAGTTATAACCCCAAGTTGACTTTATTCCATATAAAAATACACTTGTAGTATCATGGCAATGAGGTATGTTTTAGGAAACTACTCACTCTAACCATATCCAAAATTACAGGATAATTTCCTCTACTGTGAATCATACATAGTCTTCTCATTAATCGTGTCCATTAGGATATCACAAATGATTTATCATCCAAGTTTCTAATGTTTAATTAAATTTATCTTGTGATACTAAATATCGAGACCTAGTATTATCAAACATTATTATAACACAAAATTTTAATGATATTCATTACATTTAAAAAACACACTTATGAAGAATGTAATTGTTTGGTGTATTTAGATACCAAAAAACACACGATTTTGTTCCACAGGTAAACTATGTCATATCTTCAATTCTATATTTATAATTATAACTCTTGTAAGGTAGATCACATATAATATATTTTTCATAACCCGGGGAATGGAAACACATGAAAAGGTGATTTTATATTCTAATTAAGGGTAAAAATTTTGATAAACATAAGCATAAAATGAACCTAATTATATGAGAACACATTCATAACATTCTAAAATCATATCCTTCATATAAAAGATCATAATATTGATTCTTGTAATAATTATTGATATCTCATTATACATCATTCATAATGGAATAAATGAAATTAGGCATGAGAGTATAACATTGGCATTATACATATATTTTTTTCATACCCATAAACATAAAAACCATTTCCATAGTATTTAAGACTCACTAAAAAGTATATTCTAATGTAGTGGGTTTACACTCCAAACCATAATGTTGTCAAGGTTCACTCATTATATATTCATAGTGTAAAAACTCTCGTAATGAATAGGGTTTAGTCAATGTTCTAGTCCTATCTATCTCTTTTGGTATAAATATTTAAACAATGTTGTGTAGGACGATATAGGTCCCTCCTATATCATAATAAAAAAATATTTATGTTTTCCAGAAGATCATAAAGCATTCATAATACCATAACCCGTAAAATGAAATGGATTTCATAAACATTTCATGATATCTTAACCTATAGAAAAAAAGACAGATTTAATAATCATTTCATCATTTAATCATATCATAACCCATGGAATTTATGTGGGTTTTATATGAATTTTATCCTGGAATAACTAGCGGAATAGAAAAGGGATTCCAAAACCTCATTCCATTATAAAAATGATGCACTCTTAGAAATTATAAGAATCATATTTGTGGTTTAGATCACCAATAATCTATTGCTAATATCAATATATTTCATCTTCATTGTAATGTTATTCTAAGTGATCATTTAAAATATTTTCTATTGATCATATACATTCTACTATGGAATTAATCTATAAAAATAAAATATGTTGATAATAATTTTTTATTAAAATAACCATGAAAATATATAATGTAATATTCAATTAAAATAATGGTTAACATTATGAGTAATTTTATTTATTCTATATGTGTAAAAATAAATATCCCTTTTACATTTTAGATAAAATCAAAACAAGCATTTTTTGGAAAATTAGATGAGGATTCCTTTCAAAAAATATTTGTAAAATAATAAAACATTGGTAAAATTTTATTTTTAAATTAAAAATTAATATCAATACTTTTTTGAGAACAATTTTCCAAAATATGGTTTTGGAATAAAATATATATCATACTAAAAAAATAAATAAAGTTATATTTTATCTAAAATCATTATTCTCAATTATTTTAACCACAAACGAGTGGAAAATTGAAATACTACATTAAAATATCATGAACAACAATAGGATAATAATTTTTTTGTTAGATGGATCCTAAGATGTTTTCAGTGGAAACATTATCATAAATAATCTTGATAATTGATGAGATTGTAACATATATTCATTACCACATTAGTAATGCTGAATCATAATCCCCATTATGGTATGACATAATATGGAACATACTATATCATGAGTATAAATAAATTAAATATATTACATGTAAATGAGGATATATATAACCCTCATGGGATAATATATATTTACATAACATAACATAAGTCTCAAAGAAGAAAAATTGAGACAAAATCTCATATGATAATTACTGACTTCCATCAGACACTTTATAACATCTAGAATAAAAAAATATATAATTTTTATGTGTATAAATTATGTAAATATATTTATTTATATTCATACTATATATGATTTTCAAATAGATTTTTATATCCTTTTTATCAATATCTATTTGTTAAAGTTATATTTTAGATAATAACCACTTTCATTTTCATAAATGTTCAGATTTTTTATTTTTGGTGAAATTAATTTGATCATGATTTCATTATACTAAAAATTTTAAAAATTATATAAATATGATATATATTATGTATAATTTTATTTGTAGTAACCTCAAATATTTAGAGACATAAAATGAAATGAACCATTCATGGAGATGTTAGGTTATTTGTACGCATGAACATTGTATTGATTTTCATATTGGATCTATTGAAATAAATGTAAATTTTATATAATCATTAAATAATAATTTTTATATAATTTATATCACATATCCTCATTTAAAACAACCATATTACCTTATATGCAATGTGTGAACATATCACATCGCATCACAAAGTGGTAGCCTGTTGTAAACACTAGCTACATTATTGTAATCCCCAAAAAGTGAAAAGTAAGAAGTAATGTAATATATCATGAATCTAGAAGCATAATAATATCATATATATCTTATATATTTAATAAAATATTCACTTTAAAAATCCCTGAGATGTATTAATGGAAAAAATGATGGCATCGGTTTGGGAATCTACAGTCTTCATTAAACACGACCGATGATTTATTAACTAATTTGATGGATGCAGAGATAGGTATAGGTAATGAACAAAAATTAATAACATATATGTATATAAAATATACTAATTATATTATATCATAATGGTATAATATAAAATTAAATATGTGGAGGAATAAATATATCAAAAACACACACTGAGGAACATTACCTCTTCATTGGGTATACTCCTTTGGCTTACACAAAAATCCTTCCTAGGATAGTTTAATGTAAAAAAAGGTTTCTAGAATGATTCGAGGAATTTTTATTAGATATTTGGAAGGTATTTTATGAAAAAAAGTTTTATTGTTTGTATAATATAGGATAGTGTATGGCCTTTTACACGGGAGGTGAGTGGCATTCAGAGAATATTTTTAAATGAAAATAGTGGGCACACGTTTGTATCAAGAAAAAATGATACAAAATTATCCCCTATCAAGAAAAGAAGATAAAAAGTCTAAATTTTGAGATAAATTAGTTATTTAACAAATTTTGCATTATTTTTAACCATTATCATTTTAAAACCCCTAGTAAAACCATGTTTTATCTTAACTACAGTAAATAATTTTCACTATTTTTACCATTCATTTTAGTGAAAATTTAATTTGAACTTATAAGATAATATAAATTATGATATTTAACAATATGGAATAAATTCCTCCAGATTGCATTAATAAAATTCTAAATATTTAATTTTCAATTAATCATCTTTAAATGACAACAAAAAAGTTTTTTAAAGAGAGAATATTCAAAAGCTTATAGAGTTTTTATATAAAATATCAATATGAAATTGATTAAAATAACCAAATTTTATTAATTAATATATAAATTAACTAATGTTACATATAATAAATTAACAATATAATTTATCCTTATAAATAATTTGAATAAAAATACATTTTCAAATTAAAAATCAACATTATTCACTATTCATCAAAAAATGAAACATTTTTAAAAATCCCAAAAATACACCCAAATATAATTTATACAAACCTATTTCCAAAATGAAGTTAGTTTTATAAATGTAATTAACTATATGTTTCAAAAATTAATATTTTTATTCTTAGAAATAATAAACAATATCTTTTTTTTTAGAAAATAGTATGTTCCAAACCGATAATGGCTTTACTAAAAACTATGTATTTTTAATCTATATGTATATTTTGTATTAAACGATTATACATAGTATTGAAGAAGTATTTATTAATATTAATATATCTAATTTTATTTTATTTGTTCTATCACACACATTTAAATAACATTATTAGAAATATATATTGGTTATTTTGAAACTAAATGTTGCATGTAACACAAGATATAAAGAAAGTTAAACGTATTAGAAAAAAATTCATAGAAACAAAGGGTGTTACATATCTTAAATTTGATAACTTTTTATATAAAACACATTTCAATCATCAACACCATCATAAATTCTATGACATCATTTTTCGTCTTGATTTTCCAGTTTTGTACTCAAAATGTGTTGTTGTATTAATGTTTTACAGACATAAAATAATCATGGTTATTGAACTATTTGTCAAAAAGTTATTCATCCAATACTAATTTATTAAAATCATCAAACCCAATGAGATTGTGATTTAAATCATAGAAATAATCAAAAATAGTTTTAAAACTATACACTCATATATCCTATGTTTAATATAAATAAAAATATGGAAAACATAGAAATATATATTCAGATTCTCACCTTGATTTTATTCTATCATATTTATATCCAATTATATTAATAATTACATTAATACTAATTTTTACTCATCCTGTATCAACCATTTTTATGTTCTTCTTTTAGTAAATCAAATAAAAACTCTCATTAATGTCATATTTTCACAATTTTTTTTAAAAAATATTTAAAAAATAAAATAAGGGTAACTGTTCGACAAACCAATTCCTTGATTTTAAATTGGTTAAACACTCAAAAATAGTCTAAAATTATCAAAATCATTTTAAATAATGGTTTTGAAAAAATAATTGAAATATATTCCAGTAAATAATCTATTTTTTTAATACCATCATCTTTGAGATTTTTTCAAACCCTAAAGGGTTTTCTAAAATTTTTATAAACTATTTCAATAAATTTATTCATAAATCCTTTATTTTTATCAATATAAACTTCCCCTTTAAGATTATATTTTATGAAAAAATACTTGACATCAATTTTGAACATCCTGTGTTTTGGAGGTAATATAAAGAAAAATTATTATTGTCTCAATATTAGAAATGTGTAAAATTTAATATTATATTCTATTAGATTAATTAAAAAATATACCTTGTTTTTAATTCATTATTGTTTTATATAAAAATATACTTTTTCATTTTTTCTGTAGAAGACAAATTTTGTGTGAGTGATATTATCCTCTTTTAGTCATTGATGAATTTATCATGTATCATTATTTTAAATATGATGCAGTTACTCACTAAATATATTTTACCACACTTAATACTAAATAAAATATTTACAAATTTATTGATATTATTATGAAAAAATCACCTTTTCATTAATGAAATAATTTCATCTCTATTACACTTTTTTTATAATGAACTATACTATCACAGATTTTATGGGATCAAATTAGGACCAGTATCTCAAAGAATTTGACTTAGAGAAGATTTTAGTAAGTATATTAAAATTAAATTCATAGTTTTTAATAATTAAATAGAATATTTATTTATATAAATCTACATGTTGATTTAAAATCACATTATTTTTGGGTAAAAATGGAAGGGTTGTATTATTACAAGGAGAGATATAAATCACATTGTACCAAATGAGTTGTTTGGTGTATCTAATAAGTGTTATGGATAGTAAAATTAACTATGTATTGGATTATTGGTTCCTATATAGGTTTTCATAGGGGAGGGGATACCATAGGATAGGGACTTGGTAAATGGTAGCACAAATTTTATTTTTTAATAAAGGAAAATTTGGTGTTTCAGCCTTTAAAACAAACCCCCCCTAATGGGTTTTCACACTTAATGGTCACAAGATATAAGGGATCCAAAACATATACTCTCACATTTACCTCTATTTTCAAACTCTATCTATAATGTCTATTATATGTTTGATCACTCTATAAGGTTTACTATTTCCCTTTTGTCATTTTTCCCTCTTCTCCATCATTATTTTTCCAATTTTTTGATTTTTGTTTTTTGTTATAGCTTATTATTTCAAATGGTATAGGTAAATTCACATTTTAATGAACTATATTTTGAATAAATAGGCCATAGATTTTTTTTGAAGAGATTGATTTATTTTTTATGCACTTCAATTAGAGGTACTTCATTAAGTTAATAATTATTTAAATTTTAATAAATTTTGGTCAAATTACCAACATAGTTATATGTTAAAATCAAATAGACTTTCTATATAAATTTTTATAGACTTAAATGAGAAATACACTATTTTTTATATAAGATTCTAATTATAATACATTACTTAATGTGTTTTTCATAATACATATTACTATATTAATTATAGAGTGAAGTTATATAGAATTTAATTGTTGTGAAATTTTAGAAGAGTTAGAGTATTTTGTTCATGAGGATAATCAATTTGGTCTCGATAGAAGTTATATAAGAATTAACAAAAGATATATCTCTATAAATAGGTAGGTGGTCTAAATTTTTACTTATTATACGTGTAAATGCATGAGTTTTGTTATGTGGAATTGAGGGTATGTGGGTGTGAGAAATTAAATTTAGAGATGATGGGGACTGGGTATGTATTGGATATATATACACGACATATTAGATCTTTGTAAGATTGTATTCTTAATTCATTTTGAGTTAGGGTTTATTCAGAAATATTTTATTTAATGATCCTCTGATATATTTTTAAAAGAACCTCATGGAGGTTATCACAGATTGAGATTTGAATACAAAAAATTCGGGAGGTAAAATGTAGTGTTGTATGAGACTCTACCAAGAGAGACATGATATTAGTGACTCACGTAATGAGTTAGGTCAATATACTAAAAGGAACATAGTTAACCATTCAGGTAAATTCATTGCTTTGAAATGGTACAATCAAGATTATAATACCTATTAGTACAATTATTTAACAGTAAAAATTATTAAGGGTTGAATGGTGTGTTGGATTCTTGATGATCAGATCACCATGGAGTTTTCTATTATATAAATTTATTGTTTAGTATTTCTGACTATACCACCTACAAATAGGTATCTTATAATTAATTACTGTTTATGGGTATTAGATAAATTCTAATATAGTTTTATTATGATCGATAACTCATCATGGGTATTTGTTGGTTTTATATTTGGATGATAGGTGAATCACATTACTCTTGGGCCTAATGGGGTACGAGTTGCAACATAAGGTATTGTATCACTAGAGGGGTGATTATCAAGAGATATGGGAGGATATTGGGTTAAATGGTCCCATTTAGTTTATTTTATTACATGATATATTCAATGTATTCATTTTAATTATAAGAGGACTTGGATATGGGTATTCCATGACACATTAGTATATGTTGCAATGGGTGGTTTTATTATTGTATAGGGTAAATAATTATATTATCAAGAATGTTATGTAATACAAAAAAATTATAATATTTTGATTATTTGATCATCTAGTGGTATGGATAATGGGATCAAGAATATTATATAGGTGACTTTTATTGGATATGATTTGTTTTAGATAAATCAATGCAGACAGTATGTTTGGACGATACATGGCTATTTTGGATCATATTACATGCTAGAAAGTTTGTAAAGTGTATGATTATCCTAATTCCATGAGTGTGTAACAACCAATGTGTTAAATAAATACAATTATTTGATTGTTGGAATTAATTAAACTATATAATGGTGAGACTTACCTGTAGTATCAGTAATATAAAAGTATTAATAGTAGTAACTCAATACCTATGAGTATACCCATGATTTCACTTGACACCTAATACCTATGAGATAATACATTCTATATGTTTTCTAATTAATCCCTATAATTGTTATATCTAATTATGTTTTCCACATGATACATATGATATTATATAATATTGGCTTTGAATAAACAATTTGTAGGAGTTGGCGTAGGATGTATTTGAAATAGTATATTCTTATCGTTTTAGATAAGATGGAAGTTGGATAAGACATCAATATATGTGTTTTTAGATAGATTCATGTCACCTAATGCCTAATATTTTGATGTTGTTAATCTTTTTAAAAAAAATTAATATATAGTCATCATAATCAAATACTAGAACTATCTAAAGGAGGTATGTTCAAGCATCATGGAAATGTGGTATGAACTCAATGAAATTATATGTTGATATATGATGCATATTTATACATTTTCATCACAATATAAAAGGATATACATATATATGTTTGTATAATATGGTACCAGTTTTCAATTTCTTACAATGTTCTCTACACACACCCCCAGATGAACCTTAGTATGTTTTTAATACTTATTTTTTATTCAAGTTAGTGATGGGGAATTAACACACACTTGTCTGCTAGAGTATATCGATAAGGAAAATGAGATTGTTCTAAGTACAGTATAAAGAGTGGTAGTAATGTATCCTTTATTATTGTGTTCCTTATTCTACACATTTATTATATATTATCTACCTATAAAGTGATATCTTGGGAACATATGACTCATATGAAATAACATAAGTTTATTTCTTATGGAATGGTATTGTTATTTGTTATTGTAGGATTAACATTATGATTATAAATTTTTATTTATAATGTTAATAAAAGATAATGTGTGTATATGATGTCTAATTATTATTTTTAGTTGTGATATTATGGTTATAGTCTCACAATGAGATGTATTTCTTCTCTCACTGCCATCATTCAGGTTACGTTGGGGCATGGTAGTGGTATATGGAACTTTATCATAGTCTATGTTAATTGGTTGTCATCCAAGGGTGTTAAAAAAATGGAATCATATCACTTTTAATATAAATTAAGATTAGGGAAATGGTAGATGGATATAATAAGTCAAAAATTAGGATGGAAGCCATATTTATGGATGACCATTACAATTATGGGTGTAAATTTAACTAACCATAAGGTTAAGATTGTGGTTATTTATATTTTATCATACCATTCAGATTTTTTTGGAAAAGTATTAAATTCATGTGTTATAATGTTTTATTTTATTATTTGATCAGTGTGGGATGAAAAATGATTACATGTATCAAGCATGTCACTTAGGGTAACATGACATGTCTATTTTTTTGTGATTAAGAAATTAGTTTTTGAAAAATAAATGGGCCCTCATTAATTAAAACCATATAATAACTTATTTTTTTTCTAAATATCATATTATTGAATTATTGAATTATCAAACTCAGTTATGTTTAATTGTGGGATGCACATATACGAAAAACATTATTTCAAATATTCATAATATTATGGTTATTTTTTTCTGTGAAGGTGTTATTAAGAGTATATTTATCCCTCAATAATGATAAGAGGCCTATGATGGGTGTATTTTATAATGGTTCCACCTTGAATATATAAGTGGTAATCTTTGGTGTTTCCTCATGAGTTATGACTTGATAGAGGTTTATGATTTGTTGACTACATATGATAGAATACTGATAATTATGAGTAACATTAGGAGGTACGATTCAAGTGCATGATTTGAGTGGTTGAGAGTATTAATGGTTTATACTCAAGATGGGTTATAATTTTTTTGGTTATTTAAAATTTGTTGTTGTAAAGCATTTTAGAATACCACAATATTTATGATCGTGGACATTTTCTTTGAGTAATAGATATAACACAATGGTATGTATGGTATAATGATTAGATAAAGTATGTAGACCTCCTTGGGTATGTTTGGAATGGAATAATAGATAGTTCATTGAGAAAGTTGTGTGTTGACATTCATGGATGCATGTTTATCTAGTTAAGAATATATTACATTGATCAATGAGATATTTATAATGATGTAATAGTTTGTTTTATATATTAGAATAATATTATTCTTTTTTATTTGTCATGATATTATAGTGGATCTATATCGATTCAATGCACCATTGAACATGTTGTTTTTAGACTCTCTAGTCATGAGAACAAGAGTGTTAGTTATTATACTAAATAAATAGTATATGAAATAGTAAAACCTAATATTTACCTCTCAATTGTGTATTAAAATATTAGTTTAGGAATGTTCTATAATACCACATCCCATTTTTCGTGACTTGAGTTTTACGAGAGTGATACAGAGCACAATTTTTCATTTTAGAGTCATGAGACCCCCTATGGGAAAATGATAAATTTACCAGAGAATATGATGTTAACCAAAATATAATATTTCTATTGATTTTGGGTTGTGTTTTTCCTCCATGATGAGACAATATAAAATTTCATTGACCATATGAACTCATTAATAATAAATTATGTGTAAAATATTATTTTTAAACCCACTACATAAATTCTATGGAATTATGATTTTAATACAATATGTAGTGTCTTATTGAAATTAAATTGTACACTATTGCATCCAAGAATGGGTCATACCCCAGGAATACTAGAATTTGAGTTGCAATTTCAGGTATCAGGATAGATTATAAAAGTTATGTTATTTAACGTATTAAATAAATATTTTATTACATTAATAATTTTTGTCAAATCCCAAAAATAAATCCCCAATTTATATCCATGTTATAGATTTTTTCTATGGATATCCATTGGTGGATGAAATAAACCTGAGTTATTGGAAGAGGATGGGGAGGACAATGTTTATTGGTAATGTCATGAGGTTTTAAGAGTGGGATTGAATCCATGAATATCTCTATGATAAAATTATAATATGATGATGAATGAAACTAAGGGTATGATGATTGATTAAATCACAAAAAAATAACCATCCATTAATATAGGGAAATATGGCTATACATTCAACATAGATTTATATTACAAATATTAATTTAAAATTAGTATTTTTATGTTATTCATGGATTTTATTTTATATTTGATTATTTTGTTGGGTTTATATCCATTTTTCTTGAAACCCACAAATATTGTTCCTCCGCTTCATCCTAGGGTATATTGAATTTATTCCTAACATTTTTTATTTTTGAAAAATAAATTGAAATGCTGAAAAAATTAGGATAATACCTTTATATTATCTATCTTATCCCTATTTATCATTTCTTTATATCACTCTTTCATGTTATGATGGGTTGTAAGTTGTAGTAATGGCTGGTGACAATGATAGCGTAATATAGTGGCCTGAAAAGAGGGGGCATCGAGAAAAAAAATTAGAGGATCTATGACAGAATGTAGTTAAGTAGTGTAATATATGTCAGTTTAAGAGGGAGACACTATGGTATACAGTTCAAATATGGATAATGTTTTTCCTGACATGGGTGAGGTATAGAATGTCATTCGCAAGATACCACGAAAATAATGTTAAGAGGCCTACCATGGAATACAGCTAGTTTGGTGAAAGGAAAAAATGTATGTAATATTTGGAATGAGTATGCGTAACACAATAAGCATCAACACACCATAGGATGAAGTTCATCAATGACAATGGCCAATAAACCAAGTGGAAGCTCGAGTGTGCCATTTTGTGGTAGAAATGGCTATGGTGATGTATGTATGGAGTGGGATGAATGATTCCACTCAATCCTAGACATATTATACATAAATCATTGGTACTTTTTAATATTCCATCCTCTAGGTGGGCTTGCTGATTTGGAAAGGTTGCTAGTTATGCCAACCTGGCCAGTCCGGGCCGAGTATTCCTAACCCAACCAAGGGAAGGGAAAAAAACATGTGTAAAATATTTATTAGCCTAGATTCCACATTAATATATTTATTTTCATTCATGCAGAATCATGAACCTATCTGGTTTTGGACATCCACCCCATGTATGCCAAATTTCATTCTTGGGGCCCACTATGTGTCCTACAATTTCCTTCTATGGGTGTTTTTCATAACTCTTCGACATGTTGTTTGTTTTTGAAAAATAAATATGTTATTTTATTTATTTTTCAAATCGATCATGATGGGGAGGACTGTTTTTATATTCAATGAACTTTTGAGGAAAAAAGGTCGATTTATAATGTGATCTACCATGTTGATAATGGGATTTGGTTGTAACTATTAACATATTCTCATCCTATATAATGCATCTGTATTCATTCCTATATAATCAGTGTATGATATCCTCTATGTGTGGATTATTTTATAGGTGGATTCAATATTCCCTCTGTCTACTTGGGGTATGGGAACCTCTACCTATAGATTCATTATTATATATTTTTAATGAAATCATATGGGGTTGGATTTACTACTATTGTTAGTATACCCAGAATATTTCTAGGAAGGGGATCCTCTATTGTAATTCATGTGAGGTAACATAAGATTCATGGGATTGATATTTTAGATAATTTATTTATAGTTTGTTATTGATAGACTTGAAGTTTTAGTACCCCCATTGGAGAAAGAACTTGTTTCATCATTAAGTAGGCTCCCCCTTCATTGATTCTAGTGTATGTGTTGCAGATGGAAGGGATGAGTGTAGTATATTTCTACAGGTATTATGATTCCTAGACACCCTATGAGTTTTTTCAAGATATGTAATATAGTAGGGAATCAACGTCAAAATGTTTCAATATTTAATATTTTGATCTCATCTATAAAATACTATATTTTTAAATTAGAGGATTATAGATTTGATTTCTAAGACTACTATTTATCCACAAGACTTATAGTGACTAATAATATCTGGATTTATTCATTCATGCTCATAGTGGCTCTTTATTATTGGGATCATGAGTTTAAATATTGTATTATATTTCATATATTGTTTTCAAGGCATCTGTATGGGTTTTTTACTCACCCCAACATGATATTTTTACCAACAGATGTTGTGTATATATAGATGATTCACAATATCAAATATTTTATTATTTTATATGAAGGTATCTTTTCTTGTTAAAAGATAATAAAATTTTGTGCATGGAAATTATTGATGGAGAAAAGTGTTTCATGTTTATGGTAGTGATCATTATATATGTATATCCTTTTATATGTACAAAATATGGGGACAGGTTTTTCAATGTTTTGTATTAAGAAATTTTTTGGAAATTTTCATATGTACAATTCCATTATTACATACTTATTTTGAGATTTTCTTTTATATTATTGTATCATGTATATGTTTTATTTATTTAATTATATATATATAATATGCGTTATTTTAATATTTATAGATATGAATATTTTATATATTGATATAGGATATACCTCACATATTATGATATATTCATGTTCGGATCGTGCATCTAATACATGGAATAATAGCGGTAGGATTGGGGTGTAACACATGGTATACCACTATCCAAGATGAGGCCCCAATGGGTGTGGTTGTGTTAGAGTGATATCAATGAATGTTTTTACAATATATTATGTATAGAGACCTGTGACATATTAGGATGGATGGGAATTTAGTAGAATGGTGTTAGGTAATATTGGGTATTTATTTTAGGTTAGTAAACCCAAAAATGGTTCAATGGATAATGTATCGATTCACAAGTTCCCTAATAATATTCTTGTCGACTTAGTACACTAAGACATCTATTTTGGGAAATAATATCGGTACATGCATCACATAGTAGTCAATGATGGTCTATAATTTCTTTACTATTTCACATTATAAAAATATACTCTAATACATGTTGGTTAATTCTATAAAATAAAATTTGATACCTTATAATTGTGTGATTGTGTGTAAAGGTTGGGCCATGATGTAAATTTCAATGTAGCTACACCTCTCTCCATTGGTTAGTGAGGAATGATTTATTTTTTTTAGACTCAGTAGAGAGAAATTATTTCATCATGATTTGAGGAAGTTCCTCCCTACTTTAAACATAGATATGATCTTTATTATAAAGTGGATGGTAGTTGTAGATATGTCAAATGATACTTCTGATAGACTCGGTATATTTTGTTCATTATAACGATGGAGGCCTATAGATTTTATGTGTCAAACAATCTCATTGAGTGGTTGGAGACTGGATGGAGTCTAGGACTCACATTTCAATTTGGTTTGGAATTACGCAAATGAGATGGAAATTATGTTGTTAAGATCTCTATATAGAATAGTTAGGTAATAGTGGATGATCTTTTTCCGACATATATGATAGAAAATATCTATAGTTTTTAGAGTTTGAGTTATTTCTTATAGTATTGTTTTATATGAGGATGTCACTCTATAGATCTCTTTGACCTTATACAGGTATGTATTGAGAATCCCAGACCCTATTAGGTGCTGTATGGGAATTTTTTATGGTGGAATTGTTCAAAAATAGTGGTTTGAATGGAGACTCGGGAGGAAGATTTATTAATATATGGTTATGTCACACTATGACCCTAGTATTTTCATTTATTTTATTTATTCATTGATTAATTTAATTCTATTTTTTTGAGGTATTTGGTTTTTTATTTTGGGTAAAATATGAACATTTTTATAATTTATGTTTTTCCTATACATGAGTTGAATTATTTTCCTTGTCATTCAACAACCATACATGAAATTCTATAATTGCAATATAATAGTTTCAAAAATTATTAAAATGGAGAATATAACTATGACGTGAACCAATATTGGTTCCCTAGTGTTACCAATGACAATCACATAATTGGTTCATAGTGTGGTAAACCATGTGAAAAAACTAAGTGAGTATCCCATGATTGGGAATTTTAAAATTTCCAATGATTTATAATTCTTATTAAAAACCAAAATTTAACTTCCCCTCCCATATACCCAATACATAGAACCACATATAGCCTAAGATCTCACCTCTTCTCAATGTTCATTTATCTTCGTCCTTTTTCTTAGATTTTTTTTAATATTATTGGTCCATGTAAAATATTTTACCATATCTTATATTTTTTCCTATCATTCATCTTTCTTTTCATTTCTCCATTTTTATGTACCATTATTTTAGTCACACCCTATTTGGGTTTAGGGTTCCAAATAACCGTGGTTTTTTTTCATAGGCCATAAAAATCTCTTTTTTTCGTCTCTTCAGATCATATATGAATGTTTCAATTTTATAAAATGATTATGTTTCCTTTTTTCCACATATTATTCATAAAAGTTAGAAATCATTCATTTATTTTTTATTTTATCATAATATAAATTCTTAATGTTTTATTATATATATTTTTAAATCTATTGGAATGGGAAACCATGTTACACTCAGTTACCATTGATTCCAATGGAATCTTTCATTTAATGTTTCAATATAAATATAATTTGGAAACGTACTAAAACACCAAGTATCTGATGGATTTTCCCAAATAAATTTTACTCTCATGTTTTGAGGGTTTTTCAAATATGTTATCTTATCAAAAGAAACTTTCCAATAGATCTTTTAGTTTTAAATATAATTTATTGTAACACATGAAATTCTACGTATTAAAAAACTATTTAAATGTATATTTACATAAAATTTTGTGGTTTGAAAAAGAAAATTATGAACATGGATGGTCATAGACATTTATATATATCTATTTATATATACATGGATGTATACTTTCACATTGAGATGCATGAATGTGTTCATATAGTGAGTTATATATATATATATATAGAAATAATGATATGTTATGTTATTTAAACTCCGTACTTCAAATGAATTTATTATTTTTGTGAGTTTTATAATGTATTTATAATGTTAATAATAAGGCCCTATTGATACATATCATATAAATGTTTAAACATTTACCATATTTTGAGCGGTATTTTCCATGTTTTTTTTCATGATGAATATAATCCTGAAGAAATTTAATTCGTGGTTTTAATAAGTACATAGTTCGTTATTAATATTTATTCATTTATGGTATTTATAATGTTTATAGTAATGTTTTATTTAATAATTTTTGTTTTGTTGGTATTATTTATACCTTACCGAAAGACCCAATATATGGGTAGGTTATCAGACATCATGAGGGGTTTATCCCACAACGAACCTTTTCTCCTTGACTAGTGTTACAATTGTGTACACATTCCATTAAATTTTTATTTTTATATTCTATTAGGCTAGTGTAGTGGTATTTTTATTCACTAATTATGGGTCTCTCTATTAAGTGACATAGAATTTATAGGTTCACATTTAAAATAGTTATATTATTGTGTTTTTTCATGATTCCAATTTTAAAATTAATGGTGATTGGATCTACATCCCTTCAGTTTTAATTTACACCAAACATGTTTTTATTGTACTTTTATACTTTGAAATTTTTACGAATTAGATGATCTTACATATTACTACATGAGTTTAATTTAATTATTTTTCATTTAATTCATCTTTGACTTAGTTAAATTTATTAATCAGTTATAGTTTTTGAGTTTTTTGAGTTCTCTTTATTACCTTTAATAATAAACTGCATTTTTATTTACAAATATATATTTTTTCATAGAATATATTTGGCTTTTAAAAAAACATGGATAACATATTTCAAAACAATTTATATTAAAAACAGATTTTAAATTGAACTTTTATTAGAGGATAAAAATTCTGAAAGGTGGGTGGGGGCTTACTCAACATATTTAGTCTTATGTATATTTTACTCTCAATTTTAGGTTCATTTTAAGATCTTTATTGGAGTTAAGTATTTCTTAATTCATGGTAGTTTGTGAGCTTGGGTCACATAGGATTATTAATCAAGTATGTCAATTGATTTATGCATGAGTGTTAGATTCAACTAAATAATAAATCTATAGATTGATTATTTCATGAAATGGTGTTGCACTAAATCTCTGGAGGGCATAGAGGGACTCATATATGGTTACATGCAAGGTCTTTTGTGGTGAAAATAATAATAGTTTTGTTTAAATATTTTATTTATTTAATATTATTTCATTTAGATTAATATTTTTTATTTATTTTCAATTGTTTCATTTACTTATTACATATGTAGTGGTTATAACCATTTTAACAAATTTTTGAAATTATTTTATGGGGAAAATCATTCCAATTAGATTCTATTTAATTCCTATGATGTTTTTTTCAGCCTGGCAGGGATTAGGAATTCCCATCATGGATACCACATGATGACCCAAGTGTTATATAGAGGGAAAACTCATAATTATTCAAGAAATATTGTATCAAAGCCTTTATTTTTAATAAGTATTAGGTGATTTATGTATCCATTTTTTTTGCATGATAGAAGATATCTAAACCCCCAGAGATTAGGAGTTAGGTCATAGATGGTTTTCTAACCACCACTACACCTGAAAAAAATTAGTTCCTTAGGAATTTAATGATTTTAATTTTTAATTATTTGTTTTAATTAATTATTTTAATGAATTTTTATTTTAATTAATTTCATTATGATTTGATTGGGTGGTTTACTGGTTGTTTTGTTGTAATTTTGAGATTTGGGGTGAAGAAAGGATGGATCAAGAAAAAAGAGTAGCTAAAATTGCATAAAAATCCATGTGGAGACTATTTTTATGGTTCAAAGAAAATATATATGCTAGAACCATGATTTGAACATGGTTTTTTAAAATTATCTAATCTATCCATATGTGACCTCCATCTCCTCTAGAATGATCTTTTAAGGTTTCCATTTTCATTGAAAATTATTTTAGGTTGTATTTTGGTATGATTTTAGACAATCTCAATGATGTTTAAGAATGTGATTTATTTTTAAATAGTAAATGTATGTGTTTCGAGTGAATAATTAGAATTTAATTTAGAATAATTAATACTGTATTTTTTGTTTTAGTATTTTTTGATTTATTAAAAAATTGAAATGGATGGTTTTGAAGTGATTTCAAACAATAAATTTAGATGGGTATTTTCAGAAATAGAAATTGAATTTAAATGCATGTTTAAGAAAATTTATAGATAACATTCTAAAAAATAGATATTTTATTTAGTATTTTAGTACCTATAAATTAATTTCATATTTAAGTGGTATTTTATTATAAAAAATACATTTAATTATGGCATAAGTATTTCATAGTGAGGTAATTCTTTAAAATAATTATAATTGAAATTTATAGTTTTAATATGAAAGGATGGAATTTTAATGTGGCTCTAGTGGGAACAAAAGGATTCTAAATTAGAGTGTAAGGACAAAAATGGGGTTTCAATAAGTTTTTTGGATTTCTAAATTTATATGTGTGGTTTAAAATTGGTTTAATGGACAAAATTATGAATTATTTTAGGTTATTCATTTATTTGAATGAGATTGTCATTTTCGTTATTGATTTTATTTTAATTCAAATTATTTCTAGTTGGGTTATTTAAAATTGTTTTTTATTTAGGTCATGTGTTTTAAAGGACATTTTTTTAACAAAAAAATTGATTCTTATGAAATATGAAAATATTGGGGTTGGTATTTATAATATTTTATATATATAATTTTGATTTCAATCATTATAATTATAGTATTCATTGAGGTTTATGATTCATGTTCCATGAATATGCCTCCCTAAAAATTGTTGAATTTTTTTGCCTTGGTGATTATATATTATGTGTTATTAATCAATTGAGTTCCTATGAGTGTGAATAATTTAGTGGGTTTATTTGTGTTTGTCCTCAGTTTTTCATGTCGATTGTGATACTTTTGACTTAAACCCTAAATTTTTTAACGAGGATGTGATTTTTGAGGATAATAATTAATGAGGGTTATGGTGAATCCTTCATTTTATTTAATTTACTTGGGATACAATCATTTGGAATTTTGGTTGGTTGTGAAGGACAATAATTTAGTTTATTTTCTTATCAAGCCCTTATTGGTTTGAATTTTAGAGAGATTATTATAGTTGTTATCTTGGTTTGAGGTCATTGGGTTCCCTTCCTTTGTCCTCAAACTTGGGGTAGATCCAATGATGTTTTAAGAGGTGTTCTTGTGATTTATTCCTCTAAACCATTCCATTGTGGATATAATTGCAGTGATGAGAGTGTTGGTGGTATTTTTTCTATGGAGTCATTAGGTTGTAATATTGTTTTGGATATAATTTTATAATGTTCAAATGAAGCTTTTAAGGTATTATTTTCCTCTTTACCTCCTAATTTCTCATTAACTATTAGTTCATGTTACGTTTTTAATATATTGATGATGAATTTTGATGCATGATATTGTGTACATAAATAGGGAACACGTTTTTTGTTGATATAAAAGATGTTTTTTTTGTTATATGTTTTTCGTGAGTCTCATCGGTTAGAAATATTGTTTGTAATTTGTAATGATTCACATATAATGTCTTTTCCATTTAAATCATCCATTAAAGTGGAACCCCTAAATACTGAATAGACCCACTATTATTCTACATTCCATGACCTTTCATATTTATGTATTTAGGCATTAATTGTGAATTTCAAGTTATTTTTGATTCCTTGATTTACATAAGAGTTGGAGTTGCACAGAGATATATGTTTGGGTAACTTATCTTTCCAATTGTAGTTCCACTATGTATCATCCTTATTGTTTTCATTGTCCTTTTTGGGGAAGAATCCTTATTTATGGGAGAATTATCACACCCTTACCTTTGTATTTAATTTAAATTAATTTCATTTCACTATTTATTTAAGTATCATGTTTTTATTTTTTGAAAAACATAAAAGTTTCAATCATTGTTTCATGTCACACAGTTGGCCAAGCCATTCAACAACTGTGCAACTAAGTATAAAATTTAATATAAAAATCTTACATAGTTGGTGTATAGTGTATAGAACTGTATAACCAAATAATGTGCCACCCTAGTGTGACCAATGAAGGATATAAAATTAAGGCATTCTGTGGTAAATTGTGTACTAATACGATTTGAGTATATCCATTTTTATAATATTAAAATTTATAAAAATGAACTAATCTAAATTTAATACCCATTTCAACCCCCATTCATTATTCCCTTGATGTAATTGTATATAGGCCATGATCTCCTTTCTTCTCTTCATTCATTGATCATCAGTATTTTTGTTAGTGTTTTGGCGTACGATTGGTCTATGGAAGGGATTTTACCCTTAAATTTCCTCCTTTATCACTTTAAACATCAATTTCTTCACTACCTATCATTATACCACAATTTTTTCCAACCCTTAAGTAGGGTTTAGGTTCTAACTCCTCACGTATTGGTTTTTTAGTATTTTTGAATATCATTTTGGAATTTAGCCTCATAATATTCAATGTTTTATCATTGTTTAAACATGGTCAATGTTAGTTTTAACCATATCCAAACTATTAGTTTTTAGAAAAAATTATTTCTTATTTTTTTACCGAATTTTAAATGACTAGTTTTTTCATTATATCTATTTATACAACTATTTTAATGGGAAACTAAGTTCCTTATGGTTTTAATTGAGTATAATGGACTTATTATTTTAATGTACGTGTTCCCAAATTAGTTAAAATTAGATTCATATGTCGTGTGTCCAATGAATTCACAACAATAATGTTACTCTCGAGTTCAAATGGTTTTAATTTTTTTTTTCAATTTTGGTTTTCAAATGGTTCATTAATATTTACTTGGAATATTTTTTAATAGTTTAAATTAAAAGTGTTACAAATGAATTTAGAATCTTTTATAAATAAAAATGTGTGGTTACAAAATTTATTTGATGAACATGGATAGTCGTACCTATATTCATAGGTATATGTATATATATATGTGTTGATGTATCACTTGGAGATATATGAATTTGTTTATAAAGAGGTTTATATTTATAAATATAAATATAAAGTTATATGTGTTTAGAAATAATGAATTTTTTTGAATTAAAACTCAATAATGGAATTGGTTTACCATTTTTAAATGGTTTATAATGGATTCCTAATGTAATCTATATAGACTGAATTAATATTTTGAAACATATTTTTAAACAATATAATGATGTAAAATGAAAATTACCCTAGGTTATTTCACAGAGATTTTATTCCTAAATAAATTGGATGTTTCATTTTAATCCGCTCATAGTTGGTTATAGAAATTTATAATTTTCTGGTATTTATAAGGTAGATAATAATATTTTATTTTATCATATATAGGTTATTGTTGTTATGAAAATTTCATGGGAAAAATAGGAATGTAAGTTGACAAGCCTACATTATATGGGGTCAATCCTATTATTATAATTGTTATATTGAATATATTTATAGTTTTTTACACATTCCACTGACAGATGATGTTCATATTCAAGTGATCCAGTTATTATTTTTTGTTCATTGATCGAGGATTACCTAAATTACTGTCATAAGTGTTATAGGATACACTATCCTTGGTGATCATCAGATGTTTTACCGTGATTTATGTTTTAAAATTAATGATTATGGGAATTAATATTACATTAGTTTTACATTATACAACCATGTTATTATGATCTATTTTACTTTGACCAATTGAGTTCATACATAATCATACATATTACTTCTTGAGTTTTATTTTGTCAGATTAAACATAATTAATATAGTATATAGTGAGATATATATATTTTGAATTTTTTTGGGTGTATAGATCCCCCATTAATTATCTTTATAATAAATTGAATTCACTTGAAGAATTTTTTATTAAACTTATTTTTGGAGTTTTATAAAAATTATAATAAAAACCAATTTAAAAATAATATAATTTTAGTATTGATTGAAAATGGAAATTTTATGAAGAGTTAATCATGTTGAAAGGAGGGAGGTTAACTAATGGGAATATTTATCCTGGCATATATTTTACATATTTGTTTTAGGTTGAGTTCATTATCATTCTTAGAGTGTCATCTATCTCAAATTTGGATAGAGTGTGACCTTTAACTATAAGGGAAGAACACTAAGGTATATCAGTTTTATTTTTATGAATTAGTGGTAGATATATAAAAATATTCCTACTAAATAATTTTTAATTCCCTATATTCTTTGTCACAGGTCAGCTCAAGAATCTAATAAAAGGAAAATTTAGGTTAGTTCCTGATAGGTTGTTCATTATTGAAGTCCCATATATAGAAGATCACATTCCATGAGAATTAACAATTTGAATATTATTCCAAAATATTTACATTGAAAATGTGAAAAGTTTAGAATTTTAATTTTGGATGAGCCACATAGTTTCCTGGAAGGATATTTATGCTAAATTTGTTGTTGTGATCATAGAGATTCCTGCTAAATATATTATCCTTATAGAGAGGGTTTTTAACTAGTAAGAGGGTGGGATGGGAGTTATAGAGATGAAAAAATATCTGATCTTATCTAGTCAATCCAAAACCATGGTTAGTTACAATAAATAATGTATTTCTAATATAATGTGTAGTGGGGAGATACGTGGGAAGGAAAAATGGTTTTTAAGAAGAAAGAAATGTTCATATTATGATTCATATATTCTATTCAGAGATCTTCATACCAGATGATGTATATTAATGATGTTATTACTACATTATATACTTATAATTCGGATACTTTTATATGACCCCAAGGTATTCCATTATCAAATATAGGCTTCCCACTAATAGATTTTTTTACGCTCACTCTTATTAGTGGAGTAAGAAAATAATATTCATATATAGGGTTAGAGAGTCATTGTTTTGTCATGTTTTTTATTTTAAACATAGTCAAATCAAAGAGGCCTTCATATTCATTGATGAAAAGTGCGCCCCAATTTTTTTGTGGGAATTCACTACATGTAAGTATGGAGAATAGATCCACCCATCTTAGAGATGAATATATATACCAACTGTATGGATATGATGGCTATATGCACTATGTACATAGATGAGATATTATCTTAATTCAATGCAATGGAATAAAAAAATTATTCAAGTGTGACCCAAGGTTTCTTATTATATGGATAACTATATATGTTTTATCTTCAACTCATGTGATTATATTTAAGTGTTTCATATCATATATATGAACTAAATCATTATCTCAGTACATAGAGGGTCCAATTAGAAATTTTTAGAATCTTACCTTATCTTATGTTGAGAGCACCTGTTACGAAAAAAAATATCATAGTATGGGATCCTGATTCTTGTCATAGCATTGGATACATGATGTTTTGTTCAACGAAGTATATGTGATTGTATTGGTGCAGTAATGGTGTTATAGTTGATTCTTTTTGTGAAGGATTTCATGTCCATATGATAGAGGAGGCCTATGAACAGCTAACAAAGGAGATGTAATTATTATTTTGAGAGGCTGATTTTTTCCACATCTGATTCATAGTGTGGGACATAAACTAATCTCATGTATAAGGGTGTCCCATTATGGTTATTTTGAAGTAGATGTCCTGTTAGAATAGATATTCTCAAGTGATAGATGTGTGGGATTCTCTTGAAAGTGGGGAGCATGTCATCCACATACAATGATGGATATTGGTTTCCCATTATAGTTTTTAATAAATAATGAGGTGAAAAAACTATGTGGGGATAAACCCAGGGAATCCAAACCCTAAGTGTGTTATTTATATTATATCTGTATGGGAATACCCATCACATGTAATCTTTTTCAAAGTGATGGAAAGATTTATATTCATAGGATTTCATGAATTTTTATTTTCATAATATTGTGTTTTCTTAAGATTTAGATTTGTTAGATTAAAGTCATCTAAATTGATAGGAACGTCTTCATCAGATTGTGGCACACAAGGCCACTTCATGGTAAGTGTTGTATTGAAGAGCAGTTTGACATGTGTAACAATATGAGATTTTAGGATATATTTTCCATTTAATTATATAGAGTACAGAATATATTCCTTTCCATGCAACACTAGACTCAAATGAACTTCCACACACCTAATTATAATAATGCAATACGATATGAAAATTCAATAAGAATGTTAGAATAAAGATAAATCCTCAAGTATTTAAAAAGGCGATTAAATTATTTAGTGTAAAACAAGTATTCAAATTCCTTATATAGTATTAATATATATATAATAGTATATTGATAAAATTTAATGGCTCTAGGATAAATAATTAATTAAATGTGATTAAAACCATAAAATATTGAAAATGGATATTTTTCAATGAACTATTTTCCCCAAAAGTGATGTGTATTTTACAAAATAAATTAAATTAATCAATTTAAAACATGAAAATTATAATATTTCTAAATAATATATTAGTAATATCTTTTTAAGAATTATGTGAACTATGATTATAAATATTTATGTTTTAAAATTATATTTTTCAATAAAAATAATTCTTATGATTATAATTTAGTATATTTTAAAAGAAAAATTTATTATTTTTTATAATTCTAAATTTAGGAAATGAACATAATTTTTGGATTTAACGTGTTAAAAATATCAAAAAAAATTTCATATTTTTTTAAATAGATATCATTTTAGTTGAATAGAACAAAATACCATTTTTAAAAATACCATGATATTAATGATATTATTAGTTTATAAGTATGACTTCGAAAGTTATGAAACCATTCTCTATAAAAATCATTATTTTATAAATTATGTTTTAAAATAAAAAATATATTCGGTTAGTTTACAAACCTATTTATGATATTTTTAAAATTAGTAATACTATTCTCTAATATATTATTTATTCAATATATATTTGTTTAATAAAAATTAATTTTTTTGAATTTTATAAATCCAAAATCATAAAATTTATAAAAAAATTTATATTATAAGGATGATATTATTTAATAAAAAAATTTATTTTTATGCCTAAAAAATTATTACTTGGGTAAAATCTAGTTAACGTGGTAAAATCCCAAAGTGTTAAATGAGTTCACTAAGGCTATAAAAGACCCCATATGTTAAAAACATAAATATAATTGATTGGATGAGGATTTTATTAGCTAAAAATTATCTCAAATATATTATTTCAAATAGAGGAGTCCTCATAAAATTTGAAACATTTTCTCTATTTTATTAAGATGAAATATTTACAAGAATGACATTCTCACCCCTTATAAAAGGGGCTTCGCAGAACCCCTTAAGACTAATCCAAAAATATAGGTATCTCTATGAACATATTGTTATTTCAATTACCATATGCCCTCTTACAATTTTATTTAATTTTTACCAAAAGAAATTATCCTAACCCTTTCATTCCAAACAATTCTTTAAGGGAAAACTCAATGTTCACAGGGTTAGTAGTAACTTTTCACAAAAGATGTTTTTCATTCTATCACCCATTTATAATATATTTTCCCAATATTAATTTTTGAATTAATTATTTATAGTGTATTTAATTTTTAATTTTTTGGGAATAAACGTTAAACACATTTCACTTTTCTATCAAGAAAAAAAACACCATTCGTGCATTCGTACGACTACCACCTCCATGAACATATCTAATTTTTTTAGAATAATTTCACTATTATCATTTAAAATATAATAAAATATTATTCAAGACCATAAACATATATATAATTTCATTATTATTATAAAACAATCATAGTTTCCAAAACAAAACCACGTTCATAACTGTACTCATGCATAAGTTGTGGTATGTCCATTTTTAGGTCGAGAAAACCACTAACATGAAAAATGATATTAAAGAATATTATGAAAGAAAATGATATAAAAATTAATCATAACTTATCAAACAAAAAATTAAATAATGATTTTATTTGGGTTATATAATGGTAACATTAATATTAAACTTTTTAAATAAGATACCAACGTTTGTTCATTAAAAATCCACGAAGCATGCTCATCATTGATTTAATGTTTAATGAACATAACCAAAACTAAAAAATAATGAAATTATAAAATTATAAATATTTAAAAATAATAAATTCCACTACCTTATCTGATTTAGGAGTGATGAAATTGGGGAGAATAATTAATAAAAACACAGATATTATGAAACTAGTTAAAAATGTTCTAATTTTTTTAGAGACAATATTGAAAAAATCTAATAACTAGGTAATTTACATGTAGAAAAAAATTATAAATTATTTTTATATATGGTTATATATATGGATAAGGGTATATAATAGGATTTTCATATATTTAATTTTTTATATGTAATAAAAATGCAATTAGGTTGAAATCAGGAATTATGGTTTGGATTTCATTACCTCATTTTTAAATTTATAAGAGAAGAATGATATTACAATCCATGTTTTATTAATATGGTGTAAATACATCCCATGTAATATGTTATATCATGAAATACATTTTATCCATCTAATATTATGTTTAATATCAGGATCCTTATTTAAAGGGTTTTTGCTTAAAATGTTACTTAATCCATAAAGGTTCCATTTACTATCTTATCTTCAAATATAGAAATTTTTTGAATGTTAATTCATATGGTAAATTTGTATTATTTCATTAAAAAAATTACTTTTTCATTCATTATTCTTGTAGTTATATATTTCTATAAAAATTTAATTTCCCATTGAGTCATAGAATACTCAGAGTGTTTTCCGTAAGTGAAACATATCCCATTTAATATTTATAGTATTGAACATAAATTACACATTTAATTATTCATTATATTATTTAGTGAATATATTTATATATTAGAAAAATAATTACTAAGGTCATTTAATAAAAAATTAAAATTAATTAATTTTTAAGGAAATTAATAATAATTTTAGTTTGGGTCATTTTTTCCAGGTGTATACAACATGTCGTTTTAATATTTATTTTATGATTTTTTTTACAAAGGATTTAAATTTTATATAAAACATATTATCTATTTCTTAAGAAATAAATTCAAATTCTACTATGTTTATACAATAACTCGGTTTAATAATATTTTTTCAAAACATCAAGTATGTTTCTTGTTTCCAAATATATTTTCTGAAGGATACTGAAATTTGATTTTTTCTAAGACAAAATAATTTTAACTATTTATTGACTGATCAATGTTATTTTTTCAAATGAAACTATCCAAATTCTTTCATATGATAGCTTATTAAATATTTATTTCTTTTAAATAATGATATATCACTACTTTTTTTATTACCTAACATTAATATTGTATATATACCATTCATTTAGAAATAATTCATAATTATTTCCACTTATTGAATGAATTATAGTTATATTATATATATGAATTTAGTTGTAAATTGTTTGACTTAGTTGCATTCCCACTATCAATATAGTCTAAATATTTTATGATCTATTAAATTGATTGAATGTCATCTACCTAGAAACATACAAAATATGAGTGGATACCCATTTATTTTTCATCGGTTTATCATGTTATGCTTATTGATAGAATTATGAATTATGTCATTATATATTCCTTTTGCAATGAATATGAATCTCATTTTCATTCTATGGGGATTTCATGATATATCAAATGATTGTTATCTACTATCACACATATGCATTGATGATGAAGAGTGACGTTCTTTATTTATCTCCATTCAATTAGTTCGTGATTTCAATATTATAATATAATGATGTGTGGAAATACGTTGAATTTTTCACTACATAAATTTTTATGCTTCTTGCATTACACACAAAAAATAATATTGTTATGACATTGAATGAATTTCTCTTAAATTTATGGGTGAGACTTCTGGGTATATTCTCATTATATAATGGGTGGGTCTTCTAGTACATGATCACAATATGATGAATCTATATACTTTTTTTACAAAAGAACATTATAATGATATATCTAAATGAAATGTTACATTTTCAAGCTATATTCAAAATTACAATTCCACATCGATCATGATTATTATTAGTGGATTCTTCATGTTTTCATTGGTATATGATTATTAATTGGAGTTTTTTTCCGTAAATCATGATTTACAAACGTCTCTTATCAGTTTATTTTATTATAATAATATATTTGTTATATAAATATATTTTATATTATGACTAAGAACCAACCATTGATTAAATGTTAATAAGTTTTTCACTTTTTGACCATCATATATCACCCCTTTATTAGAATCAATTTTTTTAGTTTTTGATGATATGTGTTAATTATGATAATTCTATAAGTGATCCTAGTGTGGATAAATTTTGTAGAAATGTTCAAAATTATTGAGAAATATGTTTATCATATTGTTACTCCTTTAAGAAAATAAAAAATTCATTTTTTTTATTGTGATATTATTCTAATACACAATGTTTATATTATGGATGATATGTAAAATGTCATTTATTGTGAATGGGTGGGTATATTTTGTATTTTTTAGAGTGATGTTATTTTTTATGATTAGTTTTGTTCTTTTTGAGATTAGGGTTTGATAAATTATGTTAAATCACCAAGGAAACTTTAAGGGAATAATTCTATGTAAACGATTACGTGCTAAAATTGATATGGAATTTTGATTATGTTGGTTTCCATGAAATTATATCCCTATAATGATACAGGAATCATAGGGATATACTTTTGTTAATCACATTATCTATGACGCATTATGAGTGGACCTAGGACTGCACCCCAAGAGTGACACTCCCAAGGGATAGAAATTGGTTAATCACATTATCTTTTCAATAAATTATCAATGACTTATTAAATTACATAATTAGGTTAAGAATTGTGAAATAAAACAACATAATAAATTAAAGTGTGAAATTAGAGTGATTTTTATTTAAATGAAATCTAATTTTTAATATCAATAATTTTATGGTAAATATATTCATGTAATTATTCTTTAATATTTCTCAAATTCTGATCATCACTCTTGATTAACTCCTTTTGGTTTTATTAATGGATAAATCACAATGTAACCTGGTTACCAACTGATCCATTAGAAAATGAAACAACTCTCATAATGAGAAAACTAAAAATATAATATCAAGAGTGATAAATATTTAAATTATTGTAAATTATCAATAAAATTTTATTTTAAATAATATAAACATAGTATAGTTTCAAAAAATAAAAAATAAGATAAAATGGATTCTATTAGAATTTTAGATGATTAATATAATGAACGATAGAAAATTAATGATCATACCTATAAAAAATGTAGTAATATCACTAATTTAAATGTCTTAATGGAACCATGACCTAATTTATTTCTAGAGAAGGATTTCATATAGAAACTAATTACTAATGAAAATTAAAGAGCATAGTGGACATGGTGAAATGAAATATTTTTTATCCAGACGTATGAAAAAAAGTTAAATTTCTTAAATATGGAAATATATTAAATTATCTACGACAATTACCTAATCCATGGGCTAACAAGGTTGATAAAAACTATTAAATCCTAAAATTTGGGAAAGCCTGAGAAACCATTACAATTGTTATAGATTGTAAAAAAACATAGAATGAAAATATTGATCACCAACTCAAGAATGGTGAGTCCTTTATTTTTATCTTATTAGATCATATACTCTGTAAAGAAAGTTTTTCATAAGAATATAACATGACAACCCTAATGACTAAATATGTAATCATCAACATCTATTAATATGATCATTTAATCCTACATATATAACATATCCATAATATTTGTTAATAAGAATGTGTTTTCAATAACATTATCTTATCATTACTTTAGTCTACTTTGATGTGATTTTACTAATTTATTGAATATATTGACCTATAGGGCATGATAATTTCGAATATAAGGAAATAAAATATGAAAATAATCACATTATCACCTAATAATATATGATTTTTTGTAAACAACCTATAACAAATTAATCCAATTATATTTGGGTATTAGGAATAAATGTTTGATGAAAACAATAGACATCTTTAATATTTGCTACTCTGAGATAAAATATAAGATTTATAGTCATACTTAAAACAGAGAGCATGAATCATCCAAAAAAATTAAATATAGTTACATGTGTTTCTTCTAGAAACACTTTACTATTTAATTAGATTAGAATACATAAAAATATGATGGAAATATTTATTTAAATTGGGAGAATGTGACATCCTAATACATGAGCATATATATTATAGTTAATAAAATAATATGTGGAATATCTTCCAATACACACAATACCAAAATAAAATGTTCTTTTTCACACCATATTTAAACAATGGAATATGATGCGAATCATTAGAATAATTATAAAATTGCATGAAAATAAAACGATAATAAAAACATATATTATAAAAACATATATTTAGATTCCTTATATAATTTAATTTTTATATTATTATTTATTTATTATATATTTAAGGCATAAATGATATATAATTAAGGAAATGTGATTAAAATAATTAATATTTATAAATGGGTATTTTTCAACAATTTTTTTAAAAACATTTGATGTTTATTTTACATAATAAATTAAAATGATCATTTTTAATAGCTTATTTTATTTATAATTAATATTTTTCACCTCCATATTAAGAATCATTTAATAAAAAACATTATAGGATATAATATCAATAAAATTTAATGTTTAAAACTTTATTTGTCTATAAAAACATTTTTCTTTATATTATGTATAATAATTTAATTACTGAATAGATAATATATATATTTTTAATTTGATGAAATAAAATGAATTTTTGTTTTTATCCTGTCAAAATTAAACGACGATTAATTTGAAATTTTTTTTTTCTGAAAAGATTAATTCTTAGGTGGATATTTTAAAATATAGTTTTTACTAATATCATGATTTTTATGTCTTAATAATTATATAAGAATAAAATTTAAATATATTAAAACATTTTCAAGGAAAAAATTATATTCTAATAGTTATTTTATATTTTTATGAATCAGTTTTACTTTACAGAACTATGATTTATATTTTATAATTTAAGTTACATTATTAATTAAATATTTTTTGAATTATAAATTTAATATTATAAAATTAATATTTATCACATTTATAATGTGATTATAATAAAATTTGTCAACAGTTTTGAATTATAATTTCCATATTATTTAATATGTACCATTATATTTTTATTCACAAAAAAATTTTACTTAGGTAATGATTGGCTACAGTAGTAAAACCCCAAAGTGTAATATGAGTTAACCAAAGGGGTAAAAGTCCTAACATGTTAAAAAAAAGTTTTTTAACAAAAGTTTTAGGTTTTTATTCTGAAAAACGTATCCCCAATACATTATTTTATATTTTGGAGTCTTCGGGACATGTGAATCATGTGATTTCTTTATATTAAGATGAAATATTTACAAATAAGACACTCTCATCGTTTATATATGGGATTTCCATCATGCCTTAAATTCCACTATAATATTTTGTTTTATGCCTTAAAATATTCCATTTTCTTTTCTTATATATCCCCTTAACACATATTTTTTAATCTGGTCTTAAGAATTTAGCCTAATACCAATTTTTCCATGGAGTCCTCTAAGGGAAAACTCAAGATTCTCATCTTAACTACAAAAATTTTCTTAACAATGTTTCTTTTATATAGATACCATTAAATTATATTTTCCTAATATTATATTAGGAGTTAACTATTTATAGTATATATAATTTTATTATATTTTTGGAATAATCATTAACAACCATTCCCTTTTTTCCATTATGAAAAAATAAAACATCATTCGTGTGTTTATGTGGACTATCGCCTCCACACTATAACATATCACATTTTTCATCAATTTTATTTATTATTTATAAAAATATCATCATGTACTATTCAAATACATAAAAAATTTCAAAATTCTTTTTTATTATTTCATAATGATATTGTTCCCAAATAAACCACTTTCATAACTATAATCATCCATTACTTATGGAATATTCATGATTGGTCCTATCAATCTACCTTATTTTACAATGCTATAAAATATTATCATGGATGGATAAATTATATATAATAAATAATATAAATAATATAAATAATTATAAAAACATTTTATTTTTGTTATATAATGTTATCATTAATATTAATGTTTTAAAATAATAAACCAATGTATGTTCCTTGAAAATCACTAAAGCATTCTCATCACTGGTTTCATTTCAATGGATCATAAAAAAAGAATATTGTAGAATTAAAATATAAAATTATATATAGTTATAAATAAACAATTCTATTAACTTTTATGTTATAGGAATGTTAAACTATTTCATATGTCCAAAGAAAAACACTATTATTATTAAACTAGTTCAAAATAATCAAGATTGCTGATGCCGAATACTGAAAAATGTTACTAACAGACTAATGAAAAAGATGATAATAATTGCAAATGATAATTATATAAGGTTATATATATGAATTAATTTATTTAATATGTGATTAATATATTAATTATTTATATCAAATATTCATATTCGTTATTAGATGTTTGGAATTAAGGTAAATGTTTTTTTATTTCATTTTCAAATCCATGTGACATGTCTAATTTTGTTCCCTATGATTGTATAGGTTTATACACTACCAATTAGGGATGTTACATCATAAAATATATTTTATTCGTGGTATTTGATTTTCCATTTCAAACTCTCTCTATAAATGGTTTTTGATTGAAACTTTACTCAAATCTTAATGGTTTTATTTCAAATCTTTCCATCAAATAAAGAATGTTTTAAATGATAACACATGTATGGAAATTATATTATTTATAAAACCAATCAGAGCAATCTATGTCTCTAAATGGGTTTTTAAATTTCAAAAAAAAATATAATTTCCCCTTCACACATATTTTACCAAAAGTGTTTCTTGTATATGAAAATGACCTCGGTACTTCTTTTCAGTCAAGAACATTCATTTTCCAGGACTATATTCATTGTACGCTGTTAAGAATGTCATTATATATTATTAAATATATAATTATGTAAATTTAATTCAAAATGTAATTTCATCAAATAGTAATAATTTTGTAACAGTCATTATATTGTCCATTTTCATCAAATTGTGAAAAGAATATCTGTTTAATGATTTCAGTGTGAACACATCATTCCACCATTTTTTTTGTTTTATATGTCTCATCTTATCTAAATATTAATTTTTTTCAAAAATATGTTATTATTATATTGATTATATAAAATATTTAGATTTAAATAACTGTTTCAAAATTATTATGAAAGGTTCATGTTTGAAAATCTATTTTTATAATGATCATGTAAAAGTGATTTTCAGCTATAAAAATATCCTTTTTTGTATTTTATGATTGAAAAAGAATATTTTTAAAATGATACCATCCATATTAATTATTATTATGGTCTATGGAATATTATTTTATATAATAGGTATGATCCATGATAGAGTTTTTCTTTCCTAAATATGCACTATGTATAATTAATAATTTCCATCCAAGTCTTTCCTCTATGAACATTATATTTTAATTTCTTTTGATTAAAGTATATTTACCCTGATATGATACATTTTTCTATTAGATATATTATTAACATAACCATATAACTATTAAGTATGTGGTCTAAATACCATATGATTTATTATCTTTATTTAATGGTGTTTACTTACAAATGTTTTGATATCTCTGGATACACATTTGATTCAATGGGATTAACATTTTTGATTTTTATGGAAATATGAATTATTTATTGATGTGAATCTATTTTTAAAAGTACATGGAACCCATTTTATTCCTATATGGTTTTCATGATAGGATGAATGATTCATATATTATGGAACCCATATATATAGATGATGATAGGTTGGTTCCAATATTCCACCCAGAAATTCAATGGTCAATGTTTTATATATCATGAGATAATAAATCTTGGATAATAATGGAATTGTTCACAAAAAATGGGTGATCCTTATTTGGTTATGATCTCAATATAATTTAGTGTTGGAATTCTTAAGTATGCTTCAAAATTAAAGTGTGAGACTTCTTGGATTATAATCAGAAAATAATGGGATCCTTATAAGATATGCTCACATAATTATGGAACACTATTATTATATTTCATTGAAAGTACTTTGTTACTGTATATATTACGTGATATTATATTTCCATGCTATATTCCTATAGTTGTGATCTATTAATAGTTTCTATATTCTCAATATTCCACACTCTTTTTACATGGTATATATTTTTTCATTTTAGATTTCATGTCATGCTATTATGTTTTTTGGAAAAATAATATTTTTTCATGTTATTTTAATAAGATATTTTCCCCTTCCCATGTTTTATCTTATTCTTAATATGTAACCCCGGATGACCTGATGATAATTATTTTCATTAATGAGAATTTCAGGTAACCAATTTCATATATTTGTGTTCCATAGGTTGTGAAGATGTGTATAAATTATGATAAGTATATAAGAGATTATAGTTTGGCTCAATTATAGATAAATATTAACTAGAACTGTAAAATATATTTCCCATATTTATAGTCCTTAGAGACCCAAAACCTTCCATTATTGAAATTGTGATATTATTGTGATATCTAAGGTTTATTTATTGAAAATTATGTAAAGTAAATACATGTTTATGTTTGGTTGTTATAGATAATATTTGATTAGGTTTTAGTTCTTTTTCACGATTAATTAAATTAATATAAATATTTTGATTATAGAAAATCAGTTAAATCCCTTAGGATGAGTCTATAGGTTAACTATAATTAAAGGATAACATCATGAAATTTTGTTGAAATTTTGAGTATGTAGGTTTACTATAAATTACACTAATGTATAAATATTGGAATGTCGAAGTAGTGGTGGATCAAATGATCCAAGGGGTAATTGCCTTAAAAAAGTCTAGGTGAGCAAAAAAACATTATTTTTATAGGGATATATAAGTGGGCCTAAGACCACACACTTGTCCAAAATATTCAAAGGGATTTTTTTTGTAAATAAATTTGACTTTACAATCCATTAGGATGGATTTATCATGTAAAGGAGCTATGTTAAGTAATATGAGAGAGAGAAACCAAAAGAAAACGATTTTGAATTGAGTGTGATTTGGGATAAACTGAATGATAATTTTGATGAGTAAGAAATTTTGTGGTTTAATATATCATATAATTATCTTATAATATTTATTTTATGGTATTCATCACTCATTATCAACCCCTTTTGGTTTTATTAATTGATGGATTCCATAGGAACAATTTTAATAATGGATTCGATGAAAAATGTGATAATTATTACAGTGAGATACCTAATAGGATTAGATACTTGGTGACAAATAATGTGTAAAGAAAAATCAGCTATCACAAATTATGATTAATATGGTTAACTTTGTAAAACCCTATGATTTTTATGAATTAGTATTTATTGAACAAATTAAATTTCATTGAAAGTTCCCCATACAATCAACACTAGGTTGGCATGTGTTACACAAATCACCGAGTTTTAACAATCTACCATATAATATTAAAACTATTTAAACATGACCATTATAACCTACACATTATATTTCCTGACCCCCTACCCAAAAAGTGTACCCCTTCTAGGTCGGGTATGTGATAAGGGAGATAGTGACCCCTGACTCCCACCACCAGTAGAACCTGGGTTGGCGACTGACACTGAGGGTATAATAAACACAAAAATGGGAGGCATTTCCCTCTAGGAGAACACATGAAAAAGTGGGATATTTGAGATACACCAAAAGACAACAACATAGACTATAATATAAAATAAATCCCAAGTACACATAAGTAATGTCATGAAAAACCCACTAAAACTGAAAGGGAAAACATAATGTTCCAAAAGTACGTAAAATGATAGTGACAACGATGCCCAAACAACTCTTATGAAACCCCAAGCTAGTAGTAACCAGCAGGACATCCAACCTTCTCCATGTGGCTTGATAAATTGTTTATATAATGTAGGGAGAGTATATCATTATAATTAGATGGACCATAAACGAAGCCTCTCACAAACAATTAAATATATCATCCTAAATCACAATGAACAACATGTGAAACTAACTCATCAACTAAACATGTATACTATGTTCCCAAGATATCTCTCTCCGCAAAGGCTGTCATGAAGACACGTAGTTAAGCACTACCACATGAGTGTTGTCCCACAAAAATCTTGTCCTCATACACCTGGGATGGAGCATGTAACTCTTAGGACTATGTTACCCAGATTCGGTACATTATTACATAGAATTGGCATGATACAAGGAATCATGTCTTCAAAGACCGATCATTTTAGTATTATTAGAAATAAGATACATACATAAGTTCTACATTACAACTTGAGATGAAATACAACACTAATTTTTTCCATTAGAAACATCCAAGCCTCAAAGATTATTCATGAAATTCTCTCATAAATAAATTCTTCATATCTTGGGAAAATGAATGCTATGAAAGGGTTGAGCTCAAACACTCAGTAAGTGTAATAAATACAACAGAAGATAACATAAACATTAGGCATGGTGAATAATTGAAAACACATTCCTTTAAAAATAATATACACGAACACTTTATGGCAAAGATATGAGGTGACTAAATAATTCCATAATAAAAAATTGTCCTGGGTATTCTTCTAGATGAATAACCACATAAACCATCATTATTATTTTCATAATGAGGGAATTTATAATGCCGAACATTTTGAAACATATTATCAAGACCTCAGCCAAGATGTCTAAAAATTATATAGGCCTTAGCCAAAACCATATATAAAAATGGGAAAGGCCTCAACCAATTCCACATATAAATGTCTCATATGACCTACTGATTCACCGAGGAGCTATAGCAGTCTCCACCCATCGTTTACTAAGTCCAATACATTCCACATATGAAAAGGTTGGAATATAACATAAAAATTCATATTAAAACTAGAATATTAAATGTCGATACATTAACCATAAACCATGAATGGTATAAAAAATAACGCATCCACAGTCAAACAAATTATAGAAACATAAATACCACATGGAAGATTTGTATCACAATATACCAACTTCAAAAAAGTGTAAAATTTATCAAATTATGTTAACATTGATTAATAAAAACTGTTTGAGAGAAATATCTCTTTATATTTTTAAATAATATAAGAGTCAAATAATTATAAAAGAAAAATTTTATTTTGAAAATATTTTTATAAGCTTTTCAGGGAATCTTCGATGATGTTATAACGGAATAAAATAGCTGCACTTGCCGTATAAGTTAAAAAAACATTCTTACCTTAATTTTGTCAAAAAGTCCATAAAGTACATTCTTTTTAAAATGATAGAAATATTCATTTAAAAACATATAAGTTCAAATAAGGGTATAAATGAATTTAAACCATAGTATAGTAAATAGTAATAATGTTTTGAAATACATTTTTAAGAAAACACTAATAAGAATTATAAAGTGGTCCCATTAGATACTTACGGAAAAACAACCTCGGATAATAAAGAGATTGTGAAATTAACACTTACCTTGTACTTTTACTTGGTCAAGGGTACATTACCCTCTTGAATAATGGTTAAATCATTGTTATTATATTATATATGATCCATTTACAGAGATATGATATCATATATGATCTTTAATATTGCATTGTTAGTAATATTTTAGTATTATTGTCGTTTCGGGTGTTAACTGATTTGTTTTCCTTTATATGTTTAGTTACGTAACCCATGTTTGTTTTGGATATAATGTATTTGATTCATATCCAGAATGATATTAATTTTTTAAACATTATTTTTAATCATCAAGTGAAAATTATTATTGAATGGTTACGATGGAGAAATGAATCTCATAGCATTTGGGGGGACGATAAACCATACGTACTCATGAGCGAAAATATCATTCTTTTGATATTAAAATTGAATGTAAATAGATGGTATATCATATATATACAGAATAATTTACATGTTATATTTATTATTACCATAAATTATACATCATTATTATACCCATCCAAAAAATACTGTATTGAATCACAACTACACCACCACGTGGAGACGGTAAGCCGTACATACAGTCATATAGTGACTTTGTCACTCATATGTTGTATAGAATAATGAATATGGTTGTACCATTTTTATAATAACATAACAGTATATAGAAGATTTTGGAGTTATTATTTTTGAATGGAAACAGTCCAAGAAAGAGAAAGTGGAAGGAAAAAAGTACATGAACGAGGTGACGAAATACTTACCTCTTCTTCAGGTTCTTCTTTTTGATTTGATCAAAAGTGCTCCGTAGGATGGAATTTTGACAAAATGAAGGACTCTAGGATGATTAGAGGATAGATGATAGGTTTTTTGGGTAGGGGTTTGATTATCCAAATGTATTTGGAGGTGTGAATTTCAGAGATGGGGAAATTCCCTTTTATAAGAGAGGTGAGGGGAACCTTAGGAAAAGATTGAAATATTATTTTATAATAAAATCATTTTTGGTTTATAATGTCTCCAAAATGATATATTTAGAAGATAATATAGGTATGGGTTGGAAAACTCTCAAACAATTGGTTTTAGATAGGTTTGGGTACCATATTAACCTTATCTTTTATATTGAACTCTTAGTTAAATAGTTTAACTTTTACCATGTATTTTTGTATTATTATAATAATTTGTTTATAAGCAAACTATAAAATTCCAATAGAACCTCAAGTAGTTCATTAATGATATACCAATCATTATATAAGTACTTTGGCAGATCCGTATATTTTTAGGAATATTATATTAATTAATAATATAATATTTGTTTCAAAAACACTATTATATGAATTTTGACACTATTTTGTATTATTTTAAGTCATAAAAACATGATTAAATCAAAACAAAAATCATTTAATCAACTCTACCATGTCATATTAATCTAGAAAATTATTTTAATTCATCAAAAGTCACAAATTAGATTTATTTGGATATTTATAATATCAATTATTTTAATATTTCATTAATAAGTTAATTTATGCATCATCATTGTGTCATAAAAAAATTTAATTATTTAATTACTAAAAATTATAAATAAAATTCAATTATGTAGGAAGGAATACTCGCTTTATAATGAATATTTTTAGTCGAATTTATCTTATTTTTAATTCTATTTTAAAAATGATTTATCTATGAAAACTTTAGTTTAACACTTTTAACTCTTCTTTAAATTAAACTATAATAAATGTGATAATCTAATTAAAGTGGGCCAAGGGATCATATTTTATCATAAGGTTGTTTTTTGTCTAATTATACTTATCCAATAGAATTAGGACATATTTTAGAGAAATAATAATATCATTTTTACCTTTAATTACCCTATTTACTTTTAATCGCGATAAATAAAAGTTAAAAGTTACTATTCACCAAAACTTATATTCATCTTATTGATCCACATTTTATTTATTGATAAAAAAAGTTTCTCTATTATTTTTGAAATTAACTTGACATAAGTATTACAATTATGTTTTATGCAAATTTTAAAATGCTCCTAGGAGGTGGGTAAAAGACGGTAAAAAGTTCAATAAATTTTTTATATATCTAAACTTATTATAAAATGACTCCAATGAGTTACATTGATCTTATATAATTATTATGTATCTATTTTGACCTAAAATAAATTTAAATAAAATAAATAATTAGTTAAATAAAAATTATGTTTTATACAATAATGTAGTGTTTTTTACTATTCATAAAAAATCCAAATTTTTACGAAAAATACCAAAAATTCACCCTAAGCTAATTTTGATATTCAAAATCCAAAAATTAAGTCCAATTTGAAAGATAAAATTTATTAAATTTCAAAAAACTGGGTATTATAATTCATAACAGCTCGTTTGATTGGTTGTGGTGTGTTTGAAATCAAATATGCGTACAAAACAAGCTATTGTATTATTCAAAGAGAAGTGTACTATGGAAGATTGAGGTGTTAAAGTGATCCTCGCCATAGACAAAACCAAAAGTAACTGGGAAGTTTCTAGGAGCCTCCATAACCCTTATATTGTGTATCATAAGTCAGGTATTATGCCACAAACAAGTATATCCCATACGCAGAGTAATGGTCCTCATGCCACCCCAACCTTCACACGTTATACCTATAACTTCAGAAAGGTAACTATAGACATATTATATGTGTGTGAAATACCTACAATCTATTACAGTACTCTAAATACATATAATGGTAAAACTAACATATGTGCATACTATCACAAGTAACTACCTAGAGAAGTGAGTTGGGCCAATGGGGGAATTCAGACATCCATCCTCCCATCATGATGTTCAGGAAAACACCCCTAGGGTTTAGATTCCTCAGGGTGTCAGTCTCCATGACTGAAAGGGTTGGGTAGCATATAGATCAAAAAAGGTACATGATATAATATAGCTTAAAACACACTATGTGAAAAATATAGTCTCAGACTCAACTGCAGTTAACATCTCTTGAACTACCATCTCCCACTACTAAGAGTAAGTATCCTATAAACACCCGACCATTTAAAGAGAATTGTTAAATAATATTATCATATTTTATTATTTTCACTTTATGTTAAATAATTATTTAAACATTAATTAACCAATCAAATTTTAACATTTCATTAATTACCATCTATACAAAGATCAAATCCCTACATGCATACCCAAAACTGAGTCTATTATTCCTCCAAGAACAACCTTAGTATTGAATCCCAGCAAGCTCCAACCTCATGTTTTCAACATGATTTAGTCAGAAATATTTTTACTGAGTTATTACCTTCCATAATTCAAGGAATTATTGAATATAAAAACTAAGCTAAAAAACATAAGGGGCTGAAGATGGTAACTATATGGACTTCCCATTGAGTCTTCTCCACCTACAAAAAGATAATAAACCCGTCCATCTCTGATAACAAAAACACGGAAAGCATGAGTCATACCTTGTGTTTCATAGACTCTTTTGGAAGGAGGGTAAGCAAGACCAGCTCCCTCAAGTTGTGAGGAAAGTAATGAATAAAAAAATTACCCTGAAACCACATTTGAAACAACAGTTAATCCCATTTTCAACCCATTTAATCACCTCCATTGTATTTCATTTCATGGAAATGCAAAAAGTTATATATCATTCCACTCTAGGAATCATCTTCTACCACATCCTCTGGGCCCTCTACCCCACCTCTCAAAATATTCATCTAGGCAGAAAAAAGTTCACATGAAGTAGGAAGAAACAATGAAACTAGGCTCTTGGACCTAAACAATTCATTTTACCTTTCTAGGTAATGATCTCTCACATCTCCAAGAATTATGATCTTGGCCTTCACAAGAAAGAGGTTAAATGGGAACCCTAACAAAAAATAACTTTTCAAATAATCATTTCCTTAATACATCATGAAATAACTAATTATTTATTAGTAGGTTCCAATAATTGGAAACCTGAACTGCAATCTATCATAACTACCAAAAATTAATTAAAAATTTAATTTGACACTGCATTAAACAATAATAATGAACATGCTTCAATTTCAACAACCAACAAAATTAAACATGCATATCTACATCACTTTTATTAACATAAAAATACAACAATAACCACCAGATTCATTTTCATGCCTCTTCATCCTTATACAATTAATTATAAATTAAATCATGAATTATGTTCATTAAAAATTTCATCAAGAACAACATGCTAACAATAAAATCATAGATATAAAATTATCTAGAAAATTAATAGGTGAACCATTATCACATAGAAAAGAAACAACATGCAATCAAACCATTTCATTTTAAGAAGTTCAATTATTTAATTTGGTCATTTTCATTGTCATCTAGTGGGTTAAATCATTCTATGCCAAGAGTTGCACATAAATAACTAGAGAGGAAAACAATTGTGTACCTAAAATGGTTTCCTTTGTTCTTAACTCAAGAACGGATGAATGAAATGGACCATGATCACCATCCATGAAATATCTGCATCCACCCGAGGATGTAGCAGCACAACCACATCAAAAAAAAACTAGAAGAAAATCCATTATAACCAAGGAGATCAAATACCATAGAATGAAAAAGAGAAGTTGGAGAAGGCAGATCAATGAAATCCAAAGAACAGAGGTAGATCTTATATCAGAATAAAGAAGAATTGAAGAAGGAAGTGGGGAAATGATCATGGATGAAGGAATCCCAAAATATTGAAGAAGGAGTGTATGGGTCATCTGGGGTCATGAGGGGGTCCACTCAGGCCATAGTGTATGAAAAAACTATGTCTATGGGTGTCTTCAAAACACCCACTATTGGGGTAGTACACAACATGTACCTCCTCATCGTGTCGTGTGCTGCATTAAGGCCAACATATTCTGAAAAACACACCGCCTCAGAACTTTTTTATATTTTTCAGAAACCAAAATTGTACACATCATGTACCCCGTGACCACATCCTCAAGCGCCACTTATCATGACCAAACTTCTCCAAAATTCTTCTAATCCTTATCTGAGCACCTTGGTATTAAATAAAATTTGATGGGTCGATCCATGTTGATCTGGGACATTACATCAGGTACCTCTCAAAACTTTATCATCCTCATGAATCCAAAATCAAAGGGGAGAGAAAACCAAAGTGGACAGAAAGGGGTCTTCTAAACAACCAACACTCAATATATCTCTCAAGTATCTCACCACCACATAAGCTCAGATGCTTTAGAAAAGGAAAATGTAAAACCACACGACCACCACAACAAGATCCTAAACACTCTCCAAGGGAATATACCTATCAAATGATAGGAATCAAAAACAAAAAAACAATTGGAAGCCATATCATAACCATTAAGGGTCTAAAACCACAAATTGATCATTATTAGAATGAATTACATAAACATAAAATGTAAAAGGTTAGTAAGTATGTTTCTACAACTGACATTCCCAGGAACTCTCCTCCATTCCACTGTTCCGCCACATGACAAGATCCATGGGGATAGAATTACCACACAACACATTCTCCTTGTAGTCCTAGATCTTTATAGGCTTCTCCTCGGAAGTCATATCCTTTTCCACATCGATATCTACCCAATAGATTACGTGAGAGTCATCATGAAGATAATGATAGAGATATGATACGTGAAAAAGAAAATATATCCATCTCATCAGTGGGGAAGTTCAACTTGATACACCACAACACCGACAAAAGACAACACCTTGAATGTAAGAAAACAATTTGGAGAAATCATGCTTCAATGACCAAACCATATCTTCCCATGATAGGGGAGTCCCCTTCAGAAACATGTGCTAACCAAGGTCAAACTCTAGAGGTATCCTCCTATTGTAAAAATATGAATTTTAATGATCATTCACTTCTTTCATTCTATCGTGAATCACTTAATACATCTATATTGTATTCTGTACTAGTTATGACCTATGAATTGCTGACTCTCCGACCCCAGTCCTTCACAATAGAGAATGGAATGGTCGCCTATACAAGGCTTTAAATAGTGAAATAATAAATGTGTTGTGAAAAATATTATTGTAAGGTAACTCTACTAAGGTTATGTGTCTCATCCAAGATCCGGCATAATCCAATACACAGAGGCACAACATGTCTTCAAGAGTCTGGATGGTCCACTCCATCTGATAGTCTATTTATTGATGAAAAGCAGTGCTAAGGAATATCCAAGAAATGAAGGCATTCTAGAGACCACTCCACACCCCAGATGGAAAATGATGATCTCGATCGAATATGATCGTCCTTGGGACCCCATGGAGTCAAACCACCTCCTCCAGATACTACCTCGACAAAACCTCAAACGAGATCGAATCCAAGATTTCTATGAAGTTGGATGATTTTATCAAACGGTCCACTACCGAAAATAGAGTGTCATAGAATAAATGATATTGAGGTAAATAGGTTATAATGCCATCGAGATGTCCCATAACTTCCATTAAGGAACATATAATAGTTTGGGAAATCCACTGAGAACACAATTCTCAACCTTCAATTTCTGGCAGAACAAACATCAAGAAACGAATTTGGAATAACATGCATTAGCCCAGGCCACCAAAACTGAATCCTCAAGGATTAGTACTTCTACAATACACATAGATGTACTTCTAGGGGGGACTATGGAACTCCCATAGAACTACATCCCACATCACCAAATGAATGAAAAGCCTTCCATGGAACAACACCTGGTGAAGTTCATCTTTAGACAAACCATCAGGGGACTCACCACAAACCAATCGATATATATAGACCTCCACCACAAGATCCCCCAAATGGGACACTTCCTCCAGTTTCACTAGAGATAGATGAACCATCATCTGAAAAATACAACATCTACCCCCAACATTTCACATATCCAGATGTTACACTTAATGTTATTCCATCACACTTCATGAATCACATAATTCACCATCTACAACACTACATGAATTCCTGCTCAGTGCATCAACTACAATATTCCCTATTCTAGTTTTATATGTGATTTTGAAGTCATAATTGTGTAAAAATTCCATCCACCGATGTTGAAACAAGTTCACATCACGCTAGGAGATAACATACCTCATGATTTTAGGATTAGTGAAAATTATAAGGCATACTCTAATGAGGTAATGTATCCACAACTTCAGAGCAATCACCACTACTGCTAACTCAAGATCATGATTGGAATAGTTATGTTCATCGGGAGACTACTGGTGAGATAAATAAGAAATGATTAATATTTTCTGTATCAGAATTCCACATAACCCCAAACATGAATCATCAAAGAAAACATCATACTGAACTCCATCTATTAGATGATAATGAACCAGATCAATAACAACCCTCGCCTTTATTTAATTGATATTTCTAGAAACTAATCATCCCATATGAGAACCTTATCCTTCTAGGTCAACACTATCAGATGAGTCACAACCTAAAAGAAATTGACAATGAACCTCCTGTAATATCCTGTGACACCAATGAAACTTCGTACCTCTACCACTATCTTGGGGGGAGCATAGGAAAAAACCGATTATATTTTGGATAGATCCATAGATACTACCTATTAGTATACAACATTCCCAAAGAAAGGTACTTCTCGAGATAACAACTCACACTTCAACATCTTCACCTACAACTACTATCAACGAAGAACTCCCACAAAGACATGGGGATTCTTTGCATGCTCTTCCTCGGATGTGGAGTACATAAGGATGTCGTCAATGAAAACCACCATGAATTTATTCTACACTCACATGACACAAAATTCCTCAAATTCTTTAACATAGATGGAGAATTTCACACACCGATCAACATCACTAAGAACTCGTAATGACCATAACGATAATGGAAAGTGGTATTTGTAATATTCTCTCATCCACTCGCATTTCATGATACCCGAACTACAAATCGATCTTCAGGATCAAAATTTCACCCTTAAGTTGACTAAATAAGTCATAAATCCATGGAAGAGGATAATGATTCTTCACTATCACATTGTTCATGATATGATAATTGATACACAATCTCAGATTTCCATCAGCCTTTTTCACAAATAATATTTGTTTTCAACCTGGTGAAACACTTGGTTGAACAAAACCACACTGTAAAATACCATAAAGTTGTATAAAAAATTATTGCAACATGAAAGATTCCATCCTATACGGAGATATCGATATAGTTGACACGCAGAACTGTAGCTTGATCACAAACTCGATCTCTCATCGAGGGGGTAATGCTACAACCTCTTCTATAAATACATCAGGGGACTCTTCAATTACATTTGGAAACACCAATTGTTGATACTCTAAAGAACATAACATCAGGTCATCCATCAAGGTTGAAAAATAAGGAACTCGTGTTTGACCCATCTTTGTGTCTCACTCACCAACACAACCTACTGGCTCTCCATCCGCAACAAAGAACACCACCTTCCTTTGGATGAAATCCAAAATATACTACACAGAATACAACCAATCCATGCTGAGGATGAAATCATATGGTTGTATTAGTAAACATAGGAAGTCTCACCAAGGTTTGTTCATCCCCAACACTATCTCACATTCTCTACATACTTTAAACAAGTTAGCTCAACCAGAAACTAGTGTAGTAAATGAAAAGGGAACTTGAAGCCTCTATATATCATGTCCCAATGCATGTAAAATGGATGGCGATATGAAGGAGTTCATATCTACTGAGTCAAAGTAGGCATACACCCAAGTAGAAAAAAATTCATAGTTAACCTTGAACGGAATCTACCTTTCCTAGAAATGGAAATTCTAGAGCATGATGATGACCATAAACTTCTCCAAAACATCTCTAAACCTAATGATTACCACCACCATGGTTGCTCTATAATATATAAGGATGGGGAGAATCCCAGGGATTTTCTCTACCTACCCCACCTCCTCTCTGCTGATCCATATTTTGTGTAACCTACTACGGCTACCTTGGAAGGAATTATCTCATGGGATGAACCAGGAGCTGAGCACCAAGTGCACGATGATAGATCTCGATGGTTGGGAAGTCTAGATGATGATGAAATCAGCCACCATAAGAAAAAAAGAGTCTAATCCCATGGAATAGTCTTGAGAGCTACCGCACCCGGAGAAATGAGATGCTGAGGGATGGGAACTACCCATGGCTAAACAGAAAATCTTTTTTCCTAAAATGGAGAACCCCAGACCAAATATATTCTTCATGAGAAATCATAATGAATCCCCTATTGTGAAGATCCAGTTCTGGACAACATTCTCTCAATGACCTCTTCCCTCTCCCACACCTTAAGATATGTCTTCCACATAAATCAAGTGACCTGGAGTTAGATCTCATGATGTAAGGCCTCCTAAAAAATCCTCTCCATGTCGTACTAATCTAGAAACATCTTCGAGACATATCAGAAAAGTTACATGATACAGATTCCAAACTCTCAGCCACTGGAGCTCCCCTATCGAAGGGCACGTAGATCCTCATACATGATTCCATCAAGATTGAAGAAGGGCACCCGTCTCTGAACTTTTCATGGAACTCCTCCCAAGAGACTGCTGACTCCTTGCGACCATTGAGGAATAAGATACACCACTACCTCATTTCACCCACACAACATTAACACAACCGATGATACCCAGTGATCCTTCCAATCATGGATTGATCTGAATGCTATATCATCTTCAACCAAATAGTCTTTTGTAACCTCAATTGAAATGGAGCCCTCATACTTATGAGGAATCTGGAACTGAAACTCTATGAGGGTCCTCCTCCAACTGTTATCTTCATTGACCTCTAATCTACGATGATATACTAGCTCAACTTAATGGACATATTCTTCGAGAACCTGATGAGGATGTCAACCTGGAGCTATAATTTTAAAAGAACACACAATTAGAGCTCATAAACTTGGAATATGGAATAATTTACAATTAATTATATAACTATATTTATTTATTAATTTTAGGTTACCATATCTCAAGGTATACAAATTCAAACATAGGAACAAAGAACAATGATTCATGATCCTTTCCTATCTCTCTACCCTATAACCAGTATCACTACATTTAGTAGCCATTGTAAACTTAATGGTTCAGGAATCATATCACTGGAGGCCCTAAATTCCCATGGCACATCTAATCCCCAGCTTTTATAGAACGTGTTAAAATTAATTGACACAATTTCCATACCAACCCATGAAACATCACATGTTCCTAACTCCAAACTATATCCTATCCTTCATACATACGTTTGATACCACTCCATCATGACCCCCTCCCCACAAAGTGTACCACTCTTGGGCCAAAAATGTGAGATGGGAGAGTGTGACCTCCATGTCCCACCTATAGTAGGCCATGAGATAGCGACTAGCATCGAGGATATAATAAATACACAAATGGGAGGAATTACCCTCTAAGAGAACATATTAAAATAAGATAGACAAGATAGACACCAAAAAACAACAACTCATAATTCAATATAAAATAAATACCATGTATAGATATATAATGCCCTGAAAACCTTCTACATATGAAGGAGAAAACTACATGTACTAAAACAATGTAAAATGACACATGCCATAAAGCTCAAAATGCTCCTACAAAACCCCAATCTACTAGAAACCATCCTGATCTCCAACCTTCTCTATGTGAAATGAAAAATAAATTATATAACATAGGGTTATTATAACAGTATACTCAGTAGCCTCATTCAAAGAGCCTCTCATCCAAATGTAATGATTACACGCTAATCCACATTGAGCAACATGTGAAACTAAGTCATCACCTAGACAGTTATACTGTGTTCCCATCCTCACCATGTATACTCTCACCATGTATCACATAGATGAGTATATATTATAATATAGAATATCAACAGTACCCTACTACCACTTTCTAACTAGTTTGTCGATTTTCCGCAATGTCGCACGTCCTCTCCAAAGAGGTTGGCCCGATGACAGCTGGCCGAGCACCACCAAATGCATCTCGTTCAACAAAAAACTTGTCCGCAGACCCCTGGATGAAGCACCACACTATCCAGAAAACCAAAACATACCAGGTTGTTTTTGGGACAAACCAAATCTTTCATAACATTTATCATTCATCGGGTATTATGCCTCAAGCCTTTTATCCCATATGTCGATGAAGGATCCCTATGCCCCACAGCATATACACATTATACCTATATTGAAACAAATGAAACTATATCTAGAATTTATGTGGGAAATAACTACAGGCCATTACATACCTCTACAATCATATATGGGGAAAATTAACCGTCTTGCATATTAGAAAAAGTAACTACCCAGAGAAGAGAGTGGGCCCAAAGGGGGAAGTCAACCATCCATCCTCCCACTAGGATGTTGGAGAAAACACAGCCTCTAGGGATCAGAAACCCCAGGGTGTTAGTGAACCTAACTCATAGGGTGGGGTAGCATAAAAAAACAAAAAAATTACATGACATAATATTGATCAAACCAACTCTAAGGGAAAAATATAGTCTCAAACTAAACTGCAACTAACATCTCTCAGACTTCTAAATGCCACTACTAAGACTAGGTATCCTATAATCACATACATATTTAATGTGAATTATAAAATAATTGTAACCCATTTTATTAGTTTCGTGTAACATTATTTAATTGTTTAAATATTAATTAACCAATTCCATTTTCACAATACATTCATTATCATCTCAAAAATGTTTCATACCCTCCAGACATACCCAGAACTAAGTCCAAGGTTCTTCAAATCCCACCATCATCATTGAATCCCGGCAAGCACCAACCCCATAGGTTTTTCATTATTTAGTCAATCATTTATTAAATGAGTTATTAATTTCTATAATTCAAAGCATTCTAGAAAATCAAAACCAAGCTACCAAAGACAAGAGGTTCAACACTGTGAGTAGATGGACAACCCATAGAAATTTTCAAACCTATTATATGAAAATAGACCCATCCAAACTTGAGATGATAAATACAGAAAGCATGTGGCGTACCCAATGCATCTTCACATCTTTTGGATTGAGGGTAAGAAATAACATCTACCTCAATTAGTGAGGAGTGTAAAGCAGGTAAAAAACCAAGAGATTAAACAAACAACCACATTCAGAGTAGTGGGTAAGCCAATCATCAACCCATTTCATCACTTCCAATGTCCTCCCTGAAACCAACAAGCATAAATCAATGCATCTCGCCGCTCTAGACATCTACTGCTTCCACAAAACTGGGAATCCCTTCCCCTACCTCTCAAAACATCTAACCAGGATCACAACACATCACAATATGTATTAAACAATAAGAAAACTTGTATCTTTGCCCTTAACAAGGCATTCTACCTTCACAAGCAATGTTAACTCACAGCTCCAAGCATAAGGCTCTTGAACTTTCCAAGAAATATGGTAACTCAGAATCATACCAGGCATTTTATATTATAAAACAACCAGTTCTTTAATCCACCTTGAAATAACCAATATATTATTAGTAGGTTATATCAATGGTAAATAGAAAGCTATCATTACTATAAAAAATTAAATAAATAAATAATTTGACATGTATTTACACAACAAACACTAACATGCTTCAGGTTTAACAACCAACTAGTTTAAACAATCACATCTGCATCAATTTTATTCACATTAAATTATAATAACAACAACCATATTAATTTATATGCTTCTTCATCCTTAGAAAATTAATTATCAATTAATTTTTACTTTACATTCTTTACCAATTTCATCATGAATAACATGATAACAAGAAAATCATGGATGTCACACTATCTAGAAAATCAAGAGGTGACCCGTTTTCACAGTGCAAAGAAACCGCACATGATTAGACTAGTTCATTTAATCTGGGTCAAGTATTTAATGAGGTCAATTACACTTAAATCCAATAGAATAATTCATGATAACTCTATGACGCCACTTATATAATTTTAGAAACAACGAATCCCCTACCTCAAATGGTTTTCGATGTTCTTTTCTTGATAATGGATCAATGAAATGGATCATGATCACCTTCCAAACAAAATCTGCATCCACTCGAGGATGTTGTAGCACAACCACATCAACAACAACCAAAATGAACTCTATTTGAACGATAATGATCAAATTCTATAGCATGTAAAATTTAAATGGGGAATAATGGATTGAGTAAAACAAAATAATGGAGGTATATTTTAGCTAGTATTGAAGATGGATCAAATAAGGAAAATGGGAAATCATCTAGTATGAAAGAATCACCAAACATTAAAGAGGGAGGAAACCATGTCATCTGGGGTTGAGAGGGGGTGCACTAAATCCATAGGTTTTGAAAAACCCGAGTGTCAGGGTTTCATTAAAAAACCCAATGATGGGATAGTACAAGTCCTGTAAATCCTAGTCACATCATGTATCGTCTCAAGGCTAAATTGTGATGAAAAACAAATCACCTCAGTGATCTGTTTTAATTTTATGAAAACATAATGGTTGTAGAGACCCAAAGCCTGACGTACATGGTCATTACATTACATTTGTAGAATACTTAATACATAACAAATACGGACACATAAGGACTGTAATAGTTTAGTGTCTTTGGAAACTCAGAATATATACTTTTAATCATGTTGAAATATCTTCAATATCTCCCATAACGATCTTCACCTTTATGTTTCCTTACCCAAAAGCTTTCTTTATTTACTGTGGAAAATAAAAGATAAATAGGGTGAGCTCAAATGCTCATTAGGGCTAAACCTAGATAACATAAATCAATCCATAAACATTTGGAAGCAAAAACATGACCATGAAATTTAAACATCAAAATCTAGAGCAAAGACATAAATCCTGGAAGTACGTAAGGCATATATCATAATGGAAAATCAACTATGATAAAATAAAATGGCAATAAAACATGTAATTGTGGAAACCATCCAACACATGTTATGATTTCCAATGTTGCCAAGGCATTACTGCCAAGACCATCTTAGTGGACAATGTCCCTTCTTGAATCGAGTTCACTCCTCGTTTCAGTCCTGTAACACTGAACCAGATTAACTTATCGTTCCAACCATGTCTATATCATGAGATATAAATCTTTACCCAATGCATTGGAGGGATATATATGTCCCACCCATCTCATAATTAAATCATTCTTACTTTGTCCACAAAATAAACATACATCATTCATAATAACCCAACGAATAAAATGGGTTTCATAAACATCATCACATCATCACATAATCAATATAAAAGAAATTGATAACATTTAATAATAAGAAAAGTGAAACCATGTAAATCATAGAGGATTTATACTTGAAACATACACATATGAAATAATTTCATCTTAAATGGAAAAAGGTTTTGATAATACACTTGAAATAAATTCTTGAGGAAAATATCCTTTCTTCTGCAAAATCAATTTCATTTTGAAAAACATCATGCAATTTTAAAAGAAAAATATTTTGTTGAAAATAGTCATGAAATCATTTGGATGAAGCTTCATGAAAATTAGGCTTTATAAAACCGTAAAAATCCTTTCATTCCGTAAAAGTTAAAAAAAAACATTATCCTCGTACTTTTGTCGGAAAAGTCAAAAATTACCTCTTAACGTAAACAATAGAAAGATTCCTTACATACCATGTAGTAAAAGTCAAAATGTGTAAAAAGGAATTTAAAAATACAAAAAAATACTTTTAGAAAACATGGACATGGATGATAACTATAACCATAGTAAATACTTACGTATAAGAAATCTCGGATAAAAATGAGATTTGCAAAATTATCCCTTACCTTAGGTCCGATATACTTCGTACGTATCCGAACTGTAACATCCCCAAATGATAAAGGGTTAAATGACTAAATGATGACTCATGTCAACAAAGTGCACCTTCCTTTTCGGGAGCCTGTCTGATTAGAACTCCACAGTTAAGCGTGCTTGGCTTGGAGTAGTGATCAGGATGGGTGACCTCCTGGAAAGTTCCCCAGGGTGTGTTTGAGTGAGGACAAAGCACACTGGAAAGGACATGTGTTGGCCTGTGGGGACTATCATATTAGTCAAATCACCCGTTCGGGCACGTGGGTGGACCCTGGGGTGGGCCCCACGTGTCTACGGGGCAACTGGTGGTACCTGGTAGGCCAGGACCCGACGGCTATGTTAAGGCGGGGTGTCTGTGCTGTCACCGGGGCCCGGTTGTCACATTTGGTATCAGAGGTGGTACCCAGCCTTAAGTGCAGTGCACTGCCTGGGTTGAGATGTGATGTAGGGCCCACAACGAGGGCGTTGTGCTCTAAAGGGGGTGTGATTGTAACATCCCCAAATGATAAAGGGTTAAATGACTAAATGATATGACTCATGTCAACAAGGTGCACCTTCCTTTTCGGGAGCCTGTCTGATTAGAACTCCACAGTTAAGCGTGCTTGGCTTGGAGTAGTGATCAGGATGGGTGACCTCCTGGGAAGTTCCCCAGGGTGTGTGTGAGTGAGGACAAAGCACACTGGAAAGGAAATGTGTTGGCCTGTGGGGACTATCATATTAGTCAGATGACCCGTTCGGGCACGTGGGTGGACCCTGGGGTGGGCCCCACGTGTCTGCGGGGCAACTGGTGGTACCTGGTAGGCCAGGACCCGGCGGCTATGTTAAAGCGGGGTGTCTGTGCTGTCACCGGGGCCCGGTTGTCATACAAACATTCCGTATAATGATTTAAATAATGTCATTGAATTATTACAGAATCATATTCATTGTTATGATATCATATATGGTTCACCTATGACTTTATATTACCTATTCTTTTGTAAATTCCATGTTAAAGAGCGTTTTGGGTAAAATCGTTTCATTTGTCGTCCGTGTTTTGACTTGTAATTATTCATATGATTACATAGATCATGATTACTTAATTCCATAATATAAAACATTATTTATATATAATTAATATTCAGACCATATATATATATATATAATATATCGATAAATGGAATGAAATACACCGTTCATGGAGACGGTAGGTTGTACGTACACATGAATGTTGTTTTCGTTTCCTTATTGAATTGAAAGGAATTAAGTGGATGGGATATATATATATATATATATATATATATCTAGTATCATTATTATGTCATATATTTCATGATTACTTATTATATATACTTTATAATCCTTTATGAATGATTAATCATTGAGAATGAATCTCATCGCGTCGTGGAGACGGTAGTCCGTACGTACGCACGAGCGATGATATCGTTCCCATAATTATTGAATGGAATTGGAGTGGATGATAAAATATATCTGAATCAATATGATGTTAAAAAAACTATGTATAGTTATTCTTTACACCATTATACCCATCCAAGTAAGGTGGTGTTGGAAAAACTTATTACACCACGGCGTGGAGACGGTATTCCGTACGTACGCACGCGCGGTGATTTCGTTTTTTGTAGAATGAATAGAAGGTGAAGTGGGTTTGTTTCATATTTATAATAACATATCAGTATAATATTGATACTGATGTCATTAATTTATAATGAAACAACTAAATAGGAAGAAGTTGAAGAAGAAATAATATTGAAAGAATTGGTAGAAGAAATTACATCCTCTTCGACGCACCTCCTTTAAACTTCTTCGTAGGGCACTAGGGTTGATCTTTTGAGAAGACCAGAACCTCTATGAGGTTTATAGGGAAGTGGGGAAGTAAAATGGGGAAAGGTTATCCGAGCATCAAGGCTCAAAATTGTGTGAGGAAGAGAGGGAGGAGGTTCCCTTTTATAAGGGAGGAGAGGGGCATCTTTGGAATAACAAAAAATATTATTTTATTATAAAGTCATATTCGGTTTTTAATAGCTCCAAATTTATTTATTTTGCATCTAAGTTGGGTATTGGTCGATATAATTTCATCCAATATAATTTAGACATGTTTAGGTATCTATTTTAACCTTATCATTTAGATTTAACTTTAAGTTAAATAATATTTCTTTTACAGTGTCTTCTTGTTTTCTTAAACTATAAGGTTAATAAACTACTATAACAAGCCAAAATAACACCAATTTGTTTATTATTAATATATATAACCTTATATAAGTCATTTGGCCGATCCTTAGATTTTTGTGAATAAAATAACTATTAATACTATAATATTTGTTTTAAAAACTATTTTATGTCAATTTTGACACTATTTGGTAATTGAATTTTGTGAAAATCCCAACAGAATGATTAGTTCAAAACAAGTTAACTAAATAAATACTAACATGTCATATTAACCTAGAAAAATTAGTGAAATTCATAAAAAGGGTCAAATTAAATTTATTTGAGTATTTATAAGATCAATTACGTTAATATTTCATTAATAGGATAATTACAGTATCATCATTGTGTCATTAATAAATTAAATTATTTAATGTCAAAAAATTATAAATAAAATACCATTATGTACTAAATCTTTTTATCTTTATAATGATTATTTATAGTAGAATTTATCTTATGTATAAACCTATATTAAAAATGTTTTAATTGTTAAACTTTGATTTAAACTATTTTTACTATTCTTTAAATAAAATAATATTAAATGTCCTAATCTAATCCATGTGGGCCTAAATGGTCATATTTTATTCTTAAGGTTGTTTTTGGTTGAATTAAACTTATCTAATAGAATTAGGGCATGTGTTAGGGTAATAATAATATCATTTTACCCTTAATTACTCTATTTACATTCAACTGTGATAAAAAAAGTAAAAAATTACTATTCACGAAAAATTATTTTCATCTCATTGAACCAAATTTTAGTCCGTGATATTAATCGTGTCTCTCAGATTTTAGAAATTCCACTCACAGAAGCGGTAAAATTAAGTTTTATGTGAATTTGAAAATTCTCCAAGGAGATGTGTAAAAGATGGTGAAAAGTTCAATAAAAATTTTATATATCTAAAATTATTAAAAAATGACTCCAATGAATTAATTTGAACTTAAATAGGTTTTATGTATCTATTTTGACATAAAATAAATTAAAATAAAATAAATAATTATTTAAATAAAAAGTCTGTTTTTAAATAGTAACCTAGTGTTTTCACTATTCATCAAAAATTGAAAGTTTTCAGAAAAAAAACCAAAATTTCACCCTAGGATAATATCGATATTCCGAATTTAAAAATGAAGGCTATTTTGAAAGAATAAATTTTCAAAATTTCAAAAAGTGGTTATTGCTATTCATAAAGGCTAGTTTAAATAATATTTTAGAAGCATATCGTTGTTTAGTCAAAATCGGTATTGCGTACAACACATGCTATTGTGGACGGTCGCGATTGCGTGTAATGCAAGACAAGTTAGGGATTCATGTAGTGCCAGCTTATTTTGGTGTAGCATACAACAGAAGACATCAATAAAATTAAAAAGAATATTTTTCATAAAATCTCGGGGTGTTACAATGGTACACATCGTGTACCCTTTTGTTATGTCGTATATGCCCATATTTATATCTTCCCATGACCAAACTCCTCATGACACACTTTGTGCATTCTCTGAGCACCTTAGTCTTTGAAAAAACGTAAATGGTCTATTTATATGGATACATGACCATATATTAAACTTAGTGACACAAATATTAATAAATAATTTTTTACTATTACATATTTTGTATATAAATTATATATATGGATAAAATTTACTCAGTATTTCATATCATCATTATTTGTTTTAAAAATAATATTATCTAAAAATGTTTTTTATTTCTTTTTATGGAATTTAAATAATTTTTTTAATAATACAGATATTTAATTTGATTAAATTAAATTTCCAATTCAAATCAATATTTTGAAATTAGATTGGGGTGATGTTTCGTGATTTTTTAGAAAAGATTCATTTTTTGATGTATAGTGAAAATATTAAATTTTAATGAAAAAAGATATTTTTTAAAAATATTTAAACATTTAAAATATTTTTTAATTGGTTTTGAAGTAATATTATTAAAATAATAAAAAATTTAAACCAATTTAGGCCAATGTAAAAAATCTTATATTGAATTTAGACATAAAAACGTTGTAAAATTTTGAACATTTTCTCTTTAAAACCCAACATACAAGTCGTGTCTTCGAGATTAATATTAAATTAAAATTTTCCAATTCCATGAAATGAATTTTAAAAAATGGATTGCATATTTTTAAATATAATTAATTATAATATTTAATGATTTTATGTTAATTGTTTCAAAAATTAATAGTAAAAATAGTAAATATCATTTATCCCGATTAATGTGAAAATTGGTTTATTAGCTATTAAATGAAAATGGTAATGTATAAAAACTACAAAAAACAAGTACATAAACAATTTTGTGGAATTATTTAAACCTTTTAACTTAAATAATAATTAATGTGTCATTTTTTACCTTGTGTCATGATAAAAACATTGGTACACCTTTTTCTTGTAAAATCATTACAAGGATTCCAGTAACCTCACTTATAGAAGGAAACACTGTCTCATCTCATCATAATAAAATAAACCAATTTTTTATTTGAAAAAGACTACTAAAATAACTCCATATCTTCCCCACTCTCATTTTAAAAACATTATATTTGATATAAATCGAACATATGAATTCATTTTGATCAAACCTAAGAGGAAACATGAAGAAGAGTCATTGTTCGTCAATGAGAAATTTTAATTTCTACATCTAACTCCATCTATTTTTATTATAACATTATTATATTATAATATTGGTATCTTCAATATACATATATTGTTTCCTGTTATGTTCATTTCCTATCATCATCTCCACTTCCTTCAAATGGGTTATGAAGTCATTATTCATGTGTATATATAACTATCACCTCACAAAACAATGTCAATAATTTTTCCATTAACACATATCAATGATGGAAATTATGATGGATTTATTTTTTTTCATATTATAATAATGATATCATTAAACTTATTTAATTATTATATCACACATAACTTTTTACTCTCAATTTTTTGGGAATATGAAAATCGCCTCAAGTGTATGACACATAACCACTTCGTGAAGCGATGTGATTACGTCACACTTTACTAGGAAAGTAATAAGTATGGTTTTTATTAATATATGTTATATATATGACATGAAAATTATTCTTTAATGATAATACATCCTTTATCATTCTTTATTTTAATCAAACAAGAAAATGGAAACAATTTTCATGTGTACGTGTGATATACCATCTATATAGACTGTGTATTTAATTTTCTATCACTAAATATCATGGATTAATATATATACACATATAATAAATATATATGAAATTTATATAATTGATAAAATTCTTGATATTCCAAAATAATGATCAATGTAATGGGAACAATAATAATAAATCAAAATATATATGAAAAACCAAGGGGTTATTACCCGAAACGTTTCTTTAACATCGAATTATTAATAAATTAGTAATAAAAGGTCACGGTAAAATCATATATGGATTGATAAATATATATATATATATATATATAGTAAACTTATAATCATTATACATGATTTTTTAACATGTTTGATTGAATTTTGACATAAGGTAAGTTATTTTTGTCTCAATATTACTTATTTTAGACTTATATTATGTTATGAACATATATCTATTAACGATGTCTATGTGAGTCCTCCTTTACAACAAATAAAATTATTTTATTTTTCTTCATGATCTTCTAAAACTATTTATTTTATTACTTCATCGGTATTATGATTAAATGTTACAATGGTTGTAATGATTTTATGTTACAATCTCTTCATTTGCCATGATAGTTTGTGATTATATTTCTGATGATAAAATATTATGATAAAAATATCTGGAAACTAATGTATTTATTTATCATCTGGTTATTTTTGATAGTTTTATGTAATATTATAATTTTTTAAGTATTTGTTACATTAAAAAATTTATAAAATGTTTTTATGAAAATATGACAATATTTCAATCTTTGGTAAGAAATATGATTTCTTCCAAATCTGTTATTTCTAAAAAATATTTTAAAAATTGATTCATTATTCTCGTATGATTTCTAAAAATCATTTTTACCCATATTTTATGTTATGAATTTTTTTTAATGAAATCAACATGTGATTTTCTGATAAAAAAAAACCCAGTGGGCTTATTGTGAAAATATGAAAGGAATAATTATTTTGAGAAATATAGAAGGAAAAAAAACATCACTTCATCAGAACTATTAGTTTATTTGGATATTTATTTATAATTTTTCATGGTTAATTGCAAATAAAAATAATGTCATGATTTTTTAGGTTTTAAAAAAAGTTTTTCAAATCATAAGGGTTGTTTTCCTTTAAAAATGATTAAAATTATTGTTCAAAATCATTTTCCATATAAGATGAAGTCTGTTGATATTAACTATATCTAACTATGGATATGTTCTGAGGAAAACATTTACTATTATGAATGGTTTATGTTTATGATTTCATGATATTTATGGAACCCATTTCTCTTCCATGAGTAATACCATGAAGAAATTCTAGTGAAACCTAAAACTTTTTCTATTGGTTATCTGATGATGAAATAATATAATGAATATCAAATATGAATCTATTCAATTGGTTGTGATATGATGAAATTTTTATGAAACCCATTTCATTTCATGTGTTATGTTGTAATTAATTATTTATGATTTTTTGTGACACATAAATATTATTTTCATTATGATATGGGTGGGACCTATATCTCCCTCCAATAAGTTGGTTAATGAGTTATACCCCATGATATAGAAATAACTATAATGGATAGTGTATATATTTTAGTAAGGGACTTTAGATAATGTGATGGTAATTGGATAAACCTTGACTACTATGATGGTTTGGGGAGTGAACCCATTCCACTTTAATATCTTTGAAAATGATGCATGCCTATTATGGAAATGATTTTAAATGCTTATATGTATGACAAAAATCAATGTATTATGAAAATGATATTTTCTCATGGATCTTGTTATTTTATTTCATTATAATAAATTTCTTATGAATGGTAAATATTTATTCCATGACTCAATATTATTATATTTTAAATATATGGTATGGTTGTAAAATGAAATGATCATATTCTCATAAACCTATGTTCCTATTATGATTACTTATCCCCCTTGTTTAACCATAATAAATTTCTAAGCTACCCATTCATATATTTCATTCACTTGGTAAAAAATAAATTTATTATGTATGATACGTTTAAGAAGGGTTCTAATTATGAATTTTATTGTGTTAGATGATGTAGTTTAACTATGGAGTATTTTTTTTGTTTACAAGTTCCCAAAGGCACTGAACAATTATGGTCCTCAAGTGTGTGTTTATTTATTGTAATTAATATTAAATAAAAATTACATAATTTATATTTATGATAATATTGGGGCACAAAAAACATAGTTCAGTATCCAAAAACACATTATAAGAGTAGATTGCAGTTTCATAGAATTCGTGGGGATGATGATGAGGTACGACTAAGATTTATTTTACATAATGTAATTTTTTTTACGAATCACCAATGGGATTTAATTGATGAAACCAATACTATTTTTATGTGTTCAAAAAGAGGGAATAGATAAAATAGTTTCTATGAAAAATTATTATGTGTAGTGGACATAGTGAATGAAAATAGAGTTCATATGAAGGAACCACTAATAATTAAATTACATAAATGTGGGGAACTTGATCATTATTCTTGAAAATTTCACAATCCAATTGCTAATAAGGATGATAAAAACCCAAAAATTTCAAGATAAGTGAAATCCTACGAAACAATAACTATGGAATTGGGTTCTAAAAATAAGATGGAATATGGAATGTTGATCACCAACTCAGGAACAATGAGTTTTTTATTCATATCTTGATCAACCAACTCCTTTGTCCTGATAATTCTTTATATGAATATAATATCACCACCCCGATGCACATATGTCATGTTATTAACTTTTAGTAATATTATTATCTTATCCCATGTATATAACTCATCACTAATAGATTTTTGAAGGAATGTGCTTCCTATAAGATATTATTAATCATCCTTCAGTATAATTTGATTTGATATTAGACACAGATTGAGTCTTTTGATGATGATTCCATTACAATTTTTAATATCATAAAATAAAATAAAAAATCAACACATTATAATCTATTAATACAATTTTGACTATAAATTCCATCTACAAAAATACTCCCATTATATTCGGTCATTTAGTACAAATAGGTAAATAAAAAACACTATATTATTTGTATTCCTAATACGATAGAAACTATTTATTAACGAGTCATAATAATAATTTGAAGGATTAAACCACATCAATAATTAAATCAGGAGTGATTTCTAGGTTATGGATTCCGTTAAATATTTCATTACTTATAAATAATTAAAATTTGAAGGGTGTTCTTTATTTATAAGGTGCGGAATGTAACACACTGTGATTTTAGCATATAATTTGTATTTAATTAAATACAATATTGAATAGCTTTTTTATCATAAAATAGTAAAATAAATCGAACCAATACATACTTTATTAAAATAATTAAATATTTTTTGAACTATCTATAAGAAAGAAAAAATCAAAATATATGTCCAAGTAAATAAAAGGATATAATATTATTTATTATAATAATATATATTAAAAGTAGATAAATATTTCTATTATATTTAAAGAATTATGTATCTATTGAATATATTAAAGGGCGAGAAGATAAATAATTAATAAAAAGTCATTAAAAATATTAATGTTAAAAAATGGATATATTTCCTAATACTATGTTTTTCAAAAGTGATTATTATTTTACATATTACATTAACATGATCTATAATAAAATAATATCAAAATATTAACTCATATTTCATGCTAATATATGAATACTTTTTTTAAATGAGAATTTATATGAACCATGATTAATAATATTTAATGTTTTATTGTTTTTTGTATAATAATGTTTTTATTATTTTATTTATTTTAAAATAAAAGAAAAATGTAAAAAAGTATATAATTTTAATTTTATAATAAGATGTTAATTTTTGGAATCATAATTTAAAAATATAATTAATATGAAATGTCGGGATTTTTATCGTAAGATTTATTTTTAAGTGAATAGTGGATAACACTATTTTCACAAATACTATGAATTTTAGGACCCTGGTAGTATATAAATTTGAATTGGAAATATATGAAACACTTTTATATAAAATAATTTTTTTAAAGTTATATTTTAAATTTAGGAATATTTATTTTAATTTACAAACCTATGTTTCATATTTTAGAACGTTTGTTATACAATTTTATAAAACTTTTTTTAATACCTTATAAATTTATCATTTTATAACACAGTTTCATCAATGTTATAAATTGAATATAAAAACATGTATTTAAAATTTTGAATCTTAATAAATATATTATTTTATGAGGATCAAATTTTTTTGAAAAAAAATTTAATTACAGTTGTAAAAACTAGTTATAGTGGTAAAATACAGAAGGGTATAATGTGTTAACCAAATGGAAAAAATGTATAAAATGAAAAAAAATTAAATTAGTTTTTATGGTTTGTATTGAAAAAACCGCATCTAATATAATTTTTATTCTACTTTTTATTCTTCTAGACATGTGAGACATTTTCTTTATTTATATTAAGGGAATCATGTACAAGAATGCCATTCTCATAACTAATAAAATGGGATTCCCACAACATCTTCAATGCCACTACAAATATTATTTTTTATCATAAAATTCAACACTATATCAATCCCTTATATAAAATTTCCATTTTTTAGCTTTTTTCCACATGAACATAGCCTGGTACGTCTTTATCTAAGGATTCATCACAGCGAAAACTCAATGTTCTCAACGTAAGTATTAACTTTTATCTAATACTATTTATTTTATATAATGAAATTTAAGATATATTTTACGAATATTATGTGATGAATTCAGTATTTATAGCATTATTAATGTCATTATATCTTTTTAATAACAATGAAAGACCTTTCCCAATTTCCATTTAGAAAAATGAAAACACCAATTGCTAATTTTTATGGATTATCCCTTCTAGGAAGTAACATATTTCATTATTCGTATAGTTTCACTTTATTATTTAAATATTTCACAATATGATTCATAAAATTAAAAACATCTAAATAATATCATTATTTATCTTTAATAGTGATTTTATTTCAAATTAAATCACTTTTATAACCAGACTCATCCATTAATTGTGGAATCCTCATGTATAGGTCAGTCTTACCACCTACCTGAATGATGCTGTATAATAATATCATGAATAACTATGATAACTTAAATAATAATAATATATAATATAAATAAGTAAATATCTATTTTATTTTGTGTTTTTAATGGTAAAATTAAGGTAAAAAACATTCATTAGAAAATAAATGTTTGTTCTTTAAAAATCACCGAAGCAAAATCATCGTTGAATTCATCGTTAAGGGTTTAAGAAAAACTATCATATAATGAAATAATTACATTATAAATAGTTATAAAATTAAAAAAAAAATTACCTTCTTGGATGAAGGAATGATAAACATTGGATAATAATTTAGATCATCACTACTATTATGAATGTACTTCGAAACGATAATGATTACTCACACACTGATATTGAAAATAGATAACAACTAACAAATATTCATGTATAGAATAGTTGTAATTTTAGATTATATATAATAATAACTATATTAAATATGCGATTAACATAGTAAGTTTTCTATATAGATTATTTAAGTGCTTTAGTGGAATTCATGAACCATGATTAGGGTTTCTTTGACTCATTTCTAAAAAAATGAGACATGTTTAATTTTTTAAACCATATTTTTTATATGTTTTATAAACAGACCATTTAGGATTTTATATCATGGATTATCTTTCATTTATGTCATTTAATGTTAGGATAAATCTATTGCTTTTATATATGTACGATTAAAATGATACAAAAACTATAATAATTTCATTACCATTCTTATAATCATGTCAATATTGTTTTGAAAAGATAATTCATATATAGAAATTCAATTATTTATAAAACCCATCATACTTTTATTTCTTTTGTTAATTGGGTTTGATATTTCCCCTCAAAAACATTTTGATTTGACTTTTACATTACCCAAATTTTCTGCTGTAACTAATACCAACCCCATCATTCCTTTTCAGTTATAAATCTCTCATTAACCATGTTTATATACATTAAAATCTTTTTAGAATTTCCTTTTCAATGCCTAAAAAATTAATTAATGTAATTTTAGACTACTTTTACGTTCATTTAAATGTTTTACATATTTTTTTAATAATTTTACATATTTTTTATTTTAAACAATTTGTGAAAAGAATATAATTTTAATATCTTATGTGTGAAAATATCAATATACCATTTTTTATTTTATATGATAATTCTATATAAATTATCATGATTCGAAAAAAATCTTGTTCTTTGCTTATTATAAAAAAATTATAATTAAATAAATATATTCGAAATTGTTATTAATGATTCCTATTTCTAAAGTAATTTTATAAAGAACCTAAAAATTATTTTTATCTAAAAAAACATCTTTTAGATTGTTATATTCATGATTAAGGATATTTTTAAGGTGAAAATATTTACATTATTTCTTAGGATAATTTATAAAATGTTCTATTTTATCATCTGAATAACCCATCATTGTTTTTTACCACCCATACATTAATTGTGTATAGATATTATTTTTATTCAAATTCCCTACCTCTATAATAACTATATATTTACATATATTTAATGAAGGGTGTTAAACTAGATTATATACATCGAATGATTCGAAAAATATTTAACGTAACTATAGACCCATTATCTATAAAATGTAAACACTTCATTCATTATTGTTTTGATTGAAGGGTATTTAACTAAAAAGTTTTTATATATATTGTCATTTATGTTTATTTTCAATTGGATTATCATGTTAATATTATTGATAGATTTATTAATTACTTTACTATGTAATTCCATTTGAAAAGTTTTTGTAACACATTTTACTTCAAATGTGTTTTTACGATATATTGAATGGTAAATACATTATAGAAAACATATGTTTGGATGATGATGGGTGGGATCTTTATTTACCTTCAATGAATTGTTTTATATTTTATATCTTATGAGATAATAAGTCACGGATATTATTTTATTTTTTCACAACATATTGTTCTATACTTCATAAATTATTCTAGCAACATAATATACTAGGGGTTGTCATAGATTTTTTAAGAAATTAAATGGTGATATTTCCCTGATTATGTTCACAACATAAAGGGTGACAATTTTAGTATTTGATAAAAATATGATGTTTCATTTTTATTATATTATTTTCCAATGTTTATTTTAATGTTATGTTTTAAGGGAATATTACATTTTCCTATTATATGCCGATTATTATTATCCATGGATCACGATCATTATATCATGATTTTGAGCTATATTTCCTTGGTATATGTTTATTAATTTTCTATTGTATGACCGTAAATTATAATTTACATAAAACTATTTTCATTCAATGTTATGTTTATAATATATTTCTCCCTTTCACATGATTTATCTTATGCTTCTTATCTAACTCAAGATGATATATAGATATATTTTTCCATTATCAAGTATTTATGTTCACCCATTTCTTATATTTCTATTCCTCTACTTATGAATATTTTTATAACTTATGATAAGTATATAAGAGAGTCTAGTGTGGATTAATTATGATGAAATGATCAAAAGTATTGATAAATAAGTTTCTCATGTATATAGTACCCAAACATACTAAACTATCCATTCCTGGGATTGTGACATTATTATGATTTTTAGTTTTTACCTTCTTTAAATGATATAAAATTAAGATATTTTTTTCTTGGGGTATTACAATAAGGTTTGTATTGTTCAGGATTTTCTTATTGGTATCTTTTTTGAAATATCATGGACAAAACAACTAGGGAATTTATTAAATTGGTTCTAAAACATAGTATAGGTAAAGAAGTAAATGAAGAATTCATGAATGTGTTATTGTTTAGAAAGATTGACTATATAACTTTTGTTCTATGAACAAGTGATATTAGAGTCTGAGACATGTGGGAATGGTGGAACTAACATCATTTAGGGGTTGTGCATTCTTGAGTAACTCAATAGTATTATATTAGAATCTTTTTAATCACACAGTGTTGGCGTAGGACATGGGTGGGATGATACCATGAAACCACACTATATAATTATAATTAAATGTGGGGATCTGAGTCATACTACTAGTGATTAATATATTATTAATAATATTTAGGGCTTATGTTAATATATTTTAATTTATTTTAGTCTATTTTGGTAGTAATACCTATAGGTGGGAAATGTTTTTGGTGTATAATATTGGAAAAAACACAGAAAGTGTGTACATGATTCTAGTAATTACCTTATTTTTTTGATGTAGATCTAATATATTCAATGCTAAAATAGTTTATTCCCTTATTTAAAAATTTTATAACATCTTTTCTTAGAGATTCGTCCCCTAATGAGAAAAAAAAGTGAATGTAGAGGTGGGTTATTTTCATGGTGAAGTTTTTTCACGAGTTTCTAAATTTTATAATGTCATGATGTTTAATTATCAAGGGTATAACGGTCTATTGTTCATGATGATGTAGTGATATGAGTTCTAATAAAGAAATAAATATCTCAATTTTGAGTTTCAGAGTCCTAGGACAACGCTAGGGGTAAGATGGTAAAATTAAATAGAAAATGGCCATGTAAACATTATCTGATGTTTTTTTGGTTTCTTTTGTATGGTTTCTCACATCTGGTGTGTGTGGAATTTAATTTATGGGCACAATATCACCACAAAAAAATATAATATAAATTTTTGTACATTGTATATTCATTCTATTGTATTAATCTTATCTATCGATACAATTTCTTAGGTGAAAAATCCCAGGAAATTGTTGCTTATGGGATGGGGTTTTACCGAATAAATGTTACAACAAGGCTTTTGATTTTAGAATTTTGGATGGATCGGGTTGGGTTATTTCATTTAAAGAAAATGATTATAATTTAATTAATATATTTATTGTTAGAAATCCCTAGAATATTCCACTATTTATATCACTCTTATATAATTTCTCAAGGGTTAGGCATTAGTTGATTACATAAAACCTAGGGTGGGTTTTAGGGTGGAGAGGTCCAAATTTTGTGTCTACATTATAAGATTTTAGGTAAAAGGACAAATACTTGGTGAAATAAATGATTAAATTTCATGATGATGATAAAAATCCTATGAATATGATGATGTATTGAAAAGATTCTAAAACACTATTTAGGAAGGGCATCATGATTTATTATGATTCAATCCTTTTAAACATCTTTTGAGAATATGTATTCACATTTTTATTCCCTCAGTTTTTCATGAAAGTATTTTATTTGGAATTACATGGGGAGATTGATTTCCCTGGTTCATGAATCCTTAAAATCCAATTCCTTAGATTCATAATAATGATGATTTAATTTTTCCCAAACATTATTATTTTTGTGAAATATATGGTGTAATGATGAAGAACTAGCATAATAATCCTTCATTGACTTCTCTCATCTCTGTCTCTATCTTATCTTTATTTTCATATACCATACAAGGATGGGACACTATACATAGTGGTGATCGGTGGTTATGAGTGTGTGGAATAGAGGTTGGTAAAGGGGAGTTAATAATGGTTTGACATGGTAGCATATATATTATTAAAATTAATCAATGAAATTTATTTTGCTGTGATCGGACAACATAGGATTGTGGGTTTTGATTGGGATGCCACTTTGTTGATCTAGGGGATGTGGTGACATAGAAGGTAAACCATGATATGTGACCAATGATATTTATTGATGAAAAATATGATGTGTGTGGAAAAAATGTAATGAAGATTCGATATATGATGTATAAAAATGTGAAATAATGAGGTTAAATGTTATGAGGTGCCAAAAATAGCAGGAGACGGTGTCTCGAATTTTTGATAATGAGAGTCGCTGCACCATGTGAGTGTCTTCAGACTTTAGGGTTAGTGAACTTATGTAAGAACCCGGATTTTCATTTTAGGTAAGCTTTTCCTTTTTCTGGGGTTTTTATGAAAAATGTAGTTTCTGGAAAATTTCGAAGTACACGCCGTGTACTTTCTGAGTATACACCCTATACCATTCTCTGGATCGAAGCCGTGTGATGGCCATGCCCGGGCCACACACACGGTGTGTAGTGGTGATGTGGAGGCTGATTTTGGCGGAGTAGGATAAAACCTAGTACATGTTGTGTACTCTAAAATTACATGTCGTGAACTTTTCCTTTTTTTACAAAATGATCTGGGGTCGCGCCTGAAGGATAGAACACACCCCTTCTCCAGGCTCTTCGTTCGAGAGCGACCCGTACGACTGGATCTTCCCCGAGCCCCCGCATCTCCGTCCGTTATCCAATTCAAGCACGGTCAATTGCTTTGGAAGTGCAGCGGTGAGTTCTTCCTTCTACTTGAGCCTTGTTTTCCAATTCTTCCTCCTTCTCATGTTATGTAAGGTTGAACGTTTTGTACGTTTTCGTAGATCTATGAAGTTTTAGGGGGAATTAGCCACTATGGTTCAAGTAGATCGATCTCCAAGGATCAGGGTAGGTGGTTTTTTCCTTATCGTTCAATGTCTCTGAGTTTTATGTGCGAATTTCCACTGATTCCTGTGAACGGGGTATTGCGTGATTACCTTTTTCCCTTATTGTTTTCATGCCTTCCATGTATTCTTGTATAGAGGTAATTTGACCATGTTAGAGGATAAAGTATTGTTATTGGATGTATTTTCCTTGCTTTGTTCTTTTTATGACCATTAGGTCTTGTTTGCCTTGGGGTTATAAAACTGTTTCCATGCCCTGCGGTTATAGGATGAAGTTAAAATCATGAAATGCTTTTTGCCTTATAGACTGTTTAGCTAAGTATCTCTATAGGTGTACATTGGTTAACCAAGTATCTCTATATGTGTACTTTATCCTTATAGAATTATTATGCACTGAAAGGCACGAGGCTGAGAGAACCTATAACTATAGACTATACGGGATGGACCGAGTGAGCTTCCAAGAGAGTCTTAGATATTATAGACTACAGAGGGGATGGACCGAGTGAGCTCCCAGAGAGTCTTGGATATTATAGACTCCATGAGGGTAGACCGAGTAAGCTTCCTCAGAGAGTCTTACGTTTTTTGAATCTCTTTAAGAACCTAGCCAGGCTAGAGGAGGAATTTACCGTGTGGGCTTCCTCAGAGAGTCAGTGGTATACCTGAGGCTATAGGAGGAATTGACCGAGATAGATTCCTCATAGAGTCTCTAGACCTTGGGGCTAAGAGGTTTAGACCATGCGATCTTCCCTAAGAGAGTCCCTGACTACCCTAGACTATAAGGGGAATTGACCGAGTGAGCTTCCCCAAAGAGTCTCATAAACTCGTATGACCAAGCCAGAGGGGTTAGGCTTAGTGCACTTCCCAGAGGGTTGTGGTACTTCTTGGATAGGACCAGAGGGGATGGCTGTGAGTACTTCAAAGAGGGTTTACGGACTATTAGCTATTTGTTTCACTAATGTTGATTGGTTGTGGATTGATTCCTGCTATGTATCATCCTGTTCTACTGCTTACTGTTACTGCCTATTGCTTGTTGTTGTTGTTTACTACTTATTGTACTTTTACATTCTATACATTCATTGACTGTTAGGCACAGATCTTCGGGTGAATGTATACTGGGATTTTATCTCACCCCCTATTTGGGCCATACTTTTGGGCCCAAGAAGACTATGTTTTACATGTATAGACAAGGGAAAGCGCCCTTCGGCTTATGGAACTTGATTTCTTGGATCAGGGGAGCATGGGACCAAGCTTTGGCTTGCGATGATGAGGAGATGTTTACTTTTATTTTGTACTTGTTTTTGTACTGTTGTGTTTTCCAACATTCTGAATTGTTTGGTTGATTTTCCTAGTTATGTATCATGCATCATTTTATATATACATATGTGCCCCAGTTTGTTGATTTAGTCTTCCACTGTTTATATTGTTGGTTATTGCTACTTCCGCAATTGCAAGTTTATTTTTCTTCCGCTGTGTACTCTGTCGATGATGGCAGAGTTTCCCACTATCACACCCAAGGCCCTCTCTGCTAGTCGGCAGCCTCTGGCGTTTGGGGAAATGTTATTGAGGCCATGGGACCAACCGTGTATGGGGCACCTCTGGGGGCTTCTGGAACTGGGATGTTACAAAGTGGTTTCAGAGGAATTATTTTCTCTTGCTTTACTATTTGGAGACTTTAGCCAGGGATAGGATGAATTCTATACATGGTAATAAGATGTTCCCAATAGTAGCTAACCGGTGTATAGGGAGAAGCCATACTACCTCGTTTATTGCAGTGTTCTAGCTTTGAGATTTTACGGTTGATATGATTTCACCTAGAGTGATTCACATGCTTTGTACTATTATTGTTTTGATATTAAGGTTCTATTTCTGTTGCAACCCGATGAGATGAGGGTATTCCATCTCATGAATCATATAGGCACCTATAGAAATCCCATGGCATGCATTATTTCCATGCCATTTAGGGTGTATTAGCGATTGCATGTTGTCGTGATAGATGGTGTGTAGATTACACATGCTGTTGTGATACATTATTGATAGAATCTCTACTGCTTGTTAGAGAATTGTTTGTATTTTACTTTGTTTAAATGAACATCAAATTTTGATTCTTGAGGTGTTATGGGCCCTATTTAATCATAACTTGGTGGATCATGATCCTATTTTCTCTTGTATGTGACTGTAGGGGATTCCATGCATTGATTCGCAGGGAGTATGGGCCCTCACAGATCGGAATTTGGCACCTCTTTGCCTTGTTTTCCGTGTTTCTGGGCTTCTATGCAGTTTCTGAGCTACTTCCCAGAAAAAACCTAGAACTAATGGCATGACTTTCTTGTTACACACCGTGTTGTTTTTAGGCGGTGTTAATGACTGTGTGTGCTGGAACATGATGTTGTGAAAATAATATCAAGAGCACATCGTGTACTGTATGTACACGCCGTGTAGTGTAGAGCCTTGTACCTGGCCGTGTCACTAACAACATGGGTCAGGGAAGCTTGATTAGAAAACGCCGTGTGGTAAGCGAACACACAGTGTAGTTCTTTCCAGGTACCCAGCCATGTCACAAACAACACGGGCCGACATGACCTTCTCTACGACACACAATGTTTCTTTTGGAACACGCTGTGTAGTCTTTCCAAGGTACTCGGTCGTGTCACAAACAACACAGGACGATTTCACCTTCTCATATACATGATGTGTTTGTTTGGAACACGTCATGTAAGGGCCAACCATGTATATGGCCGTGTGACCAACAACACGGGCCGCCGAGTCAGTGTTTGGTACACGTCATGTCCCTAGGGAACACACCATGTAGTCTGAGGTTAGTTTGAACCATGTGAGTTACCCATGTAAAGAGACTCAGGAAAGGGATTAGTCTTCAGGTATATGCCGTGTGTTTGGTCAACACGCTGTGTAGTTTGAGGTGTTACACGACCTGTAGGGCTGGGGTACATGCCCATGTCAGTGGATTAAGAAGACACACCGTGTAGTTTTTATACACGTCGTGTAGTCGTGTTTTGTAAACTTGTGTGTTTTTCTTCCCCTGTTCATGTTTTTCACTTTTGAGTTCTCTGTACTTGTTTTTTTGATCTATGGTTTGCTTTTGATCTTTCAGAGCTATGCCTCCGAGACATCCTCTGGTTGTACGTCTGTCGTCAGGCAGTGATTAGACGCCAGATGTGACTGATCATGGACTTCTTGCCGAACCTCCAGTCGAGCCAGCCTTGGCACCAGCTATCATACCTGTTGTAGGCACCAAGGCGCAGTTCAGTGCGGACTTCCAAAGGATAATGCAGACCTTCTAGGGAGTGCTTCCTCCTGCCCCGTCAATGGTTGAGTTGATGCAGGTTTTCAGGGAGCAGCATCATCCTACTTTTTCAGAGGATGGAGGACCTCAGGCTGTAGATTCGTGGATAGAGGCCACACTGACCATCATTGAGCACCTAGAGATACCTTCAGAGAAAAGGGTAAATATGGCTACTTATATGATCCAGGACACCGCCAAGTGGTGGTGGGAGGTGATCTCACGGTCAGGGCGTCAGCGGGATATGACTTGGGACGAGTTTCGATGAACCTTCTATGACTACTTCTATCTGGAGACCCTAAGGTCCGATCGAGCCCGGGAGTTTATGAGTCTATAGCAGGGTACTCTCTCTATTATGGAGTAATTTTCTTGCTTCATTGATCTGCAGCGTTTCACACCGATTCCACCAGGTGATGAGTTTTTCCTTGCTTGGAATATCGAGGACAGTCTCAGGTAGGAGATCCGTTCCTGGGTGAATATCTTCCAGTTGACTTCGATATCCTCCATTGTCAGCTAGAAGTTGATCACTGAGCACAATCTGAGCGATTCTGGAGCAGTGAGCCAGGGCGGTTCGATATCCTGAGCTAGTGTTCCTCCTACGGACAGTAGGAAGCGTCAGAAAGAGTCTTCTCGAGGAGATCGAGGTTCACAGGATGGGTCTTCTTGCAGCCAGGTTGTATGCTACCAGTGCGTTAGGATTGGGCATACTAGGCCTCAGTGCCAGCGGGTTCCGATGGAGTTTCGGTCTTGCGGCAATATGGGCCATCTTCAGAGTTTATGTCACATCTTCTCACCTTCAGAAGGTGGTAGGTGTTCCTCTACGAACCCGCATTCTGGAGATGCTTCACCAGTTTCTCACCATCAGGGAACTGGAGTCCTTCCAGCCATTTAGGCCGAGGTGGAGGTCACGGCTGTGGTGGTAAGTCATCAGATCATCAGCAACAGCAGAGTGGATCAACTCAGAGTTGTCAGCCATGGGCACAGGGCCGCGGTGCCTGCCAGTCTTTCGTCGTGGAGTAGACCTATCAGGAGCAGGATCACGACCCATATATATTTCATGGTATGATATTAGTATCCTCAGTTTTATCTATAGCTCTTTTCTATACTGGTGGTTCCCATAGCTTTATCTCTGTTGCGGTTGTGGAAATCCTTGGGCTCTGTATCTTTTCATCTGCCGACTTATTGACCCTTGACACACCATTGGGAATGAGGACATCTAGCATATGTCGTGCAGAGAGTGCCCTCTCGAGGTTGCAGGGTTTCATTTCTTATGGGACCTTTATGTCCTAGAGATGACGATCTATGACATCATTCTCGGTATAGACTTTTTGGTTCCCTTCCAGGAAGTCGTTGATTACTATCGTCATAGGGTGAGTTTCATATCACCAGAGGGCAGATCCTTCTTTCATTGAGGTGAGTGGGATGTATAGGCAAGTAGAGATGGACCAGAGCATCATGGGCTAGGGGAAGTTGCAGCCCAGATTGCCAGTATTTATCTGGATGACCATGGGACTTCATAGTTAGAAATTCATCCAGTGGTGGATCGTATCGGTGATATATTTCCAGAAGACATTTCAGGTTTACCTCCGGAACATGAGGTAGACTTCTCTATTGAGCTCGTTCCTAGTGTTGCATCAGTGTCCATTCCTCCCTATAGGATGGCTACACCTGAGTTGCAGGAGCTCAAGAAGCAGTTGGATGAGTTGTAGGCGAAGGGTTTCATTCGACCCAGTACTTCTCCTTGGGGATCGCCTGTTCTGTTTTCAAAGAAGGAAGATGGTACCCTTCAGCTTTGTGTGGATTATCGGAAGCTGAACCAGTTGACAGTCAAGATCTGATACCCCTTTCTGAGAATCGATGACCTCTTTGATCATCTTCGAGGAGCCCGAGTGTTCTCAAAGGTCTACTTGAGGACTGGTTATCATCAGTTGTGCGTTAGACCATCATATATACCATTGATAGCTTTCAAGAGTAGGTATGGTCTTTACATGTATACAGTCATGCTGTTTGGTCTTACTAACGCGCCTACAGTCTTCATGGCACTAATGAAGCAAGTGTTCCATCCGTACTTTAACTCTTTTGTCGTGGTCTTCATGGACGATATCTTGGTGTACTCTTACACTCGACACGACCATACCATACATCTTGAGATCATTCTGAGTACACTAAGAGGGCATCGGCATTATGATAAACACTCCAAGATACCCTTTTGGATGGATCAGATTCACTTCTTGGGTCATGTTATCTTGGAGACAAAAGTATCAGTGGACCCAGTGAAAGTGAGAGTTATAGTTTCCTGGGAGCAGATGAAGAACGTCTTTGAGATGAGGAGTTTCCAAGGGCTGGCCATATACTACAGATGCTTCATTCAGGAAATATTGCACCTAGCAGCACCATTGACAGGTCATACCAAGAAGGGGGCGAAGTTCTTATGGTCATATTCTTGTGAGACTGCCTTTCAGGAGCTGAATGGGTGGTTGACGTCAGCACCGATACTAGTCTTTCTAGATCCAGGCAAGGGCTACACTGTTTACTTTGATGCATCAGGTATTGGGCTGGGAGCCGTGCTTATGCAGGGAGATGGAGTCATTGCGTACAGGTCTCAGCAGTTGAGGCCACATGATATGAACTACCATAAGCATGATATGGAGTTGGCAGATGTTGTTCATGCCTTGCGCTGTTGGAGACACTATCTTCTGGGAGAGAACATTTTGGTTTTCACCGACCACAAGAGTCTCAAGTATATCTTCACTCACCGTGATCTGAATCTGAGACAGCACAGGTGGGTCGAGTATATTTAGTCCTTTGACTTCGAGCTCGCTTATACGCCGGGAAAGGGCAATGTAGTGGCAGATGCGTTGAGCAGACGAACTCAGATTCATGCAGTTCAGGAGGCCAGCAGTGAGTGGAAGCTTATGGATCTCTTCTATGAGATGCATATGGAGGTGCACGACAGGAAGGGATAGACTTTCCTTTCTTCTGTAGCTATTACCTCTACACATCTCGATCGGGAACTAATGAGGTAGCTATCAGACTCAGAGGCCTTGGTCCTGCAAGAGAGTGTGTAATGAGGGGAACCTATGCCTGGATGGACATTGGGAGAGGATGAGATCTTGCATTTCCAGGGACGTGTATGGGTGCCAACAGACATGCCCGAGGTGCTGATGTTGTATTTTCATTCCTCAGTTTGGGCAGTTCATCCTGGTGTCACCAAAATGTATCGGGATCTTCATCGCTAGTACTGGTGGCCAGGTATGAAGAGAGATGTTGATAGTTTTGCCATGAGATGTTCTACTTGTCAGCAGGTGAAAGCAGAGCATCAGTGACCAGCAGTGATTTTACAGAAGTTATCCATTCTAGAGTGGAAGTGGAACTATGTCACGATGGAATTTGTGACCAGGTTACCGAGGTCACCATGGGGAAGTGATGATGTTTGGGTCATCGTCAACAGGATTACGAAGGTATCACACTTCATGACAATCAAGGAAACCTTTAGTGTTGATGATATGGGACGACTGTACATCTAAGGGATTGCATGTATACATGAAGTTCCACACTCCATTGTTTCAGACAGGGATGCAAACCTTACTTCTCGGTTCTGGCAGGGACTTCAAAAGGCCTTGGGTACACATGTGCTTTTGAGTACAGCATACCATCCCCAGACTGATGGCCAGTCCGAGCGCACGATCTAGGTTCTTGAGGATATGCTCTGAGCTTGCATTCTAGACTTTGAAAGTTCTTGGGAGAAGCATATACCTCTTGTGGTGTTCTCCTACAACAACAGTTTCCATGTGACCATTCTGATGGCACCATACGATGCTCTGTACGGTAGGCCATGTTGATTACCCTTATAATGGCTGGAGGCAGGAGAGGCAGCTTTTCTGTGACCTCGTCTTGTTCATGAGACCTCTGAGAAGATAGAGTTGATTCAGAAAAGGTTGGCTATAGAACAGTCTCGATAGAAGTCTTATGATGAACAGTGGAGGCGACCTCAAAATTTTGAGGTCGGAGATCAGGTTTTCATGTGTGTCACATAGAGGATGGGTTATAAGAGGATTCACAGACAGTATAAGCTTTCATCATGGTACGCCGTTCCATTTGAGGTGTTGGAGTGAGATGGACCGGTTGCCTATCGGTTTTAGCTAACTCAGAGGTATCATGCCATGCATGATGTCTTCCACGTCTCTCAGCTTCGACTTTACTTTTTAGACCCGCCTCATTTCTTTCAGCCCGAGGAGGTTGAGCTTGATGAAGATGCTTCGTTTGAAGAGCATCCTATCTGGATTGTCGATCGCCGCACAACGGTTCTCTGAGGCCGGTATATTCCTCTTATACAAGTTCTATGGAAGAACGGGAGAGTACAGGACGAGACTTGCGATAGGGAGGCCGAGGTTCGATCACAGTGGCTGGAACTGTTCGAGGATCCTCCTTCTACACCCATCTAAAGAAATTCGGGGACAAATTTCTTTAAGGGGGGAAGTTTGTAAGAACCCGGATCTTCGTTTCATGTATGCTTTTCCTTTTTCTGGAGTTTTTATGAAAAAATGAGTTTCTGGAAAATTTCGAAGTACACACCATGTACTTTCTTAGTACACGCCATGTACTCTTCTCCAGCTCGAAGCTGTGTGCTGGTTGTGCCTGGGCCACACACATGGTGTATAGGGGTGACGTGGAGGCCGATTTTGGTTGATTATGGAAAAACCTAGTACACGACATGTACTCTAAATGTACATTCCCTGTAATTTTCTTTTTTTTTCAAAAAATGCACCGAGGTCGCACCTGAAGAACATAACACACCCCTTCTTGAGGTTCTTCGTCCGAGAGAGACCCATACAGCGTGATCTTTCCCGAGCCCCCGCCTCTCCGTCAGTTCTCTGATTCGAGTACGGTTGATTGCGTTGGAAGCGCAGCGGTGAGTTCTTCCTTCTGCTTGAGCCTTGTTTTCCAATTCTTTATCTTTCTCAAGTTATCTAATTTTGAACGTTAGGTGAGTTTTCTAATATATATGATGTTATAGGGGGAATTAGCCGCCGTGGTTCAATTATATCAATCTCCATGGTTTGAGGAAGGTGGTTTGTGACTAATCGTTCACAGTCTCTGAGTTTTATGTGCGAATTTCCCCCGATACCCGTGAACAGGGTATTGCGTGATTACCTTTTTGCCTATGTTGTTTTCCTGCCTTGCTTGTATTTTTGTGTAGAGGTAATTTGTCCATGTTAGAGGATTTGTATTTGTTCTTGGATGTATTTTCCTTGCTTCGTTCTGTTTACGACCTTTGGGTCTTGTTTGCCATTGGCTGTTACACCTGTTTCCATGCCTTGAGGTTATAGGCTGAAGTGTAAATCATGAAATGCTTGTTTCCTTGTAGACTTTTTAGCTAAGTCGATCTATATGTGTACATTGGATATCCAAGTATCTATATAGTTGTACTTTAGCCTTATAACATTATTATGCATTTACCGGAACGGTGCTGAGAGAACCTGGTGCTATAGACTATAAGGGATGGACATAGTGAGCTTCCCAGATAGTCTTAGATATTATATACTACAGAGGGGATAGATTGAGTGATCTCCCATAGAGTCGTGAATTTTATAGACTACAGGAGGGTAGACCAAGTGATCTTCCTCAGTGAGTGTTACCTTACTTTAATCTCTTCATGAACCTTCCCAGGCTAGAATAGGAATTGACCGACTGAGCTTCTTCAGAAATTTTGTGGGATACCTGAGGCTATAAGAGGAATTGATCGAGATAGCTTCCTCAGAGAGTCTCTAGTCCTTGTGTATAAGAGGGTTAGACCGCATGATCTTCCTCAATAGAGTCCCTGGCTACCCTAGACTATAAAAGGAATTGACCGAGTGTGCTTCCCCAGAGAGTGTCATAAATTATTATGACCAAGCCAGAGGGGTTAGGCTGAGTGCACTGCCCAGAGGGTTGTGGTACTTCTTGGATAGGACCAAAGGGGATGGCTGCGAGTACTTCCCATAGGGTTTCCGGCTAATTAGCTATTTGTTTCACGACTGTTGATTAGTTGTGGATTGATTCCTGCTATGTATCATCATTTTTTAATGCTTACTGTTACTTCCTATTGCTTGTTGTTGCTATTTTCTGCTTATTGTACTTTTACCTATCATATACTCACTGACTATTAGGTACAAATCATCGGGTGAATGCCTACTGAGATTTTATCTCACACCCTGTTTGGGTCATGCTTTTGGGCCCAATCAGACTATGTTTTCACAGTTATATACAAGGGAAAGTGCCCTTCGACTTCTGGAACTTGATTTCTTGGATCAGGGGAGCATGGGACCAAGATTTGGCTTGCGATACTGGGGAGATATTTACATTTCTTCTGTACTTGTCTTGGTACTGTAGTGTTTTCCAGCATTGTGACTTGTTTGGATGCTTTCCTATTTATGTATCATGCATCATTTTATATATACATATGTGCTCCAGTTTTTTGATTTATTCCTCCACTGTTTATATTGTTCGTTATTGCTGCTTCCGCTATTGCATGTTTATTTTTCTTACACTGTGTACTCTGCCCATGATGGTATAATTTCCCCACTATCACACCCAATGCCCTCGCTGCTAGTCGGCAGCCTCTGGCATTTGGGAAAATGTGCTTGAGGCCATATGACCAACCGGGTACGGGGTGCCTCTAGGTGGCTTCCAGAACCAGGACGTTACAACTTACACCCATACACACCTGAAGTCATATCCCCATATGATATGATGTTGGGCCACCATCCACATGGCCTATTGGTTGGTCATGTATGAATGGAGGAAAGGTGGAATAGGATGATCAGTCTTGGTCGAGTCCCATTAGTCATACTCGTTCTAGATCCGTGCACATATTGTTTATGCACGACTATCATGGGTACCACACACCCACAAACAATTCCACTTATGTGGATTTGTGCACTCTATTAGACATGGTCACCCACCCTTAGCACCCCACTTGAGGTTCATATGGGATGTTCTCTATATGAAGGGATGTTTGTAATTTTTTTATACGGGGGTTAGTGTTGGAAAAATAAGTTGCCTACTATGAGTATTTTTTAATTTATATAATGATATTGTAGACTATTTTCCCATAGAATTCTATTTATAATTATAGATAGGTTTATTTTTAAATTTAGATAGGTAGGGTGGATGATGTGGCTCATGAAAGATGATCACAACATTGTCACCCGATTGACAGTGCCACAAAACCTGAAAATACAGTAAGGGGTATGATATTCTATCTACATGTAGTTTGAATGTTAGTGTTAGTGTTATAAACACATACTAATGACATGGAATACACTATATATAGATTCATAATTCGAACTTTCTAGAGAAATCATAAGCGGAAGGATCCTCTACTAGATTCGATATTCCTACCACCCATAGGGGGTAACAGATGCACCACAATTGTTACTGTTAGGATACATGGGTTTCTTGGAAATGATAGTAAAAATACATGATAATTTTTATAGAATTTATAATCCAATAGTTACAGGAAGGGCTATGAGATAATAATTTAATCAGGGAAAAGCATTCCTAAGCAACCAATAGGATTTTTTTAGATACCGTATATAACTAGATATTAACATTAGGATTTGAGGACTATTTAGTGGTCAATGATATATCATTTACTAATAAGTTATTAGATTCAGAGAATGAATTGGATGTCTCTATGAATTATATGATTCCCTTATTCTTTAATTGATTTATCATATTTGAGTTTATTATAGTGTTCCACCCAATAATTCATATAGTATTATAAAATTCATATGACATCAGGGGTTTTTTTTCATTTTAGTTTTGGGGTATCCTAAATGGTATGTTTTTACTCACCACTATATGAGATTATTACACACATATGTTGTGTTTATATATATAATGAACATTTTTAGAGATGTTCTTGGTAGATATAGAGCTTGTGTGGATTGTTTGGAGGTAACCCTTTTAGATTCATGTTGATATATGATCAAGACTCATTTTTTATCTAAGTGGTGGAGACATTTATCGATAGAAAACATTCTATGACTGAAACATATGATTTTGGGTTTTCAATTGGCATGTATATTATGGTTTGAGGAGATTTTGGAAGAATATTTCTTGTTTACATGCTTATATGAGTATTTTCACGTATCATCATTTCTCATACATGCATTGTATTTACTATTGATTTTTTTATATTTTATGAACTAGAGATACATATCTATTATAGTATTACATGCTCTATGTATTCTAATATTTTGAGATATGTGAACTCAATGCTAGTCAACTACCCTAGAGAAATTTCATGTGGTCATAGGGTGGAACACATGTCTTACAATTAGCCTAGATAGGGCCTTGATGGGTCATGTCATGTCATCATCACACCCAAATAATCCAGGATCTAGACCATCATTAGACTTCATGTTCCACCTTTCTTCCAGATACCACTAAAAATTTGTGTGACGACCCAAATTGGGGACAAAAATAAAAAGAATTAAATTGAATAACTACATGGAATTAACTATGATCCCTGATCTCTGTAGGACATAAACAATGAGTGCAGGATAAAATATTCCATTATGAAATTCTTTTCTATCAATAAAAAATAATCCCTAAATATTTGTTTTGTTACAAATTTTTATTAAAACCAAGTGAATATATAAATTCCCATATAATATGTTTTTTATTTACAAACCAACACAAAAGGTATACAATATATATTTAGAGATATTATAATGTGACTCATTCTCCATGTATCTAGATCAACATTCGATATTTATATCTTCAATCTATGGATCAATTTTGATGAATAATATAGTCTTCCTTTTTCATAAATTACATCTAATGATATATAAAATACTATTAAAATGTAAAAGTAAGGGGAGATCATAAAAAATATATGTATTACCCAAGAATAGAAAAAAACCCTTACATGAATAATAAAAACATTATAGGAAAATGATTATTTTTAAAGTTATATAAATTTTTTATTAAAACCAAATAAAATAATAAAACCCATACTCCATTAGGAAATATGTAAATTATCAACCATAGAAAAATATTTCCATACAGTCATAAAAAAATAGTAATCTCGTTATCACAATTATTTCATAAACAAAATCTATTTAATAAAACAAGTCATATTATTTTTCACTGGATAATTCTATTCTATTAAATTCATTTCAAAATCATAAAATTTAATTTTAAATAAACTAAAACATTTGAACAAGGATTCACATGTTTCAACCCCTATTGTTTTAACAAAATTAAATTTGCAAGTATGAGGTTTACATATTTTAATGGAATTTTATATATATGATCTTCATAACGATTCAACCATCATTTCATGTTTTAAAATATGAAAAAAATTCAATTAAAATAGTAAACATTGAAATAAAAAAATAATATTTTTATAAGAAAATATATACCCTTTTCCTTATTTTCCCTTAATACCAAAATTCTTATAACATACATTCAACAAAAAACAAATTTACAAATATTTACTGAAAATGATAACTAAGAACATATTCTAACATTATGAATCTTACAAAAAAAATCATCTCTATATTATTTAAAATTACATTTATCAAAACCATGAAATTTCATAAAATAAGAATAATATCCAAAAAAATTATTTAACGAAACAATTTATTTAGAGTAAATATTTTAATAATTTAATGATATAATAATATAAATTCCTTATTAAAAACAAATAATTAGTAACTTTTTCAAAATCTAAAAAATAAATTATATCAACAAAATCCTCAAATAAGAATAGTATGAGGCCACCTACATGGATGCACTTCCTCTTTAATTTCCATAAACCCTCAATCTGATTTATAATGGAGGTAAAACTCAATAATATTCACTAAGGGGATTAAAAAAATTATTATTTATAAACCAAATAGGACATATCCCTTCTAAATGATATTATTTAATTAAATTCCTCCTTTGTAAGGGCAACATTCTGTTGTGTCATGAACTATGTTTATTTCAATAATTCCTATATCATGTTATATTTTATAGTGAAATGAATCCAAAGAGTTATTGTAACACTCTGTTTTTATGTAATGGCTCTTGGTAATTATTTGGTGTTAAGGATTATACAAAAAAATGTAGTAAAGGAGGGTATCCCAATGATTGAAACGACCCTCATGCATTTTGGCATGGGTCATGCCCAATGTCATAAACCCCAAATTAAATCCTAAAATTTAAGAACATACAAATTATAGGTTTAAAGGAAATTAAAATTTTTCAAATACATTAAATATCATGCATAAAATATATGAAAAAAACAATATTACATAGACTCAATGGTTTGACCTCTCCTATAATCCTCTAATTCTCTATTCTATCACCATACTTTCAATATAAATGAAATCTATGGAATGAGATCTCAAGAAATGATGATTGAATATATAAATTTTGTGTGATAAATATTTAATCATATTCTACTATTATAATCATATTTTTTTTGTGTAGAGGCATGACCCAAGTACTAATTGAAACATGTTCTCTAGGACAAAGGATCGTTGGGCCTTAGGCATTACTCCCCATATTCCAAAGGATACTAACAAATAGAGAGGGTCTAAAGGGTAATATTTGAGAAAATATACTCACTAGTCCTGATAATAATAATGTTCCTTATATACGTACATATATATAACATTGTGGAATCAACAGATCAAACTCATAATAAGAATAAATAGACATATATTGTAATAAAAACCCATTTAATTATACCAATTTTAGATAAGTATAGGTGACAAAGTTGTTAAAGGAGATGACATGAAAGGTCACCTGTTTCTGAAAATATAAGTACTTATAATAAACATGAATGAAATTTAAAACGGGATGTCTCACTTGAGGGAAGAGAAACACCTGGTCTGCCACCATTAATCATAATTAATAACTCACTAGGCACCTCACTACATGTTTGGTTCCTTATGAAATTTCAAAACCGTAATGTCTGCCTGCATCCCAAGGTTCATATGTATATTTTGAGTATGAACTCAGTAGTCCACAACCAAATTGTGATGAAATTAAATCCATAATTATATATTGAGTTCATACATAAATAAATATTAGAAACAACAAAATGAAAATAAATTACTTATTGAACTTATTCTCAATAGCCACATGTGAGAATTTACCTTCTTCATCCAACGCCAGTATGACTTCGAATACAAGACATTAGATGTGTATTTTCACTCAATACATTTATGAATATATATATCTACACTTATGAGGAAGAACGTATTAATGCCTAGGCTTCCATATAAGAATATCATACCCATGGATCCCTCAAGATATTCCTTTGAACACATACACGGAACCATGTTCCATCTGAAACCTCATGTGGCGCAAATCGAATAAACAACATCCCATGAACATGACTATAAATATGACCCATTTCCCTGAGGAGTCCTTTTGAAAAGTCAACATTGGATAAATATCTTGACTCATGAAGTATGATGATACCCATCCTACCATATATAATAAACCACCATCCATTCAATCTCCCAACATACATGGCATGGTGTGATCCATCCAGAAATGAACTTATCCCTTTAACCTTAAACTATATGGTGAGACTCATACACCAATCAATGGTCTCAAGCTTAATATATAGTGGATTTATATTGTGATAACCTCCTCCATAATTTATGGTCAACAACATCCCCAAAGAAAATATAATTACGGAGGACTCCACCTAAAATGACATGTCAACACCACCATACCAAATCCACACCATCGGACCACCTCATTGCCACATACATACCTCCTCACCCATCTAAAACATTTTCATCCATATATTATTCATCCATACAATCACATGGCCTGAAACATGATGGTTAAGACAATCCCACACACCTAAAACCATTCCCATATACTGATGAACATTATCACCACATTTATAATTGTCAACATTTCCCCAATACCTTGGAAGATTCTCCTCATGTTCCTAGAAAAAAAATTTATTCATATAACATTTTATTTAATTTAAACAATTACACAATCGAAATATCATTTCAAACAATAAAAAATCACCCAACCATATTATCATATTTTAAATATGCAAGATCATTCCCATCTACAACAGGAAACATTCATTACAGTTAAAAAAGGCCATATTCTACTAAGGATTTCACCTAAACAACCACTCATGATTATTTAATAATCAAAACCATAAACCCAAAATATTTAATATAAAGGATTTTAACCACACACCTTAAAATCATAGGCAATCATTTATAGAATACATAACTCTATTCTGATTTGTAAAGAGAGAAATTAGGATTCTAGAAAAAATGCATGAAAATAGGGAAAGTGAGATTACATAGAATTATCAATCCAAACAGTGAGATATAGAATAATGGAAGGAAGCAGATTCAAAGTATTACCGAGAGCTATTTGACTCCATTGATGAAGGTTGAATCCGAGACAATATAAAGGAAGGATGCTACAGCCTATAGGAGGACGATATAAGAGGAAACCCCCTGGTCTATGCTTGAAATGGATGAGAGATGAGAAGAAATAAGATAAATGGAAGGAGGGTATTTATAGTAATTTCACCCCCATTAATGAATCACATTTCTAGGCCACATAGTTTGGATAACAATGGAAAATTCATTTTGTTCCACTGTCCAATGGAACCTCCGCCTTACACAGTTATGTGAATGGTTTTGAAACCTATGCATAGGTTTGGTGGATCACCAATGATGAAAACTATATACATCTTATATGATTTTATAACTAACCACACACAATTTTACCATATGTTCTCTTGTTTAAATGGGTTGTAGGGCTGGGGCAGCATGGTAAGACCTAACTGTGCACCAACCATGCACCCAATGCTCTATCTAAATAAAATTATTTATCAAATCTTGACACTATTTAAACAAAACTAGAACTCAATGTCACTTAAAAGTTCATAAAAACCATCTAAAAATGTAAAAATGTACTGTAATTGTAGAAATTATTCCTTAAAACTCAATGTATCCATCCACCAAACATAATATCAAATACATTTAGAAAAATGACCCATTTAAAACCGAGGATGTTATAGTCTTCTCACCTTACAATAGATCATCCCAATTCTATGATGTTTCATTTAGAGATGGTATCAAAAATACCCAACTCATAAAAAACCATATTCTACCCTGGTATCTCTGACATATAATAATTTCCCTTTTCGGCTCCCCACCATCAGAATTACCTACCTTTTCACATCCCAACCCAATTATTCATTCCAATTTTCCTAACTAACCATCCCCAATACATACCTGTCCCAAAATGAACTTGTGTCATTATACTCCTCCATAGGGTAACAATCCACACCCATGTCATAGATGCAAGCTATATTTATGCATCATATCTGATTCCCCAGAATTTATTGCATCCCTACATATGCTCAATCTATTTTTCATCATCCACAACACCCAAAAGATCATTCATCACAACTAATTCTCAATATTAATGCATCACACTAACACTCAAAAAACATAAATCATTGTCACACACACACACACATATATATATATGTGTGTGTGTGTGTGTGTGTGAATGATAATAAAATTACTCATAACTATTCATATCATACAATCATATATCATTCCTACTATCCACATACTAACCAACACCTGGTTAGTTAAAATACAACATCTTCACCTAGTGAACTCATAACTATCATGAAAAAAATGATAAAACATGATACATTCAAACTTGAAGCCTTCAACGGATCCTAATCCATCTCTATAATTTCTAGATCAACAGAAACTAATACTTCCCATTGTCTGAAAACCAAAGGCATGACCTTCCTATTGAGTTGCACCACCTACTAGCAACTGAACCACCAATGGGTTTATAACTTTCAACCAATTTTTTTTGAAAATAGTTGATTCTAGTATAACATCCCATGGTAACACTTTCACCCTTACCTCATATCTATGAATCTAGTAAGGTTCCTAACTCATAGCTGCCTAATAATTCTTCCAATAAAAAACACTCCAAGTGCCCCATTTGGTCGCATGCCCATCACTTATTCGGAGGTCTCTCACATTATGTTTGAACATTAAATGACTACCCACAATAGATTCACATTATCGATGACCAACTCTTTTTTTGTCTTCTCAAATCTATCACCTAAACTACCTATTGAGCTTCCTCATAGTCTCACTTTCAACTACCCAAAGCATCACTTAAAATATCGCATGGACCTATCTCCTGACTCGAATAACCCTAGGACATCAGTATCCCATTAATTTTCTCATCTAGATTTACAACCTCTAAGAGTTAGTTAATCCTAAATATATTTACCTACACCCATATACAATTAATAAATCTATTCATGAAATGTCTCACCTTAAAGATTTCATCCAATGCTATAGATGAAATAAATTAGAATAGGATGATAAAAATCAGTATATAATCCATAACTGATGATTCTCACTACTGTTGGTTCACAAAAGAACATGACTAGTCCTCTGTCAGGGTCACTTGGAAATGAATAACCTATCCTCAAAATACGTTAATGCCAGTACCTCATGACTACTATCATGTACCTCTATGTCCCACCAGATCATCATCAGTATTATATGAATATAGTTACATATCTTTACCCTCTAACAATGTGGTGTCTCAATCTAGTAAAAATCATCTTCATAGACTTTATCCAGTTATATTCTTCATATAGGACCTCCTCAAGTTGAAATTATAATGGGTGATAATACTAAAACTCACATGTCAAATAATTCAAGGAAGAGTTAGATCCATGATCTCCCTTATTAAAACTCAATATGACTCACACTATGCTCACCCTAATATTTTCATCTATCCATGGCCCAAAATAGGCCATTTTTTGTCTCCCATGATTTTATAAGAACATTTACCTATGGTTCATGATCATCCCAACCCTCAGGGGCCTCATCCCATGCACGCTCTAGCGGAAACACATTTCCACCAATAGGACGCTCCACTTGAATCCTTATAGGTGGCATCATGCTGATGATCAACTTCCATTATCAATATAATAATTTAAGTATATATGTAACCAATATATAAATATCTAACATGAAATTTATATCATCAGACTTGCACTTCCCTATCACACTATAGTACCCCCGGTTTCGAGTACATAACCATTTCCTCATGTTTTTTAAATGGCGTGTCTTTGATTGGATTTCCATAAAATAGAGAGTTTCCATAAAATATAGAGTTTCAATAAAATATATTGTTCATATAATGGTGTCTGTTTCCATAATGTTGGTTGTTTTCATAATGTGGGGTGTTTTCATAAAGTGAAATATTTCCATAAAAAACGTGTTTCCATTAAAAGGGTAAAGGTGAAGGATGGGAGAGGTTGGGTGTTTTATAAGTATTTGTGGGATCAAAAGGAAGGTCACACGATCCATACATGGTTGGCCCAAACCATGTGGTCAAACCTTGGCTAGAGGTCAAATCTAGATCCTATTTTCCTAGAGCTTACTCATTTTTATCTATATATTTCGTTTTGGCATCAAAACACCTCTATTATGAGTTTATTCTTTATAGAATGATATATAACCCTCGCCAATTGAGTTGGAGCCAACATAGTGCCTTCCCTCTGTGATTTCAATCCCGATTCTTAGGGTAAGTGCCGATCTTCTTGGTTTTTTTTTGTTTTCTACAAACTCGTCCTTATCTCCTTCTCATATTCATAGATCTACACCTCTTGTGGGTAGATCAAAGTATTTTAATGTAAATTAAGGACAAATATAGTGTTTTTCATGATATAGGAGGAGATATATGCAGCTTTCTTGGAATATTTATTCAATTCTTGAGGTATGTCCCCATTCTTTCTTGATTTGTCATGTTTTCCTATATATGCATTGATCTAATTCACTGATCTCAATTAATTCTCAAATAAGAACCTATTGTGGGTATATCTAAGTTTTTGGATATCAAATAATTCAATGTTTAGTTGTGATCTTTCTAGGAGAAGAAAACAATGTCCATTCTTGGAGAATCGACCCAGCTTCTTGTGCATTCTTCGTCTATTGTTTAGTTTTATCAAAACCTTCGAGGTAGGTGGCTTCACACTCATATCATCTTTCTATAATTGAATTTATTAGTTTAAAATTTGAATATTTGAATGGGATTGATTGTTAAAATCATGTAATAAATCATCATTAGTGATAATTTATGGTTTTAGTGAAATACTGAAATCATGGTGAATTATTGTGCAAAGTTATTTAGACAACTGAATTTAAAATGACGATTTTAAATTATTGATTTTCTGGAAATGTTAAATGGTATGATGAAAATTTGGTTTTAAATATAAAGGGTGCTTTATTGAAATTTTTTGGTCATGAAAAGACTTTGATGGAATTGGTTTTAAATAAAAATGGGGTTTTTATTGAAAGTATGTTTTGGCATGATCCTTGTTCATATTGGTGTGTGAGTTCATATTTCATTTCTGGGGCATGGTTGAAATATGAACTTCTACTCAGTGCCAAAGGATAAATGGCGCACCATATATAAATTTCATATTCCATATATGGTGTTTGGTTGAAATATAACCTTGTTCTTAGAGCCAAAGGTTTATGGAACATGGGAAATAATTACCTTGTGACGACTTGGCAGATTGACGACAAATCACTCATGGGTATTGACCCTTCATAACATATCATGCATGGGTGGTTGCATGGGCTTTTGAAAGAATGGGTATACAATGAAATGGATGTTGTGAAATGATTTTATAGTTTATTGGTTATTTTTTAGGAATAATAAGTTGTTGGGAAAATAGGTTTTAATTGCACTTGTATGCTTTTGGTAATAAATGGTTTTGGAAACTTGTTTATAATTAGATATAATATATTTTAGAGAAATTTCTTTATATAAAATATTTTATATAATTGCTTCTAACTCTTCAATCTGTGTTGCATAAGTATGGAAGTCATTGGGGAAAACCTAGTGAGTTTTAGACTCGAATTTTCTTTGGCACTTTCGTTCTTTTGATGATAATATTATCTGGGACAATGGAAAAGGTAATGTTTCACTTGTTTTTACCACTTCCTCTTGATGTTTGGTCTGTTCGGAGAATTTGGAGCTTGGAGAATGTGGATCATGGAGTCTTGAGGTCTTCGGTGATTCTTGTGTTGTTTATCCACTGCGTACTTTGATACTTGGTTTTTCTCCTATTGTTTATTACTTTAATGTGGTTTTGAGATACATGAAGTTGTTGAGTTTTCTTTCATTTGTTCATGCAACATATAGTTAATATTTGGTTATGGTTTGTTTGTTTATTTGTTTATTTATTAAAGCGTATATTGTCCCCCAATTGTATTTGAAACCCTTCAGCATTTATTTCAATCCTTTGGCATCTTGGGGATGTTTCTTATGGCTTAGTAATGACTTGTTGTACTCTCATGCTAATGAGTATTGGCGGGTTATTACACACACTTGTAAAATATCATCCGACCTCATGGACCGATGCTTACCCATATCAGTGTCAGTAATCACATATCAAATGTTATCATACCTCCTTGTTTACCCATAAAAATTTCATATATCACAAAACAAGTATATCAGATATCACCAATCTAGTGTAGAATAGTATAATTCCACAAAAATGCTATACAATAAAATTTTATTTAGATTTTTAATGAAATTTCCAATGTATATCCACTTTCATTTTCCACATATAACTATAATTGATTCATGACTAGAAATACCATATACACATAACATCACATACCAATCTAATTAGGAACCACATACATCGGATGGCTGAGAATAATACCACCAAAAGGATAAGTAGGAAAACACTGTTTAGATTTTTGTTGAAACTTTAAATAACACGAACCATCATAACACATTTGAAGTCCCCAATGGAAATCATAAGCATATACATACATTTTATGATCCTAAGTACGTACCTTCATTCATAAATATCCCTCCAATTAAATATTATGACATGAGAAAAATACCATAAACCAATAACATCACACCTAAGTGCACCACTTGATATAGAATTTCATCAAATATAATAGCACGCAACATATAATTAATTTCCCACCCCATGAAAGATTGAATATCCCCCATGCATTTGGATATAGGAACCAAAACATGATCCCTTTATATAATTCTGAATAGATCCTAGTTTTGGTTCTACCATAACCCAAATACAAATACCATAAATGAAATGAAACACCTCTGATAATATTTTTAGAGCCCCGACCCAAGATCATCATAAAACCCATACATTAAGTCGGAGTACCACGAGGAATTAGGCATGCCTCCACATATTATAAAAGTTTCCATCTAATAGCGAGGGTATAAAATGTGATATTGGGTGGAATATACCCTCAAGTGTTGATAAAAATAATGGGACTCATTTATATATACATATATATATATATATAACATTGGAAAAAATAGAACAAAATCAATGAAATCATAAACAAACAATAGCCGCAATAACTCTACCAAGTCATCATACCATTTACAAATATGTATACGTATCAGAAAAGTCAAACAATAAAACATGAATGGTCCCCAGTGGTGAAGCATATCGGTTTGTATAATAAGTATAAAAAAAATAAAAAGTGGGGAAATGGTGATCGATGCAACATAACCACATAGTCTAATGCCATCTATCCCAAGTAACTACTAAATAGGATCCAGGATAAAGGCCCAATGCCATACTTGTTCCCAAAACCATAATATATACAAAAAATCCAAGGGCCCATATATAGTGTGATTAAGAACTTAGTAGGAAACAACCCATGTGTTAATATCTTACATCCATAATTATATAGTGTAGTAAAACATAATAAATATCTACAACTCCAAATTAAAAAAAAATAACATTCTCTACTTCTTCTTAATATCCACAAGGGATTGTCTAATTTCATTGACCAATGATAGTACATCCCCAAATACATTCCACCATACACTTATTTTCATATATTACATGTCTACAAAGATATATCTACACTAGAGGGGACCAATGGATTAATTCCTAGGTGTCCCAAAAAGGACATCAAACCTAGAGAACCCTCATTCTCCTCCCATTAACATATAACTCTAATATAGAGTTATATGACACCTCATGTGCCACCAATCGTGTAACTGATATTACAACAACATAACATTCAATAAATCCTCAATCCCTTAGACCTGCAATCCAAAATTTTCCATCAGATCAACAAATTGACAATATGAGGTATGATGATATCCATCCTCCATATTTTAATAATCCACCATTTTTTAAATATATTGATGTCTAAAGAATTAAAAAATACATCCTCTAATAATCCCATCTCATTGGTCCCAAATATATGTTGTGTATAACTCCCAAATGATGGTCTCAAACACCATATGGCATGGCTTCCTAAGGTGAGAACCTCCTCCATAACTGATGGTCTACACTATCTCATAAGCTTATGGAACAAGGGATTACTCCACCAATAATGATTGGTTAAAAAAACCACTATTTAACCATATATCTATTCATAAAACTCCCAAAACACTTTCAGTCAAAAGACAGTGCATGCCAATCACAAACAGTACCTCAGACACACTATCCAGAATTCTCGTTTACACATGAAAACCTCATCACCTATATAATGAATTGTCATCACCATATTCCTCATTATGTTGATTACATCACCTAAAACCTAATAGTCAAAAACACATCACATATATCAGTCCATTATCTCATCCAAATTAACCTTGTCATCTTAGTCTATGTGATGAACATCACCAAAATCCCTCTATCCATTCCAGTCATGTTCCGATAACTATAATGTAGTCATATCACAATTAAACTAATTTTAAAATTTTAAACAATTGGAATAGACCTCTCAAATATCCAAAAATAATATACATATCATAAAAAATTTTAAATAAGAAATATCATTCCCATCGGCAAGAAAAAACATTAAAAACAATTTAAAAACATGGATTAATTTTTGAAGTGTTTAATCCAGACAACCAACACATACATATTTTAGAACCCAACCCATAACAAAAATATATTTAAGGATAAATATAGGCACTGCCTACCTTATTATATTTGAATTCACTAGAAAAATATTAACCTATACTGTTAGATTAGATGACAGAAATTTTAAATATTGACATATTCCCGAAATACTAGACAAATAAGGTAACATAAAATTAACATTCAATGAAAAGAGATAAATTATGATTGGAAGAATGATGTTTGAGAATATTAATGAAATCTATCTAAGACCACAAAAGAATATTTAATTGAATCCTGTATGAATAAATGAGGCCAATGTCATGGGGAGAATGAAATTAGAGGAATCCCCCTAATCTAAGCATAAATGAGAGTAGAGGGGAGAAAAAATAAGATAAATGAAAGGAGGGATAGTTTGTAAGTTTCACCATAATTAATAAATCACATGGTCAAGAAACATGGTTTGGATAACTATGCACCAACCATGTAGTGCCATGGTCCAAAGTAACCTCCAATTAATATGACTAGGTACACTGTTTTTCAAACCATGTGCAGTCCGTATAGATCACCTCTACTAAAACCTACAAAAATATTTCAGGGTCTTGGGCCTCACCTTACACGAATTGACTAGATGATATGTTGTTCAAATGGTTAATATGGTTTTAGAGACTTGGATAAGTCAACCCATTCACTAACAATTAACCCATTACTATGTCGCATAGACTTTGGTTCTCGAAGAATGATTCCCTCAAAATTGAACCGGGCCTCTAAGACACTTATCACAACTGGAGCCCCATTTTAAAAAGCATTAAAAAATATTGTAATTTTCAAAATTTATATTCGAACACCAAATTTAAATGTTTTTCCATCCACCAAACATAAAATTCGTAAACATTCCAAAACATTACCCATTCATAATCCCAATACAATACAATTTACCCCTTCCCACCTCTATTTTTCCTTTAATTAAATCATTTCATTCCATTATATAATAAATAAATTATCCATCATTTCCTATAATACTCATAGTTTACAAATATTTATAATATTGAGATATATAAATCACATATATCATCATTAATTTCTAAAATTAATTCTACAAGACTCTAATGATAGTATTCTATCAAAAAATTCTTTTCTATAGAATTTTTCTCAAAGTTATAAAATATTGGCTAACCTTTGTTTTCTCTTGAATATTTATATCTCATGGACTTATTCTTAAGGTTGTAACATATTTTGGTTTATATTGTTAATATTTTCATATTAATTTTGTTTTTTTACTAAAATGAATTTTATATGAAATTGAAATAAGTAAAATAAAGGGAAATAAAAAAGGTGTTAGTTTGAACAATGTATGGACTCATTAATGAATTCTAAAACATAATCTATAATTTTATTCTTTTACTATTTAATTTTAATTATTTCTAATGCATATAAAAAATACCAAAATGGTGATAATCTAGACACCGTATATTTTAATTTTATAAATATTGAAAACACTAAACTGGGGTGAAACTAAATCCATCACCCCATATTTTACATTGATTATGTTCTTTTTCCCAATAGGATAAGGACACATAAATTCATCATAACTAAATCACATGAAACTACCTCAATCAAGAATAGATTACAAATAACCAATCCATAATGCACCCAAATCAAAGAATCTACATATGTATATATCATGTAAACATATATTTATATGTATCTAAATATATATCTTGTAGATAGATTTAAGTATGATTTTAAAAACAGAATAACGGAAGATGAGATAAAATGGGTTTGAATAAAGACTATTATCACCTAAATCACTTTATTTCAATGACATCTAATTATTTGTAAATGATTAAAGTCAAAATTTAATATATTAATGAATTAACATAAAATATATCCTCAATTACCCCGACATAAATACATATGATGAGTGGGCTAGTTATCAATTTTCATGAAGATTAATAAAAAATGGAGATTGAAACAGCTATTAGAAATGAAAATGAAATAAATGTAATGATATTGTTAATTCAAATGTTCAATATTATATATTCATTTAATTTATAATAAATTCATAGATGAGGGAGAAATAGTGTAATATCATTACCTATAGGGACTTGTAACATTTCGTTGGTAGTGACACACCTTCAATCATGGTTTCATGCATAGGGGATTTTTGTAGTATTTGATGGCTACGATGTGAGATAAATATACATAACATGACTCTATATTTTTATCAAAAGTTTCTTATTTATCAAAACACCCACATGATCTTATATATATAACTTTTCATGTGATGATAACACAAGGAATAATAATTTTTTTATTTCCCAATATTCTCAATATAATAGATCTCACATTTATTTATTCTTTGGGGTGTCTCCATATTTAGGTTTTGGTAGGGAGATTATTCAAATGGATAGTAGTGTCTCTCCATGTTTATTCCCTCTATTTTTCCAACGATATGAAGCCATGTCTAGATATTTCTAGTGTGTCCATGTGCTTCTATAATGTTATGGGTGCATGGAATCAATGTTTATGAAACCAAAATGTGGAATTTGATGCACAAACCATGTTCACTGTTTTTTCCTTGTGTTATAGTATATAATTTAGTAACACTTCAATTTTACTTTTGATATGGGATCTTCATTACAATTCCAAGCACTTCATCTTTCTAAACTAGGTGTTGTGTAGTGTTTCTATAAACTTATCAGAGCGTCCTCTCAATTGAACCATTAACATGTATTCCTAATCACATTTTGTTCTCCACTAATATAATCCTTTCTATTTTTCATGAACTAGTTCCCCTTCTCTATTGTTGGTCCAAAATCAAGGCATTTATGTTCAATACATAAGATGTGATCATTGGGTTTGGGTCAAATGGTAAGGGTTTTTACCCATTTTTATAAAGTTATCAGTTTTATTATTTTAGAAGATTATTATTTCATATTATATCACTATACATATAGAAATGAAATGTATTTAATTTACAAATACAGAATGTCTTATACTCATTTTTTAAAAATGTAAAAAATTACATTTTTTGGTCATTGTCATTTATTCTTATGATAACTTTAATTTCCATATTGTAATGTTATGTGGGTCTATTATCATAAATAATAACTACTATTTACAATTATAAAAAACAAATTTTAAATGTATTACCATAAAAATATCAGAAAAATCTATATTTAACCACTAATAACACAATTTTAGTCCATTTTATGAATAAAATATATATTAAAACCAAAATATTATATAATAAATGAACATAAATTTTGAATTTTGGGAGGGAAAAATCATTAAATTATAATAAAAAATTAAATTAAAATTGGTTTCCATTAACTACCATTTATTTCATTTTAAAAAAACTCCAATTTAAATCCTTAAAATATTCTTCCTATTATATTAATAAAATCTCCATCAATGATATGTCAATGAATTATTATTCCATGGATAGTAATCTATATCGATTTCTAATTAAATTCTTATGCAATAATTATTCATCCAAAATGATTATTTAATTTCAAAATTCACATGAAGAAATATAATAATGAATATTCTATAGTTAAATTAATTTTTTTTATTGAACTCCATGCTACACAACAATTTATATAATGTATATAATTTATAAGTCCAATTAGAATATTATCACAAAAATAATATTTTATAATTAATGAGGGCCTGAAAAAACTACGGGGAATGTATTCCTTCTAAGTAACCCCAAAGGATTTTCCAAAATGAATATAATATTTAACATGCCATATTTATATATCGAACATACTAGGAAGATGTGAACATATATCTTGAAAAAATATAATGATCCATAATCAACTATATATGTAGTATAGTTTATAGGATGAAACATCTATTTGAAAATAAAAAATAAACACATACATAACATGCATCAGAGAAAAATAATAATATTTAAGGGCTTGAATGATATATATATATTGTATAAATAAAGAAATACATATAATATAATTTCCTCTAAACCTACACATGAAAACATTTTCAAATATGAAATAATCTTGGAAAACACATGTAATCCTAAAAAAGTATTCAATATATAAAATAATAGCTATACCTATAAAAAACATTAGGTCTTCCCACATATATTGAATCCAATCTTGTACAGGTAGAGGATGGTGATTATAATAACTTAGTAGGATTCCCCTCACTATCATTTTCTCATTGAGTGGTATTGATCATATGGAATTATGTGAATGGTGGTGGCGACTATCAATCAATGCACCTAAAAACATAACCACTTAATTATCATAATGAAATACACTTTTATTCCATCGAGATCAAAAGGAACACTGATTCAAAGGATGAAACAGATGCCACCCAACATAGGGAAAGTCCCACTAGATCATAATTGAAGACATAGGTACCAAAATTTCATATTGATGTATACCACATGGTCACTCTCATGTCAATAAATAATTAGATCATGTGGTATGAAAATATCCATAGAGATTCAAAGTTAAGGTTCCAAACTAACACATCAGTTTTCTCAGAGCCTATCTAGTAACCAAACATGAAACATGGAAATATATAGTGATTCTAATAATAGATTCAATTATAAGAAATGAAACATGATCTAACAATCAATATCAATCACCAAAAAAACAAAAATTGAAAAAGGGTACTCAAGGAGGTCCTAATGAATCTAATATAAATATAAATATGATATAATGATTAAATAAATAGGTATAAAATTAATGTGTACCAACTGTATTAAATAACAATAAAAAATCTAAAAACTACCCCATCCCATCTCATTGGTCCTTAAATGAGACATTATATAATCTAAATGTACATTAACATTCACTTTTCCCCAAATTATCATTTCATCACAGGGGATCAATCCTACTAGATGACCTTATAGTAATCAGTCTATATTTAATTCACTTATGTCATATATTATCAGAAAAAGTGTGTACTATGGACTTGGTCTCTCTGTGTATATATATCTATAGAGAGAAATATATGTCTTATCATTATACAATGATTTCCATATATAAATTTTATATAAACTATCTCACCTAGATCCTATATAACTACCATTCCCCACATGGTATTTCCATAGAGAGAGAATAAATAAAAATTTATAACTCCCAAATTAAAAATCTAGGTATCATCGTCACATGTGATTGTAATCACAGTATTTAATCTCAAAAGAACCCTATGGTAATCTTAAATTTCACCTCCCAAATGGGTTGAATATAGATGAAGATCTCCAAATAATACCAGAAATACCACATAGGATATGTGAGTAGCCCCCATTCTCGCATTAATATATACCAACTCACATTAAAGAGATCCCGCTCTCCCCTTGATACATTCATAAATAGGTAACTTTATTTCTGTCTTTTCCCAAATCCAAGATGACATCATAGATTTATCAAAATGATTATTATAGCTAATCTTAATAATTTATGATAATCAATATATCACTTTAATAAGAAATAAATCGGGTAATAACCCAACATCAATATAAAGACATCCCAAAGGACAATAGTGAATGGCCTCACAAATTACATAATCAATGTAATGAGTCACATTATATTGTATTATTTATCGCTTTCCTTGAGCACAACTTTAATGTGATCACACAATCAAGTCTTATTGAACCCTATGACTCAATCTAAGAAATCAGTATCACTAAAGTGTCTAATATAATATCATCATTCATAAGGTACCTCTAAAAGTCTAATGAACATACAATAAATTATGTATCTGTAGATAAATAATATCATTGTATAACCAAGCCATTATAGAAGGTATGGTATGAAATATGCTTCCTATGATATCATGAATTATTATGATGTGGTAGAAAACTAAATGGTTATGTTAGAGTCTACTAACAATTACTAGATCAAGTGGAAGTGATTGAAACCTACTGTATAATTATCATTATGAAATGTAATATGAAACTATGTAAAATATTGAAATGAATAAATGTTGTAAATAAGTATACTATATACTAATGATCATATACTACTACTATTTTGTCATCATTATATAGTATGATAACGATCAATAAGTGGTAGAAGCATCCCACCTCTTTTGTATATCCATGGGCACATAGAGTCACATTGTGTATATACATGAATCATCTTTCTCCCATAATGTTTTAGTATCTCAATATTAAATATATTACAAATAATAGAGATATGAGTTTCATGGATTTCGGCAAGGAATTATCAAATCACACATACTCCACTTAAATCGCATGGAAGTGTTTATATAATCCAAAATGATTCTCCATGGGTATTCACCATTACATATTCATTCAGAACACATGAGTAAATTCCATTTTCAGTTCACATAGGAAATACAAGAAATCATGTCTTCTCAAATGTTTCATTAAATGAAATAGTATATTTAATTATAATATATGTGGAAGGATATATTCAATTATAAAAACTATCATTCGGTTACATGTACAACATTATATGAAGATACACCATATTTTTTATGAATGTAATAATTTTCATGAAACTCAACTTAGCTCAAAAATAAATAATATAGAAAAGGTGATTTAGGGAATAACACTATTAATATACAACTTTCACTAAATCCTAATATAAATTATTCCATTTAACATTATATATTATAGTATAAAATAACTTATGAAATCATATCTAAAAATCCTTTTGGATATCTCCCAATACACTTTTGGAAAACTATCATTCACTTCACAATGCATCATATCATATTCAATTACTTAGAATAATTATCCAAAACCCTTTTGGATTAACTATATAATACTTTTATAGTATCTATCTATATCAAGATCAATCCTTATTTATTCAACCATAATCTTTTACCCAACATGATTTTATAGTGTTGACAAAGAATATGAATCACTGGTTCCATATTTGTAGGAAAAGCGCAGACATTAGCAGAGAGACATTGTTGGTCATGATCAAAATGGGTCTCATATGATCTCTATAAAACAAATGCACCTTTATACCTATGTCAACCGATCAACATCATACAAAATAATGCATTATAATATTTTCATGTGTTATAGGGAACAATGTGTCCATGAGACATTGAAAATGTATATCCGTTACAGACCACCCATATATTCTCGATTCTTATTGCGTAGACTGAACTGATTGTTAAATATATCACTTTTCATGAATCCTTCTCGATAAGAACATCAAATTTCCCAAATCAATATATATATATATATATAAATATAGGTGAAGTTATAATCTCCCATAGTGTATCTCAATCAAGGACCCTCATGTCATACTATTCATACAAGAGGTCAAATCACATATTGGTTATAATCAAATCGATGACATGACCAAAAGCTTACCCAACCACCCATTTATTATCTATGTTAATATGAAGAAATTCATATTTAGGGTATCAAATTATTAAGGTTCTCCTACCATGTATCTCACCAACCTTAGGTAATGGGGACTCAAATATGATCCATGAACACCTAGTTTACCAAGAAATCTATATGAATCAAAATGTAGTACACTTAGTATGTTATCCAACACACCCAAAGATTATTATTCATTACTTTTTACCTCATGATCATATTTGGTATATCTATGAAAGAATACCACTAATGAAAAACTTATCATTTTTTCATTACCTATAATAATCCACGAAGAACGTCAGTGTGGGATAAACTTCATAAAATTCTTTGAGAGTATAATTATCATTAGAGTTTATAAATTTTATATCATTATATAAATATAAATTTCTAACAAGAAGGAATGATAAAATGGTGGTTTATTTTGAAATTATCCATTTTTATATTCCTAAACTCTTTAATAATATTTAACAAAAAAATAGGAACTGGTTTAACAAATCATATATGATAATATACCAGATCATCATTTTTTCTACCTTTTTTGTATTTTTTAAAACACTACATCATATATTATTCATCTCGCATCTATATGTCACTATATGATAAAACTCTCCCACTAAAAGCATAATTTTAACATCAATGAATTCAGAAAGATTGAATAATTTTGTGATTCAAGAATCATATTCCTACCTATTCATCATTTTAACATATTTAAACTTACTAACATAAAAAAAATATAATGTTATAATGTTTAATTTTCTACATTGATCTATTTCTGTGTCAATCATAATCACCCTTTGAACACTTCTCAAGAAAAAATTTCCTTGATATAATGCATCTAATTAAATAAATATTTACCAATCCTCCTAAAATATTTTAGGGTAAACGGAAAACACATTTTTATGGTATCGAATGTAACTCTTTAAATTTATATTTATCTATATATCCAAAAAAAAATTATATCTTGTTAAATTATGTGTTTATTTTTACCAGTACAATTCTTCAAGAAATAGAGGCTTTCATTTTTCAAAAAAACTAAATGTTACATTATATATTTTCTTTATCATGAAATATCCTAAATTTATTATTGATATTTTGTGAAAAACACTTTCATCTTATATTGGCATACTAGTATTATTGACATTAGAATTGTAAACTAAATATAAAAATTTGAGTTTTTCATTTCTACCACATATATAAACATTTTATGATATTAATTGGGAAAAAATTATCTTATGATTTGAATTAATATTAATTTTTTTTATTTTTGAACATGTATAAGTCCAAAAAGAACACCCACTAACAAGTTATTGGCTATATTATTTTCATTATATCTAGATAAGAATCACAAACTGTTTTATGTTTGGAAGAAACATTTATTTACATTAATTATGTAATTTAAATAGTAATCCATTTTTATATCATATACATTGTATTATATGTTTTTGGAACATTTTCATTAAAAAAAATTCTTAAAATATAACACACATGGGTTGGGGGAAACAGTCTCACATATTTAAACAAATACATTGATGAACATTTATAATATTTGATAACATTTTTTCGAAATAATCTTATAAAAACATGTTATATAATATTATGAGTCATAAACCATGGGTATTGTATTAATCATCTAATTATTATTTACAACAACTCATCTCAATCATACAAATTATCTTATCACATATGGGAAATGATATGTATATACACATAATTTTACATGTTGTTAAAATCCTTTACATTAAAATCCTTTGTAAATTAAATATTTAAATAATATCATGAATATAAACTACATTCCCAATAAATTATTCATTTGATTTTTAACTCTATTATATTTAGATAAAATTGTAAAATATATACTCTGTATCACATACCTTTCAACAAAAGAAATAATTTCTATAACATTCATTACTAACATGAATATTACAAAGAGTTTCACAAACTCCACTTGGTATATCATAGATAATCCAATAAAAATTAATTATTAATATTCATTACCAATAAACCTAGGATTCAATGGAAATGATGGTATTTTAAAATAAACATTGTATAAAAATTTAAACAACACTTCTTCTTCATGATCAAATTATTTCCTACATGTAATGTATATATAACACTTTATAATATAGGTATCATATTCATTGTTAATAAATATTCAAAAAACATTCGTAATATCTTGAAAAAAGTCTTTAAACTATGTCATATTGTTATAATATTTCTATATATTAAAATAAGATAAATTACACAACCAAAACAATCCATTTTTTCCTCATGTTAATGAATGTAGTAGAACTACAAAAATAATAACTATTTTTATCAAAATAACTTTATCTTATTTTTTTATACAATTTTTTTAATGTTATCCTATAGAGATAAATGAGATAAAATATACATATTATAATTACATTATAAAACATTGAAGTATCCATGTAATCTATGATGAAACTCTTTTCCCCCATTACATGAAATAAAATTCGAGTTTCAATTATTTTCTCTTCCACACAATATATATATTTAACGAACAATTAAACAATACACTAGATATCATATACATTTCCTAATAATTTAATTTAATTCTATTATCAATAACAAATAAATAAAATATTTAGTCTCACCAGGTAATTAATAATATTCAATCATAATGAATAGTATTTTTCGTATGAAATCATATTGAGTATATGAGGATAAAATCACTGATTTACCAAATCATATTGAGTACAAGAGTGGAAACTAAGATTACATTTTTTTATTTTTCATTTAATTGATTTCAAAGAATAAATTAATGACCCTATTTTTCTAAAATAATCTATATTTACATGTTGAAAAACATTCAAAATTGATTAGTAAGGAATGAATAGTTTGGAAAAATAGAATTTTCAATAAGAAATTTTCATAAATTAGAAATATTTCTTAAGAATTATTCTTATGATACAAATATTATGAGTATCTTACATTATGTTTATCTTTAGAAAGGATTTACCAAAACATTATTCATGATAATGATGATGATATTTTCTACAACATATGATTTCACCGGATGAGAACAATTTTCTATTACCATTCATATGGATATTTACTAAATAGAATCCCAATAAAATTATCGAAACCTAAAAAAATAATCATCTACATTAGTGATCCACGATTTATATATCACTAATTTGTAAATCCTCAATGGAATTACAATCATAAATTAATTATTTAGATAGGGAATCATCCCAAACATATCATATATAAATCATGGATAGCTGCAAGGGTAACCATTTTCCAATCAATCATATTGATAAACTCAACTTTCTTCCTTTATCACCCTTCCCATAGACTTCTGAAATATATTTAAACAAATAAACTCATAAAACGATTATCAAAATCAAACCAATTGAACCCTTCTTTGGATAAACCTTCCTAGGGATAATCTAGTGTCACCAATTACTAGTTCTCCTTAAAAAAGATAATTTGGGAGAAACCTACTATGGAATAACCTACCTTGTTGAATGATCAAGGTCTTGAAAAGTGTATCTTTGTATGTAACATCACACTTATTTATTGAATGATATTTTATTCTCCCCAACATATCTCCGGTTATTTTCTATTATATATGCATCCATATAGTAATTTATTTTGAAATCTCATTACCTACAGCAAGCCAAAATTTTCATCCCATATTAGTGTGTAATTATTTACAATACTCACATGTTTTAGTTACTCATATAAAATTTGATGCCAATTATATTCATACATATCTGAATTATTAATAAGAATAAGTTCCATGAACAAATAATTTAAAGAAATTGAGTTATCAATATTATTAATCATAGAGGGACAGACAGTGAACCCCATTCACCAACCTATACATGGCATAATCCTATAGTTTGGTTAGTAGTCTGACCCCAAGTCCCTCTACCTGATTATATGTTACAGAAGAGGGAATCAAATTCATAATATCTTTAACACTTAATATAAAAAAATATATTCAATAACTAATTTCCATAAAATAAATTCACTTATAAACCTAGGTCACAGAAAATGAAAAACTAAATTCTTTTTAGATTCAATAATAACATGTAAGGAAATAATCTATCTTAAAAGTAGATTAACGTTAAAAAAAGAAAATGAAGTAATCAAATTTATTAAAAAATTACTATTCATTAACATAAATGGGTATAACCATTAAAAAAATAATCAATTCAAATATTTAATCATGAGATAACCATTTACGAACAATTGATAAAGCAATGATAATTAGAAGCCTTTTAATTATTTATAGCTTTGAAATTATAAAATTTCTATTATTATTAATTTAATATTTTATATTTACTCCAATATGAAACCTTTAATATTATTAATTATATATAAATTTAATTTTAAATTCATGATATTATAAGATTTATAGAAATTTTATGGTTCAATTTTGTATACATTTTACATAATCTAAATATCTTATATTGAAAATTTATATAAAACATGATCATATCAATCATAAATATTTTTTATGTTGATTAAATAATATTAAAATGTGTTCCCTATTATTTTTAAAAATTAAAAATATTTAATTATGAACAAGTAAATATCTAAATATTAACTTTTTACATTTTTGGTTTTATCTTAGAATTTGTAACCCATTATAAATTATCAATTAGAATTTCTAAAAAGGAAATTTTATCTCTTGATCATAACATTATCCATATAAAAAGTTAAATTTGTATTAGAAATATTTATATTCAATATTTTTGAATAAAATCTTTCATAAACATTTAATTAATAACAAGAAAACTATAATTATTTAATTTATAAACCGCGTATACATTGAAATTTCATAAAATACATTTTTTAACTATTTATAAACAATTTATAAAACATTATAATCAATTTAAAATTTACTTTTTTTCATCATTTTTAAATCAATTCTGGTTACCCATATATATATGGAAAGTATTGCATAAGGGTAAATCCTTATGCTCTTACGCATGCCGTATAGAAGACCATTTATAAAGGTAAGTCACTAATTAACATTAGACAACTAATATATTACCATTGCATAAAGGTAATATGGATATTACCTTTACGTAGCTCAATATACCTATGGGTACTAAAGATATTGCCATTATGTGAACACATCACATAAGGTTATATATCGATTTACCATTACGTGACCTCAGTGTACTGCTATATATGGGTACTACCTTCATGAAAACCATTTTCAGGAAGATAAAAAAATATTTTTCCTGTATCTATCCTTTATAAAAGAAATTAAATTTTCACATAGTCTCTCATGTAAGGGAAATTAATAAAAAAATGTTCTATCATTGAAATCCAATCATGTTTCTATTATGAAAACTTAAACATTGAATGTACTAGAGAAAAATATTCATTTCATTTACACATTGAGGATCCTATAAAATTTCGTACGATTTCTATCACATCACATAGATCATTTATTTTTGAATTATCTTTACATGATACCAAAATACAATTAAAATAATCTAATCACCATACTTGTATCCTTTACTAAAGCACTATTGAAATCCAAAGATGAACCAGTCTATCCTAAATATCTATTAATAAAATAAAACGTACCATTATGTTACTACCCAATATAAAATTTAATTACTAAAATACCAATATTTCTTATAATTATCCCCACCGTAAGAATTAATTTCCAAAATTAAACACAAGCTTTCTAATAATTGAAAACCAAAAATTTATATATACGGATTCCAAATAACCACTCTATAAAAACCCATTCTTAAACCTCCATAACACAATATAAAAAAATCACTAGACATGTATCAAAACAAATAATTAAATTATGACTATGTAATTTATAATAAAAATAATTTAAATAGTTAATCCATTCATTAAAATAAAGTATACTTAGTTACACCCATTTGTGATTTTTGAAAACCATCTAAACTATTTCGTACACCCCAAAAATCAACTAAATTGTTCTCAAGACCCCTTGGAAAATAATTATTTTTTATGAAAATTAAAAATATGTAATTATCTAGCCTCAACGATTAATTCCCCTAAAAAACATCATATTTTCTAAACCATATTTTGAAATAAACATAAAAACCAATTTCCATACATGTATCAATACCAAAAAAACCTAAAACACCTAGCCAAAACATACTTTACAAAAATATCATCCAATTATAATAAATTATACACATATTAAAATAAAAAAAATAGCAATTTTCAAAAATAATTTCGATCAAAAATTACAATATTATTTTAAAAGAACTTGAAATATGATTCATTTCAACTAAAAGTGTAATGCCCTGACTCCAGTTACCTAGAGTCGGTGCATTTTTACATAACATTGGCATGGTAACAAAATATCAAGTCACGAAATACTGATTCGTTTAGTATCCTTAGTAGTTCTAGATACATTAATAAGGTTTACATAACATCATAAAATAAAAAACTATAACAACATTGTTTCCATAGAAAACAATGAGATCCTATAGACTATACCTATAGGTCAGTTATAATATATTTTTTCGCATCCTGGGAAAAATAAAACATAAAAATGGGTGAGCTCAAATGCTCAGTAAAGATAACAATACAGAAGAAACTTTCATAAATAAGCATAAACATTTAAGGCAATTAATAACTAAAACAAAATCCATTTAAACTTGAACATTCTCATAATATAGCAAATAAAATGAAATAATTCCATTTACATATTCACAAAGATATTCTACTAGTCGAATAATCACATGCAATATCAATAACCAATTCATAATAATGGAATGCATAATGTCATACTTTCATTACCACATAGTCAAGGCCTCGTGCCAAGACTACAAATATGATTTTGTCAGGGCCTTGTTCCAAGACACTAGTTTGTCTCATGAGACCTACCGATGCATCTAGGAGCTCTAGTGGGCTCCACCCATCACATACTATGTCCAATTCATTCCTCATATGAAAAGGTTTTAATAGAACATAAACATTCGTATTAAAACTAGCATATGAAATTTCAATAACTTATCCATAAACCATGGATGGTATGGGATAACACATCCACAGAGAAAAATATCAAAAAACCTTCAATAAAATATGGATGTTTCGTATCATAATAAATCAACTTCAAACGAACATAAAATTCATCAATGGCTGTTGACATAGATGAAATCAAAACCTTTTTAGAGAAATATCTATTTCTATTTTGAAATCATTTAATGGTCACATAATTATAATGAAAACATTTATTTTGAAGATATTCTTAAAATCTTGTATGGGATGCCTCGATGATGTTATAACGGAGGAAAATAGCTGCACCCACTGTATGCATTAAGAAAAACATTCTTACCTTAAATTTGTCGAAAAGGTAAAAAAGTACCTAGTTTGGAAAATGATGGAAGGATTCCATTCAAAATCGTATAATGTCAAATAATGGTATAAATTAATTTAAATAATTATCTATTAACTATTAAAAAAGTTTTGAAATAAATTTTTAAGAAACATGGATGTGGATGATAAAGAGGACCCAGTAGATACTTACGTAAAAACAAGCTCAGATAATAAAGAGATTGTGAAATTATCCCTTACCTTGTACTTTTCCTTGCTTGAGTGTAGGTTAACCTCCTGTATAATGGTTAAATAATTGTTATAAAATTATAAAAGAATCATATACATTAATATGAAGTCATATATTATCTTTTAATATTTCTTTTTTAATAATATCTTAGTATTATCGTTGTTTCATGTGTTAAGTGATTCGTTTTCCATTTATATGATTTTTTATGTAAGTAATGTTTTTTTATGGATAGTATGTATCTTATTCATATTCATAATCATATTATGTATTTAAACATATTTATAATCATTTAATTTAAATTAGTCATGAATGGATACGATGGGGAATGAATCTCATCACGTTCGTGGAGACTGTAATCTGTACGTACGCACAAGCGACAATATCATTCTTTAATATTAAAATAACATATAATTGGATGGTATATAATATATAAAGAATCATTATCATGTTATATTTATTATTTCCATCAATTACACATCATTGTTACACCCATCCAAAAAATAATGTATTGAATAACAATTACACCACGACGTGGAGACGGTAAGCCGTATGTTCGAACGTATGGTGCCATGTCATTCAAATGATGGATAGAATAATGAATATGGTTGTACCATATTTATAATAACAACACAGTATATATAAGGTACTGGAGTTATTATTTTACAATGGAAACAAAAAAAATTATAAGTGGAAGACGAATGGAACTTGAAAGAGGTGACGAAATATTTACCTTTTTTCGGGTTTTTCCTTTGGATATGATCAAAAGGGATCCACATGATGGCTTTATGAATAAATTAAGGAATATATAATGAAGAGAGTATTGTTTAGAGTATATTTGGTCAGGTTTTGGAAGATCCAAAAGCCATTGAAGGTGTGAATTAGAGAGATGGGGGAGTTCCCTTTTATAAGAGGGTGAGGAGCACCTTAGGAAAAGCTAGAAATATTATTTTATAATAAAACAATATTCGATTTATAATGGCTCTAAAATGAATTATTTATGGGATATGTTGTGGATGGGTCAGAAAACACACAACCAAAAGGTTTTATACTGGTTTGGGTCACTATATTAACTATCATTTAGATTTAACTCTTAGTTAAATGGTTTGACATTTACAATGTCTCTTTGTATTTTTATATTTTATGGTTTATAAACATAATATATACTTCCAAGAGAACCCCAAGTGGTTCATTAATGATACAACTATCCTTATATATGTATTTGGGCCGAAAGATATATTTTTAGGAATAGAATATCAATTAATTATATAATATTTGATTTAAAAAAATCTTTATGTCACTTTTGGTACATTTTAATAATTTATTTTTGTTAAAGTTCTATAAACATTATTAATACGAATTAAATTAATTTAAACAATACAAAAATGTCATATTAACCTATATAATTAGTGGATGTCATCAAAACATTCAAAATATATTTATTTTAACATTTATAATACCATTTCTTTGATTTTATCAATGATATGGAAAATACTTCAACATCATTGTGACATTATTAGATATAATTATTAAATGTTAAAAAATTGTAAATAAGGTAACATTATGTAGGAAATATTATTATCATTCTAATAAATATTTATAGTCAAATATATAATCTTTATAACCCTATGTAAAAATATTTTTACTAAACAATATATACTTATGTCATTTTTGTATTTACATTAACTTCATTAATATAAAGTGTCATTATCACTTACAAGTGGCTCCATGGAGTCCAAAAATCATCTTAAATATTCCCATGGTCTTACATGTATCATCCAATAGGGTTAGGAAACATGTTAGGGTAATTTAATATTATTATAATATTATTGTTTTACCATTATATACTGGATTTACCCTTTAACCATGGTAAATAAACTAGTTACCGAAATAATTATTCAAAATCTCTAAAAATAAAAGTTATCTATTTACAAAATTTGGAAATAATAATTATAAATATATAATCCATTTTCTAAATTCAAAACAAAGAAGTTTCATAAATTAATTTAAAATTAATTCCCATTGTCAAAACAGAAAGTGTGTTTTTATGAAATAATAACTATAAAAAGATTGACACTTGTTTATGTCCAAATTTAATGTGAAATTACGTCTAATGACAAAATTTGGTTTAAATTTTAAAAATATAATCTAATTATAGTTTAAATCCACTCAATATTATTACTTATCACAAGAATTATTTCCGAATAAAATTTTTTTAATTAAAATTTATTAAATTTCACTATTCATCAAAAATGCATGTTTTCAGAAAAATACCAAAAATTCACCCAAAGCTAATTTTGATATTCCAAATCGAAAAATGAAGTCCAATTTGAATAATAAAATTTATTAAATACAAAAATTGGGTATTACTATTCATAATGGCTACTTTGATTGGCCACAGTGTCTCAGAATCTTGAAGTTACGTACAATGCAAGCTATTGAATTATTCCAAGGGAAACGTACCATGGAAGATTGGGGTGTTACATTCTACCCTACCTGAATAAATTGTTTCCTTGAAATTATAAAGTGTTCTTCGAAAATAAAAGGTTTCAAATAGAAAATACCTTTGTGGAAATCCCACATCGAAAATAGGGTTAACAAAATTCGGTTTTAATAAGAGTGAAAGTGAAATGAAAAATTCACCATCAAATTAGGGTTTTGAATTTGGGAACATTAGCGTAAAATATAGAAATGTAATTAGAGGAAAATGTAAATATTAATATGAAGTGATTGAGGTCATAAATCACAAACATGTGTAAAATTTAGGGCCTTATAGCCATCAATCTATGATGATTTAAAATATCATCAGTTAAACAAAACATAATGTATTAGGTTAACATATTTTTTGTTTTAATATGTCTTCCCTGATGTTGAAGAATTAATTTCATCATAGAATAAGAGAAATATATATATATATATATATATATATACTTGAAAAGTAGAGTTTCATCCTTCAACTAATTTCTACCACAAACTCATCTTAAACACCAAAAGATAATTAAACCCAAAAATATTATATTTATCTTAATCGTAAAAGGTTCCAAATATTATCACATACTATTTAAATGATGAAAAATATTTTTTAATAATCAGGGACTTCTTGTAGTCTAGTGGTAGGTAATAAAATCATGTTGCACTATGGTTGTGGGTTCGATTCTTGCAGCTTTGTCCGATGCGACGGGTTATCTCCCGAGCAGCAGGTTGTCCTTTTTCAAAAATAATCATAAGAAATGTTTTAACCTTAAACAATACTATCCAAAGTTCATCTTAATCTATTCCAACCTTTATATTTTTCCAGAATACCTCTGCTGAGACTCTCTATAAAATGTATCTAAATTCCAATATCAATTATAACATAACATTACCCAAAAAAAGTAATGTTTATCTTATTTCCACATAATGAAAATATGATTAACATAGTCATGTTAAAACCCTAACAAAAATAGCATGTTCTGAAGTACAATCCTTATATATATCACATTATTCTTAAAACCAGAATATAGTCCGTGAGTCCAAAAACATTAATACATTAATTATTCCACTTCAATTGTAGTAACAACATAAGTTTGGCCTTGATCCCTTAAACTTTCTTAGGTAATCTTCCCTTACGCTTAGGAAATTCATTTGCAAAATTCCCTATTTATCTAAAACTTTAGCAATCAATATTTGACAGCCTATTCCTTCCCCATACAATCTCGAGCTTGGTGGACATTTTCACCACACTTGTAACAAACTCCCATTCCTTTTAGGAAAGTACTGGGGTGTTTCTTCCCACAATTATCACATAATTAAAAATATTTCTTTCCCTTTTTTCCTTTTATCTGTCTCTTGCTCCACCGTTCTCTTCTTCTCTTACTTTACTCTATTGTCATAAGATTTAGAGAATTCCTTTTCTGTCTTGATAGAACATGAGACTATATCAACGTATAATGAGATGGATTGTGATACTAATGCTTGATGTAGAAATGGTTTTAACCCATCAATGAATTAATCAATCTAACTTCTTGAGTTATGTATATAATCTGTAGCATGCCTTGATAACCTTGTAAAGTTAGCTTCGTACTTTGCGTCATTTTCATCCTTCTTTTTCCTCAGACTAAAAAATTGCCTTTCTATATCCGCTTTATGGTCATGAGGAAAGTATTTATATAAAAAAAATTATTTAAACTCCCTCCATTCCAAACATGATTATTCATCATCTTCCCTTGTGTTTTGATGTAATGACCACCATTGATCATCATCTCATGTGAGGTGATAAACTGCCATAAAAACTTTTTCCCTTTCACTACTCCTCAAAGCATGAAATATTTTCTCTAAAGAACATATCCATTGCTCAACTACCAATGGATTTGTAATCCCATTAAATTTTGGTGGTTGGTGCCTCATGAAGTTATATAACATTGATCCTCTACGTTTTGGGTCAGGGTGCTCCATAAAGGTAATGTTATTATTCATAACATGAGTGAGTTGTCCCAGTATGGTGATTAGATGATTAGCACCGGTTTCATCACAAACTCCACTATAATTATCTTGAGTAGGAAATAAATACCTACATGGAGTGCGTGCATTGATACAGTTTCCATTCCTTCCACAAGGTTCCATTTCTAAACAATGGGATACACTAGATTAGTTTATGAATCATAATAAATAAATCCACACTTGGAAAACACTTAACATAAAATTAACAGTTAATGTATGTAATCCATAATCATAAAAAAAATTTCTTTGAGCAAGTATAAACACATAAACCCTTCATATTGCTTTGTAATGGAAATAAGAATTATCCTAAGCATATCCCCCGTGAGTGTGATAACCAAGAGTGCATCAAGGCCTGTTGTCATGCACCAATTCCCATTCGAGTCTAGCTCAAAGCGGTGTTTTTAGGTTTTACCCCTAGGTACTTCTCTTCTAGAGCTACCTCTAACTTCTCATATCCATTCAGTGATGTATTTCTTGAAAAAATAACAAAATCTTTATAATACCAAAATTCTACGAAGTTCTTCTATACTAATCATCAATGTCTATCTTAGGGTTATGTGCTCTAATCAGAGTTTATCTAAATCTAGCTTCCACAGTTTGTAATAAACTTTCTCTAATACCAACTATATTGACTTGACCCTAGTTACCCCGAGGCAGTACATTATTACATAACATTTGCATGATCACGAAATATCAAATGTCCAAAGACCGATTCGTTTAGTATCCTTGGATTTATTAGATTCATTCATAAGGTTTACATTACATCATAAAATGGAAAATTACAAGAACATTGTTTCCATAGACAACACCGAGATCCCATACACTATCCCTGCAGGTCAGTCATAAAATACATTTTCATATCCTGGAAAAAATAAGACATAGAAAGGGGTGATCTCAGATGCTCAGTAAGGATAACAATATAGCAAAAACATTCATAAATAAGCATAAACATTTAAGAAATGTATAACTGAAAAAAGCCTTTTAAACATGAAATTCATCATAATATGAAAAATAAAATGAAATAATGCCATTTACTTATTCACATGGATATTTTACTAGTCGAATAATCACATGAAATATCAATTGCAACTTTCATAATAATGGAATACAGAATTCCAGACATTCATTAACCCATAGTCAAGGCCTTGTGCCCAGAATACAAATAGGAATTTGTCATGGCCTTGTGCCAAGAATACAAATAAGATTTTGTCAAAGCCTTTTGCCAAGAAACTATTTTGTCTCATGAGACATAATGATGCATCGAGGAGCTATAGATGGAGCCACCCGTCACATACTAAGTCCAATGCATTCCTCATATGAAAAATGTTAAAACATAACCTAAACATTCGTATTAAAACTAGCATACGAAATGACAATAATTTATCCATAAACCATGAATGGTATGAGATAACACATCCACAGTCAATCATATCACAAAACCTTAAATACAATATGGATGTTTTTATCATAATAAATCAACTTTAAACAAACTTAAAATCCATCAAAAGATGTTTACATAGATGAAATAAAAACATTTTAAGAGAAATATCTCTTTCTATTTTGTAATCATTTAAGGGTCACATAATTATAAAAAAACTTATTTTGAAGATATTATTATAATCTTTTAATGGATTCTTTAACGATGTTATAACAAAAAAAAATTTCCACACCTTCAATATAAGTTAAAAAATATTCTTATCTTAAATTTTTCGAAAAGGCCTAAAAGTACCTTGTTTGGATAACAACGGAAAGATTATTTGAAAAACGTATAAGGTCAAATAAGGGTATAAATGACATTAACCCATTTTCTATTAAATAGTAAAAATGTTTTGAAATACATTTTTACAAAATATGGATGTGGATAATAATGAGGTCCCAGTAGATACTTACGTAAAAACAACCTTGGATAATAAAGAGATTGTGAAATTAACACTTACCTCGTAATTTTCCATGGCCACGGGTAGGTTAAACTCTTGTATAATGGTGAAATAATTGTTTATAAATTATAAAATAATAATATACATTAATATGATATCATATATGATCTTCTAACATTTCCTGGTTAATAATATCTTAGTATTATCGTCGTTTCAGGTGTCAACTGATTCGTTTTTTCTTTATATGATTTGTTATTTAAGTAATGATTATTATGGATATGATGTATCTTATTTATATTAATAATGATATTAAGTCTTTAAAAATTATTTTTAATCATCTAATGAAATTTAGTCTTGAATTGATACGATGGGGAATGAATCTCATCGCGTTCGTGGAGACGGTAATCCGTACGTACACACATTCCACAATATCATTATTTTGATATTAAAATAGTATATAATTGGATGGTATATCATATATACAGAATAATTATCATGTTATATTTATTATTTAAATCAATTACACATTATTATTATATCCATCCAAATAATATTGTTTTGAATAACAATTACTCCACGACGTGGAGATGGTAAGCCGTAGGTAAGCCCGTATGGTGACATGTCATTCAAATGATGGACATAATAATGAATATGGTTGTACCATAATTATAATAACATCATAGTATATAGAAGATACTGGAGTTATTATTTTATAATGGAATCAACAAAGAAAAATTAAATAGAAGAAGAAAGGAACCTGAAAGAGGTGATGAAATATTTACCTCTTCTTCGGGTTCTTCATATTGATTTGATCAAAAGGGATCTACATGATTGATTTATGACTAAATGAAGGACACTATCATGAATGTTGGAAAGTTTACAGGATATTTTGGCAGGGTTTGGCTGAGCCAAAAGGCTTTTATGGTGTGAATTAGAGATAAGGGGGGGGGGGTGCCCTTTTATAAGAACGGCGAGGGGTACTTTAGGAAAATCTAGAAATATTATTTTATAATATAATTATTTTTGATTTATAATGGTACCAAAATGAATTATTTAAAGGATATGTTTGGGATGGGTCACAAAACAGTCAACAAATAGGTTTTATATAAGTTTGGGTCACTATATTAACTTTATCTTTTAGATTTAACTCTTAGTTAAATAGTTTTACATTTACCATGTCCCTTTGAATTTTTTTATATGGTTAATAAACATACTATATACTTCCAAACGAACCCAAAGTTGTTCATTAATGATACACTTATCATTATTAAATCCTTTTCTCTAAACATTACATTTTTAAGAATATTGTATCAATTAATAATATAATATTTGTTTTAAATACTTCTTCATGTCAAATTTGGCACTATTTAATAATTGATTTTTGTTAAAGTTCTAAGAATATTATTAATTAGAAATAAATTCATATAATCTATAATAACATGTCATATTAACCTATAAAATTCGTGTATGGCATCAAAAAATTAAAATTATATTTATTTTAATATTTATAATACCATTTATTTGATTCTTTTATTAATAAAGAAAATATTGCATCATCATTGTGTCATAAATAAATATAAATATTCAATATCAAAAAATTATAAATAAAGTAAAATTATTTTATAGATATTTTTATCATTATAATTAAAATTTATAGTCGAATAGATAACATGTATTACCCTATGTGAAAATTTTTTTACGAAAAGATATATGCTTATTTAATTTTTGTATTTACTTTAACTTTATTAATATAATGTGTCATTATCACTTACAAGTGGCTCTATGGGGTCCATAAATCCACCCAAAGATGCCCATGGTCGAAAATGTATCATCCAATAGGGTTAGGACATGTGTTAGGGTAATTTAATGTCATTATAGTATTATTTTTTACCATAATTTACCGAATTTACCCTTTAACCATGGTAAATAAAATATTTACCGAAGTATTCAAAATTTCTGAAAATAAAAGTTACCTATTTAAACATTTTGGACCTCCTGATTCTAAATATGGAATCAATTTTTAAAAATTCAATCATGGAAGTGGCATAAATTAATTTACAATTAATTCTCGCTGTCAAAACATAAAATGTGTTTTTAAGAACTAATAATTATCAAAAGATTGACACTTGTTTATGTTTAGTTTAAATGTGAAATTACATTAATTGACAAAAATTGGATTAAATGGTAAAAATATAATCTAATTATAATTTAAAAACACTAAATATTTGAACATATCACTATAAATTAAATTTATTAAAATGTTGTTTTTTTTAAATTTTGTATTTTCACTATTCATCAAAAAATGAATGTTTTCAGAAAAATACCAAAAATTAATCCTATACTAATTTTGATATTTCCGAATCAAAAAATGAAGTCCATTTTGAATAATAAAATTTATAAAATTCAAAAATTGTGTATTACTATTCATATAGGCTACTTGTATTGGTCGCGGCATGTTAGAATATTGAAGTTGCGTACAATGTAAGCTAATACATTATACAAAGGAAAACGTACCATGGAAGCTTGGGGTGTTACAAAAAGTGACTGGTAAAATATTTCTATACATTCTTTATGTGACTAAATATGTTTTCTTTTTCATATATCAACTAATCCATTTCCCAATGTATGCGAAATAAGTTATATAAACATAAAATCCCATCTAATGTATATTAATCAAGTCACTCATAATAATTTATTTAAGATTATGTAAACTATATTATTAATTTTTTTATAATTTATAATAGATACAGAATATGAATCACATCATGAAAAAACATCCATTATAATTTCTACCATACCCTAAGAATGGCATTATGTTAATAAAATAATAGTGAAACATGATATAGATTGATCTATATTCCATATACCAATTCATTACCTTATGGAAATTATATAACCAAGTCCACACTAAACATTTAGTACCTATTCGGGATGAAAAAAACCTAGAAACATTTCTTTCAACCGAATCTATATTAGACTAAGAAACACTTTTACACATAAATTATAATAACACTATAAATTTACTTATAAATAACTCTATCACAATGAAAATAATATAGTCTATTACCATTTCATAACATCCTTGATGGAAACACTAAAATAATTTATTTATTACATTATATCTATAACATATATTTTCCCATAGATAATACACTAGAGGTTTCTGAATAGTACAAAGAGACTAAAAAACTGGAGGGAGGCCATTAAGTTAAAATAACACTCAATTATCATGAATTGATCAATTTAATATTTTTTTAACTCATCAGTACACCCCACATAGCAAAAAAACAATATAAAAAATGGATCTGAGGGGAAATTTGAGAGTCTAGTTCATAAATAAGAAATTTTATGAATGATGAAACATAAATATAACAATTCAGAAATACAATATACATATTTTATTAAAAAATAGATATCCCCTTATTTGATAAAAATGCTGAAGAATAATTGAAATAAATAAAATATACTAACTAATGGACCAATTGAGGAAACCGTTTCCTACCAAAATGTTATATTTTAGATGAATAATACTTATATATTATCTATCCATCTCCAATACGATACATTTATAATGTATTAAACAAAAATATATATTCATGAATATCAAAACCGATGTTGTATACACATGTAGGGGGTTAGTCCAACAACAAAGTAGGAATCCCCAACAAAACTCATCTCACTATGTGCTAATGATCATTTGAATGCATGGAAATTTCTATGTTGAGCATAACTCAACAAACCCTCAAACATAAACCATTCATCATCATTAAATACCAATCATGTTTGACATCATGGAAAGTAGAAATAATCATAACATAAAGTCAAATTGAAATCACACAACTCTTGCTATGTCTATAACACAATCATAATTTTTAAAAAGAAGATACTTATCACCAATAACAAATACGAAACAAAAAAATAAACATAAATGAGAATATAACACCCTGATACTTTATGATGTTTTTTTTATAAACTAAATTACTTCAATATCTTGCATAACATGAAACACCATATTTTAACGAACTCAAATATACTATTAATATTATTATCTTTAAATAGATGTTGTAACCTGAAAATTAAACTTATATGTATTAATAGGAATTACCATATTTTAAAAATTAATAATAATGTTTTTTTATAAATAAAATATAATTATAAATAAGTACTCACTTTTTTTAAGTTTTTATTTTCTTCGAAAATACCTTTTCACCAAAAATATTTTTATTGGTTTAATGAAAAAATAATAATGTTAATTTTTACCACTTTTATGAAATATATTTTAAAAACATAGATTATTTATTTGAATCGTCATATAAAATTTATCTTTGGGTTAATTTATTGTATTATTACAAAAATATTAATTATACGATTAATAGAAAAAAATACTTGTTTTGATTGAAAATCATCATTTTGTTTAAAAATTATATTGGGTTAAATATTGTTTTAAAATGGTTTCAAGTTAAAATTTGTTCAATTATATATTTATCAATCCAATTTATATCATTTAAATGAATTTTAAGATGAATTTTTATATTAATTAATTCCCTACTTATGAAGAGTTTCCTTTCAAACAGCTAATTTTATTCTCGCCTGTGGAAGCATGTGATGGGTAAAACCTGAATTTTATTTTTGTAATGATTGATGAATAGATTTAGATGTACACAATGATAAAATTAATGATCTATGAAATTGATTTAATGAAAGTAGAAAAGTGATATAACTCTCTATTCAATGATAAGACCCTCATATATTATTTAAAATTAATTTAATCGATAAAATAATTACCTTTTTGGAGTTATTTCTTCATCATTGTATATGACTACAGATCTGATTTGTATCATCATCAGTTCCTAGGAATAAAAATCATCTTCCCACTTTTAGTGATCTACATGTATTTCACAAATATCTTAACATCTCCTGCGGAATTTTCTGGTGCTGACATGACAGATCCAATTTCTTGCATCATATCCCTTTGATCGCCTCAAGAACCCCTTATAAAGTGTTCTCCTTGATCTCTATTGAAACGAGAGTAGGAGGTGGAGGATGAATAAATATCAATTATTAGGTGTTTTCTTGAATAAAGGATCTCTATTAGTCTCTTGATGATTACCCATTGTTTATGTGCATAACCAGACAAATGAATTGGCTCTTAGAGAAATTTTATAATTTGGTTTATATATTAGTATGGTTAGAAATAAACAATTCCACAAATGATGTTTATTATTTATTTAATCCATGTGTTACCCAATTCTAATAATGATAAAAATATTATTAATATTTATTGATACGTGCTTAAAATGAGATTTAAATTATATATTATGAAATTAAATAATATTCATTATTTATTATTTCTTACCTAACCATTAAACGAGGTCCCTCCAATCCTCTGCAATATTTATTTGTACATCAATGATGACTATTTATGTATTAAATAAATATCACTACAATTTTCTACAATAAATAAATAAATACTATATTTACTGAATAGATAATATATATTTATTAAATTTTATGCTCAATTATATTATCTTGAATGTCTACTGATAGAATAAATGTGATCAATAAAATATGAATAATTATTAAAGAGCATACTAGAATAATATTAATTTAACTTGTCAGATAATAAATCATAATATCATTATCTAACTGAGATTTTGGATACACTTAGTGTGTGACCCTCCTGGCCTATCAAACTATGGTATTAGGTGAAACAACCTAATATTCAGGATTAACATCTAAAAACACGGGAACGTACCTATAGAGAAATAATTTAATGAATAAATGATATAATACTGCTTATTGATTGTTACTATGTAATATAATCCCATTGTAATGATATCCTTGATCATGTAGCCTACATGCTGGTGCCATCAATCTATGGGATTGATGTCCCATTGTTTGACTTAACAAAAATTGAACATGCATATGGAAAACCATGTCTAGGGATTTATTTAGGCTATATAATCTACATCGAAGGTAAAAATAAATCAACCTCTTTTAGATAACATACGATAAAAATTTTGTCTCACATTATTCATTAATTTACTATTACTCATGATCCCCCTAATATATCCTACCTCTCTACGAACTTCTACCATCCTAATTTTCATCAAAAAATCAATATACGTGGATCATAATATTTGGTAATAATGATAATAAATTCTAAGAAGAAATATACTTATCTGTAGACATGATAATACATTTAAATATATAAATGTATATTTCTTATAGGCGGGTCTTGTTCTAATAATATCATACTGGATATTACCAAAGGAGTACACCATGATAAGGTTCCTAAAATCCCTATGGGTCTCCACCCACTATATCCTATATCATTTCTCTGCATCAAATGATATCATATATCTATAGAACATATATTTATGAATAGTTTCCAAGTACTGTTGGGTTCTCATCAATGTGGGGAATTGATATGACATTTTATTGTGAAAAATACTATTAAGACATCATCACACACTATCTTACAGAGAATAACAATCATGATGTGATAACGATTTTATTAATATTCATAACTATGAATATATGATTTCCTAATTTACACTATTTTTTTAAGAACCAACTCCAACATACACCCACATTCATCAGATCCAACAACTAACTAACTTCATACTGATAGCAATCACGTGATACTAATGATTCTAATGTGATAGCCCATTATTCAAGGGGTCCACTATGTACCATTCTGTGGGTACTCTGCTTACTAAAACATCACCCATTTGATATAAATCCCTCACTATGTGATATCTCCACATTATATGCTTTATCCGTTGGTGTGACCTTGGATATTTTTCATGAGTCTCCACTATAGTTTTATCAAAGTAAAATGTGACATGGTATTTATTATTTGGTAAAACTTCAAGATCATGGAAAAAGTTCTCTATCAAAATGGATACGATGGCTACATCAGATGTCACTGCATTTTGGGAATCCAATATAGTGTCAGCTACTAGTAGCTTCTTTGAATTTTTCCAGCTCATAGATCCTGCATTTTTAGAGAAAATGTATTATAACTCTGAATTCAAATCATTTGGAAAATTCCTAAAATTAGAATCTGTATATACATGGATGACCATCCCCACATCTTCTACATACACCAGTAAAATGTCTAATGTTCTCCTCATATCCTTAAAGATAACCTTAAATGAATACTAATGGTATTCCACTATAACTTCTTGTTAACAACCTTGCAAGCTATATTCATAAGAATGAACAATTATAGTACATAACATTACATAAATTATTGATACTATCCTTGAAGAATATGTAATAATACTTATCCTTTATTTCTCATGTTCTGTTTGAAGATAAATTTTCAACTAAATTTTTAAACCATGTGACACTAGAACCAATCCTTTATTGTATTGTTCCATAAAAAATCTCTCTAGAATCTACTCACCATATGTACATTGACATAGTCTAAGTATCCTCTTTGATCAATCACTAATGATATTTATCCCATGAATATAGGCTACATTACCAATTACTTTCACGGAGAAAATCTTTTTTAACTTTTCGTTAGCAAACTACAATATTGGATTCTCATTTTCAAAAATTAAATATGTCATCAAAATGTAATATTAGGATGAGGACCAATTTCGAACATAGCCTCTTGTAATCAAGACCACTCACATTCATTGTTAATGAAGCCAAATTCTTTTAGTTATTAATAAAATAGAATGTTACATTACATGAATTCCTTCTTAAATCCATAAACGTATCTCTATAACTTTTCTATTTGCAATCATCTGGAGTCACAAACCCTTCTAGTTTTGTCATATAAACATCTTCCTAAAGGTCCCTATTAAAGAATGAAAATTTGACATCCATCTTTAAAATTTCATAGTCATGAAAATATACTATAAAAAGTATAATGATGACGGATTTAAATAATGAAATTGGTTAAAATGATACATTTTTATCAATTACATGATGTTTTTTACCCATTTATCTGCTATCCTTAAATTAATAATATTTAATTTACCATAAAGGTTATGTTTTCACTTGAATACAAATTTTCACCCAACAGAATTTAGGTCAACTTGATAATCAACCAAAAATCAAACATTGTTTTGACACATGTATTACATTTCGAAATTCATGTATTCTTTCTATTTATAGCATTTGAACTCACTATTGACTCTTTTTATGAGATACATTCTACATTTTCAACCAAAAATGATTCACAAAATTTAGTTTCTAGAAAACTATATCACTGTGGTTCTCTTAACATTTTATTCTCCAATGATGTACTTATGTTTCACGAACTTCTTCTTCCATGTGGACTTATGGAATATGTTCCTGTAACAACTCCTATATTTCATGATGATACACTTTTCAATGTTAATTTTTCTCCCTCTATCCCTTTTGAGGATGTGTGCCCTCTCATGAAAGATGTATTTTTTTGTGACAACCACATTCTTTTTTGAGAGGTTGTATAGGTAATATCACATTATTTCCTTAAGATTCCCTATAAAGATAAAAATTTTCCCCGGGTTCCTAGTTTTTTGAGTGAGAAGGAATTAAAAATTAACTTGCAATCCCATACAAGTTTAAGTGACAAAAAAAGGTTTTTTCCACTTTATAACTCAAATGGAATTATAATTTACACATTACTTTGTACTTAGTGTAATTTGTAAGTCACAGTTTGTAAAGAATATCCCTAAAAGGATAATGCATAATCTGCATGACATACTATTGACATTTCCATTACTACCAAGGTATGGTACATTATTTCACTATAAAAATTACATTGTGGGGTGTGAGCTGTAGTGAATTGAGATAGAACCCCAAACACAATTAAGAAGTCGATAAAATATTGGTTAATATATTGTCCACCATGATCTAATCGTTGTTTTTTTATTTTCTATCCAAGTTGATTCTTCACTTCTTTTTTTTAATTTTTTGAATTTCTAAATGGAATTTGACTTCTACATCATCATTTAGACATAACCATATCTACTCACATCATCATTAAAATTTATGATGTATGAATACCCAAATCTGGCATATAATGTAAATGATCCACATACATTAGTGAGTAGTAATCGTAGAATCTATCCGGCCCTTTCACCCTTTCCACCAAATGGTTTTTTGGTAAATTTTCACTTGAAAAAATCATGATATAATTTATGTGGTTTAATAGAGATTTTTCTAAATAACCTTATTGATAGATCTTTGTAAAATGGTTCTTGTTCACATGACTAAGATGATGATTCCTCAATTTTGTTCTATATGATTCATGTGAGCGTGATTTATTTTGAATTTTCAACACATGTTTTTTAATATAATACGTGAAGGTCATTATTTAAATGTTCCATAAAATAACAAATTCTATCATAAAAAAAATCTTTTAATTTTATACATGAAAATAAACCCATATGTATCTATCCATGATACAACAATGATTTTCCAGACAGCCTTTGGTATATATTAAAAATATTTATAAAAAAATAATTTATTTTGTAAATGATAGCTGATAGTCTCCAATCGATAGGGAATCCAACCCCTCCTAATTATTATTACTCATATCCACTTATCCTATAGAAATATTATGCAATATACTTCTTTCTTGCATTTGGAAACATATCTGAGAAATGAAGATTTATTTAATACCCAATGTGTATATATTTAAAGATTACACTTGATAATGCATACACATTTCCATACCCTTTATCCCATGTGTAGTTTATCTTCCAATGGTCTGGCTATCTACAAGAAAAACATACCACCTAATTTTTTATTCCCATCCTCTGAATCATCCTATTCTTAAAAGGATGGTTCTCTGGATAAATGTAATTCTTATGATTCTTAGTTCCTTTTCATTGTTTGTCCTTTTTTTATTCACTATATGTACCACATGTTTATCTTGAACATGTGTTAATAAACATGGATAATCAATGTATGATGATCTGAATGAACTTTTAATTATTTATCATCTTATAATTAACAATAAAAATTGATGATTTATTGGGATGGGCTGTATATATGTTATATGTATTCAATTCATCCAGTGATTTAATCCCTTATATGTCTAAGTGTTCAATGTATCAAATAAAGTTGACTACATGAGGTCGATTTGGCACAGACTCTCTAGGAATTGTTGTAAACAATGAAATGGAGATATTGTGTCTCCCTTGTATTTCCTTATCTTGATAGAGATCCCAAAGGTGAGATATCTTGCTATCCACAACCATGTCATCATATTGATTCAAATTATCATTGTTTAAGGATGATATCTTAAAACACAAAACATATGTTTCATCATCTAGATATTTTTGATAGAGAGATAAATATTCATCACAAGAATCATTACTAGGTGCATCAAGAATAGGTTCTTCGTGCACATAAATATTCCTTATATAGAAAAAGATAATGTGTAAACACCTTTTCCACTAATTTAAATTTGTTCCAGTGGGATGTTTATCCTTCGTATTTTTGTATAAAATTGATATTTTTGAATCCATTTTAATGTTGTTTAAATAAAATAACATGAGTGGAATTTTATAACTTTATTTGATAAAATCTACCCAATTAAATAGATATTTTATTTAGTAGACACCAAGTATTTTATCGAAAACCAGCAACCTCCACAATATGATTTGGAATATCACATTTCATGGACATTGTAGTAGAAAGGATTCATATTCCCCTTCTTATTATCCTAAACATTGTTGGTAATGTAAATCAAATGGTTTTCGGTAGGAATTAAAAATTCCGACTATATTAACTCATAGTTCTTGGATATATTGATTGGACTCCCAAATCCTATGATACATAAATTGTATTTCCTCACCCATTTCCACTCCTTCACCACACATACTTATTTGATATTCAACCATTGATGTGAACAATGTTGTGTCAACCCAAAACCTCATGTATGAATTCCCTAAAAAGTTAAAGCACCATACCTTTGTCTGGTAAAGAACTATGAACTCTGGTTCGAGTTTAACTGAAGTAGTGAAAGGGTATACCAACTATATATCAATAATTGATATATTTTTTCCATTTATTCATAAATTTAAAATAATATAATTCTTATATGTGTGTTAAAATTGTGTATATTTACTTATGTGATTAACCATATCACAGAAAAATAATTACACATAAGTAAATTTACTTTATTTCTATCTTTCATTCTCTTGAATTAATTAATTAACGGGTTAGTGAAAATTCATCCATAATTAAATATCCATGGATATTAACATAAATAAAATAATAAAGTGTTATGATCATGATTTTATACTAATTTTTTGTTTTTATAGAGGCTGCTAGAGTAACTATTGAAAGAGGGAGAAAATAGATTGAACCATTTAATGTTCATGTTGATCATTCCACATTTACACCAATATAGCTCACATGGATTGATCTTTACTTCTCCTCAAACATAATCCATCTCCACCATCATGGGTTCTCTATCAATTACATTTGCTTTTACTCACACATAGGTGACCGGAAAAGGCTTTATATATAAGAAACCATGGGCATGTAGGCCCTTAAAAAATAATGAGAAAGATGGGAAAAATTATAAAAATTTAATATATTATAAAATTAAAAGAAACCAAAAAAATACAAAGGTTTTGTCTACTCTCATGATAATTTACAGACATGCAAAAAATTACACTTTAAATAAAACTAGAACTAAATTATGAATCACTCTTATTAAAGATAAACCGCACTCGAATCAATTAATTTTTTTCATTAACTATTTAATTATTTTTACCTAATTATCATCAATGTTTCATTGTGATTTTCATCCATCATAATTTTAAAAAAATGAAATAACATTAATTAAAAATGTTTCTTTATATAAATATACCTTTCAGGAGACACAATGAATACCCATACAAATCTACTAAATATGTATTATACACGAATATTATTTACTCTTTTCAGATATGGAATACATGACTTATCACATACTTTAATGATTGGTAGTATCAACATAAATATAATCTGAATTGCCTGATTTTTTCTATAATGTATCTTACTTTATTTTGAAAATAAGTACAACTTTAATAAGGCTCATACATATTTTGAAGACCTAATAATTATGAATAAATTAACTATATATATATATATATTAAATCCCCCCAAATGGAATTTCGTATAAACTTAATGATCACACGCAAGAACATGTCGATATGGTTTACATAGTATAATATATAAATTTTATATATGTGTAATTCTGTATAAGAACATGAGCTTTATAGACAAGATACACAGTGTGTATATATCTTATTGTGTATCCAAGGACCAATCCTAGGGACTCAGTGCGTAAACCATGCCTCATAAAAATTGTAGTACATAGTTTGTTTAAATGACTAGAGGGCGTGTACTGTAGTTTATTGTGGCCTAGATCAGCCTAGTCAATATGTGATGTATGTATTAAATACACCATGTTTCATCAATGCACAATGTTTGAATTCATTTCTGAATTAATTAAAGATGCATTGAACATAATTAGATGTTGTGTAACTTTAATTACAATATGTTTTCTCCTGTGTTATATAACTAGAATCTTTAGCATATACGAATGAGTTCATCGATTTTACATCATTAAAAAAATTAATCATATTGATTAGATATAAGAGAAACAATTTGGAAAGAGTCATATCTCTATATTCATATAAAAATAAATATTAAAAATGAATTGAAAATGGAATGGAAAATGACTAACTCGATTAAAAATCATTAAATAATTATAAATAGTCATTTTACAACTTTGATACTGTTTAAAGGCCCGGGAGCATTGGAAGTATATGATTGGTCATGTCCAAAATTTCTTTTTTATCATGATAAAAGATCAATATGAGATTTAAAATTGATAAATTTCAGGATCTATGGAACTAAATCAATGAAACAAAACAAGGGATATAATTTCACAACATGATAGTGGATCATCACATATTATTAATAATTAATTTAATCAATTATAGAATTTCCTTGTTGGAATTATTTCTTTATTACTGGTTCTTAAAACACATATTCATCACATAGTCATTATGTCACGTTAATAAATAAAATATTCCCTCTAGTGGTGATCCACATGTGATAAAAAATATCGGTATGCTTTTGTAAAAATCTCTAAGTGCTAGCATAGAATATCATATCAGTTATATTTTCCACCTTTTATCACCTCAAGAGCCACTTACAAAGTGTTCTACATGATCTCTTATAACTTGAGAGTGGGAGGTGGATGAAGATTTATCTCAATTCATGGGATATTTCATGGAGAGGGGATATCTCTAGGTACTGAGAGTACAATACATATCCATGAAGCACAACAACAAAAAAGATCTCTGAGAAAATAATATAATTCTGTTTATATTGCAATTGGGTAAGAAATAAATAATCGAAAATTACTCATTATTATTTACATAATCCCTACATGTACCATTTAAAATAATAATATTATTATTTTTATTATTTACTGACTTATAGGTAAGTCGGATATTAATGTAAATGTTATATAATTAAATAATATTAAATAATTATTAATTCCTACCAGACCATTAAACATGTCTGAATATTCCTCCATAATATTTATCGAGCCATAAACAATGACTATTTATTTATTAAATACATACCACTACATTATTCTATAATAAAATAAAAAATACTATATTCACTAAATAAAAAAATATTATTAAATATTTTGATCAAAATATATCCTTTCGATGAATTGGTGAGAGAATAAATGCGATCAGGAAAACATCAATAGTTATTGAACCACGTACGAGAATAAATTTTTTTCAATATTTTAAATAATGTATAATAATATAATTATTTAACATAGATTTTGGATACACATACTGTGTAACCCTATATGCTTTTCTCTCAGTGGCATTAGGAAACATAGCTTAAAGTCAAAGGATAACATCTAGAAACATGCAAATTCACCCACAAAGAAACATGTTAATGCTCCAATGTCATAATTCCTCATATAGATGATTAAAGTGAAATATACTCCTTTTATCATGATATCTCTAATCAATCTTGTTTTAAATTAGTTTCATAATCCTATGTGTATGATATATGTTACTTTCAATACCAAAAAATTGAACATCCCCAAAGAACACAATGAGCATGGATCTATTTAGGCTATATCATTTCTATCAAAAGGACATAGATATAAAAAAAATTAAAGAAAAGAATGGGAAAATATTTTCTTACATTATTCATTAAGTCAATACTACTCAGGACACAACAAACATATCTTACCCCACCACAAAAATGTGTCATTACAGTTTTCTCCAATACATCAATGTCCGCGATTCATAATACCCATTAATAATAATTATAAAGACTAAAGGTCAATAAAAACATCCATAATTTGGAATACCCAATGGAACATATAAATACATATTAAAAAATGGAAGGTCTCTTTCTAATAATATCATACAAGATATTACCTAGGGCATAAAACATGATAATGTTCCTCAATGTCCTATGAGTTTCCCTCACAAATAGCATATATCATTTTTGTCCCCAAATGATATCATCCATCTATAAAAAAAATATTTATAAATATCGTGATAACACATCAGAACAAAACATCTTGAATCACTTCGTACTAATCTCATATAATCCTATAATACAAGGTATGTTTATAAATTCATCTTTGGAAGGCATTTGTTGTGAACCAAAAAAATCCGAAGAAGAGGTGACACATCGACTGAGTGTTTTATTGAATTTATCCCTTCAAATAATTCACATATTTTTAAAACGATATGATAAAATAACTTTAGTATCCTTAATATAATGATATTTTATTATGTTAATCCCATGACCTACAACCAACTCATCCTCCCTCAAATGGAAAACAATACTGTTGATCTTGTGTAAGATGAACGACCACCTCACAAACTACCATTAGTTGTTTTACATTAATGCTTCACATATATGGATATAATGATTTTTATAATTTTCATATTTTATATTAATTAAATAATAATACTTTTTAAATTACAATAACACATATTCTTTCTCACGATCCATTCTTTAGAGAAAATGATGACATCCCTCATGTGTACAGTGGACTTCCAACTCACGAATCGATGTGATTCATTTTTCACATTTGATTTAAATGAATGGTAAAAAAGGTTTAATATGATTATAATTTGGTAAATGAATTAAATATTGATATTTATAGATAATAAATGTTCCATATACATTTTTATTTTACCATCCATTGAATAATTGATAATTCCATTCTTATTTATGTTGGGCAACCATCTCGTGAAGCGATGTGATTCATTTTTTATACCGAATCATATGGATGGTATGTGTATCATGGTTTAATTAAATAATATGATTTTAATAAAATGATGATCATCTAGGAATGACATAATAACACCAAACTTCTTTCCATCATGATCATTTAATAATTGAAATGTTACTCATGCATATGTACGACCCACTGTGTCCATGATTGTAACAAAGTACATTTTACATAAACATATTTCATGGGTCATTTTAATAGTGTAATTGATATTTATTTATTTCAATTATTTCATTATTTACATTCTGGATATGATTGGATAACAATTTAATGACATTTTCAACTACCCTATGAAATCTTCGACATATGAGTCATTTATCCTTAATATGTCCAATATGAAATTAATTGATTATGTAATTGAAATCATCATGGAAAAAATAATAAATGAAAAATGGATATAAAAAATTAAACAATTAACATATGTTTATTAGTCCATAGGGTATGAAATACACATGATTATTCATCCTCAAGGTGAGGTACTCTTAACTCAATTCCAATTTTTAGGATATCTATGAACTTCATTGACAAAATTTTTCCGAGAATATGGGTGAAATGAATTTTGATTTCGTTATGATTTTCTTAAAATATTATTTTCAAGGATATAATTTTTTTGAATATAATAACATCATTGATTAACTCTCATCTCAATGATATGGTCTTTATTAGCATTTCTCATCTGAAATATAAATATGTGACACATACAAAACATTCACAACTTATTTCATTATGTGGTGTATGCATTGTCCCTTTTGATATATTACATCATGAATCTATTTATATTCATTTTATTTGATGTTTTATTTTATTTCATTTTTTATGGAGCTATTGAATCATAAGTTCCCAATGTTTTAAGTGTACATTACATTATATCATCATTATTGAGGATATATTTTGTTTAAGTATTTCTTCGGGAAATTAATTGATATTTATATCATAATGTAAATTTATTTTATTATATTTGGGTTATCCATGATCATTTTTATTTAATATTACCAAGTAACCACTCCTCAAAACTTAAATCATTGATAAACTTCTTTTGATAAGACCATAGTTCCTTTCTATCTTTAATCGATAATGAATTTCCTTCCATATTTTTATTTTCTAAATATGTTTCCAAAAATATTTTTGCAATAAATATTGGAAAGACAAAGTTCAATAATTTTTTTATTTTTAAACATTGTTTTATAACAGATGATAAAATCGAAATCATCGAATGCCATAATTTCTATATCAATTTTTATTAACCAGCATTGAAAAACCATATCTATCAAAATTATAGATTACATTCAATAGGTGTTTTTATAGAATGAAAATAGATAAATGAGATATATTTGAGGGTTTCAAAAAATAGTTATTTAAAAAACCTGCATCAAAAAAATAACTTTCACTCATTCGAAATTTGTTTTGTTAAGACATTTATATCTATAAATGGGGCTTTCAAAATATCTTTTTTATAAAACCAACATTTAATGTTGATATTTAAAAAGAAAAATTAATTACAGAATCCCAAGCCTGATATACAACGGATACATGATACTTGTTATATAATACAAAAATAAAAGTGATACAATACAAATTTAAAAAATTGATATATTTTATAATAATTTTCATAAATATAAAACTAAATTAAACATAATATCAATATTAATTACTACCATAAAATATTGTGAGAATATTTTTTTTGTTGGTTCTAATATTTTAATTATATGAAGAAACATCGTAAAAACTGCAAAAAATGGTTCAAATTTTTAAAGTAAACTTGTTGTTTAAATTAATTCTGCTTTAATGATACTAACCTTTTCAAAATATTTAACTATTGTAGTCATTATTATCTTATAAAGGATTCTTACAAAAACATAATATCCACTTTCAACATTCCCTTTTTATGAATAAATATCATTTATGAATCCATTTTTTTGTGACTAAAAACAATAAATATTGAATAAAAGTAATTTATTCAATGGTATGACAGTTTTTTTCTTGAACATTCACGTATTTATTTTCCTCTATATCAACTGTTAGAAAGAAAGCCTTGTTAAAAATAATACATATCATATTTCATTTTAATTATTATTTATAAAAAACTTATGTAAATTGAACAAACTAATATTAATGAATTAAATAATGGAATAAAAGTTACATATTTAACCTTTTACTAATTTTTCTTTGAATCCAACCGAGTAAAGAAAATAACAAACATGATTTTTATTCTTTTCTAAAAAATATGAATAACATCCAATTTCCACTAAAAAATAAAAAAATTACCATTAATTATAGTATAGTGAACAGCGGTTCATAATTATATATTTTTATTACCTGTTAATGAATGGAAAAAAATAAATAAGATATTTTCATGTTTTTTAAACTTTATGTTATATATTAAATATTGATATATTATCTCACAATATGCCATATCTTTTGAAATGCAATTTTTTAAAAAAATTACTTAAATAGAAGTGCAGTCACATTGGGCACAAATAATTAGGATATACCAAATTAGAAAATAATTAAATTATGATAATATACAATATTTTTACTTAATAAAAATAAATTTATTATTGAAATTTTCCTATATAGAAATCAACTGCAACAAAGGTACAATGCACTAATAATAATTTTCAACATCCATGATGTCAGTTTTAAAAATATTTAACAAATAATATATTAACATATATCATTAATATTAATAATTTATAATAATTCTCTATTATATGAAAAATATGTGATAACATTGTTTTTAAATCATCTTCATGAATAATATATAACGGTGGTTGAATATGAAATTTTCTCTTCCATTGTAGTTATTCCTTCGATATCAGATACCCCTATATAAGGTATGTTATAAAAATATTATATTTAGTTTTAAATTTAATGATGAATAAAAATAAAAAACAAATCAAACCCCATATTTCAGATAATGATAATGATCTGTTGACTAATGTATACAATAGTAAATATTCATTCAATCTATGGACCACTCCCTAGTAGCCAGTGACAATAGAGCAGATGGATCAATAATATCCCGCACTACTACTCTTAAATGACCCAAATTTATAAGATTGTGATGTATCTAATCTATAATATTATGTATAATTATTTATGATGAAATATAAAAATGGGGATCCCCAATAGGCAACTCATAGTACATGGATGATTCTCAATGATGTGGTGGTATATTTGCGATAGATGGAAATGTAGGTTATATTGGCTACACTATGTGCACTGGATGAACTGACTATATTGGCTAAATATACCTCATTTATTTTATAGGAATAGATTATACATATGATTTAATATTATCAAACATTGACACATTAATGTTTTACAACTCATCCAATAAAGAAAATATTTTTTCTATATATTCTGAACATAGAAATATGACATTAGGGGTGCGACTAATTTTTTTTAAACAATTAAACACAGTCCTAATAAACATGAATGACACTAGAGTGTTCTAGATTTCCTAATCCAATTGTAATAATATCCTTCCTCACCTCATATATAAAGTTCCCCAGAGTCATTTTATCTTGAAGGGAATGATAAAAGCATATTTTTAAATTTAATATGTTTAGGATAATCTAGTATATAGTAATATTTCTGTAAATAATTAAGTAATTACTTAAAATATTATCATCCACTTCCGTTATTGAATAAGTAATATAGTTTCACTTAAAATAAATTATCTCACTTTTCAATTTTTCATTATGAGTGGGAGGAGATATAGGATTGAGTGTAACCTCTTTAGAGATGCTACATGACTTGACTCTTAATTCCCTACGTTTTTAGGAAATCATATGTTCCTCTAATAATGAATAACTAACACATGATAATGTGTGAGGGTATAAATTGTGAGACTTTATCTATCGTTTACATTTATATGATTCCTATTACATAAGAAAAAGTAATAAAGTAATGAAAATTTATTATAAAAATAAATATTACAATAAGAAAAAACCTAGAATAGAAGCATCCACCTTTTGACTGAAGATAAATTACTTCCATGAATTAGTTTCTATAAAATCATACTTTTAAAAGGCCCCAAACATAAAAATTACATAATCATGATTTTTTATCAAGAAATTAATTTGTTCTACCTTGAAGATCTTATCACGTTTATAGTTTTATAGAATTATGCCATAAATTTTACATCTAAAATATTACAAAGTAGACACTTCTACACCATCAATTTTTTTACAAAAAAATAAAAATCAATAAATAAAACAAGAATTATTTTCTTGACAAAAATCTACTTGAAATCTTCATTTATCATAGCCTTCCTTATACCCTCTGAAAAACATTTCAAAAACGTTGGATGAGCATAAATATCTCAGTACATGATACAAAATAAAGGATTAAAACATTTTTCCATGAATACATACAAATTGAGAAATCATACTTTTTGAACATAAAACATAAGACCTTTAACATAACTAATGAAATAGTAATATGTATTAATAACATATAAAAATAATAAATCATAAAGTTAACTTTTTTCCTTCCATAACATTTTTACATTGTAGCTTTCAAAAAACATAGGGAGATGTGTTTGGAATAACAGTCACATTATATTCATTAAATCGCTTAAGAAAAATAATAACATTTACATCTTTCACGTTACCCAATGCATTTGAGAGCTATCTTGAGCTCACCTGCCATAGGATTATCATGGAACCACCTGTATTTTTCTTATCATGTTACCACTAATAAATGTTTATGTAAAATTACATAATCATAACACATAAAAGAAGCATAGTGGAATGTTAAAATTTCAACATTTTAATCACAAGACATCAGTTTAAGATATTCCAATAATAAATCATTCAAAAAAACACATTTAAAACATTTAGAATTTATTTTTTGAATCAAAGTGTCACACACCACATTGAAACATTTAATGGAATATTTTTTTTAAACATGAATGTCCATGTAAATAAATCCTTAAAACCAATTTGAAAATATTGGTATTTCTGAGAATGATTTATAAAAATAAATCTTTAAAACATTTAAAACGATGTTTTAGTTAAAGTGTCTCCTACCACTTGAGAAATAAATGGAAAAAATTAAATAATTAATAACAAAAAAACATATAATATCAGGAGAATAAGGATATTCATGATATAATACATAAAATGGAACTATATACACCCTATAAAAGTAAATTTCTTCATAACAAAAAATATGTGTCATTGAATGTAAATTGAGATGAAATCCATTATCATGATCATATACATAGATAAAGGATAAATCAAGGAAATAATCATGTGTGAAAAATATAAATACGCCCAATATAAGTTGATATTCATCATAAAACAATAAGGGGTCATTCACACATATTCATGGAAAAACAAAACCACTGACATGGATATTTAAATCAATGAATGAATATTAAGGTAAGATTTTCCTTAAAATGTTCATATAAATGACATAAGAATTTATCAATAGGGTGATTATGCGTAGAAGAAGTATATACATACAAATAAAATTTGAAATTACAACATAAATAAACAAATAATATTTCCACACATAATCTTGGCATAATATAATAAACGAAGTATATGTAAAACCCAATGAGTGAAAATTGTGTTTAGAAATTCACTTATGAAAATTTGCCAACCGAACGATGCCACGTAAAATTCAGAAAATGAGTTGATGAGATAAAAAATTGTATTTCATCACATGGAAATAAAATTTATATCAATGTGGATGTAGAATAAAATGTCTCAACATAATAAAATTTAAATTAAAATATATCACATAAAATAAGTCTTTGAATAAAAGTGGTGTGTGAATTGTTCCTTTACAAATATCATTTTGATAATAAATTAGACAGATTATGTATATTCACTATAAATAAGAACAAATAATGTATAAATACATGATAGTATATTAAAATTTATATCTCACATAATCATTTCCTTACATAATCAAGAATTATAAGATTAACCCAATGAATGAAAATTGTGTTAAGATGTTACCGTAACTTGAGTTCGAGTTGACTCATTAATTATTTATATTCCTAAATAACAATCGTAGGTTAATTTATATGTACATAAGAAAATTTTTCTTGTTTATTATTCTTTTAATATCATGTAATAAAAATGAAATAATTATTTCTGTTCATATCGGTCATTTTGTCGATATTCGGTACCTAAGTCGAAAATGAACATGTTTTGATCTAAATTGTCTATGTAGTCAAAAGGATATCATCATGAGGATATTATCAAAGATTTATGTATAATATATATCCAGTATAAATTTATTTACATAAATTATATATGTATTTATAATATTAAATAACATTTGAATATTAGAAATGAAATGCACCTTTCATGGATATAGTAAGTTGTACGTACGCTTAATCTCTACTTTAATTTATTTTTCAAATTTAAATGAATTAAAAAAATTATTAATAGTTTTATTATAATTATAATATAAAATAATAATTTATATAATTTATATATGATCATTAACACCATTCTTTACACATTCCATGTATGGCATGAATAAGTCATATCACTTTGAGGGGGTGGTAGTCCACACTTCCTTAAATGAAATTATCTTATTTACACATTTTGGAAAGCACAAAATCATGATTTAAATGAAAAATACAGAATCATAGAGAGAATATAGAATTAATATATATCATATAAAAATAAAATTTCATCATAATGGCCACCCTAAGAGGTGCTATTTTAAAATCGAACAATCATCATTTCGTGAGGCAGTAATTCACCGTACACATAAACAATGTGTTCATATCAATTAGATAGAGGTGTGTGTAAGTGCAGTTAAAATAATTCTCATAAAAACATCTTAGTATATTAACTATACTTTCTTTGTTATGTAATAAAATAATAAGAATATAATAGTGAGTTGAGAAGTTAAATAATTGAAAGGAACTTGGGGTAAAACGTTGCCTCTAAATTGGGTCACATCTTCGGATTTTAGCCAAAAAGCTTTTCTGAATTTCCTTCTCCCAATGGTAAGGATTATAGGAGGAAATTATGGATGTTCGAAGATTATTGGATCAGAACTTGGTTGAACCAAGTGTCTTGAGAGGTATGTGTAAATGGGTAGATGGGATTCCCTTTTATAAGAGGGAGGATGGCCACTTTATAAAGGTATTGAATTATTACTTTATTATAAAATGATTTTCTATTTCAAATGTTCCCAAAGTCATTTATTTTAAAAATAATATAATTTTGGGTCTAAAACCACTCAAAAAATTGGTTTCAGACAATCCTACTTTATAAATTTAACCTGACCTTTTATCTTTAACACGTAGTTTACTAATTTTTCTCTTACAATGTCATCTTGTATATTCATAGTATATGGAAAATATATTTACTATAAAATGAAAATAATACCTAACGTGATTCATTAATTACAATTTCAGTAATATCAAAGTCATTTTTTCAGAATCATATATTTTTAAGATAATTATATCATTTAATAAAATAATATTTATTTTAAAAATTCATTTATTTCATTTTTTTGATATTCATATCATGAATTTTTAAAAATCCATAACAACATGATTATTTCTAAAAAACATCATAAATTAAAATATAACAATTCATAAATATCTATAAAATTCTTTAATAGAATAAAATTTTTTAAAAGACATTTATTTTAATATTTATAATCTCATTTTTTTAAATCATTTATTAATAAGCTAGTCACTACATCATCATTATGTCATAAATATATTATTTTATTTGATATCAAAAAATTATAAATAAAATACCCTGATGTATCAAATATTCTTATAATTAAAATCACTATGTATAGTTTATTTGATCACTTATATAACCCCATATAAACTTTTTTTAGTAAAAGATGCATGTTTATGTCATATTTTTCATTACCTTAAATGTATTCTTATAAAATTTCATTATCACTATTATGTGATCTATGGGGTCCCAAAATCGATCAAAGGATTCCCATGGTCCAAAATATATCATCCAATATGATAATAACATATTTTAGTATAGTTTTTTAATATTAAAATATTAATTTTTACCCTTATTTACCATATTTACCATTTAACCATGGAAATTAAAATAATTATTGAAGTTACTATTCATAATGGTGAAAAATAAAAGGTAACTATTTAAAAAAAATTAAACATATGATTCAAAATATGGAATATATTTATCCAAACTCAAAATAGGGAAGTTGTTGTAAATAATATAAAAATAATTACTGTTGTCAAAACCAAAAAGCGTGTTTTTAAAAAGTAAAAACCACCAACAATTGACTTATGTTTATGTTCCATTTAAATGTAAAATTACATCCAATGACCAGAAATGGATTAAATGATAGAAATAGAGCCCAATTATAATTTAAAACCAATTAAATGTACAATCTATATATATAAATAAAATATTTTAAAATGTTGATTTTGAATATAAATGTCGTATTTTTCACTAGTTATTAAAAAATGAACTTTATCATAAAAAGACCAAACGTTCATCAAAATTAAAATTATAAGTCCCTATTCTAAATTTGTTTTATTTTTTAATATAGAACTTATAAATGTTTAATAATATATATTTAAAAAGTGTTCTCCATTAAAAGGAGGTAAAACAACATTTTAAAAATATTAATGTATATAATGCTTAAAATCAGATTCATTCCTAATTTAGGCCTCTAAAATTTATTGGGTAAATGTAATGAAATTTAACAAAATTGTAAAATCATACATTATTTAGTTATATTTTTCCCTCCAATAGAATACCTAGGCGATAACTACCATTTAAAATAATAATATTGTTATATACTTTTTCAGTATAACTCCATGTTGCGTGAAACATAAGATTTTAATGAAACACATTGTTTCGTGTAGAGCATGCTATCAGAAAAAGAAACACATTTGATGTAAAATTACTATATTATTCTTAAATATTCATATTAATGAAAAATATTGTTATTCTATAAATACCTGGGATGTTACATCCTTCTTCCTTTTGGAAATTGTGTTCAAACAAATTTACAATTAGACTAGGAAACATCATTGAAAGTCCCACATCAGAAACAAAAACTCAATAAAATAATCACTTTAAAATAATGAAAGAAGTAAAATGTTAACCAAAGATATCACATACTAGTATTACAGATAGATAATCATGGATATGGATGAAAAACTAACCATCTAGTTATGATAGAGGGTGATAAAAAACATGATGAGGAGAAAGTTAACCACCATGAATTCACAAACTTGTGATGGTTTAAACAGCCTTCGATTTGGATATCAGAAAAGATAATGTACAATGTATTTTTATTTATGTTGCATTTCAAAAATTTGAGGAATTTATTTATGAGACAGAATATGAACATAAGGAAATATACTTAGTTTTTAAGTAGAGTTTTATCCATTAATAAATTTCTACCATAGACTCATATTGTCTCCAAATGTTGAGTACTAATGATCACTCGGTCATACACGAAGAACTAAAAAAGATGAGTCTGTGGTAGAAATTTATAAGGTAACCTTATAAAAATGATCAACTAATCTTTAGTACTCATTTTTAAAGAAGGGTGACATACTCTAAAAGAATCTTTTGACTAAAAAAGAAGGGAACCTTTCACCCTTCTTTAAAAATTAGTGAAGGGAACATTTCACTCTTTTTTAGTCAAAAGATTCTTTTATAAGGGAACCTTTCACCCTTATTTTTTAGTTAATCTACATTATTTGTGTTTATTTATAGTGAATATACCACAGACTCATCTTTATAAGGGAACCTTTCTGCTCCCTTATAAAAATGATCTTTATAAGGGAACATTTCCACTCCCTTTGAAGAATTTTCCGATGTGTCTGTTCCACATCATTTACACATAGGCTTTTGAATATACTAACCTTTATTATAATTACCTAAATATCCTTAAAGATTCATTTCTCTCATATATGATGCCTATGAAAAAGAAACTAGGCTCAAGTGGTCAATCATGACTCCTCATAGTTGGCTGAGAATAACCACATTATTTCTCATTGCATGTCCCATTTCATTTAGTTGATTATTCAGAAAATAACCACAGTTTCCTTCACATATATTGCTACATTGGTACATCTTATATCAAACCATTTAAACTAAATACCAAAGGGTAATGTGATTATATCAGTAAAATCATCATATTCTATCTTATGAGGAGGGTAAAAACTAAGATATACTTCGTTATGTTATCACAGAATCATTCAAATTATCTATAATAAATATGAATCTTTATAATATGATAAACATGGTGGTTATATAAAACATGTCACTTGTGTTTAAATAATACCCTATAATCTATAGTTATCTAAACCAACCTTTGATGCCAACTATAAGACCCAGCCTTAAACATTACATAATATTTATTTTTGATCAAGAAATTGCATTCTTCAACATTGACGATTTGTTCAGGATTAGATATTTGGAGAATTATGCCATAACTATTACATCTCAAATAATACAAATTAGACACTTCTACACTATACAATTTTTTTCACAAAAATAAATCTCCATAAATAAATAATGAATTATTTTCTTGATAAAAATCTTCATGAATTCTCCCTTTCTCTTACCATTCCTTATACCCTATGAAAAACATTTCAAAAACATTGGATTAGCATAAAAGTCATAGTAATGGATTTAAAATAATGGATGAAAACATTATTCCATGAATGAATAAAAATCAATAAATCATACCTCTCAATAATAAAACAAAATCTATTTAATATTTCACTTGAGATCATAAGATTTATCAATAAAACATAGAAATCATAAATCATAAATGTATATTCTAGAATCCATAACATACATACAATGTAGTTTTCACAGCTACATAGAGAGTTACATTTGGAATACATATCAAAGTATATTCCCAAAATCTCTTAGGATAAACATTAATGCTTAACTCCTTCACATTACCCAATGTATTGGAGAGTTATTTTTGGCTCACCTGCCAAAGGATTGTCACGGATCCACCCATATTTGGTTTATCACATAACCACTTATAAATATTCGAAGTACCATTATATTATCATAACACATAAAAAAAGAATTAAAAAGTGATACCATTTCAACATTGAAATCACAAGACTTCGGTTCGTGGTATTGATATAATCATTTCATTAAAAAAACACATTCAAAACATTTAAACTGAAGATTTTTTAATCAAAATCTCCCATAAAACATTGAAAATTATAAAGTAATATCATTTAAAATCCTTAATGTACATATAAATAAATCTATAAAACCATTTCAAAATTATGTTCATTAGTGAGATAAATTTAGAAAAATAAATCTTTAAAACATTTAAAACTATGTTTTAGTTAAAGATTCCCTTACAACTAAAAAAATAATTGAATAAAAATAATTACAGAATAAAATAAAAAAACATTTAATATTATTAGAATAAGGAGGTTCATGATATAATATTTCAAATGGAACTATATACAGTATATAAATGTGAATTGGTTCATAACAAAAAATATGTCCTAATGGAATGTAAATTGAGATGAAATCCCTTACAAAGATTTTATCCTTATATAGTGGATAAATCAAGGACACTATAATGTGTGAAAAATATAAATAATCCTAATATATGTTGATATACATTGTTAAAAAATAAGAGTTCAGTCACACATAGCCTTGGAAAAAAAATCGTTGACATGGATATTTAACTGAATGAATGAAGATTGAATTATGATTTCCATTACAATGTTCGTATAAATGACGTAAGAATTTATCAATGGGGTTATTATGTGAAGAAAAAGTATATCAAAACAAAGGGAAGTGGAAATTACAATGTAAATAAAAAATTTATTCCACACATAATTATGGCCTAATATAATCAATGAAGTATATATAAAACCAAATGAGTGGAAATTGTTTCAAGAAATTCACTTATGAAAATTCGGCCGCATAACGACGTCACTTAGAAATTCATAAAATGAGTTGATGATACATAAAATGGTCTCTCATCACATAGAAATAAAATTTAAAACAATGGTTATATATAATAACATATTTCAAAATAATAAAATGGAAATTTAGATACATACTATAAAAAACCTTTTGACTAAAAAAGAAGAGAGAAAGGATCCCTTATAAAGATCATTTTTATAATAAAATAGATTGATTATGTAGATTCACTATAAATACACACAAATAAGGTTTAAATACAATATAGTATATCAAAAGTTATTTCTCAAATAATCATATAAAGTCATAATCTCAAAGTAGATGATTAACCCATATAATATAAATTGTGTTAAAAAGTTCATGTACCTTGAGTTTAACTTGTCTCGTTCATTATTTATATTCCCGAATAACAATATTATGTTAATTTAAACATTATTCATAATATTTATCAATTTTATTGTTAATTTTGTATCATTTAATAAAAAGTATATAATTATTTAAGTTCATATTGGTTATTTTTTCGATATTCAGTACTTGGATTTTAAAATGAACTTATTTTGATCTAAATTTCCCCTGAAGTAAAAATTACATCATCACCGGAATATTATTAATGATTTAAGTAACATATATATCCAGTATATATTCTTTTTAAATAGTCCATGATATTTGAAAATAATGAAGGAAATGCACTGTTCATGAAGACTGTAAGTTATACGTAAGCCTGAACACTACTTTCATTTTTTTATATTTAATGAAATAAGAACTAAATGATACATAGGTATATTTTAATTAAATTATAATATAATAATTTATATACATTAAATAATTTCATTAATTCCAGCCTTGATATGTTCCTTCTATTTCCTGAATGAGTCATATCACTTCGAGGGGGCGGTAGTCTGCACTTCCTCAAATGAAATTGTAATATTTACACACTATGGAAAGCATAAAGGTATTATATAAATGAAAAATAAAGAATCATAGATACAATATAAATATAATATATATCATATATAAATACATTTCAATCATAATTCCCACCATGAAATGTTCTAGGAGAAAAACAAAAAATCATCGTTTCATGATGGAGTAGTTCGCCGTACACCGAAACAGTATGTTAGTATCCCTTAGATGGAGGTGTGTGTATGTGTAGTTAGAATCCCTCTCATAAAAACATCCTAGTATATTTTGGATACTTTTTCTATTTAATAATGGAATAATAATAAAATATGGTGTTGAGAATGAAAATAATATAACGGACCATGAGAGAAGATGTTACCTCTAAATTGGATAACTTCTTTTTAATTGATCCAAAAAGATTCCTTGAATATCCTTCTGCCCACGGTAAGGCATCCAAAACGGAGGGTGGATGTTGTGAGCTTAATTGATAATAATTTATATTATCCAAAGGGCTTGATAGTTGTGAGTAAATTAGTAGATGTGATTCCCTTTCATAAGAGGGTGGAGACGCACATTAGGAATGAATTGAATTATTATTTTATTATAAAATTATTTTCGTTTCAAAAAGAACACAAAGTCTATTAATTAAAATATAAGACGCTTTTGGGACTAAAAATACTCAACCAAGAGTTTTTAGGCAAGTCTATGTCACTAATAGAACCTTATCTTTTTTCTTTAACCCCAAGTTAACAAACTTAACTCTTACCATGTCTTCTTTTATATTCATACTATATGGATAATATAGTTTACTATAAAATTCCAATAAAAACTAAACTGTTTCTTTAATGAAATTTGAAGCATTATATATGTAATTTGGACAAATATTATATTTTTATACTAGTATATCATCTAATAAAATAGTATTTTTAAAAAAATACATTATGTCAATTTTTTCACTATTAATATCATGTATTTTTAAGAATCCATAACACGTTGAATATTTCAAAAAAAAATTATTAATTAAAATATAACTGCTCATAATCATCCACAAAATTCATTTAAGGAATAAAATGTTTTAAAATATATTTATTTTAATATTTATAATATCATTTATTTAAATCAATCATTAATAAGATAATCAATATATCATCATTGTGTTTTAAATATATTTACTTATCTAACGAATATTTATAGTAGAAGGGATCACTTTTAATTTGCATGGAAAAAATTGTTCTAATAAAATATACTTTTTATGTTATATTTTTCTTTACTTTCAATTAATTCTTATAAATTGTCATTATCACTACAATGTGGATCCACGGGGTCCCAAAATTGACCCAAGGATTCCCATGGTCAGACATATATCACCCAATAGGATTATGAAAAGTTTTAGTGTAGTTTTATACTATTATAATATTATGTTTTACCGTTATTTACCATATTTAGCATTTAAACATGGTAAATAAAATAATTACTGATGTTTCTATTGAAAATGTCAAAAAAATAAAAGGGTTTTATTTAAACAATATTAAAATTATGATCCAAAATATGGAATATATTTTTCCAAATTCAAAACAATGTAGTTGTAGTAATTAATTTAAAATTAATTATTATTGCCAAAACCAAAAAGCGTGTTCTAAAAAAATAAAATCTACTAAAATTTAGACATGTGTTTATATCCAATTTATTTTAAAATTAATTAAAATGAAAAAAATATGATTAAATGATAAAAACATAACCCATTTATATTTTATATATAATTAAAAGGACAATCTAAAAATACAATTAAATTTTATGAAAGGAAATTATGAATTAAAATGCATATTGGTTCACTGTTCATTAAAAAAGTCAACTTTATAAGAAAAATTCAAAAATTTCATCCAAAGTAAATTTTTATGTAATTATACTAAAAGAGAATTTTATTTTTTAAAATAGAACATATAAAAGTGACAAAAAATATATTTAAAAAGGGTTCACCATTAAAATATAATAAAATTGCCTTTTAAAAATACTAGAGTATTTCATGCTTAATATCATATTAATTATTATTTATGCCTCTAAAATTTATTATTTGAATATAAATACATTTAACAAAAAGTTATAATCATACATTAGGTTGTTCTATTAATCCCACCAATACAATGTCTAGGTGTTAACTACCATTTAAAATAATAAAATTATTATATTATTTTTCAGTATAACTAAATGTTGTGTGCAACATAATATTTTAATGAAGCCCATTGTTGTGTGTTGTTTACGATCTATGAGAAATCAACCCCTTTTATTTAAAAATAATACCTTATTCATAAATTTTCATAGAAATGAAAAAAATAATTATTCTATAAATACATGTGTCTCTACAATATAAGCCACGGATATTTATTATTATTAATCCCTAAAATATATGATGATGTCAAATGTTTCATAAAATCTCTCCTTCTTATTTCAAAAAAGGATAAACATGTTTTTAGTTAAATATGTCTATTGAAATTCAAGTGTCTATGTATTTGAATAAATATAATATTATGAAATGTATAATATTTAAACCATTATAAAACGAACTAAATAAAATTAGAAATTTTATCATTAGGGAATCTCATAAAAGATATTTCTTCATCTGGTCAACACAACTGCAATGAGGATATAAAATACTGATCTTATAATGATTATCTGTAGCCACGTGAGTCATAAAAAGTTTGCCATTTTTTGTATTTTGTGAAGTCTTTATCATCAAGGTTAATTAATAATAATTTATTTTTATGATCAGGTGAAATATTTGGTAAAACATTATCCTCACACCTATTATAGTTAAGTAACATTGTCTCCAAAGAAGAAGAAGAGTGAAAAGTAATTTTAAGAAATTTATGCTTAATTTTATTAAATAATTTAAATAATATAGATACATATTTAAATGAAAAACATACATACCTTGGTCTAAATACTTTAGTGTCTGTCATTTTGAAAAATGCATGCAACGTCAAAAAAGTATGTGTAACTTTATTTTATCAAAAGTAAATTTAATTAATAAAATATAATTAATTTTTTCTGCTAAAATAAGAAAACAAACATTAAATTTTAAATGTAAATCGATCTTTAATGCCCTTGAACTCACACAAGGTTTGTGAAAATAAGGTGAACTCTATAAGATTCAACAATATCATATTTCATAAAATAAAAATAGTTAATTTAAACTTGTATAAATTTTTATAATATAATTTATTTTCTAAAAAAATTAAAATATGAAATATAATGTTACAAAAAAATTAATCAAAAGTCTTTATAAGGGAATCAAGATCTGAAAAATGAAAAGAATTGATGAAAAAGATAAATTACAAAACTTATTAGTAGATAATAACAAATTGATTATAAATATCTTCCTAAATAAATAGGAAAAATGTTTGGTGTTTTTTAATATTTCATTAGTATGATAAATTTGTACAACATGGACTATGTCTACTTTATAGTAATTTTTATCATCCGTATTTAATATAATATATATTGAAAACTCACAAAAATCCTAAACATCTTCATTATCAATAGCACTGAAATGAAATTTTCCCTTCAAAAATATATTCTACTACTCATTTTATGGATAAATAAGATGAAATATTTTCTTTCCATGTGATTCTATAATAAATGGTTCACACTTATAACGAAATTAATATAAACAAAAATAAATTGATTACCATCATGTTTCACACCAGTTTTATTATCACCTAATTACACTTACATAATATTATTATAAATTTTATATAATCATTTCCCATATATCTCAAATAACTCTCTAATATTTAGGACTACTGATATTTGGTTTTATATGTTTTCACTAGAAAAATGAAACAATTCAGTAAATACCATTTCCCCAAATATTTTGAACAGTACACTTGTCGTCTAGAATTTTTTTGTAAAATGTGTAATAATTTATATAAAAACCGCACAGTGTGATCACATTATGTGACATTCCCCCTACAAAATATTTTTTTGTTATTTCTATATATACATGTTGAATTTATATTTAAACTAAGAAACAAATTTCTTTTTATGCTCATTCATCAACCGATTTTCATTTCTTTTCAGATATCATACATTTAAGTACACTATGTGTTATTATATAAATATTTTAACCTCATATGTGTTGATAGAAATGTACAAATTTTTCTACAGAACTAAATTTTGTTGAATGAACATTGTTTTTAAGCCAAAAATACCTATACCTTCCCTATAATAATCAAATGAAAAGATATAAAGGGACTAGTATGCTCCAAATTATACAAATAATTAGTGAAAAACTAAATCAACTGTTCAAATACATATTTTTAAACAATATAGGCCTCTATTTAATCAAAATTTTAAATAAATCTATTGAATATTTTCAAATATATTTTAAAAGGTTACATCATACATAAATAAATTGGCCCACATATTATTATCCTACACACCATATGAATCACTAGATTCACTATTATATCAAAACAATTTGTACAAAATACATTTCTAATTCTAAAATTATGTGTGATACTTCATTCTCCAACAAATCTAACAAATTTGGATCAATGAATTTGATTCAAATGGATTTGAAAAAATAACACAACCTAATGATACACATTTTAATAGATATCATGAATATATCCATACACTATGATTGGAATCCATAATCATACAAATACATAGTGGTCATGAGTTTTAATAATTATTAATTTTAAATCCCTTAATTACACAAATTTATTCAAATATGAATAATATCACTTATGAATTTTACAATCATGGTGACAATGAAAAAAATGCGTCTTCAAAAATTTTCATAATTTTTGACTAGTCAAAGGTAAATATCTTTTATTTCATTTCATAGTTGGAGATAACTCCAAACATATTCCTATCGATAACAATTCCAATATTTCATGAAGTCCATATATTGTATTTCTTTTTATGTATAACAACATTTCAATGAAACCGTCATATATGTTTTTCTTAACATCCTTAACATCAAGTCTATGTTTTATCTGTAAAAATATCTTATAAAGTAATTCGACAGAGACTATTTCTTATGATTATTCTATTTATGACTATAAATTAATTTATTTCCAAATGTAAAATATATATTTTTGACATTGGTATAATATTAATCAACTAACAATTGTTATAGGGAAAATATTTTCTAATAAATTATTACATTTTTTTCAATATATGATAAAGACAATCAATTGAAAAAAATATTCAATGTCCAATGTAAAAATACTTTCATCTAAACTGAAATTTATAATATGAAGTATCTTCCTAAAAAATTATACATAATTCATTCACTGTGAAATTTATCGTGATAAGTTTCCATAATTGGGAAATTTTTTTAAAGAGATCAATATCAAGACATGAAAAATAAAATACTATTTTTTATATGCCTTAAGAAATTTCACACTTGTGCCTTTTTTATGTTTTAAATTTCCAATCAAAATTGAAAGATATAAATCAATATCATTTCCTAACTATTCTGGTCCATAAATAATTAAACTCAACATAATTTTTTTATTTCATAAACATATATGGGAAAAACATGTAAAATATGAAAACATTCTATGAACAATGTTGGGTACTATGGAAAAAATTTAGATTCATTCCATCTATTTACATCTACTTTATAATATTTTTAAAATACTTCCATAATTAGTATATATTTTAACAAATCTCTTCCACCATGGTGAATTATTACCCATCGGTCCCCCGAGGCCCATGCTGTGACTACCCCAAGCCCGCCTTCTATAGGCCAGGGGCTGGTGACTAACACCAAAGGCGTAATTACCTAAAACTGGGAAGGGATTTTCTTTATAACCTATCAACATAGATAGTAAGATAAGAACATGATTAAACTGTATAACCAAAAGAGTTATGAATTTAATAGGGGCGGGAATACAATCCCCACAGTAAAGGTAAATTTAAAACAGAAAACAATAAAACTGAAGAAAAAGAATGAAAAGAAGCTACTAGGACATCCTCTAGGATTCATACCTGAAGGGTAGGTACAGATAGAATCCTCATCACTCTAAATCCTTCCATCTCATCTATGCACTGACACGTTGTATGGTCTACCTCATGGCATCGTACTATCCTACAACTGTCAGCCTCAGTTAGTGATGTATGTTGTCTACAACCAACACAACAAGGTGCAGGTATAGCTTTTGCATGGGTGAGTATAACATTACTCAGTAGGGACCCGGAGACCATCAAGGTCTCTCAAAAATCCAACATGGATAAACCACAACGAATAAAATCAATAGATAAACTTACTTAGTTATATGCCCATACATATATCAAAGTTATCAAATAATCCATCTCAATCATGAGGGAAAATAGCAAATCTGACTCAGCTCAACCAAGATTTTTTTCAATGGGTAGTATCAAGTAAAAATCCCAATCACATTTTCAAAACCTCAACTGCTAGAGAACTCATCCTCTATCGAGTACAGTGGTCCTTCTGCGACACCATGGCGCTTTCCACTAAACTTGGACAGCTGAGGTACTCCTCCTGTCGAGTACCATGGGTCTGCTGCGACACCAAAGTGCTCCCCACCATGGGTCTTCCGTGACACAAGGGCACTCCCCACTACGGGTCTTCCGTGACACCATGGTGATCCCTGCTAGGCTAGTAGGGTCACTCTGAGTCAAAATGGTCTGTACTCCATTGAACTCATCCAGCTACTAGGTCTTCACACTACGCACTCTCATCTCTGGAAGGATCTGCTCCACGAGTTACTGGTCGATACTTAAACTATCACTAAGTACCCCAAAAAAGTACATCAAATGTCAGTGACATCATAGTGCTCTCAATGCAACATAATGCACGTCAATAGAACACCCAGTCTGTGAGTTATTATCCTTTTAGTCCTAGGGGCGCAGTTGGATTCATGCTTGATCCAACCAGACCATATCTCAAATATTCCCAAAACTCCAGTGGGGAATTCTCAAAGGGACCGACATGCTCCATGAATTCCAGCGTCGTTGATGGTTAGTCAAACGGATGTCCGGTGACAATATTATGGCCAAATGAAGTAAATGGGTCATAGTGGGCCCGAGTCCAGTCCGACCGGGTCTTACAGACCCGGCCCAACCTGGATTGGGTAGACCCTGCTTGGGTTGACCCGGCCTGACCAGTTGGGCTTGGCCTGGCCCCCTGGGCCCGGTCCCGTAGGACATGAGGTGCCACGGAGAGCCACAAGGGCGTGGGGCAGCTCAGCTTGGCCCGGGGCGGCTCGGCCTAGAAGGGTGCCGCAAGGGGTCGGGTCTGTCAGGGTGCTGTTAGGGCATGGACTAGTTCGGCCGAGGTGCCGCGTGGGTGCAGCTGGTTTGGCCACGCAGCGGGGGTGACATGTGGCCAGGCGTGGCCTGTGAGGGCAGCACAGCCAGGGTGTGACGCGGCTGGGGCATGGTGCAGCTGGGAAGCTGGTTTCGTGTGTTGCGGCGTCGTTACCATCGTCATCTCTATCGCCATCTTTCATCACATGAAAAAAAAGAACGACATAGGGGTCAGGCTGTGTTAGTTTATCCCGCACCCCCCCCCCATTTTTAGAGTGGTACCATATGGTTCATAAGAAAGAAGAAAGGAACGAGTGTGGGAGATATTTTAAATGTCAATTTCCATAATCCTTTGTTAATTTCTATTCCAACCCCCACAATGGAAAAGGAGGGGAGAACATGGAATGTATTAATCAAATAACATTAAACCCCTACCTTTTTCGTTGTTCATTGTCGGAGTCTATGAGGGAGAAGACGATATCTTTTGGAAAAGTCAGATGTCGATTCATCATAGGTGATGACATCCCACGTCGGAGGAAGTCCCGATGAAGAAACCTGAAGAAGGTCAGCATTTTTCGTTGGAAGAGAGTTCATCATTGGAGAGCGTAAACCTCCATGTGTTTGGCATCACGTCACATTACCAGCGCTTCATCGCATAGAGAAACCGTCCCAAATCCTCCTCCCAAGATCCATATATATAGAATAGGGGAGAAGTCATTTAACAATCATGGAATTTATGACAGTTCTTTTATTAGGAAGATTCCTAAATTCAGACGATGTTGTTACATAATTTAAAAGGGGGAAAGCCAATTAAAGTGGTGAATTGAATGAATTAATGTGGAGGAAGTCAAGAGGCTCATCCACATTAAATGCGGGGGACTTGGGAGGTTTCTCCCTCATTAAGAGGGGATTTGAGAAGTTTCATCCTCGGTTGGTCTCCACCACCAAATCCTCTCATGGGAGGTTAAGGTGTGGTGGTCCCCACCACCATAACCTCTCATGGGAGGTTAAGGCTTGGTGGTCCCCACTTCCAACCTCCATGTGGAGTGGTTACAACAAATAACATAAAATAAAATAATTGTTTATGTTATTTTATTATTTCCATGAAAAACCCAAAAACTATATTCCACCCTCGACAAACTGCCATCAAGGTGAATGCCTCTATAAGTGAAAACATGCGCTGCAAGTTCAATGATGCCCTCCGATTTTAATTCCGAGAACTAGTTGAATATTTATAAAAATCCCTCTCGTACATTCCCTGAACGTACCATAAGAAAACTCAGAAATTCATTCCGGGCACTCCGGGCCTCAGAATCACGTGCTGTCAACTTTCACATACACATAACATTCCCATTTATTTAAAAAAAAATTACATCAAAATTCCTGGTCATTACATTCTCCCGACATTAGGGATCTACGTACATGTAAGTCAGAACTCCAAACTAAGAGAACAGATGGGGGTACTGAGCACGTATCTGATCCTCCCACTCCCATGTTCTCTCCTCGAGGATACCGTTTTGTCAGCGAATGTGCACTATAGGTATCGACCTTCCACAATTGACCCACTCATTTCAATCCTCAATCTCAACTGGAAACTCTGTAAATGTTTCCCCTTCATTGACATCCAACTCCTCATGGTCGATGATGTGGGGAGGGTAGTGCACATAACCTCTCAACTGGGATGCGTGGAAGATTCCATGCACCCAGTGCAACATAGGTGTAAGATCTAAGTAGTATTCCACCTCTAAGTCTCTACTAAGGACCTGGAAGGGTCTGATCAATCTCGGAGATAACATGTCGCCTCATCCAAATCTTCATAGACCTCATCGGGGTGAGACCCATTGAAGGACGTAGTCGCCATCCTAGAACTCCAGAGGTCTCCATCTCCTATATACATAAGACTTATGCCTGCTCTGTATATTCTTAATCTGCTCCTGGATGATCTGCACCTTCTCTATGGTAGCCTATACCATCTCTGGTCCAACAAGTGATAACTCCCTTGGGTCATTCCAGCACAAGGGAGATCTGCAAGGTCGCCCATACAATGCCTCAAAATGTGCCATACCATTGGTGGAGTGATAACTATTTTTTTATGAAAAATCAATCAAAGTTATGTGTTCCTCCCGAATGTGACCAAAGTTGAGGACACAAGTGTGGAGCATGTCCTCAAGGGTCTGAATGGTCTGCTTAGTCTGGCCATCCATCTGAGGATGGAAGGTGGTGATCAATCAAAGATGTGTCCCGAAATCCTCCTATAACCCCTTATATAGCCGGGATGTAAATCATGCATCACAATCGGAGACAATCGCCTAGTGAACACCATGTAAACGCACAATATTTTGCACATAGAGGCGTCCCAAGCTCTCTACTGAGCCATGTTCTCTAATTGAGGTAGTGGGCCGACTTGCTTTGTCGGTCGAAAATCACCCAGATAGAGTCATGTCCCTTGGACGTACGTGGTTGTCCTATTATGATGTCCATGGATATCCCATCCCACTTCCACTCTAGTGCCTCTAAAAGCTAAACCAATCCTTCTGGTACCTGATGTTCTGCCTTCACTTACTAACAAGTGAGGCATCGAGAGACAAACTCAGCTACTAGTTTCTTCATTCCCGGCCACCAGTGAGGTCATTGGAGGTAATGTTAAATCATCACCACCCCTGAATGTACTGCAATAGGGGATGTGTCGAAATCCCTAAATAATTACTCTTGAAGTGACACTGGTACCATGGTACATCCACTGATGAGAATGATGTGCTTCCCACTATTAGGAAATCCATCAGGTGCCTGTCCTGTGGATAACTGAGAACACCGAGTCACAGAGTCAACGTCCCCATGCTGCGCATCCCTCACTCGCAGAAGAAGTGGGGGTGTGACTTTAAGAAACTGTAGAAAGGCTACTCCAGCTCTATCCACAAAGGATATCTCGAAAGCGATTAGCTTCTCTGTCACCTCTCCTAGCAGCTGTATCCCAAATCTCTTGCGGAGTGCATCAGCATCAATGTTCCCCTTCCCAGGAGTATATACTATCTTGAAGTCATAGTCCTAGAGGAACTCAAGCCAACATCGTTGTCTCAGGTTCCGGTTTTTCTGAGAGAAGATATACCTAATACTCTTGTGATTAGAGTACACTGTAAAGTTTTCTCCATCAAGTAATGTCTCCACGTCATTAAGGTGAAGACTGAAACTACTAACTCTATGTTATGGGTTGCGTAGTTCTGATCATTCTATCTCAGCTGCTGAGAACCATATGAGATCACTGCTCGCTCATACATCATGACACATCCATGTCTGGTCACTGATGTGTCATAGTAGACTACGTACTCTATTACTTCTTCTAGAAGACTCAATATGGGAGCACTAGTCAGCCACTGCCTCAGCTCCTAAAAGCTTTGATGGAATCTATCTAAACAGAAAAGGGTTTCCCCTTCTTCGTTAACAATAAAAGTGGTGCTGCGACTCTGGAGAAATCAGGTATAAGTCTTCGGTAGTATCCATCCAAGCCCAAGAAACTTCGTACCTCTATCACACTCTTGGGTGGCTCCCAAGAAAGTACCATCTCAATCTTCACTGGATCCACTGCAACTCCAACCTCTGAGATGACATGTACCAAAAAGTGAACCTCTCAGATCTAGAACTGGAACGTCGAGATCTTAACATAAAACTGGTGATCTCTTAGTGTGTCCAGTACTACTGGAAAATGATAGGCATGCTCCACCTCAGAATTTGAGTAGATCATAATGTCATCAGTAAAGACTACGACAAAGTTATCATGGTACAGAAGAGAAATCATGTTTATGAGCCCTATAAACATTACTGCTATATTGGTTATGTTGAATGGAATAACCAAGAACTCATAGTGGTCATACCAACATCTGAATGTCATCTTCTGCACATCCTTGTCTTGCACTTTGAGCTCGTGACTTCTTTATCTGAGGTCTATCTTCGAGAACCATAGTTCTCCCTTCAGCTGATCAAAGAGGTTGTCAATATTTTGGATTGAGTACATGTTCTTAATGGTCACCTTGTTTAGGCACCGATAGTCAACACAATGCCTAAAACTATCATCCTTCTTTTTGGAAAACATGATCAGTGCTGCCTAGGGAGAAATACTGGGCCGGATGAATCCCTTACCATTCATGTCCTCTAGCTGTACTTGTGGCTCATAAAGCTATGAGAGAGCCATATGATCTGCTGGTGCAGATATCAGTGTCGTCTTAGGGTATCGGTCAATGTAAAATTTCACCTCTCTACAGGGAGGTAGACCTAGAACATTATCAGGGAATACATCCATGTACTGGTCCACCACAATAGGATAACTAAGACTCTCCACTTCAATATCTCTGAGGTTAATGCTAGCCAACTGATAAGTGATCAGCTGTATCCTCCTCCGGGAAAGTCCATCCTACGCTGCAAAGGATCCCTTCTCACCGTTGAAGGTAAACCTAGTCCCATACATGTAGACACACCGCACATTTCAAATAATACAGTCTATCTGAGCATGGACTGTAGATAGCCAGTCCATACCCAAGAAGAAGTCTTAATGCCTTGAAGCCACTACTAGAAGATCCCAGTTGAAGCTCTCTCCTCTTAGAGTATGTTCGCACTACTGGCACCAGTGCGTAATCGTCGAATCCTCTCCCGTAAGAGTCACTAGTCGTAAGGATAGAGCCAACAGCTCCATTGGAATCTCCAAGCTCCGAAAGAGGGTAGTCACAATAAAAGAATGACTAGAAGATGTGTCTAGAAGGACTAACAGTAAGGTGTAATAGACACCGATCATACCTCGAATAATCTCTAGAGAACCCTGATCATAGGACTTAGATGCCTGGAGCTGAGCTCACCCTTGTCCCCCCTACATCATGTGGTTTGGGTGGACCTCCTTGTGGTGGCGTTAGCATCTCGAAGCGTCTCCCACCGCCAGCTGCACATACAGCTCCTCTGCCATGTCCTCATGCTCACTACGGACTGCCTTGGTCGAACATATGTCTCTTCCAAGGCGGTCCATCGACCGTTTGATGATCATCCATACAGCGGGTCGGACAGTCATGAGCCATTTGACCATGTCTACCACATGAGAAGCATGGACCACTCCTGGCATGTCTGTCTCTACCTCAAGTTCCCCACACAACTGACTCATGATTACGAGTTTTTACACTAGTAGGTCTGGTCCCCTTTGACTTCTATGACATCTCTATGCTGCCAGCTGTAGAGGACTCCGCTACGTGATGACTGGTAGTGGTTCTTGGTTCTTGTGGATACTCATCAAGGAAACACTCCCCCAATAAGTCTCTCACTTACACCCTTTCTACGTCGGGATGTTGAGTGAGATCATCATAGCACAAATCTCCTGCTTGATCCCCTGATTGAAGGTCCATAACATGAAGAATGGGTCATGTACCATATTCGTGGAGTAATGTGAGAGGTCTGTGAACATCGTTGAGTACTGATCCACAATCATGATGCCCTGATGTAGATGAAGTAGCTCCTAAATTCACACTTCACGAAGATTCATTGAAACAAACTCTACTCGAAATAGGCTCTTGAAGTCTGTCAAGAGAATATTCACCTCGTCATGGACTTGGAGCATCATGCTCCTCCATCTGCCTGCTGCTTCCTATAGAAGGCTGGTAGTAAGGGTCACCATGAGGCATGTTGGTGTTACTAACTGTCGGAAGACTCTCACTATAGCCTCTAGCCAATCCTCAGCTACATGTGGGTCTGTCTCTCCCAAGATCCTGGGTGGCCTCTGGCACCGAAACCCATGGAACGTGCTCATGCGGCATTCACTGTCTGCAGCTGGGGTTGGTGGAATCGGTGGCCCAATAGGGAGTGGTACTACAGGTTCCTACACTAGTAAATGGCCCTGCACCGAGGCCTTAATGCTCGACCGGCTATCGGTACATATAACTCTCATAACTCTAACTGGTTGTCTGCATGGAGGCATCCTAAAATGAAAAATATGAAACCAGGTCAAAAAAATATACCTGGTAAGATGACCTACTGAGCTGATTTAAGAAAAATTTTGAAATCACAAACGAAATTATTTTTTTCATGGAATGAGTCGGAAATCAGAAGACAGGGTCCTAGTGTATGGATACATCGGCTGTCGCACCAACACTGGACTCCCTGTACTGAAAACCGAAATCATTACCCTTAAACCCTATTTTGTCATATAATAGATCAGATTCATAAGTTATGTAGTATAATCGACTCCTATGATACCAATTTTTCATAACCCGTCCCCCGGGGACCTTGTCAGGACTACCCAAATCCCTTATTCCATTGGCCAGTGGCTGGTGACTAGCACCAATTGCGTAATTCCCAAAAACTGGGAATGCATTTCCTTTATAACTTGTAAACAGACACAACGTGATATGAACATGAGTAAAATATATATCCAAATGATTGCTGATGGTAATTGGGGACGAAATACAATCCCAAAAGGAAACATAAAAGTTCAACTGAATACAATACAACTAAAGAAAAAGAAAGAAAAGCAGCTACTGGGTCATCCTCCGGGATTCCTACCTAAAGGGTAGGTACAAATATCCTTCTCAGTACTCTGCATCTGTCCATATCCTCCATGCATGAACACGCTGTATGTTCCACCTCCGGGCACCGTCCTGTCTTGATACTCTCATCCTCATTCACCACTATCCATTGTCTGCAACTAATACAACAAGGTGCATTCATAGCTCATGCAGGGGTGAGTATAAACGATACTCAGTAGGGAGCCTAAGACCCTCAAGGTCTCACAAAAATACAACAAGGATAAACTAGAATGTATGAAATCAACAGATAACCTTAAATAGGTATATGACTATACATATACATAAGTTGTCATGTAATATATCTCATTTAGGAGGAAAACACAGAAAAATGACACAGCTCTACCAAGATTTTATTCTAGGGGTAGTATCAAGTAACAACCCAAATCAAATTTTCAAAACCTAGGATGTTATAGAACTCATCCTATATCAAGTACATTGGGCCCACAGTGACACCATGGCGCTTCCCACTAACCATGGATTGCTGATTTACTCCTCCTGTAGAGTACCCTGGGTCTTCTGCGACACCAAGGCGCTCCCCACCGTGGGTCTGCCGTGTCACTAAGCATGCTCCCACCCGTAGCCTGCTGACGTACTCCTCTTGTTGAGTATCATGGGTCTATTGAGACACCAATGTGATCCCCATTTCGTGTCATCCGTGACACCATGGCTCCCCCCGATGGGCTAGTAGAGTCACTCTATGTCAAAACACCGAGCAGTAGTCAGGTCGTAGCCAGCTACTTGGTCTCCACACTATGTACGCTCGTATCCAGAAGGATCCGCTCGAAGAGAAACTGGACTATACTTCAACTGTCATGAATCACCATGAAAAAGTATCTCAAAGGTCCTCCATTTCATAGGGGTATCAACGCAATAGATGGTGCATCAATCGGATTCCCGATCACTGAGTTATTAGCCTTTTAGTCTCGGGGGCCTTGATGGAATTGTTCTCGATCCAACCTGACTGTATCTCAACTATAATAAAAAAATCCCGAGGGGTATACTCACAGGGACCGACATGCTCCAAGAATTATAGTGGTGTTGACATTTCATCAAACAGACGTATGATTCCAATGTTATGGCCAAAAGAAGTAAATGGGCCATAGTGGGCAAGGGTCCGGTCTGACCCAGTCGGACTGAACCGGCCGAACATAGATTGGGTCCACCCTATTTGGGTCGACCCGGCCAGACCCATTGGGTTTGGCCCAGCCCACTGGGCCTGTCCTCGGTAGCCTCTATGGGGGCCTTGGAGAGCCGCAATGGCGTGAGGCTGCTCAGCCCGTCCCGGGGTGGCTCGACCCAGAAGGGAACCACGATAGGCGGATAGGCCGGGGCCCCACGATGGCATGGACCGGTTCACCTGGGGGCTCAGAATTCTAGCAGGCGGCGCGGCCGGTGGGGGCACCACCGATGAGGGTGGCACGTCCAGAGAGGGCTGTGCGTCAGGTAGGGCGGCGCGGCCGATGATGGTAGTGTGACCAACAAGTGCGGTGCGGCCGGCGACGCCGCGCGGATGGCGTGGGCGGTGCGGTTGGGGTGCGGCGCATTTAGGGCTTGGGGCCAGTTCCGCAGGCATTCAGAAGATTGCAGGGGTAGTGCGGGTCGCGGCAGCCGTAGGAGGCCATGTTGTTTCCTTCGTCATCTCTGTCGCCTTCTTTCATCATGAGGAACACCAAAAAAGAAGAACATCAGAGGGGTTGGTCCTTGTTAGTTTGGCCCGCACCCCCCCTCCCATTTAGAGTGGTAGCATATATTTTACAAAACCAAATCAAAGAACGAGAAAGGTAGATGTTTTAATCATAAATTCCCATTATCCCTCGTTAATTTATATTCCCAAACCCGTAAATGAAATAGATGGGAGAATATGGAAAGTGTTAATCAAATAACATTAACCCCAACATTGTTCATTCTTTGTTGTCAGAGTCTACAAGGGAGAAGATAAATTCATTTGGAAAAGACAGAGTTCGATTCATCATAGGTGATGACATCCCACGTCGAACATAGTCCCGAGGAAGAAGCCTGAATGAGGTTGGTGTTCTTCGTTGGAGGAGCATTTTTCATTGGAGTGGATAAACCTCCAAGTGTTGTGTGTCATGCCAGTTTACCAGCGCTTCGTCACTTGGTGAAGCCATCCAAAATCATATTCCCATGATCCATATATATAGGAGAGGGGAGATGGCATGTAACGATCATGGAATTTATGACGGTTCATTTATTATAAACCTTCCTAAATTCCAATGACACTATTACTTAATTTAAAAGGGGCAATCCAATTAAAGTGTGGTGTTGGATGAATTAAAATAGAGGAAGTTAAGTGTCTCCTTCACCTTAAATTAGGGTAATTTGGGATGTTTCTCCTTCATTAAGAGGGGATTTGAGAGGTTTCAGCCTAGGGTGGACCCCAGCACTATAACCTCTCATGGGAGGTTAAGGTGTGGGGGTCCCCACCACTATAACCTCTCATGGGAGGTTAAGGTTTGGTGTTCCCCACTTCCAACCTCTACATGGAGTGGTTACAACAGATAAAATAAAATAATAATGTGTTTATTTTATTTTATTATCTCCAAATAAACCCAAAAACTAACTTTCACCCTAGACCAACTGTCGTCGATGTGAATGACTCTTTAATCGAAAATCAGCGTTGTGAGTTCAGCGGTGGCCTCAGATTTCAATTCCGAGCTCTTGTTCAAAAGTTCTAAAAAACCCACTCATACATTCACTGAACGTACCTGATTAAATCTTTATAAATTCTTTCTTGGCACTTCGGGCCTCATAATCATGTGACGTTAGCTTTTGCGGACTCGTAAAATTTCCATTTATATAATAAAAATATTACATGGAAATTTAAGGTCTTAAAAAATGTGCAGGGTAAAGTAAGCTACCTTAAAATACACATACATATTCATACCATCATATCCTATTTTAATTAAATAAATTTGAAAATTGAAACTTCAAATTAATAGTTATGGGAAGGTACCAAATTTATTTAGAAGATGGTTTGGTGTTAGTAGCAGAAAATGAAAAAATAGAATAATTTGTTATCCATATTATGTCTTGATGTCTCAGATTTAATATATTTTGATGAAAATTGATATTTATTCCTATACAAGACCCAATCAATGGAGAAACATGTATCATTTTTATACACCAATCTCATTGGGAAAAATATTTTTCTACCTCATAATTGGACGTTGGGATCCCTTTTACTTATGGAAGTAGCTGTTTTAAAAGATCAATATATTCAATGACTCTTTTATTAGTCCACCCATTTTTTTCTTTCAAGTAAATTAATTTTTTAAAATTTGATGCTAATAAAAGTTTAGTGCCACCTAAGAATAACGGGTTCTCAAAATCTCCATACAATCAATTAAATATTTTGTTTTCTCTATGATTTAAATGCCATATTAATGAGTTAATTCTTCAATATAATCCTATATATTGGTTTTTTTAATTTTGTTAAGGTTTGATGTTGAATATTATGTTATTTTACTATGTTGGATCCAATTAGTTTAATTATATATGAGAATATATCAAATAAGATGATCCATGAATTCATTGAAATTTACCTTTTCCATATTCTACTTCATAATTCATAGAAATAAAATCAAATATTTTTTTCCATGTTTCCATTGAGGGAATTCCACTAAAACATGAAATACATTCTCATATTCATCTTTGGTTCTTTATAAATTTATCCAACAATGATCCATTAATTTCTTTTGATCACAATATAACAGGAGAATATATTAAGACATATATATATATATATATTGGGATGTCTCAAACAAGAAAACATAAACCCAAAATGTAATGGAGTTAAAAAAATTTGTGTGAGGGAGAAAGTTCACCATATAATTTTACAGTTATGAATTGTTAGGTATATTTAATTTGATTTATTGGAAAATATAATTTTTATAACCAATTATCACTGATACCCATTATTTATAATTATTTTGAAAATTATTTTAATATCGGTTAGGTAATTTGAATTCTAAATTCAGATTGATTTAGAAATAATTTTTAGTTTAAACTTCTAACATGAACCATAATTTGGAAAATTTGAAATTTTTATTCTGCAATGATGTTTGTGGGATCGTATATGATGCTTAAATTTCTATTATAAATTTATTATAAATATTTTATTTGAAAATAATGGAGGGAATTACTATCATGTAAAATGATGACCCTTTAAATATTTTTTATTTTATATAGAATAGGGAAAACACATTTCATTGTAATCATTATTGAGACTAATGTTGTATTAATTATGATATTAGATAAATATAAACAATACATGAGGTTGAAATTTAATTCACCTACCGTATGATGAATTTTTTTTCTAATTATTAAATTATGTTTAGGGGATGTTTCTTTATATAGAAAATGTAATTCATTGAATAGAAATCTAATTTTCCTTGAAACATTATCAAATAGTATTTTTTGTGTGAAAATTTACATGCTAATATATGTGGAATCTTTTATCAAGAGTGAATATAATTTTTCTATCATTAATTTGGTTGAACAATTATTGTTTTCCTAGGAACAAATCCAAATAATTTTATTATTACACTCTTGAAAACCCTTTCATGGTGATTATTCATGAATTTGTTAAACATTTTCTATTGAATCAAGAATTCATGATTTAGATTATGCTGTTGAATTATACATTTAACATAAATTTTAAATTAAACACACAAACAATTATTGATATATGTCAGAATGTAATGTTTATTGATGATATTTTATTAATTATGATACGCTATAGTTAATTAGAAGAAAATAAAAATCAATTATTCTGTTGGAATAGTATACCCATTGTTGAAATGTGTGAGTATCTGAACTCATATATGAACTATATCATACTCAAAAGTTTACAAACATAAAAAAAATGAAAAAAATTTAAATTAAGTACATAAATTATATTAGAAAACAAATGATAATCATAAAAAAATATAACTTTAATAAAAATGTTAAAAAAATTCTATTTGATAATAGAATAAATTAAAATAAATACATTCCTAAATAAATTTTGAAATGAAACATGTGCATAGTTTTTCTTCTAAAATAAAAAAATAAATTAAAATTTTGAATTTGTATAATGTAAAATATCTCTGAAATTCTGATAAACGCAATCAATGTCTAGGTAAACAGAATGAACGCATCATTATTGGAGAAAAAAATGTGAAAAATACAATGAAAAAATTTAAAACCGAGAATAAGATTAAATTTTGGTTGTGGATCAACCAGAGTAGATAGAGGATCACAAAACAAGGAATAATGATTTGATTTTTGGGAGAAAAGACCTGAAATGTGGAAAAAATTGACTGTAAGATATTTTGAACATCATCAAGGGTATTAGTGTGATGTTGGGTGCCATCGTCGCTAAAGAGAGAGATTACTAAGAGAAAAAAATGAGGGTTAAAATATTTTTAAATAACCTTTAGTTTCTCATTTATAAAAATAGATATTATTTATTTTTTTTAAAACATTTATCATCAATTTTTATAAAAAAACATTAAAATATTAACTGTAGATCTTTTAACGTGAATTCTATAACAAACCTATGATAAACCACCCCCATAACATTCAACATCTATTTTTAATGAACCGAAGTTGAAACCCCAATTTCAATGAATATGATTCTATTACTATATAATAAAATGATGTTTAAATGTAATTTTTCACATTTTTAGGTTCTTAGAAAATAATATAAATGGAATCATCCTGTCACATTTTGAATAAGGTAATTTTTAACTTCTATTGAATATGGGAACCAAATATGTTTTCAACATCAACAACATGAATTGTATTTACCTCCTCCATGACCATTATTTTCCATGATGCCTTTTTTATAATATTCAAAAGATATTTAATAAATATTATTCCACTATAGTTTATGAATATTATTTTCTCAGAAGTTATTTTCAAAGTGAAAATGTTATTTTCCTCAAGAATATTTTTAATCCTTTGAAAAGGATTTTCATCAGAAAAACCATTAATGTAATTTATTATATATAAATTATGTATATATGGATCTCACGTATATAACTAGTATATTTTACCTTCCTTTGTTTGGGTAATATATTTCATATGATTGTTTGTCAAATCCATTGGTTATGAACATTCCTTTGATTATGATATGAAAAAACATTATGAAACCCATATTCCTACCATGGGTAATTCCTATGTAATACCTTATGATTGATTTCATTTATGTGGAACATATAGATCTTGAACATGTTAATATGGGTGTGTCTAGATAGAGCTCCAATTAAATGTGTAAATCATTACTCTCATGAGGTGACATTTATGCAATTAGGGAGTAAACATAATCCATTATGGGTCTTTTTCAACCATGTGATGTTGTCTACGAAGGTAACATTGAATCATGTTTACTTCACATTTTGTGTATCTTCCAAATTTCTTGTGATTCCATGTTCTTATGATACTATGTTATTTATGTTATTATTCCATAAAATTATTCTTGTTCCTTTTTTATGATATTAGGTTATATCATTGACTCACACTTTATGTTCCCATGTAATGTTTATTCCTTAACTAGGATTTTTAAATCACCCATTTTTTATGTATACCAAAGTTTATGCTATGAATTTTAAAACATTTGGTGGAATTTAGGAGCTATTTATAGAGAATAATACACAGACGATTTATTTTAGTATAACTTGTATGTATTATGTATGTAGTATCCCTGATAAACTATGCCTTTTATATCCACATATATTTATTTAAATTATATTTATGCTAAAATCATTAAAAAATATGTGTAAAATTCTTGGGTGACTGTAGAGTCATATCATATTATAATTACGGACTTGTATACCATTTCATCCCAAAATGTTATTAAACATAGACACCCTTTTTTCAATAGTTCCTACTACCAGGAGGTATCACTATATCAAAAAATACTTGTTTAGTAGAGTCCCACCCAACCCATTAGTCATATCATTAGTAATTTAGTAATTGAGCGGAATGTATTATATGAAATAATATATGTTTCAATATATAAAATAAATAAAATTCAAAATGGGGACAAACATAAATATTAATAATAAAATGAAAATACAGATAACAAAATTTATTAAAAGGGGGTCAGGGAATTATATGTTAATAAAACCACAATCCTCCAAATGAAAATTAAACAAAAATAAAAGTACCCAATCATGTAAAATAATAATCCAAGATTTAATATAAAAAACGTATAAAACATTCACCTATCATAACCTTTGAGTATACCTCAAGAGAACTTCTCAATCAACCCAAACTAGTGTCAAAACCATATGATAATATGTGTTAGAGTGGGAAGTTTTTTATCTATTATTAATTTACTACAATATAGATGTATCTTTTTATAAATTCAAATGGACCATAAAATATTATCTATAAATAATAAATGAACTAGTCTACAATTCTTGGTAAACAGTGCACAAAATTTATTTTCACTTTCAATGTATGTGAATAATAATGTGACCGAAAATCAATATTTTTATGAACAACCAAAATAACCATAATGAAAAACATCCTATATAATATCTATCAAACAAAACTATACATATATTACATATAAATGACTCAAATGAAACAAAATGACATATAAGAGTGCTAAGAGATGAACCAAATATGTTGTAAACTATAATGAAACCCCATGAATATGCCTCTATGACCTTTCCCAACCATTCTATAATATAATAATAGTTATAACATGTTATCATTATCTATTTCCCATTAACAGGTATGTTTTTTTCCTTTCCATTACATAATACACATATAATTAGGTATACATATATCACTAGAGGAAATATATTAGGTGTGAGTAAATTATAAACAATATTTGTTCACCACCTAAACACTACATATATATCATAAAACCAATGAGTATACACTTAAAACACAAATCAATAAGTTAATAAAGTTAAAAAGTGAAAAATACTTGACACGAAAGTGCTGATTAGAAATAATAACCCTCTTACCATGATGTCAAATTTTACATTATATAGGATTTTACTAGAAAACTATATATACTTCAATCACAACAAATAATCAAATAAGAATAGAATATTAAGGTCTAAGAACCATATATCCCATTCTATGGGAATGGTCGATGTGTATAAAAATATAGATAACCATTAACCATTTCCCATGGGGAAGGGAAATGTATATAAAGATTCAAAGAATCATTATCACATTCTATCTTATATTGAAACAACTTCATTAGACTAGATAAAATCTTAATAATTCTATAAAAATAATACTTATCTTAACACAATATTAACCTAATAGTGCATGAAATCTATAAACATATATTGAAAACTATAAACCAACATGATGTGCCATAATATACATCCATAGAAGAAAAACATAGTGATCTAAACCATGGATAATGTATGAAATGGACAGATAAAAAGGAATTTCAGAAAAAATCTTGTTTTACATAACCCAATCCATCCACATGTTTAGTATTTTCTAAAATAAAAACATTTATCAAATGAGATGTTTTGGAGGATAAAATCACATAAATCCATTCCAATTATAGATAAAACAATAAATATTTTATTTTATAATAGGGTAAATATACCAAAATATATATTGAAATAATATTATATGAAAATAAGGTAGATTTCCATTACATAAAATAATAAGGAATCCATTGTAAAAATAATTCGGTATTCAAGAAATATCCTCCATGATAAATAGTAATCATGATCTTTTATGGTAATCTTTACCTCCATACTAACAAATATAGGATCTTGGAACTGTTTGGATAAATAATGAATAACAAAACAATACATATAGAACCATGGATCATGGAACCACTTCCATAAAAAATGAACACCGAAACGATAAATGTAGAACCCATAAAAATAGGGATTTATATTTATATCCAACTACATTAAACAATTTAGTAAAACCATATAATTAATAGTTTTTTTACCTATGGAGAAATGTAAGACATGTATAAAAATGAAATTAAACTATAAGAGGATTGGATCTTGGATCATGAGAAAGTTAATTAATGAGAGGAATATTATTTATTAAGTATTTTTAATGTGGTAAAATAAAGGATACCCTGAGTGAATAGGGTAATTTTAATAATTAAAATACAATTTTAAAATTAATTTATAAAACGATTCATACTATGTGAATGGTATAAGGCCACCAAATACTCGATGGATATAGTTGTGTCTACTGTAGACCACCAGATACAATCAGGTACCCAATGAGTTTATTATACACTTCTTCTCTTCTTCCACCTAAAAACATAGATATATACCCCTCTAATGCCCCATATAGCCAACTTACATCTATTATAAACCAAAATAGTTAAAATAATGATAGTACTACCATTAATATGATGGTAATTATAAAATACCCATAATCATGTATTTAAACCAAAGAAATATTCAATGGGGCTCATAAGTATAAAAAATAGGGCACACATTTTCAACCTCAGCCTCTCAATCATAGGTTTAATCTTTTAGATTACTAATTTTCCATTAAATCCAAAAAATGAGTAACCCTTCCAATATAATAATTCTCTATTTTTAGTCCACAATATAGATACTTTTTTCATGATAAAAATAATAAAAATCTAATTTTATGTCATTAAATCGGTTCAAATGAGTAGTATTAGGTTTGTGATTCATTATTTGTGAGACATGGAAAATATGAAGAATAATGTTGAATTTAATAGGGAATGTATCATGAAATGTAGTTTCTAGAAGATATTATAGGATCTCAAATGGTTCAATGAACCTTTTATCCATTACTACATATTTTTATATGCAATTATGACCTAATCATGTAAAAGAATAGAGGATAAAATGACCACCATCAACAAATGTTGATTTTTATATTCTTTGATAAGTGTATATCTTTTGGATGTATTAAGTAGTGATTAAAAATTTATAAATTAACTTTGACTCTTCATTAATAAATAAAAAATATATGTTTTAATAGAAATAAATAATAAGTGGTACATTATCATTCCAAGAGACAAATAAATACATGATTCATTCGAATAACATAATAAAATGTAAAATTTTCTCACATTGATAATTATGATGAGGGTGAAAAGTTTTATTCAGTTTTAATAGTGTATAGAGAGAAAATTATAAAGAGTTACATAACTGATTCATGAACCTTTGGTATAGATTTAATACGAATCTAGAAATAACTCCTTGAATCTTTATAATATATAATACATATAAATTTTCAATCTCATCAAAATATGATAATTCCATAATTGGAAAGTAGTGATTCATCTTGTCCAAGTGATCCTTAATAACCAATATGACATGCCAACCGCTGATAGTTATTATTATGTTGGTAATAACAAATATTATAAATTCAATATATTCATATACTGGTAATAAAATAGTTCATAATTCATCTGTGGGTTACCGATGTTCTATTTTCACTCACTAATAATTGAAACACTAGGAAATGAGATGAGTGACCCATCAATTCATTCTAGAACACCAAAATTAAAAGTGAATGTCATGATAAATTTTCATTACCACAAGAATGAATAATAACCATGATTAGAGATATTACATTGTCATACCATCTATCATATTTTGATTGGAATGTTGGGCCTTCTATGAAAATAGTAAAAAGTTTTGGAGTCTAGAGACCAATTATAATGTATCTCCCCACCATCGAGTGATACTCGAATTATGATATAGTAAATCTCAAATATTTAAAATTCCTTAATCTACTCTATAAAAGATGATATGAGATTAATATAGAATAAATGTACCCTATCCTGATCCACACTAATATCGAGATATATCTCAAAAAATAATCAAATCAGTCCCTACTCTACATCCATATCTTATTACTTTTGAGGTATAAATTTACTATTATGAGGATAAATAATATTATTTACCTTGAAGGGTGTATACAAGAGTTGAAAATAATGTTATTAAAATTATTCAACCCATTAATGATTAAATACAAATAAATCTCATTGATAAATTATATAACTGAGTATATTTCTTTTTTAGTAAATAAAAAAATTGATTGTTAAATAAGTATTAGATACAACATCCTAATGTATATACAACAACAACAAAATTAAAATTCATGGGTCTATTATTCTCTAATTATGTCTCGAAATACGAATATAAAAAAGAAACTTCCTATCAATGATATTGTATAATTACCCAATAAAGGAGTATTGAGAAACAATCATAATTAATATCAAGTCCTTCACCTATTTTAGGTAAAATCAAAATAGTTATAGTATTCATAAGTTTATCCAAATTCTAAAAAAAAGTTACATAGGGATGGGACCACATTGAACTGACTCCCTTTTTTATCATGGTTTTCATTAATGAATGAATTTTGGAAAGAAAGATAACAAAAATGATGATTAAACCATGATGTTCATATAATATTCATGATCTTAGATTCATTTTTGAGGAAATTCCATGAAATTAATAATGTAACACCCCGAATTCAGTAACATAGAGCTTATGGTTATATTACTACATTTCCACATTATTAAATAAATATCATATTGAAATATTGAATAATTTAGCAGTCTTAAGAGACTGAAAACATACAAGAATCTCACAATATATTTGAAAACATGAAATACTACTTAAAATATTAGATATAAATTTAATATTTCCGTTAGTATATTGCTGAAATAATTCATAGATACCTTATCAGTATCTTAGGGAAATGAGAAAATAATAAATGTTTAATAAAATACTCAATAAGGTAATGTTAATAAAAATTATCATTTAATAAATAATGCATGATTAATATGGAAAAGACAAATGATAATATGATATTTCATAGAACTAATATTATAAAAGTGGCATATATAAACAAATGGACTAGAAACATTAATAATCACATAGAAAAAATAACTAGTTTCATAATGGTAGAATTCATAATGTCAACTATCAAAAACATAACATCAAGGCCTCATTCTAGGCCATTAAAAACCGATAATTAATGAGGAATACAATAACCAGCTAGTTTCTCTTATGAGACCTACTAATTCGTCGAGGATTATAATGGGCCAAACCAATTACATATTATGTCAAATTCATTGATCCCGTGAAATGCGCTAATAGTCAGTACAATGTATAATCACCTAAATATATATATTTGCAAAATATCAAAAAAAAATCAATAATTTTCCCCAGTAAAAAATAGTTCATCATGATTAAAGGTCATAAATAGTAATATTATGGATTTTATCACTAGATTGTATCACTATTAAATCATAAATATTATTATATTATGTTAAAATATATGAATAATCATATGAAATAATAATAATATCCTTATTTGAAACATCGAAAACATATCCATTTCTTTTGGTAAAATTATAAATAGAAATTTAAAAAATATAGAGAAAATGAAATTCTATTAACATGACCATGAAACAACTAATACAAATATAGTAATCAATGAAAATTTATGATGGTGGTAAAATAAATTTGTGAGTAAAATGATAAAAAATATTCTTCTCACAAATGTTAGTAACATTTAAAAACTAAAACATTTTGAATATGATAATAAGATTATTTTTAAAACATTTAAAACAAAGTAAAATATTGATAAAATTGAATTTAAATAACTATTTTATTATAAAAAATATAATAATTGAAAAAATATTTGAAATATAGATATTGAAGAAAAAATTCATCGATCAAATACGAATCAAGGTTGAGTTTTCATAAAAATCATATTCCTAGCCATATTAAGTTAAGAATAGTAGAAAAGAATTTAGTAGTGGTAAAAATTAATTGTTATTTTTATTTTTTATGAAAATTCAATAATTTTTTTAAAGAAAATTCATGTTTTAAGTATAAAAATGATTTTATAGAAAAATAAATTATATTTTTTTCTAATATAATTTATTCAATTATATTAAATAAAAAGATATTAATTTTTTAACCAAATTTTGTTTAATGAAACCTTATAAATAATAAATTATTAGAGTAGAAATAAAAAAATTAACAAAAAAATTATATTTTCAAAATATTAAGTGTATACTTATATGATAAATAATATTTATTAATAAATATATTAACTAATAAATATATATTTTTATACAATTTCTTCTAAAATAAAATATTATTATTAAATCATTATAATTTAAAAAGAGTTAGTGGTTTTATAATAACTTTATTTTTTTAATATTGACCCAAAAAACAACATGTTCAAAAAAAAGGAAAATTTCATACGAATATAATTTTAATAAAATAATTTAATTGATGAAATTCGTTTTCTCAAATATTAGTATAAAAAATTGAATAAATTAACTGTAGTAGTTTTCAAAAAAGTCAATTAATAACAATTTTTATAAAGAATAAATTCTTATAGAAAAAAATGAATTTATTATTATAAATTTCCATGTAAAAAATAGAATTGAATACAATTTTTTATTGAATTAAATATTTATATTAATGAAATATTTTATATAATTATTTAGAAATATGGATATTCATATTCATTCCCATTACCCTAATTACTATTTTATAACAGTTTATAACAAATGTTGTTGTTGTTGTTTTTTTTGATATTTTAAGCTCAAGGTTATGTGTCATATACACTATATAATGTATTCATAATTTTAACGAAACTAAAATCATAGGATGTTAAATTCTCCCAAACATATATAATTTTTGCATCAATTTTAATTTATTTTGATCATTTAATGACATTTCAATAGATTTTAACGTGAATTTTAATTTCTATTTTATGTAAATGGAACATATTATCTCAAAAACAATATATTTACCTTCATAAGATATCTACTTGTGAATATATATCTAGAAGACTTCGGTTATAAATAATTGATATATTTCATACAAAACACAATATATTTACCCTCTATTTAACGAGTTTTGGGAATTATATTAAAATATACTTACCAATTTAATTTTATATTTATAATAGATTTTTTTTCAATTGGATTTATTATTCTAATCAGTTATCATTTTTTTGGTGTAATGATGAATTAATAAGAGTGATTTATCAGGACCAAATCATAAAAATTAACATTTACTGTATTATAAGATATATAAAATAATGACATGATATTTCACTAGTATTGAAAAATGAATAGAAATGGTTAAGATAATAAACATTTTAATTAATCCTTCTTGTGAATAGGTTATAAATTAATTCCTAAAATATAAATAATAAGTCCCATAGAAATTCTGAAATACATTAAGTAGTTCAACACATATTACATTATGCTTCATAAATTACTTCCCAAATCATAAACACTAATTAAACATGAAGAACTATGACTATTTAAATTGCAATCCTTGGTATACCAACTATATTTGAAAAATGAAAATAAGTATACATCTTAAAAAATGCTTGATATATATTTTCATTATAAATTGTTCCCCACAAGATATCTTTATAGATAGTTCATTTAAAAGAGCTTCATAAGATTATTATATATCAATTAAAAATATAAATATGTGATAGGATCTATAATAAAATAAATCTTGAGTTTATGATCAATGTACCTTCTATCACAACATATTGGATTTCCACTTCAACCATAATAATCACATAAGATTATCATTTCTCCCTTATCCTTTTTGGTTGAAAATTACCATGACAATCAAAGAATAAATTTTCATAGTTCCCCATTTATTTATATTTACAAAACAAGATACTGATGTTTTAATTAATTTAATCTCATTCATATTCTTAAGATAAATTCTCTATATTCTTGAAGAAAACTCACATTCCCTTCTAGAAAATGCCATAGTGTTAGTTTTTAATATTATCGCATGTGAAAGGTTACATCCTTCTCTTCTTCATTCATTACCTCAAATTTTTTTGTTCATAGTATTACGTTTATTCTATTAATTTCCTTTAAAAAAATATGAATCAATGTATTATATCACTATATTATATAATTAGATACCATATCATTATATGATGTAAATTTTTGAGGGACTACTACCCTTTAGAGGTTTGGATTAATCCCATCAAATATATTGTCCATATTACATTATATATTATATACATAGTACATAGAATGACTTAATATTATTTTTTTCCACGTAATTAATAAAAATTTAAAAATCTTTTTTTTGTTAGGTTGAGGAATTGAATTTCTATGTTATCTCATTTCTCAAGAGGAATGTTTTTTATGAATAATAAATTCTTAATAGTATTCCATTATGATCACTCTATATCATCATATTCATTTTTATTTTTAGTCAAATACCATAATTGATCAAAATATTCATTTTAATAATAATTTGATAGAAAAAAATACTTCATTTCATTACTTCTCAAAGAAATAAATATCTATTCATAAGATGTGATCTACAATCCAGATATCAATATATTTTTAGTTCGATTGATGGATATAGGTTTTTACAACATTATGTAGTCTAAAATAAATTAATCATGATCTAAAGCAATATTTTGTATCATACATGCAATGTTATTACTTAGAACCAAATTCATTTTTCCTAATATATTCACAATATTCCTCAATCAAACACAAGATATAGAATCTTTCCCATAATTGAAATCCCGACATTCATTGTGGTTGCTGTAATGTTTTCTATTATATCCATTAGGAAACATTCCAAAAAATGGAATAAAATATATTTAATAATCACATTATGAATTATATTTTCTAATTACAAACCTAGGGAAATTAAAAAAAATTGAATTGAATTTTTATCATGTGATAATCTCATTATTATGAGATTAATTTCATTGATAGTATCTGTAATTTCTAAAAAAATCATTTCATTCATAATGATTCTAAAAGAGAGCGTGAATCAACCATATAATATCCCCAAAGAGTGTCTATCCATGTATATAATTTTATCTCTTCCCATCATTCATCGAGTAAAGATCAAATTAATACACAACCAGCCGTTTTCGGGGTGTTTTCCTCTTAGTATATTAATGACAAAACCACATCCACTTTACACTATAGATAAATTAATATAATTTATAAGAAAACACACATTCACTACCTTACCAAAACCTCATGAAATTATCCTTTAAATATCCTTATACCAAGATTTCATCATTGGGATATGTTCTATAGCACAGGTTATTAGAAAATCATATTCCTGATAATTATACAAAATCTTCGTTGTATCCAAATGTAATACACTAACATGAACAACAGTTCAGAAAACATATTTAACGTCGTTTTTTTTTATTTTTTTTGGTCTGTTTTTAGACGATTTTATTAAAGGATACGTTAGAAATATTGTTTTATACATTGATTATAAATAAAAAAGCATTGTAAACCTATAATGGAACCAATTTTTTATGTTTTTTGTTTAATAACTGACATAATAAACTTTATACCATGTTAGTTATTAAATAATTGACATAAAAAGAATGATTCTGACACATTTTTATATTGGCTATTTAATAACTAACATAAAACATAATATACCCTGTCAGTTTTTAAATAACCGAAAAAAAAAGAACAATTCCAAAGAATTTGTTATATATTTTATTAATATTTAACATAAAAATAATATTCCAAATTGGTTATTAAATAAATGACAAAAAGAGGAAGGATTTTATGGCATGTGTCATGTCAATTATTTAATTACTGATGCAAAAGACATTATTCCACGTTGGTTTTTTAATAAATGAAGTAAATAATTATTATCCTAGACATTTTTTCACCGGTCAGAAAATAAACAACGCAAAAACCTTTTTTTGGAAAAAAAAAGTAGTGAAATTATTCCTCTATACTGTCGAAGCAGACCTGAAACTAGCCGAACCAGACACAAACCATACCAGAAAAACAAGCTGAACTAGATCAAAACAAAAATAACCAGTATAAAAATTAAGATTTCACATTTATAACATTTACAACATACAATATCAACTAGAAAAAACTTAAAACCATCCAAAAATGTACCAAATACACATTTACAATTACAATATTCAAAATTAAATTTTATACTACAAAAAAAACAGAAATCAAATCAAACCTATAAAATAATTTTACCATTCCACTAGTATGTGTTTGACCTATTGAGCACTATGAGTTTAAGAGTCATCAAATAGAAAAAAATTAAAAGTAATGTGGTTAACAAGTATCTAGAACAAATCAAATGAAATATAATGGAATCATTTATTATGAAATCAATCCTTGTCAAAATTCAAAATTATTCCATTTGTAATTATATCATACATAAATCATAACATATAATATCATCATTTGGCGACATGATTTTATTTATGAAATTTCAATTTAGATGTGCTTATCATTTAAAATTTCATTTTTATCCAATACAACAAAAATATATAAATTATAAATGGATATTTACTTTTACTTTTACATATTTGATCTTAGCACCCTTTTTATTGCGGTTTTTGGGAATTAAGTCCATCCCATTTTTTAAAATAAAATGAATGAGAGAAATTTAAAATTCAGTATAATATAAAAAACTATAAATAAATTTAAACCTACTTTTCCAACATACTCTAAAAACTATCTCACACATATCCATGGAGAGAGCATATAAAATAAAGTGTTTTCTCCCTAGGAAAAAAACACCTAACATCCAATGGTATCTCATATAAATGAAAATTTATAATTACTTGTTTTTATATTAAAATATAAAGAACACTTTGTGAGATATATGTTTCATACCTCTCACAAAAAGGAATCAACCAATAGTACGTGATTATATTCTGTTCAAATATTTCAGCAACATAAATTGTTCATTGTTCCTTATCCAATGCATCTACTTAAGGGGAAATCAAATACGAGTCCATGAATCTGTATAATTCTATCTGCTCATTCTTCACACAAATTTTATAAATATACCTAATAAAAAGCATACATAAGTATACATTTTTAATAAATTTAACGTAGGGATAGAATTGTGTTAACACTGACATGGAAAAAAATTCACCACATTGATCCACACATCTATACTACTTCTACATACAAGATCTTCCATTGGGAACATATAATGATCCGCTAACAAATTTGAATATTAGGACAATATGTAAAAAAAGCTAAAATCTGTATCTGATTTCATATCCATTTGTCTCCATTTTTTCCTATACAGTATTTCATTACCCTTAAAGTATTCCTGTAAATAAATAGATTAATATATTAAATTTAAAATCTTAAAACCAGTTTAATAAAATTATACAATAAAATATATGACATATGCATACCTCTATTATAACGTGTCTCAGAAGTCTGGATGGAAAAACTAAGAAGTGGCCGATACTTTGACTAACTATCCTCACCTCATTTGTAGGTAACAGTTCTTGAGTTGATATATCACTAATATCATGTACAGTGACCCTATGCTACTCTACCTATACATTTTGATGATATAATGTATTTCTTATATAATATATCATCGCATATGGAACTATATTATGGTGAGGATCATCAATATAAAACTCACAATAACTTGGAATTTGTGGAGCAGGGTGTGTAAGAGTCGAATAAATATGTGGTCTGCAGACTGAGGTGGAGGATAAATAGTGGGTTCAAGATGTGGGGGTGTGGGAACTGCTGGTGGAGGTGGACGATAAAAAATGGGTTCTACAGGCGGAGGTGGAGGAGTGGGAGCTACATTCTGAAATTTTCTTTGCATTTCTACAATGATAGACTATACTGTCGATCTGATCCTTTCCTCCATCATTGCATTAATATTACACACGTTTGCCTCCAGAGATTATTTTTTATAAATACCCTCAATGGAAGAGGCTAAATGATGTGGGAGAAATTTTCATACCGATACACCCGCCGGGTTTCCTCGAACATGACATGGGTGTTCAGGCTTTCTCAAAGATGTATATAAAATATCTTTCCTCCCAGTAGCTATAAATACCCCTATGTGCTCTGCTCCTCAAGAGAATCCTATATGAATTAATTGGAAATTTATTTAATTTTTCAAAGTATATAAAAAATATAATTAACATAAATAAATTAAATAAATATCTTATAATATTCTCAGATACGACCTTGGATTAATTCGTAAGATATTTACCTTTTATTCCATATGATACCTCTTCCATTTTAATGTCAAGAAGAAGGGGTTAGAGGGGAAACCTCTCCAGAGCATAGAGACTCAGCTCTATGTTTTTTTAATTTTTCCACCCTAATTTGTTATTCTAATAAATTATACCCTCCCCAATATAAATTAAGGAGTTATACAGTTTTATATTGGATCTCCTATTGATATATCCTTGTTTACTCTAAATAAAAAATAATAAATGATTAACAGATCATAAATAAGATAATTAATATAAAAAAATTATAAAAGATTACATTGAACCAACCAAAAATTGTTCTTTTCATCTACATTCAAAAAATGATTTCTGTGTGTCATTCATTATAGAAGGATATATATGAAATGTACTGTCATGTTTCCTAGGAAAAAATGAAATCAGATGTGAGGGTAGATTTGAAATCCCTCCATCTCCAAGCATCCCACAAAAAAATTTCTTCATGACTCTTCCTTTGACAGGAATATCAAATTCCATATGATAAAGATGACATAAAACATATTATACTATAAACATTTAAAAATTAGTCCAAAATTTGCAAAATATCATACCAAAATTGTCTCCCACAATTGATAATGTGTCTCTTTATCCACACATTTCCAATCATTATACAAAATCATTACTTTTCTTTTACCTTGCTTTGATACAAAACTCTTAAAATAATTTTCATTTGGACCTCTAGTAATACCATTCTCATTAATCTCTATTACTATCCTATGGTCCTGACCACATGAATGTGATAGTTTTTGTAAATGTGTTCTACCATGTTTACCAACTATTGAACTCTTCTTTTCTGTTGTGGGAGCACATGACAAATATTGGGGAACATTTGGAAGAGCATGTGAATGTTCTTCCCCATATGTATGATCATGATGCTCATCTCCATAATTATGTCATTTATCAACTGATTAATCTATTATTATCATTCAAACCAAAAAATCAAATATTATTCCAAAAATATACTAATTCAAATATTATAATACTAATGTAAACAAAATATAATAAATTTTACTATGTTACATTATAGTAAACAATGATAATATGCTAATCATGGTAAATCATGGTATATGGTAAACATTGTAACATATTTTTCATTCAAAAATATCAATAAATATATAATTTATATAATTTTAAACATGGTATACTATGGTAAAAATAGTAAACTTGGTAAACATGGAATACATGGTAATGTAATCTTCATCCAACCAAATGAATAAATATATAACATATGTAATGGTAAAAATAGTAATCAATGGTAAACATGGTAAACATGGTAAAGTAATTTTTATTCAAAGAAGTAAATAAATATATAAGTTACAAAATGGTAAAAATTGTAAACATGGTAAAGTAAATTTTATTCCTCAAATCAGTATATATATAAGTTATGTAAGGGAAAACATGGTAAACTATGGTAAACATCGTTAAAATGGTAATGTAATTGTCATTAAAAAACATCAATAAATATATAAGTTACGTAATGATATACATGGTAATGTAAGCAAAGAAAAACTAAAATAAATAAATATTCGTACTTATTAGTTTTAATACGCATTTTAATAATGAAAAAAAATTAAAATATATAACATTTTACAGAATTAGTTAATGTAAATGAGAAATAAAAATATGATAACTATAATATTAGGAATGTACAAATGTATTGTTTTCCCAAATTATTTCTTAACAATCATTCCTTATGGAAGAAACCATGTGAACAACATGCTCTTCATTATTTTCTACTAATAATTCCATGGAATTAGGGATCCACCTAAATCAGTATCTTCCTCATGTTGATCCTCATAAAAATATTTTTCCCCTTATAAAATAATAGACCACTAAATATCTGATTGATCAAAAACATAGAAAATCTATTTTACATGTGTTTCCATTATTAATGAATCAGTTGTGTCATCTAATCTATTCGGATTTAAAACTGTCAATCCAAATTCATAGTGTCTAACACTTTTTTTACCGACAATCCATTTGAAGTTAAAAAAAGGAACATTGATTTTAATTTAATAAACTTCCCATATCACTTCAATTACTCCTTAATATTCACTTGATGGAGAAATTGGGTTTTTATCTTTAGAATTCAAAAATGAATTTCTTTTTCAATAACCAATACCCTATTATTATGAACTGCACTTTTTTGGTCCTGATCATTCGTATGGAATGTATATCCATTAATGTCATACCAAGACCACGTTATAACATTTAGACATGTACCACCCACTAACCATCATAATGTATCTCATGAACATGATCTACCAAGAAAGGTCTTTTAGAATATTGGGAAAAATGTTTTGTTATACTCATTCAAATTCCACATTTCTTTCATCTTTGGACAAAACTGTTTCAACTCCTTAATATGTAATGTGATATATTGTTGGTCATCAACAGTGTTTTTAAATATGTATAAATGTATATTATTCAACTGTTTTGCTGAAAATGATTTGAAATTCAAGCCATAAATCCACTTTCCCTCATTATTAACTTGTACATGGTGAGATAGAGGAAAATCAATATGCTCTTCCATTGACATGTAGCTTGTACAACAGTCCACAACCTCTACAGAAATATACAATTAAACAATGGAGGCTTCAAGTCAATTTGGATTCTTAACATACCCATTATATATTTTCTTATACCTTACAAAAGGAGATATCCAATGAAGATATATAGGTCCACAATGCTGTATTTCTTACACCATATAAACCATTAAAAGCACTTTTATATCAAAAAAAGGTGGATGAAAATACATTTCCAATTGAAAAGGTATAGAAATTGCATCCTTTTCCAACACATTCAAAGCATCCACATCAATCACCTTTTTACAAATTGAATTGAAAAAATAACACACCATCATGATCATCTTTATAACACGGATGGGCAATATTCCATTCATTGAAACAGGTAGAAGATTTTTCATCAAGATGCAACAACCATGAAGTTTCCTACCTGTCAGCTTTAAATCATTCAAATAGATAAAAAATTTCATATGATGAATAAGATTATGTTACATTGATATCATGTAGACACTGATAAAAGATAATTTTCTCCTTCTTAGATAATTTATGATAAGATGGGGGAAGAAATGTTCTCCATCCATCATGGGTGGGAGCTAACTCTAAACATGTTCCCATTTAGAGTATTTCTAACCTTGAATTAAATAAATGCTTATTCGTTCCCTCAATATCTAAAAATGTTCCAATCAAACTGTCACAGATATTCTTCTCGACTTTCATTACACCAATGTTATGGATCACATCATGATATCACAAGTATGGTAGCTCCAAAAATATTTACCTTTTCTTCCAAATAGGTTTATCATTACAAGAGTTATATGTCATTCTCAATGTCACATCATGGTTTTGTACCCTCTCAAAATATTCATTAGTGCATAATGGATTTGGAGAAATATCAAATTATTATGATCCATTTAATATCTATTTTAGTATTCTATATGAGTGATCAATAGGGAAAAAAATATTGATGGATCATATACACTATTTTCCTCCCATGGTGAAATTGAAAGTATGAATTATTTTGTCCAAAAATTGGACACGCTTTATGCCCCATAATAATGTTTCCAAACAAATTTCCATATAATGGGATGTCATTTACAGGGAACATAACCACCGCATGCAGTTGAAAATATTCCATTTTATAGTAATCATATACCCTAATATCAGCATCCCATAAATGATTCAACTCATCAATAAATAGTGATAATAAAACATCAATATCATTTATAGGTTGCTTTAGACTAGATATCATTATACTCAACATGACATATTTGCGCTTCATACAAACTTCCAGAGATATGTTGTAAATTACAAATAAAACACGACATTAACTATGTGTTCTATTGAGGCTTAGATATGGATTCATTCCATCTGTGCACAACCCATGTCTGAGATTTCTAATTTCATTTTTCAATATAAGATACTGATTATCAATTTTTGTCTATTTTTGGACAATCAGTTGGATGGCATATTTTTCCATCACATATCTTCTCATCAGCATGCCATATTATCCTTTTTGAATCATGTGAATTATAAAATAAATGTTTCATATGAGGAATTATAGGAAGATACCAAAATAACATGGTAGTGATATCAGTAAAATCTACATTAGCATTTTATTTTTCATTATATTTATACCATTATTTACTGCATTTAAGACACTCTGACAGAAATTCATATTCCTTCATATATATTATATTTTCATTCAAACATGCATGTATTTTAATATATCATAATCCCAACAGGGAATAATATGTTCTTGGCCTCATAATTTCATTCATGAAGATCAACATCTTTGGGAGGAATGTCTTTCAAAAATTGAAGTTGCTTTATCCATTCAGATTTAACATCTTTCAAATCATCATCATCAGTAGATCTAATATTATGTCATGTTTCACCATGAAAATTCCAAGGGATATAACTCAGATTAAAACCATAACAAATCAGACGATCTTTGATATCTCTACTTTTCCAATTATTAATAATCAAAAATTCCGACATGGAAAGAAAAACATATCGTTCCTTTGATCATTTCATTTAGAAAACTCCAAAAAGACATCACCACCTTCCTCATATTCATTACTAATTCAATGTTAAATAATCTATCCTTGACACATTATTACTTATAACAATTGACAAAATTATACAACATATTCATATAAATAAATTTTATATTTAAATGAAATATATTATAATTTGAATGTAATTTTATTTGAAATATAAAACAATTATATGAGTATTTGAGAATGATATGAATGGAAATAATTTAAAAAAGAAAATATAGATAGATATAAAAGTTTTATATTTATATATAACATGAAATAATTTGAAAGTAAAATTTTTTTTAAATATAATATAAAAACATATGTGCATATTTTAAAATTATAAAGATAGTTTTTTTGAGAAATTAAATATATTATTCATTTCATATAATTTTGATGGCCATATATATATATGAGTTGTTTCATTCTTATTCAGTTTTTTGTGAAAAATAGTATTGTGTATGGTCGAAATTGTTCGGAGTGGTAAGTTGATATATTTAGGTTCTAAGCTACTTTTTGAAAAAGATTTATATTAGACTCAAAGTATATCCCTGAGAGGAACCTAGATTCTCTAGGGGAGGTGGTGCAAATATCCTATTCAAGGAATACTGATAGGTTTTTTGGGGGATACATAGATAATAATAAATAGTTAACTAATGAAGTTGTAAATAAATAAGAAATATTTCATCAATATACTATGTTAAAATATATACTAACTGTCCACATAAAATATGTACTACATACTACCTAAAAATATTAAAAAATAATTAAATAAACAAATGACCCAACTCCTATAGTAATAATGAGTTCATATTCATCACAAAACACCTGTCCCAATATAACATTTGTTTTCTATGCCAGAATAACAAAAATATTTAATATATAATAATAAATTAAAAGGGTTTTTTATTATATAACCATTGTCTCTATGATATCTATTTGTGGATTTCATATATAAATATGGAAATAGTGATCCAATGTAACATAGAGTTTAATGTCAAACAATCTCATATAATAGATAAGAAAAGAATTTTCAAACAGCGATAAAATTAGGAAATAATTCAATATATTGTGATATTTTAGAAAAAGAAATCACAAAACATAAATTCATGTCATATCTGAAAAATGAAGAACAAAATTGAGCTGCGTAAGGATTACTTGAATATTGTGAGTTGATCTGATTCATCTAGTGATAACAATGATGAAGAACGATGCTGGATAACGAGTTTGGTGGGCATGAGTTTGATGAAACGTTTCTAGGTTTTCCACACGAGAGAGATTATTCGAAGGTTTCCCCATCGAAAGATATATACTAACACGATACGATGTATGATAAATTCATTAAGAGATTTATCAGGTCGGTTATTTAATAACCGATGTGATAAATATATTTATTTTATTATGATTATCACATCGATTATTATATAACTGACATGATAAACAACTTTTTATGACAGTTAAAAAATAACAGATGTGATAAATTGGCTTATCATGTCATTTATAAAATAATCGACCTGATAAATTGAGATAGTTGACTTTTCACGTCGATTATTATATAATAGATCTAAAAAATATATTTATCACATCAGTTGTAATATAACTGATGTGATAAATAAAATATCATCATTTATTACATCGGTAATATTGAAACTGATGTTATAAATCAACTTTTGCATCCTTACGTGTCGATTATATATAACCGATATAAAAAATACTAGCATGGTAATTTTTTTTCACTAGTGCAATAACCTAGAGATAGTTGTTATCATACTAAATTGGATCAAGTTAAAATATAGTTCATCTGTATGTATTGAATAGTTTATCATTCCTTGATGACTCTATACATAATCACTCTAACATTATATTTTAAAAATACTAAATGAAACATAAAATTATGTTGATGAAATTGTATCTTCTTTTTGTATATCTATGAAATCATTCAGATATTCATTATTTTTTTCACGGGGAAAGGAAAAAAACAAAGCGTGATATAAAATGATCAACAAGGGAATGTGTACAACACATTCTATCACTGAATACATAATGAATTAATAATATAGAATCAATAAAGAATATTAGAATAATCTAACTATCTAATATTATAAAAGATAACTATTTCCATATATTCAATAATTACTTAAATAATCATAAGCAAAACAATAAACTGTTACATAATAACAGAAATCGTAATATTTGACATCATGATATTACTTTCAAGGGATCGTGCTAAGACATCCCTCATAAATAGGTGAGGCATATTCCAAATACTGAAAATCAAATTCCTCATGTCACCTACCAATTCATCAAGTGGCTATAATGAGCCATACCCATCACATACAATGTCCAATGAAATCATCAAATTATGGGGGTGAATAATCTATACAATAAATGATCGACATAAAAATCGTATCTAAAATATATCGTGTAGAATGTCAGTATTTTTCCCTTTTAAAAAATAGAATATAATGATCATAAACCATGTAGTGTAATATGGTCATTGGTATCATTATATTATTTCCTCACAAAAGGATATAACTCATCAAAGGATGTTGAAATAGATGATAATACAAATAAATGAACACTAAAACCATTCTATGAAATCTTTGGAAAATATATTTTCATTTTGATAACACTTTAAATAAAAAGAATAAAATAATGGGAAAATTTATTTATTTGAAATTAACCATGGAAAAAATGATGGAAATTTTAAATAAATTAAGAGTTATTATGGTGGTAGATTTTTTCATGTGGTAAATGTTAAAATAATTATTCCTTCTATATTGTTAGTAAGAAGTAAAAAAATATTTCAAAAATGAAAACATATTGCTTCCAATATTTTTAAAAGATAGTAAAATATTGTTTATAATTAATTTAAATAATCATTTGATTATAGAAAAGAATAATCATGGAAATATTCTATAAATCATTGATATGGATGGAAAATTTCATTGAATAAATATGAAAAAAGTCAAATTTTCATTAAAAATTAATCTAAACCATATTTAGCAACAATGAGTGAAAAATAAAATAAAAAGTTGTAAAATAAAAATATAAAAATAGAAGAAAAAAATATTCAATATTTTTGAGATATTGATCACATAATTTCCTCATCAGAAATTAAATCATAAAAAATTCAATACAATTGGGATATTGTAACATAAAACCCTTTCAATAGATATGACTTCTATCATAACTGATTTTAACTTACTATATAATAAATTTAAAAAATTCATAATTAAATACTAGAATTATATTCATACCTATAATAACATCCAGGACAAACTTATAATATATTATCTCATATTCATTAATATTTATTCCTTATTATCATCATTTTGTGAGTTACCTATATATTTTTGTTATAATTTAATTTATTTATTATGCTCCATTCATCTTTATAGTGACCGTGACCCTAGTAGCTCAGAGCTAGTATCTAATTTTTTTTAATATTCACAATATATAAGGAATCACATCATAAAGGACTTAACAGTTCAGCAGTCATTATAAAATAGATAAATAGATGAAATTATTAATAAAATTGAATGTATAATGTATAAAAAGTACATTATTTGAGAACACCACTATATGTCATACTGTATCTATACTTATAAATCAGATAACACTTTATTGTATCCTTGAGAAAATAAAACCTAATAAAGGGGCTAGCATAAATGATTAATAATGTAATAATTCAGTATATGATATGAATAAATAATTCATAATCATTATGGAATTTTCAATATCTAAAAAAAATGTAGTTTAATCCATCAATTAGGCATAATATAGATGGAATAACTGACGATCATGCATTTTCACATGAATAAACAAATGTTTTTTAATGATATACATTTTTTATTATACCTAATCAAATTATCACACGGAATATCAAAAAATGAATTAATAGTGATTAAATGAATAATTATATACATATAAAACATACTACTGGGTCCTTGTTCAAAAAAATAAAAATAAATGGTTACAACCACAGCCAAAACCCAAATTAGTTTGTCGCACGAGACCTACCGAAGTATTAAGGAGATATAGGAGGCACCTCCTATATCATACGATGTTAATTAAATTCCAAATATGAATGGGGTGAAACTTAATCAATATATACATTCATAATGACAAAATAACCTATGAAATTTATATAAATACCACACTTAATTGATATAATCATAGACCATCAAGTGTAAAATAGTGAATTGTAATAAAATTATTCATCCCCATCCAAAAAAAATCTAAAAAATCGAGATAAATTATTAGTATGTATACAATAAAACACTTCCTCATTAGATAATAATAAAAATATAGGTTATGTAATTGATTATTACAAATACCATGAAATGATCCTTAACAAATTTCTGAAAAATAACCTTCGCATTTGGAAAATAACCATTTCAAAATTGATATTTTGTACCAATAATTTTATTTAAAATAACCTTTTTAATCGTGAAATTTATGCATTAAAGAATTGTTTTTTCTTTTCAATTGAAATTTTTTTCATGCTAAACATTTTAAGATAAATATTATTTTCACATTATTTTTAAAAGGGAACTTGGCTTTATTTTGAAAAATGGGTGATGATTCCCTTAAAAAAGTTATTTTATGTTATAATGGGAGAAAACATATTTAGTTAGAGATTTCTAAATTTTCACAAACAATTTCATTTTTTTGTAAAAAAACATGGGTTTTGCTGAAACCATATTTATAACCAAAGAGAGAAATAAAGTTAGATTAAAAAACAATTTCTCACTCATTTTATGTATCAATGAGTGAAAAACGGTATGATTACATGAATAAATTCATTATCAACCATAGGTGAATAAAATATATTTATTTTAACATATATATATATATATATCAAATATTTCCCCGATGGGAGAAGAAAATATAAAAAATCCTGAATAATGAAGAGATCGATAATTAAATCCTTACCACTTTGGTAAATTAGGAATATTAAGACTCATATGTTAAATGAAAACAAATGAAAAATTTAATAAAATAAAAATAAATATATTAATGGTATTAAATTTAAAAAGTTATTATATACACCTCATAAAGTAAATAATTGGTGAATATGGTATATGTTTAACGTAAGTAAATGTGAGAGGAGAAACCCCTACCTTAGGTCCAATTTTATTTCTAAAACTATATAATTACATAATAATTTATTTAATCAATTAATAAATTTATACCAGAACAATAATAAATTGTATAATATCATATATGATCATATTAGAGAATTTTAAAATCTTTTTTTTAATAACATTTCATTATTATCATTGTTTGAGTTGTTAATTTTCTTATTTTATCACATGCGTTTTTAATGATGGATATGGTAATTAACCATTTCCTAAATACATATCATATATATAATGATAATAATGTTTAAATTATCATATTCACCCATTATATAAATTTTTATAACTAATTATGAATGTTAGACATGGAAAATGAATCACATATCTTCGTGTAGATGGTAGGTATTATGTATTCATGACAAAAAATATCATTACCATAATGAGTGAAAGGGTAAGAAATTGGGTTATATATTAAATTTATTTATTAATTATTATATCATATATATCACATATATTCATTAATTATATCCTTATTTCATTCAATGTGATGCGTATGTGAAAAATGAATCACATTGTATCATGACGTGGTTGTCTACCGTACACACGAGTGAGATTATCATATTTGAAAAATAATTGAATTTAAAAAGATATATTTGATATGAAAATTAAATAATAACAATAATGTCATAAAAATTATATGACTGTGGTAAATCCATCATTTTTTGTATCATTGAATGGTGAGGATGGAGAATGAACTACATCAATTCAAGAGGTGGTAGTCTATCATTCCCACAATCGATGATTTTCCATCCCAATTGATGGATATAGAGATTTATAAATATTATTCCATAAATGTAATAAAATATCAATAAATGTGAGATATCATTGTTATAAAATTTTTATTTTGATACATATTTTATGTTTTCAAAATAATAAAGAAAATGGAAGGTCTTTATTATAAAAATTACCTTCTCTAATAGAAGCTTCATTTTGATCCCCCATTAAAGACTATAGGGATTGAATTATAGTAGGATAAAAAGCTTGAGAATATATTTAATGATGTCATCGTTGTATTTTATCAGTTTTTGTTTGAGAAAAATTTCATGTGGTTTGTGAATAAATGAGGGGACGGAGTTTCGTTTAATATGTTAGCAAAGGGGGGCCTCTTTGAATTTAAATTGAAATTTCCAAAAAAGATTCAAAATAAAAAATTTATTTAGGAAACAAATGTTACCAATAAAAATAGGATTGAATTTGGGATGGTATAATATATAAATATGTCCATCCAAAATTATTTCTAAAAGTTCATTAATCATTTTTATCCCTTACCTCTTCAGTTTAACCGTTATAAACCCATTTTAACCTTATCAACTATATTTAATTTTTAGATTTCCTCTATTAACATTGAAAAAAAATTATGATGAACTTATTAGATACTATAAATTATGTATATTATAGAATGGGAATCCATTTTTCCAAATTAAATTCATTAGAGAGGTAGAATTCATTCTAAAATTATATTTGAAAATGCAATGAAAAAGAGGGTTTCCAAAGGGGATATTATGATATGTATAAAATGTTTTAAAATAAAAATTAAATTTTAAATTGATTTAAATTAAATAAATTATAAAATTTGAACTAAATTCACTCTAAAACCAATTTAACTTGTAATTTAACATTGTAATTTATTTAGAGAAAAGACAATTTTCAATTAAAATTCAATTTTTCACTATTAATAATAAAATTAGGATTTTAGGAAGAATCTGAAAAAATCACCAAAAGATAATTTTGACATGTAGTATTAAGGAATGAATTATATTCTGAAATATAAATTTTATAAATTTGGAAAATATTAATTTTAAATTATTTACAAAATGTGCCACTAATCATACATTAAAAAAATATAGTAGTTCCGATAACATTTCATTTTCATTAAAAGGTATATTATTTTTATTTAACATTATAGTAAACAAAGGAAAATGATTAAAAATTATATTTTATTAAATTATGTATTACTATTCATATTCAATAAATTATTTTCAAGGAAATAATGGACACCTTTTAAATGATAATATTTTAATTGAGTATTGTGTATCAGTTAAACTTGGTGTTGCATGCATTATAAGAAATTGATGATACAAAATTCATTTAAAAAGTAATATATCATAAACTGTCTTAGTGTAGACCCTCATTACTGTTCCATTAATGTTGTTATAATCATTTTATTTGAATTCCCTTTTTTGATGGGTGAGTATTTTAGGCCTTAAATTTGGAAGATGCATGTGATGGTGAATTCACAGATTTTTTGGATTTTTTGTTATTCCCTTGGTATTTATACTATTAAATAGTTAGTTACGTGAAATATAGTGGGGTATCATGATGTGTAACACTAGTTAATCCCACCGCTTGATTTTAATTCAATGTGTGAGTTTTTACATGTCAGGTAATGAGGAATATGGGTTTTTATTAAAAACTCAATGTTCTTTTTATCGTGACACAAAATTAATAGGATTCAAAATGTTTAAAATATTACACTTTCTATAGTTCCATGAGTTCTATTTTTTAGGGTTCCATGTTATTGTTTGAGGGATCATTTGTTTTTCTCCTCCTCTAGTCAACCAGGAATCATACCTTGGACAAATTTGGTTTTCTTCTTTCCATCTAGATTGATTCTCTCAATGATTGGTCAGTAGGGTTAGGAACTTCATCTCATCGGATAATATTTCCTCTTGGGACCTCTTTTTTTGGTGGGATTTACACACCTTTTGTTGGTATTATTTATTGTATTGTGTTTAATATTTATCCTATTAAACAATTGGTCGTGACTTGTCATCCGAATGCAGATCTTGTGGTTACCAAATCTGTTATTAGAGGTAGTTTTGTTTCATTTTCTCTTGAGGTATGTTGATTTGTTGAATTGTTCTAATATATTGATTTTGTTATTTTTATTTTGGATATAATGCGATTTGAAATGTAGTTTCAATGAATTGAAATTAAAAAGTTCATGAGTTCTTGTTTTAATGGGTTGTTTCCCTGGAAAACATAATTACCATGATTTGAAATGGAAAATGGATTATAAAACCGTAATGAAGATTGTAATGACATTGAAATTATTTTTATAATAATTTTAACATTGTTATTAAAATGGAAATTGACAAAAATTCCATGCTATAAATATTTGATACATCAAGATAGAGACAAAGATGTGTGCAACCACACTATAAGGTAACCTCTGATATGCCAATGGTTTATAGAATACCATGATTCTTGTTCATATCCCAAATTATGTATTTTTTGGATTTTGAATGACTATTCAATATTGTCCTATATACTAGATGCTAATAAGAAGGTGCATTTATTTTTAAAGATTTTTATTAAGTGAATGTTTATTTTCTAGATCTTTTACCACATTTATATTTAATTTTTCTTCCCTTTATATAAGTTTATCTTGAATTGATATGTATAAATTTCAATTTTTGAAATCATGAGAAGTGCTCAAAAAGGGTTTTAAATTTATTATTTATAATAAATATTAAAAAATTATTTTAAATATTTTACATTTTCATTCTCTTTATTATAATTTTTATAGATTATTTTGGTGGTATCATAGTGGTCCTTGGTTCTCACACAGTATATCTACTTGTGGGTGGATATAGATTTTTTTTCTATTATTTTTCAAAATTAATGTTCATATAGTAATGATGCAGGTGTTCACTAAACATCATTATTTTTTTCGGGATTGTTTGGAGGCGATGTTTGGTCACATAGGGACTTGTTTTCTTGACTTTTCATGATTTTATGGTTTAGGTAATTTTTTTCAATTGTATTATTGGTTGGTTTCTATATTCATATCTAATTTAATTTACTATATTTCTGATATAGAAGAATTATTTTTTTCCTATTTTTAACCAACTCTGTAGTAGGATGGCTTGGAAAATTTGTTAGGCTAGTCCATGCTGGTCTATTAAAATTTGATATTAGAGGGCTTACATTGCCTGAAGTGTGTATTAACTACTTTTTTTTATCCCATCTCATCGATAGATAGTATTATATCATCAAAAATCATATTGTAGGTACATAAAAGGGGACTAGACATATCGGTCTCATTGTTGATTATGAGTTTCAATGTGTGGTCAAATTGTTTTTACTAAGTCCATGACTAGGTATTTTTGTTCATTTTAATGAATTTCATGGGATGTCTACATAAACAAACCATTCTAAAATGTCTGAGGACATATAATGTCTGTGATTATTTTTAAAAATATATATGGAGTTTATTTAGATGGTCATCCTTCTTTGAAATGAGTTTTTCCCTTTCGCGTTAGGATTAATATCTTCTTTATATTCTTATTGGTTTAAATAATGGTGTTGGATTATTATATTCAATTCAATGGATTAGGAACTATCACATGGATTTTTTTGTTCTCTTCGGTATGAGTAATAATTCCTCTAATAAGAACTCTTTCAAATACAAGTGGGGAATCCATAAGGTATGTTCCATAGAATATTCCTATAGTGGACTCTTCATTGGTTGTTGTTGTTATATGTACCATTCAAAAACTAGCGTTAGTGGGAATTGTGAATCCATGAAGAGTAGTTGGTCATGGTTTGTTTTTTACAAAGCAGTATCCACCAGTCATCCATGGTGATACTGGAAAACCAGAATAAGGGGTGTGGATTGAACGGATTGAGATGATCTTCATCTTTCATGAAGACTTATAAGGATTCCCATATGGGGTTTTCCACGTATATGCATGGTGGACCAGGAAGAAGTTGGTGGAACTCAATAGTTCAAGATAAGTTACAAGAATGTCTTACATGGGTCTTTTTTAAGATGATCTTCAATTAATAGTTTTATCCTAAATATTTATGTGAGAAAAATACATATGAGTTTCTAAAGATAGTGGAATGGGGTATTTTTCTACAGTACTCCACTCTCTTTGTTAATTTGGTGCATTTTTCATAGGATCTTGTCACCAACGACTTCATGAAGCATCAAAGGATCAAGATATAGATTAGGTAAAATGATTGGTAAATTTCTATTCTTATGTTCTATTATACCTTTTTGGATATAGAGGATAATGTAGCATTATCTGAGAGAGACATTTCATGATTGACAGGCTTTGGAGGACCTTGTGTTGGTACAAAAAGTAGAAATGGTGCTTCTTTTGGTCAGAAATGAAACAGAAAGAGTGGTCAATTTTTGGTAGGACTTATATTAGGGGATTTTATAGGTGAACCACAAGTTAATTACTACCAATGTGGGTGTTTGTCCATACCAGGCCCACATGTATTGAGGATACTAGAAATTTTAATCATTGTGGGTGATTTGGCCACCTGAAGTGTTTATATGAGAAAATTCCACAAGGTAGGAAGGTGGGGTAAACATTCACCAAGGGGTCACATATTCATTTTTATTATTCTAAGGATTGTGGGATCCATTATCATGCTATGGGAGAAGTCCATGTATCAATGTACATATGAATGTATGTTGATGACTATGCGCCAGATGAATTTGAAGTACAACAAGCTACTGTAAGAGGTATATTATTCATTTTAACTTCTATAATTCTATCATTGTTTGGTTTTGGATACACTAATTATTTTACATTATCAATGGTGTTTGATGTTTTGTGATTTCATTCATTGATTATTTCTGTCTGTTTGGTTCTTTTCATACCTTTTAGATGGAGGTCCAAATAAGGATTCAAATGTCCCACATGTCTGGTGGTGATAAGTGACTTTGAGGTGATTTGGGACTGCCTATTTGTTGATATTAAAATATTTTTCTTAAAAATAAAAATATCCTACTTGATTAAAATTTGGGACCATATATACTATTATCACCATAAGGTACAATTCATATATACTGAAGGTGTCAATCATGTTTTCTAGGGTTAGTGGGACACTAGATCAGGAAGGGTGGGGACAATTTTTCCTTATGAATGATTAATCTCGTGAGGGTTTTCATAAATATTTCATTATGAATTTATCTCATACATGGGTGGTCAGAAAACTTTTGTTGGCTGTCGGTACCCTATGCTATTTTTTGATACTTTTCTTGCATATCATATCAGATAGTGGTCAAGTTTTCTATTGACCTCTTACTTGGAATGATTCCCTCTTATATTCCATCAAATCGTGTGGCACCTAAAAAGTTTGAGGAAAGAATAATATATCTTGAGGACCTATAAGTGAGAGGAATTATCCATCATAGCATGAAATTATTGTATTTTCCTATACTCTTTACTAATAAGGGATACAAACATATTATAATTCTTATTGACCATCAGACATTGAATCGACTGACCATTATGATTATGTATCCTTTACCAAGAATTGATGATCTCATTGATCAGATGAGTGGGGATCATTGGTATTATAATACAAAAATGTGGTTTTGATACCACCATTTTATTGTTCAAGAATATTATATACCATGGAAAACATTTCAGAGTTGGTATAGGCATTTGGAGTGTTTGGTTATTCTATTCAGACTCACTAAAACTCTATAGGTGTCAATGTCTTTGATTAACCTAATTTTTAATTGGATGTTGGAATCTTTTAAAAAAAATTTAATAATTTATATCTTTTTATACTCCAAGATATAGGGAGGTCACATAGACCATTTGAATATCAATCTATGAACATTTAATGAACATGAAAATTATGGTAAGCTTTCTTAGTGCGAGTTTTTGATCTAGGATGTGATGTTTCTTGGGCATGTGATATCTCAACGGGGTGTCTCAGTTGATCCTAAAATATTGTACGTAGTTATTTCATGGGAGTATCTAGAATTTTTTTTTAAAATCTATATTTTATTTGGTTTGATATGTTACTATATATGTTTATTTCATGACTTCTCTAATCTTGCATCTTCTATGAAATCCTTATATCATAAGAGGGTCAGGTTTCAATGGAATGACCAGTGTCAGAGATGTTATTAGTATATGAATTTTGGTTTGAAATTAACACCAATTTTAATTCGTTCACAACCAGATTTTGGTTATGTTCCATTCTGTGATTCTTCAAGTACTGGTATGGTGTGTATCTTGATTATGTGGAAACATGTAGTGGCATACAGATCACACAAGATATTCCATCATGATAAGAAATCCCATACCCATGATCATGTGATTGTCGCTGTTATTCATGAGTGGAGATCATGGTGTCACTAACTCTATGGATAATAATTTTTATTATATTCTGATCACAGAATACTAAATTATATATTTTTTATAGAGATATGAACTTACTAATGATACACTAGGCTTATTAAATTTAGAAGATTTATTATGATATCGTATATACCCCCTTGAATTCGAATGTGGTGCCTGATGCAATGAGAAAAAAATTTCCAACACAATACATGAAACAATCAGTTGAAAAAATTTCCTCTGTTGAGTTTATTTCTTTGAAGAGCTTGGGAGTAGAGGAGTTTGGTTGACATGTATTGTTGGCTTCGATAAAATATGAATCGTCTTATGATGAGAATGTTATACATGAGAGAAAAACGAAAAATTGTTTTGACTATTATAAGAAGTTATAACATTTTGAGATACCTCATGCAAGTTTCCTTGGCCTCTTAGAGGAGCTTTCTACTTCTATATATAACTGGTAATTTCATTTACCATGAGGCATTAGTTTCACGATAGTGGAAACTGGTCATGTTTGTTTATACACATAGGGGATACCAAAATGTACAACAATATTGTATCATAGTGTCCATTTTTCATGTATTTAAGGAAAGGCATGAGAGTCCATTAGGTCCGTTTTATCCTTTACTTATTTTTTATGGAATTGGGATGGGATTTCAAAGTATTTTGTCATTATTTGACAATAGAATCTTTATGGGAAGGATGTGATTTGGCTGATTTTTGATAGACTCACAAAATCAATTAATTTTTACAATAATGGAGATTAAAATGTTGAACTTCATGGGAAATTATACATCCAATGAACTATAATGTTTTTTAGGGATACCTTTATATGTTTTTATAATAGGGAATCAATGTTAAAATCCAGGTTTTAGAAAGTTTTTCTAAAGAATATGGGGTACCATTTGAAATTGGGATTGTATTTTCATCCCAATATTGATGGATAGATTGAGAGGGGTATCATGGTTCTTGAGGATATTTTTTGATCTTCCATTATTAATCTTAAAGGATATTGGGATAGAAACAAACCATTTGTTGAGTTTTTTTATAAAAATTGTTATTAGGATTAGATGTGGATTGTAACCAATATCCTTTTCATGTATGTAAATGTCTATATCCCTTATATTGTGTAGAGTTGAGGGAGTACTCTTTGGTTGGAGTGATAAATTTTCATGTGATGACAAAGGTAGTGTAGTTGATCTAGAATAATTTGATCATGGAAAATAATCATTAAAAATATTATAGAGACCATCACCATTAGCTGCTGGACTTTGAGGATGGTGATCAGGTCTTTCATAGTGCTTTCACCTTGCATGGGACATCATCAGTCAGGTAAGAACGGTAAGTTACCAATGTGGTTCATGGGTCTATTTGAGATCGTTGAGTGGATGGGGAGGCTGGAATATTAGTATTTTTTACCATATGGATTACCCTATATTCATGGAGTGTTTTTTGTTTTGTTGTCGAATTGGTATATATCATATCTTCCCTATGTGATTAAATTGGAGGATATATTTTTTGAGCCTTATACCAATTTGTTTGAGAATCCAGTTCGATTTAAGGATTACCAGAATAATGTACTGAGTGGTAAAAGGATTCCCCGGATCCAAGTATTGTTGAAGTGTGGGAAGGATCACTGTGATATTTGGGAGCGTTATTTTTTTATAAGAAAGCTATGGTGTAGCATTTTTATGGAACCCAGATCATGATCTCATTATGGGAAAAATACTATTTGTAGAGGTGATTGTAACACCCCATTAAAGTTATAACCAATATATTTTGATCATTGTATTTGACTTTCATTTTTCATTGGTTGATTATTTTCAACATGAATTGCGAGGATAACTATAATTGTGAAGTCACATATTTGATTTATTTTTATATCCTCCCTATGATTTTATACTATTCACTAGGTAGTTACATGATATGTAGCAGGGTATCATGATATGTAATGCCGGCCAAACTCATCCCATTAGTGGAAGTCACTGAATGAGTTTTTTTTCACTTCTTGTAATGTTTACAGGTCATGAAATCTGAAATTTTGTTTTTTATGAAAAAAGTGATCTATTTTTGAGAACAACTCAAAATTAAAATGATTAATGATGTGTAAATGATTACATGCCATGTAAATACCTGATTTCTAGTTTTTAGTGTGTCATTAAGGTGTTTTAGGGAACATTTTTTAGCCTCCTCCACTCAGCTAGAACACTTACCCTATGTGATTTTGGGTGCCATTATACCATATAAATTGATTCATTCCAAGATTTATCAGTTTTTTTATGAAAATGGTGTATTCGGGAATTCATTCCTATTGGTTTATATATCACTGGTTAGTACTAAACCATTTTAAATGCAGATTTTTTATCAGATTGTGTTTTTTAATTGATAAACTTCATTCTATGTTCATGCCTTTTTTTTCTGAAGGTAGATATTGTGGTTTCTAATACCCATTGTCAAACGAGGTTATTTTTTATGCTTTTTAAGTAAGAAAATTTGTTCAATTGTTCTAATTTCTAGACTTGATAATAGTTCTTTTTAATTTATTGGAATTTAAAATGGAATTTCATGTGATGAAATTGAAAAGGGCATGGGTTCATGTTTTAAAGGGGTATTTTTCCTTGAAAATTCAATGTTCAAGATTCTAAAAAGAAAATAGACTTTCAAAATCTGAATAATATTATCATGGCCTTGAAATTATTTTAATAAAATCTTGATCATGGTTTTTAAAACATAAACTATCAATCATTTCACAGAAGGAAACATGGGTACATTTAGATACAGACTGGGCTATACATAGTCTGTCAGACAAAATGGATGTAACCACTTATATATCACTCAACTATAATAGGCACATATGTTTGTTAATATCCAATTTATGACTTGTTTATGACTCTATGTGCTTATTCCATACTGTCCTATAACCTAGAGATCGGTTGGTATGAGAATTAATGTTTCTGGTTGTTTATTACATGACAATATATTTCACGGATGTTAGATCAAACATATATTTACAATTTTCATCTTTAAATACATTTTTTATGGATTATGATGTTATACCATGAATATTTTTACAGCTCAATAATCAATGAAAATAACCTCATAATTTATTATTTATAAAAATTATTTTAAAAAAATTATCTTTTAAAGTTTATTATTTTCTTTTATTATTATTCAATAATGTTTACATTATTTTGGTAGTATACTACTGGGCCTTATAGTTGTTACCCTACTTAAGACTATGGGAATATTTAGACGGTGTTTTGTAGGATCCAGATAATAGAAAGTGCATATAGTAGTGATATAGGTATTATCTTCAGGTATCTATTCATTTATGGATTGTTTAGAGGATAAATATAGTAACATAATGACTTGTTATGTAGATATCTCATGTTTTTTTGGATTATTTGGTTTGTCTTGGTTGTACCTACAATTTTTTCACATTTTAATCTTGAATTTTTTCTTATTTTATATATATTCAAGAATTGTTTCATTTTCCCTATTTTACCCCACCTCATAATGGGCTCTCTGGGGTGGCTAGTCTGGTTGGACCAGGTTAGTCTGTTAAATGGGTGTTATATTGTCAATTATTCTTGGTGTTTCTTGTCATTCATTCTATCTAACAAAATATTCCTATTTTAAAATATTAGGGTGTTATATTCTACCCCCTTAAAGAAATTTATCCCTCAAAATTTAATCATTATCTTAATAATAATGTGGTTTACATTTAAAAATTATCATCTTGAAATCATACATCACAAGAAGGGTAAAATATATATATTATTGTTATGTGATTTTGCGAAACATAATGGAAATATGTAAAAGCCACATTTCTATTATTCCCAATAAGATAAAATTGGTTTTAATCGAATTCGTGGAAATGGAATAGAAACATAAATAATTATATTGTGTGATAGTGTTCATTGATAAAATGATAGAAAATTATCAATTGAATGTTAAGGAACTTTAAACCATAAATATGTGATGCTTTAAAAACCACTATGTTCAACAGAAATGAATAAATGAGGATAATTTTTTTATTTATAAATAGTTTTTCTGAATTTTTTGAATTCTATTAGCATATAGATTCAGAAAATATGAAAATATAATTACCTGATATGACATATAATTTGAACCATTTGATCTTCTCCTATCAATTACCAATAAATTTATTAAATTAATAAATGAATATATGAAATGAATTTTTATGGACAAAACATATTCTATAGTTCATTAGAATGAAAATTCATTTCCACCGTCTATAGATATTTTCCAAAACCAAAATGGTGTTAATAATTTAACCAATAACACCAAAAATCCAAATTAAATCATTCAATATATAGCTAAACTTTAGAATCGTTCAAAATATGTATCTATAAATAAAAATTAAAAAAAAGAAATTAAGGAGGGTTACTAAATTCACATTATATTCCCTAGACAATATAAGGTGTATCTTGATGTCACATTCTAAAAAAGTGAATAAATTTATTACCATAAAAACAAAATTAAAATATGCATGATTACAAAAATATAATATTTGTATTTTGAAAATAATTTATAGATCTTAACATATATTAAACTATATAAATGATAACATAAAACCTAAAATAACTAACTAATTTCTTTGTCTCCTATAATATACCATAATCTTATGATTTTTATTATTACCTCATTATAGGGCACACATTATGGGTTATATTCCCCTAATATTGTGATTTCCAAGAGGCTCAACTTATCACTAAATCATGTTTCTTTTTCCTATGCACCGTTCAACATATACAAAAAACTTATTATCAAATAGTACTATAGTACAATACTTATAAATTTAATGATTTATATAACTAGAATAGAATTGATAATATAATCCAATATTAAAATTCATTAATCTAATAATAATCACATTAATCATTACACTCGTTCTGTGGTAATGACAATGTTTGACAATGAACCCTTAGCATATTCATGGGTATATTCAACTAAATCTTGATGAATTAATTTGTGTATTTCCCCTTATCATGACAGTTTTTTCATTTAACATTTTAAATTTGTTTTTCCCCTTAAAATCACAATAATTAGTTCATTTCTCTTCACATTAGTAGAAAACATCGATTCCCATTAATAACATATCGGGTTGTTTCTATTTTTAGTTATTTCAGATAGAAATAACTATCTTTCACTAATTCAACTTATAAATTTTTTATATTACACAATCTTCTTATATATAATCAATTCAATTTCATAATAAATATAGAAATTATTTCACTATCTTCATATTATAGGATACCATGTGTTCATATGATAACTCTGTTTGTGAGAGTAGTTACCATAAACGATTAGCTAAACCATATTAATAAAGTGATTATTTTTATTATTTTTATTAAACGCATTGATACAATTAAAAATAAATCCGCTAGGAACCATTTAGAAATAATGGAATAACCTTATTTAGATTATAAAATTTTGAAACATTATTTATAAACCCAAAACCAGTAAAAGACTTAACAAAATTTAAAATTTTAGATATTGATAATACCATAATAATAAAAATGGTTTATTTTTTATATATTTATTTTTAAATCTATTATAATTTATTTTAATCAAAATGTGATTTATGAAAATCATATCCCACAGTATTTAAAAACTAGTGGTCTATGATTTCATATTCTTATGCATGAGGTGAAAATCGAGTTAAGACCAATGTACGCTTTTCAGAGTTGTTTCCCCTAGGTACATATGTTCCAGAACCACATCAACTTATAATATCCATATAAGGAAATATTTATAGGAGAAACCAAATAATCTATTTCATACAAAAACCTTAAGATATTATTCCAAACTCATCCACATATTCTAATATTGGGTTATGTTTACTCTTCTATGATTTCCTAAATTTGGTTCCCATGTATTTTACAAAACATCCTATGATACAAAATATAGAAACCCCAAACCCAATATCTCAAATATGGTGTATAAATTATTACATTGGAAATAGATACAAGTAATCACTTCCTCATGTAAAGAATATTTTAATAGTCATGAGAAACTATATATAAATAAGAAATTTCTGTTAATATTTAAAACAAAATATATATATAAAAAATTTGTTTTATAATACCATTATCCCTTATAGGTTATCCATGCATATAATCAAAAAACACATCTATTTATCCTGATGAAAATAGACCATTATAAAGGGGGAGTTAAAACACATTATAAGGGTAAGAATAAAATATATGATATGAATAAGTACAGAATAATCAATAAGGAATGGTAAATAACTGAAACACAATCCATTATATATATAACATTATCATAATATGTTAGGAATTAATGATGATAAAATAATTGTATATATATAGTAACATGATATTGAAAACTTAACCATGGATATTCTAACTAATCAAATAATCACATGTTATATAAATAACTGAATTCATAATGATGGAATTCATAATAGATGAAATCTAAAACATACCATCATTTATTTGGTCCAAGACAAATAAATAAATGGGTAAGGGGTCATCCAAAACCCAATAATATTTGTTTCATGAGATCTACTGATTCATAGACAGGATACAGGGGGCCCCTTAAATGTTTAACTATAATTGTTACAATCCTAATATTAAAGTGGTGAAACATAATCAACTATAAAATTCTTTTTGGATAACATAGAAAAGAAATGTTGATATATACCCCAATAAATAAACATAATGATAAACCAACAATACTAAAATTGTGATTGGTAATAAAATGGTATATTGCTATTAAAATAGATTATTAACCATCTTAATAATAATAATTATTGTATAAATAAAATATATCCTCAATTGATCATATGTAAAATATAGGGTTGTTGTTATTGATTAATAAAAATACAATGAAATGATCATTAAAAAAATTATATTAAAATAACATTTTCATTTCTAAAATAAAATTTTAAAACAGAATTATAGAAAACATTTTGTAAATAATTCCTCCTAAAAACAACCTTTTATATATTGTTATAATGGTATTAAAAGAATGATTGGTTATGAAGGTGGAGAATTTTTATCTTTCCATAAAAATTAAAAAAATATTCCTTTCATATTTTTAGTTGAAGAAAAATAGGATTTGTTTTGTAAAATACATGACGATTCCTTACACAGAAAAATTTATAATGAAAATTGGTAAAATTTATTTAATAAATCATTTTTAAAAAGGGTGAAAAATTTTGAATACTTTTTACAAAAACATATCTAATGATTAAATTTGGTTTTTGAAAGATGAAATTAATAGAGTTGTATTTCATTAAAGACCCTTTATTGATCATTTTATTTTCACAAACAATTAGAAAATGGTAATATTACATTATAAAGTTCAATAAAAATCATATTTGAAGAACAAATACTGATTTTACAATATAAATATCAAATAATTTCACCATTTGACACATAAACATAATTAATCCCAGATTATGATGAGGTTGTGAAATGAACCATTACAACATTGGAATCTTTTGAATATTAATCTTCAGAAAAGGAATGTCCCAAATAAAACAATAAATAAAATGAATTTAAATAGAGTTGGTATAAAATATAACAAATGGGATGTATATACACCACACAAATTAAATAAGTGATGAATATTAAGTGAGACTAGAAACCTGACCTCATGCCTGATTTCCATCATACATTTCCTTACCCTTTAGATAATGGTATTAATATTGTTATTGATTTATTCTAGATCCATACTCATATATATATTATAATATATTATTTAGTTATAATGTTTTACCACCCTTTTGTTAATATTATTTCATTATTTTCATAATTTTTTGTGTTAATATCCATGTTTTATAATTCATGTTTTTTCATAAAATAATTATTTCATATGATTAGGACATATATATATATATTATTAGAATGATAATAATGTTATTAGTATCATATTTACTAGTTTGATGATTTTTTAACCATTTATAAACTTTTTCAATGAAATTTAATCAGATCACTTTTATGGAGAGGGTTGGTCGTATATACAGATGAGAGATGATATCCTTCCCTTAATGAGTGAAAGGGAAATAAATTAGATGATATATTAATTTTAGGGAATAAATATAATCTAATATATATAACATATTCATCAATTTTATCTTTATTACATTCCATGTAAAGCATAAGTGAAAATGAATGACATCGATTCGCGAGGCGATAGTATATAGAGCATACGAGAAACACTATTGTATATGACATGAAATAGAACATAAATAAGTTTATTTGATGTTAAAACTATACAAGAATACTAATTTCATAAAAATAATTTAAAATTTTTATGACTGTAATTATTTCCAGAATTGAATTGTGGTGATGGAAAATAAACAATATTTGTTCGGGTGGTGGTAGTTTATCGTATACATAATTGATGATTTAATTTCCCAATTGATGTAAGTGGAGATGGATAAATATTATTAAATCAACATTATAACATATTTTTATATGATATGTAATAGTTTTTTAATTATATATTTAAAAAAACAATTCATGGTGGAATAATAATAATGAAACTGAAAGACTTCTGTTATGATAATTACCTTGTCTAAGATAAACCACCTTTGGATATCCCTTTAATGGCCCTATAGAGAGAATTCTCAGAGTACCATAAGCTATATATTTTTTGTAAGGATGTTTTGGAAGTAATTTCTTAAGGTTTTATTAATTCTAATGGTCTTCATGGGTGAAAATATATGATTGGTGAGAGTTCCATTTTATATGTGGGGAAGGGAACCCTCGTCAAAATTACTTGAACATTTCCAAAAATAATCCACAATGATAAAGACATTAAGAATAAAAAAGATTCCAAATAACATTATGATATAATTTGGTATGGTATATTCTAGAAATATTATCATAGAAAATGATTTTAACAAGTTGTTTGGTCATTTTTAATAGTTATCTTATTAAATTAACCACATGGTAACCCGATTTTACCTTAACCATGAAAATTTTTTCTAACTATTTTCACTGTTTTCTTTGGTAAAAAAATAAAATTTTTATAAAATATAAAATTTTTTATTCCAAATATAGAATCCATTTTTCCAAATTTAATTCAAAAAAAGTGGTTGAATTCAATTTATAATAATAGCCACAGTCATGATAAAAACATTGGTTTCGAAAGGGAAATCCCATAAGTATATAGGGTTTTAATATAAAAATCCAGTATGAAATTGATTCAGATTAACTAAATTATTTAAATATTAATATAATTGAATAAATTTAATTTGAATCCAATTTAAAATATTATTTAGCTTTAAAAATTATTTATGCAAAAAAATTATTTTTCAATTAAAATTATTATTTTTTCACTATATATAAAAAATAATATATTCAGAAAATTCACAATAATTAACACAAATATAATTTTTCATATTGATTTTAAAAAATGATTTTTATATTCTCCAAATAAAATTCATCTTTTTGGTAATATTTACATTTATATTATTGTGAAAAACGTGACTAATCTCATATATAGAAAAATATAGTTTTTTAGAAACCATTTATTTCTCTATAAGATGAATATTATTTTTATTTATAATCAGTATTTGATAAATTAAAATCTTAAAAATATATATTTTGATAAATTATTTAGTCATATTCATTCCATCTCTCTTAACAGATAGGTTATAATAATCACATTTTAAATTATAATATTTTAAAAGAGTTTTGTGTTTTGTTTAGTTTTGGAGATTCATTTATCGTAAGATATTAAAGAAATAAAATTTATTTTAATAGAAAAATATCATAATTTCTCAATGTGTTATATTTTTCTTCAATGATTGGAGTTTTGTATCATACATGTTTTTAAACATGATTATTAAATTTTAAAATATGATAGTGTTACAATCTTGATCATGGTTCCATCATCTCCTAAATGTTAATTATTATAAAAATATAATATATATTCACTATATATATATTTAGATCCATACATAAAATTCAGCTATAGATAATTCAATTACAGTGTTCATGGAGATGGTGGTCCATATACATATATTAACATTATTTTTATTTTCTATTGAAATGAAGGTAAGAAAGATAAATATTAATTTATCATTATATAATCATAAATATATCACTAATAAAATATATATCTGTTAAATCCATTATTATATATATCAATGTGAGATGGTGATGGAGAATTAATAATATAACTGCGTGGAGGTGGTAGTCCACATGTATGCATAAGCGATACTTTCATGGCCCATTTTATGTAAATTATGTGGAAAATGGTTTCTTATAATCATTATAAAATATTATTATATTTATGATACTAGAGTCATTATTAGAGATGGTACAAGAATTTAGATAATTTATTAGAAGAAATAAATTATGAAAGCGTTGGGTATGGAAATTACCTCTTCGTTAGGAGACTTACTTTGGCATAAACCTTGAGCCTTACTATGATGGTTTCATGGTAAGAAAAAAATAAAAATATTTTAAGGGAATTATTCTGAGAATTTCTTTTGTATAGTAAATGACAGAGCTATAGGGCTCAATGTTTTTGAAAAATGGTGGAGAAAAGGCTACCTATTATATGTGACGGAAGGGTAACACATGGTATTACATCAAATATTACAATAATATTAATTTATTTTCATGTAAAAGTCATAGAATGTGTCCTGGATTTATATTCCTAGATAGAATAAGGTATAATTACATTCAAAAAAATATATTATATAGACATGTTTATGTGTCATTTTACTAATTTCTCTTATATTAACAACCCTTTTAACCCGTTTATGCCTAACCATGGTAACAAATTTTTACTATTCACTATGATAAAAAATTACGTTGAAGTTATTTCATAATCATTATTATTTTTATTCAAATATGGAATCTATTTTTCGATGATGAATTTGTATATGTGGTAAATATTTATTTTAATGTTTTTTTGTAAAATTCTACATTAGCCATTTTTAGAAAAATATTTAGTTAATCATCAAATCCTTTTTATGGAAGAATAAAGTATAATATTGATTCTAATTGAATTAATTTTATTATGTTTTATACAATGAGACTTATTTTTATTTAATAAAAAAACATAAATGAAAGATGTAAATACATTATTAATAGATAAGAACTAAAATTACTTTTATATTAAAACAATCATTAATTTTATTTAAAAAATGATAAGTATATATTCCAAGTTTCAACATTATATTTTTATAATAATTATATTTCTTATTAAATATAGTTTTTTTGGAAAAATGGATTGCCAACATCCAATTTATTTTTATATCATTATAATTTCATAATTTGACTGTTTTTAGAATATTAATATTTTTCAATTTTCTCCCAAAAACAATCATTATGGAAAAAATAAAAAAATTACACCTTATGAAAAGTTGGTTATGAAAATTTCAGAGAATTGTGTCACATTTTTCAAATAAAATTTCTAATTTTTTTTAAATTAATTATAACTATTCACACATAAAACACATAAAAATCAATATTTATTAAGAATTTATTTTTTTGAAAAAACATAAATTTACTCTCATAGTTTTCCTACTAAAAAATAGTGGTATATAAACATTTTTTAATAAATTTTCTATCTGTATTATATATATAATATGTATATAAATTTCATAATATTTTTATTCCAATTAATAACAGATAGAAGAATGAATTTTTTATAATTAACGTATTGAAATATTATTATTTCGTGATTTGATTAAGCTTGAGGTTGTGTGTGGTGCACACTATTTAATGCAGAATTCATTTAAAAGAACAAAATATCATGGTGCTAAAAATACATTCTTATAATTATGATACACTAAAATCTTACATTATAAACAACATGACCTATTTACATATCAACATGAATTATAAATAATTATTTAGAAGTCTTAGTTTATAGTTTTTTATATAATAGATTCACTAGGAAAATGCAAGGTTGTCTACCATTCATAGCCCGTGCTTTCAAATTTATAGAAATATCACGAATAAAATCCAGCATTAATGATTTAAAAAAATACAATATTCTATTCATTAATTATACAATCAATTCAAAGTATATTTTAAATCTAAATAGAATTACTAAATACAATAAATATATATATATATATATCGGCCCAATAAATGTATCTTTTGGACACCATCTTATCACACTCGAAGCCTATGATACCCAAATAACTTTCATATCATTAAAACCACTTATAATCATTTAAATTGTAAAATAAATCATTGATTCTATGAAATGGGTAAAATTTAAAAATTATGATGTAATTTAACCTTTGGTAATCCACACAAAATAATTTATAGTCATTTACCTTCTTAGTGAAATGAACTAAGGATAATTGAAGAAAATAATTGTGTCTAATGAACCCCATTATCATATATTATTCAATATAATGTTTTAATCACCTTTAATTAGTTTATAGAATACATACAAAATCCTTTCTTGTAAACAAGTTGGTAAAAAATTGTTAATCATACCTAAGATTAATCTTGGTGAGATAGTTATCAAACACCTCAAGTAAGAGGTTCACCTTTGGAGGTATGAATCTTGTATATTTATCATTATATATATCAATTATAATAATATCCATCTTAGTTGTGATAGATTCTACATAATAATGAAATTTCCTTAAATAACCTACAAGGAATTCCAATTCTCAGATAAGTGCATACTAAATGTAGATAATAAATTGGAAAAATGTCAAACAATGATAAATGTAAATGTAGGCATATAATTTAGTTAACCATTGTATACCTAGAATAAAATCCAAGGACTTAATGTTAATTATAACTAAATAATATATATTTAAATATGTTACCAACAAAAGAGAAAAATATGGATGCATATTGTTTTTCATTGTGTGCTTCCACAACAAATATTCAATTCTTATAATCATGGAGGACATTTCTTGTATTAATCCTAAAATAAATACTTATTTTGTTTATATAAATGAGTGATATGATCCAATATAAAATAATGATCAAGACAAATCTGTAGATACCAAAATATGACCTATTATAATAAAATGGACCTCTCATGCCTATGTAATTGATTTTATTTCTTCTTTAACCCTTCTTGACCCATTGAAATGAACCTAAGGTTGAAAAAAATACATAAAAGGGGTAATTATCTATTGAAAAAGTATACCCTATTTTCTTCCCCAACTATGCCACATAAGAGGTGGTCTTTTACCCCTATTTGATATCCCCCCATATTGAACATAAGATATCTTCATTTTCAATGGTCATTAGCAAACACTATCCAATGTATTGAACTAAGTTAATATCTTATGATTCTCAAAATAACTATATAAGTGGAATTGGCTTTATTAAAATGAACAATAGGTATTAACATTGACATAATGTATGTGGGAGTTTATGTCCTCTAACCAATGTCATATACATTGTATTACATGGATATTAAAATACATTGAAATTAAAAAAATTACTAATTACATATTGTTCATTCATTCACCTGGATTTATTATATTAATGTTTTTGAGTATATTTCACATTTATACAGTCATAAAAATTTCATACCATGATGATAACCTTGAAATTCCAATACTATATTCATAAACATTTTTATAAAATCAGATAACATACAATTATGGGATACATAGAATGTTAAAAATCATACATTATTACTTGTATGAACATGATAACTCTCCTTAGAATGTTCAAACATGGTAATCTCCAAGATGTAAAATTATAAAAACATACTGGGATTATGTAATTAAATAGGTTTTTTTCCTCAGATATTCCTATATTCAAGCATGTGCAAAAGTATAGGATAATAATATAATTAATGTATATACAAACTCATGCATTTTTATTTACATTCCACTACAATTACCACATCTATTCACGGAATGTAGGGTATATTGTATGCATCCAAAATTAAATGCTATTAATTAATAATTTAAAAAAGCAACTTCCCTTCAATCATTAAGGAATTTTGTATCTCATTCCATTGATTTAAATGGATCAATCACATTAAATTCCACAGACATTGTGTAATGGAATGTTTATTTCAGTAATTAATATAAATATATATCAAACACATTGATTGATGACACATGTGTGCAGAATTCATGATGATATATCTTGAAAAGGATATTATATTACACATTAAGAGGTTGTGTTTGGTGGTGTTTGGTTTTCTATGTTGCGAGGATATTTGTCTATCTTGGGTTCCTTTTACCATTTCTATATCATAATCTTAGACTCTAGAAAAACCTACCTAATATCATTGAAAACGTGTCCTAGTGGGTCAGACACTAAGTGATTTAATTAATGTAAATTAAATCATATTTTAATTTAATTATTGGAATAAATGTTATTTTGAAGAATAAGAAAAAATTTAACTCATCATTTATTAATCTAAAATTTTAACATGTTAATAAATAATTATTTATGTATGAATAAATATTTTATTTGTTTAAAATAAAATTTAACAATTTTTTATTCACCAGACTGTGAATAGAATATTTATTTTATTTATTGTGTTTTTCATAAATAGTTATTTTCCAGTAATTGAATAAAATATTCATTTAGAGTAATTATAAAACTAAATATTTATTAGGGTTTTCAATAAATACCTAAGAGTATGAGTGAACAATTATTCTAGATGGTGAAATATATATATATAAATATTAATTTTGAAATCGATAAAATATATTTTTTCATTGAACCGATTATCAGACAACATATTATAATGATAGTATTATTATTATTATTATTATTATATTTAATGGGGTCAGATAAGGATTAATATATTATTTGTAGGATTTATTGTAATTAAATAATATTTTAACTATAACCCAAAATTTATAATTTCATTGATATTCCTCTTATATAGGTTTAATCGATAATTTAAAGTATTTATGTATAATCAAATTCAATAAAGATTCTTACATCTATTATCTTTTTATGAAATTAAAAAATTCCTTCTATCCGGATGGACATTGAAGCAATGCAGAGAAATAATATATGATGATCAATCCACCATGCTAGCAGTTGGAATTCCATAAATTTTCATCAAAGAGGAAAGGAATGTTTTTGGATCACTATTATAGGCTCAGTAATTTGGGTCCTCCATATGTAATGATAGTAAAATGAAAAAAGTTTTTAGATGGTAATTATATTCTTTAAATAATTATCCTAAGAAGAGTTAATATTTCGTTAGATCCAATTTAAATTTATTAAAAATTTAACATGAAAAATATCTTATATGAGTTTTTAGTTTTCAATGCCAATATTTAATGAAAATATTTCAATGGTCATGATGTTTAGGTCTTTCACAATTAGAGAATCTTCCATTTAGAAGTGACAATGTTTTTTTGGCTAGTTGATTGTGTTACATGACATGTTTCTAGAATACATGTTGTGTACCCAGTTTCTCCACACCTACACATGTATTAAGAAACCTAACACCAAAAGACTCAATTACATGTGTTGCCTTTATTATACCCATGTGTATATTAGTTTACCAGACACTTGGTTTTTCGGTTTACATAGTGTGTAGTTATTGTACACATTGTGTTGTCTATATAGTTTAGTGGGAAAATCATGGTAACCATGTGGTCAAATACATAGTCTGTAACTGAATGAGTTTTATGGATATAGTAAAATGTTGGAAACATTGAATGTATATAGAATGAAAAATGTGTAACCCATTATATCATCATTCGTAGTACATGATGATTCTATCAGCACATTATGCATTGAAATTAAAAAGAGGAAATCGTAACATGTATCCAGAGTGAAGGCTATGTAATTCCATATAAAGAATAAATTGTGTCACTTAGTGAGTTATGAAGTCACATGTAAAGTGGAACACACAATTCTTAAATGGTTAATACATTTCTTGTTGTCTGAATGAGGTACACACCGAATCGCAAGGCATTTATCTCAAGTACACAACAACTGAGTGAAAAATACTGTAGGTAATAAGTACACATCGTGTACCCTACCAATAAATGATAGAATTAAATTTCATTAATATATTTAATTGATGAATTAAAACATAATTACACTATTTTCACTAGATGAGTTTGACTTTGTGAAACAGTTATTGAAGAAACGTTAAATCCTCAATTAATTTTATTTAATTATCTGTATTTATTAAGAAGGTGAATTATCTTCCATTTATACATTTATGATGGGTGTTTTCGAGTAACATTATCACGAATTTATTATAATGGGAATTATTTAATTAATTAATATAGGTGCATTTATATTAACAATTAATAATTAATAAACTTTAATACTATTGAGTGTGCGTTTTCATATATATTTGTAGTGTTTGATTAATCATAAGATTTGACCACAAAATTTGATTAGTTAGTTTTATTTAATATAATTTTTTGAATGTGATTCAATTATTTATTAATAAATTAAATATGATGGAATGTGTTTCATCCCTCCCTCTTTTATATTTTAGGAACAACCTTTCAATGGTTAGTTATGTAATTCCCCTAAACCAATCATTTTGTTTCCTTATCATGTGTGTGAGTTACTAACATATATATGAAAGGAGTTTCCTAATGTGCGTAGATGTATTTCATGACATAATTGAGATAAAAACAGACCATGTGTCACATAGGTGGAGAGGTGAAATTTTGAAACTCATTTTAATAAAAAAAAATGTGTTTCCTCTTGGGTCATAAGTTTATTAACTATCTGCTCAATAAATCAACCCTTAGATAATGATCATGAATTTTTTTTATTTATTTATTTTGTGTATTGTCATTCTTTATTTTATAGATAATTGACTGTTATCACACAAACAAATGAACTAATATGAAAATATGGTATTTAAATTAATTGATTATGTGTAAATGTTTTCATGAAACATAGTTAGTCTCGTAAGGAAAATACACTTAATATGAACTTTCCTTGTAAATCAAAAATAATAAATATTTAATTATAACAAATAAAAATCCAAAACATAATATCAATTCCTATGAAGCCTTAGATTACATGATTAAGAAGGAATAGCATATAATTATGTATTTGACCATCCCTTGTTGGGAAACTTAATTAAAGCATGATTTTCATTTGTATGATTTTGGATGAATTAACAAACTTATGTCAATTAAAGTTACCCACAGTAGACTTGGTGATATATAGATGAATTTTTTGGGAAATACAAGTTATGTTATTTTCATTATTGAGTACACTCGGTCAACTATGGAACTACAAGAACATAGCTTTCAAAGAACCTAATACCTAAATATAATTAAGTAATTGACTGAGCCGTCAGTTAGGTTTTGAGAATGGGTATATGGTTCATTTCTAATAGAATGTATGAGAACCTAGACATTATGTGTTTAATGGTGATGGATATTGGGTCTTGATAAAATAATGGGAGACTTAATAAAATTAAAATCTAATATATATCATAAAAAGTATAATCATGTGATGTACTAATAGTTTCTATTTTAATAATTTATAATAATGAAATGTTTTTCATACATATTATCCCTTTTATCAATATTTGAGAAATACCATCTACCTACTAGAGGTAACATCCAAGAATGGTTTATACACCAATGGGTAGTGTTGCACCCTAAATTTATATATTATGTACTGGAATCCTAGTGATATATATTCCTACTAAGGAGGAAAGTGTCAAGGAGTTGATTTTATATATTAAACATTTAAGTTATACTGTTGATAGTTATTTTAAATTCTTTCATTAACGTATAATGAACCCAAGAAGTCACATCAAGACCTAGATGCATAAATCATACGCCAACAGTTCTATGGTATTTATTACGTTAGGTAAAGAAAAGAACAATTTGACATATTCAAGGTGATCATTTAGTGTAATCATAGAGAAGGTGAGAAATATGGGCATTATGTATTCAAAGTCATTGGAAACATTTTGTGCGCATAGGGTATAGAGTTTTAGTTACTGATGACCTATTCACGAATATTATTCTTTTATAACATCCACATAGCTTCTCTAACATTGTTATATAATTACAATATATAGAAAAAAGTGAATTAAATTATTAATATTCTCACATTGCTTCATAAATTTGATATGAAAACACATTTAATCCTTATGGTGAATAAAAATAAATTCTAGTTGAATAGATTTAAGTCAATTTATTCTTCACAATTCCATTAAATGAATAGAAATATCATTGGGAATGAAATGGAACATGATGTTGTCTATTTTTATTTTGGAAATAACTTGTAATAGAAGAATCATTAAACTAAGGAGAAGAAGTAATGGGATGATTTTGGTGAAATTTTGATGAAGTATAATCTATATAATTACAAAAAAAATTATTAGATACAACATGTGGTGATCACATATTTATTCCAATATAGAAAACAAGTGTATTTAAAAATATTCACTTAGAGTAGGATGATCTATGAGTATCCAATGGAGACAGACTTGATGTTGTGACTATTGTGAACTACCACCTCACACTACTGATGTGAATGATCTATGTTGTAAGAGGTTTATATTATGTAAAATATATTACCAAAATCATAATTTCTATATCCAAACATGATACATATATATTTATTTTTAAAATTTGGAATATATATTGTTTCATTTATAATGAACTCCTATGTTATATTAAGGAATATTTAAGTAATGATCTTTATGAGATGTAGTTTGAAAACAATGTAATAGACATCGATATGGAAACTAACTCAAATTTCTTATAAAACACCCAACTATGGAATCATGATGTATTCCATGTAAAAAGTAATTTAAACCAAAATACAGCATGTTGGAAATTTGGGTTACATTTAACTAAAACAACTTATTGTATGTAACAAATTATTATAATGAAAAGACGAATGATGTGCCCTTTAGTTGATAAGTCTGAAAGTCCAAGGAGATTTGTTATCTATTCAAAAAAATGTATGTGGATCATTTCATGATGAAGTAGTGGGTGGGTACTCAATAATCCTAATATTTATTGATAACTTTTGAAGATATTAATATTTTTACTTATTGTGTAATAAGTTAGACTATTTTAAAATATTCAAATAACGTAAATATGATGACTAGAACCACCTTGATTGGAAGACTAAGAAACACATCATATTTCTTGGTGGAGAATATCTTAATCAATACGTCATTGATTATTTATAGGTGTTTTGGATTCTATCGCATCTCATTACACTACATACACCTCGATGGAATGTTGTATGAAAAATATGGGAATACACCATTCTTGTTATAGTGATATCAATGACGAGTCATGAGATTCTTCCATTCATCTATTGGTGATACATGTTATAGAAATTATTTCAAATACTAAATAGGGTTCCAACTGATGTGGTAGATAGTATAACCTAACATTTGTGCCCACAATGAAACTCATATTTTCATACATACATGTGTGAGGATGTGAAGTGTTTATTAAGGCCTCTTCATAAATAAGGCATCCACCCTGAGGCATAAAATTCACCTTTAATGGATACCCAAAGGAAAAGGGGGTATACTACATATATGAACCCTCTATTAAAGTGGTAATAATTTAAATTAAAAACATATTTGATGAATGAGAGAACATATTACAAAACATTATTGATATATATACATACACTGATGAATTCCAATATCAAGGTGCACAATAGATAGAACAAGAATGGACTCCATTTTATTGTCTCAGAATTCAATATAAATATTTTTTAAAAATAAAATGGTATTATTTTGAGACCATGCAATGAGATGGCATGTGATTTCAAGGCCTGGAGTGGATAAGAATGTATTTTGAAATATTTTTAAAGGTCGTTAAATAAACACGAGAGTGTGTTTTTTATAACTTTCAAACCAGTTCCCAAATCAAAAATATGACGGCACCATTGAACTCGGAGTGCGTGGAATATCCTAGTAAGGGCCAAACATCAATCGATGTTAGTCTACTAAGAAATATTATTTTTAGATCTTTATGAAAAAAATAACATAAACAGATTTATGATATATTCTTCTTCGTTATGCATCTACTCATCAGCATTGGGGTGCAGCGGCAAGGCAATGCTGAATCCCATTATTTAACCTCATTAATGAATTAGCATTGAGAAGCTGTAATGCGCTTGTGTCTTCCTTCTTTAATTAAAAATGGAATTCAGGGTTGATCAATAACCCTGTAATTACTCTGACGAACGACGAAGGAAACCTCTCCAACGACGAACGTCGACAAATCGAACGACCTCGATGACACCCCTGCGGAAAAGATTCGACACCACAGATCAACAGATGATGATGAATGATCAACCTAAAGTAATATTCTATCCCATGTATGGGGTTTTTCTGAGTTATTTTCATTTCCTCATTCTTAATGTTTAACAGAAATTGGTGACCAACCCACGAATAGGTTGATCCATAGTTCAATCACTCATGAGGGAAGGTTAATGACGAGGTATAGAGGAGATATCTATATTAGTTATTATTTCCATCTTATTTTGGTTCAGCATGATTCTTCTAACAAGAATGAATTTGGGTCAACACTGAAAATGTCCTGGATCGTTCCTGGGGTGTTTGAGTGTTGTGAATCCTTCACTAATTTCTTCATGCATTCTTCCCATTATTCATGGCACCATAGTCGACAGTGATGGCATCCATGGTCTAGGAAGGACCGTAGCGGCACATCGTCCCATTGGCACCAATCTGCAGTACCTAGGCCGTGGTGACTACAAGTCCCATTGGTTCCAAGGATGGGAAGAGGCAAGAGGAATCCCACGGGCAACGCGCTACAGTGGAAACAAGGGCCACTGGTACGGAGGTTGGTGGATAGCGGTAGGAGAGTGTGGCCAACTGACCACGTGTGTTGCACCACGTGGTGAAAATCCATAGTCCATTGGATGTGGTGGTGAGCTGGACCTACTGCTTTCCATAGGTTAAACGGATGACCCGATCCACATGAGAGGATCTGCTGGTTGAGATGGCGGTGCCGCATGGATGAAAGAACTGGATGTCGTATAATGTTACGGTTAGTGGAGAACATGCCCACCAATGTGGGTCGGGTGGGTGGAATAAATGGGATGCTGAACTACCTGAGCTGGAGGGTAATCAGCCAGATGATGTGGGCTGAGACGAATGGGAAAACTGGTCACTAGGTGGCTCGAGTTTTCATAACCTGTCTGACTAAGTCAGACTCGACCTGGTGAGAAACGGGTCGCTGGACAACCCGGCGAGCTGAACCCACGACTATATCTGGGAGGGTAAATTAAGGCCTAATTGGCATGGCCACTAGGCAAGGCTAAACTGAGATTTCCCAGACCTAACTAGGTCTAGTTGGGATAGCCGAAATGCGTCTGATCATGCATGACCCCTCGTGATAGGTTGGCCAGGTTAGTCTGACCAAGTCAGACCAGGCTCGGACACAACCATCCCCTATTTACTAAAACTCCAATGTCCTTTAGACTGAGCATCCAATTGACACACCGTCTATAGATTTGGGACCCTTGTGATGATAGAGACCCTTACGTATACTCTATGTTAGTTACCGTGGAAGTTGAGTTATGACTGATGGCTGGAGGCATAGAGTCTCACGGAGTGATGTGCAATAGAGAGAAGGGATTTTATGGTAGGATGTGACATTAATGATATGATGAGTGGGACCTCAGTGGTCCAGTATACAATAGGACTTCGGTGGTATGGTAGCTCAGCGAACCACAATGGTCTAGTAGTGGAGAATACCTCTGTGGTATAACAGACGAGCGAACCATAGTGGTCCAGCACCCGAGAAGACCTCTGTGGTCCAGTAGCAAAGTCAGCCACAATGGTATTGTAATGGGGTGGAACTCAGTGGTCCAGCAGCCGAGTTGAACTCAGTGGTCATGTAGCATAGTGGAACTCATTGTCCAATAACTATACTATCCTAAGTGACTCATTAGGGATGACCACCTCAACATTAAAGGATGATTCAGCTTTAGGACTAAGAATATTACTTTATATCCTTTGAGTTATACCTGGGGTGAATTTTCATTGCATGCATTCTTAATTGGTGGTCTTGATTTTTGATCTTACCATTGTACTTTGGGGTTCCTAATGAGTATTGTGATACTCACCCCTGCACGAGCTTATCCCGAATATGTCGTGTCTTGTGTAGGTGAATGACACATCGATTGAGACATTGGTGGTTTGGGACTAGGTGCTTTTTAGTGACATGAGATAGATGTGAATACTTGTTCGGCTATAGGAAGATATCCTTATATTATCATTTAGTTAGGGTCCTGAGTGGACACACCATGGTAGTTTTGCTTTCCTTTGTGGGTTTGGTCTTATATTATGGCCCCTTTGTACTTTCAGTTGTATTGTAATCTCAGAAGATCTCTCAATGAAATTTGTGGTTAAATTCCTGTTTATATTCTTCAATTAGAGATTTTTGTGTGTATACAGGTATAAATGGAAATGCCTTCCCTTTTGGGATATATCTACTCAGTGCTGGTCATGAGCCCCTAGCCTTAGAAGGCATGCCTTGGGTAGTCATTGTAAGGGCTGTCAGGACCCTTCCCTCAAGGCCCTTGTCGTGACTACACTAGGCCCGCCTTCTATAGGCTAGGGTATTTTGACTAGTATCGGAAAGGATAAACCCTAAAATGGGTAGGAATTTCCTCTAATCCAGTACACTTCCAGATATGGCACACTATACACAAGTAACACACAACAAAATAAGTGAAGTAAAACCACTACTAAAAACCAAAAATCAGAGTAAAACTATCTAATGAAAGTAAAGAGGCCAGTATAATGGCCCAATTAGAATAGAAAGTACCAAAAAAATGAAAAAAATGTGTTCTGGGGGCCTTTCACCAAGGATCTTACCTGAAGGGTAGGTACAACTCGCCATCCTTCTTCACTTCCACTCAAAACATCTCTGAATCACCTCTGAGCACCATCTGGCCCTGGCTCCCTGGGTCTCAATTAAGATGTTTTTCATCTGCATAGGTCACAACAATGTGCGGGTGAATCCTATGCATGGGTGAGTATAAAAATACTCAACAAGGACCTAAAGACCCTCAAATGTCTCTCCGAATTCAAAAAAGGAAGAACCAAAAAGAATAATCTCAATCATAAAGCACAAAGTAGTAGAAATATTACACCAGGTATACAACTTAATGAATATGAATAAAGATCATTAGTTGCAAAGGTAGAACGTCTTATTCTGTTGAGATCCTTTTACTACAAAACTGAATAGGGTCGCTACAAGATGACCCACATAAGATCGCTTAGTGCTGACACATAGAGGATCACTAGGTGATGACCCACTTAGAGGATCACTATGTGGTGACCCACTAAGAGGATATCTAGGTGCTGACCCACACAGAGGATCACTAGTTGTATACCCTCAAAGAGGATCTCTAGGTGAAGACCCATAGATGATCTCTAGGTTCCAACCCACATATGATCTCTAGGTACTGATCCACTCAGAGGATTTCTAGGTGCATACCCATAGAGTATTGCTAGGTGCAGACCCACTAATAGTATTGCAAGATGCTTACCCACTCAAAGGATCACAATTATTTCTTAATGTCACAACAAATCACTGAATTCCCTCACATTGTACGTTTGATTCATTGAGGATCCACTCCTCAAGCCATCGATCGTACCTCAACCACTAGGATGTCTTACGAAGAACTAACCCAAAGAACCTCCATGTCATAAGGGATCCAATGTAAGAGATGGTGTGTCAATCAGAATCATAGTCTGTAAATTATAGGCATTTTAGTCATGAGGGCCTGGTTGGATTCGAGTCCGATCCAACCAATCTGTACTCCAACATTCACCAAAATACATATGAAGTTTATCAAAATGACCAACTCATCCTATGGGTTCTGGCCCCATAGATGGTTCGTCAAACGTACATCCTGTTTAGAAGATACACCCAATTTAACGAAATGGGGTCGGTCATGTCTCAGTCTGATAGGGGTCCGGCCCACCCGGCCCATTGGGCTTGCAGGTTCGGCTCATTAGACCTGCTGGTCTGGCCATACTTGCGGGTCCGACCAAGCTGGAAGACCCGACCGGCGGTTCCGGCTCCCCTAGATTGATTGTTATCATACTAAACGGACTCCGGGCACCACCCCCTAATCCAAAACATCCGATTGGAGCCGCCTGTTGGTCCAGACGATTGATCCATGCATGCCGCTTCTCTCCCAACATGGCGCATCCGTATCGTGCCCTTCTAACTCTGTGGCCTGGCTGGCTACAGCTCCTGCCGCCGCAGCCCCTACGGGTGCTGCTCCTCCAAGCAGCCTGCTTGGCTGGTCGCCGTCACCGATCACCGATGCTAGCAACTTCTTCTATAGGCCACCAATGATTCTTTGGTGGTCCATTTTCCTTCTTTTCTACACCTAATGACCTCCTAGGTCTCTAATTTCAGGAAGAGGCCCTTAGTTTCATCATGCCACAACGTTTCCCGGATGCACACATAGAATTCACATAAAGAATAAACTATGGAGGGTTTGACCATATACAGATTGTCTTGCACCCTATACATTACCTCTTAAACATGGGAAATAATAATAATAATTAAAACCTCATAAATTAAACCATGCATCAACAGCATGCATTAATGTAAAAACTACGGATCAACTTGTTGGTCGTTTTCCCTTCGTTCATCATATTATTTCAGAACAGGAATGAGTATTGTTAAGCACCCGAATCAAATAAACTCCCTACCTTGATTCAATGTAATCCTTTGCATATGAAGGTAAGAGTCTTTGTTTGATGTCCTTCATTTTTGTTTGTGCTGATTTATCCAATGATAATTGAATGTTCACCGTCATTTTTTGGAGGGTGATATTTTTGGAATTTCATCAGTGGTTTCTCTCATGGGTTCCCAATTCTCTTGCCAACTCTTTCATTAAATATAAGAAATGGAAGCATGTTGCATTCATTAATATGGTTTATTAATAAACAAACAATATTGAACCATTAACCCCATGAACATTGGGGTTACACATCCCAAGGGTCGTTTCATTAACGGTCTCTTATTAAATGTCTGTCATTATACTGTGGTCCTGCCAACTACTGCTCAATGGTTATAGAATGAATAAAATTAGTATTTTATTAATTTTATTAATTTGCTGTAAAGTCCAAAAACAAAATTTATTGTCTGTCCTTTTCCAGTCGATGTTATGCTTTGCCTATGTGATTACAGACACTATAAATTCAACGGTGCCCTCAGATTTACAATCTCATCACCAGTTCAAAATATAAAAAATCATTCTTGCACAATTACTTAACTCACCATAAAAATTTCACAAATTATTAACATTAAACCACAACCCATGCCGGTCAAGGTTAGTGTAACGCCTTGGCCATAGTAACCTAGAGTCTTTGCATTATTACATAACATTGGCATGATACAAAAAAATCATGTTCCAAAAGACTGATCATTTTAGTAGCATTGGAAATACTAGATACATTCATAATTTTTACATTACATTATAAAATGAAAAAATACAAAAACATTGTCTCTATAGACCACACTCATATCCCCTCAGACCATCCCTGCAGGTCAGTGATAAAATACTTCTTCACATCCTGAGAAAAATAAAACATAGAAAGGGGTGAGATTAGATTCTCAGTAAGGATAACAATATTGTGGAAACATTCATAAATAAGAAAATAAATTTAATGAAATGTATTAGAATAAATCAAGATACTTTTAAACATGAACTTCATCATAATATGGAAAAGGTAAAATCAAATAATTCCATTTACTTATTCACATGGATATTCTACTAGTCGAATAATCTAATGCAATATCAATAGCCACCTTCATAATGATGGAATACATATTTCCATACATCATAACCACATAGTCATGTCCTTGTGCCAAAACTAAAAATAAAAATGTTTCATTTCATTGTGCCAAGATATTAGTTTGTCTCATGTGTACATCAGATGCATCGAGAAGCTATAGCGGGCTCCACCCGTCACATACTAGTACAATGCATTCTTCATATGAAAATATTTACTCATTACATAAATATTCATATTAAAACTAGCATAAAAAAATCAATAAATTATCCATAAACCATTACTGTTGTAGAAGAAACACATCTATAGTCAAAAATATCACAAAACCTTTAATACAGTATGGAAGTTTTGTATCATAATAAATCATCTTCAAATAAGCTTAAAATCCATCAAAGTATGTTGACATAGATGAAATCAAAATATTTTTAGAAAATATCTCTTTCAATTTTGAAATCATTTAAAAGTCATTAAATTATAAATGAAAACATTTATTTTTAAAAATACTCTTATAAACATGTAAGGGATGTTTCGACATTTTTACAATGGCAAAAAATAGCAGCACCCACCGTATAAGTTCAAAAAGATATTCTTACATTAATTATGTCGAAAGGGTATAAAGTACCTTGTTTGGAAAACGACGGAATGATGATTGTCAAAACATATAAGGTCTAATAATGGTATAAATGAATTTAACCCATAGTATAGTAAATATTAAAAATGTTTTTAAAATATATTTTTTAAAATCCTGGAAGTGCATGATAAAGAGGTCCCAGTATATAATTACGTATTAACATCCTCAGATAATGAAGTGATTGTTGAATTAACCCTTACCTTGTAATGTTACATGGTCGAGGGTAGGTTAACCTTAAGTATTATGGTGAAATAATTATTATTAAATTACATATGAACCATATACATAATTATTATATAATATATGATATTCTAATAATTCTGTTTTAATAATATTTTAGTATTATCATCATTTCGGGTGTTGCCTCATTAGTGTGACTTTATATTCATTGTTACATGAGTCATGTTTGTTATGAATGGGATTTATCTTATTAATATCCAGAATTATATTATGTTTTTTAACATTATTTTTAATCATAAAAATAAAATTAGTCTTCAATGGTTATGATGGGGAATGAATTTCATTACGTTCGTGGAGACGGTAATCCGTACGTACGCACGACCGACAATTTCGTTATTTAGATATTATAATAGTATATAATAGAATGTTATATAATATATACAGAATAATTATCATGTCAGATTTATTATTTACATTAGTTATACTCATTACTATACCCATCCAAATGATGAAGTGTTTGAATAACAAACTTCACCACGACTTGGAGATGGTAAGCCTGATGTACGCGCGTATGGTGACTTTGTCACTTATAGGATGGATATAAAAATGAATATGGTTGTACCATTTTTATAATAACATCATTTTATATAGATGATAATGGAGTTATTATTTTATAATTGAAACAGAAATGAAATGGGAAGTTGAAGAAGAAAATAACTTGAAAGAGATGATAAAATATTTACCTCTTTTTCGGGTTCTTCCTTTTGATTTGATCAAAAGGGCTCTTTAGGTTGGCTTAATGAATAAAGGAAGGCCTATAAGATGAAGTTAGGATTTTTGAGAGGATATTTGGTCTGGGTTAGGCCGAACCAAATGTCTTTGATTGTATGAATTTTAGAGAAGGGGGAGTTCCCTTTTATAAGGGAAAAGAGGTTCACTTTAAGAAAAGCTTGAAATATTAATTTATAATAAAATAATATTAGGATTCTAATGGATCCAAAAAAAGATTATTTTGACTTTAATGTGGTTATGGTCTGAAAACCACTAAACCAAAATGTTTTAGATATGTTTAGGTCACTATATTTAAAATATCTTTTAGATTTGACTCATACTTAATTAGTTTGACATTTACCATGTCTCTCTTCATTTTTATATTATATGATTAATAAACATACTATAAACATCCAAGAGAACCTAAAGTTGTTCATAAATGACATATATAATATTATTTATGCCCTTTGGCCAAACCATATATTTTTAGGAATAGAATATCATTTAATAATATAATATTTGTTTTCAAAACACTTTTATGTCAATTTTGAAACTATTTAGTAATTTTTTTTAAAGACCTAATAACTATATTAATACGAAATAAATTCATTACATAAACCATAACATGTCATAGTAATCTATAAAATTAGTGTAATACATCAAAAGTCTCAATTTACATTTATTTGGGTATTTATAATATCAATTATTTTAATATTTCATCTATAAGGTTATTATTGTATCATTATTGTGTCATAAATAAAATAATTTATTTCATGTATAAATATTATAAATAAACTACCATTATGTATGAAATCTTTTTATCTTTATAATGAATAATTATAGTCGAATTTATCATATGTGTATCCCTGTAATAAAAATGTTTTAGTTATGAATCTTTGAATTTAACACTTTTAACTCTTCTTTAAATAAATTAATAATAAATGTTCTAATCTAATCCATGTGGACCTAAAGGATAATATTTTATTTCTAAGGTTGATTTTGGACGAATTATAATTATCCAATAGAATTATAAAATGTGTTACAACAATAATAATATCATTTTTACCTTTAATTAACCTATTTACTTTTAACTGTGGTAAATAAAAGTCAAAAGTTACTATTCACCAAAAAATATATAATCTTATTGGACCAAATTTTATTATTGATATCAACCATGTCTCTCAAATTTTTTAAATTCAAATTAATAAAGAGGTAAAATTAAATTTTATATGTATTTGCAAATGCACCTAGGAGGTGGGTAAAAGGCGATAAAAATTTCCATAAATTTTATACATCTAATATTATTTTAAAAACGACTCCAATGAATTAAATTGAACTTATAAAGTTAATATATATCTAATTTTACCAAAAATAAATTTAAATAAAATCAATAATTATTTAAATAAAAATTCGGTTTTAAAAAAATAAGTCAGTGTTTTTGACTATTCATCAAAAATTGAAAATTTTCAGAAAAATACTAAAATTTCACCTTAAGCTAATTTCGATATTCCAAATCCATAAATTTAGTCCATTTTGAAAGATAAAATTTATAAAATTCAAAAAAGTGGTTGTTACTATTCATACCGGTTAGTTTGATTGGTTGTGGTGTGTTAGAATCTCAAAGTTGCGTACATTGCAAGATATTGCATTATTAAAAGGGAAATGTACCATATAAGCTTGGGGTGCCACATTCTCCCCTCCTTAAAATAATTTATTCCTTGAAATTTCTAGAACATTACTTCATAAAACGATTGGTGTGGTTCTTCGTCATAAGTTCCTCAGGTTACCACGTTCACACTTCCATCTTATGGTTTCTCCATAGAACTTTTACCAGACGAGTTGTCTGGTTTCTCAACACTTGTTCTCCCGTATCATGAATCTTGATGGACTATTCTCAAAAAGACAGATCTGGTTCCAGTTCTAATTCTACATAGGTAAGTACATTTTTTGGGTCAGGCAAGTAATTTCTCAACAGTGATACATGGAACACATCATGAACTTTGGAGAGACATGGTGGCCTTTCCAAATGGTAAGCTGTAACCCGTATTCGTTCTAGAATTTCGAAATGTCCAGTGTATCTAGGACTCAATTTACCCTTCTAACAGAAATTTATATTAGCCTTCCATGGAGATACCTTCAAGAAAACATGATCATCGACTTAAAATTCCAAATCCTTTATTCGGTTATCTGAATAGATCTTCTACCTACATTGAGCTGCTTTGATTTGGGTTTGGATAACCTTCACATTTTCACCATTTCCTCACCATGTTCTGGACCAACGTGTTTTCTTTCACCAACATCATCCCAACAAGTTTGTCTAAAAAATATCTTTCAATATAATGCTTCATATGGTGCCTTATAAATACTTTAATGGAATCTATTGATATAGGAATAGTATAAAAGAGGTAAATATTGATCCCACATACCTTGAAAGTCATGTGAGAAAGATCTCAACTTGTCTTTTAAGGTTTGAATAGTCTGTTCTGATTGTCCATAAGTTTGATGTTGGAAGTAGTGCTCAAACAAACTCAGTATCCCGGGATTGCTGAATACATTTCCAGAATATTGATGTAAAATGGGGATCATGATTTGAATCAATCAATAGGGGTACACCATGAAGTCTTACAACTTCATTAATATACAGTCTTGCTAAATGTTCATGTGGTAAATCATCTCCTATAGCAAGAAAATGTGTTGACTTGGTAAGATGATCAACAATGACCCATATTACATCATTATTTATAGGATTCTTCTATAGTCCCATGATAATGTTTACTGTAATATTATTTCATTTCAACTCAGGTATGGGAAGAGGTTGCAAGACCTATTTAGGATGTTGTCTTCCAGCTTTCAATTGTTGACGAACCGTACATCTTGACACATAATCAGAAATCCCCCCATTCATGATGTCTGACCAAAAATGTCCCTTCAAAACTCTATACATCTTACTGCTACAAGGGTGTATAAATAAATTGGAGCTATGAGCATCATCTAACAATTCAATTTTCAGATCAGGTATATTAGGAACAGAAAGTCTCTTCCAAAATTTCAAAATCTCATCTTCATATATGAATTCGATCAATCTCCCATTGATCACAGCTTTAATATTTTTTTTAAACACTTCATCGTTAGCCTGAGAAATTATTTACCTTTCTAGTAAAGATGGTTTGGCAACCATTTAAATAATTACTGATGTTTCAGTGTCTATGATTATTCCCAAATCCATTTTCACTAGATCCATGAAAATAAGATCCCTTTCAACTCTCATCTTATTCAAAACTCCATGATATGTTCTGATCAAATAATTTTCCACCTTATTTTCCTTCCCCGGGTGTTAGTGTATTGTGTAATCATAATTCTTGAGTAGTTCAAGCCATCTTCTTTGCCTCATGTTGAGTAATTTCTGTGAGAAAATATACATAAAACTCTTGTGATTGGTATATATCTCACATTTTTCACCATATAGATAATGTCTCCATATCATTAGAGAAAGTATTACAGATCCTAACTAAAGATAATGAGTAGGATAGTTTTCCTTGTTAATTTTTAGTTGTCGTGATGCATATGAAATAACTATATCATTTTGCATAAGGACACAACCAAGTCCCTTCTCTGAGGCATCACTATAATTGACCAACCCATCATTTCTCTATGGTAGAGTCAAGATATGAGAATTCACTAATCTTATCATTAATTCTTCAAAAAATTCTTCACAGTATTTTTTACAAAGAAAATAAACCCCTTTACATGTGAGCTTGGTTAATGGGTTAGCCAATCAGGAAAAATTCTGGACGAAATGCCGATAATAACCAGCTAAACCAATAAAACTGCATACCTTAGTCATACTTGATGGTGCTGGCCATTCATGGATTGCCTTTGTAATAAAAGGGTCAATAGAGATTCCCTCCTTAGAGACAATATGGACTAGAAAATAAATATCCTAAAGCCAAAATTCACACATCTTAATCTTCCCGTATAATTCATTTCTTCTAAGAGTCTTTAGGATAATGTGCAAGTGATTTTCGTGATCTTCATAGATTTTGGAATATACCAAGATATAATCAATAAATACCACTAAAAATTCATCAAGTTATTCCTTGAAAACTCTATTAATCAGATACATGAAAACAGAGGTTTCATTAGTCAACCGAAAATGCATTACTGTAAAATCGTAATGCATGTACCTCGTTTGAAATGCTACCTTTTGAATTTCTTCTTTTTTCACACACATCTGATGATATCCAGATCCATGGTCAAACATTTAAAAATATTGAGCTCCATTATTTGGGTGAATAAATCATGAATTCTATATAGGGGATAATTTTTCATTATTGTTATAGCATTTATCTCCCTGTAGTCAATATAAACCCTCCTAGATCCGTCTTTCTTTTTAACAAGAAGGACAGGGGATCCCCATAGAGAAAAACAAGTCGAATAAATCCTTTTTTACTAATTTCCTCTAATTGTATCTTTAGTTCCACTAATTCCATAGTGTTCATTCTATATGTGGTCTTCGATATGGTCCTTGAACCAGAAATTATATCAATGGAAATCTCAATTTCTCATTCGGGAGGATGCCTAGGTAAATCTTCTAGAAACACATCAACATATTCTTGCACAATAGGTATGCCCTAAATTTGAACATTCATTTCCTCACCCACATTATTTTCATTCCCTTCCTCCCCAATAATTTAATTTAGTTGAGCTGTTGGGGTGGATCTAGATAAGAATTAGATGATGACATTTCTTCTTTAAAGATAATGTACTCCTTATCATCATCGAAAATTGTAACTTCCTTCTTATTACAATAAATTTTCTCATCATTGTTCGAAAGCCAATCAATTCTTAGGATTATATCAAATTAATCAAGGGTATGATGATGATTTTAGAAGATAAATAACATTTATTTGAAATAATGGGAACTGATTCACAAAACTTTTTTGTAATGATACTTCCCATGGGATTTTTTACTAACAAGTCCCTGGTTAAATCAAATCAGAAATATCTAATTTTCAGAAAAAAATGAGAAGATATAAAAAAATTTAATGATCCAGAATCAAATAAAACATCTTCTAAACTTGACGAAACCAATAAATTACATTCCACCACGTCTTTCAGAGCTTCAACCTCAGCAGTAGTGATCGCATAAGCATAGATGTTATAACATGGCCTTTTCTGAGGTATGTTTCTCTGGAACTTAGGACATTCATTTTAATAATGTCCCATCTCCCTATAATTGTTTCATTGAACATTAGTTGCTTATTTCATTCCCATACAATCACCACCAAGATATCTGTTTTGTCCATATTTGTAGCATACTACTTTTCCTTTTAGATAGACACTAGGGTTCGTCCATCAAAAATTACCATAGGGTGGAAATTCAACTCTTCTCTTCTTCCATGTTTCCTTATTTCCTTTCCCAGAGTGTTCATCAGATCTCTTCTCCTCTTACTTTTCTTTAAAGTCGTAAGACTTACAAAATCCTTTTTTTTGTGATAGCACATAAGACAATATCTTCATATGATGAGATGTATTGTGATACTATTCTCTAGGGATTAATGGGTTTAACCCATCAATGAAACAATCAATCTTACTTCTTGGTTTACATATATAATATACAACATGCCTTGTAATCCTTGTAAAGTTAGCTTCATACTTTGATACATTCTGATACTCCTTTTTCCTCAGACTCAAAAATTTCCTTTCGATATCTTCTTGATGGTCATTAGGAAAGTATTTTTCTATGAAATGTTCATCAATCTCCCTCCATTCCATACTTGATAATTCATCATCTTCCTTTGTGTTTTTTATCAATGACCACCATTGATATGCATCTATTGTGAGGTGAAAAAATTCCATGAAAACGTCCATCTCGCTACTCCCCAAAGCGTGAAATATTTTCTATATGGAATTTATCCATTTATCTACTACTAATGGATTGGTACTCCAATTGAATGTTGGTGGTTGTTTCCGCATGAAGCCGTTTAACATTGATCCTCTATGTGGTGGATCAGGGTACTCCATACGGGTAAGGTTATTATTCTTTACCAGAATGAGTTGTCCCAATATGGTGATAAGCTGATAATCACATGTTGTTTCACCAGATCCAAAATAATTATCATGAGTATGAGGGAAATCCCAACATGGATTGCGTGCATTGATACGATTTTCATTCCGTCCACTCCGAAACATTTCTAAACAATGTCATACACTAAATTAGTTAATGAATTACAATACATTATTCCAAACTTGTAAAACACTTAACATAAATTGAACAATTTACATATATAATTCATAATCCTAAAAAAAGGTTTCATTAAGGATGTATATACCTATAAACCCTTCATAATTGTTTGTAAAGAAAATGATAATTATCTGAGGCACGTCCCCTGGGTGTGTCGTAACCAAGAGTGCAGCAAGGCCCATTGTCGTGCACCAGTTCTAGTTCGAGTCTAGCTCAAAGTGGTATTTTCAGGTTTTACCCCTAAGTACATCTTTACTAGAGCCGCCTCTACCTACTTGTATCTAGATAGGGATTTATTTGTTGGAAAACTCACAAAATATTTTCAGTATAAAAACTATAGGAATTTCTTCAATACTAATCCTTAAATTCTGTCATAGGGTAATGTTCTCTAATCAAAGTTTATCTAAATGCAATTTCCATAGTATTTAATAAAAATCCTCTGATACCAACTATAACGCCCTAACCCCAGTTAATCAGATTTGGTGCAATATTAAATAAAATTGGCATGATACAATGAAATCATTCCCCGATGGACCGATTAGTTTAGTATCCTTAGTGATACTGGATACATTCATATGTTTTACATTAAATTATAAAATGAAAAACAATAACAACATTGTCTACATAGACCACAATCATATCCCCTCAAAATATCCCTTTAGGTCAGTCATAAAATACTTCTTTATATCCTCTGAAAAATAAAATGTAGAAAGGGGTGAGATCAGATGCTCAGTAAAGATAAAAATATAGCGGAAACGTTCATAAATAAGAATAAAAATTTAAATAAATGTACAAGACCAAAAAAATCCATTAAAACATTAACTTTAGAATTATATGGAAGAGATAAAATCAAATAATTTCATTTACATATTAACATTGATATTCTACTATTCTAATAATAAAATGCAATATTAATAGCCACTGTCATAATGATGGAATTCATACTGCCAGAATTCATAACCACATAGTCAAGGCCTTGTGCCATGACTAAAAATATGATTTTGTCAAGGCCTTGTTCCAAGACACTAATTAGTCTCATGAGACCTACATATTCATCGAGGAGCTATATCGGGCTCCACCGCTCACTTAATATGTCCAATGCATTCCTCATATGAAATGGTTTAAACATAACATAAACATTCGCATTAAAACAAGCATATGAAATGTCAATAATTTATACATAGACCATGAATGATGTAAAAATAACACATCCATGGTCAATCATATCACAAAACATTACATACAACATGGATGTTTTTATCATAATAAATCAACATCAAATAAGCTTAAAATCAATCAATGGAAGTTGACATAGATAAAATGAAAACCTTTTTAGATAAATATCTCTATCTATTTTGAATTCATTTAAAAGTCGTGTCATTAAAAAGAAAACCTATATTTTTTATAATACTCTTATAAGATTGTCAGGGGAGCTTCGACATTGATATAACTTCGGAAAACAGCAACACCCGCCGTATAAGTTAAAAAAAGACATTCTTGCATTAATTATGTCGAAAAGGTCATAAAGTAACTTGTTTGAGAAATGACGAAAAGATTAATTTCAAATCATATAAGGTCAAATAAGAGTCAAAATTAATTTAACCCATATTCAAGTAAATAGTAAAAAAAATTTAAAATACATTTTTAAGAAAAATGGATGTGGATGAAAAAGAGGTCCCAATAGATAATTACATATAAAAAACCTCGGATAATGAAGAGATTATAGAATTAACCCTTACATTTTTCTTTTCCTTCGTAGAGGGTAGTCTAATATACTATATAATGGTGAAATCATTGTTTCTAAATTATAAAATATACATATACATAATTATGATATCATATATGATCATCCAAAAATTCTTTGTTAATAATATTTTAGTATTATCGTCGTTTTGTGTATTAATTGATTTGTGTTCCATTATTTTCATTATAATGGGATTCATTTTTATTATAGATGGGATGTATCTTATTCATATACATAATGATATCAAGCCTTTATGCATTATTTTTAAACCTCAATTGTAAATTAGTCTTGATTGGTTACGATTTGGAATGAATCTCATCGCATTCGTGGAGACAATAATCTGTACGTACCCATGAGCGACAATACCATTATTTTGATATTAAAATACTATATATTTGAATGGTATTCATATATAAAGAATAAATATCATGTTATATTTATTATTTACAGTAGTTATACTCATTATTATACCCATCCAAATGATGAAGTGTTTGAATAACAAACTTCACCACGACGTGGAGACGGTAAGTCGTATATACGCATGTATATTGACATTTTTTATTTATAGGATGGATAGAATAATGAAAAAGGTTTTACCATGTTGATAATAACATAACATTATAGAGAATATATGGGAGTTATTATTTTATAATGGTAACAAAAAAGAATGAGGAACTGGAAGAAGAAAAGAACTTGAAAGAGGTGATGAAATATTTACATCTTCTTCGAGTTCTTCCTTTTGATTTGATGAAATGGGATACATCGGTTGGCTTTATGAACAATGGAAGGCCTCTAAGATTATTGGAGGTTTGTTGAGAGGATATTTGGGTAGGGCTAGGCCTAACAAAATGTATTTGATGGTGTGAATTTGAGAGAAGGGGAAGTTCTGTTTTATAAGAGAGGTGAGGGTCGCTTTATGAAAATCCTGAAATATTAATTTATAATAAAATAATTTTCTCTTTATAATTGTTCCAAAATGGTTTATTTCTAATATAATATGGGGATGGGTCGAATACCACACAACCAATAGGTTTTAGATAGGTTTGGGTCACTATATTAACATTATCTTCTTTATTTAACTCTTAGTTAATTAATTTGACATTTACCATGTCTCTTTGTATTTTTATATTATATTATTAATAAACATTCTATAAATTTCCTATAGAACCACAAGACATACATAAATGACATATACAATATTATTTAAGCCATTTTTCCGATCATTATATTTTTAGGAATAAAATATCAATTAATAATATAATATTTTTTTTAAAAAAACTCTTTTATGTCAATTTTGACACTATTTATTAAATGTTTCTTTAAAGACATTAAAAATTTGTTAATTCAAAATAAATTCATTTAATAAACCCTAAAATGTCTTAGTAATCTATATAATTCTTGAAATTCATCATATGTCTCAATTTACATTTAGTTGGGTATTTATAATATCAATTATTTTAATATTTCATTAATAAGTTAATTAATACATCATCATTGTGTCATAAATAAATTAAATTAATTCAGGTCTAAAAATTATAAATAAAATACATTTATTTTGGACATATTTTTATCTTTCTAATTAATATTTATAGTCGAATTTATCTTATGTGTAACTGAATAATAAAAATATTTTAGCTATGAAAGATTGAATTAAATACAATTAACTCTTCAATAAATAAAATAATAATAAATGTCTTAATCTAATCCAAGTGGACTTAAAGGATAATATTTTCTTCATAAGGTTGTTTTTTGTCGAATTACACTTATAAAATGGAATTAGGACATCTGTTATGATAATAATAATATCATTTTTACCTTTAATTTTCTTATTTACCTTGAACCGTGGAAAATAATCTTTAAAAGTTACTCTTCACCAAAAAAACTTTTATCTTATTGAACCACATTTTACTTTCTCATATCAATCGTGTCTCTTGAATTTTTGAAATTCAACTCATATAATTGGTAAAATTAAATTTTATACAAATCGTAAATGCTCTTAGGAGGTGGGTAAAAGATAGTAAAGAGTTCAATAAAATTTTATACATATAATATTACTATAAAAATGACACAAATTAATTAAATTGAACATATATAGGTATTATGTATATATTTTGACATAAAATAGATTTAAATAAAATAAATAAATTTTTAATTAAATAGTCGGTTTTAAACAATGACTTAGTGTTTTTCACTATTCATCAAAAATTGAATGTTTTCAGAAAAATACAACAATTCACACTAATCTAATTCCGATATTCCAAATCTGAAAATGAAGTCCATTTTAAAATCTACAATTTATAAAAAATTAAAAAGTGGGTATTACTTTTCATAAGGGAAAGTTTGAATGGTCGCGGTGTGTTATAATCTCAAATTTGTGTACAATACAAGCTATTGCATTATTCAAAGGGAAATGTACAATGGAAGCATGTGGTTTTATAGTTAGGATCATCCAATAGTTAACACTCCCCCAATTAATCAACGATACTCTTGGATATCGAATCCTAGTTATACTTTATAAGTTAAATTATTTAACAAAAAAAATAATTGTTAATTAATTATTTTATTTTCGGCAAAAAAACTAACATCCACTGTTTGCCTATACTGGCCTATGTTAGGATCTACCTAAGGTATAAATACCCTCACGAGTTCTACAGAGGACTCATATTTTTAATTCAAGTCACCATCTGTGAGTTATATGAATTTGAAAAAAAATATTGAATTATTTTATTTTTGATTATGTTATTTTTGGGTTTTCTCACTGGAGGCATGCACCGACTAAACTTAAGTCACGTATAGGGTAAACCTGCCATCCTGAACAAAATAGTTCCCATAGATTTCTAATTTTGGCACCCATGTAAGAGTTATTCCACCTTTTTCAATAATCTTTTCAATCATGCTATTTAAGGATTATAATTTTTCGATGGATCATTCTGGGCACTCTGAGCCTCGGAATCACGTGCCGTCAAATTTTGAGGTCTCGAAATAATTTAAAATAAAAAAAAATATGTGTAATATCCAGGACATTACAGATGCTCTGGGGGACGGGTCATGACACCATAAATCCTAATGTATGATGATGTTCCTGAGACATAATTATTTTATAACACTATGATAATTTTTAGAAACCCATAACGATTTATTTTTCCTATCATTGAGGATGGTGACTCATTGTTAATGATAATAATGATATTATAAACTACATGTATGTAATAAATGTCATTGATGATTCCATGTGTCCATAATAATAGAATTCTAAAATGGATTCCATGTAACAATATAATTCTTATATATTTTTAGATATATACTGGATGTAAATCTGATTATTTATAAATTTTTATTCAAGAAGAAACAATTAATGGATGGAAATGTAATAAATTATATGTAATGAATGGTTTTAAAATGGTTAAAATATTATTAAGTAATAGAATATAGTGAAAAAATTTCACTAGTTTCAATGTTGAAATCCATTAAAATTATACTTTCCATTGAAACAAACCAAGAATATGATATTTGAAAAATGGATTTGAAAACAACCATATATAATTAGAACATTTAAGAAGTTGTATATACAAAGAAATCCTAAGGGTTTTTCACTCCAAATTATTCCATCAATGTATGAAAATAGAAAACATACACTTATATATCTATGAAAGTGTCAAGGATAATGAAGATATGGTTCTATGAGACCATAACATAATTTGGCTTCAAATAGAATAAATGTGCACCATGTGTTTAGATAATTATTAGAGGGACTGTGGTGATTTAATAAATAGTTTATGTTAATAACATACTCCATTATGTAAATAATTGTTTTTTCTTATTGAGGAAATTTTTAATAGATAGATAATTTGGTTCGAAAATTATCTTCAATGTACGAGTTTTCATATTCTAGTGGAATAACGATGGGTATAGAGAAATTTCACATTATTCTCTGAATAGAGTATCTGAAAAGAAGAGCATGTGGATTCAAATAAATTGCACCAAATCCATGTCTATTTTTCTTTTAGGAATTTTACATTCTATTTAATCCTTTCTCTATAAGAAAAAATAGGGATCTTGTCTCAGTCAAAATTATTGTTCTTCAATGGATCATATGGAATCTTAATTTTTTTTAACATTTATTCTCCTTTCAGATTCCAATTAAAATAGATAAGACAACTAATGATTTGAAATTCGTTCATTATGCTATTTTCCTTGTTGAAGTATACCTAAGAACTTTTCCAACTCGGAAAATAATTTTTTTTTCATTTGATGATGATATTTCTCTAAAAGTGGAATATGAGATATTACCTAATTTCATATTTATACTTTCTAGTTATTGTCCAAATTAAAGATATATTCTATATAAATTTTGTATGTTCATTCTGTTCTCAAAACAGGAATCATGAGGCTACCTATAAGAATATGTTGAGGAGGTATACATTTTAGAATAAATATCATTTTTTTGTGGAATTAAATCCCCTCATGAAAGGTTTAAGTAGAATGTTAGTACAAGTGTTTCATTAGAGGTGGGATCTTAGTAACTGACACAAGAGTCTCAAGTGGATAGGTACAACGAACAATTACTTTTATATCTAGAAATAGAAGATTGTAAGGAATCCTGGATTAGACCTTGGTTACGGTTGGACATAAAATTTCTGCTTGAACACAGAGTGAATGCCCAGTATGAGGGAGGTAACCAACTTGAAATTATTTCTGTAATAGAGTATCAAGATTTTTTCATTGAAATTTTGGTGCAAAAAATTTCAAGTCATGGAGAAAATATCTCAGGGATTTCGGGGGAAATTTTTAAATTAAGAAAACACAGGGCATCTATGGAAGGTGGGATTTTATTGAAGATGAATCACAAAAAAACCAGTAATCCAGAATTTTATAAAGGAAACAATGTTGTTATGGATGATAAAGGGTTTTTTCCCAACCCCCAAGAAAATCATAATGTAGGAAAGACTAGTCATATCTGAAGCCAACTATTGTTACCAGTTCTCATGGTCCCTTAGAATATGTCGCTGATTGGTATGGTGATTATGATGATTAAAATCAGTTTGAATATGACTTGTGACTATTTTATTTGACATAACGTATCATGAGGTTATGAATTCATATATGACCTCATCCATCTTCAGTTTGTATTTTTCATCTTTTTTTAACAAAACGAATCTTCCCTATCCATTATAGTACAAATGAATTCGGTTAATCAAAATATATTCCTATGATTATGATATATAATTTTAGATCCTAGTGTCTTCTAAATATTTGTCATAGATTATATATTGGAAAGATACTCAAGAGATTTATTTTGGATCATTTAAAGAGGTTACTATTGATAATGTCACATGACATTCACATTTCTATGAAAATGAAACCCCATACACATGAGGAATGATGCATGATTAAAAGTATTACATACATGTATATGGTTAGGTTAGATGTGCATGTTATTCTATAAAGTGGGATATATATCACTTATAGTATATGTTTGGTTTGGTGATATCATGATGACCCATGTGACTGCTTTTGGATAGCAGTCAAGTTAATCCATACGTATTAAGGGTGATCATAAGATATGTTCCAAGTCTATAGAGGATTTCTGGAACCAGTCATTAGATGATATTCAGATTCTTGGTTCCAAACAAATCAAGATGATATAAAATCATATACAATATAAATTTTCACACCCAATGTTGTTTATATGAGATTGAAGAGCTCAAATCAAGTTATGGTAATATATTCTATAGAACAATTTGAGTTTTCTATGACATCAATGGAGTAAAATAATTAGTTTATTCATGAATATTCATCCATGAGATTGACATGGTACCTATAAACATTGATTCTATCACACTCCATTTCGATAATTATATAGTGGTGGACCATTGTGAGGAGTTAAGAGAACATCAGCTAATGATGTACAGTTTTGAGACACATCACATTTTGATAAACTCTATCAGATACGGATAATATAATTTTATTCATTACCTTTTAAAAATCATTGATATTCCATTTATCTATGAATTTCATATTATTATCCCTCTCCACTAATGAAAAACATACTTTAATACTATAATTAAAATTTTAGATATGAGAAAGAAGATAATAAACATTAATAGTCCTAAAACTATGATAATTATTACCATATTATGTGGAAACATCTATTATAATAATATAATTTACATTCTTCAATAATTAATCATTCAAAATAGTATATTTTAGAGTGAACCTAATGTCCTCTGATAACAATATATGTTACTAGGTAATTAATTATATTTCCATAAAAATGGGGGATTAATTAGAGATATTATATTTTATAATTTCTTTTTAAAAATTAACCCATGTTAATTGAGAAACACTCAACACCATCTATTTCCAAATTCAATCTTTCCTATATATAGACAACATAAAATAAACAAAGGCCATAAATTAATTCTTGCAGGTTTCCCCCCAATGTGGGTGACTACTCCTTTAATTTTTTTAGTTGAGTCTATGAAAAATTTTAGAAAATATATATAATTGATTATATGAGAATGGTAGAATATATCCATGAATCCAATAAAATATAAAATATAAGGAAAATGTACACCCATTAGTACTATAAATCTTTATATGTGATTTCATGATATATTCAAAATACGGCCTTTACACTTGAAAACATAGAACACAATAGTAACCATCTCTGTATAGATGCTTGACTAAGAATATGATAGATCTATCTATTCATAAATGATATTTCTTGAACAAAAAAAGTCTTCAATATGTTGGTGGGCTTATTATTATCATAGTGAAAGATCATCTTCCTCAATCATCAAGGACTTAGACTACAATTCAATGATCAATAAAACTATATTCACTCCATTCATCTTCTTAATCATTCATAATAATAAATGTATACAATAGAGAAAAAATAACATAATGTATTCTTTTCAATTTATAAAGAACTCATCCTCCATCATTGGAATATACTAGGCTTGAAATAGTTGAAAACCCATATTAGAAAGTTAATATAAATGCATCTCTTATTATCTAAATGTTTTAGAAGAAACACATTCAAATAAGTGATATTATTTTTATAAGTAGTGAAATTAATTAAATGTTCCTGAAAATGAATTGATAAAAGTTTTGAATTTTTAATCTACCATCATATTGAATATGAATTTGTCATTTTTCAAGAGGACGCACCCAAGCCCTTTCAGAGATGCATCGCTAAAAATAAGGAATTCATCTCCACAAGAGGGAAGAGATGACATGAGTTTTGTAACCAATCTCTTATTCAGATCTTAGAAACATTACTCACTCTTCTTTTCTCTAGATTAAGATGACCCCTTTTGGAGTTAACATGGTTAATGGATTAGAATGCTGTGAGATGTTTTTCACAAACCCCCTATAATAGCCTGCTAATCTAAGGATACTAAAAATCTCAGAAATTGTTTTAGGCTGAGGCCACTCCTCTGAAACTTTTGTTTTTGTGGGTTCAACAATTATTCATTCATTGGTAACAATGTTCCCCATGAAAGAAACATATTGTATACATAATTCAAATTTTCTAAACATTTCAAAAAGCCTCTCCTTCCGTAGAGTATTAAAAATAACCCTTAGATGATCTTTATTCTCCTCATGAAATTTTGAATATATCAAAATATCGTCAATAAAAACAACCACAACATTATCATGGTATTCCTTAAATACATTATTCATCGAATCCATGAAAATAAAAGGTGTATTAGTTAGTTCGAAGGTCATAAAAACAAACTCATAATGCCCATATCTTAATTGGAAGGTATTTTTTGAAATATATTCTTTATTTAACCTCAATTGATGATAGAAAGAACAAAGATCAATCATAGAGAAGAATTGAGCCCCATTAAGTTTGTGAAATAGGTCATCAATTCTAGGAAGAGGGTATTAGTTCTTCATTGTGATCTTGTTCAGTTCTCTATAATAAATGCATAGTCACGTTGATCTATCATTATTCTTCAAAAATAGAACAGGTTCTCCCTCAGGTGACACAGTTGGTCAGATAAACCCCTTCTCGAAAAGTTATTAGATTTTTTTCTTTAATTAATCCATCTATGTATTTTCCATCATATATGGGGTCTTTAATACCGTAAGAGATCTAGTTATGAGTTCAATAGAGAACTATACCTCTCTTTCTGGGGGAGGTCCAGGTATCTCCTCAAGAAATACATTAATGTCTTCCAAGACGATGGGGATATTTTCTATTCTTAAACTATCATTTCCTTATTCATCATCGATCAACCCCATTATGATGTTTATAGGAGGTTATTCTTGACAAATATCTGGATGATATATCTCTCCTTGGATAATAACTGTAGCATTTCCATTCATGACTACTGAGATTTCCTTTCTTTGAAATTTTATCTTATCATTATACATTAAGAGATTTTCCATCCCTAGTATAATGTAGAATTCTATAATGGGAATAGATACTATACTTGTGATAAGATTGTTCTCACTAAAATAAATAATGGAGTTTATAAACATTGATGAAACTTGGATAATCGCAATAGGAGTCTTGACTAATATCTCTACTTTAAAATTTTAGGGGTTTGTTCCAAATTCTAAGAAAACCTGGTGTAAATGAGGAAAAGTGTAGAACCAGATCAAAAAATTACTCACTAGATTTGAGATAACAATAAGAGTACCTTCCACCACATCATTTAGAACTTCATCTTCTGCCATATTGATTGAAAAAGTATGATCTTTTTCCCTTTGAATTTGTTGACGATGATGGTGATTCTCATCCCCTTTCCTCGTATTTGGATAGTTATTTGAAAAGAACCCATGTTTTCCCTGCATATAGCATTTGAAATCATGTAGGGCCTACACCATCATCCCTTTTCTGTTAGTGTTGGTAATTTGAGGCTTCACCTCACTATGATAATTCCGCACAATATGTCCATTTCTTCCACACATGTAGCACTTCCTGCTCCCGGGTAGGTAGTTCCCTGAATGATTATTCCATCATTTATTACAGGTGGGATGTTTCACTTTCTTTCCTCCTCTTACCTGATCAGAATACCACCCTAATCATGGATCCATCGATATTTTCTTGAAATTGGATTTATGAGACCATTGCATCTTACAAAAATCAGGATTGACTTTTATCACGCTCGATATTATCTCATCATGTATATCATAGTCTAGTTTGACTATATTCTTATGAAGATGATGTATTAGTCCACCGAAGAATCTATCAACCTTACCATTTGGATTCCTAACAATGATAGTGTTTTAATGTGAAATACATGTGATGTTTACATCCTAGCTTCCGATAGATTCATTCTCATCCTACTTCAGTTCGAGAAACTCCTTCTCCCTTATTGTTCTCATAGAACGAGTGAAATACCTACCGAAGAAGACCTATATGAACTCTTTATACTCAGTTTATTTAACTTCTACTCTTGTAATTGAGTTTTTAATCAGTTCCCACCACTGATCAACAACTCACTCTAAGAGATAAACAACCAGGGTTACATTCTCTAGTTCCGAATAGCAGACCACATAAAAGATCATCTCGGTAGCGCTGATCCACTATTCAGCAATAAATGTGTTAGTAGATCCACTGAAGGATTGTGGTCATTGATGCATAATGGAATTAATAGAATGTTGTTCCCTTCGCGGTGATACCAGTCTCTCATATTTATTCAATTAGTTTCCCATAACTTGAGTCAATTGGTTCATCATTCTCATGAATGTTACCACTCTGGTGTTCATCGGAGGTCCATCAGTGCGTGGTCCATAGTGGTCACTATTTGAACTGTTGTTTCTATTTCCCTCCATTTTAAAGTATAATAAAACCTTAGGGAGAAGATTATTTCATTTATGAATCTTTTAACTATAAAGGATTTTATGTCATATAACATCATGCTTAAACAATTACATTTCTCTATAAATCCTTCATAATTATTCATAAAAAATAATGAGTAACCAAACATATCCCCCAAGAGTGTCAATCCAAGAGTAAAGAAAGGCCCGTTGTCGTGTACCAAGATACCCTAGGTCCATCCCGAAACTCCATTTCATAGTTTTCACTCATAGGTATATTTCTTCCAAAGCCACATCATCGTTTTCATATCCAAATAGGGATTTATTTGTTCGGAAAGTACTTAATTAATATTTTACCATAATACCATGATGTTTTTCTATATTTACACTTTTTTATATAGTTCTTATGAATGTTTCCATATCCTAATTTCCATAAAGATCTATACATTCCTATCATACCAACTATGACATCCCTCCTTTTTATTAAATATATTTTCATTACATTTTACAAACATAGGATCTTCAAAGTCTAATATCTTGAAAATTAGTGTAAAAATACATGAGAACATTAAACATTATTCTAATATACTTGAAAGGATTCATCATATGTTCATCCTAAGTGAAAATACATCATATCATAACATTGAGACATACATCAAAGTAAAGGGTGAACAGAAGGCCCAGTAAGGAAAACAAGAGAATCAGTTTACATGTGATATCAATAAGAACTTGATGACAAATAAAAGACATTAGAAATGTAATTAGATGCATATTAGAAAAAATAACAAGAATCATAACATGAATTTTTTGATACAACATTTAATTTATACATTAATGACCATATCACCAAGGTTCATCCCCAAGGTGTCATAAAAATTATCAAGGTTATTGACCAAGGTATCGTAAAACATGTTATATCTGGAGATTAAATTCTTTTCTCAATCCATGGGAGCACTATCCGAGAGAACCCATAATATGTATTTATTTTCATGTTATCAACATATATCATAAACAAATATTTCATAATCAAACCAAAAATAATAAAATAAATTGGTTTATTTCAAAATCGCCTTCTTTTAAAAGTTCTTAAAAAAATGATCATTATATCCTTTATAAACGATGGAAAAGGAATGAGGGTTTTATGTATGTAAATTTTACAATAAAATATATCATTTTAAGTATTTATTAATACCATTTTATAATAAATAGGTTTTGTTGTTCATATAAATATAATTTAATTTCCTGTGAAAAAGAGAGAGTGATTTTGAGATGAAATTTCTACAGTATTATGGCTATATAACACTATTTTAGAAAAAATTTACAAGTGTGCGGATATGGTAACTCATAAAAAACTCATAAAAAGTATGTCCCTAGAATAAAAAATAAATAGAATATTGTTATGAATATTTGAATGACATAGCACATGAAAATGAGACTTGAAAGAAAAGAGACGATGTGATTTCTTTTACAAAAACTTCGGCAGCCTAACGACATCACTTAAAATGCAGAAAAATCATTTGATGATATTGGAGAGGGTATCTCATCATTTGTACATGAAATGGAAAGTAATAATGATATATTGTAACATACCTCCACATAATAAAATGGAAACAAGAGGATATTACATAAACGAATTCATGACTTAAAATAGGAGGGTGAAATGTTCCCATACCTTGACAAGCCACTTTTAAATCATGATGGTTGGGACCATGGGGGGCTTTAGGGCACCATGGTATGACTCTTTCCATGGTAAAAATACCAGATCTTCATTGAGGATTATTTTCGAATGAATGGAATAAGTTAATGTCTTTGTATTTATAGCAAAAGTGAGGGAATATGTTATTAATGTTCAATGGGACTCCTTATTGGTGGTATTTGAAAAACCAATGGGCTTTCCCATGGTATTGGATACTTGGGACATGTCAAAACATATATTTCTATTTAAAATATGACTAGAATTATCATATAATTATTACATCATTAATGATGTCATTAATCACATCGAAACTCAAAACTGTATTTTTACTATCCACCTAAAAACAAAACATTTTATAAAAATCTCATAAATTCACCTGAACATAATATCGATGCTCTGAATTCAAAATTGAAATCTATTTTAGGAAAATAATATTTTAATTTTGAGATATTTATTTTTTTAATTAGAAACACTATTTACCTAAAAAATACTCATACTACACTTATAATCTCTAAAAACGTTATTTTCTACTGCTATAACATCACATTTCGAAAAAAAGATTCCAAAATTATATTTATAATTTCTTAAGTGAAATTATTATTCAATAAGACACATTACTATTCATAATGGTAATATCACTATTCATATTTTACTATTCACTAAAAATAATATTGATCTTATTAGACACTAAATGTTCTACTGATCACAATAGTAGAAGACTATTTTTTGAAAATCATTTAAGATTTTTAGTTATTTAATGTATACAAAATTATTTTAAAATAAATTTTTCCAAAATTCATCAATAATATAGATCTTCTATAAATTCAACCTATATTTATCTAGACATTTGAAATCCACAAAATTTACCGTAAGAATAAATAACAATTTTATTTATATAATAAATTATAAACAAATTAACTAAGGCCTCGTTACATAGGCCCCTATAACACCTGCATAGGAGCTATGTGTAAGATGTGATATGCTGATAAGATCTTTTGGTGGCTCGAAAAACTTACCATGAGTGTTGATTTCTATTTTCTTGAACTTATCCATTATGATATTTCATTCAACCTTCAGATGATATAGCTCAGCTTGGGCTTGGCCGAGAGAAAAGCTTAGTGATGCAACCTCCTTCACAAGATCTGATAGATGGGCTTTGTACGACCTGAGTCTACTTGATGAGGCCATCGACAATTCTTTATATATTGATTTACAGTTACCACATATATTTATAAACAAAAATCAAAATGTTAATGGTATATTTTCTAACAGTCATATTGACCGATGATCATATTAGAGTCGAAACCCAATGGTATCATTTTAATTATACTCACTTCATTAAACTATATAGTTTTGTTGAGAATATAATAAAATAAAACAAAAACTTTGGAAAAAAATTTTATTCAAAAGACCAGCTCATTACAGTATTGGGTGATTTTCATATTTATTTATGTAATGCTATATCTTATATCATCTATACCTTTCTTATTCTTCTTTTTTCTTCTTCACCAATTTTACACTATTCTGGGTAACCGCTTGAGTGATCCTTTCATTGTAGCATGGTGGAATCAATTAAATTAATAGGGATTTGTTATTTGGTGACTCATGGATTTCAAGATATTATTAACACGTGTTATATCTCATTTTTTCAACAAAGATAATTCACTCACAAAACTAATTTTGGTATTTTCATTGTTAGATTAAATTTGAGGATGATTGTGTATCACATTATAATTACTCTTCTCATTGTGATGTAGATTTAATCTATGGAATTTATTCATGATTTTTGTCATGTTTTTGCTGGGTTGATTAACATGATGAGTTTCAGGGTTTATGTCATGCCAGTTTCATTAATTTTGTATGGATATAAAAAAACTATTTGATGTTTTGGATTCTATAGGATTTCATAGATGTAGGTATATTACCATGGATTATCTATGTTTTGGAAGATAAATTCATAATGCTTTGAAAAGGTGTAATTTTATTTAATAAATAATTCTTCCCTATAATACATCACCAATTTTTTTATTCATGATTCTTCCTTTCTATATAGTGGTTCATCATGAGTGATTTTAGTAGGGGTTGTGAGTTCACTTAGTGGGATATTAGTTGTGGTAAATCCTTCTAGGTTGATGAATTTCCTCTATGCCAATCTATCTGTGTTAGAATGATTTAATTCTATGTATACAAGTGGATTGGATTTAAGATGAGTTTTCATGAGGCTTTTCATGGTCTTTGAGATCTGGTTTGGTTATGGAATTCTATGGATGGTCATTATAATATTTTTATGGAAATAAATTTCATTGTTGGCCTATAGATTATCTATTTGATGACCATAAATATTATGAATATTGGGTAACACACTATTAAGGATAGGAAGTAATTTTGGATGATATGGTGAGCATGATAAGTCCCTATGGTTATTTGTGAAACATAGTTAGGATGGGATTTCTACCAATTATGAGGATTAGATATTTATTATGTAAGATGTGAGATAAAACCCAAGTAGCCATTGTGATAAATTTTTTTGAAGGATTGGAAATAGGTTGACGAGGGTTCCTAAATATGTTCTGAAAATGATAATGTATGGTTATTATGATCAAGAAGTCAATAAAGTAATTGAAATGTAAATTTTACCATGAATTGATATTCGAATTAAATAATACCTATGGGTTGTGGAATCACCATAGTGATATATATGTCATTTAGTGTATAAGAAAACATATTCTGATTGGTATGTTGATATTAATGTCGTCTTTAATGTGTTAGAGGTTTATAAATTATAAATCACTGTTTTATAACCTAAAGGATATAGTCTAGAAGGAAGAGTTCACCTGTTAGTGTTGATAGATAATGATATAGGATGTATGAATTGGGCTTAGGATGTATATGTGTAGTATCAATGTTGTGCCTCTATAGAATATGATATTTCCATGGGTCTATAACCTGTGGGGATAATTAAATTTCTTATATTTAGTATTAAATATGAAACTTAATGGTTAGTGGAATGTTTAAATTCTATGATATTATATTTATCCATGGGATCGTCATTTTGATTGTGATGTTTTGATTATGTGAAAAAATTTCTATGTCACACCATACATTAATCACATTTATTCCAAACATATATTTTTTTGGACATCAAACTACCCCTGTTATATTTTGGGTTATCTAATTTTATATGTTATCTATGTAATTTCGTCCTTAAATTTATTCCAAATGATTCAAATTTCAATGAAACCTAACTTGTAATGGTAAAGTCATGAATATGTGGGTTTTCGGATGTTCTTCACCCTAAAAATAAAAATCATATATTATTAAATGTTGATTATGTGGAATCTCAATTTTTTTAAAATATGGACCAGGGAATAGTGGGCCAAGATTACACCACCTTGGTGTTAATAATTATCATGTATTGGAATGATCAAAGTCAGGTGATAGAATTATAGGTTACATTTAATTGACATGTATCCCTATGTTTGGATATCCCTTGATGTTCAATCTAAGACATGAGAATATGTTATACAAAGTTCACTAAAACCTCATCAACTCACTACAATACTTTTACATTCTATACATTGAAGTATATATAATAGTCTATGCACTAATGATGATGTGATCATGGTGTTAGCTAATATGGTCAGTAGCGCCCCACCCAGGATTTCCATAACATCTCTCTATACAAATGTTTCAATAATTCCCATTTCATGTAAAATTTGGAATGATTAAAAGTAACACCATTTTATAAAAAAGTGTTGTATGAATTTTAAATTTTTAACAATTCAAATTAAATTTAAGGTTTATCAATTTCAATCAAATAATTCCTATAAAAATTTAAAAAAATCAACGATAGAGAAAATCTAAACCATCCCATGGAACACAATCTTTCAGGATTGTAGACTATACTTAACACAAAAAATTACTACTTCACAACAAGTCCCTAGAACACATTCCTATGGAGTGGAGAAACACCCCTTGAGGTAACCCCCCCCCCCCAATTATTTCAAACAAGTCCAGAGAATAACAATCCCAGGTAGAAAAGAAAACCCCCCTGAGAAAGTCCCCTAATATTAAAATGAACGACTGACCTATGTTAAAGTTTCCACCTATATACCAAAGGATTTCCACATGCTACATTTCATAAATCATTTCAGTGCATTGAAAATACACCCATTTCATTCTATAATAAACCAGAGAAAACAACCTTTTATAAAAAGTTCAGTTACACACACACAAAAAACCATGAAAATTTATTTATATTTAAAAATATAAAAACTTGAGTAATACCATTCATTCAACTCTTGTATGTGAAAAAACTAGCTACCTCAAAAATCAGGGTTTTACACTTCCATTACGGATCATCCAATAAGAAGAATGTGACAATTAAAATGGGGGCACTATAAAAAATATATAAATTTTAGTATTATTCTAATTCAAAAAAATCTTTGGAATAAGATAGGGAAAAAACCTTATATATGAATTCAATCCTACTTCACCATAAAAAGTTATTGAACTTCTCCCTTGAAAAAGAACACACCGTAGATCAAGAAGAGGATCTAAATTAATCAACAATATAGATAAATGGATCATATTAAACAAAGACATAAAAAACTGATCAATCAACAAAGAAGCTGAAAGGCTTACTCACCCAGAGAGATCGAGACCAACACCTAAGGTGATCCAATAATGACTAGATCAATCCATAGAAAATAGAGACTCCCATACTCAATAATTATGTCTTCTAGTTTGAGAGAAAAACTTATCTCTGATAATTAAATAAAATATTATTCGTATTTGTCTATAAAAAATAATCCTCATGAATTTACAAGGCAAGAAATTATTTTAAGAGTCGTGTAATTCATGATGATCATATACAATGGAACACTCATATCATTTATCAGTAAAAACATTATTTTACCACTACATGTTATGTCACCATCACATGACTTGTAATGCATTCAACTTATGTACACATTTCAAGAATATGTTTACAAAAAAATTCATATTGGGTAACCCAATTACACATCATGCAATTAATTAGCATACATAAAAAACAAAACAAATTCAGGCGTCCTCCATACTTAGTGATAACCACAAAAAATACATCAACATGTTTATAATAGAATTTCATTATTTCATACAATCATTCATCCCTAAACATTAATTGGTTTTCCCCAAAAATGATCTCCATCCTTTGGAGTCCCAAGATTCACCCATTTATAGTGGTAAAAAATTAAAGAGATGGTATTTACCTAAAAGTTGGTAATGGGGTGTTACAAACTCCCCACCATAAGACTTTCCATTCCCTATAAGTCCTATATATGTATGAAGCCTAGTGAAGAGATGATTTCACTTCTCCCTTATAAAAAATTCACACTCCCATGTCTCATGAGATTTTAATTTCTGTCGACGTAAAACTATACCCAAAAAATTGTATTTCCATGCCCGTATTTCACTTCAGAGTCAATGATATCAATTGGATACTCAATAATAGAAACATCTGGCACTAAATAATTATCACCCCAACTAATAATCTGAGAGGGATAGTGAAAATATTTATTGACATTTGATACGTGGAAGAAATCATGAATACCCATCAACTAAGACAAAATGTGAAACAGTAAGAAAAATTATATAAACACTCAATAACCTCAAACAGTTTCCCATATCTCTAGGAAATATTTCCTTAATTTCTAAGCTGGCAGTGACCCAAAAATGGAGAAATATTCACAAAAATCAATCACCTATGGAAAACTCCAATAGATGATGCCATTTATCCATGTTAGTCTTTTGTAGACTCTATATTGTATCTAGACACTGACATATATCCTGAATCCCCGAAAACTTCTCCTGAACCAAACTTGATAAAACTAAAGAATATTCACCCAAATCTTACCAAGAAACATGTGACCTTCAAAGTTGACTATAAAAAGTAGAGAATATATCCATTATGATATATGAATGATAATTTTTGTTATAATAAAACACTTGTAGTCCCAGATGGCTATTGAAATATCCACCAGATTCTAAAACACTTGAATAAATCATATCCTCCAAAATCCGAAAATCACACTTTGTATGACAATCTATATGTGGATGATAAGCTGTAATAAACCACATCTGAGTCCCCATCCCCTATTAGAAATTTACCAAGAATCCTTATGTAATCCTAGGATCTCGATGTGAGAAAATAGATAGAGTAACCCCAGAAAACCCCAAAACATCATCTACAAATAAATTACCTAGATCATTAAAATTATGGGGGGTCCCTAATTATATTTAAAATAAATAAATATATATAAATGTAAATTACCATTTAGATATTAATCCTCTCTTAGGGAGTCCGCAGTAATCCAAAAAATATATTTCTAGATACCATGCCTTTCTTCATACATGCATCGGTAGAGCCTAAAACAACCCATATGGAGTCAAAGGCTCTGCTTATATCTACTGGAAATTGTAATAGAGGGAAATATAATCATAAATTTTACATATCATACCTGGACACCATAATCACCATCTCATATAATAATACATCTTCATAGCTACCAGATGAAAAATCCCATGATGAACATTATCAATCCAATAAAATTGATCTGTACAAAGATAATACGATGAAAAATAATTATTGGAAAATAATAATACCATCTTATCTGAGAGGACAACCCTAAATGGTCTCCTAATATATAGGGTTTCTAGAATTCATCTGAACTCAACATCATTCTCAGGATTCTATATAACAGAGTGAAGGATAGATTATAATAAACAAAATTGGATGAAACCAAATAAAAAACATCTTCTTGATCATCCAGATTAAATAGATCAAAAATCCCCATAATTTTCTACTCATCCTTTGATTCCAAAACATATTTCTATTGTACATTATTTCTAAAAGAATTTACAATGACATTCCCCTTCCCCAGGGTGTAGGTGATATCGTAGTCATCATTTTAATTCATCCCACAGACCAACTATATTTATGATTCATTTAATTATGAGGGAAGATATAAATAAAACTATTATGCATGGAAAGGTTGAGAATATTTTCCAAAATAGATAATTACTGCATAAATTACGTTCATTTATAACAATATAATTCTCAAAATCATGAGTGGGGAAATTCTTCTCATTTTTTATAATATTATTATTGTAATAAGTCACCTAATGATCATCATGAAACTGTAAACAACCCAAACAATCTCCATAAGTGTCACAAAAAACATGATACCCCTTATCGGTAATTGGTAAGATCATAATAGGATCTGATGTCAGAGGTACTTTAATAATATTTATTGAATGATGTCACTTTTCAGCCCATGTGGATTTCATTACTTCACTAGTAAGAGAATTCAATGGTGACATGAATGTTGATAAATCCTTGATGAATCATTAATAATATATAGTAAGACCAACGAAGATCTAAATTTCATATACATTATTTGGGTCTTCCCATGAAAATAAATCTTTTAACTTATCAATATCAATTAAAAATTCAAGTTCATAAAAAACTCCCATAATTTTGAATTCATGAATCATGAATTTGAATTTTGAGATCATTCCTCACAAATGGATAATTATCATGATTTCAATAACCAAATCAATATGGTGGTCATGTCCATGCTCAGATCATGAGTAATCGAATATATCATCTATGAAAGTTACAACAAATGTTTCAACATACTAATGGAATATCATATTCATCAAAGACATAAAATTTAAAAGATATTGAGTCAGAAAAAATGAAATTATAAGATATTCACAATGTCTATACCTGATGATAAATGCCATATTTGGTATATCATATTCATACTCTCTAATTTGATGATAACCTGATTGAAGATCAATCTTCAAAAAAAAATTTCACCCCATTGTATGATAATGAAATCATCCGCATCTGTAAAGTGATACATTTTCATAATAGTTACCCATTTAAACTTCCTATAGTCCACATGAAACCTCAGAAAACTATTTTCCACAACGGAAAAAATAATTGAGGATGCCTAATGAGAAACACTAGGGTGAAAAAAATATCGTTTTCACCAGGTTTTCCATCTACATTTTTAGGTATTTTAACTCTGATGGTGTCATATGATTAGAATGTATTGACATAGGATGTGTTCCTATAAATAGGTAAATTGAAATCTATACCTAATTCCCCCACTGAATCTTACAGATATCATTTTGGGAAATCATTGGAAAACCCAAAAAAACATTTATAAAGATCAAAAATAATGGAACCATCATTTGGAAGAACAACAATGATGAAAATAATGATGTCAACTATAGTAATTAAAAACATGATAGAAACAATCATAAAACATAGATTGTTAGTTCAAACTAGAAAACCCATAAGAACATACTACAATAGATCTAAATTGATGAAACCATCAGAAAACATTGCATTGTTAGTCCAATCTAAAAAACCTATAAGAAAATACTTATGTCAACTATAAAAATTATAAATATTAGAGAAAAATAAAAACATCCCATGGTACGTCAGCTCTCAACATGGAATGATATAGCTAGGAGATCACTACAAAATACCTGTCATGCCCCAACAATAATATACCAAGTCAAACAGATATCTGAATATGAGGAATCAAATTGAAAGACTACCTTTGATACTAAACTCTAAGGAACATTCATGAATACCCTATCACAATTGTACCATACCTAAAACTCCACTTACCAGATGGGAATTCCCGATCCGCACTGGTTGGAGACTGGAAGCAAAGCATCAAACAAAAACCAAATGGAATGATTTATTCTAACCTAAAGCAACAACTAGACACACATATATATAAAGAGGCAAAAATAGAAGGATTATTTATTACATAAATTAAATATAATTGAATAAAACAAAACAAAAAAAATTATATAAATACATAAGTAATGTTCCAACGAGGAAATAATAACAAAACAAGAAAATTAAATTATTCCATTTTTTATCATGTGAAGTCCCACAACATCTCACCATCATTCTACACATGAAAAGATGAAAAAAACCGTACTGCCTCACCACCGCACCTTTCCTTTCCATATACTAAAATACATTAATGGTATTCAAAATACTGAATAAGTGTGCATGAAATTAGATAATATGTTATGTGGGGTCCCACACAAGTGTTCTATAACAAGTCTCTGTACAAAAAAAAATAATTTATTAAAATTTCATGTAAAATATGACAAGATAGGTCATAACACTGTTTTATCCAAAGTGTAGTAAATATTTTCCCATTCCATATTTCCTATGAAAAGGATAGTATATTAATTTTAAATCCAAACCATGCATATAAAATTCTAAAATAGATGAAATCCAATTCATAAGTATGTCATGCTAAGGAATTCAAGAGGTCAGGATAACATACTACTAATACCACAAAAAAATTACTATTGCACAAAAATTACAAAGAACACATGATTAAATAGTGGAGAAACATCCCATGAGTGAATCTCCCATTGATATAACATATATGTCCCTATAAAAATAGGCATATAGAGTATAGGGAAGCCTCATCATAAAATCCCCCAATGGTAACATGGATGATGGAATGATTCTAAGATATCTATTACGTACCCAAGGAATCCCATGTGTCGCATTTCATAAATCATTTCAATGATTTGAAAATACCAATTTTCAATTTATAAAACCCATGAAAACCTTATATTTTATCACAAGTCTAATTACATAAACTAAAGAATCATGAAATTTAATTTATATATAAATTTATAAAAATTGGATCATAACAATTCATCCAAAACATAAGCTAGTGACATAACCACTTACCTCAAAATACGGGGTCACACATTCCCACAAAGGATCAACCGATAAGTAGAAAAAAATGAAAATAGATTCATTAGAACAAAACTATGTGTCTTTTAATTTATCAAATTCACCAAAAGTTTTGGTCGATGTGAGTAAACCACACATACCTTAATAAATCACACCCACTACAACAAAAAAAAATGGAAATGGACCCATGAACAAGAATGATACATGAATGTAGAAGAGGAAGAAGATGAAACACCATTAAGAATCAATTAATCTTACAACCAAACTCCATGTAACTTCCTTTATAATAAAAATGAAGAACCATAAATTCATACCCACCCAAAGAGACAGAACACAACTAATATGGTGAATCATTATTGATTATATTAACACGAAATGAATGGAGACTTCCAAGATCACTATATAATTATACTAGTTTGAGAGAAAAAAGAGGTATGAGAAAATGAAATTAAATAGAATTCATAAGAAAGTCTATAAATAACTTCATAGTATTAACATCATGTGTAATCATTTTACATTTCATTTAATCCACAATGATTACATTAATGAAAAAACATGTTTCCCTTTTTATTAAAAAATATCCTATTACCAGAACACATAATTTCGCCATTACACAATGTTTAATCATTTCAAACATTGTAAAAATTTCATGAATTGAATCTGGAGAACATGTACACATTGTGTATCCCCTTTAGACATTGTGTAATCTCCCTATGTACAACAGAAAACACTATAACCATCTCCGGTGTCCTCCATGCTCGGGGAGAACCCCACAAAATACATTATCACATTTATACAAAGGTTAAGTTAATTTAGAAAACATCCATCCTCAAACATTATGTCATGTTCAAAAATAAAAAATATACATCCTTACGTGTCACAAGACACACCCAATTAATGAAAAAAAGAACTGAGAAGGGATTTACATAGATGAGGGTAACTATATGTTACACGTAACATGTAGTTTAATCATGGTTTATTTTTTTATTATACATAATAATGAATATTGATGTGCATATTAGAGAAATGTTAGTCAAGACATACTGAGTTCTATTCACATGATGAAAGAAACCCCTTATTTAGGTGTCAACCTTATGTTTGATATACATATTATATTAAAGGTTTTATAATAGATCGGGAAAGAGAAGCTTTATGGTATTGGGAGATCATTTATGTTTAGTTTTATTATTGTAGTGGATCCACCATTTTTTTAATTGATTTTTATATTATTCATATATGAACAACCTTTAGGTAATATATTATTACATATGAATATAAATATATATTACTCACTTCTTATGACATATGTTATTGTTTTCTTTATTATGGTTTACTTTGGTTATAATTCTATAACTGTGTACTTTGATATTTGGTTATGGATGAAATTTTATATTTACTTGTAATTTATGGATATTATATAGTTAATTTAGTATCACCACTATTTACAATAGGCTCTCACTGATATTCCACAATCTATGGAATATGGGGTGATATTCCTGATGTCTTTTAGTGACCCCTACTAGAGTTACATTTTCTTTATTTTATCTGAGGAATTAAAAAATGTTATTATATAAATAGATCTGACCATAATGAAGCCTCTGAGAGGGTTCTCTTCATCCCTATCAAGTACTAGCTTCCTTGGTTTCGTTCCCTCCCCCCCCCCATCTAGTGTGGAGCGGTGCGGGTCTGCGGCATTGTCATTGGCATGGCATCAGCCAGCTTTAGTGATGACTGGTGAGGCTTCGTTCCTCATCGTCCTGGCATGGGTTATGGCAACGTTCCACTTTTCATGAAGCATTGCCTCGGCCGAGGGTCGGGAGTGGCTTATTTTGGCCTTTCTAAGACACTGATCTTGTGGATATGGCTTCACATTCCCTACTCGGTGAGTTTCTCGCATCATTTCATTGGATCTAGGTTGGCATTGGTGGGTGATGGCTTTAGCTCGACTTGATTTCTTTTAGGTGTGACTCAGTACTGGCCTCAGTGTGGCGCGGAGGGGGGAGGGTCACTGGTTCTGGCCTTCAGTGGCCTACGGCTCTACTCATAGGTCTAATTTCTATTTTTTTACTTTGGTGTTGATTGTGTTGAAATGGCGATGGATTTCGTGTCATGCCTCGGATTTTCTTCTCCTCACAGTGAATGGTGATTGTGTTGAATTGCCAGTGGATTTCGTACCTTGCGTGGGTGTTTCTACTCCTCACGGTGATTGTTGTTTGCAGGAAGCTTGCTGGTTAAAGCATCATGATTCTTGATTATCCTCAAAGACTGCTCCATATGGGGTTTGGAGCTGCAAATTTTCCCCAGTCTTATGTGATTCGATTTTGGATGTTTGAGAGGGTATGGCCTTGGCCATCGGTACCGACCCGTCTTTGTAAGAGACAGCTTGTCGTGTAGCATTGTAATGTTGGAAATTGGACTTAATGTTGTTTATTCATGGGAGGGGCCTTTGATTGTTGTTTGATATTGTTTTTCGAACTTTGAACTGTTGGGGCATGGTTTGATGTTTTTTGTCACTGAAGTCATGATTTCTGGTTTCTCACATTTTCTTTAAAAGTGTTTCCTTAATAAAACAAATTAAATTTCAGTCATATTAAATAAATGTTTTGGTTTGTTTATTATTTTAGAGTAGTAGATAATGATATGAATTAATAAAATCATAATATTTTCAATGGACTTGTGTGTCATGAATAGTTTTTTATTGGGATGACTAGGGTAATAGGGTTGTCTTCTTGTGGTTTTTTTATGTTTTCTATTTTAGATTGGATATTTTCCACATGTATGATGTTTTTATGAATTTATTATTTTATCATTTATTCACAACTAGAAATAGGTGTGTATTATTGAATCATTTTTTTCATTTAAGATTCTCATGACATTCATGTGCTTCTGTGTGATTAATATCTAATTATGATGAATTGTTTATCCTGTCACAGTTTTAGCAACATGATATTTATATTTTTTCCTATAAAACATTTTATTGATATTATACAAATATTGGATGTAGTTTTGGTAATTTTGGGTTACATAAATATGGTCATGGTATATCATCTGATTATGAATTCATAGAGCCTATGTTTTGGTAGTTTATGGAAACCACTAGTTTGTCAGTTCTGGTAATCGATGAATTTGATATTGGTTGTATGTGTGAAGGTATTATTTTCTTGTGAATAAATGTTAAGATGAGATTAATTATTTATTTATAAATATATGGGAGTTAGATAATGGTATTTGGGGTTCTTTATACTTTTTATGGATTTGTTGGTGGTGGAATCATGGGTTTTTAAAAGGAAAAGATCAATTTTATTTCTATCTTGGTTAGTTTTTGGTGTGGTTTCCGATGGTATAGTGAAATGTGATCCTTGATGGGTAGAGAATAGGTATAAGATTTATGGTTTAAGAATGATGAACTAATGGTATGTGATAACATGTTCAACCATAACAAGGGTGAAATTCTATGAGTTATTAGGAGATAATGAACTATGTGTGGTTTTGGATTCATTTATTGACATTTTTGGAATGCATGGAGAATTGATTTATAATGTGGATATAGGGTTGATGAGACACAACTCATATGAGTATGAGAATAATAGTAGATCAGGTATTAAAGATGTTTATAAATTTTTTCCTCTATATGATTCTGATATGGATTATGGTTAAGAATATATGAGATGTTTTTAATGGGGAATACTCATTCTTATGAATGAGTGAGTGTGTGTATATATCACCCCATTGGTATGTTGATCCTAATGATAAAATGATAATTCATGTTTGTTTAATTAGATTACCTTTCAAAATGTGGTATATTAGAATATTCCTTGCATGGGTCCATAGATAATTTTAGGTGTTCCAGGAAAACCCAAGAGATATAGTGACATTGGAATAGTGATGAGTACTTAATAGTTCCCAATTTCCTGGATGATATCTAATGAGATCTTGTGTGTTTTCGAATGAATAACATTATGGTGTGATTATGGATGCAATTATGCATCTTAATATGATTCATTGTGAGGGGACTAGTTTAATTAGTCATATGACTAGAGGATTTGTGTCTCACGGTTTGATGGTATAAGATTTAGAGGACTTCCAACAGTGGTGATATAATACATTAGTGTTTTTTGGTTTATGGTGGGACAAGATGAATTCTTCATTAGGATTATAAATGTTGATTTAATATGTTTTTTTAGATTGGTTCTTTTTCTAGGTATTTTTATCATGGTTTTGGAGATGTGGGATAACCATCAATATGGAATTAAAATAATGGGTGGGATCACCATGGTATTAGATTCTTGTGTGAATGGATTGGTGATGGATATCCGAGTTGGGAAGAATGTGGATCAATAGGGGTGACATAGAAGTGGTGATTGTGCTATGTATTCATAGTAAGAAGGGAGTAGTATTTGCGATGTTATTTAGTGGGGATTGCACCATTGATTGGTTGATTATGTTACCCTTGTTTTACGAACTTTTTAACGATTATCAATGGTCAAATTTTGGGTATGTTCATGTTTTTTATTTGTTGGAGTTTTTAGAGCTTTGAAGGTAGTATTTTACTAGGTATAGTCATTGTGTTCAGTAGCCACACCCTTCGTGGTAAACTATGAATAGTAATAAGGTTAAGTTGTCACAAGGTCTCAATCCTAGATCCACATATATCAGAAACTACTTACTACTTACAAGGGTATACAGTTTGTCTATAAAGATTCAATACCCACATTTCAATGTAAAAAAGACAGTGAAAAATAAAAAAACATTATTCCTCATGCATAAAATTATTCTAAATACAGATAAATATAAATAGGTTATAATTAATAGAATGTGATTGTTTTTTGAACATCTATTTCATATAGACACAATTCACCCACTAGGTTTCCAAAATATACCAACCATAAAAAATAAAATAAAAATCATGGACCCAAAATATAACATGACTCAAAACATCTCTAGCGTAATGTACACATCCATGCTGTCTTTCTCAATCAGTCCTAGGCCTCAACCCAACCTATTCCAACAATTAGAAGAATTTCTTATCTGGTACCCAAATACAATGGAATCCTGAGTAGAGTGTAGTTAAAATTATCAATAGGGAATCACCTTTATGATCCCATACATATCTTGAAAAAGAATTTTATGTGTATGTGGACCAATCAAATGAATAAAAACAATAACATTTAACTATTATATATAAATTAAATAAAACATGTCATACTTAGGGCCTAAAGAATACCCATGATCGAGCATATATTCATTGTCAAATTATACATGTATCTCTAAGAAAGTCATGTCACCAGAGGGGGATAAATTTTCTATCACTGAGGATCACCCATACATTCCTCCAACAAATATATTTTTTGATTTCATGTATCAAATCGAAATCCTATAAATAAGGCATCGAGATGGACCCTATGAGTCCTTGTCATGTAACATAATCCATTAAGAATTAGTGGAACATTAATGATGGATCAATGTTTTCTATTCATTTATTTTGTTGGATTCCTAGGTCCCAGTCCGTTTGTAATTAAGATATTGGAAATTGGAATGAGATTACCCATAGAAATAGAAAAATAATACTCTCCTTCTCCTTGATGTCAAATTGAAATAAACCAATCTTTATCACAAAATCCAATCCCATACATCTATTTACAATTCAATTGTGGTTTGTCCACATGTTCCTAGGGAATATACTAGGTAATTACTCATGGTGAATCTCATAAGCCTTTGGATTTTCTCAACCATCATATGATCGTGGGAAATACGGCCACCCAATAGCCTTTTTAATCGCCTAGATCCTAGTAGTCAATGAATATTAGGTGATATACTATCTAAGATAGGTATTTTAGATGCACTCAAATACCACCATTGCATCCTAGTGTATGGAGGAATCCAAAAAAAACAATATGAATTATGAAAACATTCATGTCGAATATTGGATTCTATGTTCACATAAAATTTAAGTGTTCAACAATCTTCGAAAACTCGCAATCCAAACATTAAGCTATAATTAAATAACAACCTCCATTAATTAATAGGTGGATCCTAATCTACCAGGTATATAAATTATCACTTACCTAATCTTATTCATAAAAATATATAATTAATAATATAAATAGTATTTTAACCATTTTAATCATATAGATTTTTAGCATTCACAATTCAAGAATGATCAATTTTTTTGATGTATTTTATAGATAAGGTCAGGTCCTGTGTGTCCTTGTCTCTTGTACATATATGTAGATGATGAATACATGTTCCCAAATTAATACTAGTTTATTTATAATTATCTAATTCCATCATGTTATAGTTTAACTAATAAAATATTTAATACATAACATAAATCTATAGTGTTGGCCGAATTCCCAAACCCATATTAATTTACCATTAACCTTATTAGTGGTGTAGATTACTCTATACAGTCAGTGGGTACTCATGGTCATCACTACACATTACCAATTCTCTATTATAACGTTCAAAATGTAATCATGAAAAACATCTTTATGCCACCTCTAAGCTTTTTCTCATGTCCAAGACATTTCTAAAAAATGAACATCCATAAGACATACCGTGAATCACATGAATACCTCTAAAAAATTAATGACAAATATGGTCTTGATCCTTGATTCCTAATCAATAAATAGGGATAGAAATACTCATTAAAAATCATTATCTTATTACAATATTTCACGATACAACCTATATCTTTTTCTAGTTCGTCTCCAATGATAATTCCTATTTTATGGAACCCATTAGTGTCGATTTAATTCAATAATAATTTTGGGGGTAAATAAATGATCTAAAATATCCAAAGACTTGATATAATTCCCAATGGATCTATTTGGCCCTTGTAACTTTTCAATTTATATGAGATACAGCCCTTGAATTATTTAAATCAATTTAATTTAATTACCTACATAGGTAATAAAATTCATCAAGAAAATGCATTTAGTTGTGTGTAACATTCCATTGATTGTTTAATTTGATCACATCACATAACACATAAACACAATAAATTTACCTTATGGGAATGTAACACAAACATATTACCTCATAAAAATCATTCCTAATTCCATCAAAGGGAATGAAATATCTTTCAAGTCCTATTAAATATTAACCAACCTCTCCCTCAATGAACTGGGATCACCTCAATGTCCTGATGAAAAAATTCAAGGAAAAAATTCAATAAATAACTAACATTCATATTTATTTCTATCTAACTAATTAAATTCCAACTTGGATTAAAACATGGTAACTCACTGAAAATACAACGATCATTGGCTCTTCATGAAATGGGGTCTTAGATAACTCTAACACACTTCCATTCCTAGGATGAGAAAATCCACAACCTGAACAACCAATTACAGCAATAAAATATTTCTATTCTATAAAAAAATATAGTAAAAATAAATTGTGCAATTTACCATGGTCAAATTGACGATTCACTATGTCTAGACAGTATTTTGGGATACCGTCTCCCAAGGTAGAGTAAAATCACCATCACTCTCTACCAATTCCATGATGCTATGTTTGAATAAAAACCATATTCCTAAATCAAGAAACCAAAAATCAAGAAGAAATGAGAATAATAAATTCAACTATTAAAGAGGATATTTAAATTGAAAATTCTCAATAAAACCCCTAAAAACAACCCCTAAATGGGTCTTGAAGATGATAGGGAAGGGTGAAGGGATCCAAATAATGTGATGGAAAAAAAGGCCAAAAAGAGTGGGATTACATCATAAAACAGTGGTTGTATAAAATAAAAACTTCCACTCCCTTAATGAGTCTCCTGGTTTAGCCACATATTTTTCCAAACCATGTGCCAACTGTACACCCCTTTGTTTAGGTATCCCACATTTCATGGTTTGGTCGCATGATTTTCCAAAAAAATACTTTACCATGTAATAACCATTGTAGCCTCAAAAAACCTCATATATTTTCAACTATAATGCCATATGTTTTGTCTTTAACCATGAACTAACCATGAATGATAACCATGCTCTTTAAAAAATGAACGATAATATAATTCATCATCAGGGTGAAACATTTTTTTCTAAACAATTTCATTCCAACGCATGCCCTCAAGTCAAAATTATATAAAACTCGACAAACATCACCACAATACTTTGAGGCTTAGCCAAAAACCCAAATAAACTCATAATTCTCATTCCATGTCTAAAAAAATTACATTGAGAAATTTAATAACATTGTATTCTATTATGAATATCCGATCAAAATTCAAATCATCTAGTAATTGGAATTTCAACTTCCTTCTAAAAATTCCACATCGTATGAGAACATGAACTTATATCCTCTATAACATAGAACATCACATCTATATGAATCCTTAGAGTTCATAAAATTTAATTACCATGATTTTTATGTTCATCGATTACTACACAAATAGTTATTCTCTATCTTTGAATGTCCAACATACTTCACAATAAAAAAAATTATCCTTTAGTGCATACACCACTTAAACCCAATCCAACACTATTAAACATGTCAGAAACACAAATTTGATTCTAACTCTAGACCATCTATCTGGAGATATGATCATATCATTATCTCATTGATCAACTAACCTATAGCTCTCCTCACCATAGAACCAAGTACACGAAAGACAATTTTGATCGATGCCACTACCCACTCTCAATATTGGGTATTAAAATAAGCCTCTAGCATTCTAATGATACACCCAACATGACATCAAACCCCTGAAATCATAAAAACACTTGTAATATCTACTAAAAAATGACATCAACAAATATTCCATGTCTTATTTTTATTATAGTGTACATGCATGGTCCTTATTGACACTATATTCTTGAGATGATATCAAACATGCCTAAAAACCACTCTATAAGAGGTAATTCTAATGGAATATTTTGATATAATTTACCAATGTGGGTGAAATCATTCCAACATGTGTTCAGATATGCTATTTATTAATACCTCATTATAGTCAAAAAATTCATATGTGGTGTAATTGTATCCCCATTTATGTGAAACCCATTATTAATCTATAAAATTATGGGTGGATTCAAATTACAAATCTATTCGAGGAATCAACTTCAAAGTATTACCCTACTAAGAACTAATCCAATATTAGAACCTCATTATGGTTTTCTCCTTGGAGGTTTATGTAGGGTCAACTATGAAAACACAATATTTTCCCAAATAATCTATGTTAAACCACCAAAATAGTTCAATTATGTAGAATTTAATTCTAATATATACTATAAAAAATCATATATTTTGTTGTCGGAAAATTTAAAAACTAAATCTATGTATGAACACCCCATTGGAGGCCAAATATCTAGTAACCATATTCCCTTCTGACCCATTAGGTTCACTTTATCTTCTGTTCCTGAGGACTACGTCGTCATATTCATCATAAAACATCTTATTTTAGATCCACACAACATTCCATCAGAAAATTATATATATATATATATATATATATATATATGTAAACCAATTTGAGTATTATTACACCAATTAAATATATGTGAAAACATCATATAATATTTTATTGAAACATTAAATAAATAATACTACGTCTTCGTTAAAATCCCACACTAGAAGGCCTAAAATATTTGTATTCTACATGCCTGATATGATGCATGAGATGCCTCATGCCTCTAAAATAAAATGGTCAAATCCATTCTATGACTACATTCCAATTTTCCATGTTCCAAAAATAAATCATAAATCATAAAATTAAAACCATATGTTCATTTATAGAGGTCATAATCTTACACACCCATAACATTTCAAAACACAAACATCGATCCGATATCATTTGTAACCTATAATTATTATCAAAATAATTGTTTTTGATGCACTAGTCTGATATCCATTAAAATCTCAACCACATTACTATTACTCTTTCCGAAAACATAGAAAATATTAAGACAATAATAATGTAAATACCCTGATAACACCTTTTCATTCCCCAATCGTGTTACTATGAATAATAATATGGATATGTTTCAACAAGGCTTCAAGCATGCCTCCAAAAACATCGTAGGATGGAGACTAGTATAAATGGCCTATGTTGTGTCCATTGAAAGACTGCTCATTCATAATAGATTAAAATTGATAAATGAAAATAATTTGACATGATATATAACACATAAAATGAAATTAAAATCAGATAAATATAAAAAATCAATAATGAATGAAATGTGGTAAGGTCCCAAATATCTATTCCATAAAGAAATAACTATCCCATGAACAATCCCACATACAAACCATAAAAAATAAAATAAAGAAAAATATCCCAACACCAAAATGAGTTATAATATAACCTATGATCCATGTACAAACCTAATACATACTACTTGATATGTCTTGGGCCATATCCCAACCTATACAATAAACTAGGTGAATGTATTCCTGGGTATCCTAGTGAAATGGAGTTCTATGATAGGTGTGAGTTAGAAAATTAGTTTGAAAACAGTGACGTATTCCCACAAAATAGTTGTAAAATTTGGGTATGGTTTTTTGTACTTCTATAAATTATAAAATAAATTCATTTTATATTAGAAAATAAATTAAATAAAAAATGTTCTACCTAGGGCATAATGGCTACCCTAGTGTGACCATTCATACTTTGACAAGTTCCAAATATTTCACTGAGAAAGGGATATTGTCATAGATTGATAAACATCCTAGAAATGTGGATCAACCAAAATATCATCCACTAAATATAAGATAGTGTTCCATTTATATGTATTAAATCGTATAAATAAGTCATTTGTTTGGATCACTGGAATCTTTAGGATACCACTCAAGCCAAAATTAATCATAAAAAACTAGAAAATCTCTCACGGTTCCTAATTCCAATACATGGTAAGATTCTTATACCCAAAACTGTTGTCAATATAGAAATTAGAAACTAGAATACATTTATACGGGGATGATATTTAGAATATAAAATAAATACAATCCTAAGTTTGAGATTTTAACTCATTATCCATCAATCAGTGTCTCATTATTCTATTCTGATAAATCTCTTGGAAATGAAATCACGTTGTATCCACTAAATCCTATGTATTTTCCTAGTAATTAAATAAAGAGAACATCATTAACCTCAAGGATATCTCAAAAAATTAGGTCGTGGGGAAAATAAGACCATAAAACAACCTATAGTATCACTTGGATCCTAGTGAGATAGGCATCATGGTTGATACATGACAAAAGTGGGGGTGTGAGATAAACATGAACAACATACTCTAAATCTTGTTGCAAAAAATTTATAGAAAAAACACTAGGAAAACAGTAATGGTAGAATCAACTATTAGATCCTGGCTTTACTAGAAATCTCGTGGTTATACAACCATTAAACAATTTTAATTTGAACATTATGTTATAATTAAATAATAATATTTTTTTAATTAATAGGTGGATCCCAATTTGTCTGGCATCCAACATCTCACGTAACTTGTGTCATACATCGAAATAAAAAATTTGTAATATACATATAATAGTATCCATATACATTATATTGATTTATCCCCTTCAGGATTTAGGAGGAACCAATATCTAATATATTAGTTACGTAGTGTTGGGTCATATGTGACATTTCCACCTCACCAAACTAATAGTTAAAGGTGAAACATAGTTTAATTTCTACCATTTCATTTATAATTATCTATTTATAGTCAATTTAAATTGTATAGATAAAAGATTTAATACTCAAACTAAATCTCGATGGCTATCTAAATTTATAAACACTTCTTATTATACCATTGGCCTTAGTGGCTTGTTGATTAACCCATAATTTACAGAGATACTATTTTTCCTCACTACCTATTCCCAGTTCCTCCTTATGAGGTTCGTAATGTAATAAAGGAACCGTACACACTGTCCCGTCCACGTTCTTTCTATAAGAGTAAGGTATTTCAATGTGGAATGATTCCCCTAATACATATCCTATAGATCATCAGTACCTATAATGCCTTAATGAAATAAATATGTTTGGTCCTTGGGCTATAAATGACCCACAAGTCCAACTATTACAGTTTAGAAGTTCCACCCTATTAAATTATGTAATGAGGTCACCTAAATAAAGATTTAATAGGTCTCCTACTACAATTCCCAATTTAGGGAACACTATTGGGGTCAATTTCAAAAAATATATAATGTTTTATGGTAAGGTCAAGGCCTATGATGATTGAGGAGTTGAGTTAGTGACCATGGGATGGATGTGGATCTAGGCACTTTTCAATATATATATATATATATATATCTCAGTTAAAGCCCATAAATTCTATTAAATAATTTAATGTTTTTATACATTAATTTAAATTAATTTATCATCATAATACATTTAATTAAGTATCCCATTCCATAAATGTTGGACCATGAACCCATAGAAAAACAAATTCACCTAGTAAATTTAATTAAGAATAATGTATGACCGATGGCATACCTCGTATAGAGAATTACAAAATATTTTTATGGGATGAATCTAACTCCCAAGGAATGTGTAAACTCGAACAACCACATCCAATATCAACTGAGATTGTCTCAACATCTCAAGACCCTAACTCAATGAAAACAACCTTAGATAACAAATTACCACATTTATAATTATTTATATAATAAATTTTGACCCATCATAATGTTTAATGACTCATCATGCATCCAAATATCATCATATATTTTTGAAATAGTTTTATGGATACACCAAGCTAACTAACTAGACCATGATGAGAAAAATACATAACCTAAACCACCAATTCCAACATAAAAACATCAATTTTAATGAAACCCCATCGAAAAAATCTGTACAAACCTTGGTCGAAACAACAAGACACTACCTGCAACTGGAATATCCGGTAACCCACTCCCTTGGTAGAGTAGTATCCCTATAACACTCATACAATTCCACCATTATGTGGTTTGATTATAACCAAATACCAAAACCTCAAAACCATAAATCTAAAATAGTTGAGGATATGAATATAAAATAATAGTGAAGGGGTGATAAAACCAAAAAATGTCAAGAAAATACCCATGAAAACAAACCCTATTGGGGATTATAAGGAAGAAAGAAGGGGGATTAGAGCTAGCTTTCATAAAGGAGGGAATGGTGTGAAATTGGGGAATTCCCTCTTAAAATATTAGGTTGGAAAAATTAAAAATTGTCATCATTTAATTCCTCTCATTGTTTTCCAAACTATTGTCTTACCAATCACTATCCATATTACCCAACCTTCCATGTAATCTCACCTCACATGATTTCACCACAAAATTTTCTAAACTCAATGTATACCATTAAACTTCTTCTTTAACCTTAAATAACCTAACATGATTTCATCTGCAATTTTTCATGGATTTATCATTACCATGAAAATTATATGAATCCTAATCATCATATTTAAAATTTGAACGGAATAAACACTATATTTCAGTGTTCAATATGGATTCACTTAAATCATGCTCCCAAAACCATGATCCCAACGAAAATTGTCAAAAAAATCCCCAAAAAAATCAACCAAATCCCCCTTAGGCCCACTAAATCACAGGAAGCACAACATTATCCCAAATCCATGTCTAAAACCTTAATTTAAGGAATTCCAACTCTTAAAAATTATTTTTTGATTCTATGATCAAAATTTTACCTGTCGAGTAATTGCAAATTCTAGTTCAATCTAAAATTTCTAAAATTTACAAACACATGATCTCATATAAATTATTGATTTGGAATGAAATTTAGATATTAGTTATGTTGTTTCAGTTAGATGGTGATAAAGATTAAACTATCATATATTTTAGATTATCTAGTTCTTTTTTTATCCTTGGGTTGATATGATCATATTATAGAAATATAAGTGGGATGGTGGAAGTGATGTTACTCGAGGAACCTATAAAAATCTAAACTAATTATATATTTGAATATGATAATTTTAACTAAAATATGATGTTTTCTGACTTCAGTATAGGTGTTGTATTTATTTTTAAAATATTTGTGGGTTATGACATCATGATATGGTTAAGTTGCTATGGTTTCTGTATGGAATGCCAAGAAATTTCAGTAGTCGGGTACTAGAGGACTTCCTAGAATGTTTATGAAAACCTAGTATCAACATACAGAGTCATTAAATTAGTTTTTAAAAATATTCAATACATTTAAAAAATATATTCCAAATTATCATGTTGGATTAGTGCCTTTAGAGTGAGGGAAAAAATATTCTAACTCAATGACATATCTTTAATGTTTCACAAAAATATCACACCCTTATTTATTATACTTAAAATACTTTCATCTTAACATGGGGAGAGGAACAGCAGGAAAGGGGTGAGACTATATTCTTAGTAAGGGAAAATAATGGAAATACATAAAAATAACATTAACATAATCATATGATAACACTATAATAATATTTAAGGATCTTAAACTACATATCAAATATCATAAACATGAATCACTGAATAATGATTAGAAGTTCATAAGACATGAATAATATGGGAAAAAAGATCATAGTCCATGAAATCTTAACATAATAATAATATATAGAATTTTGGAAAAATCATAAACATGAATTATCATTCCCTATACGACAATAAATATTTCTAGAACTTATCAGGGCACCTCATGGGGAATACATCTACATAGCGGGACACACCACCATCCCCATTCATAGACTATTCTGTGCAAGGGATCAGGTTTCTCTATCTTCCCATAATGGATCGAGTTTCCCCATCTTCCCATAGTGAATTAGGTTTCCCCATCTACCATCTTCACGGTGAAAACACCTACTAGGTGGGATACACCACCATCCCTAGTTGCAATCCTTTCAATATATGGAAATAGGATTCAACATCATTCCAGAATTGATCAATCACATCAGTTTGAGTACCATCATAATCTAAGGACAATAAATCTTCACCCAATGGATTGGAGAGAGATTTAGTTCATATAAATCATATAATTAAATTATTCAAACATGTACTACAATATAATAAAAATTCTATCATATCATTATCCTTTAAAATATATGGGTTTCATAAACTTCATATCATAACCCAAGAAATGAAATGGGCATCATTGACAAGTAATAAAATCATACCCTTTGGAAAAAGTAAGGTTTCATAATAATTTAATCAAATAATTACCCATGAAATTAAGTGGATTTCATAAACATATAACCCAGGAAAATAAACATGTTTCATAAGTATATACCCCGTCAAATAGATATGTGTTTCATAAACATCATTTCATAAAAACATATACCATTCAATGAAATAATATGAATAAAACCATTTGATCATTTTCCAAGAAGGCTTGAGTAAATCTAATATATTTCATCTTAGAAGAAAAATTAATTTTAAATAAATTTCAAAAAAATTTCTTGAGGAATAGAACTATTCTTATATTAAAAAATACTTTTATAACATAAATTATATTGAAAACCATTTACCTTGAAAATAAATTTAATGAATAAGAAGATGTCTTGAAATAAAATTCAAAAAAAATTCCCTAGAAAACATATAAATGAATATTAACAAAAAATTTAAAAAATTTATTAATTAATATTAATAATGGATACACAAAAACTTTTTGAAAACCATGTTTCTTATAAAAAATATAAAATGATCATCAAACCATTTTAAACAACTTTGGGATTGATAAAACTTTTAAAAAATATAAATAAATCATGATTTTTTATAACAATTTCATTTAAAATAACATTAATACATGTATATAGATATTGATAATGTTTATATAATAATGTCTTTGAAAATTAATTGAGATCTAAAAATGAAATCTTGAAATATTTTTGAAAACCATTTATTTGAAAATACATTGAAAACCTATAAATACAGCTTGAAATATTTGGAAAAAAATATTAATTGAAAATAATTTGAAATATTATAATTAAATCATGAAAATGTTTTTAATTTTTTTAGAAAACATGATTTTGAAAGAACAAATATTTCCATCTAAAGAGAGAGGTAAAGTCAATCATTATTAGAAAACCTTCTCAATATTTATATGTAGAAAATAGTGTAAAAATGGTACCAATAAAAGAATGTATCATTAAAATATAGAGGATAAGCTAATTATGGAGTTCTATTGAGATATCAACCATAATATATCATCAATAGAAGCACATTTTTAAACAATATTGATAAATGATGAAATGGATTCAATAAACTCTTACAGCATGGTAATATTCAATATTAACCCCATGTAAGAAAATTAAATTAAATGAGTATTGAAATATTATAAAAATATTTTTATTCATGATTTATTATTACAAAGGTATTATACAGACCTCATATAAAAATATATGTTAATAATGTGTTAGGTGTCTCAATGAAGGAAAATTGAGAAAACATTACATTAACAATTTGGTATCACTAAAATATAAAACTTATGAATGAAACACAATAAATAGATATGAAAACAATCAAAAAATTTATTATAATAATCATCAAATACATAGATGTTATATATACACAACACATATATTATATATGAGGTGAGCATGGCTTGTGTCACAGGGAAAATAAAAATGAGACGAGATAACCCTTACTACTTGAATAACTTTAGAAATGTGATCCCCATGAATTAATAATATAAATATACTGATTTTAATATCATTAAATAGTTGAAATTAATTATTTTATATTTCATACGCCATAATATACACCCCAAAAAATAATCGAACAATGAATATGGAATGTATCTCCTGAAAATAAATAATAAAATGAAATTCCTTTACCTTATGTCTTGACTATCTTCGTACTCATACAAACCTATTTTATAATTAATATAATTTTTTTATAAATATTTTAAAAAACCGCATTCCCTTTTATAATAACATATATGGTTTGACTATAACATTATATTACCCTCTTATTAACAATTCCAAGTTAAGGTTTCGTTATGGCTAAAATCTGTTTTTTCACATGTTTCATAATTTGATATATTTATTTTCCTCAAACATATATCATGTTATGAAGAATTTAAACTATTATATAAATATCATTTATATTAAATATATATTTATTTTAATTAGCTATATAATATTAACATATAAAATGGAATATTCTGTTCATAGAGATGGTAGGTCATACATACGCATGATCTTTGTTATCGTTTATCTTTTTCATAGTGAAATAATGAAAGAAAAATAAATATATTTATATTTATATATATAATATATTTAAATTATAATTATTATGTAATGTATTTAATATAACTTCACTAAACCCATCCTTAGTAAATTCCATGTAATGTGTGAACAAATCACATTGCTCTAAGTAGGCAATAGTCCACACTTCCCAAAATGAAATTATTATATTTACAAAAAATATATAGAGTGAAGATATGTGTAATATAACAATTAAAAAAGCATAAATAAATCATATAAATCATATATATAATTTAAAAATATAGTGTACAACATATTTCCCGAATGTGAATGTTGGTAAATGAAAAAACAAATAATATCATTTTGTGAGGTTGTACTTCTCCATAGAAATGAATGATAATTTCATTACCCATTAGATGTGAGTCTATCAAAGTGAATGTCAACCCATTAAAATAAAAAATTATCAGTATATCAAGGATATTAGTGTTATTACATGATAATGTAATAAGAATAATTGATGTGTTAGATAAAGAAAATAAATAAATGATATTAAAGAAGGATGTAACCTATTATGTGGGTAACTCCATTTGGTTTTAACCAAATGGATTACTTTTATGGGTTTTATCCAAAATGGTGTATCATAACTCTTTTTTCAATCATTAACAATAAATGAAATTTTTTGAATACATAACACATAATACATATTGGTGACTAAATACCATACTAGTCTAGTTCCTTTGGAAATGTAGAAACATAAACACATGTACTTAAGTTAGATAAATTATTTTCGACTAGGTTTTTCATGACTGAATCTCTTCATAAACACATCAAAAATAATACATATCTTCACAAACTGGGGAAGGAAACATAAAATTGGGTGATCTGAAATGCTCAATAAGGGTAAAATGGGAGATATGTAAGCATAACCATGAGAATATGGGTATGAGAACACGATAATGACAATAAAAGATCATAACCTTCATATCAAAGATCATATACATGAATCATGAAATTATGATTGGAAGCTCATAAGGAATGAATCCTAAATAAATAAATAATATAATCCATGAAATCATAACATTGGAATAAAACATGTAATTTTCACATACACATAATAATATTTTATTAATTCCATAGCAGTGAAGGTATTACTCCCAAGACAAAATTAGTGGAAAATGTCCTCTAATCAATTGGGTTCACAACCTATTCCATCTCTGTATTACTAAACCATGTTCAAACCTCACTCATTCCCTATATTACTAAACTGAGGTCATTTTTCATTCCATCCCAATAATACAAAACCATTTTTATTTCACATTCCATCTATGTCTATCTGAAGAGATATAAATATTTATAAAATTGATTGGGGGAGATATAGGTGTCACCTATCTCATAATGAAATCATACATACATATTCTACAATATAATTAATAATCATATCAGGACTGATGAAATTAAATGAGGATCACGGACAAGTAATAATTTCAAAACATGTTGTAAAAGATATAGGATTCATAATCATTTTTTCAAAATCATTACCTATGAAAATTATAGGGTTTCAAAATCATATAACCCATGAATGAGAAATGAGCTTCATAAACATCATTCCACAAAAAAATACATTAAGAGTAATAATATTAATGGAACACTGAATAATTTCTCCATAAAGGCATGATCTACACCAATGGATCTTGTCATAGATGGTAAATAATTTTTAAATATCTTTTAAAAACATTTCTTGAGTATAATATTGTTTCTTTAATGAAAAAACATATTATAACATAATACATTTAAAAAAAAATTTATTCAAAAAAATTTGAAAAAACATAGAGGAAGCATTAAAAAAATAAAATAAACATTTAAAATACTTTTTTCCTTGAAAATGTTCTTCAATGATCGTTTTAAAACAATTTTTAAAGCCTTTTTCAAAGCATGGTTTTTGAAATAAAATATGTTTCCTATCAAAGAGGGAAATATGTAAATAATTTTCTTAAAAAACACTTATGAATTATATTAAGTGACAAAGAGTTGAAATATGGAAAAAATTAATGGATACATCTTCAATAAAAAGAGTAAAATTAAACTCTTCAGTTTTCATGAGGCAAAATGCATAATATTTCATCAAAGAAGCACAATCACTAACAATCTCGAAACGAGATGAGATTGTTTCAATAAACACTTATAATTTTTTAATTTGGGATCATACGGTCCACGTATGAAACAGAAATTACATGAAGAAAAAAAATATTCAAAGAAAGGAAATTAATTATATAACATGTATAATGGAATTATATACCCCTTAAATGTGAATTTATGATTAGAATGAAACATTATTATCAAATAAGGCACATTGAGACAAATCTATTTTACAAAATTGGTTACTTTTAAAACCTAAAATCCATTACTGAAAGTTAAAAAAATGAAAATGTGAATACCCATAAAGTTAATTATAATATACATATATTAAAATTATTATATGTACATACACCACACAAATAGAAATAATGGCAAACATAACATGTATCTCATGAAAATTAAAACTTAGATGAAGTCCCCTAACATTATTTCATAAATTTCATCGTACTCATTAAAACCACCTATATAATAAATATAAAATAATTATAAATCTTATAAATAACATCATTATTATATCAAATACCTTATATGGTTTTCTTATGAAATTATATTACCCTCTTTTTACTAATATTGTGTTTAGGTTTTACTTTGGGTAATGTTATTTTTATTCTTCGCATAAGTATTAATTGGTTATATCCTAAGTATTTATACATAATATCATGATTTATAGAAATTAAAAAATTATATAAATATCATTTATTTATATTATATTTATATTATAAAAATCTATAGAATATATAAGTATGAAACTGAATACACCATTCATGGAGACGGTGGGCCCTATGTACACATGAGCGATATTTCCGTTTAATATGTCATGTTGAAAGAAGGAAAGTAAAAGGCATATCTATATCTATGTATATTTATATAAATATTTCATTATTAAATTATATTTTTGATCTCATATATATCTTATATATTCACTAAAACCATCCTTAAGATAATCCATGTAGTGTATGAATGAATAATATCACTTTGAGGGGGAGTAGTCCACACTTCCTCGAACTAAATTATCATATTAACACAAAATGAAATTTTAAAATATATTTTTTTAAAGTAATAAATAATTTTAAATAGATAATAAATATATTTTATAACATCTATATATATATTTTCCTTCATAATTTCCTCTATTATAGTTGGTATGAAAAATTGAGCAATCATTGTTTAGCGATGTTGTAGTTCACCATACATGGAAACAATATTTTATTTACCCACTAGATAGAGTTATGTATATGTGTAGGTAAAATAATTATCATAAAACTATTATTTTATATTTATGAGACAATTTTTTATAAAATCATGGAATAAAGAGAGTGGAGGGGGTCGGAAAAAAAGTAAAATATAGTTTGAGAGAATATGTTAACTCATAATCTAGTAACTCCTTTTGGATTTGGACTAAAGGCTTCATTAATCTAATTTATATGTAAGGAAAGGATTATAAGAGAAAGTGAGGGATTCTAGGAGATTATTTTAGAAGATATTTGGTAATCTATGGGGCTTGATAGGTGTAAGGAAGTAGGAGTAGAGGAGGCATTTTATAGTTGAGGAGGAGTGGCAATCCTATAAATATTTCAAGAGATAATTCCACCAAGATTTTTCATGTTGCAAGTGGATCCAATAATAGAAACAAGTAGACAAGATGGATTATTTGGTAGATATATCAACATTAATGGCTACTGGAAAATTGTATAGCTCCTTTTGAGTCCTAAATTTTAGGTTTTGTTCATAGTTAAACTTAGTTTTACTTTAATCAATGTATTTATTTTTAATTTCATTCACTAATATTTTTGGTCAAAAAATAACTTGATATTAATTAAGAGTATAAATTATACTTATTATAAATACAAAATTCATTTTTCCAAATTCTAATCACATATATGGTATAAATTAATTTAAAATTAATACCACTGACAGGAATACACTACATGTTTTTAAAATAAAATGATTAAAAGTCTGGTATGTTTTTTATATCCTATTTCAATGTGAAATTGGTTCCAGTGACCTAAATTGAAATAATTGATAGATGTATTATCTAATTAAATTTTTAAATCAATTTAATATATCATTTAATCTTATAAATATATTAAATGAAAATTTATTCTTTATTTAAAATCCATTATTTTTAACTATTTATAAAAATATGAAAACTTATAGATAAATACCAAATATTTATCCTCACAAAATTTTAATTTGACTCATACAAATATCTTATTTATTTTCAAATATTTAATCAATAAATTTTCTAAAAATTGTAATAAAAATGGGTTCACCATTAAAAGGAGGTAAATATATGCTTATAAAAAAATTATTTTTTATACATAAAATTGTGTTTGTTGTTATATTATGTCTATAAAATCTATTCGATGAATATAATAAATATTTGATAGAATATATAACATATATATTAAATTAATATCACCACACTATTATAAATAATTTAATTTATTAGGATAAAATAGCTTTTGTCCAGAATAAGAATAAGAATAATTTCCTTTATATTCAATCAGTTTTCAAAATAATTTCCAATTTCTTGGTAACCTATGAATTCATGTTATATTTTTTAAACTATATTATTTCATAAATTAGTTAATAATATTCATAACTTATAATTTAATGACTTGGTTATGTACTATTATTTTATATATTTTAATTTTAATGATACACTATTTTTTGTTAAAATTAAGTCATTCGTGTTACATAGGCCCTCAAGGAAATTCATTGTTGCATGTAACACAAGATCGGCTCAGTGTTATGCATAAATAAAGATAAATTTTTTATTTTGTGTTAGTCTTGATTAAAAATTTTTCATGTAATTAAAGACAAATAGAGTGGTTTAATATAAAATAAACTATTCTCAGTGCTTCATGAAATAAAAAATGGAAAAAAGATTAAATTAAATTGAAAAAAATATTCAAAAATTCTCAAGGTGTTACATTATAACCCACTTAAAATTAATATCTCCCTATAAATTATTTTAGTTTTTAAATGGATTAATACATCATATTTTTCATTCATAAAAGCCCACATCATTAAAATTAATATTAAAACTTACATTAAAAAGGGTATGTTGGAACCATAATGGTAACCCAAAGTAAAAAATAACTAGGTTTCCACACAGGGGAACATAAGTGGGAATCAAAAACATAGACATTGAAGAGAAATATAAATATCATTCTCTAATGGAGTGTCATATAGAAAAATGATAGGAGAAAGTTAAAAATAAAAAACCCATAAATATATGATAAACTAAGGGACTATCTAATTCATCTGAAACTGAGGTACTAGGATAAAAATTTTGGTTTAAAGACAATTTTTCTTAAAGATAGTGAATTTTTCTGAAAATATATAATTTTAAAATATTAGGAAAACCTCACCCTTTGTTGATCCTTGATCTAAATCACTCTTTATCTAAAAAGGAAGGTGAAATTTTCATTTTTGAAGTAGTAATAGAGCACAAGATCCATGATATACCATCCTATCTATCATCAATTATCATCAACACTATGTTTTTATAATAGGTTGTCCAATATGAGTAAATACTCATGTTCTGTGATAATAATTTATTCTCAAAAACATCATTCAAGGTTTAAAATAATCTCTCCATAATTTATTAACCTCATAACCCTTCAGGAATATGAAATTTCAATAATTAGATTGAAATTCATGAAATCAGTATAACATTGGTCCCACATATATCTCAATGTAACACGTGGTAATCACATTAAAAAAATGTGAATAACCTCATTGTATATTCCCTTGAAATATGGTAATAAATATAATTGACATAAGTCCTTGTTGAAAACTTTTTTTATTCATTATTGTAATGATTAATGGATATATTCTTTAAATCCAGTATGTCATACACTTCATCCTTGATGACATAGGCCATTTTTTCAATAATCTGTCTTAGGTTGATTCATACAATCCAACTTTCTTATTCATATCCAACATATCAATATCTAAAGATAATTAACTCAATTTGAGGCAGTAATTAAGGGTTACCTTCCATTAATCAAAATATAACATTTCTAAGAAATCAGTTTTTTTCTTCATCTACATTCAACATAATTTTTTAAATCCTTATTGAAAATTTATACGAAAAATAATTATACATTTAATGATTCAAATAACAAAATCATTGAATTCCAAAACATAAATACATCATTAAACCAACATTATTTAGGAACCATTACTCTAGATTCATCAACTTATTTCTTAATACCTCATTCATAGAAAATGAAATATTAATCCAATAATAAGGTTCCTCGACCTCAATCGAATTATGATTCTTATGGTCAATGTAAACAATACTCGAAGAACATCACAACCATTCACATGTCTTTTGAAGACTCTTTATCTGTATTAGTATATCAAATACTCATTCCACTATTCATATTATCATTATGATATTTCCACTTCAGGAATCGATTATCATAATGACCATACTTTCCAGATAAGAAAATTTTAATGTTAACCATGGTCTTTTTAGTTCTCTATGTTGACTAAAACTAAAAGGCACATAGTGGGAAATCCATATCTTATAAGAAAGACCAAAATAATAAAATACTACTTATAGTATGCCTAAATATTGAAACCTATCTTTTAATAAATGATACATTAGGTATATCCTAGGTTATTAATATTCATAGTCTATTCAAATCATTCATAATGGTTTGTGATGTGTTTGTTAATTTCCAAATCATATCCCTTGGGTGTATCAAACTAGTTTTGTAGTAAGTCTAGTTTTCATGTACCAGATTACCCTGATTTGGGCCTATAACATTTTATCAGAGTTTTTGCACCTAAGTATATATATTCAAGAGCCACATCCAGTTACAGTATCAATACATGGATTTATTTCTAGGAAACAAGTCACTCTATAATTTTGAAAAATTCTAGTACACTTACCTAAAATCCCCCTTATCATTAGATTTATCTCTAGACATGTACTTTGGGATCTGACCAAGGATTTATCATCCCATATAAAAAGGTTAACTAAACCTTTGTTGTGTTAACAACTATAGAGACCATTTCATTTCAAACGTTAACATGGCATTAAATTTTATGAATACTTATAACCACCAAGAAACATATGCTCAATGATCATACTAGTCTAGTGCATTTCGAAATATGGAAACATAAATTGGGGTACAAAAGTGAGATACATTATCCCCCAATAGGTTGTTAATCACTACAACCCTTCATAATCATTTAAAACAAAATAAATATCTTCATAATATGTTGACGGATACATAAAAATGGGTGAGGTTAAATGGTCAGTAAGGTAAAAAAAGAGAGATTTGTAAAAATAATCATGAGAATAAGGTTATGAGAACATGATCATGATAATAAAATATCTAACCCGATATATCAAAGATCATAAACATGAATCATGACATTAATATTTGCAGTTCATAATGAATGAATATTAAATAAATAAAGAGTATAATCCATGAATGAATAACCTATGAATAAAACATGTAATTTTTGAAGACACATAAGAATATATAATGTTTTTTATAATATTCAAGGAATTGTTGCCGAGACTATATTAGTAGAAAAATTACTTTACTGAACTAGATTCACACACCATTCCAACCCTGTATTACTGAACCGAGTTCACCACTAGTTCCAGCCCTGTATTACTGAAATAAGTTCATTTTTTGTTTCAGCCCTGTAATATTGAAGATATTTTATTTCAATACCAACCATGTATATATGATGAGATGTTAATATTTTCCCAATTAATTATAGGTAGATATAGGTACCACTTATCTAAAAATGAAATCATACATACATCGCATAGGATTGTAAATACTAATATCATAACCCATGAAATGAAACAGGCATAAAAATGAGTAATCATTTCATAACCTATTAAAAAATGATTGTAGGTGCCGAAAAAGTCAGTAACTCCCAGAGGAAGTTTCGAACGGATGAAGCGAAGTCATATTCGGACTTTGAGGCATGGTCCCGAGGACCCGGGAGTGGTGTGTGAAATTAATGAGGACTTGCGCGAAAAAATGTTGTTCGCGTGAAGGGTTCCCAGAATTCATGAAAAATAACTGGTGTGGCGCACAAAATAGCTTGCCCAGTTCCGCGTGGTGAGGCTTTGTGTGCCGACTGATCCCGGCGTGGAACATTTCACGCACCGCCTAGATTCCACGTCAGCTGATGCCTATAAATTAAAGTCAACTTCAACCGTTTCAGGGTTGAGTAATTCGGACCAGCTCTCGTGCATGTAATTCGGAATCCCACAAGTGCAAGATGACTTCTATGTAATTCCCTTTTTCACTTAACCTTTCCCCGGGGTTCGCCTTTGCGCTCAAACCCAATGGCTTAAGTGAATTTTCTAACTCTTTCAGGTTCTTCCTTTGCGCGCAATCCCTTCCATGTTGTGCGCAATCCCTCTGATAGGTTTCGTCAAGACCTAGGGATCAACCATTGCACCTGTGCGCAATCCAAGCCCTTTGCGTGCAATCCCTATTCGAGTGCAATCCCCTGGCCCAATTGCGCGACATCCCGGTGTTTTGCATGCAAACCTTTTCTTTGCGTGCAAAACCCAAGACCCCTCACCTTGACGCCACTTGGTTGCCTCTCTGCACCGGCGCCCGATGTCTTCCATGTCGGACATGCACGCGATGCGTTGTTTTCCCGTACGGTGTTCCAGGCTCATACGAAGAAATCTCAAGGTCCCTTGGGCAGTGTTTTCCATTGTGTTGCTTTGCCTTATGCTTCTTCGCATAGGCACGCTAACGACTATTGCTTCATCGCATAGCCACACTAACGTGGACCCCTCGATGGTTCGTCATGCGGCCCCCTTTCACTACGGCCTAGCTGATGCCTTCCCTCCTACAAGGGGTAGAGGGTGTTGGGAATGTAATCCCTAGGGGTGTGGAGCGAACCCACCTTGTCCAAGCTGCAGGACGTTAAACTGCTAAGCACCTCGTCCTTAACACATGACGTTAAAATGTGGTCTGACTCCATGCCTCGCACGCAGGGTCCCCCCAGCTCGGACATTATTTACGCCCACTCGTCTCCACAGGAATAGATTCTTCCTCACATGGAATGAGATCCTCCTTGTCGGAGTGGCATTTGTCCTTGGGGGAAGGGCTGCCTCAGTGCGTAAGCCCCTAGTCTCTCTTGCGGAAGGTTGCACCCATGCACCTCCATACTTCCCCACTGCCAAGGCATATGGAGTCCCTTTCCCACTGCGCTATGTCGCACCACAGGCCTCCATCCTGGAGTACGCCCTAGCACTAAGGGCCGCTAACCAAGCGTAAGCCCGTGTTTCCTCTTTGGGTTGCTCAACGCGTAAGCCCCTTTCCGCTTCTCACGAACGCACGACGTGATCGTCTGGTCCCTACTGCCTCTTGTTTCTCAAACCGAGAATGAATCATGTGGGCTTAAAGCGCGCATCGACCATGAAATCCTCCTATGGGTTGCCTTAGAGGGTATGCCCCATCCCAGCGAACTACGTGGACTTTGATCCGTGCTAACACATGGTACGTAGGAAGCCACCGCGTGGTTCAAGCCCACCACTCGGTCGTTCCAACTTCTTCACGTCAGTCCGCCAATACCTTGGGCTGCCTGAGAGCATAAGCCCTAAATTCCTCTCCCCGCATGACGTTAAACTGTATGCCCTCCTCCCGCATGACGTTAAACTGTATTCCCCGAACTATGTGGACATTGATCCATGCTAACGCATGGTATGTAGGAAGCCTCCACGAGGTTCAATATCATCCCTCAGTTGTTCCAACCCCTCCGCGTCATTTCACAACCACCGTTATGGGATTCCTCAGAGAGTAGGACCCATACCCACCATCATGGGCCGCCTCAGAGTGTAAGCCCCATACCTCACAACCACGTCGAATCATGACCTCTCCCTCAAGCCCACGTGCCCCGGGAAGCTCATGCCCTAGCCCGGAGATCTTACTTACTCCAGGCTCCAATCCATGCCTTCATTCTCACGGGTCGCCTCTTCAAGTGTCCCACCATATCACCAAACTACACACACATTGATTCCCTACCATGGGGATACGTAAGAAGCCTCCATGAGGTTCAATCCCTTCACTCCATCACCCATCCTAATCCTTACCCGGGCCGCCACATCCCAGTGGGATCATTCCACCTCATTAAACTCCACAATATCCGGGAAGCCGCCCACGTGCTGGCCCCAATATCAGTGTTCCACCTAGGGGGTCCTTCAATATGATCCAATGTCAGTGTTCTGATCAGTTAGATCTATCTCTGCCAGACGTTAAACCAGCAACATACCCCGTGTTAAACATGGGAAGATGAGGAAAACCTCAGATGGTGCCCAATTCCCTGCATTCGATGTGGGATGCCTCGGGCTTCCGTGCCCTCGAGAAGCCCTATAATAAGGGACAGAAGACAGAAATACCAATCCACAGTGTCAAGCTGCGCCAACGACACCCTAGCATGACCATTCTCTTCACCGAAGGTTACTGCCCTAACGAGACCCCTTGGAGCGTCTCGACGGAAGCAGCGTAATTAACTGGCATCCATGCAGATACGTCGCAGGGAACAAGCTTCACGAACCCGTCTTAAATCTATGAGGGAGACCCTGACAAGGTAACGAGGTCTGAGGAAGAATCCATGGAAGTAAGTACTGACATCCCATCATCCCAGTTTCGATCAAGGAGGAAACTTCCCTGAACAAGGAACGGATGTCGCCCGCCTTGGGAAAGCAGGAATGCGGGGCAACAAGCCGCGTGTCCTCCCCCTGCGTGACCGACGCATGCGCGCCCTAGCCTAAAAGCGTCGGAAACAGAAAATGGTGATCTCAAAATGAAGATCTTCTACTCATTACGAATACAGGTAGCATTTGGGGTGTCATAAGATTAGCAAGTCACCAGGTCCGGGCACCTAGCATCGGGACGTGAAACCCGCCAGGGTTGAGGCAGTCAGGATGTCGAGCACTCTGCTCTGCGACTTCATCAGCGTGGATCCCTCTCACCGACCAGAGAATATGGAATTACGTTGGGCTATTGGTTATCGATTTCGTTTCTTGTTAGAACTAATAGGTTCATCTCACTGCTTCCAGGAATCAGATCGCTGCATCCGGCGCTCGATCGCCAGTTGCCCACCGGCACAAGGGTAGTACCAACACGACCACCCCGCACGGTCCCACCTTTTCCACAGTCACTCCAACACCGACCTCCGTAGTTTTCGGGCACTCACACCCCCTCTCCCCGTCAAAAATCATCCAACGAAGGGTGATCAGCGACCTGGTTCGTAGGTACGAGGAGAAAGGGGTAATCCCTGCTAGGGACATGCCCCGTCTGGATCTAGAGGCTGTTGCGCCTCACCACCATCATCACCGCCCCTAAGGGCCGCGCAGGTAGAGGCTTCTCCCCACTCCGACGTTCAACCGCTTTGGGAGCCTATCCTCGGAGAGCCTTAAAACATCCCTCCCCTACGCCGATGAGGTGGGGGATGTCTGAGTCCGCCCGATCGGAGACCCGTCTCGGGGGTTCACAGTAAGAGCCCCTTCCAGGATGCATCGACACTACCTCCTGACTGCCCAGGCCGAGGAGCAGACAATCTTCGTGCCCGCACAACCAGCTCCAACCCCTCTGACCCAACGCCAACATCGGACATGAGCGGAAGAGAATGCCCGCCCTCGAGCACCAACATCAGCAACCACTGTGGCCCGAGACACTGCTGAATCCTATTACTAGACCCCCACAAACGTTGAGCAGGGGCAGTCACATGACTGACTCAAATCGAGTCCCCGAGCGCCCCACAGGTTGGTTGGGTCGAATCTCTCCATCGCTGGCACAAGCAATGGCCACATCGGACCAATTCACGGTAGTGCCTTCCAGTGTGAAGGCCCATTCTGTGACACTGATCTGGAAAACAGAAGGCTTCTCCGCGATAGATGCACACCAGGAATAGCTTTTTCCAGTGCTCACTGCGTTGGGTATGAGGTCACTTCCCCTACCACTGGCCTTAAGTATGGAGTCGTTGCATATCTGGTCGCTCACCCACATGGAGGTCCTCCCCATGTCCATTTCGACATATGTCCTGGTGCTTCTCGCACCCCAGACTTCAGTCCTCTCTTCCCCAGCACTATTGTGGCCAGAGGGCTCCGTGACAGAAATCATCCTTGCCCTGAGGAGTCACCAAGGGCCAGGAATGCAGGATGTCGTCGCAGTAAGAAGAATGTCAGGGGAGTCTAGATGGAAATCAGACCAGTCCGTTTCTCGGACTCTGAGGAAGAGTGCGACTCGACAATGGAGCCCTCCCCCAGGTCCTATGTGTCAAGGGCATGGGTGGGGACGTGGTGTGTCAGCGTCATACTACCCGGATGCGAGATCTGCATGATTCCTGCCTCCCTCTGAAGGTATATCCAGGAGGAAGAGGGATTGGCGTACCCCCAGGGGTCAGACCTGCAGTTACCACTAGCCTCCCCAGAAGCACCTTCCACCTTAGTTAGAGAGGGTAGGGAACTTTTATTTAGACCGATAGAAGAGTCGCGACATGACACACCCTCGGCATCGCCGACGCTGGGACAAGAGGCCTATTCTCTAGCCCATCCTATTGTGACGTGGCATCTAGGACACTACAACCCTTTGAGAATGACTTCGTATTTGGCGACCAATCGGCCTGCTCGTTGTATTCTCCGCCGGCCAGCTCACCGGCACAGTAGCCTGCCTTGGCACCGCTGCCATTTCACCGGCCATTCTCATTTGATGATCAGTGGCAGCAAGGGCCGGATCCCGAACCAGAGTTGTGGAGCTTCTGGACCATCCTCGCAGCAGGACCCTTCCCTGGGATGTTTTGGCCGGTCGTAGGATTAGATTTTGATATGCCAGAATCGCTCACCCAAGGAGAGTTTGAATGTTTCAACCAGACTCTCCAGGTAAGTCACCCCCGTATTTTCCATCATTGAGCACCTTATCTCGGGAGTCAAGCACATCTCGAGGATATAAGTGAGAAGTGACGTCGGGTCGAATTGGTTGTGCTCCCCGCTTTTCGGCACTATGAGTCACCCGGGCACCATAGGTCCCTCCAGCAACAATGTGTCCAAAGTTTTCAAGAACTCCTCAAATTTATCAAGGAGCCCACCCCCCACGTGCATGTCCGCGGATGGGGGCAGTATGCTGCCCTTCCTTTTGGTGCGATTCGCCGATAGCCCGACTCACTGGGTGGCTCTAAGGGAATGTCGCCAAGGGTAGTGGAAGTCAACATAGCCGACCTTTCGGGTGAGGGAAAAGGTGTAGAACTCCTTGATGGGGACTCACCCCCTGAGGAAAAGCCGCTACTGGACCCATCTGGGAGGATTACTCACCAACAGAGGAGGCTCCTAGGTCTCCCCACACCCACTGAGGCATTAACACTAAGCTGAAACATCGGCAAGGGTAAAGAGCACATCGGGGCTATCAATATCGCTGACCCATCTACTTCGGTACAGAAGGCATAGGAAGATCCCGAGTAGGCCACGCTACGCCAACAACTTTATTAGAAAAAGTGGTTGGTTGATGAGCTCTTGGCCAAACATATTGCAGAGCGGCGGCCTGAATACGGTAATCCTAGGCTAGGACAGCAGGGGAAGGAGTACCTACCCCTTGACGAGATTCAACCGGAAATCCACGAACATGCTGCATTCTCCGATAGAGGAGTGGCCGGAGTCCATGGAAAGCGGGTGCGATATGTTTCACCGAAACCTCCTGAGCAGCGTGATCACCTAAGGGACCCTGCTTGGTTTCCACCCGCTGCCCTGAGAGTCGCTCCCCCAGCCACCCATCATGTTGTTGAGCCTGACTACCAGATTGAAGAGCCTGAAAATGTGCATGTGGTTATAGATCCCCATTAGGACAGGAACCCACATCCGGAAGATCTAATGGAATCACTCATCACCAGCTTAGAGGCCTTCGAAACTTGGCAGGTGGCAATCCCACCGAACGGTAAACCATACCCAGCATGGGTGGATGATATGTCGGCCCCGCCGGGATTTGGGAACCATACATTCTCCCCCTTTAACCGGACTAGAGACCCACCACAACACCTATCCCACTTCAACTCGAGGTGCAGGACAATGTTATGGACTCCGGCAGAGCAGGAGGCCGCCAAGCTCCGTTGCTTCATTCAGACGCTGGAAGGACCAACATTCTTTTGGGACAGCCAGCTCCCTGTCAGATCTGTGACTAGCTGGGAGGAACTTCGCAGGAAATTCCTCTACCAGTTCAGTTCCACAACCCGGAAGACTAACATCATAGACCTCTTCATGTGAAAACAAAGGCCCGAGGAGCGAGTCGCGGACTTCGTCGCCCGGTGGAAGGGGATCACACACTCCCTTGACATGCCACTAAATCAGAAGAAATTACTAACGATGTGTGTAGGGAACGTCAAGGAAAAGATGGTTCCTTCTCTGATCACTCGGAATTAGATCAAAGGGTTCCAGTACATCTTGAACAATGCTCAGCACCTCGAAGAATCCCTACAACATGCCAGTCAGGCACACCCGCTGCCTCCTATAATCCCTACAAGGAGAGCCGCTTGAGCCGAGCACGCTAATGTGGCCCAGATAGAGGCCCGCAGGTAGCTAGAGTCGCTACTAGTGAGGCCAGCTGAGAAGCCTTATAGGGGTCCACCCCCACAGCCTCCGGCCCAGCAGCGACCGCCTCAAAATCGGCATGCACCTCCGCGTAATGGACAACCACCACCTAGGTGAGATAATCAGGCTCTGCCTCCTCGGCATGCTCCTCCGGCCCCTGGTTATGGCCAACCTCCAAGAGCCCCCTTTCCAGAAAGAATGAATCTGACCTACTCATTCGATGAGGCCTAGGTTCCTATTTATTTCCGTAGTGCCTTGGATCAGAGGATCGTATGGCTGCCTGAGTGCCGGATGCCAGAAGAGGCGCATCTCACTGATCACCCCAACTATTGCCCTTATCACCGGACCCTGGGGCACACCATCCAGTGATGCTATGTGTTCAAGGACTGGCTCCAAGACAAGATTGACAACAACATAGTCAGGTTGGGCCCAACCATGGACCATGTGGTAGGTGTCTTTGTAAGATCAGATGGCAGTAGTGGAAATGAGGATGGGTGGAAACAGGTTTCCGACCGTGGTTCCCAGAATTATAACGACTGGATGTATCGAAGGATGGTCTCCCGCACCCATGGAATCATACTTGCCCTCCTGAGTTAGCCATAGCCCTCAGAATCCGCAAGCGCCACTTCAACATCGTTGTCCCAGCCTACCTCTTCCCAGAAGAGGAAGCGACATCGCAAGAAGAAAGAGTGCACCCTGCCAATGCCACCCTCATCCCGCACTCTTTGAGATTTTATGCCCCCAGAAATGGGGATCCCTCCGAGACTCTGTCCGGTAGTGGATGACTCCTTGAGTGAAAGCACGTCGTATGCTTCGGTTAACACTATAGAGTTGGTAAATCTCTTTTTGACTCCCGATAATGAGGAATGTCAGGTGGACCTTCCCAATGTCCGCAGTTGTCGCCAAAGTCAGCGGATCCGTGGCTACGTAAATCGCCGAGGCATGGTAGTCGGCACCTCTAGCCAGGCCGTGCACACCACTGAGACTAGGCAGCATGCCCAATACAGAGTTCATCGCACGCGCCCCCTTTATCTGGTGTCGGTAGGTTCACCTCCACCACTGTTTGTGTTACTGGATCAGGCAGAACCGCCTCGACCGTGTTGCGACTAGCTCTGCCCTACCACCGGCCGACCGCAGCCTTCCATTCTGAATCCGGCTACCAAGTCTCGGGATTCGACTAGTGAACAATGAGATGTGCCTAGTACCAGTCAGTCACCAGTCCAGTCGGCGGAGCCCGTCATGCCTCCAATTGCAGAGCGGCCTCCTGTAAGTAGAAGCTCATGTTTGGCTCGAAATTATGATGTTCTGAAGCACCTGGCCATAATTCCAGCAAGGCTTTCTATCCTTGAGGCTCTTCACCTGTCATCTGAAATGCGTTAGGTGCTTGTCGAGGCTCTATGGAGCCCCCTCCAGTTTGAGACGGAGGTAGCGGCTATAGAAGCCTTCCACACCGAGGAGATTGAGAACAACGAATGTCCGGCGGTTATGTCATTCTCCGATGAAGATGAAGACCCTCCCATACAGGGGAACATTTTCCCACTATACATCACCATCCAGTTCAATGGCATTGAAGTCTGATGTTGTCTTGTTGAAACGGGTTCCTGGATTAACCTAATGCCATGTCGAACACTGCAGAAGTTGGGGTTGTCTGGGGATGATCTTACCCCCTCTGACCTCAGGATGCAGGGTTATGACAGGACCGAGCAAACTCCGTGAGGTAAGATTCACTTGAAGTCCTAGTTCGACAGCCTAATTTCCAATACCGAATTCATGGTTGTCTCTCAAGACACCGCCTACAACGTGTTGATGGGAAGGCCATGGCTCCACCTTCATGCATCGGTCCCTTAATCGTATCACCAGTGCCTCAAATACTCCCTTAAGGGTCGAGTAGGTGTGCTCCAAAGAGATGCATCTCCTTTTGCCTATTGTGAAGCCCGTTATCTGGACGCCGACTATTACAAGAGCAAGGAAAAACAGTTCCTGGCAGGTGAGTTTGAGCTCGCCACTATCAAAGGTGATCCCTGGGCAGGTTTGGATAACGCTTATGTCTTCCCAATCCATCGGTTAGAGGCCACAACCCCAGACATGGGGCAGTGCTTTTTTGTTTCGGGTACCAGAGGAAGGCATATTTTCGGGTCCAATCAGCGGTGGTAAATCACCTCGTACTCCTACACCAACCAGGCTCAGGTGATCCCCGAGCCTCCTACCCCTGTATGATATCAGGATGTTAGGATCATGGAAATGGAAGTACATCATACATGTCTATTTTGCTGGGCCAGAATCGATCAGCTCAAGCGGACGCGCCACTATTACATTGGTGTCATAAAGCATGGCCCCTTGGGCCGAAGGCCCAATGGGATTGGATCAACCACCTTTGTCACCATGGTCTCCGTAGTGCATGAGTCTCCTAACGTGACGACCTTTGCCGCCCAAGCTGGCACCAGCTTCCCATTAGGGTCCGGCATCCCTGAAAAGGCTCCCCCCATGGATGATCCCTCCACAAGTGGAGAGGAGGACATGGAAGATGCATCCCCTACCTTTGAGGAAGTCGTCTCCACTACGGTCGACGAGTTAGTGCAGGTGAACCTCGGTAGATAGTCGGACCAAAGACCCATGCTTGTCAGCGCCTCTATGCCCCTCGAGGAGCGGAAAAATTATGTAGAATTTCATAGACAGAACTATGATGTGTTCACTTGGTGTTATGATGAGATTCCAGGACTAGATCCCCAGGTTTCCATCCACCGCCTTGGCCTTCCAGCAAACCATCGAGGGTTCAACCAGCCTCCCAGAAAGATGCACCCCTCTCACGGTGCCATAGTTGAGGCTGAAGTTGATAAGATCATCAAAGCCAACTTCGTCAAAGAAGTTCAGTACCCCCAGTGGCTAACCAACATTGTGCTTGTCATGAAGAAGAACAGACAGATCAGGGTCTGTATCGACTTCTGTGATCTCATTCTCCACTGTCTGAAGGATGATTTTCCCCTTCCAGTGATAGAGTTGTTGATTTATGCCATGGTCGGGTTCTGAGCCCTCTCATTCATGGATGGATAATCTGGGTACAACCAGATCCAGATGGCCCCCGAGGATGAGGAGTTCACTATCTTCAGGGGTCCCCAAGGTACATTCTGTTACAGGTTATGCCCTTCGGCCTGATGAATTTAGGTGCCACCTACCAACGGGCCATGCATCACATATTCAAGCAGATTCTTGGGACACTGGTGGAGTGCTACGTGGATGATATGGTGGTTAAATATCGCCATCACCAAGACCATCTCAAAGACCTTGAGAAAGTGTTCGGCTTCCTCCGTTCTCGCCACTTGAAGATGAACCCGCTGATGTCTGCCTTCGGGGCCACCTCCGGAATGTTTCTTTTCATCATTTTCAGATATCGAGGCATCGAGATTGACCCAAAGAAGATCAAGGCCATCATCTAGATTCCTCCCCTGAGCAATATTCAGGATCTTCGAGGCTCTAAGGCCACATAGCCTATATACGCCGATTCATTGCGAATCTGGCCGGCAAGTTTAATCCCTTTTTCTAGCTCATGAAGAAAGGCGCCGCCTATAAATGGGATGAAGAGTGTCAAATCGCTTTTCAGGAAATCAGGCAGTATCTGCTCCAACCTTTGGTCTTGATGCCACCCATTTCTGGAAAGATGCTGGTCCATTACGTGACCGCCCTAAAACGATCCCTCGGAACACTTCTCACCTATAAGAACAACGAGGGAACAGAGAATAGCCTCTACTACCTCATCCACATGCTCGTCAATACGGAAATTAGATATTCTACCAACGAGAAGAGCTGATTTGCGCTCGTATTTTCCATGCAGAAATTACGGCACTACTTGCAGCATCACGAGGTACATCTGGTCTCTCAGATAGAACCATTGAAATACATCCTAAACCGACCTATGTTGACCTTCCGATTGGCGCGCTGGGCGGTGATCCTCCATCAGTTCGACATCAGGTTCGTACCTCACAAGGCTATCAAATGACATGCATTGGAAGACTTCATAGCTGCTCATCCATCCTCCGTAGACTAGCCACTAGATCATGGATTTCCTGATGAGGCAATCCTCTCCGTCGACCATGCCATCCCATGTTGGCATATTTACTTTGACGGTGCCTCCTGGAGCCCCACCGGTAGAAGGTTCGATGATCCTAGGCTCAACAGAGTGGGCCTAGGTGCCGTCTTCATCACCCCTGAGCATGTCGTTCTTCCGTATTCGTTCCTGTTGTCAGAAGGATGCACCAACAATGAGGCAGAATATCATTCCCTCATCACTGGCCTCGAGTTGGCTCTCGAGATTGATGTACCCCATCTGCATGTGAAAGGGAACTCAGATCTATTCATCAAGCAGGTCAATGGTGACAATGTTGTCATAAATCCAGAACTCATTCCATTGTTGGAGTGCACCCTCCATCTAATGGTTAAGTTCCCGTCATGGTCCGAGGTCGTTCATATTCCCCACTCGCAGAATAGTAGAGCAGATGCTTTGGCCAGCCTGGCCACGTCACTTACGTAGCCCAAACAGGATGACCTAATTATCCATGTGGCACACCGGAGAGTCATTGCTCTCGTAATCCCGGAGGATGATCGTGGCCCGTGGGTGAAGCATCTCACCGCTGGTGCCCCTACATCAGGATCCCCTGGGACTTCAGATGCGGTAATTGAGATAGTTCCTGGCTGGAGGATGCCCTTGGTTGAGTACCTCCAACATGACAATCTTCCATCAGACCAAGCCACCCTCGAGTGAATCTGACGCCATGCGCCGCAGTTTACCCTTGAGAGCGGTCCCAACCTTGAGCAGCTCCATTATAGACACAGATTTGATGGTGTTCTCCTTCATTGCCTTCAAGGTGTCGAGATCCCATAGGTCATGCATGATGTTCATGCTGGTTCCTGTGGATCCCACCAGGCCGAGTTGAAGTTGTCCCACCAGATTCGGTGGTTGGGGTACTTCTGGACCTCCATGATCTACGACTGCATCGAGTTTTCCAATAGGTGTCATGCCTGCCATGTTCATGCTAACTTTGTGCATCAGCTACCAGAGCCTCTCCATACTACCAAGTAATATTGGCCCTTTGCAGTCTAGGGGTTGGATGTCGTAGGACCTTACCCGCCGACGACGGCCCGCCAGTGCCGGTTCATCCTGACCGCTATGGATTTCTTTTCCTTGTGGGCAGAGACAATTCTGCTCAATGAAGTCAAACACTGTTCTATCGCTAACTTCGTGAGCTCCAATATCATCTATCGATATGGAGTACCTCACGCTATCCTCATGGATAACTGAACCAACATTCGAAAAGACGAGCTGAAGAAATTTTACGCCAAGTACAACATTCGCTCTAACCACACCTCCCGCTATCATGCACAGGCGAATGGACAGATCAAGGTGTTTAACAAAACCCTCTCTAAAAATCTACAAAAAATGGTTGGTCAGAACAAGAAAAGTTGTCCAGACAAGCTCCCTAATGAACTCTAGGCTTATAGGATGACGACTCGTAACTCCACCCAGGTGACTCTGTATTCCCTCGTATACGGATCTAAGGCCGTCCTGCCCATCGAGATTTTGTTTCCCTCATTGCGCATGGTGGTCTACGACCAGCAAGTGCCAGATAGAGTTTCCAAAATCCTTATAGCTAAATTGGAAGCACTGGACGAAAATAGGATTCACGCTTTACATAACTTGGAAAGGCATCAGAGCAGGATGGCTCGAGCTTTCAACAAGAAGGTTCTCCTCCGCTCCATTCAGCAAGGTGACCTGGTTCTGGCTCTCAGAGCGCCAATGATTCTCGGTAGGAAACCACCCAAGTTGGAGCCCAAATGGGAGGGTCCTTTCATTGTCCATAATGTCTATCCTAATGGCGTGTATTCCCTGGTGACAATTTATGGTGAGCGTGTCACTCCTCCCACCAACGCCAGGTTCCTCAAACGGTATTTTTCCTGAGCCCCTTGGTTCCAAGTTCTAATACCATAAAATAAGACCCCTACACGGTCCATCATGACCTTAAACTACATTTTCCCTACATATGGGCCCCTTCGGTCTGAGTTCTATGTCCTTAAACTAAGACCCTTATGGTCTAGTGTGACCCTAAACCGCGTGCTCGTCCTCACTACAAGACGTTAAACTGCAAGCTGGTTATGCATTCCTAACCAAGGCCCACCCTCAGGCCCCTTGGCCTTCTCGGGCCTCTCATCCCTAGCCATCACTGAGACCGTGCGGTTCACTATAGGATTAGGTCCTCATTCATGACGGTCTATCCGTTGCGCCGTGCACGCCCCCTGGAAGAGGTTCCCCATATCGTCTGGCATGACGTTAAAATGCGCTTCAAGAACTACGTGCGGCTTGATTCCCATCCTTATAGGATATGTAGGACCACCTGAACACCTAGATGTCAGGTCCAGCACCATCTTTTATGAGATCCCACAATCTCCCGGTCACCTCGGTCTTTCGGCCTGTTCCTCCCCACGGGGGGACGTATAGGTGTGGTACATGGTTTTTAGCACTACGCCCCCTTCCCCTATGAATCCTCCATCTTTTGGAAGCTCTCAGACTGAGCCCCTCGACCCTTTCCAATGGACTTCTAATGTGTTCAGAGTACTCTGGTCTAGGACCTGTAGTTTCGGATTCTACTTAGACATGTTTTCGTCCACTTGTCAAGCTTTGTGCTCCCCTTCATTTGGGCCCCATTATCTTTCACACTCAGAGGGACCCCCATGAATGGCCTGGATACAATGCCTAAGGGCTCTCTTACCGTAACGGTTCAATTCCCCCGAGAGTCTCAGGCAACAAATTGATACAAATCCCACGTTGCGAATGTGGTCAGTGGTTGATGCTCATTTGTGTGCCCCTATTTCTAGGCAAACGCGATCGGATGCAGTGTTGCGAACATGGTCACCAATAATCCTCCGTCTTCACGTTAGCTACTTCGGGACCTGAATGTTGGTTGCATGATTCACATTGTGTTCCACCCCACCATGTCGAGGTGGATCTCCACACTCCTTGCACTAACCCTCAGTGCACCCCCACATGTCAGATGGACCATGCTGTGTAACGGTGTCTCTCGGGGCTCCCGCAATCTGAGCGCTAGAGTATGTGCTTCGGTTATTTCTTTAAGGATTGCGTGTAGCTTGACCCTCATCCCCATGGGAAACTAGGAGTCACCAAGACATTGCGTTTCGGGCCCAGCGTAGCTGGGAGCTTTCATCTCCCGCCCCTGATTATTGAACCCTCGCCGGCCCCTTGGCCCGAGGCTCATCTCCCGGAGTCGCACATAGTAATGGTATGAGGATATTCCATCATCTACATTGGGTATGCCATATCCCATCATGCGTATTACCCATGTCAAAGCCATACGACTTTAAACTATGCTGCCAGGTCCAATCAATGTGACCTTAAACTGTGATGATATCGTCCTGGCCACACGATGAAAAATCGAACTGCATTGTGGTGACCTCCCAATAGGGGACATCACTTTGGGTATTGGTCAATTTCCATACCATTTTCCAATGCATGTTACGACTTGATTATTGTGGCAATTCCAGGAGTTCCTGCCCCAGGCCGGTCTCTCCAAAAAATAAAAACCATTCACCTTCATGGACAAACAAGATATATCAAATACCGCTTCTTTTGGTGTGAGGGCTAGACCTGCTCGTCTCCCTCGTCCTTTGAGCAGGAGCCATGTCATGCCACACCACCATTTAAGAACTATTTGTGGCTTGATTCTCATCCTTATGAGATACGTAGGAGTGCCTAGGTACTTCCCCACGGGCCCATCCTAAATTTTCGTGTTCGGTCCCTTGGCCTAAACACGCCCCAAGGAGCACATCGTAAGTAGGGCCTTTCCCCCATTCAAGTCAGGTTTCGCAACCACTTTACCATGTGTCTCTAATTCCACTTGTCCTTTGGTACATGTTCTAAGACCTAAAACTATGATCCTTTCACGGTCCAGTATGACCTTAAACTACATTTTGCGGTACATATGGGTCCCTCTGGTCTGAGTTCTAAGACCTAAAACTAAGATCCTTTCATGGTCCAGCATGCCCTTAAACTACATTTTTTCCTATATCTAGGCCCCTATGGTCCGAGCTCTAAGAACACAAACTAAGATCTCTTAAGCACTACGTCTTTCATGATTCGAATCTTAATGGGATATGTAGGAACACCCAGACCTCCTGTCCTTAGGTCCAGCTCGATTTCAGCTAATTTTTCACTTCGGTCCCACCTTCGGGACCCCAACCATGGTACTTCGTGGCATAGTGCGGGATCGTGTTCACATTCACGTCGGGTTTGTGACTACTGTTCCCCACGCTTCCCGTTCTAAAAAATTAGCCTTCTCGTCCTTTCGTCCTAAACGACGTTAAAATGTGCTTCTAGAACTATGTGTGGCTTGATTCTCATCCTTATGTGATACGTAGGAACGTCTGGACATTTGGTCTTGTGTCCAGCCCCAGGGATTACAAAATCTCGTCCCTCCATACTATCGGTCCCATGTCCTGACTTTTTGGGGAGGGGTGTAGTCGCGACATCTACCCCGAATAAGTTTGGGATGCCCTGTAGTGATGGTGTGAAGTGACAGTTATCTCACTAGAGAGGTCCTTTCTGAAAATTGGGTTGATCCGTGATCAGGTTGGTACGTCTACCTAATGCGCCTCTGCCACGGTGGTACAATTTCAGGAGTGTTGGACTCTGTTCGAACAAAACACCACTCCAATTTCCACGCTTTTCATGACCCTTTATTCAGATCCTCATTCTATTTCATGTTCTATGGGACCCCCTAACTGTATGGATGATAGACCTACGGTTCCCCTAATTTCATGGGCCAATTTCCCAGAGGACTTTTCATGTTTGATGGGACCCCTTAACAGTATGGATGATAGACTTTGTTCTGCCTGCTGTCACAATATGGATGATAGAATGTTGGTCCTCTTATTGTAGCAATATGGATGATAGACCTATAGTCCGCCTGCTGTCCTGGGCCAATGTTCTGAAAGGCTGATCAGCGATATTTGAGTTAGGCCCCATGTTGCGAACATGGTCAGCAGTCAGCCCTCATTTATTGTCCCCATTTTAGGCCAATGTGATATGGTTGATGCGTTACCACCACGGTTAATAGTTATCCTCCATCTTCACGCCACATTGTGATCCGAATTCGGGTAACGTGATTCACCTTTTTCATCTCTCTATGTTTGGATGAATTTCCATGTCCCCAGCATTTCCCCGTCATGTGTTAGGGAACATGGAGGAGATGATAAATCGATCGGTCTGAGGTCCCCTCTCATCGGCTGGACCTCCCTCTTCTCCTCAGAAATCTAGGCCCAAGTTCGGATGACTGAAACTTGGTTAATGCCCCATAGATGGACGAAATGATAACACAAGCATCCTTTACTTCTCGCGTTGGGTGCGACCCACATGATCTTAGGGGTGAGATTTTATTTATTTCATAAATATGGTGAGAATATTAGACCAAAGGTACAGATAAATATATTGGTCCATACATGAGTCAAAATGTTGAGCAGTAAAGGAAAAAAGCTAATGAGATGGCCGGAACAAATCCCTTAAGGATCAGCGTGCTGGATCGATCTTTCCAATGCTGTTACACTTTGGCTAGTAGCCTCCACGACTACTTCTAGCTCCTTGAAAACTCTCTCTTCATCAGCAGCCGCAGAGCACAACTCACCAAACCTGGCCTGTGCCTGCACCCGCTCGGTTTGAAGTACGGCAATCTGGTGACTCGCCTCTATCAGTAGCTCTTGGGTGTTAGCCAGCTGGGCCATCAGTTGTTCCTCGAGCTCAAAGAATGTTGTAATGAAGGCCTCCATCTCTACCGCCAGCCCTTCGAGGCGTCGGACCTCCCGCTCCGCCCTCAGAAACGCTCATGTGCTTGCCAATCTTTCCCGAAACTAGGCGACATCGGTGCGTCGGCTTCTCTCGCGTATCTTCTCATCCATCTAATCATGGACCGTCATATGAAGGTGATGAGAGTCGGCCCCTCCGGTGCAAAGGAAACACCGCCAGGTCTGGAGTGATCCCATCTGCCCCATCCAATCCGACTGGGTATACCTGAGAAATATCTGGATACACTTCCACCCTTTACGTCGTGTCATCTAGATCTCCTCAGCCACTTCTGAGTCTGAGTCGTCTACCTCCTCGGGATCAGTGCGCTGATACACAGGAAAGGTAGCTAGCAGGTCGGCGGCATGATCTTCCTCATTGATGTCTTCATGTGGAATAAGACCATCAATGTCTGGGCGACCTTCCTCTCTCACCCCGACAATGACGGTGCCTCCGTCAGCTTCTGTCTTCGCCCCATGGACAGCGCTGCTGATATCTACCACCCCCTGTTCACCAATTGTCGGGGCAGACTCAGTTTAGGAAGTATGTTCTGAATGAGGTGGTATGTCTGCCTCTAGTCCTCTCACTGATGACCCGGGCTCCGCAGCATGACGAGCCTCCAATGTTGAGATCATTGTGCAAGGTGTACCCTGATTAATTGGGATATTTCGATAACAAGAACCAGTAGTGAAGCATGGGACTTACAGGAACCCAGAGCTTCAGCTTCCAGTGTTCCGGCCGCTACAGGAGCTGCCATGATAGGAGACCCCACTACGCTTGTCAATTCAATGATGGGCATCAGATCCCCATCCTATCCCACCGGTTTCTCTCCTACTTCCTCTAGTGGGGAAGCCTGGCCAACACATAGGCCCTCCTGAGTGAGGTAGAGAGATGGGTTGTAAATTTGAAAGGAGAATGGATGATGAATGAAAATGAATGAAGATAGAGACATACCTCGAGTATCTCGGTTATGTAGAGATTAGAGCAGAAAATCTTGCTGCTCTCCCAGAGACTCCCTTGGTAGGGCGCTCCCAGTGATCTGTTACCTTCAGGGTCTCCTTCTACTTCATCTTCTCCTTTGCCATCATTTTATCTGGTTTCCTCCTCCCCCTTTGACTCCTCGTCACTGTCTCTTTCTCCTAGTGGAATCACTTCAGAATCATGCTCTTGGTCAAGCATCACTTTTACTAGGAAAGGTGGCTCTGCACGATGACCCCTTTGGCATGTGTATGTGTCCATGGCCGTCATATAAGAATTCTGCTGATGGAAGTTCACTCTTTCGGTAACATGAATGAGCTCGAGCTCTGGCATCTGGATCCCGTTCTGCATTATCTTCTGCCAGATGGCTTCAATGTTGAGTGATTGCCGCTGGGTCATCTAGGCCGACCACAATGCCGGGAAAATTAAATCTTGGGATGGTTCGAGCAGGTACCTTATCTACTTCCCAGGATGTTCCTAGGATTCCTCATGTAACCCCCCACGGGCGACGAGGTCGTGGTGGCACTGTGTGATGTTCCCACCACTGAGGTCCCAGCCTGCGTAGGCCTCGCTACATGACGCACCCCCGGTTCCCCCCTTCTAGCAGCACCTTGTCTTCTCCCCCGTCGCCTGGTTTCCATGTGTGTATTCGCGAGCCGCTGAACTGGCTTGAGTAAAATCCCCTCATGGTACGCAATGGTCCAGTGCTCGGCATACTCAGTCTCTAGGCCAGCGTTGACCCCAATGGGTGGAAGAGTGATGATGTCGCGGGAGCCAAAAGTGGTAAAGATCAACAAAATTTGGCACATAACGCATGTATTCTTCTCCACCCAGATAGCTATGAATACCTTCTTCGGCATTCATTGGAGGCACCCTAATTTCCTGGATAATAGGGATGGCACATTAGGCTCACAGATCACCTTCCTGTTGATCCGAGCCACGAGCACCCCACCCCAGATGCTATGAAAATACCCATGCTGCTCCAGAGTTCCTCACCCATTGTCCACCATCTGACCGATCAGGGTGGGGAATAGGCTAAAGTTGAAGTTTCCATGGTTACCAATGTGTATCCTCACGCCCTCCTAATTGAGCGTCATCGGCGCCACCCTGGTGATGTTTAGCAGGGATGGTTGCAGGCTGTTGCCTGGAGGACGAATGGTGTTTGGGAATGTGTACCCACCGAGATGAGCCGCCAACCAGCCGTGGAAGATCTGGAAGGGGCCACATACCCTCTGAGGTGACCCCCCTCGTGAGATGCATCCCCGGATGGCATACAGCTTAGCAAGAACAGGGACCCCCCCAAGTGGAACTGTTTTTTGGTGGCCATGGTGCCCTCCATCACCAGTTTTGCTGGACAGAGGCTAGTCCTCGCGTCCTACACCGGCAGGAGCCACCCGCTCAAGAAGGTGGTAAGGAACCCGACTTACCGGATGTTGGGGTCCTGGACCTCAATGACGCGGTAACCCCATGATTGTTATTTCCCTGCCTCCAGGGTCCTCTAATACGACACATCCTTTCTCCTCTGATCCGCATTTGGGCACCGTTTAACCCGTACCAGCATCTTGATTGCCGGATCCTTCTCTAGGAATTTGTTGAACCAGCCCTTGTAGGAAATGTCCTTCAAGATGTCCTTGACCCCCATCCTCTCTTTGGCCAGCTCCAATAGGTTCCACCTCAACATGGGGGGTCCATGACCTGTCTTCCCAGGTGTTCTTTGGAGGAATGAACTCATCATATTGGTAGACCTCCAGTGGGATACCTCTGATGTAGTTAATATCCCATAGGATGATGCAAACTTCCCCATGGTGATGGTGGAATGTGTTGGTATCAGGAGACCATCTGGTCAATAGCTTCGGCTCGAGCTCAGGTTGACGGTGGAAGTGGAACTGCGACGTCCATACCGGCTCGAACAGGCCAATATAAGGCATCTTGGCTCCAAACTGGTCGCATGTATGGTGGACCCAGAATGCCCAGGCCCACTCACTGGTAATGTTTCCCCCGGACCGTAGGTATCAATATTTCATACAACACTTAGTGTCATCCGTGATTCTCTGACGGAATGTGCTCGCGTAGAGGGCCAGAGAATTCTCTCCGACATTCTCATCCCCGGTAATGGTCCTGGTCATCAGGTTCAGGACATATACATCCATATTATTGGTTTCCCTAGAAGGATCGCAGTTTTTGGTGACGTTGTATCAGGGAAGCTCGTCCTCTTGGGTCACCCATGACCGTGGTGTGTCCACCTCGATGCCCGACAGTGGAACCTCCTCCAGGATGCCAATGTTCAAGAGCAAGAGGTTGTCAAAGAGGGGATACTCCTATTGGGCTGGGGTGAGCATATTGAACAAGGTTAGGTTGTTGGAAACGATCACCATGGAACCATAAACCTCCTTGTTCGCCGCCATTTCGGCTCTACGAGCAGCGGATTCACCCTCATCGACTTGGTTTACAGCCGTCTCAAATATTTCGGGAGTTGCGTGAAATCAGGATGATGTGTGCGGAATCGGAGAGAGTTGCGTGAAATCTGAATCTTCAGTGCGAAATCCAGGAGTTGGGAATGCAATCAGAACATTAGTCACGAAGTATCCCAAGTAGGCGTGCAAATGCGGCCGAAATTCGGAAGGAATTACGCGCTGCCAATGCGTTTTTACGCGCAGCCGCGGGAGAAATTTCACGCACGAGAGCAGTATGCCTATCACGTGGAAAAGCATGAGTACGGAACATGCGACCCAACACCCCTTTTTATAGGTGAGTCTAGGGTTCTATGCCATGTAGAATGAAAATTCCGTGCTGATCCGTCATTTTGTGTGCCCCGTTGGATTTTGGCACACAAAATGTCCAAGAGATTCACTACTTTGGCGTTTCGGTGTTTACCTCGGAATCTGATCGTTGTGACCTCTCTCCGATCCAATTCTGAGGGGGGGCATTTGTAGATGCCAAAAAAGTCTGTAACTACCAGAGGAAGTTTCGAACTGATGGAGCGAAGTCATATTCAGACTCAAGGACCGATCCGAAGGACCCGAGAGTGGTGCGCGGAATTATGGAGGACTTGCGCGAAAAAAAGTTGTTCGCGCGAAGGGTTCCTGTGTTTCACAAAAAAGAACCAGTGGGGCGTGCAATTTAGCGCGCCCGATTCCACGCGGTAAGGCTTTGCGCGCTGACAGGTCCTAGCATGGAAGATTTCACGCACCTCCTAGATTTCACGTCGGCTGATGCCTATAAATAGAAGGCGACCTCAACTGTTTCGGGTTAGAGGAATTTGGTCCAGCTCCCGTGCGTGCAATTCGGACTCCCGCACGCGAAAGATGACTTCCTGGTAATTCCCCTTTTTGCGCAACCTTTCCCTGGGGTTCTCCTTTGCGCACAACCCCACTGGATTAAGTTAATTGACCAACATCTCTGGGTTCTATTTTTGCGCGCAATCCATGCCCCTTTCGTGCAATCCCTTCCACTTCTGCGCAATTCCTTCTAATTGTGTGCCATCATTTCCAAGTTGCGCGCAACCCTCTGATAGGTTTCTTCAAGACTTAGGGATCGTCCATTTCCCCCACGTGCAATCCATTACCTTTTCATGCAATCCCTATTCGCGCGCAATCCCCTTGCCCAATTGCGTGCCATCCCGATGTTTTTCATGTAAACCTTCTCTTTGCGCTCAAAACCCAGGACCCCTCACCTTGACGCCCCTTGGTTACCTCTCTGCACCGACGTCGGATGTCTTCCATGCCAGGCATGCAGGCCATCCGTTGTTTTCCCGTACGGCCTACCACGATCGTATGAAGAAACCTCAAGCTTCCTTGGGCAGTGTTTACCATTGCATTTCTTTGCATTATGATTCTTCTCATAGGCACGCTAACGGCTATTGCTTGTTCGCATTGCCACGCTAACGTGGACCCCTCAATGGTTCGCCCTGCCACCCCCTTCACTATGTCCTTTCCAATTCCTTCCCTCCCAAAAGGGGTAGAGGGTGTTGGGCATGTATGCCCTAGGGGTGTGGAGCGAACCCACCTCATCCAAGATGTAGGACGTTAAACTGCTAAGCACCTCGTCCTTAACACATGAAGTTAAACTGTGGTACGACCCCATGCCTCGCACGCAGGTTCCCCCTAGCTCGGACATTCTTTACGCCCACTCGTCTCCACATGAATGGATTCATCCTCACATGAAATGAGATCCTCCTTGTTGGAGTGGCATTTGTCCACGCAGGAAGGGCTGCCTCAGAGCATAACCCAGTAGCCTCTCTTGCAGAAGGTTTGCGCCCATGCACCTCCGTACATCCCCACTGCCAAGGCCAGTGGAGACCCTTTCCCATTATGCTTTGTCGCACCACGGGCCTCCATCCTGGGGTAAGCCCCGGCTCCAAGGGCCGCTAACCATGCGTAAGCCCCTGTTTCCTCTTTGGGCCGCTCAACGCGTAAGCCCCTTTCCACTTCTCACAAACGCACCCTTTGCAACGTGATCGTCTGGTCCATGCTGCCTCTTGTTTCTCACCCTGAGCATGACTCACGTGGGCTTAGAGCGCATATTGACTATGACATCCTCCTATGGACCGCCTCAGAGCATAAACCCCATTCCAGTGAACTACGTGGACTTTGATCCGTGCTAACACATGGTACGTAGGAATCCTCCACGAGGTTCAATCCCACCACACTGTTGTTCCGACTTCTTCACATCGGTCCGCCAATAACTTCTGCTGCCTCAGTGCGTAAGCCCCAAATTTCTCTTCCCGCATGACGTTAAACTGTATTCCCTCATCCCGCATGACGTTAAAATTTATTCCCCGAACTACGTGGACTTTGATCTATGCTAACGCATTGTACGAAGGAAGCCTCCACGTGGTTCAAGCCCATCACTGTGTTGTTCCGACCACTCCGTGTCGGTTCACAACCACCGTTATGGGCCGCCTCAGAGCGTAAGCCCCTTACCCACCATCATGGGCCACCTTAGAGTGTAAGACCTATACCTCACACGCACGTCTCATCCTGACCTCTCCCTCGAGCCCACATGCCTCGGGAAGCTCATTCCCTATCCCCAAGATCTTACTTCCTCGAGGATCCAATCCATGCGTTCATTCTCATGGGTCACCTCTTCAGGTGTCCCACCATATCACTGAACTACGCGGACATTGATTCCCTACCATGGGGATACGTAGGAAGCCTCCATGAGGTTCAATCCCGTCACTCCATCACCCATCCTGACCCTTACCCGGGACGCCACATCCCGGTTGGATCATGCCACCTCATTCTATTACACAACATCTGAGAAGTCGCCCACGGGTTGGCCCCAATATCGGTGTTCCCACTAGGGGGTCCTTCAATATGATCCACTCTTAGTGTTCTGATCAGTCTGATCCATCTCCTATAGATGTTAAACTCGCTGCATACCCCGTGTTAAACATGGGAAGGTGATGAAAATCTCAGATGGTACACAATTCCCCGCGTTCGATGTGTGATTCCTCGGGCTTCCACGCCCTCGAGAAGCCCTATAATAAGGGACAGAAGACAGACATGCCAATCACCAGTGTCATTGCACACCGATGTCACCCTAGCATGACCATTATCCTCACCGAAGGTTGCTACCATGACCAGACCCCTTGGAGCGTCTCGACGAAAGCAGTGTAATTAACTGGAATCCATGCAGATATGTCACCAGGAACGAGCTTCACGAACCCATCTTAAATATATGAGGGAGACGTGGACTAGGTGACGAGCTCCGAGGAGGAATCCAAGGAAGGAAGAACCGACATCCCATCATCCCGGTTTTGATCAAGGAGCAAACTTCCCTGAACAAGGAATGGATGCTGCTCGCCTTTGGAAAGTGAGAATGCGGGGAAACAAGCCACGCATCCACCCCTCGCGTGACGGATGCGCACATGCCCCTGCATAAAAGCATCGGAAAAAATGATATATATTTCACAATACCTTAATATAAAGAATAAACCATGGAAAGTTTCATGTTTCCAAATCATATAACCTATGAAAGAGAAATAGGTTTCATGAACATATTTTCATAAAATCATATTCAAATCAAAGAATGAATATGAATACAAACAATGAGTAATTTCACAAAAAAGGAATGAGTAAAACCAATGTATCTAATATTAAATGGGAAATAATTTTGAAATTAAATCTAAAAAACTTTATTGAGGTTAATATCATTCACTCACTAAAAAACACCTTTTGATACATAAGACCATTTGAAAACATTTTTCTTTAAAATTTTGAATGGAAACTCATAATTGAATCATTGAAAACTAATAAATGAACATTTTAAAATAATAAACTATATTTAAAATTCATTTCCATGAAAATTATTTCCAAGAATATTTTGAAAATAAATTTTAAATACTTTTTTAATATAAGATTTTTGAAATAAGATAGGTTTTTAACCGAAGAGGGAAACATAATCATATTTTTCATAAAAACATATTCATAATTATCTTATGTACCCAAGAGTAGAAAAATGAACTAATAAATACAAATATCTTGAATCAAAAATGAATAAAGAAACACATGTGTTTTCTTTATATATATATCATAATATTTCATCAAAAAATCATAATCAATAATAATCTTGAAAAGTGATAAGATTGTTTCAATAAACTCTTATAACATTGTAACTTGGGATCATACTCTCCATGTAATAAAATTAAATTAAATTAAGAATAAAATATCATTAATGACAATTAATTTTATTATATAACAGTTAAAATGTATTTATATACCCCTATAATGATAATTTAGGTGCATAATAAAACATGAGTCTCCAAGAAGGAAAATTGAGATAAAATTTTTTTAGCAATTTCATATAATTTTAAACATAAACCCCCTGAATGAAATATCATAAAATGGATTTTAAATACCCATAAATATAAATATATGATACATATAGTAAAATTATTGTAATCAAATTCTCCACAAAATATTAATGTGTGGTGAACATTGCACATATCTCATGAGAATAAGAAGTGAGATGAAATCCCCCAAACTTGTGTCCTGACTCACATAGTACTCGTTCAAACCACCTTTATAATAAATATAAATTTATTATAAATAATTTTTTAGTAAAATTTTATTATATATAATACCATTTATATTTTTATGATAACCTTATAATAACATCTTGATAATAGTTATATGCTAAAGTTTCACTTCGGGTAATATTCTCATTATTTTTCACATTTTCCTAAATTTTTTATATCTTTCGTATTTATATATTATATCATTATTTACAGAATGTAACCATTATATAAAAATATTTTATATATAATATATAAGTATTAAAAGAATCTATATAATATATAATTATGAAACAGAATACACAGTTCATGGAGACGGAAGGTCGTACATACACATGAACTATATTTCTCCTTAATTGTCATGTTGAAAGAATGAATGTAAAAGATATATATTTATATATATGTGTGTATATGTATATATATATATATATATTTATTAACATAGTTTTATTATATAATATATATCCTATATATCCACAAAAAATAAGCTTAATAAAATCTATGTAGTGTTTGAACGAATAACATCACTCTAAGGGGGTGGTAGTCCACACTCCCTCAAACTAAATTTTATTATTAACACCAATTAGAATGTAAAAAAATATGTGTTCTAAAATAAATAATTAATATTAAATAAATATTAAATAAAATATAAAACAAATATAAATAGTGTTTTTATCATAATTTCCTCCATTAGAGGCGGTAAGGAAAATTGAACAGTAATCCTTTAGTGAGGCGGTAGTTCACCGTACACATAAGAAATATGTTCATTAACCATGAGATTGAGGTTACAGTATATATTGGTAAAATAAGTAAAATAAATACTTCCTTATATATTTTTGTAACTAATGTTTTTAAACAATCATGTAATAAAGGGAGTGGAGGGGGTGGAGAAAGAAAATAAAAAATAGGAGCTTGAGAGAAGAAATTACCTCTTAATCGGGTAACTCCTTTAGGTTTGTGCCAAAAGGATTCATTGGGTATTTTTCTATACAAGGATAAGATTCTATGAGGAATTAAGGGAAATTATTAGCTTATTTGAGCATATTTTGGGTGATCCAAGGTTCTTGGGATGTTTTAGGAAGTCAGAGGGGAGGAGGCCTTTTTCTAGCGAGGGTGGAGTGACACCCTTATAAATATTTAAATATAGAATACCACCAATGTTGTTCCTATAGATTTTTGATCCAATAATATACCATTATAGATTATGTGGATGATAGGGTATAAATATGGATATAAAATGGCTAGTGTACAAGTTTATACGTCATTTCCAGTTTTAAATTTATTGTTTAATCCTTCGTTAAGATTAATTTTACCTTAATTGATGTAATTAATTTTATTTTCATTCACTAATATTTTTGGTAAAAAACTATGATTACATTATTATAAATTTTAAATTATTTTTATTACACATATGGAATCCATTTTTATAATTCAAATCATTTTATTGTAAAAAATTATTTTAATATTAGCCCAACTGACGGGATGACAGTACAGGTTTTTAAAGTAAAAATGATCAAAAAATAGGAATGGTTTTATATAAAATTTCAGTTTGAAATAGGTTAAAATTACAGAAATTGGATTAATTTATAAAATTATTATATACATAATCTTTTGAACCAATTTAAAATATAATTTTACCTTATTAATAAATTAAATAAAAAAACAATTTTGAATTGGAATTTACTATTTTGAATTATTATTTAGAAAATGAAAACATATATAAAAATACCAAAAAACTATCCTGGCCAAATTTTTATGTTTCACAAAAAAATATGATGTTTTTTTGAAATATTTCATCAATAATAATTTCAAAAACTGGATTTAAAATGGTTTCTCAATTAAAAGGTGGTAAAACTACCTTTATAAAATAAATGGTTTTTATACATAAAATATTGATTATTCTTAACTTATGTCTATCGAATCTATCATACGAATATAAAAAATAATTTTATTGAATGAATAAGAAAATATATTAAATTAATAAAAATCAAAATTTATAATTAATTTAAATTATTTGGTTAAAATTTATTTTTGACTATAAAAAATAATATTTTTCATTATTTCAATCAGTTTTCATTTTCATTTCTAATTAATTGGAAACTTAAGAATGTATCTTATATATGTGTAAATAATATATTTTAATAAATAAGTCATTTATATTAATAAACTCTTATTTATTTTCTATTTTATGTCATATTATTTTAAATGAAAATATTTTAATGTTATACTTCTATTCGTTAAAAATCAGTAACGCGTGTTACACGAGCAATAGAGGAAAGTCACAGTTGGGTGTAACCCAAGTTAACATATGGATTATATATAGAGAAATATAATATTTATGTAGCATGTGGTGCATGGTTAACATTTTTTTCTTGTAACTCTATCCAAATAGAGTTCTCTAATATAGAATAAACTATTTTCAGTGTTTGGGAAATTAAAAATATCAACAAGATTATATTATTTCAAAAAAATTAATTCCCTAAATCTCATGATATTACAGGGATGAATAAATGAATTAGTTTGGGATGTTGGGAAGTGAATTGGGAAGAGAATGTATGATATTAATTGGCATGTTTTATGTAAAAAATGAGGAAAAGTAGTCACCTTTTATAAGGGAGTGAGGGGACAGCGTTGGAATTTCTTAAAACAAGTTATGTGTACCCATGTTTTTACATAAATTTTTTTAAAAACATAAAAAACTCAATAATGGAATGTGTATGGATGATATATGTCAATCCAATGAGTTTTGGAAATGTGGTTAGTTTATTTGGTCCCTAAAGATTTTGTTTTAGTCCCTTGTTGAGATGAATTTTATCTTAATCACTGTATTTAATTTTAATCACTTTCACTAATATTTTTGGTAAAAAATTTAGATGATATTATTATACTAAAAATATTATACTTATTATATCCTCGTATGTCCATTTTAAAAACTCTATTTATATTGGAGAAAAATAATGATTAATTCTAATCTCGCAAACATGGAGAGAAAGCATGGTTTAAAATTGAGAATGTTCAAATGTTCATTGTGATTTTATCTCTAAATTAAAAATATAATTTTTTTCCAATAAAATACATTGTATTAGTATATTTATAATTATTCTACTATGATATTAAAATAATAACAATATGTAATTTAATAATAAAAATAAATTACATTGAAACGAACATCTCAAAGAAAATTCAGTATTTTTCACTATTTATCCAGAAATTATGTTTCTTAGAAAAATCCAAAAAATTCCCCATAATCTAATTTTTTAATTATGAATTAAAAAACTATGTTCATTTTTTCAAATTATTTTTCTAAAACTACTAAATATTAATTAAAATATTAGTCATATAAGGACATAAAAATTAGTTCCTGTAAAAACTAATACATTCAAGTATATAAAGACATTTCTAGAATAATTCTATGTATTATCATTAATACGATTTATTTATATAAAACTATTATAAATAAAAATTAAAAAATTTGTACTTTTATTAATATTCTTAATTTTTTGGTTATTTTATAACTATATATGTTAAAATAATTATTACAACAAAAAAACTGTATTTTAGAAACAGGTTCTTACATGTAACACAAGCTAAGTCAGTGTAGCATGTAGCACAAGATAATATAATGCTTTCATCTAATGTGTAAAATGGAAATTTAGTTATCTAACATATATGGAAAAGTACATTCAATGTTTTTTGAAATTAAAAATATCAAAATTATTTAATTATTTTGAAAAATAGTATTTCAAAAAATATCAAGGTGTTATATTTTTCTCCCTTGAAATGAATGTCTCAATTAAAATTGATCTTGGTTATGAAAGGTTTAATACTAAAATTCCATTCATAGAAATCCACATCATAAAAATTAATACTAAGTTATCCTTTAAAATGGTAAATTTGGAAGCATAATGGTTGCCCAATGTATCGCATCGATAGGTTACCACATAAGATAACATTACTTGGATGGGATGATTGGACAAGAAAAAAAGATTAAAAAATCATATTGATTGATAAATATCATTAATAACAAGAAAGTTGGTTATCTAAAAAAATTTAAGAATCAGAAACTTTTTAACGTTAAGAATCATGAAAGAGGACATTGATGTCATTAAAAATAATGATAATATGAAAACATTTTTTTCATGAATCATTTCCTAAAGTTGAATATTTTTTATAAAGAAGATATAAATACTAGGATTCATTACCTTTTAGAAGTAAAATATAACCCTTTAGTTTTGTCTTGAACTATTTCCACTTAACCAGTTTCTCCTAAAAGGAAGGTTAATTTTTCATTCCATAAGCACTAATAGATAATGAGATTCATGATTATCCATAAAATCAGTCATTAGTTAACACCATCATGATGTGGTTTGAATAGGTTATCCCACGGGTATAATTCCTTACATTGTGAGATATTAAATTAATATAAAAACCACCTTCTAAATCTTAACATAAGATTTCCCAAAATGGTTAACCTTATAACCATAACAAAATATGAAAATAAAAAAGTTTGGAAAGAAGTTCACAACACCATCTTAATATTGATCCCCCAAAAATCAAAAACAATCTCTAGGTTTTCACATTCTAGTCATGTGAATACCCTGATAGTATATTTTAATGAAACATGGTAATAACTAGAATTTCAATAATTTCATTTAGAAAAAATTTGAGATTACTTATTCTAATGTATATTTGATCTTTTCCTTAACTCAAAAAATGTTGGAAACTTATTAAATAATATCATAACCACTTGTCAACAAGTCCTTAATTATTTATAGGGTAATCAGTACCATCCAAAATATATTTATCTAAAAAACATTATCATAACATATGTAACATATTAAAGGTTATCATCCCTAAGTCAAACTGATACATTTATATTAAATCAACATTCCAGTCCATCCAAAACATTCAACATAATCTAATAAATCTAGAATGAAAAACAAAAACTAAAAAATCCTTGTATATTTCACCTTTCATAGAACATATTTATTGATTCCAAATAAATAAAAACATAAATTATTCCACTTATTCCATAATATATAAGAAAAGTACATCATTATGTTATATAATACCAATTTCCTTTAACATTTCATCTATATTCACATCATCATCGGGAATATAACCATTTTCTCATTCCAACTTGTGGATTCTCTTATTGATATTTCCACTTGGGATATCAACTTACCGAATGACCCTTCATTTCAAAATTAAATCATTTATCTTTTATTGATTTTTTAGGGAGGAAAATCCTTCAATCCATTTCATTAAATGAAACATTCACTTTTCCTTTATAATTACTTTATTTGTAACCATAATTTTCACATTCAAAACATATCATTGTTATTTTATGGAATTCAATTTTTTGATTCATTCCAAATTCTAGACATAAATGAAACTGAATATTAATTCCTTCATTGTATCTATTACCAAATCTATCAGCAATGTACATCCTCCCCTTGCTTTCTAAGTCTGATAATTACTTAGGGTACACTTTATTGATCATGTTCTAGGAAAACTGACTAGGCATGACCGCAACATACTTCACTCAAGTAACCATCCCATTTGAATTATCATTAGTAATTGCAAGTGACATTTAATAACAACTCAGTTTCTTCTGGTTCCATCCATTGAGAAAATCATGCAATCATTGAGTAAGAAAACATTTTCATAGTGAGGAACCACATAATCATGAAGGACCATTTATATGATGTCTAAATTATACCACCTTTATTAATCTATGAAGCCTTAGTGTTTTCGTAGTTTATTTGTAGAAAACTAATTTTTATGACCTTCATGATGGTTCGTGAAGTGTTTGTGAATTCCTATATCATCTCCCACATAATATTCAAAACATGTTTACAATAATGTCCATTATCATGTTCTAGGTTAGGCTCGATTTGGGGTACAGAAACCATATAAGAGTTATTACTCTTAGGTACATTTATTCTAGAACCATGTCCACATATACACTACTACAAAACCTGCATTTATTAGCTCTGGTATTTATCAGTGCAAGAAAAAGGTACTGAAAATTGGCGTCATTACCAATGTGAAAGAAATAGCTAACAAATTTAACCATTTATTAGTGTTTTTAGTGCAGATAACTTGTACTATTTATTAATGCTTCATTTTTTAGCACTGATAAAGGTTACCATTTATCATCATTTTTTTATCATATATTAAGGGTACCCTTTATCAGGGCTATATTTTTTGTGCTCATAAAGGATTGATTCATCAGAATTTTTAACACTAATAAAGGACTAAATGAATAAAATGAAACAATTAAATAAATAAAAAATAAAAACATAGTTTATTAAAAAAATTAAAAATTTTATCAATTAAATAATTATTAATAATAATTAATAAATTTATTATTCAATATACATATTATAAAACTAATAAATAGTATGTATTAAATAGATAGATATGAAAAATGAATCAAAAAAGAAATTAAAATGAAAAATAAGTTAATTGATAAATGTATTAATCATTTTATTAATTATTAGCTTATTGATAATTATAATAAATATTATATATTAAATATATAGATATATATTAATATATATAAAAATGATTTATATATTATAAATTTTTTTTGCACTAAATGAAGTGAATAATGGTTTATAACAAAAAATTAATATTAATTAGAAATACTGACTAATTTCATTGAGTAATATACATATAATTGAATGTCATTTTATTTTTAAATTTAATATAGATAAATTGTGTGTTATATTTATTTATCATATTAATAATTGATTCATTTTTATATATGATGTACACAAAAAAAACATATCCATTTTTTCAATATTATTAAACTTTATAATTTTTAATTTATTCAATTTAAATCATTTTTAACATGCATGGACTTAAAATTAGATATTCATTAATAATGTTAAACAAATATTTTTAAAAAATATTTTCAAAAGATATTTATCAATATATATATTAAAAAATGTACATACTATTTTTAGAAAATAATGTATTTATAATTATAAATAATTACATATTTTTTAAAAATATTTATATAATTATAAATAATTAATCATATATATATATATATATATATATATTTAAAAATTATTAAATTTTCAATAAATTTACTTAAATAATGATTATTTTTACTATATTTATACATATATTAATTTATTGTATATATTATATATAATTATTTAAATATTTTTTTAACAACATTTTTATATAATTATATATAAATAACTATATATTTAAATATATATAAAATTAAATAAATATATTTATATAAAAATATACTTACTATATTTATATATATATATTGATTAAGTATATATATATTTACAAATATTTTATTTATAATTATAATTATAAATCATTTATCATCTCTTATGTAATAACCACTAAAAAATAAATCGTTATCAATACATTTTTTAGTGCTGATAAAAATGTGGCTTTATTAGTGCTAAAAAAATATAAAATTTGGATATTAAGAGTGATTTTTTATTGTTGATAAAAACCTACCATTATCAGCACTAAAAAGGTGCTGATAAATTTTCCTTTTATTAACACATAAATAATAATCACTGATAAATGGACTCTTTATCAGTTTTCATATAAATCACTCATAAAAGAATAATGATCTAATTAAAAAATATTACCCATTATGAACTGTTGGTGCCAAAAATGTCGGATGAAGAAGATGAAATGAAAATCCTCGAAAGGCTGCCTCACAACGAGAGTTCGTGGAGCCCGGGTAGCCTCGTTCTCGCCACGAAGCAAGGAGGAGGGATGCTGCGTGAACGCATTTGAATTTCGCGAACCTGCTGTGAAGCAAGGAGGTGGGAGGCTCCGCGAACACATTTAATGTTTTCAAGCCCACCACGAAGCAAGGAGGCAGGACACTCCACGAACACATTTTACATTCGCAATCCCGCCGCGAAGTAGGGAGGCAAGAGGCTTCGCGAATGCATTTGACATTCCTAAGCATTCTGTGAATCAAGGAGGCAAGATGCTCTGTGGATCCCTTTGACATTCATGGGCCCACCACGAAGAAACACAATCCCTTACACGCTGATCACTCTCTTATTTGCAGCGTCTCTTGCCTATAAATACTAGGCACCACTTAAGCCCAAGAGGACAGACAATTCGACCTTTCAATATCCTTTCTCTTGAATCACGATGCACCCTTCGCTATGCGATCCATGAGCTCTGTGAGGTACTTTTTCTTTGTGAAGTTCCTCTCCTTTGCCATGTTTTGACCCCCTCTTCCGAGAGGGATACCTTTTGTGCAGCCCACGTGCCTTCGTGATGGAAGTAGATACCCAAGAGAACCTGGGTCGTCGTGGAGCATCGATGCTTTACAAAACACCCCTCACGTACACATGACCCACATTCCAATGCAGGGTAACTATACATCACAATCTACATGGCTTCATGACACTTCACATCGCGAGGCACTTTTGCTTCGTGGGGCAGTGCTCCGTGAGTCCCTTTCCACTTCGCGAAGCACCCCCTATATGAATCTATTCCCTACTCTTAGGTTGGGACACTCCACTTCACAAAGCACACCCCTTCTCAAGCCCCCTCCACTACATGGAGCGCTAGAGCTTCACAATGACCCTGCCTATGAACCCCTCTACTTTGCAATTTATTTCCTCTTCTGACCCTCCAGGTTTGTATGAAGTGATTTCAAAGTCCCTTCGATAAAACCTCACATTGAGTTTCTTCGCCTCATGCTTCTTCGCATAGTCATGAAAACAGCTATTTCTGCTTCGCCTATCCATGATAACGTGGACCCTAATGGGATCACCTCATGACACCCCCCAACAATGACATTTCGGGTGCATTACCTTCACCAAGGTGTAGTTGGTACCAGTTATGTATGTCTTAGAGGTGTGGAGTGAGCCCCCATCGTCAGGGCTACATGGCCTTAAATTGCGAAGCACCATCATCCTCAACACATGATGTTAAACCGTGACCATCTCCCAAGGCATCTTGTGCAGGTTCCCTCCGCTCGGACACTCCCTAAACCACCTAGTCTCTATGGGGATGGGATTATCCCTCACAAGGGATAATATCCTCTTTATCAGAGTGGCGTTTGTCCGTAGGGAAAGGCAAGCCATCGTGGTGTAAGCCCGTGTCTTTTCATACAGGAGGCAACACCTCTGCACCTCCTATATTCTTCCATTCCAAATAACAAGATGGGAGAGGGGAACATGGGTCTTTCACCCTTTCCCTCTCCTAATGGGCTTTCTCACCACACGGGCCTACCTCCTGAAGTAAGCCCCAGTCTCCATCTCCCTAGGCATCCATCTTGGAGTGATTCCAAATCTTCTTCTCCCTCATCCACCTAAAGCCTAAGCCCAATTTCACTTCCCATGGACGCACCATTCACGATCTGATAGATAGGTCTCTGCTCCCTCTTTTTTATCACACTTAGCATGAATCATGTGGGCTTAGAGTGAGCATTGACTATGACACCCAACACCATGGGCATCCTGGAGTGTATGCCCCACACCATTCCCGAACTATGCGGAATTTGATCCTTTCAAGGGAAGGGTACGTAGGAAGCCTAGCTAAGGTTCAATCCCGACAACCCGGTCATTCTGACACCCTTCACGTCGTTTCACCAACACATTGGGCAGCCTAGATTGTAAGCCATGTATCATTCCTGAACTACGCAGAATTTGATCCTTGCCATGGTAGGGTACATAGGAAGCCCCCCTAAGATTTAATCTGAACAACCCAGTCATTCCGACCCCCTTCACATCAGTTCACTAACACCTTGGACATCTTAGAGTGTATTCCACACACCATTTCTGAACATTGAAGAATTTGATCCTTGCCAAGGTAGGGTACGTAGGAATCCTCCCTGAGGTTCAAGCCCAACAACCCAGTCTTTCCGACCCCATTCACATTGGTTCACCAACACCTTGGGAAACCTAGAGTTTATGCCCCCACTGCATTCCCAAAATACACATAAATTGATCCTTTCCAAGGGAGGGTACATAGGAATCCTACCCGAGGTTCATGCCAAACAACCCAGTAATTCCGACCCCCTTCACGTCGGTTCATCAACACCTTGGGCAGCCTAGAGTGTAAGCCCCACAACATTCCCGAACTATGAGGACATTGATCCTTACCATGATAGGGTACGTAGTAAGCCTCCCGGAGGTTCAATCCCAAGAACCCGATCATTCCGACCCCCCTCACGTCGGTTCACCAGCGCAATGGGAAGCCTCGATTGTAAGCCCCACATCATCCCTGAACTACGAGGACTTTGATCCTTGCCAAGGTAGGGTACGTCAGATTGCTCCCTGAGGTTCAAGCCCAACAACCCGGTCATTCCGAACCCCTTCACATCGGTTCACCAACACCATGGGCAGACTAGAGTGTAAGCTCCACACCATTCCTGAACTATGCAGACTTTGATCCTTGCCATGGCAGGGTACATAGGAAGCCTCCCTGAGGTTCAAGCCCAACAACCTGGTCGTTCCGACCACCTTCACATCGATTCAACAACACCTTGGGCAGACTAGAGTGTAAGCCCCACTCAATTCTTGAACTACGTAGTCTTTGATCCGTGCTAAGGCAGGGTATATAGGAAGCCTCCCTATAGTTAAATCCCAAAACCATTGTTCTCGGCCATCTTCACTTTGGGGTATCAAGCCCCAACCTGAACTACACAGACTTTGATCCTTGCCAAGGGAAGGTACGTAGGAAGCCTCCCTAAGGATCAAGACCACCATCCGTCTAGACCCTAGGTCATTATTCGCATCGGTCTAGCCCCATCCCGTAGGACGTTAAAATGAATTCCCCTTTTGTTCCACACCCATCAGTAAGTCGTTGGGATCCCTACTCAGTGGTAAGCCGTTGTCAACCTAAACTCAGCGGTAATCCGTTTTCATCCTCTCTTTTGGGACCCATATCTCTAGTCTATCCTAGTGGCATCAGATCAACCTTGGGTTTCTAACCATACATAATCCCCAGTATAACATCAAGTTGATGTCCTCTTCACACACCTCGATCCTATACACCATCTTGAACTGCATGGACTTTGATCCACTGCCAAGGCAAGGTGCGTATGAAGCCTCCCAGAGGATCAATCCCAACACCATCGTCGCCCTAAAGTCGACCCCATCCCATGCTCCATCCACTTCACATAAACCTCCATCATCCATATTGATTCCTTCACCGGCCACCACATGCTGGTGAGGTCATGTCAACCCACCCACATCAGTGTTCCCTCAATGGGTTACACCAATATGATCCACTCTAGTCAGTGTTCCAATCAGTTCGATCTATCTCTTATAGATGTTAATCTTGCGGCATACACTCTGTTAAACATAGGAAGCTAAGGAAAACATCATATACATTACCATGGAATATAATTCCCCACACTCGATGTGGGATGCCTCGGGCTAACACACCTTTAAGAAATCCCTATTATAAGGGGAAGAAACTCAGATGAACCAGTCTTCAATCATCCAGACACACTGGTGATGGAAAACTTGACTACTCCCCTGAACGAAGGTTGCTGCCCTGGACGGACCTCTGGAATGTCCCAAAAGAAGCACTGTAATTAGCCAGTGTCCATGGAGATATGGCACTATGATGAGTTTCACGAACAATGTCTTAAATCTACAAGAGAGACCCACACTAGTTGATGAGTTTCGAGGAGAATCTACAGAAGGATGAACTAACACACCATCATCCCATTTTGATCAAGGAGAAAATGTCCCTGAATAAGCAATGGATACTTCCCACCTATGGAAAGCGGGAATGAGGGGCCATAGAAACCACACCTTTTCATCCTCCAGAAGACGAGTGTTTGTTCCCCAATGAATGAATCAGAAACATGAACCCATTAATAGAACTTATCATTAATTCTCCCCTTTCTCTAACCGTGGTTTTATCCAACATTTCCCCCAATCTCTTCCCCATATGGTCCCATATCTGTTCAATGGTCTTCCGAATCATTCAATCTCATCCTTGGAGTAAAACGATACAATGGATCTTCATAATCACACAATGATTTTTGGTTTTAAGCATCATAACCCTTTACTGGACTTCTTTGATAGGTTAATATTTGAGTTGTGGGGGTTTCAAGATCGAACAATGACATGCATTCTTGCCAAAAAGAACATCATGGTTCAATTTGATTAAGAGGAAGATATGGCCTTGGCTTGGTATAGTGTCCCCACATAGCTAAAAAGACTTTCAGTTCTATCTCTTTAGGTGGTTATATGGTATCCATATGATGCAAGATATTCCATTAGCAATGATTCGGGTTAGTTTCCCCAGTCTCCATTTTCCTTTTATAAATCCAATGATTATATGCATGCTGGGGAATCTTGTTTGTATATATTTATGTTCTTATAGTAAAACATGGTTAGTTTCTCACCATATATCTCGACACATTTGGGTGGATGTTGATGTCACGAGATGGCCTGCAGATTATATTTGGATTATAGTGGTGTTAGAATTTTTCTACAAGAAAGTTGTGTGGTTTGAATTATGGGTCGATTTCTTTGATTCATATAAGACATCTGTTCTTTCTACATATTCTTATAGGTGAGGGACCAGGAACCGAGAACAACATAAGGATGAAGAATCTGGAGATAACGGGATGGGAATAATGCTTGATGTTGGTGAAGGGTCGATTGGGGCGGAGTTATTTAAATGTTTCTACAGACTGATGAAATGGAAACGTTGTTCAGTGCAAGTTTGAGGGGGGAACATCTCCTCTGTGAATGAAAGTTATCAAATTATTTATATAATATATTATTCTTAGGTATTCATCATTTTAGGCCTATATATTCATTTTATGTTTATACATACATTTTGTTAAAAATTATATATTTCATAATTATATAACCAATAAAATATTGTAAACTTGTGTAACTTTCAAAATAATAATATTTGGTACCTATATATATATATTTTTAAATAATTATACACTCAATAATTTTAAATAATTATATTCTATACAAAATTACCAATAATAATATATTTTTATAATATTTATAATTTAAAAATATTCTTAATAGTATTTTAAAGTTTCATTCAAAAAAATAGTATTATATATATAGAATTATATATTTAATATTTAAATAAATTTAGATATGATAAAAAATAAAAATATATATATATAATTATATTCAAATGAATTTTCTAATATAATATATATATATAAATAATATATATATTTAATATTTAGGTATAATCACATTATTTATGCATTTAATGAATGTTGAGTGACCTCCATTTTATAGTTTTTGATGGTGGAAGGTGTGAACACCGTTTAGGTTTATTTAATATTCAGGTCAGTGTGGAAAAAGTACACACCTCCATTGACCACATATTCCACTAATATAAAAACCTATTTTTTTAAAAAAAATATAATACATATTAAAAAATGGCATGTTTTATTGAAAAATAATTTAAAAAATTCCTCAACTGATTATTTTAAAAATGTTTTATTTGGATCCTTGTGGATAATTTGGAAGATAAAATTGGAAGTAGTTCATCATTAACACCACCTATGTGTCAAATAAAATTAAATAATTTTATTAAAATAAACTTGTTAGCAGAAATTATGTTATATTACCAAAGACCCCTGGTTTGTGGAACATTATAGTTGTGTATTATGATCTGTCAGTCTCCCCCAAATACATTTATTTCCCGCCCTTCACCCTATCATTTCTATGGTTATGTGGAGAATTACTTTGGAAGAAGTTTCTGGAAATGGTGGCAGTAAGTTAATAACAAGTTTATTGGTGTAATACTCACAAAAGGGAGGCAGTTCCCATTATAGAGAACACAAAGAAGTCCAATTTTCATCCTCATCAGTTTCATCTCCCGAACAGTTATCATTTAATTTTTTCCCTTGAGACACATCCCTCATCTCTTCTAGAAATTCACCTATGTTTCTTGTACTAATATGATCATTAGTAATCCCATGGATTACTACATATTAGATTATTTCATGTATCATTGGTGAATGTCCATAAGATATTGAGAATGTGTTTCAAACAGCAAAATTCCACGATAACTGTTTGGGATATGAGTTGATGAGGATGAAAATTGTATTTAATTCATTTTCACCAAAAGGAGAATTGACCCCCATTATTGATAATTAGACCATTGAATATTGTTATTATATCGACACCACTATTTACACTACCTCCTCCTATATAAAATCTTCACAGAACCATAAAATCGATAGAGTGAAGAGTGGAAAAGAAATGGAGAGGGTGGAGAATGAAGAATCAAATTACTCAACTGTAGTGATGCACAACATGAAGGTCTTGGTTTGGTATAGTGTAATTTCATCTAATGAGTGTATTTTAATAAAATTAATTTATTATATATTTTTTGAGGTTGATATAATAATGAATTACTTCTATTTTTTATCCCAGAAATTTTCCATAAGAATTTGAATAAAACATTAATAAAATAATTGGTTGACGATTTTTTTTATGTTTTTTATAATTATTTAAATTTTTTAATAGATATTATTTTATTAAAAAAAATAATTCGGTTTTATATAATTTGAAAAATTAGTCAATTAAGGCATGTACTTTGTTCACACTTACCTCGATAGGAAATAAATCTGATTGGGTTCACACCTTCCACCATCAATGACTATTAAATAGTGGTCACTCCTCATTAGATACAATGAAAAATAAAGTGAATCTACCTAAATATTATATATATATATTTTGTTTTTTTGAATCTAATTATATATATGTGTATAATATTAATCATATTTAAATTTATGTAAATATACAATATATTATTCATTACATATTTGTTACGAATTTATCTAATGAAAAATAAAAAATATTTTTTAATTAAAATAATTATAATTAATAATTATTTTGAGTAATTATGTCTGTTATCAGTTTACAATTGTCAATTTAGTTCAAAAAATGTCACTCACTATAAAATAAAATATGCACATATTGTCTTGAGAATTTAAGACATCAATTTATAACTACTTTGTAATCTGTAGGAATTAGTATCATGTGAAACTAATATAAGATGTAATCTATATAGGATAAAGTGCACGTTTTCAGTTAGAAATGACATTTTAGTAAAAAAAAAACATGTGATTCACCCAAAACAAATAAATCATATTAGTATTGTTTTTATAAATTAGTAAAATGATACATAAGTCATTAGAGACACGTCGGAGTCTGTCGTACCTCAACCTGACGCACAGTGTGACAGATATGACTCCAAGTGCATCTTGTTATTTAAAAATGATATCAATTTTTATAATAAATGAAAACATACCAACTAAAAACTAATCAAAAATATTCATATTATTTTTAGACCTTATGGAAATGGTCAATATATCATTTTTGATTTGTAGAAATTAGCTGCACCTCAATCCGACACATGGTGTGCCTGGTATGACTCAATGTGTCTATAATCAATTTAAAATTTAATGTTTATTTCAAAAAATGATTCGAATTTAGAACTGATCAATTATGATCCTATTTTCTTAATATTTTAATAAATATATTGGCAAGTCATTTTATATGTGTTGTAATCAATTTCACATCAAACTGACACATGATATCATCGGTGTGAGTCAAAGTGCGTGTTTCATGTTTAAAATGATATTTTAGTAAGAAACATATGTGATGTACTCAAAACGAAGTAAATGCATTAATATTGTTTTTATAAATTATTAAAATGATCTATATTTTATTTGGGGTGTGTAATAATTATCCTCACCTCTATCCAACCCATAGTGTGACCAATATGATTCAAAGTGTATCTTTTTATTTAAAATTGAAATATATTTTAGTAAAAAAGACCACTCACCTAATAAAAACAAATAACAGTAATTAATATTTATTTGATACAATAGGGAAAGGATCCATATGTCATTTTAGACGTTTTGGAATCATTCCTAGATCAATATGATGCACGGTGTGACCGTTATAAACCCAAGTGCGTCTTTTTATTTAAGAATGATATCAATTTTAATAATAAGGAAATTTGACCTTCTAAAAACTGGGAAATAGAATGCATATTGATTTGATACTCTAAGGAAAATATCCAAAAGTCATTTTTTACCTGTAGAAATTGTTCCTGTTAAATAAGACACATGGTGTGCCCAGTATGATTCAAGGTGTCTATTATCAGATTAAAATAATCACTTTGGTTCAAAAGATTTCATACACTGAAAAAAAGAAAAAATTATCATATTTTATTAAAAATTTGGGAAATTTATTCATAATTCATTTGTAAAAATTAGGAATCAGTATCCCATTAAACTAATACACGATGTCATCGGTATGAATTAAAGTGCGTGTTTCCATTTGAAAATGAAATTTTAGTAAAAAAGACATGTGCCATAATAAAAACCATGTAAACACTTTCAGATTATTTTGATACTTTATGAAAATGATATATAATCCATTTTGGAAATTGAAGAATTATTTTCACCTCAATCTAATTAATAGTGTGACCCATATGACTCGAAGTTCATTTTATTATTTAAAATTGAAATCATTTTTATTAAAAAGGTTAACTCACGTACTCAAAAATGATAAAACACAGTCAGATTGTTTTGATACATTAGGAAAATGATCCATAAGTCATTTGTAACATGTAGGAACCATACCCACATTAATATAATATAATATGCGTCCACTAAGCTCAATGTGACTGTTATTAGTTTAAAATGTATAGTTTAGTTCAAAAAGTTTCACTCACTGAAAACTGATAAAACACACTTGGATTGTCATTATTATATAGAAATAAAATTCATATGTAATTTTTTTGTGTAGGAATCAGTATCACTATAAAATGACACATGATATAAAAATTATGAGTTAAATTTCATTTTTCCCATTTAAAATTGCATTTTATTAAAAAACACACCAACATAGTAAAAACATTAAAAACGAATTTGAATTGTTTTGAAACATTAAGAAAATTATACATAATTCATTTCAGGCATGTATGAATCAATCTCACAACAATATGATGCATGTTGTGACTGATATGACTCCATGTGTGAATCTTCGTAAAATAAGAATAATTTTAGATTAAAATGTGCATCATATCATCAAAACTAATAAAACAATCCTAGATTGTTTTCTCTTAATTTAAATTCAATATTTATAGTTTTTTTGAAGTTTTATTTGAGATTTTGTGTTCTGTTACATCGTATTTCACTAGTGGGGAAGTGTTTTGTAACAGCACACTATAGTATCCCCCTTACCAGTGCTTTTAAAAGGGTTGATTAAGGTATCCATTATCTGAACTATGTTTAGTATTGATACATGTGTACTTCATAAATGATTATCGAAGCGCTGATCAATGGTCCTTTAACAATACATGAGAATGTTATAATAAATGAATAGGGATTTTAGCATTTCTCCAGTAGTTAGTGCTTCTCTAGTGCTGATAAAGGCTATTTTTAGCGCAGTTAAAGGCCTATTTTGTAGTGGTTATTGTATCGAGGATGGGATGTATTTCTGGAAAACCATTCACTCAATCCTTTACCAAAATTCCTGAACATTTTCATATAATATTACTCATCCATAGTATTATCCTTAGATACTACCCTATATATTTCCTTAGAAATATTCTTAGGGATATCAATAATGTTTTTTAATAATATTTTAAAATGTATGACTAAAAATTTGCTCAGATGCCGACTATAAGAAACAAATTTTAACATACATTGAAAATACATCATTTTAATGGAATAATTAATACATTATATGATCATATTCACATACAACATTTTAGTTTAGTGGTAGTTGAATCATGGGAAAAAATCCTTTAACTATGTGAAAGGGCATCAATGATTCTGAAAATGATATCCCCCTTTGTAATTTGACTCAAAATCCTTTCTTCATGACCTTGGGAGGGGAAGAATAAGAATGGTGTGGGAATGAATGATACATATGTGTAAATGAATGAAATACATAATCATAACCTAAATATCAGGGTACAATAATAGGATAATTGTATTCAATTATCATACCGTAAATATTAAAGCCCATATACATGAATCATTTCATAATGATTATCCATTCAGAAGTCATATATCATATAGGAAATTTTTTTATAATCCATGAATCATAACATAAGAATATTACATGGAATTTATTAATACACATTAACATGCAATATCAATCCCTATAATTCAGGACATGTGGAAAGAACTAATTAGGGCACTTCATGGGGACTACACCTACTAATTGGGAAAGAACACCATCCCATGTTGTAATCCCTTACTTCTCTGGGATTAGGATTCCAATAATCCTAATGTATACCACATTCCCCCATCTTCTAATAGTTTATCAATTTTTCCATATTCCATCTACATGGTGACTACACCAAATGGGAAGGATAGACTACAGTAATCACAGTCCGTTCGATATAAGGGATCAGGATTACCCATCTTCTCATAGTGGATCAAGACCATTGACATGAACCCCATCATTATTTCATGAGATATAAATCTATATAAATTTAATTGGGGGGATATATTGGTACCAACCATCTCATAAAGAAATCATTTACACATTTTCCACAAGATAATAAAACTATCATTATATCCGGACTCATAAAAATAGGTTGGTTTCATAATCATCCTATCATGGCCCGTGAAATTAAATGGGATTCATAAACATGTAATATTTTAATGGACTTTGGAAAAAGATTGGTTCCATAATAATTTCATCAATGTGTAACCTGGGAAAATCAGTAGGTTTTAAAGGAAAATAACCCTTATAATGAAACAAGTTTCGTAATCATATACCTTGTGAAAGAGAAACATTTCATTATAGAATTCATGCAGAAAAAACATAAATCATTTAGAGAAAGAATATGAATGTAACATTTGGATCATTTTCATAAATCAATGAGTAACACCATATAATTTCATATTAGATGTAAAATAATTTTTAAATAACTTTCAAAAACATTTCTTGAGGAAGATATCCATTCTTTATTAAAATTTAATTTTTATAATATAAAAAAATTGACATAAAATTTTATTCGAAAATAAGTTGAAATGATAGAAAGAATACCTGAAATCAATTCGATAAAAAAACTCCCTTGAAAGCCCGTAAAAGAATCATGAAAAATTTTTGAAAAAAAAATTCCTTGGAAATTCATAAAGGAAGATTGAAAACATTTTGAAAAAACTTCTTACGTTAAATATTATAATATAAGATTCAAAAAACAATAAAATCAATTTATTTGAAAAATTTGTAATAAATAAAATTATCGTATGAAATTTTTTTCAAACCCATTTTTTTGAAATTAATTTTAGAAGTTATAATGAAATCTTGAAATCAATTTGAACACCATTTATTTGAAAATAATTTTAAATCATATAATAAAATATTTAAAATGTATTAAAACCCATTTATCTCAAAATTAATTATAAAATTATAAACCAATAATAAAAATGTGATGAAACAAATTTCATTAAAAATACTTTGTAATCATATAAATTAATCATAAAATGTGTTTGAAAACTCATAAAAAACATGGTTTGGGATGAAAAAACATTTCCCAATAGAGAGGTAAAGTAACCATTCATAAAAACCAGATCTAAATAATTTTATGTTCCTAATAGTGAAAAAATGGCACCAATACATGAAGATATAATGCAAATAAATGTGAGAATTATCATTATGAGTTTCCATGAGATATTGATCTTATGATTTCATCAAAGGAAGACCGTTTAAAAATAATCTTGATAAATGTTGACATTATTTAAATAAACTCATACCACATGGTAAATTTCAGTTATAACTCCCATGTAAGAAAATTAAATTAAATGAATCATATAATATAATGTAAAAAGTAAATTAAATCCTTAATATTTAAAAGGATTTATATAAACATTATAGAAAAATTATGTTCATGAAATGTAATGTTTATAAAAGAAATAAAATTTACTAAACATTAATTTGCAATATTGTTAACGCTTGAAACATAAAACCCATAATATAAATATCATAAAATAGATATATAAATGATTATAAATTTTATTTATAATAATCATATAATATTTATTTTTTAATTATACCCACAGAATTTATGAAATATGAGTTGAACATGGATTGTTTATCATAGAAAATAAAAGTGAGGTGAGAAAACCCTTAATACTTGACTAACATAGGAGTTATTATCCCTATAAATGAATAACATATTTTTAACCTACTAATATCATTAAATTAATGATATTAATGATATTTCATTTAATAGGGAAATATATACACCAAAAATAGTATAAAGTTGTGAATATGGCATGTATCTCACAAAAATATAATGTCCGATGAAATTTAATTTCATTATGTCTTGACCCCCTTATAACAAGTACAAGACTCCTATAAAATATTTTTTTTTATTATAAATCATTTACAGAACAATATTAATCTATATAATAGTATTTATGGAATTATTTTATCCGTATATTACCCTCTTGTTAACAATTCCATGTTAATCTTTTGCTTCATGTAATATTAGATTTGTTTTTCACAAGTGTATTATATTTTTATTTATTTTGTACTATCATACTTATATCATGATTTACAAAATTTAAGAAATTATATAAGTATGATTTATATTAATTATATATAAATTTATAACATTATATTTATTAAATAAATAATAATTGGAATACACTATAAATGGAGACGTTAGGTCGCACATTGACATAAATGTTGTTTCCATTTTTCTATGTCACAATGATGGAATGTAAGTAAATAACATATATTTATATTTATAATATCATTAAATTATCACAATTATGTAATATATATCATGTAATTTCACTAAATATAGCCTTAATACATTCCATGTAGTGTGTAAATGAATCACATCACATTGTGGAGGCAGTAGTCCACACATCCCCAAAAGAAATTATCGTATCTACAAAAAATGGAATCCCTAATGGTATGTGTTATATAAAGATTACATAATAAAAAATATATCATATATGTCATATATACCATATATGAAATATTAAAATACAGTTTCTTCATAATGACCAAAGAAGAGAGGTGCTAATGGAAAAAATCGAACACCATCGTTTTAGGAGGTGGTAGTTTGTCATGCAAAAGAACAATAAGTTTATTACCCATTAGATGGATGTTTTTGTAAGTGAAGTTCCAATCAATAGAATAAAATACTATCATTATATTTATTATAATTTTGTTATTATATTATAAGGTAATAATAATAATTGAATTGGTGGATAATGAAAATAAAGGAAAGAAGCAGGAGGAGGATGTCGCCTCTTCATTGGGTAACTCCATCAAAATTGCACCAAAGGTATTCCATGGACAGATTTTTTTTCCCAAATGGGGGCTTAGGGGATGAATTTAGGGATGTTGGGAAGTCAATTTTTTTTTCATGTTCCATCTTAAGAGTCGTTATAGGTGTGATGAATGGGGATATGTGCTGGCCTTCTATAAGGGATAGATTGGAAGACATGGTAATTTTTTAAAACATGTCAGGTTTATCAGTTTTATTACCAAAAAAGTAATTTCAAAACCCAATAATGTATGTTTTATGGATTAAATATTTCCTTAAAATGGTAGTTGGACATGTTTATAGGAAATTTGGACCCTATATATTAAAGAACAATCCCTTTTTAAACTTGGTTTCACCCTAATCTCTGTAACTAATTTTATTCTCATTGACCAATATATTTGGTCAAAAATTAAATTTATAACATTAGACTATAAATATTATTCTGATGAAAAGTTTCTATATACATTTTTATTAATTCTTTTCAAAGTGGTGGGAAAATTATGTTTAATTTTAACCTCCTAGACAGGGTGAGAATGTGGTTTTTAGTGTGAGAATGATCAAAAGTTCATTAAAATTTAGTAACTAAATTAATTAAAAAAATGATTGAACAGACCTACATTTGATTAATAGATATATAATTTTTTATTTTGAAATGAAAACCAACTTTGAATGTAATTTAATTAGAAAAATAAATCAGATTCAAAATTAGTTGTGAATTAAAATTCAATATTTTTTACTATTCATCTAAATATGAAGCTTCACAGAATATTATTTTAAATTTCACCTAAGATAATTTGGTAATTCGGAATTTTGAAATTATTTTTTGAAATTATATTTCTACAAGTGTCTAAAATTATTTTTATAATTTCTTATAGAAGGACATAAAAAATATTTCTTTTAATAAAATATTATTATCAAACATATAATGAATTTAGTAAAAGCATTTATATATAATCATTAATATGATATATATATAAATAATATAGATAAAATTTTAAAATTATTTTTAACAATTAATATTAATAAAATTAATTTCAATTTTATAACTTTCCGTATTGGAATAATTTTATGAATAATATATTGTTTTGAAGGAACACAGTGTTCTATGTAATATAAACCAATATAGTGTTGTGTGTAGCCAAATATGATAAATGTATTTCATATAATGTAAAAAATAAAAACAAAGAACTTTAATGTAAAATAAAATCAATATTTAGTGTTCTAAGAAATCAGAAATATCAAAACTATTAAATTAATTTGAAAAAATATATTTCACAAAACCTTAGGGTGTTATAATGATTATGTGTAATTAGGATCCAGTAATCAAGATAATACATTAGGAACATATTTTGAAATATAACTATTGTGGTTTGATGGTGGAAATATTGAATTATTTAGAAAATATGGTATATTTTATGTTTAATTTTTGGTGATGGAACAACAATTTGTTTGATAATAATCAAGATATAGGATTGGTATCAAATCCCAAACAATGAGTTAGTTGTCCTAAGAATTTTTCCAGCTATTATTTGTAGTGAGAAGCATTATGGTGTGTAATTTTTAATGACCCTTATCATTATAAGTTGTTCAATTCTATATAAATTTTATTTTATTCTTCATTAGAAATGGTTCGTTTAAATAATTAGGATTTAAAAAATAATTATAAGGGTTTATACATATCTAATAGGTTTTTTTTAATAGTTTTTAAGAATTTTAGGGGTGACTGGGATGTATAGATAATTTTTACTGAAAATAATGGCTGAATGGTGGACTAAAGAATCACATCATTAAACATTGGTAACATTGTGATGGTAATAGAGGGAAAGTGGCATGTGGATATCCAGTAGGTATCTAGTTCCTTATCAAGTACCTGATGAAGGGTGACCATTTACATAGTTTATTATAGGCTACTTTTAAAAAATTAAGGGTATGAAAATAATTTCATTGTCATTCCCTGTTAGATTGTATGGTTTAAGTGGCCCCTGTAGAGGATTATTCGACTAACCCCTCCACTCTCTCCTCTCTTGATTCCCCCTTGAGGGAGTGGGGGTATATGATGTATTTCATGATGATCCAAGGTATTCTCTTAACCCCATTTCCTCCTCTCATCATCTTACTCATTATTAATTGAAATTTCATGGTATTCAGAAGGGTTTTTGTCGATGATTCCATATAATCATGGTGTAATAATATTAATAGATTGGGATTTTATAAATACATACTTGAGAATACTGGGAGATAATGAATACACATTAAATCTCACTAATTTACATGTGGAATTTTATTCACAAAATTTATATAAGTATTTTAGTTTAATTGGATGAAATTACTGAATGGTCACCTGTCACATGGTATGGATTTTACCATAATGTTTTTTGGGAGGTACACCATGAACATTTCTCATTCTATTGGTTAATATATTTGTGGTTTATAACAACTATTTTTGTTTTCATGGGTAATTAAACATTATGTCAATTAATTATAAATGCCTATAAGTAATATATTAAGCATCATGGGTGAAAATAGAATCTCATACATAATAGGAGCTTGGTATGGATAGGATAGGGGTTAGAAAATTCTTGGATGAATCATTGGTAAAGGGGGATATTTTTTATTTAAAACATGAGGGACCTTTAACATATTACCATTTTTTGAAAAATTTAGAAAATTTGAATGGGTTTGGGATTGGGTAATTTAAGAAGTTACTACGAGTCCCCTAAGTGCAATGTTGGGTGACCCATAGTCATATATGTTTTGGTGATTGATATATTGAAGAATGTATGATTTTGAACACCTAATAAATGGGTATCAATGGGGGAATAATTTGTATATGATAAATAATAATCATGGAAGTGTATTATGGACTATTTTGAGATAATTATAGATTTTTTGGGCATCGTGTGTTTTTTAGGATAGATATAGTTATTGTAGGAATATATGTGATAGATGAGATGACATTACATCTCACGAATGATTGGTAACACCCTTAAGATTGTGTGTATTGGTTTGGGTTTTTATTATAATCATGATAATGCCCTCCAAGTCATTGTATTGTGTAGATAAGAGGGTTTTCCATATATTATTATCTTAGTATATATATTAGGGGTGATGTGATTTTTGACACAAGAATAGTTTCTGATAATTGTTCAGATGGGTTGAGGATGGGATTATAAGGGAAACATGTTTTTTCCTTGAGATAGTCCATGGGTAACTAGACTATGATGTTTGTATGGAAATAAAAGTATTAATTTTATTTTCTATTAAGAATTAGGTCATATGGGCTATAGATTCTCCCTATGAAGATGGATATATATTGGTACCAGTGAGTAGAGATCATGTTTGGATTGAGGAGACTAGTGGTTTCCTTTATGAGAGAGGAGGGTATAAATTTTGATTTTTCGGATCATGACCAATAAAGAGGTCATCCCATGAGGCCTGATAGATGCTAATCGGTGATTTTAATATTAGGTCTAATAAGTGTATGTTTATAATCCATATTGTGTATCCTGGTAAAAGTTACAATGACATGTTACCTTACCCTCAAGGGATGGTTTATCTTCTTGGATTTGAGATTTTTGATAAGAAAATACCCTTTTTTGAATCCCATTACTTTTTCTTGACCCATTCAAGTAATCAACATGATGAAATATCAGAATTCTATAAAATAAAAAGAATATAAAATGAAGATGGATATATTAGTGAAGATTAAAACGTTCATGATTGAATATCATGATAAAGAATGGTGTTTATGGTTTCTTTCATTATTACATGGTTCCTTTTTACAAGCATTGTTTCAGTTCCCAATCATGGCCATCAATTCTAGTGGTTCCACCTCACCAAAAACATTTATTTTCATGTTTGTGATGAAGAACATTTTTTTTATCGCATGATACCTTCTCCCATATTTAGGTCCCTCTCAACCATAGTTTTTAATATAGGGGCAATTATCTTTAAAAAAACACCACTAAATGATATAATTATTCATGTCTTCCTACATACCCTTCAAACACCACATACCTTCTATAAAAACACCTATGCATAAAATAGTTATGAATATTCTTATTATAAATTCTAGGAACACCATAAAAAATTTGAACATTTATCTATATTATAGATAACTTCATATATTGATAAATATCCAAATTTCTCAAGAAAATTGAACGATTCCCAATGAAATATTTTAGTATTTTTTGAGTAAATCCAATATGGAATAATATTTAAATTTTATGTGATCCTATTTTATAATTCCTTGAATATAAGGCTCCTTCACAATTTCCCTGAGCATGATCCTCCTCTATAAGGCCTTGATAGGGAAGTTCCTTTATGAATTCCTTCACTATGGGGATCCTTCATGCGGCCCCATCTTCAAGGATCCTCCAAAAGGATTCATCCTTGAGTCTCAATCATGAATTATCCCCATGAGTGTCTTATATATAACATTCGTTATAAATTATATTCATAGAGGTTTGATCATATAGAATCCTTCACAAGTTACATTTAAACCATTCCTTATTTGGGATTTTATTTACAATGTAGAAAAATTTTATAATAAACAATTTGGGGTGTAATATGTTTCTTAGATCACACAGCCCAATGGATCTTAATGGTAAAAAATATGACCTAAGCATGGTCACATCATGAACAACCTAATTAAATGTGAAAAAATGCTCTTGTATCCATTCATGCACTCATGTCACCTATCTGGGATTAAATTTCAACTATTAACTTATTCGTTTTATTTATACAATGCTAAAACGATATGAAATACATTTCAACTAAGATACCCCAAAAATCACAATGAATAAATGGCCAATATATTTTAAACAACAATATTAATCATTAAAAAAAGTATATATTTTATAATGGAACTTTATCAATAAATATATCCCCTATTGATCGGATCCTCGGGGTAGTCATGATCTTTTCTTACCTTGATAAAGAGTATTTAAATAAATGGGATATTGGGGAAAAACCACTAACTGTTGAGTCAATAAGGTTTTCCTTATGACATTTCCATTCCTTCTTATTTTGAAAATCACAAACACCTTATCTTTAAGAAAATCTCTTTTATAAGGAAAATTGCTTTTATAAGGAAAATCGCTTTTAAAAGGAAAATTGATTTTATAAGGAAAATTGCTTTTATAAGGAAAATTGTTTTATAAGGAAAATCGCTTTTATAAGGAAAATCGCTTTTATAAGGAAAATCAATTTTATAAGGAAAATCTCTTTTATACGGAAAATCTCTTTTATAAAGAAAATCGCTTTTATAAATAAAATCGCTTTTATAAGGAAAATTGCTTTTATAAGGAAAATCGCTTTTATAAGGAAAATTGATTTTATAAGGAAAATCACTTTTATAAGGAAGATCGCTTTTGTAAGAAAAATTTCCTTATCATATTTTCATTCATATGTTTCTTAAGTATAAGTTTCAGATTCATTTCTACATTCTCGGAATCATTTGAAACTTTGATATGAAACATTCTATTTTAAGTACCGAATTCCAAATGAGAACTGTAATGATGTTTCATTCCGAATTCCGGATACGAACTTTGATAAAGTTCTACTCCGAATTCTAATGACGAAATCTCATTTCAAATTATGATGATGAATTCTCAATACGAATTCTGATGACAAATTCTCATTACAAAATCTGATGATGAATTCTCATTACGAATTCGGATGATGAATTCTCATTACGAATTCTGATGACGAATTCCCATTATGAATTCTGATGAAAAATTCTCATTACGTATTCTGATAATTAATTCTCATTATGAATTATGATGAAAAATTCTCATTATGAATTCTGTTGATGAATTCTCATTCCGAATTCTCATTACAAATTCACCTATTAAATAGAATTTGTCATTTTTGTTTTATACACTCCGAATTTATTTAGACACCGAAAATTATTTTTTGTTAGACCCCGAACTTTCCTTTTTCTTACGCTTTTATAATTTGTCTACTCTTTAATATTTTTTTCACTCCGAACTTTCACTTCGAATCTTCACTCATAACTTTTTAGTTAAGAGTTAAAATGATGTCGTACATTCTATTACACTTGTTTTGTTATAAAACAATGTCATCTATTTTGTTCTAAACTAACCTTTGGTTAAGTTACACATGTATAGGTCCCTCCGATTTTAAGGAAAATATGACTGTTGGAATGGAGGCCGACCTTGCCATTACATAGGAGTTCATTTGAAAGAGCACAATGCTGACCGATGAATAACTTCTTCGACATTGTACATACATGCTGTTGAAGTGATTTCTAGAGAGAGAGGCTCTTATTAACTCTCAAAGCTTCGTGCGACTCCGAATGTTGGTGATTACATTCGAGGACTTCTGGGGATAGGATGACAGAGGTGCCGACTACCTTGAAGATTGAGGGCTTCCTTGCTGAGGAAGACAGAGGTTGCCAACTACCTTGAAGTTGAGGGCTTGTGGGGATAGCAAGACAGAGACTCTAATCATCGTATTGAGGGCTTACCCTGGTGTGGGTAAGACAAACGTTCTTGAAAGTATAAATCAAGGGACCTTTATCTAAGGTTGTTGGATACCCTTAACTTTGGGTTAAAATACTTATATCATGTAACTTGTAGTTTTACTACTTGTTTATTTCCGCTACATTTTGTATTATAAGGAAAGTAATACTTTCTTATACTTCCTTACTTGTACTCTGTTTCATTTAGATTCTATACGCTTTAAGGGATAATCTCATATTGTAATCTTTTGTTAAGTTTCATTTTCCGGAACCATATTTCCGGAACCTACTTTCAGAATCTCTTTCCAAGTTTTCATTTTGTGTTAGAGTTGTTGTGAATTTGTATAAGTTTAACTTTGTTAAACATAGTTCTTTCCTTTCTTTAATAGAATTTTTAAAGTGTACAATTGACCCCCCCCCCCTCATGTATATTGAGCATCTACATCATTATTTCGATCCTACAATTGGAATCATAGGATGGAAACCTCATACTCTATACCAATCCTACAATTGGTATCAGGGTAGGTATCTGAAATACTTGTACTAACGTATAATTTTTTCTTTCTCACTTTATCATTCCGAATTTTTTTTTTCATTCCGAACTTTGTGAATATGATCTTTTTCTACTAACAAGTTTGTGTGCCAAAGGTGTTTAAGTATGGCAGGAATTAATGATGGTTCCATTGATAATCTAAATCCTACAAGACCACCAATCTTTTATGGTAATTATTATGAGTACTGGAGAGATTGAATGAAGACTTTTGTTATCAATACTGGAGTGGACAACTTCATTATTCTTACTGGTGATTATAAAATTCCTGATAAGGAAGTTAGAACTTTTACTAACCAGGAAGAGGAAGAGTATCAACTCAATTATAAGGTACGCAATACCTTACTTTTTTCAATGACTAGAAATATATATAGCCAAATTTCTTCTTGTGAAGCAGCTAATTGTATCTGGAAGAAGTTAGAAGTTACACACTTTGGAACATCTAAAGTGATCGAAACTAGGAGAGCTATGCATAGAGATGAATACCATGGCTTTAATTTTCCTTATGGTGAACCAATCTGTAAAGTCCAACAGAGATTTGTGACTATTCTCAATAGTTTACAGTCTATGGGAGAAAAAGGATTAGATGATGAATCACTTGTGGATAAGATAATTGATATTATGCCAAATGAGTGGGAATCCAAAAGAACAGCTATAGATGAAAACAGGAAAGTGACTCAAATTTCTCTTGATGAGTTATTTGGAACTTTTCTTCAACATGAAACAAGAATGAAGAGAGATGCTGACAACATCAACAAGAAGAATGGAAATGGTACTGTTGCTTTTAAAACAACATCAAATCAGATGAAAGAGAAGACTCCTGAGAGAGTAACCAGATCCATGTCTAAGATAGTTATTTTCCAATCTGAATCTAGTGAGAGTGAAGTCTTTAAATGTGAGTTAGGAAATCATGATCGAAGGATGAACAAGATAGCTGGCCAAAGAAGTTTCCAATCCATGTATAAGAAAAAGGAAACGAAAGATAGAAAAGATGGAGAAGTCACATGTTATGAATGCAAGAGAGCTGGACATATTAGACCAGATTTCCCTTTGCATAAAAAGAAAGAAAGGAAAGAAAGGCATTCAGACAGGAACATAACGAAGTATTATAAAGACAAAGCTATGAATGTTCTGAAAGCAAATGATACCTGGAGTGCTAGTGGTGGTGACACTTCAGATGAATCTTCTGATTACGAATCATCAGGACAGAAGAATCTTGGTCTTATAGCCAGATTACCTATTGATAATCATTGTTTTATTGCTAAGGTACGAAATGTTGAATCATTGACCAATGTTTCTTTAAACTCAAATGATAGTAAGTATTATAACTCTTCAGATGAAGAATCCTTTTCTGGTGAAGAAAATACTTTACCTACTTCTGAATAAGTTTCTAGATTTGCTGAACATCTTGAAATTGAGAATTCCAAACAAAATAAAAAACTTGATAAGGAAAACTATACGATTAATATTCTTAAGAAAGAGATATCAGATCTTTCTAAGGATCTTGATATGAAAAATGCTGATTTTGAAAGTATTTCAAAAAATCTTGAGGAAGTATGTTATGAGAAGAACAAACTTTCTAAAGACTTAGAAAAAGTAATTTCTAAGAAAAATGTTTTCGAGCATATGTCTAGTTCTAAAACTAATGATTTTGAGGATAAAAACTCGGTTATAAAACTCAAGTCCAAAATTTTTTCCTTAAAGAAGTGTTTATCAAACTTTACCCATGGTAAGGAAAATTTTGATAAAATGTATTCCCAAATATGACTTTTAAGAAATAAATCTGGATTTGGTTATACCCGTGCAAAACCAATTTTTAGCAACAATTATTTTGTTCCTCAAAGTGCCCCATTTTTTACCCAGTGTCAATGTGGTGGTCATTGGTCAAAGAATTGTTCCTTAAACAAAACCCAATCTCTAGGATTTCACAAAGCTTACTTTTCTAAGAAGATGTGGGTTCCTAAAATTTTTTTATCTGGTAATCTTGTATCCAAACAAGTTTGGATTCCGAAAGTCTAATTCTCTTCTTGATTTCAGGAAAATAAAGAGAGTACCAGCAACAATACATGGTACATGGATAGTGGATGTTCCCGACACATGACTGGTAACAAAAGCTATTTTGAAAATATTATCAAAATGAAAGGAGTAAAGGTAACTTTCAGAGATAATGCTAAGGGTGAGATTGTTGGTATTTGTAATATTGTTCTTTTAGGTAAAACTTTGATTTCAAATGTTCTTTTTGTTAAGGGTCTTAAGCACAACCTCATTAGCATAAGTCAGTTATGTGAGGAAGGTTACCTTGTGAATTTTAGGAATGATAAGGGCTTAGTTCACAATTCCAAGGAAGAATTTATTCTCTCCGCTAATAGGCATGAGAATGTTTACACCTTAAACTTAGAAGACCTCAGGAGCAAAGATCTACCTTGTCTAAGTGCAATTGAAGATCATTCCTGGATATGGAATAGAAGACTAGGTCACTGTAACTCCTTTTCATAGGGGGGCTACATTTGATTGTTAGAGTAACTAAATTTTTCAAAGTTAGTTCTTCAAACATTTCGGAACTAAAATTCCGGAATGGGAATTTCCGGAACTAAAATTTTCCAGATTGGATATTTTCATATAGAACACTTCTGGAATAGAAATTTTCGTATTGAAAACTTCTGGAATGGAAAATTTTGTACTGGTATTCTCATAACGAGATTTTCTTACTGAATCATTCATAATGCGTTTTCCGTTTTCAAATTTTGTAATGAAATTTTCGTACTGAGTTTTCCGTATTGAGTTTGTTTTTCGTAGTGAGTTTTGCAAACTTTGTCTTTTCGTAGTAAATATTTTTTTTCATAGTTTTCTTTATAATGTTACCAATTACAAATAATCTTCCTAAGCCAATGTGAAAGGTATGATTTCCTTACTCATGTTTTCGTAATCATACATTACATTCTAGAATTTTCTAATATTTTTTTTCAGATTAAAGTTTTCTTAATTCTTTGTTTTAATAAAAACCTCAAAAGATCGGATTCAAGTTTTCTTGAGAATTGGTTTTCAACTGTCAGATCAGATCTCAGCTTGTCACAACTGTTTGATCAACTGAGGAAGCTGAACCGTCTTCTCGTTGCCTATATAAAGGGGACCCCAAATGGTTGTCCCACATCGGTTTTCAGGCTCCAGCGTCTCGAAGCTCTGCCTCTCCATTTTAAAGCCGTTCCAAACATCAGATTTCTCCATTCTGAACTTGTCAGAGGTCTTCAAATCCGAATTTCTGTGAAAGTAGCTTCTCAAGACATGTCTTCTTCTAATCCGATTTCCATGTGGTTAGTATATAGAGGAAAGTTGGTTCATCCTGATTTCTTCAATAGGTATGATTCTCTTATATCAAAGAACATAAAGCTTAATGGATGGGAAGATGTTGCTGTATCCAATCCCAGAAATCCAGATGAAGTGTTTTCGGATTTTCTTATAGAATTATATGAGACAGTTTCCTTCTATAAGGAAGATGACAAGGAGAAATTGTCGTTTAGGTCTTATGGAAAGACTTATATACTTTCTTATGCCAAGGTAGCCATCTTGGTAGGGCTGAAGAATGAAGGAGAAGCCGAGTTCAACTCTCATGTTTTTTCCGGATTCAAAGGGAAGTTTCAACAAGGAAAAGGCATTAGATACTCTCGGACTGGCAGATGACATGGCTCCAAAGATTTCTTATCTTTCTACGAATTTCTGGATTCTAGAATTATGGGTACAAGGCCTTATCGTACTGAGAAAGGGTGACAAAGATAGTCTGAAGAAGAGTGAGATTTATATTCTAGATTTTATGATAAATCTGAGGAAGTTTAACCTAATGAAATACATTCTTATTACTGTTGAGAATGTTAAGAAAGGGAATCTGAGAGCTCAGATCATAATGTATCCAGCAATCCTCCCAAAGTTGATAGTTCGGTGTCTTGAGTCCTTCAAGGAGGCTTGCAAGTCTAAGCCAAGAGTTTGCAAGATTATGTTGGTGAGTGATGGTACTCTCAAAAGAATGGATGTAGCCTTCGACAAGAAGACTGGTCAGTTTTTTGATTTACCTGCTCAAGAAGAAACGATTCCAAAAGATGGTGAACCTGAATCCTCTAAGCCAGTGAAGAAGAGGAAGTTGAAAAAAGTTGTAGTTGAAGCATAGAATCCCAAGTCTAAGGAAGTTCATTCCTTCCCTCCAAAAACGAAGAAGAAGAAATCTTACCTAGATAAGGTAGTTGCTAAGTGGATGGAAATCAAAGATAAGAGAGTCCAAGGGGAGCCTCAATTAGGCTTGGATCCTGCGAAGGCTAAGGCCTTGAAGGAAATAACTGTGGATGAGCTAGAAAAACAAGTGAAATAAAAGTAGCTTAAGAAGAAGATGTCTGAAGCTGAGGTAGCTCAGGTTTTGTTGAAGTTCAATGAGATGGTTTCAGAAAACATTCCTGTTCTGAGATCCTTTTCTCTGGAATCTCTACCTGAGTCTCTAGGAAGAAACTTTGTTGCTCCGGAAGAGGCAGTAGCTAAGCCTATTGAGGAATTAGAGCAGATTGAGCAAGTGGAAGAAGAAGAAGTTTTTGCTGAAGGAAGTGGTGAAACCAGAGATGTTTTAATGAAAGTAGAAGATTATAAGGGGAAACCTTCGGAACATGTGTCGCTCCGAACCTCAGAATTTGAGTCTTCTATGTTAGTCACTCAAGTGATGGATGAGGAGAATGGAGAAGTAGAAGTAGCTTATCATGCAGAGGAAGAACAAATTCTACATGATATTTCTCAAATGGAGAATGTAGAGGTTTGTTCTCAGAAAGTTGCTGATGAGGAAGACAATGTTGTTCATGTATCTGACAGTGAAAAGAGAACTCTGGAATATGACTCCATTCCGAAAAAGGTCAAGGGAAAGAAACTTGTTGTTGAAACCCCGAGCTCTGTGGTAGTAAAGAGAAGGGAAGTTGGTGACTCTTCTAAGAAGAAGGTTGAGATTTTTGATGAAAAAGATTCTCCATGAAAAGTTTCGAATTCAGAGTCATCTTCGTTGGGGCATGACTTTTTTGTTCAGACTTTAAAGAAGTTGGTAGGTACTATTCCGACTTTCTCATGTATAGATTCAAGATGCCAGATGCTCCAACATGCTTTGAATCAGAAAAAAAACTCTGTATCTATGGTTATGGACAAGTGTGTTGAGATAGAGGTTCAGTTCAAAACTTTCTTTGTCAGCTATGAAGCCCACAAAAGATCTTGCGAGAGGATGACTAGTTGGTCGAGGAAGACTATGGAAGATATGAGGCTCTTTGATGAATTCCAAGACAATGCGAAGGATGCCTTTGAGATAGAAGACAGAAAGATAAATGAACTTACTTCATCCTTTGAAGAAAAGTTGACAGATGAAAAGAACTTCCGGATTCAAGAAGTCAGAGATCTGAATGGGAAGCTAAATTCTGTTTCTCAAAACTGGAAGTTTGAAAGGGATCATCGGATTGAACTTGAAGAGAAATTGAAGGCTCAGGAAGAAAAGTATAAAGCTCAGGAAGAAAAGCATAAATCCCAGGAAGAAAAGATTGAAGCTCAAAGTGCAAGAATTTTTGTGTTAGAGAAGAAAGCCGAGGAAGACCATAAAGACTTGAAGAAGATAAAGACTATTCTTAAGGGTCTCATGGCAAAGGAAAAATATCCAAAATAGACAGATCCAATCTTTTGTTGTATCTAAATTTCTTTGTTGCCGAGATTTCAAACATAATGAAATTTGGGCTTGCTCATTTCTTTTGTTGTTGCTACTAATTTTTTCAGGTACATTGTTATATTTTCCACTTCCTTGAATTCTTTTTGAAAATCACAAAGGGGGAGAAGGAAAAGAACCCTAATAAAAGGGGAAAAATAATCTTAACAAAGGGTGAGAAAGAAAACAAACTCTAATAAGCATTTATCTAAGGGAGAGTTTTTCATTAAAGAAGTCTTTCTTGTTTGTAATGAAATTTCATTCTGAAAATCTAGAATACAATCCTTAGAGTTTCAAATCCTAAGGGGGAGTTAGTCGTATTCATCAATATCCTTAAAGAAAAGGGAGATAAGCCTTAATGTTTTTTTCTTCTTAGAATTTCTTTTTCGTAAGGATGTTTGTGCTTTCCAAAAAGGGGGATATTGTTGAGTCAATAAGGTTTTCCTTTTGACTTTTCTATTCCTTCTTGTTTTGAAAATCACAAACACCTTATCTTTAAGAAAATCGCTTTTATAAGGAAAATTTCTTTTATAAGGAAAATCACTTTTATAAGGAAAATCGCTTTTATAAGGAAAATCTCTTTTATAAGGAAAACTGCTTTTATATGGAAAATCGCTTTTATAAGGAAAATCGCTTTTATTAGGAAAATCGCTTTTATATGGAAAATAGCTTTTATAAGGAAATTCGCTTTTATAAGGAAAATCGCTTTTATAAGGAAAATCGCTTTTATAAGGAAGAACGCTTTTGTAAGAAAAATTTCCTTATAATATTTTCATTCATATATTTCTTAAGTATAAGTTTCGGATTCATTTCTATATTCTCGGAATCATTTAAAACTTTGATATGAAACATTCTGTTTTAAGTACCGAATTCCAAATGAGAACTGTAATGAAGATTCATTCCAAATTCTGTATACGAACTCTGATAAAGTTCTACTCTGAATTCTGATGATGAATTGTCATTACGAATTCTGATGATGAATTCTCAATATGAATTCTGATGATGAATTCTCGTTACAAATTATGATGATGAATTCTCATTACGAATTCTGATGATGAATTCTCATTATGAATTCTGATTACGAATTCTCAGTACGAATTCTGATAAAAAATTCTCATTTCGAATTCTGATGATGAATTCTCATTACGAATTCTAATGAAAAATTATCATTATGAATTCTGTTGACAAATTCTCATTCTGAAATCTCATTCCGAATTCACATGTTAAACAGAATCTGATCATTTTTGTTTTATACACTCCAAATTTATTTAGACTCCGAAAATTATTTTTGGTTAGACTCCGAACATTCATTTTTCATACGCTTTTATAATTTCTCTACTCTTTAATATTTTTTTCACTCCAAACTTTCACTTCGAATCTTCACTCCGAACTTTTTAGTTAAGACATAAAACAATGTTGTACATTCTGTTACACTTGTTTTCTTATAAAACGATGTCTTCTATTCTGTTATAAATGAACCATTGGTTAAGTTACATGTGTACAGGTCTCACTGATTTTTAAGGAAAATATGCCTGTTGGAAAGGAGGCCGACCTTGGCTATAAATAGGAGCTCATCTGAAAGAGCTCAATGCTGACCGATGAATAACTTCTTCGACATTGTGCATACATGTTGTTGAAGTGATTTCTAGAGAGAGAGGCTCTTATTAACTCTCAAATCTTCGTGCAACTCTGAATGTTGGTGATTACATTCGGGGACTTCCGGGATAGGAAGATAGAGGTGACGACTACCTTGAAGTTCGAGGGCTTCCTTGCTGAGGAAGACAGAGGTTTCCAACTACCTTGAAGTTGAGGGCTTGCAGGGATAGCAAGACAGAGACTCTGATCTTCGTATCGAGGGCTTACCCTGGTGTGGTTAAGACATACATTCTTGAAAGTATAAATGAAGGGACCTTTATCTATGGTTGTTGGATACCCTTCTCTTTGGGTTAAAAGACTTATATCTTGTTACTTGTAATTTTACTACTTGTTTATCTCCGCTGCATTTTGTATTATAAGGAAAGTATAACTTTCTTATACATCGTTACTTGTACTGTGTTTCATTTTGATTCTATACGCTTTAAGGTTGAATCTCATATTGTAATCTTTTGTTAAGTTTCATTTTCTAGAACCTTATTTCTGGAACCTACTTTCGGAATCTCTTTCCAAGTTTTCATTTGGTGTTAGAGGTGTTGTGAATTTTCTTAAGTTTAACTTTGTTAAACTTAGATCTTTCCTTTGTTTAAAGGAATTATTAAAGTGTACAATTTACCCCCCTCTTATATATTGAGCATCTACATCATTATTTCAATCCTACACTAACTGATAATGACTAACTTAAAAAACATAAATTTGACATTTATTAATACTAATCACCTAGTGTACCACTTTTTTCCTATTAATGTTTTTGAGATAGAGAAATTCCCCCCATTATATGTAATCCCAAAAAACGATCTTTAACATAATCATAAACTAGGTCATGATTTTATGGGAATCCTTTGTGTAATTCCGGAAGGCATCCTTCCAAATCCTCAGTTGGACCTATTCATATAATTAAGTGCAATCCCTACCTCTTCATCACGGGTCTATATCGTCCCATGAATCCAATCCTCACATCTTATTGAACCGGAAATTAGTAAGATGTAGATGCATAATTGTACCCCCTCATTATGTGTCATCCCAATTGATTCACACCATAATTGCATCATCGTAGTGATATATTTTTGATACACACCAATAAGGGTATCTTTTGTGTTTTTCTAACTCACATTAATGGGGACATTTTGATTGGGAATCCGTTATCCACGGGACATATGGCCTATGATTTACCATTCCATAAAAGAATATATTATTTAAAATTAAATCCAACTTTAATAGGAAATAATCTATGGGATTCCAACAAATATTCTTGTTCTTTAGATATTAAAAACTAGAATGATTCAGAAAAAACTATAAATATCTATGTACCACACTGACCATTGTTATACATCCATTTCCTATGATTCCTAACAACATGACCTTAAACTATACAACCCTTGTCCTTACTACATTATGTTAAAATCCATGGATAAATCCTATGACATGAGCTTAAAATGGATAACCAAACATTATGGGATTTGAATCATATTAACAAGGAAATGTAGGATTCATCTTTGAAGATCAATCCCAACACCACCTTGGTTATGGACACATGAACTTAAATGGAATATTACTTTCTCATATATCTATAACCATTAAAGTAGTAACTTAGTTCCGTGTTACAATAACATAAAATTTATCTAATTTCACATTATGTTTTACTAAAGTATACAAATTTTTATTCCATTCCCAATGAGGGGAGGATTCACCTTTAATGTTCCCAATACCAACACCACAACACCTACCATCATCATGGATGGGGAAAAATTCTAGAGTTGGTGTATATTTATATATAATCCATAGTGTAACAAAAATGTAAAATAAATATGGACAACTACTAATATATATTAAAATGGAGAACCAATTCAATATAATAAGGGTGAACCTTTCATAAATACAAATTTTCATATCATTGGATGTCGTTGATCGATCACTACCAATGTGGTGAAAATTACCTTACTGGGATATGGGATGGATTACAAAACATGAATTAAATCTATAGAAGTTACATTGAGAGGAAAATAATTCCCCCGTAAATGGTTGATATAATCCCAAACTACCCACTTTTTGACCAAAGTGTAACCCAAGAATCACAAGAAATTTCCCAGTTTTAACCCACATCATGAATCGAGATTTACATCAAATGAAAAAAACATTGTTGTAGTACCTGATAGAAACATAATGGTGAATCTGAGGGTGATAAAGGAGATCATTGGTATAACCTGATATCTTCTCAGTAGTGATTTCATTTTACTGCTCCTATTTATAAAATGTATGTCACATCTTATCAAGTAATAAATACTATGGGTGGGGTTATATAACCATTCATACTAAATATCACTGACATATCATAATAGTAAATCAAGGGATGTGTTAAATCCCTACACCTATATAAGAATATCAACAAATCATACTGCATACACAGGGTCAGAATTATATCCATGACCATGCATATGATAACATTGACATATCCCAAACGCTCCTGATGATGAGTAGGTGAATATTTTTGTTCCCACCATAAAATTGTGTTGGTATATTCTAATAGTAACTAATGATAAGATATAGGTTCATATATTTAATACTTCCAAGAATTTGGAAACACACCAGTATATTTGTGTAGTCATCTGAGGAATTCGTCAACATAATATAAAGATAGAAAAGGAGTCTCATGGGAATGTTCATACACATGAAGGTTGTTTCATAAAATTTATAAATCCAACCATGATTAATTTTTCATCCATAGTTTATCAACCATAAATATTCGGATGGCCTCATCATGGTCATCAGAGAACCCTATAGTGGGATTATATTCATAACATAATCAACACTAAAATTTTAAGGACCTTTAGTGAATTTAATTAATGTCATAAGAATCTTTCGACTCACTATCAGAAGATATTTTTTTCATTTTCTTGATGTTACACTACATTGTTCAAATATTAAAAAATTTAGAGGACCTCCCAAGAGTACATGAAATATAGGTCCTCCCTTAAATATTATTCTAATCAATGAATTTGTTCTTAACCATAAACCATGATATGAAACCTCTCCCCACATTATAAATATCAATAGAAAAGTATTAACTCCCATTGAAAAATCTTCAATGGTTTATAAAATAATAGGTCCTCCCTATTGAAGTGAATAAAAAACCTTGGTAATACTCTACATGGTGCTGATTGTAATTTTTCTCACCATAATGACATCATATATTAGTAATAAATTTATCCACATATAGAAACTACTATAAATTTTCACTCATACTAAGATGTACCCAATGATAAAGGATTGCTAAAAAAATTCCTCGTCAGGGACTTGGTAAATATCATACCATCCAATGGATAGTTTTAGATGAAAATAATTATTCATGCCTATATTGGGTTTATTAACATATGATGAAACTGGGGAGGTTCCAAGAAATCACAATCCCCTAGAAAAAACATAGAGTTAATGTCTAATATTGTTAAATCAAGGTAAATAATCCCTCAGTGAGGATAAGGAGAATAGTAAGGATATGATGAAGGTTTTAACCAAGGATAATATACTACTCATGTTCAATCACATTTCCACACCCTAATATAACATTTCTTATTCATAGATAGAGGAGTTTATTCCTTTTAAATGTTGATACAACTGACAAAACCTCTTCTCTTTCATGGAAAAAGTTATATCCTATTAGGTGTATGCAAAATATGTCTATATGAAGATAATGATTTCCAAAAAACATAATTTTTCTTTTTTCTTATGGTCCTGGATTAAAATTTTTGTGAAACTGGGTGATTACATTCATTAGTCATACCAATATTGTAAGAAAATAATGCATAAAATAATTAAATATTCCCAATGAAACATGCACATTAGAGAGTGGGGAGAATATCGAGAACTGTACTTTACTACCCTAAATTTCCTATAAAACAGGTTAAGAAAGAAAATATTCCATGTTTTTACCTCATACTTCCATTCAACCTAGGGTTAAGTATATAATAGTTATCATATAATGTGGAATCATTTTACCTATAAATTGTATAATTGGAAGATTAGGAAAAAGTATGTTATTTATATGTTCATGCGTCATTCTTCCAAGACGATTTAATAAGCCACTCACATAAGGATGGTGAACCAAATTATGTAAAATTACTCCTCGGTGGGGATTTGAATTCACATTGAACATGCACTACTTCCATCACATTCTAGAATGGAAACATAAAAAAATAATAAAGTCCATAAAAATAATTCCATGAAAACTTTTATGAGGGAAACCCATCTGATTTCTTTTGGTTATGTTTTACCACCAAAACTCAAAAGGAGTCATTAAATCCATAAAATATCTACGATGTAGTGATGGATAATCCATGTATTACTCAGTCCATAGATGTAGTTGATTTATCACCAAATCCACCCCCAAAGAAATTGATCTTATCTAGATTAAGAAAGATCTGATTAGAGTTTCCCTAACAATATCTCCCATTTTATGATCCATCGTTGTTTTTAGGAGAAAATTCCATCATAGGCCCCAGATATTCAATCTAGATCAATATCTATGGAAGATATTATCTAAATCATCGTATGGTTTGTAAATTAAAACATTCCACTCAAATGGTGGATGTTATGTACGATTATGATATGTGTCGAAGGATATGTAGTGGGTGACAATTCCCTTTATAAAATTAATTATGAGATTTTCCTTATTTCATGATTTTCATATGGAACATAATATTAACATGCAGGATTCAGTTGAATAGAAATATGTGAAGAGCGTGGTATAAACCACGTTTTATGAAGAAGGTGTGTGTACATGACATCGATGGTATGTACAAAATATGGAAGCTACTCTTAAAACTAAATTTCAACCTATCCAACAATATTAGACCAAATAAAAATGAAATAGTTTTGGTAGACCAATAATCCACCCACCACACTAAGAAGCATGACCACATTCCATCAAGGAATTATTTACCTAGTATGATGTTTAAAATGAGAATATAATGTAAATAAAATCATAATTACATGAATTAAATATTTATACAAAGAAAAAATCCTTGACCGAGGCTAATTCATAAACCCTAATACCCATTCTATAAGATGTTTCTACTAAAATTATAGGGTTTAATTTTTTTATCCAATCTACTTCTCTTCTTGAATAATGGTTTATCAAAACCCCATTTCCAATTTTTAATTTAAATATAATACACCAGGGAAACAACTCTTACCATGTTATAAAAGATACCCTAGGAGGGGATAAATTTGGTATTAATAGAAAATTTAGGTTAGTCAACCATACTACACTCCACTCAATTCTTATAGTAAAGAATCATGTTACATTAATTGGAAACTACTAATCACTAACACTATTGAGTTCCTTAACAATCTAATGGAATCCCTGGATGGGAGACTCACATCCGTGAAACTGTTCAAAAATCCATAACTAAATTGGGATAATGAAACTCTTCATCCACACAAAACTAGGAATCCTACTTTCCTGATATTGAATGACAATAGACATCTGTAAAAACACATTTTGCACTTTATATCATGATTCAGTCACATTATGGGAATACTCAGGTGAAAAAGTATACATTATTAGATGCTTCATGAAATATCTAAAGGGAAAAAATATTCATATTATAAAATAAACAATCACCTAGGTATTTATAAAATTGATAAGACCTCCATTAGAAATTACTCAACCACTTCAGTTCCCTATCAAAGAAGATATTGATAATTGATATCTTATCATACATGTTCTGCAATAATAAGGGTTTTATTTATTTAATTACCAGATGGAAGGTCCCGAATTTATCCCTTATAATGAATCTTATACAAGAATAACAACTTGATATAACAATAATAATTATATTTGATTATTTGGAAACACCACTTATTAATTTGAAATATATTAGTGGGTTCTGGGATATTATAGAAGTTCCTCTATAATTGGTCAATGCTCTTTAATTTTCCAAAGACAAATCATATATAAAACTGATATCCCATGTGAATAAATCTACCAGATCAGTTATAATAACCACCACAATGAATCCAATAAAAAAAAATATTCATTCTACCAAGATCACATAAAATATTTTTGTGTCTCCTAAAAATAGTAGTAATAACACCCTCGTTAGGGGAGAAATAAAGAGAAAAATAGAAAAATATATTACGATTATAATGATAAGGAATATTTTGTAAAGTCCCGTAAAATTCAAGGGAAATTTTTTCTTAATTTTCTTTAGAATTTTACAAGAGCGCGGTTTCAGACGGAACCTAATTCCGAGGACCGGAGTGCCCAGAATCATTTTCCGAAGTTTGGCTCGGGTACGTTCAGTGAACGAACGAGCGGGTTTTCCTAACTTTTGATCCGGTGCTCGGAATTGAAATCCGAGGGCACCGATGAATTCGTAGCGCCGATATTCGCTTACGGAGACCTTTCCCGAAGTTGCGTTTACAGGTGGGGAGTTGTAAAAATAAAATTGTGAATGTTAAAATAAAAATTGATGTTAAATTTTTATTTTAACATTCACAATTTTATTTTTACAACTCCCCACGTGTAAACGCAACTTCGGGAAAGGTCTCCGTAAGTGAATATCGGTGCTACGAATTCATCGGTGCCCTCGGATTTCAATTCCGAGCACCGGATCAAAAGTTAGGAAAACCCGCTCGTTCGTTCACTGAACGTACCCGAGCCAAACTTCGGAAAATGATTCCGGGCAATCCGGGCCTTGGAATCAGGTGCCGTCTGAAACCGCGCTCTTGTAAAATTCTAAAGAAAATTAAGAAAAAATTTCCCTTGAATTTTACGGGTCTTTACATTACTCCCACCTCAGGGCTTTACGTCCCCGTAAAGCTTCAACTCACACTTAAGGGAAACAAAGTAGTACTGAGCACGCAACTGAGCTTTACGCTCCCATATGCTCACCTGAAGATCTCGTGCTACCCGAGAAGCACCCCAGAGGAAGCAACCGTTCACGTAGAACCTGCTCCTGTCGATCCTCGATCTCTACTAGAACCTCTGTGCTTGTCGCCCTGTCATCGACGTCCAACTCCCCGGGGTCGATGACGTGTGAAGAAAAATACACGTATCTCCACAGCTGAGACACGTGGTGGACATTATGCACCCGGTGCGACTGAGGTGGTAGGGTCAAGCGGTAAACCTCCTCGCCTACTCTGCTGAAGATCAAAAGGGTTCATCGAACTTCGGAGATAACATGCCGCCTCGGCCACATCTCCGAAACCTCATCGGGTTGAGACCGTATAAGAACGTGTTCGTCACCCTCGAACTCAAGAGGTTTCCCTTTTTAGGTTAGAAATGAAACTCAAAACTCCTGCTGCCACAAGGGTAGGTTTGACCAACTCAAGAGTGATCGGTCACATCCTCTTATGCCTGAGTTTAACAAGTGCTGCCCAGGGTTTCCTTTTCGCCGACCAAGGAAAACCCATTCCGACGTTTGCCTAAAACAGTCAACCGGGGTATGATTTGTGAATCAAAACCATACCCAGATCAACGTCGTAATGCCTCTACGCTGCCACCAATAGATTCCAACCGAAACTCTCGCCTCGAGGTCAAATCACACCGTCGGCGTAAGTGTGATTATCGAGTCTCCTCCCAAAGGTATCTCCAGACGTGAGGGTCAAGTCTACGGCTTACCCGGAACCTCTAGGTCTGGGACATGATTCGTGGAAGGGTAGAATGATTGGTTCATATGTCTATAGATATGGCAGCTCGTAGTAGACATAATTCATACCCCGAATCATTCTTAGAGCTCCTGGGTCACACTCCTTGACCGCAATGCAGCTATTCTCCTCCCCAGCCCTCCTGCTCCCTGAGCCTGACGGGGACTACTAAGTTGGGTGGTCGTAACATGTCGAAATGTACACCACCACATGCTGCTCTCCAAGCTCCGCTTCCACGTCTGCTACCCTGAAGATTCATCTGTCCTTAGCACTTCCTCCTCCTGAAACATTTTACACGCCCGAGTCTCTGAGACTGGCGCTAGTTTCCTACCTTTCACTGCTAACGTTCACAACCACAAAGGTTCTCTCTAGCATCCTAACATAGGTAGGAATGCATAGAGGAAAAGAAATGGTTCGGATGTACTTTAGACACACTTCGCTCAGAAGTTCGAGTCTAAAGAACTGATCACAACGTAACCAACGAGTACCAAGATTGATTGGTAAGCCACGTTGAGTGCTCTGCTTCCGACATGTCGTACTGTCGAAGCTGTATTAGCTCCAGAAAACTCACAACCACCTCCTCAAGCTAGTCCTCAGCCGCCTACGAGTCAGGCTCACCTCGAAACTTGAGGGATATCTGATGCTAAAACATATGTAAGGCACTAAGCCTGTGAGTCTCTACTAGTATCCAAGCTAGGAGTAGAACTCTAGCAACCGCCTCCATCCAGTCCACTGCTGCCTGGGAAATCTGTCTCGCCTCGTATCCTCAGAGGCCTCTACTGCTGAAACTCGTGCATCGCGCTCTGCTAGCGTGCACCGTCAGCTAGTGGCATCTGCTGCCTAACGGGTGGTGGTGCTGCTGGTACACCACCCGAAGGTGCCAACACTGAAAAAGGGGCCCTGCACCGGAGTCTCCCTGCTCGGTGGGACATCATCGAGAACTCTCTCGGAACTCCAGCTAACTATCTGCATGGTGACATCCTGAACAGATGTGTCACGGTCAACAATTTATACCTGGTGAGCTGACCTGGTTTGAGCTGACTTTATACTTTTTGGGAAACACACACGCAATCAGTGTTTTCGTGTATTAAGTCGGAAATCAGATGTCAGGGTCCTGGTGTACGGATACGTCGGCCGCCGCACCAACACTGGACTCCCTGGACTGATAACCACACTCAATACACTAAACACTATTGCTTCACATAGAGAAAAGATCATATTCTGCGGTAGAACCGACCGCCTCTGATACCAATTTATCACGACCCGAGGGCGGGTCGTGACATATTTTTTTATAAGCGTTATTCCTAGGGGATATAATATCTTACCTAAGCAATAACAATGTAATTCTATTTAAAATTTGGAATCGAAATGAATTTGGAATTGATGACTGAAATGAAAATTTCTCTTAACGTAATATTTTAGGGTAGAAAATCCAATATTGTTTCATATTTAATTAAATCATTCTATGATAGATGAATCTTGAAAATAAGAACCGGTTATGTGATGTACATATGTTACTTAAGTATCCACCATCCCATTCTAGTAGGAATAAGAATGGTTCTATGTTCCATGTATGGGAATATAAAATTTTTGTGACTGGATAACCTAGATAATTTTTCATTTGAGAAGATGATATTCTAAATCCAAACTAAATAAATAAATCATGAAACCAATTACATTTTTAATGCATATGTTGATTTCTTCAACATATCAATTTTATAAGTTAATCATTAATAGGGAAAAAAATTGATGTCATATGAGGAAGAACTTGTTTCAGTTCCAAACAATCTCTACAAACTCTTAGGATTCATACCTTCATGAGTAGGAGTAAGATCAACATCTGGAAATATTTTTCCTAAATTATTGTTTACAATACAGATTAGTTAATTTCATTATTTTATTTATACACCTTCACCTAAGGGAAAGACTTATATGAACATGGACTCAAAGCCTCTAATCAATAAATATGTAGTAGATGTAGAATATGTTATGGAATAAATTTTTTCAATAGACTTCAATAAAGAGAAATAGTGTCTAGTGAGCTAACACATGATACAAAACCCAAAATGCATAATATCTAGTGATTTCAATAAGAAAATGAATTTACTCAGGAATCATCTTGGTATCTTATATATACAATTATGTTGGAGGGAAGACTAGTAAGTGAATCATTATTTGGTCAATATTGAAATATTCGATGACCAGATTAAACCAATTTGTAGTCATCCAAATTCTTCCATGATTTATGTCATTCTCAAGGGTATTTAGTAAATGTTTCATCAACTCATCACCCTTAGGATAAGAAATATCTTTATTGCTAGAAGCTTAAAAAATAATCTGGCAATATCATATCCTAAATTAACTAGATGTTATCCTAACCATGATCTCGATTTTCAGTAAGCTTCACCTCTCAAGTGAGTATATAGAAGCACTCACCAAGGATATTTTAAACCATGAATATGAAGGGGCTGATTTTATTTAATTCATATGGTCTTTTTATTCATATAGAAATGCCAAGAGTCTATCTTACAAATACATTTTAAGAAATTGTACATTACATGAAAGACAGAAAATAAACATGTACACAACAATTTAATTGATAATAGTTCTTGGATCAAAATATTAATAGTCAAGGCCCTTTGATGCTTAGGCTACAGTGAGGATGCATTTTAACCCTCTAGACCAAAAATTTTAGGAAATGACAAATTTTGATATAAGTAGATTGGAAAAGATCAGACTGAGGAACCAATTTTGAGACCACATTTATGACTTCATGTTCATGGTTATTCTCCATGAATCAACATTGACTATATTATTGTGAATGTCATGGAGCCATATGCATTGGAAGATATCATTATCTTACCACCAGTCCCTTAAATACTCTCTCAATGGAAATTTTGTGTAATAGATGTCGTTAATTCCTCGTCATGAATGTATGAGTCTCAATATATAGATATAGTGTTATGAAATATGTTAGGGAAGTGTTTTGTGCTTGATAAAACCTCTTATATAACTTCAAAAATTCCCTTGAAATGAGCTCCATTAATACCTGGAGAAAACTATGTGAAGAATACATGTTTAAAAACAATAAATTCACAGGGAAAACACATTATCTATGAAAAGTATCTAGTCATATGTGTTATATTTGAAAATAGACCAAAGAATACAATTATTTTCAATCTATATTCATGTTAAGAAAAATACCCCAAAGGGAATCCACTACCAAGGAATTAAAATACATGTGTTTAATCCATTCACATTAACCTATATAATATCATATATATGACCAATGTATTTTGAATGATCTATAGTCTCATTAAAAAGAACTATTTTTTGGACACGACCCCAGTTTCATAGTGTTGGTCCCTTATTTTATTACATTGGAATATAAATAATGAAAATTCATACTGATGGATGAATTAGATTAGTATATTCAGGAATAAGACACAATCATAAGTTCAACATTAAAATTTAAAATGAAATACATCGTATATGTTTTGTTGGTAACATCCACAACTATACGTTTATCCATCGAGTGCATTCATAATAAACATTTCTTCCTTGAGAAATTGATACATAAAAAAGGGGTGAGCTACAATGCTGAGGAAGGGTATGAAATATAGTTGATGCATAAATAATAAAGCAATATGAGTAAATAAAATTACACATTCCATTAAAAATGACCATAAACAAAATTAGGAAGGGATAAGAGCTGAATAAATAATTCCATAATAAAACTGAATCTTGGGTTTCTTCTAGTCAAACCACCAAATGAAATATCATGTACTAGTTTTATAATTATGGAATGAAAAATGTGGGAAATCATAATCATACCTTTATGGCCTCATTCCAAGACCACAAATAACCCTTTTCTCAAGGCCTCATGCCATTACCTAGTGTGTCTTATAAGAACAACAGATGCACAAAGGGGATATAGTGGGAACCACTTGAACCTTACTAAGTCCAATTAATTCCTCATATGAATGGGGATAAAAATAAACAATATATACATTCATATTGAATTAAATATCTGAAATGTAAATAACATTCCCTGAACATTATTCGTAAACACTAACCATTCAAAGTAAATGGGTGAATGTATTTAAGATTGCACAAACAGAGTCAAACTAATAATAAACCATTAAATTAAATTAGGTAGATAATATCATAAAATATTAATCCCAATAATACAAAGGAAATCTAAAAGAGTGTTGAATAGATGAAGATACTCTTATAAAATCATCGAGTTATTCTTGACATAAATATTCTATTACATTCACATGAGAAGTTCTTTTGGAAAACATTTTGAATAAAACAATAACTGATTTAAGATAGTATTTTCAAAAAAATGTGATTTTTTAAATATAATAATTTCTAAAAATAGATTATAGAGTTCCATTGGATGCATGCAAGAATTTGAGAAATTGCATTGAATCTTGCTTGTAATTCGGAAAATTTTCTTGAAGGATCCTTTTGAAACATATATCTCACCAGAAATGAATGTAGGATTATGGTTGGTAGAAATAGATAGAAAATTATAACAGAATATTTTAAGATTATATATGAATATAAATTAATTTAATTGAGCTGAGTATAGAATAAGATTAACCCTAATGAAATTGGAGGTTTGGGTATGAACCCTTACCATAAGTCAGAAGGTGTACTTCACTTGATCTTAATGACCAGATTAATAAAATTTAGGATCATAAATTAATTAGTACCAAATATCCTATAAATTTTATTTATTTATTATGACAATATTACGTTTATTCATGTCCATTTGATGTGTTAAGATATTCAATTTCACTGTTTGGGATTATTTTATTCCATGGTTTTCATGATCGGTTTACATATACTCATGTATGGATAAACATGTAGAATGAGAATGGTGTTCCAAAATAAAATATTTATTTTATTATTGAACTACTATATGATTACATGTTCATAAATTTCTTTGGTAATTGTAAGTTAGGATGAATCACTGTATAAAACATTAATGAAAATTGGTATGGTTAATTGGCGGTTCTTGATCACAAGGAATTTATTTTGATTTATAAATTAATATCATGTGTAAAAGCGGATTCGAAAACATTAAATTAATTATAATACATATATAATTTTTAGGATCAACCGTAAAAATGGATTAATGACCAGAATGTAAGATGGTAAATGAAATTGAAAACATGTCGTCCTTGAATGTGATAAATTAACACAACTTAGATGGTTTTTTCATTTCTTGTGTAATTGAATTGGAAAGGAGAGGTGATAAATATTACTTCATTTGTCATAACACAATTTAAGTAAATGTTTGTTACTTTATTCATCATAACATTTTGTTAAAATGAGGATATGAATGAAAATGAAAAGAAATGAACTTGATATAAAAAAAGGAATTGTGGAATTTACCTGTTGAAGTAATATTCCTTGAGAGCCTCATTAGGGGAGATGTTTTTGTCTTTTTATCAGACCATGGGTTTCAAGACATGGGGGAGAATATTGGGAGGATATTTGAGATGAATTTTGAAAAATCAAAAGTATTTAGTGGAGTGAAGAGAAGAGCGAGAGAGGGGTTTTATAGTTGAGGAGTGGGGTGATTTCTGAATATCTTATTCATTATTTTATTATTTCCCTCGAGAAAACAAATAGTGTTAATTAATTTGATCCATAATAGTAACAAGTTTATTTGATGTTTAACCAGATGTTCTAACATTATCCACGATTCTAGGAATAGTGAATATGACTGATATTGTATATATACGGTAAATTGCCGTATTTTACTATTCAAAAAAAAATTTGATTATTTCCGAAAAATCCTAAAAATTCACCCTAACCATTTTTCAACACGTAGATTTAAAAAATGAACTTCCTTTTTTGAAAATAATTTTATTAATTTATCTAATTTAAATTTTAAATAAAACCTTAATTTATTTGGAAAATAACGATTTTAAAACAATAATTTTTTTATATCACCTTGAAAAATTAATCAAGATCTCATTATCTTATATCCTAAATAAATAAAATATTAATATTATTTACTATTCATAAGGGTCATATTACTATTCATATTACTATTCATAAGGGCATGTTACTATTTATCATAAAATAAGTTTAACTTATCTGACTCTAAATATCATTCTTAACGCAAACATGTATGTCACATTTTAAAAATTTCAATCACAGAGTTGGAAAAATTATGTTTACTGGCTAGGCTATATCAAATTTATGTTTTTTGGAGATGTAGTGTTTCGTGAATTTATTTTTAAATCCTTGGGGTGTTACATTCTTTACTCCTTAAATTAATTTAGTCCTTGAAATTCCAGAATTTTACCTCAAAAAATATTTGGGTAGTTCTTTATCATAAGATCTGCATGCTTCCATGTTGCGTCTTCGATTCTATGATTTTTCTAAAGTATCTTTACCATACGAGTTCTTCATTTCATCAACACATGTTCTTTTGTTTCCAGAATCCATATAGGCACTTCATAGTAAGATAGGTCAGGTTCCAATTCTATTCCTTCAGAAGTGAGGACATGCATTGTGTCTAGCATGTACTTCCTCAATAATGAGACGTGGAACACATTGTGTACATTAGATAGGTTGGGTAGCATATCCAAATGATATTAAATAGATCCAATTATTACAATTATTTTGAAAGGTCCTATGTACTTTGGTATTAGTTTCCCTTTCTTCCCAAATCTTATATCACCATTCCATGGATATAAATTTATGAAAACATGATCTCCCACTTGAAAATCCAAATCCATCATTTGATTATGAGAAGAGGTTTATTTTTACTTTGATATGGCCATAAATAGTCTTCACCTTCGCTTTTATTTCCTCCACAAGATTGGGTATCACTAGCTTCCATTCAACAACTTCATCCCCACATGTTGGTATACTAAATCTCTTTCCATACAATGCTTCATATAGTGCCATTTTAATACTGGAATGGAAACTATTAATGTAGGAAAACTCCACTGAGGAAAATTTCTAATCTCATATACCTTTAATGTCGAGTGAGAATGATATCAAAATGTATTATATTTTTTGGATCATCCTTTCTGATTGCCCATCGGTTTGAGGATGATAAGCAATACTCAAATGAAGCCCAGTATCCAAAGATTTCGAAATACATTTCCATAATTGTTTTGTAAATATTAGATTGCGATAAGACACTATTGAAAGAGCTACTCCATTATGTCTTACAACTTTATTGATATAGAGTTTTGCAAGTTGATCTAGTGGACAATCCTCCCTTATGGGGATAAAATGTGTAGATTTTTTAATATGATCAACATTTACCCATATTAAATCATTCATTCATGGAGTTCGAAGTAATCTAGTGATAAAATCAATGGTGATGTCATAACATTTCCATAAAGGAATAGATAGAGGTTTCATTAATCCTATAGGATGTTTTCATTTGGCCTTCACTTATGGAAAGACTAAACATGAGGATACATACTCAAAAATTTCCCACTTCATGTTGTCCCATAAGAAATATTCATTAAAATCACAATATATTTTAATGTTACCATGGTGTATATAGAAATTCAACCTATGAGCATAATCCAATAACTCACATTTCAGCTCGAGTATAGAGGGAACACATTGCCTCTTCCAAAAATTTATAATTCCATATTTAAATATGAAGTCATCAGACCTTCCATCTATCACATCATTGATTTTCTTTTGTAGGTTCTCATCACCATGATGATAGCTTTTAATCCTTTCTAATAAAGATGGTTTGGAAACTACTTGAATAAGTAATGATGATTCACCTTCTTTGATAATTCGCATTTCTATCCTTATTAGATCCATGAAAATTGGATCCCTTTAAATCCTCAATTTGTTTGAAACTCTATGATCCTTCGTTCTCAATGAATCAACTACCTTATTTCCCTTTCCCAGGTGGTAGTTTATCGAAAAATCATAATACATGAGTTATTCAAACCATCAACTTTTATTCATTTTTAGTTCATTCTGTAAGAAGATATAATCAAGACTCTTATGATCAGTATATATCTCACATCATTCACCATAGAGATAGTTTTTTTATATTTTTAAAGCAAATATTACTATAACTAAATCAAGATCATGAGTAGGGTAGTTTTTTTCTTGAATTATTAACTACCTGGATGCATAGGAAATAACTCTATCATTATGTATAAATACACAACCAATTCTTTTCTTTGATGCATCACTATCGATCATAACCCCATCATTACCCAAATAGTATATTTTTATGGGATAATTCACAAATATCCCCTCCAATTCGTCAAAACATTCCTCACATTCTTTTGTCTATATGAAATTAACACCTTTACGTGTAATCTTGGTCATTGGTTGGCTAAACGGGAAATGTTCTGAGTGAAACCCCAATAACAACCTATTAAACCAAAAACAACTACATACCTCAGTTATGTTCATTAGAGTAAGCCATTCTTGACCAACCTTTTTCTTCATTAGATCAATAGATATTCTATCCTTAGAGAAAATGTAGCCATTAAAGGAAACTGATTGAAGCCAAAATTCACACATTCAAAACATCCCATATAAGTCATTCCTTCTAAGAGACTATAGAATATTGTTCAAGTGATTTTCATGATATTCATATCTTTTTTAGTATACTAATATATAATCAATAAACACCACCACAATGTCATCAGAGATATTCCATGAATCCCCTCTTCATTAGAACTATGAAGACAGAGGGTTCATTAGTCATTCCAAAAGGCAGAACTGTTAACTCATAATGCCCATACCTAGTTCAAAACGCTATCTTTAGAATATCTTCCTAATTTAATCTCAACTGATGATATCCAGATCGAAGTAAAATCTTCTAAAAATATTTACCTCTATGAAGTTGATCAAAAAAATCATCAATGCGAGGTAGGGATACTTGTTGTTTTTTATTATAGAATTGATCTCCTAGTAGTCAAATAACAACCTCATATATCCATATTTACCATAAAAAAATACTAGGGGCTCCACATAGAGAGACACCGGGGTGAATAAATCCATTATCATTCAATTCCTTTAGCTTTTTCTTGAATTTTAAATATATCATTTTTAATATTATATAAGGATTAATTGATTAAATAATTAAATAAGAAATTAAATCAATGGAAAAATCAATTTCCGGCTCTGGTGGAGGTCCATGTAAATCATTTGGAAACACATAAACATATTATTAAAAAATATATACATTCTATATTTGAAAATTTCTTTCCTCACCCATAGATATCACATTCCCTTCCACCACAACAATTCAGTTTTGTAGAGCTATTGTGGGTGGATCTAGATAAGAATTAGATGGTGAGGTTTATGCTCTAAAGACCCGGGATCCAACACCATTCTAAAAAAGAATAACTTCCCTCTTATGGAAATTGATCTTCACATCATAATGTGAAAGGAAACTCATTCCAAGTGTTATATCAAATTCAATAATTGGTATGATGAGAAGGTTAGAAATTGAAGCATGTTTGTGTTTTAAGAGGGGGACTAATCGACACATCAGTGTTGCAACGTGTAAGATCCCAGTTTTTTGAAAGGAATGTTTTTTTGTGTTTTGGGTTGAACGCTTTGTTTTGGGGGATTTAAAAAGTTTCTTGAATGTGTGAGAGGCCTTGGGGTGTTCCGAGGGCTCAGGGAATGGAAGAAGGGAATTCTTGGAAAAGCATACCAAGGCGCACGACCTGCGCACGGTCAGCCAAACTGTGCGGCCTGCCTAGGCGAAACCGTGCAACCCTCCCTCCTCTGGAAAGAAGCGAGCGCAAGGTTTGCACATGGTTTTACAAACCATGGGGATAAATCGTGTGACTTATCCTCCTCCGGGTAGTGGCATGCGTATGGTTTTCCAAACCATGTGGACAAATCGTGCGACCAATTAGTGTTGAGAAAATTTACAAAATTTCCACTCTAGGATTTTTAAACCCCACTCATGATTTTCCTCTGTTCCTCCTCTCTTCGCCTTAGGCACGAACCAAACCTCCCATGGACTTCAACATATCAAAATTCTATGATTCTAATGCATATTTGGTGTCGTTGGTTGCGGATCGAAGATCCAGGTAAGGCTAATCTCATCCTTGGTTCTCTTTTTTGGTTTAGGGTTTAAATATTCTCTCCCTCTCGTTCCGAAGCTCTAAATCCGTATATTTTGGGTGAGTTTTAGGTTAAAGCTCCAAAGGATGGTTGGATCGATGTCTATGGAATCAATTGAGGGTGTGTTCAACAGCGGTTATGAGTTTTGTGGTCCACACGTTATATACCATAGTTATTTGAGTAACATTGGGCATGTTGGGTTATGTTATTGTTTTCCTTGGTGATGTTTTACATAACCTTGGAATGTTTGGAATTAATGGTGTTTAAAATGGAAAATGGGGACCCTCACGATCCCTATGGGGTGTGTTGGGATTGACTTGACCTAATTGGGTCCATCCATGGGATGAGCCAGCTTCTCTAGTGCTTAGGGATTGTATTTGAACAAGTTACCTTGTTATAATTAAGGGTAGAGACTTTAATGAATATGATGACATGATTGGTTGAACATGGAATAGATGTTTGGTGATGTACATAGACTTGGAAATAACCAATGGGTTAATTGGAATGGGATGAATGGTTGAATCATGGAAATGGTGAGCGGGTTAAATGGATTAATGTGTAAATTGATTAAAGACACTAATGGGATGGGTTATGGGTTTAGTGTTGAATTCATGGTGAGTTAGGCATAACACGTGGGAATTCGGTGATTGTTTATTTGATGTGAAAGGGGTAATGTGTTAATGGGTTAAGGCATTATGTTGAATTCCCATGTGGGGTATTGTGAACAGTGCTTGCCGTGCGGAAATGGTTTGGATGGTTGAAGGTTTCTTATATATAAGCATGTGAACATGGCTTCGTAGAGTGGGGTATGACATGAGGATCTATGCCCACGGGTCGAGTGAAGACTGAGGCACTAAACTCCACCCTAAATGAAAGGGTTAGGAAAGGGGACTGAGGGTCGATTCTCCTAACAGTTGCATCCACCCAGACGGAGGCTTCTAGGTGTGGATATGGTTTCTATGAGGGACTTAGTCCTAGTGAGATAGGATAATGACGTGTTTACCCTCTTGCATGTGATTTTCGGCCTTAGACCCATGTAACCTAATGTATAAGGTTAACCCGTGGGAATGTGATGAAATAGTTAATGAGCGTAATTGGTGTGAAATGAATGGTAACAGAATGAAAATGGATTTGGCTCTAAACTGGTTAATGGAACATTAAATAATTACTTGGCATTTATCATTCATTTCCCTTTTTCATGCACAACTGTTTATACTGGTTGTTTTGTAGACACCGTTGTTGGTGGCCTGTTGAGTTGTACTAACACCCTTCTCATGCTGACGTTGGGTACCTAAGTAGAATTCATGTTTTCAGGTCGGGAGAAGGGCAAGGGTCCTTGCTAGACAGTGAGTGGCATGTGTAGCACATGGTGGAGGATCCGGACATGGATTTGGGACTATTTTGTGGATTTTGCCTGTTGTCTTTATTTTGGGCCTTGTTCACATTTTCACTTGTATCATGATATGAATATTTACTGTTGGAAATATTGTTATACATGTTCCTTGTTTATTGGTTGTGGTTTTCCATTATATTCTTATTCTGTTGTGGCTTACTCTGATAAAAAGGGGATATAGTCTCCCCACTTGACCTCATTGACCCCCGCTGCTAGTTTCCAGTCTTTGGCATACAGGGAGGCACGCTTAAGTTCATGTAACCACCCAGCTCGGAGCACCGGTTATGTGGCTTCCGGGTCAGGGACGTTACAAAGTGGTATTAGAGGAGGTCTTTCTTCTCCTTCTCTAAGGTCTTGTTATTTGGGATTGGTAGCCAAGGGTTAGGATGTTAAGGACATGGTAATGAGCTCGTTCATGGGAGTATCTAACCCATGTACGAGGGAAAATTCAAGTCACCCTGGGTGAGGATTGTTATTCCTGGTTGTGTGTTGTTACAGTTGATGATAATACAACGTTGGGTGATGTACACGTGGTTTGGTGTGATTGTTTTTTGATATTTGTCTCGTGGCCTTAACGACACGAGTATTTGTATTCGTGCATCATTTTAGGCACCTAGGGAGGTAGGTGACATGCATTTTGTTAGGCACACGCATGGGGTGGGTGTGTAAGGCATGAAGGTTGGGTGCATCATGCATTTTATGAAACCATGAAGTAATGAGAAAATGAAATATATGGGTTTGAAATGAAGTGGAAAATGTTGTCTAAAACGTTGTGTGAGATTAGTGGTAGTGTATGGTTGTCTACCCCATATGGACCATGGCATGCGGTAGGGATGGTTGGAGTGGTTGTAGCTAGTGAAGAGCATTTGTTTTAGTTGTGAAATTTTATGGTGCGTGTTCTAAATCACATGCTTGGCATTGTAGAGAGATGCCTCCATGACGACGATTGCCAGTTGGGAAATGGGAGGTTGTTTCTAAGAACACTCATCCAGTAGAGGATCAAGAAAATGTGGTGATCAAAGAAGGTGGAGAAGACCAGTTCTGAGAGAACATGGCTCACCTGTTGAAGGGGATGTATCATGAACCAGGGTGGATTGCATCGAATATGTTTGAGCTGACCATGAAATTCCAGCTGCATCACCCTCCGAATTTCAATAGAGAGGGTGGGCCAGAGGCAGTGGAGTTCTGGTTAGAGTCCGTCCAGACGATACTGGATCATTTGGAGACTCTGATTGAAAAACGAGTGAAGCTGACCATTTATATGTTGTGGGGCAAGTCTAGGCATTGGTTGAAAATTCAGGGTGAAATCGAGCAGGCTAAAGGAATGTCGTGGAAGGATTTTCATGAAATGTATTTGGAGCATTTCTACCCAGAGACTTTGAGGTAGGAGCGGGCTACAGAGTTTATGATCCTGACTCAGAGATTTTTGTCGGTGATGGACTATGCTAGTCGCTTCACTGATTTGAGATGCTTTGTCCAAATGTTAGCAGGGGATGAGGCAGTGGTAGCAAGACATTTCCAGAATGGGCTAATACATGAAATCAGGTCTCAAGTAAATATCTTCCATTTGAAGTGGTTCACAGAGGTAGTAGATCGGGCATTGATCTCAGAAGGAAACTTGAAGGGAGCTTCGGGTAGTGGGCTTGTGGTGCCAGTGGGGTAGAAGATTAGTGCATCTACCGAGGGTCGGAAGCGACGCCATGAGAGCTCACAACATGGAAGAAGTGTGCAAAGTGGCTGGAAGAGAGGGTCTGCCTCTCAGAGTGTGGATCAGGTGTTCTCATATCAGTGTGGTAGGTCGGGAAATATGTGTGGTTAGTGTCCTCAACATTCAGTTTAGTGTTGTTCATGCGGTAGGATGGGACATGTGCAGAGGTTCTGTAGGTATCCTCCGCAAGCAGGTGAGCATGATGGTGGAAGGAAGGTACCAGATACGGGAAAGGGATCAGTTGCCCCGTATTAGGCAGGTAGTTGGAGATCCACGGGCCGTACTGGCAGGGGCGGTAGACGTGGAACTCTAGGGAAAGATTGCTCATGCCAGTAGGGAAGTGTAGCATAGGGAGTTCAGAATGGAGCCCAAGGTAGAGGGGCAAGTTAGCTTCAGGCAGCTCAGTTTGCGCCTGGTGATGGTGAGGTCGGACCGTCGACTGTTCGAGGTACGATCCTTATAGCTTCTACATTTTCCAGTGCATTGATTGATACGGGTGTCACACACTATTTTATCTATTATAAACATGTGGTAGTGATAGGGTTACTTGTACAGGGACTTTGTGGTGTGATGTCAATTGACAACCCGTTGGGTGTGTGGGTTGAGGATATCAAGTAGTGCAAGGGATATGCCTTGGAAGATGGTGGGTATTGTTTTCTATGAAATTTGTTCGTTCTCGAGATGACATGGTTTTACCTAATCATGGGAATGGATTGGTTGGTGTTTTATAGGGCGCACATAGACTGTTATCATTTCAGAGTATCGTTCAGGTCGCTTGAGGGTGACGCTTATGTTCACCGTGGCGAATGGGATGTTCGAGCAAGGCGTGCAGGGCCATTTTATCAATAGATGAGTGGGCTCATGGCCCAAGTGGAATGTCTCATGATCTATGATGACGAAAGAGGGGAAAAACCTATTTTCCCTCCTGTGGTGGAACGGTTCCAGGACGTGTTTCCTGAGGATTTCTCGGGATTGCCACCTGAGAGGGATGTTGAGTTCATAATCGAGTTGCTGCCGGGAGAGGAGCTAGTTTCTATTCCACCATACTGAATGGCACCAGCAAAACTCCAGGAACTAAAGGTTCATCTTGTGGATCTGGAGCATAAGGGGTTTATCCTTCATAGTACGTCTCCTTGGGGATCTTATACGCTTTTTGAAAAGAAGGCTGATGGGTCGATGAGGCTGTGTGTGGACTATCGAAAGTTGAATCAGATGATAGTGACGAATCGATACCATCTTCCTCGAATTGATGACATGTTTGATCAGTTGAGGTGTGCATCATTGTTTTCTAAAATTTATCTGAGGTTGGGTTATCCCCAATTGAGGGTGAGTTATTCTGACATTCCACGGACCGCTTTCCAAATTTGGTACAGGTTACTTGAGTTTTTGGTAATGACATTCACCTTTACCAATGCACTGGCGATGTTTATGGCTTTGATGAACCAGATCTTTCATACCTATCTAGATTAGTTTGTGGTTGTCCTTTTTGACGACATCATAGTGTACTCGAAAACCCCCGACGATCGTGCCCAACATCTTGAAATCATCTTGGGTATGCTAAGAGAGCATCAGTTATACACTGAGCTGTCAATTTGTCAATTCTGGATTGGTGGAGTGAATTTTTTGGGTCACATCATCTCGGAGGCAGGTGTGTCTGTGAATCTAGAGAAAGTGTAGGCAGTTGTATATTGGGAACAACCCAAGAGTGTTTCTGACGTTCGTAGTTTTCTGGGCTTGGCCCGGTATTACCGAATGTTCATTCAGGATTTCTCTCACTTGGTAGCACCACTCTTGGGCTTGACCAAGAAGGGAATCGGGTTTGAGTGGTCTGAGGCTTGTGAGAAAGCTTTCCAATAGTTGAAGAAGCGTTTGACGACCACACCTATCCTGATCTTACCTGATCATGGTAAGAATATGTCGTGTTTGTGATGCTTCTAGTGTTGGACGTGTGGCTGTGTTGATGCATGATGAGCGGGTTGTGGCTTATGGGTCAAGGCAGTTGAGACCCCATGAGCGGAATTATCCAACTCAGGACCTTGATTTGGATGCAGTAGTGTACGCCTTGATTTTCTGAAGGCACTATCTGTTGGTGGAACGGTTTATCATGTTTACTGACTATAAGAGTTTAAAGTACATCTTCTCATAGCGGGATTTAAATCTTCGGTAGCGACGATGGGTTGAATATCTCCAGTCTTTTGACTTTGAGTTGGTGTACATGCTGTGAAAGGGAAACAGTTTCATGGATGCTCTAAGTAGGAATGTTCAGAATCAAGTGGTTCAGGAGTCCAACATTGAGTGGAAGGTGATGGCATTGTTTGCAGAAATGCACCTACAGGTGGATGAGGATAATGGTCAGGTCCCTCTTGCTTCCTTAGAGATGGAGTCAATGCTTTTGGGTCGAGTTAAGGAAGCATAGCTTGATGATCCGCAGTGTTTGGACATGAAATAAAAGCTTAAAGGTGTGGAGCTACCTTCTTGGAGGGTCATTGACAGGGAAGGTGTTTTTCGCATTCGTGATCGTGTGGTTGTGCCAATGTGTGTGTGGGAAGAGTTGATGTGTGAGTTCCATGTGTCAAATTGGGCAGTGCATCCTGGTGTGACCAAGATGTACCGTGATCTCCGAAGGCAGTTTTGGTGGCTGGGAATGAAGAAGGCCGTTGAGGGCTTTGTGGCACGGTGTCTTACCTGTCAGCAGGTGAAGCTGATCATCAAAACCCAGGTGGGTTGTTTCATCCATTGCCCATTCCAGAATGGAATTGGGATGATGTAACAATGGAATTTGTGGTGGGTATTCCGAGGACTCCATAGAATAATAATTCAATTTGGGTGGTCATGGATCAGTTAATGAAAGTGGATCATTTCTTACTGATTCAGGAGACCTATACAGTCGACCAGTTGGGTGAACTGTATGTTCAGGAAATACTGTGGTTGCATGGGGTGCCACGAACCATAGTTTCGGACCAAGATTTGTGTTTCACATCACATTTCTAGCAAGGGTTGCAGAAGGTTCTTGGTACGCATGTATTTTTGAGTACGGATTTCCACCTGCAGATGGAAGGGCAGTCAAAATGTATGATCCAAGTGTTGGAAGACATGTTGAGAGCATGTGTCTTAGACTTTGGTGTTTCTTGTGAGAGGAACCTATCGTTTGTTGAGTTTTCCTACAACAAACGTTTTCAGGCTACGATTCAGATGGAACCGTTTGAGGGGATTTATGGGAGACCATGTAGATCTATGTTGTGTTGGCTAGAGGCCAGTGAATATGATTTGTTGGGGCCATGACTGGTGTAAGAGACTTCAGAGAGAGTATTGTTGATCACGAAGTAGATGGATACGGCTCAAAGTAGGTAGAAGTCGAATGCAGATCGGCGGCGTAGTCCTCTTGAGTTGGGGGGGGGGGTGATAAAGTGTTCCTTCGGGTGTCGACAAGGTTGGGTCAACGGTGGATTTGAAATTAGGGTAAGTTGGCATCCTGGTACGTGGGACCTTTTGAGATTGTGGGGAAGATCGAACTAGTGGCTTAACGATTGGCACTTCCACAGCGATATGTTTGGATGAATGATGTGTTTCTTGTGTCGCAACTTCGATGGTATCAACCTGACCTATCTCATGTGGTTTATGTTGAGGATGTAGAGCTTGAGGCTGATGCGTCCTTTGAGGAGTACCCGGTTCATGTGGTGGATCATAGTGAAAAGGTCTTATGAGGCAAGGATGTGCCATTAGTGCGAGTACTATGGAAGCATGGTAAATTTCAGGAAGACACCTGGGAGCAGGAATCAGATATGCGAGCTCTGTGGCCCAATCACTTCTCTTCGGTGGATCAATGAGGCTTGGAAACTCGGCTCGAGGATGATCCGTTATAAGGTGGGGAGGTTGTAAGATCCCGATTTTTTGAAAGGTATGTTTTTTTTGTTTTGGGTTGAATCCTTCATTTTGGGGGCTTTAAAAAGTTTCTTAAAAGTGTGAGAGGCCTTGGGGCTGTTCCGAGGGACCGGGGCACGAAAGAAGAGATGTCTAGGCAAAGCAGACCAAGGCGCATGGCCTGCGCACGGTCAGAAAAACCATGCGGCCTACCCAGGAGAAACTGTGCGACCCTCCCTCCTCCGGACAGAAGCGAGCGCACGGTTTGCGCAGGGTTTTCCAAACCGTGCAGCGAAACTGTGTGACACCTCCTCATTCGGGCAGTGGCATGTGTGCGGATTGCGCACGGTTTTCCAAACCGTGCAGACAAACTATGCGACCACATAATGTTTAGAAAATTTACAAATTTTCCAATCCATGCTTTTTAAACCCCAATCGAGGTTTTCCTCTCTTCCTCCTCTCTTCACCTTAGGCACTAAGCAAACCTCCCAAGGACTAGAAGAGATCAATTTCCTTCAATTATAAGGTATTTTTGGTGCCTTTGGTTGCGGATCGAAGCTCCGGGTAAGTCTAATCTCATCCTCAGTTCTCTTTTTGGTTTTGGGTTTGCATCTTCTCTCTCTCTCTCGTTCTGAAGCTCTAAAACCATATCTTTTGGGTGAGTTTTAGGTTCAAGCTCCAACGGTTGGTTGGATAGAATTCTAAGGACATGATTGAGGGTGCATTCAACCGCGGTTAGAAGGTAGGTGGTCTACAAGTAATATCCCATTGTTATTTGAGTAAAATTTTGAATGTTGGGTTATGTTATTGTTTTCCTTGGTTATGTTTTGGATAACCTTGGCATGTTTGGAATTAATGGTGTTTAAAATGGAAAATGGGATCCCTCACGATCCCTATGGGATGTGCTGGGATTGACTTGACCTAATTGGGGCCATCCATGGTATGTTCCGGCTTCTCCTGGGCTTAGGGATTGTATTTGAACAAGTGACGTTGTTTTAATTAAGTGTAGATACTTTAATGAATATGTTGTCATGATTGGTTGAACATGGAATAGAAGTTACTTGATGAACCTAGACTTGGCAATAACTAATGGGTTAATTTGAATGGGATGAATGGTTGAATTATGGAAATGGTGAACAGGTTAAATGGGTTAATGTGTAAATTGATTAAAGACCCTAACAGGATGGGTTATGGGTTTAGTTTTGTATGATTAGTGATTTAGGCATAACACATGGGAATTGGGTGAATGGTTAAATGATAAGAAAAGGTTAAGTTGTTATTGGATTAAGGCATGATGTGGAATTCCCATGTGGGCTATTGTGAACAGTTCTTGTCATGGGGAAATGGATTGGATGGTTGATGGTTTCTTATATATATGCATGTGAACATGGCTTTGTATAGGGGGGTATGACATGAGGATCTACGCCAAAGGTTTGAGTGAAGACTGAGGCTCTAAACACCACACTAAATGCATGGGTTAGGAAAGGGGTCTGAGGGTCGAATCTACTAACGGTTGCATCCACCCGGACAGAGGCATCGAGGTGAGGATATGGTTTCTATGAGGGAGTTAGTCCTAGTGATATAGGATAACGATGTGTTTACCCTCTTGCATGTGATTTTTGTCCTTAGACCCAGCTAAACTAATGTATGAGGTTAACCCATGGGAATGTGATGAAATAGTTAATGAGGGTAATTGGTGGGAAATTAATGGTAATGGAATGAAAATGGATTTGGCTCTAAACTGGTTAATGGAACCTTAAATAAGTACTTGGAATTTATCATTCATTTCCCTTTTTCATGCACAACTATTTATACTGGTTATTTTGTAGACACCATTAGTGGTGGCTTACTGAGTTGTACTCACACCCTGCTCGGGTCACCATTGGGTACCTCAGCAGACATCATGTTTTCAGGTCAAGAGAAGGGCAAGGGTCCTTGCTAGATTGTGAGTGGCATGGGTAGCACATGGTGGAGGATCCGGACTTGGAGTCAGGGATATTTTTTGGATTTTTCCCATTGTATTTATTTTGGGTATTGTTCACTTTTTCACTTGTAGCATGACATGCATATTTACTGTTGGAAATGTTTTTATATGTGTTCCTTGTATATTGGTTATGGTTTTTCTCTATTTGGTTATTCTGTTGTGGCATGCTTTGAGAAAAAGTGGGTATAGTCTCCCCACGTGACTACATAGACCCCCGCTGCTAGTCGTCAGCCTTTGGCGTATGGGGAGGTGTGCTTAAGGTCATGTAACCACCTGGCTCGGAGCACTAGTTATGTGGCTTCCAGGTCAGGGATGTTACACAATGATACATCCCCCGGTAATTTTGACTGAAGACATATTTATTAAATAAAATTGGACATGTCTAATTTTCCTCGATCATTAGATGATATAAAAGAATGTGATGATCGAGAATCAAATAACGAATTGGATATGTTCGTAGAAATGATTACAGTATCCAACAACACTTCATTAGGCTCTTCAACCTTAGCAGTTCTAACTACATAATAATGTCATTTCTCACTTGGACTTCATTGGGGAATTACTACCTGATTCCTAAGAAATTCATGTCCATAATGTTCCATCTCTTTACATCTATAATATTGAACATTGGTAGTTTCTTTCTTCCCCTTACAATCACGAGATTGGTTTTCTTTTTCTCTTTAGTTTTAATAGACTCCCATTTATTTCAGTATTATTCAAGGGTGTTTATTCCCACAATTACAAAAGGGTGGATGTTCAACTCATCCTTTCATTACCATTTTTTATTTCATTTTTAGAGTTTTTAGTATCCTTCTTCTTCTCTATAATTCATTGAAAATCATAGAACATAGAAAATTCTTTTCCTTTCTTGATCGCACAAGAGACTATATCATCATATGATGTGAAATTCTAGAAGACTAGTTCCCTTCAAGGGAATGGTTTTAAACCATCAATGAATGGACTAATCTTGATCCTTGTATTACATGTGTATTCTTTAGAATTCCTTACTAACCTTGTGAAGATTTCTTCATACATTGAAATATTCTCACCCTCATTTTTCTTCAGAATAAGAAAATAATATTCCATATATGCATGCTATTCAAATGGGATTTACTTTTCTAGTAAAATATCCACAAAATACCTCCAGTCCATTTCATCTAGTTATAACATCTCATTTGTGTCTTGGATTAATAACCACCACTAATATACATCTCCCGATACATGATAAACTACCATGACAAGCTTTCCTCTTTCGTTACATCCCAAAGTGAGGAATATTTTCTCTGAGTAACATATCCACTACTCATCTACAAATGGTTTTGTAGTCCCACTGAATGAAAGAGGTTTTTTTCACATAAAGTGATCTAACATAGCTCTTCCATGTTGTGTATCAGGATTATCCATACAGGTAAGAATATTATTCTTAACCTAAATTAGTTTTCCCAATATAGTTATAATTTGTTTAGCACTAGTCGTAGCTCCTGATCCACCCTCAGTATCTTGCATATGATGGAAATCCCTAAATGGTATATGTGTGTTCATACGGTTTTCATTACCTCCAAAATGAACCATTTTTAAATAATGGTATGCACTATATTTGGTTATGAATCATAATGTATAATCACAACATAGAAAAATACATTGCATAAATTGAAATCATATGCCTGTATAATCTCATTTTAATAAACAAGGTTTCATTGAGGAAAATTTTATATTTAAATACTTCATAATTTCTTTTTAAATAAAATGTGAATTATCTTATGTATATCCCCTAGGAGTGTCAAAATAGGTGAGTAGTAAGGCACGTTGTTGTGTAAAAGGATACCCCGGGTCAAAACTAAAACACCTTGTTAGATTTTTCACTCCTATGTACATCTGTGCTAGAACCACATCCTTCTATAGTATCCAGAATGGGATATATATTATAGAAATATCCCCATAATATATTACTTACAAAAAATTATAGGATGTTATTTTATGTTTTATCCTCAAATACTATCTTAGGGTTTGGTTCCCAAATCTATGTTTTCTAAATCTAGTTTCATAGATTTCTACTAAACATCCTCTGATACCAACTATAAGGACCTGACCCAACTATCTCGGAGCTGGTGACTTATTTAATTAAACTGTTATATAAACAAGGAATATTCATCATGAAGGATTGAGTAGTTTTTCAATTATGGAAATAAGATATATACATATGTTCAGCATTACAACTTGAAATGAAATTTAACATATACGTTTTTTTAACATCCACAACTATATGTTTATCCCTACAAGTTATTAATAATATATGTCTTCACGTACTAAGAAAATGAAACATAAGAACTATGTGAACTCAAATGCTTAGTATCTGAATGAAATACATTGGAAGAATAAATAGTAAGGCAAGGTGATTAACTTAGTGTACACATTCTATTTAAAGTAAAAAATGAACATAATATGGAAGGGATAAGAGATGAATAAAAGATTCCATAATAAAACATAATCATGGGTATTCTAATAGTATAATAACAACATGAACTAAAAATTAATAGTTTTATAATGATATAATACATAATGTGGGACATCATAAACATACCATTACGGACTCGTGAATAGACCATAAATAACCATTTTGTCAAGGCCACGTGCCATCACATAATTTATCTAGTGAGACCAACCAATGCACTGGGGGGGCTATAGCTAGCCCCATCCCACACTTACTGTGTCAAATTCATTCCTCATATGATCAGTGATAATCATAAACGACATATATATTCATAGTGTAACTAATTTACGAAATGTAAATAACATTCCCTTATCATTAAGCAAAAACACTAACCATTGAGAGTAAATTGGTGAATGGTTTTAAGATAGCACATCCACAATCAAACTAATCAGAAACCATTCAATTATATATGGTATATGATATAATAAAATATTAATCCCAATAATACATACTAAATAAAAATTATCTTTGAAATATATGGATATAATCTTATAAAATTATTGAGTAATTATTTAAATAAATACACTTTTACTTTGAAAAGAAGAGTTATTTTTTAAAAAATCATAGTATAAAACCAGAAAAGTAATGTAATATAGTATTTTCGTAATAAAATATGTGATTTTACGAATATAATCGATTCAAAAAATAGACTATTGAGTATATTTTATTATAATTTAGACATGAAACAATGCTTTAGAGGAGTGACGAGAAACAACAGTGAGGGGTTTTTATAGTGGAGCAGGGGAATGATTGGTGAATACCTTAGTCGTTATTTTATAAATTCCCCCAAGACAACCAATAGTGTTGATTCATGTGACCCATAATAGTAATAAGTTCATGTGAATTCTAACCATGTGTGGTAAAATCATATATGGTTATATGAATAGGTAATTTAATTGATAATGTATATATATGGTAAATTACTGTATTTTACTATTTATTAAAAATTTCAAGTATTTTAGAAAATTCCCAAAAACTCACCACTTCCATTTTTTAATATATATACTTATAAAATGAACACAACTTATTGAATATAATTTCTAAATATTATAAATTTTATTTTTAAATAAAATCATAATTTATTTTAAAAATTAAAATTATAAAACTATAATTAATTTTATATCACCGTGAAAATTTATCATTGAAATCAATATCTTTTATCCTTAGGAAAATATATTTCTAGTTTGATTTTATATTTATATGTTTCATACTAATATTCATATTACTATTCATAATTGTATGTTACTATTCAATAAAAATTATGTTTTTCTTATCAGTCATCAAATATCTTACTGAATGCCACCGTGTATGTCAGTTTTTCAGAATTCAAATCACTAAGGTGGAAAAATTATATTTGCATGCTATGTTATATAAAAGTGGTGATTTTTGAAGATCAATGTTTCATTCATTTATTTGTAAATCATTGGGTTTTTACAACTATGAATCATTAATGGAATTAATAAAAATCAACGTTGATGTAGAAGTGATTGAGGATTGGTCAGATTCTCTCTCATCCTAAAAAAATTCAGTTACATTAGATGATATCATCCATTAAAAATAAAATTTTCCATCATATTGTGATATTAAATATTCCCTATAATATTATTTTGGATTTAACGATTCTCTATATATCCTTATGAATCCAAAATTATCATACACCTTCATCTTTTGATTATAGTGAGAAAAGGGAATAAATAAGATAATCTCAAAGAGTTCCTATGATATTGATGGAGGGAATTTTAAACACCATCAATGAGCTCAAAAAAATTAATCTTGGTGAAAAATAATATATAACAGCTGTATTTATCAGTACCACAATACACCTCAAGTAATTTGAGATATATATCTCCATCATCAAATGAATATGAGATAAATTTCCCAGAAATCTCACCCGAATGGCTGATATGGATACCACAAATAACCATAATAATGTATCTGAACCACTCTACCATGGAAAAATCAAAATTTTAGAAGATAATTATATGAAACGTCATCTAGGAACAATAATAATCATACTTGCCTTTGAATATCATTCCCATTATGAAAAATGATGATGAGATATATTCCATTATTAATTTTAGGAATCACAACTTGAAATGTTTGAATATTAACCTTTTTCATCCCAATTAATGAATTAAGAATTGATGTCACTATTTTATTTTAAGACCTCATCCTCATGGATGGGTATTTAATCCATAACTAGATTTATATGACCCCAAAAGATGAACATGGAACTATATTTAGGTTACTACATGGGATTTTTGATATCAAGTAATTTCCATTAGCATAAATTATATTGAATCCAAATATCACTATTCCGTACACTATATATTTTATACATTTCATGGGAAAAATATAGAATTCATTGGGGATAAACAGGTTGTCAAGTATCAAAAATATTGTATTCTTATGTCTAATCATTAAATATTTTCTAAAAGTACAACATCACATATAAAAAATTATCCCCCCAAAATTTTCTTTAAGGGTTACATCAGGGATATTTTTTTACTATTGGGGAATTCTATTATGATATCACTGTTACGCGAAAAAATAAAGGAAAACCTTGATATCCCTCATTCTCAAAATATCAAAGATCTTATGGTTTTCCTATGGAATATAACCTATTTTTGATTAATTTTATCCAATATCATGAGAAAAGTTTTGTGCATCACATAATTGATGATGAAGGGGTCACCTTTCTATGGGATGAGTATTTTTATAACGTATTTGAATGTATTGTGAAATATTTTCTTCACCCCATAGTTATAATTCAACTAGTTTAAGGGAATATTGTAGTCATATATGTGGTCACCTTGGAGTTATCACAAAATTCCCTTATTTCCAATAAAAATGTTGTGAAAAAGGAAAGTACCATATACTACTTTAGTAGAACGATTTTAGACACTAAAATATGATGTTAAAAAATTGAATTTATCTTATAATCATTTATATATATAATGAACAATCCAATGCAATATCTATAACATCACATAGCTCATAAATTTTATCATGTTGATATTATTGAGTACATCATTCATTGGACAATGTAAACAAGCTTCTGGAATAATGTGTAATTGTTCCAAATTATTTATGTAATCATTCTATTTCTGATAAGTTAGTTTAAGGGTTGGTGTTGGAATATTTCCTTTCTGGACACCCTACCCTAAAATGTTTACTTGTGTGTAAAGCTCTCTTGGATAAAGTATCATTATCTAGAAATGAAAATTATAAAATATGGGAGATATAATTTTCTCGATCCCCTAGAATAATGATATAAAAAAGAATTTATAATGGAAATATCAATAATGTTGGCCTAGGGATTATATATGATTCCCAAGTGAAGATAGTACTTCAATATTCAGTTATACTACTAGAGAGTTTCAACCATAATTATATTGAATACAAAGCCCTAATTCTCTGATTAGATCTGACCTATTGATACAGGTGTCCTTAGTATACATGAAGGGTGATTTAGAGTTGGTAATTTGGAATTTCAATAGTGAAAATTACAATAGGAAGGGAGAATGGATTCCATTTCGTGATAGTTTAAAATTGTTGATAACTGAATTCCCCTCAGAGCCAACACTATCTCATGTTTGCAGTCTTATACCGACATTGAAAATAAACAAGCCAATATTTCCATATCCATAAATGATTTAGAATGGAGTGATATTCTCATTCTTATTTCACATCATTTGGTGGTATCAATATTCATCAATAATTCAATTGACGTGATCAATGAGGTTAATACCCCCCATTGAATAGATATAACTGTCATTCGACCTAGCTAGTAACATAATTTGGTGGATTCCACCTCATAGACTAACTCTTAAATGAGATGCTCCCATCAAAATGGGCCAAAATAATATATCTAATGATGTGTTGAAATTATTTTCATTTATGATTCCCCAGATTCCACAAATGTACTCTATAAAAAAGTATTTGATAGAGACCTCCTTATTTTTATTGAAGGAGAAAAAACTCTGACTATCATATAGGATGTCCATATAAATGCCTATACTGCTCATCAGTCAGGATCTACGCTCTTCTATAATATTAATTGACATGGATACTTCATACCATTAATGATATCAGAAAATAAAATGTTTAAATAGAAATATCATTCATGTATGATACATGCTTACTTCATCCATCAGCACAGGGTATTTTTGAATAGAACCAAATACTCTTAGCCATTTTCTATAATGTGATTTAATTTCATGGGGTTATATCCCTTAGTTATTGACTTGACATTGCAGTACATATTTACTACCACCAATTTCACCTCCATGTGTTTTGAGGCTATATCCGTAAAAGAGGTAAACATAAAGGATATCATCATCTTCATGATGTCCAATATCATAATCATATTATGTGTCCCCCCATGATTTTGAAAAATGATGACACCAATTAGATCACTTACACGTAGAAAATGTTATATTAATAATAAAACATTAATGAAAACCATTATTCTCTTTTTCATGTATCAATGAATCGATAAATAATGTATTTTAATAAAAATAATTCTTATATCCTTCAGAAAATGGTGGAAAAAGTGAATATGAATTTCCCATATATAGTCTTTCATACATTATGTTCTTATGACACCATAATGCACATTGTCAAGCATGAGACACCATATTAACTAATATATAAGATAGATGGAACCTACCATTTGAGGATCAACTACCCTCACTTTTTATTACCATATACAATTTGTTTTATAAGGATGATAAATCCTAGATATGACTTGAGGAGTTTGAATAACTTGATAAATAATGGTTACATTCATTAAAGAGCCTTGAGATGTATCGATAGAGTCCTGTGAGAGTTCTTCAATATTGTTTTCCATTAATAATTCCTCTAAGGATAATTTTCCATATATCTAAGAAGTCCATTTATAACTAGGAAGAAACTTCTGATGTTAAAAACAAATTGAGAAGGGCCTTACACCATAAACATTCTCTTCTATAATATAGCTCATTCCCTAATCACAATGGATAAATAGTGTATTACATGAACTACCAATTTACGATTCCTCAAGATATTTTTAACAAGGATAAAAATAAAATTCACATCATCATCACTACATTAATTTATATTACCATACATGAGTCTATTCAATACGAATTTAATTTTCATGGAAAATGTTCTTTTTGTATGATGTCGAAAAACAAGATGTAATGTACAATCTACATTACATTAATATTCAAGGAACAATTCCTCATCATATGACCCAAAATTATTTTTAACCCACATCCTTATACCATGAAATAAAATATCATTTAATTTGGTTCTCTATTAATGACCATAAATTGCAAATAATCATGGATTTAATGAGACCAAAGTTTATGATGTATAAGATAGATCAATGTAAGTAACCTTTACATAAGGTCATATATCGATAGATCTAGGATATATGAAAATGAACCTTCCATTAGTATTATTTCAATACATATAAATATATTTTATCTTCTATTACAGTTTTAATGGATATGGTTATACTATCCAGACAAAATTCATGGTTCTCCTAATTTATGTCCAAAATCACCCCCATCACATCCTAATGTTTGGATGATTCGTAATCACATTCAGTTTTTTTATTGGCCCCCACTATATAACCATTAAAATGACTATGTATTGATTTATTTTATCATAAGATATGCAGTGATTCTAGAATTGATCACAAAACACATTCTAGTCTAGCCCCAGTATTTCGATAGTGTCCAAATCACCTATCAATCATTTATAGTTAAGAAAATGTTATAATGTTCTTTAAATGATCTAGATCTCAAGAAAATATTTTACATGGAGGTGAACATCATATAACCATAAACTACATGGTTTTAAGGTATATCCATATGAAATTAAACTGTATGAAATATAATCCACCCTACATGAAATTAAAATATTTAGAGTGGTATTCCCTACATTCTATTAAACCATTTATAGATTCCACTGAGTGTGGACCAAAACCATGATATTTAACCCTATGAAATATCATTATAAACATAATAAAAATGAATCTATATGAAAGACCTCATACTATTTAATGTTTATATTTCTTCAAATATGTTGTTGATGTGGTTGATTTGGCATACCTGAATGACATGGTATCCCTTGACTATAGCCAGAATAATTCCCTCATATATGTAATAAATATGTGTCACATGATTCCTTTTACCCCATAATATATCGTTACACTTAAATACTCTATCCTATTCCCAACCACAACATACATATCCATACCTGGTTCTAATACGGTGAAGTTGTCTTTCTTGGATTACTATGTATTTTTGTCAATCTCCCATAAGCGAACACATTCATTACACTCTTCTTATATTATGAATAAATTAAATCTATAAAAATAGACATTATATATAAGAATAGATTCTTTCATGGTTTCAATTTTTAAAGTACATGTAGAGATTTTTATATCAATCCCAAATACGTATTTCATTAACCCCCACCCCCACTTTTTATAATTATCTATACCCCCTAATTTAAGAGTTCAGTATGATGAAAAATCAATTTTGTTGTTGTTAATGGTATAGGTATGTGAAAATATGATGAAAACTTCCTAGTCATATATCCCTTAATTGTATGGCACCTGGGTCCTTTTGAGTGAGGTTAAACTTTATGGAACACAACACATATTATAAAACCATAATCATCATATAATTTTACATCAAATATGACCCTAGTACACCACATGAGATATAGATCCATGTATTTTTATTAAGCATGTAATCCTGATCTATAATATTACACTTGGGTAGAATTACCGAATTCCAATGGTATGACTGGAACTCTTATCCTAAATAAGTTTTTGAGATTCTTTTAGTTCAGAACCAACATAAAATAAAAAATACCACTACCCTACAATAAATCTAGATCTATGGAGTGGATTTTATAATAATAATTATGTGTATCCTAATTTTCAATTTCACTGGATAGATACTGATATCTATACAATATAATATTATCCCAGATAAAAAAATCAACTAACTCCACCATATAAATATTCGACATCAAGATTAATATGGGTTGGTCAACACCAAATCATTCAAGTCATCTCTAGAATATCACATTTTGATAAATTTTACTTCATTCCATAAATAGTTTTATTTATATTATCCCATAAATGTATATTAGTAATGTGTTTTTTTGCATCCATGTGAATCCTTTTCTTGGGAATGATGTCTATCCCACCATATACATCACTACTAACTAGGTGGCATATTTCACCTGAAGGATTGTATCTTATATTATCTGTACTTCTCAAAAACATAGAAGTATAACCTAGTATTATTATATTATCAACATATATCCCCCGAAAATACTTTCACTGTCTCATAAAACCAAAATGAAAATACCAAATTACATTATTTTTATCTTTTTATTCCCATTTTCAAATGTTCAAGGGAACTGATATCTTTTGAAACCCATCTACGTACCCATTTTAAACTATACATTTTGGTTTAAGAACCATGAGATTATGAAATATTCACCATTATCTAAGACAAACTTTATTATAATATGTCATTCAATTCGCATATGTTAATCACCTTTACCTTCGTATATTGGGTATCTAATCTTTTGTTCCAGATACTATGACCATAAACTATGTTCACCTTCCCATGAGGAAGATTATAATAACATAGGGATCTCAATATACATAAACTTTTACATTCCCAATATGGATATATTTTATCTTTATTTGTTCAAAAAATAATGATGTTATTATAGATACCCTATCCTTTTCGCATAACATTACATGATTTCTTCGCATAATTATACATCAGATTACAATCATAGGATCATGATGTATAGTGTCTTTGAAGACTAGGTACATAATCAAAAATTATATAAATTTTTTTATTTAAACTCAATAATTATCTCTTATCTTCCATTTTTATCATACATCTTCATAGGATAGCCTGTGGATATCATGAACTAATTCATGATCTAAAAGGCCAGTAAGGGAAAAACCAAAAGACTAAAGAATTAGCATAAGGGATAGAAGTCCTGACATGATGATATAAAAAAAATTAACAACAGAAATAATAACATATAAAAATTGATTCATATGAACATGGAGTCATAGTAATGTGGAAGAAACATAAAACATGACTTTAGAATGATTCAAGGCTAACTGCCAAGATTGTTTCACATAGTAGCACAAGACAAGGCTACCATACAAGACCATCAAAAATAACACCTCATGAGACTTAACATTACCCAATTCATTATAGATCTATCTAGGGGAACCCATATTAACTATTCATGAATATTTGTTCCACATAAAGAATCATACATAATCAATATTACATAATCATAAGGGTTACCCATGTATAGAATCAGGTTCCATAATCATGTCATAATGCATAACAAATGGTCATATCATAAAAGTTTCCATGAAATAAAGTAACTAAAATATACATGGAAATTAATAATTTAAAATAAGAATGTATCATGGTATGTTAGGTCATGTAGAAGTGACCACATGTAATAAAATTGTTTAATAAATTTTTCCATAAAATTTTTTTTCATCTATTTTAAGAAAAATACTATAGAGAATTTAAAATAGAAAAGGGAATAATTCATTTGTACAAAAGCAGAAGTCAAACAAAAAGGTTTTGAAAATATAATGAATTTGTTTATAATGAATGTTTTGGCTTAAAAAATATATAGAGTGCACTAGAAATCATGTTATAATTCGAGAAGTTCCCTCAAAACATGTTTTCTTATCGGGTTGTATTGAGGAGGGAATCAAATAAAAACATGTATATCCCCAAAAGAGAATTAAAGACAGACCCTGAAACATGATATAGGAGCATATACACAGTATTTATCATTTTTATGTAAAAAAGAAAACGATGATTTCATTTGGCTAAAAATAATGATAGAGAAACCTGAAGGAATAAAGGAGGTCCGACAGGAATCCCTTACGGAATATCAGCATGGTATCAGGAGTAATTAAGAGGTATTAATGAGAGAGAAATGGATTTATCATATTTTATACATAATGAGGAAAGTAATTGGATTTTCTTAATCATACCCAATCACTACTAATTACACATAAAAGGGTATAACATAGAGGACAATCTTTAATAAAAGTGAAATAGAGAGGATCCCATACATTAAGTACGATGGTGTTCTACAGTTTCTATTAATGAACTAAATAATAAAATTAGGTTATTTAATAAATAATTATATAACCTATTATATTTTTAAATGATTCATTATATCCTTTTTTGTTCATTCGTGACCTCTTTGATGATTTAAGTGGTTCAATTTCATTGTCTGGGTCTATTTTTTTCTTGGTTTTTACGACCAGTCTTCTTATCTTGTGGAATGGATAAACATGTAAGTTGATAGGTGTCTTATAGAATTGATGTTATATGAAATTAATGAATAAATAATAGATTATATGGTTGTAAAATAAATTTGGATACATGGAGTGAAGTAATATCAGTATATAAAATATTAGTGATATCTCTTTTGGTTAATTAGAGGTTTTTGGCCCCAATGAACATGTTTTATTTTATGAATCAAAAACATGTGAAACAAAGGATTCTTGAACCCTAGATGATACATAATACATATATTATATTCTGTAGAATCCCTAAAAATAGTTTCATTACTATAATTGAGGATGGTAACAGAAATTGAAAACCCATCATCCTTGAATGTGGTAGTTTAACGCATTTCAGATAGTGTCTTTACTAATAAAATAAAAGAAGAGTAAAGGGGATTTGAAAATAACATATTAAATTATCATAAGAAAATTACATTAAATTTATGTTATTGGTGTTTTCATTAAATTTTTATTAGGATATGTATGTGTATAAAAGAAAACAAATCATCTTGAAAAGAAAAATGAAGAAATGAAAAGTTGAATTTACCTCTTGATTCAATCATACTTGAGAGCCTCTTAAGGGGTGAGTATTTGGTCTTTTGAGGATAACAAGGGATGTTTTACATGAGGTAGGATCTTGAGGAGAGATTTGGGAAGAATATAGTCAATTCAAAATGCTTTATAGGAGTGAATATAAGAGGTATGAAAGGGTGGTATTTATAGTGGAGGAGAGGAGGGTTTTCACAATATTATAATCATTTGTTTATTATTTTCCCATGAGACAATAATTAGTGATTATTCCATGGAACATAATAATAAAAAATGAATTTGATTACGATATTTTGGTGATTACATCACTTATGATGTTAGGATTAGTGGATTTAAATTATAATTTATTTATATGGTTAATTAATGCATTTTACTAATAACAAAAAATCTTGTATTTTGTAAAAACCCCAAAAATTTACCCTAACCATTTTTCGACATGTAGATTCCAAAAATAAAATTCATTAATCAAAAATAATTTTATAAATATGAATAATTTAATATTAAATTAAAACCATTATTTACATGAAAAACACATATTTTAGAACATTTATTTTCTTATTCTGAGAAATGGGTATGTCATACTTACACATGAATCTTATTTATATACCATGATAGGTATAATTACTATTTATTAGGGTATGTCACTATTAATAAGGGTAACATTAAAATGCATAATAGTATGTTAATATTCACCAAAAATTATGTTGGTCGTATCAGACTCCAAATAACTTACTCATTGCAACCATGTATGTCAGATTTTAGAAATTCAAATCACAGAAGTAACAAACTTATGTCTAAAGGAAACATAGAACATAGTAGTTAGTTGGGGTGTGACTTCATGTTAATAAATAACATATTTATAGGAAAGAAATTTCCATTGAACAACATTGGGTCGTTATATTCTTCCCCCCTTTTGAAATTTTACCCTTGAAATTTCATTTTACATTGTAATCCATAAACAGGTGTGTGTACTTTTTCTTCATTTCCTCCTCCGGTTTCCATGTTGAATCTTTGTACATATTGTCCCACCATAGTACTTAGTCCAGATTAGTAGTCTTGTCACCTATAAATTTATCACTATATTCCAATATCTTTACTGTATTCTGCGTCTAAGAAAGGCCATCCTCCAACTATACCACCTATGAAGAGAGTATATTTGAAGGATCCAGGATATACTTACTTAAGAGGGATACATGGAATACATCATGTACCATTTCCATGGTAGGTGGAAGTTCTAGTTGATAGGTGAAATCCTTAATATGATCAATAATCCTAATGGGGTTGATGTACATAGGACATAGCTTCCATTTTTTCCAAAATCACATGACCTTATTCCATGGAGATATGGAAAGAAATACAATATCTCTAACATTGAACTCAAGGTCTCGTCGAAAATTTTCTGCATAACGCTTCTGTCGACATTGGGCTACCATGATATATGTCAGAATTGTTTTCACCTCCTCCACCATTTTGTTGACCATTTATGGTGATAGCAGATTACACTAACCAACGTCATCCCAACACACCAGTGTTCTGCACCTTTACCATAAAGGACGTAATATGGTTCCATTTAGATAATCGAGTGGAAACTATTGTGATAGGAGAGTTAAACCAGATGAAGATGTCGGTCACAAACTCCTTTGAATTCTATAGAACATTCTGTCAACATATCATCCAATGCCTAAATAGTTAGCTTGGATTGGATATCAGTTTAAGGATGATAGGACATACTATAGTTTAGTTCATTGTTTAGAGCATGTTGGATACCTCTCCAGAACATCGACATCAATCTTGGATCTTGATCGAATACTATATATAGTGGTAATCTATAGAACCTTTCCAATACATTGATATATTTCTATCCATGTTTATCCAATCCGAAGTCCTCCCAAATCGCGAAAAAGTGAGATGTCTTTGTAAGATGATCCGTAATGACCCATATAGCATTGCTTCCTCTATATTTTCCTTGAAGCGTAGTGAAAAAGTCCATTGTGATTTCCTCCCACATCAATGTTGGTATGGGTATTAGTTTCATCATCCCCTTAGACTTTTTCCCCATAGCCTACACTTGCTGACATACTAGCCACTTTGATGTATATTCAGAAATCTCCGTTTTCATATTGTCCCACCAAAAGAATTCTCAGAGATCTAGGTACTTCCTTGTGTTCCTTGGGTGGATAAGGAAGTTTCAGCTATATGTGGCATTCCAAATATCCTTTTTTATCACTATATTCGATGGTACACATAATGAAGCCCCTAATCGTACAACTCCTTCCTCAACAATCTTGATATACGAGGATTTCTTGTTTTTAATGGCTCCCACCCTTTTTTGAATTTATATATCATTTTTGGGCCTCCATTATTTTCTCCCTGAGGGATGGTTGAAAAATCATTTTTGAATGGATTGATGATGTTCCTCCCATAATAATTCCCATGTATATCCTCTAAAAATCTAATAAGATCAGATCCTTTTCAATTATCATCATTTATAATGATGAAGGATCATTTTATATTAGAGAATCATTGACCTTATTTGACTTATTGGGATGGTAGTGGATTGAAAGTCATAATCCTTGATAATATCTATCCATATTCAATGTAACATATTAATCTCTTTTTGTGGTTATATAAATTTGAAACTCTTATGATCATTATATATCTCACACTTCTCCCCATAGGGTTAATTTCGCAATATTTTTATTGAAAATATCACAGCCTCCAACTCCAGATCATGAATAGGATAGTTTTGTTTGTGGATTTTCATCTTCACTGAGGCAAAGGATATCACTTTATCATTTTTCATTAGCACACATTCAAGCCCTTATTTGATACATCAATTTTTAGACATATAGTTATCCTCTTGTTGTGAGTGTGAGTATTGGTGCAATGATAAGACTCTTAACATTCTTGATTCTAGGCATACATTATTGCCTTCCATGGAAGCTTGGTAATTGGGTTTCAGAATGATGAAAAGTTATTCAAAAATCATCGATAATGCCAAAATAGATCCAAAAATCTATGGATATCAATTAAATATGTTGGCCTAGGCCACTCTTCTATTGCCTTTTTCTTAGAAGGGTCTATACATATCCCTTTGTTGGTGAAAAAATGTTGAAAGAATGACACTTTCTCCTTAGAAAACTCACATTAACTATTCGTTTCATATAATTCTCCCTTCACAGAGTCTTTAACATAGTACTCAAATGATCCTCATGTTCCTCCTTTCTCTTGGAGTATATCTGAAAATCATCAATAAAGACTACCAAAAATTTATCGAGTTAATATATAAATACTCTATTCCATAAATCCATGATTATTTATGGATCATTAGTGAGTCCAAAGGGCATTAATATGAACTCATTATGTCCATACCTCATTCAAAAGGCAACCTTGGGAATATCATTCTTCCTCACCCTTAATTGGGTATATCCCATCCAAATGTTCACCTTAGAGAAATAACTAGCCCCATGAAGGTGACCGAACAAGTAGTCTATCTACGGAAATGGATACTTGTTCATTATCGTGATTACACTAACCTCATGATAATCAATGTAGATGCACATTGATCCATCCTTTTTCCTGATAAAGAGGACTAGATCTCCCCATGGAGAAGTACACAAGTGTATAAAACCCTTCTCTAGATTCCCTTCTAAATGCCTTTTCAACTATTCCATCTCTATGGTGGTTAATCATTAATAAATATTTGATATATTTATATATCCAGGAATAATTTCAATTGAGAACTCAACCTCTCGATTAGGAGAAAGGAAAAACAACTCTTCCAAGAATACATCAGTGTATTCACTCGTGTTGGGCATGTATTGAAGCAGGATTATCTTCATTGTATTAATAAATTAAGATGGATATGCTTGCTCATAATTTACGAATATCCACACATGAGATGATGATTCTAAATAATAATCAACTTCCTCCTCACACATGTATAGAATTGGAGGATTATTTGGTATGGGAAGAGTGGTATCCCTTTCCTGATAGTTGATGTTGGATTTGTATATTGATAGCCAATCCATGACCAAGATAGTGTCAATATCCACTAATGGATGTATGATGATATTTTATGGGAGGGTCAGTCCAAAAAATTTAACTATGGATGTGTAATAAACCGTGGACGCAGTAATTTACCCATTCTCCCTTTTCATAGATAACATATCCTACAAATATTTAGGTGGTGTTTGAAAAGTTATACTAAATTTTAATGATATGAAAGAATTCATAGAACCAGAATCCAATAGTTTCTTCACTATTCCTGAATGAATAACTAATGTTCCTGTCACCATATCATTTTCTGGATCCACCATAGTAGTAGTGACAGAATTATACTTTCCTTGTTTCCTTGTATGTTGTTGTTGATTTCCACTGACAGCCCTTATTTTAGTGAAATTGATTACATAATTCCAATTCTCCATGCAGTTTTAATACTAAACCATAGGCTGAGTGTTGTTCTGAAACAACCTTTATTTTTGAAAATTAGTTGATCTTTTCATATCCCTTCGGATGTTCTTGGAAAGATGTCTCAGATTTCCACATTTGATACAATTCTTGGTTCCCTTTAGACAGTTCCCACGATGCTTCCTCCCACAACTTTTAGAAGTGAGATATTTGTGCTTCTTTACATCATTTTTTTGAAACACCCATGTTGTTCTCCATTTTTTATTCTTGTCACCGAGCCCACGAGACCACTGAGTGTCTCCAATCTCCATTTCAACCTTGATATCACAACAAAAACTCTCCTCATAACTCATGAAGTCTCAAATTTCCAATGATTTTTATAGACATAGCTTTAGTACTCTAAATAAGTTATCCACATTAATTTTGGTGTTCATGGAAAAGCATGAGGCGTACCTTGCAATACTTGTAAGGTTTTCTCATAAACCACAATAGACTCATCTTCCTTCTTCTTGAGACCGGGGATCTCTCTTTTCTTCATGATACATAGAGTTTGAGGAAAATATTTATTGAAAAACATCCTCTTGAATTACTCTCAATATATGGAATCATTTTCCCCTTGAGAAATTGTTTTCATGATAAGTTTCCACCACTTATCAGCTTCCCTATCAAAATGATACACCACCAGTACAACTTTTTCTTCCTCTGAGAACTGCAGGATGGAGAAAATCTTTTTAATTCAGTTAATTCACTTTTCCACAAGGTGGGGATTATATGATTAACAAAACATGGGAGGCCATTTCGACATGAAGGATTCTACAGAATATTTCAATTTATTTGGAGGAGGAGAGAATTCCACATGATTCATGTTATTATTCATTTCTTGAGATAGCTTTGCAAGTAATGTCAAGGTGTTTTGAGCCCTCATTCGTATCGTATCAGGCATATCATTAGGGAAATCATTACATTACCTATCACATTGATTATTTTCTTGTGTTCTTCTAATTACCTCCATTAACTAAGAATATAAATGTACAATTAGAGGACTTTAATACATAGTTATTGAACATTTAAAATAACACATTGTGTAAAGACTCGAAAAATTCCATGTAATTTTATTTTAAATTATATGGAATATTATGAGACCGTAAAGATAAACGGCGGATGATTCTAAGGCCCGCTATGCCCGAAATAAATTTCTGCACTTTTTCCTTGGTACATTTAGTAAACATGCGAGTGTGTTGTTGAAACTATTAAATCGGTGCTCTGAATTGAAATTTGAGGGCACTTCTAATCTCCCAGTGCCTGTATTTGCTTAAAAAGACGTTCACCTCGTCCGCAGTGGGTCGAGTGTGAACGTTAGTTTTTGTATTTTTCGTGAAAAAATAGAATAAAATAAAAAAGTTTAACATTTTTATTTTTGAAACCCTCAGTGTGGGTTATGGTGGTGGGAACCACCCGAGCCTGAACCCCCCAATTTGAATTCATGATGGTGGGGACCACCCGAACCCTCATAATGGGAGAAACCATTCAACTCCCCCTTTAATGTGGTGACATCTCTTGAACACCCTCCGCATTAATTTTTCCACACCCTTTAATTAATTATTCCAATTAAATGTGACACAAAATTAAATTGATAAACACAATTTAATTTGTGTTGGCTCCCCACTTATTTTTTTTGGGAGAAATCTTGGGAGAAAGGGATGATTTTTGAGGATCATTCTCTCCCATCGAAGAATGCACCATTCTTCTCCAATGAAGAACTTTTCCTCCAAACGAAGAACACAATCTCCCTCAAAGAACATTCTTCAAAGCCAGGGAAGAGGAAGGCACATGAGCACGAGATTAGAGGTTTGTGGCAGGTGCGACGAATGTTTTCATCTTTGACTTCATCCTCGCGCTAACACAAACGAATGAACGAGTTAGGGTTTTGATGTTTTAAATACCCTATTACCCATTCATGATTGTTTTTTATTCAAATGTTGTACAACTGCTTTCTACAACTATAACGTGGAGGGTGTGAGTCAAACGAACATAGCCCGAACTCTCTGTAATCCCTTTTGGTTTTGGATGAATCTTTGAAATGGAGGAAGAGGGAAACTGAAGCCGTCTATTAGCACTGGTGGGGAACGAGAATGGTGGCCGGCACAACGCTGGTCGTGACGAAGGTGATGGTTTGACCACACCGCCCGACGGAAGAGAACAACGGTTCCCCACTGCCCCAGGGCCGCCAGGTAGCCCTGCTACTCCCCACCGCACCACGACCACCTAGCACCGCGAGCCGCCGCGGGCCGCTGCCTAGGTCGGGCCGCCCAGCACGAGACAGCCTGCCTAGCACGGGATCGGCCACCCAGCACAGTCCAGTTCAGATGTAGCAGGTTGGGCCAGATCGACCCGAACCGTGTTGGCCTAGGTCGGGTCGGACTGGGTCAGACCTGACCCGGACTAGTTTCAAACCTATATGTTCTTTTGGCTATAACTTTTCCACCTAGCATTTTTATGACCAATCATATGTGGCACTGGAAACCTTGGAACCAGACGGTCCCTTTTTTATACCCCACTTGAGACTTGGATAATGTTGGGGTACGTTCGGGTTGGATCGAGCACAAATCTAACCTGGCCCACAGGACTAAAAGGCTAATAACATATTGATCAGGCGTCTAATTAATGCACCACCTATTGCGTTGGGACCCCAATGATGTGGAGGTCCATTGGGATACTTCTTCATGGGACTTCATGAATGTTGTATTATCGAAAAATGCCTTAAGGAGAAGACCCTCCTGGAGACGAGTAATAATAGTGCGGGAACCCAGTAGTTGGATCAGATAGGAGGAAGGGATCTTTCTTGGGTCTGTGATTGGGGGCCCCACATTGATCAACTCTAGGAATCCATGTGGGACTAATCTATTATCTTGTGTGGTTCCATTATACTTGGATCCTCTGAGGGTATGAAGATATACTAGGATCCTGTGTGGGTTTGATGATGTAATAAGATCCTATGTGGGTCTGACAATGTACTAGGATCCCATGTGGGTCTGATGATATACTAGGATCCTATGTGGGTCTTGGATTTAGTATATTTAGTGGGACTGCCTATTAACATAGTATGATTAATCAGTACTTACGTCTAGTAATCTCTAATACTGTATCTAAGATATACCTTGTGTGAGGTGAGTTCGTACCTATGTGGTACTTTACTTTGTGGTAATACCTTGGCGGTATTATTCTGTGTGGCATACCTATGTGGTACATACCATTGTGGTATTCCTTCCTTTGTGGAATAGTTGAGATTTGGTATTTTTAGTTGGACATTGTGTTTCCTCATGATTGTTATGGGATTACTAGATAACTTGGGTATATGTATGGGCATATACCTAAGTTGGGTTTTCAACTGATTTAATGTTGTTTGGTTTAACCTTTGTGGATTTTTTGATATATTTATGATCTTGGGGTACCTACTGAGTATCGTTATACTCACCCCAGCACTGGGATTGCCTGAACCATGTTGTGTTTGGTGCAGATGATGGGCAGCGCTGATCGAGGCTGAGGGTACCAAGACTGGATGGTGCATAGAGGTGGACCATACAGCGTGTCATTACGTAGAGGAGATGGGTGGACGTGAAGTGATGAGGAGGAAATCTATACCAACCCTTCATGTAGGATCTTCATAGGAAGACCTGGTACCTATATTTCTCTTTATTTGGTTTAAATGTACTTTCATTTGGAGCTGTACCTTTACTGTTGGGCTTGTATTCATGACCCTCTTACTTTCAGCACCCTTATTTCTATACAATTTAGTTGTGTTCGTAACTTTTTGTGTGTTCTTTGCGTGTGTTTACAGGATATAAAGGCACTGAATTCCTGGTTTTGGGGATACACCTTTCAGTGCTAGTCTCTAACTCCTGGCCTATGGAAGGCGGGCTTGGGGTAGTCATGACACGAGCCCTGGGGGACGGGGTGTGAAAAATTGTTATTAGAGTAGTCGGTTCTATAATAAAACATAGGTCCTTGATATTTTAAAATGTAATAGTGTTATGTCTAGTGTTTGTGGTTATCAGTTTAGGGAATCCAGTGTTGGTGTGGCAGCCGACGTATCCATACACAAGGACCCATACATCTGATTTCCTGCTCAGTGTACAAAAACACTAATTGTATGTGTGTTCTAAAGAGTTTTCATTATGACCTCTTTGTGTCAGCTCACCAGGTATAACTTATTGATAGTGGTGCACCTATTTCTTTTCAGGATTCCTCCATTCAGACAACCATCGAGGGTTCTAGATATAGTACGCACTGATAGCCCACCGAGCGATAGGGACTTGGTGCAGGGCTGTATTCCAGTAGAGGGACCAGCGGAGGAACCAAAGGTACCATTACATGTGGGGCCACTGATCCCACCAGCCCTGGTAGAAGAGGGTGCACACTGCATGAGCACATTTCATGCGTTCCAGCACCAAAGGCCACCCACGTTCATTGGAGAGACTTACCCATAGGTGGATGAGGATTGGTTGGAATCCATGGTGAGAGTCTTCCGACTGGTTGGGACACCAACATATCTCATGGTGATCCTTGTCGCCAATCCTATACAGGTAGTAGCTGGCAGATGATGGATCTTGATTCTACATGTTCACGATGAGGTGGCTTTTCTATAGGTTGACTTCAAGAGCATGTTTCAGTTATAGTTTTTCCAAACTACTCTTCACAAAGTACGCATACTAGAGATTTTTCATCTGCAGTTCAGCAGCATGACTGTGGATCAGTACTCAGCGAGATTCAGTAACCTCTCACACTACTACACTAATATGGTTCCGGACCCATTATTCAGGGCCCGAACTATTGAGAGGGGACTTAGGCTGGAGATCAGGGCTTCGATGTTTTCTCTTAGCATCCCGACGCAGGCGAGGGTGTTAGAGAGAGCCCTCTTAGTGCAGTGTTTTCATGATGAGATGTCAACAACAGCAAGACCCACCACCAGGCATCACTTAGAATAATCTTCTGCATCTAGAAGTAGATAGATTTCATAGTTGTCCAAGAGGGCCATACCTACCTGTGGACAACCGCAGGACTCAAGATCAGTTGTGTGGGGTACAAGAGACAGATCCTGTCATGCGAGTAGCAGGTAGTGTTTTACATGTGGTGGGTAGGGTCACAAGGCTCATGACTATACAAACCACCATATAGATGATCCGTAGATGGTCAAAGGACCACCTAGGCAGAGATAGAGGTTCTATCGAGGAGGTCTGTAGGGAGTAGGAAGACGTGGAAGAGGAGAAGGTCATGCAGCTAGCTGTGGGCAACGATTTGAGATGTTACAGCCACCATCAAGTGGTAGTGCACCCCGACCACAGAGAGCAGGTGGACATGGGGGAGCTCAGCTCCAGGAAGCTGAGGCCAACGACCACGGTTCTCTAGAGATGATACGAGGTACGATCTATTTCTATTCCACCTTAACTATAGTACATATAGACACAAGTTCCAGTCATTATTTTTTTATCACTTCCCTCATTCGGATCTCATAGATTCAGACGGAGCCATTGGCTCGATCCTTACAAATAGAGACTCCTATGGGAATGAATTCAATGATTATGCACTGGGGCCGCTAATGTGATCTTACTCTAAGAGGTGAGAGCTTTGGGTGGGATCTCTTAGTAGCAGCGTCGAGGCCTTACGTTGTCATCTTGGGTATGGACTAGTTATCTACATTCCATGCTCATATTGACTATATTAGGCATAATGTGTGGTGTGTTCGCATGGATGGGACAAGGATTACCTTCACCAGTGAGAAAGGGAGCCTATGCAGCACATGATGGACTTACCTAGAGGAGAGTGCAGCAGATCACTTATCAGTTGGATAGCCTTACCCTTGGAGAGGTTGATGTGGAGAGTCTGAGTTATCCTTTGGTAGTGGAATAGTAAGCGGATGTACTCCCTGATGATGTTCCATGTCTACCTCCTCACAATGAGGTGTAATTTTACGTCAACTTGTACCCTGTGACAACACCTATATCTACACCAGCGTATTGGATGGACCCGGTGGAGTTTCGTGAACTATGGGTATAGCTAGAGGACTTACATGGGAAAGGGTTCATTCGGCCCAGTGTTTCTCCTTGGGCAGCCCCAATTTTGTTCTCCAAGAAGGCAGATGGGAGCATGGGATTGTGTGTTGACTATCGGCACCTGAAACAGGTGACCATGAAGAAGAAGTACCCACTGCTGAGGATTGACAATCTATTTGATCAGCTGAAGGTAGAACGGTGGTTCTCGATGATATACCTCAGATCAGACTATCACCAGCATAGAGTGCAAGATGAGGATGTGTATAATACGACTTTCAGATGTCGATACATCAACTAAGAGTTCTCAGTTATTCAATTCAGCATAACAAACACTCCAACTTTTTTCATGGGACTCATGAACATGATCTTTCAGCCGTACCTAGATCACTTTGTAGTAGTCTTCCTCGATGACATTAAGATCTACTCGACTACAGAGGAGGAACATGCCTATCATTTTCAGGTTGTAATGGACATAGTACGAGAGCCCCATCTTTATGGTAAGCTCTCTATGTGCCAGTTCTAGATCTGAGAGGTTCACCTTCTAGGACATTTAATATCAGAGGCTTGAGTTTTAGTGGATCCAGTGAAGATTGAGGCAGTACTTTATTGGGAGCCACCTAGGAGTGTGACAGAGTTATGGATTTCACTAGGGTTGGCTGGATACTACAGGAGGATTGAACCAGATTTATCGAGAGCTTCAACACCTTTATCAACATTGAAATAAAGAAGGGGAAACCCTTCAGGTGGTCAGGGAGATGTCAATGGAGTTTTCAAGATCTGAGTCAGAGCCTGACTTGCGCCCCCCATCTTGAGGGTTCCAGAGGAGGGCGTAGTGTACGCAGTTTACTGCGACACATCAGGGACTGGGCTCATATGTGTTCTGATAGAGGAGCAAACAGTAATTGCATATGGTTCTCAAAAGGTGAGAAAAAGTGAGTAGAACTATGCTACCCATGACCTGGAGTTAGAAGCAGTGGTCATCGCCTAGAAGATATGGTGACATTACTATATGGGAATGTGTTTTACAGTCTACTGGGATCACAAGAGTATTATGTATATCTTCACTCAAAAGGACCTAAACCTAATACATCGACATTGGATTGAGTTCCTCTAGGAATATGACTTTGAGATTCTATGTACTCATGGGAAGGGGAATGTTGTAGCAGATGCACTCAATAAGAGATTTGGTATACAACTACTAGGATGGGCGACGAAGCAGCTGGCCGCTTTGCAGACATCCTTTATAGATCGATATGGAGAAACTTTTCTTTAGTCTATTATAGTCACTCGCCCACTTCTTCAGTGAGTCGGGGAGGTGCAGCGTGGGGACACTGACTACAAGACTCGACGTGCTCTGATATCCACATGACATGCACCTGATAGATTTTTTGAAGGAATGGAGCATGTCATTATCTTCAGAGGATGAACCGTGGTAATAGTGTCACTTCGGGAGGAAGTGTTGAGGGAGTTTCACACATCCCTTATATCAGTACATCCAGGAGTGGTGAATATGTGCCAGGATCCTTGACGACCGCACTGGTGGCCAGGAATTAAGAAAGAAGTAGCAGATTTTGTATCTCGGTGCCTCACTTGTCAGAAAGTGAAGGTAGAGAATCAGGTACCAGCAGGCCTGGTTCAGCCTTTATAGGTCCCAGAGTGGAAGTGGGAGTGGATATCCATGGAATTTGTGATAGTACATCCACGTACATCCAAAGGTGATGATTCTATCTGGGTGATCATTGACCGACTCACCAAGTCATCCCACATCCTATCGATCAGAGATCATGGTTCAATAGAGAGCATGTGACACCTTTATGTGTAGGTGATTGTCGGAAACATAGAGTTCCCTCGACGATTTTCTTTGATCGTACTGCACATTTCACTTCCCGGATATGGAAGGGGTTGCAGGAGGATTTCGGGAGGTAGCTTTGTTTCATCATATCCTTCCTTCTTTAGATGGATGGCTAGACTGAGCGGACCATTTAGACCATTAATGAAATGATGTGTGCCTGTGTCCTCGACATCAATCACTGCTTGGAGGATCACTTGAACTTGTTGGAGTTTTCATATAACAGGAGCTATCACATCACCATTGGGATGTCACCTTTCGAAGAATTTTACGGCTAACCTTACAGATCGCCTTTATACTGAGCTAACCCAGGGGAGAAAACACTAGTGGGACAAGAGATGGTACATGCTACCAAAGAGAAGGTGCAGATCATTCAGGGTTGGATGAAGACTTTACAGAGCAGGAAGAAGTCTTATGCCGACATGATACGGAGGCCTCTGTAGTTTGAGGATGGCTACCACGTCTTTCTATAGGTCTCACCACGACGAGGTGTGTAGAAAATTGGATAGGGTGAAAAGTTATCTGTGAGGTTCATCAGACCCTTTCAAGTCCTCAGTAGTGTTGGAAAGGTCGGTTACTGCCTAGAACTTCCCACTCAATTACACTGGCTGCACGACGTCTTCCACGTATCCCAGATGAGAAGATATGTGCACGGCCCATCTCACGTCATTGACCATGGAGAGATGGACATCGAAAATGGGGCGACGTTTTTGGAGGTTCCAGTGGAGATTTAGGATCGACAAGAGTGGGACCGTCTTGGGTGGTCGATACCTTTGGTGTACATTTGCTGGCAGCATGGGAACCTCTATTAGAGCACATGGGAGTGGGAGTCCTAGATATGTGGTACGTACCCAAACTTGTTCCCTTATTATGATTTGTGTCTTACAGGGACACAAATCCTTGAGGAGGGTAGAATGTAATGAACTGGGATATTCAATGTAATTTTTTTAATTATATGGAATATTACGAGATCACAAAAATTTAACGACACATGATACTAAAGCCCATTGTTTTGGGAATGAATTTCAGAATTTTTTTCGAGTACGTTCAGTAAACATGCGATCGGTTTTTTGTAACATTTAAATTGGTGCTCACAATTGAAATCTGAGGGCATTATTGAACTCACAATGCCAGTATTCACTTAAGGAGACATTCAACACTTCCATAGTGGGTCAAGGGTGTAAGATAGTTTTTTTTCTTCTTGAAAGAATAAAATAAAATAAAAATGTTATCATTTTTATTTTTGAAACTCTTCAGCATGGGTTATTGTGGTGAAAACCACCCGATCCTAAACCCACCAATTTTAATTCCTAAACGTGGGGTCCACCTGAACCCTCATAATGGGAGAAACCCTTAAAATCCATCTATAATGTGGAGAATTCTCTAAAACTTCCTCCACATTAATTGTGCCACAACCTTTAATTAATTATCCCAATTAAATGTGCCAAAAAATTAAATTGATAAACTTAATTTAATTGGTGTTGGATCCTCACTTATTTTTGGTTAGAAGAAATCGTTGGCGAAAGGGAGGATTTTGTAGGATCATTTTCTCCCAATGATGAACACAACCTTATTCTCCAATGAAGAACTTTTCCTCAAAATGAAGAATTCCATCTCCATCAAAGAATGTTCTTCGGAGCCAATGATGAGGACGACACATGAGCCCGAGATTGGAGGCGGGTGGCGTGCATGACAAATATCGACATCTTTGACTTCTTCCTCGTGCCAACACCAACGAACAAACGAGGTAGGTTTTGATGTTTTAAATACCCTGTTACCCGTCCATGATTGTTCTTCGTGATTCAAAAGTTGTTGAACCACTTTCTACCACTCTAATGCGGAGGGTGCGGGCCAAACAAACAAATCCAACCCTCTCTGAAATCCCTTGTGGTTTTTGATGAATCATTGTGACGGAGGAAGACAGCAACCGGAGCCGGCTATTGGCACTGGTTGGGCACGGGTTCAGCGGCCGACGCACTACCGACCACGATGATGGCGACTGCACACCGTCGATCGCAGCACCCGATGTAAGAGAACCACGACCCCCGAAAGAATTGAACCATGACAGCTTCACCGCACCACAATGCCTAGCCACACCATGACTGCCCCACTGCACCACAGCCTCCCCACACCGTGGGCCGCTTCCCAGGCTGGGCCAGGCTGGACCCAGTGCGGGCTGGGCTGGGTCGGACCGGACCCGGACCAGTTTTGACCCTATATGTTCTTTTGGCCCTAACTTTGGCATCAGGCATCCTTTTGACGAACCGTCTACAGTGCTGGAAACTTTGGAGTGAGGAGGTACCTTTGGTATATTGCACAAAATATTTGGATAATGTTGGAGTACAATCAGGTTGGATCGAGCACGAATCCAACAAGGGACTTGGGACTAAAAGGTTAATAACTTGCAGACCGGGAGTCCAATTGATTCCCCGCCTGTTGCATTGGGAACACTATGATGTGGCGATCATTTGGGATAGTTATTCATGGGTCTTTGTGGAAGTTGGGGTATCAAACAGTGGATCGAGGAGCGGACCCTCCCGGAGATGAGAAAGCTTTGTGCGAGAACCCTATAGCTGGATAAGATATTAGAAAGGGATCCTTTGTGGGTCCATGATTGAGGGTCCCACATGGAACCGCTCTAGGAATACATGCAGGATGACTCTAGGATCTTGTGTGGGTCTACTGTACTGGGATCTTGTGTGGGTCTGACGATGTACTAGGATCATGTGTGGATCTGATGATGTACTACGATAATGTGTAGGTCTGATGATGTACTAAGATCATGTGTGGGTCTGATGATGTACTAGGAAACTTTGTGGGTTTTTAATTTAGGATAATTCATGGGACTGACTCTTAACAGTGTAAGATGATTCATTTGTTACATCTAATCATCTCTACTACTATATCTAAGATATACCTGGTGTGAGCTAATTCTTTACCTGTGTTGTACTTTACTTCATGGGAATACCTTGGTGGTATAATTTTGTGTGGCGTACATGTGTGGTACTTATCATTATGGTATTCCTTCCTTTGTGGAACATTTGAGCTTTGGGAGTTTTAGTTGGACCTTTTGTTTCTTCATGATTGAGATGAGATTACTTGATAACTTAGGAATATGTATGAGCATATACCCAAGTAGGGTTGTCAGTTTTTTTCATGATGTGTGGATTATCCTTTATGGATTTTGTGAGACCTTGATGGTCTCGGGGTCCCTACTAAGTATCATTATACTCACCCCTACACTGGAATCTCCTGCACTTTGTTGTGTTTGGTGCAGATGATGAACATCGCTGATCGAGGCTGAGGGTACCTGGTCTGGACAGTGCCCGGAGGTGGACCATACGGTCTGTCGGTACTCAGAGTAGGCGAGGGGATGTTGAGTGCTGAGGAGGTGATCTGGACCTAACCTTCATGTTGAAACTATATAGTATGATACCGTAGTTTTATTTCTGTTTCTTTAGTTGTAATGTATTTTCAGACGTACTTGTACCATTACTTTTGGGCTTGTATTCTTGCCCCTCTTACTTTCAGCAACCTTTTTCCTATAAACTGATGATTTCAAACCTTCTAACATATATTTCAATCTTTATTTTTAAACTTACACTTTTTTAATATGTAATTTAACTTTGGGTAGAATATGAGATATCACCAACTCAGCTAAATATCTTTCATATTCATCATTAAGGTGAGAAATATGAGACAATTGGTTGATCAAGACATGGGAAAAATCTGAAAACCCATTATTTCAGATGGTTTTCATACTGAAATGAAAATATTTCTATAAATAATATAACATAGATCAGGTTAAAACATTAGGAGTCAACATTGTTGATGGTGTGGGAAGATTTCATTATTCATGTGATATTGCATCCTCAGATAGTCTTTCTATTTCCATTAGAGTGAATGGTTGTAACTTGCGGGATTCATCTATCGGATTTAATAGGAATTATTCTCTTTTGAATTAAGATTCATCATATGAATTACTATATTTCATACCAAGTATTTCAAAACCCAAACATATATCCCATTCATCATAGTCTGTAAGTAAAGATATGACATAGGGAATAATTGGAGTGTTTATGGTCTTGTGAGAGCTTTGACAAACATAAGTTCTTGAGGTAAAAGGAGTTGTCACTTGCAGTTTCAGAGAGGGTATATATGTATTCTGATCCACTAAATGGGTAATAATAATGCTACTATACTCCCCCAAAGTAAAAGTTCCTAGAAATCTTGTCTGATTGGATTCCAAGGTCTTCCCTGATTCCAACTGATCTAGTTCATCTAACTATTCAACAAGACTAGGATTTTTCACCCTCACTTGTAGATAATTTATCCTTTAAAAGAAAAATTGGGATATCATGAATCAATGTGCCCGTAGTATGAATTTATTCTATGATACATTAGTCAATGGGTGTAGAGGGATAATGTTTAACAAACTCTTTGGAAGGATGAATAGGATTTTCACAATTCTATGCATTACCCTGATGAGAAAAACCATTTTCATTGTGTTTATCAACTCTGTGATCAGGATTTTCATCAAGAGCCTCATAATCATTACCCTTATCAATACCACTAGAAGATTCATCTATTTGTTCAAGATCAATAATTTACTTATCTACTGATTCAGAAACAAAAATATTTCATCCATCATTACTCTCCTTACTTGAGGAATTAGAGGTATATGATTTATATTGAGATTATTCAAAAACATGAGTCTCTTCATCGGTATCATGGTCATGTAAGAGTGTCTCTCGAGAAGGAAGAGATCCTATAGAACGGACATGTGCACTAGATACTCATTATGGATATTTTACGATATATTGATCATGCCCTTCTTCAACTGAATCTGCTTCATCTTCTTCTTCATTTCTTTCATAAAAAACAATTGGAATAGAATACCCAATAATCTCATCATGTTCAAGATTGGGATACACCATATCCATTGTTCTATTTGGAAGATCAATATTATTAAAATTATTATATAGTTTTTCATTAACCACAGCCCAAAAACCCTTCTAGGGATTCCAAATATCCTTGAGTCTTTTATAAATATATCTGGATAGGAAAAACCCAACCATTTTATCCTTAACTTTTTCTCTATGTAAAACATAACCCTTTAAATCTAAAATGGAAGAGATCATTTTGGACTGAATGAGGGTTTTTAATCTAGATATCTTCTTTCACATATCATACATATGGCCTATCAAAAATCTATTTTTTTTATTTTCCCATTCTCCATCATATACAAGAAATAAACATTTTGATACCTAAATGTGTTGAATTCCCCATTTCTAGGTCATAAAACTTGTTGTACAAACATAAACTATAGCATGTACACACCATCATGATCTAAATATATTGTTATCCTCTAGGTTACATCTCCAGTTAATTCTATGGGAGCCTCCTCTAAATCATCCTTACATATACTCCCTTGGAAATCAACATAAACTCGTTTTTGAGGAATCTGTAGACATTTTTCCTATTCTTTGGAAGAGAAAGAAATATCTTCTCCGTATATACTACTATGAATTCTATCTACATTTTTTCCAAAAATGAATCAAACTTTTTGATAACATTTTGAAACTATCCTCGTATAATACACTCAATTATTTTAGGTAAACCAGTTCGTACACTTTTTTTGTTTATATTACCTTTAACACTATAGTAATGCTTATTGGATGCCACTTTGCATCAATCTCTTTTTCAGCTTCGTCTACATGGTCCATCAATTGTGGGTTTACTAAAATGGATATCAAACTCATCAGAGAAACTTTTCATCTCTTGGAAGGCCTCACTTCTTTTGTATATGATTTGGTAACACTCTTTATATGGGACATTTGAATCGGTTGATGGTTTCAGGAGTATGGAAGATGGAATATTAGTTCATGAGTAAGTCAAGGTATCATGATTTCAAGTGTTAAGAGAAGTGAATCGATTTTTAGTAATCCTGATGTTTTTATTAATTTGGTATTATAAAAGAATTATAATAAAGTTAAGATAATAAAATTTAATTGGTACATGAAAATATTAACAGTAATAAAAGTAATGGTAACAAAAAAAGGATTTATCAATAGTTCAATGGTGACTCATTAATGGCGACTCATTGAACGTTGAATCATCTATGATTAGTCATCAATGGTTACTCGTCAATGTTGAATCATCAACAGTGACTCCTAAAACAGTGAATCATCAACCAATTTTTTTCATTCATAATTCATGTTTGATGTAGTTTAATCATTCAAAATTAAAAGGATTTGTAAATAAATCATCTAGCTAATGTTCAGTACTAATACATTCTAAAGATATATAAACCATTTGATAAGGATCTTTAAAAAATTTATTTCATACATCAATAATATTTGTTCTAGAGTGAGAAACTGAACGTTAGGTAATTTTTACTGCACTTATATTATCATAATAAATAGGTACATGTCCATATTAATATCCATAGTCTTGTAAAGATTGATTCATCCATAAGATATATGCACGACAACTACCTAAAGCTATGTATTCTAGTTTAAGAAAACATATTTCCAAAGATTTTTTTTTCTTACTACACCATGATACTAGAAATTTTCTTAAAACCTGACATGTTCCTAATGTGATATTTATACCAAACATACAACCACAAAAATTAGTGTCTAAATTAATAACTATATCAAAATCATTTCCTCTTCAGTAGAACAATCCCAAATTGGTTGTACACTTGAGATATATAAAATGTATATTTACATATATTAAATGTGACACTTTGGGATTTTCATGAATGTCATCACACATAAATACACTAAAAATAATATTATACCGACTAGTTGTTAAGTTTAGAAAACTTTAAATTCTAACTCAGTAACAAGTTTGATCCACTAATTTCTTAGTTTCATCAAGGCCTAGTTTATATGAGGTTCTCAAGAGAGTATCACTTCTTTCGGTTCTCTATGAGCCAAAACAGTTTAAAATATCATTAATATATTTAAATTGATTTAAAATAATTCCATCTTTATTTTGTAATATATGAAATCCATGAAAGAATATGAATTCACCCATTAAACTAATTTCAAATTCACGTTGAATTAATTTTGAAAAATTTGAACATAAGGTATCATTAGAAGATTAAAAAATAATATCATCCATGTAACGCCCCGACCCTAGTTACCCAGAGTCCGTGCATTATTACATAACATTAGCACGATCACAAAAGATCAAGCCTCGAAAGACCGATTTGTTTAGTAGCCTTGGATGTACAAGATACATTCATAAGGTTTACATTACATCATGAAATGGAAAACTACAACGACATTGTTTCTATATACAACACTGAGATCCTATTGACAATACTTGTAGGTCAGTCATAATATACTTCTTCACATACTGGGAAAAATAAAACAAAGAATGTGGGGAGCTTAGATGCTTAATAAGGATAACAATATAGCGGAAATTTTTTTAAATAAGAATAAACATTTAAGTCAATGTATAACTAAAACAAAAGCCTTTTAAACTTGAACATCAGCTTAAAATGGGAAATAAAATGAAATAAATCTATTTATATATTCACATGGATATTCTAGAAGTTTAATAAACACATTTAATATCACTAACCACTTTCATAATATTGGAATGCATAATTCCAGACATTCATTACCACATAGTCAAGGCCTTGTTACAAGACTACAAATAAGATTTTGTCAAGGCCTTGTACCGAGACACTAGTTTGTCTCATGAGACCTACCGATGCATTGAGGAGCTATAGCGGGCTTCACCCGTTACTTACTATGTCCAATTCATTCCTCAAATGAAAGGGTTTAAACATAACATAAACATTCGAATTGAAACTAGCATACGAGATTTAAATACATTATCAATAAACCTTGAATGGTATGAAATAACACATCCACAGTCAAACATATCACAAAACCTTCAATACAATATGGATGTTTTTTATCATAATAAATCAAATTTAAACAAACTTAAAATCCATCAAAGGATGTTTACAAATATGAAATCAAAACCTTTTTAGAGAAATATCTCTTTCTATTTTGAAATCATTTAAGGGTCACATAATTATAAAGAAAAAAATTATTTTTATGATAATCTTATAAGATTTTAATGGAAGATTCGATGATGATATAATAGCTAAAAATAGCTTCCCCCTTCGTATATCATAAAAAAGCATTCTTACCTTAAATTTGTCAAAAAGGTCAAAAAGTACATTGTTTGGAAAATGACAGAAAGATTCCTTTCAAAAATTTATAAGGTCAAATAAGGGAATAAATAAATTTAACCTATTTTCTATTAAATAGTAAAAATGTTTTGAAAGGAAATTTTATGAAACATGGATGTGGATGATAAAGAGGTCTCGGTAGATACTTACGTAAAAACAACCTCGGATAATAAAGAGATTGTGAAAATAACCAATAAATTGTACTATTCCTTGGTAAAGGGTAGGATAACTTCTTGTATAATTATTAAATCATTGTTATTAAATTATAAAAGAATTATATACATAAATATGATATCATATATGATCTTATAATATTTCTTTGTTAATAATATTTTAGTATTATCGTCGTTTCAGGTGTCAACTTACTCATTTTATTTTATATGTTTGGTTACATAATCTGCATTTGTTATGGGTAGGATTTATATTATTCCTATCGTGAATGATATAAAGTCCATTAAAATTATTATTAATCAAAAAATGAAAATTATTCTTGAATGGATACAATGGGGAATGAATCTCATCATGTTCGTGGAGACGGTAGTACGTACTTACGCTAGAGCGACAATATCATTATTTTGATATTGAAATAGTAAATAATTGGATGGTATATCATATATAAAGAATCAATATAATGTTATATTTATTATTTACATCATTTATACTCATCATTGCACCCATACAAATGATGAAATGTTTGACTGACAAACTACACCGCAACGTGGAGACGGTAAGCCCTACGTACGCACGTGTAGTGACTTTTTCATTCATTGGGTGGATAAAATGACTTACATGGTTGTACCATATTTATAATAATATCACAGTATATAGAATATACTTGAGTTATTTTTTTCAATGGATACAACAAGGAAATAAGAAGTGGAAGAAGAAAAAAACTTGAAAGACGGTGGTGAAATTATTACATCTTCTTAGGGTGTTTCCTTTTGAGATGATCAAAAGGGCTCTGTAAGTTGGATTTCTAACTAAAGGAAGGCCTATAAGATGGAGTGATGGATGTTTAGAGGACATTTGTGTAGGGGTTTTCTCAGCCAAAAGGATTTTATGGAATGAATTTGAGAGAAGGGGGAGTGCCCTTTTATAAGATGGGTGAGGGGCACCTTACGAAAAACATAAAATATTATTTTATAAAAATTCATATTCGGTTTATAATGGATCCAAACTAATTTATTTCGAGTCTAAGTTGGGGATGGGATGAAAAACACTCAACCAATAGGTTTTATATAGGTTTGGGTCACTATAATAACCTTATCATATAAATTTAACTATTAGTTAATTAGTTTGACATTTACCAGGACTCTTGGTATTTTTATATTATATGGTTTATAAACATACAATAAACATTCAAGAGAACCAAAAGTGGTTCATTAATGAGATATATAATATTATTTATTCCAATTGGATGAAAATTATATTTTTAGGAATATAATATCAATAAACAATATAATATTTGTTTTAAAAACTCTTTTATGTCAATTTTGACACTATTTAATAATTGATTTTTTTAAAGTTCTGAAAACATTTTTATTTCGAGATAAATTCATTTAATCAATCCTAAAATGTCATATTAACCTAGAAAATTTGTTTGTGGCATCAAAACTTTCAAATTATATTCATTTTAACATTTATAATACCATTTATTTCATTCATTCATTAACAAGGAAAATATTTCATCATCAATGTGTCATGAATAAATTTTATTATTGTATGTCTAAAAATTATAAATAAAGTCCTATTATGTAGTAATTATTTTAATATTTATAATTAATATTTATAGTAAAAATATAACACATATAACATTATGTAAAAATTGTTTTACTAAAGGATATATTCTTATGTAATTTTTGTATTTACATTAACTTAATTAATATAAAGTTTCATTATCGCTTACAAGTGGCTCCATGGGGTCCCAAAATCGACCCAAGGATGCCCATGGTCGAACATGTATCAGAAACTCTGGTTAGGACACGTGTTATGGTAATTTAATATAATTATAATATTATGGTTTACCTTTATTTACCGGATATACCCTTGAACCATGGTAAATAAAATATTTACTGAAATAGTTATTAATAATGTCTATAAATAAAAGTTACCTATTTACACAATTTGGACCTCGTGATTATAAATATTAAAACCATTTATCTAAATTCAAAACACAGAAGTGGGAGACATTAATTTAAAATTGAATCTCATTGTCAAAACAAAAATCACGTTTTTATGAAATAATAACTATCAAAAGAATGACACTTTTCTATGTCCAGTTTAAATGTGAAATTATGTCCAATTACCAACATTGTATTAAATGGTAAAAATATAATCTAATTATACATTAACACCACTCAATAGTATAATTTAGTACTATAAATTTATTTGATTAAAAAAGTTGTTTTTAATTAAAATTTATTATATTCACTATTCATAAAAAATTGAATGTTTTCACAAAAATACCAAAAATTCACACTAAGATTATTTCGATATTTCAAATCCGAATATAAATTCCATTTTGAAAGGTAAAATTTATAAAATTTAAAAAAGTGAGTATTTCTATTCATAACGACTAGTTTGATTGATTGTGGTGTGTTAGAACTTGAAGTTGCGTAAAACATATGCTATTGTATTATTCAAAAAGAAGCGTACTGTGTAATAATGGAGTGTCACATTATCCCCTCCTTAAAATAATTTCTTCCTTGAAATTTATAGAATACTACTGCACAAAAAGATTCATGTGGTTTTTCATCATAAGTACCTCGGGTTCCCATGTTTCCTCTTCCATTTTATGGTTTCTCCATAAAACCTTTACCAGCCGAGTCGTCCGGTTTCTCCACACTTGTTCTCTTGTATCAAAAATCTTGACCGGAACTTACCAATATGAAAGATCGGGTTCTAGTTCTAATTCCTCATATGTGAGTACATGCATTGGGTCAGGAATGTATTTTCTCAACATTGATACGTGGAACACATCGTGAACTTTGGAGAGACTTGGTGGCATTTCCAAATGGTAAGCTATTACCCCAATTCATTCTAGAAATATGAAAGGTCTGATGTACGATAGACTCAATTTACCTTTCTTACCGAAATGTTTGACTCCCTTCCGTAGAGATACCTTAAAAAAAACATGATCTCCATCCTGAAATTCCAACTCCTTTATTCGGTTATTGGCATAGCTCTTCTGCCTAATTTGAGCAGCTTGGATGTGGGTTTGGATAAACTTCACCTTTTCCATCGTTTCCACAACATGTTATAGGCCAACGTGTTTTATTTCACCAACATCATCCCAAAAAGTTAGTGTGTGACATATCTTTCAATATAACGCTTTATATGGTTCCATCAAAATGCTTGAATGAAAACTATTGTCATAGGAAAATTCTACCAAAGGTAAATATTGATCTCACATAACATGAAAGTCATGTTAGCATGATCTCAACATGTCTTCTAAGGTTTGAATAGTCCATTCTGATGGTCCATCAGTTTGGGGGTGGTGGGCAGTGCTCAAATGATGTTCAGTATCCAAGGCCTTATGAAGACTCCTCCAGAATCTGGTTGTAAAACATGGATCACAATAAGAAACAATCTATGGGGGTACTCCATGAAGTCAGACAACTTCATTAATATATAGACTTGATAGACGTTCAAGTGGTAGATCTTCTATTATATCAAGAAAATGTGATGACTTGGTATAGAAATCAACAATGACCCATATTGCATCGTTCGTTCTAGGAGTCTTTGGTAGTCCCATGACAAAGTCCATCGTAATATTATCCAATTTCCACTCAGGTATGAGAAGAGGTTGCATGACTCCTCCAGGATTTTTCCTTCTAGCTTTCACTTATTGACAAACCATAAATCATGACACAAAATCAGTAATCTCCCTATTCATGTTGTCCCACCAATGAAGTTTCTTCAAATTTCTATACATATTAGTGCTAACAAGGTGTATAGAGAAATTAGAACTATGAGAATCAGCCAAAAAATCTCTTTTTAGATCTAGTATATTGGGAACACAAAGTCTCTTCCCAAATTGTAAAATTCCATCTTCATACACAAAGTCACTCAATCTCCCATCATTCACAACATTAATCTTGATTTTTAACTCTTCATCATCGATCTGAGAACTCTTAATCCTTTCATGTAAAGATGGTTTGGCCCCATTTTGAATAAGTATTGATGTTTTACCTTCCATGTTGTTTCCTATATCCATCTTTAATAGATCCATGTATATAGGATCCTTTTAAATGCTCATCCGTTTCAAAACTCCATGATCCTTTCTACTCAGATCATTTTCCACCTTATTTTCCATCCTCAGGCGGTAGTTTATCATGAAATCATAATCCTTGATTAGTTCAAGCCGTATCATTTGCCTCATGATGAGTTCCTTCTGAGAGAAGATATACTTCAAACTATTCTGATCAGTACAAATCTCACAATTTTCACCATAAAGATAGTGTCTCTAAATCATAAAAGAAAAGATTAGAACTAATAACTCAAGATCATGAGTAGGATAGTTTTTATCATTAATTTTTAGCTATCGTGATGCATAGGAAATAACCCTATCATTCTACATAATGACACAACTAAGTCATTTCATTCATGAATCACTATATATAACAAACCCATAATTCCCCAATGGTAGAGTCAATATAGGAGCATTGACTAATCTTCTATTTAGTTCTTCAAACATTTTTCACACTCTTTTTTCCAAACAAATTTAAACCCTTTACGTGTGAGATTCATTAATGGGTTTTCCAACCGGGAAAAATTCTGAACGAAATGTCGATAATAACATGCTAAACCAATAAAATGTCATACCGTCGTTATACTCATTTGTGCTGGCCATTCTTGGATTTCTCTTGTCTTAGAAGGATAAAAAAAGATTTCATACATTGAGACAATATGGCCATGAAAAGAAATCTCTGGAAGCTAGAATTCACACCTGCTAAACATCAAGTATAATTCATTTCTTCTGAGGGTTTTCAGAATGGTGCACATGTGATTTTCATGATCTTTGTAGATTTTGGAGTATACCAAGAAATCATCAATAAATACCACCACAATGTCATCAAGATATTCCTTAAAAACTATATTCATTAGTTCCATGAAGATCGAGGGTGAATTAGACAATCAAAAAGGCATTACTATAAACTATTAATGCATGTACCTGGTTCAAAATGCTATTTTTGGAATGTATTCCTTCTTCACACACAACTGATGATATCCATATCGAAGGTAATTCATCGAAAATTATTGAGCTCCATAATGTTAGTTGAATAAATCATTAATGAGAGGTAGGGGAAACAAGTTCTTTATTGTTATAACATTGATCTCCCTGTAGTCAATGCACAACCTCAAAGATCCATGTTTATTCTTAACAAAAAGAAGAGGGACTTCCCATGGAAAAACACTAGGACTAATAAATCCCTTATTACTCAATTCCTATAGTTTTTTTAGTTCCACTAATTCCACAGTGACCATTCTATAAGGGGTCTTATATATGGGCCTTAATCAAGGAATTAGCTCAATAGAAAACTCAATTTCTCATTCTGGGGGATGACCTAGTAAATATTCTAGAAACACATCAACATATTCTTTGATAATAGGTAAATCCTCTATTTGATCATTCCTTTCCTCACACACAATTATTTCATTCTCTTCCTCCCCAATAATTGAATTTAGTTGAGCTGCTAAGGTGGACAAGGATAAGAATTAAGAGGTGATGTTTTTTCTCTAAAGATAAGGTACTCTTTTTCATTATGAAAAATTGTAACCTCCTTATTCTTACAATAATTATTCACATCATGGTCTGAAATTCAATCCATACATAGTATTATATCAAATTATATCAATGGTATGATGATGATATCAGAAAATAAATAACTTTTATATGCCTTAATGGGAACCGATTCACAAAACATTGTTGTAATGATACATCCCTTATGAGTTTTGACTGAAAAATCCCTTGTTAAATAAAATTGGAAATATCTAATTTTCATAGAAAACTGGGATGATATGAAACAATATGATGATCCATATCAAATAAATCATTGGCTAAACTTGAGGAAACCATTAAATTACCTGCCACCACGTCTTTAGGAACATCAACCTCAGCAGTAGTGTTAGGAAAAGCTTGTCCATGATCCCTTGGCATTTTATAAGATAAGTTTACCTGATGCTTATGACATTGATTTTCATAATGTCCCATCTCCATGCAATTATAGCATTGAACATCAGTAGCTTCCTTCTTTCCCTTACAATCATGAGTTTGGTGGCCTTTTTTCATCACACTTGAAACATACTCTGATTCTCTTCAAGAAAGTACCGGGGTGTTTCTTCCCACATTTACTACTGGATGGATATTAAACTTTTCCCTTCTTCCCCTTATTTCCATTTCCAGAGTGATCAGTAGATCTCTTCTTCTCATGTTTTTTTTAATGTCGTCAGACATAGACAATTTCTCTTCTGTCTTGATAGCACATGAGGAAATATTTTCGTACGATGAGAAGGATTGTGTGACTAATTATAGATGGAGAAATGGTATTAAGCAATCAATGAAATAATCAATAATACTTCTCTCATGACTTATATAATCTGTAATATACCATGCTAACCTTGTAACGTTAGGTTCATACATTGTAACATTCTCATCATATTTTTTCCTTAGACTCAGAAATTGTCATTCAATATCCGCTCGATGGTCATGAGGAATGTATTTTTCTATGAATATTTATTTAAACTATCTTTATTCCACACTTGATACTTCTTCGTCTTCCTTTGTGTTTTGTATCAATGACCACCATTGATCAGTATCTCCCGTGAGGTGATAAACTACCATGACAACTTTTTCCCTTTCGCTACTCCCCAATGCATGAAATATTTTCTCTATGAAATTTCTCCATTGATAAACTGCCAATGGATTTGTACTCCCACTGAATGTTTGTGGTTGTTTCCTCATGAATAAAACTAACATCGATCCTCCACGTTGTGGATTAGGGTTCTCCATACGGGTAAGGTTATTGTTCATAAGCTGAGTGAGTTTTACCAGTTTAGTGATAAGCTGATCAGCAATAGTTGTATCATCAACTCCACTATAAATATCTCGAGAAGGATAGAAATCCCTACATGGAGTGCGTGCATTGATACAGTTTCGATTCCTTCCACTAGGTTCCATTTTTAATCAATGGAATACACTAGTTTGTTTTATGAATTGCAATACATTAAACAAAACATGTAAAACACATAACATAAATTTATCAGTTAATGGATATAATCCATAATCATAAAAATGTTTTCTTTGAGGAAGTATATACTCCTAAACCCTTCATAATGGTTTTTAATTAAAATGAAAATTATCCTAAGCATATCCCTTAGGAGTGTAGTAACCAGGAGTGCAGCAAGGCCCGTTGTCGTGCACCAGTTCCCGTTCGAGGTTATCTCAATGTAGTGTTTTTGGGTTTTAACCCTAGGTACATCTGTGCCAAAGCCGCCTCTACATGCTCGTATCTAGACATGGATTCATTTCTTGGAAAACTCACAAAATCTCTATAATACCAAAATTCTAGGACGTTCATCTATTCTAATCCTCAATGTCTATCATAGAGATATGTGCTATAATCATAGTTTATCTAAATCTAGCTTGCAAGGATTGTAATAAAGTTTCTCTAATACCACCTGTAATGACCTGACCCCAGTTACCCAGAGTTGGTGCATTATTACATAACATTTTCATGATCACAAAAGATCATGTATCAAAATACCGATTAGTTTAGTATCCTTGGATGTACTAGATAAATTCATAATGTTTGAATTAAATAATAAATTGGAAAACTACAAAAAAAGTTGTTTCCATAGATAACACTGAGATCCCATAGACTATCCCTATAGGTCAGTCATAATATACTTTTTCACATCCTGGGAAAAATAAAACATAGAAAGGGGTGAGCTCAGATGCTCATTATGGATAACAATATAGAAAAAACTTTCATAAATAAGCATAAACATTTAAGGCAACGTATAACTAAAACAAATGCCTTTTTAACTTAATCTTCAGCTTTATATGGAAAATAAAATAAAATAATTCCATTTACTTATTCACATGGATATTCTTCTAGTCAAATAATCACATGCCATAACAACAACCACTTCAGTAATAATGGAATGAATAATTCTAGAGTTTCATTACCACAGAGTCAAGGCCTTGTGCCAAGACTACAAATAATATTTTGACAAGGCCTTGTGTCAAGACACTAGTTTGACTAATGAGACCTACTGATGCAACAAGGAGCTAGAGAGGGTGCCACATGTCACTTACTATGTCCAAATGCATTCCTCATATGAAAAGGTTTAAACATAACATAATCATTTGTATTGTATCTAAAAATTGAGATGTCAATACATTATCCATAATCCTGGAATGGTATGAAATAAAAAATCCATATTCAAACATATCACAAAACCTTCAATACAATATGGATGTTTTTTATCAAAATAAATAAACTTCAAACAAACATAAAATCCATCAAAGGATGTGGACATAGATGAAATCAAATCCTTTTTAGATAAATGTCTCTTTATATTTTGAAATAATTTTAGGGCCACATAATTATAAAAAAAACATTTATTTTTATGATATTCTTATAATCTTGTAAGGTATTCATTGATGATGTTATAACGGTGGAAGATATCTGCAACCACCGTATAAGATAAAAAAACATTCTTACCTTAAATTTGTCGAAATGGTCAAAAAGTACCTTGTTTGGAAAATGATGGAACAATTCCTTTCAAAAACGTATAAGGTCAGATAAGGGTATAAATGAATTTAACCCATTGTCAATTAAATAGTAAAAAAAGTTGAATTAAATTTTTAAGAAACATGGATGTGGAAGACAAAGATGTCCCGGTAGATACATACGTAAAAACAACCTCGAATAATAACGAGATTGTGAAATTAACCCTTACCTTGTAATTTTCCTTAGTCAATGTTAGTTTAACCTCTTTTATAATAGTTAAATCATTATTATTAAATATTACAAGTATCATATACATAAATATGATATCATTTATGATCTTCTAATATTTCTTTGTTAATAATATTTTAGGATTATCATCATTTCATGTGTTAACTTACTCATTTTCTTTTGTATTTTTTGTTACATAATCTACGTTTGTAATGTTTAGGTTTTATATAATTCATATCTATAATGATATAAAGTCCTTAAAAATTATTTTTAATCATCAAATGAAAATTTGCCTTGAATGGATATGATGGGGAACGAATCTCATCGCATTCGTGGAGACGGTAGTCCGTACGTATGCACGAGCAACAATATCATTCTTTTGATATTAAAATAGTATATAATTGGATGGTATAACATATATACATCGTCATTATAATGTTATATTTATTATTTACATCATTTATACTCATTATTGTACCCATCCGAATGATGAAATGTTTGAATAACAAAGTACACCACGACGTAGATACTGTAAGCCGTACGTACGCACGTGTGGTGAATTTTTCATTCATAGGATGGATAAATTAAATAATATAGTTGTACCATATTGATAGTAACATCAATTTATATATAAGATACATAAGTTATAATTTTATAATGGAAACAACGACGAATGAAGAAGTGGAAGAAAAAACGAAATTGAAAGAGGATGGTGAAATTATTACCTCTTTTTCAGATGTTTCCTTTTCAGTTGATAAAAAGGGCTCTATAGGATGGATTTAAGGCAAAAGGAAGGTCTCTAGGATGGAGTGAAGGAAGTTTAAATGATATTTGGGCAGGGGTTGGCTGAGTCAGAAGGCTTATGATTTTGAGAGAAGGGGGAGTGACTTTTTAACAGGGGTGATGTGGACCTTAAGAAAAACATAAAATATTATTTTATAAAAAATCAGTTTCTATTTAAAATGGCTCTAAAATGTTTTAGTTAGAGGATAAGGTGATTATGGGTCGAATTAAACCCAACCAATAGGTTTTAGACAGGTTTTGTTCACTATATTATTCTTATATTTTAGATTTAACTCTTAGCTAATTAGTTTGACATTTACCATGTCTCTTGGCATTTTTATATTATATGGTTAATAAACATAATTTAAACATCCAAGAGAACATAAATGGGTTCATTAATGAGATATATATTATTATTTATTCCATTTTATGAACCTTATATTTTTAGGAATAAAATATCAATTAATAATATAATATTTTTTAAAAACCCTCTTTTATGTCAATTTTGACACTATTTAATAAATGACTTTTGATAAAGTCCTACCAACATTATTAATTCAAAATAAATCCATTTAATTTATCCTAATATTTCATATTTACATAGAAAATTTTTGGATGGTGGGAAACCATCAAATTATATTTATTGTAACATTTATAATACAATTTATTTGATTCATTCATTAATTAGGAAAATATTGCATCATCATTGTGTCATGAATAAATTTAGTTATTGAATGTTTAAAAATTTTAAATAAAATAAAATTATGTAGGAAACTATTTTATATTTCTAATTAATAATTATAGTCAATGATATAACATATATAACCCTATGTAAATTTTTTTTTACTAAAAGATATATGATTATGTAATTTTTGTATTTACTTTAACCTAATTAAGATAAAGTGTCATTATCACATTCAAGTGGTTCTATGGGGTCCAAAAATCCATCGAAGGACGCCCATGGTCGGAAATGATTCATCCAATTGGGTTAGGACATGTGTTAGGGTAATTTGAAATTATTATAATATTATTTTTTGGCTTTATTTATCGGATTTACCCTTTAACCATGGTAAATAAAATATTTACCGAAGTAATTATTCAAAATGTCTAAAATTAATAGTATCCTATTTCAAAAATTTGAAACTCTTGATTATAAATATTAAATCCATTTTTCTAAATTCAAAACACAGAAGTGGCAAAAATTAATTTAAAATTAAGTCACGTTGTCACAACAAAAAGTGTGTTTTTAAGAAATAATAACTATCCAAAGATTGACACTTATTTATGTCCAGTTTAAATGTGAAATTACGTACAATTACCAAAATTGGATTAATGTGTAATAATATAATCTAATTATAATTTAAAACCACTCAATAGTATAATTTATCACTATAAATTATTTTGATTAAAAAAGATGTTTTTAATTAAAATTTAGTATTTTTCACTCTTCAATAAAAAATGAATGTTTTCAGATAAAGACCGAAAATTCACCCTAAGATAATTTGAATATACCAAATCCAAATATGAAGTCCATTTTGAAAGATAAAATTTATAAAATTTCAAAAAGCGATTATTACTATTCATAACGGGTAGTTTGATTGGTTTTTGTGTGTTAGGACTCAAAGTTACGTACAACACACGCTATTGTATTATTAAAAAGGAATCGTAATGTGGAAGGGTGGGGTGTTAAAATCCACATAAATTTGAGTAATCAAAAAAGCGTTTGAAAATATTTTTTTAAAGGGGGTTTGATCATCTATTTATTTTGAAAAACTTATCAAAACATGTACTGAGGTAAGTCTATCATACCATTCTCATAGAGCTTCTTTTAAACAATAAATTTTTTTATTTAAAAAAATTATTTAGAAAATAAGGGTTTTCTAATAAATTGAGATTAAAAATAACATCTTCAATTATAAATCCATTGAAGAATGAACAGTTAACACCCATTTGATATAGTTTCAAATCCAAATTTGTTTCATATGAAAGCAGTATCCTAACAGATTCATTTCGTGAAAAAGGTGAATAGGTTTCATTATAAATAATACCGATTTCTAGATTATAAATTTGATCAAATAATCAATATCTATTTCTTAATATTGTGCGAGATTCATCATATGAGTTTCTAAACACCCACTTATTGGCAATAGTTGTGTAATATTTTTTTAGGTCACAAATCCTGAACATTATTTCTTTCAAACTGAATAAACTTTTCATGAATAAATATATCCCATAATTCATAATCGATGGAATCATTAATGTTCTTAGGTTTAATTTGTGATAATAATGATTGAAGTTTAGTTTTATTTCTCTAAGAATCTCCAGTTTTTGTACCTTTGTCTAATTTATTCCTATTGCATCGAAAGCGTGGTGTTTATGAGTCCAAATGGGTCTCTCCAAAGAGGGGCTAGTAGGTTCAAGGTTTTTTTCCTATTCATTTTCCTATGCATCAATGGTTGTAGTTTCTAATTGTTTAATATAATTATAAGATGGTTTGGAGATGAGATTCACCCTTGAAAGATCATCCTCAAGGTCTTATAAGTTAGTCTTATCTTTATTGGGATCAGTTTCATCAAACATGACATGAAAAGATTCTTTCATTGTTCTATTATTCTTTTTAAACACTCTATAGGATTTTTTGGGAGTTTAATACCAATGAAAATTCCTTCATCTCTCTTGGAAGAAAATTTAACCAAAATTTACTTTCTATTAATATTAAATACATTGAAAATAAAAAAATTCAAGCTATTAAATTTGGTTTTCTTTTATTCATTAACTCCTAAGGGGTTTTCTTTATGAGTTGTCTATTCAAAACTCTATTAATAAAATAATATTTTGTATTAATAGATTCATATCAAAAGTAGATATATAGTTCATAATCATTTAACATGGTTCATGTTATATATTGAATGTTCCTATTTTTTTTACCACACAATTTTGTTGGTGCACCAAAGGAGAACAAAAGTTTTGATTCTAGCAATTTTGAGAACAGAATGAGTCAAAGTATTTATTTTCAAATTCTCTCCCATGATCACTCATTATGGTCTTACTTCTATGTACACTATGGTTATTAAATATTTGAAATAGTTAATAAAGTAATAAAAAGATTCAATTTTTTGAGATATAGATTATACCTAAGTGTATCAAGAGAAGACATCTATAAGGATATAGAAATTGTATTTTCCATTTATACTAGAGACTCTAGAATGTAAAAAAAGGCCCATATGAGTTAACTCTATAGGTTAAGAGGTTGAAACTTCATTCATAAAGTTAATATAAATATTATGAATTTTCCATTTTTGGCAGGTATTATAGACTCTGTCTTTTGATAATTCCATCATTTGTAGGTCTATAACTAACCCTTTCCTGGTTTGATTTCTAAGTGAGTGAATATTTCAATGTCCTAGTCTCCTATGCCAAAGACATGATTCCCTATGAAATTAACTTAATAATGAAATATTTTTAGATTGTAGTGAATTTAAATGAATAAAATAAATATTATTGTTTCTAAAAGAAGTAAATATTAAATCATTTATTTCATTAAAATTTGTCATTTATTGTTTTTAAGTTTAAAATAAAATCCATCATCACACAATTGGGATAATCAATGAAGATTGTATTTTATTACATCTATATATAAAACATTAAATGTAATATTGAAGTCTAATTTTCAATTTGGACAAGATGGATGACTTTTCCTTTTTCATTTTTACCAAAAGTGACATGAAACTGTCAACTTGAATAAATATCATTAATTTTGAATACTCACCTGTCATGTGTCTGGAACATGTAATATGAATATTTCATATGATTTTTTTGGTGGTTTCCAATCTGGATTCATACAACACAAATTTTATGCTCAAAATTATTTTGGTTTCCAAATTCTCTATGGTACAGATATGTTAGTAAAACGTGATTTTTGAATCCATATTTGTTCAATAGGTTTCTTATAAATAGATTGAAGACATATATAAATAAAAACACTATTTTTTATAGTTGCATATGTGTTTTAAATATATAAATTTTCACCAATTGAACTTTTTGTTAATTTTTTTTCTTTAATTTCTATTTATCCTGGCTGGTAACCTATGATAGTTATATAGTTCGGAGATACTTGGTTTCCTAGTATTTGAGTTAATTTTTTCTTATAATTGTTAAAATTTTCTTTATATTTTTTAATTTTTCATTTGACAATTTTAATTGACTATTTTGCTTCAAACGTTGAAAATTTTTCATTATTTTAATACTAATATTAGTTTTAACATTTACGATTAAAGCATACAATTTTTTTGAGATACTTGTATTTATCATTCAATTCATGAAATGTTTCTTCTTTCATGATAAAATAATCATAAAGATTTTTATTATTAATGTTTTATTAATTTTCATTTTATTTCTCATTTTAATAAATGTATGAAGCATCCGTAGGAGACACCAGAAGAGAATTTTGTACCTTTGATTCTTTTACATTAAAGAATATGTTGGCTATCTCAGACTTATATTCTTGATTATTGTCCAAGTAAGTTGAACGTTCTTCAAAGGCACTACATAAATATTTTATGGCCTTATTTATATCAAGAATTTATCCTCATACGACTTTTTATATTTTATCTTTTTACAGTCTTCTTTAAGAAGGACATTCCTCTTACATTCATAACTGGTAACATCATTTTGAGTATCATCCTTTTCTCAATCCGTTTTTCACATTATTTTGTTATCATAATCTCCTTTGAAATTTGAATTGTTTATAAACTTCATTTTTCTATAGAATACCAATAATCGTATTTCCATGACTTATATTTTTTCATCACTATTACAATGAGATCCTTCTTTACTAGAATCCTCAGTTTTTACCTTATCTTTATGTATGGAGGTAGTAGATTTGAAGTCTAATGATTTACTTGTTTGTTCATCTTTATAAGTCTCTTTATTGAGTGTATGCTGTTATTCATACATCATCATCTTTCTTATCAATTCGTGGACAGGTATTTCACTTACATCACATGAATCTATGATTGACACATATGTTACTCTCCATCTATTAAGTAAGAATATAAGTAGTCTCATCACTTGATCTTTTTCTGTAACTTTGGTTCCATGTGATTGCATAGTATTCACTATTTCATTGAACCTCGTATATATATTAGAAATGCGTTCATCAAATATCAATTTAGAAGTATCATATTTGATTGTGTATATATTTAGTATCACTTTCATTACATTTTATATTCCTTCATGTGAGTTTAGACACCATAAAATGTGGTCCATGAACTTTTCCGTAGAGTGAAGATATGATTCTCACATAGAAAACAAATGTCAATTATGAGTAAATATGTTTTCACCATGAAGGAAGAAGATGCAGGCAGTGGATTTCTATGATCGAGGTAGAAAAGGTGTCAGCACATTAAATTCCATTTCTGAGTTTCATTCAAGAATACTTGGTGTATTTACCATATCTAGAAGTGTATATATTTTCATGGCCATCGATTTGACTGGTCTTGGATCCCAAACTAACTTATGGATCAAATGTTATGGCACATGGAAGATGGATAAATTTCACAAAGGGACCTATGCAGAGGACCTACGTGGAAGACCTACGCGGTGGACCTATGTGAAGGCCCTACATGGAAAATGAAATTACACACCCCTACATAAAAGATCTACATGAAGGAGCAACACGGAGGACCTATGTGAGAAACATTTCGTCGGCCAGGCCACATCTCTGCCAAAAAATAGAGCCCTTGGGCTCCCTGTTTCAAAGACGAAAAAAACTAGATGACGTCCCAAAGAACCCATTGCATAGCTCATTCACCAAGATCCCCCAATTATTCTCAGGTAGCTCTATAAAACATGATAGAAGAGATAATTAAATGGGGAAACATGGTTCAAAGTCCCATCAGGGTCCAAAACATTTGGAGCTGCGCGGAGCACCTGCGTGGCGCACCTGTGCGGAGCACCTGCATGGAGCACCTGAGTGTCGCGCCTGCGCGGAAAACCTATGTGGTGGAGCTCCATGAAGCCCCTACACGAGGCACCTTGGAGGAGAACCTACGCGACACCACTGGTCCATACACATGGGGTTGCGCCCCCACACCCCCTGCTTCGGATCACTGTCGGGCTGTGGTCCCCGCCCTTCTAGACCCTCCCTTCGCTTCAGTCACTGACCACCATTAAAAATGGAGAGTTTCACCACAGACTTTTTGAATATATTGGACAACATGTTCCTTTGCAACATTTATGCTTCCCAACATTCAACATTGGAATACCATGATCTGAGACACTCCATCACACTTAAGGATGTTCCTTGAGTTTACTTATTCTTCTTGGTTCTATTCACATGTTTTGATTATAGACTATCCTTATGGATTCCTTGTGTACCATGAGTCGATACACTCCTCAAACTACTTCACCTGACTCCTATGCCAGGTCAAACATCAAATTGGAATCCTCCTTAAGAGTAAGGCCCAACCAATTGCAAATGGGAATCCTCCTTAAGAGTAAGGTCCAACCAATCCCAAATGGTCATCCTCCTTATGTGTAATCCCCAACCAATTTCCAAAAGGGCATCCATCCTAGTATAATCCCTTCACCTTCACCCATTAATCCTTACATTGGACCCTTATCCAACATAGATAGTATAGAAGAAGGTTCGTCTCCTCACCCTCTTCCACGATCAACATGCCCTCTTCCATCAGTGGAGGAGGAGAAGTTTGAAGTGTCATTTTTGAATAATTCATATCCTTTTGTTTCTCACACTGATCATAACTCACGTGATCTTAGATATATGTTATGATTACAACATATACACAAACACTCATTTGAAAGAACTACGAGAACTCTGATTCCTATTCAAACCAGGATACGTAGGATGCTCTTTCTGAGCCCGAGCTCACTGGATATCCTCCTTAGGAATCTAACCCTAATTCCTCCAATTTGGGAATCCTCCTTAGGAAATAATCCCCAAATTCAATCCTCAAATAATCAAGGCACCCTTTTTATGAATTAATACCAAACTAATTTATTTGAGAGACCATACTCTCATAGAAGATTCATCGAACTATGTGGGCTTTGATTTCCATCCATAAGTGATACATATGAAGCCTCCTTGAGGTTCAAACCCAACACATCAATTCCACCCTGTTCTCTTTGGTCCATATTCCTAATAGGGTTTGATCTTATTTGGAAACCTATATCTTTTACAAAGTTCCTTTGGATTTTTTATCATAAGTTCCACACTATGTTTTAAGAAAGAACCTTCTGTTTCGAGGTCATTATCACATGACCTTAAATGGTATGATGTGTCCTTTTACGTGGAACCGAACTACGAGGGTTCTGATTCCTTTCACAAGGATAAATAGGTAGCTCATTTTATGATCATGATCCTATGATTGAAACAAACATCCATCTCCTTGGGTGACAATAAATTCCAGAGTTCCCCACTAAGTGGCTTAAAAACTAGTATCATTATAAATGATGATTAAATGAATATCTAATTTGTATATTAGAGGATCACATTGATGAAAAACCTCGAATATATACAGATAATTCAAATACATGTCATATAAGTGATTTTAAATACCAAGGGATACTTATAAAATACTTGGTGAATTAATAAGGATTCATGAAAATATTTTATTTTCAAAGAGAGTCCCAAAGTAGACAATAATTCCCCCCAAAAGGGTGTGATGAGTCCAACTTCCCATCCTCTCGACCAATGCATGGTCATAATATCATAATGTTCAAAACATAATGAACACCTGCATTTGAAAAACAGGTCCTCTTTGGATAATGAACTATTTTATGTTTTTGGTTCTATGAAGAATTCCAATGAAAACTGCCTAGAAACAAGGATTTTTAAATCGAGAATATCATGTTTCAAGGACCTACGGAAAAAAATGGCGAACCCTATGTGAATCTTTAAACACGTTAATAATGTTACCCACATGTTAGGCCACTATCAATTGATAAATTATGGCCAGAAAAAGAAATTAATAACCCATGTATCTATCTGACAAGATGTCACTTTAATATTACTTGTTGTTGTTATTAGTTTTCCACAAAATTCCCATAAATCCAAAGAATGGCTTTCTCAAATAAAAAATATATGAACTTCCCGACTGCTCCTCGAGTTGGATCTCTATCCAAGGGAAGGACGTTATCACCAACCCAGTGTCTTCAACGTTGGGTCTCTAATGTGCTGATAAAGGAATATCACCAACATGGTACAATTTTGTCTTTGAAGGATTCTCGACAGGCCCTCCTGGTCAACAATAATCCTTGATCACCTAGCCAAAAACGACCATTGATCAGGAAGCAAATGGTGAAACCAACCGTTTCCAACCGTTTTGGATATTTATCCCCGGAATGCAACAATCAATCTCTCCTATACTACAGGGAGGTAGATCAAGAGGTCTCTAAAGGCATCACTTTAAGAATACAAGTGTTCTTCCTAAGGACTCCCACCAGTAATCGCTACCATAATCATGCGGTAGTATATCCCCAACATGATGGGGTTGTTGCCTATGGATGTTTACCCTAGGACTCTCAGACCCAGGCACGCAAGTCAAACTTCTAGGGACAACGTCTAGTTAAGAGGAAGCAAGTTATCACCTCTACCTCCCCTGGAGAAGCCCATCGATCAAACTTGATGGAAAACAACGAGCGTGAACATACACTTGTTCATCCTAATTTTGTAGCTCAACAGTCTTGTCTGACAAAAACCTAGCAATCCCACCAATTAAACCTGGTGGAGTATTGTGAAAAGGCACATACCCCTGTTTAGATGTTATCAGCTAGTTAGCAGGCTCGTCTGACTACATTTAAAGAGACCTGCCAATCTAATATGGTTGCAACCGGTAAACAAAAACATACACATGTTTATAATCACCAATTCTGTCAGTAGTCTCATCTGCCAGTATTGAAGGAAACCCATCAACCATACTTTACGGAGAATATCCAACAAGAACTTACACCTGCCAATGTTCATCAAGTCTGCCAATAGTCTGATTTGGTAGCACCCGGAGATGTCAGTCAGAAAGCTCCAATAAAAAATTTGTAGCAGACTCAACTCTCTTCCCCTATGCATAAGTAAGGTAAATATCTGCTAATAGGAAAAGGGGAAAAGGATAAGTCACATACACCTACTCCAGGTATAGAATGGACATAAATAAATGTTCCGGCTGGTGAAGTCACTAAACACATCTTGTCAATGGTGAAGGTGTTGAGTCAATAAGGTTTTCCTTATGACTTTTCATTCCTTATTGTTTTGAAAATCACAAACACCTTATCTTTAAGAAAATCTCTTTTATATGAAAAATTTCTTTTATAAGGAAAATCGCGTTTGTAAGAAAAATTATCCTTATCATATTTTCATCCATATTTTTCATAAGTATAAAATTCAGATTCATTTCTGTTTTCTTGGATTTTTTTTTGAATCTTTAATATAAAGTATTCTGTTTTAGAGTCCTAATTCTGGATAAGAACTGTAATAAATTTTCACTCCGAAATCAGATGAGAACTGTGATAAAGTTTCATTCTGAACTCTGGATACGAACTCTGATTAAGTTCTACTCCAGATTCAGGATACGAATCCTTATGAAGTTCAACAACGAATTATGATTACGAATTCAGATGAGGAATTATCATTAAGAATTCTGATGAGGAATTCTCATTACGAATCCTGATGATGAATTCTCATTACATGTTCTGATGACAAATTCTCATTCCAAATTCTCATTCCGAATTCACCTATTAAACAGAATTTGATCATCTTTGTTTTATACACTCCGTATTTGTTTAGACTCTGAAAAATTGTTTTTGTTTACTCTCCGAACAGTCATTCCAAACTTTTGAGTTAGATTTTAAACAGTGTCGTACATTTTGTTACACTTGATTTATTATAAAACATTTTCGTCTATTCTGTTATAAACTAACAGTTGTCTAAGTGACACGTGTACTGGTCCCTCTGATTTTTAAGGAAAACATGACCGTTGGGAAGGAGGTTGACCATGCCTATAAATAGGATCTAATTTGAAATAGATCAATGCGAACTGATGAATAACTTCTTCAACATTGTGCATACATGCTGCTGAAGTGATTTCGAGAGAGAGAGGCTCTTATTTACTCTAAATGATTCGTGCGACTCCGAATGTTGGTGATTACATTCGAGGACTTCCGGGGATGAGAAGACAGAGGTGCCGACTACCATGAAGTTCGAGAGCTTCCTTGCTGAGGAAGACAGAGGTGACCAACTACCTTGAAGTTGAGGGCTTGCGGGGATAGCAAGACCGAGACTCCGATTTTCGTATCGAGGGCTTACCCTAGTGTGGGTTAGACAAACTTTATTGAAAGTATAAATCAAGGGACCTTTATCCACATTTGTTGGATACCCTTCTCTTTGGGTTAAAAGACTTATATCTTGTTACTTGTAGTTTTACTACTTGTTTATTTCTGCTGCATTTTGTATTATAAGGAAAGTATAACTTTCTTATACTTCCTTACTTGTTCTCTGTTTCATTTAGATTCTATATGCTTTAAGGTAGAATCTCATATTGTAATCTTTTGTTAAGTTTCAATTTCCGGAACCATATTTCCGAAACCTACTTTTGGAATCTCTTTCCAAGTTTTCTTTTGGTGTTAGAGGTGTTGTGAATTTTCTTAAGTTTAACTTTGTTAAACGTAGCCCTTTCCTTTTCTTAAGGAAAACATAGTTAATCATAACTAAATTTAAAGGTTCCAAAGGAATTTTTTAAAGTATAAAATTCACCCCCTATTGTAAATTGAGCATCTACATCATTATTTCGATCCTACAATTGGTATCAGAGCAGGTCTCTGGAATACTTGTACTCACGTATAAGTTTTTCTTGCTCACTTCCCCATTCTGAAAATTCCCATTCCGAACTTTCTGATTACAAACTTTTTCTACTAACAAGTTTGTGTACCGACGGTTGTTCACGTATGGCAGGAATCAATGTCGGTTCAATTGATAATCTAAATCCTACAAGACCACCAATATTTTATGGTAATGATTATGAATAGTGGAGAGACCGAATGAAGACTTTTGTTATCAATACTGGAGTATAAAACATTGTTATGCTTACTGGAGATTATAAAATTCCTGATAAGTAAGTCAGAATTTTTACTAACCAGGAAAAGCAAGAGTATCAACTCAACTATAAGGTACGCAATACTCTAGATTGTTCAATGACCAGAAATATATATAGCCAAATTTCTTCTTGTGATGTATCTAATTATATCTGGAAGAAGTTAGAGGTTACACACTTTGGAACTTCTAAAGTGATTGAGACTAGAAGAGCTATGCTTAGAGTTGAATATCATGGCTTCAACTTTCCGTATGGAGAACCAATTGGTAAAGTTCAACAGAGATTTATGACTATCGTCAACAGCCTACAGTCTATGGGTGAAAAAGGGGTAGATGATGAAGCACTTGTAGACAAGATAATTTATATTATGCCCAACGAGTGGGAATCCAAATGAACTGATATAGATGAGAACAGGAAGGTCACTCAAATTTCTCTTGATGAGTTATTTGGAAATCTTCTTCAACATGAGACCAGAATGAAGAGAGATGCTGACAACATCAAGAAGAAGAATGGGAATGGTACTGTTGCTATTACAACAACATCAAATCAGATGAAAGCTAAGAATCCTGAGAGAGTAACCAAATCCATGTCTATGAAAGTTATTTTCCAATCCAAATCTAGTGAGAGTGAAATATCTGAGAATGAGTTAGCAAATCTCGCTCAAATGATGAACAAGATAGCTGGTAAAAGAATTTTCCAATCCAAGTATAAGAAGAAGGAATGGAAAGATAAGAAAGATAGAGAAGTCACTTGTTATGAATGCAAGAGAGCTGGACATATTAGACCAGATTTCCCTTTGCTCAAACAGAAAGAAAGGAAAGAAAGACATTCAGATAGGAATAGAAAGAAGTATTATAAAGCCAAAGCTAAGAATGTTTTGAAAGCTAATGACACCTGGAGTGTCAGTGGTGGTGACTCTTCAGATGAATCTTCTGATTACGAATCTTCAAGACAGAATAATCTTGGTCTTATAGCTAGATTACCTATTGATAATCATTGTTTTATGGGTAAGGTAAGAAATGCTGAATCATTGACCAACGTTTCTTTAAATTCCAATGATAGTAAGTATTATAACTCTTCTGATGAAGAATCCTCTTCTGATGAAGAAAATACTTTACCTACTTATGATGAAGTCTCTAGGTTTGCTGAACATCTTGAGATTGAGAATTATAAACTCAAAAGAAACTTGATAAGGAAAAATCTAGGAATTATATTCTTACAAAAGAGATATCATATCATTCTAAAGATCTTGATATGAAAAATGCTGATTTTTAATGTATTTCAAAAAATCTTGAGGAAGTAAGTTCTGAGAAAAAAAAACTTTCTAAAGAGTTAGAAAAAGTAATTTCTAAGAAAAATGTTTTCGAGCCTAGCTCTTGTTCTAAAACTAATGATTTTGAGGATAAAAACTTGGTTATAAAACTCAAGTCCGAAATTTTATCCTTAAATAAGTGTTTATCAAACCTTACCCATGGTAAGGAAAATTTTGATAAAATGTATTCCCAAATACAACCTTTAAAAAATAAATCCGGATTTGGTTATACCCATGCAAAACCAATTTTTAGTAAAAATTATTTCGTTCCTCAAAGTGCCCCATTTTGTACTAAGTGTCAATGTGGTGGTCACTGGGCAAATAATTGTTCCTTAAACAAAACTCAATCTCTAGGGTTTCACAAAGCTTACTTTTCTAAGAATATGTGGGTTCCTAAAATTTTGTTATCTGGTAATCTCATATCCAAACAAGTTTGGATTCCGACTGTCTAATTCTCTTCTTGATTTTAGGAAAATAAAGAGAGTACCAGCAAAAATACATGGTACATGGATAGTGGATGTTCCCGGCACATGACTGGTAACAAAAGCTATTTTGAAAATATTATTAAAACGAAAGGAGGAAAGGTAACTTTCAAAGATAATGCTAAGGGTGAGATTGTTGGTATTTGTAATATTGTTCTTTTAGGTAAAACTTTGATTTCAGATGTTCTTTTTTATGGGTATTAAGCACAACCTCATTAGCATAAGTCAATTATGTGATGAAGGTTATCTTGTGAATTTTAGGAATGATAAGTGCTTAGTTCACAATTCCAAGGAAGAATTTTTTCTCTCAGCTAATAGGCAAGAGAATGTTGACACTTTAAACTTAGAAGTCCTTAGAAGCCATGATTTACCTTGCCTAAGTGCAATGGAAGATCATTCCTGGTTATGGCATAGAAGACTAGGTCAATGTAACCTTAGGAACTTATGTAAACTCTCTAAGAAGAAACTAGTTAAGGATCTACCAGAGCTTAGATTTGATTCTTCTAAAGTTTGTGATCCTTGTAAATATGGCAAGAAACATAAATCTAGTTTTAAATCAATTGGTGAAGTCTCAACAACCGATGCATTACAGTTAGTGCACAAGGATCTTTTTGGTCCAACACAAACTGAAAGTATTGGAGGCAAGTACTATGTGTTTGTTCTAGTTGATGATTACGCTAGATTTACTTGGGTCTATTTTCTAGAAAAGAAGTCTGAAGATTTTTCTTATTTCAAAAATTTTAGAGCTCAAGTTAAAAATGAGAAAAACCTTCCATTGAAAACTATTCATAGTGATCATGGAGGAGAATTTCAAAATTCTGATTTTGAAACATTTTGTTGTAGAAAAGGTATTACTCGCAATTTCTCAGCACCTAGAACTCCTCAGCAGAATGATGTAGTTGAAAGAAGAAATAGAATTCTTCAAGAGATAAATAGAACCATGTTGAGTGAATATTCTATAGCTAGACATTTCTGGGCTGAAGTTGTAAGTACTGCTTTCTATACTATAAATCGAGTTTTGATTACACCTTTTCTTAATAAAACTCCTTATGAGTTTTGGAATGGTAGAAAACCAAGACTATCCTACTTCAAGGTTTTTGGTTGAAAAGTATTCATTCATAATACTAAAGATAACCAACATAAATTTGCACCAAAATCTGACGAAGGAATTTTCGTAGGTTATTCCACAACATCTAAGGCATATAGTGTTTTTAATAAAAATACCTGTACTGTTGAAGAAACAGTACATGTAAAATTAGATGAGTCTGATCCTTTTGTTTTTAAACAATCCAAGCCTACATCCTTGGATGTGTTTTCAAAAACTTATTATCAACCTTTGATTGAAGAATCCTCTGATAAGTAAAATGGTCAAGAAGATACTTCTGAAATGTTTACCCCATAAGACTTTCTACCCTATGTTGATGAACAAGCTTTTCAAAACCCAAATCAGGTGTTTCTTAAGAATCATCCCAGTGATAGTATCATTGGTGATGTAAATCAACCTGTAAGGACTAGAAGTTCCTTATGAAATTAAGTAGAACTTCCATCATTTTTTCCCAATTAGAACCTAAAAGCACTGATGAAGCTTTAGGTGATGATGATTGGATCAAAGCCATGCAAGATGAACTAAATGAATTCGAAAGGAATAAAGTCAAGACTTTGGTTGAAAGACCTAAGGAAACTTATGTAATTGGAGGAAAATGGGGTTTCAGAAAAAAAATGCGATGAAAATGGAGTCATAGTAAAAAATAAAGCTAGACTTGTTGCTAAAGGCTATAATCAGAAAGAGGGAATAGACTATGAAGAAACCTATGTTCCAGTATCCAGACTTTAATCTATCCGTATTCAACTTTCCTTTGCTGCATTATTTAATTTTAAACTTTTTAAAATGGATGTGAAATGTGTCTTTCTTAACGGTTATCTTCAAGAGGAAGTTTTTGTGGATCATCCTCCTGGCTTTGAAGATACAAAACATCCTGATTATGTTTTTAGACTTACCAAAGCTCTGTATGGCCTTAAAAATGCCCCACGAGCATGGTATGATAGACTTACTGTATTTTTGCTTCAAAATAACTGTGTTAAGGGAAATGCAGATCCAACCCTTTTTTTAAAGAAAGATAAGAAAAATGTTTTGATTGTTCAAATTTATGTTGATGACATCATATTTGGTTCAACTCAGCAATCATTGACCGACTCTTTCGCAAGTCTAATGAAATCTGAGTTTGAAATGAGTATGATGGGTGAGTTAACTTTTTTCCTCAGTTTTCTAATTTCTCAAATACCAGAAGGAACTTAAATATATCAACATAAGTATATTAAATATCTTCTTAAAAAGTATGGTTATGACAACAACAAGAGTATAAGTACTCCTATTGGTACCTCAAACTCTTTAGATATTGATTAAGGTGGGAAACCAGTAGATCAAACATCTTTTAGAGGTATGATAGGAAGTCTACTATACCTAACGGCTAGTCGACCAGACTTAATGTTTTCAGTATGCTTATTTGCAAGATATCAATCCAATCCTAAGGAATCTCACTTAAAGGTAGTAAAAAGAATTTTTCGCTACCTTAAATGAACCATGGATATAGGATTATTTTATACTTCTGGAAATGATTTTATCCTAAAAAGCTTTTCTGATGCTGACTTTGGTGGATGTAAAATGTATAGAAAAAGTACATCTGGAACTTTTCATTTCTTAGGAGATTCACTAGATTCTTGGTCCTACAAGAAGCAACATTCAGTAGCACTCTCCACTGCTGAAGCTGAATATGTAGCAGCTGGAAGTTGTTGTGCTCAAGTGTTGTAGATGCAACACACAGTCACAGTCTATGGCTTGAGTTATACTAAAACTCAAATTTTGTGTGATAACACATGTTCCATTACCCTTAGTAAGAACCCTTCACATCACTCTTGTGAAAAACACATAGATATTAGGCATCACTTTCTTAGGGATCACACACTTAAAGGAGATATTATTCTTCAATGTATCGGAACGCAAGATCAAATTGCTGATATTTTCACAAAATCCTTGCCTTCTGATAGATTTGAATAAATTAAACAGAAGTTAGGAATGATAACCGTAAGGTAATCCTTCTTAATTAACTTTCTGTTGAAAAAGTCTCCTTACAGTAAAAAACTCATTTTCATAGGGGGAGTACATTTGATTTTTAGATTAACAAATTTTTTCAAAATTTGTTTTAAAACGTTTCGGAACTAAAATTCCAGAATGGAATTTCCGGAACTAAAACATTCCAGAATGGATATTTTCGTATAGAAAACTTCTGGAATGGAAATGTTCGTATTGAAAACTTCCAGAATAGAAAATTCGTACTGGTATTTTCGTAACGGGACTTTCGTACTGAATCTTTCAAAATGAGTTTTTCGTTTTCAAATTCTGTAATGAAATTTTCGTACTGAGTTTTCCGTACTGAGTTTGTTTTACATAGTGAGTTTTGAAAACTATGTCTTTTCATAATAAAGATTTTTTGTAGTCATTTTTATATTACCCATTACGAATAATCTTCCTAAGACAATCCGAAAGGTATGATTTCCTTACCCAAATTTTTATAGTCAAACTTTACTTGTTGGTACTTTCTTATACTTTGTTTTCAGATTATAATTTTCTTAAATCATTGTTTTAATAAAAGATCGGATTCAAGTTTTCATGAGAATTGGTTTTTGACCATCAGATATGATCTCAGATTTTCACAACCGTGCGATCAACCGTGGAAGATGAACGATTTTCTCATTGCCTATATAAAGGGGACCACAAATGTTTGTCCCGCATCGATTTCATGCTCCAGCATCCCGAAACTCTGCCTCTCCATTTTAAATCCATTCCGAACATCAGATTTAACTGTTCCAAACGTCTCAGAAGTCTTTAGACATGAATGTCTGTTGAATTAGCTTCTCAAGAAATTTCATCCTCCAAGCCAATTTCACAATGGTCAGTTTACAGAGAAAGGCTGGTTCATCCAGATTTCTTCAACAACTATGATTCTCTTATTTCGAAGAACATAAAGATGAACGGGTGGGAAGATATTGCTGTGTCCAAACCAGGGAATCAAGATGATGTTTTTTCAGAGTTACTTTTTGAATTATATGAAACTGTTTCCTTTTTTAAGGAAGATAATAGGGAGAAATTTTCTTTTAAGTCTTATGGAAAGACTTATAAGCATTCTTATACCAAGGCAGCAAGCTTGGTAGGGCTGACCTATGAAGGAGAAGCCGAGTTCATATCTCACGTTTTTCCAGATTCTAAAGGAAACTTTAACAAGGAAAAAGCTTTGGAAACTCTTGGACTGTCAGATGACAAGGATCCGAAGATTGCTAGCTTTCCTACAAATTTCTGGATTCTAGAGTTGTGGGCACAAGGTCTTATCGTACCTAGGAATGGTGATAAAGACAGTCTGAAGAAGAGTGAAATCTATATCTTAGATTTTCTGATAAATCTAAGTAAGTTTAACTTCATGAGGCACATTCTTATAACTATTGAGAATGTTAAGAAAGGAAATCTCAGAGCCCAAATCTTAATGTACCCAACAATTTTATCAAAGTTAATAGTTCAGTGGCTTGAGTCTTTCAAGGAAGCTTGCAGAACTAAGACAAGGGTTTTCAAAATTTTGATGGTGAGTGATGATACTCTTAAGAGGATGGATGCAGCTTTCAACAAGGAGACTGCTGAGTTCTTCAATATTCCAAATTAAGAAGAAGCTGTTCTGAAGGCTGCTGAACCGGAATCATATAAACCAGTAATGAAAAGAAAGTTGAAAGAAGTTGCAGCTGAAGTAGAGGATCCTAAATCTAAGGAAGTTCAAACCGCACCTCCAAAACCGAATAAGAAGAAAGCCTATCCTGATGAGGTAGTTGCGAAGTGGAGAGCAGATAAAGAGAAAAAGAAATAAGGGGATCCACAGTTCGGATTGGATCATGCGGAAGATAAGGCTTTGATGGATATGACAGAAGATGAATTGGTAAAACTATCAAGAGAAAAGATGTTCAAGAAGAAGATGTCAGAAGCTGAGGCAGTCCATGCTTTGTTAAAATTTAATGAGTTGGTTTCCGGAAACATCCCAGTTCTGATATCATTCTCCTTGGATTCTCTACCCTAGACTCTAAGAAGAAACATTGATATTCTTGAAGAGATTAGAGCTGAGCATGTTTAGAAACTCGAGCAGATTCAGAAAGTGGAAGAGGAAGAAGCAGTTGCTGAAGGAAGTGGTGAAACTGGAGATCTGTTGAAAGAAGTAGATGATTATAAGGGGCCCCCTTCAGAACATCTGTCACTCCGAACTTCAGAGGCTGAATCCTCTAATTTAGTAACTCCAGATAAGGATAAGAATGTGGAAGATGTTGTTCAAAAAGTTGTTGATGATGTTATTCAAGTATCTACTAGCGAGAAGAAAACTCCGGATCAAGAATCCATTCCGAAAAAGTACAAGGGAAAGAAACTCCTTGTTGATACTCGGAAATTAGTGGCAAGAAGGAAAAGAGAGTTTGGTGATTCGTATAAAAGGAAGTTGGAGCTAATTGAGGAAGAAAATTCTCCAAGCAATGTTTCGGATTAAGAGTCATCCTTGTTGGGACATGACTTTGTTGTTTAATCTTTTAGGAAGTTAGTGGGTTCCATTCCGACCATCTCGACTATTGATTCAAGATGTTAGATGCTCTAACATGCTTTGAATCAGAAATAAGACTCTGTCTCCATGGTCATGGATAAGTGTGTTGGGATAGAAGCTAAATTCAAATCATTTCCTGTTGGCTATGAAGCCCACAAAAGATCTTCCAAGAGGATGACGAGTTGGTCGAGAAAAACTGTAAAATATATGAGGCTATTTGATGAATTTCAAGACAATGTTATAGATGCTTTTGAAACTGAGTTAAATAAGATAAATGAGCTGACTTCTTCCTTTGAAGAGAAGTTGACAGAGGAAAAGAACTTTCAGATTCAAGAAGTCAGAGATCTGAATGGGAAGCTGAATTCCGTTTCTCAAAACTGGAAGTTTGAAAGGGATCACCAGATTGATTTTGAAGAGAAATTAAAGGCTCAGGAAGAAAAGTTGAAGGCTCAGGAAGAAAAGCTAAAAGCCCAGGAAGAAAATATTGAAGCTCAATCTGCAAGAATAGTGGTCTTAGAGAAGTAAGATGAAGAATATCATAAAGACCTAAAGAAGATCAAGACTATTCTTAAGGGGATCATTTCGAAGGAAAAAGATCCGAAATAGTTAAATCAGATCTTTTTGTTGTATCTTTCATTCCTTAAAATTAATGAAAATCTTGGTTGCTCGTCTTTTGTTAATATTATTACTAATTTTTCAGGTATTTTGATATTTTTTTCCATTCCCTCAAATTCTTTTTGAAAATCACAAAGGTGGAGAAGGAAAGGATCCTTAAGGAAAAAGAATTCTAATAAGATCTTATCTAAGGGGGAGTATTTCATTAAAGAAGAATTTATTATTCGTAATGAAATGTCACTCTGAAAATCTAGAATACGATCCTTAGAGTTTCAAAGCCTAAGGGGGAGTTAGTCGTATTCATCAATATCCTTAAAACAAAGGGAGATAAGCATTAATGTTTTTCTCTCTTTTTAGAATTTCTTTCTCAAGGATGTTTGTGATTTCCAAAAAGGGGGAGATTGTTGATTCAATAAGGTTTTCCTTATGACTTTTCCATTCCTTCTTGTTTTGAAAATCACAAACAACATATCTTTAAGAAAATCCCTTTTATAAGAAAATTTTATTTTATAAGGAAAATTGCTGTTGTAAGAAAAATTATCCTTATCATATTTTCATCCATATTTTTCTTAACTATAAAATTTGGATTCATTTATGTTTTCTCGGATTTGTTTGAAACTTTGATATAAAGTATTCTATTTTAGAATCTGAATTCTGGATAAGAACTGTAATAAAGTTTGACTCCAAAATCAGATGAGAAATGTGATAAAGTTTCATTCCGAACTCTGGATACGAACTCTGATTATGTTCTACTCTAGATTCAGGATACGAATCCTTATGAAGTTCGATAACGAATTCTCATTATGAATTCAGATGAGGAATTCTCATTACAAATTCTGATGAGGAATTCTCATTATGAATCCTGATGATGAATTCTCATTACAAGTTCTAATGACGAATTATCATTCCGAATTCTCATTCTGAATTCACCAATTAAACAAAATCTGATTATCTTTGTTTTATACACTTCGTATTTGTTTAGACTCTGAAAAAAAAAATTTGTTTACACTCTGAACATTCATTCCGAACTTTTGAGTTAGATTTTAAACGGTGTCTTACATTTTTTTACACTTGTTTTATTATAAAATGATGTCGTCTATTCTGTTATAAACTAACCGTTGTCTAAGTGACATGTGTACAGGTCCCTCCGATTTTTAAGGAAAATATGACCATTGGGAATGAGACCGACCTTGCCTATATATAAGAGCTCATTTGAAAGAGCTCAATGCGAACTGATGAATAACTTCTTCAACATTGTGCATACATGCTGTTGAAGTGATTTCTAGAGAGAGGCTCTTATTAACTATCAAAGCTTCGTGTGACTCCGAATGTTGGTGATTACATTCGAGGACTTCCGGGGATAGGAAGATAGAGGTGCCGACTACCTTGATGTTCGTGGGCTTCCTTGCTGAGGAAGACAGAGAGGACCAACTACCTTGAAGTTGAGGGCTTACGGGGATAGCAAGACAGAGACTCTGATCTTCGTATCGAGGGCTTACCCTAGTGTGGGTAAGACAGACTTTCTTGAAAGTATAAATCAAGGGACCTTTATCCATTGATGTTAGATGCCCTTCTCTTTGGGTTAAAGACTTATATCTTGTTACTTGTAGTTTTACTACTTGTTTATTTCCGCTGAATTTTGTATTATAAGGAATGTATAACTTTCTTATACTTACATACTTGTACCCTGTTTCATTTATATTCTATACACTTTAAGGTATAATCTCATATTGTAATCTTTTGTTAAGTTTCAATTTCCAGAACCATATTTCCGGAACCAACTTTTGGAATCTCTTTCCAAGTTTTCTTTTGGTGTTAGAGGTGTTGTGAATTTTCTTAAGTTTAACTTTGTTAAACTTAGCCCTTTCCTTTGCTTAAGGAAAACATAGTTAATCATAACTAACATTAAAGGTTCCAAAAGAATTTGTTAAAGTATTCAATTCACCCCCATCTTGTAAATTGAGCATCTACATCATTATTTCAATCCTACAGAAGGGGAAAAATCATATCCCTGCCCATATTCTGGAAGCATGTCAGGATATTTTAACAACTAATTCAGTAGTATTAGGGGAAGAGACACATAAATCTGTCCCCACACATGGGATGACAAAACGACATGCCATACCAAAGCATATACACACTTATGTTCCAGTCCAAGAGGGTCATGGGACATAATCTCCCATATCATAGGGACAACATGATCGGGAATATACACCATTTCCAATTGAAGGTAACCTGTATGTTTCGGTAAATAATCCAAGACAAGCACATATACCTGCCCATGATAGCCACTTTTCCCAGAAAGTGGCTCCTACTAAGTATAAGAGAACATCAAAGAAGAAATCCCACCATATACCATTGGAAAATCAAGAGTCAAGCTATAATTTATCTCCCCTTAATTCTGGAGTTCTTGAATCCCTAAGACATTTATCAGTTTTTGCTCAAGATCCTACCCTCCCGTTACAAAATTTTGGGAGTGGTGGTTATAATTGGAAAGATTCACATCATACACTTCACCATGAAGACTTGATTCATGAAAATTCAATCAATCCAGAGTGCCTATTTTTTGATGAGAGCCACGACAACCATCGGTGTGTCCAGAAGACCATGGAGAGAGAAGATTTATCCCTTTGTCTAATCCACCATGGTGATCCTACCCATGATGGATTTTGCTACAAAATTCCTCTATAGAGTAGTCTTTTTCATTGCAAAACAATTCTATAATTGACAATGTATTAACAAGAAATCCCACTTATCTCGTGGAACTTTCAAACACAAGTCCAGTCATGTATGATGCCTTTTCATTTAAAGGTGAAATACTTTCCCATTCAGAAGGCATCTTAAGGGAACAATCATTCTCCGAACCACCCTCGGTTCATTTATACTGAAATGCAGTGCATCGACTTTGGTTAGACCACGTGGAGATACCTATATTAGAATATAATGAAGATGTGTTGAATATGAAGAAACAATTAGCTAAAGAAGAAATACCCATCATGTTCTGGCCTTTAGAAAATTCTCATTTTGATATTCCAAAATTTATTACAGAAGATTGTATTAATGAAATTAATCTCAACATATGGAAAACTCTTCATCATTTGAAAACCAAAGTCTTATAATATGAAGAATATTAAAATCATATAAAGGAAATAGAAGGGTTGCAACACCAAATTGACTTGGCATCTCTTTCATTTTCCCAACATCCAAGGGTTAAAAAACAAAAGAGAAATCTTTAGCGTGCATGTCTCAATTCACTGAAGAGGCTATGCCAATTAATTTCTGATTCCCCATTTAATGTTTGCATTAGAGTATGGGATACATAAGGATAATTTCATTTCACTGCACTCAAAAATCATCAAAGTATGCCAATATTTGTTTCATGCAATTTTATTTCCCATGACCGGCCCCAATAAATAAGTTTTGTATGTAATCAAATGTATGCTCGAGAATAGCCTCAACCAGTTCTAATCAGAATCAGGCTCAATGAAAAGAATTTATCAAGCTATTTTTACATAAATCCTCTGATAATATTGAGCAGGCATCTTGTTTAGAGGATGTCAGGCATCAGAGGATCCAAATTTCTTAAATAGCATATTGATCTTCTGAAATAGTTTGTGTAAATGATGATCAAATAATGAACCAAGCTAATTTCCGAACCAAAATCCATAAAATCATAAGAGTAGATGCACAGATTTAAGCTATAGAAGTTCAAGAATCACCCCATCTTGAGAGGCTGGGGGATCATCTAAATCAATATTTGAATTAATTAAACAATATTCAAAGATTTCAAGAAGAAGAAGAACAAGAATAACCCCAACCTACAAGGTTAGGGGCTTTTTCGCATTTTCAATCCCCTCCTCAGCAAGAAGTTAGTTTATTCCTGATTAGGGATGGAGCCATAAGGAAAGCGTAAAATTGAATTATCCAATGATTCCATTCAGATTATTTTCCACCAAAAAGTTCTAGGGAATTCTTTATATTGAAGAACGAAGTCACATAGAAGTCATAGAGTACGACAATCTAATAGAATAATTGACAGAATTCCATCAATGCATTATGTGTCTGTAAATGTTATCAATACCATTGTGAATGATCCTCTAGGAAAAAAGTCCAATTTAGGGGAATTAGATGAAGATGTTTCTGTTTAAGAGGTTCTAAACACAGAAACAAATGAATGAGGTCTGCATAACAGAAGCCAGAGGGTCGCCCAGAGGAAAGATATTCCTTCAGGTAATGCCCTTCTGTACCCTAGAAAGGCACATGCCAAGGAAAAGGGTAACAGTCAAGTTACATCCCACATTGCCTCTGGAGAAGGCCAATCACTCTCATTAGAGGAAAGGTTCCCACAACAAGAAGAAGAAATAAAAGAGATAAGTAGGTTAAATGTAGAACTACTTCAATATAGTTTTCATCCTAAGCATTATGGAGTTAATCAATCAAGGGAATTTCTTGCAACTACTAGGATGGATCAAGAATATCCCCCATTACAAATACAGTCTCACAAGTCCAATCCTATGGGTCATACGTGATAGAAACTGTCAATACTACCATTAGTGGAAGTACCGGTCGTCACACCCATCCAAACTCCAGTTATTGAACCTGCTCAGGTCCAAGATCAACCAGATGTTTCTCAAAAATTAATGACTACCATTGAGTCATTAACATCTTGGTTGGATGCTATGGAAGGAAAACATGAACATGTTCAACCAAAAATGAGAGATTACCCTGAATGGGTAGATGAAATACCTCCCCCATCAAATTTTGAGAATACCACATTCCCAATTTTTAATGGTTCGAGAGATCCATAACAACACATAACAAATTTTGTTTCTCATTGTGATCCTATGATGGGAACTCCTCAACAGAAAGAAGTAGTTAAGCTCAGGTGTTATGTGTAGTCATTACAAGGACCTGCTTTTGTCCAGAATACAAGTTTGAAATCACGGTCAATTACTGGGTGGAAAGATCTATGTCAAAGGTTCCTTCTTCAATTTAGCTCAACATTACCGATGATGCTAGTTTTAGATCTTACCAATCGTAAATAAAGGGAGAATGAAAGAGTTTCAGATTTCATTTCTCGCTGGAAGGGAATAACATATTCTTTATGTTCTGCACTCCCTCAAGAAGAGTTGCTACAAATTTGTGTGGAGATTCTACGTGATGAATTACTCACACCGTTGATCGCTATGAAATACATAGGAGGGTTTTGAGACCTTACATCAATAGCTCAGCGGAAAAAAGGCTCTCTTATAAAGACTAAGGCTAAAACTATTGTAATTCCATTAGTTCCATGAATGTGAATAGGGAAAGTTGAGACTGCTACAGTTATACTTAAATAAGAACATGTACCTGCTTCCACTTAAAAACCTTCATAATGTCGAAGGGCTCCACATCCTAGAATCAACAACAATGACCACCTCGTCCAGATGATCAAAGAGATAAAAAGAGGAATAAATTTTATTATTTAAAGATCGAAGATTATTCTTTCTAGAATGAACAAGTTCCTAGTTACTTTATCTCACCTCTAGAAAATAATCTAGTTTAGTTTCCAAGGCCAAACAAGGAAGTAGATGAAGACCTCCCCAACTATTTCTCGTTTCATTAGATGTTGGGGAATCCCATTCAAGAGGTTTTTGTCTTCAAATACCTATTGAAAAATATGGGGACTATGGAAAAGTAATACTGAAAGGTTCTTCATCCTAGGTAGAATGTGTGACTGCTACTAATCCAGTGGAAGAGGGAGAGTGGCTCGAACATACAAGTAAAAATGGGTAGAAATATGATGATTGGATGGTCTGTAAAATGATCAACCGATCTCATTCCATTTTATGAACAAAATTGAATCATCCAATTGTGTCTTCTCTAATTTCTGCCACAGAAAAACCCCATTCATCAAAAGGAAAATCCTCAAAGAATCAACATAATTTGATGAAAGAAGAGAAGTCAGAAGAAGATGAGCTTGTGTTAAAGCCTAAATTGTCTTTTACTCTAGTAGATTTTATGCCATTTACTTCAAAAGCATATGTACCGCCCCACCAAACGGCACAATCTAAACTCGTTCATCAGGTAGAATCTTCATCAGATGAAGAATTGATCTTTGGTTCTATTAACATGATTCTTTTAATGGATCCCTATGCCAATGACAGTTTTGATCAAGATGAGCCTGAGATCACTGTATCTAACATTGGAATCAGAGGATGAGGCATATGTATATTTTATAGGGCAAGACGTGGATATTCCAGAAGACACAATTTCAGTCATACCCCTGCTTGAACTGTATATACGGCAGAAACCCGTGGAATAGCCCTTCAGCGTGCTCAACAAGAACAAGAAAATTCTTCCACTAAGTAAATAGATTCACATAGTAGGTCTAATCTACCAATTCCAGGAGTGTTTCCAACTCCTACCCTGATATGGGATGCATCTACTGCCAAAGAATCAACCTCCAAGGAACCTGAAAAAACACATTTTCATGATGTGAAACACAGACCTTTGGACCAAAAGTATGATGTATTGAAACTTTTGGCCCATTTACCTGCCATGTTATCAATTCTGGATACCTTGAATCTATCAAAAGATCTTTGGGAGGTGATTATTAAGGCTTGGTCAAGTCCTGAATAATTTGTAACTAAAATTGTTGTGGGTGAGGTCTACCATAAAGAGAATTGTCCTGCAAAAATTCATGTGGTGATATCTTTTACAGATAAAGATGAAGATGATGTTGTACATGGAGATATCCGAACTTTTATCTATCTGAAAAAGTCAATCATATAGACTTCTGGCGATCTTTCATTGCTAATGGATCATGAGTCAAAATCATTCCCATTCGTACACTTTGTTGATTGGGCCTCACCGAATCCAATTTATCTCCTTCTACATTAATGTTGTAAGGATATGATATGAATGTACAAGAACCTCTAGGAATTATTACACTCATAATTTAGTTTGGATACCTTGTGTGTAATTCATATTTTAGGGTTGTTCATCAGGACACTGCCTTCAACATTTTTCTTGGAAGTCTTTGGATACATCAACATGTGGTCGTACCTTCATTCTACAATCAATGCCTCAAATATTATTTCAATGGTAAAATTGGGACATTATATAGTGACAAGTCCCCATTCAAAACATGTTAATCTCAATAAAATGAGGCAGAATTTTATCACATGGAGGGAAAGTCAGAATCCATGGAAAATAATGTCACCAAAATTAATGCTCCAAATGGTATGGAAAAGATTATAGTAAACCTATTCATACACGTGAGTATAGATTATCTTTTTCCTATCATTCAAATTGTCAAGATGGACCTAAATCCAGAAAATCTTATGGAGACTTCCATAATGTCAATTACTGTTATCAATCCAGACAACATAGAAGAAATTGTTGATTCTCCAAGTAGTAATGAAAGATTAAATGGAGATGTCTTCATTTCACCCACTGAAATCCATCAATTCTATACTTCATCAACTAGGCCAGAAAAAGTTATAGCAATACCAGAGGAAAATAATGATGTAGATTCTTAATCCATCATCTCCTCTCTACCACCTCAGGAAGACCCTTCATCATCTATAGGGTCAGTAATGGTAGCATGTTCTTCATGATGTTCAAATTTTATATTCTCCCTTAACCAAGGATATTGTGCTTTTTCATCTACTATGCTAGTACAAATAGAAGAATCAACACATATTGAAGAAGAAGGGGATGATATCAGGGATTCTCCTCCAGCATTTGAAGAGGGTAATTTAATTAGTGCAGCCATGAATCCTGAAGAGTAAGAAATTTATACTTCATTTCTAAAGAAAAATAAAGATTTATTTTCTTGGGATTATATAGAAATTCCAGGTATTGATCCTGATTTTTCCAGTCATCGTTTGGGTTTTCCAAATGAACATCAGGGATTCAAGCAAGCAACAAGATGATCACACCCAACTTATTCATTGAAAATTGAATCTGATGTGGATAAGATTATGAAAGATAACATCCTAAGAGAAGTTAAATATCCAAAATCGTTGGAAAATATTATCCTTGTAAAAAATAAGAATAGACAAAATAGTGTTTTCACTGACTTCAGAGAGCTTAATCGGAATTGTCCCAAGGATGATTTTCCAGTTCTGATCACAGAACTCTCAATTGATGCAATAGCTGGCTACGAAGAACATTCTATCAAGGATGGATATTATTGGTATAAAAAAATCTGAATGGATCTAGAAAATAAAGAGTCTATAGTTTTCAGAGCTCCCCAATCTGTGTTTTGTTATCGGGTAATGCCCTTTGGCCTGAAGAATGGAAGTGAACCATATCAACGTGCCATGCACCATCTCTTCAAAACCTTTTTAGGGAAATTTGTTGAATGTTATGTGGATGATTTGGTGGTTAAATCTAGACACTGTTTTGATCACATGGATGATTTGGAAACCTTTTCCAATAAACATCAACAACACAGTTTGAAGATGAACCTCCTGAAATGTGTTTTTGGGATAACCTCAAGAAAATTACTTGGTTTTTTTGTATGAAATATTGGTATTGAAGTTGATCCTGAAAAAACAAAATCAATCATTGGTATGTCACCTCCTCAAAATTTTAGAGAATTAAGTGGTCTTCTAGGAAAACTGGCCTATATTAGGCTCTTTATTACCAATTTTGCAGAAAAATGCTTACCCTTCACCCGATAAATGAAAATGGGTGGTACCAACCAATGGACCGAAGATTTCCAAGAGGAATTTGATACCCACAAGAAATATCTCTTGATTCCACTGGTATTAATGTTGCATGTTGAAGGAATAACACTTATTATTTATGTGATAGCTTTAGATCCATCACTAGGTGCCTTTCTTGCCCCAAAGAATGATCCTGGGAGTGAAAGCAGCCTTTACTATCTTAGTCTCTCAATGCTTGATGTGGAAACATGGTATTCAAGTATTGAAAAGGGATGCCTGGCATTAATCATTGTAGTTGAAAAATTGAGGCATTATATACAACATCATGAGGTCCAATTGGTATCTCGTAATAAACCACTCAAATTTATCCTCAGTAGTCCTATGATAATAGGACGTCTATCACGGTGGGAGGTTATTTTGCAGCAGTTTGATATGTACTTTGTTTCTAAAAAGGAAATAAAGTGTCAGGCCATGGCTGATTTCCTTGTCGAGCATCCATCCCTAGAAGATACATCATTTAATACCGAACTTCCTAATGAAGAGGTCTTATCTATTCAAGATAATTCCCAGACATTGGAAATGTATTTTTATGGTTCTTCTAGAAGTCCAATAGAGAAAAGAATGGAAAATCCTAAACTCAACAAGGAAGGATTAGGAATAGTCCTTATTTCAATAGAAAAGGTAGTATTTCCTTATTCGTTTCTATTATTAGAATGTGGTACCAACAATGATGAAAAATATCAAGCTTTCATCGTAGGCTTGGAATTGGCCCTTCAGGTGCTAATGGATCATTTTAAGGTAAAAGGTTATTTAGAATTGGTAATCAAACAAATCAATGGGGAGTAATATATCAGAAAAGAAGAGTTAATACATTTGTATGATTATGTCATAGAATTAATGGCTATATTTTCTTCAGAATCAACATTGTACTATGTCCCACAATCAAATAATGCCAAAGAAGATGCACCAGTTAATGCTGTTAGTGCCTTAGCAGATCCAAATCAGGATGTGACAGTTAGCACCATAACCCACTTTCGCATGGTTTCACCTTCTATTCAAACCATGAGGGTTAAAATAAATGAAATTTACCCTATTTCTGAACCGTATGTTCATACCACGGAATGGAGAACATCCACCATCGAATATCTTCAAAATGGGATACTTCCACCAAATAGGGTTTTGAAGAAGTAGGTACGGCAACGAGCGACTAATTTTACTCTTTGTGATGGTCTAAACCATCGAAAGATCCTTTATAAGAGGGGATTTGATGGTATTCTCTTAAGATGTATTGATGGGGAAGAGTATTCGACTGTCATGAAAGAAGTTCATTCAGGAGCTTGTGGTGACCAACAATTTGGGCACAGATTCTCCGATTAGATTTGAAGGATTGGATTCATTTTGCCTTCAATGACACAGGATTTTACAGAATTTAAAAAAAAAATGTCATCCCTATCAAGTGCATGCCAAATACATTCATCAACCCCCAGAGTTACTACATACAGCTAAATACTCATGGCCATTTTCCACATGGGGTATAGATGTAGTACAACCTTATCCACCATCCACGGTTAAGCTGTTCAAGTATATTCTCACTACTACTGATTTCTTCTCTACTTTGGCTAAGGAAATACCTCTCTAGGAAGTTGGAGCTAAAAACGTCATCAGTTTTGTAAAAACTAACATCATCACCAGATTAGGCATCCCTCATACTATTTTGTCAGACAATGGCTCCAATTTTTGTTCTGCTGAGGTAAAAAAGACATATCAGGAATATAATATCAAATCCGACTATTCATCTTGATACCATGTGGAAGCCAATGGACAGATAGAGGATTTCAATAAAACCCTATCAAATGTACTTTAGAATATGGTGGATAAAGATAAGAAATAATGGCATGATAAAATTTTGAATGCTTTATGGGCTTATCAGACAATTATCGGCACTACCACCCAGGCAACTCCTTTTTCATTTGTATATTGAACTGATGCAGGTTTACCAATTGAAATGCTATTTCCTTCACCAAGAGTAACAATCTATGATCAATTATCTACATATGAAAGGTCTTAGAAACGGTTTAATGAGTTGGAGTGATTAGATGAGAAAATATTGCATACTTTGCATCATCTAGGAGTCTATGAGAACATAATTCTGTGAGATTTTAATAAGAACTTTCGTCTTCATTCATTCCTTCAATGATAATTGGTATTGGTCCTTAGAACTCCAATGATACCATGAAAGAAACCTCTAAAACTAGAGCAAAAATGGGAAGGACCTTATTCCATACATAAGGTTTATTCAAATGGAGCATATTCCATAATCTCAATTTATGGAGAGATCATCACAACCCCAACCAAGGCATGATTTTTGAAGAAATATTCTGTATAGTGTTGTATAAATAGTCCTCACTACAAGCCTTTAAACTGCAAGGTACCACGTCGTTGTTACAAGACATAAAACTACACAGCCTCCATGTCCTAATTTTAAGACATTAAACTGCATAATAAGCATAAAAATCCATGCTACATAATGTTAAAGTGAATAGAAATGTCGTCCTTGTCACCTGACATTAAACTGCATAACACCATTTATCATTTTCACTATAAAATGCTACAATATTCTATATGAATGTGTCATTGACATCATCATTACTATTTAGTAGTACATGAGTCCCTCTCCTTCCTATGTCGGAGTCAGATCTGCATAAATTCTATGTTTGAAGAACTAAGTATGGCTTGATTCTTATTTTCCAGTTAGATATGTAGAGACGCCTGAATCTCTAATTTTGGGCCCAACCACAATCATAAAAATTTCTTATTTTCTTTTCACCTCTTGTATATGAATCATATCTATATAGAGTGTTTCCTTAGGTTATATGATTTGGTATGTATACCATTTTATGTCTTAAGATTAACCATTCTCTTGGAATGTGTTAAAAGCCCCCATTTTTCATGCCAAATCAGATTAACATGAGGAATGATTTTTTAAAGAACTATGTACAACATGATTATCATTTTTTCTAATGATATACGTAGATATTCCTAAATTTCCAATTTTGGGCCCAGCCGCGCAAAAAAAAACAACAAAAAACCCCCTTTATTTCATGTATGAGAATCAAATCTACATAGGAAATGTATTAAGAACTATGCATTAATTGATTCTTTATCCAGTATGACACATAATGAAATTTTAATTTTATCCCTTAATCCAGTTACAATGTGTCTTTTATTTAAAATTGGTTCATTTCCATCCTTACCACACGACGTTAAACAACATGGAAATTTTACACCCCTATTTCTCACTTGGATCCCCTTTATGTTATAAAAGAAAACCTTACTGATCCTTATTTCTCACACCGAGCATAGCTCACATTGGATTAGGAATTGGGTAAATGGATTATTTATATAAATACAGTGTTTTCATTTTCCTATGTGGTTATCAATGTCATCATTGCATGACTCAAAACGACATAGTATAATGTCCTCACTACATGACATTAAACTGCACATTACCATATTCGTTTATTGGAAACAAAGAAGGTCTCCATTTTTACATATGAGTCAGATCTATGTAATGGACATCAATCTCATGGTCAATATTGATTAAAAAAATTTCATAAACATTGAACATAAAATCTCCTTCCATATTTCACACTCTTAATCTTGAATATTTTATGATTTTCATAATCGTCCATACGATTTCTGGCAACATGGTTTCTAATATCTGAGAGCTCTTTTTCCTGACTATGCAGCATGTTTCCTTAGGTGACCTTGCAAATGTTTCCTACATAACATGCCTGTCAATCAAAAGATTCCACTATTGGACTATGCAGCATGTGCCCCAGTTGGCCCTGCAAAATACAGCCCCTATAACATGTTTTTCAAATAATGGTAACTTCGTTCATGGTTATAGTATCTTTATCCCCTTTAATCATTGATGAAAATATACAACAATCTGTATTTTAAAACATCCATTCAAGTATACATGTCCCATTAACATTCTCATGGTCTGAAAGCCTTCAAGACGATGGTTTACACATTTCCCTCATCATGTACTCGATACACTATGAAATAATCTTGAAATTACTTGGATACATGTTATATATTTTATCCATTTATGATCTTAGTTGTATGACCTAAAACTAGAAACACCATATCTTTTACATTTGGGTTAGACCTTTGGAAAAGTATTATTCCACTGATTCTTTGGATATCATGATTAGAAATAACCTTTCCATATTTTGGTACCTTTATCCATAAACCAAACTATATGATTTGGAATATATAAATTCCCATAAACATTCTTTGTCTTTTAGAAATAGAACTCCAATCTTCTGAGAGCTCTTTTTCCTGACTATGCAGCACGTGCCCTTAGGCGGCCTTGCATAAGATTCCTACATAATAGGCCTGTCAGTCAAAACATGCCACTATTTAGCTATGTAGGATATTCCCTAGTTGGCCCGGCATAGTACAACACCAATAATGGGTTTTCCATGTAATGGTAACTTCATTCTTTGAAAATACATCCTTTAATACTTTTATCCCTTTTTCCATATCATCCCTCGGTTACAAAAATTCCTAAATCAATGTTTAAAATACTCCCTTCCATACCTGAATATGATAGTATGTTTTCTACAAATATTTTCATGAAATTGGGAGAGTATTCTCAAACCTTTGTTCGGAGCTAATGACCATAAATTAAAGTCACACAATGTCATCATTGTCTGACTTAAAACATCAGAGTACCAATGTTCTCACTACAAGACATAATACTGCACAGTACAACATCAGAAATTCCCCTTTCTGATAAAATTTTATCCATTTCTCATACAATTTTTTTTTATAGAAATGGATTTCCTATTCATGACATATATCGGTATAAAATATCTCTTCCATTCTTAAAATTCATTTCCTTGGAAAAACCACCCACTGTGGTCTTGGTTCACACAAATCTTATTTCCCCTATCTATCGACAAAAACAGTTAAATTCATAAAGATATCTTTTTTCCAGACTATAGAGTATGTGAACTTAGGTGGCCTTGCATAATTTACATACCTAGCAAGACATTCATTCAAAAGATTCCACTATTTGGATTTGCAGCCTATGCCCTATTTGGCCCTGTATAATGTAGCCCCCCCATAACGGGTTTGTCAAATAATTGTAAATTCGTTCCTTGAAAAGACACACATTATGTTGATAACATGATTTATGATTTGGTATCTATAAAAAATTCATGGCCCAAAATTCCCCTTGGAAATATATAAAGAATAATAAAGAAATTATTAACCACATAGTTCTGTTTGGCATCTAATTAAAAGTTTACAGTCAAAAAAAATTGTTGACCCTAAATATTAGCCCATTATATTTCATCATGAAAAACTCTAAACTGCTTACAATGAAAAAATACATGGTACTCACCAGATTGAGAACCCACAAATGGGAACCCGGAACAAATGTCGATTCCCAGCTCACTAAACATACATTTTGTAGGATTTAGTTAATATTGAGAAATGTAATGTCAAAAGACACAAAGTATATAGGTTTTTACATAGAACCCTGGAAATAGTCAAACAATGCTCACTAGGCCCCCTAACATAAGTAAAAATTTGAGCATCCATCAAAATTTGATGTAACTCCCAATCTTTCTCAAATGATGTTGGAATATGTCAAAGTGCCCTACTTTCCCCATAGAACATGATTCTTTTCATTCTGAACGAATCAAATTCTATGGGGGGCTTCTATAGACATCATAAAATATGTTCCGTGCACTTTTATATAGAGTGAATATATGATTATCACATATACAACAAATGTCATGTATGAGTAAAGATGTTTTCACAATGAAGGAATAAGAATAAGGTAGTGGATTTCTAAGATCAAGGGGAAAAAGGTGTTAGCACATTAAATTCAATTTCTGAGTTTCATTCAAGAATACTTGGTGAATTTACAATATCTATAAGTGTAGATATCTTCAAAACCTTTGATTTGACTTGTCGCAGAGCCCAAACAGACTTATGGATCAAATGTTATGGAACATGGAAGATGGATAAAATTCACAAAGGGACCTACGCGGATGATCTATGCGGTGGACCTACACGAAGGACCTATGCGGAAAATGAATTTCCACACCCCAACGCGGAAGAGATTCATGATGGACATGCATAGAGGACCTACACGAGCAACATTTATTCGGACATTCCTCATTCGTGCCTATAAATAGTTCCCTTGGGCTCCCCATTTCAAAGAAGGGAAAAAATAGAAGACGTCCCAAAGCTCCCATTGCGTATCTCATTCGCCAATATCCCCCAATTATTCTATGGTAGCTCTATAAAACTTGAGAGAAGAGAGAATTAAATGGGGAAACATGGTTCAAAGTCCCATCAAGGTCCAGAACATATGGAGCTGCGCAGAGCACCTACACGGTGCACCTGTCCGAAGCACCTGTATGACGCACCTACACGGAGCACCTATGTGGTGCACCTGCATGGAGCACTTGTGCAGAGAACCTATGTGGGGTAGCTACGCGAAGCACCTAAATGAGGTACCTTGGCGGAGCACCTATGTGACCCCACTGGTTCATACTGAGGGGGTTGCGCCACCGCACCCCCTGTATGGGATCATTGTCGGGATGTTGTTCCCACCCGTTAGGCCACTCTCTTCGTTTCTGTCACTCACCCCCAAGAAAAATGGATAGTCACACAACAAACTTTTTGAATCCATTCGATGAAATTTTCCATTGCAGCCTTTACACTACCCAACTTCCAACCTTGGAATACTATGATCTAAGACACTCCATCACTCTCAATGTTTTTCCTTGATTCCACTTAGTCATCTTGGTTCCTTTCACATGTTACGAGTTTGGACTCTCCTTATGGATTCCTCAAGTACAATGAGTAGATACACTCCTCAAAAAACCTTGCCTGAATCCTATGCCAGGATAAACATCAAATGGGAATCCTCCATAGTAGTAAGCCCCAACCAATTCCATATGGGAACCCCCTTTTGAGTAAGCCCGAAACCATCCCAAATGGGAATCCTCTTTAGGAGTAAGCCCCAAACAATTTCTAAATGGTCATCTATCCGGGTATAATCCCCTCACCTTCACCCCTTATTCCTTAAATTGGACCCTTGTCCAATCTAAATAGAACAGAGGAAGGGTCATCACCTCGCCCACTTCCACGGTCGACACGACTCTTCCATCAAAAGAGGAGGTCAAGTGTGAAGGGTCATTGTTGAATTTTTCACATCCTCTTTTTTCTCACACCGAGCATGACTCACATGGGCTTAGAGATATGTGATGATTACAGCATATGAAAAAACACTCATTTGAATGAACAATTAGAAAACTGATTCTTGTTCAGACCAGGATACATAGGGAGCTCTTTTAGATCCCGAGCTCACTTGATATCCTCCTTAAGAATCCAACCCTAATTACCCCAATTTGGGCCTCCTCCTTACGAAATAATCCCCAAATTAAATCCGCAAATAATCAAGGCACCCTTTTCAAAAACTAATCCCAAACTCATTTCTCTTAGAGACCATTCTCTCATATGAGATTCATCGAACTACGTGGGCTTTAATTCCCATCCATACAAGGTACATCAGAAGCCTCCTTGAGGTTCAATACCAACACTTCAAATCTTCCCTATTATCTTTGGCCTATATTCCCAATAGGGTTTGATCCTATTTGGAAATCTATAACCTTTCAAATGGTCCTTAGGCTGTTTTAACATATGTCCCACACTATGTTGTAACTAAGCACCTTCCTCATAGAGGTCCTTATCACATGACCTTAAAAAGAATGACGTGTCCTATTAAGATGTCATGACCCGTCCTCGGGGCCCGTGCCGTGACTACCCCAAGCCCGCCTTCCATAGGCCAGGGGCTGGCGACTAGCACCAAAGGCATAAATCCCAAAAAACAAGGAAGGCATTGCCTTAATAAAAGTAAAAAAACACCACAGAGTACAAGCGGAAGTAAAAAACTATGTACAAAAGAAAGTGCTGAAAATTAATGGGCCAGAATACAAACCCAACTGAAAGTACAGCTACAACTGAAATAAATTACAACAGAAAAAGACAAACAACTGGAAGGAAGGAAGCAGCTCCTGGGTCATCCTCCTCGGATCCTACCTGAAGGGTAGGTACCGATAGCGCAGCTCCTAGGTCGTCCTCCATGGATTCTACCTGAAGGGTAGGTATAGATAGCGCATCTCATGGATCGTCCACCATCGAATACTGACTCGTCGAGTGGTCCACCTCCGGGTACCATCCAGTCCTTGAACACTTGGCCTCTATCAGCTCTGCCCGTCGTCTGAAACCAACACAATGAGGTGCGAGCATAGCTCATGTAGGGGTGAGTACAAAAATACTTAGTAGGGACTCCGAGACCCTCAAGGTCTCACTAAAACCAACAAGGATAGCCACAAAGAAGATCTCAACAGATAACCTCTACTTAGGTATATGCTCATGCATATACCTATGTTATCAAGTAACCCATATCAATCATGAGGAAAACACCAAGATCATGAAATCAACGGATAACCCATACCCAGGTATATGCCCATACATATACCTAAGTTATCATGTGACCCATCTCAATCATGAGGTAAACACAAAGGTCAAAAGTCTCAGCTCAAACCAGTATTTTCACTATCGAAACTGTAACTGCTTAAGAGCTCCGTCTCTGGAGAGTACAATGGTCCTGTCATGACTTCGAGGTACTGCACACCAACCTAAGACTGCTGAGGTACTCCTCTTGTCGAGCATCGCGGGCCTGCCACCTCACACAGTAGTGCTTCCCGCCATGGGTCTGCCACCTCACAAAGTAGTGCTCCCCCTCATAGCCTACAGAGGTACTCCTCCTGTCGAGTACCGTGGGTCTGACACCTCGCACATTAGTGCTCCTCCGCCGTGGGTCTGCCACCTCTCAAATTAGTGCTCCCCATTGGGCTATGCAAGTCACTCCGAAACAAATCGGACAAGCAGTCGTCAGGTCTGAGCCAGCTACACGGTCTTCGTACTCTGCACGCTCGCCTCCTAGAGGGTCCTCTCCATGAGCTACTGGTCGATGCTCCAAGTAACACAAAGTCCCACGAAGAAGTATCTCAACAGACCGCCTTGTCATAGGGGTCTCAATGCAACAGATGACACGTCAATCGGACGCCCGGTCTTTGAGTTATTAACATTTTCGTCCCAGGGGCCTGGTTGGTTTCGTGTGCGAACCAACCCGGCCGTATCTCAACTATACCCCGAACTCTCATAGGGTATACTCATAGGGAACGTTCCTCAAAGGGATCAACAATGACGATGAAGGTTCGTCAAACGGGCGTATGGTCTAGAAGATATCAGCTTTCCCGCTTTAGGGGCCCGTTTGGATTTCGGGTACAATCCAACACGGCCATACTCCAACGTCGTCCAAACCTTGGGCGGGTCATTCCAAAAGTTCCGTCTCATCAGGAGGATTCCAATAAAGTCGACGACACGTCAATCAGATGTCCGGTGCTCATGATATGAGTGTTTCCGCTCCGAGGGCCCGGTTGGTTTCGTGGATGAACAAACTCGGCCGAACCCAAAGTATTCCGAAACCTTTAGTGTAATATACCGAAATGACCATCTTGATCCAAGGATCGCGTTTCCGCTGATGGTGCGTCAATTAGAGGTTCATAGCCCACGATATGGGCAAAAGACCAGAAAACGGTTCGAAAACGGTGGGTCTGGGCCCGGACCGACCCGGCCCAACCCCCCTAGGTCGGCCCGAAGCGAGTCGACCCGACCCGGTTATGGTCCGAACCGGTTGGGCGCGACCCGGCCCGGCCTGGGCAGCCCGGCCCAGCCTGGGCGCGACCCGGCCCGGCGGGTCGGCTTGGCTCGGTCGACTGGCCGAGCGAGGGAACCGCGGCACCCGGACGCGGCATGCCGGCCGCATCCCACCTCTCGGTTCCGCGCGGCTGCGGAACCGACCTCGCCGCTGTGGCTGAAGCCGCAGTGGGTTTTGTCGGCGGCGCGCTGGGTGCCGCCGCCGCCTCTGGCCGTCGTGCTGGCGGGAGCTTCTGCGGACCACCAAATGCGCTCCGGTGGTCCGTTTTGCGTGTGGTCTTTGCCAGTGGTCCTCCTGGGACTCAATCTTCACTGCAAGGCCCTCAAATTCCATGGCGGCCTGCTTCGTCATCATCCGTCGATCCACACATCGATAAACAAGCTTCGTAGGATTGTCGGGCCGTGTTTGTTTGGCCCGCGCCCTCCGCGTTATGTGTTATCAATTGGAAAATAATAAACACATGATTTTAATCATTGACGAGGGTATAATTTATCCAAAATAAATTATACAAACACCTTGTAATCATAACACCCATGCACGAGAGATTAATATTTGAATGCGCGGCGTGACGATGTCGCGCATTCTTGCTGCTCGATCCCGCGCGGCGCGACAGCACCACATCCATTCATTCGATCCGCAAAAAACAAGAAAAAACAAAAAGGGAGGGGGACGACCATGTTGGTGCGGTCCGACCTCCTCCCGTTAACTGATATCATGTAGTCCAAATATCGCGGATAAAAGACGGAATAGAATCACGTAAGGAAAATTACGTAAACACCCTTCCTCAAGTTTTCGATCGAAGATTGTCGTGGGGATGGATCGTCATGGAAGAAGCATCGCAAAGGGAGAAATGTCGGCGTCACGGCGTCGATCTCCGGGGGTTTGGTGTTCTTCGTCGCCCTTCGTCGGAGGTCGGCGTTCTTCGCGTTCTTTGCGTTCTTCGCGTTCTTCACGAAGGAGGATGAAGATCATCAAAATTATCCCAATTCTCTCAACAAGAATCCCTTATGATAAAACATGTATTGGTCTTATTTTATTCTCATACCAATATTTAGAAAATTCTATGTTATGTAACGAACCATTAATTCGATGAATTAATGGTACGACTTGACTGCCCAATTAATAGGGGCGTTTAGAATTTTAAGAAAACGCATCGGTTGACCTTATTTAAAAAGGGTTTTCACTGGTGCATTATTTAGAGGAAAAGAAACGGTGGGGCTCATGCGGGCCCCACCTCACAAATATCCTACCAAGAGGGTAGGATATTTTGGATTTGAACCCTATCCACTTCAACCCATCTTAAGTAGCATTATGTGTCTTTAAGTGGATTTAAGTGAAATAAAATAAATTTGTCGCACCACTTTATTTTATTTTCATCACTTAAACCCCAAAAAATAAAAACCACACCCGAGAAAACGCAACTCCAGAAATGTCGTTTCTAAGAAAATACTGGTGCTGCGATTCCATCGGTGCCCTCAGAATTCAATTCCGAGCACCGGTTCAGAAGTTAGAAAAAACCCGCTCATTCGTTAACTAAACGTACCTAAGATAAACTTCGTAAAATGATTCCGGGAACACCGGGCCTCGGAATCAGGCACCGTCAAAAACTGTGTTCTCGTAAAATTCCAAAGAAAACTATGGAAAAAAATTTCGTTGAAATTTCTGGGTCTTTACATTACTCCCACCACAGGGCTTTACGTCCTCGTAAATCTTTAACACAAACTAGGGTCACAAAAGCGGTACAGAGCACGCATCTGAGCCTTCCGCTCCCCTGTGCTAACCTGGTGGTTCCCGTACTTCTAGAGAAAGTATACCTGAGGAATCGGTCGTCCTCATAGGATCCACTCCTGTCGATCCTCGATCCCCACTTGAACCTCCGTGAAGACACCCCATTGCCATCCTCCATCTCCTCATGGTCTATGATATGTGAATGGTCGAGCACGTATCTCCTCAGTTGAGATACGTGGAAGTTGTCGTGCACCTGGTGCAACTGAGGTGGATGGGTCAAGCGGTAAACCACCTCGTCTACCCTTCTGGGGACCTAGAAAGGTCCATTGAACCTTGGAGATATCTCACAGCCACGGCTACATCTATGTAAACCTCGTCGAGGTGAGACCCGTATAAGGACGTGATCGTCATTCTCGAACTCAGAGGTCTCCAAATCGTGTTTAGAACAGAAACTTAAAACGACTGCTGCCACGAGGGTAAGGTTGACCGACTCAAGAGTGATCGGTCGCATCCTCCTATGCAAGATTTTATCATGTGCTGCCTGGGGTTTCCTTTTCGCCGACCAAGGAAAACTCATCCCGACGTCATAGTTAAACCACAACCTTTTTGCCTAATACAGTCAATTTTTGTATGAACTGTGATTGCCCAGTATATACTCAATCCAACGTCGTAAGGCCTCCACGCAGCCACCAAGAGATTCCAACCGAAACTCTCTCCTCGAGGGTCTGACCACACCATCGGTGTAAGTGTGATTATCGAGTCTCCTCCCAAGGTATCTCCAGACGTGAGGGTCAAGTCTACGGCTTACATGAAACTCTAGGTCTGGGACAAGATTCGTGGAAGCAAGGAATGATTCGTATCGACATCTGTTACTACAACAGCTAGTAGTGGACACAGACCGTCCCTTGAATCATTTTTAGAGCCATTGGGTCACACTCCTTGACTGCATGCAGTCGCACTCTTCATCCTCCCTCCAGTTCCCTGAGCCTGGCGGGGATAACTAAGGCTAGTGGCTGTAGCATGTTAAGATGTACACCACCTCATGCTGCTCTCCTAGCTCTGCCTCCACGTCTGCCGCTTCGCAGACTCATCTCTCTTTAAAGCTTCCTCTTCTTGAAACATTTAACACACCCGAGTATCTAAGACTGGCATCGGTTTCCTGTTTCTTACTACACTGGGCAGTCATCCTCTTCTCTTGGATGTCCTGGACCTTCTTTAGTCTCACAAGAGCAGCTATGATTTATTATTTGCCGATAAGAGAAATCTGGTCTCATCCCCTGGATGAACCACATTCGTTGCCTAATACAGTCAATCCCGACATGAATGATGCATTCATGCCATGGATGACGTCGTAAGGCCTCGACGTAACTACCAAGAGATCCAACTATCACTCTCGCCTCCAAGGGTCGAGTCACACTGTCAGCATCAGTGTGAGGTCACTGGGTCTCCTCCAGTAGAAATCTCGAATGTGAGGGTCAAGTCAACAGTTTTAACCGGGACCACTCATTATCAACCAAAAAAAAGGACAGTAAAGCAAAAATCACAAAGATAAGTGTCTTTTTATTATTGCAGCTCATAGTACAAAGACACGAATACAACAGAAATATAGAACTAGAAGTACAAGGGACGTATCCACTAGTTCTGCTCATGTCCATCTGCTTCCAGAGCTCCATGATCGTAGGCCTCAGCTGCCTGAAGCTGAGCTCTCCCATGTCCACCAACCCCCTGCGGTCGGGGTGGAACTCCTGGTGGGGGTGGTGGCAACACCTCGTAGCGTCGTCCACCTCCAGCTCCACGGCCAGCTTCCCTCCCTCAGCCTTCCACTCCTTGCGGTCCGTCTCGATCGAACCTCTGCATCTGCCTGGGATGTTCTTCATTTATCCTCTGGTCATCTGCATGGTGGTTCGGATAGTCACGTTCCATGTGACCAATCCCGCCACAGGAGTAGAACTGCATGGTAGGTCTGTCTCTATCCCTCCCCTTGGTGCCTCGTACTACCGACCATGAGTCATGCGGTTGACCACCTGTAGGTCTGGTCCTCTTGGAACTCTGCGTCATCTGTCTACTGCCCGCTATAGAAGACTCTGCCACATTCCGGCTAGTGGTGGGTGCTGCTGCTGGAGACTGCTCAGCAAGGAAAATATCCACTAAGAGGGCTTGCTCCAACCCCCCTGTTTGCGTCGGGATGCTGTGAGAAACAATAGAAGCTCTAATCTCTCGCCTGAGTCCCTGCTCGAAGGTTCGGGCCCTGAATAACGGGTCTCATACCATATCTGTGGAGTAGCGCGAGAGTTCTGTGAACCTCGCTGAATACTACGCCACTGTCATGCTGCACTGATGGAGCTAAAGTTGCTCTTGTATACGCACCGCTCGAAGGGTGGCTGGTACAAACTCTGCCCGAAATAGACTCTCGAAGTCTGCAGATAGAAGTGTCGCCTCGTCATGTATCTGGAGCATCAGGCTCCACCATCTGTCGGTTGCGGCCTGAAGAAGGCTGGCAGCAAGGATCACCATGAAGTCTGTCGGCGTCCCCACTAACCTGAAGACTCTCACCATAGCATCCAGCCAATCCTAAACCACCTACGGGTCCATATCTCCCCGGAACCTGGGTGGCCTCTAGTGCTGGAACTCGTGCAGTGCACTCAAGTGACGTGCACCCTCTGCTGCTGGGGTTGGTGGCATCAGTGGCCCAACATGTAGTAGTACCACTGGTGACTCCGCTGGAATATGGCCCTATACTGAGGCCTCATCTCTCGGCGGGCTGTCAGTACGTACCACTCTCGGGGCTCTAGCTGGTCGTCCATGGGGAGGCATCCTGAAAGAAACAACGTGACACGGTCAAACAATTATACCTGGTGGGCTGACCTGGATTGATCTAATATTTAAATAAAACTTCTGGAAACACATATGCAATCAGTGTTTTCGTGCACAAAGTCAGAATTCAGTTGTCAGTGTCCTGGTGTATGGATACGTCGGCCGCCCGCACTAACACTGGACTCCCTGAATTGAAGACCACAATCGGTACCCTTAACACTATTACTTCACAGAAAGAAATTATCAGGGTTATGAGTCTTGCGGTAGAACCGACTCCTCTGATACCAATTTGTCACGACCCATCCTCAGGGCCCGTGCCGTGACTACCCCAATCCCACCTTCCATAGTCCAGGGGTGGCGACTAGCACCAAAGGTGTAAATCCCAAAAAATAGGAAGGCATTGCCTTTATAAAAGTAAACAAAACATCACAGAGTACAAGAGGAAGTAAAACACTAAGTACAAAATAAAGTACTGAAAAGTAAATGGGCCAGAATACAAACCCAACTAAAAGTACAACTACAACTGAAAGAAAGTACAACAGAAAAAGAAAAATAGCCGGAAGGAAGGAAGTAGCTCCTGGGTCGTCCTCCTCGGATACTACCTGAAGGGTAGGTACAGAGAGCTCAGCTCCTGGTTCGTCCTCCTCGGATCCTACCTGAAGGGTAGGTATAGAGAGCGCAGCTCCTGGATCGTCCACCACGGAATACTGACTCTTCGAGTGGTCCACCTCCGGGTGTCATCCAGTCCTCGAACACTCGGCCTCCGTCAGCTCTGCCCATCGTCTGCAACCAACACAACGACGTGTGGGCATAGCCCGTATAGGGGTGAGTACAACAATACTCAGTAGGGACCCCGAGACCCTCAAGGTCTCACTAAAACCAACAAGGATAGCCATAAAGAAGATCTCAACAGATAACCTCTACTTAGGTATATGCTCATGCATATACCTAAGTTATCCAGTAACCTATCTGAATCATGAGGAAAACACAAAGATCATGAAATCAACGGATAACCCATACCCAGGTATATTCCCATACATATACCTAAGTTATCAAGTGATCCATCTTAATCATGAGGTAAACACAAAGGTGAAAAGTCTCATCTCAAACCAGTATTTTCACTATCGAAACTGTAACTGCTGAAGAGCTCCGTATCTGGAGAGTACAGTGGTCCTGTCACGACTCCGAGGTACTGCTCACCAACCTAAGACTGCTGAGGTACTCCTCCTGTCGAGCACCGTGGGCCTGTCACCTCACACAGTAGTTCTTCCCGCCATGGGTCTGCCACCTCACACAGTAGTGCTCCCCCTTAGAGCCTACAGAGGTACTACTCCTGTCGAGTACCGCGGGTCTGCCACCTCACATAGTAGTGCTCCTCCGCCATGGGTCTGCCACCTCACAAAGTAGTTCTCCCCACTGGGCTATGCATGTCACTCCGAAACGAATCAGACAAGCAGTCGTCAGGTCTCAGCCGGCTACACGGTCTCCGTACTCCGCACACTCGCCTCCGGAAGGGTCCGCTCCTCGAGCTACTGGTCGATGCTCCAAGTAACACAAAGTCCCATGAATAATTATCTCAACAGACCGCCTTGTCATAGGGGTCTCAACGCAATAGACGACACGTCAATTGGACGCCCGGTCTATGTGTTATTAACATTTTCGTCCTAGGGGCCCGGTTGGTTTCGTGTGCGAACCAACCCTGCCGTATCTCAACTATACCCCGAACACTCATAGGGAATACTCATAGGGACTGTTCCTCAAAGGGATCAACAATGCCGTTGACGGTTCATCAAACGGGCGTCTGGTCTGGAAGATATCAGCTTTCCCGCTCTAGGGGCCCTGTTGGATTTCGGGTACAATCCAACCCGGCCATACTCCAACTGCGTCCAAACCTCGGGAATTTATGCCAAAAGTTCCGTCTCATCAAGAGGATTTCAATAAAGTCGACGACACGTCAATCGGACGTCCGATGCTCAAGATATGAGCGTTTCTGCTCCGAGGGCCCGGTTGGTTTCGTGGACGAACAAACCCGCCCGAACCCAAAGTATTCCGAAACCTTGACGGTAATATACCGAAACGACCGCCTCGATCCAAGGTTCGCGTTTCCGCTGACGGTGCATCAATTGGAGGTTCGTAGCCCAAGATATGGGCAAAAGACCGAAAACGGGGGGTCTGGGCCCAGACCGACCCGGCCGAATCCCCCCTGGGTCGGCCCGAACCAGGTCGACCCGACCCGAGTCCGGGTCCGACCCAGTTGGGCGCGACGCGGCCCGGTGGGTCGGCTCGGCTCGGTCGACCGGCCGAGCGAAAGAACCCCCCCCCCCCCCCCCCCGCGCGGGGGCCGCTCCACGGCAGCAGGCCGCGTCCCGCCCCTCGTTTCCGCGCAGCCGCGGAACTGACCTCGTCGCCGCGGCTTCAGCCGCGGCGGGTTATGCCGGCGAGAGCTTCCGCGGACCACCGGACGCACTCCGTTGGTCCATTTTGCATGCGGTCTTCGCCAGTGGTCCTCCCGGGACTCGATCTTCTCTACAAGGCCCTCAAATGCCGTGGCGGCCTGCTTCGTCGTCGTCCGTCGATCCGCACATCGATAAACAAGCTGCAAAGGATTGTCAGGCCTTGTTTGTTTGGCCCGCGCCCTCCGCGTTAGGTGTTATCAATAGGAAAATAATAAACACATGATTTTAATCATTGACGAGGGTATAATTTATCCAAACTAAATTATACGAACACCTTGTAATCAAAATACCCATGCACAAGAGTTTAAAATTTGAATGCGTGGTGTGACGACGTCGCGCATTCTTGCCGCTCGATCCCGCGCGGCGCGACGGCACCACATCCATTCATTCGATCCGCAACAACAAGAAAAACAAAAAGGGAGGGGGACGACCGTGTTTGTGCTGTGCGGCCTCCTCCCGTTAGCTGATATCATGCAGTCCAAATATCGTGGATAAAAGACGGAAGAGAATCACGTAAGGAAAATCACGTAAACCCCCTACCTCATGTTGTCGATTGATGATTGTCGCGGGGATGGATCGTCATGGAATAAGCGTCACAGTGGGAGAACTGTTGGCATCACGTCGTCGATCTCCAAGGGTTTGGCGTTCTACGTCGCCCTTCGTCGGAGGACGGCGTTCTTCGCGTTCTTTGCATTCTTTGCGTTCTTCGCGTTCTTCACGAAGGAGGATGAAGATCTTCAAGCTTCTCCCAATTGTCTCAACAAGAAACCCTTAAGAGAAAAAAAGTATTGGTCTTATTTTATTCTCATGCCAATATTTAGAAAATTCTAAGTTATGTAACAAACCATTACTTTGATGAATTAATGGTACGACTTGACTGCCCAATTAATAGCGGTGTTTAGAATTTTAAGAAAACACATCGGTTGACCTTATTTAAAAAGGGTTTTCGCGGGTTCGTTATTTAGAGGAAAAGAAATGGTGGGGCTCGTGCGGGCCCCTCCTCACAAATATCCTACCAAGAGGGTAGGATATTATGGATTTTCACCCTATCCACTTCAACCCAGCTTAAGTAGCTTTATGTGGCTTTAAGTGGATTTAAGTGAAATAAAATAAAGTTGTCGCACCACTTTATTTTATTTTCATCACTTAAACACCAAAAAATAAAAACCACACCCGAGCAAACACAACTTCGGAAAAGTCGTTTCTAAGCAAATACCGGTGCTGCGATTCCATAACTGCCCTCAGAATTCGATTCCGAGCACCAGTTCAGAAGTTAGAAAAAACCCGCTCATTCGTTCACTGAACGTACCCGAGCTAAACTTCGGAAAATGATTTCGGGCACACCGGGCCTCAGAATCAAGCGCCGTCAGAAACTGCGTTCTTGTAAAATTCCAAAGAAAACTAAGGGAAAAAAATTTCCTTGAAATTTTTGGGTCTTTACATAAGAGGAACCGAACTACAAGAGTTTTGATTCCTTTCACAGGGATTCACAGGTAGCTAATTTTATGATCATGATCCCATGATTTAAACAAACCCTTGTCTCCTTGGATAAAAAAAATTCCAGAGTGGCTTAAATACCAGTATGATCATAAATTATGTTTAAAAGAATATCTAATTAGTATATTAGAGGTCACCATTGATGTAAAACATCGAACATATACAGATAATTTTAATACATGATAAATAAGAGATTTTATATTCCAAGGGATACTTATGATATACATGAAGAATTGATAAGGATTCATGAAAATATTTTATTTTCAAAGAGAGTCTCGGAGTAGTCAATAATTCCCCTCAAAAGTGTGTGATGAGTACAACCTCCCATCCTCTTAACTAATGCATGTACTTAAGTATTGTAAAGTTCAAAACTTAAGGAGCGTCTGACTTTGGATTGTAGGTCCTCTTTGGATAAATAATTGTTGGAAGTTTCCAGTTCCATGAATAAATCCAATGGAAACTTCTTGGAATCAATGTTTCATAAATCTAGAATATCATGTTTTAAGGACCTACGAAATAGTGAGATAAATAAGGTATCCTATATTTCAAAATAATATTTTCAAGTAGATATTATATTGAATTATCATATCCCCAATCACAAAAAAAAGCATTCATAGAATTACAATTTTTTTTGTTTGTAGCTTTCATAACACTACTCCACTCAGTTTGAGGAGTTTGTTTTATTTCATATTGATCTTCTATTATAGTCCATATATCAAAACCAATAATTTCTAAATGAATTCTCAATTTCATTTTCCATTGAGAATAGTTTTTTACATTAAAATAATCATGTATGTTAGCAATAGATCCTTTTTCTATATTATCCAAAAATAAATATAATATATAAATGACATAAGTTTGAGATCAATTTAATAAAAGTAAATAAATGTAAAAAATGTAATTTTAAATAATCCACTAATACCAATTGTTGGTCAGAGACTGTAATTCAAGAGATGGTGAATTGATTTCCCAATAAAAAATTCTATAAATAAACTGGACAAATATTCAAAATAGCATAACGTTATAAGATCTATCCATTTAAAATATTTCTTAATGAATTATTAGGTCTTAGTAAAAATACGGTTTAAATATACCATCATTTTGAGATCAATACAATTATATAGAAACATATATAAACACTAGTTAATTTTTATTATCACTGAATTTTATTGTTTTTAATGAAAATTTATCTTAAATGTGATATAAAAAACAAAAAACACAATAAAACAATGGAATAAACCACCTGTTCAGCCATAATATGACACATAATACCCTCTAGTTGGAAATCACTAACTGGCAAACATATTATTAATATGAAAAAATAGATCCATAACCTAGATTAGATATATAGTCAATAACAATATATTGTCCAACCAAAAAGCCTCTTAAATAGTTATAAGTGGGATGAAATAAAATATTATGTCACACATGGACCTCTTCCACAAATGTAGTAGGAAATAGATAATGTAAGAATAAAATAACCAGTATTCTCAAAGAATATGGAATAGAATGTGTATGTTGGATAATTGGAAGAAAAAATACATCTCAATAGAAAAAATAGAACAAAAAAGCATAACATGATATCTTTTGTATGTATGTAATCCATAGATCATCAATCATGAGGAGTCTGTGCTTTTTCATGGAAAATTGATGCAGAATAGAGGATCATAGAAATGTGTAGGAATGCTTCAGATGATATTTTTATTTTGTATCAATTAATATTGGTAATGGGGTCAAGGATTCTGTGTTGTTAATCTTCATAGAATGTAAATTTTTAACATTCCAGAGAGTTCCCATATTTGATCCCCCACTTTTGTTAGTCTTCGGTCATTATTTTATCAATAAAGCATCATTACCCCAAGAAATAAATAATTCATGAATATATAGAATCACATATTCAGGTATATCTAAATTCTTCATATCATCATTTACTATGTACTAATGACTTTCTCAAACCATCCAAAAATATATTTTTCTTTTGGAACCATTTACGCTGATGATCTCAGACCGCAATGGAAACAAGAGTGATTGCACTGACTAAATATCTGGTGGTGACTCATGAGATAGTAACTCCTTTAGATGTAGTGGTGAATCATATCTGACAGTATATCATCATAGTGGTAACAATTACTTCATTCTAGTAGTATCTCATCATAGAAGTAGTAGTTAATTGAGCTTGGCAGTAGCTCAAACTAGCGGTAACGATGACTTGTATCTGGCAGTATCTCATCCTAGAGGTAACAATGACTCATAGCCAATAATGTCATACCATAACTCTTAACATAAATATTAAAGAAGTAATATTTTCCCATAAAATGATAACATTAAATATGTGAAACATTAGTAATAAATGAATCATTTTTTGTGATCATTAAAATAATATATTAAAAACACACACCATCCAAGGGGTTCCAACAATAATCATATAAAATCTTATGTCAAGGATGCCGACCATGAAATCATAACATGTTAGGATTGGTATAAAAACATGTATACCTAAATTGAACATAAGATAACCTATCATGTAATCTCTTTCATTCTTGGGAGAACCAGTTGTGTTCCTAATATTTCTTGCTTGATCTAACTAACTATATACACTATCTTTTGGGATGGGTTTACCACCCATATACAATGTCTTTAAGGATTTTTCTAACCATGCATGAAAACTATCATTCAGGATTAGGGTAATCACCCATGTACCCTGGTATTTTTTTTCTCATTAACAATTACCCAATTCATTGGAGGGTGATATAGGTACCACCCATAATATAATACATAGGTATGTTTTTAAAAATAAAATTAAACCTTGATCATCTCATAACCTTTGTAAACAAAATTGGTTTTATAAAAATTTAATCAATTCATATTGACATAAACCATTGATATAAATACATTTCATAAAAATATCATAAACATTTATCATTATATTAAATAATAATAATGGTATCATAATATTTCATCATCAAAACCATAATCATGAACAATCCAGCTAAATAATGACAATTTAACATCATAGTTTTTCCACTTTGGTATCTTTGGAATCATACGCCCCCTTAAAGAACAAAATCATATTAAACATTTAATATCATTAAATTAAATATATTTCTGATATAAAATTAACAATGGGAAGTATAGAATCCTCATATAAGAATATAGGTTCATATCATAATTTATGACTCAAAGAATGTAATTTGAGACAAATTATCGTCCGATTTTGGTAACTTCTAAACCATTAAACCCTTGATGTATATATCCAAAAATGTATAATTAAATAAAACATATTATTTACTATATTCACTAATATATATCCATGGTAAAAATATACAACGCATAAAAACATAGGTGGTGAATATAGAATGTGTCTCACAGAAGTAAAAAGTGAGACGTAAATACCTTACTATATGTATCAACTTCCGTTATGCACATTAAAAACCTCAGAATAATAAATATGAAATTATTTTAATTCTAATAAATAAATATATTTATATATATCTGAAAATATACTATTTACGTATGATATTTATTTAACTTTTTATTTACAATCTCACGTTAAAATCACATGTTTGGCATTAACTGTTTTGCTTTTCATGTATACTTTGAGTTTCTATTATTGTTCCTTTTACATTGACCATGGTTCCATAATCCACATAATTTATACAATGATATATATAAAATGTTTAGTAAATATATATTTATTTAATGTAATCTCTAAAATATATAAGTAGAAAATGAATGAACCTTATCATGGAGACAGTATGTTGTATGTACGCAAAAATGGTGCTTCTATTTTTTGAATGGAATAAAAGAATGAAAGGTTAATAATATATTCCCCTTGAAGAATCATTATTATGTAATATGTATGAAATATTTTCATTAAAAAAATCCTTACTACCTTCTTTTTAAGGAATTAATGAATCACATTACATCATGACGTTGTGATCCGACATAAAGTAGAGTTGCGTTTTCATATTCCCAGAGAATAGAATTTTATCTAGTATATGAGATATAAAAATTAACAAAGAAAAAAATATCATGTATATAATTTATAAAAATTTAATACATAATTATATAAATCCCAGTTATGGGGTGATGGACAATGAATGGCATCGGTTCATGAGGCGGTAGTCCACCGTACACACTATTGATTATTTAATAACCCATTTGATGGAAGAGTAGAAGGAGTTGGTTAATTTCATTAACTTATTAACATCTTATTATTTGGAATATACTGAGTCCAGTATATGAAAATGTTATAATAATAATTTATGGAGGTGGAGGAATAAATAAAATTAAACACCCGATTAGGGATGTTACCACTTATTCAGACAAATTATTTTGTTTTAAAAAAAAGGATAATTATGATCTCTTTATTCCACAAACAAGTCATATGGGATAAGAAGTGTGATGTAGGGGATATATTTTTTCAGGATTGTCTAAGCTAATGTGTTTTGGTGTTGTGAATAGAAGAGGATAAGGGGGGCCTTTTATATGTCATAATGTAACCCACTTGGAAACTATTTGGAAATTTCTCAATTGAATCCAAAAAGATAAAGTCCCTCATAAGAAACAAATTCAAAATGACCATAGAATATAACATAGTATGGATACTTTTAAAATATGGAAAAAAAGTGTAGTAATATATATTTTTTCATTTTTAATACTAATAAATTTTTTTTAACCCTCCAATAAACCCATTTTTAAATATAACACAATAAATAATTTTTATAATTTTTACTATTCATTATGGTATAAAATTAATTTGATCATATTATATAACATAAATTTCTCTAATTATATTTAGAGAATAAAATTTTCCATATTTCATTCGCATAAATGTATGATTTTAATTTAAAATTATTTACACAAACTTATTTAGAAAATAATTTTCCAACGGGAAAATGTTCACAAGATTAATATTTATTTATATATAAAATTAAATATAAAAATGATTACAATGAAATGAATTATATTAATATATATATAATTGGACTATTGTTACATTTATTCCTATTTAAATACAAAAAGTAATTTTATAAATTATTTAAACAAAATGGTAGTTTTACATAAAACTAATTATTTTCATTATTCATCGAGAAATTATTCATTTCAAAGTAATCAAAATAATTATACAAATTCTAATTTTTATATGCTGATTTCAAAAATAAATATCATTTTTTTAAATTTAATTTCTAAATTTATAGGAAAAGAACATTTATTATTTTTTCCCAAAATGTCATAAAAACATTTTTTGATGAATTATTAATTTCAAAACATTTAATTAAATTTATAACAATAATGCAATTGTTTATCTTTATGTTTTCTTTATATGATATTTTTTATTTTATAGATTAGTTATTACTATTATTACCACTATGTTTAACGAGTAGGTTATAATATAATATTTTAAATAATAATATTAATAAAATATCATGGTTTTATAAAACATAGTGTCACATGAAATAAAATATAAAATTTTTGTTTGATGTAAAAAAATCTATCAACTAAAGAAATTTTTTAGTGTAACATAATCCATAGAATAATCTCATTTTTTATGTAACCTAATCTACTAAAGAAACTCATTTTTACGTGTAACACAAGATTTCATGTAAATTTAAATTATTAAAAATTAAAATAATTCATAAAAAATATAGTGTGTTACATATAACCCTAACACATGAGACAAAATCCCATAAAATGATAATCCACCTACCCAGGAAAATGTAAAAAACCCTACCAGTCAAAAGTATGGATCCATGTTAGGCTGGATTGTATGTACCCATGATATGTAAAAGCCTATATTTTTTATGGCCCAATATGACCCATTATCTTTTTAGCCTATTCAAGATAGAAAAATACATAGGTTCCTTACACAAGGAATTCACCCATTAGATGAAAAAGAGGAATACACCAATTATATGAAAGGTATAATCAACCAAATATCATGATCGATTACTAGTATCTACTCTTCTTTTGATAACAAATCTCATTCTAGTGATGTTTTTTTCAAATCATCTTTCAAAAAATTGTCTGAAATAAGGATCTAATAATTATCATTCTGGGAATTTAATTTACATTTTCTTTTTAGATATCCCAAAATCTAATCCCTACATTACCATGTGGTTAGTGAAAAGTATTGGTTTATGAACCACAACAACTAAAAAGTCCCAAGAAGTGTTCTATGGGAAAATACATCATGAATTTGAAAATTTACTCTAAATTATATAACATAACCTTTGTTTACAATACCATTACTTCATTTTCATGTTAAATAACCTAATATCAATACATTCAAGGATCCAAAGGATTATTATCTTGGAGAAAATAATATCGTATAGAACTTGTACATAATTAAAATTAAATATATTTTTTAAATATATTTTCTTTATTCCCTTAAAATTCAAAACATTCTACTTAGTACATGTAATCACATGAGGATACAAATCGATGAATGGGGAGAGCTAAAATCCTAGTAAGGGGAGGAATAACATCAGAGGAATAAGGGACATGAATCAATTAAACATGGGTGATCATATTCCTAATCATCACATCATACGAATATAATCATAATCATAATTATGAGGGGACCATATTATTAATGCATTAAATGTTGAGTATTGATAATAGTGAAACATCATAACATAGTATTCAAAATCCACATATAGTTGTGAAAATGATAAAATAGGGTTCAGACATAAAATATGTGCATAAATTATTACATTAAAATTGTGAAAAAATAAAGCATCATGTTCACACAAAATAAACATAATATCATGATATATATCACATTATGAAATTAATTATTGGGATATATAATTCAAGTCCCACCCAACACATCATAAAATTATCATAATCATGCCAGTTAGATGGAATTGGAATATAGGAAAATCATATTTATGATATTAGATACTGGAATATTATGAATTCTATAAGGGTTTTTAAATAATATATTCATGGATAATATTTAGCGACACTAAATTAATAATGTAAATTTTATGTTACTGCAAAATATTATTTTGTATAATGAAACAAATGAAGAGGAGATAAAGAGACAATGTGGAAAAATAATGCATTTTTTAAAAATCAATGTAATTACATTTAAAATAACGTTGATAAGATAGAAACACGTATATACCCATAATTAAAAAGTAAATAGCTTTGTAAATAAAAATATAAGGTTTTCGGATGAAAATAAATAATAAAAAAATTACGAAATTAGAAATTACCCAAATATAATGTGTGGGCTCAAGAATCCCCTTACATTAAATCATCCAATATTTCATTACTTTTTAACCTCTAGAAAATTAAACATTAGTCTATTAAAACATAGAACCATAATTTTATTATGATCATTTTTCACTCAATATTAATTATAATATTAGGATTCCTCTCATTAATTTACTTTGTTAAAGTTGAAATTTTTTTATATCAAATTTTCCTAAAAATACCTTGATTTGCTTTGATATAACGATCTTACATTAATGAAATTTATAGATTGTTAAGATAAAAATTAGAACCCTAATTTTATTATGATTAAAAATTTTATTTTTTAAAAAACATATTATACTCTTTCGTAATTATTGTGATAATTATTATATTGGGGGTGTCTTCTTGGGCAGTTAAGTGGGCATTGACCGGGCATTGTCAAAAGTGGCCAAAATATGCATGAATTGTAAACATGTCATACATTTATTAATTAAATTTGGTTAAATCCATTAGTAAAATATCAACATGATATTAAATTAATCATAAAATATATGGGTTTCAATGTTGTAGATATAAATAGGAATATGAGAAGAAGATGAGGGAAAAAATTAATGAAAACATACCCTCTTCTCGACACTTCATCATTTCCACAACACTAATTTCCATGAATGATTATAGTTAATTTAAATTATAAAGTACCTAATAATTATAATTTTATAACTATAAGGTAATTGGGAATATATGTTCCCTTGGTTAGTGGATGTGAATTGGTTTCCTAGGTGAGGATGTTAGGGTATTTATTCCTGAGGCAAGGGGTCTTTTTTGGATAAAATATGGAATATAACATAGTTCCCATAATATAAAATCAAAAAGTTTTATTATTGAAATTTTAAGTAATAATCTAATGAAATAAATTTATTTTTTGGAATTTTAATAAACCCCAAAAATGTTTCCATTATTTTACCAAAAAAGTAAGTGGAAAATGAAAAAAAATTAATGGAATAATTTATAATTTAGATTTCGAACATTATTTTTTTGGTTGGGAAAATAAGTTATTTATATTAAAACTAATCATTTATATCATTAAATGATATTTGGTGAAAGAAATTCTATAAGTGAATAGGTCATTATTACATACTGAATTATGATATTTAGAATACATTAGTTAGGAAAAATTTGGTGTTTACTATTCACCTAAAAGAGTGGTTTTTCACGAAATTTGGAAAACACCATCTATAAAAAAAATATGTTCTAATTCAAAAAATGAAATTTATTATATAAATATTATTTTTATAAACATGGAATTATATTTATAAACATAAAATTTGGGATTTTTATGAAGTATATTGAAATAAATTTGTTAAAAATGATCTTATAGTTTCTAGGAATTAATAATATTGATATATATTTTATTAAATTATTTTACTAATTATTTTATTAAATTAATGAAGATAAATAAAATATATATGAACTTTTATTGTCTTGAGATAAATTTTCTATTCTAATGGTCGTGTTACTATTCCCAATGATCGGGTTACTATTCATAAATGTGATGTTATTATTCTTAATTTTCCCATTATCATTCCTATGATCATATCATCACTTATAAGTAACATTTCATTTCTTCATTCAACATTCACGACAATTATTCCCATGGTTCATATTTTCGATTTCTAAAATATCTATTTTTACTAATATATTAATTTTTTCATACTAATTTTTATGGGAGTGGTATTTTTTAAATATAGTGATGATACGAATTTTACCAATCTAGTTGTTAAATTTTCTACTTTTTTCCATTATAATATTTGGGATTTTTATGGGCATAATAGCTGACTAATGTAATAATCTCCATTAAAAAATATTTTTATTTACAATATGTGTATAATACTATAAAATATAATATATTAAGCATAATTTTTCTAAAAATGTTATTTATAAAGATAGAGTTATTAAATTCCACCACTTTTGAAATTTTATAACCATAATTTCAACTCTCAATCACATTTAAAAATATATTAGGGAACTTATTTTTTGTTGTTTCTTAAGGTTACCATGCCATCTATATATATTTACAGTCCTTCCACATCACCTTTACAAGGTGAGTTATGTCATTGCCTAGAATATTTTCTCTTTGGAATATGATATTGATTGGGGTCTCCTTACAATATAGGTCATGCTTTAGTAGTACCAGCTCAATAGTTATTACATGTGAGGGATATTTTATGTAATTATTCATGCGAGATATGTGCAGCACGCCATGAAATTGATCTACTTTTTGTTTATGTGTTAGGTGATAATTCATTGATCATATGAGATCAGTGATATAAATTTGTTCATTGTAGCTAGGGATATAATTTACCTTAAGTCCAAACCGAATAAATCTCATCTATGGTGATATTTTAATAATTGTTTCACCGACATAAAACTCCACATCTCTATTATGGGTTATAGCATAGATCTTTATATGAATCTTATAAACATTTATTTTCTATTGCATGACTTGGAGATTCTATATCAAATATTTCATAAGATTAGGTGAATATAGATTTAGAACAACTTCAATATTATAATATGTAATATTTTCATATTAATTATATTTATTGGTTCATATTGGGCCACTTGAAAATCTGAATAGAATCTATTTCTGTATGAGAACTCAATGAATTAGAGATTTTTATCCAATAATATGTTAGATTCTACAGAGAAAGATATCAGCATGTCATACAGTGTATGAAGTTATATAATGTTGCTGCATGTATTCCTTTGTTAATATCTTTTCATTTTATTCATTAAAAAAATCATCTCAAATAGTGATAATGATTTCATTCTAAGTGAGTTGATCCCTAAAAACCTATATCACATTGATTGCATTGGTGTTCTTTGAAAGACCACTGAAAAATACAGTGGTGATATTATATTATTTTCATATTGGAATATAAAATTGTTTAAATAATACATTCTATTTACTTTAAAATTCTATCATACCAATAATATTGAGATAAACTCATCAATATCCTCCTTCATGATTCCCCAATATAAGTTATCTTGAATATTTTAATACATTTTTACTTCCAAGATGATGGAGAAAGATGATATATGGGAATTATCCAATAGATATTTATTTAAATTAGGTGATGTAGTAATTCAAGGTCTAGTTCCAAACCAAATGGTCCAACTATCATTAATTTTGAATTCACGAATCTTCCCTTCCATTACCACAATCAACATTTTTTGAAGCACCATGTTATCTCTTCGTACCTAAATGTTCCTATCTTAGATATATGGTTGTGAAATAATTATGAAAATGAAGTATATATTCCCTACCATTATGATTTATATATCCATTTAGGTCTTATCCCTGAATATTTGCCTTTCTTAATGCACATCATGGATAGTTTAGAATGTTATTTTCTACCAAGAGTGTCAACTACCCTATTTTCCTATCCAAGATGGTAGTGAATTGATAAATCGGTGTCCATGATCATCTGTAAACATTTTAATTATTACATTTTGAGATCATTATATGTGAATGTTTAACTTATAAAATTATGATGTATTTATATTTCACACTTCTCACAATAGGGGCAGTGTCGCTAATAATCAAGGTGAATATCCTAAATGATAAAGCCATATCACTTTTTGCATTGTTTTTCTCATGAATCATCAAATTTCATGTGGTGTAGGTTTTTAATTATTAATTATTCAAGTAATAACAACCCATGAATTTTTTTAAGCATCATAGTATATCACAAACCTTTCTCCAATTGAGGGACTATGAGTACAGGTGCAGTGATTAGCCACTTCTTGATATAATTAAATATTTCATCACATTATTCCATATAGACACACATTACATTTATTTATGTATACATATTTTTTGGATATATAATACTTTGAATTATATAAAAAATTAAAAGTAGTTCTCAACTTCTCTTGGAAAGTGACAACTTTTTCTGATGTTTGGGGGTCTGTATAATTCCTTTGTTTTCATTTTCATGAAAGATGTGACATACAGACTCAAACTATGATGTCTAATCCAGAATTTGAAATGACACAAAGAACACCTCAACATATTCTACAGGTTTTCAGATGGTAACAATGATGTAACACCATAGGATTTTATGGCATTTCTTTATTTTAATTTAATCTATTCTATATGTTAATTTGAATGCAACGCCAAGATTAAACGAACAAAAATATACAAGTAATATAATTATTTTAACACGATCATTATAAGAAATTTATACAATTTAATGAAAATAACATAGTTAGCCACATTAAAAAATTTAATATTATATATAAAATAATTTTTTTAATTCATCCAATACATTTTATATGAATATGATATGAATTAATATAATTTTATAAACAAACAGTTATATTTTTATAATGTTATTTTGGTCGCCTTTAAATATCACATTTATATTAAAAATAATTTTTTAAACATTTATATATTCTAATTGAAAAAATAAAATACATTTTTGAAATTTTAATATAAAAATATACATTGGATGAATTTTTTTATTTGGATGCTATGTTTTATTTTTTTGGAATACTGAAAAATATTGCATTTTAATTGACAAACAAATTTTCATCTAAAAAATTCATATTAATAAAATTTAATTAAAACTGGTTTTAATGTAAAATTGAATATTAATATATATGTTAATATAATTTATGTCATTGGAATTATTTTTAAATTTATTTAGTTTATAAAAACATTTCAAACTACAAAATGTATTCACATTAAAACCCCATTTTCTCAGCACCTTTATTGGAAACATTTTAGATTAATTATAGTAATATATGTTTTTAAAATTTTTAAAAACAGTTTAAATATTTTAAATATTAAGTTAATTATTTATAAAATAGTTCCCATATATTATTGGTTAGAATTAATAGTAAACATAATACTTTTAATTGGCATATTTAAGAGTAAATCTTTTAATTATGTGTAAATTGTTTTTTATAAATGTTATAAAACATTTCTAAATCATTTAATATTTTTATTATATGAGATATTATTGAGAAATACAATCCATGTGATGATTTTATAGCCACTTATAGAAACGTGGATTACTTTATAATATTTATAGTATTTTTTAAGAAAATTATATCTTATAATACTAATTTTTTAAAATGTATTACTATTAAATATGAAATTATTCACAATATATCGTCACCTATGAATAGTCATTTGAAATATTACATTTTTATCTTCATCATGGTAATTTATTTTTAATATTTTGGAAATAGACAATTACATTAATGTAAAAAAATGATTATGTAGTCATTATTTAATTAATGGAAATATGTAATAAAGGATATTAAAAAGATTATAATAAATATAATTTTATATAATAAAATAAATCCAAAAATTTTATAGATAACATTGAAATGTGAAAAATATTTTAGAATAATTTCTTCAAAGATATATTGAGATATTTGTTATTTAAATGTTAGTGTATCAAATAGCGTTAAAATTGATATTATTGTTATATTAAGATAAATAATATTTTATTAAATACTATAAAATTTCAAAAAATAATAAAAATAATAAAACATATTAATAAGGTTTAAAATGTTATCCATGATCCATTTATGGTTCCTTTTTAATTTTATAGTTAAAATATTGTCTTATAAATAATAAAAATCCATATTATCAGGGTAGGAGTTAAAGAGATTAAATAAGGGTTACAATCAAAATATAAGGATAATAATATGTCATAAATGTGTCTAAAAATTATTGGATTTGATTATTTAGAAAAAAAAATCATACTATATGGTAAATAAAACAATATATAGATACTTGGAATTGAAAATTAATTTATATTAATTTAATATATTGAGTGTTCCCAAAAGGTCCCCTCACCAAAATTATAAAAAAGAATCTCCTCGGTCACTTCATCACACCAATTTGATCATTATAGCTAGAACAAAGCCTCCCTTTTATTTTACCATCATCTATAGCCATTTTTTGGAGGTATTCATATTCTATAATGTCAGCCCCTCGATCATATAAATGATATCTAAAGTACATCTGCGGAATAAGAGGTAATCGTTTTTACAATGTCATTCAAGTACATTTATTCATATTCATATTATTCATGTGTTTTTCATCCTAAAATAAAAAATATAGTGTCATATACATAACTATATTTTATTATGATAATAAAATAAACATATTCTTCTTTTTATGCATCCTTTGAAAAACAAAAGAACTAGATGTATGTGCGCACAACTTTCAATCACCATGTGGCGATGAAATTCATTTTTCCTCAAAAATTTACTTGTATGATTATAATAATATAATTAATGTTTATATATTATAATTATTACATGATATTGATTCTATAAAATTAATATATTATCCACTTATTTATACTTTCATCTATTTAGTAGGGATATCTTCACCCTTATGTATATAAAACTTACAATCTTCATGAGGCGATGCGATTCATTTTAAAAGTTCAACATTCAAGAATGGTTATAAAATGATAATTAAATATTAAATATTATATTTATGTTAATAATATTATTCTGTCTATTTAGAGTCTATATCCTATGAACGAGAATTGGGACATTCAAGACAAGTATGAAAAATAGGGCAATTAACACCATAAATAGATAAATGAGTAAAATATTATTAATAAAAAAGTGGTAAATTGTCAAAAAGGGATAATATATGATATAATAAATATTATTATTATTATTATTTATTTTATTAACAAGTTGAAAACACTTATATTTAATTTTTAGATATCAAAAGAGGAAATTATAAGTAATGTAAGGGTTTATTTCACAATCTCATAATTATTCCAAAATATTTTTTATATGTTTCCATTGAGGAATATTCATCCTCCATTACCCTATTTTCAAATGTACTTTTGGTAAATGATATTACTAATATCCTATGAATATTTAATTTAATTTTTACAAATTGTTTACTTCTAACGAAACAGGCAGAAAATAATATTTTTTTCATTTTCTAAATTATGTCTCCTTGTTATTTTTCTAACAAAAATATATAGAAGTAATGTTTTTTTAAATATAAATGGAATGAAAAACATTTCTATTTTAAATGATTAAATAATTTATTGATGAATAATATATAATTTAATGAGGATATTTTTAAATTAAATGATTTCAATGATATTTTTTTTGTTCTTTAATAAATTATTTCCAAGTAAATAAGGTATTTCTCGCAATAATATATCATTGATTTTAATAGATTTTTTTCATATATGTCTAAATCATTTGGTAAATCTTATGATACATTGAAATTAATCTCTTAGGATACTATCTAATAAATTTTATTAAAACATTTATGATCATTTTGATTTGGATTTGTAGTTTTGATACCATTCATCATATTACTCTATATAGTTTGTAGTAATTAATTAAGGAATGTATTACATTTAAATTACTAGTAATTCAATATGAATGTCTTTTCATGTTTCTTCACTTTCATAGGTGGAATTAATTTTACTTATTAAGTGATTGGAAGGTCCTGTTATAGCCCCTTGATGCATCGATATGTATCATGAGAAAGACATGTTTGGGTATTGGTTGTTGTTTTACCTCTTTATTTGTGGTATCTTGGATGATGCCTTGAAAATATGTTTTTGATGTCAAAAATTATATATTCCCATATTATGGGATTTTTTATTGATGTTATATGTGATTATTAAATTTTTATAATATACATGGATAATTTTCATTGTTATGTGATTAATTATATCACATTATTAGATTATAATTTATTCTTCCCATACTACAATCATGATTATAATTATTTAAATTATATTTTATTTACTAAACATTCCTTAATGTTTATTCTTTTTTATTCATGATACAATTTATTGTATTATTATCCTTACTAAGAATCAGAGGTAAAAAATTTCTTATGTTTTCCCTTGTATCCCGAGATGTATATTATGATTTACATAAAGGGATAAGATAGAAGAATAAATATTTTCTTAATAGAATAATTTGTATATATTTTAAATTTTGAATTTTAATGTAGGATTCAGGTATGTATATATTTCTCAAAAACTAACAAGTTGTTTGTTACTTTGAGATTTTATTCCTTGTATAATATCTAAATGAAATAATGTAACCACTAACTCTGCCATATGAGTGTCGGGGGCTTTAAAGGTGGTATTATGGGATGTTTAGTATAAACCATGGGAAATATATTTATGAAACCATAGATTTGATAATGAAAACATATAACATAAATTTGAAACATTACAAAAGGATCCAATACTGTGATTTTGAGATTACATATACTTAAATTTTCAATTGAGGTTGTTTGATTCACAAGTTCTGAGTTATACATAATTTTTTTAATGGTATCACCTAATATAGCATCTTCCATTTTTTTGAAATGGATGATATATGAAGGAATGGAAACCATATGAATGCATGTAGGTATTTCACTTCTAGTAATGATGATGATGGTAAAGCTGGGGCAAGAGCTTTAGCTGGAGGTGACCATATTATAAAAATATTGGGAGAATGAACTAAGGATACGAACATTAATCCTGTATGAATCAAGAAACATGGTGATCCCCATTGTAGAGAAAGAATATTGATGTAAATGAAAATTAAAATTCCTTTAATGATGACTTAATAAATGACACTAACACATTCCCAAAGACCATATTAGTTTAGTGTCTATGGAAACATTGACCCTAATATTCTAACATGGTGAATTTTTTTCAACACCTTCCATAAATATCTTCCAATTTCATTTTTATAAATAACACAATGATTTATATACTAGGGAAAAGAAAACCTAAGAATGGTGAGTTCAAATGATCAGTAAGGGTAATCTTTGAGAACATAAAACAAACTATAAACACAAGAATGTAAAAAAAATGTGAACATAATGTTTAAATATCAAAACCATGAGTCATGAAATTAATAATTAAAGTACATAAGGAATATATCAAAAAGAATATTATCCATGATAAAATATAATTGGAATAAATAATGGGACTTTGGAGAAAAAATAAGCACATAATATGATTTCCATAGTATCCAAGGCATTGTAAACATGACCATCATAGTGGACAAAGTCCATTACTGAACTGTGTTTACTTGTTGTTCCAGCCCAAAATTACTAAACCAGATTTACTTTTCATTCCATTCATATATATTTCATGAGATATAAATCATTACCCATTTCATTGGAGGGAGATATATGAACCACCCATCTTGTAATGAAGTCATTCTTACATGTTCTAAATAAACATAAATCATTCATCATAGTGTAACCCATGAAATAAAATATGATTCATATAAATTATTCCATCATAACATCTTCAATATAAGATAAATTGACATAATAAAAACAATTCCATCTTTTAAAAAATCAAATATAAGTAATAATAGGGATAGAAACATTACCCTATGTTATCTTAGAAGGAAAATAATTTCAACAAAACACTTGCTGTTAATTCCTGATGAAAATATCCATTATTATTCAAAAATATTTTCTTCCTTCAAAATTTCATGCAATTTAAAAATAAAATAATTTAATTGAAAATAAACATAAAATATTTTTTTAAAGATTCATGGAAATAAGTCATTATAAATGCATAAAAATCCATTCATACCGTATATGTAAAAAAGCATTCTCCTTGTACTTTTGTTATCAAAGTCAAAATGTAACTCATATGGTTAACAAAAGAAAAATTCATTCCAAACCACATTTTAAAAGTAAAAAGTGGTAAAAATGTCTCTAAAAATACTGATAATAATATTAAACATTTTATCAAAACATTTGTAGAGAACATTGACATGGATGATAAATATAACCCATTAAATACTTACGTATAAACAATCTCAGATAAAAAGAGATTGTAAAATTATCCCTTACCAATTTATAATCAGTCAAACCATATTCCTTATAAAATAAATATAATCATATTAAATTTTAAATATAATAACCTTCCTAATAAGTATAATAAAAACATTCATTTTTAACATAAACACTACAAAAAATAATAAGATATTGTATAAGGCATATGTACTATAGAAATAATAGTGAAACAAAATAATCCCATACATTAGGTATGATATGCTTTGTATGTATCTGATCCCTAGGTTTAATGTTTTACTTAATTTTATTTACTTAATATAAAAAAATATTCATTTTTATGATATCTTATATTATCATATTATTATCATTTGTTTGCAATTTTTCTTTGTTACTCGTCAATCGGGTGTTAACTACTTTATGTTCTTATGCATGTTTGGTCGAATAAGTTTTGGTCCTCGTTATTAGGTGATATTTGTATCAATTTAAAATTATATTAACATAATATATTCCATTTTTATTCATCTTTTTCATTTATATAATCATTTTTAATGAAAATCACATCAAATGATTCACATCGCATAATGGATATGGTAGGTCGTACATACACACAAACGACAATATCATTCGAATAGTTGTTGATTGGTTTTGAATTTGATGGAGTAGAAATTTTAATAATAAATATCTTGTTATAATAATCATAAATAGTTCTTACTTGCATCATTTACCATTTCATGTAGGGTGTTAGTGAAAAACAGAATACACCACGACATGGAGATGGTAACCCGTAAGTACGCATGCATGGTGATTGCATTTTTCATAGGATGGGAAGAATGTAGAATATGGTTGTTTCATAATCCTAATAACATATAATTATGTATGTAATATTTTTTTTATTACTTTATAATGAAATAACTCACGAGGAATAAGTTGAAAAAGAAATAATATTGAAAGAATCGTTAAATTATATTACCTCTTCTTCGATATTCCCCCTCTAAATAACTTACTAGAGCACTAGAGTTGGTCTTTTAAGAGGACCATAACTTCTAAAATGTTTCTAGTTATGATTATAAAATAAATTTTTAGGTTATAGATTAACATGAAGGAATAATGTGTTGTGGAGAAATTAGGTCGGTGGTGCCCTTTTATAATTGAGATGAGGGGCACTTTTGGAAACCTAAAAAATATAATTCTAAGATAAAATAAAACCCCCCTCAAAAACTACAAAAATATATGAATTTAGAATATGAGATTAGATATGATTTTAATAACCTAAGAAATAAATTTTTGGAATGTTTTTATGCCTATTAAAACATTATCTATTCAATTTAACACTTAGTTATTCTATTTTATTTTATCTAGGGTAACAAATATATACATATTAAAAGGGTAATATATTTAATTATTTTTGTTAATTAGATCAGAAATAAATAAATTAGATCATTTTGGACCATATAATAATTATTCAATATTTTTTAAAAATGTTCTACGATTTTTAATAAATTTATTAAAACGCTTCATTCATAAACTTTCAATAGTGTCAATTTGGACAATATTCAATTTATTGATTTTTAAAAATATTTCGATAACAATTTAACATATAAACAACTATATTATTATATTTCTATATGTTAAATGCAATATATAAAAATAATGGACATATTAAGTATCCCAAAATACAATTTTTTGACTATTATTAATAACATTTATTTGATATCTACCTTAATAAAATAATAACTACAGTGATTTTGTGTAATTATTTAACATTCTTATGCGTTGAGTAAAAATAAAAAATAAAATTAAATGATGAATATAAATTTAATATATTTCAAGATAATATATTTAGTAAAACTTATCTATTATAAAATCACACATCAAAAATGTTATATTTTTTAAGTCATGAATGAGACAACTTTAACATTACTTTAATTAAAATAAAATAAAGGTAATAATATTTTCTATTAGGATCTAAATGGTCACTATATTGACGTTTGGATGAATATGGTAGACATATAATATTCCAATAATATTTTTCCATGTGTTCAGTCAGATTTATGGTTAATAGGATTTTAATAAAAATTGTTTCATTGATTTCTCATCATCTAATTAATATTCACATCATCAACGAATAAGACATTAAGGAAATTATTTATTCTAAAAAAATTAAAAATAAATTATCATAATGTATTTTATTATTTTATCTTTACATGGGATATTTATTTTAGAATATATCATCAGGTTATTCCTATATGAAAATAATAATATTTATAAGAAATTTGAGTTTGAAATTTTATCACATTCATTAGTTTTATTAATATCTATGTCATTTTCATATTTAAGTGGACATTAAATGACTATGTTTCCAAACCAATATTTTATAGATCGATTATTATTCATTCAATATAATTTTTAAGGTTTTAGGATTATTTTATTGTCTTTAACATACTATTTGTTACACTAATTTACCTGATTTACATTTAACCATGTAAAATAAAAATTACCTTAGTTACTATTCATAATATCAAAAAATTAAAAGTAACCTATTGATATAATTTGGACCATATGATTTAAAATATATAATCCATTTTAAAAAATTCTAAATGCATATGTTTCTGTAATTAATTTAAAATTAATCAATTTTTTGGAATGAAAAAAACATGTTTTTTATAAATTTTTCTTCATTTGAACTCAATGTAAAATAAATGTAAATGAATTAAATTGTATGAAATTATGAAAATATATTTTATTTATAAATTAAAACCATTAAATACTATAATTTTATTATATAAAGTATTTTGAGAAAAAAATTGTTTCCAATTAAAAGTTTGCGTATTTTTACTATTTAACAAAAAATAAATTTCATCAAAAAAATTATTAAAATTTAAAACAAGTTTAATTGTTATGTAACTCTACCAAATAAGATGTATATTTTTTAAAATAGAATATATAAAAGTGATAAAAACTATTTTAAAAATTTTTGTGCCATTGAAAGGCCGAAAGACATCATTTTTTCAAAAATACTTCTTTTATCAAAAAATTTGTATTTTTTTATATAATGTTTGAGAAAATACATAAGATGACTATTAATGTTATCTAAAATTTATAATATGGTTAATACTATTTATAAAATCTATTTTATGCCTAATTAAATAATAATATTTTAATAATATATCGTTGTTTAGTGAAACTCGATATTACGTACAATGCAAGCTGTAAGGGAAGGTCGTTCGTGTATCTAACACAAGATAAGTGAGGGTTATGTTTTGAAAAATATTCTATCGGTTTTCTATATAACATAATCCAAACATTTTTCTTTTATAGATTAAACATAATCTATAATCAGGGTTGCGTGAAATGAATTCTATCAAAAGAACCTGGAATTGTGTGTAACCCAAGCCAAGAACACTATTGAATATACTGTAATATAATATAGTGTTGCATATAATTAATTCTAATCTTGGTTTATTGTATAACATTATACATAAATGAAAATAAAAAAAATATATCATATAAAATCTTGGGGTGTTAAATTTAACCCCTTAAAATGAATTTCTCCCTCGAAAATCGTCGTGGTTATAAATTTTTTACTACTTAAATGTTTCTTTCATGCAATCCCACATTATAAAAATGAATACTAAAACAATTTTTGAAAACAGGAAGTTTAAAAACATAACGGTTACCCAAAGTAACTCATCATTGGTTTTCCACATAAGACAAAATATGTGGAAACTGAAAACAAGGATATGGAAGAGAAATCTAACCATCAATTTATGATGGATAATGATAGAGAGTAAGGTTTGAAGAACGTTAATTACCAGAAAGCCATAAATATACGATGATTTAAGGGACTATCTTATTCATTAGATAAGACGGTACTAAGATAACAGTTTTTTGTTTTCAAGATCCTTTCCCTATAGTTGAATAATTTTGCAAGAGAATAAATACATACATGATTTTGGTACAATATCACCATTGTTTGGGCGTTGAAAATTTTCCACTGCGTCTATTATTTAATGAAATGATGTTTAATTTTTTATTCTTTAATTGTTAGTATATCATGTGATAGAATGATAATTCATTCTATATTTTTCTATCACCAAATGATAGCCCATGCTATCAAATATACATTAGTCCATCTATGGAGAGACTAATCCTATATGGTTCCAAAAATGGACTTCTAATCCATCTATCATAAACCTTTATTATTATCATACTAATTTATACTAACCAAGGACTTCCTATATAGCAATGGTAGGCGATAAAGGAATGTTGCACTTTGGTTGTGGGCTCGATTCCCATAGCCTTGTCCAATGTGATGGGTTGTCGCCCGTCCTACGTGTTGTCCTTTTTCAAAAACTACAGTATTATAATATTCTAGATATAATAATTAAAAAAAATTATCCTTAAACAATTATATTCAACATAAAACATTTCTATTCCATCCTTTAGGGTTTTCCAAATTTATTTTTTCTAAAATATATGTAAAAAAAATTATACGAAAGGTCATATAACAAACATGTCAATACAATCATTCCTCCCCCATATATCATAAGATTTATCTTGTTGGTCACATTTGGAACATTTTAATGGCTTCATCATGCATTATCATGAGGCATGGTAATAAGTTAAATTACCCTATATATTTATCGAAAACATGCATGTTTCTTTATTCAAAAACGTTTTAGAAACATTCCTTAAGTCCCAATCAATTATATACTTCATCCTTAATATCATATTCCTCATGTAAATAAATATATTATTAGTTCCCATGAAACTAGAATCATCCAACTTAATTATTCAAATACAACATATCTTTATCCAAACCACATTATCATAACATATAGTATATATTAAGGGTTATAATTCCCTTAATTATGTGTTATCCATGAATAGACCCTTACCCTAAATTCACTTTATGTATCCTTAGAACTATTCAACATATCCTTTCAAATCTGTAATGAAAAACTTATACTAAAAAAAATTATATATTTCATGATTCATATAACATAATCATTGTATTCTGAAACGTATACACCTCAATCATCGATCTTTATTATTAATCAACTACTTAGGATCCAACATCTTTTTCTTTCAAAAACTATGAATCATGTCTTAAGGTTTCTCGACATCGAGAATATTAGGTTTAATGTAAACAATTCTAGAAGAACATCACATACCATTCACATGTCCTTTAAAATCTCTTTATCCTCAGATGTATAACCAATACACATACCATCATCATGATTCTATTCATGATGCCTCCAAATAATAAATCGATCGTCAAAGTCACATATTTTTCACTTTTGAAATATTTAATGGTTAACTATGTTCTATTCAGTTCTTGTTTTTGACTAATACTATAATGAAAAGTGTGAGATATACGTATCAGATACTAGAAACACATAATTATGTAAAATTAATTATAATATTTCAATATTTGGTATCTTCAGTTTAACCATAGGTTAGACATGATTATCAGAGAAACCCCTATTATTGTGACTTATACTTGACTTATCCTTAGTAAATTCATAGACATAACATTAGAAATATCTCTCGGGATCTCACAAAAGTTTTTGCTTCTTATTTTCATTGGTTGACTAATCCTTCTCTCTGATTCCAACTGTAGAGGCCCAAGGCTGACATACATGGGCAATACATTACGTTTTCGGAATACATAATACATGACACAAACAGACTCACAAAACCCATATTAGTTTATTTTCTTTGGAAACATGGAAAATAATCTTATAATATTGTGAATGATCATCAACATCTCCTCTAAAGATCTTCCCCTTTTTGTTTTTCTACCTCAAACCATTCTTTATATCATAGGGATAAGAAAACATAAAAATGGTGAGCTCAAATTCTCAGTAAGGGTAATAATTGAGAACATAAAACAAACCATAAACATAAGTATATAAAAAATGTGAACATAAGTTTAAATATCAAAATCTCATGTCATGAAATAAATTGTGGCAGTATGTATGGTATTTGTCATAAAGAAAAATTACCCATGATAAAATAGAAATTTTATAAAACATGGAATTATGTAAAACATATAACCACATAATTTGATTTATATAGTATCCAAGGAATTTTTATGAGACCATAAAAGTGTACAAAGTCTATTACTCAATCAGGTTTAGTTTTCATTCCATCCCTATTTTACTAAACTAGATTTACCTGTTGTTCGATTAATGTGTAACTAATAAGATAAATAAAATGACCATGTTCATTGAATAGAGATATAGGTTCCACCCATCTCATAATCAATTAATCATTACATGTTCTACAAAAACATAAATCATTTATCCTTGCATATCTAATTAAAAAATAGAATTCTTAAACATAATTCCATTATAAAAAAATCTATATAAGTTAATGGTCTTCATGAAAATAATTCCATCATTAAAACAATCAAATAAATTTAATTCTAGGGATAGAAACACATCCCTATGTCATCATAGATGGAAAATAAATTTGATAAAACACTTTAACTTAATTCTGGAAGAAAATATCCTTTATTCTACAAAAATGTTTTCTTTTCTCCAAATGTCATGAAATTTAACAATAAATGAATTTAATTGAAAATATATGTGAAATAGTGTAAATTAATCTTCATGTAAATAAGGATTTATGAATTTGTAAAAATCAATTCATGCCGTATAAGTTTAAAAAACATTCTCCTCGCACTTTTTTCGTAGAAGTCAAAAGGTAAATTATATCGCAAATAAAAGAAAGATTCCTTCCGAACCATGTAGTAAAAGTAAAAAATGGGTAAAAATGACATTAAACATAAATATAATGATAGTAAACATTTCATGAAAACATTTATAGAAAATATGGACATTGATGTTAGATATACCCCCAGTAAATACTTACATAAAAACAATCTAATATTAAAATGAGATTGTAAAATTATTCCATTCCAATTTATAATCGGCTGAATCATATGAATCATAAAATAAATGAAATTATATTCATATTTAAATGTCATAACATTCATAATAAAAATAATAGAAAAATTCACGGTTAACTTACACACCACACAAAATAATATTATTTTTTATAAGGAATATGTCCTAGAAAAATAAAAGTGATAAAAAATAATCCATTTCCTTAGGTCTGTTATGATTAGTATGTATCAGAACCTACAATAAAATGATTTAAATAATGTTATTTACTTCTTATATAAGAATATTATTTTTTATTATATCATATATAATCATATTATGATCGTTTTTTTGTAACATTTCATTGTTACTTGTTATTCGGGTGTTAACTACATAATGTTCTTATGCATGATTTGTAGAATAAGTTATTATTATCCATATTAGGTTATAGTATTATTTTTAGTAAAATATATTAAAAAAATATATACCATGTTTATTAATTCTTTACATTTATATAATCAGTCTTTATTTAACATCATTTACAATGAATCACATCGCATCTTGGAGATAGTAGGTCATACGTATTCACAAGCGACAATATTATTCAAAGATTTTTTGAATAGTTTTTAATTGGATGGTGTATGAAACATCAGAATAAATATCATGTTATAATAATCATATATATATATTACTTCTATCATTTATCAATGTAAGGTGGTGTTGAAAAAAAGAGTACACCATGACATGGAGAGGATATGTCGTACGTACGCACATGTGGTGATTTCATTTTTCATAGGATGGGTAGAAGGTGGAATATGGTTCTATCATAATAACCTATTAGTATATATGTAAATTTTTTTACTTTAAATTTATCAACTCATGATTTGGATGTTGAATAAGAATTTTTTTTGAATGAATCTGTAAATGATATTACCTCTTCTTTAACAAGACTCCTCTAAATCTCTTCTTAGAGAACTAGAGTTTGCCTTTAAAGAATAACAAGACCTCTATAATTTTTATAGGGATGTTTTGAAGAGAAATGGGATGTTATAAATTATATTTAAGGCTTAATGGGTTTTGGTGAAATGATGGAGGATAGGTCCTTTTATAATTGAGATGAGGAAAAATTTTGGATACCGCAAAACAATTAATTTAATCTAATTTATAAACCCACTCAAAAATATAAAAAATGTACCAATTTAGAATATGAGATTATATATGGTGGTAATATCATAAAAAATTAAATTTTAGACAAGTTACTATTTCGCTTCAAACATTATATTTTCAATTTAACATGTAGTTATTCTATTTCATTTTAACTAGGGTAACAAATATTTCTATATTAAATGGGTAATATATTTAATTATTTGGTTTCAATTAGATCATAAAAAAATATTTAAGAAATTTTTTACCATATCATAATTATTTTATATATTGTTAAAAAAATTATGGTTTTTAAATAATTTAATAAGATTCTATTTTGATAAAAAATCAGTAGTGTCATATTTGAAAATATTTAATGTAATGATTTTTTAAAATACTAAGATAAAAATATTACAAAAGAAAAACTATTTTATAATATTTCTTTGAGGAAAAATGTATATATTCAATTACCCAGACATATTAATTATCCGAAAATATAATTATTTGAATATTTTTAATAACATTTATTTGATATATCTATTATTAAAATAATTAATACAATTATTTTGTGTAATTATTTAATATACATATGTGATGGGTAAAAAATAAAAAATAAAATACTAATATTGAGATAAATTTAATATATTTTATTTGATTATATTTATTTTAATTTATCTATTATAAAATAAAACATAACAAATGGTATACTTATTAACTTATTAATGTGACATCTTTAACATGTCTTTAAATAAAATAATATAAAGGTCATAATATATTCTTCTAGGCCCCAAATGGTGAATATCAGGACCTTTGGATGTTTAAGGTCGATATATATTCGACCAATAATATTTTGTCTTGTGCTTGGACATTTTTATGGTTATTAAAATTTAAAAAAAATTGTTTCATTGATTTCTCATCAATTAATAAATTTTTACAGCATCAAATAATCACACTTTAAGGTAATTATTTTTTTCAATAAATTTATAAATAAATTATCATGAATTAGTTAATTTGTCACACCCGGACTCCGCACTATGGAAATGAGTTTTAATTTTATTTTTAATCTATAATTTTTATTTGGCATTAAATTTGTTATGTCGAGATGCGTGATGGAATCGACTTGAGTTTTGTGTTGCTGATAAATGTGTGTATTGCCTTAGCAATGCCTGATACTTTATTTTAATTATTTTGGGTCTCGTTTTTAAATTATCAGTTTGAACCGGTTTATATATATATATATATACACACTTGGGTTGTTATATGGCGAGCGGCTGTGTGCGTGACTGTGCGTAGTGTCCATCCTTGGTAAGAAAATGTATTTGAATTAAATTTGTTAGTTTTTTTGAGGGCCTGGCTAGGCGAGCGACCGCGTACGTGACCATGTGTGGTGTCTAACATTAATAAATAATATAATATTATTTTGTTATTATTAATTATGAATTTGTTTATTCTTTCAAATTTGATTTATTTATTTTTATTTGATTTGATTTATTTATTTTTATTTCATTTTATTTATCATTTTTTTTTCATTTTGTTTATTTATTTTTATTTAATTTTAATTAATTTCATTTTCTTTTATTTCTTTTTTTCCCTCTCCCTTCATTCTTTTATTTCTTTCTTTTGTTTTTCTTTTTTTCCTTCCTCCCTCACCCTCCCTCGTCACGCTGCCCTTTCCCCCCAGCATCAAACCCTAACCCCCACCTTTCTCTCTCTGACGCACCACCTGTCACCTCTACCCGCTTCCTCCTAGCTCCAGCGAACCCCCCCTTAATCCGGCCTCCCTCTCGCGGCTTGCCTCCGGTGCGCGCCACTCACCTGGATGAGACCGCCGGCGCACACCCCCTCCTCGACCCGCTCTCCCTGCCGACGCCTCCCCCTTCCGGCCACACCGGCTAGCGACCAACGACCCATGCCGCCTCCTCCTCCTTTTCCGGAAAGCCGCACCGCACCGCGCCACCCTCTTCCTCGCCGGACAGCCTACGCGCACGCCTCCCTTCGATAGCCGGTCCTTCTCACAGACGTCCCCTCCACTTGCTGGCACATTTTCTGGTGCCCCTCTTCTCTTCCCCGACACTACTTCCCTCCGGGTTAACCCTCCTCCTTCAATTTGTGGTTTTGTTCCTTATTCATTGGGGATATGGATTTGTGTTTGGCTTGTTTATGTGGTATATGTTTTGATTGTTTGATTTTAGTGATTATTTCGATCACCGTGTGGTGTAGTTATGCGGAGATTTAAGTTTTCCACTGATATTTGAAATTCCTCCATATTACGTATGTGATTCTACGTATAACAATTATTTGAAGCATTAATTTGGGAGTTTAATTAACTCATTTTGTTTATTTTTTTATTTGCGAGATGCGAGTTTGATTCTTTTTGATATTTGTTATACTTTTAATTTTTTTCAATAGTATGTTGATGCAATATGTGTACAAATTTTGGTGAAAACCCATGTTGAGATGTTTATCAGCATTTTATAAATTGTGTATTTAATTTGTTAGACTGTGCAAGGGGTGAAATTGGTTGTATTTGATTTTTGATGTGCATTTATTTTGTTAGTAGTCTGTTTTTGAAATATGAGTGTGTTAATGTGTGAAAAACCTATGATGAATTATTTATTAGTGTTTAATTAATTGTTTTGATAGTTTGTTAAGACGTGAAAGGGATGTGGTTTGTGTTTCTATGCGACGTTAAAATGCATTTTATCATAAAAGAGATTTTGGGTGAACTTTTGGCATTCAAAGTTAAGCGAAATGTTTTGAATATTTTTAATAAGTTTTCATAATAGTCTTTTTGAGTTTTAAAAGTGTTTTTTATTGTGCAGTTGGTTTATTATGTTTTACACGGGCTGCGTTTACTGTTTTGACAAGTGAGTGGTGTGTGTTTGGCCTTATAAGAGGTTTTGGGGTAGGATTTTGGTGTTCAATGTCTTGTAATACCACATGGAGTGGTTTTATAAAATTTTTAAGTGGTTTATAAAATCTTGTAAAGTGTGTGAAACATGTTTGTATATTGTTTTGGTGTGAGTGTTTTCAAAAGTGGGTTTGAGCATACATATAAGGGTATATGTGTGCGGATATTGTTGTGGCAATCATTGTAAGTGTTCAATCAATTGTTTGTGTAGTGCGAAATGTGTTTTTGTGGGTACTTGAGATGCATGGGTGCGTGGGTGCTGGAAAAGAATTTTTGATGGAAAATGTACCACTCTGAGCATGCTGAAATGTTTTATAAACTGGTCAAATGTTTGATTATTTGTTTGAATTAAATCATTTTATTATATGTGTAGTGTGTTGTACCTCGCTGTGATGATTTTGGGTCGCCGGTATCGAGGATCACCGCATGTACATGCATACGGTAAGACATGTATATAGATATTCCCTCGTTGTGCATATTCCATCATGGCGCAAGGAACATGTGCAATGCTCATAGGGGTGTATATATATATGTATAAATTCATGTGCATGTATGTGCCAAGGATCAGTTTGAATGTCCGTCTTCAAGCAGAGACATGTTGAGGTAGGTCCCCTATGCCTAAGCTTTTAATTTGAAATTCATAATTTTTTGATTGTTCTAAAAAATTTTCTTACACTATGCTATATACACATGCTATGGAATCTAATTACGGTTTCTAGAAACTATTATGCCTTGTATTGGGAAAATTTAAATGTATTTCAAATCCATTGGTCTTAAGTAACTTTTCCTGAAAAATTGATTTCTTAAGTGGTTTTGAATTGGTAAGGTGTACTTAAAAAGGTGTATGGCCTTTTGGCCGGTTGATTGTAAAAATTGTTCCCTTTATGTAATTACGCATGTTTGGCATCTTAAGAATGTTTTATGAAATAGAAAAACCTATATTGAGGCCCGTTTGGCACTTTAAGATTTGGTTTGTGAAAATAGAAAACCCCTTTTGAGTCATTCCCCTAAATCTGAAAAATAAAATGTGATGCAAGTGTTAATGAGTGGTTTGTGATATGTGCCTAGTGTAAAGGCTTGTGCGTGATTGTGTGATGTAAAGAGGGGGAATGCACTTAAGTAGGGAGTGCTGTGGCGAATGGTTGAATGAGTTTTAGATAAAGAAAGTGTAATGTACTTGTTTGATTGCTTGATAATGAAAACTCACCACCATTTGAAATAGAGCACAATGGGAAACCCGTGTATCTAGGTGGGTGGCCAAGACTTTTACGCTAGATGACACGGCATGGGTGCGTCCCGGTTTTTCTAGCAGGATTGACGCAACAACACTAACTAAACATATGAATTTCTGAGGGTCGTGGCATTCTAAGCCACATTTTCTGAGGGTCATGGTCTTCTAAGCCATGTTTCACCGAGGTACGAGGTCTCTAGGTTCCCACTTGTTCTAGCTACCTATAGGGATTACCCATAGTGCTCATTTGTGACATGCTGCTTGTGATGTAACGTCCTTTTCTGTTGTTTCATACCTGATGTCTTGTTTGTAAAAATCACATTTTATTCCAAACTGGTTTCTTTTCATTTTGAAATGTTAATGCATGCTTGGAACCTATTTTAAAAATGTAGTAAGAGTGAAATGATTTATTTGAAAATGAAAACTCATTAATTGAATTTGAAAATAAGGGAAAACATTATTTTGTTATATCTTATTTTCAAACTGGAATAGTTGGATTTCTTAATAAAGATGGAGGCATGGGACGTGTTTATTTTTGGCTTTTCTAATGAGCATCTCGGTGCTCATGCCTACATTACTTTTCAGTTGCAGGTTTTAGTCTTGGATCGCTTTTCGGAGCGAGTGTGGTTGTCGTACCGTGGTGATCCATGGGGTCACCTGAGGTTTTTCACGTTTCTTTGTTTATTCCTTTTTCCGCTGCCACGTTGTCCAATTTATTTTTCCTTTATTTATCTGCTTGTTCAGTTTATGTTTATTTATCTTTGTCATGGGACAAACCGTTCCCAATAGGTTTTTTTTGATGCCCGACACTAGTTGCCAGCCCGTGGGGATCGAGAACACCCTTCGGGTCATGTCGCGGACCGGGTCGGGCACCGAGTCGGATGACGATCCGGCCTGGTTCTTGACAAAATGGTATCAAAGGGAGGTTCCCTTGTTATTTGGGGTGTCAAGTAGCTTTGTGATTAAGTGTGTCGGGACTTGAGAGGTAGGTGCGGGAAGGACGTCATGAACCCTTGCCCGTCCCGAGACTCGTGTTGCCATGGGTAGTTCGGGATTTGAATTTTCTTCTTTGGATTGGTATGTTTGGATGTGGGATGACAAGGGAAGTGATCCGATGTTACGCAACGATCCTGCATGGAGTAGCGACCCATGTACGGCCCGAGTGCACGGTTCAAGATGCTTCCTGTGGTTGACGCTTACTTGGAGCATGGCCTGCTAAGCCATGTTACCGGGTTGGAATAGCCACTAGTCCCTTATTTTTGGAAATTTTGATGAGAGTTATGTTTGATCTTAATTTTGGTTGATGTGAGTAGATCTCAAAAATGAAATTGGATTTTTGTGATGGTGTTTCCAAAAGGGAATATGGTTGTTGAAGTGGAAAATGGTTTTTGAAATGGAAGACGTTTTGGAATTTTGAAATGTGTTCTTTAATGATAAGTGACTTTCTCAATTGGTTGAGAATTTGTGATTTGTGCTTAATGGTCTGTTTTGGAAATGAGAAGTGTCTTGAATTGGCCCTTGGTAGTCCTATGAGTGATCACATACATTGAGGTGCACATGTGGAATGTGGGGAAATTGGTGATGTGAGTGGATGGGTGCTTGAGCTAGCACAGGGATATGTATGTGTGAGACTTCATGGGATATCAATGGTGGATATTTAAGTGGTTTTTTTGCTGAAAAATGGTATTCAAAAGGGGGTTTTAAAAGTTTTAGAGAAGTGAGTGAGAAATTGTTTAGCGTTCTCTTTTCGTGTTGGGTATTCTTTTTCGTGAGTTCTTGGTTTTGACGTATTGAATTGTGGTTGTAATAGTGATTTGAGTTTGAGCTTTCATTTTTGATTGAGGTGTGGAATTTTGATTTATGATGAGTTTTGATTCGGATTTGTGCCTCTTTTTTTTGAGTATGCCACCCAGAAAAGTCCTAGAAGGATCTAGTGAGTCACTTCTAGTTGTTGGTTCTACCCAGACTCATAGCGGAGTGGTAGAATTGAATTATTCTCGGTTATTGTCAAGCATATGTAGTGATAGTGATCTATCGAAGGTAGTGTACTGGCTTGGTGAAATCATTGGTGTTTCCAGGTTATTGGAAACTCCCAAAACTATGAGAGACCATGTTGGTTTGGGTTCGTTTGAAGGTGCAACTTTGGATTGGTGGAGGAAATAATCCCATCGTCGTTGCATGATGGTATGTCTTGGAAGGTGTTTAAGAAGACTCTCGTCAGATGGTTTATACCCAAGGAAGTGAAGGCATGGAAAGTGGAAGAACTAGTGGGTGTCGAGTAAGGACAACGAGAAGTGAAGGCCTACGTGGGACATGCCAAGGGGTTGATTCCATTTTCTCCAGAGGTAGCGTCGTGGAATCAGTTAAAGTTTCTCTTGTGTGGGGTCTTCGTCTATTGTTCAAGTACCGGTTTCCTTTGGTGTTTGGGATGGTTCCCCATTCTGTGAGAGCGAGCCGGAGGAACCCATATCAGACAAGTTTTCTCATCAATCCCATATTCTATTAGTCGTGCCACTCTCTTGTCACTTCTTTTGTGGCCGGTTTGGGTACTTTAAGTCGCCTCATCGTTATCCATTGAAGACATGTTGTCGGTGTGGTTGTTTGGGGAACTTAGAGAGGTTCTGCTAGTGGTAACATCAGAAAGAGTCTCGACTGGAAGATGCTAGCTCCTGACTGTGGGGCAGTAGATGCTTCAAGGCATCAGAGCTCCAGCCACAGGTCTCAGAGTGAAGCCTTTCACGCAGTCAGGAATCATTGGGTGTGGGTCACATTGGTATAACCTTTTTTCCCAGTTCTAAAATAGGAACAGTTTAAATTTATTGGTTCACTCTTCCCCATCTTTGAAGGTTCTGTTTTGCTGTAAGAGGCGCAAAAGTCCCTTTTTCTCATTGTAGCCTTTGTTCTTTGAATATCCCACTATGGTTGTAAGAAGGCGTGGTGATCTCTTCTTTTTAGTAATTCCAGTAGTTGAACCTCCTCAAATGTGACCCGTATTGTTTTAGTACAGTCTCATTTTGGAGATTCTCATCTCTTGTGGAAATGATGAGTCATAGTTAAGTTCGTTATTTTGTTGAATTCTTCTGTGGGTTTTCTCATGTCGCAATGGTTCTAGTTTGGGTTAGAAGTTCTCATGTCGGTTAATACTGGTTGGTTTAAGATAGTTGGTTCTTAAATGGTGGGGAGACTCACCATGAATCTTGTCGTGCCTTTTTTTAAGTTTGGTCTGTGTGGCGGTTCGCTCTTGGATCATGTTAGCAGTTCCAGAGTTAGTTCATGCTAAGAGTCTCAATGTCGGTTGTGCTAGTCGGGTTCTTGTGGTGGGGAGAACCCTCCTCTTTTATTGATGGTTCTTCTCTTCTCAGTTTCCCTCGGAGTTGGTCGGGTGTGACTGATGGGGTGAAAAGTCATACCATGTTCGTGATTTTGTTGGCCTCATTCAATTTCAAACTCGAGTTTGATTCCTCGTTTGGCTGGGTGACTTTCTAGGGGAAGAAAGTGTCATGGTGGGGAGAATTTTCACACCCGGACTCCGCACTATGGCAATGACTTTTAATTTTATTCTTATTCTATAATTTTTCTTTGGCATTAAATTTATTTTGTCGAGATGCGTGATGGACTCAACTTGAGTTTTGCGTTGCTGATAAATGTGTGTATTTCCTTAGCAATGCCTGAAACATTATTTTAAATATTTTGGGACTCGTTTTTAAATTTGCAGTTTGAACCGGATATATATATATACACACACTTGGGTTGTTATATGGCACGCGGCTGTGTGTGTGACTGTGCGTAGTCTCCATCCTTGGTAAGAAAATGTTTTTGAATTAAATTTGTTAGTTTTTTTGAGAGCGTGGCTAGGCGATCGACCGCGTATGTGACCATGTGTGGTGTCTAACATTAATAAATAATATAATATTATTTAGTTATTATTAATTAGGAATGTGTTTATTCTTTAAAATTTGATTTATTTATTTTTATTTCATTTTATTTATTTATTTTTATTTCCTTTATTTATCTATTTTTATTTCATTTTATTTATTTATTTTTATTTCATTTTAATTCATTTCATTTTCTTTTAATTCTTTTTCCATTCTCCCTTCATTCTTTTATTTCTTTCTTTTACTTTTCTTTTTTCCCTTCATCCCTCACCCTCCCTCGTCATGCTTCCCTTTCCCCCCAGTGCCGAACCCTAACCCCCACCTTTCTCTCTCCAGCGCACCACCCATCGCCCCTACCCACTTCCTCCCAGCTTCGGCGAACCCCCCCCTTCATCCGGCCTCCCTCCTGCGGCTTGCCTCCGGCGTGCGCCACTCACCTGGATGAGACCGCCGGCACACACCCCATCCTCGACTCGCTCTCCTTACCAAAGCCTCCCCCTTCCGGCCACACCGGCTAGCGACCGACGTCCCACGCAGCCTCCTCTTCCTTTTTCGGAATGTCGCACCGCACCGCGCCACCCTCTTCCTTGCCGGACATCCTATGCGCACGCCTCCCTTCGACAGTCGGTCCTTCTCACCGGTGTCCCCTCCTCTTGCTAGCGCATTTTCCAGTGCCCCGCTTCTCTTCCCCGGCACTACTTCCCTCCGAGTAAGCCCTCCTCCTTCAATTTGTGGTTTTGGTCCTTATTCATTGGGGATATGGATTTTTGTTTGGCTTGTTTACGAGGTATATGTTTTGATTGTTTGATTTTATTGATTATTTTGATCACCATGTGGTGCAGTTATGCGGCGATTGAAGTTTCACACTGATATTTGAAATTCCTCAATATTAGGTATTTCATTCTGTGTATAACCATTATGTGATGAATTAATTTGGGATTTTAATTAATTCAGTTTGTTTATTTATTTATTTGCGAGATGCGCGTTTGATTCTTTTTGAGATTTGTTATACTTTTAATTTTTTTCAATAGTATGTTGATGCAATATGTGTACAAATTTCGGTGCAAACCCATGTTGAGATGTTTATCAGCAATTTATAAATTGTGTATTTAATTTGTTAGAATGTGCAAGGGGTGAAATTGGTTGTATTTGATTTTGGATGTGCATTTATTTTGTTAGTAGTCTTTTTGTGAAATATGAGTGTGTTAATGTGTGAAAACCATATGATGAATTATTTATTAGTGTTTAATTAATTGTTTTGATAGTTTTTTAAGACGTGCAAGGGATGCAGTTTGTGTTTTGATGCGATGTTAAAATGCATTTTATCATAAAATAGATTTTGGGTGAACTTTTGGCATTCAATGATAAGCGAAATGTTTTGAAACTTTTTAATAAATTATCTTAATAGTCTTTTTGAGTTTTAAAAGTGTTTCTTTATTGTGCAGTTGGTTTATTATGTTTTTCACGGGCTGCATTTTCTATTTTGACAAGTGGGTGGTGTGCATTTGGCCTTATAAGTGGTTTTGGGGTAGGCTTTTGGTGTTCAATGTCTTGTAATACCACTTGGAGTGGTTTTATAAAATTTTCAAGTGGTTTATAAAATCTTGTAAAGGGTGTGAACCATGTTTGTATATCTTTTTGGTGTGAGTGTTTTCAAAAGTTGGTTTGTGCATACATATAAGGTTATATGTGTGCGGATATTGTTGTGACAATCATTTTAAGTGTTCAATCAATTGTTTGTGTAGTGAGAAATGTGTTTTTGTGGGTACTTGAGGTGCGTGGGTGCTGGAAAAGAATTTTTAATGGAAAATGTACCACTTTGAGAATGCTGAAATGTTTTATAAACTGGTCAAATGATTGATTATGTGTTTGAATTATTTCATTAAATTATATGTGTAGTGTGTTGTACCTCGCTGCGATAATTATGGGTCGTGGGTATCGAGGATCGCCGCATGTACATGCATACGGTAATACATGTATATAGATATTCCCTCATTGTGAATATTCCCTCATGGCGCAGGGAACATGTGCAATGCACCTAGGGGTGTATATATATATGTATAAATGCATGTGCGTGTATGTGCCAAGGATCAGTTTGAATGTTCGTCTTCAAGCAGCGACATGTTGAGGTAGGTCCCCTATGCATATTCTTTTAATTTGAAATTCATAATTGCTTGATTGTTTTAAAAATAAGTTTTACACTATGCTATATACACATGCTATGGAATCTGATTACTATTGCTAGAAACTATTATTCCTTGTATTGGGAAAATTGAAATGTATTTCAAAGCCATTGGTCTTAAGTGAATTTTCTTGAAAAATTGATTACTTAAGTGGTTTTGAATTGGTAAGGTGTACTTCCAAAGGTGTTTGGACTTTTGGACGGTTGATTGTAAAAAGTGTTCCATTTATGTAATTATGCATGTTTGGCATCTTAAGAATGTTTTATGAAATATAAAAACCTTTATTGGGGCCCGTTTGGCACATTAAGATTTGGTTTGCGAAAATAGAAAACCCCTTTTGAGTCATTCCCCTAAATTTGAAAAATAATACGTGATGCAAGTGTTAATGAGTGGTTTGTGATATGTGCCTAGTGTAAAGGCTTGCGCGTGATTGTGTGATGTAAAGAGGGGGATTGTACATTAGTATGGAGTGCGGTGGTGAAAGGTTGAATGATTTTTAGATAAAGAAAGTGTAATGTACTTGTTTGATTGCTTGATAAAGAAAAATCAACACCATTTGAAATAGAGCTCAATGGGAAACCTGAGTATCTAGGTGGGTGACCAGGACTAGTACGCTAGATGACACGGCAGGGGTGCATCCCGATTTGTCTAGCAGGATTGACCGAACAACACTAACTAAACATATGAATTTTTGAGGGTCGTGGCCTTCTAAGCCACGTTTTCTGAGGGTTGTGGTCTTCTAAGCCATGTTTCACCAATGTACGGGGTCTCTAGGTTCCCAGTTGTTCTAGCTACCTATAGGGATTACCCATAGTGCACATTTGTGACATGCTGCTTGTGATGTAACTTCCTTTTCAGTTGTTTCATAACTGATGTCTTGTTTGTAAAAATCAAATTTTATTCCAAACTGGTTTCTTTTCATTCTGAAATGTTAATGCATGCTTGGAACCTATTTTAAAAATGTAGTAAGGGTGAAATGATTTATTTGAAAATTCAAACTCATTACTTGAATTTGAAAAGAAGGGAAAACATTATTTTGTTATATCTTATTTTCAAACTGGCATTGTTGGATTTCTTAATAAAGGCGGAGGCATATGACATGGTTATTTTTGGCTTTCCTACTGAGCATCTCGGTGATCACGCCAACAATACTTTTCAGTTGCAGGTTTCAGTCTTGGACCACTTTTGGGAGCGAGTGTGGTTGTCATACCGTGGTGATCCACGGGGTCACCTGAGGTATGTCACGTTTCATTGTTTATTCCCTTTTCCACTGCCATGTTGTCCAATTTATTTTTCCTTTATTTATATGCTTGTTCAGTTTATGTTTATTTATATTTTTCAGGGGACAAACCGTTCCCAATTGGTTTATTTTGATGCCCGTCACTAGTTACCAGCCCGTGGGGATCGGGAACGCCTTTCGGGTCATGTCGCGGACCGGGTCGGGCGCCGAGTCGGATGACGATCCCTCCGGGTTCGTGACATAATTATTTTATATTTATATGGGATATTTATTTTTGAAGATATCAACAGGTTATCTATATATTAAAATTATTATACTTGCATGAATTATGAGTTTGACATTTTTTCACTATCATTGGTTTTATTAATATTTATGTAAATTTCATTATCAACATTTCATTAAATTACTGAGTTTCAAACCTAATATTTTAAGGGTACAATTTGATTCATAAAGTATAATTTTTTAGGCTTTAGGATAATTTTATTGTCCTTCAAAATTATTTGTTATACTAATTTACCAGATTTACCATTAACTGTGTTAAATAAAAATTACCGTTGTTACTATTTGGAAGACCAAAAAATTTAAATTAACATATTAACATAATTTCGACCCACTTATTTAATATATAGAATCCATTTTTCAAAATTCAAAACAAATTAGTTTCTATAATTAATTTAAAATTAATCCTATAGTCAGAATGAAAAAAAAACTGATTATTGTTTAAAAGTTAAAACATTATAAAATATTATAATGGTTTTTCATATGAATTCTATGTAAAATTAATATCAAGGAATTAAATTGAATTAAATTATAAAAAATATTCTATCTCTAATAAAGAACATTTCAATAGTAAAATTTAACCATATAAATTATTATGATGAATTTTTTTTTCAATTAAAATTTACTATATATTTACTATTTATTAATATATGAATTTCATCAAAAAAAATACTGAAATTTCAATCAAGTTAAAAATTGATACCCCGATTCGAAATAAAATGTTTATTTTGGAAAATATAATATATAAAAGTGTTAAAAACTAGATTTATAATTGCTGCTCCATCAAAAGGCAGAAAAACTATATTATTTGAATAATTCTTCTTTTACCCAAAAAATTGAATATGTTCTTATATCATGTTCTAGAAAATACTAAAAAATAAATGTCAATGTTATATAAATATAAAAATGTTTTTAATACTATCTTCAATGGCTATTTTATGTCCCATTAAATAAAATTATTTTTATAATATATCGTTGTTTAGTTAAACTCAGTACTGCGTACAATGAAAGCTATCGAGGAAGTACTCTCTTGTGTATAACACAAGCCATGTCAGTGTTACGTTTAGTGAAAGATTCCTTTGGTGTTTCATATAACATAATATAATCATATTTATTTTATACATTGATCCAAATATATACTCAGTGTTGGGTGATATGAATTTTATCAAAATAACATGATATTGTGTATAAGAGAAGCCAAGAATAGTGTTACGTATATTTCCAACTAATATGGTGTTTCATATAACACATTCTAATCATTGTGTAGCATACAACATAGTAAATCAATGAAATTAAAATGAATCTATGTCATAAAATCTCGGGATGTTACACCCCAATTGGTGAAACAATGTATGATCTTTTTATAATTTACCAACCTTCCTCAACAAATGGGAATAAAAATTCTTTTCAGATGAGTAGTGGATATGTTCCTTATAAAATATAATTCCTTATTTGGGAAGTATTGAATGGGATAATGTTATCATTATAGTTTAGAATCTCTCTAGATATGAATATCTATAATGGAAATAGATTCAAAATACTAAATAGGATGATTAAATAGAAAACATGTAATGTTAGGATTTTAATGAAATTTTATTTGAAAAATATTCTCCCCATGAAATGTGAGATGTTACGAGTATAAAATTCATGAGACTAAGAAAATAGTAGGAAAGTATTTTTTCTAGATATGAATATAAATTTACAAGGTTATCATGGAATGAATTAGACTACATACATAACCTAACGAGTAAGATTGATTGATCTGTTTATGGGTTTAGACAATACAATGAAGGGAAAATGTCTCCAAAAAATTGGCATCCTATCATGATTTAGTATCTATCACTATTGAGATAGAAAAATAATTCCTCTTATCTAATGATTTTAGGGTAAAAAAGAGATGAAGTGATAGAATAAAAAATGGATAAGCGGAATAAATTTAAGAAGAAATTTTTCAAATGTGATAATTATGGAGAGAAACCACCTGGTACTATCTTCATGGAAATGAATGTTTTATATAAACATGGTGAGAATGGTCTATAGGATCATTATTTTCATGGAAGGAAAGAATATTCTTGTGTCTAATACTTTAATGTTATGGAAATGGGGTACTAGGAAAATTAATTCCCCAGGCTTCAAGGGAATATGGCTTATAAGACGCATAAAGATGAAGGATAATATAATATTTTTAATACATTAGAAGTGGAATAATTAATGAGTTATTTTTTTGTAATCAAGAATTATATTATGATATTGTGGTAATAAGAATCATGAGATATATAAGGATTGTACGCTAGTAATTATTATTTATGAATTGGGATGCATTCATGTTTTCATAATTTTTTTTTGATGATCATGGTAATCATATATTTGATGTTTGTAAATAAGTGGTACACTATATTTTTTGGGGAATCAAATTTTAAGTTTATTTTGAAAATTTAGGGACCTTCATTCTAATGTTTTGGTCATTGAATTTGGATAAACATGCATTAGATATGTCGACTGATTAACTACTTGTTGATGGGATTAATTTCATCTTTGGAAATTATTTATTTTTGGTAACATGTGCTAACCTTTTTCCAGTAAATATTTAAAGGAAGAAGGAATAACTTAAGAAGCACCTGATTCATTAATGTTTCTTTAGTTATAAAAAAATAAACTTGGATATCAATCTCATTGGGTATAAAATGAAGTTGAAATGGATAGAAACATAGCAAAAGGATGTGATGATGCATATATCATGGAATGAAATATATAAAGTTTATTTTATCAAGTGTATATATATATATATATTCAATGAATCCTTTAGCTATATTAAAAGGATTTTATAGCAAATAAATTTTTTGTTTACTTTTATTTCTATGTAATCAATAGCCTTTTACCAATCGTATATTTATGGGTTCTTATGGTTGATGTTCTAATTACCGTATTGCCTATCACTCTCCATAATAACATGATAGTTATATTTATTTTACATGAATTGAGTTGGACATCCAAGTAATATTAACCTATTTTATAGGATAATTTCTTGGTGACCATCATATTTCACTTTACCTCTTATTAAGAGGGTGTTTCATTGAACTTATTTACGACATGGATTTCCCACAAAATAATTTTCATGTTTCAACTTTTTATTTTCAAAGTGCACATTCAAAGATAAAGGGACACAATGTATTGAATAATGGGAGAATGAAACACCCCAATATATTATGGTATTCCAATTTTTAATAATAATATATTTGAAAGCATAATTTTAACACAACACAATGTTTTGACGAACCATGATATACTATATATTTTTTTAATTTGACCATTATAGACCATACATTAAACTTAGGAGAATGAATAGAATTAACCAAATTATGTATCTTATATACTATATATTAAATAATATGACCTGAAATTTATATAATAATTTTTCATCCATATGATAATATTTAATCAAATTTTACGAATAAACAATTGTATTGTTCCAAAGATATTTTTTAACATTCAATGGAACACATGTTCTAAAATTAAAATTTGACACTTTTTAATGTAATATTTGAACAATTAAACATATTTCTTTTAATTTGGAATATCAGAAATTACCTTGGATGAAAAGTTTAAATTATTATAATAAGTTCCAATTTTGAAAAATAGTGAATAATAATCCATTTTAATTGAAAAATGCCTTTTAATTTAAATAATTTGTAATGTTAATTTATATAATATTTTTTAAAAGTAAAATTAGATCCATAATACATATATTAATCTAAGTTTTTCCTTTTTAATCATTTTCATATTGAAAATTTTTATACAAATATATTTAACTTTTGGTTTTCGCCACCTTAAAAACCTATTTTCTCACCCCGTCTACATGATTAAGCTTAAGTTAATAGTTTCCATTTATGTGTTTTTAATTTTTATTAATGGATTCCATATTTTAAATTATAAGCTCACAATTTATTAATTTGGTAGGTTTAATTTTCAAACAATATAAATAGTATACATAGTTATTTTCATTACCAGAGTTAATCGTAAATCAGTAATTAAGGAAAAAGTAATATTATAAATTATATCTAATTACCGAACAATGAAATGACCCCCCTACCTTGATAGATTCCCATACTGAGCTAGATATTGTGGAGGAGAGATAACGACCACTAGGTCTCTCCTATAGTAGGCCCTGGTGTGGTGACCACCACCAAGGGTATATTAATATCACAAAATTGGAGTCATTACCCTTTTATAGTAACCATGATGGGGAGATAATATGTATCATCCACAAAAAACTCCATGAAATATATAAAATAAATCCAAAATATATTTCACATGAATGTTTTAAAATACAACTACTACAAAACAAGAGTCTCTAATGTAAATACAAAAAACAAGGATAAGATGCGACATGAAAAATATCCCAATGTCTAAGATAGTAATGCCCAACATTGTCCACGTAGTCCTCCTGTAAACCAGAAGGATGATTTATATAGGTGGGGTGAGAATAAAAGTATACTTAGTAGGGAAAACCCAAAGTCTCTCATGAGAAGGTTGAGAAGTATACTAATTCCCTTCTGATAAATCAACAAAAATATACAACACATTACAAGGAATAATAGCCATCCCAACGTCACCCAGAAATTATAACCAAATAATCCAAGTCAAGTAATATAATATAATAAGCAAATATATATTTGGGTACCCAACACCACTTCCCACTGGATAACTGATCATACCCTAATTAAACAAATATCAGTGCCTCCAAACTCTTCCCCAATCACCAGTTAACTACCCAACCACACACATGTGGAACATAGATATAGACCCTCATCCTAGGAAGACGAATCTCACCACATCCCACCCACAGATACCTGGGACACAACCATACCTTATCCTGAACACACATGGTAATGACCAGTTCATCTCATCCCATAGTCACCTAGTAATGCACACCTCATCCGAAAACACCTAGGCCTTACAACTGCACCACGGCCTGCCAGAAAAGTCTAGGGGTACTAATGCCTATAAGAGGGAGCATGGAAGTTCCAATAACCATCCATCAATCCTCCCACCAAGATGTCGGGAAAAGTCACCACCATGACAATGGGGGTGTTCAACACATAGTGGACCACTAGGGTGGGGTTCATATATAAATACCAAGGAAGTATAAATATATATATGTATCAGACACTCATCCTAACCTATGTGTTTTTTTAAACAAAAGACCACCCCACAAAAACTCATTTTCTACTACCTTTAAATGAAAAACTACACAATAAGACTCAATTGACTCATAAACCAAGGAAACTCAGTTAACTAATTATCTTTCATTATTAGTCAATTCATTTATTCATTCCATACCTACCTAGGAATTTACTAATCATATAACATCACAGGACACACAACATAAACCACACAGAGGAAGAAGAACGATGATAAAATATCCCACTTCACATTTCCTCTCCACATAACACCCATGCCAACCACTTCCATCTCCATTCATAAAATTCATTCTACCCAATCCACCATTTTAACCACAAGAAAACAATGGCCAAATCACCACCACTCACATGAACACCCTTTATCGCAACCAAAACTTGCGGGCCCGTAGCACAAACTCCCTATAACTAGAAACACTTTGAAAACACAACCCAGTTGCAGTACCACTTCACAACACTACTCATCATTTCCACAATCAATAAATCTCTCAACCCGAGATTCCATTACACCACCAAAATAAATCTGTACATACCTGTAACCTCAAAAACAACACCATACAACCATACAAGGCACAACAACCAGATTTAAAAATGCTCCCTTTCTTTAATTCCACTTTTTATATTTCGGTGTGATCACATAACATGTTCAATCCTGGGTTATCATGTTTTTTAACAGAATATAAATGGTTGATAAATTTCATATATACATCCATTCAACATATGTTCAAAAAACGACACCACAATCTATCATATGGTTGCAGAAAAAGTCCACCAATGACCATGATTTTTATTAGGAATTCATCCAATATAACATGTAATATCAATAATCAATAAAAAATAAGCATGAGCCACTTTTTCCCAGCCCCTGTTTATTATTTTATACATGATTGAATTATATTTATAAAATTTGTATTCCACTTCCGTCACATGAGAAACATTCATACACCCACCATTCATGATAAAAAATATAAGAGAGATTAAGGGATCCTTATCATGAGAAATAGATAATCATCACAAGATGCGTGTGACATACTAGGGGTGTGCGAGGATCCAGGGAAATACATTCCAAGGGTGCAAGAAAATGCATGACTGTTTGTGGAATAATGGTTTTGGGGATTATCATTAATAAGGTTTAAGGGAAACACATAGGGAAGAAATAGTCTCATATTTTGAATGCATGGATCATATATCAACAGAAGAAATAGTTTAAAAATCCATTAAAGGAACATCTTGACCAAGACCACACATCTTTTCCATTTAAGAGGATCCAGATTTTAGAACAGACAAAGATATGATTTATGGAATGTGAAAAGGCTTCAAAATCACATCAATAAAGTATTAAACTCATTTTATGTCAAAGGAATTTTTACAGGGGGGAAACTGAAAAAACTACAGGAAACTGAAAAATTTAAAAACAGTCAAAAATGAATAAGTGTTAAGAGAGTCATTGGTGCATGATTTTGGTGGTGATTAACTATTAGGAGACCTACCATTTGTTGAGTTACCGTTTTTTGAGTCACCATTCGGTGAGTCGCCATTTAGTGACCCACCGATCTCTGAGTCACCATTAGGCGAGTCATCATCTAAATATCTACCATTTAGTTAGTCAAATTTAGGTGGGTAATGATTGAGAGAGCTACTATTCGGTGAGTCACCACTTAGTGAGCTAACTATAGACAACTAACTATTGAATGAATCCCTAGTGAGACCCAGTATTGTGTGTCACTGGTCCTAACTCGAGGTCAGGGACATATAATTCCCAACTCAGTATTGGAAATCAGGAAAACTAGAAAACTCATGAAATGTGGTACCTAGACTTCTCAAAACACCTCAAACACTATTTTTTTGGAGAATAATAGACCAGGGACGTCTGTTACATTACTTTAGATTCCTGTAAAGCTATTCTCTCCCACAAGAAATCAAAACCAATCCCATAAGAAAGTGGGGTACAAAAAATCACCCTAAAAGATACCCCTCACTGATAGTGTTATACATGAAACACCCATACTATTTTTACACCCTACAGTCCAATGATAAACGACCTTGTGTTGTTAGAAAGATGTAGTGAAACCTAAACATCCAAGAACACCTTCTCTGACATCTCCTTATGAAACTAACCATAAGACACACTAGAGAAGTACGACAACCACATTTTCCAAACACATTAATTAGAGAATAATTTCCTCAATGTCTAGATACTCTCCTCTCTGGGGGACTCTGACTCACTTCTATAGAATTAATGAAATCACAATTATTGTAACTTTATTTAGAATCTAGTCACCCCTTTTCACATGTTAAGACTTCACCGTATATTCCAGCACACACATCAAAAATTAGGTATAAAGATCATCATGTATGATAAGGTTTAAACTATGATGAAAGAGAGAAAAATGAGAAAAATGAAAATCAAAACAACTCTGGGTACTGGGCACGCATCTGGTCTTCTTACTCCAAAGTACTATCCTCCATGCCACCATGCCTCAACAACACATGGGCGAAGGGAAAGGTATGTGTGTGAAGTACCTTATCCTGAGGATCTTGGATCACTACCGGCTTGTAACAGCCCGAGATTTTATGAAAAATATTCTTTTTAATTTTATTAATGTCTTGTGTTGTATGCTACACCAAAAGGAGCTTGCACAACACGCATCTTTGACTTTCCTTGCATTACACGCAATTGAAACCTTCCTCGAAAGCGTGTGTAGTACGCAATACTGAGTTTCACGAAACAACGATATGCTATTAAAATATTATTAAAACTAGCCGTTATGAATAGTAATAACCCCTTTTTAAATTTTAGAAATTTTATCTCTCAAAATGGACTTCATTTTTGGATTCGGAGTATCGAATTTAGCCTAAGGTGATGTTTTGGTACTTTTCGGATAACTTTCATATTCTGATGAATAGTGAAAATTACTAAATTATAATTAAAAACAACTTTTTTAATCGAAATAATTAATAGTGATAAATTATTAATTTGAGTGGTTTTAAAGTATATTTATAATATATTTTTACAATTTAATACAATGTTGGTCATTGAATGTAATTTCACATTTAAACCAGACATAATCAAGTGTCAATCTTTTGATAGATATTGTTTCTTAGAAACACACTATTTGTTTTAACAGCGGGATTTAATTATAAAATTAATTAATGCAACTTCAATGTTATGAATTTGGTAAAATAGATTTCATTTTTGAATTCGGAATATGAAATATAGCTTAGGATGAAATTTTGGCATTATTCTGAAAAACATTAATTTTTGATGAATAGTGAAACTACTAAGTGGTAGTTAAAAAACTGAATTTTTCATAAAACTTAATTTTACCGCTTCTGTGAATGGAATTTCAAAAATCCAAGAGACACGGTTGATGTCAGTAAGTAAAATGTGGTTCAATGAGATGAAAATAATTTTTGGTGAATAGTAACTTTTTACTTTTATTTACCACGGTTAAAAGTAAATAGGGTAATTAAGGGTAAGAATGATATTAATATTACCCTAACACATGTCCTAATTCTATTGGACAAGTGTATCTCGACCAAAAACAACATTAAGTGTAAAATATTATCATTTAGGCCCACTTGGATTAGATTAGGACATTTATTATTATTTAATTCAAAGAAGAGTTAAAAGAGTTAAAATCAAAGTATATTTACTAAACCATTTTTAATAAAGGGTTGTGCACTAGATAAATTCGATTGTAAATATTCATTAGAAATCTAAAATGATTTCCTACATGATGGTATTTTATTTGTAATTTTTAGACATCAAATAATTTAATTTACTTATGACACAAAGATGATGCAATAATTATCTTATTAATGAAATATTGACATAATTGATGTTATAAACACCAAAATAAATGTAATTTGAGTCTTTTTATGAATTACACTAATTTTATAGGTTACTATGATATATTAGTGTTGATTTAATCAACTTGGTTCAAACATATAATTCTGTTATGACTTTCACAAAAATCATATATCAAATAGTGTTAAAATTGACACAAAATAGTTTTTAAATCAAATATTATATTATTAATTGTTATTTTATTCTTAAAAATCTAAGGTTCGGCCAAATGACTTAGATAAGGATATATATATTAATAATAAACAATTTGGGGTTCGTTTGGCATGTTATAGTATGTGTATTAACCATATAGTGAAAGAAAACAAAAAGACACGGTAAAAGTTAAATTATTTAACTTAGAGTTAAATCTAATTGATATGGTTAAAATAATACCCTAAACTTGTCTAAATCCTATTGGTTGATAGGATTTAGACCCATCCCCACTTTATCTTCGAAATAAGACCCTTTGGAACCATTATAAACCGATTTTGACATTAATATAAAATAATATTTTGAGGTATTCCTAAGGTGCCCCTCTCCTCCCTTATAAAAGGACACCTCCTCCCCCTCCTCCTCACACCAATTTGAGCACTCAAGCTCGGCCAAACCCTGCCAAAATCTCTTCTCCACTTCCCTATCAACATCCTAGAGGTTCTGGTCTTCCTCAAAGTCCAATTTTAGTTCCCTAAGAGGAGGTCTCCAAAAGGCGCTTCAAAGAAGAGGTAATTACCGTTACCAATTCTTTCATCTTTATTTCTTCTTCCAATTATTCTTCTTAGGTTGTTTCATTATCAAGTAATAACATAAGTATCACTCATATACTGATATGTTATTATAAGTATAAAACAACCCTATTTCACCATCTATCCATCCTACGGAAAAAGAAATCACCGCGCGTGCGTACGTACGGAATACCGTATCCACGCCGTGGTGTAATCTATTTTCCACCACCACCTTACATGGATAGTTATAATGGTGTAAAGAATAACTATACATAGTTATTACAACATCATATTGATTCTGATATATTGTATAATCCACTCCAATTCAATTCAATATTTATGGAAATGATATCATCGCTCGTGCGTACGTACAGACTACCGTCTCTACGACGCGATGAGATTCATTCTCCATGTTAACCATTTAAGAATGATTATAAAGTATATATAAGAAATAATAATGAAATATATGACATTATAAAGCTACTGGATTTATGTATATATATATATATGTATGTCATCTACTTACTTCCATTCAAGACAATAAGGAAAGGAAAACAACGTTCATGCGTACGTACGGACTACCGTCTCCATGAACGGTGTTTTTCATTTCATTTATCTATCTATTATATATATATACATACTGAATATATATGATATATAAATCATATTTTATATTCTGGAAGTAAGTAAATCATGATATAAGTAATAATAATGTCAAGAACAACAAGTCAAAACACATACGATAAATGAATCGATTTTACCCAAAACGCTTCTTTAACATGGAATTTACAAAAGAACGGGTAATATAATATCATAAGTGAACCATATATGATATCATAACAATGAATATGATTCTGTAATAAGTCAATGACATTATTTAAACCATTATACAGGAGATTTGGACACGTACAATGCAAATCGGACCTAAGGTAAGGGAAATATCGCAATCTCATTTTTATCCGAGATTGATTGTACTTTGAAATTTACTGGGGTATATTTTATCTTCCACATCCATGTTTCATCAATATGTAATATTATTTCCATCCACCTACAATTTTTTTAAATCCATTTTTACCCTTCGGTGAGTTTTTAGTAAAGAATATGAAAGGAATCTTTTGTCGTTTTTTCGTACGAGGTACTTTTTGACTTTTCCGACAAAAGTACAAAGAATGTTTTTTTAACTTATACGGCATGAATGGATTTTTAAAACATTATATCCAAGAATCTTCATTTACAAGTTTTCAAGTTTATTTTTAAGCAACTTATTTTATTTTAAAGTCGTATGACATGTTATGAAAGGAAAAATGTTTTTGAAGTAGAAAGTATATTTTCCTCAAGAATGGAGTTCAAGTGATTTATCAAAATTATTTTTCCATCTAAGATAATAAAGGGTTATATTTTTATCCCTATTATTAAATTGATTTGATTATGTTGTGATGGAATTATTTTTATGAATTCCATTATCTTATATGAATTGTTTTATGATGTCATGATGTTTAAGATTCCCATTTGTATTACATGGGTTATGCAATGATGTATGATTTATGATTTTGTGGCACACATAAGAATGGTATCATTATGAGATGGGTGGGACCTATATCTCCCTCCAATGCATTGGGTAAATATTTTATATCTCATGAGATAGACATGGCTGGAATGGTAGGTCATACCGGTTCAGTGAAACAGGACTGAAACGAGGGTTACTCGATTCAGAAAGGGACTTTGTCCACTAAGATAGTCTTGGCAATGAGTCTTGACTAACAAGAAATGATTCTCTATGATTATGTGTGAATGCCACAATGTTTCATGTTTTAAGTTATGATTATTGTGATTACATTTCACTACCATGATTTATCCCATGTTAGGAAATTATGCTCTCTTTTGCAGGTTATGATTTCCAAAATGTTATGTTCTTATGAATACGATGTGATTGATATTTCTTTTGTTTACCCTTACTGAGCATTTGAGCTCACCATTTTATGTTTTATTTTCCCCAGGATATAAAGAATGGTTTTATGTAAAAAAAAGGAAGATCTTTATGGGAGATGTTGAAGATCTTTCACCATGATTAGAAGATTTTATTCCGAGTTTCCAAAGACACTAAACTATTACGATCCTTGTGTGTGTGTTTTTTTATGTACTAAGTATTCCGCAAATGTAATGTAATGTCAATGTACGTCAGGTTTTGGGTCTCTACAGTTGGTATCAGAGGAAAGGTTTAGTCAACCTTTGGAAACTAGGATGCGAGAACTTTAGTGAGATCCCTATAGTAATTTCTAAGGTATGTCTAGGGATGTCCCTAAGGTTAAGTATACGTATAGGTTATAGTACTAGGATTATGCTAACGATCATAGAATTAAACCTAAGATGTTAGATATTTAAGGTACTCCCCCTTTATTATGTTGTTTTCCCTAGCATGATTTTTGCCTCTCACACTATTCTTTTTGGGTTTTAGAAAATGGCTGGAAACAAGATGATTCACAATAATGGAGGATATGATGGACAATTGAATGATATTCTTCATAATGAAATGGGATATGGAAGTCCAAACATCATTATTATGCCGAATCAGCAATCTCATAATATGATCAATAAAGTAAAATTTGGTAAGTTTCCTGACTCGGATAATAAGAGAAAGATGGAGTTTAATGATGATCATATAGGAAAGAAAGTTCAATTTCCCCTATGTAAATCATGTGGGAAGAGGCATCAAGGAGAATGTTTCAAAGAAACTGGAAGATGCTTTGGGTGTGGAAAAGAAGGAAACAAAGCAAGAAAATGCAATGGAAAAGGTTCAGTTAACAACATGGATGAGGATAATGGTATTGCTACGACATCAACAATGGTTAAATGTTTTAAATGTGGAATGTGCGGGCATTATGCAAACCAATGCCCTAAGGGAAAGTCTCATGAAGATAATCAGTATGGTCGTATGGGAAGTATTTATGTGGATGTTGATGAAGAGACTACAAATGATATGTGAAATGAAAGAATTGTTGAAGCACGGTCAATGGTTTAAGAATATAGTGGAATGATTACATGTTTATCATGTGTAATGTTGTATAAGTAATCTCATGGTACTTTAGAATAAAGAGACATGTAAGGATTGTTACACTGTTGTCTGATTAATGTTACCAGTATCCATGAAAGGTTATTCAGATATTTTTGGAATGTAGATGATATGCGCATAATGAAGGGATAAGGGGAAAATTAAATGTTTTATAGTATTCATGAGCTCATGATTGATATAAGGACTAAGTGATATCATGGTTTGAGTATATAGAATTTTGTGGATTTTGGTATGTGGAAAGAGTTAACTTGTAATAGAATTCATGTTTTCAATAAGGTTCAATGGGTATTCAAGAGAGTACAAGATTAAGGCCTTTGAATGTTTGGACTGTGACCAACAAGATATATCTTATGATATATGGGGATCAACGATGGTATTAAATCTCAGGTAATCATTTTCACTATGTTATGAGAGTGGACTGCAGTATTATGGATAAGCCTAAAGATTGGAATGGATTATGTTGGACATACGTTAGTATTGTTTAGGGATAGAAGTTTTTTCGATATTATTGATGGGATGTTATAGTAATATAGTTTTAGAAAAAGGACAACCTGCAGGACGGGTGACAGCCCATCGCTTCGGACAAGGCTGTGGGAATCGAACCCACAACCGAAGTGCGACTGGCCTTTATCACCTACCACTGACCTACAGGAAGTCCCTGTTTAGTAGAAACTAGTTTTATTATATTAAGCAGTATGATATTTGAAGTATAAGTTCATTTTAGGAACCATATATGATTAATCCCACTATAGATCGACTTATGTATATAAATTTTGCTAACCTTTTGAGACAGATGGAATGACCCGTCATTCTATCACATGATCTGGTAACACTTCACGAATAACAAAATCAACTTCATTTATTTAAGAGATGAAGTGGAAATTGTTAAAGGCACGAACAACAGTGAGATTGTACCAAAATAAAGTAAGAATTTATTCTAATTCAAATTCTTTAACTTTAGGGAAACGATCTTGAAAACCAAAAATGTTGTCCTAGTGCTCTTATATCTGATAAATCAGATGGTACCTTATATTGTCACAAATCTATGACTTTGTGATTGTTGGCTATTTCATAGCCATGTTCTCTACCAATCTCCATCAGAACATGATGGTTAGATTTCTCTTCCATATCCATATTTTCACCTATGTGGAAACCCAGTGATTAGTTTATTTGGGTAACCGTTACGTTTCATACTTTTGTTTTTAAAGATTGGTTTTGATATTCCTTTTTACGTTGTGGGTTTCTATTAAAGAAACTTTCTAATAGTAAACCATTTATAACCCCGACGAATTTCGAGGGCGAAATTCATTTTAAGGGGGGTAGAATGTAACAGCCCGAGATTTTATGAAAAATATTCTTTTTAATTTTATTAATGTCTTGTGTTGTACTCTACACCAAAAGGAGCTTTCACAACACACATCTTTGACTTTCCTTGCATTACACGCAATCACAACCTTCCTCGAAAGCGTGTGTAGTACGCAATACTGCGTTTCACGAAACAACGATATGCTATTAAAATATTATTAAAACTAGCCGTTATGAATAGTAATAACCCCTTTTTAAATTTTAGAAATTTTATCTCTCAAAATGGACTTCATTTTTGGATTCGGAGTATCGAATTTAGCCTAAGGTGAAATTTTGGTACTTTTCGGATAACTTTCATATTCTGATGAATAGTGAAAATTACTAAATTATAATTAAAAACAACTTTTTTATTCAAAATAATTAATAGTGATAAATTATTAATTTGAGTGGTTTTAAAGTATATTTATAATATATTTTTACAATTTAATACAATGTTGGTCATTGAATGTAATTTCACATTTAAACCAGACATAATCAAGTGTCAATCTTTTGATAGATATTGTTTCTTAGAAACACACTATTTGTTTTAACAGTGGGATTTAATTATAAAATAAATTAATGCAACATCAATGTTATGAATTTGGTAAAATAGATTTCATTTTTGAATTCGGAATATGAAATACAGCTTAGGTTGAAATTTTGGCATTGTTCTGAAAAATATCAATTTTTGATGAATAGTGAAACTACTAAGTGGCAGTTAAAAAACTGAATTTTTCATAAAACATAATTTTACCGCTTCGGTGAATGGAATTTCAAAAATCCGAGAGACACGGTTGATGTCAGTAAGTAAAATGTGGTTCAATGAGATGAAAATAATTTTTGGTGAATAGTAACTTTTTACTTTTATTTACCACGGTTAAAAGTAAATAGGGTAATTAAGGGTAAGAATGATATTAATATTACCCTAACACATGTCCTAATTCTATTGGACAAGTGTATCTTGACCAAAAACAACATTAAGTGTAAAATATTATCATTTAGGCCCACTTGGATTAGATTAGGACATTTATTATTATTTAATTCAAAGAAGAGTTAAAAGAGTTAAAATCAAAGTATATTTACTAAACCATTTTTAATAAAGGGTTTTACATAAGATAAATTCGATTGTAAATATTCATTAGAAATCTAAAAAGATTTGCTACATGATGGTATTTTATTTGTAATTTTTATACATCAAATAATTTAATTTACTTATGACACAAAGATGATGCAGTAATTATCTTATTAATGAAATATTGACATAATTGATGTTATAAACACCAAAATAAATGTAATTTGAGTCTTTTTATGAATTCCACTAATTTTATAGGTTACTATGATAGATTAGTGTTGATTTAATCAACTTGGTTCTAACATATAATTCTGTTATGACTTTCACAAAAATCATATATCAAATAGTGTCAAAATTGACACAAAATAGTTTTTAAATCAAATATTATATTATTAATTGTTATTTTATTCCTAAAAATCTATGGTTCGGCCAAATGACTTAGATAAGGATATATATATTAATAATAAACAATTTGGGGTTCGTTTGGCATGTTATAGTAAGTTTATTAACCATATATTGAAAGAAAACAAAAAGACACGGTAAAAGTTAAATTATTTAACTTAGAGTTAAATCTAATTTATAAGGTTAAAATAATACCCTAAACTTGTATAAATCCTATTGGGTGATAGGATTTCGACCCATCCCCACTTTAGCTTCGAAATAAGACCCTTTGGAACCATTATAAACCAATTTTGACATTAATATAAAATAATATTTTGAGGTATTCCTAAGGTGCCCCTTTCCTCCCTTATAAAAGGACACCTCCTCCCCCTCCTCCTCACACGAATTTGAGCACTTAAGCTCGACCAACCCCAGCCAAAATCTCTTCTCCACTTCCCTAGAAACATCCTAGAGTTTCTGTTCTTCCTCAAAGACCAATTTTAGTTCCCTAATAGGAGGTCTCCAAAAGGCGCTTCAAAGAAGAGGTAATTACCGTTACCAATTCTTTCATCTTTATTTCTTCTTCCACTTCTTCTTCTTAGGTTGTTTCATTATCAAGTAATAACATCAGTATCAATCATATACTGATATGTTATTATAAGTATAAAACAACCCTATTTCACCATCTATCCGTCCTACGGAAAAAGAAATCACCGCGCGTGCGTACGTACGGAATACCGTATCCACGTCGTGGTGTAATCTATTTTCCACCACCACCTTACATGGATGAGTATAATGGTGTAAAGAATAAATATACATAGTTATTACAACATCATATTGATTCTGATATATTGTATAATCCACTCCAATTCAATTCAATATTTATGGAAATTATATCACCGCTCGTGCGTACGTACGGACTACCGTCTCTACGACACGATGAGATCCATTCTCCATGTTAACCATTTAAGAATGATTATAAAGTATATATAAGAAATAATAATGAAATATATGACATTATAAAGCTACTGGATTTATTTATATATATATATATATGTATGTCATCTACTTACTTCCATTCAAGACAATAAGGAAAGGAAAACAGCGTTCATGCGTACGTACGGACTACCGTCTCCATGAACGGTGTTTTTCATTTCATTTATCTATATATATATATTTATACTGAATATATATGATATATAAATCATATTTTATATTCTGGAAGTAAGTAAATCATGATATAAGTAATAATAATGTCAAGAACAAGAAGTCAAAACACCTACGATAAATGAAACGATTTTACCCAAAACGCTTCTTTAACATTGAATTTACAAAAGAACGGGTAATATAATGTCATAAGTGAACCATATATGATATCATAACAATGAATATGATTCTGTAATAAGTCAATGACTTTATTTAAACCATTATACAGGAGATTCGGACACGTACAAAGAAAATCAGACCTTAGGTAAGGGAAATATCGCAATCTCATTTTTATCCGAGATTGTTTGTACTTTGAAATTTACTGGGGTATATTTTATCTTCCACATCCATGTTTCATCAATATGTAATATTATTTCCATCCACCTACAATTTTTTTAAATCCATTTTTACCCTTCGGTGAGTTTTTAGTAAAGAATATGAAAGGAATCTTTTGTCGTTTTTTCGTACGAGGTACTTTTTGACTTTTCCGACAAAAGTACAAAGAATGTTTTTTTAACTTATACGGCATGAATGGATTTTTAAAACATTATTTCCAAGAAGCATCCTTTACAAGTTTTAAAGTTTATTTTTAATCAAATTCTTTTATTTTAAAGTTGTATGACATGTTATGAAAGGAAAAATGTTTTTGAAGTAGAAAGGATATTTTCCTCAAGAATGGAGTTCAAGTGTTTTATCAAAATTATTTTTCCATCTAAGATAATAAAGGGTTCTGTTTTTATCCCTATTATTAAATTGATTTGATTATGTTGTGATGGAATTATTTTTATGAATTCCTTTATCTTATATGAATTGTTTTATGATGTCATGATGTTTAAGATTCCCATTTGTATTACATGGGTTATGCAATGATGTATGATTTATGATTTTGTGGCACACATAAGAATGGTATCATTATGAGATGGGTGGGACCTATATCTCCCTCCAATGCATTGGGTAAAGATTTTATATCTCATGAGATAGACATGGCTGGAATGGTAGGTTATACCGGTTCAGTGAAACAGGACTGAAACGAGGGTTACTCGATCCAGAAAGGGACTTTGTCCACTAAGATAGTCTTGGCAATGAGTCTTGACTAACAAGAAATGATTCTATATGATTATGTGTGAATGCCACAAAGTTTCATGTTTTAAGTTATGATTATTGTGATTACATTTCACTACCATGATTTATCCCATGTTATGAAATTATGCTCTCTTTTGCAGGTTATGATTTCCAAAATGTTATGTTCTTATGAATACGATGTGATTGATATTTCTTTTGTTTACCCTTACTGAGAATTTGAGCTCACCCTTTTATGTTTTCTTTTCCACAGGATATAAAGAAAGGTTTTAGGTAAAAAAAGGAAGATCTTTATGGGAGATGTTGAAGATCTTTCACCACGATTAGAAGATTTTATTCCGAGTTTCCAAAGACACTAAACTATTACGATCCTTGTGTGTGTGTTTTTGTTATGTACTAAGTATTCCGCAAAAGTAATGTAATGTCAATGTACGTCAGGTTTCGGGTCTCTACACGGCTTCTCCACATACATTGCATCATCTTTGATATCCATCTATCCCCATTCAATGAGACCAGAGTCATCATTATGATACCAGTGAAGCTGAGAGACGTGAAAGATGTCATGGAGCTTCTTCAACCATAGTATCCATTTCAACTGGTATTCCACCTTGAAAACTCTCACAAACACCTCAAAGGGTTAGATGAACATGGGAGATTCATTTTTATGTCTACCAAACCTCTATTTCCCATGTTGTTGGGAAACCATCAATAACACATGGTCCCTAACCTTAAACTCCAATAGACTCTTCCTATGATGAACATATCAATTCTATTGGTCATGTGATGCTTTCATTCTATCACAAAAAAGTTGAACGATATCTGTTATGCTCTGCATAACCTCGGTGCCAAGAATAGTTGTCTCCCCAATATTTATCCAACAGAATGATGAAAGACACAATCTTCCATACAATGCATCAAATGGAGACATGCTAATCAAAAATTGATAGATTTTATTATAACAGAACTATACCAAGAGAATGTGTCTCACCCAAGATCCTCTATAGTCTAAGACGCATTCTCACAACACATCATCCAATGTATATATTGTCTGCTCTGTCAGCACATCTTTCTGGTGGTTTAAGGTAGTGATGAGGAATAACAGGGTTCCAAATGAATTATAAAATCCCCTATATACATGTGTGGAAAAACATGTATCCTGACTCAAAACAATGTATATCATAATTCCATGCGGTCTCACCACCTCATTCACACACATCCTTTTCATGAAATCCACTACAACCGAGTCCTTAATCACTAAAAAGTGAGATGATTTCATCAACTGATCCACCACTACCGAAATATAATCATATCCTCCACGATCCATTGGTAAAACTGTGACTAAATCCATCAATATGTTATCCCATTTCCTCTCAAGGACATCTAGGGGCTGAAAAAATTCAAATGGATCATGGTGCTATGCCTTCAAATACTAGCACTGTAAAACATCTCCAGAAACTCTACCACATCTTTTCTTCATCCCAAGCCACCAAAACGTCTCTCTCAAGCCACAGTACATCTTGGAAACTCATGGTTGTACCACTAAATGTGATATTTTGAAGTCACTGTGAACTCCCTCACACATCTCCACTGGAACAAACATCCTCCCATGGAACAACATCTGATTCTGACCATCCTCCATCATTCCCTATAGAGTATCACCATATTCAACATAGTCGTGCATTACCTCTTCCTTTGAGTCTTCCCATTGATACTCCACCACCTTCCATATCAGAGAAGACTACTATGTCATCTGAAATATGTGGCATCTACCACCATCTGGTCTTTTATTTAATTTCAATGATGTCAACTCATCCATATACTTCCATGCATCCTCATATTCTTGAAAAAATTCCCTTCTATGACTTTATGCTCAATGCTTTGGCCATAACATTACCCCTTAATGTTGTTTATGAGATAAAGAATTTATAATCCTAATGAAACTCTATCCACCTTCACTATAAAAACATCACATCTCAATCGGAAAAGATACACCTCAATATCATATGATTTGTGAAGACCACAAAGTGCTCCCCAATGAGGTAATCTCACCATAACATCAACACAAACCTGACTGATGGTAGCTCAAGATCATGGGTGGCATAGTTACATTCATGGGGACAAAAATACCTTGACCCATTAGAGATAACTAATTTCTACTACATTAGCACACATCCCAAGACCAGAAGGGAGCATAAACAAACAAATAACACATTATACCTTCCTAGGGAAACCAGATTACTAGAGAACTAAACAAATTCCCCATCAGATTGTCAAAAATTATATCGCACTACTCAGTCCACACCAAATCCTGGCCATTTCTTGTAATAGCTATAAACAGAGATGAAAAATGAGATAAACAAGTTATAAAACTCCAATAATAGCCTACAAGACTGAGAATACTAGGAACATCTTCCACATTCTACTGTGATTCCCAAAAAACAATTTCCTCAATGTTTGATAGGTCCATTGCTACACCCTGTCATTACACCAATAGCCCAAGGTAGTACACCTCTCTTGTCCATAACATGCACTTGAAAAACATTCCATTGAGATGGAAACATTATAGGACCAACAATACAGTCCTAAGATGCTTGGTATGGTCCTCCTCTTACCTTGAGTAGATCACGATGTCATCTATACATATCACAATGAACCGGTTTAGGAACTCATGAAAAAATAAGTTCACCAACCCCATGAACATGGCTAGTGTGTTCATACCACCGAATGACAGAACCATGAACTCAAACTACTAATAAATGCACTTGAATTCTATCTTTGGGATATCACCTTCCATCACTGTAGAGACCCGAAGCCTAACGTACATGAACATTACATTACTTTTGCGGAATACTTAATACATAACAAAAATATACACACAAGGATCGTAATAGTTTAGTGTCTTTTGAAACTCGGAACGTAATCTTCTAATCCTGGTGAAAGATCTTCAAAATCTCCCACAAAGATCTTCCTTTTTTTTTACCTAAAACCTTTCTTTATATCCTGGGGAAAATAAAACATAAAAGGGTGAGCTCAAATGCTCAGTAAGGGTAAACAAAAGAAATATCAATCACATAATTTTCATAAGAACATAACATTTTTGGAAATCTTAACCTGCAAAAGAGAGCATAATTTCATAACATGGGATAAATCATAGTAGTGAAAATGAAACCCTTACTTAAAACATTACTCATTGTGGCATACACACATAATCATAGAGAATCATTTCTTGTTAGTCAAGACACATTGCCAAGACTATCTTAGTGGACAAAGTCCCTTTCTGAATCGAGTAATCCTCGTTTCAGTCCTGTTTCACTGAACCGGTATAACCTACCATTCCAGCCATGTCTATCTCATGAGATATGAAATCTTTACCCAATGCATTGGAGGGAGATATAGGTCCCACCCATCTCTTAATGAATCCTTTCTTATGTGTGCCACAAAATCATAAATCATACATCATTGCATAACCCATGTAATAAAAATGGGATTCTTAAACAACATGACATCATAAAACCATTCATATAAGATAAAGGAATTCATAAACATAATTTCATCACAACATAGTCAAATCAATGTAAAAATATGGATAGAAACAGAACCCTTTATTATCTTATATGGAAAATAATTTTGATAAAACACTTGAATTGAATTCTTGAGGAAAATATCCTTTCATCTTCAAAATCAATTTCTTTTCACAAAACATCATGCAATTTTAAAAGAAAGAGATTTTATTGAAAATAGTCATGAAATCTTTTAGAGGAAGCTTCATGAAAATAAGGCTTTATAAAACAGTATAAATCCGTTCGTTCCGTATAAGTTAAAAAAAACATTCTTCGTACTTTTGTCGGAAAAGTCAAAAAGTACCTCGTACGAAAAACGTAAAAAGATTCATTTCATATCCTTTACTAAAAACTCATAGAAGGGTAAAATTGGATTTAAAAAATTGTAGGTGGATGGAAATAATATTACATATTGAGGGAACATGGATGTGGATGATAAAATACACCCCAGTAAATACTTACGAATACACAATCTCGGATAAAAATGAGATTGTGATATTTCCCTTACCTTAGGTCCGACTTGCTTTGTAAGTGTCCGAACCTCCTGTATAATGATTTTAATCAAGTTATTGACTTATTACAGAATCATATTCATTGTTATGATATCATATATGGTTCACTTATGACATTATATTACCCGTTCTTTTGTAAATTCCATGTTAAAGAAGCGTTTTGGGTAAAATCGTTTCATTTATCGTAGGTGTTTTGACTTGTTGTTCTTGACATCATTATTACTTATATCATGATTTACTTACTTCAAGAATATAAAATATGATTTATATATCATATATATTCAGTATATATATATATATAATAGGTAGATAAATAAAATGAAAAACACCGTTCATGGAGACGGTAGTCCGTACGTACGCATGAACGCTGTTTTCCTTTCCTTATTGTCTTGAAATGGAAGTAAGTAGATGACATACATATGTATATATATAAATAAATCCAGTAGCTTTATAATGTCATATATTTCATTATTATTCCTTATATATACATTATAATCATTCTTAAATGGTTAACATGGAGAATGAATCTCATCGCGTCGTGGAGACGGTATTCCGTACGTACGCACGAGCGATGATATCATTTCTATAAATATTGAATTGAATTGGAGTGTATTATAAAATATATCAGAATCAATATGATGTTGTAATAACTATGTATAGTTATTCTTTACACCATTATACCCATCCATGTAAGGTGGTGGTGGAAAATAGATTACACCACGGCGTGGAGACGGTATTCCGTACGTACGCACGCGCGGTGATTTCTTTTTCCGTAGGATGGATAGATAGTGAAATAGGGTTGTTTCATACTTATAATAACATATCAGTATATGAGTGATACTGATGTTATTACTTCATAATGAAACAAACTAATAAGAAGAAGTGGAATAAGAAATAAATATGAAAGAATTGGTAACGATAATTACCTCTTCTTTGAAGTGCCTCTTTGAGACCTCCTCTTAGGGCACTAAAATTGGTCTTTGAGGAAGACCGGAACCTCTAGGATGTTTCTAGGGAAGTGGAGAGGATAAATTGGCAGGGGTTGGCCGAGCTTTAGTGCTCAAATTGGTGTGAGGAGGAGGGGGAGGAGGTGTCCTTTTATAGGGGAGGAGAGGGGCACCTTAGGAATATCTCAAAATATTATTTTATATTAAAGTCAAAATCGGTTTATAATGGTTCCAAAGGGTCTTATTTCTAAGATAAAGTTGGGATGGGTCTAAATACTATCAACCAATAGGATTTAGACAAGTTTAGGGTATTATTTTAACCTTATCAATTAGATTTAACTCTAAGTTAAATAATTTAACTTTTACCGTGTCTTTTTGTTTTCTTTCACTATATGGTTAATAAACTTACTATAACATGCCAAAAGAACCCCAAATTGTATATTATTAATACATATATCCTTATCTAAGTCATTTGGCCGAACCTTAGATTTTTAGGAATAAAATAACAATTAATAATATAATATTTGATTTAAAAACTATTTTGTGTCAATTTTGACACTATTTGATATATGATTTTTGTGAAAGTCATAACAGAATTATATGTTCGAACAAAGTTGATTAAATCAACACTAATATATCATAGTAACCTAGAAAATTAGTGGAATTCATTAAAAGTCTTAAATTACATTTATTTTGGTATTTATATTATCAATTATGTCAATATTTCATTAATAAGATAATTACTGCATCATTTTTGTGTCATAAATAAATTATATTATTTGATGTCTAAAAATTAAAAATAAAATACCATCATGTAGGAAATATTTTTAGCTTTCTAATGAATATTTATAGTCGAATTTATCTTATGTATAACCCCATATTAAAAATGATTTACTTATTAAACTTTGATTTTAACTATTTTAACCCTTCTTTAAATAAATTAATAATAAATGTCCTAATCTAATCCAAGTGGGCCTAAATGGTCATATTTTATTCCTAAGTTTGATTTTGGTCGAATTACACTTGTCCAATAGAATTAGGACATGTGTTAGGGTAATATTAATATCATATTTACCCTTAGTTACCTTATTTACTATTAACCGTGGTAAAAAAAGTAAAAAGTTACTATTCACCAAAAAATTATTTTCATCTCATTGAACCACATTTTAGTCCTTGATATTAACCGTGTCTCTCGGATTTTCGAAATTCCATTCACAGAAGCGGTAAAATTAAGTTTTATGCAAAATTCAGTTTTTAACCTACCACTTAGTAGTTTCATTATTCATCAAAAATTGATGTTTTTCAGAACAATGCCAAAATTTCATCCCAAGCTATATTTCATATTCCGAATTCAAAAATGAAGTCTATTTTACCAAATTCATAACATAAAAGTTGCATTAATTAATTTTATAATTAAATCCCGCTGTTAAAACAAATAGCGTGTTTTTAAGAAACAATATCTATCAAAAGATTGACACTTGTTTATGTCTAGTTTAAATGTGAAACTACATCCAATGACCAACATTGTATTAAATTGTAAAAATATATTCTAAATATACTTTAAAACCACTCAAATTAATAATTTATCACTATTAATCATTTCGATTAAAAAAGTTGTTTTTAATTATAATTTAGTAATTTTCACTATTCATCAGAATATGAAAGTTATCCGAAAAGTACCAAAATTTCACCTTAGGCTAAATTCGATACTCCGAATCCAAAAATGAAGTTCATTTTGAAAAATAAGATTTACAGAGTTTTAAAAAGTTGTTATTACAATTCATAACGGCTTGTTTTAATAGAATATCATTGTTTAGTGAAACTCGGTATTGCGTATTACACACGCTATCGAGGAATGTCGTGATTGCGTGTAATGCAAGGCAAGTCAAGGATGCGTGTTGTGCAAGCTCCTTTTGGTGTAGCGTACAACACAAGACTTTAATAAAATTAAAAAGAATATTTTTTTATAAAATCTTGGGCTGTTACATTCTACCCCCCTTAAAATGAATTTCGCCCTCAAAATTCACCGGGGTTATAAATGGTTTACTATTCGAAAGTTTCTTTAATAGAAACCCACATCGTAAAAAGGAATATCAAAACCAATCTTTAAAAACAAAAGTATGAAACGTAACGGTTACCCAAATAAACTAATCATTGGGTTTCCACATAGGTGAAAATATGGATATGGAAGAGAAATCTAACCATCATGTTCTGATGGAGAGTGGTAGAGAACATGGCTATGGAAAAGCCAATAATCACAAATCCATAAATTTGTGACGATCTAAGGTACCATCCAATTCATCAGGTATAAGATCACTAGGACAACATTTTTGGTTTTCAAGATCATTTCCCTAAAGTTGAAAATTTGAATTGGAATAAATACTTTCTTTATTTTGGTACAATCTCACTATTGTTCGTGCCTAGAAAAATTTCCACTTCATCTCTTAAATAAATGAAGTTGAATTTGTTATTCGTGAAGTGTTAGTAGATCATGTGATAGAATGACAGGTCATTCCATCTGTCTCAAACAAAAGGTTAGCAAAAATTATATACATAAGTCGATCTATAGTGAGATTAATCATATATAGTTCCTAAAATGGACTTATACTTCATATATCATACTGCTTAATATAATAAAACTAGTTTCTACTAAACAGGGACTTCCTGTAGGCCAGTGGTAGGCGATAAAGGCCGGTCGCACTTCTGTTGTGGGTTCGATACCTACAGCCTTGTCTGAAGCGATGGGCTGTCGCCCGTCCTGCAGGTTGTCCTTTTTCTAAAACTACGTTACTATAACATCCCATCAATAATATCGAAAATCTTCTATCCTTAAACAATACTAACTTATGTCCAACATAATCCAGTCTAATCTTTAGGCTTATACATAATACTGCAGTCCACTCTCATAATATAGTGACAACGATTACCAGAGATTTAATACTGTCGTTGATCCCCACATATCATAAGATATGTCTTGTTGGTCACATTCCAAACATTCAAAGTCCTTAATCGTGTATTCTCTTGAATACCTTAGTGAAAACATGAGTGCAGTTAAAAGTTAACACTTTCCACATACCAAAATCCTCAAAATTCTATATACTCAAACCATGATATCACTTAGTCCTTATATCAATCATGAGCTCATGAATACTATCAAACATTTAATTTTCTCCGCATATCATCTACATTCCAAAAATATCTGAATAAACTTTCATGGATACTGGTAACATTAATCATACACTTTCAAAACACAAGGAAAGACAACAGTGTAACAATCCATAGATGTCTCTTTATTCCAAAATTACACATGATAAACATGTAATCATTCCACTACATTCTCAAACCATTGACCGAGCTTCAAAAATTCTTTCATCTCACATATCATTTGTAGTCTCTTCATCATCATCCACATAAATACTACCCATATGACCATACTGATTCTCTTCATGAGTCTTTCCCTTAGGGAATTTGTTTGCATAATGCCCATACATTCCACATTTAAAACACTTAACCATTTTTGATGTCGTAGCAATACCATTATCCTCATCCATGGTGTTAACCAACCCTTTTCCTTTGCACTTACTTGCTTTGTGTCCTTCTTTTCCACACCCAAAACATCTTCCAGTTCCCTTGAAACATTCTCCTTGATGTCTCTTCCCACATGATTTACATAGGGGAAATTGAACTTTCTTTCCTCTATGATCATCATGGAACTCCATCTTTCTCTTATTAGTCGAGTCAGGAAACTTACCAAATTTTACTTTATTGATCATGTTGTGAGATTGCTGATTCGGCATAATAATGAAGTTTGGACTTCCAAATCCCATTTCATTATGAAGAATATCATTCCATTGTCCATCATATCCTCCATTATTGTGAATCATCTTGTTTCCAGCCATTTTCTAAAACCCAAAAAGAATAGTGTGAGAGGCAAAAATCATGCTAGGGAAAACAACATAACAAAGGGGGAGTACCTTAAATATCTAACATCTTAGGTTTAATTCTATGATCGTTAGCGTAATCCTAGTACTATAGCCTATACGTATACTTAACCTTAGGGACATCTCTAGACATACCTTAGAAATATCTCTAGGGATCTCACTAAAGTTATCGCATCCTAGTTTCCAAAGGTTGACTAAACCTTTCCTCTGATACCAACTGTAGAGACCCGAAGCCTAACGTACATGAACATTACATTACTTTTGCGGAATACTTAATACATAACAAAAATATACACACAAGGATCGTAATATTTTAGTGTCTTTGGAAACTCGGAACGTAATCTTCTAATCCTGGTGAAAGATCTTCAAAATCACCCACAAAGATCTTCCTTTTTTTTACCTAAAACCTTTCTTTATATCCTGGGGAAAAGAAAACATAAAAGTGTGAGCTCAAATGCTCAGTAAGGGTAAACAAAAGAAATATCAATCACATAATTTTCATAAGAACATAACATTTTTGGAAATCTTAACCTGCAAAAGAGAGCATAATTTCATAACATGGGATAAATCATAGTAGTGAAAATGAAACCGTTACATAAAACATTACTCATTGTGGCATACACACATAATAATAGAGAATCATTTCTTGTTAGTCAAGACTCATTGCCAAGACTATCTTAGTGGACAAAGTCCCTTTCTGAATCGAGTAATCCTCGTTTCAGTCCTGTTTCACTGAACCGGTATAACCTACCATTCCAGCCATGTCTATCTCAGGAGATATGAAATCTTTAACCAATGCATTGGAGGGAGATATAGGTCCCACCCATCTCTTAATGAATCCTTTCTTATGTGTGCCACAAAATCATAAATCATACATCATTGCATAACCCATGTAATAAAAATGGGATTCTTAAACAACATGACATCATAAAACCATTCATATAAGATAAAGGAATTCATAAACATAATTTCATCACAACATAGTCAAATCAATGTAAAAATATGGATAGAAACAGAACCATTTATTATCTTATATGGAAAATAATTTTGATAAAACACTTGAATTGAAATATTGAGGAAAATATCCTTTCTTCTTCAAAATCAATTTCTTTTCACAAAACATCATGCAATTTTTAAAAAAAAGAGATTTTATTGAAAATAGTCATGAAATATTTTAGAGGAAGCTTCATGAAAATAAGGCTTTATAAAACAGTATAAATCCGTTCGTGCCGTATACTTTAAAAAAAACATTCTTCGTACTTTTTTCGGAAAAGTCAAAAAGTACCTCGTACGAAAAACGAAAAAAGATTCCTTTCATATCCTTTACTAAAAACTCATAGAAGGGTAAAATTGGATTTAAACAATTGTAGGTGGATGGAAATAATATTACATATTGAGGGAACATGGATGTGGATGATAAAATACACCCCAGTAAATACTTACGAATAAACAATCTCGGATAAAAATGAGATTGTGATATTTCCCTTACCTTAGGACCGACTTTCTTTGTAAGTGTCCGAACCTCCTGTATAATGATTTAAATCATGTTATTGACTTATTACAGAATCATATTCATTGTTATGATATCATATATGATTCACTTATGACATTATATTACCCGTTCTTTTGTAAATTCCACGTTAAAGAAGCGTTTTGGGTAAAATCGTTTCATTTATCGTAGGTGTTTTGACTTGTTGTTCTTGACATCATTATTACTTATATCATGATTTACATACTTCCAGAATATAAAATATGATTTATATATCATATATATTCAGTATATATATATATATATAATAGGTAGATAAATAAAATGAAAAACACCGTTCATGGAGACGGTAGTCCGTACGTACGCATTAACGCTGTTTTCCTTTCCTTATTGTCTTGAAATGGAAGTAAGTAGATGACATACATATGTATATATATACATAAATCCAGTAGCTTTATAATGTCATATATTTCATTATTATTTCTTATATATACATTATAATCATTCTTAAATGGTTAACATGGAGAATGAATCTCATCGCGTCGTGGAGACGGTATTCCGTACGTACGCACGAGCGATGATATCATTTCTATAAATAATGAATTGAATTGGAGTGTATTATACAATATATCAGAATCAATATGATGTTGTAATAACTATGTATAGTTATTCTTTACACCATTATACCCATCCATGTAAGGTGGTGGTGGAAAATAGATTACACCACGGCGTGGAGACGGTATTCCGTACGTACGCACGCGCGGTGATTTCTTTTTCCGTAGGATGGATATATGGTGAAATAGGGTTGTTTCATACTTATAATAAAATATCAGTATATGAGTGATACTGATGTTATTACTTCATAATGAAACAACCTAATAAGAAGAAGTGGAAGAAGAAATAAAGATGAAAGAATTGGTAACAGTAATTACCTCTTCTTTGAAGTGCCTCTTTGAGACCTCCTCTTAGGGCACTAAAATTGGTTTTTGAGGAAGACCAGAACATCTAAGATGTTTCTAGGGAAGTGGAGAGGATAAATTGGCAGGGTTTGGCCGAGCTTGAGTGCTCAAATTGTTGTGAGGAGGAGGGGGAGGAGGTGTCCTTTTATAGGGGAGGAGAGGGGCACCTTAGGAATATCTCAAAATATTATTTTATATTAAAGTCAAAATCGGTTTATAATGGTTCCAAAGGGTCTTATTTCAAAGATAATGTGGGGATGGGTCGAAATCCTATCAACCAATAGGATTTAGACAAGTTTAGGGTATTATTTTAACCTTATCAATTAGATTTAACTCTAAGTTAAATAATTTAACTTTTACCGTGACTTTTTGTTTTCTTTCACTATATGGTTAATAAACTTACTATAACATGCCAAACGAACCCCAAATTGTATATTATTAATACATATATCCTTATCTAAGTCATTTGGCCGAGCCTTAGATTTTTAGGAATAAAATAACAATTAATAATATAATATTTGATTTAAAAACTATTTTGTGTCAATTTTGACACTATTTGATATATGATTTTTGTGAAAGTCATAACAGAATTATATGTTCTAAACAAGTCGATTAAATCAACACTAATATATCATAGTAAGCTAGAAAATTAGTGGAATTCATAAAAAGTCTTAAATTACATTTATTTTGGTATTTATATTATCAATTATGTCAATATTTCATTAATAAGATAATTACTGCATCATTTTTGTGTCATAAATAAATTATATTATTTAATGTCTAAAAATTACAAATAAAATACCATCATGTAGGAAATCTTTTTAGATTTCTATTGAATATTTATAGGCGAATTTATCTTATGTATAACCCCATATTAAAAATTATTTACTTATTATACTTTGATTTTAACTATTTTAACCCTTCTTTAAATAAATTAATAATAAATGTCCTAATCTAATCCAAGTGGGCCTAAATGGTAATATTTTATTCCTAAGTTTGTTTTTGGTCGAATTACACTTGTCCAATAGAATTAGGACATGTGTTAGGGTAATATTAATATCATATTTACCCTTAGTTACCTTATTTACTATTAACCGTGGTAAAAAAAGTAAAAAGTTACTATTCACCAAAAAATTATTTTCATCTCATTGAACCACATTTTAGTCCTTGATATTTACCGTGTCTCTCGGATTTTCGAAATTCCATTCACAGAAGCGGTAAAATTAAGTTTTATGCAAAATTCAGTTTTTAACCTACCACTTAGTAGTTTCACTATTCATCAAAAATTGATGTTTTTCATAACAATGCCAAAATTTCATCCCAAGCTATATTTCATATTCCGAATTCAAAAATGAAGTCTATTTTACCAAATTCATAACATAAAAGTTTCATTAATTAATTTTATAATTAAATCCCGCTGTTAAAACAAATAGCGTGTTTTTAAGAAACAATATCTATCAAAAGATTGACACTTGTTTATGTCTAGTTTAAATGTGAAACTACATCCAATGACCAACATTGTATTAAATTGTAAAAATATATTCTAAATATACTTTAAAACCACTCAAATTAATATTTTATCACTATTAATCATTTCGATTAAAAAAGTTGTTTTTAATTATAATTTAGTAATTTTCACTATTCATCAGAATATGAAAGTTATCCGAAATGTACCAAAATTTCACCTTAGGCTAAATTCGATACTCCGAATCCAAAAATGAAGTTCATTTTGAAAAATAAGATTTACAGAGTTTTAAAAAGTGGTTATTACTATTCATAACAGCTAGTTTTAATAGCATATCATTGTTTTGTGAAACTCGGTATTGCGTATTACACACGCTATCGATGAAGGTCGTGATTGCGTGTAATGCAAGGCAAGTCAAGGATGCGTGTTGTGCAAGCTCCTTTTGGCTTAGCGTACAACACAAGACTTTAATAAAATTAAAAAGAATATTTTTTTATAAAATCTTGGGCTGTTACAATCACCCTCATCTAGGTATATCCATAACGTAGATCTATCATAGAGAATCATATTTCTCCCCTCATCTATTCAAAATGATCATCTATCCCGAGGAGAGGGTATTGGTTCTTGACCATCACATGATTCAACCTCTGATAGTCTATGCATAACCTCAGACCACCATCTTCCATTTTTTCAAACAAGACAGAATCTTCCTATGGAAACACACCAGTCCAGATGAAAGTCTTCTACATTAGATCATCTATTTTAATCCTTAACTCCTAAAACTCAAAATGTTTCATTCGATAATGAGCCATATAAATCAGACAAGTACTGAGTTGTATATGAATCATAACTATACCTCACTTCAAGGGTGTATACTCAAAACATCCTCATGTTAGACATCCAATAACTCCCCAACAATTTTGAGAGCCTCCTCAATCTTAGAATCCACTAAGCCAAATGACATATTGGACAACAATGATTGAAGAGGCTCCACATCCTAACTACACATCTAACAACTCCACTCGCCAAAAAATTCCACCGGCTAGTCATCCACATATGAAAATATGACTCTCCTCTAGAAGTAGTCAATAACAACATGCATAAAAGGAAACCAGTTAATTCCAATGATGATATCTCATGGCTGCACATATATAAAGGAAAGGACCCCATAAGACTCATGTGGTCCCATTATTAGTCTACACCCCCAGTAAGCCTCAGTCAAGTTGGTCTAACCTCTGCTTGGAATACTCAAAACCAATGGAATGGGAAGAATATCTACATAATTTTTTATATAATTGGATAGTCCGGGTGTGAAAAAGGATTGTGAATATCAATAATCAAACAAAGCACAAGAAAAAATACTTAACAAACTGGCCACACCTCAAACGATCTCCGGCCCTCCTAGTACTACTACCTCGGTGGACTGTAACTGGCAACACCTAACTACACTACCCCTCTTATTAAAGATTCATCCTCAAACATGCTTAGTTCGATGTCCCTAAGAAACACCCAGAGGTCTACCTCAACCTAATACATCTCCACTCGGTGTAGCATGAGCCTACTATCCCTACTACTATGATTTCACTGCCATCAACTATTACTAAGGCAGTCACTAAACCAAGATACATCAACCATACTGAGCTCAAATGGGCACTATACACTGACTCTAAAAATGTCTGTGGACTCCATATGTGATAAATCTCAGTACCAATTTCACTACAAAAGCAAAAATACTTGAAGGCGGAAACAAAAACTGGTATGGTCGGTTCCTTGATGTCCAAAGCATCATGCACCCTGGCACTTAAAACATGATGTTGATATCCTCTCCCTTATAAAAACCCTACAAATCCATTCTCATTGTAAACCTCATCATGGGTGCATCCGTTCAACATCCTCTACATTCTTCTAGACCTCCATGTATGTCAACAAGGAAAAGGGAGTAACTGTGCACTAGGGAGATGGATTAAGTGCCTCCTCTATGCATCTACAAGGAGACCCCCGATCTACAATGAGATCTGGATCAAAAGGAAGGAGATCCTTGAACATGATCTCCAGTTCCTACATCAACATACTCCCTTGTGGGAGGGAGAGTATCACATAACTATTCTCAAACATTGTGGTTGATGAATGGAATTCCACCCTAAAATAATTTTCATATACATCCCATAAATCAGAACCACCTTTGCTCCCTTCGAGGTACAGCTTCCTCAAGTGATGTGCAAATCCCCACATCTGGATCACTTCTAGAGGAACCTAGTACTCCTTCAGAGCCTAGATGAAACAAAAGGTGACCACAAGCTCCGTTATCCATATATCCATTTACATTACTGAAGCACCGCCCTCAAACATTCATAAAGTCTTCTTATGGAATGTATGTAGTGTCTTCTACCACTGATCATCCTCCTCTACTCAATCAACCCACTTTCGACTAATTGAGTCAGCATGTTGAGCCTGTACTGCCTACACTGCACACGAACAGCGACTGGGTTGCATGACTTAAAAAGGAAAACAAGGAACTATTAATATTGAGCAGTATGTAATTTTATTTTAGATTAATTTTAACTCATTTTATCCCTTCCAAATTTACTAGAAAACCCAAATTTAAATAGGAATATATGTCATTATGATTTATGTAACTTTCCTAGGGGTCGCTACCCTCAAACAATGTTGCCACACGTGGATGTTCCGTAGACTCACAGTCCTTGCATCAGATCATGGGGGGCCTAAAATCATATGTCCATGCCAGTCTTCCATGGACTGTGTCACACACCGAGATCATCTGACACTATTTCCCTACCATCCCATGCAGTCCTAACTATTCCTGACTCCAAACTCCATCCTATCTCTCTACTATAACCTCTGATACCGTTCTATCATGATCACATCCCTCAAAAGATTCACCTCCTAAGCTGGCCATAGAGGAAGAGAGATAGTGAACCCTCGAGTCCCACCTCTAATAGGTACAAGGGTGGAGACCAGCAAAAATGGTATAGAAGTATCACAAATTGGGAGGAATTACCCTTTTTATAGTAACCATATTATGTAGAAAAGATGTATCAACTATAGATCTACTCCAATAAATATATAATAGAATTCTAAAATCCATCTCAAATGCATGATTATATGTATAACTATTAAAAAAACATATTCTCCAATTTAAATATTAAAAACACGGGTAAGTTGGGACAATACTACTACTTCAAGTACTGACCTACAAATTCCACGCATGGTCCAAATATTACTCCTGAAAAACTGAAATTTCTTTTATATGTGTAGCGTGAGCATACATGTATACTCAGTAGGGAAAAAAATTTTCTTATTCACATGTGGATAATCAAACTAATTCCCCCTGTGAAAAAATACCATAAACCAATAACACCTAACTAGGAATAATATACATCCCAACCTCACCAAGGCATTTTCACTAATTAAAACATGTAATGTAATGTATTATAATAATTAAATCGATGTTTGGGTGCCCCGAGCCACTTCCCATTGGTTAAAAAATTGTACCCTAATAGAAAATGGCCTGGAACTTCCACAATCTTCCAGAAGCCATGTGCGACATCTGAAACACACACACCTAGTCCTCAGAGCTAGTCTTTCATCCTTGGAAAACAAAGATCACCAAATCCCACCCATAGAAACTTTATCCACCACCAAACCTCATCCCAACCGTAGAAACATGGTCCATAACCATACCTCATCCTAAATATACCTAGGAAATCACACCTCATCTTATCATATAGACCCATGGGAACAAAAAACTCTCTTTTAGACACATGGTCCTGAAAACCACACCGAAAACTACTTGAAGAGTCTAGGGTTACCAAAACCTATAAGAGGGAGTGGGAAGGATCTAATAACTAGCCATCCATACTCCTACTGGGATGTTGGGAAAAGACACCCTTTCCCTTAAAATAGCAATGTTACCCACATAGATCTCAATTAGGTTTGGGTGCATATAGAAATCACAAGGAAGTACAACAAAAGATATTGTTATCAAACACTCATACCATCCTATTGGTTTTTCATGAAAATGACCATCCCATTAAACTGCATTTTCCACTACCTCTAATTTCATAATTACACAACCAGCAAGAATTTTATTCATACCCCAAACTGACTCGTATTAACGAATTATCGTTTTTTATTATGAAATCCATTTATTGATTCAATTCATACATGGGAAGCTTCCAATCACATCACATCACAAGCCACACTACATTAACCATATGGAGTAATAAGACCAACATAAAACAACTGACTTCACATTTCCCTTCCAAATAATGCCCCTGCCAATGACTAACATCGTCATTCATCAAAGTCATTCCATCCAATCCACCAAATCAACCACAAAAAAAAATCGGCACCTCAAAACCAACCCTATCAACTACCAAAATCCAGACCAAACCCAAAATACCATCTACACAAACTCCAAACACCCAGCAACATAAAAAACACAACCAAGTTGCATTCCCACTACACACCACATGTCCTCCATTCCCTAATCAATCAATCTCTCAACCTGATATTCCATTACACCACCAGAACCACCACATACATAGATGTACCCTCAACAGAATCACCATACAACCATACAAGGAAAAAATACATATTTAATGAGGCTTCTATTAATTAATTCGACTTTCTTAATTCAGGGGTGATCACAAAGCAAGTTCAATCTTGGAGAATACATTTTTTTTACTGAATATACATGGGTAATAAATTATATATATATATTCGTTCAACATATGTGTTCGAACAAGACAGAACAATCAATAACATGATCACACACAAATACCACCAAAGAAAATGATTTTAAATAGGCATACATCCAATACGAATCGTAATATAAATAAATAATAAAACAAAATCATGATCCACTTTTACCCTCCCCCTTTTTATTTGTTTAAAGACGATTAATTTATATTTATTAAATTTTTATTCAACTTGATTCAATTGGGAAACAATCGTACAACCACACCGCATCATACACAAATAAAATAGAGACAATGTGATACTTACATCAAGAATCAAGTGATCAATATCTCCTCCTTAAACCACATAGGGGGTTCACAAGGCTCCAGGGAAACTCAAACCCGGGGCACAGCACAATGCATGATCATTTGAGGAAGAAATGTTATATGGATGCCTATTAGAAATCATAAATGAAAACACCAAAGGATGATAGAGTCTCTTATTTTGAATTTCCAGATCCTACATCAATGGAAGAAACTATTTTAAAAGCCATTGAAGGTGCATATTAACGAGGAATCTAAATCTTGGAAATTTAAAAGACTCTGAATTTTTGAAAAGATGAAGAAATTATTTATGTAACATAAAAGTAATTCAAAATAACTAAAATAAGTTATTAAAATCATTTTAAGTCAAAGAAAGTATTAAAGGGGAGAAACTGGAAAAACTGCAAGATACTAAAAATTTGAAAAACTGTGAAAATTTACTCATCGTTAAGTTAGTCCCTAGTGCGAGCTACTGGTGTTGAGTCACCATTAGGGGAATTAAAGTTTGGTGAGCTACCGTTCAGTCAATCACCACTTGATGAGAAACTTCTAGATGGCTCAACATTAGATGATTCACTGATGAAATTCAACGTTGCGAGTCACCTATCTTAACACACCATCAACGACCTAGCATTCCCAACTCAACATTGGGAAAATATAAAATTGGAAAAATATTGAAATGATCTACCATGACCTCCTAGAACACCTCAGACAATGGATATTGACAATGGAATAGATCGTTGAGGTTCAGGCCATTTCAAAATACTTCTAAAAATTTTATTAGACAAGTGATTCTCAACCTAAATAATTCATTGTGTGATTTAATGCCATCTTTTACCAACTTGAAGGAATTTAATCCCTTTCTAGTAGTTTTTTTATGAAAATTAAAACTAATCACATTAATAGTTTTAATAATTATAACCTTTTAAATAAGTTTTCATTAACAAGATTTCTTTGACTATGAATAATAATTTGATATTTAATTTTATTATATTCATCATTGTTATATATTTTTAAAATTTTGGAAATAAATAATTACTTTTATGGCTTACACATTGATTATGCCATAATTTATTAATTAATGGAAATATATAATAAAGGATATTAAAATTATTAAAATAAATATAATTTCAGATAATTAATTTCATACCCAGATTTTATAGATACCTTTTACTTTTTATTATAGTTTTTAAATATTTATTTCAAAGATACCATCTTTTATTGTTTTTTGTAAAATTAAACATACTTCATAGCATCAATGTTTACATTAATGTAATATTTAAGTAAATAATAATTAATTGAATTATATAATATTTACAAAAATATAATATTCTGAATATTTTTTAATATATGGTTGAAAATGTTATCCATGATTAAATTATGGTTTTTTCTCATTTTACACTATTAATATTACCCTCAAATGTAAAAATATTCATGTTGTCTCTGAAATATATAAAGGGATTAAATAAGGGTAAAATTCAAAAGATAAGGTAAATATTGTGACCTCAATTTTTATAAAAATTACTAGATGAGGGGATATCGACCCAAATATATATTATATTAGAAATAAGTCAATTTGGATTCATTTTAAATTTAAATTTAATATGTATAAATTTAATATCTTGAGAGTTTCCAATAGAGCCCACTACATTAATTATAAAAGGTAATATACTCCCTCACATATTAACACTACATTAAGAATTATATCTCTTCAAAATCCTAGTTATTCCTCTTCCAAAAATCATTATCCATGTTATGGAGGTCATGATATTTAAAAATACCAAAACTATATACTCTGTGAAGATATATAAAGGATGTTTTTTGAAGAAGACATAATTGTTTTTACTAACTCATTTAAGTTCCTTTCTTCTTCTACATACAATTCATGAATTTTATCAATCCTAAAATAGAAAATACAACATCATATATTTATATACTATTATTGTTTTATGAAAAAACTATATTCAACCATTTATACATCATATAAAGAAAAGCACCACATGTGCCTTCGTACGACATACCGTCTTCACGTAGTGGTGTTATTCATTTTTCATCACCACTTTAGTTGGATGGTTTTTATAAGGAAAATAATGGATATATATAATAATTAATACATGATATTTATTATGAAAAAATAATATACCATCCAATTATTTACCATTCTAACCATATTCATTTTGTATCATTACTCGAGCATACGTACGACATACCTTCTCCATGAAGAGATGTGATTCGTTAGATATGTTCAACATTTAAGAATTGTGTGAAAAAGAATATTAAATAATTAAATATTATATTTATGAAATTAAAATTATTCTACATATATGGAATCTAAATCCTACATTAGATAACATGGACTATAATGACAAACCATACATGAGGGAACAAGGCAATTATCACCCCAAATAGTGAAATGAAAAACATAATTTAAATAAACGAGTTGTAAAATGTTATATGGGGAACATATATGATATAATAAATATTAAAATGGTTATAATAAAATTTATTTATATATTTACATCCATTATAAAATATGTTCATATATGTATGGACGATATTAGACCTAATGTAAGGTTTTAACTCACAATCTCATCATTAATAAGGATTTTTTTTTTGTTTAAGGATCCATTAGGGAATAATTATCTTCCATGGAAATTTTTTGTTAAAATATTTTCAAAAATTATTCTACTATTATCTTATGTATATTTAATGCTATTTTTAACCATTTTTTACTTTTTATTATACGGTTTGAAGAGAATTGTTTTTATCGTTCATTAAACAAGGCTCTGTGTGGATTTTCCGAGAGAATATATAGATGGAATTTATTATCTTATATTGCAAAAACATAATTTACCCATTTCATGATGCCATAATTTCTTGAAGAATAATATAAAATATTAAAAGGTTCTTTTTATTTAAAAAAATTTTCTTTTATAATTGTGTGACATTTTAAATAAATGATTTCAAATTAATAAAGGGTATTTCCCTCCAGATTTTCTAATATTTTTATTTTATCATTTTCATCTTTTTCAGAACAAAATGATGAATATTATGATTCATTAAGACTAATATAAAATGATTACATATAACATCTTTTACTAAACAGTTTATGATTAGTTTTACATTGGATGTTTCAGTTTGATACAATTCATCATATTACTCTACATGGATTATAGTCATCAATTATAGAAACTATTGGCATTTAATAAGATATTTATTTAATTAAAATGTTTATGATGTTTATATGTCACCCATTTCATATGAGGAATGAAATTGAATTAGAAATTGATGGTAATGTCAAACTATATCCACGCGATGCATCTGTATGGCTCATGAGACAAACTAGTTTGGGTATTGGATGAAAACATACCTATTAATTTATGGTGTGATGGATACAAAATTGATGGTATAATTAAGATGTCCTGAATTATGAATTCCCTCACATTGAGATTAGTTATTTATTTTCCATGTGATTATTCTATTAGTAGAATACGTACATTTAACTTTCATTATCATGTGATTATTTATATAGTATAATTTGGTTACAATTTATTATTTTAATATTATTATAACGATTAAGTCTAAATGGATGGTGTTTCAGTTATTATGAATTCCATAATGTTTATGGTTATTTTTCATGACAACTTTTGATGTACGCTTACCCTTACTCATCACTTGATCTCACCCCTTTCATATGGCTTATTTTTCACAGGATCCCAATATGTATATTATGACTGACATGCAAGGATAAAATAGATGAATAATGGTTATCTTAAGGGAATAATAAGGTTTTTTATAATATTAATTTTAATATATTATTCATATACGTATCTATTTTTTTAAAACAAATAAAGTATTCATTACTTCAAGATTTTAATCATTGTATAATATGATAATATAATAACGTAACCAATGAATCCAGGATAATAGGGATATGGACCTTACATATGCTCTCGTATTGAACTATGTAGAGACTATACAATTCATCATAGTGATTTGATGAAATAAAAATGATAACAAATAAATAAATAATTAGAAAAAAATATGATCAAATTGAATATGGAATATATATATTATAATAAATGAAAAATCTAAATAAGAATCCAAGGTAGTTTTAAATATAGTAAATAATGGGATCACCAAACGTCCCACTCACCCTACATCAAGAAATATCGACATCCCCAATCTCAATCTACTGAAGTAATCATCATATGGTACCTAGACTTCTTTGGGTCTCTAGTAATAAAATATAAGCACCCCAAAAATCCAGAGTGTCCTGTGGGTATAATACCCAATAGGATACCAATAAAGACACCTAAAATTAGTAAATATAAAACAAAACTTCATTCCATGGAAAAAACCCTGGTAAATATATAAAAAATAATGTAGCAACCATATGTCAACCACATGTTACGCCCTTGTGGGATGACACTACCCTCTTCGACACCATATTGGGAAAAACATACATATTACAACACAATTCCAGATGGAACAAAGGTAACCTGACCCATCCTTATATATTGTATATCCCAAAGAATTTTACACATTCTCCCCTCATGGATAGTCCATGTACATGCTAACCCATTTCTGGAATACTTGTCTCGTTTGGATGTAAAAAAAATGCCTAAAATATCACATGTAAAACAAAGTCTATCACATCCCTCCTATATGGACACCCTTAAAAATATGACACATCTCATCGACTAGAATAGTATTATTACATGATAACCCATGTATGAAATATCAATATTAGAGGGTAGCCTCGACCATGTGTCACATCTCACATATAGGCCCAATTGGCCAAACATAAATACTTCACTATAATAGAAAAAAACAAAATATATGATAAATATTGAGATTGATAGATCATTATCACATGAAGTCAAAAAGTACTATAATACTTATTACCATACTCCATATGAAAGAAACATAGTCACAAGAAAAATACAATGAAAAAACACATTATGTGATCATGTATCAAACATAGGACTCACGGGAAACACACGTACACTAAAATATCATGACAATAACCCACAAAACGAATTCTGTCATGCCAATAAATTCTTAAGACTACACACTGAAACTAAAAATCATGCCAACAACTCATATGAATCATGTTCTAATGTCGAATAATTACAAAGACTACAAAAAATTCTAATTATAACATCAATAGCCCATATAATATATTCTTTAATGTTAATGACTTCTTACCTTATGTATAATGAGGATTGACAGAAAGGGTTCATGTTGAGTTTAATTACACTGGGGAATCCCTAAATCTTTTAGAAACAAAAATAATTTTCTAATCTATATTGTCTAGAAAAACATAATAGTAGATACAACTCATCAATCTAAGCAATATTAGGGAATCTATGGAAGAGAGATGTTTGGATATATAATCAATATAAATTTTAAAAATTAGATGAGGGAGGGAGGCAGAGGTAGGGAGGGAGAGAGTTGGATATGGGTATATGGTGGTAGGCACACCACCTCTTCAAAATTTTTATCAATTCCTTTTATCCAATTTCATTAAATGTTTTTGAATTACCATTTAATCATTTCCCCCTCTCCCATAATGCCTTAGGTGCATAAACATCATCTCCCACCACAATTTCTCCATATAACACCCCCATGGCCACACATCAATTATTATTTTAATTTATTTATTTATTATATCTTCTTAAATAAATTATTATTTAAATAAATATATTTTACAGCATCCGTATATATATGTATACGCAAAACATATACACTCACTCATATGAATATAAGTAGATATATGAGCCAAATACACATTATATATACACACACGTTCATATAAACACCAACACAAGTATATATAAATATAAATACAACTATCCCATATATTCATATGTACAATGTTTAATTTTCCAATAAATATTTTTTTTTCAAAATTAACACTAAAAATAATAATAATGATATTTTATTGTAATTAAAATTTTCACATTATTACCAACATTGAAATTTTTAAAAAATAACTATTAAATAATTATAACTAATAATAAATTAATATTAACAACACATTATAATATAACTAGAACAATTGATAATATCACAGTAATTATTGTGTCCAATCAACACTGTAACAAATTTATTAATTTATTAATTGTTTTTAATTTTATTTATTTGAAAATAATAATAATAATAACTATAATAACATTATTATGGTTATTATTTATAGCATCCAAACAAAATATTTATACACCAATTATCATTATCATTACGTATGATGAAACTAAACGCTCGAAAAGCACAAATATTTATGTCAAGACTATGGTTAAACCGATATTTGGTACTTAGTAGTAGTCTCATATTTTCCATCTTTGACATCATTCATTATATATTCCATAATTTTTGGAAACTATTTAATGAAAATAATAAATAAATAATATTAAAATAAAATTTATCCAAACTCCAAACACATATAAATGATATGTCACACCAAGGGTAAACTATGTATCTTGGAACTAACAATAGTCTCAGATTTACTGTAAGAGACACAATTTTGGAATTTCATATTTATTTGTGAAAAATGAATGTGTAACAGTTAGGTTTAAAATTTTTATTTTATCAATATCGAGGCGATGTGGACCCCGAAATCCCATGCTAACTCATCCCCTAAATATGAAAGTATTTTAATGAATATTCGAAAGTATTAATAGTTATTTTACCGGATCATAAGGTCATAATAAAGACATGAATATAAAATTAAATGTTTCAAACAGAAAAATAATTTTAATTTATTAAAAAAATTGTGTTTCTTGTTATTTAAAATTGAGTATATTATAATTACCCACACCATAATCATATTCATCCTGATAAATCTATTCAGATCATGGAACCACTACACTCCAAAATAATAGTTTTCATATTAAAATTTTAAAACGTTTAAGTATAATATTTTTTATTAACAAGAATGTGTTTATAATTATTGGATTCTGACTCTATTTGAGTTTATTGAAAAGTCCACAAAAAAGAATCTCTTCCTATTAAAGGCTTAAGTCCATATTACCAATATCTACACAATTTTAAAAAGATATATATATACACTCAAGTGTATTATACATAAATCAAAAATAACGAGTAATAGAAATAATGAAAAATGCCACATATCATAATTTCAACATGCTTCTAATTATTTTGTCTCCATGAAATGTAAGATGATTGTATATATGAAATGTAATCCAAGGTTCCTAACATTATTCATGAATGAAAAACCCCATTAATCACAAAAACATCATGTGCATCAATTGAGGTGATGTTAATCAATAATAATCATAAAAAATAATCTTCCTGCATTATGGAAACATAGAGGTACACTATTTAGTTACGATCAGACACTAATATAGTTCCCCTATCACCATCTCTACATATTATATATTATCAATCCCATCCCAAATCAAGGGAAATGGAAAATACAGGTTTGTGAATCTTGATACCTTGATATCATTTTTTAACATCTCAACCCAAGACTCAGAGATCGAGCCAAAATGAAATATGACCTCAGGTGTGCCTCCCCATTTCACAATGGTTCTTGTCTACAAGTGAGGGTGTTTAGTGTAAAACTATGGAGACTATAAACTCCATAAGTGTGTAAAAATAAAATAGAGGAAATATATTGAATAAATAATCATATTAAAAAAATGCATAAATAAAATATGGAATATATATATTACAATAAATAATAAACTAATCAAGGTGCTATGGTAGGTTTAATACCAATAAAAAAATCATTAAATGATTTCCCTCTCAAACCCCATCCATGAAATTCAACATCATACATCTATAACTTGTAAAACCTCTAACAAAGTTACCTTTCTTATCAACATCTCTTTAACAATTAATCCAATAATAACACTAAAATGATCGATTAGTGTGTGAGTACAATACTTAGTAGGACACCACCAATGACCCTTAAAATCAATGCATCAACTATAAAAGTGTATTCCATGGACATAAACATGGTAAAAACATAAAAACATTATATCATATTAGCACCAACCAGATGTATGGTCTTCAAGGAGTGGCTCTACCCGCATTGGCCCCATAGTGGGTGAAACATACCAACATCGACACAATTCCTAATAGAACATCTTTAACAAAAAACATCCTCCTTAAGTGGATATCACCAATCTTGTGACAAATTCCACTAGAAGATATAGTCCATCTACATTCCAAACCAAGTACGAACACCCACCTTTAGTGGATAGAAAACAAGCACAAAATATCTCATTACAAAAAATGTTTTTCACATCCATCCTATATAGATATACCCAAGCATGTGACATCTCCCATTGACTAGAATAGTACATGTAAATTCCAACCTATTTTGGACACATTGATTAGAGAGGATAGTCTCATGCATGTGTCACATATCGCATGTCATCCCACGTGACCGAGCCTTCATGCTAAAATGCAGTAGACAGATATAACACATATAAAATACGTAATCAAATGACATATCAACAACACATCATGACATGCAGTACCATAATAATTTTCATCATAATCCATATGTAGGCAATAAAAACACAGGGAAAATACTAGACACACATGCACACCTGATTTCAACAATCATAAAAAATAGTTCTCTAAAGCTACACACGCATGCCCAAAATTTATTCCAATAACTCATATAAAGCATGCCATATTGTCATGGAATTCTTAAGGATACAAATTCATGCTAATTAAGATTCCAATAACTAATAAAATGAATTCAATATTATTAAATAATATTTTTAGCTAAAAATACATGCCAAGTAACATTTCAATAATCCACAAAAGACATGAAGAAAAGTTTAAAATTTCTTAATTTAGGTACAATGATGATTAATGGTAAGATTTTGTGTTGAGTTTAATTTCACCATTGAATCCTCACCACATATATATAGAAAAATATGATTAAATTTCTGCTCATTGAGATGAAAACAATATAACAAACGGTTTCGTCAATCCAAAAAATATTTGAGAAGATACTTTAGAGAGAAGTTTGTGAAAAATTATTAAAATAAAAAAATACTCTATAAGTTAGAGGGAGGGGCATAGAAAAAGAGGTAGAGAGGGAGGGCCGTGAGGTGGTAGGCTCACCACACCCTTCAATGTTTTTATAGATTTTTAACCATTTCATTTAATTATTATTAAATTATCTTTAATAATGTTCACCGCATTACTCATTCCTTAGGTGAAAAACATTCAACTACACTTCACATTCACCCTGGGATAACGTCATGGACCCACATAAATTATTTATTGTAGTTATTTATTTTTTCCTTCTTCTTAAATCAATTAGTCATTAAATAATTATATTTTAAATCATCCATATTTATAAACACACATTATATATATATATGCACCTAAATATGTATATATAAATAAATAGCCTAGACACATGTTATATATAAACCTGAACATATATATATATATATTATATATTTACTAGATATACACATATACTTTTATCCCATACATAGATATATACATAATTTAATTTTCAACACCAAAATATATTTTACCAAATTAAGAATAAAAAAACAACAATATTTTATTATTGTTTCCAAATACATCACAATATTACCACAATTAAAAGAAACAACCATTAAATATAGATAATAAATAATAAATAAATAGTAACTTAAAATATTAATTTAACTGGAACAATTATTAATATCACTATAATTACATTAGTCACCCATCATTTCCATCATACAAAAAATATTAATTATAGAGTTATTTTTCTTTTTTGTCATTGAATATAATAATAATTGTTATAATAAAAATATTATTATTTCTATATTCGAAAAAAATATTGACAAACCAATTATAATTACCCCTATTTATGATTTAACTCAATGACTGATTCACACAAATATTATGTAACACCTATGGTAAAACACATATTCGATGCCTAATAGTGGTCACATGTCTTCTAAATGAGACACCATTACAAGGACAATCAATAATTTTTTGAAAATATATACTAAAAATATTAAATAAATTATCCCTATATAAAATTTAATCCAATACCTGATGTAAAAAATGAATTATTCCAATACAAGGGTAATCCTCACAGCCTAGACCAAACTTGGGTCTCATATTTCCCATATGAGAAATCATTTGGGATTAAATAACTTTTTCTGAAAAAAATCAAACATGGGTAATATAATATATAATATATTTTTTATCAATATTTATGTTGTATAAACCATGGAATCTCATGTTAACTAAACTGCTAACTTTAAAAAAAATTCATATAATATTATAATATATTAATATTTCATTTATCACTTCATAAAGCCAAAAAATACATGTATGGAAAAATTAACATTTTCAAAAATTAAAATAACATGTAATTAAGTAAAAAATGGGGTTTTAACATTTAAAATTATTGATATTATAGATGGGTCAACAAAAAATTACATTTATTGTGATTACATTCCCCAATAACATATAATTCCATACAAAAATAATATAATCAAGTTAGATTACATTTTCTCTTTAATTTATATTTCTAGAAAAATCAATAGAGTATCATTCAGTTTCTCCTTGATCATTCGATAAATGACAATATCATTAATAAAGATGACTAAAACATGCCAAAGTAGTATCTATGGGATATATTAATAAAACACATCACGATTTTATGGGAATTAGTTTGTATGAACTAAATCACTATTAACTCATATTGTCCATAACTTATATGGATGTTTATCTTATGAATGGATTCCTTATTTACCTTTTTTGAATATATTCAAATCAAATATCCAAATTATAGTTTTAATGATGTTCTAAAATATTATCTTATAAGTCACCATTCATTTTAATGGGATATTATTTTTACGAGGATCTTAATCAGCTCCTGCAAATCGATTAATAACAAAATTGATCCATTTTTTTCATGAAAAGAAGAATTGGTGCCCCAAATGGGGATGATCTAGAGAATATTATCTCCTTGTCTCAAGGATTTAATAACTACTTCTTTATCTCGGCCAATTCTATATGGGAAATCATATAGGGGAATTAGGATATATAATTGGCACTGAGTATAAGCTCTATTAGGAACTATACATCATGATATCAGTGAAAATTGATGAAAACATCACGAAATAGATCAATATTTTCTCATATAATGAGAATTTACTCGAGTTGATATGTAATTTTGACTCAAACTTTTGGTAATGGTAAAATTCTAGACTGTGTGTCAAGACCCACACTATTGAGTAATTTTCAAAAGGAGATTCACGATCTTCCATATATTTGAGCATGATCATGGGTTGTTTTAAATTATAGAAGTAGATTTCCTTTCCCAAAAAAATTATTTGATATATCTATAATAAGAGAAAATCCATACCCACTATAGAATTAAATTCCACTGAGGGGAGGAATATAAGATTTTCAAGAAGTGTCTTCCCACACACACTATCATTAGAAGAGTCGAACACATGTGTTTCATTGATCTCACCTCTATGTTTTATTATATATATATATCTCTACATTAAGGTAACATGGTTTATATTCAATGTTACATGAAACGTTATAGGATATAATGTAATTCATATATGATAATTAAATTAAATTTTTACAATTATTATGTATAATGGAAGTTCATCTTTTATGAAATAATTTTCATATTCCACCAATATGGTAGGGAATGAATAATCTATCATCTATTTCATGAACTTTGTTGGTTCTTGATATTGATTTCACATAGTGAACCATGGTTTAGGGAATTTACTTGAATAATGAAATTTCTCCCTATACATTAAGAAGTGAACCATGAGATTTGAATTGGTATGTTCCTCCCATTATTCCATCTCATTGGATGAATTATTCATGTCACTTTGATATTCACAATTATGTGGGATTCTACAATACAAATAGAATTTATTCATCCATTGGATGTAATTATCAGATGAATCACTGGACATCATTTACATGTAAGTGGTCTGATCTTTTCCTCCTTTTTCATTTGATTTATTTTAGTGAAAGTCCCTACTTATATTCATATATCATTTTCCACGAGACCATTTTCCAAACTCCATATCTCTTGTGAGACCTCAACAAACTACTTATTGAAAAAACTTATAGTATTGGACATTTAAATATTGTAAAACAGGTGGTTTTGAACCACTATAGATTTATTCTATTTTTATATCATTTTTTATTAAAAATCATTATATGTATTTCTCAAGATGTTTTTTATTTTCCCCCCAATCTATTAAAAATACACATCCATTTTTCTTTAAATCAACGAATTCACCCTCCACATTTTTTAAAAGAGTTCATAGGAAATAATTGTTTGGAAATAACATATTCAATTATTCCCAATCCACTTCATCCATTCAATCTTTCATCTTTGTATTCATTATCATTTTCAATGATTTATTAACCACCCTATTAAAATGATAGATGACCAGATTTTCCTTCTCCTTCTAAAAATAGTGGAGCACAAAACGATACATTATATATAGTTAATATAATTTTCCATAATGAGTGGATTATATGATCCACAAAACATTAATGGTCATTTTTTAAAATGGAATTGATAAATATTATATCATTCTTTGTCGAAAATATAAAATCAAAATTTTTTAGGTTCCGGTTCATTACTACAAATTATTGGGTAAACATCACCATGATGTTTTCCACTCCACTATCAATTGAATTTGGCATGTTATTATGGAAATATTATCATTGTTCCTCACATGGATTATTTGATGAGATTATTCTGGATCCCACCATTTTCAAAAATATATAAGGTTTTATAAAAGAACTGGTAAATAAATAACCAACAATTTATTTTCATGCATAAATCAATTTTAAATTCATGTTTTATAACATCACAATTTCTTATAGTTTTTAAAAATTATTATTAGAGGATCATGTCGTATAATATTTTCTAACTTTAAATGAAATCATTAATTTAGTTATATATTCATCATAAAATATTACATATAGTTTGTGATTAACCAAAGAACATCTTAATAGAGTCTCGAATTAGGTGTCCAACAAGACGTCTATGTCATGACCTAGGTGATAATATAGTTGATAACCAATTATCCATTTTGGGTTTATTAACTATAGGTAAATCTATGAAACATCCACATACAATTGTAGTATTTATACATTTATTTAATTTTTCAATAACAATGTAGTCTTACAGATTATTAAAACATATTATGTTTACCTATACATTGAATTATCTTTATGGATTTCACTATCATTTTCTAATCATAATTAACAAGTTATCAAAAATATTATTTGACACCAAATATTGAGAAAAAACATCTTCTTACCAATTAAACCATTTTCAAGATAAATATAATAATAGTAATACACTATAAGATGAAATGTATTAATATTATGGTGAAATTATGCTCATACATTATTTTTACATAATAAAATTAAACATTAATTATAAAATTCTTCTTTATCCACTTAAAATCACTCATGATCGAATTTTTATATGAAATTACTGTAGGATATACATCAAATTAAAGGGTTATAGAACAACACATTGAGGGGAATAATTACATAGAATGAATAAAAGAAATAAATTAATATTTAATGGGTCAATATAATTAACATCATAAAATAACAAGAATATAATCATAATAATAATAATGAGGGAAAAATTTTATAAATTCAGGGATTTTGTAATATTCATTATAATGAAACATCATAAAATGGTTACCCGAAACAACACATAGTTTTGTTCAAATCTACCTTCATGTTCACACATAACATATGTTCCAAAATATAATATCATAATTTTTAACAATTTTATATTAATTGTAATTCAAAGTATATATAATCACATGAGATATATGGAATTAAAAATTAATTAAAGGGATGTATAATTCTGTTTCAACCCGAAACATCATTATATTCTCACAATCATGCATTCCACCTAAAAGGGAACATATAAAATTCATTTTCTTGAAATAAAATTATGTAATGAAATTTGCATCATAATATTTTCATAAATAATTTGTTAATGATTAAACTTTGGGGTTTCCAAATAAATATGGAAAATATTATTTTAGGACCAAGGACCCTTTTTATTTCTTGAAGAAACATATCAAGAGGAGATAAATATGTTCTTTGAAAAAATAAAATACCTTCTGAATTTTTTATTTATTTTTTTATAAATCATTTTGACATGGTTAAAACATTTACATACCCTAAAATATAATTTATGGAATATATTAATGAAATTTTATTAATATTAGTGAAATTTCCATAATGAAAATAATGTTGAAGATGAGACAATTGAAAAGGAAGGAATTCTGATTAAGAATTACCTTACCATAAATCATGCTTTGTTTCATCACTTATATGGAACTTGAATAATAAAAATTTGTTTACTGAAACATGGAATATTACTTGAATTTAATGACTTTCGTTAACTCTATAAAATTTATAACTATTATATTATATTCCATAATTCCCTTTGTTAAAGGTGAAACATTTAGATAAAGTATTTTTATTAAAATATCAAATCTTTCCTCAATATATGAACTTCCATTAATTAAATTCATAAATTAATAATATTTTATCTATAATCATACAAATACATATATTTATTCATTTTTATACTATAAATAATTTATTATAATATTTGATAATTTTTGTGATAATTAGAGATTTGGAAGTGTCATTGGGGTGGCTAACAAACCATTGGCGAGACATTTTAAAAAATATATTGATAGATATGTATGGCATATAAATATATCATAAATCTAATAATTATAGTACATTATCAAAATTAATATAATTTAAAATAAAACTGAATTAATTTTATATTATTTGGGTTTCAAATGAATAGATACAAAATTGATTGGAATTAGAAATGAGAGAAAATGTTAATGAGAACTTACCCACCTATTGATGATTCTTGATTACTATGAAACTAAAAGAACTGAATGATTACAGTTATTTACTATAAAACCAAAATAAGGATGATAATTGTAGTATGATCTAAAAACTGGGAGATATTTGGGTTTGGTTACTGGAATTGATGTGGTCTTCTAAGGGGAGGGATATGGGGTATTTATACAAAAAGGGAGGGGTATTTATGTTAAAATATCGAATAAAATATAATTATCCTAGGGAAAATTGAAACAGAGATAGAAATCACATTATATGTCATATTTTAATTAAATGATTGTTTTAGGGATTTTAGGGAATTCCAAAAAATTGTACTTTTATCATAAAGGAAATTAAAGTAACGAAAAATTATTATTTCAATGGAATTATTTTGATTTAGATATTGGAACATTATTTTTAGGTTTTGAAAAAAAAATTATTATATTTAAATGAATCATTTATCCCAATAAATATTTTTTTGGGAAATTTAATAACTCAATGTTTAGTTATGTAATTATTGAATCATGAATGTTGAAAAAAAATTAAATCGGTTATCGAAAAAACATTATTTGCACAGTTATCCAAAAAAATAAAATATTTTATAGAAATAATAAAAATAAACACTTAAAAATATCAATTTTTATATTATAAAAAATAATTTTTTTTATCAAATTAATTATATAACATAGGAAATTTAAATATTATATTAAAATATATTATTTTTATCAAATGCATTAGAAATAAAATTTATTAATAAATTACTTATAAAAACTATGAGTTTTTAATCATGATATTTATTTAATTGAATTATAAAATATATTTTATTTTAAAATACTCATGATTAGTATTAGTATAATTATATTTCGTAATTTTGAGATCAAATTATGATTTCAATTGATAAGTAACTATTCCCAACGTTCTGGTTACTATTCCAAACAACTATATCACTATTCATAATGATTACATTGTTATTATAATGGTGATATTACCACCTATATGTGACACTTAATTCCTATATTAAACATTCATAAAACATTCTACTAATTTTATATATTTTCCATTTCTAAAATGTCAATTACATTATTAATATTTTTTTTATTTTCAATATTATTATTCATGGGAGAAATAATTCTACAAGATAGGTATGATGAAAATTTTCACATTCTAGTTATTCTATTTTCTATTTTTGTCACATTATAATATTTGAAAATTTATATGTTTAGTTTTTGAATAATATTGTGATATTCATTAAGAAGGTGTTTTTCATTTTTATATGGAATGTATCTGTATAATACTGTACAATATAACATACCAAATTTTAATTTCGGGAAAAATTATCATTTATATAGGTTTTTTCATTATAATAATGATATATGTTAATCACTTATATCTATTTAGTAAATTCAACAATGGTCTATCGAACCCAAAAGTCTCATTCACACATATATGAAAATATTCCTCTTGGTAAAATATCACCCTTTGATCTCCTCGGTTGGATTATTTTTCCATATGGTAAATAAAAATGAATATTATATAGTGTTGGGTTATTGGAATTTATCATAATCATATTAAGTCAATAAAGTGAATTATTAGGTACACATGATTCCATGGTGTACCTTTTGAATAATTTATTCCTTTGATAATGATATTTACCATGTTACAATGGAATGAATTTGTGATCCATGAAGATTGAAGAATGTAATCATGCATATGAACCCATGTGAGATCATTAATCTTGATGTAATATATGGGTATCATATCAAATATAATGTTGTTCTAAATCACAAGAATTAGTAAATGTTAAGAGAATTATTTTTATATTTGACATAATATTGAGTGTTGGACAGAACATTTCATTTGATATTGTACCTTATTTGAATTTCATTAATAAAGGCCAAAAAATGAGTCAAATAAAATATCATGTTCTATACAGATTGAATTAAATCATGATGATTATATGGAAGTGATAAACCAAAAATAATAAAGTATGATTTTTCATCATAATGCTTATTAGAATTGGTCATAATGTAATACAAATCTAAGAAATTATTCACAGAACACATTGCCAATTAAGTAAATTATTTATTTAATTTATTAATGATTAGCTATATTTTATTCATGGTGGAGGTCTTTTTGTAGTGTATTTTTTATGGAATATTCCTATTCATGAAGAGAGTATTTTGTGGTGGACACCATCCATAATGAGTTTTATGAACCTATTTGGAGGAGTTATTTCATGAAGTGTCATCAAAATACTCCTAGAAGTATCGAATAGAGGATCACATGATCTATTTAAATGTGTATGAACACACTTCTATGCACACCATGTAAAATATATAAGGTATTATTTTCAATCATAGGATTTCCTCTTATTTTTGTTGATTATAATCAATTCTATAGGGGGTATTTGTTGATGACCAAAAATCTATGTTCGTCAATTGGAAGTAATCAATTTGTAGAAATCATTAAATTAAAAAACCCCTAAAAGATGAAAATATAGTAAAAATATTTCATAGCAAAGAACACCATTATTAATACCATATAATTTTTATTCCCAAATCTTTTTTGAAATGAATTTGTGTTATTACATAATTCTCTCATTGTTCATATTCAAGTTTATGATTCTATATTCTCATATAATTCGATCCATTATCATGAGATCTATTCACTGACCACATATAATTTCTGCATGGGGAAACATATTTTCTGTGGTATTATGATCTCTTTTTGTCTCAGTGGTCCCATACTTGGTGAACATTGTTTTTTCATAGATACATTGATCGTTATATATCAGATACTCCTTAATCCATGGTATATTTTTATGTGATATCATACATTATGATACGTTTTCACCTCTTATTTGGCCACCAAGACTATATATGGTTATGAAGAAGGGTCTTATAAATAGTATGAATTATTTTAAGGATAACCTATTTGACCACACTTTTTGAGGACTTTACCATGTGGTTTCTTCATGACGGCTCTAACTAGGAGAATCCTTTACAAGGCCTCACCCATGATGTTACTTTCTGAAATTCCCCACACTGATACTCCTCCATGAGGCTCTATTTATAAGGAAATATCATGAGGTTCCTTCACAAACGAATCCTTTGAGTCTCATACACAGAAAATTTCATGAGAATGTTTTTCATGGAGAGATTAACACATATAATCCTTTTTATGTGTCCATTAACTAATAGATTGTATATTTTTTCAATATTTTCAATACATTTTTTTACTATTCTGAATGTGGGTTCCATTATTTGATTTTTCACCTCTTCCTAATTATCTTTGGGAATAAATAATCATCCCCACGGAGGGTAACATTACCTATTAACCCATTCATGTGTGATCATACCTATTTTTCATATATTTATTTTCCCAATTCATTTAATTTGGTTGAATCAACCCATATAAACTTCTCGGATTTTTTAGAAGGTATAAACCCTTGAAAGTCCATTATATCATGAATAAATAAAAACCCATCACATTTTAATGGTAAATATATAATGATAATCAACATGCACAATTTTGATCATGTATTTATTTTATAATATAACTCTCTTAATAAATCATCCAAAACTAAAAGAACCAATAGGGCGATCATGATCAATTATTACCTTTATAATGAGGGTATTTTTAGGATTATAATTGGGGAAGACTCTCCTGGATAATTCTTCTAAACTCTGCTGACCCATATCAAGAATTTGGACCTCCTGAGTAGCTATTATATCTCTTTGTCCCACTCAATTAGTCAAGGATTCATGCCTCAAAATCTCACAGTTAACTAACTCACCTATAAGGATAAGCATTTCATGGAATAATTCATTTATGTTTATCGAAAACATAGGCTATAAAACACATAGATAAGCACCAATTCATTTCATAAAGGCTTACATTTAATGGGATACAGACCCCTCTTATGGTCTTAGATTCCCCAAATAATCATACCCAATTGTATATATTAAAAAGATAACCAAATACCCAATGATTTACTATCCACAATGTTCTATAATGATTGTGAGTTGTTATACTCTCTCCTTTTTTACCATAAAATAGGATCATCTAAAAACGATTGTCAATACCCAAGTACTACATTACCCTTTTCTAGGAACCCATTACCTGTATGTATGAGTATAATGAATTTAATCTACCCAACACACATCTGTAATACACCGTATTTTACACCATGAATCGTTCTTGTCACACGACTATATCATATGAAATATCAATTTTTATGATATGATTACTAGTAAGATGTATATATAAGATAACAATTTGAGTTTCAATCCCACAATGACATAGGTCATGGATGCATAAACATAAAAAGAACATCATATTTTCATTGTTGAATGACTATAAAAGGAACAACATTGGTCATTATCACATGAACTTAAAAGATAAAAAATTACCCATAAAATATCTCCAAACAATTTATTTTTTTAATAAAACCTGTATCATTTTTTAATGTATGGATATTGAATTTGGGTTTTTTTTGAGGAAAAATAAAGAAATGGAAATATTTTAAGTACAAACTATGTACTTTTGAGTACACTTTGTGTACCCAATTTCCACATATAGTCGTGTACTGGCCATATAACGGATTAGTACATGGCCGTGTGATGTCATGGAAAACCACATAAGTTGGGACCATTTAACGCTACAACACGGTGTGTGAATTTAATGAACATGCCATGTGGTTTTATTTTTATTTGATATAACAGAGAGGGGTCATGACTTATGTTCAGATATGTCTTCTTCTCTATGTGGTTCATATAGGAGAGTGGTGAAACTGCCGAAGATCTTTGATCCCCTCCTGATTCTCCATCCGAGCTCCGTTTGAGAAACTATCAGTTGCATTGGAATCCCACTCGTATTTAATTGTGTTCCCTAGAGCCTTTATTCTGGATTATTCTCTCTTGTGATTTATTCAATGTTGGGAATTTTCTCCTTTTTGTAGATCTTAGATGATTCAAGGGACAAAATTCAAGTATATCAATCATTCAATATCAAGGTAGGTGGTTTGAGCATTTTTTTTGTTCGTCCTGGGATTATAAATGTTAACAGTGCTGCACACCAATGATTGGGGTATTGTTTGTTTGGAAGATAACCTTTTTTATTACCTTTTCTGGTTTGATTGATTGATAAAGGGTATTTGCAAAGACGTAAGTTTAAATACCTATTTTTTGGGATAGAACGTGGGTGAATTTACCTTGATTGGTTTGTGGTCATTTATTCTAGAATGCATGTTAAGAATACCTTGTTTTACATGCCTTGTTTTACATGCCTTGTTTGTTATGATATAGTTTCTAATTATATGACATGACTGTGATATGCATTATGGACGATTGGACAACGGGAATTTAATTGAGAGAGCTTCCCGAGGTAGGGTCATTTATGTATGCTTTACTATTATGTTGACCCGAGGGTATTAACTATAAGAGCTACCCAGGTGGTCATCAACCATGGGGTTTAGACTATGAGAGCTGCCCATGTGCCGATTTAAATGTTATTTATTCCATTTTTACCCAATGGTTATGACTATGAGAGCATCCCATGTGGTCATTTTTAAATGATTAGTGTTGTGTTAGACCAAAGGGGTTATATCGTGAGAGCTTCTCAGAGGGTCATTATTTAATTATTTGGTGTTATGTTAAACCAATGGGGTTAGATAGTGAATGCTTTCCTATAGGGTTGTTTATGAATGATGGAATGATTTTGATGAGTCTTACATTCCAAAGCATAATCTTGGACTCAGTCTTACCTAATTATTTATATGGTCTTCTGAGACTTTTGTTTTGTTACTACTATTTAGGGGATATAGAGATTAGGCTACATCCCAAGGAGTACATGTTTCAAATTATGAAATATAAATGTTAATGAATGTAATTTTAATCTGTATGACTGGACAATCATGCGTACTTCCTAGTTTATTTTTTTATGAGAATTTCCTGCTACATATATTCACATATAGTTAGGAATAGATCATTTGGTGGTTGTTTTCTGGGATTCATCTCACACCATATATGGGTCATGCTTTCAACCCAAATATATTATATGTTTGCATGTATAGATATGGGAAAATACACTTCCTCATTAGATACATGATTGTTATTGGAGCTGGAGAGCATGGGACCTAGATGAGGCTTGAGAAGCTATTGGATTTTATTTTTCAATCGTACTTTTTTATGAATTAATTTCCAGAAATGTGACTTGTTTGGTTTTTTTATTAGATACATATGTCATAAATCATATATATTAATTTTGGATTTTATTGGTTTTACTTTCACTATTACGTTGTTTACTTCTATTTATGGTATTAAAACATCTGCTATTATTTACTATTTTTTTCGATGTGTATTCTATTCCAATGAGTTAATATCTTCTCCATTATGACATATTGTCCCACATATCTAGTTGGTAGCCTCTAGAATTTGAGGAATTCACTTGATGATATGGGACCAACCGGGTTTGGGGCACTTTTGGGTGGAAACCGGATCCAGTAATTTACCAAGTAGTATCAATGAGTTTATTTTCTAATTTACATTACTATTTGGAGCATATTGACAGGGATAGGAAGTAATAGTTAGTAGGTAATAATATGTTCTCGGGAGTATCTAACCTGTGTATCGGGAAAATCAATGTTACCTCGAATATTTCAATTTTATGGTATTACAATTGTTACAGTTTATTTGATTCCACCATTGGGTGACACACTTGTTTTGTACTATTATGGATGATATAATTGTGGTTCTATTTCTATTGAAACCTACCGAGATGAGTGTATTCCATCTCCTGCATCATATAGGAACTTTCTAGAGATCACATGTCATTCATTCTTGTCATTCCATTTATAATGCATTAATGATTGAATGTTGTAGTGATTGATGTTGTTATAGATATGCAGGTTGCTGTTATAGTTTTCATGATACCTGATATTTTGATATGGTATTGGTATATATAATGTTTCAATTGTATGAATGCAAAAATTTTGGTCCTACGGTGTTATGAGACATCTTTGATTTGAATTTGTTGGATCAAGTGTGAACATTAATTGAATTTTATAAAATTAAGATATGAATAAGATTTCCAAACATTTGGTCCTAGAAGTATAGTCTCTCACAGATCAGAAAATGGAATAACATGGAGAAGTATTATGTTTTTAAGGGTTCCAAACATGTTTTAGAGGATTAATATCCAAAAAACACAGAAAATACTGTGTGTGAGGTTATGAACAGACTTCATGTGTTCTTCTGTTTTGGAAGAAATGACTTTTCTTAAGTACATTTCATGTACCAGAAATAAACCATTTTTAGTTTTAGATCATGTGGATGACTATTTCAGAAGATACACGGGATAGTAAAATATTGGTATATTGCACCATGTACTGGGAGTACACCTTGTGTTGTAAAATACCATGTATCCAGCTATGTGACTAACGACACAAGTGGATGAAAAATATGTTGTACAAGTCGTGTCTAACTTATACACACTATATGTAAATCAACCTCGTATCACTTAGTGTGACTAATGATATAGGTGGATGGCACATGAGTCATGCATACTATGTCTAGAGTGAGAACACTATGTTGTGTTACATAGGTAGTTATCTGTAGTTAGAGCTATATAGAAGTACATGGGCAGGAGGGAACAATCAAGCACACACCATGTCTCATGAGGTATACCCTGTTTGTATGGGGAGATACATGACCAGGTTTGAAGTTGTACATGCCCATGTTAAGGAATAAGGGGACACGCCGTGTAGCAGTTCTACATGACGTGTAACCCTATTTTGTAAAAGGTGAATTATTTAATTCTCTTATTGAATTCCTATAATTCAATTTTTCTATCATTCATAATCATTAAATGACGTTTATTCTTGACCTTGCATAGTCATGCCACCATGAAGTTTTTTGTTTTACCCTAGGTGCATGGTGGCGATTAGACACAAAAAATGGCAGATCAGGGACTAATAGCAGATCCTCCCATCATGCCCGTTTTGAAACCATAAATTATACCGAATTCAGTTGCTGAGGCACAGTTCCGTGAATTCATTTTGAGGATAATTAAATCATTTTAGGTACATTTAATGATTACTTATACTATGAGACGTTGAGGGCTGATTGTGCCTAAGAGTTCATGAATCTGGGGAAGAGTGATCTTTCTATGATTGATTACTCTTATCTCTTTACAGAGCATCATCACTTCTTACTTTGTTTTATTTGGTGATGAGTTATCACTTTCTAGACGATTTGATTAAGTTCTCATGTATGACATCCAATCATAGGTGAATGTTTTTAGGCTAACTTAGCTGACTACTACAGTAAATCAGGTGATAATTACCAAGTAAAATCTAATGCAGTTAGGAGCTATGAGTTAGGGTGGTTTAGCATCTTGGGTTGGTACTCTCTCGATCGATTGCAGGAAGCATCATAGGGATCTCTCATGTGATGTTTCTTCAGGTAGCCGAGTCATGTTACACCCCTGCATAAGGAGTGGGAACATGAGACTGAATTGCTCGAGAGACCAAGTTGAGTGTCGATATTGCTACAATATGGGTCATATTTGGCATTTCTAAAGGACCACTAGTTTCTTATTAGTTATGAAAGTGGGGATCATTAGGATGAGGACGTGGTTGTGGTCATGGTATCCAGATGTCAGGTTCTCAAAAACAGTAAGGTGGACCAACATAGGGTAGATAATCTAGGTCACAGGGTCACGATATTTGTTAGACTTTTGTGATAGACCATACCCATTAAGAGGATGATCCCGGACCCTCAACAGTTATAGGTAAAATTATAGTTGGTTCAGTTTTATCTTGTAATATTTTTGATATAGTGGATTTCCCTATATTTTGTATCTATTTCCATTCTTGATATCCTTGGGCTCTGTATCATTACATATGATGATTTTATGATGTTAGAAACTCTGTTGGGGATTAGGATGGATACTTTGTGTCTGTGAAAGGAGTTCCCTCTTGAGGTTTTTGGGTTCCACATCTTATTGTACATCAATTTCATAGAGATTATTGGATTTGATATCATTCTTGGAATGGATTTTTTGGTCTACTTTAAGGACTTTGTTGAATAATATCGTCGTAGGGTGAGTTTCACATCACCAGAGGGTGGAAATTTTCTAAAAATGGTGAATGGGATGTCTAGGCGACCATAGCCATACCCGAGCATCATGGCTTAGAAGGAATTATAGAAAATATTGCTATTTTATATTTGGATGACCAAGGGATGACACAGATGGAATTTCTTATATTGGTTGAATGTTTCATAGACGTCTTTCTAGATTACTTTTTAGTCTTACCTCTGAAGTAAGAGGTTGATTTATCTATTTATATTTTTCCAGGAGTGGAACCAGTGTCCATTCCTCTGTATAAGATGGTTAAACCAATGTTACAGGAGGTCAAGAAGCAGTTAGAGGTGCTGCACATGAATGGTTTCATGTAACCCAGTACTTCTCATTAGGGTTCACTTGTCCTTTTGCGAATATGGCGATGGTACACTCATTCATTGTGTGGATTATCTGAAGCTAAACTAGTAGACGGTCACGAAACAAAATCCCATTATGTGGATTAATGATCTCTTTGATCATCTTCAAGGAGCCTGTGTCTTCTTAAAGATTAAATTTAGACCCAATTATCATTAGTTAAATTTTGGTCCATCATACATACCTCTTGTAAACTTTCATAGATAGTATGATTTACAGGATTATGTTGTTTTGTAATTCGGTCTCACGAACATGCCAGCATTTTTCATGGCACTGATGAACCGAGTGTTCAATTATTACTTGAATTCATTCATGGTAGTACCTATGGATGATATATTATTGTACTCGCACACTCGACACGACCATGCCATCAATCATAATATCACATTGAGTACACTAAGTGAGAATCAAATAAATTCTATGACCAAAAATGCCACATTTGGATGGAACAGATTCTCTTCTTGGGCCATGTCATCTCAGATACATGAGTATTAGAAGACCTAGATAAGTTAGGAGCAGTAATTTCTTGGGAGGAACAGAAAAACATCTTTCAAATGCGGAGTTTTCTGGGGCCTGCAGGATACTACCGGCATTTAATTTAAGACTTTTCATGCATAGGAGTGACAGTGAAAAGCCTAAATAAAAATGATGATTAGTACTCATGGACAGATTCCTATGAGTCACCTTTCCAGAGTTGAAAGGGAGATTGACATCAGCACTGATACTCATTTTTTCAAAGACGGTAAAGAGTTACACTATGCTATATAATGATTTAGGTATTGGTATGAGAGCCATACTTATGTTGGGCGGGGGGGGGGGGGGGTTCATTGTGTATGAGTCTCAACAGTTGAGTCCACAAGAGAGGAATTAACAAACACATGAGCATGAGTTAACTGCAGTTGTGCATCGTTATCGTTATTGGAGACATTATCTTTTGGTAGATCATTTTATGGTACACACAAACCAAAAAATTATCATGTATATATTTACCTAGAGTGATCTGAATTTGAGACATAGAAGGTGGGTTCCTTACATTCAATATTTTGACATTGAGATTTCTTACATGTCTGGGAAAGGAAATGCAGTGGCTGATACGTTGAGTTGTAGGACGTAGATACAAGAAGTTCATGAGGAAAAAGGTTAGTAGAAGCTTATGGATATTTTCACTGAGATATGTTTGGTGGTGCATGAAATAAATAAGAAGAAATCTCTTTCATTTATAGCTATTTCCTCTTGTTAACTAATTCTGGTGAGAATGAGGAAGCTATCTAATTGAGAAAGCCTAGTCCTACGAGAGAGTGTGTCAGGTGAGGACCCTACTCTTGGGTAGAATGTAGGTGAGGATGACGTCTTTTGTTTTCATGGAATCTCATGGGTGTCAACATACATGCGTTGGGAGTTGTTGATAGATTTTCATTCCTCTATATGGGTAGTTCATCCTGGTGTCACAAATATGTATTGAGATCTACATAGTTAGTATTGGTGACTAGGCATGAAAAATGATGTAACTGGTTTTTTTATGAGACGTTCCACCTACCAGTAGGTAAAGGATGAGAGTTATATTCCGAAAGGGATTTTACAACAGCTACCCATTCTTGGGATGATGTGGAACAACATAGTGATGGATTTTGCGATGGGTTGTCTAGGATAACCTAGAGTAAATGATGTCAGGTGGGTTATTGTTGACATACATACGATGGTTTCCTATTTCATTACAATCAAGGAAACCATCAGTGATTATGATCTTTGATGGTTTTAAATTCAATAGATTTTACGTATTCATGGGGTTCTACAATATATCGCTTTTGAAAGGGACCCCTGGTTTACTTTTTGTATCTGAAATGGACTATAGAGGTCTTTGGGTACATATGTAATACTTTGTAAAGCTTAACATCACGAAATAAGTGGCTAGTATGAGTGCATGATTTAGGTCATGGAGGACATTCTTCATTCATACATCCTAAATTTCGGGGGTTCTTGGGAGAGACACATATTCTTGGTATAGTTCAATAGCAATAATATTTTTCGAGAAATAATTTAGGTTCCACCTTATGAGGAGTTTTAAATAATGCCATGTCGATCACCCATATGTTGGCTAGTGGTAGGAGAGGTAGCTATGTTGTGACCTCATCTTGTCCTAGAGACTATTGAGCTAGTAGTGTTGATTCAAAAGAGGATGGATAATAAACAACCTCAACCTAAATCATATGCTGATCGACAAAGACAAATTATGGATTTTGAGGTCAGAGATTAGGTTTTATTAAGTGTTACACCAAGGTTGGGACATAAGAGGATTAGGAGGCCAGGGAAAAATTCCTTTAGATATGTCGGTCCATTTTAGGTATTACACAGAGTCGGACTAGTTGCCTATCGGTAGCGGTTACCTCAAAGGTATCAGCCTATGCAATACGTCTTTAATGTTTCTCAGCAATGACATTGCGTTTTTAACCCATCTCATATTTTATAACCCACGTAGGTTGAGTTGGAGGTAGATTCATCATTCGAGGAGCACCCTATTTCAATTGAGGATTACATCACAAAGGTTCTTCATGGTTTTTTTGTTCCTCTAGTACGAGTGTTATGAAAGCATGGGGAAGTACATGATGATACATGGGAGAGGGAGGCTGACATAAAATTATAGTTTCCAGAGTTGTTTGAATCTTATTCTTCTCCACCCTTCGATGGGAAATTCAGGGATGAATTACATTATGCGAGGAATTTTTTATGATCCTAGATATTTATTTTGAGGATGGATTTTGAAATTTGGGTTGTTTTTTAGGAAAAATAACAAAATGGGGGTTTTCTATGTACACACTATGATCTTTTGAGAACATGCTATGTACACGGTTGTCGTGTATAACCGTGTAATGGACGTGTAATGGCCGAGTACAATGCCATGTGATGACCCGACATACCGCTTAAGTCGGGGGCCGGATAAGGCTTCCACATGATGTTTACATTTAATAAACAAGTACTGTAGTTTTGTTTTTATTTGATATAATGGAGCGGGGTCGCATCTTATGTCCAGATATGTCTTCTTCTCCCATTGTTTCATATTGAAGTGCAATAGAACAACCGACAAACATCAAACCCCTCACGATTCTCAATTGAAGCTCAAATTGAGATTCCTGTCAGGTGTGTTGGAATCCCACAAGTGAGTTCTTGAATTCCCTAAATCCTTTTCTTCCTGATTAATCCTCTCTAATGAGTTATTTATGGTCGGGTTTTTTTTCACCTTTTGTAGATCTATGTGGATCAAGGACAATTGGAGGGCTAACATCCATCTATATCGATCATACGATTTCTAGGTATGTTTTTTGTTCCTTTCGTTGTTTGTACTTGGATTAAATATGCTAAAAGTGATGTGTTCCCTTGATCGGGGAATATCTTGTTTTGTAATTTAACCTTTTTTATTAGCTGTTATGGTTTGGTTGATTGATATAGGGTATTTTTATAAGTGTAAGTTTAAATACCTAGATAATAGGACACCTAATGGGTGTGTTTACCTTTTTGGGTTGTTTATAGTCATTTGGTCTAGAATGCCTTTTTATATTTCCTTGTTTTCCATGCCTTTTTCTATTAGGATGGAATTAATGAATATAAGAGATTCCTTTGATATGCATTGATGATGTTCGACCAATGGGAATTTGACAGTGAGAGATTCCTGAGGTAGGGTCATTTATGTATGTTTTTCTATTATGTTGACATAAGAGTATTAACAGTGAGAGATACCAAGGTGGTCATCAACTTGGGTGTTTAGACTGTGAGAGATTCCTAGGTGTTTTTCTATATGTTATTGATACCATGTTGTCTGATGGGTTTTGGCCATGAGATCCACCTAGGTGGTCATTTGTAAACGATTCGTGCTTTGTGAGATTAAATGGGTTATACCATGAGATCTTCCCAGAGGGTTGTTATATAATAAATTAGTGCTATGATAAACCGAAGGAGCCGATCTTTATGAGATTTCCCAGAGGGTTGTTTATTAATGATTAAATGGTTGTGACAAGTCTACGAATCCAAAGCACAAGCTTGGACTCAGTATTACCCGATTGTTTTGATGGGCTTATGAGAAATCTGTTTTGTTACTACTACTCAAGGGATACAGAGCTTAGGCAAGATCCCAAGGTTTACATGTTTCTAGGAATTAATATGAAATGTTAAGGAATGTAATTTTTAACTGTATGGGTGGATAACTTTGAGTACTTCCTAGTTTATTTCTTTATTTCTGCATATTTCCTTATATATATATTCACTAATAGGTATGCACAGATATTTTGGTGGTTACCTACTAGGATACATACCACACAATGTTTGGGTCATGATATGGACCGAAATAGATTATATGGTTGTTTGTATAGATAATGGGATGAACCCTTCCACATTAGGTACTTGATTGTTATTGGATCAAATTGCATGGGACCAAGCTGAGCCTTGTGATGCTATTGGAGTAATTGTTTTATTTGTACATTGGTTATTGTATTTCATTCCATCACTGTGACTTGTTTCGATACTTTCTTAGATACATATTTCATTCATCATATATATATATTGTGGAATCTTTTGGATTTACTATCAGCCTTCCACTGTTTACTTCTTTTGTATGGTATTGTTCCTTCTGCTATTTTTTACTATTTTTTCCGTTATGTATACTCTTCCAATGAAGGTATAGTTTCCCAAATGTCACACCTTGTCCCTCACTACTAGACAGAAGCCTTGAGCATTTGGGGAAATGTGCATGAGGATTTGAGACCAACCAGGACTAGGGAAATTTTGGGTGGAACTCAGATCCGAGATATCACATTTTTCATCCCTTATATGGATATATTGGAATCCCCTTTCATGGGACAATCCCAAGACCCCACTGATTTCTAACCCTTGATTTGGAGATATGTTTCAATGTTACCAATGATGTATCGTTGAACCAATTTGAAACTAAAATTTAGATATATTATAGAGAACTATATATATATATATATATTTGGATATATATAAATATATAATATATATAATAAATTTTTCTAGATAACATCTACTATGTACTTATGTTCACATCGATGTTAGTCAATGAATGATCACATGCACTGAGGTAGCCTATCCTGCACATGGATTTGTAATGATCCAAAAACACTACATAAATCTATAACATAGAAATATTGTAAGAAATAATTCCCCCCAAAAGGGTGATTTAATATTTAATATCCATAATGTATACTAATATTCATCCCAAAATTCATAAGTAATGTAAAAGTGATCATATAAATTTGGAAAGAAGTTTTTCATTGACTAAATACAAAATATGGTCATAATAAACAATTGGTACGTAATGGTGATCATCAAGTTAATTATTTTAATCTCAAACAATTTAGTCAACCTCGGAAATAGTCATTATTTTACAAAATTATATAAATTACATTTTGAAATGATCCAGTGGTGATGGTTCAACATCATGGATTTATGATTTAGCTATGGGATCTATCTCGTGATTGTGATGTTATGGTCATAAGATGGTGTGTATGTTATTAACCCTTCAAATTTTTATTATGAAATTTATGAGCTGAGAAAAATAAAACATTCTATTAATTATGTCGATAAGATCATGTCAAACATTATATGTGTTAAATAATCCTTATATCAATTATTATTAATGAATTTATCCATGTGACCTAACTCTCATTGGTATAGTTTTGGTTATGCATGTAGTCAGTGGTGTTATAACCTCCTCAAGATCCACATTCTATATAATGTGTAAACAGATATTAAAAATTTCAGGATAGGGTTTCACATCTTACATGGGAACTAAGGTTTGGGATTACAGAAGCCAAGTGTATTTGTTAGGTAGTAGAAGTATGATGTTGAGCTTTATAATTCTTAGTTACATAGTATGTCTAGTTTTTTTATGTATTATCCTATGCCATGATGGTATTTATATATCAGATAATATAAACATTTTTGTTCACATAAGGGGTTTTAAACAATCATGATCATGAGTCAAGGTGTCATGGTTAACACATAATGACTTGATGTATATGAATATATTTTTTTCATTATTTATTTATTATTACATTTGTATTTATATAAGATGTATTTTATGTAAATGTTTTTGGTTCTCTATTGACTTATGTTTACAACCTTCATGGCCACCCTAAGGTGCGTGTAGACATAATTTCGATTAATTTTATATTAGTAGTCAAAAAAAGGGTTGAGTTGGAGAAACTCAACATTACTATGATATGGGTAGACGTGAGTTTGTGAATACATCAGCACCTCTTCAAGTCTTAATTTATTTTGTTTAAAATTATTATGGGATAGGTCGGATGGGATTTCAATTGCTATGTATGGCTATATGAAGAAAGTAAATATTTTTTATATCATTAGTGTACATTTTCTTTATGGAATTATTTCAGTTTAATGATATACATGCATACTCTACTATGTATATATAGAGGAAATTTAGTTATTTAATTATTATCAATGGATATGATTTAGAGATTATTATATCCCCAATGTTTCTCATAGACTCTTACCACTGTTAAGTATACTGGAGTGTATAAGGAGTTACAAGTGATGTCTTTTAGATAACCTAACTAGAGTATCATTCATGTTATTTTTAATATGGAATTCCATGGGAGATAATATTCTTGAAAATCCCTGGATCATAATTGATGGAAATTGGAAAAAATCAACACCAAAAATAACTATCTAATGTTATATGTTATCATTAATTTTTTGAATTTTATATGAAATTACATGTGTTTTTTGATGTATAAGCTTGGGTATGTAGGTGTTATAGAACCAAGAATGAGTTGAGGGTGATTAGGAAAAATAGGAATTAGTTTTTATTTATTGTCGCTGTATTGGGTCCTCTATAAATTCCAACATTAGTTAAGATCAATTGGTGGATAAGCAATAAAGAAATCCATGGGTGGATTAATAAAGTGATAATACATATGCTTTTAAATCCTATGTGAGGATTCTAGAGGATGAGATTGGTCCAATTTAATGGAGTATGACATTCAACATAGAAATAAAGGCTATATGTGTCTAAAATAATGAGTTCTTTAGAAACACTATTAAAATAAGATAAATCTTTAGTGGTGACCTTGGGATTTGAAATTGGATTACCAAGAGTATAATTGTAATTACTATACTTATTTAAAATGGATATATACTCCGAGTTGACTTTTGATCTCGTAACATTATGATCGGTTCACATGTGGAATCTATGTATATAAAATGTCAGTGTTGAGACTTATGGACTATTCTAACTTTTAAGAGGTACAATGATTGTAATTATGGATTGAATAATCATGAACAAGGGATTAATTGTGCGATAATATTTTTTAATAAGATATGTGTGAGTTTGTGTTTGGTAAGGAAATTTTTTGGTCTATATCATGACACTATGGATATAGGGGTTTGAGTTATATCCTAAGGGATGACATATTTAGAAGAGCGGTTTTAATGTGAATTGGGATGACTTTGGGATGGTCAAGTCCAATGATTGTGTCAGAATACATGAAAAATGTGATATGATGAATAATATTAAACATCATTTGGGAGATGGGTAGGTTAATACATGTTTTCATGATATATGGTCGGTTATTAATCATGGGATAGGGTTTCATAAAACATATTCATGATTTCAATCTTACCCTAACATTTCATATTTTTTTATATTTGGATAATCCCAATGGATTAATGATGGGAACATGACTAATATTTGAGCGATTTATGAATGATCTAAGAAGCGTGAGCTATCATAATACATTGGGTGTGGATAATTTATTCAAGGACATTTACATGAATATAATGAGTAGGGAAAGATGAATGTAACCCATCAGATCCCTAAAAGATATGGATCAGTTGGATGGTTCTTAAACATAATCATTCATTGTGTAGCGAATCAAAGATTTGTTTTAAAGATGGAATGAGATAGATACTAGGAAACCAACCACTTGACTTGGGTGTGCATTACAATGGAGTATCAATGATTATATATTATAGACTCTATAAACATAATCAATGTGAGTTATCTAGGGATTGGAATAGGTTTAAAACTCCCTATAAGATCAAACATGACTGACATTAGATTATTGATTTATAGAAGTGTGTCTGGGATAGAAAATTTCTTACAATGCCTTTGAGACCATTAAGGATGTTTATAAGATACATAATCCTTATGAATTTAATGAGATGGATACATGACATAAGATTCATATAATTTTATATGAGATAGATACTGGTTATCTAATTCATAATACAGTATAGGATATATATGTTAGAAACCCAATTCAAATTAGTTTGACCTAGAGAAAAAAATTTAAACACTTATAATGGGAATGATTGTCTTCAATTATTTGAATTTTCTGGTGTAGTCAATTAAATGAATTGGTAACAGATAGGTGACTAACATATTGATATATAACAGATATTACTACCAACGTTTTATAATTTTTCTACATAAATATGTATATATGTATATATTTAGGCCCCAAATGATTGTGTCTTAGGTATATTGATGCTCAAAACTAATACATTCACATTATTAAGAAGTTATACATTATTATTATAATCATGTATGGGTAGAGTCGGGAATGTAGTAAATCTTTCTTGAATAATATGATAGGGGAATGGAGGTAGTTTTGAGGTGCTTCTATAGATTTTTAGTAGTGTATCCCATATTTGTTTTATTATCTACTTATATAAACATATATTGAATATGATTAACCCGTTGAGAAAATTATTTTTTCATATATAAATAATATCAAATAATATGGATTAATATATTTTAATAACATGTTAATATTTACTATAGCGATATCACGACTTTGAATATATGTGTTTCACACTGATATTTATATCAGTTCATGGTTGTTTCTTTATTTAGTCATTATTTTAAATTGGGATTCTAAGGGTATACTCTAGTGATGATTTTTTTAATCCTTATCAATGATTCAATAACTTCTTTTGTGTGGGAGGTTTTCTTAGGGTATGTATCACTTTTTATCAAGAAATAGATATGGGTTCTTGGCTAGAGATAATAAAATCATTCTAATATAAAATTAAACATTTAATATGAATAACAATTCTTAATAATTTCATTTCTTTAATTGAATTATCACCAAGTATTGGTATAGAAATCATTATATTATTTATTCAACATTATTATATTATTATTGTTCATTTAATCCAACTTTTATTATATTCTGTCATGAAATTAAGACCTTCTCTAGTATCATAATCATTCTAAAGTTTTTTCATTAATATATTTTTCACACTATAATAGTATGAACTTAACCACCCAATAATTAAATTGTCTATAATAATACCTTACCACTCTCATCCCTAAAAATTGTAGGTTTACTGTTTTATATGATTAGGGAAAAAATTATATCCCAAATCCTAAATTCCACTTAGTGTACATTTTTACAGAATAAAAAGTTCTCAAAAAGAGACAATTTCTTTATTCAATACAAATCGCCATAGCATAAAAATTTACACTGATATTGTTCCTAGACTTCCTAAAAATATATAAAAAATAAATTGAGTGATGGTCATAAAAATATTATTAAGGGATTTTAAATGAAAAAAATCATTCAACCATTGAAATAAAATAATACATATTAAAAATCTTTTCCTTATAATAATAAATTATATATCACATAATATCAATTTCACTCATGAAATAAACATAATTTTTCAAATTGTTCCATAAAACATACTAATAAAAAATAATGAAGGAAAAAAACATCATTAAGGATTCATAAGACATCATATTTATAATCACACTCACAATAATCTTTATTACCACTCTTATAAATTAATGAAATAATAAATTAATTTCACTATATTTTCTCTAAACAATAAATTATTTAAATATTAATTGATATATTTATCCCCAACATAATTTCCATAATATATACTTTTTATGTACCATATCATGAATGAAACCCAATGTAGATTCCATTTGTACCCATATTCATCTGCATTAATGAAAATCTGTGGAAATAAAATGATTTAATAATTATTGGTTTACCAAATCCCTATTGAGGGGCAAAAATGAAAGAGGATAATAGAGTATTGATAATAATAATTATGAATATGAGGAAGGAAAATTATAGAAAACATTGGTGAGAGAGATGTTACAGAGGCTTAAAAACATTTAAAGAAAAAGTTAAGCAAAATCCTTACCCTCAGTACCAACTAACTTCATAAATTCTATAAATTATTGAATAATAGAATTATATTAAGTACTTTTTTAAAAAATAATTTCGTGTTTATTATAATTATTATCATTCCTTTTTATTAATTTATTACCATTTATTATATCCTTATTCTACTAATTAGTATTTTTTCAATTATTTTGAGGTTGTTCGATACATAATTCCAAACTCAATTTGGAATAATTGAAATAATAAATTATCCTTTTTAATGGTTCTATAAGCCTAGGAATTATAAAATTATGTATTTTATTTAATTACATAATGAAACTTATTCAATAGTTTCGTATACGATCATAATTTTGGAAATTTTCCTTGATAAACTTGTTTTTTGATCTATAAAAGTGAATGTGATTGATTACGATTAGTCTCATTATTGTAATGAATATTTTATCATTGAATGAAAGTAATAAAATTAAATAATTTTTTTATTATTAGTATTATACTAAATCATGAAATATATTTTTTGAGATATTATTGAGAGTCATATGTGACGGATAATACATTACTTTTAACATAGGTGGCAGAGAAAAACTACGGGTGAATGATGTTTTTTAAAAGTGTATAAAAAAATAACAAAAAATAAATATGTCTGTTTCCAAAAAATATAGAGTAAAATTATGATAATAATTTTATTTTACTTATAATAGTTAATTCTATTAATTTACAATTTCATAGAATAATTTAAATTCAAAGATATGGATTACAAAACCAATACAATAACATGAAAATAACATATGAATACTGATTAATGAAATAGAAGGAGTGATATCCCATTTATAATTATTAAAAAATTTATTTTAAGAGGAAATATAATTATTCAATTCAAATAATATATTGTTTAAAATCATTTTAATGAAAAATAAGTTCAAATAAAAAAATGTGACTTGGGAACCCTTATAATTCTTCTTTTGTCACTTCCATTGGTTGGAGTCTAAATACATAAGTGGATGAAATTTTTGTTATAATTAGTCCTTAATAATCAGTAAATATAAGCTTATAGAAGGATTTTAGAAGAATATAGATAGAAAGCAAACCTAGGTTGTCGTTAGTAATGGGTGGAGTGTGTCTCCTTTTATGGATAAAATTCAATGCTTTTTTCACAAATATTCAATCATTAAGGGATAATAAAGTATTTTTTTTAGAAAATTAGCTCAGGAAATGAAAATATATGGTATATTATACCAGTTATAATCTATAAATATTTCATGATATGTCTTTATTCCTTATTTAGTAATTTTAAATCAAACATAACATCAATTAGCAATTAAAAAATTTTTCATGGAAGATATTATAATATTAATTCAAAAATATGTTGAAAACTATTGAATTTAAATATAAATATTTTAATAAATATTTTGATATACATTTTATTCCAAAAAGTATTGAATCAAAATATTAATTATATAAGGACCCATACCCTTGTAGCCTGAATCCAGGGATAAAACATTATGTGAAATTGTTTTATAAAAGAATCTATGTTAATAGAAAAAAAAATTACACAACAGATGACCTTTACCAATCTAGTTTTTGGAGAATTAGATACAACTTATACATTTCAACAAACTGTGAAATAATCAACATTTTTAAACAAAATAATATTCAGTGCACTATCTCTATATAGAATAATACATCATTAATAAAAATATTTCCCTTGTAAAATTTAATTTTTATATATAGGGTGAGAATTTAAAATGCCCATTAATGTATTTTAAAACAATTAATAAATTATTTTAAATAATTTCATTAAAATAAACATACGTACTTAAAATTGTATTTTCATAACATTTTAATCCTAAATATATAAATTTAGAAACCATCAATTTCCTAAAATAATTATAATTGAAAAAATGTCGATATTTATCTATTAAATATAGTAATTTTTTGGAGGTTTATTCATGATATATGGAAGACCATAATAAAAACCATAGCTTATGGTCATTATTCATAACTCATATGGAACAAATTTCCCTTAATAATTATGGGTTCAATCTCAATGACATCACATATTATACTAGTACCAATTTTTTAAAACACTTTCAATGGACATTCCATTTGGAATCCCAACCCAGAACATTTAAAAAATCAATACATGATAAAATTTTTATAAAAATGAAATAAAAATAATCAATAAATTTTATAAAAAATTTATCATGATTTTCTTAAAAAAAATTCAGGATAATCCCATTCTAGAAATAACCGTCATTAATTATAAATAATAAATATAGTGGATAAAGAGTTAAAATACATACATGATCTTTGAAATGCATGGGATTTCATTTATATTTTATATGATGGACATACGTAATTATGCATGACTTGCTAGGGGTTAAAGATACAAATTCCCACATGATATGAATCCCTGTTTATAATTAACATGAAATAATAACAATTATCTTTTAAAAACAAAGGTTGTACATAAACATATACCATAAATTGAAAGAATTAGTATAAATTCTAAATTCATATATAGATTTGGGAATAAAATATTAAACCTTTTTAATAAATAATTTGATATACATATATGTATATACAAATATATATATATATATATCTATATATATGTATCATTATTTCTTATATATATATTTATGTTTTCAAAATACAATCAATCCAGTTGGTAAAAGATTTATATTAAAACATATTAGCCTGGAGATAAAAATTTAAATCAACACATCAATTTTATAAAATTTGAAATATATATATTTATATATATCTTTATAATCAACAGAATTGGACCAATAATAAAACTAAATTAATGCCAACCATAGGCTTAGTTTTTTAATATAAATCAAAATTATTATAATATATTTTCATGCAAATTGATAATCATATAAATATATGTATATATATATTCATATATATATATATACATATATACACACATATATATATTTATATCATTATAAATCGAAAATAAATTGATAAAAAAGTAAACCCTTACAAACCTTATTTTTCAGAAATAAAATTTTAAAACAAAAACAATTTTTATATATTCTGAAAATAGATAGTTATATATGTGTATATATATAAAAATATATTCACATATATATATCCATTTGATTATAGAAAAGAATTTAATTGAATAAAATAACCCCTTACCATTGATTGGAACAAAAGAGGGGTTGTGAGCAATTGAATTTTCTAGAAATATCTAATTAGAAAGAGGTAGAGAAGGGTTCAGGTCTTCTGAGAAGGATGGAGGGGTTCACCCTTAAAAGTATATTTTTTATTTTTATTAAGATTTCAAGAGACGCTAAGAGATTATTATTATTTAAATAAATGAAGACCCATGATTCAATTATTTTCTATCTCTATTTAAATTCATGGTTTTCGATATTTTGATTCTAATATTAGTTTTATCAAACTCATCATTATTGTTATAAATTTATATTATTATATTATCAATTTTTGGTTACTTTGTTTAACACTTACCTCATTCAAAATTCTCATTTCTCATGCCACATCATTAAATTATATATTTCTTTAATTTTTTTAAATCATTTTATTCTCATTTGTTGTATTTTTTTCTTACTTTTGCATTTTCTTCTAATATTCTCCAGGATTCATGATTTGTTTTAAAAAACACATTTTTACCTTTTTCATCTCAACACTATCATTGCAATTATTATATTATCACTTATTATATGAATAGATTAATCCATTATCGATTATTACATAACCATCACTTCTCTCCCTATATATTATTCTATAATTTTTTGACAAATCAAAAACACTTTTTTGTCAACATATTCAAATAATATTTTTTTTAAAACAAATTATGTAGCATATATATATATATCTGTGTGTATCATTATTTAATTTTAATATATAAATATATATATTATACAAAATTTGTAAATTATATATTTATATATATATTTATATATATTAACTTTTAATATAATAATTAAAATCACATTATATTATTAAAACACATAAAATTGTGTTTTTTGTAATAAAATAATTATATATATCTATATTTTATATATTTTATAAAATGAAAATATAATATATTTTTATATATTTATAAAATACAGTATCTTAAAAATAATCATAATTGTTTTTATATGAAAATTTCTTTCCCTTAATTATTATTAATTATTTTAAAACAAATTATAATATTCATGTTATATTTATCTGAATATTATGGAAAATTGTTAATTATAAATTTTAAATAAATACCTAATGAAAATAAAGGACTATTTAAATTCATATGGGTGTTACATTCTTCCCTCTTAACTGAATTGCATCCTTGAAATTTATCCTTACACACAGGAAAAATAAATTTACAAATAATTAATACATAAATAATTTATTTGTTCTAATTGTCCAATGTTATATAGACCATTTCTTGGATATCAACTTTATGGAAATAGACTCCAGTATCCTAGAGACACTGTTAAAACATTCACTACAATTTATTTTATAAAATAAACAATGTAATTACTTAAAAAATTATATTACAGAGGACCTTAACTGATATAGGTTTTGTATATTTATATACAACTATAACATTTTATCAAACAGTGAAAAAATAAAATTAATTAAACAAAATAATCTTTAGTGCACTACATCAACAAAGAAAAATACATCACTGATAATCCTATTAAACTTTTAAAAATTAATTTGAAAATGTATTATGGGCATTTATAATGCTCAGTAAGGGGTTTTAAAAAAAATAACAAAATTTTTTAAATTTTTTTAATATAAACATACATACATAAAATTAAATTTCAAAAACATTTAAAATCTTAATATATAAATTTATAAATCCATTAATTTCATAAAATAATTGTAATTGAGAGAACATTTGAATTTAAACATTGATAATAATATTTTTTTGGAAGGTCATTCATGATACTTGGCATATCATACAAAAAACCATAACATAAGGTCTATAGTCATAACTCATATAGAACAAAGTTCCCTTAATACTTATTGGTTCACTCCCCATAATGTCATATAACATGCTGGTGCCAATTTTTGAAAACACTTTTAGTGGACCTAGCTTTCTCAATCCGAACTCAAAACATTTCACAAATACAAAATTGATATTATTTTCTTAAAATGAAAATAACATTACTCAAGACATATCATAAAAATTTACTTGAGAGTTTCTAAAACAATTTTCGGGAGAATGCCATCCTTTAAATGACGATAAATATTTATAAATCATAAATATAATAGATATAGAGTTAAAATTCATACCTGATATAAAAAAAATGCACCGGAAGAAAATTATAATTTAGATGATGGTCATGCCTAATTATTCATGACATTCCAATAGGAGAAGATTAAAATTCATACATGAAATGAAATCTTGTTTAAAATTCATAGATATTGATTAGAATTATAGTTTTAAAACTAATTTTTCATATAAACATAAACGATATAATTATATAATTAGAATTGTTTTTAACTTCGTATATAGATATGGAAATAAAATATTCACCCTTTTAAATATATAAATTCATATAAATATATGTATATATATATATATCATTATACCTTATAAATAAAATGATGTATTGAAAATACAAGCAAACCATTTGGTAAATGATTTATCTTATAAATTATTATCTTAGAGAAAAAAAATTTAAATAAGAACCTCGGTTTGATAAAACCTAAAAGTTATATTTATGGATACACACACACAAACACTCACCCACACACACACACATATACATATATCTTTATAAGCAATACAATCTATCCAATAATAAAACTAAATCCATGTCAAACGTAGTCTCAGAATTTAAATTTAAAATGAAACCCTTATCTTATATTTTTTTAAAAATTAATAATAATATAAGTATATATATATATACATGTATATAAATACACACACACACACACACATATATATATATATATATTTAAAATTAAAATAACATGATAACACAAAGAAACTATTATAAATCTTATGTTTAGGACGTAAAACTTTAAAACAAAAATCCATTTCATATATACAGAAAATATATAGTTAATATGTATATTAATATATATGCATATATATTCACATAAATGTAAACCTTTTCAAAACATCAATAATTTGATGGAATAAAATGAAACCTTACTTCAGTTTGGATCAAAAGAGGGGTTGTGAGCTGCTAAATTATTTAGCAGAATAAAATTGGAAGGAGGTAGAGAATGGATTGGGTCTTCTAACATGGATGGATGGGTTCATCTTGATAAATATTTAATTTTTTATGTGTCTTAGGATTCCAAGAGAAGTTAAGAGATTTTTATTTTTAAATAAAATAATTCCAATGATTCAATTAGTTTATTTATCAATTTAACAGGCACATAATACCCTTTTCAGATTATTATCCTAATTTTCTCAAAGCCATAATTATTAATATAATTATATATTATTTTATTCTCAATTTTCCATTCATTTTTTAAATCAGCTTTCATAAAAAATTTACATTCCAAAAACCTATTAATTAATTTATATATTATTATCATTTTTTTAAATTATTTATTCCTTGTTTTTTGATTTATCTTCTTACTTCATCGTTTTCTATTATATTTTCTCACATTTTCATGTTTTGTTTTCCAAAACACATTTTTCTCTTTTGTCAAATAAACCCTATCATTACCATTAATATATTATGAGTGATTATATTAATATATAATTATATTATCAATAATTACCAACTCATCAACTCTCTCTCTTTAATTTATTCTATCATTTTTAATCAAATCAAAAACCATTTTTTCAACATATTAAAATAAAAAATTTTAAAAACAAATTGTGTAGCATAAAAATTTATATATATTTGATTTATATATTAATATATATATATATATATATTTAAAAATTTTGAATTATATATATGTATATATTTATTTTTTTTTAAAATCACTTTTTTTAAAACACATAAAAGTGTGTTTTTTGTAATAAAATATTTACATATATTTATAATTTTTAAATTTTCTAAAACAAAAACAATAAATACATTCATATATTTATAAAATATTTTATCTTAATAAAAATAATAATAGTTTTCATAAAAAATGTTGTAACCTTAATTTTTATAAAAATTTAAAAATAAATTATAATTGTTATATTTTCTTATTTTAAACTAATTGTAACATTTTAAATATAAATTTTTAAAAAATACATATTTAAAATATATTTCTATTTAAATTTATATTGGAATTATAAATTAAATCCTTATCACATTAAATAATTTTAAACGATTTCTTTTCTCATGCTCACGTGGGTGCTATGTGGACACTGCATAATTCTTTTTTCACAATTACAATAATATTAAATTTTATAAATGAATAAATAAAATTAAATAATACTACTATTAAAAAAATTTACAATTAAAGAACTACATAAGTATTAGGATAATTAAATTGAAATATAATTCCGAAATTATTTATTGTATATCAACATAATTTTAAATTCATTATGATCACATGTTACTTTCAATCAATAAATTATACTTTATTATTTATAATATGTATATGAGATAGAAAAAAGAAAATAATACACAAACCCATGCACCAATGTGTGTTGTGTCTGATGAATTCCCACGAGGAATGAAAAAAATCATACTTATCAATTTTTATTATATTTTAATATCCTGAAAGACAAAGTTATTCATAGACTATTTTTGAAGAAAAATCTATAAAAATTAACTATTACTGAGATAACATGAGGTCCTTAAAATAATCCAAGAATCACATCGAGTCCCTAGCTATTTGAACCAATTTACCCCTCCTACAACAACCATTATGCAATGTTACTATGTCACATCATGGAAGGTCACCCATCGATACCACAGGAGATATATTTTTTTAGAGTATCAGTTGATTGGTTAAAATGATCCATCATTCATTCAAGATACCCATACATAAACACCTTGATGTATTCATGTCATGCAACCTATCATTCATGTCACATCGTTCACCTAGTCATATGGTTAGTAGTGCGATTAATCAACATGATGCATCACTCACTGGAAGAAATAGATTTTTTCTGTCTTCCCACTTTCACACCATGTAAGGAAACCCCTATATCCAAAATTAGATATATGTGTGCGGTGTGGTCTAGAGGATAAGTTCCAATGCACAGATTATCCTTTTACACTACACATATAGTGATTCTTGTGGTCCCTTTATACAACCTACCTACCAGACATTTGTGGAATGAAGGAATAGTGGACCAAAGGCCCAATGAATTCCATAAAAATCCCAAACTGGATTAATAATATGAGTAGTATAATATCTACAACGGTTCCTAATATAGTACCTATGGAATCATTATCTGTGCTGCAATATTATTAGAGTAAAAATAAATATTTTCATATTTCTCATCACGAATATATATATATATATTACATCGATATTTTAATTTAATATTATATTATTTTATCAAATAATACATTTTATATATGAATATTTAATTTTCTCCGTAATTTTATAAAACAAATATAGTAATAGGAAGTTAAATTAAATTAATACAAAAATTCTTACCTTTAATGGAATTGGAATAAAATTTATTACACATATTATAACTATAATGAATTCAAAAATTTACTTAAAGAAAATATTTTTTAAATAATGAAAAACATAAATACAAAAAGAACTATAATGTATAATATTTTATGATTTGTTTAAATAGTGAATACACAATAAATTTTCTATTTATTTCCTAATATAAATATGTAAATTTTTTAAGAAATTAAATTCCACTTAATTTTATAAATGAACAAAATAGGGTATTTTTTATTTTAAGATAAATGAATAATTACAAAATAATAAATTTTAAAAATATAAGTTCATTACATATTAATATAATATATTGTTTTAAAACCCAACTATTTTTTCCCAATCAATACCCATATTTTATGATTCATGCCTGAAAAAATTATTCCCAAGACTATAATAAAAAAAAAAATAAATATAAATCACCATAATTATGATTTATATCAATTAATAAAATATCAATTAATAAAATAATTATAGAAATTTATCAAATTAAAAAACAAAATTATGAAATTATATTTAATACCTATATAAAATATCATTTATTTTTGGAAGAAAATAAAATAATTTTAAATATATAATTATAATATTATGGAGTATATATTAAATTTTTTGACCTTATATATTCATACATATGAAATTAAATATTTTATGACCAAATATAAAGAAATTGCATGAATATTAATTAATCAATAAACTAGTACAATATTAAAAATAAAAGGGTTTTCATATTCACCCCATGTTGAATAATTTCATCCACATGATTTTCTAAATCATGATAAATATATTATGATATATTAATAAATTCCTTAAAAATAAATATCTCTTGGTAATTGAATGTATTTGTAGATATTTTTTGATCCAAAATGTATCAGAACAACTCCATGAGGTAACAAAAAATTTCAAAACAACTAAAAGGCCACTTTTTTCTTTTCCCCTTATAAAAATGTGTAATTATATTAAAATAGATATCAATAAAAACATATATTTGATTATAATTTAGTATTCTGAATATAATGTTTTGATAAACCACATTAAAGTTGTTTTTCATAATTCCTATAGATATAATTTTAGTTAAGAATTTCATAAAAACAATTAAATTATTAAATAAATAAAATTTATTTCTCAAATAAGATAAATATTGGATTCATAGAGATCTTCCCATTATAATACATTATTGATACATTTATTATCATTCTTTAAAAATGATATTTTGAAAACATGAAAATAAACCTTTTATTAATATTCAAATCAAGAAAAATGAAAAGATGATAGTACAATATACAACTTAAAATTTACCATGATCTATATAAATTTAAGGATTTGGATGAGGAGTTTGATATATCATATAAACCATTACAAGTTATATGAATTATTGTATAATAATTAAATTTCTAGAATTTTTTTTCATCAGTTGTTACAATTAAAGCATCCTAGAGTGAAAAAATTACTGAAAAATTATCTCTCACACATGTTGAAAAAACAATATAAGGATTTCTAATTAAATTAGTTATAAAATATTTATTATGAAATTATTAATTAACATTAATACGCCAAAATTTTATATATAGTTAATTTTCCTTCATAATTAATTATTTTTTTAATAATTTGGTTTGTAATATAGCAAGTGAAAATAAAATAAGTAATGATTTATTATATTAAATGAGAATATTGTCTTTTAAAAATAAATATATCCATCAGAATTGAAAATATTACAAAGGGGTTAATAAAAAACAAATTACAAGAATAGGAAAACATTGATCATCCTGATTTCCATGAATTTACCTAGTGATGAATAATGTTATTAAAAGGAGACAAAACATCAATAATCTAAATGAGATATGAGAACTGAAGAATATATAAACACGAGATTAATTGAGGTGAATGCTAAATGAATTAATTAAAATTTATTTATAGGATATTAAATGACTATTATAATAGTAACATGGCTATTGGTAATATAAAATTTTTCATTGGTGATAGTAATGTAACATTTAAAAAAATTATCATGACCATTATTAATAGAAACCTAACTACTGGAATAATAAAATGACCTAATAATAGAAAAATTTCATATAAATATAATTTACTTAAAAAAATAAGATAATATAAACATTATAAATCAATAAAATATATATCACAATTAAATACTCGGTAAATCAATAAGATCATTTTTAATATACTATATAATAATATTTTCCTTAAAAAATAAAAAATATAATGTTAAATATTTAAAATTAAATATGTTATTATAATAGTTAGATAAAATGTATATCATTTTTTGAATAATCACATCAAAATTTTTTATGGTTTATTTTTCTATTTCTCATAAATAAATCCATTTTAAGGTAAATAGTAAAAATACTATTTTTAGGTAACTGATCTGCTTTAAATTATGTTATAATTGATTTAATATTGAAATTAAATTTTCTATATTTTTAGAATAAAGAAATGTTTAAAAAATTTATTCGTAAATTAAATTCATTAAGAAAAACGAATTTTATTTTCAAAGTCTAAAGTCAAAATTCAAACATTAGAAAATTACATTTTCATTTTTCCACATCCCATTTTAAGAAACTAATGTCATCAATTTATATTGTTGTTTTACGTATCAAAAATACATATTTTTATTTAAATATAATTCATAATACAAAAATTATAACTATTACATGTTTTACCATATAAATTATATTCTATTAAAAAATTTATCCTAGAAATTATCCTCTCCTCATGTATAAGTACACCCACTTCCTACCATGAAAATCACATCACCTCTACAAACAATATTTACCCACTTATCACATATTAATTCCCATAGAACACTTATTTTAATTTTAGAGTCATATATATCCATGTTTTCAATGATTATATAACCATAGAAAATGAAGAACACAACTAAAAAGTTAATGTTCATTCCTATTTTTCTATTCTTTTTAGTAATCTTTTCATTCATCTCTTAATAATTTTCATCACCAAACCTTCTACAGTGAATTATGTAGTATTAAACAAACTATAAATAATATAATCATACTATAATGATTTAATTTGCATCATATTTATATGTTCTACATCTCTCATATTTTTTTGTATAGTTCATCGTCAATAGTTGGTTAATATCAAATGGGGATGTTTGTAATTTTTATCTAACCAAAATGATATTTATTTTTATAAGAAATTATATATAATATAATAATTTAAAAATATAATAATTTATAATTTAGTTAATTTAACCATATCAATTTATATGTTTCAATAAAGGATTATCATTAAATCAATGTTGTAAAATCAACAACTCATGTAACCCACATTTATTTCTTACGTAATACATTAGTAAAATATGCAAGGGATCACACCAGAACAATAATTTTTTTATTATAAATGGTAAACTATATGCATGTATTATTTCCATATTACATTGGAAAAAAATAACATAAAATCATTATTTCACAGTTGAATAAAAATCAAATATTTATTCTATATATCCTAAGTAATAGAAAGATAAATAACGGGTAGTCATAAATTTTCATAAATGTTTCTGTATAAAATAATATATCACGAGTAAATAGAGAATAATTAGCATGGAACAATTGATTGTCGAAAAAATTTTCATTTATTTAACAATTTATGGTTGAGATAATCCATGGATAATGTCAACTAAACAACCATATGGGTAATAATAAACGAACCATCAATGAAGGAAATGAAAAATTTCATACATTCATGATCATACGATTAATACATCAGCTAATACATGATGAATGTTCCAATTTTAGATTTGGTAGAGATACTTTCATTGAATTGTTAGGTATCAACTAATTAAAAAATATGGATAATTTTTTGTCTCATAAGACCTATCTATGAATCGAGGGGATATCTATAATCGGGCCCCACCCATAAATTTCACATCAAATTATTTCCTTCTATATTTATTTATTAATATAATTTAATCGAAATATTAATTACAGATTTAAACATTTAAAATTTTCATAAATATTATAGAATATTTCCCTACTGAATGAAAATAAATTATTAATAAAATTCCTTCAACAAATACCATCTATAGAAAAAGTATAAAGTTAATAATACATAAAATTGGTTGAAGTGATGTTGTACAAGCCGATCTGACATAAAATATAGACATGGAGAAAAAAAATTCAATGACTAGAAATATATTAGTCATGAACTGACGACATAATTTCATCAAATTAATTAGAAATATAGATATTCCATAAAACCAAAAAATTAAAAATTATAAATGGAAATTGAATAAAAGCATATAAAATATCTTCCTTATAACATTGTGTAAAAATATGGTTATAAATATTTATTCAAAATACTTTTCATTAGTTTAGGAAATAAATAACATTTTCATTAAATAAAATTTGAAATATAAATTAAATGAAAATACTAAAAAATATATCCACTGAAAATAACAATGGAAAATAAAAAAGTAATTTTCATTTCAATTAATGGTTATGATGGAGTAATATTTTATTCATGTGGTAAAAGTTAAAGAAAAGGATCCTTTCACAAAATTTCGTAAAATTTGAAAATGTAAATTGTTCTAAAAATGAAAAGAATATTCCTTTAGAAAATTTGAAAATGAATTTAAATATGGTTGAAAGTTACCTTAAAAAATTATTTGATCATATAAATGACTTTTTTTAATTATTTCAAGATGCAAGGACATGGAAGATAACCTTCATCGATTGAAGACAAAATATGGTTAGATTTTGTTAAAAAACATTTTCATGATCCTATTATATTAAAATTATTTAAAATTGAAAGTGAATCATGTATAAATATTATATATATTTAAGAGGAATAAAATATATTTTCTTTAAAAAATACAGAGTTTGTAAGATCATTTAATGTTAATATAGACATAAACATTCCCCAATAAAAATTAAATTGTAGACTAAACGCTTATTAGTTGGAAAAAAGTGATTCAACATCCATTAAAAGTGAAAAAATGAATAAAAATAATTTATTACCATATTATAAAGAGTTATTTATGATATTACAGATCAATTGGATAGGATATAAACCATGGAAAATAAATTTTCTACACAATGTGAATCAATTCTGAGTAATGTACAAATGAGATGAATATCTCATACCTCTAGTCCCAATATCCAGGCATCCACTCTTAATATTTTATATAATATATTTTTACATATTATATCTCTATAAAAGAACCACATTAAAATTTATCATACCATATAATGTTCCATTATAACATTTTATAACCCATTTATAAAAAAATAATTATTAGCATTAACATTATGGCTGTTTCCAATTCCATATTTTATACAAGATTCATTTTTCTATTTTTGATTCATTAATCTTGGTTAGGGTTTCAAGATATTGATAATATAAAAAATAAAATAACTATCATGTTTATACAATAAAAAATTCTAATCATTCCTAAAATGTGTTCATCACACACAAATCACACCACTTTTTGGAGGTGGTGTTTCACACATGCACACAAACTCCATTATCAATTCTAGAATGAAGGAAGGGAAACAAATTTTGTTGCATATTATTTTTAAGAGTAATAATATTTTTAAAACTTATCAGATATATTTATTAAATATATCATAACAGGCAACATTGTGAGGTGTTGTTGAAAAATGAAACGCATTGCTTCGTTGATGTCATAGTATACACCTACACAAGATTGATGTTTTAAACTCCTAAAGGATTGAAAAAAATAAGAATATGGGTTATCATATCAAAATAATAACACTTGATGTTAAAAATAAAATTATTTTATAATATCAACATTTTTATGAAAGAATTTATGGAGATATATGTTCATTTCATGAAAAATAAGTCAATTAATATATATATCTTCTTTGGAAATCCTCATTTGGACTTCACCATAAGCCTTCATAGTATGGTATTTGGTGATGATAAGAGGTTCTAGGATGTGAATATGGAATCTGTGCAGGTATATTTTCATGTATTGGTTGATATATTTGAAACATCCTTGAATTTCTATGTAGTTAATGAGTTATAATGAAATATGTCTTTATTTATTTTAATTATTATGTTATTCTTTTATGAAACATACATTTATCATAATATGTGTTATAATAATTATTTTCTAAATAAATTAAAATTTTCAATAAATAAGACTAGGAAAAAATTAATAAGGCTATCATAAAATTTATTTTTATTTAAAATAAAGTTTTATTTTAAGTATATTCTTTTAACTAAATTTTCTAATAAAATAAATATTTTATTTAAATGTATTTAAAAAACATTATAAATAATCATTTTAAAATCCATATAATGATATTTTGATATAATATAATGATTCTATAAACTATAGTGGATTTGTCAAATAATTTTATGATGAAATAATAGTTTTATAAAATATATGAATTTAAATTTCACAAAAAAATATGATTTATTAATAATTAAATTTATCTAAAGTAATTATATGAAAAAGATTTTTAATAATATTATAAATTATGTTTTCAATAAAAATATTATAATATATATTTTTAAAAAATAATATATTTTTTAAATATTCAATCATTTTGAAATAAGAAAATTTTTAAATTATTATTTTTTAATATGAACAAAGGAATATATATAAAAATTAACAATTTAATAGATTTTTGAATTTATCAATAATTAAAAAAATACAGTAAAATATGAAAAAAAAGGTTAAAAATGTGAAATCGAAATAGGGGTTCATCAGTTTGTGGGCATAGGGATCAAACAAAAATGGGGATTCGAGAAGGAGTTCGAGCATCGGCCGAAGTTGAGGGTGGATGACTATAAAAGCTGATGGATTCATAGGATTCGTGTCGCATAGTGGTCGAGGCTGAGGTCATGGTGGAGTGGGATATCCTACTGGCTAGGGTTTTTGGGGAGTTTGGCATGAGGCCTCAACATTGAACAATGAAGAGGGTTGAGTCCGGATTAAGATCTGAGTGGCGTCGGATGTTATTCAACTCGGTTAGGGTCTTGGTATTTGGAGAGGTAGTCGTTCTGTTCTAAGTCTATGGGTCTGATTTATGTTTTGTTTCTTTTTTAGGTGTTCGAATAATCTGGTCTAGCCTTGATTATCGATTTACTTATAATTTAATTGTCGGTAATTCTCATTGTTGTCGATTTCTTTTTTTTTTAATTTTGTTCAATTTAATACCAAATTCCTTGCCTGTAAACTATTATTCGTTATAAATAATTAATTTTAAATTTAAAAAAAAAGATGAATGATTTTGGTCTGATTATTGTTTACCATCTTGTTTATGAACACATATATGTTTTCTTTTCATATAGAGATTCATATTTGATTATCCATTAATTAGTTTAAAATTTTTGTCTTGAGATTTTTTATGGTTAGTTTTCTATACTACCTTTGTCTCCATACTCAACATAAATATCAATCTTTCTAGTGAAATTATTATCAAATCTATTAAATCATACTATGTATAGCTGGATAAGCTATTTTCTTTGTCTTTATGTCAATATAAAAAGAATTTTATGGCTATAGAATCCATATACCATTAATTGATCAAATGAAAATTTTCTTTCAATCAATTTGTCCTCAGAGAGGGTGAAGGTGGTTTTGAGGCAGTAGGTCCTATTCCCCTGTCTCCATTTTGAGTAAGGGATTTATTAATCAAGTATATTTAATATGTTATATTATTTGACCAATATTATTTTTAAAATTTATTTGATGTTAAATAATTTACATTGGATATTTTTCTTTATCCTTCCTAAAGCTTATGACCCATTATGAAATTTATGTGTACATTTTTTCTATTGATAAAAATATTTGTTTCCCTATGTTTCAAATGAAATTAATTTTTTTTCTATGTCTTCAAACATTCTTTTCATCATTTTTTTCGAATAAACAAATATGTTATCAGTTTAAAAGTATGTGTTTCAAAGATTATAAGTAAGATATTATATTTATTTTGATTGAATTTTTGTTTTAGAAATAATTTATTTGTGATAATATGTTAGTTAAAAATTTTGAGAATATATAAATTTATGATTTTATACATATATTATTTGTTTGAACTTTTTAACGACTTTTACCCACCATCTAGGAACATTTGAAAATTTTCATTGTACATTATTTTACAACTTCAATGAAATGAATTTTAAAAATCCAAGAGACACGGCTGACATCAGTATGTAAAATGTTGTTTAATAGGATGAAAATATTTTTTGGTGAATAGTATCTTTTGAAATTTATTTACCATGATTAAAATTATATAAGGTAATTAAATTAAAAATGATATTATAATTATCTTAACACATGTCCTATTTCTATTCAATAAGTTTATTTTGACCTAAATCAACCTTATTAATAAAATATGACCATTTTTTATCCACTTGGATCAGATTAGGACATTTATTATTATTTTATTTAAAGAATAGTTAAAAGTGTTAAATTCAAATTTTTATAACTAAACCATTTTTAATATATGGTTATACATAAGATAAATTGGATTATAAATATTAATTAGATATATAATATGATTTCCTATATCATGGGATTTTTTTTATAATTTTTAGTCATTAAATAAATAAATTTAGTTATTACACAATGATGAAGTTGTAATTAACCTATTAAAAAAAGATTACAATATTTAATATTATAAATATTAAAATAAATGTAAATTGAGATTTTGATGCATTAAATGAATTTTATAGCTGAATAAGTCATTTTAGTATTGATTCAACATATTTTTTTCAAAGAAATCATATTGTTATTATTTTCACAAAAACCAAATACTAAATACTAACAAAACTAACATAAAAGTGTTTAAAAAAATACTATTTTATTAAATTATATAATCTTCATAAAAATATATGGATTATCCAAAAGGAATATATAAGGTTAGATATTTCAATAATTAACCTATGAGGGTTCTTTTGGTTTTTATTGTACATTTATTAACCATTTATTATAGTAATACAAGATGACATTGAAAAAGTTAAACTATTTCACTAACTGTTAAAACTAAAGGATATGGTTAATATAGTGACCTGAACTTGTATAAAACCTATTGGTTGGGATTATACTGACCCATATCTACCTTAGCATTGAAATAAATCTAGTTGGAGACATTAGAAACTGAATATAATTTTATAGACAAATAATATTTCAATATTTTCATAGAGTGACCCTCACCTCTCTTATAAAAGGTTACTCGCCCTTCTATTAATTTCACACATCCAAAACCTTTTGTCTCAGCCAAAATCTGCTCAAATATCCTTCCAACTACCCTCAATTCATCCTAGAGGCCTTACATTGTTCCAAAATCCAAACTAAAGATCTCTTTTGTTTAAATCAAATGGAAACGCCCAAAGAAGAGATAATTATTTCATCCCCTGTTTTAAGGTTTTTTTCATCTTCAACTTCATCTTTCATTATTGTTTCCAAACCAAAAAAATACCTCCAATACCATCTACATACTGAGATTTTATTATAAATATGGTACATCCATATTCATTATTCTATCCATCCTATGAATGACAAAGTAACCATACGAGCGTACGTACGGCTTACCATCTCCACGTCATGGTGTAGTTTGTTATTCAACACATCCTTATTTAGATTGGTATAATAATGAGAATATCTGATTTAAATAATAATTGTAAAATATTAATTATTATGTATATATAATATACCAACCAAATATATAATATTTATCCTTTAATAGAATGATATTATCGCTCGTGCGTACATATGGCTTACAGTCTACATGACACGATGAGATTTTTTCCCCATCATAACCATCCAAGAATCATATAGATTTAAAGATTAAAAATAATGTTTAAGAACATAATATCATTCATTATATGAATAGAATACATCTTATACATAACATAATTGACTTACGTAACAAAACATATGATGGAAAATGAACCAGTTAACACACGTAATAATAATACTACTGAAATATTGTTAACAATGCAATATTAGAAGATCATATATGATATCATATTTATGTATATAGATTATTGTATAATTTCATAATAATTATTTAACCATTATACAAGAGTTTAAAATACCCTCAAATAAATAAGAATACAAGGTACGAGTTATTTTTAAAATTATTTATTATCCAAGGTTGTTTATACATTACTATCCATTGAGACCACTTTGTCATCCACATCCATGTTTCTTAAAAATGTATCTCAAAACAATTTTACTATTTAATTGACTATAGGTTTAATTAATTTATTCCCTTTTATGAATTATTATAAAATGGTTTGAATGGAATCTTTACGTCGCTTTCCAAACAATATACATTATGACCTTTTCAACAAATTAAGGAATGAATGTTTTTTAACTAATGTGATGGGTGTGGATATTTCCATAGTTATATCACATTCGAAGCATCCGTTACAATCCTATAAGAATATTTTCAAAATTAATTTTTTTTACTTTTGAATTATTTCATTTTAGAAATAAATATTCTATTCAAATAGTTTTTGGATTGATTTCATCTATGTCAGCATCCCCCATTGGATTTTACATTTTTTTGAAGTTTATTTTTTATTATACAATCTTCCATATTGTATTGAAGGTTTTGTGAAATGTTTGACTGTGAATTTTCTATTTTTATACCATTCATGGTTTATGGTTAGTTTATTGACTTTCCGTATTCTATTTTTAATAAAAATGTTTATATCATGTTTCATCATTTTCGTATGAGGAATTAAGTTGACTTAGTAAGTGATGGGTGGAGCCCGCTAAAGCACCTCGATGCATTGGTATGTCTCATTAGACAAACTTATTTCATGGAACAAGTCCTTGAGAAAATATTTTTGTAGTCTTGGAACGAGGTCTTGAATATATGGTTATTATGTCTGACATTATGTATTCAATCATTATGAAACTAGAAAATGATATTAAATATGACTATTCAACTAGTAGTATATCCATGTGAATAAAAAAATGGAATTATTTGATTTATATGTTCTTTATTATGATGAATTTAATGTTCAAAAGGCGTGTGTTATAGTATTATACATTTCATTGAGTGTTTATGCTTCTTTATTATAGTTTTTGCAATATTTTTTTCTTTACTGAGCATATAAGCTAACGCCTTTCTTATATTCTATTTTGTCTAGGATGAGAGGATGTATATTATGAATGACATGCAGGGATATTCTAAGGGATATGAATGTGTTCAATGGAGACACAATGTTGTTTTTTTTATTTCATAATGTAACGTAAAACATATGTATGTATCGAGTACCACCAAGGCTATGAAAATAATTGTTCTTTCGGGACTTTATATCTTGTGATTTTTCAAATTTTATGTAATAATGCACCAAATCTATGTTACTAGGGTCGGGGCATTACATAATTTTTATACATTAACTAAAAATTTATAAATATTCATTAACGGTGTACATGAAAAACGAATCACATTACATCATGATGAGATTAGTCCATACGTATTCACAAACAATGTTGTCATTTTCCAATGGATTTAAAGGTAAAAAGAAAGGTAAAATATTGTCAATTAGGAATCATTAACATTTAATTAATATAATATTTATTCATTAAATACATCATAATAACAAACCTTTTGAGGGGTTGATTAAAAAACACATCTCTTCATAGAGGTGGTAGTATACACGTACAACAGAGCAATGTTTTCATTTCCTATGGGGTAGAAAATGGGATTAAAAAGGTGATTAAATAAAAAACAATTTATCATTTTATGTTTAATTATGTATCTATGTCACCATAATTAGGATAAAATTAAAATATATAGATATAGAAATAAAATGAAAGAACTCTATTAATATTTACACATCTTATTTGGAAATCCCCATTTTTCTTAAACAATAAGCATTAATAAGTCTTTATTAGGGAATAAAAAAATATATAGTATTTGGTTATGAAATCTTGGATGGTACTTTTTCATGAATTGGTTGAGTTTGGTGGGTCAAAGTTGTGATTAATATTAGAGGGGATGTTCCATTTTCTAATTTAGGTGGTTGTAATACTTGTAATTACATTAAATATTAATACATAATATCAATCTAACTGATCTAAAAAGAAAAAAAATTACGTATATTCAAATAAAATCCTTTTTAGTTCGATATAATATTAAATAATAAATTTTATAGAATTTTAAATTTTAATTTAATCCTTTTGTTTATGTTTATTGCTCTCATTAATGTTGTTCATCATTAACTGTTATAAAATATATTTCAATATTTAAGTGTCATAAACAAATTTTAAAAATATGAAGTCGAAAATAAATTAATCATGAGTTATATTTTAGAAAAATTACCATAAAAAAGGTCAATATTTTATTTATATAATATTATAATGATTTTAAAAAAATTAATCATTTAATACCATTTAATGTATTTTTTGGGACTATTCACTTATCTTTACATTAAATTCATAATAATATAAAGGGAAATTGAATATAAACTCTTTAAACATCAATTATAAATTATTATAATCTAAAAACATCTTGTTAAACCTAAATTAATCAAGAATAAAACACTTTTACTGTTTTAAGATGATTTATTTGATTTTTCTACTACATGTTCAAGCATAACATCGACAATGCGTACGAAATCAGTGTAATTATACTCTATAAAAAAATTAAAAAATTTAATATCATACAGAAAAATTATTTTTTTTTAAAAAACAATATAATTATAACCACTCATATATTATTTTTTTATGTAAACATATTATAGATATTAATAGCAGGAGACATACATTTTTTCATTCTTCTTAAACTAAAATATTAAAAAGTCCATCATCACTGTCAATTGGAAGAAAAATTCTATTGTTTTTAATTGATAATTTATATTTTATACTTCCACCCATAAAAGTTAATAAATTCATGTGCTGGATTTATTTTTGAACCTTATCGCTTTTTTTAATATTTATTAACTCTTTTTACCCATTATGAAGGTGATAAACTTCTACCATTTTTGCTATTCATTGTGAGTAAAACTTAAATTTAATGTTTTTAAAAAAAATTAATTTATTGTAGAAAAATATGAAATTATTTTTACCATTCATTCCATAGAATTTTAATGTTTGGAAATTAATATAATAATAAAAAATTCCTTTAAAGTGCATCTATATAAATGTGTTTTTAAACATAAAATGTAATTATATAAAAAGAATATATAATTCAAACTATAAGGCAACTAAAATTTATATATTTATTTAATAAGATATTGGGTTACATTAAAATAATATAAAAATATAATGGTACTTTTAAATTATATATTATAATGAAAAAAATATAGTTTTTAAAAAATTGATATTTTTTAATATTCTTAAATTCAGTCTTTTATATGAAATTCGAAAAAATAACCAAAAGATAATTTTGAAATTATGATTTTGAAATTTATTTTTTTAATATAATTTTTATTAATAATAGTAGAAATTTATTCAAAATACATACATATAAAAAGCATTAAATCTATTTTTAGACAATATTTTTTTAAAGCATAAAATGAATTGGTTATTATTCTTCTCTTGATAAAAAAATAAAAAAATTTATATGTATTGATTGAAATTATTATTTATACTATATAAATATTCAATTACAAATACATCGTAATGTTTTTATTCTTATTTATACATTCCAACCCAATGACTTGGTTACAATGTGCAAATTTAAATAATATTATTTTACTATTATTTGAGTTAAATGCTGTTAGTGGTGTATTCTATCAAACATAGATTTATATTAAAAGAAAAAATCAACTAAAATATTGGGATATTCCATTCGCCCCTCATAAATTAAATTTATCCTTTGAAATTTTCATATATTTTATAAAATATATACGTATTAAACAATAATAAAATAAAATATATATTTAACATACCCATTTATTTATTTTGTTACTAAAAAACATGTTATAAATCTACCACTAGAAGTCCCTCAATTTAACATGATTTTATGAAAATGTAATGTGGTATTTTAGTTTTAAAATTTACTTAAAACTCTAGAAATTTACCTCGAGTTTTCCTAAGTATGAGAAATTCCTTTTCCAGTAAGATTAAAAATATGATAAAATAGTCTTACATAATATATTTCCATTATATAGGCATTATTTAAACATTTTTTATGAATCATAATTATTATGTTTTCATGCTAGAAGCACTAAATTCAACTTTTATTTTACTATAAGATAAATGAAATGCGAAAAAGATACCCCTATCATAAACCATGATGAATATCCTAATAAATAATAATGACCATAGATCAACTTAAAACTCCTCTAATATTATAAATTAAATATGTACCCAAATTTTAGAATTTTTTGATAAGTTTTTCTTCCAAAATCATTTTATTTCTATCCAAATAATCTTTATTTATAAAATATGTACATTTCTTAAATAAATATTCAATAATATAACTTATTAGAAAAACATGTAAAATAATTTAGTAATGTTCACCAATTATGATCTTTTATATTTCATAATATCCTTAAAGGTCATATATACATTTTTCCAAAATTACTATCAGAAAATAAAATTTTAGCATTGTTGATACTATTTAACATTTTCTTCTATTATGAAAATTTTACAAACCCTCAAATAAAACTAAATATTTATAGAAAAGTCCGAGTATGTTTTAACATAATAATTATACCAAAATACCATTAATAAGTAATATTATATAATAAAAATATATAGTCTAAATTAACCATAAATACTCTAAATTCAAATCATTAATGATAACATTTATTCATCAGTGCTATTATTTTATAGTATTTTGTAACAAAAAGACAATTTGATAATCTATAAATGGATAAAATATTCCAATGAAAAGAAACATCCAACAATAAATATTCACACTTACAAAATTTTTCATAAAACGACTTTTCATCAAGAATAATTCTCATGTGATTATAACACTCATCCCCATCCATATATTTTTTTGAAAAATCATCCCTAAATAACATAAAAAATTAACATGCTAATCCTTGATTCTAGGGTTATTGGTTTAAATAATCCTTATATCAGTATAGTTAGATCACATTATATTTATAGATTCTATTTTTTAAAAAAGAATTGAGAATGATGGAATCTTTATCTACAATTTAAAAAACCACCTCCCCCATTAGTAATGTTCAATAGTGTTTCTTCCCACATTCATGAAATATTAGTTGTGGAATATTTTTTCTTCTATGTACTTATCAAATGAAAATTCTTCAAAATCATCTTTTCTCTTATTGTTATTAAATTTAATTAATTTTAGATTATATTTCATTTCTCATTATTATTAATCAGGAATAAGAATAATATTAATTGATCCAATATATGTTATATTTTTTTGTTCTATAATGGATTTTTTAATCAATACCTGTGTTGATTGACCTCATATATCCAGGATCTACTCGACCCAAATACCCACTATATTGACATGCTAGTCCAGGTAATCGCTATATTGACCAGGATTGTTAATTATATTTATTATTCTTGGTTATACACCTAAATAACGAATATCACTAACTTCTCAAAAATCCATTATATGAATTGAACAATGTAATACAATTTGTTAAAAATATCTCAAATAATCTAAGGAATTATCAAAAGTGTGGTGTTAGCTATATTCATAAAAAAACCATGATCCCCAATGTTCTTATTATGCTTCGTTGATTCACAATATAGTACCATCAAATGCAATAACTATGATATGGTTCTTAAATATTACATTGGTAAAAGACAAAATGTATCACACGAAGAAAGATCAACCAGTTTAATAGTCATGGAAAACATAAAGCATTCATGAATTTAATTTTATATTAAAAAAACATATCATGAAAAATTTTATTCTATCCTTGATTATCTTTAATGTATTACTTATTAATGTCATATATAGAAAAGGATGAAAAATAATGGGTCAGATCAAATTGTTCGAAAACATTTTAGAAAAAAGAAGCTATCATCTATAAATTGGGTATAATTAATATAGTAGAGTGGATAATGAAAAAAATTCCATTTATTTAACAACATGATCATTTGATAAATCCCATGATAATATTAAATATGAAATCACATGGTTAACAATAATTTAATTATCAATGAATAAAATTCACAATGTCATAAATTCTTGATCTTAGCATCAAGGACTCACCCAATAATTAATTAATTTTATTATCAAGTACTTCGATAAAAATATTTGATTACATTTTTTGGTATACATAAATTATCTATCAAATACTTCCACCTATTTTGTCTTATAAGAACTATTGATTCATGTAGGGATATCTACAACCATGAACCACATATCACTTTTACATTAAATGAATTCATCTTATATTGAATGATCAATACAATCTGTTCTCAAAATATCTTAAAAATCAATATTATCTGTACTATATAAAAAATATTGAATATTTTTTAATTCATTTATTTAAATTTTGTTATAAAATTCCATCAAATTTTATAATATAGAGAAATGGATGTGGTTAAGAAAACATAAAACTTTGGGAAATAATTCGTTATAAATCCATGATACTTAAAACGTGGATATAGAGGATGAAATGATTACAAATGAAATGATGGACAATAATAGGGAACATGATCACCATATTATTGACGAAAAAATATTAATATATAAAGAATGGAATAAGAACATCAATTCATTAATAATTAAGGCTCATTCATATATATATAAGCCACGTAGAAATTGATAAAAATGGAATGAAAACAATAAAAATAACTTCCTTGAAATTTTGTGTATAAATAGAGTTATAAATCACATTAAAATTTATTTTCATTCCATTATGAAAATAATAATTTATTCTTTAAATTAAAATTATAAAAAATACCCTAATATCTAAAAAATATATTATTTTAAAATAATAATGCTATCATTTAAATATATCTTATAAGAAAAAAAAACATTTATAATGGTGGGGAATTCAGTTCATGTGGTAAATTTTATCACATTGAATCCGTTCAAACTTATTGTTAAAAGTACTAAAATATCTCATTCAAAAAACAACAATGAGGTTACATTTAAAACATTAAAAACAATGTTAATTATAGATGAATGTCATATTAAATAATATTATTTTCATAGAAGTTTACATTCCTAAAAATAAAATACAAAACATAGATATTGATTTAATTGTTTATCAAACAAAGAGGAAAAAATGATTGGTTCTATTCGAAAAAATTTGTGTGTCATATTATGTACCGAAGAGAAAATAAATAAAACATGAAAAATCTACATATTAATAGAGGAGTATTAAATATATGGATTTTAAAATTGAAATATCCAATAAATCCAATCAATGGAAATTTAAACGTAAACCATTCTAAATAAAAATGAGATTGTAAAAAAACCTTACTCCTTTAGTTACTTTTGAATCAAGCCCCATTAAAAGATAAAACATGAATAAAAAAAGAATACAATGTTAAAATATGGATTGATTATATAATATTTCAACTATGTTTTATATAGACAATGGAAAATAAATTTCGCGAATAAGGTATAACATGTCTCATTGAATTTCAATTAGGATGAAGTTAAGCTTACCTCAAGTCCAAATTTCTTCATATTAACTCTTTTAATTCTGTATAAATTGTATTATTTATTATAAACCTATAAAAGAAGAATATTCATATTTATATTAAATTTATTATTCAATTATAAAATCTTATCACCCTTTTATTAATAATTCATTGTTGACATCTTCATTCTTGGGGTTAGCCATTACATTATTCATAAATATTTTAGTTTTTTATATATAGTCCAGGATTTTTTGTCTTGTTTTTTTTATATTAATAATGTTAATAATGAAATATTTATAAATTATAAACATGAAATAACTTTTTTAATCACTCTGGATTGGAGGATATGAAAAACAAATCACATCGCTTTGTGGTGGTTGTAGTCAACACATACACACAAACAATATTTTAATTTTCTATTGGATGGAATTGTATGAAGGTACATAATGTATTACATTTTCATAAAAAAATGGCATGAATATAATAAATATTCATTAAATCCATTATATTAAATATCTTTCTATGGGAGTGAGGAAAAATGAAACAGATCACTTCATAGAGGTGGTCTTCTAAACATACGAATGAGAAATGATTCTATTTCTCATAGCGTAAAAAAATTCAACGAGTATGGTTTGTGACATAAATGTAAAAAAATTAATTATATTTATTGTACTTATGTTATTATATCACAATTTTTAGGATAGAATATAATGACGTGTAAGAGTAAATATCCTTAATGAAATCGCATGAGAGTTTTACCACTTATTTAGAAATCAACATTTTAGCCTACACCCTATGCCTTATTTGGATAGTAAAAGGGGGTTAATTTAAGATCAAAGATATGTTTAATTAATCTATAATTGTATAATTGATGTGATTTTAAGATACAAATAGATCAAATATTGTGAATAAGAGTAGAAAGGAGGATCCCTTTTACAAGTGATGTGGGTGGGGAACTTGTAAATAAAATATATGTTAATATAAAATATGAGAATGAATCAAGTAAAATAAAAAAAATTATTATCCTTTAAGATTATGAAAATAAGGTAAAAATATAAATAATAGATTTTATAAAATTGTATATGTATTTTAGTCTTCATCATTGTTCTTGACTCCCTATTTAACAAAATTAAACATAACTAGTGTGATAGTATTTTTTAAAAATTTTATTTAATGAATGAAATTTTAATAATTTAAAGTAGAACCTACATAGACCATGAGTTATAGGATCTAAGATTTACTATACACTGGAGCAATTTTTTTTATTTTTCATAATATTTTACTGAATACAAAATATTTTTTAAAACATTAAAATACATTTAATATGATTTTTATAACTATTCATATACCATGAATTAAAATGTATAATAATAATTATGTAATTTTAATGGAAAATATCTAACCATAAAATAGAAATTATTACAAACAAAAATAGTTTTGTTACTATAATTCATCCAAAAATTATTAAATTTGATGTTTCTCAAATCATTTCATTGATTTATTCAATACTACCACATATGCCCCATCGATGATGCATAACCGTTAAAGGCAGTTATTTTTTCACTAAAAAAATAAAAAAAATCATAAAAATATTATATTTATAGTAAAAATAATTATTTATAACCTTTAATAATTTTTTGTTATACATATGACTCCATATATGTGATATTAAAAGATATACATTGAGATTTTGTAATTTTTCTTGATATAAAATATTATAGTGGCCTTATCGTAGGAATGTGGAAAAAATGTTGTATTTTTTAATTTAAAATGGATTTGGTAAAAGTTAACTCATATAATGATATAAATTCAACTTATTTGATTATTTTGGGTCCTAATCCAATTATTTTTACATTAATTAACATATTTTACCCATTATCGTTATGATAATTATTTACCGTTGTTACTATTCATTAGGACTAAAAGTAACAATGATTTTAAAAAAATTACTTTCGTCTTTCTTAATATAATATAGTGTTTTATATATTATATTACATTAATATTCAGGAATTTATTTTAATATATTAATGAAAAAAATAATAAGAATGGTTTCTAAATAGAATATATTTTAAGAATAAAAATGAACCTATACCAAAATAAAACATAATGATCATTTAAGTGGAATTAATATGCCTATTTTTATCATCATGATCCTTTATTACATTAAAATTAAATCCAAAATATCATAGGTATTTTATGTCACATTATTTATTGAAATGAAATAACTATTTGAAAAAATATCATCATTTTTCATGAGCGGTGGGGCTTTAGAGAGGATATGAAAATTGCGAGTGGTGGTGTTGGATCAACCCTGGAATAAGTGACTTGGGTTCTATTTTAAGATCTTTCTCTTAAAATATTGTTTTGGATGTCAGGGTGGCTTGTTCGGACTTCAATTGTGCATGGGTGGTAGCAGCGATGCTTGAGTGTGGGTGACGGTGGGAGCTCGGATGGTTTGTAGGTGGGTCGTCAGATCTGGTTTTAGGTTGGTCACCGGCATGCATCGATCCCTCATCGGTGATGGGTAGTGGTTTGGATGGTGGTTGGTGACGTTGTCAATGGAGGACATGATTTCACTTCATGTGGGCGATGTGGAGCGGGATCAGGTTTGTGGGCTCTCTTCCGGAGGGTGGCAGATTATGCAGGAGTGGAGGTGCTTCGACAGAGGGTGATTGATGAGTTCCCTTGGATGGTCCTAGAGTCATCTAGGATGACGTCAGAAGATGGTGGGATCTCCATTCATTAAAACATAATACATCTAGTGGCTTCACATCAGGTTGCGGTGTTGCTTGGGCTTTGGGCCATCGGTTGTTGGACATGGTCCACTGGGCCTTTGGGTTGTGTTTATTACTTTATGGTGTCTTTTCCCACTTGTAATGGACCTTTTTCCATTGGTATCTTGAGCCCTTTTTTCTCTGTTTGAGTTCCTCTGTATGGGATTTGTCCCTTGGGATATCATCACTAAATATTGAGTCTATGTGCCTCTAGGCCTACCGAAGTTCTATAGGATTTCCCATACCCAGATAAAAAGGTATATCTGCTTTATTTTTCATTTTTAATAAACTGAATTTCCCCTAATATTTTTAGTACAAAAAGGTAATGATAAAATTTTGATATAAATTATGATGTTCACTTATTAAAATATAATTTCAAAAAATTTCACTAATTAATTCCTTTTACTAAGGTATATGTTTCCAAAAACCCATTTAAATAAAAAATATAATTTTAAAGCATGAAATAAATTTATTAATATTATTCTTCATAAAAAGTATTAAATTATTATAAAATTTAATAATTTAATTAATTATTTTTATTACATAAAATTTATGTTACATATACATCATAATGTGATTATTTATATTCATACATGGTAATTTAATGAGGTGGTTATAGTAGTCATATTTTAATAATATTTTTTCATAGTATGTTTACTATTGGGTAGTGAGTGGTGTATGCAATCAAACATTATGATATTTTAAAATAAAATAAAAACTAAAATCTGAGTGTATTATAAACTAATATTTTATTTTTATTAAGTAATCTATAATATAAAAACATAACCCCTTTACAAATGGGAATTAAAAAATATTGTACATTGATTATAATTGATCAATTATTTGAATAATTAATGTAATTTACTCTTTGTTTAATGTTTTAAAAAATCTAAATTCATTATAAGGAGGAAAACATGATTATGTAAATCGAGAACCATGATAAGGGAAATTGGAACCCGTAACCTTATTTTTTTAGTTTTCACTTCTTGCAATATAGTTTCAATGTGCAATATTCTAAATTACGTTTAATTTCATTTCACTCTTCTTTACCTTTTGATCTCTAGGGATATGGATTATACTTTATTGTAGTGATGATTTCAAAGGTAACTATCATGATAATCAAAAAGGCCTTATTTTTCAACCATTTAATTGATTCCATTTAAAATTTATCTTTTAATAAACATGACATATGATCTATACTGATGAAAGTTTGATATAAAAAACATTTTTTCCCACCCACTTTCGGGATACACAATGGGTTATCAGTAATATGTTATTAGTGATAACTTTATGAAATAAATTCTCCTTCTAATGGTTTATTTCATGTTTATCATTTGAATATATTCCCTTTTTGTATGCAATGAATTAATAGGATCATTTTATAATGTGATGGGTGGGTCAATATTTAAATATCCCTCAATATTTTTGGTCAATGTAATGAATCTCATGAGATTATGTGTATTTTTCATGAAAATGATTTAATTTTTATTCACAATTAAAATGTTATCATTTACATACAAATGTTATGTATCAACATGAGGGAATATTTGGTTATAAGAATGTGTGTTATTTTACCACATTGTTATGATGCTAAATTTATATATATATATATATATGGAATATTTCATTACTTTTTAAAATGAGTCCCTCACGGTTATGATTATGATACAATGCATATGATATGATGACGATTATAATGCTCACCCTTGTATTATTGATTTGTGTATCTTATCATTTACATTTTATTCCTCCCAATACTTGGATTTTTTATCACAACTTTCATTGATTTAAATTCGAAGTGATCACATGTACTAAGGTGAACATGAGAGGTTTTGGTGGACTATAAAGACATAATAATATAATGTTTCTATTTTGATATGTATAATTGATATTTGAACCTATTTATTCGAATAAAATAAACCATTTTATTTTTCAATGTATTACTAATATGTTAATTATGATAAAAAGGATGTATTAATCATTTAATAAAATTATGGGTTTTTATAGTTGGTATCAAATCATTGTTTTGTTAAATTTGGAATTCAGACAAGAAAACATTAGTGAAACCCCTATGGATAAGTCTACGTAAAGAAAAACATCATAAATTTTAGTAATGTAACGAGCATGTGATCTCCTAGAAATGAAATCCCTCTATAGATAATACATTTGGATACAGCTCTGGAGTAGATGCATTTGGGGTAAATACACTAGAACAGTATGGTTGTTTATTATCACAATCTTTACAATGTGTATTATTAGTGAGACAAATTACTTGTCTGGTTTGGCCCTCTTAGGTGATATTCTTTGGTTGATCTCATTATCTTTACAAAACATTATTCGGGATATATATCCAATTTAAATATTTCTCATTATGGTAAAACATATTCATGCTTATTATGATTGAAGCATCATTTTGAAAGTAGTATAACCATAGTAAATCCAATAAGAGATGACATATAAATAAATTTCCTCCATAAAATAAATTATTTATTCATGCTTTATTAACTTATTTTTATTTTCTAATCATTCATATTTTATTAAATTATTTTAGTAAGTATTGACTAGACGAACAAATCATGTGTGGGATAATGAAATTGTTATTATAAAAACATTCTCAATCCAATGAGAGGTAGAGGAAAAATATTAATATAGAGAATCTAATCAATGATGTGTGTTGATAAATCCCTAGTTAGGGATCTTTTTAGTAAGATTACAATAAATGTTAAATAGTTTGTGTCTGTGGGAAAGAATGATGAAAGATTCCATCTTAACACTCACACATAATTTATAAATTATGTTGTAAGTGAGCAAAGAGATGCATATAATGAAGGGTGGGAGAAACTGATTACAAAAAATATGGGTGAATCAATATATGTTGAAGATTCTGAGATTGTTGATAGAGATAGGGACTCTCAAAAAGAATTAGTGTATGAGTAGGATCTCTATGAGGGTATAATATTTGGATCTAAATTAAGTAAGGGAAAATAAGGAAACATATAATCTAAGAAGTTTCCACTTCAAAAGGGAGGGAAGAATGCGAGGCCCCGCATAGATTACTTGAATTGTCAAAAAACAACTGTTACTAGAAAATTACCTTGGATTAAGATAGGTGTGACAAGAATATATGTAGCTGAATTACCAATATATAAATTAGTGACTTTTTAACTTGTTGCAATAGGAAAGAAATATGTTAGTAGAATGCCTGAATGTTGAGATTAATGTGGGAAAACATGAATAGTTGCTGGAGATAAAGGGGTGTTTTTAGAGCTCAATGCCTATTCCAATGATGATATGCATGAAAATGTTGTTTGTGTCAATTCCTCAAAAAAGGATGTAGAATTAAGTAATGAAATATGGATGTAAGTTTATTCTAGTGAGGATCGGGTTGCATGGATAGATATGCAAGACCAAATACAGGGTCGGGGCATCAATCAATGTAAAATCAACTCTGATGAATCTATACAAACAATGTATTGAATGTATTATCACTTATAAGAGGTTCTTAGTGAGGATTAAGATATATAGGTATGTACTATTCACTAGTAAATATATAGATTGACTAATTAAAATAATCTCGTTTTTTGTTTTAATCATTTTCTGAGTTATTTCAGTACATAATCATATTTTTTTATGTTGAATGTTGTTTCCCACTAATCCTCAAAGTGGATTCATAATAAAAATATACATTTGAGTGAGTGATGTGAATTGATAAATAATGAGAAACAAAAAAATTTAAATAAAATAATTCATGTTTGAAGGATTTATGGAGATATATCATAGTAGGTATATCCCTAAAAATCTCCAAAATTAATATATTGAGAGAATTTATATATCAGAATAAAAAGCAGAGTTAATATAACATATATTACAAGAAATTTTCACCAGGATTTCAAGGTATAGATCTTGTATTGTTATCAAAAATTAAAAAAATCAATAAATTATTTATTGGTTTAATCTAAATCTCCAAATAAAAATTCCAATATAAGACCATATGATTTAATAATATATATTTTGGTATTCTATGAAAGTGATGTTGTGTTTCAGAAAATCATCCCATTTATATGGATATGATAAGGGTAGAATACATATTTAATATTGGGGAATTAATAATAAAATTTTGATGATGATCCAACCACCCAAATGTTAAAAACCTAGAAAGAATAATAATGGGAATTACATAAGAATAATGAGGAAATAATTTATGTGTGATATATCAGATTGTTAGGATCATGAATATTGAAGACACACAATGACGAATTCCAACATAACAGTTAAAGGATGTATCACCCAATATATGACCCATTGTTCAATTCTTTAATTGAAATAATTAAGAATCTTATTCAAGATAGTGCAATATACTAATGGTCTTTTAGGGTAATCAGTTCCATTTACTTGAAAAGATATGTGAGTAAAAGAATGAATATTCCATGACAACCATTGAGGTGGAGAAAGAATATGATTTCATACAAGGCACACATCACGATTTCTTATGATTAAAAAAATATTATTTTATTTTGGTTCTATGAATTCTATTATATACAAGATGTTTTATATAACTATTTAATTATATTCATAATAAAATAAATTTTAGATATCAATAAAATCACTTAGTGGTGTAGTCATTACAATATAACTTTTAGCCTCTTCTCATTTTTGTGTATGTGGAATCATTATTCTAGAGAATCACACAATCCTTCCCTAGGGGAAAATTTGATTATATATTGGGTGTGGATTGACTATTGTTATATTGTTCTCACATTAACTGTTTGGAATGATATACATATTTATAAACTCCAATAAATTCCATTCACCTATAAATAAGAAATGGTGATGATGACACACCTTCTGATAATCCAACATGGGTGTGGGTGTTGATTCCCAAGGAGATGAATATCTTTGCATAATGGTTTAATCAATATAGATAATTAACCCCAAAAAATTTCCCATTTACAGGAAATATAATATTTCCTCTCTTGAAACGTTTTTAGGACTTCTCGAAGATAATTTGATGCGGTTTTGAATATAACATATACCTATAGCCAGTCTTATCCCTAAATTAACCTATAAGGTTTCCTCAGTAGCTCTTGAAGAGTTAAATAATTTTATGCATGATAATTCTTAAAAAGTACTCATATTACAAACTATATCACCTTAGGGTGATATAATGTTATTTTTTTAGAAAAAAATATTGATCAATGAGACTTTTTATCAATTACTGGGAGACCAACAAGATCACCATAATGAAAAAGTATTCCCTACGAAGGATTTATTACTTGTTTAACCAAATTTTAGGAGTTATAGATTCTACAATATGGATCCTTCTTCTTGATGTCACTAAATAAATTTGGAGAGGGAATATATATAGATTACAGCCATCTGTATGATATAGGGATTCTATGAGTTCACAGGGATTTGATTCAGACATACAAATTACCCTATAGTGTCCTTGGATATAACGAAATAAGTCTTTAGAGGATAAATAGTCAAATTTTTTGTAGTATTTATTGATCACATACTCCTTAATTCCATTAATTAGTTATAAAATGATGTGTATCTTGGGATTATGGGGGAGACATTATAAAATGGGAAGATGTACCCTAGGTTCATCAATTGGGAATTCTAGATGAAAAAAATCACATTATTGAGATTGTGATAACAACTATAGATAATTTCTATAGACAGATAAAATAAAAAGAAAATTTAAGAATGGAAAAAACACTCATGTTTCATAGAAACATGTAATTTTATTTGATTAATTGGGTACTATCGATGGTTTTCGAAATACTTTTCACAATTTTCTTGTCCAGTATGTTTGTTAACAGGAAAAGAGGTAATCTATATATAAAAAGACAAATATGAGTAAACCATTAAGGATCTAAAAAATATTATAATCACAACACCCATACTTACACTACCCTTAATTAGATAATGGTTCGTGTTATATAGGGATGCATCAAGGGAATGGATGGATTCTATTGTCTTGCAAAATGATCAAGTGATAGCCTATGATTCCAAGTAGTTGAAGAAACATGAGAATAACTACATAATGATTTATCTGGAGTTGGAAGATATAATTTTCACATTAAAGATTTTGTATCACTAACTCTATTGAGATAATTGTGACATATATACTATTCATAAGGGTCTAACATATATATTAATAGAGTAGTAAATTTACAATCATCAATGAATATTGTTGGAGTTATTCAAGGACTATGATTTCTATATTCCCTACCACCCATGAATGGTGAGTAAGGTAGATAATAATCTTAATAGAAAATTCCTTCCTTAGTATCCATGATAAAGTTTTGAGAAATTCCCAATCCGTATATATAAGAAATAGATGGATTTTGAAATCATAGCAATAAGAAATCCATCAGACAATTCCCAACTGATTTCCCAACCATCTATCCAAGAGTATATCTCGGACATATAAATAAATGATGTAGGGATTTTAATGAATTTAATAACTATAAAGGAAGTTATGTTTCATGAATGAAACCATGCAAATGATTATTTCATTCTATTTGGAACTATATTTGGTCAGATTCCGACAATGAAGATAAAGAAATATCTTATGGATAATTCGTATAACACTTATTTATATATCTATCTAGAAAGAAAAAAGATGTATCACGATCTCTGCGAGAACTTGTTGAGTAATAAAATGGAGGAATATATATTTTATTACACCTCAAATATTTTGGTATAACAATTTAATATTTTATAATGATAAAATTCCAATGGAATGATGCAACCATTACCAATATCAATTTTGAAATGATATAACATCACAAAAAACAATGTCAAGGGTCGCCCAAATACATCAAAAGAATGAAATGTGATATGGTTTATGGTGGATCGACTCTACAATACTTCACACTTCCTTTATATTAATGAATATTTCAATATTTAATTAATTTCCTCAAATACATAATGAATGTAGTATCGATGCATTATAAAATTCTTTCGATCGAATCAAATCATGATAAAGGATTAAATTATAAATTCTAATTAATTATTAACACCATCTAAATGATAAATGAAAATTTAGTATGACCAATAAATTTCAAAAAGATGGTTAATCCATAATGAATATTTAGAAACTCTATGACATGATATGACCTTAATCAATGACAATGAAAAGTAGATATGATTAGCATCTCAAATTGTTGGAGTTCTCAAACAAATTATAGTTTCAACATGCTTACTCAAATGACACTATATTAAGATCTACAAGGGATGTGAGATAAAATTATTACGAGTTGGGTCATAATTTCTGAATGAAGGAATCTTGGATGTGATCTTGTATTTGAAATGATAAATAAGGTTCAATTGATTAAAAAATTAAATTTTATTAGTTTTAATAAGTGATATACGTTAAAAATCAATTAAGGGGAATAGAGATTGAATTTAGAGAAATAGATCTCAATAAAATATCACATTGTAAGAGAATCATGTTATTTTCCGAAAAATAGAATGATAAACCTGAATTACATTGTCTATTTGATATCCATTATCAAATAGCATCTCTGGCCTATCATTGTTCACTCCCACCAAATGTTGCATAGGTCTATGATGTGTTCCATGTACAACTCATGATAATGTATGTCACTAATAACTAAAATTTTCAAATTATGAATGTGGAAAAACAAGAAAATTAAATATCTTATAAGTAGGATCCAATGATGTTGTAGGACCATAGAAAAAAATTAAACACAATAATAAACTCAAATCCTTAATGTGGTTGGGATGAATCGTAAGTATGAAAATTAAATAAGGTAAATAGAGGAGGCAATGAAACAAAAATACACTAATCTATTCTCAATTAAGGATATGAGAAAAAATTCAGGGGATGACACTTCTAGAGAGGGAATAATGGAACTTCCTAAACACTTATATATATATATATATATATTTAATTTTAATTTTGAATAAATATGGTTTGTTATGATAATGTATTTAATTTGGTTTAAACACCTGCAAAGCATAATGATTTATTTCATTAAATATAAAATTTACCTTATTAGAAAAAATGTATTATAGAAATTGAAAATATTAGAATGGGTAATAAAAAAATTACAAGAATAATAAAATTTGAATAAAATTGATCCCTTGTAATAGTCATAACAACATCCAAAACATTATAAAATTAGAAAAAACATCATAAATCCAAACAAAATCTCAAAAATATTGATCATAAAACAATGAGATTAAGTGTGATCAATAAATAATGAAAATATTAATTTGTTTTTATAAGATTTAATATGACCATCTAAATATAATCAAGAACACTAATGATAGTAACATTAAAATTATGAAAAATAAAAATACTTTTAAGAATAGTATCATTACCATTGTTGTTTTAAATTTTCCAAAAAATATTAAATATCTATATTTAAAATAATTCCCTGAATAATTTAAGAAAACATCTAAATTATAATTCTCTACATTAAATACAAATATTAACAACTCAATATAACTATAGGAACTTATGAAATAATAATTATTTTAATGTATTCTATAAGAATCATTATTTGTATTATTATTAGTTTAAAATAAGTATTCAAAAATATTATATTGATAAAATAAATGTCATTTTTATAATCACCACATAAAATGTTTCTATGTTCTTTTTTTTATAAATTTGAGATGGGAATTATTTATTATATTAGTTGTAAAAATACAGATTTTTCATAAGAAACATGTTGTAAATTACATCATTAATGATGTAATAATGACCTAAACTACTATATAAATTGAATCTTGAAAAAATTAGTTATTAATTTGTTAATTAATTCATGATATTAAAATTAAAAACCATAAATTTTTTTCCAATGTAGAAAATAAAAGGTCTTCCATTTGAAATATATTTTTTTTAATTTTCTTCTGAACATTTTAATAAACCGTCGAATTCATTTTTTAATGGTTTTATAATTCATAAATTTTTTTATGTATATTTAATTTTTGATGAAAAAAATATAAATACAATTAGTTCTACACTGTGTATTATATTTTTTCCACTATTTTATAATAAACCATCCATCCCTCAATTATAAATACACAATCTCAATCACTATGGATAACCAGTTCACCAACACATACCAATTTTAAATCTATACCCAATTACTATATCCTATTCCCATTATCATAATTAGTTTTAGTGTATTGTCAAAAAATCCATCAATTTATTTATTTAAAATCCATTTCAAATGAACAACACAATGAGGGATATCAGTTTCCTTCATCTTTTACCTTTCAAATTCCTCTTCTCTTACCAAATACTTATATAATTTTATATAACAAATCCTGGTAAAATTAATTATGTAGTAAGATAAGAATATAATAATAATACTATAAACCTAATATAATGATTGAATATGAAAATATCTGATTTTTTTACATCACTCACATCCTTTTTAGACAATATCCCTCTAACTGTTGGTTAATTACAGATAATGAAGTTTCCAATTATATTATTATCCTAAATATTCTAGATTATCAAAATAAATTATTATTAAATTTAACTATAAAAATAATTTTAGTTATACTTTTTTGAGTTAATATTATTAAATGACAAATATAAATAATTAAATATCATTAATTCCAATTAAGATGATATTTTTAAAGAAAAAATAATATCAATAGGTTTCAAATTTATTAAAGGGAATTAAAACTAAAATAAATTAATTAAAATTGTTATATAATGTATAAATGAACATAATTCTGTTATAATTACATGTTCCAAAAACAAATATTCATTATATAGGATTCATAGATGTAAAACTTTAAATTTGGATCTATAGTAGGGTATTCTTGAACACAACTCAGTATTTTTTGGTAAATCACATATATCTTTTTATTTTGAATGTTGGATATTATAAATCAAATAAAAATATATTTCAATATTATTTTATTTTATATTTTATGGGGATATAAATTCATCCATATAATATAGAATACTTCTAAGATTCTTATATTGAATTTCCAAAATGACCTTATCTTTGTAACATCCAATTGATTACTTTTCAAATATTTTATATGTAACCCTGAATTGTGATAATTTATGAAAGCATTTGACGTCAAAAACTATGTGTTTACCTTCTTATTTTATTGATCTATAATCTTTATTATCTTATAAGTTATTCATGCCAACTTTATAAAGCCAATTTTTTCGGGGGATTTAAATCATTTATATCATGGAAATATGTTCCATTTCAATGTGTATGCATGATTATGAACATTTTCTGTCCTGATCGGTAGGATATGAAATATATATATATCTCTAATTCATTAGGTAAAGTGATATGTTTCATGATATTATGTGTATTATTCATTAAATTTATACTAGTTTTGTTCTAAAATTTGATTTCATGATTTATGCACATATGTTACACATGAACATGATGATAGATTTCTTTATAACTATGTGTTTTATTTGAAAAATATGATATAATTTTTTATTTTTTGTTGATATTTCAAATTCCATTCATTTTCAAATTATTCATTCATTATTATTATTATTATTATCTCATTCCTAGGATATAATGACTATGATTATGGTCACCCATGTACTATTGATTTATCCATATTATTTCATACATGTTATTCATCGTTGGATTGGCAATTTATCAAACCACATTCAAGGATGTATATCCTCATGTGATTACATGATTGATAGAGATAATTATATCATCAAGAGAAAAATGTTGTAGTGAAATAATGTTTATGTATTATTATATAATGGTGATGTATGAACCTAATTTTCCAATGACTGTAAACCATTAGATTTAAGAATGTACAACCATTACACTGTTTATTCTACAAATGATGTATTAGTCATTTCTAAAATATCATCGAATGAAAAAAATTATTAAAAAAATTATATCAACATTTTATTGTATTTTAATATAATATTGAATACTTACCCTTGTACATACATATTCTATAACCCAGAAAAAACATTATTTCATTATAACAAATACTATAGCAACCCATAATTTTAATACATATATACTACATAATGTTAGTATAACATTCATAAAATATCAATATGATTCCTTCAAAACCCATAAATTTTTCTTTCTATGGAAACATTGTTATATAAATAACAAATACATAAAAGATATATGATATTTCCCATTAATTTCATCATAATTATCATGATTCTTATGCATATCTTACCAAAACAAAATTCTACTTGACCTACAGAAGGGAAACATAATATTGGGCGAAATGAGATGCTAATTATTAGTATACCAATATATATATCAATCAACTATCATAAGTGATGATAAAATTAGAACATTAGTTAGAGAAAATGATCATGAAATATAATAATCATACCAATTCCTTCAAAAATCATTAATCATGAAATGATGTATTATCTTTTTCAATCAAAATATATAAGGAATAAGAGTATAGAATCATTAATAATCAATTATGATCCTTGAGTACTTAATATAATATTGAGGCACATGTCTCAATTATACACATATGATTATAGAATAGTTCCCATTGTCATGGTTCACTTCCAATAATATCTTAGAGGATTGCGTGTAGACACCATTCTAATATATCTTTAGTAAATGTTCACTCATGAGACTATATTATTTGACAAAGACCATTAATGAACTAGTTTCACTCGCAATTACTGTCCAAACATTATCATGACATATCCATATTTATCCAATTCATTGGTGGGTATATATTTCTAGACCCACTCATCACATAATATAAACCATAAATATGTGTTCTAAAATATCATAAAACATTTGTCATATCATTATACCATAACCTATAAAAAGGAAATGAGACTTAAAATTATTTTATCATCATTATCATAAAACATATAGGGAAATAATTAATATTATAACATTTTATCATCTCATGATAAAATTATAAAAATCATCAAAGGATGTTGTAATAGAAAAAAATACCTTTAAAAGATTACTATGAATTTTCTTATTGAAAATACCCCTCTCTATCTGAAATAAATTATTTAATATCTAAAAATTTATAAAAAATTAATTAATTTTTTTTTTGAAAAAATCCATTGATAGTTATTCCTCAATTTTCAAATAAAATAGAATTTATGATGTTAGGGAAATATGTTCATGTAATGTACATTAAAGAAAATACTCATTTCTAATTTTGGGTAAAAACACAAAATTAGCACATTTAAAAAATGAAATGAAGATTAATTGAAAAAATTTATTTATAAATTCAATGATGGGTAAAAATTTAATTAGTAAATAATTATATAATATTTAAAAAAACTCTTGATAAAATTTATATAAAAATATATATGTGGAAGAATATATTCTCGACAGAGGTGATAAATATAGATAGTTTGTTTAAAAAATAATCTTTTAGTAATTTGAGGGAATGATGGGAGGAAAATTGATAAATAACATGTAATATAAAGAAATAAATATAGGATATTATATGTGGAAATATCTAAGAGTGATATATCATATAATTTCATCATTAAAAATTTTAATAACAAGAAATCCTGATGAAAATGATATTAACATTAAAAAATTACATCAAGTACATATGGCTTTATAAGAACTACATGTTAAAATAAAGTAAATTAAAATATATTATATATATAGAACTAATCCATATTAATTCCTATAATACCATAAATAGTTTAATTATAAAATATTATCATCTATTTTTTACAATTTTTCATTATCATCATCAGTTTGGGTTTTCACTGCCTCATTTTCTATGTATCGTACGGTTTTGAAGTTATATTCCATTCACATTTATCATATTTAATTAATATAAATAATATTATTTATTCTATAAATATCAAACATATATATAATCATTATATACATATTTACAACCACTCACATAAATAATTAATAAAAATTGAATTTCATTAGTACATGGGGATGGTAGTTCACATAAATACACAAGTAATGTTTCCATTATTCGATGGATCGAAAGAAATAAAGGAAAATAGTAAATAAATTTAATGAAACATAATCATATAATAAAAATTTTATATAAATTATATATAACACAATAAAAACCAATTAAATATGGGGTTGTAAAATGAAACAGATTTTCATGTGGAGGCGGTAGTCCAAACATAAGCACAGGTGATACTTTTATATTCCATTTGGTAGAGAAGATGTGGTAAATAGTTGTGAATAAATCATAATAAAAATCATAATATATTGGTGATACTTCATTATTACATTAATAATTTTAAAAAAATTATAAGATTTAGAATAATAAATACATTTGAAAGAGTGTGGTAATGATCTATACATCTTTTTCGAGAGCCTTCTATTGGATTACACCTTATGCCATGAAGGATTTTTATTATGAGATTAAAAAATGCACTATTATTAAGGTACTAAATATAAGTTTGTTTTTATAAATATTTTAATGCACTAAATGTCTTAAATACTATGAATAATGGAGGATAGGATGTGACTATTTATATGTCATGGGGGGACAGACACGGAATTCAATAAATTATTTCAATGATATAAGGTCACATTCAAGGGAAAGTGGCTTAAAATGGAAATGTATCAACTTTTAAGATAATATATTTCATAAATATCATAATCCAATAATAATGATATAGGTTTGTGTTGCATTCCCACCTATATATATATTCATTTAACCATCTGAAAGGTTGTTTTATCTTTAATAGTGGTAAGAAAATTTTACTATTTTTACTATTCATTATGGAGGAAAATTCCCTTGGAACTATAACATTCTAGTAATTATTATTTTTAAAAATTTAGGATTAATATCAATTGATTTATATGCTAAAATTTGTATTCTTTAATTTAATATAATAGAGCAAAACACAATGAAAACCCATTTTATAAAAATATATATTTTAAGAATACAAAATTATTTAATTTCATATCTAGTATTATAAAAACAGTAAATGTAATTCTAGAATATAAATTTTATTTCATACTACATAAATTTATTTGTAATAATTAATTAATATAGATGTATTTAGCTTAATAGGACTAAAAAATTACATTCATATAAAATAAATTTTAAAAAATTGGTTTTAAAACCCAAACCATTAACTTATAATAAAATAATCAATAATGATGATTCCTATAAAAATAATTATATTATTTATATTTAAATATGGATTGTGTTACATTAAGATAAAATTTATAACATAATAATAATTTTACAGGAAAATAAATGAAAGTTTTTATAAAAATCACCATTTTTTACTTTTCCAGAAAAAAATCATTTTTTAAATATCATAGATATTCACCTAGAGATAATATTGAAGTGATAATTTAAAAATTGATATCAATATATAATATTATTTAAATTTTTCAAAAAATTAAATTTAATTTCCACACACTGAATTCAATAAAACCACTTTTTTAGAAAACTTGTTTTAAGAGAATAAATTTAATTTACTGAAAATTGAGTACTTATTTATTATTAATTAATAAATAAATTTAAAATATTTAAAACAATAATACATATTTTTTATATTGTGGTTCGAAATATTTATTCGTTAAAATTTAATATAAATGTTAAACATGATTACTTCATCATGGATTATTCAGAGTTAGAGTTTCATGTAAGGAAGACTATTAGAAGTATAATTTTTATTTCAATAGAAATATATACAACATCATGGACTGTTACATTAAAAAACATAAAAACTAATTTGACAATTGAAATTATATCACTCTTACATTAAAAATATTTATGATATCTCTAATTCATTACATCCTCATGTTCCTTTGTGGCTTCCTCAAATCAATGATTCCTCCAAAGGGTACAAAAAAAATCATTTATAAATTAAATTACTTTCTAAGGAATAAAATTCAAATTAATAAATTTAGTTATAAAACAACTTGCACTATATTTCATTTTATTTCATTTGAATATTATAAAACATGGCAATAATTTTTATTTTAGTATTAAAAGATAGTTATGAATTATAACCATTGATAATATTTCTATTCTATAGTGATCATTAATTTTAATATATATTAATGGATCTGGAAAAGACTAATTAAAATAGGTTGAATAATTAGGGGCATGGACCCACTAAATTGGACACAATAGATCCCATTTATCAGATCTTATAAGGGAGATGAAACCATTAGTATTTTCCCTTAACCAAGACCAATTTTAGATTCAACAGGTGAAACTTGAGAAAATTCATTAAAGGGAGAAGTTCACACTTATCAATATCATGACACATACTATGATTGGAAAATATTCCCAATAATTTACTACTACAACACACCTTTCCTTTAGGGAACACACAATTTTAATTAGGGATAATGTATTTTTACCGTTGTATTATGAGTTTTTATATTTTATTTTTTACAAAATAATGAACAATTTTATCCCATTATAAAATATATATATTTATAATTGAATAAATGATGAGTTTCATAAAATTAGTTTTTGATATGAACAAACTATTATTTTATTTTTGGGAAATATATATCTCTAAAAAATAGCCTTTTTTATAAATTCAAGAATTTTTTAAATAAATTTTTTTATAATGAATTATTGGTATTACAAAATAATTATTTCATTAGAAATTAAAAAATAATTTAATAACCTCCAATGTTAATTTTATAAGGGTTATAAAGTGGTAAGTTTTATTAGAAATAACATTTTACACTAAATATGGATTTTTGTTTAAAATTTTAAAATTTTCTATTTATAAAATTGTTTTTCAAAAATAAATATATATTTTTTAAATTATCAAATAAAAATTACGCAATGAATGTGTTTTTATTAATTTTTTTTGATATAGTTGATTTTTTGGGTAAAAAATAAATGTGATCCAGATATACAGTATGAATAATGACATCATAATATCTCAAAAGTTATTAAATAAATACAAAAAGGAAATAAATGAATAAAAATACATTTAACCATTACAAAAAAAAACTTGTTTTTATCCTATTTAATTACTTTTAAAAACCATTAATGAATCTTAAAAAAAATATGATATATTTTAACGTTTTGAGTACAATTTTGTATGAATATGACTCACTTCCACATTATCAATTATGTATTTTTACTTAGTTTAGTAGAAATCCTAATACAAAATTAAAAACTACTCAAATTGTCTAGAAATAATGGTCAAAACCATTGGATGTTGTGTGTTTTTGATTATATTAATTCTTATATTTCAAATAATATGATTGAATATTAATAAGTAATTCGTATTTTGTTCTATATATACCCCCCAATATCCTAATAATCATAACTAAAACCCTATTTATCATGATGTTACCCAACCTAAATAACTCTATATTTCATCTGAGGTGTACCCATGTTCTTATTTACCTCCTCTAATAATTTTAAAAGCACCCTCACAAGGATAATGATTCTATCCTCTTCCTTTTTATTAAGGTTGTTTCTTTTTATTTATTCATTTTTTTCAATCTTCTCAGTTTTTAATGTATTTATAATCATAATTTTACTATCCTTATGATTCCAATATATTTAGATATTTTAACACCTCGAGTCTTTATGTTTTAAATGTTTTCAAATATATTTTATTTCTTCAATAACTTACGATAGACCCAGCCGAGAGTTTAAATTAATCATAATTTAGTATATTGTTATAACTTATCCATGAAATTGGTGGTATGAATAAGAATACCCAAATTTTAAAAAATAATATTTATAATTATATTAAATAAAGAAAATAAATTAATAATTAAGTACTCAGTTTTTTGTAATATAATTATTTGTTCATAAATATATTTTATTCCAAAAAAAGTATTTCTTTTTGTGAGAAAATAATATAAATAATTTTTTCCACTTCAATAAAATATTAATGACATAGGGTAAATATTTTTTTGAAATTAAGTTATAATTTCATTAAAGATTTTTTTCTATGAATTTTCTTAAAATATTGATTTTCTAATTAATAGCCCAAATTGTAGAATTTTATTAAAAACTATTATCCGATTAAATTATTTACAAAGTGAAATTTTTTTAAATAATGGTTTTTAAAGTAAAACTATTTCTTTTATAATATTAAATATTTAATTAAATATATTATTAATTAATTATAAGTTGAATTTTTGTTTAAATAATTGTTATATTTAAGAAATTTGTTTGGGGAAATAGATTTTTCTAACGTTATACTATTATACATTACAATTATATTCTACCATATATATTAATCTAAATATATTAAAAAGATTAAATTTTTTAGTAATTTTATCTAAATTTGTTAATAATTCCAAACTCATTTATTTCATATTGATTAGTATAAAAATGTGTCATAGCGGTGATGGCTAAAATGATTTTTACTAGGGGTTAAATCCATACATAAGGTTATGTATTCAAATTCAAATTTTTAAAATAAAATTATTCCCCTTTATAGAAAAATTACTATCTAAAAAGTTAATCTATGGACATTTGAAATCATTTTTATTAAGAATTAGACTATTATATTTTAATCTCTTTGAAAATTCCATCGGTTTTCTCTTCCCAATTTTTAAAAGGAAACACATTTCTATTATTTATACTACTTTGAGTCATCTAAACCAACCAAGACCTACCTAATTATATTATCAAAATCATTAGTCATGATGTATTGGATTTTTTTATCATTATTGTACCATTGAAATGGTCTTTTTAAAATGTTCTAAAGTGGGAAACTAAAGGATATGTGGTCATCCTACATGACCTATTTCAAATTATGTCTTCTTTCACACCCTCTAAATCCATGGTATTCAATATTAAAAAATAAATTAAGTATCTAAAATATACTAAAATGTTATTACGATTATTTAACCTCAATTATTCAACCAATTTAATATAAAATGGGATGTGAAAGCATCACTTATGCGTATCTGTCGACTACGACCTCCATGTATCGATACAATTCATTTTCCATCAACATATTACATGGGGGGTTAATATGATAGGTTTAAATTTCATATATTATACATATGAAATAATTATTCTTATGTAATTATAATGGCAGATCTTAGTTCTTACCTTCCCCTTCATTGTAATATTATAACATCACCAATGAGTACATATGAACTACAACCTCCATAAAGTGATTTAATTCATTTTTTATTTTTTATTTAAATTGATAGTAACACAGATATATTTTAATCATTATATATGATATACATGATATAGTAGATATTTATCAAATTCGAATTATTATTCATTATTATTTAATTCCATATTTAAAATGGTGAAAATAAAATTCATGAGTATGTACAACCAAACGTCTCTACGAATGGATTAATTATTTTTGGTATCTCAAAATTTTATTAATTACACAATTTAAATATCTATTTATATAAAATTAATATAAATGATATCAATATTGTTATTAAAATTTGGGATATAATTTAACCCCATTAAATGTACAATTATAAGAACTGGGAAACTAAAATTATCAATCAAAATGACACATTTAATACTTTAAAATGATGATTTTCATAAAAAATTTTGAATCAATAAATGATAAAATTTTATAAGTGGATGATATATGATATTACAATTACAGAAATTAAAATTCTATTTAATTATACTAAATTTTAATTTATTTTATATGATGATGGATTTCATTCAATGAATGTTGGACAGGCAGTAAGGGATTTGTGTTTTAAAGACATTATTTATTGTGATTTTTATTAACATTACAATTATGAAATTTTATGATTAACCATGTAATAATATCATTAATTGTATTCAGCTTTGTTTAAATCTTGATATTCATTTTTTCCATTTCACATTACCCGCATTAATAACTCATTAGACTGAAATAATTTTTTATGGAAAACTACATTATTTCTCTATTTTGTTGAAAATCATTTTTCTCTCAATCCTATGTTTTCAAAATATTGTTTGAGTAATATTTTTTTAATTTATATTATGTTTTTTAAATTAATTTTTACCTAATCTCAACTTATAATAATTATTTTCTAAAATGAATCCTAATATCATTTTCCGAATGAGTTACTTTAGACATTATACTAGTAATGTGATAGGAATCATAGTTTTTTTCTTACATGGTATGAATGATATTTCCCACGATCATGACCAATATGTTCTTTGAGGCTTTCTCGACAAGGATACAAGGTTTTTTTCAAGGGATTTTTTAGAATATTTGGGAAATATTTGTATTTCAAATATGCAGTTTCAAAATAGAAAATGATATTTTCCTCAAGAAGGGTTCCAAGAGATATTTTAAATTAATTTTCATATATGATGAAATAATTTGATGTTACATATTCTAAAATAGGGATATGATCAACCAATACCATCCATATTAATTATTTGTATTGATTTTGAGGATTAATATTTAAGGAAGATTCTATAAAAATCATTTAATTTTCATAGTTTAATTAAGTGATCATGAAATCTTTATGAACCCCATTTTATTTATATAGGTTATTTTAAGCTGAAATTATGAAATATTTATTAAACTCATTTCTATTCTATTTGTTATCCCATAATAAAGGTTTTACAATATTTTAGAACACATATATATGATTTTCATTACATGAAGGGCGTGACTAAAATAATATGGCCCTATAATGCATTGGGTATAGATGGTCATCTCATGGGATAATTAGGACAATAATGGGGAATTTAACCAAGTTTAGAGAGGGACTCTGATAAATATGTTAGTCTTGGTAGTCATCCTTGACTATGAATATCACAGAATGGGAAGTGAACCCAATGCATTATTATTTCTTTATCTGTGATCCTTAAATAAGGGTATAATTTATTAAGATTATTTGCATGCCACAAACCTATGTATTATGATAATTTTATACTCTCAAGAATGATTTTATTTTATTCATTTATGATTTATATGGTATAATATATAATTTTTTATTCCATGATTCGTGATTATGTTCTATGGTATACTAGGTATGGATTTTCAAGTGTTAATCTAATGATCTCAAACACTTATACTCAAATTATGCTTAAGTGATCCATTATATATCCTTGTTTAACCATACTATGAATCTAAGCCCCACATTTATTATGTTTCCATTCCCATGGTTCATAAGAATGTTTTTAAATAAACTATGTCTAATAAAAATATTATTTGGGAAGATATTTGAGGAAATTTTGATATATTTCATGAAATATGATAATTATGGATCTAGTCTCCAAAACACTAAACCATTATGATTCTTTGGTGTACATTTGAAAAAATATAATGAATATTAATCTATAAATATTTATTATATATGTTTGAAATGTTTCACTCACTGTACTTGGTATTAAAGGGAAGGATTATAAAATATTTGGTGATGAATATTGAATAACCTTATTAAAACCCCATGGGATAAGTCTCATTAAAAGATAAAATCTTAATTTTTTGGTAACATAGTTATTATTTATTTTTCCTAGAAACATATCCCTAGTATGATGTTATAAGTTTATATGGTTTTTGAATAGATACATATAGTGGGAGTAAACCTAGATATATTTTTAAATTATATCATTTCCATTATTATAGTGTAGGATGGGTGTTACAATATTGCACATTTGGTTTGACACTCTTGTGGAATATTATTCGGTATATTAACTTCTTATTTCCAAGCCATTAAGAATTATTTAAATGGATGATGATGATGGATGAAAAAGTTTAATCATAGGGTTTTATATTATAATGTGGTGTCCCAATTTGATTAATGTTCCTTAAACTATGATTTCTTATTTTATTCAATAGATAGAACCCAAAGGAGATGTGTTAATACAATATGTGATAAAAATACAATGTTTTTTCTCATATGAAAACAATTATTATTACATATACAATAAATAATATAGTTCATATGCTTACAAAAACATCTCATGATATGAATCCAACAGAACATGAAAATTAGTGACGTTTGAAAAAAATATATTTGGTGAGTCCTTAATGAGAAACATACATCTTCCTTTAGTGGGTCTGCTAATCTTCTAGTTTTTTAGAAATTAATCAGCTCCACATAATATATATTTTCCCTTCACCAGTGTTTAAAATTTAATTTTTTTGTTTATCATTTTGATAGGAAAATAGATCAATGGTGAAATTCTAATCAAGAAAATGATGAATGATGAAGAAATCGACACCATGCTGATTAATGAGTTGAAGAGTTTATTTTTTAAAAGAACAATCATATTATTCTCAATAAAAAGAATGGAATATAATTACTTATGATAAATAATAAAGTTATTGAATCTATTAGTAAATTTGGGAAACATTTTTCAAGAACATAGATATATTCTTGTGGTATTACCAATGATTTAAAAAGTTATAATTAATGTTTATTTGGTGTTAAAAACTATATTTCTAAATTGAATTAGCCATAATATAATCTATTATCTAAAAAGAAATTTATATACTATAAAGATGAATAAAAAGATTATAATAACCCAAAAATCCTTTAGTCTTGATAAGAAAAAGAAGATAGAACTCGAAGGAAATTCAAATAAGAAAATCCTCGATAGAAAAAGATTTGTTTTATTTTATGTTTGAATTGGTGATGGAAACATAGATTAAATTATCATTATGGTATTGGTAAAAATTTTATGTTTTTAAGTTAAAGTCATCGCGAAACTGAATAACAAATTTATAGGAATAATATGTTTTATAATGATGGATAGAAAGAACCAAAAAATGAACCACTAACACTCTATTTTTTATAATGCAATGAGTATGGGAATTATACTACCCATTTCTAAAATTGAAATGTAAATTATTATGATAAATTTCATTTAACATTTAATATTATAGAAAAAGGTAAATATTACATGATAATTATTTTTGATGTAGGGTAGAATAATGATGTCGTGAAAGGTACACTGACCGTCCACTCTAGAAATGTTAATTTCTTATTTATTTTTTGATATATCCAAATGTTTTCTAATAAATTAATAAAGGTATTAGAATACAACATCATTGATTAGATGATTGATTGTAAGTTCTTACCCGAATGGTATGATGATCACAACTAATTTCTATGATTCTTCTCTGATTTATATTTGTGGGAGTACGATTCCCACAAATCTCATTAATCTACCTTTAGTTGAATTTGATATTAACATAGGCTTGGATTGAATTTATTTATAAAAATACCACATTGACTAATGAGTATGTATAGTAACATTTGATATATCTAGCCATCCATTGATCACTTATCAATGTCATTAATAATATTAACTTCTACAATAAATTAACTATATTATATGGGTCCTGATTCCAATTAAAAATATATTTTTATCATTATTGGTTTGGGAGAATATCAATATAAAATATATTATTATTTTTAAAAAAATTTCTAATATCTATTTGGAATAAATTTTGCGTACCTTTCTAAATCAAAAAGATAAGTGTTCAATAGAACTCATAACTGGTTATACACATTTTTCAAATACTCCCTAGAAAATAACCTCTATTGTGTTGAAGGAATTATAGAAGAAACTCATAGAAAATATTAATAAGGGATTCATTCACAAATGTTATTCACCATGGGGTGAACCTATTATTTTTATGAATAAGAATGATGAATCAATATGATTTTTTATTTATTATTAGTAATAGGAAACGATAACATTCAATAATAAGTAACATCTTCATCATATTGACGAAATTTTTGATAAATTTTATGGAGTTTAATATTTTCCTAATATTGATCTTCAATATGTATATTATTAATAGAGGGTAGAAAGTTATGAAATAACAATGATTACAATCTATATGAGCTGTGTAAATTAGGAATTTGAACTTATTATTTTTGGTTTTATTAATTCTTAGTTTATCTTCATGGATTTAATGATATTATTAATTAGATATTACCTTGATCAGTTTGTGGTAGTATTTATAAATGTTATTTTTATATATTCTATGTACAGGTATGAGAATTAATATTAATTGAGCATTGTATTAAAGTCCCTAAGAAAGGGTAATTTGTATGGAAAATTTATAATGTGTGATTTTTAGTGAAAAAGTTTTTTATTTTTTGGTTATATAATCTAAAGAGAAGGTAAATTAGTGGATCCATAAAAGGAAAAAGTTATGAAACATTGGGACAGATCAAACTCTATGATTGAGATCCATTGATTTATTTATTTTCCTTGATATTATTGATTCATTGTAGATAATTTATGACAAGTATATAATCCCTTCACCATGTTTACTCAAAAGGGAGATAAAATTATTTGAATGGATGGAGGTGAATAAAATATCAAGGAACCAAAGAGCAGGATAGTATGTGAACCTATTATTGCAATACCCAATATTGGATAAGGTATTTTGAGATATATTGACTCATTAAAGAAGGGATTATGACAATTCCTCATGAAAAATGATATGTTGATAAATTATGCCTCACACTAATTGATGCTTCATGGGAAAAATTTTTCCACACAAGATTGAGAGTTTGTTATATTATTTTTTGAATTAGAGATATGGATCCATTATCATTTTGGATAAATTTTTTGTATATGTACTGATCATAAAATTATAGGTTTCATATTCACTTCAAAAGAACTAAATATGCATAAAAGATTTGGTTGAACTTGATTAAACATTATGAAATATCAATACATAACCACCATAGGAACAAAAACTAGTTGGAATCTTCTTTGAGTTTAAAATATCATACTATTGTAGCTATGGTCAGGATAAAAAAGTTCATTTTGTTTTGGATTTACAAAATAATGTTCTATAAAATATGGTGGAAGGGGATAATTATTATCTTTCCCAAATGTGTGTTAAACCACATATCCATGTGGATATTTAAGAGGTATATAAGGAAGATTTAGAGATACAAAATATAGTGAAAATTGGTTCAAATATCAACAATTATTTTGATGGAAAGATATTGTATAGGAACCATGTATGTTTTCCATTGATACTATATTTGAAGGAACTGTTGGATGAAGCTCAAAGTTCATCAATATCTATTCATCATACAAATATAATTATGTATCGATAAATATAAATTATTTACATTGAGGAATCATTAAGGGATATATTTTATGTGTATCTTTAGTTCTTATTGTATTTACAAGTTAATGGTAAGAGATATATGATTATGGTTATTTAATAACCATTACCTATATGAGAGTGGAAATGAGAAAACATCACCATTCATTTTTTATTAAACTCCACCCAAAATAAATATTCTATAATAAAATTTGGGTAGTATTTCAACACTATAAAAAGTCATCACACATCAATACAGTTAGAGAATATTTCACTCTACATCATCATTCTATAATATATAGAAATGAAGTCGAATGATTTTAGGGATTATTACAATCTATTATATCTGATTTGGATCCAAGGTTTTCTATGATTTTTTATAATGTATTTAGAAAAGATTGGACTTATAGTTTTGTTTTAGTACTTCTTACATTCCCCAGAAATATCTTCATTCCGATAGAATAATTTAGACCTGAGAATATTTTATGAGGTCCTGTATAATGTAGTTCAACGTTGCATGAAATAATCAAATTCCAATAGATGTGTTTTATTACAAAATTATATTTTACTGAAGCATTCATATGGATCCTTATGATTCTATCTATATAATGAAGTGTACAACACCAACATGATTATATGTATTTGGATAAATAAAGATATCAGCGACTTAGATCGTTGAATAAATTGAAGAAAAATTCAAATCCATTAAACAACACCTCAAGGAAACTCATTGTCAACAAAAATGACATATAGAAAATCATAGAAGAAATATATAATTTTATGTTGATGGTATGTTATTTCTATGAATTTCTCTATTGGAGGATCATAGGGAATTAAAAAAATGAATATTTAAGCTAGAGGTATATATACCATTTCAATATTCTTGTTCAGTATGGACAATAACTTATCACTTGGTACTTTAACTGAACCTCTCTCGTGTTAATGATGTGTTCCATGTATTTATTATGGGGAAGTATTTACCAAATCCATCACATATTCTATAGTAAATGTATCTTCCAATAGAGCATGGCCTTTCCTATTAATAATAACTTATTAAAATCATGGATCTCATATATAATGTTCAGTAGAACAAGACTACTCACCCAGGTAAAGTTCTCTTGAATAATTATAAATTTGATGAAACAACATTGGAATATAAGGATGTGATGAAAAAAATAAATCCTCATTTTTTGAATCATTGAGATTAATTTTTTTGGGAGAAATAAATTTCAGGGGGGTAGAATGAAACACCCCTATATTTTATGATATAATTGTTTTCAACTAAATTTAATTTCATCAATAACTTGTGATACACTGAAACCCGAGTCTAAATGAATAATAATATAGTACATCATTATTTAATAATCCTTAAATTCGTATTATGATTTGGTATAACAAAATTTTAGAAATTATATATAAATTTTTTATATAAAAAATTATATTGGAAAATAATGCTCGATTTTATGTAAATTCAATATGTGCTTGAAAAATACACTTTTCCCACGAAAATGGATTTCATTGTTTTTTCATGAAAATATAATATAATTAATTTCCATAATTTTTATAATTTTTTTTTTAAAAAATTAATTTAATTTTTCAAATAATCAAGTAAAAATAATCATGTTAATTTCATCCAATTTTTTGAAAATATTCATTTTTACTAAATAGTGAAATATTTTGATTCATAATAAAAAATACCATACCCTTTAACGAATTTACAATGTAAAATTTTTATATAAAATTATTTTTATAGAAAATTATTTCATTTATACAACAAATAATTCAATTAAAATCATTACTATTAATTATATGTTGTATTCACATATGAAAAAAATTATAATTAAGAAAATAATTAATTCGGGAAAACTACATTTCAACACATTTTTCTAGTTCAAATTTATATTATATTTGAAAAACACCCCAGGGATTTGAAATGAAATTTAATGAAATTAATGAAACACTAAGTCTTTGTAAAAAAACCTGTTGTTTTAAGGAGATATTTACAACATATCTGTTAAATAAAATTTTTCCACTTTTATGTTTTTAATTTCAAAAATGTTATATACATAGTTGTTAGGGTTGTGTATTTTAGGTTTGATGGACTAAACATAATATTTTGGTGAATAGTAACCTACCATTATGAAGAGTAACCTACCCTTTTGAATCTATATATGACCCTTATGAATAGTAAAACATCCAAAATAATAGTAACCTCACCCTTGAATGTATAAATACAATTTAGGCATCTAATAAATGATAATATGACCATAGTAAAAGCATTGGTATTTTAGTATGTCATAAATAAATAATTAAAATTAAATAATTAATTTACATGAAAATTTATTTACCTAAAATGTGTTTATGAATTAACAATTTTGTGTCTTCTAGTTTGAAGATAATTTTATAAGACCATATTTAATTTTTTAAAACATTATAAAATAAATTATAGATATAAAATCAGTATTTTTCAAGAAAATTGTTGTGATGACCCAGACCCCCTTGGTCCCTTCCTTTTCCAAAATCCGGATCCTTAAGGGGTACGGTTCGGTGAGACCGATCGGTGAGACCGATCGGTGTGACTGATCGGCGGAACCGGCCGACGTCACCCAGCCTTGCCAAGTTGTTCCAGTAACGCGGACAAGAGTTTAATTAAATACTGAATCGGCTCATGAGGCGGTTTAAACCACTCAGCACCGTTAATGATGATTCAAGCCGTGTGGTCAACCCACGACTTCCACGTCTTACGCGGTTCAGCGTTTTTATCTCAACCGTCCCCGGCTCTTATAAATTAAGGGTTAGGCCGTGGTTTCCCCCTTCTTCGATCGTGGCTCTTCTGGTGCATCGGGACCGCCGCGTCATTATCCGTAAAGTTCTGCGCCCCCGGCCTAAACGTCGATCATCTATCAACAAGTAGGGAATTTCTTTCGTCTCTCACTTCTGTGTATCATGCGGGGTGGGCGTTATTCTTTTCCTTATGGAATTGGTTGAACCAAACCTAAATGAAGATAATAAACGAAGTTCTAAAGAAAGAAGGGGAAGGGGTTGTGATCGTTGCTTATGCTTTATCTTGTGCTTATCCTTTTTGATTTGTGCTGGTTTATATTACTTCTGGAAATTGAGGCCGTTGGTGGTCGTTGTATGTGCTATGATGAATACCCTCGTGATGTTCTAAATGAGTTGTTGAAATTGTGAACTCCGCTGTGAAATTGGTTAATCACGTATATCCGGCTGAATAAGTTGAAAGCACCAGGATCAACCCTTCTGTGATAACTCCCGGTTAGAATACAAGGAATTTGAAATCATGGAGTGTGTTAAGTCTTTTAAATCTGTAAATCCCTGACTTGTGTTGGTAGTGGTAGTTGGTTGTTTTCCCTTCGGGCCGATTGCTAGAAATGTGGGAGGGGATGGGATCCCCTGTGCTTTTTTATACTCTCGGTGGCTGTGTGAATTTGGGGGATGGGATCTCTTGTTGGTATGGATTCGGTGGTTGTGAGTTTTAAATCCGGGTGGTTACTTAAAATATCACAAATTGGGGAGAGATCCTCTGTTAACAGAACCAGGTGTGAGTGTTTTGGTTGATCCTTGCTTTTAACGCTTTCCTTGGTTATGCTTATGGTAGTTGCCCAGTAGTGCTTAAAATCAATTGAACATTTTAACTGAACGTGAAACAAGAATGGGACAAATGGTTTTGTGGGCAAGGGTCGTGAACTGTGACTTGGGTGCAGTGGTGTTGTGTTCTGTAGGTTGGCTAGGAAAACCTAAGCTTTGGGTGAGTGTTTGTTACCTATATCTATACTTGTAGCTTTGTGTTTCTTATTCGCACCCCACCCAAGTTGAGCACTCAGTGCCGAACACCCCCATTTATGGGGGAAGGGTGTTTTTCCCAACACTATCCTTAGTGGCTGGTTATTAGCTCCTTTTCTACTCCCTTTCCCGGATAGCCCAAGTATCTTCGGGAAGGCTGTGATGTCCTGAAGTCCATTATTAGCCCAAGAACCTCCGAGCGGGGTGTTGTGGTGGTTGGCCAGGTGTGTGTGGCAGGTGGTTTCCCAAGTGTCTTCGGGATGAGGCCCAGGTGTCTTCGGGCGTGGCGGAGGTTGCTCTGGCCTAGGTGTTTGCAGGCATGGCTACATGTGACAGTTGTGGCCCAGGTGTGTGCGGGCGGGATTCGGCAGTGGGACTGCGTGTGGTTGTGGCCCAGGTGTGTGCGGGCAGGATTCGGCAGTTGGACTGCGTGTGGTTGTGGCCCAGGTGTGTGCGGGCGGGTGTGGCAGTGGGACTGCGGTGGGAATGGCGGGATTGTTCCGATGCATAGGATTTCTCAATAACCAGTGGGAAAGTGGCGCGGGGTACCCAAACATCGATGTGCTCTTATATATATATATTACTTGACTTGCGTTATTTGGGGAGCGAGCCTTGGTGAGGCCTGGGATGGATAGTTTGCCTTGTTAGGTTTTTGGTTTACTCTTTCTCACGGGACTTTAGTACGTTCCCCCACTTGTGCACGAGAGTCTTGGTTTTCCATACTGAGTATACTTGTATGCTCACCCTACGTATATAAAACTGCTTTCAGGTTTCCAGGAGGACTTCGGGGATCACGCAGGACCTTACTAGCTCGGACTTTTGGAGCAGTTGCAGTTGTTTCTCTTTTTCTTTTGGTACTTACCTTGTGGTCACCTTTTTTTTGCACTTTGTGGCTTTCACTTTTGAAACATGCATGTGGGAATGGTTTACTTTTAGCTTTACTTTACTTTTTACCTTGGTGTTGTCGGGTTTTCTCCTCCTTATCTTTCGATCCTATAAAATAAAAAGGGTAATGCCTTCCATTTGCGAGGATTTCCTATACCCTTGGTGCTAGTCGCCACTCCGGTACCTATTGAAGGCAGGTTTCGGGGGTCATTATCTCTCCTTCAACTTAAAGAAGGAAGGGCCTGGCAATCTGCTGACCCTTCCCTCCTTTTGGTGAAGGCGGGTCGTGACAGAATGGTATCAGAGGTGATGATTGAGAGATAGGACGGAGTCTGGAGTTAGGCATAGTGAGGATTGCATTGGGTGGTAAGGCAACTGTGTTGGGTGACCTTGGAGAGTGAATTAGGTCAGGGAAGACCGGCTAGGACACGGGATTTTAGGGCCCCCCGTGATCCGATGCAAGGACTCTGGACCTACCGAACGACCAAGTGAGGCCACACTGATTGCAGGGTAGAGACCCTAGGAAAGGTACATGCATCATAATGACTTGTGTTCTTGTGTTTCTGGGATGTCTTGGGAATTAAGAATAAATTATATCTTAATAAGTTTTAAGAACGATATTCTTTGCACTACTTGGGACTAGGCTTTCCTTGTTACCACGCTGCTATGGCACCTGAAAGGCGACCAAGTGTGGTACAAGCGATCGAGACCCCCGAGACTGCCTTGGCCAATCGGCAGAGAGCTGATCGACAGGAAGAGGACGACCAGTGGCAGAAGACCCTTCGAGCCTTCCAGCGACAGGCCCTTGAGAAGTATGAGGGCAGCACCTCCGATATGAAGACGGAAGGCTGGATAGAGGAGTTAGTCATAGCCTTCGGCCAGATTCGTGCCCCGACCGAGTACTGGGTTCCTCTGGCTGTTAGCCAGATGCGAGGAGCGGCACGTCAGTGGTGGATGCTTCACCTGGGGAGTAGTAAAGAGTCTGAGGTTGCTTGGGCGGACTTCGAGAAGGAGTTCCGGGCGGAGTTCCTCTCCTCGACAATGAAAGCGGAGAAGAGGCAGGAGCTACTCCAGCAGGGGAGCTTGTCCGTGAGGGAACTTGGAATCAAGTTCAAGGACCTCCTGTATTTTGCTCCGGACCTCTTTCCCGATGAGGAGTCTCGGGCAAGACGTTTGGAGGAGGCGCTCTGACCCTCCCTCCAGTATGCTGTTACCCCCTTTACCCTTCTGACATACTTAGAGGTCCAGAAGAAGGCCGAAGTGGTGGAAAGGATTCATGCTCTGGGCGGAGTGTCACGTGAAGGGATCCAGCTGGGACCATCGAAGGGGAAGGCCGTCAGCACCAGGCCTCCAACATCGGGACTCTCCAGGTTCCGACCCGCAGGGAGCAGACCGCAGTAGTTTTAGTTTCGATCCCCTGGCCCACGTTCTTTTCCTTCAGGCTCGAGACCACGGTGCTTCATCTGTGAGAGCCCTGGTCATCTTCGGAGTCAGTGCCCCGATCGGGTGCAGTACAGCAGTGGCAGTCATCCCCAGCATCTGCCGCAGCAGCAGTTTCCAGCCAGACCCTTCCGGCAGCAGCAGCAGGGACAGCGAGCTCCCGCTCCTCCGCAGGCAGACATTGGAGGAGGAGGCCGACTTCAGGGCTCTCCCCAGGGACCTCGACCAGGGGGTGGTCGGGGAGGTGGCTGACAGCCGAGGGGCAGGGGAGCTGGGCGTGGACAGCTACACGTCGCAGAAGCAACAGTTCCAGCAGGTCCAGAGGTTGTTCGAGGTACGATCTGTGTGTTTAGCACTCTTGCTTATTCTTTGTTCGATACCGGAGCTTCACACTCCTTTGTTGCACCCAGTCTAGCCTGTGCCTTGGGTCTAGATGCCGAGAGACTTCCAGTGCCCCTGGTGTTGAGCACACCAATTGGAGGGCAGACCAACTTGCTGTTCGTTTGTCGGGGATGTAGACTGATGTTGGGGCCACATCAGTCGGTTAGGGATCTCCTTCCGCAACAGATTTAGCCGTACGATGACATCCTAGGCATCGAATGGCTATTTTCTGTGTTCGCCGACATCGACTGTTTCCAAAGAAGGGTGGTGTTCTCAGGTTTGGACGGCCAGCGTGTTACCTTCACCGACGAGCGGAGCTGTCCGAAGGGAAATAGGAGGGAGTAACCTCTCCTCTCCTTGTTGACCGAACTGACGATAGAATCAGTAGATGCATAAATGGTGGAATTACCAGAGATCGTTCGTGAGTTTATGGACGTCTTTCCTGAGGAGGTGACGACTCTACCCCCTCGACGTGATATCGAGTTCGGGATAAACCTGCAGCCCGACTCTAGACCAATCTCGATGGCTCCTTACCGGATGGCACCTTTGGAGCTACTGGAGTTGCGGATACAGATTGACGATCTGATGAAGAGGGGTTATGTTCATCCAAGTGCGTCACCGTGGGGTGCTCCGGTCTTGTTCGCAAGGAAGGCGGATGGTGGCCTCAGGTTGTGCATCGACTACAGGAGGCTGAATCGGGTAACGATCAAGAATCGCTACCCTCTTCCGAGGATAGATGATCTTTTCGACCAGCTGAAGGGGGCAGGATGGTTCTCGAAGATCGACCTGCGATCCGGGTACCACCAGCTGAGGGTGAAGGATAGCGACGTCCTGAAGACGGCGTTCAGGTGCAGGTATGGGCACTTCGAGTTCGTGGTCATGCCCTTTGGTGTTACGAACTCCCCGGCCATGTTCATGGGGCTTATGAACTCCATCTTTCGGGAGTACCTGGATCGGTTTGTGGTGGTATTCATCGACGATATCCTGATCTATTCAAGGTTAGAAGAGGACCATGCAAAGCACCTGAGGACAGTTTTGGAGGTCCTCCGACAGCACCAACTCTACGGGAAGTTGTCAAAGTGTAAGTTCTGGACACGAGAAGTGCACTTCCTTGGAAACGTAGTGTCTGAGCAGGGAGTAGCAGTAGACCCATCAAAGGTTGAGGCAATTGTTTCTTCGGCAGCACCCAAGAATGTGGCGGAAGTTCGGAGTTTCCTCGGACTGGCAAGCTACTACCGGAGATTCGTACCCAACTTCTCCCGGGTAGCAGCCCCTTTGACGACTTTGACCAAGAAAGACCAGGTTTTCGTGTTGAGCGAGCAGTGCGAGTCATCCTTCAGCTACCTAAAAGAAAAGCTGGTTAGTGCCCCAGTGTTGAGATTACCAGAAGAAGGGGTGGCCTATGAGGTATTTTGTGGTGCTTCAGGACAGGGCCTGGGATGCGTGTTGATGAAGCAACAAGGGGTGATCTCTTACGGGTCAAGGCAACTATTCCCCCTTGAGCGTAACTACGCCACCAATGACCTGGAGCTTGCAACGGTCGTTTTTGCGCTAATGTTATGGCGGCACTACCTCATCGGGGTATGCTTTGTGGTCTTCACAGATAACAAAAGCTTAAAGTACATCTTCTCCCAGCGGGACTTGAACTTGCGACAACGGAGATGGGTAGAGTTCCTCCCGGACTACGACTTTGAAATATCTTATACTGAGGGCAAGGGAAATGTGGTGGCCGATGCCTTGAGCAGGAGGATGCAGAAGGATGCGGTCCGAGAGTCGGAAAATACCTGGAAGGCAATGGAGGAGTTGGCTTCCTTACACCTGGATGCGAAGATGGATGGTGGCAGAGGCTGCCTATGTCAGATGATAGTGCAGTCATCTCTGTTTCGACAAGTGGAGGAGTCTCAGTGGGGAGACCCCGACTGCGAAGTGATGCGTGATCGGGTTGACCAGGGCGATGCTCCGAGAGAATGGACAGAGGATGGTCAGCACCAGATGCTTTTCCAGAAAAGGTTGTTTGTTCCAATAGTGATGCGTGGAAAGGTTCTCAGTGAGTTCCACAACTCACCCCTGGCAGTGCACCCAGGAGTTACCAAGATGTACCCGGGGCTGAAAAGGCAGTTCTGGTGGCCCGGAGTTAAGCGAGCGGTGGCAGAATTCGCTGCGAAATGCTTAGTATGTCAGCAAGTGAAGGCTGAACACCGGGTTCCAGGCGGCCTACTGCAGCATTTAGCTGTTCTCGAGTGGAAGTGGGATGACATCTCAATGGATTTCGTCATGGGACTACCCAAGGTCCAAGGAGGGTGCGACGCCATTTGGGTGGTGGTGGACAGGATGACGAAATCAGCTCACTTTCTGGCAATCAGGGAGTAAAGTTTTGTAGATGCTTTGGCACGAAAGTACGTGAATGAGGTGGTGCGGTTGCATGGAGTTCCGAGGTATATAGTCTCAGATAGGGATGTACGGTTTACCTCACGAATCTGGAGAGGATTGCAGCATGCGTTTGGCACCCAGTTACGCCTTAGCACTGCTTTCCATGCCCAGACAGATGGGCAAACGGAGCGAACCATCCAGAACATGGAGGATATGCTACGGGCATGTGTTCTGGACTCAGGAGAGTCGTGGGTGAGATACTTGCCTCTAGTTGAGTTTTCCTACAATAATAGCTACCACTCTACCATCGGTATGGCCCCATTTGAGGCTTTGTACGGGAGGCCATTTCGTTCACCTGTGTGTTGGACCGAAGTAGGAGAGGCAGGCATCCTTGGCCTGGAGGTAGTTCAGAACACGACGGAGAAGATTCAGCTCATACGGGAAAGGATAAAGGCGGCCCAGGACCGACAGAAGTCGTATGCTGATACCAGGAGAAGGCCCTTGGAGTTTGAGGTTGGAGACCACGTGTTCTTGAAGGTCTCCTCGCGGCGTGGGAAATGGAGGTTCGGCAAGGGGGGTAAGCTTTCCCCCAGATTCGTCGGACCCTTCGAAGTGTTACGGCGGGTCGGCGAAGTGGCTTACCATCTAGCGTTACCTCCACCGTTGCTAAGGATACGTGATGTCTTTCATGTATCCCAGCTCCGTCGTTATCTACATGGTGATTCACACGTCCTTGATTGGGGTGAACTGGACATCGAGGACGACGTAACCTTTGTGGAAAAACCAGTGATGATTGAGGATCGCAAGGAGAAGGTGCTTCGTGGGCGAGCTATTCCCTTGGTTCGTGTGTTGTGGAGGCATGGCGGGCTTGAGGAGAGTACGTGGGAAAGGGAAGCACAAATGCGTGCCCAATACCCCGAGTTGTTTTGAGCTTTGTTCCTTTTGTACCTGTTGTGGTAGAACGTTTGACTTTTGGCTATGAAATGTACTGGGTTATTTCCTCTGTTGTGTGTGAAGAGCCCCGGCTAAAGGGAAGAGGGAACCCAACCCCTAATCAAGACGCATTAAGGTGGATGCGATTGAACCCGTGCGGGCGAGTCAGTGCCGCCCAAAGCGGATAATATCTTGACATGGGGGAGGGAAACTCCCCAAACCCACATGACCGGGCTGTCTGGCATGGCATGTTACTTAGTTCTTGACATGAGAGTGTTTTTAGTTAGCAGAGGTTCACTCCTAAGAGGTATCTTTCGAAGATGGCTGTTCGGACCCTCTCTTTCCTTCTGGTTTGTTGTGATTCTCGAGGACGAGAATCGTTTAAGAGGTATCTGATGTGATGACCCAGACCCCCTTGGTCCCTTCCTTTTCCAAAATCCGGATCCTTAAGGGGTACAGATCGGTGAGACCGATCGGTGAGACCGATCGGTGTGACTGATCGGCGGAACCGGCCGACGTCACCCGTCCTTGCCAAGTTGATCCAGTAACGCGCACAAGAGTTTAATTAAATACTAAATCGGCTCATGAGGCGGTTTAAACCACTCATCACCTTTAATGATGAGTCAAGCCGCGTGGTCAACCCACGACTTCCACGTCTTACATGGTTCAACGTTTTTATCTCAACCGTCCCCAGCTCTTATAAATTAAGGGTTAGGCTGTGGTTTCCCCCCTTCTTCGATCGTGGCTCTTCTGGTGCATCGGGACCGCCCCGTCGTTATCCGTAAAGTTCCGCGCCCCCGGCCTAAACGTCGATCATCTATCAACAAGTAGGGAATTTCTTTAGTCTCTCACTTCTGTGTATCATGTGGGGTGGGCGTTATTCTTGTCCTTATGGAATTGGTTGAACCAAACCTAAATGAAGATAATAAACGAAGTTCTAAAGAAAGAAGGGGAAGGGGTTGTGATCGTTGCTTATGCTTTATCTTGTGCTTATCCTTTTTGATTTGTGCTGGTTTATATTTCTTCTGGAAATTGAGCCCGTTGGTGGTCGTTGTATGTGCTCTGATGAATCCCCTCGTGATGTTTTAAATGAGTTGTTGAAATTGTGAACTCCGCTGTGAAATTGGTTAATCATGTATATCCGGCTGAATAAGTTGAAAGCACCAGGATCAACCCTTCTGTGATAACTCCCGGTTAGAATACACGGAATTTGAAATCATGGAGTGTGTTAAGTCTTTTAAATCTGAAAATCCCTGACTTGTGTTGGTAGTGGTAGTGGGTTGTTTTCCCTTCGGTCCGATTGCTGGAAATGTGGGAGGGGATGGGATCCCCTGTGCTTTTTTATACTCTCGGTGGCTATGTGAATTTGGGGGATGGGATCTCCTGTTGGTATGGATTCGGTGGTTGTGAGTTTTAAATCCGGGTGGTTACTTAAAATATCCCAAATTGGGGAGAGATCCTCTCTTAACAGAACCGGGTGTGAGTGTTTTGGTTGATCCTTGCTTTTGACGCTTTCCTTGGTTATGCTTATGGTAGTTGCCCAGTAGTGCTTAAAATCAATTGAACATTTTAAATGAACGTGAAACAAGAATGGGACAAATGGTTTTGTGGGAAAGGGCTGTGAACTGTGACTTGGGTGCAGTGGTGTTGTGTTCTGTAGGTTGGCTAGGAAAACCTAAGCTTTGGGTGAGTGTTTGTTACCTATATCTATACTTGTAGCTTTGTGTTTCTTATTCACGCCCACCCAAGTTGAGCACTCAGTGCCGAACACGCCCATTTATGGGGGAATGGTGTTTTTCCCAACACTATCCTTAGTGGCTGGTTATTAGCTCCTTTTATGCTCCCTTTCCCGGATATCCCAAGTATCTTCGGGCAGGCTGTGATGGCCTGAAGTCCATTATTAGCCCAAGAACCTCCGGGCGGGGTGTTGTGGTGGTTGGCTAGGTGTGTGCGGTAGGTGGTTTCCCAAGTGTCTTCAGGATGAGGCCCAGGTGTCTTCGGGCGTGGCGGTGGTTGCTCTGGCCTAGGTGTTTGCAGGCATGGTTACATGTGACAGTTGTGGCCCAGGTGTGTGCGGGCGGGATTCGACAGTGGGACTGCGTGTGGTTGTGGCCCAGGTGTGTGCGGGCGGGATTCGGCAGTGGGACTGCGTGTGGTTGTGGCCCAGGTGTGTGCGGGCGGGTGTGGCAGTGGGACTGCAGTGAGAATGGCGGGATTGGTCCGATGCGTAGGATGTCTCAATAACTAATGGGAAAGTGGCGCGGGGTACCCAAACATCGATGTGCTCTTATATATATATTACTTGACTTGAGTTATTTGGGGAGCGAGCCTTGGTGAGGCCTGGGATGGATAGTTTTCCTTGTTAGGTTTTTGGTTTACTCTTTCTCACGGGACTTTAGTACGTTCCCCCACTTGTGCACGAGAGTCTTGGTTTTCCCTACTGAGTATACTTGTATTCTCACCCTACGTATATAAAACTGCTTTCAGGTTTCCAGGAGGACTTCGGGGATCACGCAGGACCTTACTAGCTCTGAATTTTGGAACAGTTGCAGTTGTTTCTCTTTTTCTTTTGGTACTTACCTTGTGGTCACCTTTTTTTACACTTTGTGGCTTTCACTTTTGAAACATGCATGTGGGAATGGTTTACTTTTGGCTTTACTTTTCTTTTTACCTTGGTGTTGTCGGATTTTCTCCTCCTTATCTTTCGATCCTATAAACTAAAAAGGGTAATGCCTTCCATTTGCGAGGATTTCCTAAACCCTTGGTGCTAGTCGCCACTCCGGGACCTATTGAAGGCGGGTTTCGGGGGTCATTATCTCTCCTTCAACTTAAAGAAGGAAGGGCCTGGCAATCTGCTGACCCTTCCCTCCTTTTGGTGAAGGCGGGTCGTGACAATTGTGATTTTAATTAAAAAGTAAATTAATCATATTTTTTAAATTATTTTTAAAAAATGGATTTCATTAATGAACTATACTCATTGAAAAATGGTACTGGTTAATATTTGGTATTTTTCTAAAATTCTTGAATTTTTTATAATTAGTAAAATATTGTAATTTATTGTATATATACATTGTAAGTTTTATAAAATATTCCTAGAATCATTGTTGAGTTAAGAACCCTTTGATAAAACTCGCATGTACATATTTCTATTATTGGTCATGTAATCATTCCCGATTTTTTTATTATGTAAAAAAATAAATGAAATATTAAAATATTAAGAAATCCATCCTCCCCTCTACTATAGAAACCACCCCCACTCCCCTACTCTCTCCACTCCTATCAATATTTTTTCCTTCCATAAGTTCTACTAAAATATCTCCCCAATATCCTTCCCCACATCCATAAACCCTTTAACTCTTCAAAAGACAAAATCCTATCCCCTTAATAGGCTCTTAAGGAATATTAATTCAAGAGGAAAATTAATCTTTTTAATTCATTTCCTTTCTATTCAATTTCCTTTGTATTATTTCTTATCCTTACCTCTCTTCATCCAAATTTTTTGAAAAAACCATTACCATTTATGTACTGGAATTTTTTTATGATAATAGAATAAATTATTATCATCTAAACATTACACTTCCTTTATACTAGTAGTAAAAATTCCATTCGAGAAGTGTTAATTTTCCATATTCAAGGACGATGGGTTATCAATTTACATTATCATCTTCAATTCATCTCATAAAACAATTATTATGGTTGATCCAGAATATGATATATGTATTATGTCCAATCTATGATTCTGTAATATTTTTTTACACATGGTTTTGATTTATAAAAAAATGTGTTCATGGTGATAAAAAACTAATGGTTAAACCAAAAGGATATCTCTAACATATTATATAATGATTCATATTCACTTTAAGTAACAAAATTAAAATTACAACCATGTATCCTTTTGAATATTCAATAATAAAATATAGCTCTAATTTTGGGCAACCATCCTCACTTTTCCTGATTATCTGTTCATGTATATAAGTAAACCGATCACATAACAAACGGAACCGAACAATGAAATTAAACCTCTTAAACCATCAATAAGGCCATGAGTGAACATAGAAAAGGTTATTATAAACCAAATACATTAAAATATGTTCTAAATTTTTTTTAATTAACGTAATTAGGTTATTCTATTCATTAATATCATGTGGAGAACAATTTGGTACTTATGGTAATGGACTCTACCAGGACCTTCATTATTTCTTCAGATTTATCACTATTTATTTTTACCCAAATGATGTTATCTATTATTTTACGTAAATATTTTAATTGATTTTTTCATTCTCAAAAATCATTTATCAAGTCCCATTCATCATTCTATTTTTGGGATATACATGTTTTTAAATGATTCCCTCCTCTATTATTCTGAATAAGCAATCCTTTTTTAAGGGTAAATTCCGATGTCATACACATTTTCAAGTACACTTTATAATCTGTTTTTAAGGAACCATTATGTTTATGAAACCATTCATTTTATTGTGAAACATTATTGGATAACATATATTTTATATAAAATATTATTCCCTTTTTGTGTTTTAAATGACCTTCAATATTTTTCTTCAACCGCAATAAAATGTTTTTATTACAATGTTTCTTAAGAACTCTTTAAACATGTAATTACATCATGTTGAAATCACTTTTCATGGTATATGACTAGTCCACACTATTATTTTCAATGCATGATATAATTCCTTTCCTTCATGTACTTTTTTATGATACTCCCATTTTTTTTCTCTATGACATGATTATGGTAACCAATTATTAACATAGGTATCCCTTATGTGTATGTATGATTGATTAAGTATGATTATATAAGTGGAAAGAATATTCATGAACATGTTTTTATGGGTGCAAACAAATTGAACTACAATGAATTGGTTAATGTTGAGTCTAATTAGACATTATGTGCAACATGATTGCTTGTTATCCATGAATTGTGTTATCATGTGAAACGATCTCAACAGTTAGCCTTGACATGTGCTACCATGTGCAATGGTCAAGGTGGTTAACCTTGAATTGTGATCCTATATTTGAAACAAACCATGACTGTTGATAAATTAATGTTTTATATTGCTACAACATTATTATGATTTCATGATTTTGTAACCCCACCTAATATATGATATGGTTTCATATGTTCAATTACATTATATACCCTTTTATATCATTATGTCATGCTACATAACCAATATACAGAAGCTTTTTTCTTATACATATTACCATAATAAGATTTTAGTTCATCCCGTTCTTCATGTTATCCCCAGGTAATCCTATGAATATGGGGGAATAAAATGGACATTTGGAGCTCATTATGGATATTAAATGTAATTTTTTTATAATGTTTGATTACGTAACCAGTTTTCCAAGACAATTTATTTTACGATCCTTGGATTTTAATTTGATGTTTAATTATTCGTAAAATCAGGTAATATTGTATGTAAAAGGCCGGGTTCTCTATAGTTAGTATTAAATGATGGTTTAGTTATTTTTTAGATTAGGAGTGGATCACTTATATAAAAACCATAGGGATGAGACTAAATATAATAAAACACCCATAAGTTTTGGTAAGTATAGGGTATGTTTTTTATCAAGAAAATACATCCTAGTTTGGAAACAAGTAGGTAGAAGTTGCTCTAGAAAATATAAATATATTGTTAAAACTCAAAAACACTTCTTTGGGATTCACTCGAATGGGAACTGGTGCACCAAAACGGGCCTTGCTGCCCTCTTGGTTTGACACACCCTCAGAATATGATCTGGTAAATTCATGAGCATTGTTCAAACCACTATTAAGGGAATAAGAAAATAACCCTTATGTATATAAGTTATGAAACAGATCAAGGATAGCCTAGATTTAATCATTGGCAATCACATTTAAGCATATACAGTTCCTTTACAAGTTTATTCTTTTATGTTTAATGTTTCCTTTGATGCTTACCAGTTAGGTATTCAATCCCTCAACTTTTTTCACATTAGCATGTAAAATAAAATTTTTTGAGAGAAATTTCAAAATGGGTAAGAATGTTAAACCCCAAGGATTTAATAATAAATATAATGAAATACATGATACACAATGTATATGTAAAACAAAACATTCTTAAAAAAATAAATTTATAACCTCAATGTTAAAAAAATGATTATTATTCTGTGTTTCCAATTTTGAAAATCTGACATACACGATTGCGTTTTGTGTGATGTTTTGGGGTATGATGGATAAAAAATATTTTTTAGTGAATATTAACCTACCCTTATGAATAGTAACATGACCATTGTGAATAGTAATTCGTCCAAAATAATAGTAACCTCAACCATGAAAATATAAATAAAATATAGGCATATTATAAGTAATAATATGACCATAGTAAAAATATTACTGTTTTTATAAATCACAAATAATTAATTAAAACTAATTAATTAATTTAAAATAAAATTTACTTTCTTAAAATGTGTTTATAAATTAACAATTTATGTCTTCTATTTTTAAGATAATATTTTAAGACCTTATCCAATTTATTAATAAATTATAAAATCATTTATTGTTTTAAAATCTATATTTTTCATTTAAAATTAATTTAAATTATAATTATAAATTTTCATATTATAAAATTTGTTTCCAAGAAAAATGGAATTAATTTTTGGATTATATTCAGTAAAAAATGGTTGCGGTTAACTTTTTTATTTTTCTATAATACATGAATTTTTTATGAATAGTAAAATACAATAATTTACCATATATATACATTATAATTTAAATGCACTATTCCTAGCATCATCATTGAGGTAAGCACCCAGGGTTAGAAATCCCAGGCACATATTACACTTTCTTTTCATGGAATCATATATATTTCGTGTATTATGGGAAAAAATAATGTAATGATTAAAATATAAAGAAAACACTCCTCCCTCCACTATAAAAACCACACACACTCCCTATAACTCGTCATTATCTCAAGCATTGTGCCTTGCCTATGTTGTTCTAAAATATCTTCCCAAGATCCTATACCACGTCTATCTACCATTAGTATCTTGAAAATACAAAATCATCTCAACTTAAGAGGCTCTCGAGGAAGATTATTTGAAGAGGTAAATTCATATTTTCTATTCTTTTACATTCTATTCAAGTTTATTAGTTTTCGTTTCAATCATTACCTCTCTTCATACTAATATTATGAAATCTCATTTAATTTAAAATTAATGGATTTTTTATCGATAATTTTATATTTTATTATCATCTATCATTTTCCCTTCTTTTATACTAGTAGTAAAAACACCATCTTTGATGTGTCAATTTACCACATTCAAGGATGATGGGATTTCAATTTCCATTACATTCTTCATTTCTGATCGGGAAACTATTCTTATGTTTGATCCATATTTATATATATATATTATGTCTCATCTATTTTTTTGTTATCATTTTCTTTTATAAAACAAAATGTATTCATGGTGATCAAAAACCACTAATTAATCCAAAAGTTTGTCAATAATGGTTAATATAATGAATACTCTTCACTCTAAGTAACCAAATAAAATGTACAACCACGTAACATTCTTAATTATCAATAAAAAATATAACTCCAATTCTGAAAAAATGTACTGTATTTTCATGACAATTTTTTCATGTATATAAGTAAACCGATCATTAATCAAATAGACCCTAACAATGAAATTGAACCTCTTAAACCATCTAAATGATCATGAATGAACATAAAAAGGGTATACTAAATCAACTACATGTAAAATAGGTTATGGAATTATTAATTAATTGTCCTAATTTGATTATTCATGTCATCAAAATCATGTGGAGAAAACCTTCAGACATAAGGTAAGGGACTCTACCTGAACCTTCATTATTCCTTCACCTTTCTCTCTCTTTTTTAACCAAATAATGTTATCATTTTTATGTAAATATTATAATATTTTTTTACCTGATCCAAAATCATGTACTAATGTCCATTCATCATTTTATTTCTTGGTTATACATGTTTTTAAAGGATTCCCTCCTCAAATATTCCCGATAAGCAATCCCATTTTAATGGAACTTTCTGAGTTCTTACACATTTTCAGGTACGATGTATAATTTATTTTTAAGGAATCATTATTTTAATAAATCCAACCATTTTATTATGAAAACCTTATTTGTTCACTTTATTTTTATATGTAATCTTATTACATTTTTGTGTTTTAAATATCAATTGATAATTGTCTTCAACCGCACTAAAATGATTTAATTTTAAAGTTTTTAAGTACTCTTTTTACATGTTATTAAATCATGTTGACTTCACTTCTCATGGTATACGAATAGTCCACCCTATGGTTGTCCATGAATTATATAATTCCTTTCCTTCTTAACATTTTTATAATACTCAATTCTTACTATGGGTAACCCTTATGTTTATGTATGATTAATTAAGTGTAATTATATAAGTGGAAATCATATTCATTAACATGTTATGATGGTAGTTCCTAGTTAGTGCTCCAAATCATTGGGTAAATTTGTCTCTAATGAGCCGTTATGTTCAATGATCTTGGTGTTTAGCCTGGAATTTCACTACCATGTGAAACGATCTTGTCTGTTAGCCTTGACTGTGCTTCCATGTGCAATGGTCATGGTGGTTTTCCTTGACATGTTATCCTATAAGTGAAACTAATCATGTCTCATCCAAAATTCATGTTTTTTGTTTCTTCCACGTAACGATGATTACATTATTTTATTATCCCAAGTTACATATGTTGTTGTTCTATATGTTCAATTACGTTATATGACCTTTTATATAATTATTTCATGCTTTCTAACCAATGGGATAAAGATTTATTCTTATGTATATTTCATTATTAGGCTTTTAAATCATCCCTTTGTTCATTTTAACACCACGTTATCCTATGAAGATATATGAACACAATGTATGTTATGAGCATGTTATTGAGATAAAATATAAAGTTGTTTTTAATGATTTGTTATTTTCTATCTAGTCTTCTAACACAGTAGACTTTATTATCCTTGTTTCCTAATTTGATGTTTAATTATACTTAAAAGCATATAATTATTTATGTAAAATTCAAGGGATTCTATAATGGTCTTCCATAAAATTAAATTATATTTTTTATAATTGATTAGATATTTGAATCGAAATGTAATATTTTTCTAATAATACCACATTCAATTTTGTTCACGAGGAATATTATAAATAGTAAAAATTTGTCAATGTGGTTATGTTTGAAATGGGTTTACCATGGGTTAATCTAAGAAATAAGTTTCTGTTTGACATCAAAAAATTTATAAATCATTTTTTTGTAAATATTTGGTATAAATATAATTCCACATTATAATATATATCCATTTTTATATCTTACCTTGATTAATATATTTTTATATTTTATTCTTTTATGAAATTACAAGTTTATCCTCCCCCCACTTATAAAATGACACAACTCATTTTTATTATTTTACCACTTTGACCCATATAGAATGAACAAAAACATAAAAATTACATTCTATACATTCATATACATAATTTTTTGGTTTTTGTAGTCTTACAATTCCATTCCAAGGGTCGTTAAGAAATTATCTAATGGTGGCCTACCGAGGGATATGTAATCATCCTACCAGAAAAATTTCATATTATTTATCCATATACCTCTTGTAAATATATGATATTAATCATAATATAAAATCTTCAATATCCTAAATATACAAAAATGTTATTAAAATTATGGAACCACCATTATTCATTATATTTTCTATCAAATGGGAACATAAATTATCACTCTTCCATGTGTGTGGACTATATCCTCCTTGTTGTGATAGAATTAGATTTCCATAATCATATTTAATCGATGGTTACTATAATGGGTTTAATGTTATTTATGCTTGGGAAGAATACCTTTTTTTATTATGAATGAAAATACCACTTTCTATCTCGGGAGAGGGAGACCCATTACATGGCTCGTAGGCTCAAGACCAAGTGACCAATGAATATGGCTTGAAGTCCTAGTGAAACTTCATACCTACATTACCATAAATTGTTTCAGCAAGAATGCATAATTCTTGTTTCACTGCCTATAATATATATCCTCTAATGGGCTTTCCAGGATTTGATACCTAGTATTTGGGATGTAGGATTATGAGGTTTACCAGTACGGTGCCACCCCAACATCATTGGAATAGTTTTTATATATAATATTAATTATATAATTTTGAATATATAGTTTTAAAATGATATATTACTTATTACCTTATTATCCATTGGAAAATAGTAAATTCACTTGTGGATATGTGTTGGATATCATCATCATGATAAAATGTGATTGGTTTTTTATTTTTTCGTTACATTGTTGGAAATATAGATATTTATACAGAATATATATTAAATATATTAATTATTAATTATTTTTTAAAATAGATATTATTATTTACCTTTTCTACATTCAAACTATTGAAATGTGAAGAAAAAATTAGGCGTACGTGTAGGATAACTTTTCCTTTAATGGTGTTATTTATTTTTCAATATGTTCCGGTTTTGGATGAATATAAATATTTTTAAATATTAAAATATAGAATATTATTATCAATATTCATATTCATTAATTGGTGGAACCCTGATCAAAGGGGTCCCCATAATAATTAAATGGGAGAATGATATTTAATCTGTTTAGATTCTAGAAATCAGAACTGTTATTATTTTTCTCAAGGGTAACATTTTTTTTATAATTAATGAAAAACGAGTTTATTTTATATAGAAAAGTTGAAATAATTTTATTCAAATTGAAATTTTTACCAATAATCATCACCCTCAAATATCATAATGTAGAAATTTTAGTTACCACATATTGCCTCTTTATAGATTCTCCACGTGCTAAGGATGCTAAACTGGGAGGCAATGTTCTATATGATAATAGGATATAGAAGTATGGTGTTCTTTATGATGATGGGAGGGAAACAAAGATTGTGAAAAGTACTAATGGGGGTAGAAAGAAGGGATCCATATTCTATTGGGAGGGATAATGATCAATCATCAGGTGTTTATGTGGTAGAGGGACCATCAACTATTAGTTGACTAAGATTAGTGTAATGTTTCATCATTAGAATTCCTACCATTTAAACTAGTAATAATAAATTTAGAACATTTATTTCAAGAAATTATTATAGAAAAAGATATTTAAATATGATAATAGATTCACAATACTGAAAAACACAATATACCTAGGTAATAAAATGAATTAGTTCATATAAAAACAAATATAACATTAACAATTTTTAAAATTTAACCATTTAGCATAAAAATATATTTTTGTATGATAAAAAATCCAGTGTACTATAAATGAAAAACATATAATGTAGGTGGTCAATAAGTTAATTGATTTCAACACATACAATAGTTTTCAACTTAAATTATATCATTACCATTCTCTATAATTACTTTATTTACTTTATTCAATCGTGAAAAACAAATATTTTAAATTTCATGATTGAATAATAATACAGTTTATGGATATTGACGGTATTCAATATCAGATGTTAAATATTTTACACCATCACCCATATCAGTGATATATCTTAGTTTTAATAGAATCATATAGAATTCACCATTCACCCATGAAATATTTAACATAATATTCCATTTTATCACGTTAAGAGAACATATACTGATCATGTAATTGATAGTCATCTACATCAATCATGAAAGTGAATAATAACGAAGTATATTGAAAGTAATCACTTTTAGACCACCATGTAATATCTATCTATACTAATTTGAATGAAATAACTACAAAATTAATGTTTATATATAATTTGATAATATATGTAAACATTCTAGAGATTCCATATTTTGAAATTATAAATATACCACCATTTACATTTTAAAAATATATATGCTTAATCGATTATATGAAATTTGAATCCATTCAAACTATAATAATAGAATATTTTGGCCCCTTTTATTAGACCACAATATATATGCATCATATATGTTTTTAACTCAGACTAACTATTAGTATTTAGGTTCTAAAAAAGGAATATATATTAATATATTCAACAAAATATATGTGATAAACTAATATACATATTTATTGCAATATTTATAAATATAAACAATCTGAAAAACATTAAAATATATATTTATTCACATATTTTGTTATATCTTTCTCATTTCATGCTTTAATTATTATTCTACTATTTCATTTCATCCTAATTTATTCAATAAATTGAAACTCAATTTCACTATTCAATATCACACATCAAAAATATTGTAATAATTCCATTTATGTTATTGTAATATTTGAGATAATACCAACGAATCAGTCAATTATAGGAATGATTTTTAATTTCTTTGGTAGTTTAGATTGAATTGATATATCATCATCACATTAAATATATTGAGTCATGTCTCAATATCATAAACGTATCTTGAAAGAAATTTAACATACTTATATTTTAAACTTCCATAAAAAATAGAGCTTTCAGGTTGAGTTTTATTATTCATGAATGATTTTAAATGACCCAGGTAACTATCAAATAAAAGAATTAAACCATAGTGATTTACTTAATGAAATTTTCCCCAATTTAAAACAAAAGGTAAAAATTATATAAATAATTTACCTCTAAATTCAATATATCCATCAATAATATACATGACTTCTTAATTTAGTTTCACTGACCAAATGCATAATTAAATGAATTATGAAAGTACAACATGATGATGGAACATCAACATCATTGAAAAATATGTTAGTAAAAATATTTCTTTATGGTTTTTAATAATAGTTTGTTTTTGGATTTTTCTATTATTATTTTCCAATGAATGTAGATAATTAGAGTACAAATATAGTATCATTTCAGGTAACAATATTTATAATTCCATTGGTAGTAATAATTGTAAAAGAAAACGTGAATCATGAATTTTATACCCATGTAACCTACAATGGTTTAAGTCATCCCACCATGATATAGTACATGAATATCCATTAGATGCTATCATAACTCTTGAGATTCAACGGATTGTTTCTTTATACCTATATTCCATTTCAAAAATTTCTGATGAATACTTTCAGTTCTCTTCTATGCATATATAATGATTTATATACATGCTTGTATGTAATTTCCTACATTCTGATGGTACCTCAGTTTTCCATTCTCATTATGTAATGTGAAGACAAAAATGTCATAAACATTTTACTTAATATCGATAACATCACGATAAATACACAACTAATTAAATTCACAATATATAAGTTTCCATAATATACTTTTTTTATTGACTCATTCGAATTTAAATTGTTGGTGAACTTCGAACTTATTTCCCATGATCATTCTAATAATAAACCGGACCAAATTCTCTATCATTGTTTGCAAGTCATTCTAATATTTCAGAACCTATCAAGAACATTGGAGGTCACCTATGATGAATATACCCATTGAAATTTTACTTGTTCAACGAAAATCTATAAGCCGAATTAATATTTATGAAATAAAACATGATGAAATTTTTTTTATAGGGTAGTCATTTAGGAGAAAAATAAATTTCACATATTCAAAAATAAAAACATGTGTAAGTGTTATGATAATGTAAGTTGACATGTCCAGGGAAGTTACTAAGGATCTATATTAGAGTAACATGTATTTTTAAAAAAATTCTATAAATTTCATAATAATTCTCAATATTGTTTCTCCATAACTCATATAATTATTCAATTAGTGGATTAACGTATACATAAATATTATTTCTCATAATTTTTATTTCCAAAATAATCATTGAAATAATAAAATAAATCCTTTAAATATATATCCTTGAAAGTAGATTGAATGTTTTTAAAACAACCCTCAAAATATAATATTATTACTCAAAGATCAAAATGGGTTGAATTAATAAAAATCCAATCCTAATCACACATTCCTAGGATTAGATAAGAAATACGGATGTGATGAATCAAATGTTGTCCATGATTTCAAATCTCTTATATGTTGGATTAGCTCATCATTGTTATTGTCCCCAGAATTCCACATCATGTTCACATTTGTTTTCAACATCATGAATAATATTTACAATAATGGTTTTAAATGGAATTAACAAAAAACCATTCCAATTGTGTTTTTATTGTTCTTCTTCATAGTTTTATATTAATTCAGACTTCCAAATTCACCCATTGTTTACAATCTATAAGTATATTAGTTTTTAAAATTATTTCTACATTAATACTATACCCAAATAATAATATAATCATTAGTATAAGCATGTATTTATGTATAATTTAGAAGGGAATTTTTAAAAAGAAATTATCAAAAAAATTCAATGGATCTTAGAACTGTAAAATGAGTCACACAACATTTTCAATTTCATAAACATCAAAATATTTGAAATTCCACAAAGGTATTTGATATGATACAACATCAATAGAAAATAATTTTTTTTTGAATATTTTAGACTTCCAACATAGTGCTCTTTTGTATCACCCCAAGGTTTGGAATATAAATAGTGAATTAATTTTTAATCTATCCCTTAAACACATCTTTTCCTCTACTGTGTATTGAAATTCAAAAAATGATCATCTAGAGTTTTGACCAGTAAGTCATTTGGAGTCTGATAGAACAAACGTGATTTTTGGTGAAAAATAACATACCATTAAGAATATTAATATGACCCTTATGAATTGTAATTAATGATATTGTTTTCATTCATTTGGTAATAAGATAATGAGATATCAAATAATTTTTCAATGTGATATAAAACTAATTATACATTAAAATCGATATTTTTCAAATTACATATGATATTATTTAAAAATTAATGAAATAATATTTAGAATTATTTTTTGAAAAATGGAGTTCATTTTAAAATTATACACTTAGAAAAAATTTATGGTTGATTTTTTGGGATTTTTCTAAATTACTTGAATTTTTCATGAATAATAAAAAATACAGTTTTGAGTTTTCGGTAGTTAATGAAATCATAATGACATAATAATTAATCTAAAATGATGATCAATTTTTGTACATTGTTATATTTCATGAGGTTTCACATGTGGTTTAAACCAGGGAAAATATAATGGGGAATCATATGGTTTGGTAAAAACCACTAATTAGGCGTTACATTGAAATTATTAAAAAAACTCCCTCTCTTTTTCTAAAAATACCGACTCGTCCATACGTTTTATATCATTAAAAATACCAAATCCCCAATTATGTGGTGATTTTACCTCTATATTATTCCTCCCAAGGTGTTCATAAGCCACTATGGTCCCAAACATCAAGTTAAATGAGTTACTCTACAAGGTAATGGAATTTTTCACCCTCCTATTTTAGTTGACACTTCGTTTATGTAATCTCTTTGAATTTCATTTATCATATGTTGGAGTTTTATTTTATGTATTCCTATTACTATCCGTTTTTATTTACATTTGATTATATAACCATTTAACCTCATCATTTCATTTTATTATATTTCAAGCGACGCTGTTAGGTTGCCGAATTTTCATAAGGGATCTCTCAACTTATCTTTTATTTTCATGTTCTTCTCTTTTCTTTTCCTCTCCTCACATCCTCTATCCAAATGACAATGATAACACCAGTATCATATATATAATATAAATATGTCATGTTAATGGACTAACAATCATTAATATCCTCTCTATCTCACTCTCCCTCTTTTAGTTTATAAACAAAATCAATGTCCCTGAGGATCCAATTTATAGCCTTTGAGGATGACGAAGATTCATTCTTCAATTTCTCCTTAACATCTAGTCATGAAACGATTTTTATGGTTGAAAAAGACTATATTATATGTATAATAACCAAATTAATATTCAGGAAGTAGTATATGTACATATTATTAATTCATAAGACCAAACTAGTTCCTAATAATCAAAATACCGCATAAATAATCTTAGTGAATATCATTAATAATTCATCTATTGATTCATCCTATTTCCATGTAAAAAAATGATATAAATGAACATTAACACATAAGGATCATATTAATTAATATGTAATTTTATTTCTAGATATTACATCGATTCCACATGAACTCCATTACATAAAAATAAGACAACCGATTATGAAAATCAAGAAAACAAACACTCTTGAACGATAGAATTTGATTCTATAACTTATCAATATTGACATAAATGAACTTAAAATAATTAATAAAAAATAAAAAAAATGTCTAATATGTTTATAATTATGTAATTATGAGTATAATCTCATATTCCTGGACCATAAGTTCAAGAGGGGAAGGCATTTGGACATAATGTAAGGGTTTTCCGCCCGAACTTCCATTTTCATTTGGGTTACTTTTATTGTCAATTAACATAATGAAAAACTTGTGTATTATTATTTACTAATAAAAAACAATTTTTTGGGTTGTATAAATTTTTTCCAACTAGAATATGTCCTTATTTTAAGGATCGTTACACCCTTTTAGAAGGAAAATTTGAAATTAGTTATGAAATACAAGCCTGATCCAGGGGAATTTATCTAATTGTTACCTATTTTTAAAGGAACTATAGAATTTTTTCTGGAAACCATTATATTTATAAAATCAATAATTATATTATGTAAATAATATTTTAATTATCTTCTGGTTTTATACAAATAATTTACCAAAATAACTCTTCTTTTCAAAGGAAAATAGTATTTTTATCTTACGATTTACTCAAAAATTTTATAAGAGTATCTTCATCTATTTCAACAATCTAATTGATTACTATGTATTATTGGGATTATTATTCAATGATATATCCTACCATATTTAATTTAATTTTTTATGATTATTTTGGCTCTGAATGTGCTATCTTAAAACCATTCACAAATTTACTCTGAATGGTTAGTGTTTATGCTTAAAATTTGGGAATGTTATTTGTATTTCATATATTAATTTTGATATGAATGTATATGTTTTTTATGTTTATCCCCATCCATATGATGAATTCATTAGACATAGTCTGTTTCTGGTGGGGCATGCTACACCCCCTCGGTGCATCGGTAGGTCTTAGGAGACAAACTACAGTCTTTGCACAAGGCCTTGATAAAATGATTATTTATGGTCTAGGCACAGGGATTTGGAGGTATAGTTATATTGTCCTAAATTATGCATTCCCTCATTATGAAATTATTATTGATGGTTAATTTTTTTATTCGACTAGTAGAATACCCATTATTATGATATGTTATGGAAATATTTACTTAGCTCATATTTTTTCCATGTTATGTTCTAGTTTATTTTTAAAGGAATGTGTTTTCCATTATTCAACATATCTAATATTTATTTTATCTTCCAATATATTTCATACCCTTAATTAGTGTTTTAGCTAACCCATTTGTTATGTTTTATTATATCTAGACATGATGGATTTTATTATGAATTACATGCTGAAATAACCTAGGGTTAATGAAGTCTTCTAAGGATTTTCTAAGTTGTTTTTCATTTAAATTTGTAATGTTGAACTGATTTATGTAACTTGTTTCCAATAATACTAAAATACCCTGTCCTTCATGATTCATATTCCTTGTTTATATGCCAATGTATCCAAATAAGGAACCGACTCTGGGCAACTGGGGCCAGGTCCTTACAGTTGGTATCATAAGAAGTTTAGTAGAAAACATGACAACAAGATTAGAAAACATAGATTAGGGAAGATTACCTATGATATTATTTGAGGATAAATAGAAAAGAACGTCCTGGTATTTTTCTAATCAACAGATTACTTGTATATTTCATGAAATACATCTCTGTCTGGATATGAGCAGGTAGAGGTTGTTCTGGCACAGATGTACCAAGGAGTAAAAGCTCCGACATGGAGTTTTGAGCTTGAACAAGGGTATGATGGTACCAGACAATGGGCCTTGTTGCACTCTTGGATACGACACACCATTGGGATATGCTGATGATAATTCACATTTCATTTACATTCCATTATGAAGGATTTAAATGTACAATTTTCCTCATTGAAACCATTTGTGTGATTATGGAACTAGCCGTGCATAAGATTTCAATTTGTGCTATGTATTTTGTTATGTTACGATTATATATTTTGTTTCATAACTTAATATAGTGTATACCATTGTCTAGAGATGGTGGATAGTGTAAGGAAATTAAAATGTATGAATGCACGTGTCCCCAATAGGCATTTCACTCCGATGCAAGATAATGATCTTGGATATGGGGCTGTGACTAGTGCTCAACAACTCATAAATACACTGGGAAAACATACTTAGGTTATTAATAGAATCCTTACCCTTATGGAGCATCTGGATCCACCACATGGAGGACCTATGTTAGATCTCTTTATGTGACAACAACCTCCACAATTCAATAGAACTACAAACCACTTTGTAGATGAGTAGTGGATATGTTCCATTGAGATGATATTTCTCACTTTTGGATGTAACAAAATAGAGAAGGATGTCTTGGATTGTTATCTTCTAATGGGAGATGTGGATTAGTGGTGGTCATTAATCCAAAACACCATTGAGGAGGAAGAAATAGGAGAGATGTAATAGATATATTTGAAGTAAATATTCTTAGAAAATTTTTTCTCTTGTGAACAACAATAATATATAGAGAGGTAATTCATGAATCTGAGGTACAAGGGGGATGAATATTTTTCCATGTATGAAGAAAAAATTACAAGGTTGTCAAGGAATGTTGTGGACTATATATGTAATCCAAGGATAAAAATTGATCAACACATTTATGGTATAAAAACATTCCTCTAAAAGTCTCTACTTTCCCAACGTTTCTCATTGTATGAAGATATATTCTAAAGTGATATCACGATAAGAAAAGAATTCTCTATGTAAATTGACATTATGGGAATGCATTAAAAGAAGAGGGCTGCTGAAAACTTTGGGAAGGGATATAATGGAATGGGGAAGAAGGGAAGAGTTGAATTTACATCGGGTGGTAATTGTGGGAAGAAACACCCAGGCACTTTCCTGAAGGGAATGTGATTCTATTACATGTGTGGAGAAAAAGGCCACCTATCACGGGATTGTATGTGGGAGAATGAAGCTACCAATTTTTGGTGCTACAATTTCAATGATATTGGACATTATGCACATGAATTTCCCAAGAATCTGGAAAATATTCCCCAAAGAATGCCAAGGGAGGGATTCCAAGCTTATGTGGTCACAACTATAGAGGTTGAAGTTCCTATCGAAGTGGTGTTAGGTACATTGATCATTTCATAAAACATAGCCAATTCTTTATTTTATTCAGGATCTTCACATTCATTTATATATTCATAGTTTTCCAAGAAACTTTTATATGTCAAATTTGATTTAATAAATGAGTTATCCATTATAACTTGTAGTGGATGTATCATTGCAACAAAGGGGTGTCGATTATTCCCCCTCATGACACATAAATGTGATTTATTTTCTAACCTTTTCATTATACCAATAGTTTACTATGATATAATTCATGGTATTAAATGGATGTAAAATTATGATGTGAAGATCTATTGCGAGAATATGGAAGTTGCAATTTTTTTCAATGGTGTAAAATCTATTGTTTTTAGAGAAGAAAACTCTCCACTTGATTCTCATATAGCTCCACCCCTGGTAGCTCTACTGAATTCAATTATTGGGGAGAAAGGGAATGAAATAAATTGGTGTGAGGAGATGAATGTATAGATAACGTTTGTATATATTGTGAAAGAATATGTTGACATCTTTCCATAGACATACTCCAGAGATAAAAATTGTGTTTTATATTGTCTTAATTCCTAGTTCAAGGTCCATATCAATGACCCCTTATCAAATGACCATTGTAGAGTTAGTGGAACTAAATAAACAACTAGAGTAATTTAGTGATAAAGGACTTATTCTACCTAGTGATTCTCCATGGGGATCACATGTCCTCTTTGTCAAGAAGAATGAACGATCCATGATGTTTTGAATTGATTACAGGGAAATAAATTATATTACTGTAATGAATAAGAATTATCTTCCATGAATTGATTATTTATTTGATCAACTTCATTGAGCCCAATATTTTTTGAAGATTGATCTTTGATCTGGATATCATCTATTGCTTGTAAGGAAGGAATACATTCCAAAAACAGAATTTCGAACCAGGTATGGGCATTATGAGTTTACAGTAATTCCTTTTGGACTAACTAATACACCATATTTTTTCATGGACTCAAGAATAGAGTCTTCAAGGAAAATATTGATGACTATGTAGTGGCGTTTATTGATGATATCATGGTATACTCTAAAATCCATGAAGATCATGAAAATCACTTGTGCACTATTTTGAAGATACTTAGAGGAAATAAAATATATGGGGAGTTTAGAATGTGTGATTTTTGGCTCCAATCATTCTGCTCTCTAGGAAACATTGTCTCTAATGATAGAATATATATAGATCATGTGAAGACAAAGGATGTTAAATAATGACCTACTCCAACGAACATAACCGAGGAACATAGATTTATTGGTTTAGCAAGTTATTATCAGTGTTTTATTTATAACTTCACCCGTTTAGCTAACCTAATGGCCATGCTCACACGAAAAGGGGATATGTTCTAATGGGAAAAGGAATGTGAAGAATGTTTTGAATAATTGAGGAGATGTTTAGTGAATTTTTTAGATTTTTCTAAATTACATGAATTATTCGTGAATAGTAAAAAAATACAGTTTTAAGTTTTCAGTGGTTTAAGGACATAATAAATAAAATAATAGGCTTGTAGATTTGTGTATAGTGACATATTACAAGATTTGTAATATGTGTCTAAAACCATGGTAAAACCCCATGGGAAAGGCCATGGTTTGGAAAAACCCAATAACGAGGCGTCCCTTCGAAATTATTAAAAATCTCCCTCTATTTTTCTATAAATACCCACTCATCTATATATTTTAATTCATTAAAAATACCAAATCATAAAATATCTAGTGGTTTTAACTTTCTATGAGTCCATAAATTGTGTCTTTAATCCCCCAAGGTCCCATCCTTCATGTTATAGGAGTTACTCTACCAGGGAAGGGTATTCTTCACCTTCCTCTTTTAGTCGACACTTCTTTTATGTTATCTCTTTGAATTTCATTTACCATATGATGGAGTTTGATTTTATGTATTCCTATTACTATACCTTTGGATTTTCATATACTGATATACCCTTTTTCTCTCATCATTTCAATTTATGAAATTTTAAGCGACGTCAATAGGATTCCTAATTTTTATAAGGGATCTCTCAACTTTTCTTTTATTTTGATGTTCATCTCTTTTCTATTCCTCTCCTCACATCCTCTATAAATAAGACCCTGATAACTCCAGTATAATCTATATACTAAATCTATATCTTGTTAATGGACTAACCATCCTCAATATCCTTTGTCTATCTCTCTCTACCTCTTCTATTTTATAAATGAAATCAACGTCCATGAGGTTCCAATTTATAGCCTTTGTGGGCCACGAAGTTTCATTATTCGTTTTATCATTCATTAATGGTCATGAAACCATTTTTATAGTTTCAATAGACTATTATATATGTATTATAATAAAATTATTATTCATAAACCTATATATGTACATTATATTAATTCATAAGACCAAACTAATTCCTAATAATAAAAATACCGCTTAAATAATCTAAGGGAATATTATTAATAATTAATCTAATGATTCATCCTATTTGCATGTAACCAAATGATATAAAATACCATTAAAACATATTTATGTCCATAAATAATATGTAATTTCAATTCTGGATATTTACATCAATTCCACATGAACTCCATTACATAAAAACAAGAGAACCGATTATGAAAATCAAGAAAACGAACACTCTAGAACGACAGAATTTGATACTATAACTTTTCAATAAGGACTTAAATAAACTAAAATAAATTATTATAAACTGAATAAATTCCTAAGAAATTATGAATTAATTTATTAATGTGTACAATTTTATATTATAGGACCTTAAGTTCAAGAGGGGAACACATTGGGACTTAAGATAAGGGGTTTTTCCACCCGAACTTCCATTTTCATTCTGGTTACTTTTATTTTATAATTACCTCAATGAATCTATTGTGTAATATTATGTACTTCTAAAAAATTATGTTTTGGGTTATATATATGTTTTCCTATAAGAATAGTTCCTTATTTTATTTATGGTTACACGTTTTAAAAGGAACTTTCGAAATTAGTTCCCAAATACAAGCATGATCCTATGGAATTTCTCAAATTCAAACATATTTTCAAGGTATATCTATAATATGTTTTTGCAAACCATTATCTTTATAATATAACTCGTTTTATTACAGAAATAATTTCTTACTTCACTTCTTTTTTTATAAAAATATTTTTCCAAAATAACTCTTCTTTTCAAAGGAAAAAAGCATTTTTCTGAAGATTTACTCGATGATTTTATAGAAGTATCTTCCACTATTTCAATAAACTCTATGATTATTATGTATTATTGGGATTAGTATTCCATTATATCTCCAAAAATATTTACTTTAATGGTTTATGATTACTTTTGTTGTGTATGTTCTATCTTAAAACCATTCACTAATTTACTCTGAATGGTTACTGTTTATGCATACTGTTCATTGAAAGTTATTTTTATTTCATATATTAATTTTGATATGAATGTATATATTGTTTATGTTTATTCCCATTCATATGAGTTATCCATTGGACATATTATTTGTTAGGTGGGGCCCTCTATAGCCCTCGATGCCTCGGTAGGTCTCATGAGACAAACTATGGTCTTAGCACAAGTCCTTGGCAAAAAGATTATTTATGGTCTTGGAATGAGGAATTAACGGTATGGTTATATAGTCCTGCAATATTCATTACCTCATTATGAAATAATTGTCGATGGTTCATGTGGTTATCTGACTAATAGAATACCCATGATTATGTAATGTTATGTCAATATTTACTCAACTCATATTTCTTCCATGTTATGTTCTAGTTTATTATTAAGGGTATGTGTTTTCAATTATTCACCATATTTACTGTTAATGTTATATTCCACTATATTTCATACCCTTACTAAGTGTTTGAGCTCACCCATTTCTTATGTTTTATTTTCTAAGGACATGAATGATTTTATTATGAATGTCATGCTGAAATAACCAAGGAGTTATGGAATTTTTCTAAGGAGTTTCAATGTTTTTTTTTTCATTTAAAGATATAATATTGAACTTATGTATGTATCTTGTTTCCAAAAATACTAAACTACATAGTCCTTCAGGATTCATATTCCTTGTTTATATTCCAATGTAGCCAAATAAGTCATCAGATCTGGGCAACTTGGGTCAGGTCCTTACATCTTGATTCCCACCATTAACTAAATAATCCAACACATTAGTCTACTTAGTGAGGTTATCTCTTATATCAGTATCTACAACATTAATAATATGACCCAATGACATGTTACCATTTTGATCTATTTATTCTATAGTCCCTAAAACATCATTTTTCAAGTCACTATTTATAGCACTCTCAATTAGGCATTCTAATATTTTTTTGATGTTTTGATGTTACCATGAAATTCTAAAAGTATCAATGTTGAGGTTTTTCATTTCATTTTTAATTGTTGATGATGTTATGAGATCATTATTTTTATAGAAATTTTTTCTCATACATTTCATAATATTTGATACTCTATACTAGATACATCACAAATATAGGTAAGGGAATTTAATATATAACAAGTGTTCATAAAATTCATGTCCCTTTCATTATATTATATATATACATTTAGGTAGTAAAAATCATGTTTTTTAATCAATAGATCAGATTGAAATTGAAAAATATATAAACTATTCTAAATACTTATCATATTGAGATGTGTTCTTTTGTAATTTGATCTAGGTATTATACATATATTGCATATGGCCTACGATTTATTAAGGAAAATAAAAACACATAATAAATAGTATGTAATTGAAAAAATTTACTAATGTATTCAAAACAAACAATATAAATATTTATTTAGGAAGATTAATTTGATTATGTTTTTGAATAACATCATTTTTCATAAATTTCAAGACAAATTTATATAATCGATAACAGCATTGCATATTTTATATAATTATATTAAGGAATTTAATAAATAAACTAGATGTGGATGTATGATGTTAAAACATTATCATATAAATAAACATCCTTACCAAGGGGCTAATGAAACCGTGTTTTAATAGGGGAGAAGGCGTCCGAGGGGAAAATGGAAGGAAGGGAGACCACAATGTTAATAAAGAGCGCTCAAGAGAAGTTTCTTAGACTTAATGGCTTGGCTGTGAGGACTCAACTATGAAGTATCAACTATGAAGGCTCTATAATAGGTATAATGTAGTAAAATGGAGTGGGGAACAATAGTGAGGGATCAGGGAGGGGTGGGAAGGGCTTGATTAGGGAACTACAAGGGATCGATGAATTGAAAAATGGCTTCGAAGGATGAAGTAGGAAGGGATGAGGTAGTAAATAGGCATATATTGTGATGAGGGATCATGGAGAAGCTATGAGGGATCAGTCAATAGTTGAAATAGGGGAAAGGGGCGTTTTGGTGAGCTCGGTTAGGGAGTGGTTATGAGTGGGAAATGGGAGTGGAAGATATGGATTAGGGGATACGTTGGGGGGTTTGTGAGTGTCAGTGATGAGGGATCAGGATGTTGTGGTGAGGGTTAATTTGGGAGTGACTACACATGGAATCAGGGTGTGGTGGTGCGGGTTCATTTGGGAGTGACGACATTGGGAATCAGAGTGTGGTGGTATGCTCGTTCGGTGAGAATCTGTGATGGGGGATGAGTGGAAATGGAACATGGGATATGTTTTTGTGTTTTCAATGGATAAGTGTTGGGGTAGGTGTTTGCCACCAAATATAAATGATTTAAAAATATTTTGTAATAACCAATTCTAGTTTCTATTCATTTTATTCAGTGTTGGATTCATCATACACAACTAATAAATTGTTGTTAAATGTTGAATTTTGTATAGTGGAAGCCTAAACAATGGAATAAAGAGAACTTAAGAACCCAAACTATAACTCTAGGTCAAAATAAAATATAATATATAATAATACCCCATCTAATAGGGTTCTTCTAGGAGCAAACCCAAGATAAAAATAAGTTTTAAAGAAGATGAAAATAGGATAGAATGGGAAAATGTAATGAAAAAACTGAGGAATCATTCCCAATATCAAATAAATAGCTTAAATCCCTAGAGATGATCCATATAATAGGGGTTTTTGAGCATATCATATTCTATAGATAATTAGTGGATGAATTAGTACAAATGAGATTTTATTTTAGGAGGGGAAACACTAGAATTTCCCTTTCGGAGATTCTTGTCTTGTGGAATGGTTGGGATACTTGGATTACCAAAACCATGTTCACCCAATTTGAAATGTGACCCAGCCAAACCGTGTTTAGATAGACAGTTTGGAGATCATGCACCAACCATGATTCCTCCTAGGGAGATACAAACATTACCACATAAGTGGGAAAAAATTTAGAAACAATATAACAATTTTGAAAATTGTGTCTATCAAAACTGTAGACACCCTTTCACAGTTACTGAACATTTTCCTCTAATCATTAATTATTCATTCTCTAGGTCTTAGAAACACTAATAAATTTTCTTGATTACTGATTTTCCCCAAACGGGTTATCCCAAACTATACACTACACATTTAATATAGATAGTGAAATAGGATAATGCACTGAAAAGTATACCTAGACTAAGTAGTTGAATCGTTAATCCAAAACTGTGTTCAAAAAACATAAATAGATAAAATTTAAAAGGGAAAAGATTAAAACCCAAAACAAAACATTCATAACTAACATGAAAAGTAAAAATAGTATCAGGAAAAAAGAAATTTATAAAATAATAATAAAAACTATGGTCATGGTGATAAAATTATCCCAACGATAAAAAAACTCTTACAATAAAATGTTTCCTTGCTCAAAATGAGAGAAAAAATGGAACACTCAACCTAGATGAAGAACCACTTAAATTAAACATAAAAAAACAATACCACCAACCCTAGTGTGACCCAATAATAAAAAAAGTAACACATTACTTGCTCAAGAGACAAAATTGAAGGGATCCTTAAAGGGTGTCCCTATCTTTTTAGAAACCAAAGGTATTGGTCGTGGAATTGGGAATGAATCTCAATAAAACCACCAACAACCAATACAATATAACTGTAATTAATGAAAAAAATAGTAGAGAAAACTAGAATTAATAATTTTATAAATCATAATAATTTTTATACTGACAACTAATATCTAATGACTATAAACAACATGAAAATGAAATATAAATACACAAATAAATATAAGAGGAAGAAAAATAAATGTAGGGTAAAAGGAAAAGGAGGATAACGAAATTAATATAGTTACCTCAAAATCATTAAGAATTAAGAATTAATGTCTCTTAAACTATAATGGACCTTGTTTTTGTCTATATATGTCCCACCATATAGAATATTTTATGAGAACCCATTAGAAAAATCCAAAAATATGCCTTAACATTGTTAAATAATGATAGAATAAAATTCCCAAATTGACTATACTTGTAACAGCTAAGTGAGTGGTCCATTTGATGGGATTTATGAACATAAAAAGAACAATACATAAGATTATGTACCTCTAGTTTTAACTTCACACTGTATAGATATCTCTTTCTTGGGTCAAGGGATTCTATGATACCAACCATTACTAGATTCCATATGGAAACCAAATCAAATAGGAAAACCATATTAACTATCATTCAAAGAAAAACATTCTCAAATCGAGGAAATATATCATGGATAATCATATTAAGACCCCACAAAAAGAGATGATCAATCAACATATCACACAATTACTTTTCAAAATAAAAGGGAACCAACTATTTGAAGTGATTAAAACATCGCCTCAACATCTTTTTACCTTTCTGAACATCAATGTGGTATGACACTTTCTTCACCTTTACCTCCTTAGAGATAAACCATTGTATGAATGTTGCCTTAACGATCTACCAAGATATCAAATTTTTTAATGGGGATAGTAGAATCACCTTCAACTGGTGAAAATTGTGTACCTCAAATATAAATAAAAAACTCACACCCAAAAATCATCTACTGTATGAAATGTGTTGTTGTGGGAATTATCAAATAATTTGGGGTTTCAGTTTTTTTTTATTGTAGAGTGGCTTACAAAGGTCATCTCCAAGAGTAGGATATAATTGAAAAAGTTATTAAATGTATTTGGAACATATTATAAAATAAAATAATCAAATAAATTAAAATAATGGTGTTTGTTTCTCATTAATAAAAAAAGAATATGCATGATAGAAAAATATTGTATTTTTTTGTTTTTGTTTTTTTAAATGAGATTGAGAAAACACATTGATAGGAGGTTATTTTAGAAAATATTTTAGAAGGATTAATTAGTCTAACACTCCCTCTACCTTTATTTATTAATCATTATCTTTTAAATTAATATCCATTTAATTGTCAGATCATATTTTTTATCCCTAGAACCTAATGAGAATTAAATTACCATAAATAGAAAATGAATTAGTACCTAGACTATGATTAAAATAAGAAATCACAACACCATGATTTTATTTTCATTCCATGTCTACATTATGGTTAGTGGAAAATTTGGTCATATATTTACTCAATATATGAAGATAAATTTAGTAATATGATTATATTTTAACACTCCAAATTGATCTTGTGTTGTTTCATTTTTACAATTACTACTGTGCTCTCACAAATTACACAATTCTCGACCTCACATGTTTTATATTAATTATTAAATTTATTTCATAGTTTCTTTTAAATTAATTAATAAAATAATAGATAATATTATGTCAATTATATAAGCGCATTATTCCATAATAAATAAATAATCTCAACGGTATAATGATTATTTATAAAAATAACTCTTCCATAGGTGGTGTAGTCATGTTAGAAATTAATTGCACTCACAAAGGTTTAGAAAGGCTATTTACTAATAATTATTCCAAACCAATGTTCAAGCCTAAATAATTAAAATAAGGAATAATTAAATTGAAAATAACAAAATAATTGAAGATAAATATATAGTCAATTGTGTGAATAAAATTATCAGAACAAATAATACTTATGTAATAGAATTTTAGAATAGATCATTTCATTAATGTTTCATACTCTAATAGTGTATTTAAATGTAAAATAATCACTTACATTCTACTCCCTACACTATAAGGCACTTCAAACCCCCTCCAGAAAAGGAAAAATCACATTTTCAGAATATAGGGTAATCTAGGGTTTCACGACTATTGATGATTGAATGGGAAAGCAAGCCAAATATTTAAAAAAAATTGAACTAATTTTTTGACCTAAAAAAATTGGACCTTCTGTTCGAATGGTGTAATTATTTGTCTGAAATTGGGTCTTCTAGCTTCTTTTGAAATTTGGATCCAGTCCATTCCCGGATGATGATGTTATGGTTGAAATACTTATGTGGTTTCCTGTTTGATTATTCTAGTCCATCTCTGATTTCAGGGCCCATTTACTCCAATCAATTGCATGATACAACATTGATTTCTTAAATCAAATATTTCTTCCTTTTAATTTATGAACACATTGAAAAAAAATTACTTTTGAATATGTCATAGAAAAATATATATGTCCAAAATACTACAGTTCACTTTTAAGTGAAAAACTAGAATATTCATCAAATTTGCATTGAATTATTTAATACGAATAATCTATAAATAAACAAATTCAACAAAATGTAAGGAAATTGTATCATTTATTATCATTAAAAAAAATTAATACAGTTTTGTTTTATAAAATCCCCCACACTTAATCTTTTTCACTCATAGGAAAAGTCACATGTTTTGTATTGCATAAAACTGTTTTAAGATATGAATGTTCAAATTCCAAATCTATAGTGAAATATAGGAAAAGTAAGAATCTCATTAGGTGTCAGTCACAGTAAATTTTATATTCGTTGTCTCATAAATTGTATCAAAACAATATCCAATGAGATTAATGAAACAGATCATAGAGAATGACATTATTGGTCAACCATGCCTTTAAATCCCCATGTCTGTGTGTGTGATCCATTTAAATATCACATACCCAACACATAATTAGTATAATTGAGTCATGTAAAACAATAATTATTAACTTTTTAAAATCATCTGAACCATGTATACATTCCATTAAAATTAAATTTGAGTTATTACTCACTTAATCATTCCCAAAAGTCAAATGTTATGATCCTAACCTAGATATTCCAGCGTGTTGAACATTTAATCATTCCCTGTTTTATTATGATTATATATATATACCCATGTGTTTTTAGAATATTTATTGAATTTATTAAGGGTTTAAAGATATTAGATATAATGTACACATGAATAGGTCAGTTCATTGTAGTAATGAAATTGGTCAAAAGAGAAATAAATATATGGATCAACCATTGAGATAATATTTTTTTCCTTAGTTAGATATACCTTTAATTTGTTTGGAAAAATTTCAGAAGACATGGTCACACGAAATGTTTTGTGCAAAAATCAATGAAAAAATTTACCATGAACAAATATCACAAATTATTGAATCAAAACTGGAAGGGTTATATAATGGGAAAACTGGTCATGTCATCGATGACTTCCATTTTTATAAAAATAAACCCGTGATGATGTTATATTTCTCATCCTCATCATGTTACAAATGAATTTTGAAAACATGAATTTTATATATGTTCCATAATTAAATGATCATGTTACATGATACATTTTTTAAATTTAAGAGAAATCCAAATAGAAAAAAACATAATACCCACTAATAAAAATACTAAATAGATACTCCAAAATGTTTTCCCCTCCCCCACACATTAAATTTTTCATTTTACTCAATGTGAACTGATTAGAAGATATGTGAACATGAAATTTAGAATATTAAATAGTATTAATAATGTAAAAGTGAAAAGGTAAGGAATATCTTGATATTTTCTAGAGATTACGGGATTATGTAGTGTGATTTAATCAACTCATTCGGTAGGAATTCCCTCAATGTATTACATCAAACATCGAACACTTACTATAAATATCCTCACTTGTCCTCTTGTCTAATATCCTATACACCAAAAGTAAAAATATTAGATACAATATAAGGACCTAACCAACTGGAAAACAACATACCACACATCTGCTTCAATCGTGAACTGTTTAATAATATGTTCTCCCATACCCAAAACTCATTTGGTCAGAGCATTATATCAAGAGATACTTTTATCTCTCTCAATAGAGACACTATTTATTATATTATGAAAAACATATCCTCTTGATGTTGGATCTTTTAATTCTATTGATCATTATTTTTGTCTAAATCCATTTTTCATTTCTTTATTGTCTAATATGCCTAACACTCGACTTCCATGGGGAGTTGAAATTCTTTACAAAAAAACCAAAATGGGGACATACCAATGGGAGTCTATTATTCCTTTCTTAGATTCTGATATCAAATCATAAATGAAATTTCTATAATCCATTCTATTCAATTTCATTATATTATTCAAAAATATAAAAACCCAATTTTAACGACATCTATAGAATTTTTTTGGGGTTCTTTGGAGTAGGTGTTTTATGAGTCACCCCACTCTTCTGAAGGAGTGAGGACAAATTACGATTTCAAAAGTGTGTCCCTTGGTCAATAATAAATGGAATTGGTGCTCCAAACACGAAAAATATTAGTTCCTTAACAAAATAAAATACACCATAAGAATCGTCATATCTAGTTTCCTTAGACTGCACCTATTTTCTAACAAAATAAATAGTGACCGAAAGGTACAAGAAAATAAATGAAAAAGGAAAATACCCATAGAATAAATTAAACATATACTAAAAATATCACATAATAATATGTGTTGTTGGTTAATATCATGTCTGTTATAAATATTTCTATATGTTGGAAATGTGAGCAAGACTTACAGAACATATGAGATTCATGGAATAAGCTATATGAATATAATCCAGAGTCGAATCCTTCCCTAGAAGTCTGTTTGGGTCTAAAGTGTCAACCACAAGAAAGGGCATGGAAAAAATATAACGAAGATTTATACTAATGATCTAGAACTCATCTCTTAATGACTTGGTCACTATACATTCTCCAAAGTTCTGGATCACCAAATATATAAAACCTAGACTCAATAATTAATTTTTTGAATTAATGTTTCCATAAATTTTAAGCAAATTCTCATGAAACATGGTAGTTTAATAAATCTTTATACCAAGGATTTGTACGTAAGATTACATAGCGATACTTGTCGTGGATATTTTCACGATGTGTTACCTAGTCCAAGGTGTCATCCTATAATGTGTTAGAAATCAATGTCATGTGGTCTGCCACCATGTTTTATGGCCGATTCTTTCACTTTCTATCAATATATAATTCTTGAAGAAATATTGTAAAACAGATAAGTATAGTTTTTTCATATGGCTTTTTTAAGAGGCACCTCAATGCATCATGGTGAGAAAAATACTACTTTATATTCAATTAATTATGAAAGGAATTTATATAAATTAAATATAATGTCAAGAATATCCTTTTCCATTAAGGGGTAAATTTTTGGGCTATATCCATAATCCTCAGTGCATAATCAATAACATCATACCGCCCTTCCAACCAATGAGATAAGTAAACTCCAACCACAAAATTAGATACATCAAAAATAATCATGAAAGGATTCTCCCACTATGGGGGATTTATTATCGTTGGAGTGGTTGGCCAATTATTTATTATAGAAAATGATACCATGTATGATCATCAAAAAATTACATAAATATCTTTTCAAATAAATTGAGATTAGTGTGGTGCTATCTTATTAATATCTCTAAAAAATGTCGATAAAATCATTTTTTGAATAGTAATTATCCAGTATAACTAATTCATTAAGGATGTGGAATTGATTAAATAATTTATACCTTATATATATCCACATCGATTCAATATTTCGACACTAAATACCCTAAGATACTTCCATGATCTACCATGAATTGGCATTATTCATTGTTCAGAACCATATTACTAAGAATAACAATGTTCAGCATCATTCCCCAAAAAAATATACATTCATTAAATAAGGATCCATAAACAATAAAATCTTCCAAAAATTAATCCACTTGAGTCTCAATAAAATCTGATTAAATAATCACCATTCATCTCCAAAAGGTACATGGTTAATTTCAATTTAAAAATGTAATCCATTGATAAGAATATTTACCAAATGGACAATTGAATTTTTTCTTCATTTCATCCTCTATAGCTATAGAAACCTAAAAAATCTCGAAAATATTTCCAAAAACAACAGTGTGACTTTTTAGAAATTAACTTATAGAATTGATCAACAAATGGGAGGTGGAAATGGTTCTCATGAGTGAATTCATTTAGTTTCATATAATCAACACACATATACCAAATGTTTTCACCCTCATTTTAATAATCTTTTCTGTATAATTTATAATAATTTAAACACTACTCATCTTAGGAAGAACCATAATAGTAGTCACCCACTATGATTCTAAAATGGGTAAAAATGATACAAGCCTCCATAAAATTTTCAAATTCGTTTTTTAATTTTTTTTTGAAAAGTGGTATTATCTCCCCTTTGAGGATGTCTAATAGTTTTTTTACCAATCCTAGAAAATAATCCTATGGATTTAAATAGTGTGGATAATACAAGATGTTCCTTTTAATGTCCTAATAATTTCCTTAATGTTCATTGTAAATTGATTCAAAAAAAAATATTCATGTTCAAAACTAATATTGCTACCAATTATAATTGGTAATATCCCACTCCTCAAACAAATATGATTATTTGAGATTCGGTATCAATGGATTGTTTTCCAATTTGTCAGGGTGATGTATGGATGGATACATTGAAGGAAATGGAATAATTAAATAATGAACATCAGTATCTGAATAGACTTCACTAAAATCATAGAATAATTCAACACATCTATCAGCATTCTCTACACCAAAGTCATAATCAAAGTTAAAATGATCAAAATCAGAATATAAATACACATAAAATACAAATCCAAGAGAGGATTTTGGATAAGAAACAATTGTTGAAGTAATCATAGACATAAAACAAGAACGGATGATCATAATCTATCTAAGTATACGAAAATAAAAATACATGTGGATATAATTTCTAGTTAAAAATCAGAGCTAAAAAAATTGGTCATATAAGGGGTATTTCATGGAGTCCATAAAATTAAATATCACAACATCAGCTCCAAAATACATGTTAAGTGTACCATCATTGGAATATATGATTGTTTTTGTAGTTTTGAGGAAGCTCCTGCCTAATATAATTAGTGAAATAGAATGTAACCTATCATCATCCATGATTAGAATATATAAATATGCTAGAAAGAACATGTATCTTACTGAAAAAAATATCCATTTGAAATCCCAATGGATATGATGTAGCTGTATTCACCAAATATATCACTACTCTGATTAACTTCAAATAACCAACCTGAATAAAGAAAATATAGACTGACGCATCACATTCATCATTGATCCCAAATCACATAATGCATATGAAAAATGTAATTACTCTATAATTAATGGGATGGTGAATGTACCATGATCCTTTAAAATTATTGGAATCTATTGGGTTTGGGTAATGAGTGTTGAAGCATTCCTTCCATGATTGATCCTATAATTTCCCGTTTCCAAATTCAATTGGTATGAACTTCTTTTATGAATTTCGTATACCATTGGATTTTATTAATGGCCTCAGCAAGGGGGGATATTTATCTGAATTTAATAAAATGTTCCCAAAACCAATTTATTCATTTCCTATATAACCATATTTTTTTTGGTTTGAACAAATCTATTTGGAATATGATGGTGTTTAGGCCGAACATCATCATTCTTTTTTCCTACCATTTTCTTTTACCATTATTTTCTCATCTGTTTGTATGGAACGAGACTCTAGGAGGCTAGGGTGAATCCTAATGGAATGATAGATGCAAATATATCAGTTTTTGTGTTCCCGCTTCCAAATTTGATTTCATTGTCATTCAACTTGGAATTTTGGAGTTTTTGGGAAGGATTTTTTTTATATTTGTTAAATATCAGTTCATTGAGTGTGATAGAAATATGGATAATTTTTTTTCAACTCCCTAAGCTCAGAACCTTGGCTCTTAATCTCGATTTATTGAATAAAAATAATTTTTATTCAATTGATCTTTACATCCAAGGTTGTATTTTAGAGAAAAGGTATCATACATATTATGGTTAAGTGTATATTTTTTATCAATCTGGACCCCTAGAGAATATAGATGCACAATCATATAACTCTTGTAATTAGGAACAATATAATTTTTGGTGATCTATTTCAAGGGAAATTCCACAATTTATTGAATTTGTGGGTTGGGTTTTAATTTTTCCCAAAGAAATATGTCTCACCAAAGTGTCTAATTCATCCACCTTATTATCTATTAAATTATTTTCAAGAGGATAAGTACTTACCTAATGTATTCCTATAACATGTAGTATACCTCGATCACCAAATTAATGAGTTTTTTATAACATCTAGTCAATCAAAAAATATGTAACTACCTCTGTTTTTTCCACTAATGAAAATCTTACCAAGAAAAACCCCATGATCATTTCCATAGGTCTCAGACCATAACTGAAGTATTGGATGATGAGTTACTCACTTTTTGTGATGTGGGAAACTTTCAAACGACTTCATGAATTTCTCCCAGTAATCGTACAGGGAATCCCCTCTTTCATTATTGATTATATAGATATATTTTCAATTTTAAGTGATACATTATTCTAAAAAAAGTCTCTACATGACAAGACATTTAAAATCATTCCATCAAGATTCATCTTAAGGTTGAAAATAATATTTCTAGTTATTTGAATTTCCATCAACTGAGAACGGGAATTATCTTTATTAGATTTGATCGTCAAATACATGTCATGGTTTTTATTTTGTGAAAAATACATTAAATCCAATATTGTTTTTTGGATCCTCAACAGATAATCCATTAAATATTTGAGGAAAGTGAATTAAACATGTTTTTTAAGATTGATTCAAGGTTTAGTTATGAAATAAAACTTGTTTAATAGTTGATGTTTGGTGTAGAAAATTTTAAAATGGTCCAACTAAGTAAATTATTGTTATTTCCATTCAATGAATATAGTTTTATATTTTTTTCATATGATTTTACAATTTCAAAATTGCTAGAATGTTTGTATTCCCTTGTTGTGTTAATGTTGACACTCTATATAGTACAAGATAGTCTAACCCAAGAACTAAGGATGTGTTAAATGTTGGGGTATAGATCAAAGTGTTCCTCAAGATGGTATTGTTTCATAAATCATATAAAATGGGGAAATTAATATGAGTATACCATAGTAACATGGTAATAAAGATCTATTGATTGTAAAAAATTGAAGAAATTGATAATGGGAAATGAAGAAATAATAAAAAAGGGAAAGCTTATGTGTAAAATAAAAGTAAACAAATACATCTAATTAGTTAAAGAAAATTATTTCTTATCCATAAATAATTCAAATTTGAATGGAATTTTTAGGTTCACTCTCTAATGATGTATGGTTATCCAGGTTTTAGGTGAAAAGAGTAGCTAGCCACATTCCTATTCTATAGGGCGACTTAATTAAAACAACATTTTAAAGGTATTTTTAAAATAAAATAAAATAAAATAAACCCACTACTTCATAGGATGGGGTCTTTTCTCATATATAAAATATGAAGAGTTATTATGTAAGAATAATTCATTTTGACATGAGATTGAGAAATGGAAACGAAAGGATTTTTTTAAAAATATTTTAGAATGTGTAATAAATTTAACACTACCTATTCACACACATATTAATAATTATAATTTAAATTAATATCCACTTATTTATAATCCCCGTAATTTTTTAAACACAAAACCCTATGATAAATAACATTACCACAAATATGAAATGAATTAAACAGTAGGCTTACGTCAGAAATTGAAATAACATCACCATGCATTGATTTTAAATCCAATGATAGCTTATGGTTAGTGTCCAATTTGGTCATATATAAACATTGGAAATTAGAATTAATTTAGTATTCATATTTTATTTGAACTCTAAAAATTTATAATGTGTTGTTTTATTTTACTGAATAATTTTGTCCTCTCGTAACCTACAAAATTCTCAACCTCACATGTCTTGTGTTAACTGTTTAGTTTCATTGTTATATTCATTTAAATTAAAAAAATAAATTCATAGATCATGTTAAGTGAATTATAGTATATCATTTATTGAAATTAAAAATATTAATATTCTCATAGTTAGATCGATTAATAAGAAAAAATCATTATTATATAAGTACTGTATTCATCGTACAAATGAATTTTATTCATAAGGGTTTTGAAAGTGCATACCATAATCAGGATTTCACACCCGATGTAATATCCTAGGGTTTTATATGAGGTTCAAATCCGTTTTTGGGATTAAATGTATTTTTTTGTCAATTCCTATATACCCCTCTTGATCAGTTATAAGGCCACTGCCTTAAACATTACTTAATCTTGAGTTACTTCATGAATACAAGTTGAAGCTGTTTTCAGGTTTTGAGATTTATATAATTAGATCATAAAAGATGCATTATATTCCACATTTAAACAAAATGGTTACATAAAAGATAGTACTCCTTTTCCCCATCAACAGAATCACATTTAAAATAAAATATGGATTATTTCTTGACACTTCCTTGACACTATCATCACATCATGTACCTTTCCCTTGACCTGTGAAAAACATTTCAAAAACTTGGGATGAGCATAAAAATCTCAGTATGGGATATAAAAGTACGAAATGAAAACATTATTCCATGCATGGAATCATGCTTTACTCATAAAACATAATCACATACCTCCTCAAATCATGAATAAATCTTAGAAATCATAAGACATAAAGGTAACATGATGCATTCATAACATTCTTACGTAGGGAGTAACCCTCATGGTTACGTTTGGAATACCCATCACAATATATTCCCTAAATCTATTTGGAAAAACTGTAACGTTTAACTCCTTCGTGTTACCCAATGCATTGGAGAGCTATATCGGGCTCACCCACCCTTAGTTTATCATAGAACCACACGTCTTCATAACAACGCCCAAGAACCAAAACATAATCGTATCACATAAAACATTCATAAAGGAAACATAACATTTCCAATTTTCAATCACAAGATATCAATACAACACATTGATATAAAAACATTATGAAAACCATTTTCGATACCAAAATAAAAAAAAGTAAAACATGGTATTTATTTTTCATTTAAAAAAAGTTATGGCTTGAAGAGGAAGCAGAAACTCAAATAATGGTCACGGTGGCGGAGAAGTCGTTGTCACCGCATTCGTACGACAAAAAAAACATTCCCTTTTGTAGTTTAGTAAACGAATTGTATAAAAATATTCCTTTTGAATAAACATAAAATTCAAAAGGTTTATACACCGTATAATAGAAAGTTGTGTATAAAAAAAATATTCCTCAATGAAAGGAGATTGAGACGATGTCCCTTACCTAGTGTCTGACGTGACTCGAATGCTCAATAATCCCCAGAATAATAAAATAAATTTAATTTCTACTTTCTTAAAGAATATATTTCAAGTTTATTATTCCTTTTATATAACTTATTTCCATGTTATAAACGTTATGTAATCATTTAATTTAATAAAGTTCGTATTGTCGATATTTGGTACTTAAGTCAAAAATGGACTTCTTAAAATTACATGTTGATTATGTGGTCAATGTTTCATTATATCAAGAATGATATTCATTATTTGGAAATCATATATTTCATATATATCCATCATATACATGTATTTATAATAGTACATAACATTTAGAGGTAAGAAATGAAATGCACCGTTCGTGGAGACGGTAAGCCGTACGTACGCATGAACACTACTTTCATTTATATTTCACATTTAATGGAGTGAAATAATAATGATATAAGGGAATATTATAATTCCAGTATAACATCATATATAATAACATTAACTCTATCATATATACGTCCCACATATGGCATTAATGAATAAAATCACTTTGCAGGGGCGGTAGTCCGCACTTCCTAAAATGAAATTATCGTGTTTACCCACAATGGAAACCATAAATGTATGCGACAAATGGAAAATACAGAAGCATAAGGAAAACATAAACATAATATATATTATATATAAGTAGAGTGACATCTTAATGGCCACCATTAAAGGTCTTAAAATAATATTGAACAATCGTCGTTTCGTGAGGCAGAATTTCTCCATCCACAGAAACATCAGGTTCTTTAACCATTAGACGAAGGTGTGTGTAATTTTTGCTCTAATAATTCATATAAAAACATCCTACTATATTGAAGATGCTGTTTTTGTTACAAAATAAAGGAATAGAAAGAGTTTAGGGGGTTGGATAACAAAATAAAACATAAGAACACAAGAGAAGTCACTACCATTAAATCGGGTAACTCTTCTTGATTTGAGCTCAAAGGCTTCCTTGGAAAGACTTCTTCCCAATGTGAGGCTTCTAGGAGTAATATAGGGATGTTGAGTGACAAAATGGGCAGGTTTTGGCCAAGCCAAAGGCTTGAGAGGTCTGGGTAAGGTGGTAGAGGTGGGGGCCTTTTATAAGAGGAGTGGAGGGGCACTCTTGGAAAGTTATAAAAGTTGAATTATTATTAAAAGAATTCCGGATTTTAAAGGTCCCAAAATTATATATTTCTATGATAAGGTGATAAGAGTTCTAAACCACCCATCCAATAGGTTTTTTAGGAGTGTAGGTCTTAGATTTTACATTATCTTTTCATTTTATTTAAATCGTTAAATAATGATGTAATCACTGCATCATCATGGTGGCATAAATAATTTAATTTATATAATGTCTAAAAATTTTAAAACAAATATCATGATGTAGAAATTTTTTTTAGATTTATAATGAATATTTATAGTCAAAATTATGACTTGTATAAACCCATGTAAAAACTGTTTTAGTAAAACAACACATGTTTGTGACATTTTCATTTTGACATTAAATAAAAAGTTATTAATGTCATTTTCCTACAAAAGTGGCTCCATGGGGTCCGCAAGTTGACCCTTGGATTGTCTTGGTCGGCCATGACACATCTGATAAGGATATGACATGTGTCAAGGTCATTGAATATTATTAAAACATTATTTTTACCTTAAATTACATTAATTAACTCTAATCGTGATTAAAAACATAAAAGTTACTATTCACCAAAAAATTATTTTTATCCCATTGAACCACATTTTACTTCTTATTGAAAACAATGATTTTCGGATATTTTGAAATTCAAAACACAAAGGTGGTAAAATTTCATTTAAACAAAAAATCAGTTTTTTAAGTACCACTTAGTGGTTTCACTATTCATTAAAAATTGATGTTATTCATAAAAAATACCAAAACTTCACCCTAAGATATATTTGATATTCTGAATTAAAAAATGATGTCTATTTTAAAAAATTAAAATCATATAAGTTACATTAATTAATTTAATAATTAACTCCTGCTGTCAGAACAAATAGCTTGTTTTTATGAAATAATATATATCAAAAGTTTGACACAAGTTTAAGTCAAATTTCAACGTGAAATTAATTCCAATGACCACTATTGGATTAAATGTTAAAAAATATTATAATTTCATTTAAAAAAATCAAAATATAATCTAATCATATAAATAAATTAGATTAAAAAGAGGTTTTGAATTAAAATACAACATTTTTCACTATTCATTAAAAAATGAACTTTATCGGAAAAATACCAAAAATTTACACAAAGTAAATTTTGATGTTCCAATTATAAAAAAGAATTTTATTTGGTCCAATAGAATGTATAAGAGTGAACAAAACTATTTTTAAAGAGGTTTCTCCATCAAAAGGCTATAGTTCGACCTTTTAGTTAATATTAGTGTATCTATTACAAAAATAGAATTATTTTCGTATTTTATGAATTCATCCTTTTTTGGATAAATGTAAAAACATATAACAAACATATATAATCATATTTTAGTTATTTATATTCATTCCCGCCAATATAGCGGCTACGTGTTAACTACCATTTAAAATAATATTATTTTATTTCTAGTGTGCAACGTATGATTTCAAAGAAACACTTTTTCACGTATCAGGTATGCTATCGAACAAAGAAACCCCTTTAAACTAAAATTAATATTTAATTATTAAATATTAATAAATATGAAAATGTTTTATTTTCTATTTACCTGGGATGTTACATCCTTCCCCCCTTTTAGGAATTGTATCCTCGCAATTTTATTCACTTATCAAAATAAGTGGGGGTATTTATCCCTCATAGCATTTTCAGATTCCCACGTTGCCTCTTCAACCATATGGTTTTTCCACAAATCCATTACCTAGAGAATTACCTTATTTTTCAACACTTCCTCTCTTCGGTCAAGAATCTGTACTGGTTGTTCTTCATAAGAGAGATTCTCTTCCAACTGAACTACCTCTGGGCTTAAAACATGAGATGGATCTGGCATATACTTTCTCAACATTGAAACAAGAAAAATATTGTGTACCTGATAAAAACTCGGAGGTAAAGCCACTCGGTAAGCAACTGATCCAACATTCTCTAGAATTTCATATGGTCCAATGAACCTTGGGCTCAGCTTTTCATTATTAACGAATCACATCACACTTTTCTGTGGTGAAACTTTGAGAAAAACATGATCACCTACCTCAAAAGATTGATCCTTCCTCCGGTTATCTGCATAACTCTTCTGCCTGCTCTGTGCTGTTCTCATGTGTTTTCGAATCAACTGAACTTTTTCTGCCATTTCTTCTACCAATTATGGTCCCGTCATCTTCCTTTCACTCACTTCATCCCAAAATCCAGGAGTTCGACACCATTTACCATATAATGCCTCAAATGGAGCCATCTATATACTGGAATGAAAACAGTTATTATAAGAAATCTCAAACAAAGAAAGATGTTGGTCCCAAATTCCCTGATAATCCATCGAACAAGCACGTAGCATATCTTCCAAAGTTTGACTCCTTCTTTCTGACTGCCCATCTGATTGAGGATGAAAAGCTATACTAAAATTTAATTTAGTACCCAACGACTTCTGAAGGCCTTTCCAAAAGTTAGAAGTAAACCTGGGATCACGATCAGATACAATGGAGAGAGGAACTCCATGTAACCTGACTATCTCTTTAAGATACTAACAAAAAAGTTGATCTATGGAAAAAGTATCTCGTATAGTAAGGAAATGAGCAGATTTAGTCAAGCTATCAATAATAACCCAGATTGCATTACTACCTCGAGGTGTCTTCAGCAATCCCACAAAGAAGTCCATGGATATATTTTCCCATTTCCACTCTAGTACTAGTAAAAGATGAAGCATCCCTTTCAGTAACTACCGCTCTGCTTTTACCTAATGACAATTCACACACTTCACAGTAAAATCAGCAATATCCCTTTTCATTCCATCCCACCAGTAATACTCACGATGATCTCTATACATATTAGTACTACCTAGATGAACTGAAAATGGAGAACCATGACCTTCACATAACAAAAATCTCTTCAACTGTGAATCAAAAGTCCCACACAATCCCTTCCCAAATCTCAAAACACATTCATTATCAATTTTGAATTCATGCAACTTACCCTTTTGAACCAGCTCTAACTTTTTCTACAACTCAGTATCTTTCTTCTGTGCTTCCTTAATTCTGTCTGATAGATATGATCTCACAGATACCAGAAACAAAACAGAAGAACTTCCTGCACCAACAACTTCCATGCCAAAGTTCATCAAATCGTTAACCAAAGGATCATGTTCCAACCACAACATTGTTAATGAAGCATTTCTTCTTCGACTCAAAGCATCAGCCACTTTATTTTCTTTTCCCGGATGGTAATGAATTGTAAAATCATAACCCTTGATTAATTATAGCTATCTCCTCTGTCTCATTTTCAATTCTATTTCAGTGAATATATACTTTAAACTTTTGTGATCGGTATATATTTCACACTTTAATCCATACAAATGATGCCTCCAAAATTTTTAAGCAAAAACAACAGTAGCTAATTCCAAATCATGTGTAGGGTAATTTACCTCTTGAGTTTTCAACTGTCGTGAAGTATAAGCAATTACCTGATCATTCTACATTAGGATGCAACCATGTCCTTTCAATGAAGAATCACTTTAGATAACAAACTCACTATTCCTGGAAGGTAGTGCCAAAACTGGATCATTCACCAATCTTCTTTTCAGTTCCTGAAAACAATCATCACATTCTTTTGTCCAGATATATTTAACACCCTTCCGAGTTAGCTTAGTCATTGGACTAAATAACCGTGAAAAATTTCTAACAAACATTCGGTAATAGCCTTCCAAACCAAGGAAGCTACGATTATCAGTTACATTTGTGGGTCTTGGCCATTCTACAACAACTTTCATTTTTGCAGGATCAATAATTATCCCATCTTTAGAAACAATGTGACCAAGGAAAGAAATTTGTTGCAACCAAAACTCACACATTCATAATTTCCCATACAATTTATTTTCTTTTAAGGTTTGAAAAATAACCCTTAAATGTATTTCATGCTCATCTTTACTTTTAGAAAACACCAAAATATCATCAATGAAAACAACAACAAACTTATCCAAGAACTCATGGAAAATTCTATTCATAAGGTTAATGAATACAATAGGTGCATTGGTTAGCCCAAAAGTCATTACTACAAATTCATAATGGGCATATCTTGTTCAAAATGCGGTCTTCTGAATATCTGCTTCTTTTACCTTCAACTGATGGTACCCTGATCTTAGGTCAATCTTTGAAAAAAACTGAGCTCCCTAGAGTTGATCAAACAAATCATCGATATGAGCGAAACGATACTTATTCTTAATAGTGATATTATTCAAGAATATATATTCAATACAAAGTCTCATAGAACAATATTTCTTTTTAACAAATAAAATAGGATAACCCCATGGTGATGTGCTAGGTCGAATGAAACCTTTCTCTAATAAACCTTTCAATTTCCCCTTCAACTCTAAAATTTCAGTTTGATCCATTCGATAAGGGGGTTTTGAAATAAGCTTAGCATCAGAAACTAATTCAACAGTAAATTCAACTTCCCGATCCGGTATTAGTCTAGGAAACTCGTCAGGAAAAACATCAGGATACTCATTTTCCACTGGCACATCATTAATCTGAACAGTTCCCTTGTTTTCAATGTTATGTGCAAGTTAACATTCATTTCCATCTTTTACATGTTTCTCGGCCTCTTGATATGTTATCAAAATTAAGGGTTCATTCTTATACACAAACTGAAAGACTTTCTGGAATGAAACTTCTTTAGATCTACAATCTATCCTATCATGGTAAATAGAGATCCAAGCCATACCCAGGATAACATCAAACACTATTAGAGGTAAAACAGTAAGGTTTTCAAGTAGGTTCATTCCACGGATAAGTATAGGAATATTCGTATAAATTCATTCTACCCAAACATTCCCCCCAGGTGTTTTTACCACAAGTTCAAGAGTAATTTCTTGAGATGGTGTTCCCATTTTTCTAGAAACATTTTCAGATATGAAAGAATGTGTAGACCCCGAATCAAACAACACACTCGCATAATATGAAAAAACAAACAAAGTACCTGATACAACTTCATTTGATGGGCCAACATCTGCTGAAGTAGTTACAAGGGATTTCACCACCCCTTTACACTTGTAGTCTAACTGCTTCCCATCACTCGAGCTCTTAATAAGACACTCATTTGCATAGTGATCCATCTCATTGTACTTAAAAAATATTACTAACTATAAATCAAATTTGGTCTTACCATCGCCCTGATATTTTTCAGGGCAATAACAAGCCTTATGTCCCATCTTACCGCATCGGTAGAACATTCTAGAATTCAGAAGACATTCACCAGCATTCCCTTTACCACATTTATCAAAAAATAGAAACTTAGTTTTCTTACCGTCAGACCATTTTGAAGAATTCTTTCCTTTCTCCTGCCACCTTGGTCTCTTCTTCTGCTTGTTGTTATAGAACACTTGATCATCAGAAAACTCCATTTCCACCTTCTCAGCACATCGAAAAAGATTTTCATAACTCTTGAACTTGTGAGAAGCTAAATCCCTTCGATATTTTGGCTTTAATCCTGAGTAAAAATGATTGATTTTACTATCAAGGTCTCAGATAAAATTTGGAGCATACCTTTCCAATCGTGTGAACCTTTCTTCATAGGCAGCCACTGAGTCATCCTCTTGCCTCAATTCCAGGAATTTTTTTTCCATCCTAAGTTGAACAGCCTTAGGAAAATACTTCTCAAGAAACATACCTTTGAATTCATCCCAGTCGAGAGCATCAATCTCATCAGCATCCCTGATATTTTTAACCATCAACTACCAATGATCTGCTTCACCCTCCAAATGTTAAATAGAAAGACTAACCTTTTTATTTTATGAACTCCCCATGACATCGAAAATCTTCTCCAGTTCTTTAATCCACCTTTCATCTAGCACATGGTGATATGATCTCATGAATGATGGGGGATGATGCCTCATGAAATGTTCCACCAATGACATGTTCCTCTGCGATTGATCTAGATGATCTCATGCATGGATACCACCACTATTTATCGCTTGAGTCAACTATGCCATTACTGCAAAAAACTGTTCAGTTCCAATTCCAACCATCTCCAGATGCTGATTCGGATGTTCGTTTCCTTCTGTATTCCTTCCTAGCACTGCTTCCATATTTCCTCTGTGGAAAACCATTCTGAACAAACATGTCTTAGATGAATCAACATGGTAATCTTCAAATGCAATATCATTTAAATTTTACCATTAACAAATATTTTTGGCTAATCATTTAATAGAATTATAACTCCTAAAGTTATCTAAACTGACCTCTGATACCAAATATAAGGCCCCGGCCTTAAAAATTAATTAATCATGAGTTACATCATGAATACACGTTGAGGATATTTTTAGGGTAATAGTTTTAGAGAATTAGGTCATAAAACATGAATTACATTCCACATTTAAACAAAGTGGTTACATTAAATATAGTACTCATTTTCCCATCAACGGAATCATATTTAAAATAAAACATGGATTCTTTCATGACACTTCCTGGACACTATCATCACATCATGTACCTTTCCCTTGACCTATGAAAAACATTTCAAAAACATGGGATGAGCATAAAAAGATCACTAAGGGATATAAAAGTACTAAATGAAAACATTAGTCCATGAATGGAATCATACTTGACTAATAAAACATATTCACATACCTCATCAAATAATGAATAAATCATAGAAATCATAATACATAAAGGTAACTTGAGGCATTCATAACATTTTTACGTACGGAGTAACCCTTATGGTTACATTTGGAATAACCATCACAGTATATTCCCTAAATCTCTTCGGAGAAACCTTAACGTTTAACTCCTTCATGTTACCCTATGAATTGGAGAGATATATCACGATCACCCACCCTTAGTTTGTCACGGAACCACCCGTCTTCATAATAATGCCCAAGAACCATAACATAATTGTATCACATAAAACATGCATAACGGAAACATAACATTTCCACTTTTCAATCACAAGATATCAATACAACACATTGACATAAAAACAATATGAAAACCATTTTGAATACCAAAATAAAGGAAAAGTAAAACATGGTATTTATTTTTCATTCAAAAAATGTTATGGCTAGTAGAGGAAGCTGAAACTCAAATAATGGTCACGACGACGGAGAAGTCATTGTCACCACATACGTACGACAAAAAAACATTCCATTTTGTCGTTTAGTAAAAGATTCGTATAAAAAGATTCCTTTTGAATAAAAATAAAATTCAAAGGGTTTTATACACCGTATAAAATAACGTTGTGTATAAAACAAAATAAGACTCAATGAAAGGAGATTGAGACGATGTCTCTTACCCCGTGTCCAACGTGACCCGATTGCTCTTTAATCTCTTGAATAATAAACTAAAATTAATTTATACTTGATTAAGAACCTTTTTCATGTTTATTATTCCTTTTATATAACTTATTTCCATGTTATAAATGTTATGTAATCATTTAATTTAATAAAGTTCATTTTGTCGATATTTGGTACTTAAGTCAAAAATGTACTTCTTACAATTACATGTTGTTTATGTGGTCAAAGTTTAATTATATACATAATTATATTCATGATTTGGATATAATATATTTCATATATATCCACCATATACATGTATTTATAATAGTACATAACATTTACAAGTAAGAAATGAAATGCACCGTTCATGGAAACGGTAAGTCGTACGTACGCATGAGCGCTACTTTCATTTCTATTTCATATTTAATTGAGTGAAATAATAATGATATAAGGGTATATTATAATTACAGTATAACATCATATATAATAACATTAACTCCATCCTTTATACGTCTCACATATGGCATTAACAAATCAAATCACTTTGAGGGGCAGTAGTCCGCACTTCCTAAAATGAAATTATCGTGTTTACCCACAATGGAAACCATAAAGGAATGCCACAAATTAAAAATACAGAAGAATAAGGAAAACATAATCATAATATATATAATATATAAATATAGTGACATATTAATGGAAACCATGAAAGGTGTTAAAATAATATTGAACAATCATCGTTTCGTGACACAGAAATTCGCCATCCACAAAAACATTATGTTCTTTAAACATTAGACGAAGGTGTGTGTAAATGTAGCTCGAATCCTTCAAATAAAAACATAATAGTATATTTAATATACTGTTAATGTCACAAAATAAAGGAATAGAAAGAGTTTAGGGGGTTGGAGAAGCAAAATAAAACATAAGAACACAAGAGAAGACAATACCTTTAAATCGGGTAACTCAATTTGATTTGACCTCAAAGGATTCATTGAAAAGACTTCTGCCCAAAGAGAGGCTTCTAGGAGTAAGATAGGGATGTGGAGAGACAAAATGGGCAGGGGTTGGCTGAGCCCAAGGCTTGAGAGGTGTGGGTAAGGTGGTAGAGGTGGGGGCCTTTTATAAGAGGAGAGGAGGGGCACTCTTAGAAAGTTATAAAAGGATACTTTATTATAAAATGATTTTCGGATATTAAAGGTCCCAAAATTATATATTTCTAGTATAAGGTGATTAGAGTTCCAAATCCATCCATCCAATAGATTTTTTACAACTGTAGGTCTTAGATATTACATTATATTTTCATTTGATTTAAATCGTTAAATAATGAGGTAATCGCTGTATCATCATGGTGTCATAAATATTTTAATTTATTTAATGTCTAAAAATTATAAAAAATATAATAATGTAGGAAATTTTTTATCTTTCTAATGAATATTTATAGTCAAAAATATGACTTGTATAACCCCATGTGAAAATTGTTTTAGTAAAACAACACATGTTTGTGACATTTTCATTTTAACATTAAATAAAAAGTTATTAATGTCATTTTCCTACCAAAGTGGCTCCATGGGGTCCCCAAGTTGGCCCATGGATTTTATTGGTCAGACATGACACATCCAATAAGGGTAGTACATGTGTCAAGGTCATTTCATATTATTAAAACATTATTTTTACCTTAAATTACACTAATTACCTCTAATCGCGATTAAAAACATAAAAGTTACAATTCACCAAAAAAATTATTTTAATCCCATTGAACCAAATTTTACTTCTTAATGAAAACCATGTATGTCGGATTTTTTGAAATTCAAAACCCAGAGGTGGTAAAATTTCATTTTAACAAAAAATCAGTTTTTTAAGTACCACATAGTGGTTTCACTATTCATTAAGAATTGATGTTTTTCAGAAAAATACCAAAACATCACCCTAAGATATATTTGATATTCAGAATTCAAAAATGATGTATATTTTAAAAAATTCAAATCATATAATTTACATTAATTAATTTAATAAATAATTCTCGCTATCAAAACAAATAGCGTGTTTTTATGAAATAATATATATCGAAAGATTGACACTAGTTTAAATCCAATTTCAAAGTGAAATTAATTCCAACAACCACTATTATATTAAATGGTAAAAATATATTCTAATTTCACTTCAAAACAAATTCAAAAGATATTCTAATCATATAAATAAATTATATTAAAAATAGGTTTTGAATTAAAATACAACATTTTTCACTATTCATTAAAAATGAACTTTATCCAAAAAATACCAAAAATTTACACAATGTAAATTTTGATGTACCGATTATAAAGAAGAATTTTATTTTGTCCAATAGAATGTATAAGAGTTACCAAAACTATATTTAAAGAGGGTTCACCATCAAAAGGTGATAGTTCGACCTTTTAGTGAATATTAGAGTATCTATGCCTAAAATTGAATCCTTTTCATATATTAAGCCTTTATCATTTATTGGCTAAATGTAAAAACATTTAACAAACATATATAATCATATTTTAGTTATTTCTATTCATTCCTACCAATAAAACGACTACGTGTTAACTAGCATTTAAAATAATATTATTTTATTACTAATGTGCAATGTAAGATTTCAATGAAACTCTTTGTTGCGTATCGGGTATGCTATCGAACATAGATACCCCTTTAAAGTAAAATTAATATTTAATTTGTAAAAATTAATAAATATGAAAATGTTTTATTCTTTATTTACCTGGGATTTTACATTATTAGTGTTTTGTAGGTGTCTGGGGCTTGATCAAATCTTGAAATCAGATTTTGCGCTATAAATGGCATGGAGCATGGTTTACACACGACCTACACACAGTTAAGGTAATCATGTGTGTAGTGTTAGTAGATGGTGCATAGTTTTTTGAAACCATGTGGTACTAGATGCATGGCCATACGAGAAATATTTGCAGTTATAAGTTTTTAACAGATGCTCACCCATGGATACCACGTGGTTACTCAAACTGTGTGGGGTTTTTGAGAGAATATCCCCTTGGAGACAGTTATATGGACATGGATTTAGCACATTTTGGGAAACCATTCCGGTAAATAATGTGATCATACTATGTTTGTTTTTTAAATTTAAGTTAAATTGAATTTTTATATTTTAAACCTAAAACCCCATTTTGGTTTTAGTGGATAATGGATAGAGCGTGGGAAAATATCTTAAGGGAGCCAAAGCAAGGAATCGATTCTGAGTCACCGTCCAACCACCGATTCAAGAATGAGTTTTCTCAACAAATAAGCATAGGTTATGCCCATATTTTTTTTCCAATTCTTTTTTCTTTATCACAATGATTAAACTAATTTATTTTATACTCATATGCCCTAATTTCTAGTACATCATCAATTTTTCAGATCTCTCTTAAACCAAGATGAATCATGACTTGATATAAGATGAGATCTCTACTATCAAGCGAAGTTAGATGGTCTATACTTTCTTTCAGCATTTCTTGAACATTTGGGAATTATTCCAAAATTTCTCCCATCTGACATTCTGATTAGTCCCATTTTTTTGAGCAATATTCTCTTATTAGACTTAATCGAACCTAGTGAGGATTCCTAGAAGTTCTGTTTTGGTTTGTTGATACCCATTTTTCAATTGTATGTCACCTAAAGGGTGTTCCTTATGGTTTTAACCTATTTATTCATATTTTGACCACAATAAGGGAGTGTTATTATGCAGTCCTAACTAGAGAAAGCATGTTAATTTCTTAATAGTTTTGAATATTTGGTTACGAGATGTACTACCTCCTTGCCTATTGATATCTTAAAACACCAAATATATTTTGATAGCTTGGATTATGTGAATCCTGTCATACGAGTGGGTATACTAATATGAAATGATAAATGGAATTTTAAATGGTTAATAATAGAGGGTAGACCCATATGAATATTGAGTGATAATTGGATTGAATGAGTGGGTACACTCATGGATTGTTCTCATTTATGTGATTTGGTATACTCACAAGGAATGAAATGTTTATTGTGACAGATTTTATTCAATAGTTTGATATATTCCATAGAATTTTCTATATGGGTCTAGAACACGGTTGGGGATGCTTTGGGGTGACTCTACCAATTGGTTCATTATTCTGTGCGATGCGTCGGGCCTTGTTACCCCATGGATATAGCGTTCTATGATTAGCAAAGGACATGTCAGGACACATGTTCCTCAGAATCCAACCAGTGATAGGCCGAGCTTCCAATGAGACAACCTTGGGACTAGATGTGGATTACTTGGATGAGTTCCTTGGATCTGTCCCTTTTTGGTATATATTATTTACATGGATTCCCTAGTGAATGATACCATGGATTCGTCCCTTATTGTATGTACTTTACTATATGGCTTGGCCGTGGGATTTATGATTTCAATATACATTGTAGTAATTGGTTACATAACATAGATGGATCTATGGTGTGGATGGGGGGCTTGTTTACTATTTTATAGATTCATTGTTAGGAGATAAATCTATTTAAGTTAGCCTCAATGGGATGTTTGGTTTTATATATGGTGGTGGACTTATTCCAAGTGAATACACACTTAATTACTGATTTGTTTACACTTGATGGCACTGTTTTTTTATGTTAGAACTGTATAAGGCCTGGGTGGTTACCTCCTGAGATGTTTATATCACACCCTATTTGGGATCCATCAGGGACCCAAATAGATTATATGGTTATAGGTGATGATAGGGACAAGCTCCCTTATACTCGTAGTTGATTGTGGTTTTGGAGTATGGGATCATAGGACTGAGCTCGGGCTTCCGATTCTATTGGGATTCTTTTTTGGTTATTTAATATTTTTGGGAAATCTATGTTGTAATCTATTTCCATTACTAATTTGGATACTTTCTACATACATGCATCTTCTCCATCATTTTTCATATGAGACTTTCTTGGTTATTGATATGTGTTCCTGCCTTGTCTGTTTTCATTTGAATGCTAGTTATTTCACTTCTACTATTTATCATTTTTAAATATGATATGATACTTTGGTAATTATTGCATAGTCTCCGCACTGGCTCACATAATCCCTCACTACTAGTCAGCATCCACTGGCATTTGGGAAGATGCGCTTGAGGTTATATGGCCAACTGGGTCCAGAGCACCGTTTTGGATGGCATCAGAGTCGAGGACATTAAAAATTGGTATCATAGGGGGTTTTCTTTCTTGTTTTGACTTAATTATTGGTGAAAATAGATAGGGATAAGAATAAAAAGGTGTTTGGTAACAAACTATGCTTGAGAGTAGCATCCCTGCGTACATCGAAAAGCCAAATTACCTCAAATGGGTTTCGGTTTTTATGGATTTTGGTGGTTATAGTTATTTTTATTTCACCTTTGGGTGAAGCCCGTGATTTATTTTTTTTACAATTGATGCAATTGTGGGTTCTATTTTTGATTTATCCAAATGAGATGTGGTTATTTCATCTCATGATCTTATAGGATCTTATTGTAATCATATTCTATAAACTTTTTCATTCCATTTAAGATGCATTAATGATTTTATTCTATTTTGGCAGTTTATGTGATAGGGGTTCCTACTACTATGTTAGTTTGGGTGCATTAGATAAAGGAGTTATTTCATCATTCAATACATAAGAAGTATTGACCCTTGTGGATTGTAAAATGATGAACCAATGGAATGAAAGTTATATGATGAAATTGATATGTATGGATTATATGGGAATAATGTTTTGGTTAATGAGGAGTTATGGGACCTCAGGGATCAATACATGAAGGTCCATAAGTTAAATAATTTTAATATATGGTTGATAAATGAAATGAATGAAATGGAAAATAGATACTTGTCCTAGACCTTGATTTAGAGTGGGAAAGAGTCATGTTTTCTAGTAATATTCTGGATATTCATTATAAAGTCCTCTCTAGGAAAAGGTTCTAGGTTGTTGAAATTGTTTGAAGGAGTGTTTTGGCATTTCATATACTTTTATGCTATGTACTTTTATGTTGTTCATTTGATGGTTTTTATTTGGAATTATAGAGACATGCCACTAAGACGACCCCTAGTGGTATAACACAAGGGAGGTGACCATCATATTTTTAGATTGTGGGACTCAAGATATCAGTCGATCCTCTTTAGTTCTAGTTGAATCCCTAGGGGTTGTTCCAGAAAAAGGTTTTGAGAAATATTTTTTCATAGGCTTCATTCGATATATGAAGACCTTTGAGGGAGCACCGCAACCTGTGGTGTATTCGGCTATGCTTACGAGGGTGTTCCAGCAATAACATCCCCCCATGTTTTTGGGGGATAGTGGTATAAAGGCTGCAGAGCTATGTCTTGAGACCACATTGGTGATTTTGTAGAATTTGGAGATTATTACAGAGCAGAGGGTGTAGCTCATGTCTTATATGATATGTTGATTGACATAGAGCTGGTGCGATATTTTGAACTAGCCTGATGGGCTGTTAGATAAGGGTTGGATTTATTTAGATACCCACTTCTATTACAACATTTACCCCATGAAATTTGTGTGCATAGTGGGATAGTGGGTTCATGCGTCTGGAGAAAGGCGCAAGGACATGGTTTGATGTCATTCTCAAGGGTAACCAGTTGGATGCATATCAGACATATATTGACTGCTATCATCAGAGGGTGACCTTGATATCAATAGATGGTGCGTTGTTTAATCTCATGTGTGAATGGGATGTCTTGGAATGCTGAGATTGACCAATCCATCATTGGATGGGCAGCATGACAACCCATATTTCTAGTTTCATTCTGGAAGATCGGGGATTGAGTTAGGTGGACTTCCCTCCAGTGGATGAGCACATTATGGATTTTTTCCCCAAAAAATATGGTTTACCTCATAGAGAGTGGTGGAATTCCCTATAGATCTACTTCCATGAGTAGAACCAGTATCTATTCCTCCATACAGGATGGATACAATGGATATATTGGAACTCAATAGGGAGCTAGTGGATTTGGAGGAAATGGGGTTTCATTGAACTAGTACTTCTTTAATGGTTTATTCAATCCTATTTGGTTATAAGGTAGAATGAATTCGTAAGCTATGTGTAGACTATTAGAAACTGAACCAGTTGATGATTAAAAACCGATATCCACTACTAAGGATTGATGACATGTTCGATCATCTTGGATGATATTTAGTTTTATGGAGGATTGTTTTGAATTTATGATATCAACAGGAATGTGTTCAAACTATAGACATCCCTCATACGAAATTCCATAGAAGGTATAAGTTATAAAATTATCTAGTAATGTCATTCAGTCACACGAATGCATCAATATCTTTCATGGAACTGATGAACCATATTTTTGCATACTAAACTGTATTATTTTGTTGTGGTTTTTGTGGATGATATCTTGTTGTATTATCACCAGGGATATGACCATGACAACTATCTTGAGATCATTTTTTGAAAACACAGATTGATAATCATTTGTATGATATCCTCACAAATATCCACATTTAGATGGACCTTATTCACTTCCTGGGTCACATCATCTCAGAGAGAGAAGTGTCAGAAGACCTAGAGATGATGAGAGTTGTAGTTTCTTGGGAACAGACTGAGAACATTTCTGACATCAAGAGATACTTGGGGATAGCTGGTTACTATTGTAAATTTATATATGAATTTTCATGCTCATAATAACCATTTACGGGCTTTACTATGAAGGGAGTGATGTTTTTGTTGTCTGATTATTGTGAGATAGACATTTAAGAGTTAAAAGGAAGGTTAAAATCAACACCAATTACGATTCTTCAATATAAGGGGAAGAGTTACACTATGTATTATGATGCATCAGTTATTGGGTTGGGGGTAGTGGACATTCTTGTAGATAGGGTCGTGGTGTATGAGTCTCTAAAGATGAGGCCTCATGAGGGGATTTACCTGATGTACGATATCTAGTTAGTTTTTGTTTCTCGTGCATTGCATTGTTGGAGACAATATTTATTAGGAGAATGTTTTTTGGTGTAAAGGGACCATGAAAGACTCGTGTTTATCATAACGTAGTGGGATATGAATATGAGGTATTAAAGGGTGGTAGATTACCTATAGTCTTTTGACATTGAGCTTGCCTAAATGTCTGGTAAATGTAATGCAGTGGCTGATGCACTGAGCAGGGGGACTCATATAACGGTTGTGAAACTGACCATTTGTGAGTTGATGTTTATGACGTTATTCTTTGAGATTCATCTAGAGGTTCATGATAGATATCGATAAATTTATCTATCATCCTTATCTGCGACCTCTAACATATTAAATAGAGTTAGGATGAGGTAGTTATCATATTCAAAAGGCCCACTTCTACGAGAGTGTGTAGTGGATAAGGAACCTCCACCTAGTTGGATGGTAGGTGATGATTAAATCTGTCATATCCATAGACATATTTTGGTTATAATGGATATGCATGAGGATCTGATGTAGGAATTTCACTCTTCAGCTTGGGCAGAGTGTCCCAGTGTCATCAAGATGTCTCATGACTTACGTCGTTAGTATTTGTGGCTGGGTATGAAGAGAAAAGTAGCTATTATTGTTACAAGTTATTCCACATGTCAGTTGGTGAAGGTGGAACATCAGTGGATGTATGGGATTTTATAGAGGTTACCTATCGTAGAGTGGAAATGCGAATATGTTGTGATGAATTTCATGACTGGTTTTCCATGGTCGCCTCAAGGTAACTATGTTGTGTTGGTTGTTTTTAACGGCTTACGAATGTCTCTCATTTTGTTACAATAAAGGATAACATCAGAGTTGATGGTCTTGGAAGGGTTTATATCCATGAGATGGTATGAATTCACGGGGTCCCACACACTATCATTTTAGTTAGGTATTCCTTCTTTAGATATCATTTCTAGAATACTTTTTAGAGTGTGATGAGTGCATACATGATTCTGATCACAACATACCACCCACACACTGATAGCCAGTCAGAGAAAATGAAAAAGACTATAGTGGAAATGCTACAAATAAGTGTCTAGGATTTTGGGGGACCTTGGAAGAGTAATATTCCCATAGTTGAGTCATCCAACAATAATAGTTATCTTTCACCAGTACAGATCACACCATATGAGGCTTTATTTGGTAGGCGATGTCATTATTCATTGTGCATGTTAAAGGCATGTGATACATGCTAACTTGTACCATGTATTTTCTAGGATATTTCCGAGTAAGTCCTTTTGATTCATAAATGATTGACTACAACATAATCTAATCAGAAATAATTCTACAATGGTCAAAGAAGACCTTTATAGTTCGGTGTGGGGGATCATGTTTTCTTGCGGGTTTCACCAAGGATCGGGCACATGAATATCGTGATACAAGGTATGATTCCACCTTGATATTTCTGAACATTCAACATTACAAATATTGTTAGTTTAGTTGCTGATCAGTTGTAATTACATCATAGGTGTCGAACCATGCATTACGCCTTCAATGAATCTCACCTGCATTGCTATCACTCAAACTGGTGTTACACATTTCATCTCGAAGTGTTTGAGATATAGGTTGAGGCATCAATTGAATTGATTCTAGTACATATCATTGATAGGGGAAACATATTATTTGAGGACATTTAGTTCCCATAGTATGGGTGTCATAGAAGCATGGTCGTTTACAAGATGAGACATGGGAGACCGAGTTCAATGTATGTTCTTAGTGGTAATAGTTTTTCGTAGACAAATCTTTAACACCCTGTAGAAAAAAAATTAGTGGAGAAATTTATATAAGGGGAGAATATTTTTAGATTTTAGGTTTATATACGAAGTTATGATCCTTATATTTTTAGTTTAAATGCTTTGTTGGGGCCTTTTGTTTGTACCTATCCTGATCACGGTTGTTTTGGAGGTTTCTGAGGCTGGTTCGGATCCCGAAAAAAAATTTTGGGATAAAAATGGCCTAGCACATAGTTTTTGCATGACCTACGCACAATTAAGATAACTATGATAGTGTAGATAATATATTCTACATGGTTTTGGGAAACAGTTCTGTAGTGAATGCATGGTTGTGCGAGATATCATCGAATTTGCATGTTTTTAACACACTATTTCACATGGTTACCATATAGTTAGTCAAACCATGTTGGGTAACCATGAGAAGAGACCATTGGAGATAGTGAGATGCCAAAAATTTCTAAACGGTTTTGGAAACCGTGCAGGTAAACCACAAAATCCTCATTTGTCTATTTTTTTAATTTTAATAAAAATGGGTTTTTTATATTTGAAACATAAACCCATTTTGGATTCAACAGACAGTGGAGAGAGCCTGGGGAAGGATCTCATGGGACCCTAAGATAAGAATTTATTTAGAGTAATCGTCCAAACTCTAATACATGTGCGATTTTTCTCATTAGATCCACATTGGTACGGCTGATTTTCCTTTTTAGCCATTATAATATCTTCAGAACAACGATCACGCTATTTGATTTTAGGATCATATTCCATAGTTTCTCATTCTTAATATTTTATTCAGATCTCTCTTAAACTAGTGTTAAAAGGGACTTGATACTGGGAAAGCTCTCTACCACCGAGCTGAGGTAGGTGTTCTATTACTTATTCAATTTTTTTTTTGCTTTTTTGGTTTTTGGCCAATTTTCCACCCATCGTACTCTCTAGGGATGCCCCTTTTTTGGAGCGAGCTACTCTTGGTAGGCTTAATCATACCTAGTGAAGAATCTTATAGGTTTCGTTTTGGTGTATTGAAACCCATTTCTAAACTCATGTTTACCCGAGGGTTGTACCTTAGGGTTTTAATCTAGTTATTCCCCTTTTCGCCACCCATGTGGTGTGTTCTTATGATGTCCTATCTATAGGAATCCTGTTAATTCCTTAATAGTTTGAATAACTATTTCGGAGATGTAATGACTCTATGCCAATTTATATGGTGTGACACCATATCTTTTTTGATATATTGGCTTTACTGAAATGGATGATATGTGTGGGTATACCTATAGGAAATGATTAATGGAATATTAAATGGTTTATATGGGAGGGTATCCCCATATGAATGGTGAGTGATAAATGGATTTCATGAGTGGGTACACTTATGGATTGTTCTTATTTATGATATTGGGTATACTCACATAGAATGAAATTTTCATTTTGAATGCCTTAATTTAATAGTTCTATAGATGCTATAGACTACTCTCCATGGGTCTAGAATGAGGTAGAGGATGCTTTGGGTCGACAATTCCCCTTGAGTATTCATTCCCTGAGACGCCTCAAGACTTGCTACCTAGTGGATCCGACATTCATTGACTCATGTAGGACATGACAGTACACTTGTTCCTTGCACTACAACCAGTGACTAAATGATGTTTTCACTAGGATGACAATGGGACATGATGTGGCTGCCTTGGATGAGTTTCGTGGATCTATCCCTTTATGGTTAAGATTCATTACATGGATGTCCTAGTACAGGATACCTTGGATCTATCCCTTTTGGTCTATACTTTACTCTATTGCATGGCTTTAGAATTTCTGACATAATTATACAGTGTGACTGTGCGTTACTAACATGGATGGTCTTACATCATCATCTTGTGGATTGTTTAGTTTTTTTATAGTTATCTTGTTAGTAGGTGAATCTATTTTAGGTAGCATCGAGGGGCTATTTTGTGTTACATATGGAAGTGGACATATTCCATTGGCATACACACATACTAACTACATTGTTTATAAATTCTTGCACTTGTTTATTTTTTGTCAGAACTGTATAGACATAGGGTGGTTACCTATTGTTATTCATATCTCACACCCTATTCGGGAAACCTCAAGGACCCAAACCGATTATATTTTTGTAGGTGATGATAGGGGCATGTTCCCTTGTATAGGTTATTGATTATGGATTTATAGCATGGGAAATTAGGATAGAGTTGAGTCTTTCTATTTTACTTGGATTACTTTTGGGGTTTGGTTATTTTTGGTAAAAATGTATTGTATTGTATTTTATTTCCATGTACTAATTTTTCTTCTTTCTATATAGATATATCATCTACATCATTTGGAATACGAGTCTTTCTTAGTTATTTATATGTGTTCATGTCATGTCTAATTTTAGTTGGATTATATTTATTTTTCATCATCTATTTATTATGTTTGACTTCCATTGTGATAATCATGTAATACAGGATTCTTCACCCCAATAACCCACATAGTCCCTCTCTACTAGTAGGATACCTCTAGAGTATGGGGTGATGTTCTTGAGGACATGTTGCTAATTAGTTCTAGAGCACCATTTTGGGTGGCATCCAGGTCTGGGATTTTACACCCTAGTTCTAGATAATAGAACTAAAATATTAAAGAATAAAAGATAAATGTAAATAAATAAATCAAATTAAACTATAGTTAATATTGTTATAACAATTATTTTTGAACAATGATAATGAATATAAGTTAATTTTGGGGGAGATCGAATATTGAAAGCTTAACTCCAACAATGATGAATTGAAATGGGAATGAAAAACATATATTCATCTTCCAATCTTCTATGGAATTCCAACCGCCATTAGAATTTGAAAAAAAAACACGTTAATTGAATTCTGCAGAGGCTAGGGATTTGAGACATTTCATGTTTTAATGGGATATTCCGCCTATAATTTTAATTTTAATTTCACACAGTAGTTATACAAGAAATCACATGAAACATATGTCCTTCCCAAAGAACTATTTTTTTTAAATTTGTTCTTCAAGATAATGTAAATTTTTTTGGCCTGATCCAAGAATAGATGAAGTTGTTATGGCTCAAATAGTTATGCGGTGTTCAATAGAGATAGTCCAGCCCAACATTGACATCATGACCCATTTCAACCAATAAAAAGCATTATCTATATCAGATGTCCAAAATTAATGTTGGATCCCATTGAGATGGAAACACTATTACAGAATTTTCTATTCACATTAGTCACCAAAAAATATATATGGTAGAAATACTACATTTAATATTAAAAGAAAAACGTGGAATTTTCAAAAAAAATTCTTGTGAATTATCTAACTCAAAATATTCTATTAAAAAATATATTTAACACAATGTGAGGATTTTATTTCATTTAATATCAACAAAATATTCAATAAAATTGTTTTTTATCAACTACCATAAAATTACATTTTTTCACTCTTAGGAAAAGTGACACATTATGTATTCAAGAAAATTGTTATAGGATATGTATTTTCTTATTTCCCAACCCACCATGGAAATTTCGAAAATGTAAGAATCTCATAAATATTCAATGTAAATAATTTTTAAATGAATTTTCTTATAAATTTAATTAAAAATCTTCTATGAGATTAATGACACAAATCATTGTGAAACATGTTATGGGTCTACCATTCCATTAATTCCCCAAATGTTTGTCTAAAAAAATTTCAATCTCATATATCCACCCATTATTTTGTATATTCAGGTCATGTAAAATAGTTCTTCTTACCATGATTAATTCCATTAAACTTGTTTTGCATTACTTTTCAATCAAATTTCAAGACCCACCCACTTAATAACTCTTGAAAGTCAAGCTACAAGCTCCAAAGATAGATATCTCCATGTGTTGTACATTTTATCATGACACTATTTATTAAGAAAAAAATATATATATATTGTTATTTATTTTTTCTAGATGTTGTATAGTTTTTGGATGTTAGGTATAAAATCATAAGTCGATTCTATACATTCATGAATCTAATCAAATGATAAATGAACATGTGTATCAACCATAGATGTGAGATGTTTTTTTACCTAAATGTTTTATACATTTAATCGAGTATAAAAAATATCACTTGAAATTGATGTGTGAAATGTTCCGTGGATAAATCTATGACAGAATTCACCATTAACAAATATAAAAAATAATGGTGTCAAAATCTGAATAGTTTTATAATTACCCAAATGATTATATCAATGAAGAATTTAATTTTTATAAAAATAAACCCTTGATATTGAAATATTTATTATTCTTATCATGCTATTGATGAAATTTGAAAATCTATATTTTCATTATGTTCCACAATTAAATGTTAATTTTAATTTTGATGTTATTTATTATTTTATTTTTTAAATCTTTACCAAAAACCATATAGAAATCACAGAAAAAAAAAAGAAAAATGAATATTCTAAATTGCTACACAAAAATTGTGTCCTATCCCCCACATGAAATATTGTATTTTTTCCATGTAAACCATCAATAAGATATGGTGACATGGAATTTATAATTTTAAAAAGGAAAAATAATATAAAATTGAAATTGTAAGGAATAACATGATATTCTCAAGTGATTATGGGGTTATACCAAATTATAAAAGCAACATTATGGGTGGAAATTCCCTGAATGTGTTGATTCAAAGGTTAAAAATTGATTGTAAATCATCTTCTTATGCCCTCTTGTGTGATCTCTACAGAATGACAATGGGAAACATTAGAGACAACATAATGAACTAACCAACTAGAACAAAACCTACCACACATTATCATTATTCTTGAACTATATAGTGTTAATTTCTACCCTATACAAAACTCTCTTTTGGTTCATTTTATTGTAATCTACTTTTTATCTTTCCTTGTAGAGCTTTGAGTCCTCATTTCATTAAAATATAATCTCCTCAAGATCGTTAATTATGATCTCCCCTTGATATCCTACTTTGGCTAAATCCATGTTGCATTTATTATATAACACAATATTTCTGATGCTTTACATCGATGAGGAGTTTAAAAAAATTCACAAAAATAATAAAAAAAATTCAAACATACAAATAGGAATTCTGTATCCAATCCTATATACCCATAATGAATCTTCTATATTCTTTCTCCAATCATTTATTTTGTGCTTTAGAGATTTCTCCAACATCTATTTTAACACCTATTTATAAACCTCATCTTGTCCATTTGTCAGGCGTGTTATAGAGTTTATTTTTTATGCATTACACCATAATCTCAATGTACTGAATTCAAATTATGATATCAAATATCTATCCCTTGGTCACTGATGATGGCCATTGGTATTATGAACTTATCGAAACATTGATATTTGAATAAATCCACTAAAACATGAGATTCATCAGTCCTATTTGCCTTTTCCTCAACCCATTTTCTAAAATAATAAACAACGAAACATTTTTTTTGAATCCAAATGAAATTTTGAAAGGAAACATAAAATTAATTCTCCATACCAAAAAAATATAGTAGAATAATATTGGTTTTTTGGGAATCTCATGTCTCCTATAAATGATTCCAATCAATTGTAAACTTGATAACAATATACAAAACACATGATAATCATAGACTATGATATTGTAAATAATCCAGAGTTTAAAACATTCATTGTTTCCCATTATGGTACAAAGTGTCCACAACTATAAAGAGTATGGAAAAATGTAAAATAGACTCAAACTCATGATCCATCACACATATCCTAAGGATTTTTTCACATTCAATGCCCATTAATCCACATGGATCAACCCTTTGTGTGTTACAGAGGGATTTCAAACACAAAATAGGCTCAAAGGATGTTTGTAAGAGTTTAGGTGTTGTGAACTGGGAGTAGGGAACCTTCATGTTGTAAAAGTGGGTTTCATGTCGTGTAAAATAATTTCACAATGTGAATGTGGGATTCATATTGTCTAATGTTTCATAGTTTAAAAAATAAAATAAATTCAAAAGGTGATAGTTTTATTACTGGAAACTAACCTCAAGGAGTTACATGATGTGAAATGGGATTACATGTCATGTAATCCCCATGATGTTTAAAAGTTTCAAAACATTCCAGCCCCTTAGTTGTCCAACCCTACAATAGTAGTTTCCCTCCCTCCCATCTCAGGTGACCCAATAGTCCACTCGTTGTTATTTCGGAGATCCCATTTATGGGAATCGATATTGGGATTCCATCTTCAATCTATGGTGACATGATATAATACAAGGTGTAATTTTACTACATTTTCTAGTTGTTTGTCCATGTTTTATTTTCATTTCATCTCATATCTTATCACCTTTCTATGGTAGTTTCTTACCCATGGTTCTAATGGGGGTTCTCTATGCTGTTTTTTGTGCAGTGTTGTGGAAACATCTTTGGTTGGATGCAGTTCTAGTGGTATAGGTGATAATAGGTCTGTTTCATGGTTCATTCTCATTCGATGAATGTTGAAGACATTTTGAGTTTGGGGATTTGTTGCTTCTCTAGTAATTTATGTTAAATCATAGAGTATGAAAGGTTTATCCCCTAGGATCTCAATATAATTAACCGAATTTAATACATGAACCAGATTAACGAATTGACATCGATCACATAGAGATGTTGCTACATTATATTGTGATAACGGTTTGCCTCTCCATTTTCTAGATATTTTAATATCTATGGATTTATTGGTTTAGCATGTTTTTCCTAATCCAAACTGTTAATGAATGCAGTGACATAATTAATTGATAATTAATTGGATAGAATATGAATGATATATGTCTATTGAATCTGGCTATTGTTGTAATAATTTTATGTTAATCAAATTGAAGCTCTTAATCATGCTTAATTCGTTTGGTTAATTGAACTAAATTTTTTTATTCTTATTGATAATGGAATCAAAGGAATTTTAAGTTAAATTTTTATTTAATTTTGATATCTTAGAAGTCTTTCTTCAAAAATTTTCCATTGTTTGAAACATTGAATAATGAATCAGTTATTTCATGATGGAATAACAACTTATTGTGTGATAAAGATAACTATTTTTATGGCATGAGTTTCATTATTTCTTGTAAATTCCACATGCTTTATTCCTTGGATCCATGAGATCTTGTTATGTTTTAAAGATGGATTCATTGATTTTGGGGCTAAATCCCAATTTCATGGTTTTTTTCATGATTCTTGTGTTGTGACCTAAGCTGGTGATGGCTGATCCTGGAGGACTAGTTTAGTATCAGGGGAAGGGTGGCCTGAATATGATAAGAGCCTGGGATAGATGATCTTGGGGGGGCTGTTGTGGTATGAGAGATAGGGATCCAATGATTATTTGGTATCAGTTGACACCTGGATAGCCTAGATGCACCATTTTATGGATATGGGTGTCGAGGAGGAAACAATAGGTGACCAAATTGGTTAAATTTGGGATTACCCATTACTATTAAATCTAGATGCTTGTTCAATATTTTGTTTGGATGGAATCCAAGTTGTTTTTTATCTACATTCCTTTTCCACCATCGTGTGGTATATATATGATATTTGTTACTATCTTTCCATTTTAGGTTATGATGGTGAGTAAATTCCATGTGATTTCTATGTTTACCTCCTTATGGATGGATTAGTTTACTATCCTTCTATTGGTGGCAAAGACACATAATATAGTCCATCAACTCACAAGGTTGAGACCATTATGTTTGGGGAGTTATGAATGTTTTCCAAGGTAACTTGGCGATATGGTTATAACATTATTAAATAATGAAATTAATTTTTATCCCATAGGATTGGAACATGCTAGGATGAAATGTTGATGATAAAATTTCTAGAATCCATGGAATTATATTTCTTATGCCTGGAGGGCATGGATCTTTGTTCAAATGGTAATGTGATGTAATGTGGAAATAATTATAGTTAATTAATGGTTATGAATGAATTATAATAATTTGTAATTGATGAAATGGAATAAGATAATTTAATGTACGTATCTAAATTGTCATGTTCTTATAGGATATCAGGTCATGGTAGTGGAATCCGAGAATCCGAGATACGTTAATTGCAGTTGTCTCTAAGACTACTATATTCAATTAGGGTGGTTCTGAGGTACATTATATCATTTAAATTTTCTCTCTATATATGCTACTCCACCCAGTTAGTAGGTCAACTGACACCATATGGATTCTAAACCCTTGGGGTGTTTTCCCAAACATCCCAGTGGGAGGATTGACGACTGACTACCCCCTTTTTCTGCACTCTCTTCTCTTGGGAGTTACATTTTTGATAAAAAATGAATATTATTTTTCCTAATATGTTAGTAGAGGGATGTCATGGAATGTGGTAGTTTCACACACATTTTTTCTGGATATAATTTCTTAAGGGCTAATATAGGAAAAACATGTATAAGATATGATGGATTGAAGATCCTTATTAAATTTATGGATTGTGATGGCTTGTAGTGTAATACTCAATTTATGATACACATTGTCTGAGATGTGGTGCATCCCAAATACTACATGGTTAATTTTGATTATGTGTATGTGGTGGTGGGTTTCATGATGTGAATGTTGTGGTGATTCACCCATGTGTCTATGGGAAATCTTCATTAGAGAGAGATTCTTAGTATTTGAAACATTGAGGAATAGTAGAAAACTAGTTGGGAGGTAGTAGTGGGGTACCCTTGATATTAATTATTATATTTTATTCTCTTTTATGTGATAATTGTTGAGAGTTTCCATGGTAAGGTTGTGAAGCTAGTATATGTGCTTATGTGATGAGTTATTTTCACTTTTTGTCAATTGTGCTTTAGCATGATTTCATAACTTTTGCATGAGAGGCCTCTGGGAGGATCCTTCTAAGAATACTGTTATAATCACCCTACATATATATAAACTATTTTTCAGGATAGTTGGAAGAGGGTGGAGATCATCCTGGTAACTACTATCTTGGGGGTTTTCAGGAGAATTTTGGGCTTCATGGTCACTGTCGCCTTTACAATCTTTGGTTACTTGCAGTTTTTCCTTTATATGATAATAGTTACTATATGAAAGTACATTTTTCTACATGGGATTATTTATATTTTAGTCATGTAAGGACTTGGTTGGTGTTTGTATTATATCTATCTCTTCTGCATGTTCTTATCTTAGACGATAGTCCCTCCCATCTGCATTATTATTATAACATCAGTGCAAGCTGCCTACCCAGTGCATATTGAAGATGGGACACATGTGGTCACTATCATTTGTATCCCATTTCCATCCTAGTAAGGGTACACATTGTCTGGAGGGTGTAATGAAAAAGTGGTATTAAATTCATTTTGAGGGATATTATGAATTTTTGAATAATGAATATGTGATGTTTCTTGGGTTAGTAGGTATGCAGTGTCAGTTATGTTTAGAAAGCACTGTAAACATGGGAGACTAGCTGAGACATGGGAATTTATGTCACCCTGTGATCTTATTCATGAATCATTAAACGTGATAGGACTACTAAATGAAGTGATTCTCATTATAGGGTAGAGGCCTAAGAAAGTATCATGCATTATTGTTCTTTTTTCATGTTTTTAACATGGTAGACCATGGTTTAGGTTAACCTAAAATTAAAAATTGAAAATAATTATTTAATGTATTGTCCTATATATTCAATGTTTATGATCTCTAAAAATTTATTCTTTTGTAGGTATGGTTTCAGGCCAACATCATCTTCAAGTTCGCATAAAATATGTTTAGAAGGTTATTCCAATAGATTTTTGTAGAGTAGAGGTTGATGACGATGACACTTGGAGGAGAAAACTCAGAGAGTTCCAGTGCCATACTATGTAGAGTTATAAGAGATCCATTTCAGATACAATCACAGAGGAATAGTTGAAGGAGGTTTGAGATTTCTTTCAGTTCAATTTCTTCTAGGAAGGATCACTGTGTATCATTGGTTGTGATGACGATGCATGGGGTATTGAGGGAGTGATTGTTCTTGTTCCTCAGAGATCATGATGAATTAGAAGTCTCATTGGATTAGTTCCGAGACTAGTTTAGATCCATGTTCATTTCTTCAACCGTAAAGTCAGCTAGACTACTATTGTTACATACCTTTCTATAAGGAGCTCTAGTGTTCTATATAATAGAATCCATTTCATGAACCCTATGTGATATTCTTGAGACCTATTTATGGATGTTAAGGCCAGAGAAATGAATTTTTAAGAGGATTTTCATGTACACATCCAACGCCATGTCACCCCATTTATATTGAAGATGCATATCGAGTTGCTCTAGAGAGAAGAGGGCCTTGAGATATAATTATCTAGAATGCTATCATAATGAGAGGGTAGTAATCGGCATTCCTCATGAATCAGAGCTGTATTATAGGGTTCATATTGGTTAGGACATAAGAAAATTTGATCAGCTGGGTGTAGGTCTCAGCACTCAATGCCTCATTTCTCCTAGGGCAGTGGCTCTCAGACCTATGCTAAGGGATCAGATGTGTTTTTTTTCATGTGTAATCTAAGGTCACCAATGGAGATAGTGCCCGACCATTCTAAATAGTCAATATACACCAATTGTTCCACTTCTGGTTTCTCCATTAAGGAAGTTCAAACCAACGCAACAACTATAAGTTTCTACAATTTTGGTTTAATAGAGAATAGATAGGGCTGGTAGAGGACATCCAAAGGATGATCCCCATAATCAACGAGAATAGTATGGCTATATAGGTATTCTTCAGTATGTTCATAATGGTAAGCTTCGTGATTTAGCATTCCCTGCTCTAGGTGAGCTAGATGTCGTTCGAGGCACCCTTCACATGTTTTATACATGGGTGAATTATTTATTTGATCTATAAAGGACACACTTGTTCATATCACATGACCTTATGCATTCATTAGGACTTGAGGAATTGGGGATTCTGTTTCCCTGGGTGTTGACTACGATAGTTGGAGTATGAGATTACTTGTTATTAATTATGTTGAAACTGTGATCTGCTGTGAGGGAAACACAACACATTTGGAGATTTCCTATGTTTATTAATTTAACCATATTTTATCATCCTCAACAAGGATTAGTTGTATTTATTATAGTATATCATAGATTTATTTTGGATTCAAGAGGTTTTATTATATGCTGATGGATATGCAATAGTTTTTTTAGTGAGTGAGACCCTCAAATGGGTCAGATGTGTGTATCCTCTTTATAGTCCTTAATGGATAGGCTGATACTGAGTTCGTAAGAGGTTCATGAATTTGTGTTTTTAGGTTTATACCAGATTATCCTTATATATTTATAAATGGGATATAGAATTACCATGATATTATAGATCAAGTTTAGTTTCAAGTTACATCTAGATGTGTCTCTTATATAGATGTCTCCATATAGGATGGTGCCTTCTGTGTTGCGAGTGCTGTATATATATCTCGATGGTATATTGTTGGGTGGTATTATTCATCCATGTGTCTCACCTTGAAGTGCACCAGTTTTTTCATAAATATAGTGGATTTTATTTTTGGTTTGATATAGATTATCATCTCTTAAACTATGTGAGAGTGAAAAAAATATCATATTCCTTGGATTGTGGACATAATCGATCCACTCTAGGGTTCAAGTTAGATCATGAATATCTATTTGTGGTTAGGATGTCAGAAAATTTGTGTAAAGGGTGAAGATATCCTAAATACTGCTTTACATTGTCGTTAAGGGCATTACAAGATTGAGGTGATGTTGTTTGGTGTGATGAATGCTCCAATATTGTTCATGGGGTTAATGAATGTTGTGTTCCATGAGTTAATGTAAAATATCATGGTTGATTTTATTAATTAAATCCGAGTGTAATCCATGTTTGAGGAGGATCATATAGAGCATATGTGTGCCTCTTTGGGAGTTCTGCGCCTTGAGATGTTGTTTGGGAAATTTCTGAACATATAGTTTTGGTCATGAGAAGTCTATTTCTTGGGGAATGGTGTATCCTAACTGAGACTAGTTGAGGATTCATCGAAGATTGAATGAGTTTTGTCAGGGTATACACTTTGATAGTAGCATAGGTACCAATTTTTTCATTGTATTTTTGGTTATTAAAGAAGGTTTGTAGCCACTTTCTCCCATGTTGAGTCACCTCTGATAGAATTGACAAGAATGGATCATGCATTCGTGTGGAATAATCATTGTTAGATAGGTTTTGATTACATAAATGAGATGTTGGCCACTGCTCTAGTTCTTTAATTTCCTATATAAAAAGTTTACATTTATTTTTTCTATTATATTTCGCTTCTTGGGATGGTATGTGTCTTGATGTAGCATAGATCAATAATTTCTTATAGGTATTTATAATTACGTCCCCATGAAATTCAGTATGCCACCAATGATCTCGAGTTGACAGTAGTAGTGTTTTCCATAAAGTTATAGATATATTATCTCATTAGAGAGGATTTTTTGGTCTTTAATGATCATAATATCTTGAGGTATGTTTTCTCCTAGCATGACCTAATCTTGTACCTACATTGGGGAATTGATTTCTTATTGTATTATGAATTAAAGATTTAATATACACCTAAAAATGGGAATGATGAAGTCGATGCGTTGATTAGGAAGTCATATGGTGATTTAGTACATGGATATGGTGATTCTTAGAGCATGATGGAAGAACATTCATCATTTCAACATGATATGATGATATTGGGGTAGATAATGTCTTATTTATATAATGGTGTAGTCATATCTAGTGCAACAAGTGGAGAAATCCCAGATTGGGGGATCTTGAGGTGGAGTTTTGGAGAGATCAATTTGTTTATGGTGAGCCCCTGATGGTTGGTATGAGGATGAAAAATAGTAGATGTTGTTCCAGGGAAGTATTATTGATCCTTTGGAGAAGCATGACTTGGTTCTCAGAGGGTTTCAAAACTCACCCTTAATGGTACATCATGGCATGGAAAATATGCACAATTATTTTATATGTCAGTTTCTATGTCCTCAGATGAAGCATGGAGTTGTATATTTTGTGTCTCTTTGATTGGTTTTTCAGAAGATATTGTTTGAGAAATGTGTTCCATGTAGTTTTCACCAGCCATTAGATGTTCCTCAGAAGATTTTGGAGGAAATATCGATGGACTTTGTTGTTAGTTTACCTTGATTTATGGGTGTTTATAACGTTATGTGGGTGGTAGTGTATTTTTTTGATTAAATTTTATCACTTTATAACAATCAATGAATCGATCATAGTTGAGGATTAATCAAGGCAGTATCTGGAGGAGTTAGTGAGAATCGATAGTGTACCGAGGAAGATAATTTCTGATTGAGATCCTTGTTTTACCTCCATATTTTAGAGAGGTATCCAACATGATTTTGGTTCTTATTTATTCCTTATACCTATTTTTAATCCAAAGATGTATGGTCATATAGAGCGATAATATGGACTATTGAATACATGTTTCACATTTGTGTCCTCTATTTTTGAGGTTTGTGTATGGTTCACCTTACCATGGTAGATTTCATGTGTAACAATATTTTTCACATCAACATTGGTATATAAACATTTGAAGCTATGTATGACTGACCATTCAATTTTCTATTGTGCTAGACTAGGTTCAGAGAGTGAGTAATTATTAGACAAAAACAATTACAAAATACAATAGAGGTTGTTCAGGTGAATCAGAAGAGGATGAATTTAGCATGATATCGTTGGAAATAATATTCCAATCATTAGAGGATACTTATAGAGTTCAATGTTGGTAATCATGTGTCCATGAAGGTTATTCCCCATCATGGGCAGTGAAGGTTTGTTCTTACGAGTATGTATTCTCCCTTGTTTATTGGACCTTTTGAGGAGATTGCTCATGTTGGAGTTGTGGAGTATTGGATAGTGCATACCCCACTGATGGGATGGATACATGAGGTTTTTCATGTGTCGTTTCTCTATCATTATCTTTATGATGACTCCCCAGTAGTTGAATTGGGAATGATCGATGTTGATGATTATGTTTTATTCGAGGAAATTCTAATAGATATCCACGACCACTAGAGAAAGGTGTGGTGGGGGAATTCTGAACCCTTGGATCGTGTCTTTTGTTGGAATGGTGACATGGAGGAGAGTACCTAGGAGCATAAGTCACAGATACATGCTCAGTGGCATGATTTTTTTAATTTTTAGCTCTTCTCATTTAACATTGTTCTTTTTATGGATGCAGATATTTCTAGTTGTGAGATGGATTTATCTTGTATTCAATTCTTGTTTTCACTTTTTTTTGAGGTATCTCTCATGGGAGTGTGTTCAATATATGTTTCTTCTTTATTGTGTGGTTTTTGATTGTTCCTTTATTGAGGTTGTGATATCATATGGTGAAGAGATCCCTAAAAGGATTCTCATGGGTTTGATGTTCAAGATGATACCATTCTATTTAATCTCTAGGTTGGATTTGGATCGTCATGAACGAGAATATTTTTAGATGTATGCAATGATAGGGCCAAGATCTATTTTGATTTACCCTTGGCATGTTCTCATGGACTGTAGAGCTCGAAGATGACTCAGAGGATGTCTGGATGAGCTTTGATGAAAAGAACTAGGTGTAGGGATCATTAATGGTTTGAAAGTGGGTTTCATGTGTTGAATAAGAATTTCAAAAAATAAATGTGGGATTCATGTTGTATAATGATTTAGTGTTTGAAAAGTAAAATAAATTAAAAAATATGCGGACTTTTTAGTGTAAAATGACCTGGAAGAATTACACATTGTGAAAGGGGATTACACGTTGTGTAATCCTTAGAATCTATATTTGTACAAAACATTCCAGCCACTCGGGTTGGCAAAACCTATGGTTGTGGATCCCCTCCCACTCTTCCCATGAAACCCGACAGCCCCCACATCATTTTTTTGGGATACCATCATTAAGAATCAATCTCAGGCATCCTTCTTCAATTTTTTGTGACCCGAAATGATCCAAGAAGTGTTTCTCATTGTTTTCTAGTTGTTTCTCCTAGTTTGGATATTTTTTATTCTTGTATCTTATCAAATTTGTATGGTTATTTCCTAAAAATGGTTCTAATGGGGGTTCTCTTAGATGATGTCGGTGTAGTGGTTTTGTGGCGTCCTCGGATGGATATAGTTATTGAGGGAGAGGTGATGAGAGATTAGTTGTGTCATTCACCCTCGTGCGAAGAACATTGATAACCTTTTCCGGTAGGTTATTCGTTTCATTTCAATTTTTTATGTGAAATCATACAGTTAGCATGGTCTATCCTCATGGATCACAATGAAATTAATTTAATTAAATACTTGAATCAAAATGTATAATTGGTATCAGTCACACAATGATATTGTTCTATTGTACTTTGATAATGATTTTCCTATTTATTTTATAGATAGTGTTATATCTATACCTATATTGGTTTTGCATTATGTTCTTGATGGAAATTTTTATAGAATATGATGCTGGAATTAATTGATATTTAATTCATCAAAATATGAAAGTGGTGTGTTTATTGGATCTGGTTATTGTTGTTTTAATTTGATGTTAATCAAATTGATGTAGGCATGCAAGTTTAATTAAATTGGTTAATGAACCATAAGTACGATGATTCTTGATGATAAAGGGATCAAAGGAATGTTAAAATTATCATTTAATTAATTTGTGAAATATCATGATATCTTGTCCCTTAGATTTCCCATAGTTATATATAGTGAACAATGAATAGGTTAATTCAGTATTAAATAGGAAATTGTTGTGTGATAAAGATAATTCCTTTGTAGTTCCTTAGATTCATGTTTTCTTTTAAAGGCCAAGTTCCTTATGTTTTAGAGATGTGAAATATCTTTTTTGGGTTGTCTGAATGCCATGATTTATTCCCAAGAGCCTGATTGCAATGTTTGTTTCATAATTCTTATTATGTGATGTGAGCATGGGAAGGCCAAGCTTGTAGGTCAATTGTGGTTTGTGAGGAAGGGAGGCCCAGATGTGATGTAAGTCTAGGATGGCTGAGCTTTGAGGGCTGTTGTGGTATGAGGGGTAGGGAGGCCCAGTTTTCATGGAAATAGTTAATGACTGGAGTGACGAGATGCATTAGTTTATTTATTTGGCTGTTGGGGAGGACACAAAATGAGATGAAATGGTTTAATTATAATCTTATTCATTATTATGAAATCTGTATACTTGTTGAATCTATTGATTGGCAGGAATCTAGGTTATTTTTTATCAACATAATTTTCCCCACTACTTGAGGAAGAAGGATATGTTTGGATACTCTCTTTCCATGGAAGGAAATGATGTGTGGTGTATTCCACATTATCTAAATGTATAGATCATCATTGTTTGATGAGTTTACTCTCCTGTTATAAGTATAAAAGATTCAATGGGTACTTCATCTTCTCACTATGTTAAGAACCATGTTCTTGGGGAGCATAGAATGTTTTCTATAGAACCTGTTGATATGGAAATAATTTTTTCAGATAACTATATAAATTTTTATCCAATGGTGTTGGATATTCTAGGGATTAAATGATGATGTTGAAATTTATAAAATATGTGGACTCGGTTTTCTTATTCCTGGTGGGCTTGGACATTTTATTTAATTTAAATGTGATGAAATGTGAAAATGATAATGGCTAATTGATGGGAAAGAATTAATTAACATATAGTGTAACTGATGAGAATGAATAAAATAAATAATGTATCTCTTTAAAATTTTGTGTGATTATTGGATTTGTAGTCTTGGAATGGGTATCCAAGAGTCTGAGAGATGTTAGTTGAAGTTCTTTTTGAGACTAGGATATTCCCATTGTGTGCTTTTGAACTATATTATATTATGTATATTTTCAGTTTCAATAAGCGACACCATCCTTTTGGTTGGGGAAACTCACACCCATGGGATTCTAAGACCTGAGGGGGAGGGGGGGTTTCCCCAAAATCTTGGTGGGTTGGTGGATGGATGAATAACCCCTTTGTCCCTACTCTAATCTATTATTAGTTACCTTCACTAGTTTTCATGACAGGGTTTTTCCTGAAACATTGTGTGTAGTGGGTTTAATGGATTCTGGTTATATCAAACACATGTATTCTAGATATAGTTTTCTAAAGATTACTATAGGTATATCATGAATAGGATGTGATGTCTTAAGGATACATACTTGTATTGTTGGTTATGATGGCTTGAGGAATAATATCCATTGTATGATACATGTTATGGGAGTTCTCGTGTCTCTGGAAAACTAACTTGTTACTTTTGGATATGTGGATGTGGTGGTGTGTTTCACGAGAAGCATGTTGTGGTGCTTCACCTAGGTGTATGCATACTGGCCTTTTTGGAGAGAGATGACCAGGACATGTGATGTTGTTATAGAGTGGAAAACCAATAGGGATGTAGTGGTAGGGTACCCATAATATTATTTATTATATTATATGGTCTCTTATGTGATACATGGTGAGAGTAGCCATGGTGAGGATACGAACATAGTATACCGATTTATATGATGAGTCTGTTTCACTTGTTTTTCACTATAGTCTATCGTTCATTATTTACTTCTCCACGAAAGGATTTGGGGAGGATCTTATTGAGTATACTTTTATACTCACCATACGTATTTATAAATTATTTTAAGGTTATGTTTTGTAGGTTGGACATCATGCTGGTTACTATAAGCATGGGGTTTTGTATGACCTGTTTGGGCTCCGTGGTAACCTTTGTGTTTATTTTCATTTTTTCTTGTTTTATCCCATTTAGTTTTAGTAGTTATTGCTCGGAATTATATTTTTTACATGGTTTAATTTATATTGTTTTATATGTTGGATTTGATTAGTGTTTATCATATCTCTCTCTTCGACATGTGTTTCTCTTAGAGGGTAATGCCTCCCATCCGTGTGTTTATTATACCCTCAGTGAAAGTCACCAACCTGGTGTCTACTGGAGGAAGGACTCAAGGGTCACTATCACTCATTTCCCATTGCTGGCCTAGGAGGGATACACTGTAATGTCCCTGGTCCGGATTCCACTCAACTAGTGCCTAAAACCTGGTTTGCGACAGGGCCTCAAATGAATTTATCCAAATTACAGAGGCTTCTAACTAGAATCAATGGTCTAGGGTTTGATAGTGGGGAAACTATTACCTCAATGGAAGAGTGTACCACAATAAAATTATTAATACCATAATAGAAAAAACATTAAACAGTATACAACTAATATAAATAGTGAAAGATTGATAATATAAATAACCATGCATCATTGAGTACAAAATATGATGTAGTATGTCTCATGATCTAGGAAAACAGACGTAATAGGATACTCAATAGAAATTCTCAACACAATATACAATACCAAGGTACATAAATACACAAAAAAACACAGAATAATCGTAAGCATCAGCTTGGTCCCATGCACTTCTAATACTAACATCAATCAAGTACCTCAAAATTGGTGTTTTCCCTTATCAACACATGTAATCATATAATATGTTTTGGCCAAAAATCAAAACCCATATAGTTTGTGAAAAATAAATACCTGTAGGAAACCACCCAATACATTTTCCAATCGATCAGTGTGTATATGCAATAGCAGTATAAAATAGTGAAAGGAGTTACTATGATGCACTCATTAGTAAACTATCATATAATAACTATCATTGTTTTTCATTAATCTCTTGTTGTTTAATTAATTAAATTGCATTGAATTATATATCTATCGAGATCCTACCTATTTCGTTCAATACCCTAAATAATGGAAGCACAACAGGTTCCTAAGTAGACTATCTAAATAGAAAGACGCGAAGACTAAATCCATGCATGTGATTTGGCTTTGTAGACGCATCATAATTCATTCTGTTTCAATATGTCTTTGGGACAATTGTGATGTATAATCATTTAAAAAAATTTATAATAGGGATGATCTCAATATATCAACATTTGAGCATGTATTTGGGTAAAATTAGATATATATGCATTTCAACATGATTCAATCAGGGATGAGCTCAGTAAATCTTCATTTCAACATGTGTGAGTGTAAAAACCCAATATATATTCATTTTAGCATGCTTCAATCAGGGAATATCCCAATATATCATCATTTTAACATGTTTTAGTGTCAAAACCCAGTATATAAGCATTTCACCATAATAAAAAAATACATGTAAGTTACACTATTACATAGTTAAAAATTAATAAATCATATGGGAAGCAATCATGTCACAAGACTATCATGTAATTTAACCATTAACAGGCTTAAAAATTATAATCTCTCATGGCCAATCCGTATCAAAATCATAAAAATCAATCTAAAAATTATAAGGCTTCAACAAATATACTCACTTGGGTAGTTTATATATAATAAGAAATCATATGAATTAAACTATCAGTATGATTACGAAAATGTCATCTCACATGGGCCAAATTCAATTAACCAATTTAATTTTAAAAAATCCTAAAAAGGGAAACAAATGCATGACCATACGAATCCTAGGAAAAATTGAAAAACAATGGTCATATTAGGGAAACACACCCACAAGGACTCCCTTAATAAAAATAAACAAGCTCGAACATTCTTAAAATTATTTAATTTATAACCTAATCATTATTAAGAAATAAAAAGGGTCATTTTCCATTCAAGGATACACCCTAAACATGGTCAAATGACACTACAACACATATGAAAAACTCAACATTGATAAAAAGGCACTATACTACATACCTCATGTTTGTATGACACTCCTCATCTAGCATTGGCCTTTGACTCGACCTAGAACATAGTAGATCTACAAAACAACGTAAAATGATCAAATTATGATAAATCCATTGTGAGAAAAAAACTTGAATAACGGCTCAATAGGAATCAATATCTTAATGATTAGGTTCAAACGTATCTAACGATGATCGAATCAGAGTAGGAATAGATATTTGGGATCCAAAAACAATATTGTCACTACAAGTTCATCATACTAAGTGGAGCCACTATCCAGAAGAAGAAAATGTGGATACTTCCCATTTTAGCAAAAAAAACCCAAATACATTATATATAATAGGAAATACATGCCTTGTATATGTAAATTCTTCCATTATTTTACCGACTTCCTTTAGATTCCATTAAAAATTTTCGTAACTTGCTTTCAAATCATGTATATGAAAATACGCGGCATATAACCACTATGTCTATCCATACTAAGATTTGAAATAGCCTTTGATCTCTATTATTCATTTTTCTTACCTATTAACAAAAAATGATTTTTTTTACATGAAAAAAAGCACATGATTCTTAAATAAAAATTGTGGGGATGGGGTCGTAACACACTAAACATGCTCTTGAGCCATGGATCATACCACACATAAAACCTAGAAGAAATATTTAATTTTTGAACTTTATATTTCTTTAAATTTGTAGGAATTTATGAAGAGACAATGTAGTTCACTAAATCCTCATAAAAATGATGCTTACCTGAGATAAAATAGAGATTATCAAGGAATGTGTCTGGAAGAAGTAACTATTCTATGGTGTCAGCTTCTATTTTTTGAGTAATTCTACACATGTGGCCCTCTAACAAGTTTTCATATACATTATGTTCCTTTATCTCAATATTTAATTCTTGATAACAGATCACCTATCATATATGAATGGGATTTATATCTAGATTCTTCATGAGGATCATTTAAGACAAATGTTCATAAAAAACTTTAGGGCCCAATAAATATGAATCAAATTTGTGAAATGAAAATAAACAAAAAATAACACCTTTTCCAATGTGGTGTAATTTTTATTGTCTAAATTCAAATAAATTCTTGCATAACAAATCACATGGGACTTCTCTTCAACCATTAATGATAATTAATTCACAACCATATAGTTGGATGTGTCACACATAATCTTGAAAGGAATCTAACATCATGGGTATGTATGATTGGTGGGGTGGTCATATGATCCTTTATCACACCAAATGACACCCTTCATGATTCATAAAAAAATTCTTTGTATTTTATGCAATCAATATAGGTCTAGATTGATCTTTTTGAAATATTTGATGAATCATCTATTAAATTCAACATTCCCTAGGAATGATCTAACATCACACACATATGGAAGACATGGTATGTAAGAGATAATATATAACTTGTATTTATCACTCTTTATCCAATTTTTCACATTATATTCCATAAAAAAATACATGATCTAACTTGAAATAACATATATCATTGTTCAAAAATAGATTCATCTCATTAAAATGACTCAAAACTTTTAAAAATTTAACATAATCCTTAAATACCTCAATTGAGGACACAAAAAAATCTACAAAAACTACTCACCATGAATATATGGGATGTACCTCGGGTATTGAAAAGTCCAAATGGAATCCTTTGGTAGGAAAATGTTCTGAAAGAAAAATATAATTCGTTCTTCTCTCATTTCTCGAAATATATAAGAACCCTAAAATACCTATAAAATCCACCCATGAATCAATAACATGTCTTCTTATAATTATTCTAAAGAAGTTGATTGAAAAATGGGAGGGAAAATTTTCTTTGTGAGTGTATTGATTTAGTTTTATATAATCAATAAACACATTCCTCATGTTTTTTAACCTCATCAAAAATAAATCTTCTATATAATGTCTATAAATAGTTACATCACTTATCTTAGGAAGAACGTGAATAAGACTCACTCATTGGGAATCTGAAATTGGATAAATGAAACCTAACTCATCTAAATTTTCAACAATTTTATTAAAAAAGTATAAAATGGTAGTATTAATTCACTTTTTTGGCTACATAACTATTCTACCTCCATTGTCAAAAATAATCCAATACATGAATATAGATTGTGTAATATTACATAAGTCATCCAATGTCTACCCGGTTGACCTAATATTCTCCCTCAAAAGAATCAAATATTTTTCTTTATTTTCAATAGGTATATTGTAATAAATTATTAGAGAAAAGGTCTCACCATTCAACAAGTATGATTATTTGAGATTTGGGGGGAATTCATGTAGTTCCAATGTATGGGTGGGATGTATGGATTGGGGTTTTGAAGTAGATGAAATATCTTCAAAATGAACATCACAATCCGATTAGAAATCATCAAAATAAGAGACTAATGCAATAATTAATTCATTATACTCATCATTCATGTCATAATCAGAGTGAACATGATCAAAATCTGAAAATAAATCCACATTAAAATTGAAAATGAGACTGTACTGTTCTTTATAAAAAGGTTTGTACGTAATCTTAGAAATTATTCTAGAACCAATCTATAAATACATCTAAGAATAATAGAATAAAAATACATGGAAATATTAATTGGTTGTTCAAAATGGGAGGTAATAAAATATAATGGCTCTATGAGGGTCACCTCATGGAGTCCACAACCATTAATATAAAAAATTCATCTCTAAAATCCATTGAATGTATACCCTTATATACATTTATGATCGTTTTTTCAGATTTGATGAAGGGACTACAAAAGATAAAGGGGGCACAACAATATACCTGATCATCCTACATATTGATAATATAAAAATCTATTGAAAAGATCATGTATCTTATCCAAAAATTGTACATCCTCATGGACCCCTTATCAAATTAATATAGCTATATTTCACAACTACACCACTACTCTCATAAGCTTCAACTCAGAAACATATAATGAAGAGAATAGAAAGTGAGAAATCACATTTATTTAAGCTCATGAATCACATAAATCATCCTAAAAGTGTAAATCCACATTAGTTATTATGGTGGTGAAATTACATTTATCCTTACAGTTTGTTGAAATTAATTAGCATGATGTAATGATTTCAGAAAAATTTCTTCCAAGATTAAAACTATCAATTACCTTTATCCCTCTTCGATTGGTACAAATTTCATTTATGAATTTATCCTAGCTTTAAATTTTATTAATTGCCTCACTAGGGGGGTGTTTATCTAAATTCACTTTAATCTCTACAAAATTTCTTTCTTCATCACCAATTCAGCCATCCTTTTGGTTTCAACAAATAGTTTTGTAATTGGACGCGGTTCAGGAGGAACATCTTCAATCTTTTTTTTCATTTTCATTATCATTGGGATGCCCATCAGTAGATTTTTAATGGGACTTATCCAGAGTTGAGGAGAACCCTAGTGGAATTATATGTGATAATGTATCAATTTATTTCTTCCCACATCGCAATGGGATGGCACTAGGACTCTCGTTGGGATTTTGAGTAGGATGGGAATAATGTTATTTGTATTTTTTACTTTAAAGATCATGATGGTCGGTGGAAATATAGATCATTTGTGTCTTTAACTACCTAAACTCTATATCGTGATGCTTTAGATATTTCTATTAAACAATAACCACTTGTTTCAAACGGTCAATAGTATTAGAATATTAATTTAGTAGAGAATTTCCTCATTATTGACTTGTTCATTCTTGGGATTCAAATATCCATTGGGGTTGTTAACAAAATTTGGTAAGTCTTAGGGTTCTAGAAGGCTTGTTAAAAATGGGTCCTTTGTTATTTTATAGAGCCAAATCTCATATTTGATTGATCTTTCCATCCATTATTGTATGTAGGTATGAAGTAATCATACTTCTTATGGGGATTTTTTTGTTGTTTCCACTGAAATGGTCACCTAGTGAATACGTCTATAAGATCCCCTATATTTTTTTAATTGAGGGGAAAATTTGGTTAGATGGATTGTTTTAGTTGAAATTTCATAAGGACGTGCTGGTTTGGGATTGAATTATATTTTATCCAAACCAATATGTCTCTCCATAGTGCTTAACTAATCCCATTTAGTATATATTAAATGATTTTTATGGGAAGATTTACTTGCCTTATGTACTCCTCTATCATGTGGTGTATCTCAATCAAAAAATTGATGCGAGTTTTGTGCCATTTTTCAAACAATTCATGTGTAGTTGTTGGTTTTTTTGACCAATTCTCTTCTAGAAAAGACATCCACCTTACTCTATTATATAGGTTTGAGTCCATTTTAAATTTATTTGATGTCTTTTTTCTCACTAATTTGTTGATGTGGGTATCTTGCACACTACTTCTGGATTTGAACACAGAACTCATATATTGACTCCTCTTTGGCATGCAAGATTCCAAGGATCTCTTTTCTAATTGAATGATTGCTTCATGATGGAAAAAATACCAAAATGATAATACATTACAAGTAATTCAAACATATTAATTATTCATTTTGTAAATAATAAATCCAGCCATATGAAGATCCATCATGTGAGAATTGGAATGATTTAATATTGATTTGATAATCAAGTACATTACTTTTTTAAGGGTTGAGCAAACCACTTTAAATTATTTAATGTGTTTGTTTGGATCCTCAACATATAATCCATGAATATATATACGAAGGTTAATTAACCTAGATTTTAGTTCAATGTCTCATTCATGATTTCGGTATGCAACACAATTTTGTTTATAAATAATGTTTTGTGAATCCACTTTTTGAATAGTTCTATTTTTTTTCATTATTATTACTTTCATTCATTGGATATGAATTCATAATTATTTCAGATGAGTTTCTTATTTCAAAATTTATGGGATGGTGGAATTCCCCATTTCGGTAAATGTTGACACTACCCATAAACCGAGATTGTTTTATTCAAGTCCATAGGTTGGGTTCAATCGTGGGGTCTAATTCAAAGTGACCATTGTGATGGGATTAGGTCATAAATCATTGATAAGGGAGAAATTAAGAAGAGTATAATATAGTATCATGAGAATAATGATTAATTGATGTTATTACAGTGATGAAAAAAGAGATTTAAAAAAATGCGAACGTGGAAGAAGAATGAATAAAGAATATAAATAAGTATAAATAAATGTAACAAAAACCCATAATTTGTTTAAGAGAGTACATGTCTGACTAATAATTACACCAATTTGGATGCTGTTTTCATGGATTCTCTTAAATGATGTTTGGTTATATGTTTTTAGGTGAAGTAGAGTGGTTGACTTAGGTTATCTCCTTATAGAGGAAGTTATTAAAACAAAATATTAAAGGTATTTTGAAAAATAAATTAATGATCTAAATAAATGGACGAGTGTTCATTATCATTTGTAAAAGAAGAACGTGTATGATGGAAGAAGAATTCCTTTTTTTGTTTTTAATATTATATTTATAAAATTCGAAAAAAAAAATTTCTGTAGAAAAAATTTTAGAAGGCGTAATATATCTAACTATATATATTCACTTACTTATTAACAAATATCCTTAAAATTAATATCCAATTAATTTTCATCCCCTAATTATTTATCCCCCGAACCCTTTGATAATTTACATTACAACAAAGACAAAATAAATTAAACCCAATCCTAGCATCAGAACATGAAATCAAAACACCCTTCTTTGATAGTCATTCCAAGGATAGGTTATGGAAAATCATAAATTAAGGAATATATCCTTTCATGAAATGAGGATTAGTTGATAATTTGGATTGTATTTGAAATCTAGAAATTTTTCTATTGTTGTTTCATTAATCCGTATAAGATTTCACACTACAAATTTACACAATTCTCAACATCATGTGTTTTTTTAATTGTACAATTGCTTTATTAGTTTCATTTAAACTAAAAATTGAATTTTTATAACTTTTTAATTGACTTAAAATACCTCATTTATTTGAAATAAATTGATGATAATTTTTATAAGATGATCAATTACTATAAAAAATTACTCTCCCATGGGTGGTGTAGTCATCGTAGAAACAAATTGCATTCACAAAGGTTTTGAAAGGGTATAACCTAATCACATTTATACTCCTATGTTCCACCCCGAAGGAATAAAATAATTAAGAAGAAAAATAAAAATAACAGAATAAATGTATGATAAATTGAAATGTTATTTCAATAATTATTATATTATAACCAAGAATAGGATAAGAATAGCATTTTGGAGGTGATATAGGCATGAAAGCATACCTCCATAAACTATTCATTGAAATGGAAAAAAACCACATCTATTATTCGCCCAATTCAATAAGCCACATCCAATCCTCTATAAATGGAAAACACATTTATATTTTCGAGGGGAGGCTAGGATTTCATGACTTTTAAAATGTGAATGGGAAATCTGGCAATGTATTTCACTTCGACGAAATGGTTATTTGTGATGGGGTATTTGCTGTGGAGAAGGATCTCGTCACAAATAGTACTTCCTGACTAAATTTTCTATAATGGGACACTCTACCTGTCACAAATGGTGTGGGACGAATTTCTAGCCAAACCACATGAAGAGTATTTGCGATGGGCATAAGAGCCCGTCATAAATACCCGATAGTGTTTTTTAGTATTTATGACGGGATTTCCTTCTTGTCACAAACAGTATGTTGGTAGGTTGGTATTTGTGTTGGGTCCCATCGCAAATACCATTTTAACCATGGCCCATAATTAATAGGGGGTAGTATTTGCGACATGACTCATCGAAACTAATCTATCTTATATATAGCCCCATCTGTTTCCACTCATTTCACTCCCTTACCTGCTCTTCTCCCCCTATCTACTTACATTTTCTCCAACAAAATTTATCTAAGTTAATCTTTTGTAATCATAGCATTATTCGCATCTTAAATCCTCCGAACGAATCATTTTAAGGAATTTGTCTATTTTTTTTATTTTTTAGTTAATTCCTTTTTTATATTTAAAATTATTTCTAAATAGTAAAAATTAAATTAAATTTGAATTAGATCATTTTATTTTGCATTTATTTTTTACGGTTACGTGTTATTAGAATTAATCAGAAATAATTAATAGCTATATTAATTTTTAGTAACAACTTTTCTTTATTAACAATTAGAAAAATTATTAGTAATCATTAATAATTAGTCATAATTAATAATAATTGGCGATAATTAGAAAAAAATTTCATTAATATGTAGAAAAATTTAAATAAATATTTATAAATAATAAAAAATAGTTATAATTAGTCATAATTATTAATAATTAGGTATAATTAAATATAATTTTTCATAATTTTTCATAATTAGTAATAATCAGTAATAACTAGTAACAATTATGAATAATTAATATTAATGATTAGTAATTAGGGAATATTTGGAATGATTATGAATAAATAGTAATAAATTTTAATAGAATATCACAATTAGTAATAATTAGTAAATACTATGAATATTATTTAATAATTATAAATAAAAAGTAATAAATAGTTATAAATGTAATAACTAGTAATAAATATTAATAAAAAATAATAAATAGTAATAAATAGTAATAAATAGTAATAGTTAGTTATAATTTATAATAATTAGTAATAATTAGTAATAATATTGAATATTTAGTAATAATTCAGATTAATTATTAATAGTTATGATTAATTTGTAACAATTATGTTTAATTAGTAATAACTAGGATTAATTATTAATAATTAGTAATAATTAATAATAATTACTTATAATTTGAAATAAATAGTAAAAAATAGTAAAAAATAGTAAACAATAGTAAACAATATTAATAAATAGAAATAAACTGTAATAAATAATAATAATATGTAATAATTATTAATAAATATCAATAAATCTTAATAAATTGTATTAAATAGTAGCAAATAGTAATAATTTGTAATAAATAATAATGAATATGATTGATTATTAATAATCGGAAATAATAGTAAATAATAGTAATAATTAGTAATAATTAGGATTAATTTGAAATAATTAAGACTGATTAGTAATAATTAAGAAGAATTAGTTATAATTAGTAATTATTAGTAATAATTACAAATAATTAGTAAAAATTAGGATTAATTAGTAATAATTAGAAATAATTAGTAATAATTTGGATTATAGAGTAATAATTTGGAATAATTAGAAATAATTATTACTAATTATTAATAATTACTAATAATTAGTAATATTTAGTTAAAATTAGTAAAAATTAGTAACAAATATTAAATATTAGTAACAAATTGCAATAAATAATAAAGAAAAGTAATGCATATTAGTAATTAATAATAATTAGTAATAATTATCAATAAATAGTAATAAATAGTATTAATTAGGATTACCTAGAAATAATTAGAATTTATTATGTATAATTAGGAATAATTAAGAATTATTATGTATTACTAAAAATAATTTAAAACAATTAAAAATAATTCAGAATAATTAGGAATAATTAGGAATACATAGGAATAGTTATGAACAATTATGAGAAATCCATAACAATTAGGAAAAAAAAGGAACAATTAGGAATAATCATAAACAACTTGGAACAATTAGGAATAATTAGTAACATTAAGGAATAATTAGTTACAATTATTAATAATTAGTAATAAAACAATAAGTAATTATTAGTAAAAATTAATACAAATTAGAAACAATTAGTAACAATTAGTAACAATTATTAAAAATTTGAAATAATTAATCTTAATTAGGATTAATTAGTAATTAATTAGTGATAATTTAGCTTAGATAGGATTATTTCAAATAAAGTAGTATTAATTATTAATAGTTAGGATTAATTAAGAAAAAAATTAGGATTAAATTTTAATAATTAAGATAAAAAACAAATAATGAAGATTAAATAGGAATAATAAGTATTAATTAGAATAAATAGTCATAATTGAGGGTAATTGGTAATATTTAGGAATAACTAATAAAAATTATTTACAATTAAAAATATTTAGGAATAATTAGTAATAATTAAAAATAATTAGGAATAATTAGATATAATTAAGAATAATTAGTAATAATTAGGAATAAATAGGGATAATTAAAAATAATGAAGAATAATTAGATATAATTAGTAATAATTAGTAATAATTTGCAATAACTAGCTATAATTTACCATAAATTCATTTATAAATTAGAAAAATTTATATCGAACAAGTGATATTCTTTGTGATCGATGCCTCAGCTCCTCCACACATTATGTCATTAAAATCAATATGAACAATCTATTCCAAAGAAAGAATATCTATTTTTGTATTAACGAGAATTATTATGTGTATGTTAGAAATGATTTATTATGATGATTTTACTTAATGAAAGTTGTAAGAAAATGACTAGTTGGGAAAAAGTGGATCTTCTTCCTAAAGAATCATCCACTAGGAACACTCTTGGACTCAAATCACTATGAAAAGTCTACCTAGGAATACGAATATCCATTTTTATATATAAGAGAATGCAGAGCAGTGTGATGAGGAATTCATACTCTCCATTCTCATGCATAAGAAAATGGATATTCTTATGAAAAGGTAGATTTTTCATAATGATTTCAGTTAGAAAAAATTGCAAAGAGAAGAGCTGTTAGGAAAGAGATTTTCCACTAATTTGGTGGAAATCGTGCCACTCGAAATTTTAGAAATTTAGTATATATTAGGTAAAATTACTAATAATTAGAGGTAATTAGTATAATTAATTATAAATTGGTATATATGAGTATAATGTTTTTAACAAATACTATAAATTACTAGGAAATTAATAGAAATTATTATAAATTGCTTCAAAGTGAATTTAAATTTCTTTTTTTGGAAAGTGTTTCTCTTAAGTAAAATTACAGAAAAAAATAATAATTATATTAATTTTTTAGTGAAATATGGAACAAGGAAGTCAGAAACAGTCATTATTAGATGACCTCACCTGGATAAATTATCACAAGAATCCAAACAGTTCAGGTGTAAATCCTATATATATTAAGGGTGTTCATGCTCTCTTGTCATTTTCATAATCAAAATTGTTATTTGTTTCAGACGGTAAAATTAAATGTCCCTAAAAAAATGTACTCTGAGGATGTTTGAAACATTTAAAAAATTTGGACGTCATCTATTGTGTTTTGGTTTTCAACCGGATTATGATTTTTTTGGAATCAACTTGGTGAATAAGTTCTATTGACGATACTGATAATTTGGTTTCATATCTATTACAGTTTAGATATTTAGTACATGATGTGGTAGGTCCTTATATTCAACAAACCAAAACTCGAGGTGATATTTATTTAAATCATGTATTAGAAGAATCTCAATTTTTTGATTTGTTGTGGTCTACCGAGGAAGCCTTATATCCTGGATGTAAGGTAAGATAATTTGCAGATGTTTCAAATATTTTTTATAATCATATAATGTAATATCAAATAACTATATTTTAAATATTCTATTTGGTTAAACCACTATTACCTGAAGTAAATGTGATTCTTAAAAATTTTTATTAGAGCAAGAGGTTGTTTCATATTCTGGGCCTTTGTTATTAGAAGATTCATGCATGTTAAAATGATTGGATCATATATTATAGTGAAAATGGGTCATTAGATAGTTTTTCCACATAATGAAAATTGAGGTATAAAGAGGCTCTACTAGGGTATTCATGATTTATTCCTAGAAAATAGTTGATAAATTTCCCACTTACACCCATATTGTAGTTTGTAATTATGTTTTAAAACATAACATCATTGATGTCATGGAACAAAACTGATATTTCAACTAGTAAAACCCTAATCCATCCCTCTAATGGTGATAATGGAAAAATTACGATAAAATGCATCTCTCTTTTTTATTTACAATCCCAAAAAGTGTGATTGGGTCTTTCTTGTGATGGTTTCAATCAATTTGTTTCTTACGGTTGTCGATATTCATGTTGGTCTATCCTTATAACTACATAAAATTTACATCATTGGATATTGATGAAGGATCCATATATCATTTTGACCGTATTAATTCTAGGGAACCCAAACAAGAATATATATTTATTTATTTGAAACCATTGATTGATGAGTTAAATTCATTATTGAGGAATTTCATTAGTACAAGTGATGTTGTTGTGAAATAGAATTTTATACAGAAATCTGTTTTGATGTGGAAAATTAGTGACTTTCGATCATATGGAATGTTATTTGGATGGAGTAAACATGGTCCAAAATCATGTACCTACTATATGAGAGACAAAATATTATTATGTTCATCAATAGAAAAAAAACCTTCTTCATTCGATTGTCATCGCAGATTCCTTCCAACCGAAAATCCTTTTCGATGGAACAAATTTCATTTCGAATTTTTTTTAATTGAATTAGATGGACCACCAAAAATGATCTCACGTGGTGAGGTAATGTCAATTATTTCTTCATTACCTCCAATCACATTTAGTATAAAAATAAACCAATAAATAAATTATGGATTTGGGAAATAACTCAATTGGATAAAACACCACATTTTTTGGGTTCTATCATATTAGTCTAATTTGTTGGTCCATCACATGTTGGATGTCATATTAGTATAATTTGTTGGTCCATCACTACTGCATGTGCTGTAATGATAGAAATGTTGATGATGATATATGAAATCAATTATATGTTTTTAATCATAAAAAATGGCTTTGTTGGATTTTAAAAACAATAGATCTCATATGATGAACATCACAAAGATCATTCATATGTTATGCTCAACTGGGATGAAATGTCACCTTTTTACTATAAGTGATCCGATCTCTTATTCTATAATATTTGTTACAGTAAATTTATCTTATTTTATTTTCATGTTATATGATAACCATTTCAAGAAATATCTTCCACAAATTATAGCATCTTCTCTTGAAGAACATCAATAAAATAATTTTTCCTACTGGTTTGAAAAACAGGTAACATAAATTATATATAGTTTAACATATAAAATCAATTTATTATAGGATAAATTGGTAATTTATTTAAAAATATTGATTTATATCAACAAGATGATAAAATTGATAATTGATTGTGTGTCTTGAGTAACCCACCTTCAAAAATGGTTAAATATTATAATTCATATGTCGCGAATGATTTTCGATGTCATAAATGTGCATATATGGAATAAAAATAAATTTAATAGTTTTTTTATCTTGTGATGATCTAATCATAGAGAAACTAAGGTTGAATTTTATGGTATGATGGAAGAAATTATTGAATTATGTTATCTCAGATAGAATTACATAATGATGATTAAATGTTATTGGTCTGATACTGTGAGAGGCTTGCATGTTCATCCAACCCATGGAGTCGTTAATATTAAATATAAAAGACTTCATGAAATAAATGAAAAAATTTATTAGCTCACCATGAACATTATAGTTATTATGAAAATTACAATGTTTCTTCAAAAGAGTTGGGTGATTGGCCTAAAATTATAAAAATTAAATCTCTTGAAAATTAGTTTACTCAATGTGAATGTGGATCTGCTGAGGTGAAAGGAATTAAACATTTTACAGATACTTCTCCAAACCCATATTTTTTATGAAGAGACACGAATATTGATGATTACACACCATAGTTAAGGTTCAATAGTGATGATTATGTTAATGATATTACAAATGAATTTGAAATGACTATAGACGATGAAACTGGAACTCATATGGAAATTGATGATATTGAGGAGAAATATGAAGACGATGGCATCATCATGTTTTATGATGAGGATGCATATGAGTATTTACATAGATAAATTCTGGTTATAAGCATATATAATATATATAATTATATAATAGTTATTTTTAACAATTTTATATCAACACTCATTATATGATTCATATGGACCGTGATCTATTTCCTCACTTGTAGGAGGATGATCTACCTTTGGGTGAGAAGGATGTTTGATCATCTAACCCTTAGAGTACTGGCTATTCAGGGAGGACTCGAAGGGTGTGTGGTCTTACCCAATTGATGAATCCTGACCCTGTCCCATAACAACATCCACATCTTGGCTTCAATCCATGCATGATGAGGTATGTATACCTATTTATTTTATTTATTTTTCTTTAATTTGATTATATATTTTTTTTGATTATTTGTTGTTTTTCCCATATTTTCACATATAGTTAAGGTACATGAGAGCATTATTTTGCGCAATTATTTTTCTAAAGCATGGGTCACTTGGGATGAGATTCATGTTGACATTCAGCACCGCATGTTCGATCATTGGATAGTATGTAAATCAAATAAAATTTATTTTGAAAATTATTTAATTAAAAAATTGATATAATAATTCATATATAGGATTTATGGTATCCCATTGATTAGAGCATTTGTGGAGATATCTGGAGTGCTTGGTAGAGGTTTATGTGTGATCATTACCATAAATTTTTTCAAAATTTGAGAAGAAAATCAATGATTAATGCAAGAGTGATAGTGTTTGAGGAGTCTTGTTTCACCCACCGACATGATTAAATTTCATATCAGTTTTGGTATGGATTATGTTCACATTGGTTGGGTGGAATTTTTCAGAGTATATCATCGGTAGGTTGACAAAACCCACAAACACAGGAGGGGACACATCGAGCTAGAATTCATACATTCAGTACACATAAGAAACATATTGTAGGTACTTTTTAAAAAAATTATATAAATTTAAATGTAATGGTTTATTTTAAATTCATATTGGAAGTCGAACGACATGATGTTATGGAGTTTGATGTTTATTGGAGGATGTATAATGATCCAATCGCTGGAGAGATTAGATGTTATCTCCAAAGTCATATTGTGGTTAGTATAATTTATTTTTTATTTTTAAATTTAACTACAAATAATATTTTCAAAATTTTAATTTTAAATTGAAATTGAAGGAGTCATATGAGATTGAGGTGTCTTAGACACAAGATGAGAGTCAGGTCGAGACTGTGGGTCATACCATTTCCCAGTTATTTGATGAGGTAGCATGGATGCATGTGACCGGGTATCCCTTCATGAAAGGATGATTTGTTGGTATCAGCTATATATTGATACCTGAGAGTTATTATAGTACTACTATGATATTGGAGTCTATCACGAGAGGATCTCATGAAGACTCATCATCATCTACTTCACAATATCAAGATCAGCAGTAAGCCCAAAGTGAGATTATAGAGGGTTTGTATAGGTAGTAAGATGAAATGCATCAAAGGCAGCAGCATGAGATGTTCCAATGGAAGCCGCATCAGTAGGAAGAGCTCTGAAAATAGCAGTTGCAGAAGGTGGAGATGCGTCGATCGCAGTAGTAGTAAAATGAGCAGATGGAGTACATACGATGTCTGACTCGTGGTTTAGGGATGGATTTACATTGAATATCTCCTCCAGCTCCACTAAAGGACCCTCTCAGATATTTTTTTATAAATCATTTGAATGCAATTTTTTGTAATATTAATTATTTTCATTTATATATAGTGTGTTTTTATATTCTTGCGCATGTGTATTTTTAAATATTTATTCAAATATTTATTATTAATTTAATATTTGTATTTATTTAATTTTTTTATTATCTTTATTTATATATTTTTTATTATTAATTTTATATTTTTTTGAATATTGAGGATTTTATTAGTTATTAATTTTATATTATTTTAATAATATTAATATTATTATTCCATTAATATTATTAATAATATTAATATTATTAATAATATTAATATAAAATTAATAAAATTAATAATATTACTATTTTATTATTTTATAGTTTTTTACAAATATTAATATAATTTTATTAATATTAATATTATATTAATATTTTTAATATTAATATTATTATTATAATTTTCCAATAATATTTATTATTATTTCCCAATATTAATTTATTATTATTTTCTAATATTATTATATTATTACTAAAAATTTTATTTTATTCATTTTTTATTTTTTTATTTGAGTTATTTGTTACCGGTCCTTCTACGAAGACCCATCACAATATCTTTTTTGAAATTATCTTAGTGTAACTGTTTATGTTGGGGCCTTTTGTGAGAGGGACCTCATGTCGCAAATAGTATTCATGTCCCAAATAGTCTGATTTCCTGATTTTTTTAATCTAAATTGAAAAAACCATTTGACACCAAAAACCATGAAACTTTTATCCTTTTAGAATAATTATTTGTGTAAAACTAGGTATTATAGTTTCTGTTTATAATTTTCATCAACCCAATGTTTGATGATTATTTTAGGGCCCAAATACATATGGGATGTCATATCAAGAGAGTATATTCCAACATTGGTTTTATGGACCATTTACTATAATCAAATGGATTATCTAACTCAGATGTCCTATATAAATTTTGTATACCATTATGTTAGGAACACTTTCAAAAAAATTTAATTTTCAATAAGTCGAAAAAAAATATTTATGGCTAAAATATAATAATTCACTTTAAGGGATAAAAACTGTAATTTTCATCAATTCTTCATATGAGTGATCTGATCCCAAATATTATATAAATTATCATATTTAACATAATTTGAAGAAATTATGTCATTTATTATTAATAAAATATTAAATAAAATATTGTTTTATTAGTTTCCCCAAGGACCTATATGAACTTCCAATATTCACTTTCCACTATATGACCTATAATAGTCCACGATAACCATTAAAAACATCTAGTATTTGAGAATAACCTGACTACATCACTGCACTTGGAGTATGGAAAGGGTCAAAAATTGGCAGAGACTCCTCAAAAGCCTTAGAGACCTTTCTATGTTTCATAATCTAAATAAAATAGAAATAAGAAAACCAAATCAATGTCGATCCAATTATCAACACAAGACTCAACTTATATAACACATTAGATAAAAATGAAAACTCATAAACCAACACATAAATAATTACATCCAAATTCCCTTCTAAAAAACTAAATTTCAATTTAAAATTAAAAACAACATTACATAAACATTGTTAAAAATACCAAAACCACATTTTCTCTACCATATTTCAAATTAATTTTTCAAAACCAAACTTCCTCGTCAATCTTTTTCAAAGATGAAAACATTTCCAGTCGGCTCATGAAAATGATACAACACACAACATTTAATATTATGGAACAAATTAAATTTCAAAACCCAATCAGACAAAAAAAATAATATCGTGAACATAACTCACGTTATAACCACTTAAAAGGTGACTATTGTTCACACAATACTGGGCTACATTGTTTTTTAGTCCATGTAGTAGGCATGAATATACTAGTGGAAGAATATTTATCCATGAAATCACGACACACATGGTTCACAATACCAGGCATTCTACATGCATGGTATCTACTCACATCCATTTTCATTCAATAAAACACAAGACCACAAAACACCTAAAAGCCATAAAAACATAATCCCAAAATTAGAATGATAAACTCAAAAACCATCAAATCATGGAAACATGAGCTTCTTAATGAGAAATGGTTCATGATGTAATTACCATTCCCACCTCCTAATGTCTCCTAAATCTTATCTCTAATATATACAACACCAAAAATCACAAATGGATACTATAAAACCATATTGGCATGAACCATCTTGATACATCCTTGAAGTGGAAACCTGAATGAGATTGTGACAAGGACTAATGGGAGTCTATGATCACTATAGGATGATGATAATTTATAGGGAATTATAAGATATATTTTGGGGAGAATTTCACCCAATATTATTAAACATAAATATCATAGGTTATTAAAAATTACAAAGAGGATTCCTAAATCAAAGAAAATGGTAAATAAAAAAAGGCCTAAAAATATCTAGATATAGGATAACAAAAATTAAAACAACAACAAAACCGTAATAAGAAACAAAATCCACGTGTCGTATCCTTCAAAAAAATAATAAAAAAGGCTCTAAAAGAGAACCTCAATAAGAATCTAAAACTAAAAAACAGCTCGATTCTACTAACACCGAGTGGAATAAGTAGTTTTTTATCATAAAAAAAATGTAGTAGGTATGAATAAAATCAATACATATCCATATAAAAAATATTTCACAAAATTGGTTTCAAAATATAGGTAAAAATGTTTTTTGATAATTTTATCAAGAAAACATATCTTTGAAAATTGATATTTAAAAAACAAAAGGTTTATAGATTTCTATTAAACCAAGTTCCAATTTCAAAATATTGTTTTGAATACCATACCAAAATTGGGATAAACACAGACCAGGTAAAATCATAAGAAATGTAATCAAAACAAAACACAATAAACAAGGTATATAATAAGAACAATCCAAAAGCGTAATCAACACGAATATAAACATGCCACTATAAATATAAAATGAATGAAATTTTCAATAAAAAAATACTAGAAAGTATATGATTGTTATATAGGGGAATATCCAAAACATATTAATATGATACCCTAGTCAAAAATGGTAATGAACCATCGTCTAGGGTATTGATGTAACCATAGTTTATTACTAACTCGAATACTCTACACTTTCCTAACCTATGGAACAACCAACCATATCGATTCATATAGTAGGGGATCTAGTCAATATATTTAGGACTAAATATTAACCATCTCTCCAACATCTCTATATAGTATAAGATATAATAGAATGATTATAGGGAATGATAAGGTGTCCAATATATATTTAATTTCGACAATAAATATATTATTCCTATGAACAACCCAGCTAATAATTGATTACATACATAGTGGTGTGGTTGTTTTAAAATACACTTGAAATTCTAACCGGTCCTGGGATTCTTAAAAATTTTATATCACATTCAATAGAAAAATTCAAACGTACCAAATAAGATGTAGAATTTGAGAATTGATTAGAATAATGTTGATACTCCTTATATTTGAACAATTGGAGTGTGTTCATGGAGTTTTTTTTGACATTTATCTCTACTTATTATAATTAAATAACTTCTTATTACTACATCAACATTTAGTTAACAGATGGAATTATATTTAAAACTTTTATAAAACTATCATTAAAAAAATAACATTTCCTTTTTAATTATTCCCACACTTATAGTATAAAGGAATATTCATATTATCCACTATATAGTTTTTATTATTATAATTTCCTTTGAATTCTACATTTATTTTGTTATCAAAACCTCGTGATTGACTATGGAATCCAATATATATTTACACCCTCCCAGTATATAGAATGATTTATTCATAGCTATGGAATTTTATTATGAGCAACATAATTTTGAGAATTGATTTTTTACCAAATAAGAATCAATCGATATTACTTTCTAGATCAGTGATAATATGATAAGTGTGACTAATATATATTGTAAAACTCTCCTTTAATGTACTAATGTATTCCACATCCTTCTAGTTAAGCTCAATGAATTCCATATACCTATTCAAAAAAATAAACAAAGTAATTTATTATTAAAAATATTATCATTAACTCATCCAACACCAAGTAGTCAACTTTTACCATTTCATTTAATTGTAGATTTGATTCCTTTATAAATATACATGACCTTAAAAATGATAAAATGAATAATATAACATTTTCATGTTTCAAAAATTAGATTAAATAAAATATGTATTTAGTGGAACAAATCTATTACCCAGTAAATAGTTTATAGGAAGAAACAAAAAATATAATGATGACATTACATATTGTTGTACTCAAAAGTTTGTTATTCCTTTCATTTCTCATATGTAGTCACAAAATTAATAAAAGAATGTGAAATATGAATAGTAAAACCAATAAAATTCATCATTCCATATCTAATGAAATTTATTATCTCTAGGGAAAATAATTATATATTCCATCATATTCAGAATTAATATGGATTCTCTTGGATATAACCATTAACTAAAACAAAAATCATAGTATGAGAAACAATAATTAGAGTGGAAAATCATGTAATCAAGGATATAATTTCTGGGATATATAGATATTAATAACTTGTTTTCAATATATGAGACCATTAGTTTAACTATGTTCATAAATGTTTCTAATTTATTCAAATTTGTCTTAATAGAACGAATGTAATATGTGAATTAAACTAAAAAAGTCCACATGGAGTGTCAAACCAGATGCATAGTTAGGTTCCATTCACCATTCACTAGAATGATGAATGTGATATACCCAACCAAATCCTTTCAATGTTATTAACCAATTATATATCTCTTCTAAAAACACATCCACTTATAGAATCCATATAGTGATGTATGTTTTAAAAAAAGGCTATACATTAACAAAAGTGTATGATATAGTCCTATACAAATGCATATCCTAAGGTAACTTAGTAAAATTTTCTAATATTAGCTTCCAAAAATTACTAAAACTTTCTATGATACTAATTACTGAGACCAATACATTTCATACACAAATATTACCTATTTTTAGCTAAACATTAAATAAATATCAGTATGATTTTCACTATAAATTAAAATGTGTAGTGTCTTTAGAAACTATGATATATAAATAACTAGTAAAGAGAATATCCATATAATTTCATATTAGTTTATTAATAACTAGAACACATCATTGGGATACGTTACTGAAAACATTTTTTATAACATGGCAATGGTAAAAATATGAATAGGGTAGCTAAAATTCATAGTACGTGAAAATTTCACAAATAAAATCAATGGTCATAGGTTATAATATGTTATGAAGAAGGGTGTGAGGACATGATCATTACTTACAATAATCATAATGAATCTGTCAAGTATCATTAATCATGAAATTAAGTATAAGGTTTTAAAAAAAACATAAAAATTTAGAGTATGGAACCATTAATTATAAACCAGGATACATCAAAGCATAAAAATAGAATAATACACATGTTTTTTGGAATAAAAATAAGAATATAAAATCATTTCCTTTGTCAAATCACACAACCAATAAAATCATATTGTTCTTCGTTGTCTCCAAAATACAATATATCCTTAGTCATGGAACAGTCACATGAATATCTTATTGAAAAATTCCCCTACTAAACAAGGTTCACTCCCCATTCCATCCTTCTCTATCTCATGAGATTTCAATCATTACTCAATGTAGTATAAAGATATATAATTATGTTCCCTTCCACCATAGAACGTAAGCATTATATAAGAGTTTCATAAGACCATAAATCCTTAATCATATCATAATATTATAACCTATATAATGTATATGAGTTTCATATAAATTTCAACATTATAATAATAAACCCTAATGAGAATGAATAAATATAGTAATATTGATAATTTCCCAAGTAAATCAATATAAACCATGATGTATTTTGTTATAAATGAAAATACATTTTAAATACCACTAATAAATTTCATAAGGAAAATATATTTTTCATTTTAAAATTATTTACTTAAAAAGTAAAAAAATCATAAATATTAAGGATTTTTTTAATGAAAATAGAAATAGAAAATATAAAGTAACATACTAGGAAAATATTATTCATGATATTGTGTAAAGATGTTCATGGGGTGTTCGTCATTGTAAAAAAACAAAAATGTTTCTTTTTAAAATAATGAAAAAAAGATTACTTTTTAGAATTTCATAAAAGGAAAAAAATTATTTAATAAATCATTTTAGAATAATAAGAAAATTAATAATTTTTTTAAAGAAATATATGGACATGTGAGAAAATATTCCTAACTGATGACAGAATTGAACATGGTTTTATTTAAAAACATCTTTATAAATTTTGAGAACATAAATATAGAAAAATTAATGGGTAACATGGAATATATATTAATGAATATAGTATAATAAAATAAAAAATATTTGGGATAGATAAAGCAAATAATCTAAACATAAAAAATTATAATCATTAACAATCTCATTAAAAATTAGATAGTAACATAAAAACCATACCTCCTGTCAATCATGATTCATTATAATTCTATGACCCATTATAATTAACATAAATTTCATATAATTTGATAATATTAACATATTAATACAATTAATATCATAAATTTGTTACTTATAACATTTTACCACACATTCATTAATAATCCTTCCTCATCATCATTTCTGGTTTCTACTACTTCTTTTCTCATGTATATTCTGGTTTTTCAGTTACTACTTTTAATCATGTATCATGGTTTCATAATATAATGAACTGTAATAATTGTATATAATAATAATAATAATAACAATATATTATATAAATATTTACAATAATTCATATAATGAAGTGATGAAAAATTAATTTCTTTACTATGCATCTACATTATTCTGTGCCTACGAATGAGTGACAAATACATTATTGATGAATTAAATGATAGAAAGATAAATAATAACTAATAGTTACCGAACAATAATAATATCTAAAATATAATATATTTTCTATAAATATGAGTTAATAAGCATCCATGAAATATGGGTATGTAAACTAGATCACATTACTACATTGAGAAGATATTCCACACGTACGCATGAGTGATAATTTCATCTCCCATTTGATAAAGTGGTAAGAAATGTTTATTCTATCATAATATTAAAATTTCAGTATATTAATTATAATTTATTAGTCAAATAATTATGGATTAAACATTTTTATATTAATTTTAAGGATACATAAAATTGAATAATGTTTGTTATGAAATATACATCTTCTTTGGAGACATATATTTTCTTACACCTTAATCCATGATGAAGTAGAATTGGGATAAGAAAAAAATAAATACTATTAATATAATAAATATAATATGGTTTTTGAGTAGGTATTGGATGATATAGAATATTTAATCAATGTAAATATGGGGGGATAAAAGGCTCCCTTTAATAAGTGAGGGGAGGGATACACTTGAAATTACATTTAAGATTTCATCAATATATGTATATTTTCTATGGATAACAATAAAATAAAAGTTTACTTGATGGAATAAAATTATATTGATGAAATATATTTAACCAATAAGAATTTTTTAGGTGAGGGTTGAATTAATAGCCTTATCTCTTGGTTTAACCCCTGGTAAACTAGTTTTAACATTAATCATGTTAACAATATTTTATTATTTTTAGTAATAAAAGCGAAAAAAATTAATTCCAAACAATTATATTTTATTAATTATAGTTATTCCATTTATGGATTATTATTTACCATATTTAACTTCTATATGTTGTATAATTTAATTTTATATGTGCGTGAAAAAATAAATGAAAAATCATTTTTGAAAAATACATTTTTAATCATAAATATTAATTTACATCTATTCATTGACTTGTAAAAAACATAAAATGAAGGTTAAAATGTAATAGTTTACATATAATATATAAATTTAATTAGAAGCATTAATTAATATAAATTAATTTAATATAATATTTAATATCGAATTTTTTTTACAAAAAATAGCTTTTTGAAAAAATGGGGTTTTAATTCCAAAACTAATGTTATACTAAAAATAAATTATAAGGGTTACTCATCTAAAATTAATTAAATTATTTATAATTATATGATAATTAAGATAATTATGGATACAATTTTAATCATAATGGTACCTTTACTTGAAATAAAAGTTTATTTTTTTAATAAAATTTGGAAATTTTCAAAATTCACTAAAAAATATAACTATTTAAAAAAATACAAAAAATTCACCAAATGATAATTTAGAAATATTAATTTAAAAATTGATATTAATTTATTGAAATATAATTAATATTTTTTTTGTAAAGGTAATTATAAATTCCATGAAGGATATAGAATTCCTTTAATGAGAATTGGGTACTTATATATCATGAAGTAATTTGTAAATTTTCATTATTTAAAACATTTATATATATTTTTTAAAATTTCGTGATTAATATTCTTCCTTCCAATTTAACATCTTGGTTATAATGGATTAATTCATTATAGACCCCATAGACTCTATTTTTCATGTAATGGATTCTACTAAAAATATCATCTTTATTTCAACAAAAATGAATTTAAAATCGTTGGTTGTTACATGTATTATCTAAGAATATCAAGATAATAATTAAATATACCTAAAATATAATCAATTATGGTCAAAGAATATTTTATAAATTCAAAAATAACATCTAGAGGCATATTGGTGTATGATTAAATTCATTAAAAAACAAATATCAGTATTTGGTAGATATTTGGAAATTTAAAAATCATCCTTAGTAATGTTGTTTAATATTTTTAAAAATTAAATTGATTCATTATTGTTAATATAATTATTATAATGAATATTGAGTCATTCTAGAATCATATAGCTTATTTTAGTAAAATTTTAATGTAATATTACAAAATAAAATTTATTTCTAGTTATATTCATGAGAAGAATAAGTAAAAGATTAAAAATTATCATTCACATAGGTAGCGTAGAACCACCATTGGTAAAATCTATTTTCTAAAAGAGTTAAAATAACTAATAAAATTTTTATGTTCATAAAATAATATATTAGGACTGTAATATGATTTGTAAAACCCTAATGTGATCCACCGAGTCTGATATGGAATGATACACATCCTCATAAAAAAATCCACTTACAAAGGAGGAATCCGAATGGATGTGAGGGTCTGAATATGTTAGTTGAGAGACTCTACACTCATTATCATGTAATGGGATCAATAATAAACTATAAAACCTATAAAAATTTACTAATGTAAAAAATAAGATACTAATGATTGAAAAGTGAATAAAAATTATACATGTAATATATGTCTCCCAAAGTGGAATGAAAATATATAGTATAAGTAACAAATATGTAAATTAATAAAATATATGATCCCCTATAGTTCTTTTTGATATGTATCTAGCTATTTACTCCTTGACATAGAGATCTAATATAGAGCTTGTACCCTTGGATAGATCTCTAGAAAAAAATTTACAACTGTAACAAAATTACTCGGTAGGTTGTGAATATAAGACTCAATAGGACACCACCAATTCATTGTTGACGATGATTTCTCAATTATAGAAATTTCATTCAACGTTAATAATAACTCTATAATAATTAAATAAATATAGAATCAAAAAACGAGTGGTCATACACTAACCAAGATGACACACACCCTCAAATTTAAATGTTTTGGCCCCAGGTTGGGGAGTACAATAAGAAGACGTTGGTAGCAACTAACCTAGTCATCTTGCTAGTGAAAATATTCCTCCAAAACCACATATAATCTTCTTCATATGAGACATGTTCTACGAATCAGGTACAACTTTCTTCTAAAAATTAATTAGGAATCAAGTGACCGATATTGGACATGAAACTTTTAGTTCAACTAGGAAATAAGAAACTTGATACTTTGGCACCAATTCCATCCTCAAATAAGAGTTTGATGTTATCATCTTATCTTCTACCTAGTATCATGTCCATCATAACCATCATTAAAAGTCATGTGCACTACTCCTCTTAGGGATAACAATGTCATGACAGTCCACCTATTCACAATACCATAAATGTTACATCTAAATAAAGGTAACACAAATGAACTTTAGTGAACACACAAAGAGAATATCAAAATCTAAAATAAATATGAAATATATAATATCATTTAATCATAATAAAAAATTAAAATATTATACTCTAGTATTAGTCTTAAAATAAAATATTAGAATAAGTATTAATGGGTGCACACACATCTATATGCAATCACAATTATGAATTAATATTTTTTTCTCCAATACCGAAATCTTAACATTGAATTATGTGTAACAAAATACCCAAGAGGTAAGTAACTTCCTACTATAAATTCATCAATGTCAATAGCAAGGATATTCCAACATGTGTGTATCAATAGTTTTACTAAAATTCATTAGAGCTATGAACACCACATCCCATGCCTTAAAATCATATTTTTTATAGTTCAATGATCATTTCTCATCAAGGGTTCCAATAATTAAAAAATTATATTTTATTTCATAATGAAATAAAATATCACATGTGATGATATTATATCTCCCATATATTTTTCTCTAAAATATAAATTTGTGCCAATGAATGTGTAAGAAATATTCTGGTCAAGAATAATTATAAAACTTCATTTGATGTTATAAAATTTTTATAGACTAATTTGTAAAACCAAGTAGTTATTTATAATTATTAATTGATAAATTTATATAATTATTATTGATATTTGAAAGAATTATACATTGATCATTTTTATAATTTATCCATTGATCAGTTGATATTATTATCCTTTTATTATTATCTTAAGACAATATATTATAATATATCCTTTGATAATTTGATGCATATTTTGTTTGAAATTTTTTTATTATTATTCTTTTATAATTTACCTATAATTTTCATTTAATTTTATTATAAATTATCATTTTGTAATTTTTTAACAACTTTCATTTGATAATTATTTATAAATTATCAATTTATAATTATATATATTTGTCGTTTGTTATTGATTTTTAATTATAATTGATAAATTCATCAAAAGTATCATTTGATTATTTTTATAGATTATCTATTAATAATTTTTATTGATTATCCTTTTATGATTCAAAGTCATTACTAATAGATAAACATTTATAGTTATATTTGAATTTTTATAATAAATTATCCTTTGATATTTTTATATATTATTTTTTGTAAATTCTATGGAAATATCTCTTGATAATTTTGGTTTTTAATTTTTTTTATTAAAAAATTCAATATTTTGAGTTTTATAAGAGGGGAAATAATAAATATAATGAATTAAAAGGTAAAATAAAAAAAATAATTACATTTTCATAGATCCTTGAGAGATGAAAAAGGAGACATGTGTGAGCATATAATCGGGTAAAAAAGTCTTTATCGATCAACTGAGGTTTCACCATTCATGTACAATGACGATTTGGGGCTAATCAGACTCCATGGAATGAACCAACAAGGTAAAAATGATTGGTTTTAAATTCCAACAGCAAATACACATACATTCGGAATATCTAAAACCACGTATTAAAAAGCATAATTTAATTATCATTTCCAACATAAATTTATTGCAAAGTGTTCAATTTTACCCTAAGAAGGTGTTTAAAAATCATATGTGTCAAAACGAATTATTTTTCATTATTTTTGGATCTTATCCACGTATGAATAAAGATTATCATCATATAAAAGATAGAATAAAAGTAAAATATAAAAAGTAGAAGAATAAATAAAACACCAAATGGGTGTATAATCTAACCAGACACTTAATGAACACCAAATTTATGTTTCATCGAGTGAAAAGAAAATATTAAAATATAATAGAGATCATAGATTTCCAATATTAAATACCATTCATAAAATACTCATTTATTTCATAAAAAACATGTTCATATCAAATAATATATGTAATATTTTTATTATATCAAGAGTGAGGCATTATGATCCCCAAAATCCCATGTTGACACCACACATAACTCTAAAAATAATCTTTAAGATATTCCATTGTTTTTCAATAAAAAATATAATCATTACATTAGTTAGTCATTTACCTTTAAATTAAAAACCATTAAACCATTTGTAAGTTATTTTTTAGATAAATTAAAATTTTCAAAAAAAAATATACATAAAAATATCAATGAAATTTGTGTTTTATTATCATTTAATATTCATAAAATTAAAAGTACCCTTATTTGGTGATCTATTTCTACAAAGAAGTTTTTAATAAGGTCTTGGTAATAAATCAGGCTGCTATTCTCAAACATTAGATTCACTCTCCCTCATCTCCTCTAAGATCCTACATTTTTGGCAATGAATCTGTAAAAGTGGTATCACCTTCCCTTGATGAAAATTCTCAATATAATTTATAATCCACACCATATTCTTATCATATGATCATTTAGGTACATCTCAACATCCACATAATCAATGAAATAAAAAGGATCAGAAATGTACCTCAGGAGTTGAGACACATGAAACACATCTAGAAAAACACAGTTACAAGTAAGAAGATATATATGGTATAAAATTATCCCCATATTATTATTAATCAAAATATGTCAAATTAACTACTAATATTTCTTTTTATTATTCCTCAAACATATTTTGATTAATCATTGATTCACTTTGAATAAACCTTGATCACTCAAATTGAACTACAAGGCTCCCCTCCTGTAGTTGTAATATAATCTTATCCTTTATTTAGTAGTGATAAACAACTTTTGAATATGTTTCACTGTCTTAATGGCCTGTTCAACCAAGATGATATATGTCACCATATCCTAACCCTCATCATTCTAAAAATGTGTTCAACAAAAATACATTCCATAATGATCCTCATCGGGTTCTATATGAATAAAATCTTAATAATAGTTTTTATAAAAAAACACAACGAATGTTATGTGATCATTTGAGGATCCCCCAAAGTCAATAATGTAAGGTTGATTCATATTTTTCAGTATATGAATCACCCATTTGAAATATTCATTTATTTGTGGTAGGTATGCTGTGTTCAATATTAGTTTATTACCTAATCATTTCTATAATCCCAACCAAAAGTGTGATGTGTAAAATATTCAAATACCCAATAAAATGATCAAGGGTACTCCATGTAAGTGTAAAATTTCATAAAAATAGATATTTTCCATTTAATCCATTGAGTGTGTCACTCTGATTGCTAACTCGGAATCCATTTTAAACTGAAGGAAAATCACCTAGATAACATAAAAAATTCCCAGAGTCTGGGGAAATCCTTTCACAATGTCCATCATGGAGCCCTCCAACATCAAAATTTTAACTACAAGTTGCTTGAGAATCACTCTATGATGTTGGTTCTAGACCTATTCCATATGATAGGTAAGGCATAATGGCCCCAACCTAGTGTTTTCTCTATTATCTAGAGCCACCAGAGTAATCACCTAATGTCGTAGAACATATTTTTCCTACAAGGAAGTACCACCCTTATTGAGGAATATACGTATCTTATTATCCACTATCTTATGGATGTTGTAACTAACACTATCCAATTCATAGGGTCCATGTTTTCATTTTCCAATTTCAATCTAAGTATGAAGTCACATCTTTATAGCTATTCCCACAACACAAAAAACATAGGGTCTAACTCTAATCCATTCTTCACTTGGTCCACAAGTGAAGGTCTGACAACTAAATGGGAATATCTCAATAATTATTGAACATGAGTTTCAACCAACCTCTAATTATACAACATGTTCATAAATTTCCAATTCTCTTGAAATGACCTCCCATTAATATCATCCTCAATCAATTTTAGAAAAATAAGAGAATATGCAATTATGTTACCCTTCCATGAAGTATAATAAATACGAATGTCTAATATCTACAGAAACTCGACGAAATTTCCCTACCAATGGTTTAGATACTGCTATATGATGATTTAGCGATGTTTCATGTGGTAAATTATAATAACAAATCTTTTACTAAGGAGACAGTGTCTCCAACAATTTGGAGTGTGAACCATAGATTCCAACTCCCTGTAATGAGAAGGTTAGTTTTTTTTCATGGGTCATAGGTGGAGAGACCTATATGATACTACATACTAATATGGATCATTTCAACTATTAAAGATAATTATGACCACCCAACCCTGATTCAACTAACTAGATCACCAAATCCTAATTCACCTATGAAGGCCACTCATGAGGCTCCTACAAAACCAATTTCATATCAATAATATATTATGAATTGAAATTACACATCTATTTTGAATAAAAAATCTACAAGTCAATCATATTTATATACTCCATGAATTTTCAATACCTATTGTTTAGTTCACACAATGGGAAGAAATATTAAAGGTTCTTGTGTTCTGTGTAAACAAAAACTCTTCTGATAATGAGCAACTCCCTACAACATATTAGATTGTGAACCACATCTGCCTACTCCAGGTATTTGTTAGGGTATTGTTTCTCATGGGGTCATAGATAATGAGACCTATATGATAATTCCTACTCTACCTTAATTAATACTTATCCCAATCCAATTCAAAATACATCACATTCTATGTTTTCCCCATTCATGGATCAAGTATTTTCAACATTGGTGTTTTATTTAACCTCATATTTACCTCAACAAAACATTATTCACACCAAGGTAGCCACTATAATTTTACTATTTTATTATTTAGTTCTCTTATGGGTGATGATCATGTGGAAAATTCCTATATAAATCATTAGTGATACCCCACTAAACTGATAATTATCAAAATAAAAATATTGTTTTGAGGATGTGTCCAGGTGATATCTGCTAACACGTTCCATGGGTCCATGAATATAATAGTCCCAAATATGAAATATACTAGGAGATTAATATCATTAAAATAGAAGTCACACATTAACTGTATGGAATAAATTCAATGAGATTAAAGATTACTGAAGATTATCTATAGATTGTTATTTGGATCCTACAGTTGCAGTGATTATATGAGGATATAATCGATGAATACTATAATGAATGAGTAAAGGTATATGTGTAAGATATTATTCATAATATCCATGATTCAGAATATCAAATTAGTTAATATTAAAGACATCCCAATATACTTATATATCTCATATCTTCTCTGAAATCACATATTCATAATTTCATCCTCTCTAACTCGCCATTGTCGATAGCTTGATTGAAGATCAGTATTTGGGTAAAATTAGGGTCTTAATAATTGATAAAAATGATCATTGATCATGTTATATGGATATAAAATAATCAATATCCCCTATTTCATCATCCAATAATTTATGATGAGTTGTAGAGTATAATATACCTTCACAATGAACAACACAACTTAACAAATGATTAATTACTCAAACTAATAAATCTCTTCCATCACACATTTTCCATCTGCACCACAAGATCCTTTAGCTTGGCTAGTGACATAAAATATAATGATATTAAAATGGTCTTCCAACCTGGAATGATATCAATATCTATGTCAACTCCTTCGTATGGAAAATTTTTTGGGATGTCCTTCGGGTGGATGTCTGGATAGAGATCCACCGCTAGAGGGAGAGTCGAGGGGGCTATCACTAACCCCAATGAAAAAGTGAAAACCACAATTTACACTATGATCATCTCAAGAATACTCAATTACAGTCTAAATATACTCTCCCCATGTTCCCATTCTCAGGTTTTAAGAAACATATCAACCTTCGGGGAATTAAACGAGACACATATATGTAATAAATAATTATGTCCTTAGAATTTAGTAAACTTTTCCATGATGCGAATCATATTGATTCTCATAATCTCCTGTGACATGTAGTCCCATATATTTCCCTAGCCAATAAATAATATTTTACATATAGTGTATAACATGGATGGTCTAACTTTTGCCCCAACAGATTATAAAGGAAATAAATTACAAAATAAACTAAATTGACTCCTCAGTCAATTCTATAGAATAATTATAAAGACATAATGGAATGTGAACACTAATATCATAAAAGGAATTTGATAATGTAAAATTAATATAAATTTTACCTTGGATAATAGATTTCCCTTATTGACTATTTGCAGGAGTCTTATCCACTGGATACATACAGCCTTCATCATCTCTATGACACTGTCCTAGTGATTCATGAACTGTAGAAGTCATCATCCTAGTCTACAACTGAGTACCTCAACCAAATCCTTATTTTCATTTACCCATGAAAATTATGAATGAATTGTTGTGATAATGTTGAAGAGATCTTCAATTTACTAATTTTTTAATGTAGATTTTTGGTACTAAAAATAACCCGTAATGATATATGGCCTCATTACAATTTAATCATTATATAATTCCATTTATATAAAGTAATTATGATCCCTTTTTATACCCAATATTTCAGTTTCCACTCTCTAATGAATCCTTATAATTTTTCTTCTTTCGGATGTGTTACTGGAAGGTCTCTTGGGAAATATACCTAGAATATGTTCCTCCTAAAAAATATACTTTATGGTTTTCCAAGTAAAATTTAAATACCAACACTTAAGGATCATTATACCCCACCATCACTTGGATGATCCTAGTGACATCAATGCTACTATATTCACCTTTATTTATTTCGATTTATTCACTATATTGCTGATCCCATTGATGATATTCTTCATGTTCTCATTATTATATGGTCATCCAGTACCCAGAAGGAATGGAGGACATTGAGGATGAAAATACTTAGTATAGTTGACCATGAATATCGGTGGAGGAACTATTTGATAAAACAAGAATAATTCCTTCATCATTGTAGAAGGTATGAGAACATAATATGAAGAAACCTCCTTCTCTACTGGAACATCCATAATAAAGATTCATGGTTGAATCTGTATAACATAAAGGAACACTGGTAATATGAATCAATCACAAATAGTCTGTGGGATCTTAAAAGGTTCTCATAGGAGTCTACCCACAATCCAAGGTATACCCCACATTCACATAATATGATTTGTATACCTCTTATATAGCCATACTCATAATATATATTATAACACAACAGTATGAAAAATTCAACTAATAAATGGAAATAATGATATATCATAACAACATGGAAACATATATATATCATACAAAGAGAAAAAATCCCAAGAAAAAGAAAAATAAATTCATTTAATTATATAGATAATTTGTTTCATAACAAGAGGTATATAAATGGAATGTTGTCCAACATGTATATTTGTGTTGAATGAACAAATACAAAATCTCATAAATTTCAAATCAAATAATGTACATCACCCAAGGTGAATTTAACAAATGGAAACAAAAAATTCCTAAATTCAACAACATTATGGAATCATGGATATTTAATATATTGTTCTAGTGAGGAACAATCATAGTACCTCTCCATAATTCATGATGATGTAAACCATGTAATGTCTTCTCCCAAATCCGGGAAAAGAGAACATATATGTTATTGTGTCCTTATCCTCTCATAACATTTTGTAACACCACGACCTGAACCACCAGTTATAAGCCTAAATTTCACATTTCCTAGTGTATAACTCCTCATAAATGTGACGATAATGACTAGTAGTGTGTGTTTCAGTCGATTTTTGGGGAGATTATTCCCCAATATTATGTTGTAGGATCAATAATAAACCATAAAACATATAAAAAATAACCATAGTAAACATAAAAAATTAAAAAATTAAAAGAGAATACATATTTTAAATGTAAATATTTTCTCCAAAAGTGGAATGTAAATCCATATTATAATATATAGATAAATAAAATAATAAAGCATTGGGTCCCTTGGTGGTCAAACTAGTCCACTGCTAACTTTGTACCCCCCAACTCAGCAATCCACCATATGGCCCTTTCCAATTAATGAATCTCCACACCTGAAATCTATTAGCGCACAAAACTGACTGAGTAGGGTGGGTGTAGAAGACTCATTATGATACCTATAATTAATAATTTTCCAATTGTACCAAATTATAATATTTTTATTCCATATTAATAATAAATGTTTAACAATTAAATAATTATACATTCCAAAGCCCAGTGGTCGTGCATTGATAATGCTAGAACATACCACCTATAGTATGTGCTTTCTCTCTATGAAAATATCAACTACAAGAAAATGATTTTATTAACAAAAATAGTCACGGAGTTAGTGATGTTGTCTCTTGATAACCTCATGGAATATGTCATACATTTGGATCATTCTAGGCCTCATGTATGATATGAATCTCCTAAATCAAATGATCATATAGTTCTTAATATATAACAAAAAACTAATAGCTTGACTAACCATCGATCAGACTTGTACTTAGGTTTCATGTTTATAATTAATATAACATTCCACAGTATCATCGTATCACATACATATGTTCATGTGCATCATCCTATGTCAATAACACTACCCATATTGGTGATAAAAATTTTATGACGATCTACATATTTTAAGAACCAATAATGATACACCCAAAGAAAGGTAACATATATAAAAGATGTACAGTTAATGGAAAGAATATAATCATGATAAATAACGATGTGACACATAAAAACATGTGATCATAATGAAACATGAAAACAAGACATTATTGTATCACTCATGGAAAAATGCCACAATGGGTCTCACAAGTTGTATAGAAACCCACCCAAAATCACAATCTATAATAATTATTAATTTTGCCAAATAATGAATTATAACCATAGAAAATGTCTCAAAAATACTCAATAACTATGAAAATCCTTAACTTAATGTCATAGACATAAATGGAAATGGTAAATGACATGTTCGGTTCGAATGATTGAGTGGAATCCTATATAGCAAATAATACTACCTCTTATGCCTTATTATCAGAACTAGAAAAACATCGATGCATAAGGTTTATCAAGGGTTTCATGATTCAAAACTAACTATTTTATGAAAACTAGAAATATTATATCAAAATTAATGATACTTTCCCTCTCATATGTAATTATCTGAATTAACCTTTTATGTAACACATGCACTTACAATATTTTCTTTACGAGTGATAAAAACCCATATTCGTTAATAGAAAATATCTATATATAAAATCTAAATCACATGTAGTAGTTATTTATAATTATTCATTAATAAATTTATGTAATTATCCTTCAAAATTTCTATAATTATTCTTTGATAATTCTATATTTTTATATTTTTATAATTATCTTATGAAAATTTCATAAAAATATCCATTGATAATTTGATATAAAAATTCATTGATAAATATTGTTAATTATCCTTTGATAATATCACTATATTTATCTTTTTCTATTTTTTATAAATTGTCCTGTGATAATGAAATTTTATTATTTCCTGATAAAAAATTTTAACAATCCTTTGATAATTTAAAAAAAATATTTTCATTGTTTTTTATGAATTATAAATTTCTAATTCAATGAAATTATAAGTTATTAATTATTTATAATATTCATTGAAAATTTTAAAATAATTTTCCTCTAATAATTTAGAGTAATAATTTTCTAATAATTACTAATAATTAAATTTTAATATTTTTTAATAAATTAATTAGTGAATTTTTTTACAAATTTTCCTAGTATAATTTTAATGAATTATCCCTTGATAATTTTGGGTTTTATAGTTTTTTACTAACAACCACTATTTTTTTATAATATTACAATATATGAAAAATTGAATAAAAAAGAAAATAAAATGACAATACCATCTCATATTATCCAGTAGTCATAGTTCCTAGAGAAGAATAATAATAATAAGAAAACTATCACATTCTTGGAATAAAATACATGAAATCTGAATCGATCAGTTATGGATCAACCATTCATAGTAATTGGATATATAGTGCCTCTTAGAATTGATGAAATGAACCATAATTAAAACCAATTTGGTTTTATATTTCAATAGCATAGAATCAAGGAATCATAATTATAGACACAAAATATTAAAAATCTTGATTTTATTTGTGTTCCTACCAGAAAATGATTATAGGGTGTTTAATTTCACTCAATTGAGGGATTAAACAATTTAATGAGGTAATTTTATTAATTTATAGGATTTTTAGATCATAAATATTGGATGATGGATGTTTTCAGTATGGAGAATAAGGAATTAAATGGTAAACATTAAAAAAATTAAAAAATTGATGGAAAAGAATAAAACATCTGATGAGGATGTGTTCAGAAAAGATACTCAAATAACTTCATGGTTTTGTCACACCTACGGAAAATCCTATATTGCCAATATAATGGTGGATCATTTTTTCCTTTAAAACATTATTGAGTCGATATTCCAATATTTTGAAAAAATAATCTGTACATGATATAACATATTTAATATTTTTATTATATCCACACAAAGGCTCTATGTCCCTCAAATTCCCATACAGACTCCATACCTGACTGCTAAAGTATTCTATAAAACATACGAAGTTATCCATAAAAAACTAATTTTTTGGGAATTCCATGAATTTTAAAACACATATTTAGATATTAAAACAAATAATGTAAAGGGTTTGATGAGAATAGAAGCCTTATATTTCACCATTATTGATTACAAATGGTTGATATATTATTTAAATAATAATATTAATGAAAAATTTGACTATGTTAAAAGAAAATTTAATATAAAATAATCATAAATATGAAATAAATGTGTGACCATGGAACTCTTAACATTATCATTGAATTTCTTCATTTGGATTGAGTATAAAGGATTCAATGGAGTGAATATTGGCTATAATAGGTCTATATTTAAATGTATAGGGAAACTTAAAGATGTATTTTCATATAATAAAGGGATAAAACAAAACATTTCATGTGTTTTGGAAATGGGTGATTGAGTTCCCTTTAATATATAAATTCTGTGTCTATTTCTTTGAATATTAAATCATTTAATGTTATATAATGTAAAATTCAAGTTCAAGGTAGATCATTAATGAAAAATATTTTATATATTAGACCATACCTCATCCAAATATTTTTCATCATTATAAATTCAATTTTTTTAAAAAAAATTAAATCATATCTTAATTTTATTTATCATTTAAAATCATTTTAGGGCTAATCATCTTACCTGACATCAAAAATACTTTCATATAAATATAATTAAAATATAAATGTTGAAATTATTTATAAAATATATTATTTATCCTACAAAATCATGAAACCACATTTTTCATGGAGATATTTCAGAAATATATAAATTTAAAAAGCATGTAAGGATATATGAAATTTTATGATGTATGTAATACAAGGCATATTGTATTCCTTGTTTATTGTATACCATAAATCATATTTGTGATTATATGTTTCTATTATCAGATATAATATTCTCACCACATAAATATAATGGAGATTCAACATTGGATTTGTCTGAGAAATACATGTACACATTCTGCTAATAGGTTACAAACTATTATAAGAATATTTTGTTTACTCGCTTTTTATGTAATTAATGATTAAATTCACGAGGCCTTACAATTTTTTATGATATTTATAAATCATATTAAATGGTCGAAGAAGTGGTTGATGAATTCAATGATTTTTCTCTACATCTTACAACATATTTATTCATCTTCTTGGAAGTCACAAAAATGTTGTGGAGTGAAGGATAGTATTCCACATGAGATGGGTGTTCCATTTTTTACCTATGGATACATCATAGTACATAGTGTCGTTTTTCCACTATAAGGGATATTTATGATGAACATTGTATGAATACAATTGAAATATAGATTCATTGGTGAAATGTATACAATAATAGATTCTATTTTATATAATGTTGCTTTTGATTTGAATACATGGTAGAAAATCTGAATAAGGTTTCTAATTGTTTTTGTTTCAATGATTATTTTTTATTTAATCTTTTACAGCAATTACTGGTATTAAGTAATTTTATGTAGTTTTGATTCATGAAATAATGATAAAAATGATGAAATATTAATATCATATATATATTTTATAGCCCATAGTTAAATAGGATTAACAATTTGATATATCCCCTAATATATAATATGATATATTATAATATTTTATATTATCATTGTATACAATATAAGACTGGTTTCTCAGTTTTCCCATAAAAGGGTTCCTATAATAAAAAGATAATTTTCAGTCAGTCAAACATTATACAATATAAGGATTCATTGAATTTTTAATAGTGAATTCTTAATGTTTCAATCAAATGAAAATCTATAATTGGGTACATTATATCCAATAATGGTACTATAATATGGGTGAAAAAAGTAGTATCAAATCATACATGTGATATCATTTCATATCGTATAGTATAACTCAATGCTCTCAATGATTCTTAATTTTAACTGCTATAAACCATGGTTATTGTTACCAAGGTGACATGTTAGAAGGAATTGAAAGTAGGGAAATTGTATTATTCTTATACAGGTGATTATGCACCATGTATATAATACATATGTTCTCATTGTATTATCTGACAACTGATAGAAGGAAACACTCTTATATAGATCAGCATTCCATGAATTTTTTTATGTTAGTCTTACCATAGGTTTTGATATCATAGAACCACATGGTTATTCATATATTGGAACTAACTATAGATTTTATTAATGAAAGTTCTATATATCCTAAGAAATTATTATATTGAACATGGGTTTTCTCAAATATAATTAACTGTATCTATCATAATGTACCCTAACTGACTCTTTCTTCATTGAAAATCACACTAAAAGCTAAAAGCTACCTTCTCCGACATGGGTAGATGGTTAAATATTTTGTAAAAAAAACTATTTCCCGGAATTTTACTAAATAAATCATTTAATTGGTTTATAAATTACCTATTCAAAAAATAATAATTTTTTGATATTTAATAATTTATATTTTTTATTATAAATTAATTAATTATAAAATAATTATATTTAATAAAACATATATTTCAGGAAAATTGGTTAAATAAATATTCCTTAATATCAATGGTCGATAATAAAATAACATTTTTAATTTATATGTAATGATTTTATTATTTAACCATAATAACATTATATGGAAATTCTAAGAGATCATAACAAAGTGTTTTAAATTTTTTTAAAAATAGATAATATACAAATCAGTTTATATTTGACATTATGAAATGTTCATAATTATTTATTTTTAAATTTTAAATTTAATTTCATTTTTTCTAAATTTATTTAAAACATACTAAATGATATTTGACAATTTATTTTATAAAGTGTCGAGTAGTGTTATATATTTAATATTTGTACTGTGTAAATTTTCTACGTATAATATTTCACCTATAAAATGATCATATATCATTTACTATCATATATTTAGAGTAAATTCAATATAATAAATTATATAAAACTGTTTATATCAGAAATGTATATAAATATTTTATATTTATTTCTTATTTATTTAAATAAGATTAAATAATGAATTATTCATAAAAAATTTATCTCATGTAAAAATATTTTAATTATTTTCTATTTAGTTTATTATATATTTTATTAATAGAATTAATTTATATGTTATGAATTTACATTGTGACCCATAATTTTCATGCATAAATATTACATCTTACTACCCGAATATTTATGACAAAACATTATGAGCTATGCCAAAATAATATAAGCATTCTATATTTGGATACATGGACATAAAAATAACATGTTCATGTCTCCTATTAAGTTCTATGTAACTAAAAACATTACAATTAATATCTTACTTAAATTATTTTATCATTACCTAGGGAAAGGAATCATAATAAAGGGTTACCACTTAGGCCTAATAAGGATAAATAAGAGAGATATCATTGATCTAACAAGTATAACATGTGAATTAGGGTTTGATGACATGAGATATATATTTGGAAAACATATCCAATATATCAATGATAATTATTTTGATTCATGGCATAACACATGGTAGTCTATAAGGCATGAATCATCAAATAATTAAAGAACATGAGAAAAGAGAGAATAACATTATCATAAAGGATTGAATTAGGGAATACACATAAGAATATAGAACCATTTTCAACGTAGTAAAAAATCACCAACAAGGATCACACTAATGAATATCATAGTGGATAATGTCCCTTATAGAAACGGATTTACTCCCTATTCTAGTAATGTTCATCTCAAGAGTTATCCATCGTTATCCAATGCATCATAGGGATATTTAATTCTTTCCCCACACATACCATAAGGAAAATAATAAATATGTGTCCCAAAAGATCATAAAAATCATTACTTCATAAAATAGAAAAATGAAATGATATTCCTAAAAATTCCATCACAACATAAACCATGGAAGACAAATAGGATTCATTAACATTTCATCTTGTCATCATATCATAATCTATACAAAAAAAAATTGTTTAGAAAACGTTTCCAAATAATCATAAAACATCCAATGAAATAATATGGATGGTATAATTCCATCATATTCCCATTAGAGAATAAATAACATTCAAGTATGTTATTCTGACATTAAATGTTATTAAAATATCAATTGTAAAATTGCTTGTATAAAATAATATTTTCACTTTGAAATCACTTATTATAATTAATTTTTTAGAAAATTATAATGAATATTTCTTATAAAAAAATAAGTATTTAAACATGTAAATTATGAATCAAGTAATTGTGTGAAAATGATGATGGTAAATTTTTTCACTCCATCTACTTTTAAATAAAACAATCCATTCAAATTTATATAAAAAAGAAAAAAATTACTTTGTTTGGAATATGAATAAAAGTTACATTAATTATTATTATATTTCACGTATAGATAAAAAATAACATTAAATAATAAGAGTATAACATTGACAATAATTTATTAAAATATGGATATGTATGAAAATAAAATTTGACCGAAGAGAGAAACAATGAAGGATTTCCATTAAAATGTTAATTTAATATCATTAGTAATTAATTTGAGGAAAATAAACGTAAAAATTTTATTATTAAGAAATAACAATAGAATAATAAAATCATGTGACCCTTTAGAGGTATATAATAATATTTCATCATCATAAATATGAATATAAATTATCACGTATGTAATGATCTTGTAAGATAACTCTTGTTTCACTTTGGTAACCTTTGAATCATGAGCCCCATAATATAATGAAATCAAATGAAACATTAAAATTCATCATCAAATATTTACTTATGACCTAACATTATAATGGGGATTTATAAACAACCAATAAATGACATTATGTGCAGGGAATTATATATATCCCTAGGAAGACAATTTGAGAATATAATCCCTTACCTTAAGTTTCAATACAATAAAACTCTACTTATAATCCTATATAAAAAATTTTAAATTATTAAATATATAATTAAAAGTAATTTATATACTTATAATATCATATATTAAGAGTTTATAATATTTAAACTCCCTTTTATTAATAATTCAATATTAAAATCCTCATTTCTTGGTGATAGCTGTTTTGTTCTTCTGATGAATTTCATTTATGTATTTATGATACTATACTTTGAAAATTGATTAATTTTATTAATAATTTAAATAATTGACTAAAATAATATATATTACTTATATACATATTTATAATCAATTATAAATGACAGAGACAAAAAAATTAATTTCATGGTTCATGGAGACAGTAGGTTGTTTGTATGCATGAACATTGCATTTTACATTTCAATAGTTTTAAATAAATAAATGCAAATAATAAATAATATTTATAGAATAATTATTATCTATATTATATATTAATTATATATATCTTCATTTCTATGCATTTAAAAAACAAATGTAAAACAAATCAGATTGCTTCGTAGAGGTGGTATTCCACATATACGCAAGAGTGATGGTATCCTCTTCCAACGGTTTAGAAGGGAAGAAAGTGATTTAATATTATAATTAATGATGAATATTTATATCAAAAATATTAGATATAATATTTTAACCAATCATAAGAACTATCAAATGAATAATTTTTATGGACAATAAATTGAGTCAATACGAAGAGACGGTAAGCCGTATATACGAACGAGAGAAACATTCACTTCCCATTTGACTGAATACAGGTGAATAAATGTCGTTTAATCATTATAATTACATGTAAATATATTTTTAATGATGGATTTATTATTTTTTGATTAATGAAATTGATTTATAGTAGGTAATATATGAATTAAAAAGAAAGTTATCGGTAAAGGTGATTATGGATTCTTTGAAATTACTCGTTTAGATATACATTTAAGGTATATAGGTTTTTTCCTTTTGGAATAATAAAACATATATAACTTTGAAATATGATTTTAGAATATAAATATTTATATATTCTTAAATATATATGCCTTAATTTGTTGTAGATAATATAATTGGTGGGCATTCATTAATAATTTTGGGGTGGGGAAATCTTGAGGTCTCTTATAATATTAAACTAAAATATTGTATTTTTCTTGCTATAAGCATCCAAATGGGTTGGGGTTTGACTATTATGTAGTATGGGGTTGATATCCAATATTAAAATTACATTTTTATTTGTTGGAGGTATTTATTAAACATTTTATTTTTGTTTACCCCCTTAGTCAACCAATTTTAACATTAACTATTACAACATGATTTTCACAATTTAAGTGTTACAATTTTTTATGTATACAAATTTTTTTTATCATAAATGGATATGGAATGAAATTTATTACCCTATATTATAAAAAAAATTATTCATTAATTATTTGTATGATTTATAAAAAATTTAACACAATATTATGATGATAAAATATCTTTAATGTCAATTTTAACAATATTTAATTAATTTCACATTAATGACAAAAAATAAGTTGGAATTAGAATATATTTATTTTTTATATCACATATATGTATTATAAATATTTATATTTCATGGGATAATATAAATAATAAATTTCTCAATACATTAATATTTATAAAATCAATTATTTTATTTTTATTTTAAATAAAAAAAAATGTTTCAGTGTTGCATTCGAATTTTTGGAAATTATTAAGGAGAAAAAATTATAAAAAAATTAACGAAATTAAAAAAATTTCATTTATCGTAAATTAGAAATTTAAATTCATTCATAGTATTATTTTATCCATAAGTTTAGAGATAATATATATTTTAATGTTATAGAGTGACATTTTTTAATTTTCATTTTTTTAAATACTATATAGGATGTTTTAATGAACTACAGTTCGATAAAAAATTTCCTTTTGATTATAAGTTAAGGAGGGTAGAATTATATTAATCTCATCAGTGTTATGTTTGTAAATAGTGAAATAAAATTTATTTTTAACCAAGTTTAAAATGATTTACCCATTATGGAGTTTAGTGATTTTACTATGGTTACTATTCATATAGACAAAAAATAAACAATGTCTCTTTAAAAAAATTAAAAATAATAATTTTAAATATAAAATATATTTTTGAATATTTTATTCCTATAATTGACTAAATTTCATTTTAAAATAAATATGAAAAGGTGACAAAACCTATTTTTAGAAAAAAATTCAATTTTAAACATAAAACAGGATTTATTCTAATCCAAAGGAAATTAGAAATATCAGTGGAATGTTAAAAAATTTAATTGCATATATAATATTAACAATAATATCATATCATATACCAATATTTATTTATTTATTTTATTTTGATAAATATATATTTTTTATTTAAAACTAGTTTTTTTCATAATAAATATATTTTATTTTCAAATGATTTTTATTTTTATTTTTACATTAATTGACAAAAAATGATTTATTTTTATACATATGTAATATATAGGTATTTTTATAATATACTAGTTAGACTCATACCCTCCAATAAAATGGAAAAATTAAAACCATCACATTAAAAAATAACATTTTAGTATTACATAATAGTTTTTTGTAAATTCGATGTTGTGTATGTAGAAATCTATTAAAGAAATAAAATTATGTAAATATATATATATTCTAAAATATTGGGGTAAAATATTCTAACCCTTCTAATATTAATTTATCATTCTAAATTCATCACCCCAATACAAAAAAAGTGGATAATTCTGCTTCATCACATCCTCTATTTCCTAGGTAGCTTCTTCAAATTTATGATTTCTCCTGAGAACATACACCACGTAATTAGTATTTTTTTGTGTCAATTTATCTCTATGATCCATTATTTCTACTTTTTTTATTATAATAATGATCATTATTTAGAGGTATAAAATCTTAGTTCAACACATATAATGAATCTATTATATTAAATTCATAAGGGGAGATACATAGAACACATCATGCACTTGAGAGAGATATAATAGAAGAGATAAATGATAATGTACCATTCCAATATGATCAATAATTTGGAAGGGACCAAAATAAATGTGGGTCAATATACGATTATTTCTAAACATCATAACCTTATTACATCTTTAAATTTGTAAGAACACCTTCTCCCCAACATGGAATGCTAGACTCCTCTGATGACTGTAAGAATGAAAGTAATGTCAACTGTGAGATTCCTAGATTTTATATTGAATTTATCTAACATTATTTTCTATTTATTAATCTAGCTATGATCTTAATATATTTATTTCTCTTAACTCATCCTATAATTATTTATTTTTACAATTCCTTTTATACAAGGATTTATAACGATCAATCAGACTGATCAATTGAAATCTATTACTGAATAAAAAATTGAATAGAGGAAGGTATTGATCCCAACATCCAATTAAATCAATGTAAAAAAGATATTAATATATAATATATGCTTTTAATAGTCACTTATACTAACTATATGTCTAAAGAGGCTAAAAAATGATGAAAGATAACTATGTATCATGATCTTACTGAAGGCTTATCCGAAATATCATGTTAATCTGAAAATCCTAATCAGATTCAATAGATTATGGTATTCTATTCAACTACACCACATATTTAATGTATATTACACTAACATGATCAAGAGATAAATTTTTTCTAATAGAAACGTTGTCTGATAACTTCATAAGGTGATTGAGTAGAAACAAAATATAAATGTAGATGTTAGATGTTTTCGGAATTCTAAAGAAAAAGTCTGTGAGATGTTTTCTCATTTCCCTTCTGATATGGGTAGTGGCTATAGCATCCCCTATGACTAATATATCTTTTTCTTAACATTATTTCATTCCATGAATCAAGATAAATACTATACAATATCTCTCATTATTTTTTCCCATCGAAAATATTTCTTCAGGTATATATACATCGCTGTACCTCCAAGTCAAATTGAAAAAAATGAACCTTGATCCTCCTTCAACAAAATCATCATCAAATATGGTATTAATGGGCAACATTCATTGTTCCATAACCTTATCATTCCTTAGAAATCAATTTTTATCTCAGGAACAACAGTAAATTTCTTCAGCTGCTCTATAACTACCATATGTTCCCATTTATTCATTACTAAGATAGATAGATTAACACTCATTTTAGAATCATAATATCACCCCCTTCAATCAGTATTATAAAATAAATCCATTTATAATATATTGATATTGGATAAATTTAGACCCTCTTCTTAAATAATCTTTTATGATCCTCTGTGTTTAGAGCATCGTCAACCTTCTTTTCTCTCTTAATGTTGTAATGAATTGGGCATTCATAATTATTAATCTACTCCAACAATATTTTCTAATTTATATTAAACACATTATAAGTGAATATATACATTTAACATTTATTATTGGTTTATGTATCACATAGTTCCCTATAATGATAATTCAACTATACCACTAATGAAGAAATTATCTCCGCTAACTACAAATCAAGAGTTGTGAAATATTTCTCTTGAACTATCAATTATCATGAGGTAGAAGCAACATTTATATCTTTCTACATGTTGAATCGTCCCAATAATTTCATCAATACATGATTATTTATTAAAAACCCTTCTACAATATAGCGTTATGTATGAATATGTGTGATGAATAAAATTATCTTTATTTCATTTAAATTTTCTTCACATTCATCAGTCTAAAGGAACTTGGATATCTTTCAAGTTAACTTAGTGAGTGGATTATATAGTCTAGATAAGTGGTACACAGTGTTCCAATAATATCAATCAAAATCAATAAATCAATAGACCTCCATAATATTGGTTTTCTTGGCCAATGTTGAGTAATATAATTATTTTATAGATATATTGATATACCCTCAGGTGATACTATAGGATCAAACAATGAATCATTAGAATGAAGAAAAATTCAAACATGGTAAATATTTCAATTAATGAACACATCCTTAATGTGTTTATTAAAAAATATATATAATCTACATTATTGTTATTTCTACTTGAATATATATGAATATCATATAGAAAGACTAACACAAACTGATCAAGAAAATAACTAATGACTCTAATCATTAAATCCATAAAGATAGTGGTAGAATTAGTAAGACTGAATGGCATCAATATAAATTCATAGTGCCCATACCATGTAAGGATCATTTTCTTGGATATATAATCATTCATAACCCTTTCTTCCAGATATTTTCAATGAAATTAAATCTTATATAAGTATTAGTTTCAGGTTTTTGATCAAAAAATTCATTGATAGGGGGTATAAGATTCTTATTCAGTATTGTTATATTAGTATGTTTTTTATAATAAATGAAAGTCCTCATAGATATATCATTATTATAAAAATAATAATTATCGACCCCATGGTGACACACTTGTTCAAATTAATCCCTTGTAAATATTTTCCTAGATATTATACTTTAATTCCTAAAATTCATTCAGGGAAATTCTATATAAGTTCTAAGGAATATGTGTAGATCCTATTATTTGTTCTATTGAAAACTCAAGTTCATCATAAGGTGTAACACAAGAAATTTCTTTCTGAAATGCATCAATGAGTATCCACACAACAAACATATCTTTGATTTCTATTTTCTCCCCCATAATCAAAGATAAAGATAAATTTTTAAAAGGAATAAAAACCTAAATAATGTATTCAATTTCCAAAATATGTTCATATGTTTCATCACACAGATATATGATCATATGATTCTTCATAATATAAAATAGATATTATATTCAATTGAAATTGATGTGGGGTTTTTGTAAATAAAGGAAATGCATTCCCAAAATGAAATCAAATTCAACTATGTCAAGTATAATGAGATTTTTTGTAACAAGATTTCAACAAATATAAACTAGTCAACAAATATAGATCTGAAATGTGATCATTATACCATCATGGGATTTCATATAAAATTTAACATCTATTAATAGAGGTGGAACCGTGATATTCATGAAAAAATTTCTAGATATAAAAGAGTTGGTAGATCACGAATTAAATAATATAATATTAGTTCAAGAGTGTATATAATGTGTTCCTTTCACGAATTCATTATCATACTCTACATCTCCAATACTGATCACATGATATTTCACTTTTTACATGGGATTAATTTGTTTATAGCATTAATAATCTTTATTGAACTTCATTATTAATAACTAGTAGTAATAATACTAATACTCATTTCCTTTGAAACACTAATGTGTGGGTGGGGAATTCAATGATGTGTCTTAATTGTTCATTTAATTTAATGGTCTCTTCAAATAATAGTAGAATTATATTCTTAGGGAATTCCATTTTTAACGTAAAACATTTTACATTCCCTTTATGAAAATTTCCACAATTTATCCTTCAACACTTTGATCATAATGGAAAACTCATATTCTTCTCTCCGTGGTTTTTAGAAACTCCTTTGAATTATTGTATTCTTTTTGTTTAAAATATTTGATATCTATGTGTAACTATATTATCAATTTCCAACTTGATAGAACATTGAAAAATTCATAAATTGTTCTAAATAATCTTATGGATAATACAATTTTTATAATCGCTTTTAAGAAGATAATGAATAAATCAACCTTACATTCAGGTTGGATGAGAATACCATAAGTATACCTTTTAAGTCAAGTAAATGTTTCCTTATAGGTAAAAATAGGTTCATTATCCTTCAACATTAGTTGAATGGATTCATTATCAATATTTTTATGAAGAATATGATGATTATTATTACTGAACAATTATTTATTAAACTCATCCCCCTCCAAGGATTCAATTTCTTCCGATTGCCTTATTTTCTTGATAATATTACACCATTGATATTTTTCAAATTTTAAATGATATAAAACCAATATCTTTTTTTCATGTACCAAACAATATACAATTGAATTTTTTTCAGTGGTAATGATCCATTTCTCATCTTTTAGGGTATTATAAGATCCACTAAATAATGGTGGGTGTTACCTCATGAAGGACTCAACATAATGTTGGTGAATTAATTTATTACTTGGAACCACAGAGTTACTCATCACTTAGTAAATTTGTGTATGAATAGAAAATATATCTGTAATTTCTAACACCCATAATATTTATTTTCTCAAGAGGACATTCATTTCACTATTTCTCTCATTCAGTATTACCATGATACCTTTGGGCTACATAAATTAAATAAAACAAAAAATAATTGTGTAAGAAAAAATAATAATAGTTTGAAACCATATAATCAATAAAAAATACATCATTTGATGTTTGAATCAAGACACATCAAATTTATTCTTAGAAACAAGGGTTAAACTAGTTTATCACTGATCATTACAAAAACATTTGGATGTTTTCATGAACATAGAAATATCCTTAGGATCTCACAAATGTTTTCTCATCATAGTTTCCAAAGGTAATTTAAACATAATCAGATACCAACTAGAAAAAACCACGATTTTTAATAGATATATTAATCTAATTAGGTTAATATTTAGTACATAAAATTAAAGTCCTTTCTAGAATAATATAGGTCTAATAACATTGAAAATATAGACACATATAACCCATATTGTACATCAAAAATAGAAGCCTTTATTGACATATCATACATAAAATATTTTTCCACAAAATGGGAATGGAAACATACAAAATGATGAGATAATAATCTTATTAAGGGTAAAAAATGGAGATATTAATTATCACATAAGATGAACATGACAATAAGGGTATGAGAACTTGATCTTACCATTATAAAACCATACCTCGAACATCACAGATCCAAATATTTAGTCATGAAAAAAAACATTTAGTTCTTAAGATAATAATAATTAATAAATAAATGAAAATTATCCATTACATCCTATCATTATTAGAGAATAAGGAATTTTATAATAAATAAAATCATAAGAAATAATTTACAATATTGCCAAGGATCACTGCCAAAAAAATCATTGTGTATTAGGTTCCACCCCCAGACCACCATAGTAGTCACGGTTCACTCCAATGACCATCGTATTAAATAGATTCCCTTAATGATTTGGGTTCACTCCCTATCATAGTATTATTTATCTCATTAGGCACACCTAATGCATTAGATGCCTATATAATTACAGGATAAACCATAAACTAATTTGAACCATACATATTTCTGCCTCAAGGCAATAAAATTTTTTTCATATCATTGCCCATTAAATTAGAATGGTTTTTATAAATATTTCATTATCAAATAACTCTTGTAAAAAACAATTTTCTTATACATTTTATCTTCCCATCATGGTATAAAACATGGAAAATAAATGGGTTTCATAAAAATTTTATCATGATAATCATAAAAGATTATTAGAAGGAATATAAATTGTATGATTACATTATATCCATAGTATATAATAAGTACCATAAAATTATGTAATCAAAAGTTTAAATGCCATTATATAATCTCTTATAATATTTCTTGACTGAATTACTCTTTTAACATTAAATTTTCATAATTAATATCTATAAATTTCAGAAATATAAAAGGATGTTTTTTAATTTGAAACAACAATGAAAAAATAAAACGTAATAATAAATTAATGGAGTGGTCATGATGTTATAAATTTTTTTTATTTCATATTTGTTAAAATAAAACAATCATTTAATACATTTAAAAAAATTAAAAAAAGTTCCCAATTCAGAAAAATTGCAAGAATATTAAATTGAATTTTATTTATAATAATTAAAACATGTTTTAAAATTACTATAAAAATTTATATGATAATATTAAAAATATTATTGGTGTTTTTCTTGAAAACATAGAAATTGAAGGAAATATTTCTGTGACCATAGTGAAAAATAATGTATGTTTTTTTAAAGGATTTCATTCAGTATCTTCAGTACATAATGTGAGTAAAGTGATAGTAAAACATATATTCTCAATAAATAACCATATTAATATAAAATTCATAGGTTTCTTGAAAGGTATACCATAATATGATACCATCATAAGCAAAAATATAAACAATCATGATAAACAATGATATTATATTATAAAACTCATTCAACATTTTTAAATTTTGAATCATAATCTCTATGAAATAATGTCATCAAATGATCCTTTAAAAGTTTTGATAATAAATATATTCAAAATTTAACATGAAAAAATGTATTTAAAAACACCAAATAAAATAGGATTCATGCATAACATTACTTATATCCCAAGGAATACCAATTGAGATGATAACCCATTTACTCGAGTTTGAATTGCTTCAAAAGTGATTGAGATGCCTATATACTAAATTTAAATTTATAATTATTATATAAATGATTCATTTAAATATCTTTAATTTAATATTTGATCCAATTATAACATTTAAAAATCCTTTTATAAATAATTCATTAATAAAATTGATTTTCAAGGTGGTAACTGTCTCGTTCTTCATGAGAATTTTACATTGGTATTTATAGTCTTTATAATTAGATAAAGGATTCATCATAATCATAATGTTAATTGTTATATAAAATACATATATATACATTATATTAATATTTATATTTATTCCTAAAAAATATATTTATAAAAATGAATTACAACATTTAGGGAGACGACATGACATAAGTACACATAAACACTATCTTTACTTTTTTTATTAAGTGGATTTAAAAATATTAAAATTATAATCCACATGTTTTTAATAATTATAATATATCATATATATCCATTAAATAAATCCATATTAATATCCATGTATAATAAAAATGAAAAATGAATTACATCCCATCCTAGAGGTGGTAGTCCATCATTTTTCAAAGGGTAAGAAGTTAAGACGAAAATTATGATACTATAAATCCAAAATATTATAATGTCATAAATATCATATTTAAACTTTGAAACCATCATAAATACCATCTTTTAATGATTTTGATGAAAAATGATTTATGTTACTATGTGGTGACGGTAAGTCATATTTATGCATGAGAGATACTATCAGTTCCCATTTGATGGATAAATGGTGATTATTTTTATTTCATAATCAAAATAACATGTATATTTATTTATTATAAAGAATTTATTATTTTATAACAAATATATTTAGTTATTGATGGTAAAAGAATAATTAACAAGAATGTGATCAGTTATAGTCATTACCAGTCCTTTGATATAACTCATACAGATATCCTATGAAGGTCCATAGGGATGGTATTTTTAAAAGATCATATAAAATTGGATTTTAATTAGGTAATATATAAGAGAATATCATAGATTTTTTTTTGATATGAAAGGATCAATGTGGTGGGAAGAAGATATAGTAAGAGTGTCCATTTATAGTTGAGGGGTGGGAAATTCCTAGGATCTCCTAAATTAGTAAAATATAATATTTTCATTAATAATCAAAATTCATAAGAAAAGGATTTGAATTCATTGATAATGGATTATATCGATGAAATACCATCAACCAATAAAATATTAACATGTTTAATTGGTTTTTTAATTCATATCTTTTAGTTTAATGCCTTATTTAACCTATATTAGCATTCACCACATTAAAATATTTTTCACTTTTTAAGAGCTATAAATTTGCATATAATGTATTAATTATCTCATATATAGACAATATATGCAATTTTTTACAGCATCTGTAATGACCTGAACTATTCTAAATAAAATTCCCATTTTTCGTTTAATTAAATTTCTTATTATATAATATAGTCATAGAAAACACATGCAGATATTTTGTTTTACTATATACTATAATATTAAAATTACCTTTAGGAGTATTTATCCATGATTACATAGTCATTGAATCTTGATCACACGATTAGTATAAATGTGGGGATTTAACAAATCCAATGGACAATAAAAATGGAAGTGATCGGCTCAACTAGATGTATCATACCCTATGAATTCCATTAATTATAGATTCTAACGAAGATGGAATTTTTGGTCATTTCCCATGTCTAATCACAAGCTATGATCCAAAAAATTATGTATGGGTGATACTATTTGTTGTAGAAGTTTAAGATCATCGAGATCACGACCAAAACTATGTTTGTCGAACCACCCCATAAAAGTCCCAACATCATTCACCTTACTATTAGGGATTTCATAGGTGTATTAATGGGATATGTAACAAGTCCATAGAAATATGATTATGTATTATATTTTGTGTAAAAGAATGAATATGTTTACATCCTATTATTGTTACATTTTATTATTCAATACAACATAAATAGTGTTTTTGGTTAATATTTAAATTCAATTATGGAATACTTTTTCACGAATTAATGTATTTTTGAAATAAATAATATTTCAATAAAATATGAATATAATTAAATAATATTAAATTGAAATTATAATATAATATTTATGAAGTCAAATGTAATTTTTATAAGGTTCGAAAACTGCCATTGTCCAAAACTAATCATTTTCAAAAAAAATTGGTTATTATTTAAAAAAACAAAATTCACATATTTAGATAATTATTTATATAAAATTAATATCATTTTTTGAATTAGAACATTGGAATTATCATAATATTAATTTTTCATAATTTTTTTGTGACAATCGATTTTTTGGGTAAAAATTAAATATTGTATAAATATACATTGTGTTTTGCGACATAATAATGATAAAATTGTGATGTAATAATTTATATGAATTTGATACACATCCAAATAAATTTATTCCAATTAAATTAAATTGGTTTTTGTTTATTTTAATTGTTTCTTAAATACATTATGAATCATTCAAAACATTAAATATATTTAAAGGTTTTAAAATAATTTCTCTAGGAGTATGAATCACCTCCACATAATAAATGAAATTATTATATTTTTTTAATCTATTTACCTTACAAAATAATTTAATTCACTCTCATTTGGAACAAACCATGGTAATAACATGGTTTGTTTTTTTATTTTTGTTATCTTTTCCTATAGAGTCCAAAACCAAAATAAAAATGAAATCCCCCTCATTTCCTATATAAACCCACTGAAACCCCCAATTATATTCACTAAAACACCTTGTAGCATGTCCATAAACATCTATATACTATCTAGATACCCCCAAGGGTGACCTAAGCAATCAAGAAGCCCCTCCGAAATATTTTAAGTCACACATTCAAGTAAGGGACCATCATATCCTCTTTTCAATTCAAGCGCTTTCATTGGAATTTATCTTCGTAAATGAAATTAGTTAATGATGTACATTATTTATAAACATTACATAATGTAAAATGGAATTTATTTTAATTTTATATCATTTATACTCTCTCTTGTTGACTTTTTTCCTAAGTCGTTACTAAAATGTACTTTATTAAGGGATATCTCTCTTCTCATTTCCAGTCAAACAATAATTATGTGATGTATCTTTATTTCAAATTTCATATGTTTGGATATGTTATTCAATAATCCGCTTACTAAACATTTAATTTTTAAATTATTTTATCCCCCTTTGAATATCATTAATAATTATGCGATTCTTTATGTACACGTATTTACATTCTGAAATATTGTTCGGATTCTTGTCAATATTCATGTTTTTCATTACCTTATGCTTTTTATTTTCAATTTATAACATTGTGATATGTTTTTAAATATCCCTATTACTTCCTATTTTATTTCAATGTAATTATATACAACTATAACTCTTGTAAAACCATTTCATTAATATTTATGTGGTGTTATGATGCTTCTAATATTTCGTACTGACTTTCCATGACAAAGAAATTGTGTGTTGAATACCATAGCCATTTCCAATCAAGGGTTTTCAAAAATATGAAAATATTCCTTTTGATCGGTAAAATAATTATATGTATTATACACTCCTTTATCGTGGAATAATTTATTATGATAAATGAATCTGTGGTGATTATTATATATGGCACACGTAATCATAAGAATGAAATGATTATGATTGGTGCACCTGAATAGTACTACAATGAATAGGGTAACTTTTAGTATCTACATCACCTAGGGATGAGGAGTGAACCATATTCAAATATGGGTATTTCTACACCATGGATTCTTGGTGTTTTATCCCTGAACTATGTTTATGATTCAGCATTTTATGTTGCTGGAACATTTCCCATGTTATGATTATTAGGAAATTTCATGCCTATTTTATTAATGTTCCATTTAATCCCCATTGATAATTCCATTTTATAACATATAAAGTATTCTTCATGTTATTCAATTTTTTATTCTCATTATATGCATTATATCTCAACCCTTTCTTATATTAATCCCAAGGTTATCCTGTGTATTTTTAAAGGACATGGATTTTTTAGTACCATGATAATGATGTTTTTAAAAATGTTGTTTTATCACATGTTCATGATTTTATGTTATGTTCCAAATTCCAAAATACACTATAATTGTTTATATTTTGTGTTTTAATTATGTTTATTTTTATTAAATATATAATAAATTAATTTTAATAATGATCAGGGTTTTTATAGTTGTTAATAGTGAAAACATTTAGTTAAATTTTGTATTAGTATTAGTAAACTCTATATAAATCAAAAGGTAGTAGACTAATTATATGAAAACATACCGAAATATTTTTAATTATAGAGTATGTGGTTTAGCAATAAAATAAATCCTATTATGGATACTACAAGTGGAATTGGTTCTAGAATAGATTATCTTAGTTGAAACAACTCTGATAAGGTGTTCCAGGCCAGACCTAGGGTAACCAGGTATAAGAATACATGAATTAATGTGCACCTATTTTTACAATACCATCGGATATTCATTGGAAAAATCATAATATAATTTTAAATCATTATAATGAGAAGAAAAAGATATCTTTCAAGTATATATGTTAGTAAATAGACCATAGATAACATAGATTGAATTAAAGAAACTCATATGTTAACGAAAAAATATAAATAATAAGTTCTCCATTTAATGTTATTAGATTTTATGTATTTATTTAGTAGTTCAAAATAATCATCCATAATTTCCCTTTTATTCGTAACAATTCCTAGAAATATGAGAAATTTGGAATATAGTCAATGTGATGGGAAACACGATGACTTACCCAAAGAGTTTCTTAACCAGATTGGAGCGGGAATCGTGAAAATTATAATGATACTCTATCAGTTGAATCAGATTCATAAAAGATATCTGGAATGAGGGGAGAACCCAAACCACCCTAATAGTGAAAAATCAATAATCTAGAGCTTCATGAGGCCAAGGGCTTATACAATAAATGGATCATCTGATCACATTATCATGGAATAATGGACCAACTACATGAAGAATATATTATCCATAATTCAATCATCCAAGAGAGAAAATTCTATACTATATATTTATCATAAAGAAGAAGAGGATAACTAGATGGGGCCATTGATCAAAAATATGAATCATGATGAAGATATTTAGGTTATGGAGTGAAAGTAATTCTGGAAAATGTTTTTTGATAAATATTTTCTTCACACTCTTCGATATAAAATGGAAAGTGATTTCAGGAACGTTACGAAAAAAGATGACGAATCTATCAATGAATAGATGGAAAATATCCCAAAACTGGCATGATACACCTCCTTGTTTTTCATTAACCTTAAATGTAATCTTGACTGCATCATTGGGGGGCTAACACATAGTTTATGAATAGATCTCGTGATTTGTGACATTTATAACTATGAGTAAATTTTCCTATGAACACTCATTGTCGAAGTATAGATTACTGAATACCAAGGGTATTATTGGAATAAGAATTCAAACGTTTATTATGATTTTGGAATTAATCTTGTGAAATCTAATGGTGCTACAAAATTTCAATATCCCACTTGTCAAAGGAGCAGAAAGAAGCTTCCTATAAATTGTCTAATGGGGATGAAAATATGCTTTAGGAGTGGGAATGAAAAGAAACCTCAAAAATAATTCCTGAAAAAATAAACTACCTAGATTGATGGAGGAAATGATTTTTCTAGTCAAACCTCCACCTATTTTTAATTACTCAAACTATAAGTAACAATAGATATTTTCAAAGTGATGAACTAAGACAAGTGTTTTTAATAACAACCATCAGCCTCCATCGTAGAAAATGGAGAACATTTTCCATCACTACCACTGATGTGGATCCCAAAAACAAAGTGGTGACACGTATGGTAGTTATTCATTCATGAACTATAAAATTACCCTTTGATACTACATCACTACCTTCTTTCTAATAAAAAAATGTTAAGTACAAATATTTAAGCATGAAAACACAGAATGAAAATATATTTATAAATCAAAATGGAAAATTGGGAAATTATTGCATCAAGAGTATAGAAATTCTTCCATATCACAATTTTGTCGAATAAAATTCCTAGTGGACCTTACCATACTCCCATAGTGTAATTAAATGAAATTCTAGTCATGGATTGGAATTCCCCATATAGAACCAACACAAGTTTCCTTGAGAAAGAAAATATCGCTCCATAGTGAGAATTGACCCCCTATTCGATATAAGTATAAGGGGGGATTAATATTATTTATCACAAACATCTCAAGAATGGATATTATTTCCCTAAAATAAAGAATATTTAGATAAAATGATTGATTCTATGGAAAGAACCATAATCGAAGGGATGAATATTTTGAGGAAATACAATGATGTGTTTTTTGTGGAAATTTCGGTCTTCCCCCTATCCAAGTTGATGAATTCATAATCGAGGTTATGCCTTGGGAATTTACAATATTGAAGAATATATATACAATGGATCCTGTGGAAATTTTTGATTTTAAGAACCAACTATAGTTGATTCTTGATAAAGGATTCATATTGCTATATGATTCACCCTGGGTTGCACCAATCCTCTTTATTGTGAAGAACGATGGGTAAATACACCTTTCCATTGATAAATGTGAGATTAGCAATATCAAAATCAAGAAAAAGTAACATCTTCCTTAGTTTGATGACTTTTTGATCATCTATATGGAGCATAACACATCTCTATGGTGGATATGTGATCAGGATATTACAAAGTTAGGTTTAATGGTTTTTATCCCCATGAATGATTTTTATACAAGGTAACTTCCCTATGAGTTCATAGTGATTCCATTAAGACTCACTGATGATCCAGAAATATTCACGGTCTTGATGAATACAGTATTTATCAATTTCCATAAAAAATTTGTTGAAGTCATTATAATGATATAATAATATACATCAAAATAAAATAAGAGCATGAGGAGAATCTATGTACTATACATAAAAGACTACAGAAAGAGAATATTTATGCCATGTACAAAAAAAGCATGTTCTAGTTGAAGCAATTCCCTTAATTGAGGCATATAATAACATGAAATGGGATTTCTATAGATCCTTCAATGATTGATGAAAATGAACGATGGAAATGAAAACATTTGTCATTGATGTTTTTAGTTTCCTAGGGTTTTCTGGGTGTTATCATTGATTTTTAGAACATTATCATGATTTTAAACCATATTAGAAATCTAACATTGAAAGGATTAACATTTTTCTGGATGAAATAATGTAAGGAATGATTTCTGGATCTTAAAAAGAGGCTTATCACTACACCCGTGCTCAAACTACTGACAAGTGGGGAACTATTTTTGGTATACAGAAATAATTTAATTAATGGAATAGTATATTTACTGATTGAAATTGATAAATTGATATCATGCACCTCAAGGAAGATGATTATTCACAAGAAACACTCTCCCACATATGATCTTAATATAAAAGTTGTGATATTTTCATTGAAAATATAGTGGAATTATCTTAATGGGGAGAAGTGTTAAATATATATATGAAAATATTTTAAACTATATATTCAAATTGTAAGAGCTGAAAATTATCTAATGAAGTTTGTTAGATCTGATCAAGGACTATTACGACTGAATTTACTACCATCCTAGAAATGAATACAATTATGATGACACTCTGTATAGATATGATCCAATAATAGTATCATTAATGATAATTTTTAGGAATCTGATATTATTTTATTTATAAAGGATTGACATGGGAATCATAATAGATGGAATAATGTCAATCCTTTCAGAAATGATAGCTCAAAAGTCTCTTTTAGAGATGTTAAATGAATTTCAATTGGATGATATGGGAATTCATAAAAATATGGAAATTATAAAGAAAGGGAAATATTTGAATATCAATGTTAATGGATATTGTGTTATGAGTTATGGGTAAAGACTATATGTACCATCAAATACTGAGTTAATGAAGGGGCTATTAGATAATGCACATAGCTGAACCTTTCCCATCCTCATAATAATCATGAATATTTATGATGATATCTAAGAACACTATTGGTGGGGAAATATGAAGAAGGATAATATGATGTATACATCATTATCGTGGGTATACTGGATAGTGAAATAAGAAAGGAAAATTTACCAGCGGATGATGAAACCATTACCCATAACAACATGGAAATGTGGGAACATCACCATGGAATTTGTCTCTATACATTTGAAGACATCCAGGGGACATAATTATATATGTTTTGTTGTGGGAAATATTACAAAGAGATATCACTTCATCATAGTTCAAGAGGTCTTCTCATAGGATCAACTTTCACAGATATACATTAGAGAAGTGTTAAGGCTACATAGAGTACCAATATTGATATTTTCTAATTGAGATCCGAAACTCACCTCCAGTTTCTAGAATATTGTCAAAAAATGACCTAATAATTATGTTGAACATTAGTTTGTCCAATTATCCTTAAAATGAAGTCCAATCTGAGTCAAATATTTAGAAACTAGAAGACATGATTAAAGTATGTTCTATGGAATTCGTGGATCGGAACAACATCTTATTTTGGTCAAGTTCTCTTAAAACCAGATATTCCATTTGAGAATCAAAATGTATCCATATGATTATGTTTTTGTGAAGAATTTATGAACACTTACATTCTAGTATGATGTTGGGGAGCACCTATATACTAGTATAAAATTTCTAGGTACTAAAATGTTCTAGGAAATAGTGGAAAAGGTTAAAACCATTCAGAATCACATCAAGGATACATAGTGTCTAAAAATGAGTAATGTTGACAATCATAAATGGTACATAGATATTTAAGTTGGAGATATGATATTCCTACACATATCACCATGGAATAAAGTGATGTTATTTTTGGAGAAGGTAAAGATTAATCAAAAGTACATCGACCCTTTTCAGATTATTGATCTCATTAGAGAAATGACATATTGAAAATCACTACCACTGATCCAATATCATATAAGTGATGTATTCCATGTATCCATATTGGAAAAGTACATAATATACCCATTACATACACTCAATACAGAGGTGACACCATTGAAGAAATACCATTCATATGAGAAGCAATCTATGTAGTTATTAGATCAAAGATATAATGTTTTTAGAAATAAGATAATTCCACTTGTCAAAATGTTGCGGGGAAACAAAAATCATGAAGATGAAATGTGAGAAATATAATAAGTGATGAATCATAGTTACACTCATCTTTTTTAGTGTGGGAAATGAAATATCAGGAGAGAAATTAATTAAGGGAAGATAATTTCAACTGCCCAAATAGAAATAAATAAAATGCCTCTTTTTTAAATTAAATATCATATTAAGTATTATGGTTATAGAAAAAAAATGAACATATTTGGTTTTATTTATTCCCATAAGATTTAATTTACCATTTATAATAATTATCATTGTAAATATAACCATTTAACATTGAATACATGATTAGTATAAATGTAGGGTATTAAGAAATCCAATTGATATTGAAAAAGGATATGATGGCCACAAAAAATAAGATTATACCATATGAATCCCATTTAATGAATAATATGAGGAGGATATCTTTTACGGGGATTTCCATTCACCAATCCAAAGATAAGAACCAACTTAATCATGAGAGAAAGTATTTATGGGAGAAGTTCTATCTCATCGAGATCACAACCGAAACCATGTTTTCTGAAATGCCAAGTGAAAGTCCCACCATCGCGAACCTAACCATTAGAGAATTTTATGGTCTATTAATGTGATATGTAAAAAAGAACTTGCAATATGATTATGTATATTATTTCTTTAAAAAATTTAATATATTACCATCTTGTTATTTTTACGTTAAAAATTATTTTTATTTTGATTCAATGAAACACAAATAATATTTTAGGTTAATATTAAAATTTAAATAAGTAATATATTTTGATGAACTAATGTATTTTTAGAAATATATAATATTTTAATACTATATTTTAATTATAAAATTTTTATTAAATATAAATGGTTAGATAATTTTTATACAGTCATTTAATATTTATACATTGTTCAAAAATGGTTATTATCGAAAAAACTATCATTTTTTATAAATGTAAGTTATTAGTAAAAAAGTAAAAATTCAAATAATTAGAAAAATTATTTACATAAAATTAATATTATTTTTGGGATCATAATGTCCAAATTATACAATGCTGAATTATTCAATATTTTATGATGTAGTCAATTGTTTGGATAAAAATTTAAGATCGTATGAATATACCATGTGTTTTATGACAACATAGTGACCTTAAAGTGACATAATAAATAATATAAATTGGGAAAAAATCAAAATAAATGTTTTTCATTTAATATAATGTCATATTTATTTTATTGGATCTATTTTATAAATCTGTTATGAATCCTCAAATTCATGTAATATATTTTAAGGTTTTAAAATCATTTCTCAAGGAGTATGACTCACCTCCACATGAGAATGAACGTTATTTTAATTAGATCAGTCCTTAAACTTATTGAATAATGTAATCTACTTCCGTTCGATAGAATACATGGGAAAAATAATGGTTTTTGGTTTTGTTTATTTTAATATGTATTTTCCAAAACCATAATAATAATGAAATCCAAGTCATTTATTATATAAACCCACCCAAGATCACATTTTTCATCAATAAAATCATTTACGCATGTACACACACATAAAAACACTCTATAGAGTCCTCCCAAGGTCCCCCCAAACTCTCATGAATCCCCTACTAAGCATTTGCGGTAACACGCTCATGTAAGGTACCTTCTTCTACATTTTGAATTCAAGAACCTTCATTGGATTTGTCTTCATAGTTTCTATTTTGTATATTGTCGTTTTTTATAAACATTACCTACTGTATTATTTTTTATTTTTAATGATAGATGCTTTATAATCTTTCACATTGATCTGTTTCTGATGGCGTTACAATGCTTCAATTTCATAATAATTTTCTCACTTCTCATTTTCATTCAGGCACTTCAACTATGTGACGTCTCTTTAATTAAATTATATTATTTTAGTGAATTTTCATACATATTACCATTCCTAAAAATTAAATATTTAAATGATTATATCCCCCTTTCACATTCATTAAGCTTTCTAAGATCCTCTACGTACACCCATTTCTATGATGAAATATAGTTATAATTCTTTAATTTATTCATGTTTCACAATTTCATTATGCCTTTTATTTCCACTTTATAATTTTGGTATATGTTTTATAATTTACTTATTTCTTACCATTTTATGACTAAGTTATGAGAGTCTTTTATCTCTATCATTAAGTCATTTTATGAATCATTAACTAACACCATTATTTTCTAAAACTTTCACCATGACATTCCATACCAAATAAATTGTTTATTGAATAACATACCAATTTCCTATCAAGGATGTTAAGATTTATGAAAATACACCATTTTAGGGGGAGATATATTTATTTCTTCCAAAATACATGATTGTGGAATAATTTATGGTGATTATTGAATCCATATTGTATAATTTATGTGGAACACTTAATAAGGAGAATGAAATGAATATTATGGTTTCACTTAGATAGAGCTCCAATGCAATGGGTATTTTTTAGTACCATGATACATCACATTAGGTCAAACAATGAACATGATTCCTTTTTGTGGATATATCGACCATGATGTCCTGGAATTTTATCCTTGACCAATTTTACTGATTCAATGTTTTATGTTGTTTCCACATTTCCCATGTTATTATTTTCAATCTATATAATTATTTATTATTCATGATGATTTTATCCCCCCTTGATATTTCTATTTTCTAACATGTAATATCTTCTCATGTTATTTCATGTTTATTACCTTACTATTCTTTATAACTCACCCATTCATTATGTTTTCCCTGGGTTATCCTATACAGTTTTAATATATGATAATGATGTTTTTCATAATGTTGTTATATCTCATGTTTATGATTTTATGCTATGTTCCTAATTCTAGAAGACAAAATAAATATCAATCGTTTTCATTTTAATTAATTGAAATATTGTGTAATAATTCATTAATTAATGTTTAATGAAGAGAAATGTTGTGATAATAACTTATCAACATTGTCCTCTTTAAAAAATTTTATAAATTTTTATAATTTAGAATGTTTTTTTATAAAATATAATTAATGGAAAGTTTAAAAATATTAATTTAATTTGAATATAATGAAACAAATAAATTGTCATAATTATAATCTAATCATTTTATATATCACTAATTTAACATATTCTTCTATAAATTTCTTGGAACACTATAACTCATTCAATTAACATTAATTTTAGTATTTCTAATTTTTTTACATTATTTTTCTATTCATTCAAGAGATGTCGCAATTATGATTCATAAGAATTTTTTGTTATTATATTTTTAGTAAAAATTTGAAATATAATTAAATAATGAAAATAATTTAATAATTATCAAAATAAACATTTAAATTCATTAATAACTACATTTTTGTCCTATGTGCACAAATAATAGTATTTAAAATGAATAGACTTATATGATATATATCTCATTTAATTATGTATTGTATAGAAAATATTTATAGAAAAGTATATTGTAATGTGTTATATTTCATGAATAAAGAGATAATAGAAAATTTAAATTCATAAAACTAGAGTTAATATGAAAAATTGTGACATTAATATTTAGTTTTAACCCATGTTAATATGAATTACCCTTTATTGTGGTGATAATTTTTTTTTGAGGAAACTATTAATTTTGGGAAAAACTAAAAGGAAACAGATTAATAAAATTTGAACCTAAATATTCAAAATAAGGAATCGATTTTAATGAATTCAATTTCTATAAGTTGCAGAATATAAATGATTTTTTTTTCAAAAATCATCTTTAATATTTATCGGTAACCATGGGAGAGATATAATTTCATAGATGCCAAATACGAAGATCAAAATTCAAAACCAAAAAACACACAAACCTAAGGAGATGAGTGACCCATATTTTTTTATTCAATGTCATGCCACATTCTATAATCATTTTGAGACACTACCATTGTCATTTCCAACCCATCACCACCATCATTATCATTGTCCTATCACCACACCATTCGATGGGGAAACTGACCAGTGGAGTCCAATATCACCTCCATAAAATTGGAAATTATATCACCACAATAAATCAGAACCAATATTCAAATCCACTCCAAAATTACCAAAAAGAAACAATCAAAGTAAAAAACGAAGAATGAAGACAAAGCCACCACAAGAGTCACCTCATGTACCACTCTTGATTTCTCAAAAAAATCATCAAAAAAGACCATGATACACTACTATGCAAGTGTGATTAGAATAATTATTGTGGAGTATATAAGAAATAAGAGACTATAAGTAGAAATAGGACTCAACATTGAGCATAAACTTCATTATGACCACCAGGACCTTCCAACAGTGCCAAAAACATGACAAGTAGACATGGAACTATCATATTTGACATACTATAAACCCCAAAAAATCCATTAGCACATTCAGTACGAAAAAAGATCCAACAAAACCTAAAATACATTGAAAATACATCATTTTGAAAAGGAATTAATGGGATCTTGGTCTAAAGAAAAAAATTCACGAAGAGAAGAAGATAAAAATACCTATGAAAATAAGTTGAGTCAAATGGCCAAAGAAGGACCGCGGAGAGAAGAAACATTATAAAGAAGCCAGTGACACCTATACTCCCTCCACCAATATCCAAGGCCAATGTAAAAAAACCAAATCACCTAACCATTATGGGGTCCTGTGTATCGGCCCAGGTAGATAGAGTATGGGTGTAAGGGAAGAAATCAGGTCCTTTCAATTGAGTCAGAAAAAAACCAAAATGGGAGAAGCATGGACTGAGGGAATGGAATGTTCTCCAAGTGAGATACCACCAACACCACCCAAGTAGTACTCGTATCCATATTTAATTAACAATAATGGGGTCAAGGGTGGTGGGGGACCAAAAGAGTAGAAGAGGAGACCCACGATATTAATCAACATAATAAAGAAAAATGTAATGGATGCTAAAGGGCAGAAGTCTAGAGAATCATGAGAAGTGGAGGAGACCTGTGGGCATGGGGAGGGACTCAAAAACCCCAAGAGGAAGGAAGAGTCTTTTCAGAGTGGTCAATATTTGTAATTGAATGAGGTTCCATAAGTAGAAAAAATTTATTTTAAAATATATGAATAAAACATGATGAAATAGTTTTTGTAAGAAAATATTTTTTTTATTCATAAAATTGGAGTTGTTATTATCCCAAACATATAAAATACATTTGATGAATGTTGTAAGATTTTATTAGATATATAAAATATAAATTTCATTAATTCACTAAACTATTGTATTATATTTAATTTTTTATTATTAAAATACATGTCATTCAAACAAATAGTTTTTTTAAAACATCACCATTAATATAAAATGGTTTTTTTTTAATTAATTGATAACCAATTAATTTATTTTATTCCCAAAAAATAAATAAATTATAATATAGCTATTAATATTCAAACCCTCTAATATAATTATTAGGTGATAACCAAAAAATTAAATAATAATATTTTAATATAATGTAATGGTTTGTTTAAACTATGTGTTTCATGTAAGGAATACTATAAAAGAATTCAAATTTTTTCATGAAAAAATAAATTCTAAAATATTGATGTGGTAATTTTCACGTATTCGATTGTTTAATGTGTTAAACATCCTCAATTTATTGTCAAATATTTACCTAATTTTTAAAATTCATGTTATTAGAGTATATATCATTTTCGTATTCCCTAAAAATGACGTATTCAAGTGTTTTGTGTAGGGATACTCATTAGAATGAATTGATCATATTGATTTCAATGAAGGTATAAGATTTGAAAAAAAAATTTATTCACTCATAAATGTAATTGGTTTAACACTATATAATATAGTGTCATTAAATATTCTGATAAATACTATGAAATAGACTACAAGCATAGAAACCACTATCAAATCTTCGATTATCCAACTGGGACAGTCATACCAAGGATGGGTCACCTCATATTATCCAATTTAATTAAATATTGTATTGTGTGACCCCAATAGGATTATGTGGTCATTATTTACATTATATTAATGTTACAATTAATAAGGAAATATATATATGATTTTGTAACCAGTAAAATTAAATAAAATTTATCTATTTGGTGGATAAGGAAAATGTTATCTACACAACTATAAAAGATACATATATGATATGATTTGAATATTAAACAACTATAATTACTCTATAATGGTAAAAATTATATGGATTATGAAATATTATTTAAATATGGATCTCGGCATAATAATAGAAATGGTGGAATAAAATGGGGTCTTTTTTTTAGTGGGAGATCGTTTAATAAAAACAATTACTATATGAATATAAATCATGCTCATCTATTAAAAGCCACTATTTTTGATATAATTTATTCTTTATTATTAAATTAACATTTTATATCAATCATTCAAGAAGAATAATATTACTCTCCGTAAATTCCTAGACTATTACAATGAAAAACATTATATATATATATGAAAATAAAAATGTTTGTGTTAGAGAAATACATCCAATGTAACGTACTATATATGTTTCTCCACAAGGAATCCTAGATGTTCTTGAGACTCATATATTCATTCTATTTCGGTTTCCATCATGTATTTATCTTGATGGTTAAATCATTTTTTAAACATCATCATAAATGTTATGATAATGTTAAATATTTCAGGATTTGTCTACCCTATTTTCCTATGCATTGAGGATAAATAAATTGGGCATGTCATGTACATTTTATTGTAGTTTTCCAATATTTTATGTACATAAATTTTTAATATACTGGAATAAGAGTTATTTAGAAAGTATAATAAATTATTTTCTTCAAATACATAGCCACTAAAATTGAGACTCAATAGACTTTCCCTAAATGAAGGGAAACAAACTATATAAAGGAATAATTTTAGATACATGAATTAATTTTTAGAATAACCTAGAAATTCCATGTTAATCATCAATTATTTAAAAATACATTCAATTATTTTGTGGGGTATATAGATAAAATGCATATTTTTCAAATATTATAAATATACAGGAGTTCATGATCAATGTATTAATGGAAGGATCTTGTATTTTTAATTAAAATGATGATAAAAATAAAAATTGAATAATGATGATGAAGATAATTAAATAAAACAATGTTAGAGGAATATAAATATTATATTTATATTTCAATTCTTTTTGAAATTTATGATATGATACTGTTTTCTTTAATTTATTATTTTAAAAAATATGATTTTATTGATTCTATAATCATTAGTTAGGATTCATTTCATTCTATAACCTTTATTCAAAATAAGAAAATGATTACCCTTTGTTTTACCTCAGATAATTTTTTTACCCAAATACATTATAAAAATGAGGAATATAAACTTGTTACCCTTTTATGTCATATTTTAGTGAATAAAATATTTCTTAGTAGAATTATACATATATAAAGAACATCATATGTGATATGAGGATAGACGTTTTTTAAAAAATTCTCACTGAAAATAAATAAGATTTATTTAAAAGTAAAAGAGGCTTCCATTATGTTTACATGATATTTTAAAGAGAATATATTGTCTAAGAGTTTAGGCCATGATTATATAGGTAAATTTTAAAATTACATTTTTTGTAGAAATATGGTGAATTCTAGTTTATTTCATAAAGATGGAGATGTTATTTTGGTAATGTAATGGAAAATTGTTGCATTATTTACCATAATAATTCATGGAAAATGATTTATGGAAAGGGTTCTAGGAATGATGAATCTGATGATCATAGATTTTTTTTCTTAGTATAAAACATGTTTTATTAAATTCATAACCATATATGTTGCGATATTATAGAGTTTGATTAATTAGTAAATGAGTTGAACAGTAATATCATTATTTTTATGTCCCATAAATATTCGAACAATCTACCATTATGAATATTACTCCTGAAAGAAGATTAAAAAGATTTTTTTAGATTGTCATATATTGTTGTAGTAATATTTACTTTGAGATGTAATATATTTAACAAAAACCTCAAAAGTGTATTTAATAAAATGTTGAATTATTACACTATATTTTTTTAATGAATCATGTACATAAGTATTTTTATATAAAATATTACTTAATTAGTCTTAAAATATAATATTTATCATGTTATTCAAAAAAACTCTATAGTTTATCATTAATTTATAGTGGTTGTATATATAAATATATCTAGTGTCATGAAATATTATATGACCATTATGAGTATGAATTTCGGTTTTACCTTAACAATTTTTACCATGATGTAGTTTATATTAAAATGAAATTATATTAGTAGAGTGAGTGTGTTTATTTAATTAAGATACAATATATTCTCATCACTCAAAAACATATTTGTGTACCAAATGAATCATAATGATTAGTACACGGTGTGTCATACAATATGTCTTCGATATACTATGGGTTCAAGGTTTATATTTGGATTTCCCAAAATTAGTGGTAGGTGAGATACCTAGCTTTATTATAATTATAATTTGACACCATTAATACAATATCCATGAAGATTAGCTAATTATGGGGTCATTGGGAATATTAATGATGAGTATTTGTGTTTAGATTCAGAAAGATGTGATTATTTCACACATAGTATTATATGTTTTCCATAGATTAAGATATACTAAGTGTATAATCCTAACTAGATAAGAGATATTGTGTTATTTTAAATATTTTGAGAAGAGAGTGATATTCTCCTTAACCTAGTTAGTTTATAGTGAGATAATAAAAAAATGTTTGCCTATATAGGATTTATATACAATTTGTCCCATGTTTATCTTGTTTTTTTCAAAAGGGGATCTTATAAAATTGGATTCATTCATATGATGAAACTTTAGGACATAGTTATAGAGATACATATTTTTCTTAAATATCATCCCATATCCCTTTATTACTTTAGCATAAATACTTATTTTCTAGAGGACGTAATTTGCATAAAATTATGGATTTTGGATTTCAAAAGTCTTTTCAATGATACAAATTATCATGGAGTCAATCATAGTATATTATTGAATGGGCAATCAATTTTACACAAATAGTTTCTATTAAAATTTTGTGGAGTTTATTCATATTTGATATTTGTGGGTATTCACATGGTGTTAAATATTATGTGATAAAAGATGGTGGTGATGAAAAATTTCCAAATGTTTATTACTAAAATTCAAAAGGATTTTTTTGTAAAATATTCAAATATTTTTTGTATATTTTTTATAATAATTGAAATGAGACTACGTAAAAAAGGATGTAATAAATGTTGTAAATTAGAGGCGGTATTCCTTAAAACCACACAAACATATTGCATGAATGGTTTTATCATATATGTTGATGCCTATAAAAATTTCCACCATTTTGAAGAAGAAAAGATAGCATTGAAAAATGAAAATTATTTTTTACCATAATTATATTTTTTTTATTCATGAAATCATCATCATTTTTAGTGTCCATATTATTTTCATAATAAAATAATTATCTTATAACATGTGATTTATTTTCTTTTGTTGTGATGATTCAATGAAAATCAATGGAATTGTAACACATACTGCCTATAAATACCCTTTTTATATAATTAATGGGAGGCACATACTTTTTCCTACCACAAATTTCATGAAATGTATCATTTCTTATGATGTAATTCCTCTATAAAGCACTACAGATGATCATTCATCATGTCTCTTAGGAAACTTAATTACTTATTCCATATAAGAGTAAAAGTTATTATATAATTATTCTATGTTAATTCATCCCCATGTAAAATACTTGTAATATTTTATGCATAAGACAATTCATAAAAAAAATTTGTGTAATTTTTTCCAAGGGTTTCTTATAAAAGTCTTTTATTACTAACATCTATCAAATAACATGAATTTTTTTAAACCAAAAAACCCACAGAGGATACTAATATCCTTTAAAATTATGGATTAAAAAAATTAAATTTTAGAGTCATTCCAATGTTTTATAAATTTTAATTATTTTACCTATGCTTTGTTAAATAATGAAGGATACATATCATGGAAACAAGGATCACCTCTACAACAATTTCATCACTTATGTTATAAAATAGTGTTGAATTAATCCAAATTACCTCACCAGAATCATTTAACTAATGTGATTAACCTAAAATGGTTTTCCATAAATGCCATATTATTATACCTCTACGATATATTTTTGTTATATTTACACCAATTTGAACTCTTTAAATTATTTATTTAGTTTATAATGGAAATTAGGCATCCAATAATTGATTTACTATATTTTCCTCCCAACTAAATAAGATTATCATGGTAAAATCCTTCATGTATTACCTATTTAATGAGGATTCATATCCTTATGAAACTATTTAAATTATACAAAGTCCAACATACCTATCTTGACCTCTCATAGATAACCTCTCATAACCTTGTTTCAATAATTTAGCATCCATTTATTAGATTAATGGGTCTAATTTATGACACCTAAAAAATATCATGACCATATCCTCTTCCTCAATAATCATGGATGATATCCATAACCATCTAGCTCCTAGTTAATCAAATTATTAGCTTCTTTCATGCCTAAGCAATGAGAAAGGGATGCAGATGGGATTATAATCTAGTGTGAGTACCAATATTTCCCCATGGGGTCCAATCTCTTATGATTCCAATCCTTAATACATATATAGTTACCAAAAGATTAGATATTATGATTAATCTATGGGACTATCACATGTTAAAATTCATGACTATATTCTCATTTATGACATCAGTCATGCATCTCATTAGTGACACATAAATTCCATGGTCCTCATATTTTTTGTTATCCCATCCAAACCCTACCATATTTATCTAGAAAAAAACAAGGTGAAATGAAAATTTAAATTAATTCCTAAAAGTATCATTAATAATTATTCAGAACCATTACCCATGTATTTATAGATATATGACTTTAAATTGGATAGAATATTTCTTATTAAATTATCCATTAAACTACTCAGACAATGTACAATACTTATAACCACAATCTACATGTTATGAATATCCTGGATGAATAATCTTGAAAGGAACAATATTGGTCATGAACTCATGAACTTAAATGGAACTCTATTTAGTCTTGGATGCATAACCATAACAAAGATCCATACCTATCATTTTCTTAGGATCGTAAAATTAAATCCATGTCCTATTAAGTTGAAAACAACTATGAGAGTTCCAATACACTTTATGGTGGTACATTGGAATCCCCTCTCATGGGGATGACCTCGATGTGATTACATGTACCACCTCTCGAATAGATTTAAACAATAGTGTAACATAATAATAAAATATATATAAAGAACAATTGGTATTAATAAATTATATTATCAATTCATGGTAAATATATGTCACCCTAATAAAAATGGGAACTAATATTTTTATAGGCGTCTATTTCATTAATAGATCATAAATATATAAGAGCGTTCCAGAATAAGAATTGAGACATCTTGGGGGATGATTAAATATCCATAATTTGAATATTGTGTAACCTTAATTGTCGATGATAAATCTCTGTGACTTCCTAAAACTAGAAACCATGTTCATAACAATGAAAAACATGTGGTAATGAACATGTTGGTGAATATTAATGGATATCCAAGAATCAAATCCTATACCAATGATAGATATCGATTGATCATTAAATCTTTCTTGAGGTTCAATTTTACTAAGATCTTGTTTGTGATTTTCCCTCTATGGATCTCGAGAAACATCCTAATGGATTAATTCAACACAAAATAACATTCCACGATTCCATGATATAATGGTGGAGACCTTAGGACACATTATCCCATGACTCTCTACTAGATAATGTCTAGGATGCACATTATCACCTTTATAAATGTTACATCCCTACAACCTCAATGAATGCTACCACAAAACGATAGCCTTAGTTTCCTTTTGGATAATTCATAGGTGAAGTAATATCATTCCAAAATCTCTATCATAATATTATAGATAGTTAATATAATCATTTAATAGATAAATAATCGCTAGTCATCCTACCAAGAATTAGTAATGGAGGATAATGTGGACCCTATGGCCACATCCAAATTCGTTGAAATCTCAATCTCAAAAACATATTTCTCCTTTATCATATAAAGGAGGAGGGGTCTATGATTAATATAGAATACTACTTGGATGTAATCAATAAATTTCTGACCAAATGACATGATTTATAGTCCTACACACCCAAATGCACACAACAATATATTATAGAAGCAACATTTCTGATCCAACACTATGTTGTCTAAATATGGACATCATTTTGGAGGACATATTTGGGGTGTTAGTTACTAAAGCATAGGAGAATGTGAAAAAACTCTTGTCAATTATGTACACGTAGCCTTTTTTATTATATTTATAGAAACCAAGGGGATACCTAAGGGGGACTTTCTAAATATATTCAATTTCAAAATTGCACAAACCTGATTGTGATAAGGGTTTTGAGCTTATATTCCCTACCAAAATCATCAATAATGGGGGATCAAAATTGAAATTCCGAATTTAGGCCCCTTTCCCATTAGAAAGTATCACCCTCATGGCTTGTAGAAATAATCTTATACCACCTTGAATATATTTCTACTCATAATCAACAAAATAAGAAGAATATAGACAAAAAGTTCTTAGTTGTAGCACTATGACCCAAATATGTCAAGGTCCTCCAAATCACATAAAATATTAAATTAATTCTCATGATTATATATATAATTACAGAGGATATCCCCACCATAGTATTCACTATAAAGGTAATCCACATATTTCCATAATCATCAGCCATAGAGTTCTTTCCTAGAGTATCTACTACAATCAAAAACATAAAAAAAAATAACAATTGGAATTATAGTTCCTTCCTAGAGTACAATTCTTGGATATGCTCACAATGAATATTAACATGTTAATATTTCAGGTCCTCCTCACAGTTGTAAACAATATGTGATCATCCCTTAATGTCATAATCATTGTTAGATGAATCTATGAATCTATGAATGTCCTATATAATTATTACACCACGGAAATCCACCCCATAAAATTATTAATATCAATTAGGATGGACCTCCACATATATCAAGTTATTGATGTCCCACTATTGAAGAGAAAAAATCAAAAAGAAAGGAGGCCCCCAATTAACAAAATCATCAATAACTAATTTCCCATATATTATTATACATATAATACATATCAATAACTCTACATATACTCTTTATATCATAATATATTGATATACACTATAGGATAAATAAAATACCCAACATGAAGGTCATCCTCATGAAGGTTAGAAAAAAATAAGTTATCGTTGGGGCCCTACCTATTGAAACCATGATAATAATACCTAGGGTTCTCCATAGGGTATGATTTGTAGAGGTATTCAATATTATAGACCAAGAAGATTCATCTAAGGAACTCACAATGAAACTAAATTAATTGACAACCGTAGAGGGCCTCCCCATGTTTTTAATTTCAATGGACTTCCATGAAATTACACATCTTGTTGATAAAGTCCCTACCCAAAAGAAAAAAACAAGAATTAATACCTTTAATCAAGAAGAACCTGATAAACTATGGTTATTTACATGTGGTTGATAATATTCTATTTGTAATGTCTCTTCCCAGCCGATGCATAGTTCTATGAAACAATCATTATGTATTCCTTCCTCAAGCTATTCACCCTTGGATCTATTTGAGGGAATTTTTAATGATCATACTCCTCTTTGAAAAGAAATAGTTAAATTCCATTTTGAATAGTATTTTATCTAATAAACAATATAAGATGTTGAAAAAAATCCACACTATTGTTCAAATATTTTTTTGAGGATGGAATACTTTTCATGTTATAGACCATTTTTACATATCAGTTTGAAATTCCATGGGCAAAAAATGATAAAGGCATTACAGAATTATATATAAACTTATACGTGAGTCTCTATCACCTCTAGTTTAGATACCTATCATATATATATTATATTAAAAATATAATGTTGATAAATTACATGTGATACCACATTTACCATGATAACATTTTAAATTTTTTTAATATTATTTTTGGTAAAGAGGGCCAATGTATCCAATATTCCCACCATAAAATTTTGAATATAATTATCTAGATAGTAATTAGAACCCAAATGATGTGAATATCAGACGGTGGAAGAAATACTAGTCTATAAATTTTACTTCACTCACAATACAACAAGGTTATTTAGGGAGACATATTGAAGCATTACTACTTCATGATATGTAAAAGGAAATATATATGAAAATACTTATTTTTGAATTAAATAATATCATTCCAATCCTAAAACCCAAAAAATGAGTACTTAGTGGGACCAGTCCATCAAAATTATTTCTCATCAGGATGATAAAAGGCCTATACAAAAATCTTGTTTCATGAAAATAAAATACTATAATCAGGAAGTAACTATTAATATCAAATAGAGCATTCCATGAAAGTGAAATGCATACAGTTTATGCATGGAAAAAAGACTAAAAGACCAAGAAGGTCACAACAGAATCCTTTGTGATAGTCCTTGGTATCCCAATCAAAAAGGGTTGGGAATTATCACTACATCTATAACTCATCAAATAATAAAATCCATGACTGCGGTTGGTTTTTTGGTGGATTATTAATATCATCCCTAACCCATAGAGTGGGGTTCAATATTACTTCCCCATAAAAGGTGCATATTTATCTTCTCCAAAAAATAACAATCCTATTAAAAATATCCCAAATAGTTTTTAAATTAACATTATATGATTATTTAACATAAATATGAATTAATTTATGTAGTGATATTAGAGTCCCCTAATGATTACATTATATAAACAAGTTTTGAGGGTGAATCAAGAAGATGAAGGGATACCTCTAAAGGAATATAATTCAAGATGTACATTTAAGAGAACATATTTCAGGGGAGGATTTATATTTTTCACTTGGATGATAGTTAGAAGATGATGTAATGTACTAAACCATGATTCAAAAAATATTTCCTGAAGCCATTGTGTAACATGGAATCAAGCATGCCTCCCCATAAGCCAGATACTGCAGACTAGAATTGAGGTAAATTTTGATATAGTGTACCAATTTTACCATCATAATTAGAGTAACACAATGGTAAAATATATGTTTATATATGTTGAAGAATAATATAAATAATTACAAACAGAAAATTTCATAAATCAATAATGATAATGAAATCTACAAGTAATTACATATAAAATTTGATGAATAGGTATTGTATTTATAAAAAAGGCATAAAATACCTGAAACAAAGAATCTCATACAATATATGTATCAAATTTACAAAAATAAAAAAGTAAACATTCTCTAGAAAGCATCACAAGAATATCATTTACATGCCCTCTCTAGCTCATAGGCAAGGAGGAACCATGCATTAAAAAGAGTGTTCTTTCCCAAGTCCCTATCAACATCTATGAAGCCTATCAAGGTGCCCAATGACGACCTGAACAGGGTGTGAAGTGACACTTAGTAGGAAACCACCAATATTAGCTACAAAATGTTCAGTTTGTGTATAAATCATGAAGAATTGTGTAGTATATCACATGTATAATTATAATAAAATTATGGTGTCAAATGCTGATAAAGTCATCTCCATTCTACCATGGGTCCCTCTTAATAATAATAAAGGACCCATTATCACATAGTAATTATAAATCATGATAAATAATACAAAATTACCCAATTCATCAATTCTCATGTCGGGAAAGAATGTGTTGGTTCTATGGTACCAATGACCAAGTAATCCTCAAGAAGTACCAGAAGAATATCATTGGAAACTCGTTAAATACTAGGAATGAGATCAAAGAATATTTCCACATATCATTCAAATGGTGTGTCCAATGAAGCTAGATATATGAAGTAGAAATTTATTTTTCCTAAGTAGAAAACAAAATTTAGAGAGTTAAAATGTCCATGAAATAATAAGGAATCAGAATCATATGATAATAAATTTCCAAGGAATCTACTATCATAACTAATATCTATGGAGAGAAATGTCCACAGAATCCAATGGAATCAGGATCCATGGTGTCAAAACGTCTATGGCATCCACTACCATTATCAATCAATCATCTCATTTTATAACCTTTATTGATTTCATTCACATACCATGATCTATTTAATAATAGTACAAACATTCCCATTTAACAATCTAATAATTTAATCATAAGTATTCACATAAAAAATAGGAATAAGACTTCTCATGTTACTCATTGAATTATCATAAATATAATGGTAGGTAAAACACACCACACTATTGTCATAATCACATAAAAAGGGGAATAATACACCCAATGGGTTTCCTGGGATGAGGTGAATGACCAAGAACCATATAAATATGCTATGTGGGAAACCTAACCATGTTCAAATCAGTTTAATGAGTGAATTTACATAATTTTATAGAAAAAATTGAATGGTTTGGTTTGAGGTTCAATATAAAAATGGTTTATATGACACAAAATATTATGGTATAGGAATAGAAAAACTATTGTATTTAGGTATTAGAACACTTATGTAGTATATACTCTTAACTGGGCTTGAATTATATGATAAAAGATAAAGAGTTGAAAAAAATTTAAATGGAGGGTATTAGATTGCACCAAAAAAAATTTTATATATAAAAAAATTTCATTAGTTGAATGCTAAATGAATTAATCATCTGCATGGATCAAATGTGATAAACTTTGTTTGAATTAGAGATCTGAATGTAAAACAACACCCAATCCTATATTTTGAACTTCCAGAAGAGAAAATACTCTCAAATATCAACTAGTATTAATGGGGTTAAGAAGGAATTTATGTTATTATAAATTTAAGGAAAAATTACTAATTTCACCCAAAATTGATGGGTTGCACTGTTTGGAAACATAGTTGACCAATCCTGGCATCAACAATGCGCCCCTAATAGTATTTATAGAGAAACCACATGATTCATGTGGATGGTTTTCCAAACGGTGAAAAAACTGTGATACATGATACTATCCGAGAATCACCTAGTATGTTCATGTTTCTTATTTAGATAAAAATTTCACAGTCTTTACATTTAGCCACAACTAAAAAAGTGTAGGTGGATCGCACGAGCGAATGATACTGGAGACACGGTTTTATCAAACCCTTTATCCCAGATCTAACATTTGAAATTATCTATGTGGTTCAATCTAACTATGCCTCCTAGAATATTTGGTTTCTACAAACCATGAATTTTATTTTCCTTTTCAATAAACTCAATATCAAGATCCTGAAAATAAAACCTCGAAACCCCAAAAGGATAATGTCATTATAACGTATTCACATTTGGTCAAATCAATGCAATTATACTGAAATAAAAGAGATTCAAACCTCATGAAAAACCCCTTATAATATAGATGAATATTCCCCAATTAAAAAAAATACTCATGATTTTATTTTATGGGGTTTGAGTTGATTTATTTGTCTATAAATATAGCTTGTAAAGATATAATAGTTTTTTGTTCAATGTAGGTGTTTGGGGGTGCAAAATAGTCATATTGTTTTCCAAATTTTTGGGTATGAATCATGGAGAAAATATATTCATGAATTTTGAGATAAAAATGTAGAATATATTATTTAATAATACCGTGTGAAAATTATTTCATTGAAAAAAGGAATATATGTACACAACGACAACATAGAAGTTACATGATCATGTATTTTTGGAAAAGGATTGGGTTTCACATTGTAAAAATTATATGATAGCTATATAGGAAGTATATAATGGTAGAATGGAGAAGTGTTATTTCTAGTTAAAATTTGTGTTTTGGAGGATTATCCAAAGGATGTTCCCAAGGGGATATCATATTTCTTGCAAGTATGTCTTTCTAGGGAAATCGAGAAGGAGTTTATTATAATGAAACCCGTATAAGAGAGACAATATGGAATTATACTTTTATGAAGGGTTGAACTATAAATTTTATATTAATTTCTCTATTGGGTCTAATTTCTCTTATATAAATCCTTATTGAATTCATTATATAGTGAAAAAATACTCAGTGAAGATCATCACTGTTGAATTTTGAGAAGTCAAAATGTTATTCATGAAGCATGAGGGAGTTCATAATTAAAGGAGTTTATAAAGAAGTTTGAGCGTGGGAAGAATAATAGTGTTCATGAGTGAATTTTTGCCTATTTGGTAGAGGTAGTAAATGGTTCATAAGTAGCTTATAAATAAGATTTGGATTACATTTTTTAAGAAATTATGGAAGGAGTGCACAACCCCATAGTAACAGAATATATGGAATAATATTTCAGAACGAATGTATATAGTGGAGAATAAGATTATATAAAAGGAGGTTCAATGAATAAAATATTACATATTAATGAGGATTTCATATAAAATGATAAAAATTAAATCATTACACACTCTCATCTATGCAAAACAAATACGAACAGATTTAGAATAATAAATGAATATTATAGTGGAGTAGGGAATTCTCTTCAATAAAGTGTGTAGTGAATTTGATGATTTAACAGTGATAAACAAGAATATGACATTTCCTTCTTCAAAAATTCATAAAAAAGATAGATTTAGTTATTCTCATACATAATAATGTTACCTTTTTATTCTCCTTTTAATTGCACTGTTTTGATGAACAAATTTAATTTTTTACATCACTGTCATTTTTTATCTTTTTATATATTTAAATTACATCAGTGAACCATTTGATTGTTTTTTTAAGAAAATAATAAGGTCCAAAGGTGTTGATATTATAATTTTTCACACCATCTTTCAACCCCTGTTAGGGTATTTTACATATTGGGGTAATAGTTGTTATCATATTTAAAGTATTATGTCATTGGTTTTCTCTCAATGGAAAAAATGGAAAATGTTAATCACAAATTGATTCTGATAATTCATGAAAAGTAATTTAAATTGTGGAATAATCATATGAAATGATACTTCCTATATTTAGGAATGTATTTCTTCACACCTCTAATAAATTATATTTCAGTTACTATAATTGGATATTGGGATTAGAGGAATCAATGATTTAGGTAATATATTTCCAACTCAATTATCATGATATTAATTTTATTAAAATAATTTCATTCCATGTGTTAAAATATGATCAATGTCTATGGAGGTGGTTCAAAATTATTGGAATATAAAATAAATGTTTTCTGGGAAAAGTAAGAAGACTTGAGGTTGCACCCAAAGGAATCGATTGATGAATTTTCTGAATGGGTGAATGTTATTATGGATGACATGCATGATTTTAAGGAAACCCACAATGATATTATTATTATTATTACGTTATTATGAATATTTCCAACCAATTTAATTCTAAAATACTTTTTACATGGGTATAAATATACAAATTAATTTTCATTTTTTAGTCATTAGGGTAATTTTCTTATATATTAAATTAGGAATAGATATAATGAGGTTATGGAGAAGGGGTTGTATAATGTGGAGATATTCATGTTTATAAATAATATCTCCATAGATGATGTTTGTGAAGAAGAGTATGGTGATAAAATTAGATCATTTGTTTTAGAACATCCCTGAAGGGGAAAAGGAAATTTTAAAGGTAAACTTCCCCCCACATTAATTTGATGGGGAGGGGTTGGGAACCATGCAAAGAAGTGTCCAAAAAGAAATCATGATGATTATTAGGTTTATTGTATTCATCTCAATATGTATTTTATTAATGTGAGTTGTATTAAAATTAATAAGTTTTGGTTCCTAAATAATAATAAATTATTTTATATTAGAATATAAATGTTTAGAATAAATCTCTATTGATGAAATTAAAAACTTCAATAAAAATATATATAATTATATTGTGGTTTTCATTGGAACGTTCAATGTAAGAGAAGAGAGTGATGATGAATACGTGGATGTATATGTGAAGTTTAATCTTTGGGTTTAATTATATTCCTCCCTTGATGTTTATAGGTTTTTCAGTGATAAATATAACAAATCTAATATATAGGTTCATGATTCAAAACTCGATATGAGTTAATAAAAATATAATAAGTCTAAACTATATGAAAATAATAAAAATATCAAATATGAAAAGCATAGAAATTTTGAGAAGGCCATTGACAGAAATATCAAAGATGAATAATATACAAGTGTTATATAAGGATTTCTCTATAGTATATAATTTTAATTCAAACACATAAATGAAATTGAGAAGGAATTTCCATGTTTACAATAAAAATTAGATTATAATGAGAGACAGTGGTCTCTTGGTATGTCATAACAATATAATATTAGGTAGGAAACTAAAAAATAACATCTGGAACAATAAGGTCTTTAAAAATGACATGGAGTATTATTAAAATGAAATTTTATATATTATTGACAAGTGTTACATGTGGCATGATCATAAAATTAAGGTAGTGACAGTGAATGATATATAGTAAACAACAACTCAATATTTTATGGAATATTTGGGTATGAATCATAATAGAAATATTTGTAGATTTTAGTGGTTAATTAATAATAGGAATCTGACACATGAGAAGTCACATATTATTATGTGTTGTTATTATTGAGATTTTGGAAATTCAAAATATGTTTTTTCTATATACAATAGGTACTGTATAACATAATAGATACAAATGTAGTTGAGAAAAGGTAACCGTTTTAGGAATTTTTTTATATTTAATACTACTTCTAAGGATTTTAATTGGGATTGATGGAATTTTTAAAAAATAAAAAATAATGGTGGATGTGATAATTAATAATTATTATGTTTACACTTAATATATCAATGAATACATTATATTTTTGACTATGGAAATAAATTTTCAACCTTAAATAATAATTTTTTACCATCATAGTATAAATAATGTCAACAGTTTCAATAAATAATAAGTTCAGATCTTATGATATATATTAAAAATGAATGATATTATTAGTTTGTGGATTAATAAATTTTTATTAAATAAATAAATAATTCATGTGTTTGGATCCTTGAAAGCATATAAAATTTCCAAATGACTGAAAATAAGGATCTTAACACAACATCAAGAAAGGCAAGGATGGTGTCATCAGATATGGAAATGATAAAGTAATAAAGATTATAGGCCCTATGAAAGTCAAATTTGGCAAATTATATATGATACATATAGATTTATTTCTTATTAAATGTGTTAATAAAAACCTCAGTTTTTTATGTCAATTGTGTAGCTCATGACATGAATTATAGTTTACAATGAATACATAACTTTTTAATGTATATGATAGTTTAGTGGTTATCAAGGGGAAGTACATGAGGGGGAATATATACATTATAACTATTGATATAGATATTTGTTTATCTAGGGAAGGAGAAAAACATTTTTGGCATAGATGAACACATCATTTGACCTAACCAACCTTGCAATACTTAGTGAAAAGGGATGGATCTCGATATGTCCCTAAGTTATCATGTGATTATAAAAAAATTGTTTGGAGCCTTTCAAAAGATTATTATTGAAAAAATAACATATAAAAAAAATATAAAATGTAAATAAATATAAATGATCAAGTGAATTTTTATGTGCATGGACTTATATCCCGAAGAGATGTTGAAGGGAAGAAATATTAGGTTCTCTTTAATGATGATATTAATTGAATGGTGTCAACTGCGCCCATCACTAATATTTATAAAGTGTATAGTTTAACATCCTAATATTATTGAGACACTACAAAGGTAATTAAATAGAATGTTCAAAAAATTTGAGCAGACAGGAACATTTTTACCCTCAATGAATTGGAGGATTATTTCAAGAACAACAAGAGAAGGCACAAACTCTCAATAATGAGAAATCCTCAAAAAAATGATGTGATTAAGAGGATAAAAAAGATAGTAAACAACATTGAAATGATTATTATTAGTCAAATGGGACGAATATATAATTTTTCTATGTAATAATACTTTTCATCAATCTATATTTCAAGAATATGTTTTATTTTTCTGAGAGAAAAAAAAACTATACATGTTGTGGAATGGAAATAATATGACATTGAATTACATTTGAGTTTTTTTAATTAAGTGTTTCATCCATAATTATATAAAGAATACGAATTTTATATATCAAGGAGATGACGTGATTATCCTTCTGTACATAGGAAAAATAAAATAAAATTATCTTAAATATGTTTCTATAAATTTTTATTCAATGAAATAATTTTAATGTAGTTTAAAATTATTAAAATATAAAAAAAAGTGAGATACTTTAGGATGAGAGTGAATAAGAGAGGAGAAGTTCAATTATATAAAGGGGGACCTTTAAATATTAAAAATAACTCAATATTGAAGACAAGGGTGATGGTTGATGTATATCATTATAGAAGACAATATGATGTGCTGAAATTGAAGGAAAATACTTTTTTGAAGACCATAAAATGATAATGTAGACTATTAATATGGATTATCCACAACAAAATATATTATCTTATATAATGTGAATTCATTTTCACTAATACTAAATGTTTAATAATTTGTTTCCATAAATTAAAAAATATCATGACCAAATTTAAAAGAATCCGATGAAGGAGATTTTTCAAGGCCAATAGTAAATAATTTCATCAAGACCAAACATGGAATCCATAACAAACTAGTTAATGATGGAATGGAAATTCATGAAAAAACTAAATAATATTGTTCATGGGATACACCCAAATTGAAGGGACCATTGTATAAAACATATTATCACATGTTATAATGATATATACAATTGTATTATTCCTATCCCTGCCAATTAAATGTAAATTCAATGTTTTTTATATGGTTTTCAAGTTATAATTTATGAAAATAAGTCTATATAATGTTGTTTACATTAAATAACCATATCATTTTCTTATTCATTAATATGATAATCAATTTTTTTCAAATAGAGAAGTATTTTTTGGGTGAAGCATGGACCAATATAATGATATTCAAGACATGATAATTACATGATAAATCTTTTCTTCTGGTATGGTAGAGTTGATTATACTCTCCATGTCAACATTAAGAGTAATGAAAGGATTATTGTGATATGTTATGTTGATGAAATAATATTTTCTAAAGTGGATGAAGACTAATGAAATATATTTAAAGAATATAATAATTGAATGTTTGAAATATTGAATATTATAGATTTAAAATTTTTCTACGGTTTTCAGGTGAATAATGTAATATATTTCACATTATCTTCATGATATAAAGATGAAAATTTGGTTCTAAGAATATTTAAAATTCAGGATTACAAGGTAATTATGAATCTTTTTATTTCCAAAATATAATTCCAATAGTTGTTTTTTTAAACATAGTCAATGTCACATAACACAAGTATCTCATTTGATTCTTGATGTACTTAATATAAAAACAACACTAATTTTTTCCCACAAGTTAGGTGACATGATATCAAATTAATCATTATTAAATATAGGTGATTAATCTATTGAGAATATGACAATATATCAAATTCACAATAGATTACATATTGATTTAAAATTCTCTATAAACACATGAGTTGTGGGATATAATGACATTAATTGGGACAGTTGAATTGATGGTAAAAAGTCCATAACATGTTTCTCATATTTACATGGAAGACAATGATGTTTGTTGTTGATAAATAAATAGGAATTAAATTTCTTACAAACTACTTCATAATACTATATTTCTAACACCCAAGAAAGCATGGAAGTATTATGGATGAATCGATAGTTTGATGACCAGGGATTTTAGGTGAAATATTAAATCAGAATTAATTGGGATAATTTGATTTCTTATAATCATGGAAAAATTAAAATCCATATGTATACAATTATTAATATTCATCTCTGGTATAATAATATCCAAAAGAAAGTAGAACGTGGGTTGGTCAAGTTATATTATAAACATATAGAAATTACGTATCAAACATTCAAAAAATGCCTTACCCAACGAACAATTTTAAATGATTCAACTATTTTAAGAGTTTAGATTACATCATATATTTAAAATTTGTTTCAATGGATCTAACACTCCCCATTTTATGTTGGATATAAGCTTGTATCATGAGAAGTAATATTTTTTCAGTTTTTGAGTACGCATTCTGGACCATTGGATTTTTTTAAAAGGGGGATAAATATTCTTGAAAAGGGGAAGAGATTTCTCAAGAATATAATTTGTTTAGTAAAGATATTATAGGGAGATAAATTTTATAGGGAGATTATAAATTCTGGTGACAACAAATTTTTTCTATCAATGGAGAAAATTAATGACAGAATGACATCTAGGTTTATGAATTTTTTTTACTATGTATGGTAATGAATGTAGTATACTCATGTGCAATACTTTTTGAATCATTTGGTATAAAATTATAATAACAATTGGTATTCCCTATGAAGATGAATTGGACTTGTGAAATATTATATAATAAAAATTGATAAAAAATGTTATTTTTTATGATATTTGGATGTTATAGTTGTTTCTCATGTAATTCTTGATTACTGATGGCTTAGAGTGTTTGTTGTGTATGTGTTTTATTTATCTACGGAGTCATATAGTGTGAATTGTGGTTGAATTATTTAATGCATTATTTTTTTTACTAATGTATTCGAATCACTTTTTATTTGTATATAACAAAACATAAGAGAGAGATTGTAGTGGAAAATCCTTCTAATTTTTTTGAATTCATTTAAGTTGTTTTGTTGTTTTTAAAACATCTAGTAGATAATTTATTAATATTAATGTTGAAAATTTTTATGTTTTGGATGAGGTGATGTTTTACTACTGTTTTCCAAAAATAGGGTTATAAAAAAATTGATGAAAATAATAGTTTTGAATTTTCCACAAATTAAAAGGGATGATTTCATCATAAAATTTGCATGATGTTTTTATGAAAAAATATCACATAAGTTGGTATGTGGTGACTGTATTACATATTCATGATTATGTATCTATGGAAAAGACATAGATTTCATATCAACATCATACTATGCAAACCAACTAAAGTAAAAATAGAGACATAAAGGATCAATTTATGTTTTGGTGGAGATGAATTGTTTCAATCAAAACAATAAGGAGTGTTTTGAATGTGATATCATTAATTTTTAATGGTGATGTTTCATGGGCTACTCTAAAGGAGGTTGGAACTATGAGAGACAAGAATAATTTTTGAAAAATTATGTATAGTGTTCCATTGTATGAGCTATAACCTTTTTTATTAGTGGTCTTTTGGGATTTTTCCTATATAAGAACCCCTAATAATGTCATTAACATGATTGTAAAATATTAATATTTTATCATTTATGGAAAATTATGAGAATTTATTATTCTATTCATGAATCATGATACATTTCAATAATCAAGGAGTTTATAAAGTAGAATGAGCTTAATAATAGAGTTTCAAAAAGATTTTTCCTATGAAAAATGTTGACTCCAAGAGGATTCATGTTTTTATTATTATATTTCTATATAATATGATGAAATTGATGATATATTACATATGTTTTTGTCATTTATTGTCAATAATAAATTATTTTTCTTTATAGGAGTTGTTATAAATCTAATGAAGTAAAGTGATGTGTTTTTTAAGGGTGAATTATGATAATAATGGATTTAATGAAAACTTAAATAATTTAATTGGATAAAAGTTAAATGAAATTAGGTGGTTTATAGGGAATAATATGAAGACTAGAGACTGGTTAATGAGATAGAAAACCACATATGGAAATATTCATTGATACTCTGTATAAGGAAATATTCACGTATGAATTTCCCACAAAGAAGATTATACATGGATGAATATACATATGGATATCAAAATATACCTAGAAGTAGATATATATATATATATATATATATATATAAACATCGATATGTGACTATTTACATAGATGAATCTATAGTTTTGAATGTACAGCTCTATCTGTGAATTAGTCATTTAAGAAAAATAGACATGTACGAAACATAATCACATATATGAATCGATCAATATATTTTAAAAGTTCATTTATAAGTATCTCATTCATATTATAAATTTATATGCCATGGTATTTTCATTATAATCATTATGAATGTTTATTTTCCTCATATTGGAGTTTCATAATATATGAAAATATTCCATGAATGAGAATTTCCCCTTTTAGAGAGAAAATATTGACATATTTTGTTTATGCTCAGAGTATGCATTGGAACTATTATTTGTTCTCCTTCAATAAATGGATAAATTATTATAAACCCTTTAATAATAAACTTATAGACATTGAAATTTGTATATTTAATAAGATGTGATTTATAAATATATTGTGGTATAGATTTTGTGTAATGATTTTGATAGAAGGGAGTGTAATATTTCCAAATTTATTAACATAATGGAATATGAGGTGTACATGTGATTGTGAAATATTTAAGACTATAAAATTAAGATCATTGATTTATGAAAATATATCTATTGTTTTAAATGTAATTTCTATAGGAATTCTTTTTGGGATCTTTGAATTTTAAAAATCATTTCAATTCATAATGATTGGTTTATGCAGTATTCTTAATATAGTAAAGAGGGAAGAAAATGAAGGAATTGATAAGTGTATGTTATATATAAATAGTTGTTGAAGATATTGAATAGTGTGTTGGAAAATAAACGCGTTATTAAAGGGAGGAATAATAATAAACAAGAAGAATGAAGACGATATTTTTACTTGAATTTTAGTGTAAAATTGAAGAAGAATAAGAACTAAATTACATAAGTCAATGTGCGATGAATCCCAGAAGCACAATAATGGAATATTGAAACCTAATAGTGAAGGTAATATTTATTATTGTAAAATATTTTTTATCATATAATTATTTTTAGAATAATATAAACATTTAAAGGACATTAATAGAATTCAAGTGATAAATATACCATCCATTCTATAAAGAAAAAGGTTTATCTTCTTGCATATTATGTGGTCATAGATTTTTTCTATATCATCATACAGACTAAATAATTTTATTGAGTAGAAACATTTTAATTTATGGATTTCATAAGGGTATGATTGTTTTTTATGTTTTAGGATAGTCAATTATCTCTTACTAGATGACAATGATTTTTTACAATAAAAAAACATAAATTAACTTATTATTGATTCCAAACAAATTATAAGTCACATATATTTTTGATGGACATTAAAATTGTCATCAAATAATGTTCCATTATTGACTCATGAATTTTTTATGATTTAAGAAGACTAATAATTCCATGGATGTTTATAAATAAATTGAGAGTATAAGGAATATTGTTTCAATTTTGTCGAACTATCATATATAGAAGAAAAAAATGATAACTATATGTTATACATCACAATTGATGATAGTGAATCTATTGAATATAGCTTAATTGAATGATTAGAAGGTGATCCCTTCACAACTAGTAATTATAAGAATATATAGAATGATGAATGAAACAACAATTCTATGTAATTTTCTCCCTCAAAAATGTGAATTCCTGAGTGTAAAAAGATTTGAATGGATAAAGGAATCCATGAAAATTTGAATAATATTTATAAATTAAAAATTAATGTGAAGTAAAAAAACATACAAATTAGTAGACTAATATATAAATACTAATAATGGCAGATGATTAATTTATTGGTTAGTCATTCACATGGGTTAATTATATTTTAAGTAGCATAATAATTTTTGGAGAAAAATTTAAAGGATCTATAGTTTTTAGAAGATATTGAGAATTATTTCTGATAGATATGATTACAATGTATCATCGTTAGAGAATAGAGAGTACAAAAAGTATCTCCGGATTATTTTCATATAATTTTAATTAGTATGTAAAAAATATATAATGCTTTCAAAATGAAGGGAAATGTTGATCATGAAATCTCATTCAAATCCACTAAACATGGATATCCAAATAAATTCATTATTAAGAAATAATCTCATTATTCTGATATTAATGGTGAGGGGATTAATATGTTTGGTTATTTTAAAACATTATTTTCTATAAATGTGAAAGGAGGAAAAAGTATGTGTAGAAAAATGTTCTATTTATGTGACATCACTATGAATCTAATGGAAATTTTATATAATTTTGTCTGAGCCTAATGAAATATGGAGAAAATTTTGAAAGAGACAAAATATTTATGAAATATTTTAATATTGATATTGGAAAATATAGTAATGGGTGAATATACATCTATTTAAAAATAAAAATAGAACTTTTTGGTCTATAAGTGAGGGATGTGATTGATGAAATGAAGAAGTTCAGGTTGATAATTCTAGTAATAAAGGGGTGAATAGTATCTTATTGAAAATTTGAATGAGGATACATTTACTAATAATGAAAAAACTAAAGAGGAATATGATTAACATTATTTGGATATCATTCATCAAAAAAATGAATGGATTACTTTTGAAAGTTATAGATATTAAGTAAGCGTATAAGAATTTGATAAAGGAAGATCAATCTAAAAAAAGCATTAAGTTCTTAAATAAAAATACCGGTTGTTAAAATAGATAAAAAATATTAATATACATATTAATGAAGATAAAAACCTTAATAACATAATGAAAAAATATAAGATTATGGATAAAGTACTAGATATTGTACAACAGAAACTAGTTTAAGATGAACGTGTAATATATACCATAAATGATGTAAATAATATATTTATATAAGTCTCTAAGCGAGATTAATCTCAGTATTATTAGAAATAAAATGAATTTTAATTTAAATAATTGGAACTAAAAACAAATCAAGGTGACCGAGTTTGTAACTAAAACATGAAAATGTCAAAATTTAGGATTTTTAGGATAAATCAACCAATAATGAAAAAATGGTGTATCTTGATATTATATTAAGTCTGATAAGAATATAAAAATAAATAATATTATGTTTTGAGTACACTAGAATTTTGGTTCAAAAAAATAACAAATTTCGATGGTAGAAATATCAATCGAATATTGGTTTAGAGTTTAAGGAAGCAAGCTATTTTTAAAGGTAATTATGATTTTTAGGGATAAAACTATCATTTTATTGGATTTGGGAATATGTAATTTATGTTTTTGATTAATAGTAATCACTATAGTGAATATAGAAGGCATTTGATGAAGTGTGTGTTGTATATTAAACATACAAAAAAATAAAGACTCCAAGAAAACCTGAAAAATAGTTTTTACAAATCAAATATAGTTTTCAACAATTAGAAACTATTTATAATAGGTGTGATATTCCCAATCATCATTCTAAAGGGTGTATAATTATGTTACCATACCTATGAAACTTTAATTACAAATTTCAAAAGCATCTAGAGAATGACTGAAAATGAAATGGAAATTATCTTATTATTGAAACATCCCATATGGTCACAAAATAGAATGACCATGGAAATTGGATAGTAGTGCTCCTTTATAAATGATTAGATATTTTGATATGTTAAAGAATGTTTAATAAAATAAAGATGCAATAATTAAAATTGAATATTATGAGTCTCTCAAAATAACTTTATTTTTATATGATGTCATTGATAAAAAGTTGGAATCTAGAATTTATTTCCTTGTTGATGGAATGAAACCAAATATATGGAGTGTTTCATAGAATTGTTATGAAAGAATACATTTTATCACTAAAATAAATTTATTAATTAATGAAATTATTGTATATGGAGAAGTTGTGAAAACAGAATAGTGATACAAGGGAATCATGATACTAGTTGGATATTCTCCTAATTAAAGTTATCTGAGTATAAAAGAATAAAATAATTAATGGAATAGAAGTTTAGGAAATATTTTCATCAGTAATATGAACTGGTTAAAACATAGAGAATGTGTTCATGATTTTCCTGATAATATAATTGGATGATATTGATGATGTTTCAGATTCTAAAAATGTAAATTATAAACTTTTACACATAAGGATGATATGATTCATATATCTCGTTACTCATATAATATTCATTAATACATTTATGGTCTTGTGCGAAATAAAGCTTAGATAAGTATTTTATTTCTTTTATTGTTAATCTCACTCGTATTGTATATAGTATTTTTTAAAATTGAAAATTAGAGGATCTCAATATATTCAAAATATTCATGATTAGTTCTAAAACGTAGGGTGGCCACTCTATAAAGAATATCATAGTATATAATATTTCTGAATATAAAATTTCAAAGAGAAAATATAATATTGAGATGTCCAATAATGATTAATATCTTATTAAACCATACACACGCAAAAATTATTATTGCTGAAAAAAATTATATAGGCTTTATTTGGATGGATTGAACCATGTTAATTAAACATGATACATCTTGGATCTTTTAGAGAAAATATATTAATGAAATATGCCACATTCAATATCTATACTTCTATATACCGATTATAGATATGTATCTATGTTATATTTTTTATTAGAAGACCCCTTGCTTGATTTATTTAATAATTTTTGGAAGTCCCTACATTATCAAATCCAAGTTGAAAATCATGGAAGGGTGATCAAAGAGTTGTTGATGGTATATTTTTTGGATCACATCCGAATAATAGAGGATATATTGGATGAAATAATGAATATTTTGGAATCATTCATGTGACTGATGTGAGGGTTTTGAAATTTTTAAAATATGTAATTTTATTTTAAATACATATTTAATGTAAACATGAGATAAATATGATCCTTTTAAGATTAAGATAGTGTCATTACTAGCAATTAATGTTATGATTTTGTATAAATTTGTGATGTATTTGAATCTATTTCTGGTGACTCAGATTAACACCATTTATCCCATCCATGTTTAATAAATTCAGTACATATGTTGAACATAATTGGAAATTAATAAAAATAGATTCAAACTAAAAGAACATTGGGTAATGGTTGGAATTCCACATAGTCTTATCTGCTTGATCCAAGAGATGTTGAAGAAAAATGGAAGCATTAAGATTGGATTGGATTTGTGAATTAAGAATTTGATCAAATTTAGAAAAGTGATACATGGGATCTAGTAAAATAAAATGAAGGTAACAATTTAATTATAAAAATGTATGTTTAATGGAATATAATGAATAAAAATGGATGAAGAATAAAGAAGAAGAATGAAGAAGAGTTATTTCTCACTACTATGCAGGAAATCATAGACGCAGAATAGACTTTCTAAAGTTCAAGTATGAAGAGAAAATGTAGGGAAACGATGACGTTTTGATCCCTATTGTTGAAGGTATATTTTTTTTAATAAAAAAATATTATTATCATTTCATTTATGTAAAAATACCATTCAATGTAAAAGGAATATATTGTAAAAAGTGAGGAATATACCATGTACACAATAAATCACAAATATTATTTTATAGTGGACTTAGCCATGTCTTATTTTTTCAGGATATTTATAAGAATTTGGTAATATTAATGAATAGTGATCCATTAATTTTTTGATGTTCATGAGGGTGTTCTTAATTTTCATGTTTCAACTATTTCATTTTTCAATTACTAAAGTTAATTATTTTTAATAAAAGAAATAAAAAAATTATATATATTGATTCACCCCATATTAGAGGTAACATAGATCCTTTGTGCTCCTTAATAATTAGATGTACAAAATAGTTCAGCATATGTTTTGTGATAAATTTTACATCATGAGGCATGATTAGTTAATAAAAGAGTGATTATATTTATAACAACAATACATGATGCATAGTTTTTCTTGAAGAATGTACACATAGGGAGTTTTCATTAAGACTATTCTATATTATAAATTGTATTTTATCTATTGGGAGAAAATGGAGCCTCATGGATCACTCAAATATGTGTGAACTAATGATGCATTGATTCAAAACAATGAAGAATATTTTTAATTTTCTTTGTGTTTTCTCTTATTAAACAATCAGTGTATTCTCAAGAGAGAATAATTATAAACTATGGGGATATTTAATTCAATATAATCATTATTACCATTACTCGGCATTGTTACTCTACTGTATTTCAATATAATATTTGAATTCTCTAAAGAAAATTATAAAATATAATGTAGAATATAAATTGTTTGTGTCTCTTTAATAATTTATTTTCTTTATATTTAAATTATAGTGAGAATAATAGAGAAGTGAGTTTTAAATAAATTAAATAATACCAATAGGGGAGATCAGTTTAATCAAGCATACTCGAATTACCATTATCTAGGTATATAAAAAAGTGGTCATATAATTAGTATCAATTATAAAGGTTAGAGTTTCTGGTATTCTATATGTGTAAGAACTATACACCATTAATCATAATGGGGTTCAAATATTTTTTTAGAATAATTTGAATCTATGAAATAATTATATGAAATAAAAGCACCAATAATTAGCGATGAATATTTTTTTAATGAGGTTGATATGATATTTAGGGTCGTATAGATAGTGGATTGTTAGTAAAAGTATACCATAAAGAATTGGAATCTCATGTCAAAGGAATCAACACTTTATTGGGATCCCTATCCAAAACTATATATATTAAAGAAAACTCAATTAAATCAATAAATACACTTAGGGAAAAGCTGAGCAATAGCTATCAATTTGATTTATGATTATTGGAGGATAAATTAGAGAATATTTATAACATGTATTTTGACTTGAGGATTCACCCAAATTAATATGTTGATGAATTGTATGTTCAAGTAAATGTTATTGGTGAGGAAAATTATTTTACTTTATGAAATCCTTTATGGTGAAACCATTATTAAGATAATACTAAGAATGTTACCCAGATAATACTATCTGAATGTCTCTGGGCTCGAATATTGATATCCAAATATTTTTTCATAGGACATTCTTTACTATATGATGGTTACATATGAAAAAAAAATATAATCATATTTCTATGTAAAAATGGATTTATAAAACGAAATCATTAATGGCCAAAAAAGAGATCACCATAGAGCATGATGAGGGATAAGAAGAGGTAAGTGATATAATTTAATTCATTTACTCATATATATAAAAGAGAAATGTAATTCATAAAGGGGAAATCCAACTCAAATTCTTTTAATGTGAAATGACTTGGAAACATGTAGTAAAGTCTCCTAAGAACGGTCAATAGGCTGATGAGGATGATTCACTTTTCTTTAATAAGTCATCAACCAATTTGAATAGATGTATAATCACTGTTCATAATTTCATAAATATGAAGAAAATCTTTCTTAATAAAAAATATTTTATTAAAAAGTGAGGAAGTATAAATTGAAGATTATAAATCCCATAAGGAAAATGATATAGTGGTTTTTATGTGAAATTTATCGACAAGAGATGGGGGAGATGATGATAAAGGAGAAATAGAAGGAAATTTCTATCATAAGTATAAATTAGAGGTCTCTATTGAAGATATGTATATTTAGATATGCAAAATAATTATATCTAATAAATTATTTCATCACGAGAAACTCTATATGTAGATAAAATAAGTGGATAAGTCTAAGTGAAGGAAAAAATTCAATTTTCAGTTTTCAAACTCCATAACATTAAGACATATAAATTGAGTGCATTCTCGATGTTGAAAATTAGACTATGATAGTCTATGGTTTCACCAATATAGTAAAATATTTGGTCAAATATATCAATTTTTATGAAGATTACGTTGTTAGTCATGGATGGAAATAGAATAATAATAGAGAAATAAGTCTATTAATATGACATCTAAAAAGAAGACCACATAATTGGTAAAAAAGGGGAAATTAGATAATGGAGGAACATTAGTCAGTGAATGGTAATACCAATTGATGTAAAAGTCATAAATAAATGAAAAGAATAACATGGGTCTTGATCGTAAAAAAGTAAATAATAGTTGAGGCTAAAACAAAAGTTCCCACACAAATGATAAAGGTTAATTTGAGTATGAATCAGAAAAATAAATATTAAGAGAACCCAATGTTTAATTAGTTTTATAAAAATAATACATAATAATGTTACTTATATAAATATATATTGTTGTGGAAATATATAAAACCCGCCAACTTTGTTTTACAGATCCTAGTGGTACCAGAGTGGACAATAATAACAAAGGAAGTCGAACAAGACCAAATATTCCAATGATAATTTTGATAATCATTGCATCTGGTGTAGAGAATTTGGATTTATAGAAAGTTATTACTCTCCAACTGTATAAATTAATGTTCCAATGAAAACTGATTATGGTCAGACACAATTTCTCAAGGACTCGTGATGTAAGTTCAAAACAAAAAATATATTTGATGACGTGAAAAATAATTTTTTCCCATCATAATATAAATAATATCACATATCTGACTCACCAAAAGCTTTGAATCCAATGAAATGTATCAAATTAAATATTGAGGATCTAGAAGAGGTTATAGAGATTACTGAGAAAGTATCATATCATACTAGTTTGTGGAACATTGATAGCAAAATAACATACCATGTGACATGAAATAAGGATCTTTCCATTAGAGTAAAGAGTGAATGTGAAGGTATAATTGGATTATGAAAGACTTAAGTCCTATAGATTATTATCATCATAAAATCCAAATTTAATGACAATGATATGAGACAGATAGATTTTTTCGTCATTATAGGTATTCGTTACAACTTTCATAATATAATAATGTTTTGTGACTGAGAACATGTAATAGAATTTAACATGAATAATTATATCATTATGGTAATGTAATGTGTAACACCCCGAGATTTTATGAAAAATATTCTTGTAATTTCATTACTGTCTTGTTTTGTATGATACACCAAGATTACCATTCGCTATATGCAACACCGTATTAGCTTGCAGTATACGCAACACTATTCTTGGATCGTGTTACACACAATTTTGATAATAGTTATTCTACGCAACATTGAATATATATATATATGTATATATATTCAATGTATAAATGAAATATGGTTGGATTCTGTTATATGAAACAATGAAAGATTCTTCCACAACACGCAACCCTGACTTGGCTTGCATTACACGCAATCAGGACCTTCCTCGATAGCGTGTGTTGTACGCAATACTGGGTTTTACTAAACAATGATATATTATTATAATATTATTATGAACTAGCCATTATGAATAGTATTAAGTAAATATTGAATTTCATAACATTATTTTTCATCTTATACATTTTCTAGAACATGTTAAGAGAACAAAATCAATTTTTTCGGGTAAAATAAGTATATTTAAAAAAATGCAGTTTTACCGCCTTTTGATGGCGCACCCACATTAAATCTAGTTTTTGAGAAGATTATAAGTTCAATTTGACAAAATAAAATTCTTCTTTAGAATCAAGATATAAAAATATACTTTGGATAAATTTTTCATATTATTCTGATAACTTTCATATTTTAATGAATAGTAAATACACGCTATATTTTAATTAAAAACAACTTTTTTCATCGTAATAAATTATGTGGTTAAATAATAATATTGAATGGTTTAAAAGTATATATAGAATATATTTTTACCATTTAATATAATGTATGTCATTAGCCTTGATTATACATTGAATTCATAGGAAAAATAAATTCAATCTTTGGAAATGTTTTATCTTTTAAAACCTGTTTGCTTAACAATGGGATTAATTTTAAATTAATTACTGCAACTTCTGGGTTTTGAATTTTGAAAAATGGATTCCATATTTGGAATCAGTGGTCCAAATTATGTTAATAGGTTACTTCTATTTTTTTGATATTATGAATAGTAACTACCGTAATTTTTATTTATTACGGTTAAAGATAAATAGGGTAATTCAAGGTTAAAAGAATATTATAATAATTCAAAGTTACATTGAAACTTGTCCTAACCTTATTGGATGAGTATTTTCCGACCATGGGAATCCTTGGGTCGATTTTGGGACCCGATGGAGGCACTTATGAAAGACAATGACACATTAGATTAATTAATTTAATGTAAAGACAAAATTGGAATTAACAAATATCGTTTAGTAATTAATTTTTATAAGGGGCTATATAAATAATATTTTTGGACTATAAATATTAATTGTAAATATAAAAAGATTTCCTATATGTTTGTATTTTTTTATAATTTTTAGACATCATATAAATTACATTATTTATGACACAATAATGATGTAGTATTTACCTCATTAATAAATGATTTAAATAAATAAGATTAAATTGATTAAAATATCATCCAAAACCTGTCCAATTCCTATTGGATGCTTTTATTTCTAATATGAGTAATCTTATATTCGACATTAATGTGTTTTGGACCTCTTGAAATCGAAGATAAATTTATAATAAAATAATGTTTTCACACTTTCCTAAAGAGCCCCTCCACTCCCTTATAAAAGGAGACCACTTTTATGAAATTCCTCACATCTCTCAAGTCTTTTGGCTCGTCCAAACTCTTCCCAACTAATCTCCCTACATCCCTCTCCTCCACTGTGAAGCCTTACATTAGGCAGAAGACTCTCCAAGAAGTCCTTTTGGTTCAAACCAAAGGAAGATACCAAAATTAAAGGTAACAATTTCTCTTAAGTTGTTTTCTTTTATTCTACTTCTCCAACCCCTAAAATATTTTTAATCCTTTATTTTGTGACAGCACCAATATCCTGAAAATACTAGGATATTGTTATGAGAATGATTAGAACTACACTTACACACACCTCCATCTAATTTATGAAGAACATAATGTTTCTGTGATGGCAAACTAACGCTTCATGAAACGATGATTGTTCGATTTTCCCCGACCGCCTCTCATGGTGGCCATTATGATGGAACTGTATATATATATAATATATATTATGTTTATTATTTCTTTATGCTTCTTTAATTCCCAATAATATCAAGCCTTTATGGTTTCCATAGATGATAAATATGATAATCTCATTTGAGGAAGTGCGGACTACCGCCCCCTCAAAGTGATGTGATTCGTTAATACCTTATGTGGGATGTATAAAGGATTTGGTTAATTATATTATATATGATATTATACTGGAATTATAATATACCTATGTATAATTATGTTTTAATTCCATTAAAAATAGAAATAGAAATGAAAGCAGCGTTCATGCGTACGTACGGCTTACCGTCTCCATGAACGGTCCGTTTCATTTCTTACCTCCATATGTTATGTACTATTATAAATGATTGTATATGCTGGATAAATAATGAATGTTTGTGATATATAAATCATGATTTACGTTTTTTAGGTAAGTAAATCATGATATAAGTAATAATAACATCAAGAACAACAAGTCCAAACACGTACGATAAATAAGATGATTTTACCCAAAACGCTACATTAACATTAATTTACATAAGAATGGGTAATATAAAGTCATAAGTGAACCATATATGATATAATAACAATGAATATGATTCTTTAATAAGTCAATGACATTATTTAAATCATTATACAGGAGGTTCGGACTCTTACGAAGCAAATTGGACCTAAGGTAAGGGAAATATCACAATCTTATTTTTATCCGAGATTGTTTACACATTGGTATTTACTGTGGTGTATTTTATCATCCACATCCATGTTTCGTCAATATGTAATATTTATAACCTTTTACAATAGTTTATATCCAATTTTACCCTTCGGTGAGTTTTTAGTAAAGGATATGAAAGGAATCTTTTGTCGTTTTTCGAACGAGGTACTTTTTGACTTTTCCGACAAAAGTACGAGAAGAATGTTTTCTTTTAACTTATATGGCATGAACGGAATTTTAAAACATTATTTCCAAGAATCTTCCCTTAAAAGTTTTTAAGTTTATTTTTAATCAACTTATTTTAGTTAGAATTTTATGACGTGTTAAGAAAGGAAAAGTGTTTTTGAAGTTGAATAGATATTTTCCTCAAGAATGGAGTTCAAGTGCTTTATCAAAATTATTTTCCATATAAGATAATATAGGGTTCTGTTTATATCCCTATTATTTCATTGATTTTATTATGTTGTGATGGAATTATTTTTATGAATTCCTTTCTCTTCTATGAATTGTTTTATGATGTCATGTTGTTTAAGAATCCCATTTTTACTACATGGGTTATGCAATGATGTATGATTTATGATTTTGTGGCACACATAAGAATGGTATCATTATGAGATGGGTGGGACCTATATATCCCTCCAATTCATTGGGTAAATATTTTATATCTTATGAGATAGACATGGATGGAATGGTAGGTTATACCGGTTTAGTGAAACAGGACTGAAACGAGGAGTGAACTCGATTCAGAAAGGGACTTTATCCACTAAGATAGTCTTAGAAATGAGTCTTCACTAATAAGAAATGATTATCTATGATTTTGTGTGTATTCCACAATGTTTAATTTTCTATTTTATGATTATTGGGATTACATTTCACTACTATGATTTATCCCATGTTATGAAATTATAATCTCTTTTGCAGGTTTAGATTTCCAAAATATATGTTCTTATGAATATGACGTGATTGATATTTCTTTTTTTTACACTTACTAAGCATTTGAGCTCACCATTTTATGTTTTCTTTTCCTCGGGACATAAAGAAAGGATTTAGTTTAAAAAAAGAAGATCTTTATGGGAGATGTTGAAGATATTTCACTACGATTAGAAGATTATATTCTGAGTTTCCAAAGACACTAAACTATTACGGTCCTTGTGTGTGTGTTTTTGTTATGTACTAAGTTTCCCGAAAAAGTAATGTAATGTCTATATACGTCATGATTTGGGTCTCTATAGTTGGTATCAGAGGAAAGGTTTAGTCAACCTTTGGAAACTAGGATGTGAAAATGTTAGTGAGATCTCTAGAGATATTTCTAAGGTATTTCTAGGGATGTACCTAAGGTTAAGTATACGTATAGTTTATAGTACTATAATTGCACTAACGATCTTCGAATTTTACCTAAGATTTTAGATATTGAGGGTACTCCCCCTTTACTATGTTGTTTTCCATAGCATGATTTTTTCCTCTCACACTATTCTTTTTGGGATTTAGAAAATTGATGGAAACAAGATGATTCCCGATAATGGAGGATATGATGGACAATGGAATGATATTATTCATGAGAATAGAAATGAAATGGGATTTGGAAGTCCAAAAATCATATAATGCCGAATCAGAAATCTCATAATATGATCAATAAAGTAAAATTTGGTAAGTTTCCTGACTTGTCTAATAAGAGAAAGATGTAGTTTCATGATGATCATAGAGGAAAGAAAGTTCAATTTCCCCTATTTAAATCATGTGGGAAGAGGCATCAAGGAGAATGTTTCAAAGGAACTGGAAGATTCTTTGGGTGTGGAAAATAAGGACACAAAGCTAGTAAGTGCAAAGAAAAAGATTCAGTTAACACCAGGGATGAGGATAATGGTGTTTCTACGTCATCAACAATGGTTAAATGTTTTAAATGGGGAATGTACGTGCATTATGCAAACCAATTCACTAAGGGAAAGTCTCATGAAGAGAATCAGTATGGTCGTATGGGTAGTATTTATGTTGATGATGATGAAGAGACTACAAATGATATGTGAGATGAAAGAATTGTTGAAGCTCGGTCAATGGTTTAAGAATATAGGGGAATGATTACTTGTTTATCATGTGTAATGTTGTATAAGTAATCTCATGGTAATATGGAATAAAGAGACATCTAAGTATTGTTACACTGTTGTCTTTCCTTGAGTTTTGAAAGTATATGTTTAATGGTACTGGTAACCATAGAATGTTATTCAGATATTTTTGTAAATTAGATGATATGCACATAATGAAGGAATAAGAAGATAATGAGATGTTTTATTGTATTCATGAGCTCATGATTGACATAAGGACTAATTGATATCATGGTTTGAGTATATAGAATTTTGAGGATTTTGGTATGTGGAAAGTGTTAACTTTTAACTACATTCATTTTTTGACTAAGGTTCAATGGATATTCATTCTTCAAGAGAATACATGATTAAGGTATTCACATGTTTGTAATTTGACCAACAAGATATATCTTATGATATATGAGGGAAAAATGATGGCATTTACGCGATCATTTTCTTTATACTATGATCTTGGACCGAAGTATTTTAGATAAGCCTAAATATTGGAATGGATTATGTTGGAACAAAGTTATTATTGTTTAAGGATATTTTTTTTTGATATTGTTGATGGGATGTTATAGTAATATAGCTTTAGAAAAAGGACTACCTGCAGGATGGGCGACAGCCCATTGCGTCGAACAAGGCTGTGGGAATCGAACCCACAACTGAAGTGCGACTGGCCTTTATCGCCAACCACTAGCCTACAGGAAGCCCCTGTTTAGTAGAAACTAGTTTTATTATATTAAGAGGTATGATATTTGAAGTATATGTCCATTTTAGGAACCATATATGATTAATCTCACTATAGATGGACTTATGTAATTTTTGATAACTTTTATAACCTTTTGTTTGAGACAGATGGAATGACCCATCATTCTATCACATGATCTGCTAACACATCACGAATGACAAATTCAACTTCATTTATTTAAGAGATGAAGAGGAAATTGTCCAAAGAACGGCAAATGGTGAGACTATACCAAAATCACGGAAGTATTTTTTCTAATTCCAATTTCATTAACTTTAGGGAAATGATCTTGAAAACCAAAAATGATGTCCTAGTGCACTTATATCTGATTAATCAGATGGTACATTAGATAGTTACAAATTTATGGCTTTGTGATTGCTGGATTTTCCGTAGCCATGTTTTCTACCACTCTCTATCAGAACATGATGGATAGATTTCTCTTCCATATCCATATTTTAAACTATGTGGAAACGCAGTGATTAGTTTATTTGGGTAACTGTTACGTTTCATACTTTTTTTTTAATGATTGGTTTTGGTATTTCTTTTGACGATGTGGGTTTCTATTAAAGAAACTTTCGAATAGTAAACCATTTATAACCCCGATGAATTTCGAGGGTGAAATTCATATTAATGGGGGTCGAATGTAACACCCCAAGATTTTATGAAAAATATTATTTTAATTTCATTAATGTATTGTGTTGTATGCTACACCAAGATTAACATGCGCTATACGCAACACCGTATTAGCTTGCAGTATACACAACACTATTCTTGGATCTTGTTACACACAATTTTGATAATAGTTATTCTACGCCACATTGAGTATATATATATATATATATTGAATGTATAAATGAAATATGGTTGGATTCTGTTATACGATACAATGAAGTATTCTTCCACAACACACAACCCCGACTTGGCTTGAATTACACGCAATTGCGACCTTCCTCGATAGCGTGTGTTGTACGCAATACCGGGTTTTACTAAACAACAATATATTATTATAATATTATTATGAACTAGCCGTTATGAATTGTATTAACTAAATATTGAATTTTATAACATTATTATTCATATTATACATTTTCTAGAATGTGTTAAGAGAACAAAATCAATTTTCAGGTAAAATAAGTATTTTTCAAAAAATGCAGTTTTACCTCCTTTTGATGGAGCACCAACATTAAATATAGTTTTTGACAAGTATATAACTTCAATTTGACAAAATAAAATTCTTCTTTAGAATCATGATATAGAAATTTACTTTGGATAAATTTTTCATATTATTCTGATAACTTTCAAATTTTAATGAATAGTAAAAACATTCTATATTTTAATTAAAAACAACTTTTTTCATCGTAATAAATTATGTGGATAAATAATAATATTGAATGGTTTAAAAGTATAAATAGAATATATTTTTACCATTTAATATAATGTATGTCATTAGCCTTGATTTTACATTGAATTCGTAGGATAAATAAATTCAATCTTTGGCAATGTTTTATCTTTTAAAACTTGTTTGCTTAACAATGGGATTAATTTTAAATTAATTACTGAAACTTATGTGTTTTGAATTTTGAAAAATGGATTCCATATTTTGAATAAGTGGGTCCAAATTATGTTAATAGGTTACTTTTATTTTTTTTGATATTATGAATAGTAACTACGGTAATTTTTATTTACTTCGTTTAAAGGTAAATAGGGTTATTCATGGTTAAAAGAATATTATAATAATTTAAAATTACATTGAAACTTGTCATAACCTTATTGGATGAGTAATGGCCGACCATGGGCATCCTTGGGTCGTTTTTGGGACCCAATGGAGCCACTTATGAAAGACAATGACACATTAGATTAATTAATTTAATGTAAAGACAAAATTGGAATTAACAAATATTGTTTAGTAATTAATTTTTATAAGGGGTTATATAAATTAAATATTAGACTATAAATATTCATTGGAAAGATAAAACGATTTCCTACATGTTGGTATTTTTTTATAATTTTTAGACATCATATAAATTACATTATTTATGATACAATAATGATGCAGTATTTACCTCATTAATAAATGATTTAAATAAATAAGATTAAAATGATTAAAATATAATCCAAAACCTGTCCAATACCTATTGGATAATTTTATTTAGAATATTTTTTATCTTATATTCGACATTAATGTGTTTTGGACCTCTTGAAACCGAAGATAAGTTTATAATAAAATAATGTTTTCAAAATTTCCTAAAGAGCCCCTCCTATCCCTTTTAAAAGGAGACCACTTCTATGAAATTCCACACACCTCTCAAGCCTTTTGGCTCGTCCAAACTCTGACCAAGTAATCTCCCTACATCCCTCTCCTCCCCCTTGAAGCCTTAAATTAGGAAGAAGACTCTCCAAGAAGTCCGTTTGGTTCAAACCAAAGAGAGTTACCGAAATTAAAGGTAACAGTTTCTCTTAAGTTGTTTTCTTTTATTCTACTTCTCCAACCCCTAAAATCTTTTTAATCCATTATTTTTTGACAACACCAGTATCTTAAAAATACTAAGATGTTGTTATGAGAAGTATTATAACTACAATTACACACACCGCCATCTAATTAATGAAGAACATAATGTTTATGTGATGGCAAACTAACGCCTCACGAAACGATGATTGTTCGATTTTCCCCTACCGCCTCTCATGGTGGCCATTATGATGGAACTGTATTTATATATAATATATATTATGTTTATTATTTCTTTATGCTTCTTTAATTCCCAATTATGTCAAGCCTTTACGGTTTCCATAGTTGGTAAATACGATAATCTCATTTGAGGAAGTGCGGACTAACACCCCCTCAAAGTATTGTGATTCGTTAATACCTTATGTGGGATATATAAAGGATGTGGATAATGATATTATATATGATATTATACTGAAATTATAATATACCTATGTATAATTATGTTTTAATTCCATTAAAATAATAAATAGAAATGAAAGTAGCGTTCATGCATTAGTACGGCTTACCATCTCCATGAACGGTGCGTTTCATTTCTTACCTCCATATGTTATGTACTATTATAAATGATTGTATATCCTGGAAATATAATGAATGTATATGATATATAAATCATTATTTACATTTTTGAGGTAATTAAATCATTATATATGTAATAATAACATCAAGAACAAGAAGTCCAAACACGTACGATAAATAAGATGATTTTACCCAAAACGCTACTTTAACATTAATTTACAAAAGAATAGGTAATATAAAGTCATTAGTGAACCATATATGATATCATAACAATGAATATGATTCTGTAAAAGTCAATGACATTATTTAAATCATTATACAGGAGGATCAGAATCTTACGAAGCAAATTGGACCTAAGGTAAGGGAAATATCACAATCTCATTTTTATCCGATATTGTTTATACTTTGGTATTTACTGGGGTGTATTTTATCATTTGCAACCATGTTTCCTCAATATGTAATATTTATATTCTTTTACAATAGTTTATATCCAATTTTACCCTTCGGTGAGTTTTAGTAAAAGATATGAAAGGAATCTTTTGTCGTTTTTTGTACGAGGTACTTTTTGAATTTTCCGTCAAAAGTATGAGAAGAATGTTTTATTTTAACTTATATGGCATGAATGGAATTTTTAAAACATTATTTCCAAGAATATTCCCTTAAAGTTTTCATGTTTATTTTTAATCACCTTCTTTTAGTTAGAATTTTATGACATGTTAAGAAAGGAAAAGTGTTTTTGAAGTTGAAAGGATATTTTCCTCAAGAATGGAGTTCAAGTGCTTTATCAAAATTATTTTCCATATAAGATAATATAGGGTTATGTTTATATACCTATTATTTCATTGTTTTGATTATGTTGTGATGGAATAATTTTTATGAATTCCTTTATCTTATATGAATTGTTTTATGATGTCATGTTGTTTAAGAATCCCCTTTTTACTACATGGGTTATGAAATGATGTATAATATATGATTTTTTGGAACACATAAGAATGGTATCATTATGAGATGGGTGGGACCTATATATCCCTCCAATACATTGGGTAAAGATTTTATATCCCATGATATAGACATGGCTGGAATGGTAGGTTATACCTGTCCAGTGAAACAGGACTGAAACGAGGTGTGAACTTGGTTCAGAAAGGGACTTTGTCCACTAAGATAGTCTAGGAAATGAGTCTTGACAAATAAGAAATGATTCTCTATGATTATGTGTGTATGACACAAAGTTTCATGTTCTATGTTTTGATTATTGGTATTATATTTTACTACTTTGATTTATCCCATGTTATGAAATTATGATCTCTTTTGCAGGTTATGATTTCCAAAAGATATGTTCTTATGAATATGACGTGATTGATATTTCTTTTGTTTACCCATACTGAGCATTTGAGCTCACCATTTTATGTTTTCTTTTCCCCAGGACATAAAGAAAGGATTTAGGTTAAAAAAAGACATTTATGGGAGAAGTTGAAGATATTTCACCACGATTAGAAGATTATATTCCGAGTTTCTAAAGACACTAAACTATTACGGCCCTCGTGTGTGTGTTTTTGTTATGTACTAAGTATTCCGCAAAAGTAATGTAATGTCTATGTGCGTCAAGCTTTGGGTCTCTACATAATGTGTCGTGATTTTTTATGGGATACTCATGATGTATAATAATTACCTTGTTAATAGAAATTATGTTATTTTGTAACTATGTTTGTAAAAAATAAAGAGGTTGAGACAGAGAAGGATTGGTTGTTTGAGCTAAACAAATGTGGAAAATATGTTTAAAAGAGTTGGAGTTTTAGTTATGCCTTATCTATCCCATTAACAACCCCACATGTTTTATGCCTATTATAAAGGGAATAAAACTGGAAATATGTACAGGTAAAACTAAATAAATCAAAAAGAGTGTTTGAGCTGATGCATGTTGATGTGGGTGGAACTATATCACCTTGAGATATTAATGGGGTGAATAATTATAATAGTTTCATTGATGATTATAGTAGGATGGAATATATTGTGTCCCTAACTAATAATTATAATGTGTTTAGTTTCATAACATTATCTCAAAGGAAGACTAATAAAATTATGGGATAGAAAAATATTAAATATTAAATTGATAATTTCATATTGATTATCAATAACATGTCATGGGATTATTTCTAGATGGAATAGATAAGTTACCTAGTAATAGAAGTGTGAAATGCATAGAAATATAATTTGGTTTTTAGTATAAATTGGATAAAAAATATGGAAAAAATGATACTTATTGAAAATGACCCACCCAAGACATTCCTGAATGATGTAGTTTTTAAATCTAAAAAAATTATAATAAGGATTTTTTGTGTCTGAGAGAAGAAAAGACTTCATACAAGCTATGGTATAGAAAAATATGATATTAAAGTGATTTTTTCTTCTTTGAAGTAAATTTATCATCATAAACAAGTATAATAATAATATTCTAAAATCTTATAGAGATTATGAGATTTTACATAGATAATAAAATAAAAATAAATTCATATTATGGATTTTATAATCAGTTAGTAATGTGTGCGAAAACAAATGATATAAATGGAAAAAATTTATAAAAAATTTAAGTAGTTTTTGGAGGATTACAATGAAAAATTTTCACATTCAAAAAGATTATATAGGCCTCTGGAATATTTATAAGAGGATATGAATGATGATAGTAATGAAGTGAGACCAACATATTCTCAAAATACACAAGGTATATTTGAAATGTATTATTAGAAAATCCTTGGTTATCGGCTAATGATATTGAAAAAGAGGAAAATTAACTCTAAAATAGAACACATTTTTCTTATTTTAGGTTGACCCAAAGTGTATTGAAGATGTTTTAAAATATTAAAATTGGATTCATGTATCGAATGAAGAGATTGACAAATTGTGAACAATTAAACATTGTATATTGTATCAAGGCTGACAACCAAAAAAATCATCCAGAAAAAATGGAGATTCGATACTAAAATTATTGAAAATCTATTGGTGATTAGAAACATATCTTGACTTGTGTTCATGGGATACTTCATGATAATGCGAATTATTTTATATGATACATTTACACCTATTTCATTGTAATAGATAATTCAGATATCATTTCAAATAATATTTTAAAGAAAATTCAATGTTTTTCATTTGGATTTATATTTATATTTTAAGAATTTATTGTTGGGGGAAGTTGTTTATATAGAATAAGAAAATGGATTTTTTATCAATTAAGATGACAATAATTGATTTCTAGTCAAGGAGGCTTTTTATAGGTTGAAAAAGACACTTATATAATTATATTCAATACATGATTAATAATTATGAAATCATGGATTCTTGAATGGTGGAGTTGATTACAAAATATGCATATATGTATATATATAATGAAATTTTACATTGAATTATGATGGTAGACAATATTTAAAGGATAATAATTTGTAGAGAAGATGGATATGAATGAAAAAAACATTATATAATTTTTGAACTGTGCAATTGAAATGTCAATGATTTGAAATAAAATGTTTTTAAGTGGGATTAATCTAATAAAATGATGGAATGTTATGTTCATTTAATAAAATAAATACACTATGGAGGTTCTAAGATGACTTGGAATAGTGTATTCCATGGTGATGATTGCAATAGTTTCTACCCAGATAATATTGATAGGTGATGATGATTGAATCATGGTTTGTGTGACATAATAAATGTATTTTATGAATGTATTTTTTTTAAATAACAACAACATGACCTATTACAGTATTTTACACATCCCTGGTGGCATGTTATAAAATAAATCAAAAAAAAACACACATGATTATAGTACAAGGAATAATATATTAGATTAGAGTTATAGTGCATTTCATCCATGTTCTTAATTAAACATCTTATCATGAGTTATTTGTGTATAGATTCATGGATTTGTGTGGATTAGTAGATAATATTAAATATACACTAGCATTGGAATTTATTCTTCTTAATTATTAATTTATAATTTTAGTAATTAATAAGATTTTATTTTACCAGGAACTATAAAATTAGAATACCTAGTGGTCACTTATGTATGAACACAACTACTATGGATGAAGAAGCAAGGAAATTGAAGTGCTATTAGTCATATAAATTATAGTCCATCTATTAAGGAAGAATCACACATAAATCATGCATTACATTATGAAGAATAAATTGAATCCTGTATTTTTTGATTTGGAATATATTTTTACAAACAATTATGTTACATAAATATGATAAATAATTCATACCTAATGAATCATTTGGAATACATCCACAAGCACATGAAGTCCTCTCAACTTTTCATGTCTAAAAATTATTTCCATCGAACCCCCACTCCCTGAGTTATATTATTAATATTCTTATTCACTGGTGAATTTTATTTTCTCTTTTATGGTATGAAATTGAGTTACCATTGGTTTATTTAAAAATGTAAGATAATTAAAGTTAAAAATGGGGAATAGATTACTATAAAATACTAAGGGGAAATTAAGGATATTAAAGGGGGGAGAAATTATACAGGGGGGATTTTAAATCTAATGATTCCAAAACTATTATATTAATGAATATACTTAATTTAATGATGACATATTGGTTTATGATTAAAGAGTTTGACTATGTATTGTTTTGGAAGTTGTATTCTCATGTTTAAAATTCACTTTAATATTTTAATTGATCAAAAAATAGAAATGTTATTGGATTACATTATCATTAATAAATACGAACGATTCTAAAATTTCTATTAATAATTAGGCGAATCATTAATGTTCATTGAATGTTACTATTGTATCATAGGATGATCTAGAATCATGTGTTATAAAATTATGTTATTATTAATTTATTGATCATTACATGTAGTTCTAGTGTAATAAAGTGGTTGGAGCAGTTTTTGAATAACTTTTTCCCTAGGAATTATTTAAATTTTCTTTAAAATTTAGGAAACAAAAAAATACATGGATTATTATTTATAATTACATTTCAATGATTTTTCAAGTAGTTTTGATAATTTTTTTTTTGCAATTCCATTTTAAAAAGTTTTAGTATATTTCTTACTGAATGGTGTTAGTTTAAATACATCTATAATGGTATTTCACTAGGGGGATCCTTCTTCATCAAAGGGGGTGTTTTGAGGACCACCATCAAGTATTATAACACGATAATAATAACTTTAAATAGCTAGTATGATATGGGAATTTAATAATGTAATGGATAAAAGTTTCATGATTGATTATATTTTTTACTTTTCCCCAATATAAGGTCATACTATAAAATTATAAATAATAGGTAAAAATACATATATACTTCCATTACGTGATAATTTAGAGGAGATATAAAGATGATCATAATGTGAAATGGATTTTTTGATGAAATGATATTAAAATTAATGATGAGCTCAAAAATCATAGTGGATTTCATGAAGAGTGTTCGGTCTGTGAATCATTGGGAATATCATATTCAGATTGTGTTCATGAATTTTATTGTGCTCATGAGGAATGAGAAGTTCATGAAGGAGATGATATAATTGTATATATAAAAAATGGAGAAATTTTTTATACAATTTATGTATGTTTATAAAAATAGTAGTACATAGATATTATATGTTGTAATGTGTATTTCATCTCTTAGGTGAATACATAGCATTAAAAAACCGTCATATATTTGTGAACCAAATAAAAAAAAATATTCATAAAAGTGAAAGAATATTATCAATGTTAAGTTTATTCACTATATCTGAGAGATAAGTGAGTCATTAAGAGTTTGTGTTTTTAATATAGTGGTAGTGAGGCTACTCAGAACCTTATAAAAATAATGTGATTTTGTGATTCAAATACATTGGTGAATTTAATTTCTATGATCCTTGGGTTGTCCTTGATAAAATGAATCATTTTAAAATTATATTACTTTTTAATTATTTATTTTCTATATATTTACATTTCTATAGGATGAATTTATAATTGGATTCTTTTTAGCAATCAAACATTATTAATGGGATCAGTTATTTGATTCCATTACACTAAGATTCACAGCCTCTTATTATATTTAACCTAGTGGGGATAATAATACCCACATAAATTGGATTTTAATACAGATTCATCCCTAATATATGATTTATATTGGTGAATTTTATTAACAAAAATACCTCAAATAATGTGGGTGACATAAAAAGTGAATCACATAGCAAGTACATATCTATTAAAAACGTTTTTCATACTGAAATGCATGAGGAAGGAATGTTCACCAAAAAATAAAAGAAATATTTCAAAAAAATTATGTTCCTTATAATATATAAATTTCTAGAAAATTGTGATATTAATATATTGATATTGAATATAGTGTAACTATATATTCTTCCCACCCATTACCTAAAGAAGTTAATCCTCGTTATACTTTAGAGAATATTTTTTAATGTGAAGTCATGTTGGAAATGCATAGACAACTCAATTTAATGTTACATAAAGTAAATATAACTACATAGTAAAACTAATGTACTATGTTCAATATGTAATAAATTTACCTGGCCAAACCCAAACAATCTCCCAAGCTATCCCATGACAAGGTTTGAAGCAGATTATTGATCATTGTAGGACGTCGACAAGCATTGACCATAACCAACAATATTTTGGGATGATTTTATCCACAATAAACTAACATGACCGAAATATAAAATAGGATTTCCACTACTATGTATTAATAATATACCAGAATGAATAATCATCTAGTGAAACAGGGCTTTCGGAAATTAGATAATGTAAATGAAATTGAAATCATTTAGAAAACATTCCACAAAAGGAAATGTACATGGTATCTCAAATCACATATCATATACATAACCAAAATGGGAAAAATTCCCTAGTATGAAATAAAAATAAGAACATGTAAAAATCACCATTATGACTCCACAAGATCTAATCATTTCCAAACAATGAGTCCACTACAAAACAATGGATGTTAGTAATATAAAAGATCCACAATGGAACATATTTCCATTTCCCACACTTGTGTCCTACAAATAAATTAAAAACACCCAAAGGCCCAATAAATACATGAGGAATGAATCCAAGTAGGATACCAAAATTAATATATTTATGTCATTTACCAATTAAAAATAATAAATCCATCTGAGAAAAAAAATTTCCATAAATAAAACACATTCAAAACAAACATTCAGTTACATAAACCATTAATATCCCTTTTGTTTTCTTTTCAAACAAATCTGGTTTTCTAAATTGGCTTGAATCTTGACTCAAAGAAAATAATGCAATAAGTAAATTCATTCTAAACCCACCACAAACAAGTAATAATTATGTATATGTGTAATAATAATCAAAATATAATCAGTAAATCAATGTGGGATAACAAATATTACCACAAAAAAACAAAGAAACAATGTAATACAACAAGCCAAAAAAACAAAATCGATCATGTGTATGTTCACCCTGGAATCCAACCTAAACATTCTAATGTGATTGATTCACAAATATGTGCTAGTTTTCTATCAAAACAGAATCACCCATGGTCTTTCTTAGTCTCAAACACCATGATCTCTCTAATTCACTAAAAAATGAATTTCCTACCTCATGGTCAAATGGAAACCAAATGGGGGATCATATGTCCACCACATAGGTTTCTATAATGCCCCATAAGAAAAACCCTCACTCACACCTTCATTAACACATGTTCTAATATGTGAAAAAATCACTCAATAGGTTCTAATTAAATCCTAATCCAGTTCATAGCCATTTCAAAAATTAAGACGCTCATTTTATCAAAACACATATAAAAAGTTAATTCCATTTATGAAAAAAAAATTAGAAATCCATTTCATATCAAAAAAAATTGATCCATTTTATCAAAAACTTGGGGATTACACATTCCATTACCATGAGAAAGTCCTCACATTGATGAATTAAATTTCTATTCATAACCATAAAGTGAATTTAACATGCCTTAAACCTCATACATAAAAACATTTATGGCCATTTTATAAAAAAACCAAATTCATTTATGAATGTATAGGTAATCCATGGAAAACACTCTTAAATAGATACACCAACATCAAAAATTGGATTCAACCTCAATCCCATTGATAATCTCCATTAGGAAGACATAGAAACAAGTCCCATGAAACTATGACATAAGAAATCAAACCAAAACCCCCTATTAATCCCCCTATATTCGGCCAAAACCACTTATATGTTTCCATATCCCCATAAATATTGATGAATAAGGTCAAAAGAGGGAATTGTAAGATTAAAATTTAAATAAATAAATGTAACTAAATCCAAAATTCATTGAATGCAATAAAAATATACCAAGGAAGGATATGGAAAGCTCCAACACTGAGGGATATGGGATTACCTGATAGTGATGGGAAAATGATCCCCCAAAACTAAAATCCTATTAGGTTTAAAAAGGATAAAATCCATATTTTATGAAACACAAACATGATTTATGGTTTAACTGCATGGTTTGGAAAAACATTTACCAATCGTGTGGGAACCACTATCGACCCAAATTCCATGGTGCACTGTAATCATTGGTTGTCTCAATGTTTTTCAAACCATTCCAAAACTATATGAAATCTCTATATGAAACTATTAAATATTATTTCACATCTAGCCCCATAGATTAACAAACCATTCACAAGACATTATAATGGTCTTTTTCTAAAAAACATCTTTTGGACACCTGACTCCCAGTAACTCAAAAAGGGTCAATATTTTAAAAAAAACTCAAAAAGAAATGTACCATTGGTTCAGTAGGTATCCAAAAATCCCTAACATGCAACTTTTATTACCATTAAAGTTTGTTGGTTACCAAATACGAATGAATATGGGGCCACTACTCCCTTACCACAACATTCCACTCCCTTATCCCATAGAAATAACTACCAAGATGTCAAAGTACATGGACCCATGAGATTGAATTTCCATGGATCAACTTGTTCTAAAATTCCATGATATAAATAAGCCACCCCACCATGGTTGTATTAGGCTCAAGCGCTAAGCCCTCCCACTCCAAAATATGAGACGATTATGGACATCATTCTGTCAGTTGGGAGACATGAATCTCATCATGGATCAAGGCTTTCCATGGTGATAATTGAAACTAATTGTAAACCTTTCCAGTATTCTATACAATGATAAATGACCTGAAATGACACGACTCTATCTTACTATGATTTAATAGGAGAAATAATCCTTTTTTAACTGATACTCACGATAACACCTGATCACCCACATGAAACTCCAATAGACAATGATGATGAATATCATATGACTCTTGATGACTCTAATATATCCATAACCATTTCTAAATCATCCAATTTGAATAGATCAACTCTAATATGTGGCTAGGTCAAACCATGTAATGCTTACCTCCATCAGTCTAACATAGAGGGGATTGGCATGAATTCCCATGTAAATCCTCAAAATGGTCTTTCATAATCAAGGAGAGATAGATATTATAGTCTGGAGACATTTACAATGATGAGTAAATTTTCCAAAATCCCCCAAATCGATTATACATAACCATAACACTTATTGAATATTTGTATGGACTTCTATGTCTATCCATCCATTTATGGGTGGTATTTGGTTCTCAAAATTTGAAGGGTTTCCAATTCATCCCCAACTCCCTTATAAAATTGAGATTTAATTGAAATTTATAGTATACTATTTCTATTTATGGTACTCAATGAAACTAAAAAACCTATTGAAAATACCAGTATCTAGGGTCATTTACCATCTATGAATCTCTTATAAGAAGAACGTGTGATGATTTCATTAGATTATAAAAAATCACCCATATAGAATCTTTCAAACATGGAGTATGAGGAGTAATAATCAATAAATTCAAAAAAATATCATTGATTTTATAAAATATAATTGGAATTAGAAACAATAGTTTGATTGGACACTGATTATCATCTTTTATCCTCTTATTCGTCAACCATCTAGAATCAATGTCTTCTACTACACCCTTAATTATGGTCCACCAATACTGGACTCTCAATGAATAAAAAATATTGTTAACTCTTTGGTGAATGACCAAAATAAAATATTTTTCCACACACATAAGATACTCTCTCATGATTACAGGAAATACCATCCAATCATTCAAAAAAAGAGAACCATATTGAGACCAAGAAGATCGACTCAATGTGTCCCCACTATTTAGTAAACTGGTAATCTTCTTGAACTCAGGTCCACATTCTTGCTCACACTTAACCTAATTTATGAGATATGTAATATCCATCACACAATCCAAACACACCAACTATCCATCTCCATGAAACTCATTCTTGAGGTCTAAAAAATAATAATAATCCTCCAATCATCCATTGATTCTTGAATATCCAACATAGCTAGATTTATTCTCAAAGCATAGATGGCCACATTTCCCTTCCAATTATTATATGAAATTATTAAATCAAATACTTGATGGTATACCACCCAACATAATTTCTATATGATTAGGTATCTCTAGGAGGAAATTTAGATTAGGATTTGTTTATATTAATACACTATAATACTCTCCTCAAAGTGGTATAGTCACTATATCATCATATTATACATCACTGATTCCAATTTCAGGTCATGTGTGGGGTGATGTTTCTCCTGTATGCATAGTTGATGTGAGATATATGAAACATCATGGTTTTCCGATTACAATGCACACCCAAATCCAACAACATAATAATTACAATACATGACATATTCTCTTCCATGCTCCAGAATAATCAAAACTGGTGGTGATGTCCAGTGGGTCTGAAACTACACAAAATCACCAAAACGTCCTATCCCATGACTAATTCACTATTTTTGCTGTCATGGATGTTAATAGAGAATGTATCTAGAAGAATTACTAGATTAAATGTCTATAATACTCGAAAAATCCTAGAAAACTACATATCATGAACACATTCATCAACTTCTATCATGACATTACCACTCTAACCATCTATGTATCGACTAATACTTTATCCATTAAAATCATTTTTCCTAGAAATATTACATACATTATTATGAAATATAAATAAGGTAAATTGGAATATAGATGGTGACTCTTAGAATAACCAAAAAAACCTCTAAGTGGTCATCATGATCCACCCATGTCTTGGAATATACCATGATGCCCAAAAAAACTCAACCAAAATAGAGTCCATATAGTAGTGGAAGATCAATTTCATTAACACCATGAATACTTATTGAGCATTGGATTGGCCAAATGGTGTATCCAAAATATCATAATGTCCATACCGAATCCTAAAGGTAGATTTATAGTATCATCCATGTTTAGCCTTAATTAGATATTCCCTGATCCTATGTTAATATTTGAAAACCAATGAGCTCTTCTAAGATAATAAAAAATGTCATCAAACCTGAGATGTGAATATTTGTTCTTGTAGATTAGTTAATTGATCTTACAATAATCTAATCAATGATATGGGTTCTCATACATGTTAATTTCAAATAAAACAGGGTAATTCCATAGTGGAATGTGTGGGTACATCATTCCCTTCCCCACAAGATGAATTAACATGAAATGTATCATTATCATCTTGGCCATAGCTATATGGTTTGAAGAAAGGGTGCTCAGGTTAATCTATGAGAGAAGAGAAATGATGAAATATAATTCTCAGAAGGTATCCAATCCCATAAAACCTCTAGAAACATTTCATGGTAACTATCAATGACCACTGTAAAGACACACACAAAAAATTGAAAAATAGAATCCAGAAATAACCTATAAATATAAAATGAGATCTACCATACCATATAATCAATAGGTTTTTCCATTACTGGTCATGGATTCCATTGTGTATAAAATATACGAGTAATCTCATCATGATTATGGAACATGAACCTACAATAATATCATTAAATATTATACTTTCATATAATTATCTAGTCTATGTTGTTAATTAGTCAAAATATCTAGGTCCAAATGATGAACGTCCAAGAATACCTCCACATCATCCACCAAAATGGGGTGTCGAGGGACATGAAGCAACGCAGAATCTTTGATGAAAAAAATCCATCCCATTGGTGACTTTTAATTATTTATGTTTCATTTAATGGAATGATGATGTTCATGAATTAATTTTTTAATGAAATAATAACGAGTGAGTGAGAATCTAAGGTTTCATAGAAAAAGAGATGTATTATATCATGAAGTGTGAGATAACTATTCTCATGGAGTGTGAGATGTGTGATATAATGAAAAAAGAAATATATAATATCACAGAGTGCGAGATGTCTAATTTCTCATATGAATGATTTATAAATTTATCTTGTGGACAATGTGATATTGGACAACATAAGGGGTGATCTGTTTGATAAAATGGAAGTTGATATGACTTATCCCATAGAAGAAGATATTTCTGATCACATGGAGCATGATATTTATAATATTATAGACATAGAATGTATTATATTGTAGAGTGTGAATGTATGATCTCATATAGATTAAATGTATAATCTCATAAGCACTACATAGTTGTTATAAGGTCTCCTGATTAGTTCATGCAAAACAGCACATCATTTCCATGAGATGATTCATTGATATAAGAAGACTCACTAAAATAAATAACATGATTTTTAGAGGATCTCATGGAGTGATCATGATATATACTTGAATACATATCATGGTTGTCATATGATCTCATGAAAATATCATTCTATGCTCACGAATATCAGCGGATCTTACAATGGAATATCATTAAGTTAGAGAATATAATTTAGTCAACCATATTATTTTCATTGGATCTCATGATGGAATCATGTGAAGTGTATCATTGTTAGTGGATCTCATGATTGAATATTATGATGTGTTGAATGATAGTATCACTATCCATGTGTTCCCATTGAATCTCGTGATGGGATCATGCGTCACCCTATATGGAAATAAAGATGATCATGTGAAGTAGTTATGAAATGTGGTAGGTTATTATGTGATTGGATCACACAATGTGTATGATTCCATTTGCATATATACAGTAATGGAAATATTTCGTTGATTTATGAAGTTACAGAAGTAGAATTTGTTTTATAAAAACCGAGTGACCAATCTACAAGAGGTGAAACCATTTTTAATAAAATATTTATTTGATGATAATTCTAGATAAGTAATTTCACATAATGTGAAAGAGAATATTTGATTGAAATCACATAAGTGTTTTGAAATGAAAATAATGATTCCATTCATTGGATTCATAGGATACAAATTATCTATTTAATGACTTATGAAAGGATCCTCATGAATTGTGGTTTTCATTATGTGGTTGAACTAATAAATAAAACCCATTTAGATCTCTTGATTAGGAGGACCAGAACATGGTATTGTGATATGTATGAACAGAAAAATGACTCATGATCATCATGAAGTATATAAGATCATGAAATATGAATCAACTAAAAATAAGTCACTATCTTCATGTATGGAACAAGATCTCGTGATCTAAAAAACTGAATAAGGTCATGTGATCTATGTTATCAACGCAAGGAATCACAATACACATTAACTAGAAAATGGATCCAGTGAAATGTTTTTTGTTCCAATATATTGTGAAGAGGTTTAGGAACTATGATATCCCACTAGAGGTTTTGTGACATGATCACCAACATAGGATACATACTAGGATCTCGTGAACCATGTTATTTTAAAAGATCACATAAATGGTTAAATACTTGTATAATTTATAAGTAGATACATGAAAACATTAACATGTGAGAAATGTCATTTCTATTTATGAATTTAGATGAAGGATACCTAGAATATTCACCATTCAAAAATACTTATAGAAGGTTTTTATTCACTGCAACATCCATGAATTTTAGAGGAAGATTTTCCATCACTTGAGGGTCATTCCAAAGATGAGAAAAAATATCCATTATCACTCGTTGTATGTTGATACACGAGGAGTTGTTTACATTAAGGATTTGAGAGTGCACATGATGTTCAACTGCTCCTATCCAACATTTAGTGAAACTCTGAATAATATAAGATGTTTTTGTCTTATGTACCCATTTTGTCCACCTACTATAGTGATTATAAGAGGGAAGTTTGATGGATGTGATCTTGGGGAGATAGTGAATCTAGCACAATCATTATTAAGGATTTCACACATTTTTTGAGTTACATATCCTAAACCAACATCTACGTGATTTAGTAGATTTATTACATTTTTACATTACATTTGTATACTCTAGGGATGTAACCCACAAAGGGAGAACTGAGTAAAAATATTTGTGTTCTTGTGATTTATTTATTGATTTATTTTCAATGAATACTCATCCGATAATTTTTGAAATGATAAAATCAATATCAAAACTACAGATAAAAAGAAGAAATATTAATAATAGATGACAAGATCCCATGGGGATGAAGATGTTTGAAAATAATGTCCACATCCTAATTTTCTGACCACTTTTTATGGTATAAATTCCTATTTTGATCCTAATGATTAGTAATAGAGAGTGGGTTAATATTATGTTATTTTTTCTCTGAAATCTATTCATTTTTGAAACTGAACTTTCATTCTTCTCATATTATGGTTATTCATGGAATAGGTTAAACATCAATGAAGATGTGAAATCATTGTGTAATTTTTAAGTGATTAAGTGTCCTTGGAAAGACTTCAGTTATAAGAAACCAATGTCGCAATGAAGGAATTTTTTTGATGTATTAGACAATTAACATATTTACTCATTCAATGATATTGTAGAAATAAGTGAATAAGTTGATATTACAAGTGATGCTGGAACTAGTGATGATGATGAAATTCCATGAATTCAAAAGTGGATTTTTCCATGTAACAAGGGAATTATATTATAAATTAATATAAGATAATGTTTGTAATGACACCCATATCCATGTTAAAGCATTTTATGTTAACTTGAAAAAATGTTCAAAAAAATATTTATTGAAGTGGCCATTAATCTAATGATGATATTGATTTCCAAGATCAAGAACATAAAAAACACAAATTTAATGAAAAATAAAGTAATAAAAACTCAAAATTAAATTCTTAATTTGGAAGACAGAAATGGTGATCATACCACACAATTTTCAAAACTAGTACATGATAATCAAATGTGACACTAATATAATTGGTGCATTAATGATTATATTACTCAAAAGATTTTCAAAATAGAAGCTAAATGTGACCAGGTGGATAAAAAATCACAAAAATTGGAATATGATTTGACCAGTGAGAAAACATTAACAAGAATACATAATTTTAAGCATCAATCTTGGGACACGATTATTCTATAAATTGGTGGAAAAGCCATAAAAAATCATGAAAGAAGTGGAGAAATATAATGACAAGTGTAGCCCTAATTGAAGGACGCTCTACATTTATTACATGACGATTAATTGATAGGTAATATGGAAATGGAAAATAAGAAAAAGTATTTTAGAGGAAAACATGAAGTGATCGTATCATCACAATAGACCTATAGTTTTATATAATATGTTATTACATATATTAACCCTATCTCATGTAAGACATGAAACGAGTTGTGAAAAAAACCCAAAACAATAAAAAAAACCTAGTTGTACAAGAAGTAGGTCATAAAATTCATCTACAATAATTAAAGAAAACATGTTTTATTTATGTGTGATCCATGGCCATATTTTACATTTTTTTACATATTTGGAATAATTTTCGAATAAAGAATATAGAAATATAGAAAAATCATATAATAAGGATACTATTATTGAATATTCTGAAAGAAATGTATCTTAGAAGAAATTTTCCATCAAATTATCTTATTGTAGAAGATAGGGACACGACATGAGATTGTATCTAGAAGGTCGAGGAAAAAATGTCATAAGAAGAACTTTGGATGCATTAAAATATCTGCATTGAAATGATGACACATGGTATGCTTTTAATGGGAGATGTATTATATGTTATATTAGTAGTAATTTGGAATGATATTGTTGTTTAATGACATAAGGGAATTAAAAATTACTCAAAATGAGGTCCACAATTCTAGAGGTTTATAACATTAAATATTATACTAGATTACAGAATGTTATGTTGAAAAATGGGTTTATAGGCTTAGATAAAGAACATGGATCTAAATGAAAGGCATAATAAGAACATATTATAATATATTAAAATCTGATTATTAGTGAATAATTTTAATGAAAATATAAGAAAAGGGTAGTATTATCATTAGTTATATGTAAAATGAATTCATGTTTATTGGAATAAACACTTCTAACATGAAATGGATAGATTACATGGATAATTGATATACCGAAATTGAATAGAGGAGGCCTTTAAAAAATCACATGTAATGACATAAGGCAAGAATTGATGGAAAATTAAATATATTTCCCATGGGGGATGAAGCAAGATTAGTTGACCAATGTACATATTACTACTCAAATAAATAATCATGAAAAATAACTTATTGGTGGACATCACGAAATTTTACTAGTGGTTTTGAAACCCAACATTATAAAAATGATCGATCCAACATATTCTAAAAATTTGAAAAAGAATAAGCATGTGGGTAATGAATTTCTGGTTATATAGAATGAATAGTTTATGTTGGCTAGGTAGTCATACCATTAGGAAAATAGTACAATATATAGTAAGAAAATATTAAGGGGTTATTCCATCAATATCAACTACAATCCTCTTATTGATGATTCAAGTGGTACCCCTCCCCCTATGTGTTAATATTTATAAAATCTTCTATAATCTGTGTATACTAAGGGGAAGATACAAACCTTTATTTATAAATGTTCTAAATGTTCAGGGGTGCATATGTTGAGTGTATGTACATGCGATAAAAAGAATCTTGACTCGTAAAATTTTATATTGTATCAAATTCAATTATTGGTGTTACATTACACATTTTTAAAAATATTTATCCAAAATCTTTGTGCTTTAGAAAAGAGATATTATATGATGATGAGCCAGATGTGAAACATAATTGTTGTCAAATATATACTGGAATTATCTCGTGGTTCCATGTCACATGGAATATTCTACCATTGGTAACATAGCCTCATTCAAGTGTTATTTATAGATGGAGAGAAGATTGATTGGGGAGATTCAACAGCATTATTTTATTCCATGACTCTAGATTATCTTCTTAAAATGGGATATCAACTAATTATTTTCATGATATCAAAAATATTATGGGTTTCTAGTATAAATGGTGATAATAACTCTAGATGATATATCCTCATATAATAAGAGCATACTATAAATAATTGTGGAATTTTATGCTATATTAATTGATGTAAGAAGGTGAGTGACAAAGACATCATGGTCATTTAATGGATTAAACTATAATTTTCTATACTGAGTTCTGACTCAATAAGATTACATTATCTTTCATTCACTCGATTTAAAATTGGTAATATCAATTGAGAAAAATATTTCTATATTCTGAAACTATAAACAAGAATATTATAAGGATCAAAAAAGGATATAAAAGAATCAAAAGTTTTGTCTAAAGATGATAAATGTTGTCATAGGGTAATTTTAAAATAGTTTAAATTGCTTGGTTGTCTTAGAATGTCAACCTATAGTGTCTCATGGTCTAGTAAAAAGTTCTCAACCATGTATTGGGAGTAATTTATTTTTATCAAGATAATAAGATAAAAATGAATAATTTGTATCTCTCATGATTTTGTAGATTATCAAAAAACCATTGTATAAATATCATATAATAAGGGGAATTAAATTCACATGTGAGGATTTACCTATTTAATTCTAGGATAATGGGTATATTAGTGTAAAGTCATTTATTTGTATCCATTTTTATAATTCATTTTCCAAAACTCATATAAAAATTCCAATCAATCATTCATGTGAATTTCATATTGAAATAAATTATCACAGCATCAAGAAGAATTTGAATTTTGGGCTTGAGATGTTAGTCTTCTCAAAATGACCAAAATTTTCTATGAAATTTTAATGAAGGCCTTACCCAAAGATTAATTTTAATTCCATCAACTAGATCTTGGACTTCTATCAACGTCTCTTACAAAAATAGTGTAGATGTTTGACCCACTTCTACCAGAGGTATGGTGTGTCTTCCCTAATATAATGATATGCGTTATTTACCACGTATCATTAAAATAAAGAGAGTTCTTTGGGATCAAGGAAAAAAGCAAGAATATATTTTATTAAATACATAAGACAATCTTATAGTGAGAGTAGAAAATGATGGGTTATATTAAATCAGATGATTCACAACTAGGGTTATCAATGAAGAAGAATCATGTAACAGGTTTTTATGTAAGGTTCATGAACAAATTGATTCATTGATAAAATTTTCATGTTTCTATTATTTCTTATTCCAGTATTGACTAACATGGGATTAGATTATGTGTTAAGAAATTTATTTATCACTATCTGGTGTTCCAGATGGAAAATGGTTTCGTATGTGCATGACTTTTAAAATAGTTAGTTCATAATGATTCTATGTGGTTTTAAAAGAAGTGAGGTTGTTTGAAAAAATAAATCATTGTGGTTTTTTACTGTCCTTGTTGATCAGGTATGAAGATGTTCATGAATGATGGTTGTTAAGGAAGGTATGAAGCGTGTGCACAAGTTTATAATCTCATGAAGTGTGAGTTGTATGATCTTACAGATCATGATATGTCTGATCTCGCAGTGTACAAGATGTCTAATCTAGTAAAGCATGAGATTTATGATATCGTGGATTTTTAATGTCTGATCTTATCTCAAAGAGTGAAGGATGTGCGATCTCTCAGAGGGCGAGATGTATTACCTCATAGTGTCTAGATGTATAATGTCACATATCATAGGATATATTATCTCATGTAGAGAAAATGTCTAATCATGCGTAATGTTAATTTATGAACTCATAGAGCCTGGGATTTTAACATTGAAAAGTAGTAGATAATTGTTATATGGTCTCATAATGAGTTTATGTGAAGTATAAAAGGATTTTTAGAAGATGATGAATTGAGATCATACGAAGAACGTGGAGAAGTTACATGATTGATAGAGGATCTCGTGAAGGGATCTTGAAATGAACATGACTGCAAGGAGATCATTATTTGGGATCATGCAATTTATGGGAAGAAAATTTATCTTATAATGTGATTGTTATTGGATCTTGTGATGAGATCATGTGAAATTTCTGATTTCCATTGGATCTTGCAATGTGATCTCATATTTTGATCATGTAATGCACTTGAAGAAATTTCTTGAATTTCATAGGTTCTCACAATCCACATGAACTAATAAGATATCATGATCTACATTAACTGAACAAGACCTCATGATTGAAATGAACTATATAATATCATTTGATATCTATAAAACAAGTAATATCTCATGAACTACATGATCTTAACATTGTCTCTCAATCTACCTAAACAGAACAATGGATCTCACGCATAGGGTTGTGATCCATGATATAAGAGAAAGTGTTATGAGCCATATGTCATGTAGTGGTTAACATGATAGGATCTCAAAAAAAGGGTTATGTGGAGGAATATAACACAATGAATTGTCCACTAGGATATTGCATAAAGTTTCTTATGCAATGATCTCTTGAAATGGTTACTAGCCAGGATCTTTTGCAAGGAGATATTTTCCAGCATTATACTGTGAGAAGTATCATTTTTATAACTAAATTAAGTAGAATAAGAAGTAAGATGATCTTAACAATTTCAATGTTCATGTAGATAGTTTATTCACTTATATATCCATGATAGTTAATGAAAGATTTGGAATCTCTTGATGGTTATGACAATAAATATGAGTTTTTATGATATCTCATGAAATGGTGATGCTAATGGTGGCATTCAAATCAGGAATATGAAATAGCACATGATATTCAAAGGAACCTATAATATATTTGATTCAACTACCAATAACATATGATTTAATTCCTTCCCTACATACCAAATGTTTTTCCTTCTAATGTAGTAGGCATAATAATAAAGTGTGAGGGATGTGATCCAAGGGAGATACTTCCTCTACCCCAAGAATTATAAGCGATGTGTGCCCACGAATGAGTGACCTATCCTAAATTAATAGTTTCACGCCATAGTGAATTTTGTAAATTTACTCATTTCCTTTGAGTTCACTTTAATGTCTCATAATGACGGTGAACCACATAAAACACTCTATTTCCTTATGATTCATTTATTTATTTACTTTTAATACATCATCATTAGATAATTATGGAGAGAATACGATCAATATAAACACTAATGAGAAAAACAAGTGACCCATGTAATATAGAGAATTTGATCTAGTGGTATTATAAGATGTGAGAAAAGACTATTAATACCATAATTAAACCTCCTCTTAGGGATTCTAGTCCCGTTTTGTGCCTAACAGTCATAACACCCGATGTGGTTAAAAAATCAATTACATATTGAATCAAATCGGACTACAATCCCAAGGAATCAGAAAACATTCATCAAATTAAATAATGATATGCAATGATGTGATATAAAATGAATTCATGAGGATATTCAGCGATATTTATGGAAAATGAACTGATTTACTGAATATGGTAGCATAATCCTACACAGTAAGATACCCCTACTCAGTATCCAAAATCCATAGGTCTTCACAACCCAGAAGGTCTCTATGTACAATTGAAAAACAAAATATATTTTAAAATTTTTTCCAATCAGAGCATCTGTATTTTTTGAAAATACCATCGACTACCACCAATTCATCCCCATTCCTTCCAAATGGTACATTTGAAAGACCAATTTGGAGGTCACAGTGCTCTTCAAAAAGTCAAACACCCAATCGAAATGACCCAACCACTCATATCGTTAATTGGGATATTTATATACACATATAATCTGTGGGTACTTCCTTGTAAACTCTAGAGCATAGTCCCTTATATGGTTCTACTCTAGGACACTAACTAAACCAAATTTTTTTATCATAAAAGTCACTAACTCTACAAAATCTAGATCTATATGGGGGTTTTTTCTGCAGTGTACTCTCTATAGAACACTCTACATTCCTATATAAATTATATATATGTGATGTTATCTATAATGGAAAAAATGCATCATAACTCAATAAAAATAGAATCACATTCCATATTAAAATAATAAAAATAAATAGAATCCTTGTTATAAAAAATGGAACAACAAAAAAACCAAGGGAATGAGAAAAAACATAAAAAATAACAGTTATTTTCCATTACGAAGGGGTGGGTTACAGAGTTTTGAAACCCCCAATTCTAGTTATTTTGGTGACACATGAGGATTGGAAAAAAGTGCTACATAGGTTGTCCATGGTTACTACTAACAGTGTTCCATAACCATGCATCACCTAGAAACACCATTGTCTTCACCCCAAAACCCAAAACAACCCACAATCAACCCCCATGCTTCAACTTAAATCCAAAAATACATCAAAAAATTATCAAATAACCTTTTACCAATTTAATAACAAAATAGAATTCCCCTAATACCATTTGGGGAATATGGTTTGAAATGACGAATATATGGCTATTCACTCCTACATTCCAACATATCGAGTCTCGATGGTCCTTTCTATTGTCTAATAAAAACTCCCAAATAAAAACCTCATCTGATACCATTTTTCTATTAACTTACTCAGGTTATCCAATATAGTCACCCATTCCAGCCTATCAAATGGATTGAATGGAATTCCAAATTTCTGTAAGCTGGAGATAAGAATCTTGCATAATCAATAATATTTTGGGAACATTTTCTCCATAATAAATAATTATGACCCATAAATAAATTTTTTTAGAAATAATAATTTATTCAGAGTATAAAATCATTAATACACATAAATAGAATTTAATTATATGAAAATAAAATACCAGAAATGAAATCAACATCATATTCAAAAATTCCACAAAAGGAAATATAATTTCTATATCAATCCAATTATCAAATTCAAAACCTAAAATGAATAAATTACTATAGTACCATAATACACATCAAAATTGAAAAATAATATATTGAATACCCAATGGGGGCCAATACATATGCTACCATCTCACCACCCCAAAAAAAATTTTGTTGATAATCTACATGAGCAACTGTGGAACATGAAACACTTTTCTTTAGCTCTATCATGGGAAAAAATTTGAAAATTCTTAATGACCGAAAATGGTTGTGATGATATAATCCTACAATAATACCACAAAAAATATATTTTTTTATTTTACATATGATAATCAATAAATATATTTTAAAATATATTATCCAAACTAATGCACTTTGAAACCCAACATTATTTCAAAGAAACATTTTAAATCCCTCTAGTTCTCCATTAAAAAAATATGGTTTTCAAAAACAATATTAAATAAGGATTAAAAATTATATTATTCTATAAGAAAATACATAATCAACCCACCCCAAAAAATTCACAGCAAGTAAAATATGTAACCACATTCATAATATTATTAAAACAATATGTTCAAATAATATAAATTTTCAAAACAAAAAATAGAAGTAATGAAATGTATCATTTCATAAAACATTTGGAACGAGAATGTATACAATGGGATCCAAACTCAGGGTTATAACGTTAGTTATTGAAACATGTATTTTATCTAGATACGAATATTAATAGTCACATAGTGTTTCATAGTCCTAAACATAAAAAAATCTTCTTGTCTCTTGGATGAAAATGAAGTCTCTCATGGTCTTCTTACCCAAAGAATCTCACTATCCCTTGGAAACAAAATAGAGGCTCTCACTATCACCATACTAAAACTCTTTCATTCTCTCTTGGTAAAATCATTGATAACACACTAGTTTACCCATGTGATTCCATACTACCCAATCCAAAAAATGAGTTTCATATTACTATAAATCCATTTCAGAAGCTATTTCTAAAAATAATGATTCCAGTTCTATCAAAACACCTTAAATATGGTAATTAAAAATCAAAAATAAAATTATAAATTCATTTGAAATCATAAACCTTTTTAAATAATTTTATATAATACTTGAAGCGTTCAAAATTCACATATATTTTCAAAACCTCACTATAAAACAATAAATTTTCATTCAAAGCCATAAATCACTAGAAATCTGGGATTAACATCAAACATAAACCATTTCACGGAAAAAAATAAATAACACAAGCTAATGTTAATTATAAACTTATTTTTAATTTGTGGAGAACACCCTTAAATAATGTCACATGGCCCTAAAATTATCGTCAACAATTTTCCCTTCAATGATGGTCATCTTGATGAGTTAGAATAAGCCATCACACACTTAAGACATAATAAATTAAACCAAAACCACCATTAATCACCATATATTATTTCAACGCCACAAATATGGTTCCACTTGTCTACCAAAATGAATGAATATGGTTAAGAGAGGAAATAGGAAGAAGAAAACTCAATGAAATCAACTTATCTCAATCGAAAACACATTGAATCCAATATAAATACTCCAAGGATGGTTAGGGGAAGCTGAACCAAAAAGGGAGAATGGATTCACGTGATTGGGGAGGAAATATGAGAACCCACACCTAAAGTCATATTATGAGTAAAATGGTAACATTACAAATTTTACGTGACCAAGAATGTCTGCCTGTTTTGGCTGAAGAGTTTTGTAAATAATGATCTGACCATGTGGGTTCAATTGTCCACCAAAAATACAAGGTGAAATGTTATACCTAAGGGTCATAGGGTTTCCAAAACCATTGTCAAATACTGTGATACTACATTTTTATCCTTTTTAGACCACTCACGTGTTTAGAGACATGGTTTAAGAATCCATGGACTAACGGTGTGCCCCATATTATTTTCCTTAAAAAGTCCTCTATCAACCCCCGGTATATGGGAACTATATGAATTGGTAAAAATATAACTAAAATTTAAAAATAAAATTACAAGTTTCCCAAGGTGTGTGAAGCATTATTTTTACTTTTGTAAATCCCATTCAATAAAAATATTTATTCATAACTAGTAAGAGTGGTTTCTGGTCATCTGACTAACCTATAGTTAAAATAGCCAATATACATAATATCAATGTACAGGTAAAATAATAAATGTCACTCCAAAGGAAAAAATCACCATTTTTTTAAAAATTCTACACCCATATAAATCATTATCATGATCAATAATATATAAGTACTAGATGACTATATCATTTTCACGAACTACCTTTACTAGAGTGTCAGACCATGTGATTGTCCTAGTAGAAACACTTGAACCTATTTTTTAACTTACTCACCATGAGGATACCAAATGGGGATGACTAATTCCAGTTCACTGGGGAGGAAACCATGTCCTGAATGTGTGATCCAAAATTTTCTACACCCCTTCTTTGGGACTCCCATAATTAATATTTTATTGTGGAGTGGTGGATTTGGAGTATTATATAATGAATTTTTTCATCCTATTGTGTCCAAATTATGGTAAATATAGAGTAAAAAGAAATTTAAAATATAAGGTGTTTGATGTACAATTATGATGGAACCACATTTTTATTGCATGAAAATTTAAAAACCATTCCCATCATCAATTAATAAAATATCTAATTAATGTTTATTTAACAAATTAGCTCCACATAAAAAAATTAAAACATTCATAAATCCATTAATTGAAAGAAATTTAATAATATGGGGGATTTGGTAAAAATTTATTTGTGTAATGTTTTATATTCCATGAATATAATACTCTCAATAGAGAATAAATTGGATATATTTATAAAAAATATGATCTTTATTAGTAAAAAATAATCCTTCTATGGATGTAACATGGTGGATGTAAGGTTATTGTAGTTGTAACATCATAACAAGAAAATTATGATTGATATTTCAAATAAAAATATCATTATATTCCTTCAACATATAGGTAGTTATATGGTAGTGAAGAAATTATGACCATCTCGATATAATTTTTACAAGGATAATAATTCAATGATGTTTGAAGACTATAAGAATAATGTAAACTCATTTTAATAATTTTTCTTTATGATATTTATCATCACCTCTATAAATACATACGTGATAATTTTACCAGTTATTAGGAAACCAAATGATGTTGATATGAATGATTTCCACAATTAGTTTCCCTTCCTTAATATTCTAGGTAATAATAACAACTAATATTTATTTTTAAAATACATACTAAATAGAATGAAATAATTAGAGGTAGTGAAATTTGATTAAATCCTACTCTATGGGGGTTGTGTATATTTAAAAAATCAGATATAGAGGGATAGTGAAAATGGATCATGTATATGTTTATTTCTAAATTTAATGATTTTATTAAATGGGAATTTCTCAAACATACTTATTTTATCATTAAAGAGTGGCTGAATCAACATTTTCTGAACCATATTCACATATGGTACCAAATGTGACATCTTTATCATCACAATATTTAATTTTTTAGTATAACCCATGTTAATAAAACAAGGAACCTAAAAATAAGACAATTACAAAACATAAGAGGGTCTAAACTCTCTATGATTTTATACTGTCATTACTATGTGTGTATTAATTGTCCTAATAAAAAAGAATTATTTAAAGAGGATTTCCAATACATCTCTATCTGTATCTGTATTAGACTCCAAAATGTTTGAGATAGTTTTTTTGACAGGAAATGTGGAATCATTATTTGAGATTTGAGGATAAAATTTTAGTATTGGTTTAATTGAAATTATATTTATAAATATTATGTGAAATTTGCGGATAAGTCTTTTGAAAACATGTGGAAGCTGAACAAATGGATAAAAACGATGGACACAAGTTATAGATGGATAAAATAGAATTGATTAACAATATTTTATTGGAATTATTGATATGGATGTTTTGGAAACACCTTTAAGTATATTCTTAGATGATTTTTATGGATTAATTGAATCGATATGCAAATAATAAGAATAAGGTAATGATATTTTAGATTGAAGTCCTTTGGGTATAATTAAGCTATGACATAGTATATTAGGTTCTCTATAGGATTTATAGGGTATGTAAGATGCTATTCTGTAGTGGATTAAGACACATTTGAGGATGTGATCAATAGATCATTAGTGTCACTTGAAAATTAATTTTGTCACACCATGTAGAATTGGATAACTTATAATCATGATGAATTGTATACATTTACACTATAGTGGATTACATTCTCATGAAGTATTTGAATTTAGATGATTATCTGAATTTATTTTTCCAATATTATAGGATCTCATGCCACAATAAATTAATTTTATCCATTAGTAATTGTGAGTAAATAAGTTGGATGATATCATGTAATGATCAAGGGTGTGTTAAGGATAGGTTAAATGTGTAACAATATTTGAATATTCTGATAGGAATCCACAGCATTGCGAAGTATTACATGATAAAATAAAAAAATTGATCTCTTATCCTAGGACATATTAGAGAGTAAAATTATATAGTGGATGTATTGAAGATATTTTCTATGTGGTATGAAATTATTCATTCCATAGTAAGGACTTTGTATCCAATATTATAAACACAATAGGAAAATAAAATAAGTAATTAAGGCTCAAAATATTAGGTAAGGATTTGGAAGTAATAGATTTTTGTTTTTTTATTAGAGATATGGGACCCTTAATAGAATAATAATGTAATGTGATTTAATCAAGACCATTGTATTGAAATGAACGAGAAGATATCTATAAAAATATCTTTTTGTAGTTCTGGAGTAGTCTACATATAATGAACATATAAGATATTATTTTCTGAAAAAATGGGATTAATTATCTCTAGAAAATAAATTATAATATGAAGAAGGAATGGAACATGTAGATGTAATTTTCAATGAAATAGAAGATAAGATATAACTTTTGGATTGAAATGAAAGGAATTATAGAACTATTATGAATGTCACAAAATTTTGTTTCCATGAATTCACGTGGAATGTATATTCTATATAATTGGATGTTCAGAGTAGGCCTATGATGGATCATGTGGATATAAAAGGCTCCAAATCATACTTTTTTTTATCATTTACAATAGGTTATAGTATAATTTTCCAGTGAGAAAATTTTGTTTTCCAATAGAACTACTGTTATTAACATGGATCTTGTGAGGTAATTTATCCTAGGGATTTGATGCATCTATCCAAAAATATTTATTATTTAGTAAACCTATGTATAAAATGGATAATCCATATATTATATATTAATAATTTCAGTGCACTGCTACATTTTTAATAATATACACTATTTATTAGCCCGTAGTGGTGAACCTGGAAATAAATTATTTGTTCCTTGTTATTTACCATTTATATTATTCCCAACACAATATCTAATTTCAGAAATGAAACCCCAGATAATATTTTTTTAATGGTTGTTCATGTAAAAAATTAATTAGATAATATAATAATCAATAGAAAATGAGGAGAACCTTTTATGTTGGATGTTAAGATCTTTATGGAAACTTGGTTTTAAAAGGAATTTTTTAAAATTGGGAAAGTGTTTTATAAATTGGCTCACCCCACTCTCAGTGTATATATCACCAATTACTTTTGAAAGGCATATAATTTGAATCAAAGAAATGTATTATATTTTGAAACACATTTCTTATCTAACCTGGTAGAACTAGTTTTTATGTTAATGTAATAGTATGATCTTATATTCAAGGTAATCATAAAATATAGTAAAACATCATAAAATAAGTATAGGTTTTGTTGAATTCTATATTGTGGAACTGGTTTTGTGAAAAATGAAATCGTATTAACTAAATAAAATATTATAAAAAATGATGGTATATATGTTTTATATTATGATTATGTTTATATAAATAATTATACTATAGGAATGATGAATTATTCTAGTATGCCTAGTGAAACAAGTATTACTTATAATGATAATGTATTAATGAGGCAAAAGTGGAAATTTCCCTCCTATCAAATGAGATGGATCAAAAACTAAAAGAATAAAAAAATGATTCTTTGAATAGAATGAGTTTAATGAGATCAAAAATATATATTTAATATTGAGATTGAAAACTTGAGGAGTTTAAATAATATAGATATTTAATTGGATATAGATTAGAGGTAAAATGGATCATCAGTTACTAAATGGGATGTGATGTAATCCAAATTTGAAAAAATAAAATCGAATGTTACAGGAATGAATCTCAACTCTAATATGTTCATAATTTAAAATATAAGAAGAAATACCCCACTACTCATCTAAAATAATTATTTGAAGAGAGACAAAGGATAAAAATAGAATATATTTTCAATAACGTTTACATTTATCAAATGAACATTGATATAACAGATGAATGTTTTATTCTAGATTAACTCACCCATTCCTTTGAATATGTGATGTCCTGTGCAAATGTGTTCTAAAAGTAAATAATTGATCGTCATGATTTATGATGTAAAAAAATAAAAAATAATTATATGCTAATTTTAATTTAGACAAGAAATATATGGATGTTAATGCTAAGGATAAGTTAAAAATATATTTTCATTTATTATTTGATCATACATTAGTTGAAGAAAATGAATTTAAAGAAAAATATATCACATTTGAGGTATATAAATCACTCTAATAAAACCTATCAATCTAACCATACCTCTAGTAGACATTTTAATGAAAATTATATTGGTATTTATGGATGAAATCAATTTGATTGTATTAAAAATTTAGTCTCTATTAGAAATATATAGTCAAGGGATATTTAATGAATATTATCATAATGAATGTAATGAGAAAATGATCCCCAAAACTATTCCTTAGTTAAAAACCTCAAAGAGAGTCAAGAAAAGAACATGGAAGTAATATATGGGTCTATATATTTGAGAAACATAAAATGAAAATGTGAACGAAATTTCTCAAGATGATGTATTTTTTGATATGTATAACAAAACTAATTTGTATATATTGAGTATTAATAATGTATATAAACATAAAAATAAAACATTAATGGAGAAGTGAATCCATGGTGACAATGCGATTCAAGGAATAGAAATTTGTTCTATTGGGTTGGGAATAATAGAACACAAATATATAAGTGGAGATGATATTATATTCAATTAAATCATATTTTGATCTGAAGATGGACTCCAAATTTATATAAAATATGATAATGGAGGTCCATATTCATTAACCTTCATCCTTATCCCAAGGAAAATAAAAGGCACCCCTCAACCCAAACCGTTTATGTAACATAATATTTCCTTTGGATGGAACCTCAAATCCTTCATATAGATTTCATCTTGGTTGTGTCCATTATGAGGTTTTTTCAGCTGAATTTTGATTAATTTTTGAGCTTCAATGGGAAATGTATTATTGGTACATGGTTCATACAAACCATATGGTTTGGCATAGGGAGTCATGTTCACTATGATGGTGTAGTTGAGGGGGGTTATATGGTTTTACCAAACTGTGTATCTATACCCCCATAATAGTGCGTCCTCAACCAATGAGAAAATAAATGAATGGATTAAGTTAAAAAAATGTGTTTCTTAATCGTATTCCTCAATAAGAAGCATTTTCAGGGCACATGGATAGTGTACGGTTAGTACTAACAACACATCTTGGACTGGAAAACCATTAACATGAGATTTTACTCTCCCAAAAATTATTTAAAAAATATGAATTTCCAATTTTATGTTTCTATTTACCCTATATTTACATTAATAGGTTTTCAATGGACATAAAGTATCTATAGAATATTTTGTGGCCATCCAAACCAATTCTCTTTTAAATCTATGTTCCAGTGGAATTATGAATCCCAATTTAGTATGTGGATCTCGTATTATTCTTGATTTCATACGATCTCTTCATCTCCCCTTTAAATATATTTAAATACCTCTTTTTATGTATCTACTCATTTTTTATGGATTTTGATTCTAGTCTTCATTTATTTTTCTTCTTCCCCTCTATTATTCCTTAACATTATCATCATGGGTGTTGATTTATTCCTGTGATTAATGCTAGGTGGTTCCAAAATACTTTTCCTTATAATTATAACATTGAATTGGTTAATTAATTACGAAGGAGTTTGTAATTTATTTAGAAAATAATATTTTTGTGGATTTATGTTTTATTTTGAAATGTTCGTAGACATTTGTTAAAAAAAATTCAATGGATGTGAAATTGATGGCCATAATTGAGAATATTTATGGATTTATTTTGAATTTGATTAGATTATAATAATAAATGTTGATTCATGAGGAAAATATCTTATATTGAATGATTATTTGAAAATTTATGACTAAAGAAAACATATCATTTAGATTTTAATTGAAAATGCATGAGGAGAAATTGAAATTTGAAAATTGTATTGTGAATTGATTTGAAAAGATATATTTTCATATAATTGATTTGGTTATTAATAAAACCATATGGGATCTCGGGTAGATACTAGATTTATGGAACAATAAGACTAGGATTTCACTCCTAGAAATGTATTGATGATGAAAAATCTAACCTAACCATGAATTGCATGGTTTCCTATAATTGGGTCCCCTAATGGTGTGTAGATTGATTGCTCATAATGGGCCTCCATAAAAGGGTTTTGATTTAAATCTTCAAACATATGTTTTGATCCATGATCACTGATGAGTAGTGTGAAGATATTATTAATACAAACTAATATATCATATTGAATTTAACAATTTTTCTTTCATTGATTGATTTGACTATAAATTTCATTGATTATAGAATTTTTTATTTCATGATTGTAGATATATATATGTTTTTACAATAGAATTCTAATTTAATCTATTTTTTATTTGTTATCCATTTTCTCTATGAACGATTTTTTTTTAAAAATATGTAAATTCTATTCAATGCCATTTTTTACTTAAATTTAATGAATAATTGGTTTGTTATTACGGTATTGATTCTATAACACCTTGTGATACCCTAATGGTTTACTTATTTAACAAACATCAATTTACTTTAAGAATTTTTTGATTATCTTATTATGAGATCAAGTAATTGTAATGTTCTACTAGGACATATGTGATGTACATTATTCATGGTAAAATGAGTGTAAGAGGTGAGAGGTGGAGATTTGATACCCATATTTCATGAGTTTCACAATGTTTTATCATGCTAGATGCCAAGTATATAATGATTTACTATTTTGGGTTTTCTATAACTATTTCACTCTTCTACATTCCCCTTAAGGAGGGTTGATCATACCATCTTGTATGTTTTTTCATTTAATGTTTTTTTAAATAATTATACCGACTTGTTTCTTGTATTATTCTATGTGCTGGTCCCTAAACCATGGGGTTTGGAATGAACACCAAGATCTGTCCATGTGGGCTCGTGTATTAGGGTAATAGTGTATCCAGGATGGTACATGAAAATTTGGTATCAATGGGAGAGTTTTTCCATCTTTTAATGATGTTTGGTCTCAAATTTGTTTTCTTTGCAGAAAATAGGTAGGATTTTCATGAATCAATATATTGTTGCGAGCAAGATCATATCTAGTTCTCAACATAACATGATAGAAGTCATCGGGGGAATTTGGGAAAATTATTGTGTAGGGAAAAAATTATTTGAGTTTAGTATTTCTATACTATTTATTTAGGGACGCTGAAATTTAAAATTTAAAGTGTTTTCTGATGGAATTGATATACCTTCATATCTTTTTTGATTTGTTGTTCTTAGTAATCCTTCTGACAATTTAATGTTCATTGTTGATGTTTTTTAGCATCATTCACCTAAATATACATTTTAATATTCTCCATATGTATTCTATAAGTGAACCATTCTGAGTGAATCCTCTAGTGGTCTATAATATTTTATAAATCATTGTACACATTTTCCATGATATTGGAAAAGTATGTGAAGAAATTCTAGTTAATAATCAATTTTTGGAACCTTTGAGTGATGAATTGGGAACTCATTCTCAATAGTATCTTTTCTAGAAACCTATATTGTTCTAGGGAACTATTGATCCTCTTGAAGATACAAATGGATTGAAAAATATAGAGCTTCATTTTGAGTCCATGGAAATTCCTATTTTATTCAATTTTAAATGTGATAAATTTAAAATTGAGGGAAATTTTATGATATTTTGGATTCTATTGTGATGGTGAAGAATAATGGTGGACTGGAATAGAATGGATTTAGAGTTATTTTCATCAATAAATTCTATCTAGATATGATGATATAGGTATATTCTATGCAGTTAATCAACATTTAGTATGGTGATAGGACAGTGACATAGTATGCAAACAATTTTAATGAGTTTGTTAAATTTTCTCATTATGTGGTGAAAAATAGGAAAATTAAAGCCTAGTTATTTGGTATGGGAAATCATGATAATGTCTGATCTCAATTTTTCATGTTTATGGTCACTTCTTAAAATAATTTATTAGATATAGCATTCATGGATGAGAAAGACCTAGATTGTTATCTAGTGTTGACCGGATTTCCTTTTTTATTGTGAAATTTATTGAGAAAGTTTAATGCGAAGTTAATTTGTGAAGTTCCATGTGGTGGATCAATATTGATGCAATATTCTAGGAATCTTTTAGTTCCTGATATGGACCATATGAGTTACTTCCAGTGTGATGAGTTTAGACATTCGAAATGATTTTCCACTATGACATCGATGATCTATAGTTTTTGTGGTCACTTAGACCACTTACAAGAATTATTACATACATTTTATCCCATTAAAATTGGGACTAGCTCATCATCACATAAAATTACTATTATCCAGCCATATTCCTCATGAATAAAGGGAATCCAGCAATAAGAATCCAGAATTAATCTTCTTTATGTAGTGGAATAGTCTCTAGAGGAAGATATAATGGGTCTAGTGACTATTAGATGCACCATCACTATAGAATCATCCATAAAATTTTTTTATTTGATACCGGTGTATCTCACTCATTTATATTGATTGTCACTATGAACATGTCAAATATTTATATAGGGATTTTTTCTTAAGTGATGGATATTAATATGCCTATACAAATTAAGAGGGAGTTAGTTCTATGTTGTCCGCATTTTTTTTCTCTTTATCATAGATTGATCTTTCGGGGACATTTCTAGTCATCAATATTAAACATCAAAAAATAATTTTTAAGAACGATTGTTCCATTTCCAATAATATATGAATTAACTATTTTCATATGTTGTTCTTCTTGTTTTGTGCCCAAAGGGGTGTGTTGTGTTTCTAAGGGATAAAGGGACTATCCGTCAAGTAGATTATGACTGTCCATTTTGGATTTTCCTAGCATAATATTGACATTCACATTTAAATTTAATCTTGAATCATTGAAAAATTATTTCTACAAAGTAGTTATGATGTTTCTCGATGTGTTTATTTTAGATTTCTCTAGCTCACCGTCAGAATGGTAGGTGGATTTTTTTCATTAATTTAGTACCTGGTACTCATCTAGTATCTACACAATCAGACCAAATGGAATGAGAAATGTTTAAAAATATAATTACTCCATGGAATTATTTTCTAGTGAAGGGCGTTATTTTTCTGAGTGTGTCACCATTGGTTTCACCTGTTCTCTTCAGAAATAACGGTGAGAAAACACAACACCTCAGTGTTGATTATCGAATACTCAACCGAGTTATGGTAAAGAGAGGTATACAAAACCTCATATTGATGATCTGTTTGACTAGTTAAATGAGAAAAATAAATTATCAAATATTTTACATCATTTTAGTTATCACTAATTTATAATTAAAAGATTTTATAATTTAGATGGGCACCATTAATAGTTGGTATAACTATATTGAGTACCATGTTATAAAATTTCATTGAACCATTATTCCAGAAATTTATATGGATTTCATGAAATTAATATTCCATGAGTACCTTAATTAATTAGTTGTGGTACTTGTGAATAATATATTGTTTGACTCTTAAAAAAAGGGATGATCATGTGTGTCATATGTGATTCTCTCAAAAAATCATTTGAGATCGCAATATTTATATGAATTTTTCAAAGTGTAATTTGTTGAATCATGATGTTTATGTCTTATGAATGGTGGTATTAGTTCATAGTATCTTAGTTGATCATGAAAAGGCGATATTTGATATTCCATGTGAGACACCACATATTTTTTTGGGATTTTTATCTCATTGGTCTAGGCAGGATATTACTGGGGGTTTCATAAAAATTTCTTGATGTTTGATTCTCTAATGAATGGTCTTACTCAAAAACGTATTGACTCTCTAAAGGGGTGTTATATATCTAAGTAAATTTGATTAATAGAAACAAATTTCCACTTCTATGCTAGTGTTGAATCTTCTAGATGTTCGGAAGATCTATATGGTCCTTTTTGATACATGAGGTTCAAGGTTTTTACATGTTCTTTTGTAGAGTAATCATGTTCTTGCTTATGGATCAGAAAATATTACGCACATGAGAAGAATTATCTGATTCATGACCATAACCTCATAACTATGATCTATGGTTATATGTGTTGTCATCCTTACCTTTAAGATTAATGGTTTATCATTTATTCTAACCCCAAAATCATGATTTGTATCATCTTTCCAAAATATTTTAACAATCGATATAGGCTTTGGGTGAAGTACCTAATTTATTTTGATTTTGAAATTTCCTCCGCCACTAGTATGGAGAATGTTATAACATATGATATCAGTAAGAAAATAAAAATTTAGGACATGAAGGAATCATTTGAATAGTGGGATCTAATGGATTTATATTCTATGTTAAATTTTGGAGTTTAGGAGCATGATGCTGAAATTGTATTAGATAATTTTCAATTGACCAGTTCACTTATTAATAATTTTACTTAGAGAATCATATTGAGGAGCAATTTTGTTTAATGTGAAACTCTCTTTAAGGATGGGAGACCATATATTTATTGATGTTCAATTCTAATAGTATTCTATGGGTTCAGAATGATTTTTTGTGAATTTTTAATAATATGAAGGTTGTGTTGGGAATATTTCCATGATTATTAGTGGATGGTTTACATGGATAAGATAAATATATTTTATAATATGTGGAAATTATTATGGTTTCTAGGTATGAGATGATACATTACTAAGTATCTTTCATATTTCTATACATGTTAGTAGGGAAAAGATGATCACTATAGAAATTTAGGGTTGTTTAATCCACTTACTATTCTTAATTGGAATTGAGTTAATATAATTATGGACTTTGTTTTGGGTTTTCCTCATAAACCTTGTGAAGGAAAATAATATTGGTTGTGATCTACATGATTATTGAATTGGATAAAATTATACCCATTCATGGTAAATCAATCATTGTGTATGTGTAACATATCTATGTCCAAGATATTTTCAGACTGCATGTATTTCATTCCTCTTTATCTCTAAAAGATATCCACATTTTTTCCTTTCTTTCAGAGAGGCGTCTATGTGTAATTGGGATCTCAGGTACTTTTGATCAAGAAATATCATCTACTGACATATGGAAAAACAATATTAGCCAACCAGATTCTTGGGGACATGATATGTTCTTGAGCTCTCAATTTTGGTGGATCATAGGATTCCTAGATTGGACTTGATGAATTTTATTATAATAAAAATTACTTATCTACTATTTTAATGTCTCGTTTTGAGGTTGTGAAAATATCTATTGTGTATTCTGAATATTGTTTAAGCATCTTATGTTGGACCAAGTCTTTTCCAATAGATGATAAGGGTAAATTAATTAATTTGTTATATAATTTTAATAGAATGGACTCATTATTAATATTATGATTATCATAATCAATTAATTTTAATGTTTTCTTTTGGAGACTAGTTGTTCTTGAGTGTTCAACCTCAGTTTGGTCACATATGTCTTAGAAAATAGAGAATGAATTCAATATGGTTTTAGGATTATTTTTAAATTATTTAATGTGTTAGTATTGTGGCATGTGATTTATCTCATTCATAATAGTTGAATTCGAGTAAAAATATTTTCATTTTATCACAGCTCCAAAAAAAAATTCTAACACTTCACATGTCTTGAGGTGGGAGGATCTGCATGTCATGCTTGATTTACCCATGAGTAAACATCAAATATGAATAAAAATTTTTGAGGAAAATGTACTTTATGGGAGGATGATACCTTTTTTCTTGTGCTACAGAAACATGGTTTTGATTCGCCTGAGATGTGGGAGCATGAGATACTTATGAGAGATTAGTGTAATTACATTTTTGTTCATAAATCATATTGATTTTTATTTTGGGTATAAAGAGTGGTTAATTTTGGGGACTGATGTAACATCACATTACCTTATTTTAGGTACTCACGATCCCTTATATTAATCTATTATTGTTTGTGTCATTACTCATATTTATTTGGTGGATTTTTGATAATTTTGGAGTCTCTAGGGTTGGTTCCAAGTTTGTACACTGTTAGGGAAAAATTATAGGCTGGATTAGAAAATTGAGTTCCTTATGATGTTTCACTAGAGTGGGAGCCCATTTATACCACATCATATGGACATACCCCCCAAATTATATGACCTCAACTTGTGTACATAATCACAGTTTTTTTGTACAAAACAATCTATATATCCAAACCATGCACTCCTATCAGAAGATATTTAAGGGTTCACATTCGGCTCAAAGTTAGTTCTAAGAATATGGCACAATAAAATAAGCCGTGTGCAGTGGATTTTAATGCCCCAAAAATTAATTTCTAAATCATGGGATCCAATTTTATGTTTCTAATCACCCCCAACTCAACCATAATTTTATTTTTTTTTGGACATGAAGGCTCATTAAAGGATTCCTTTTTTCTTAAAACGATTTCCCTTTTGAATCAATGTTCAAGTGGAAAATTTGATCCCACTATGGTATGTGGATATCCTCTTATTTTCGATTTCTTCTGATCACCTCTTCTATGAATCATTGATATTGGTAGATCATCAAGTGATTGTTTGATATAATCTCTATATTAATGGATCTTAATTATATTATATATTTCATGAACTTTTTCACCTTTATTTATCATCCAAATTTACCTTATGGGTTTGGATTTGAACTCCTGAATAATTTTAGGTGGTATTAAACATGTATTTGTTAAAATTGAAACATTGAATTTTGTAATTTAATTGAAATGGGTTTCCAAAGATTTATTACCCATGATTTGAGGTGTTTTATGGTTTATTTTATAATGGTCAAGGAAGTTACGAAAAACACCCATGTATCAATGGATATTAAATTGATGGGTGGATTTGAGAAACTACAGGGCATGAACTTGATATTAATACAATTAATAGAATGAATATTGATTCATGAAAAAATAGATAAAATTAAATGATAATTTTAAAAAAACATGTTTCTTTAGTACCATTGATTTGGTTTTGAATTGAAAAGGCATGTTGAGAAACTAAAATTGAGAAATTGTATTTTGAAATCATTTTAAATGATTGATTTTACAAAGAATTATTTGTCGATATATTAAAGATCATGCAAGCATTGGTATTTATTATGCTATTAGGAAAACCATGCTAGGATCTAACCCTTAGTGATGGATTGATGATGACAACACTAACTATACCATGTTCAACATGATTACCTATAATGGGATCCCCTAACGAGGTGTAGACTTATTGTACATAATGGGGAGTTAATATGAGTATGAACAAATATGTTTTGTGTTGTGATCACTAATGAATACCCTATGGGCACTATATCCCAAAAAACATACCAAGGGGGTTTGACCCTGAGGTTTTTTTATTTGATTGGATTATACAATAAATTGACTTTAAAACTATTTAATTCATTCCATATAACTTATAAATGTGTATTATATAAAATATTAATTTCTTCATATCTTGATATACTATATATCATTTTTATATGAAGGGATTTTTTTTTACAAAATATGAAAATGTATTTCCAATAATTATTCTATTAAAATAGAATAAATAATTTGTTTGTTGATATGGTATTTTTTATGAGAAATTTAGGACGACCCTTATGGGATGTTTAGCTGACAACTTATCTTTTACATCAGGTATATTTAGATTATAATATTTTAGGTTCATGTAATGGGAAGGCACTAGTATGAGGTGGCAGATTTACTTGATCTATGTGACTTGGAGTAAGGGTATTGACTAGTGAATACATAATTGTAATGTTTCATGGGGATTATTGAGTTTTATCGTGTTATATTATATTTGATTTATAATGTCATGTTTTTTGTTTGTTTTACCTATTTGACTTTGGTAAATTTTCCTTGATCAGTATTGATCATACCAATATTTATATTTTATCCTTTCACTATATTGTGGAAAAAATTGAACCCAGTTGTTTCTCATATGATTCCAGATGCTAGTCACTAAACCATGGTAATCGGTAAATCCCTTCGGACCATGTTAGTCTCGTCTCTTGTTTTAGGGTATCAAGGTATCTAGGATTTTTTGAGACACATTAAATTTCTGTAACATGTGTAATGTTTTGGGGGAGATATAATTGAAAGTGTATGTGATATCAAAATAAAATGAAAATTATTTTAATAAAAAAATACTTCATCTAGAAATTGTATTCTATAATGAATGTTTTTTATGAATCAAGAGGTTTTTAGAGATCCTAAAATAAAGGGAAGTATGTTTAAAATACATCATGGAAAAATAAATTTGTTTCTTTATAAAAATTATATATTATAGTTTGTATCATTACATTTTTGGTGGATTTTATGTTAAATGAAGACAGCGAGTTACTATTCCATAAACACTATGTAATAACAGGATAAATTGGATTTTTCTACATGTATGAATTTTTTCACTTGTAAATATCCATATAATATTTGGTATCAACTGATTGTGATTTCCAGGAACGAAAATACTATTTTCCAAAAAATGTTTTATCAATATGTTACATACAATTTGTATAAAATCATAGTTTAATAAGTATGTTTTCAAATTTAGTTATTTCATTTTTATCTACTAATGGTTTGTGTAAATATTTGATGGATATCAAATATTTTATATAATTCAGAAATAAATAAGATCATGATAGTATGTTATTACTATTATTCATGATTATAATTGAAAATTTTCTAGAGTATAATAATGTGTATTTTTTTCTACACCAATTCTTGGATTAATGGATATGATATTTTTTTGATATCCAAAATTCTTAATGGTAAATTAAATGTATATATTTAATTATGTTTAAGATGATATCATGCAATTTTTCTTTGAGAAATATTTTTGGATTTGGATCATTCAATAGAAAAATTTTACAGTTGGTGTCAATACATAAGGATAAGATATTATTTACATATAGTGAGTCCAATAAATCTGTAAACCCTTTGGAATTTTAAATTAAAAAATTTTTTCAGCTAGATATTTTATATTTCTTCCATATTCCAAAAGGGAGATAATTTAATTATAAGTATTATATAATAAGTATATTTTTTATCCACTATTTTTTTCGTTTACTAGGGGTGGAATGAAAGGATATCTTGTCCAAAAAAATAAAATGGGTGAGATTATTGGAACCCTAAATGTTACTGTTATATTTTTTGACAAGAAACATGGAATCTATGTGTTGGATTAGAATAATAAATGTCCTTTCTAGATTTATTGATAAAAAATTTGAAATATTTATTTTAAATATCTTGATAATACATGTGGAATACTGTGGAAGCTTTCATAATGGACACCAATCATGAATACTAGTCGGGGATATCTCATATATTATTGTTTAATAAATTTATAATCAAAATAGATGACATGGAATTGTCATCAATTACTTCATGGTGATTCTTGGAGGATTTTAATTTATTTTTTGAATCTATTTTTTATGAATAAGAAAAATGTAAGGAGATAATGGAGTGGATTTTTTTAGAAGAATAACACTACACTGAAATTCATTAGGTTATACCACATGATGTGGATGGTATGTAATATTATACACCATAGAAGATGAAACAACACTATATGATGTGATAAGATATTATTCAATTTCATTGGAAGGTTTAGGAATATTATGTTGTAGAGAAAGTGAGAGGTTTCCTTCATCTTGAATAGTAGGCTTCCTTTTTCTAGAGAATCATTGAAACATGAAGGATTTGAATTATGCAGACTATATGAATTGATATTTTACATCACCAACATGTGATTATTTTTATTTAAAATATATATCATGCAATTAGTTATAGGACTAATGAATATCTAGTAGGTCATGTTGTGATTGTGTGTGAGTTATGGAGATTTTAATTTCCCAAAAATTATATATTTTGTTAATAGGATTCCACAACACAAAAAATTAATCCATGCCTGCAAAAAAAATTATCTATTATTACATTCCATAAAATATTATACTACACCATATTGATGGAATGAAGGAGATTGACTATGTCACCTTATAATTATCCTTCCATTGTCAAATAACATCATCCAAACTCATCTACATGTTTGGAAACTGAATTGAGTCAAGGCGTAAAATGTCTTGTTATTGTACTATTTTAAGGGAATTTTATAGACCCTTTCATAAAATGGGACACATGGATTAAAGAAAAAGTAATGATATTTAATCAAAAACATTTCATTGAAATGAATGAGAAAATATCTCTATAAAACTGCATATGTTAGTTCTAGAGAAGGAGTTAGAATAGAGAGAACATTATACATATGACATTCAAAGGAACACATGGGATTTATAATTTGCAATAAATAAGAGAGGAATAGAATTATGATTTGGAACTTATTAAAGAACATTCCAATGATTATGGATAAATGAGATCACTAATTTATAGTGAGTAAGTAAATTCCCGCAATATTTCAAAAATTATATGAGGGTTTTTCCATGACTACAAATCAAAAAATTATACCTATCAATATAATGTTCATAGAAGGTCAGATGTTTGTGAAAGCATAGGTCAGTTGGACCAAATAATACATGATTTATCATCTAAAATATGTCATACAATTATTGTCCTATGAAGAAAAAATTTTCTCCTTTGATAAAGTGAGTATGAGAGGGATGATGTTAGAGAATTGATCCTTGTGATATTATTCATCTTCATTTATTTTTCTTCAAGGTTAATATGACAAGGTAGGATCTATATATCCTATCACTATGTAGCGAGAATTACCTTTTATGTGAATTGAGACATTTTTGTTTTCATACTCCTTATACTAGACTGTAGTGATGAAAAAAATTAAGAACTTATGTATCCCTTATGATTTCATGATTATATTATAGAAAACACAATTTAAAAATAGAGAAATTAATATATATATATATATATATCTATATATATATTATCTATTGTAATGTTTTTCAAGATAAAGGGTAATGAGATCATCTAATCGTGAATATAAAAATAGGTGACCATTCTATGTAAGTGGTTACAATAATTTGGGTCATTGATTGTATAAAAAAGAAATGGGATTAAATTAGGAATGTTCTCAATAAGTTTATTCAACCCTATATCAAGGTGTGTCTCAGATAACACTATATAAGGGCATATAATCATTGAATTAAAATACCCCTTCATATATTAAGATGACTCATATGAACCTAACATCCCCATCAATAACCTGTATCGTGGTTACAAATGATAATGATAGAGAGGTTTAAATAAAACTCAATAGTTATGTGGATTTTCACTAAATTCATACACAACACCAAAACCGAAAGAATGGTGTTCCAATAATCTCAAAAATAATAAAAGATATATTCATAATTAATCATTCCATGATATATTATAAGCATAATAATATTCTTATTTTTATAAAAAAAATTAGTTGATTAATACCAAGATGTGGGAAGGTTAGTAAAACGCATCCAACATTTAGTAGAGAAACCACTAATTCATAGTCAGGGGAAGTGTTCATCAACACAAATAAGATTCTCCCAAATACATATACCTTGTAAAAACCTCATGGATGGAATTATAATCCCTATCAATGATCTATGTTATTATCACACATTATTCCATTATTTTATCTAGAATAAAAGTCATGGAATCCCATAATCATAAAAAAATTTCTCAATAATTCCCTTATTGAGGCTCACTAAAGTCATCAAAATATGAAAAATTATGTGATGATAATAAATATATTTATCGCTGCTAGTTACTCAACTGAGATTTATACTATTATTTTTTCAAAGAAAAAGATCGGAATGATAACTTATAAGAATGCATCATGCCTTTTAATATTCTATGAAATCATGATTATAAATACATTCATTGATATGTAGATTAAAATAATTTTTAGAAACACTTTATTCGAATATGAAATATCAAGCATTGGGTCCATAATGGATCTGACATGCTTCCAACCAAAAAAATTATTTATGTGTATAAAAAATGTGTGCAAAGATCACCTGAAAGAATCAAATTTAGAACATAATTTATATATATATTTTTACTCTAAATTCATGTTAGTTTTCTAAGACACAATTCTCAATGACCTTCTCAAAAGACTTTGGATCCATTCCCACAATAGTTCTATTATCGTATCACCAGTTCGTAATGTAATTTATTTTTGGGAATGTAAATTAACATTTTAATCCCACTTTATGTTTCATTTTATTTAATGTAAATGTGTTTCAATATGTTACTCTAGAAGGAGCTAGAAAATGTTGAATACCTCTAATATAATAGTTATATAAGTTTATTTCCTAAAATTGGAATTTTTATTTGGAGCAAGTTGAAAAAAATACATGGAAATAATAGGAAGTCCTTGAGGAATGGAAATTCGTTACTACTATAGTTTAAATGGTAATGAAAATGAATTCACAAGGCTATATGAATTTTTTTTAAAAGTGAAAAATAAATATGGATTGAGTTGTTCGAATTTTATGAAATATGAGTTTCTTCCATATTTATTTGAAATTTGTAGTACATACATTGAAGTTTCCTATATATCCATTCATGGATAGAAACCATGTTTTCTGAGTATAGGTTTTACCATCCTTGGATTACTATAGAATCATTGAATTGATGGAAAAATGGTCTGAGGATGCTACTATTTGTTATTTCACAGGTTTATTTGGTTCTCATATATTTGGTGAAAAGAAGAGTCCCATCGAAGTGATAATAAAAATGTATGATGGAAAAATCAATCATATAGTTTTTTGAGTTAATATTCATGATAAATTCTTGTTCTTATTACATATATTCTATTTTTATAATAGATTGTAGTTGTTGGTTTTATCAATGCATAAAAAAAACCTAGACAAGGAATGAAGGTTCCTTCCATTTTATCTCCATGTCAAAGATGTTGTTAATATGTAATTGAAATTTGATGGATAATGGGTTGGAGGTCTGATGAATCCATGAAGTATGTGATGTAATATCATTATTCATCTAATGAATTTAGATACTAAAAAGTGATCTAGAACTAAAAATAGATAATTTATAAATTCACCATTCCTTTCAAATGACATCATATTGATTTTCATATGACTTTGGAAGAATTATATAACCTCACACCTATTTTCCTTTGATTTCTATAAATTTAATTAATCTTTTAGATAATTCTTATGATTTCATTTACATTGAAAAATGAGTAAATGGATTTCAATGATAATATCAATTAGTTGGAGACATCATCACATTGTCGATCTTTATAATAGATACTTATACTTATAGTCCATACATATAGTTATAATATGGTTACCCCGTAAGTTCAATCTATATGGATTTTTGGAATGATAGTGAAATAAATCTACGACTTCAAAGCAAAGAATGATCAATGGGATATTTTAATAAAATTTATCAATACAGTAATTTTTCATTTTATACGGTGGATATAAAGGAAAAATATCTTGCCTGATTCCTGCTGTAGAACTACAATATGGAATGATTATCCTATAGAATGTTTAACTGAAAACTCAAGATAGGGGTGAGTCAGTTTCATAAATTTTTAGAAATTAAATTTCACCATCTTCGATGTATGTGGGTTCGTAAATTTTCCTTAATAAAATAAGAGATTAAAAATAAATAATTTTAGTATAAAAATATTGATCACAATATATTTATAGTGGTTTAAGGAATTGAAATCCCCTATAACACTCCACAATCATTTTACTCCACTAGCTTGGTGATTTTCACTATGGAATCCCATATTATGGGGCTCCAAGTTGAGACCTTCTACTGTTAATTTTTCAAAAGCCAAAATATACTTCAAACAGAATCTTTATTTATAAGACCACGCAATTATTATAGCATGATTACATTAAATGTGTGTAGATAATATAGATATGAACGAACATTAATGTATGTTATCCTCACAAAGTTCAACGAAGAAACAATCAGTATCTAGTGATACATCCTGAGAAGATTATGTTCTTAAAATAATAGTTGTATATGATTTTTTTAACTGATAAAATTGTTACCCTAGAATGTGAGATTAATATGATATTTTCTACATGTAAATATTTTATTTTTTATCATTATAAGTGAATCTGTATATTCATTCTCATCCCTATTTCAATTTATCTTCATGAAAGTGCTTACTCATTATTTTTATATCCCCAATTTTTTTTTGAACATTAGAATATGTAAAACTAACAATGGTTGAGTAAATAATATACTGAAAAGATTATGTCAAAGTATCTTAATGTAATGTTTCTATTTATTATAAATATTGATTATACTTCTACAATAATGATGTCATAAATTATTTTTTAGGTCATTTCACTCCTAAAAAATGGAACTTTATAAAAAGTGATTATTACACAAGTAGAATAATTCATTGATGATGTTATTAATAGAATGAAATGATTTATCGTGATATTACAATATCAAAAAAAATAAATCAAGATAAAACTCACAAAATATTGTTCATTATAAGACAACAAACTAATAGAACTTTTCTTGTAAAATAAATTTTTGTGAGGCTTAGTAAGATAAAACTAATATATTACATCTATGATGAATAAGATGAACTGAAATAAAATTTAAAAAGAATAATTCTTCATCATAATAGAATTATGTTATTGATGTGTGATACATAAATTTCAATACATTTCTTGGTTATAACAAGATACGATTTTATAAATATCCTTTATGTATCATTAAGACATTTAATAACAACTCTATAATTGAAAAACATTTCTTTGAACATTTAATAGCTAGTCAATTTTCTCTAGAAGATAATATAACAGGTAGTATGAAAAATTTTCAACATTTATTTTTTTTACTCTTAGAAGGAGGATGATATATATTCAAAAATAAATTTTTTTAGGAAAAAATACTTTTTTGTTGACTGAACATTTTACTCAGAATAATATAATCACATATATTATGTTTCAAATAAACTCTTTAGAAAAATGTTACGCAGTTATTAGAAAATAAAATATTAATAAAAATTAAGATAAACTCATTAGAATAAATGTAATGATATTTTTTAATAATAAAAACCCATAAAACACTGATATGTTTTAAAAATATAAGTTTTTTCAACAAGATATTTAGAGGCTTGGTCGATATGTTATTTAATGATTCTTTTGATGTAATATGTGGTTGAGAATATGGGACATACTCTCGTGAGAATCATATGTGTAAAATGGAATTCTCATAAACTCTATAATGTAAATAATCTCATATTGTATGTCATTATAAATAGAAGAATATATTTTCACATTATATGAAATTGAAATCACAATCCTTTCGAAATAATTGTATCTTTGAATCAATAGTCTTTTGATGATGTGAAATAAGATACTAAAATTTTAAGGACATCTAAAAAAAATTGATTATTTTTTGTGCATTCATGTTCACGATACTAGGATGTTTTTATTCTATTCATGATTCAATTATAAGACAAAAATAATATATATGTGGAGAGACTTATGAAAAAAAATCAAGGAGAATGTGTACCTATAATAAATTATGAATTCCAGGAATAATTGTAAGAATTTAAAAGGGAATAAATGTTCATAAAATATTAAATAAAATTAATTAAATAAACCCCATTTATAGGATAATAAACATAGATTATTTATAATTCCTCAATGTTAAAAATTAATTGATCTTGCGTTATGTCAATAATCTGACTGTCATTCACATCGAAGATCTTTTGAGGTCTAGTGATTTAGGGGATTCTTCCATAACTATTCCTAACAACAAAAATATTACAAACTAGACAATTATACTCACAATAAATTTTTTCATAAAACAATAAATGATTAAATTGAAACATGGTTTTGTTTCATGTTTAGACATCATAACTTTTCCTTGATCCCATCCATGACTCCGTTATTCTTAAATTCCTTTGAAAACATTTCAAAACATTGGATGAGAATAAATTTCTCAGTAAGGTATACAAAAATAATGAAAACATTTAGTCTTGAGAAAACATTTAAATCATTATTATTTTTTCATAATTTAATAAATTTCATCTTTAAGAAGTAGTAAATACACTTCACTAAATATAATCTCATTGGATACAATTTTTTCAAGAAAAATATTACCTTAAAACACATTCAAATCAACATATAACATATAAAGGTAACTTGGGACATGATCATACTTAAATGGATTAACCATTTGGCCAGATTCCATATATTTCACTCTTATATTTGGAATAGCCATATTATCTACTTCCATATACAACGCATTGAAGAGTATAATCTAACCACCCATCCTGGGTTAATCATGGAACCAACCATATATGGTTTATTATGTAACCACTCTTATATGGATAACAATATAACAACCCATAAAATTTCCATGTATCATTATATAACCATAACACATAAAACATTGCAATTAATAAAATTTCAATCATAAAATTTCATTTCCATTTACAAGAAATTATTTCATGATATTCAAATAGTCAATCAACTTTCAAAACCATTTTCGATACCTAACCTCCCAAAAATGGAATAAGGGGTTCATTTTCCTTTTAAATACATTAATTATTTTATAGGAATCCAAATATCAAATAACAGTATGACTTTAGAGAAATCATTGGTTCCACATACATTCAAAAAACATTCCTTTTTTAATTTTCTAATTTAAAATTCTTTTTATTAAATTATTACATTTCAAAACCATTTAATTAATTAAATGTAAAATGGTTTTATTATACACCTTATAATATTAGGTGGTGTATAACATCAAACCATTCCTCAAAAAATGAGATTGAGATGAAGACCATTACCATGTGTTCAATTCATCAAGTATATTCCTTATTTTTCCTGAAAAATAAAATCGGGTTCATTTATAATTAATTGTTATCCTTTTTAATGTTTATTATTCCTTTTATTTCACGTATTTATATTGTTATAATAATATTTAATTATTTGTTTTGATGTCAGATGTTTTTTCGATATGCAATACTTGAGTCGAAAATGAACTTGGTACGATGTTAATTTTCAAATTGGTCATAATTAAATCATATCAAGAATACTATTAATGAAATTTTTATCATTCTAGTAAAAAAAGTATACTTTTAATTCAATACATGAAATATGGTAATAAAAATTGAACAATGTTAAATTCAATTGGACGGTAAGTCATATGTATGTTTGATTAACATTTTCCATTTTTCATTGATCATTATAGAAACATGGTAATTATTATTTTATCTGCCTAGAATGATAATTAAATCATTTATATCATATTAAACTTTTAAATTGAATTATATATATCATAAAATTCCAATAATTAATAGAAACTAGTCACATCGCTTCATGGAGGTGATATGTCACATGTATGAACAAATGACGTTATTATTTTTATGCACATGGAAAGTAAGAACCTAATTGATATATTATTATCATATAATAATTAATATGTCATTAATATCAAATATTAACATTAATTAAAATTTTAAAATGAATTTGGAGAGGGGGTTATGGTTCATGAATTATATAGGTTCGTGGATGTGATAGTTCACATGTATGCACAAAAAATTAAATTAATTCCCATTTAATAGAAGTTGAGATAGATTCAGGTTATGATATTAACATAATAAAAAATAACTATGTTTATGATTCTAGATTTATTATCTCATCTTTTTTGGAGGATATTTGAAATAACTCGAAGAATAAATAAAATAGAAACACTTAAATAAAAACCATACATTTCATTTTGATGATCACATTTCTTAACATCATATCACCTATAAAGAGGCTTCTATAACAAAAACATGATTAAATATTGTGGGGATGTAATCTAGGAAGGATTTTGGGTAGGTATTGTCCAAAAAAATGTTTTCTAAATGTGATTAATAGAGTGTAATGGGTTTAGTTTTATAGGAGTGGGGAGGGGACCCTTGGAATTATTTATAGTATTAAATTAATATAAATTCAAATTCAATTGAAAATGGGTTCAAACTCATTTATTTAGAACATAGGATGAGTATAAATCACAATATAATCATATAATTATAATTATACAATTTTTGAATCATTTTTAATCCTTATAGTTTTTTGTTCTTTTTTACTCTTATAATTTGGTGAAGTAATTTACACATTCAGAGTTAAATTAATTACCAAATAATGACAAATGAAAAATTAATGATTGAATAATTAAATTTATGTAAAATTATAAACTATTTGGTTGAATCATGTATTTTTAGAAATTTTATATCATTTAATTACCAATTTTATATTTTAAGTTATTAATTATGTCAATTTGGATAGTAAACATTACATGAATATTTAAAAAAATAATTACTTGATTACTTAGAAAAATAGACAATATCTAATCTATAATATGTAAAATTCATATATAAAATTCCTAGATGACATAACATATTTTAAATTTAATTTATTTTAATATTATTAATATCATTTATTTGATTCCTTCTTTAATAAATCTATTACTACAACATCATTGTGTAAAAATTAAATCTCATTTTATAACTCCTAAAAATAAAAAATAAATTTCCATCAATGAAGTAATATTTTAATATGTATAAGTATTATTTATATTTGAATATATCAGTATATAAACCCTTATTAAAATTTTTATAACTATGGGAGACAAGATTATGATATCTCTCTATTTACTTTAAATAAAATGATATAAGTGTCATAATCATACCCATGTGGCTTCGAACGGCCACAATTTCATCCAAAGTAATTTTTATGTAAAACATAAGTCATCCATTAATATCAGACCAAATTTTTTGGTAGTTTGATAATATTTAAAATATTATCTTATCCATTAATTACCTGATTTACCCTTAATTGTGGTAATAAACACAATTTCTAAAATTACTATTCATAATTTCTTAAAATAAAAGGGACCTATTCACATAATTAGGTCCTTATGATTAAAAATATGGAATCTATTTTTCCAAATTCAAAATATATAATTGGAAAAAATTATATAAAAATTAATCACGTTGACAGAATGAGAAAACTAGTTTATAGAGTAAAATGTTTAAAAGATCACATAGTTTTTCTATTTAATTTTTTTTAAATGAATCCAATGAACTGCATTGAATTTAATGATTAAAAATTAATATAATTATACCATAAATACATGTAAAAGGATAATCTAACACTATAAATAAGTTAGATGAAAACGTTGTTTGGAATTAAAATGCATTATTTTTTACTATTCAATAACATTGTATTTAATTGAAAAAATAAAAAAAATAGACCAATGAAATTTTTGATGTAACTATTATAATTAATAAATTTAATTTGTCAAATAGAACATATAAAAGACACAAAAATAATATTATAATAGTATTCTTCATAAAAAGTCATTAAAACTACCTTGTAAATAAATTATGGTATTTTATGCTTAAAATTGTATTTATTATCATTTTAATCCTATTGAATTTATTGAATAAAGTAAAAATATTTAATAAACATGTGTACACATAATATAGTTAGTTATATTTATTCTCTCCCACACAATGACTAAGTGATTTCTATCACTTAATATTAAAATATATTAATTTTCAGAATAATTAAATCTTGTGTGAAACATAAGATTTTGGAGAAACAAATTGTTGTCTATTGAGTAAGATATCAAAAATAGCATCCCCATTAATGTAAAGATGATATGTAATTCATATATATTAATAGATATGATAAATTTTTATTTTATAATTACATTTGATGTTATATCCTTCCCCCAATTTGGAAATTGTGGCCTCGCAGTTTTATTTACATATCAAATAAGTAGGGTATTTCTACCTCAAATAATCATTATATTCCAATTATGCCTCTTCAAACATATAGATTTTCCACAAAACTGTAACCTAATGAATATCTTATTCCATAGAACATTCTCACTATAGAAAATAATCTGGACTGGTTGTTCCTCATATGAATGATTCTCACCCAACTAAACTACTTTTGGACACAAAACATGAGATGGATCTGTCATATACATTCATAACATTAAAAAATAAAAAATATTTTGTACCTGGGATAGACATGATTTTAAATACACTCTTTAGGAAACTAATCTTACTTTATATATGATTTCAAAGTGTCTAATTAATGGTGGTCATATATTCACTTTATTACCGAAACACATGACACTTTTCAAGGTGAGAATTTGAGAAAAAAATGATCACCTACCTTGAAAGAATTATCTATCCTCTAGTTTTCCAAAAAACAATTTCTCCTACTATGTAATGCCCTCATATGTCTATGAATCAATTAAACCGTCTCTTTCATTTCCTCTACCAATTATTATCCTATCAATTTCCATTCACCCACTTCATCAAAAAATATAGAGTTCGACACTACTTTCCATATAATGCCTCAAATGGTTCCATATGTATACTGTAAGGAAAACAGTTATTATAAGAAACTCCCACAAAGAAATATATTGACCCCAACATCCCCGGTAATCCATCAAACATTCACATAGAATATCCTTCAATTTAAAAATTGTTCTTTCTGAATTCCCATCTGATTGAGGAAGAAATGGTGTACTGAAATTTAATTTAGTACCCAACACCATCGGAAGGATTTTACAAAATATAGAAGTGAACCTAGGATTAATATCAGATATAGTAGAGAGGGTGACTCCATGTAACTGAACTATCAATTTAACATACATTCAAGAAAGTTGATCTAGGGATAGCGTATCTCAAATAAGAACAAAATGAACAGATTTAGTCAATCGATCAAAAATATCTCAGATCACATTGTTACGTTGATAAGTTTTTTTTAATACCACTACGAAATCCATGAATATATTTTTCCATTTCCACTAAATCACTGGGAAAGGATAAATCATCCCCTTCAGTTATTCCAGCTCTTCATTGGACTGTTGAAAAATCAAACATCTCAAGGTAAAGTAAACAATATAACTTTTTATTACTACCTAACAGTAATACTTTATAAGGTCTATATACATCTATGTGTTCCCAAATGAACTAAAAATAGAGAACAATGAGATTCACATAACAAATATTTCTTCAAATATTAACCACACAACACGCATAATATATTTCCAAATCTCATAACACAATCATTATCATTTATAAATTCAGGTAATATATACTTCTAAACCAAATCTACCTTTTTTCTGCAACTTCATGTTTTCTTTCTATGATTTATATATTTAGTTGGATAGAGATGATTTCATTACCATATAAAACAAGATAGGGGAATTTCTTTCACCAACAACATCCAAGACAATGTTCTTCAAATCATTAAATAAAGGATCTCATTCCAAACATATCTTGTTTAATGTAGCATTACATTTTTTAATCAAATCATCTTCCAATTTATTTTCTTTTTATAGATGGTAATTAATCGTGAAATCATAATACCTGATTAATTAAAGATATATCATTCATATCATGTTCAATTTTTTCTGAGTGGATATATAGATAAATATTTTGTGATAAGATTTTATTTCACACAATACTCCATTAAAATAATACCTCCAAAACATTATACAGAAAAAAAATAAGTTAATTCCAAATCATGTGGAATGTAATATAAATAATGATATTTCAACTATTGTGAATAATAAGAAATTACCTGATCATTTTGTGTTAGGACACAACCAATTTCATTCAATGAATCATTATTATAGGTAACAAATTCACCATTATTGGAGGGCATGGACAATACAGGGGCATTTATGAATTTTATTTTCAGTTTTGGAAAACAATCATCAGATAATATTCTCTATATATACTTAACAGAATCACATGTTATATTTATTAGTGGGCTAGATAATTGAGAGATTTTTTCAAAAATCATTCAGTAGTAACCTATTAATTCCTGAAAACTATGAATCACTATGATATTTGTAGGTCTTTCCGACACTTCAAAAACTTTTTTTAAGAAGGGTCAATGGTTATTCCATCTTTTGAAACAATATGACCAAGGAATGAAATTTTTTACAACCAAAATTCACTCTTACTAAACATTCCATTGAGATACTTTTATTTTTATGTTTTCAAAATAATCCTTATGGGAGTTTCATGTTATTCTCAAATTTTAGAATATACCAAAATATCATTTATACACACAACAAAAAACTAATCAAAAAATGACAAAATCCCCCATTCATGATATTCATAAATAGAAGGGGTGAATAAGATAACCCAATGGGTATAACTAAAAAATCGTAATGCCCATATCTCATTCGTAATGATGTCTTTGGAATTTTATCCACTTTCACCTTCAACTGAGGTACAACGACCTTAAATCAATCTTTGAAAAAAAATTGATCTCTATAGAGATGTTCAAATAAATCTTCAATAGGAAGAAACTGATATTTTTTTTAATAGTGATTTTATTCATGGCTCTTTTATCAATTAATGTTACCATAGAAAAATCTTTCTTTTTCATAAAACAAATATAAGAATTCCATGTTGATGTGATAGGTTTAATGAAACCATTATCAATATATTATGGCATTTGGATTTTCAATTACTCCATTTCTACATTATCTATTCGATAAGGGGGGTTAGAAATAGTCTTAGAATTATGAACAAAATAAATAATAAATTAAATCTCCCAATTAAGAAAAATACCAGTAAATTTATCAAGAAAGAAATCTGTAAATTCATTCACTACCAAGATGTCACTAATCATAACTGCTTCTTTCTTTTCAACAACATGATCTAAATAACATTAACTACAATCTTTAATCAATCTCTCAGCTTCATGGTATGTTATCAATGGTATAAAATCATTGAATAAAACATTATTGTTTTTTTAATATATTTTATCATGATAAATTGAAATCCAATCCATAACCAAAATTATATCAAATTACACTACAGGAAGTTTAACAATATTTATAGGAAAAAACATCCCACCAATGATAATATGATGATTCCCATCAATCATAAAAGCTTTAGTACTTCCATTTGATGTTTTTACCAAATTTTTAATATCACATTTGTGAGCCAATATTTCCAATTCACATTAAAATGTCTCCAAAATGATTGAATGTAAAGATCCAGAGTCAAAAAGAGTATTGACATATTTTTAAGAATCAAATATCATATATATCACAACTTCATTTGATGGTCCCATAATAACTATAGTAGTAGCAGATGATTTTTCATTCCCTTCTTCTTTCAAACCTACTGGTTTTCACTATCGGTAATTATCTTTGGACACACATTTTCATTATTCCCTAACCCATTTCAACAAAATCATATTACAACCACCTTTTAATTTCATTCCAGATCACCACACTTGTATTCACGAGTAATATGACCTGTCTTTCCACATCAGAAGAACTTCTAAAACATTGAGACACATTCTCCATGATGATTTCTACCACACCTCTCACAAGATGGAGATTTAGTTTTTGTACCTCCAAACTCTTTGATTAATGCTTTCCAATTTCCTTCCAAATTAATAACATATTTTTCCTTCTCTCTTGAAATAAAATTATCATCAAAAACCTTCATTTAAACCTTCTTAGCACATCAAAAAAGTAGTTGATATCTTTTAAACATCTGAGAAGCTAATTCCCTTCAATATTTTGGATCGAATTATAAGTAAAACTAATTTATCATACTGTCAATATCCTGGATAAATTTTTGGATGTACCTCATCAGGACACGACCCATGTCGAGTCGCAACCAGCAACTACCCCAAGCCTATCTCCATAAGAGAAGGGGTGGCAATAAGCATAGAAGGAACAACAGAATTGGATAGGTCATTTCCTAAGAACCTCTACACACAAACACATCCATCCCAATGAAAAAGTGAAGTGGTAAAGGAACAAAAAGATAAAAAAATTATTTAAATAAACAAAAACAAGCATGAACCACTATACAGTACAAGTATGGTACAGTAAAGTGAATGGTAAAAGGAGAAAAATACATACCCAACCAGAAAAGATCCACAACCTAGTAGCAACTAAAATGTAAAATAACTAAGACATCCCCACTCCTGGAATCCAAGAAATTACCATCATATGTGGTCCAAGCGCCCGTATCCCTATTCTCATATAATGTCACAATAAACCATTATATTATCTTAATATTTCATGACACGTGCGGGAAAATCCCATCTAGGGGTGAGTATAAAAATAAACAGTAGGATTCCCCAAAAAGGCGATGGGTGAGCCATAAGGGATACTCATAAAAAAGATCATCAGAATATAGTATGAGGTACAATAAATTGAGTGCTTATAAACCCAATAAGAGAGTGAACTTAAACTCATCCAAACACAAGGAGATAGAAATGGTGTGAAAATGTACTTCTCATCAAGTATTCTCTACCTATAGTAGGATAGTAGACTCATCCAACCACGAGAATCTATACATGAAAAGAACATGACATACACCATGTGTCTTTGGATTTATTGGAAAGAGAGTAACCAAAGCCTAATGACTGAGAACTAAAAATATATATATATATATATATATATATATATATTCACAGCTAATGAAAAAACAAGATAGTAAGGGGATATCCATCACCATGCTCAGACCAATAAAGTGAGCAACCAACAGTCCTAGAAGTAACAACCATTGATGCCTATAATCCCATACATCTAATATGAACTTAAATTCAAAAGGGACTCAATCACCACACCATAACAATATCCTCTATGGGTGGCACTATATCACCCCCACGGTTTGAGGTCACATTATATAAATGTGTCTGAGTGGGAAAAGCATCCATCTTACTAATGAGTCCAAAGGTACATCGAATCTTGCCTCATCACTATGTCAGATAGTCATGAGGTCTTGTCTCATGTTCTAGGATCCATGCCCATCCCGACGAGAGGGTTCCACTCTAGTCATCAGGTATCCATGGCCTAGTAAGTCAGGGGGGATCATCACCTGGAAGTCTACGTGGACCCACTTCCCAACCCTACGGAAGGGTAATATGGTGGAGGGTACTTCTTGAAATGTTTTGTCGATAGGAAACACTACCCATACCCACATAAGGGTACTATGTTAAAGGGTATGTGGAACTACCATCAGGGAACCCATTGAATAGCCCTAGAGGAGGGTATGTCTGGAAGTGCTCTAGCCATTTTTTCTCTGATCTCAGTCACCATCAGACATCGCCTGGAAAAGGTGTCATACCTAGACCATCACACATCACAACTCAAAATCCAGTATATAGGGAATCATCATGTATTATGTGAAAAACACTCATGATATGCTAATCTCATGCCAAAACCAGAGTTCAAAAGAAGGTGGTATGGGAGGTCGAAGATTCATAATGTGATTCATAGAACGTGTGAGGAACAAACAACATGTGGCCCCACCTCATCAACTGGTCATGTACCAATCCATTCTTCTGTACTAATCTGTGATCTAGAACCCCTATGCATGCCAATATGGACCTCACCTTATCACATTACATAATGTTGAATTTTATTCAAGAACTCACTTCCTTTTACATTAAGGATCTTTCAAAGTTTAGAATTTTTGAGAACTAGGATATAATACATAAATTAAATTACACATTTATACAAATCATAAAACAAAAAACATTATCTATTTATTCCAAAATATAATTAATTTCAAATAAAAAATTGTTTTCTTTGAAAAATATTCATAACATTAAACTTGACATCCTTATTTTTCTAACACAACATTACAACCACTGAAAATAATTTAAGAACCTAGGATGAGCACAAAAATATTACTAAGGGACGAGAAATATGGATATATTACATTAGTACCTTAATACATGAATGTAAATGAAATGGATTTAAAAAAGATATACTTGTAACCAATATATACTTATTTTGTGAAACATGAGATTTCCACAAGATTTCCCGAAAAGATAATGTAAAAAAATAGAACCATAAAGGTATATTGGGGAATTTTTGCATAATCATTTAACCCTCTCGACTTCCTTATGATTCGTAACCCTTACTGCTACCTTACAATTTACGCCTCACAACTACCTTATTGTGTTACCGTCATAATTACACTTGGAGTAAACAGGTGGCGAACTCCAACTAAAACATACCCAATGAATTGGAGGGATATATAGGTCCAAACCATTATCATAAAAAATTCCCATGATCTATAATATAATCATAATATATGAATATTTCAATAAAAACATTGCTTCTAAATTTTGTAAAATAGGATTTTCAGAGATGATTTTAAAGGAAAATCCCCGTAGAAATAAAATATAATTGATGTGAGACTTAATAGATTTGATATAATATGTATATAAACTATAGAAAAAAATAATTAAATATAATATAAACAAAATTAATCACACAAGAAATTATAATACTAGATAATTAATGATGTAAAAGTTTATCCTAAAGAATGGAATTTGGGTTATAAATTCGCTTACCTCAGGTTTGTCATACTTGAAACATTTTTAAAACACATGTATAATTATCAAAAGTTTGGTAATAGTATCTTAAAAAAACAAATTAATTTTTATAACACCTTATATGATAATTTTATAACATCATTTTCCCTTTAATTAGTAGTATTTTTTTCCTTCCATAGTTTCGGGTGTGTTCTTTACATTATTTCCATGGCCAGTTTGTATTTGATTTTTGTATCGTATGGAAATTAAATTCTAGAAATGGAATGAAATGGAATTCATATGATTCCATAATATTAAATGATTCCATAAATAACTTTTTTATGTTGATTGAGGATAAATCATTACATTAATGTTTAGTGATATCTATTCAGATCATTTAGGCTGTTAATTGAGAATCAGAAAATATTATCATTATATAACATGCTATTATGTACATATTATAACTATAGAAAATTAAAAATGAGATATAATATACTTTAAAATCTGTTTCACCATTAAAATGGTTTCATAACCCGTTCTAATGTAATTAAATGAAATTGAAGACACATCATCCATGATGTCGGTAAGTTGAGATATCATAGACGATGTTTTTTTTGTAGAATAAGAGGATGGGAAGAGGAATAATGTTGACTAATTTTACATAAACATTATAATAATAAAACATATATATAATATGATATCTTTCATGAATCGTTTTATAAGGGGTGGAGATGAGAGTACAAGAAATGATAATAATTGAAAAGAAAACCCAAGAAAATGAATGAGGATCATACCTCTTGATCTCTTCCCCATGAGATCCTCTTTAAGGCCCTTGGTTTTGGAATTTTATTAAGGCCAGAAGGTCATGGATGTGGGGAAGAAGCTTGGGAAGTATAGATGGTAGAAAATAGGGAATGATCAATGATTGTGTGGTGTGAGAGGAAGACGGTGGTGAGGGTTTTATTTATAATGGAGGAGATGAGGGGTTTTATATTATTTTAATCATTAGTTTTATATTTCTTCTAATGACTATGAATATTTTTTATTATTTTGACCCAATAAAGTTATTAAATTATATCTGTTCAATAAAATGTCCATTTACATCATCAATGACTCATTAATGATTCATAAATACATTTTTTAGCATATTTTGTTAATTACTGTATTTCAATATTCTCCAAAAATTCATGTATTTCAGAAAAACCTTAATATGTAACTGTAATAATTTTTCATTTTATAAAATTAAAAAATGAACTCCACTTTATGAAAATATTTTTCTAAATATTATTAACTTAACTTTTAAATAAAATCATAACTTATTCAGACAATTTCAATTGTAAAACTGTATATAATTATATTTTACCTTGAAATGTTAATGAAGATATCCTTATCTTCTAACCATAAGACAAAAAATTAAATACATTTACTATTCATAAGGGATGTATTACTATTCACATTACCATTTATAAGGGTATGTAACTATTCAACAAAAAAATAATTTAATTTTATCAGACTCTAATGAACTTACTAATCAAAACCATATTTCATGACATGTCCTCAGGGCCCATGTCGTGACTACCCCATGCCCGCCTTCCATAGGCCAGGGGTTGGCGACTAGAACCAAAGGCGCAAATCTCGATAAAATGGAATACATTGCCTTTATAAAGTAAAACAAACACCACATAGTAGACAAGTTGTAGTAAACAGTATGTAAACTGAGTACAAATGTAAGTTCTTGAAAGTAAGAGGGCCAGAATTCAAACCCAACTGAATGTAAAGTACAAATGAAAAGAGAGTACAACGACAGAAAAGTAAAGCAGCAACATTGATCCATCCTCTGGAAATCCCTCATGAAGGGTGGCTATAGTTAGTCTCCTCCGCTCCTCGGCTCCAGACGTCCGCCCCATGTACGTCTCATCCAGTAATCCAACTCTAGGTACCGTCCATCTCTATGAGCTCCTACCTAGATCAGCGTTTTCTGTCGTCGGCATCCAACACAACATTGTGCGGGCATAGCCCGTGAAAGGGTGAGTATACGCTAGTTAGTAGGGACCCCAAGACCCCCGAAGGTCTCCCAGAATCCAAGTAGGATTAACCACAATGGAAAGATATATTCATGATGTAAAAACCATCTCTGCTTAGGTATATTCCCATACATATACCTAAGTCATCAATTCTAGCTCGTCTCTAGCACACGAGCCCATGTAAAACCCAGTCCACATAGGAAAACATAACCCATTCCACATAGGAATTCACAACCCAATCCACACAGGAAATCACAACGATCATATCGTTGATATTGATTGTATGTTAAGACTCAGCTCACACAGGTATACTACTTCGTAAGGTGATAGAGAGGATCAGATGTAGCCACTGATTCATCTAAGCTGTCAGACCCACATTGGATACAAGACCAGCTAAGATATCAGACCCACAAAGGATACAAGACCAGCTCCTCTACCATACCCACGTAGGATACAAGTACAAAGTCAAATACTGTCAGACCCACATAGGATACAAGAACTGTAGTCAAGTACTTCCGGACCCACATAGTATACAAGAACAGTATTCATCGTCGTCGAACCCACGGAGGATTCCAGTATGGTCGTCGTTGCTGCCGAACCCACCGAGGATCCCAGTACAGTCATCATCGTCGTCACTGTCACAGTCATCTCAAGGGTTCTCGCACACAGAATTCTCGATTCCGGGAGGGTCTGCTCCATGAGCCAAGGGGGTCGATACATCAACTGACAGATAATCAGAATTTGATGTATCCTAAATTTCATTCTCATCAAAAGGAACTCAACGCGACAAATGGACTGTCAATCAGATGCCCCGTCTGAGAGTTATTGGCTTTTTCGTCCCAGGGGCCTAGTTGGTTTTTAAGCTAAAACCAACCTGACCGTACTCCAGATATGTTTAAACCTCGAGATTAGTAAGACAAATGAACCATCCCACTAAGAGTAATCCAACAAATTTGACATCACGTCAATCGGACGTCCGGAGCTCAAGTTATAAGAATTTCCGCTCCAAGGACCCGGTTAGTTTCGTGTTAATCCAACCCGACTGTACCCAAAGTTCTACGAAACCTTGATTTTAATATAAAAAAACTACCGTATCAATCCAAGGATCACTACACAACTAACGGTGCGTCTATTGGAGGATTGTAGCCCATGTTATCGTCGTTTGAACGGATCTATCCGGAAACAGGGGTTTGGGCCCGATCCGACCCGGCCCAATACCCCCCGGCTCGGTCTGAACCAGGTGGACCCGACCCGAGTCTGGGTGAGGCCCGGTGGGTGCGTCCCGGACCAGCGCGGGGGTTGGGCCCACTGCGGGTGGCCCGGCCCAGCATGGGTGGTCCGCCCCGGTGTGGGTGGTCCGGCCCGGCGCGGCCGGTTTGGACCGGTGCGGGAACCCACATGTTGAGCAGATGTAGAAGGGGGGCATTGTCCCTTGGTTTCTAAACGGAGTCCCCCACATGGAGGGGCCCACATGGATGACCAGTGTGCCACCACGGGACAAGTTTTTCCTGCCTCCTGGAGTGCCGGTGGCTGGTGGATCTGGTCGCCCTCCTTAGCACCGTCGCGACCTTAGGCCATGGACCTTGTTTGACCGGCGCGGCGTGACGGTGCCGCGCCCCTCCGCCGCGGCCAGGCTCTGGCCGCCGCCTCTTTCCTCCTCAATGGCGCAGCCCACACCGGCCACGGTTCCCTCATTCCCGCGTGGTGCGACGGCACCGCGTCGCCTCCGTTCCAATCCACAATCAAGTACAACAACAATAGGGAGGAAGTTCTATCATGTTTGTGCAGTCTGACCTCCTCCCATTATATCAATAGCGAGCGGCCAAGAACGAGTAATCACAACAAAAATTAAAGCATAGTTTTAATTGATTAAGTTTTAACATAACCCCTACCTCGAAGAAGTTGTCGAATGATGATCATCGTGGGAAAAAGTGTCGTGAGGTTAAGCTCTGTATATGTTGACGGAGAACATCCGAGGAGGAGCAGTGTCTCCCTTCCTTTGACGCAGGAAGAAGATCGAAAGAGGGTGCATCGTCATTCTTCAGAAAAGGCATCACACACCGATTGTGGAGAGGATAAGAGACGTCACGTCGATCTCTCCTTGTAGTGACGACAGTCTTCGTCGAAGTCTTGGAGTTCTTCACCAAGAAGATGATGTTCATCAGGAAAACACACAATAGCTCTCTCCTCAACTATCCTCACACAACAACCAACCAAAATAAAATAAAGTTCATCCTTATTTTATTAACTCATGCCATGAATTAAAAAATTCAAACTCTTATCTCACATAATTGATTGAGTGTATTGGCATAATTAAAGAGGGGGGGGGGAGGGGAGAGTTACAAATTAAATTCAAGAGGGGGGTTAATGGGGAGTTAGGGAATTTAAAGGGGGTGGGGCTCGTGTGGGCCCCACCTCACTAATATCTTTACAAGAGGAGTTAGGACATTCCCTCACATGGAAGTTAAACTGCATAGAAAAATATAGTTGTAAAACAACTTTAATCACTTAACACTTAAATAATTTTTTAAACAACTCCCATAGAATTTAAGAGAATAAAATTCCTTGAAAATTACGGGTCTTTACATTACTCCCACCTCAGGGCTTTATGTCCCCGTAAAGCTACTTCAAAAACTAGGGAAACCAATAAGGGTACTGAGCACGCATCTAAGCATGCCCCTCCCATGTACTCTCCTAGAGATTCCAGTGCTGCCACATGATGCACACAAGAGGAATCAACCATTTACATAGGATCTGATCCTGTCGATCCTCGATCTCCACCGGGACCTTTTCAAAAGTAGCCTCGTCATCTATGTCCAACTCCCCATGGTCGATGATATGCGACGGGTCGTGCACATATCTTCTCAGCTAAGATATGTGGAAGACAACGTGCACCCGGTGCAACTCAGGTGGTAGAGCCAGGTGATAATCCACCTCACCTATCCTGTTGAGAACCTGGAATAGTCCAATGAAGCGTGGAGATAACGTTCCACCCCGGACAAATCTCTGTGATCTATGTCAAGGTGAGACTCGTAATAAAACGTAGTCTCCATCCTCGAACTCTAGTGGTATCCGCCACCTATCAACATAAGACTTCTGTCGGCTCTGAGCTATCCTCATCCACTCGTGGATGACCCGAACCTTCTCTGTTGTGGCCTTGACCATCTCTGGTCCCACAAGTGCTAACTCCCCAGGGTCTGTCCAGCACAGAAGTGATATGTATGTTCAGTCGTATAATGCCTAGTATGGTGCCATCCTGATGGTGGAGTGGTAGCTGTTTTTGTACGCAAACTCCACCAAGGCCAGGTGATCCTCCTAGCTGTGACCAATGTTGAGGACACATGCATAGAGCATGTCCTCATGAGTGTGAATGGTTCTCTCTCTCTTACAATCCTTCTGAGGGTGAATGGAGGTGCTCAGACGTATTTGCGTCTCGAAAGCCTCCTACAACCCCTTCTAAAGCCGGGAAGTAAAAAAGTGCATCTCGATCCGAGATGATATATGATGGCACACCATGAGGTCGTACGATCTCTTGAATGTAGAGACTCTCCAAGGTCTTTACTAAGCCCTATTCTTTGATGGGTAAGAAGTGGGCCGACGTGGTGAGTCGGTCGATGATCACCCAAATGGAGTCGTGTCCTCTGAAGTACGTGGAAGTCCAGTCACGAAATCCATAGATATACAATCCCACATCCACTCTAGGACCTCCAAGGGCTGTACCAAGACTGCTGGTATCTGGTTCCCCACCTTCACCTACTGGTAGATGAGTCATCGTGAAACAAACTCTTCTACAACATTCTTCATACCCGGCCACCTGTGCTATCGTCTGAGATCCTGGTACATCTTCGCCACTCCAGGATGTACCCTTAATGGGGAAGTGAGAAACTCTCTCAGCACCTCCTCCTGCAAAGCAGTTTGAACTATGGTACGTCCTATGAAAAGGACGACGTGCTCTCCTCTTATAGAGAATCCATCAGGTTCATGTCCCAAGGATATATGTGCATGTCGCGTATCAAAGTCAACTTCCCCACACTGTGCCTCTCTGACCAGCTGAAGAAGTGGAGTAGTGACTGTGAGTGACTGAAGAAAGGCTGCTCTCTCTCTATCCATGAAGGATATATGCAAAGCGGCTACCTGCTATGTCGCCTCTCTATGTAGTTGAATGCCCATCCTCTTACTGAGAGCATTATATACTACGTTTCCCTTTCCAGGATTATAGCCTAACTCAAAGTCATAGTCCTGGACGAACTCAAGAGATTACCACGGTCTCAGGTTCAAGTCCTTCTGCGAGAAGATGTACCTGAGACTCTGGTGGTCAGAGTATACTGTAATGTGCTTTCCCATCAGATAGTGCCACCACATCTTCAGGGCAAAGACCACTGCTGCTAACTCCAGGTCATGGGTAGAATAGTTCTTCTCATGTTGCCTCAACTTTTTTGATCCATAGGCGATCACTGCCCGCTCCTGCATCAGGACACACTCGAGTCCGGTCCCTGATGCATCGCAATAGACTACGGACCCTACTCCCTCCTCTGGTAGCCTCATGATGGGTTCACTGGTCAATCTCTATCATAGCACCTAGAAGCTCTGCTGACATCTATCTGACCACACCAGGGGTCTCCCCTTCTTCTTCAATGCTGTAAGTGGTGCTGCATATATGGAGAAGTCTGGCACAAATCTCCAGTAGTACCCACCCAAAACTAGGAAACTCCACACCTCCCTCACGCTCTTGGGTGGATCCCAAGCTAGAACTGCCTAGATCTTCACAGGATCCACCGAAAATCCTACCTCAGAGATGACGTGTCTCAAGAAGTGGAACTCGCGTATCCCAAAAAGACACATTGAGAGATTACCATAAAGCCGGTGCTCTCGGAATGTGTCCAGTACAACCCACAAAAGGTAGGCTTGATCCTCCTCAGTGGTCGAGTATATCAATATGTCATCGATGAAAGCTACAACAAATCGATCGAGGTAAGGATGAATGATCATGTTCATGAGACTCATGAACACTGCTGGAGCATTGGTTACATTGAAAGGCATAACCAGGAACTCATAGTGGCCATACCGGCATCCGAATACCGTCTCCTGCACATCCGCATCTCGAACTCTGAGCTGATGATATCCTGACCCAAGGTCTATCTTCGGGAACCATCGTTCTCCCTTTAGTGGACCGAAGAGGTCTTCAATCCTCGGAAGCGAATACTTGTTCTTCACAGTCACCTGGGTTAGGCGACGGTAATTGACACACAGTCGCATGCTCCTGCCCGCCTTCTTGGAGAACAAAATCGGTGAATCCCATGGTGAAACACTGGGTCGAATGAATCCCATTCCCTGCAAGTCCTCCAGCTGAAACCGTATCTCTCCGAGCTCAGCAGGTGACATCCAATATGCTAGAGTAGATATTGGGGTTGTCCCAGGGTACATGTCAATATAGAAGTATACCTCTCTGTGAGGAGGTTTTCCTAGAATGTCGTCCAAAAAAACGTCCCCATACTGATCCACCGCAATAGGGAAACTCGGACTCCGTGCGTCGACTACTCCTAGGATGAGGCTAGACAACTGATGGTTGATTGGCTGTCCTCTCCTCGTCCATCCTGTGCTACAAAGGCTCCCTTCTCACCAGTGAAGTTGAAACTACTCCCATCGGTGCAGACACACCTCACCTTGCACCTAATACAGTCTCTCTGAGCATGAACCGTAGATAACCAATACATGCCTAAGATGACGTCGTAAGGCCTCGAAGCTGCTACAAGAAGATCCCAGCCAAAGCTCTCGCCTTCTAGAGCAAGAAAACACTACCAGAACCAGTGCGTAATCATCGAGTATGCTCCCTTAGGAGTCTCTAGCCATATAGAACAAGCCAACGACTCTATCAGAATATTAGAGCAGCGAACAAGGGCAGCGTTAATGAATGAATGAATCGCTTCTATGTTTATATGAACTGCAGAAAAGGTGGAGTAGACACATATAATACCTAGAATCATATCAGGTACACCGTGGTCGTAGGCCTCCGCTGCCCAAAGCTAAGCCTGCCTCTGTCGGCCAGCTCCCTATGGTTGGGGTGGACCTCCTGGTGGTGGTGGTGGTGGTAGAGCCTCAAAGCATCACCCACCACCTGCTGCTCGGCCAGCTCCTCTTCTTCGTCCGCCTGCTCCATGCGGACCGCCATGGTCGAACCTCTTCCTCTGCCTAGGTGGTCCCTCAACCATATGATTCTCCTCACATTGCGGGTCGGGATGTCACGATCCATGTGGCCCTGCCCGTCGCATGCATAGCACTGTCTGCTCCTCTTAAGGCTGGCTCCATGGAGAGTGCCCTGCACCTCTGAGTCAGTATCATGAGGTCGTTCTCCTGATGGTCTGGTCTGCATGGACCCCTGTGACATCCGTCGACTGCCAACTGCAGAAGACTCCGCTACATACCAACCCGCGGTAGGTCTCGCTGCTGGTGTATGCTCAGCAAGAAAGCTCTCTACAAGAAGAGCTCGCTCCAGCACTCCTGCATGTGTCGGAATTATGAGGGGGATCATCGATACCCTGATCTCATGCCTCATTCCCTGCTCAAAGGTCCCGGCCTGGAAGAATGGGTCTCCTACCTTGTCTGTGGTATAGTACGAGAGATCAGTAAATCTCGCCGAGTACTGGTCTATCGTCATGCTGCCCTGCCGCAGCTACAGTAACTCATGAATGCACACCGCACTGAGGGTGGCTGGAACGAACTCTGAGTGGAAGAGGCTCTCAGAGTCCATCCAATGAAGAAATTCCTCGTTGTGTTCCTGTAGGATCAAGCTCTACCATCTACCTACTGCCGCATGTAGGAGACTCACTACAATGATCACCATGAGGCCAGATGGCGTCCCCACTAACTTGAAAACTCATACAATAGCTTCCAGCCAATCCTCTGCTGCCCGAGGGTCCGTCTCCCTATGGAACCTCGGCGGTCACTGACGCTGTAACTCAGGCAGTGCACTAAGGTTATGTGCACTCTTAGCTGCTGGGGCTGGTGGCATCGGCGGCTCCGCGGGTAGAGGTACCGCCGATACCTCTGTTGTAATAGGGCCCTGCACCAAGGCCTCGTCGCTCAGTGGGCTATCGTCTCTCACAAATCACATAACCCGAGCTAGCTGTCATCGTGGGGCCATCTAGAGAAACGACAGGCGCACCACGGTCAATAAATTATACCTACTGAGCTGACACTTGTAATCACTAAGAAAAATTTGAAACACAAAGGTAATCAGTGTTTTCGTGAATTGAGTCAAAATTCTTAAGTTAGGGTCCTGGTGTATGGATACGTCGGCCGCTGCACCAGCACTGGACACCCTAGAATGATAACCACACTCAATACCCTTAACATTATTGCTTCACATAGAAGAAGATCAGTGTCCTGAGTTCTGCTTTAGAACCGAACTCCTCTGATACCAATTTGTCACGACCCTTCCTCGGGGCACGTGCTGTGAATAGCCCAAGCCTGCCTTCCATAGGCCAGGGGCTGGATACTAGAACCAAATTTTTAAATCCCGATAAAAAGGAAGGCATTGCATTTATAAAGTAAAACTAACACCACAGAGTACAAAATTTGTAGTAATCACTAAGTAAACTGAGTACAAAAGTAAGTGCTGGAAAGTATGAAGGCCAGAATACAATCCCATCTGAATGTAAAGTACAACTAAAAAGAGAGTACATCGGCAGAAAAGTAAAGCAGGAACACCGAGTCGTCCTATGGGAGTCTCTCCTGAAGGGTGGGTACAGTTAGTCTCCTCCGCTCCTCGGCTCCAGTGGTCCACCCCGTGTACGTCCCATCCAGTAATCCACCTCCGGGTACCGTCCAGCTCCACATGCTCCTACCTCGATCAACGCTGTCCGTCGTCTGCATCCAACACAATGTAGTGCGAGCATAGCCCACGTAGGGGTGAGTATACGCTACTCAGTAGGAATCCAGAGACCCCTGAAGGTATCCCAGAATCCACGTAGGATAAACCACAAAGGAAAGATACATTAATGATGTAAAAACCATCTATACTTAGGTATATGCCCATACATATACCAAAGTCATCAATTCCATCTTGGCTACAGCACACGAGCCCAAGTACAACCCAGTACACACAAGAAAACATAACCTATTCCACATAGGAATTCACAACCCAATCCACACAGGATAGCACAACCCAATCGACACAGGAACACACAAAAATCATATCATTGATATTGATTTTATGTTAAGACTCAGCTCACACAGGTATACTAATTCGTAAGGCAATAGAGATGATCAGATGTAGCCACTGATTCATCTAAGCTGTCGGACCAACCGAGGATACAAGACAAGCTAAGCTGTCGGACCCACATAGGATACACGACCAGCTACTCTACCTGACCCACGTAGGATACAAGTACAGTGTGAAATACTACCGGACCCACATAGGATACAATAATAGTATTCAAGCACTGTCGGACCCACATAGGATACAAGAAAAGTAGTAATCACCATCAAACCCATGGAGGATTCTAGTACGGTCGTCGTTGCTTCCGAACCCATGGTGGATCCCAGTACAGTCATCATCGTCGTCGCAGTCGCAGCCAGCTCTAGGGTTCCCGCATACAATATGCTCGATTCTAGGAGGGTCCGCTCCACGAGCCAAGGGAGTTGATACATCAACTGACATGGTGTTTGGATTTGATCTATCCCAATGTTCTGTCTCGTCAAAATGAACTCAACTTGACAGACGGCGTGTCAATCAGACGCCTGGTCTGAGAGTTATTGGCTTTTTAGTCCTAAGGGCCCAGTAGGTTTTTATGCTAAAACCAACCCAATCGTACTCCAGCTATGTCCAAACCTATATCGGAATTATCCAAAAGAACCTTCTCACTAGCAGGAATCCAACAAAGTCGACGGCACGTCAATCGGACGTCTGGAGATCACGTTATAAGCCTTTCCGCTCCGAGGGCCCGGTTGGTTTCATGTTCAAACCAACCCGAACAATACCAAAGTTCTCCGAAACCTTGAGTGTAATATACTAAAATGACCGAAGCGATCCATGGATCACTACACAACTGATAGTGCGTCAATCGGAGGTCTGTAGCCCTTGTTATAGTCGTTTGAACGGATCTGTCCGGAAACAGGGGATTTGGGCCCGATCTGACCTGGCCCAATACCCCCTGGGTCGGCCCGAACCGGGTTGAACGGACCCATGTCCGGGTCCGGACAGGTTGGGCGCGGCCCGGCCTAGCTGGCGCGACCCGGCCCAGTCGGTGCGGTCCAGCCCGGTGCGGGCTCCCACGCACTTAGCGGACGCCGAAGAGGGGGGGGGGAGTTGCCCCCCTTGTTTTGAAACAGCGGCCCCCACGTGGAGGGGCCCTCCATTTGCCAGCCGCCAGGGGTTACAACCCCCGAAATTCCCGAAATACGGCCAGCCGTAATGGCCGGCTGATGTGCCGCCGCGGGACCAGCTGGTCCCACCTACTGGTGCACCGGCGGCCGGAGGATCCGGCCGCCCTCCTCAGCATCGCCACAGCCACGACCCTCCATGGTGCTCCAATGCAGCACAATGGCACTGCGCCCCTCCACCCTGGCCTGGATCTGTCCGTGGCCTCTTTCTTCCTCAACGGTGGGGCGCGACGGTGCCACACTCTTTCACCGCGGCCCGCACCCACCGCGGTTCCCTCATTCCCGCATGGTGTGACAACACCGCGTCACCTCTGTTCCAATCCCCAACGAAGTACAACCAAAATGGGGAGGAGGGTCGGCCGTGTTTGTGTGGTCTGACCTCCTCCCGTTATACCGATAGCAAACCACCAAGAACGATTAATCACAACAACAATTAAAGTGGAATTTTAATTGATTAAATTTGAACTTAACCCCTACCTCAAAGAAGATGTTGAATGATGATCGTCGCGGGAAACGGTGTCACAAGGTGATGCTCTATATATGTTGATGGAGAACATCCGAGGAGGAGCGACGTCTCCCTTATTTTGATGCGGGGAGAAGATCAAAAGAGGTCGTGTCATTGTTCTTCAGAAAAGGCCTCACACACCGGCTGTGGAGAGGAAAAGAGAGGGCACATCGATCTCCCCTTGCGGTGATGGTATTCTTCGTCAAAGTCTTGGCATTCTTCGTGAAGAAGATGAATTTATTCAGGAAAACACACAAGATCTCTCTCCTCAATTATCATCACACAACAACCAACCAAAATAAAATAAGGTTCATACTTATTTTATTAACTCATGCCATGAATTCAAAAACTCAGACTCTTATCTCACTTAATTGATTAAGTGTATTGGATTAATTAAAGAGGGTAGAGGGGAGAGTTACAAATTAAATTCATAAGGGGTTTAATGATGAGTTAGGGAATTTGAAGTGGGTGGGGCTCGTGTGGGCCCCACCTCACTAATATCCTAATAATAGGAGTTAGGCTATTCCCTCAAATGGAAGTTAAACCACATAGAAAAACAAATTTGTGACACAACTTTATTCACTTAACACTTAAAACATTTTTTAAACAACTCCCAGATAATTTAAGAGGAAACAATTCCCTAAAAATTACAGGTCATTACACCGTGGATGTCCCTTTTAATAAATTCAAATCATAGAAGTGGAAAAATTATGTTTAATGGATAGATTATAACTATATCCATTAAACATAGTTCCATTATGAAGATACTCAATTATTCATTGATTTACATAAATTTATATGTAAATTTGTGGAGTGTTACATTGTTTGTGTACTCCCAGAGTACACATCATATCAACCCAAAAGGCTATCGAGTTCACACCACTCAGTGTTCATTCGATGGGATAAAATGTAATTTTACTAACATGTCTCCTCTTATTTCCCTAGAAAATTTTAACGCATATCTTCATACATCTTCTTTACTCTCACAGGAGTGGATGTGGATCTCTACTGAGGGTTATCTTCAAACATAAAATAAGATTCTTCAAATTATATTCCAATCATGTTTCCACAATTTATGAGATCATGAATAAAAATACACACATCCAAATGAATTTCATTATTTTAGTCCTTGTGGAAAAAAATTCACAAGCTCGACTAATCATTCACCCCAAATGGAAATTCGATGAAAAATAGCATTTCACCATATTGCGCTCGAAAGGAGTCCCATGGGGACTATTCCTCCATCCTGAAATTAATTATACGGATCATTTCATTGAAATAACTATAGAAGACCACATTGTATCGACCACTCATTCATAAAAAATGGATAACCTGGTGAAAAAGGTTCAGTTCACCACAAGACTCTAGAACCATACTTCTTGGATCCCACACCTCAATTTTGGTTTAATCACTCGTGGTTTGTCTTAAATATTCGACCTAAAAACTAGGGTTGCAATGTTACTGATGGCTCACCAACAGGACATTGTATGCATGAGTTATGGTGGGTCAATGTGTTAATAATAATAATAAATTGGAATTATTATTTGAGCATTTTGTGGACCTGGACCACAAACCTGATTTTAATCTTCAACAATGGTCTTAAACTAACCATCTTAATGTTAGGGTCATGCTGCCATTGATGGTGCATCAATCTAACTACATTATTAAATGTTATAACTAAGAAAATGTTTTACCAATAAAAAAATAATGATTTATATTATTATTATAATATTTTTCAATATAATTAATCGATTCCATAGAAATATCATCCAAAATGGATGAGATTTCCCCCTCCCATTTAATGTGCATGCCAAGCCCATTTGGCATCATTAAACTATATTTTTTGTTACATCATTATAATAAAAATAAAAATATTAATATCCTTAATGAGGTTACCAACAACTTGGATTCACATGCCACACCTCTTCACGACGCCTCATGTTTTAAAACTTTTTTATTTTTTATTATTTTATTTCATTTCTCTTTCCGGTTAATTTTTCTTCATATTCCACAGTTTTCATGTTCAATCCCTAAAAAGGTCACTCCGTAGGTACGGGTTTACTTCACCGTCTCTGGCCTTGTTCGCTGCCGCCTACCACACCTCAGACCAGCACACACCTCGCCCAGAAGCATCAGTGAGCCACCACCCCATCGACCTCTCCTGGTTGCCTCAGCCTCTTCAGTCACCACCACTACTCTCCATTCTCACATCAACATAAATGTTGTCCTAGTCTCACATCGCCGTGGAAATCCTTCTTACACACACACCGCACACACTGCCATCGCCTCCTATTTGTTGATGCATGTTTGGTCCAACTTTAATAAAGGAAATGATCTCAGATCAGTGATCCATGGATCTAAATCTACACAGATTTGTTCCTCACTGAAGGTTTCCTTCTCATTTTGAAATTACAAAAAGTAATAAAAAACTAACGGATAATGGAGAGAAAATTAAACTGAATCAAAGTGATAACCATGTTAGTTACGTCATCTAAGATGATGTTTAAAATGAAAAAAATCAACAAATTGAAAATTTTTATAATTCTTGAATGGGGAAAGAAATCACAATAAATAATCCTACCTCATTGGATCTGTTAATCATTGAGGAACAGACCCTCCAACACATTGTTATTGATTTATCAAAGGGGGAGGGGGAGAGATCATCATCAGTTATTAGAGGTTTATGAGGAAACCCCAGAAAAATCTTTATAACCCATATTTATACATTAATATTAGGTTAAGGTATCCGCTTAACTACACCCACCAACTGTCACGTGTTCTGAACAACTCACACGTTGTCATTTTAGGTCGTTCTTAGGGTAAACATCATGGTTCAAACAAAACGGTAGTCTCAAATTTCCAATCTGAGTCCCAATTTAGATGTTATTTAACTCATCTTTCAAGATATAATAATTATGTTTAATTATCTTATTTATTATTTTTCCCATGCATGACTTTTATCAACGAATTCATCCACTGATAAGAGTCACGCCCCACCTAGGGTAAATGCCACCTTCAAGACACAACCATGGCCTCTGATTTTTATTATGACTAACCATTTAAGAGATATCCCATTTCCTTCACATTCTCAGTATAACATATATATAATATTTATATAAAATTTATGTCAATTACATCGGGCCTCAGAATCATAAGTCATCTTAGTACCTAGCTATGAAAATATATGTAGTAATATTCCAGAATATTACAAGCCAATAATTGTGTCTCTATATACCTTTGAAAACATATGAAATATTCTTTATATAGAGCCCTATAATATTCCTCTTTTTTTATCAATTACATTAATTCATTTCCCATAATAATTCAAACAACCTTAGGAAAATATTTCTCAATATAGATATTAGTAAAATCATCCCATTCCATGGCATCAATATCCTCAAAACCTCTGATATTTTTAATCATTGACCACCACTGATCAACTTCACCTTTAAAACAATAAACATAATTACTTACCTTTTTATTTTATATACACTCCATCTCATTAAAAATCATTTCTATGGATTTAATCCAACCGTATGTTTGCAACTAGTCATATGATCCACTGAATTATGGAGGAAGTTGCCTCATGAGATGATCCACTACCAAAATATTCTTCTACAGTTGTTCTAGTTAATCTCATAAATAGACACCACCACCATTTATCTCTTATGTCAACTAATACATCACTATAACAAACATTTTATTTCTATTTCTGAAAATCTCAGGATGCTAATTTGGAAGGTTTTTTTCATCAGTATGCCTTCCCAACATAACTTCCATTTTTTCCTATAGGGAAAACCATTATGAACCAACATATCATTGATGAAGCAACATGGTAATCATAAAATGGTATATAATTCTAATTTTATCCTAAATTAAAAAAATAATTAATATATATTCTATTGAAAATATTATAACTTCTAAAGTTATCTAAACTGACCTCTTATTGCAACTATAAGGCCCTAGACTTAAAAATTACCTTATATTGAGTTAAGTTAATAATTTGAATTTCATTCACATTGAGAATCTATTTTAGGTTTATAAATTTACTGAATTAGGGCATAATTCATACTGAAAACTCAAATATTACAAAGTAGATGCCACTACACACAATCCATTTTTTTTATAAAATAATAAATGTTTAAAACGAAAAATGGTTTCGTTTCATGTTTAAAATTCATAATATTTTCTTGATCACAACCTTGACCCTATTCTTATTTAAATCATATGAAAAAATTTCAAAACATGGGATGAGCATAAAATGCACTTTAAAGTATACACAAATATGCAAAACTATTATTCTTTAGAAAACATGTAAACCATGATTACTTTATCATAATGTAATAATTTTCACCTTTAACTAGTAGTATACACACTTCACTGAATGTAATATCATTTATAATCATTTTTGTAGTCTAACTATTTCCATAAAACCCATATAAATAAAAAAATAAAATATTAAGGTAATGTGGAACATAATCATAATTAAATGGAATAAACATATGGTCCACTTCTACACATATCACTCTTACTAACGAGATCACTATTCAAGTGGCTTTCATTCCCAATGAATTGGAGTATATTGAGTAACATACTATATTTTTCTACCATGGAACCACCCATATTTGGTGTATCACATAACCAACCATCTTTTTTTATAAAGTAACCACCATCCAAATGGAAAAGTACCATTATATAATCAAAACATATAGAAAATTACAATAATCAATATTTGAACCATAAATTTTCATTTGAAAACATAAGAAATCATTTCAATATATTTAAATAGTGAACCCAATTTGAAAACTGTTTTCAATACCAAAACACCCAAAAGGGTAAAAATGTAATTTTTTCATCATTTAAAAAAATCGGGCTTATATAGGAAGCCAAATATAAAATAAGATTTAAAGTGGTGGAGATGTCATTGTCACCACAAACATTAAAAAACATAATTTTTTTTAAAGAAAGTAAATTGATTTGTATAAAAATATTTCTTTTTAAAAACATTTTAATGAATTATATTAATTTCTTTGATTATGAAGATTTTAAAATAAGGTGGTTTATAACATCAAAATAAGCCTCAATGAAGGGAGATTGAGACGAAGTCCCTTACCTAGGGTTCGATTCATCACTTATATTCATAGTTTATCCTATTAAATAATGTTTGGTTAATTTATACATTCTCCAAAACATTTTTAGTTTTTATTATTCCATTTATTTTACTTATTTATAATTTTATAACAATTAATTATTTATTTATGGTCATGTTTGATTTTTATTTCGAAATTTGGCACTTGAGTCGAAAATAAACTTGGAATGATGTCAACAGTCCATGGGGACATAATTCCTTCATCTACAGAATAATATTTGTGATATTATTATAATTTTTATATATAAATTATACTTTTAAATGAAACCATTATGTATAGTAATGAATAATTAATAGCGTTATATTCCTGGAGTTGTTAAGTCTTGCGTACACATGAGTAGCGTTTTCAATTTTAGATTGATCGTTATGGAAATATGTTAAGTATTATTTAATCATTACATATTGATAATAAAATCATTACTATTATATTAAAATTTTTAATATACTTATATATATCATACAATTTATTTAATGAATAAAAACGTGTAACATCACTTCGTGGAGGTGATAGTTCACACGTACGCATGAACAATGTTATAAATTTATGCACATGAAATGTAATAACGTAATAGATAAATTATTATAATATAATGATTAATATGTACTGAATATAAAATATGTAAATTAGTATTATTTTTATAGCCAATCTTTGGAGATGGTTATGAAAAATGAATTATATTAGTTCGTGGAGGAGATAGTTCACTTGTACGTAAGAAAGACTAATTTCATTCACATTTAATGGATGTGGAGATGGATTGAGGAGATGATAATAAAATAATAAAATATCATTATATTTAATACAATGGAGGTTTTACCTCACCATGGTTGGTGGATATTTGAAGGATGTGGAAGAAGAAATGATCTAGAAACACTTAAATAAGAATCTCACTTTTCCTTCAAATGATCTTCTTCTTAACACCTTAACACCTCTAAATAGGTTGTTCTCTCTAAATTAATGATTAAAGAATGTGGGGATGGATTATAGTAAGGGTATTGGGACGTTATTTTCTGAACCCAATGGTTTTTGAAGTGTTATTAATAGAGTGGAAGGAGCGTCTTATTATATGAGAGTGGAGGGGAACCCTTGGAATTATTAAAAGTATAAATTAATATATATTTTAAATTTTGATTTCAAATGGTTCCTAACTGATTCAGTTATAAAATATGAAGATTATGTGTCAAATTAAAATCATCCAATGATAATTAGTAATTTTTTTAATAATTGTTTATATTTATATTTTTTTCCTTAATCTTTTTTACTCTTTCCATTTTAGCAAGCAATATAAAATTTTATAGTTAAAATAATTACAAAATAATTCAAAACAACTAATGAATGATCCATTAATGAAATTGGAAGACTTAAATCAACATTTTGGTAAATTCTTTTTTTTTAAATTTTAGGGCACTTAAATAGATATTTTATATTTTCAATTATGAATTATGTCAATTATGACACTATTCATTACATGAATTTTTTCAAAAATCATAACTTGTTGATTAATTTGAAAAAAAACATTAACTCATATATAAAATGTTAAATTAATCTATAAAATTCATGTGTGGAACAAAATATTTAAAATTAAATTTATTTTAATATTTATTAATTTCATTTATTTGATACATTTTTAAAACAATCTACTACATTGTCATCTTTGTGACATAATTAAATTTAATTATTTAATTCTTAAACATTATAAATAAATTTCCATGATGTAGGTAATATTTCTAGATTTCTAATTATTATTCATAATTTAATATATCCCTTAAATAACCTTGAATTAAATTTTTTAGAATTGTGAGATATATGATTACGAGATGTTTCTCTTTACTTTAAATGAAATGTTATAAGTGTAATAATCACACCGATGTAGAATCCAAAGGCCACAATTACATACCAAGTATTTTCATGCTCTAAAATAACTGAAAAATTATGAGTAGGAAATGATTTAAAATTATTTTATAATATTTATAATATTACTTTTACAAATTATTACCTGATTTACCCTAAACCGCGGTAATAAACAAAATTACTAAAGTTACAATTGAAAAATATTAAAAATCAAATTGGTCTATTTACATAATTTGAAAATTATGATTAATAATACATAATAAATTTTTCTAAATTAAAAATATATAACTTGTAGAAATATAATAAAAATTAATCCTATTGATAGAAGGAGAAAATGATGATTTAAAGTAAAACGTTCAACAATTGACATAGTTTTTTAATATAATATTAATTTTAAAAATCATCTGATGAACTACATTGGATTATATAATAAAAACATCATATAATTATACCTAAAAACCATGTAAAAGTATAATCTAATAATATAAATAAATTACATGAAAAGGAATTTTTGAATAAAAATGCAATACTTTTCACTATAAATTAAAATTTGAATTTAATCAGAAAAATAACAAAAATTCAACCAAAGTAAATTTTGATTTCCTAATTGAAAATATAAATTTATATTTGAAATTTATAATATAAAAATTGAAAAAATGGATTTGAAAATGGTTCTCCTTCAAAAGGAGAGAAAATTACCTTTTAAAAATATAGAATCTTTTATTCATAAAATTGGATTTATTCTCATTTTATGCCTCTAGAAGTTATTGAAGAAAGTGAAAATTTTGAATAAACATGGGTAAACATAATATATATAGTTCAACTCATTCAATACAATACAATAGATAGGTGCTAACTACAATTTAGAATATAAGTATTAACAATATATTATTTTTCAGTATAACTAAGTCTTGTGTGAAACCATTGTGTTCAGAGAAACCCTTTGTCATGTGTTGTGTAATATATCAAAGTATGTTACATCATTAATGAGTATAATGGCCATAAAATATTTGAGGTTTGAATGATTAAAATTATAGAAACCCATTTTTGAGTATTCATGAATTAAAAGAAGAAAAATATTTATGATTTTATTGAGTATTAAATATAATAAGAAATAATGATTCTAATAAAACAATTTTTATTTATTTTTTTCAAGAATAAAGTGTTGATTAAGGTATTGTTGACTATGTGAGTATAAAAAATATTATAGAAGTTGAAATAAAAATGATGATATTAAGACATGATACAACATTTTTTGTGAACCAAGAAGTATCAAAGATTAATAAAGATGGAATCTGTTATAATGAAAAGGATTTATCTCATGCATTAAAGTAGAAGATAAAAATAAATAAGAACAAGAGATTTTGTGGGGAAAACGTCAATTGATTCTACACGAGACGATGTTCTTAGAATTCCAGAATACTATATATATATATATGTGTGTGTGTGTTGTTGAAATCTGAGGAACACTATGAAAACCCACCTAATTTCAACAAGAGACAAAGAATAATAATCTATATATCCCTGCATAGACATGATATATTTTACGTGTTATTTCTTCAAGAAGGTACAATTATGTTATATTGGAAAAAATGTATACCATTTAAATTTAATCCCTCTATCATTATTGGAAACATCCATATGTGATACTAATAATTTCTATTGGAGATAAGGTAACACCCTTATCTAGATTCAACCATTAAAAAATTTATTTCGGGATTAATTTTTTTCAATAAATTTATAATGTAAATATTTGAATAATATGTTTCATTACCTACCATGTTAGTCATGGAAGACATATCCACAAATAAGATGGTCAATCCAAATAAAAGGGTTGCGATGAAGTTGGTTATGGTCACAACGAACGAAGATGAGTGTAACATCCCAGGTAAATAAAGAATAATAAATATTTATTATTTATTATCATTTTTGAATTAAATATTAATTTTACTTTAAAGGTGTTTCTATGTTCGATAGCGTACTCGATACACAACATTAGGTTTCTTTGAAATCTTATGTTGTACACTATCAATATAATATTATTATTTAAAATGGTATTCAACTCCTAGCATATGTATTTGCAGAAATGAACAAAACTAACTACAATATGATTATACATGTTTTTTAAATGAATTTACATTTATCCAATAAAAAGTTAGAGGCTTAAAATATGAATGAATCTAATTTTAAGCATAATTTACATTAAATGGTCGATTTACTGCCTTTTTATGGTGTACAGTATTTAAATCTAGTTTTGGTAATTTTTATATGTTCTATCTCACTAAATAAAATTCTTCTATAGATTTGGGACATCAAATTTTACTTTGGGTAGTTTTTTGGTATTTTTATGATAAAGTTCAGTTTTTAATTAATAGTGAAAATATTGAATTTTTATTCAAAAGTGAATTTTAATCTAATTTATTTATATGGTTAGATTATCTTATTAATTGCTTTTAAAGATTAATTAGAATATTTTTTTTTTACCATATAGTCCAATTTTGTTTATCAGAATTAATTTCACTTTGTAATTGTACATAATCAAGTATTAATATTTTGATAGTTATTATTTCTTAAAAACACGCTATCTATTTTGATAACAAGAATTTATTTTAAATTAATTAATGAAAATTCTAAGAATAGAATTTTGTTAAATAGACATCATTTTTTAATTCAAAAAATCAAATATAGATTAGCTGAAATTTTCTATTTTTCTAAAAAACCTCAATTTTTGAGGAATAGTGAAACCATTTAGTAGTAGTTAAAAAACAGACTTTTTCATTTAAATGAAATTTTACCACTTCTATGAATTGAATTTCAAATATCCGACATAAATTGCTGTTATTAGTAAGTAAGATGTGGTTCAATAAGAAGAAAATAATTTTTGGTGAATAGTAACTTATGAATTTTATTTACCGCGGTTAATGGTAAATAGGGTAATTCAAGGTAAAAGGAATATTATAATAATTTAAAACTACCTTAACACTTGTCCTAACCTTATTGGATGTGTAAGGACTGACCATGGGCATCCTTGGGTCGATTTTGGGACCCCATAGAGCCACATATAAATGATAATGCCACTTTAGATTAATTAATTTAATGTAAAGTCAAAAGGACAAAAAAATATTATAATAAATTAATTTTTATATGCTGTTATAAAATTAATAATTAGGACTATAAATATTAATTGGAAAGCTAAAAATATTTCCAACATCATGGTATTTTTTTTATAATTTTTAGATATAGAATCAATTAAATTATTTATGAAACAATAATGATGTAGTATTAACCTCATTGATAAATGATTTAAATAAATTAGATTATAAATATTAAAATAATATCGCAATCATGTCCAATTCTTATTGAAATATTTTATTTAGATAATGAGTCATATTATCTTAGACTATAATTATTTTTGGACCTTTAGAAACCTAATATAATTATATAATAAAAAATATTTTCACACTTTCCTAAAGAGCCCCTCCTCTCTCTTATAAAAAGAGACCACTTCTAACCAATTCCTCACACCTCTAAAGACATTAGGCTTGTCCAATATCTACCCAATTAAGCTTCCAACATACCTCTACTCCTCCTATACGCCTTACCTTTGGCAGAATGAACTTCATGAAGTCATTTTGGTTCAAACCCAAAGAAGTTACCCAAATTAAAGGTAATAGTTTCTCTTCACTTATTTTCTTTTATTTGATTTCTCCACCCCATAACCGTTGTTTATTCATTTATTTTATTACAAACCCAGTATCCTAAATATACAAGAATGTTTTTTGTGATGTATTCAAACTACACTTAAACACACCTCCATCTAATGAAAAAAGAACATAATGTTTCTGTGGATGGAAAACTAACGCCTCACGAAACGATGATTATTCAATTATCTCTTACAGACTCTCATCGTGGCCATTAAGATGGAAATGTATTTATATATGATATATATTATGTTTATGTTTTCTTTATGCTTTTATATATTCCATTTAAATCATACCTTGATGGTTTCCATTATGGGTAAACTGATAATTTCATTTGAGGATGAACGGACTACCGCCCCCTCCAAGTGATATCACTATAAGAAATCAGAGTATTTCCGAAGAGATCCCTTTGCGGAAAACAGCATCACAATTAAAAATACATGCAGAAATCCTGTAGCTAAGAATATTAATAGCGACGGGAAAGATTACCGTAGCGAATACTTCTCAGGTTATTTTTAAAAGACCTATTTGCGACCGGCCGGTCGTAATGAACTTTTGCGATAGGTATCTTTTCCCACCGCAAATAGTTATTTCAAAATAACTTTTGGCGACGGGCCCGTCGCAAATACCTTTTGCAACAGACAACTATTCCCAGCACAAATACCTTTTCGAAAAAACCCTATTTTCGACAACTACGTCACAAATACCTTTTGTGACCGGCCACTATTCCCGCTGCAAATAGTTATTTTGAAATAACTATTTGTGACGGGCCTAACGCAAATACCTTTTGCGATGGGTCCTTATTCCCGTCGTAAATAAGTATAAAAAAATAAAAAAAAATTAAATAATAATATAATAAAAAAATTAATATTTTAATAATAATAATAAAATTATAATTCAATCAAATATTAAAATAAAAAATACTTCCAATATATAAAACATTATAATTAATTATTATTTTAAATATTTTTAAAATTCTTAATATAATAAAATATGAATAATATTAAAAAATATTAACAATCATATTAATACTATAATATAAAAAATATTATATTATATAATATAATAATGTTATTATTACTATTAATATTTATGAAAATCTATTATTTGTATTATTAAAATAAATAAAATATGGAAATTATCAATATTTGCTAAAAAATATATAAAAACATAAAAAAATAATACTAATAATAAATCATAATTTTTTTAAATAATAAATCACTTGCTAATTATTTTATTCACTTGTTAATTATTTTAATCACTTGCTAATTATTTTAATAACTTGATATTTATTTTAATCACTTGCTGATTATTTTAATCACTTGCTATTTATTTTAATCACTTGCTAATTATTTTAATCAATTACTAATTAGTTTAACCAATTTCTAATTATCTTAATCACTTGCTAATTATTTTAATCACTTTCTAATTATTTTAATCACATGCTAATTATTTTAATCACATGATAATTATTTTAATCACTTGTTAATTATTTTAATCACTTTCTAATTATTTTAATCACTTTCTAATTATTTTAATCACTTGCTAATTATTTTAATCACTTACAAATTATTTTAATCACTTGCTAATTATTTTAATCACTTGCAAATTATTTTAATCACTTTCTAATTATTTTAATTATTTTTTGATTATTTTAATCATATGAATTAAATCGATATTTATTTTAATTCCTAATTATTTGAATTAAATTGCTATTTATTTTATTTGATAATTATTTGCTAATTATTTTAATAAATTATATGAATTAAATATCTATTTATTTTAATTATTATCTATTTATTTGAATGAATCTAATTAAATCTCTATTTATTTTAATTGCTAATTATTTTAATTATTTGCTAATTATTTTAATTAATTGCTAATTATTTTAATTATTTGAAAATTATTTTAATTATTTTAATTAAATCACTATTTATTTTAATTATTTTCTAATTATTTGAATAAATCCAATTATTTGAATAAATCTAATTATTTTAATTATTTGTAAATTATTTTAATTATTTGAAAATTATTTTAATTATTCGAAAATTTATAATTAAATCTAATTATTTCCAAATAAATATCCCCCAGGAGTGTCAAACCAAGAGTGCAGCATGGCCCGTTGTCGTGTACCATGATACCCAAGGTGAAGCCCGAACCTCCTTGTCAGATTTTTCACTCTTAGGTACATCTGTGCCAAAGCCACCTCTACTTGTTCGTATCCAGACAAGGATTTATTTGATTGATGAACCAAAAACTATACTTCTCTACTAATTTTACCAATTTAATTATGACTAATTATGTCTAATTATTTGTAATTATTTATAACAATATCATTTTATTAATAAAACTAAATATAAATAATAAATTAAATTAAATCTAATTTAATTATAAAAACAATTAAAATTAATATAAAAAAATGAAATAAATATTAAATTAAATTAAATTTAAATACCTTTGAAATCTTGAATATATGGACCCCTTTGATTGCTTTCTAATAGTCTCACAAAAAGAATCGAAAATTTGTTTTCACTTAAAACTAAAGCATCAAGGAGAAGAGAGGAGAAGAAAAATATTTGAATGTTTTCCAAACTGAAATGGTTGGGGGTATATATAGGTTAACGTATTTGTGACATGATTATTTGCGACGGGTCCCATCGCAAATTCCGGCCGCTCGCATTAATTACGGTCGGCGTTTAAAAAGGATTTTGGGACGGGTACCGTCACAAACACTAAACTGCCTACATAATGTTAGCGATGGTCGGAGTTTCCCATCGCAAATACCCTAACGCGGTAAATACTATTTGGGACGGATAAATCCACCGTCACTACTGTTTACTTATTTACGACGGTCCCCTCACAATTAATATTTGTGATGGGTAAAGTCGCCCACCGCTAATGTTATGTCTTTCAATAAGTATTTGTGACAGACTGTCGCAAATACCCTCATTCATGATAAGGATATTTTGATGAGCCTGTCGCAAATACTTATAGATTGACATAACATTAGCGGCAGGCAGCTTTATCCGTGGAAAATAGTATTTACCTTGGTAGGGTATTTGCGATGGGGAGTAGCCACCCGTCACAAATACTTTTCCCGCGTTTTGGCGCAAAATCCGTGCCAAACCTATTTCGACGGTGACATTGTCCCCATCGCAAATGATCAGTTATTTGCGACGGTAATATTTTCTTATCGCAAATAAGCCTTTCGTCAGACCTGTTGCGACGGGAATATGTCTTGTCACAAATAACCTTTCACAATAAACTCTTTTTCCCGTAGTGTATGACTCATTAATGCCTTATTTGGGACTTATAAAGGATGGATAAAATGATATTATATATTATATTATACTGGAATTATAATATACCTGTGAAACATTATTTTTTAATTCCATTAAAGTAAGAAATAGAAATGAAAATAGTGTTCATGCGTACGTACGGCTTACTGTCTCCATGAACGATGCATTTAATTTCTTACCTTAAAATGATATGTACTATAATAACTAGATATATACTAGATATATATGATATATATGATATCTATATAATGAATTTCATTCTGGATATAAATGACTATTTACCACATGGATAACTTGTAAATATAAGGTGCTCAATTTTTACTCAAGTTTCAAATATCGACAAAATGAACGTTATTAACATAAATGATTACATAATGTTTATAATATAGTAATAAGTGATATAAAATGAATAATAAACTTGAAAAAGTTTTTTAATAAAGTATAACTTAACATTAGTTTATTATTCAGGATATTAAATAATGAACGGGTCAAGTCGGACATGAGGTATGGGACAACGCTCAATATCCTTTCATTGAGGCATGTGTAGTTTAATACACGAATTTATTTTAAATGGTGTATAAACCCCTTTGAATTTCATTTCATTAAAAGAGAATATTTTTATACGAAGCATATTACTAAACGAAAAAAATGAATTTTTTTGTAATATAAGTGGTGACAAGGACCTTTCTGCCACCACGAGTATTATGTTATCACTAGCTTCCTTAACAAGCCGTAATGTTTTTAAAAGGAAAAATAAATACCATATAATATTTTTACAAATTTTTTTATTGAAAATGATTTTTAGAATTGATTTATTATTTCAATATCATTAAATGATATTTGTTTATTGCAATGTGGAAATTTTATCATTCTTTTATGCTTATGTTATGTGATATGATCATGTTATGGTTTTGGGAATTATTTACGTATACGGGTGGTTCCGTGATAAGCCTAGGGTGGGTGAGCCTGAGATAGCTCTCCAATGAATTGGGTGACGTGATAGAGGAAAATGTGAATATTTCTCCTAAGAGATTTAGTGAATATACTATGAAGGGTATTACAAAGTAACTCCCTATATAGCTATGATAGCTAAAATGTAAGTATGTTATGGATTCCATAAGTTACCTTTATGATTAATGATTTCTATGTGTTATTCATAAAATCTTATGATTTCATGATGTTTGTAAAAGAGTTCATGTTTTGTATGTATTTAGGATCAAATGATTCTTTCATTATTTTATAACCCTTACTGATATTTTTATGCTCATCCCATTTTTAGATATTTTTTCACAGGACATAAAGATGAATATGGTCAAGGATGGGATCAAGGAAAAGTAATGTTGTCTAAAACATGGAAATAGACATGACTCTTTTTTTCAAAAGTTTTTATTTTATGAAAAAATTGAAACTGTGTAGAAGTTTCTACTTTGTAATCTTTTGAGATGTATTATTCATGTCCTAATTCTCTAAAACTCTAAACATGAAAAGATCCTCATTGTAAATTATTCATTTAATTCAATATTATGTAATGTTTAAGGTTGGGTCTTTATAGTTGGTATTAGAGGTCCGTATAGGTAACTTTAGGAATTAGGGTATTATTAAATTAATATCCACAAATAATTTATGTTAATATTGAAATCATAAATAATTTAATGGTTTTCATGTTACTTCTCCTAATATATTCCTGTGTTCAGAATGGTTTACCACAGAGGAAACAAGGCCACTATGATGGGACACCATCTGGATGAAGACAACCTTCCCAATCAGCAACCTAAGATGGTCGTAATTGAAACTGAACAATTTCTTGCAATGATGGAACAATTGAATCCGGCTATAAATGGTGGGGGTATCCATGCACGAGGTCAACCAGATCAACTGTAGAGTAACATGTCAGTAGTGAAGCATTTCATGAGTCAATATCTCCCATCATTCAGAGGATCATCTGACCCGGTGCTAGCTGAAGGGAGGATTAAAGTACTGGAAAATATTTTTGATTTCATGGGTTGTTCGTAATATCAAAATGTTAGTCTCATTGTTTAACGTTTTGAAGGTGAAGTTGATCAGTGGTGGTCGATGGTGAAAAATATCATGGATAGTGAGGAGATTGGTGTTCTCGATTGAGATTAATCTAATGGTATGTTTCTTGAAAAATATTTTCCTATAGTGGTTCGTCATAGAATGGAAAAAAATTCCTAGAATTGAGGGAGGAGGATGACTCAGTGGTTGCTTATGAAGAAAAATTCACTCGACTGGCAAGGTATTCTCCTAATTTCATATGAGATCATGATAGTAAAATCAACCATTTTTACTTAGGTTTAAATCCAATGTATCAAAGGGATTTACCTTATCATGAGTTCAAAAGCTATGAAAAACTATTTTGTTGTGTAGAGAATTGGGAAATAGAGTTTTCTAATGATCATGTGTTCTTTGAAAAACAACAGAATAAGAGGTCGAGATGGAAGGAAAAAGGGAAGAACTCTTCAAAAAATTCTGATGGTAAGAAACATTAGTTTACAGTTTGTGAAAATTGTTGTAACAATCAAGCTAGGGAATGTCTTTTGAACTCTGTTAAGTTCTACTGATGTGGTAAAATGGGACATAAGTCTTGTAATTGAATTGAAAAAGACCTGGGTAATGGTAATACATGATCTGATTTACAGTTAATAAAATGTTTTAGGTGTAATGAAATTGGTCATTATGAAAATGACTGTCCATAAAAGAGCTCAACCGAACGAAAGAAGCCAGAGTACAAGTATAAAGGTGTGGTGAAATCCTTTGCAACTACTTTATCAGATGTTCGTCCATCAAATTAAGTTGTATCAGGTGCACTGTTTTTTTGTTCAGATTTTTCCAATGTGTAATTTTAATCAAGGTCTTCACAATATTTCATTTCTGAGTTTTCTAGTAAATTGGGAATTCCATTCCAATAAATGAATACCGAACATAATGCAAAAATAGCTAGAAGAAATGTTGATACAAAGAGAAAACATAGGAACATTATTTTCCATGTGTGTGGAATGAATCTGTGTGCAAACCTTATCAATTTGCCTCTAGTAGAGTTTGATGTTATTTTGTGTATGGATTGGCTTTATGTTTATCATGCTATGATTGAATGAAAATCTAAATAAGTTTCTTTTCAAAAATATTTATATGTTATGTATAAGAATGGCCCCTTTTTTGATAACATATCAGGAAGCTGAGAAACTAGTAAAAGATGAAAATGAATGTTACCTTGCACATATTGTTGAAAATAAATGATCTATTCTGATTAATGATGCGCCAGTGGTAAATGTGTATCATAATGTTTTTCCTGATGAGTATCATGGTATTATAACTTATCGGGACGTTGAATTTATTGTTGACTTAGTTCTTGATGCCAATCCAATTTCAAAACCCCCTTATCAAATGGCTCAAATTGAACTTTTAGAGTTAAAGAAGAAATTGCATGAGTTATTAGATAAAGGTATTATTCGGCCTGGCACATCACCATAGGGTGATCTTATCTTGTTTGTTAAAAATAAATATGGTTCAATGATACATTTCATTGATTATATAGAATTTAATAACATTTCTGTTAAGAACAAATATCTTTTTCCTCATATCGATGATTTGTTTGATCAACTCTAGGGATATCATTCTTTTTTGAATATTGATTTGATATTGACGTACCATCAGATGAAAGTAAAGGAAAAAGACATTCCAAAGAACATGTTTTGTACAAGATGTGACCATTATGAATTTGAAGTTATTCCTTTTGGTTTCACCAATGCACCTGCTGTATTCATGGATCATATTAATAGAATTTTTCATGACTTATTGGATAAGTTTGTGGTTGTGTTCATTAATGATATTTTGGTTTATTCCAAAAGTAAAGGGGAACATTAAATTCATTTAAGTGTTGTCTTGCAAACCTTAAAATAAAAGAAACTCTATGGTAAATTCAGAAAGTGTGAGTTTTGGTTGTAACAAACTTCTTTCCTTAGTCTCATTATTTCAAAAAATGGAAGAACAGTTGATCATACTAAAACAACAGTTGTTAAAGAATGTCTAGGACCCACAAATATAAACGATATTCATAGTTTTCTTGGTCTAGATGGTTATTACAGGATGTTTGTTGAAAATTTTTCATGGTTATCTATTCCAATGACTAAGTTAACTCGAAAAGGGGTTATGCACAATTTGAAAAAAGAATATGATGATTGTTTTCATGAATTGAAAAGAAGATTGGTGAATGATCCTGTTTTAGAACTGCCATCTAGAAATGGTGAGTTTTTTTATCTACAATGATTCTTCTTTGAAAGGACTTGGTTGTGTTCTAATGCAGAATAATCAGGTAATTGAAAATGCTTCAGGTCAGTTGATGCCACATGAGTTAAATTACCCTACAGATGATTTGGAATTAGCAGCTTTTGTTTTTGCTTTAAAAATATGGAGGCATAATTTTTATGGAGTAAAATTTGAAATATATACTGATCACAAAAGATTAAATTATATATTCACTCAAAAATAATTGAGCATGAGATAGAGGATATGGCTGTAATTAATCAAGGATTATGATTGCACAATTAATTACCATCCGGGAAAAGAAAATAATGTGGTTGATGCTTTGATTCGAAAAAGTAATGTCTCATTAACCATGATACGTTTGGAACAAGATCCTTTGGTTTTAGATTTGATAAACAATGACATAGAAGTTGTTAGTGCTGAAAATTATTCTATTTTGTATCAGGTGTCGGTGACATCATCTCTATCAGACAGAATTAAGCAAGCGCTGAAATAATACAGTGAGTTACAAAAAATGGTAGAGTAGGTTTAGAAGGGTATGTTACCTGATTTTAACATTGATAATGATTTCATCTTGAGGCCAGGAAAGATATTATGTGTGCTGTGTGATTCACAATTGAAGAATGAGTTGTTATGTGAAGCTCATAATTCCCCATTTTCAGTTAATCCTGGTAGTACTATGATTTAAATAGATCTTCAAGAGTATTACTGGTGGGATGGAATGAAAATAGATATTTCTAATTTTACTGTGAAGGGTCAGACTTGTCATTAGGTTAAAGCAGAGCGGAAATTACCTAAAGGGATGCTTTAGTATTTACCAGTTCTAGAGTGGAAATGGGAAAATATATCCATTGACTTCATTGTGATATTACCAAAGCCATCTCAAGGTAATAATGCAATATGGTTTATTGTTGATCGATTGACTAAATCTGCTCATTTTTTTCCTATTCGGGACACATTGTCTCTAGATAAACTTTCTCAGTTTTATATTAAAGTGATAGTCAGGTTTCATGGAGTTCCCCACTCAATTGTATCTGATCGTGATCCCAGTTTTAATTCTAACTTTTGTAAAGGCCTTCATAAGTCGTTGCGTACTAAATTAAATTTTAGTAGAGGTTTTCATTTTCAATCTAATAGGTAATTAGAACGAACAATTAAGTCATTGGAGGATATGTTATGTGTTTTCTCGATGGATTATCAGCAAAGTTGGGACCATCATATTTCACTGGTTGAATTTTCATATAATAAGAGTTATCATTCCAGTATATAGATGGCTCTATTTGAGGCATTATATGGAAAACGTTATCGAACAATAGATTTTTTGGGATGAAGTAGTTGAAAGGAAGATGATGGGACCAGAATTAGTAGAAGAGATGGCAGAGAAAGTTCTGTTCATTCAAAAGCACATGAGAGTAGTTCAGATCAGAATGAAATGTTATGCAGATAACCGGAGGATGGATCATTTTTTTGAGGTAGTTTATCATGTCTTTATCAACGTTTATCTATGGAAAAGTGTGATGTATTTTGTTAAGAAGAGAAATTTGAGTCCAAGTCTCATTGGAACTTATGAAATTCTGGTGAAAGTTGGATCATTTGTGTACACAGTGTCTTTACATCCATGTTTATCCCAAGTACACAATGTTTTTAAGGTTTCGATGTTGAGAATGTATATACCAAATCCATCTCATGTTATGAGCCTAGTGGTAGTTAAATTGGATGAGAATATCTCTTATGAAGAATAACCAGTTAATATTATTGGCCGTAGAGAGAAAGTGTTGCTGAATAAGGTAATTCAGTAGGTATAGGTATTGTGGAAAAACCATATGGTTGAAGAGGCAACATGAGAATCTTAAAATGGTATGTGTGATAAATACCCCCACTTATTTTGATAAGTAAAATTGCGGGGATGAAATTCCCAATAGGGGGGAAGAATGTAACATTCTAGGTAAATAAAGAATAAAACATATTTCATATTAATTAATATTTTTGAATTAAATATTAATTTTACTTTAAAGGGTTTGCAATGTTTGATAGCGTACCCGATATGCAACAACAGGTTTCTTTGGAATCTTACGTTGCACACTAACAATATTATATTATTATTTTAAATGGTAGTTAACTCCTAGCCTTTTTATTTGAGGGAATGAAAAAAACTAACTATAATATGATTATACATGTTGCTTAAATGTATTTACATCTATCAAATAAAATGTTAGAGGCTTAAAATATGAATGAATCTAATTTTATGTTTTATTTGCATTAAAAGGTCGATTAACAACATTTTAATGGGGAACCCTATTTAAATCTAGTTTTGGTTATTTTTATATTTTCTATTTAACTAAATAAAATTCCTCTTTATATTTGGACATAAAATTTTTCTTTGGGTAATTTTTTGGTATTTTTCTGATTGAGTTTTTTTTAATTAATAGTGAAAAATACTGTATTTAAATTCAAAAGTGCCTTTTAATAAAATTTATTTATATGGTTATATTATCTTTTTAATTGGATTTAAAGTGTAATTAGAATATATTTTTACCATTTAATCTAATTTTGTTTATTAGAATTAATTTCACTTTTAAATTAGACATAAACATGTATCAATATGTTGATAGTTATTGTTTCCTAAAAGCAAGATATTTTTTTGGATAACGGGAATAAATTTTAAATTAAATAATGAAAATTATATGATTATAATTTGTTAAAATAGAGATGAATTTTAAATTCGGAACATTAAATATATCTTTGGCTGAAATTTTGGTATTTTTTTGAAAAACTTCAATTTTGATGAATAGTGAAATAACTTAGTAGTAGTTAAAAAAACTAACCTTTTCATTTAAAAGAAATTTCACCACTTCTGTGAATTTTTTTTCAAAAATTCAACATACATGGTTGTTATTAGTAAGTAAAATGTGTTCCAATAAGTTGAAAATAGTTTATGTTGAATTGTAACTTTTGAATTTAATTTACCGCAGTTAAAGGTAAATAGTGTAATTCAAGTAAAAAGGAATATTATAAAAATTCAAAACTATATTAACACTTTTTATAACCTTATTGGATGTGTAATGTCCAACCATGGTCATCCTTGGGTCAATTTTGGGACCCCACGGAGCCACTTATGAAATATAATGACACTTTAGATCAATTAATTTAAAGTAAAGGAAAAATGACATAAACAAAAATCATTTACAAAATTAATTTTTATATGGTGTTATATAAGTAATATTTTTGAAAATAAATATTAATTGGAAAGATAAAATGATTTCAGACTTCATGGTATTTTTTTTAATTTTTAGATATCGAATAAATTAAATTATTTATGACACAATAATGATGTAGTATTTACCTCATTATTAAATGATTTAAATAAATTAGATTATTAATATTAAACTAATATCCAAAACATGTCCAATTATTATTGTCTGGTTTTATTTTGACCATGAGTCATATTATCTTTGACTCTAGTTATTTTTTGATTTTTAGAAACTGAATATCATTATATAATAATATAATATTTTCACACTTTCATAAAGAGCCCCTCCTCCCACTTATAAATGAGGACCACTTACAACCAATTCCTAAAACCTCTAAAGCCATTAGTCTCATCCAAAATCTTCCCAATTAAGCTCCCTACATCCCTATCCTCCTCCTAAAAGCATTACCTTAGGTTGAAGGAACTTCAAAAAGTCCTTTTGGTTCAAACCCGATGTAGTTACCCAAATTAAAGGCAACAGTTTCTCTTAACTTCTTTTTTTTATTTTACTTCTCCTACCCCTAAACTCTTTTTATTCCTTTATTTTATAACAACACCAGAATCCTCAATAAACTAGTATGTTTTATGATAAGTTTTCTAACTACACTTACACACACCTCTATCTAATGGATGAAGAAAATAATGATTCTGTGGAAGTAAAACTAACGCCTCAGGAAACGATGATTATTCAATTATCTCCTACCGCCTCCTATGGTGGTTTCCATTATGATAGAACTATATTTACATATGATATATATTATGTTTATGTTTTCTTTATGCATTTGTAATTTCTATTTATATCATACCATTATGGTTTCCATTATGGGTAAACCGATAATTTCATTTGAGGAAGTGCAGACTACCACCCCCTCAAAGTGATATGAATCATTAATGCCTTATGTGGGACATATAATGGATGGATTTAATGATATTATTAATGAAATTATACAATAATTATAATATACCTATGAAACATAATGTTTTAATTCCATTAATGTATGAAATAGAAATGAAAGTAGTGGCCATACGTACGTACGGCTTACCATATCTATGAACGGTGCATTTTATTTCTTACCTCCAAAAGATATGTATTGCTATAAATATATATATCTGTACTGGAGAAATATGATATATATTATATCTAAATAATGAATGAAATTCTGGATATAATTGACTGTTGACCACATGGATAACATTTAACTATAAGGTGTTCATTTTTGACTCAAGTATCAAATATCGACAAAAAAAATGTTATTAACTTAAATGATTAAATAATGTTTATAACATTTTAATAAGTGATATAAAATGAATAATAAACTTGAAAATGTTTCTTAAGAAAGTAGAAATTATCTTTAGTTTATTATTAAGGATATTGAAAAATGAACAGGTCAAGTCGGATATGAGGTAAGGGACTTTGTCTCAATCTCCTTTCATTGGGCCATGTTTAATTTTATACATGAAATTATTTCATACGGTGTATAAACACTTTTGACTTTTCATTTAATTCAAAGGTAATATTTTTATATGAATCTTTTTACTAAACGACTAAAAGGAATGTTTTTGTAACATAAGTGGTGATAATGACCTTTCACTGCCTCAAGTATCATTTATTTTTTTGATTCTATAACAAGACGTAATAATTTTAAAAGGAAAATTATATACCATATACTATTTTTACATATTTTGGTATTGAAAACTATTTTTAAATTGAATTTATTATTTCAATATAATTAAATGATATCTTGTTATTGTAATGTTGAAATGTTATCATTCATTTTTTTCTTATGTTATGTGTTATGATCATGTTATGGTTCTTGGGCATTATTTACGTATATGGGTTGTTCTGTGAAAATCCTAGGGCATGTGAGCCTGTGATAGCTCTCCAATGCATTGGGTAACGTGACGGAGGTAAATTTAAATGTTTCACCTAAGATATTTAGTGAATATACTGTGATGGGTATTCCAAAGTAACTCCCTATTTTTCATTGATACCTAAAATGTAAGTATGTTATGGATGCCACAATTACCTTTATGATTTATTATTTCTATATGTTATTCATAAAATCATATGATTTCATGATGTAAGTAAAATAGTTCATGTTTTTCATGTATTTTTGGACAAATGTTCTTTTCTTTGTTTTATATCCCTAACTGAGCTTTTAATGCTCATCACATGTTTTGAAATGTTTTCAAAAGAGCTAAAGATGAATATGGTCATGGATGGGATCACGGAAAATTCATGTTGTCTAAATCATGGAACTAGACATGAATCTTTTTTTCAAGAGTTTTAATTTTATGAAAAATGTAAACTATGTAGAAGTGTCTACTTTGTAATCAGTTGAGATGTAATAGTTATGTCCTAATTCTTTAAAACTCTACACCAAAAAAGATCTTCAATGTGATTTATTCATTTAATTCATTATTATGTTATGTTTATGTTCGTGTCCTTATAATGAGACTAGTGAATTTATTCTAATTTAATATAATAAAAATAGAGTTCATTCTAACATTTAATTTATAATATTTTTTAATGAAATATTGAATGAGAATCCACCCATATTATGTAAATATGTAGAAACATTTGTTTCCCCAGGCATGAGTTCTGTTCGTGAAAAATATGTAACAAATGAATAAGAATAAATAATAATAGGTGAATATCATATCTCTCTATAATAATGTGACAAATAATACAATAATTAGTTTTCTTATTTGATAAATACATCGCATAAATTTTCCAATGATGATGTCAATTTTATTTTTGGACCTATCAAAATCATGGATATGGTTATCACATAGTTTTAAGAATAGAACCAATGTTTGGAGAATGCTTTAGAAAAAAGAGTTTTGATGTTTATAAATATCTCTCTCCACATAGGAGACATAGAAAATATAAAATAGGACCATGAGAATATACTCTCTAGTTTTGGGAATCAATGGTTCATTACAATTCATGAGAGGGAAGAACCCATGACTAATATTTTATAATGAATCTATGTATATGAATAATATATTATATTAAAAAATTTGAGCATAAGATAAATTCCATGATGATTTATGTGAATTAAAATCTACTGTAGGAAAAGTGAATCATGCATGGAAATCATGTTGATCTCATATTAAAGGCATGTGAAGAAAATAAAAAACTATGGGATAATATGAGAATTGTACTCAATATCAAATTAATTGAAATTGGAATTAAATTTAATAATTTTTAATTAGTTTATATAATTTCTACCAAATAAATTTAATGGAATTTTTCCTCTACATAATTCTCCAAGAAGGAATCACTTAATAAAAAATAACTATTTAGTGGTTAGAATATTCTAATATCTTTTATTGATTATATTTTATTGGCCACAAAGAATAAGGTACCATCAAATTAATAAAATAATATTTTTGATTAACATGTATTCTTGTGTATTGTATGTTTGACAATTAAATTTTTACAAATGAGTTATAGAAAGTTGATTTGGAATCCATCACATCATCCAGGGTGGTCTGATGTATGTGTATAAGGAAATGTTCCCATAAAGAATATTTTTATGTGAATGTGAATGTATAAAAACTAAATATAGACAATTATTGATCTATTTCATCTCTGAGAAAATGATCATAGTTAGTATGATATTGTTGTTGAATCTATTTGTTTGGGAATTTGGAAATGTATGTTAATAAACAAATATCATATATTATAAAAATAAGATGACCTAAAGTGATTTTTAAAGCCAAAGACATGAGGCATCTACATACTATGAGGAAAAATGTTTATTCTATAAATGGAATTGAAGTACATAGAGAACTTTTTTGTGTTTATAGAGGTATATTTCATAGTAAAGATGAATGAATGTATAAATTTTAAAATAATTAAACTAAAATAAATAAAAAGATAAGGTCATAGAATTTAAAATATAGAGAATATCTATCCCAATGAATGAATTCTGATTGTAGTTCTTAGAGGAAGAACCCTAAGAGGTATGAAAAAGAAATTCTAATGATGTATCCTTTAGTAAAAATAAAAGAGAAAACATAGAATCAATATAAATCATTAAGATCAAGAGGTATGTGACATGAAATTGTATAAGATATACCTTGGGTGGAAAGAGTGGTCTCATCGTGGACCCTCCCAAGTAAGCCCAACATCCGAGAGTTAAGATAAATATGTAGAATAGAGTAAAAGAATAGTATAAGGGTGAAATGAAAAGTATATGTATTTTATAATTTTATTAAAATATCCATGTTGAAAAATAAAAAATGCTACGAATATTCCAAATATATTTATCAAAATTGTGTAATTTGACATGGAGAACATAATAGAACTAGAATCCGAAGAGAATTAAATTGCTAAAGGATCTGATGTCAAAAATAAGTTGGATAAGTAAATAGAATACAATAATTAGTGAACTTTAACTAGTGTAAATACTTAACACTAAATAATGTGAACTAAATTTTTCTTGATGTTTTATTGACAAAAGTGTTGACGATAATAAATAAATAAACAATAAAATAAAATAAAATAAAGAATAAGGAAACATAAAAAATGAGTTATGAATAAATTATAAGAAAAAAATTGCAATCATTAAGAATAAACTTACATGAATTCACTATAAATTTCAATGAAAATGAATGAATAAAAATCATTAAAAACATGATGTAAAATCCTTGACACAATTCAAATATTTTTTGAAATACCATCAAATGTTTTTGAGGAACCATTTAAATAATCAAGAAAATATAAATATTATGTCAATTAACATGTGAAAAATGATTTTTTGGAGGGGTATTTTGGATTGATTTTTCCGGTCCAATAGGAAAGCAATATGTAGCCATAGAAGAATCATCTTTTCCAACAATACCATTTAATGTTAGTAAAGAACCTCCATGAAAAACTCTATCACCTCAATCAATTCATAATGATGTGCACTAAATGTTGGGGGAATGTTGATGTTCTCTTTCCAAATAAATGTCATCTGTTGGAAAAAATGAATCAAAATTAGAGGGTTCATGTTGAGGTAATGAAAATTATTTTTTAAACAAAATATTATCAGATAATTAGATTCTATTTAGGTCGAGAATCTCCTTGATTTTATGAGATATTAAGGCATGAATGTCATCAGTTGGTGGCCATAAAAATGGTCATTCTGTAAGATGAAATAAAGACTCTACACATGAGTCTATAAAATTCACCTATAATCCATGAATTATTATAGGATAGGAATGAAACAATTCCATACTCTTTGAGAAAAATTTCCAAATAAATTTGGAAAGTCTCTTTTTTCAGAATAGTTCGAATCTAATTTCATCAACATTTGAAAAATTATTATTTTTACACTTACCGACCAATATATCATCCTGAATTATCCCTCTTAAATTTGATGATACATTCCTTTTATGGGGTTGAATAAACTAATATAACTCTTCATCATCCACTTATTCAGAAGAAACTTACATTAAATTCTTTTCTACCAACAGATGAAATTTTTTGAAAATTTTTCTCTAACATGTTTATATTATTTTTAAAATGATCCATCACTTTATAAAAATCCCTTAATAATAATTCTGTAATAAACTATCACTTTAATAAAAAGGTAAAAAATTTATAGTAATTTTATTTTTTGTAAGGTACTAATTTCCATCTAAGATTAATCAGAAGAAATGGTTAAGATTTGCAAAATAGTAGGAATCCGTATAACATTAGTAATCATGGATCATTTAAAATATTGTAAAATATCTAATGAATTACTATCACATTTCATGGATGAAATATTGGAATTCATTTTGTCTATATACTGAGACAATCCTCCCAATTTTGACGATATATACTTTAGAACATAAACTTATGGAATAGATTTCATAAAAAACCTACCCAATTATGATTGTATTAACGAAATCAACTTATTATCAAGATATTTTTAAATTAATTTTAATGGAAGGTCTTTATTACAATTACGGACAAAACTAAATGATTTTATCAATGATTTCACTTCAAATATCAACATAGAATAGCTCTCTCAATCTCCATCATTAACAGTATCCAATTCCTCTTTTAGAATTTATGAAATTTTATGCACATAAAGAATAATGGATGACCTATACTAATGAAAATAAATTCTCCAATTTCCATTAACATGTCAAGTTTCACTAATGTAAATCACATCCATAAAATTAAATGTTTCTCCCAATTCAGATCTGTCTCTACTTTTCTCAACATGTAGAGTTTCATCTCTGGGTTCTTCTTCTTCTGCTATACCTATAGAATTATTATTAATGAAGAAAAATGATTCTATTACAATAATTAAACTTGTAACCATACATTAATATACATAAAAAAAGTTATTGAAATCTATACTTTGGAAGTAGTATTTTCCTTTCAAACAGTAACCAATATGGTAATTCGCAAGGCTGTTTCTTCTCTAAAAGAAGAAATAGAAATGAAATTAGGTTGAACTATTATGAGAGAAGGGGATGAATAGTCTAAAAGAGTAGTTCTTTCAACAGATTGAACAAAAAAATCATGTTTATTATCATTAAAAATAGTTTCTCATTATCTATGACTTCTAATACATCTATACCTTGAATTTTTTATTCCACAAAAATAAGAACACTTTATGTAGTGTGAAAATCATATTTATTGAAAAAATCATATGGGATGACTCCCACTTGTAGTAGTGATTCCTATTTATCCGTCATATTTCAAAATAATGGTTAACAAATTATAAAATGAAAAACACCGTTAATAAAATCATAATATTAAATCAACTTCTATAAACATTATTATTCCATGAAAACTTGTAATAATAGAGTCATCTAGAAAAACAATAACATTATGAAAAGCTATGGTCGACATTCTTTTTTTGGGATAAAAACTTAATGACTTTCAATACGAAAAAATGGGGAATAATATCTCATTATAGATTCATAGGCCTTCCAATATTAAATAGACATAATATCATGACATGTTGAAAAATAACTTTTTAAACTCAACGTTTTAGTGTGAAATAGCAGGCTGATTAAATTTTACAAGAACCATCTGCTCATTTTCTAATTCATTCCCTAGATTTTTTCCAACATTAGATATTCCGTATAGAGACATAATTTCCACTGGTATAATTAAATAAATTATAGTAAATAGAAATTTATTTAAATTAGTATAACCTTCATGGAGACATTTTAATGCTTCATCGATTTCAAATTAATTTATCAAAATACATTTATTATTAATAGCCACCTTAAATTGATCATCAATATCATCACACTAAAAGTATCCCATCGCTTAAAATTCTGAAAATTATTTTTCATAAACAAACTAGGATCATTTTAAAAAATAATAATTTTCAACCATGAGGATTTATAAAAATTTTATGTTACGTATTATTACAATCCATCAAACTGAAATCTATTTCTCTTCCACTCAAAGTATTTCTGGATGTCCATGGACATTTAATTCTTCTACATGTTTCACAATTTATTATTTTGGATTTATTCATTTTTAAATGGATTTGGTCGAATTGAAGTTAATTTAATATACGTTTAGATAATATAGAAATTAATATTTCATTGTTTTTAAGGGTTTCATGAATATAAATAACTTACATTCTTCTGTTTGAAGCTATTCAAAGGTTCATAGAATCTGATTTGGAATGTAATATTAAAAAAACTAGTTGAATTTTTCTATTTTTATTGGAATAATAATTAATATAGAGTAACTAAATCAAAAATTTAAAATTATAATAGCGTATTTAAATAATTATGAATTAAATTTACAAAATACGTATAATTAATATAAAATAAACCAATTTAAACAATCATATTTTTGATTTTATAAAACCAAATATGTCAGTATAAAATCATTCCGAAAAAATTTATTCTAATTGATTTTCTATGATAACAAATTATAGATATATATAACCATTTTATGATCCTTTTAGAAATGAGTACTTAAATCAATCAACATTATGTTAGTATGGTTTATTGTATTATTTCAACTGTTATATAACTCATGTAATTAAATTTTATTGTTTCACAATTAAAATGAAATCCAAAATCTATTAGGGTGTTTTTTATCTATAAAACATGCACACAACAACTTCATGTTGTAATATATTCATCTTAATGAGATCATAATGTTATAGAGTTCTACTTCTTACATTATCATGATAATGTAGATTCTCCATGAGAAACAAAATTTCTTATGGTGTATTTCCTATTTTGTATAAATCTACCCATGTTATAATATGAATATGAAGATAAATTAAAATCATAGGTTTTTCTAATAATATAGATAATGAGACAACATTCATTTTAAATATATTTAAATCATGGGAAAAATTTAAATAAGATTATTTTGGATTCAATAGAAATATTTCATTAATACTTTCTAAAAGATAAAATCAACACTATTTACTATACGGTATAGTAAAATTCTAATGATTTCTCTATACAACATGTTTTCAATTGGTTTTCTAGCCCCATCCACATCAATTTTAATATTAGATATCATAAGTGTTGAATAAGTCTTGTTATTTTCATTTGAAACCCATTTGAGTTAACAATTTATTAATTTTATTTGGTTTAAGATATTTAAAAAATCATTTTGAAAAAATTTAAATATTAGATTGTTGAATATGTACCCCTTCATACCAATTTATATTCCATTTAAATAATTATTAAAATACTATTGTGCAATTTTCCATTTTTTTATTTGAAAATAACATCTTCAATATAAATTTGTACCATAAAAAAATATGAGGATGAAATATTATTAAATAACTTATGATCATCCTTTCTTAATAAAAACACATTTCATAAATGAAAGGAATTTAATCTCACATACAATACTCTAGGTTCCTCTTTATGTTCATATAATGACATGGTATATTTAAAAACTATATTTTGAATGTGAGTCTCTTAAAAACAATGAGGTAGTTCAATATAAACATCCTCCATTAGAGATCCATTTGGAAACGCATATTTATAATCATTGTGATATAATTTAGGATTTATATAATATGGATGTGCTATAAGGACCATAGCTTATTCTGACATAGACACAAGTTAAGAGGTATATTCATAATTTATTGCTTCCTCTAGATTATAACATTTTTTCAAATAATATATCTTTATTTCTAATGATTAAACCATCATCATCTAGTTTATTTGTAATTATCCATTTTTTTCTAATAACTTGATTGTGAGAGGTACTTTCAACTACTTCTCATACCATTTTTCAATTGGACTGATTTAACTAATATCACACAACTATAGTACGACATTCATTTTCTAAATAATTCCTTAAATATAGAGGTTCTTGCTGAGATAAAAATTCATTGAATTTAGAATATTTTCAATATTTATTATTTCTATAATTATATCATCTAAACATATAATATCAATTTATATAGAATGGACTTTAATGATTATAGGTTTTATAGAAAATACACATTATTGTTCAATTGTATCCGACTCTATAATACTTGGTTCAAAGTTGTAAATTTCCAAATAAACATCATTCTTATTGTTAAATAAGGGTTTAGTTATCATGTTCTTCTAAGATCTCTCTACTCATTAGTTTGAGTCATTTTTTGATCAAAATTATTACAGGCAACAAACTGTGGATGATTTGATTATTCAAAAATCATTAACCTTTTCATGAAAACTCTATAGGATTTGGATTAAATATAATAACATCAAAAATATTCCTTAATTATCATTTAGATCAAGATTAAAGTGATTTACCTTGGTGGCTAAGATGTAATACTTTCATCCAAATTATTTAAAGAACCCTACAGTTGGTTTTATTTATCCCACATCTCATGTTAATCCTTATTTTAACTATATTAGCAAAATAAAAATATTTTATAACAAATTCTTCCAAAATGTAATTAGGAATGTTATATTCATATAATGTTGTTCTATACTTTTTAAAGAAATTCATATTCCAACTTTTAATAACACCATTCTATTGAGGTCTACAGGGGGCACAAAATTTATGTTTTATATATTTTTTTAAAATGTATAAATAAAACTATTAAATCTCAAATTTTCCTCCATGATCACTTCTAAAAGTCACAATGTTTGAATATTTTTAATTTTTCACTCATTTCCAAATACTAATAAATATATATATATATTAGAATTTACTTTTAATTTATAAATTGTTAAGACAAGTAAATATTGAAAAATCACCAACCAAAACATAGAAAAAGGATTTATCATTAAGTCTTGTAGTTCTAGAAGGTCCTAAAATGTGAGTTTGCATATGCTCTAGAGAATTAGACATAGAAACCACTATATTTTGTTTAAAAGTTCAATTGTGTTTATTTTCCATTTGAAATGTATCACATTTGTTTTTTTATCCGATTTATGATCAGGAAGTTAAAAAATAATTATGATTTAGATATCTTTTTCAATGAATTATCATTAGAGTTTCTATGCATTACATGATAAATTAATGTTTTATCAATTTGAGCACTCAAAAAAATTACATTTTTTCAACAAAATGAAAAATTTTGAACGAATAAAAATTATATTTTTTCATTCTTAAAACAAGATTTATTTTTATTTGAAAAAATTTAATGATATTTTAGAAAAATCAATTGAATAGCCATGTTCACAATGAAATGGAATACTTATCATGTTTTTTAAGACATAAACATAATTTACATTATTGATGAATGCATATAGTATATTTTCGATTGATCCTATGAAAAAAATATCCACTTGAATTTTCTCCAAATTTAATATAGTGTCTATATATATTTTATAATGAGTGAATGCTTGAGAATTATGTAATCACATTCCTATAAAAACCATTGAACCAACACCGTTTTTATTGTTTTTTATGTAGTCTGCCAGCTAATATGAATTTTCTATGAATCAGATGTTGTACATTTTTTAAGGGCTTCATATGGTGACTATAATGATTCATAATCAAATTATTCTACCGGAGAAGTCTCCATGTCCATAATTGATTTCTGATATTCGTTCTTATATATGTTCTTTATGAAGAACATATTTTTATACTATTTATTTTAATGTAATTCAAGACATTATTAATTGATATGTCGAAGTATATTACACTCATAACATCTCACATATTTATTATTGTCCCCATAATTTGTATACTAATTGATGGTTCTTCTCAAACAACTTCTTATATTATATATATTTCTATATATTATGTAAAATTATTAAAGATCTCCATATGATCCATAATTTCATTAGGAATATTAGTTATTAGATATTTATGAGATCTATATACTTTTTTCTTCATTATATTTGGAAACCTTAAAATAATAATTTTCTCTCTAAACCATTTATTATTTTCCATCATCATCTTCCATTTTTGATTCATACATCATAAGAGTAACAATAATAAATTTCATTTAAAAATTATTTGTCTATGATGATTGTATAATGGAATATGATATTCAACTACACTTATGTGGTAAACCACATAGAACATTAAATTATTTCATAGGAACAATAATTTTTGTTCCTAGATTTGAAAAACTACTCAAAATATTAGTGTGTCCTCCATTCAACTGTGCAATTATATTCCCATCTGCATTTTTAATGATATCAATCTTATGTGTGGTAGGTTCATATCTAAGGGCCTTAACATTGTATTTAACCTCATAAAAAACTAAAATAGAGGTTTATAATTCATGAGCTATTTTACATTGAGAAAATCGACAAAACACATATTGACCTATTCGATATATTATATCGTTCACATATTTAGTGTTCATATACTATCTTTCTTCGGTATCAACATCCCATGTTCATAGTTATGTATTTATAAATTCATAAGGATTAAATTATTTAAAATTAAACAATATGAAAAGGTTCTTAAAATATATTGTAAATCACGCCTTCCAAAAATAAAAAAGAATCACTATTAATATAAAGAGATATATCCATTTACATTACTTCTTTTTTATCATCCATTTTACCCATTTGAAAGATGTTTGGCGGACATAAATCATCCATAGTTATGAACTATAGTGTCAAATTCTCTGATACCAATCCTTTTTCTTAGATATGGGGAAACTACAAACTCACTAGAGTTTTGAATTCACAACTTCAAATTATATTTAATTTAAAACCACCATCTTCATGGTATGTGAGTTCTAATATTTTAATTAAAAAATTAAGTGGTGAAAATATATGATCTTAGAAGAAATTGTATTAAAAGAATAGATTTTTTATGGTTTGTTTAATATAAATCCTGTTTTCCACTACACCAACAACCTACTCCATGATTTAGATTATTTCCACTATTAATCAACCTTTTGTGAGGTATCATAACTGAGTAAAAATATCTTATTCTTGTTGCAAAGGTACACGAGATTTTAAAAAGGACCTCCATTTACAAGGTAAATCCATGATCGTCATACAGTTACATTCAAATAGTGTAGATAAAATTTATATGATTTAATTATAAATAAATTTTTTATAAAATAGTTTAAAAAAGATACTATCCTCCGATAATGATATGTTCAATGAAGAAAATGATTTTAAAATCACAACTTTGGATTCCATTGATATGGATAAACTTGTAAGCATAATATACAAGAAATGCATGATATTTTTTTATATGTGTAGACATTATCACTGTATTCATATATATATGTGCATATTTATATCTAATTTTCATCATGAAGGTGCTAACTCTTTATATTTACATATCACTTTTTATTTTTATCTAAATAATAAGAGATAATAAAAATTGATGAGTGAATCAATAGAAAAATTTGACAAGAAATGTATTAATGGAGTGTATCCATTCCTTATAAATATGTCCTAATCATCTATAAATGTATTGTTAGAGATCTTATTCTTCTTATCTTTTCATTCCTAAAATCACAAAAACATTATATAGATCCATATTTTCTTAATTAGATAACTCTTTTTTGGATACACATAAAATAACGAAATGACTTATCTTGTGATTATGATAACATTATAAAATCAAACATGATGATCTATAAAACATATTTTATTTTTTATAATAATAAAATTATAGCACTATTCTTGTAAAATGAATTTTTATGAAGCTTCCTTAGTTATAAAAGATCTTTGAATTATATGATGTGTATAATATAATGATTCCAATGTTGTGTAGAATAATTCTATTGCATAAGGAAATTATGTAAGTAAAGTATGATAATTATCATTGAAAATATTGCATGGTTCTCACAAGGAAATTTTTTGAGAATATCAATTTTTTAAGATATAGAAATATCATGACTACTCTCTAACTAAAATATTTGGCTTTGGACATGCGTTAGTTAATCAATTCTATTTGAATGAAAATTTGTTACAAAAAATAATTGTTGTTCAACATTGGGTTTTCTGAATTTGAAAAAATTAAATAAAAGCATTCAATACTAGATTCACATAGGATAGAATACATATTGCATATTGAAAATTTTATTCATTAATATAATACAACTTATATGAACCGTAGAATTATCTCTTTTAAAACAAATATCTCATATCAATGAAAAAATATACTAAAAAACACATACGATTAAATATTTAGAATACAAATGTGGATTGGATGAATCACCAAAACAAATAAAAAACATAGATATGCAGGAAAAAAATAATTCATTCCAATGAAATCATGATAGGCATGGTCAATCTGTGAATGAGAGTGTTTTTTTATGGAGTCTGCTGGGCAAAAATCCGGGAAAAATATAGCGAGATTCATATGTGTAATTTGGTATGCTGAAAACATCTACAAATAATATGATCTAATTGTGGATAAAATTTAAAATAAAATATATATATTAAAATCATAATTATTTTATATGGTGATACTTTTTAGCCAATTTTATACATTTCTATCAGAATGCTTCAGATTGTATGACTTAAAATTGTATGCTTTTATGGAATTTTTAGAACCAAATTTATCAATGATTTTCTTTAATTTTAAATTCAATATATCATGTTGTTTCTATCCAATCCATGAGATTAATAGGGTATGTAAATAATACATTTTTAGTAGATTTTTGTGAAAATGATGCAAATATCGTTCCTGTAGATCATGTGTGGAATTTATGCATAAGTGGTGGAATTATAAAAATAATTAATGTTCATATATCTTAACGAAAAATGAAAAATAATAAGAATCATTTATATGGGGATATAAAATAAAATATTCATATGTTTAAAGTCTATAAATATTGTGATTTTTGAATGACTAAAACTATTGTATCATATATTTGATTATTCAAGAATAAAAAAAAAGAAAACTAAATATGATATCAAGAAAATTTAAAAAATAAGGAAGTATCAATACTACTATAACTACTATATTTTTAGTAATTACCCACATTTCCTTATTGGATTAAGAATACAACAAGTCATTACTTGGCCTTAAGTTACATCATTAAGGTACCAAAGGCTGGCAATAAATGTCGAAGGTTTTTAAAACAAGTGGAGGAAGATTTACCATTTTAGAACATACCACAGAGCCAACAACTATAACCAAACAAATCAACTAAATGATTCATGATTAAACCTTCGATAACTCAACTATTTATTTTATTATAGACAAACCAAGAGTACCATAGTGGAAACCAACACAAAATCACAGTAAACAGTGCAATGACAAACAAAAAGACTACATGGTGAAAACCCAACTCAATGCTCCACAACCTCCATATTCCAACATCACGAACCATCCCCGGTATCATGAAGTAGTTCTATAAACATGTGAAACTTTACCTTTTCCAACATCTCGATATATGACATCTACAAAAGCACCAATGTGCCAAAGTAGGGGATGAGTAATGAAACTCAGTAGGTTTTCCCGGATGACTTCCCAACCAATTTTTCTAGGATAAAACATGATAACACATTTATATAAAAAAAATATATAAAAAAAATCCAAAATAGTTAACAATAAAACAAGTTCCATGTCAAAACCATTTTCGAACAAAACCATCTTTCTCAAGAAAAGCAACCAAGCAAAGTTTCCAATCAAATTCCCATTTCCATTTGGGCAAATTCATTCCATTTCACAAATCCACACAACCAACCATGCATGCTACCATGACCTCCCTATACTCATGAGTGGTGAGTTATCCTTCCACTAAGCTATCACGTAGTGGACTACCTTGATGGGGGTACTTCACTCCCTTATCCGTCCCTTTTTGATGGGGGTCTTCTCTCTCTTATCAATCCCAACATTTTGATGGGGGTACTTCTCTCCCTTATCCATCCCAATGAATACGAACACACACCACAACCCATGGAAATCCATTCCAAAACCATGTATGTTCTAAACAATTAAATAAAGAATCAAATTATTTATTAAAAAACATTTCTTTCAAGCAGCAAAACCATAATCAGTTTGAAATCACCATTTTAAATTCACTTCAATAAACACTTTCCAAAAACACACAATTTCCATCACCCGTTACTTAAGAGGGGTTTCAACCATTATTTCACAGTTGATAAAAAACCATTTCAATCAAGGAAATAAATTTTAATCTAAGCCTCCATGTTCTAAGAAATAGAAAACAGGATTGAAGCCACATAACTCAACAAATTAGGTGAAACCAACCAACAGACGAAGAACACCAACAAAACCGAGTCAAATATTACACTAAACCTATTTTTATTTCTTCCCCTAGTACCAAAAAAACTAAAATCTGACTTAAAATTCATCGACTACCTTATATCTACCCACCATGGGTGTAGATCTGAGGATGTATCAAGACGGAAGAAGGAGATCTAAGAATACTAAAGGAAATGAGACTTACATTGATCAACCGGCCTCTAAACACCAAGGAAAAACTCCTAATCCCTACCAAAATGCATGATAAGTGTTATCCCAACATCACTAGAGAGAAATCCCTAGTTAGGGTCATCTATGAGCAAAAATGAGTGCTTTTAATGATAGAACTGATTAGATCCCTAAAAATAGGATCTAAGTTGACCCCGCGCATCGTTAGTCACTCATGGAAGGGGTGCTCCGCATGGTTTTCCCAAACTATGCGCTCACTATATAGTCTTTTCTGTCCAAAGTGACCACTACCTACACGGCTTCCGCACAGTTTAGGAAACCCATGCAAAGCTCGTGGGTCACCACTTTTTTCCTTTTATCACTTTAAAAGTCTCCAAACTTTCCCAACCATTTTTCATATGCTCCATGTACTTAAAAGTCATAAAACAAGGGTTACGTACCATAAACTGATGGTAATACATTGTCCCCACCATTGGTCGTTCCATCCCCAGAAAGTAGAAAACCATCGCTTTCCAGAAATAGTTCCGGCCACTGCTATTTCATTTCATTCTCACATTCCCAAGTCTCTTCCTGAATCTGACCATGTTTCCACAATACCCACACAAGACTGATGATTTTTCCACACAAGACATTCACCTATCTATCCACAATCCGAACTGGAATATGTAACAACGAAGCATCTGGATCTAGGTCAACGTGATCCCATATGATCACATGGTCAGGATCAGGCAGATACTTCGTGAACTAAGATACATGGAACACATTATGGATAGCACTAAACCGTGGTGGTAATGAAAATCGATACACCACCTCACCAAGATGTTCTAGTATCTCAGAAGGGCCTATATATCGAGGAGATAATTTTCCCTACTTCCCAAAACAACGATATCCAAGACTTGGAGAGATTCGCAAAAAGGTATTATCACTCACCGTATATGACAACGGTCCTCAGCGATGACCGCATAAGATTTCTGACGACTCTATGCCATCTCTGTTGACTTTTTTACGAATTGAATCTTCTTTTTTGTGTCTTGGACAAGGCTCCACCCAACAAGTGATGTCTCACCTGTTTATACCCAAAAAAGTGGAGAATGACAAGGACCCTCATACAATGCTTCTAACGGAGCCATGAATATCGACGGTTGATAGATTTTATTGTATGAGAACTCTACTAAGGGTATATGCTCCTCCCATGAACAACCAAAATCCATCACACATGCCCGAAACATGTCTTCCAATGTTTGTATCGTCTGCTAGGATTTCCCATCCATCTGAGTTTGATACGTCATATCCATAATGAACTAAGTCCCAAGGGCTTGTTCAAAAGATTTCTAGAAACAAGATGTGAACCTCAGATCTCTATCTGAGACGATAGACACTATTAAACCATGCCTCTTTACCACTTCTCAGATATACATTTTTTAAAGATCTTCCACTGTATGATTTTCACAAATAAGGATGAAATGGGACGACTTGGTTAGATGATCCACTATCACCCAAATAGAATCATGTTTCCGAACCATTATTGGAATACATGTAACAAAATACATTGCTATCTGATCCCATTTACACAGTGGGATAGGTAAAGATTTTAACATACCAGCAGGTCTCTGATGCTTTTCTTTAACCTGCTGACAAGTTAAGCACTACAAGGTGAACTCGGCCACATTCCTTTTCATGCCGCTCCACCAAAACTACGCCTTCAATGCCTTATACATATTCTATGTAAATGGATGTACAACCCTCCTAGAATGATGATAAGCATGAAGGAGTTGTTCCTAAAAAACCATAGGTACAACCATCTGATCTCTAAAACACAAAAATGATCCCCATTCATGTTTCTATCAATCAATGGTCTCCCCACCATTGAGTTTCGAACTCATTGAAACATAGTCTACATCATGTGCTTGTGCCTCCATTACTATCTCCACAAAATCAGTATCAAGCACAACATTAAGGAAAACTGCAACATCAGCTCAATCTTCACATTCCATACGCATGTCGGTTAGGACCGATATCAACTACCACTCATCTGAAGCTCCTTTCACCAACTAAGCATATGACTTTCTTCTTAATGCATCGGCCACCAAATTTCCCTTACCCAGTGTATACATCAAGTTATAGTCAAACATTTGAAGATACTCCATCCATCTACTCTACCTCATGTTCAAATCTCATTTTGAGAAAATATGTTTCAAACTCTTATGATCCGTTAAAACAGTAAATTTCGCACCAAAGTGATAATTTCTCCATGTTTTCAAATCATAGACGATTGCAACTAACTCCATATCTTGTTTTGGAAAATTTTTCTCATGCACACTCAACTACCTTGAGCCATAAGAAACCACATGGTATCCGTGAATGAGAACATAACCGAACCCTATTCCCAATGCATCACAATACACCACATACCCCTATCTGGATTTAGGCAAGATCATGATGGGAGCCGATGTAAGACGAACCTTCAGTTCCTGGAAAGACTTATGACATTCCCTTGTCTATTGAAATGGAGCATTTTTCCTTGTCAGAGCTGTCATTGGTGACGTTATTCATGTGAAATCATGCACAATGCGTCAGTATTAACCAACTAGACCAAGAAAACTTCATATTTCAAAGAAATATTTCGGCGGTTTCCAAGAAAGAACAACTTCTATCGTTTTTGGATCCACCGAAACACCTTTCTCAAAAACAACATGGCCCAGAAAGAGTACCCCTTTTATCCAAAAATCTCACTATGATAATTTTGAATACAACTGATGGTCTCTCAATATTTCCAACACTATCTCCAATTATTTCTCAAGATCAACCCTTGTTCTTGAATACACCAATATGTCTTCCACAAAAACCACAACAATAGAATCCAGATATCGCTGAAATATCCGATTAATCAATGAAATAAAGGTTTCTGCTGCATTCATAAGACCAATGGACATGACTACATATTCGTAGTGACCATATCTACTTTTGAAGGCTACCTTCGGAATATCCTCCTTTCGAACTCACAACTGGTGTTATCCTCATTGCAAATCTATCCTAGAGAACAAATGAGATCCCCTTAATTGATCAAACAGGTCCTCAATGCATGGAAGTGGATATCTATTCTTTATCATAACTCGGGTAAGTTTACGATAATCCAACCATAGCCTCAGAGTTCCATCTTCTTTCATTACAAACAAAACTGTTGATGCCCATAGAGACATGCTTGTCCGAATAAAACCATTGTATTTCGGTTCTTCGAACTACACTTTCAATTCCTTTAACTCCATTGGTGACATACTATAAGACGGAAGGGATATAAGACCGGTCCCTGGAAAGAGATCAATCGTAAACTCCACTTCCCTTTGAGGTGGTAACCCTATGAAGTTATTGGGAAAGACATCTAGAAATTGATCCACAACAGCTAGAAAACTATTTTCCTCAATCTCATAAATTGATCCCAAATTAAACGCTGCCAATTGGTAAGAGATCAATCTCACCATTGGTTCTAACAAGCTCTTTTCACCTTTCTTTACCATCCTCTCTCTTCTGAAGAGATGGTTGATGTCGTCCTCAGTTGTGAAACTATCCTTTCTCCTATAATAGACGATGTGAGCCCTAAACTCTGTCAATAAATCCATACCCAGGATTATATCCTTGATATCCATCTCCAGTAAAGAGAAATCCCATTTTAGATCATCTCCATCAACAATTATAGAACATGCTCTACACACGAAGGTTCTAATGTTTCTTTCACTAATATTAGTTTGATGTTTTATCATAGAAGGCATCCTTTCAAGTTTTAAGTTCAGAAAATCAGAAATATGAGATGTAAGAAGAGAATGTGATCCACCAGTATCGAACAACACATGCATGAGGGTAGAATTCAAAAGAATCGTACCTCTCACCGTAGATGGTCCAGACTGGTCATCCACCATCAACTGTTCCACTCCATAAAATATCTTTGTTTTTGCACATTTCACCATATTTCCTTGGGGATATTATCATGCATGAGGAGTCATGGTATTTCTAGAATCACCATAGCTCGCTCTGTTCTGCTGGAGAGACTGATTTTGGTGTCCTTACCCTGTCAAAGAATAAATGCATGCGACACCTGAGAAGTTTCACAAACACCCGATCGTGGAGCATTGTAACAATATCACTGATGATTCCCATCTTGTTGAAATTGTAGAATGATCTTGGTGGTGATGTATATTCTAGTTTCATGTGATCAATCGAGCCACATTGAAAACACTCGGCTTTCATCATGGGTCATGGAGGAAGATTCACCGATCCAATCGTCTGATTCTAATTCGCACTCCCATGTTGGAAGTAGGTGTCCCTCTTCCGCTTGCTCCCATAATTAGAGTTCCCACCCGTTCCCGTGGGTATCAACAAACTTCCTGCTCCCATAACTCATAAGAGGTATCTTTCATCTACTGATTCTATGTTTACAATCTCCATATAATCCATAATACACAGCACAAATATCATCATGAAAATCATGTGTCGCAACCATGATTCAAAGATGCATTCCTTCAGCGATGCACGTGCAACAATTTCCAGTGAAAAGTGCACTAAATTCATGAATTTAGTCTCATACTCCATGACACAGAGATTCTCATGCTTTAGGCTGAAAAAGTCTATCATCCTATGGTTCTGGAACGTGTGAGAATATAATTTGTTTATTGAAAAATTCCTCAAATTCCTCCCAGGCCTTGATCCACCTTAGCCTGTACCACTAGCTCCCACCACTCTCGTGCAACATCCTCCAGTACAGATGTCACCAACTTTTCTTTCATTTCTACTGGTGTGCCAATGAAATTGATGATACGATTCATCCTATTCAGCCACACCTCTACCCTTTCTGGATAAGAATCACCCCGAAAGATGGGTGGATTCTACTTTTGGACCTGGACAGAATGGTATACATGCCTTGACTCATCCATCTGATTCCCCGTGTCCATAGCCTGAAATTCTTGAACTATACTTTGGACTAGATACTGGTTCACCTGTGGCTCAGGTGCGACCACATTCTCCGTAGACTCTTCTATTTGGTTTCGACGATGCCTAACTGGTGCCATTTTCTATAAAAACAACACACGCCATTAATCTCACTTCCTAGAAACTGATGTATTAGCATTTAAATTTATATCACCTCATTATCACAACACTATTATCCAACCATCACGTTTTTCCACATTTACCCATTTCTAAAAAAAATTAATTGTTTTCAAAATCAATCTATTTTCAAAATACAACAACCATTCTCTTTTCAAAATCATTCATTTGAAACAAGTTTAAAATTTATATAAATCAAACTTTTTCATCAAACTATAATCCATTTCTCAAAATGATATATACACTCCTAGTGGAAAGTCATTCCTCTAAAGCATGTCATGCTCATATCATTGGATAAACCCATGACAATGATATTTGTTATCCTATATGTGTCTCCAAAACACTTATGTACCCAACTCCATGATAATATTATGTTCATTATAAAAAGTTTAGCTAAATATTTTTATGCTCTACATTCCATGTTCTTTCAATCCTACTCCTTCCTTGGATGATCATCCCAGGAATAGACACATAATAATTTAACTCCAAGACCAACAAAAACTGATGAATATTAATTCCACAAAGAATGAAACAAGCTGATTGCAGTTATGCCCCAAGGACCGAAAAAACTGATACCATTTGTAATGACCCACTTATCCTTATTGGCATAAGAATACAAAAACTCATTACATGTCCTTAAGCGACATCCCCAAGGTGCCAAAGGCTAGAAATAAATGTCTAAGGGTTTCAAAACAAGTGGGTGGCGATATACCCTTTTAGAACATACCACAGAGACAATAACCATAACCAAAAAATCAACTAAATTATGAATGATTAAAGCAAAGAGAACTGAACCATTTATTTTATTATAAACCAACCAAGAGTACCACAACGGAAACCAACAGAAAATCACAGTAAATAGCGGAAAGACAAATTAAATAATACAAGGCGACAACCCAACACCATGCTCCTCAAACTCCAAGATCCAACATCATAAAGCATCCTGTGAATCATGAAGTAGTGAAATAAACACGTGACACTTTACCTTTTCCAACATCACATTATATGACATCTGCAAAAGCACCATCGTGCAAAGAAGGGGGTGAGTAATGAAACTCAGTAGTTTTTCCCCGATGACTTTCCTACCCATGCCTCTGGGATAAAACATGTTAGCACATATATATTAAACAATTTATATAAAACAATTCCAAAATGGTTTACAATAAAACTAGTTCCATGTCAAAAACATTTTCCAACAAAACCATCTTTCTCATGAAAAGCATCCAAGAAATGTTTCCAATCAAATTCCCCTTTCCATTTTGGCTCATTCATTCCATTTCAAAAATCCACACAACCAACCATACATGCAAGATGGACCTCCCTATACTCGTGAGTGGTGAGTTATCCTTCCACAAAGTCGTCACATAGTGGACTACCTTGACGGGGGTACTTCATGCCCTTATCTGTCCCTTTTTTATGGGGGTACTTCTCGCCCTTATCCATCCCAATTCATATGAACACACACCACAAACCATGAAAATCCATGCCAAAACCATGTGTGTTCAAAACCTTTCAATAAAGCATCAAACCTTTTATTGAAATCCATTTATTTCAAGAAGAATAACTATAAAAATTTTAAAATCACCATTTTATATGAACTTCAATAAACACTTTCCAAAAACACACAATTTCCATCACCCGTTACATAAAAGGAATTTCAACCATTCTTTCACAGCAGATATTCAAACCATTTCAATCAAGGAAAACAATTTGAAACTATGCCTTCATGTTCTAAGAAAGCGGAAATAGGAGTGAAGCCACCTACGTAAACAAATTAGGCGAAACCAACTAACGGATAAAGAACACAAACAATGCTGAGTCAACTTGTAATGACCCGGAAATTTCAAGGAAAAGATTTTCATAAATTCTTTGGGATTTTACGAGTACACATTTTTTGATGGCACCTGATTTCGAGGCCCAGTGTACCTAGAATAATTTTCTGAAGATTAGCTCAGGTACTTTCAGTTAACGAAAAAGCGGGGTTTTCTAGCTTTTGAACCGGTGCTCGGAATTGAAATAAGTGGGAAATGATGAACTCGCAGCGCTGATAATCACAGAAGGAGACTTTTACCACAGTTGCGTTTCAAGCAGGTTGAGTTTTATTATTTGTTTATTTTAGTTTAAAATAAATAAAATTGTTGTACAATTTTATTTTTATATGTTGGAAGATAAATTCTTCCTTGTGTGGATAAATGAGAGGTGGGGCTCACACGAGCCCCAACCTCTCAACATCCTCAGCTCTCATAAACCCCCGATTAAAGCTCCCTTGTTTAATTTTGACAACACTCCCTTTTATGAGACCTTGCACCTCCTCCTATCTCCCTCTTACATTCATGCCAACATTCCCTAATTAATTTAATGAGTAACTTCATTTAATTAATTAAGTGGTTTGTTTTTTAACTTTAAATACTTTATGATTGGAATAAAAATAATATCAAGAGATATTATTTAGAGTTGGAGATTTGGGTGTATGGAGAAAATATTAGTTAAGTTCTAGATTTTTGGGGAGTGAATTGGTGTGAAGAAGAAAAGAACTTCCCTCTGACAAGGAACGACACTTCTTCAACGAAGAACACCACTTTCGTTAAGATCGATGACAAACTTCCCTTTTCTTCCTTTACATCAAGGGAGGAAATTCAACAACGGGGAACTCGCCAATAATGCCGGTTCTTTTTCAGATTTGATGGAGTGGCAATTCTTTCCCTGTGATGAACAGACGCCCGACAAGTTTATCATGGTAGGGGAATTATATTTGATTTTTTATTTACCTTTGGAGAAAAGAATGACGAGCGAGGACCAACCTCTGCCCGGTTGATCCTTGGATCGCTCATTAATGCAGGTTGGATGCATGGTTAATTTTTGAGATAGGATTTGAGTTTGATCTTGATTTAAATCCTCTTACATAGAGAGCACAGGCTAACGAACAGGCCCGGACCCTCTGCAAATGATTTTTTTTGTGTGCGGATTGACGAGGAAGATGAAATGGGCCCGCAAAGGAGATTGGAAGTCTTCGCAATGAAGAACGTGTCCCGGGAGAGCCGCTGGCATAGACGGTGGGTAAAGCGGACCACCGGAGCGCGTCCGGTCGTCCACGGAAGGTGACGTTGGTGCGCCATGCCGGCGCGGCGGCGTTGGTTACCGGAGGCGGCAGCGCCCCAACGCACTACCTAAGAAGACCCACCGCGGCTGTGCCGGGGCGGTGATGTGAATGATCCTGCAAGGCCGCGGGATCTGGGACAGTAGGGTGGTGCAATGTGCTTCTAGTTTCAATCAGCAGCAAGGGGCAGCGCCCCCCGCCATGCAGCGCAACGCTTGGCTGCTTGGGCGAGCCGCAACCAGCTGCTGGGTCAGGCCGCGAGCGCCAGTTTGGGCTACCAGCGACGGTCCGGGCCGCCAGCGCCGGGCCGGGCTGTGCCCCACTGGGATGGGTCGTGGCAGCCAGGCCTGTTCATGCCCTCTCAGGCCGGATCCGGACCTGTGTCAGGTCGAACCAGTTCGGGCGGACCCAGGGGGTGTTGGGCTGGGTCGGACCTGGCCCAAACCCCCTATTTTCGCACCCTGTTCGTTCAGATGCCTATATCTTGGGCTACAGAACATCGGTTGATGCACCTTCAGTTGCATAGAGATCCTTGGATTGAGACGGTCATTTTAGTATATTACACTCAAGGATTCAGCAAACTTTGTGAATGGTCGGATTGGTTCGAACCTGAAACCAACTGGGCCCTCAGAGCGGAAACGTTTTTAACTTGAGCTCCGGACGTCTGATTGAACCTCCTTCGACTTTGATGGATTCCTCATGAAGAGACAGTTCTTATGACATACTTCACCTGAGGATTAGACTCCGTTGGAGTATGGCTGGGTTGGATTCTACCCAAAATCCAACCGGGCCCCTGGAACGATAATGCTAAAAACTCACATACCAGGCATCTGATTGACGCGCCATCTATTGCATTGAGAGCCCTATAGCGAGGCAGTATTTTTTAGATACTTCCACGTGAGGTTATGTGACACTTGGAAGTATCGACCAGTAGATCACAGAGAGGACCCTCCTGAAGGTGAGCGTACGGAGTGTGGAGACCGAGTAGCTGTAGACCTGACGACTGCTTGACCGATTCGACTCGTAGTGATTCGGTTAGCCCAGTGGACGGAGCGCCTAGTATTTGTTGGAAGTCCCATGGCGGACGGAGCACCTGGTAGTTGGCAGCATACCCGCGGTACTCGATAGGTGGAGTACCTCTATTGGATATTAGGGAGAGCACCTGGTATTTGGTGGCAAACCCTCAACGGCCGGAGCACCCGATATTTGGCAGCAGACTCGCGGTACTCGACAGGAGGAGTACCTCAGCAGTCTACGGTCAGGGAGTAGCACCTCAGAGTCGTGACATGGCCATTGTACTCGACAGAGTAAGATTTCTCCATCATTTTTGGTTTCAATATCTTTAATGAAAATCCTGGTTTGAGCTGAGTCAATGACCTTTGTGTTTTCCTCATGATTTAGTTGGGTCACTTGATAACTTAGGTGTATGTATGGGAATACACCTAAGTAGTGGTTACCTGTTGATTTCATAATCGTTGTGTTTCATCATGATTGAGATGGGTTACTTTATAATTTATGTATAATTATGGTCTTATACATAAGTAAGGATTAACTGTTCAAATCCTTCTTTGTGGTTATCCTTGTCGGATTTAGTGAGACCTTGCGAGTCTCAGAGTCCCTGCTGAGTATCATTATACTCACCCCTACACGAGCTATGCCTTCACCTCGTTGTGTTGGTTTCAGATGATTGACAACACTGATCGTGGTAGAGGCTTGTTGAGCTGGGCGGTACCTGGAGGTGGATCTCACGATGAGTTGGTACCCATAGGAGACGGACGGTCAGTCGGTCGGACGAGGAGTGCTGAGGAGGATATTTGTACGTACCCTTTTGGTAGGATCCGAGGTGGAAGAACCAAGAGCTACTTCTATCTTCCAGCTATTTGTCTATTCTGTTGTAATTTTGTTCAGTTGTAGCTGTACTTCTCAGTTGGGTTTGTATTCTAGCCCATTTACTTTTCTGCATATTCTTTTTTTACTTAGTGTATTACTTCCTCTTGTACTCTGGTTGGATGTGTTTATGTTTTATAAAGGAAATGCCTTCACAAATATTAGGATTTACGCCTTTGGTGCAAGTCGTCAGCCCTTGGCCTATGGAAGGCGGGATTGGGGTAGTCACGACACGGGCCCTGAGGATGGGTTTTGATAAATTGGTATCAAAGAAGTATGTTCTACCATAGAACATAGAACTATGATATTTTCCATTCTATGAAGCAATAGTGTTAAGAGTACTGAGTGTGGTTTTCAGTTCAGGGAGACCAGTTTTGGTACAGCGGCCGACGTATCCAAACACCAAGACCTTGACTACTGATTTCCGACTCAGTGAACGAAAACACTTATTGGATGTGTGTTTCCAAAAGTTATCTCTAAGTCAGCTCAAACTAGGTCAGCTCACCAGGTATAGTCTTTTGACCATTTCAAATCTGTTACATTTAGGATTCCTCCCCATGGACGACCAGCTAGATCCCCGAGAGTTGTATGTACTGACAGCCCACCGAGCGATGAGACCTCAGTACATGGCCTTCTTTCAGTTGAGGCACCAGCGGTAAGACCACCCTTTGGGCCACCGATGCCACCAGACACAATAGCAGGCGATGCACGCCACTTGAGTGCATTGCACGAGTTCCATCGCCAGAGGCCACCCATGTTCTAGGGAGAGACGAACCCACAAATAGCTATGTATTGGTTGGAGGCTGTGGTGAGAGCCTTCAGGCTAGTAGGTACACCAAAGGACATCATGGTGATCCTAGCTGCTATACTTCATCGGGTAGCAGCAGAAAGATGGTGGAGCCTAATTCTCCATATGCAAGATGAGGAATCTCTACTTTTGATGGACTTCGAGAGCCTCTTCAACTCAATGTTTGTTCCATCCACCTTCTGTGTGGTATGCATCTAAGAGTTACTGTAGCTGTGATAGGGCAGCATTTCAGTAGCACAGAACTCAGCGAGGTTCACAGACCTCTCGTGCTACTCCACAGACATGGTTCGGGACCCATTATTTCAGGCCCAGACCTTCGAGGAGGGGCTGAGGCATGACATCAAAGCATTTATGATTTCCCTCTGCATCCCGACGCAGACAGGAGTGTTGGAGCGAGCCCTTCTAGTGGAAAGTTTCCTTACTGAGTAGTCTCCAATCGTGGAACCCACCACTAGTCGACTTGCAGTGGAGGCTTCTATAGCTAGCAGTAGACAGACAACACAGGGGTCCAAGAGGAAAAGACCCACCGGTGGCCAACAACATGACCCATGTTTAGTTGTGTGGGAAAACCGGAGTAGAGTCATAGCTTGTCGTTCCAAGAGCAGACATTGTTACTCCTACGGTGGGCTTGTTCACATGGAACGTGATTGTCTGACCCGCTGTACAGATGATACACAGATAGATGAAGAACCTCCCAAGCAGAGGCAAAGGTTCGATCGAGGCAGACCACAAGGAGCAGGAGGCAAAGGCAGAGGAGCAATCCGTGCAGATGGAGGTGGACGACGCTTCGAAGTGTTGCCACCACTACCACCTAGATGACCACCCCGACCACAAGGAACGAGTGGATATGGGAGAGCTCACCATCAGTCAGCTGAAGTAAATTACTACGGAGCTCCCGAATCAGGTGGACAGGAGCGAGTCTAGGCATGGAGGCCCTTGTTATTGGTGTTTTTAGTTTCCATGTTGTTGTTGTTTTGGTTTCTTTATGTCATTGTACTATGAGCTACAGTAATAAGAGACAGTTATCATTGTGATGATTACATTCTTGTCTACTTTTTATCGTTGATACAAAGAGCTTCCGGTTTAAAATGGTTGACTTGACCATCACTTGTGAGATTCCTACTGGAGGAGACCCAGTAACCACACACTGATGCCGACAGTGTGACTCAACCCCTGGATGCGAGAGTAACGGTTGGATCTCTTTGTAGTAGCGTCGAGGCCTTACGACATCATCCATGACATGAATTTTTCCGTTCATGTTAGGATTGACTGTACTAGGGAAAGAACGTGGATCATCCAGGGAATGAAACCATATTTCTTTTTTGGAAGAGGATAAATATCAGAAGCTCTTTGGTGGAATGTATACGAAGAAGGGTGGAGATGAGTTCATAATATTGGCTAGTCTCACCCATTGTCTGTTGAGTGAACGGTTTACAGTTCTCTCCCTCTCAATAATCTCAGGAGTATCTTCTCACCGAAGGACATGAACTTGGGAGAGCGGTGATGGCTTGAATTCCTCCTGGACTATGACTTTGTGATCGTTTATACTCCTGGAGAGGGGGACGTTAAAGCTGATGCTCTTAGTAGGAGATCAGGGATTCATCTGTTAAGAGTGGCGAGACAGCATCCAAACGCGTTTCAGTTATCCTTTGTTGATAGTGATAGAGTCAGCACATGTAGAACCAGAGATGGTTTAGGTTACGATGAAAAAGGTGTAGATCATCTAAGAGTGGATGATGACTTCACAGAGAAGACAGAATTCCTATGCTGATAGGAGACGAGACCACTGGAGTTCGAGGGTAACGACCACTACTTCTTACGGGTCTCACCATGATGGGGTCTATGGAGATTTGTCCGGGGCAGCAAGTTATCTTTACATTTCTTTGGACCTTTCCACGTCCCTAATAGATTAGGCAAGGTGGATAACCGCCTGACCATTCCACCTCAATTGCACCGGGTGAATGACTTCATTCTCGTATCTCAGTTGAGGAGATGTGTGCATGACCTATCCGTCATCATCGACCACAGAGAGATGGACATCGATGACCAGGCGACTTTCACGGGGTTCTAGTAGAGGTTCAGGATCAACATGAGTGGGTCATACGGGGATGGTCGATTCCACTTGTGCGCTTTTGTTGGCAGCATGGGAACCTCTATGAGAGAACATGGGAGCGGGAGGCTCAGATGTGTGCACAATACCCTCATTTGTTTCCCTAGTTTTTGTTGTAGCTTTACGGGGACGTCAACCCTGAGGTGGGAGTAATGTAAAGACCCAGAAATTTCAAGGAATTTTTTTTCTTAATTTTTTTTGGATTTTACGAGTACGCAGTTTCTTACAGCACCTGATTCTAAGGCCCGGTGTTCCCGGAATAATTTTCTGAAGTATAGCTCGGGTGCATTCCGTGAACGAACGAGCGGGGTTTTCTATCTTTTGAACCAGTGATCGGAATTGAAATTTGAGGGCACCGATGAACTCGCATCGCCGATAATTGCATAAGGGGACCTTTCCCACAGTTGCGTTTTAAAAAGGTTGAGTTTTATTATTTGGGCATTTTAGTTTAAAATAAATAAAATTGTTGAACAATTTTATTTTTATATGTATGAATTTAAAATCTTCCTTGTGTGGAAAAATGATAGGTGGGGCCCACACGATCCCCAACCTCTCAACATTCTTAACTCTCTTAAACCCCCTATTAATGCTCCCTTGTTTAATTTTGATAACACTCCCTTTCATGAGACCTCTCTCCTACTCCTCTCTCCCTCTTAAATTCTTGCCAACATGCCCTAATTAATGTAATGAGTCACATAATTTAATTAATTAAGTGGTTTGTTTTTGAATTTTAAATTATTTATGATGGGAAGAAAAATTATATCAAGGGATATTATTTAGAGTTGGAGCTTTGGCTATGTGGAGAAAATATTAGTGAAGTACTAGAGTTTTTGGGAGAGCTTTGGTGTGAAGAAGAAAAGAACTTCCCTCCGACAAGGAACGACGCTTCTTCAACGAAGAATTCCACATTCGCGAAGATGGATTACACACTTCCCTTTTCTTCCTTCGCATAAATGGAGAAAATTCAACCTTGGGGAACTCTCCAACGATGATGGTTCCTTTTCATCTTTGAAGGAGTGGTAATGATTTCCCTGCGATGAACAAATGCCCGACAAGATTATCAAGGAAGGGGAATTATATTTGATTTTATCATTACCTTTTGAGAAAAGGACGACAAGCGCGGACCAACCTCTTCCTGGTTTGTTCTGCGGATTGCTCCTTCATTCGGGTTGGAAGCAGGGTTAATTTTCGGGATTGGATTTGAGTTTGATCTTGATTGAAAACCTCTAACGCGGAGGGCAAGGGCTAACGAACAAGCCCAGACCCCCTGAAAATTATTTTTTGTGTGAGGATTGATGGAGACGATGAAACTGCTCCGCAAAGGCATTTGGAAGCCTTCGTAGTGAAGAACGGGTCACGGGAGAGCCGATGGACTAGACGATGGGTAAAACGGACCACCGGAGCACGTCCGGTGGTCCACTAAAGGCGGCGGCAGTGTGTTGTGCTGGTGCGGTGGTGCTGCTGACTGGAGGCGGCCACTGGAGCCGTCCAGCCATGTGGAGGCGATAGCTCCCCAGCGCGCCGCCGAAGAAGACCGGTCGCGGCTGTGCCGCAGCGGTGAGGTGGAAGATCCTGCCCGTCCATGAGATCTGGGATGGCGGGGCAGTGAAAAGCGCTACCTGTGACAATCAGCGGCGAGGGGAAGTGCCCCTAACCCCGTGGTGTAATGCTCGGCTGCTTGGTCGAGCCGCAACCGGTCGCTGGGACGGGTTGGGCTGCCAGCATCGGGCTGGGCCGTGCTAGGAGGGCCGGGCCACGCCCAATTGAGCCGGACCCGGATTCTAGTCGGGTCGACATAGTTAGGGCCGACCCAGGGGGTGTTGGGCCGGGTTGGACCAGGCCCAAACCCTCAATTTTCAGACCAGGTTCGTTCAAACGCCTATATCTTGGGGTAAATACCTCTGATCGATGCACCGTTAGTTGTGTAGGGATACTTGGATCGAGTCACTCATTTACGTATATTACACTCAAACTTTCGGTGAACATTGGGTTTGGACGGATTGGTTTGAACCCAAAACCAACCGGGCCCTCGGACCGGAACCGCTTATAACATGAGCTACAGACGTCCGATTGACGTGTTGTCGACTTTGGTGGATTCCTCTTAATGAGTCGGTTCTTTTGGAATACTTTACCTGAGGTTTGAACGCAGTTGGAGTATGGACGGGTTGGATTGTACCCGAAATCCAATTGGGCCCGTGGAACTGTAATGCTAATAACTCACAGACCAGGCAGCAGATTGTCGTGTATTCTATTGCGTTGAGACCCCTATAGTGATGTGCTACTTTGAGATACATCCACTTGAGGTTACGTGATAGTTTATGTATTGACCAGTAGCTCGTGGAGCGGACCCTCCCGGAGATGAGCGTACGGAGTGCGGAGACCAAGTAGCTGTAGACCTGACAACTACTTGACCAATTCGACTCATAGTGATTCGTTTAGCCCAGTGGACCGAGCGCCAAGTATTTTGCGGCAGACCCATGGTGGACAGAGCGCCTGGTAGTTGGAAGAAGTCACGCGGTACTCGACCGGAGGAGTACCTCTTAAGGCTATTAGGGAGAGGGCCCAGTATTTGGCGGCACACCCTTAGCGGACGGAGTGCCCGATATTTGGCAACAGACCCACGGTACTCGACAGGAGGAGTACCTCAGCAGTCTAAGGTTAGTGAGTAGCACCTCGGAGTCCTGACAGGGCCACTGTACTTGATAAAGGAGGAGTTTCCAGCAGTTGTGGTTTTGATATCTTTTATGAAAATCTAGGTTTGAGCTGAGTCAATGACCATTGTGTTTTCGACATGATTGAGATGGGTAACTTGATAACTTAGGTGTATGTATGGGTATACACCTAAGTAGTGGTTACCTGCGGATTTCATAATCTTTGTGTTTCTTCATGATTGAGATGGGTTACCTGATAACTAAGGTATAAGTATGGGCTTATACCTAAGTAAGGGTTAACTGTTGATATCCTTCATTATGGTTATCCTTGTTGGATTTAGTGAGACCTTGAGGGTCTCAGAATCCCTACTGAGTATTGTTATACAAACCATTGCACGGTCTATGCCTGCACCTCGTTGTGTTGGTTGCAAACGACGGACAACACTGATCGTGGTAGAGGCTTGTTGAGATGGACGGTACCTGGAGGTGGATCTCACGATGAGTCAGTACTCGGAAGAGATGGATGGACAGATGGTCAGATGCAGAGTGCTGAGGAGGATATATGTGCCTACCCTTTAGGTAGGATTTGAGGTGGAAGACCCATGATTTGCATCTATCTTCCAGCTATTTGCCTATTCTATTGTACTTTAATTTAGTTGTAGCTGTACTTATCAGTTGGGTTTGTATTCTGGACCACTTACATTTCGGCACATCCTTTTGTACTTAGTTTATTAATTCCACTTGTACTCTGGTGGTATGTTTTTATGTTTTATAAAAGCAATTTCTTCCCAAATATCGAGATTTACTCCTTTGGTGCTAGTCACCAGCTCGTGGCCTATGGAAGGCAGGCTTGGGGTAGTCACGACACGGGCCCCGAGGCTAGGTTGTGAAACAAATACTCCCTGAAACCTCCTTAGATTCTTTCCCCGATTACTAAAAAAACCAAAACCCAACTAAAAATCCATCCACTACCTTAGATCTACCCATAATGGGCATAGATCTAAGGATGAATCAAGAGGGAAGCAGGATATCTATGAAATCTGAAGGAAACAAGACATACCTCGATCAATCAGCCTCTAAACACCATGGAAAACCTCTGGATTGCTTCCAAAATGTCTGGTAAGTGTTCTCCCACCATCAACAGAGAGAAATCCTGAGTTAGGGCCATCTAGGAGAAAAAACTAGCGGGATTAATGATAAAACGGATTAGATCCTTAACAATAGGATATAAGTTGACCATGCACACAGTTAGACCACACGATTAAGAAAATCGTGTGCTAACCATGCAGTAGTCACTTCTTTGAAGGGGTGCTCCGTACTACCTCCTCACATCGTTTTCCCAAAAAATGCACACACTGTGCTGTCTCCTCTGTCCAAAATGACCACCACCTGCACGAAATTTGCATGGTTTGGGAAACCCGTGTGAAGCCCGTGTATCACCAATTTTTTCCATTTAACACTTTAAAAGTCTCAAAACATTCCCAACTATTTATCTTATGCTTCATGCATTTAAAAAGCATAAAAAGGGTTACTTACCAGAAACCAGGGGTACTACATTTATTTATTTATTTGGTGGATGAAATAGGTGTTTACGATATTCGTGACTATGTGATCATCAACAATATTATAAAATTTTAAATAAAAATTAAGAGTTTGAAATGTAAAATAACATTTATTGTAGACCTTAAAGTATAAAATAGAAAGAAATAGGGTCATAGTTTTTCATCCCTAAAAAATATTTCCTGAACTGAAGTATAAGATGAAAATAATTTAACTTCTGTGATTTCATGTGGCAGACATCAATTTATTGTACATTAGTCGATGTTCGTATAATCCTATCATACTACATATATGTGATTTTAAAATTAGATAAACAATGGGGAAACCCACAAAATTGATCCAATAGGGTAATAATTATAATCTATATAGCCTAGGAGGGACCTAAGTTATAACAAGAATTAAATATTAAATAAATATAAAGTATATACTATTGTAATAAAAACCTACCAACACCATGCAACCCCAATCATAGTTTTGTAAAAATCATCATGTTATCCAAAAAATTGGTATCAAAGTAAAGGATAAACCATTATTTATATTATCTTCAATAAAAATTAAATATTTAAGAAAGATAAATTCTATACTATTGTAATAAAAATATACCAACACCCTGTAAACCCACTCTTAGTTTTGTTAAAATCCTCGTGTGATCCTAACAATTGGGATCAGAGTAAACGATAATCCATTATTTAGAATATATTGTATAGAAATTTAATTAAAGATTTCAATATGTTTTTCTATGGATATATAGAGTAAATAATTAAAGATACCCATGGATTAATTATCAAGTTAGTTATATAGGATATATATAATAAAAAATGATTAACATGAATAAAAGTGTTTCAAATAAGTTTAGAAAGGTATCTACAATTGAATAAGAGAATAATGAATCTCTTATAATTTATGGAACTTCAAATAAGGTTCATTTTATGATTTTTATTGATAATATATCTACATAATTAACAGGTGATGAAAATTCACTCCTCTTATGTATATATGATAAAATATTTATTTCCTAATGAAATAAATTTTTCATTAAAAATATAGAATATAATATTAAGAATCCACACTTAGATAGATAGATATAATCTCATTATAATAATGTGATAATGAATTGGAAAACTTATTTATTTATTTTATTAATACCTATATATAATTTTCTAATGAATTAGTCTATATTATTTATAACTTTAAAAAAATCACTCACAATGTGATCACCCAATTTTAAAATTAGAACAAATGTTTTGAAAGAAATTTGGAACTATAGGTGGTGATGTTGACAGATATTTCTATCAAGGTAATAAAATTATAAATGATTAATGAGTAAATTGAGAAAGATATTCTTTTTCTAGGAATGAATGGATCAGTAATATTAATGATATACCAAAAATAAAGAAACATATTGAATATAATAATATATGTATATGATGAATTAATTCTATTAAAAATGTTATACATGAAGTAAATCCAAAAAAGATTTAAAATATTGACCATATACTCCAAGAATAGTACAATTTGTGTGTATATCCTGTTTAAGAGATAGGAAAATATTGTGAATGATAATTAAAACTAGTGGAAAATGAGAGAAGAATCCTCGATATTAAATTCTTGGATATTTATATAAAATTTAGGAATCTAGAATAAGTTTAGGAAATGTCATCCCATTATGTTGAATTGAATATTACTTCTATGATAGATTAAAATGAGGAATCTTATATTGGATTTGTATTATTTAGTGGTAATAATATTCTGATACCTTCTAATGATCAACATTTATTATCCAAAAAATTCATGGTATCATCGAATTCATAAAACAATATTTTTGAAAAACATATTTCCGTATGTAGTGTATTTTTGAAAACTAAATTTTTACAATTGTGGTAGAATAAAAAATTTATGTAACACATCAAATAATATTTGGTGTTTATAAGAATGTGTATTAAGAGATATTCCTCTAAACAAGCTTATTATGTGAATTCAAATGTACAAAAATTTAATGTAGAAAATTCATGATTGATATTATATCATATCAAAATATCAGGGTTTGTGGTATATTGATGTTTCATATATGTGTTTCTGAATATTGATATGTGATGATATATTATTTTTTCAAATATTAGAAAAATATAATAACCTATAATATGGGATTTCACTTGAGAAGATAAAATATACACCTTCTTTGTGGAAGAATATGTGTACAGTAAACTGATTTTAAAGACTCTGTTATGTTTAGAATTTTAATTTTCAAAGTAAAGCGTAATTAAACAATAAATAATTCAATTTGGAAACAAAAAAATGATAAGATATGTCCATATAATCTTAGAAATGAGGATAATTTAGGCTTTGGAATTAATCTTGAGAATTGCGCTCAACGAAACATCCTGATGAACACCATGAAGAATTCTAATTAGTTTTCCCTCAGTAATAAGATAAATGAAAATATATAATTATGAAAACTCATGAATATCAAAAAGTTTGCGACACTAATATGGAGAAGTTATTTCTTTTGCGTAAAATTTAAACAATCACATAAAATTGAAAACAAGCCTTGAATATGAGAGTTAAAAGGAACATGCTTGAATTGAATAAAAAAATACTAAAAGGGATAAATGAAAGGAAAAACTTATTGAGAAGTATGTATAATGATTCTCATGTAGATAAATGGCTTACCATATTCCATGTATAGGTATAGTAATCTTTCTAATTAAGTTGGAGAAATATAATGAATCTTAATCCCATGATAATGAAATAACCGAAGGGTATTAAAAGGGCCCAACAAAAGAAAAAATAATATTTCACATGATATTTTAAAAAAGGTATAACCTAATAGATTATGTACAGATATATGGTGGGTGTACGAAATATGGATATAATTTCAAAAACTATTTAAAAATTAATTCTTTCAAATATGAAATATTTAAAAATATTAATAAATCACTAGGTTATGGATGTTCATCGATTTTTCATGTTAAAAAGAATATTATAAATGTGGAAATAAGAAAATTACCTATGATTAACATATCTAAATCATATTTGAAATATTATTATGTAACCATAAATTGTATTTCTATAATTAGAGCTAAAGCTAAATGCTGAATCTAGTTGAGAATAAATTATCAATCCAATTACAATTATTATTACACAATTAGGTCTACCTTATTTCTAAAATCATTTATTTTGTATTTCCATACTAAATATATAGGGAATTTAATGTGACTCTTATTCTCAAAAAGATTACTAATGAAATTTAGCTGAAATAGCTATTATAGATTGAATAATATTAATAACTATGAATAAATAGACTATTGGTATTATAAATAACATAAAAAAATTAACCATGATGAAGGTGATTCATCTATTAAAATTTCGATAGATTGATAAGAAATACCCACCATGGAAGAAATGAAATACATGTAATCCTGAAGATTGATTGGAGAAATACATAATGCCTGGTGAATAAATAATGTTTCTATCTTGTTTTTATATTTATAACAAGAATAAAAAATCATATCTAATGATGAGATACATCTTTATAAAGTCATGAATTTCAGAAGCTTATAGATTCATATAATTCATGTAAATATAAAATATTTTTCAGTTTCCTGAATTTTCTACAATGAAAAATGAATGAATTCTCATTCTTTCAATATTGGTTGGAAAGAATATATTATAAAATCAAGGGGGAAAATTATGTTAATCTATTACATGAGATGATTAAAAATTATATAAAATTATAAGGATATTAAAATCACAACATTCTAGTTATATTTGAATTATTTTATTTTGGGTGTTGTGGATGTTTATAAAATTTATCTTAAAGTTGTTTAATAATATTTGAACAAAATATTATCATTAAGTTGTATCATCTTAGATACATGTGAACAGTCCTTGAGGATTAAAATTTATAAACGAAACAATTTTTATCATACTCTATTTATTATATATAGAATTATTACTAAACCAAATCCTATTTTTTATACATCGAGCATAGATATTGTAGACATAGATTGTAATGATTGATGGGACACTTCTTAATAATGTTGTGATACCATATTCTATAAATGAATTTTTGTATTTTTTCATTAAGGGAAGAGAATAAATAGAAAAAATGAATGAAAAAAAGAGAAATATAAGAAAAATTATTTGTTCAAAATGGTGGAATATATTTATATCAAATTTTATGGTTTGTATTGACAAAAATAAAATTGGGTTGGTTGTTGAGGCCATTTTTTGTTGTGTTGTATTTTTTTCAATGATTTTTATCATATCAATGAAAAAATTAATATGATAGAAGTTAATAACCTCAATCATAATAGTGATATAATTAGAGCTCCCATCAAAGTAAATATTTTTTATAGTGAATTATTAATTTTAAATTGTAATAGAATGAATGAATTAGTGATTTGAATATGATTACTTCTATGGTTAATATGGTATATAAAATAGTTCACAAGTATATATTTTTCTATTTATATAAATTTAATTGAATGATTTGGATTGGAGATCATGAGTTGGGTTGAATTGTGATGGATTTTTAATTTTATATGAAAATTAATGTACTTACAATGGATTTTACTATAGGAACATTAATGGATGGAAATTATATTTTGGATTACTATTGGTTAAACTATTAGATTATTAAAGAATCATTCGATGGATGTATAAGGTTGTACGATGATGCCATTGCATGGTATTTCTTATGTATATTTGGGTCGATCAGATTTACTAAAAATAAGAGTTCGGTCCTTGTGAAAATATAATTGGATGAAGTTTTTATTAATTTTAAAAATTGACGAACATCACTAGATTGTAAATATATGTACTAATGAAGTGAATGTTCTATCTAAAACAGAATATTTGTGTTGGATGTGTCTATGAATGTAATATAGATTGAATAAAATAAAAATATAATATTAAATTATTATATATTATTATATTTTTAATATATAATTCATAAAAATAATATTTTTTAAAAATAATGATTTATATATTTATAAAACATATAGAATGATGACACTAAATCCATCAGAAAACAAAAGTTTGGTAGAACCTAAATTGGTAGATTATAAATATTATATGCTAGGGAATTAAAATCCCTAATATGAATTTCCAAAGACAAGAATTACTTATTCCACGAATTTTAAAAAAGAAAACTATTCATGTTATTTTGAATATAAAACTTATAAAAATAGGATTTTCTACTCTAAGGAAAAAAAGATACACAATTTTTTAAATAACTATGTTTAAATAAAAAATTCAAAACATTATTAGAATCCTAAAATACATTTCATAAAATTTATTAATTAAGGATAATTATTTCTAAAATAAATATCATTGTATGAAAATAAAACAAAAAAATGAATTTCAAAACCAATACACTAGAAACCAAGAGTAAAAGTATGCAAGCACCCTATAAAATCCTTAACCAACTAGGTCAATTGGGTCATAGGATTCTCATACACTAGTTATAAAATGGTATAATCTATTATCATTTACAATAAACTATAGAGGTCAAATCCAATGTTCCATCGGTCCCTAAAACATCATCATTTTATTAAGTTATCATTATAGCATAATCCATCCCGGTTGCCAAATTTATTTCCTTAAACTCAACTGATGAACTATTCATTATCGACCCACCTTTGATCTCAGCATTCCCAAGTGATCTAGATTTCTAAATTATGGTTTTTCTACCTTTTTAAATATTTAGACATATTTATAATAATTCGAGTAATATTTCACATTTAAAGAAACAAAAAAAATCAACAAATCCTTTAGGAAAATAAAATTTATTACCATCTCACACACTGAAACACAATTGAAATAATATATTACAAAATAGAACAATTTAGAATACAAAATGGTATACTTTGAATATTATAAATTCTATTTAGAGTCATTAAACACACTTGAAAAATAGTACCCATGATGAATTTTTAGAAAAAATCATTTAAAAAGGTGAAAAACTTTTCGGAGAGCCATAATTAATTTAAATATTATATACATACTACCAAATAATAAAAACCACCATAAAATATATTTAAAAAAATAAGGATTTAAAATTAAAGGCTTTTATATAGGGATCCTATAAGAAACCATGATGAATTTGATGATGAAAATCTGAAGCCTCCCTAAAAAGGTCAGAAAAAGAAAAAGACCATCTTTTTTCGCTTACATAAACCTACACCAACAAACACATACACACATAGATATATATATATATACACACAAAAACACACAAATCCATACATACTGTGTAGATATTCCCCTCACTGTGATGGAATATGTACAAAGAGGGTATATTTTTATTTCTTATCCATGAATATGTGTGTATGTCCACTTTATGAACTGTGGTAAAAATTTATCAAGAAAAATACCTAAAAATAAAATAATATGAAATTACTAATTGAAATTATGTCATATATTAAGGATATAGGAAAACATAAAAATCTAATGGAAATGAAACTGACTTTTGGGTGGTGGAAGAAACCACATTAATGGGACCAATGATCCATGACTATTATTAGATAAGAATAGAAACAAACCGAAGGGGGTGGAGTAGGGTTCATGTTATGTCATTCACACCACTCAAGAGAAAAGGAATCAAATAAATAGGTGAAGTTAGATGAGGAAGATAAGAGATTGAACTAACCAAATATGATCACACCCAAAAATGGGAGAGGAACCTGCCAAAATTAGGAAAAGAAGTTGGGGGTTTTGGACTATGGGATGGGGCTACTCGCATAACTAGGGGAGGGGAGAGGGTCTAATGTTCATGATTGTGGGGTGAGGGTAAGGGAGTGAATATCAATTTTGGTGTTTAATAATAATTATTATTATTTCAAAAAAATAATAATAAATAATAATCCTAAAAAACAATAATAGTAAATAAACATAAATGGTAATATATAATACTTATAAGTTTTTGAAAAGACAAATTTCATGTCATATGATATTGCAGACAATGTGCTAACCATGTGTGATCTATTTCAAAGTAGAAAATGGTTTCATGGTTTTCTTATAGGGGTGAATGCCAATGAACCTAGCCATGTTCCTAGGATAAAACCATTTTCTAGGCCACAATGCAGGCACTAGGCTTAAACACTATTTTTCCTAATGAATCTCTAAACATTACACTGCATTAATCTACACAAAACAGTCATTTTCCAAAATGAACCTAGAAATGAAATAAAATAAATTTAACAAAATAAATAAATAAAATAATTGAAATGTTTCAGGTAGGGGTGTGACAAATCACCACACCAATAACCCTTTCTTCTCCTAGAAATTCCCAAAATATTTTACTACATGATACTCAAACAAGAAAATACCCAAAAATAATCCTCAAACACAGGATGTTCAAGAACTGAGGGATCCCATTCCTCTCTGAATCTCAGTCTCCATGAATCCAAACTGTTGATAAAAACATATTCTGCTAACTCTGTTGAAAATTTTAGAAACATATTGTGTGGTCTAAGAACATGAATCAATTAATGAAATGACCATGAAAATAAACACTCAATTACAAACTACAATAAACCATAGACCCCAAAACCCCTAACATGGAAATCATGAAAGGAAATCATCATGGTTTGTTAGGGATATCCATGATAGTTTTTTAAATGATCCAATATCAAGGAAAACCAACTACCATGACTAGGTTTCGATAGTGTAACACCCTTCGTTTTTATGAATTATTATAATTTTGATTAAATTAAAATTCTTTAATGGACTCTGTAGCATGATACACCAATTTATGATTTATTTATAAAAAAACAAATTAATTTTGAGATACATGAAAAAATAATTTTATATTGATGTAAATATGACACTATGTTTGGATTTTGTTACATTGAATATTGAATTCCTCTTATATCTTATGTTACATGCAAGACCAAGTTTATCTGAACTAACATTTAAAATTAAAAATATTATTTATTTTTTGGAGTCATCCAAAATAATTTATAGTAGGGGTTATGAATAATAATAAATATGTTTTTAAAATATATATTTTTCACATATTTATTAGTTATCTATTGAATATTAATAAAAAATAATTATCTAAAATATAATGAAATGTTTTCGTTGAAATAGTATCTTTTCTATAATATGGTTTAATCATGCTTGACGCACATAATTTAAAATTAAATTTTTACAATTTTTTATAATTTATTTGGAATAAAAAATTTAATTTGTCAAAATAGGATATCAAAATTATCTTATTGTGAATTATTGTTTTTTTTAGAAATTTCATTTGTTGTTGAATAATGAATACATAAAATTTTAAATGAACAAAGACATTTCATTTAGATAATTTATAATGAAAAAATATAAGGAATTGGATTTAAAATAATATTTATCATATTATACATATATTAAAAATATTTAGGTTATTGAATTATTTTTTATAGAAAATATAGTTATAAAACCTTATTAAACATTTAGACATTTCTACTTTATAAAATATACTTCACATCCCTTCGGCAGGATTAATTTTTAATTAATTTTTATGATTGTAATTTTGAAAAATGGATTCCATATTTTCAGTAATAATAATTTATAATAAATCAAAATTCGTATTTAATTTTTGACCAAAATAAATATAAAAATTATTGAAATTATTCACATCGGTTAATGTAAAAATGATTTTACATAGTGGTAAAAGTAGAAAATAATATATAAGAATGACCCAAAACATGTCCAAAACCCATTTTATGTACATATATCGACCATTATGACCATATAATATAATTTTATATGTAATTGGTAGATTTTACCATAAATGTGACCCATATAATAGGTTATGTGATGAAAAGGGAAAAACTACCTTTCTGTCTTTTAATTTCTATTAAGCATTAGTATAGCGAAAAAATAACATAATTACATATATAATATTATTATGGAATATTAATGATTTTTTATAACATTATAATATTTTTAGATAATATAATACCAATACATTATTAATAAATTTCAATGCACGAATAATTAAATAAATCAAATGTTAATAAACCAATCCAAAGTAAAGTAAATTGAATGAATTATTTTGGTTGCATTAATTTTTAGATAAATATATCTTGATAAATGTGTATTAACATATTTTATAATATTTTTATTATATATATATTAATAATTTAATTGAAATGATTAATGTAAAAAATTGATATTAATTTCATTTTTAACAAATGCTATTTTATTAATTGATTTAAAATTTCTAAAATACATATATTTTTAAAGTGATTTTTCAATTATAATGAATATCAAAGAATTTCTTAAATGGGCCAATTTTTCTATTATAATGACTATAATTATTATTTATTTATAAAATCCCATTTAGCATGGTTATGGTTTAAGCGATGTTTTTTGTTTATTACTTGCGATGGTGTCAAATTTAATTTACAAAAAAATGGTATTTATAATTTATAAATTATTTATAATATTTTATAATAATAGGTTCTAAATTTCATAATATTTATCACATTAATTTAGTTATAATGTGAAAACTAATTATATTAGAAAATTAGTTATAACAATGAAAAACAAAAATTGTAAAATAAGGAAACATAATTGTTAAGGAACCAATTGTTAGAAACATGTATATAAGTGTGTGGTGGAGGTGTGGATTGACCATATCCTCCCTCGAGGCAATTTTTTTTTTGGGAAATATGTGGTAATCTTGACCTCCCAGTATTCAATACATTGGAGTGTTTACAAGAATGAATGTCCAGAACAACTATAAAGGGGCTATCAATTTCCCCAAATATTCACACATATCAAGAATTTTTTCATGGAAAAAATCTATCGAATTCTATTCTGAAATCACATACCTTAATTCTAGACAACATTGTTTGAGAATTAATCCTTCCAAGGAATTACTTTGGTGAAAACCGCAAGGGGATACCTGAAGAATTTTTAATATTCATCAACCAATGTTTTTCTTTTATATTTACCTTAAACCCCTTATGTTATGGGAATAAATTATAACATTACACACTTTCATCAATTAGGATATACAATCATTATTCATTAGTATGGTGGACCACTCCTTGCAAAGAAACATTATTGGTTCCTCCATTACTACCATTGTAGTTTTCAAATAATTAATGATTTATATTTTATATATTAAATTTATAATTTTTATGATGTTACTTCGAGTCTGTAAATTCTATATCATGCATAAATTCCTACTTTCCATTTTTTGTGAATATGATAATGTAGTTTATTTGTAATTAATACTATTACATTATAAAGGAATGTATGTAATTCATGATTAACATGGAGTTTATTAAGGATAGTTATGATATTAATATTTTAAATTTATGAAAAAAATAATTTGTTAATTATAATATATCAAATAATATTATTTATTTTAATCTGATAAGAAATCGAAAACATCAATCATGTGTATGTATGACCTACCACCTCCAGGAACAGTGTATATCATTTCAACTATGTAACTTTTATATATTATTATAAATACATATACACTTAATATATATGATATCAATATCATTGTTATAATTATTGAGATTATTAAATTTTTATTAAGGTAATATGAACAAAAAACATTAACAAGGGATCATTAGTAATCAGTTACAAAAAATTCATAAGAAAAAATATGGTATGATAATAATGAATATAATATTGTAATAGTTTTATAATAATATTATATTTTTTATAATTGATCATTTAATGAGTACAATGGAAGTCAATACATAATGTAAGGGATTTCAGAATCACTTGTATTTTTTTTTGATAAACAAACCATGATCATCACATACATCATGTTCATGGTGTGTACTTACCAAGGATTTATATTATAATAATTCTAATGATAATTACTATGATATACCTATCCATTTTAGGATCTCTATTTCTTGGGGTTTACTATTTAATATTTTCCAAATCATTAAGGGAATTTGGTCTCAATATTCATTCTTTGAGACATATGCTATGTTATACATCTATATATTTTAAGAGTTTTATATACTTCCCCCTTGACATTTCAGATCAAGAAGATACTATTTTTAATGTTATTTTAAGATTCATGTAATTTCATCATTACAAGGGGATAATGATTCAAAGGAACTAATGCGATAAGTTGTTTTTTATAATCTCACTATTTATTGAGATTGTTTACGATTGTGCTTCCATTAATGAAATATTATAACACATTTCTCAAGAATTATCATAATATTTCATTCTCTCAGTTTCTAAGAAATATCATTAAATAATTTTACAATTTTCATACTCCATGGTACTTATTAAAATTAATAAAATGTTATTATGAAATTCAGACATTATTTTTCTATCGTCCAAAAATATTTTTTCTTACAATCTAAATGATTTATAAAATTTATTTCAAAAAACCCATAAATGATATTTTATGCTCATTTTATGGGAATCTATTTTGTTTCATTTATTCATTGAAAATTATTTTAATTAGCTTTCAAATATTCATTCCTATGTATTCATGGTAATTTTCAAATAAAATAAATTTTAAATTATTTTTTATTTATAAAATTTTAAAATGATTATATAAAATTCAATTAGAAATATTTAAGGTTTGTTTCCTAGAAAAATATCCTTAAAATGATTATGAATCTCGAGTCCTTTCATTAGATAATATTTATTCAAATAAATATGAAAAAAATATATTTTCCAACGGTTATTGTAGGATGAAATTTTTATGATACCCATATCATTTTATGGGTTATAATATGATATTTAGGAAACCCAACAATTTTCTGGGTCATGATATCATAAATTTTTTATTATCTTATAGAACACATATGTGTGAATACATTATGTGATAGGTGTGACCTGTACCAACCTTTAAAACATTGGATAATTATTTTTATCTCATGAGTTCAATAGCATTGGAAAATTTAGTGAACTCAGTTTTAGTAATACTTGGCTAGAAGAAGAAGTAAAATGAGTTCATTATTATAGGGCCAGAATGGGAAGTGAACATTGTTCATTAATACAGGTCTGGGATAGAGATTAAAACTGATTCATTAAAGGATATTGTCCTATGTGATTGTATTTATAGTGAGACTTGAATAATAAGAAATGATTTTAAATTCTTATGAGTATTCCACAAATTCAATTTCTTATTCAAATTTTTTTCTCCCGTGAATTATGCTCTGTATTCCCTTATGATTCATCCCTTATGATCTTACAATATTTATGAGATGATAATTTTCACTCTCTTTGATAGTTATGGTATGGTTTTGAAATGATAATATCATTTTCTCATTCCCATACATTCATAGTATACTTACATATCTCATTTATTTACCATTACCGAGATTATAAGATGAAATTATCTTATGATTCATTTCCAAAGTTTTTATAGTACGTATTTAAGGAGGACTAATAATTTAGAAGAGATTTTTGGGAAATATTGAAGACATTTCACCATGTTAGATGATTTTGTTCCATGTTTCTAAAGACAAGAAAATTTTATAGTCCCATGAATGTAATTTTTTCGTAATGTGATGACAATTCATCTAATATAATTTAATATCCATTTATGTTGATCATGGGTTGATTTTGATGTTATCATATGAATGGTTAAGTAATTTTTTAGAAAATAAGATGAGAAAACATTAGTGACACAACAATAGATATTTCTAAGGATTTGTCTAGGTATTTTTCTAGGGATAAGTATAAGGATGAGTCAATGATTAATAAAATAACATTTAATTTTTGTAAAATGATTGATAGAGTCTGTTCCATGAAATTACATTCGTCTATAGATACTATTTGTAGATGTAGCTCTAGCATAAATTTAATTTGGGGCAATAACATTGAAAACACTGTATTGATCTAGACTCGATCAGGAACTGGTTCACAATAATGGGCCTTGATATGAATCTGGTCTGACACTATTAGGGGATATTTTATAGAAATTCACACAATATTTATGAACCACAATGAAGGATTTAAATGGAAGATGAATATGAATAACATGGGATAAACCTAAGGTTTCATTTATTAAAAAGCATCTATCGTGATTTTGGCATCCCATAAGTGATCATTCAGTATAATGAGGATTTTTTTCATTGTTAATATTTTCCCACACAATTTTTTCTTGTATTATATAGTGGTGGGAACTAGAAAGAGTTGAGTTAACATTGATTGTGATGGAAACTTTATTGGTGATCAGTCAAGTGTTTTGTTAACTGGAGTGAAGGGCTTTATTATCATGTATAATTAGTTTTCATGGAACACAATTAACAACATGTACCTTATTCAACTCTCAAACTCACCAAAGAAGGGAATGAAAGAGTATGATAATAATTTAGGTAACAAATTCCATAGAATAAAGAAGATTCATCTTCATTTATGTTGTGAATTTTGGGAAAACTCCAATGTGAATGTATCATTAGAATGGGATGATGTTATGACTGTGGAACATGAAAAAAAGTAAAAACAAATAAAAAATAATGATTTTATTAAATTAAATGGATGGAAATATTTAACTCCCTATTTTATTAAGATTATTTAAATGCTATAAATTTTGAATGTATGGAAATTATGAAAATATATGTCCTTGGGTGAAATATTGTGATAAGATTCAACAAAATGGTATGAGTTATTGTTATATTTATGATGTTTTGAAGAGATTACAAATGACTTGTAAAAGGAAATATGTGTTAAGGTATTGAATGATGATCCTTAGTCAATTTTCTAAAATGTGAGTGGAATGTTTTATTTATTTTTGTATTTGGAGTCCAGAGCTATGAATTAAAAAATATATAAGGATTGTTCTCTAGAAATGTTTTTTAAAGGATTTTGATGTCTTTCTAAAATGATACTGATGGAATAGAAAAGTAATTAAATAGAAATATGATCTTTTAATTTTATTAAGGATCCCCTAAATATATTATGGATGTTTATAAAATGTTATTCAGTTTATATAAATATATATTGTATAATAAAAATGTAAATATAATAGTAGTGATTACCCACAAAATAAATTTATTATTTTTTTGAAAATTAATTTACTCTATCATGGATGGAGTTGACATATATTTTTTGGAATTAATAAAATTTTTCAATAATCAATGGAATAAAAAATGAACTACTATTTCAATAATTATTTATTGTAATTTAGGTTATTATAATTTTTAAGAGAATACATGATAACTGTATTCATGTGTTTTGTATGTGACACCTAATAGTTAATTTATGATATATGGGGGACCAATTTAATGATGATTCTGTTAAATATGTGACCTTCTTTCCAAAATGAGGATTTACATCTTTTAGAAGGGTTATAAGGATAATAATTAATTGAAAATTTTAAGATAAAATTTATATAGTATAAAATATTTTATAAATTAATTATAGAGGAACCTAAGATATGAGGGACTTTTGACTCATTGTATTTTTAGATCTTTTTCGCAACCTAAAAATTTTCTAGGTTTATTTTACATTGAATTTTTACAAATTTTGAAGGGTGATATGCCATAACCATACATGAATTCTTTAGAGGATGGAGCATGCCTAGGTTTCATGGTATATCCACCTTTATCCCCATTCCAAAGGTGAATGACCCCTTATAACATAATCCTTATTGGCCAATAAGCATATACCGTTTATCATAATAGGTTCTGGAATTATAATTTACAATAATATTATATTAAATCTTATTCAATAGATCAGAGACTAACAATATGTCTTCATCAATGTAAGATCCACAATGGATTCCACCATTATGGTTCATGAAATAGTTGAGTATATCACTAAGAAATGATTTGGTTCCTACATTGTGGTAAAAATTGATATGCACAAATCCTATAAAATGATGGTGTGAAGCATTATCAGTATATTTATTAATATACTAGGCTTTCCTAGATGGTTGGCTGACGACACCTTTAGAAAATTTATATCACAAATTATTTTTATCTCATTCATAGTGAAAAACCGATGGCTCTTCAAATAGAAATGTTTCCTCATATAAGAAGAAATTCTACCTCCTAGTCTCTTCAAAAAGTTTCAAGCCACATTTAATAAGTACCTATATAAAAATACTGAAATTGTATCATTAAGACACGCCATTTTATGTCAAAAAATACTAACATTTATCACAATTTTTTATGTATTACATGGTATTTTTATTGAATGGTATTATTAATAATATCTTGTAATTCAATCAAACCATAGAGAAGTATTTAATGTGAAATCGGAAATCTATTGACTTGGAAAAAAGTAGTGTTTTTATCTCAATATGGTGCTCATGTAGATGGGGAAAACTGAATAGGGCATGGGTATTTTCAATAGATATTCCCCACTATAATACCTTGGGGCACAAAGTTATTTAGGAAGGACACGCACAAGTCATTTTGATGTGATGGTTGATAAATATTTTTCATATTTAAAAAACTATAAATATAGATTTATGTCTTTCAGGGGACATATTATACTTTTTGAATATTATTAACCATTAATTCCATTCATGTTATATATATGGTCAAATTCGAAAATCCAGTTCTACAAATCATTGAAAATATTTACGAAGGATTCATCTGGGATTATCATTCTAACGGAAGGTGTCATTAGGAATCATGGGAAAAGATAGCCAGTGGGCAGGAGATAATGGAATCAATCATAGAAGAGTTAAGGAGGCCTTACAGAGCCTGAAAGTAAAACTGGCATGGGACTACCTAATTGGTAGCCCCTTGTTTTATAATTAATCTACAATATGTTGGATGTCATATGGATGATGAATAGGCTGTAATTTACCAGTTATGACTATAGATCTCTAACCATTTACCAATTTGGAAGAATCAGTCATGATGGATTTTCTTTTTTGGACAGATTAATTTTTGGAACAATAACTGGGTTATTTCAGGGATTAGATTTGTTGGTTTCTCAACCCCATACATCCACTACCCATAAGAGAGCCAGTTCAATCCATTAAGTTACATCATTCTCAATAGCCATAAATGAATATCTTTACCTACATTATTATGAATTTATAATTGGATAAACTCATTTTCAGGGGTTCAACATTTGTAAAATGTTTAATTAAATGTTACAACACCATGAAGCATGATAATAGAGAATAAGATGGGTGGGGTTGAACCCTCTGGTTCAAAAAAATTCCCAGGAAGATAAATTTTCTTGTGTGGAAACTATGTAACCCCATCATTACTATATATGAAGAGGTGATATGAAATGGGATCAGGCCTAATTCTAAATGTTTGTGATTCGTGGAACATAAGGAAAAAACATTTGATCATCTTTTCTTTAATAGTAACAAGGTTACTGTGATCTGACATTGTCACGAAGAATTCATCATATATGGGGACCAATGTATCAATCATGATAATTTTTTGGAGACAAGGCATTTGGAGACTGATAAAAATTTACAGTAATGAAAGGGAAGGGATCTACTAATAAAAGAGGGTTTTTTGAGAATCTACAGTCCAAGGAACCAATGACCACACGATGGTAAACATAGTCCATGAATGGGCATGGTGTTCAAATCTAGATGTCTTGTTATTGATCTAGATCTAATGGATAAAATATGGGAGTGATAAATATCATTGATAAGACTGAAGGATATAAAATTAATAACTTATCATTCACATTATCATATTAGGATGGTTTGATGGGTGATATGGGATCCCCTTAATAGTGTAAATAATATTAATGTGTATGGATCTTGTATTATTGTTTTCTTATGGGGTGGGGTATTCTGTGGCTATCAAGGATTGTTGGCTCATGTTTTCATAAATGGCCATAGATAGGGAGATTATTTTATGGAATAGGATTGTGCAATGTTGAATGGAATTGAGATTTTCCATTATCAACACATCAATATAGAGGTTGTGGAAATGGATTAGACTGTCATTCATGGTTCAATAATGGAGAAGCTTCAAATCTCATGGCCAATCATGTACCTCATATGCAAATGAAAATTATACATATATTCATTGGGGCCATTAGTAAAATTTCACTCGAGGGGAATAAGTTATCTAATTTCCTTACATCAAGGACAATTAATGGAGAATTATTATTATTATTTTAGTCTTTGATATTTCTTCTACACACGTGTGGTAGTCATGTTGGATCTAATTCTATCATTCATCAATATTTTAGATGACCTTGGTGTTTTTTTCTTATGTGTCATCCAGGTTGAAAAAATAATTCTATCCTTGGATTGATGTAAAAAAAAATTATAACATATTTTTATTGATTATAACTTTACATATATTGAATAACTTATTATTCTAATAATGGATCTCAAGATCTATTAGTACATTAATAATAAAAAATTCACCTTCATTTCATAGAGTAAGTGATGAAGTGGAAATTGATCAATGCACAACCAATGGATGAGATTGTGAAAATGAAATAGAGTATAATCTTGTAAAAATGTTTTCTTGTGAACAATTCTTGATCTTTATGAAAATGGACTTTTAAAAAAAATCCCTCATTATCCTCATTTTTTGAAGATATCAATGACCTTTTTACAGCCTATTTGTTTTTTAGATTTTCAATCATTAACATTAGCCTCACCATGTTTTATAGGATCCTCCATTGGTATTTGGGTGTTAGTTTTATCCTTTGTGTCCATATTTTCACTTCCCATCTATGTTCTCCAATATCGAAACCTAGTTATGTGTTACTTTGAGTAACCACTATGTTTCAAACATTGTATTTGTAATGGATGTTTTAGTATTCATTTTAATGATGTGAGATTATATGAAAGTAACTTTTCTGTATTAAAAACATAATTCCTGATATTACTTATAAGTGATAATTTTTTTTTGGGGCATACTGTAATACCATGTGTTTTTATGAAATATTTTTCCCCTAAATTAAAAATAATTGATGACTTATATTGCATGATAATCTATGTAATGATTGATTTACTCATAAAAACATGTTAATGTTTCACTTCATAAAACATTGATTTAATATTTTTGTATATGAAACAACATTTTTTATTGTGTTACACACAATATCGAGTTCCTTTGATAGCTTACACTACACGCAGAAATGTGTTTTACCGAAGTATGATATACTATTAAAATTATTATTTCATATGATAGTTATAACCTAGCCATTGGAATAACTATAATGAATAGGATTAAATAAATTATAAAAATATTTAGTTTTAAAATGTTTACTAGTAAACTATTCACTGTAAATTTGATAAGAATCATTGAAAAGAGAATGAAATGTCTTTGAAAAAACATTATATTTTCTAAAAGATAGCTTAATCATGCTTGGCACACAAAATATAATAATAATTTTTAAGAATTTAAAAAAAATTATTTTAAAAAATAAAGTTCATTTTTTAAATTTTAATATCTAATTATGTTAGGGTAAATATTTGTAATTTTTGTAGGGATGTTTTATTTTTGATGAAAAGGGAAAAATACTGAATTTTAATTTCAAACTATATTTTTATTCAAAAAATTTAAAATGATAAAATAAATTTTAAATTCGTTTTAAGTCATTATAGTTCAATTATACACATATTAATCCATTTATTTCATCTTATAATTGTTAAATTGAATTTAGATATAAAAATTTTGTAAAGGTTTGAAAATTTTCACTCTAAAACCATTGAATTCTAATTCCATCCACGAGATTAATTTTAAATTCATTTTCTCTACTCCGATGATAGGAAAATAGAAAATGGACTCCATAATTTTAATTATATTAATTTATAATGTCCAATAATTCCAACATTAATATTTACCAAAATAATTATTGAAAATTCTTAAAATTTATAATAGTGATTATGGAAAAAATGAGTTTACTTAGTGGTTAAACGTAGAATATATTATGTAAGAATTACACTAAAATATCCAAAACCCACATTAAATACATATTCCAACCCTGATGGCCTTATGAAAAAAATTTATGATTTTTTCGGATACTTTTCAACAAAACATAACACATATAAAAATTTAACTGATGAAATGCCAAAAATCAACCTTTTTTATTTTTAATTTATATAAAATAATTAGAATATAGAAAAAGCTACAAAATTTCATTTATAATAATTCTTATGAAATATGAATGAGTTTTATATCATGATATTTTTTTTGATATAATATAGTTACATTAAATCATTAATAAATGACACCACAATAATTATTGATATAATAACTTTATAATAACTAATTTTTTCATGATTTTATTTTATGAAATAATTTGGGAAAATTCTTAGGCCAGATGCTGAGATGACCTGCAATTCCATGGCCAGAGGTTCCTGAAATGTTTGTCTGCAAAATATTATGTTTCTAATTGTACATGCACATGAATCTTTTAAAAAAATTAAATAAATCGTAAATGTGTTCAATGATAAGAAATATGATGGAAACATTGAGCTAAAAGCAATGTTATACGCTAAGGGAGACCTAACATTGGTTGGCAAAGGTCATCTATAGAAAAGGACACCAGGGACATAACCAAAAATAAAATTATTAAATAGAAATTATTTTATTTCAAATCCGAATAACTCATAAACCACATATCAGATTGGGAATTCATGAGAATCATTGAGATCATGAGGGGGTCTTTTCCATAGCCAAGGCCTAACATTGACCGGTGTGAGTTGCTTGTAATGGTTGGTTTCTCAATGTGAAAGTCATTAAAATATTTAACAAAAATATTTTATTTAGGTGTTACAGGTTGACATAATAGAGATTTCCTTTTTAGTATTCAATGTTAGATGAATAGGGGGTTATTTCCATACCCCTGGAATTCCCCTGAGGTAAGGAGAATGAAGCTCTCTGCCAATAATGAACGTTGATAGATTGAGGATCTACGATGACACAAAAAATCATTCTTCATTAATGAGTGATCCAAATCATGTTAGTGTGTCTATCCCTTTTTAATTCTTCCCCTTATTAGAAGGAAATAAAGAATTATGACCATCCCATGAACATGTTGATCCACAGTTCTATCAATCTTGCGAGAGGGATAATTCATGCAGGATAAAATGGAATAGATCTTGGTGATGTTAATATTGTTATTTTATCTAGTATAACACTAATACGAATTGATCATGGTGGAACAACCAATGAATTTATCTTTTCATTGGGAGTTTGTTTTCTTAATCTATCCCTGCTCAGTCTATCTCATTCTTCATGTGTTCTTCTCCATTTGAAAGCCTATGAAAATAATTTATTGTTTTTTCCACGATCTTTGGGGAAAATATCTAAGATGTAATGTTGTTATTTGCAATGGAATTTCGGAGGTGTGATGAGAGTGATGAATGTAGGTGGCAGCTTATGACAGATGGTGCAACGAACAGTGGACCACCAAAAGGGAGGCCAGAGGAGATGATAGTGTGGGGCCCTGTGGGAGGCTGGAGTCTGGCGAGGTGCAAAACTGAGGACCAGTGGGTGTGTGCCAATAGATGATCCCACTAATTGTAGGCCACGGGTGGTGGGCAGGAGATATGGCATGAGTCTGTGGAGGCAGTCAAAGTGGGATGCAGCTTAGAGGCCGCATTAGTGGGATCCCATGATGGTGGGGAGGCAGGGGTGGTGACAGGGACATGGGAAAGTGGGGGGGGGGGGGTCGGCACAGGGCTGTGACCCATTCAAAACCCACATCGGTTGCAGCCGTGGGGAAGGGTGTTGGGATGCGGTGTTTCCCATGTTGAATAGGGGGCCTTGTTGACTGGGAGTGCATGGTTTCATCATGTGCAGAATGATTTTTCATGCATTCGGTGTGCAGGGCTGGTATACTGGGCCGCTCCATCGGTAGAGTGGGTTGAAATATGGGTCCTTGTAGGTTGCATTCTATTGGGCTAATGGATTCTCCCAATTTGGACCCACCCATACAATCCATTTTGGGTCGGGTCTACCAAACCAGGTCAGTTCGGGTCAGTCGAACCGGGCTCCATCAGGCATAGCCAAGGCCAAACCCTTTTTACTATATTGAAAACATCTTTCTAATCATGTCTTTTTTTTATGAAACTCTTGCGGTATTGGGACCCTTGTTGTGATAAAAACTTTTTTTGATTCTCTAATTGTGTTTTCATATAAGTTTGTATATGACGTAATGGATGGATGTGTAGGTGCTCCCAGAATGAGTACGCTACAAGAAGAATCCTACAAATGTTTGTGACTATGTGATCATTGTGACAATGTTACTTGGGGGATAGCTTGACCCATCGACACTCCATGTTCCATCAATTCTCTTTGTTCTATTAATTCTCTATATTCCATTGACACTATTTATACCATCAACTTCCCACATTCCATCACCGCTCCGGGCACCATCGACGCTTCATGCTCCACTAACGCTTCATGCACCAATGAGGCTCCATGTACCACAAAATCTCCATGCACCATTGAAACATTGTGTTCCACTGATTATCTATGTTCCACTAACACTTATAATATTATAGATATTGGTATATCTGTGGACAGTAACTGTAAAACCATCTCTTTGTGTTATAGATTTATAAATATGTGAGATGGCTGTATTAACAATACTTCATGAGTTTCCTTTGTGGATTTCCTCATGTGATTCCTTTTTTGGTATACTTCATTTGTTTACATTGTTGTATAATTCATTTATTTCTTTCTGGTGTGCCTTTGTGGTTTTGGGTCCCTACTGAGTATTGTTTTACTCACCCCTACATGGGATATGGCCACACATTTCATGTATTATATAGACAATAACCTCTTGGATTAAGCCCTTGCGGGACCAGGGCATGGAGGATCATAGAGAGAGGTCTGATAGATGAAAAGTGATTCAATAGGATCAGATAGTTGTTTCAGTACCTACCCTTCAGATAGGGTTTTCTTGCAGATGAGATTCAAGAGCTTGTACCTTTCCTTTTTGTAGGTCTTGAATTATGGCCAGTTTAATTTTCAGTTGTGTAATTTCTTACTCTATTTTTTTTCATAATGTTATGAAATATTTTTTACATAGTGTTTTTACTTTTATCATATTGGGATGGGATATGGGTTTGTGTGTTTGTGTGTGTGAATGTACATAGACAAATTCCTCCCAGTTGTAGAATATGCTTACTCGGTGGTAGTCATCATCCCCTGGCCTATTGGAAACGAGGTTGGTGTAGTCACGACATGGGCCCAAGGGATTGTTATGAAAGGGTGTTATCAGAGGAAATTTTAGTTCTACCTAATGAACCAAGAGTATATGAGATTGGTTTCGGGCATCAATCTTATGTGTTTTGAGTTTGGATTTCAGAACATGGACTCCACTATTGGTGTTGCGTATGGCATATCCATTCATCAGGACTCTATGTTCTTATTTTCCACATGGTACATGAAAACCAAAGTTTTAGGGAATAATAAATGGTACATGAATCATATAGGATCGGGAGTGTTCTCATGGACTTCTGGAGTCAGAGTTAGCTAACCAAAAATAATCTATTTAATGTTGTATGTGTTGATCTATTTCAGGATGCCTCCACACAAACAACCATCAAGTATTTTGATGAATTATCAAAATGATGACCCACCTAGTGATATGGTGTGAGTATAGGGACTGGTACTAGAGATAGAACCCTAGGGTAGTGTACCAATGATACCACAACCTAGAGAGAAGCAATTACTAATAGTGTTACCGGTAGAGCATGCACTCATGATGAGTGTGTTGTATGAGTTATAGAGGTAGAGACCTCCTAGTAAATTGGGTGAGAAAGACTCCCAATTAGCTACGGAATGGATAGAGGAGGTTATGTGTGTCTTCTTCCTAGTGAGTACGCGCCTTGACTAGATGGATGTCCTAGATATGAGTCCACAACATGGCTCAGTGGGTAGATGGTGGAGCCTCGTGATCTATACAAATGAGTAGATGATGATCACTATGACATAAATTGAGAATCTATTCGGTGAGGAGTTCATCCCAGAATTGTTACACTCTATGAATAAATAGGACCTACTTTATATGTAGTTGGGTAGCTAGAAAATAGCGTATTACTCAAGGAGATTTATTGATCTTTCTCACTTCACCACATATATGGTGCATGCCCCATTATTTAGGGCTCAAGCCTTCAATAAGGAACTAATTTGAGTTATTAGTGTATCCATCATATCCCATATCACCCCTATATATGATGGGGTACAAGAGTGGTCTCCTCTCATACAGAGATTTTTGGCGGAGCAGACACCGAGAGTATTAGAAACCACCATATGTCATGTAGAAAAATAATTAGCAACAGGTATCCAAAAACTAACACATGGATACAAGTAGATCTGAGTATACAAGGGATGACCCAATGATATAGGGTCAGAGGTTCAAGCCTCTCGAGGAAGATTGAGTCGGCCGAAGGACCAGTTGTGTTACTCAATCTGCAGTCAAGGAAATTTGGCAAGAGAATGTATGACCAGTCATAGGATATATCTGAAGAAACTCAAGGTTACAATGAGGTTTTGGTGAAAACAATAACATGTTGTTCCTCTAGGAGAAATATGTGGAAGTGGAGGTGGACAGGTAGTAGGCGGTGGGTGGAGGTTTGACATACTACCCACACCACCCTCTTGTGGTCCACCATGGGCTCGGGGAGCTGGTTGAATGGGAAGAGGCCATCTTTAGATGATGGAGGCTTATGACCCCGGGGCTCAATATATGATTATAGGTACTATCTATGTATCTTCAACCATAGCTACCATTTTTATAGACACAATTTGTAGTCACTCTTTTAACACCACAACCCTAATTCGAGACATGAATATTCTAATGGAACCATTGAATTGATCCCTTTGCTTAGAGACTTCTACAAGATGACATTACATGATCACCCACTAATCCCAATAGTATGCCCTTACTCTTGGGGGCATGATTTTTGGTTGGGATCCCTTGGTGGCATCATCAAGTTCTTACGATGTCATTCATGGTAAGTACCGGTTATCCATAGTTATTTCCAAGATTAACTATTTTAAATGGATAGTGGGGTGTGTCAATGTATATGGCACTAGGTTATCTTTTTTTTGTGTGGAAAAAAGGCAATCCATATAGCGCCGGATATAGTTTCACGTAAGAGGGTAGAGACAATCACACACAAGTTTTCTAGCATGACACTCGGTAAAGTTGTTGAGACTATTCCTCATTCCCCGATAATTGTGGATGAGTACAAGGTTGTATTTCTAGAAGATGTTGCAGGATTACCACCTTGTTGGGAGGTGGATTTCAGTATTGATCTACACTGTGGTATAGAACCTATATCTACACCTTCATATCAGATAGTTCCTACCGAGATATGTGCATTAAGGGTAAAATTGTAGGAATTGAAGAGAAATGTATTCGTAAGACCTAGTGTTTCCCAATGGGATGCCACAGTTTTTTTCCTAGAAGAAAAATAAGATCATTAGTTTTTGTGTTGACTTCTTGTGCCCAAATTAGATGATCGTGAATAATAATTATCAACTATCGAGTATTGAAGACCTCTTCGATCAGTTTAAGGGAGTGAGGTGGTTCTTGAAGATAGACCTAAAATCTATCTATCACGAGTTTGGTGTACGAGACGAGGATGTACTGAAGATAGCCTAAAAATACTGGTATGGACACAATGACTACTTAGTTATTCGGTTTGGCATGACAAAAACCCCATAAGTGTTTGTGGGACTCATTAATAGGATCTTCTAGCCATACCTAGATAGGTTAATCATGGTCTATATTAATGAAATCCATGTCTACTCTGTGTATGAGGAGGAGCATGTGATTCACTTGAGGATGGTCTTGGATCAAATATGAGAGAACCTTATTTTTGGGAAGATCTTGAAGTTTCACTTCTGGATTCATGAGTTTCACTTTATAATACACATCATTTCAGAGGCTGGAGTTGTTGCAGATCCAATTAATATGAACGTATTTCTTACTTGGGATCCAACCAAGTGTGTAACCGAGGTGCAGAGTTTATTTGGTTTGGAAGGGTATTATCAGGGATTTTTACCCAAATTTTTCATGGTAGATGAACTCTTTCATGACCTTGACATGGAATGGGAATCCTTTTATGTGGAAATAAAGGATATTGTGTTGCTTTCAAAAGTTGAGGAAGACATTGATGAGCATCCCAATATTGAGATTACCGGTGGAGGGTGTTGAGTATGTGTTGTTCTATGAAAAATTTGGTGCCAAGCTTGGTTCTGTAGTGATTAAAGGGAAAGAGGTGATTGCCTATGTTTTGAACCATCTGGGGAAACGTAAACAAAACTATAAAACCCATGTTATTGAGTTATCAACGGTAATATTTACATTGAAGATATGGAGACAATACTTGATGGGAGAGTGGTTTACCATCTACTATGGCACCAAGATTCTCATGTACATCCTCCTTCAAAAGGATTTGAACATCAGATAGTGATTATGGCTAAAGTTCTTATAGGACAATGGCATTGAAATTTTCTATACTCTCATGAAGGGGAACATAGTGGTAGATTCTCTCAGCAGATGATCCAGTATAGAGTTACTAACTGAGGGATCCATGAAGATGGTCACGTTACATATATCCTTTGTGGATAGTGATGGTTCAGTTTATCTATAGTCGATGGTAGTTACCCCACTAGTTGAAATAGAGTTTTTAACGTCAGAAAAAATAAAATCTGTTATTTTAAACTCTTGAAAAAAAGTATCTGTGGGATATTTATGGCATCGGTTTTTTTAAAAACTTATTTACAAAAATTTTATACATGTTTTTGGCCTCAGTTTTTAGTAAAGCTATCACAAAAAATTGCTGAAGACTATATTTTTGGCATCGGTTTTATGAAAAAAAATCCAAAAATAACAATATATATATATATATCATTACAGGTTTTACAAAAACCGATGTGAAATATTTTTTCCTCAGAATTTATGGTGTCAATTTTTGTAATAACTGATGCCAAAAATATTTTAAAATAGTTTTGGGATTGAGAAACCCAAATTTTTTTATTCTAATAAATCCTCTCGCTCTTGATGAATCCCTATTGGAATGTGATGACTACAATGGTGACCAAGTGATCTCAACACCATTTTTGTTGATTTTATTTGATTTTCCTAATTTCGAGTCTCTATTCTATATCCTCTTAGATTACTTCTTCGTCTTTGAATTATTTCCACCTCAAAACCCATTCTTTATCCCAATACATGGTTTGATTTTAGTTTTTTTTAATATTTAAGGTTCACTTTTACAATAAATTTTGTATAGATATTTCAAGAAGTGTTTAATCATGAAAAAAATTTAAGCGGTGAAGATAGGATTAAGGATCAAGGGAAATTTGAACTCTAATTTTTGTAAGTTGTATTTCTAATTTGGAAGAAAAATTTATTGTCATTTATTTATATTTTTGAGTTGCTTCAATTATTAGTTTGTATCCATATTACCTAAATGAAAGGGTGGTGTAATTCTATAAAACCATTGAATGATTATTTTTTAATAAAAAATAAGTATTGGAAATCTATTATATATTTGATTATATATCTGAGAGGTATTTGGAATCATTGTAAAGAGAGACAACCCAAGATTATGTGAGAAAACATGTATGATAGGGTGTCTGTTTATTATAGTGAAAAGATCTACTATTTTTTTAAGATACTATGTGGTATTTTCATATTGGATTTATATATGATATATATGTCGGTATTTTTATTGTAATATAATTATAATTCCATGGTTTTCATTAAAGCACTCAAATTGTATGAATGATCATGTAACAACATATTTTGATATTGATCTTATTGTTATATTATTACATCATCCTAATTAGAAGCTATGTGAGAGTATTAGTGGTTTATCCCAATCTATTAGAGGTATAGTGCTAAGATGTGAGAATTCCATATCTATTATGACCAATGAGTTTCAGTTATAACATCCCACACTATTTAGTAACAACATTGTTAAATGAACAAAGAAATTGATGCAATCTTCAATTCTTTTGACACATGCAACACTAAAATAAATTAATAACTATACAAAATGAACTGAAAAATGTTAGATGATTAAAAATAATTAAATTATAATATCAATAAAACACATTTATATAATATGAAAATAAAGAGTTTATTATTTTTAATTATGTTTCACAAATGATGTTTTCTATCTAATTATCTACAGTTTTTATTAATTGTGTTTCCATTTACTTTATATCAGTTTATGTATATATGTATATATGTTTCAATATATTCACCAATTATATTGTGATATCAGGTATCTAATGGATTTTAATTGGATAAATTTACGAATAATCACTAGTGAATACGAAAACCAAGTTGATGAATTTTGAAATTTGCTGAATGAAATGATCAAAACAATGATTTTATTTTCTAAAAATATGTGAAGTGTTCGAATGTGAGAATTTTAAACTCTGGGGAAATCAATGATCATATCATTTGTTATGGTTTTATCATTAATTTCATATATTTTATATGGCATGTTTAGACAACTGTAAATTAAATAGATAATGTTGATGAAAATATTCATAATGTGATAGAGGATCGTATTGAAGAATTAATTCAGGATTTAAGTGTCGAAACTGTTGAAATAATAGAAAGTTGTTAATTATTGTATAGATATTTTGAAAAACCATTATTCCTAGGTTTTAGTAAATATACAGTGTTATTATCTATTTTGAGATTGGTTAACTTGAAGTAAATTAATTGTTGGAGTGGTAAAAGATTCTCTAACATACTTTCTCTTTTAAAAGAACTACTTGTAGATTCTAATGAGCATTCTGATTCCAATTATGAGGTAAAGAAAAAATTATTCCAAGAAAGATTAAGGAAGAAAATGATATATAATTTCCCCAATGATTGTGTGTTGTACATGAAAGAATATTTATTTTTATGAAAATTTCATAGATGTGGAAGATCACTATATAATATGAAACCAGAAGTCAGTTCAGATTCATTCTCATGTATTGAAATCTAACCTCAAGATAAATAAATTAATTTCTTTCAATATACCCTTCATTTAATTCCAATGAATCAACTCTGATTCATACTCTAGTAATGATATCAAATTTCATGCTAATGAAATTTTGTACCTTCCAATAATTTCTTGTTTGAAGCATCTAATTCCATATTCAATTGATTCAAAATAGTAAATATGAAATTCAGATGAACACATCTCTAATGGTAAAATACGTCACCCTGCTAACTCATCATAGTACATGAGATTTGATAAATAATTTCTTGATTTTGGAAAGGAAGATAAAAATCTAAGAATGGAAGTGTGTACATGTGTATTGAATCCATATGGGAGCCTTAGTAGCCAACATAGTTAGTGGGATTTTTTATTGGTAGTTTACATCTTTTCCCCGTAGATATGTATAAAGAAAATATATGTTATGAATAACTTATTCATTTCTAGTCCAAAATAGATAGGACACATTATTATGTGTATCATTCATCATTGATTGATGATTTGAAACTTCATTGGGAGGAAGGTGTTAATGTTTTTGATGTATACAAGAAATAGTATTTTCTTTTGAATGTTATTAAAATGTTAAGTATAAATGAATTTCTTTCATATGATAACTTATTTGTATATAGTTTTGAGGGACCAAAATCATGTCCAATTTAGGAATATTATAATTAATATTATCAATTGAATAATGGAAGAATGATAGTTCACATCAGACATTGAAATGTTTTGCGAATTGATCATCCTTATCATAGATTAAATAAGGAATTTAATGGTTTATAGATTTTCAATAATCCCCAACAACCATTTTTATTTGAATAATATTAAAAACATAGTGAAAAATATTTATTTGACATTTGAAATGAATAGTATTTCTGTCCTTCCAAAAAATAACTAAAAGAAACGGTTTATTTTTTTAAACTAAATTATTGAAGATTTTTAGAGATAAAACATGACATTGATGTTTTGAATGTTGAGAAAAATATATGTCATAGCTTGATTGGAACATTATTAGACATACAATGAATTACAAAATATGGAATTATTTCTATATTGGACATTATAATAATTGGATTGCGTTTGGAGTTATCCACCACTATGAATGGAAATTGAATATATTCACCTCATGATTTTCACACATTTCTCAAGAGTGTTAAGTTGAATTTTTTTAGTTTCTGTATGGTATAAAAGTACATAGTGGTTATTCATGAAATTTGAATAAATTTGTGTCAAGGAAGGATTAATAATTTGTAACACCCCGAGCGTCCACGATACGCTTCTCTTTCAATAATGCAATAGCTTGCATTGCACGCAAGTTCAAGATTCTAACACACCGCGACTAATCAAAATAGCCATTATGATTAGTAAAACCCACCTTTTGAAATTATATATATTTTATATTTCAAAATGGACTTCATTTTTGTAATCGGAATGTCGAAATTAGCCTATGTTGAATTTTTTGTAATTTTCTCAGAACATCCAATTTTTTATGAATATTGAAAAATACTTAAAACAAATTTTTTAATAAAAATAATTTATAGTGATAAATTATACTATCGAGTGGTTTTAAAGTATAATTAGAATATATTTTTACCATTTTATCCAATGGTGTCCATTAGAATTAATTTCACTTTGAAATTAAACATAAACAATTGTCAATCTTTTGATATATATTGTTTCTTAAAAACACGCTATTTGTTGTGACAGTGGGAATTAATTATAAAATTAATTAATTCAACTTATATGTTTGGAATTTTATAAAATAGACTTCATTTTGGAATTCGGAATATCAATTATAGCTTAGGGTGAAATTTTGGCATTGTTCTGAAAAACTTCAATTTTTGATGAATAGTGAAACCACTAAGTGGTACTTAAATAACTGATTTTTCGTTTAAATGAAATATTACAACTTCTGTGATTTGATTTTCAAAAATCCTACATACATGGTTGTCATTATGATGTAAAATTTGCTTCAACGAGATTAAAATAATTTTTTTTGAATAGTAACTTTTAAGTTTAATTAATCGCGATTAAAGGTAATTAGTGTAATTTAAGGCAAAGATAATGTTATAATAATATGAAATGACCTTTACACATGTCCTACCCCTATTGGATGAGTCATGGAAGACCAAGAGAATCCATTGGTCAACTTGGGGACCCCATGGAGCCACTTTGGTAGGATTTTGACATAAATAACTTTTATTTAAAGTTAAAATAAAAATGTCACAAACATAAGTTGTTTTACTAAAACAATTTTTAAATGGGGTTATACAAGCCATATTTTTTACTATAAATATTCATTAGAAATATAAAAAGTTTTCCTACATCATGATATATTTTTTTTATAATTTTCAGACATTATATATATTAAATTATTTATGACACCATGATGATGCAGCGATTACCTCATTAACTAATGATTTAAATAAAATGAAATGATAATGTAAAATCCAAGGCATACACTTGTTAAAAACCTATTTCATGAGAATATTTCGAACTCTTATCACCTTATCCTCGAATTATATAAGTGTGGGACCTTTAGAATCTAAAAAGCATTGTATAATAAAGTAACATTTCAATACTTTCCAAGAGTTCCCCTCCTCTCCACTTATAAAAGGCCCCCACAACTACCACCATATTCACAAATTCAAGCCATTTGGCTCAGCCAACCTCTGCCCAAATACTCTCCCAACTTCCCTCCCTTACTCCTAGAAGCCTCACATTGGGCAGAACTCTTTCCAAGGAAGCCTTTGGGTCAAATAAAAAAAAATTGTTACCCGATTTTAAGGTAATGTCTTCTCTAATGTTGTTTGGTTTTATTTTGATTTTCCAACCCTTTAATCTCTTTTTATTAATTTCATTTGTAACAAAACCAGTATCCTCAATATACTAGGATGTTGTTATAAGAAGGATTCGAGATACAGTTACACACACCTACATATAATGGTTAAAGAACATACTGTTCATGTGGATGGCGAATTTCTGCCTCACGAAACGATGATTGATCAACACTCATATTACACCTTCAAAGGTGGCCATTAAGATGTCACTATATTTATATATGATATATAATATGTTTATGTTTTCCTTATTCTTCTGTATTTCTCATTTATGGCATACTTTATGATTTCCATTATGGGTAAACACGATAATTTCATTTTAGGAAGTGCGGACTACCGCCCCCTCAAAGTGATGTGAATCGTTAATTCCATATGTGGGATGTATAAAGGATGGAGTAAATGATATTATATATGATATTATAATGGAACTATATTTTACCTTTATATAATTATGATTTCATTCCATTAAATATGAAATAGAAATGAAAGTAGTGTTCATGTGTACATACGGCTTACCGTCTCCATGAACGGTGCATTTCATTTCATACCTCTAAATGTTACGTAATATTAAGAATGAATGTATATACTGGATATATATGATATATATGAAATCTAAATCATGAATATAATTCTGGAGATAGTGGATATTCTACCACAAAAACAACTTGTAATTATAAGAAGTTTATTGTTGACTCAAGTACCAAAAATCGACAAAACGACCGTTATTAACTTAAATAATTACATAATGTTCATAAAATTGTAATAAGTGATATAAAAAGGATAATGAAATTGAAAATGGTAGATATTAACTCTAGTTTATTATTCAGGATGTTAAAGAATGGTCGAATCAAGTTAGACACAAGGTAAGGGAACTTCTTAACCCAATTTCTATTCTTTGGGTTAATCTCCTACTTTCAAATTATGTCATCATATTGTTATGTCATATCTTGTATTTGTACTTTCTTTGTGTGTAATTATTGTGAATACACATAATAGATCTATTTTATTTAAATGATCGTTGTAAGGGAATTTATTAACCCAATTTCCATTCTTTGGGTTAATCTTCTACTTTCAAATTATGTCATGATATTAATATGTCCTATCTTGTATTTATACTTCTTTTATGTGTACATATAGTGAATACACATAATAGATATATTTTATTTAAAATTATCTTTTTAAGGTACTTCGTCTCAATCTCCATTCATTGAGGCATATTTTGTTTTATACACAAATTTCTTTTATACGGTGTATAAACCCCTTTGACTTTTACGTTTATTCTAAAGGAATATTTTTATACGAAGCATTTTACTAAAGGACAAAAGGAATGTTTTTCTTGTCGTACATATGTGGCGACAATGACTTCTCCACCGCTGTGACCATTATTTGAGTTTCGGCTTCCCCTACAAGCCATAACTTTTTTTAAATGAAAAATAAAAACCATGTTTTAACTTTCATTTATTTTAGTATTGAAAATGGTTTTGATAAGGTTTTTATTATATCAATGTGTTGTATTGATATCTTGTGATTGAAATCTAGAAATTTTATGTTTCCTTTATGCATGTTTTATGTGATACGATTATGTTATGGTTTATGATATGTTTAAAACTGTTCATATAAGGAATGCATTGGACATAATAAGTGACGGGTGGAGCCCGCTACAGCTCCTCAATGCATCGGTAGGTCTCATGAGACAAAATAGTGTCTTGGCACGAGTCCTTGACAAAATCTTATTTGCGGTCTTGGCACGAGTCCTTGGATACGTGGTTATGATAGTCTGGAATTATGCATTCCATCATTATAAAAGTGGTTATTGATATTTCATGTGATTATTCGACTAGTAGAATATCCATGTGAGTAAGTGAATGGCATTATTTCAGTTTAATTTTGCCATATTATGCTAAAATTCAAGTTTAAAAGGCTTTTGTTTTAGTTATACATTGCCTTAAATGTTAATGTTTATTTATGAAAGCTTCCACAATATTGTTATCCTTACTGAGCATCTGAGCTCACCCCTTTCAATGTTTTAATTTTTTCCTGGATGTGAAGAAGTATATTATAAATGACCTGCAGGGATAATATAAGGGGATATGAAGAGAAGATGTTGTAGTTTTGTTTTACTTTATGATGTAATGTAAGACTTACGAATGTATCTAGTGTTTTCAAGGCTACTAAACTAATCGGTCTTTTGAGACTTGATCTTTTGTGATCATGCCAATGTTACGAATTAATGCACCGACTCTGGGTAGCTGGGGTTAGGGCGTTACAGTTGGTATCAGAGGAAGTTTAGTACTAACCTTGGAAGCTAGATTTAGATAAACTCTGATTAGAGCACATAAACCAAAGATAGGCTTTGAGGATTATTATAGAAGAACATCCTAGAATTTTGGTATTATAGAGATGTTGTGAGTTTATCAAGAAATACATCCCTGTCTGGATACGAGCAGGTAGAGGTGGCTCTGGCACAGATGTACCTAGGGGTAAAACCCAAAAACACCGCTTTGAGCTAGACTCGAACGGGAACTGGTGCACGACAACGGGCCTTGCTGCACTCTTGGTTACGACACTCCCGGGGGATATGCTTAGGATAATTCTCAAACCACTATGAAGGGTTATGAGAATATACTTCCTCAAAGAAAACATTTTTATGGATTATATCCATAAATAGTTCAATTTATGTTAAGTGTTTTACAAGTATGGAATTATGTATTTTGATACATAAACTAATCTAGTTTATGACATTTTTTAGAAATGGCGCCTAGTGGATGGAATTGAAACCGTATCAATGCACGCACTCCGTGTAGGGATTTCCCTCCTGGTCAAGATAATTATTGTGGATCTATAGATACAACTGGTGCTGATCAACTTATTACCATACTGGGACAACTCACTCAGGTTATGAATAATAACCTTACTCGTATGGAGCACCCTGATCCGCAAAGTGGAGGATCAATGTTAGACCGCTTCATGAGGCAACAACCACCAACATTTAATGGCGTTACAAATCCATTAGTAGCTGACCAATGGATAAACTCCATGTAGAAAATATTCCACGCCTTGGGGAGTAGTGAAAGGGAGAATATTGTCATGGCAGTCTACCGCCTCACTAGAGATGCCGACCAATGGTGGTCGCTGATTCAAAACACAAAGGAAGATGATGAATTATCAAATATGGAATGGAGAGGGTTCAAAGATTTTTTCTTAGAAAAATACTTTCCACATGACCATCAAGCAGATATGGAAAGGCAATTTCTGAGTTTGAGGCAGAAGGAGGATGAGAATGTCGAAAAGTATGAGGCTAACATTACAAGGGTAGCGAGGCATGTTTCTGATTATATACATAACCCAAGAAGTAGGATTGATCATTTTTTTGATGGGTTAAACCATTTCTCTGTCGAGCTTTAGTATCAAAATCTTTCTCAACATACAAGGATATAGTCTCGTGTGCTATCAAGACAGAAAAGGAATTCTCTAAGTCTTATGACAACAAAGTAAAGCAAGAGAAGAAGAGAACGGTGGAACAAGAGGCAGATAAAGGGAAAAATGGAAAGAAGGATTTTCCATTATGTGATAATTGTGGGAAGAATCACCCTGGTACTTGCCTAAAAGGAATGGGAGTTTGTTACAAATGTGGAGAAAAATGTCACCAGGCTCGTGATTGTAAGGGAAAGAAAGAGGTTATCAATGTTGAATGCTAAAATTGTAGGGAAATGGGTCATTATGCAAATGAATGTCCTAAGCGTCAGAGAATCTTGCCTCAGAAAAGGCCAAGGGATCAAGGAAAATCTTATGTTGTTACTACAGTTGGAGCGGAATAATTAATGTATTGGTGCTTTTGTACTCAAGGATTATATTCTGGTTATAAGGATAATCTGATTGTACAGCTGTACATGTTGTTTTCATTAAGGATTTAATATGATGAAGGTAATCATATTTTTAGTATGTGACAATAAGATAAACTTTACTTTGTTTGGGGAATCTGATGTTATAATTGATTTTGGAATTTAATGTCCTTTTAGAAAAAGTCTGGACAGAGGTATTCTGGATAACTTTGGATAGTATTGTTTAAGGTTAAAACATTTATGAAGATTATTTTTGGAATATTATAATACTATAGTTTTAGAAAAAGGACAACCTGCAGGGTGGGGCATAACCCGTCGCGTCGGACAAAGCTGCAGGAATCAAACCCACATTTATAGTGCGACAGACCTTTATTACCTACCACTAGCCTACAGGAAGTCCCTGGTTATTACAAAATAGTTTTACTAATCTAAATGGTATGTGTTAATATTTGGAACCTTATACAATTAGGATAAATAGAATATTTTTGAGTTCTATTACCTTTTAGAGTGAAAGATGGGTTCGTGGTAAAAATTTATTAAAGAATGAATGCCTACATGACACGTAAGTATATTTCCTTATGTTCTTAGTAAATCTCTTAAATAAATTCCTCAACTTTATGAAAGGTAACTTAAAACAAAAATGTTTTCAGTTAACTTTTCCAACTGGGGATTTAATGACCGTTTAATCAATCACAAGTTTGTGATTTTCTTATAGTTAACTTTCTCCTAATCCAGTTTTCTACAACTCTCCATCAGACCTTGATGGTTTTTTTTCCTCCATATCCATATTTTCATATAATGCTAGTATGGGCTATCTCGGGTGACCTTTGTACTTATCTTTCATTCTTTTAATGTTATATTCTTATTAACCCTATTTCCGATGTGGGTTTTCCAAAAAGGTATTTTCTATTTTCAACCTTTTATTTTCAATGAAAATTTTCAAATTGTGAGGATGCAATTTATTGAAGGAGGGGAGAATGTAACACCCCAAGCTTCCATGATACACTTCTCTTTCAATAATGAAATAGCTTGCATTGCACGCAAGTTCGAGATTCTAACACACCGCGACTAATCAAAATAGCCATTATGAATAGTAATACCCAAATTTTGAAATTATCTATATATTATATTTCAAAATGGACTTCATTTTTTGATTCGTAATGTCTAAATTAGCCTATGTTGAATTTTTTGTAATTTTCTGAGAACTTCCAAATTTTTATGAATAATGAAAAATACTTAAAACAACTTTTTTAATCAAAATAATTTATAGTGATAAATTATAATATTGAGTGGTTTTAAAGTATAATTAGAATATATTTTTACCATTTTATCCAATGGTTTTCATTATAATTAATTTCACTTTGAAATTGGACATAAACAATTGTCAATCTTTTGATATATATGGATTCTTAAAAACACGCTATTTGTCGTGACAGCGGGAATTAATTATAAAATTAATTAATGCAACTTATATGTTTGGAATTTCGTAAAATATACATCATTTTTGAATTTGGTATATCAATTATAGATTAGGGTGAAATTTTGGCATTGTTCTGAAAAACTTCAATTTTTATGAATAGTGAAACCACTAAGTGGTAGTTAAATAACTAATTTTTCATTTAAATGAAATATTGCCACTTCTGTGATTTGATTTTCAAAAATACGACATACATGGTTGTCATTAGGATGTAAAATGTGGTTCAATGGGATTAAAATAATTTTTGGTGAATAGTAACTTTTATGTTTAATTAATCGCGATTAAAGGTAATTCGTGTAATTTAAGGTAAAGATAATGTTATAATAATATGAAATGACCATTACACTTGTCATACCCCTATTGGATGAGTCCTGGACGACCAAGACAATCCATGGGTCAACTTGGGGACCCCATGGAGCCACTTTGGTAGGAAATTGACATAAATAACTTTTATTTAAAGTTAAAATAAAAATGTCACAAACATAAGTTGTTTTACTAAAACCATTTTTAAATGGGGTTATACAAGTCATATTTTTGACTATAAATATTCATTAGAAAGATTAAAAGATTTCCTACATCATGATAGTTTTTTATAATTTTTAGACATTATATATATTAAATTATTTATGACGCCATGATGATGCAGCGATTACCTCATTAATTAACGATTTAAATAAAATGAAAAGATAATGTAAACTCCAAGGCATACACATGTCAAAAACAGATTGGATGAGATGATTTCGAATCCTTATCACCTTATCCTCGAATTATATAATTTTGGGACCTTTACAATGCTAAAAGCATTGTATAATAAAGTAACATTTCATTACTTTCCAAGAGTGCCCCTCCTCTCCACTTATAAAAGGCCCCCACCACTACCACCTTATTCACACATTCAAGCCATTTGGATCGGCCAACCTCTGCCCAAATACACTCCAAACTTCCCACCATTACTCCTAGAAGCCTCAAATTGGTCATAAATCTTCCCAAGGAAGCCTTTGTCTCAAATAAAAAAAAGAATTACCCGATTTTAAGGTAATGTCTTCTCTAATGTTGTTTGGTTTTATTTTGCTTTTCCAACACCTTAAACTTTTTTTATTCATTTATTTTGTAACAACACCAGTATCCTCAATATACCAGGATTTTGTTATATGAAATATTCGAGATACACTCACACACACCTACATTTAATGGTTAAAGAACATACTGTTTCTGTGGATGGTGAATTTCTGCCTCACGAAACAATGATTGTTCAACACTCATATAACACCTTCAAAGGTGGCCATTAAGATGTCACTATATTTATATATAATATATAATATGTTTATGTTTTCTTTATGCTTCTTTATTTCTCATTTATGTCACACTTTAGGATTTCCATTATGGGTAAACGCGATAATTTCATTTTAGGAAGTGTAGACTACCGCCCCCTCAAAGTGATGTGAATCGTTAATTCCATATGTGGGATGTATAAAGTATGAAGTAAATGATATTATATATGATATTATACTAGAAATATATTATACCTTTATATAATTATCATTTCATTCCATTAAATATGAAATATAAATGAAAGTAGCGTTCATGCGTACGTACGGCTTACCGTCTCCATGAACGGTGCATTTCATTTCATACCTCTAAATGATACGTAATATTATGTATGAATGTATATACTGGATATATATGATATAAATGACATCTAAATCATGAATATGATTCCAGAGATAATGGATATTATACCACATAAAAAACTTGTAATTATAAGAAGTTTATTGTTGACTCAAGTACCAAAAATCGACAAAATGACTGTTGTTAACTTAAATAATTACATAATGTTCATAACATTGTAATAGGTGATATAAAAAAGGATACTGAAATTGAAAATGGTAGATATTAACTCTAGTTTATTATTCAAGAGGTTAAAGAATGGTCGAATCAAGTCGGACACAAGGTAAGGGAACTTCTTAACCCAATTTCAATTCTTTGGGTAAATCTCCTACTTTCAAATTATGTCATGATATTGTTATGTAATATCTTGTATTTGTACTTTATTTATGTGTAATTATAGGGAATACACATAATAGATCTGTTTTATTTAAATGGTCTTTGTAATGGAATTTCATAACCCAATTTCCTTTCTTTGGGTTAATCTCCTACTTTCAAATTATGTCATGATATTATTATGTCCTATCTTGTATTTATACTTTCTTTATGTGTACATATAGTGAATACAAAAAATAGATATATTTTATTTAAAAATTATCTTTTTAAGGGACTTCGTCTCATTCTCCATTCATTGATGCATATTTTGTTTTATACACAAATTTCTTTTATACGGTGTATAAACCCCTTTGACTTTTACATTTATTCTAAAGGAATCTTTTTATACGAATCATTTTACAAAAGGAAAAAAGGAATGTTTTTCTTGTCGTATGTATGTGGCGAAAATGACTTCTCCGCCGCTATGACCATTATTTGAGTTTTGGATTCCCCTAAAATCCATAACTTTTTTTGAAATGAAAAATAAAAACCAAGTTTTAACTTTCATTTATTTTGGTATTGAAAATGGTTTTGATAAGGTTTTTATTATATCAATGTGTTATATTGATATCTTGTGATTGAAATGTGGAAATTTTATGTTTCCTTTATGCATGTTTTATGTGATACGATTATGTTATGGTTTATGATATGTTTAAACCTGTTCATATGAGGAATGCATTGGACTTAATAAGTGACGGGTGGAGCCCGCTACTGCTTCTCGATGCATCGGTAGGTCTCATGAGACAAACTAGTGTCTTGGCATGAGGCCATGACAAAATCTTATTTGTGGTCTTGGCACGAGGCCTTGGCTACGTGGTTATGATAGTATGGCATTATGCATTCCATAATTATGAAAGTGGTTATTGATAATTCATGTTATTATTCGACTAGTAGAATATCAATGTGAGTAAGTGAATGGAATTATTTCTGTTAACATTTGCCATATTATGCTAAAGTTCAAGTTTAAAAGGCTTTTGTTTCAGTTATACATTGCCTTAAATGTTAATGTTTATTTATGAAAGTTTCCACTATATTGTTATCCTTACTGAGCATCTGAGCTCACCCCTTTAAATGTTTTAATTTTTTCCAGGATGTGAAGAAGTATATTATAAATGACCTGCAGGGATAATATAAGGGGATATGAAGAGAAGATGTTGTAGTTTTGTTTTAATTTATGATGTAATGTAAGACTTATGAATGTATCTAGTGTTTCCAAGGCTACTAAAATAATCGTTCATTCGAGACTTGATCTTTTGTGATCATGGCAATGTTACGAAGTAATGCACCGACTCTGGGTAGCTGGGGTCGGGGCGTTACATAATTAGTAGGTATGAAATTTCAGGACCGTCGTGTATTAATACAACAACTTATACTACTCACACTATATTATATATATTTGTCGTCTATCAGAAATACTATCATTAGGCTATGTAATTTTTCCAAATCAATTTCTATCAAAGTTATTGATCAAAATTTTTTAGATGAGTTTGAGAATAATGCTTCTCTTATACATTTTCTACTAGAAATGTATTTTCCACCTACATTTCTTGAGATGATTGTTCATCTTGTGATTTATATGGTGCACGTGATAATAATATGCTAGCCAGTTTATTTAAATTGGATGTATCTTTTTGAAAGGTATATAAAATTTTTAAAGGGGTATATTAAAATAACATATCTAGCAGAGGCCTCCATTATTCAAACATATGTATCAGGATAATTTATTGAGTTTGATACTTATTTTTTGAATGAAGTAGATCATATTAGTCTCCCTATATCTCAATATTTAATAGTTAATAGTGAAGGTAGAGTGATTCGAGGTTTAAAGGTAAATTTAATTCCTTGTGATGAATTGATGCATGCAAATTCATAAATTTTGAACAACACATATGATGTTCAATCATATATATCATCACATATTGCTGACTTAAAGTGACAATATCCCAAAGAAATAAAAAGTAGTTGCTGATTGAACATAAAAAAACAATTGTTTCATGGTTTAAAGAGAATGTAATAATAGATATATCTGAATTAGAAACATTAAAATGGATGGTTGGGAAACTATATCTTAATGCGATAAGCTGGACTAGTTTTGATATTAATGGGTACACATTTTACATAAAAAAGAGGGATGACAAGAGTACAATAAAAAATTGTTGTGGGATGGTTATAACTGAAGAAGTACATTTTTCAAGGAAAAAATATAAAAATCCAATTTTTTATTCATCAGCATGTTTTTGAGTTCCTAAGGATATATGGGAAATAGATTATACAAAATTCTGAGTCATTGTTATTAACATTAATTGGGTTAATTGAAATATCTGTGTGAAACACGATTATTCTAGATTTACACTGGATGATTTGAAAATATTTAATAACAATGTTGAACCATTTATCTTGGAAACACATGAAATGAATATATTTTATTTCATTGATATATCAAAGTATCGGTGGCCCATAATTTTTCAAGGGATTGGATATCATTTTGGTGATTAGAATGATGTTGATGATTTTAATAATTTACATGAGTCTTACTCAACTATTACACGATCTCTAGAAAATTATAATGATTACATGGCATACATAGTGTGTGCAGAATGTAATGATCATGATTAAGGAATATGGGAAATAGTAAATTAGTCTCCTAAATTTTTTAGAAATTATTTATATTTTATTCTTTTTTTGAAAAAAAAATGTGTGCTTATTTTTTTCATCCATGTTTGTAAATATTTGGTTTTGTAATGATATGAATGGAAATTAGATTTCATTGCACTTTATTATGTCAATTTCAGATAGATAGAGAGTGGAGGAGTTACCAGGTATATCTATTTTTTCATATTTTCAAATATTAAGTAATATATTTCATTAATGAAAGAAAATTTTTTATTTATAATTTTATTATAGGACTAATAATTCATCCTCAATATAGGAGACTTTTCCTATTACTATAGAGAAATCAAGTTCACAATTTGGTGAGTGTGGTATTACATGTTTACCAATTCAATCACCTTCTCATTGATATGAGAGAATGCATATTTACTTTGATGATAAAAATAATGAACCTAGCCCAAATGTTGTTCAGTTTATTAGTTATATATAAATGAAGATCATTTTTAGGATTAGTATTTTATATCCCAATTGGTTGTTTGTGTACTAGATGGAGAAACAACATCTTTGGGAGGTTGTGATGGTAAAATATCTCAATTGAATTATTTAAACTCATTTTTTGATAATTAAATATTTTAAATCTACAAATTTATTTTCTTCAATTACATATGACATTAAATTCTGAGGAAAAAATTGAAATTAAGAAATGACATCTCTTTTTAGCAGTGGTTTGTTGTAGATATTTTAATACAGAACTAGCTAAAAAATATATTTTTGGAATGAAAAAAATTTTAAAATCTATTCCTTAATTATTAGTATATAGATGAAGATACATGGAAATAATTTGTTGACCTTAACCATGGACAAATAGTTTAGTTGTGATAATTATTTTATATTGTAAAATATTTTATATAATTATCTAATTACCTTTTAGTCTATTTTTATGTAACAAGACTCCAGAATATCTCATCTTGGTATCCAGTTGAAATATGTATAACCTCATAATTTATCATGTGGATGGTATTTTTTATTGGTGAAAAACAAGATTGATTAAATATTTGAAGCATTAAAAGATTAATCTAGTATTGGTTCAAAAGAGGCCCACATTAGTCCTTCTTATCCTACCACTCTCCATGAAAAATGGAAATGAGCAAGAAGAAGGAAAAATTAAAAGTTTCTTATAGAGGAAGCTATGAAAGCAGGTGATATAATTGTAAGTAAATATTATTTATTTTTCATGAATTTTTTTATTTTATAAATTATAATCACTAATATAACTTTTTCATCTTTCATTTCAAGATGAACATCATGAGCAAGAGACCTAGGGATCTTTTATCGCTAATGGAAGCATGTAAATCAATGCCAGTGCGTTTGGAAATTAAAAACACCATGGCCATGTTATGGGATATAAGGTGGGTTTAATTATTCATAATTTTTTTTGGTTAGAGTAAGAAATCAAAAGACCAAAAAATAGAATCCTTAAATGTTTATCCGAAATAGATGAAATAGTCTATGAGTGATCAAATTTCAGATGACATGCAAAAGGATTTGTTAGAACAGCTGAGAATGTAGTCACAATCTACAAAGCCTTCCCATACATCCCAGCCTACCCAACCCATACAAACTACATAATTTAATCCTATACCTTCGTCCCAGCTAGTCTACCCTTCCCAACCTTCCTTCTTTGATCCTCCACCTCCTCGTTGGACCAAAATATATAATTTGAGTTGTTTTCTAGAGATTCGTATATTAATATTGTTGCATTACGACATGTATATTTTTTGGGGGGATTCTGTACATCACCATGCTATGTAGATGGTTCTGGATAGAGTATCATTACTTGATATTATTGATCATAATTCTATACTACCATTTCTTACTGAGAAGATTACCAAATTTGGGGATTTTATGGGTCATTTTTTAGTTTGGACAACTCTTATTCTTCGTTATGTTTCATATGAAATATACATATTTTTAATATTAATTACATATGATATAAAATTACATATAATTCTCTCATAAATTTAACTTATATATGATTATATAAAAAAACTTCACAATTGAAACAACACGTTTAGGAAAAATCAACTGTATATACTTATAATATATCTTATAGGATATAATAATTATCTCAGGATTCGACTTCCTCAAATAGTATCAATGAGTTTTGGATGATATATGATATTTTTGGAAGACATTATCCATTATGACTAAACAAAGAAGATACCATGAATCTAGTTTACTTTGAAGATATCATCCAGAATGTGTTGCAGTCGTTTTCCATGAAAGTAAATTGATGTTTGAATTTTTGATAATAAATTTTTGTTTAAATAGACTATCTATATTTTATTTTTAAATTTCACATCTACACAAAATTCTTGTACAATATTTTGACACATACATTTATATTTTTACAGATCCATAATACATTTCCATGGAAGTGCCACATGTAAAAATTCCTACTAGAGTTCCATATACATGTGAGAGATTATCACATACAGAGGTTAGATGTTGGTTTTTTTCCATTTCCCGATAAGAACACAAATATAATTATGAAATAATGATAATTATAATTCAATTAATTTTTTAATTTTTGTATTATTGGGGGCATTGGATGTTAGGCATATTCTTCCCAAGTGAATGCACCTTATATTGGTTTTTCACTTTATCTAGGAGTGTTTGTAAAAGTTTATTCCACATTAATAGACATGTATGTTTGTCTATTTGTCATAATCTCATTATATTTAATTCGTATTGTTTATACATGTATTATTAGTTAGTATATATGAAAAATCAGTTCATGGAAATAAATTTACAATGAAAATATGTTGAGAAATAAACCAAATTCAATCAATTATGTGAAAACATTGATAATTATTTTTTATATTAGATATTTTAATGATTATTTCATATATATATATATATATATATTTGTTTCTATTATAATGTAAATGTATTATAAAAATATTTTTATTATCATAACGGTCATGTTGAATCTGGTTATTATGTTCAATGATTCATGTACAAGATAATCACAACTAGGGTAACTAATAAATTTGAAAATGTTATTTAAATTATTTTTCTTATATTTTATATCATATTATTCTATTTCATAATCTCATATCATTAAATTTTATTGTATACATTAAATGATAACAAGTCTTATACAAAATGTCAACTTAACCATCTTTTATAATTTTTGGAAAACTATTTATTATTTCTAATTAAGATTTGAGGTGTGTATATTCTAATGTCTTGGAATAATATTACATTTCCATAATAACATGTGTTCACAAAACTAATTATATTGTTAAAATAAGTGTGTGAACAAAATGATATCAAATAAAATAATTAATAATAACCATCAATGACCATGTCATCAATTTTCGGTATATTTATTTTGACACTACATTATAATAAAAATGTATAGATATATTTTTGATTAACTAGATAAAACCTATTAGTTTTTATAGATTTTTATTCAATGATAAATAATATTTTATTATTTTATATTTTATTTTATTATAAGGACTTCAATAATTTTGATAGTGTAATATTATTTATTTTCTAAAAAAATTACTTTCGATGTACATTTTCATAAAAATCAACACAATTTTTTTTTAAATAAAATATTTTTGGAATCTGTTTGAATAATAAATATATATCGAACCTGGTTTTCTAAGATGGTTTATAAGATACCGACGGGGAAAACAAGGATGCACTCCCTTTTTGGCATCAGTTCATATAAAAACTGACATGAAAAATCAGTTTTTGGTGTCCGTTAATTTGTAAAACCATTTCCTAAAAATAATCATGGCTTCATTTTCAACTATTATTTTTGAAAAAAAATTCTAAAAAACTTATATTATACATTTCTATTATAGACATCGGTTAAAAACAAAACCAAAAATAAATAAACCAACATTAAATCCATCTTTTTCACTAGTGAACATCCACTATTATAGAGAGTCAAGGAGGCACAACTTGAAGATACCAATAGAGATAATATATATGCTCAAAGTCCATAGTCTATCCCCCTAACAGATATTCCAATGGGGGGGGATCATGTCCGTCTATTTAGATGATGCACAGTAGTACCAACATCATCTCGGGAGTAGGTCATTAGGGAATTCCATACATCCCATTTGGTGTTACGTCTAAGAGAGGAATATATGTTTTAGGACCTCAAATGTCAGTTCTGGTGGTTATGTATGAATAATAAAGTGGCATAGTTTGTTTATATATTCCTCAGATGCCAAAAGGTGAAGCCTATGCACAAGGTTCTAGCAGGCTTAACCAAACAACCTAAGTTCCCATAGTGGGAGTGGGATGGGATATAAATGTACTTCATGAGGGTTTTATCATGCATGTCTATGGGACCTGATTATATCTAGGTGAAAATTGAATAACTCAACAAGTCATCCAACTTCCTATTTAACCATGACTATAGTTATGTAGAGAGATTGGTATTCCTTTACATGTTTGATGCAGTTATTCTTCACAAAATACGATCAAATATTATCTCAAATCATGATTTTATATTCACATACCGATTGTAGAAGGGATTTTAGATGGCATTTGGGACTCAGTTGGGCTTGATCACAGTGTTTCATCCCCATTCGGATGGCCAGACTAAGTGGACCATCTAGGTTCTAGAGGACATTCTACATGCTTGAATCAAAAAATTGGACCATAGTATAGAGGACCACCTACCTATGGTGGAGTTTGAATATAACAAAATTTACCACTCTAAGATTTTTATGGTTCTATTAGAGGCCTAGTAAGGCTGACCATGCAGGTCACCACAATTCTGGATGGACCTAGAAGAGTCTGTACTCATGGGTCCATAGTTTGTACAAGTTACCACCGAGAAGGTGAAGATCATCTTGGAGTTGATGGGGATTACACAGATCCATCAGAAATCATATGATGATAGGAGGTGGAGGACTCTATATTTCTAGGATAGAGACCATGTGTTTCTACATGTCTCACCTCAATGGAGATTGCAATGATTTGGACAGGGCAACAATTTATCTTTGAGATACATAATACTTTTCATATTCTGGTTCGAGTTGGTGCGGTGGAGTACTACATATCTCTACCACAATAGTTTCACCTAGTTTATGATGACTTCCAAATATTGTAGATGAGGAGGTATTTGCATGATTCATCACACATAATCAACTAAGATGATATAGACATTTGATGATGGGGTGACATTTTTGGAGTACCGGATGACGATCGAGGATAGAAATTAGTGGATCTTTTGTGGAAAGTTCATTCATATGGTCTGCATGTAGTGGATGCACATTAATCACTAGTATAAAACATGGGGACATGAAGCACATATTCATGTTTGGTAACCACATCATTTTTTTGTGTACCCCTTGTTTTTGGATTTCATGGACTTAAATTCTTATGGTGGGGAGATTTTAATCACTTGGACTTTTCATATTTTATTTTTAGAAATTATTTGGGAAAATTATTAGAATCAGGAATAAGATGGTGTGAAATTTTGAGGCCCAGGGTCCTGGAATGATTGTTAGAAAAATTTTATGTATTTTATATCAAAAAAATTTGACTTTTTTTGAAAAATTAAAATAACTCTAAAATCAGTTCCCAAATCAGAAATTTGAGGGCACTGTTGACCTCATAGTAATGGATTTACCCTAGGTGGGACCTAAAATTGGTCGGCATGGGCCATCTGTAGAAAAAATCATAAGGTGCATAACCATATTAAAAATATTAAATAAAAACTATTCTATTTTGAAATCCTAATAACTCAGAAATGGTAAATAATATTAGATATATGAGACCACCATTGAGATTATATAGGGTTTTTCTTTATGTGATTTATAACATCAACCAATGTGGGTCGACTGTAAAATTTCGTTTTTGGACATGACAATCATTAGAATATTGAATTTTTTTATTTCGATGTTATATGTTAACATAGTGGAAGTTTAACTTTTTAATAATCTATGGTTGTGGAATTTATTGTTATCTCTATATCCCTATAATTATTATTTGGATAAGAGAAGGAAGATCTCTCCGGATGACGAACGTCGACATATTGAGGATCGACAATGAAATTGACCTCTGTTCTTTTTCTATGATCGATCCAAATTGAGGTAGGGTGTCTATATCTTATGTATTTCTTTTTCACTTCATAGAATCAAATAGTGAACACTGACCATCTTTTGAATAGGTTGATCTGTGGTTCAATTTTTCTTGTAGGAGGGATAATTCTTGTAGGATTAAAGGGAATTGATCTTGGTGATTATTCTACTATTGGTTTCTTCATGATCCCGCTAACATGAAAATATCAAGGATAAAAGAACAAGGCCAATGTTGGTTCTTTTGGTGTTCGTGTGATTAATCTCTCCCCATAAATCTACCACCTTCTTCATGCACTATTCTCCCATTGAATCACTACATGAACGATCAAAAATTACGCGCATGATCCATGGATCAATGATCTGAGACCAGAGTCTGAGATCCGTGATAGCATTGTGGAGGTGTGAGGGGAGAACAATATGAATGTGGAAACTTATGGAGGGAGAGTTGAATGGTGGGATGCCAACAGGGTGTCCGAAATGAAGATGGAGCGTGGCCTTATGGGTGGATGGGTTTTAGTGGTTCACACTGCCACGGTCTAGCGGTACCACGATAGAGGAGGATCCCAATGTGGCACATGCTATGGGTATTAGACTGTAGCCATGGTAGGAGGTTGCGGCAATGGATGAGGTGGGATATAGCTTAGAGGTCATGTTGGCGGGTTCCCATGGAGGTAAGTAGGCTATGAGTGATGATCGTGACACGGAGACAGGGGGGCCGACATGTCCATAGGGTATACACAGAACCCGTAATGGAATAATCCTTGGAGAAGGGGGCCAGGACACAGTTTTTTCTGCATTGAATAAGGTGGATGCATTGACCAAGATCACATGGTCAAGTTATGCACTTAAGGAGCTATCCCGCTTGCGGCAGGCTGGGCGGGAGAACTTAGCTGCTTCAGTAGCCTACCAGGTTCAACATCATGGCCGAGTAGCCCAATAGGTTAGGCTGACCCAGATAGACTAGGTTGGGGTAGTTTGGGTCGGTCATACTAGGCTGAGTAATGTGGGGCTGGGACCGGACCAAACCCTTCTTACATAATTGACCATATCTTTCAAATAGCATGTCTGTTTGATGAGCTGCTTGCAGTTTTGGGACCCTTCCAATGATACAGTCCTTCTACGATACTCTAAGTGAGTTTTGTAGAAATTGGTTGATGATCTAATGAATATTAGAGTAGGTACCCCTGAATTGAGTTCACTATGATTGGAATCATTTGTCTTTCTTCAACTATGTTATCTTGGTGACTATGTGTCTTGGGAGACTTCTTGACCCATAGAACATTCGTTCACCATCAACAGTCCATGCACCATTGACATTGGAGATTCCATCACCATTTTGGGTGCCATCTATGATTCATGTTCCACTAACACTTCATGTTCCACTGATGCTATATGCACCATCGCCGCTCTATGCACCATTGACACTTTATGCTCCAATGACACTCCATGAACCACTAACAATTCTAGTTTCATAGATATTTGAAGGTAAATGAACTAAAACTATAAATCCATCTATTTGTATAATATAACTTTACATGTGTGAGCTAATTGTATTGACTGTTAGTCATGTGTATCCTTTTTGTTGTACATTATGTGATTATTTTGTGGTGTACTTCGTGTGTTCCCTTTACGGTATACTTCATGTATTTCATTATGGTGTACCGTTGTGGTTTCTTGGTCCCTTCTGAGTACTAGTATACTCACCCTAGCATGGGAAATGATTTCATGTTTCATTTATTTTGTAGACGATCAACGCCTTGACAGAGCCCTTGGTGGACCAGGTTTAGGTGGCCCTTATATATAGGCTAGACATACGAGGTCTGCTTCAATGACTTGAGAGAGCTATTTTGGTACCTACCCTTCTCGTAGGTTTGTTTATAGATGATATTCAGGAGCATGAACTTTTCATTTTGGTTTGGCTTGTATTCTAGACCTGTTTACTTTTCATTTTTGTATTTTCATACTCTATTGTTGGTATCATATTGGTTTGCATTCTTATTTACTTTTTGTTTTTAGTTTCATTATTTTGGGTTTGGAGTTTTGGGAATGTGTGTAGGTGAATTGGAAAATTCCCTCCATTAGTGGGATATACCTACTCGGTGCTAGTTTTTACACCCTATAATATTAGAGGTTGGCTTGTGGTAGTCATTGTATAGTCCCCAGTGGATGGGTGATGAAAAATTAAACATGAAATATGATAATAAAAACATTAAAATTTATGTAAATTGAATGAATTATTCTATAATACTGTTTTCATAAATTAATATATCATGTTAAAAATGTAAAAACATAATTGATTTTATTAAAATTATTTCATTTATATTGTTTTAATTTCAATTATATGAATTATATTAAAAAATGATATTAAAGTAATTTTATAATAAATTTTATTTTATTAATTGATTTAAAATTACTAAAAAATGTATCTTCAATAAATTAATTTGATAATATAAATAAACATTTAATATGGTCAATTAATGATGAAAATTTTATATTATAATGAATATGTTTCCTATTAAATATTAAAAACATATATATCATGGTTAAGTATTAAGCGATGCTTTTTGTGTGATATATACACTTGCGTCAGTTTTAATTTCCAAGACATATGGGTTTTTTATCTTATAAATTAAAAATCAGGATTTATAATTATTGGGAATAAATTTTATAATATGTATTTATATAATTTAGTTCTAATTGATTAATTACCAAGGATACAAAATTATTCAACATAATGAAAAAACAAATATAGTAAAATAAGGAAAAAGAAGTGTTAAGGTAACATATGCTTAAAACAAGTTTATACATGTGTGATCGATGATTTTCTAGACCATATGACCCCTAAAACCTTTATGTATTTGTTTTGGATCTAATTTTGGTAATTTTCACATCCTAATAGTGAATACATTTGACTATATACATGAATTCCACTCATCTCCAACTATAAATGGGTACTCACTCTCCCCCATTATTCACACATCTCATGTAAATTTTCTCAGAAAATCCCATCAAAATTTTTTCCCAACTCCCTTAACTTCATCCAATAAGTTTTAATTTGGAATTAAATCAATCCATGTAATTCATTTTGTTAACATCAATAGGTGATACCCAAAGAAGATTTAACATTCATCAATGAACGTTTTTTGTGTAATTTCTTCCATAAAATTATTAAATTATATTATATACACATTATATTAGAAAAATTGTATAATAAATATACATATATGTTTTTTTAACTTTTATGACTTAAAACTTAACACATATTAGTAAAATGGGAAACCCATTCATCATTCATGTGTGTGGAAGACTGCCATCTCATGAACCGTTGTAATTAATTTTTACATTACCACCATTCTAGGATGAAAATAATATTGGATTTATATATTATATAAGATTTTTTTAATTTTTTTGAATTTAGTATGATTTTTTTATTTTTATATCATATATCTTCATGTCTTTCATTTTGTGGGAATAAGATAACATCATTCATGGTTACGACAAACTACCACCCCACGAAATGGTGTGATTCATTCATGCTTTAAATGAAATGTATTAATCATGGTATTAATAAATATTTGTGATATGTATTCCATAAAATAATTCTTGAATTATTTTATAATATATAACTTTTTTATTCTATTCTGAAAATAAAATGGAAATTTCCTTATTGTGTAGGTATGACACACCATCTCTATGAACAATGTATCTCATTTTTTATATCAACCTTTTATAAAATATTATAAATACATATATACTGAATATATATGATATTTATGTCATTGATAAAATTATATATATGATAAAATAATGATTTATGTAAGATAAAAAATATAATGAATAAAATCATTTATGATAAACAATGTATTTATTACCTGAAAAATACATTTCATAAGGGATCATTGATAAATGGTTAATAAAAATTCATAAGAAAATCATATATTGTCTGATATAGATTAATATGCTTTGGTAATATATGTATAATAAATATACATTTTGTATACAAGAGTATTTAATCAATATAATTGAAATCATGACTTATGGAAAGGGATTTACATCTGACGTTTATTTTTCATGTGACAGAATCCATGTTCACCACTTATAACTTATTTGAAGTTTGTAAAATACCCATGAATGTATTTTTTGATTTCTATACTGAGATTTATTTGGATTTTTATATCAATTTGGGGATATATCTTTCTTGGTGATTGTGGTTGAAGAGTTACCAAATCGTAAAGGGAATTTTTTCTCAATTTGTCTTCTTTGAGACACATGTTATGTCATCCACCTATAATCTTTTAAAATGTTATTATACTGACCCTATGACATGTTATATCATGAATATCCACATTTTCATTATATTATAAGATTTATGTAATAGTATCCTTTTGTGGGTATTATAATTCAAATAACCAATGTAGTAATATTTTATTTCTACAATATTATCATTTTTTGGTATCATTTATAATTATCCTTCCATTGATGAAATTTGATGATCCATATCTTAGAAATTCTAATATCATTTTTATACTATTGATGAACATGATATATTCAAGTAATAGTCCTATTTTTCAGCTATTTTTTTATATAATTTAATTATTCAAATTCATTTTAGAAAATACAACTTTACATTTCTCTTCAATTAAAAATCCATTTTCATTCAAACCCATGTTCTCTAAAAATGTTAAAAAAATTATTTTTAAATGTCATTTAAAGAACATTTTAAAGGAAAATGATTTTTATTTTTTAATTATTTATTATGATTTTAAAATAATTTATTATATGTTTTAATTATTAATTCCAAATAAAAGTATTTTGAAATATTTTTATATTTAAACATTATTTTAAATTATTTCCAAATATTCCATTATATATTTTCAATTTTATCTACAAATAAAATGTTTTCCAAAATTATTTATGTTTTATAAGTATTTTTTTAATTTAATAGACGATATTTCCCTCAAGATATGCCATAAACTTTTTTTTAATGATAATTTTTTCTTCAAAGGTTTTTCTTCTGAGAAATGTATTTTCAAAAAAGAAATATATTGAGAAGAATATATTCCTTGATTTGTTTATAAATAATATTTTTAACTGATCATTCAAAATATTTTTTCCATATAATATAACATCCTTTGACATAATTTATGATTTACTAGTTATAAAATCCAATGAAAAAAATATTATTATTTCTATGAATGACTAATACTTAGGAAGACACATTTTTCATAGAACCTATATCAATTCCATTAGTAATACCATGATAAAACCATTATAATACCCATTTCATTTCATGGGTTATTATTAGATGAAATTATTATGAATCCTTTCACATTTCCATAGGTTATTATATGATGAAATGTTTATGATAATCATTTCATTTCATGGGTTATGAAATGATGTTTATGAAACCCATAACTTTTTATGGGTCATGATATAATGAGTGTTTTATTATATTTTAAAAAACATATGTGTGAATTAGTTATGGGTGGACGAGAAATATATCTTTATCCAACTCATTAGATAATGATTTATATCTCCGTATTTAGATATGTCTGTAATAGGGAGTGAAATCAGTTCAGTAATAAATAGTTGAAATGGGATAGTGAACCCAGCTTATTGATACATGGTTGGAATGAGAAGTCTGACTAGTTCAATAATATAGGGCTGGAATAGGAACTGAACCTGGTTGAGTAATACAGGGATGTAACATGCTTTCAACCTGGCTTAGTAAATGACTTGGTCTACTATGATGGTCTTGGTAGTGACCATTGACTATTATTAAAAGATTCTCTAGGCTTATGTGTATGCCACAAATTCTATTTATTATTTCTAAGTTATTCCCCCATATATTATTCTCTTGATTCCATAAATGTTCACTAATTTTAATCTTTTAATCGTTCTTTCATGACTCATGTGCATTATATTTGATATGCATGGAATAATCATAAAATGATATTCTCGAGTTCTAATACCATTATTTTCATGTTATTATTACATATTACTTTATATTACCCTTATTTCTCATATGATCCCACCCTTTCGTATGATTCATATACCAATGTTATTAATAAATGATTTATGTAGTATTAAAATATTGGATGATATTTATGTAAAACATTTAATATCTCTCACTGAGTTAGATGATTTAGTTCCATGTTTCCAAAAGCACTATACTATTATAGTCCTTGATCATGTACATTTATTATTTGGTGAATATTCATCTAAAAATATTTAATATCCATGTATGTTAAATCCTTATCACTACATGTTGGGTGGAAGAAAATAACTACAATAGAGACAAAATTTAAAATTTCCAAAGAGGAAACACAAGAACTAGATTTCTAGGTTCATCATGATGTTTTTTGCTACATGGTCTACCAACCATCTTCTGTTTCTAGACAAAGAATAATTTCAAAAGATGAAACAACATAAAAATTAATAGAAATCACATAACCCTAGTGTATTGTATTAATAACCCATGTTATACTTAAACATCTTAATGGAAAACATCAACATGACCCATATAGGATCTCCCAACCTTTATGGGTGACTAGAAATATGATTAAGATATGAGGAGAACATAATAGAAAACCATCCAAAAAGAATTTTTAAACTAGGGAAACACAACCCAAGAACCAAACCTGGAAAAGTTTCATAATTCCTTAATGTAGGGATTCTCCAAACAGGTATCACCGTTATCCAATACCCACCCTGATGAAATATAACATTTTAAATTTTCACTTCTCTAGGTCACTGCCATATAAATCCCAATATAATTGGACCTCCCTGATTTCCCAAAAAGATGTTTCAAAAATGATTTTCCACAGCATGGAGAAACATAAATAGTATCTAATCTGATGTCATAAGCAATATGTTCAGTCAACATCCACCATACCCAAAAACTCATGCGCTATATGAAAAGAATCACTCTCAAACCAATAGTTAGACCGCAATGTCTTGAATCATCTGATATGTTTTAGTCTGTAGTTATCCATCCAAAATGAAACTTACACTTTTAGTAGAAAAAATTACATAACACCCTTCAGGTTACCCAAGAGGAATCACTAAATTAATTATCATATCTTAATCCAAAAACAAATAAGTTATTATCCTTTATTATAATTGATCAAGGTAGAATACCACCCATGAAGTCCACAATGTGGTATATTGTTCAGACAGGCTCTGGATCCACAACTTGATTCAATGTTTGGGTGAGGTCATCAATGTGAATAACCAGATAAATAGTTATTCTGAATTTCCTCAATGACTACAACAACCACAATTTTAAAATGGTCAAAAAACTAAATGATGACCATCACTGAATCCCAAAACCAAAATTTATATATAAGAGAAATTAATGATCCAAAGAGACCATTAGTCTTTTATATTGAGGCTTATATGAGGAAATCTCAAAAAGTATGACACACATAATCGAATGACATCACATAACTAAAAAATAATTAAAATCGCAATCAGAAATCAAAACCCAAGTCAAAACACAATTACTACCACAAATCCAATATATCAAAACTGAATGCCTATGAAATAATACTACAAAAAGAAAATACCAAAAAACATTTCACTCACATTTCTAACCATTTAACTTTGCCATTATTTAAAAAAATTGAATTTTTAGAATGAATAGAAATGTAAATTTTTTTGACACTTACTGATGGAATACCATACAATGAATTGCCCGACGGCCTTCTATTTGTAGTCATTTTTTATAATCCCACTTCTATGGGTTAAAAGAGAACCCATACATGACCCATAGGCTTTGTGACATTACATTACCCAATGCCCCAATGGACTTTCTATATCAAGAAGTCATCCCTCCACCATTTCATGGTTGTTAATCTAGGATTCATATTCATGCATAGGCTAGTCCCGATGGAATTTTACATACCCTCTCATCTATAAAAATTCATTATCAATTCTCCGGTGAATGTTAACTACTCTGTATTATCATATGGAGCCTAATCCTTGTAGACAATACCTATTACATCAACCAATGATTCATGTGTCTTGTTGTCCTTGTGTTGGCTTTAAGGCCTTAAGGTGGCTGAAAACCCATACTGGCCAAAAGGCCTTGGAGTGCTTGACGCCCTTGATGGACTTGAAGATGAAACCAGGGGCCCAAAAGCCCAAACAGATGAATAGTTATGATTTGTATTGTATTGAAAATTACATGTTATAATTCCTACTACAGTTCTTATATAGTACCGCAAAAGAATTTCTCTACTCGTATTTGATCTCAGATCTATTGGATGCACTTTTCAAGTCCTCGCCAATAGGGTCGAGGAACTTCTACAACTGATTTCATACCATGAATACCCTCACATACACATTCCAATACTAGTTCAAGCACTCATTTACACATTCCAATAAATATACACCCTCTACATAAATACCAAAATGAAATAATCCTTAGGAATACCAATGAGAAAACATAAAAGCCTCTTCCAAAACCACTCTTGAAAATGTGTGAAGTCAAATTTCAAAACTGCATATTATTATTACAAAAAAACTCCAAATTCCCAAGAAACATTAATACCAATTTTCAAAAAACAATCCAAAATCGTGAATTACATTCCAAAATGACCCCTGTTTTCAAAATAGACTATTTCACTTTAAAAAAATCATTTTTTCTTTCTAAAAATCCCAATTTTGATAAAACGATCAACATTTATCCAAACCAAAAATAATTTTTAGTTACAGAAAAACAATCTAAATTTCAATTAAAAACAATTCTAAAAATAAATAAAATTAAATTCATACTCAACCAAAATTAACAACATCTCATATGAACAACCACGACACACTTTTTGTCATTATGATTTGGTAGTTCATGTACCAACCAGGTGAGCACCTTATATGTCATCAGAGACAGTTGTGTGGTATATGTATGGTTTTCCAAACCATGAAAACCAATCATTTGACCAAAAAATCCTTTTCATAAGAATAATAAATTCCTTAAGATCATCTAAAAACACTAAAAATAAAACAAGGACCCCAAAAACAAGTGATATTCAAGCTTATATTTTTATGCAAGACAATCCTGGACCACCCTGAAAATTCAAGCATTCTTCCCAATATGTGGTGATGATGAACCTACCCATATCTGAAAACATGAATTACCAAAATCCTACCTCCAAACTAAAATACACGCCCATATAAAAAGTCATAGTTCCCCTAATACAATTTGTTCATGAAACAACATCGGTCGACCCCAAAAAGGTCACCCGATTTAGTCTGCAACATGGTACGAGAGGTGTTGCCTATCTTTTCAGGCTGCAAAATTATTATAGGAATTAGAACTATATAAATTGGGAATGATCTAACCAATTAAAATAGAAAAAATAAATATATAATAAGAACAGAAACTATAACTATATATGTAAAATAAATTAACTTTATGTACCTCCAGGTGACCTCATGGGTTAGTAACAACCATAGGATGAAAATCAGCCCTAAGTGAACCAGAGTTGGGTAGAACCAAAACTAAAAAATGTAAAAGAATATATGTTTGAGAATTAAAATTCATAGTAGTAATTGATAAAGATAACAATTCCCTAATACATTCCTTTACAATATAAATGAAATCTTACTAGTTTGAAAAAAAGACATATAAATATGGGGTTTCAAATCATTATGGAAAACAATTAACATGCTACATTTTTTGGAAAATTAATTTTATTCATATTTAAAAACATTATTCAAAGCCTAAAAAATATTTCATTAAAATTATTTATTTATGATAATTAAGGGTAAAATGGATGTTAAAATATGGAGACATGAAAAAAATAATCTATGAAACTAGTATAATGGAATACAAGAGTAGAATAATGGAAGCATCATGTGAAATCCCAATGAATATTTGTTAACTAGGTCATAGGATCTCGGTACCCAAAGGATCAAACCATGTTTTTTGTTCCAATGAATGATCCACTAGGGATGTCAAATCCAAAGATCTAACGGTCTCCATAATATCATCATTTTATATTGATAGTGTTGCAGTGAAATCAAGATGGGGAGCCCATGTTAGGGCCCTATCGACTCAACCAGCTTACTAGTCCTTGTCAACCCTCATAGTAACCTAGGGTTACTAAATTCTTGATCTTGAAAATCATCTATGTTATCCTTTTTAAATTCACCTAAACATTTTATATATTTTAATATAACATTCTAATTTATCTGGACTAACATCCAATAAATATATAGGAAAAATATATTTTATAATATTTTCAAACACCAAAACCACTAAAATTACCTGTCACACAGTAAAAACTATTTAGAAAGCCGAATCAACATTTAAAATACCATATGATTAGTGAAAATATTCAAACCCTTCTTGTTGAAGAAGACCCATGCTATATATTATGGAAAATCAAGTAAAATAGTAGAAAACCCATTTATGAGATCCGAAAACCGTTTTTATAGTACATACATACATAAATAATAATAATAATAACTCAATTTTTACAATAATAATGAAAAAAATGTTCAAATAAGTTTCATAGACATAGGGAACCTAACTCAAAACATGCTTCTTTTGGAGATAATAATTAAAATCTTTAGTAAATAAGTCATGAGAAGAAAAATACATTCTTTTTACCCTTACTCACATATAAACTAATATATATATATGTGTATAACAATATATGTAGTGTTGATATTCCCCTCTCTATGTGGTAATATATGAAAGGGGTATTTATATAAATCTCTCCATGTGTGTGTGTACATCATCCATGAATATGTGTGTAAGTATCCTTCATGAACAGTTGTCCAAAACACATTATAAAATACCATAAAGTAAAAAAATTATGAAATACCCAATTAATATTTTTCTACTAATAAAGAATAGAGTAAAACATGCCCAATACTGTTGAAATATAAACTACCTTCGACGACAGTGGCTTGAGCCTACCTCTATAAGACACAAGATCCCTTACCATCAAGTGAAAACAAAAGAAATACCCAAAAAGTGGGTTTGATGTTAGGGATTGAGCTAAGTCCCAGGAACCACCTAAGATACACAAGGAATCAAATAAATATAGGGAGTAAGAATATGTTAATTGGAGGAACTAACTAGAGATGATCTCCCCCAAAACCAAGAAAGGAAGAAGAAAAAATCAGGGTTATAGGAGGAGGTTCGTGTGATATAAGAGGGAGATAATCATAAGGATAGGAGATGGTATGGAGGATGGTGTGCATGAGAGTATATTTATGGAAGGGTAGAGAATATACATTTAAGGGTTTAATAATTTTAATAGTAATATTAATAATATTATTAATAGTAAACTAATAATAATAATTAATATTAATGAAAAAATAATAAAAATAATAAATAATATAAATATGAAAAATATTTAGAGAAAACTAGGAATACCACAATATATGGTTTTACTATCTTCCACATTATGCCCCAACTATGTGACACCTCTATTTAAAGAGTTAATGGGGTGTACAATTTTCCAAGAGGAGCACATTCCCATACGCCTAGCCATGTCCCCCGTATAGTACCCCTATCTGGGCTGCACATTTAGTACTATTATGGAACACAATTTTTGATAACCATGTACCAGTTATGCACCTTCTTCATTCCTCCAAAAAACTACCAAATTTTGGAAAAACCCATGGGAATGTAATATAATTAGTGAATGAAAAAAATATGTAAAATAATATACAAATGTTCGGTAGTGGTTTAATTTTTTTTGATTCATATATATATTCCAAATTATTATTCTTGGATTATTTTTTATGAGAAATTGATTATTGAAATATTTTTTCACACTCCTATTACTCATGTTTTATTTTATTCCAAGATACATACCCCTTGGGCCATGATTTATGAGATATTCTTTATTGGGTATGATTATATCATTTTAATACAATTCACTATATTAGTTAATCATAAATAAATGTTTTTCATTTTCTCAATTTTGATATTCTAATTTTTCTCTCATGTTTTATCTTTTTCCACATTTATGCTCATGTTTTTTTATGGTTTCATTTCCATAGGTATTTGAGAAATATTACTATTTTTATATGACTATAATGGATTTATATTTATTGAATATTTGTGGGAGATGTTCGAAAGTTTATTCTATGGTAATTTTATTAAGAATATAGTCTCCACATATACTAAATAGTACGGTTTTACATTATGTTTTATTATGAGGCATAATGAATATTTATGTAAAAAAGACATAATATTTATGTACATTGTGCTTGAGTCACTAATTGTGGAATCCAAGTGGGGTTTAGTTATTTTTTTGGAAATTTATTTAAGTAATAAAAGTATAGAACGAAGAATAATCTATGATAAAAAATATATATATTTCACAAACCTAGATTGTCTTAGGTTGAAATAAATATATCATAATCTTAGATAACTTAAGATTAATTTTATTATATATATATTTTATTAATATTTTCATTATTTATGTATACTCTTGAAAACCATTTATTGGGCCAAAAGAAAGAATCATGGAATTGGGGTAGTGAAAAATAGTTTCACAAACATTTTATTTTATCATAGTTTGAATAATTATTTCATATCAGGAGTGTTCTCTAATACATTTGATTCATTTATCCAAATTATAGTGTAACATCTTAGACTCCAGAAACCTAAATCCATCAATAATATTCCATTATTGGTATAAAATAACATAGTACACATACTATCAAAAAGATTATTACACGTAGAATAATATATATATCGATATATTTCTTTTGAAAATATATGATAATTCATGAAGGGATTTCAATAAAAAATTTAGAAATTCTATCATATCATCGAATTGTACACATATTTCTTCCCTAGGTTTGATGGGTAAGGGAATTAAAATTTGGGTGTGCTAAGATGCTCAGTATGAAGTCACATACTATGGAATGTTTCATAATATAAACATTTCATAAGTCATAATATATAAATAAATAAACATCATGAATCTATAATCTATGAAATCAGAGGAAATTAAATATTCCGGAAAACTAATGAAAACATTCATAATAATAACTATTGATAACAAAATAATGGAAATAAAAATACCATAAGAAAAAAAATAAATTCATTTGTTGGCCTTAAGACACCATGAAGATATGGGTAGAGGTACGCACTAACACCCAAGCTGTATTGAATCAGGATACATGTTGATGAACTGAGTGGATTTATACCTCATTTCCCCACCCATCACCTGATTATGTTCAATGCATTAACTATAAGTGTCAAAAAGACCTTTCACACTATTTACTAAGGATCCTCTAACTGAATAATAATATGGATGTATGTATCATGTGAATAATAGATAAAATAATTTCACATTTAATAGAATTATGTGAATGTATGTGTGTACTTAACTTATTAGACAAAAAATATATTCAATATCCTCAGTGAAATATTATGTACTAATATCAATTAAATTTATTGGTTAGTGTAATTTCAATGTGTTTTTCTATACATGGAATAATGTAATTAGTTATAATATATATTATTTGTAGGAGACTAAGGAAATTTAAGGAAAATTCATCATTTTGGTTCATAATGAGTCTATGAATATTTAAAAGAATACTCGCAGGGGTTTTTATCCATTTCTGTAGTCGTAAACACACTTGCCATAAATAATAGTGTTTATTGAGTTAATTTCAAAATAAAATCCTTTCGGGGTGATTACAACTCAGTATAACTTTTACATAACCACCTGAAATATATTGTATCCAAAGACTGATTTAATTTCTATGAAATTACACACAATTTATTTAACCAAAAAAAAGAAACATTTTTCCACTTTAGAAAAAATAGATTTTTAGAATAGAATTTGTAACTCTTGAATCAATATAATCTGAAATTTGAGAAATAAACCCTTACCTATTATACCAGAATTCATAAAAAAACTTTATCCCCTTATATTAAAAAATATATATCTCAATAACTTAATTTATAACCTCAATAATATCAATTTTTAGTTATTCTTTTCATAAAATTCATACATCATATAAATTATAGTTAGTTTAACTATTTTATCACGTTACATGTTTATAGTTTGATCATTTCTAATAGTTTCATAAATGAGGGAGTGTTCATTATTATTCCACCAAATTTCAGCAATACTAGATAATATAAGGTATTATAATAGTGAATATATAATTATCTATTGTTCTACCAACTCATTTCATAAATGTTGTATTATTTTATTAATTTTAGTGGTGGAAATTACATTTATATAAAAAATAAAATACATAATATAACCGCTTTAGTATAATTAATGACTTTTTAATTTAATATTAAATTAAAATTAAATGGATTTTGTATTTCCCCTCGTAATTTTTGGTGGAATTTTTTTATCATTTTTCAAGAATGTTGTTAAATGGATCCAAATGGGACCATACTATAATTAATAGATGACTTTCGATTGTGAAAGTGGTGTATTTTTTATATAATATCATTATAAAATGATATTAATATTATTATTTATATAATTTTATTTTTATGAGTAATATTTAATTATAATTTTATAAATAAAAATAAAAATAGGTGTAAATAAGATACATTACTTTATTGTGGTAGTATTTCGCATAACACACAGTTAAAATTTTCTTCAAACCTTGACATGTAATAAATTTATATAATATTTTGATATTTTGTAATCATATTTAGATTATATATATAAAATTTATTTATTAATAAAATAATTGAAACAAACCCTAAGATCTACACAATAGATGATTTTGTTCTTTTATTAATGGATAGATGGGTATAAATAATTGTTACTAAAATCAATTAAAAACATAGCAGTATAATAATAATAATATTTTCATTATATTCATATTATTTTAAGGGTTCAATAAAATTATTAATAAGATTAAATGGTTGAGATTAAAGTAATAATTATATGGTGAAATTGAGTTTTACCTTCGAAATATCCAAGGAAATGAAAAAATTCAGTTATCTAATGGTTTTTGGATGATTATGAAATTGATATAGGTTATATTAGATCAAATCGATTATTTTCAAGTATAAAATACCTATTTTAGTAGTTATATGATGTGACCAATTTTTTTCTCTTTTATAAGTGAAAAAAAGTGTTCTTTTGTGAATACTCAGAAAACATAAAATATATCATTAGACTATTCATGGATCAATGAATCAAAATTTTCAAAATAATGGAGTTATGGGAGAAATTGGTTAGATAAACCCAATTATAATAATTTATACACATGTATTAAACATGTTTATTACTATTTAACACTGAATTTTAACATTATATCATTTTGGTTTTTACCATAGAAATAATTTTTTACTTAAGTAGTATATATTTTAATATAATTATAAGGTAACCCATATTATAAAATATTATTGTGATGGTGATAAATTTTAAATCTATTTAAACACATTAATATTTATAATATTATAAAATTAACTTGCACATTAAATCTTATAATATAAAGAAAACTCGTTTTTTTATAGAAAAGTAACATCTTCATGATTACGTTTTACTACTAATATTTAGTATTTATTAGTAAATTAATATGTTTTTCAATATTCAAATATTGGTTAAAACATTATATTATTGTCATTATAGTTGAATGCGTAATATATTTTAGTATATAAAAATTCAACAATGATAATAATAAGATTCATTCAGAAAAATGTATTTCCATTATCATCGTAATTAACCTTAATCCTCATAATCTTATTTGTAAACCTACAAATAAAGTTTCACCATATATATAATTAGTAATTACTGATTAAAAATATTATATCAATTTAAAAAAAATTAACTTTCAAAAATTGAAATGATATTTTTAAAATAGTTAATGTAAAATGCATTCTATCATATTCAGTGATTTTTTACTTTAGCTTTAATATATAAAATATGGTCTTATAAAGTAACAAAATGTTTTTATTTGTATAATATATCTTACAAAACACATATTTCTTCTTGATAATATTTTTATTAATTTTATTTTATGTTCAGATTCCAAATATATAATATATTTCATGTTTAAAAAAATTATTTTCACAATCAAATAAAAATCCATATTTTTTTTAAAATACTATAAAAATTATCTTTATATAATACCTTTATTAAAAATTAAAAAATTATGTTTAATTTTTTATAATAAAATTATATAATTTTGAAATAATATTTTTAGATAATTTCATAAATAAAATCTCTTTAGATTGTTCACTGTATGATATTTATGTATATTTCGTTCATCATCTACCGTTGGGTATTAGGTATTACATTCGATCCCCCTTAAATAATTTCATCTTAAAAATTAGTTTATATATCTTAAATTAGAAATTTATCTAAATTAATTACTTATAGATTCATTTGGGTCCAAGGTTATCTATTCTAGTTTGTTACTTCTCTAAATTACATTCACCATTCGAGTTATCTAATTCCACCACACTTGCTCTCTGGTGTTAAAAATTTCGATAGGTTCCTCATTAAATGGAATGTATGGTTCCACTTATAATCCCTCATATGTTAGAACATGAAGTTTATATTTATTTCAATTCATCAATAATTAAACATGTATGATGTCATTCTTTTAACAAAGGTTTTGTAGAATAGATAATCAATAAGATATAAATCGAATTCTTTTAGTATTTCAATAGGCCCAGTGTACCTATTTCTTAACATAACCTTTTTACCAAATCATAAAACTCATTTATATTGTCAATCCTGTAATAATATAGGATCAAAATCATCAAATTACATGTCATTCCTTCAATTATATTAATTAAAATTTTTTATTCATTGAGGTTATTTAATATTAGACTAAATAGTTATTACATTATCCATTGTCCCGCCCACAAGAATTGAGCAAGAAGTATTTCATTCTACAACTTATTATAAAAAAGTTAGAGTAAAGAATACATCCCATAAAAAATATCCCATGATCCTATTTTTATTCTCAAATGGAAGATATTGTATAATGAAATTTATACCAAAGTTTTATTCTGATCACAGATACCTTTTATTTCAATAGAACATGATCTCAAAATATCTTCCAATGTCCTTATATTTCATTTAATCAACCCATCTGTTTGGGGATGATAGGTAGTGATATATTTTATCTTTGTGACAAGCTCCATTTAAAGACTCTTCTGTAATTTTTATGTAAAATAATGTCAATAATTAGAGTAAATCAGTAGAGGTGACCCATAATGTCTAATAATTCATTGATATATTTCAATTAAATGTGATCAAGGGAAAATATAATAATCTTTATCGTAAATTATAATACTTATTAATATGATCAAGGATGACCCATATAGATTCATTATTCCTTAGAATATTTTGAAATCAATTGAAAAGTTCCATTATAATATTACCCAACATTGACATAGGTACATGAAGAGGTTACAAGCCTCTAAAATGATGTTGTATTTCCTTAAAATACTTAAAAACTAAGTATTCAGCCACATAGATTACAATTGCATGCCTCATACAATCCCACTATAAAGGTTCTCTTTAATACCCATAAATATTTATACATCCATAATGTATATATATATTTGATTAATATGACTCATATAACAGTTTCCACTTCATCTTTGGTATGGATGGAAAATATAACATATTCTAAGACATCAAAACACCATATAAATAGATAAATAGTGTCAGTTAACTATAATATAATTCTTTAATATTATTTTTTATGGTCGCATATTCCTGGTAGAAATTTCATAAATTTTCTATTATGATGGTTTGGAAATTTCTTGGAAAATTAATGATGGATCCCCTTTCCTAAAAATCACCATTTCCATATTATCAAGTTATATGTATATATGATCCTTGTTAATCCTGATCAGGTTAGAAAATCATGGCCCATATAACACAATGCATCAAATACATTATTTTGTTCTATAGGGCGTCAGTGCATCAAGAAATCATAGTCATTGAGTAGTTCAACCCATCTTCTTTTACTCATGTTGAGATATTCTCGATAAAATATATACTTCAAACTCTTTTAGGATGTATATTTATCAAAATTTTCCCTGTAGATGTTGTATATCCATATTTTTAAAAAATAATTACTTCTTTTATCTAAATTTCAGGATTTTTAAAGATATGTTTATGGATTTTGTATTTCCTTGATTTATAGGAAACCAACCTATAATTCATCATAAACTCCCAACCCAGTCATGTATTTGATGTATATAAATATATTTAAAATACATCCATACCTGATTGTATATTTACTTTTAGTGAATTAATTAATATCCTATTTAACTCTATAAACCATTATTCATGTTCACTTAACGATGTGAATTTAAAACCTTTACCTATTAACTTGTTTAATATTTTGGACAACCCGGATGAATCATGACAACACTACTTATAATAACATGATATTATTTGGGATCATTGGCTCTGAGTTATGTTGATTTTATAAACCATTATCTGACTAAATTTTTCTATTATTTTTCAATATATATTCAATCCATGTGGATAATATATCCAATAAAATAAACTTCATTGATCAGAAACACCTCTTAATATATTTCATATTTAATTAATTTTTTTATAGGTTCTCCAAAACATTTTGTAGATGACTCACATTCTCTTAAAAGATATTAGAGTATATGAAGATATAATGAATGTATAACAGTATAAATTAATCATTATAATCCTTTAATAAAATATTATTCATCACCATCAATATTATAGGTGTATTAGTTAATCCAAAAGGAATTACCATAACCTTATTATGTCCATACCATGTTCAAAATGACTTCTTCAGTATGTTATCATTCCCCACCCTTAGTCGATAATAACTAGAGTAATGATTGACAATTTAAATGTTTTTTCCTATAGGAATTTGGACAAATAATTAATCTACTAATGGTAAACAATACATAATCATTTAATTAATGTCATTGATCTCTCTATAATAGTGGAATATCCTTATACACATATCTCTATTTTTTAAGAGTAAATTAAAGTATCCCCACTTTGAATAATTACAGAATATAAATCCCTCAACCTATAACCCTTGTATATATTTCTTCAAATCCACCAAACACACTAGTTTTGTTATATGTTTATATTCAGTTATAGGTCTTGAAATAGGAATGAGTTTAATAATAAACTCAACTTCACCCTCAAGTGTAAAATTCTAAAAAAAGTTCAATGAATATTTATACTATGTGTATATCCTCTACTCCTAAGATATATTCCTTACCTATATATTGATCTCGATCATCATATATTATACAAATTTCATTAGTAATATCCATCAGGTGAGGATATATTCTTGATTCAGATAAATATATTCCCACTATAAGGATAAGAAATTCCACCACACATTCGCAAATCCAAATCTCTTTCTCTAGGAAATAATTGTTCAAATTATACAACGGAATCAAATTCATAGCAAAGATCATATCAAACTCAACTGGATATATAATAACAAAATTTTCAAATATGGCACACCAAGGAATCATATTTGAAATAACCTAACAAATATTTACTCAAATATAATTTACACTAGGTGTATATATTGAAAATTCCTTAAGAAGAGTCATATCTCGATATTTGATGTTTTTAAAAAACAAGGAAGATATAAACAAGTCTGAATTTTAAGAAACAAATAAATCATTATCTAAATTTTTGGATGTGATCAATGAACCTATAAATTTCATTATGAACCTCAGTTTTACTTATCGTTAGTTCGTAATATTGGCCTTTTTCCATTTTTCATTTCTGAGTAATATTTCCTTGATGTTTGGAGAATTGGTTCATATAATTACCCTTTTAATTATAGTTAATTCATTGAACAATAATATATTATTCCTTGACTTATGATTTATGATCTTAATGGGATATCATACTACACTAGTAAAAAATATCTAGTTCATATCCCTCAATCCCCAGGGTGTTTCTTCCCGCATTTATCACATGAGGGAAATCCAAACCTTCCTTTCAAGTATATTGCCTCAATGCTCATCGCATGGTGCTCATACTACGTATTCATTTCCTAATTTCCCATGAATACACACATCCTAGAAAAATTCGTTCATTTTTTAATTGAACATGAGTATATATCTTAATATACGGAAAGGGTGTGAGATCCCAACAATAGTCAAATGAATAGTTTTATTCCATTAATGAAATTATCAAATTTGAATTCCTATCATTTTACACATTTCAAAACATGTGCAATGGTTCATATAGTGTTATCTTCAAACTCAAAAATATTATAATCAACTAATTTTCAAATTTAGAGGAACCTACATTCCATTTCTATGTTTTTCTCAAACATAATTTTTTTATAGAATAATTGCTTAAAAGTTCCACATTCAATATACCATATCACATCTTTATCATTAGTGTTTTGAAGAAGATAAGATAATTTGTAACCATATCCTTTAATATGATTGAAATCCATGATGAATTTATCTTTATCAATAATTCCAAAAGTGAGGAAGATATTCACTAGAGACATGTTCCATTTTTAACTACCATAGGAATTGTACTGCCACTTAATTATGGAGGTTGTTATCCCATGAAGAACCCCAGTATGGTTTCATCATGTTATGTATCAAATTGTTTCAGTATAAATGTGATATTAGTATTCATATCATGTGTTAAGAAATAAATATTTTTATAAACATATTAAAATCAACATTAGATTCATTAAATTTTTTTGTCAGAGAATCCCTACATTGATTAAGAGTGTTGATAGAATTATAATTCATCCCATTAGTCTCCATCTTTTTATAATGACATTCACAAAACTAAATCATGACACTGAATTATAAAATACAATCATTATTTTGTTTTTAGTGTGTTCCCTATAAATATAAATGGTATTTCTTAATACTTGTGTCCTATCTAATTAGTTTATTCTAAATCTAGACCCCAATGTTCTAGATAAGCATTCCTTAATAACAATTACAACAACATACACTCTATAAAACATGATTACGTGGTTGTAATACATTATTAGTGAAGAATATAAGGGATCCCATGTGATCTAATAGCTATGTTGGCATTGAATACTAGATATATACATACATTACTTTTAAAAAAATGAGATGCATCCTAAACAGATTATGATATCTTTATTAATCCTTAAAACTTATACATGATAATTAAATATATATATATATATATTCTTTAAGTTTCCTTGGGAATATATAAGAATAAGGGTTGGATCATACTCAAAGCCATAGAAAGTAGTTTAAGTTATTTTATTATAAAAATGGAATAAATGTAATAGATGGATTTACCATATAACTAGAATACATAATCACCATAATCTAATATAAAACTACATCCATAAAAATAAATTAAAACAAGGATAATAGAAATCATTGATTTAATGTTGATGGACTTCATAATAATTTATATGAGAGGTGTTCGATGAAATCCAAGTTATTTTCATATCATGAGACCTATCAATGCATCAAGGGGATATATAATTTTAAGCATCATCTGTCGTTAGATAATGTATAATGAATTCAATGTATGTGTCAACATGACCATTCATACTATTCCTTATAGAACGTATATAATAATATAAGTATTAATATCTATATAATGATAAATACAGGAATATAATACATCCCCATTAAATAGATTAGTTTTCATGTCTTGTATTACATCCCTTAATCAACAAATTTTTTTGGGTAATTCTAACAAAGAAATTTAGTGGTGAGGGTACATTAAATGTAATGGCTTATCCAAGGAACATAGTAATTGAGTTCAATATGTAGTTTTACCAGGAGACAAAAGAAATTGCAGTAAAAATTATTCCACATTGTTCACTTTTCAACCTGAAGGATAAGATTATTTGAATATAAGGAATTAATAACATTTTATACAATTTCAAATGGGATTTATTCATAAAACTAGAATCAAATAATGTTCCATTTATCCATGAGAATATACATGCCTAATTTATAAATAAAGGCAGTCACTAGGGTGTTTTAAAAATGTTTCATAGAAACCAACATTGGTTGAGTGGATGACAGGTTTGGTTCATCACGCACTATTTGGGTGAATTATTTCCTACCCAAAGACTCTCTTACAGATTTAGGTCATGTTTGAAAATCCATCTTAAATTCTTTCTAGGGACTAGTTACTATTATATTAGAATAATGTTCTTAACATTGGCCAATGTGAACAATTGTGCCCATCAGAGGTGTATCATAAATATATAAATATATATATATATATGAAGTTCTCCATCAATAACACCATATATATTTATCATAAGCTTTATATCATGTTTTATTATTAATAGGTAATGATTATGTTTAAACAAATAGTATTTAAAGACACATTGGGATGATCTTCAGAGTTTTTCATCATCAAGGAAATAGTTATTTATTAATGTGTTTATGTTAAACACAATTATATATCATTCATATGAGTCCTTTTAAAAATAATATTAACGCTTGTAGTTTTTTTTCACTTAATAGTTCATGTCATACATTATATGGTCTTGTAAAAAGGACTGATTCATGCATTATAATGTCATCCAATAAAGAAAACTAGGAGAATATTTTACAAAAATGGTAAGTGTGTGGATTATGTGTGAGGATCCAATTATTTTTTATGTTTTAGGTAATATGACCTTATGATATTGTGTGGATCTTATGAGGAATATTTTCTTATCATGATTGATCTCTTGAATATTATTTCCAGATAAGGATTATATGATAATAACGAGAAGAAGTATATCCCTCCTGTTGGGGGAATGATAATTATATGACATATAGGCTATTAAGGATGAAAGTAGGATGGTGATATTGGGATTTAATATCATATATGTGTCCATAATATCTCATTAAAATAGAAATCAAATCCTATGTAGTTCAGGTAACATAGTTTAAGGTTTTGTAATTGAATGATACCATATACTCTAATAACAAGTGGTAATGGAATTTTCATATAGTTTTATGTCATGTGATGAAACTTTTGTCCACATAATTTAATTATTTTCAAAGCGTTTATATATTTCTTGAATTGTGTGATAATAAATGATTGTGTAGAGCTTACACATATGGTTTCATCCCATTTAGATGGAGCTAGATCATTTAAATAAGAAAGAGGAACAAGGGATGAATTTTCATCATGCTTGTGTAATGATAAGTACATGTCTATAAGACCACATGAATCATGATTGAGGTGAGAAATTGGAGGCCACTATAGATCATCCACATTTCATAAACCCATAATTGGATGGGTTATACATCTGGATTGGACCACTGAAATAGGTATTCCACCCTAATCCACTGATTGAAAGGGGAAAGAACTTGGAGGGTATGCGGGATATGAAATTATATATGAAATTGTTAAGGATTATTTATTATTAGATTCCATTCTTGAATCCACTCCTTGACTTGTGATGGATGTTGGAGGGGCTATGGTGGGATCACTAACGTGAAATACAAGTGTCTTGCTCCAAGAGGGATTCCCATTTCCATATTCAATAATGTGTAGAAACCCGATATATGGAATTGTTATTATGGTGATTATAAAATAGATGTTTTGGGTTGTAATGACCCAACCTATAGTATCGTAGAGTTGCTGGTTACATTATTACGTTGGAATAAGATAAAAGGAATCAAATCCTTATGTATGGAGTACTGTATTATTATTTGAAAAAAAGTTCCAGAATTAAATTTCACATTATGTTTGGAAAAATAATAATACATAGTATTTTCCTTGAAAAAAAAATTATATTCTCTATAAAATATCTATATATCATTCAAAAAACATTTCCTAGCATTATAAAGAATTTGAAACATAAGGGGTGAAATCATATGATTAGTTACTATTTTCACAGTGTGGGAGATGATAAGGCGTGAATTATATTTCATGAATAACTGATGATCAAGTCATGCCTTATAAATATACACATGAAGTAGAAACTCATCAATGGATATAATAAAAAATAAAATAATCATAAAGACTTCAAAAAAATCAGAATGATTGAATGTATAATATCAGGCATCTAAAACATACCGTTGAATCCATAACCAATAAATATGTAAATAAATGGGTATTTACTTATAAAAAACCATCTAGTGTCTCTGATGGGACCTATCCATGTATCTATTGGATATATTTGGTCGAATATGTCACTTACTAAGTAAAAAACATTCTAAAACAGAAAAATTAATCCAAAAAAAAACAACATTCTATAACAATTAATAATTTTCCATATATGAATAATCATCGTAAAGAATGTCAATACCTCCATAGTAAAATCTATCATAAAAAATCAAAAGAAATATTTTAAATGATATGTTATAGTATTTAGGGAACAATTTATTAATAATAGATGATTACATATTTGAAAATATGTGAGAATTATCATAGAATAATTTCTTTAGGAAAATAACGTTTCCACTTTGAAAATATCATTTAAAAAAAAGAAAAGAACATAATAAACTAATAGTTTTATTTGAAAATAATGTCGTAAACATGTAATGAAATATTTAAATCATCGAGGATTCATGGTGGTGGTAAATTTTGATCATTCAAAATAAGTTAAAAAGAATTCATTTTACACTTATGTTAAATGTCAAAAGTAGCACATTTGGAAAATGAAATTATTATTCCATTAAAATAATTTTGTAAAAATCCCAATCATGGGTAAGAATTTCGTTCAAAAATAATTTTATAATATTATTAATATTATTAATAAATTTTTTTACAAATATATATATATATAATAACTCATCCCCATATGAAAAAATAAACATCCTCAACTAATGAAGAGGTTGTGAATTAATACGTTATCGTTGTGGTAATATTTGAATCATAAGAACCATGAAATAATATATTCAAATTAAAAATTAAATATGATATTAAATTATATTCCTGGATTAATATTTCAATGTTTCATAATGTCCCGACCCGACCCTACCAGTCCTGAGCCCTATCTACCTCAATCCCACCTCTAGAGGCCAGAGGCTGGCGACCAACATCGAAGGCGTAACAATCTCGGGGAGGCCTTCACCTATGTACCTGTACACACACACATGACCCACTCGATGTAGAATTGTAGAGTAAAAAAGAAAACCATATGACAAAGATCTATAATCCAACCACACTTATGCATCAGCCACTAAATAGAGAAAGTAAAGTGCTAAAAGTACTGACTAGTAAACTGAACTGTAAAAAGGGAAAAACACGCGCTCGACCACAAAGGTTACACTACCCGGAAACAGGTAAAAAAAGAACCAACTGGATAGATCCCCACCTGAAAACTATAACACAGCCACGAAACACTCTCCGAGCTCCTGCTACCTCTACGCTCCACCATAGTCGCGATTGATATGTCCGTCGTCTGCAAGGGCACACCAAGTGCGGGAAAATCCCAAGCAGGGGTTAGTGGATGCCCAGAAAGATCGAGGGAGCAACAAAGGAGGCACAAAATAGGTGAAGTTTAGACAGAACCAGAACAATAAAATGGAACAATAAACAGATAGCAGCTCAACCCAATAAGAGGAAGGAAGTAAACTCGTCCAAATGCAAGGAGATAGGAACCGTGGGAAGACAAACGTCGTGCCGAGTCTTCACTACCTATATTAGGAGAGTGGAATCATCCAACCAAAAGGATATATAAATGGAAAAAATGTGGCATACCCCACGTGTCTTCTCCCCTCCATGAAAAATAGTAACTGAACCCAAGGAGTGGGAACCAAAGTCAGGTGTATATGTATATATGATCAACAAGGAACCCGAACGAGTGTGTTAGGAGAACTCCATCTCCAAGATCAGCCCATGAAGAGTCACCAACAGTTCTAGGGATATCCAAAAATGAACACAAATGTCCTGCACATCAACCAAGGTGGTACAAGTCAAAGGGGATTGATCACCACACCTCGACACTATCTAATTTGGGCGGCACTGATTCGCCCACACGGCTTTTAGGTCATATCTCAAGGACACATCTTGATGGAAAAAATGCCCATAGTCCTCTTATTTCATAAGGTTATGTAAAATTTTTCACATCATCGATCTGTATAACCAAGGATCCCACTCTGGTTGTCATAGAGAAAAAGTCACTGACTAGCGTCGTCAAAACATCTGAGTCTAAATGAAGTCACCGAGTAACCCAATGCCTAGCCCAGATGGAGGGTAAACCCCTAGAGGTCATCAGGTAACCCACTTCCTAGCCCAACTAGAGGGTAATCCCTAATAGGTCGATGGGTAACCCCCTACCCAGCTGCGCTGGTGGGTAAACCCTAAATGTCGTCGGGTAACCCACTACCCAGCCACGCGGGAGGGAAAACCCTAGTAAGTGAACAGGTAACCCACTCTCGAGCCCTGCTGGAGGGTAATCCCTGATAGTTCGATGGGTGACCCACTACCCAGCTACACTGGAGGGTAAACCCTTAGGTCAACTGGTAACCCACTTCCCAACCCCACTAGAGAGTAAACCCGGAACTGGTCCGAAAATTCCGCGTTGCCGGTGCCATCACTGGGTGTCGCTTACATCGTGACCGTGCATTGGGTCTGAGTGCATCAAAGAGACCTATGACCAACTCCCATTCATATTTCAACATTTTATAAGATCATGTATGTAAAACCCAAGACTTTTATGTTATATAAATCATCAAAGGAATCTTTTTCTACACAACACTTGCTTGGCTTGCTTTACACGCAATCGCGACCTTCCTCGATAGCTTGCGTCGTACGCAATACCGAGTTTCACTAAACAACAATATGCTATTAAAACTAGCCGTTATGAATAGTAATAACCAATTTTTGAAATTTTATAAATTTTATTTTTCAAAATAGACTTCATTTTTAGACTCAGAATATCGAAATTAGCCTAGGGTGAAATTTTGGTATTTTTCTGAAAACTTTCAATTTTTGATGAATAGTGAAACCACTAAGTGGTAGGTTAAAAACTGAATTTTTTCATAAAACTTAATTTTACTGCCTCTGTGAATGGAATTTCAAAAATCCGATAGACACGGTTGATATAAGTAAGTAAAATGTGGTTCAATGAGATAAAAATAATTTTTTGCTGAATAGTAACTTTTTATTTTTTTTACCGCGGTTAATAGTAAATAGGGTAACTAAGGGTAAATATGATATTACTGTTACCCTAACACATGTCTTAATTCTATTGGATAAGTTTAATTCGACCAAAAATAACCTTATGAATAAAATATGACCATTTAGGCCCACTAGGATTAGATTAGGACATTTATTATTAATTTATTTAAAGAAGGGTTAAAATAGTTAAAATCATAGTTTAATAAGTAAATCATTTTTAATATGGGGTTATACATAAGATAAATTCGACTATAAATATTCATTAGAAAGATAAAAAAATTTCCTACATAATTGTATTTTATTTATAATTTTTAGACATTAAATAATTTAATTTATTTTTGACAAAATGATGATGCAGTAATTATCTTATTTATGAAATATTGACATAATTGATGTTATAAACACCAAAATAAATGTAATTTGAGACTTTTTATGAATTAAACAAATTTTCTAGGTTACTATGATATATTATTGTTGATTTAATAAACTTGTTTCGAACATATAATTCTGTTATGACTTTCACAAAAATCATATATCAAATAGTTTCAAAATTGACACAAAATAGTTTTTAAATCAAATATTATATTATTAATTGTTATTTTATTCCTAAAAATCTAAAGATCGGCCAAATGACTTAGATAAGGATATATATATTAATAATAAACAGTTTGGGGTTCGTTTTGCATGTTATAGTAAGTGTATTAACCATATAGTGAATGAAAACAAAAAGACACGGTAAAAGTTAAATTATTTAACTTAGAGTTAAATCTAATTGATAAGGTTAAAATAATACCCTAAACTTGTCTAAATCCTATTGGGTGATAGGATTTCGACCCTTCCCCACTTTAGCTTCGAAATAAGACACTTTGGAACCATTATAAACCGATTTTGACTTTAATATAAAATAATATTTTGAGATATTCCTAAGGTGCCCCTCTCCTCCCTTATAAAAGGGCACCTCCTCCCCCTCCTCCTCACACCAAATTGAGCACTCAAGCTCGGCCAACCCCTGCCATTTTCTCCTCTCCACTTCCCTAGAATAATCCTAGAGGTCCTGGTCTTCTTCAAAGACCAATATTCGTTCCCTAAGTGAAGGATTCAAAGAAGCGTTCCAAAGAAGAGGTAATATCCATTACCGATCTTTTCAATTTCTTTTTCTTCAACTTCTTCTTCTTTAGTTGTTTCATGATAAAGTAATAACATCAGTATTACTTACATACGGATATGTTATTATAAATATGAAACAACCCTAATTCACCTTCTATCCATCCTACGGAAAAAATGAAATCACCGCGCGTGCGTACGTACGGAATAACGTCTCCACGCTGTGGTGTAATCTATTTTCCACCACCACCTTACAAGGATGGGTATAATGGTGTAATGTGTAACTATTTATGATTATTATAAAGTAATATTGATACTGAAATAATATACATATACTCCAATACAATTCCACGATCATAGGAATGATATCATCACTCGTGCATACGTACGGAATACCGTCTCCACGATGTGATGCGACTCGTTCTACATGATCATCATTACATAGTAATTATATAAATGAATTGAATGAATAAATATGATATATGTTACACTAATACAATTCTGGATATAAGGTATCTATAACCTTAAAATAATAATAAGAATTTATTCGGCAAAACACGCATAAGAACAAAAGACAATAAAGACCTGAGTAACAAGTAACAATGAAATATTACTAACAAGAAGCTAAGAATATGACCATATATGATATCATATCAATATGTATGATTCTGTTATAAGTCAATAACATTATTTAAACCACTATACAGGAGCATCAGACACGTACAAAGCAAATCAGACCTAAGGTAAGGGAAATATCACAATCTCATTTTTATCCGAGATTGTTTATTCGTAAGTATTTACTGGGGTGTATTTTATCATACACATCCATGTTTCATCAATATGTAATATTATTTCCATCCACCTAAAATTGTTTAAATACATTTTTACCCTTCGGTGAGTTTTTAGTAATATGTATGAAAGGAATCTTTTGTCGTTTTTCGTACGAGGTACTTTTTTTGACTTTTCCGACAAAAGTACGAGAAGAATGTTTTTTTAACTTATACGACATGAATGGATTTTTAAGAAACTTCCTTTACAAGTTTTCAAGTTTATTTTTAATCAACTTCTTTTATTTTAAAGTCGTATGACATGTTATGAAAGGAAAAATGTTTTTGAAGTAGAAAGGATATTTTCCTCAAAAATGGAGTTCAAGTATTTTATCAAAATTATTTTCCATATAAGATAATAAAAGGGTTATGTTTTTATCCCTATTATTACATTGATTTGACTATGTTGTGATGGAATTATGTTTATGAATTCCTTTATGTTATATGAATGGTTTTATGATGTCATGTTGTTTAAGAATCCCATTTTTATTACATGGGTTATGCGATGATGTATGATTTATGATTATGTTGCAAACATAAGAAAGGATTCATTATAAGATGGGTGGGACCTATATCTCCCTCCAATGAATTGGGTAATGATTTTATATCTCATGAGATAGACATGGCTGGAACGGAAGGTTATTTCGGTTCAGTGATACAGGACTGAAACGAGGAGTGAACTCGGTTCAGAAAGGGACTTTGTCCCCTAAGATAGTCTTGGCAATGAGTCATGACTAACAAGAAATGATTTTCCATGATTATGTGTGCATGCCACAAAGTTTAAAGTTTCATGTTATGATTATGGTGATCTCATTTTCACTTCTATGATTTATTCCATGTTAAGATATTATGATCTCTTTTGCAGGTTATGATTTTCAAAAAGATATGATATGATTTTTATTTCCTTTATTTGCCCTTGCTGAGCATTTGAGCTCACCCTTTTATGTTTTCTTTTCCCCAGTTCAGGAAGATGGATATTAAGTAAAATATGCTAAAAGGGACCCTAGATATGATGAAATAAATGGGAGACACTGTAGAAGATTTATGAACCAGTTATTTATGTTTCCCAGTTTCTAAAGACACTATACCTATACGGCCCTTTGTGGTTTTGTTATATGTTGTAATAAGTGTGCTTCAATTTTGAAGTATTAACAATGTATGTAAAGTATGGGTCGTTATAGTTGGTATCAGAGGAAAGGTATAGTCAACCTTTGGAAACTAGGATGTGAAAGCCTTAGTAAGAACCCTAAGGATAAGTCTAAGCATAGAACACAATCTTAGTGTTTTAGAAATGGCCATGAATACCCTAGGATAATACCTTAAGTGTGAAATTTTATCCTTGATTATGTGGTTTTCCTATTATAATTAGTGTTGCTCACACTATTCTTCTTGGTTTTATTCAATGGCTAGAACCCGAAGGAACCGTGTTAATGCGGAATGCGATGGGCAATGCAATGATTGTCCCCCTGAGCAACCAAACGATATGGGAGCTGGAATGCAAAATCTTGTAGCCATGCTCACACAACTTTATCAAGCTATGAATCATGCAGGACTTCTAAACGAGCAAAGGAAGGAGCAACATTCTGTTTAATCCTTCATGAGGCAACGTCCACCTTCTTTCAGCGGGTCTACTGATCCATTAGTTGCTGAACAATGGATTAGTACTACTGAAAAGATATTTTCAGTTCTTCAATGTTCTGAACATGATAAAGTCATCCTAGCAGTGTATCGTTTGGAAGGAGATGCTGATCAATGGTGGAATCTTATTAAGAATACGAGGCAAAGAGATGAAATTGATTCTATGGAATAGGACGAGTTCAAGAACTTATTTTTCAATAAGTACTTCCCTCGTATTCTCCGAACAAAGATAGAGAAAGAGTTTCTTGAACTGAAGCAAAGGGATGATGAATCTGTTGGTACCTATGAATCAAATTTTACAAGACTTGCAAGGTACGCTTCTGGTATTATTATCCAACCTGAGAGTAAGATCGATCGATTCTTTAGTGGCTTAAAACCAAGTCTTCGAAGGGCGTTAGCCATAAGGGACTTCAATAGCTATGAGGAAATCGTTCGATGTGCTCTCAAAGTCGAGATGGAGATTGGAGTAACCCATCAGTCGCATGGGTTTGATAAGATGAGGAAGATGGAATTCAAAGGAAAATCTAAAGAGCACACTTAAAAGAAGATGAACTTTCCTTTGTTCTCAAAGTGTGGAAAGAAACATGGAGGGAGTTGTCTTAAAGGGACAAGTAAATGTTTTAAATGTGGAAAGGAAGGACTTCGGGCATTTGAATGTCGCGATAATGGGAAGAAGATGTCTAATGATGCAAACAAAGGAAGGGATACACAGAATGAACCTTCTACACTTCAATGTTTCAAGTGCAAGGAGATGGGGAATTATGCCAATCAATGCCCTAATCCAAGGGTTGCTGATGATGGTCGACGTCAACAAAATCTTAAGGCTAAAGACAAAGGAAAGTCACATGCAATTTCTATCAGCGATGTGGAGTACGATAACGAAGTGGTGAAAGGTACACTTACCATCCACTCTAAAGTAGAAAATGTTTTATTTGATTCTGGATCCACCCACTCTTTTATTTCTAAAGAATTTTCTAAGGGTATCACCATATTACCTCAACAATTAAATGTCGAGTTAGTTGTGACAACACCTAATGGCACAACAGTCGCATCAAAAGTTTATAATTCTTCTCCGATCAAAGTTTGTGGGAAAGTTCTTCCTGCAAATCTTGTGATCCTTCCTTTAGTAGAATTTGATGTGATTCTTGGCATGGATTGGCTTTCTCTACATGGAGCTCATATCAATTGCCAAAGAAGAGAAGTCACATTTCATATTCCTTGATCAATCTACGATCGTCTATCAATGTAAGGATGAACATAACCTTCCAATGGAAATTTCTTCCATCTTATGGGTATTGATTCCACTAAATGAAGGTTATTTATCTCAAATGGTTGGTGAGAAACTCACGATTAAGAATATGCCCATTGTACGGGAGTTTGATGATGTATTTCCAGAGGAATTACTGGGTCTTCCACCAAATCGTGAAGTTGAGTTTTCAATAGAACTCGTACTGGGCGCTTTGCCAATTTCAAAGACACCTTATAGAATGGCCCCAATTGAGTTGCAGGAATTGAAGAAGCAACTCCAAGAGAATCTTGATAAGGGATTCATACGCCCTAGTGCGTCACCTTGGGGAGCACCTGTTCTATTTGTTAAGAAGAAAGATGGAACAATGAGACTCTCCATTGATTATCTAGAACTTAACAAGATCACTATCAAGAACAAATATCCTCTCCCATGCATTGATGACTTATTTGTCCAACTACGCGGAGCTCAATACTTTTCCAAGATTGATCTTCGTTCAGGGTATCATCAATTAAGGGTCAAAAGGGAGGATATACCAAAGACGTCTTTCCGTACAAGGTGTGGACACTATGAATTTATAGTGATGTCGTTTGGTCTTACTAATGCCCCTACTATCTTCATGGATCTAATGAATAGAGTCTTTAGAGACTATATTGATCAATTTGTGGTAGTATTTATAGAGGATATTCTTGTCTATTCAAAGAGCAAGGAAGAGCATGAAGATCACTTGAGAATTATATTTAAGACCTTGAGAAAGGAGATGCTTTATGCCAAATTTACCAAGTGTGAATTTTGGCTTCAAAAAGTTGCATTTTTGGGTCACATAATCTCGAAAGAGGGGATATCCGTGGATCCAGCAAAAATAGAGGTTATCGAAAGATGGTCGAGACCAACAACAGTAACTGAGATCCGAAGTTTTCTTGGTTTGGCTGGATATTATCGACGTTTTGTAAAAGATTTGTCACGATTATCTAATCCACTCACCAAGTTGACTCGGAAAGGAGTTAAGTTTGTCTGGACAGAGGAATGTGAAGAGAATTTCAAGGAGTTGAAAAGAAGGTTATCCGGTGCACCTGTGCTCAGACTGCCTTGTAGTGGAGAAAGGTTTGTGATCTACAGTGATGCATCCAAGAAGGGATTGGGGTGTGTTCTTATGCAAAATGATATGGTGATAGCTTATGCCTCACGATAGTTGAAAATCCATGAGCAAAATTACCCAACACATGATTTGGAGTTGGCTGCGGTAATCTTTGCATTAAAGATTTGGAGGCATTACCTTTATGGTGAATGGTGTGATATTTATACTGATCATAAAAGTTTAAAGTATATTTTCACACAAAAGGAGCTGAATATGCGCCAAAGAAGATGGTTGGAGCTGATTAAGGATTACAACTGCTCAATCCATTACCACCCTGGGAAGGAAAACAAGGTGGCAGATGCATTAAGTCGACAAGACCATGCTAGTTTATCCATGATGAGGATCACAAAAGATCCAATAATTATGGATTTACAAAGGACGGATCTTGGAATTATAATGGAAGGGGAAAAATCTTATCTTTCTCAAATGAATGTTCAACCATCTATACATGTAAAGATTAAAGAGGCACAGAAAGAAGTTGTCAAGTTACAAAAAAAGGTGAGAAATGTTCCTGAATTCAACCTTGATTATGATGGGATAATAATGTTCAGGAATCGGGTTTGTGTTCCTCCCATCCCCGAATTAGAGAAGGAGCTGCTGGATGAGGCTCATAGTTCATCATTCTCTATTCATCCTGGAAGCACGAAGATGTATAGGGACCTGAAAGAGTACTTCTGGTGGGATGGCATGAAAAGAGATGTTGCTGAATATGTCTCTCGATGCTTGGTTTCTCAACAAGTTAAAGCTGAGAGACAAAAGTCTAAGGGGATGTTACAACCATTACCCATACCCGAATGGAAATGGGAAAACATCACTATGGACTTTGTCACAGGACTTCCTAAAACATCCAAAGGCAATAATGCTATCTGGGTCATAGTTGATCGTCTTACAAAGTCTGCACACTTCATTGCTATTAGAGAGGATTTCTCTCTAGATCAGCTTGCCAGGATATATGTAAAGGATGTGGTAAGATTGCATGGAGTACCACTTTTTATTATATCTGATCGTGATCCGAGATTTACCTCGAAGTTATGGCGAAGTCTTCAGCATACTCTGGATACAGAGTTGAGTTTCAGCACTGCTTATCATCCCCAGACAGACGGTCAGTCTGAGAGAAAAATTCAAACCCTAGAAGATATGTTGAGAGCTTTCTCTATGGATTTAAAAGGAGGTTGGGATCAACACCTACCTTTGGTATAATTTTCTTATAATAATAGATTTCACTCCAGTATTCAGATGGCTCCTTATGATGCTCTCTATGGAAAGAAATGCAGGACTCCAACTTCCTGGGATGAAGTTGGGGAAAGAAAGCTATTAGGACCTGATCTCATTGATGAAATGGCAGAAAAGGTCAGATCTATTCAACAACACATAAGAGCAGCTCAGAGTCGACAGAAAAGTTATGCCGACAACCGAAGAAAAGACCTAGAGTTTGAAGTGGGTGATAAAGTGTTCTTACGAATATCTCCCTGGAAGAGGGTTATGAGATTTGGAAAGAAGGGGAAGTTGAGCCCTAGATATATCGGTCCTTTCGAAATACTGGATCGTGTTGGGAAGGTAGCTTACCGATTGGCGCTTCCACCGAATCTCTCTCAAGTTCACGATGTGTTCCATGTATCTCTCCTGAGAAAGTACATACCAGATCCTTCACATGTACTCAGCTCAGAAGTTGTACTGCTGCAGCAAGATCTTTCTTATGAAGAACAGCCGATAGAGATTCTGGATCGTAGCGAAAAAGTCCTACGAAACAAGACCACTCGATTGGTGAAAGTTTTATTGAGGAACCACCAACTTGAAGAAGCTACATGGGAGCTTGAGGATATGATGAGGGAGAAGTATCCTCATCTGTTTGTTACAAAGTGACGAATTTCGAGGGCGAAATTCTTTTTAACGGGGGTAGAATGTAACACCCGAGACTTTTATGTTATATAAATCATCAAAGGAATCTTTTTCTACACAACACTTTCTTGGCTTTCTTTACACGCAATCGCGACCTTCCTCGATAACTTGCGTCGTACGCAATACCGAGTTTCACTAAACAACAATATGCTATTAAAACTAGCCGTTATGAATAGTAATAACCACTTTTTGAAATTTTATAAATTTTATTTTTCAAAATAGACTTCATTTTTGGACTCAGAATATCGAAATTAGCCTAGGGTGAAATTTTGGTATTTTTCTGAAAACTTTCAATTTTTGATGAATAGTGAAACCACAAAGTGGTAGGTTAAAAACTGAATTTTGCATAAAACTTAATTTTACCGATTCTATGAATGGAATTTCAAAAATCTGACAGACACGGTTGATATCAGTAAGTAAAATGTGGTTCAATGAGATAAAAATAATTTTTTGGTGAATAGTAACTTTTTATTTTTTTTACCGTTGTTAATAGTAAATAGGGTAACTAAGGGTAAATATGATATTACTATTACCCTAAAACATGTCTTAATTCTATTGGATAAGTGTAATTCGACCAAAAACAACCTTATGAATAAAATATGACCATTTAGGCCCACTTGGATTAGATTATGACATTTATTATTAATTTATTTAAAGAAGGGTTAAAATAGTTAAAATCAAAGTTTAATAAGTAAATCATTTTTAATATGGGGTTATACATAAGATAAATTCGACTATAAATATTCATTAGAAATCTAAAAAGATTTAATACATAATGGTATTTTATTTGTAATTTTTAGACATTAAATAATTTAATTTATTTATGACACAATGATGATGCAGTAATTATCTTATTTATGAAATATTGACATAATTGATGTTATAAACACCAAACTAAATGTAATTTGAGACTTTTTATGAATTACACAAATTTTCTAGGTTACTATGATATATTATTGTTGATTTAATCAACTTGGTTCGAACATATAATTCTGTTATGACTTTCATAAAAATCATATATCAAATAGTGTCAAAATTGACACAAAATAGTTTTTAAATCAAATATTATATTATTAATTGTTATTTTATTCCTAAAAAACTAAGGATCGGCCAAATGACTTAGATAAGGAAATATATATTAATAATAAACAATTTGGGGTTCTTTTGGCATGTTATGGTAAGTGTATTAACCATATAGTGAAAGAAAACAAAAAGACACGGTAAAAGTTAAATTATTTAACTTAGAGTTAAATCTAATTGATAAGGTTAAAATAATACCCTAAACCTGATTAAATCCTATTGATTGATAGGATTTCGACCCTTCCCCCACTTTAGCTTCGAAATAAGACCCTTTGGAACCATTATAAACCGATTTTGACTTTAATATAAAATAATATTTTGAGATATTCCTAAGGTGCCCCTCTCCTCCCTTATAAAAGGGCACCTCCTCCCCCTCCTCCTCACACCAAATTGAGCACTCAAGCTCGGCAAACCCCTGCCATTTTCTCCTCTCCACTTCCCTAGAATAATCCTAGAAGTCCTGATCTTCTTCAAAGACCAATATTAGTTCCCTAAGTGAAGGATTCAAAGAAGCGTTCCAAAGAAGAGGTAATATCCATTACCGATCTTTTCAATTTCTTTCTTCTTCAACTTCTTCTTCTTTAGTTGTTTCATGATAAAGTAATAACATCAGTATTACTTACATACTGATATGTTGTTATAAATATGAAACAACCCTAATTCACCTTCTATCCATCCTACGGAAAAAATGAAATCACCGCGCGTGCGTACGTACGGAATACCGTCTCCACGCCGTGGTGTAATCTATTTTCCACCACCACCTTACAAGGATGGGTATAATGGTGTAATGAGTAACTATTTATGATTATTATAAAGTAATATTGATACTGAAATAATATACATATACTCCAATACAATTCCACGATCATAGGAACGATATCATCACTCGTGCGTACGTACGGAATACCGTCTCCACGATGTGATGCGACTCGTTCTACATGATCATCATTACATAGTAATTATATAAATGAATTGAATGAATAAATATGATATATGTTACACTAATACCATTCTGGATATAAGGTATCTATAACCTTAAAAGAAGAATAAGAATTTATTCGGCCAAACACGCATAAGAACAAAAGACAATAAAGACCCGAGTAACAAGTAACAATGAAATATTACTAACAAGAAGCTAAGAATATGACCATATATGATATCATATCAATATGTATGATTCTTGAATAAGTCAATATCATTATTTAAGCCATTATACAGGAGCATCGGACACGTACAAAGCAAATCGGACCTAAGGTAAGGGAAATATCACAATCTCATTTTTATCCGAGATTGTTTATTCGTAAGTATTTACTGGGGTGTATTTTATCATCCACACCCATGTTTCATCAATATGTAATATTATTTCCATCCACCTAAAATTTTTTAATTACATTTTTACCCTTCGATGAGTTTTTAGTAATATGTATGAAAGGAATCTTTTGTCGTTTTTCGTACGAGGTACTTTTTTTTGACTTTTCCGACAAAAGTACGAGAAGAATGTTTTTTTAACTTATACGGCATGAATGGATTTTTAAGAAACATCCTTTACAAGTTTTCAAGTTTATTTTTAATCAACATCTTTTATTTTAAAGTCGTATGACATGTTATTAAAGGAAAAATGTTTTTGAAGTAGAATGGATATTTTCCTCAAGAATGGAGTTCAAGTATTTTATCAAAATTATTTTCCATCTAAGATAATAAAAGGGTTCTGTTTTTATCCCTATTATTACATTGATTTGACTATGTTGTGATGGAATTATGTTTGTGAATTCCTTTATGTTATATAAATGGTTTTATGATGTCATGTTGTTTAAGAATCCCATTTTCTATTACATGGGTTATGCGATGATGTATGATTTATGATTATGTGGCACACATAAGAAAGGATTCATTATAAGATGGGTGGGACCTATATCTCCCTCAAATGCATTGGGTAAAGATTTTATATCTCATGAGATAGACATGGCTGGAATGGAAGGTTATTTCGGTTCAGTGATACAGGACTGAAACGAGGAGTGAACTCGGTTCAGAAAGCGACTTTGTCCCCTAAGATAGTCTTGGCAATGAGTCATGACTAACAAGAAATGATTTTCCATGATTATGTGTGCATGCCACAAAGTTTAAAGTTTCATGTTATGATTATGGGGATCTCATTTTCACTTCTATGATTTATTCCATGTTAAGATATTATGATCTCTTTTGCAGGTTATGATTTTCAAAAAGATATGATATGATTTTTATTTCCTTTATTTGCCCTTGCTGAGCATTTGAGCTCACCCTTTTATGTTTTCTTTTCCCCAGGTCAGGAAGATGGATATAAATTAAAATATGCTAAAAGGGACCCTAGATATGATGAAATAAATTGGAGACACTGTAGAAGATTTATGAACCAGTTGTTTATGTTTCCCAGTTTCTAAAGACACAATACCTATACGGTCCTTTGTGGTTTTGTTATATGTTGTAATAAGTGTGCTTCAATTTTGAAGTATTAACAATGTATGTAAAGTATGGGTCGTTATAATGTAAGAGGCTCGGCTCACACGAACAGATTACCCGTTGTAACCCTCGCCAAAAACACATGAGATAGACTACTTACTCACTAGAAATGGCCTCCTGATGAAAAAGTTTTTCGCTATTGATTTAGGGCCACTTGGTGTCTTGTGGGGCCCACTCTGAGTTCTGAAAGTGGTCAGGCAGACTACACCATTGCGATGGTTGTGGAAAAACACTCCATAGTTACTATTCATCTACCCCGAATTGGCGCGTGACAAAAACGTCACAAAATTGTGTGTGATGCTTAAAAGACAGCGCGTAGGGCCCACATATCAACTCTGAATTCAACATCCAAAACCATACTGTAAATATTGGCCTCGACACCAGGGTCGCAACTCCACTCCAAAACAAGAACCCCCAATGGACATCAGACTTCGGATGTGTCTGCCCCATCCAAAACAAGAACCCCTGGAAAAATGCCAATCCAGCTAATGTGCGTGTCCCGCCACCGAGGTCCCCATATTGGGAATTAAAAATCCACGACACCTTCTCAAAAACTTCTTATTGATGCCAGGAATGCACTTCCATAAATGTCATGCAAAACAGACACTCGTAGAAAAAATTACGGGTGTCCAAAGTCAGAGGGGGAAAACCCCTTGGGCTGGAACGGCCTGGTCCGCCCGGTCTGGGTCAGCCCGTGCCGGCCCACGGCTCAGCCGCGTGTCCCGGTCGTGGACCCCAAGTCTGCGCAGAACCGACCGACCCTCATGGAAGGTCGTGTTCTTTTGCGCAGACCTGCTGAAGGCGGGTCTCTATCCCCACTCTGGGTCTCACGCCGCGGTCCCGGTCCGTCTTCCCATCGACCTCGCCCACCACCTGGAGCCACCTAGAACTGCCGCTGCGCCATGAATAGCTGCCACATAGGAGCCTGCCGCCACGGCGCCCTCCTGGAAAGCTGCTGCTACCACTGGAACTGCGCCGCCGCCACCTGGAACCAGGCCTCCACCTCTTGGAACGCTCCGCACCACCGCTGTCGCTCGCCGGACATCCCTGGAACCTTAAGAAAAAGGAAAAAACTGCTGGGAAACATCCAAGGACAACACTGGTCGCCTCGGGACAAAAAATTTGATCTGAAAGGAATTTGGGAAGAAAAATTCAAGCCCTATGAAACCAAGGTCTTCACTCGACGATCGGACTACAATTCGATATAGGAAATTAAATTTAATGACAAAGAAAAAGTAAAATAAAGAACGAAACCTCCTACCTCGTTGGGAGTAGCCCGAAGATTCACGATTGGTCCGCCAGAGCCATCATGCCTTGTTGGATTGGTGGAGGAGATGGGAGAATCATTTCTAAAGGAAACTTCCATGGAATGAACTAAGGGGGAGAAGAGGGTGGGGGTGGTGTATAAATAGAAAAACACTTAATCCTCCCCCCCCCCCCGTACACCTCGTACTTGAACTTTCGGCCGGGTCGGGGTTAAGACACCCTAGGGTAAAAACCACGTTTTGAGCGCAACTGTAGACTCAGAATGTTAATCCAAGCCTCCATTCAAATGTTGTAAAGTCCATGGTCAATGCTGCTAAATTAGGAAAACACCCCTTGTGGCGTTTTGTACAGAAGGGTCACACCTGCAAAAGTTATACCCCTCCTAGTGTAAACAGCTCGTTCCAAACTCAACGGTGCCCTTGGTTTTCCCATCCGACCAACCGTTTATGAGTTATTACATTTTTTAGTGCCTCCAATGTGAATGGGTGTCAATTTTAATTCTAGCCACACCGGGGCACAGAATCGCATGCAGTCTGATCTTCCTACTTTGGGATAACATCAAGAAAACCACAATGTATTATAGGTTCAAAAATTGGGATCTTACATCATTCCATCCTTCACATTTTTTTTCCTCAAAAAACAAAACTACAAAAACAACTTGGGATACTGAGCCCGCATCTGGATCTCCCACACTCAGGTTCTCTCCTGCACCCTCCCATGCTTCCACAACACAAGAACTTGAGGAATGGCCCATTCGTGCAGAGTCTAATCCTGGCAGTCCTCAATCACCACCGGGTGCCCCGCAATGGCGGCTTCATCCTCAATGTCCATCTCTCCCTAGAAGATAACATGCGTGGGGTCATGCACGAATTTTCTTAGCTGTGACACATTGAAGATGTCGTGCACTCTCTCCAGCTGTGTGGCTAGAGCAAGGTGGTATGTGACCTCACTATCCCTGTGCATAATCTCAAAGGGCCCGATGAACCAAGGGGACAACATACCTCCCCAGCTAAACCGCCGCATTCCACGCCACATGGAGACTCTAAAAAAGACATGGTATCCACGCTCAAACTCCAATGGCCTGCGACATTGGTCCACATATGACCCATGTCTGCTCTGATCCATCCTCATCTGCTCACGAATGAACTACACCTTCTCTGTCGTCCCCTGCAACAACTCTGGGCCCACAATGGAGGTATCCCCAACCTCTGTCCAACACAATGGTGACCTTTAGGGTCTCCCGTAGAAGGCCTCAGAAGGTTCCATGTCAATAGTAGAGTGGTAACTATTGTTATGCACAAACTATACCAAGGGTAGGTGATCCTCCTACCTTTGGCCAAATTCTAACACTCACGCCCTGAACATATCCTCCAACACATGGATAGTGCGCTCAGTCTTCACGTTATTCTAGGGGTGAAAAGACGTACTCATCTTCAACTGAGTCTCAAATTCCTCCTACAGGCCTCGCCATAATCGCGATGTAAACCACGCATCACGGTCGAAGATGATCATCGAGGATACTCTGCCTTCACTTTCGAATAGGTAAGACACCGGGAAACAAACTCAGCTATGCTCCACCTCAGGCCAGACCACCAAAACTACCGTTGGAGGTCTCTATACATCCTCCCCACACAGGGATGTACATCCAAGGGAGATGTGTGGAACTCTCGAATAACCTCCTCCCAAATCTCAACTCGTAATACAACTCTCCCCTAGAGCAGGATCTTGTGATTCCCTCCTTCAGAATACCCATTGTGTGTGTCACACATGGATATCTAATCATGAAGTTCCTTGGTGTCGACATCACCCAGCTGCGACTCTCTCACATTCTCGAAGAGAAAAGGAGTGAACACCATCAAATGCAGAAAAGTCATACCCTCGTACTCCACCAAGGTCGGTCATAGTGAATCCAACTGTTCTGAAGCTTCATGCACTAAACGAGCCTGGGACTTCTTCATAAGGGCATCTTCTACTACGTTTCCCTTCCCTGGAGTGTAGGCTATCTCGAAATCATTGTCCTGTAGAAACTCCAGCTATTGCCTCTTCCTCAGATTCAAATCCCTCTGAGTGAAGATATACCTGAGGCTCTGGTGGTCTGAGTAGACCAAAAAACACTCACCTAGATGTTATTGTCTCCATAACCTCATGGCAAAGACAACTAATGCAAACTCCAAATCGCGAGTCGCATAATTTTTCTCATGGGGCATCAACTACCTCGACAAATACATAATCACTACACATTGTTGCATCAGCACGCAACTGAGCCCATATCTCGAAGCATCTCAATATACGATGAACTCAACGCCCTCCTCTGGGAGCCTCAACACCGGAGCACTAGTCAGCCTCTACCTCAACTCCTCGCTGGCCTTCTTGCACTAATCATTCCTGGTAAACTATCATCCCTTCTGCATCAATGTGGTCAAAGGGGTAGCAATCCTGGAGAAGTCCTCCACGAACCTCTTGTAGTAACCTACAAAAACAATGAAACTCCGCACCTTTGACGCAATCTTGGGTGGTTCCCAAGGAAGCACTACCCCTTCATTGCGGGATCCACAACCAATCCATGTTCTGTAATGATGTTCCACAAAAAGTGAACCTCTTGAATCCAGAACTAGAACTTTGAGAGATTCATCAACAACAGGTGCTCTCGAAGTATGTCTAGGACCATCCTCAAATGCACTGCATGCTCCTCCTCTATCACCGAGTAAATGAGTATGTCATCAATAAAGACAAAAACAAACCAGACAAAGTACGACTGGAAAATCTTGTTCATCAACCAAATGAATATGGCATGGGAATTCATCATGCCAAAGGGCATCATGGGAAACTCATAGTGCCCATATCGACAATGGAAGGCCAGTTTCTGGATATCGGCCTCACAAAACCACAATTGGTGGTAGCCAGATCAGAAATAGATCTTCGAGAACCACTTCTCACCTCGCCACTAGTCAAAGAGATCGTTGATCCATGGGAAAGGGTACTTGTTCTTTATCGTGGCCTGATTTAGGCGACGATAATCTATGCAAAGTCGTAGGCTCCCATTTCCTTTTTCACAAACAAGACCAGAGGTGCCCAAGGGGACACAATGTGCTGGATGAATCCCCTCCCACAAAGATCATCCAACTGATTTCGTAGATCCCAAAGCTCTGTGGGTTCCATTAGATATGCTTATCTAGATATCGGAGCAGTCCCCAGCTGCAAGTCGATACATAACTTCATCTCTCGCCTTAGAGGTAGTCCCAAAACATCCTTGGGAAAAATGTCCATGTGGTCCTCTACAACGGTTGGGATCAGGGTGAATTTAGCATCAACTGCCCCAAGTGCCCTGTTCGCCAGCTGGTGTGAAGAAGGTCGGGGTCTCCTGCTCAGAGTACCCATCTGCTCTTCCATGAGGTCTTGATCACTAAGGATGGTGAACCACATCCCGTCAGAAAACACACCATTGACTCGTCTATGATGACAGTCGATCTGAGCGTGAACTATAGAATGTCAATCCATGCCTAGGATTACGTTGTGAGGTTCCATCATGATAACGACCAGGTCCCACATGAAACTCCCTCCTCCGAACGATAGTTCGCACTTTCTACAGATTAAGGTCACTAAAGAGGCGCTTCCCGTAAGAACCTCGAGGCTAACTGCAGGTGTCAGCACCTCTACTAGAAGCTCCAAATCTCGTACTAACAACAGTGATATAAAGGAATGGATGGCGCCTGTGTATAATAGACCTGAATCTTGTGTGGTGTATACAAAAAGTGTACCTCGAAATATCTCGTGCGCTAGAGGGTCTCGAACACCCATGACCTAAAGCTGCCCGCGACCCCTACCGCCATCTCCCTAATCCTGGAGTGGGCCGCCTAGTGGTGACGGTGGAGGGATCTCAAAACGTCGTCCTCAACATCCTGGTCCTTTTTCTCTACCTACACCACCTCCCTGAGGACCGCCCTGTCCCCACTTAGGTGACCCCTATTCATGGTGCTGCCTCTGCCTCTGTGGTGCACCCGCTGCCTGCCATGGTTGATCGGTATGCCTGGTCGAGAAATCCCATGCTAGACTTCCTCAACCATCACAAGCATAACACCAGCTCTATTCCATCTCCCCTGGTGCCCTACAGAGCCACTGAGGTGTACGACGCTGGGCCTGGGTCTGCTTATGGAAGGGCCTCCTCAGCTGAGGCCTAGCTCTCTTTCGTCTTCCTGCTGAAGAATATGCTCTAAAGTGTCCACTACTAGGTCCTTCCATCTGGAACCCCTCGGCCACGAATCTCTCAGTCACAAGCTCCTTCTCTAGCACCACGGAATAAGTGGGGATGCATAGGGGTACCACGCTAGCATGTATCACCCTGTGACAACCCTGCTCGATCTTCTTCTCCATGAATTAGCTGTCACGGATCATGTCCTGCGAGTAGCGTGTAAGATCAGTGAAATGGGATGAGTACTGGGACATGAAAATCTCCCATTGATTCAGCTCCAAAAGTTCATGTATCTGAATGGAGCATAAACATGAGGGGGATTACTCGCCTCGAAAAATCTGCTCGAAGTCATCCCATGTGATGGACGACTCGTCGTGGGTCTGTGTCACTAAACCCCACCATCACCCAATTGTCCCATGGAAAATACTGGCGGCTAGGGCCACCATCTGGTCTACTGAATTCTGTACTAGCCTGAATATCCCTGCCACTGACTCACACCAGTCCTCTTCCACCTAGAGATATGGGACCCTTCGGATCCTTGGCAGCCTATGACGCTAGAAGTTTCGAAGCGCGTTCAGTTTGCGTGCAACCTCAACCTGAGCTGTCGGTACTAACTGCCTCTCTCCAGATGGGGGGGGGGGCTACTGCTGAAGCACTGGGTTGAATGGGACCATGTGAGGGTCCCTGAACTGACACCTCATCGCTCTCCTGGTCGTCGTCACGAACCGGAGAGGGTAGCCGGGCTGGCTGCTGTCGTGGAGGCATTCTAAAAATTATCAATGTATACCACAATTAGATGAACATATATATATATATATATATATATATATATATATATATGACAGTCACAACAAATGGGAGCTGACTCAATCAAAAGCTGTCAACGACTTAGTCCTACAAGATGAATGTTCCAAAGTCCCTACAACAAGTGTCTTAGCATGTCGTGTCGACAAGTGGGTTTTGAGGGTCCTGATGAATGGATACATCGGCCGCCCGTACCATCAATGGACTCCATAGCCTGAGAGATTTTCTCAAGACCCATCTACATAATTGTACTAAATTCCAACCAATTTATTTTTAGGGACATCCGAAAAACAACTCCAGGAATGAACCACCTATGATACCACTTTTTCATGGCCCGAACCTACCAGTCTGGAGCCGCAAATACCTCAAGATCGCCTCCATAGGCCAGAGGCTGGCGACAACCACCGAAGGCGTAACAATCTTGGGGAGAACTTTACCTAATTACTTTTACACATTCACACATGACCCAATTGATGCAGAAGTGCAAAGTAAAAAAGATAACCATAGGAAAAATAGTTATAACCCAACCACAATCATGCATCAACAACTAAATACAGTAAGTAAAGTGCTGAAAGTACTGTCAAGTAAACCAAACAGTAAAATGGGAAAAACACATGCCCAACCACAAAGGTGACACAACCCGGAAACATGTAACAAATAGAAACTACTGGATAGATCGACACCTGAAAACTCTAGCACGACCACGACAAGCTGTTTGAGCTCCTGTGATCTCTACGCTCCTCCATAGTCACTATCGGCATGTTCGTTGTCTGCAAGGGCACACCAGGTGCTGGAAAATCCCAAGCAGGGGTGAGTATAATGATACTCATTAGGATGCCCCAAAAGCATGAGGGAGAAAAAAGGAGGCACTATAGAGGTGAGAAGTAGACAAAACTAGATCATTAAAAGTGTATAGTAAAGAGAGTGCACCTCAACCCAACAAGAGGGTGGAAGTAAACTCTTCCAAACGCAAGGAGATAGGAATGGTGAGAAGAATAACTTCTCGCAGAGTCTTCGCTACCCTGAGTAGGAGAGTGGACTCATCCAACCAAGGGGAACTAAACACGGAATTCAATTGAAATACCCCACCCGTCTATGGCCCTCCAAGAAGGAGAGTTACTGAACCCATGGTGTGGGAAATGAAGTCAGGTGTATATGTATATATTCTCAACAAAGAACCCGAACGAGTGTGTAATTGGACCTCCATCTCCAAGATTAGCCTAGGAAAAGTCACCAATAGTTCTAGGGATATACAACACTAAAACCAAATGTCTTTCATGTCAACCTAGGAGGAACATGTCAATGGGGCTCGACCAATGCACCTCCATACTATCCGCTTTGGGTGGCACTGACTCGCCCGCAATGCTTTTAGGTCGCATTGCAAGGACACGTCTATGTGGAAAAGACGCCCCTTGTCCTTGTATACCTTAAGGACATGTCAAAGCTATCAAATCTCCGATCTATATAACCAAGGATCCTGCTATTGAAGTCACAGCGAAAAAGTCACTGACTAGCCTCGTCAGAATGTCTGAGTGTAAAAGAAGTCACTGGGTAACCCACTGCTCAGGCCAGCAGAAGGTTAAACCCCTAAATGTAATTAGGTAACCCACTGCCCATCCCCACTAGATGGTAAACCCAGATAGGTCGTAGGGTAACCCACTGCCCTACTACACTGGAGGGTAAACCCTAAAAGTCATCAGGTAACCCTCTACCCAGACCCGCTAGAGGGTAAACCCTAGTAACTGAACGGGTAACCCACTGCCCAGCCAGGCTGGTGGGTAAACCCTAATAGTTCGACGGGTAACCCATTGCCCAGCTGCGCTTGAGGGTAATCCATAAGGTCAACGGATAACACACTTCCCAACCCTGCTAGAGGGTAAACCCGGAACTGGTCTGAAAACTCTGCGCTACCCGCGCCATCACTAGGTGTCACTAACATCACGACTGTGTGTTGGGTTGTAGTGCATCAAAGTGACCTCTTATCAATTCCATTTCATATTTTCACATTTAATAAAATCCCGTAAGAGGCTCTGCTCACGTGAACAGTTTTCCCCGGTGTAATCCTCGTAGAAAAGCATGAGAGATAGACTACGAACTCACTGGAAATGGCCTCCCGATGAAAAGGTTGTTCGTCATTGCTTTAGGCTCTCTCGATGTCTTGTGAGGCCCACTCTTGGTTCTGAAAGAGGTCAGCAGACTACCCCATTGCGATGGCCTCTGAAAAAAAAATCAAATTGACTATTCAACCGCAACGAAAGGGCGCTTGACGAAAATGTCGCAAAATGCTGAATGACATTTAAAAGACGACCCATAGGTCCCACGTATCGACTCCGACTTCAACGTCCGAAACCATACTATAAATCTCCACCTTGATGGCAGGGTCGCAACTCCTCTGAATGATCTAAAATCAGAAATCAAATGTGTCTATGCCAACCTGTGATGACCCAGACCCCCCTTGGTCCCTTCCTTTGCCAAAAATCCGGTTTCCTTGTGGGGTACCGATCGGTGAGACCGATCGGAGAGACCGATCGGAGAGACCGATCGGTGAGACCGATCGGTGAGACCGGCCGACGTCGGCCGACCTTGCCAAGTTGTTCCAGTAACGTTCCTTTTTCGCAAATAGGGTTTTAAACCTTATTCTTCCTTGTTAAAAATGTCTTGGGAATCCGAAACGCGCACAAAGGTTTTAATTAAATGCTTCATTAATTCATGGGTCAGTTAAAACCACCCAGTGCCATTAATGATGAGTCAAGCCACGTGGTCAAACCACGACTCCTTCTTCTTCCGTGGTTTTTTGTTTCATCTCAACCGTCCCCAGCTCTTATAATTAAGGGTTAGGCCGTGGTTTCCCCCCTTCTTCGATCGTGGCTCTTCTGGTGCATCGGGACCGCCGCATCGTTATCCGTAAAGTTCCGCGCCCCCGGCCTAAACGTCGATCATCTATCAACAGGTAGGGAATTTCTCTCGTCTCTCACTTTTGTGTATCATGCGGGGTGGGCGCTACCTTGTTCCTATGGAATTGGTTGAACCAAACCCTAATGAAGATAATAAACGAATTTCTAAAGGAAGAAGGGGAAGGGGTTGTGATCGTTGTTATGCTTTATCTTGTGATCATCCCTTTTTGTTGTACTGGTTTATGTTTCCTGAAAAGTGAGGCCGTTGGTGGTCGTGTGTGTGCACTTGAATCCCCTCATGATGTTTTAAATGGGTTGCTGAAATTGTGAACTCCTGCTGTGAAATCGGTTAACCACGTATATCCGGCTAAATAATTGAAAGAACCAGGACCGGCCCTTCTGTGATAACTCCCGGTTAGAACACACGGATTTTGAAATCATGGAGTGTGTTAAATCGTTTAAATCTGAAAATCCCTGACTTGTGTTGGTAGTGGTTAGTGGTTGTTTTCCCTTCGGGCCGTTTGCTGGAAATGTGGGAGGGGATGGGATCCCCTGTTCTTTTTATACTCTCGGTGGCTTTGTGAATTTGGGGGATGGGATCTCCCGTTGGCATGGTTTCAGTGGTTGTGAGTTTTTATCACGAATTGGGGAGAGATCCTCTGTTGGCAGAACCGGGTGTGAGTGTTTTGGTTGATCTATGCTTTGACGTTTTCCTTGGTTATGCTTATGGTAGTTGCCCAGTAGTGCTTAAAATTAATTGAACATTTTGACTGAACGTGAAACAAGAATGGGACAAATGGTTTTGTGGGCAAGGGTCGTGAATCGTGACTCGGACGCTGTGGTATTGTGTTCTGTAGGTTGGCTAGGAAAACCTAAGTTTTGGGTGAGTGTTTGTTACCTATATCTATACTTGTAGCTTTGTGTTTCTTATTCGCGCCCCACCCAAGTTGAGCACTTAGTGCCGAACACCCCCATTTATGGGGGGAGGGTGTTTTTTTCCAACACTATACTTAGTGGCTGGTTATTAGCTCCTTTCTGCTCCCTTTCCCGGATAGCCCAAGTACCTTCGGGCAGGCTGTGATGGCCTGAAGTCCATTATTAGCCCAAGAACCATCGGGCAGGGTGTTGTGGTGGTTGGCCAGGTGTGTGCGGCAGGTGGTTTCCCAAGTGTCTTCGGGATGAGGCCCAGGTGTTTTCGGGCGTGGCAGTGGATCCTTTAGCCCAGGTGTCTTCGGGCGTAGCGGTGGTTGTTCTGGCCTAGGTGTTTGCAGGCATGGTTACTTGTGACAGTTGAGGCCCAGGTGTGTGCGGGCGGGATTTGGCAGTGGGACTGCGTGTGGTGGTGGCCCAGGTGTGTGCGGGCGGGTGTGGCAGTGGGACTGCGGTGAGAATGGCGGGATTGGTCCGATGCGTAGGATGTCTCAATAACCAGTGGGGAAGTGGCGCGGGGTACCCAAACATCGATGTGCTCTTATTATATATATTACTTGACTTGCGTTATTTGGGGAGTGAGCCTTGGTGAGGCCTGGGATGGATAGTTTGCCTTGTTAGTTGTTTGGTTCACTCTTTTCTCACGGGACTTTAGTACGTTCCCCCACTTGTGCACGAGAGCCTTGGTTTTCCCTACTGAGTGTACTTGTATGCTCACCCTACGTTTACTTTCAGGTTTCCAGGAGGACTACCAGGGCTGCGCGGGACCCTATTAGTCGGACAGTTGGAGTTGTCGCTGTTGTCGTACCTTTGTTTTCTTTTGGTATTGTACTTGAGAGCTTTTTTTTTCCTCTTTTGTACTTGTACCTTGTTGTAAACTGTTTAAACATGCATGGGGACTTTATTTGGGTTCATTTATATGAACTTGTTTCTTTTCCTTTTTGGGAGGTCGACTTGTCCTTTTTTCCCGATCCTAAATAATAAAAAAAGGGTAATGCCTTCCATTTGCGAAAATTTTCTATACCCTTGGTGCTAGTCGCCACTCCGGGACCTATTGAAGGCGGGTTTCGGGGGTCATTATCTCTCCTTCAATTTAAAGAAGGAAGGGCCTGGCAATCCGCTGACTCTTCCCTCCTTTTGGTGAAGGCGGGTCGTGACAGAATGGTATCAAAAGCGAGGTTGAGAGATAGGACGGAGTCTGGAGTTAGGCACAGTAAGGATTGCATGGGATGGTAAGGCAACAGCGTTGGGTGACCTTGGTGCGTGAATTAGGCCAGGGAGGACCGGCTAGGACACGGGATTTTAAGGCCCCCCGTGATCCGATGCAAGGACTCTGGACCTACCGAACGACCAAGTGAGGCCACACTGATTGCAGGGTAGAGACCCTAGGAAAGGTACATGCATCATAAATGACTTGTGTTTTTGTGTTTCTGGGATGTCTTGGGAAATTGAGAATAAATTAAATCTTAATAAGTTTTGAGAACGGTTTTCTTTGCACTACTGGGCTTAGGCATTCCTTGTTTACCTTGCAGTCATGGCACCTGGAAGGCGACCACGTGTGGTACAGGCGATCGAGACTCCTGAGACTACTTTGGCCAATCGGCAGAGAGCTGATCGGGAGGAAGAGGACGACCAGTGGCAGAAGACTCTTCGAGCCTTTCAGCGACAGGCCCTCGAGAAATATGAGGGCAGCACCTCCGACATGAAGACGGAAGGCTGGCTGGAGGAGCTAGTCATAGCCTTCGGCCTGATTCGGGCCCCGACGGAGTACTGGGTTCCTCTGGCTGTTAGCCAGATGCGAGGAGCGGCACGTCAGTGGTGGATGCTTCACCTGGGGAGTAGGAAGGAGTCTGAGGTTGCTTGGGCGGACTTCGAGAGGGAGTTCCGGGCGGAGTTCCTCTCCTCGACAATGAAGGCGGAGAAGAGGCAGGAGCTACTCTCCCTCCAGCAGGGGAGCATGTCCGTGAGGGAACTTGGAATCAAGTTCAAGGACCTCCTGCGTTTTGCTCCGGACCTCTTTCCCGATGAGGAGTCTCGGGCAAGACGTTTGGAGGAGGCACTCCGACCCTCCCTCCAGTATGCTGTTACCCCCTTTACCCTTCCGACATACTTAGAGGTTCAGAAGAAGGCCGAAGTGGTGGAAAGGATGCACGCTCTAGGCGGACTGTCACGAGAAGGGATCCAGCTGGGACCATCGAAGGGGAAGGCCGTCAGCACCAGGCCTCCGGCATCGGGACCCTCCAGGTTCCGACCCGCAGGGAGCAGGCCGCAGCAGTTTCAGTTTCGATCCCCTGGCCCACGTTCTTTTCCTTCAGGCTCGGGACCACGGTGCTTCATCTGCGGGAGCCCTGTACATCTTCGGAGTCAGTGCCCCGATCGGGTGCAGTACAGCAGTGGCAGTCATCCCCAGCGTCCGCCGCAGCAGCAGTTCCCAGCCAGACCCTTCCAGCAGCAGCAGCAGGGACAGCGAGCTCCCGCTCCTCCGCAGACAGACATAGGAGGGGGAGGCCGACCTCAGGGCGCTCCCCAGGGACCTCGACCAGGGCGTGGTCGGGGAGTTGGCCGACAGCCGAGGGGCAGGGGAGCTGGGCGTTGACAGTTACACGCCGCAGAAGCAACAGTTCCAGCAGGGCCAGAGGTTGTTCGAGGTACGATCGGTGTATTTAGCACTCTTTCTTATGCTTTGTTCGATACCAGAGCTTCGCACTCCTTTGTTGCACCCAGTCTAGCCCACGCCTTGGGTCTAGATGCCGAGAGACATCCAGTGCCCCTGGTGTTGAGCACACCAGTTGGAGGTCAGACCGACTTGCTGTTCGTTTGTCGGGGATGTAGACTGATGTTGGGGCCACATCAGTCGGTTAAGGATCTCCTTCTGCTACAGATTCGGCCGTACGATGTCATCCTAGGCATCGACTGGCTATTTTCTGTGTGCGCCGTCATTGACTGTTCCCAAGGGAGGGTGGTGTTCTCCGGTTTGGACGGCCAGCGTGTTACTTTCACCGGTGAGTGGAGCTGTCCGAAGGGAAACAGGAGGGAGGAACCTCTCCTCTCCTTATTGACTGAACTGACGATAGAATCAACAGATGAGGAAATGGTGGAAGTACCAGAGATCGTTCATGAATTTATGGACATCTTTCCTGAGGAGGTGACGACTCTACCCCCTCGACGTGACGTCGAGTTCGGTATAGACCTGCAGCCCGGCTCTCGACCAATCTCGATGGCTCCTTACCGGATGGCACCTTCGGAGCTACAGGAGTTGCGGATACAGAATGACGATCTGATGAAGAGGGGTTATGTTCGTCCAAGTGCATCACCGTGGGGTGCCCCAGTCTTGTTCGCAAAGAAGGCAGATGGTGGCCTCAGGTTGTGCATCGATTACAGGAGGCTGAATAAGGTAACGATCAAGAACCGCTACCCTCTTCCGAGGATAGATGATCTTTTCGACCAGCTGAAGGGGGCAGGATGGTTCTCGAAGATCGACCTGCGATCCGGGTACCACCAGCTGAGGGTGAAGGATAGCGACATCCCGAAGACGGCGTTCAGGTGCAGGTATGGGCACTTCGAGTTCGTGGTCATGCCCTTTGGTGTTACGAACGCCCCGGCCGTGTTCATGGGGCTTATGAACTCCATCTTTCGGGAGTACCTGGATCGGTTTGTGGTGGTGTTCATTGACGATATCCTGATCTATTCAAAGTCAGAAGAGGACCATGCAGAGCACCTGAGGACGGTTTTGGATGTCCTCCGATAGCACCAGCTCTATGGGAAGTTTTCAAAGTGCAATTTCTGGACACGAGAAGTGCACTTCCTCGGACATGTAGTGTCTGAGCAGGGAGTAGCAGTCGACCCATCAAAGGTTGAGGCAATTCTTTCTTTGGCAGCACCCAAGAATGTGGCGGAAGTTCGGAGTTTCCTCGGACTGGCGGGCTACTACCGGAGATTCGTACCCAACTTCTCCCGGGTAGCAGCCCCTTTGACGGCTTTGACCAAGAAGGACCAGGTTTTCATGTGGAGCGAGCAGTGTGAGTCGTCCTTCAACTACCCAAAAGAAAAACTGGTTAGTGCCCCAGTGTTGAGATTTCCAGAAGAAGGAATGGCCTATGAGGTATTCTGTGATGCTTCGGGACAGGGCCTGGGGTGCGTATTGATGCAGCGACAAGGGGTGATCTCTTACGGGTCCAGGCAGCTACGCCCCCATGAGCGGAACTATGCCACCCATGACCTGGAGCTTGCAGCGGTAGTGTTCGCATTAAAGCTATGGTGACATTACCTCTTTGGGGAGCTCTTTGTGGTCTTCACCGATCACAAAAGCTTGCGCTATATCTTCTCCCAGCGTGACTTGAACTTGCGACAGCGGAGGTGGGTCGAGTTCCTCCAGGACTACGACTTTGAGATCTCATACACTAAAGGTAAGGGAAACGTTGTGGCTGATGCCCTGAGCAGGAAGCCGCATCAGGAGGTGGTTCGGGAATCTGCTAATGCTTGGAAGGCGATGGGGGAGTTGGCTGCCTTACACTTGGATGCAAGGGTGGAAGGTACTAGAGGCTGTTTGTTTCAGATGACGGTACAGTCCTCTTTGTTGCAGCAAGTGGAAGAGTCTCAGTGGGGAGATCTTGAGGTGGAAGTGTTGCGTGATCGTATCGATCAGGGGAACGCCCCGGAAGGATGGTCGGAGGACAGCCGACATCGGATGCTCTTTCATCAGAGGTTGTTTGTTCCAGAGGTGATGCGTGATGAAGTCCTTCGTGAGTTCCATAGCTCAGCCTTGGCAGTACATCCGGGTGTTTCGAAAATGTACCAAGGCCTGAGGGGACAGTTTTGGTGGCCCGGGGTGAAACGGGCAGTGGCAGAGTTCGTGGCTAAATGCCTGGTGTGTCAGCAGGTGAAGGCTGAACACCGTGTTCCTGGTGGTCTGTTGCATCCTCTAGATGTCCCCGAGTGGAAGTGGGACGACGTCTCGATGGACTTCGTCACGGGACTACCCAGAGCTCAGGGCGGGCATGATGCTATCTGGGTAGTGGTGGATCGATTGACAAAATCTGCTCACTTCTTGTCTATCAAGGAGTCAGGACCCGTGAGTACCTTAGCACAGAGGTACGTGGATGAGGTGGTGCGTTTGCATGGAGTTCCGAAAACGATCGTTTCAGATCGGGACACTCGATTCACCTCACGAGTCTAGAAGGGGTTACAGCATGCTTTTGGCACCCAACTACGCCTTAGCACTGCTTTTCACCCTCAGACTGATGGGCAGACAGAGCGGACTATCCAGACCTTGGAGGACATGCTGCGAGCATGTGTTCTGGATTTCGGAGGATCATGGGTACGACACTTGCCTTTAGTAGAGTTTGCCTACAACAACAGTTTTCACTCTACTATTGGCATGGCTCCTTTTGAGGCTTTGTATGGAAGACCATGTCGTTCACCCTTATGCGGGGCAGAGGTTGGTGAGACTGGTACTCTTTGACCAGAAGTAGTGCAGAGCACCACGGAGAAAGTCCAGCTAGTGCGGGAGAGGTTGAAAGCAGCTCAGGATCGGCAGAAATCTTATGATGATCGTCGGAGGAGGCCCCTGAAGTTTGAGGTGGGAGATCATGTGTTTTTGAAGGTTTCCCCTCGACGGGGGCAGCGGAGGTTCGGAAAGGGGAGTAAGCTCTCCCCTAGGTTCATCGGACCTTTCGAGGTGCTGAGGCGAGTTGGCGAGGTAGCATATCAGCTGGCCCTACCACCTCAGTTGGAGAGGGTCCATGACGTCTTCCATGTCTCCCAGCTTCGTCAGTACTTACATGATGACTCTCATGTCATCAACTGGGGAGAGCTAGATGTGGGAGGAGACGCGACCTTCGAGGAATGGCCAGTCAGAATCGAGGATCGCAAGGAGAAAGTGCTTCGTGGACGAACCGTCAGCCTGGTTCGTGTGTTGTGGAGACATGGCGGCCTCGAAGAGAGCACGTGGGAGAGGGAAGCACAGATGTGTGCCCAATACCCCGAGTTGTTCTGAGCTTTGAACCTTTGGTGCCTGTTGTGACAGAACGTTTGACCTTTTTGTCTATGAAATGTGCTAGTTCCTTTCCTCTGTTATGTGTGGAAAGCCCCTGCTAGAGGGAAGGGAAAACCCGACCCCTAATCAGGACGCATTAAGGTGGATGCGATTAAACCCGTGCGGGCGAGTCAGTGCCGCCCAAAGCAGATAATATCTTGACATGGGGGAGGGGAACTCCCCAAATCCACATGACCGGGCGGTTTTGCGTGGTATGTTGCTTGGTTCTTGACAGGGAGTGTTTTCAATTAGCGGGGGTCCACTCCTAAGAGGTATCTTCGAAGATGGTTGTTCGGATCCTCTCTTTCCTTCTGGTTTGTTTTGATTCTCGGGGACGAGAATCGTTTAAGAGGTATCTGATGTGATGACCCAGACCCCCCTTGGTCCCTTCCTTTGCCAAAAATCCGGTTTCCTTGCGGGGTAACGATCGGTGAGACCGATCGGAGAGACCGATCGGTGAGACGGATCGGTGAGACGGATCGGTGAGACCGGCCGACGTCGGCCGGCCTTGCCAAGTTGTTCCAGTAACGTTCCTTTTTTTCAAATAGGGTTTTAAACCCTATTCTGCCTTGTTAAAAATGTCTTGGGAATCCGAAACGCGCACAAAGGTTTTAATTAAATGCTTCATTAATTCATGGGTCGGTTAAAACTACCCAGTGCCATTAATGATGAGTCAAGCCACGTGGTCAACCCACGACTCCTTCGTCTTCCGTGGTTTTGTGTTTCATCTCAACCGTCCCCAGCTCTTATAATTAAGGGTTAGGCCGTGGTTTCCCCCCTTCTTTGATCTTGGCTCTTCTGGTGCATCGGGACCGCCGCATCGTTATCCGTAAAGTTCCGCGCCCCCGGCCTAAACGTCGATCATCTATCAACAAGTAGGGAATTTCTCTCGTCTCTCACTTTTGTGTATCATGCGGGGTGGGCGCTACCTTGTTCCTATGGAATTGGTTGAACCTAACCCTAATGAAGATAATAAACGAAGTTCTAAAGGAAGAAGGGGAAGGGGTTGTGATCGTTGTTATGCTTTATCTTGTGATCATCCCTTTTTGTTGTACTGGTTTATGTTTCCTGAAAAGTGAGGCCGTTGGTGGTCGTGTGTGTGCACTTGAATCCCCTCATGATGTTTTAAATGGGTTGCTGAAATTGTGAACTCCTGCTGTGAAATCGGTTAACCACGTATATCCAGCTAAATAATTGAAAGCACCAGGACCGGCCCTTCTGTGATAACTCCCGGTTAGAACACACGGATTTTGAAATCATGGAGTGTGTTAAATCGTTTAAATCTGAAAATCCCTGACTTGTGTTGGTAGTGGTTAGTGGTTGTTTTCCCTTCGGGCCGTTTGCTGGAAATGTGGGAGGGGATGGGATCCCCTGTTCATTTTATACTCTCGGTGGCTGTGTGAATTTGGGGGATGGGATCTCCTGTTGGCATGGTTTCAGTGGTTGTGAGTTTTTATCACGAATTGGGGAGAGATCCTCTGTTGGCAGAACCGGGTGTGAGTGTTTTGGTTGATCTATGCTTTGACGTTTTCCTTGGTTATGCTTATGGTAGTTGCCCAGTAGTGCTTAAAATTAATTGAACATTTTGACTGAACGTGAAACAAGAATGGGACAAATGGTTTTGTGGGCAAGGGTCGTGAATCGTGACTCGGACGCTGTGGTATTGTGTTCTGTAGGTTGGCTAGGAAAACCTAAGTTTTGGGTGAGTGTTTGTTACCTATATCTATACTTGTAGCTTTGTGTTTCTTATTCGCGCCCCACCCAAGTTGAGCACTTAGTGCCGAACACCCCCATTTATGGGGGGAGGGTGTTTTTTCCCAACACTATACTTAGTGGCTGGTTATTAGCTCCTTTCTGCTCCCTTTCCCGGATAGCCCAAGTACCTTCGGGCAGGCTGTGATGGCCAGAAGTCCATTATTAGCCCAAGAACCATTGGGCAGGGTGTTGTGGTGTTTGGCCAGGTGTGTGCGGCAGGTGGTTTCCCAAGTGTCTTCGGGATGAGGCCCAGGTGTTTTCGGGCGTGGCAGTGGATCCTTTAGCCCAGGTGTCTTCGGGCGTAGCGGTGGTTGTTCTGGCCTAGGTGTTTGCAGGCATGGTTACTTGTGACAGTTGAGGCCCAGGTGTGTGCGGGCGGGATTTGGCAGTGGGACTGCGTGTGGTGGTGGCCCAGGTGTGTGTGGGCGGGTGTGGCAGTGGGACTGCGGTGAGAATGGCGGGATTGGACTGATGCGTAGGATGTCTCAATAACCAGTGGGGAAGTGGCGCGGGGTACCCAAACATCAATGTTCTCTTATTATATATATTACTTGACTTGCGTTATTTGGGGAGTGAGCCTTGGTGAGGCCTGGGATGGATAGTTTGCCTTGTTAGTTGTTTGGTTCACTCTTTTCTCACGGGACTTTAGTACGTTCCCCCACTTGTGCACGAGAGACATGGTTTTCCCTACTGAGTGTACTTGTATGCTCACCCTACGTTTACTTTCAGGTTTCCAGGAGGACTACCAGGGCTGCGCGGGACCCTATTAGTCGGACAGTTGGAGTTGTCGCTGTTGTCGTACCTTTGTTTTCTTTTGGTATTGTACTTGAGAGCTTTTTTTTCCTCTTTTGTACTTGTACCTTGTTGTAAACTGTTTAAACATGCATGGGGACTTTATTTGGGTTCATTTATATAAACTTGTTTCTTTTCCTTTTTGGGAGGTCGACTTGTCATTTTTTCCCGATCCTAAATAATAAAAAAAGGGTAATGCCTTCCATTTGCGAAAATTTTCTATACCCTTGGTGCTAGTCGCCACTCCGGGACCTATTGAAGGCGGGTTTCGGGGGTCATTATCTCTCCTTCAACTTAAAGAAGGAAGGGCCTGGAAATCCGCTGACTCTTCCCTCCTATTGGTGAAGGCGGGTCGTGACACAACCAAATCAAGAACCCCCAGAAAAATGCCAATCCACTTAATGGGCATGTCGTGACAACGAGGCCCCCGTCTCAGAAATTAGAAATCCATGAGACTGGATCAAATGCGTCGTCTCAATGCTAGGAATGCACTGTCGTATACAACACACAAAACGGACAGCCATAGAAAATATTGCAGGTGTTCAATGTCAGAGGGGACATACCGCTTGGGCTGGACCGGCCTGGTTCGGCCCGCACCAGCCTGCGCGGCTCGCAGCGCCGGCCCGTGGCTCAGCCGCGCGACTTGTACATGGACCCTGTGTCGACGCAGCGTCGACTGAGCCTCGTGGCGAGTCGCGGTCTTCCTCAAGGACCCACCGAATGTGGGTCTCGATCCCCACATGGGGTAGTGCTCCTCGACCCCGGTCCGCCTCGCCGTCAACCTCGCCCGCCGCTTGGAGCCGTCGCGGCGCCGCACAAAGCCGCCACTGCCGAGGACCCTGCCACTGCGCCGCCATCCATGAAAGCCTCCCCCACCGATGGAACCACACCGCCGCCACCTGGAACCACGCTGTCGCTTCCTAGAACGCACCGCGCTGTTGCAGTCACTCATCGGACCTCCCTGGTACCCCCGGAAAAAGGGGAAAATGGATGAGAAACTTCTAGAGGCCACCCCTGACGCCCTGGGAATCAAAAAATTTATCCGAAAGGATTGGTGGGAAGATAAAATCAAGACATACGCATCCAGGGGATTCTCTCGACGATCAGACAACAATTCGACATATGAAATTAAATTTAATGAAAATGAGGAATCTAAAACGAAGAATGAAACATCCTACCTCGTTGGGCGTAGCCCGAAGCTTCATGACTGGTCCGCTGGAGCCGCCATGCCTTTCTGGAGTGGTGGAGGAGAGGGGAGAAGCTTATCGAGAGAAAAATTCTTGGGAATTCACTATGGGGGAGAAGAGGGTGGGGGTGATGTTTATATAAAAAACACATAACCCCCCCCCCCCCCCGTAGAACCCGTACCTGAACTTTCGGTGGGGTCAGGTTTATGCGGCCCTTACGGAAAAAACTATGTTCTGAGCACAACATCCGTCTAAGCATTTTAATCTGAGAATCCGTTCAAAATTTGAAAAGTCCACGCCTGATGCCTCTAAATTACGAAAATTTCCCCAGTGGAATTTTTTAAAGAAGGGGCAAGGCCGTGAATGTTATACCCATCCTAGGGTAAACAACACTTTATGGACTCAACGGTGCCCTTAGTTTTCCCATCCAAGCAATTGTTTAGGGTTTATTCTATTTATTTAGCGCGTCCAGTGTGAAAGAGTGTCAATTTTTATTCCAGCCACACCGGGGCTCAGAATTGCACGCCGTCTAAACATCCTACATTGGAATAACACCAAGAAAAATGCAAAGTCTTATAGGATCAAAAACCGGGTTCTTAAACATAATACACACATCATAAATATAAATATTAGTATGACATAAAATTTGTCTGAATGAAAAAAATAGATGAAGAACCCTTGCATCATGTTTGACTTTCTTCTTAAGTTATTTAAGCCAACTGTATAATAAATTAATATTTATTATACATAAATTATAGATAAATATACATATCTAAACTATCATATATGATCCATTTATAATAATTTGTCACCAATTTGACAAAATTATTATATTATAATCATTATTTTGGTTGCATAATGGTCCGTTTTTCATGTTTGTTTTGATTCAGAATTCCGAGTACAAATAAATTTATTTTTGTTAAAAAATATATATGGGTTTTATTCATGGAATAAATATCATATATATAGTATAAAAATGATTAGGAATATCCATAAAAATTATGATACCAAATGAATTTCAACATTCACGAGGATGATAGGTCATACATACACATGAACTATATTTTCAATTTTAAAAAGATTGAAAAAATTAAAGATGACCAATAATTAATCATTACAGAGTCATATTTATATCATAAATATAATATATGTTCATTATTTTTTTCATTATAACCATCTATGTAATTTTTTGATGAATAAAGAATTTCACCGTAATATGGAGACGGTAATCCGTATGTACACACGATCAATGTTTTCACTTTTCATATGATGTAAATGTTATTTAATATAGAATAAATATAATCAAAATTATATAATATTATATTTATTATATGGTAGTTATTAATTTTGTCTTGTTACAATAAATTAAGAAAAGTTATGGGTAAAATTAATGTGGAAACCGTCAGTAAAAAAGATTACCCCTTCTAGAGTGCAGTCACTTTTGACCTATTCTTAAGGAACTTGAGAATGTTGATTTCGAAGTTATAGAACTTAAATATAATTATTATTGATGTTTATAAGATTAATGGTCCTGGTATGGTCAATATAAATGTCTCAATGTTCTATAAATAAGTAATGGAAGAGGTGACTTTTTATAATTGAGGTGAGGGGCACTTTTGGAATTTCAAAAAATATCTCATTAATATAAATAATTTATCCTATCAAAATGGATGAAAACTGATATAATTATAATTTTATGATGATATCATTAAAAAAATATTCTAATAAAATTGGGATATGTGTTGGATCCCCCCCCCCTTATTATTTAGTTTAAACCCACATTAACCCTTCTCACAATTACCGCACCACTAAAATATTTTACCCTCTAAGAGTGAATAGTGTAACTATAAAATGGAAAATGAAACATTCATAGACTATGTATTATTTATTTATCCAAATAATATTAATTTATTTGAGAATATTATTTTCATGTATTTTAAATCATATAATAAAATTATACTTTCATAAAATATTAAAAAATTTAGGTATAGAACAATTCATTTAGTTTGACATTAATAAACTCATGAAATCAACATAATTAAACTCAAATTCATAAAATCAAATCTAATATATCATGTTTTACTATATAATTTATCGGTAAAAATAATTATTTCAAATTATTAACTTTTATTCACTTTATTATCATTTATTTTATTTTCCAAGAAAAAAATAATTACTTCATCAACGTTGTGTAAGAATTTTGGGTAATTATTTTTGCACAAAAAATTTAAAAAAAAAATCATGATGATGATGAATAAATTATATTTAAATATATTTTATATGATGGTACAAATACTCTGCTTATCCCATTGTTAATAATATTGTTGTTATTAAAAACAAGACTGTGAAATTTTATAATTTTCTTTGAATAATATATTATAATGTTTATAATCAGATACAATTGGAAAGAAGGTAATATAAATCAATATTGAATTATATATAGATAAAACCACCTTATCAGATAAAATCAAGTCAACTATTAATTTCATTTTCTATTCATTATCATTTTTTAACCTTAATTACACGATTTACGCTTTATCATGGTAATAAAAAATTTCAAAAGTAACAACTCATATTCACAAAAAAATGAAAGGGAATTATTTAAAAAATTTGAGAATTATTATTTAAAATAGAATTTCAATTTTTTTAATCCAATTCCTATATGTGGTGGAATATAATTTCCATTTCTGTGAAAAACACAATGACAATCACTTTTTCATAGAAAATGTGTTTTTAAGTATAAATTTTTTATAGAAAATTAAATCTTAAAACTTATTCCAATGAACTAAATTAAATTAATTATGATATAATATAACTATTTTTTCACTTTTAAACCATTTTAAAACAATATTTAACTTTGTAATCTCTTCAATTAAAATTTTTTTCCCAAAAAGTAGGTTTTTCCTTATTTTCATTATAATCAACATTTTCATAAAAAACATTAATATCAAAGTAAGATAATTTTGATATATAGTTTAAAACATATATTAATTGAAGAAAATATATTACTTAAAAATTGAATACGTAATTAAATAATAATATCACAAAAAATAATAAAAAAAGTTTTTTTAAGAAAACATTTCATTTTGAAGAATAATACCACTTAACAAAAAACTGATTTTTTCTTCAATAATTATTAAGAATAAATTTTTATTTATTAATATATATATATATATATATATCATAATGTCATTATTACTATTCAAATTATCCAATTTAACAGTTAGGTTACAAAACTATGTTAGAATACTAATATTTTAATAGTTTATAGTAGTACATTTATTCTTAGTGTTGTGTGTTGTATACGCTATCGAACATATATAATTTTTATAATAACAAACTCCAAAATTCATCCCTTAAACATATTTATGGTTTGATGTTATTGGTCCTTATACATTTATTATTATTCCATTATCCCCATAATTTTATTAATTTTATTAATATCATTTTTATTCAATATATTTATATTAAGAGTTATCCAAAAAACAAATATAGATAGAAAAATGAATTACACAACTTATGGGGATGGTAGAATGTAATTAATCATGAACGATGTTTTCATTTTTCAATAAATAACAATAAATAATGGTAAATAAAAATAAATATTTCTAGAATCATATTTAGGTCATAAATTTCATATATAGTCATTATTTAAAAAAATTTAACCATTTACGTAAAGTGATTATTAAGAAAAATTACACCACTATGTGGAGATTGTAATGCATACGTACTCACGTGCAAGAATTTTTCTTATCATGGAATTGAAAAGAGATGCAATATTCTTGTACAATAATCATAATCACTTCTCATACTATTTTTCATGTAGGAGTTATTACATTATGATGATTAAAAAACATAAATATGATTTATAAGAAGAAATAAACACAATAGAGTTTGTAATTATGATGATTTCTCCTTTGGTGGACCCCCCAAATATATTCATAATGGTAAAATTGTTTTTATTTTAGAAGGATAAAAACCAAAAAAAGGTATTTTGATGTTTATAAGAGAAATTGGTAGGGTTTAGTCGATAAATATAGTGTATGGTTGTGTAAATAAGTAAGAGAATAGATTCCCCATTATAATTGTTGTGTGGGGTACATTTGGAATTTTTTGATATGATAAATAATTATAATATATATTCCATGTAAAAATGGATTAAAATTATTTATATTTAACATAAGGTGGACATAATTTGATATAAATCCATCCAAAAAATTTGGACAATTTTTGAATTTTTTTCACACCTATATTTTAGTCTTATCCCCCATATATCCCTTTTAAAAATTATCATACTTTTAGATTTTTCTACCCACTATTAGTGAGTAATGTTATTATAAAATACCATAAATAAAAATAAATGGACATTATTTCATGTCATCAACTATTTCAATTTAATTTACCCGAATCTTATATTTTTATAAATTTTAAATCATTTAATAACACTATATTTCCATAAAATATCAATATTGAAAATTATAGAAATATTTATTTAGTTTGACATTAATAAAATCAAAAAAAAATTAAATTGAATATAATTCCTTAAAATTAATATAATATTTCATGTTTACCTCTAAATTTCTTATTTTGAATTTTTTATTTAATATTATACAACTTTTAATGATTTTAGTATCATTTATTTTACTTCTCCAATAATTAAATATTTATATTTTTATATTTGTGTAAGCATTTAAGAAACAAAATCATAAAAAATTAAATCAAATGACCATTATAATGATAAAATATTTATATTTTAGAATATTTTTTATTATAAGACATATCCAATAGTTTATCCTTTGGATAAAATATTATAGTTGTTAAAAAGAAAAGTTTTACATTTTTGACTATTCATTACAAAAACATTATAAAGGTCACAATATCATCAATATGGGAAAAAAATCATATAAATTCTTATTTTATTATTATTGATGTAATATAATCATTCAATAAAATTTAGTCAAGTTTTAGTTTTATTTTCGTAACCATAAAATTTTATTTTTGACCATAATTACTGAATTTACCCTTTACTATGGTAAATGTTTTTACTCAAGATAATATTGGTATTAGAAAACAAATGAATTAAAATTATTTTATATATTTGGAAATTATAATTCTAAATAGGAGGTATATTTATTCATGTATAAATTAAAATAATTTTACGCAAATAATTTAACATAAAATAGGAAAATTAAATGAAAAATAGTTTTGAGAAAAATAAAGTTATATGTATAATTTTTTTTCAAATTCACCCATAAAATAGTTTCAAACATGCTCTACTAAATTAATAATAAATAATTGAACTAATTTTACTCTTAAATCATTTTAAAAAAAATTAATCATTGTTAATTCATGAAATAAAAATATAGTTTTCAATAAACAATTAATTTCTCACTTTTAATTGGAAAATCAAACCTTTCAGAAAAAATAAAAATTACCATAAGGTAATTATTATGTTATAGTGTCAAAAGAAATGTTTATTTATCAAATATATTTTATAAAAGTGAAAAAAATAAATTATATTATATTCACATAAAATGTAACAAATTTGTTTTTGTGGAAAACATTTTTTATAGAATAAAATAAATTTATAAAAAACTGATTGTTTATTTAAAAAGAATAAATAAGTAATTTTTTATAATTAATGACCATTTATATATATATAATCAATTTCATACCTTCCATTTAATATCAATGTAATAACGGTGATGTTGGGAAAATAATTTTATAATAGTGTATCACATTTTTTATGATCAGTGTTGCATATTTTATATGCTATAAAAAATAGAATTATTTTAAAAACATGGGGTCATATGAACCTCTATATATCAAAGAATTTAGATTTATTCCAAATTAAACATATCAAAATATCTTTGGTGATTACAGAGATTCTTCCTATCTCACTACACACTTCATGAATCATGTTCGAAGTGAGACCCAGAACAGGAGCATAAGAGATTCATTCCATTGAATCCAAAATTATGACCATCTTTTCCAAGGGGATTCATGATCATAGAATCCCCCAATATCCCATTTTATATGGATGAAAATTGGGGGACAACCATTAACAATGGAATACATGACTGAATAGGGGGAATGATAGTGTTCCTTATACCATATTCATAGGGGTCTAATGGGTATGGGGTGGCTGTAATTTGATCTTCCTTTTATTTTTGTATCGATGATAGAGTACCACATTGAACGAACCTTGAGGGGCTAAGATAGGTGGTACCTAGTGTAGAACTTCTTCCATAAAGTATAGTTCCTCCTTCATGAATGGCCAATAGATCTTATACTTCCACAAAATATTCCTTTTTTACATGTTATCTATTTTAAGATGAATTTTATGCATGGTATACTCCATTATTCATATAGAGTGAATTACCTATGGTTTTTTGGAAGAATAAATTCTTATACTAATTATAAAATAGAAATATATTTATCTTACTCTTGGTATTTCACTATTTCTCTATCCAGTTTTTCTGAATAGAATATGAATTTATAGTTTCTGTCAAAGAAACTAATCTCCCAAAATGTTCATACTCATAAAAAATAATATATTATATGGGGGACAATTTGTATTCCACTTCCTAGAAAAAAATAATAATTTGAAAATATGATAAAATAATTTCTCAACCCCGTATATGAAACTATTTTTTTTGGATGGTGTAAAAGATCGCATGAACACTACAAATATAAATTTCATATGTGGAGGGTGGGGTGGAGTCCAAATCCTGTTGGAATCTATGTTAATTTATGGATTTCACATTTTTCATTGTTTTTATTTAAAATTTCTTATATATTCTCTGAGATTCTCATTACATTTTAAAAATCTAGTCCAATTTTCAACCACTGGATTTCCATTGTTGGGAACAAAATGAATAATAATACCTTTTATGCTCTTGAAAATCCAATGAGCCCCAAAAATGTCTCCTCAAAATCAAAAATTGTACAGTTAAAATGAAAATTTGTGAATTATGAGGAAGAATGTCATCCCATGTATGATCTCTTTTAGGGTATTGATGTATCATTAGGAAGTGGGCTCACATATATAATGGATTTATGACTATTCATTTTTGGTTTCATGAGAAATATCCTTGGTGATAAATATTTAGCCCTAAATACCTGATTCCTTCCCAGTGTTGATCAAACATAATGGTGGACCTTTTTTATAAATGGGAATAAATACATCATGAACTAGTATTTCATGATATTTTTGTGACGCTTTAGAGAATTTGTTCTAATTCAAATTCCAAATCCATGGCCCACATAAAAATATAGGTGTTATATTGATCACATAGATAATATTTTGTTATGAATAATTTTTATGTTTATGAAAATTTATTGTATTTTCTATCTCTTATTTATTTTTGATAGCTTCCCTCTGGTTTTTTATAATAAATATATTATGGTAAAATTCATTTATCGAATTATCCATATATGACTAATAGGTAAATCTCTTTAACAAGAATTATTGATTCTAATCCTCAATCGTGTATTGTTCCCCATGTTGAGACCCAATAGAATCTTATTTCATATATATTTTAGGTTTACCCTCTATCTGATTGAAATATTTTATAAAAATTTGGGTTACACGATGATTATTTTATTTTGATGGCCATTTGAAACATTCCATATAATTGGTTTGAGTTTTACCCATACTTTATTCAATAGGATATATCTACCAGTGGTCTGGCAGTCCTTGAATAATCTCAAGGATTTCCTCTTATTTTGAAAGACACTTCATGGAATCAAAATGGAAATTATTTATCCTGTATGATTATTACTCTAGATTACCCATCCATTTTCATCTAATCACAATATAATCTTAACATAGGGAGTTTCCCAAAATGAGACTCAAATTTTGGTAATAACTTATCAATTGAACGATCATGTGATTTTTGGTTGTCTCAATGATATTAAAATTTCACAATGTTATTTTGAGCATCTGGGTTATACCCAATAGTTTGTAATCCGTAATTTCATATATATCATCCTACATGGAACCTAACTGAACTAATTATTTGTTGGTGTTCTAAAAAACAACAACTATATTCCCTTGAAGATGTTGGTAGTAATTGGTATAATATATATCAAGTGGGATGAATACATATCATGTAATGATTTATGATGAGTTTCTCAAAATATATAAAAATTTAATAGATGTACAGAATATATCTCCCCAAGCAAGAGGCTCGTTAACTACAATAGAGAATTTATTTGTAAAATATTTTAATACCCATTCAAATATAACGATCGGGGACTTGGAGAAATTTATTTTAAAACCAAAAAACAATGAGGAAAATTCCTATATGCAAAAGAAACCACACAATATATTAATTTTAATATGTTCATGTTACATACTGTGATATCCTAGAAGCTAGTCTATTGAGCATACATGGTTAGAAATTCAGGATAGATATAACATTACATCATTGGGTTGTGGTATTTTCAAAAACGATTTTCAATGTATGGATTATCCTTGTATGTGATTTAGTTCCCAGTTATGATCCAAGTATCACTAAGAGGGGGAGGGGGTGAATTAGTGATATATTTTTCTTTTTATGTTTATTTGTAATTGAAACAATCTTCAGCTCCTATTAATGAGTTTCTTTACTACTGAACACAGAAAACCAATGAAATAAAATATTTACAAGGTTCACTACTCAACATGAGTAACTACGTCCTTGGTATGGTACATAAATAATCTATTACCACAAAATCCAATAGAAAAAAGTCCTTCTATGTGGAATACAACGAGTAGGATATAACCTTACACTCGTGAATGAGAACTATCTTACGCCCAACCAAATATGTGCGAAGACCATAAATTTTTTGTTAAACCATTAGGGTACCATGCACACAATTCAAATGTATTGCATGTAAAAAATTCCCTTTTGGTATGAGAAACAATTTTTGTGCATATTTCATTTTTCGTGCAACTGTCTACTTTTTGCGCGGCTTCCCACTTTTTCGCAAAACCTTCTTCTTTTCACGAAAACAACTTTCTTTTCACAAAACTCACATAGCATATTATTCTACCCACTTTGGAGCTCTATATTTCTCTAAGGGTCGAGCAACACAAATTAAAGGGGGTCACCTCGTATTTATAGGCCTTCATAACCGTACGTGAAAAACATGAATCAGCGCGTAAAACCTTCTTTATGTGTGTAAAAACTCTTTCACGCAACATCATATTTCTCACAATGCTCGAATTTTCTGGCGCACCTCATGCCATTTCCAATTTTCAAGATTTTGATCTCAAAACACATCTTGTGTGAAAAACATCATTCTTATATTTCGCTCATCCCGCCAATATTTCACACAGCCTTTATTTTTCCGTGCAGTTTTCACAATTTTACATGCACTCCATTCCATCTCCATTTTTCGATGATCCAATCTTGAATCATGCCTTGGGCACAAAATTCTAATCCATCTTCAAACATGTGAACAACATCCATTGTAAAACACACATTTCTTCATCTCTCAATTTTCAGTCCCTAAAATATGGAAAACACTGGAAAATGCACCACATTATACTGTTATTCTCTGCCGCCTCTGCATTTTCAATTCTTTTGACATTTCTCTCTTCACTCCTTCTCATAACCATTCTTCAGATTTCATCATGAAATTTTCTATCGTGATATATATCCTTTAATAGACCAGATATAACATCGTCATTGTTATGATGAGAAGTACTGAAACATACCTATCTTCTAGTCGCATCATTCATTCCAATAAAAGTTGTATGTGATCAACATCATCATTTCTACCCCTTTCCTTCATAATTCTTGCACCAAAATTTCTCCTAACTTATGATATTTTTGAAATACATATCAACAAATCATCTTCTGATATTTATTCCCCTTACAAAGTGAATTGATTTATCATCCTTGACAACAAAAGACAACACTCTATAACAACAGACACTTCATACTTCCATCTCCATCCAACTTAGTCCCATCATGTGATACTCATTTTGTTGTTTGAATTGACACAATGATGATTATAGTTACATTAGAATTAGAAAATATCATTAACTTTTCCAAAATAAACTACTGAATCATTTCACCGAATTTATGTTATCGGTGTCCCAAATTGATATTACCCACTCTTAGACATAGTATAGTGCAAGTGCGGGGTCGATCCACAGGTAAATTTTGTACGTACGTGAAATTAATTGAGTTTAGAATTAATTTACTTTGTCTTGATGAATTTAAAGTGAATTTTCTTGTTTTGGATTATTGAAACTGTTTTGTTTACATGAAATTATGATTAACAATTTAATATAAAACAACAAGCGATTTTTAATGTGTTTAGCAGGAAAAATGGAATGTTGGGGCTATGGTAATTATAGAGATTTTATGCAGATTTATTATAGAGTTGTGTTGTTCATGATTATTCAACATTTTGGATCTTATTTATGACAAGATTCCCTTGGCCCAGTTGATTTTGTCTTATAATTAAAGAAATTTTACTCCTTGGTCTGGTAGTCAGTCTTTCAAAATTCATAATATCATTTTAGACCATTTATGAATCAATGAATCCTTTCAATGATCATGAAAACAGTCTTCGTTATTCTTCTTTTATCTCCCTGAGAATTCTTCCCTTGGTCTGGATCAGATTGCTCAGTGGTATTCAACAATTGTTAAAGAAGAATGAGAAGAATTTAAAAGAATAACCACAACCATATAAATCATTCCAACATAAAAAACTCATCATCATCCACAGCCCCAACACAAGGGGTGTTTAGTTACACATATATGACATAATGAAAATAAGACATTTTATACTTGATGAGATCATCAAGTAAGGATCGATGAGAGGTATCAGAAGGTTAAATAGTGGAATAGTGGCACAACCGTGGCTCAGGAATATGCCAGCAGAAGTTCCCCTCTCTCCATTTGATCTATCTCTCCAATTGGTCCAGAGGCCAGGGCCTCTATTTATAGAATAATAAAGTACACTGCGTGTATGAAACGTAAACGCCGTGTACATTCGTCAACGCATTTTTGGAACCATTTTTCTTCAGTAGGTGTTCAGTCGTGCCGTTATTGACTCACACGGCATCGGCAGCCAGTTGGTGGGTAGTACACGGCGTGTAGTGCAGCCACACACGACATGTAGTCCCTAGAAAGTGCCACCAACTGCATCTAGAACTCGGTACACGACGTGTATCGGTAATTCGAATGGTATTTAGTGCTTGGTTGATTACTTGGGTGTGCACTCCATATTTTTGATCTGTGTCCCCATCTGAATGTACACAGCGTCTATAAATATACATGTCGTGTAATTGCAAAATTTTCACAGACATACCTTAATTTGTGTATCTTGACCAGAAATCTCTGAAAATAAACAGAATCACCAAAATCAAAGTATATATTCATGAAACAACAGATATTTTCTGAAAACACGTTTTTATTTTGAATAATAAATATGAAAATGTATACATAAATTGGGTACATCAAACTCCCCCATACATAGTCATTTTCTTACACTCAAGAAAATCTAAACATCTAATTAAAAGAGTCTATATTTTAGTAGGAATGAATTCATCTAATCATGAATGTAAATAATAAGTTACAGGAGAAAATTTTAAAATGAAAACAAAGTAGTTTCAAATCAGAAATATTCTAATCAGACCTCATATATAATTCAATTAAATACTTTCATCCTCATTTAAAACATGTTTCAACCATTCAAAAATAATTAAGCCACTTGATGATTTACCTCACTAATAACATACTCAACACTGAAGACAATTTAAAATAAAATTTATGCTCATTCAAAGATATATACATTCAATCCATAGGTTTGCAAGAAATCTAGTTCTCCACTTTAGAAATATTGACTTACAAAAATCATGATGGATTCCCAATGAGGATCAGATGTTTCTGTAGTTAATGGTTGGTAGGTAAGATGTGAAATTAACTTCGAGGGTTGTAAGTGGAGGCTAAATTATTAAAATAATACGACATGATATTCAAAATTCATCTCAATATAAAAGTATCTTCAACAAGATCAAATGATCTCACCATCTCCTTTAGTTGTATAGGAGTTACAAACCAACATGTGTGTATAAAGACCCTTTGTTCGTATCATTTTTTTTCAAAGGAACCTTTATGCTTTCCAAAATAGTGGTTTGGAACTCTTTTTTCCCCAAATGATCAAGAGCCTCTTCCCCATGCATTATTTCATGACAATTCACGAATTTATATCATGTGTTTCCAATCCCTTCTTTTGATCTCAAATGAATAATCATGAAAAATCATAAAAGAATTAGGTTATGAAGGGAAATAGGCTTGTATTATGGCTTCCTATAAAGGCTATTCATGGTATCTATGGGCTTGAAGAAGATAAGATGTTGGGTAGGATCAAGATAAAGGGGTTAAAAAATTCTCATGCATCAATCATTTTAATGTAATTCAAAAATTCATCATGTTTTGAAAAGAAAATTTTCAAATTCTGGTAGTTATGTATATGATAAGAATATCTCAAGAAAGTGGGTATTGGAAAGAATTTGATAAAGGGGTTTAGAATACCTCTCGGGAGTGGGGAAAATAAATAAAAAACAATCAGGTCATGACTTGAAAATTAATTGATTAGTATAATCGATTTAATTATCCATGTATTAACATTTGTAATTTAAATTATATCATCAATCATTTTAAAACACTCCAGAACCAAAAAGGAACATATACTTTTTAAAAAAATTCCACTAACAGCTTATTAGTAAAAAATATGATTAACCAAAATTATCCTCACAAAATAAAATATATCTGCAAATATTGATGTCTCCTAGAATCTAAAAAGGGTAATGACTAAAGAGGTTGAGAGATTCCCCCATACTTAAAAGTGCACATGGTCCACCAAGTGTCGAAAAAGTGGAACAAGATATGGTGGGGGTACAATAGAGGACCAGACTGAGGGGAAGTAATGAAAGAAGTAAATCATGAAAGAAACAATATAGAAAAAGAATACTCTTCTCACGTCTAGGTGTAGGAAAACGATTTGGGATGGAAAAGCACAACCCAAAACGTGCCATAGTTCCTGTGAGGGGGAACGAAAAATAACACAACAAGAAGGAATAATAAACATAGGCACAAGAGATCACAAATATATATATATATACAATGAAAAGAATGTGTCCCAAAACAAGTCATGAGGTCTCCTTAGAAAAGGCATCATCTAGTACAGAGCCAGTTGAAAGAGATGGATCATGAGCCGTGGAAGCGGGAGGCTCAGACTCAACAATGGGAAGGGAAGCTGAATATATAGAAGACGTAGGTACTGGATCTAGTAAAGGAAGGTTGGCATCCTCCTGGACTGGAAACAATAGCGGTGGCAGTATTAGCAGCATCTGGGAGCATAATAGAGAGCATAAAGAAATACTTGGCCAGCACAATGAAGGGCGGTGGAGTAGCAGCAGAGGGGCCAAGAGCCTTGGAAGAGTCTGGTGGCAGAGGCAATGGAAGACCCAGATGCTGAACAAGCAGCACCAATAGCTACTCTATGCGATCCTGGCAGTTTTCTATACGTACCAAATACTACACTAACGCGGCCAGGCAGAGGGAAAGGGTGAGATCGACCAAGGGTGTGGTGGTAGGTGGGGCTGGAGGGGGAAGATATGAATGGAGGCCAGAAAATGATTATTCAGTATGAAGAGGGTGGGGTGAGGAAACTTGTGGGGGTGGAGAGGGAGGTGCAGGTGTATTTTCTAGGCCAGGAGGGTTAGCAGGTCGGTGGGGGAAAGCCTGGGCAAGCATGTAGGAACCCCCTACTTTCAGACCAATCCCATGTGAATGATCATGAGAAATTCCTTTCATTGGGGAGAACCTAACAGGTTATGGGGTAAAGAAGGCTCAAAACCCCAAGGTGGTGGGCTAGGCGAGTAGGGTAAAACCTGCTGTTCAGGTTTCCCTGACGGCTGTTTAACATAGCGTGGAAATAGGAGGCGGCAAGGTAAGGGAGGTCCAGGTAGTCCTGCCGGATGACACAGCTAAGAAGATCCATTTCACGACCGGTCACAACCCCCATATCCTCAAGGAGGGAAAAAATAATGGTGTTGAATCCCTGGTGGGAAAAAAAAGATGGGGTCGATGATAAGGGTGATCCTCTGTGACGTAGTGGCATATCAGTGGTTAGGACCAGTAAGCTCCCACCACATAGCCACGAGCTCAGAGCACTCAGTTATAGTCAGGGTGGAAAAAATGTGTTGGGTAATAAGATGGGGGTAGAAACCACACCCTCTGCCAAACTCTGTCATAGTGAGGGAAAATCGTCGGTCGCCCAGCCGGAACTGAAACACGGGCACCGAATCACTAGGTATCTCCCGGTACTAAGCTCCATCGAACTCGAAAGAGGCTGTGAACTCCAAAAATAAATCAATGCAGATAGGAGTGCTGACATGGAAAATAGCGAGCAGTTGGGTGTGGACATGGAGATCCTCTAACTCTCCCCAAATGTTGAGCTGCTAAGGAACAGTGCAATCGAGGTAGTGGCCGCTCATTAGAATCAGATGGCAAGAAAAGCACCAAACCCTGTCATGTGCCAGATAGGTGACCAAGAACACCATACTGGGATAGGGAACACCTGCAGGTACCAACCCAGGTGGAGGTGCAGCAGCAGGAGCTGGATCTGGGGGTGGATCGGGTGTAGTAGGTGAAGGGTCCCTATATGGGGCAGTCGATGAAGTGCCAACTGCGGAGGAGGAGATGTCAGGTGAAGTGGAAGTTGGTAGGGAAGGAAGGATGGTTCTCGGACCAGCCTCGGTGGAGGGAGTGAGGGTGGATGGGTGGCCAATGGAGGGAGCTCATATACTGGAGCATTTGGGTATAGCTATGATGGAGGTCGGATTCAAATCCGCCGAAAAATGGGCCGCCCACTCTAAGTGGAGGAGGATTGCCACTTCCCTCGGGAAGGATCGTGATCTTCCGAACCTGAAAACGAAACAAAAAGAAACAAAAATAAAAAGAAAACAAAACAAAATAAAGAAAAAGTGAGAAATATGAAAAAAATACACTGCATGTACATTCATGGTACAAGGCATGTAGTACATGATGACAGCATCACGTGTTCTCTGGATAAATACGCCGAGGGTAATGAAGATCGACCATGTAAAGGTACATGGAATGTACCGAATATAAACGAGGTGTTCATATAATGTGGACATGGTCGTTTATTAAAGACTTCATGGCCATGCTTTTATCAGTTCTAAGAATAATAGACACATTGTGTATGGGACAAACACGAAATGTTCATGACTCAACGATCATGGATGTGTGGAGGCAAGACACAGGCCGACCGAAATAAATATTCTACACAGCGTGTACTGAAGACACACACCGTGTATATGTACATGGGTTGAGAGGTCATGTTAGGTTCTACACATGGAGGGGCCAAATTAAATGATATACACGGCGTTTACCAAACACACAAGCAGTGTATGTGAAAATGGTGTGTGAGGTCGTGTGCAAAGGGTACTCAGGCACGATGGGGAAGGTACACTATATGTACCGAACATACACAGCGTGTATATTCAAATTGTGAAGCTCTTTTGTGTGTGGTTGTGTACAAAAGTACATAGCATGTGTTCTTCATTTCTTAGTTGTGTACCGTGAAATCCGAATGGTCGGCAGATCCCGAAACACTATAGATGCGTCTTAAAACTAGAAATAGTGACTCTAGAAGGGCCTAACTTGACCGAGGATAACAATGAAAGAGAAATCAGATATTTAAACAAACCAAAATGATGGATCTAAGATAGGGGGCGGGTGGCGTTTGGGAGAATAAAATAGGAAGAAGGGGAGGAAAAGGAGGAGCCACGCGACACGGCGTGAACTTCAGAATTATTCACAGTGTATCCACAAATGTTTTTTTCTTAAATCAATATAATAAACTATATATTAATTAATATTAATTAATTTAAATAATAAAAGTAAAATAGGTATATATATATATGTATATATAATTAAAAGAAAATAAAACTATACACGTAATGTTGTTGGCAAATACATGTCGTGTGTTTAAAAATTTTAAAAAGAAAAGTACAAAAATTGGCCCGGTGCTCATTGCGAGGTTTGAACCAGCGATCGGCCGCTCTGAATGGAAGTCCTCAACCACTAGAGCGAAGGTTGTACTGCTTCCCACATTTATTATTTATATACATTTAATCTATACAACCTATACACATGGGAAGAAAGAAATGCACGGCGTGTGATTTTTAATTATACAAGATGGGGATTAAGAAAGGAGATTAGCCGAGTTTGAACCCGGGCCTTTTGGGCCGAGGGCTGAGAATTTTCCAATATTCCAACTTCATCTGCATGAATTAATTTATATAGAAAAGTGTTATTATCTTTTTAATTTTCAGATTTAAAATAGGGCACACAAGCCGTATTTTAGCAGACACGCCATGTGGTTTTTATTAAAAGGGGAAATGATGGAAATGGGGTGGTTGTCAGGATTTGAACCTGAGTCTTTTGGAATCCAGGTTTTGATCATGGCCAACCGACCCATCAACATAATGGATTTTCTTATAAACAAATATATATATATATATATATATATATATATATTACTACACACACCGTGTATGAAAATTTAAAAACGAGGAACCCTGTGCCGAAGGTAGGTCGAGAGGATTCGAATCGGGGGCGACTCCGATAAACGCCAGTGACCTTACCATCAGCACCGGCATCATCCCTATTTATTTATTAGGTACTCTATAGATTTATACTATTTGATATTAAAAACTAAAAATATAAGTACACGTCGTGTATATAAGTGGGACAGGGCGTGTAACCTATGGGTTACCTCCCAGGAAGAGCCTTTGTTTTAGGTCGTTGGCTCGACCGACATGCCTTTTCATACCTGAGAGGGGTGGTAGATATTGTTCCCACTGTATCTTCCATGTGATGGAAAATCTTCAGTTGTTGGATACTCACCTTGAATGGTTGACCATCCTCCTTAGAAATTTCCACCACTACATGGGGAAATACTCATATGACATTGAATGGTCCCGACCACCTCGACTTGAGTTGTTTTTGAAATATACAAATACAAGAGTTGAAGATGAGTACTTGATCACCGGGTTGAAATATATTTCAAGAAATCATCCAGTTGTGGATAGAATTTCTCCTCTCCTTGTACAATTTAGCATTTTCATACGCCTCCCTTCTGATTTCAGCGATTTTCGATATTTGGAACTTTTTCTTCTCTACAGCTGACCTCAGATCAAAATTTAGGGCACTGATGGCCCAATAGTCTTTGTGTTTCACTTCCACTGCTAGATGGCATGGTTTTCCGTAGACAAGGCGGAATGGAGACATCCCCAGTGGTGTCTTGAAGGCGGTGTGATAGGCCCACAAAGCGTCGTCAACATTTTTGGACCAGTTTTTCCGTGAGGTATTCACTGTTTTCACAAAACATAGTTTGAGCTCATGGTTGGAGAGCTCCACCTATCCACTTGATTGGGGATTGTATGGTGTACCTATGTGATGCTTTACCCCATATTTAGACATCACTCCTTTCATTAATGCGTTGTCAAAGTGAGTCTCTCTGTGGCTGATCAACACACAAGGAACGCCAAACCTACTAAAGATGTGATTATTTAGAATGGTCGTGACTACTTTAGCTGTGTCATGTGCCATAGCAGTGGCTTCCACCCATTTGGAGACATAGTCTATGTAGATGAGGATGTAGGTATTCACAGATGGAGGGGGAAATGGCCCCATGAAGTTGATGCCCCAGACCTCAAGGAGCTCGACCTCCAGGATGGGTTTCTGGGGCCTCTCATCTCTATGTCACATATTACCTATATGTTGGCGTGGATCACAATGGATAATGAAGGCTCATGAATCTCTATGCATGGTGGGACAGAAAAAACCAGATTCCATTATCTTCACTATGGTATGATCTGACCCATGATGTCCTACAACAGGTGATGCATGAGAAAATTCTAAGACCCTTGAACCTCTGTCTCTAGGATGCATCGTCTGATCACCCCATCTCAATAGAATCGGAATTGGAGTGGGTATTCCCAGAAGTATCACTTAACATCAGAGAGGAATGTTTTCTTCAGCTGGAAGGAGGGTTCGAGGTGGATGGCACCTGTAACTCAATAGTTAGCAATATCAGCAAATCAGGGACTAAGGGATTTGAAAATTGAAAAGATATGCTCATCATGAAAAACCTCCCTTATCTCTCGATCTTCTTCCTTCTACAAGTGTAGCATATCCAGACGGGATAGATGATCAGCAACCATATTCTCACTTCCCTTTTTATCCCGGACCTCTAAATCAAATTCAAATAAAAGGAGGACTCATCAGATTAATCGGGGCTTTGCATCCATCTTGTTTAACAGGTACTTAAGTGCTACATGGTCAGTACAAACAATAACTTTAGATATCACAAGGTACAAACAAAACCTGTTGAAAACAGATAACAATGCCAGTATATTTCTATTTGTAGTAGTGTAGTTTATTTGGGCCTCATTGAGCATCATGATGGCATAGTAGATGGGTCAGATGATTCGGTCCAACCACTAACCTGGGACAGCTCCCAGGACATAGTCGTTGGCATCACACATTATATCAAATTGTTCCTCCCAGTTGGGTTTAATCATCACTGGAGCTTCCACCTGGCGCTACGTTAGATTCTCAAAATCTATGGTACATGAAAAATTAAATTCAAAAATAGTATCCTTATTTAGGAGGTTGGTTAAGGGCAGGGCTATCTTCAAGAAATCGTGGAAAACCCGCATGTAAAAACCCATATGTCCCAGGATGCTGCGGATGGATATAACATAAGTTGGAATGGGAAGTCGTGAGATGACTTCTCTTTTCACCAAATCCATCTCTATCCCCTTTTCTGAAATCCTGTGGCCAAGGACTATTCCATTTTGCACCATAAAATGACACTTTTCCCAGTTCAAAACTAGGTTAGTGTTTTTGCATCCCTCATGTACTAGCTCAAGGTGCCGCAAATAGGTTGTAAATTACTTCCCATAAATAGAAAAATCATCAATGAAGACCTCTAGGATTTCATCCACCATTTTGTGAAAAATTTCCAGTATGCGTCGCTAGAATGTGGTGGGAGCATTGCTCATACCGAAATACATTCTGTGGTAGGCAAACGTACCATATGGGAAAGTGAAGGTTCTCTTTTCCTGATCTTCTGTGGAAATAGATATATGATTATAGCCTGAAGAGCCATTGAGGATGACATAATATTCATGCCCTTCTATCATTTTTTCATCTGATCCATGATGGGCAGGGGAAATTGATCCTTCCTTGTGGCGTCGTTTAGCTTCCTGTAATCAACACAGACTCTCCAGCCCGTGACTGTGTGAGTTGGGATGAGCTCATTATTGTCATTTGAAACCATAATTATGGCTGCCTTCTTAGGGACCACTTGCAGGGGACTTAACCATAGACTATCTGATATAGGGTAAACGATTTATGCATCTTATAGAATGATAAAATATTTCTTTATGACCTCTTTCATGGGAGGGTTCAGACACCGTGGGGGTTGTCTAGATGGATTTTCTCCTTCTTCGAGTAGTACCTTCTGGGTACAAATGGTAGGCCTGATACCCTTCAAATCTGCAACAGTCCATCCAATTTCCTGCTTTCTTCGCTTCAAAACTTGTACGAGTGAATCCTCATGTTCATGTGATAGTTCTTCACCATGTATAATGGGAAAAGTGTGATGATCTTTCAAATACCCGTATTTTATGGAAGGTAGGAGAGGCTTCAACTCTAGTTCAGGTGCCTTGATAACTGATGGTACCAGTGGTTGTACTTATTCCCTCTCTAGGATGTAAGGAATGACAACTCATTTCTAGTAGTGGTCACCCTGTCCTTCAATGAATTTCAGGTCCTCTGACGCTTCATCTGTGGGCATGTCATGAAAATTCATATTATCTGAAATATAAGAACATACTAGATCATCTTCTTGTCCTCTCAGTTGTTCATCGATGGAAGAAACTGCATAGCAGCCCTCATGTTTGAGTAATGAGGCTTGTTTGACAGCCTTTATAACATTGTAGGAGACTCTTTCGTCCCCTACCTAGAAAATCAACTCCCCTTAGTGCATGTCAATAAAGACATTCCCTATGGCCAGGAAAGGTCTTACCAATATAATAGGTGGATCCTAATCCTCTTCCATGACTAGAACAATAAAAACTATAGGTAGGATCAATCTTCCCACCTTCACTATCGCATCCTCTAGTAGCCCTTTTGGATATTTAATGGATCTAACAACATGTTGAATGGAGACTCGGGTAGGCTTCAGATCGTGGAGTCTAAGCTTTTGGAAAACTCTGATTGGAATGAGGTTGACATTGGGCCCTAAGTCAGACATGGCTTTTCAAAATTCACAATGTCCAATAGTACATGGAATAGTAAAGCTACATGTATCCTGGAGCTTGGGAGGAAGGGAATTTTGTATGACTGCGGAGCAATCATTTTTTAGTGCTATGGTGCCCAAATCCTCCACCTTCCTCTTATTCGTGATGATTTCCTTCATGAATTTTGCATATGTGGGCATTTGTGTCAGAGCCTCTTCAAATGGGTTATTGATTTGTATCTTTCTGAATACATCCAAGAATATTCCAACTGGTGATCTAGCTTCCTTTGCATAATCCTCTCTGAATAATGGTAATGCATGCTTCAATGGTTTTATGACCTCCTTTCCTTTGCCTGGTTGAGTCTACGTTGATGGATTTTCAGATGAGGAGTGGTCTAAAATTGTACTGTTGTTGTTATCAGGGAGTATAGGTCTAGTTTAATGTGATGGTTCCTTCTGGTGTAGATTCTTTCCACTTCGTAAAGTGATGGCATGGGCCTCCTCCCTTGGGTTCTTCTCGGTATTCCCTAGTAGTCTACCGAGCTGTCTCCCTAAGAGCTTGTTTGCTAACTAGATGATTTGGTTTTCGAGGAATCGAATAGAAGACTCTTGGTTCTGAAATTGGGTCGCAACATTTGAGATGAATTTGTTCATAAGAACCTCTAAACATGACGTATTCTCTTACTGAGGTGGTTGTGTAGCTCGTGGAGGAGGTTGCTTCCTTGGCTGCTACGGGCGAGGGTTTTGATACCCCTGATACTTGTAGAAACCCTATTGATTATGTTGTTGCCTTCGGTATGGGGTTTTATATTGTGGCTGATTGTAGCTAGGTGGTCACTGGGGTGGAAGATTTAACTACTGTTGGCCCCAGCCTGTGTTCATGTTTTCACGCCATGCCGGGTTTTGGTATCTTTGATACTGGTTCGACCCTCTGTTTTTAGCAACATTGCTCACCTTGATTGTCAAAGGGATGACTGAAGGTCCCAGGAATTCTCCCAGGATGTGTTTGTTACCACAGTCACCGCATGCTGGATGGTTCGCCGCATGAACTTGAGATGCGCACATGATATTCAATGCATTGATATTTTTTGATACATTATCCAAATGGGAAGCAAGCATGGTAGTAGCATCAATACTATGCATACCTCATTTTGGGTCCCCCGTTCAGAATGCCCCTGGAAGAATTTGGAAGACGTATCTTCCAGCAGTTCGAAAAGTTCTTCAGAGGATTTTCTAATTACCATTTTTCCAGTAGCTGAATCCACCACAAACTTTGTATCCATTGTTAGTCCTCTATAAAAGGTTTGGAATTGCATCCAGAGTGGGAGTCCGTGGTGTGGGAAATTACATGAACTCTCCTTGAAACATTCCCAGAATTCGTACAGTGATTCAGAGTTGTGCTGCTAGAAGTTGTGGATCTCATTCTGCAAGGTTACTTTTTTCGAAGGTGAGAAGTATTCGGACAGGAACTCTTGAGCCTACTCCTCCCAGGTGAGGATGGATCATAGTGGAAACCCTTTGATCCATTATTTATCCTTGTCCCATAGATAGAAGGGGAATAGGTGAAGACAAATGGCATCCTCAGACATGACATGGTAATAGAATGTATCGCAGATCTCCCGAAAATTAGAGAGATGGGCGTTTGGGTCTTCACTGGGTAGGCCACCGAATTAAATGGTGTTCTGGATCAGCTGCATGATCCCAGGCTTGACCTCAAAGTGTTGGGCCTCAACCAGAGGACGAACGATGCCCGTACCAGCTCTGTGGATCGAAGGTAGGTCGTACTCCATAGGAGTAAGTCGTGGAGATTTCATCTGAGGGGGTGGAGGCAGAATGTACTCCATCCTCCTGAGGGGTGAAGTAGGGCTGTTAAAGGAACTCCCACTACTACTGGGGCTGGCCATACTGTGAAAGTGGTTGTTGTGGCAGTCACTGGTAGTCCCTCCAGACGAACTCCATGAAACCTCCAGGTTGGGCCTGCTCCGGTACACCAGCAGCGGGAGGCAACTGGTCCTGGAATGGTTGTCCAGCTGCAGCTTCAGTGGGCGGTGCCCCATCTTCCTTGTTCACAATAGGTAATGATTTTTGTTTGTGCATCTCTACCAGTGCATGTCGACGTCACAACCAGTTTTATTTGATCTCTGTGACAATCAGAAGAATATCCAATGACTCAATGCTCCTAGACTATGTGAGGCGTTGGTTCATGCACCTGTGATCAGACACAGACAGAAATCAAAACCCAGGCGTACAAAGGGAATACAAAAGATAAAAAGAAATGGGTTTAGGAAAGAAATTTTGGATAATTTTTAATTTTTATAATCACCTAATTAATTACTAACACAACTAAATTTAGCACTTGAACCGTTATGATTCCCCAGTCATGGTGCAAAAATTTGGTGAATCGTTTCACCTAATTTATGTTATCTATGTCCCAAATTGATATTGCCCACTCTTAAACTTAGTATAGTGAAAGTGCAGGGTCGATCCATAGGGAACTTTGGTAAGTGTATTAATTCAATAGAGTTTAGAATTAATTTAGTGAGTCTTGATGAATTTAGAGTGGATTTTCTTGTTTTGGATTATTGAAATTATTTTTTTACTTGAAATTATGATTTACAAATTAAAAGAAAACAACAAGCGATTTTTAATGTGTTTAGCAGGAAAAAGGGTGTGTTGGGGCTATGGGTATTATATAGAATTTAAGAGGATTTCTTACGTAGTTGTGCTTTTCATGATAATTCAACATTCTGGATCTTATTTATGAAAAGATTCCCTTAGCCCGGTTTATTTTTTCATTGAATTGATGAAATTTGACTCATTGGTCTGGTAGTAAGTGTTTCAGAATTCTTAATTTCAGTTTAGTCCATTTATGAATCGATGAATCCTTTCAATGATCATGAAAGAATTCATCATTATTCTTCTTTTATCTCCATGAGAATTCTGCCCTTGGACTTGATCAGATTGCTCAATGGTATTCAAAAATCGTTAAAGAAGAATGAGAATAATTTAAAAGAACAAACACAACCATATAAATTAATCCCACATAAAAAATCTCATCATCATACACAGCCCCAACAAAAGGGGTGTTTAGTTACACATATATGGCATAATGAAAATAACACCTTCGATACCTGATGAAATCATCGAGTACGGCTCAAGGAGAGGTTTCAAACGGTGGAATGGAGGAATAGTGGCACAACAGTGGCTCGAGAATATGACAGCAACAGTTCCCCTCTCTTCAAGTTTTCTTTATATCCCTTTGGTCCGGAGGCCAACACCTCTATTTATTGAAAAATAATTTACAAGACGTGTATGAAAAGTACATGCCGTGTATTTTCGTCAACGCGTTTTGGCTCTTTTTTTCTTCGGTAGGTGGCCAGATGTTCCGTCTTTGACTCACATGGAGTCGATGGCTAGTTGGTGGGTAGTACACGGTGTATAATGCTTCCACACGTGGCGTATAGTCCCTAGAAAGTGCCACCAACCGCATCTAGAAGCCGGTACACAGCGTTTAGTTTCTAGTTGATGACATGGGTGTGTACTCCCTCTTTTTGATATGTGCCCCCATCTGAATGTACACAGCATGTATAAATTTTAACGCCGTGATTGCAAAATTTTCACAGACTTTCCTTGATTTCTGTATCATGACCAAAAATCTTTGAAAATAAATAGAATCGCCAAAATAAAATTATATATTCATGACAAAACAGATATTTTCTTAAAAAATGTTTTTATTTTGAATAATAAATATGAATATGTATACAGAAATCAGGTGCAACATCACCCTTACTTGCATCTTTTAATGACCCATACTATTTTAACTAATTTTCCACTAGCAATTTATTTAAATATCTTATTATGTAATATGTTTATAAAAAAACATGCATTAATTTGGTTTAATTATATCTTATTGGATTTAATTTATCATTGAGAATCATTACCATTGATTACATAGTTATTGAATAGTTATCACATGATTAGTATCAATATAAGGTGTTAATCAATAGAATTGACATAGATAAATGAAGTGATAGTCTCAACTAGTAGGATCATACCCTATGAAACCCATTTATTGGATCTTTCGTGGAGATATCATCTCTGGTATTTTCTCAAGACCAATCCCAATCTGATATCCAACAACTTTAGAATGAGAAAACCCATTTATGAGATAAGTTCATGCTCATCGATATCAGGACGCAAACCACGTTCACCGACCCACAACACACGTATGATGTTTTCTGGTGTCTTATAGTCATATGTATCAAGACCCTCAAAATAAGAGTATGTAGAGATGTTTTTATAGAATATTGAATATATTTTCATCCTATTATTGTTTCTTTATATAGGAATATAATTTTGATTCAATGCAATATAAATATTATTATGGTTTATTTTCAAAAACAATTAAGGGCATAATTTTAACGAATTAATGAATTTTTTAATTAATTATTATTTAAAAAACATTATTAAAAAAACTTATTAAATATAAATGATCATATAAATTTTATGAATCCAGATGTAATTTTTATAAGGGTTGGAAAACAGCTATTGTAGAAAATTATATCTCAATAAATATCAGTTGTTATATTAAAAAAAATTAATTTATTAAGAAATATATTTAGATAAAATGAATATTACTTCTCGAATCCCAAAATATATATATTTTCAAATGATTAAGTTGTCTTAATTTTTTGATATATTCAAATTTTCAGGTAAAAATTAAATAATGTATATATATAAGGTGAATATTATGAAATATTAATGATCGAAAAGTTATGTATTAAATAATATAAATGGTATTAAAGATGGAATATATGATTCATCATTAAATTAATGTTATTTTGATTTTATTTATGTAATTGTATATGTCCCTTATGAATCCTCTAAAACCATTAATATATTTTAATTTTTTCAACAATTTGTTTATGAGTATGAATCAACTCATCAAAATAAATGGTATTATTTTATTGAGTTCTGTGATTTAAAATTTAAAATAATAAGAACTACTCCCATTTTCTAGAGAAAATGGTAAAACCGATAGGGTGGTTTTTTGTTTTGGTTATTTTATTATGTAGAGTCCATAACCTAAATGATAATTAAATACCTCTCTTTTCCTATATAAACCCACCCATGATCTCATTTTTATTCACTCTAAATCCTTTTAGGACAACCACAAGCTTACCTCCACACCCAATTGTAATCACATGGAACCACAAATCTCTCATGAATACCCTCCCAATTATTTAGAGTCACCCACTCAAGTAAGGGATCTTTTCATTTCTCCTCTGTATTCAAATATCATATTTACCATATGTATTTAACCTTCATTTACATATGACGGGATATGTTATTTTATATCCAAAAAATTTTCAATTGGTCTCAAAATTATTATAGTCCCATTTTCTCTCATCAACACATTTTATGAATCATTTTTATGCCATTATGCTACTAAACATTCATTGTGATTTTCCATGTCAAAACAATTGTGTGGTGAATATTATACCCACTTTCTTTCAGATGTATTCACATTAACAATCTTCTGCCTATTTTTTGGGACATTATTTATTTATTCCACGCCACTTTTTCATGGAATAAATTATGATGAGGAATGAATACATTTAGTATGATCTATGATACACACTGAAGGACATGATTGAAATGAAAGTTATGGGTGTTCCCAAACTTATGTAGTGATCCAACGCATTGGGTGATGTTTAGTCTCATGATATATGATATTGGGATATTAAGTGAAGCTAAAAACATTATAAGACATTTTCCACCATGATTTATTTTATGTTTTAACCTTCACTTATGATTATAATTCTGTGTTTTATGTTGTTCCCAAATTTCCATTTTAATAATTATCATATTATAGACTTCCTAATAGTTCATGTTAATGGTTACTAATTTTTGTATTCCCTGTTAATATGACTATTTTATAATATGTATTACCTTACTCCATGTTAATTCTCTTTTTTGGATTTATATCTCACCCCTTTCTAATTTATATCCCCAAGTTATCTTGTGCATCATTAAAATCAGTGGAATATTTAAATGAATATAATGGACGTTTTTAATTATGTTTTTGTATCCAATGTTCAAGGTGTTACTATATATACCTAATTAAAACATACTATATACTTATTAATCATTTGGGTTTTAATATTTTTTGTTTTATGTAATAAATCATGAATTAGTGTATATTAAAGGAAATTATTATAATAGTTGGTATCTGAGTAAATGTTTATTTATTTTCTGGATTATGAGTAGAGAACTATATAAAAATCCTTATGGATAAGACCATTTATAAAAATATCCATCATTTTTGGTAAGTATTGAGTACGTCTTTTATCATGAATATAAAACCATTTCTGTATACTATAAGTTGTTGTGGTTCTGAAATAGATGTACCTAGGGGAAACATCTCAGATAAGGTGTGTTGGGAATGTCTTGGTGTAACTCAATAAAAAAGGGATTTACTACGCAACCGGTTTGACACTCCCAGGGGATAAGCTTTGAGAAATTCATAATATCACTAAAAACCAATATTATGTGAATAAAAAAATAAACATAACAATCCATTTTATGAAATTGATCACGAATAACATAGATTAAGGCCTAGAAATTTATAAGTTAGGTAATCAATGCATCTTATATGTTATCCCCTTCATTTCATTGGATTACCTTATCTATATTTAATATTTTAATAATAATATCCCCTTATTTTAATTTTATTCATGCCAATTTTGGAAAATATGAGAAATCAGTTAAATAATCATTATGATGGGTAATGTGATGACTACCCCAATGAGATTCCAAACCCAATGGGATAATGAATCATGAAAATTATGACAATATTCTCATAGAATAATTAGAAAATGAATATAATCATAGATCAATATGAGGGATCAAATCCCCTTAAGGGAGAAGATGCTACGAATGATACCTTTATGCAACAAATGACTATGAGATTCAATGGAATATATGATCCATTAAATGAGGAATAGTGGATGAAATCCATTGAAAAACATTTTATATCCTTCAATGTTCCAAAAAATAGATGGTTATGCTAGATATTTATCATATGGAGGGTGAATTTAATCAGTGGTGGAAATTGATCAAGAATATGATTCTTGGAGAAGATACTGAATTGATGGTGTAGAAGGAAATCAGAAAACGATTTTTCAATTAATACTTTCCTTCCACATTATATGTTAAAATAAAAACTTATTTTCTTTCCCACTAGAAAAATGTTAACAAATTAATCGCGGAATGTGAAGAAAACACCACCATACATGCACAACTCACCTCTATATTTGATGTTTACCCAAAATGAAAAGTTCAAAGCTTCCTTGGGGGAATAAAACGTAGTCAACCAAAATATCTGGTGAACAATGAAATTCATAGCTATTAGGAAATTTCATGATGTGACCTCATAGTCGAGGTGGAGATTTTTGAATCTCAAGGGTATGACAATGATTAGAATTGTAAAGTGATGTTTAATGCTATATGTCCAATGGATAAATCTAAAGGTGCCACGAAATATCAAACTTCCCACTTATTAATGGTGTGGAAAAAAGAACCCTAGAAATTCGTATGGGTGTAAATAAACACTTTATGTGCGGGGACCAGTGAATGTTTTAAACTAATGCACTAGCCCAATGTTTTTCAGAGGAAACCAAAATCATCCAAGGTATCAAGGGTGAGTTGTTTCCATCATGTCTTCTAAGGTGGATCTGGACAATTAAGGGGTGAGAGGCACATCCGTTATTCATTCAATAATATAGAATTTAATTTATTTATTATGTTTTTATAAATTCCTTCATATCATCAAATTTTAGTAGAATTATTCAAACAATATCCCAAAACACGGAATTAGTTTTTCATTGAAATTGTGAAGTGGGACAGTTATTACATCCCAAGTATATGACTCCTTACTTGTCACAATTTATTGATTGAACCTCCTAGTTATTCATGTCATATTTTCTTTTTCTGTAATTTAATGAAATTTTGGTTGTGTATTTTATTTCCCTATATATAGCCAACCTAAATTTCCATGATAGGCACACACTCCATATTGTGAATCAACAACTAATTCTATTCATGTGAGAGGGGGAGGATGCGTCTTTATTAGCACAAACATCTCAATAATGGATATTTTTTCCTTATGAGAATGTATATCTATCTAAATGATTGATTAAAATTATTATACCATATTCAAAGAAAATCCTATTTTGATTGAATATGATGATGTGTATCCTGAGGAATTTCTTAGTCTTCCCCCTAGCCAAATGTTGGATTTTCATTCAAGATTATACATGGGGAGACGACACTATCCAAGAATCTATATAGAATAGTTATTTTGGAACATGAGAAGCTGAATAATAAAATATAGGAGATAATGGATAAATGGTTGGTACACCTAGGTGATTCACCTTGTGGTGCACTTGTCCTCTTTATCATCAATATGGATATGTCAATGTTCCTTAATATTGATTATCATATAATAAAAAAGATCATGATAAAGAACATGTATACTCTGCAATGGATTGATGACTTTTACAATAATCTTTATAGGAAAAATCAATTCACCAATGAGGATCAAAATTTAATATATTACCATATTAGGGCGATGAATGATTATATACTCAATACTTATTTTCATTGAATGTGTGAGCACTTTGAGTTCTGATATATTCTTTTTGGAATAACTAATCCTCCAAAATTACTTATGGACATTGTGAATAGAGCCTTTAATTATTACATTGAATTTTTTTTCTTTACTTATAGAAGATACATTAATGTGTCCCAAAACCAAGAAAGAGCATGATGAGAATCTAATCATTGTGAGATAGGCCTTTTGAACTGATAAGAATTATGAAAACTAAAACAAATGTGAGTTATGGTTGAAGGAAGTCTCATTCATAGGGAATATCATTACAATAAATGGGATATCATTTTATCCATCAAACGTATAATAAATTGTTGAATGGATGAGTCCAACATATATGATAGATATCTATAGTTTCCTTATGTTAGTTGGGTATTATTATTGATTTTTGGGAAATTTATCACAATTTCCAATACCTAGTATAAAGATAACTCGAAATGGAGTCATGTTATCTTGTAATGATTTTGGTGAAGAGAAAGTTATAGAGATTAAAAGGATACTCACCACAACACATGTCCTTAAACTGCCCACAAGTGGAGAAAGATTGATAGTATTTAGTTATGCTCTATAGAAGGGATAGGGTATTATTTTAATGAAAAATGAAAAATTAATATCTTTTGATTCATGATGTTGAATGTTCACAAATAGAAGTACCCAATACATGATATGGAGTTGGTTATAGTAATATCCTATTTGAAAATATAATGCAATTCTCTCATTGTGGATATGTGTGAAAAATATACAGAACATGAAATTCTGAAATATATATTAAAACATTAATAGTTGAATATGAACAATTAATGATTTATAGATCTCATTAAAGACAATGAATACTCAATTTACTACCATCTAAATAAGGAAAAAAGTGGTAGACACAATTTGTAGAACTTTTCAAGCTATTCTATCATTTATTGGAATTGAGAGGGATAGGATCTTCTTATATTATTAATGTATAGATATGGGAACCAAAATGGAATGAAAATCATATATCCTTTCAAAAATGATTGCTCAACTCTCCCTATATAAAAGGATAAAACGTTCTCAAATAAATGATATTGAAATTTAATATAATGTGGATACTATAAGAAAATTGAATCCTTGGAGTTCATTGTTAATTGAGAAGGAGTTATATGATTTGGGTCACAACTATTTATACCATATAATTATAAACTAAAGAATGAGTTTTTTAAAGATGAAAATAGTTCAACATTCCCCGTCCACCAAGGAAGCAAAAGGTTGTATCGATATCTCTACGAGAACTATTGGTTGTACAATATAAGGAAGGGTATCACAAAATATATATCAATATTACATCAATGTCGGAAAGTGAATGTGAAGAGGAAAAAATAAATGGGGATGATGAATCCAACACCCATACATACTTGGAATTGTTAAAACATCACCATTTACATTATAACCAGACTTCCTAAGACATATAGGGGAAATAATTTTGTATGGGTTTTGGTGGATCATCATTAAAATATTTCATAATTAATTGTAATTAGAGAGGATTACATAGTTGATCAAAATGTATAGTTATATAATTGAGAAGTGTTGAGGTTACAAGGAGAACCACTATCGACAATATCTGATCAATACCCAAGATTCAACCTTATGTTTTAAAAGAGTCTCCAAAATAACCTAAACCCTAAGTGAAAATTTAGAATGAATTATCACACTCAAATTGATGTAAATTTTGGGTAGACTATTCAAACACTTGATGAAATTTTGAAAGAATTCCCAATTGAATTAAAAGGTTATTGAGACTAAAAAATTCTTTCTAGCTAAGTTCTCTTAGAAAAAATAGTTTCCACTCGATCAAGAAAATTGCACCCAATGAATCTTTTTATGGGAAGAAGTCTATAACACATTAATTAATCAAAAAAGCAGGGTAACATAATCATATGGGTCCTGAAGTGGTTGAGGAAATGGTGTAAAATGTTAAGACCATTCAACATAATATCAATGCTTCCCATAGTTGATAAACGAGCTATGCTAACAATCATCGACAAGACCTTGAGTTTGATGTTTGAGACATGATATTCATTCACATTATCCAGGAAATAAAGTGTTCAGATTTGGGAAGAATAGAAATGATTTTCCATGTTACATTGGTTCCTTTGATATCCTTGATCGCATTGAAGTGGTGGCGAATGGACTATAACTCCCACCAAACAAATGTTAAGTACACGATGTATTCCTTGTATCCCTCTTGTGGAATTACATACCGGAACCATCACATGTACTCAATCCATAGGTTATAACATTGGGTATTAAACTTTCCTATGAAGGGTAGTTGGTGAAGATATTAGATCAAAGAGAAAAATTCCTACAAACAAACACAATACAACTTCAAACTGTCTTATGGATATACCAAAAGTTATAATACGCAATGTGGGAACCAGATGAGGTGATGAAACATAGTTACCCTAAGATATAAAATATTATGGGAAAATAAAATTTCAACTGTAAAAATTTCTCATGGGGGGATATTCAAATGGAAAGTCAATTATGAAATAAAATTCCCCTTTTAGTTTATTTAAATTTATTATTTTTAATATGGTTATAGAAAAAATATTCACTACTTTGGTATTATTAAATCCAATAAGATTTATTTAATTATAATGAATCATTACCATGTAAAACATATACATTGATAATTATCACATAATTAATATAAATATATTATTTTAATAAATCCAATTTATATAGAAAAAGTATGTGATGGCATCAACCAGTAGGATCATACCCTATAAATCCCATTTATCAGATTTTTTGAGGGGGATAATATCTCTAGGATTTTACCTTCACCAATCCCAAGATAATATCCAACAACTAAATAATAGGTGAAACTGTTTACTTGATAATTTCTAGTATATGTAGATCACAATCAAAACCATGTTCAATAAACAACCACATGAAAGTCACACCATAACGCACATTACTCTTAGAGAATTGGGTTGTATATTAATGGGATATGTTTGAAGACCCTACAAATATGAGTATGTAATGTATTTTTTATATAATAATGAATATATATTCATCTTATTAATGTTACTTTATAAATTATTTTTATTTTACTCCTTAAAACACAAATAGTATTTTTTCTATGATTCAAATTCAATTTAAGAATGTATTTCGATGAATTATTTTATTTATGAAATAATTAAAATTTTAATAAATTAATTTATTCAATAATTTTCATTAAATACAAAATATCATAAAATTTTTATAATGTCAAATGAAATTTTTATATTGGTTTAAAAACTGTTATTTGTCAAAAAAATCCATCATTTTCAATAAATATCTATTATTTTCATAAAAGTGAAAATTAAAATATTTTGAAAAATATTCATATCAAATGAATACTATTTTTTGAATCAATATTTCAACATTATTTTTTGGATAAATTTTAATAATTTTCTAATACATTCAAATTTTTGGTAAAAAATTAAATATCATATAAATATATCATGTCTATTATGGCATCATAATGTCTTAAAATTGATGTAATAAATACTATAAGAGGTATACAAGACCAAATCAATGTTATAATATTAAAATAATTTGACTCTAGGATTATTTGATTAATTTTATAAATCCCTAATGAATCCTAAAAAACCATTAATATATTATCCTATTTTAAAACCATTTTATTAAGAGTATGACTAAGAACCACATCATAAAGGGTAATATTTATTAACTTCTGACCATGGAATTTTAGAATTATGGGAACCAGTATCATTTTTCTGAAACCATGGGACGGTTTGTGGTTTTGGTTATGTTATTATATAAATTCCGAAACCTCAGTATTAAAGACATACCCATACTTTCTAATATAACCCTCCCAAGATGTCATTTATCTTCCATAAAACTCTTTGGATAAAATGCATACTCTGGCCTACGCACTCTAGATTCTTCCCAAGGAACCTCCATACTCTCAAGAATCCCATCTCATTCATTTGGAGGGACAAAGTCATGTAAGGGACCTTTTTCTTTCTCCTCCATATTCATGTATATTCTTTACCATATGTATTTAATATTCATTTCCTTATGATGGGATATTGATTTACAAATCCCCCATAATTTAAAATTGATTTCCAAATGATGTGAGATCACTTTCTCTTTCATCAACCTATTTTATGATTATCTAATTGATGACATTATGATGCAAATATTTCACCAAGATTTAATGCCAAAACAATTGTGAAATTAATATCATACCCACTTCGTATCAAGGGTATTAATCTTCATAAACATATACCAATTTTTCATGGGACTTACATGTATTTATTCTACAATACATTATCGTTGAATAAAATATGATTACGAATGAATCTATTTTGTATTATCTATGTAGCACACTTAAGCATGAGACTGAAATTAATGATACGGGGGCACCCAAAATCATATATTACTCCAATAAACTAGGTAATGATTAGTCTTATGAGATGTACTTTTGGGACAATGAGAAAACCTAATTCATTTATGGGAATTTTTTCACCATGATATATTGGAATTTTAACCTTCAACTATCTTTATGATATATCTTTTTATGTTGTTTCCACATTTCCCATGTTTTGGATATTATTCTATATCCTTCCTCATTGTTCATTTTTATTATTCCTACTCTTTTTATACCCCATTGACATGAATATTTTCTAACATATAATATCTTATTCCATATTTATTCCATTCACAGTATTTATAGCTCACCCCTTTATTGTTTATTCCCTCAGGTTATCTTATGTAGTTTAACAATCCACAGAATTTTTAGATACATGTTAATGGTGTTTTCAATAATGTTTTTCAATGATATGATATAAGTGTTATAGAGTGTACTTAATTCCCATACACACTTGAATTATCGAAATTTCAGGCTGTATTTCTTGTACTAATATATAAAAAATAATGAATTAATCTATAATAAAGTGAATAATAGTTATATATCTATTGGTTACTGGGTTATATACATGAAATATGATATCCACATCACATTTACAGACCTGTAATATTTCCATAATGTAGATGAGAAAACACATTCAATGTTATTAGTATCAGAACACCACAAAAAATACCCCATTATTCCTTTTCCCCATGTTGATTGAAATTTATTTTGTTTTTATAATATATTTTTATTTTAAAAATTCTATTGTGATGCTGAAGAATCTCATTTAATTTTTTTCTGTTCATTACATTTTTCCTTCATGAATGGAAACAAAAATTAATAGTGGAACCATATAAGAATGTTCTTAATTTCAATTTGAGATTGTATTTTTATATCTCAAATTTATAGAGTGAGAATTTATGAACATGACACTTATTATAATTTTGAACAATATTTTATATGTTATAAACATGTAACACCATTTCCTCAAGCCTTGGTTTTGAGGGAGTGGAATCAATTCATCCAACATTAAATGAGGTTGAAATGATTTATGAGTGTAGTGGATAGAAACTAATATTTTCAACCATTTTTTATCTAACTTATCATTCTTTATGATACACCCAATAATGGATGTACTATTATCTATATGGAAAATTAAGATATACATTCTTGTTAGTAAATAAGATATTGGTTTCCTGGATCAGTTCACCATCCATCCTTCTGAAACTGATTTTGAAGACTTATAACCATGAAGAAAAAAATTCCAACTATTGTGAGGAATATTCTATATTATGTACTGATCATAAAGGTAGTGTTACATACCTGTTATTTTACAATGGATATCCAAGAATTGTTATTATCAATGGTCATGCTTCTAAAGAAAAAAAATCCTTATGGGTATCATCACTATATTATATCCCTTAATATAATCTAAAAACAATTAAAGAATGTCTCTCGGTAGCTGAATTACCAGTTATGTATAACTAATATATAATTAAAATGATTCCATGAAATATACATATAACAACAAGTATATAGATACTTGATCCCGATATTACTATCAAATACTAGGTTGTGAGAAAATGGGTTTCACATAATGCATATGCTATCAACATATTGAAACCATTACAAAGGCTTGTATTTAATTTGTAGAGACATAACCTAGTATTTTATGGACTTATCACATGTGGTTATATCTACCCTAACTTTTACACTCTATTACATCAATTTTTCACCTTATAAGTGGATTTGGTGACATGAGAATATTGTGACATACAATTTAATCTATCTGACCATCACATGGAATCCCTATATGGTGATACTATGGAGATTCATTATTTTGTTTCTGAGTAAAAAAACATCAATATTGGATAGTTGTTTATATTTCAATACTACAGTAATAAGAGGATCATGTGGATAGATATAAGGCACAATTACTATTGGAAAAATTCTGGGTTTAATCCATTGGGAAAACGAGCAGAGAGTTTAATTTTTATATCAAATGAACACTCTAAATCAACAAAGTAGAATCTATAAAATTTAAAAACCATTAAAACAACATCAAGAATTTTTGTTGGGTGATTGGATTTTTTATGAAAAACAATTGATATGTGTCTATAATATATATATATATATTATTCTTTGTCTATACTTACATGTATCATCAAGGAGAAACATTAAATGGTAGAGGCTCTTCTTTATTTTTACATATCACTAATTAAAGACACTTTTTTGTTTTATATTCATTCCTTGGGGTTTGTTCATATCAATTATACACTCATAATAACCCAAAATATTTTTGGATGAAATAAAATCATGTTAATATGAAACCATTTGAGCATTGAACTAAATGTTTAGGAAATCAAACATGATGCTAAAAATGATTGAGTCAAAAAAAGGCCCCTCAATGGAATCGGTCACAAATTAATATAGGTATATTATTCCATCACCATAAAACTACTACTATTCCATTTTGATGAGTGATATTTTATCACACATTTTTAAGATTATATTGGTGTAACTTAAGAGACAAGTAATTAGTGAATAAATTCATAACATTTTCACTGTCCAGGGAATATAGTGAGATTATTTATGGAATTTTATAGGGTTTTATTATGCTCCATAGAATATTTTTACATTTTTTTCATTTACATAACTTTTATATATGATTCTCATCAGGGATAACTAACAGGAATACCATATTTTTTTTTCTTATAACACTATTTTTGGGTTTTTTGACCAAAAAGTAATATTTTTACATTGGAATTCCAGGTTCTTGATTTTACCATAACTATGAAAATAACATGTGTAGAGATAAAAGACTCAAATTTTATCTAGAATATGCTCCATGGTTTTTCTTTGTGTAATGTTCTATGACTTTATCTATAGGTAGTTTATATTCATTCATGTTAGACCAATATAATGGTCCAATAGATTTGAAAAATTGTATCTTCATTTATGGTCATATTTATTTGACTAATGATTTCTTTAATCTAAGGTCATATATATTAAACTAATGAATGATAAAAGATGATGCTACATTTAATTAACCAATGGTTTGAGGTAACTTATTCAATGACATATGTAGGATACACCGAATGTGAATTGATAATGTCTGATTTTAATAATTTTGGAAACACCATGGATAAGTACATATTATTCATGTTTGTGATGCCCAATTACAGTGACCATAACCATAATTGATGATGAATATTAATTTTTAATGACTGTTCTAGTGAATTATGGTGAGACTTAAAAAACTATGATCTAGTGAGTATAGAAGGAACAGAAAGGGGAATTCAATTGATGGACATGAATCATAGGTCATTATGTCATACATTTTACAATGATGTGACGAGGACAACTCGATGTCTCTAATGGGGAATTGTATTTTTATCAAGGAAATGGTTGTGAAACAAATGTGTGTAAAATCAATGGCCCTAAATCTACATGAGTAATTATATTATAGACTATATAAGTCAAAAATAAATAGATTTAAATCAGGGGTGACATAGTCAGACAGGTATTCCATTTTTGACCATAAGACATATTCAAAAGTAGGATTTGTTTTTGGGATTTCAAGGAATACAAAGATAAGTGAACCTTAACCTCAGGATGAATATACTTTTGGTTGTCATGCTATATATGTCTAATTATGTATAGAATATTATGGGGTAGTATTGATACTCAAAACACTAGTTTCTCTTGGTGTTAGATGTTCTTATTACTATTTTCCATGAATATATGTGAAGAATCCAATATTTGCGACATAATGTACCCATAAAGAGAAATAAATAATCATGAAGGAATATTACCCATTATAATTTAATTATTATGTATGTGATACATATAAATGGTGGAGAGTTTTCATATTAAACTATTCCAATAATGTTTTATACAAAATTTAATATTATGAATCTTGGATTATTTTGATGGGAGTGTTGACCCGAATGGGGATCATTGGGAAAATATAGTTAACACCAATTCGAAACATGGGGGAGAGAATGTTAATCATATATTATGTCTCTATAATATAAAGTGGTTTCATGGAAAATGTATAGGAAATATGATCATGGACTATATTCAAAAAGAGGGGTCCACTATGATGATATCTGTGAGTATGAGAAAAAGAGGACCTTTTATGAACAAAATACATCTGGATGACTTTTCATGTTGGAGCAGCATATAAAGAGACATGTTCAGGGAACAGTTTTAATAGTCAAAATATATAGGTCCCACAGAGTCATAAATTATTATTTTATTCTAATATCCACGGATTGGTTTTGATGATTCAATTTCTTCATGAAATGATATGTGCTTTATGAAATTTCGATGTCCAGAATGAAAAATAGATGAATTTAGAAAATATCCTTCCATGATAATTTGGTTGAGGTATTATCGAAAGGTAGGGACTAAACCCAATGTGGCTCTCATAATGATTTATTTAAATATATATTTCTCATGTGTACAGAAGGTGGAATTTCATTATTCACAGCTATTATCGGGGTGATGAGTATTGGATTCACTAAATATCTCAATATAACATGAATTAAGTTGCACAGATATCACTATAACAATATCCTCATATAGATATTTTTTATTTTATGGGTGGAGGGAATCTTCTTTTGAATTTTTGGTTTGTCATAGGATAAGGTATATAGGAATTTATATATATCCCTTATTGATATGAATCACTCTATATGTATCCCTCGACAATATTTTCCTCCACATAGAATAGTTTAATGTATTTTATGGGGAATGAATTATTTTAGGAATATATTTTTTGTTTATGTAAGTCTTATAAATTGATAGATCTTTAATGTTGGGGACAAAGTGGCTAAAGATAATGGGACATCCTTCGTAGTTTTGAGTCTTAAAGGATGGATATCCATATCATAATTTAATTTCATGTATTAGGCATAGAAATAGTTGTTTTTTATCTTTATATTTTAAGGATGGTTTCATATGACTAGTATATTGAAATTGTATTTTAACATTAGTCTACTAGGATAAAATTTCTATTTTGTTTATAAACATTCCCCCATTACTTTCAGTTGGAAGTTTTAAATCATGTTTCTCATATTAATATTTTGAATTTATGAAAATTATTTCTTGAGAAACGTTGTATTTATATCCAATGTAATATTATCAACAGACATTATGACTAATTAATATGATCTATTTGAATAAAAATTTTCTATAACCTCACGCCCAATTTAATTTTTTTCAGGTTTTTGAGGATTATTCCTAGGATGTAATGGGTTTTTGAAAACAATAGTTTCTCTACTTAAAGGATCAAATATAAATGAAATTTCTTATTAAATTCTCACATGACTCCTTTTTGGCGAACCACTATTTTGTGTAGAGTCCAAATTGTTTTCCCATTCATATATTTGATATGATATAATAAATAATGATAATTATTAACTATATACAATTGATAGAAAATGGAAATTTTGAGAAAATAAAATTAGTACTCAATTGGTACTATTGAATATGTCATGTATAAAAGTGAATGTGGTACTACTTGATTATAGATATAGGATGTTGTTTAGAAAGACCTAAAATCGTGAAACAATGTATCAGGATTTGATTTCATATCTTTTTTCATCATATTATATAGTGTAATGAAAATTGTTTTATTAAAAGCCTCTATTTTTTCATTTTTTACTATATGGTAGCATGATGAGTTGTTATATTGAAAACCATATTACTGATATAACCTTTAATTTTTGGAAGATAAGAAATTAGTTACATTATACATAAATATTTTAATGAGGGAGAAACCATATTTTAATAATTTTTGTCATTATAAAAATGATGATATCTATTTTTCAACTTATATCATAGATATAAGCTTAGACCAATGGGAGAGGAATTCGTTGTGAATACGTATATACATATACTATCTAGTTATTTACAGGGGATATGGCCAAATGAATATTTTTACTAGATATAAAATTACCACAAATATTTGGATTTATTCAATAATTATAGTTATAGGTTACTTATTTTGGAAAATATCTTACTTGCATGACATCTCTTGGGGAACTCTATACAGTCATGTGTCATTGATGCCCAAAAATATCCAACACAATTGATTTCATTAGAAGTTATTGTTCCCTAAATAATGAGAATAAGAATCACATAATTGGGTTTTCTATATGATTATGAGAATTTCTCACCCTTCAATTAAATAATAGAGAAATCAATCTATGACTCATTTTCGATGAAATTTTATGGATTTTGAAATTTATAATGGGTGAAGGTGACTTCCTGTCATCATATATTTTTTTAAATATATGTATAATGGATTAATATTATTATGTAAATAATATAATATGGGGAACATCTATATATTCAGAAACTGGCCTTGTTCAGGGGGAATTGACATTATCCATATCTACCTTATTATTGACAATGAAATGTGTTACCACCAGACTAAGAGAAATGGTGATGATTGTTTTTTCATGTTCTGGATCTCAGAAGGACGATGTGAATTAGCTAATAAATCATCCAATGAAGAATGTAAATATTTCACATGTATCAGTGTTTCATATGTACATAAATGTTCTATTAAACCTCATACATAGTTGAACTAGGGAATAAAATATTACATTTTATGGAATAATAAACCTTAATCTACCTAATTTCCAACACTGAATACCATTTTATTTTCTTGTGTGGTACTAGTATCTATAGGTCCAATTCCAATATGGAAATAAGGTATTGGTATTTTTCTTCATTTTTTTTCAAACATTTAACAATAGTAATAATCAATTAATAACTACATTGGTTAGTGAGATAAATATGACTCTTTGAGAACCGTTCTCTTTATTATACCCTAGTTCCTGATTTATTATCTATGATTACATATAATACACCCAATAATATTGATAAATATAGTTACACTATGAATTAGTTTCATTACACTAAAATATAAAATAGGTTGTACATAGACATTATTTAAAAAAATTAATATGCACATATTATTCTATCATATTTAAAACTATAAAGGATAACAGGGGGACATTCATATAAAAAGACATTGTTATAAATCCCAATAAGGAAATAAACAAGGAATAACATGAAAATGTATTACTTAATAGAAAATAGGCATAGAAACGAGACATAAAATGTATGATAATAATAAATGTAAATAATAATTTATGATTTTGCATGGTAAAATTAATACAACATGAAAAATTTGGAACCAACATTAACCATGGAATTATAAACATAGGTCGAGGATATATACCAATACATCATCGTGGAAAAAGTACCATGAGGTATTCGTTCACTCTATAATCCATTAAATTAATTCAAATGAGAAAAAAACAATACCTACTACATTGGAGTGCTATATAATTCTCGATATACACATCACATTCATATTTTTCACATTCTTAAGTGTGAAAAATAGATCATACAAAATTAAAACATTTTTCAACAAAAAAATATCCACGATCTTGATGTGTGAAATAAATAAATTTGTTTCCCAAATAAAATAAGTATTAGTACATTAATTTTAACATCCTTGATAGAAAATGGCTATGGGTATTCACTATATAAATTGTTTCATTGGAAATCTAGGTGAAATATTGGTAGGATATGGATAGAACATAAATATTCATAAAATGGTTTGGTTAGATATGAAGTCATATGTATCATTTTTAAATAGAATTTATATTAAGGTAGTTAAAATATTATATCACAAAATTAGGAATATGGAATAAAATATATTAAAAGATGAATACTTTTGAATAAAGTGGAGAATGGAAGGATCACATACTAAATTCCGGCATAGTAACAAGTGTACATAAAGGTTCATGGGAGGGATTAATTACTCTGAGAGTGGTATATCATAATTTATAAACTATATGGATTGAATTTGGGATATTGAAGATTATATTCATTCCTGAATAAGTGGTAATTAAAATTCATAACATAAAATATGTACATGATAAAAAAATGGGAGTGGGATATGTCTTACCTTGAGAGTGTTTTTTAAAAAGAATGGCTGGAGATTCGTGAGAGAATTAAAGAACCTTGAGTGGAATCTAGAGAAGTGAGGGTATATTAGGGATGTTCATCCAAAGTTTTGAGTGAATATAAAGGGGATATTGTGTGGGTTTATATATGAAATTTTTGGGGAACCATTTATCATTTCTAAAACAAAGGTTTTAGACTCCATATGATATTTTACAAAAACCAAAAAACATCCCATGTTTTTTTGGAAATTGTATCAGAAAAAGAAGAGTGGTTTAAATTATTTTATAAGAACAACTAAATAACATATTTAAAAAGTATCCTTAGTGATGGGGAGGTGAGTAATGTACTTCAAAATTGATTTTCAAAACATTTAAATATAATATAGGTATTTAATGATTCATAATGGCCATATAAAATAAAACAAATAAATTAATAAAAAAATTATTTTAAAAATTATTTTTGTATCTTGGATACCATTTATAGTATTTATGACATCATTTTTTTCATTATTATGTCATAATACATAGAGTATATTTTTCCATATTTAATTTTTAATGGAAAATTCATCTATCGTATAAAATTATGAAAAAATAACCATTGCATAAAATAAAAATTATGATTCAATAATTATACATATTTTATGAAAATAATATTCTAAATATTTAATTTTTTCTTTTAAAATAGAATATTCATTTATTTAGAAATGTTGTGTTTCTTTACAAAATAGTTTTCGAGCACGTATAGAAATAACATTTGACTTCACAAAAGTTATCTGATAATTTTTATTTATTAAAATATATTTAATAATAATATTAAAATACTATTTATTTCAAAGATACATTAATTTATTAAAAGTACATCCTTAATTTAAATTACATATTTCACGAAAATATAAATTTTTATGGTTTGAAAATATAAATCATTAACATTGCAATAAAATTAATATATTAATAAATTAATTATTATATAAAATATACATATTCAAATTACTCAATTCGTCATACATATTATTTTATAAAACCAGAAATCACCCTAAGGTTATGGTAGGAATGATCTTAATGGGCTTCAACTTCTCCCTTAAAGAGTTTTTGTCCATCATAAATTATCAAATCGTAGCTTGTTATGTGTCAATTAAAAAACCCAATGATGTTATATCCCTTAGATTCTCTGATAAATGGGATTTATAGGGCGTGAGTCTACTAGTGGTGGTTATCAAGTCCTTTTTCAGTGGAAATTTGATTTATCAAAACCTTGTATTTATTTAAATTATATTTATCACTATTCAATGTCTATATTATCAATGGTATTGATTCGTAACGGTCATTTAAATAGTATAGGATATAATAAAAAACAATGTTCATGTTCTTTGTATATTGATAATAAATAAAAAATTAATTAATTTACTAGAGGAAATATATTTATTAATGTTCATGTCATTACAGACTCCCAAGTTAGCTCTATTGAGTTTGGGGTTTTCAATTATTTCCCCTTTAATGCTTCTAAGAGTGTCATAAAACAACATCACCAATGTCTAGGGGATTAATTTAATAGAGAATAATTCATTATTATACTAATAAACATCTACTGGTGTGATTTATAGAGAAGTATTCACAATAAAAAAATCATTTAAATAATGTCCCTTTACAATTTTTCTTTATATGAACAGGATATCAAACTGTTACATGAAGATCAATCACCATCCCAAAAATCTAATAATACATTGTAATGTTGATGATATATTTGATTAGTTCATTTTTAGAGACCAACTGGACCTTATTTTATATTATATAGTGCCTTAATTTCTTGAATGTGGATATTAATGCAAGGAAAATTTTCCAGATATCAGAATATGGTGACTCCGTACTAAGCATGGTTTTATTCAAGAAATAGAGACTAATTTATGAGCGTACATAATTCATTTCTGAAATAAATTCACCTACTAAATGCCTCAAATAATTCAAATAAAATATAAGTGGATTTCCTTCAATGAGGGGTTCATCATTACTAATGCTCTAAAAAGAAAAATCTTGAAACTAGAAAAATATTCTAGACAATCAATACTCCACTAATTGGTGAATTCATTTCCCGTCAAGTTAGAGTTGTGTAGAAAATATCCTGGGATATTTTCTATGATGTGTTGGTTGTATTTGAGGAATCCAAAAATTCCACACATCAATTTTAGTTTATGATGTCATGAAATGTGAAGGATACCCTAAAATTCCTCAATATAAAATTCAATTCCATGATGGAACACTCTAATGTAATGGAAAATTCTAGAAGTAACACTTAAATCACATTTCAGAGGCTTTATCATCAGGATATTACACTATAAATTATTGAAAATAATCTCAATATTAATAATATTAACATATAACTAATTATATTTTACCACCAGGTCATCAATAAAACATTCAACAGTCATCCCCAAAAATGGTTTGAAAATGAAATGCATGGTGCATTAATATGTGGAACAAGTTCTCGTAAAACACAAAAACATTTCTTAATTTAAATATATGCTTTTTAATTCCCTAAATATAGTGGCCAATAAATCTTTAGGATCTAATTGGATTTGGATGTGTAATAAGTATCAATCCAAAAATGATATGGTAGGATATTTGGTAGTTACGTGGTCCAGGTTTTCTAAAATATGGACTAGGAAATCATCATTTGGAAAATAATAATTGAGGGCCCCGAAGATTATGAAAACTATGATATGTATTATCCTATTTATGACTAATATACTATTTGAAAGCTATTTCAGATATTTTATTTCTTGAATGAAGTTGTATTTTATAATTTTATCAACCTCATATTCAACCATATAATATTAATTTAGATACATTATTCTGGGGTTCTTCTTGTAATAATAATGACCCTCTGGAAAACCCATGTTATGGGTAGGTATATTGGGATTAAGGATAAAAATTTATATATAATTATAGGTGAACACATATTTGTGCTAAATCATAAAATATGTATACAGCTGTAGTTCATTGGAATTCATGACATCACTTATTATTGTTCTTCATAGCACTTCCTCTAAAACCTGACATATTTCAATGAGATCATAAATAGTGGTGGAGACGCATTTTTCAAATATTCAGTTTGTGTATTTATTATCCTCTTATTATTCCTTTTTTCCTCAATTTTATGATAAATGGGTGATTATGGGGAATCTATAGAGATAGATGATAAGTTTATGTCATCACTATTTTCAATAGAAGTCTTAGAGGATTCCTACAATTCATAGTGTTTCTCTTCATAAGAATACTTGTTAGAGATATTTTCGGTGCATTATCATTCTCCCTCCTATTCATCGACATTAGGAGTAGAAGAGTTGTGAATATACACAAATTCGATCAATTAAATAGGATTATCATAATATTTTGTTGATCATATGAGAGTATATTATTATTTATTTGATGACATATCGGTCTACAAAGACTCTAGTGATGAAGTGAGGGAATATTTATTGAGGTAGTTATCACCCTTAAAAGAATGAGATACATATACCAATTTATTAGGCTCGACTGATATGATCGATATCATGATGGAGATTAATTAATTTCAAAAAAATTAACTTGTTTCCATGATTTTATTATTTGGAAATATAGAATCATTATAAATAACATTAAATAGGTTAATCACAGTCATTTCCAAAAAAAATTAGAGAGGTAACCTGATCAAAATTTTAAATCATTTCCAATTTTTATTTTTTATTTTGAACCCTTATTCGATTTATTGATACTCAAAAGATTAAATAAGAGCCATATCAGTTTATAATGTCAATATTTATTAACCAATATAGTATTTGATAATTTTATTGGATGCTGAGGGAAATTTTTCATGCCGATGAAGCCAATGTCTCCATAAAAAACATTTAATATATATAAATTCAGGAAACAAAAAAATAATAATAAGATAACAGTTCCAAGAATTGTTCCATCAGCATAATTGAGCCATGATGTTTTTTATAGATTTTTTAATAACCCTAAAATGTTAATTAAAATGGGGAAAAATTCATAATAACCCAACATTCAGAGATTAAAACCCATAATTAGGTAGATTGGTGAATATTTTTCAACGAAAACCCATCATGTTAAAATGTTATCTCTCTTTACAGACACAAAAAAGTATTGATGTAACCCTATATGAATATTTTCTTATCCATGTCTTTGAACGAAAAGAATGAATTTCATTCAATGAGATCATTCTCTCTATGATATACTTCATTAATAGTTAATTCTTCGTTGAACATCCTTGGGATTAATAAGGAATCCAATATTTGTTCCATGATCTGTTTTTATAATTCTTTGGCAACCAAGATTAAAATATTGGCTGTAATTATAGATAAATGTCACAATATGTCATATTTTTTATTCTATAATATGTACATCAAACCTAGAGGTCTCTCCATGGAATTATTATTAGGGGATAATGTTTTTGAGGTAGATGGATACGGTGCATTAATTGTAGTTTAAGGAACACATATCCCAAATAGCTGGGGCCGAACTGCTCCACCCACTCACCAAGGTTGATAAGGGGATTTCACATATTTTAGTCCATATTCCAAAATATTTTGGTTTTAATGAACATTTAATATTATTATTTTTCCTCTATTCCTGTACACGGATCATCAAAATACTTTTAGGTGGGTCTCGTGTAAACTTATGTCTTCGATAATGATATTATTTGGATATTGGGTCCTGCCAGGAAAATATCTTCCCCAATTATATAGGCTTCTCTGGAATCTACCACTGAAACAATGGTCAAGTATGATGACCTTATGTTTTTATGCATTCTCATCATCAGAGAAGGTTACTTATAAATAAACATTGATAACTAAAATGAAGGGTAGTAGTTCATCTGAAGAGGGTCCCATTTTGTAGGTTGGTCCTCATTCTCCCATGTTCACGTTTATGAAATCTAAAAGGTTCAGATGAAAATTTTAATTAATAAATATTGATCATCCTATACTTTTCCCTTGACATTATAGTCACATCATCTAATAAAATACCTACTATTAGAGTATTTTACATCCAATGTATATCTTCTCACAACAATATAAAAATCTATGGTCACAGGTATCTTGTTTATTTGTTCCTTTAGGATAAAATGAACTAAATTGGATGTACTTCTAGCCATCCAATTATCAAATCTCCATGGAAACATACCGAGGTCTTATTTTCATCCCCATTCTTCTTTCAGAGTTCCAAAAACTTATTCCACTTGTTTGAGAATGTTTCATAGTTTTACATATATGGAATTAACCATCTTCTAATTAATATATTTAAAAAGAATGTTTAATGGGTTGGTGTGGAATAATGTCTGGTGGAGTGGGAAATCAATAAAGTAGATCAATGAGGACAACTTAATCATGTAAAAATTTATTTAATAACCTCAATAATTAATTCTTAATAGCTTCTATGACGTATCAAAATATTTCTCATCTTAGAAGGAATAATTTTTTCCCTCTCATTCATTTACAATGTGATCTTATTGATATTCCTCTATCATAAAATGAATATTTTTATTTTTATTACCATTCATGATGATATTCTACATGATATATTTTAGGCTTTGGAACTGGGGCGAGTATCATTGATTTATTATGTGTAATAATTGTAGTTTCTGAATTTCCAGTCATTTTCCATTTGACTATTTGAGTTCGTCTAGAACTATTTTTTCGTATTACAATAGTTTCTTCCAAAAAATATAAAATTTTAATACTTTCATGGAATTAATATTGATATTTCAGTTTAATGAGAAAATCTTTTATCTCATCAAGAATTTTCTCTACAAAAAAGTCCCAAAAGTTATTGTTGGTGAAATTACATATTGATGGTGATGGTCAATTTCTTACACATAAAAATGAATTCCTAGAAACTATAATTCTAACATTATTTAAATATTTATATATAAATAATTTCTGAATTTTAAAATGTGGAGATGAATTGATAAATAATATATTCCAGATTCTATTCCTTTAGATGAATTACCAGGTTAGAAAAATTTTATACCATATATATGCTAGTCCCAAAAAGTTTTTATAATGAATATGGGTTATAATTCAAATTATTTTTGAAGGTTTCCAATCATAGGACCAAATAAATAAATAAAGTGAATATTTTTTCACATTGGGGACAATTTTGCATTAAAAATTTTTAAATTTGAATTGTAATTTTCAGGTTTTAGATGTGATTCATTCGAGCAATGGGTGTGATGCACAAACTCTATTTTTATTATCACAAACATCCACTCTATGGTATTTTATGAATATATTAGAAACTCAATAGTGTTAAATGTTTCTAATGGGGTGGCTAATTTGGTTGGGTCAAGAGGATCCATAACATGGGTTGTGATAGGTAGGTCCTGACATGGTGGCCCTACATTTGATTGTGTATAATATCCAATATGGGTTAATTTGGGGTAGTTTCTTGAAAAACACATGGTTACATCCCATATAAGATGAATCACTACAATTATTTGTTCATTAAACATAATGATGCTTGATATTAGGTTTCATATAAGGTGATAGACTTAGATATACTATATCTAGAACTCTATGATCATCGTATCAAGGGATTAAAAGGGTAATGTGATGCTCTTGTTTAGTAATATAACTAACCAAAATATTACCTCCCAGTAACTTTGTGTTGAGACTCCAGAACTCCTTTATTTATGACTCATAGATAGTGAGTATTTCAATGATTGCATAGGATAAAATTCATTAGGTAATATGTGAGATTTTTCCGGATATTTAAGCTTTTATTATTATTATCATTGAATCAAACTACGGAGGTGGTAAATAAAAATTTTAGGGATCCCCTAAATTTTTATATTTACCTCAATTTCTAGCACCAAAACATTCTAAAAATAATTTGATGTGGATCTAATTTTTAATAGAAACATCCTCATCTTATTCACCTATACTGGACTCAAATTCAATATCATCTACATCTTATGTACTGATGATGTTTACCAATAAATAATGTGTTTCTAGTATCATATAATCATTTTAGGAATAATGAATCCCATCACCCATGGGGAATATATAAAGTATTCTATTTTAATCCCTATAATTGGTCAGCCTCTTGATGAGAATATTGGGGTTTTGACATCAATGGGGATTTACATTATACTTATTTGGACTCCATTGAGAATATTTTTTGGAGGGTAATCTGATGATAATATTTAGATTGCCTTTTCATATGGGTCCCCATAGAAAAATACCAGTCGTGAAATGACTAAAGTGTTTGGGGATTTTTTGTGACATACCTCCCATTCAAGAGAATACTTGAATAAATGGGTGATGTGTAGGTTGTGGTAAAAATTTTCATATCCCAACAGTATGGGGATAAACGGGTTCCCCTCTTTGAATAATTTTGACACGTTTTTAAATTGAAGACCTTTTCGATGGAAGTTGTGGTTAAAATAACCTAATTCCTATTGCCTTGGTCTTCTCCGATACTATTACTACAACAAAAATCTATACTTCCCTCTTTATCATGTGAATAATTATCCAATAATTATATATATTTCATTGATCTTCTGAATATTAATTGATTTCTTCAAGATGTAGTGTTGTCTGATGAAATTTTTGTCTTCACAAATAAGATTCTTCATTAACATTTTCATAATAATGATTTTGGAGTCTTTTTATGAATTTCTCCTATCATGTTTAATGTTTAATAGATTTGGTCATTGATAATCCTTTTGATCATATAAATGATTATGTGAAAAGAGTAATCCTATGAGAAAGCCCAATGAAATTAAATTGAAAGGTATTAATTTTATAAAAATGTTTTGGTTGTGTGGTGAGGTTAAATAAGAAGCCATATGTTCTCCACATACTCTGATATGTATGCATGCTAGAGCGTCTGAAATGAACTAACTTATATTGCTCAAATAATCAAGGCATATATATTGAGGATTCTCATGATTCAATCCTTATTTTAGACCTCGTAAAACTTATTTTGTAGTAAAACTTTTTTTCAATAAAATTAATTTATTTCTATGTTGTGGTTTTCAAATCCTTAGTAAGGAATGAATGTCACTCTTAAATGGAAACTATTCATACATATATTTAAATAAACATGACGTTAAAATCATCTGACAAATATTCTCTAAATAATTAATAAGAGGTACCTATAGGGTAAAAATGAAATAAATATTTTCATAGATTAATTTTTTAATTACAATTAATGTGATATATCCTTATTATCTGAGATATTATTTCACATATTCTAAAAAATATAGTAATTTACATCTATCATGTTGTAGGGATCTGTGAAATCCCACACGATTTTGTAAATTTTTATAAATTATTTTTTGATTTTGGGTTACATGAAACATTGATTTTATCTTTTTTATATGGAATAGTAATTTTGTTTGTGTTACACACAATATGAGAAAGTATTTTAAAAAAAATGTGTTCTATATCAGTAAAACAAATAAACTAATATTGGTTGAGTGTTTTAGATAATATTTTAAACTATATATTCGATAAACAATTTAACATTGATATTACGTGTTTTATAAACAAGATATATGAATAAATCATTTTTTATGATTAAAAATATTATTTTTCAATAAATCAGTTTTTTTCTTTTCATGGTGCGCTAATTATAAAACTAATTTATTAAAATTTCATAAAATTTATTGGAAAAAATAAACTTAATTCATTAAATTTTCATATCAAAATTACTTTAGTGTTTGTTTTTTTATATTTTCAAAAAAATTATTATTTTTTTTGATGAGTGAACTATATGAATTTTTTTATGACAAATGATTTTTTAATAACTTATATACAACGTTAAATTAAAATTTTAATTGTATTTGAGATATTATTAGTTCATGTAAAAATCTTTCAATACAATTTATTCCATTATAAAAAAATTCAGATTTTAAATTAGATACAAAAACATTGTAAACTTCTGAACATTTTCTCTTTGAAAACACACTATCTCATTATTAATATAGGATTAATTCTCAATTAAATTACGCCTCTACATTGAATTAAATTTTAATAATTTGATCCCATATTCGTAATTAGAAATATTTATATTTTTAAATAATGTTTACATATATTTTAACCACAATTATTATTGAAAATAAATAAAATTAATTAATGTGATTAAGCATAAATGGGGTTTATACATTACATGGATTTATGAAAAAATCTATATTACACAAGAAAATAATTTTTGATAAATTATTTATATTCCATGTATAGAATAATTAGGTATAAATTATCTAGTGAATATCTTTTTAATTTTATTATTAAAGGATAAATTACCTACGTAAATAAAAAGATACAAGTTACCATGGTGAAATCAAAATAGAGAAGAATGAGTAAAATTAATGACTAAGGAATAATATGATAAAATGTATTTCATTTTGTTCGGTGGAGGTTTTTCTCACCAAAATAATACATTAAAACCATTTTTGATCAATTTTTTAGAACACGATGTAATAGTGGCCTCGCAGAAGAGAATACGTTTGGGTATTTACAAATCCTCCCCCCCCCCTCAATTATAAAATTCACACACGCCTGAATTTATGCCCACCTTTAAAGTAATTTGGATCGAAAAAACCTTCTCATATCAATTATAAAATTACCTTCCCTCATAATATAAACCTTATTTTTTTTTGAGTAAATCTATCTTATAAATGATTTTAGTGCAAACATAAGGAGGATACATGAAGAAGAGGTAAAATTAGAAAGTAATAATTTTTTTTATTTATTAATCCACATCCTTAAATTATTTTTTATATCATGGATATATAAAATATAAAATTTTTATGTTCAATTAATTACCTACATCATATCCTCTTCCATAAAATGGTTACCAAATCACGTTTCATGTGTACAATAGAATACCACCTCGTGAACTAATGTCATTAAATTTTTCATCACCACATCTCAAGGATTGTAAAGATGATGGATTTATTATTTATATATTATTTATAAGATATTTATTATTCTATTATGATTCTGTAATTTTTATTTCACATATACCATCATAATCTCCACTATTTGGGAATGTGATAATGTCATTTATGTGTACGGTGGACTACTTCCTCACAGAGCAATGTGATTCATTCATGCTTTTCATGAAATGTATTAAGGTTGGGTTTAATAAAAATATGTGATAAATATGAAATAAAAATTTTTATTTTATGAATATATATATATATATAATTTTGGTTTCTTTTTTTCAAACCATCCAAAAAATTGAAATGATGTTCATGTGTATGTACGACTTACCGCCTCCTTGAACTGTGCATTTAATTATCTATATATAATATTTATGGATTACTATAAATACAAATATACTTAATATATATTATGTTTATATATATTTTAAATTATGGAAATGATGAAACCAAGATCAAATTAAGAGGACAAAAAAAGTAGAGAATAAAAACATCTACGAAAAAGTATGTTGTTATTACCCAAAACCTAAAATTAACATGGAATGTTTAACATGAGGGTATTATAGGGGGATAAAATTTCATATATGGTATGATAAATATGATTATGGTTATTTTATATATGTATGATAAACATATAATTATTATAAATTAATTTTGAATGGTTACAATGTGAGTCTTTAATTAAGGAAAGGAATTTCGTCTCACCATTACATTCTGTGAGACAAATTTCATATTCACCATATGGTTCTTTTATGTGGTGTATATAATACCCAATAAATTATTTAATGATTATTATATAGGAAATAATTTTTCATTACATATCTGTTTTAGGATCTCTCTTTAATGGGGTTTATAGTTCACAATTTCACAAATCAAAAGTATTTTTCTTAATTTTATTTATTTGAGTTGTATGTTTTGTTATGCACATAAATGATGTCACAAGATGAATATATATACACATTGGCATGTGATATCATCAATTTATTTATTCTCATAATATTTTAGGTTCCATTTTATGTTATTCTATCATGGGGCTTTTGATATAATGATAACAAATTGGTAAATATTTCATGTTACAATCTCATCATTTATAAATATTATATTTTATTATTTCTCTATTATTGAGATATCATGTTCAAGAAAAAAACAATTATCATGAAATTTAGTATCCTCTGAAAATTCATTATATATTTATTTAATGGAATGATTTTCATCTCTTTTTTACTTAAGATAAAAAAATTTATAAGTTAATCTATCACAATTTCACTATATAGTTGGAAATTTATTTTCTTCATAAAAACAGTTTTCTGAAAATTATTTCAAATTAAAATAAAATTATATTTTAAGCTCATTTTCATGAAAACTGATTTATAAAATGATTTTTGTTTTAATTTATTCTCAAATTATCATTTTTTGTTTCAATGGATATTTATAAAAATTTTATTTCAGTTATATTCAAATCATCCATTAAAAAGTTTTGAAGTTTATGTTCAATGAAAAAGGTTTTAAAAATTTTAGTTTTTCAAGAATAATTTTTTCCAATCAGAGGGGGTTTTTTCCTCAATAATTTTTTTCTATTATTTCAAAATATTATTTTATTGTTTTTAAATTATTTTTTCAATAAAAATGAATTTTATAATACTTCATGTATTAAAATAAGTTATTTTCAAAGAAAATATAGTTTCCTTAATAAATGAAACAAATATTCATTCATCATTATTCTCCATTTAAGATTACATTTTTTGAGGTTACTTATACTTTAATTGGGATATAAACCAAGGATTCCATACTTATTATTTAAGTAAACTCTTATGTTCATAATGAGTAGTGGTTTATAAAACTCATTTCTCCTCCTAAGGTTGTACCATGATAAAATTCTTATGAAACCTTCTTCCTTTTACATGGGTTATTCTTTCATGATATGATTAGATTTTCATTAAACCAGATTATGTTATGACTAATTTTTTTTAAAACTCATTTATTTTTATTGGTTATGATTTGATAAATATTTTATGATAAGGTCGACGAAATATGTATGGATTTAATTATATGATAGGTGGGAACTATATATCACTAAAGTGAATTAGGTAAAGATTCATATCCCATGATAAATAAATTGAAGGAATAGGGATTGGACTAGGTTCTAAAATGAATGACTATAATGGGTGGTGAACATGTTTCTATATGATTGGACATGAATAGGGATTTAACCCATGTCATTTTGAATAGAGTAGAATGGGCAGAGGACATGGTTGAGTAAGAAAGAGATAAAATGGCTTGTGAAATCCATAATTAAGGGAATTTATACACTCTGATTTTCTTTGGATAAATCCTTTAATATTATGTAGTTATTAATGGACCTATATTTCAAGTCCATATTGTTATTCATGAACGCGATTACATGTTCAAAATGTTACATGTGAACTTGATTACATGTTCACAATTTTATTTGTGGAACTTTCTTTCATGTTCATAATGTTATGCATGAACCTAGTGGAAAGTAATTAATTTTATACGTGGGAGTTATTTCATGTAATTTTATTAATAAGTGAAATAATTTTTATTTACAGAAGTCCAAAATATTATATGATGATATATATTCCTCAAATTAACGTTTTATTAATATTTTATTCTCCAATGCCTCTTGTTCTTCGAATCCTTTATGGTAAATGTCTTATGAGCTTACATTTTGAATACGATGACTCATGTTTATAATCTATGAAATGATTGATGTGAGATTAATAATTTATGTTCATTATCACATACCTCTATGCTTATATTATGATTTCATATGACCATACATTTATATATCATATCTTAACCCTTACAGATACTTTAAACCCACCCGCTTTTTGGTTTCCTTTCCCCAGTTTATGATGAATTGGTTTTTATAGGGTATCTCTCTGAAGAGTACTAAATGTGAAGATATTTATGGGAAAAATTAAATATATTTCACCATATTTGATTGTTGCGTTCCATAATTTAAATGGAACAATAATATTATGGTCTCTACATTTGTATATTTTGTAGTGTAATGAATATTCATCTATAAAGATTGAGTATCCATGTATGAGAATCCTGGTTCACAATTGTTGGTATCAGAGTACCAGCTTATTAATCATTTAGATACTAGATTCAGAAAACATTAGAGATGTCCATAGTGGTATTTATAAGGATACATATATGGTTGTCTCTAAGGACAAGTATAGGTTGATTTAGAGTATATGAAGTTGTCCTGGAGAATTGGTAAATGATAGAGTGAGCAGTTTATGAAAAATTACATCTCCGTATGGATTAGAAAGGTTGATGTGGATCTTTAAGATATGTACCTAGGTGTAATAACCTTGAATTTAACATCCCATAGAAATAAAGAACATGATATTTTTCAAATTTATTAATATTTGTGAAATAAATATTAAATCTACTTAATAGGGGAGGCTATGTTCAATGGCGTACCCGATACACAACAATGGGTTTCTTTGAAATCTCAAATTTCACACTAATAATATAATATTATTATTTTAAATGGTAGTTTACTCATATCCATTGTAAAGGAAGGAATGAACAGAACTAACTAAAAAATTATTATACATGTTTGTCAAATGTTTTTACATTTATCCAAAAAAATTTAGTGGCTTAAAATGTGAATGAATCTGATTTTAAGTATAATATAATTTAAAAGGTTGATTTACCACCTTATAATGGATAACCCTATTTAAATATAGTTTTGGTCACTTTTATATGTTCCATTTGACAAAATAAAATTCTTTTTTAGAATCAAGAAATCAAAAATCACGTTGTGTAAGATTTTGGAATTTTTCTGACAAAATTCATTTTTTGATGAATAGTGGAAAATACTGTATTTTAATTCAAAAATGTCATTTTATATAATATATATATATATATATAATCTTTTTAATTGGTTTTAATGTTTAATTACATTATATTTTTACCATTTAATCCAATTCTGGTAATTAGACGAAATTTAACATTGAAATTGGGCCTAAACAATTGTCAATCATTTGACAGATATTGTTTCTTAAAATTACTCTATTTGTTTTGAAAACAAAAATTAATTTTAAATTAATTAATTCAACTTATATGGTTATAATTTTGTAAAATAGAAATAATTTTTTAATTTTGAATATTAAATATATCTTCGGCTGATTTTGTTTTATGAAAAACATCAATTTTTGATGAATAGTGAAACCACTATGTAGCAGTTAAAAACAAATATTTTCATATAAAAGAAAATTTACAGATTCTATGAATTGAATTTTGAAAATAAAAAAGACATAGTTATTATTAGTCAGTAAAATGTGGTTCAATAAGAAGAAAATAATTTCTTTTGAATACTAACTTTTGACTTTAATTTACCATGGTTAAAGGTAAATATGGTAATTCAAGATAAAAAGTATATTATAATAATACAAAATTACTTTAAAACTTTTCCTAAACTTATTTTATAAGTCATGATCGACCTTTAGCATACATGGGTCTATTTTAGGACCCCATGGAGCCACATGGGAGTGATAATGACACTTTCGATTAATTTATTTAGAGTAAAGACAAAGATGACTCAAACAAATATCTTATAGTAAATTAATTTTTACATGGGGTTATATAAGTTATCGTTTAGAAAATAAATATTATTTGGAAATATAAATATATTTCCTACATCAGGGTAATTTGTTTATAATTTTTTTCCATTAAATAAATAAAAATATTTATGAAACAAAAATGATGCAGTATTTACCTCATAAATAAATGATTTAAATAAATAAGATTATAAATATGAAAATAACATCCAAAACATATCCAATTCTTATTGGATGAATTGTTTCGACAAAAAAATCATCTTATATTATACCTAAATGAGTTTTGGACCTTTAGAAACCGAAAATAGTTATATAATAAAGTAATATTTTCACACTTTCCTAAAGAACCCCTCCTCCCCCATATAAAAATCCCTCATTGCTAACCCATTCCTAAAACCTCTCAAGACTCTTGGATCATCAAAAACACTATAAAATAAGCTATAAATATACCTCTATTACACCTATATGCCTTAACATATGAATAAGGAAATTCAACCAACACTTTTGGTTCAAACCAAAGGGAGTTACGTAAATTAATGTTAACAGTTTCTCTTAACTTCTGTTATTTTATTTTACTGCTCTAAACCCTAAACTATTTTTATTCTATTAATTTATAAGAAAACCAGTATACTAAATATACTAGTATGTTTTTATGAGATGTATTATAACTACACTTACACACACCTCCACCTAATGGGTGAAGAACATACAATTTCTGTAGTTGGAATACTAACACCTCACGAAACGATGATTGTTCGATTATCTCATATCATTTCTCATGGTGGCCATTATGATGGAACTGTATTTATAGATGATATATATTATGTTTATGTTTTCTTTATGCTTCTGTACTTTTCATTTATAGAATACCTTTATGGTTTCCATTATGGGTAAACCCGATAATTTCATTTGAGGAAGTGTGGACTACTGCCCCCTCAATGTAATATGACTCGTTAATTCCATATGTGGGAAAATTAAAGGATAGAGTTAATGATATTATATATGATATTATACTAGAATTATAATATACCTATATATAAATATGTTTTAATTCAATTAAAATATGATATAGAAATGAAAGTAGCGTTCATGCGATCGTACGACTTACCGTCTCCAGGAACAATGCATTTTATTTCATACCTATAAATGTTATGTAATATTTTAAGTACATTTATATAATTTATATATATGATTTATAAAATCATTTATATCATTATAGTGATAATGTACTATTAACCACAAGGACAACGTGTAATTATAAGAAATCCATTTTTGACTCAAGTACCAAATATCGACCAAATGACCATTATTAACTTAAACGATTGCATAATGTTTATAACATAGTAATAAGTGATATAAAAATAATTATAAACTATTAAATGGTTCTTAATAAATTATAAATTAAATTTACTTTATTATTCAGGAAGAACAGGGAACAAACGAGTCATGTAGGACATGAGGTAAGGGGTTTCTTATCTCACTTTTAATTCCGTGATATTTCCATTGTTCGCAATTTATTTATTTCATGTGGTGTATTGTGTACTTAAATTTGATATAAATTATCATGATTACATTTATATTCATGGTATTATGTGATTCATATGGTGTTTATTATCTTTTGGTCTTACAAATTGATTGATTACAATGTGGTAATGGGTTTCATATCAAACTTTTTATTCCATGAGATTTCCATTGTTCGCCACTAATTTATTTCATGTGGAGTATTGTGTACTATAATTTGATATATATTATAGTGATTCTATTTATATTCATGGTATTATTTGATTCATTTTTTGGTTATTAACTTTTGGTCTTTCAACATGATTGATTACAATGTGGGAAGGGGTTTCTTATCTACCTTTTAATTCCGGGTGATTTCCATTGTTCGCCACTTATTTCATTGCATGAGGTGTATTGTGTACTTCAATTTCATATATATTATCATGAATCTCTTAATATTCATGGTATTATGTGATTCATTTGATGGTTATTAACTTTTTTCATATGATTCAATTGATTACAACATGGTAACGTGTTTTATCTCACTTTTTATTCTCGTGAGATTGATGCTATATTTGTCACTATTTTCTTTGTGTGGTGTACGTACAATCCATGATTTATATGGTTTGGATAATATAATTTAATTTATTGGTATATTAATATTCATTTAGAGACCATTTTTTCATGTTTTTTATGTTTTGTAAGATACAAAATTGAGAAGGGATGTTTTTATTGCAATTTTTATTCATTGGGGTAGTATTGTAATTCATAATTATGTCATGCTATGATTATGTGTGGTATCACTATTTGTTTATTTATGTTGTAATTTACACTCCCCTTTATGTGTATATATATTTTATACACATAATAACTCCATTGATAAATTCTCATTTCATCGATATGAATTTGATAACAGTAATTTTAACTCAATTTCAATTCATTGAGTTAAACATCCAAGTCATTGGTTTATAATTAAAAAGAACATGTGTGAATGTGCTGTGATTTATTTACAATGAAAATCAAATCATATTGAGTGTATTTATATTTTTCACACATTATTATGTAATTTATTTATCCTTAATCTAAGGATACTGTCTTTATAAGGGATTTCATCTAAATTTACATTCTATTGAGACTTTATTATTGTTATGAACCACTTCATTATTACATGGTGTATATACTTTCCTTTGGAATATTATATCATGAATCCCTTTATCCTCATGATATTACAATGTTCTGATTAAATTTTATTCCTCAATTATTTATATTCAAGTGTCTCTCATTTTGTTTAAAACTCATTATCTAAAATATTCTTTTAAATTTTTTATATATTTATTCTTCGAAATATTTTTCATTAGTTTCCATGTTTTCATTATGGGTTTTAGGATTTATTTATATGGACATTAATGTTTTAAAATAATAATTTATTTAAAATTTTTGATGTGGTATGGGACATATTGATTCAAAATCTGTTTATTAAATGTTTTAAATGTTTGTTGAAAATGGTTTGATAAAGAATTGATTATGTCAATGTATTGAAATAATATATTGTGATAGAAATGTGAAAATGATATATTTCCTCTATGATTATGTTATGTGTTATGATTATGTTATAGATATTGCGAATTGTTTATGTTTACAGGTGGTTCCATGATAATCATAGGACGGGTGAGCATGAGATAACTCGCCAATGCATTGGTAACGTGATAGAGGTAAATGTTATTGTTTTTCTAAAGAGTTTTATGGAATATACTGTGATGGGTATTCCAAATGGGACTCCCTATGATGTTGTGATAGCTCTAATGTATGTATTTATGAATTCCATAAGTTACCTTTATGATTTTCGATTTTTGTGTATTATTCAGGAATATTATGATTTCGTAAGGTATGTTATGATTGAATAGTATTGGTTTCATTGATTTTTATTTATTGATAGGTTAATGTTTCCTTTACTTATTTTATAACCCATACTGAGGTTTTTATTCTCATCCCAAGTTTTTGAAATGATTTCCACTGGACGTAAAGATGAATAGGGTCAATGAAGGTATCAAAGAAAAGCCAAGCTGTCTAAATCATGGAACATGACATGTTAATTTTTATGTGTATTTATTTTAAAAAAATGGATACTGAGTAGTACTGTCTATATATAATTTTAAAGTTGATATGTAATAGTTATGGCCTAATTCTCTAATACTCAAAACCTAAAAATATATTCAATGTGAATAATTCATTTAATTCAAGATTATGTAATGTTTAAGGAAGGATCCTTATATTAAAAACACTGGATAGTGCTAGACTTGATCAGGAATTGGTGGATAACAATGGGCATTGTTTCACACCTAGTTTGACACCCCCGATGATATGATTGAGACATTCAAAATCAATTTATGAACCATCATGACGGTTTTAAATAGATGATAAGTATGAATGACCAATGATATAAAATATTTGTGAATGTGTCTTGATTTAGGCTTTCTATTATTGATTTTTATAATTATTTGGTTCGCCACAATTATTTTTTGTTTATCACACTATGCTTTTAGTTTTAGTCGATGAATGAAACTAGAATGAACAATCTTAATACTATGAATCATTGAAAATTTATTGATGTGTACAAAAATGGGATGATATAAGGGGTGAATGAAATTGTTATTATGACTGAAAACATTCACAAAACATAATTATGAATGAATAACATAACAAACTCCCATACTCATAAAATAAGATAAATAAAAATGTCACCAAGATTTTATGTATTGTAGACAATGGAGGGAAGAATAATATATTTACTTTGTGTCAAGAATGTGGGAATAATGTCATATATTAGAGGAATTTTATGATGTTTTTTCAATGTAAAAGAATGAAATATTGTAGGTAATGAAATTCTAAAAATAAAAGACAAGTTAATGTAAAGGATGTGAATATTTTTATACCTAATATATCATCTCATGTTGAGTGATTTATATGTAGAAAGACTGGTAATTGTTATAATAAATTTCCCAGGAGTAATTATTGTGAATAGAATCAACATGGTGGTATGAGGAGTGGTAACACTACTGACAATGATTAGGATAAGAAATATATATGAAATGAAGGATTGATTATAATACATGTTTATGATTCCTAGTCAATAGAATAATGATGAGGTGGAATAATAGAAGTGTTTATTTAATGGGGTATGGAAGTTGTGTTCTATGAATATATACAGATATTGTTTAGAAGTTTTTATTAATTATTTTCAAGAATATGTTAAATTATACTGATGGGAAAAAAATATATTTAATGTCAAGGTTACATTTTGATTAAGGGATGAAAAAACATAATATTTCAGGGATGTTGAGATAATGTTTTTAGGATAATGATATGCTGGATCTGAATATGTAAATTATAGATTATAGATTACATTTATTTGATGATAATGTTGTTTATTCTATCATTGATAGAGATTTCAAAATTTATGTAATAAATGAATAAATCAAAAAATCTATTTTTTAGGAATAAGGAAGAATGAATCTTTTCAATAATAATTTATGTTAATTCCATTTAAAACCATGTTTTAATAGTATACTTGATGAAGGTATATACATTTTTATTATGTGATAAACAAGAGAAATTTTGTAGTGTATGGGAATTAATGATATCTTAATTTTGGAATGTTAGTGACCTTGTTTCTAATTATTTGAAATTTTAATCATTTCAAATGACCATAAGGTTAACCATTTATGGGATTTATTAATATAAGTAATGGTTGGGTGTAACACCCCGAGATTTTATATGAAATTTTTCTTTTAATTTCATTCATGTCTTATGTTGTATGCTACACCACTATTAGCTTGAACTATACGAAACAACGTATTATCTTGTAGTATACACAAACACTATTCGGGGCTTGTGTTTCACACAAGATTGACCTTCCTCAATAGCGTGTGTTGTACGCAATACTGAGCTTCACTAAACAAGGATATATTGCTATAATATTATGAACTAGCCTTTATGAAATTTATTAAACTCATTTTTAATTTTATAAAATTATAATTCCTCTTACACATTTTCTATAATTATGTATGATAAAAAAATCAAATTTTCAGATAAAAGAAGTATTTTTAAAAAAATGCAGTTTTCTACCTTTTGATAGAACAACCATTTTAAGTCTACTTTTTGACAAGATTATAAGATAATTGTTACAAAATGAACTTCTTCTTTTGAATCAGTTTATAAAACTTTACATTGGATAATGTTTTGATATTTTTCTAGCAATGTTTTTATTTTGATGAATAGTAAAAACATGCAAAATTTTACTTAAAAACAGCTTTTTTCATCGAGAAAATTTATATCGTTAAATTATAATAGTAAATTGTTTTAAAGGAAAAATAGAATAAATTTTTAACATTTAATATGATTTATATCATTATCGTTGATTTTACAAGGAATTCGTAGGTAAAATTAATTCAATCTTTTACATTGTTTTAAACAAAAAATCAATTTTTTCAACAGGAGGATTAATATTAAATTAATTACTACAACTTCTGTGTTTTGAATTTTGAAAATTGGATGCCATATAAGGAATTCTTAGGTTCAATTTTTTTTAATAGGATACTTTTTATTTTTGGGCGTTATGAATAGTAACTACGGAAAATTTTATTTACCAAAGTTAAAGGTAAATTAGTAATTAAGAGGGAAAATAATATTATAAAATTACCCTAACACATGTAATAATATAATTGGATGATTATATTTCTTTCTAAAATATACATGGGTCGAAATGGTATCTATTATAAACCACTTGTATGTGATTATGACCTTTAATTTATTTTATTTAAATGATAGTGAAATATGTCTCACTCAAACATTAATAATTAAATTATTTTTAATATAATGTTATATATAATAGATTTTTTTTTATAAATACTCATTTGAAAGATAAAATGTTTTTCTTTATCATGGTATTTCATTTGTGATTTTTAGGGAATATATAATTACCTTAATAGCTTATACATTAATGAATAAAAAACTATTTATTTAGTGAAAAATCAATATTATATTTTTTATTAGACTAATAATACCCAAAAAAAGGCCCAAAAACCTGACTAAAACATATTTTCCATGTAAATTTGAACCATAGTCATCAAAAGGTATATTGTTTTACCATTTTGAGCCTTATAAAATTTATTATGACACTTATATGATTTTATTCTAAATGATGTCAAAGTTGTCACCCTCATAATTTAATAAACTTAACATTTTAAAAGTAGGTTTTTTAGAATATAAAATCTACGAAAAGAATTCTTATGAAATCAAATATATTTATATTAATCATATTATTTTATTTTTAATTTTTTTGCAAGAAATAACTATATTAAATAATTATACAAAATTATTGTTGTCATTCTTTTATTAAGAGAAATATCAAATGAACGGTTTTAAAAATATAAAAATAATTATTATTTGAACAAATTAACATGCTCCAAGAATTTTATAGAGGAATATGACATGTTAGAAACCAATTAAATATTATGGTTTGAATATATTCTCTTTGTGTATTTTAGTTAAATTAAAATAAATGAATAGTGTTAAAATTGACACTATTTTTATTTTATGAAAATAACATATTATAAAATTTTTTAAAAATCACAAAAAAATTTAAAAAATTATAAATTGAAAATTATATGGTCTAAAATGTAATAATGAATCTAATTATGGATAATTAAGAACAAATAAGTAATTATTAATAAAAATATAATAATTAGAATACTATTACAACAAATAAAATTAAAAGTATTAAATAAGGATAAATCAATGTAATAAGGTTTAAATTAAACATAAAACGAGTCTAAATTTTATTGGTTGATGATATTACAACACTATGTCATCTAATATTCTAAATTGAGTCATTTTGGTGGTTTTTAGGTGGGGTTTGAGTTTATTATAAATTAATATTTTGGATGTTTTCAAAAGTGCCCCTCTCCTCTCTTATAAAAGGGCACCCATTCTCTCTACTCTTCACTAAATCGTGATCCTTCAAGCCAGAAAAACCGCTGAAAATTTATATTCTCAACCTATCTAGTCATATTATAGAGGTTTCAGTACTCTCAAAAAACCAACACTTGAATGTTTAAAAGAGTCACGTCGAGGAAGAGGTAATCTCTTCTACCGAATCATTCATGTTTTTTTCTTGTTATACATCATCTTATTTAGTTGTTTAATTATAAATTAATAAAATCAGTATCACTAATATAATGATATGTTATTATAAATATTAAACAACTCTATTTCACCATATATCCATCTTACGAAAAATGAAATCACCGCGCGTGCGTACGTACGACTTAACGTCTCCACACCGTGGTGTAATCTATTTTTCCACCACCACCATATATACATGGGTATATTGGTGGAAATAATAACTATATATTATTATTATAACATAGTAATAATTCTGAGATACTATATCATCCAATCCAACTCCATTCAATAATTATGGGAATGATATCATCGCTCATGCATACGTATGGATTACCATCTCCACGACGAGATGAGATTCATTCTCAATGTTAACTATTATAGAATGATTATAAATTAAATATAATAAATAATAATGAAATACATTAAATAATAATGACACTAGATTTATTTATATTTTATTTACTTACTTCCATTGAATTTATTAAGGAAACAAATACAAGGTTCATGCGTACGTACGACCTACCGTCTCCATGAATGGTGTATTTCATTCCATTTATTGATCAATTATATATAGGTATATTCTGAGTATATATTATATATAAATGATGTTTAAAATTATGGAAGTAATTAAACATGATATAAGTAATCATATGAATAATTACAAGTCCAAAAACATACGATGAATGATTTTTTTCTCCCAAAACACTGGTTTGACATGGAATTGGCAAATGAATGGGTAATATAAACACGTAAGTGAATCATATATGATAACATAAATACTAATATGGTTCTGATACAAGTTAATAATATTATTAAACCCATTATAAAAAAGTCTTGGACAGATACAGAGGAAATTTTTCATAAGGTAAGGGATTATTTTTTCTCACTTTTATTTCTGTGAGACATATGCCTTAATCACCACTTATTTATTTTGTATGGTTTTTATGCTTTCCCTGAATATTTTATGAATCTAATTATGGAGGATATGATATTTACATACGCATGTAATGTTTTTTACTTTATGACACATATGATTCAACTGATCATAAAAGGTAAGGGATAATTATTCTAATCCCATTCTTATCCGGAATTGTTTATTCGTAAGTATTTATTAGGGTTATGTTTATCATCCATGTCCATGTTTTCAAAAAATGTTTTCATAAAATGTTTACTATTCTTCCATGTATGTTCAAAGTTATTTTTACCCTTTTTTGACTTTTACCAAATGGTATTAAAGGAATATTTCTTTATTTACCATATGATGTTCTTTTTGACTTTTTCTGGGAAAAGTATGAGAATAATGTTTTTTAACTTATATGGCATGAACAGATTTTTAAGGTTTCATAATTCCTTATTTTCATGAATCTTCCTCTAAAATATTTCCTGATTATTTAAAAAAAAATCAGTTCTTTTAAAATTGCATGGAATTTTGTGAATAGAAAATGATTTTGAAGAAGATAATATATTTTCCTCAATAATTCATTTCATGTGTTTTATCAAAACTACTTTCCATCTAAGGTGATATTATTTTTTATGTTTATGTTTCATGTATAATGTATCTATTATTTACATGGTTTTCTTTTTATTTTGAAATAATGAAATCCATTTTTTTATATAGATTGTTTTATGATGGGATGATGTTTATGAAACCCAGATTATTCTTTGGGTTATTATGAATGATTTATGTTTATTTTGTTTCACAAAAAAGAATGATTTCATTAAGAGATGGGTGGGACCTATATCTCCATCCAATGCATTGGGTAAAGATTTATATCAAATGAGATAGAAATGGCTAGAATAGAAATTAAAATCTGGTTCAGTAATATAGGGATGGAACATAACATAAACTCGGTTTAGTAATGGAATTTGTTCACTTTGATGATCTTGTCAGCAATTCCTTGGATAATTTGTAAATCATATAATGTGCTTAATGGTTTTCCCCAATTTTATGTTTTATTACAATTCCATTTTATCCTGATTAATGTTACTTTATGATCTATTCCTTATATACTGCCAAGATTTGTGTCATTACTCATGATTTTGATGTTTTATGTTCATGTTTTTACGTGCAAGTGTTTATGGGTTGTTTTATGTTCTCCATGCTTGCCCTTACTGAGCATTTGAGCTCACTATTTTTATGTTTTCCTTTTCCCAGGATATAAATAATGGTTTTAGGTAAGAAAACAAAAGGGGAAGATATTTATGGGAGATGTTGAAGATCTTTCACCATGATTAGAATATTTTGTTCCAAGTTCGCAAAGACACTAAACTAATACGGTCTTCGGGATTCTGTTTTTGTCATGTATTATGTATTCTGTAAAAGTAATGTAATTTCTATATATGGCAAGCTTTGGGTCTCTATTGTTTTTATTAGAGCAAAGGTTTAGGTAACCATTGGAAACATGGATGTGACAACACTAGTGAGATCCCAAAGATATTTCTATGGAATGTATGGGGAAGTCTCTATGGTTAAGAATAATTATAGGTTATAACACTATAATTAATATAATGATTATATAATTAATCCTATGATCTTAGATATTGAAGGTACACACCCTTTATTAGTTTGTTTTCTTAGAATGATTTTTTCCACTCACACAATTTTTTTGGGTTTAGACGTTGGATGGAACTCGAAAAAACCATTTGGATCAATGTAAGGACAATGCAATGGTTTTCCTCCTGAACAACTAAATGTTATGGGAAATGGAGTGAAAAATCTTATTATAATTCTTATATAAGCTATGAATCATTATAGACTTCCAAATGAGCAGAGAAAGGAATAACATTCTATTGAGTCCATCATGAGGCAACATACACCTTCTTTTAATGGATCTTCTGATCCACTTATTGAAGAAAAATGGATCAGTGTCATTAAAATGATATTTTCCATACTTTAATGTTCGGAACATGAAAAAGTCAATTTGGTTTTTACCATTTAGAAGGTGAAGCAGACCCGTGGTGGACTCTAATTAAGAATACAATGCCCCATGATGAAATTGATTTCATTGAATGGGTTGAGTTCAAGAACTTGTATTTCAATTAGTACTTCCCTTATATTCTTCGAACAAATACAGAAAAGGAGTTCATTGAGCTTAGGAAAATGGCTGATGAATCTGGTGGTATATACGAGGAGAATTTTACAAGGCTTATATGGTTGCATCTGGCATTATCATCCAACCTGAAAGTAAAGATGATCGATTCTTCAGTGGCTTAAAACCATGTATTCGAAGGGGATTAGATATAAGATACTTCAGTAGCTATGAAGAAATTTTAGATTGATCTATCAAGGTAGAACAAGAATTTAGTTTTACATATCCATCTCATGGTTTTCACAGGAAACGAAAGTTGGTGTTCAAGGAAACATCTAAAAAAAATGGTGAAAAGAAGACAGATGTTTCTTTATGCTCAAAGTGTGGAATGAAGCATGGTGGATAGTGTCTTAAAGGGACTAGAAAATGTTTTAAGTGTGGAAAAAATGTCATTGAGCAGCTAAGTGTCGAAGTAATGGGAAAAAGGTATCTAATTATGTGAATAGAGAAATGACTATAGAGAACGCACCACCAACACTTCAATGCTAAAAGTGCAAGGAAATGGGGAATTATTCTAACCAATACTCTAATCCAAGGGTTAATGATGATATATATCAACAACCTCTTAAGGAAATGGACAAAGGAAAGTCACATGTGGTCACTATTGGTGATGTTGAATATGAAAATGAATTTGTGGAATGATTATCTGTTTATGTAATTAGATTCCAAAATAGTGTTGTTGAATCTCATTTACAGTATTGTGGTATATTAGAATATCTATATATTGGTATATTGTGGTTTTCAATAATTTTCTGGTACCGATACCCATGAAAAGTGATTGAAATATTTTTTGAAATCAGATGATATGAACATAATGAAGTGATAACAAGAAAATAATATGTTTGATAGTATTAATGTGCTCATGATGTATGTAAGGACAAAGTGGCCTCATTGTTTAAGTATATAGAAATTCTTGGATTTTAGTATGTGGAAAGAGTTAACTTTTGACAACATTCTTGTTTTCACTAAGGTTCTATGGTAATTCATGTTTCAAAAGAATACATGATAATGATATTTGCATGTTTGGAATATAACCAACAAGATATATCTTATGATATATGGGGGATAAATGATGGTATTCACATGCATGGTAGATGACCTCTCTGGTATTCTTTTTCTTTATACTTTGACATTGGACATAAGTATTTTTGATAAGCCTAACGATTGGAATGGATTATATTAGACATCATATAGTATTTTTTAGGCTAGAACTTTTTGATATTATTTATGAAATTTTATAATAGTAGTTTTTTCAGAAAATGGACAACCCATAGGACAGGTAAAAACCCATCATGTCAAACAAGGATGTGGGAATCGAACCCACAACCAAAGTGCGACAGAAATTTATCACCTACCACTGGACTACAGAATTCCATGGTTAGTAAAATTAGTTTTATTTTATTAATAGGTATGATAGTTGAATTATAAGTCCATTTTCAAAACCATATATGATTAATATCACCATATATGTACTCATGTGTATTTAAGAACTTTTTCTAACCTTTTGTGTAAGACATATGGAATGACCCATCATTCAATCACACTATCTGATAACACTTCACTAATGAAAAATTCAACATCATTTCTTTATGAGATGATGTGGAAATTTTTCTGGAATGACCATTGATGAGATTGTACCAAAATCAAGTAAGTATTTCTTCTATTTCAAAATATTTAAATTTAGGGAAATGATCTTGAAAACCAAAAATGATGTCCTAGTACTCTCATATATGATGAATCTGATGGTACCATAGATCATCAAAAATTTATGGCTTTGTGATTGTTGTCTTTTTCATAGACATTTTCTCTGCCACTCTCCATTAGAACATGATGGTTATGTTTCTCTTCCATATCCATATATTCACCTATATTCTCTTATGTGGAAACCCAGTGATGAGTTACATTGGGTGACCGTCATGTTTCTAACATTCCTTTTTAAAATATAGTTTTATTATTCCATTTTACGATGTGGGTTTCTATGAAATAATTTTCATGTAGTAAATGATTTATAACCCAGACGAATTTCGATGGCGAAATTCATTTTAATGGGGGTAAAAATGTAACACCCTGATATTTTATATGATTTTTTTCTAATTTCATTGATGAATTGGGTTGTACGCTACACCGAGATTATCTTTATCTATACGAAACACCATATTAGCTTTTAGTATAAGAAAACACTATTCTTGGCTTTTGTTGCCTGCAAGAGCGACCTTCCTCAATAGCGTGTGTTGTAGGCAATACCGAGTTTCAATAAATAATGATATATTTTTATAATATTATGAACTAGCCATTATGAATAGTATTAATAGAATTTTTAATTTTATAATATTATAATTCATCTTACACATTTTTTAGATAAAAAATGTATTTTTTTCAAAAAATACAGTTTTGCTGCCTTTTGATGGCAAACGCATTTTAAATATAATTTTTTAAACTTTTATAAGTTCAATTTTAAACAATAAATTTCCTCTTATGAATCAGGATATATAAATTTAAATTGGATAATTTTTTGATATTTTTTGGACAACCTTTTTATTTTGATGAATAGTAAAATCATTGTAAATTTTACATAAAAACAACTTTTTTCATCGAGATAATTTATATGGTTAAATTATAATAGTAATTTTTTTAACGTATAAATAGAACATATTTTTACGATTTAAAATAATTTATGTTATTATCATTGATTTTACATTGAATTCGTAAGTATAATCAATTCAATGTTTTACAATGTTTTAAACAAAAAACCATTTTTTTCGACAATGTGGTTAATATTAAATTAATTACTAAAACTTATATGTTTTGAATTTGAAAAAATGGATTCCATATTTGGAATCATTAAGAATAAATAATTTTAAAAGGCTAAATATTATTTTGGGGCATTATGAATAGTAACTACGGTAAATTTTATTTAAAATAGTTAAAGGTAAATTAGTTAACTATGGGGGAAGATATTATTATAAAATTACCCTAAACTTGTATTAATATAAATGGATGATTATATTTCGTCCAATAATATACTTGGGTAAAAATGGTATCTATTATAAACCACTTGTATGTGATTACGACATTTATTTTATTTTATTTAAATGAAAGTGAAATATGTCTCACTCAAACATTAATAATTAAATATTTTTAATATAAGGATATAAAGAATATAAATTCATCTATACATACTAATTTGAATGAAATTTTTTTTCTTTACCTTGGTTATTTATTTGTGATTTTTAAGAAATATATAATTACCTTAATAGATTATACATTAATGATGCATAAATTATTTCTTTAGTGAAAATTCAATAATATAGTTTTTATTAGAATAATAATATCCATAAAAGGCTCAGAAACCTAACCAAAACATATTGGTCGTCAAAATATGAACCATAATCATCCAGAGGACTAATTTGTGACCATTTGGAGCCTTATTAAAGTAATTATGACACTAATATTATTTTATTTTAAATGATGTCAAAGTTGTCACCTCCATAATTTAATAAACATAATGTTTTAAAAGAGGGGTGTTTTAGAAGATAAATTCGTCCAAAAGTATTCTTATGAAATCTATTATATTTATATTCATTATACTATTTTATTTTTATTTTTTATGCAACAATTAAGTATATTAAATAATTATACAAAATTGTTGTAGTAATTATTTTCTTAAGAGAAATATCAAATATGTTTTTAAAAAAATATTAAAATAAATATTATATGAACTAATTATCATGCTCCACGAATTTTATAGATGAATATGACATGTTAATAACCTATTAAATATATTTTTTGAATATATTCTCGATGTGTATTTTAGTTAAATTAAAATAAATGAATAGTGTCAAAATTGTCACTGTTGTTATTTTATGAAAATAAGATATTATAAAATTGTTTATAAATCAAAAAAATGTTTAAAAATTTATAAATTTAAAATTATATGGTTTAAAATGTTATAATGTATCTAATTATGGATAATTTATAATAAATAATTATGTATTTATAACAATTTAATAATTAGAATATTATTACCACAAATATAATTATATGGATTAAAAAAGGATAAATCAAAATCATAAGGTTTATGATACACTAAAAACATGTCTAAATTTTATTTGTGGAAAATATTACAACCATATATATTATAATATTCTAACATGAGTAATTTGGGAGGTTTTTCGGTGGGGTTTGAGTTTTTTATAAATTAATATTTTGGAGGTTTCCAAAAGTGCCCTCTCCTCTCTTATTAAAGTGCACCCATTCCCTCTCCTCTTCACTAAATCATGATCGTTCAAGCTCGTCCAACCCTGGACAAATCTGCTTCTTAAACCTCTCTAGTCATATTATAGAGGTTCTGGTCCTCTCAAAATACCAACTCTGGTGCCTATAAAGGATGTTTAATAGAGGCACGTCGTGGAAGAGGTAATCTCTTTTACCGATTCTTTCAAGGTTATTTTTTCTTCTACTCCCTATTATTTAGTTGTATAAATATAAATTAATAAAATAATTATCACTAATATACTGATATGTTGTTATAAATATAAAACAACCCTATTTCACCTTATATCCGCCTTACAAAGAACGAAATCACTTCGCGTGCGTACTAATGGATTACCATCTCTACGTTGTGGTCTAATCTGTTTTTCCACCACCACCATAACTAGAAGGGTATAATGGTTGAAATAATAAATATATATGATTATTATTACATCATACTGGTTCTTAGATATTATATCATCCACTCAAATTCCATTCAATAATTATGGGAATGATATCATCACTCGTGTGTACGTATGGATTACAATCTTTACGACGCGATGAGATTCATTCTCCATGTTAAATATTGCAAAATGACAATAAAGTATATATAATAAATATTCATGAAATATATGACAAAATAATGATACTGGATTTATGTATATGTTATTTAATTACTTCTATTAAATTTAATAAAGAAAAAAAAACAAGGTTCATGCGTACGTACGACATACAGTCTCCATGGACGTTGTATTTCATTTCATTTATTGATCTATTATATATATGTAGATTATGATTATACATTATATATAAATCATTTTTTAATTCTATATGTATGCAATCATGATGTAAGTAATCATATTAATAATTACAAGTCAAAACACATATGATGAATGAAACAATTTTACCCAAAACACTACTTTAACATTGAATTGACAAATGAACGGGTAATATAAACTCATAAGTGAATCATATATGATAACATAAATATTATTATGGTTTTGATACAAGTTAATAAGATTTTTAATCCAATATATAGGAGTCTCGGACACATACGGAAGAAATTGTACATAAGTTAAGGGATTATTTCATGTCACTTTTATTTCTGTGAGACATATGCCATAATCACCACATATTTCTTTTTAATGGTGTTTATGATTCTCGTGAATATTTTATGATTTTTATTATCGAGGATATGATATTTTCATATGCATGTAATGTTATTTATTTTATTACACATATGATTCCACTGATCATAAAAGGTAATGGATAATTATTCCAATCTCATTCTTATCTGGAATAGTTTATTCGTAAGTATTAACTAGGGTTATGCTTATCATCCATGTCCATGTTTTCTAAAAATGTTTTCATAAAATGTTTTCTACTATTACATGTATGTTTAAAGTCATTTTTATGAATTTTTGACATTTACCACATGGTTCGAAAGTAATATTTCTTATTTTACCATACAAGATACTTTTTGACTTTTCTGGAAAATGTACGAGAATATTGTTTTTTTAACTTATACAGCAAGAACAGATTTTAACAGTTTCATAACGCCTTATTTTCATGAATCGTCATCTAAATTAGTTCATGATTATTTTCAACATAATTCTTGTTCTTTTATGATTGCATGTCTTTTTGTGAAATAAAAATGATTTTGAAGAAGAAAGGATATTTTCATCAAGAATTCATTTCATGTGTTTTATCAAAACTACATTCCATATATGATGACATTATTTAGTATGTTTATGTTTCATGTATAATATCTCTATTATTTAAATGGTTTTATTATTCTTATGATGAAATAATATCAATTTGTTTAATATGGATTATGTTATGATGGAATGATGTTTATGAAACCCATATTATTCTATGGGTTATGATGAATGAATTAGGTTTATTTTGTCTCACACGAAAGAATGATTTCATTAATAGATGGGTGGGACCTATATCTCCCTCCAATGCATTGGGTAATGATTTATATCTCATTAGATAGACATGGCTGGAATTGAAACAAAATTCGGGTTCAGTAATACAGGGCTAGAACGGAAAGTAAACCCAGATCAGTAATGGACTTTTTCCACTATGATGGTCTTGGCAGCAATTCCATGACTGTTATGGAAATCATATCATGTTTTGAACAGTTTTCCACACTTCCATGATTTAATTACATGCCATTTTATCATGAATATTTTTCTTTTATGATCTACTACCTATGTACTGACATGATTTTTTTCATTACTCAAGATTTTTATGTTTTATGTTCATGTTTTTACATTCAAATGTTTATGGGGTGTTTTGTGTTCTCCACGTTTTCCCTTATTGAGCATTTGACCTCACTCTTTTTATGTTTTCTTTTCCCCAGGATATAAAGAAAGGTTTTATGTATGAAAAAAAGGGGAAGATCATTATGGGAGATGTTGAATATCTTTCACCAAGATTAGAATATTTTCTTCTATGTTTACAAAGGCACTAAATTAATATGGTCTTTGTGTGTCTATTTTTTTCATGTATTCTGTATTCCTCAAAATTAATGTTATTTATATGTACATCAAGATTTGGGTCTCTACAGTGGGGCTATATATATTAATATACTACATCAAAATAGGAATAATTATCCATATTGGATAGCCAATACTAACCATTTTGTTCTGATGATAACTAACAATCAATGGAATGAAATATCATTATATATACGGATATTGTAATCATCAGTCCTTAAGGAACAAAAAATAACATTATTTTAGTAGTGTAATATATGATGTAGAATTTGATCGAAGCAAAACTGATGGATGGTATTATTCTTACAAAATGGAATTAAATGAAGTATGAATATCTTCTGATTGAAATTTATTCATTTTTTGAAAAGGGTCATCAAATAAAAGGTATCCTATTATTATTATTTTTTATTATATAAATGATTCTTTTAATGCCTCTATTGTTATGTGTTTTTTATCATTACATTTTTCAATACACGTTCTCTATCACTCTCCATCAATACTTGGTTATTAGTTTTCCCTCTTTTACTCATGTTATTATTTACCCTATATACTCTCATATTTTAAAAACTAGAATGTGTTTTTGTAAATTACCTTCTCACATAGCATTATTTTTTTCAATGGGATGTTTTATTAACCCTTTTTTATATATGGGTTTTTATGAAATGAATTTTCAAGCGTTAAACATTTTCTGACTAAGATAAATTTAGAGGGAGATATTCCTTTTATGTGTGGTAAAATGTAACACCAAGATATTTTTTAGTTTTTTTAAATGAATTTATTCATTTTGATATTTTTTTTATTACATCAAATTATGATTTTATATTTATTTACCAACAAAAAAATGGTTGGATTTTGTTACACAGAATCCTGTGTTTTTCCTGTGTTACACTGGACAAAGAGTTTAACAAAAAATGTGTTATATAATTAAATGATTTTTATTTAATATGATAGGTATCACCGAGCTGTTGGAATTGAGTGTATGTATAACAGTATCTAAATTATTAGAATATGGATTAAAAATTTATATATAAATAATTCCATTTCAAAGAGTTATTTATTAATAGAAATAAGAACTATTACTAAATAAAGGAACTATTTTTCTTCTAACTATTTTTTTTTGAAATTTTTTTTCTTGGCCAAATAAAAACAAGAATTTTTTGAATCTATTTAATGAAATTTAAATTATTTATATTTAATAAAATAAATATAATTCATCTTCATTTTTAATAGAGAGTAGATACAACTAAATACATTTTTTGTATTACAAACAATATTTTTCAGAAAAACCCTTTTGTCACTTTTTAATAATGTTATTATTAAAAGAATTGAAACATTAATAATATCTACTTGGTAAAATAAACATCAGTTTTTAAATATTAATTTAAAAATTAACGTATGGTGTTTTTTGTGCCTTTAAAAAACATTTATTTTTTAATGAGTAGTGAAAATAAAAAATTTTAATTGAAAACATCATTTTAATTTAAAATATTCAAAATTATAATTAATAAATTGAACTGGGTTTAAATAATAAATAGCTATGTAGTACATCTATTTAACATGTTTTTATCACTTTAAAAAAATTCATATTAATATTGATTATAAAATCATTATCAATGGTTTACCTTTTTCTATTCGAAAACTTGTCTTTTCTATACAACTACCTCATTACTTTTCATTTAAATTATTCAACTTATATGAATGTAATTTAGAAAAACAGATTCCATATTTGAAATAAAAATAGTTCATATTATCTAATAAGGATAATTTTTTTACCATAATAAATATGGAAAATATTTAAAATTAATTAACAGGATTATGGTTAAAGCGTTTTTTTGTTCCTTACATGTATTTATATTAAAATTAAATTGGTAAAAAAATATAATTGATTTAATGAAATATATATTTATTTAGAATACATAGGTATAAATTATCTAAGTTATATAATTTTAATTTTATTATTAATGTATAAATTTCCATTAAAATATAAATTTCAGTTACAATGATAAAAACCAAAAGGGGAAGATTGCGTAAAATTAAAGTCTATGGGAGATCAAGATACAAATTTTTTTTGTTGTATGTTTTTCATGACAAAATTGTACCTCCAAAACATTACTAATCAACTTTGGTGGAAAAACAGTTTATAGAGACCTCCTAATATTGAATACATGTGACCCCTCCTTAATTATAAATTAGAACTCACCCCCTAACATCCTAACAACTATGAAGACATTTGTCTCTAAAAAAACCTTCCAAAGTATCATCCAATATTACATCCCTTAATCCTATAACCCTTATTTTAAGAATTAATCCATCATAGGATTATTTTAGTGAAATCATAATGATGATACTCAAAGCAGAGGTAGTGTTTATCAGTGATCATTTTTTAATTTATTTCATACTCCATATCATTTAAATATTCTTATATAATTATTATTTAATATTTACAACAAAAAATATAATGATATGTTTTTATGTTAATTGAATGACCTAAAACTATATCAACATCCATTAAATGGGTTACGAAATCATTTTTCGTTTTTACGGTGGACTACGACCTCGCAAACTAATGTCATTCTTTTTTCCATTACCACATATCAAGGATGGTAATGTTGAAGTATTTATTCTTTATATATGAAATAAATTGCATTTATGTTGTTTTTATGACTATTTATTTAGTATATCACACATATCATCATAACATCCATTTTATGGGAATACAAAAACGTCGTTCATGTGTAAGGCAGACTACCGCCTCATAGAGTGATACGATTCAAGGATGTTATTCATGGAATGCATTATGGATATGTTTTATAAAAATACATGTTATATATGTGATATAAATAGTTCTGTAAGGATTATATATATATATATATATAATTTTCTTTTCATTCAACTAATCCAACAAGAAAATGGAAATGATGTTTATGTGTATATATGACCTACTGTCTCCATGAACGACACCATTTATTATATATATACTTTTTCGATTACTATGAAAAAATATATATTGAATATATATGATTTTAATATCATTGTTCAAATTTTTCATATAATGAAACTATGATCAACGTAATGGTAAAAAATAAAAAATGAAAACATATACGACAAATAAAGGGGATTTTACCCAAAACATAACATTACTAAAAAATGTTAATAAGCCGGATATAAAAGCTCATAAAAAATCATATATTGTTTGATAAATACTAATATGGTTTTTAAATGGATTTATAATAAAATTATATTTATTATATAGGATTCTTGGATGAGTTTGATGGGCGTCAAGACTTAAGGTAAGGGATTTTGGCCTCACTTTAAATTTCAATGAGACAAATTCCATATTCCTGACAAATTTATTTTATGTGGTGTATATAATTCCTATGAATATATTTCATGATTCTTCATTCATATTTGTTTTTAAATATCCATTTTATGGTCTCTCCATCATGGGTTTTATAGTTTAAAATTTAACAATTTACTAAGTGATATTGGTCTCAATTTTTCATATTTAAGACTTATGTTATGTTACTCACTAATATTATTTCGTGAGGGTTATACACATACCCATTAACTTGTAATATCATGAAGTTATTTTTCCTCATGATATTTTGAGTTCCATTTTATTTTATTCCTTTTCTAGGATTATGATTTAATGTTTCCAAAGTTTTAAGGATTTTATGTTACAATCTCATTAAGTATTATGAGTGTTTACGATTATGTCTTCAATTTGTGATATCTCATGATCTACCTCAAATGAATTATCATAAATCTTATTATCATATATCTATTCTTAATATATTCATGTAAGGTACCATTTCCCATTATTTTCTATATAATATAATTTAAAAAATCTTTTCATGAAAATATGAATTCATTTTTCTCTTTGGTCAAAAATCATTTTTCTTACAAAATCATGTTTTAAATAAATGATTACAATATTAAATGATATAATAATATCATTTTCAATGAAATTATTTTTATAATTGTTTATGATTTTAATGATTTTTAAATATTCCATTATGGTAATCAAAAGTATTTTTCATAGAAGATGATTTCATTTATTTATAAAGATTCTGTTTTAATTTTTTTCAAGGTTATTTTCAAAGAAAAATTTTTATGAAATGTTTTGTGTTTTAAAATGAAATTTTCAGAAAAATTATTTTAATTATGAATTATTTTAAATAATTTTAAAAGATTCCATTATAAAATTTCAAGATAATTTCCAATGAAATTAATTTCTAATAGTTTTTATGTTTTAAAATAACTTATTTCCACTGAAAATATATTTCCCTATACAAATTTCCCAAGTAACCTATAAAAATTATTTTCCATATAAGATGACCTTCCTAGAGGTTACATGTTGATTACTGGGGATATGATACCAGAATAAATTACTTATTTTTTATTTTAATTGACTATTTATATGATTATTATATTTTTATAACACTGGGTTCTCTTCCATGTGTTATTCAATGGTAAAATGAGTATGAAACCCATTCCTTTTTCTAGGTTATTCATTTATAAAATCATGAAATGATTTTGAAAATAGGTTATCTTATAATTAAGTATTTTGAAACCCATTTAATTTCAAGTGTTATGATATGATTAATTATGTATGACCTTATGCCACACATAATTATGAATTTCATTATGTGAAGGGTGGAACCTATATCTTTGTCCTATGAATTAGTAGATGTTTTAGGACTGATGAGATATAAAGTAATGTAAAAGGTATAGAACCATGTTCAGTAAGACCAGAGTTTAATAGGAAGTGAATATGGTTCAGTAAGATATTACTATAATGGTGATTGAAATAGTTTTATTATGGTGGGACTCATATAAGGAGTGAAACCAATTCTGAAAGGCAATGCTAGAATAGGTAGAGAACTCAGTTCACTAAGGGACTTTATTGACTACTATGACCATGGGATTGAACCTTGAAAACTATGATTTTATTTGTGTAAGTGAATTTCATGTTATTATTGTAATGTATGACATTTATTACATGTTAACAATGACATGGTAAAAGTTGATTCCACATTCACAATGTTATCCAGAGACCTTTCATTCATGTCCAAAATGTTCTGTGTGGATCGGGTTATATGATCATAAGATTATTTAATGGCTTGTTCTCATATCCATAACTTAATGACTGATATTATTTATATGTATAAATGATCACAATGTTATAAGATGATGTATATTACACAAATATATGTTTTAGGACAATGTTATGATCTCATGAATTATGTTCTTTGTTTCCCTTATGATTTGTGTCTTATGAACTACTAGTCATTATTCCGTGATATATTATTATGATCTCTAATTGGTTGATTATAAAAAATAATATGTTCTTTTCATTATCATATACCATTATTTTTATCTTATGCATTCCTAACATCATGCATTTATATCTCTTTTTTTAACCTTTCTATGTATATGGGATCTCACGTTCTTATAGTTATTTTCCCCATGTTATGATATTTAGTTTTATGCATTGTATTTCTCTGAAGTGTACTAAATGAAAATATATTTTTAGGAAGCATTAATGATCATTCATCTGAATAGATGATTTTCTTCCATGCTTCCAATGGCACTAAACTATTATGGTCCTAAATCATGTGATTTTGTAGTGTAATGAATATTCTTCTAAAAAGATATAATATTCGTGTGTGGTGATTATGGGTCATTATAATCTAGTTTTTCAGATATATTCAATATTATATTTTGATATAAGTGGTCCATGAGTGGTTGAAAGAATATAATTTTTCATAGGCTATCTTCTATCTTGAAAAAAAGATGAGCTGTAAAAGATAAAAAATCAATTATTGATGCCCTCATGCTTTCATGTGCATCATGATATGAGGGATTTATTATAGTTAATTTTCAATTACGATTATCTTCATGCTAGAATAAAATATCACTATAGGGAGGAATATTATTATGAATAACAAAATTGGATATACTACCTTCACACCTTAATATCTGGTCACAAGGAGAATTAATGCTGCATATCCCATATGAAATAACATTAGTATAGATAGTGAAAATGGGAGGAAATTATTTTCCTTGGATATTATGACCAAGAGGATAGATTATATAATTATTATTCTGTGAAATGCTATCATGATCAATATTGATATTTAAATGAAAGGATCATTAGTGATTAATACTTAGGGGAGGACCTATATTACTGATCGTATTAATATTCTTTGAAGGACATTTGAAATTAAAACTGATGATTCCTTGAACTGAAAACGATTCAATAGGATTTTGGGAAACCATTAAAAAAATATTTAGGCCACATGAATGAAAACATCAAGATGATGAGACATGTGGTATTTCTTTTATACTTATAATTTTACTTGGTTAGAGTCAATTTAAATGTTTTCTATCATGTGGGAGGAGTTACATGTTGTAAAGAATGACTGTCAAATATGGGAACCCACCTGGGTTACTCTTATACTAATACTTGAATATAATTAAATATTTCTTCAGTATTTTAAGGAATGTATTAGATCCATAACGTGGAATTCAGAATGGACTAATACTATCTGTTGGAAATGGGAATTTTTGTGTCATCTCATTCTCAATTTATCTTTTTGATATCCGAACAACCCTCCTTAATGAGAGTATAAATGTGTACTTGTACATGAGTAAACTTATATGTGTGAATATGAATTGCTCTAGTAGTGGGGAAAATATATGTTCCTCCCCCCTTATTACTTAATCTTTAATGATATGCTTACATCATTGTAAAAAAGTTCAGAGATGTAACCATCTACCTTTATTTCCTCCTCGATATTTTAATGGTATTTTATAGATAGATTGAGTGCATGTACCCATCTCTTTATTGGAGTGGGAAGGTATTCCAGCTTTTTTCCTTTAGTTCTCTTCCAAATATACCATCATGATTAATATTTTGGAGTAGAGGTGTCTTCCTTCCAAAAAAAAATTTCTGGTAAATTCCATTACACATTTACAAATACTTGCAGATTATGTTGGTAGTCTTACTAGGAATATGAAGGAATGTGTACCATATTGAAAATCTCAGCCATAGTGTTTTAGAGGGCTTCTATGATAGAAATGACAATGTGTTCCCTCTCCCATTTTTTAGTGGTCTTTCACACCTATATGTATTTCTTGGGTTCTTGGTTATGAGTGAACTGAATTGGAACCCACAAGGTGGAATCCTCAGTGGGATTATAATGGCCTGCTTTTGTGAAATGATGAGAAAGGTGATAATTGAAAAGTGCATACTGGGGGACTCTTATATTGTGGTGAGGCAATTTTCATCCTTCTATTAATCCTACTAATGTTTTGAGATATACTTGATACATCATTTAGGGAAGTTCCTATGGAAATGGCTAGATGATGTGACAAATATAATTTTCTACCCCACTCCCACTCCTCATAAAGAAGATTATTAGCGGAAATTCATGTCATGTGGGGATTCACATGCAGACACCAATATTGGGATAATACAATTCTGGGGGAACTCCCATATTAGTTTATTCTCAATCTAATGCGAAATACTCTGAGTGGGAGAAAATTTCCTTTAGGTTGATAAGGAACCAACATATTCAATAATATATGTGCACATTAATTTTGTTTAAGAAAATTCAATTTTGATTAAAGAGTGTTCTCTTTATGTGATTGAGATGTAGAAATCACCGAATATAAAACCAATTAAAGTATACTAAAAATTAAAAAAAAAAGACATGAATATATGACATAATTAGTGGTTAAAAGATGTTTGTTAGGTCCATATTTTAGTGTGTAGATAATATAATTTATAAAATGGACTAACATGAAGGTGACCTATAAATTTTGATTAATGAAAGATTTATGTCGGGTTTACAAATTTTTTAGCCTAATAGGATGCACATATTTAGCTATGGGGAATTAATCACATTTTAGATGGTTTCGATGAGGTTTATAAATTGAATTTGAAATACAAAATGGATCATATATTTATGATAGGATATGGACTAACATTATAAGGGAATGTGGTCACTGATATGTTTTTCAGAGTAATCACAATAACTCACATTGGTTGAGAGGAATGGAGGTCATCCTTTTCAACCCCAATTTTGGTGAATTATTTCAGACACTAGGATTATCATATACATGTATATCATGTTTAGGAATCCTAAATAATTCCCAGTAAGGGATTGTTTAGCCCTATTTTTGAAATCAATTCTTAGTATACATCAATGTGAACATTTGTGAATCTAATAGGTATATAATTGACATGAAAATCGATAGGTATCAAAGGTTATTCAACAATAAAATCTTATGTATTTATCATTGGTTATTCGTATTGTTTCATTATTAAAAATAATAATGGAATATTTTCTTAATGAAATATATTTAGGATCTAGGGTGTTTATTTCCATATTGGAATGTGGTATGTATTCATAGTTTTGGGATCTTGACTTTTAAATAAGATTCATACATATTCTTATAGAAGGAATCATAACTTTTGTATCTGTATCCACTGGATCATACATGTCCTTAATTTTATTATCAAGTGATAGGTACATATCCATGCAATTTAACATTATACAACAAGGATGACATGGTGAAAGGTGCCCTGTAATTTTTAGTGTGGGACCATTATGCCAGTAATCATTTTTGGATGATCTTATAAAGAATAATGACCTATGATATTTGGTGGATCGTAAATAGAATAAAACACTATATAGATGAATTTAACAAGGTGTATAGCCAAATGTTCATCATATGAGATGACCCATAATGAATACAAAAATTCATTAGAGACTATTTGGTGTTAACCATGAGTATTCATACTATGTATCCCATTTAAATAGGAATAATATCCCACGGAGTTTATGTTACATAGGTTATGTACATGTGATAAGACCTTATCGTGTGGTTTAACATCATTTGGTAAGGAAATTTTCATGTAAATAGGTTATTCTTCATCTTGTTTAATGTCCTAGTTTGGGGATGTATGTGTCATAAAAGGTGTTACATCATGAAGTTTATTGTGACATACACATACAGGTGATGCCCTTTTGGATGGAATTTGGGATTACACCTATTGAGGTGGAATGATAAGATCAATTTTTATAATTATAATGTAAATGCCAGAAAAAATATATTTCCATATGATTTATTCTCAGTGTGAGAAATAAGAGAATACAAAAGATAGTCCACAATGCATAAAGGCATAATTGGATGATAAATATTCCAAAATAAGAAACAAGAACCATAAAATCATTAGACATCCAATAATATATAAGGGTACAGACATGGAGAGAAGGTAGGATATAATGTCATGTATCAAAGACTAGAGGATTACACTTTATGGTATTCCATTTATGAATCAACTCCATACCTACTAATGTGTGAGGGTGGGGAAACATTGGGTTACCCAGAAAGAAAAATAAATAATTGAAAATTCATTCAATAACCCATATTCTTGACTTTCAATAAACCACATATTGGGGCTTAGACCTTCACTAATTCGGAAATATATGGTTCATATAATTCCCACATCACTAAAAATTTCAAAAAGTACACAAGAAGTGATTCTACTCTATACATTGAAGATATTCTGAGCACCTTCTCTAGGACTATGTCCCTCGTTATGATAAGGATGAATTATCACAAGCACATTAATGATCCTGTTGTTTATAAAGTAAATTAGAGTGGGATATTTTCTAAGGTAATGCATGATCGAATGCAGTAACACTAGTGTTCCCTATACCCAAATCAAACAGATGTAGTGGAATTGGGGGAGGACTCAATTTGATATTCCGTGTATTTTGAAATTGATGATAGTGGTCTATTTATAAAATTCATATATGTTATAATATTGTGAAAAATGTGACATTGTTGGAGATAATTGAGTTTAGGGAAATAAATAACTAGTATTTCCCCCATTTGTTTTTATAAATATCATGCTTTGTGAAATAGGTAAAACATCATAGGGGGTCCTTCTCAAAGCCCTTATTTCGTAAAATAGAGTTACTATTTCATGAATTACCATGGTATATTCTTTATAGTAAATGAATTTCCCTGTAGAGAATCACATTTCATAAAGGATTCCTTTTTTGAAGTATTTGTAACACCCAGGACTTTCATAAGAAATATTTAGTTTTTATTTTTTATAAATAATCAATGGAATATTTCACTAGACACAACACTAGCTTGGCTTGCTTTACACGCAATCACGACCTTCCTTTATAGCTTGCGTCGTACACAATACCGAGTTTCACTAAATAACGATATGCTATTAAAATATTATTAAAACTAGCTGTCATGAATCTTAATAACCACTTTTTAAAATTTTTTAAATTTTATTTTTCAAATTGGACTTCATTTTTGGATTCGGAATATCGAAATTAGCATACGGTGAAATTTGGGTATTTTTCTGGAAACTTTCAATTTTTTATGAATAGTAAAAACACTGGGTTACTATTTAAAAAATAACTTTTTATTTAAATAATTATTTATTTCATTTAAATTTATTTTAGGTCAAAATTGATACATAATACCTATATATGTTTAATGCAATTCATTGGAGTCATTTTATAATAATTTTAGATATATAAAAATTTTATTTAACATTTCACCTTCTTTTACCCACCTCCTAGGAGAATTTCCAAATTCACATAAAACATAATTTACCCGTTTTTGTGAGTGGAATTTCAAAAATCCGAGAGACACGGTTAATATCAAGGGCTAAAATGTGGTTCAATGGGATGAAAATAATTTTTGGTGAATAGTAACTTTTTACTTTTTTAACCACAGTTAAAAGTAAATAGGGTAATTAAGGGTAAAAATGTTATTATTATTACCCTAACACATGTCCTAATTCTATTGGATAAGTCTAATTCGACCAAAAACAACCTTAGGAATAAAATATGACCATTTAGGCCCACTTGGATTAGATTAGGACATTTATTATTACTTTATTTAAAGAAGGGTTAAAATAGATAAAATCAATGTTTAATAAGTAAATAATCTTTAATATAGGGTTACACATACGATAAATTAGACTATAAATATTCATTAGAAAGATAAAAATATTTCCTAAATAATGGTATTTTATCTGTATTTTTTAGACATTATATAATTTAATTTATTTATGAGGCAAAGATGATGCAGTAATTATCTTATTAATGAAATATTGACATAACTGATGTTATAAATACCCAAATAAATGTAATTTGAGACTTTTTATGAATTAAAATAATTTTATAGGTTAATATGACATGTAATTTTTTATTTAAGTGACATTGTTCGAACTAATATTTCTGTTATGATTTTCACAAAAATCAATTACTAAATAGTGTCAAAATTGACATAAAATAGTTTTTAAAACAAATATTATATTATTAATTGATATTTTATTCCTAAAAATCTACGTTTCGACCAAATGACTAAGATATGGTTATATATATTAATAATAAACAACTTGGGGTTCGTTTGGCATGTTATAGTAGGTTTATTAGCCTTATAGTTTAAGAACACAAAAAGACACGGTAAAAGTAAAATTATTTAACATAAAGTTTAATATAAATTATAAGGTTAAAATAGGAAACTGAACTTGTCCAAGTTCTATTGTATGAGAGTATTTTGACCCATAACCACCTTATCTTCGAAATAAATAAATTTGGAGCTATTTAAAACCGAATATGGCTTTATAATAAAATAATATTTTTAGTTTTTCCAAAGGAGCCCCTCTCCTCCCTTATAAAAGGGAACCTCCTCCCTCTCTTCCTCACACCACATTGAGCCTTCAATATTAGCCAAACCCTGCAAATTTCTCTTATATAATTCCCTAGAAACATTCTAGTGGTTCTGGTCTTCTTCAAAGACCAATTTTAGTGCCCTAAAATGAGGTCTCAAAGAAGCGCTTCAAAGAAGAGGTAATGTCCGTTACTGATTCTTTCAACTTTATTTCTTCCTCCACATCTTCTTCTTTAGTTGTTTCATTATGAATTAATAACATAAGTATCACTCTTATAATGATATGTAATTATAAGTATGAAACAACCATATTTCACCATCTATCCATCCTACGGAAAATGAAATCACCGCGCGTGCGTATCTACGGTATACCGTCTCCATGTCGTGCTGTAATCTATTTTCCACCACCTCCTTACTTGGATGGGAATAATGGTGTAAATAATGAATATATATGATTATTTTAATGTGATATTTATTCTGAAATAGTATACATACACTCCAATACAATTCCACGATCATGAGAACGATATCATCGCTCGTGCGTACGTACGGAATAACGTCTCCACGATGTGATGTGACTCGTTTTACATGATTTTCAATGCATAATGATTACATAAATGAATTGAGTGAATAAATATGATATATATTACACTAATACCATTCTGTAAATGAGGTTTCTATAACCTAAATAGAAGAATAAGAATTTATTTGACAAAACACGCATAAGAACAAAAAGTAATAAACACCCGAATAATAAGTAACAATGAAATATTACTAATAGTAAGCTATGAATATGACCATATATGATATCATAACAATGATTATGATTCTGGAATAAGTAAATGACATTATTTAAATCATTATACTGGAGCTTCGGACACTTACGAAGTAAATCGGACCTAAGGTAAGGGAAATATCACAATCTAATTTTTTTCTGAGATTGTTTATACATTGGAGTTTACTGGGGTGTATTTTATCTTCCACATACATGTTTCCTCAATATGTAATATTATTTACATCCACCTAAAATTTTTTAAATCCAAATTTTCCCTTCGGTGAGTTTTTAGTAAAATATATGAGTGGAATCTTTTGTCGTTTTTCGTACGATGTACTTTTTGACCTTTCTGACAAAAGTACGAGAAGAATGTTTTTTTAACATATATAAAATGAATGGATTATTAAAACATTATTTCCAAGAAAATTCCTTTACAAGTTTTCAAGTTTATTTTTAATCAACTTCTTTTAGTTTATAATTTTATGACATGTTAAGAAAGGAAAAGTGTTTTTGAAGTAGAAAGGATATTTTCCTCAAGAATGGAGATCAAGTGTTTTATCAAAATTATTTTCCACGAAAGATAATAAAGGGTTCTGTTTCTATTATTAAATTGATTAGATCATGTTTTTGGGGAATTATTTTTATAAATTCCTTTATCTTATATGAATTGTTTTATGATGTCACGATGTTTAAGAATCACGTTTTTATTATATGGGTTATGCTATTATGTATGGTTTATGATTTTGTGGAACACAAAAGAATGGTATCATTATGAGATGGGTGGGACCTATATCTCCTTCCAATTATTTGGGTAAAGATTATATATCTCATGAGATAGACATGGCTGGAACGGCATGTTAAACCGGTTCAGTGAAACATGACTGAAACGAGGAATGAACTCGGTTCAGAAATGGACTTTGTCCACTAAGATAGTCTTTTCAATGAGTCATGACTAATAAGAAATGATTCTCTGCGATTATGTGTGTATTCCACAACGCTTCATGTATTATGTTATGATTATTGTGATTACATTTCACTACCACGATTTATCCCATGTTATAAAATTTTGATCTCTTTTGCAGGGTAAGATTTCCAAAATGTTATGTTCTTATGAATATGATGTGATTGATGTTTATTTTTTTCCATTATTGAGCATTTGAGCTCACCATTTTGTATGTTTTCTTTCCCCAGGTCAGGAAGAAGGTAATTGATTAGGATATGCCAAAGGGGACTCTAGATATAATGAAATAAATGGGAGACAGTGTAGATGCTTTATGAACCAGTTGTTTATGTTTCCTAGTTTCCAAAGACACTATACCTATACGGTCGTTTCATGGTTTTGTTATATGTTGTAATAAGTATGCATCAATTTTGATGTATTAATAATGTATGTAAAGTATGGGTCGTTATAGTACTTTTTCTTTTATAGTGATTTGATAACCCTCATTTTGTGGTAACGAAAAATTCTTAAGATTTTACAAGAATAAAAATTTCATCCATTCATTGTTAGTATCTCTCTATATATATATATATACATATTGGGTGTAAATTTGTATTTATAACTATATAAAATGAAAATAATTTTCAAATATATCCTTCCAAATATGAATTATTTTTCCATATTGGGGGCCATATATAAACTTCTTACTTGGAAAATGAATTTTTTTCCCATTATAGAAAATCAATACCTCGCTCCAAAGATGAAATTCATTTGTGGGGGATGTATATCTCTATATCACTATATAATAAATATTCATTTTTGGGGTGTGGGCTGGTACCCAAATACCTTCATCCTCCATGTGAATATATGACTTTCACATTTTTTTTTAAGTTACTATGTTATAGAGAATAGATACATTGCAAGTTTCTTTCCATTTCCAATATGTAGACCAATTTTCATTTGATTGAATTTAATTTCATTCCACCCAAAATAACTGATATATTATAATTCATTATAATTATATGACCCCAACACTTCATAAATATCTGGTGAATATCTGAATGCACATCCCCAAGGGGTATCTAGCTAGGTGCGTAGTCTTAGGCCTACTCATCATGTATCATACTAATAATTGATTCAATTCAAAACTAGACTATTTTTTGGGGATTATCCATACTTATGTAATTTTCATAACTACATACACATTGGATTATCTAGACATGGATGTATTTACTTATAATATAAAAAAAATTTACAATAACTAAACATCGGATCATTTTTACACCATAAAAAATATAGATTATTACAACAGTTTTGGTAACTCTATAATCAAAAAAACAATATGGTCGATAAAAATATATAATTTAAGTTCCAAAAATTTAGTGATTAAAAAGTTAAAATATATTCCATGGGAATTTATTGACAAGAAAATATAAAAATAAAATTTATATAATGTAAATCCCAATGGATGAAAAATAACCCTAACCCTTTACTTATGGATTGGGTAGTATTTCATGAAAAAAGCACTTGACCATACAACGTAAAATTATTTCTAAAATACCACAAAAAATGAAATTTCATGATATATTATCTCATATAACTAGTTTATATGGCACATAAATGAAATTAGTGACATAAGACAAAACCAGTCTAAAAAGCTAAATTTTAGATGAAACACCCTTACCCCAAGTATTTATTCAATAAACATATATTAACATATATAACTAACAAATATCATTTTACAACTAAATTCATAACCATTATAATGTATATTTTCATTTATAACCTTAATATATAGTCATTTTCCAAATATATTTGAGTTATTTTACATATTTTCCCACTTTGGGAATTTATAGTCTTATTATCTGTACATGATTAATAAATTGTTGTTGTCATTATTTCTTATCCAAAATTTAATAATTTATATATATTAATATTTATTAAAACAGATAACTTTTATTGATTTATAGTTATTTTACCTCATTCATTTTGTGTTCTAGTTTTGTTGAAGTTGAATCAGTGTTATATTAATTTAATAATTTTAGTGATTGAAAATGATATTTTGACTGTAAGTTATTTAAAAAAATTTACAATTTCATTAGTATTAAAAAATATAAATTATGTCATTAACAAATAATACATTAGTTGTTTAGGTTCTTATAGTAATACATGATGGGGTTTTGTTTCATTTTCCACTTTGGTTTTTAAACCGACCTAGAGGTGAACATACTACAATTAATTGATTATTATGATTATCAAAATTTGTTTATTTTGGAAATAATATCATTATTAAATGATTATAATAATTATATCCACATAATTTTTTTGTTATGAGTATATTTTAATATCAATTTAATATATAGTAATGGAACTCGGTGAAAATTATATAAGTTAATTTGTGGAGGATATAGTCCACACAACATATAATTTCCATTTTGATTTCCCAAATAATTAGAATAAATTAGCGTATATGATATTTTTACAATTTCGAAATAAATTTATATTACATTTTTTATATAATTTCTTCAATCCCATAAAAACCCAACCATAATAGATGGTATGACAAAATGAAAGTCATTGATTCGTAGATGAAGTAATTTTCAAATACGCACTACTGATTATTATTACTGAATTTAGAGGAATAAATAATACTTTTAATATCTAAGTATAACAATTATAGTGATTTATTTATATTATTATAGATATAAGAGTTTACCAAGAGTTCTATTAAGACAAAATGATTATGAGGAAGGTAATACCTATGCAATGTGCTTGAGATTCCAATTAAAAAAATCAGGGGAACAAAAGGTCTCAATCAAACTAATGCTGAGCAGAGGCCTGAGGATGTGGGATTGGTTTATAGAAGTAAAAAATATATAATATTTTCACGAAAATCTTATTAGGGGTATGTGTGTTATCATCATGAGTAAGTGATTCCCTTTAACAGGTGAAGGAAATTGAAATTTTATGAATACTCATTGTATTTCAATGATTTCATTACATTACTAATTAGTCAATGAATTAAATAGTACAAAATATTAGAGTATAGTGACTAATTTGGTAATTAAATGCCATGAAAATATTTTCCATTATCTTTCGAAAAATATAGTTATTTACAATTTGTTTTATATATTTTCCTATTTTAGTTTTTACCATGGAAACATGTTTCTAATTATGTAATTTATGTTTTATTATAAATATAATGAAAAATATCATACCAAATTTTCTTCTGTTGAACATAAATATTGAATCTGTTTAATATAATTCAATTTTTATATATAATAGAAATTTTTTCAACTAATATCTTAAAACATATAGAGAATGTTTCCTTATAAAAACAATATTTTCACAACTAAGTCTTCATAATTAAATTTTTGAAGAGATTAATAAACTAATTATTCTTAATATATTTATATATAGGTGTAAACCAATTATTATAATCATTATTTAGATATTAAAAATTTATTTAATTTGATAAAAATCATATAATCTTAAGAAAACATGTATTTGAGAAGACAAGGTTTACTGTTATTGTAGGAATTAACATCAGTCCTTATAATCATAACATTATATCTAGAAATGGTATTTTAAAATAATTAATAAATTATTATTATAAATTTTTTATCTTTTAGTTTGATTAAATTTATAATAGTTATATGTTAACTTTAAAATTATATGTTTATAATTTATTATAATAGTTTTATTGAAATATATGACATAATAATTAAAATATATAATATAGATTTTTAAATTTAATAAATACATTAAAAAGGATAAATAAAAAATAAAAAATATATATCTATTTAATATAATTAATTTTTGAGTTATATTTATTGATTATACCCTAGAAATTTCAAAAAAGTTGTGGATTAAAAAAATTCTAATTGCACTCTTTACATAAAAATACCCTTTTCGAAAAAAAATTAAAAATATTTATTAATCAGATAACTTAATTATAAATATAATGATTAATTTTATTCATTATTTATGAAAATAAAAAATTCAAAAGATAAAAATTTAATAATACTCATAAATAAATGATATTTAGAGTTCATATTTTGTGATAGTCTAAGATATGGTATTTACCTTCTATCGTAGTGTCTCAGGTATTACATATAGATATTGAATTATTGATAAAATATAATAGTATTATGATAATTTCAACACATTTCCAAAATTTATCACAAAAAGAGGTTTGGGGGAATGTGCTATGAATTAATAATATCAATATACCTTTAAAATAACATGATGCAGTCTTAGACATGGATATGACTACCGCTATATAGAGTCCATATTATTTTTTTAAATATGGATGTCACATTTCATATCCAAAATAAATATATTATCATATTTCAATTTATATCTCACCATGAACTCTATATGGAAATTACATCCATTAAATGGATTTTAGTACCCAATCATGGGGAGTATATTGCACAAATATATATAGAGAATCTCAATATTGGGGATATTCTATCTTTGAATGAAAACATTGATGTTTGTTATTGATATTTTCTTAGTGTTCTAAAAATAAGGTGTTTGTTTTGTTTATAAAACTCATACACGTTTATATTCCTATATTATAGACTCCTTATATAATGACCCTAATTAATTAGAGGAATTTATTAAAAACTCGAATAGATCTAGAAAATGGTTTTACACCACCATTTGATTCACCACAGGTTACAAAATTCCAAATAATTAATAGGAACGATTTATGAATTCATCTCATTATTTATTATCATGAGAATAATAAAGTCATGTCCATGAAATATTATCTTTTACCCATATTTTTGACATTTTTAATCAACTATGAGGGGACTAATACATCCTAAATATTGAAATTTTATCTAGATATCATCAATTACTAGTGAAAACGTATGTTTTAAAAAATAAATAAATTCATAAAAGACATGGAAACTATAAATTCCTAATGATTACATTTAAAATCAAAAAATGAATTTCTATGTTCTTGTGTCAGATGAATTTAATAATTTTGTTTTACATGGGTCAATTTTTGGTTTTTTTTATAAATTATAATTTAATTTATTCTAAGACAAAATTTGATCATGGATTCATTTAATATTATTTTATATACCTTGATAAAAAATTAATTATATGAAACATTTATCATGTCTGAATTATCACTATATAAAATATCCATAATGGTCAACTAAATCATATGATACAAACATATCTTTGGAATCTTAAATGAAATATGTGATTTAATGATGACTTAAACCAATCACTAAAATAGATATAAATAGTAATGTTGTATTGGATAGATATTATCAATGATTTTTTTTAGAAATATATCATGATTTTTAAATCCATTAGCCATATATATTGGAAATCGGATCATGTTTCTCTGGGATGATGAATGTGAAGAATCTTTCCGAGTGATAAATGGAATGTTTCTAACTAAAAATTTACTCATACTACTCTATTTTCAGTGGAAATGGTTTATGATATATAGTAATTATTAAAAGAATGTTTTCTGTCCTTTCATCCTTTATACATATATTGTGGAAGACTATACCACACATTAATTAATTATTAATTATATATATTATGAAACACTTGATTTGGATATAAATATTATGAAATTTTCTTTGAATATATAGAGGTATTATCTTTAGGGTGAATGATGTTACAGGCATAATAATCACAATAGATTTATATATATTTTCTCAAATAAATTATTGCATTTATAACTAATGAGATTAGTCAATTATTTCAAGGATGTGTACTAAATGATACATTACCAATATGAAAATTAAAATAATGTGTACGATTATTGAAATATATGAATCAATATAGAACAACTAGTTGAGAAATAAATAAAATAAAATAATTATTGTTTTTCAAAAAAAGAACCCCAAAAAAAATTATAAAATTGTAGATTCCTCTATTTCTCAAATTGTATCTCAACCATATATCCTTTTAATGATAAAAAAAGCATAAGAAGTGGATTTGGATATTTAAAAGTTGGTATTTAATATTTAAATGTTAAACAATGAAAAATATATAATTATAATATTCAATTAATGAAATTGTTTTCCATTAATACTATAATTGAAATTTTTATGGTGAATAATTAATGTAACTTATCATTCATTATCCTTATGGGAATCACATTTATTTCCAGAGATCATAAGAATAATTTCATTTAGAGAATAAATGAAGTGGGAGATTTTAGAGTATATATCTCGATACTTGTTATTCCATAATGTTTAGGATTAATGAATGATGTTTGTGTGGATTAGGAAACCACAACCAAAAAATGGATGAAAATTATATAATATCAGAATGGATTTATTTATTTTACATCCCAAGACTCCAAAATTATATAATTCAATTTTTGTTAATGAGAATTTGTTTATGAATTAAAAAAATTAAATTCTTTTTGAGAATATTTAATACTTGATCAAATTTAATGATAAAAATAAAATATTTAATAAGGATTCATGGATTACCAATACCAGTTTTATTAGATCAGTATAAATGGTTTATCTCATTATTATTGATAATCATTCAATAGGTATTGGATAAAATGATGGAATACACTACCAATTATCATCATAATGGTATTGATCAATACAAATGGACCTTTTTGAATATTAAATATAATTTGATAACTATTTATATGGGTTTCATTGATTTCTAGTAATATTACTCTCCCCATGTCTAGTTTATATATCAAAAGAGATTCAATTCTAGCATTAAGATGGAGATCTTAGGAGGGATTTATGGGAATATGTATAAAAATCTAACAGATTGGGGTGATGTAGGTGGATATAAACTGATGGGAATATATCTATCTCAATAAATGAATATATATATATATATATACTATTCTATGTCACATGAGAATATTGAAAAGTCTAAAGAAGAACAATATTGATTATCATTTGTGGGATTTTAAGTTTGATGTTGAATATATGGTATTCCTTTGAATATGTAAGGGATGTGGGTTATTATATTTGATATGAAAATGAATTATTATCCCTAGATATATTGCCCCATTTGAAATATTTCAATCATTTTGGGATGTTATCATATCATCGTACACTTCCATTAAAACATTCACAAGTGCATGATCAGTTCTTTGTATTTTCTCCTATGAATTACATATATAACCTATCACATGTACTGAACTTAGAGTTATTATAACGAGAACCTAAAAACCCTTATAAAGAACAATATATAAAAATCTTGGATAATAGGGACAACATTGTACAAAAAAAGACCACTAACTGAGTCAAATCACAAAAAAGATTCTATAATTTGAGGAAGTTGTATGGAAAAAATAAGATTTAATTTGGTAAAATTACCCCCATTTTTTTACATATATGAAACAAAATTCATGTATGAAATTAAATTATGGGAGTTAAATTGCAACACCCAATGATTATGCGAAGTAATTTTTCTTTAATAAAATACTTTGTTGAATAGTTTTCTTCACAAGAAACACCGACATGAAATTAACAATAATAATTTTATTTTAAGAAAATATTACAATTCTGGAAAAAAAACCTTAAAATTTTATTATTATATAACATGAAACATCCTTAATTAAATTATAAGTGAAATAAATTTATTAGTTAATAAAAATATCCTTAAAATTATTATTTATCATTTTGGTTTTCCATGAAGATTATAACACTAATTGTAATAGCTAATATAATATTAATAATTAAAAATAATAATAATTATGATGAATGAGATATAAATAAGTATGATAGTTGACCCTAAGACAATAATAAATTATAGATATAGGAATAAAATATACATATTATATAAATGGAAATTGTAAATGTTGTCCCTGGAAATATTGTAAATGGATATATAGTTATAGGGTATGAAAATATGAAATAGGTATATTGATATTGTGTAATTTTTTTTAAAAAATAAAGATAATATAGTTCATAATTCTAGGATGAATTGAATATATAATTTTTAAATAAATGATTTTATTATAATTTTTTTTTGCATTATATATTAATAATAATATTATTATTATTTATAATGAAATTTTTTATGTACATAAAAAATTCAAATAAATATTTAAATATCAATTTATTGAAAAATTAAACTTTTATAAGATGATTTATTAATTTTAATATGATGTTCATAAATTATTTAATGTAAAAAATGATAATTTTATGAATTTTTTTTAGGTATTGTGTATTTTCATATTAATAAAATAAAATTATCACTTTGAACTGATAAATCTTATCTAATGTTACAGTCTATTAAAAATAAAATTAACATTAAATTAATTATTAACATATATGATGTGATATTAACAATACATAATTCCTACAAAGTTCATTTTTATAATTAGTACATGTGTTATATATATATATATATATATTATGTTCTCTATTAAAATTCAAATTAAAAATATTTAAAAATTTATTTACATTATATAGTGTCACAATTTCGAATTGACAAGATGAAATCAAAAAGGGAATTATATTTCATTTTTGGGTATGAAAATATGTCACCAATGTAAAAAATAGAGTTACAATAACAAATAATAAATGAGTAAAAAATGGGTTCAAATAACTGGAAAGGGATAATATATCATAAAACACTACTTTAAATAAATAATTTAGATATTTTTGACCAAAATATATCCCGAATACATATTTTTTCCACTTTTTGTACACATTCAATTTAAATTACAACCTTATACAATAACAGGTGGAATAAAATGAAAATACCACTAGAAAGTCACATAAAAATAGACACTCCCATTACTAAGTCAAAACCACTCATTTACTTATAAAATATATTTTATAACTTCACATTTTCCCTCCCCCAAATCTTTACAATATAGTTTATAGCTTTTTTATCCATGAAGGATGTTGAAATCTATCATTCCATTTGAACTCTTGTCAAGAAGGAGTGAATTCATCAAGTAATTATCTAATATCTTCTCTATAATTCAAAATTATCATGTCATCTCTAATATTTATAAATATTGTTCCCAATTTTTACGATTCTATGTAAACATTGTAAAAATTCTATGATAATTATGCTACTTTTATGGAACTATAAACACTTACGCATACCATGTTATAACATATTCTTGTTTGGTTGGTTCAACCACCTACATGAATGATGATATGAAAACATTTTCATTACAACCATGTAAATGTATTAATACATTAATAATAAAAATATATTACATTAAATATTATTATAAATCAAGAATATTTTTTTTAAAGATAATATAAGTGAAGGAACATTATAACTCATGGATATTAGTATATTACTCGGAACAAGATTATCATGGATTCCATTATCTCCAACCATACCCATAACTTACATAAAATGAACATGGTGTTAGATATATAATTTTAACAAAATTATTCCACTACCTTAAAAATCAATTATTGATGATCTTGGTATCAATGAACAAGGACACATATCATAATTATAAAACTATAATGAAATAATAAAAATTAAAAGTACCTGATAATGAAAATAAAAAAATAACAAATATTTATGAAACAGATGATTATAAATTTATTTTATATAGGGTAATAGCTTTAATAATGTTTTAATATATGAGATTATGTCATTTTTTATTATAAAAGATGATAATTTTCTTTCATGGAATTTCGGAGTTAAGGTTAACATATATTTGAAAATCTATTTTAAAATAAATATATTTTGTATTTGAACTTTTATTTTGGTAACTTAAATGTTATTTATCTCTAAAAAGACATCCATTTTATGATCCTCAAGTTATTCATGATATTTATATTTTTACTTCCATTTTCCATTTCTTTGATTTACAGTTCAACAATAAAGATTATTTTAAATGCATCCAAACATATTTATACTATTATGATTGATTAAATTATTTTTCATTCATCTATTTATTTCTTTAAACGCTTTTGGATGAAATATTTTTTTCAGTTTTACAATAATAAATAGTCCATTGATTTGAGTTTTTTTTCAATAGTGTTAAAATAATCATTTAGATTGTTGTATTCTCCTTGAAAACTTTTTCTTTCCATATTCATCAATATTCTTTATAAATATTCAACTCTATATTTCATGTTTATTTCAATGGAATATTTTTTCATGTTTTTAAATTATATCATTTATAATAAAAGTTATAAAATTTAAGGATATTTGACACTATCTTTCAAATCAAAATTATTATTTCTAAAAAACATTTTACTAATTTAAAAATCCTTTGATATTTCTTATGGTTCATTGGGGATATTCTATAATGATTCAGTCATGATAAATTCTAAATTTTGTATTTGATAACCTATTTTAGATATATTCATGAAAATAATTTCATTTCTATTGGATAAAAATCTGTGAAAAAATTATAAATGTTTTGTTTTTAAAGAGGAACAAATATGTTTGGACTATCGTTATGAGATGGGTGGGTCCATTATAGACCTCCAAAGTAGTGGGGAAAACAATATATTATAAGATAACTAGGATTGGGGAGTGAACCCAAATAATTAAGGTACATTTTTTACTAACTTATATGTGGTACTGAAATTATATATCTCTCCAATAAATTTGGTAAGACATTATTTATCGTGATCTTATAGGTTATGGATTGGAAATAAAAAACAACCCATTTAGGGAATATGTTCACTATGCGTTGATAGTATTCCCAATGATCATTGGCATAAAGGATGAATTTTTGTTCATATGTATATACAAAATTATTATGAATATGTTATGATTTTTTGTCTCGTGATTATTGAATCATGCTTCTACAATCGTTTTACTCATTAATTATGTTATACCAATGGATAATTTATTGAACCATGATTTATAATATATGATTTATTTTGTATGATTCTATTATGTTAGGTATCAGAACATTATTTATGTTATCATTCCCACAAGTTTATATTATGGAGAATAATGATCTCCTATTGTTTTCTCTTAGTATAAACATAACTAAAAACAGGAAATAACCCTTTATTATGTTTCAATTTCCCCATATTTTGATTAATATTATTACATGTGATATTACCATAAAAGTATTATGTGGGAGGACTATTTATAGGAGATTTTGGAAGATTGGTTTTAAAAGTATTTTAATATTCACATAGTCTATATTGAATCAAGATCTATAGGATTTGGTTTGTATTTTAATAGCATATATAAAGAATATTAATATAAAATGTTGTAATATTCATTTATATTGTTCTCTGGTCTCCTCACTATCCTCATGTTGTATCTTTTTGTAATTCCTAAGACCTTAATGTAGTTACTAAAAACCATATGTAGGACTACCACACTTTAAAGTTCCTTTGTTAATGAGAATGGTGAATTATTTAATTTCACGATGTTATAAATTTATCTTATAAAAAAATAGCTTATAATTCATAACAAATACTCTATATTAGGATTAAAATTTAATGTTTTCCAAATATGATTTACTTTTTTGTGAATAATGAAAATACATTTTCATCAAAACTACAACTCGTCTAAAATGTTTAAGATTTGTGAATTAAAGAAATAAAAAAACACATTTATTTAATAAAACATATATTTATGTAATTATATTATGAATTTCAAAATATTCTTCAAGCGTATAAATTCTATGTCTATCATTTTTGAAATTATTTAAAATATTACTTTAATAAAATCATTTTTCCTGTTTTCTTTGAATTATGTATTTTTATAGAGAGATTCGGTTTTGAAATAAGTTTAATGCCTTGTAAAATTTATTTTTTTGTTATAAATCATTTTATTCAATTTAAATTTGCATCAAATAGTATTTTAACTTATATATAAATTTAAATATTAAATTTTTCGTTCAAATAAATTTATTTACCTGAATATGTGCTTATTTTAAATTTAAAATTTCAATAATTTGTAATTATTATTTGATAAAATGAAATTCAAAATTTTAATTTCAAGGATAAAATGAGTTCATATGGTAAATATTATTTTTTTCATTAAGATAAATTTCTAATTTAAATATTTAATTGCATTGTTAAAAGTTTATTAGGATAAATGTTAAAAAAGTTAAAAGAAAACCCCTAAAATACAATAAAATTTCTAAAAAAGGAGTGGTTGAGATGATTCTCAGGCCACACTCACTTTAAAATCATATATGGTAAAATCTGTTTCCATTTTATATATAATGGTAACATTATGTAGTTCCAAATGTATGGGTTAGTAATGAAACTATTCATCCCTTCACTCACAAAAGGGTAACAGTCACACCACTTCATGATCTAAATTTCATTATAATTTCTGAACTAAATTTTTTCTATTTAATCCTCTTGTAATATTTATTCTATTTAAAATACTTTTGACCAAAATTATTTTTCATGAAGTACTTATTTTGAATGATAATTCTAATAAAAATGTATGTCCCTCGTGTGAAAATTATGAACTATTTATATTTTATTCATTATTTTTGTCATTAAAACATATTATATAAACCTAGATACAATTTTTATAGTGTCATTTATATAATATAATATCGCTATATTAATGGATATTTTATTTTATATTAATATTTCCCCACCATTATGAAAAAAATCCTTCATTAATACATGAAACCCACCCCCACAATGAGAAATGAAATTCATTTTTCCGTATGACACAATAGTGATAGTTAATGGAATATAGTAAATTAATAAAGATTTTTTATTATATCATTGAGGTTTTGGTATGAAATATTATAGTACCTATTAATGATAGAATCTATGCAAGATCATATTTAATTTAATCGTTTAATAATGCATTATAAGAGGAAAATATTTTCTCCAAATTATAAAATATTTTCATATCAATCAACTATTTTTCTATACAACTATAAATTATAATATACCAAAATAAAAAAAAATATGATAATTATGCTTCCAGTATAGTGATATTAAAATAGTACCACCTTAAATTGGTTAATTAAATCAGGGTATATTCATTTTTGGGTTATTTTGAGAGGAATGGAGGTCATCCTTTTCTGACCCAATTTTGGTGAATTATTTCAGACACTAGGATTGTCATATAGAATTATATAATGTTTAGGAATCCTTAATAATTCCCAGTAATGGATTGGTTAGCCCTATTTTAGAAATAAATTCTTAGTATACATCAATGTGAACATTTGTGAATCTAATAGGTATATAATTGACATGAAAATCGATAGGTATCAAAGGTTATTCAACAATGACATCTTATGTATGTATCATTGGTTATTTGTATTGTTTCATTATTACAAATTTTGATGGAATATTTTCTTAATGAAATATATTTAGGAACTCGAGTGTTTATTTCCATATTGGAATGTGGTATATATTCATAGTTTTGGGATCTTGAATTTTAAATAAGATTCATACATATTCTTATAGAAGGAATCATAACTTTTGTATCTGTATCCACTTGATCATACATGTCCTTCATTTTATTATCAAGTGATAGTTACATATCCATGAAATATAACATTATAAAACAAGGATTACATGGTGAAAGGTTCCCTATAATTTTTAGTGTATGACCATTATGCCAGTAATCATTTTTGCATGATCTTGTACAGAATAATGACAAATTATATTTGGTGGATCGTAAATAGAACATAACACTATAGAGATGAATTTAACTAGGCGTGTAGCCAAATATGGATCATATGAGATGACCGATAATGAATAAAACTATTCATTAGAGACAATCTGGTGTTAACCAAGAGTATTCATACTATGTATCCCATTTAAATAGGAATAATATACCACAGAGTTTAGGTTACATAGGTTAAGTACATGTGATAGGACCTTATCGTGTGGTTTAACATCACTTGGTAAGGTCATTTTCATGTAAATAGGTTATTATTAATCTTTTTTAGTGTCCTAGTTTGGGGATGTATGTGTCATAAAAGGAGTTATATCATGAAGTTTATTGTGACATACACATACAGGTGATGCCCTTTTGGATGGAATTGGGGATTACACCTATTGAGGTGGAATGATAAGATCATTTTTTATAATTATAATGTAATGGCCACAAAAAAATCTATTTCCATATGATTTATTCTCAGTGTGAGAAATAAGAGAATACAAAAGATAATCCACAATCCATAAATGCATAATTGGATGATACATATACCAAAATAAGAAACAAGAACTAGAAAATCAATATACATCCACTAATATATAAGGGTACAGACATGGAGAGAAGGTGGAATATAATGTCATGTATGAAATACTAGAGGATTAGTCTTTATGGTATTCCATTTTTGAATCAACTCCATACCTACTAATAGGCGAGGGAGGGAAAACCTTGGGTTACCCAGAAAGAAAAATAATTAATTGAAAATTGATTCAATACCCCATATTCTTGACTTTCGATAAACCACATATTGGGGATTAGACCTTCACTAATTGGGAAATAGATGTTTCATATAATTCCCACATCACAAAAAATTTCAAAAAGTACACAAGAAGGGATTCTACTCTATACATTGAAGTGATTCTGAGCACCTTCTCTAGGACTATGTCCCTCATTATGATAAGGATGAATTATCACAAACACATTAAATATACTGTTGTTTATGGAGTAAATTAGATGGGGATATTTTCCAAGGTAATACATGATCGAATGCAGTAACACTAGTGTTATCTATACCCAGATCAAACAGATGTAGTAGAACTGGGGGAGGACTCAATTTGATATTCCGTGTATTTCGAAATTGATGAGAGTGGTCTATTTATAAAACTCATATAGGTTATAATATTGTGAAAAAGTGACATTGTTGGAGATAATTGAGTTTAGGGAAATAAATAACTAGTAGTTTCCCAATTTTTTATAAATATCATGCTTTGTGAAATAGGTAAAACAACATAGGGGTCCTTCTCAAAGTCCTTATTTCGTAAAAGAGAGTTACTATTTCATGAATGACCATGGTATATTATTTATAGTAAATGAAATTTCCTATAGAAATTCACATTTCATAAAGGATTCCTTTTTGGGAGTATTTGTAACACCCGAGACTTTTATAAGAAATATTTTGTTTTTATTTTTTATAATTCATCAAATCAATATTTCACTACACACAACACTAGCTTGGCTTGATTTACATGAAATCATGACCTTCCTTGATAGCTTCTGTTGTACGCAATACCGAGTTTCACTAAACAACGATATGCTATTAAAATATTATTAAAACTAGCCATTATGAATAGTAATAACCACTTTTTGAAATTTTGGAAATTTTATTTTTCAAAATGGACTTCATTTTTGGATTCGGGATATCGAAATTAGCCCAGGGTGAAATTTTGGTATTTTCTGGAAACATTCAATTGTTGATGAATAGTGAAAACACTGGGTTACTATTTAAAAACCGACTTTTTATTTAAATAATTATTTATTTTATTAAAATTTATTTTAGGTCAAAATTGATACATAATACCTATATATGTTCAATGCAATTCATTGGAGTCATTTTATAATAATTTTAGATATATAAAAATTTTATTGAACTTTTCACCGTCTTTTACCCACCTCCTAGGAGAATTTCCAAATTCACATAAAACATAATTTGACCACATCTGTGATTGTAATTTCGAAAATCCGAGAGACAGGGTTAATATCAAGGACTAAAATGTGGTTCAATGGGATGCAAATAATTTTTGGTGAATAGTAACTATTTACTTTTTTTTACCACGGTTAAAAGTAAATAGGGTAATTAAGGGTAAAAATGTTATTATTATTACCCTAAAACTTGTAATAATTCTATTGGATTAAGGTAAATCGACCAAAAACAACCTTAGGAATAAAATATGACCATTTAGGCCCACTTGGATTAGATTAGGACATTTATTATTAATTTATTTAAGGAAGGGTTAAAATAGTTAAAATCAATGATTAATAAGTAAATATATTTTAATATAGGGTTATACATAAGATAAATTTGACTATAAATATTCATTAGAAGTCTCAAAATATTTCCTACATAATGATATTTTATCTGTAATTTTTATACATTAAATAATTTAATTTATGTATGACACAAAGATGATGTAGTAATTATCTTATTAATGAAATATTGACATAATTGATGTTATAAATACAAAAATAAATGTAATTTGAGACTTTTTATGAATTCAAATAATTTTGTAATTTAATATGACATGTTATTATGGATTTAAGTAACTTTGTTCGACCTAATATTTCTGTTATGATTTTCACAAAAATAAATTACTAAATAGTGTCAAAATTGACATAAAATAGTTTTTAAAAGAAATATTATATTATTAATTGATATTTTATTCATAAAAATCTAAGGTTCAGCCAAATGACTAAGATAAGGTTATAAATATTAATAATAAACAACTTGGGGTTCTTTTGGCTTGTTATAGTATGTTTATTAACCTTATAGTGTAAGAACACAAAAAGACACGGTGAAAGTAAAATTATTTAATATAAAGGTAAATCTAAATGATAAGGTTAAAATAGTAAACTAAACTTGTCCAAATTCTATTGGTTGAGAGGATTTCGACCCGTACCCACCTTAGATTCGAAATAAATCAAATTGGAGCTATTTAAAACCGAATATGGCTTTATAATAAAATAATATTTTTTGTTTTTCCAAAGGTGCCCCTCTCCTCCCTTATAAAAGGGAACCTCCTCCCTCTCTTACTCACACCACTTTGAGCCTTCATTCTCGGCCAACCCCTGCCAATTTCTTCTATACACTTCCATAGAAACATCCTAGAGGTCCTGGTCTTCTTCAAAGACCATTTTTAGTGACCTAAAAAGAGGTCTCAAAGAAGCACTTCAAAGAAGAGGTAATGTCCGTTACCGATTATTTCAACTTTATTTCTTCTACCACTTCTACTTATTTAGTTGTTTCATTATGAATTAAAAACATCAGTATCACTCATATACTGATATGTTATTATAAGTATGAAACAACCCTATTTATCCATCTATCCATCCTACGGAAAACTAAATCACCGCGCGTGCGTTCGTACGGAATACCGTCTCCACACCATGGTGTAATCTATTTTCCACCGCCACCTTACGTGGATGGGTATAATGGTGTAAAGAATTAATATATATGATTATTTTAAAGTCATATTGATTCTTAAATAGTATACATACACTCCAATACAATTCCATGATCATGGGAATGATATCATCGCTCGTGCGTACGCACGGAATACCGTCTCCACGATGTGATGCGACTCGTTCTAGATGATTTTCATTGCTTAATGATTATATAAATTAATTTAGTGAATAAATATGATATATATTACAAAAATACAATTCTGTAAATGAGGTATCGATAACCTAAAAACAAGAATAAGAATTTATTCGACAAAACATGCATAAGAACACAAAGTAATAAACACCTGAATAACAAGTAGCAATGAAATATTACTAATAGTAAGCTAAGAATATGACCATATATGATATAAATAGAATGAGTATGATTCTGGAATAAGTCAATGGAATTATTTAAATCATTATACAGGAGGTTCGGACACTTACGAAGCAAATCAGACCTAAGGTAAGGGAAATATCACAATCTCATTTTTATCCGAGATTGTTTATACATTGGAATTTACTGGGTTGTATTTTATCGTCAACATCCATGTTTCCTCAATATGTAATATTATTTCCATCCAACTACAATTTTTTAAATCCAAATTTTCCCTTCAGTGAGTTTTTAGTAAAAGATATGAAAGGAATCTTTTGTCGTTTTTCATACGAGGTACTTTTTGACCTTTCTTACAAAAGTACGAGAATAATGTTTTTTTAACTTATACGGAATGAATGGATTTTTAAAAAATTATTTCCAAGAAGCTTCCTTTACAAGTTTTCATTTTTATTTTTATTCAACTTCTTTCAGTTTATAATTTTATGACATGTTAAGAAAGGAAAATTGGTTTTGAAGTAGAAAGGATATTTTCCTCAAGAATGGAGTTCAAGTGTTTTATCAAAATTATTTTCCATCTAAGATAATAAAGGACTATATTTATATTATTACATTGATTTGAATATGTTGTGATGGAATTATTTTAATCAATTCCATTATCTTATATGAGTTTTTTTATGATGTCACGATGTTTAAGAATCCCATTTTTATTACATGGGTTATGCTATGATGTATGGTTTATGATTTTGTGGCACACAAAATAATGGTATCATTATGAGATGGGTGGGACCTATATCTCCCTCCAATGCATTGGGTAAAAATTTTATATCTCATGAGATAGACATGGCCGGAACGGAACGTTAAACCGGTTTAGTGAAACAGGACTGAAATGAGGAATGAACTCGGTTCAGAAATGGACTTTGTCCACTAAGATAATCTTGTCAATGAGTCTTGACTAATAAGAAATGATTCACTATGATTATGTGTGTATGTCATAAAGCTTCATGTCTTAAGTTATAATTATTGTGATTACATTTCTCTGCCATGATTTATCCCATGTTATGAAATTTTGATCTCTTTTGCAGGGTAAGATTTCCAAAATGTTATGTTCTTATGAATATGATGTGATTAATATTTCTTTTGTTTACCCATACTGAGCATTTGAGCTCACCCCTTTGTATTTTTTCTTTCTGTAGGTCAGGAAGAAGGTTATTAAGTAGGATTTGACAAAATGGACTCTAGATATTATGAAATAAATGGGAGACAGTGTAGATGCTTTATGAACCAGTTGTTTGTGTTTCCTAGTTTCCAAATACACTATACCTATACGGTGCATTCATGGTTTTGTTATATGTTGTAATAAGTATGCTTCAATTTTAAAGTATTAACAGTTTATGTAAAGTATGGGTCATTATATTTGGTATTAGAGGAATGGTATAGTCAACCTTTGGAAACTAGGATATGAAAGCATTAGTAAGAATCCAAAGGATAAGTCTAAGCATAGAACACAATCATAGTGTTTTATAAATGGCCATGACTAACCTAGGATAAGACCTTAAGTGTAAAATTTTATTCTTGATTATGTTGTTTTCCTATTATATTTAGTGTTGCTCACACTATTCTTCTTGGTTTTAGTCAATGGATGGATCCCAAAGGAACCGTGTTAATGCAGAATACGATTGGAAATGCAATGATTGTCCCCCTGAGCAACCAAACGATATGGGATCTGGAATTCAAACTCTTTTAGCCATGATCACACATCTTTCTCAAGCTATGAATCATGCAGGACATCCAAACGAGCAAAGGAAGGAGCAACATTCTGTTGAATCCTTCATGAGACAACGTCCACTTCATTCAGCGGGTCTACTAATCCATTAGTTGCTAAACAATGGATCAGTACTACTGAAAATATATATTCATTTCTACAGTGTTCTGAACATGATAATTTCATCCTAGTAGTGTATCGTTTGGAAGGTGATGCTGATCAATGGTGGAATCTTATCAAGAATATGAGGCCAATAGATGAAATTGAGTCCATGGATTGGGACGAGTTCAAGAACTTATTTTTCAATAAGTACATCCCTCATATTCTCTTAACAATGATGGATAAGGAGTTTCTTGAACTAAAGAAAAAGGATGAAGAATCTATTGGTGCCTATGAAGAAAATTTTACAAGACTTTCAAGGTACGCTTCTGGTATTATTATCCAACCTGAGAGTAAGATCGATCAATTAATTAGTGGCTTAAAACCGAGTCTTCGAATGGCGTTATCCATAAGGGACTTCAATAGATACAAGGAAATAGTTCTATGTGCTCTCAAAGATGAGATGGAGATTGGAGTAACCCATCAGTCATATCGGTTTGATAAGAAGAGGAAAATGTAATTCAAAGGAAAATCTAAAGAGCGCACTGAAAAGAAGATGCGTTTTTTCTTATGATCAATGTGTGGAAGGAAAAATGGAGGGAGTTGTCTTAAAGGGACAAGTGAATGTTTCAAATGTGGAAAGGAAGGTCATCGGGCATTTTAATGCTGCAATGATGGGAATAAGATGTCTAGTGATGCGAACAATGAAAAGGCTACACAGAGTGCACCTCCTACACTTCAATGTTACAAGTGCGAGTAAAAGGGGAATTATGACAATCAATGCCCTAATCTAAGGGTTTTTTTATGATGATCGACATCAAAAAACTCTTAAGTCTAAAGATAAAGGAATGTCACATGAAATTTCTATCAGTGATGTGGAGTACGATAACGAAGTGGTTAAAGGTACACTTACCATCCACTCTAAAGTATCATATGTTTTATTTGATTTTGGATCCACTCACTATTTTATTTCTGAAGAATTTTCTAAGGGTATCACCGTATTACCTCAACAATTAGATGTTGAGTTAGCTGTGACAGCCCCTAATGGCACAATAGTCGAATCAAAAGTTTATAATTCTTCTTCGATTGAAGTTTGTGGGAATGTGCTTCCTGCAAATCTTGTGATCCTCCCTATAGTGGAATTTGATGTGATTCTTGGAATGGATTAGCATTCTTTATATGGAGATCATATCAATTTCCAAAGAAGGGATGTCACATTTCATATTCCAGATCAATCTATTATCATCTATCGATGCAAGGATGAACATAACCTTCTAGTGGAAATTTCTTCCATCTTATGGGTCTTGATTCCACTAAATGAAGGTTATTTATCTCAAATGGTTGGAGAGAAACTCATTATTAAGAATATTCCCATTGTACGGGAGATTGATGATGTACTTCCAAAGGAATTTCCAGGTGTTCCACCAAAAAGTGAAGTTGAGTTTTCAATAGAACTTATACCGGGTGCTTTGCCTATTTCAAGGACACCTTATAAAATGGCCCCAATTGAGTTTCAGGAATTGAAGAAGCAAATCTAAGAGAATATTGATAAGGGGTTCATACGCCCTAGTGCGTCACCTTGGGGAGCACCTGTTCGGTTTGTTAAGAAGAAAGATGGATCAATGGGACTCTACATTGATTATCGAGAACTTAACAAGATCACTATCAACAAAAAATATCCTCTCCCGTGCATTGATGACTTATTTGACCAACTACGCGGAGGTCAATACTTTTCCAAGATTGATCTTCTTTCAGGGTTTCATCAATAAAGGGTCAAAAGGGAGGATATACCAAAGACGGAATTCCGTACAAGATATGGACACTATGAATTTATAGTCATGCCATTTGGTCTTACTAATGCCCCTGTTATCTTCATGGATCTGATGAATATAGTCTTTAGAGACTATCTTGATCGGTTTGTGGTAGTCATTATAGACGATATTCTTGGGTATTCAAAGATAAAGGAAGAACATGAATATCACTTGAGAATTATATTGATGACCCTGAGAAAGGAGAAGCATTATGCCAAATTTACCAAGTGTGAATTTTGGATTCAAAAAGTTTCATTTTTTGGTCACATTATCTCAAAAGAGTGGTGGATCCAGCAAAAACAGAGGTTATCGAATGATGGTCAAGACCGACAATAGTCACTGAGATCCGATGTTTTCTTAGTTTGGCTAGAAATTATCTACGTCTTGTGAATGATTTTTCAGGATTATCTAATCCACTCACCAGGTTGACTCGGAAAGGAGTTATGGTTGTTTGGACAGAGGAATGTGAAGAGAATTTCAAGGAGTTGAAAAGAAGGTTATCCAGTGCACCTGTGCTCACACTTCCTTGTAGTGGAGAAAGGTTTGTGATCGATAGTGATTCATCCAAGAAGTTATTGGGGTGTGTTCTTATGAAAAATGATATGGTGATAGCTTATGCCTCATGACAGTTGAAAATCCATGAGCAAAATTACCCAAATCATGATTTGGAGTTATCTGCGGTAATCATTACATTAAAGATTTAGAGGCATTGTCTTTATGGAGAAAGGTGTGACATTTATACTGATCATAAAAGTTTTAAGTATATTTTCACACAAAAGGAGATGAATATGCACCAAATAAGATTGTTGGAGCTGATTAAGGATTATGATTGCTCAATTCATTACCACCCAGGGAAAGCAAACAAGGTGGCAGATGCATTAAGTCAACAAGACCATGCCAGTTTATCCACGATGAGGATCACAAAAGATCAAATATTTATGGATTTACAAACGATGGATCTTGGAATTATAATGAAGGGGAAAATCGTATCTTTCTCAAATTAATGTTCAACCATCTATAAATGTTTAGATTAAAGAGGCATAGAAAGAAGATGTAGAGTTACAAAAGAAGGTGTGAAATGTTCCTGAATTCAATCTTGATTGTGATGAGATAATAAAGTTCAGGAATTGGGTTTTTGTTCCTCCCATCCCAGAAATAAAGAAGGAGTTGCTAGATGAGGATCATATTTCTTCATTCTCTATACATCCTGGAAGCACGAAGATGTATAGGGACCTGAAAGAGTACTTTGGGTGGGATGGAATGAAATTATAGTTTTCTGAATATGTATCTTGAGGCTTGGTTTGTCAGCAAGTTAAAGCTCAGAGACAAAAGTCTAAAGGGATGTTACAACCATTACCCATACCTGAATGGAAATGGGAAAACATCACTACGGACTTTGTCACTGGACTTCCAAAAACATCCAAAGGCAATAATGTTATCTGGGTCATTGTTGATCGTCTTACAAGGTCGGCACACTTCATCGCTATTAGAGAGGATTTCTCACTGGATTAGCTTGCCAGTATATATGTAATGGAAGTGGTAAGATTGCACAGAGTAACACTTTCCATTATATCTGATCGGGATACGAGGTTTACCATGAAATTCTGGCAAAGTCCTCAGTATACTCTGGATACAGAGTTGAGATTCAGCAATGCTTATCATCGTCAGACAGACGGTCAGTCTGAGAGGACAATTCAAACTCTAGAAGATATGTTGAGAGCCTGCTCTATGTATTTCAATGGTGGTTGAGATCAACACCTACCTTTGATGGAATTTTATTATAATAATAGCATTCACTCCAGTATTCAGATGGCTCCTTATGAAGCTCTCTATGGAAAGAAATGCAGGACTCCAACTTGTTGGGATGAAGTTGTAGAAAGAAAGCTATTAGGACCTGATCTTGTTGATGATATGGCAGAAAAGGTCAGATCTATTCAACAACGCATAAGAGCTGCTCAGAGTCAACAAAAAAGTTCTGCCGACAACCGAAATTAAGACCTAGAGTTTGAAGTGGGTGATAAAATGTTCTTACGAATATCTCCTTGGAAGAGACTAATGAGATTTGGAAAGAAGGGAATGTTGAGACCTAGATATATTAGTCCTTTCAAAATACTGGATCCTGTTGGGAAGGTACCTTACCGATTGGCACTTCCACCGAATCTCTCCCAAGTTCACGATGTGTTCCATGTATCTCTCCTGAACAAGTACATACCCGATCCTTCACATGTACTCAGCTCCGAAGTTGTACCGCTAGAGCAAGATATTTCTAATGAAGATCAGCCGATAGAGATTCTAGATCGTATAGAAAAAGTCCTACGGAACAAGACCACTCGCTTGGTAAATGTTTTATGGAGGAACCACCAATTAGAAGAAGCTACATGAGAGCTTGAGGATATGATGAGGGAGAGGTATCCACATCTGTTTGTTACAAGTGATGAATTTCGAGGGCGAAATTCATTTTAAGAGGGGTAGAATGTAACACCCGAGACATTTATAAGAAATATTTTGTTTTTATTTTATATGAATCACCAAAGGAATCTTTCACTACACACAACACTAGCTTGGCTTTCTTTACATGCAATCGTGACCTTCCTTAATGGCTTGCGTCGTACACAATACCGAGTTTCACTAAACAACGATATGCTATTAAAATATTATTAAAACTAGCCGTTATGAATAGTAGTAACCACTTTTTTAAATTTTCTAAATTTTATTTTTCAAAATGGACTTCATTTTTGGATTCAGAATATCAAAATTAGCCTAGGGTGAAGTTTTTGTATTTTTCTGGAAACTCTCAATTTTTGATGAATAGTGATAACACTAGGTTACTATTTAAAAACCGACTTTTTTTAAAATAATTATTTATTTTATTTAAATTTATTTTAGGTCAAAATTGATACATAATACCTATATAAGTTCAATGCCATTCATTGGAGTCATTTTATAATAATTTTAGATATATAAAAATTTTATTGAACTTTTCACCGTCTTTTACCCACCTCCTAGGAGAATTTCCAAATTCACATAAAACATAATTTTACCACTTCTGTGAGTGGAATTTAGAAAATCCTAGAGACACTGTTAATATCAAGGACTAAAATTTGGTTCAATGGGATGAAAATAATTTTAGGTGAATAGGAACTTTTTACTTTTTTTTACCACGGTTAAAAGTAAATAGGATAATTAAGGGTAAAACTGTTATTATTATTACCCTAACACATGTCCTAATTCTATTGGATAAGTTTAATTTGACCAAAAACAATCTTAGGAATAAAATATTACCATTAATCCCACTTGGATTAGATTAGGACAGTTATTATTAATTTATTTAAAGAAGGGTTAAAATAGTTAAAATCAATGTTAAATAAGTAAATAATTTTTAATATAGGGTTATACATAAGTTAAATTCCACTATAAATATTCATTAGAAATATATAAATATTTCCTACATAATGGTATTTTATATGTAATTTTTAGACATTAAATAATTTAATTTATGTATGACACAATGATGATAGAGTATTTATCTTATTACTGAAATATAGACATAATTGATATTATAAATACCAAAATAAATGTAATATGATACTTTTTATGAATTCAAATAATTTTTTAGAATAATATGACATGTTTTTATTGATTTAAGTAACTTTTTTCGAACTAATATTTCTGTTATGATTTTCACTAAAATCAATTACTAAATAGTGTCAAAATTGACATAAAATAGTTTTTAAAACAAATATTATATTATTAATTGATATTATATTCTTAAAAATCAAAGGTTCTCCCAAATGACTAATATAAGGTTATATATATTAATAATAAACAACTTGGGGTTCTTTTGGCATGTTATTGTATGTTAATTAACCTTATAGTGCAAGAACACAAAAAGACACGGTAAAAGTAAAATTATTTAACTTAAAGTTATATCTAAATGATAAGGTTATAATTGTAAACTAAACTTGTCCAAATTCTATTGGAAGAGTGGATTTCGACCCATCCCCACCTTAGCTTCGAAATAAATCAATTTGGAGAAATTTAATACCGAATATGGCTTTATAATAAAATAATATTTTTTCTTTTTTAAAAGGTGCCCCTCTCCTCCCTTATAAAAGGGCACCTCCTCCATCTCTTCCTCACACTACTTTGAGCCTTCAATCTCTGCAAAACCATACCAATTTCTCCTCTACACTTCCCTAGAAACATCCTAGAGGTCCTGTTCTTCTTCAAAGACAAATTTTAATGCCCTAAAAGGAGGTCTCAAAGAAGCGCTTCAAAGAAGAGGTAATGTCCGTTACTAATTTTTTCAACTTTATTTCTTCTTCCACTTATTCTTCTTCTTTAGTTGTTTAATTTTGAATTAATAACATCAGTATCACTCATATAATATTATTTTATTATATGTATTAAACAACCCTATTTCACCATCTATCCATCCTACGGAAAACGAAATCACCGCGCGTGCATACGTACGGAATACAGTCTCCACGCCGTGGTGTAATCTATTTTCCACCACCACCTTACTTGGATGGGTATAATGGTGTAAAGAATGAATATATATGATTATTATAATGTGATATTGATTCTGAAATAGTATACATAAACTCCAATACAATTCCATGATCATGGGAACGATATCATCGCTCGTGCGTACGTATGGAATACCGTCTCCACGATGTGATGCGACTCGTTATACATGATTTCCATTGCATAATGATTACATAAATGAATTTAGTGAATAAATATGATATATATTACACTAACACCATTCTGTAAATGAGGTATCTATAACCTAAAAATATGAATAAGAATTTATTCGACAAAACATGCATAAGAACAAAAAGTTATAAACACCTGAATAACAAGTAGCAATGAAATATTACGAATAGTAAGCTCAGAATATGACCATATATGATATCATAACAATGATTATGATTCTGTAATAAGTCAATGACATTATTTAAATCATTATACAGGAGTTTCGGACACTTATAAAGGAAATTGGACCTAAGGTTTGGGAAATATCACAATCTCATTTTTATCCGAGATTGTTTATACTTTGGAATTTACTGGGGTGTATTTTATCATCCACATCCATGTTTCCTCAATATTTAATATTAATTCCATCCAACTACAATTTTTTAAATCCATTTTTCCCTTCGGTGAGTTTTTAGTAAAAGATATGAATGGAATCTTTTGTCGTTTTTTGTACGAGGTACTTTTTGACCTTTCCGACAAAAGTACGAGTAGAATGTTTTTTTAACTTATTGGCATGAATGGATTTTTAAAAAATTATTTCCAAGAAGCTTCATTTATAATTTTTCAAGTTTATTTTTAATCAAATTCTTTTTGTTTAGAATTTTACGACATGTTAAGAAAGGAAATGTTTTTTTAAAGTAGAAAGGATATTTTCCTCAAGAATGGAGTTCAAGTGTTTTATCAAAAATAAAATTCCCTCTAAGATAATAAAGGGTTATTTTTCTATTATTACATTGATTTGATTATGTTGTGATGGAATTATTTTTAAGAATTCATTTATCTTATTTGAATTGTTTTATGATGTCACGATGTTTAAGAATCCCATTTTAGTACATGGGTTATGCTATGCTGTATGGTTTATGATGTTGTGGCACACATAATAATGGTATCATTATGAGATGGGTGGGACCTATATCTCCATACAATGCATTGGGTAAAGATTTTATATCTCATGAGATAGACATGGCTGGAATGGCATCTTAAACCGGTTCAGTGAAACAGGACTGAAACGAGGAATGAACACGGTTCAGAAATGGACTTTGTCCTCTAAGATAGTCTTGTCAATGAGTATTGACTAATATTAAATGATTCTCTATGATTATGTGTGTATGACACAAGGATTCATTTCTTATGTTATGATTATTGTGATTACATTTCACTCCCATGATTTATCCCATGTTATGAAATTTTGATAACTACTACAGGGTAAGATTTCTAAAATGTTAGGTTCTTATGAATATAATCTGATTGATATTTCTTTTGTTTACCCTTACTGAGCATTTGTGCCCACCCCTTTGTATGTTTTCTTTCCCTAGGTCAGGAAGAAGGTTATTAAGTAGGATATGCCAAATGGGACTCTAGATATGATGAAATAAATGGGAGAAAGTGTAGATGCTTTATGAACCAGTTGTTTATGTTTCCTAGATTCCAAAGACACTATACCTATACGGTCCCTTCATGGTTTTTTTATATGTTGTAATAAGTATGCTTCAATTTTTAAGTATTAACAATGTATGTAAAGTATGGGTCGTTATAGTTGGTATCATAGGAAAGTTATAGTCAACTTATGGAAACTAGGATGTGGAAGCATTTGTAAGAATCCAAAGGATAAGTCTAATCATAGAACACAATATTAGTATTTTAGAAATGGCCATGAATAACCTAGTACAAGACCTTAAGTGTGAAATTTTATTCTTGATTATGTGGTTTTCCTATTATAATTTGTGTTGCTCACACTATTCTTCTTGGTTTTAGTCAATGGCAGGAACCCGAAGGAACCGTGTTAATGCGAAATGCGAAGGGAAAAGCAATGATTGTCCCCCTGAGAAACCAAATGATATGGGAGCTGGAATGCAAAATCTTGTAGCCATGCTCACACATCTTTCTCAAGCTATGAATCATGCAGCACTTCCAAACGAGCAAAGGAAGGAGCAACATTCTATTGAATCCTTCATGAGACAGCGTCCACTTCATTCAGCGGGTCTACTGATCCATTAGTTGCTGAACAATGGATCAGTACTACTGAAAATATATTTTCAGTTCTTCAATGTTCTGAACATGACAAAGTCATCTTAGCAGTGTATCGTTTGGAAGGCGATGCTGATCAATGGTGTAATCTTATCAAGAAAGCGAGGCCAAGTGATGAGATTGAGTCCATGGAATCGGACGAGGTCAAGAACTGATTTTTCAATATGTACTTCCCTTGTATTATCCGAACAAGGATGGAGAAGGAGTTTCTTGAACTAAAGCAAAAGGACGATGAATTTGTTGGTACCTATGAAGCAAATTTTACAAGACTTGCAAGGTACGCATCAGGTATTATTATCCAACCCGAGAGTAAGATCGATCGATTCTTTAGTGTCTTAAAACCAAGTCTTCGAAGGGCATTATCCATAAGGGACTTCAATAGCTACGAGGAAATTTTTCGATGTTCTCTCAAATATAAGATGGATATTGGAGTAACCCATCAGTCATATGGGTTTGATAAGAAGAGGAAAATGGAATTCAAAGGAAAATCTAAAGAGCACACTGAATAGAAGATGAGTTTTCCCTTATGCTCAAAGTGTGGAAAGAAACATGGAGGGAGTTGTCTTAAAGGTAGAAGTAAATGCTTCAAATGTGGAAAGGAAGGCCATCGGGCATTTGAATGCTGTAATGATGGGATGAAGATGTCTAGTGATGCGAACAGTGAAAAAGATACACAGAGTGACCTCCTACACTTCAATGTTACAAGTGAAAGGAAATGGGGAATTATGCCAATAACTGCCCTAATCCAAGGGTTTTTTATGATGATCGACATCAGCAAACTCTGAAGTCTAAAGATAAAGGAATGTCACATGCAATTTCTATCAGCGATGTGGAGTATGATAACAAAGTGGTGAAAGGTAAACTTACCATCCACTCTAAAGTATCAAATGTTTTATTTGATTTTTGATCCACCCACTATTTTATATCTGAAGAATTTTCTAAGGGTATCACCGTATTACCTTAACAATTAGATGTCGAGTTAGTTCTGACAACCCCTAATGGCACAACAGTCGCATCAAAAGTTTATAATTCTTCTCCGATTGAAGTTTGTGGGAAAGTGTTTCCTGCAAATCTTGTGATCCTCCCTATAGTGGAATTTGATGTGATTCTTGGAATGGATTGGCATTCTTTATATAGAGCTCATATCAATTTCCAAAGAAGGGAAGTCACATTTCATATTCCAGATCAATCTATTATCGTCTATCGATGCAAGGATGAACATAACCTTCTAGTGCAAATGTCTTCCATCTTATGGGTCTTGATTCCACTAAATAAAGGTTATTTATCTCATATGGTTCGAGAGAAACTCACGATTAAGAATATTCATATTGTAAGGGAGTTTGATGATGTCTTTCCGGTGGAATTTTCGGGTTTTCCACCAAAACGTGAAGTTGATATTTCAATAGAACTTGTACCGGGTGCTTTACCTATTTTAAAGATACCTTATAGAATGGCCCCAATTGAGTTGCAGGAATTGAAGAAGCAACTCTAAGAGAGTCTTGATAAAGGGTTCTTACACCCTAGTGAGTCACCTTGGGGAGAACCTATTCTGTTTGTTAAGAAGAAAGATGGATCAATGAGACTCTGCATTAATTATCGAGAACTTAACAAGATCACTATCAAGAACAAATATCCTCTTCCGCGCATTGTTGACTTGTTTGACCAACTACGCGGAGCTCAATACTTTTCCAAGATTGATCTTCGTTCAGGGTATCATCAGTAAAGGGTCAAAAAGGAGGATATACCAAATACAGATTTCCGTACAAGGTATGGACATTATGAATTTATAGTGATACCATTTGGTCTTACTAATTCCTCTGCTATCTTCATGGATATGATGAATAGAATCTTTAGAGACTATCTTGATCAGTTTGTGGTAGTGTTTCTAGACGATATTCATGGGTATTCAAAGAGAAATGAAGAACATGAAGATCACTTGAGAATTATATTGAAGTCCCTGAGAAAGGAGAAGCTTTATTCCAAATTTACCAAGTGTGAATTTTGGCTTCAAAAAGTTTCATTTTGGGTCACATAATCACAAAAGAGGGGATATCTGTGGATCAAGAAAAAACAGAGGTTATTGAATGATGGTCAAGACCAACAATAGTAACTGAGATCCGAATTTTTCTTGGTTTGGCTGGATATTATCAACATTTTGTGAATGAATTTTCAGGATTATCTAATACACTCACCAGGTTGAATCGGAAAGGAGTTAAGTTTGTTTGGATGGAGGAATGTGAAGAGAATTTCAAGGATTTGAAAAGAAGGTTATCCAGTGCACCTATGCTCACACTGCCTTGTAGTGGAGAAAGGTTTGTGATCTACAGTGATGCATCCAAGAAGGGATTGGGGTGTGTTCTTTTGCAAAATGATATGGTGATAGATTATGCCTCACGACAGTTGAAAATCCATGAGCAAAATTACCCAACTCATGATTTGGAGTTAGCTGTGGTAATCTTTTCATTAAATATTTCGATGCATTATCTTTATGGAGAAAGGTGTGACATTTATGCTGATCATAAAAGTTTAAATTATATTTTCAAACAAAAGGAGATGAATATGCAGTAATGAAGATGGTTGGAGCTGATTAAGGATTACAACTGCTCAATTCATTACAACCCTTGGAAAGCAAACAAAGTGGCAGATGCATTAAGTCTATAAGACCATGCCAGTTTATCCATGATGTGGATCACAAAAGATCCAATATTTATGGATTTACAAAGGATGGATCTTGGAATAATAATGAAAGGGGAAAAATCGTATCTTTCTCAAATTAATGTTCAACCATCTATACATGTTAAGATTAAAGAGGCATAGAACGAAGATGTAGAGTTACAAAAGAAGGTGAGAAATGTTGCTGAATTCAATCTTGATTGTGATGGGATAATAAAGTTCAGGAATTGGGTTTCTGTTCCTCCCATCCCAGAATTAATGAAGGAGCTGCTAGATGAGGCTCATATTTCTTCATTCTCTATTCATCTTGGAAGCACGAAGATGTACAGGGACCTGAAAGAGTACTTCTGGTGGGATGGAATGAAATGAGATGTTGCTGAATATGTCTTTTGAGTCTTGGTTTGTCAGCAAGTTAAAGCTGAGAGACAGAAGTCTAAGGGGATGTTAGAACCATTACCCATAACTGAATGGAAATGGGAAAACATCACTACGGACTTTGTCACTGGAAATCCTAAAACATCCAATGGAAATAATGCTATCTGGGTCATTGTTGATCGTCTTACAAAGTCGGCACACTTCATCGCTATTAGAGAGGATTTCTATCTGGATCAGCTTGCCAGTATATATGTAAAGGAAGTGGTAAGATTGCACAGAGTACCACTTTCCATTATATCTGATCTGGATACGAGGTTTACCATGAAATTCTGGTGAAGTCTTCAGCATAATCTGGATACAGAGTTGATATTTAGCCCTTCTTATCATCCTCAGACAGACGGTCAATGTGAGAGGACAATTCAGACTCTAGATGATATGTTGAGAGCTTGCTCTATGGATTTAAAAGGTGGTTGAGATCAACACCTACCTTTGTTGTAATTTTATTATAAATATATCATTCACTCCAGTATTCAGATGGCTCCTTATGAAGCTCTCTATGTAAAGAAATGCAGGACTCCAACTTGCTGGGATATTGTTGGGGAAAGAAAGCTATTAGGACCTGATCTTGTTGATGATATGGAAGAAAAGGTCAGATCCATTCAACAATGCATAAGAGCTGCTCAGAGTCGACAAAAATGTTATGACGACAACCGAAGTAAAGACCTAGAGTTTGAAGTGGGTGATAAAATGTTCTTACGAATATCTCCTTGGAAGAGAGTAATGATATTTGGAAAGAAGGGAAAGTTGGGCCCTAGATATATCGGTCCTTTCGAAATACTGGATCGTGTTGGGAAGGTACCTTACCGATTGGCACTACCACCGAATCTCTCTCAAGTTCACGATGTGTTCCATGTATCTCTCATGAGGATGTACATACCTGATCCTTCACATGTACTCAGCTCAGATTTTGTACCGCTGGAGCAAGATCTTTCTAATGAAGAACATCCGATAGAGATTCTGGATCGTAGAGAAAAAGTCCTACGGAACAAGACCACTCGCTTGGTGAATGTTTTATGGAGGAACCACCAATTAGAAGAAGCTACATGGGAGCTTGAGGATATGATGAGGGAGAGGTATCCTCATCTGTCTGTTATAAGTGACGAATTTCAAGGGAGAAATTCATTTTAAGGGGGGTAGATTGTAACACCAGAGTCTTTTATAAGAAATATTTTGTTTTTAATTTATATAAATCACCAAAGGAATCTTTCACTACACACAAAATTAGCTTGGCTTCCTTTAAATGCAATCGCGACCTTCCTTGATGGCTTGCATCGTACACAATACCGAGTTTCACTAAACAACGATATGCTATTAAAATATTATTAAAAATAACCGTTATGAATAGTAATAAACACTTTTTTAAATTTTCTAAATAATATTTTTCAAAATGGACTTCATTTTTGGATTCGGAATATCGAAATTAGCCTAGGGTGAAATTTTGGTATTTTTATGGAAACTCTCAATTTTTGATGAATAGTGAAAACACTGGGTTACTATTTAAAAACCGACTTTTCATTTAAATAATTATTTATTTTATTTAAATTTATTTTAGGTAAAAATTGATACAAAATACCTATATAAGTTCAATGCGATTCATTGGAGTCATTTTATAATAATTTTAGATATATAAAAATTTTATTTAACATTTCACCGTCTTTTACCCACCTCCTAGGAGAATTTCCAAATTCACATAAAACATAATTTTAGCACTTCTGTGAGTGGAATTTCAAAAAATCCGAGAGACACTGTTAATATCAAGGACTAAAATGTTGTTCAATGGGATTAAAATAATTTTTGGTGAATAGTAACTTTTGACTTTTTTTACCACGGTTAAAAGTAAATAGGATAATTAGGGTAAAATTGTTATTATTATTACCCTAACACGTGTCATAATTCTATTGGATAAGTTTAATTCGACCAAAAACAACCTTAGGAATAAAATATGACCATTTAGGCCCACTTGGATTAGATTAGGACATTTATTATTAATTTTTTTAAAGAAGGGTTAAAATAGTTAAAATCAATGTTTAATAATTAAATAATTTTTAATATATGGTTACACATATGATAAATTCGACTATAAATATTAATTAGAAATCTAAAAATATTTCCTACATAATGGTATTTTATATGTAATTTTTAGACATTAAATAATTTAATTTATTTATGACACAAAGATGATGCAGTAATTATCATATTAATGAAATATTGACATAAATGATGTTATAAATACCCAAATAAATGTAATTTGAGACTTTTTATGAATTCAACTAATTTTATAGGTTAATATGACATGTTATTATTGATTTAAGTAACATTGTTAGAACTAATATTTCTGTTATGATTTTCACAAAAATAAATTACTAAATAGTGTCAAAATTAACATAAAATAGTTTTTAAAACAAATATTATATTATAAATTGTGATTTTATTCCTAAAAATCTACGGTTCGGCCAAATGACTAATATAAGGTTATATATATTAATAATAAACAACTTGGGGTTCTTTTGGCTTGTTATTGTATGTTTATTAACCTTATAGTGTAAGAACACAAAATGACATGGTAAAAGTAAAATTATTTAACTTAAAGTTAAATCTAAATGATAAGGTTAAAATAGTAAACTAAACTTGTCCAAATTCTATTGGTTGAGATGATATCATCCTATACCCACCGTAGCTTCTAAATTAATCAATTTGAAGCTATTTAAAACCGAATATGGATTTATAATAAAATAATATTTTTAGTTTTTCCAAAGGTGACCCTCTCCTCCCTTATAAAAGGGAACCTCCTGCCTCTCTTCCTCACACCACTTTGTGCCTTCAAGATCCTCCAACACCTGCCAATTTCTCCTCTCCACTTCCCTAGAAACATCCTAGAGGTCCTGGTCTCCTCCAAAACCAAATTTAGTGCCCTAAAGGGAGGTCTCAAAGAAGCACTTCAAAGAAGATGTAATGTATGTTACCGATTCGTTCTACTTTATTTCTTCTTTCAATTCTTCTTATTTAGTTGTTTCATTATGAATTAATAACATAAGTATCACTCATAAACTGATATGTTATTATAATTATTAAACAACCCTATTTCACCATCTATCCATCCTATGGAAAACAAAATCACCGCGCGTGCGTACGTACAGAATACCGTCTTCATGCCATGGTGTAATCTATTTTCCACCACCACCTTACTTGGAAGGGTATAATGGTGTAAAGAATGAATATATATGATTATTGTAAAGTGAAATTTATTCTGACATTGTATACATACACTCCAATACAATTCAATGATCATGGGAACGATATCATCGCTCGTGCGTACGTACGGAATACCGTCTCCACGATGTGATGTGACTCGTTATACATGATTTTCATTGCATAATGATTACATAAATGAATTGAGTGAATAAATATGATATATATTACACTAATACCATTCTGGAAATGAGGTATCTATAACCTAAAAAGAAGAATAATAATTTATTCGACAAAACACACATAAGAACAAAACGTAATAAACACCCGAATAACAAGTAGCGATGAAATATTACTAATAATAAGCTAACAATATGACCATATATGATATCATAACAATGAGTATGATTCTGGAATTAGTCAATGACATTATTTAAATCATTATAAAGGATGTTCGGACACTTACGAAGAAAATCGGACCTAACGTAAGGGAAATATTACAATCTCATTTTTATCCGAGATTGTTTATACTTTGGAATTTACTAGGGTATATTTTATCATCCACATCCATGTTTCCTCAATATGTAATATTATTTCCATCAACCTACAATTGTTTAAATCCAATTTTACCCTTCGGTGAGTTTTTAGTAAAAGATATGAAAGGAATCTTTTGTCGTTTTTCGTACGATGTACTTTTTGACCTTTTTGACAAAAGTACGGGAAGAATTTTTTTTAACTTATACGGCATGAATGGATTTTTAAAACATTATATCCAAGAAGCTTGCATTACAGGTTTTCTTGTTTATTTTTAATCAACTTCTTTTAGTTTATAATTGTATGACATGTTAAGAAAGGAAAAGTGTTTATGAAGTAGAAAGGATATTTTCCTCATGAATGGAGTTCAAGTGTTTTATCAAAATTATTTTCCATCTAAGATAATAAAGTGTTCTGTTTCTATTATTACATTGATTTGATTATGTTGTGATGGAATTATTTTTTTGAATTCATTTATCTTATCTGAATTGTTTTATGATGTCATGATGCTTAAGAATCCCATTTCTATTACATGGGTTATGGTATAATGTATGGTTTATGATTTTGTGGCACACATAATAAAGAGATCATAATGAGATGGTTGGGACCTATATATCCCTCCAATGATTTGGGTAAAGATTTTATATCTCATGAGATAGAAATGGCTAGAACGGCAGGTTAAACCGGTTCAGTGAAAAAGGACTGAAACGAGGAATGAACTCGGTTCAGAAATGGACTTCTTCCACTAAGATAGTCTTGGAAATGAGTCTTGACTAATAAGAAATGATTCTATATGATTATGTGTGTATGCCACAAAGAATCATGTTTTATGTTATGATTATTGTGATTACATTTCACTACCATGATTTATCCCATGTTATGAAATTTTGATCACTTTGGCAGGGTAAGATTTCCAAAATGTTATGTTCTTATGAATATGATGTGATTGATATTTCTTTTGTTTACCCTTACAGAGCATTTGAGCTCACCCCATTGTATGTTTTCTTTCCTCGGGTCAGGAAGAAGGTTATTAAGTAGGATATGCCAAAAGGGACTCTAGATATGATGAAATAAATGGGAGACAATGTAGATGCTTTATGAACCAGTTGTTTATGTTTCCCAGTTTCCAAAGACACTATACCTATATGGTCCTTTCATAGTTTTGTTATATGTTGTCATAAGTATGATTCAATTTTGAATTATATACAATGTATGTAAATTATGGGTCATTATATTATTTCTTCTTTTATAGTGATTTGATAACCCTCATTTTGTGGTAACGAAAAATTCATATGATTTTTCATGAATAAAAATTTCATCCATTCATTGTTAGTCTCTATATATATATACATATTGGGTGTAAATTGGTATTTATAACTACATAAAAAGAAAATACTTTCCAAATATTTCCATCCAAATATGAATTATTTTTCCATATGGGGGGTCACATATAAGCTTCTTACTCGGCAAATGAATTTTTTTTCCTTTTATTGAAAATCAACACCTCGCTCCAAAGATGAAATTCATTTGTGGGGTATGTATATCTCTATATTACTATATAATAAATATTTATTTTTGGGGTGTGGGGTGGTACCCAAATACCTTCATCCTCCATGTGAATATAAGACCCTCACATTTTGTTATGTTACTATGTTATAGAGAATAGATACATTGAAAGTTTCTTTCCATTTCCAATATGTACACTGATTTTCATTTTATTGAATTTAATTTCTTTCCACCCAAAATAACTGATATATTCTAATTCATTATATTTATATGACCCCCAACACTTCATAAATATTTGGTCAATGTACCAATGTACATCCCCAAGGGGTATCTTGTAGAGACCCGAAGCTTGACGTACATGGACATTACATTACATTTGCGGAATACTTAGTACATAACAAAAACACACACTAAAGGATCGTAATAGTTTAGTGTCTTTGGAAACTCGGAACGTAATCTTCTAATCGTGGTGAAAGTTCTTCAATATCTCCCATAAAGGTCATCCGTTTTTTTACCTAAAACCTTTCTTTATATCCTGGGGAAAAGAAAACATAAAAGGGTGAGCTCAAATGCTCAGCAAGGGCAATAAAGGAAATAAAAATCATATCATATCTTTTTGAAAATCATAACCTGCAACAGATATCATAATATCTTAACATGGAATAAATCATAGAAGTGAAAATGAGATCCCCATAATCATAACATAAAACTTGAAACTTTGTGGCATGCACACATAATCATGGAAAATCATTTCTTGTTAGTCATGACTCATTGCCAAGACTATCTTAGTGGACAAAGTCCCTTTCTGAACCGAGTTCACTCCTCTTTTCAGTCCTGTATCACTGAACCGAAATAACCTTCCGTTCCAGCCATGTCTATCTCATGAGATATAAAATCTTTACCCAATGCATTGGAGGGAGATATAGGTCCCACCCATCTTATAATGAATCCTTTCTTATGTGTGCCACATAATCATAAAACATACATCATCGCATAACACAAGTAACAAAAATGGGATTCTTGAAACATCATGACATCATAAATCAATTCATATAAGATAATGGAATTCATAAAAATAATTCCATCACAACATGATCAAATCAATGTAATAATAGGGATAAAAATATAACCCTTTATTATCTTAGATGGAAAATAATTTTGATAAAACACTTGAACTCCATTCTTGAGGAAAATATCCTTTCTTCTTCAAAAACATTTTTCCTTTCATAACATGTCATACAACTTTAAAATAAAAGAAGTTGATTAAAATTTAACTTGGAAACTTGTAAAGGAATCTTCTTTGAAGTAATGTTTTAAAAATCCATTCATGCCGTATAAGTTAAAAAAAACATTCTTCGTACTTTTGTCGGAAAAGTCAAAAAGTACCTCGTACGAAAAAAAACAAAAGATTCCTTTCATATTCTTTACTAAAAACTCACCTAAGGGTAAAATTGGATTTAAACTATTGTAAGTGGATGGAAACAATATTACATATTGAGGGAACATGGATGCGGATGATAAAATACACCCCAGTAAATACTTACGAATAAACAATCTCGGATAAAAATGAGATTGTGGTATTTTCCCTTACCTTAGGTCCAATTTGCTTCGTATGTGTCCGAACCTCCTGTATAATGATTTAAATAATGTCATTGACTTATTACAGAATCATATTCATTGTTATGATATCATATATGGTTCACTTATGACATTATATTACCCGTTCTTTTGTAAATTCCATGTTAAAGAAGCGTTTTGGGTAAAATCGTTTCATTTACCGTAGGTGTTTTGACTTGTTGTTCTTGACATCATTATTACTTATATCATGATTTACTTACTTCCAGAATATAAAATATGATTTATATATCTTATATATTCAGTATATATATATATATAATAGATAGATAAATAAAATGAAAAACACCGTTCATGGAGACGGTAGTCCGTACGTACGCATGAACGCTGTTTTTCTTTCCTTATTGTCTTGAAATGGAAGTAAGTAGATGACATACATATGTATATAAATAAATAAATCCAGTAGCTTTATAATGTCATTATTTCATTATTATTTCTTATATATACATTATAATCATTCTTAAATGGTTAACATGGAGAATGAATCTCATCGCGTCGTGGAGACGGTAGTCCGTACGTACGCACGAGCGATGATATCATTTATATAAATATTGAATTGAATTGGAGTGGATTATAAAATATATCATAATCAATATGATGTTGTAATAACTATGTATAGTTACTCTTTACACCATTATACCCATCCATGTAAGGTGGTGGTGGAAAATAGATTACACCACGGCGTGGAGACGGTATTCCGTACGTACGCACGCGCGGTGATTTCTTTTTCCGTAGGATGGATAGATGGTGAAATAGGGTTGTTTCATACTTATAATAACATATCAGTATATGAGTGATACTGATGTTATTACTTCATAATGAAACAACCTAAGAAGAAGAAGTGGAAGAAGAAATAAAGATGAAAGAATTGGTAACGGTAATTACCTCTTCTTTGAAGTGCCTCTTTGAGACCTCCTCTTAGGGCACTAGAATTGGTCTTTGAGGAAGACCAGAACCTCTAGGATGTTGATAGGGAAGTGGAGAAGGAATTTTGGCAGGGGTTGGCCGAGCTTGAGTGCTCAAATTGGTGTGAGGAGGAGGGGGAGGAGGTGTCCTTTTATAGGGGAGGAGAGGGGCACCTTAGGAATATCTCAAAATATTATTTTATATTAAAGTCAAAATCGGTTTATAATGGTTCCAAAGTGTCTTATTTCGAAGCTAAAGTGGGGATGGGTCTAAATCCTATCAACCAATAGAATTTAGACAAGTTTAGGATATTATTTTAACCTTATCAATTATATTTAACTCTAAGTTAAATAATTTAAGTTTTATCATGTCTTTTTGTTTTCTTTCACTATATGGTTAATACACTTACTATAACATGCCAAACGAACCCCAAATTGTTTATTATTAATATATATATCCTTATCTAGGTCATTTGGCCGTACCTTAGATTTTTAGGAATACAATAACAATTAATAATATAATATTTGATTTAAAAACTATTTTGTGTCAATTTTGACACTATTTGATATATGATTTTTGTGAAAGTCATAACAGAATTACATGTTCGAACCAAGTTGATTAAATCAACATTAATATATCATAGTAACCTAGAATATTAGTGGAATTCATAAAAAATCTCAAATTACATTTATTTTGGTGTTTATAACATCAATTATGTCAATATTTCATTAATAAGATAATTACTCCATCATCGTTGTGTCATAAATAAATTAAATTATTTTATGTCTAAAAATTACAAATAAAATACCATCATGTAGGAAATCCTTTTATCTTTCTAATGAATATTTACAATCGAATGTATCTTATGTATAACCCCATATGAAAAATGATTTACTTATTAAACTTTGATTTTAACTATTTTAACCTTTCTTTAAATAAATTAATAATAAATGTTCAAATCTAATCCAAGTGGGCCTAAATGGTCATATTTTATTCCTAAGTTTGTTTTTGGACGAATTAAACTTGTCCAATAGAGTTAGGACATGTGTTAGGGTAATAGTAATATCATATTTACCCTTAGTTACCCTATTTACTATTAACCGCGGTAAAAAAAGTAAAAAGTTACTATTCACCAAAAAATTATTTTCATCGCATTGAACCACATTCTAGTCCTTGATATTAACCGTGTCTCTCGGATTTTCGAAATTCCATTCACAGAAGCGGCAAAATTAAGTTTTATGAAAAATTCAGTTTTTTTAACTCCCACTTAGTAGTTTCACTATTCATCAAAAATTGATGTTTTTCAGAACAATGCCAAAATTTCATCCTAAGCTATATTTCATATTCCGAATTCAAAAATGAAATCTATTTTACCAAATTCATAACATAGAAGTTGCATTAATTAATTTTATAATTAAATCACGCTGTTAAAATAAAAAACGTGTTTTTAGGAAACAATATATATCAAAAGATTGACACTTGATTATGTCTGGTTTAAATGTGAAATTACAACCAATGACCAACATTGTATTAAATTGTAAAAATATATTCTAAATATACTTTAAAACCACTCAAATTAATAATTTATCACTATTAATTATTTCGATTAAAAAAGTTGTTTTTAATTATAATTTAGTAATTTTTCACTATTCATCAGAATATGAAAGTTATCCGAAAAGTACCAAAATTTCACCTTAGGCTAAATTCGATACTCTGAATCCAATAATGAAGTTCATTTTGAAAAATAAGATTTACAGAATTTTAAAAAGTGGTTATTACTATTCATAACGGCTAGTTTTAATAATATTTTAATAGCACATCGTTGTTTAGTGAAACTCGGTATTGCGTATTACACACGCTATCGAGGAAGGTCGCGATTGCGTGTAATGCAAGGCAAGACAAGGATGCGTGTTGTGCAAGCTCCTTTTGGTGTAGCGTACAACACAAGACATTAATAAAATTAAAAAGAATATTTTTTTTATAAAATCTTGGGCTGTTACATTCTACCCCCCTTAAAATGAATTTCACCCTCGAAATTCGTCGGGGTTATAAATGGTTTACTATTCGAAAGTTTATTTAATAGAAACCCACATCGTAAAAAGGAATATCAAAACCAATCTTTAAAAACCAAAGTATGAAACGTAATGGTTACCCAAATAAACTAATCATTGGGTTTCCACATAGGTGAAAATATTGATATGGAAGAGAAATCTAACCATCATGTTCTGATGGAGAGTGGTAGAGAACATGGCTATGGAAAAGCCAGTAATCACAAATCCATAGATTTGTGATGATATAAGGTACCATCTGATTCATCAAGTATAAGATCACTAGGACAACATTTTTGGTTTTCAAGATCATTTCCCCTAAAGTTGAAAATTTGAATTAGAATAAATACTTACTTTATTTTGGTACAATCTCACTGTTTTTCGTGCCTTGAACAATTTCCACTTCATCTCTTAAATAAATGAAGTTGAATTTGTTATTCGTGAAGTGTTAGCAGATCATGTGATAGAATGACGGGTCATTCCATCTGTCTCAAACAAAAGGTTAGCAAAAATTATATGCATAAATCGATCTATAGTGAGATTAATCATATATGGTTCCTAAAATGGACTTATACTTCATATATCATACTGCTTAATATAATAAAACTAGTTTCTACTAAACAGGGACTTCCTGTAGGCCAGTGGTAGGCGATAAAGGCCAGTCGCACTTCGGTTGTGGGTTCGATTCCTACAGCCTTGTCCGAAGCGATGGGCTGTCGCCCGTCCTGCAGGTTGTCCTTTTTCCAAAACTATATTACTATAACATCCCATCAATAATATCGAAAAAAATTTCTATCCTTAAACAATACTAACTTACGTCCAACACAATCCATTCCAATCTTTAGGCTTAACCATAATATTGCAGTCCACTCTCATAACATAGTGAAAACAATTACCAGAGATTTAATATCATCGTTGATCCCCATATATCATAAGATATGTTTTGTTGGTCACATTCCAAACATTCAATGTCCTTAATCATGTATACTCTTGAATACCCATTGAACCTTAGTGAAAACCTGAATGCAGTTAAAAGTTAACACTTTACACATACCAAAATCCTCAAAATTATTTATACTCAAACCATGATATCACTTAGTCCTTATATCAATCATGAGCTCATGAATACAATCAAACATCTCATTATCTTCTTATCCTTTCATTATGCACTTATCATCTACTTTCCAAAAGTATCTGAATAACCTTTCATGGTTACTGGTAACATTAATCAGACAACAATGTAACAATCCTTACATGTCTCTTTATTCCATAGTACCATGAGATTACTTATACAACATTACACATGATAAACATGTAATCATTCCACTACATTCTTAAACCATTAACCGAGCTTCAACAATTCTTTCATCTCACATATCATTTGTAGTCTCTTCATCATCATCCACATAAATACTACCCATATGGCCAAACTGATTCTCTTCATGAGTCTTCCCCTTAGGAAATTGGTTTGCATAATGCCCATACATTCCACATTTAAAACACTTAACCATTTTTGATGTCGTAGCAATACCATTATCCTCATCCATGGTGTTAACTGAACCTTTTCCTTTGCACTTACTTGCTTTGTGTCCTTCTTTTCCACACCCAAAGCATCTTCCAGTTCCTTTGAAACATTCTCCTTGATGCCTCTTCCCACATGAATTACATAGGGGAAATTGAACTTTCTTTCCTCTATGATCATCATGAAACTCCATCTTTCTCTTATTAGCCGAGTCAGGAAACTTACCAAATTTTACTTTATTGATCATATTATGAGATTGCTGATTCGGCATAATAATTATATTTGGACTTCCAAATCCCATTTTATTATGAAGAATATCATTCCATTTTCCATCATATCCTCCATTATCGTGAATCATCTTGTTTCCAGCCATTTTCTAAAACCCAAAAAGAATAGTGTGAGAGGCAAAAATCATGCTAGGGAAAACAACATAATAAAGGGGGAGTACCTTCAATATCTAACATCATAGGTTTAATTCTATGATCATTAGCGTAGTTCTAGTACTATAACTTATACGTCTACTTAACCTTAGGGACATCCCTAGACATACCGTACAAATATCTCTAGGGATCTCACTAACGTTTTCGCATCCTAGTTTCCATAGGTTGACTAAACCTTTCCTCTGATACCAACTGTAGAGACCCGAAGCCTGACGTACATGGACATTACATTACATTTGCGGAATACTTAGTACATAACAAAAACACACACTAAAGGATCGTAATAGTTTAGTGTCTTTGGAAACTCGGAACGTAATCTTCTAATCGTGGTGAAAGTTCTTCAATATCTCCCATAAAGGTCATCCATTTTTTTTACCTAAAACCTTTCTTTATATCCTGGGGAAAAGAAAACATAAAAGGGTGAGCTCAAATGCTCAGCAAGGGAAATAGAGAAAATAAAAATCATATCATATCTTTTTGAAAATCATAACCTGCAAAAGAGATCATAATATCTTAACATGGAATAAATCATAGATGTGAAAATGAGATCCCCATAATCATAACATAAAACTTGAAACTTTGTGGCATGCACACATAATCATGGAAAATCATTTCTTGTTAGTCATGACTCATTGCCAAGACTATCTTAGTGGACAAAGTCCCTTTCTGAACCGAGTTCACTCCTCGTTTCAGTCCTGTATCACTGAACCGAAATAACCTTCCGTTCCAGCCATGTCTATCTCATGAGATATAAAATCTTTACCCAATGCATTGGAGGGAGATATAGGTCCCACCCATCTTATAATGAATCCTTTCTTATGTGTCCCACATAATCATAAAACATACATCATCGCATAACACAAGTAACAAAAATGGGATTCTTGAAACATCATGACATCATAAATCAATTCATATAAGATAATGGAATTCATAAAAATAATTCCATCACAACATGATCAAATCAATGTAATAATAGGGATAAAAATATAACCCTTTATTATCTTAGATGGAAAATAATTTTGATAAAACACTTGAACTCCATTCTTGAGGAAAATATCCTTTCTTCTTCAAAAACATTTTTCCTTTCATAACATGTCATACAACTTTAAAATAAAATAAGTTGATTAAAAATAAACTTGGAAACTTGTAAAGGAAGCTTCTTTGAAGTATTGTTTTAAAAATCCATTCATGCCGTATAAGTTAAAAAAATCATTCTTCGTACTTTTGTCGGAAAAGTCAAAAAGTACCTCGTACGAAAAAAAAACAAAAGATTCCTTTCATATTCTTTACTAAAAACTCACCTAAGGGTAAAATTGGATTTAAACTATTGTAAGTGTATGGAAACAATATTACATATTGAGGGGACATGGATGTGGATGATAAAATACACCCCAGTAAATACTTACGAATAAACAATCTCGGATAAAAATGAGATTGTGGTATTTTCCCTTACCTTAGGTCCAATTTGCTTCGTATGTGTCCGAACCTCCTGTATAATGATTTAAATAATGTCATTGACTTATTACAGAATCATATTCATTGTTATGATATCATATATGGTTCACTTAGGACATTATATTACCCGTTCTTTTGTAAATTCCATGTTAAAGAAGCGTTTTGGGTAAAATCGTTTCATTTATCGTAGGTGTTTTGACTTGTTGTTCTTGACATCATTATTACTTATATCATGATTTACTTACTTCCAGAATATAAAATATGATTTATATATCATATATATTCAGTATATATATATATAATAGATAGATAAATAAAATGAAAAACACCGTTCATGGAGACGGTAGTCCGTACGTACGCATGAACGCTGTTTTTCTTTCCTTATTGTCTTGAAATGGAAGTAAGTAGATGACATACATATTTATATATATAAATAAATCCAGTAGCTTTATAATGTCATTATTTCATTATTATTTCTTATATATACATTATAATCATTCTTAAATGGTTAACATGGAGAATGAATCTCATCGCGTCGTGGAGACGGTAGTCCGTACGTACGCACGAGCGATGATATCATTTCTATAAATATTGAATTGAATTGGAGTGGATTATACAATATATCAGAATCAATATGATGTTGTAATAACTATGTATAGTTATTCTTTACACCATTATACCCATCCATGTAAGGTGGTGGTGGAAAATAGATTACACCACGGCGTGGAGACGGTATTCCGTACGTACGCACGCGCGGTGATTTCTTTTTCCGTAGGATGGATAGATGGTGAAATAGGGTTGTTTCATACTTATAATAACATATAAGTATATGAGTGATACTGATGTTATTACTTCATAATGAAACAACCAAAGAAGAAGAAGTGGAAGAAGAAATAAAGATGAAAGAATTGGTAACGGTAATTACCTCTTCTTTGAAGTGCCTCTTTGAGACCTCCTCTTAGGGCACTAGAATTGGTCTTTGAGGAAGACCAGAACCTCTAGGATGTTGCTAGGGAAGTGGAGAAGGAATTTTGGCAGGGGTTGGCCGAGATTGAGTGCTCAAATTGGTGTGAGGAGGAGGGGGAGGAGGTGTCCTTTTATAGGGGAGGAGAGGGGCACCTTAGGAATATCTCAAAATATTATTTTATATTAAAGTCAAAATCGGTTTATAATGGTTCCAAAGGGTCTTATTTCGAAGATAAAGTGGGGATGGGTCGAAATCCTATCAACCAATAGAATTTAGACAAGTTTAGGATATTATTTTAACCTTATCAATTAGATTTAACTCTAAGTTAAATAATTTAACTTTTATCATGTCTTTTTGTTTTCTTTCACTATATGGTTAATAAACTTACTATAACATGCCAAACGAACCCCAAATTGTTTATTATTAATATATATATCCTTATCTAGGTCATTTGGCCGAACCTTAGATTTTTAGGAATACAATAACAATTAATAATATAATATTTCATTTAAAAACTATTTTGTGTCAATTTTGACACTATTTGATATATGATTTTTGTGAAAGTCATAACAGAATTAAATGTTCGAACCGAGTTGATTAAATCAACATTAATATATCATATTAACCTATAATATTAGTGGAATTCATAAAAAATCTCAAATTACATTTATTTTGGTGTTTATAACATCAATTATGTCAATATTTCATTAATAAGATAATTACTTCATCATCGTTGTGTCATAAATAAATTAAATTATATTATGTCTACAAATTAAAAGAAAAATACCATCATGTAGGAAATCTTTTTAGCTTTCTAATGAATATTTACAATCGAATTTATCTTATGTATAACCCCATATGAAAAATGATTTACTTATTAAACATTGATTTTAACGATTTTAACCTTTCTTTAAATAAATTAATAATAAATGTCCTAATCTAATCCAAGTGGGCCTAAATGGTCATATTTTATTCCTAAGTTTGTTTTTGGTCGAATTACACTTGTCCAATAGAATTAGGACATGTGTTAGGGTGATAGTAATATCATATTTACCCTTAGTTACCCTATTTACTATTAACCGCGGTAAAAAAAGTAAAAAGTTATTATTCACCAAAAAAATATTTTCATCTCATTGAACCACATTCTAGTCCTTGATATTAACCGTGTCTCTCGGATTTTCTAAATTCCATTCACAGAAGCGGCAAAATTATGTTTTATGAAAAATTCAGTTTTTTTAACTCCCACTTAGTAGTTTCACTATTCATCAAAAATTGATGTTTTTCAGAACAATGCCAAAATTTCATCTTAAGCTATATTTCATATTCCGAATTCAAAAATGAAATCTATTTTACCAAATTCATAACATAGAAGTTGCATTAATTAAATTTATAATTAAATCCCGCTGTTAAAATAAATAACGTGTTTTTAGGAAACAATATATATCAAAAGATTGACACTTGATTATGTCTGGTTTAAATGTGAAATTACAACCAATGACCAACATTGTATTAAATTGTAAAAATATATTCTAAATATACTTTAAAACCACTCAAATTAATAATTTATCACTATTAATTATTTCGATTAAAAAAGTTGTTTTTAATTATAATTTAGTAATTTTTCACTATTCATCAGAATATGAAAGTTATCCGAAAAGTACCAAAATATCACCTTAGGCTAAATTCGATACTCCGAATCCAAGAATGAAGTTCATTTTGAAAAATAAGATTTACAGACTTTTAAAAAGTGGTTATTACTATTCATAACGGCTAGTTTTAATAATATTTTAATAGCACATCGTTGTTTAGTGAAACTCGGTATTGCATATTACACACGCTATCGAGGAAGGTCGCGATTGCGTGTAATGCAAGGCAAGACAAGGATGCGTGTTGTGCAAGCTCCTTTTGGTGTAGCATACAACACAAGACATTAATAAAATTAAAAAGAATATTTTTTTATAAAATCTTGGGCTGTTACATATCTAGCTAGGTGTGTTGTCTTAGGCCTAGTCATCATGTATCATACTAATGATTGATTCAATTCTAAAATAAACTATTTTTTGGGGATTATCCATACTTACGTAATTTTCATAACTACATACACTTTCAAGTATCTAGACATAGATTTATTCACTTATAATATAAACAAAAATTTACATTAACTAAACATTGGATCATTTTTACACCATGAAAAATATAGGTTATTACAACAGTTTTGGTAACTCTATAATCACAAAAACAATATGGTCGATAAAAATATATAATTTAAGTTCCAAAAATTTAATGATTAACAAGTTAAAATATCCTCCATGGGAATTTATTGACAAAATAATATAAAAATATAATTTATATAATGTAAATCCCAATGGATGAAAAATAACCCTAACCCTTTAATTATGGATTGGGTAGTAATTCATGAAAAAACCACTTGACCATACAACATAAAATCATTTCTAAAATACCACAAAAAATGAAATTTCATGACATAGTATCTCATATAACTAGTTTATATGGCACATAAATGAAATTAGGGACATAAGATAACACATGTCTATAAAAGCTAAATTTTAGATGAAACACCCTTACCCAATGTATTTATTCGATAAACATAAATTAACATATATAAGAAACAAATATCATTTAACAACTAAATTAATAACCATTATAATGTATATTTTCATTTATAACATTAATATATAGTCATTTTCCAAATATATTTGAGTAATTTTACCTGTTTTCCCACTTTGGGAATTTATAGTTTTATTATCTTTACTAGTTTAGTAAAATTGTTGTTGTCATTATTTATTATCCAAAATTTAATAATGTATAGATATTAATATTTATTAAAACAGATAACTTTTATTGATTTACAGTTATTTTACCTCATTCATTTTGTGTTCTAGTTTTGTTGAAGTTGAACCAGTGTTATATTAATTTAATAATTTTAGTGATTAAATATGATATTTAGACTTTAAGTTAAATAAAAAAATTTACAATTTCATTAGTATTAAAAAATATAAATTATGTCATTAAAAAATAATAAATTAGTTTTTTAGGTTCTTATAGTCTTACATGATGGAGTTTTGTTTCATTTTCCACGTTGATTTTTAAACCGACCCAGAGGATAACACACTACAATTAATTGATCATTATGATTATAAAAATTTACTTATTTTGGAAATAATATCATTATTATATGATTATAATAATATTATCCACATAATTTTTTGGTTATTAGTTTATTTTATTTTCAATTTAATATATAGTAATGGAACACGGTGAAAATTATATAAGTTAATTTGTGGAGGCTATAGTCCACAGAACATATAATTTCCATTTCAATTTCCCAAATAATTAGAATAAATTAGTGTATATGGTATTTTTACAATTTCGAAATAAATTTATATTATATTTTTCATATAATTTCTTCAATCCCATAAAAAACCAACCATAATAGATGGTATGAAAAAATGAAAGTCATTGATTTGTAGATGAAGTAATTTCTGAATACGCACTAATGATTATTATTTATGAATTTATAGGAATAAATAATACTCTTAATATCTTAGTATAACAATTATAATGATTTAATTATATTCTTATAGATAAAAGATTTTACTATGAGTTCTATTAAGACAAAATGATTATGAGGAAGGTAATACCTACGCAATGTGCATGGGTTACCAATTAAAAATATCAGGGGAACAAAAGGTCTCAATCTAAATAATGTTGAGCAGAGGCTTGAGGATGTGGGATTGGTTTATAGATGTAAAAATATATAATATTTTCAAGAAAATCTTATTAGGGGTATGTGTGTTATCATCTTGAGTAAGTGAGTCCCTTTAACAAGTGAATGAAATTGAACTTTTGTAAATACTCATTGTATTTCAATGATTTCATTACATTACTAATTAGTCAATGAATTAAATCGTACATAATATTGGAGTATATCGACTAATTTGGTAATTAAATCCCACGAAAATAATTTCTATTAACTTTTAAAAAAACTAGTTATTTACAATTAGTTTTTTACATTTTCCTATTTTGGATTTTACTATGGAAACATGTTTCTTATAATTAATTTATGTTTTATTATAAATATAATGAAAAATATCATAAAAAATTTTCTTCTGTTGAACATAAATATTGAATCCATTTAATATATTTCAATTTATATATATAATAAAATTTTCTTTCAACTAAAATCATAAAACATATAGAGAATGTTTCCTTATAAAAATCAATGTTCTCACAACTAAGTCTTCATAATTAAATATAGTAACGATTAATATACTAATGATTCTTAATATATTTATATATAGGTGTAAAAAAATTATTATAATCATTATTTAGATATTAAAAATATATATAATTTGATAAAAATCATATAATCTTAAGAAAACATGTAATTGAGAAAATAAGGTTTACTGTTATTTTAGGAATTAACATCAGTCCTTATAATCATTGCATTATATCTAGAAATGGAATTTTAAAATAATTAATAAATTATTATTATAAATTTTTTATCTTTTTGTTAGAATAAATTTATAATAGTTATATGCTAACTTTAAAATTGTATGTTTATAATTTATTATAATAGTTTTACTAAAATATATGACATAATAATTAAAATATATAATATAGATTTTTAAATTTAATAAATACTTTAAAAAGGATAAATAAAAATTAAAAAATATATATCTATTTAATATACTTTATTTTCGAGTTATATTTATTGATTATATCCTAGCAATTTCAGAAAATTTGTTGATTAAAAAAAATTCTAATTGTACTCTTCACATAAAAAATACCCTTTTTGAAAACAAAATTAAAAATATTTATTAATCAAATAACATAATTATAAATATAATGATTAATTTTACTCTTTATGTATGAAAATAAAAAATTCAAATGATAAAAATTTAATCATACTCATAAATAAATGCTATTTAGAGTTCATATTTTGTGATAGTCCAAGATATGGTATTTACCTTCTATCGTAGTGTCTCAGGTATTACATATAGATATTGATTTATTGATAAAATATACTAGTATTATGATGATTTCAACACATTTCCAAAATTTATCACTAATAGAGGTTTTGGGGAATGTGCTGTGAATAAATAATACTATTATACCTTTAATATAACATGATCTAGTCTTAGACATGGATATGACTAACGCTATATAGAGTCCATATTAATTTTTTAAATATGTATGTCACATTTCATATCCAAAATAAATATATGATCATATTTCAATGTATATCTCACCATGAACTCTATATTGAAATTACATCCATAAAATGGGTTTTAATACCCAATCATGGGGAGTATATTGCACAAATAAATATAAAGAATCTCAACATTGGGGATATTCTAACATTGAATGAAAACATTGATGTTTGTTATTGGTATTTTCTTAGTGTTCTAAAAATAAGGTTTTTGTTTTGCTTATAAAACTCATACACGTTTATATGCCTATATTATAGACTCCTTATATAATGACCCTAATTAATTAGAGTAATTTATTAAAAACTCCAATCGGTCTAGAAAATGGTTTTATACACCCATTTGATTCACCATAGGGTTCAAAGTTACAAATAATTAGTAGAAATGATTTATGAATTCATCTCATTATTTATTATCATGAGAATAATAAAATCATGTCCATAAAATATTATCTTTTACCCATATTTTTGACATTTTTAATCAACTATGAGGGGACTAATACATCCTAAATATTGAAATTTGATCTAGATGTCATCAATTACTAGTGAAAACGTATGTTTTAAAAAATAAATAAATTCATAAAAGACATGGAAACTATAAATTCCTAATGATTACATTTAGAATAAAAAAATGAATTTCTATGTTCTTGGGTCTGATAAATATAATCATTTTGTTGTACCTTGGTCAATTTTTGGGTTTTTATATAAATGCAATTTTAATTTATTCTAAGAGAAAATTTGATCATGAATTCATTTAATATTATTGTATATACCTTGATAAAAAATTAATTATTTGAAACAATTATCATGTCTGGATTATCCCTATATAAAATATCCATAATGGTCAACTAAATAATATGATACAAAATATCATTGGAATCTTCAATGAAATAGCTAATTTAATGGAAATCGGATCATGTTCCTCAGGGATGCCGAATGTGAGGAATCTTTTCAGGTGATAAATGGAATGTTTCTAACTACAAATTTACTCATACTACAGTATTTATAGTGGAGAATGGTTTATGATATATAGTAATTATTAAAATAATGTTTTGGTTCCTTTCATCATTTATACATATATTGTGGAAGACTATACCACACATTAATTAATGATTAATTATATATATTATGAAACACTTGATTTGGATATAAAAATTATGAAATTTTCATTGAATATATAAAGGTATTATATGTAGGGTGAATAACGTTACATTCATAATAATCACAATATATTTATATATATTTTCTCAAATAAATTATTTCATTTATAACTAATGAGATTAGTCAATTATTTCAAGGATGTGTACTAAATGATACATTACCAATATGAAAATTAAAATAAAGTGTAAGATTATTGAATTATATGAATCAAGATAGAACAACTATGTTGAGGAATAAATGAAATAAAATAATTATGGGTTTTCAAATAACGAACCCGGGAAAAAATTATAAAATTGTAGATTCCTCTATTTCTCAAATGGTATCTCAACCATATATCCTTTTAATGATAACAAAAGCATAACAAGTGGATTTGGATCATTAGAAGTTGTTATTTAATATTTAAATGTTAAACAATGAAAAATATATAATCATAATATTCAATTAATGAAATTTGTTTCCACAAATACTATAATTGAAATTTTTTATGATGAATAATTAATGTAACTTATCAATTCATTATCATTATGGGAATCACATTGATTTCTAGAGATCACAAAAATAATTTCATTTGGAGAAAAAAATGAAGTGGGAGATTTTAGAGTATATATCTCGATACTTGTTATTCCATATTGTTTAGGATTGATGAATGATGTTTGTGTGGATGAGGAAACCACAACCAAAAAATGGATGAAAATTATATAATATCAAAATGGATTTATTTATTTTTCATCCCAAGACTCCAAAATTCTATAATTCAATTTTTGTTAATGAGAATTTATTTATGAATTAAAAAAATTAAATTCTTTTTGAGAATATTTCATACTTGATCAACTTTAATGATAAAAATAAAATATTTAATAAGGATTCATGGATTAACAATACCAGTTTGATTAGATCAGTATAAATGGTTTATCTCATTATTATTGATAATCCTTCAACAAGTATTGGATAAAATTATGGAATACACTACCAAATATCATCATAATGGTATTGATCAATATAAATGGGCCTTTCTGAATATTAAATATATTTTTAGAACTATTTATATGGGTTTCATCGATTTCTAGTAATATTACTCTCCTCGTGTGTAGTTTATATATCCAAAGTGATTCAATTCTAGCATAAAAATGGAGATTTTAGGAGGGATTTATGGGAATATGTATAAAAATATAACATATTAGGGTGATGTAGGTGGATATAAACTGATGGGAATATATCAATCTCAATTAATGAATATATATATATATATACTATTCTATGTCACATGGGAATATTGAAAAGACAAAAGAAGAACAATATTGATTATCATCTTTGGGATTTTTAGTTTGAGGTTGAATATATGGTATTCCTTTGATTATGTGAAGGATGTGGGTTATTATATTTGATATGAAAAGAATTATTATCCCTATATATATTGTCCCTTTTGAAATATTTCAATCATTTTGGGATGTTATCATATCATCGTACACTTCTATTAAAACATTCACAAGTGCATGATCAGTTCATTGTATTTGCTCCCAGGAATTACATATATGACCTATCACATGTACTGAACTTAGTATTAGTGTAACGAGAACATGAAAACCCTTATAAGGAACAATATATAAAAATCTTGGATAATATGGACAACATAGTACGAAAAAGGACCACTAACTGAGTCAAATCACTAAAAAGATTCTATAATTTGAGGAACTTGTTTGGAAAAAATAAGATTTAATTTGGTAAAATTACCCCCCTTGTTTTACTGATATGAAACAAAATTCAAGTATGAAATTATATTATGGGGGGTAAATAGCAACACCCAATGATTATGCGAAGTAATTTTTCTTTAATAAAATACTATGTTGAATAGTTTTCTTCACAAGAAACATTGACATGAAATTAACAATTATAATTTTATTTTAATAAAATATTACCATTCTGAAAAAAACATTAAAATTTTATTATTATATAACATGAAACATCCTTAATTAAATTATAAGTGAAATAAATTTTTTAGTTAATAAAAATATCGTTTAAATTATTATTTATCATTTTGGTTTTCCATGAAGATTATAACCCTAATTTTAATAGCCAATATAATATTAATAATTAAAAATAATAATAATTATGTTGAACGAGATGTAAATAAATAGGATAGTTGACCCTAAGACTATAATAAATTATAGATACAGGAATAAAATATACATATTATATAAATGGAAATTGGAAATATTGTCCCTGGAAATATGGTAAATGGATATATAGTTATAGGGTATGAAAATATGAAATATGTATATTGATATTGTGTAATTTTTTTAAAAATAAATATAATATAATTCATAATTCTATGATTAATTGAATATATAATTTTTAAATAAATGATTTTATTATAAAAATATTTTTTCTATTATATATTAATAATAATATTATTATTAATTATAATGAAATTTTTTATGTACATAAAAAAATCAAATAAATATTTAAATATCAATTTATTGAAAAATTAAACTTTTATAAGATGAATTATTAATTTTAATAGGATGTTCCTAAATTATTTAATGTAAAAAATGATAATTTTATGGAAGTTTTTTTGGTATTGTGTATTTTCATATTAATAAAATTAAATTATCATGTTGAACTGATAAATCTTATCTAATGTTATAGTTTATTAAAAAGTAAATTAACATTAAATTAATTATTAACTTATATGATGTGATATTAACAATACATAATTCCTATAAAGTTTATTTTTTTAATTAGTACATGTGTTATATATATATATATTATGTTCTCTATTAAAAGTCAAATTAAAAATATTTAGAAATTTATTTACACTATATAGTGTTAAAATTTTAAATTGACAAGATGAAATCAAAAAAAGAATTATATTAAATTTTTTTGTATGAAAATATGTTACCAATGTAAAAAATAGAGTTAAAATAACAAATAATAAATGTGTAAAAATTGGGTTCAAATAACTGGAAAGGGATAATATATCATAAAAAACTACTATAAATAAAAAAATAGATATTTTTGACCAAAATATATATCTAATACATATTTTTTCCACTTTCTGTACACATTCAGTTTAAATTACAACCTTATACAATAACGGGTGGAATAAAATGAAAATACCACTAGAAAGTAACATAAAAATAGACCCTTCCATTACTAAGTCAAAACCACTCATTTACTTATAAAATATATTTTATAATTTCACATTTTACCTCCCCCAAATCGTTACAATATAGTTTATAGCTTCTGTATCCATGAAGGATGTCGAAATCTATCATTCCATTTGAACTCTTGTCAAGAAGGAGTGAATTCATCAAGTAATTATCTAATATCATCTCTATAAATCAAAATTATAATGTCATATCTAATATTTATAAATATTGTTCCCAATTTTTAAGATGCTATATAAACATTTTCAAACTTCTATGATAATTATGCTACTTTTATGGAACTATAAACACTTACTCTTACCATGTTACAACATATTCTTGTTTGGTTGGTTCAACCACCTACATGAATGATGATATGAAAACATTTTCATTACAACCATTTAAATGTATTAATACATTAAAAATGAAAATATATTACATTAAATATTAATATAAATCATTAATATGGTTTTTAAGGATAAAAGAAGTGAAGGAACATTATAACTCATGGATATTAGTATATTACTCGAAACATGATCATCATGGATTCCATTATCTCCAACCATACCCATAACTTACATAAAATGAACATGGTTTTAGATAAATAATTTTAATAAAATTAGTCCACTACCTTAAATAATCAATTATTTATGATCTTGGTATCAATGAACAAGGACACATATCAAAATTATGAAACTATTATGAAATAATAAAAATTAAAAGTACCTGATAATGAAAATAAAAAATAACTAATATTTATGAATCGAATGATTATAAATTTATTTTATATAGGGTAATAGGTTTAATAATGTTTTAATATATGAGATTATGTGATTTTTTATTATAAAAGATGATAATTTTCTTTCGTGGAATTCCGCAGTTAAGGTTAACATTCATTGAAAAATCTATTTTAAAATAAATATATTTTATATTTCAACTTTTATTTTGGGAACTTAAATGTTATTTATCTTTAAAAACACATCCATTTTATGATCCTCGAGTTATTCATGATATTTATATTTTTACTTCCATTTTACATTTCATTTATTTACAGTTCAACAATAAAGATTCTTTTAAATGCATCCAAAAATATCTATACTATTATGATTGATTAAATTATTTTTCATTCATCTAATACTTTCTTTAACCGCTTTTGGATGAAATATTTTTTCCATTTTACAATAATAACTAGTCCATTTATTTGAGTTTTTTTTCAATAGTGTGAAAATAATCTTTAAGATTGTTGTATTCTCTATGAAAACCCTTTCTTTCCATATTCATCAATATTATTTATAAATATTCAGCTGTATATTTCAATGTTAATTCAATGGAATATATTTTCATGTTTTTAAATTATTTCATTTATAATAAAAGTTATAAAATTTAAGGATATTTGACCCTATCTATCAAATAAAAATTATTATTTCTAAAAAACATTTTACCAATTTAAAAATCCTTTGGTATTTCTTATGGTTCATTGGGGATATTCTATAATGATAAAGTCAAGATAAATTCTAAATTTTCTATTTGATAACGTATTTTAGATGTATTTATGAAAATAATTTCATTTCTATTAGATAAAAATCTTTCATAAAATTATAAATGTTTTGTTTTTAAAGAGGAAAAAATATGTTTGGTCTATCGTTATGAGATGGGTGGGTCCATTATAAACCTCCAAAGTAGTGGGAAAAACAATATATTATAAGATAACTAGGATTGGGGAGTGAACCCAAATAATTAAGGTACATTTTTTACTAAATTATAGGTTGTACTGAAATTATATATCTCTCCAATAAATTTAGTAAGACATTATTTATCCAGATCTTACAGGTTAAGGATTGGAAATTAAAAACAACCCATTTAGGGAATATGTTCACTATGTGTTGATAGTCTTCCCAATGATCATTGGAATAATGGATGAATTTTTGTTCTTATGTATATACAAAATTATTATGCATATGTTATGATTTTTTTTCTCATGATTATTGAATCATGCTACCACAATCGTTTTACTCATTAATTATGTTATACCAATGGATATTTTATTGAACCATGGTTTATTATATATGATTTATTGTGTATGATTCTATTATGTTAGGTATCAGAACATTATTTATGTTATCATTCCCACAACTTTATATTATGGACAATAATGATATCCTATTATTTTCTCTTAGTATAAACATAACTAAAAACATGAAATAACCCTTTATTATGTTTCAATTTCTCCATGTTTTGATTAATATTATTACATGTGATATTACCATAAAAGTATTGTGTGGGAAGAATATTTATTGGAGATGTTAGAAGATTGGTTTTAAAAGTACGTTAATATTCACCTAGTCTATATTGAATCAAGATCAATAGGATTTGGTTTGTATTTTATTAGGATATATAAAGAATATTAATATAAAATTTTTAATATTCATTTATACTGTGCTCAGTTCTCCTCACTATCCTCATGTTGTATCTTTTTGTAATACCTAAGACCCTAATGTAGTTACTAAACACCATATGCAGGACTACCACACTTTAAAGTGTCTTTGTTAATGAGAACAGTTAATTATTTAACTTCACGATGTTATAAATATATCTTATAAAAAAATATTTTAAAATTCATAATAAATATTCAATATTAGGATTAAAATTTAATGTTTTTCAAATATGATTTATTTTTATGTGAATAATGAAAATACATTTTCATAAAAACTAAAACTCTTCTGAAATGTTTAAGATTTATGAATCAAAAAAATAAAAAAATACATTTAATTAATAAAACATATATTTATGTAATTATATTATGAATTTCAAAATATTCTTCAAACGTATAAATTCTAAGTCTACCATTTTTGAAATTATTTAAATTATTACTTTAATAAAATCATTTTTCATGTTTTCTACGAATCATGTAATTTTATTGAGAGATTCGGTTTTGAAATAAGTTTAATGCCTTGTAAAATTTATTTTTTTGTTATAAATCTTTTTATTCCATTTAAAATTGCATCGAATATTATTTTAACTTATATATAAATTTAAATATTAAATTTTTCGTTCAAATAAATTTATTTACGTGAATATGTGCTTATTTTAAAATTAAAATTTCAATAATTTATAATTATTATTTGATAAAATGAAATTCAAATTTTCAATTTCAAGGATCAAATAAGTTATAAAGGTAAATATTATTTTTTTCATTAAGATAAATTTCTAATGTAAATATTCAATTGCATTGTTAAAAGTTTATTACAATAAATGTTAAAAAAGTTAAAAGAAAAACCCTAAAATACAATAAAATATCTAAAAAAGGAGTGGTTGAGATGATTTTTAGGCCACACTCACTTTAAAATCATATATGGTAAATTCCGTTTCCATTTAATATATAATGGTATCATTATGTTGTTCCAAATGTATGGGTTAGTAATGAAATTATTCATCCCTTCACTCACAAAAGGGTAACACTCCCACCACTTCAAGATCCAAATTTCATTATAATTTATGAACTAAATTTTTACTATTTAATCCTCTTGTAATATTTTTTCAATTTAAAATAATTTTGACCACAATTATTTTTCATGAGGTACTTATTTTGAATGATAATTCAAATAAAAATGTATGTCCCTCGTGTGAGAATTATGAACTATTTATCTTTTATTCATTATTTTTGTCTTTAAAACATATTATATAAACCTTGATATAATTTTTATATTGTCATTTATATAATTTAATATCGCTATATTAATGGATTTTTATTTTATATTAATATTTCCCCACCATTATGAAAAAAATCCTTCATTCATACATGGAAACCACCCCCACCATGAGAAATGAAATTCATTTTTCCATACCACACATTAGTGACAGTTAATGGAATATAGATAATGAATAAATATTTTTTATTATATCATTAAAGTTTTGGTATGAAATATTGTAGTACCTGTTAATGATAGAATCAATGCAAGATCATATTTAATTCAATTGTATAAAAATTCATTATAAGAGGAAAATATTTTCTCCAAATTATAAAATATTTTCATATAAATCAACTATTATTATATACCACTATAAATTATAATATACCAAAATAAAAAAAATATGATAATTATGCTTCTGGTATAGTGAAATTAAAATATTACAACCTTATATTGGTTAATTAAATCAGGGTATATTCATTTTTGTGTCATTTTAAGAACCACATGAACAAAATAATGAATTTATATCCTCAATAAAAATGAGAAAATAATTAATGGTATAATATAATAAAAATTTGTAAACAATTATTTTTTTGAATTCATGAGATGCTTTATAAATATATAATTCCACATTTTCTAAAACACCATTTTATTATCAAGAATCACCAAAAAATGATTCTTATCAATTTAATCATCAATGACAAAGTCAAAAACACCCAATAATGAAATTTGTTAGGTAATAAATAAATTTAATAAATCACCAAAAATATCATGACTAACCTATTAATTACTTACTTTTGAATAATATTTAATACAAAAACTACTATTATGATACTAATTCAGATAATAAATACTATTAACACTCCATGTAGAAAAAAGTTTGATTTCATATAGATAACTATTTATAAAAAAATATAATGGAAACTGTATATTATTAAGGAAATGAATAAGTAATTATGATCGATATTTTACTATAGTAGGATAATGAATGTGGATGTCTGGAAAAGGGGAGAGTGTTTTCCACCTCAAATTTCCCTCATTGGGATAGGTTTGGTATTATGAAACTAATATCATTTCTAAGGGGTATATACTACCAATATGAGATTATATATCATGAAATTCATTTATTCATGTTATTTGAATGTGAATTTTAAAATATCTATTTCAATAATTTTTTTTTAATCCAAGCTATAAGTAGAGGTTTTCAACCAAATTTTTAATTTAATGTGGATGATTTTATATTCAACATCTATTTACTACTATATAGTGCATTCAATTGTATGGACTAATTTCAACCATATTAGTCATGAAATTTAAGGGATAGAAAATTTTATATTAGAATCACTCCATCATATCCATTTCATTGAAGATCTAATAAAACCATTTTAATATTTAATATTTTCTATAATTGAAACTGCATCATACGTTTTGTATATTTAAAGTGTGTGGTTTATTAAAAAATAATTCTTGATATCAATATTAAAATTTCGGTATAGTTGTTACATTGATTACTCTATATGTATTTTCCTATAAAATGGTTGGTTGAGAATTAACTCAGTCACCAACCTAATGCATGATTATTGGGCCAAAGACCACACACCTATCAATAAACTCATAGGGTAGATGCTTTGGAATATTCACATGATATTTATAAACCATAATTTCAGATTTACCATTCCATTTCCTCTCCTACAAATGTTTACTCTTGAACCTAATTAATATATTACATGGATAGAATGACATGTTAAAATTACCTCTACCTCTATATTTCTTTAATAAGGGTAATTCATGATTATTTGATGGTAACCCACGACCTCTATATTTATTAAGTCACTTTCTCTATGATATCCACATTATTCTATTTAATGGACTATTTTATTTTTTCTATATTTCACACAATACGTACAATCCTTTGTGTATTCAGAAATATGTCCCTTATATAATGATTTAATATGTCTTACAGACACTTTTATTGAATGTATTGGTATAAATCAGGTGATATGTTGGGTCAAAATTTATATAACCAATGGATGCATTGAAAGACCTTATTAGGAATTTTGTTTAGTTTTTGTGTATACATCACCCCACACTAGATTGGTGCATTATAATGTCACCTTGAAAACATGTTTTGATGTCCAACATTATGAATTCCATCAGTATGCAATAAATTATTTTTATTAGAAATTTTATCATTTATTTTCATAAAAACGAAATTTCTACAGTTTCAGTTGATTATGGATTTATATTTCTTATTTATTCATACTATATTTCTTATTCAATGTATATGTTCTGATAAGTTTCAATTTTTATACTCTTTACTGAGAATATGATCCTTCCCATATTTAAATTTCATTACCTATAAATCATATAGTAATACAAGAAATAATACCCAAGGATATAATTGATGTTATAACTATAATCACATAAAGTTTTAATTTTGAATGATAGGTATTCAAATATAATGTATATTTGTATTCAGTCTTTCACAGCTATTAATATATTAGATTATTTTGACATACATTTTTAATACATGGATATTAAATCAAAATAGATGAATATTCAATATATTTTACAAATTAACACCCAAGAACTTTATATGATCAATGTGTACAGAGTTTTGATACACATTCATCATAGTTATTTGAAAGATCATAAACATCCTCAACAAATATCTCCCTAGAATTTACAATCATTAAGAATATCGAACATAAAATCATCTCATTGTAATATATGTTAAGGAAATATAAGAAACCATTATCTTATATGATTAGTATGGGTGAAAAATTGAGATACTAATGAACACTTATTAATACCATTTGGGTAAGGGAATTAGAACATGATATTGTCATCTGAAAACCATATCTTTTTATCATATATCTTTTTCTTGAGTGTTGTAATATTGAATGGATGTTCATAAGTCATGAATAATAATTAAATAGGGTAATATTAGATGGGATATGATAACCTAAATATTAGAAATTTGAAAAAAATATAAACATATAAACTTTAAACGAGTAAAAATAGAAAATGGTTGTGCATTATGTTAAGGTTATGAAATCGGTTAGTCGCATAGACATATAGACATAGAATTAAATTCCACATAAAATATTATGTCCATTAATGAAAATTACATGAATAAGAATAGGTATATAAAAACTAGGTACACACACCATCATGTGGTCCCAAAAAATAGGTCCACACTAAATGTTGTCAATAATAAATCAGGTTCATGCATGATTTATCTATCTCATGAGTAATCAATATTTACCCAATTTATTGAAGGGCTATAAGGGCCTAACCCATTATATAATCATAATACATTCATATGTAAGACATATGATCATGAAAACATTTAAATTTTCTTCATAACGAAACCAATATAAAAAAGGATAAGTGTTTTCTTATACATCCATTTCTAATAAAATAAACCATCCAGAAAAATAACAAGAATTTTATCATAGAATATTATCCCCATTAAAAAATAATTAACATTACTCTATTTAATAATAGATTATTTATTAAAATATCACATGAACATTTCTTCAGAAATATACTACTTTCATTTGAAACAAACTATTTAGAATAAAGTTATTTCCAAAATCCTAGGGAAAATGTTTTTTTGAAAATAAAATACAAATCTTGTAAAATAAAAATCATTGTTTTGAGTTGTCATGATATTGGGGAATTATATTCATTTTTTTATGTTAAAACAAATACTCCATTCAAATTTTTTGGTCAAATAACAAATGTAGTACATTCAGAAAATGATAAAAAGATTCTATTTCTACTAAATTATAACATTAATAGCTGGATAAAAAATGATTCTAAAAAATTTTAGTAGTTTATTAAAAACATTCTTAAAAATATTTTAGAGAAAATATGGACATCTTAGAAATAAATTCCAAAACAAATCTAAAATAAAGGCTATTTTCCTTAAAAATAATTTATCAATCATTTTGAGTAAAAAAGAGGGGAAAATGTTATTATTAAATGAATATTACAAGAATAACCATATGGTAATAAAAAAATTTATATTATTGAGTGGTATAACACTAAATTGTAAAATCAACCACATATTTATAAACAATATCGATAATCAATGAGATTGTAACACAAATCTCTTACCACTTTGTTAACTTTTGAATTGAAAAATCCAATGATAGAATAAAATTGAATAAAACATTAAGTATCATGACAATAATATAAATAATTATATAAATTTTCAAATTTTTTATAAAAACACATAAATTATTTTGTTTTATAACATAGCATATGTCCCAAAGAAGATAATTTGATGCAATGAACCCCTACCACAAGTTTTATTTTCCTTAAAGGACGTATAAATTCATGTCTAACTTGTTAAAATTTATTATATATAAAAAAATAAATTAAATACTTATGACATCATATATTATCCATTTATAACATTTGATCACTCATTTATTATTACTTCATTATTAAAATAATCATATCTAACTATTAACTGTTTTGATTTTCATAAGAATTTTTGTTTGGTAGTTCTATTACATTTTATTTTACCATGGATAAATTTGGTGCATAATTTCAATCATTATATAAATATCATATATATATATATATATATTATATATAGTCATATATTAAATTTAAATTTAGAAAAATGAATTGTATCATTTATGGAAACGATAGGCCATATTTATGCATGAGCACTATTTTCATTTTATAAAAGATGTAATAAAATAAAGGTAAATAATAATTACAATTTAATAATAATTATTATATAATATATATAATATATATTCATTTAATATATCCTTATTACAATCCTTCAAAAAATATACTAAAATCAAATAACATTTTTTGGAGGTGGTAGTATACACATATGCATGAGTGATGTTACCATTTTCAAACAGAATAAAATTTAAGAAGGTAGATATTTTACAATAAATATAGAATCAAAATAATATCATAGAAAACATATTTAATCATTAAAACCATCAAAATATCCATCCATGGAAAATGGTAATGGAAAATGAATTGCATCGCTACTTGGAGGTAGTAATACAAAAATATGCACATGTGATACATTGGCTTCCCATTTGAAGGAATATATGGTGGGTAATGGTATTTTTCCATCATTATTACAAATTCTCTAATTGAAATTTTTTTACTCAATTTTTATAATATATACAATGAAATTATTGGAGGTATTAAAATAAATAAAATTGATTGCACCATGTTATAAGATATACCGCTTCATTAAGAAACCTCATTTCTCTTACACCTAAAGGCATGTAAGGATGGTATGTTGGAAATACCAAAAGCTCAAAGATGTGGTGAAGTACACATGTATGATATTAATGTATGCATCTTCAGCGATATAAGGGTAAACTAGTATAAAAAATTGGAATGAATATGTAGCCTTCTATAAGTGAGATGTGGGGAACTCATGGAATTACATTAACTATTAAATTAATATAAATTAATTTTATAATAATGTGATGAAAAATTATATATTTATAATATAGGGTATTTATAAGTATAATTTCTATCCTACAATAAAATATCGATACGTTTTTTTATTTTTGCACTCATTTTGCTTAGTTTTAGCCTTGATTAACCCTTATAAAAATTACAATAATATTAATATTTTTTACTCTCTAAGGGTGAATATTTTCCTTATAAAAGCCTTGGGAACCATAAATTGAATTTTTTGATATTTATAATAACATCTTATTCAAATGGATGAATATATAAATTTTTAAATTTTAAATCACCTAATTTTTTTTGTTTATTTTAAAATATCATTGATGCCCTTTTTTGGACTTTTCATTTACATTGAATATAAAATCATCAATATAGTAATTTTATTTTATTATGAGAGTTTAAAACAACCATAATATTTTATTTTTGTATAAAAATATTATCAGAATACATTTTTCACAGATATTTTAGTACTTTTAATATTTTTAATTTAATTAATTTTTTTTCATATTGAATAAATATTGTGTCAACTTTGCATAAGAATTTTAGCTAATTAATCAGTAAATAAAAATATAATGTAAATTTCCATGATAAAAATTTGATTTATATTATAAATAAATATTTCAAATTTAACATAACATATTGTTTTCCAAATAAAATTTTTAGAGACATTTAAGTCAAGAGAGTTACAATAGGTATTTATACTTTTCTTAAAATGATATAAAGTCCATATTAAAATAGAAGTGGAAATAATTATCTATATTTTTTATAAATAGATGATAATGGATCAAATATAGTCATTTAATAGAATAAAATAAATTTTTAGTGGAATTTTAAATCCATATCATAATGTTTTACCCTTGTTTTATGAGTTTTACACTTACTGTGGTGGAAAATATTTACCAAGGTAGAGATTCATAATGAACAATAATAAAGGTTCCCAATTTAAAACATATGAACCTACTAATTCATCATTTGGAATCCATTTTTAAGGAATCAGTTTCTATTAGTGTATGAAAACAATTGTAATATAAATTTATAATATACATCGAAAAACGGTCTTCATGAAAATTATATTTTATGAATAAACATTAAATTATATCAAAATCATGAATTCTACTAATTAAAATATAAATATGATGGAAATATTAAATAAATTTATTATTTTTAACTTTAATATAAAATTAAATCAATAATTTCATGTGATTCAATGAAAAAAAATTAGTATTTGAAAAATTATCATTTTCCCTATTAACTTAAAAATAATCCATTTTAGAAAAATCCAAAAATATCACCCTATGTTTATTTGATATGTCTATTTACACAATTATTTTATTATTAAAAATTACAATTTTTAAATTTGTTTAATTTTTAACAAAATTACATTCATAAAATTTTAATAAAAATTCCTTTTGGAAAAAAATAATTTTTGAAAAAAATGACTTCACTAAATATTGTGTGTTTATTTACAATGAATTAATTCATAATTTTATAATGAGTAAGACCATTATAAATTTATTTTGTAATAATTTTACTCATATTCATACCCACTAATTAAATATTCTTCTTATATTAATATTTCTATAATACATCACAATTCTCTTAAAGAACTGTTTTGTGTGTTAAACAGGCTATCGAGGTTATCATAATTTTAAATAATTTATTGCGGTGTTATATTCTCTATCAAATAAATTATTTAAACCCATTAAATTTTATCTCAGTTATGAATGGCTCAATATTTTATAATACCTATTTTGAAAACCCATATCATACAATGGGACATTAAATGATTCTTTAGAATGATATTTTGGAAAACAAGAAGATCGCCTAAAATACCTCGTAATCTGGTTCCCGGATAAAGAGAATATTTATAGGAGGTTAAAGGTTTTTCATATAGGTTAAAGTTAGAATCCATGAACAAATAAATAGTGATTGAGAACATGGATATATGAAAATTAATGAACACAAAATCATACGTCTGTAATGGGTGAAAAGACCATCGATTAATTTGAAATAAAGGTAAAAGGATTAATTTTATATTTCGATAACTATTTTCATAATATTGATAGAGTCGCTTAAAATCATTATAGAGTACATGATAAAGTATTCTTTCTTGACTTATTTTAATTGAAAAAGAATAATTTCATCGATTAGTATCACATTGATCAACCCTAATTATATCTTATATCATTCTCCAAGAAATAGTAATTACAAATGAATTTATCCTAAATAAAGAACTGAAATTAACTTTTATTGAATCATAAGAACCAAAATTCATTCTTTATACCTATAAATTTTTAAAAAAACAAAAATATTTTTCATAGGTAAACAAATTTATAAAAATAAAGAAATTAATTTCTAAAACCTAAAAAGTAACATCAAAAGATGAACAAAACTCATTCTATAAAGTGCTAACCGTAAAGATCCTACAAAATATTTCTGTCCAAAATTGAATCCCATGTCGTAAATTATTTGATCCAATATCCTTCCATGATCAACATATCAATTATCATGAAGTATTTTTAACCAGTCATAAATTATCCTAACAAAAACTTTATACATTAATAATTTTATAAAACAATTTCCCAATTAAATAATATATTCTTCTAAAAGATAATTAAACTTTTATTGATTAAATAAGTTCCTATCTTATGTAAAAAGTTTTCATTGGATATTCATGTTCAGGATTTTGTTGATAGATAATCATCAGTTATTTTAGAATAAAATATATGATTTCCTTATACCATAAATTTAATAGAACCTATGTAGAGAGAGAAAATAAATTTTTAGAGTCACATAAAAATTAATTATATAAAAAATAATATTTTCACAAGCTTTATTCATTATCCTTCCATCCTGAAATCCCAAAAAATGGAGCAAAGGATAAGTGTTCCCTAACAAATCATGATTCATTCATTTGTTTTTATTACTTTATCTTTCCCTTCATCTTTTCATATAAGAGGTTTTTATAGATTATTATCTTCATTATTAACTGTATTAAGACATTGATTCCAATAATTCTCAATATACATGAATCAATACCACTGAATTGTAGGTTGTGTAGTCTTTAAAACTATTTCTTACATCATTGATATGATTTGATACTTTAATTAACTCTGGTATTATTTTTCTTGATTCCCTGGACTCCCATAATCAAAACATATTATTATTGCTTTTAGGAATTAACTTGAGTGATCCCTTCCAAATTTATGGAAAGTAGGAGTATGGAAATTTTTATTCCCTCAGTGTGACAAATCACTAAAGCTTCCATGAAACTCCATATTTATTTTATTACCACTTTAACCATGAGGGTATCTAGATTCAATTTATAGTTAGAGTGCACACTATACAATTTCTTTGCAACTTCCAAATTACCTTATGGATAATGCATTTTGAAGACTTGGTTTCAGACCATAAAATATTGTCTAAATATTTATTTCTTTCTCAATGGTAAAAACATAAGTGGGCTTTATAATTTGAATAAATATATAATTATATATAAAAATGGATTCAAAATCCTTTTATTTCAACTATATGAAGACCGTTTATATTTTAGTTTGATTATTTAACAAAATTTAATTATAAGAGAATAAAATTATAAAATCTACTAATTACATGGAGTTAATTTATTCTTCCTACATTGTATTCTTGATAAGGTTCCACTATTATAATCTCTAACATTAAAGAAATAAAATTCTCTGATAAATTTCTCATGGTTTAATCAATAGAGAATGGAAAATATATTCTCTATCGCTTTAATAAATTTCTCAACCACCAATAGATTAGAAGACCTATAGAATAAGGATTGAAATTGTTTCATAAAAGATTCAATAATATAATTCCAACTAAATGTTGAATTCTTAAGTTTAACATGATTCGAATTACCACTAATATATTAATATAGTTGGGTGACCATAGTCATAAGGTATTCCATCCCTTATCTAAATCCAATTTTAATATGTGAACTATCATTGATTTTTCTGTCACAATAATTTTTTACATGATTACTTCAAGATCTAGCTATTGAATAAAACCGAAAATATGGTGTAAGCCTCAGGATATAAAAAATTAAGTGAGTAATCATATATTATTAGAACTAATTCCATATATTCAATAAATTATAACACCTATTACATTATTCATTACAATCTATTAAAATACTTCAAAATGGTTCATAAAAAAAGTGAATTAAACCTTATACACACATTTAGTGGGTAAAACTAGGTGCACAACAAGCGTACACTCAACCGACACTAGAGTGGTAGATGAGGTATAGTTGACCCATAGCTTTTATGTTATTTCACAAAGATTAATATATTCCAAAACACCATCCTCTTGCAGTATCATGACCAGTATATATTAGTTTGGAAACAATATAAATTTCTTCCCCACAAAAACAATAAAATCTAATTTTATATGTAGAATTTTTCATATGGTTTCTACAAATGTTATCTAGTCCTTATGTCTAAAAATTGACTAAACCCATCCTTTAATACCAACTATAGTGACCAATACTTTTCATAGGAATATATTTTATCACAATATATGATTGTTCAATATATTAAACTTTTACATTTTCGAAAACTATAATGGTTTAGTTTATTTGGTGACAATATACTCAATATTTTTATTTATTTAAATATCTTCAACATGTACCATAATATCATCTGAAATTTGACTTCCTATAAATACCCAACATGAAACATTTTACTATAATATAGGTAAATTATAGACACGAATGGATTACCTTATATGCGCAGTAAGGGTAAACATAGAAGATATCAATGATATTATAATCATAAATTGATAATAAGTGTAATGGAACATTATCTTAACATTAGAAAACCATAACATGAATAATATATACTAGAATATTTTATCATGAAAAAAATCCTGTAATTTCTCAAAACAACAATCCTTAAAGAATCTAAGTGCTTGAGATATGAGAGAATAACAATGAAATAGGAATGTGTCAAAACCAAAATCTTATAAAATATTGAAAATGTATAAATACATACATGATTATTTATTATGTTTAGTACATTAAGTTAAACCCTCTCATAAAAATATGGACCTAGAAATGTGGACCATTTGTAACTTTACGGACATAAAGGCTAGGTCCATGAGTAAAAATATAGATATAAAAACCATGTCCTTAAATAATATTATGGAAATGAAAAAATTATCTCAACATAATATTTTGAACATTAAATTATTATCAAAATAAAATAACTATATCATCAGTTATCGATCTTTAAAAATTTAATTAGAAGGATATAATAGACCCACTATTCAAATAATCACAATCCATTCATAAGTACACCACAAGATCATGAAATAATCTAACATTTAATCATAACATAACTTGTGTAAAATAGCATTGGGTTTTTAATCATATTATCATCATAACAATAAAAAATATAAGGAATGAAAAATGAAGGTATCATCGAATCATATACCTATTGAAACACAAGTAAAAAAAAAGTTTATGTTCGTAGATTGAAACTCCATTAATATATCACCTATAACATTGTATTCAAAAAAATAATTTTTCCATATTTTTACTAGATTATTTAAAATTAAAATATTACAAATGAAATAATGAAAAACTATTTTTTTTTAAATAAATAGAAAACGATGTAAAATAAGATTCAAATCATTGATTATATATAGAAACGATAAATAACGTTGATGTTGTATAAATTAAAACAATAATTCCTTTAAATTTTAATATAATATTTTAACTTTAGCAAAATAAGAATAAAAAAATAATATTTTGTTTCTACTGTTATATAAAAAGTAAAACATGGGTAAATATGACTTTAAAACAATCATAAAACCTTATTAAAAACAATATTTAAAACATTTTAATGAAAAATATTACATAAGCAGAAAAATATTACCAACTAAAGAGGAAATAATGTTTGATTTTTCAGGAAAATATTTATAAACAATTTTTATTACAAAATATTGTGTAATTTTACTATTACTTTATAATTACATGAATAAACAATGAATAATAGAAATTGTGAAACTATAAATATGTTTATCATCAAATTTGAACATAGGAAACATAATTATATAAAATCTCAATGATCAATTATACTATAACTTGAATCTCATAGCAATTTGGTAGATTTGATTTGTAAACCATGTGAAAGAATAAATTAAAATAAAATATTAGATTTCATGATTATAGGGTTACTTATGATATAAAATTTAATTTTTTATATAATTACCTCATAAATAAGATCGGTTCATAACATAAGTTATATTGTAATGAAAATAATTTTACATGATGAACCCCTATCTAATGTTTTATTTTCAATGAAATTCATCAAATATAATAAATAATAAATTTAAATATGTTATAATTTTTTATAAAATCAATTAAATGGATATAATATTATTTTTGTTCAAATTATAACCTTTTAACTCCCACTTGATTATAATTTCATATTTAGATAATTACTTCATGGTATTAACAGTTTGATTTTTCATTAGAATTTTGGTTTGGTAGTTTTAGTTCATATATATTTACCACAATTTATTAATATCTTTAATTTTAAAAATTATATAAATATAATATATATTCACTATATATATTTATATCCATCCATTATAGGTAGAGATAATGAAATAAATAACACTATTCATAGAGCTAGTAGTCCATACATACGCATGAATTCTGTTCTCATTTTTTGATGGATAGAATGATCGAATGGTATATAATAACACAAATTTGATGAATAATTTTAACATTATTTATGTCATATATATTAATGTGATCTATTCTCACTAAAATAAATGTAAAATGAAAATTAGAATCCAATCACATCACATTGTAGAGGTCGTAGTCCACACGCACACGTGAATGACATTTATGTTTTCCAATAGATTGGAGGGTATGAATATAGATATCATATTATAATTCTATAATTATAATAATATAAAAAGTATCATATTTAAAAATTATAACCATCATAAAAACCATTAATGAAAAATAGTGTTGGAAATTTAGTTGTATAATTACATGGAGGTGAAAATATACACGTATGCATGAGTGATGCCATCCGTTATCATTTTATAGAATATGTGTGTGATTAAAATACATTAATGGGATCCATTTTATATGTGAGGAGAGGGGAAATCATGGAATCACTTAAATTATAATATCAATTTCAATTAAAATTTATATAAATTGACTAAATAATGGATTATTTTTAATATTGGATGGTTCTGAGACTAAATCCTTTCATCTAATAATATTTGGATATGGATTGGTAATGTTTTCCTGCCAATATCTCATTTTTAACCATTTTAAGCTTTTTGGCAATTACCACAATATTTAAAAAATTACTATTTAAGGGTTAAGTGTATTACAAGAAAAAAATTAGTATTTTTTAAAACACAGATGATATTTGAAAACATATCACAATATATACAAATAATGTAATATTTTTTAGAATTTCAAATCATTTTATAAAATATTTTTGTCATAAAATATCATTAATATCATTTTTGTATGTACTCATTAATATTGAAATTATAATCATAAATATATTTATTGAATTTGAATATAAAAAGTTAAAAAATATATAATATGTATTACGCATCTTAAAAATTATTTTAACATAATGATTTTTCCAAATTTTAGGCCATTTGATATTTTTAAAATCATATATTTTAGTTTTCTATTAATTGGATAAATATTGTGCCAGCATTGCTTATGAATTTAAGCAAAATATAAATCCATTAAAATTTTAAAATATACTAACATTAAAAGTAAAATATTGAATATTTTATATTAACATCTATTAGAGAATATAAACTCATTTTTTCCTTATGAATTTTTCTGAGTTATTAATGTCAAAAGGGTTCCATTTTGTATTTACTCTTCATAAAGAATACTATAATGTTTATAATCAAGGATAAATGAAACAAAGTATGCCTATTTTAGTGATAACGATGATAATTGAATAACAAAACTTATATAATAGGATTATTTCATGTGTAATTGAAATTTTGATGTCTTGCCCCAAATATTTTACCCTATATTAAATGATTTAAAATTATGGTGGAGAAAAATATTTACCATGGATACTATTTATAATGAATCAAATAAAAAGTATACTTTTTACAAAATATGATCCTATTAGCACCAAATATGGAATCAATATTTCATAATTAAATATCTATAAGTTGTAAAAATCAATTTTAATATAAATTCATAAAACAAAATGTAAAATAGTTTTTTGAAAAATATGTTTTATGCCCAAAAATTTTCTTATTTCAAAATCATGGATATTGATGATTAAAATGGGATTAATTAAATAAATATAACTAAATTTGACCATATTTCAAATTAATACCAAATAAAAATTATAATTAACATTATTTAATGCAAATTATATTAAATATTTTAAAAAATGTTATTTATCACAATTTTATAAAAATGAATCATTTCATAAAAATATAAAAAATTACGATCTGCTAATTTTGATGTGTTAATATTAAAAATTATTTTAATTTTATAAAATAAAAATCCTAAAGTGGTTGAAAATTAATATAATTTTCAAGAAGTAAATGTAACAAAAGTCGATTTTGAATTAAATTCATTGTTCCATTAAAAAATGACTCCACTAAATGTTGTCTTCTTATTTCTTAATAATTAGTCAATAATATTTTTTTAAGTAAGACCATTATAAATTTATTTCAAAATTACTAAAAACATATTCAATACAACTAATCAAAAAATTATGATATTATTATATTTTTTAATATATCATAATTAACCTAATGCTCAGTGTTGGGAGTTACTCAAGCACTGAATATTATTATAATTTTTAATAATTTTGAGGGGTGTTAATTTAATCCCCCATTATTTAAATTGCATACTCAAAATTTGAACATGGTATTAAAAAGATAAATATTTTGAAATACCTTTATTGGTTACCCACATCATATATTTGTATAATAAAAACCTATTTAAAAGGGAAAGAGGGTAACATAAAATTGAACATAATTAGTTTCCAAATAAGGATAACTTTAGTGAGAAGATAAAACATAGTCATCCAGAATAAAACTAGTTTTTGATTAATAAGATAGAGTAATATTGAATATCATTATAAGAAATTTTATGACCATAGAACAATAAATCATCAATTAATTAAAAGGTAATTAATTCTTAAAAATGAATATAACAGATATCTTTTTTATTTCAAATTATGCTTCTTAATGATTAGGGAAAATTTTACTATCAATAAAGAGTGCATGTGTTGGGGAAAATCCCTCAAGGTGTCTTTTCTATATGTTTCAGGTGTGGTTTTTTTACAAAGCCAACAGACCATAAAAGAGTATGGTTGGTGTTTTCTGAAGATATGTTATTAAGGTGGTGTAGTTTCCTAGTGTTTTCCGAATTTTTGGGCCTCAAAATCAAGAGTTTGATATTGGAAATAAGGATTCCTTCATATGAGTGAATGATATGAAGAACTATGAAGAATATTGAAAAATGATGAAAATTGCATACCAGAATTCAGGGACTGCATACCATGTTCTTGGAATGGTATGTGGAGCGGTGAGAAAGGTATGCAGAGAGGCCAGGAATGTTATGCTAGAATGGTTAATGTAACCAAAAATGGATCTTGGAAAAGTAGGTGTGTAGTACGTGGATTGCTATCGACCACATAGGTACCAAGGTAGTATGCATGCGGTGTGGAAAATTGGTTCATGGATGGATTTTTGTTCACGGTGACGGGATGATCGATATGCAGTGAAGGCTGGATTTAATATTTGGTAAATCATCGATTAAAAAATTTTGTGGGTATATTTTCGTATATAAGAATCATTAATCTAACAGATTACAGTAGAGATCGAGAATCATTATAGAAAATCATTTTGATCTGGGATTTCACAAATGAACGAAAAAACTTCGCAAAGGGTGCTTTCAGAAGTTTGAAGTGGTTCGCGTAGATTTAATTCTTTCAAAGCTATTTGTAGGGATTATTAACCTGTAGAGGAAGACTGGTACGCAGAGGAGGAATTATGGTACGTATAAGTAATTTACATAATATGGGAATGAGGATTCTCCGGTATGTGATATAGATATTTTCTCAAGTGGTATGTGGAGGGGGTACTCTGATATGTGGAAGAAAAGATAGTCCATGAACCGAGAATAGTTCGCGGACAGAGGCTAGTTCGTTGATGTGGAGAAAACATAGTAGTATGTGGAGGCGATAGTGGTTCGCAGAAGCGGAAATAGTACGCGGAGGAGGTGATCTGTGTACCAAACCCATTAATCATTACACATGAGAGAATTGTGGTTCGTGATTTTCATAAGGAAGCTTCCAAAAGCATCAAATCAGTTTGCGAAAGAATTTTATGGTATGTAGAAGTACCCATGAAGGTGTACTTCATCTGTGGGTTAAGAAAGATCTTCACCAAAGCATCTACATGTATTTGAGGATGCAATAATTCATGAAAATGAATGGACCTACATGTCCATAAACTATGTTTGACCTATATGTCTATAATCTATGTGTAGATTCCTCTCAAGAAGCAGTGAGCACAGGAAGATGAAGACGGTGACCCTTTCCACTGATAGTGAGTTAGAGAAAAAGGCATAGAGAGTGACCCATTGGAATTCAGTGAGAAGACCCTAAACATTACAAAGGCATTGAGCCTGGGAATAGAATATCTATCCCAAACATTGTACTCATTATTATTCGCGATCCTTAGTGAATTTTGTACATCTAAATATCATCATTGTATGATATTTGGATGTATCCCAGTGAGGGGGAACCACATATAAATTATTGTATCGTTTACTTGATTTCATATCATGTTATATATTTCTATGGGAGGAAGATATAATTGAGTTTTTTCTAACAAAAGAACAAGATCCAAATGGATGAATGTTTTAATTTTCCAAACCCTGATTCACCCCCCCCCCCCTCAGGGTATTTGACCTAGTGGACCTAATAGAATGATAACATATAATTACTTGGTTTCATTCCACATTATAAGAATAATTCTATAATTTGGTTTTACATTAATCAATTTTAATTATATCAGATCTCTTACTCCATGAAATGGATATTACATAATAATTTTATTACATAAAGTACTAAAATTATAATTTAATGAATCATAAGATCCCTATGTCACACCTACCACCAGTATATATTTATAAAAACAAAAAATATTTGAAAAAGACATCCAAAATAATGTAAGGTAAAACAATAAATTATAAAACATCACAAATAACAAAAAAACTAAAACTTAATCCCTTATAAAAATAGTTAACCATGTGGATCAATCAAAAAATGTCTGGCCAGATTTTAATCCTAATTATTGGAATAATTTGTTCTCATATTTTTTCGATTATTAAATAGAAATATATCATGAAATAATTTTAATAAATCATAATGTCAAAATAAAAATTGTATACACCCTAATCATTTCCAAAAATATTGTTCCGATAAAATCATAAATGATTCAAAAAGATAATTTAAAATATATTCATTAAATAAAAATATGTTTAGAAAATTAATGTTCCACTAGAATATTAGGTTTATCATTAACATATTGATGATCATTGTTTGATTTATAATATCATAGATTATTTTTTGTGCAGCAAAAATTAATATATAATCTATGTAGAAAGAGGTAATCAGTACCACGGGTGACGTCATATTTTTGTGAAAAACATAAATAATACATTAAAATGGACCATTCATACAATATTTAATATCAAATACCCTTTTTGTGTGGAGAATTAGTGTTCCACAATTATCATGATTTAATTCACTTGTTTTGATTGCATAAGATTTCCCATTGTACATTAACAATAAGGATTGTTACAGATTATTATCATATTTATCTCTTTTTATAGGGAATTGATTCACTTAATTCCCAAAATCCTGGAATCTATATCACTAAACTATTTATGTTGTGTTTGGAAAAAGTCATTATTGATTAATTTCATTTATTATCCACTTCACATCACTTCAACATTATTTTTCTCAATGGATAGGCTTCCCACACTTTGAAACATCTTCTTGTTCCTCTGAAGAATTCACCTAAGTACCCATTCCCACATTTTCTGAATGTTGGAGATTAAAAGTATTTATTCCATTCATCAAATATACCAATTGATATTATATGAATTCCTATATTTATTATCTTATTAATATAACCATTATGGATTCTATATAATATTTCCAAATTGAATTCACATCTAATGTGTAACACCCATTGGTTTTAAAAATAAATTTAATAAAATGCACGAAACATTTAGTCCCTTCAAAATCGAAATTTTTTTAACAGAGGTAGTTATAAACTAGATTATAAACATAATTTTTCTGACTCTATGATTTGAATATTTAAAAAAGGATATCTACTATAGTGATCAGAATGTTATTTGGAGTTCGATAGAACCAACTTGTATTTTTGATGAATATAAACATAACCTTATAAATAATAATGTGAGTAGTAATATGAAATTTACCAATAGAAAATATTATTATTTATTTTTTCATAATGATATAATATTAAGAGATAATGATTAATTTTTCAAGGTGATATAAAATTAGTTATAGTTTTAAAATTGTTATTTTTTGAATATATTATGATTTTATTTAAAAATATAATGTATAATATTTAGGAAATTATTATATAAAAATGGAGTTTAATTTTAAATTCAACATGTTAATAAATTATGAGGGTGATTTTTTTGGATTTTTCTGAAATACATGATCTTTTTGTGAATAGTGAAATACGGTAATGAGGAAAATTTTCTGAATAAATGAATTTATGCATCTTGATTGAGTTATAGATAAAGTAAATAATCATTGGTTCAAACTCACATGCACTTATTACTATTTTGGTTCATATTAATCTATAATATTCATAGTCTTTTGCATCAATATTAATCTATTAATTAAAATAATGTCAAACCCCTTCTCTCATCCACTATAATTACCTCTATCATCCCTCTTCCTCTCACACCACTCAAGCCTTGAGCCTTGTATAATATCAACCAAATACTCTTCTAATTTACCTATCCCATGTCCAATACCTTCTTGCCACACCAAAATAACAAAATCAAGGGCCTTATGGAGGATCTCAAAGAGATGGGATCATGTGTTAATGATCCTCCTTCATTTTCTTCTATTTTCTTTTCAATTATTTTATTTTCTTATACTATATCCTCCTAAACTTATTCTAAAGGAATGAAATATGTAGTATTATATATATTCTATATTTTTATCGTGTTTATGGAAAAATTCACCATCATTATGCCTCATCTCATGTACTTATTCTAAAAAATAAAAACACAATCTGTGATGTGTTGATTTACTGACATCATGGACGATGTGTCTTCAATTTCCTTTAATTCATTCACAACTAGTTATAAAAATATTTTAAAATGTAAATTATTTTTTAATTTTTATTATATATAGTCTTTCATTTTCTGGAGTTAACATATATACATACTATTATATTATATAATGAATGTTGTTTGTGATTATCAAAGGTCCGCCAAAATGATCTAAACACAGATCACTAAATATTTATCTAATGATTAAAGCTCAATAGCCTAAAAAAAGAATTATTTATGAAATAATTTAATATTATGGAAACATATTAAAAAAATTTCATTCAACTTATTTAATTTCATTTCCATGAGATAAGAAAATCAAACACAAACCAGCCATGAAAATCATGTAAAGAACACCTGAAACAATGGAAGGAACAAAATACTAATAATAAATGTGTGAAATGGTGTCATGAAATGAAAAAATAAGGTGTTATAAACAACAATATATTTCTCCAAGTTACTAATAAAAATCTTGTAACCATTATACAATATATTTAAACATGTTTTATGTAAGACGAACCCGAGGTATGGTAATTCATATTCCAATTTCCATTCATTGGGTTAACCGTCTACTCATTGATTTCCTTCCATGCTATCCATATATAATTATGAGTATATATAAGAGTTCCTTGTATATATTCCTAGAAGTTCATTTCATTCGTCATTTATTATACGTACACAATTATTAAATTATTTTATTTCCAAATACTATGTGTTTCATGATTCTAGTTATTTCCAGATACATTTTAATGTCCACAAAAAATATCTCATATGTAATCATGGAATTCATCAATACCAATGAAATAATTCTTCTAATTGTTCTATAATTAAACTTTTTTTATTGTTATTGTCACTTAATTTACCTAACACTAAAACAAAAATATTTAATTTTTCAAATGGGGTCGATTGACACAAAGACATTTTTATATTGGTCGTCATTAGAAAATCCTAAACAATAGTGAACCTAATTCCTTATCATTTTATGATAAACTACATAACATATACTCAAATTTATATAATTAAATTAAATAATAGTATTCATTTTTATATGACTACTATTTCTTAAACCACTTCCTAATCTCTTTGAAAATCATGAAAATATAACTCGTTATAAAAAAAATATTTCACATAAAATGGCCCGCATTCATAGAGATTATGTCATAGTTATGGTGCTTTCATGATAAAAATTTGGTATTCCATTCTATATCTCAAAAATTGTAAAACAATCATTATATCCTTTCCTTGGTCATGATCATGATAAATATAGATACCACCCAGTGAAATACATGTGTCTTAATTCCCAAAATTTATGATTATTTTGTGATTATCAGAATCCCTAAGGCACGTCCAACTATAAATACTACCAAATCTTATCCTAATATTGGGGGACTAAACTAATTTAACATAGTCTATCTAAATTATTCATTCAATGAGACATGAAATAATCAAAATTGTGTCACCTATCAATAGTAAAAACATACAAATTACATCTAGGATAAATCACAAGCATGAATATAAATACCCAAATGAAGAACTATGTGCATCATTATTCATTAAATTATATAATATGTATTAAGGTCAATAAAAAATACCTAGGCCCATCCATAGTAACCCATTTACACCATTTCACTGGACATGAGATCCTTATTATTTAACATCATGCTTCATCCTTCCTTCTCCATCCAGGGTAAATATATATTTCTTACTTCCCCTCTAATGGATGAGAAATATCCATATAGTGTCCTTACCACCCTAAAACTTATATCCATAAATTTATATTAGGTTTTCCTTGATTATACACATGTTGGGTTGGTAAATAGAAATAAAACTCAAGAAAACGATGTGTTCCATGATTCTAATTATATCTAGATATATACAAACTCAGAGATATCTCAATCCTTGTCTAGTCGTATATCCCATCAAATTAAACTACACTTAACATCAATGTTCATAATGCATAGAACTAATTCTAGATACTCTAATGGCCCTTCATAAGGATATTGCCTTTATCATCTCCATTTTAAAAGAATATTATCTATGAAGACACCAATTCTGAAAACAACATGTGGATATATTCATATAAGTTATATATTCTCAGTGATGTTTGAGAAACCTAACTTGGAAATTGCTAAAAATTTCATCTATATAAAACATTATTAGTGTATGGTACCCATAATCATATAATGTAATTATTTATTAGACTATAAACTCGAAAATTATATTTAATTTCTAGAAAAATGGGTGTGTTTATTAGAATAATAAATGGATATATTTTGAGGTCCAAATCATCTATTTTAGGTTTAGATAAATATAATCATCCACCTCCATTCTCCCTCACTAATCTATAAAATTCCAATATTGGTATGTTTTGGACACGAGTGTTCCTACCACATTTGGAATGAATTATTATGATACCCCAAACATTACAACATAATTTTTGGAATAACCATCAACCATTCATTTTTATTGGTAATGAGTATATCATATTATAAAATAGATTCCTTTATTTAGAAATTTCATCTTAGAAGCATATCTAGAATTTTAATCAGATACATGATTTCATCCTACGGATAATATAAATCTCCTATAAATTCCCACATCAATACTATAATATAATATATGTATTTTAATTTTTTTAGTTTATTATCCTCATCATGTTTTTCACGATCTAGATCCATCAAATTAAAATTAATCAGGCTATGATTTACAGAATTTTATTTTATTTTCTAATGTGTTAAATCAATACTAGAACTCAATCCATATTTAATTTTTCATTCCCTACCTGATATTGTTTCAATTTTGTATTTTTATACTAATATCTAGATTAAAATAAATTTCAGGTTTTTATTATTTATATTGATATATAGACTCTCTAAACTTTTAGTCGTTCATGTATAACTTCAATCCTTAGTAAATTTTGTTCAACGCTTTTTTACCTAAAACACCAGTTTAATTTTTTTAGTTTTGATGTCCTTAAACTAATAATGAAAATTGACTCTGTACTAAATAGTTCAAAACACAAAAATGGGAATCCTAGAAAAAACGTGACTATCTTGTAGCTAGGAATGAACTATACATAAAATATGGAAAATGCTGAGTGTTTAAGAAAAATAAAAAATATCAAATATGGCAAGGTCAAAAATTATAAAAAGGGAAACAATAATAAAATATTTTTAATTTATTCACTAATATTATCACTTGTAATAGAATAGGTAAAAGGCATGGAAAAAATAATTAAATCATAAATCTTGTGGAGACCAACATTCAGATAGAAAAATAGTAAAATTATAATTTATCGGTCTATCATCAAAGGGAATAGTTAGTGAATATTTACATTCCATGTGTGTATTGGTTCATATGATTTGTATGGAATTAATAATGGTGTAATTTCATGGTACCATATACCTTTAACGCATCCAAATCCACATGAAAAATCCACCATCATGATTTTCAGTATTTTATATAATTCACTCACTTATAACCAAATGAAATCACCTTGTATTATAGTGATAGTAAATATTCCGCATTTTTGACCTTCCTATATCATTCAAAGAGTATATGTTTATGAGGGGTCAGCTGAATTTTATACCCATGGAATATGATTATGGTAAATTAATATAAATTCAATAACACTTATATCTAGAAAATTAAACATTTTAGAAGGAATTTTTTTTTTGATTTTCCTAATAAATGTTTTTAAATTTTTTGTGATAATATCATGAATATATATACCACACATCTATATAAAATTTATGATATATTCCATGAATATAACAAATTGATTCCTATATTTCTCATTGAATCATTATTTTTGAAGTAATGGATTACCTAATCCATTTATATATAATATTCAAATATATTCTGGTATTCTCTTTCTACAGATTGTGAGTTTCACATATTATCCAGAATTCTTAGTTGGAGAAACATGGATGATTAGGAAATTGGAAAAAAAAATTAGAAAAAAATATATATTTTCGTCCATTGAAAATAAATGGAGTAATATGAACATGATCAATCATTCCCATTATATGATTAAAACAAATAATTGAAAAATGATGATTATAGCTTGGATATGATCTATTTATGAAAACAAACAAATCAATCAATGACTTATAGGAACCCATATTGGATTCTATATATCCACTCACATATCATTTTTTTCTCAGATAATGAGAATTACCATTCTATTAGTGCATGATATTATTGTTTCTTCTTGACAATTTTTATTTTGAGAGAAACATAAACAAAAATAACACTCCCATGGTATGTAATTCTTATATTTCTAAATTTATTTTATCTAACTAAAACCCCAATCAAGAACCTATGATTCATCAATGTTCTACTAATTTAGCTCATTTATAACCCACTCTTTAGACTTTTCATGATAAATTTTTATTTCAAATGTGTGAAAGTATCTTTTAAAAACATCCATTTTATCCCCACCAACTATGATTTTTTTAATATGAGGATTCAATATTCGGTTGTCAAACCCTCTTACACCTATTCCACCAAATAGTTGTAAAAATATATGATCCATATCAACAATATCCTAAAACTAGTATTTTATAATGAATGTGTATACTTGGAGTTAGGATCACTTCATCATCACTTATTTATATTATAAAATCTATCATTTAGACATATTTAACTTCCTTATATAGATATATATTAAGGGATCATAGCCCCGAGGAATAGATTTAGTCTATCTAATGAGATGATCTTGGGGTAGTCTTCAAATTATACTCCTTTTTCTTATTATAGTACTAAATTAGCCGAAGAAGAATCCAATGTGGATTAATTACAGTTGAAAAATTGAATTCAGCATTGGGGATGTAATTATAAACCCCAATGTCAACAATTTAGTTTTCAACCCCTTAAATATACTATTGGTATGCATGTTAGAGTTCCCTATATTTTCTATATTTCTTGTATTTGAGTCCTTGGGTAAAATTATTTATTCTAAAACAATCATGTATAACGGATACTTAGAAGACAATGTTCTGATCACACCTCAAATTACCTACCATAGGACACCATTTAATTAATTCGCTATGGGTTCTTTTGAATTTTCCAATGAAATGATAGATATAGTGGTACTAAGAATACATTTGGATTTTCCATTTGTTCCTTTACACACCAAAATCAACCAAAATTCATGAATAGTAGTAGGGTGTCATACATTCTAAACATATTTGAAGTGAAATAGAAAAAAACTCTATAAAAACCTATATGGGGTGTAATGATTTAATATCATTATATCAGTAACATGAGATTTCATAACAAAATCATGAAAAGATATGATAATTGACTTCCCAAGATGTGTACTATTATTGTAACGTCGTGACTCAAGTGCCACTAAACTATGTCCCAAGAATGTGGTTCAAAGGGCCCCATGTACACCCCCTCGTATGAAAAATACATACTACTAGCAGTGAAAGTTCATATTGAAATTGTAGGGGAACTATTACCTATAAATAATAGTGGAATATATGTGATAATAAATGTCAAAATAGAGGAAGCTTGTGGATTTGAATATAACATTGGATGTAAAACATACAGAAAAAAAATTATAACACAATCAAAAGGTAAAATAATATAAAAAATGAAAATTATTTCATGAATCAATAAAAAAAGGAAATACATGGAAGTTATAATCCATAAGAATACATGTTTTGAAATACCAAAAATTCCATAAAGGTATTTTTTCAATAGCATTTCTATATAAGGCCCGGTCTAGTGCTCCCACACTCCCATGTTAAAAAAATCAATAATATATGAAAGGGTCATAACCTTGTCCATACATAAAATCATGAAGTCTATTCAGGTCCCATAGGTGGCCCAAACAGGGTGCGAGATGTACTCAGTAGGCTACACAAAACTTTTCTATAATAGCTCGAACCTATGAAAATAAATGAAATATGAGGGTATGTAGAAATTTTGATCTATGAATTTATAAAAAATTAAAAACTCCCATGAATGAATTTGTAATAAAATATGATATAACCATTCATCATAAACAAATATAAAAATATCATATAGTTTGTAGTAACTTTCTTAATATATTCCACTTATGAATTATGTTTGTTGACCTACTTGGGAGTTGTCTCAAGGAAAGAAATAGGGTTACCTATATCTATGTTGATAAAATTATATGGAGTTCATTACATCCATACATCAATCTCACTAATTTATCTCATACCATAAGAAATAAAATATGTGAAGGGAAGGAGTCATACCTCAATACCAAAGGTGTTTTCATACCATTAATCAATGTGTCTTATACCATTAATATATGTCAGTGTTATACTATCAATAAATAGGTTTAACAACTATAATAATAGTCAATGTCATAAGTTCATTCAATAGAAGTGATAAATTTAATATTAGTCAACTACAAAAATTATGTCAATAAGTTTCATAAATTTAATATTAGTCAGTTCATACCATCGATAAACAGGTTTTATACCTATAATAATAGTTGATTTCATATCATTATTCAATTTCAAAAAGGTAATATTAAATGACATGGGTAAATTTTTTTACATACTCAATAACAATTATCAATATAAAATGAAATGATCCATGATAATATCTATCTCATTTTATATTTATATAACAGAACTATTAATCTTTTTTATGAACATTTAATAACATGGTTAGAGACATATCCATCTCATATTTTATCATTTAATTATGAATGTAACCCACTTGTAGATGGTGATTTCAAAACCAAAATGGGTTGATTTAACTCAGTGAAGATAAGATGACACACCTCATTTGTGGTTCCAGTTTTGATTAAAACCCTCCAACCATGATTAGGTGGTACAAGGGAATCACCATTTACGAAAAATAATTAATTAAGGTATTTTTATTTAATTGAGGAGAAACAAATGGATGGTTTAGTGTGTTTTTAAATGGTGATTTCTTAATAAATCATGAAATATTATGGAAAATTTATAGAAAAGATAAACAATTCCATTAGTATAACAGTCGTATTGTATTGGCTGGAATTAGAAGAAAATAATAGAAAATATGAATACACTAAAAATAGGGCATATGATCTTGCACCATAATATATACACTAAAAGGATGAATAATGAAAATATGAGATAAATGAATAGATATATTACTAGTTTCAATCCAATTTCATGGAATACAATTAGATCAATGTCTGGATGGAAGAAAAAAATCATATCCATGGTTTGGATTGGAATATTTCTTTATATGGGATGATAGGGGAGCATATTTTCCATAGTAAAAATAGGAATAAATAAATATATCCAATTTAAAAAAATTAGGGAAATGTTTTTTCTCTAAATCATTAAAGGTTGCATGATTTGTCTACACAGTTGTCCAAACAAATTCCCCATCAATGCTCACCCTATTGTTCAAGTGACTTACCCCACATGACCAAAATTGCATAGTTATATATATCATGAACAACTAATTATCAGCCGCTCTCTCATCCCTGAATAGCCAAAACCCTTTGAACTATTTAGAAAAATTATTTAGTTCCCTTACAGTGCTATACAGTTTGAGTTTCATGGTTAGCAGTAACCGTGAACCTATGCTACTTCCACTGAAAACAAGAACTTGAGCTTCAATCCTACCATGAATACTACTAAACCATTGTTAAATGATAGGGAACATTTTTAAGGATAAAATAATGGTTTGAATATCAGAAATTAATGGTCCATAACTTATATAATTAAACCATATCTTATATCTTCGTCCTTAAAGAAACACATCCCTATGTTTACATTCCTACAGTGTTCATAGAAAAATTTAGAATAAAATTGACCTCTATGTGCATAAGTTATCATATCTATCCTTGGTCTCATATTGTATGTATCTATACTGCCATAGCACTCATACTAATGGTATAAACCTACTTTTAGGATCCTTTTTCATCAGTATAAATTATGAATAGGGTGATATTCAAAAGATGCATCGAATCAAACTATGCCTCCTAATCCTAGAAAACATGAGACGTTTCTGAGTAATAACAATGTATCTAAGAAAAGTGATAAACATCATACATAGCATGATATTTAACCAAAATTATTATATGATGATCCACTTTTATGGCCCTTGTAAATACCTAATATTTTCCAAAAAACTAAGTTGAACATTGAACTTGGAATATAAAATATCAATGCAATCAAGTCGATACATGCATGAATATGAGATCCCCGAACACAAACTCAATAATTCATCCATGATAGTTAGCATATTATTTCTTCCTACATTGTGATATAGTGATTAAATAATGAATCATATAAACCTACAATGATGTTTCCTAAAAAATACATGGTCTAGGATGCACTACCCCACCTACCTCTAATCAAATAATTGTTGAACAGAATGTTCTACCATATAGAGCCTCATAAGGGGCTATCTGAATCATTAATTAAAAAATAATATTATAATATAATTTAGATAAGGTTATATATATCTCCATATATCCTCTAAAAACATGTACTCAAGCTTGGAGCATATTCTATAATAAATTTATTGTCCATTCTGAATGACTGTCATTCTAATTGTGAAAGGTTATGTGCAAAATCACCTTTAACCAATTGATTTTTTTACTCCATTCAGAACCTCACATAAATAGAGTGTCCATATATGAAATTATAGTACTTGGGACCTTTTGTAAATAGATATTTAGAATGGATCACCACCACCCATGATCATCCACCAACAATGTATCCTTGATATATAAAAATTGAATGTCCTTCATGAGACTATCAATGATCTCCCATACTATATCATTGTAGTGAGTGAATCTCAATATGAAAGTCACAAAATACAAAATGAATTCATACCATTTCCACTCAGTAATATGATATTGTTGTTGACTTCCAGATGGTTTCTAATGTTCCTCCATTATATGTTGATAGGTGGAGCACGTACTAACAAAAACTCTATCACTCCATTCTTTCCAAGAATCTAATATTGGAAATATAGATTACGAAGCATATTTTTAAATCTATAATTTACCACCTAAGAACAAATAAAAGTAGAATGCATCATTTACTTGTGAATTATGGTAGAAAACCAAATGTTTCCATGGATATTAAATATATCATCACTTCACCAATCCATCCAAACAAATGATCCTCACCTAAAGCACACCCCCATTGAACTACAAAACCTAGATATGATAGTTTCTTCATCTTCAATCTCTCAATAAGTTATTATTTTAAAGATAATGATGATATTACATAATATAAATGACATTCAAAAATATTTTAATGAATCTCATAGAATATAACCATAAGTTACCACACACTACTAGACTCTGGAACTTCCTATTTTTGAGTCCATGGGCTCAGATTGTTTTCTACATCATTTCTTTTTCAGGGTATATAAGAATTATCAAAATCAAATTATTATAGTTATTCATCTGACATTATCTTCTAAAGGTTAAAATACCTCTTTTTATATGTATATTTGATATTTTTATGATCTTATTGCTGACACGTCACAATAGACTATATAACAAATTCCTTCAAATAGAAAAATCAGAATCAGTGCTCAAGTTACCCACCCTTTCAGCTCCGGGAAGGATATATCATAGGCTTATAACATTAAGAATGTAGAGACCCAAAGCTTGACGTACATAGACATTACATTACTTTTGCGGAATACTTAGTATATAACAAAAACACACACAAAAGGACCGTAATAGTTTAGTGTCTTTGGAAATTCAGAATATAATCTTCTAATCGTGGTGAATGATCTTCAACATCTCCCATAAAGATCATCTTTTTTTTAAACCTATATCCTTTATGTATGTCCTGGGGAAAATAAAACAGAAAAGGGTGAGCTCAAATGCTCATTAAGGGTAAACAAAAGAAATATCAATCACATCATATTCATAAGAACATGTCTTTTGGAAATCTTAACCTGCAAAAGAGATCATAATTTCATAACATGGGATAAATCATAGTAGTGAAATGTAATCCCAACAATCAAAACATAAAACATGAAACTATGTGTCATACACACATAATCATATAGAATCATTTATTATTAGTCAATACTCATTTCCAAGACTATCTTAGTGGACAAAGTCCCTTTCTGAACCGAGTTCACTCCTCGTTTCAGACCTGTTTCACCGAACTGGTATAACCTACCGTTCCAGCCATGTCTATATAATGAGATATAAAATCATTACCCAATGCATTGGAGGGAGATATAGGTCCCACCCATCTCATAATGATACTATTCTTATCTGTTCCACAAAATCATAAACCATACATCATAGCATAACCCATGTAAGAAAAATGGGAATCTTAAACATCATGACTTCATAAAACAATTCATATAAGATAAAGGAATTCATAAAAATATTTCCATCACAACACAATCAAATCAATTTAATAATAGGTATAGAAACAGAACCCTATATTATCTTAGATGGAAAATAATTTTGATAAAACACTTGAACTCCATTCTTGAGGAAAACATATAAGGGAAGCTTCTTGGAAATAATGTTTTAAAATTCCATTAATGTCGTATAAATTAAAAGAAAACATTCTTCTCGTACTTTTGTCGGAAAATTCAAAAAGTACCTCATACGAAAAACGACAAAAGATTCCTTCATATATTTTACTAAAAACTCACCGAAGGGTAAAATTGGATTTAAAAAATTGTAGGTGGATGGAAATAATATCAAATTTTGAGGAAACATGGATGTGGATGATAAAATACACCCCAGTAAATTTTGAAGTTTAATCAATCTGAAATAAAAATTGAGATTGTGAGATTTTCCCTTACCTTAGGTCCAATTTGCTTTGTAATTGTCCAAACCTCCTGTATAATGATTTAAATAATTTCATTGACTTATTACAGAATCATACTAATTGTTATGATATCATATATGGTTCACTTATGACTTTATATTACCCGTTCTTTTGTAAATTCCATGTTAAAGAGTGTTTTGGGTAAAATTGTTTCATTTGTCGTCCGTGATTTGACTTATAATTATTCATATGAATACTTAGATCATGATTACTTAATTCCAGAATAGAAAACATGATTTATATATAATATTTATTCAGAATATACATATATATATATAATAAATCAGTAAATGGAAAGAAATACTTCGTTCATGGAGATGGTAGGCCGTACGTACGCATGAACGTTGTTTTCGTTTCCTTATTGAGTTGAATGGAATTAAGTAGATGACATACATATATATACACATAAATCCAATATAATTATTATGTCATATATTTCATGATTAATTATTATATATACTTTATAATCATTCATGAATGGTTAAAGTGGAGAATGAATCTCATCACGTTGTGGAGACGGTAGTCCGTACGTACGCACGAGTGATGATATCGTTCTCATGATCATGGGACTATATTGGAGTGTATGTATACTATTTCAGAATAAATATCACTTTAAAATAATCATATATAGTAATTATTTACACCATTATACCCATCCAAGTAAGGTGGTGGTGGAAAATATATTTCACCATGGCGTGGAGACGGTATTCCGTACGTACGCACGCGCGGTGATTTTGTTTTCCGTATGATGGATAGATGGTGAGATAGGATTTTTTCATAATTATAATAACATATCAGTATATGAGTGATACTGATGTTATTACTTTATAATGAAACAACCTAAGAAAAAGAAGTGGAAGAAGAAATAAAGTTGAAAGAATCGGTAACGGACATTACCTCTTCTTTGAAGCGCCTCTTGAGATCTCCTTTTAGGGAACTAAAATTCGTCTTTGAGGAAACCCAGAACATCTAGGATGTTTCTAGGGAAGTGGAGAAGATAATTTGGCAGGGGTTGGCCGAGCTTTAAGGCTCAAAGTGGTGTGAGGAAAAGAGGGAGGAAGTGCCCTTTTATAAGCAAGAGAGGGGCACCTTTGGAATAACTAAAAATATTAATTTATTATAAAGTCAAATTCGGTTTTTAATAGCTCAAAATTGAGTTATTTATAATCTAAGGTGGGGATGGGTCGAAATATTATCATCTAATAGAATTTATACCGGTTTAGGTATCAATTTTAACTTTATCATTTAGATTTAACTTTAAGTTAGATAATTTAACTTTTACCGTGTCTTCTTGTTTTCTTATACCATAAGGTTAATAAACAAACTATATCAAGCCAAAAGAACTTCAAGTTGTTTATTATTAATATATATAACCTTATCTAAGTAGTTTTTCCAATCCTTAGTCTTTTAGGAATATAATAACAATTAATAATATAATATTTGTTTTAAAAACTATTATATGTCAATTTTGACACTATTTGGTAATTGATTTTTCTAAAAATTATAACAGAATGATAAGTTCGAAAAAAGTTAATAACATCAATACTAACATGTAATATTAACCTATAAAATTAGTGTAATTCATAAAAAGTTTCAAATTACATTTATTTGGGTACTTATAACATCATTTATGTCAATATTTCATTAGTAAGATAATTACTGCATCATCGTTGTGTCATAAATAAATTAAATTATTTAATGTCTAAAAATTCAAAATAAACTATCATTATGTAGGAAATATTTTTATATTTCTAATGAGTATTTATAGTCGAATTTATTTTATGTATAACACTATATTAAAAATGATTTAATTATTAAACCTTGATTTTAACTATTTTAACCCTTCTTTAAATAAATTAATAATAAATGTCCTAATCTAATCCAAGTTGTCTAAAATGGTCATACTTTATTTCTAAGGTTATTTTTGGTCGAATTACACTTATCCAATAGAATTAGGACATGTGTTAGGGTAATAATAATAACATTTTTACCCTTAATTACCCTATTTACTTTTAACCGTGGTAAAAAAAATTAAAAAGTTACTATTCACCAAAAATTATTTTCATCTCATTGTACAACATTTTAGTCCTTGATATTAACCATGTCTCTCGGATTTTCAAAATTCCACTCACAGAAGCGGTAAAATTAATTTTTATGAAAAATTCAGTTTTTTAACTACCACTTAAGAGTTTCACTAATCATCAAAAAATGAATGTTTCCATAAAAATACAAAAAATTAGGCCTAAGCTATATATGATATTATGAATTCAAAAATGATGTCTATTTTTCCAAATTCAAAACATACCAGTTGCATTAATTAGTTTAAAAATTAGTTCCCGTCGTCAAAACAAATAGCGTGTTCTTAAGAGATAATAACTATCAAAAGATTGACATTTGTTTATGTCTTGTTTAAATGTGAAATTACATCCAATGACCAACATTGTATTAAATTGTAAAAATATATTCTAAATATCCTTTAAAAACACTCAAATTAATAATTTATCACTATTAAGTATTTCGATTAAAAAAGTTGTTTTTAATTAATATTTAATAATTTTCACTATTAATCAGAATATGAAAGTTATCCGAAAAGTACCAAAATTTCACCCTAAGCTAGTTTCGATATTCCGAATCCAAAAATGAAGTCCATTTTGAAATATATAATTTATAAAATTTCAAAAAGTGGGTATTACTATTCATAATGGCTAGTTCATAATAATATTATAATAATATCTTGTTTAGTGAAACTCGGTATTGCGTACTACACATGTTATCGAGGAAGGCCGTGATAGCGTGTAATGCAAGGAAATTCCGGGATGCGTGTTGTGCAAGCTTCTTTTGGTGTAGCGTACAACACAATACATTAATTAAAAAGAATAATTTTCATAAAATCTCGGGGTGTTAAATTCTACCCCCCTTAAAATGAATTTTGACTCGAAATCCGTTGGGGTTATAAATGGTTTACTACTCTAAAGTTTCTTTACTAGAAACCCACATCATAAAAAGGAATACCAATAATTGGCTTTAAAAACTAACGTCTTAAATGTAACGGTTACCCAAATTAACTCATCACTAGGTTTCGAAGTAGGAGAACATTTGTGAAAATATGGATATGGAAGAAAAATCTAACCATCATGTTATGATGGAGAGTGGTAGAGAACATGGCTATGAAAAAGCCATCAATCACAAAGCCATAAATTTGTGATGATCTACGGTACCATATGATTCATAGGATATAAGGGCACCAGGACAACATTTTTGGTTTTCAAGATCATTTCCCTAAAGATGAAGAATTTGAATTAGAATAAATACTTACTTTATTTTGGTACAATCTCACTGTTATTCGTGCCTTGAACAATTTCCTCTTCATCTCTTAAAGAAATGAAGTTGAATTTGTTATTCGTGAAGTGTTAGCAGATCATGTTATAGAATGACGGGTCATTCCATCTGTCTCAAACAAAAGGTTAGCAAAAGTTATTAAATATACATAAGACGATCTATAGTGAGATTAATCATATATGGTTCCTAAAAGGGACTTATACTTCATATATCATACTACTTAATATAATAAAACTAGTTTCTACTAAACAAGGACTTCCTGTAGGCCAGTGTTAGGTGATAAAGTCCATTCGCACTTCGATTGTGGGTTTGATTCCCACAGCCTTGTCCAACGCGATGAGTTGTCGCCCATCCTGCATGTTGTCCTTTTTCTAAAGCTACATTACTATAACATCCCATAAATAATATCGGAAAAACTTCTATACATAAACAATACTAACTTATGTCCAACATAATCCATTACAATCTTTAGGCTTATCCAAAATTATAATGTCTAATATCATATTGTAGTGAAAACGATTACCAAAGAGTTCATACAACTAGCATGTTAATAACATTGTTGATCCCCATATATCATGAAGGCCTTAATCATGTATTCTCATGAAAAGAAAAAAAATAAATACCCATTGAACCTTAGTGAAAACATGAATGCAGTCAAAAGTTTACTCTTTCCACATACCAAAATCCAAAAATTCTATATACTCAAACCATGATATAACCTTCTCCTTATATCAGTCATGAGCTCATGAATACTATCAAACATTTAGTTTTCTCCTTATCCATTCATTATGCGCATATCATCTACATTCCAAAAATATCTGAATAACCTTTCATGGATACTGGTACCATTAATCATTCACTTTCAAAACTCAAGGAAAGACAATAGTGTAGAAATCCTTAGATGTCTCTTTATTCCATAGTACCATGAGATTACTTATACAACATTACGCATGATAAACATGTAATCATTCCACTACATTCTTAAACCATTGACCGAGCTTCAAAAATTCTTTCATCTCACATATCATTTGTAGTCTCTTCATCATCATCAACATAAATACTACCCATACGACCATACTCATTCTCTTCATAAGACTTTCCCTTAGGGAATTGGTTTGCATAATGCCTGTACATTCCACATTTAAAACATTTAACTGTTGTTGATGTCATAGCAATACCATTATCCTCATCCCTGGTGTTAACTGAACTGTTTCCTTTGCACTTACTGCCTTTGTGTCCTTCTTTTCCACACCCAAAGCATATTCCAGTTCCTTTGAAACATTGTCCTTGATGCCTCTTCCAACATGATTTACATGGGGGAAATTGAACTTTCTTTCATCTATGATCATCATGAAACTCCACCTTTCTCTTATTAGCCGAGTTAGGAAACTTAATGAATTTTACATTATTGATCATATTATGAGATTGCTAATTCGGCATAATAATGATTTTTGGACTTCCAAATCCCATTTCATTTGGTTTCTCATGAAGAATATCATTCCATTTTCCATCATATCCCCCATTATCGTGAATCATCTTGTTTCCAGCCATTTTCTAAAACACAAAAATAATAGTGTGAGAGGCAAAAATCATTACAAAAGGGGGAGTAACTTAAATATCTAACATATTTGGTTTATTATAATAATGTTACCATAGTTCTAGGACTATATCATATATGTATACTTATCCTTAGGGACATCCCTAGACATACCTTAGAAATATCTCTAGGGATTTTACTAACATTTTCGCATCCTAGTTTCCAAAGGTTGACTAAACCATTACTCTGATACCAACTGTAGAGACCCGAAGCTTGACATACATAGACATTACATTACTTTTCCGGAATACTTAGTACATAACAAAAACACACACACAAGGACAGTTATAATTTTGTGTCTTTGGAAACTCAGAATATAATCTTCTAATCGTGGTGAAAGATCTTCAACATCTTCGATAAAGATCTTCTTTTTCTAAAACCTAAATCCTTTATTTTTGTCCTGGGGAAAAGAAACCATAAAAGGGTGAGCTCAAATACTCATTAAAGGTATACAAAAGAAATATCTATCACGTCATTTTCATAAGAACATATCTTTTGGAAATCTTAACCTGAAAAAGAGATCATAATTTCATAACATGGGATAAATCATAGTAGTGAAATGTAATCCCAATAATCATAACATAAAACACCAAACTTTTTGGCATACACACATAATCATATAGAATAATTTCTTATTATTCAACACTCATTTCCAAGACTATCTTAGTGGACAAAGTCCCTTTCTGAACCGAGTTCACTCCTCGTTTCAGTCCTGTTTCACTGAACCGGTATAACCTACCGTTCCAGCCATGTCTATCTCATTAAATATAAAATATTTAACCAATGAATTGGAGGGAGATATAGGTCCCACCCATCTCATAATGATACCATTCTTATATGTGCCACAAAATCATAAACCATACATCATAGCATAACCCATGTACTAAAAATGGGAATCTTAAACATCATTACTTCATAAAACAATTCATATAAGATAAAGTAATTCATAAAAATATTTCCATCACAACATAATAAAATCAATGTAATAATAGGTATATAAACATAACCCTATATTATCTTAGATGGAAAATAATTTTGATAAAACACTTGAACTCCATTCTTGAGGAAAATATCCTTTCTACTTTAAAAACACTATTCATTTCTTAACATGTCATAAAATTATAACTAAAAGAAGTTGATTAAAAATAAACTTGAAAAATTATAAGGGAATATTCTTGGAAATAATGTTATAAAAATCCATTCATGGCATATAAATTAAAAGAAAACATTCTTCTCGTACTTTTTTCGGGAAATTAAAAAAGTACCTCATACGAAAAACGACAAAAGATTCCTTCATATATTTTTCTAAAAACCCACTGAAGGGTAAAATTGGATTTAATAAATTGTAGGTGGATGTAAATAATATCACATATTGAGTAAACATGGATGTGGATGATAAAATACACCCCAGTAAATTCTGAAGTATAAACTATCTCAGATAAAAATTGAGATTGCGAGATTTTCCCTTACCTTAGGTCCAATTTGCTTCGTAAGTGTCCAAACCTCCTGTATAATGATTTTAATAATGTCATTGACTTATTCCAGAATCATACCCATTGTTATGATATCATATATGGTACACTTATAACTTTATATTACCCGTTCTTTTGTAAATTCCATGTTAAAGAGCGTTTTGGGTAAAATTGTTTCATTTACGTCCGTGTTTTGACTTATAATTATTCATATGAATACTTAGATCATGATTACATAATTCCTGAATATAAAACATGATTTATATAAAATATATATTCATAATATACATATATATATATATATAATAAATCAGTAAATGGAAAGAAATACACCGTTCATGGAGACGGTAGGCCGTACGTACACTTGAACGCTGTTTTTGTTTCCTTATTGAGTTGAATGGAATTAAGTAGATGACATACATATATATAATCATAAATCCAGTATCATTATTATGTCATATATTTCATGATTAATTATTATATATACATTATAATCATTCATGTATATTTAAAGTGGAGAATGAATCTCATCGCGTCGTGGAGACGGTAGTCCGTACGTACGCACGAGCGATGATATTGTTCTCATGGTCGTGGGACTGTATTGGAGTGTATGTTTACTATTTCAGAATCAATATCACTTTAAAATAATCATATATAGTTATTATTTACACAATTATACCCATCCAAGTAAGGTGGTGGTGGAAAATAGATTTCACCACGGCGTGGAAACAGTATTCCGTACGTACGCACACGCGGTGATTTCATTTTCCGTAGGATGGATAGATGGTGAGATAGGGTTGTTTCATACTTATAATAACATATCAGTATATTAGTGATACTTATGTTATTACTTGATAATGAAACAACCTAAGAAGAAGAAGTGGAAGAAGAAATAAAGTTGAAAGAATCGGTAACGGACATTACCTCTTCTTTGAAGCGCCTCTTGAGATCTCCTTTTAGGGCACTAAAATTGGTCTTTGAGTAAGACCAGAACCTCTAGGATGTTTCTAGGGAAGTGGAGAAGATAATTTTTCAGGGGTTTTCCTAGCTTTAAGGCTCAAAGTGGTGTGAGGAAGAGAGGTAGGAAGTGCCCTTTTATAAGGGTGGAGAGGGGCACCTTTGGAATAACAAAAAATATTATTTTATTATAAAGTCAAATTCGGTTTTTAATATCTCCAAATTGAGTTATTTTGAAGCTAATGTGGGGATGGGTCGAAATACTATCATCCGATAAAATTTAGACAAGTTTAGGTATCAATTTTAACCTTATCATTTAGATTAAACTTTAAGTTAGATAATTTAACTTTTACCGTGTCTTCTTGTTATCTTATACTATAAGGTTAATAAACATACTATATCAAGCCAAACGAACCCCAAGTTGTTTATAATTAATATATATACCCTTATCTATGTCATTTGGCCGAACCGTAGTCTTTTAGGAATATAATAACAATTAATAATATAATATTTGTTTTAAAAACTATTTTATGTCAATTTTGACACTATTTGGTAATTGATTTTTGAAAAATCATAACAGAATGATTAGTTTGAAAAACGTTAATAAAATCAATACTAACATGTCATATTAACCTATAAAATTCGTGTAATTCATAAAAAGTCTCAAATTACAATTAATTGGGTATTTATAAAATCATTTCTGTCAATATTTCATTAATAAGATAATTACTGCATCATCGTTGTGTCATTAATAAATTAAATTATTGAATGTCTAAAAATTCAAAATAAAATATACTTATGTAGGAAATCGTTTTAGCTTTCTAATTAATATTTATAGTCGAATTTATCTTATGTATAACACTATATTAAAAATGATTTACTTATTAAACATTGATTTAACTATTTTAACCCTTCTTTAAATAAATTAATAATAAATGTCCTAATCTAATAAAATTGGGCTTAAATGGTCATATTTTATTCCTATGGTTGTTTTTGGTAGAATTAAACTTTTCCAATAGAATTAGGATATGTGTTAGGGTAATAATAATATAATTTTTACCCTTAATTACCCTATTTACTTTTAACCGTGGTAAAAAATAGTAAAAAGTTACTATTCAGAAAAAATTATTTTAATCTCATTGAACCATATTTTAGTCCTTGATATTAACCATGTCTCTCGGATTTTCGAAATTCCACTCACAGAAGTGGTATAATTAAGTTCTATGAAAAATTTAGTTTTTTAACTACCACTTAGTGGTTTCACTATTCATCAAAAAATGAAAGTTTCCAGAAAAATACCAAAAATTAGGCCGAAGCTATATTTGATATTATGAATTCAAAAATGATGTCTATTTTTCAAAATTCAAAACGTACCAGTTGCATTAATTAATTTAAAAATTAGTTCTCGTCGTCAAAAGAAATAGCGTGTTCTTAAGAGATAATAACTATCAAAAGATTGACACTTGTTTATGTCTTGTTTAAATGTGAAATTACATCCAATGACCAACATTGTATTAAATTGTAAAAATATATTCTAAATATAATTTAAAAACACTCAAATTAATAATTTATCACTATTAATTATTTCGATTAAAATTTTTTTTTTAATTAAAATTTAATAATTTTCACTATTCGTCAGAATATGAAAGTTATCCGAAAAATACCAAAATTTCACCCTAAGCTAGTTTTGATATTCTGAATCCAAAAATGAAGTCCATTTTGAAATATAAAATTTATAAAATTTCAAAAATTGGGTATTACTATTATTGACGTCTAGTTCATAATAATATTATAATAATATCTCGTTTAGTGAAACTCGGTATTGCGTACTACACAAACTATCGAGGAAGGTCGCGATTGCGTGTAAGGCAAGGCAAGTCAGGGATCCGTGTATTGCAAGCTCCTTTTGGTGTAGCGTACAACACAATACGTTAATTAAAAATAATACTTTTCATAAAATCTCGGGGTGTTACAGAGAACATCACTTCCTTATTAGTAAGACACATAAGAGGTTCTATTGGGATTCTAATTTATTAAATCAGAATCTTGTAAAAACCAATTATCCCTAAAAATTTCTGAATATTAAAAATGTTAGAGGGATTTTCCCATGCCACTGAAATTGTCACCTTCTCTAGGTTAAGTGATACTCATTCATCCAAGATGGTTTGAATCAGGAGGTGGAATTTATTGATCCAAAACTTTAATATAATTATATTATCATACAACTAATTCCCTCAAAGTTAATTTGAAATGATTTAAAGATGTTTGACATGTTCTTTTTAATACACAATGTTTTCATTTACGAATACTAACCCAAATGAATATTAAAATCAGTGGAAAAAAATAATCATCAAGACTTTATAAATGGAATTTGAGTTCCTGATACTGAAATAAATAACCATATACTCCTAAAGACCATACCCACTACAGAAAGTTCTATCAGGTGTGCATGAAGGTGTAGCATGTACCTGGTGATAACCAAACCTCAAACCATTTTATGTGAAAACATGTTCTATTTGTAGAAATCCAATTATATAATCATTATAAGGAAGATAAAACCAGTAATTTATAATATGTTGATTCAAATCTTGGAAATCCTCACAAATTATGAGTGTTCCATCTTCATTCTTAGATAAAATGATTACTGAATATAAATGGTGAAGTATTGGTTTATATAATAACCTTCTCTTCGATATCCTCTATATATCTATTGACATCATCAACTCAAGAGTGGCAATCCAATATAGTCAAAGGGATAGTGGTAAATATCCCAGTTCCATCTCAATAGATTACCACACATCCCTCTTAGGAGGTAAACATGAAAATTTATCATGGAATAAATCCAATAAAAATTATACAATAGGATGAAGGTTACCTTGATTAATTCCCAGATCATTCACATGATGTCTAGTAATATGAGAGGTCACTCCACCTAACCCATATTTCTCTTTTCCCAGTCTACCTTCCTAGAAATCCCATTTACCATTTTGGATATAGGTACCACCTTCTATAGATGTTAACAATAACCTAAGGTGATATAAACCCACAAAATCATGATAGGGATCCAACCAGTCAATCATGAGAATAAAATCAAATCTAGTCATCCCATAGAAACAATGTTCCATTGAAAAGGATAGCTTCCAATATTAGGGTAACCCACGATTCTAGCATAAATTCTTTGATCAGATAAGTAATATAGTGTCAAGGGTTATCACACCACATAAGTACTGAATATTTAGTAATAAGATTTCCATAATATCCATAAAAATAATATAATTTGAATTATTTATATCAAAAAAATAGAACATTAGATGTTACCAAATCATTCCTTATACAAAATAAGGTCTTGGACACCTCTCCCATAGCACATGCTTCATTTCATAATTATGACTGATTCCATGGATGTTTGATTTAACATGACTTCCTTGAGCTAACATATTCTTCTTATGTTACAAAACAGTTTTCTAGATCCCCCATCCATTTCCACCTCCTCAGCCTAATAGGCCAGTAGCACTCCATATATTTTCTAGATGTGGATCTATCATTCATTCTCCAAGAACAACAATTGGTGATGATCTTCTGTCATTGTACCATGGTGGGAACACCATAAAAAATGATTTAAATGTCCCATCCTTCCACATGATTCATAGTCAACTAGATCCATATCTTATTGAGGGTTCACATTCCCCTACATCTCATATCGGTGAAAAACTATAAATCTTATGGTACATGCACTATGCTCGGTACTACCCTTTTGAGAGATCATAAATTTATTCTTTGTGACTCCAGATATGTTACAAGAAGGTTGAGATGTTGGTCCACTCTGATCAGGACCTCCTACATTTCTCAATTTATGATCAGTAATAAGTTCATGGCTTACTATTCTAGAAATAGTATTTAATCGAATAACATTAAAATCAAATTAAATAAGAATCCAGAGAACATCATCAAAACATCACACTTTCTCTAGAATATTTGTGGTATAGATAGGTTCAAAGCACTAAAGGTTTATAAAATGACCTAAGTAATCCCTAAAAGACATAGAATCCTTATAGGGGATACTGAACTATGTAGTATTATCAACTCCAAGGTATATTATTCATTTAAGACTACCTAAAAAGATTCATAGACCATTCACTGATGATGGCATTCCTTGGTGATAGCATCCCAAAATCACTATGTTAAATCACATAGCATAGAGTTATAAATATTCACTCTCCTCTAAATAGTTTTATTAGAGTTCTCAATTTTAGTTAGCATGGCCTCCTTCTATGACTCCATAGATTAAGGACTACTATCCCCTGAAAACAAACCATCATGTTGCAAGTGACATATTCACATCAAATTTTCCATGGAAGCGGATGGTCATAGAGATCCCTTTGTATTATCCATAACATGAAGGAAACCCTATTGAAACTAGGAATCTTTTACCACATTCGAAATAATTATACATTCCTCATGTGTTACTGCAGATATTAACACTGGTGGATCAGGTCCCAAAACATCCAGAGCATATTTTTCATCACCCTCCTAGTGCATGACTCGAGGATTTTGTGGAGGAATATCACTAAAAATTTCAAGGCAATTCCTCATATATGATTTTACAACAAAAAATATATTGTCATAAGAGAAATATATTTAAAATAATTCCTATAATAAATTAAAACTCTTCTACATACACCTAATTCAAACACTAGGTGATAAGATCGATCATAATGAATCATAAGAGACATAACCTACTTCCCACCTCTAATGTTGAATATAGTTTTTGATCTTAGTCATCTATAAGTGTATTGTTTTATATAAAATAAATATCATGTTATAGAGGGAAAAAATTATATATCAATTGGAAATCGTTTTTAACAGTGGCCATGTTAAAATTATGTCTTAATCATTATTTCATTTACATAATATTCCAATAATCTAAAATAGCATCCCAAATCTATAGAGGTATGTTTTTTATAAATTTCAACTGATAATTCATATAAATTTATCCAAACCAATAAAATAACTAGAAAAATTAAATAGATAATGATGGATGATTATGATAAAATAATCAACATTACTAATTTAAAGAGTTTTTTGAACTCTTTAAATTAAAAATTGCATTAATTTTAATCAAAATCAACAAAAGTTTTAGTCTATGTAACCTCATTCACATATCTCAAACAACTGATAGTTTTTTACTAAGGCAGAATCATAATAAAATATGGGAGGACACCATTTAGGTTGATGCAGACACATTAGAAACCAATTATTTGACTCCCATTTTTCCTAAAAATATTTTAGATACATAACATATATATCACTCAAGGAATATACAAATTATTTCATAATTTCAAGCAATGAAACCTACATGTATTGGAATAATGCATGACATATTAATCATATAAGGTTCTTAAAATGATGCACTATCAATTATTCCCCTCCATACCGATCCGAGGATATAAAATAATTCATATTCATAATAATAATAACATCACATAACATCTCCATCAACCCATGGTGAAATAAGAACAACTATAATATGAATAATCATGAACATCATGTCTCATCCTATGTAATTTGGAATTTTCCCTATATACGGGTTAGAAACTCCCATGATAATTCTTATCACAAAATAAATATACATCCAAGCCTCTATAATACTATCCTAAAAGATTATGGTTATGAAAATAATTCTATCATATCAATTTGTAACTTATTATCCTAGATGCCCCTAAATAGTGACCCTAGAAGATGTGTCACATGGTTTCAAGAGCAACATAACTAACCACATACTTATAACTAGCATCATGGGTCTATGGTGGTAGAGTGGGGAGACAATATCCTCATAAAAGGATTAATACAATGGTTATAATAAATTAATAAATAGTATTAGCACGTGAATGAGAATATAAAAAGAGAAAGTAAACCATCTAGATAGTAAAAAAAATAAAAACAAATGTTCTAACATATACAAAATGATGATTATATCATGAAGCCATAAAAAATTATATGAATGGATGAAATAATGTAGTATAGTTAATGCATAAAATCAAATAAATAACAAAAAAGTAATATCTCCAATTGAATCACTAAACATTGCTTGATAATGTGCTCTCATGCTCCATTTTAAAAAGAAACCAAGAATATATGATTGGTATATTTCCCCACTCCTTGCATATAATATCAATGTATTTTTATCTATCATTGGGAAAAAAATTGTGTGTGATACATACTCACTAGGACACGACCAATAGTGTCTATAATATAACCATTCTATGAAAATGAACGAAACTCATGGGTTGGTATAATAGGTGACCTGTGAAGGTATTAAAAATATAACAAATACGAGGGAAAAAGGTAAAAAATAGTATATAAAATGTTTGAATAAACATATGTATAAAAAATAATATCAACTATATTTTTATACACTATAAATGATTTGGGTTTTAGGCCTATATATGCTCGGTCACAAGACAATAACCATTGAGACATATATCCTGGGAGATAAATGTATATGAAGGTAATTGTGGAAACGCCTTAATATTAATTATAAGTTCTATACTATATAAAATTATTCATGGATATGTAATGTGTTATACATCAATCACCATGGTAGTTCCATACTATCAATATATGGTATCTTACCTTTTAATTACATAACTTATCATTACATTATACAAACATAGGTTGTTTCAAAATTTAGCTTCATGGAAAATGGTACATAAAAAATTTAAAAAATAAAAACATATTTTAGTAATCATTAAATTCTTCATAATAGTCTCAAAATATGTACAATTAATACATATTATAATCTAGGTACATACATCAATGAAAATGGTGAGCATAATTCTCGGTAAATGAAAACTAGGGAAACAATTTACATGTGATATTTAGGGAATTCAACAAGAGAATGAAGAATATAATTTTGGAATGAAAAATAAAAAATTAGGAATATAATAAATAAAATCACATTAATCATAACATGGAAACGTGTCTACAATAGTTATTTTAGATATTCATTAACATATAACCAAGGTTTGTTACTGTAGTGTCATAAAAATTACAAAGGATATTCACCATGGTGTCATGAAACATGTTAGCTATAGAGATTGAATTCATTACCCAATACATTTGATAACTATCAAGGAACTCCCTTAATATTATTTAATTAATTTTATTCTAATATATCAAAATTAACGACTCATAATTATCATGTCGATACATAAAGAAATAAGTTTTGTATCAAAATCATGGCATTTTAAAAGGTGCTTAAGACATGATCATTGCATCATTTATAACCCATAGAAATGAAATTAGGGTGTTATGTATGTCAATTAAAAAATCAGATAAATAATTTTTAGATATTGGTGAATAATTCTTGAAAATAAATAGTTATGGTTATTCACTTAAAGAAAATAAAATAACTTCTTCAGAAAAATGATGTGATTTTGAGAAGAACATTTTGCAGCATAATGGGTATGAAATTTGGTTTTAGAAGAAATTTAAAAGAGAGAGGACAAGGTAATACCATTAATAAAATAATATTTATAGAGTAAAATTGTAGAATAATGTGGACATATTAATATAAAAATGAAATTTTAACGGGATACCACATATCAAGTGAACTTGAAAAGAAAATAGAAGTTTTGATTTCCCTTACATTGAACAATGACACCTAAAACTCAATGATTAAGACCATAGGGGATTGAGGACCCCTTGGGAGGACTCCATCAGAGGTAAAAATATCATATATTCACGGATAATGAATTTGAAATGAAATGAAACTATTAAATTAGTGGGTATTTAATCAAAAGTGGGTGACATTATTATTATTTTCTGTAGACACCTCAGTAGTAATATTTTCAAAAACAACGGATTACCCATGGTTTTTGCCCACTATATTGGCCACTTGGGATAACTAATATGGTATTTTAATCCATAAGATCCTAACAAAATCTTTATTACATATTACTTTGATATAATGGCATTAAATATAATCAAAATCCAAAATTGTATTTTAACTATTCAATGGATTTTTTTAGAAAATTCTAATAAATTTTCACGACCCGTCCTAGTGGGGCCCGTGTCGTGACTCCCCAAGCCCGCCTCCAATAGGCCAGGGGCTGGTGACTAGAACCAAGTAGGCATATCACTAAACATGGGAGGCATTGCCTAAGTACCTGTACACACACACACATCTCCAAGCCCACAAATACTAAAATGTAAAACACTAAGGAACAAAAATGCATGCATACAACTAAACCCAACTAACAGAGTACGATGAAAGGTAGAGTACTGTAAAAGTAAACTGGGCCAGAATACAAGCCCACCAAAAGCAAGAGTCTAAAAAATTGTAAAGTCCATCCTGTAAGCACAAAGGTACCGGGACTACCGCTCGTAGCCGAAGGAATGCCTCGGCCTGTAGGGAACTCAGAAAGCTCGGTCTTGTCCTAGTCCACCCTGGACTCTGTCAAAAGGACACTCATCTAAAAAAGACACCAGACGTGCGTGCAAAGCCTGTGTGGGGGTGAGTATAACAATACTCAGTAGAGAACCCCGAAAACCACAAAGTAGTACACAAAGTAATGGTACAGTCAGCTATGCATAGTATATGTTTATAGAACATATAAAACAAACCGTATATACTCAAAACCCAGACCCATGGTCTAGAGACAAGTCACGCAACAACATACCCCCACAAGGGATTCCGTTTGAAGATTTCGTGATGCGCTCGTTCTGAGAGAACACACTCCACGAGTCAAATAGCTCTGATGACGTCTATATGGGAATTGATTTTAATCGGGAACCATCACGAGAGATGGCTATACTCATTATGGGAGACACACTCCTAAGTGGAAGGGTTATGATAGATAGAACCACTCATTACAAGAGACACACTCCTGAGTGGGAAAGATCTCGATACACAGATGAGGATCACTGCCAGGGCCATGGTGGATACCGCGAATCATCTTGAATTCACCTTCTAGGTAGAGGATCAATGCCCGATAGATTTGGTCACGTCGATGCCTAACTCTGCCTAGGGTCTAGAATAGATAGAGGATCTCGATCCGGGCCTCTCAGATGGATGCCGGAATCTATCACAAAAAGTCCTGCTGAAGGGATCATAATCCTGCGTGAGGGAATGATGTATGACCTTCAGGGGAACAAGAAGAAGGGGCACTAACCCAAACGAAAGATGTTCAAATCACGGTGAACAAAAGGACCAATCCGTTTTCCAAAAAGTACACAGCCTGTAGAAATGATACACGCCATGTTGTCTGACCCCGGGTACTGCCCGTGTACAACGGCCTGTGTCATGAGGCTGGTCATGAAGAAAAAATTATACACGGCGTGGAGTACGGAGTACATGTTGTATCTAGGTCACTGGGGTTGGCTCCGTGTACTCTGGCCATGTTCCCATACACTTTCACCAACCCGTGTACTCCAAACCGTGCAATCTGCAGATGGGGTGAACCATGTTGTTGACCTTGCCTGGCCAGGTGATGGAGTACATGGTCGTGTACTCCATCCCATGTCCGTGTATCCCCATGATACATGCCGAGGTCCATGTAGCCGCCTCTGCTGAGCTGTACACGTCGTGCCGCCTGAAGCCGTGTAGTTTATCCCGTGTCTGTGTACTACCCAATGTACATGCTGAGCATTGGGGAAGGTCCAACACGCCGTGTGACCGGAGTCACCCGCCATGTTATTCTTCTCTGACCCCGTAACCCTAGCCAGCACCGCCAGAAATACACGTCGTGTTCTTCGGAAGTACACGACGTGTATTCTGGAAATTTCCAGAAACGTCGCTCTTCGCCAGCGCACCTCTCGTGCTGCTTCGATCATCAATCCGGCCATCCGATCGCTACAAAACATCCAGGTCCTGGTCACCCCGACCCCACGAAGCCGCTTCTATCATTTTCGGGCCTTCGATCTCCTCTGAAAACGTGTTCTGATCTTCCTGCATGATGAACGCTCGAAGAATGCTCTTTCCGATCTGGTCTGATTTGTTGTCCGCCATAGTCACCGCACCTCCACAAGGACGTTATGATGCAGAACCTTAGATTTGGGATCATTGCATCGCAGAACAGATGTACAAAGATCCGTTGTTCATCGCCCCGCGAAGAACGTGAAGTACGTGTGAGAAAGAATGGGGGAGGAAATCCAATAAACAAATAAATTGATGAACAAACCTCCTCTGTTGTTCGTCATTGTTTTGATCTGCTCCCATTAATAGGTTTAAACGGAGTAGAGATCAACATGAATAAAAATCATGGAATAATTCCCCAATATCATCCCAAACAAAACCCTCCCACAAGAACGTACAAATCAGCGGATCAACATGTTCGTGGTTGATCCGCATTCGTCATTTAAACTCAAATACAGGGAAAAATAAATTGAAATAAAAACCCCTACCATTCAAAGGGATTGATCATTGACGATGGTTTCGAACTGTCATTGTCGTCAAGATCCTTCGACATCGGCACAATGATCCTTGGTTTCGATCCGTTGTCATCGAGAATTTTCTCCAACGCGCCGCAGATTCTACAGAGGATCCTCTCTCTATGTTGCCAACGACGTACAATTGCATAACCCATTAAAAAGGAAAAAATGTTTGCATTTTATTATGCGGCTGCATTAATGACGTTGACTCGCCCTTTTTAATTTATTAAGACACACCATTAATTTTGGAAATAGCAATGTCGTTGCCCCGCTGCAGCGGATGTTTCCTTAAATGAAATAAAATAAGCTGGTTAATTTATTTTATTTTATTTTACTTAAAACGTCTGAAAATTTACTTTTTCCCTCGACCCACCGGTCGAGGTTAGCCTCATTATAAGGTATAGTTGTCATCTCGGATGCAACATTGCGCTTTGATTATTAACATAGGAATCCATTTAGAAACTACCACAACTGTTCACAAGTGCCAACTCACTTAACTAAAAAAATTTCAAACCACCATTCCGGGCTCACTAGACCTCAGAATGATGTGCCGTCTTCATGCCCGGTCTTGAAATAATCCTATATAATATTAAAAAATAATAAATGTAAAATTAAAGACATTAAATTCTCCCCACCTTGGGGCTTTATGTCCCCGAAAATCCAAAACAAAGGCTACTAAAAAAGATGAGGGTACTGGGCACAGATCTGGGCCTCCCACTCCCACGTGCACTCTTAAAGATTAATGTGCTGCCACCAGACCCGCACCAAGTGAATTGATCACCCATGAAGGATTCTCTCATACCGATCCTCAATCTCCACCAGGTACTCAGCAAAGGTCCCTCCGTCCTCGATGGCCATCTCGCCCCAGTCGATGATGTGCGATGGGTCATGCACGTACCTCCTCAGCTGTGACACATGGAAGACATCTTGTACCCAATGCAACTGTGGCTGTAGAGTTAGACAGTACACCACCTCTCTGACTCTGCCCATGATCTGGAAAGGTCTGATGAACCTAGGAGATTGCTTTCCACCTCGGCCAAATATCCACAACCCTCATCGAGGTGAGACCCGAAGGAAGATGTGGTCTCCCTCTTCGAACTCCAGAGGTCTCTGTCGCCTATCAGCATAAGACTTCTGCCGGCTCTATGTAGTCTTCATCCGCTCCCGGATGATCTTCAACTTCTTTGTGGTTGCTCGCACTAACTCTGGACCCATGATTGCTCACTGTCAGGGGTTGGTCCAGTAAAGCGGTGACCGGAAGGGTCTCCCATACAAGGCCTCGAACGGTGCCATACCAATGGTGGAGTGGTAGCTGTTGTTGTACAAAAACACCACCAGTGGTAGGTGGTCCTCCCAACTACGACCAAAGGCCAAGATACAGGCTCACAACATATCCCCCAGAACCTGAATGGTCCTCTCTGTCTGACCATCCTTCTGGGGATGAAATGTCGTACTCAATCCTAGCAGAGTCCCAAAAGCCTCCTGCAATCCCTTCCACAACCGGGATGTGAAGTGGGCGTCTCGGTCTGAGACTATAGTCGAGGGGACTCCATGAAGCCGAACTATCTCCTGCACGTAGAGGCGTCCCAAGATGTCTACTAAACTCTGCTCCCTGATAGCTAGGAAGTGGGCCGACTTGGTGAGTCGGTCAACGATCACCCAGATGGAGTTGTGCCCCTTGGACGTCCGTGGTAAGCCCGTCACGAATTCCATCGATATTCCATCCCACTTCCACTCTGGGACTTCTAGGGGGTGAGATAACCCTGCTAAAACCTGGTGCTAAGCCTTCACCTACTAGCATGTGAGGCATCAAGAAATGAACTCTGCTACTACCTTCTTCATGCCTAACCACCAGAACTGTCGTCGGAGGTCCGGGTACATCTTTTCCACTCCAGGATGTACCGCTAAAGGGGATGTATGGAACTCCCTCAGGACCTCCTCCTACAACGCCACTGGTACAACAATGTGTCCTCTGAAAATAAGTACGTGCTCCCCAACTTTCAAATATCCATCAAGAGCATGTCCTGTGGATAAATGAGCACGTAAGGCCACACAGTCGACATCCCCAAGTTGTGCTTCCCTAACTCGTTGTAATATTGGAGGGGTGACAACCATCGACTGTAGGTAAGCTGTGTCCTCTCCATCCACGAAGGATAACTGTAATGTGGCTAACTACAATGTCACCTCACTCAACCGTTGTAAGCTCGACCTTCTACTAACAGCATCCACCACCTTGTTCCCCTTCCCAGGAGTATAGATGATCTTGAAATCATAGTCTTGGAGGAACTCTAGCCAATGTTTCTGCCTCAGATTCAGATCCTTCTGTGAAAATATGTACATGAGGATCTTGTGGTCAGAGTAGACAATAAACTGCTCGCCCATAAGGTAGTGTCTCCACATCGTCAATGAGAAGACTACCACTGCCAACTCGAGTTCATGGGTCCCATAGTTCTACTAATGTGGCCTAAGATGGAGTGAACCATAAGCAATCACTGCATTCCACTACATTAGGGCACAACCAAGCATGATCCCTGATGTGTCGTAGAAAACTACTTACCTGACACCCTCCGTCGGCAATCTCAAGACTGGGGCGCTCGTCAAACTCGGTCTCAACTTCTCGAAATCCTGCTAGCACATTTCTGTCCAGACGAAGGGTTTCGCCTTCCTAGTCAAAGCTGTCATCAGTTCTGATATCCGGGAGAAATCGGGAATGAATCATTGGTAATATCCTACCAACCCAATGAAGCTTTTCAGCTCCGTTACGGTCTGAGGTGGCTCCCATGCTAACATAGCCTCCACCTTGGCTGGGTCCATAGCCACTCCATCTGCTGAGATGACATGTCCTAGAAAGTGGACTACCTGAATCCAGAACTGACACTTCGAGAGCTTTACATAAAGCTGGTGCTCCCAAAGTATGTCCAGAACCACCCACAGGTGTCTCGTATTCTCATCCTCTGACGCTGAGTACACCAGAATGTCATCGATGAAGACCAATACGAACTGGTCCAAGTACGGCTGGAAGATCCGGTCCATTAGTCCTATGAACACAGCAGGGGCGTTCGTCATGCCAAAGGTCATCACCAAGTACTCATAGTGACCGTAGCGACTTCTAAAATCCATCTTCGGTATATCCTCATCCCGCACTCGTAGCTGGTGATAGCCTGATCGAAGGTCACCCTCGAGAACCATTGTGCCCCTCTTAGCTGATCGAAGAGGTCTTCGATCATTGGAAGTGGATATTTTATCTTCACCATCACCTGGTTCAGGCGTCAGTAGTCCACGCACAACCTCATACTCCCATATGCCTTCTTGGAAAACAAGACTAGGGATACCCAGGTTGAGACACTGGGTCTTACGAAACCCATGCTCTGCAAATCCCCCAACTACACTCTCATCTCGCAAAGCTCTATGGGAGCCATCTGATAAGCTGATGAGGAAATCAGTGTCGTACCGGGGTGTAAGTTGATGTAGAAGTCGATCTCTTGGAGGGGAGGTAGTACTGGAACATCTTCGGGAAAGACGTCCTCATACTCTGCCACCACTGCTGGGAACTGAGAGCTCACAACATCAACTGCTCCAAAGGTAAGGCTATCTAACTCATGAGTGATCGGCTGCACCCTCTGATGCATGATCCCATTTTGCACTTCTTGGGTTCCTATTTCTCCGAAAAAGGAAAACATTGTTCCATCATGGCGGACACACCGCACCATTCACCTAAAACAGTAAATCTGGGCATGGACTGAAGATAACCAATCCATACCGAGAATGATGTCGTAAGGCCTCAACGCTACAACTAAAAGGTTCCAACCGAAGCACTCACCTCCAAGGGTAAGATCAATGAGTCTGAAAAGGTGTGTGATCTTCGAGTATCCTCCTGTAGGAGTCTCCAAGTATAAGGATCGAGTCAATGGTTCTACCGGAATCTCAAGGTTTTGTACAAGACATGTGGCTATAAGGGAATGACTATAACCTATGTCTATGAGTACGGATGCTAAGGTATAAAAGACACATATCGTACCTCGAATCATCCCTGGAGCCCCTGGGTTGTACGCCTCGACCGCATGCAGCTGTCCCCATCCCAGTCCTCTAGCTCTCTGAGCCTGGTGCGGACCTCCTGGGGGTGGTGATGGAAGTAAGTTGAAGCGTCTTCCACCACATGCTGCTCTCTGTGCTCCTCTGCCATGTCTGCCGCCTGGCAGATCTTCCTGCTCCGTTCTATGCCTCTCCCTCGATGGTCCATCCACTACTTCCCTGTCTGCAGCTCGATGTGTGGGGCAATCTCTAGCGAAATTCCCCCTACTGTCGCACGCGTAGCACCACTTCTCCATAGTCTTACTGGATCCCTCTTGAGAGCCATGGACTATCGATCCCCTGTCCTGGGTCCTCCAATGATGTCTCCCACGTCCAGATCCATGTGCCTAACATCGGCTCCCTAATGTCGGTGTCTCTACACCCGTCTATCTACTGCTGACTTCCGGCAGCTGTCTCTTCTCCGCCAAGATGCTCTTGATCACCAAGGCCCGCTCGAGCACTATAGCATAAGTCGAAATGCATAGAGGCACAACAGTAGCTCATATGTCATGTCGTAGGCCTCGCTCGAAGGTCCGAGCTTTGATGTACTGATCCCTGACCCTATCCATCGAGTACCTGGTGAGGTTGGTGAACCTCGATGAATATTTATCCACTATCATACTGCCCTGCTGGAGCCGAAGAAGCTCCTAGATGCGCACATCTCTCATCATAACCTGCGAGAACTCCTCCCTAAAGAGTCGCTCAAACTCTGTCCACAAAAGAGTCTCCTCGTCGTGAGTCTGCGTGGTCAGACTCCACCATCGTCCCGCCGAACCCTGAAGAAGTCTCACTCCTAGGAAAACCATCTGGTTTTCTGGTGTCCTCACTAGATGGAAAAATCTGGTCACCGCCTCGAGCCAGTCCTCAGCCGCCTGAGGGTCGGGCTTGCCTCAGAACCTGAGGGGTCTATGTCTCTGAAACTCGTGGAGCATGCTGAGCCAACGCTCCTCACCGGTCGGTACCGCGGGTACTACTGGCTGCTCTACTTGTGGTGGTATAGCAGGTGCACCACCTGGTGGAAACACCTGAGGAGTTGGTCCCGGTATCGAAGCCTCTTCACTGAGGGGTCATCCTCGTGATCGTGTTGTTGAATCCTAGCGGGTATGTGTCGCGGAGGCATCCTGTAAACAAACAAGAGGTACCACGGTCAATGAGTATATCTAGATAGTTGACACCAAGGACATAGAAAACCCCACCCGTTCCTATATGATGCATGTACCTTTTATTTCCCCGCAACCAGTGTTTTCGTGTACCAAGTCGAAAAGTAGGTTATCAGAGTCCTGGTGTATGGATACGTCGGCCGCCGCACCAACACTGGAGTCTCTGTCCTGAAAGCCGAACCCGAAACACTCAACACGGTTGCCCCAAACCAAACTCACAGAATTTTGATCCAAAGGTAGAACTGACCACCTCTGATACCACTCTGTCACAACCCGTCCCAGTGGGGCCCGCGCCGTGACTTCGAAAGCCCACCTCCAATAGGCCAGGGGCTGGTGACTAGCACCGAGTAGGCATATCACTAAACATGGGAGGCATTTCCTAAGTACATGTACACACACACACACACATCTCCAAGCCCACAAATTCTGAAATGTAAAACACTAAGGAAAAAAAATTCATGCATACAACGAAACCCAACCAATAGTGTACGACGAAAGGTAGAGTACTGTAAAAGTAAACTGGGCTAGAATACAAGCCCACCAAAAGCACGAGTCTGAAAAACTGCAATGTCCAACTTGTAAGAACAAAGGTATAGGGATTGCCGCTTGTAGCCATAGGAACACCTCAGCCTATAGGGAACTCAGAAAGCTCGGTCCTATCCTGGTCCACCCTGGACTCTGTCAAAAGGCTGCTCATCTGCACAAGACACCAGACATGTGGGAAAAGCTCGTGCAGGGGTGAGTATAATAATACTCAGAAGAGGACCCCGAAAACCACAAATAAGTACACAAAGTAAAGGTATATTCATCTATGAATAGTATATGTTTACAGAAAATATAAAGCAAACTAGATATACTCAAAACCTAGACCCTTGGTCAAGAGACAAGTCATGCAACCGCATACCCCCGCAAAGGATTCTGTCCAAAGATTCTGTGATGCACTCGTTCTGGGAGAACACACTCCACAAGTCTTATAGCTCTGATGACGTCCATCCAGTAATTTCTTTTCATCAGGAACTGTCATGAGAGATGGATAAACTCATTACGGGAGACACACTCATGAGTGGAAGGGTTACGATAGATAGAATCACTCATTACGGGAGAAACACTCATGAGTGGGAAAGATCTCGATAAACAGATAAGGATCAATTCCAGGGCCATGGTGGATACCACGACTCATCTGGAATTCACCTGCTATGTAGAGGATCAACGCCCGGTAGAGTTGGTCACGCCGATGAATGACTCTACCTAGGGTCCGAAGTGGATAGAGGATCTCGATTCGGGCCTCTCGGATGGATGCCTGACTCTATCAGAGAATGTCCTGCTAAAGGGATCATAATCCTACGTGAGGGAATGATGCATGACCTTTAGGGGAAAAAGAAGAAGGGGAACTAACCCAAACGAAATATGTTTAAGGCACGGTGAACAAAAGGACCAAGTTGTTTTCCAAAATGTACACAGCGTGTAGAAATGATACACGCCGTGTTGTCCGACCCCAGGTACTACCCGTGTACAACGACCCGTGTCGTGAGGCTGTTCATGTAGAAAAATTTATACACAGCATGTAGTATGGAGTACACGCCGTGTATGGGTCACTAGGGTTTTCTCCGTGTACTCTGGCCATGTGCCCGTACATGGTCGCCAACCCATGTATGCCGACCCATGCAATATGCACACGAGGTGACCCGCGTTGTTGACCTCACCTGGCCAGGTGATGGAGTACACGGTCGTGTACTCCATCCCATGTCCATGTATCCTCGGGATACACGCTGAGCTCTGCGTATCCGCCTCTGCCGAGCTGTACATGCCATGCCACCTGAAGTCGTGTAGATCATCTTGTGGCCGTGTACTACCCAAAGTACACGCCGAGCTTCAGGGAAGGTCCAAAACTCTGTGTGCCCGGGGTCACACACCGTGTGATTTTTCTCTAACCCCGAAACCCTAGTCGCCACCACCAGAACTACACGACGTGTTCTTCGGAAGTACACGTCGTGTATTCTGGAAATTTCCAGAAATGGTGCCCTTCGCCAGCACGCCTCTTGTGCTGCTCTGATCATCAATCCGATCGTCCGATCACTGCAAAACTTCGAAGTCCTTGTCACCCCAACCCCACGAAGCTGTTTCTGTCATTTTCGGCCCTCCGATCAGTTACGAAAATGTGTTCTGACCTTCCAGTATGAAGAATGCTCGAAGAACGCTCATTCTGATCCGGTCCGATTTGACGTCCTCCATCATCACTGCACCTCCACAAGGACGTTGCGATGTCGAACCTTCGTTTTGGGATCGTTGCGTCATGTAACAGAGGCGCAACGATCCGTTGTTCATCTCCCCGCGAAGAACACGAAGAACACGCGAGAAAGAATGGGGGAGGAAATCCAATAAACAAATAAATTGAGGAACGAACCTCCACTGTCATTCGTCATGGCATTGATCTGCTCTCGTTAATAGGTTTAAACGGATTAGAGATCAACATGAATAAAAAGAATTGATTAATTACCCAAAATCATCCCTAAGAAAACCCTCCCACTAGAATGTACAAATCCGTTGATCAACTTGTTCGTGGTTGATCCGCGTTCGTCATTTAAACTAAAATACGTTGAAAAATAAATTGAAATAACAACCCCTACCTTTCGAAGGGATTGATCGTTGATGAAGGCGTCATGATTTTGTTGTCATCGAGATCCTTCAACGTCGGCACAACGATCCTAGGTTTCAATCCGTTGTCGTCGAGAATTTTCTCCAATGTGCCGTGGATTCTCTAGAGGTTCCTCTCTCTACGTTGCCAACGACGTACAATTGCTTAACACATTAAAAAGGGAAACATGTTGGTATTTAATTACACTGTAGCATTAATGACGTTGACTCACCATTTTGAATTTATTAAGATGCACCATTAATTTAGGAAATAGTTGTTCCGTTTCCATGCTACAGTAGATGTTTCCTAAAATGAAATAAAATAAACTTGTTAATTTATTTTATTTTATTTTACCTAAAACGTCCGAAAATTAACTTTTTTCGCTCGACCCGCGCCGGTTGAGGTTAGCCTCATTCTTAGGTAAATTCATCGTCCCAGACGCAATGGTGTCCTCAGATTTTTAATCCGGACATCCGTTTGGAAACTTCCATAACCTCGCACAAGTGTTGACTCACTTAACTAAAAAAAAGTTCAAACCACCATTCCGGGCTCACTGGACCTCGGAATGATGTCCCGTCTTCGCGCATGGTCTCGAAATAATTCTATATAATATTTAAAAATAATAAACGGAAAATCTGAGATATTACATAAATTCACCATATCCTAATTTTTATGTGGTGAATTAAAATATTTGGTTTATGTTATAATAAATAATATTTATTTTTGAAAATTTGAAAATTTTAATATAAAAACCCTTAGGTATTAAAAATAATACTAGACAAAAAAATACAACGTAAATGATCTGACACTTGGAAAAAATTATCATTTAAATTCAAATATGAGTGTTTTAATAATAAAATTTAATTAAAATAAACATTATTTATAATATTATAGTTTATTATAATAAAATAACTTCTCTAAAAATTTAAATTTCTTTTCAAAAAATAAATTTATCAAATGACGTATATTTTTAAGAAAAACTATACTCAAAATAGAATTGATAGACCATTTTTTATACAATGGGATTATACAATAAGTAATTAATAACATGAAACATAGACAATTATAACACTCACATATGATCTATTGGAGAGGTGTGTGATAGTAATTTACTCATGGGGCAACACATCTAATATCTCCTGAGTGGTATTATCCACTAACATAATCTTACCTCGTAGACGATTTCATTCAAGATTAAAAATTTGAAGATCTACATAGGATTAGTCAAGAGAAAATCACAAAATTTCTACCTCCTTCCTATTTTTTAAAAATTGGCTTCATATGAAACACCTCTACTGGATGAGGCCATCAACTCTTCTTTCATCATTAATTAACCATTATAATTTCTATTTAAAATAATATTTAAAAATTATAATTATAATTAAGATTATTATTCCCAATGGTCATATTGAAAAATTGTCATAAGTTACCAACATTCATAATTGACCAATGGTCATATAATGGTTGAAACCCAATTATCACATTTGAATTATACCCACTTTATTATTAGATGGTTATTTATTTTTTTGTAATCTAATATAACACACATTTTCAGGAAACAAATATCATTAAAAAAGTTTGGGACATTACATTATTCCCCCTATAAAAACAATTTTCCTCAAAATTTTAACTCATTCCCTATCTTGATTATTGATGAGGGTACTTCTACCTCATTTATTGATTTAGTTCACTTATGTACACTTCTAATTTTTGGTTCCTAAACAACATTTTAAAAAGGTGGGTAGTATTGTTGTGTTGTAACTTATCTCTATAGTCCATGATCTCAAACAACTTTTTCTCACAAGAGAGGTAATGATCCAGTTTAATGAGTTCTAGATTAAATAAATGTGATGTTTCACTTATGTACATCATCAAGAGAGAAATGGGAAAAAATCATGAAATTGAGCTTGGTTTGGTGGATGTGCTAGTTGATAGGCCACTGCTCCTATGGGATTGAGTATTTAATAGGGTCACATGTTCCTAGGGCTGAGCTTCCCTTTCTTCACAAATGGTATGAATATATTCAAATGGCAAATTAAAAGGAGGAATTCATCTTTAACATCAAACTCCATGTCCCTTCGATGGTTGTCATCATATCTCATTTGTTGACTATGAACATCATTTATGTGTTGTTGGATGGAATGAACCATTTTTGTCATATCTGGCAAAAGATTAGGCCCAATAAGAATTTACTCACCAGCTTCATCCCAACAATTCCGAGTTATATATCTCGTACCATATAATTCTTTATAGGGTTCAATTTGAATACTTTAATAGAAAAATTTAGTATATGATACCTCAACTTATTGGAGATGTTAATCCCATCCACTTTTAAATTCCAATGATCATGTTCTCATCATTTCCTCTAGTGTATTAATAGTACTTCTAGATTTTACATTACTTTGAGGGTGATAGGTCATAATAAAATTTAATTTAGTACGTAGATCATATTGAAGTCTTCTCCCAAATTTTTATGTGAATCTTGGATCATGATAAAAAATGATAGAAAGTGGTACCCCTCTTAGCCTCACCATGCCCTTAACATAAATCATGGTATTTTTTTCAAGAGAAAAATATTATCAAATAGATATAAATGGGCAATGTTAGTGAGATGGTCTACTATAACCTATATCTCATTGTTTCATTTTTATGATTTTAAGAAATGACTGAAAAAACCAATACTGAAATTTTCCCACTTATACACTAGTTTGGGTAGTGTTTGTTATACCCCTTTAGGATGATGTCTCTGTCCCTTCACTTGTTAAAAAACCAGGGACCTTGTAGTGTAGATGAAAATATATCTTTTCATATTATACCACCAGTAATTTTTATAAAGTTTACCATATATTTTTTTCATCTAAGATGTATAGAGAATGTTGATCTATAAGATTCATTTATCAGCTCTTCTTTATTTCCTAAATATATGGAACCTATTGGATGGTGTGAAATTTTCGAACAAATTCATAATTAATATTGAACTTATGATGAATCTATCTTTATATCTGATGTCTTTTTCTATAATAAAGTATATTATCTTTGATATAACTTGATATTATCTAGAAAAACGGTTAAAAAATAATCTGGGATAGGGTTTATAAGGTCCCTTCCCTGAATATTCCCATGTCCAATTTTTATATGAAGTTAATCAAAGGATAACTTTGAGTCTTTATCATTTCTAGCACAATAGGAACTTTCTTACTTGATGCATCAGTGAGTTTGTTTTCTCTTTTGAGGTGATAATTAATTGAACAATCAGAGTATTAAATAAGATCTAGCCATATCACCTATATAATTTTAAGTTCCCTTTGCATGAAAATATTTGTCATAATATGATGGTCTATATATATATATCACATTTATCCCCATAAAAATATTGCCTCCATATATTCAGTGCAAAAAATGCATCCAACTCCAGGTCAGGCATAGGGTAATTCGGTACATTAGGATTCAACTATCGAGTTCCATAATGAATCACCTTGTCATTTTTCATGAGGAAGCACGCAAATCCCTTTGACAGATAAATCACTAAAAATATATAATCCATCTATAAAAGAGGGAAGATTTAAAATGGATTCAGTAACCAATCTATCCTTCATATCATCAAAATATTCTTTACAGTCCTTTTTTGAGATGAGCATGAACCCTTTTCAAGTTATCTTTTTAGTGTATTATGAACTCATGAAATGGTTTTCAAAAAACTCCTATAATATTATGGTAATCCAAGTAAACATTGATGCTCAGTCCCTATTATATGATGAGGCAACTCATCCATAATCTTTGTCTTGGTATGATCTATTGATATTCCTTCATTGAATGTAATGTTCCCTAAGAAAGAAAATTGTTGTAACCAGAATTCACATTTTAAAAACATTACAAATAACCAATCCATACTCATATCTTGAAATATAACCCTGAGATGATCCTCATAATCCTCAATAATTTTAAAATATATCTAAATATCCTCAATAAAACCTACCACAATTTTATCAAGGTAGTTATTAACTACTCTATTCAGAAAATCCATAAAAATATTTCAATCATTAGTTAAGATGAAGGGAATAACAAAAAATTCATAATTACAATATCTTCATTGGAAGGTGGTCTTTGTAATATCTTCATTCTTCACCCTCAATTGATGATAACTATATTTATGGTAAATCGTAATGAAGAATTAAGCCCCACCAAGATGGTCAAATAAATCATCAATCCATGGAAAAAGGTAGTTATTCTTCATTGTGATCATGTTATGTTATATGTAATCTATACATATACATTGATCTATCCTTATTCTTCACAAAGAGAACTTGTGCTCCCCATAGAGACACACTTGGTCAGATAAAACCTCCTGCAAATGATATGGGAGTTATTTCATTAATTCCTCTAGCTCCATATTATCCATTCTATATGGGGCCTTCGAAATCAGCTTGGAATGAGGAATGAGCTCAATTGGGGTACTCTACCTCTCTATATAGGGGATGTCTGGGTAACTCCTTAAAAATACGTCAATCTATTCCTAAATCATGGTGACATTTTCTATTGTTAAACTTTCATTTCTTTATTCATCTTCACTGATCAGTTCTATATTTAAATCTATGGGAGGAACTTTTAGAAAAATCCATGGTCAAGATATCTCCCTTTTTATGATAATTCTAGGTTCTCCTTTCAAGAATTTTAATATTTCAATGATTATATAGTTTATTTTTAACATAATACATTGAGAACCAATATAAACCTATTACACTTTGAACTCTAGTTCAATATTCATAGAACCTTGTATGAACTTATAATAGATTTCATAGTCTTGGTTCACTAAATTGTTAAATAGATGAGTCCTTGTTCTACAAAAAAATCATTCCACCTTTCTATTTGGATCTATTAAATGGATAGATATATAATAATAAATTCTTCTAAATTTCATCTCATAGCTTACAACATATTAATTTTCCTTCTTCTTCTACTCTATGAATTCCTTCTCTATTTTCATTAACAGAAAAATGGGAAAATATTTTTTTTAGAAAGGTTTTCTTGACCTCTTCTCACTCTATAACCTCAATCTACCATATAGTGTTCATGTTTGTAAGTAGTTTCCACCACTGATTATATTATCCCTCTATATTGTACACAACCATGATGAATTATTTTTTTCTAAACCATGGAGTACATAAAATATCTTATCTATAGAGCTTATCCATTTTTTAGAAATCAATCTGTCGGTAGATCCACTAAATGATGGTGTTCGATCCTGCATAAAGGATTCAACAAAAAGTTGTTCCCTACAAGGTGAATTGGGTCTCGCAACTGGATTCAAGTTATTTTTCATAACTCATGTTTGTGGATTCATCATTCTCATGGAGTTTTCTATTTCGGATTCCATCAGAAGGTCATCAAGACCTGATCCATTAGTCTCACCATTTCCACACATTCTCCCATTTACCATTATTTTCTATAAAATGAAATCCACAGTGAGAAATATGTTTAATTTTATAATATTATAATTCTAAAGGGATTTCATATCTTAGAACAAAACAATGTTATTCATTAATACCAAATAAGTTTTTTTTAAATCCTTCATAATGGTTTATATAAATCTTGTGATTAACCAAAAATACCCCCTAGGAGTTTCAGACAAGGAGTCCAGCATAAAAAGTTGTCATGAACTAGTTCTTATTCTAGCATACCTCAAAGTGGTATTTTCAGTCTTTACCCATAGATAAATTTTCTCCAGATCCACATCGAATTATTCTTATCTAGATAAGGTTTTATTTTCTTTGAAATAACTTACATAATATTTCATCACATTAAAAGTATGATTTCATATATTTTATCATTTCCCTAGGGTTCTTTATAATGTTTTAATTTCTGAATTTCCACTAATAAAAAACCAACCATTGATACAAACTAGGAATTCCCGCATTTTTATTACATAAAATTTCATTAAATTTTACAATCAAAGGATATTTTCATGTTTATTTTATTAACAAACCTTTATATAATACTTAAAAAAATTAAAAAATTCAACTCATCCACCTGATAGGCACTATAATAGTTATTGTATCAGTTTGTATTTGGTACTGTAGCAGTTAATGTTCGGTACTGTAGCAGCCAGAAATATTTCTCTCTTTGGGCTTTTGGGGGACCATTTTTGTCCTTTGGCACGTCAAGGCCTTTGGGCCACCCATGGACATTGGTAATATAAGGTTTTCAGTCTAACTCACGGCCATATGGCCACCTTGAGGCCTTTAGGTCACTTCAAGGATTTATGGCCACCTGAAATTATACATAATGGACCAGGTAGACTCTTCAAGGAGCAGACTCCAGATGAGGATTCAGATCATTTGTAATCACCAGATCATAAGGTAATGGATGTTGAATAAGGAGAAGGTATTGTGTTTCTATCGATGTCATACTATTCATATATGATAATTCTAGCCAAACAACCATGAAAAGGTGGAGAGTGGATATCATGATGCAGATGTTGGGGAGGAGTATTTCTATGTAGTTATAGTCAGTATATTTCTGCATAGACCTACAGGTCAAGTAATCTCTAAACCTATGGGCCTTGTAAATGGTTCCCCCTAATCCCATTAATGGGGTTTTATCAAAAATCAATAAAGATAAGTACTCTAAGACATTAAGGTGTATAAAATTTTTATTTTATACATTAATAAGCATATCACACCAATTTTTCAATGTGGTGTCATAAATGCTACAATGGTTATTCACCAAGGTATCGTAAAACATGACATCCTATAGATTAAATTCTCTACCCAACACATTGTATAACTATAAAGGATCTCTTTAAAATTTCTAATTTAATGTGAGAAAAAAATATCATAAGAATACATCATATAATTAACCCATGATGAGTAAATGAAATGACTTTTTCATAAAAATCATGACATTTAAAAAGTGAATAAAACATTATCATTATGTCATTTGTGACACATGGAATGATAATTAGGGTTTTATGTATATCAATTACTAATTAAAATAACTAATTTTTAGATATTTGTTAACACTATTTTAAATAAAATTGTTTTTGGTATTCAAATAACTAAAATAAAATAATTTCTTTAGAGAAGGCTGATGTTTTAAAAAGAAAATCTGGCACTATAATGGGTATGAAACATGTTTTTATAACACATTCAAAAAGAATGGAAAAGGGTCTCCCAATAATAAAATATTCTTAATACAATAACATTATAGAATAAAATGTATATAAAAAAATTTTATAGACATTTAAAAGACAGACCACATAGAAATAGAACATGAAAATTAAAGAGAATATGGGATTTCACATACCTTGAAGAGTGACTCCTAAACGCAAATATCTAGACCTTGGGGGAATGAGGACACCTTGAGAGGACTCATTTATAGGTAATAATATCAAATTTTTCTGAATAATGAATTTTTTATGAATATAAATGAATAAAATTTTGGGTGATTGTGGTAAAAGTGAGGGATTTTCTAATTAATTTCATTTGACACCTTAGTAGAGTAATTTTCAAAACCATAGGCTTTCCCATGGTATTATTCCATGGAATTGGCCACATGGAAATCCTAAAATTTTCTTTTAATATTAATGAGTCGAATATAATTTTATATTATGTATTACATCATTCTAATTTCATTTAACATACTAAAAACACAAAACTAATTTTTTTAATCACTCAATAAAATATTTTAGAAAATTATCATAAATTCCACCTAACCTAATATCGTTGTACTTATTTAAAAAATTATGATTATTTTATCATAATAAATCTCTATGTATTATAAGTTAAACATTAAAAAATAAAAAACCTTAGTTATTAAAATTAATAGCATATAGAAAATATATTTTATCATTTAAATTTAAATAATAGTTGATATATAATAATATTTACTTAAAATAATTTTTTTAATATCATAATTTTTTATAATAAATTCATCTTTTTGAAAGATAATAATTTCTTTCTAAACAAAACTTTTTATCAAATTCATTATATATTTAAGAAAAACTAAATGCAAGGCAAAATTTATGGAACAAAAATATTATTTATAAAAATGGACTGAACAATAAGTAACTATGGTCTTGAAACATAACCCCTTAAAAGACCCTTGTATGACCTAAGGTTGAGGTGTGTGATAGTGATAGACTCATGGGGCTGCTCGACTAACATCACCTAAGTGGAAATAACATGAACTTATCGCGTGGGTGAATTCATTGAAGATTAACATATTGAAGTTTATCTTGGGATTGGTCAAGAGAGAAGAAAAAAGATTCCATCTCCCTCCCATGTTTTGAAAAATTGTCTTTTTATGGAACGACACTATTGGATACGGTCGTCGGCTCTTCCTTCCACTTTAATTAACAATTATCATTTCTATATATAATACTAAATATAATGTTTAAATTATTATTAATCTTATTGATACAAATGGTCATATTTAACAAAGGTAATAATTTAAGAATTTTCATAAAATGGATGAAATCTAAATGGTCACATTTCAATTATACTAAATTAATTTTTAACGGGATATAGTTTTTTTTGGTAGTCTAATATAATGGACCTTTTCAAGAATCAAATACCATTCTAAAAGATCTGGTAATTACATAAGAAATAGGTTCCACACCTTTAATATTAGTTAGTTCCATATCATAAATCAATATCTTTCATATATTTAATGTTATTCAATTCCATACATTCAGTCAACATGTGATATTCCTTTAATAATATCTAATTGCATACTGTCTATTAATAGGTTTTGTAACATTAAAAATAATTGGTGCCATATCTCAAATTAATAGGTGTCATAACCTTAATAATAGTTTTTAGAATAATGTAAATAAATTTATTGTTGGAAATTTTAAATTTCATTGTCTATGTTATTGTCCGTACCAATATACTATTATCAACATAAAAAAGGCATAATCCATGAGAATATCCCTCTCATTTCATGTTTATTTAACCCAACCCTTTAAACATTTTCATATCATTTAATAATATTTTATGGAGACATATATATCTAATATTATCTCAGTTAATATAAAATGGATCCAAGTAGAATATGGTTAGATCAAACACCATGAGGGGTCGATTAAACTCAGTGAATATAATAGAACACACATCCCAAGTGGCTCGAGTAGTGGTTGCAATCCTCCAACCATGTTTAGATGCTATAAGGGAATCAAAATTTTGGTCAAATAATTAACTACTGGGTACTCATTTAGTTTAGGGGAAATGAGCAGAATGACTGACATGTGGAAAAATGAAGATAGGTTAATAAATTTAAAATCATTTGGGAAAATGTATAGATCACCTAACTTATTCTTATAGTTGAGTAGTCATCCTAAATCATGACTTGGTTGGCATAAATTATATTTAATCAGATGAAAATATATATACCCTTAAAATATGTCCTATGAGATTGAATTGAAATAATACCATAAATAAGAAGAATAATGAAGAAAGGAGCTAATAGAATAGAGGCCATACCAGTGGATATCAAAAAAGACAGATGGCACTTAAATCATAGTTCGGATGGAAGAACAGAATCATACCCCATGATATGCATGGAGGAGAGTTTAAAATTAAAGGAGAGGGGATGATGTTATCTTTTAGATTCAAAGGAGGAAATAAGTTAAGCCTATTTAAAACAATAGAGGGATAAATTTTCATTTCACCCAAGTTTTTAAGGATCCATCATTTGGGCACATTGTTGGACAAACATTGATCCATTCATGTTTACTCCACTATATAGCTGAGAGACCCCACACGACCTATAGTTAATACATAAAAAATCATGCAGAGCCCATGAATAACCTCCTTATGATCCCTACAAAGAAAAATACCCCATTGCATTGTCGAGAAAAATTTTGTGGCACCTTTACATGGCCACAATAGTTTTGGTTCACATTTAGAACTTATGTTAAACATGTTCCTCCCTTGTTTCCCCTAAAAATGAGAGCTCCTGGCCTATGCTAGTCCTTGATTGTCTTGAACCCTTCCATAAATGATAAGGAACATTTATAAGTATAAAATAAAGGTTTAAAAATAATTTAATGGTATATAACACATATAAAATCTCAAAATCATATAATTATCATTCATAATAACCATATGAATAGTCTCAATATAGGGAACTAAATTTATTTCAAAAATATTACCTCATATATAAGTAAGTTCATTTATACTAAGATTTTTTTTCCAACATCATCAATGATGATCATTCAATAATGGGTTTTAGAATAAGGAATTAATGATGTATTAAAAAACCAAAAAAATCAATGTATTCTACCAATTAGCTATATAATAACAATAATGTGTTTTTAATTCACCCCATTGTGTTAATAGTTTAGTGTGGCCTATCATATAGTGATAATGGTTAAGGATGTGTTTAACATTTTTGATTGGTTGTACTTTAACATGTACTGTATATATTAATAGGGCATCGAACATAATACCTAAGTGAGAAACTCTAGAAGGGAAGATCCACCTACAAATGAACGTAGATAAAAACCACTTTAGATAGATGCTTGATACCATGATTAGCTTTATTTTTTATCCACAAATGTAATACAAAAGAACATCTTGGGTTTCCCAATATAACAAATTAATATAATGGACATATTTATAAATAAATATCCTCATATATTTAACTTATAGAATCAACCCATCGAGATATAGAAAGATATAAACCCATTCCTTAGAAGAGATAATTGAGTAGGGTTTCTGTTCTTTATCGTGTTCATTTTGAGTCTCAATAAACAAATCCATTATGAAGGTAGGAGTTTAATCTTAATCTCCAAAAATAATATACATGGGGATTAAATTGACTTATATCACCTTGTGGATTGGGATTCCTCTAACTTTTGTGTGATCCATAAGCTGATACCTACTTCTGAACGTCGAAGATGAAATTTATTAGCATATATACACAATTTAATTTCCCCCAATGGGATGATATTGTATTTTTGATACATATAAATTATGAAAAAGTTTTTTTATTATATATTGATCATCTATAGTATTTCATTGAATTATATTCATATTTAAAAAAAATCCACAACCCATTACTATTAAAATCATCATCCAGGATGTTGATCTCATGATTTAACATAATCGTCTATTTCATTCATCCATTGAAATAGTAATTATGGATGAATAATATTGAGTGATCAGTTAATAAATCAAATGATTAGTATCCTCATTGAGTTATAAATTGATCATGATATTTCTTCTCCATTAACATGTTTCTAGGATATGTCAGCATTTTCTGGAAATATCTATTTTGATATGATCAATAATAAATCTAAATTATAAAGATGGTTGGTTTGGAGAAACTATTGGAAATGAAACATCGTCATGTAGAATGATGTGATATAAGGGTAGCTTATTGGAAAGTAGATACTAATGGAGATCCAATCAAAGAAGAATCATAAGGCCTTATTTTGAAATGTGACATGATATCAGGGTTTCGGAAAATTATTCAAAATGATTGTGCCCTTCCTTTTAGTCACATTCACGGAGACCAGGAGACAATTTGAAAACAATGTGCTAACATTATTAATTTATGAAAAATATAAAATTGATATTATCATAATTTTTTAATTAAAACAATAAAATGTCCAAATAATAAATAAATTATGAACCTAAATTAAGATTTGATACCTCACATAGAGATTCATTCATAGACTATATTCATTTATTGAGTTATTTTTTAATGGATCACAAAATCATATTAAAAAATTAGATGAGAGAAACATCATAGAATCATTTCATGATAAAAATGTGATGAATAGATCATCAAAATATCTATATATGTATGTTATAATGAAAAAAACAATAATGTTATTTCAACATAATTGCATCGTCCGAATTCTATCAAATATAATTCTGGAGAGTGGGGTAGGATTTTGAACTACTAAAAAAGTTATTATCTACTTCAAATAAGACCAAAAGATAAGGATAGTAGAAGGTGATGTTTTTCATTTCTTCCTAAGAAATACTCATAGATTATCACCAAAAATTAATTTGAGGCATTATTGTTGAAATAATTCATTAATGAATTACATATTCACATCTAGGAGTAACATTATGTAGTCAATGGGAACAAAATTTATGTCACATAAAAATTGAAGAAACAAATTATTTGCAACATTGTATGAATAATAAAATTATAATGTATGAATAAGTCATGTACTATTTCGGATAAAAATGTTTTCATCATGGTTTCATTTTTGTAATTAGGGAAAAAATTTTATAATATAATATATATCCTTTGTGATGTTAGTTATACTTATATTTTGGTAATGTTTTTATACACTACTTATATATTCCCCCAATATACACATTATGGGAAAGAAATATTTTCCTTGACTATGAAGACTTAGAAAAATCAATTTTTTTTAAAAGGTATTCCTTTATGAAGAAGATTCTTTAGGAGATAAATCAACATTCCCCATAAGAAACAACTAAAATTAAATTATTAACGATGAAATGATCCCTCATAAACACTTTGAGTACTCCCCATGTAATATCATTCACAAATGATTCCAATTTTATTTATTCATAGAGTTTTTCTCACATAGGTCTTATGTTACTAGAATAATTTATATGTCATAACTTTTTCAAAACCCACCAACTATCAAATAATAAAATTCTTATACATAATTTAGGAACCCAATTTTTTTTACTCTTTTCAATGTATGATTAATATTAATGATTTAACCTATATTGTTACATTGAAATGGATCCCATTCAAGAGTACACATTTCTATTTCACACCAATTTTCATAAGAATTTTATTTTCCTATGATAGATTAATCCAAACATCCTCACTAATTTACATAAATCTTAGTCAATTCCATAAAAAGTATGTTTAATCTCGGCCTCATTCACAACCCCATAACATACATGATTGGGAAAATTTCATTTCTATGAAAAATTATAATAATTTATTTATTTGATTGTGGTAATTGAGCATCCTCTAATATATGTATCATATTATCCTCCATCACTAATATATTTCTTAGGAAAAAATAATCATGTATCCCTATGATATTGAGAGATCAAATTAATAGGTTACTATGGAATATCTGGATAGTTCTACATACAAATCCTAACCACTCTTTTTTGAACCCCCATAACCTAGTTGTAATTGGTAAACCACCATTTGTTAACATGATGAGAATCAGTAAAACTACTAGTAGGCCATCATTCCATGATCACTTCAATCAATAATATTGGATCATCACCATTACCATATACCTCCTAGAAAATCCCTTGTCCAAAATCATTTGTTTTTATCCAATAAGATCATGATTTATTAAATCTTCTAATATGATGTATATCCCAAGTACCCATTATCATGTCTGGTCACTTCGGAGTCATGTCATTCATTGTTCTCTATATTTCAATATAATTGATGGTAAAAAGAATATATGGGGCCTTTAAATGTTTTAATCCACAACCATATATTCATTTATGACCTTATCCCCATGTATTGTAAATGTTCAATAAATACCATGGGACCTCTATTATCTGTTCTCGCTAATTACATTATTCTAGTTAATTACCAATAATTAAGATGAATAATAATATGTAATTTTTTCATAATATAAATGAAAAAACCCCTTATTATGAACCTTTATCCATATATTCATGTTTTATAACAAAAAAATTATAAGTTAAATAACAAATTATTTCCCACAATGAATATATTTTTCAAAGTAAAAAAACATGATTTTGTATCGTACATTGAATAAATTATATATAATACTAACATAAAAATAAATAAATATATAATTTAATAAAATTAATATTAATACTCCTTTATAATATATTTAATAATCAAATAATATATATGTAGATAAAAAGGGGAAATGAAGCTATAAAATTATATTTAACATTTAAATAATACAACCATAATTTATTGACATAAACATAATACTTGATAGTATATAATGAGTATATAATTGATTATATAATAACTATTGTGAAATGAAATATATATATATATATATATTATTTATTTAATAAATATAATTTCACTATAGTAATATTATTTACTCTTAAAACGAGTATTTTATTATAATACTCAGGGTATCACACACCCAATTACATTTTCACCATCAAAATTTACCATAATTCTTATCTTCTAATTGTAAAACGGATACGATACATTATTTTTTGTATAACCATGAAATACAATTTAAACTTCTTCAACAACAAACATGTTCCAATTCACTCCCTTCACCATATCAGATAAGGTCCTCTAAATATTCAATAATTATTGAAGATATATATATATATAATCCATCTTGTATAATGTGTAATGTATTTTTGTATCAGTAATGAATTATTTTCTGCATGCTATTTTGTTAAGAATACTTTCAACTTAAAAATCATAGACATATTAATTATACTCAATGTTGCTCTTTCAATATCAACCATATTATGGTTTATTCATTGAGTTCCTCTATTTTTTAAAGAGTATATTATTGATATATCAAATGAAGAACACCATGAATCTAAATATAATTTTAACTTTATTAATTGGTATATTATATACTTTTTTCAAATATAAATTTGGTGTTTGAATATAAAATATCATTATTAAAAAACAAGTTATATATATTGAACATTAAATGTAATTGAACAGTCATTTTAGTAAACAAAAAACATTTCATATAGGTAATCTACGTGATATATGTAATTAATTAAATTTCATAGTTTTTTTATGTTGTCCCCATTGGATAAAAAACTAAATGAAAATGATATAATGGAATTTAGATATAAATATCAACCCCATTTCTATTACCATAATTATTTCCCTTTTTTGAAATATCACAATAATTTTATGTCTATCCCTTATGGGATTTCAATAATTTTAAACCATAACTTCACTAATTAATACACACAAATTTCATAACATAAGATAGCCAAGTCCAGTATTTCAATTGTCAATATCATATTTAATGCTAGAATAATTTATTTACTCTCATAAAGAACATGAAAATTTTCCTTTTTTAGTTATAATTTACTGTTATTAAATATTTTTTAATATTTTAACACAATATTTTATCTTTTGGAAAATAATTTTATTTATTCAATCATCAATATTTAATATGATTAAAATAATATTTTTTAGATCTAAAATAAATAAAATATTCTTAGGAAGCTAGTTTTTATTATCATTTCTAGATATAAAAATACCCTTGAACCCTAATAAGCTATTATTTTTAGATATAAAAACTGAATCAAAATTATCAATCCCTTCAGTATGTTTTTATCAGTTATAATATATGAAGAACCACAACTATATAAAATCCACAACCGAAAATTATGAATTATGTTTAATCTAAATGTACATATAAAATGAATAAAATAATTTATTTTTTTATAGTAGATCCTGATTAATGGTAAGGAAGTTCACTTTTGTGGGCCCTTCCGGATCACATCTCTTACAAGTCTCTTGAAGAAAGATGAATTGATTTTGAACCATCACATTTCTCTGAACATGATATGGGTTTATCTAAATCAATTTTTTTTAATATTTTTCCAATAATTCCATGCATATTAATTGAGTTGATAGATAAATAATATACTAGTAAAGATAATTAAATAATAATAAAATCCAAATTCCAATAATAATCATTAATTATTTTCATAAATATCGATATTTTTTCAAAGAAAAATATTTTTTCCCTTGAGATGTTTGGGGTATTTCACAATTATTAAATTAAAAAAAAATTTCTTCTCACATGTTATACAGATAAAATGATAATTTTAGTGAGATTTTTTGTTTTGGAATTGTAGAAAAAACCACATTTTTAAAACATTAGTGAGTATCGAATATGATATAATATTTATTGTATGACCAATAGGGTTTGTATCCTTCATAAAAAAGATATTGTGTTCCAATAGAACATTTAATTTTTTTTAATAATAATTAGTCTTATTACTGGATATGAATTTATTATCAATTGTTTTATTCTTTTCTCTAAACTTATTTGAAAAAAATATATTAATTAAATTTTAATTTATTAATGAAACTTATTTATTTGTTTAAATTCAATTTAAATTTTTATACATAATAGTCTTTATATTACATGATATATTTAGTTGAATCAAAAAAAATTTCTTTTATAATGAGGATTACTTTCAATTCTTTCGATCGTTTTGGTAAACTCTTCCCCTACTAAAAAAATCATTTCACCAATCATGTGTTTTTTAAATTTTTTCTTATGATGGAAATTTTTATTAACCAATTTTATAGTTTCTAAAATAAAAATAATTATTTCCATTATCACCATGAAATCCATTTATAATTTCACCATTTATATCTATAGTGTATATAATATTATCAAAATAACAACCATCGGCGCCATCATCATTAGGAAAATTTTAAAGTTTTTTATTTTATATATAAAATATTTTTCATTCATATTTGGAATTCTCACCGTATATTCAATTATAATAATCATTAGAAATAAAATATATTATTGATAAATTATTTCCACATTTTTCTTTAAGTTATAATCTATTTCCTTTTGAAAAAAATCTATACCTTTTTATAACAACAACTCCTATTATATGCCTAAAAAAATTCATGGAATAATCATTATTTTAATTTTTAATATTTTAAATCAATATATATAGGAAATAAATGTACAATATTTCAACACATAAGGTTTTTAAAATGAGATTTATCCATATACACCATTTTTACATTATGAAATTTCATTGATAATAAAGACCAAAAATCATAATATCTTTTAAAAAGCCATTATTTTCATTTTCATCATATATAGAACTAAAGTATCATGACCTATGATATCTGGAATCCATTATTTGTTCACAATGAAGACATGAGAATCCCAATGAGACTACCTTAAATAGTATATGAGATGACATCTAGCATTGAGGGAATATTACACTAACATATGGGAGCCATTAACAATAACACCCTATATTTTATTACTTTTATTTTAATAAATTAAAATTTTTTAATCTCATGAATTACACACTCCACAAGGTTAACTTGTTTTATACATGAGACTTAGTTTTAACAAACCATCATATATTATTTTTATCATTCAAAAAATAGCCATCAAAAACTAGATGAAAAACATAGTGATATGAATTTTAATAAATAATTCTCGATATTATGTATAATGTATTAATATAATGAAACCTTATTGATACAAATATACATAATATTTTGTAAAGTCTATATTTTTTGAAAATAATATTTTCTCAAAAATTCTTTTTATTATCATTTTTTTTGAAAAATAAGAAAATTATTTTTTAAATTTTTTCGAATATAAATTTCATAAAATTAATTTAAAAATTTATATAATCATGTTCAAATTATCTTAGATTGAGTTTTTGTGATTTTACTAAATATTTTCATTTATGGAAAAATAGTGAAAAATAATGTCATTTCATTCAAAACATAATTTTCATTAAAAACAATTTATAAAGTAAAATTTAAATTCAACTAATTTTAAAAATATTTAGTAAAAAATTTAATATGCTAATCCAATCTAGGTATTTGTAATCAATTTCATATGAAATTTTTATATAATTTTTATTGAACAATTCAATTCAGAAACACACATTCTCATTATGTTTCTGGGGATATAATTAAATTCAATTATTCCAATTATATTAAAAGAATTTGGAAAATTTGGTTAAATATTATTAATTAGAATAAATTATGTTATCCAATATGTTCAAACTATTTTTTGACCAAAATTAATAGTTTAAACAGTAAAAATTATTGTCCACCATTAAACTAAAAATGGTTCTACCTGGGGGTTTAACTAAAATGATTAGGGTTAAATATAACCCAAAACATTTAAAAATTCCATTTTATAGATGTTTATCATCACTGTATATTCTATTAATAATAATATATTGTTTTTTAAACATTTTTCATGACAAAAATTAGGGTATAACGTTTTTTTCAAAACATTACATGTTAGGCGTTCAAATCACTTACAAATGGACACTTACTCTATTATCTTTTCACACAATAAAAATAATTTTGTTTAGGAAAACAATAACCAAACCACTTTCCATATTCCCCCCACCCATCCAAGAAGTCTTAATTTTCACTTAAATCAAACCTAGTAAGGGTTTTACATTGAATTTAAGGAAGATAACCAAATAAGTGGTAATGTCTATCAATAAGAGATTTTATATATTTCTTCCTCCACATAATTTAGTTATTATTATTTAATGGTAATATAGTGACCTCAATACCATACATATACTATGATTGTTTTTTCGTCACAACATACAACCATATTCACTTGTATCAAACGGGTTATGAATCATAATTTGTGTATATGGGGGCTATCGCCTCAAAAATATTTGTCATTAATTTTCCATTACAAAATATCAAGTATATAAGTAATTACGTATTTATTATATATATATCTAAATAATATTTATGATATTATTATGTTTAATTAGTTTTTACATTACATGTACCTTCATACTCTCCATTTTGTGGGAATAAAGTAATAATTCTAGTTTATTCAATGGACTACCTCCTCATGAAGAATGGAATTTAATAATTCATTACCTCTAAGGTAATATGGATGGGTTTAATGAATTTTTTGAAAAATATTAAACGAAATTATCATTTAACTATAATATATCATTTAACTTTATTTATTTCTATCATACAAGATAATAGATCCAACATTCATGTGTGTGTACATCCTACAAAATCCATGAATGATGACTTGCATTATCTGTATTAAAAAATTATAGATTACCCAAAATAAATATATAATGAATATATATGATATTTATATAATGGTAATTTTAATTTAAATGATTAAATCATGATCAATGGAAGATGTATAAGAGACAAATCAAATCACATTTTAAAAAAAGTACTCTTTTCCAGAATTATAATTTTAATAGGTAATTATTGATAAATGGGTAATACAAGGTCATAATAACATCATATATGGTATAATATATATTAATATTGTTATGTAATATGTTCATATGAAATATTTAATTTTTATATATAATGTTTGAATTTTTAGGATGGAAGCCTAGAGTTATGATGGGGTATTTTTGTCACAATTTTCCATATTTGTGATTTAGTTTATGTTTTTACAATGACCGATTCATAATATACATTGAAATTACATAAATTTGTGGAATACATAAAACATAATACACACAGGCACCCAAAATGGTATTAGGCTAGTTCCTATGGAATCGTGGAAACATAAACAGAAGTACATAAGTGAGAAACATTATCTCTCCAAATTTTTCTTGACTGTCACCCTTATTACTCACATCATACTTAATAGATATATTCATAACCTAGGGTAAGGAAACATAAAAGGGATGATCTTATATGCTCAGTCAGTTTATAAAAGGGAGACATATATGCATAGACATGAGCCTAGCGGTATGAGAGCATAGTCATAAAATTATAATATCATACCTTTAATGTCTTATAATCATAAACATAACTCATAGAAAAATGTTCTTAATTTAATAAGAAGTAAATCATAATAAAATAAAGTAAATAATCCATGAAATAAAATAATAGGAATATGTCATGGAATTTTGGTTAACATAATCATGTTATATTTTTTCTTATAAATCAAGATGCATTACTACAACTTATCAAGGCACTAAATAGGAACATCACCTACAGGGGGGACACACTGCCATCCCCAATCATTGTCCATTCCTTATTAAAGATTTTTTTCCTCCATATTCCAATAGTGGACCGTGTTTTCAATCTTCCCATTATGGATCTAGGTTCCCCAACTTCCATCTTCATAGTAACTACACCTACTTTTCATGAAAAACCACCCTCCCATGTCACAGTAATTTCCTTTCAACTGATTAGGTTTCCCAATCATCCCATTGATGATCAACCTTGTAAACATGATTAATATAATTATCTGATCAGAAATAAAGTTTTACCCAATAAATTGTTGGGGGATATTGGAATCACAAAAATTACAATGAAATTATTCATACAAAACCCACAAGATAAAAATACTTTCATCATATCCTGACCAATAAAAATTCATGGGGTTTATAAACATTATATCATAATCCCATGATATGAAATTTTTATCATAATGATATAATCATATCCTATCATATGGAAAAATACATTTTTCATAATCATTTCATCAAATCCTAACACGTGAAATGAAGAGGGTTTTAAAAACATAAACCCAATGGAAGAGGAATGGGTTTCAAAAACAGACATCTCGTGAAAGAGGAATGGGTTTCGTAAACCTTATAACATGAAAATGTATACCATTCTGAGAAAAAATGTGAGTGGAACCATTGGATCATTTTCTATATGGGGAATAATTAACATCAATGGATGTCATCTTATATTCGAATTAATTATGAAACACCTTTCAAAAAAATTTATTAACTAAAATATCATTTCATCTTTAAAAAAATATTTCCAAATAAATAATTTGTAATTTATTTTCATAGAAAATACATTGAAAACGAAAAATGAAGGTTATAAGTTCTCTTTTAAAAAATTCATTTAAAACACAACAATTAATCCAGAAAATAGATTTCAAAACCCATTTCCTTCAAAAAATTTAAAAAATGTTTAAAAAAATTTATTACTCTATTTATTTGAAAAAACATTGAAAACATATAAATAAATATATAAAATGTTTTGAAAAAAGTTTTCCTTGAAATAAATTTCAAAAAATATAAATAAATCTTTAAAAAAGGCATGGAAACATTATTCTTTGAAAAGAATTTGAAATCATTTAAATAACTATGGAAAATTCTTTAAAATATTTTTCATTGAAAGCATATCATGAAATCATGAAAAACATTTGAAAATGTTTTAATTGATTTATTTGAAGACTGGTAAATAAATCATGGAAACATTATAAATTTATTTTTTAAACATAAATCATCTCTGAAAACATATTTAGATAACATGGTTTTGAAAAAACTAGGATTTCTGAAAAAAGAGAGATGTAAATTCACACTTTCATATTGACAAATTCATGATCATATTATGTAAAAAAGTGGAAAGATGGTACCAATAAATTAAAATACATTGAATAATCATATATTAATAAAATTCACAATATATCTTAATAGATGGATCATAATATTTCATCATTTTATGAAAAATATTAAACAATCACAATATACGCTAAGATTTTGGCTAAAAACCATTACTAATTTGGTAACATTGAATCATAACACAATTAAAAGAATAAAACAACATGAACATAAAAAATAATGAAAATAATTAGATTCATGATATAATATTTTAGAGGATATATATACAACACATGGAAATATATCGGTGCATAACATGGCATGTTTCTCACAGAAGTAAAATTGAGACAAAATTATTTTACCAATTTGGTATCCTTAGAAAGATATACCTCATGAAATAAATAACATAAAATTGATATTTAGATACCTATAAATTTAGGTATTAGAATAATAAAATTTATTCATGGGATATATACACACCATATAAAATTAATTGGTGGTGAAAAAAGCATGTATCTCATAGCAATAAAATGTGAGATAAAATTCGATTATCTTGTTTCTTGACTCTCTTCATACTCATAAAAATATATTGTGTAATAAATATATGTTTATGATATATACTTCAAAAAAACATATTATTATATCTAAAACCATATATCATATTATTATGACTTTATATTACCCACCTATTAACAATTGTATATTAAGGGTTCCCTTCAGGTGATATCCTCTATGTTCTTTTCTTGTGTCTTAATTTGTAATATCATTGGTCCTTATTATTATATCGGGATTAAAAAAATTAAAAAAATGATATAAATATCAATTATATTTATTATATGTGTATTATAATAATTTATTCAATATAGAATTATGAAATGGAATCCACCATTAATACAGATGGTAGGTCATACGTACATATGAATGTTGTTTCTATTTTTATTATCATATTGAAAGAAAGAAAAAAATGACACATATTTATACATGTATATAATACCATTAAATTATAATTATAATTTAATATATATCATATAGGTTCACTAAACCCTATCGTTAATATGTCCCATGTAGTTTGTGAATGAATCACATCATTTTGAGTGGGTGGTAGTCTACACTTCCTCAAATGAAATTATCATATTTACATAAAATATAATGTATAAAGATATGTGTTATAAAATAATAACATAATCATAAAGTCATAATATGTATCATTTATATCATATATATGTATATTTTGATTATAATTCTCAACCATGAACAGTGGTAGACATAAAAACAAACAATCATCGTTTTGTGAGGTGATACTTCACCATACTCATAAAAAATATATCCCTTACCCATTAAAATAAGATATAATTAGTTTGAATAAGGATGTTTCCTCTTTTTTGGGTTACACATTTTTGTTGTCACCAAAGGGATTCCTTGGATTTCTTTGTTCCCAAAGGGCTATTTCAAGGCGGAAGGGAGAGATTTTAGGTTTTTTATTCGTATAATCATGTCTAAACCTAAATGTTTCAAGATATATGACAAAGTGAGAGAGTGATTTCAATTTTATAGTGGAAGGGTAGTGACACTCCGGTAAATGAAAAAAGGTAATTAATAATGGGAGATGTAACATACCAAATAAACCTAAAATTTTTAAAACTAATGTATTAATGTGGAATATTGGTTGATAAAAACCTCCAACACAAAAAATTATATACATTTTAATAATTCAGTTCTATAAATTTCATGTTTCCATAATTTTATCAATTTGGTTTTTATTAATTACAATAGTTTTATAACCTAGGTATTTTATCCACTTAGAATAAATTAAACTGAAACATTTTTTGAATATAGTGCCACATAATTATAAATATTCGACATAATTTAAAGAAAAAAAATTTTCACATTTTTTGGAAATTAATTTCAAAAGAAGAGTATGTGACGGTAAAAAAAACTTCTTAAAACCATTTCGTGATAAAAAGGATTTTACAATATATGGGTAAATATGTCAATTATAAATGATCAATTGGATTATTAATAGAAAATATTTATTATTTCTTAACACTTACAAATCACTTGGATGAATATTTTTTTATGAAATTTAAATCTTTTAATATAACATAATTTATTATAAAGTAACATTAAGGTCAATTTTGACATTATTTATTTACATTTATTTTTAAAATATAAAACAAATATTTTAATTCAAATATATTATGTATAAATCTACGTAACATTATATACTCATCTAAAAAATTAATTTCAATATTTTAATTAATGTATTACAATTTTAATATTTATATTATTATTTATTTTAGTAATTATTAATTAAATAATCACTACATTGGAGTTTCTAATGAATTTTAAGTAACTAAATCATATATATAAATTAATAATAAATTATTTTGATATCAATTACCAATTAATATATAAAAAATTATAATTATAACAAAAAAAGTGATGTTTTGTGTATATCTCAATGTTTTATAAATGTTAAAGGTAATGAAACTTCCCTTTTTGTCATTTTTCACAAAATTACCTTTTATATTAGAAACATTACTTCATTTAAGTCAAAATATCACTAAAAATAGATCCCATAGGGTATATGGTCAAATTCATGACATCCAATTCCCTTTGAACAAGTTTCCAGTTCCTTTTGTCCCTTAAGAATGCGTTTTAGTCCCATATTAAACATACTTTTACCAAAATCAATGTAATTAAATTTAATAACCTTCAATAATAATTTTGGTAAAAAAAATAAATTTTATCTTAATACAAAATAGATACTATACTGATTATAAATTATTCTGTATGGTTTTCAAAATTCAAATTAGTGAATTGGAAAAAATAATTTTAACTCTAATACCACATATATGGGGAAAAATTGGGTTTTTAAAGTAAAAACAATCAGATGTTTGATAATAATTTATATCTAATGTTAATATTAAAAGATTAAAATGACATAAATGGGATTAATATATGTATAATTAATCTATCGTGACATTATAAACAAATTTAAATTACAATTTAACAATAATAATAATTTAAAATAAGTGGTGGTTTTAACTAAACTGTAGTATTTTTTAACTATTAAAAAAAGGATTTTCTCATAAAAAAAACCAAAAAAATATACCTATTCTAATTTCAACATTCTAAATTAAAAAAGTATATTTATTTTTACAAATAAAATTCATATATTTTATGAAAATTATTTTTTAAAAAAATGTCTGCCATTAAAAGGTGGTAAAACATGATCTTTCATGTAGTGCAAGCTTATCCAGTGTTGCCTCTACCACAAGCTAATATAATTTTTGTGTTTAGCACAATATTAACGTGGATTTTCATATATTTAATTAAAATTTCAATTTATTGTTTCATGAAATTAATCTAATATAAAAAATATTAAATTAATTTAAAAAAAGTTCCCAAAATCACATGGTGTTACATTATACCCCCTTAAAAAAAATTTGACCCTAAAAATTCATCTGGGTGATTAATGGTTTAATACATGTGAGTTCCATTCAATAAAACCTACAATTTAAAAACATTATCCATAAGACATCCTTTAAAATTATAATGATGGAAGCATCATGATTGCCTTAATTAACATATAGCTAAGAATCCACAATGGAGACCTTAAGTGGAAAGTGAAAACATAGACATAGAGGATAATCATAAATACTAGAATAGAATGATTGAGGTAATCAATAAAAAAAATGAATGATCAATGAAAATATCATGGACTCAAATTCATAAATATCGGATTATTTAAAAGTCCATCAGTTGATAAAAATTTATTGTATTTTGACAACATTTTTTTATCATTTTCTTAACATTGAGTAGTTATTTTATTATATATGAATACAAGAATATATAAATAGATGAGATTTTCCTATACGAAATTATTTTTCGGTTGTGATTTGATCCATTTTTAATTCCACCAATTATTCTTAAAATTGGTGTCTAGATATTATCTTTGATTCCAAAATCACTAAAACAAACATTTAACGTATCTTAATGACCATAATATAATAAAAATTATAATGATTTACCTATAACTATTCTTCATAATAAAATTTTTTAATAAATTAATAACTAAAAATAAAAAGTAAATCTATTGGTTAATCATTAACATTGAATCATAAAAAATAATTACACATTAAACAGGAATTCACATAGGCATGTGGTACTTAGGGGGGCCTTATAGTATTTTGGCCACGGGTTCAATACCTATAACATTACCAGATGTGATTGGTTGTCACTCGATCTACAATATGTCCTTTAATAAAAAACACACTAATATAATATAAAAAATATATATAATTTAAATTCTAGAGATAAGGTTATTTATTATATATCTTTTTAAATACAATTATCAACACAATCTAAATACATAAATACATCAACTGATGTTTAACTTACTCCTTGCATAAATAGTTATCCCAATAACTCTTCCTAAAGATAAAAAATCCAAAACATTATAATGAATTTCATGAAATCATCTTAACATTTCCCCCCATTTATCAAAAATTAGATCATTGTTTCCACATTTCAATAATGTGAATAAAATCATAATATATTCTCATTAAACATGATAATAACCTGAATTACCATAAATACTTATGTAAAAAATGCATTATTCCTTATTCCAAATTTTACAAGACATATTTCTTATATCCAAAAAGTTTTAAAATTCATCCATGATGACACAAACCTCTTCTTAAAACATAATATCTAGTGTAATCAATGTTATCCAATTTACATTATCCAAAACCATCATCTCTTTATCCAAGCTAAAAATAATTTTTTTCAACATATTGATCACATTAAGGGATACCATACCTTAATCAAAATATCACTTTTATAAGACTTCTACGCTATTAAATATATTCTTTTCGATACTTAATGATATCTTATATTGTAAATAAATAAATATTTTAGGATCCATATAACGTAATCATTGAATTCCACGACGTAAATAATTACTTCACCCGACATTATTCTAAAACCTTTACCTAGGCCTCATCAACTTCTTTCATAATAATTATTTACCAGAATGTGAAATATGAATCATTTCTTAGGGTTCATCATCCTCGGTATAATAATTCTTATTATTTTTAATGTAAATAATACTAGAATAATATCATATACCTTTCATATATCATTCTTGGTCTCTTTAACTTCATATGTATAACCAATACTTATACCACTTTCTTAATTCTAATTATTAGATTTTCACATGGTATATATATGTGAATAATTCCAAAAATTTACACTTGGGAAACATTCAATGTTAACAATGTTCCTTCTAGTTCATTATACTAATTAAAATAAAAGATAACATTGTGAGAAATTCATCTCCTTGATGAAAACAACATAATCATTAAAATTTTATTATAGGATGTCAAAATATTTTCAACTAATTATTATTCTTTGAAAACATAGGTTTATATTTGGTTATTAGTAGTCATACTCTATACAAATCATTCATAATGGTTAGATTTTTTTTTGGAAAATTTCAATCAAATAACCACAGGGACTATCAAACTAGGTGTACAATAGGGTCATGATCTGGTACCAAGTTATGTTGAGTCAAGACTGATAGGCATTTTCTGAGTTGTTACCCCTATGTTCATTTGTTCAATTGAGATATACAATTTCACTATCTAGGATGGTGTATATTTCTCGGAAACCAACAACTATATCCTTTAGAAATATTCTTGGAGATTTTCCAAAATATTAACTCATCCTTATACTTATTCTTAAATACATCCCTAAACATATCCTTATAAGTATAATAAGGGGTATGACTAATGTTTTCCTATCCTTTTTTGTAATGGTTAACTATGCCTTTTCTCTATGACAAACTATAACGACCTAGTATAAACATATTTATACATAAAATAAATAATTTGAAACACTTAAAACATAATACTAATAGACACACATGAACCATATCAATCTAGTAACTTTGGAAACATGGAAACATTAAAATTGGAGAATACTAGATCTAAATTATATCCCACTAAGTTCTCATTGAATATCACACATATTAATCACATCAATGTTACTAAATATCTTTATAACCAAGGGGAATTTATGAACAAAAATTGGTGATATTAGATTATAAGTAAGGGTAAAAAAGTGAGATATATAAGAATAAACATGAGCATTTGGGTATGAGAATGTGATCATAACATTATAATATCATACCAATCATTTCATTACATCAGAAATATGAATCATGGAATAATGTATGGTAGTTCATACGAGATGAATCATAATGAAATAAATATAATAATCCATGAAATCATATCAAACAAATAGGACATGTAATTTTGGTATATATAAACATGATATACCATTCCCTAAAGTCACGATGATTTTCTAGAACGTACCAAGGAACATCATACCATTTTTATATATTGTATGGTACAAACCACTATAACCCATTGTAGGATATCATTGTAAGGGATCTAGTATCCCTATATTACAATAGTTGATTGGGTTTCCCCATATTCCCATAGTTTATCAGGTTTCCCCATTTTACATCTTCATAGTGACTATACCAATTGGGTGGGACACACCTCCATCCCCAATCTCATTTTCATCCGTGTAAGGGATTGCGTTTTCATATTTACCCACAGTGGATCAAGCCCATCTACTTGAATTCCATCATTATAATATGATACATAAATATTTTCCCAATGAATTGAATGGACATATAGGTCTCACCCATCTCATAATGAAATCATTCATACAAGTTCCATAAGATAATTAAACATTCATCGTATCATGACCCGTAAAATGAGATAGGTTTTACAAACAACATAACATAATTCCATGAAATGAAATTGGTTTTATTGAAATATAGTAACATATTAACCTATGGAATAAATATATATTTCATTGTTACTTCTTCAAATACAACCCCGTGAAAAAAACTAGGTTTCATAATAAAAAAAAATCTATGGAAGAAGAATGAGTGTCATAAAAATATAACCCGTGAAAGTGGAATAAATTTCATAAAAATTATTTCATAAAAACATATACCATTTATAGAATTAATTTGAATAGAACATTTTTTATTTACTTAAATGGTAATGGATAAAATCAATAGATGTCATCTTAGATAGAAAATTATTCTCAAATAAATTAAAAAAAAAATTGAGTAAAATATCATTTATTTTTCAAAAATAATTTTCAAAAACATAAATCCTTTTGAAACAAAATCATATAAAATATATTGAGAAATTAAAAATATGAACTCAAATAATTTTTCAATATTTTTTCCTCGAAATCATAAACATGAATCTTGATAACATTTTTCAAAACCATTTCCCCCAAAACTTCTAAAATTTGATAAAAAATTTTAAAAACCATTATCTTTGAAAACACATTGAAAAAATATAAGGAAATCATTAAAACGTTTCAAAACCCATTTTTTTAATAAATAATAAACAAAATAAATAATTTTTTAATAAAACCTTTTGAAAACATTATTCTTTCAAAAAAATAGAAAACTTATAAAGAATCATTGAGAACCTTTTCAAAATATTTTTTATTTAAAATGCTTTCAAATTTATAATGAAATAATGAATACATTTTAAAAAATCTTTATATTTTCTACGCATGAAAATATATTTTAAATAAATTAACATAAATAATTTTTTAATCCCATTTTAAATAAATGGGTTTCAATAAACATAAATTTCTGACTAAGGAGATAGGTAAATTCAAAATTTAATAATAATATATTATTGATCATATTATGTATCAAAGTGTGCAAAAATGTTACCAACACATGGTTATATAATTAATAACAAGATGATAATAAATTTCATGAGAGTTCATTATAGTTGGATCGTAATGTTTGACGATTTTAAGAAAAATCATACACAATCTCGATATACGGTGAGGTTGTAGCAATAAACCATAACACATTGGGTAAAATTGAATCATAAAAAAGGAAAATAATAAAATTAATTGAATCTTGACATATCATTAAAAAATGGATTTTTGTGATATAATATTTCATTGTATGTATATACAACTCGTGTAAAAATATAGGTGCATAACATGGTATGTGTCTTAGAGATGGAAAATTATGATTAAATTATATCCCAAATTTGGTTACATTTGAATCATAAACCCCCATGAAAGAAGTATCATTAAATAGATAAGTAAATATCTAAAAATTCAAGTATATTAATCATATAATTAATCAATGGGAATTATTCACACGATACAAAATTAATTGTTGGTTAATAAATCATGTATCTCATGGAAATAAAAATTAGGATGAATTTCCTTTTACATTTTTCTTGACTCGTATTTTACTCATAAAAACCATCATGTATCATAAATATATTGTTATTATATATCTATATAAGAAAAATAATCTTATTTATAATAACATATTTGGTTTTATTTTTACTTTATATTACCCACTGGTTAACAATTCAATGTTATGATATCACTTTAGATAATATCTTCTTTGTTCTTCACATGTTTATTAATTAGTCATATCTTTGGTCCTTATAATTATATCATGATTTCCATAAATTAATATAGGATAAAAATATATTCTATATTAATTATATTTTTATTATAATAGTCTATATAATATCTAATTATTAAATGGAAGACATCGTTCCTGGAGATGGTAGGCTATACGTACCCACGATCGTTGTTTATGTTTTTATTGCCATATTGAAAGAATGAATGAAAAATAATAATATGTATATTTGTATATAAAATAATTAAAATAAAATTATCATGGTATATATATAATATATTTTCACTAAACAAATCCTTAATACATCCCTTGTAGTGTGTGAACGAATCACATCGCTTTGAGGGGGCGGTAGTTCGCACTTCCCCAATCAAAACTACAATATTTAAAAAATGGAAATAATAAGGAAATATGGTGAAAAATAATTAAATAATAATAAATAAATAATATTTATCATATATATCATATATATATATATATCATTTCCATCATAATTCCAAACCATTAAAGGAGGTAATGTAAAAACAAACAATAATCGTTTGGTGAGGTACTAGTTCACCATATTCATAAACAATATGTCAATTTCCTATTAAATGTAAGTATGTTTAAGTGTATGTAGAACCCATATCATAAAAAATATAATTATATTTACTATTATATTTTTTTTCTATAATCATGTAATAAAAAGATTAGTAGGGGTGGTTATTGAAAATAAGATAAAAGATCTTGAGGAAGGATTGTCACCTCTTTTTGAGTAACTCATTTTATTTTTCACCAAAGGGTGTCCATGGATTCAATTATTATGAAAGGGAGGAAAAAATGTGTAATGGATGTATATTATGAAGATTATTGGTATGTTTTTTGCATATAAATTATGGTTTTAGTACTGCGAGGAAGTGGGATAGTGATTTTGTTTTTATAGTGGACGGTGAGTGTCACTCTTGTAAATACCAAATGGTATTCATTAGTGGGGGTGTAACATTTCTAAAGTGACTCAAAAAATTGATAATTAATGTATTATAAGAGATTAATAGTTCAATAAAACCTCCACCATGAAAAAATATTTCAATTTTCGTTATTTGGTTCATTTATATTTCTATTTCCCCAATTTTATCATTTTTGGTTTTATTGAAGACACTAGATTACTATCCGATGTTGTTTAAAGAATAGCATAAAATTAATGTGATATTTTCCTGATAATATATAATGAAATTATTTTAAATATTATTCCTAATTTAAAAAATAATAATATAATTTGTTTTGTAAATTAATTTTAAAACAAGAGCACGTGTCGTGCAAAAACACTGCTTAAACCTGCACCATGGTTTAAATGGAATTACAATATATAGTTGGAAATGTTATTTATAATAGATAAATTAGTCCAATTATTTAACATAATTATTATTTCTGAAAACCTAGTAATAACTTGTTAGAATATAGTATTTTTATTAATTTTAAATCAATTCATAAAACATTATTAATTGTGAAATACCAATAATGTCAATTTTGATATTATTTATTTTATTTAAATTTTAAAATATCAAAGAATAATTTTAATTATATTATATTATGATTAAATATATATTACATGATATATTTATTATCAAAAATAATTAATAATAGTAATAAAATCAATTTACTTCACTTTTAATATTTATAGTATCCTTTATATTAATGAATTATTAACCAAATAATCTCTATGTTGTATTTTAATAAAATATGAAGTAACTTAATTATCTAAAAAAATTTATGATCATATATTTTGAAAACGATAACCCAATTTTCATTAACAGTTATAATTATAATCGAAAATGTGATTTTTCATACATTTCTCAATGTTTAGAAATTGTTAAACGCAACGAATGTTCAATTTTTTTCTTTTTTTATACATGACCTTTTATATATGGTAATTTTATTAAATAATATAAAAATAACCCAAAATACTATAACAAATATTTTATATGATCAAATTATTGGAATCTAATTTACAATGGAAATGCTTCCATGTAATTTTGGTCCTTAAGAATTTGTTGTCGTCCATTATTAGGCATAATTTTAAGTTATCCACCGTAATTCATTCTAATCACATTCACTAATATTTTTTGTACAAATATAAGAAAACCGTATTATAACACAAATAATATACACATTAAATTGTTTTCTTTCTATATCTAAAAATTAAAATCATCTATTTTTGAAAATTTTAATGCTAATCCAGCTAATGAGGAAAGAAAGAAGGTTTTTAAGGTAAACATGTTCAACGATTCAATATGTGTTTATATCTAATATATTTATTAAAAATATTTCAATGTACTATATTGGATTAAAATATTTATAATTGATATATATTGACTTCATTATCAAATTTTAAATATAATCTAACAATAATAATTTTTTAAACAAAGAAAAAAATTTCAACTAAAATAAAGTTTGTTTCACTATTAATGAAAAATATGTTTTGTAGAAAAATACCTAAAATCACTATAATATAATTTTGAAATTTTAAATTAAAAAATAATTATTACTTTTATAAAAAAATCATCAAGTTTTAAAAATTTGGTTTTAATAAATAGGCGCACCATTAAAAGGTGGTTAAACTCGGACTTACGTATACCACAAGCTAACTTAGGGTTTTGTGTACTGCCATAAAATATAATTTTTATTCCATTGAAAATATTAACATAGTATTTAATATAATTTAAGACAAAAAAATTATTATTTCATGAAAATAAACAAAATATTAATAATATTACATTCATTTGAAAAAAATCACAATTTTTTTGGTGTTACGGTTATGCACCTGTATTCAATCAAAAGGTTTATATAAAACCATTTTTCATGTTATATACTAAGTTTATTTATTCTTGAGATAATTTATATTCCATTTTATGTTATTCCTTAAGGGTTATTACGATTCAATTTTACCAAAGTGGTTATTATTTTACATTACATATAATTATTATTTGGGATTATTTATGAATCTATTTTGTTTGGAAAAATCATATTATCCATATCTCAAGAAAGTAAATAATTTTATTCACCAATATTTATTCAAGAAATTTTATTTAATAGTCAGAAATTACAATCTTTTCCAAATAAAATAATTCAAAAAATGTTTATAAGAAAATCCTACATTATTACCCACATCATTCGAAATTTTGTTTTCTTAAAAAAAATTTATAAAAATGTTTTATGAAATGTAATATTATTATCCTAATATTTTAAAGATGAAATATTTTCACATTATTAAATTTTTATAAAATTGTTTTTAAATTATTAAACATGTTATTTTCCAACCACTACACATTCGGATATTATCAAAAATGTTAGGGGAAACATAATTATAACATATAGAACATGAAAAAAACATACCTTCATCATGACCATTATTTAGTTTGAATTTTCCATTATATGTTTTCCTGTAAATTGTTAAGTAAATTTATCTTCCTGTTTTTTTATTTTTTTTAAAATTTTTAAAAATCATAAAGTATATTTTCCTCCATAAATTTTTAAAATGATCATTCACAATCATTTTAAATGATAGATGAAATCCATTTATGTTACTTATACCTTAATGGGGATTTTATAAAAGGATAAAATTATTATTCATTATATTAATGGTTTCTATTTATAATAGAATTACCATTACGAAAACCATTTCTATTCCATGGGTGATACTATGATAAATTTATTAGGAAACACACTTATTTTTCAATGGGTTATGAAATTATGAAATAATGAAGTTATTATGAAACCTATCCCTTTTCTATTGGTTGTGTTAGGATAAAATTTTTATGAAGCCATTTCATTTCATTGTTTATGATATGATTACATTTTTATGATCCCGTGGAATAGATAAATTGGTTTTTTATTATTATATGGGCATGAACTATATCTCCCACAAATAAATTGGGAAATTATTTATATATCATTAGATATAATAGATTTTAATTGGGAGAGATCCTAGTTTAGTAAGGTAATTTGTTTGCAATGATTGTCTTGGAAGCGAACCTTGACTATTATGATGGGTTTGGTTGTGAATTGATTTCACTATGATTGCCTTTTTAGTGAGGCATGAGTTTGAAAGAAATGATTCTCTATACTTATATATATACCATAAAAATAAGTATTATTCAAATGATATTCTCTTAGGGATCATTTTTATGGATTCTCTTATGATTTAAATATTTGGAATTGTGAGTTATGGTTTTTTTACTTAAGATAATGGTATTTTATATACATTTTATGGTTTTCAAAGGTTATACTCATGTTTTCATACCCTATGTTCATGTTATGGTTATGTGTCTCCATTATTTACCTTTAATGGGAATCTAAGCTCACCCTTTATTAACTTTCTTTCCCTTGGTGATAAAATATTTATTGCATATTTTTTTTAATAATGATTGTATTTATGGAGATTATAGTTGGAGATGATGTGGTTTACCTCTAGACCAGATTTTTTTGCTTATATGTATCTAATGTCTCTGAACTGTTATTTTCTTTAGGGGCGTGTTTCAGTAATATAATGAATATTTTTAAAAAAATATAATATATATGTATGCTAATCTTTTGTCACAATATTTTTAATGGTATGATATTATTAGTTAAATATTGGGAATTTGGATGAGAAAACTATAGTGACACCCACAAGGAAATGTTTAAGGATAAGTCTATGGATGAGTCAAATTATTGGAAAATATCATGGAATTTTGTGTAAAGGAGAAAACTAGTTTTTTAAATAAAATTTCACCCATTTATATATATTAAAAGTGATTTTGATCCTAGAATAGAGTTACCTAGGTATAGTAACTTTGAAAATGGGGTGTTGAGCTGGACCCAGTTTTCTCCTAGTGAAAAAAAACATGCATTGATAGAGAAATTATTTAACACTCTCAATGGATATGATTTGGAAATTTAAAAACTCATTAAAAACCATAATTGATGATTTCAATATATGCTGACTATGAATAGACTAGGATAAACCAAATATTTTATATATGAAAAAAAATTTCATCATTTATGCAATATATAAGTGGTTTTCATGATTATATTCTTTCCCACAATGATTATTATTTATTACAATAATAATTTTTTGTTATAGTCACTAGATTGATCTATAATAAACCCTATCAATGATGAGTGTGATAGAAAATGTAATTATTTTCTTTCTAAGTATCCAAATTTTATGGTATTTGGAATGAAAAATCCCATTTTTTCTCAAAAAACCAATCCCTAGTTATATATCATGATAATATTTCAAATTAAAAAAGGAGGGAACAAAATTATGTTCAGTCCTTCATGAGACAACGTCCACGTTATTTTAGTGAATATTTTGATCTACTAGTTATTAATAATGAATTATTACCACTAAAATGAAAATTTCTACTCTCTAGTGTTCAGAACATGAAAATTTCTTTTTTCATATCTATTATTGGCAAGGTTATGCGGACCAATGATGGTAATCAATTCATCAAATCCTTAGAACCATGTCTCAAAAGTGTGTTAGACATATGAGACTTTAGTAGAATTGAATAGACTGAATTATTTCTTATGAATATGGAAATTGATATTAGGGTCAATTTTTATTCTCTTAGTTTTGGTAAGATTATAAAAGTATAATTCAATAAAAAAATATATGAACTATGTATACAATTATGTGATATTTCATTTATGATCATAGTATGGGAAGAAGTATCATGGAAATCAACTCAATGGGACTATAAATTTTTTATGATGTGATGGAAAGATCATCATAAAATTGATATTTGAAGTGGTTCAAAGATATATACTAATTATATAAATGTAGAGAAACACATATAGAATGAAACACACACACTCTAGTTTTTTAAATACAAGTAGTTGGAGAATTATGTTAAATAGTTCCAAAATATGATGGTTAATGAATATAGTCAGTGTCAAACACCTCTGAACCCAATAGAAAATTAGATGTCTCTTTCAATAACTATTTAGGAAGAAGGGTGTGGTAATTAAATAGAGAAGGGTACACATACCATCTACTTGATACCTTCTAATATCTGGTTTGAATTTTTATATACCCATTATTTCGTATCTAATAATATTTATAAAGCTAACAAAATACAACCCACATTATTATATGTAGAATTAGTTATGAAAAAACCTAATTTTATGATGATCACATAAAAAATATACAATCCCTTAAATGATTATATTGGTAAGAATGTTCTTCTTGAAAATAATTTCATTCATTATATGGTTGAATTTGACTATATCTTTTTCAGGGACCATATTTCTCTAAAAAATCCAACAACAATTGTTGTCGAGAGATGTCACATTTGATACTACAAACTAGAAAATATTAGTCTATCAATGTGATGATAATTATGGAGTTCTAGTGGATATCATGTCCATTTTGCGGGTCATAATTCCCATTCAGAATGGATTTTTCTCTCAAATGGTTTGAGATATTATTTTCATTGAGGATATGATTATTTTTCGAGAATTTTTTTGATGTATAATCGGAATAGTTTCATGTCCTTCCACAAAAATATGAATTTATGTTCTCAATAGAACTCATACATGGTCACACAATAATTTCAAATATTCCTTATATAATGGTGTTGATTGAGTTTCATTAATCGAAGATGATACTATAGGAAAATTATTATATTAGATTCATTTTTTTATGTGTGCTCCTTGGGGTGATCTTATTCTCTTTTTTCAGAAATAATGATAGGATGATGTAACTCTACATTGAAGTTCAGGATCTGAAAAAAGACAACCATAAATAAGAAGTATTACATAACCTATATTGATGATATATTTTACCAAATTTGTGAGCTTAATACTTTTCCAATAACGAAATTCGTTCTTGACATCATCAAATATGGTTCAAGATAGGGGATAAACACCAGACCGAGTTTCGTACAACATTTGGACAATAGAAATTTATAGTGATTCCATTCAGTCTCACTAATCCTCCCCTCATCATGGATTTAATGATTATGGTATTTAGTTATTAAATTTATTAGTTTTTGGAAGTATATATAGATGATATTTGTGTGTACTAAAAAAGAATTTATGAGAAGGAATATCACTTTATACTTATACTAAAGTCCCTATAGATGGAGAACCTATATGAATACTTCGAAAGTTATTAAATTTGGCTGAAAATTTATTTTTTATTAAGTCTTTTAATCCAATGAGATGGTATATCAATATATAAATAAAAGAATTAGGTTGTTGAATGTTGGCCCAAACCAACCCTGGTGACTCAGATACACAGTTTTCTTAGTCTAGCTGGATATTATCTATGGTTTTTGATGAATTTTCTATGAGTTTCTAATCCTCTGAAATTGATAGCTTAGAAGGGATACAATTTAATTTGGAATGATGAATGTGAATAAAATTTCAAGCAACAGAAGAGAAGAGTATTCAGTTCACATGTTCATTCATTAACCTATAGTGGGGAAGGGTTTTTAATATATAGTAAATAATCCATGATGGTATTAGTATTTTTCCTTATGTATAATTACACGGTTAAAGATTGTTACTCATGATAATTGAATATTCATGAACAAATAAACCAACTCATGGTCTTTTTAATTCTTGTGTTAAGGATATTGAGGTGTTGAGTTTATAGAGAAGTGTGTGATATATATACTGATCAAAAGAGTTTATAGTATATATATACACATGATGAGTTAAATATGTTCTATAGAAAATAGTTATAGATTCTTAAAGATTATGAATTTTACATACATTACATCATGTGAAAAAAGGTGATCAATGCATTTAGTCCAAATTAACATGATATCATATACATGAAGAGGATAAAAAATGATTCAATTATTCTATATATATAAAGGATGGATAAAGAAATTCTAAAGGTAGTGTAGAATCATATCGTTTTCAATTGAATCTTCAATCATTAATCAATGTGAAGATTACATAGGTGAATAATGAAGATGTAGATCTATAAAAGAATGTTATAAATATTCCTATATTTAACCATTATCATAATGGAGTGATAATATTAATTAATCATCTAAAAACTTCATTCATAACAGATTTTTTGATGGGTTTGTTAGAGGAGTCTCATAGTTCTCCATTCTCTATTCAAACTGGAAGTACGAAGATATATAAATATGTGAAAGAGAACTTATGATTCGATGAAATTAAGAGATATATAACACATTTTTTGTCTTTGTTCTTGGTGTGTCAATAAGTTATGTGTGGGAGAGAAAATTTATAGGAGATGTTACACCCATTACCCATAACAGAATGGAAATGAGAAAATAACCATTGATACTGTCATTGTACTCTCCAAAATATCTAATGGTAATAATGATATGTGGGTTTTAGTTGTTATAATTAATATGTCAAAAAACTAAATCACTATCATAGAATAAGTCTATTTTATTATCAATTCATAATAATAATTAATTATGTTGTATGGTTTTATGGGGTTAAAATTCTGTTGTGTTTGACTCTAATATTAGCCTTACCTCAAATTTATACTGAATTCATCTGTAATATATTAATAGCAAGTCAGGTTTCAATAGTTTATTTCATCCTCAAATAGATGTTTAGTCTAAAATTTCAATTCAAAACCTAGAGAATATGTTGAGATATTTTCCTTTGGGTTTCAAAGGTACACGGGATCAACACCTTCTGCATATTGAGTTTTCATAAAATTATAAGATTCACTCAAGAATTTTGATGGATCATTATGATAACCTCTATGGAAAGAAGTGTAGAGATCTTACATGCTAGATTAAAGTTGTGAATAAACTCTATTTGGAAGTGGGATATCTGAAGAAATTTCAGTAACGGTTAGTGCCATTCATCAAAAGGTCAAGGAAGCTCAATGTCAGTAGAAAATTTATACTGATAATCCCATCAGGATCCAGAATGTGAAGTTAGTGTTATAGAGAATCTATGAATTTATCCATGGAATAGGGATATTATATTTATGAATAAGGGGAAAATAAACCATAGTTATATTGGAGTTTTGAAAATTTTTATCATATCGGGACTGAGGTGCATCACATAGAGCTTCCACTAAACCTTTCTTCAGTCTAAGATGAGTTCCATGTATCTCTCCTGATGAAGTACATACCTGGCCTTTCACATCTACTAAACCCAATGGTCATACCACCATTGTAAGATCATTATTATGAGGATAAAATTGGGGATATGCTAGATCATAAATAGAACGATAAATGAAACCAGACTAGTCATATAGTCAGTGTTATTCTTGGAAAAACTTGTTGTTTGATGAAGCTTCAATAGATCTATGGAAAACGACGTGGTAGAAGTTCCATCATATGATTATATTATTGTGAATAATTTCATAGGAAATCATCAAGCGGGGGGGGGGGGGGTTTGAAGATAATACACCATGGTTTTATTAATTATTTGGATTAAATTAAATTTATTTAATAGGTTATATTAAACACAATAATATGTATAGTTTAATCACACATGACATTGAGTGTTAAAAGTCAATGATACATTATTAATATTACAAAAACATGATCATTATAACATAATCATTAAAATTAAAGATATGAATATTAATATATACTAATTAAATATTATCTATAAGTTTTTTATATAAATAAAACATAATAGTTAAAAAATATTTTATTTCTTATAAACTCTTTATATGATTTTGAAATACTATTTTCACAAAAAAAATGATTTTTTATTTATTTTTTTGAAATTTAATATATTTATTCCCAAAATCTTTATAAAATTAATTTTAGCAAACAAATATTATTTTTAAATCATCATTCCCAAATTACCTTTTGGTGAATTTTTATGATTCATTTGAAAAGTTTAATTCAATGATGTATAGTGAAAAATACTGAATTTTATTTCAAATCTTCAATTGATTTAAAATTGTATATTAAATTATTTTAAAAGTAAAATTAATTACTTAATAGATAAATTAATCTAAAATAATTCATTGTACTCGTTTTCATATTTAATTTTGAAATAAAAACATTGTAAACAATAAATCATTTTCCCTTTCAAAACTCGCTTTCTCATCATTTCTTCATGACTTATTTTAAATAAAATCATCTCACTTATGTAAATTTTTTTAGGATGTCTGTATAATGTAGTTAGAATAAAAATATTTTTTATTATGTAATTATATCAATATTATTTTTACCAAAATCAATATTATAAATAGAAAGAATTACTTACCGCATTTAAGGTAAAAATAAGATTATCAAGGGATTAAACTAAAAAGATAAGGGTTACAAATAACCCAAAATATTTTCAAAAAACTTGATTTACGGATATATTTAGACATTATATCTTATTGGCATTAAAATTTCCTATTTGGGAACCATTGAGAATGATAAAAATTTGGGTACACCATATTATTTTCAAAACATAACATGTGTGACACTCACCTCACATATAAAAGGCCACGAACCCCCCTATCGTATTCACATTTTCATACCCTTTTGGGTTGGAAAATACTTTCAAATAACACTTCACAACATCAATATTATCTTCCAACAAGCCTTATTTTTTTAATTGAATCTAACCCAGGAATGCTTTTGGTGAAAACCTAAGGATGATACCCGAAGAAGAGATAACATACATCACTAATCTTTTTAAACATATTCATCCACCTAATTAAATTATTTTTATAAAATGATGATATAATAACATATTGTATATTCAATATACAAATATGTTTTTATGTTAAGTTCATTACCAACAACCTTCTCTAGTTCTCTAAAATTACTTATGAAATCATTATTTGTGTGTACAGAGGAATACTGCCTTGCAAACTAATGTCATTAATTTTTTTATTAAAACCTATCAAGGAATGAAATAATGATGGATTTTTTATTTAAATATTTTATTTATTATATTATTTAAATTATGAAAATATTATATGACACATGACTTCATTATATCAATTTTAAAAAAAATTGATAATGTCCCTCGTGTGTACGTCAGACTACTGCCTCCCGAACTGATGTGATTCGTTCACTCATTACATTAAAGATAATAATGACACAATTAATGAACATATATATATATATATGAAATTAAAATGATTATAGATAGATAATATATCATTTTTTATCATTTTTTTAACCCAAAAAGATAATAGAATCAATGTTAATGCATTCGTACGACCTACTATCTCCATGAACGGTGCATTTCATTTTCTATAATTAAATATAATGGATTACTCTAAAAAATAATATTCTGAATATATATGATATTTATATCATGGATATCATACTCCATAAGGTAAAAAATTGTTCAATGTAAGAGGACCATAAATAAAAATTCAAAATATATTTGAATAATGGAGGTTATAACAGAATCATAACATTAATATGGAATTGTTAATAAATATGAAAAAGAGTCAAAATAGAAACATTCATTGTGTGATATATATATATATAAATATTTTTTGTAAATATCTATATAATAAACTTATATTTATTATATACGTGGTTTGAATATGTAAAATGGAATTCAAGAATTATGGTAAAGGAATTTTTATCATTTTACATGTTTTGTGACGTATATTATCTTATACACCAATATTAATTCAAGAGATGTATATAAAACCCCACATACATATAATATAATCAGTTTATATATCCTTATAATATTTATAATGTCATTTAATTTTATTCCATAATAGGTCTTACAATTTAAAGTTACTAAAGTGTAAATGGTTTTATGTTATTGTCTCATCGTTTATCGAGATTGTTTATTATTACGTATCCAATGATAAAATATTATGATGCATCTCTAATTGAAAATATTAATTTTTATATAATTTATTTATTCATAACATTTTCATGTAATATTATCACTTTCAATCTCTTTGGTACTTAAGATAATTAAGAAAATTATTTTAATAAAATCTCTCTTTATTTCTCTCTTTGGTCATAATTCTATTTTCTTCAAAATAGAGTTATTCCAAAAAATCAGAATTATTTTGTTATTATCCTATGATTAATAAAAAATCATTTTTACAAATTTTTTATACTTTTAAATTTTTTTAAAGGAATCTTCATTTTGTTTTCCAAATAGTGATTGTATGGCTTTTACTGAAAATGTACAAGGAATATATTTTTTTATCATGTACTAATTGAAAAAAAGATCTTTTTATCATGAAAATTATTTTCCCTAAATATTAATTTATAAAATATCAAGGTTATTTGATAAAATTATAAATATTTTAGGTTTTAAATAATGTTTTTTAATGTAGAAATGGTAGTATTATTGAAATTATGTAACTGATCCTTAAAAATGATTTTAAACCAATGATTACATATGTTTATGTTACCTATGACTTACTAGGGTTATAGTCCAAGGATATCATTATTATTCATTCTATGAATTGGTTATATTTTTGATGGTTTGGTTTTTTTGAAAAAAAAAATCTCTTCCACTAGTTATACAATTATGAACCTTTTTATGAAACCTACTCCATTTTCTATGGATTATGCTATGATTAAATGACTATAAAACTTATCTACTTTCCATAGTCATGATATGATTAAAAGTTAATGAACCATGTTTCTATTCATGAGATATGAAACTACTACAATAATTTCATTTTACAGTGATTGTATTTATTAGTTGCAACAAAAATTACTAATAAATGGTATCATTATCAGTGTTAAAGAAATCCCAGATAAATTTAACATTTTATCAGTGCATTTTTTAGCACCAATAAAATCTACCATTTATCAGTTCTTATTTAGAAATAAAAAAGGGACCCTTTATCAGCACAATATTTTTAGCGGTGATAAAAGGTAACCTTTATCAACACTTTATTTTTAACACTGATAAAGGGTATCTGTTATATGTTATATTCTTTAGCACTCATAATGGAATAATTTATTAATATTTATAATTAATAATAATGTCCCAAATAAATAAAATGATATAATTTAATAAATATAAATAAAAAATGAGTTTTTTAAAAAATGTATTATAAATTTTTTAAATAAAATAATTATTGATATAAACGAAAAATTAGATTATACTCTATATAAATTATAAATACTAATGAATAGTATGTATAAAATATAAATATATATATGAAAAATGAAAACTAAACAAATAAAAATAATAAATAACTAAATTTTGAATATTATGAGTCATTTAATTAAATAGATAATTATTGATAATGTTAATAAATAGTACATATTTAACATATAGATATGTAATAATGTATATAAATATGATTTATATATTACAAATTATTTACATAAATTACATTAAATAGTCATTTATTCAGTGAGTAATGTTTTACAATTTAAAATTTACATGAATTAAAAACACTGACTAATTGCATAATGTAATGCACATATAATTGAATGTCACAAGAATTTTTAATTTAACACAAATCAAATGTGTGTTATATTAATTTCGCATATATGTAATTAATTAATTTTAATACAAAATACACACACACAAAACATATCAATTTTTTCGTTATTTTGAAAGAGTACTTATATTTAATTTATTCAATTCCACTCATTTTTAATATGCAAGAACCTAAAATTATAAATTCATTAATAATGATAAAACATTATTTGTAATAATATATTTATAAATACAGATATTTATAAATGTACATGTACTATATTTATACAATAATATATTTATAATTATAAATTAATAAAAAAATTGAAACCATTTATATAATTATAAATAACTTATTATATATAGAAAAATTATTAAATTTATAATAAATTTAATTTAATAATTAATATATTTATTATATTTTTATTTATATTTTTTTATTACATATATATATATATAATTATATAAATATATATAAGAATATAAATATTATTTTAAAAAAATATTAATATAATTATAAATACATAATTATATATTTAAATAATTATGAAATTATATTTCATATATTTAAATGAAATTATAATTATTGTTTATATTTATATATATTTATAAAAATTATGTATGTATATATATAGATTTTTTATTATTAGTTATAATTATAAATCCTTTATCAGTGCTTAAGTAATGAGTTATGATAAAAGGTACCATTATCATTGTTTTTTGGAATCACTGATAAATGTGACACTATAAATTTTGAAAACCCTATCTAGTTGGAAACCCATCACGATATTCAAATCTTTCTATACAAACCTCTCACAGCTGGTGCTCGTCCTCATTGAATTGAAGCTCGAATCAAGGCTCAAAAAAATCCATGACATAAATTCAAGGCTCAAATGATTTATGTGTTGAAGGAATTCGAGGCTCAAACGTATGTCTTTCTCTACTTTCTCTCAAGTGCAATTATTCATCTAATTTGACTTGGCGGACATAGGGAGTAAATCATTAGTTGTTATTTTTGTGGTTGAGGTTTTTTTAAAACTGTGAGGGTGGTGAGTTAGCAATTTTGAATATTTAGCAATTGAGATCATCAATTTTGATGCATTTATTTATTAGAGTGTGAAAAACCTATACTGTGAGCAATCTTATCTTCACTGATAGACTATACGAGCATATTCTTTCATCTAAATAGAAGTTTTGAATTAATTCGGGGATTTATGAGCTACAAATTTATTATGTGAATGTGGGGATGAAACATGCATTTTTTCTGTTGGATAAATAGTGAAATTTTCATTATGGTAGAAGTCTCATCCCATTTATTATCAACTATATAAATTTTTATCTATCAATTTATATTATGGTGGTTGGTTAGTCTATCAGACTTCTTTAAGAAATAATAAACAGAATAGTTATATTTGTATTTGTGTAGTAGAAACCTTAAATTTGGAGTGATTTTTATAGATATGATAATTTTCTGATTGCATGAATATTTCTGAGTGAAGTAAGGGTATTCCACTATGAAATTGTGACCTCACGGGAGTCGTTCTGTCTTCATAGAGGCAAGTATGTATAGGATAGATGATCTAAGGGTTTTTTTGTTTTGCCCATATTTTTTTGATATTTCTTGTTCATGTGTATAACTTCATTATTAGAAATTATTTATAGAAATCCCAGTAATCTCAAGGAGGGATCAATGTGTATTAGATGGCCTCCCTAGAATTATTTAGATTGGTAAATCTGATGTGACGGCCTCCCTAAAATCTATGGGATGGGTCAGTGAGGTGATTCTACATCCCAATATTCATGATATATATTCAAATATTTGATATACCATTAATTTAAAATGTAAAAATTCATTTTGGTGCAATAGTACATGTTCCAAAAAAAATTGAATGGATTTTATCAAATTCAATATATTAGAAATTATTTTTATGTATTCATCATTTTAGGACAGCATGTATTTTTTCCACCCATAGGAATCTCATATTACTATCCATGTATATAAAATGAATCTTTATTTAATAAAATATTTTTACAATACATTTTTAATATCTTATATTTGATTGAATGAGAGTTCATTATTATTGTTTCCCATATTTGGTATTCTTATTACTCCTTAGTTTCTTATATTGTATTTTAATTTGTTTAGAGGAATTAACAATCACTTTATGTGTGTCAAAAAATATTTATTATTACATTTTTTTTCTTGAGACTCATCCCTCGTCTCTTTTATAGTCAACTTTCATCCTTATAAACTTCATCACCATTATAGTTATTATTTCAATTTGATGCATGAAACTCACCCCCAATATCTTTTATGTTTCTTTTACTACTCTTAACATTAGTTATCCAATGGATTACTACTACTTAAATTATTTCAAGATACATTTGTACGTATCCATAAGATATGAAGTATGTGTTTCAAAAAACAAAATGAAATGATAAATAACATGTAGTTGAGTTCATGAGGGTGATAGTTTTTTATAAAATTCACATTTGAATGGATTTGAAGGACAACACATATCATAGTGGAGTAATTATTTTATTAATTTAAATTACCCATTTTGTTTAACATACTAAAATTCTATGAAATAATCAAATGTTGAGTCTTCTTTATTGGAACTTTCTATAACCTTAACCTTTGATCACGAATATATTATGTGTATATATTTATTGAATATAAAAAATTAATCTTTTATTAACCCTATATGATGGATATGAATTGTAAATTGATGCATTTTAATCATTTATCAAAAGAGTATGAATATGGAGTTATAGAGTTCATCATGTTTGCAAGAGATCAAGCATATGAACCTTCAAAAATAATCTATACTTGTTTACATTTTTTTATTCAGGAAACATTATAATGAAATAGTTGGAAGAATACTTGATTTATCACGGAATAGATCATATCTATAAATTTTTTAATTAACATGGGAAAAAACTGAATGTGTACACTGTTTGGGATGATACTATGATTTATGGATCATTCGATATGAATACCAGTGTAAAAGATGATGGAGATCACATGAATGAAATGAAAATGGAAATTGAAGATGACCTTCGTGATTTTACAATGTTGTTTGAGGAGTTAAATAGTTATTCCAAGAAACCACTATATGATTGTTTTACTAAATACACAAAATTTTCAAATTTATTGTAGTAATATAATTTGAATGCTGGCTGTTGAAGGAGTGACAACAGCATTACATAACTACTTGGTCTTTTGAATGATATGCTGGTAGTTGATAATGAACTATCATGCCAAACAAATTATGCTAAATGAAAGTTACATTCAATGGGAATGATCACTAAACAATTCCATTCATGTCCAAATGATTTCATATTGTTTTTCTAGGATTATGTATAATGCATAATATTCCCTAAAGATGGTGGATATCAATATAAGAAAAATGAATCTTGTCCTTCAAAATTTGTGCAGTAATTTCTTATCTTTCCATGTTTTAGAAGACTATATGGATTTTAGGAAATCGAGAGAAAATTTACAAGGGATACATATATAAGAATTAAATATAAGAACCTATTTCATCCATCATATTCTATTATATGGATGAAAATTGATTATTAGTAATTCAAATTTGTAAATGTGTTTAGAAAAATTCATATCACATTATCTATAAGTGGTGTAAATCATTTTTTGTTTACATATTAATGTTCATATTGCATGTCCCTTCATGTTGTAAAATTAATAATTACCTCCATGGTTATGCATGAAGTGAAAATACTTTCTTTTTTCTCTTCTTAAATCTATAAAGAAGAAACCTAGTGATGTTATTGATGTCTACATGGATCCATTGATTGAAGATTTTAAAATGATGTGGGATATATGTGTTAAAATATATGATGCTCATAAAAGTAAATTATTCAAATTTAGAGTCATGTTGTTTGGGATGATAAATTTTTTCCCAACTTATGGATATTTAACAGGCTATATCATTATGGGAATGTTGGGGTGTCACATTTATGAAAAATGCACATACTCAGTTAGGTTGAAACATTCATGAGAAATGATTTTTAAGACATAAAAATTATTTACCTCGATGACATAAATATCAATCCTGGATGATACTATTCAATGTGAATATTGAAAAATGTTCAAAACTGTATCCAGTAATTGGGTATCAACTATAAAATAAATTAAAAGATATTGACACTTTTTTGGTAAAACATTTTTGAAAAACCTTAAAAATAATGTTTGAATAAAGGATAAATTTTATTTCAATTATAATATGGGAATTGTTTATATGATAGACATTTTCTTATTTTAATTCATGTATAAAAATAAATATTTTATAGTGGTATTTTCACATTGATAAATATTCCTGGAAATATGAAGAATGGCCTCAAGGTTTGGTTTTACATGATTAAAATGGGGATAAGGGAAGAGATGGCACCTATGAAGGGTAAAAGATTTATTTCTCTTCCTATAGTAGCTTAAACTCTATCCAAATAGGGAAAAATGCTATTTTTCTTCTCCTTAATAGTATAAATGTTTCACATGGGTATTAAAATAATATCAATAATTTCATTTCAAGAACTAATTTGATGTTATAAGGACTAAAATCACATTCATGTCATGATTTGATGGAATATTTAATGCATGTTTCTTCCCATTGCATTATGCCTCAAATTGTACCACATAAATTAAACAATGTACTTCTTTTTCAAATATTGATGGAGTAAAGTTATTGACCCATGATTTTTTCCACCAAGAGTAATTTATTTTTAAAAATAATATGTAAATTAGATATTTTTTTCCTAAAACAATTCTTTTATATAATAGTCCACATGATGGTTCATTTGGTTAGAGAGGTTAAAGAATGGTGTTCAATCTATTATAGATGGATGTACCCCATTGAATGTTATATGAGGATTTCAAAAGGTTATTCCAAGAATCAATGGTGTCTATAATGTTTTATAGTATAATGATAAATTGTTGATGAATCTATTAAATTATGTACTGATTACTTATCAGATGTTCACAACAACAGTCTCCCAAATTCTCCTCACATTCAAAGCCTTATCGATGAAGGAATTTCTGAAAGAAATGTTGTTACAATTACCTTTACAGAGTAGTAACACGAGAGCATTAACATTTATCATAGTAGTGAAGATGTGGATCCATACATGGAATCCCACAAATAAATTCATAGACATTTGAATCTATATAGGGTTAAAGAACGGATATCAAATACACATAACTGCAGTTTATAGGATTGTTCTAAGTTTAAATTGATAAGGTGTTATTTAAACATATAAATTCAATTAATGATTGAAGTAAATGGATATCCAGGGGACCGAATGATATTTTTATTTCTAACCCTGGTTTTTTAATTAATGGAATTATTTTCCATTCAATAGAACATGATGAATGTTGTACGATGAAAAATAGTGGTGTTACACTTATGGCTGAAGTGATACACATATTTGTTTCCAAGAATTAAAATCTTATTTTTGAAAAAATTTCATATATTGACATTATCAAACAGATATAAGAGGTGGATTAAACAACATTTAAATTGTTTATTTTCTACAAAAAATGGGTTCACACAATCAGTGTAGTAAATGTTCATGAAATGGGAATCATTAAATTGAATATTAATTTGGAAGGGAAAAGGATGATCCATTTATATTGGAATCACATGTAGTGTATGAATTTTATGTCTCTGATCCAAGAAATAAGAATTTGTTGGTTTTCCTTCTGAGACTAAAAAAAATGTCGAGACCAATGACAATTCATTCGGGATAAACCTTTATTTAGAAGATCACAGTCAGTTAATGTCATTACTAATGTAGATAATGTCATATACCTTATATGGGACCAAAAAAGGGATTTTTATTCTTGATACGGGATCCAAATCCATGAATCCTTTTAAAAATGAATGAGTGTTCAATGAGAGGGTAAAAATGTTTTTTAATATACAAGGTTTTTCTTATAATATTATATGTTCTCTAATTTTATATAATAATATAAAAAAAATTAATACTAAGTCATAGTGATTTTATATTTTAGTAAAATGATTTAAAATTCATTTGAGACACGTAAAAGTCATCCACACCACAATCTGACACATGATGTGTCCCATATGACCCATTGGGCATCTTTTTTATTTAAAATTTATATCAATTTTTGGAAAAAGAACAATTGAAATAATCGATACAGATAAATAAATTATAATTATTAAATACTTTATTAAATTGATCCACATGTCATTTGGGATGTGTAGGAAGTAGTTGCACATCAATCCAATACACAATGTTCTCGGTATGACTGAGTGTGTTCATTATCAGTTTAAAAATGAGATATTAGATCAAAAAGAATAAATCACTAAAAAATGATAAAACACACTTGGATTTTCATGATAATTTATGAAATATATTCATAATTCATTTTTTATGATCAAGAATAGGTCTCACGTCGAACTGATATATGATGTGATCTGTATGAGTCAAAGTGCATGTTTCAATTATAATATAACATTATAGTAAAAATGAAAAGTGACATAATAATAATAGATAAAAAAATTCATATTGTTTATATAAATTATGAAAATAATCTATATTTCATTTTGGAGGTTTATGAAACAATTTCACCTAAATATTATGAACTGTGTGACCGGTACAACTCCAATGTTTCCTTTTATTTAAAACTAACATCAATTTTAGTGAAATAGACAACTAAACAATTCAAAACTAATCCAACTCATTTTAATTGTTTTGATACTTTACAAAATTGATCGATAAGTTATATTTTCTCTATAGGGAATATGCACATCTAAATCTCATAAACAATGTTCCCAGTATGACTCTAATTCATTATTGTAATTTGAAAATTGACATTTTAGTTCACAATTTAACTCACTAAAACAAATCAAACACGCTCAAGTTTTGTTGATTTTTTCTACAAATGATTCAATGGTCATTTGTAACATGTAGGAATTATTCTCATGTAAAATTGGTACATAATGTGATTAAAATTATTAAAAAATATTGTTTTTAGTTTAAAATGATATTTTATTAAAAAAATGCATATGTCATACTCCAAACCTAGCAAACATATTTTTATTATTTTAGAACATTTGAAAAAATATGTAAGTCAATCGAAACACTTAGTAATTAGCCTCACCATAATCCAACCAACAGTGTTTCTAGTGTGACTCAGAGTGCATATTTTCTTTCACATTTTTCATCAACTTTATAAAAATATACTACTAACCAACTCAAAACCCAGGAAATACCTTTATATTGTTTTGATAATTTATGAAAATGATCCATAATTCATTTTATATGCGTAAAAATCATCTGAACCTCAATCCAAAACATGATGTTCTCAGTATGACTCAATGATTTTGTTATCAATTTAAAATATACATTTTAGTTCATAATGTTTCACTCACTGAATAAAAATCAAACACAATATTATTTTATTGATAGTTTTAGAAAATTATTCATATATCTTTTTTGACATATAGGAATTACTTTCATGTTAAACAAATATACAATGTGATCAGAATTAGTCAAAGTTCAGGTTTCTAGTTTAAAATGACATTTTAGTAAAAAGAACAACTGATGTATTGAAAACTGAACAAACACATTCATATTGTTTTGATACATTATGTGAAAAATCAAAAAGTAATTTGAGTTTTGTTGGAATTAGTCAAACCTCAATATGACGCACTGTGTGATCTTCATAACTCCATGTACATATTTTAATTTAAAATTGACCTCACTTTTTGTAAAATTAACACTTCATGTTAATATATTTCATTATAATATTATTATCAAATGAATTATTTTATTATATACGTTCATACTTCTTCTTGAGTGGGGATGGTTTGTTATGAAATAGTATAAGTAGGTTTCATGATTAAAAGTCAAAGGAACACTGATGTTTTTGATTATCTGTATCAATTTTTTTGTGTAATTGTATAAATAAATGTTTTAAATGTTTAGAATTTTCATTATTTTTTTTAAATTTCATTTCATTTATATTTTTTTTATTTCTTTTTTTGTTGATGTCTGTTGTGTTTTTTCTGTAGTAGTAAACTATTACAACACATTTCACTAGTGCTAAAATGTACTATTGCAACACACTATAGTATGTCCCTTCATCAGCCCTTTTAAATGAACTTATAAAATAACAATTTATCAGAACTTTTATAAGTATAGATAAATGGTGTGTTTAGAGAAACTATGTAAAATCACTGATAAATGTGTACCTTTAGCAGTTCTTATATATGTGATGATAAAGGACCAATTTATCAATGTTTTTTAGTTCCTATAAAGGGACCCTCAATCATCTATTTTTGGAGCTGATAAAAGTCCATGGGTCTTAATCTCTCTTAGGTAGTTATCCCTCCTCTAATTCTGATAATTTTCCTTTCTAGAAATGTTATAGAACTATTTTTCAGTAGTGTGATATGATGAATTTTTAATATCTAGTGGAACAAATAATATTTTTTTCATAATAAGATGTTGAGACCTATATCTCCCTCTAATTCAATGGGTAATGAATTATATCTCATGAGATAAACATTACTGGAATGGGGTGTAAACCCATTACAGTAAGGTTGTTTATCATCTATGATGATCTTGGTGGTGAACCATGATTACAATGATGGGTTGGGGAGTGAACCCTTGCACTATGATATCCTTGGTAGTGAGAATTGAATACAATGGAATTGATTATCTATGTTATGTGTATGACATAAATTTACATCTTATTACAATTTTATGCTCTCATTGATCATGTTCTTTTCTTCCCTTTTAAGGAATGTGTTTTGAAATTACAAAAAAAATCCATGAATTAATATTATGATATTTTACATGAAGGGTATTTTTTTAAAATGTTATGATATTATTCTCAAACAATTATATTGGTGTCATTCTTATGTATCTCCCTTATTTACCTTTTCTAAGAATCATATATCACCCTTTCTTATGTTTCCAAACAAATGATATAGAGAAATTTATTACTTATGATATGTCTAATAAGGGTGTTGGTTATGATGATCATCATGAAAGATGAAATAGAATTCCTATGGAAGACCTTTTTTTGTTTCCATGATTCCAAATACACTAAATTGTTTTCCCTCATGTGTTTGTTTATGTAATGTAACAATTATTCATTATATTATTGTATTATCTTATTTATATAATCCTGGGGTGATGAATTTACAATAATTTGATAAGGAAAAGATAATGATTATATTAATAAACTTATTAATGAAATTAAACAAGTACTAATATATTCAATACCACATAAGAAAAAAATGGAATACTACGTAAATAAATTACATGGGAAAAACTAAGGGACCCAAATAACCTTAGACAATCTCCTTGAGCTAGTAACATCATTATAATTCACTATGTCCCTCCACTAAATCTCATATGTAAATAAATATATTTATAAGAGTAATAATATATACATACCTAGTAATATCCTACGCAAAACCACTCATCAAATTTCAGGAATATCATACTAAATGTTAACATATAAAAACATAGATCAAATAATTAATAAAATTACAAAAAATAAATTTCTAAACTCACTACAGCTAATTCTCTGAATATAATATATAATTAGGAAATATATCATTAAAATCATATATATATATATATATATAATGGCCCCACACATCCATTATCATATTAAATGAGTAACCTTATCCACAATATCACATCTATAATATATTATATATCCATTATAATTCATACCATAGATTCACATAATCACCTCAAAACCAAAAGGACATAAGAAAAACCACTATTTACCATCAAAAGCACATCACCTTCATATCCCCATAATCACATAGAAAAAAAATCTATTAATTCCCTTGTAAATTCACACTACACCTTAACTCATTAAATCTATTGTATTTATACACATTCAGTAATCACAACATTTGCCTCACAGATTAAATTATATATATACATTATAACTTATGATTCCAAAATCCCTATATATATTAATTTCATAACGTTGACCCAATTTATCCTGTATGAGTGCAAATACTATAATAATAATCATCAAAATCTTAAATATTCCCACCTACCATACTATGTCTATAAGGGAGAGTGATGTTATGGGAGTAAAATTTCGTCATAATCCTTGATGATATGGATATTGGGAAAAAATAGAGATTCCAATGCTAATTATGGAAATCATTCAAGTTATCTAACTCAAGAGTTGAATATTTCTAAATAAAAAAACTATAAAAATTACAAAACAGAATATGACCATAATAGGGGAAACTATCAAACCTAAATATCATCTATAATATGAAAACCAATTAAAAACTCAAAATACAAGACAAACTAATAATCTACTACCCACTTATACACTAGAAGATTCATTATTAAATATTATACTATCTTATTAATATACTACCAATTATCACATTAAATCATGTTATGAAATATGGCATAAAAGTTTTATTATGAATCTAATGTCAAGGGATTTAATATTCATATTAAAATTAACAGTTATAATAATTAGATTCATTACATCATAAATTATTTTCATTAAATTTAATCACATTTTAATCCCAAACCATGGATAATACAACCCACATAATGACATTAATATCCATCATTAATCAATTATTTAGATCTATTCATTTAAAACATTCCAATCAATAATTACAGGCACAATAATACATAGTTACAGTAATGATAATATACTAATTAAATAAGAAATTATAAGAAAATTTAAAATATATAAGAATACAAGAATAATTTATATTAGTGTTCTAAGGGATACTTATTAATACAACTTAAAATCATGACATCGTCGCTAACTTCATTCCACATCATCCAAACCATCCCACCATCTACCTTTAAGTTATAATAACACGAAAAAAAACATTCGAAACTCCATCATTTCCATACAATCTAATCATACCATATTTATATCTTAGTCATTATAAGGTTGCTAATATCAAAAAACATATTGTAGGAAAATCATATTACAAAAAACAAAAAAATAAATAATAAAAACTACTAAAACTAATGTATTAAAACATAACACAACAAATGAATTTTCATAATATTTTAGTAGATTTAAATAAAACAATCCTCATAATTCCTTGATGATAATTAATTCAATTAATAATTAGTATTATTTAATAGAAAAATTAATATAGTATAATGTCATCAAATAAAATAAAAAATTAAAATATATATTCTCCATAAAATAGTTATCAAATTATGTAGTTTCCAAAGAATAATTATAACTTATATGAAAGCCTCATTCTATTCCCCTTATCTTACCATATTCATGTTGTTCAGAAAATTTATAAAGGATAAATATTAAATATAAAAAATTTAAATCATAGTTCCAAGAGTTCATACAACATAAAATATTTCATGATCGAATTCTTTGAATAAAAACACAATTAAATGTGATTTTGATGGAAATATTTGGCATGCCTCTGCCTTCATGATGGTCTAGTGTGAATATCATTGTTGGACTTCATTCCAAAGGTATGTGGTTGTTGAGGTTTTTTCAAGTTACTCTTTAGGGAGTGTGTTGGTCGATAGGTGGGTTTTTTGAGCCCGTCAAAAAAAATTAGGGTATTATTTCCTATAATTATACTCCATTAAAGATTTTTTTCCATGTTTTGGAATCATTTTTTTTCCGGTATGATACCATATTCCCATGTACTAGTAGTTATAAATTAGCATGCATTGTGGTAAATATGTATTTGTATCACATGGTCTCTAAACATATTCTATAATAGTTATTACTGATTAATATAATGGGAATATAGTTTAAACCCACATAGTAATGCACTCAATAGTTTATTTCTATAATAGAAAGTTGTACATATTGGTGGAACCATGATCAATCCCTTGAGAAGGTATTTCTATATATCCCCATGAAAGGGATCATACCAGATGCATTTCAAGTCCACTTAATTGGAATAATCATACCTTCTAAGGTTATGTGACAAGGCCCAATACATGAAGTTAAATTTTATATAGTATGTAAGACCAGATAAAATATCCCTACTGAAATTCATTAATGGAATTACACACAACCCACCCATTAAATATAATATTAAATTGGTTATTTCTCAATGAGTTTTAATATGGTGATAACTCAAAATGGAATATGGGTATATGGTTGGAGGATGGACTTCACCAAATTATGGTCTGTGATAATGATATTATAATTATTGGAGATAAAATTATTCTCCTAGAAAATAGGGGTATAGTTTTATTTGGTGTATGATCTAATGAGTGGAAATACAATCATGAGAGGAATTTGGTCAAGTGAGGAAGTATGTATGTGACATAATGAATAATATGAAACCAAAATAAAGGTATTAAGGTTGTTGATTTTGGTATTTATCCTTAGGAAGGATTCATTTGTATACATATTCACAGGAATTAAATCCTCCAATGTGAATAGTTTGATGCCATATGTTTGGACCATTCCATAAAATTAAACATCACACAATAAGTTCATTTTAATTCAAATTTACATTCTATAAATAAGTCATTGGACATTAATTTCATGAACATACTTCAAGGAAAACAATGTAGTGAAATTTATAGAAATATATGATTGTTCATGTATGGGGCTTCAATGAATGGAAAATTAGGGATTATACATGATATGGGGCTTATGAAGCATGTTAATGGAATGATAATCATAGATCCCTATGAAAACATGAGTCATTTAATATATGGTAAATAATATATTATAATTATCAATTACAATATAATAGGGCCAACCATTTGATTCAAAATTGTGATTATTCACTAGAACATCCTATAATGAATATTTGTGGATTATTTAAAGTACCAAAAATAGGAACTATCTTGGGTCATATACTTGAAAAGGAAACTCATCCTACAACCTTCTTTCCATTTAATAGGAAGGGTATAATATTTAGTTAAAAGAAACATATATACATATAATAAATGAAAAATAATTACCATGTGAGGGCTTCTCTAAAGGGAATATAGACCTTTATGGATGAAATATTGGGGTTACACATTAGATTTTCCCATTTTAGTATGACATGCATACATGAGTGGAGAAGAAATATATAATTGATCCTTAAAATAAAACTGTAGTATCTTCTTAAAATGGACCCATGATATCAATGGAAAAAAAATTGATTCCCCTATTTGTTCAACCTATATGGGAGGATGATTCCCAACCCCCATTTTATCAAGGTAATCCATGTCTAAATGGTTGTATACAAGTTTTTATGTCCTAGTATCATGAATATTGAGGACTTTAGAATTCCTAGATAATTGAATGTCCATATAGGACACACTGAGAAATGAGACTCTTTACTATTTATCCCAGAATACAGATAAGACCATAGTATAGAAGAAAAATAGTGTGGTTCTCCCTAGTGGGAGTCAACAATGGCCATTAACCTAGTAAGGGGGAGAAATATTCTTCAGACTAATGAGGGTGCACAATAGGATTATCCCTACTGAGGGATAGTAAGTGATTTATTCACGTGATTCCCAAATTAAGTTGAACCCTAATGGTAATAGGGATAGATGACATTCTTTCTAGACCGAAAAGGGGATTGGTACACCACGTTAGTAAAGGGTATCCATTGGTGGATTTGTATGAGTGGTAAAAAAGTTATTTTTTTAAGAAGATTATATTACCCTATCATTTAATAACTTGGGATAATGTGGTTCCTTTCATATTTTTATAATATTAATAACCCTTATGTAACTTAATAACCCTTTAATTATATAAATTTCCCTACATTGTAGTCCCAAACAAGCCACCTTAATGGATTTGATGACTTGGGTATGAAACTAGGTAGATAAAACATTCGAAATATAACATCAACATAAAAAAATAAAAAATATGTTTCCCAATGGTCTTAGTTATATGAAAAATATATTATCCTAACTGATGGTCAATTAGCGGGCATGTTGGGTGTGAAATTGTGACGTTCACATGAATAATATAGAAATAATTTTTGTATATAGGATGACTTGAGTGGACCTATATGGTGATGTTTAGGGGGTCTGGGCGAAATTATGGTTCCTCCTTGAAAATTTAATATCAATTTTTATGGTTTTTTCATTTTTAGTGAATTCAACCTTTTCTAAAAATAGATTGAAAATAAATGGACCTTAAAAAGAATGAATTTGATTGGTGGAATAGTGGATTTAATCCTAATATAAATTTGACACTAGAATGAATAAATTTCAAAAATGGGAAGGATTTTTTATTAATGTTTCCCAAGATCACAACAGATGTATAGATTAGTGTGTCATACAATTTATCCATGAAATTATTTCACACCAATTTCATGTGTTAATACCCATGTTAGTTCCTATAAATATTGTGTGGGGGACCTTTTCATATACCTTTTCGCAGCGTAGGACGATCTACATATGTATATACATATTAGTTCCTCATAATTCCTTAAGGTACACACACATATAGAAGGTTCTCTCTTGTTTTACCACATTGATTCAATGGCATGGGTCGATGAATGTCTTGAATGAAGGCTCTGGCCATTGATCATGCATGAGGTACTTGGGTGAAGTACTTTCATGAATGACTAGGAAAAACAATTCTCAGAATCAATTTATACGTATTAAAACCTTCTCCTAATGGTTCTTTACATTCCTTGAATTCCCCCCATTTTGGTTTCCTTATTTATATGTTTATTTATAATGAATAATTTTCTTCTAAACATATAATAATGTCTCAAACATCTATCAGTTTTTTGAATGATGAAATCACCAATCAAATAAAGGAGATTCATGGGATTATTTGACTGGGAAACAATTGTGAAGGTGATTTACTCCATCCATGCATTTTGATAATCCTAATTCTATCTCAAAAATATTGAACCATGTTTAATATTCTATCATTATATGTATATGGACTCTTGACGAATGCTATTATCAATAATCTAGACACTTATATGCCTCACTCTTAACTGAATATGTATCCCAGCATTACATGATTGAATATTTATGCTAACGGAACTTATATCAATGAGTAAGGTACACACCTAGTTTTCTTGATGTATCATAGAAAATAATTGTAGTCACACAACATCATATTTCATAAATTAATAATCTTTATTATTCATCCACATTTCCATATTCTTATACCGACCAATTGAATTTATGGAATGAAGAGTGATATTATTATAAAATAGGTGATGTCAGTCATGAATAGATTTGTGCATACTAGGTGTGTAATACATGTGTTGAATTCCAAGATGAGCATGAGGAAGACACCTCTTATGAATTTATCTGGATCTAATAAATTTGTTCATTCATGGACTCTAATATAAATCCAATGAAATTGAGAATATTTATCAAATTGAGTAACACCTTCCATAAACCATATGTAGAACCCTATATTATTCCATTGGATTAATTAAATGTATTAGAGGAATCCAACCATCTGGATATATATGATATATTCATCCCTATCAGGGTTATTTGGGAGGATGGTGCGTAGATTCCCTTGTTTTTCCATGAATTGTTGAAGTTGTCCTTGGAAATCATGGGAATTTACTCCATCATCCATGATTTGATATCTATTTTAAATTATTAATAAAATTTTACATGGATTCACATGGTAGGGGGTTGAAAACCCAATGCTCTATGGGGTACCCCATGTCAAAAAATTTGGGAAATCCCTAAAAATATTATCATATACTTTAATAGGGGTAATACAAATTGTGAGTTTATGATGCTAATCCAAACATTCCTCCTCTCACATGACTATAGGGGTATTTAGTGATGTATTTGATGACTTATATTCACCTATTTAATGAATCCCATAATGGTTTTAGGCCTAGATCATTTTTCCTTGATCCACATTTTGAAAAAGGTGAACGTGTGGGGCTGAAGATAGAAATTCTAAAAAGTATCTATCAGTTATTTTATATAATATACTTAGGGAAGAACCCTTTCCACATTTCATAACTTTTTCATGTATTATTTGGACAAATTATAGTGCATTTTTTTGTATATTCTCTCTAGTTATGTTAGCATCCTAAAGTGACTATTTCACCCATTTATATAAGTATTCTCTAGAATTATTCCTTTATATCTAATGCATGGGTAAACTAAAATTATTATGAGTGTATCCTATGAATTTAAATTCTTTTGATATGGTTATACAACCATAATGATTTTTTTTACAATTATCATGTACTGAAATGTAATATATATTAATAATCCCACCAGTTCAAGAAGGGTAGATGTGATACAAGCCTAAGGAATCATTAATAATAATAGAATTTTAATAATTTGGAAGAGATCCAATAATGTGGTAAATGTTTAATAAGTTATTATAGCTCCCCTTACTGGTATGGAAATCGGCAGTTGAGTTACCTTCCTCCAATGGTATAAACTTTCAGTGTCATAGTGATGTTAGAGGTTACCTTTTTGAATGGCCTAATTTAAGTACCTCATGGTCTTGAATTTTTTGAGGATGAAGTTGACAATGAAATTAGATTCTGATTGAACGATGAAGAAGGGGATGTGATTATCATGTTAGTTTTAGAGACTGATGAGGAGGTATTTGGATTAAGCTTTGATGGGTGTGCTCGGGTTGTAATGAGCATTGAAATCCATAACCATAGAGACCTTGTCATCACAGACTATCCCAACAGCTCTCAGAGAGTATTTGATGCATGATCCGTCTACATTGATCTTGAGATAAAGTTTTAGAGGGTTCCATTTCACCCAACTCCCTTTCCCCATGTTGAGTCTGCTGATATACTTGATTGACGCTGACATCACACTATAGAGAAGATCGTGGAGCTCCTCCATAAATTCCATAAGAGGACCCTTCAAAATTTTGTAAGGCCTTCAACTTATTTCACAATCTTTCTTTTGAATTTCTCATATGTCATAAAACACTTATGTACATTCCATGCCACCAAGAATACTCACATGATGATAGTTTTTAGTTCCTTGGAACTGTAAGGAGATTAATTCTTGCTCACTTCCATGGTGTTCATGAACTCACATCCGATGGCAAACCAAATTCCATGAGACTTATTACCGGTCACATTCAATGAATAGATTCCATGCTGACCTGGATTTTGGATTCATGTGGAACCATCAATTGGAGGCAATGTGAAAATATTTATTTTGAACATTTTCATACATCGGGATGACTCTATAGTGAATCTTCCAAACTAGGATGTTCAAATTCGTAGGAATCACTTTGCACCAAAGAAGGATCGCCCACATATCATGCCCCCACCTATTGTGGATTAATGTTATGAAGGAGTAAGAACTAAAGGATCTAGATTCTGAATCTATGTAAAAAGACATATCAGGGTCATCATGAAGGATAATTTTGTTGAACATGTTTCTTTGACCATCTTAAAGAGTTGTAGAAAATGAACACAACATTATGTTGGGTATGGTTGAAATAGATCTTCATCATAGGGAATCCATCAAAGTGGATTTTGTGGTCGGGCCAGTTGACTTTCTATTAGCATATGTCACATCTACCAATCAACTATATGGTCTTCACATAATGTATAGATAGATATACATCCATTCATTTGGCCAAACAACTATAAGGATGATTTCTCTAGCTACACCAATCCTCCTCATACAGTTCGTTGATTAATCTTCCCCACAAAGACATTCCTTCAATGATATAACAATCCAATTTTGCGTGAATTCCATTCATTCTCTATGAAGCATTGTAGAGATAAACTCCTTCTTTATTGTGTGGCATGACCACCCGGTGCCATGAATCCCATATAAACTTTCCCTCATGTATGTTGACACATATGAAATCATTCATAATTTTTACAATATGAGTTACGGTCCCATTAAGAGGTATGATAGCAGAAAAACCATCCATCAGTATAGGAATAAAAATGATATTAGAAAGTGTGATCCTTCCCCAGAACTAGAGGAACATGTTCTTCCAGTTGAATATGTGGGTCTTGATTCTGCAGATCAAGTTATCAAACTCCAATTTCTTAATGTTTCCATTAGATAAAGCAACACCAAGGTATTCCATTGGGAGATATTTCTGCCCAACCTCTCCTATATGTTCTAGGCATGCTAAATTGAGAAATATATTGAATAAAAAATGCTCCTCTATGATTAATTCACATGTTACCCACTCTATCTTCTATAACTCTCTATAGTATTATTGAATCCATTAATTTATCTTGACCATACATACATAAAAATAAGGATGTTATATATATACATGAGGTGTTTCATAATTCTAGATCGGTAATTTTTTCTCTTTAGAAGAATGTGTCCACCAGAAATCCTTCTACTAATGATCCATTAAAGCTCATCATGGGAATGTATAAACATTATAGGAGAGATCAGATCCCCCTGTCTTTGGTCACAAACCGAATTAATGAAACTAAATCATCTTCTGATAAGAACCACATAGGTACAAGGATTGTAGAATCATCTAAAGATCAAGTCTCGTGACCATAAACTAAAACCATTGTGTTGAAAGGCGTTCAGAACGAACCATAATCATATCCAATGTTAATCATTTCCTAGGTCAATCTTGATCATAATATATTAACCAGTGCATTTTCTACAATGTCCATCCACTACCTCCTTCAAAATCCAAATAGCTCCTTGTACATTCTAGCCCGACATGGAGTGATGGTGTACATTGGAGATAATCCGACGGAGTAATTGGATTATCCTTTGGTTGATTATGTCTTCCAGAATATTTTAAGTAAAATTTAAAAGGAAAACTGGTCTACAGTTTCCCATATATGTATTCTCTTTATCCTTGAGAACAATCACCACTTTTAAAGTTAATATATCTCTAGGACAGAGGCCTCCTCTAAAATAATCCTTTACCACCTGAATGATATTTTCTTTAATGAAATCCCCTAAAAATATATAAAACAAACCCATAAATCCATGTAGAACTAGGGGATTTTTGGTTTCAAGGAAAGAATAGCCTCTTTGATCTCCAGCTCATTGGGGATACATTCTATCTTAATGTTCTCATTCTCATTGATCAGTCCAGGTATATTCTGCAAGATGTTTTTTGCAATGCCAGGTTTGTAGGAAAGTCATCTCCTGGGTCGTGAGGACCTGTAAGCAGGTTTATGAAATAGTATTCTTCCATAGTTCCCACCAAATCAAGGTACCCTATATATATCCCATCTTCTACGAAGAGGATTAATTTTTTTCTCCCTATTCTCCTTGCTACATCCATTGAAGAAACTGGTGGTTCGATCTCTATTACTAAGCCAATGGGCCCTAAAAACGTCTCTTACCACCTTCACAATATTCGTAAGTTTCACTCCAAGAAGGTTATCTGTATTTATCATCCTAGTGAATATCTTGTCATCCCATTTCTACTATAGATGGGATTCTAGGTTTAATATCTATCATTTGAGGTCCTCGATAATATTATCATTATTTTTTCATTGGATGATCCACTCTTGTAGGTGGGATCTGAGACTATGGAGCTTGTTGCTAAACCTAGACTTATCCTTTACAACTCCAGGCTGGTTCCACAAATCTTGGATGTCCGGAAGAAATCCCTCCTTTTGATTCCATATTTCCACGAAGTATATATTCTTGTCTCTTGTATTTTCCCTTTTTAGGTGAATCAGAAGAGGATTGTTATCAACTAAAACATGTGGTAAGTGATTAACCACTATCCGAGAGAAAGAATCCACACCCTAAATTTTTGAGAGACAGCGATCCAGCCTGCTCAAAATTCACCAACTAGATTTTTTGTTGCACCACATAAAATGATCTCCCATATACCCCATATATATCAATCAATTATACATCACAAATTCTAGAAAATAATTCAGGGAGAGTTCTTATTACAATCTGCTTCTGTTTTTTTTTCTAAGAATCAGTGATGGAGTTCCAGTCACCAGTAATGAACCAGGGTATTTTTCCAGGATTGAAATCCAAGAGTTGTTTCCAAATAGAAACCCTATCATTATCCTCGCACCTAGCATACAAAGCCATTAATATGAATTCATATCTATTTGAAAAAATCATATTAGTGATGTTTTGAGATGATACATCCACCTTTTCCACAATCAAGTATTTATTCAAGAAAATACAAATGTGGTTATTTCATAGGTTACCATTCATTGTATTGTAAAAACGCGTTTTTCTTGCCATCACTTCTATCTGAGTAACCATCCACTTATTCTAATGAATTGACGGTAAAGGGACTTTGTATTTATGAGGTTCAGATGAAATAAACTCAAATTTTTTCAATGAACCATGTCCTCGATCATTCCAATCAATAGAGGTAGATATTAAGAAATAATTGTGTGGACCTTTCAGCCCTCGAGTAATAGCTGAGGGGATTCATGGGGTGATCCTTTGAACATTTCTTATGCCATGGATCACATGATCATTCAATCAATCCAATTCATCTGAAGGGATATGGTTGGAGAGTCTGAGGGGTCCTCAAATCAATTGATACGATCTAGTACAACAAAGTGTTTGCCCAAGAATCAAAGCAGGACAAGAGAGGATGGCAGGAACCCATAAGAGAAATCAAGAAACCCTTTGATATCAATGATCTTATGGGCCCCAGAGAGGGATAGGGATGAAAAATGTGGTGGGGATAGATTAGGATAGTATGTATAATACTACATGGGATCCCCCTCCAAATCGGGAGGAAGGAAAGGATTATTGGAATCTAGGGACTTTGATGGAGTGTAGGTGGTCGGCATATATAATTCACTCAATGAGATCTAGGGTCTAAGGCCACATGGATAGAATTTGGTAGATGGAAGAATGGGGAATGCTCTAACCTATCCACCAAAAGCAGCATGGGGGACTCCGATAGTATATGAGGACACATAAGAGGAATAAACTCAAATGACTTCGAAGGTGGGATGTGAGCTAGTACAATAGGATGCAATGAAGCTAGCTCCATACAAGCACAAGGATCCAGAATCTCCTACTCCGCCCTGGATCGGGAACTAGAGACAAATATGCAAGAAGAAGGGTCCATGAGGCACCCCACCACACCTAAAGGTAGGCATTCACAATGATCAATAGTGTAGGATGGATGAGTGTAAATATGGGATGGGGGAACCATAAGAGGAGGCAAGGGAGGACAAAATACATGAGGAGAACCTAGGATATTATCTGGAATAGAAGGAGATGAAGACAAGGCATGCACATAATCTTTTGGGAAGCTCAGTGGGGGATCTTAGACCAATTTAGCCTTACCTTTAAGTGAAAATTTTCAGATACACCCATAATCTATATACCACTGAAGCCCATAGACCCATCAAATGCTCGGGGAGACTGAAAGAACACTCATTACCACCAAGAGAATCCCTCTCCAGCCTAAACAAGGTCACACGAGGGAAGGGGAGATGTATGATCCATCTCCACACAGATGTGTTCCATCGAGAAGGAATCCATCATCTGAGTTACTTCATCTGAACATAGGAACCAACCATGCGAGTCTACGATGCGTTGAAGGATGTATGGGTTGAAGAAAGTCATAGGGAGGCCGAGGAGATTTTCTTATACCACCGCCGAGTTGGAGTCCTTCCAATGATGGACATCCTAAGACCATATGAATATGGAAAAACTCCATTCTTAGCACCTATGAGACTCAAAAGACCAAGAAAGAACAATGTATTCACAATAAAAAAAAAGTGTATACTGAAGGAATTGTAGGAGAATGATGAGAACGCAACCGTAAAGGACAGTTCCAAGTATCATAGGAAGGAATGGATGAATGAAATGTGGGGTTGTTCCCGGATGAACTGTGCTACCAAATACTAGTGATGGTAATCCTCTATGGAGCTGAGTTCATCCGGACAAAGTTCGACTGAGGGGATGCCATCCTCCCTCGCTGAGCATTGGGGTGGTAAAACAATTCTATATGTAAAAGGGATATGGGGAGGGGTCGTATATGTGTTTATGTCTAGACTAACAATATCAACCTTGAACAAACAGGGATCTGGTGCGACCACCAGCTCACCAACTATGGGAGATGAAGGGAAATCCAACTATGACCCCCGACAAGAACAAGATACGGCAGAGCCACACGGGAGACAGAAACCATGAATAATGATGTCCAAGGAAGCCACTCATGTTGAAATGAAATTTCATCACCTAAGTGTATCACTTAGGATAACATATATATATAGGTATTCTTAGATATCCTCCAATACTCAGGGAATTATAGGTAAAAATACTCCATGGGTTATCAAAAATTTTACATTAGTATTTCTAATAAATGGAGAAATAGATCACCAAGATATTGAATGTGATGAATCCACATAGTTTCAAAAATATATGTGATCATGAGATTTATGGAATCTTATGTGTGTGAGATTCAACAAAACCAAACCATGGTCCAAGAATATCAGGACATAATTTGTATAATGAAATACAATATCTAGCTATATATACTCTAACTATGATAGAAATACATAGAAAATTTATTATTTCAAAAGACACTTGGTATTTTTCTTTACTGGTCGATGATTCCTTTGAAAATATACACCATTATGTAGCCCGATTTCTGTATAATGATTCCTTAGATATTAGAGATTTATGGGTGATCCTCTATGTTTTTGTTCACATTACATAACTCGAAGATATATGTGCATCCATCTATTCTTTTTATGTAATGTACCCTATTAATGATTAATTTGAATGAGAGAGTTAGATATTCTTGTATATGTTTCTAAGAGTGAGATACCTAAAATATGGACTATGAGGGATATGATAAACCAGAGTACTACTGGTGTGGAAGTCACAAAATCTACAGATGGGTGGTAGGAATATTTGAACCCTGAGAATGAAAGTATCTGGATTGAGTAGTTATTTCTGCTGATAAACAACATTTAATGTGAATAATATTTTTAATATTTCCATGGTGTAAATATTGTGACAAAAATATTATATAATACCCCACGATTTCATATTATGTTGTCTATTTAAAGTAATTTAATAATTATATTGATGCAACACTGTCTTCGCTTGCGTTATACGCAAGATTGTGTTTCTGAAAAACAACAATGTTGTATTATAATTATTTAGACGATATATTTATTTATCAAATAAATGAATTGTAAAAAAATTCAAAATTTTATTTATAATGTTCATATAAATAAATCATATTTCTAATGAAATGTATAATTTTTGTTAAAATAGTTGTATATTTAAGAAAATATTTTATTAAAAGAATAACTTTTTTTATCCATTTGTGAACAATGATAAAAATAATTTTAGACACTCTAAATAATTTAATTTGGTAAAATAGACTTCATTTTTTAAATCGGAATTTCAAAATTAACTTAGGGTGAATTTTTTTATTTTTCTGAAAACATTGAATTTTTGATGAATAGTGAAAAATATTGTATAGTATATAAAAACCAACATTTTCATTTAAAAAATTGTTTTTAATTAAAATATCTCCTAATTTAAAAATATATACATAATACATATATTAGTTCAATGTAATTCATTGGAGTTATTTTATAATAAGTTTATATATATGAAATTTCATTGAACTTTTTAATGTCTTTCACCCACATTCTAGGAAAATTTCGAAATTTGCATAAAACATAATTTTACCATTTTGGGTAATTGAATTTCAAAAATATTACATACATGGCTGTCATCAGTATGTGAAATGTGGTTCAATATGATGAAAATTATTTTTTTGAATAGTAACTTTTGGATTTTACATACCGCTCTTAACGATAATAGGTTAATTAATGGTAAAAAATATTATAATAATTTAAATTGACCTCAAAACAAGTCATCATTCTATTTTATAAGTTTTTTACAACAAAAATCATCCTTAGGTATAAAATAACATTCTTTTTGATCCATTTGGGTAAGATTAGGACATTTATTATATTTTATTTAAAGAATAGTTTAATGTGTTAAATTAAATTTTTAATATCTAACCCATTTTTAATATAGGGTTACACCAAATATAAATTCGAATATAAATAGTCATTAGAAAGATAATGTTATTTAATATATCATGGTATTTTATTTATAATTTTATACAATAAATAACTAAAATTATTTATGACACAATGAGGATGTAGTAATTACCTTATTGATGAATAATTTAAACAATTGATATTAGAAATATTAAAATAAATGTAAATTCAAAATTTTGATGCCATACAAGAAATTTATATGTGAATATAACATGTTATGGTTTATTCAATTTTTTTTTTCAAAGTAATGAAGTTTTTATCACATTCACAAAAACCATATACTAAATAGTATCCAAATTGACATAAATGAGTTAAAATACTAATATTTATTAAAATTATATAATAGTCCTAAAAATGTAATATTTGGACAAATGATTTAAATATTTATATTTATATAATTAATGAACCACCCGAGGTTCTCTGGGAATTTTATAGTTACAATATTTACCTTGTATTATAGTAATACAAGAAGACATCATAAAAGTTAAACTATTTAACTAAGTGTTGAGTCAAAAAGATAAGGTTAATATGATGACCTAAATATGTATAAAACCGATTTTCTAGATGATTTAGACCTTTCCTCACCTTATAATAAAAATAAACCCATTTGGATCTATTAGAAACCAAAGATTAGTTTTATAATAAATTAATATTTCAAGATTTTCCTAAAGTTCCCTTCACCTCTCTATTAAAAGGGTACTTCGCCTTCTCTTGAATACACACCTATAGAGACATTTGGCTCAGCCATAACCTGCTAAAATATCCTCTCAAATACCCTCACTTAAACCTAGATTCCTTAATTATATCATAAATCAAACCTAAGGATCCATTTTATTCAAATCAAAAGAAAACACCCGAAGAAGTGGTAATTATTTTATCACCCCTTTCAATGTTCTTTTCTTCTTCCACTTAATATTTCTTTGTTGTTACCATAATAAAATATTAAATCTAGTAGCATATAATTAATTAAATGTTAATATAAATATGTTAAAACCATGTCCATTATTCGATACATCATATGAATCCAAAGTCACCATATGTGTGTACGTACGTCTTGCCGTATGCACATCATGGGGTAGTTTGTTATTCAAAACATAATTATTTGGAAGGGTATAATAATGATTATAATTGATGTAAATAATAAATATAACATTTTAATGATTATTTATATATAATATACCATCCAATTATATATTATTTCACCAGAAATAGAATGATATTATCACTCATTCGTATGTACGACCTATCGTCTTCGTGATGCGATGAGATCCACTCTTTACATTAACCATCCAAGAATGATTATATAAAAACATATTATTCATAATTATGAAATATATTACATAATATTACTATTTTAATGATATATATATATATATCCATATATGTCATTTACTTACCTCCATTCAAAAGGATAAGAAAATGGAATCATCGTTCATGCGTACGCTCGACCTACCATCTCCATGAAATGTGTATTCCATTTTATATATCTATCTATTATATATATTTATATTATGAATATATATGATATCTAACTCATATTATACATTCTGGAAGTAAGTAAATCTTGATCTATATAATATTATCTAGAATAACAATTCAAAACATGTATGATAAACAAAGCGATATTACCTGAAATGTTCCATTAACTTGAAAATGATAATAAATGTGTATTATAAAGACATAAAATAATCATATATGATATCATAAATAATATTATGATTCTGAAAAAAGTTAATAATCCGTTTAATAACATTATTCAGCCGTTTCATATACGTATGAAGACTATCAGATCTAAGGTAACGGTTAATTCCTCAATCTTATTATTATTAGAGATTGTTTATGTGTAAGTATTTACGGGGAAATATTTATAATCCGTGTCCATGATTCATAAAAATATTTTTAGAATGAATCTTTCAAGGTTTTATGGAAGGGAATCTTTAAATAGACCACCATTATAATTGTTTTTAATGATTTTTTTTCTAAATTTTTTAATTAATATCCATGATTTCCAAATTATGTTATGTATTTATTTTTTTAGACATGATTTTTTTTCAAAATGTTGATTTCATCAAAAAGTTTCAAAGAGGTATGGGGAACTTTGATTCATAAATCTCCTTTAAATAACATTATTTATAAATTCGATGACTGTTAAATGATTTCACGATAACGGGTATTCCTCTCGGAGAGTTTACTAATAATTTTCAACTTTGTCAACATCCTTTACTGGATATTATTCTTGATTTAGGTTGATTTATTATAATATAATCTTCAATATTTTATTGAATGACTTATGATATGTTTGACAGTGGATGTGTTATTTTTATACCATTCATGGTTTATGGTTGACGTATTGACAGTTCGTATGCTAGTTTTAATACGAATGTTTATGTTATGTTTCACCCTTTTCATATGAGGAGTACATCAGACTTAGTAAGTGTTGTGCGTGGCCCTCTATAGCCCCTAGATGCATTGGTATGTCTAATGAGAAAAACTAGTATCTTGGAATAAGGCCTTGACAGAATATTTATTAATGATCTTGGCACAAGGCCTTTACGTAGTAGTTATTATGTCCAACATTATGTATTCCCTCATTATGAATTTAGTTATTACAAGTGATTATTCGACTAGTAGTTATCCATGTTCATTTTATATGGTAATGTCTAATTTATTTTTCCATATTATGTAAAATTTTATGTTTAAAAGCCTATTTTTTATTATACATCTTTCTGTAAAAGATTATAGCTTCTGCTAATTCATTTACCCTTACTAAGAATTTAATCTCACTCCTTTATTATGTTTTATTTTCCTTGGATTCCAAGAAGTGTATTATGATTGTTATGTAGGGTTTTGATAGGGGAATAATGACATTATCAAAGTATTATTGATTATGTATTTTATGTTATAAATTGTAATACAATGTTCATGTATGTAATCTATTTTCCAAGAAATCTAAATGGATCGGTCTTTTGGGACATGATTCCTTGTAATCACTCCAATTTATTAAAATAATGCACCGAATTCGGTCTTCTAGGGTTAGGGAATTACAAAATCTTCATGGTATATATTGTCTGATTGAATTATTATCATTTATATATAACATCCTCTAGATTTAAAGGAATTATCAAAATGACATAAACTCATAAATTTCAATATATATGGAGAATTTCACATTCCACCCTCTAATACTGATGTTTGTGGCTGAAAAAACAAGTCTTCCACCATCTATTGTAAAAACATTGATAGAGTGAAAATCTATTTTCTAAAATGGTTTATAAGCATAGTTAGTTTTCAAAACCTACCTCAATTTGTTTGACCCGTATACGTCTTCAATCAGATACATTAATCAATAATTTCTCAACCATATGGAAGAATACTTGTGGTCAAATGACCATATCTGTGATGGGAAAGAAACTATTATTAATAACACAACTTTCTTATGTCATCCAAATTGAAGGGTAAAATTATGTAATGGAAACCAAAAATTTTTGTAATTTCATACAAAAATTTTAAATACACATTAATCTACCAGGTCTCGTTAAATATTCTATGTCTCTTCAAACATTGGATAATCGTACATTGTCTAAAAAATGAATAAACTCCTAAAAAATACTCGATAATGATGGAAATGTATCATGTTTAGATGAATTGTATGCCAAATATGCCATTGACCCTTCAACCATATCTGATGTCTATGAGCCTAAATTGGGTCTTCTTGAAGTGAAGAAAATGGATTCCATTTACCCATCAATTATAACTAAAGGAGATAGATATGAATCATGTCTTCCTAATGATAGACAAGGTACTCCTTCAATGTTTCAACCCATGTTTGGAACCCTTGTTATTATAATAAGGATGTATTTGTTGTGTGGGTCAGTCAAGGATCCCTTCCATGATAGGGAATGAGTATACTTTTATAGAAACCATAACCATGATTGGGATAACTATTAATGATTCCATTATAACTAAGGATGTGGCATTAAATTTGGTGAATTCATTTGTGTTTTTTTTTCAATAGCGGTAGAACTAACCACATAAGCTAGCATTTTCACTGAGATGGCAGAGTTTTCATATATTCATATAGTAACCATGTAATTTATTTACTAGATTTAAACTTGTTATATCATTCATAGTGTCATTATCACAAGAGATCATACCATCCCCTAATGATCCCACTTTTACATATAATCTTTTTATATATATGGTGGTTGGGTATATAAAAAAATACCTCCTCTCACCTAACATGTTTTGGGTCATTTAAATTTTAAATTATAAGATATTTTCTATATGATTTGAGGTAAATGTTATACTAGAGGAGATTCGAAATTTATATTAGGTATTTATTTAATTGAGATCAACTTGGTGAGTCATGTGTTATTTCCTTTGGTAGATCTAGTTCATGTAAGGAATTATAATGTAGATAGTGTCTATAGATGCATACAACCAAACAAATAAAATGTATAGAGAACTTTATAACAACATGGGTATGACAAATAGATATGAATTTGTTCCAAATTATATCATAGAATGGGATAGGTTTTCATGTTTTAATGTCTTATGTATTATTATAATAATTTCAATAATTTGAAGTCAATGGAAATTGACCATATATTTCTATAGTTTATGTTCTTATATACCTAACCAGATTTCATGGGGTTTCACATCCAGTAATATATGTGAGATAATCCCTTCGTGAATTGGAAATGCCAAGTTTTACCGTTATATATTAATTCAAAAATATGTACATGTTGATCAACCAAATTTTAGTGAAAATCATTGTCTAGATCGATGGGATTGAACTCTATAAGTATGTTTTAAATCATGATTGTGTTGCCTTGGATGAAAAATTTAATATGGATATTTCTTATGTAGATGGAAATGAAAATATGAACGCCTCAATTTTACTTGGATGTAGATTCATTTCAATCATATACTATCTCAAAATGGGTGTGTATTAGTTTATGGTCAAAAAAATTGAACATTGTTTTCAGATGGTTTACAATAACATGATTATGACCATTCAAAAGTTCAAGGGAGAAATTATGAATCTCTACATTGACGGTGACCATGACGCACAATTTTGTAACATCATGTGTATCATGTCCAATTGGATAATTGTGTTTGGGTTGTGTACATCCTAACTCAAGTAATTTTAATAAGGGTCATAGGATGAGACATATATGTTGAGAATGACCACATTCCACATTCAAATGATAGGTCCAACTGAAATGGTGTGCGGTGTTCACGGATTATGGGGGCTTCACCGTAGGATGAGGAAGCCTCTATTCAAATGAAAACATCAGTTTTTATATATAGAACCATATCAAAGTCCATCACATATATATAAGTATAATTTTCCCTTATAGTCTGATACACACATTATTTATTGACAAGGAGATTTATGGGGATTTAACATATATTAAATAAAGTGGTATTATGTTTTAAAGGGAATATTCAAGAACGTTTTTTGGAACCCTAATCGATATGAATCTATGTGTAGAACACATTATCAGGATGAAGAGTTATGATATGTCACTCGTATAATATTTTCTCAAATTGATGGTTGTACTGATCATTGATCGTTTTTTTTGCATGGGTCATATGATAGGATCAACAAGAATTGTGTCTTTTTTGTTTTCAATCTAATTGTTTACTACGCACTATGAGTGTGGGGTTTATAATGTAAAAACATAAATTTATTGGGGTGAACTTAAAGGTGTCTAAGTATGAAATGTTTTTTATGATTTTCTCTCAATGAATAAGAACATTCTATTTATACTAATGAGGGTAGTTATTAAGGTAATATAGCTTTAATAAATTAATTTTGAGTTTAAGGTCATACAGATTTGACCAAAATGTGTTGTGTTTAAGTTTCTACAAATTTAACCAATAAGGGATACAATGAATCAGGTAATAATAAGTGAAAATATGATTTAAATGGGGGTCCCAATACAACTTTATACTTATTTTATATAATGTGTACATGGTGTATGGTCATGATGAGTGGACCTATGAGGTTAGAATTGTAACACCCCAATATATTACAATAATTTCCATTGAGATTATTTTTAATTTTTGTGACAATTTTTATTTATATTAATTGAAAATTTAAACTTATGTTACACAAAACATAAATTTTATCATTCGCGACAAGGATCACCAAGCTTATCCGACATTACATGCAAGAATTACTTTCCTTGAAGTCTTGTGTAAGATGCAAGACTAATAATATATTGTAAAAAATAATATTTCATACAATAAGATATAATATATCCATTAAATTGATGTTTATAAATATAATTATCTAAATTATGAAAATATATGGATTAATGCATTGGTTAAAATCATATTATAAGGGAATATAAGAACTAGTTGAATATAATGATAATATTTTTATAAAAAATATTTTTATGCTCATAAGGCCGTTTTTTATTAATAAATTAAATTAATTAAAATTAGTGAGTTTTAATAATGTAATATATATATATATATATAATTTTGAATAAAATAATTTTGACATTTATCCAACATATTTTATAAGCATAAAATAATAACAGACACAATATTACATATAAAAACCTATGTTTATGTAATAGAAATGTTACCACATTTTAATGGAGTATCCAAATTATATATAAATTAAGAAATTTTGCTCAATTTAATCGGAAAAAATAAACTTTTTTTTTTTGAAATAGAATCTTCAAAATTTTGTTAGGTTGAATTTTTGGTATTTTTCTATAATGTTTCATTTTTTGATTAATAATGAAAACCCTGAATTTCCTTTCATAACTGATTTTTCGTCTAACATATTTACGAGGATAAATTTTATATTTTATTGGTATTATGGTCCTATTAGTTATATTATTAAAAATTTAACCAAATTTGGTTCATTTAAATCAATTAAATTTTTAAATTTTATAAAATAAAATAACTAGACCTTGAATGTTTTTTCTTTAAAATTGATATTGTTATCTGTCTACATGATTAGATTTAAATTAATTTCAACCACTTATTTGATTGGAATATAAAAAAATTAATTCCATATTTGTAGTCATCATAATTTATAATTCATTATAGGTTCATAATATTTTCTAAACAAAAAATATCATTGAGAGTGATTAAAAATAATTATAGGAATTGAGAGAAGAAATTAGCTTTAAAAAGAACAAATCCTTAATCATGAGACCCTAAATAACATATAAAATTTTATAAAATAAATTTTATTGAAATATTTCGACTATATCCTCATTTTCCTATAATGTTTTCAATTATTTTTTCCTTTTTTCAATAGAATAATGTTTGTGGAACACCCTTTTCCAAATTTAACAAGAATGCCACTTCTCATCCAATATAAAATGTATTAACCCCTCCCCCTTACTCACACCCCTAAATATGTTTGCCTTCCAAAAAATATGATCCAAGAAGCTCCAAAAATTTCTCCCATCATCATAGAATCCTCCTTCTGAGAAAAAATCCATTCATGGAATTCCTTTGATGAAAACAAAAATACGTTTCCCAAATAAGCGTTAACATCCTTTCTCCCGCTCTATTGTTTTATTTAAATTATCCATACCCTAAAATATACTTATTCCAATAATATATAATAACTTTAGAATCCACAACATAATAGGATTTTCTCATATTTATTTTGTGTCATTCACTAACACAAACATCAATATAATGGGTAATGTACCTCTCATTTATCTATACGGCGAACTACTTCCTCACAAAATGATAATTATTTTATTCCTTTACCACCTATCGTGGAGGAAATTATATTGAAAAATATGTTCATATATGATATATGTGGTATTTAAATTTTCATTATATTATATTAATTTTTATAGATCAAATACACTTGTTCGTTCCCTTTTATGTAAATAAAACAACATCATTTGTGTATATATAAACTACAATTTCCTCAAAGCGATGTGATTCGTTCACACTATATATAGAAAATATAAAGGAATTTATTAATTAAACATATTTAACACAAATAAAATATATATTATATTAATAAAATAATTTCCTTTTCTAGTCATATAAAATATCATTTTCTAGGTTACCCTTTTCCAACACTAAAAAATCATAATGTCGGTTGTTGGGTGTGAAGGCTACCTCCTCCTCGACACAATGTAATAAATTTTACACCAAGAGAATTCAATATTTAATTATATAAAATTAAGTAACATCTTATTTATGAAATAATTATAATTCTGTAAATATATAATGTTAATTACCTTCATTCCAGAACATTTTCTCCAAAATGGTAACGTTACTCATGCGTCCGTACGGCTGACCAACATCATTATTTCAACATTGGTTCATTTTTCACGACCATAATTCTTTATTGGTTTTAAAAGTAGAATTATTTATACATATTTTCAGTATTTCATGATTATTATTTCAGGATTATTATTTTTGATATGTTTATATAGTGATCCCCTTTACCATAGTTGACCTACCAATGTCATTTCAGAAACATAATCTGAATATGTTCAAAACAACAGACATAAACATAATAGGATATATAGTTTTTTAAACCAAAAAAATAAATTAAATAAAATTAATATTAAACATTAAAACAGATCTAATGAATTTAAATAATTAAAACATGTTTATCATTCATTAATGCAAAGACACATGTGAAATGTCAAACTCAATGTAAATGAATTTGTCTCAATTGACATTCTATTGAATCTTATTTGTTGTAATGCACCAATTAATGTTTATATATGATGTATATAATACACTTTTACAAGTTATATAATAAATCTCCTTATTATCATGATATTCTATATTTTATTTAATTTTAGACATTCATGGGTATTATTATTAAATTTTTTTAAAGTGGTATGGGACACATTGGAATATTTTTTGATTTTTTTCCTCTCAATTTTTTTTAATGATATTTCAATGGTATTTAAATTCATCAATAACAAAAAAACATTGTTGTTACACATCCTGGACAAAAAATTGTTGATAAATTTCTTTCATCTACTCCATATGGATATTTGATAAGGAACATTATTTAATTGGTTATTCAATATATGAATAATTCTTTGGACTTGTACGATTCAAGTGGTGCACAGTTATAGATCAACCCGTAATGCATCAATAATATCATGAGATGAATTAGTTGGAGAAATTAGTTGGGTTTTTACCCGATATGATAAATTTTCTTATGAAAGTACTTAATGAAAAAGGAACCATGTAACTATGAAACTTGGCATCCAATAATTAAGAATTTCCCTCACATAGACTTTGTAGTTATTTACCCATGTTATATTCTCATACACATATATATGGATGCCTTAAATTATCTTTTTATTAGTTATTTACCTTTCCATGTGGATTATTATCATCAATTAACATTTTATTACACATTATATACCCGTAACGAGAATTTTATATCACCCTTATAATGTTCCCTTCCCCCATGTTAGGAAGAAGAAACCTTTGTATATTATTTCGGGGATGCATCTTATTTAATTTTATTATACTAAATGTTTTATTTTATAATCACCAATATAATATATATATCCTATAAATAGTCTGGTTTTCCAAAACTAATAAACTTTTTCAAGCCAACGGTATTTCATGTCTGTATTTATGCCAATGTAATAAAGTAATGAACCAGTCCCTACATGTCTGTTCAGGTTGTCAGAGTTGGTATCAAAGAAGGTTTAGCAGTAAACATGAAAACTAGAGTTAGAAAACCTATATTATAGAACGTTACCCTACGATAGAATTTGATGAAATTTATAGAATAACAATATAGAATTTTTTAATGTAGATATTATGATGATCTTTCTAGAAATACATCAATGTTTGGATACTACAAGTGGAAGTGGATCGGGGTAAATTATTTCTAGGGGTAACAACTCTGAAAAGGTGCCACGGGCCTGACATGGTGTAACATGGAACATGACAATGATACTTTCTGTGAACCTGGTTTGACGCTCTAACGAGATATGGTTAGGATAATTCCAATTTTCATTACAATACATTATGAAGTATTTGAAAGTAATTATATCCACAATGAAACCATGTTTGTAGCATCCCATGTAAATAAAAAATAATATGTTTTAATTTTTATTAATATTTTTGAATTAAATATTAATTTTACTTTAAAGGGGATGTTATGTTCCATAGCGTGCCTAATAGGCAACATCGGGTTTCATTAAAATTGTACACTGCACACTAATAATATAATTTTATTATTTTAAATGGTAGTTAATGACTAGCCATTTTATCAGTGGTAGTGGATAGAACTAACTACAATATGATTATACATGTTTTTAGATGTTTTTACATGTATAAAATAAATGTTAGAGGATTAAAATGTGAATGAATATAATTTTAAGCATAATTTTCTTTAAAAGGTCGATTTACCACCTTTTAAGGGAGAAATCTCCATAAATCTAGTTCTTTTTTCACTCTTATAAGTTTTATTTGACAAAATAAAATTCTATTTTAGATTAGGGACATCAAAATTTACTTTGGATTAAATTTTTGTATTGTGCTGATAAAATTCATTTTTTATGAATAATGAAAAATACTGTATTTTAATTCAAAAGTGCCTTTTTATCATATTTATTTATATGGACAGATTATCTTTTTAATTGGTTTTAATTTTTAATAGGAATATATTTTTACCATTTAATCTAATTTTGGTATTTTGAATTAATTTCATTTTTAAATTGATCATAAATAAGTGTCAATCTTTTGATAGTTATTATTTCATAAAAACAAGCATTTTTGTTTTAATAGCGGGAATTAATTTTAAATTAATTTATGGAACTTATTTGTTTTGAATTTGGAAATATGAATTCTATATTTGGAATAATTAGGTCCAAATTGTGTAAATATATATCTTTTATTTTTAGACAATTTTAATATTTACTGTAGTAAATATTTTATTTTCCATGATTAAAAGTGTAAATATAGTAAATAAATATAAAATATAATATTATAATAATAGTAAATTACCCGAAAATGTTTTATAATCCTATTTTCTGATATATATACGACCATGAGAATCCATGGGGTGATTTTAGGACCCCATGGAGCCACACGGGAGTAATAATGACACATTATATTAATTAATTTAAAGTAAAGACAAAAATGACATAATCAATTATCATATAGTGAATTAATTTTTACATGGAGTCATATAAATTATAATTTCTACTATAAACATTAATTGGAAAGATAAAAATATTTCCAAAATCATGGTAATTTTTTTATAATTTTTGGACATCATATAAATTAAATTATTTATGACATAATAATAATGCAATATTTACCTCATTAATAAATGATTTAAATAAATAAGATTATAATTATTAAAAAAACATCCAAAACTAGTCCAATTTTTATTAGATTATTTTATTTCGACCATGAGTCATCATTAATTCATTTTTAAAGATTATTTGACATTTTTAAACCGATGATGTGTTTGTAATAAAATACTTTTTTAAACATTCCTAAAGATCCCCTCCTCTTCCTTACAGAAATATATCAATTATAACTCATTCCTCACACTTCTCCAGCTTTTGGCTCGTCTAAACTCTGCACTAATAAGCTCCCAAGATATCTCTCTTCATTCTAGTACCATTACCTATGGCAGAAATCACCTCAAGAAACCCATTTGGTTCAAACCAAGGGGAGTTACTCAATTTAAAGGTAACATATCCTCTTAAGTTCTTTAGTTTCATTAAACTCCCCAACCACCTAAGCACTAATTATTCCTTTCTATTGTAACAAAAAAAGCATCCTCAATATACTAATATGTTTTTATGAGAATTATTCGAACTACACTTACACACACCTCCATCTAATTGGTAATGAATGTACTGTTTATGTTGATGGAAAACTAACGCCTCACGAAACAATGATTATTCAATTATCTCCTACCACCTCTCATGGTGGAAATTACGATGGAACTATATTTATATCTGATAGATATAATATGTATGTTTCCGTTATGATTCTGTATTTTCCATTTATATCATAACTTTATGGTTTACATTATGGGTAAACACGATAATTTCATTTGAGGAAGTGTGGACTACCGCCCCCTCAATGTGATATGAATCGTTCATACCATACATGGTACATATAAAGGATAGTGTTAATGATATTATAAATGATATTATACTGGAATTATAATATAACTATGTATCATTAATTTTTAATTCATTAAAATATGAAATATAAATGAAAGTAGCTTTCATGCGTACGTACAGCTTACCGTCTCCATGAACGATGCATTTCATTTCTTTCCTCCAAATGATATGTACTATTATAAATACATGTATGTAATGGATATATATGATATATATGATCTCTAAATCATGGATATCATTCTGGATATAATGAATGTTTGACCACATGAATAATATGTAATTATAAGAAGTTCATTTTTTATTAAAGTACCAAATATCAAAAAAATGACCTTTATTAACTTAAATGATTACATAATGTTTATAACATGGTAATAAGTGGTATAAAAGGAATAATAAACCTGAAAAGGGTTCTTAATCAAGTGTAAATTAACATTATTGTATTATTCAGGCGATTAAAGGACAAACGGATCATGTCGGACACGAGGTAAGGGAACATTTTAACCCAATTCCCATTCTTTTGGTTGATCATATATTTCTCATGTATGTAGTTATTTAATTTATACATGAAATTATTTTATAGAGTGTATAACCCCCTTTTTATTTTTACTTTTATTAAAAAGAAATCTTTTCTCTAAGAATTGTTTTACTAAATGAAAATATATATATTTCTTTTTAACGTTCCCGATGACAACGACCTTTCTACCGCCCCGAGTATTATTTGATATTTGGCTTCCTTAACAAGCTGTAATGTTTTTAAAATGTAAATAAATACCAAATACTATTTTAAATATTTTTTTAGTGAAAACATTATTTGAAATGGATTTATTATTTCAATGTATTAAATGATTTCTTGTGGTTTCAAATGAAATTTTATTATTGAAATGTTTGAATTTGCAATACTTTATGTGTTATGATTTTATTATGGTACATGGAAATTTGACGGGTGGTTACTTAATAAACCAAATTACGGGTGGTGTCATGATAAACCAGGAAGAGTGGTTACGTTAAAACCTCCAATGCATTAGTTATGGAAGTCGTTCGTATGTAAATTCCATTTAGTGATATGTGTAGAAGTCATCCATATGGTTATTCAATTTAAGTATGTTTATATACCAAGATACTTTTATATGTTATGTGTTTGTTGTATGGGTTTTATGGTAATATTTTGGTTACAGATGGGTAATAAATTATATTTTATTCATTGAAGAGTATTTACTTCTTCATAATGGTGAAAAGTATTACTTATGATAATGTATTCAAAGTTAACTTTTTGTTTTCAAAAACTAATAGTTTTCCTTATTTGTATATCCCTTACTGAAGTTTTTGTGCACATCCCTTGTTTTTGAAATGTTTTTCATGGGACATAAAGTGGAATAGGGTCAAGGATGGGATCATAGAAATGTCAGGCTATCTGAAACATGGAACTACAGATGACCCTTTTTTCAAAGAGTTTTTATTTTGTGAAAAAAAGGAAACTGAGTAGAACTGTCTACTTTTTCATCTTTTGAGATGTAATAGTTATGTCCTAATTCTCTAAAACTGTAAACCTAAAAGATCCTCAATGTGAATTAATCATTTAATTCAATAGTATGTAATGTTTTAAGGCCGGATCATTATAGTTGGTTTCGAAGTTCGGTTTAGAAAACTTTAGGAGATAGGATATTATTAAATTAATATCCATAAATTAAATTATGTTAATGATATAGAATTTATAGATTACCATGTTTCTTCTCCAAAGATACTTCTGTGTTAAGAATGGTTTTTCTTAGAGGAAACAGAGATGCTTTTCTAAGAAGTCATACAGAGGGAAATGACCATCCAAATCAGCATCCTGAGAAGGTTAGGAATCAGAATTGAACAGTTTGATGTTATGATGGATCAGTTGACTTAGGTGATAAGTTTTTGGTTTTTTATTGATGATATTTTTGTTTATTCTAAAATTAGAAAGGATCATGAATTTTATTTATGTGTTCTCTTGCAAAACTTAAAAGAAAATAAACTGTATGGGAAATTCAGAAATTGTATGTTTTGGTTACAACAAATTTCATTCTTGGGTCACATTGTTTCAAAAAATGGCATAACTGATGATCATGCTAAAACAAAAGCTATAGAAGAATGGCCAAGTCCAACAAATATAACTGAGATCCATAGTTTTCATGGATTTGCAGGTTATTATCGGAGGTTTGTTGATAATTTTTCATGGTTATCTAGTCATTTGACTAAGTTAACTTGAAACACTATTAAGTTCATATAGGGAAATGAATTTGAGGATTGTTAAGAAGAATTGAAAAGAAGATTGGTGAATGAAGTAGTTTTGGCACTGCCTTCTAGAAATGGTGAGTTTGTTTATCTTAGTGATGCTATGTTGAAAGGACATGGTTTTGTCCTTATTCAAAATGATCAGGTAATTTCTTATGCTTCACGACAGTTGAAAACTCATTAGTTAAATTACCCTACAAATGATTTAGAATTAGCTGCTATTGTTTTTCCATTAAAAATTTGTAGGCATCATTTGTATGGAGTAAAGTGTGAAATATATATTGTTCACAAAATATTGAATTATATATTCAATCAAAATTAATTGAATGTGAGATAGTGGAGATGGCTGGAATTAATCAAAGATTATTATTGCACGATTCATTACTGTACAAGAAAAGAAAATAATGTGGCTGATGCTTTGAGTTGAAAAAGTAATGATTTATTAATAAAGCAATTTTTGGAAATAGATAGTTCTGTTTTTGATTTGATGAACATTGGCATAGAAGTTGTTGGTGCAGAAAATTCTTCTATTTTGTTTCAGGTGTCAGTGGAATCATCTCTGTAAGACAGAATTAAGTGAGCGCAGAAAGAAGACATTGAGCTATACAAAAACGTAGAGTTGGTTCAGAAGGGTATGCTGCCTAAATTTAACATTGTTAATGATTTGGTTTTGTGGTTTGGGAAAATATTATGTGTGCCTTGTGATTCACAGTTGAAGAATTAGTTGTTATGCGATGCTCATAGTTCACCATTATCAGTTCATCCTGTCAGTACTAAGATGTATAGAGATCTTCGGGAGTATTACATGTGGGATGGAATGAAAAGTGATATTGTTGATTTTACTGTGAAGTTTTTGACTTGTCAGAAGGTTATGAAAGAGTGGAAGTTATCAAAAGGGATGCTTTAGTATTTATCGGTGCTAGAGTGGAAATGGGAAAATATATCCATGGAATTCGTTGTAGGATTACCAAATAAATCTAGAGGTAAGGATGAAATCTGTGTTATTGTTGATTGATTGACTAAATCTGGTCATTTACTTCCTATTAGATATACTCTGTCTCTAGATGAATATTATCTGTTTTATGTAAAATAGATATTCAGGTTGCATGGTGTTCCCCTCTCTATTTTATCTGATCGTGATCCCAGGTTTACTTATATTTTTTAAAAGGCCTTCATAATTCATTGGGTTCTGAATTAAATTTTAGTACATCTTTTCATCCTCAAATCAGATGGGAATTCATAACAAATGATTCAGAACATGGATGATATGCTATGAGCTTTTTCACTAGATTACTAGGGAAGTTGGGACCAACATATTTCTTTGGTTGAATTTTCATATAATAATTGTTTTTATTCAAGTATACAGATGGATCCATTTGAGCCATTATATGGAATGCATTGTCGAACTCCATGTTTTTTGGATGAAGTATGTGAACAAACGGTGATGGGAGCAGAATTGGTAAAAGAGATGGTAGAAAAAGTTCAGTTGATTCAGATAAATATGATAACAGATCAGAGCAGGCAGAAAAGTTTTGAGGATAACCATAGGAAGTATCTATCTTTCGAGGTAGGTTATCATGTCTTTCTCAATGTTTCTCCATGGAAAAGTGTAAATCATTTTGGTATGAAGGGAAATTTGAGTCCGAGGTTCAATGGACCATATGAAATCCTGGATAAAGTTGGAGCTGTTGCGTACAGAGTGGCTTTACCTATAAGTTTATATCAGGTATACAATGTTTTCAGGGTTGAATGTTGTGAAAGTATATTCCATATCTGTCTCATGTTTTGGGCCCAAAGGTATTTCAGTTAGAAGATAATAACTCTTATGAGGAACAACCAGTCTATATTCCTGACCATAGAGAGCATGTGTTGCGAAATAAGTTAATTTTACATATAATGGTTTAGTGGAAAAACAATATTATTGAAGAGGCAACATGGGAATCTGAATATATTATGAGGGATAAATACCCACACTTATTTTTTAAGTGAATACAAATTGCGAGGACAGAATTTTCAAAATAGGGGAATGAAGTAACATCCCAAGTAAATAAATAATAATAAATTTGAATGTTTATTAATATTTTTTAATTAAATATTAATTTTACATTAAAGGGGTGGCTATGTTTGATAGCGTGCCCAATATGCAACAACGAGTTTCTTTGAAAAATTATGTTACACACTAATAATATAATATTATTATTTCAAATGGTAGTTAATTCCTATCCATTATATTGGTGGGTATGAATAGAACTAATTAAAATATTATTATACACATTTGTTAAATATTTTTACATTAATCCAATAAATGTTATAGGCATAAAATGTGAATGAATATAATTTTAAGCACACTTTTCATTAAAAGGTCGATTTACCTCCTTTTAATGGAGATCCCACTTAAAATATAGTTTTTTCACTCTTATACGTTTAATTTGACAAAATAAAATTCTTTTTAGAATCAGGACATTAAATTTTACTTTGGATAATGTTTTGGTATTTTTCTGATAAAATTTATTTTTTTATGAATAATCAAAAATACTGTATTTTAATTAAAAAGTTCCTTTTTATCTAATTTATATATATGCTTAGATTGTCTTTTCAATTGGTTTTAATGTGTAATCAGAATTTATTTTTTTCATTTAAACTAATATTGTCCTTTCAAAGTAATTTCATTTTGAAATTGGACATAAACATGTGTCAATCTTTTGATAGATATTATTTCTTAAAAACACAATTTTTGTTTTGACAGTGGGAATTAATTTTAAATTAATTTCTACCACTTCTATGTTTTGAATATGTAAAAATGTATTACATATTTGGAATCATTAGTTCCATATCTTGTAACTAGGTATCTTTTATTTTAAGACATTTTAAATATTTACTTCAGTAAATATTTTATTTACCATGATTAAAAGTGTAAAATATAGTATTAAAATAATATTAAATTACCATAACACGTGTCCTAATCCTATTGTATGATACCTATCTGACCATGGAAATCCTTGGGTCGAATATGAGATCCCATGGAGCAACATGGAAGTAATATTGACACTTTATATTAATTAAATTAAATTAAAGACAAAAATGTCATAAACAAATATATTTTACTGAATAAATTTTTACCTAGGGTTATATAATTTAGCCATTTGACTATAAACATTCAATGGAAATATAAAAATATTTCCAACATCAGGGTATTTTTTTTATAATTTATTACTTGAAATAAATTAAATTATTTATGACGCAATAATAATGCAATATTTACCTCATTGATAAATGATTTAAATTAATAAGATTATATATATTAAAACAATATACAAAACCAGTCCAATTATTATTTGATTATTTTATTTCGACCATGAGTCATGCTAACTTCATTTTTAATAATTAGTGGACCTTTTCAAATAGAATATTAGTTTATAATAAAATATTTTTTTAAAACTTTCATAAAGAGCCCCTCATCTACCTTATAAAAAGCCCTCCCTTCTAACTCAATTCTTACAGTTATGAAGCCTTTGACTCGACCAAAATATTTTCTAATAAGATCCCAATATCCCTCTCTTAATCTGATAAGACTTGCCTTAGGTAGAAATCACCTCATGAAACCCATTTGGTTCAAACCAAGGGGAGTTACTCAATTTAAAGGTAACGTGTCCCCTTAAGTTATTTTGTTTTATTATACTTATCCAACACCCTGAACACTTTTTATTCCTTTATTTTGTAACAAAACCAGTATCATCAATATACTAGGATGTTTTTATGAGAATTATCCGAACTAAACTTACACACACCTCCATCTAATTGGTAAAGAATATATTATTTCTCTGGATGGAAAACTAACGGCTCACAAAATGATGATTTTTCAATTATCTTTTACTACCTCTCATGGTGGCCATTTTGATTGATATGTATTTATATATGACATATATTATGTTTATGTTTCCTTTATGCTTCTGTATATTCCACTTATTGCATACCTTTATGGTTTCTATTATGGGTAAACGCGATAATTTCATTTGAAGAAGTGCAGACTACCACCCCAACAAAGTCATATGACTCGTTCATACCATACATGGTACATATAAAGGATAGAGTTAATGAAATTATATATGATAATATAATGTAATTATAATATAACTATGTATCATTATGTTTTAATTCCAGTAAAATATGAAATAGAATTGAAAGTAGCGTTCATGCATACGTACGGCTTACCGTCTCCATGAACGGTGAATTTCATTAATTACCTCCAAATGTTATGTAATGTTATAAATATATGTATATAATTGATATATGTTATATATATGATATATAAATCATGAATAAAATACTGAATATAATGAAAATTTGACCACATGAAAAACATGTAATTATAAGAAGTTCATTTTTGACTAAAGTACTAAATATAGAAAAACGAACTTTATTAACTTAAATGATAACATAATATTTATAAAATTGTAATAAGTGATATAAAAAGAAGAATAAACATGAAAAATGTTATTAAGAAATTATAAATTAACTTTAGATTATTATTCATGAGATTAAAGGACAAACGAGTCATGTTGGACACGAGGTAAGCGAACTTCTTAACCCAATTACAATTATTTGGGATGATATTATCTTTTTTATTTATGTTGTTATTTAATTTATACATGACATTATTGTATATGGTTTATAGACCCCTTTTGAATGTTACTTTTATTCAAATGTAATCTTTTCTCTAAGAAGAGTTTTTCTACATGACAAAAAATTCGTTTCTTTTTAACGAACGCGATGACAATGACCTTTCTACCGTTGCGAGTATTATTTGATCTTTGGCTTCCTTAACAAGTCGAAATGTTTTTAAAAAGTAAATAAATACCAATTACTATTTTGCATATTTTTTTATTAAAAATTGTTTTTGAAATGGATTGATTATTTCAATGACATGAAATGATTTCCGGTGATTGGAAATGAAATGTTATTAGTGAAATTATTGTATTTTCAATACTTTATGTGTTATGATTTTTTTATGGTACATGGACATTTGACAGGTGGTACGTGATAATCCAAATGATGGGTGGTTCCATGATAAACTAGGATCAATGGTAACCTTATAACCTCCAATGCATTGGGTATGGATGTGAGCTTTATGGCTATTCCGTTTAGTGATATGTGATGAAGTCGACCGTATGGTTATTCAATTTCAGTATGTTTATGTCCCAAGTAACCTATATATGTTATGTTTTCTTTGTATGTGTTTTATCGTAATATTTTGGTTTTAAAATGGTATGCAATGATCCATTATTCATTGACGAGTATTTACTACTTCATAAAGGTGAAAAGTATTACTTATGATAAAGTATTCATGGTTTAATTGTTGTTTGGAAAAACTATCTGTTTTACTTCTTTGTGTATCCCTTACTGAGATTTTTTTTCTCATCCCAGGTTTTGGAAATGTTATTCAAAGGACATAAAATGTTATAGGGTCATGTATGGGATCATGGAAAAGTCATGTTGTCTGAATCATGGAACTAGACATGTATTTTTTTCAAAGAGATTTTATTTTGTGGGAAAAAATGGAAACTGAGTAGAAGTGTCTACTTTTTCATATTTTGAGATGAAATAGTTATGTTCTAAATCTCCAAAAAATTAAAACTAAAAAAATACTCAATGTGAATTATTCATTTCATTCAATATTATTTAGTGTTTTAAGGTCAGGTCTTTATAATGTTCATTATTATGACATTACTTATGGAAAACATTTTAATTTATTAATTATTATTACAGTAGTTTTGGGATTATAAATATTTTTTCATAATGTTTTGATCTAATCCAGTATCTAATATTGTTTCCAAATAGATCCTGGAATGAATAATGGTATCAGTACTCATTGAAAGTGTTGATATTTCCATGCTGAGAAAACTAATAAAAAATTCATTGGGACAGAGATTGTAATGTAAATATTGAAGAATCTTAATTATTATATGTCACATAACCTTTATGGATAGAGTGACCTATTCCACACAACTATTCTCCGATTTTGGATGACTTTATGCGAATATATACATCATCATTTAGTGGTACTACGGACCCATTGGTGGTTGACAAATGGATTATGTTTTTGGATACGATATTAATGGTATTGGGATATCGTGAAAATGAAAAGGCTATAGTTGATGTATATTATCTGAATAAAGATTAAAATGAATTATAGTCATTGATATATAATTCAATATAGGAATTAGAAATATAACTAATGGATTTAAGAACAATTTTGGAAACATTATTTGATAATAATTCCCTTCATGAACAATAAGATGATATAAAGAGATGTACTTTATTTTAACCAAAATGTATTAATAAAGTGTTACCAATTATGAATCTAAAATTAAGATATTATATAGGTTTTCTATAGATTATATTCCTAACATAGAGTGAATGATGAGAAACTTATTTGATGTTATTAAAATAAATTTCTGAGGGTCACTGGTTTCTCAAAAATTTTCATCATATGAAGAAATAGTTTTATTGTCCATTAAAATTATGAATGAAATTTCTAAAATAATTACAATCAAGGGGAATTAGTCAAGAAAAGGTGACCTGATCACCATGATAAAATAAATGAATCAAATATGCATAATATTTTTAATGATTTTTATATGGTGAAAACTATGGAAAGAGTCACCCTAGAAAATAGATGATGTGAATAGGAGTATTTTATTAGTGTGGAGAAAAGGGGAACCAAGAAAAAGAACACAAATGTAATAATAATGATAATAATATTTAGTTTTACAACTATAAGGATATGGGGAACTATGAAAATGAATTCCTGAAGCATTAAGAAAATATACCTTGGAAGAAGCTAAGGGGTCGAGGTCTAGTAAATGTTATTAAAACAACTAAAAGTGAAAAATTAATGTATTTATGTATTTGTTTCTTTGAAATATCTTTTATAGTAATTTATTTAAGATCTTCTTATCATATTATTAATGAAATATATAAGGATTGTCCAGGAGTACATTTTCATTATGTATTTGATATTATATATGAATGTTACCAAGATATGTTATTTAGTAAAGAGTAAAACATTTTGGAAAACACGTTTTTAATGGAATGATAAACCTTATTATGTTCCTAATGTTGAGAAAATATTTTTTGGGAAAATTAAATGATTGACTTGGATATGATCTAAATACCATGGATGTTATTAATTATTTTTGAAAAGTGGTTCATGCTATCAATGATGATGTTTTAAAAATATTTATATTTATGGAATACATCACATAACATGTGTTTTAATTAAATAATGTGAAATAATTAATTTTTCCAATAATATTTTATTTTAATTCATCTTATTACCATATTTCAAGTGAATACATGATGAAACTATTCACAAATTCATCATGCGACCATTAAAGAGAATCATCATGTTAGTTTAAGGTTAATGATATGTTCATCCTAGAAATTTAGAGACCTTATTTCTAAAAGTATTGGATAATAATAGTTTGAATATTTAAACCATTATTTAAATGGTTTATATTTACAATTGTGATAGGTTTTAGAGTTTATTCTTTTAAATCACTATATGAAACATATTATTCTAATATATTAGGTAGAAATAGTTCATGGCATAATATAATAATAATATTATATTTATTGAAACATATATTTTGTTTTACTCTTAGAGTATGAATGAATTCATCAACTATAGAAAATATGTAATTGAAATAAAATTTAGTACAATTATATTTATTTATTAATGATATTAATATACTTTTTATTAATTATGGTTTAAAGATTTATGATAATCAACATTCATCTAAACATGTTCTCTATCACTCTCCACCATAACTTGATCATTAGATTTTTCTTTCATATCAATTTTTTTATTTCCCACCTATGTATTCATACTAGAAAAACTAATTAAATGACTATTGTACTTACCTTTCTCTCTTATTAATGAGATGTTTTATTAACCATATTTATGATATGTTTTGTTCAAAAATATGTTTTTCCAAATTTTAATCCCTTGATTACTGAGATTAATTTTGAATTGATAGGATGCAATTTATTTAAGGTGGGTAGACTGTAAGTCCCTATGATAATACAATATTTTCCTTTTATAATAAATTTAATTTTTTTCAAAAATATTTATTTATAAATACACCAAGTTTACCTTATGTTATATGTAATATAATTTTCAACTTCCTCTACACAGAACATCAATTCTAGCTTACATTACACGCAAGACTGGCCTTCCTAGAGAGATTACGTAACATGAAAGAACAATAATATATTATAAAAAAAGTTAATCTTCAATATAATAAGATACGACATATCCGTTATATTTATGAGTATTATTAATATTGAATAACTTATATATATATATATATTGTTTAATTCTTTGGTTACACATTTATTATAAATTAATAACACCCATTAAAATATTAATAGATTGTTATTAAAAAAATATTTTTATTCTCTCAAAGTAATATTTTTACTAACAATAAAAATAAACTAAAATTAGTGAGTCATAAAAATGTACTTTATAAATAATACAATCAATAAAATATTTTTAAATTCATAAAAATATATTTAATAAGCATAAAATAACAACAAACCTGACATTAATCATAAAACCTATATTTTTTTAAGGGAATTTTACCTCCCTTTAATAGTGCATCTACATTAACTATGAATTTTGAAAATTTAATCAATTTAATATGAAAACATATACTTCATTTTTAAATGTGATATTTCAAAATTAGGATAGGATTAATTTTAGGTATTTTTCTATGAAGTTTCATTTTTTGATGAATAATGTAAAATACTAAATTTTATTTCAATATTAATTTTTCATGTAACCTATATATATAAATAAATTTTGTTTTTATTGGTTTTAATGCTAACATATATTAATTATATATTGATTAAAAAATTTAGTTCATTAAAATCAATTTCAATTTGAAATTTTCTATAATAACTTACAAAAATTTATAATGTTTTTACTTTAAAATCGTTATTTTCTCCCCATCTGGGGGGGGGTTATATTTATATTAATCTCATCCACTCATTGGATTTTAATATAAAAAAACTAATTCATAATTTGTTATCAGAATAATTTATAATTTATAATATAGTCAACATAGTTTTTGATAAAAAAATATCAGTGAATGTGATTAATATTAATTATAGTGATTAAGAGAACAATTACCTTAACAACATAATAAACCGTTATATTAAGGACCAAAATAAAATATAAAATATTTGAAAAGACATTATATTGACGTATTTTGACCCAATACTCCTTATTTCTAATTTTTTACTTTATTGTATCCACTTGGTATGGGAAAACATGCATGGAATTCACCTCTCAAAAATATTAAATAATGCCACTCCTCCACCACTATTAAGATAAATTCACCATTCCCCCTTACTCACACCTATAAATCTATTTGTCTCACCCATAATATGCTCAATAAATCTACCAACATCCATCCCATATACCTAAAAATCCTCTCCCTTTTATTAAATCATTTTAAGGAATCTCTTTGCTGCAAACCAAAAGAAGTTACCAATGAAGAGGTAACATCCTTCCTCAAGCTCTATTTTTATTTACATTTTCCATACCATAAAGTATTACTATTCAAATATTATGTTATAAAATAATTGTCCTAAATATACTTTTTTATATTATGTTTTTACCTACACATACACATACATCTATCTTATCGGTAAAGAACCTATCACTTATGTGTACAATGATCTTTCACACCATGAAATGATGATTATTCATTTTCCATTACCACCTCTCGTTGTTGAAATTATAAAGGACATGAAGTTTATATATGATTAAACTAATATTTATAATGTATTTGTGATTTTTTAATTTTTATATAACGCATACCCTTATTCTTTTAATTTTTTATAGATAGGATAACATCGTTTATGGACGTGTGGACTACCACCTCTTCAAAGAAATGTGATTCATTAAAACTATAAATTGTATATATAATGGATTATTTTAGTTTAAAATATGTAAAATAGGAGACATATATATGATATTAATTATATAATTAACTATCTAGAAACACAATATATCATTTTTTATTACCCTTTTCACACACTAAAAGTTGATAACATCAGTCGTGGATGTGTAGAGTATGACCTAGTTGAAACAATATGATTCCTTTTACACCACTTGAATTATATATATAGGTATGTATATATGATTAAATAACCTGTTATTTATTATATTGTTATCTTTATATAATAAAATAATTCTACCTTCCTTCTTTCTATAATGATCACCGAGTGCTGGGAACGTTACTCATGCGTATGTATGGCCTACCATCTCATTGATCATAACATTGGTTAGTCTTTCTTTACAATAATTCATTTTTTATTTTAAAATTTAATTAATGAATAAATATTATAATTGTTCCATTACTTTTATTATATATATATTTATATAAGGAATCATTTGTCCATATTTTACATCACAAATTCAGTTTTAACACGTAAATCCAATATGGAGAGAAAAACATAATGTGAAATTAATTATTTATGTAGTCATTTAAAAAAATGTAGTAAGTGAAATAAATGTAGTGAAAAAATTTAAAAGGTTATGAGGGAAGTAAAAATTTAATAAAACTTTGTTATTTAGGAATATACAGACACATGTGATAATTCAAACTCAATGTAAGGAAATTCATCTCAATTTACATTTCATTGAGACTTATATGTTTTATGCACTAATTGAATTTTTTATATGGTGTATATATATCTCTTTGACTTGTTATATCATTAATATCCTTATTATAATGATATTAAATGTTTCTAATAATTTTATTGCATCAAGGGGATTATGATTCAAATGTTTCAACGTGGTATGGGACACTTCGTAATGATTGTTGATTATCTTACTCAATATTGTTTTTAATGATAATTAAATGTTACTTCCATTCATCAAAATAAAAAAACTGTTTTTACATTTCCTAAACAAGGTTATTATTGATATATATTTATCTTTTATGAAAGATGTATAATTGAAAAGGAAAATTTTTAAATTCATTATTTGATATATGATGAATGATTTGGATATCTATGATGTGGGAATGGCGTGATTATATATATCCCCTTGATATGTCAATAGTCTCATGAGATGAATCTTTTAGCCAAATTTTATGGGTTTTTAACAGATAGGATAATCCTTCTTTTGAACAGTCTTAATGGTAAAGGTTACATGTACCTAGAAAACACGGTGTCTAATAATTACGAATTCTCTACATTTAGACTCATTTGTTATTTATCCCTGATATTTTTTCTTTGAAATATCAATGGGTCCATTATATTCTCAATTTATTTATTGAATTCCATTTTATTTGTTTCTTACCTTTCCGTAATGATTTTGACTTATCGAGTTATTTTAATGTCATATGTTATCATTTATTTACCGTTCTATATTGATTATTCTCATCAATTAATATTTTATTCCTATCTAAATACCCTTACTATGTATTTGATCTCATCTTTATTATGTTCTCCTTTTTAAGGCTATCAGGATGAAAACGTTGAATGCAATTTCAAAGATGTAGATTTTTTCATTTTATTATGTATATTGTTTTTTTCTATTTAAAAATGTAATATGGGGGTTATATATATAATATGGTTTTAGAAAATTTTTAAATCTTCCGACGCTTCAGATTTGAATATTGTATCTATGCCAATTTGGTAAATTAATTTACTGGTTCTCATCATTAGGGGTTTGTTCATTAGAATAATAACAACCAAAATGTGTACATAAATAATATAAACATTTCGGAAACCTTCAAATAGATTAGTGATGAAGTTTTAAATCGTGACATAGGGCTTTTAAATCATGCGATGTGACCTAAAATAGGTATACAAGGGATTATCATGGACAAATTTTGGATAACTGGATATATTGTGATGTTTTTTACAAGTAAAAATATTATATAATCTTCTAATAAGGATACATATTCCAATAGTTTATATCCCATATCAAGCGTGTAAATGTGAATCCACATTGGAGGAATCTTTTCATAGTCAATTTTAAGAGTCCCTGGGAGTCTAAAATTCTTTTGTTGATTTCTAGGAATATTTTTTGTAACCCAAGACAGTTGATTCATGACGTTTCTTTATTAAATTAATATACAAAATGATTGGTGGAGGCATCATAAAAAATGAGATTTCCCTTGCTATGATATTATAATTCCATTTAAATGAATGGAAATGGATTATAACTCATGGTTGGATCTTAAATATATGATTCAGATGTCACTATTTATCATGGTACAATATGAATTAATCCATCTATATGTCTTATATTATAGGAAAAGATAAAAATATTTATGATATAATTTTGATAAAGGGTGATTTTATCCTAATGTTTTTAGAGTATAACCCCACAATTAGACCTCTTACATGGATTTAGTTCTCATATATGGAAATTATAGCAGATAAAAGGCCTCTATGAACAATTTACGTCCATTAATGATGTATAAAATAATATACTATTTTATTTCATTATATAAGGACCTATGTAATATAGTGTTTCCAGTTTTATGATGAGGAATTTTTATAGGGTGATTGAGAACATGTAGATCCGGATAAAAAGATATATATTTTATATATTTTGGAACCCACAGAGTTTAATGTAGTTATAAACAATGGGATCTAAACACTACGGTGAAGTGGGGATTTGATTTGGATTTCAGACTGGGTCATGTATAATATATCCACGTCTAAATACGTATCCTATAGATATGAATCACAATATATGTATTCCTTATATTGATATTGTCTACATAGATTGAACTCATATATATAAAAGGTGAAATTTCATATCATGGATTTTGTGAACCGTGATGATATGGTTATCTATTATAGAAAATACATTTGGATACATAATTTTTGAATACATAATCACAATATATATCAAGCTTTTTCAAATGGGATGGTTAAATTTATAATGTGTTCATAGATGAAGACCTCCATAGTGATGCTAAAGGTCCCCACATATATTTACCCCACATATAAGAGAAGAGGCATTGTGGGTATTTAATTCCATATATATACCAATATTGTGATATTTTTGTGTATATATAACTTGTATATAGGATGAAGAATGTTTATCAGGGTATACATAGTTCTCATAAGGAATATTTTACATATATGGGATTTATGTTGAGGGGATGAAAATAATGCTTGAGTATAATTTAATGTTATGCACTAATGTGTGTATTTCCATTGTTGGATATCATAGATAGGCCTAGGATATGATATTTCTGCATCATTAAGTATCTATAAATAATAATAAAACAATCCATATGTATTTCATAGAGTGATATTCCGAACAAAAACCATGATCATATAAATTTATTGGGAATTGTCTATTCATATATAAAGTGAACTATGAGATCAGTGTAGACAAGTACAACAATAAAAATAAAATCCTCTACAAGAGGATAGTGAGCCCTCGAGAAGATCGATATCATACAAAATGGGTTATTTTTTTAATTTACTATTTGGTTGGGCATTATGGATCCATGAATCACTATATATAATTAGTTAATAGTAATAAAACGTCGCATAGTTCATAAAGGAAAATTTGTTTCATATATCAAGGTCATATGTAAATAAATGTGAATTATTTCAATGTTCAGGTGAACTATGACATCATGTTCTGTTAGTATTCCATAACTAATGTATCTTCATCCATTGTAAGTGTTAATCCTCTAATCATTCGGAACATACACCATTGTATGGGGGTATTTTTTATTAATGGTTGGGATTAGGATTGTGTAATCATAAATAAATATGTATCATAAAGTAAAAAACAACCAATACTCACACAGTTATTAATGAGAAACTAATTACATAGATTAAAATTTTATGAAGTGATAAGGGTTTTGGTATCCTTGGGAATAATTTGATTGTATACCAATGTATCATACATAGATCTAGATAACATTTCTAAAGTCTCTCATTTTAGAATAATCCATTCTAATATATTTAAGGTCATTTAGTACAGAAAATATTATTCATGGTGTTTACTCAAGGTTCTCTTTTACATTAAGAACATAATGATAAACTAAGAACAATAAGATCACATGATTCGTGCTTAGTTTTAAAAGAAATTAACAGTAGTGTTAGTTATTTCACTCTAGTGAATAAGGAAATGGTATTTTCCACACATATAACATGGTTTAAAATATAATATGTGGAAGTTTTCGTACTATTTAACATAACACAATAATTCTGTAGGCTGTATAGTTTAACATCACGATGAAGGGACAATATCAGGACATTTTACAAAAAAATTATGAGGGTACTATAATTTTTTTTTTAAATTACTATAGCTATGAAATCATCTACTCAATTTTTTGTCTTATGGCAGGGATATTGAACACGAAATTTAACGTTATATTGTGAGTATGTAATTGAACTGATGTGAATGTTAATCAATTTACTACATTAGAAACCATGTATTTATTGATGTAATTACTTATTATCCATCCATTGTGACCAAGTAATAATATCATTTTGAGTTAAAATTATGAATAAAATATATTCCCTCCTTTATTGGTTGAAAATTTGGAGGCTTCTTCTATTGTAATATTGGGGTTTTGATATGAAATACAAATTCAACATGGAGGAATGATCAATGGTGAATTTTTTTATTGAAATCTCATCCGACATAGTGTTTATGAACCAATATTTTTTATGGTATATTATCTCTCCTCGTTTATTCATTCAGGACATCTAATCAATGATGATACTATACACAATTAGATAATAAGATGAATATGGAACTACAAATCGAGAGTAGTGGTACCTGGAAGAGAAGGACTACCTTTGTCCCACATATAGAATAATATAGGTAACATGTGTTCCCATACATGTTGTGGTGTAGTTTTCCCATAATGATTTCAATGGTTTATCAACCAATTAATTACTATCCTTATCCACTATCATTTGGAGTATACTTGATAGATTCTTATTAAAATATTTAATATGTCCAGTTTTCATTTCATATTAGTTAGATGTGTTATTGGACTATGTCAACCCAACATTTTCCATACATAGATATTAAATCATTATATATAAATATCCAATATATTTTATAAATGCACTACCAAGGTCTATAAAGGTTTAGTTTCATCAGATAGTAGATACTAAATCTTCTTACTTCATAAAATATCATTAACAAATCCCACAATCATCATACAACATGATGATCTTCTTATACATACCCTACTTAAAACATTTCATTTAAACCTAGGTAATTGAAACATAAGAAAGGTTGAGATGAGAGTTTTCAGAGGGATTAACATGGGATATAAAAATGATCCCATTAGCATAAAATGAGAATAAGTCATTTAGATCATGATCATTGCATTTGATAAATATTCCCTGCATTTCATATATCATAATCCAGATTTAGGCCATAAATCATGGATGTTCAAAAGACATGAATCATAAAGGAATTAAATAACATGAACTATGATAGAATCAAATAGACAAAAAATATATAAAAAAATAATTTTATAACCTTGTGGACATTGATAAAGAGAACCAAGATCATTAGTTTTGTGATATAAACTCATTCCCTAATATAATCTGATTGACATAGAGACCTAGAAAATAGAAAATCATAGAGATATAAAATTCATGTCTATACATATACTTATGTAAATGAAATATCAATACATAAATAATAACATGGACATGAAATCAAGGTCCATAACTTTACTTGTATACATGGAAATTAGTTCAATATATAATCCTTTGTTTATGAAGACCATGTCAACACATAAAATTGTGATCCTCACATCTGGTTCATAGATAACATATTTATCTCATGAGTTGTCCGTATTTTTTCAATGCATATGAGGGATATATAATTCTTTGACCACCTATCACATAAACATAATACATTCATATATGCTAGATAAGATTACAAATCAATCCTCGAATATGGGAACTCTTGTAATATAAATGGTTTTCCAAATCATTTAAACATTTCATCATAAAATTTATCCTAAAAATGGGTTTCATAAAAAACTTATCATCATAATCATAAACAATGAAAAGAAACAATAAGGATGCTACCATTGGATCACATCCCTAGAATAATATATATGTGTATAACATCAAATGATGTCAAATTAGACAAAATTATCTTAAAAATACATAGATGACATCTCTTAAATAAAATAACTTTCTCACTTTGAATTTTTTTTTTGAAATATATAAATTACTTAAAAATTAATAAAAAATTTTTTCTTTTAAATGATACTTTTAAAAAAGTTTGGTAAGATTAAAAACATTGAGAAATTGTGATGTCCGGAAATACCATTCTAGCGGTGTATGTTTAAACAATGATTTATTTCACAATTTTGGTGAAAATTAAAAAATACCATTATTGGAAAATTGTAATAATATTCCTTTTTAAAATATTTTGTATAATTTTAATTAAGGGTAAAAATTAATTTAAAAAAACATATGTTAGTATTTATAATAATCCTAAAAAAATTTAAATATAACATGGATATGAAATAAAAATATTCCAACCAAAGTGAAAATAATGTAATAATGATGAAATATTTTGCAAATCATTTAAAGTAACATAGTGAATAAAAAGTTACTAATAATTGAAAATTCCATAAATAATATTTAGAGAATAAAATTTAAGATATTATTCAGAGGTATATTTTGACATCTCATCCTTAAAAATATAATCATAAATAACCCTGTTAAATTGTAATATTATAACATTAATTGCTTACATTATTGGAATCTTTTGAATCATAAACCATATCAAAGACAAACATCAAATGAAACATTAAATTTCATGATCATAATATTAATCATGATATAATATTTCAAATTGTATATATAAACACATCATTAATATGATAGGTGTATAACATAACATATGTCCAAAAGAAGACAAGTTTAGATGATAAACCCTTCCGTCAAGATTGATTTCCCTTAAAATCACTCCAAATCTATGTATAATTAAATTAAAATTATTAAAATTTTATATATTAATATTTAAAAATATATATATTATCATATATTATCTACTTATAACATTTCAATGCTCCTTTATTAATAATTATTTATTAAAATCAATTTTTCTTGGTATTAACTACGTTTTTCATGAGACTTTTGGATTGGTAATTTTTTTTCATGCACATTTATCATGATTAAATCATCACAATAATTTAAGTAATATTAAAAATACCATACATATTAAATATATATATATATATATATATATCCATATAAAATGTATATGATAGAAAAATGAATTACATAGTTCATGGAGATGGTAGGCCATACATATGCATTAATGATGTTCAATTTAAGAAGGATGGAATGATAAAAATGTAAATTAAATATCACGTTTAATGAAAATTTGTTTAATTAAATTTATCAAATATATATTATTTTTATGTAACCTTGTTTCTATCCATATGTAAATAGAAATTAAAATCAAATAACATTTCATTGTGGAGGTGGTATTATACATGTATGAATAAGAAAGTTATTATTTTCTAACATAATATAAGGTAGGAAGGTATATATGATATTATGTTCTATAATAATAATTAAATAATAAATATAATATAAACGAAATTAATACCATGATAATATAGATGAATGAAAAATAGTAAAGGAATATGAATTTTATCTCTCCATGGAAGCGATAATCGACATGTACACACAAGCCATACTTTTACTTCGGATTTGATGGAATATAGTGTACATAACAATGGTTATATAGTTGTAAGAATTTTTTTATACTGAGGATAATTAATATATAGTTTTAGGATTAATACAACCGACTTATATGAGGTATAATATGGAATAAATGGTATGGTTTAACACCTAGACAACAAAAGCTCAGAGCCTATGCAGTATGTTATTTTTTGGAATGATAACAATGAATGAAATCTCAAATGGCCGATCATTTTAACAATCTTGGAAAGACATATTACATACATGATACCCATAATAAATTGGGAAATAGAAAATAAAAACATAACACATAATAAAATTAAATAAACTACATCCTTGAACACTTATTCAGATACTATTCTTCATAACATGGTGGTAGGAAACATAATAAGTGTTAGCTAAAATGAACACTGAGGGTAAGTAAGGAGGAATTAATTATGAATCAATGGGAATAAATTATCATGGATAGATAAATAAATGATAACAAATTCCATTAAAATATCATGATAATGCTATATCAATATTAAATCTTACGAATCCGATGCTCATAACATCTAAATCAATAAATAGAGAATGAAATGTATCTATATATATGTTGTTGAAAAATATCATGAATGAATAATAACATAATTAGAATGAGGAAAATTCATAATTATTAGATGCATGTTTTCTAATTGCATGTTACATTCACCATCAAGAAATTTCAATATGTGGTTTACAATATATCGGATTACAACTAATTTATATTATACAAATGATTGATCCCATGAGAATATTGATGCATCGAGGTGATATCTATAACTGGTCCTCGCACATGTTATACCTGTCCAAATAATTCCTCACATTCCTGAAAAATGTGACTTATTGAAATATCCATATTTAATAAGGGATAAGAATTTATAAATAGTTCCCTATGAGAGTATATGTAAGAAGACGGTTTTTTGACATTAATTTAGGGAAATACCATTGAAATATCATAAAAAATCATGAGAAAAATGAAATTTTAATCATTATTATGTGTCTCATTCCACCTTGAAACATTTAAATCATAAAACCCTTGAATGAATAACATTAAATATCTTTATAATATTGTTATAGTATGGATATTCATGATATAACATGTTAATTGTCATTAAATATACAATTTAAAATTGAATTGGTGCACAATATAATATAAGTTACATCAAAATGTAAATTGAGATAAAATCAATTACATTAACAATATTTTCTTATGTTGTATTTATCCTACTATATAGTAGTTTTAAATATGTTACTACCTTATAACCAAACTATAATCTTGTTTATAATATTATATACCATCTTCTTATAAAATCTTACTACTCATTTGTCAATAATATTCATTGTTTTCAATATTTCAGAAGTTATTTTACGAGTTTTATCAAGTATGTTATGACTTATTATTTATTTTACCTATTAAAAAGATAAAAATTTCATTATATATATAATTTAAACCATGTACGAAATATATTTTTTATTAATTACATATATATTTTAAAAATCTATAATTTTTACAAATAAGAAACAAAATGTTTTCTTCATGGGGATGGTAGTTCGTAGGTACGCATGAATGCTACTTTCATTTTTTTATCACCAAGAAAGAAATAATTAATGATAAATATGGTTATTATAATTATGGTACCTTAATTATTTTATATATTTTACATTTTTTATTAAGAACATCCTTAATAAAATTCCAAGTGTAGCCTAAACGAGTCACATCACATTAAGGAGGTAGTTGTCCGCACTTCTACAAACTGTGTTATCATATCTATAAAAAATTAGAAATTTTAAATGTATGGGTTATAAAATTATTAAATAAGAAAAAATACATAATTTGTATCATATATTACAAATATAAATATATTTTCTTTCATAATGGCCACTATGAGAATTGGTGTTGTAAAAATTAACAATCATAGTTTTTTGAGGTAGTAGTTCATCCAACATAGAAACATTAGGTTCATTACCAATTAGATGGATAATTGAGTAAAGGAAGGTAGAAACCATAGAATAAAAAAATAGAACTATATTTAAGATATTTTTGTTTTTATACATGAATGAAATAATATTTTTCTTGGTATTTTATAATGTAAATAAAACTAATGATCTTAATGCAGTCTGTTACCACTTAATGAGTTAGATACTTTTAGTTTTCACCAAAGGGATTCATTAGATTTATTTATAGAATGTAGTGGATTTAAGTATTATGGTTGGAATTGTTTGGATATATTTTTGAATATTTTAGTCTATCCAATTTTTTTTATAGGTGATATGAAGTGAGAGAAAAAGACACCATTTTATTGTGGAGAAAGAGTATAAATATTGTCAATATCAAAAGGTATTCATTAATGGGAGGTATAACATAACTAATATTCCTCAAAATAGAAAAAAATGGACAAAATGGGATTAATGAATGATAAAACCACAAAAACAATATTTATATTTTATGAATTTTTTTCCATATCATCTATGATTCCACAATTTTTTCATTTTATTTTTTATTAAATCATTTAGTTTTCTAAAAAGATTAATTTGACCAATAAGAACAAAATAAATTTATATTAAATAGAAAATATAGATCCAATAAATTATTAATATGATAACTACAATATAAAATAAAAATAACAAGTCTTTTGGAAATTAATTTTATGACAAGTTCATGTGATGTGCTAAAACACTCCATAAACCTGGATCATGTTAATAACATTTTTACAATATATGGTTCAATATATTAATTATAAAAGATAAAATTTTCAATTAATAGTTCATATTTACTATTTATTAACACTTAACCTTCTCTTATATGAAAATAATATTTTATTTAATTTTAAATCATTTAATAAAATATTATTTATTTTAATATAAAAGTAATGTCAATTTTTACAATATTTAATTATCTTCTATTTAAAAAATCAAAACTATGCTTGAATTAATATATATTAATTTTATGGTTGTGTGACATGATATTTTATCCTTAAAAATAAATAAATACTATAATTCAATCAATTCATTTCACTTTTAATATTTATTATAACATTTATTTTATTTAGTTATTAACTAAATAATCACTACATTGAAATTTCTTAAGCATTTTATGTAAATGACCCTTATCTACCAATTATTGAAAAATTATTATGATATAATAACTCATTTATGTTTTAAAATAGTATGTATAATCCAATATATGTTCTTTTTTTCATATATCAATGTTTTATAAATGTTAAAGGAAAGGAAAGTTCACTTTTTGTCGTTTTACTTGAGTAACATTTTATACAGGGCACATCAATTTAATAATATCTCAATGACCCATAAAATATCTAAAATATTTTAATATAGTGGAATTAATGGGAATAAATGGAATTTGATTAAGTATCCATGTCATTTTGTTCATTAATATTGAGGTTTGGTCCGTTATTATGCTCAAAATTACCTTAATCAACATAATTAAATTTAATCACATTTACTAACCATTTTGGTCCAAAATTACATTCAACTTTTTAGGGAAACAATAGTGTACTGGTTATAACCATCTATTTCTATTCTTCGAAATTAATATCCCAGAAATGGGAAAATTATGATTAAGGATCATCCCGCACATGTAGTGATAAAGCGGGTTTTTTAAAGTAGAAACGTACAAAATATCAATATGATTCTATATCAAATTTATATATATAAAAATATCCAATGACGTAAATTGGATTTATATTTGAATTATTTATCTATTTTTAATTTTAGAAATATTTAATATATAATTTTACATTAATAAATATTTATATGCAAAGGTATTTTTTACTAAAATGCATTGTTTTTCTCTATTCACAAGAAAATGAAACTTCTCATAAAAATACCAAAAACTCACCATAAGATAGTTTTTAAATTATGAATTCAAATATTATATTTATTTTGAAAAATAAATATAATAAAATATCCAATATTTATTTTTAAAATAGGTGCACCTTTAAAAGGTGTTAAAACCCAATCTTGCATGAAACACAGACTAAGTCAGTAGTGTGTAGTATAAGAATAACATAGTGTTGCGTATAAATTGATGAAAAATAATATTTATTCTTATAAGGAAATATTTTTAATTCTAGCGGTGTAAAAATCTTCCAACCTCAATTATATTGTGTACTCTTAATTAAAACATGATCATAGAAATCAAGGAATTCATATTTGAAAATACAATTATTCAAACCCCCACATTGTATGTAGGTTAAATAAATCCTCTTGAAAATAAGATGGAAAATGAAATGAAAAGTTCACCAGAAATATAGACTTTTGAAAAAGAGAAAATTAGTGAAAATATTGATATTTAATAGAAATATAATTATCAGGTTTTGATGGATAGTGATAGTGAAACTATTAAAATGATAGTTGTCGACCAAAAAACTGAAAAATAGAGTTGTGAATAAAGGTCATTGATATCATAAAATAATGAAAAAGTAGGATAATATTTTTCTTTTAAGATAAATTTTGGAATATTTTGGAATTATTTCACTCTATAGTAATTTATGTAAATATATGTTTCTATTTGATAAACAGAATCATATCCTTCGGTAATTCCTTGAACTGTTTCCACATTATCTCTCATAAGATGATGTATCATATGGTGAAGTAATATATTAACCTCTAAAATCAGTTCCAATAATTAAAAATTTTATAAATGGTTAATGTTTCCAAAATATTATGATCTAACACTTTGGAATGAAGGTAAATGGATTTACAAAATGAACATATTATGAGCCTTCAATCATCATGAAGTAGCCCATCAATCATCACATACTAAATGTGTGAATAACTTCATCATGTTTTCTCTTAATGTATGCTAATAACATGATTTAACATAATTATTTATTAGTATCATTAATTTTTCATTATTCTTATGCAAAATGTATGTTATTTGATATATTCGAAAATCGAAAGGTTCTTTAAACTCTATCAATGGTAGCCCGGACCACATTATCAGTAAATTAAAACACAGTTACAAATTAGTTTTAAAATAACCAAATAAATCCTTCCTTTATCCACACATCTTTGACTTATTATTAAAATGATATTAATGGTTATCCTTCCCTTGACCAAGTGTTTTCCAAAAAAAATACTTTTTACTGAATAACATTATTGGAACCATTTATCATATGATCTCAGATCATTAATGAAAAGGGTACTACAGTAAAATCCTCATATGTTCCATAATCCTTATAACCAGTACATCACTGATATAATAATTAAAATACATAATTATTGAATAGGAATATAATTCATTCCTCTTCATTTATTATAGAATCATTCCTTTACCATTATCCAATAGTATCATTTGGGATATATTCCATTGCCTATTGGGATATTGATTTAGAAAGTGTCAAATTTACTTATGGTTGAAACATTATACATTGGAATTCTTTTTCATAAACATGAAATTACATGAATGGATGCCTTTCGTTCCACACTTTCATGAAACTCCCTTTCATTTTAAGCAAGTACCGGGTTTTCTTCCCACATTTAAAACTTGTGGGAAAATTATTTTTTCCATTCATCATCATTAACACATTCCAAATTTCACAATGCTTAGATGACCTATTTTTATCATGGACTCCTTCGAATACATATGACTTGAATAATATTTACACATAAAATTATTATATTATACTATGTACTAATGTGATAATAATGTTTGGGAGGTTATTTCCCATTGAAATATTACAATAAGGACATGAATTATTTGATCATTATAACTCATTGAATCATGTGAATCATGGAGGATCACAATACTTCGACTAGGATCAATTTCTAAATGATGAATTGTATTATGTTTGATCATATCATACTGTATAATCTCAAAACTAGAAAAATAATTAATATACATTGACAAATTAATGTGTAGTTTGCCTCATAATCATAAACATGATTTCTTTGAGAAAATCATTACATTCAAATCAATCATAATTGTTTGTAAATAAAATGTGGGTTATTTTAATAATATCCCCTTTTAGTGTCAAATTAGGTGCAAAGTAAGGCCTTTTTTATGTACCAGGTTACCCCCAGTCGGGCCCAAAACACGTTGTCGGATTTATTACTCTTAGGTACATCTATGCTAAAACCATGTCCACTTATAGTATCTATATAGTGATGTATTTCTCGAAATTCCTAAATAACATATATCGTACCAAAATTGTAATTTTTTGAATAATCATCCTCAATGTCTATATTAGGTTCTTGTTCCTTATTTTATGTTTTCTAAATTTATTATACATGGTTTCTGATAAACAACCTTTTATACAAACGATAATGTAATAACCTTAGCATCCTGGATCCGACGCATTATTTTATTACATTGGCATGATTACAAGGAATCAATTCCTAATGGAATGACCAATTTAGCAGTCTTAAAAATCCATTTTACATTCCTGATATCCATAATACATTGAGAAATAGAAAATATATGCATGGTATAAAATAAAATGAAATAAATATCATCCTTTTAGATTTATTCAATGATTTTTTCGTTATAACCTAAGAATATTAAACATAAGAAGGGTGAGAGAAAATTCTCATTAATGGTATGTAAAGAGGAAGGAATAAAAATAAAAAGAATTAAATTAATATGGAATATTATATAACTGATAACATATACTATTCAAGTAATTAAATATGTTAATATCAATATGGAAGGGTAAGAAACTGAACCTCATGCCATCTAAACTAATAAACTGAGAGTAAAATGTATCTTTATATATCTCGATGAAAAATATCATTGATTAATAATAAATAAAGAAAAATGAGTAAAATGACTATTTATAAGACACCATGTTTACTAGGTACATGGTAAATTTATTTTTAAGTCCTTTCAAAACATGGTGTGCAACATATAGTGAAAAACCCTTCTGATTTGGCCAAATGATTCATCCCATGAGACTACCTATGCATCTAGGGGCTATTTATAACCATGCCCCACTTGTGTCACATAAGTCCAAAGAAATCCTCGTATTTGTGAACAATGTTCCTTATAAAAATATCTATGTTGAATAAAGGAAATATATTAATCACCATATCCCCTGCAGAGGTTATGTAAATATATGTTTTTTTGACATTAATGGATGGTAATACCATTTAAATATCATAAAAACAATCTTGAGGGAAATGAAATTTTAAACATTCTAATATCTCTTATACCACCTTGAAACAATTTAATCATAAACCCTATGAAATAATACTATTAAATAAAACAAATAATTTAATTATAGTGAATATTTCCATAATATAACTTGTTAATATTTATTAAATACACAAAGTAAAATTGAATTGGTTCATAATAACAAATAATCTTCAATGGAATGTAAATCAAGACAAAATCCATTACCCTAAACATAATTTTTGTTTGTTAAATTTATCATATTTTATAGTGTATTAAAATATGTTAATAAATTATAATAGAACAATACTTATAATTATAATGTTATATATCTTCTTCTTATACTATCTTATTAACTATTTGTTAAAAATCGTTCATTATTTTAACTATTTTTGTTGTTAATTTCCTAGTTTTCTCAAGTATGTTTTGAATTGTTATTTTCTTATCCTATTAAATAGATAATTTGGTAATCATAACATAAATATGAACTATGAATTAAAAGTCCTATTGATTTATTACATATGTACTTATAATAATCTAAAATGTTTTAAGATAACAAATGAAATGCACTGTTTATGAGGATGTTAGGTTGTACGTACGCATGAACTCATCAGTCATTTTATCATCATATTTAAAGAAAAAATAAATGATACATATTTATATTATATTTCCATTTTTATATATGTCTTATATATGTTACATAGGTTTTTAAAATCATAATTAATATGTTACTTGTATAGTGTTAACCACTCACATCGCTTTGACGAAGTAGTAATCTAAACTTCCATAAACAATTATATCGTATTAATATAAAATGGAATGAATAAGGGTATATGTAGTAAAATGACTAAATAATAATAAATACATAATAAATATAACATTATATATATAAACAGAGTTTCAATCATAATGGACACTATGGGAGGTGGTAAAAGAAAAATTAACAATCATCGTTCTGTGAGGTAGTAGTTAATCGTTCATAGAAATAGTACGTTTGTTACAAATTTTATAAAAGAGTGTGTATTTTCAGACCAGAAACAGAAAAAAAAACAAACTATTATATTTAGGACACTATTATCTTTATACAAGCAGTAAATAATAAGTTTTTAGGTATTTAGAGAATGGAAGTAAAACAATTTTACCTAAGAATGTTTATTACATCATAGTCGAGTAACTCCTTATGGTTTTCAGCAAAGGGAATCCTTGGATTGATTTCCAACGATGTAAATACTTTTAGTATTAGTTTAGGTATGTTTAGGAGCTATTTTTGAAGATATTTTTCTAGTTCAATTGTCTTTAGATGTTTGAGGATATTGGAGGAGAGGAGGCCCTTTTATTTTGGAGGAGGAGTGGTTCTATTGTAAATACCAAAATATATTCATTATTGGGATGACTAAATTACCTATTGTTCCATAAAAATGGGAAAATAATTTATTAAAGGGGATTATTGGTCAATAATACCATCCACCACACAAAAATATGTGATTTTATATAATTTGGTTACATAACTTACATGATTCCACAATTTTCTCACTATGGTTTTTATTAAAGCGCAATGTTTTCTAATATTATCAATTTAACGAAAAAGAATAAAATAAAGTGATATTTATTATAAAATATATATTCAATGAGTAATTAGTATGGTTTAAAATTTTTAAAATAAAAATCCTTTCTTTTATTGAATTTATTTTAAAAAAAAGCACATGTGACATACTAAAACAATTGTTTAAACCTATTTTCTGTTAACACTGTTTTTACAATATGTGGGTAAATATGTTAATTATTAAGGATTAATTGGTACATTAGTTTCTAATGCATATTATTTTTCAATAATTAAAAATCACTTGGAATAATATTGTATTTTTTAAATTTTAAATCATTTAATAAAATATCATTATTTTTAAATAACAATAATGTCAAATTTGGCAATAGTTATATAATTTCAATTTTAAAATATCAAAACTATTTTCTAATTAAAATGTATTAAATTTTATGTTTTATAAAATTATATATTACTATAAATAAATAAATTAATATAATAATTCAATCAAATGATTTCATATTTAATATTTATTTTATCATTGAAATTAGGTAGTTATTAACTGTATAATCACTTTATTGGAAATTCTTAAGCATTTTATGTAAATAAAACGTATCTGAAAATTATTTATAAATTAATATAGTTGAAATGACACATTTATATTTAAAAAGGCTATGTATAAATGAAAATATAATGTTTTTTACATATATCAATTTATTAAAAATGTTAAAGGTAAGGAAAGTTTCCTTTTTGGGTTTTCCTTACATAACCATTTATATAGAGAAATTCCACTTAATTATATTCCAATAACCCTTACAATTAGGAAAAATTTGTTATATTGACGAATTAATGTTATCAAATGTATTTTTGACACGTTTTAATGTGATTTTTATCCTTTAGATTAAGGTTTAGTCCCTTATTATATTTAATCATACCTTAATCACACTATTTTATTTTAATCACTTTCACTAATATTTTTGGTCAAAAATTATGTTCATATTATAAAAATAAATATTGTATTGATAATATAAATGTATTTATATTTTTCAATAGTCCAATCATATAAGTGGTAAAATTGATATTAAGGCTAATCTATCACACTTGGCGAGAAATCTTGTTTTTAAAGAAGAATCGTTCAAATGTTCAATAAGTTTTATATATAATTTCAAAATAAAATAGAAACCAATGAACTAAATTGTATTAATATATTAATACATTATATTTTTTTACTTTATAATCTTTTTTACATATAATATAATATTAATAATTATTTAAACAAAAATGCAGTTTCATACATAAATGAATTTTTTTTCATTCATCATCAACAAATGAAACATCTTTGAAAAATACCAAAAAAATAAGTCTATGATAGTTTATACATTTTAATAAATGAAGTATATTTTTAAAATTAATGTTTATAAAATTTCCAAAATTTATATTTAAAATTGGTGCTCCATTAAATGGCAGTAAAACCAATTTTTCGGTGCAATACAGGCTAACTCAATGTGGTGTGTAGCATATGAATAACATTGTATTTCTTATAAAGAGAGAAAAAATAATATTTATTAACACATTAAATTATTTTAATGTTATTGTGTGTTACATATGGGGTTGGATAAGATGATTAAACTCTTTTTCGGCTGACATCCCTTACATTACTTCCTAAGGACCATTGTAATCATAATTTTTGATGAAAATAACTTTAATTAATTGATATTGTGTTTTGAAATATAATTTAGGAGTTTTTAGTTGATATATATGTCCAAAATGGTTTGAGTAAGATAGGATAACCGTTTTCTTATTGTAAGTGAGGGGGGAGTACTCTTGGATTTACATAATATATTAAATTAATATAAATTATGTTTTAACCTAATGTGGATCAAAATTGGTATATTTCAATTTTACGATGAGTATGATTAAAATTAATATCATTTAATTAAATTTAAACAATATTTGGTGATTTTTTACTATTAAATCATATTTTTACCACTTTTTTAATCATTTCAACAATTAATTCAATATCACAGTATCATACTTTTTATAAGGATAAGAAATTAACCAAAAAAGTGAAATTAACTCATAAATGGAACATGAATGGTATTTTAAACCATATCGTAGTATCATGGATGAGGATATAATTTTCATTAATTTTGATTCGTTTAATAAGTTATTATTTATTCTAAAATATCATTATTGTCATTTTGGAACTATTAATTTAATTTTACTTTTAAAATAACATGAAAGGAATGATATTTGAATAAAAACATTTTTAAAATCCATAACATGTTATATATACCAAAAAATAGTGGTAATCAACAATTCATCAAAATTTTATTATTTTTAATATTTATAAGATTATTTATTTTATTTTTTCTCAAAATTCGATAATTCATTCATCACCATTGGGTAAGAATTTATTGAAATTATTCAATCACAAATAATTTAAAAATTATCATAAAAAAGGACAAATTCTTCTCTTAAATAAAATTTTAAACCAAACTTATATACTTTTTTCCTTATGTAATTGTTTTAGATACTATGGTTAAGTGAGTGAAATTCTATATAAAATCTAGTATTCAAATAATATAAATGTAATAATGATTGAAAACATGAACAATTTTAATATATATTTGACAAATGGATTGATAAATCTAAACTATTGTAATGTTTTATAGAAGTTTTGAAGCCTTTTCCAAATGTTTTAAACATATTTCACCGAGGTTACGCTTACATTATTGAAAAATATTTACCAGGATTACTATTCAGAATCATGAAAAATAAAAAGGTTCATATGGAACAAATTATTTCATTTTTATTCAAAATACATTATCAAATTTCTTTGAATGAATATTTAGATTTTTAAGAAAACCATTTTAATATATCTTAATAAAACACAATGAAAAATAGATTTCTGAAATTTGGTTTTTAACCAAAACAATTTCAGTATATCACAATTGTGAATAATTGTTATTAAAATGGAATTAATTATATTATTATAAATAATTTTTTTCATACATACATTTATATCAACCACATGTTATAATCGGATTTTATTTATTGCAATGAAATGGTAGTATTTGGAAAATTATTATTTTCAACTATTCAATGAAGAAACACTCTTTTCAGAATAGTCAAAAAAACACCCTAACATAATTTTGAAATTATTATTTCAAAATAGATGTTCATTATAAAAAATAAAATTAATAAATGTTTAATAAATTTATTACAATTCCCATTCACGGAATTCTATAATTTTTTTTATTAAAATGATTTTTTGAAGAATAAAATGACTTACAGAAAATTATTTTCCTATTTACTAAGACTTAATAATTAATTTCATATTGACTAAAAAAATTATACATTTATCTAATATTAAATTTACTCATATTAAAACACTCCAATTCAACATCTGTTTTATAATAATATTTTTATAACATATCATAGTTTTCTTAAGGTATTGAGTTGTGTGTTGAGCAAGCTATCGATGTTGTTATTTATTTATACTGTACTTTTGGTGTGTTATATTATCACCCAACTTAAAGAAAATGTTTTGTTTTACTTTTATCTTAGTCATTAACGTTTAATATTTGAATATATATTTATTCAAAATCCAAACCGTATAGAGTGATATAAAAAATTATTTTAAATTATCAAAACGGGGAAACAAATTGGCTAAATAAAAATAAAAAATAATCATGTCCTTAATTAAGGATAAAATTATTGGAAATCTACAATTTAAACATTAATTATAAAAAATTGAATTTTAGGGCTAATCAAGATTGATTTATAACATTTACATGATAATGTTAATGACCAAAAAACAAAAAAAAAACATTGTTATGGGTGAAAAACCATTGATTCATTTGAAATGAAGGTAAATGTATATTTTTTTATTTCAATATCATTTTCCAATGTTTTTGGTTTATTTTACTATAAATATAAATACCAATAATAAATATAATTACTTGATTTATTTTAATTCATTATAAACAATTTTAATCATTTGGTTTCTATTCGATCAATTTGATTTACGTCCCATCTCTTACTAAAATGAATGGATATCCTCTATTAGTTTTTCTTGTGTGACATATTAAAATTATATTTTAACTAATCATAATATACATAATTCATTCATTCCAAATATAAATATTTACCAATACATATAGTTTTCCAATCAAGGTATCCAATAGAGATAAATACAATAGATTAATTTTTAAAATTTCAAGAATAACAACCAATTTCAACCTAATCCCATACAAAAACACATGACATTAAAGAACATCTAAAATATATATGACCAAAATAGAATACCTGATATTAAAATCATTTGATCTCACATCCTTCAATGATAAAAATTAAAATTATATTTTAATAGTTTTATTCATGGATAATGTCTCATATAAAAAATTATAAAAATTTCATGAAAATAAAATGATATATACTTTTAAAATATAATTATCTGTTTATTCCATAAATTAGCACCTACCATAGTGAAAAATATTTTCATTAGATGTATATGTCCTTCCATTTTCATGACCCGACCCGTGGGACTGAATCCATGATCATCCCAAGACCTCCTCCAATATGTTAGGGGTTGGTTTCTAGCTTTGAGTTAGAATATCGGGAAAATGGGGGGAATTAGCCTATGATACCTATATTAATGTACCCAAAAAAATATCTTTGATACAGATAAGAGAAGATATAAACTGAAGAATAAATTCATTGAAATATCTATATGAGTAAAAAATTATTACATATAGTGTAAAAAGAAAAAAGTAAAATCCCCAAAAAAATATATAAGCATGCAACATGCTCAGAAGAAGGGAATCATTGTAAAGTCAAATGGATGGAATGCACCTCTGGCATGATCCAAAAACACCTCGGATGATCTAGTTCACTAGGCTCTATTTCTTCTAGCTTCTCCTTAGTCTCTATCAAAATTCAATTATTCATCATAATACACAACAATTTTGGGAAAGGCCCATGTAGGTTTGAGTATTTCAATACTCAGTAGGAACCACAAAACCAAAATGAAAATGGAAAAACTACAATTCAATAGTCTGATCGAACTAGAAAGTAGAAACCCAAATAAGAGAGGAACTCCATATTGAACCCATCATTTTATGTACAAGATTATTTAATTCTGTCTGCATGGGTTTTCAACAAAGACATGTGAAAAAACTATATGGACTCCAAGAATCACCCAGATAAAATCATCTCATACTCCAAGTCTCAAGAAGTCCTTACCTCATAGCCAACTATAGGATTCCACTCGAGGAGTGATGGTAACACACACCGAGTAGAACACACTCAATGGGCTCATCCATCCCATATAGAACTCTTCCAATAGATTCACATTATTGGTAAACTACTCGACCATCTTTAATGGTAGGTCCAAATGATGACCCTATATTGGTTAAATATCTCTATGAATAAATCTATCTCCCACCATCATTGGTCATGTTACCACTATCATATACCCATCTGAAGATCATATGTACTCAAGTGAACATGCCCTTCCACCAGCACAACACACAGTAGGGGATGAATTTCTCCAGTCCATGAACCATGTGAATCCTATCTAATGAGAAAGAGTGGTGGGGTAGGCTCCTCACCCCTTCCGCATTGTAGAGTGAGTAATATCTCCTAACCAACCTATTAAACCTTTGTCACACCCGTAGGTTGATTCCCACAAATCATAACATAGTGGGAGTGCTCAGTCTTAACCAGGTATTGTACAAAAGAATTTTTGAGGGCCCTTCACCTCATAATTTTCCTCCATAACTAAGGTATATCATAATCTATTGAAGTACCCATATTCCATCACTACACGATGATGGGGGAGCACCACTTCAAGAAAAGAGGACATACACCATAACATGACATGGAAGTAAAAATCCATAGATAGAGGACCCATAACCTGGTAATACAAGTGAGTAAAAGAGCATAGATATCGAACCCGCACCTTTTCACATCATGGGTATAAAAATAATTTGATAGAGAATGTCCTCCCTGGCATGGATGGGAAGTACCTGTCTCTGGATTGAGGACCTGAACCATAGAATGACATGGGAGTACACCTCCACAGATAGAGGAACCCCACCCTAACATGGTAGAGGAGTACCACTCAATGGCCTAAGGCCCCCACACACTTCCCTGAGATAGTATTACTACTCTTCTAGAGCATAGAGTATGTAGAACACTCACCTTGGTAAAAGAGAGGAGTACCACTCCCAGGATAAAGCACTTACACCCTAGTAAGTAGGGATGTACCACTCTATCTGCCCAACATTTGTGGATGGAATGCACCCTAAAACAATAGGGGGAATCCGTCTCTCACAACACATATGATACGGAGTACCATAACCATGATCCATCATAGTAGTACCGACACCATGAGAACTACCCTGTTGGTAGAGTACCCACACCAATGATATGGGGAGTTCTATTTCATCAAAAATATAGAGGTAAGGGAAACTCGCACCCTAATGATTTAGGGGATCACTAGTTCCATCATCCCGAAAAAAGAACACCCTAATAATAGTATCATTTATGAACCACTGAGTGGAGAACCACACATGTCATACATCACGTCAAAACACTGCCTAGGGTAGGGGACCTACACCCAGATGTGGGAGAGGAGTAGCACTCTACATGCCAAAAGAATCTAGGGGTCCCATGTACTGAGCTTATATAGAATAGTACCAACCCCAATGTCAACTGAGTGATATACACTAATCACTACCCAATTTCTATCAATGCTACTTCATCTTCGTGATTAAACCACACGACATCATATATCTTAAACCACCACAGGTTCTAGAATTGCGTTCTACATGGGAAAGTGTTTTGGGTAGGCCACATGAAATCCTAAATATGAGCCCCAAATATGGAAATATGTTTGTAATAATGTCTTAAAAAAGCACTACACATCATGTATAAGGGTACACATAGTGTGCGACCCCTCTTGAACACCACTCCATTTCATATATTGAATGTATTTAATGGAAATGTTAGAAAACAGAGCACGTAAATGCACTACATTGAGTGTCTCACCTCACTAAGGCCCCTTCATATTTATTTCGCCATACAAATCGACTATCCAGGTCTCACACATGGTGTGTAACCACAATATATGATGTGTCTCGACTAAAAAATCCATTGTATATTCCTCTTTCATATGCTCATGTCCAACAACATGTGTCTGTGTACCTTGGCCATTGACAGCCAGTCTACAATGTTCCATCATAAGGAAAACCTTTCCATGTCCAATGGCCACCAAACCTATGGTCACTACATGGAGTGTAACCCTAGTATAGAATGTGTCTTCCAAAAAAATAATCATCCTCAAATATTAAGAAGACATAGTGTGTGATCTTGTACTACACATCATGTGATTAGGATTTCAGAATAGGTCTTCCCAGTGAGTCATTATAATCACCCTGATTTTCACCAAAACATATATATCGACCACATATGGGGTCCTTATCAGTCATATAAGGGATCAATAATCAAAAAAACAATTAATAACTAATGGAATTTGGAATTAATAATAAAATACACCTTCCCGATAGTAAAATCAAGAATTATCAGAATCAGATCTATACTCTAAATCCATTGCAACATGATCTGGGAGAAATTTCCATCATGTTCGATGATTAGTGGAGTCGTTTATCCATTAATTAGCCTTAGTTCATCTCTCAATCCAAAGTGGGAGAAGGGTTTTTCTAGTATATTTCTCTATTCACACAAGCATAGGGTGTTAATTGGTTTCTTTTATTAAATCAATATCCCCTATTTAAAACCCCATCATCTCCCCTCTAACTTGACTCCTAATATTGATAACATTTATATCATGCATAGGGTAAAAACCCTGTTTTTATCTAAATCGTGGTCTAAAAATTATAAAATGATATGACTCTTGGGAGTTATTCAATGTTTTTAATGAAATTTTATTCACGTGATATAATACATTCTAAACTTTTAATATCACTATACTAAGGCCCCCAATTCTTGGGGATCCTGCACTAACCCAACCCTTGCCTTCAGAAGTATTAATAGAAATACTTTATAAAGTATTACTAGGAAAACCCAAGTCTCTATGTCCTATCCACCTTAATTATTTTCATCCATACAAAGATAAATACATTGTAGAAGGAGAAACCTAAGTTCTAAACTGGGAAACCCATGATAGAATTCTCAAAAAAGGTTCATGTAATGCCATCATGCATGAACTCAGGGGAACCAAAAAGGCCAAAACCACAACCAATGTCTAGCTCTGTCTAGGTATCCATCATTTTAGTGGAAATTTCCACTTAAGGGAATATAATTTCATCATTAAGAAAACTAATAACAGTCTTTGACTCAACAAAACATTTTGAGAATCCTATGGGAGGTGAGAGCAAGACCCAAGCATTGGGCACAATACTTGAATCCACACAGAGTATCTTAAGCACCAAATGTAATTTCAAAGAGTCAATTTATGCTTCATCCACTCTAAAAAAATAAAAAAGATGTGTAAATGTGGGGAGGCTGGTGTGTAAGAGTTAGACCGATGTGTAAGTATATTATGCCCCCAATGCGCCATCAAATTTACCCTTCTACACTGATCATCTTACTCACCACCACATATAATTTTTCTAAAAAATAGAAGTGCTTTGCCTTTCTTTAGGTTAATGATCCAGAAGTTGAATTTCCCATCCTACATACATAAGGCCATATATTTTTTGATAGTGTGAGAAGCATGAACCCCTCACGTTACAGGATCGTGTTCCGTAGGTCCCCTATGGGCCCCCTTTGGTTGGGCCACAAGGGATTCACCCTCACTAATTTGATTTTTTTTATAAGGAAAATATGCATTAATGACATCCCTTGTATGCAATATTTTCCCTTACACACCTCATATTATGCTCATCACCTTCTCTTTTGTGTGAAAACCTTCAATATTGCATGAAACACTTCCCTTAAGCTCCATGGGTTTCCTTTACTATAAGGAACCATTTTTTAGGCCCTCTTGCACGCACCTATCATGTTTTTTACACAACTCCTCCATGCGAACCTCTATGATTGTGCAATGTGATTTATTGGTCCCTCATATAGTGTGCATTGTTGTGTTTTCTTACCTATTTCCTTTGGAAGAAGTATGATAATGGATGTTTCTTTTTGGGATAGCTATGCTAATGTTGACCACACTATTGGCCCCACATTTGCATCACTCCAATCAAAATTGTTGATGCCTTACCATCCCCATGTGTGGATGGCCGTAAATTATGTATGTATAAGGGTTGATGAGTGATTCCCCCACGTCTTATCTATAGTAAGTTCATTGAATAACACTAACATCCTCAACACACTATGTTAAAATATAATCATTGGATGGGTGGAATTCTCGGGAGAATCAGAGAGATGTTGGGCATTAGATCTCTCTCATCTCTCTCTACTGTTGGCCTTTGTCTCCATGTGAAACTAGAGAATTATCCATGCTCACTTGCCACCATGGAAGTGATAACTAACTCACATGGAATTAGATATTCCACATATGTAGTTATATCCTCATAGGAAAGCTTCAACACATAATCCCCACACCATCTGTAACACCACAAGATTTCATAGTATGATATTTTCTTAAATTCAATAGCTTGCACTACACACAACACTGAGTTCGAGCGCACCCCGACACACCAAACTAGTCATTCAAAAGCGGTTATAAATAGTTTTAACTGGATTTTGAATTTTATATACTCCATATAATTTTAACTTATGTATTATGTGGTTCCTAGACATATGATAAGAACAAATTCGATTTTTCAGATAAAAAATATATTTTTCAAAAAAATATATTTTTCAAAAAAAATCAATTTTACCACATTTTAATAGAGAACCTTTTTTAAATCCAATATTTTCCCCTTTTATATATTCAATTTTAAAAAAATGAAATTCTTCATTATAATCAGGACATCATAACTTACATTTCATGTAATTTTGGTTTTTTTCTTATAATATTCATTTCTTATGAATAGTGATAAATAATATATTTTAATTAAAACTGCCTTTTAATCTAATTTATTTATAAAGTTATATTATATTTTAAATTGGTATTGAAGTTTAATTAGATAATATTTTTTCCCTTTAATCTAATTTTTCTCATTGTAATTAATTCCACATTGAAATTATACATAAACAAGTGTCAACCTTTTGATAGTTATTGTTTCTTAAAAACATGCTATTTTTGACAATGGGAATTAATTTTAAATTAATTAAAAAACATCTATGTTTTTAATTTGGTAAAATATACATCATTTTCGAATTCGTAATATCAAATATATTGTGGGCTTATTTTTTTGTATTTTTCGGAAGAACATCAATTTTTGATGAATTGTGAAACCACTAAGTAGTAGTTAAAAATCTGACATTTTCATGTAAATGAAATTTTACGGCCTCTGTGATATGAATTTCAAAAATCCAAGATATGTGGTTATTATTAAAAAGTCAAATGTTGTTTAATAAGATGAAAGTAATTTTTTTGAATAGTAACTTTTGACTTTTATTTACCGTAGTTAAAGGTAAATAGTGTAATTTAAGGTAAAAAGAATATTATAGTAATACCAAATTACTATATCACTTCTACTAACATTATTGTATGAGTCATAGACGACCATTGGAAACCTTGGATCTATTTTGGGTCCCCATGGAGCCACTTATGAATAATAATGACACTTTATTTTAATTAATGTAAACTAAAATCAAAATGACATAAACAATATCTTTTAGTAAATAATTTTTTTGATGGGGTTATATAAGCCATATTTTCAACTATAAATATTCATTGGAAATCTAACACGATTTCCTAAATTATGGTATTTTTTTATAATTTGAGGATATCAAATAAATTAAATTATTTAAGACACAATAATGATGTTGAATTTACCTCATTAATAAATGATTTTAATTAATAAGATTATTAATATTAAAACAATATCCAAAACCTATCCAATTATTATGGGATGGTTTTATTTAGACAATGAGTCATCTTATCTTTGAATTTAATTAGTTTTGGACCTTTATAAACCAAATATCGCTCTATAATAAAATAATATTTTCACACATTACAAAAGATCCACCCCTCCCCCTTATAAATGTAGACCACTTCTATCCCATTCCACACACCTCTCAAGCCCATTGGATCGTCCAAAACCTTCCCAAATAAGCTCTCAATATCACTATATTACACCTAGAAGCTTTACTATAGGTATAAGTCCATCAACAATTCCTTTTGGTTCAAACCAAAATAAGTTACTCAAATTAAAGGTAACTATTTCTCCTAAATTCTTTTGTTTTATATTGTTTTATTTTACTTATCCAACCCCCACATCAAAAATATTTTTATTCCTTTATTTTATAACAACAAAAGTATCCTAAATATTCTAGGATGTTGTTATGACATTTATTCGAACTACACTTACACACACCTCCATCTAATGGATGAAGGACATACTGTTTCTGTTGTTAGCAAACAAAGGCCTCACAAAATAATGATTATTCAATTATCTCCTACCGCCTCTCATGGTGGCCATTATGATTAAACTGTATTTATATATGATATATATTATGTTAATGTTTTATTTTTTACTTCTTTATTTTACATTTATATCATACCTTTATGGTTTCCATTATGGGTAAAACGCGAAAATTTCATTTGAGGAAGTGCAGACTACAACCACCTCAAAGTGATATGACTACTTAATGACTTGTGAGGGACATATAAAGTATGGAATTAATGATATTATATATGATAATATACTATAATTATAATATACCTATTTATCATTATGTTTTAATTCTATTAAAATACAAAATAGAAATGAAAGTATCATTCATGCTTACGTACGGCTTACCATCTCAATGAACGCTGCATTTAATGTCTTATCTCCAAATGTTATGTACTGATATAAGTATAAATATATATTAGATATATAATATATATATATATATATATGATATCTAAATCATTTATATCGTTATGGAGACAATGGAATTTTTATGACATGGAAAAATTGTAATTATAACAAGTTCATTTTTGACTCAAGTTCCGAACATCGATAAAATATCCAATATGAACTCAAATAATTAACTAATTGTTATAAAAAGGTAATAAGTGATATAAAAGTAAAAATAAACTTTAAATATGTTCTTAATCATTAATTTGTATGTTTTAAAAATGTTTTTAAGGATTTATTTATATGGACATTAATGTTTTAAAATTAAATATCCTTTTTATAGTTACAAAGTGGTATGCGACACATTGATTCAAAAATCTATTTTAAACAACTTCTTTATAAATAGTGATACTTTTAAACGTTTTCAAGAAAAAGGGGGATATTTCTCTCTCAAATAGTTTTGATGATTTTTTTAATTTATGTCAATATCCTTCATTATTCATGATTGAGGTTAATTTATTATAATAAAATCTTCCATATTGTATTTAATGAGTTATGTTTGATTGTGGATAGGATATTTATATACCATTGATGGTTTATGGTTAAATTATTGACATTTCATATGCTAGTTTTAGTAAAAATTTCTAGATTATGTTTCAACCTCTTCATATGAGGAATGCATTGGACTTATTAAGTGATGGGTGAATCTCGTAATAGCTCCTCGATGCATCAGTAGGTCTCATGAGACAATTAGACGTGTAATTGGTTGAGCCCTTTCCCTATATTTGATATATGGTTTTGGCTGAGGCCATAATCATTTTTAGACATTATGGCTGAGGGCTTTGACAATATGTTTCAGAATTTCAGGCATTATGCATTCCATCATTATGAGATTGGCTATTGATATTTAATGTGGTTATTCAACTAGTAGAACACTCATGACTATGTTTTGTCATGGAATTATTTACTTTGCTCATATTCCTACCATTAAAGTGATCATGTTTATTATTCATTAAGGCGTGTTTATTCAATTATTAACCTGGCCTAATGTTTATGTTATCTTCCACATTATTTCATACTCTTACTGAGCATCTGAGCTCAGCCCTTTCTCCTGATTCATTTTCATAGGTTATGAAGAAGTTAGTTATGAGTGACTTACAGGAATAATCTTAGAAGCTTGGATGTTTCTAATGGAATAAATTAGTGTTGTTTTAATTTTAATGTTTTAATTTTGAACATAAGTATGTATCTATCTTCAAGAATACTAAACTAATCGGTCCTTCGGGGCTTGATTCCTTGTAATCATGACAATGTATTAAAATAATGCACAGCCTCTTGGATTCTGCGGTCGGGGCGTTACAGTTGGTATTAGAGGTAGTTTAGTATAAACCATGGAAACTAGATGGAGATAAACTCTGATAAGAGCACATTACCTGATGATAGAATTTGAGTATTAGTATATAGGAACTTCCTATAATTTTGGTAACATAGAGATTTTGTGTATGTTCCAAGCAATACTTCCCTGTCTGAATATGATCATGTAGAGGCAGATCTAGCACAGATTCACCAAGGAGTGATTACTCTAATAAGGAGTTTCAGGCTTGACCTAAGGTATCCTGGTACTCGACAATGATCCTTGATGCACTCTTGGTTAGGACACTCCTGGGGGATATCCCTAGGATAATTCGCATTTTCATTACAAACCAATTTTAAGATTTTAATATAAGATGAGAATAAATAACCTTAGTTAATCCAAAGGTGTTTTAGTTTAAAAATATTGTGTTATGATATTCTCAAAATGATTTTATGACTCACAATATGATTTATTTTGTTATTAAATGGTTGGAATCCAAGGAAGTCATTATAACATTGAATATGATGTACAAGATGGTCATAATGGTTGAAATGATCAATGAAATTGAATGTTGATAGGTCTATAAGATATTGTGTTCATGCTAAATCATTTTTCATAAAATAAGATCAACAACATATATAATAACCAACTCCCAGACTCAACAAAGTAGAGAAAAAATGGTGAATGATAACTTCTCTAGCAGTGAAGACCATAGAGAAAAGAAATCTCATTTTCCATCATGCAGGAAATGTAGAAGGAGACACCTGGGAAGGTTTCTTACTAGAACAATGAAATCATTTTTGTGTGGTAAATAAGGACATAACGTAATGATTTTCAAAGGAAAAATAAATATTACTATGGATGAAAATAAAAATGGTCCTAAGAATCCATTTAAAGTCATTTTCTGTAAATGTAGGGGACCTTGCCATTACCCGAGTGAATGCCCTATTCTCTTGGATATCCTCTTGGTTAAAGGATAAGATATATGGAATTAAATGAATGGTGAAATGTTTAAAAATTATTTCTGCTCTTTGTTGTTGGGATTAATTAGTAAATCTTTTCTATTGTATTTGTAACCATGTAGTTTGTAAGGTGAGAAAGAAATTTGAGGAAGAATTATTTTTTCTCTTGTGGATATAGTTATAAATAACCATTTGGTTTTATATGATCATTGAGTTTGAGGCAATTACAAGTTATTAAATTTTGGGATGAAAATGTGAGGTATGAGATATCATTTGTGATGAAATTATGTTATAGTTATTTTGAGGAAAATATCTCATTTTTTGGAATATTATAAAATTATATATTTTTTTTAAAAGGACAACATGCAGACCATGTGAAAACCCATCACGTCGGACAAAGCTGCAGGAATCGAACCCACAACCATAGTGCAATTTGGTTTTATCGCCTACAAATATACAAATGAAGTCCCTGTTTAGTGTGACTAATTATTTTTAGTTAAATGATTTTATTGATCAATAATAAGTTGATTTGGGATCTCATATATTATCAAATATATATCCTTAGTATATGAAAATGATTTGGTGATTAAGTGATAAATGTTATTTTGGATGACGTTCGCTCTATTGGGAATAATATATGCCTAAGGAAAATAGAATACTATGGGATTTCATTTGAAGATTAATAGTGTTTTTTTACCTTTTTTATTGTAGATTTATAGTGATTTGGGTTATTTAGGGAAACGATTAACCTATCATAGAGAATATTTGATTAGGTCAATTACTTTTAAATATGTGACATTAAGTGTAGTCGATGTTATTTGGAGATACAATTTAACGTGGAAGACTATGCAAGACAATTATTCTGTGTTTTTGGGTTTCAACATTAGTTTGGATTATATTGAAAGATTTTATGGAAAATTGTTTATTGAATGGTATTTATTGAAATTTCGGTATTCTTGGTTTAATTTTATAAGTTACTATTAGTATTTCTTTATCTAAAGTGTTATCCTTTTGGGATCATCTGATATTTTACTTACCATCTTTGTTTTTGTTAATCCCTAAAGAAAAGGTAAATATATAGTTCATCTATTTTGGATTATGTGATTCACTATAGGTTTATTCTAGCACTTCAGGTGTGACCAAGTCATCTTTAATACTCATCATTTGGAGTGAAAGATGATTTTGTGGTATGAATTAGATGGAGGTTTAAACTCTACATGTCAAGTATTTTTTTTTCTTATTCTATGAATAAATTAATTATTAAACTTTTGGGAAGGGATCTTAAAACCAAAAATGTGTCATCATAATACTTTATGTTTTGTTGAAACGATGATATTTTAAATCGTCATAGTCTGATGGCTTTGAGGCCCTCAATTTTCCACTTGTTTGTTATTGATGACCTCAATAACTCCACATAAATAATTAAGGTTTCCTCCAATTATGTGTCTCTAATTTCCACTAGTGTTCTCCTAATCGAGATCATAATTTGGTGATGACTTTTTCATCTCCATTTCCCTCTTATTATGATTAAATTTTATTAACCCAATTTCTTATGTGGGTTTTCCACAAAAGTATTTTTCTATTTTTAACCTTTTATTTTGGAAGAACAATTTCAATTTGCAAGGAAGAAATTTTTTGAAGGCGGTGAGAGTGTAACACCCAAAGATTTCAGAGTAAGATATTTTCTTTACATTCAATAGCTTGCACTACATGCAACACTGAGTTCGAGCACACAACGACATTCCAAACTTGCCGTTCAAAAGTGGTTATATATAGTATTAACTAGATTTTCAATTTTATAAACTCTATATAATTTTAAATTATGTATAATGTGTTTATTTGACATATTATAAGAAAAAATTCAATTTTTCAGATACAAAATGTATTTTTCAAAAAAATCATTTTTACAACATTATAATTGTGAACCTTTTTTAAATCCAATATTTTCCCCTTTTAAATATAAAATTTTAAAAAATAAAATTCTTATTTAGATTTGGGATATCAAAATTTACTTTTCATGAATTTTTGGTAAATTTTTAAGAATATTCATTTTTTATAAATTGTGAGAAATACTGTATTTTAATTCAAAACTGCCATTTAATATAATTTATTTATAATTTTAGATTATATTTTAATTTTTTCAAGTTTAATTAGATAATATTTTTAACCTTTAATCCATTAGTGGTCATTTTAATTAATTTCACTCTGATATTATACAAAAACTAGTGTCAATCTTTTGATAGTTATTGTTTCTTAAAAACATGCTATTTCTTTGGAAAACGAGAATTCATTTTAAATTAATTAATACATCTTCTATGTTTTTAATTTGGTAAAATGGAAATCATTTTTGAATTAGGAATATCAAATATATCTTAAGAATAATTTTTGGTATTTTTAATAAAAACATCAAATTTTGATGAATAGTGAAACCACTATGTAGTAGTTAAAAATCCAACTTGTTCATTTAAATGAAATTTTACTGCCTAGGTGGATTGAATTTTGAAAATCCTAGATACATGGTTGTTATTAGTAAGTGAAATTTTGTTCAATAAGATAAAAATAATTTATGGTGAATACTAACTTTTGACTTTTATTTACAACGGTTAAAGGTAAATATGGTAATTTAAGGTAAAAAGAATATTATAATAATTCAAAATTACCTTAAAACAGGTACTAACCTTATTGGACGAGTCTTGGATGACCATGGGTATCCTTGGGTCAATTTTGGGACTCTATGGAGCCAGTTATGAAAGATAATGACACATTATTTTAATTAACATAAAGTAATGGAAAAAATGGCATAAAAACGTTATTTTAGTAAATGAATTTTTACATGGGGTTATATAAGACATATTTTCGACTATAAATATTAATTGGAATGCTAAAAAGATTTCCTAAATTATTTTAGTTTATTTATAAATTTTAGACATCATATAAATTATAATGTCTCAGATTGCCCGTTTATTATTTTTTAAATATTATCTAGAATTATTTCGAGACCGGGTGCGAAGACGACACATCATTCTAAGGTCCAGTGAGCCTGAAATGGTGGTCTGAACTTTTTTTAGTTAAGTGAGCTGACACTTGTGCACGGTTGTGGCAGTTTCCAAACAGATGCCCAGATTAAAAATTTGAGAGCATCGTTGCGTCTGGGAAGACGACATTACCTAAGAATGAGGCTAACCTCGAATGGCACGGGTCGAGGGAAAAAGATAATTTTCTGACATTTTATGTAAAATAATATAAAATAAATTAACCATTTTATTTTATTTCATTTAAGGAAACATCCTCTGCAGAGTGGCGATGGCGCGACTGTTTCCTAAATTGATGGCGCGTCTTAATGACTTCGAAATGGCAATTTAACACCATTAATATTGCCGTGTAATTAAATGCCAACTTGTTTCCCCTTTTTAATGGTTTAAGAAAATGTATGTCCTGGGAAACATAGAGAGAGGATCCTCTGCAGAATCCACGGTGCGTTGGAGCAAATTCTCGATGACGAGTGACAATGGATCGAAACCAAGGATCGTTGCACCAACATTGATGGATCTCGACGACAACGGAAGCACGACGCCTTCGTCAATGATCGATCCATTCGAAAGGTAGGGGTTGTTATTTTGTTTTCTTTTCCCCGTATTTGAGTTTAAACGACGAACGCGGATCAACCACAAACAAGTTGATCCGAGGATTTGTACGTTCTTACTGGAGGGATTTTTCTTCTTGAAGATTATGGGGAATTTGATCCATCCTTTATGTTATTGATGATTTTTCCCCGTTTAAGCCTATTAACGGGAGCGTATCAACGCCGTGACGAACGACGGCGGACGTTCATTCCTCAATTTGTTTATTTGGATTTCTTCCTCCTTTTTATTCATGTTTTCTTCATGTTCTTCGCGGGGCAACGAACAACAAATCGTTGTGCGTCTGTTATACGACGCAACAATCCAAAATCGAAGGTTCGACATCGCAAAGTCCATGTTGAGGTGCGACGACGATGGTGGACGACCAATCGGACCGGATTGGAAAGAGCGTTCTTCGATCTTTCTTCGTTCGGGAAGATCAGAACATTTTTTGGAGCCGATTGGAGGCCCGAAAACAACGGAAGTGGCTTTGTGGGGTCAGGGCGACCATAACTTGGATGTTTTGCAGCGATCGGATGACCGAATTGATGATCGGAGCAGAACAGGAGGTGCGCCGGCAAAGAGCGCCATTTCTGGAAATATCCAGAATACACGGCGTGTACTTCCAAAGAACACGTCTTGTAGTTCCGACGGTGGCGGCTAGGGATTCGAGGTCAGAGAAGAATCACATGGTGTGTGGCCTTGGTCACACGGTGTGTTGGACCTTCCCCGAAGCTTGGTGTATACTTGGGGTAGTACACGGAGACGGGATGCTCTACACGGCTTCAGGCGGCATGGCGTGTATAGCTCGCCAGAGGCAGCTACGCGGAGGTCGGCATGTGCCCCGGGGATACACGGACATGGGATGGAGTACATGGTCGTGTACTCCATCACCCAGCCAGGCAAGGTCAACATCACGGGTCACCCTGTGTGTAGATTTCACGGTTTGGAGTACACGGGTTTGTGACCGTGTACGGGCACATAGCCAGAGTACACGGAGCCAACCACATTTACCTAGACACGGCCAATACTCCGTACTACACACAGTGTACTAGGTTTTTCTACATGACCAGCATCACGACACGGTCTGTGGTACACGGGCAGTACCCAGGGTCAGACAACACGGAGTGTATCATTTCTACATGTCGTGTAATTTTTGGAAAAAGGCTTGGTCCTTTTGTTCACCATGCCTTGAACATCTTTCGTTTGGGTTAGTGCCCCTTCTTCTTGTTTCCCTGAGGGTCAGGCATCTTTCCCTCACGCAGTATTTTTGATCCCTTTAGCAGGACTTTCTGTGATAGAGTCAGGCATCCATCCGACAGGCTCGGATCGAGATCCTCTATCCATTCCAGACCCTAGGTAGAGTCAGGAATCGACATGACCAACTCTACCAAGCATTGATACTCTACCTAGCAGGTGAATTCCGGATGATTCGCGGTATCCTCCATGGCCCTGGCAGTGATCCTCATCTGTGTATCAAGATATTTCCCACTCAGGAGTCTGTCTCCCGTAATGAGTGATTCTATCTATAGTAACCCTTCCACTCAAGAGTGTGTCTCCTGTAATGAGTGTATCCATATCTCATGACAGTTCCTGATAAATAGCTCTTCCCGGACGGACGTCATCAGTGCTATAAGACTCATGGATTGTGTTCTCCCGGAACGAGCGCATCACAGAATCTTCAGACGGAATCCCTTTCATGGGTATACGGTTGTGTGACTTGTCTCTAGACAACGGGTCTGGGTTTCGAGTATATCTAGTTTGTTTTATATGTTCTTTAAACATATATTATGCATAGCTGACTGTAACTATACTTTGTGTACCGATTTCTGGTTTTCGTGGTCCTCTACTTAGTATTGTTATACTCACCCCTGCACGGGCTTTGCCCTCACGTCTGGTGTCTTGTGCAGACAACCAGCCTTTTGATAGGGTCCAGAGTGGACCAGGACAGGAACGAGCTTTCTGAGTTCCCTACTGGCCGAGGCGTTCCTGCGGCTATGAGTGACAGTCCCGGTACCTTTGTGCTTACAGTTTGGACTTTGCTGTTTTTCAGACTCTTGCTATTGGTGGGCATGTATTCTTCCCCAGTTTACTTTTGAAGTACTCTAACTTTCTCCATACACTGTTGGTTGGGTTTAGTTGTATGCATGCATTTTCGTTCCTTAGTGTTTTACATTTCAGCACTTGGGGGCTTGGAGATGTGTGTGTGTACAGGTACTTAGGAAATGCCTCCCATGTTAGTGATATTCCTACTCGGTGCTAGTCACCAGCCCCTGGCCTATTGGAGGCGGGCTTGGGAAGTCACGGCGCGGGCCCCACCAGGTCGGTTTGTGGCAAAGTGGTATCAAAGGAGGTGGTTCTACCTTAGGACCAAGAGTCTGTGGGTTTGGTTTGGGGCAACAGTGTTCAATGTTTTGGGATCGACTTTGAGGCCCGAGACCCCAGTGGTGGTGCGGCAGCCAACGTATACATACATCCGGACTCTGATAACCTGCTTTTCGACCAGGTTCACAAAAACACTGGCTGCAGGGAAATAAAAGGTACATGCATCATATAGGAATGGGTTGTTCCTTCCATGCCATTGGTGTCAGCTATCCAGATATACTCATTGACCGTGACACATCTTGATTATTTACAGGATGCCTCCGCAATGCGTACCCACTAGGATTCAATAGCATGATCACGAGGATGACCCCCTCAGTGACGAGGCTTCGATGTAGGGACCAGCTCCCCAGGCATTTCCACCAGGTGGTGCAACTACTATACCACCAGTGGAGCAGCCATTGGTAACAGCAGTACTGACCGGCGAGGAGCACAGGCTTAGCGCGCTCCACGAGTTTTCGAGACAGAGACCCCTCAGTGTCTGAGGAGAGCCCGACCCTCAGGCGCCTGAGGACTTTCTTGAGGTAGTGACTAGAGTTTTTCGTCTTCTTAGGGCACCATCAGACCAGATGGTGGTCCAAGGAGCGATCCTTCTTTAGGGTTCGGTGGGACGATGGTGTAGTCTGACCACACAGACTCACGATGAGGATACTCATTCATGGATAGAGTTTGAGCGACTCTTCGTGGTGGAGTTCTCTCCGGTTACACTGAGAGCTGTGCGCATCCACGAGCTTCTTCAGCTCTAGTAGGGCAGTATGACGGTGGTTGTCTATTCATCAAGGTTAACCAACCTCACTAGGTACTCGATGGATATGGTTAGGGATCAGTACTTTAGAGCTTAGAACTTAGAGCAAGGTCTACAACATGATATATGAGCTAGTGTCATCCCCTTATGCATTTCGACTTATGATGAAGTGCTCGAGCAGGCCTTGGTGATCGAGAGATTCTTGGAAGATCATAGACAGCCGCCGGCAGTCAGCAGCACACAGACAGGTGCGGAGACACCGGCAGCAGGGACCAGACGTCAGACACAGGGATCTAGACATGGGAGACGTCATAAGAGGACCCCAGACAGGGGATCGATAGTCCAGGGCTCTCAAGCTGGATCCAGTCAGCCCAGGGAAAAGTGATGCTACGCATGCGATAATAGGGGGAATCTCGCTAGAGATTGCCCGACATGTCGAGCTGCTGACAGGGAAGTGGTGGATGGACCACCGAGGCAGAGGCAGAGAACGGAGCAGGTAGATCCGCCTGGCGGTGGATGTGGCAGAGGAGCAGGGAGAGCTATAGGTGGTGGAAGATGCTTCGACTTACTTCCACCACCACCCCCAGGAGGTCCACACCAGGCTCAGGGAGCAGGGGGACAGGGACAGGGACAGCTGCATGCGGTCGAGGCGTACGACCCAAGGGCTCCAGGGACGATTTGATATACGATCTATGTCTTTTCTACCTTAACTTCCTGACTCATAGATACAGGTTCCAGTCATTCCCTTATAGCCACATGTCTTGTACAAAACCTCAAGATTCCGGTAGAACCGTTGACTTGATCCTTATGCTTGGAGACACCTACGGGAGGAGGCTCGACGATCAAACACCTTTGCAGATAGTGTGGTCTTACCCTTGGAGGAGAGAGTTTCGGATGGAACCTCTTGGTGGTAGCGTCGAGTCCTTATGACGCCATTCTCGGTATAGATTGGTTATCTTCGGTCCAGGCCCAGATTGACTGTTTTAGGCGAAGAGTGCGGTGTGTACGTCGTGATGGAACAAGGTTTTCCTTTGTCGAAGAAAAGTAAACCTAGGCAGCACAAAATGGGCTCATGCATAGGAGGGGGCAGCCGATCACTCATGATTTGGCTAGACTTACACTCGAAGTAGTAGATGTTGTTATCTCTCAGTTCCCAGCAGTGGTGGTGGAGTATGAGGATGTCTTTCCAGAATATATTCCAGGGTTACCTCCCCACTGGGAAATTGACTACTGCATTGACTTACAACCCTTGGAAACAATGATTTCCTCATCATCTTATCGGATGGTTCCCGCGAAGCATCGCGAGATGAGGGTGTAGTTGGAGGATTTGCATAGAAAGGGTTTTGTAAGACCCAACGTCTCACCATGGGCGGCTCCAGTCTTGTTTGACTAGAAGGGAGATGGGAGTCTAAGGTTGTTCGTGGATTACCGGTGCCTGAACTAGGTGACGATGATGAACAAGTTTCCACTACCGAGAATTGATGACCTCTTCGATCAGCTAAGAGGGGAACCGTGGTTCTCGAAGGTTGACCTTTAATCATGCTATCACCAGCTACGAGTGTGGGATGAGGATATACCGAATACAACTTTCAGATGTCGCTACGGTCACTATGAGTACTTGGTGATGTTGTTTGGCGTGACGAATGCCCCCATAGTGTTGATGGGTTGATGAACCAGATCTTCCAGCCGTACTTGGACTGGTTCGTGGTGGTCTTCATCGACGACATCCTTGTGTACTCGACATCATAGGAGGAGCACGCGAGTCACATGCGGATGGTTCTGGACGTACTTCGGGAGATCCAGCTTTATGGGAAGCTCTCAAAGTGTCAGTTCTGGATTCGGGTGGTCCTCTTTATGGGACATGTCATCTGAGCAGATGGAGTAGCTCTGGACCCAGCCATGGTGGAGGTTATGTTAGCATGGGAGCCACCTTGGAGCATGACAGAGGTGTGGAGCTTCCTTGGGTTGGCAGGATATTACCAGAGATTCATCCCTAATTTCTCCCGGATATCAGCACTGATTACAGCCTTGACCAGGAAGGGACAACCCTCCATGTGGACAGAAAAGTTCCAGCATGCTTTCAAGAAGTTGAGACCGTGTTTGACGAGTGCCCCAATCTTGAGATTGCCGGAGGAGGGTGTCGAGTACATCGTTTTCTGCGAAGCATCAGGGACTGGGCTCGGTTGTGTCCTAATGTAGCGGCATGCAGTGATTGCTTATGGTTTGTGCTAGCTTAGGCCAAATGAGAAGAACTATGTGACCCATGATCTCGAGTGGACAGTGGTCGTCTTCTCATCGAAGATGTGGCGACACTAACTTATGGGAGATCAGTTCATTCTCTACTCTGACCACAGGAGCCTCAAGTACATCTTCTCACAGAAGGATCTAAATCTGAGGCATAGGAATTGGCTACAGTTCCTCTAGGACTATGATTTTGATATTATCTATACTCCTGGAAATGGGAAAAAGGTGGCAGATGCCCTCAGCAGAAGTTCGAGCTCACAGTTGTTGAGTGATGGGACACAACAGTTAGCCGTGTTAGAGTTATCCTTCTTGTATGGATAGGATACAGCTTAGCTACAGTAGATGGTTGTCACCCCTCCAATATTACAGTGAGTTAGGAAGGCACAGCTTTGGGATGTCGACTGTGTGGCCTTACGTGCTCAGTTATCCACATGACATGCTCCTGATGGATATTCCCAAGGTGGGGAGAACGTACTTCTTTTCAGAGGACTCACTGTTGTACCAGTGGTGTTGCAGGAGGAGGTCCTGAGGGAGTTCCATACATCCCCTTTGGCGGTACATCCCGGAGTAGCAAAGATGTACCAGGACCTCTGACGACAATTCTGGTGGTCAGGCATGAAAAAGGAAGTAGTATAGTTCGTTTCTTGATGCCTCACATGCCAGTAGGTGAAGGTTGAGGACCAGGTTCCAGCAGGGTTAGCTCACCCCTAGAAGATCCATAGTGTAAGTGGGATGGAATATCGATGGACTTCGTGAGAGGCTTACCACGGACGTCCAAGGGGCACGATTCCATCTAGGTGATTGTTGATCGACTCACCAAGTCGGCCCACTTCCTAGCTATCAGGGAGCGAAGTTCCATATAGAGCTTGGGACGCTTCTACGTACATAAGATAGTTTATCTTCATGGCGTCCCCTCGACTATAGTCTCAGACCGAGACGCCCGCTTCACATCCTGGTTGTGGAAGGGATTATAGGAGGATTTTGGTACTCAGCTACGCTTGAGCACAGCTTTTCATCCCCAAACGGATGGTCAGACGGAGAGGACCATTTAGGTTATCGAGGATATGTTGCGAGCCTGTTTCTTGGACTTTGGTCATAGTTGGGAGGACCACCTACCACTGGTGGAGTTTGCGTACAAAAAGAGCTACCACTCCACCATCAGTATGGCACCGTTCGAGGCCTTGTACAGGAGACCCTTTCGGTCACCGCTTTGCTGGACTGACCACGGAGAGTCAGCACTCATGGGTCCTGAGTTAGTGCGAGCTACCACAGAGAAGGTGCAGATCATCTGGGACTGGATGTAGACTGCACAGAGCCGGAAAAAGTCCTATGCTGATAGGCGACGGAGACCTCTGGAGTTCTAAGTGGGAGACCATGTCTTCCTTCGGGTCTCACCTCAATGAGGGATGCAGAGATTTGGCGAAGGCGGCAAGCTATCTCCGAGGTTCATCGAACCTTTCCAAATCCTGGGCAGAGTTGGCGAGGTGGCGTACTGCCTGGCTCTACCTCCACAGTTGCATCAGGTACATGATGTCTTCCATGTGTCACAGCTGAGGAGGTACATGAATGACCCATCACACGTCATCGACTGGGGCGAGCTGGACATCGAGGATGGAGTGACCTTTGCTGAGTACCCAGTTGAGATCATGGATCGGCATGATAGGATTCTTAGTGGGCGATCGATTCTCTTATTTCACGTCCGATGGAAGCACAGAAATCTTCAGGAGATCGCATGGGAGCGGGAGGCCCAGATCCGTGCCCAGTACCCTCATCTTTTTTAGTAGCCTTTGTTTTGGTTTTTTGGGGACGTAAATCCCCAAGTTGGGGAGAATGTAATGTCTCGGATTTTCTATTTATTAGTTTTTAAATATTATATGAAATTATTTCAAGACCGTGCGTGAAGACCGCACATCATTCCGAGGTCCAGTGAGCCCGGAATGGTGGTTTGAACTTTTTTTTAGTTAAGTGAGTCGGCACTTGTGTGCAGTTGTGGAAGTTTCCAAACGAATGCCCAGATTAAAAATATGAGTGCACTATTGCGTCCGAGACGACGACTTTACCTATTAATGAGGCTAACCTTGATCGGCACGGGTCGAGGGAAAAGTAAATTTTTGGATGTTTTAAGTAAAATAAAATAAAATAAATTAACCAGTTTATTTTATTTCATTAAAGAAACATCCACTTCAGCGTGGAGATGGCACAGCTGTTTCCTAAACTGATGGCGCATCTTAATGAATTGGAAATGGCAATTCAACACCATTAATACTACCGCGTAATTAAATTCCAACTTGTTTTCCCTTTTTAATGGGTTGTGAAATTGTATGTCCTGGTCAACGTAGAGAAAAGAACCTCTACAGAATCCGCTGTGCGTTGGAGAAAATTCTCAATGACGAACGACAACCGATCAAAACCAAGGATTTTTGTGCCGACATTGAAGGATCTCGACGACAACGGCAACATGAAACCTTCTTCAACGATCGATCCTTTCGAAAGGTAGGGGTTGTTTTTTTTCTTTTCCCCGTATTTGAGTTTAAATGACGAATGTGGATCAACCACAAACAAGTTGATCCACGAATTTGTTCGTTCTTGCGGGAGGGATTTTTCTTTGGGAAGATTATGGGGAATTGATCCATGATTTAATTTTTTCATGATTCTTGCCCTGATGAAACCTATTAATGGGAGCGGATCAATGCTGTGAAGAACGAAGGTGGAGGTTAGTTCCTCAATTTGTTTATTCGGATTTCTTCCTCCTTTTTCCTCGCATGTTCTTCGTGTTCTTTGTGGGGCGATGAACAACGGATCATTTCCCATCCGTTCTGTGATGCAACGATCCCAAATTGAAGGTTTGACATCGCAACATCCTTGTGTAGGTGTGGCAATGATGGTGGAAGACCAATCAGACTGGATTGGAAAGAGCGTTCTTCGAGCATTCTTCGTGCGGGAAGATCGGAACGCGTTTTCAGAGCCGATCGGAGGCCCTAAAACGACAGAAGGGGCTTCATGGGGTTGGGGCAACCAGAACCTGGAATTATTTCAGTGATCGGATGACTGGATTGATGATTGGAGAAGCACGGTAGGTGCACCAGCGAAGAGCACCATTTCTGGAAATTTCTAGAATACACGGCATGTACTTCCGAAGAACATGCCGTGTAGTTTCAGCGGTGGCGGCTAGGGATTCGAGGTCAGAGAAGAATTAAACTGTGTGTGGCCCCAGTCACACGAGTTGTTGGACCTTCCCCGAAGCTCGGCGTGTACTTTGGGTAGTACATGGACATGGGATGCTCTACACGGCTTCAGGAGGCACGGCGTGTACAGCATGGCAGATCCAGCTACGCGGAGCTCTACATGTATCCCGGGGATACAGGGACACGGGAAGTAGTACACGGTCGTGTACTCCATCACCCAGCCAGGCAAGGTCAATAGTGCAGGTCACCCCGGGTGCAGATTGCATGGTTTGGAGTACACTGGTTGGTGACCGTGTACGGGTACATAGCCAGAGTACACTGAGCCAACCACAGTTACCCAGACACGGTGTGTACTCTGTACTACACACCCTGTACTACGTTTTTCTACATGACCAGCCTCACGACACGGGCAGTGGTACGCGGGCAGTACCCGGGGTCGGACAACACGTCGTGTATCATTTCTACACGCTGTGTACTTTTTGGAAAACGGCTTGGTCCTTTTGTTCACCGTTCCTTGAACATCTTTTGTTTGGGTTAGTGCCCCTTCTTCTTGTTTCCCTGACAGTCAGTCATCTTTCCCTCACGTAGGATTTTTGATCCCTTCAGCTGGACATTCGATGATAGAGTCAGGCATCCATCGAAGAGGCCCGGATCGAGATCCTCTATCCATTCCAGACCCTAGGTAGAGTCAGGCATCGACGTGACCAACTCTATTGGGCATTGATCCTCTACCTAGCAGGTGAATTCTGGATGTGTCGCGGTATCCGCCATGGCCCTGGAAGTGATCCTCATCTGTGTATCGAGATCTTTCTCACTCGGGAGTGTGTCTCATGTAATTAGTCCTTATATCTATAGTAATCCTTCCACTCAGGGATGTGTCTCCCGTATTGAGTGTAGCCATATCTCGTGACGGTTCCCGATGAACAGCTCTTCCCAGACGAACGTCATCAGAGCTATAAGACTCGTGGAGCGTGTTCTCCCGGAACGAGTGCATCATATAATCATTAGAAGGAATCCCTTGTGGGGGTATGAATTTGTGTGAATTGTCTCTAGACCACGGGTCTGGGTTTTGAGTATATATGGTTTGTTTTATATGTTATGTAAACATACATTATGCATAGCTGACTGTACCTTTACTTTGTGTACTGCTTTGTGGTTTTTAGGGTCTTCTACTGAGTATTGTTATACTCACCCCTGCACAGGCTTTGCCTGCACGTCTGGTGTCTTGTGCAGACGAGTTTCCTTTTGACAGGGTCCAGGTCAGACCAGGAAAAGATCGCGCTTTCTGAGTTCCCTATAGGAAGAGGCGTTCCTACGACTACGAGCGACAATCATGGTACCTTTGTGCTTACAGGATGGACTTTGACGTTTTTCAGACTCTTTCTTTTGGTGGGCTTGTATTCTGGACCAGTTTAATTTTACAGTACCCTACCTTTTGTTGTACTCTGTTGGTTGGGTTCAGTTGTATGCATTCATTTTTTTTCCTTAGTGTTTTACATTTCACCATTTGTGGGCTTGGAGATGTGTGTGTTTGTACAGGTACTTAGGCAATGCCTCCCATGTTATTGATATGCCTACTCGGTTCTAGTCACCATCCCCTGGCCTATTGGAGGCGGGCTTGGGGAGTCACGGCATGGGCACCACTGGTAAAGGTCATGACATAAATTAAATTATTTATGACACAATATTGACATAGCATTTACCTCATTAATAACTGATTTAAATATATAAGGTTATTAATATAAAAAATAACCAAAACCAATCCAATTCTTATTAGATGATTTTATTTATAACATGAGTCATCTTATCTTAGACTTTAATTAGTTTTGGACCTTGAGAAACAGAATATCACTATATAAAAAAATAATATTTTCACACTTTCCTAAAGAGCCCCTCCTCCCCCTTATAAAAGGCACCACTTCTAACTCATTCCAAACATATCTAATGCCCATTGTATCGTCAAAAACCTACAAAAATAAGCAATACAGATCCCTATATTACTCCTATAAGCCTTACCTTAGGCAGAAGTCACTTCAAGATGTCCTTTTGGTTCATCCCAAAGGATGTTACCCAAATTTTAGGTAACTGTTTCTCTTAATTTTTTTTGTAATATTTTATTTATTTTAATTCTCCACCCCACAACGCTTTTTATTCATTTCTTTTATAACAAAAATAGTATAATCAATATACTAGGATTTTTTTATTAGAAGTATTAGAACTACACTTACACACACATCCATCTACTGGGTTAAGAACATACAGTTTATGTGGTTGGCAGACTAACACCTCACGAAACTATGATTGTTCGATTATCTCTTACCGCCTCTCATGGTGGCCATTAAGATGACACTGTATTTATATATTATGTTTATTATGTTTATTTTTTCTATGTAATTCTATATTTTCCATTTATATCATACCTTTATAATTTTCATTATGGGTAAAACGCGATAATTTCATTTGGGGAAGTGCGGACTACCGCCCCCTCAAAGTGATATGTCTCCTTAATGACTTTTATGGGATGTATAAAGTATGGATTTAAAGATATTATATATTATATTATACTAGAATTTCAATATACCTATGTATCATTAGTTTTTAATTCTATTAAAATAAAATAAATAGAAATGAAAGTAGTGTTCATGCGTACGTACGACTAACATTCTCAAAGAACGGTGCATTTCATTTATTATTTCCAAATGTTATGTACTTCTATAAATACATATATGTACTAGATATATAATGTATACATGATTTATAAATCATTTATATCAATGTGGAGATAATGGACTTTTGACCACATGGAAAATTGTAATTATAACCAGTTCATTTTTGAGTCATGTTCCAAACATCGATAAAATATCCAATATGAACTAAAATAATTAAATAATTGTTATATAAAGGTAATAACTGATATAAAGGGAATAATAAAATTTAAAAATGTTATTTATCAAGTAAAAATTAATTTATGTTTATTATTTAGTAAGAACAAGCAACATACAAGATAAGTCAAACTTGAGGAAAGAGGTTTCTTATCTTGATTTTAATTTCATTATATTTCCATTGTTCACCACTTATTTATTGAATTAATTGTATGTAGATCTCTATTATTGTATTCTTTGTGTAATATAATTTAATTTATGGTTATTTAATTCACAATTATATGATCCTTCTTTCATGGGGTGAATGTTTCGTAAGTTTCCAAATCGGTAATGGAATTTCAAATTTTAATTTCCACTCATTGGGTTCTTTGCAAACTTCATTGATTATTTTACTCCAAGATTATGTGTGAAATCACTTTTTATTTACTTATTTAGTAATTTACACTCCCCATTGTGTGGATATACATTTGATACACATAATCACTCCATTGATAAATTCTAAAGTCATCAATATGAACTTGATAAGAGTAAATTTAACTCAATTTATATTCATTGAGTTGAACATCCAAGTCATTGGTGTTGTTTTTATATGAATATGTGTGAATAACCTCTTATTTATTTACACTGAATATCCAATCATATTTAGTTTATTTATATTTTTCACACATAATTATGTCATTGATTTATCCTTTACCTAAGGATACTGTCATTATAAGGTATTTCATCTCAATTGACATTCCTTTGAGACTTCTTTGTTGATTATGCACCAATTCACTTTTATATGGCATACATAGTATAATTTGACATAGTATATCATAAATCCATTTATTCTCATGATATTATAAAGTGTTTATTACCTCAATTATTTGTATTCAAGTGTCCTCTTTTGGTTAGTAACTCTAACTAAAATAACATTTTAAATGTTTTAAAGATTTGTTCTTCAAAATATTTCTCATTAATTTCCATGTTTTAAAAATCATTTTAAAGATTTATTTATAAGGAATTTAATTTTTTAAAATAAAAATTCATTTTAAAAGTTTCAAATTGGAATGGGATACATTGATTCAAAAATATATTTTGAATGACTACATGATAAATAGTTAGACTTTTAAATGTTTTTAAAAAATGGGGATATTCTATCTCAAATAGTTTTGATGATTATTTTCATATATGTCAATATCCTCCATTATTCTCAATTGAGGATAATTTATTATAATAAAATCATCCATATTGTATTTAATGAGTTATTTTTTACTGTGGATGTGAAATTTTTATACCATTCATGGTTTGTGGAAAAATTATTGACATTTCGTATGGTAGTTTTAGTATGAATATCTAGAATATGTTTCAAAAATTTCATATGTGGATTGAATTCAACATAGTATGTGACTGGTGGAGCCTTATATAGCTCCTCGATACATCGGTAGGTCTCATGAGACAATTAGACGTGGAAATGGCCGACGCCTTTCCCAATTTTTGATATGTGGTTTTGAACGAGGCCTTAATCATTTTTAAACGTCGTGGTCGAGGCCTTGAAAAAATGTTTCATAATTTCCGGCATTAATAATTCCATCATTATGAGATTAGATATTGATATCTCATGTGGTTATTCTTCTATTAGAACACTAATTACTATGTTTTAGGATGGAATTATTTACTCAACTCATATTCCATCCATCAAGTTCTCATGTTTATTATTCGTTAAGGCATGTGTTTTCAATTATTCAATATGCCAAATGTTTATGTTATCCTCCACTATATTTCATACTATTATTGAGAATCTAAGCTCACCCCTTTCTCATGTATCATTTTCCAAGGATGTGAAGAAGTTAGTTATGATTGACATTCAAGAATAATCTTGGAATCTTGGATGTTTCTAATGGAATAAATTAGTGTTTCTTTTCCTTTCAAGTTGTAATGTTGAACTGAAGTATGTATCATGTTTCCAAGACTACTAAACTAATCGGTCATTAGAAAATTGATTCCTTATAATCATGCCAATGTATTGAAATAATTCATTTGCTCCTAGATTGTGGGGTTGGGGCGTGACACCATCACTCACTCACACGCCTTTCGTAATGGTACACTCAAGTCTACTAGTTCTTCTTTTTTCTCACATTGAGCATTACACATGTGGTCTTAGAGGATGGTATTGACCATGAAATTTTAAACAAACTATGTGGGTTTTGATCCCTGCTTTTATATAGGGTAGGTATGATGCCACATTGATGTTCAATCAAAACCAAAGGTAGATTTTGGTTCCCCCTCCTAGGGGTAAACCTCATTGTTCTGCCCCTAGTGGTGCCTATATTAGTCCTCATATGGGCATCCTCCGCTAAAATCCCCAATCCTCCATTTTGAACTATATGGACTCTAATTCCCAACTAACCATGATACTTATGAATACAGCCTACGGTCCAATCCCATCTCTCACCATCCACCCAAATCATCTCTGAGACACGTCCCATGAATGGAATTACCCATCCCAAAGGTCACATCTCCTTCAGTTCTTCATCATGGAAACTTTTAGGCATTTTTCTTTAACACCATGCAAAATTAAGTTGATGTTTATTTACAACCAACTGAGATACGTAGAAATCTCCCTTGAGGTTCATGTCTTACACACCCCACAAAACCACCCATTCTATATAATCCATCAATATCCCTTATTGATTTTACACAAGAAGACACATCCCAGTGGAATCTTGCCACCCCATCCACATCATCCCTTCTCCGAGTATCATTCATCCAGTCTTAGTGTGTAAGCATCACACAATCCATCAAGATGAATCCTCATATGAAGAGAATATAGCCACGTGTAAGACAATATTTTATAAACCTCTCAAATTATATGGTTTTTTATCCCTATTTTCTGAATATGGTCTGTAAGAAGCCTCCTTAGGGTTCAATCCAGGCCAATGGTAAACATTGTTGTCCCCTAATTGGGGTGAACCACTCTGATCCATCCTCTGTGTTGTTCTAATAATACTTCATGGTGTGACACCTTCCCATCATTGGACACCCCACTAAAGGTCTTACCCCATAGGTTAACTGATCCATCAATCTAGTAAATATTCTTGGGTTCTCCCTCTTAGGGATGTACCTCATTGATCCATCACTCCATGATGTTGAATTTTCGACCATTCTTCTCCGAAAGATATTAAAATCATGTCCTACCCCATTCAAAATATTATATGCCTATGTAAAATCTCCGAATTAATGCCTATGTAGTAAAACACACCATGATCGACATGGGATTCCTTAGGATTCTGTACTCTTTAGAATTCATCTTATGAAGAATAATACAGGTGTACCAATGTTCCAGCATCCACATAAGATTAGTGATACACAACATGGCTACTCTCTTGACCAAAGGATACTACCCTAACATGAACCCTTAGAATTTCCAAACAGATGTAGTGAAATAAACTAACATCCATAAAGATATGTCACTAGGAATGAGTTTCATGAAAAAAGTCTTAATAATTAATTGAGACCCCAAATAGGCAATGAATTCTGAAGTGGAAGTCACATATGGATGGAACGAAATCCCATTATCCCATTTCAATTAATGGGAAGAAATCAATAAATAAGGTATGAATGTTGGAAACCATTGGAATGTGGGAATATATGGAATCAAATGTATTTCTAGTCCATGATGATATAGAGAGGTTGGTGTACCTAGGGGAAAAGCATCAGACACAGAAATGGTGAACCCAAGGTGAAACTCTTATCCTCTGCATGGGGATTATTAGCATTAGATACATCAGCGTATGAGTGTGTTATCGAATATATCTACCCAGCACCATGTCCCACGAAGGAAATATTATTCTTTCAATGGAACTCACTAGAGATTAGGATAGTTAATTATTGGGAATTCTAGTCTATTCCATTGTCAGTGTGGATCTTTCTCTCCAGACATGGAAGAATGCATGACCCTAGGGAATTGGGAATTTACTTCCTTGTATCTATATATATTGATGAATTTTTCATCATTACAAGACCCAAGAAATAGGTAACTAATCACATCTTGCTCGTGGCCATAGTGGTAGAAGGAACGTCAATGTTACCATCCTCCAAAACTCTACCTTTCCCATGATGTCATCCACAACCATGGTAAATGGGCATCCATACCCCATATAATCTTCGTAGATTGTTCAAAGGAGGGTGATGTACATCCTTGTATGATGTTATGACTATGAGGGGGTCATTCACAGAAGTAACATAGCCAGTTAAGATGTGAAGGATTCTACACCTTGCCTTCACTATCACCCCCAAGGGTTGTGCAAGGAGCAACTACTCCCTCGTCCTACATCCAACCAATTCAAGAACATCTTCTTGGATTTTTCCTATACCTCGCTCACCAATACTAATGAGGTATTGGATTCCCATGTACCCTTGACTTCCACCACCACCCTAAAAACACTAAGGAGGGCTCCCACGAGGCCACATCAACACCACCAAAATCCGGTGCAACATGAAGAAAAATAGGTGGTCTTCCCCCCGGTTTCAATGGTCACGATGTAGTTAAAGCAACCCCAATGTCCCGTGAAAGCTCAGAACGATGCCCATCATGGGGAATAATATTACATTTCTCCAGTTTTAAATACCACCACCCGTGCATAATACTAGTTCCCAATTACTTCAATGTAGGGGAAATTCAATGGCCGATCAGGATGTGGAGCTCATCCACCACATGAGCAATATGGGTTGACTCTTTCGATCATCGACACATCTAGAAATTGTTACGGGCTAACCCATATTGATGGGGTCAACATGAAGGCATTCCTTGTACCATCTCCAGTGGGAGTGGAGGTCCTCCCTACTTTCACACTGAACATGGAAATACTCCCCATGTCATCAGCATCAATTAAAGTGGTGTTCCTCCCAACATTATCAACGTATAACATGAAGGCCCTCCTCATACCCATGGTTCCCAATATGTAGGTCCTCCATATTCCATATACCATCAGCATAAAGGCCATCCTCACATCATCACCATCTCTAGTGGAGCTCCTTCCTGTTCTAGAGCCCATCAATGGAGAGGACCTAACCATTTTACTAATGACAAGTATAGAGGTCCTCCTAATGCCACATGTAGCCAAGATAAAGGTCATCTCCATGTTATTACTATAATTATTAGATGTCCTCCCAAATCATGCACTCATCACCATAGAGGTCCACTTCTCGCATCCAAAAAACAATATAATGGCCATCCCCATACTCAATCTCACTAATAGAGAGGTCCTCCCCATTATTTATTTTCCACATTCACATGTTCTCCTTTAAATGGATCTCTACAAAGTGAAGGTCCTCCCCACTCTCATCCATGATATAGTGGTCCCCATATCCTCAGTGATTCATGAAGAAGAAATAAATGTAATGTAAAATTTCAGAGTGTAGGTCTTACCCACTTTCACTGTAGTTCCAGTGGAGATCCTCACCATTCAAATGAAAAAATTATGGAGGTCATCCACATATTCAAGTCAACTAAGCAGAGGTCCTCCCTACTCTAGCAACAACCTGCATGGAAGTCATCCCCATGCTAAAAATTTACTCTTCCCTGATGAGTCATCCTAGGTTACAAAGGTGAACAGTCACCACCAAAGAAAGATCTTTTGGATGTTCCATATCGTTTTCTATCAAGTCTGCTCATCAGAAATTGAAGAAGAATGTGACTCAAAGATGAAGACTTAACCCCAATCCTCTACATCCGAATTTGGGGTAGGATCCCAATATTTTGTTTTTTTTCATCCTAGAAGGTAAGATGTTCCAGATCCCTGAGTCCCCTCATAGGTACATGAAGTAGGAAGAATATTTGGCTCCCTTTCAGGGTCTTTCCATGCAGTCCACTCTATCATTTCATGATTCATTCCATTCTATGAAAAAAGATCACATAGAGTTATTTTGGTGCTTGGTGCACAAAGATAACTTAGCAGATCTCCCCCCCCCTAACTACCGCTTCTCTCCAAAATGTGGAAGTGGTCAACACTCCATCCTACAAGGACATGATGATGTGGTTGGTAATACCTCTAAGAGCCAATGTAGAAACTAGCATCTTGGTATCTCACATTTTTTTCTCCACTGGACAGTCCATAAGTACAGCGATCCACAATAGTGATGTCGCAAGTTCCTCAACCAGTCCTGATTTAAAAATGGGGAAATAAAAAGTCTGGCCTAGATTCTGAACAATGAATCCTATGGGATACTCACACTAGAGATAATTTTTTCACGATTTTTTCATTGGTCTCCACTCCATACATCGATATTCTAGAGTCTCTCATCTAGTATGACATTTTATGCTTTGACCAAACCATCTAAAATATGCATATTTTCCTTTAATGTCATCGGTTGGTCTATCCATGAAGATATGAGAATTTTGATGTCGTATACCATCAATTTCAATTTGATGAGTTAGTTGTTTCCTTTAGAATAGTACCCTGCATCACTCGGTTATCACCAAAACCTTCATGAATGATGTGATCAGATCTTCACTATTCTCCATAAAAATATTGAACAGGAAGCCCCACATTTTCAAATATATGTCTTCAGAATGTATGGATCTCTTAACATCAGTCCCATCCTATTCCAACATGAATTACCTGGTGATATTGGGTATATTCCACTTTGTGTAGTCATGGTGAATATGGATAACCGTTATCCACACAAGGAGAATGATGCAAATGGAATGCCTGATGAATATGACTAACCTCCCAAGTTAGTATAGTTAAAAGTGTTTTCTCATATATACATCATCACTCACCAACAAAGGAAACTTTTTGGCCTTATATAGTCATCTAATTCCTCATCTTTTGGTTTAGACCCCATCATGGGTAATGGATAGATTGGTACCACTAATACCATTAACCCATCTCGTGCAGTGTATATGATAGAGTTTTATCCTACTATGTATTATTTTCTCTATAATATTGTAGAAAATAAAATTCTATTTGAAAAGATCATATCTGAGCTCCTTGAATAGTGATGTTTGGACTATGGTGATCCTCAATACAGTCATGTACCTCCACCATAGGGGATGTATGGGAAGCCACAAGTACTCATTGGGAAGATACCTATAATAGATCTTGAGAATATCATGCATTCAAATATGTTAGATACTAAAGGCTATAGTAAAGAACCATGGACTTTGTAAAAAAATATGCATGACCTATGTGATAACACTCTTCAAGATCATTATTAGACCACTGCTTAGGTCATTGCTCCAGCGGTTCCTCTACACACTCCCCCATCCACTCCAAGAGTCACTGAGCCTAACAACCATGTTAATGAGCATTCCAATAAATTGTTCATCATGATTCCCATCCAGGACAATCAGATGGCTTCTCTCATCACTCAACTCAATGCCATTATGACATGATAGGTGGTGATCCAACGTAATGGAAAGACATATTCAGGATGGGTGGATGAAAGAAATCACCCACTTATTTCATGAATTATTCCTCATCCACTTCAATATTTTGAGAAACCCACTACATAATTTTCCCCACATTATTTCAAGGTGTGGAGAAATGTTGGGATCTCTAGCATAGTAGGAAGCCACCAAGTTCTAGGGTGTCGTACAAACACTTGAACGACATATGTTCTTTTGGTACATCCAGTTACCCATTGGGTCCATTAATTGTTGAAAATATCTTCACATGAGGTTTCTTTATCTGTTCATCTCCACAAGGAACTCAAAATGTATTTTTGAAAAATTCAAATGTAAAAAATGTCTGATTAATAGAGTTTTAGATTTGGTATCTCGATGGAAGGGCCTCACGTATTAAATCGACATGTCCCTAACTGAAGAAAAGCTGCTGAGAATGTGTGTGTGAAATTTTAATACTAAACTTGTTCCCTCACTCATCACTCAAAATTTCCCAGGTGGATTTCATGATTTCATCGATAAGGTTTATCAGCTAGAGGAAGCCTTGTAGCAGGATAAGCTGGTACGACCGTTACCTCATACATCTCATAAAATAAGAGCCTCCAAGGTAGATACTATTATTGTCACACATATATAGTCCCTCCAGGAAACAATAATTATTATCCATAGATCCTAATCCATAGCCTCACTGAGGGAATGTTCCTCCATCCCAACCTCACTCTCAGCATCACCCACCATAGAATCAGATGGCACCATTCCTTCAGGTAGCACCTCATAGGAAAGACAATCAGGCTTTAGCCCCCATCAGGATCCATCACCTAGTCAGGGTATAGATCCTCGTATTCCCTTACAAGATAGGTGAATCTAGACATAATCATTAAATGAGGCCTAGGATACCTGATACTTCCATAGTTCCTTGGATTAAGGAAATCTGAATTTTCCAGAACAAATGAAGCCCGATGAGGCTGAGCTCACTTATCGGCAAGGATACTGTTGTTATCAAAAAATAAATGTAAATAACATCATGTAATGTTATGTGTTCAAGGACTGTATTCAAAAAAAGGATGAAAATTTTTATTTTGATTGGGACATGCCCAGGAATAGGTGGCATGCATCTTTGAAGTGCATAATAGTGATAGTAAAGGTGAATGGAAGCAGGTCTCTAGCCGTGTAGGTCAAAAGTATAATGATTGGTTAGTTCGCAGAGCAATCTCACATGCTCATTTTTTCATATTTCCATACATGAATTGACTCATCCCTATTAAATTAATTTATCCATTATTAGATATCACTTATTTATTAAAATATTAGTCCTCTTCTTCCCATAGAATTAAAATTCAAAAAAAGGGAAAAAATAGTCCCCCATTGATACCCTGACCATCTCTCAAACTTGACGGTTTTATTCCTATAAAGATGAGAATGTCCACCAAATCTATCCAACATTAGAAGAATCCTGTATTGAAGACCAGGAGTCTGCCTTTATGAATACCATCGAGCTGGTGGATTTTGGTATGGTTACCAATGACTATGGGAATGAGGTAAGTCCTCCTAACATCCCTGGCTGATGCTATCCCTAATTGGGCCATAGACATGAAAATCGCTTCAACCCTTAGGCTAGAACCTCAACCCATGTCATGCAAGCAACAAAGACCAAACCATAGGATCAACATAGAGATTATATGGAATCATCATATTGGACTTTCTAATTTGAATCACATCCACCACTAATCATACTACTCAATCAGACATAACAATAGCGACCTCTTCATTTTCGCTAGTGTCAAAGTGTGGTTGGGCCACCGTCATTTGAGAGTCATACATTTGTGATTCTTGGTAGTTCATCTGGTGAGAAACTGGACATTCCCAATAATATCTAGAATCCCTCGGTTCAACTAGTAAGCCCCATCATACCTCATTCTATAGTACAATATCCTCTCGGGAGAAATGTTCACCTAGAAAGGAAGTATGATGTTTTCAAAAATGTTACCAGCATTCCATAAAATCTATTGATTCTCGATTCACTTCTCCTATCAGAAGACATGTGAAAAGCCCTAGAAAAATCCTAAAAGTGCCACATCTAGTTTGAGAAAGTGGTTGAAGAACATGATACATTCCACACAGCATAATTCAAGTAGTGATAATTTTAGGTTATCATCTATTTCTCCGGAGAAGATGAGAGTTCACTTCTGTTGGACCATAGCCTCCCATAGTTCATAAAATTATAGTTCAATGGAATTGATGTTTTTTGATGTATCATCAAAATAGGTTTTGGGATCAATCTCATCCAAATGCGGATTCACTATAATCTAGGACTAACGGAACCATATTTGAGTCCATCTAACATAAATATTTAGGGTTATGATAGGACCGCACAGAGGCCTTGTGAAACAAATCCTTCGATAGACCCACCTAAGTGATCTTATTACTAAAATAAAATTCCTAGGTATCTTATTGGATACTCCCTACAATGATATGATGGGTAGAACCTATCTCTATCTATTCATGGTTTTTCCCCCTTATATCTCTAGTGCCTCAAGTGATCCATCAATGTTAATGTAGAAATTATCCAAGGTGGTGATTCTCCCTTTTCCACTTGTTAATATCTCTATATGGATGATAAATTACAACAACATAATGAAAAATTATTCTCAGAACAACATGGTTTTAAAAACATCAATATCAACTGAGCCACTTAGGGACTTGGGTTATTCATTTTTACTCCCAATTATCCAGTTTGAAGCCACAGTGCCAAAAGTGGGACTCTAAATTGTTATTTCTAAGAGGGGAATACGTGATTCTAAGAACATGGAATGATGTAATATTACCTCATACTCTTATAAGGGTTTTGATGACGTAAAATTATAACCCCTTCCCCATTCAGGTATCGGGATGTTCGCCCTATGGGTACATTTATTTACATGACCATCTTTTTCCATCGAGTTAGATTGAATTGACACATTCTAATCAACCACAACTACTTTGACATAATCAATCATGGAACCTTAGTTGATGGGCTGATATAAATGGGTCGACAAAATTTATTTCCATTGTTTCTGCATGTTATGATTCTCCCAATGATGATTCAATATCCACCAATGTAGACACCAATGTTCCTCCATGATTAGATAGCATGGGTGAACTATCTTACCCAATTGATTCCCATATCTCAAGTGATGAAGTATACATGGTGGATGCTCCTACCTCATTCGAAGGAGGAACCACCACCATCATCGATGAGTTTGTACAGGTGAATCATGGTACCAATCCAAATTAGTGTTATACACTTATCAGTGAATCCAAGCTTGGAGAGGAACAAAAAAAATATATGGATTTCTTAAACATGCATCCTGATGTATTTTCATGGAGCTATGTATAAATTCTAGAACTATACCCTTAGGGACTTTTCCACTATCTTGGTCTCCCAAAGAGACATAATGGGTCCAGACAACCACTTAGAAAGTAAAAACCCTCCAATGGTGCCATTTTTTTCACTCAGGTTGATAGACTCATCAATGACTACTTCATCAGGGAAGTATATAACCCCATTCAGTTGGATAACATCATTACTTCCATGAAGATGATTAAATAAATCAGAATCTAAATCAACTTTTGGGATCTCAACTAACATTTTAAGAATGATGGTTTTCCCCTTCTTTTGACATAGTTGTTGATCAATGTCACTGCTGGATTCGATACTCTCTCCATTATGGATGTGTATTTCAAGTATAATTAGATACGAATGGACCCCAATTACTAGGATTCCACCACCATTGGGGAAGCACAATGTAAATTCTATTTTCATGTAATTAATTTCAATATAAGGAATTCATGATCACTTATCAGTGTTCTGTGCACCACATATTGATTCTGATCCTCATAATTCTAGTGGAATACTTGTCGAATGTTATGTGGATGGTCTTGTGGTTAAATCCTCCCATTGTTTGGACTATCATAGGAATATTTACAAAGTGTTTGTTTTCCTATAATCCTGGTAGTTCATGAAGAATCCCTTGAAATTTTATTTCAGGGTGACCTTTTGAATGTTTTGGGGTTTCGTTGTAAGATACAGAGGCATCAAAATCAACCTAGAGATGATCGGCGCTATATGCCTCGTCTAAAAATCCTCTAGGAGTTATGAGGAATTTATTTCAACTTAGCCAACATAGGCTATTTTAGTACCAATGGGGAAAACACATGTAATAACTTTTCCAAGATCATAAAATAAAGGTATAGTATACCATGGAGATGAAGAGTGACTTTCCATATTTGATGAAATCAAGTAGTTTCTATAGAAACCTCTAGTTCTGATGCCACTTGAATCTTTAGAAGTTGTTTTTCATATACATGAAGACCTCAAGGCTATCACTCAGTTCCCTGCTCACTCCAAATAACAATGAAGGGATAGAGAACATTTTTTATAATGTTAGGCACATGCTTCTCGACATGGAATCTATATATTCTTCCACTGAGAACAAATGGAATGGTCTAGTTTTGATAGTGAAGATGTGGTTTCATTATCTACAGTATCATGAGATAAAATTGGATTCACATGTTAATATGTAAAGTACAATCTAATCTACTCCATGTGTATAGGTTATCTAGGTCATTGTGTTATGATCCTTCTGTAGATTGACATCTTGTCTATCCCATAGATGGCTATCTATGGGAAGGCATCGTCAGACTTTCTAGCTTCCCATACCGCCTCCACATATTTTTCCCTATGTATTGATTTTATAGAATTTTCCATCCCCCCAGTAGAATAGGCCACATAGTCTTGAAAGATTTGTTATGATGGTTCCTCATAAAGTCCAACCGACTAAGGGCTCAATTCTCCTAGGCTCAATAAAGTAGGACTAGTGATTTTCTTCATCTTTATTATATAGGGTCTCCAACCTTATTCATTATTTATATCTAAAGTATACACCAAAAATGTGTGGAGTATCAGGATCTCTTAATTTCTCTTGATTTTCCCCTCATGATTGATGTTCCTCACCTATATGTGAAGGGATACTCTGAGCTAGTCGTTAATAAGATCAAATGTGATTATCTGTTTAGGATGCCAGAATTCATACCCCTGCTAGCATGCACATGTTAGATGATGGCCAAGTTCCATTATCAGACATAGGTCACTAATGTTCCACAGCTATAGAATGGTTGTGTCTATTCCCTAGAAAATTTCTCTGTGTCTCTTATAGTGACCGACCGTGATGATCAGACCATCCATGTGGTGCATCGAAGGGTCATCATTGTCGTTACATCAGAAGATGATGGAAACCATTAAGTGATCCATCTTACTACTAGGGACTCCACATTAGGACCTCCTGATTAGCCCGTATCTAAATGGACCCCTAATTGGATGACTCCCTTTGTTGAGTATCTTCAAGATGGAAATATCCCACTAGATGGATCTAAACCTGACTGAATCTGTCATACTGCACTCCAGTTCACAATCTAGAGTAGCCACAGCCTTCAGTAAACTCTCTATAAAGATGGTTCAAATGGGATTCTACACCATTTAATTTAAAGATATGATAATCCCAATGTTAGTTTGGAATTTCATGTCAGTTCCAATGGAGATCATTATGAATGGTTGAAACTATTCCCAAAGATATGAAGGAGAGGATAAATTTGGCCCTCAATGGTCTATGAATATATCATGTTTTCCAAAAGGATCTGCACATTCTAGACCCCTTCCAACTATATGCATTGACATCTAGATCTCATCCATAATACAATGAACTCTTACCCCTATTTAACATGGGGACTCGATGTAATAAGACCATATCTACTATGGATATATCTTTAGGACCTTGGGACACCCTGAGAGGGGAGGGGTGAATTAGGGTGTCACCTTTTTCTATTAATATAATGGATCTTTTTCCCATGTTTGTAGAAACTTGTTACACTTGTATGATGGATATGAGCAGCAATCAAACATTCACATGCAAAGAGATGACACAACACTTTTTTACTTGGTTCACCACTAAGGGCTTCGTCCATGGAGCATACGCCGACAGGTTTTCAGTCATACCTAATTCCACTATTCTTCACTAGTTGTTGATTACAATGGTTCGGGAACAGTCACTCTGTCTCTGGCTCACTGCCTTTACAACTATTCAGGGATAGCCAAATGCGTCCCTCAGGTCACTCCCATTGACTCACCCTAGCTAACTGCCATTGGTGAAGTCAAAATAAGTTTATAGATGTGGATGTGTGTTCAATAGATTCACATTGAAGTCTTTCCTCTGCTTAGCATGAGACTATTCATACATAAATGTCTTGAATTGACACACTTGAACAAACTAAACCACAAAACTGGATAATCCGAAAGTGCAAACAGGTTACACGGATGATTTGACATAGTAGCTACTCTTTTCGTGCAAGATCTAATTTTTGGTGCAATACCTGATTTTCGCATGTAAAATATTTCATGCAACACCCTCTATACATGGAAGTTTCACTTTTTCGCAGAGCCTCCACTTTCACACAAAACATAACCTTTTTCGCACACTATCAAATTTTTCATGCAACATCAAATATTTCATCCAACTCCGCCATTTTCATGCAGACCCCCTTATGAAATCCTTTTTTGTGCATCATCACTCAAATCATTTCTAAGTCTTCAGCCATTCCTAATGAGAGGGTTCACCTATTATTTATAGGTGTCACCGACCCCCGTGCGTAAAACCCATCTTGGAGAGAAAAATCTCTCATTCGGTGCACAATACGTTTCATGCAAGAATCATGTTTCGCGTACATCTCCATGTTATTCGCTCATCCCATGCCTTGGCCATTTTTTGACATTCTGATTCTGAAACACCTCTAACATAAAAAACCTCGCTCCGCTCTTTAATGCACCACACTATTTTTCATGCACCATGCTGTTTTTCATGCACAACTCACCTATTTTGCACACGCCTTCCTCTTTGCACACGCCTACTTTTGAGAAAAACCCATGACTTCATTTTCTGATTTTTAGACCCAAATTTTTTTTCAATCAATGGGAAATGATTCCACCTTCAATACTGTTGTCTACTTGAACTATATGAACCCTTTCATTAAACATTCTGAACATCCAATGAGGATTGACAGCAAACCCAAACCATACTCCATTTCCATTATAGAAAGACCATGGTTCCAAAAATATACCCTTTTGGGTTTATTAGACATCACTAGATAAATTCATAGAGAACTAACCATAAGAAAAACCTAAACCTCAAGAATCAACTCAACTGACACTCTATGTCTATGTGAGCAATGATTGATGTAAAAAACATGAGTGGATTCTTGAATTGGGTTCTTGTGTTTTGGAATTCTCAATGACACCCATGTAATTCTCTTACAATGTCACAGAAGCATGACATGTCCAATGTATTCCATCTCATCCTATCACTAAATTCTCATTGTGTCACAAAAGCATTACATGTCTATGGCATATCAGAAATTTATTCCTTTCAACCCCATTGACAATAGAACCCAAAGACTGGTAATTATTTAGTGTTTAGTTCAAAACACACTCCCTCTGGATATTATATCCTTCAAAAACCTACATCACATCCATAAATTGATTAAAAACAGGTAATATAACTGGGGAGAGGGGATTTTTGTAACCTCCCCAAGCATTGGGAGGTGGATGAACACCGAGGTTCAACAAATGTTTCTAAAAAATGATATTGAGAGTGGCTTGGTCAGGATATCAGCCACATGATCATCAGTTCCTACATGATATATTTTAATTACCCCTTGCTCAAATTTTTATTTGATAAAATGATATCCAATTTCAATTTGTTTTTTACAAGAATGATGAAAAGGATTCATCGTAAGATCAATTGAGCTCTTTTTATCATAGAAAATAACCATTGGTTGTTTAACCTCATTGCTGATATCTGTCAGTTGTTGCTTTAACCATATTAGTTGAGTGAAATCCTTGGTTGAAGAGATAGAATTATCTTCAACAGTACTAAGAGAAGTACTTTCTTTTTTCTTACTCAACCAGCCAACACATTTCATCCCAATATAGAATGCTCCCCACTGGTGGAATTTCATTCCACTACATCTTCAGCCTGGTCAGCATCAGAAAATGAAGATAATTCACTGTCTCTTCCTGCAGCAATGTATAGCCCATAATAATGAGTACCTTGAATGTACCTCAGGATTCTTATTTACTACTTTCATATGCTCTTCCATTAGATTACACTGAAATCGAGCTGTTAAGTAGGTGGAAAATATAATATCAGGTCGTGTAACCATTATGTAGAGTAAGATTCCAATAATACTATTGTACATTGTAGGATGTATAGAGGTACCATACTCATGCTTTTCATGTTTGGTTCCAACCGTAATCAGAGTTAACATCTGTTTGGAGTCATTCATATTAAACTTCTTCAGCAGCTCTCTTGCATAATTTTCAAGAGAAATGAAAGTGTAATACTTCTTTTGAATCACCTGTAGCCCCAAGAAATATGTGAGCTCCCTAATCATAGAAATTTCAAATTCTGATTTCATGTGATTGGAAAATTCATCCACTAATTTCTACCTGCTTCCAACAAATATAATGTTATCACCGTAGACTGGAACCATGAATTGATCTTTAGAATAATTCTTCACATATATATTGTGATCTACTACTCTTATTTTGAATTCTAGCTCTTGAGATAAGAGTCTTGTTGAGAATACCATTCTCGTGGTGCCTGTTTCAACCCATATAGAGCTTTTATTAGTTTGAAAACCTTTGATTCATTAGTACCAAGAAGCAATCCCACTGGTTGTTCAATGTAGACTTCTTATTTGAGTACACCATTCATGAATGCTGTCTTGACATCCATTTGTTATACTATATATCTTCTTTGGAGTTCCATGCAAAGAAAATATTGATTGACTCCAGTCTAGCCACTGGAGAAAATGTTTCTTCAACATCGACACCTTCAATCTGTAAATATCCTTTACATACCAGTCATGATTTGTTTCTGAAAACACTTTCATTCTCTTCAAACTTGTTTTTTAAAATCCACTTTCTACCAGTAACATTATGACCTCCAGGTCTCTTCACTAGATCCCAATCATTGATTATTGTCAATCTATTATAACTCCTCATTCATATCTTTCACACATGATTCATCCTTTGCAGCTTATTCAAATGTGGATGGTTCCACTATATATAAAAATGCTTATTTTTCATTACTCCTCATTCTCCTCATTTGTTTGGGTTTCTGCCAATCCACAATGATGTTTGATTGATCAAATTCATCTCTTTGATTCCACTGTTGTGGTTCAATTGAATTTTCTCTATCTATGGTTTCAACTTCAAATTCTTCTTCTGAGTCAACATCATGATGTGGCTCCTGGGGGTTTTTTACACCTTCCTCCATCTCTATACATGTATTTACTCCATGTTCAAATTCATCTTCATCTTCTATCTCATCATCATAGGAATTATTTGAAGCATTTGTGGGTTTTCCGTTAATGATCGTAACATCATTACATTCCACAACCCTCCGCAAAGCGTTTATTGAAATAGTTGTATGATTTTATATTCATTGGATATCCATGAATAATTCCTTCATAAACATTCTCACCAAACATCCCTTGATTTATTTCATTATTTTGGATGAAACATTAGCTTGTGAAAACATGAAATTATTTAAATTAAGGCTTCCTTCCATTCCACAATTGATATTATGTTTTTGTTTCACCAATACAAAGCCCGATTCAATTCTTAATATGCACTGTAGCTTCAAAAAAATCGTTCCAATAACGGCGAGTTATACAGCTATCAATCAGCATAGTCATGTCCATATTGTTGACCTGTCAATTCTAGTGCTCAACAACACCATTTTTCTATGGAGTTCTCACAGTATCTACCTCATATCGTATTCCAGTTTTTCCTAGGTAATTCTCAAACTCAATAGATGTGTATTTCCATCCATTTTCAGATTAGAGGACCTTTATTCCCTGTCTAGTTTCATTCTTGACAATTTGCAGATAAGTTATCATGCAATCAATTACTTGTCACTTCATGTGGATAACCATTACACAAGGCATTATACTATAATCATAAATTAAAAAGGACTAAGTACATATCTCCATGAGTTTTGGAAACATTTATTGGGCGACATATGTCAGTATGGATGAGATCAAGAAGTTTTGATACCCTTTTCTTCTTTGGTCGATATGAATTATAGACTAGTTTCCCCCATATGCAAGAATCACAAGTATTTTCCCATTCACATTTCAGAATTAGGATATCCATGACTCTCTTTATCTTAGATATATTTTCCATGTCCTGTTGGTTAATGTACCCTAGCCTTCGATGCCAGAGGTTTTTTTATTCTTTAACATGAAAATAGCAGGAGTTCACTTTGCTGTCAACCTGGTATAAGTTTCCATCTATTTTGTAGCCATTCATTATAGAATTCCCTGTTTTTTCCTCTATAGTTAAGCTTTTTTGATAGAATGTTACTATGATCCCCGAGTCACAATGTTAACTCACACTAATGATATTGTGACGTAGACCGTCCACACAATGAACTTCATTCTTCTTCAGCTCTCCATTGGCGAGGGCTGTATTCCCACTACCTTGAATCTTCAAAACACCATCATTACCAAAAAATAACTATTCCATCTAACTTATTTTTAATGCTCTTCAAAATGTTATCATTTCAAGTCATATGGTATGATCATCCACTATCTAAAATAAAGGTGATGCGGCTCTTTGTTTCTTTTAGGGATACTTCAACAATATTGGATTTCTCAGTCTTCTTCTTTTCATTCCATGAGATATAGGATTGATTATAGGATACTGATGGCCATAAAATTACTTCCTCCACATAATTAGATTCTTTATACCCATAATCATCTTCTAGAGGAGAAAACCTATTTTTTATAAAAATTCCATTATAAGGGTGAATATTGACCCATCTCTGAGAGTTGTATCAATGTATCCTAATAATCCTCTGCCTGAAATACATAGATTTATGGGCACAGTTTGACCAATGAAAATAGTAACTATAGAAACTATTTCCTCTATAAGATGGAGGATATGAAATCGGTCTCCTTTGTTGATTTCCTATATCTTTCCATTTCAAATAGATCCTTGCCACTTTGAAATATTAAATGGAATCACCCAAATAGCCATAGAACTGACATTTCATGAGGGGAAATGTCATCTCACTTGAATTTATCTTCATGCCTTCTTCCTTAAGAGAATGGTTGGACTGAATATAATTTTTGAAATTTTGAGGATAATCTTCATTTCTTCTTTTTGTTTGGATTGAGGTCTCCCTTATTAAAACATTAGGAAAAATTTCGACATGTCCAACTTTCATCTGGTATTTGTTTTGTCTCTCCTAACTTCTTGCAGTCGATGTCTCAGCTTCATAGGCAATTCCAATCATTCCCATGAATGCGGGTCTTTGATCACTCAAGATTTTTCCTACCCCATATATTCCACACATGCATCTTACCAGTAATTCTGCCTATGATAATCTTCCAAAATAAATTTTATTCTTACTCTCATTTGTGGTAGATTGACATTCAATTTTACTCCTACGATAACACCATATTCCCCAATACCCTCAACATCCTTGGACATCTCTTCTATTCTGGATGAAAGGTCATATATGACCATTGGTTATTCTTCCATTCTGAGGATTAATTCTAAAATGTCATATGTGATTTCAAAGATTGAAGATTGAACTCTCACTAGTTCTTCTAGTCATTAAATTTCAACTTCAACCACATCCACATATTCCGATGATTCTTCCACCATTTTCTTACACTTATTTCATTTCTTACATTTAATATAAATCTTGGTAAAAGAATCCTTAATTTGAATATTTAAATCACCATTAGGAGTAATTTGATTATCTCTGCCTTTATTGATTGAGGGTTTTGAATTTTCAGTGGTATCAATCATGGAAGCATGATTTCCTGATTTAAATTCTGGTTCTTCTTCTTCACAAAATTCAATATCATCATTTTCCTCTTCACAGACAAAACTCTTCTTCTGTAATTTATTTCCAGATTTGAAATCTCCCTTTTTTTAAAAACATGTTTGAGGCTTCTTGGTGTCTTCTGATTCTCTATCATCATCATCAAACTTCCTTTGGTAATGAGATCCAATGTTACAAACTTCCCCACAATGAAAACATGCCAGTAGTAGCTTACCATTAAATTTACCTTTTCCTTTTTTCAGCTTCTTGCCAATGAGAGAACTAATTTCCTTTTCCTCATCCTCTTCACCACCACTATCTTCTGAAATTTTCAGTTTTTTCAGGGCATTGAATGCCATTTACTTTCTCACATGAGTCATGGCATCTTTAGGTTTGAATCTCATCTCATATTTCACAAGATTACTTAGCAGATCATGTATAGACAATTAAGATAGATCTATTTCTTCAAGGGCTGACACCTGTACAAGTACATAGGGGGATTTCTTGACAAGATTTTCTTTACTATACCAATGTCTTTTATTTCCACTCCAAGACCTCGAATTATGCCCACTACTTTAGTAATTCGATTGAAAAATGAATCTGCATTCTCATTAGGATGCATCTTTAGATCATCAAACATGTTGTGTAAGACTTTAAGTTTTTCCTACTTTACTTTGCGGTCTTGTTCATAAATTTTTTCATGTTTATCCCACATTTAATTTTCTGTGGTGAAACTCATCACATTTAGATAGATCTGATATAATGATCCGTAGTGATACCATTCTAAGATTTACCATCTACGTCACGAACATTTCTGTCTGTATCAGTTATTACAAGCCATGTTGGATCAGTAACTTGTATTCCTTGCACTGTAGCAAAAAGAACATCCATTCCTAGGGATTTTAAATGATATTTCATTATGTTCTTCCAAATATGAAAATTACTTCCATTTAAGAGAGGTATTCCCCTAGCATTGAAACTATTCTCCATGACTAAAAAGGACAGATCTAACACCCGTAACCTCCCTATGATACCACTTGTAGGACACCGAGTCACCCTGAGATGGGAGGGTTGAATCAGGGTGTCATATTTTTCTTTTAAACTGATAGATATTGTTCCAACATTGGAAAAAACTAGTTAAAGCTATATGATAGAAATATGAAGAAATCAAGCATTCACATGGAAAGAGATGACACAACACTTTTTACTTGGTTCACCACTAAGGACTGCATTCACGGAGTATACGCCGATAGGTTTTCTTTCATACCTAATTCCACTATTCTTCTCTAGTTGTGGATTACAATGGTTCGGGAATAGTCACTTTGTCCCAGGCTCACTACATTTACAACTATTCAGGGATAGCCCACTTCGTACCTCAGGTCACTCCCATTGACTCTCCTTGGCTAACTGCCTTTGGTGAAGTCCCAGTCAGTTTATAAACGTGAAGGTATCTTCAATAGATTCTCCATGAAGTCTTTTCTTCTTCTTAGCACAAGACTCTTCTTGCATCGAAGTCTTTAATTGATGTACTTGAACAGACTGAACCACTAAACTGGATAACTCGAAAGTGAAAATAGGTTACAGTAATAATTTCGTGCAGCACCTACCCTTTTCGTGCAAGATCTCACTTTTGCACGCAATACCTAATTTTCGCACAGAAAATATTTTTCACAACACCCCATTTACGTGCAACTTTCACTTTTTCGCGCAGCCTCCACATTCACGTGAAATATCGCCATTTTCTCACACCATCAAATTTTCTTATGCATCATCAAATATTCCCCCCCAACTCGGTCTTTTTGTGTAACCCCCCTTACGCGAACCATTTGCTTGTATCATAACTTAGATATTTTCTAAGTATTCAGCCATTCCTAATGAGAGGGTTCACCTATTATGTATTGTTGTCATCGACTCCTGTGTGCAAAACCCATCTTGGAATGAAAAAGCCCTCATTTGGCATGCAATAATTTTCACACAGGAATCATTTTTCCCACACATCTCCATGTTTTTTACATAGCCCATGACAATTCGAGATCCTCGCCACTGAGGTCCCAACTTGCACTACCCCAGTTGCCTGACCCACTTCTTGGTCATCTAGTTCTGTGGAAGCCCACCTGCTTCCCCACCACCGCCACTCTGTTCTTTTCGATTTGATTTTACAAACGTGTCTTTTCATGATTACCTTCAGGTATTCCACCACATAGTGCATAGAATATTCCGTTTAAAGGCCTAAATTGACATATGTAGGGGGAATCTTGATTTTTTCAACAGATCCAAAAATTGTCTATATACACCACATCTGATGGATGATGCACGGGTGATTATCTTTATAAACCTTAGTATACATTTTCATTGATATTTTTTTTAGTCATATGATATTTTTGGAAAATAGGGGTGGAACATATGGTTCACAAGGAATCATTCCATCAATTTATGCCACCAGAACTCCGCCCCATATTCTCTGAAGATATTCCATATAATCCACTGAACCTGGAATTTCATTCACCATATGGAAGAATAGACTCTATAAGGGATGAAGTTGATATAATCATGATTACCAATCCATATCATGACCCATTGTTCATTGAGAATTAGTGGATGAACCATAGTAATATTCAAAAAATATTGTTGTAGACTATTTCCTAGAGGGTGGATAGAATTTAGAAAATAATATCCTCTAAGATGAGCTACAATCCATCCATGAAGTATCTATAATTTCCATAAATTCTTCTAAGAATGCCTCCCCTTGTGATGTTCCCCAGAATTCTATAATTCCTCAGAAACTGAAGAACTCCTAGTTTGACCTTGTTAAGGGCTTCCATGATCACATCTGTCACCAACGTTTCTAAGAGGACCCCAATTATTCAATCAATCACCAGTAGTAGCCATCCACTAAGAAAATAATTAAGTAAAGTGGCGTATTGAAACTATATATCCCATCTCTTATCCATGTTGTACACCCATGTTTGATATTATCCCACCTACATGATTACCTAGTATGATCATTCATTTCCCCTCTACGATGCATTCGATCACTACTTCCCTCATCTTAGAATCATCACCTTCTAATCCATCTGAAAGAAAAGTCCAATACACATTGGGTCTAGGATGAATTTCAGGATGTTATTGATTTGTATCCTCTACTTCACTGTATCTTAAAGATAAAATACATAAATGTGGGTTCTTAATCAATTTTTCTAGATTTTCTCTATTGCTAGGAACATTTCATAATTATGTCCCTCCAAACAAATATCTCAATGAAATGAATTATCCCGAAACTGATGTGGACCTCCCCATGGTAGAGGTGGGAGGTTTTTGTGTCTAGGATCCATCATTTCAATAACTATGACACCATATCCTTCTTATAATAGATGAAAAATTACGAAATCCGCACTGTTGAAAATAACTCATTGTGGTACAACTTTTTTCCAAACTCCTCACATGCGTGGCATACTCGATATGAACATGTCCACTCAATTTAACAAATTACCCCACACCCGAAGTCTCAATAACTATTCCTTCTTACAGATTCATTTGTTATACTACTTCGGATGGTGCTCACATATAGGGAAAAGGATTTATCCGACACTAGCTCATCTCTCATGATCATCTTGGTTTTCCGGTTTGGTACATGGAGATCCATATTTTGAATCTCCCTATAATAATTACCATTGAATCTAAAATTGAACTACTATAGGATACCTTTTTGTGAGACCCACAACCATGGTGGGTCAGTTTCAATGCATGGGATGACCACATCATTCAGTATCCTAAAATTCCAAAGCTGGAGACTATCTATAAGGACGTAATCCTTTGGATGCTATGTTATCAATCCCAATATCACCTAATTATATGAAATGACCCTTCTATATTGAATTATTTTGGTATAACTGAAGATCTATTCCCTCAACACTTCAATGGAAGCTTCCCTCTTAGAGACAGCCTATTGGATGCACATGTCCATTGAGTTTTGAAAACACTATTTTCGATGCGCCAAAAATTGAAGGTTAGAATGAAAAGAGGGTGACTAAATGTTAGGTTGGACAATGGATTTGGAAAATAAACACAAGTTTGAAGAATGTAGGATTTAATGGTTTTTCCCAAATCTGTGATGGAATTTTGTTTTTCCATGAAGGACTCATAATCTTACGTGCATGAGAGAAAAATACCTTCTAATACGGAAAGTCAAATTATTATGAAGCGACTCCACCTCCTGCATATTTATAGGCACTGACCAGGTCATCAATGTGTTCAAAAATTTGTTTCCACACCGCTCATCATTTTCTATGTGAACCTCCACAAATGAAATTTTCATTTATTGGTTTCCCCCATAACCCAACATTCTGGTGCGCTTTCATCTCATATTATGAGGTGGTAATTTTTCTAAGAAAAATTCATGATGAGGCCGGAGATTGTCATATTTAACAAAACTAATGACATAATGTGACTCAGGAAAACATTCTTAGAAGCCTAAGGGAGTCATCTGCAAGACTGGAATTTGTGTTGAAGACCATTACATTCCCAATGCGACCTTAGTGAGACATTTTAAACTCCGGCAACTACAAAACATCCAAGGAATGTGTGCGAATGTGGAGAGGATGGGAAAAAGTATTTGGCCCACATATATGTATCATTCACAAGAAATTGGACATAAAATTCCCACATACACACTAAACTTATTACATACCCCTACACTAGATTTTTCTTATTTGTATAAGGGTGAACCCTTTCACTGGAGTAATGATGTGGAAGTTGAATTGTCACTCTGGTGCATGTAATACTACATATTCCGCAATACTGTATGAACCATGAACCCTTTAAGTTCCATTATCTCCCATGAAATTTCCCATATAGGTACACTTTGGATGGGTCTACAAGGTCATGACCCTTTACCATTTCCTATTTTCCAAAGGAATGTACATGAAATAAACCCCCATTGTGTGCAACATTTTCCCTTACACATCTCATCGTCCACTCAGCACCTTCTATTTTGTGTGAAAACCTCCAATATTGTGTGTACCCCATCCCTTATGATCCATAAATGTTATTTACTCTAATGCATCATGATTGATCCCATATTGTGCACACCTCCCATGTTTTGTGTGCACCTCCTCTTTGAGGACCTCCAGGCTTTTGCGTTGTGATTTGTTATCCCCTTGTGTAGAGTCCCCAATTGAATTTCCATACATCTTGATTTTTGGAATAGGAATGATAATTTATTTTTTTATTTGGAATAGTCATGATAACATGGACCCCATTATAAACCACTGCTCCACCTCACTCCCATCGAGAATTGTTGATTCCTTCCCTTCCCCAATTGTGGTAGGGAATCAATTATTTATGTCCAAGGGATGAGGACTGATTCCTCCACATTTGAGTTTTGGTATATTAAATTTCCTAGCACAACATCCTCAAAAAATGTTTTTAAACAATTATCTCCACACCTTTGGAATGAATGGGAGAATCAGATAGGGGATGGGAATCAGATCCCTATAATCCCCCTCTCCATTTGGGATTTTTCACCATGTGGGCCTGGGGAATTCACCATGCCCACACATCTCCATTGGAGTGAGATATTATTCATAAGGAATTATTTATTACAAACATGGAAATATTTCCTCCTTGGTAGAATTAATTTCTATGCCCCACACCATCTCTCGCTAACATCAATTTAACTATGTGATCGTATAGTCTATTGCTTCCTCTTTTTTCTCACACAGAGCATGACTCATTTGGGCCTATTATATAGTATTGAACATCACATTATAAATCAACTATGTGGGTTTTGATCCCTATGATTTAAACTAGGTACTAAGGAAACCTCCTTGAGGTTCAATACAAACTAATGGTAAATCTGAGTTCACCCCTTCTAGGGGTTCACCTCCCTAATCCACCACCAGTGTTGTCTAGATCAGTCCTCACAGGGGACTCCTCCTTAAGTATAAGTCCCAATTACCCCATTATAAACTATGTGTATGATTATTTCTAACTAACTTGGATATATAGGAATCCTCGATGAGGTCCAATCCCATCATCCAACATCCATAATGATATTTTTATGGGACACATTCTAAGAAGTCCATGCCCCATCCAAGAGGTTGCATCTCCTACAGGTCTTCAACCGGGAAATGTTTTTGCATCTATCCCAGCCCACATTCTAAATTATGTCGGATTTTATTGCTAATCAATTGGGATACTTAGTAAACGTATTGAGGATCAATCCCAACACACCCCACAATCATATCAATTTTATCTAATCCATCCAAAATCCATCATGATTTTCACACGATGCACCACATCCTAGTTGAATAATGCAACCCCATATATAGAATCACTCCTCCCAGCTACATTCAGGTAGTCTGAGTGTGTAATCCCCACGAAATCCAACTAAGAGTGCTCTTATTGTGAAGGGTATCTAGCCATGTGTATTCCCCTATCACATCACCCTCTCAAACTATCTGGGATTTGATCCTTGTGTTCTAAATTGGGTGTGTAGGAAGCCTTCCTCAGGTTCAATCCCAACCAATGGTAAACATTGTTTTCCCCCTCATTGGGGTGAAAAAATTTATTCTATCCTCAGTGGTTTCCAAATTATCCTTCATACTGTGAAACCTTGCCTTCGTGGTACACACCACCCAAGGTCCTTCTCTATATAATCATTTATCCTTCTATCTAGTAAACCTTCTTTAGTGATTATTCTTAGGGATGTATCTCATTGATCCGTATTTTCAAGATAACAAACATGTGACTCTCTGTCTACGTAATATGTTAAACTCATGGACTAACCCTTGAAAAACATACGATGTATGAGGAAAACCATGAAGGGAATTCCTATTAAATAAAATACCCCATGATCAATGTGGGATGCCTCAGGTTTTTCCCCATAATATGACCTCTCATGAAGAAGAATACAATTAATCCAATGTTTCAGCACTAATATATGCTTATAAATTCCCAGCAAGGCCACTGTACAAAGTAGAGGTAGCTACCCTAACATGAGCCCTTAGAATTTCTAGACAGAAGTAGTGTAATTAACAAGCTTCCATGAAGATATGGCATCGGGAATGATTTTCATTAAATAAATATTAACCATTAAAGGATAATTTGAATCTATGATGAATTCCAAGGTGGATCCCATAGAAGGAGAGACTGATATACCATCATCCTATTTTGAGCAAGGAGACTACATATCTAAAGAAGTAATGAATGTTTCCATCCTTTTGAATGTGGTAATATGTGGTAACAAAAGTGATTCCAATGCACGACAACATGCGAAGGAGGGAACACACTGGAGAAAATCAAAAGAAAAAATCGTGAAACTAGAGGTATATGTATCCTCATATGTGATAATTGGGAGAGAGAAGAGCACCATTGTTCCTATATAATTATAGAGTCTAGTGGAACATCACCTCACAAACCATACATAGATACCATTGTAACCTAGATGTTCTCATCCTCCCCTAGATGAACTGCACCATGACATCCTTAAGCATATCATTCTCATATCTCATCCTGCTAATATGTGGTTACCAATAAAAAACATGTGGATACCCATGTGAACTCATCAGGTTATACTGCGACCTCTATTTTCAAACCACCAATAAGTTACCCCACCAAGAACACACTGGTCAATGGAAATGTTCCCCAAACCTCAACACATTCATCTTCAGGAGGAACATACTTTCCTAATTGGTTTTACATGCATCCAAAAAAATCATTCCAAATGTGGGAATCATTCCTTTTCCTCATGAATTCAATGTTACCTCAAGAGACTTCTAATTAGTGTTCTATCGTGACTCATTTCACTATAGAGAAACCTTGATAAATAAGTGGATACAAGAGTGTACATCATAACAGTTGTTACCAAATATATTATAGAATGTTGAAAGGGCACTGTGCATACATATAATAATCATAGAATCCTCCAAAAAGAAATATTTTACGTACTATATCTATCCTCACCCCCATTATGAATCTCCCTAAACCTAGTGTGGACCACCTGGGTGTGGTAGAGAACATACCTCCAACCACCATCCACCTCATGCTAGTCTCCCCACTCCTCCTCCACATTCAACATAACACAAAAACTCCATTATCTAGATGCTTCCTTTTCCATGTAGTCTGTACAATGGCTCCCCTAGTATAATTATGGGTTGTAAAATCATTAAAAATATGACCTCAACCATTATAAGCATAACCCCACCACCTGTGATTGTACAGGTCTCCATCACAACTCAGTCCTTACAGACTCATGCATCTGTGTTCGGGAATGAATATTAAACATGTGTTGTGTTCATATCCACAACCATCTACAATCCTGTAAAAAATACTTAGCCTCGGGAAAATAACTATCAGTCGCATCTTCCCGTACCACCACTAGATATATCGTCATCAATATTGCTACCTCCAACACCGTTACATAATAGGGAAGGTACAAGGAGATCACACATATTCATATATCCTTGAGAAGGCCTTGATCAAAGACCCAAGATATAAAAACCAGGATTCTAACCATATAAATTGTGTAATGTAAAAGTTATGTGTTCCTCACTGAGTAATTTTCCACATACACAATACTCTTTCGAAATTGTAGAAGCTTCATTGTTATGAGATGATCTCAACGTGGATGGTTAAAACTCTTACATCAAGAGATGATGAAACTCTAACTATGTGATAATAAACTTTTTGTGGGTCTTTGTCTCTATATTCCACCGTTTCATGGATGATCTCACAAAATACTCACTGAAAGTTCCACCATCTCATCAGGAGGTTTCCCCCAAAATAAATAATACATGTGTTATTACCTTAGTAAAATCATTAGCTTCCTAGGGGTATGGATAACCCCGATACCTCATATTTCACTACATTGGGAACCTGTATATCACATTCATCATGTGTGCTTACTTATCATGAACTTTTGGAAAAACATGATACTCAACGGGCAGTGTCGGTACTACCTTAGGACCTGTTCAATAAACTAAATACATATATCTAGGTGGGTCATCATCATAATACCACCATTGAAACTTATTTGGCTATTTTCATAGAGGTATCCTAAATTAAAACATTGACACACAACATTCAAAGAATATATATAGGGTTCTAACTCAAGAAGGATCGAAAAATACCTTAACTTTTCTTATATGATTCATGTTACAAAAATTCCCAATGGAATATTTGATAAATATTTGAGTGGTGAAAAATGTTATTTGATTCATGGTGAATGGATATGTCAGTATCTAGACCCACATTGCATTCCTTGTCCTGAACACCGAACTCAAAACACTTTAACATTGTCTCTATATAAACCAAAAAAATATCACAACATTGTGGTCCCAACATTCAACCTACTCTTATACCACTATGTAATGAGCCTACTCACAAATCATTATCCATGAAGACCCCATGCATGCCTCTAATAGGCCAAGGGATGGTGACTAGAACTGAGTAGTCATATCACACAAATGGGAGGCCTTAGACTATGGAACATATATACACACACCCACAAAATTCTCCAAGAAACTGTGTAGAGATTATATAGAGAGAAAAATAAATTCATGTATACAACTATCCCAAAACCAGTGTAAAATATGAGTACTAAAACTGTAATAAAGAAAAAGTACAACCCCACAAATTTTTTTAAAATAATTTAAACTACGTAGAAAGAGGGGATCACTATCAAACGAAACTCTCCAATAGAACCCCATCAAAAAAAGTAGTAAACACAGAAATCTGTCTAGTTCATTATTCTCTTTCTGCTCTTGGTCCACCTATGACTCCATCATATTGCTTTTTGTCTTCACAAGACACAAAATGTGTGTGAAAATCCCATGAGTAAGTGAGTATAACACTACTTAGTAGGAACTAAAAACACCAATGGAAAAGTGATTGACTAAAAGGTAATAGTCTTCTCGACCCATCCAGAGGGAACCTAAATGAGAGAGAAACATCATCTCGATGAAATATCAGCTATTCATGAATAGTCATATTAGTCCATATGGGGTGTCAACCAAGACATGTGAAAATATTATAAGGACTCCTAGAATCCCCTTAGATATAAACTTATCATACTCTAACTCTCCCAAGGTACCGAGCTTATATCCAACTATAGGATTCTACAAGAGGATCAATGGTAACACAATCCCAATAAACCACACTATATGAAGTCATCCATCCCAGTTATCACTCATCCAATAGATACAATCCATTGGGAAACAACTCTATCATATCAAATGGTATGTCTAATATTTGTTTTCACTATTTTTAAAAGATTTCTAGGTCTAACTCTAGTTCCCAACACTAGAGATCTTATTTCTCTTTATTTCACACTGAATATGCACACATGTACTGTAGTAGAGAGGCATGACCCTCACAATTGCACATAATAATGGGATAAGTACACCTATACATGTACCATTTTATACCTATCTAAAAATTCAGTGTAGAGATACCCTCAACTCACCACAACCATATAGCTACTTTTTAACCAATAAGTGACCCCTATGTTTCACTCGTAGGAAGAGGCACACACCTCACTTTTCTAAGGGAGTACTATGTACCAACCATGTGTCATACACAAAAAGTGAATAGGAATTCTCGTTATACATTTTATCCACATTTGAGGGTTATCCTACTCATATGGAGGACACACGCCCTATTCATACTAAAAGAAGGAGGAGTACCACTCCAAAGATAGTGGACCTACTCCCCGACATGATAGTAGAGTATATCTCTATAGATAGATGACCCAAACACTGTTAGGATATGGGATTAAAACTCTATATATATAGTACCCTCACACTAACAGGATAGGGGATTACGACTCCTTATATAGAGGATCCACACCCTGGCATGGCAGGGGAGTACGACTATGTGGCTAGTGGACCAACACCCTAAAACTAAAGTTGAGTAAAACTTTATAGATAATGGAACCACACCCGAAAATGGTAGGGCAGTACCACTATGTGGATAGAGTACCTCCACCCTAATATAACAAGGGATTTATACTCTAAAAGATCATTATGTATTGATGGCTGACACACCTGTACAATAGGGGATTACCACTATGTGGATTGAAGAAACATTCCATGCTACTAAAGTAGAGTACCTCTCTATCTTCCAAATCTGAATGGGGGACCAATTCCCTAGAACTGCTGGGGAGGCCTACCTCTAGCTAGATGAATGATACAGAAGACCCTATATCTAATCTATATGGGGATTACTAACCCCTGTAGAACTACTCTGTGGGTAGAGAACCCAAATCTATAATGTGAGAAGTCTCATCTCTTTATTAATATAGAGGTAAGGTAATCTAATTCCATGATTCTATATGGGAGTATCAGTCACAATTTCTCTCTTTAAGAATCAAACAAAACATAGTAATAATAATGAATAATTGAATGGATCCATATGATCATCATACCTCATGTTGCAACAATACCATGGGTAGGGGACATGTTCCCCTATACAACATGGGAGAACCACTCTACCTACCTAAAGAGTCTTGGGGATCCACATACTAAGATTATAGAATGGGTTGGAATCCCCAATTTCAACCCATTTATCCACCCTGATCACTACCTAAGGCTTAGAACTACAACTATAATCTCATTCTCAAACCACGTCACATTCTACCTTTAGATTCTTCATGGAGGCCACCCTTTCATTCTTTGTGGAAAACTCCTCATGGTTGTTTACTCACAATCATGAATTTAAGCATCGAAGAATGTCATACACTAGATGTAAGGTCCAAAAAAGGAATACATGGTATGTATCAGGGTTGTCATGGTGTTTTACAACACTTAAAAAATCGTTTCTTCCTTCTAGAAAATTTCTTTTCTATCTATATGAGCTTACATGATGTATATAGTTAGTACATGACATGTCTCGCATCACCAGGGCCCCAAAACAATATTTATCCACATAAATCAACCAACCATGTCACAAACATAGTGTGTACACTAGGTATATGGAATTTATTGTCTAAATGATCCCTTGTACATCCCTCTTTATTATTATTTTGTCTGGAAACCTGTGTATCAGTACTTTGGTTGTGTATTTCCATAAATACATGTGCAACTACATGGCTACCCTTGCTATATCCCATGGCCACTCCTGGGGTCACAACACATCGTGTAATCCTGGTACACATTGTGTAGTCTATAAATGGAAGGAAGACATGGCATGTGATCTTACTATACACACCATCTGATCGAGAATGTTTTATTGTAATTCCCTACGTGCTGCTAGAATAACCCCTGTTTGACTAGAAACCCATAGATTGACCACCAATGGGTCCCTAGAAGTCCTTTAAGGGATCAATACCCTTATAAAAATTTAAAAAGAATGGTATCTTGAGATATAAAATCAAATACTCCTACCTCATAGAGAAAACTGGATGTTTCATGATCTGATTTTTGCTCCATGCTTCAAATGTATGATCACGTAGTATATAACACCAAGATCAAATATCTGCAGTGCCTTTTCCCCATGGATTCGCCTCATTTCATCAGTCACTCCAAAGGGGGAGAGGGGTTTGGATCATCTATTTCTTCATTCACACACAAGAGTGAAGGAGGGGGTAAATTGATTTAATTTTAGAAAATAAATATCCCCTATTTAAAACCAATCCAACTCACCATCGACCCAACACACTGTTTTGAAAAAAAATTTGTCCTTAGGGTAATAAAATTTTTTAAACTCAATTGTGGACTCATATTATAATATGAGACTATAAATTGTAGTTATTCCATTTTTTTCAATGAAAATGATTACTTGTTATATATATTATTTAATATTTTAATATCACCTCACTCAGGGTCTCTTTACCCAGGATCCCACACCGACTCAACACATAACTTTATAAATATTCAAAGAAATAATCCAAATACATTTGGGGAAAATCCATGTTTCTACATCCTTATATAGATATAATATCTTATGTTTATTCAGAATATAAAATGTAATTTTCCATCTTTTATATCATGGAATAGTGTGAGGTGTATTATGTTATATTCTCTTTCAATTCAATTCTATGAATCTCCCATTTACATCACATTGAAATTATTTTTCATAATTTTCAGGCTTCCCACAGTTGAAAAATATTTTTTTCTATTTTTAATTCCACCTCGCTTCTCCTTCCTGCATTTTTGGAAGGTTGGAGGTTGATAATTATTCTTCCCTCCATATGGCATACCACTAGTGTTTAATTGATACATAAAATTTCTTTTCTTATCCCTAACAACATGAGGATTTCTATATTGTTTTCAAATTGATTTCATATTGAATGATTTATCCATAGACTTCAATATCCCTTATGGATATTTCAATTAGATTTATTGGTTTTAAACCACTGAATAATTGATAAATATTTCTTTTTGGGTTGATAGAACTAGAATCATACAGCATGTGTCCTGTAAAATTTTACTCATAGGTACCAATGGATTCATCCTTCTTTATTTTAAACTCTATAATGTACCTCAGTAGTTTTTTTTGATGAATTACTAGAATGTAAATATTTATTAGTACCATTTTAAAATCATAGAATTTCATTATGTTTGTTTCTTCTTCTTGCCTCTTATTCTTGTTAAGAATTCACTATTGATGAAATTTTCCTTCCAAGTGATAAAACGCTAAGAAAATTTTCTAATGGTCCAAAAACTATTGAATAGAAAATATCATTTCCATCACATTGATCCATTTATTAGGAACTAGTATATTCTAAGAACCATAGAGTAAGGTTGAATGATTTAAAATAAAACATTCAATAAAATGTTTCTACCTCCATGGTGTAATCCGAAGTGAAACAGGATCCACATGACTACTCATTATGAGAGTTGACTGAGCCTAGTCACAATATATTCCATCCCAAATCTTAACTCATCATTTTTGTAGATAATTATATTCATTTAAATGTCTATAAAATTTATTTTTCAAATGATTCCATTGGGTTACAACCATTTACTAAAACAAAACAAAAAACGGTCTAAGAAACAATCTACCAAAATTATAGTGAAAAATTAAATATTCATGAAAATAAGTACATAGAGGTCATAATTTATGACACCAAGGATATTCATGGTCATTATATATTCAAATAATTTATAATGGATTATAAATAAAATACGAATTAACCAATGATGATCCCTTCAGAGTTTAAAAATATGTTCATGGTAAAGGAAAACACATTGTGGACCCAAATGATGGTTAAGATTTACTTGTCCAACTATTTTCATGGTTATTAACCCTAGATTAATATATGAAAAAACTACATCCACATATATTATCCATGAATGGAATTTAGTTTCCGAAAAATATATAATATCTTACTTGATCATACTTTATTATATTATAATATTTTTAAATTTACCAATAGGATTTTCACCAAATTTCTCTAATCATAATTTTTCATTATTGAGTAAACCTATATGATGATACCTACTATATATACCTATGATTTTTATACAAAGATATTAAATTTAAATAGATGAATATCTATTATATTTTAAAAAATACACACATGAAAACCATAAAGGATTCATGTTTCAGAGACTAGAAACTTTGAATTAAAATTTCATGAATGATTGTCAACCTCTCCAACAAATATCTTCCCAAAATGTACTCTTCTTAGAGATAACATATGTCATTCCTTTATTTATTACATTAGGAAAATAAACATAAGAATTGATAAAAATAGATAATTTTTAAGAGTAAAAATGAGAGATATCAATGATCTCATAAGAATAATATGATCATAAGGGTTTGAGAAGATGGCATTAAAATTGGAAAATCATACTTGTCATATCATAGACTGAAATCTATTATCATGTTATATAGATCATAAATTGAAGAAGAAATAAATCATAAAGATTTATAGATTAATTCTATGAGAGCATGGAATTGAACTATGAATTTTGTACAACATAATATTATAACTTTATGAACATGTATGAATAAAAGAGGGTGACGTAAAAAGATAAGGACATGAAAGTTGGACCTTAATAAAACTTATGGACATGAAAAACAACACTATATTATATCATATAGTCCTTGAATATTGGTCCCCATATAACCATATGAACATGAAAACGTGGTCCACACAAAAGAATATGGACATGAAATCAAGGACCATGTCTTATGGAAGTGGGAACCACATTCGCACAAAAAAATTGATGGCATGAAATAAGATCTAAACATAACATGTTCATCACATTAGTTTTCATTAATTTACCAATGAAATTGGGGGATATAAAATTTTTGGGACCACTCATAACATAATCAATATTCATTAATATGTGTGCATCATGTTCATAAATCAAATATTAGTTATCATGACCCATGGAAAAACCTTGTTACAGAAACATTTCACCATTTCATCTTATCATACCCCATGGAAAATAAATACGCTTCACAAACACACAATCATTATAACCATAAACCATATAGGGAATGAATATGGATAATATCACTAGTTCATATACCCATTAAAAAATATGTAACAAGAAATTATATTATATTAAAATAAAATTCATTTCCAATATAACTAGAACTTTTTTTTTTGAAAAATACAATTTTTACTTTTAAAAAGCATAATTAAAACCATAATATTCACCAAATATAAAATAAAACATTTTATTTTAAAATAAACTTGTAATTTAAAATGTAATCATCAAATCATTTTACATTAATGATGATGAGAATTTTTTTTCAATATTTTGTCTGATAGAATAAAGATTCCTTTTAATTGTTTGGTAATATTTAAAAGTACCTCATTCAAAAAAGGTCATAAAATTTAATTTAAAATAAAATTAAAAAATGAAAAAAAAATATTTAAATAATCATATGAGAGTATTTTAAATACTATTGAAAACATTTTTGATGAAAAAATGCTCATTGAAGAAACAAATTCACATGCATGGAAATAAATATTTCTTTTCAAAAAAAATTCCCAATTATATCAGTCACAAAGAGAGGAAGTTGGTACTATTACTAGATAATTCCATGAATAAAAAGAGGATAATATAATTAATAATATTCTTTTGATGTAACTGGTGAAATTCCATCTCCAAAACCATAATCACAACGAAACTTGAGAACCAATGAGATTGTAACATAAATACTTCATGGATTTTGAATCTTTTTTATCCTAAACCCCTTGAAAGAATAAAATATAATAAAAGAGAAAAGGTAATAATCATAAGTTAAATTATTATATTACTTTTCAAGAGGAATTTATAAACACCTTATAAAGATGTCAGGTTTATAACATAAAATACATTAAAAAAGAAAATTTGAGACGAAAAACTCTTACCTGAAGCTCTATATTCATTAAAATCTATCTAACCTCATTTATAAGAAATTAAATTAAATTATAATTTTATGAAAAATCATTTACATATATATAATATCATATATGATCAATATTTATAATTAAAATTCACATTTATATATAATTAAATATTAAAACCATAGTTTTTGGGTGTTAACTATTTTATTTTTCTTGAGAATTTTGGTTTGGTTATTGTACTCAATCTGTATTGAACATGGTTACATCATTTTATTAATTATTATAAAAATATAAATATATTTTATTTTATTTTTATATATTTATATTAATCTAGAAAATATGACATTGAAGAATTAATTACATAGTTCTTTTCTATGGAAGGTAATATGCATGACCGAATGTTATTTTCATTTTTTGATGGATGGAATTATGGAAAGGAAAATAATAATTCAACTTATCAGAATCATTAACGTATCAAATATAACATATTTATTCTTCTTAATTACCCTTACTAACATGAATGTAAAATGGAAATTAAAATAAAATATAATCGCTTCATGGAGGTGGTAATCCACATGAATCTATGAGAGATGTTATAATTTTCAAATTGATTTATAGGCCAGAAGGTAGATGTAATATTATAATTAAAAAATAATAATATATAAATTATCATAAATAAAATTAAAATCATATTATTAAACATAATTTAAAATTGGCATGTACGATGAATTATATATCAACATCATTTTAATTTGTTTATAATTTTCAGTGATAAAAAAGTAACCTTAAATAGTTAAACAATAATGATGTTGTAATATTCTAATTAATGGTAGATTGATATAAATGATATTAAAATTATTAAAACACATATAATTTTATATAAAAAATTTCATCCACAAATTTTTAGTTTTCATTTGAAATATTATTTTTTCTTAGAATTATCGGATGGAATTTATCTTGTTTTTAGGATATTTTTAAGAAGTCATGTAATGAATAGTATCAAAATAGACCATATTGATATTTTAAAATATATAATATTTTATTAAATGATATAAATATTTTAAAAATATAACATGAAGACAAATTATTTTAATAAGTACTCAAATATCATAAATTACCCATTTATTGGTTGTTTTACATTCATATTGTAATTATATTAACACTCAATGTTTAAATTCAATGATATCAAGTTAAGAATTAAAAAGGTTATACATGGGTTAAAAAAAGAAGGATTAAAAAAAGTAAAAACATACCAAAATTTTCTTGGATGTTTTTATTTTGACCCCAATATATCATATCTAATAAATTGATAATTTCGGTTCCATTTTTATTGTAAAATTAACTATATATTAATTTAAATTTTTGAAGAATTCCAAGAGTGTCTCTCCCCTCTCCTATAAAAGGGACCCCATTATTCCAATTAATTCACATATAATAACCTATTTTATTCATACAATCACATAAAAAACATTCCTAGAATCTAGGCCCATATTCTAGAGCTCTTGGTTTATTCCTTACACAACCCTTAGTGCCCTTAAGGTGTTAAGATAAGAAGATCTCTTGAAAAGATGTATCGTTTTTATTTAAATTTTTCTGTTTTATTCCTTATTATTATTCATTAAAATATTAAGAAATCATGATAAAATAATAAATCAATTAACCTCTATATATAGAAATTTTATTACTCTATCATCACCAAAATAAATCACAACATTCGTCAAATGGGAAATGATGTAATCATTTGTGCGTACGATAGACAACCACCTCGCGAACCGATATAATTCATTTTCCATAACAATTTATTAAGTATATTTATAATGATGTATTTATAGTTTATAGATTATAATCTTGAAATTTGTTTCATTATTAAAAGATAATATATCAATTACATTCTTACATTTCCATACATTTAAAATGATAACATCATTTCTACATATGTGTGAACTATCACCAAAACGAAGTGATATGATCTATTTTTCATCACTACATCACGTTGAGGATATATATAAGTATATTTAAAATATTAATATGATATTATTTATGTTATGATCATTCAATAAATATGACATAATACTTACCTTCTTTCAATAATGATCATTGAAAAATTGAAATGTTATTCATACGTAGGACAAACATTTTCCATGATTGTAACATACTTCATTTTTCATATTCATGTAAGATGTAAAGATTTATTATTTCAATTTATGTTTAAATTTTTTTATTATATCATTAAAACTATTGTATAAATTATTTTCATATGACCACTTTGATTATTCACATCATACCAAATTCATTTTTGAGACATGTCGTATATCGTCAAAACATCCCACAAGAAACTAAATAATTAAGTAATTTTTATAAAATGATAATAAGTTAAATAAAATGAATAATAAACATTAAAATGTTTCAAAATAAATTAAATAATTTACCTTGGTTTGTTATTCAGGAATATAAAAATAGTATGCGACGAGTGGGACTCATAGTAAGGGACATTTTAACTAAAACCATGTTTTAAATGTTTTATAGATTTATTTAGTAAATATTTCTCTATAATTTAAAACATTTTGGAAATTTTTTTGAGGAATGTATTTTTATGGAAATAAATTACTTAAAACTTTAATTTTATAATTTATTTCAAATGATTCAAGTTGTATGGGACACTTTGATTAAAAATTTGTTTTTAGAATAGTTGAAATGGGTTTTGAAAAAAGAATTTTATCTAAACAACATGAAATATTTTCATATGAGTAAAAATGAAATTTTTTGAGTAAAATATTGAAAATTTCATTAATTTATGTTTTATAGTTATATAATGGTACATGGAAATTTTATGGGTGGTTATGTGGTAAACCGGGGATAGGTGGTTCTTTGATAAACCAATAATGAGCGGTTTCATTATAACCTTAAATGCATTGGGTATGTAAGTCATATATATGGATATCTAATTTCTAAGAGATATATATATATGTAAAACGACAACATTTTTATTCAAAGGGTATTATAATGATTTTTTGAAAATATGATCCCTTTTTCTGGTTATAAATTATTCTATTAAGTAATTGTTTATATTAATATTAATTTTTATAATGGTTACTTTATTTTTTGTTCCTTTAAAACTATTATTATCATCCCATGTTCTAAATTGTTTTCATAAAGTTTATGGAAGAGTATGGACAAGGATGATATCAAGAGACAATTGTGATTATAAATGAACATAAGAACTGATGAATTTCTTTAATATTTGTTTTTTGAAAAAATGGTAACTACATTTATGTTTACCTATGTAATTCATATGTTAACTATGAAAGAGTTTATACAAAGTATAAAATTATATAGATATGAAATATAATAGGGAAAGGAATGTGATTTACAGTGTTAAACTAACCTGAATAAGTAATGTTTAAGGTCTGGTCCTGACAATTTAAATCATTCATATGTGTGCAATGATATCTTAAAACATTCATCTAAACTCTTAAAACGAAAGGGGATTCATAAATATTTCATCATATAATAACCATTGTAAAATAAATATATTTAATAAACATTTAATAATTTCATGATATCATACCTTGTGGAAAAGGAATGGGTTTCACAAGAATTTAATAATTTCATCGTAGCATAATGGGTGGAAAATGGATGAGTTTCATAAACATATTTTCATCATAAAAATAAACCATTCAAAACATTAATATAAATGGTTTCCGAGGATCATATCCCTAGTAAAGAGATAGTAATATTAAAGGATGTAATATTAGATGTAAAATAATTTTAAATGATCACATAGAATATTTTTTTATGAAAAAAAACATTCCATATTGAAAATCACTTTTTAGACTTATAATTTACAACATATTTACCAAAATATATATATTTGGAAAAAATATGGACACTTATAAAGGAATATATAAATCCATTATTGGTCTTTATGGAAGAAAAGTATATTCATCTTATACAAGTTAAAATAATCATATCATTCACATTATTTTTCAAAATGTCAAAAGTACCTCATTAAGAAAATGATAAGATTATTCTTCATAATTAATTTTATAAATATTTAAAAAAGGATTAAAATGACATTAAGAATTATTTTAGAACAGGATAAAACCATATTATTTTTTTAGAACACGGACATGGAAGAAAATTGTTTTTTAGTGAATATAGAAATAATGACAATTTTATTAAAAGTATTAGTGTGGTTTGTTGAGTACATAAAGGGGGAATCCAAATGCAAAATACGTATTGATACGAAATAAATAATTTAAAATAATATTTAATATATTTTGAGAGATAAATCATAACCTTACATCATCATAAACATTATAATAAACAATCCCATTAAATGGTGAGATTTTGACAAAAAGGTCTTACAGCTTTTACTACTTTTAAAACATATTTATCATCAAAGTTGATTTATAATCTTCTAATGAAATATGATTGGTTCATAAAATAACTTTTTTTCCCAAAGAAGAAAATTTTATATGAAGATCCCTTACCATGAGTTTATATTTCCTCAAAAGTGATCTTGAATCTTGTATAATATAATAAATTTATTATAAATATATTAGAGAACCGTAAATATAATTATCATACAATATTTTATATACTTATAGTTTCTTATCTTTAGTTCATTAAAAATTCCTTATTAAAATACTTATTTTTGGTAATAACTGCTTCATTTTCTCATGTATGTTATCATTCGATAATTATGGTCATTTTATATTCTTCCTAGTTCTATAACATCAATAATATTTATCAAGATATAAATATAATATATATTAATACTATAAATACATATATTCATTTATAAAAGTTATATACATATATAAATTTATTACTCTATTAATGGACACAGTCGACCATATGTACGCATGAACACAATTTCCATTTTTTTTACAGTTGGAACTATTGAAAGGAATATAATAAATAATCATTAAGGAATAATTATGATTTAATATTTTTCACCAATATTCATTAAATTTATCCTTATTTCCACAAATGAAAAGAGTAAGGTAATAATGAGTCACATCATTTGGTGAGTGGATTGTACGTCGTACACACGAGCGACGTAATGATATCCCTCACATAATATAATGTTGAAAGTTTTATGTGATATAAGGATTCTTGAGGTATATTTATACTACCAATATAAAATAAATATTTTAAATCCATAAATTTTACTATCATTGAGAGGTAATGATGGAAAAAATTTATGTCGGCTTGCGAATCTATAGTCCTCTGTATACACAATCCATAGATATGTTTCCCATTTGTGGGAGGAGTAAAATGATATATGTCATAAAAATAACATAATAAAATATCATTATATGTTATATGATTATTTTATTATATAATCAATATTTATAAATATTATAATTATTTGGAATTTTGAAATAAAATGGAAACACTCGGTTAAGAACGATACATCATCTTTAGAAAACCTCCTTAGGTCAGCTCCAAAATTCTCCATAGAATGATTTTATGATCACACCGTGGGATCTGGGTCATGTATAATTAGTTAATTATAGTTTTAACACATGTATTTTTTTAAAATAATTCATTTAATGTTCGAATAATAGAGGATAGTGAGTGACATTTTTTTATTTGGGTGAGAGGAACCTTATAGAATGTCTTAAAAATAAAAAAATATACCCACGTTTTTATCAAAAAAAAATATCCAAAATGAACCATTATAAAATAATTTAAGATTTAATGTATAGATTTTTCTATAAAATATATATTTTACATGTCTTGGTTCATTTTTTTTCCTTAACATTTTATCATTTTCTCACAATAAACACATATTTACCTTCACCATAGCAACACATTTTTACTATTTTCACTATTCATTATGGTAAAACAATTATATTTTCAGATAATATTAATTATTGTGATTAAAATTATGAAATATAATTATTAATACTAATTATAAAAACATTATAATATAATTTAAAAACAAACTCATATATGCGATGAAAAACTGTTTTCCAAGGAAAAATATCACATATGTTAAAAATATCTTATTAGAAAAATCCCGCATAAAATTTATTCCATTGACATAAATTTTATTAATATTAATATAATATAAATTATTTTATTTTCAAAACCACATAAAGATAATTTATATGATTGAACATGTTTGGAATGAAATTGATATTCTTAATAAAGATCATTATTTTTCAATATTCATTAAATGATTTACCTTTTCAAAAAATTCTCAAAAATTAATTATATGATAATTTTGAAATTTTTTCTTCAAAAAATTCATAAATTTGAATATTAGTTTTTAGAGGTGTATATTTTTTATTTTGATTATAAGTGAACAAAATTAATTACAACTTCTTTTCAAAGAGAAGACGGTTTTAAGAGAAAAATTGTATTTATTCTTTTCTCAAGCCTTGAACACAAATTTAGTGAATGATAATAAATTTTATTGAAAAAATTAAATATAAAATTCCATAAAATTCATCAAAAATATTTATTAAATTTATTTATTATGATAAATCTACATTTCTCTCATAAAATAACTTCTTTATAAAAAAATTTCTTTTGTTTCCAATTAGACTTTATATTCATTTTATACTAACACATGGATAGTTATTTCATATTATATATGTGTTAAAATTTTATTATAATACATTTTCTAATCCTATACATTACCACCATTCCATTGTTGTGGGATTTTCCACTTTCAATTATAATAATTTAATAGTATGTTGCCTTTCATTAGAATTTGATGTTGCATGTAAGACAAGCTTTCAAAGAAATTAAATTTATTTTAAAACATATATAAAAAACATTTATGGTGTGACATTCTAACCCCATTAAAATTAATTTTTCACTTTAATATATATCAATATAATATAGAATGTGAGGATATATCTTCCTAATCCCACCCTCAGTTTCCAACATAAATTTTTGATTTGAGGGTTTCACCACAAAATGTTGACATTGTGAGTGGCCTTATTTCTTAACACATTATCTTTATGATCTAGACTCTCTAAAATTTCTTCCTCAAAATAAATATCATTACCCAGTGTTTTTTCTTTTGATTTCAGTATATATGAAGTAATTTTTTATTTACATACTTATGAGTGATACATGGATGACACCATGAACATTATAGATATTTGGTGGAAGCACCAAATCATAAGATAATATTATAATATGAATAATAATTTCAATGGGAACCAATTATGAAGTGATCATATTTCCATTACATCACAGAAAAATATCATCCTTTATTTTTTATTAAATCAACTTCCACTTCAACTCTTACTTCATGAAGTTATTATTCATGATGATTTTTTTCATGCCTGAAGCACTAAAATCATTATAGGAACAATTATTTATCACATTAGCCTCTAAATAGTTACCTAATCAATAATTGTTAGTATATAATATCTAGTGACATCTATGGTTTTATTTAATCCATCCCATAAATAGTTGACCTTATAGATCATTCAAAATATATATGACCAAAATTGAATCATAATGATTGGAATGATTTGATCGCATATCCATTAATGATATGGATAAAAAAATTAATCACTCATAGAATCTCATACCCAAATTCGTATATCCTATTAAATTCCAAAAATTAAAAATAATAAAATATACACATCCAAAACATTAATAAAATTCTCTTTCTAAAATAAGATCGTATATTAGAAAAAAATAAATTGGAATCCTAGGTTTATCATTTAACCAATAGATGATCATAATTTTATTTAAATTATAAAATGAGATTTCCTAATTTAAAAACATAAGAAAGTAGAGATAATTTATTTTCATAATCCATAAAATTTATAAAATAATTCATAATAAGAATTCTTTAGATCACATTATTATAAAAAATAATTTGAAATTCCCCCATACTGAGATTCCTAATTATAATGATTCACATTAGTTATTTTTTATGCACAAACTATCCCTTTTTCCATTATCATCATATATTGTTTTATATTATCATACATGGTATCTTTGGGATTGTGGAATTCATTTTCATAATGCCCAAAAAATCTAGTCTGAAGCACTTGATGTTAAGCAGTGCATTCTATTGAGAACTCTCTCAATTGATTTCTTTAATTGGACTCTTCAAATAACTTCTATATTATTTTTCTCAAAATAAATTATTAAAAAACTTAACACACTACCATGTTTCAGTAAAAAAAAATACCCATAATGTTTCTTCCCACATTTATAGCTTCTAGGTAACAAGAATTTCATTCCAACATGTCATTAATTAAATTTCTCATGAGGATCAATCTTTTATTTCTTATAAACACAATGAAAAGGGTGGGAATATGAAACTTATATTTCTACCCTTTATTCAAATTGAAAAACCTCAACTCTCCTTATAAAGTCTCTTATATCCTATTTATTACAAAAATTTAGATTTAAGCCACCGAAAAATTGATTTTTTTTATATCAGTGTTGAATATTAAACAAGAAGAATACCTTCCATTTCTTATACAATTATCCTCATTGGAACCAATAGATTCCTTATCCTTATATTTGAGATAAATAAATTATTTTTTATACTTATATGTAGAATATGGGGGAAATACATACTAAAAAATATCCTCTTAAACTCTTCTCATTCAATAGAGTTAGTTTACTCCTCTTGACACCGGTTCTTAAAATAGTTCCATTATTTATATTTTTCCCATTTAAAATGATTGACAACTAAAACAATATTTTCATTATATGATCCCTAGATAAGATAAATAAAAATTTTTGTGGTATTAATCCATTATTATATGAATAGTGCATCAGTGGAGGTGCAAAAAGAAGGTGGAAATTGCCTCATAGTGGACTCAACCAAATATTTATCCCTCCTTTTATCATTTTGACTATCAATAGGATTTATATATTGAGATATTTGTGTGATAATAGAATTCATATTTTTCATTCCATTTCTCTAAACATTTGGTTTCATATGAGAAAAATCATTAAATTTTTAATGACATTTAGCATTAACATGATTCTTTCTGGCTCTATAGTGTGAAATAATCCAATGATAATAGTGTGTGGAACAATATTCAGAGTGGGAAAAAAATATCCATAAATCATCATTTATGTGATGTCTATGTCAATAATAAATTATTTTTAATATTTGACACTTTTATTTTTACCTAGGATATCCATGTTCATTACCAAACATTATGAATTTATCCTATACATTGACTTATCTCCATGATCCTCCATATATTTTCTCATCCTAGTTTTCCTAGTTAAATAAATTAATATTTGATTCAAATTATTGTAACCCAGGATTTTCATACACAGATATTACATCTTATTAGATGGATATTAATTACATGACATTATGATCTATTCTAAATTCATATATCTCAACTATATTGTGAAACCTTGAAACATAAAAAACCTTTTCATAAGTTTATACCATTAAGTTATTCATTAAAACCACCCTTATTAGACAATTCATACATGAGAAATTTCTTATAACATATGGAATGGAATCATAATGGAGAGCTAAGATTCTATGTAAGTATAATCAAGTTAGATAGATAAATTAAACATCAAAGTAAGGTTATGATAACATGACCATAAGTGTTAATAATCACAACATTTATGTAAAATATAATGATATTGGATCATAAAATAGATATTGGAAGTTCATAAGAAAAGAATAATAAAGTAATCATATAATGGGATCCATGAGAGAACATAATTGGTGAAATACATGGAAATATTTAGTACACATATGCATATAAAATCAATTTAATAGTATTAAAGCATTATTTACAAGGATATCCTAGTGGAATGGATCCACTCCAAAAATGATCGTAGTAGCCAAGGTTCGCTCATATGAGTATCATAAGGGAATAGTTGTCATACTCTACTCTCATTACTCACTATTCACATTCTTTTTATCATAGAATATATATTTATACTTAACTAACTCATTGGAGGTAGATATTTGTCACACCTATCAGATATTGAAAAACATACATAATTGTTCCATAAGATAATAAATCATTCTTAAGAACTCATGAAAATAAATGTATCTCATAATAATATAATCATTGAATAACCTAATGATGAGAAACTGGATTTATAAACATTTCATCACTTCATAATACCACAACCCTTGGAGATGAAATGAGTTTGTTAATCATTTCCTCATTTCATCATAGAAAAACCCTCAGAAATGGAATGTGTTTCATAAACACCTTGTCAATATAAATAATAATCATTTATATAAAGAATAAGAATAAAATATTTGTATCATATCCTTATTAAACAATAATATACATTAACATATAAAATATTATAAAAAAATGACTTTGAAATATCACACGGATCAATTGATGATAAAAATAGCCTTTATACATTGAATACCGCTTTTTAATACTATAATTTATGAAATTATATGAAAAATTATTTTCTTTGAAAATAACAATATTATATTATAAATAAATCATTCATTCACTGATTTGAAATCATGGTATAAAATTATATTCATTTCTTACATGTTAGAATAATTTTTTATTTTACATTTTATGTAAAAAAAGAGACAATTACCTCATCCAAAGAACAATAACAAGTTTCCTTTTAAAAAATTTTAAAATCAAAAAAACGGAATAATGGCCTCTAAACAATCATTGAATAATATTAAAACTTTATTTTAATCATTTTTTAAACATGAACCTCTAATAAAAGATAATTTGACAAAAAAATAAAATAATATTAATTATCATTACAAATATTAATGGGGCCTATTGAGTGCATAAATAAAATAACATGAAATGAAATAATGTATTCTAAATAAATAAACATAACATAATAAATTTATTTTTTTCATGAATAGTATATAAAAAAATTTCTTCCTCAAAAACATTATAATAAACAATCTTGGCAAACAATTAAATTTTACCACAAAACTCATCCCACTTTGGTAACTTTTGAATTTTAAACACCAAGAAAAAATAATATAAAATGAATCATTAAATATCATAAAAATAAGTATATTCATGATATAACATATCAATGGGGAGTTATATACACCTCATAATATAAGATAGCTGCATAATGTATCTTTTGTCCCAAATAAGACAATTTGATATGATGATCCCTTACCTTAAGTTCATTTTTCACCAAATGTAAAATATCATCCTATATAATAAGTATAAATATTTAATAAAATTATAATTTAACCATAATATTATTTCGTATATCATAACTGATTTTAATGATCTATTTTAGTTCTTTTTTATTAAAAAATCCTTAATAAATCCATTTTTTGTAATAACTATATTGTTTTTTCATGTATGTTATCTTTTGGTAATTTTAATCCTTGTACATTGTTCATGTTTATATAACTTATAGATTATTTATTATTATATAAATATAATCTATATTTATTATATCTATATTTATATTCATCTATATAAGTTATAAATTGAGAAAGGGATTACACCATTCCTGGAGATGGTAGATCATAAAACGACATAAACTATGTTTCCATTTTTATATGGATAAAATGACTAAAAGGTAAATAATAATTCACAATTAAAATTTAATTATTATAACATATATAAAATAAAAATTTCTTAAAATTGTCCATATTACCTTTCATGTAAATATTATTTGAAAAAAATGAATCGTAGCGCTTTGTGTGGCGATAATCCACCATACACACGGGTGACATTATCATACCCACTATAATATAGAATATAACAAGGTATATCATATATAATTATTTAAGAATTAATATAATTTAAAAAATAATATATATATATATATATATATTATCATTATAAAAAATCATTATATGCGGTGATGGGAAAAGGATTACTCTAGTGTGTGAGATGGTAGTCCGCTGTACAAACAATCAACAGTTTGGTTTCCCATTTTTTGGAGGAGGATATGGATACATTTCATTAAATTATCATAAAAACATCTTAGTCTATTTTATATTATTATATTATTATATATTCATGAATGAATAATATTTTAAGGAGGCTAATAAATAAAAAAAACGCATGGTTAATATTGATACAACTTCTTTAGAAAACCTCCTTATATTGTCACCAAGAGTCTTCTTATGGTTGATTTATTACAAAAAAATACCTATAGGTAATTGGGTGGGGGAATAATGGATTTCATTTGGGTAGTTATTTGAAAAATAAAATTTAATATACAGTGTTTATTGGAGAGAATAGGTGGAGGGATTTTATAAGTGGGGGAGAGGATGCAATATAAATTTATTAAAAGAAAAAAATATAACCAGATTTTTCTCCTTACACAAGACTCCAAAATGGACCATCAACTAAATTTAGACGATATAATTTCCATATATTTCCATAATATATATATTTTATAGTTTTTATGCAAAATTTAACCCTTATCTATTAATTTTATCCCCCTCCCCGAAGTAAACATGAGTTATCATAACCGTGGTCACAAATTTTTACAAGTTTTACTAATCATTATGGTAAAAAGTCAAGTTCCAATTATTAAATTATATTAATATTTATGGTCAAAACTATTGAATTAATTTTCTCAAATTCAACCCACAAAAATTGAATAAATTATTTTAATTTTAAACTCGTAGACGGGAAGAAAAACTGTTTTTCAGACAAAACGTTCTGATAACATTAAAACTATTTTATCAAAAAATACGTAGATATATGGTTTCAATGACCTATATTGAAATAATAATAATATAATCCAACTAATATTATTATTAAATAGATTTTAAAATATTTTTTATAATTTTAATTACATTAAACAAAAATAAAATTCATAATAAAAATGTGGTACTTTTCACTATTCATTGAAAAAATTATCTTTTAAAGAAATTCTAAACAATTACCTCCATGATAATTTAGAAAATTTTTATAAAATTTATTTAATTACTTCCCTTAAATTTTCTTAACATTTCAAAAAATAATTTTAATAACATTCTATAAAATTATATATAAATTACTTTTAGAAAAAAATTGTGTTTTTAATTGTAAGATTTAATTTAGTTTATGACACTCCTATAAAAAATATTAGATATTTCAAAAAAACATTTAATTAAATACATTATTTATAAACTTAATTATACTAATTCACTAATTGTTAGAAGTTATATTTATTAATATAAAAACATAATAATAACTTATAAAATTTTTCAGAAATATATTTCCTTTACTTTCAATTAGTCTTTACATTCATTTATAATTAACTAATAACCCTGTAATTCATTTTATATATGTGTCAAAGTATATATTTTAATATCTTATTTAATACTATTCATTACCCCCATTTCATTGTTTGGGAAATATTTTTCACAAAAAATAATAATATATTAATAGTTAAGAATCTTTCGTTAAAACTCAGTGTTTCAAGATACGCAAATTATCATTGAAATTAAATTTATTTAAAACATTATTTCATTAAATATAAAGGTTCTGGAATAAGATAATTAGTTATGGTTCAGGTGAGATAAATGTCTGAAAGGTTCTAAGTAATAGAGTATAATAAGTTCCCTTTTATTAGTTGGGAGAGACCCATAAATGATATTACATTATGTATTAAGTTGATATAAATTTGATTTCAGATTAAAGTGATTCAAAATAGATAAATTTATATAAAATAGTGAGAATAATTATAAAAATTATCCTTATGTAAAATTCTAACTAGTTTTGGTTATGTTTTTAACCTTATCTATTTGTTATAACCCCCCCACTATCCATTTTGAAAATTAAAACAATATAAAAGTTTTGTACTCTTTTAGGGACAATGATGATTCCATAAAATTAAAAGTGAATAAAAAATGGAACATCGGTAATACTTAAAAAAATATCTCATTAATTTTTTTAAAGATAGGATTTATATGAAATTTTAATAATTTAATAATATATGTTTTATTATAAAACAACATTAATATAATTTTTAGAATGATTCATTAAAATGGACTTTGAAAATAACATAGAAAAAGGAATTTAAATATAAACTATTAACAAATCCATAATACATTATATATTTCTATATAAACCTTGAACCAACAACCCAAAACCAATAGTAGAGCCCACTCATTATTATTATGGGTTTTTATTCCTATACCCTAGAACCAATCCTGTAGAAAATTATTTCTTGAAATCTCCTGGACAACGAGACTGTGAAATCACCAAATGAATTCTTAATAGATGTATCCAACTATCTATTAGAGAATAAGGGCATACTAGATTCCTCATCGGTGTTTTAAAAATATCGAAACATTCATTAATGGTATATCACATTATGTATTATCTCTTATTCCATAGAAATTTCTTGAATTACGATGAAAAAATTGTACTTCGAAGGGATTTCCTTAAAGAATCTTATTTTCCATATCTGTATTGTTCCCATATTTTATGCAGTAGGCACCGATTGTCCTTATATTCAAATATCCTTTTGGAGGATCATGTAATGATTCATTTTTATAGCTCTTATGTCAAACAAATATTATTTTATACAACTCATTACTACTGGTTCAGAATAGTATCTACAAATATAGGATGTATCTTCGCTTTCATTATAGTGAGGTCTGGAGTTGGGAATTGATTGAAGTCAATAGAAATTTTTAATATTTCTGATTATAATATAATTAATTGTATTACTAAAAAATTGATAAAATTAACATTAAATAAAAAATAAAAAATATAATGGGACTTGATTATTTGAAATGAAATGAATATATTTGAAAAATCATTAATTTTTATTATTCACTGAAAAATCATTCATTTCAGAGAAATCACAATATTTAAACGTAATTTAATTTTCATATGATTACATGAAAAATGATGTTAATTTTATAAAAAAATATCTAAATTTTTTAAAATTAAGTTATAATTTGTGAACACGAATTATAATGAAATCATTTTTAAAAAAATGTATTTTTGAAGCATAAAATAACATCACTAAAAAATTATTAGTTGCTTTCATAAAAAATAATAAATATTTTCTTATTGAATAAATATATTATATAGGTTTTCCATAATGTGTTTACTCATATTAATAACATCTAAATCAATTTCTAGGTTTTAATAATATTTTTATAATATATCTAAATACTCTTAATGATATGTGTTTTGTGTTAAGAAAAATATCGAGCAATTTATCATTTTAAACTAATTTGTCATAGTTTTATATTAACTATAATACACATTGTTGAAAAAATAGTTTCTTATATAAAGATCCAGATTTTGTTCCACTGTCTATCAATATTTTTTGATGCACACCAAATATAGTAATTATATTTAACTTGCAAAATATAATAATTTCCTTCATATTGAATTACATTAGGGATATAGCCTCAAACCATTTTGAGATGAATTTGGATTCTGTTATGATATACTATAAGAACCTGGATATTTTAAAAAGTGAAGTCCTCTTGAAATATATTCCCTTGAAAATAATGATCAAGAATGTTTAGTAGTGAGATGGAACTCAAGTGTAATTGATGACTATAAGTATCTCATACATATAATCTGAAGGGATTTCCTTCTCCATTATTAATGAGAAATATAATATTCTATGAGGACATCATTCATAATAGTTTGTGTATCTCCTCCTTCAATACATTTGAGTAATACACCATCAATGGATTTTTTATAGGGTACTTTCTATAAAATTAGGGAATCATAAATAATGATTTTTACATCCACTATAGAATCCTTTCCTTTTTGGATTTAACTGAGTGAATAATTACTCTTTAGATATATTAAATAAGGGGGACATCCAACCCTTTATGGTATTATTCAATTTATGAGTGATGTTGATATCACAGATCCCCTTCACATCAGTGAAAATGAATGGGTAGACCAGCATGTGATGTGTAATATAGATGACTATTTCATCTCAGTCTAAATATAATGTTGTTAGAGATGCATTATCAAAAACAGTTAAAAAAAATTGTTACCACAATACATGAAACAATGTTTTTTCTTAGGGTAATTCTCTCGTGAACCATCAAAATTAATTAGGAAACATGATAAATTAATCCCTTTTAATGATTTATTGATCATTAAACTACTTAATTACCAACTTTGAATCACCATTTCTATTTACGTGGGAGACTAATACTTTTATATCCAAATCAAATCTAAAATTATATCATGACATTATGTTGTGTTATTGGTGAAATCATTAAAAATAATAAGGAATAGTGGAAAACAAACTATGAAGTAGATATAGGGACAACTCCCAAAAAAATTATTTTGTATTTGGTTCTAAACACTTATTCCAATTAGATTATTATATGATATATATAAATACATCTAATACTTCTTGGGAGTATCTTTAATTAAGAATAACTCTAAATTATTTTATTATTATTGGGACCATGTGTTTCCATTATTTTAAATGTGTGATTAAATAGGTGTTTGGGGAGTATAAATGAATCGTATATTGTTGGATTTCTATTATTAATTTATTTAAATGTATTAGATGTCATGGTTGAGAAATTCCCCTTGTTAATTCTATAGATTTTTGTACTGGTCTTAATGTCTATGACATGTGCTGATGATTTTTTTTAATAACATGTTTTCCAGAATGTACATCCATCCATTAATTTAGTGAATAATTTTTTTAATGAAGGCTATGAAATAATATATTACTTCAAGAGAAAATTATTGTCAATAAGGACATGTGAAACTATAATTTTTTTACATGATGATTAATTGATGACATTTTAGGTTATGAAATTGTTTTTTATAATTTATATAAATAAATTCCATGATATGAAAACATTTATTTTATTATTGGGAATTAATATTATTTTTAATAATTTAAAAATTCCATCATAATAGTTAAGAAAAAAACAAACCATCCCTTATCTTGGACACCTCATTTATTAATCATGTTCTAATGATCACAAATCCTATTACTATTAATTAATCTCAATCTTAATTGCACATATTTCTAATTCTCATCAGTCTCAATAATAACTACACATCAAGTTTTAATGATGAAAAATCTTATTGATGTTAATTACTCTCCTTATTATTTACAAGTCTTGTGCATGTTCACAAACCTCACTTATATTATCAAGCCTTTATATTTATGTTTCAACTTATCTTACTCTCTAATGATTAGGCTTAATCTATATTCTGCATGTTACTGTTTATGTATAAATACAGATATTTTTCTATGTGTGGACACACCGTGACCCAGACACCGTGAAGGAAACACAATGACCCAGACACCGTGAAGGACACACCGTGACCCAGACACAGTGACAGACACACCGTGACCCAGACACCATGAGCTACACACTGTGACATGGAGACACCGTGAAGCACATTCCGTGAAGCACATACCATGAACCACATACCGTGAAGACCATACCGTGAAGAATACACTGTTTACATAATCAATGTGACACAGTTTCTTAACTTTTTGTCAATATTAATTAAATAATGCTAAAAGTCATATTTGATGTTTTTAATGCAATTAATGATATTTAATTATAGTTGTTGGCATGTCAGGAAACCGTATCTCATAACTATGAAACAGGAATCATTTCTACTGCCAAAACTCGTGGAATATAAGGAAGATTGAGATGCAGTACACGTGCTCAACAGTGACAATACAACAAGAAGAAATTACATACACCCGAGAGCACTGTGATGAACAAATAAAACAATCCTGAGCAAGAACGATATTTGCAAGACTTTCAAAGAACTCTCATGAGTGCAATCCAATACCAATAAAGAACACACGAAGAATAAATATATCTTTTTCAATCTTTTATAACACAAGCTGGACTACGACACTCTATTTTTCATCAGAAAAAACATAGAAGGACTCAGAAGCTTTTCTGATGATTCCAATGAGTCCAGAGCTTCACTAATAATCACTAGAGCTTTCTAAACTCTTATCTGTTCTCTCTAAGTGACTTGTTTATTTACATTCGAGCAGTGTGGTGTACTCTGTATATCTTACACATACACACTGTCTCCTGCACTTAACTAGAGGATATCAAAATCCTCACTGCAAAACTCTTAACTCTTTTTTACCCACATCTACTGTGGAAGAGGTCCTTATGTGGCTTAGTCTTTTTTTTGTTTCCAACGAATAACTGTGGTAGAGGTCCCTGTGTGGCCTGGACAGTTTTGTAAACTATTTTTAACCCGGATCCAGGGTGTGGATCAAATTTATATAAATTTGAGAGGACTAAGTCTTGGCTTGATATTGATACGCCAGTTATATCTACTGTGCATATTTAGTTTTAGATTAAATTATATTAAATATATCTTTTATATTTCTCTGCTATTAATTTGAAATATAAAACCATTTTAATGTTACTTTGATTGTTAAATTATCAAGTGTTTACACTTATTTTAAATGAGTAGGTTAGTTTCAAAAGTTAGTTTAATCTTGTGGTTAAATTAACTGTGACCTAATCAATCTTTGAGATGCTAAGTGAACATTTACAATCTGTATAAATTCACTATAGTTTAACTTGTTTTTTAAATTGGGGGATTTTAATAGACAATATTTTAACATAAATTTTAATTGGAACTCAATTCACCCCCCTCTTGAGTATCCAATCGGACCAACATTTGGTATCAGAGGTTGTTTTTGTTTAAGGATTTTTGAAATACTCTATTTTTCAACTGTGATTTTAGTTGCATCTTTAAAGATCTCAATTTTCGGTTAGTTCTAAATTTTATCTCTTTAATTATACATTCTCAAATCTAGCTATGGACAATAGACTAGAGGGTGCTGATACTAACATACCACCTTTCTTTAATGGTACGAACTATGCTCAGTGGAAATTGAAAATGACAATTCATTTGGAAAGAATGGGTTTTGATATCTGGAATACTATAGAATCTCAATATAAAATTCCATAAACTGAAAGAACAACTTGGGATAAACATAAAAAGACAGCTTACAATAATAAATGTAAAGATAGGAATTCCTTGTACTGTTCTCTAGGAGATGAGGAATTTAACAGAATATTTTCTTGCAAAACTGCTTATGAAATTTGGGATACTTTAGGGGTTTCTCATTAAGGAACAACTAATGTTAAAGAATTGTGTTTGAATACTTATACTATTAAATAAGATAATTTTAAAATCGAAACTGATGAACCCATTTTTGATATGTATCTCAGGTTCAATGAGATAGTCAATACAATGAATTCACTCGGAAAGGCTGTTCCAGCAAAGGAACAAATTATGAGGATATTGAGGTGTCTACCAGACTGATGGAGAGGCACATCTGTTTCAATCAAAGATTCATGTGACATTGGATCTCTACCTGTCAATGAACTCATTGGTAATCTTATGATGTATGAGGGACAACTCAAGGTGAATAAAGAGGAAGAGGATGAACCAAAAAGGAAATCAGTGTCTTTCAATACTACTGCTTAAAAGAACAAGGAAAAAGAAAAAACTCAAATACAAACTGACAGTTCAACAAGTGAAAGTTCAGACTCTGATAGTGATGCTAAAATGTCTCAGATAGACAGAAGATTTACGAAATTTTATAGGAAGAATAAATTTTTCAGAAAAATAAATTACAAGGGTAAGTATGACAATAAGGGACACTGGATGAAGGACTGGAAAATTTCAAATTAAAGTGATGAAGTTGTTTACAACGAGTGTAAAAGAAAAGGACACATTAAAACAGACTTCCCAAATATAAAATTCAACAATAAATATGATTACACGGACAGTAAGTACAAGAAAACTATGAAGGCTACCTGGAGTGATTCTTAAGACAGTACAAGTGAATCTGAAATGTCTCATTCTGAAAAGAATAGTGCCAACATGTGTTTCATGACAAACACATCTGAGGTAAACTTAGATTCTCCTGTTTTAAATTATTATTATTTTGGAGATGATGTAGAATCAGATTCAGATTCTGAAAACATGACTAGTGAGGAATTATTTGAATATTGTAATATTCTGGAAGATACATGCAATTAATTTAAGGATAAATACAAATCATTGAATAAACAGCATGCTCTCACTACAACTATTAAAACTGAAAATACTATCGAAAAAGCGAAAAATGCTCAACTGTTAAAGGAAAATACAGAACTGAAAATGTCAAATGAGCAACATAGAAAAGGCTTAGAGAAGTTCACAAATGGAAAGGATACACTAACTCTAATGCTAGGAAAGCAAGTGGCACCAAAATAAACTACTAGAATAGGCTACAAACCGGGATAGAGATAGATTACCAAGAATAGATTTATTGTTGAATATGGACAGAATATTTCTAGTTTTAGTTCTGGACATTCATACACTTCAACTAGTTATTCTCATAGTTATAAATCAAATAGAGTTTATCTCTCAAAATCATTTGATTCTGTAAATTATATGAGACCCATAAGAAAAATTTGGATACCAAAATCATTGATTTCTAACATGTCTGGACCTAAGAAGATCTGGGTACCAAAATCATATTCTATCAAAAACTTTTTTCTAGGAAACCTGCTTGAAAAGTTACCACAAGAAGACATAGTATTTGGATAGTGGATGTTCAAGAAATATGTCTGGGGATTACTCATGCTTCAAGAGTTTAATAAAGGATGAGGGTGGCTATGTCACCTTTGGTGATAAATTTAAAGGAAAGACCATCGGCCTAGGACAAATTGGTAACACTGATTCAGTTTTAATTTCTAGTGATTTATTTGTTGATGGACTGAAATAAAATCTGTTAAGTATTTCTCAATTGTGTGATGATGGTATTAATTTCAATTTTGAAAATGATTCCTATAATGTTTTTAACTCTAAAAATGTTTTAGTATTTTCTTCGTTAAGAAATTAAAATGTTAATGCAGTTGATTTAAATTCTCTTGATAAAAAAAATGTTACTTGCCTAAATTCTTTTCATAAAGAGTCTTGGTTGTGGCATAGAAGATTAGGAAACTGCAATATAAATTAACTTATAAAACAAACTAGGAAGAACTTGGTTAGAGACCTACCTAAACTTGAGTTTCCAAATGACAATGTATGTAATCCCTGTCAGAAGGGAAAGTAACATAATGTTTATTTTAAATCAAAGAAAGAAGATTCAACTTCTCAACCACTCGAGTTGGTTCACATGGATTTGTTTGGACCATATAGAGTTTCTAGTTTAAATGGGAACCACTATGTCTATGTCTTAGTAGATGACTTTTCTAGATATACTTGGGTATACTTCTTAGCTCACAAAAGTGAATCTTGTTCTTACTTTGTTAAATACTCCAAATATGTAGAAAATCGTAGTGGAATTAAGATTAAAACACTGAGAAGTGATCATGCTCATGAGTTTGAAAATCAAGAGTTTGAATATTATTGCTCGCACAATGGCTATAATCATAACTTTTCTACTCCTAGGACACCTCAGTAGAATGGTGTAGTAGAATGAAGAAATAGAACCCTACAAGAAATTTCTAGAACTATGCTTAATGAGTATGACCTACCTATTTACTTTTGGGATGAAGCTGTGAACACATCTTGTTATATCATTAATAGAGTCTTAGTTAAACATGTTCTTAAGAAGACCCCTTATGAACTTTGGAACAATAGAAAACCTAAAGTCAATTACTTTAGAGTCTTTGGTTGCAAAGTCTTTATTCTTAATACTAAGGATAATCTTGATAAGTTTACTTCTAAAAGTGATGAGGGAATCTTTCTTTCTTATTCTCTAACTAGAAAAGCCTATAGAGTGTTCAATAAGAGAACCAAGTGTGTGGGTTCACATCAAGTTCGATGAAACTGATCCATATGAGCCTAAAACCTCTCTTGAATGTCTTGAAGAAGATTTGAGTGTTCTGGACCTTAATGAAATGTCTAAAGAACCTGCTATAAAGACAACCAGTTCTGGAATTATTCGAGAATCCACTTCTAATGAACCCGAACCTAGAGAAGAGCATAAAATTTCTAGTCCTACCCTTACTTGATCAACTAGAATTCTAAAGAATCCTCATTTATATTCTGTTGTAGGAAATCTGGATAGGGGGACACATTCTAGAGCTTCTCTTAGAAATCAATTTGAACATCAATTCATCTTGTCACAGATTGAACCAAAAAACATTGATGATGCTATTAATGATGAATGTTGGGTGATTTCCAAGCAATAATAACTCAATCAGTTTGAAATAAATAATGTTCAGAATCTTTTAGAATGACCTAAGGAAACATTCACCATAGGCACTAAATGGGTGTTTAGAAACAAAGTAGATGAATCTGGAAACATAGTTAGAAAAAAATCTAGGCTAGTTGCACAAGGCTATAGTCAAGAGGATGGTATGGACTATGAGGAGACTTTTTCTCCAGTAGCCAAATTAGAAGCTATTAAGATTTTACTTGCTTATGTTGCACATCTAAATTTGAAACTATATCAAATGGACGTTAAGAGTGCTTTCTTAAATGGATATATTGCTGAGGATGTTTTTGTTGAACAACCACCTGGATTTCCAAACCCTCATTTTCCAAATCATATTTTTAAATTATCAAAGGCTTTATATTGTTTAAAGTAAGCTCCAAGAGCTTGGTATGATAGGTTAAGTACTTTTCTAATTTCCCAAGGTTTTACAAAAGGTATAGCTGACCCTACTCTTTTTAAAAAATGTATTTAGAATGATGTTTTAGTTGTACAAATTTATGTAGATGATATTATTTTTGGATCTTCAAAAACTAAATTATGTACTGATTTTTCTAAAATGATGAAAAATGAATTTGAAATGTGTTTTATGGGTGAACTTATATTTAATCGTGGATTTAAAATATTTCAAAATGGTGATGGAATTATTTTAACTCAAAGTAAATATACTATAGATCTTTTAAAACATTTTGGATTGGATAGAAGAAAAAGTAGTGATGCTTCCATGAGTACCACATGTACGTTGGATCTTGATGAGGATGGTAAATCTGTTGATCAATCCACTTATAGGGGAATGATTGGAAGTCTACTTTACCTTACTACTAGTCGACCAGATATTATGTTTAGTGTGTGTATGTTTTCTCATTTTCAAGAAAACCCTAAAGAGTCGCACTTAAATGCTGTAAAAAGGAATTTCAAATACCACAAGCATACTCCCAATTTAGGACTATTCTATCCCAAAGGACAATCATTTGAATTAGTTAGTTACTATGATGCTGATTTCGCTGGATGTAAGTTAGATAGAAAAATCCCCTCTGGAACATGTCACCTTTTAGGCAAGTCACTAGTATCATGGTGTAGTAAGAAAAAAAATTATGTTGCATTATCTACTACAGAAGCTGAATACATAGCTGCTGGCAGTTGTTGTGCACAAATTTTTTGGATGAAACAAACATTACTAGACTATGCATATCAATTCAAAAATGTCCCAATAAATTGTGATAACACAAGTGATATTAATATTTCTAAGAATCCGGTTTCTCATTCTAGGACAAAACATATTGATGTAAGACATCACTTTTTGGGAGATCATTATCAAAATGGTGATATCACTTTGATATTCATTGGTACTGAATATCAAATTGTTGATATATTCACTAAACCATTAAATTCTGAAAGATTAGACTACATCATACATGATCTTGGTATGATTAATCATAAATAGATATCTCATTGATCTTAATGTTTAATAATTTACTGTATTTTACTTTATGGTTTCATGCTCACTGTTTTACAGTTTCTGTTTCATGCATACGGTCTCACCGTTAAGTCCTTTGGCTCGTGGTCTGTCAACTCACTATCTCACCGTGAATGCACAGAATGGTCACTGTCTCACCGTGATGACCACCAACTGTCTCATCGTGATGATTGGTTTTCATCACACCATACTTCATACTCATGGTCTAACTGTGAAGATTATTTATACTCTTATATTAACCCTTATCGCGGTATTTTTTATTTCACGACTATTTTATTTCCCACGTTTTTGTTTTTATGACGTTTGACATTCCCAAATGATAAAACATAAGGTTTTCATTCGATTCCTTACCTGAACTACCTCTTGAATCTTCTTACTCTTGAAAACCTTCTCCTATCTCGCCTGAAACTTCAGTGGATGCCTAGGATAAAGAGTTCATCTTCACCCTCATCTTAGAAGAGCCGCTCTAAGAAACAGAAGAGAATACTGAGGATAGCTCCCGATGGTCCTCTAAACCCAAACCTGGTAAACCATACCATAGTTCCTGAAACATAAATTTACCCTGAGTGGCTACTGTCTAGAAAGTCATTAGTCTTGAAAGTCTTAAAAGAAAAAGGATGGCTTGAATGGTTATCTAGAAAAGATAGAAAGATTGACCCGAGATTGGTATCTCAGTTCTACTAATATGTGATGTTTTCCATGGATTTTGGTGAAAAATTTAAGGTGAGCAGCTGGATCAATAGTCAAAAGTGTTCTTTCACTTCGAGGATGTGGGATGCATGTCTAATAATTCCACATGATGGAGTTTGTGAAGACTACCAGAGAGATCCTGCTCCTTCATCTAACATCTTTGATCTTGAAAATTCTTTGGGAACCTTAATTGGTAATGGCAGCAAGCGAAGGGCTATAACTGTAGAGCTAGATGGAGAAACTATGCTACTATTCAAATTTGTTCAAAATTTGATCAGTCCAAGAAAAGGGGATTTTGTTGTAATGAATTATCAGGATGAGTTCTGAATTCACCTGTTGACGAATTTCCATATGATCAACCTATGCATGTATGTTATTAACCATGTATGTGAGCTGATTAAAGTAACTTCCAAATCCACCTCATTTCTTTACTCAAGGATGATTTTAGCCCTGGTAGTTTCCAAAGGAATGGTTGGACCAAATGAAGAAAAGTTAGAGGGCATTGATTTCTTCTTCTCCAATCCTATCATCAGAAGGATAAAGATTTGTTGGAACCCCTAGAAGAAGCAATTGGTTGAGGATAATGATCAATTGTATAAGAATTTTAATAATGATGATTATCCAAGAAGACCTAAGAACCTAGCTGATCCTGGTTTGAAACCAGATGATGTGGCTGAGTATTTAGATGAAGAAGAAGATGAAGAGGAAGTGGCAGCTGGAGTACCACCTAGAGAAGAGGCTGAAATACCACAAGTGTAAAAAGCTCCTGTTGAGAAAGAAAGGACTGTTGTCCCTGCTGATGATCCTATTGAAATACCTCAAAGAGAAGAAATTGTTGTTGAAAAGGAAAGGACCGTGGATCCTTCAGTTGTTCATAGTGAGGAAGAAGCTCCTGCTACTAGAGATGTTGTAAATTTGGATATCCAATCTGAGGATGTAAGAGATTTTGGACTAACAGAATCAGAGAAAAAAGCCATGGAAGAGTCTAATGGTGTAGATGGACTCCCTGTTGAAAAGCAAGCCAATCTGGAAGCACTGCCTGTGGAACAATCGGTTCCTGAGATAATTCCCTCTGTTGAAGAGAAGATGGAAATTTCCTTTCAGTTGGCAAGAAAAAAGTTTTATGAAGAGATTAGAGATGATTTTGTGGATCTTGACCACATTGCTGAGCCTATAGTCTCTAAAATGGAAGCCAAATTTGAGGGGGAGGAACCTTAAAACCTTGAGACTAGTCCAGCCAAGTTTAAGGAATCTGAATCTGAACCTGGTGATGAGTCATACTCTGGGTACACTCGTTATGTTTTCCCAAGATTTTATGATGTGAATGATTCAAAAAAAGTGACTACAACTGGAATGGATCTCTCTTTTGTGTTTCAAATAAATTCTATATCTCATCCAGAACCAGAAACAGATCCCCATTCTCAAATCTAAATTGGAATCTGAGTCTGAAGATGACTCTGAACCGCAACCAGAAGCTGCTCAACTACCTTTACCTTCACTCATGCATGACAAAAACTCCATTGTAACTAAATATTATCTGAAAGTCTTTGGAGAGACTCTTTTAGCTGGAGTTGAGAAGATCTTATCCACTCTACCTCATCTATTAACTTAACTGAGTCAAGAAGATGCATCAATTATCTTGGAAAATATTATATTGCATATTCAACCAAGGATGATCTGTGAAATTAAAGAAGTCAGAGTAGAAAATAAGCTGCTGAGTGCTGATGTTGCAAACCTGAAAAGTATGGTAGCAAACTTGCAGAATGAGTTGTCTTTGAGATCAGTGCCTGCTCCTGTTTCAGCCCCTACACCTATTGTTGCTTCTCTTGAGCCATATGATTCCACCCTTGATAGAGAGATTGTGTATCAAGTGAATCCATATATACTGTCTTTTGATCAAAATATTGGAAAAAGACACACAAAAATGCTGGAACGCATGAGGGAGCTCATAGAAAATCTAAATAAGCTCATAGAATAGTACACTCGATGCCTGCAAAAAGTTCTAAAATACCACAATGTTCTAACCAATGTTGTAAAGGCTTCTCCTTCTTCTGATCAACCTTCTGTTTATCCTTTGGATGATTCTCTTCTGAGATCCATAATCAAGGAAGAACATCAGAATACCTTCAGTGGATTGGATCTATCTTCTTTGTCATAAGTGGTTAAGAACAGTGATCGATCATTGGACTTGGTTAGAGTTCATTCTAAGATATCCAATGATGCTCCATAGGAGATCGCCAAGAAAATAGATTTTTATATCACCCAGATTTTCCCCAAAAGTGACATGTAAAATCACTTTAAGTATCTTGTGGAAAACCTAAAAATCCCTCTTGTTACTCAAGCTTTTAAAGTTCAACTTCAGAAGCTTACAGAGTTCACCATATTGTTGGACAAATTCATGGAGAATAAGGACGATTTTAAAAAATCTATGCAGTATGGTGGTGAAATCATTACTAATTTCATAAATCTTTTGAAGCCGTGTCATCATGTGCAGAGTACTACTATTGTTTCTCCAACTACTGCACCCCATAGACCTGGTCTAACTACCTTAGCCTCAACTGCCATGTAAGTCAGCCGTGCTCTTTCTCAGATCTGGCCATTCATTCTTGAACAACCATAGCCTAGATCTTTTACTGCTCCTACTTTGGCTCCATCTGTTTTTGAAGGTCTACCCTTACCCTTATTGTCTACCACATCTATGACTTCTTCTTCATCATCCCCAGCTCCTACTGCTGATAAAGGAAAAGAAAGGAGGCTTCCTAAAGAGTCCAGGGACTGTTTTCTTTTTTGATGGGCTGTCATTTGATGTATTTTTCCTGTATGTTTTCTTCTGAACCTTTTCAATGAAAAATGCAGTGTTTCACTTCATTTTCTCTACCTTTTGATAATCCCAAAAGGGGGAGAAAAACTACAAGTATCATTACTATAATGATATCTGTTATTATCGAATATATTATTATCTAATTTTTTTCCTATTCTAATATTCTAGTTTCTTTAATGTTTCATTTCATTTATATTTTGACTATACATGATTTGTGATCATCAAAATGGGGGACATTGTTGGACTACTCATGTATTAATCATTTTTTAATGATGAACAATTCGATTACTGTTAATTAAACTCAATCTTAATTCCACATCATGTTAATGCTCTTCAGTCACAATAATAACTACACATCATGTTTTAATGATAACAAATCATATTGATGTTAATTACTCTCTTTATTGTTTACAAGTCTTATGCATGATCACAAATCTCACTTATATTATCATGCCTTTATATTTATGTTTCAACTTCTCTTACTCTCTAATGATTAAGCTTAATCCATATTCTGCATATTACTATTTAAGTATAAATATAGATATTTGTCTAAGTATGGAAACACCGTGACCCCGACACCGTGAAGGACACGCCGTGATCCAGACACTGTGTAGGACACACCGTGACCCAGACACCGGGACGGACACACTGTGACCCAGACACCGTGAGCTACAGACTGTGACATGGAGGCACCGTGAATCACATACCGTGAACCACATACCATGAAGACCATTCTGTGAAGAAGACACCATTTACATAATCACTGTGACACTATTTCTTAACATTTTTTCAATATTAATTAAATAATGATAACGGTCATATTTGATGTTTTTAATGCAATTAATGTAATTTAATGATATTTGTTGGCATGTCAGGAAACCGTATCGCGTACCTATGAAAAGGGAATCATTCATACTGACAAAACTCATGGAATATAAAGAATATTGAGATGTAGTACACCTGTGAAAATGTGACAAAACAACAAAAAGAAATTACATACGCCCGAGATCCCAGTGCTGAACAAAAAAAAACAATCCTAAGCAAGAAAAATATTTGAAAGACATTCAAAGAACTCTCATGAGTGCAATCTAACACCACTGAAGAACACACGATGATTCAAGAGATATTTTTCACTCCTATAGAACACAAGCTAGACTATGATACTCTGTTTTTCATCAGAAAAACCAGAGAAGGACTCAGAAGCTTTTCTATTGAATCCAACGAGTCCAGAGCTACATTGATAATCACTAGAGCTTTCTAAACTCTTATCTATTCTCTCTATGTGACTTGTTTATTTAATTTCAAGAATTGTGGTGTACATTTTATATCTTACACATACACACTGTCTCTTGCACTGAACTGGAGGATATCAAAATCCTCACTCCAAAACTCTTAACTCTTATTTACCCACGTCAACTGGGGAAGAGGTCCTTGTGTGGCCTGGTATTTGTTTGGTTTCCCACGAAGAACTGTGGTAGAGGTCCCTACGTGGCCTGGACAGTTTTGTAAACTGTTGTTAGCCCCAATCTTGGGTGTGGATCAAATTTATATAAATTTGAGAGGACTAAGTCTCGGCTTGAGACTGAACCTCTTGTTATATCTGTTGTGCATTTTTAGTTTAATTTTAATGTATACTACATATATCTTTTATATTCCGCTGCTGTAACTTTGAAATATAAAACCATTTTAATGTTACTATTATAGTTAAATTAGAAAGTGTTTACACTTATTGTAAATCAGTAGGTTAGTTTCAAAAGTTAGTTTAATCTCGTGGTTAAATTAACTGAGACCTAATCAATCTTTGAGAAGCTAAGTGAACATTTACAATCTGTATAAATTCACTACAGTTTACCTGTTTTATAAATTGATGGATTTTAATAGACACTATTTTAACATAAATGTTAATTGGAACTCAATTCACCCCCCTCTTGAGTATCCACTCCGACTAACACCTTAGATAAGAAAGGACCTTCCTAAATCAAATATGGGATGGAGGGACAACCACATGGGAGGAAGGTTGAATCATCCAGCCATAACGGTAGGTGAGAATAAGAATAGTTCGTGAAAATAGTTATTATAATCATAGAGTGTCCCTATGTTATATGGTTGAGTGCATGGGGGACCATGAAATGGATTATAAGGGTCTATATAGGGTATGAGTGTAGTATTTATGGATACAGACCTAGATGATAGATTGAGTAGGTCAAAGTGTGAATTTTATTATTATGTGTAGGATGATGAAAAATAATTATAGTTTTGAGAAAGTGTTGGAAATGTACTATTACAATTTTTATAAAGATACATACATAAAAATGGCATGCTTTTTCCATTTATCTCCATCGACCAATCATGACGAGGAGCATCATCTTCAATATTTTCTGTTTTCATGAAATATATTATATCATCTATAAAATAGTTCATATATCATGATCACAATTATTTTTAGCCAAATGAAATATATAGATTGATCATTCATATGCGAATAATCCTATAAGAAAACACTCTGATCAATGACACCATGTTTTGGATCAACAGTTCCCCGAAAGATCGACAGTATGACTTACTTCTGATCAACGACATGATTTAGCTATAGACCGACTAAAAGGGTTTTTTGGGTTGAACATGATCAGTTCAATCAACTACATGAGTTGTGATTATCCTACTATATGATCTTGAGATGCTGCTACATGTTTTAACTTTAATAAGAATGATTTGACACTATAAAATGATTTAATGCATTTAAAGAGAGATTGTAAAGTATTGATATTGTAATAATTTGTTTGAAATTAAAAATAGACTCTTTGAGTTATAATATTATGCACTCATGGTGTGGTTGAGGATAAATTACATGTATAGTATTATGAGAATGTATATAAACTGAGAAAATCATGATGTCTCACATGCATGATTATACGATGATTGAAATAATAAAATCACAATATTTAGATATCTATGATGAGTTAAAACTATTTGAGACGAGTTGATGTCATGGGAAATTCATGCACACTAATAGTAATTAATCATGGATTGAAATCCTCATTAAATTTTCTTCATTCAATAATCATTCATACTGATGGTAGGTTCACAACATTTTACAAAATAATAAACAGTTGATAGTTGCAGTATTTAATAGATGAATAAGGAATATACATAACAAATTAATGTGTTATATGGGTTTTATTCTTTCATGTGATATTTATTAGGTTCATGATTGTTTTCATGAGTTTAGGAAATAATGTTAACATCATTTTTCATTAATCAGTTAAAGAACAAAGGAGTAAATCTGATATAAATGAAAATTTGTTAAGGAGTGTTAAACAAGAACTAATATGCATGGTATAAATTGGAAATTATGAAGGTATTGAAAATTAATTTTTGTGAAAAATATGAATAATTATTTTGGGTTATTAATCATGATATAATAAACATGATAATATGGAGAGAACTAAAATATCCTCTTAGGTTTTGATTGATCTTTTTATGAAGCTTTTTTCTATTATATTTAACATGGAATTATGACCAAAATTAATGTATATAAGATTTTGGAATTATTAAAAAATATAATAAATTAGAAATGTATATTATTTCAATGATTGTGGTACTTCAAATAATTATTGAAATAATGACTATGATAGTCCATGTAAATTTAAAAACAATATATTTTGTATATATATATTTTCAAGGAGGTAAAATATGAATGTGTGTTGAATTATCAATAATTATTTCTAAGAGAATTATTTGAGAAGATAAAATATATATACCTAGGTGAAAGAAACTGTGGAGAATAACGATTACAGTATATTTGGAGAAGGTTCCAAAAAAAATTATTATTTAATCTCTTTAGAGTGTACACTTATAGATCTATATATCCATATTATAATAGAGGTAGATTCAATATGCATGGGTTGAAAAAGAATCAAATGAAAAGGAGAATATTTTTCTATGTTTGATCCTATTTATTAAAGATATTTTTATCTCCTTGTGGACTCTAAAATTGATGGATCATAGTGGGACTCTATTTTTATCTTTCGAGTATTATCTATGGTTGTAATTACTTTTTTGATAGTGAATATGATTTTTTTGGGGTTTAACTAATGTGGTAAGGAGTGTGATTTTATGATGAACTTTTTAAATACTCTGATATTATATCTATTTAGTTATAATTACTCATCTAGTGATAATTAGAGCTAATATTTAGTGGATGGATAAAAATTTCAAGATTGCAAGTTTCAATTCAAATCAATGAGAATTCGTAAAAACAAACCTATAATTCACCCAAATTCTAGTGGTTTTTCTAGACTAGGGAATATCAAATGGTTTCAAATCTAGGTTCTCTCTAAATACTCAAGAATAATTTGAACACTTCGATTATCTAAAAATATTCTACAATTATGTTGTTCATAAATTCTAGTGGATGAATTATTGAAGGTGGAGGAATATGTTATTACTAAACCTCTTATCACATTAGCATTTACGTGAGAGATGTTGTAGTATTTTGGTTTAAACTAATTACTGATGGAACTAAACTTTATCACGAAAAAAATTGTAATATTTTTTTAGATATGAAGGCTGAAAATGATATTATGATTTCTCTTTTTTATAAGGTCTACAAAAAGGCCATGAGTCTTCAAACTTCCAAGGAAATTAATGAAATATCAAGAACAAGTTATAAATGTAATATCAAAATAAAATAAGCCATGTTACAAGTATTTAGGATCCATTTTGATGATATAAACATGGATTATGATGATATTATCAATGATTACCTCACAAGGGTTGGTTAGAAGTATGAAAATACATGGTCTTGGTGGGATGATTAAAAATTACATCACTGATAAAAAGTTGTTCTGGGATTTTCTAGGTCATTTTGATTCAAAAATTTCTACCCTATAAGAAATTGAGGAAATTTATAATTATTAACTACACAAAATTATCGTAGAATATGAGAATAGAAAAATTATAAATTAATAAAATGGATAAATTGAAATGGCCTTTTATGTAATAAAAATGGAATGTTAATGAAAAATAGATTATTGAAATAAGTGATTTATATAGTGACAATGATGATGAATAACTTAATAAAAAATTCTTCTTCTATAAAAAGCATTGAAAATGTATATGTGAATGGAAAGAGTAAGAACCCACTAAATTTTTAAAACTATAGATACTCCAGTAAATTTTTTAAAAATTTTCCAATGAAATAAGAAGAAGAATCACAATTATATGATGCGATACATCAAAAACACAAATGAGGTTATAATAAGAACCACTTTAACACAAAAATTGAAATTTAATGCGGAAGGAAAGGAAATATTCATAGTAATTTTTTAACTTGGATAATGAGTTTAATATTTTCCCATATAATGATTGGATATTATTCATTAAGTATGAGTTATGATAGGGAATTATGGGTTGAAATTGAGTGGGAGAAAAAAAATACAAATTAGTATTCTACCTCGGATAGATATAGTACCTCAAGAAATAAAATTATAAGTTTTAGAATGAAAATAAAATTGTGGATATAAAAAGTAAAATATAAGAAATAAGTAATATGAATATGATGATGAAATCATAAATAATAATTTAATGGTTATAGAACATGGAGAGATTGTATGTGATCTTCTAAATAAGAGGTTTGAAAAATAAGAAGAGTTTTTTAAAACACAAGACATTTGTTTCATAATTCAATAACTATTGAATAAATATAGAGAATAATTATATCAATCAATGTAAATTAATAGATAATCCTATCAATATTTTTATTTGATGGGTTCTAATAATATATCATAATATCATAATTTTAATTCATGAGAATGATATATAATAACTAATAGTAAAAGTTACAAACACAACACATTATAATGTTGGATTAAGAAAATATAGAGTTAATATTCCACATGAAAGTAAGGTAAGAATATTATAAGGAGGAATCAACCACAATATTAATATGTGTCTTAGTTTGTAACATGAAAGAAACAACATAAATCCATACTGATCTGGAATCAGTCTTAAAGAACACTTTTCATGAGTTTTTTTTGTTGTTGCATGAAGATAATATAAAATTAATATTATTAAAATTTAATTATTTTTTTACCTTTAAATATTCAAGATAAAATATGGAGTTTAGATTCAGATATTGTGACAAATTATTAGTTAAAAATCTTATGACCAGATCATCATAATATCTATCTACAAAAAATAAAATTTTTATTCTAGACATGGTTTGGAGAATATATAGCTTAGAAGGTCAGGAGGCAGAGGTTTTAAAAATAATTTTAGGAGAGGTTATTTATTATGTTATAGGGAATATTTCTCAAAACAAAAACTACTGGAATGTCATGTGATGATTTAATGAAAACTAATAATGATTTTGATGGGTTCTTAGTTGTTTGGAAAAATTAACATTAATTAGATAAACAATTAATGGAAATTGAAAACCAATTTGATAATAAAGGAAAGAAAGTGTTTTCATAAGGTTATGTGAAGGTTGATGATAAGTTAAAAAAAGTTGATACATGTGTATTTAGTTGATTTATTTCGAAAATATATTCTACATAAATAAGTGGTTCAAGGAATGAAATAATATTATCAAATATATTAGAGAAGAATAAAAAAATTGTCTTAATAAATTATATCATATAGATATTTGAAAAAATAGACCAAATTGAGTGGAAACTCAGTCTAAATGAAATTCCTAAGAAACACATAAAAACCTCCTTATTGACCATTATTTAATGTGTTTTGAGCTAGAATAATGGGAATCGAAGGAGATCTTTGAGAATGTCACTTCTGGGAAACATAAAGACATTCCCCTTCATGGATTATACTATATACCATGAAATATTATATGGTGATTGAATCCAATAAGTGTGATAATATTTGAGAATAACTATTCATTAGTGAATTCAAGAGATTATAAAAATTCAATATATAATTCATAACTATAGTTTTGAGGTATTCCAATCACACTCAATATCTGTTCTCATGATTATTTTGAATATATTTTTTTATAGAGAGTGTTGATTGATATAAATGATTAAAAATAGGGGAATTAAATATATATATCTTTAATATTATATTTTATATCATGATGTGTGCTAGATTATATGTTTCTCAATAAATCTATGTTATAAAACTTCCATTTGATAAATAATTTTGCTTTTAGCATGGTATAATATTTGCGAGTTTTTATGGACAACAGATAAAAAAATGATTATATTTATCTTATATTCTTCATTAATTTAGATGATGTTTACTAAATGTATAATAATTAATGTTTGTTTTCAAATAATGAATGTTATATAATCCATCTCTTGAAAACAACTCGATCAGTGATGTCAAATAGGCTATGTATGATAATTTTTGGAAAGAATATTGAGATGAGAAGACACATATATTATCATTTTCATTTCATTATCAACATGTGTGATAAATAACTGATCACACATAAATAATTTAATAAATACTATTTATTTTGAAAATTATATACAATGTGTAGATTTTAAATCCCATGTGTTAACTTTTTTTAATGAGTATGTATATATGTCTTTGGTGAGTGGAAATGTGTTGATATTTATTATAGGATTGTTACATATTATTTTAGTGGTCGTAAATGTCATGATAAAGTACTTATCCTTGTTAATTATAATGATTTTGAGTTCTACATAATTTATAATACACATGTTGATCATGTTTATAGTATCTAAATGTTTTCAAAATGTAAATCCATAACATAATTTTCTAAATAATTATTTTAAATTTGGGTAAAATGTTTTTTCCTATTTCAGGTGGAAATTTATGGAAATAAGACCGAACAATAATTAATTTTTTTACCATGATGATATCTGAGATCCTGAAGAATATTTTTAAAATTAATATAAACAAATTCCATGGTGGTAAAATCTATATTTTACTATTGGGAATTAATATTATGTTGAAAAATTGGAAATCCGTTTACAATAGTAATGTCAAAAAAATTCATGCCCTTGGCCTAACAAGGACCAACCATAACCACATATGGGTTAAGGGGTACACTAAATGGTAGCTAGGTCAACTCAACCAACCAATGTAGTAGGTGGCCACATGCATAACACTCGTATGAAGCACATGGGATATCTATCATGTGCATAGGGTGAATATGTGAGTGACATAAGAATTATGGAAGGGTGTGTCTTCACCTGTGTAATGTGAGGGTGCATTATGTCTTGGTGATGATCCCAGTGGAAGATCATGTGTGTTAATGCATGAATTATCTTATTGGGTATTTCATGATTGAAAATAATTTTTATTTGTGATATATTATGTATGTATATGATTCACATGTTTATGAAGATACATAAATAACATCATCCATACGATGTGATTTAAATTCACAGTTCAGTCAATATGAGGTGCATCATATTTAGTTCGATCTATCTGTGAAATATCTCTTAAATCAATAATATATATTATCACATATCAAACAAATTTTTATTATTGATAATATAATGGATTTTGATCAACTGAAACATGAAAAATAATATTTCATGAAAACAATCAAATCGACCACACCTTGTTTTGGATTGAATATTCATTGGATGATCGAAAACATGACCTACTACTAAAAAAAAGCATGATTAGAATACTGATCAACCATGAGGGTTGTTTGGATCAAGTAATCTCATTTATATCAACCATGTGAGTTCTGAGAATACTACTGCATGAGCTTGAGATGATGCTCCTTGTGTGGATCTACCATAAGAATTATTTTTCACAATTAAACAAGTTACTACATTTATATATCGATCACAAATTGGATCTACTGTAGCAATTATTTTTTCAATGAAAAATATTGTATCTTAGATGTAATATTGCTCCTAGTGAGGATGATAATACATGCATTGTATTGGATTATGTGCATGAATATAAATTGAAGAAATTATGATGTTTCAATTACATGATTGTAATATGAGTGATATAAGAAGAATGTAATATCCATATACATTTTTCATGTTTGAACTAATTGAAATGAGTTATTGGTGGGTAATATTAACACACACTAACTTTCTTGAATCATAGATCTGAAGACTCATTTAAAATTTTTTCATGAAATAAATCCTATGTATCGTAGTTATTTTCTAAATTCATGGTGATTGAAGAGACACATAATGATTGTGGGATTTAAGGAATGAATAATGATGTTTAATGAAATTTAATACTTTATATAGGTTATATGCATTCATGTAAATATTATATAATGCAAGATTGAGTTTTTGATTTAATGAAATAATGGTAATGTGGTTTTTCAATAACTATGTGCAGAATAAGGGAGGATACCCGAATTTAGTAGACATTTATCTGGGGTTATATGATAAGGAATAATACCTATGTTATTAATGAGGAATTATAAGTGCTTTAAAATATTAATTATCATATACTTAATGAGGAATAATTTTGGGTTACTAATCATGAAACAAAAACAAATATAATAAGGAGAAGAAAACATGATCCTGTCATGTATTTGATTGAGATGTGTATAAAGTGTAGTTTTAGGAAATTTTACATGGAATTGGGTAAAAAATGAATGAGGACTAATTTGTGAATTTATACATAAAATTATATAGAGAAACAACACATACTAATAAGGGTTGTGGTACTTAATTAAATTACAAAATAAATTATTCTGATAATCATTAATAATTTATATAAATGAAATGTGTTGGGTTTATATTAATAAATGCCAAAAAATGATATGATGGATTATCATGAATAAATTTTGGGAGAATTATACAATTTGATAAAAATCAGTATTAAGTATAAATATGATTATGGGGATATTGATCAGACTGTATTTTTAGATTGGTCTCCAGACTAATAGTTCTGATGTTATTGAGGAAGTGAATTTGTAGACCTGTTGATCCATACTCACATGGAATAAGATATTATTCCCTAGAGACACAAAATAATCCAAAGAGAGGGATAATATCATTATATTATGGATCAAATTTTTGGACTAGATTTTTCTTTTTTAGTGTACTATGGAAGTGGAGAAACGTATAGGGACTATGTGCTGATAGAACTAGTATTTTATATCGTTGTAATCACTTGTTTGATAGTGAAAATTATATAATTTTTTTGAGGGTGGGGGAGGGGGTTTAACCAACATAGTATGGAGTAAGATTTTATGTTGAACCTTCTTAATATTTTTTAATGATATATTTTTTAATAATATTTAACTTGATCTAAAATTTATAGATGAGATTGAGTGCATCTAAAACAATAAATAGTTTCATAAGTTCAATTGTACTGAAAAATCATTTTTGAAATGAATAGAAAAATTTACACCCACCCCCTTATCAGTGGTTATTATGAAATAGGTAACTTCACTTGTATTACAAATGGAATAAGCTATGAGGTAAGATGTTACCTAAGAAATAATTCAGAATATTTTCCATTTACATCCTTTTTGTTTAAAAGTAAATATGAATTTTTTTAGGATAACCACCAACCATTATGAATATCTAATTAACATATAATGGTTGATGATACATTTGAGCAGGTCAATATAATATTACTCATATATATCATCATGTTGTAGATAGTGCCTCAATTTTATATCTTTTAATATCAATGTAAGGATGGTCTTATCTATGTTAGAATATTGATTCAAATGAAAATCCACGATCTAATGATATTGTACATGCTATTTTCATTTCTGGAAATATTCATCTACATGATAAAGTAATAAACATAATTATCAAAATATTATGTTTATAGTATAAGTGTCTTTTATTTTATGGGTGGAATAAATATTATCCTGGTTAATTGATTGTTCTACAAATAATCAAATTACTCTTAACAATATTTTTCTAACAATATATTCCTTCCTTCATCATCAGTTAGTGAAGGGTAAAAACTTTCCTATGAAGTTTTATATAATGTTTTAGATGCTATAAAAATGTCCATAATTCCTTATCAACTGTTAAATTTTATTAGGGTGTGGAATGTACATAATATCCATGGTTTTATCTGGATTTTTATTGATTTTATAATAGATTAAAATGATGCAGAGAAAAATTATTTATGTTTCTAAAAATTCATATTTTAAAGGTTTATAATTATTTACTACTACTATAGTTTGACATTAAATATTTCATTATAAATAAGATGACTACCAAACTATAATGATTCAAAAACCAGATCATCCAAATAACATTGCATGATCTTTAGTAAAAATGTATGGATGATTTGGTCTATAGAAAGATGATATATAGATTTATCAATCATTATGCCAAAGGGAATTATTCATTTGAAATATAATCCTTGAGTTTCATTAAAAGTTGTTTCCTCTTGATTTTTTGGGGATATAAAATTTTGGTTATTAATAAAATATTCATCCTTGAAGGAGAGGGCCTGAAATCATTATCTTACAAGGATCAAAAGAATATTGATCATAATTGAGAAATAAAATTTTCAATAATAGTGGTAGAGATTAATTAACTCAAAGCACACTCTGATATTTTTATTCTTATTATTGAGGAGAGAAATGTTAGAAATGCATTTTGATTACTGTACTTCCCAAATGAATTTTGTTTTTATAAATTTTCTAACATAAACATTGATATTGGTGAAATGATTCGAATTTATTATCCTAGATGGTTATATTTAGAAATGATGACAATCTAAAAAACCCAAATAATGGGTCGTGACATTGGGATAGAGTCCCAAAATTTTGGTATAATTCAATGTAAAAAATTATAGATTATTCATCATGAATGAGATATATATATATATCAATATATTTGATAAACATGAATAAAATAGTCATTATTTGTGAAAGATATTCATTTTTAGATAGGTTTATGTGCCAAAGATCATCTATAGAAGTTGAGACAACCTCCTTAAAGGATGTAGGTTCATCTTGGAGATTTTCTAACTCTTCTTCCAGGGATTTTTTTTTCATTCAATATCAGTATAAGTGGGATTTTAATTTGTTAATTTAGGGATTCAATAATGTAAGTGGTAATTTTTATCCTCCATTGTTGATGGTGTAAAGCCTTTGGGTCTAGATATTTAGGATTTATAAATATCATTATCTGGGTAATTTTAGATATTCTCTCCCTCCATTACATTATGATCTTATGAATAAGAGCTTTCAATATCCTGATACACATGAAATAACATAGAGTAATATGATATTTATTATAGTGATGTGGGAGAATTTTTTATTATATATCATGCTACAATTGTCTCTTTTGGTCATAGAGAAAAAGGGGGGAATTTTCTAATATGGCATCATTATCATTCCATGGAGTAGTGGCTTCTATAGTGAAGGTAGATTTGGTTTATGTGGAAGATATCATAATGAAAAATAAAAAAAATTCCACTCTGTCGGATTCCATCATCTCCTAGAATTCTAATATACATGGACTACAAGACTTGGTTTACCTTGTTGGGGATAATGGTTAGTTAGGAAACAATTCATGTAAATATGGTGGGGGATGAAATTGATTTGTATTGATGGTATGCCATTGTTTCTCCTTGAAGTGTTTATAATTTTATCGGAACTTTAGCAAAAATATCATATAAAAATGTGATAAAATTCATCATCCCCTCATATGAGGTTCATAATTATTGATGAATTCAAAATCTATGAGTGATTACCACAATTAATTTTATAGTAAATACATAATTTTCATCAATTCCATTTAAGGTATTGACATATTCCATTTTTTTACTATATTGAGATGAAATTATAAATACAACACCTATTTATAGCTATTTTCTATCCATTTAATATAAACATGAATCTCTAAAATGGGATTTGTGATAGTTTCAGTGGAAACCATCACTATAAAACACCTCAACCTATATATTAATAGAATATTTGAGGAACTAGTTGAGTGATGATAATATTTCCATATATGTATAATGTAATAATATCCCTAATATTAAATATAAATCGATTTCATGCTTAATAACCAAAAACATATAATCATCGATGATATCTTAAAATTGGGATATGAGATTTATTTGGCCAAGATGATCTTGACCACTTTTATCATACAATACAATTTTTAGGATAGAAGGAAATATATCATCTTTTATATGGCACAAATATATGTGTTTCCAAAATGGTGTGAGGTTTATTCCAAAGCTTTTATCAATGTGGGATCAATGAATGTACATGTTTTCCATATTGATATATTTTTACAAGGGCCTGATATGTCTATGTATGGAAGTATCTATATGGCTGTCAGTAAAGTAGATGACCACATGTCAATCAGCTAGGTCAGTCACTACATAATATAATTCATTGGTACTAAAATAAATATCAAAATATTAGGTATTAGGAATGGCTCAACAAGTTCATCTCGAAGATCCTTGGTAATATTAAAGATAATGATAATTGAATATTTGGATTAAAAATGATAACGATTTCAATATGTTATACTAATTATCCTAAGGGCTATACTTCCCATCATAGTTTTACTCTTTAGTTTTAGGGTTATAAGTCATATTTTTCTGAGAGTAGTTATTTCCCTTAATTGTAACATGAGGATATCATCTTATTTGAGGGCTTATCCGATCCGACCTTACCACATTCAGATATTGAATAGATAGTTTTCAATTTTCTAATATACCTACTAATTCATTTGGTCCAAAAAGATCCATGTATAACTCAATAGTATATTGGTTCCCTATATGAGCTCATTATTTAGCTTATCACTGTGTCTCTAAAGTGTAAATTTTTTCAGCAGGGTTGTGACATGATTACTGAAATCTTTGAAGATAACATATCACTGAACCCCATTGAATTCAGAGGACCCTTCCTCCTCCCTAATTATGAGAGGGGAATTCATTTTAAAATTTATCTTCTTAACAAATGAAAGGATAAAAGAATTATAAAATGTTGATATATATATATATATACACTTCATCTAATGAGAATTTCATTTTATGGGATAGTGTCTGGTGATCTATTTGGTGGCATAGTGCTCGTCCTCCTACTATTTGGGGAATAAATTCTAAGAATGTTTGAACTAGAATGAGAAATATGATGTGTTTATATTCGTGATTGTTACAATAAATTCATATATTGTTTTTTTATTAAAAGTGTATCTCCCAATGGGTTTTGGAATTGAAGAAATAAACTAATCCACTATAGTGGGAGTTGGGGTCACAATTGGTTGATTGTGATTTTCCCTAAGGATTGAATGGGCTTAGTTAACCAACCTTATTGTCAATAATTCATCAAATTGTCATAATAATTTAATAATTAATTAGTTCCTTTCTTCTTATATTTATGGAATGATATAAAGGGAATATATATTTACTTTCATATTTCCAAAATCGATCAATCTAGAATCCAACATATTTTAGAGGATTTATTTGATGATAAATAACACATGTATGTTGTCTCCCAATATTATAAGGAAGGGACAAAATTTTTGATGATCAGGGAGACTAACATGATTAATATTCCATGGATATATAATATTTTCCAAAAAAAATTCCACATTTTTTGAAAATTTCTATATACATATAATTGTTTTATTAAACATTAGTTTTTATTACTTCGTTATTCATATAGTGGAAGTATATTCTATTTTAAATCATTAAAAAAAGTTATTTTTATTTTTAACACCTTGGTGGAGAACAAAATTGATAATTTTTTACATTAGATTCTATGTTTTGAATCAATAATTGTTATGTTCCATAATTACAATATTTTCCATTAACAGACTTCTTTCCTTGAGATGTTGGAATTTGAATAGACTTGACCTCGATGTGTTGGATAGAATTTTCTATCCTCTATGAAACTGGGGTTGAATAAAATATTCATCTTAGATATTTTATCACAATTATTTAAATTTTATACTTTTCCAGATGATTTTATATGAAAATTCCCAAAAACAATCTGGGGGAAGTAATACATTCATTGAAAATGTAAATCCCTTTCACTTGGAGATTAATTCCGAGAGTTTAAACTAAACAAATTTATTATAGTCTTAGAGGTCAAGGACCATTTTATTTCTATGTATTGAGATTAAATAGTATAGTAAATTAATGTGGTAAAATGTTTATCCTATGAATTATCATAATTATAAATTTTTATAAGGGAAAAAAGTGGTTATCTAGATTATGTGCCAAAACATCAGACCATTGATACCTCTTTCTGCTTCAGGGATATATCTTGAACTAATTCTAGTATCCATTAAAACCAAAAAAAGACCATATCTATGGAAATCCTAAAGGGTGTTCCCTATCCACATGGGTTGGTAGAAGTGCCTGGGTATATTAAACAATGGTTTGGGAATGATTTACCTGAGTTAGAATACAAAAAACCAAAATAATAATCCCTAAAAAAATCTTAAAATTCATTCCAACCATGCCTTAATGAAAATTCACAACTGAATATAAGGTTTTAAAAATTACATGATAGGTTCAAAACATTAAAATTAGTACTAAAACATCCCAAATACCACCACATGTCAAGGGGTCATCACCCACAATCTGTCTCCACAAAACCACACAACAGAAGCATCTATCTACCTGAGCTGCCGTCTTTGAAGGCCATTTCCTTACCTATTTAAAAATTAATGAATTATAATTACACCCAATGTTTTTATTAGGGTGTTAGGATAATCTCAAAAGGATACAACCCAAAGATTCCATGTGAAATTCATTATAAGATAAAAAACATAAAAGTGTTATAAAAAAATAATGATAGATATAATTTCTAAAGGTGGATCTATTGAATAAAAATAGTTTTCAAAGTGGGTAACTAGAAAAAATGGGTATATTTAAAGAGAACATGTAAGTTAGTGAATTTACAATACAAACAAACCATTATCCAATGTTAAAGGCCAAATATTCAATGTGCATTTAACATGGGAACACCCCTAGTCACTAGTTAGTTTTTAGCCCCAAGTACCTCACATCTCAGTGTGAATATAACCATAACAATATCTATTATCATGCATGAGACACTATAAGGGACTGAAAAATAACCAAGTGGTACCTAAAATTGTCTTCATCATATTTTTGTTAGTGTTTTCAATATCAAACATGTTAAGTGAAACAGAGACAAAACTACCTCAAATCACTAGCATGCTGGTATACGTTCGCCCACCAAGATACCTGAGTTTTTATCTTTGTGATCAAACAAGTTACAAATGATACCAAATTACATTTACACATAGAAACATCCTTTATTTTAATAAAAACTCTAAAATTTATCTAAATTTGGGGTTTTTCATTTGTATAACTCAACAAACACTTAGAATTTCAATAAAATAATATCACAAGTTATAACAAAACATTGAACATAAAATACATTTAAACCACCTATTATAACACCAAATTCAAACCAATGTTTCACAAAAATATAATTGAAAATATATAAACATTTTATAAATCCATTCCATTAATTATAAAACAATGCCAATTGGTACAACATGGAATTCACAAGTAAAAAACCCATTTTCAAACAAAATTTACACTTAAAAATCATGCTCCTAAAAATTTCTAACAAAAATTATTTTCAATCCAAAATTAATGAAATAGGAACATAAAATAAATATAAATTCAGCAAGGCAACTCATTCTACAATGCTTACATATGGAACCACCAACCATATATGTCAAAACCCTCAAATCCTTTTATGGAACATCAATTGTACCCCTTCCGCACCACAGGGGAGTTAAAACAAACCTAAAACATTGAAATTGGAACAAAAAACTCAAAAACAAACCCTAGGTACGAATCCATAACCTATGTACATTTTTAGATTCAAAAAAAGTTGAAGAAACCCTAAGGAAATGGAAGAGGCGCGAGAGGAAACTCCCTTACTTGAGAAACATTGCATAAATCTCCCCAAATACACTAGTAGTTGAATCTTATAGTAGTAAAAATTGAATGTGAGGTCTGAATAATTCTGAGGAGGTCAATTATGGACTGAAATGTGGGGAAATGAGTAAAAAATTAATGATTTATAAATGAAACAAATTACGTTTTCAAATACAGATGATTTGAGAAACATTTATGAAGGTCACCATATTTACCAATGAATATGAGCTCCATAGAAGTAAAAAAGGAACATGGGGGTTATCCACGGTTTTTTGGTCTTGAGTGAGAAATGTAATGTCCAAAAAAATATTAAAAAATAAATGTTATAGAACAGAATTAAATCACCTTTTTCAAACTGGAATGGGGCTCATAGGTTGGCCCAATTCCTGAATAAATCACCCAAATCCATCAATATTATGTGTTCCTAAAGGGGTGAAAAAGATATGGTAGTTTCAATAGGTCATGGAAGGAAAAGTGGGAAGTTGAATGGATGAAAAATGTAAAAACATGAAGGAGTTATATCAGAAACAAATAGTGTTTTTAAAACTGAAAATATGCTCACAGTTTGGACCAAATCATGATGTAACCACCCCTTTCCCCAAAAATACATTGGAAAACCACAATAAAATAATAAGGAATATAAATTAGTGAAAATTAATTTTAAATAAATTAATGTTTGTCACAATTATCCCCACCATTAAAAACATTCTTCCCTTAAAAAGCCAACTTAAAGCCTGATCAGATAATAGAAAATGAAACTGCTCTTCAACCCAAGCCTTCTGCTCCCATGTCACATTCTCATCATTCCCATGTCTCCAGAGTACTCGAAATAGAGGAATATTATTCCCTCAACAAAAATTTCTTAGATTCCATAATACGTGGTCGTCTCTAAAATATAGATTGATTGGTCACTATATCATACTCTTCCCAATTCAGCACATGGGACAGATCCTAGTTTTACATCATCGGTTTTGAGACATGGAAGACATCATGGATAGATGAAAAACGAGATGGAAAATATAACCTATATTCCACCTTTCATATCCACTTAGCAATCTCAAATGGTATGACATACCTCAGTGTTATCTCAGCCTCTTTTCCCAAATGGCAATGACCCAGATGAAGGTCCCCTTTCAAAAACACTCGATCACCCACACAAAATTATAGGTCCCATGATCTTTGATAATAAGATTATTTCTGGAAACTCTAATATCACAATAGATTCTTTAGGATCAACAAGACCTTATAATTTGTCTAATGTGCATGACTCGGCCCCAATGGTGAGGTCTCACCTACCTCATCCCAACATAGGGGGACATAGAAGGTGGAAAATAGAGCACCTCAAATAGAGCTATTAGGATCAATGATTAGTAAAAATTATTATAATACAACCAAAACAATTCCAAATGGATATCCCAGGAACCTCAAAAGTTCAATAAAACATGCACAGATTGTGTCCTCTAAAATATGATCTTTTCACTCTATCTGAACATCCATTTGGGAATTGTATGTTGTGCTAATTTTAATCGTAGATCCCAATACTTTCTGAAGGCCTTCCCAAAAATGAGAAGTGAAACTGGGGTCTCAATCCAAGAAAATCGAATATTGAACACCATGATGCCTTACCACCACTTAAACATATAATCGGCCCAAATCATCCACTTTAGATGTATTTTTGATCAGAATGAAATGGGTTTATTTGGTCGGTCAGTCAATTAATACCCATATAGTATTATTAACCCAAGGTGTATGAGGTAGGAAAATAATGAAATCCATAGTGAAATCATCCTACTTATAGGTTGGAATGGTTTTAGGCTAGTGAAAGCTAGAGGTACTTTGATTCTCTACTTTCACCTGCTAACATGTATATCATCTCAACACAAGGTCAGTTATGTCTCGTCTCATACCTACACACCCGAATTTCCAATGCACATTATAAAACATCTTGGTGGAACCATGATGGACATCCCAATGATACTGGTGTCTATCCTATATCACCTCCTTCCATAGAGACAAAGGCACCACTAAGGTGACCTTAAAGCACAAGATACCCTCAGGGGATAAATACCAATCAGAAGACGTCTCCCCACCATGATGAATCTATATGAACCTCTAACATATATCATCACAGATATGTTCTCTAGGAATTAGCTCCACAAGATATGGTTTCAACTGAACACACTCCAAGAACACACCTCCACTGTTCTACATGGTATCCACATGAATCTAAGAAAATATCCCCATTAAATCCCACTCATCATTGGAATTCCTCAATTTCGGCACTGGTACTCTTCTGTTCAAGGTGTCTTCCTCCAGATTACCCACTCCTAGGGTATAGATGATATTGAAGTCAAACCCCTACAAGTACTTGACCAATGTCCTTGCCCCAGTTTAAGAACCTTCTATAAGAAGATATATGCTAAGTTCTTGTGATCAGAATAGATCACTAACTTCCCGCCAATGAGGTACTGTCACCATGTTTTTAAATAATTCATCATAGCTTCCATCTCCAAGTCATTGGATGGGTAATTTCATTTGTGGGGTCAGAGTTAGTGGGATCTATACACCACCACATGATCATCCTTCATAAGAATTCACTTGATACCCATACATGAAGAATCACAATTCACTACCTAGACCTTTCTATATTCAAGCAATATCCACATAGGGGTGGTTGTCAACCACCACATGAGCTCCTCAAAGGATTCTTCACATTCTTAGTCCCAAAAAAATTCACCCCTTTTCGGGTGAGCGTAGTAAAGGGAGAGAAAATCCAAGAGAAATCCTGAACAAACCACATGTATAATCCTACCAAGCTGAGGAATCTTTGGATCACAAACAAGTTCCTCAGGTGATCCGTTGTCATCACTATATTGATCTTATCTGGAACCACTGACACTCCATACACTGAGATCAACTTACCTAGAAACATCAATTCCCTAATCCAAAAGGTACAGTTTGACATATTTTCTTAAAGGTGGTGATCCTTCAAAGTGCCCAGCATTACCTGAAAATGAAGCTCATAATCCTCCCTATATCTAGAGTAAACTAGGATTCCATCCATGAATACCACAAAAAATTTTCAAGATACTAGTGGAACACTCTATTCATAGGTTCTATAAATACAGCTGTAACATTGATCAATCTGAAGAGAATAACAAAGTACTCAAAGTGGTCATACCTACTTCAGAATGTTGTCTTCAAGATATCTTCCTCTTTCACCTGGAGTTGGTGGTATCCTGAAAGTAAGTCTATTTTAGAAAACAACATTTCACCCTTAAACTGATAAAACTTGTCATCTATTTAGGTCAATGGATATTTGTGCTTAATTGATACCTTTTTCTTCATCAGGTAATCAATACAAAATCAAAAGTATCCATCAGATTTCTTCACAAACAGAACATGAGCTACCCAAAGAGAGATGATCAAGAAAACGAACCTGTCGTCTTTTAAATCATCTAGTTGTATCATTAATTTCCTCAACATGGTGGGGTACATATGATACGAGGGAAGATATATTGGCTATGTTCTCAGTGCCAAATCAATCGAGAACTCCACATCCTGCTCTAGTGGTAATCCTAAAAAATCATCTGGGAATACCTCTGGGAACTCATCCAATGCATGAGGTAACCCACCCTCAAGATCACGATTTTCATCCTCTATAATGAGCAATGATAACTTGAAGATAATACTACCTAACTTTGGTAGTGGAGGACCCAAATGACCAGGCCAAGGATCTCATTCCCTATAATAAAAACTGCAGACTTCAATCTTGTTCCATGAAACTTGGCCACCTTCTAGAATAATTGATGTGAACCTAAAAGTTACCATCCAATCCATGCTAGTAATTACATCAAAAAGTACCATATCCAAGACCAATTAGTCTCACTCCTTCTCTACCCACGACAAAAAAACTACACATGATGGGTTCCTGAGACCATGCTGCTTCTTCTTTCCCAGTATTGTCCCCAACTACATCATAATAGATAACAAAACAGTTTGAAAATACAACGTGCTCACAAAATTGGCAGAGATAAATTAAATAGAAATAGTAGTATCTAAATGAGCAGTAGCTATAGAAGATGTAATCAAAATGGTACCGCAGACAGTTGATGGCCCTACATCTGATCCTACTGTTACCTGATACACGACATGAAGATACATTATCTTTACCTAAGTACATTTGTTCAAATATTGATGTCCATGAACTGGCACTTCCTAGACGATGTTCCGGCCCATCTACCATGACCTCCAAACTAGGATCCCCCCATCCTCAACAAAAATGACTTACTTGTCACCCCTAGAATCAACTGATCCTTCCCCACATTAAAGTGGATGTTCTATTCTACAAAAGCACTGCAATTTACCAATACCTCCACACTAATAAATGGGATTCGGGGGATATTTTCATGTTTTTCTGATGTGTCATGGTCTCCCACACTGGTGGAACACAACGGACCACTCATCAGAAGCCAAAGATGAATGATTCCTGGAAGAGTGTCCTGAACTACCACCTCCTTTATTCCCCTGCTCCATTTTCTTTATTTTATTCTCAGATGAAGTACCACTACCAATCACTGATACTATCCTAGAGAAATCATACCTCCACTTGTGGTCAGCCTCCACCGTACACACTCAGTCAACCACCTCAGCATAGGTCTTCAGCATAAATAGGAACACTTGAGAGTAAATTTCCTTCCAGTAGCCCCTTTAAATGTTTTGGGACTTTATATTCTGATTTCAGACCATTTCAGGTGAACACCAGCCTAGCTCAGCAAAATGGTTGTCATAATCCATCACTGATGTTCCCCCTGAACCAGCTTCCAAAGATCCAAGGATCTAGAATATCCCATGACTGTAGGGTAGTACTGGTCGTTGAATGTAACCTTGAAGTCCTTCCGGCTCATCTCTTCATGCTTTCCATATTGAAGCACTGATTCCAAACACCTTTACGGGGGAACCTATAACAGAAAAGTTTTACACATCACCCTGACCTCCATGGGTGTGTAAATAAACTCGAAATTACGCTTGATCTTCACAAGCCACTCCTCTAGTTATTGGGGTTTTGTGCATCCTCAAAAAGTAGGATGATTGTTCTTTAAGAACTCTTGGGATTTTACCTTCCTAAGACCAGACTTCTCTTCCCTATTTGGAGAATTAGTGGGATCTACTCCTTTCCTAGGGCTTGGAAAACCCTCACCACAACATTTACCATCCGTTGATCAATCGGTGAGGGAGAACTCTCTCTGACATCCTCATGTGGGTGTATGGGAGATTTTTGGGGATAGATGTGGCTACATAAGGAAACAATCCCCTAATAAATCATTAGTACAAAAATTATGAAATAAGTCACCACTTAAATAAAAAATAAATAAGTCAAATATATCACAATAATGAAATAAACAACCAATTAAATCCCACAAGATGTCTACATGCAATCTACAGCCCACACGTCCCTCATGGAATAGAATTCATACAAACAATCCCAAAATCCCATGGTGACTCAAGGATTGTCATGAGAGGTACTGGCTAGGAACCCTACTCATAACCAAAATTCCGAGCCCTGACAATCCTAGATCATGTCTGACCAGACTCACGCCCAAATAATAATATGCCCCCAAAAAGATTAAAAAACCTCTTATAAAATTTTATCAATAACCTAATCTAGTTTCCATTAGAAATACCACCCGACCCGGTCATTGGAAAGTATCGAAGGGAATTATCTATCTCCATGGGCTGGCACAAGTTCACGAGTATCTTAATCAATGGTTTGGGAATGATTTACGTGATTTAGGATACACTAAACAGAAAAAAACAATCAATAAACAGAATCTAAAAATTCTTTCCAAAGAAGCCTTAATCAAAATTCAGAATTGAATACATGGTTTTAAAAATGAAATGGGAGGTCTAGAACTAAAATATTTTCAGAACAATAACCCAAGGACTACCATTTGACTATATTTCATCACCCACAAGCCGTCTCCACAACATCGCACGACAAAAGAAACTAGCAACCTGAACCACTGTCTCCAAAGGCCTTTCCCTTACCTATGTCAAACATAATCAAGTATACTTACACCCAAAGGTGTTAGTAGGGTGTGAGCCTAATCCCAATAGGATTCCACCCAAGGAATCCATGTGACGAGCATTATAAGAAAAAAAATCTTTAAAGTGTTACAAACAATGAATGGTAGGAATAATTTCTAAAGGATTATCTTTTGAATGAAAATAGTTATCAAATTGGGTAATATTAAAAAAAAGAGTTCATTTAAATAAAACATGTCAGCTACTAAATTTTCAATCAAAACACACCATAATCCAATGTTAAATTCCAAATAGTCAATGAGAACTCATCACGACATCACACCTAGGCACTAGTTAGTTGTGAGCCTCATGTGCCTCGCATCGCAATGTGAATGTAACCAAAATAGTAGTTTTTCTCATGCACGAGCCACTAGGAGGGGAATAACCAATAACTAAGTGGTCCCCAATATCATCATCATCATAGTTTTGTTAGTATTGTAATCATCAAACATGCTATGTGAAATAGGGGAAAACCCACTCTGAATCACTAGTATGCTAGTACACGGCCACACTCCAAGATTCCTGGTTTTCCCTCCTTATGGTAAAACTAGTTTCAAAATTTACACATAAAAACAGTAATTCAGGTCATACAAATCCCAAATAGTATCTAAACATTAATTTCAACATTTTTATAACTCATATAAAGACATAGAATATCCATAAAAGAATTTCATAAGTTATAAAAAAACATTTCACATACAATCCATTTAAAACCCATCATTTAACAGCAAATGAATTCCATTATTTCACCAAAACAAAATTGGAAGAACATAAAGAAAATTAAATCCATTCAATGTATTTTAAAAAAACACCAATTGGTACAACATGGCATTCACTAGTAAAACAACCATTTTCATAAGAAATTGATACATAAAAATAAATTGTGTAACAACTAGTACCGAAAATATTTTACTCAAAAAAAAACAATGAAATTTGAACATAAAATAAATATAAATCCAGTAATCTAACACATTATACAATGATTATATTTGGAATTACATAACATTTATGTAAAAAACCAAAAAGCATTGTGCAAAACATCAAATACACCACCTTCACACAACAAGTGAGTTAAAATGAACCTAAAACCACAAACTTGGACCAAGAAACTCAAAAAAACCTGAGGTACGAGTCCATAAATTATGGACATTTTTCAATTCAGAAAAAGAGGAAGAAACTATAAGGAAATGGAATGAGGAAGAGAAGAAACCCACATACATGGGAAAATTTTAATAAATCTCCCCCAAAACACATTTAGATTAGTCTCTCAGAATCCAAAATTGGAAGGTAGGTCCTAATAAGGATTCTGTTGTCATGGAGGATTAAAATGGCAGAAAAAGATTAAAAAGTGAATTATTTAGGAACAAAACAAATTACCTTTAGAAATGTGGACAATTTGAGAAACGTTGATGAAGTCCCCTAATCCCTGAAAAATATGATCACCAAAGAGGGAAAATAGAACATGGGGGTTCGCCTTGGGTTTGTGGACTCGATTGAGAGGTGGAATGACAGAAAAATTTTGAAAAATTAATGGGATATAAATTTACTGAATTATTTTTTTAAAATTGGAAACGGGATCACGGGTTGGACCAATGTCAGAATAAATCACTGAAATACATCATGATTATGATTTCCTAATGGTTCCAAAAGTATACAATGGTTTGAATAGCTCCAGGAAGGACAAGAGGGATGTAGAATTGATGAAAAATGTTAAAATAAGATGTATTTATAAAAGAACCATTTTTTTAAATTTGGAAATGGGATCATGGTTTGGACCAAATAATGATAAACCCACCCCTTTCTCCAAAAATTCCTAGGAAAACCCCATCAACAAAGGAAGAATATAAATTAATTTAAAGACCCTATAAAATAAGTCATGTATGTGACCGGATCCCAACATGGGACCTTATAAAGACAAAAATTGTTTTGAATTCAATTATGGTTATCCAATATAGTTTCATATAAAAAAATTGGATATATAATGTTGGGTCAAGGAGGAACCACATCCTTTCATTTAGTGAATGTATTTACATATGGTTTCCTGCCCCATATCCGTGGACCCTATATGAAAATATAGATATTAAATGGATTTACTAATCATTGAAATAATTTTTGTCTTGCTGAACACAAGATTATATAGTGTATTTATATTGTGATAAGGTCAGTTGATCCATGTGAGTTGCTAGTAATTGTTAATGGTTGTTTTCCACAACTTCCCTAATGTTGGTCTAGTTTCCCACCAATGGAGGAAATGATAGATAATCCCTATCCAATAAATCTATATCGATTGGTTATTTTACTCTTGTTTTTTCAGATATATTTATTCCACTCATATTGTTAAAACTACATCTCCAAGATCAAATATACCAACCAAGATCAAGGTATCACTATGATGGGGAGTTGGTGAATAAGTGATATATTTTTCATGTATGTGATCTTTCTTATATAATATCCTTCTTCACCTATTAAATAAACAAAACGTTTCTGAAGAAAAAAATTCACACAACCAAAGGAACACATTTCTATATAAGGTTCACTACACAATAAGAGTAGCTATTATATGGCATAGTTTGGATAAAATCCATCAAAATAAAATATACTATGAAAAAATATTTTTTTGGATACAATAAGTAGTAAATAACCTTAAAAATGTGTAGAAATATGATCAATAAAATAGTTCATGTTCTTATTCTATAATGAATAATGTAAAATATGTTTTTTAAAGCAATGAAATCCTCACCAGTTGGTTCTAAAGGTGTCATAATGTTTCTTATACAACTTTGAATATTGTGTTTACTAAAACAAATTCTGAACATTATTACTTAGTATAATGTATAAACAACCATTTTGTACATTTTACAAAATCATAGTCTGATTACTCAGTCATATTCTAAAATTTTACTCCTCATTCTGATTCATCAATCCTAAAAGAAAATTCTAAAAAGTTACTCCTGAAACAATTCGGATCTGTAACTTTCTTTCTCCACTATTACAATCCAATGACTTATTCTAATATAGAAAACTCTAACCACTATCCATTTCTTCTTCTTCCTCATCTTCTGTCTGGAGATTTTTCCAATGAAAAATCAGTCTGTAATACCCTCAACCACCAAAATCTTCAGTGATCTCTATCTCTACATATCAAGAAATGTCATAGTTAGATGATGAAGTACATTATACTAACTCTTCTATTTATAGGATTACCTAAAATGGAATAGGTGGTAATCTGATAATTTTTTCCCAACAATGTTAATACCCATATATTGAATCTCATTTCTATTTCAACCCCATCATTAAATTCTTCAGTTCTTCTCAAACCTTTTAGATTCTACACAAAACTTCTCTAATCTTCTCACAATATTATCATATTTTAATCTATCAGAATTTTCATCAATTAAATAAAAAATTTCATTTTGATACTACTATTCATTGCAATGAAATAAATGTAAAACTAAATATTCCCCATTTCATTCCTCAATACCAACTGAAACTCATCTAGAAAAAACATTATTAGGACTTCATTAGACAATAATTACTTCTCATAAAAATTATCTAAATATATAAGTATTCAAGAACCCTTTTACAACACATCATCAATGGCTTTAAAAAAATTAACATTTTCATTAATTGATAAAAAAATTCCTATATTGATTAGAAAGTTATTCTATTGGCATCCAATAGATCCTGATTTGTCGGGGTCCGATTTTATCTATTTGAACGGTATTTTTCTGCCATACAATGTCTCAGTGTTGAGGATTGTTCGATGAATTTTGTCTGAAATAAAAAAATATTTAATTCGTTATAATTATTAGCAGTATTTATTAATATAATTCGTATGACTTGTCTCTGATCCCATCCAGTTCATCAGTTAGAAAAACTCCATCTTTATTATCAGAATCAATTCAACAATTCTGATCTGCCGTAGATAGAATTTTTCATATGATGTCCTACTAATACCCTTAATTTATATTATGAATTATTGTAATAATCTAATGAATCGGTGTACCACCATGACCAATGGAATGGTTTTACTAGAAAAATATTTTCTCCTGATTCTCTACAACTAATGATTGGTCCTTTGAATCAGTACATTAGATGAATGGGATAGTTTGATAGATTAGTTATTTTGATAGATTAGCTTATCAGTACCTATGTAAAATTTCTCAATTCAGAAACTCAAAACTTTGTTAAATTTATAAAAAATCCAGTTCTAGTGATTTTTACACTGATGATTCATGACCAAGAATATTTTGACATCAAACACTATTTTCTAATAGAAACTCATAATTGTATCAGGATTTCCTAATGAAAATAAGAACATTCAGATTAACATATAATCACCTGAATTTTATTTTAAATATCTCTGACATCACACCTTTCCCCAACCTTATTTCATTCAATTAAACTCTCAAACAATTTTCTACAAATTTGAAAATGTAAAACATGTTTTATACTCACATCTATCACAAACATGGATCACAAAATTTCAGTTAAATTATGATGTTGAGAAAATTCATCCTAGAAAATAATATTAATATTTTTTTCAAATATATTGGAATATACACATACTTCAATATAACTTATCATTCTCATAATAAACATCATACTAGAAATAATATGATTCTCACAAACAACTTCACCCTTATTACATTTCCAGAGTTGGAAACCAAAGATTATGACATTTCATATAAATAATTTTTATATTTTTTATTTATGATTCACCTTTTTATGATCATCAAAAAAATATAAAGTGAATTTTTTTTGTAATGAAATCAAAAAACATAAACATATTTACGAATTTGAAAAAAAGATCCAGCCAAAATGGCCCCAACACTCCCCACCTTTGGATTTTTTATCAACCAAGGTCCATATGTAATTGAACTTTTTAATCTCAAAAAATGGACCACTTATCAAAAATTATATTCATACATGAGTCAAATCATTTTAAGAAACATGAATCATTGACATAAAAACCATGTTGCCCAAATTTTGTGAATTATGAAACTCCTTCAGCATTATCATATTCTTGACATCTTAAAAATACATATCTCAAAAACAATTTCACATTTACGTAATAAAAATTTTCCTACAAACACTTAAACAAACTATCAAAATAATTCACCTTCATATATGTTGATTTCACATGTTAGCCACATATCTCAATTAATACATTCTACCTTAAAAGGTTTAGCATATACCAAGGAATATATATATATATATATGAAACATAATTTTTACCCCCAGTGAAAAACTATCCAAATACTATATGAGAGAGGGGATAGATACACATACCTAAACCATAGAGTGAAAGTTATTGTATTACCATGTTTAACCTCAATTAGTAAAATTCATCATTCAATAATTTTTTTAAATCTCAGTAACGTGTTCTGATGTTGGAACATACCCCATCTTGAGTTCATTATTCTCAATGTGCTCTTTGATGAAGTGATATTTGATATCAATATGTTTTTGAATGGTTATTTTATACATGATTTATTATAAATTTTATATAACTATGATTATCATAAACTATGTTCATTGGTAAAATTACCTCGACAAGTAAGTATTCCAATAGAATATTCATCAATATGTGTTGTGTATAAGCATGAGTGTCAACAATATACTTAGCCTAAACCACACTAAAAGTGACTAAATACTATTTCTTATAATTCTAACTTACAAAACATTCCCCCCCCAAAACAAAACACTACTAGATTTGGATTTTTTATCGACAAGACTTCCTTCCCAATTAGCATCTATATAGCCAGAGAAATATATTTTCCTGAGTCATAATGCCTGATTTTGAAATATTTTGTTCCTATTATGTATTTAATAATTATTTCCATAAAAAATATATGTGATTAATTTTGATAAATTGGTAATCATGAATATAAGTTAAGAGGGAGAAAATATATAGTCTAGAGGTAGTCAGAGACCAAAATATCTCAGTCACCTTCCAAAACCCTTTAGTGTCAGCTTACTTACCATATTATTCTTTAGTCAGCATGGTTCCCACTAAAATTTCTTAGGAAGAAGATTTCAAATATTGCATTACAATCTTCTCAAGATGTTCATTAGCATACATTTTATTTAAAATATAAATATATTTCTTCTTTTGTGATTTTTTTACCTCAGAATGTATTTCATTTCACCTAGCATGGACATCTCAAATAACCTATCCATTTCTTCAGAAAACGTTTCACAAGTTCTTTCATCATTATAGGTATATATAATTTTATATACAATTACAAAAACATTGAGGGATATCTCATGACGTTATTTTTTGTATATATTAATATCAAACATTCATTTCTAAAATTTGAAATCTAATAATAATGTATCCAATTTGGTTTACCAAGCTCTTAGGGCATGGTTCATCCCATAAAAGGATTTATTCAACTTTCACACATAATCTTCTTCCCCTAAAGTAACAAACCCAAATGGTTTTTCAACATAAACATATTCTACATGTTTTTAATTCATAAATTCTTCCTTCACATCCATATAAAAAAATTATAACTTCATTATGAAGAAATTTCAACAAATATTATAATTGTTTCAAACCATCCATTGAAGAATAAATAGCGTCAACATCAATACCTTAATTTTATGAGTAACTTTGTATAATAATCATTATTTTTTCATATGACTTAACCATATTCATTAAACATGTACTAAAACACCCAATTTCTACCAAAAAAATTATTTACATTTGGTTTAGGTATGAATTCCCATTATTCATTCTTCTTAATATAATATGCCTCTTCATTTATAACATGAAATTATTTTTGCATTCTCCAATGATTCATTCACATATTTCAGCTCAACATTAGAATAAAAATAAATATGTGTAATAACTTTTTATGTTCTTCATGTTTAAAACTTTTGATGTTGATCTCTAACAATACTTTGATATTCCACCTATTTTTTTAGTCGAGGATGAGATGTATGACATTATTCCTTATCCCTAGAAACATCTAAGCCCCATTCATTGATTTTCATTGTATTGGAATTATTGGAATACTCTTTATGTTTCATAAAAACAATTATTCCATCCTCTTCAACTTCCTCATCTTCGTGAGGTTGTAAAAGTTCTTGCTCAACTCTTTCATGAACTATTACATCCAAAAATTAAAAAGATCATCCTTCGTTATAGAGTCACCAATATCCTCTTCCATTGGGATCATATATAAGAAAGATTCCATCTTTATCGATTTGATGTAATTTACCTGATTTCCACCTTTTTCTATGTAATGTAGTGACTCCCAAAAAATATTCAGTGTTTTAAAGATAGAGATTCATCATAAATCATTTAATATAGAGTCACATTAGAACTTGTCCTATAGAATAATAGATTATGAATATAAACAATATTTATCATTTCCCACCTCCATAAGTAGTTAGAGATACCATGTTCAATTAAAATTGTATCCCCTGTCTCAACAAAACTTCTATTATTCCTTTTAGTAACTATATTCTATTGTACTGTATATGGTGTACTGAACTCATGACAAATACCATGTTTTTTAGATCAATTTTTAACTATTTATTATTATATTTGATATAATTTTTAGTTCATATCTTCTTCATGGAATACTAAAATTTCTTCTCATCTATCATAATATAACATTCATACTTCATAAGTGCATATTTTTTTAGGTTTCAAACACACAAAACAAATGATAAGAGTAAAATCATCAATGAAATAAATAAAGTAATTATCTCCCAATTTCGATTGTTTACACATTGCACCAACAATATCCGAATAAATCTTCTCAATTGGTTGAGTTAAAAAGGCATCAACTATTTTATTCATTGAATCTGTAATATTCCCTTTCTAAAATATTGTACAATACCAATATATTTTTATTGATATATCAGGAATGTCATGAACACTATATCGCATGGATAAATTAATCATGTTAAGCTGAGATAGGTGTCCCAACCTTCTAGGTCATAACTTCTTTTCATCCATCATTCTACAATAACTAGAATTATGAACTTCACCAACATGAAATATAATTCTTTCTTTATATTTTTCTTTAGTAAAAAATTTTCCATCATATACTATATTCACAAAGGAAAAATTTTTACAAATAAATCTTTATTTTTTTCATTGTGGGGTTGTGAAGAACTCAACAAGTTGTGTTTATACCCATCAATAAACAAATAGTTTATGGATATCATCTTTTATTCACCAGTAATAATGGATACAACAACATTGATTTTGAGGGATTCATAATTGAGAAACATCATTGTTCCTTCATTTAAATAATTCAAATTCATTAATAATTATAAATCTTATGTCATATTCGAATAACACCCACTTTCTAAAGTCTGGGGTTGTTCTCTTTTTTTATTTGAGAGCAGTTTCCACAACAACAACTTTTTATTTCCCTTTATTTTTCTTCAATTCAAACTTTTGCGGATTATTATTATTATTTTTTGTGATTGTAACAGACCGAGACATCATTTATAATTATTCACTTGTTTTTTATACCATTAAAAAATATTTTCCAAAGTTGGGAACACATTTTCAAATTTCAATTCATTATTATCATATTTATTCGATTGAGATGATTAAATTCCACTCAATATTTTCTTTTTGTAACTCATGGGATAATTGTAATATTGTTGGCTAAACCAATATAAATTTCATGTATGAAAATATAAACCATAATACCACCAGTATACATAGAAATAATATTTAATATTGTCACTTCCCTACCACATAGAGTTATGAACATGTTTTTCCAAAACCATCTTATCTTTCCATAAGAAAACATTTTTTGAGTCCCAAACATTATATTTTCACAAGTAATCGTCTTATCCAAATCATATTTATTCCCAAAATAATCAATATAAAAATTGGATGAATCTTTTATTTTCGAATCATTATTTTTTCAAAATTTTTAATTTATATATTTTTTGGTTTTGTCCATAGAAACTATTTTATCGTCATTTGTTTTCTTGGGAACAACATCAATTTTATTTCAATACATTAATGGATAATTTTTTATATTCTTCTCATGTTTACCCTTTCCATAATATTCATCAACATCAAAGGTATTGTTCCTAAATATTTCAACTCACTTAAAAACTATTGAAAAATTTATTAAATAAGTTTCAAATCATCTTAATTCGTTTTTGATTTTACTTTATGATGTTCATTCAAATTATTTTAATATTCAATAGACTTTATAAAAAACATATATTTTCCAGCAACTTATATTTATAATTAAGAATACATTATTGATTTATTGATTGTATAGAATTATTTATTTAATGTCATGATTTATTTTTAATGTCTTAAAATGTTTCTAATTAATTAATTAAAATCTCTCTTTAGATGGAATTATATATTGTTTTCTTCTTATTCATAACTAATACTATCAAAATTTACATTATTAACTATTGTAATAATCCTATTTTCAAAAATACAATTTGGTGAATTTTTTGACTTCAAATTCAATGTTTTAATATACATTAGTTATAGAAAAAAATAATCTCCTTTTGGGTTGGAAGTACTATTATAATTTCCCTTGGAAAAAAATATCAACATATCACCTTGTTTCTACAAAATATTTATTGAACTTCTTTCATCTTCATCATTCCTTTTTCTGGGAATTTCATAGTAAAGTGCCCAATGAATCCACACTCAAAACCTTTTAGGGGTATCTTTCATTTATACATTCATGTACCGGTTTTCAGTTTTTTAAAAAATAAGAATAAAATTTCATCATGATATTTATATAACTCATTTTTAGATTCAGTGTCACCAACATCTTTTTTTATGAATATTCGTTTATTTTCCATGCAAGGTATCCTTGAAGAAATATTATTAGTCAAATTTTAATATTATTTTCATAAATATCTCCCTTCTCAATTCATATTTGATTAGATTACTATGATGTTTATCCAATGATAAGGAATAAGGGTCTCTATATTATAAATAAAAAACTTTTACATCATCTTTTCTGGAATAATTATGACGATCATTTCAAAAATAGTTGAATCTTCCATCTTCTCACAAATACTACTTATGGAATGCACAATATCATTCACCCTTGTAAGTATGTCACCAATTGATTCAAACTCACGAATCTTATATCTTCGTACTTCAACCTCTAGATATTTATCTTTTCCTTATTTACCTTTTTATTTCCATCATAAATATTTTGCAACTTCTCCTAGATACATTCACTAGTAAAATTCCCCTTCATTATAAAGAACACACTTTCTAAAAGTGATCAGAGTGAATAATTTTTATCTCACCTTTCATTCTATAAATACTTCTAATACACAAATATAAGTGGAAAATTTTCAATAAGAGGTGGAAGTATATCTATGGGGGATTCTAAGTAATAATAACCAAGATACATAAGATACGGTATCATATTGCCTTTTTGATTTGTAATTCATTCCACCGAAGACTAGAATCCCCTTATTGGTTCGAACAATTAGAATTTTCCATAATATATTCTTTTTAAAAACATCGATAAATAGAAAATGAATGGAATATTCCTTTTAATAAAACTTGAAAATGAATAAAAAAGATAAATTTATAACCGAGATGGGGAGGGGGTGACTCAGTGTTGTATTTTTCTTCAAGGTTATCCTTCAAATAAAACAACCTTCACATACTGTTAAAGAAATATAACTTTTCTAAAAATTCACAAATACCCTAGAACATAAATATTGAAAAGGTTCAATACTCTATATGAGTATCTAATTATTGGCATGTCTTACAAATAATAAAATAACTAAAAATCCACTATAAAAAAAATATTTTTTGTGGATACAAATATCAGGAAATACCCTTACACTTGTGTCTCCATATGATCAATAAAATAATGCATGAACCTATTCTAAGATTAATGATGAAAAATTAGTTTTGTAACAAGTTAATAATTCTTCACCAGTTTCTTAAAAACATGTCACGATGATTATTAAACATATTCCGCTTTTTAATTTATTCAGAACACAAATATTCACTTCTCCGCCCAAGAGAAGGTAGAAACATACCTCTTGTACTTTGTATGAAAACACATTATATTGGCTCAGTCTGATTCTAATGCCTAATTCATCAGTCTAAAAAATTCCTAATAATATTGTCTAAAAATTTTTGTAGCGTGTTTTTTCATTCACAGAAATTTCTCTTCGATCTAGAAATTATTTTCCATTATCTCTTACTTCCACTTATTCATCCACCAAATCCTTAAGTGATCTCAATCTATCTGCATTTTGAAATTGAATCCATTATATGGTTAATTATTTTTTACTTACTCTTGTATTTAAAAGTTTTCCTAAAATTGAATATGTGGGAATATGAAAATGTTTAACCAAATAAGTGAATTCTCATATTTTGAATTTCATTTCCGTTTATGCTCAATATTTTACTTCATCAATGATTCTAAATTATATTTTGTTCTAATGAAAAAATATAAAAACATATAAAATCTTTATACTATATAGAAATTATAAATGTTTCATCAGTTTAATAAATATTTTCATTTTTATACTATTTTTCATTATGATGAAACACACAAAAAAGGACTCTCCATTATTTTTTACAATACAATCATAAAATAATCTACAATAAAAATTGTCTCAAATATTTTATAATTTATCTACTTATCATAAACATCATTGTAACATTTACGGTTTACATTAACCTTTGAAAAAACATCTTCAATAGCTTAAAAAAATTATTCCTCACTTCAATTGAATAAAAATTTATTAGGCCAATGAAAAACTGGATATGATGAAGCATATCGGCCAATGAATGATCTGTGTCATATTGTGCCTGACTGATTAGACTATATTTCATATATAATGTATTAATTTCAAGGATTGTATGATGAGTCTTCACAAAATTGGAGACAATTTACATTCGTTTCCTATTGAAAATCGTTGAATGCATTATTGATTATCTTCCAGTTGATTGGTCTCTAATCCCAACTGGTTCATTGATCCTAAAAACTCTATAATTATAAAAACATTGAACACAATAATTTTTATCTTCCTATTTTACATATCTAAATTTGATTTCATGATCATTACAATTATATATTTCTTAAATAGGATTCAAAATTCCTCTAATGGATATGTGGCACACCGTATTTTATAGACTATTGTCCATTATGAAGACATTCCTCTAGATTATCTACATCTGATGATTGATCCTTTGATTTCGATCATTGGTTTTATTAGATAGTATTATAGAATTTTATATTATTACTTTTTTAAAACATCTGAATTCAGTAACCCAAAACATCCCATACTTCAGAAAAATTCCTCATCCATGGATTCTTACAACGATGATCTGGTACCAGAATAGCACTATCATTGGACTATATTTTATTATTTAAACTCGTTCCTGTATCCTGACTACATAATTATGAAAATATAATTATGATCAACATAGAATCATATTAAATATTTTGGAATGGTATATGACTTTGCATATTTTGACCACCTTCTTTCTTTCAATTAGAATCCCAAACTATTTACACATCCCTTAAAAAAATGAACTTCTTTTCTCCTTGTTTCTTTTAAAAATATTGGTTCACATGTTTTCAGTTAAATTTTGAAATTTAGAACCTTCTTCAATATAAATAGTTATCATATTTTTATTTAATATCTGGAAATATACTCAGGCACTGATACAACTTCTCACTTAGATCAAAAAAATTAAACCTAACACAATCTGAATTAGTTAAAAACCATACCTAAATCAATCGTTAAGAACAGAATACCGAATATGAACAATTTTATTATATATAAGTCATTAAGACTACTGAGTATGATACAAAATCATATAATTATAGAAATATGAATGTTAATTATTATTTAATGAAAAATATACAAAACAAACAATAATAACATCTCTGGGAGTCCCAAAAATTCATCATACCTACTTTATCACAACACATACAGATGGATATTTACTGGAAGGGGAATTTTATTCTCTACTTAAGAGTTTTAATTGATGGGAATATTTCCCATCAGTAAAATGTCATTGTTTCACTTTAAATCCTTTATCTGTAGTTTATATATGGAATATCATTCCTTGATAGTGGTAGGCACCCCAAATTTAGCTGATAATTGGATTGTATCTAAAAAATTCCGCATTTCTTTTTCTAGGGCCCACTATGTAAGAAATGTCTAAGAATATAATAAAATTCATTAAATTATATCTAATCTCTAATGATGATTATGCACTCTTTCTTTGATCATTTCAGGGTGGACCGGGTTTTTTATTTAAACATCAAAATTATGATTTACTATGTCATAACCACGCTCTATATAATTTATATGGATTTTTGGGGGGACATTCACTAACTCACTTCATGTTATTAAATTAATTTCCTCATTATAATGGTAAGGGTACTAATGGTATATCGATTATATCTCATGTATTGAAGGCATAAAATTCCTAAGTGATCATTTTCATGATAGACCAGTTTGGCATTTAGTATAACAATTCTTCACCTTCTCCCTCTAATGATCCATAGAAAAGGATTTTTAAAGGATTATCCTATGAGTGTCTACAAATTCCCTTTCCAATCATATTTCTAGAGATATATATATGGGTTATATAGTAGGGTCAAATGAAATATATTTTATTATTTTGTTTCTCCAAGCCTATAGATGTCTGATTTTCATAGAATAGAAAAATGTTTTGATAAAAATACCACAATAACTATTCTCTAGTGATGAAATGTTTTAAACACAATGAATTGTTGATGGTTGATAGGATTTTATTAAACCACGGTTACAATGGGTGGTAATAATGTCCCCAAATCTTTGTACCAGGGTTTCTCTCTTATTTATTCTGATACCGTTATTAGTGATGTGATTATAATTTTGTGAAATTTTGTTTTTAAAATATCATGATTACTTATAAGTTTGGAATGTGAGTTTATCTCCATTGAAGGAAGTGTTTCCATGTTATATTTGTAATTTATCATATACGATGTTTGATCAACCTTTTTAGAGGCTTTATGTTGGATTATATTGTTACATCATTCCAACTAGATTCATTTTTATAAGGATTTAGAGGAAATGGGATCCCAAAAAGTAGGATAGCTAGAGTGTATAGATATAAAGCATGAGATTTGGAATAAATTGATCGTGTTTTGCTGTCCCATTATCAGATTAATCTAATAAATGGAGAACATAGTGAAATTACACACTCTTTGTTCACCCAACCAATTAATTTATATATTGGGGGTTGTTAGTGATCAGTTGAAATAGATTCCTCAAGAATTAAGACATCAACATTAGAAGAATCCATAGACTTTATCCAATTTCATGAGCCATGAAATTTAGTAGGAATAAATTTCAAATTGATAAAGAATTTCATATGTTGACTTGACTTGGATTTCATATACAACTAAGGATTATATTTTTCCTCAAATGATAAAGATTCATCTATAAATTCACATGAATATGGTGTATAATTGCATCACACAATGCTTGAAGAATTTTTTTAAGATGCTACCTCTTGAAAAATCATGGATGGATTGTTTTATTTGGCCACATTTTTTTCCATCATCAAAGCATCCCTTTAAACTTTGGTGTGAGATTATTCTACCTAATTTGGCTATATTTATCGCTTCAAGTATGCATTACTAAGTGTTGGATGATCTATTAAAATATTATCAACTAATGAATGATTAATTCAAGGGTGATACAGATAATGACTAATGCATGTATATGTCTTCTAGATGATAATGAATATCACTTGTTCATCATAAATAAATTGGTTTCACTAACCTATATATCATGCATTCCTCACTATATGATGGATTTCTCCATGTTTCTTGGACAAGGGGATCTTATGATTTCAAAAATTTGTTATCACTACTGGTAGTACCATCAATACGAATGAAAATATAAGGGAAAATGCTATTGTGGCCCAATATTAATGTTAATTAAGGATACCTATGACATATTCCATGAGGATCACCATTACACTGGATAGATCTTGGTGCATCATGGGTACGACAGTCTTATCGATTTATCTTTCATTTTTTGGTAATATTTCCTTTTCTCTTGTCATGGGAAGATTTATCATGTTTATCTTGATATCACCATGATAAAGACCATCATGGTGGGAATTTTAGGGAACTCCTCTATTGTTAATTGTACTCAAATATGGGGGAGGAAATTTAAAACTATAGAAAATTTTCCATTATAATGATAAATTATAACATTCTAATACCATTAATGAATGATTTTCCTGGACATTAAAAACAAATTTTTTTAGGGTATGGATATAATTTTGGTCGTTGACATTGGTCTTCCTTTGATGAAAATATTTCTCAGATGATATATGGTGGGATGTGGGAGTAGTGTATTATTCAAAATCTATTTCATATGTAAGGTTATTATTATTTGACTCTATGATATTTAAAATTCATACATAAATTCTTGATATATAAATACCTTCTTTTCACAATTTCAGGATTAATTATTTCTTAAACATATAATGGTACTATCAGATTTGGAAGGACACTATAATTTTTGGATTACATGGAAAAGAATCCAAAATATAAATGATTTCAAAAAAAAATAAGGCTTCTCATGGTGTTGGATATATATGGGATGCTTCTGGGAGTGGAAAATGAAAAAAATAGATGAAATAGATGTTCAAGTGCTAGAGAATGGAGATTTGAATAATGAACAAAGTTTATGATGTATAAAGATTAATATATGCAATGTAATGATAATATGTGAAGTGAAAAAACAATCCAATAATAGCTGGATTCAACACTTTTAGATCATGTCACCCACTTTTATGCCCTGAAATCTGATGAGCAGATCCAATATAGAGTTTTTTTTAAACACTGAATTCCATGGAACCTTCTTCTTCACAACAGGGATGACCATGAAAACCCAAGATTATCCCAGATGAACTATGAGATAAATTATTGATGAATTAAATTAAACCAAATCATTATGAGGGATGATAAAAATTGGGTTGTTGTGCTACTATAAAGGATATATCAAGACACCTGAGGTTATGGTGAGAATATTTTTTGTGATGGTTCTTCATCATTATTCGTATCGGTTTTTATTTCACATATTCTTTTAATTCATCCCTTCCCCCTTAGAATCTCATCACTAGGATGAGGGGTTAACTCCCTGCATGTGAAAGGGTCATGCATCGTATAGGGGGATGATCAATTTAATTTATATTTCGATATAAATTTTCATGTTTGATTGTTTCGATTAATTGTTATTCATCTCCAAACTCTAACTTTTTTTCTCTCTCATAACCATTGAGAACAATATATGTAGAGACACATTTTTCTAATTTCAAAAATTGTTACCCAAAATTAGGAAAATCCAGTAACACATTGATTTTAATTACGTTTAAAAATAGTAGTGATAAAACTCAATTTATTAATAACCTTAATTAATAAACCATGGGATAATGGGTATTTTCACATTATGGAGGGGTTCGATGACAATTGGTTTTACCTCATATCATCTCTGACACCGCAGATGAATTAATAATTAAAATTCATTATCAAACTATTGTTAAACACAAGAACTAAAAAACCCTTGAATTCCTTAAAACATTATATTCAAAACCAATATTCTTTACCCTAATATTTTTATTCAAAAAACTATATTAAAAAAATATTTTTTATTTCATTAGTGAAATCATTTTAGTAAAATTATTTATTATGAAAAACCAAATAAAATAATTGCAGAGTCTTTATTAGGTTAAATATTTAACTTTTCAAAAACTAATTTTCTAATTAATTAACTTCAATTTTTTATACGTCAAAAAATTAGCTTTTTATCCCCAGATTGAATTGATTATGCCCCACATGACATCAAAATAGTATTAATTATTTGGGAGGTTTTAAAAGTAAATCTTATGTATTTAAATTTATGTTTTAGTTTTTTTATATTATCTCTCTACTTATAGACGGTGTGTTATACAGAAATTTCAGAATATTAATCTTAATATATGATCAAAACATGTCTGAATAATGATAATATGTCTTTAGCTTGGTTCCCAATATTGATAAAATCTTAAGGTATAATAAATAATATGAGACCATAGCTAGTAAAGAAAACCATAACTTTAATTATTTACTATGAAGAGATTAAGGTTTGTGTAGACATAGAAATTATGAATGGTATTTAATCCCAGGTTCGAAAAAGATAATTATTGTTCCACCAATTGTAGTAAATCACTTCAAGATAAAACATGTGACTATTATGATGATTTCAAAATGGAAATTTTTTTTTGTAATACCTCATGTAGACTTGCACACACATCTAGGAAACATCCATATTATATGTGAAAAAATTTTGTACTAGAATTTTCTAAGTGGAACATTGAGGTTCTGAATCATCCTAATTTATTTAATAGATCGACCACAAAATTTGGTCCAAATTTTCACAGTGCATTCCATTAATAATGGGATGAGATGGAAATAAATTTTATAACCCCTAATGTCGAAGTAAATGGATATTTGGATAAGTATTTAAATTTCAAATCAGTGAAGAGAAAAATATCTCTACACATCTTCAGAATATTACCAATATATTCTTGAAAATTTATTAATCATGAAATAAATATTTGGAAGTTAACACAAACATTCCCTCAAGGTCTTACAAAAATAAAACATGTCTATTTTAGATATTATAAATATAGGATCACTAATGATGAATTCATCTAAGTGAGGTACAATCTATTGAGAAATATGGTATGAAAAAACATCCTATGAAATTCATATGGATCATAATAAAAAGGCAAATACACAGTAAGACACAACAGTTGGATAGTAGTGCAAATGGAATCCTGAATGGAGATGATGGATATGTTTAAGGTAAAACAATAACAATACCCATATATATGTTTAGAAAAAGTAAGTTATGATAAATATAACATTTCGAATAATTTTTAGGGTTTGTGGGAACAAGAATCAGTGAATGGATATCAATATAGGGAACCATGTTTTCAATAACTACATGGACCATCATTGTTGATCTGAGTCCACTTTCTTTTGTACAACAGAAAATTAAAATTTCACTCCCAAAATAACTTTTTAGTAAAAGTGAGAAACCATCCATAAAATACACAAATGATGAAAGAGGAAATAAAAATAAGAGTTGAAAATGGTGGACTAAATAATTAAGTCTGAAAGCCTCCACAATAATAAGGACACCACACCATAGGGGGAGGGAAATGTATAAGACTAGGAAAAGAGGAGTGAATTTCTGGTATCCTTTAATGAAATAAAATCACAAATTCAATTACCTTAACACAAACAATGGATACTTTTTATCTTGTTCATGAAAAATTACTTTCAGTTTTTGATCTTGAACATAGTTTTTCATGGAGGGGAAATGGTACTATTGAGTGAATTAGATATGATCATCGAATCAGACTTCCCCACTAATAATGAAATGGATTTATATAATAAAAAGACAATGATACTATGAATTTAATTTTATTCCACATGAATAGAGTCTCTATATCCATATAATGGAAAGAATACAAGGATCATAGAATTTGTTTTTCAAAAAAACACTACCTCATCATGTGTAACAATTTATTCATAAGCAATCGGAATTGAGGTTGAGGCCCTTAATGAGAGAATAAAAGTAAATCTAGTTACCCTATGATGCATGAGGGAGGGATGGGAATGGTTACACATTAAAATAATATATATCTAAGAGGGATAATCCTCCCACTTCTTTAGAGAACACAATATTATGGGTCCTGATGTATGTCCCTAGAAATCAATGTTCTCCCTATAGAGAGGAGACCATTTTGTAAGACCATATTTCTTAAATCCTGGATACACTGAAATCTAGTTGAAATTAGTAGGGTATGGCCCTTCCTCTCTTGATTTTTTTTACCATGTATTCATATGAAAAGTTGAAGAAAAAATTCAATAGAATCCAATAGTGGTATAAAATTATTGAATTTTCAAAAATATATCCACATTAACTTGGATCATTGACAATGAAAAAAGTGGTACATTGTAGTTTCATCTTTATGAACCTAGTAGAATGAACAACTGATGTCTAGGAGAATACATTTAATTTTAAATTAGACATTAATAAATTTTTAATGGTTTCAGTTTCACCAGATAATAAATTTGTATTTAGAGATAATATGCTTTCACTATTAGAGGTCTCTCTGGACAGTTAGATTATAAGAATCTTTAAGAGTATATTGGTAAGATTTTTCAGAGATTATAATTGATGGAGGTACTGTGATGAATCACATATCACGAACATTCTATAATCTCATGTCACTATAAATCATATTTTGGTTTGGATATGAGATAACCTATATGATGGAGTGTATAGACTAGTTGATTTCACTGCCATGTCTAGAGTCAGAAATACTAGATATCCCAACACAGATCTCACCCAATCATTGTCCCATGAATTTATATATCCCTATCCAAAATCTAGAATGTATGGTTATGTAGATATGGAATGTGATATAGTATAGGTCTCCATATGTATGATGTTCTTCCCCTATGAGTTTCCAAATCCTTACCATAAGTAACAATGAAAAACCAATTACAAATGGATTTCCTTCAATAAAATCCCAAGAAATATTTCATAGGGGAAATTAAATCATATCTATGTTGTTACTCACATTAATTCCCCCCCCCCATATTAGTTGGTCGAGATAGTCTATTCCAATAATCCAATTTGAATTTCCCATTCAGGATGAGCATACCGATTGAATGAAGTCATGAGACTCTCAATATCTTAATGAATTTTATTGGGTTACATTGTAATGGAGATAATGTGCCTGAGAGTAGATGTAAAAATGAAATTGAAAAGGGTAATATTTCTCTCAAATAATAGAAAGTAGTTTTTCTAATTCATAATACGGTTGGAGATTCTTCAAAAACCCCTTCATAGTGGAAGATACATAGTCTTCCAAGAGAAATAGCTTCACCAATATAATCTAATTGAAGGTCCCATATATGTATTCCCATTTTTATTTAACAAGATTCACTCATCTTTCTAGGCATGAGGAGGATATATTAATTCAAATATTGACATAGTTAATGATTTTCCTTATCCACTATTAGCATTCATCCATGATTTTATTAAATCCTTTGGTGGAACAACTGAAAACATTGAAAAAAATGACATATAATCTAAAAATAAAAGGTTGTATAATAATAAAAATTATAAAATTAAGTCAAAGGGTTGGATTACACTAAAATGAATTCAATAATCAAAATTCCTACTAAGATATTATTGTATAATAATGAATATTATTGAAGATAGTGGATCAAATTGACTCACTCCCCCTAACTAAATTGAGGAAACAAGAAGACCATCCCATGAAAATAATATAGAAGCATGGTGACCTATAATAGAAAAAGAAAAGGTCCCCCACCCAATCAGAGAAATCCATATGCCTCATCATATGTAAAATGAAATTTCATTCAATTATATAATAGGATTTTTTTTCAAATCCCCCATAATAATGATATTGAAGACCATAATGTTCTTTTTAATATCATATATCATCTCTTGGGATATACAAATTGCACTCTAAAATGATCTAACTTTGATGTAGCGATGTAGTTCACTTGGTATCCAGTTTTGTATGTAGTAGTAATGCCTCGAGTTAATAATGAAATATGTAATATTTTAAGGGAAATTACACATGATTATATGAGTAAATTGTTTCATATATGATGGTTAATTCTCTTTAAGAATAAGAACCATCACTATATTAAATGAAACCCTATCAAAATCTATACAGTTGAATATGTCTTGGATGGAACTAACCAAGACAACCCTTGATTATTTCTTTGTCAGAAAAATAAAATCATCTTAAGAAATCATGGGATTCATTAATGGATTCGTTGTAGAAGGATCCAATAGCTTTTCATGTTTCCTTATAATCAGGGTAACTCTCAAAGATGGATGTTACATGTGATGAGACCACAAGTGTAATTGTGTTAACTATGTTAGTATGATTGTCCAGAAAACCATTCCCCATGCACATGTTAGAGAAACCATGTAAAGAGGCGATATAAAAATCAAACATACCAAACATCCCCTCTGGATCACTAGTGAAATATTTGTCATCCAAACTAATTTTTGGTATGTTTAAGCATCTCTTATAATTTTAAGAATGCATTATATTATTAATTATTTATGTCTATTTCCATGATATTGGAGGATTTTGATCTTTCATGAACCAATATCCCATGATCCAATATAATTTCATTATGTTGGATCTTCTATATGGAAAGAGAATTAATGGAATCAACATCCCATTCATCTTAATTTCTACCATCCTCAATTTCATTACTAGTTTTAATAGAATACAGATTTTAGAATAGAACGAACAAGATTTATTCCAAGAGGATAAGTTTCTATTAAGTTGTTGAATAATTCTGTGTATGAAAATCCATAATCCCTCTGACATAGATATAGCCTAGTGTTTTGGAACCAACTGATTGAATATGGACTGGATATTTCAGTGGTCGTAGAAGAATAAATGATTGTTTCTATATAACATTTTTTTTTGAATTTTATGATGATAGGGGAAGAATCTATAGGTTCTAAAACTAGACAGTAAACCCATTAATTGCGGAAAAATATATAAAATATATATTTTAATGGAAATAATATAATTGGAAGCATGTATGGTAGTTTCCACATTTATTGTTTTACCATGTCAACTTTTCACTATAGAATACCATATCTAGAATGCCCTTCCATGCTAAAAAAGATGAGATATTTGGAATATCAATTTGAGGGTAAGGGAATCCAATATTCAACTTATATGGTTCCATAAAAGCATTAAAATCACTCCAACCATCTAGGTAAATCATCTAGGATTGAATGATTCATGATCACACAATATGTTTTCTGTTGAAAAACTACACAGCATAAATAACAGAAATGATGACCTCTAAGTGAGCCGGATATTCTTTTACTAAAAAATTTTGATAAGAATATTCAAGATTCCCCATTAAGACATATGGTTTACAAAAAATATATATGTGGTGGTTGTTGATTTCATATGTAATAAAACTTCACATAACAAATTTATGTTAAAAATAACCAATAATAGAATAATGTTTTTTCAATTCCAGAACCATGACGAGAGAGTATTTGTGGGTGTAATTCTCTTTGGAAATAGTGTTCATATTCACTCAAGAACCTAGGAATCAAGTATTCTATTTGATGTATGATATCATTGAAATAGGGTGTGCCTAGTTTTGGACCCTGGTGTGGGATCGATATTTTCTTTTAAATGAGAGAAAGAAGATGATAGTCTCTATCTAGAAACAATGAAGACCACACTAAATAGAAAAAATAGGAAGAAGTAGATTCCAAGGATAATGTACTAAATAATGAGAAGAAACCTCACTATGGTGGGGGACTGTAATAGCTATAGAGATTTGGGATTTTTGGATAATATGGAAATACATGTTATTAGCTTGATGTAAAACCCTAATAAATGTTTAGAGGACATTGGTATTTGTGTGATGAGTGTAGGGATAATGATTATGAAGGGATGATGGAGTACCACTAGAATGTGTTCTCTTATGAATTGGAATCATTATCATAATACAATCATATGATCTACTGGGTAGCCTATGTAAAATAAGTAATAAAATCTAAGAATAGTTTAAACAAAGTAATGACCATATTTTTACCAGTTGGAAGAGGGGTTGGAAGGATATGAAGGAGTGATAAATGGTGATGAAGTCACAAAATCTTTATAAAACCCCACAGTCAAATTGATGATCATGCTATATCCAAAGATCACCATAGAAAAATATTTATAACTATTAAAGAAACCGTGCTAATGTGGTGCTTCTGGATAACAATGAATCTTTCTTCACGTTAATATACATTTTCTTTATTGTTGATAGGATACATAGAACCAATAAGTGAATGATAAATCTGATTATTTCCATATTTACACAGTTACCTCAACCCATTGAAGAATCGGTGAAGGATGAGAAGAATTACGGTACAAAGAGATGCATATATGTGCCACTGTTGAGTTCTTAAATCATAGAGTGAAATCACCGACAAATATAAATTCACAATGTGTGATACCCATTTATTTGAGGAAGGAGATGGTGTTAAATGGGAGTGGGAGATAGGGTAAATTTATCCACACTACTACTAGAGGGTATTCTCTATGATGTTGATCAAATATAAATTATTAGAGAAGATAAAACTGCCACCAGCTAGCATATATTCAGTTATGAGTCTAGGACTTGAAAGCATCTTGTCCAGAGGAATGATGGAATAAAAAATTTCTTATTCAGATTGGAAACATTGGAAGGACACACCAAACCAAAATATTTCATTATATCGTGGACCAAAAAGGGATAACTTATCAATTCTAAAACAAGCCACCAATAGTAATCATGGAGAGAATTATATTCCTCAATGGATGATCATTGAAAATATAGGATCTAAGAACCATCCACTGAGATAGTTTGGAAAGAATCCGGGGAAATAATAGTAAACTGGGGGATGATGGGCCATGAAGGATTGGTCTTGGTTAAAACATCATAAAAAACTTGTCATGAGAGGGTATAAAACTAAATGATCAAGGATCTAAATCTAGGGATGAACCCAGATAAGTAGTGTTTAGTAGAGGGTAAATTGGTGAAAATGACTCCCTATATGAAATCAACAGTGTATCTTCCCCCAGAGTGCGAGCTGAAGGAACAATAATAGTCATTACATCTTGAAATAGTGGAGGAGTGTACCATGCATTCTCCATCATAGTGGAATTCTTCAAATAATGAAGGAACTACACAAACGGTCAAAGTGTTTTAATAAAGGATATAATGGATATGTTAAGGGATAATATGGATTCACATTTTAACCTCAAATACTAAGAAGAAAATATCATTGATTATCTTAGAGGTAGGAAAATAAAAATACTTCTAGGATTCCCCAATATGCACCCATGAGCGTACATATATATCAGGGTTCTATGTAGTGTAAAAAACAAGGAACACCTTGAAAAAGAATTATAAAATATATGATATAAGGTGAAAATTAAACTTATGACCTTTAAAAAAATGAGGAATGAGCATTTAATAAAAAATAAGCGGGATAAGAACACTATAGTAGAAGATGAAGAAACCTTTTCTATAACACAAAATATTAAGATAAGATCTATGCAAAAAAAGAAATTTTTTAGAATATTTTTAGAAAATTAATATTAATATACCTTTTGAATATACCAAGACTAGCATGACGATATATAAAAAATTCCTGAAAGAGCTAGTGACCAATAAGATGAATTTAGAGTGAATTAGTAACATTCCACTCAGACTGGAGGGTTTAGTAGTGCTAACAATGGACCCACCAAAGAATAAAAAAGTCACTAGTATTTTTTCTTCTATGTATTTATTTGGGATAATACATTTAAAATTTATTTATGGGATATGTGTGATTTTGTTTCAACATCATGTAATACACCACATTCAGTAGCCTAGTATTGGATGGGCTGAATACCACAATAGATTCACTTTAATTAGAATACTAAATGGTAAAATTACCATGACATCTAATAATGAAATTTATATCCAAGACAAAAATTTATACTTCCCAATTTATTTTCTAGTAGTGGATATAGTTGAGGATGAAAATATGATCATTTTGGGATCAAAATTCAAGGTAATAGGTTAAGCACTTCTAGACATAAGAAATTGGGACCTTTTTCTGAGAAATTGTTGCAAGAAAGTAATTTTTAGTATCTATCAAGAAATAAAAAAATTTAATTCTTGAGTAGATGATGATCTAGGTGATGTCAAAATACCTATAGTTGAATATATTAATGAGGGTGAAAAAGTATATGAGGTAGATAACATCGTACAAGTGGGAATTCAAATTACAAATAATGAAAAGAAGTAAATGATGCTGAAATATCATACCACCAAAATAGTAGGCGAAGATAATATATTATGTTTAAAAAAGTGTTAAAAGTATAAATGTTAGATGAAATTACATTTAGTTCATCATGATCAATGAATGAATGGGTAATTGTCCCAATAGAAATCGAGTGTATGTTGTTAGTATGAATATTTAAGGTAATGAAACATAAAGAATTGGGATTGTTTTAGGTGGACATGTCATAGATAAGATCATTTATGAACCTCAAATACGTAATTCATTACCAATAATTCATCACATAAGATAAAATCAAATATATATAGTTTCGAGCCAACAAATTTAATCAAAATAATATCCAAGTGGAAAACTATGTTTTTCAATTTTATATATTCATTTTTCTTCTTGATGTGAATTCAATATTTTCAAAATCATTCAAATTTCATTAATAATGGAATTTAATTTTAACATCATATTTTTATTTTAATAGGCAATTCAGAAAATATTATGAAGCATGGTAAGAAGCTGCATGACCAACTCATGTCATGAAATCCATTAACATTATGAAATATATGAAATCAAATTTATGATATATATTCACATTGTCGATATAGTATTTGTAGAATAGACTTGGATGACTTAAAAACATCATTGAAATTGGATTAAAGATTTCAATTCTGTGTTTTTTTATTTATATTATGCACCATTAACTATTTATGAAATTTGAACTTCTAATTTTACACACTTATAGAATTTATAATTCAAATAATTGATCTAGGATATATATAACAACCTAGTATATTTACCATTCTTTTATTTTAAAATTATTTTCACGTAAATTTAAATGATGAAAATGGGGAAAATATTTAGTAGTGATATACATGTACTTTTTTATTTAGAGAATTAGGATTAAGGGGATAATTTTAATTTTAGTAAGTGAAAGTTTTCAATGATTTTTTTTTATTTTTTTATTTTTTTATTTTTATTAAATAGATTTATTATTGTTTTCAATTTTTATGATTTATTTTCCCAACCATTCATCTCATTCCGGATATTATTTTATTAGAAGAATATTTCCCGTTCAGTAAATAAATTTTTTTTATGTGAATCATAGGAATGTCATTCCTCAATATATTTGATTTCATCTTGTAAATATATGATTTCATAATGTCACATTAAATATGATTTCAGTATCGTTTTTAATCCCTAATCCTAAGACACACCTTATAATAATCCAATTCATACCCATAAAATCCTTGAAAATCCTTTCTAGGAATGATATGAGTTATAAACCCATTATTTCCTTTTCTATTATCCTCGAATATTTAGAATGATTACCACATTAATATATAGGGGGAATGGAACTGGTGTAAGGGATTAAAAAATATAATAATAAGTGAGGGGGTAATTTAATTAGATTTTGGAAATCCACAAATTTAGTTAATTCACTTTATAACCTCTAATAAAATAAAGTATGGTTCGTGTCTTAGTAAATTACAAAATAACTATTTCTTTACTAGTGATATTGTTATAACTATTTGAATCAGTGTTTTAAGGAGATCAATTGTGGTTTCATGGTGTCCTATAATATTTTGTACTAGAAAAACTATTTAAAAAGAAGAATTAAAAAATAACTGAAAAGGGTGTTTTATTTATTTATTTTCATTACATTATATCCTACATTGAGAAAATGTGGGGAGAGAATATTTTTTTTGAGATATGTTTGATTATCATGCAGTGTGCCTTAGTAACAAGCCACAATTTTTTAATTTACATATTTTACATATTTCACCTCTATTCCATGAACCATACTGTAATTTAGTTCTATATGGTGAATCCCAAATGATTATTTGTGATTTGACTATTTGCAGTGAAGAATGAAAATGCATCGAATGATTCTGATATGAAGCACGATTTGGGGTATGTGTATAAATCCACTATCATTTGTACCATGATGGTGAACATAAACAGTCAAGAGATGTAAATTAAAAATGGAATTAATGTAAAAAAAGTATTGATAAATAAAATATATAAATTAGAATTCGTTGCACTTTTAAATGAATAAATATAAAAATACTTGGTTGAAATGTTTATTTGAAAAGTGTGGTATTAATGAATTTACATGTTTGATGACCAAACAATTAAATTTCCAATTTAATAAATTTAATTTGTATTAATTTAATTCAATTCATTATAGAGTGAGTAACCATTGTAGTCTATTTATATTCTAATCATGGTGAAATGTTTGAATTCCAGTTTGGTGAATTTGACAGGTACATTTCATGCACACTTATTTTATATATAAATAAGTTCATTTTTTGTAATTAAATTATCAGTTATTGTATTTGAATATAATTTTTTTTCATGTTTGGTATGATTTTATAATTTAAGTATTTTTAGGAAAACAATATGAAATAGTAACCATTCTCACAAAAATAAGGGTTCCCATGATTATGGATGCCTATGGGAAACTTTTAGGGGTTAAAACTAAAGAACCAAGTTGAAATGGATGCTTTAATGATGGATATTATAGATTCATGTTTTGAATCATGTTTTGGATGTAAACATTTACTATACATGAACCTAAGATAGGAAATAAAGTGATAAAAATGCATAACAGGTTTGGTTGACACATTCATGATGTGACACCATGTTTTATGTCATGAAAGTTCCCGGGAATACACAGTAAGGAATATTTTTAATGATCAATTCCATGAAATATTTTTCTTCATGATATGAATGACCATAAATTGTTGGGATTAAACCTATATGATTTATGGGTCTTGTTAATGATGACTTAAATTAAACCCAATCTCCTTTAATAATGTAAATATATTGTTTTTGAGATGCTATAATGGATCGACACAGAGATAAAATCCTAGGGTGTGAGGAATCATTGTAAAGGTCCCTTTCCATCATACAAATTCATGTTTAATTTATTTATTGTTTTATTTCTATCCTTCCCCATACTCATTTATCTCTATGATTATGGGGTAACACACTCCATGTTCTACGGTGATGTAGATGAAGAGGGAAGGTACCATTAGATTTATAATTCTATATTTTATTTAGGTTTGATCATCACAATTAATTGAACTACATCTCAAATTTTTTTATTTATATTTCTAGTGAAAAACGATAATATAATCGCAAATTTTAATTTTATGAAATTTACGAACCGATTACCCTATATTAGGCATGACCATATTCATGTTTGGTTTAATTAGGTTTAAAATGGCATCAGTGCAATCTCTATTTCACAATAAACTAAATTACCTAAATATAGTACAAGAGGGATTATTACATTTATGAGGAGATAACATAACCATTGGTTTTACCTCATATTTACTTTTTCATGACCCATAATTTAACAATTTAAATTCTTTATCCAACATCACCTAAACCCTAAAACTAAAAAACCTTAGCACACATTCAAACTAGATCGTCAAAAACAAACTCTATAACCCTATTTTCCTTAACTCTAAACCATCATCAAATCCCAAATTTATATACTTTATTTTTTTCATCAATTAAATTTTAAAAAAATACTGTCCCTTAAAATCATTTAAAATTATTTGATCTATCTCGGCGGTCTTGAAATTTTATGTTTTCACATATAATTTTTTTAATTAATTAGCTTTAATTATTTCAGACTTAATAAATTATTTTTGTTTAACCATATGTGGAAATATTTACTACCCATGTGTTACAAATATCATGTTTTCATTAGAATATATCAGTGAGATTTTGAAAGATTGAAATGAATACGAGCCAACCCTGAAGTTTCCATTGATGTGGGCCAATTATCTCCACCTAGAGTGGGAATATGTGCCCAAAATTGTTTTTCCTTACTGGGAAATATAAACTATGTGACAAGAAATGTGTTCAGGCTCCTGAGTATTTCCTAAGGTAATTTGATTATATTATCATGTGATATGGGATGGAATATGTGTCTGACCCCTTAAAATCACCAATATATATTGATGATAATCATTTTCTTACACTAGAATGATTTTATTTATGTTTTATTTGATGTGAACAGGGATATAAGAATGACTATACGTTTCTCCTAAGAGATTCTAATGGCATCCTATAGCGGTAAGAGGGATATGTTCATACTCTTTAGATGGACGAAGGATACCATCCTAGTCTTGTATTCTTGTTTTCATTAATATATATAGATGATCTCTATATGGTGAGGATTTATATTTTATCTACCCACTAGTTTAATCTAGGATATTATAAAATGTTTACTCAAATTATTATAGAGTACACTAGAAATAAAGATGATTGGGGGAAAGCATATAGCTTTATCCTCTGTTAGGCAGTAGTATATGTTTATGTGGTTCCATTTGTTGTTCCAAAGTGTGTTAGATGAATTACTAGGTATGAATGGGGATATGGTCATACATACAGGTTACCAAAAAATAATGATGGATGAATTATTCAGTAGAAGTGTGTATATGATACCACATTCTCTGATCTATGGCTCGATACCACTAGAAATATATTCATTATTATCTGGTCTTGGTAAATAAATTAGGGATCTCATAGGTGGCTCCCACAATAAGATGATGAGTTGTTGATGTCACACATTGATTAGGATGTAAGTGGTTGATAGAAGACCTGTTTCCGAACACCAAAATAGGGGTCAAGACATCGTCAACATCCTAATAATCCACCCTATGATAAAGGAGTTTCTTGTATTGATGTTCCAATGAGATACTCTCTATTTGGTTCAGAAATGTGAGAAATATTTCAAGAGTTATTCAACAACACTCATCATTATACAAATGGTTTCTTAGAATTCATTTTGATTAGGTCTTCACCGAAAACATGAAGTGTTAAGATTAAAAACAATTATGTGGTAATTATAAAATATTGATATCATTACATTTCATTATAGATATTACTCCAGTGACAAAACCTATCAATTTTATAAGGTCCAATATTTGGTTTTAGTTTAGGAAAATGTCTATCACTCAGGTGAAAACATGAAATTGAATTCAATAAATTTTTTGAGTCATCCCAATATATATTAATAAATATTATCAAGTAACACCATTAAGATACATCATAGATAAAATTAATGTTCGACCAATCTCTATAATTTTTTGAGGATCCATGCTAGGATAAGCATTTTTTACATAACACAAAGAAACAATTTTTTTTGTATTTTGTTATGAAAGGATAACATAGTTGAAATATTAACATTGGATTCAAAAATATTCATTTCTAATAGGAATCCGCAATACATCTAGTGTCTAGGAGGGATTGACATGGAAATATCATGGCCATATATTTCAATAGTTTTTGGTGGATAGGTTTTGTACTAGTGAAACATTTGGTTGTATAGTCTTCAATATAGAGGGATTTTGGGATCATCACACAATTTTCAAGGGATTGTTTCCATCTACTGGATTCATTTATATATTTAAGGGATGTTCATGAATCCTCTCCATGTACAAATGTATAATATTTTATGCATGTACCAGTAGTTTCTTGTTAACATGTATTGATGTGAACATATGTATAAATAAAAAATCCTCCATAATTTTTATTTAGTAGTCATTTCTGGTTAATTTTACGGGACTATGGTTTAAATCCACACAGCTTAGAACTATGTAGTTTATCACCATCCAATAAAGGGGTAGGTGTGGGTGGTATCATGATTGAGCACTTGAATGGGGATTTCTATTTATCCTCTAGAAAGGAATCTGAACTAATGTAGTTTAGTTCCCTTTAACATGAAATATAATACCGATTAAGGTTATCTCACGTGGATCCATCCATGTAGTTTAACATTGTGTAAAATTGGAGACTATGAAAAATATGCCAATGATGGATAGTGTGAAACATACACATGAGATATGCTTTCTGGTTATCTTAAATGGGAATATTTCCCAATGACAAAGAATTTACAGAATTATTAAAAACAATATGGGTCTCCTTGTATTTTATTCATCATAATATTACCTCATTCTAAAAATATGATATTTACTAGAGGGAAAATGTTTCTCTTGGTGAAGGGTTTACAGTTTCATCTTGAATAGGATTCAATGAGTGGACTCACAATATTTTAGGTAATTTGTACTAATTAGGATAGATATAAGAGGCTTTTTATGGAATATTTTCCCACTAGAATGAATTTCAAGAGTGGGAGATGTTGGGTTTAAACATCTAAGAGGTGACCTAAATATCATGTTTGATAGGAATAAAATCCCATATAGTATGTGGTGTAATATTTATGGTCATATAGTAGGATAATAACATTGAATTTAGCATCACTTTCCAATAATGTTTTCATTTATTTTTACATTGTATTTATATGAATTTTTTTAATAATTTACGCTTATTTTGCGGGGAAATATATGACATCATTGGTGTGAAAAAATAGGATTCAACAAGGCTTACTTTTAATAGAGAATATAGGCAAACAAAAAATAGAAAGAAAATTAATTATGATAATGGAATGATTAAATCAAATATTTAATACCACATGATTCATGATTGGTATAAATATAATAGATAATATTATATAGCACGCATTATATGAGAGTGCATAATCAGATTAAAATTGAGATTATTATTTATATCATAAATTTACTAATATCTCAGTCTCATTGGTTATATAAATAAATGAACACATATTAGTTCATATACATAAAGCGGAATAAAATCATATCTTCTTCTGATCTTATGATAGGTAAAAAATGATATAGATGTTGCAAAAATATGGAATTCTTCTATAAATTATATACCATTACTCCAGGGGAGACTATAAGGGGAATATGTCCCTTCATGGTTGGTATTTTGTGGATTATAAATTATATATTTGGTTTTCAGAATATTATTGATCAATTAGAAGAGAATAAATCCATAATTATTAATGAGATACAACTCTAGTATCTTATTGATTGGGAATTTTATTCGCAATGGAATCCATTATTTTTATTCATATATTGTTTTATCCAATATGGGAGGATTATTCCATATGTTTTTCTTATAAATTGAATCCACAATCCATGTGGTACATAAGAGTGTGAATATATCAATCATGTAGATATGGTTGCTTCAAGGAGGCCTTGATAATATAATATTTATGTTGGAGACTTGGGAAAATGTTTAATTTACCATTGATTTCTTTGTATGGGTAAAATCTAGATATATAATAAAAAAAGATTGGTTATTCTTGTAAGAGAAAACATGGGTATTATCTATAATGATTGTGAGAATAATGAATTCTATTAGTGTGGATGAGAAATAGATTTTTCAAAAATTGAGGGTGAGAAACAAGCTTCACACTAGTGAGGGTGACCAGGAGTCTTTAACCTAATGATAATCATGTGAATTGTAACCCTAATGATAGTAGTGAGAGATGAAATTTTCTGATACTAAACATGTGAAAATATTCTCCCTAGTTGTAAGGGGTTTTAGTAGCATCCTACTGGTACTTGAGAGAGTTGATATTTTAGGAATGTGAAATTTCGGAAATATTCACCCTACTTGTAAGGGGTCTCCACAATTTTCAATTGATATTTGGGGCATATGTTTTTTTCCTAAAGAGGGTCCTTCTCCCTAGTATTGATAAATCAGATAATAAGTGGTAAATTGTAAAGCTTTTGAAGAATCTAAACACTTGGAAATATTACCCACTATATATTTTTGGTTTCAAGCCCTTGATTTTTTCATAATGTAGATGCATAAATGTAATTGACTGTTGTGAATGATACTGGGGTGAACATTTCTTTATGTTATCACTTAATATTCAAAAAGGTCCAAAATCAGGAGGATAAGGGTCCTTTTATAGAAAATTTAGTACCCTGTGTAAAGGTTGTTTGTTTCCCATGTAGGGAATGGAACTATGATGTGCACATATAGATGGTTCACACAGGTAGAAATAAGTGCATATTTTGGGTTAAGTTTGAGGGTTTGGGATACATTATGATTCCTTTGTTAGAATATTCCTTCAATATTTTTTTGAGGCTTTCATCCTTGATTAATATATTTATCCATTTATAATAGTCGAAGACCACCAACATGAAAAAGACAACCATAATTTGATTCTATGGATAACAAATTTTTGTCTTTTTAGGCACCAAGGTTATATGGATTGGTACTTCCATGGAATGGTTTGATGATGTAATAAAAGAATAATTATATTTTAAGTACAAAAACTATGTTGGATCAAATTTAGTTCTTTCCATAGGAAAATTCATTATAATCAATCAATTATGACTAATTTCTTACAAAAATCACTCATAGTTTCCATGTGTTCAATATAATTTGGAAAAAATAGATTGAATCTTAGGGGCACTTGGAATTTATAAATAACCCTAAAACACACTATTTCACAACATAATAAGAATTTATCACACAACTATTGTAACACCCGAGACTTTTATGTTATATAAATCATCAAAGGAATCTTTTTCTACACAACACTTGCTTGGCTTGCTTTACACGCAATCGCGACCTTCCTCGATAGCTTGCGTCGTACGCAATACCGAGTTTCACTAAACAACAATATGCTATTAAAACTAGCTGTTATGAATAGTAATAACCACTTTTTGAAATTTTATAAATTTTATTTTTCAAAATAGACTTCATTTTTGGACTTAGAATATCGAAATTAGCCTAGGGTGAAATTTTGGTATTTTTCTGAAAACTTTCAATTTTTGATGAATAGTGAAACCACTAAGTGGTAGGTTAAAAACTGAATTTTTCATAAAACATAATTTTACTGCTTATGTGAATGGAATTTCAAAAATTTGACAGACACGGTTGATATCACTAAGTAAAATGTGGTTCAATGAGATAAAAATAATTTTTTGGTGAATAGTAACTTTTTACTTTTTTTACTGCGGTTAATAGTAAATAGGGTAACTAAGGGTAAATATGATATTAATATTACCCTAACACATGTCCTAATTCTATTGGAAAAGTGTAATTCTACCAAAAACAAACTTAGGAATACAATATGACCATTTAGGCCCACTTGGATTAGATTAGGACATTTATTATTAATTTATTTAAAGAAGGGTTAAAATAGTTAAAATCAACGTTGAATAAGTAAATAATTTTTAATATGGGGCTATACATAAGATAAATTCGACTATAAATATTAATTAGAAATCTAAAAAGATTTCCTACATAATGGTATTTTATTTGTAATTTTTAGACATTAAATAATTTAATTTATTTATGACACAATGATGATGCAGTAATTATCTTATTAATGAAATATTGACATAATTGATGTTATAAACACCAAAATAAATGTAATTTGAGACTTTTTATGAATTACACAAATTTTCTAGGTTACTATGATATATTAATGTTGATTTAATCAACTTGGTTCGAACATATAATTCTGTTATGACTTTCACAAAAATCATATATCAAATAGTGTCAAAATTGACACAAAATAGTTTTTAAATCAAATATTATATTATTAATTGTTATTTTATTTCTAAAAATCTAAGGTTCGGCCAAATGACTTAGATAAGGATATATATATTAATAATAAACAATTTGGGGTTCGTTTGGCAAGTTATAGTAAGTGTATTAACCATATAGTGAAAGAAAACAAAAAGAAACGGTAAAAGTTAATTTATTTAACTTAGAGTTAAATCTAATTGATAATGTTAAAATAATACCCTAAACTTGTCTAAATCCTATTTTTTGATAGGATTTCGACCCTTCCCCACTTTAGCTTCGAAATAAGTCCCTTTGGAACCATTATAAACCGATTTTGACTTTAATATAAAATAATATTTTGAGATATTCCTAAGGTGCCCCTCTCCTCCCTTATAAAAGGGCACCTCCTCCCCCTCCTCCTCACACCAAATTGACCACTCAATCTCGGCCAACCCCTGCCATTTTCTCCTCTCCACTTCCCTAGAATAATCCTAGAGGTCCTGGTCTTCTTCAAAGACCAATATTAGTTCCCTAAGTGAAGGATTCAAAGAAGAGTTCCAAAGAAGAGGTAATATCCATTACTGATCTTTTCAATTTCTTTCTTCTTCAACTTCTTCTTCTTTAGTTGTTTCATGATAAAGTAATAACATCAGTATTACTTAAATACTGATATGTTATTATAAATATGAAACAACCCTAATTCACCTTCTATCCATCCTACGAAAAAAATTAAATCACCGCGCGTGCGTACGTACGGAATACCGTCTCCACGCCGTGGTGTAATCTATTTTCCACCACCACCTTAAAAGGATGGGTATAATGGTGTAATGAGTAACTATTTATTATTATTATAAAGTAATATTGATACTGAAATAATATACATATACTCCAATACAATTCCACGATCATAGGAACGATATCATCACTCGTGCGTACGTACAGAATACCATCTCCACGATGTGATGCGACTCGTTCTACATGATCATCATTACATAGTAATTATATTAATGAATTGAATGAATAAATATGATATATGTTACACTAATACCATTCTATATATAAGGTATCTATAACCTTAAAATAAGAATAAGAATTTATTCGGCAAAACACGCATAAGAACAAAAGGCAATAAAGACCCGAGTAACAAGTAACAATGAAATATTACTAACAAGAAACTAAGAATATGACCATATATGATATCATATCAATATTTATGATTATGGAATAAGTCAATAACATTATTTAAACCATTATACAGGAGCTTCGAACAAGTACAAAGAAAATTGGACCTAAGGTAAGGGAAATATCACAATCTCATTTTTATCCGAGATTGTTTATTCGTAAGTATTTACTGGGGTGTATTTTATCATCCACATCCATGTTTCATCAATATGTAATATTATTTCCATCCACCTACAATTGTTTAAATACATTTTTACCCTTCGGTGAGTTTTTAGTAATATGTATGAAAGGAATCTTTTGTCGTTTTTCGTACGAGGTACTTTTTTTTTGACTTTTTCGACAAAAGTACGAGAAGAATGTTTTTTTAACTTATACAGCATGAATGGATTTTTAAAAAATTATTTCCAAGAAACTTCCTTTACAAGTTTTAAAGTTTATTTTTAATCAACTTCTTTTATTTTAAAGTCGTATGACATGTTATGAAAGGAAAAATGTTTTTGAAGTAGAAAGGATATTTTCCTCAATAATGGAGTTCAAGTATTTTATCAAAATTATTTTCCATCTAAGATAATAAAAGGGTTCTGTTTTTATCCCTATTATTACATTGATTTGGCTATGTTGTGATGGAATTATGTTTATGAATTCCTTTATGTTACATGAATGGTTTTATGATGTCATGTTGTTTAAGAATCCCAATTTTATTACATGGGTTATGCAATGATGTATGATTTATGATTATGTGGCACACATAAGAAAGGATTCATTATAAGATGGGTGGGACCTATATCTCCCTCCAATGCATTGGGTAAAGATTTTATATCTCATGAGATAGACATGGCTGGAACGGAAGGTTATTTCGGTTCAGTGATACAGGACTGAAACGAGGAGTGAACTCGGTTCAGAAAGGGACTTTGTCCACTAAGATAGTCTTGGAAATGAGTCATGACTAACAAGAAATGATTTTCCATGATTATGTGTGCATGCCACAAAGTTTAAAGTTTCATGTTATGATTATGGGGATCTCATTTTCAATTCTATGATTTATTCCATGTTAAGATATTATGATCTCTTTTGCAGGTTATGATTTTCAAAAAGATATGATATGATTTTTATTTCCTTTATTTGCCCTTGCTGAGCATTTGAGCTCACCCTTTTATGTTTTCTTTTCCCCAGGTCAAGAAGTTGGATATTAAGTAAAATATGCTAAAAGGGACCCTAGATATGATGAAATAAATGGGAGACACTGTAGAAGATTTATGAACCAGTTGTTTATGTTTCCCAGTTTCTAAAGACAGTATACCTATACGGTCCTTTGTGGTTTTGTTATATGTTGCAATAAGTGTGCTTCAATTTTGAAGTATTAACAATGTATGTAAAGTATGGGTCGTTATAGTTGGTATTAGAGGAACGGTATAGTCAACCTTTGGAAACTAGGATGTGAAATCCTTTGTAAGAACCCTAAGGATAAGTCTAAGCATAGAACACAATCTTAGTGTTTTAGAAATGGCCATGAATACCCTAGGATAAAACCTTAAGTGTGAAATTTTATCCTTGATTATGTTGTTTTCCTATTATAATTAGTGTTTCTCACACTATTCTTCTTGGTTTTAGTCAATGGCTGGAACCCGAAGGAACCGTGTTAATGCGGAATGCGATGGGCAATGCAATGATTGTACCCCTGAGCAACCAAACGATATGGGAGCTGGAATACAAAATCGTGTAGCCATGCTCACACAACTTTCACAAGCTATGAATCATGCAGGACATCCAAACGAGCAAAGGAAGGAGCAACATTCTGTTGAATCCTTCATGAGGCAACGTCCACCTTCTTTCAGCGGGTCTACTGATCCATTAGTTTTTGAACAATGGATTAGTACTACTGAAAAGATATTTTCAGTTCTTCAATGTTCTGAACATGATAAAGTCATCCTAGCAGTGTATCGTTTGGAAGAAGATGCTGATCAATGGTGGAATCTTATTACGAATACGAGGAAAAGGGATGAAATTGAGTCTATGGAATGGGACGAGTTCAAGAACTTATTTTTCAATAAGTACTTCCCTCGTATTCTCCGAACAAAGATGGAGAAAGAGTTTCTTGAACTGAAGCAAAGGGATGATGAATTTGTTGGTACCTATGAATCAAATTTTACAAGACTTGCAAGGTACGCTTCTAGTATTATTATCCAACCTGAGAGTAAGATCGATCGATTCTTTAGTGGCTTAAAACCAAGTCTTCGAAGGGCGTTAGCCATAAGGGACTTCAATAGCTACGAGGAAATCCTTCGATGTGCTCTCAAAGTCAAGATGGAGATTGGAGTAACCCATCAGTCACATGGGTTTGATAAGAAGAGGAAGATGGAATTCAAAGGAAAATCTAAAGAGCACACTGAAAAGAAGATGAAATTTACCTTATGCTCAAAGTGTGGAAAGAAACATTGAGGGAGTTGTCTTAAAGGGACAAGTAAATGTTTAAAATGTGGAAAGGATGGTCATCGGGCATTTGAATGCCGCGATAATGGGAAGAAGATGTCTAATGATGCAAAAAAAGGAAGGGATACACAGAATGAACCTACTACACTTCAATGTTTCAAGTGCAAGGAGATGGGGCATTATGCCAATCAATGCCCAAATCCAAGGGTTGATGATGATGGTCGACGTCAACAAAATATTAAGGATAAAGACAAAGGAAAGTCACATGCAATTTCTATCAGCGATGTGGAGTACGATAACGAAGTGGTGAAAGGTACACTTACCATCCACTCTAAAGTAGCAAATGTTTTATATGATTCTGGATCCACCCACTCTTTTATTTCTAAAGAATTTTCTAAGGGTATCACCGTATTACCTCAACAATTAGATGTTGAGTTAGCTGTGACAACACCTAATGGCACAACAGTCGCATCAAAAGTTTATAATTCTTCTCCGATCGAAGTTTGTGGGAAAGTGCTTCCTGAAAATCTTGTGATCCTTCCTTTAGTAGAATTTGATGTGATTCTTGGCATGGATTGGCTTTCTCTACATGGAGCTCATATCAATTTCCAAAGAAGGGAAGTCACATTTCATATTCCAGATCAATCTACGATCGTCTATCAATGCAAGGATGAACATTACCTTCCAGTGGAAATTTCTTCCATCTTATGGGTATTGATTCCACTAAATGAAGGTTATTTATCTCAAATGGATGGTGATAAACTCATTATTAAGAATATTCACATTGTACGGGAGTTTGATGATGTATTTCCGGAGGAATTACCGGGTCTTCCACCAAATCGTGAAGTTGAGTTTTCAATAGAACTCGTACCGGGCGCTTTACCAATTTCAAAGAAACCTTATAGAATGGCCCCAATTGAGTTTCAGGAATTGAAGAAGCAACTCCAAGATAATCTTGATAAGGGATTCATACGCCCTAGTGCGTCACCTTGGGGAGCACCTATTCTATTTGTTATGAAGAAAGATGGATCAATGAGACTCTGCATTGATTATCGAGAACATAACAAGATCACTATCAAGAACAAATATCCTCTCCCACGCATTGATGACATATTTGACCAACTACGCGGAGCTCAATACATTTCCAAGATTGATCTTCATTCAAGGTATCATCAATTAAGGGTCAAAAGGAAGGATATACCAAATACGGCTTTCCGTACAAGGTATGGACACTATGAATTTATAGTGATGCCGTTTGGTCTTACTAATTCCCCTGCTATCTTCATGGATCTAATGAATAGAGTCTTTAGAGACTATCTTGATCAATTTGTGGTAGTCTTTATAGACGATATTCTTGTCTATTCAAAGAGCAAGGAAGAGCATGAAGATCACATGAGAATTATATTAAAGACCCTGAGAAAGGAGAAGCTTTATGCCAAATTTACCAAGTGTGAATTTTGGATTCAAAAAGTTGCATTTTGGGTCACATAATCTCAATAGAGGGGATATCCGTGGATCCAGCAAAAACAGAGGTTATCGAAAGATGGTCGAGACCAAAAACAGTAACTGAGATCCGAAGTTTTCTTTGTTTGGCTGGATATTATCGACGTTTTGTAAAAGATTTTTCACGATTATCTAATCCACTCACCAAGTTGACTCGGAAAGGAGTTACGTTTGTCTGGACAGAGGAATGTGAAGAGAATTTCAAGGAGTTGAAAAGAAGGTTATCCAGTGCACCTGTGCTCACACTGCCTTGTAGTGGAAAAGGTTTGTGATCTACAGTGATGCATCCAAGAAGGGATTGGGGTGTGCTCTTATGCAAAATGATATAGTGATAGCTTATGCCTCACGATAGTTGAAAATCCATGAGCAAAATTACCCAACACATGATTTGGAGTTGGCTGCGGTAATCTTTGCATTAAAGAATTGGAGGCATTACCTTTATGGTGAAATGTGTGATATTTATACTGATCATAAAAGTTTAAAGTATATTTTCACACAAAAGTAGCTGAATATGCGCCAAAGAAGATGGTTGGAGCTGATTAAGGATTACGACAGCTCAATCCATTACCACCCTGGGAAGGCAAACAAGGTGGCAGATGCATTAAGTCGACAAGACCATGCTAGTTTATCCATGATGAGGATCACAAAAGATCCAATATTTATGGATTTACAAAGGATGGATCTTGGAATTATAATGGAAGGGGAAAAATCTTATCTTTCTCAAATGAATGTTCAACCATCTATACATGTAAAGATTAAAGAGGCACATAAAGAAGATGTCGAGTTACAAAAGAAGGTGAGAAATGTTCCTGAATTCAAACTTGATTGTGATGGGATAATAAAGTTCAGGAATCGGGTTTGTGTTCCTCCCATCCCCGAATTAAAGAAGGAGCTACTGGATGAGGCTCATAGTTCATCATTCTCTATTCATCCTGGAAGTACGAAGATGTATAGGGACCTGAAAGAGTACTTCTGGTGGGATGGCATGAAAAGAGATGTTGCTGAATATGTCTCTCGATGCTTGGTTTGTCAATAAGTTAAAGCTGAGAGACAAAAGTCTAAGGGGATGTTACAACCATTACCCATACCCGAATGGAAATGGGAAAACATCACTATGGACTTTGTCATAGGACTTCCTAAAACATCCAAAGGCAATAATGCTATCTGGGTCATAGTTGATCGTCTTACAAAGTCTGCACACTTCATTGCTATTAGAGAGGATTTCTCTCTAGATCAGCTTTCCGGGATATATGTAAAGGAAGTGGTAAGATTGCATGGAGTACCACTTTCTATTATATCTGATCGGGATCCGAGATTTACCTCGAAGTTCTGGCAAAGTCTTCAGCATACTCTGGATACAGAGTTGAGTTTCAGCACTGCTTATCATCCCCAGACAGACGGTTAGTCTGAGAGAACAATTCAAACCCTAGAAGATATGTTGAGAGCTTGCTTTATGGATTTCAAGGGAGGTTGGGATCAACACCTACCTTTGGTGGAATTTTCTTATAATAATAGCTTTCACTCCAGTATTCAGATGGCTCCTTATGAAGCTCTCTATGGAAAGAAATGCAGGACTCCAACTTGCTGGGATGAAGTTGGGGAAAGAAAGCTATTAGGACCTGATCTCGTTGATGAAATGGCAGAAAAGGTCAGATCTATTCAACAACACATAAGAGCAGCTTAGAGTCGACAAAAAAGTTATGCCGACAACCGAAAAAAAGACCTAGAGTTTGAAGTGGGTGATAAAATGTTCTTACGAATATCTCCCTGGAAGAGGGTTATGAGATTTGGAAAGAAGGGGAAGTTGAGCCCTAGATATATCGGTCCTTTCGAAATAATGGATCGTGTTGGGAAGGTAGCTTACCGATTGGCGCTTCCACTGAATCTCTCTCAAGTTCATGATGTGTTCCATGTATCTCTCCTGAGAAAGTACATACCAGATCCTTCACATGTACTAAGCTCAGAAGTTGTACCGCTGGAGCAAGATCTTTCTTATGAAGAACAGCCGATAGAGATTCTGGATCGTAGAGAAAAAGCCCTACGAAACAAGACCACTCGATTGGTGAAAGTTTTATGGAGGAACCACCAACTTGAAGAAGCTACATGGGAGCTTGAGGATATGATGCGGGAGAAGTATCCTTATCTGTTTGTTACAAAGTGACGAATTTTGAGGGAAAAATTCTTTTTAAGGGGGGTAGAATGTAACACCCGAGACTTTTATGTTATATAAATCATCAAAGGAATCTTTTTCTACACAACACTTGCTTGGCTTGCTTTACACGCAATCGCGACCTTCCTCGAAAGCTTGCGTCGTACGCAATACCGAGTTTCACTAAACAACAATATGCTATTAAAACTAGCCATTATGAATAGTAATAACCACTTTTTGAAATTTTATAAATTTTATTTTTCAATATAGACTTCATTTTTGGACTCAGAATATCGAAATTATCCTAGGGTGAAATTTTGGTATTTTTCTGAAAACTTTCAATTTTTGATGAATAGTGAAACCACTAAGTGGTAGGTTAAAAACTGAATTTTGCATAAAACTTAATTTTACCGCTTCTGTGAATGGAATTTCAAAAATCGGACAGACACGGTTGATATCAGTAAGTAAAATGTGGTTCAATGAGATAAAAATAATTTTTTGGTGAATAGTAACTTTTTACTTTTTTTACCGCGGTTAATAGTAAATAGGGTAACTAAGGGTAAATATGATATTAATATTACCCTAACACATGTCCTAATTCTATTGTACAAGTGTAATTCGACCAAAAACAAACTTAGGAATAAAATACGACCATTTAGGCCCACTTGGATTAGATTAGGACATTTATTATTAATTTATTTAAAGAAGGGTTAAAATAGTTAAAATCAATGTTTAATAAGTAAATAATTTTTAATATGGGGCTATACATAAGATAAATTCGACTATAAATATTCATTAGAAAGCTACAATAATTTCCTACATAATGATATTATATTTGTAATTTTTAGACATTAAATAAGTTAATTTATTTATGACACAATGATGATGCAGTAATTATCTTATTTATGAAATATTGACATAATTGATGTTATAAACACCAAAATAAATGTAATTTGAGACTTTTTATGAATTACACAAATTTTCTAGGTTACTATGAAATATTATTGTTGATTTAATCAACTTGTTTTGAACATATAATTTTGTTATGACTTTCACAAAAATCATATATCAAATAGTGTCAAAATTGACACAAAATAGTTTTTAAATCAAATATTATATTATTAATTGTTATTTTATTCCTAAAAATCTAAAGTTCGGCCAAATGACTTAGATAAGGATATATATATTAATAATAAACAATTTGGGGTTCGTTTGGAATGTTATAGTAAGTGTATTAACCATATAGTGAAAGAAAAAAAAAGACACGGTAAAAGTTAAATTATTTAACTTAGAGTTAAATCTAATTGATAAGGTTAAAATAATACACTAAACTAGTCTAAATACTATTGGTTGATAGGATTGCGACCCTTCCCCACTTTAGCTTCGAAATAAGACCCTTTGGAACCATTATAAACCGATTTTGACTTTAATATAAAATAATATTTTGAGATATTCCTAAGGTGCCCCTCTCCTCCCTTATAAAAGGGCACCTCCTCCCCCTCCTCCTCACACCAAATTGAGCACTCAATCTCGGCCAACCCCTGCCATTTTCTCCTCTCCACTTCCCTAGAATAATCCTAGAGGTCCTGGTCTTCTTCAAAGACCAATATTAGTTCCCTAAGTAAAGGATTCAAAGAAGCGTTCCAAAGAAGAGGTAATATCCATTACCGATCTTTTCAATTTCTTTCTTCTTCAACTTCTTCTTCTTTACTTGTTTCATGATAAAGTAATAACATCAGTATTACTTACATACTGATATGTTATTATAAATATGAAACAACCCTAAATCACCTTCTATCCATCCTACGGAAAAAATGAAATCACCGCGCGTGCGTACGTACGGAATACCGTCTCCACGCCGTGGTGTAATCTATTTTCCACCACCACCTTACAAGGATGGGTATAATGGTGTAATGAGTAACTATTTATGATTATTATAAAGTAATATTGATACTGAAATAATATACATATACTCCAATACAATTCCAGGATCATAAGAACGATATCATCACTCGTGCGTACGTACGGAATACCGTCTCCACGATGTGATGCGACTCGTTCTACATGATCATCATTACATAGTAATTATATAAATGAATTGAATGAATAAATATGATATATGTTACACTAATACCATTCTAGATATAAGGTATCTATAACCTTAAAATAAGAATAAGAATTTATTCGGCAAAACCCGCATAAGAACAAAAGGCAATAAAGACCCGAGTAACAAGTAACAATGAAATATTACTAACAAGAAGCTAAGAATATTACCATATATGATATCATATCAATATGTATGATTCTGGAATAAGTCAATAACATTATTTAAACCGTTATACAGGAGCTTCGGACACGTACAAAGCAAATCGGACCTAAGGTAAGGGAAATATCACAATCTCATTTTTATCCGAGATTGTTTATTCGTATGTATTTACTGGGGTGTATTTTATCATCCACATCCATGTTTCATCAATATGTAATATTATTTCCATCCACCTACAATTGTTTAAATACATTTTTACCCTTCGATGAGTTTTTAGTAATATGTATGAATGGAATCTTTTGTCGTTTTTCGTACGAGGTACTTTTTTTTGACTTTTCCGACAAAAGTACGAGAAGAATGTTTTTTTTAACTTATACGGCATGAATGGATTTTTAAAAAATTATTTCCAAGAATCTTCCTTCACAAGTTTTCAAGTTTATTTTTAATCAACTTCTTTTATTTTAAAGTCGTATGACATGTTATGAAAGGAAAAATGTTTTTGAAGTAGAAAGGATATTTTCCTCAAGAATGGAGTTCAAGTATTTTATCAAAATTATTTTCCATCTAAGATAATAAAAGGGTTCTGTTTTTATCCCTATTATTACATTTATTTGACTATGTTGTGATGTAATTATGTTTATGAATTCCTTTATGTTACATGAATGGTTTTATGATGTCATGTTGTTTAAGAATTCCATTTTTATTACATGGGTTATGTGATGATGTATGATTTATGATTATGTGGCACACATAAGAAAGGATTCATTATAAGATGGGTGGGACATATATCTCCCTCCAATGCATTGGGTAAAGATTTTATATCTCATGAGATAGACATGGCTGGAACGGAAGGTTATTTCGGTTCAGTGATACAGGACTGAAACGAGGAGTGAACTCAGTTCAGAAAGGGACTTTGTCCACTAAGATAGTCTTGGCAATGAGTCATGACTAACAAGAAATGATTTTCCATGATTATGTGTGCATGCCACAAAGTTTAAAGTTTCATGTTATGATTATGGGGATCTCATTTTCACTTCTATTATTTATTCCATGTTAAGATATTATGATCTCTTTTGCAGGTTATGATTTTCAAAAAGATATGATATGATTTTTATTTCCTTTATTTTCCCTTGCTGAGCATTTGAGCTCACCCTTTTATGTTTTCTTTTCCCCAGGTATGGAAGATGGATATTAAGTAAAATATGCTAAAAGGGACCCTAGATATGATGAAATAAATGGGAGACACTGTAGAAGATTTATGAACCAGTTGTTTATGTTTCCCAGTTTCTAAAGACACTATACCTATACGGTCCTTTGTGGTTTTGTTATATGTTGTAATAAGTGTGCTTCAATTTTGAAGTATTAACAATGTATGTAAAGTATGGGTCGTTATAACTATAATCCATGAACCCAAGACCATGAATTGATATCCCCTCATTTATATCACTTATCATTAATTCCAATGACTAATTATTCAAGGATAATATAGAGGTTCACGAATTTGATACGGTTGTTATATCATATTTTTAAACCAATTGAAATCGTGGTATAAATCCTTATCTTTCTCCCTATAACCAATGAACACTTCAACAAGATGAATGAATCAACTAGGCACTTTAGGTAAATAATTATTAGTGAAGAAGAACCAAGAACCACATCCTATATGTCTTCACAACATAATTACTTTAATCGTAGTTCCTGAGAATAATTAGTATGTGTAAACTAAAAACCTAATGTACCCCTTTATATCTTAATTAATAGTTCTATTGAAAAGGAATACAAATAGGTTACCAATGTTGTAACACATATTCATTAGTTTCTATCCCAAATATATGTGCCTCCATATGCAAATCAAAACCCCTAAACCCAACATCATCATTAGAACATAAGATAACCCAATAGATAAATCACACATATTATTCCACAACTACTGAAAAAACTCTCCATTCAACGATCGATCAATGTAAGGTTAATTTTAAATTCTACAGTACCCAAAAAAATTTAATATAAACAATAAAAACCCAACCAAATATCTACATTTAATTGGAAGATTCCTAACTCTTATATCCATAACCCTATACCAAGAAAAAAATCCTTATCCCATACCCCAATTCTTATGATGTGATACAGAAAAACTATCCACACTCCTTCTTTTATCTTTAAGATAACTAGTAAAAATCTCCACACCCCCTGTATACCCAAATATGAGCAAGTATAGTCATAGAAAAATCCAAAAACATACATTAGATACTAATTAAAAGATTCATATCCTAGAATATCAAAACTAACCCAGGGAGGAAACAAGAATGGGTCTTAAAAATCAACAGAGGTACCATCCGATCCTATATAATGATATATAAAGATCTTAACCAACTAATAATAAATGAGGGAAAAACATATTACAACATAATCAATAAAACATCTACCAATCAAACCTCATATATAACATTTTATAGAAAACAATCCAAAATAAAAAACATTGAATATTATGAATAGTTTTACATTTCATATTCTGAAGTATACTATTATGAGACATCATGTAACAATGTGACATAGATAAAGGGAATAACAAACCAACTCAAAAATTTCTAATAATTTTCCAATTTCCAAAATGGTCATTCTTTATAAATTATATCATCCAAAATGTATAACTCACCCCAATAAATCAAATATTTGTCTCCTTGAAGATTCCAAAAAACATATGATGCATGGGAAATTTCATGGATAATAACCATCATTGAATTGAGTTCAAATTAACATGAAGCCTCAATAATATTCTCCTCAGTCTAGAATGATTTGTTGAAATAGGTTTACATATTACTACAATGAAAAAACATCTATTTCACAGGAATTGAAGATAATTTTAGGAATATAATATTTCTTTCATTTAAATCTTATAGTATCCGGCTATGAAAAAACAATAGACATCTGCTCATCTTTGGATTACATAATCTATTCTAAAAGTATCTAAATAATTACATTCATTATCAATAGTAATTCTACATAAAAATCACATACAATCTATCCTCAAATCCTAAAAATGGAGATTGATATGATCATTAATATAGAACATTGAATAAGTCCATAGAAATGGTATATAGATAGATTATATTATTATAAAACTGAATCAATTATATGATATTCACTAATGAACCACCAAAATCTAAAACAAATACACATATTATGTATTTTAGAGTCTATATAGTTTAATAAATCATAACTTCCATATATATTTGAAAACTTTTATTATGTAACAAATGAGATCCAAAATCACACTTGATATATTTCAAAAATTAAGATGTAAAATATAGATCAAGATCCAAGATGATAATCCATGGAACCCAATGGAGAATCACAATCTCTCTCAAATAGCTCATTAAATTGATATCAAATTTGAATAACTCTATAATCCTAATTAAGTAAACCATATTAATCGTACAATCCACTATATCCTATATATTATTATATCTAACTTGTGTTCTAAGTAAACTGATCGTAAAATTCATTTAAATATCCTCTTACATCCACCAATTGACATCCAAATATTGAAATAATCTACCGTGAATGCAATTTTTTTAATTATCCATTTTAAAAAATATTTTGGCATGAACTCAGTAACAGATCACTTCATCCATGTGAACTTGAACTATCCTCTCAAGTCATGACACATCGTCATCACAATAAGATAAATTATTAAGGGTGAGTATTGAAACTCATATATAAATACATGTAACACCATCAAAGTAATAAAGGGAATTCCATAGAACAACACCTGATGTTGATCATCCTCAAGGAATACTTCATGAGAATCCCCATAAAAACATGACCCCACAAAACAAAATACTTATAACCTATCAACTATGACTCTTCCTATGACTTCACCAATGAGGACAAAATTATCTTTTGATATAGACAGACACTATCATTAAACACTCCCATATCAAGAAACAGATATATACAATCTTCTTTCACACTCATCAAATCTCTAGACTCATAATAAACATCATTATATAAATTTATACTCATCTCATCAGCAACAATATATCCTCCCTTGTCTTATAAGAAATCTAAAATAAATAATCATATGAATTATATCCATTATCATTTTTTCATTTTCAAGTAATTCTATGACAATATATATCTCAAACTCTTCAGATATGTTAAGAAAATAACATCAAAACTAATGATATAGTGTTTCCACAACATCAAGAGATTAACAACTAGGGATTGTTAAAGATCATGGGTAGCATAGTTTTATTCATGAGGTTATAATTTTTGAGAGACACAAGGGATTAATACTCTCGAATAAATTAGAACATAAACCAAGAAAAGTTGAAAATAATTGTAAAAAATCATAAAAAGCAACACATTCCTTTATAAAGTATAGAATATATGTCTTTAACAAAACCTATTTTTGATACTAAATGGAATGCAGATGTTGGCCAGTCCAAATGAAAAAAAAGATTTATCCTTGTTAAAAATGTTTCATGTTCCAGAATCCTATACTAATTACGAAAAGTACTAATATAATATTCTATGAGTAATATGAATATCTAATATATGTAAACATTAATGGTAGAAAACCACATAAAACCTCCTTAATAATTGAAATACCCTCAACAACTCCCACAAAGAAATGAAATTTCCCTTAAAACACAAATCATATGAACAAAATATATACATTTAATGATTATGAAATAATTTACGATAACAATGAACCTTTAAAATAGCTCTAATAGAGTCTTTATTCTCATCTTATTCATAAAAAAATAGTGATGTTTTCCATGAAAGCCACTAAAAAAAGATCGAGGAACTATGAATATATAAAGTTTATATGTCCCATGATTATCATTGGTTTTTTCATAACACCATAGGGAATTCCCATGACTCATTGATCTGATATTTATACTTAAATATATTCATTATAATATTTTCATATTTCACCAAAATATTTTGATACTCAAACTATAAAATAATTTTCTTGAATATGTTATCCCACGTTAGCTAAATGAATAGAGCATAAACCCACACAACATGGTGGTGGTTCTTCTCTATCACCAGATTTAAGAAAGGATAATTGATACAAATACAAAGAATTACATCTTCATTTTTTTCATTAAATACCAAATAACCATATTCTGAAAAACATGGTTGTTGAAAACCTCTAAATAAAAGACAAGCAATATGAATCTATTCCTCATATAACATAGAAGAGTCAATTCTATATAGAGAAATCAAAATCCATGGGATAGTCAATTGAAAATTTATAACAAAATAAATTTCGTATATAGGGGTAACATTACAACATCCTCATAAATGCATTTTAATACTATTTTAGAAACCTTAGAAATCCAACCATCTAAACATATATCAAACTCAATATCAACACAGTAATCATTGAAGAAAATATTATGATGGATCTCTGAACCATCTATTTTTTAGACCAGGAATGAAAATAAATATATCAGTGCCATAAAATAATAATATAATTATCATTTTGAATAAATTAATTATGGTACGAATCAAATATAACATATCCTTATAGAGGATAACATTGCATTGATATATAGAAAACATAAGAAATATCTAGAAGATTGATGTTTTCCTAAAAGTATCTCATCATCTCTATATATATAATATAAGCTAACTTTATATCAATAAATAATAGTTAATAAAATTTGTATTGATATTCATCCAACTACAATTCAATGAGAATATAATAAGGGAGATAAAATGATGAATTCATTACCTCTTAAATTGAATAATAAATTCACCTAGGAAAAAATAGATTGATTGTACCTCACACAACATCTAGATTATCTAGAATTGGAAACAGAATCACATAAATATGTCCTTTTATTTCAATATTACCAAAATGGAAGTTATGTTGTCCACCTCCATAAAAATACACTACCCAATATTATTTATCACAATAGGAATCACAATTAAATTCTCTTATTAACCCATCTGCTCTATACTAACAAATTCTTTGAGGACATTACAACTATTACTACTACTATAAAAGAAAATACTAAAATAAATAAATATAGATTGAGTCTATAGGACTATTACAATAACCAATGGAAGTTGGATACATAATCTTCTAATGCACATGAACACCAAAATGACAGAGTAAAATAATTACTCATTTTGGTAGGGTCTAATGACTACCCGCTCTATAGAAAGGAGACGGTAATAAAACTATCTAATTAATAAATAATTTTAAAATGGGGAAATGGGAAAATAATATCATAGATATATTTCTATGAATATCCTAATTAATGCAATCAAATGATGAATTTCCATAAACTATCATTTCAACAATATCAACATCCATTACCATTATGACAATGAATGTTAGTAATATTAATAGGGTTTCGTGGAACTATGTATTTAGATGAAATGCCTCCATTGAATATCTTTCTCTACCCTTTTTATCTGGGAGGAGGTTTGATGTATATCAAAATAGGGTTATTGAGTAAAATTGGGAACTTTCCCATTCTCATTGTGATGTCAAATCATCTTCTGTTTATGTACCACCTTCTTGGTTGATAGGAGGAACTCATCGGAAAAAATAATCATGAATCTTCCCCCATTTCATTTTGGACTCCTCAAAAACACCTCTGAACAAGACATTACCATAATGAGATGATACTGTGAATATAGTGAAATAAAAAGTCAAAATGTTATCCCTCATAGAATGGATCACATTAAGATAAATATAAACCACCCATTACCATTTTTCAATCACCATATAAGAAAAAAATTAACTCATACATCTATAGGCTGTGATATTGAAAATCATTTAAATTATTCCTCTTGGAATCATACTCATCAGCCGCAACTATCTAAAAAAATATAGTTTAACATACAATACATCAATAGCAGAATCCTGGAAAAGAAATCATCCTAAATTAATTATTATATATTATAGAAAAATGTTAGGAAATTCTTAAACCCAATATAGGGAAATCCATGACATTATTTAATTTTGATTCATAACACTTCCCATCGCCCATAAAATCAATTGATAAGTGAAAATAATATTTATAGATGGTCTTTACTAAGTTCTCTACACTACATGTAGTGTCAAATCACCTAGTTTGTCCAGTAAATTGATGTTTCCTTACATTGAATTATAGGGAAACCTGATCCCCCATGTACAAGATAGTTTCTCTTACTTAAATAAGAAACAATGGTCTAATGATTATGTATTTATACCAACTCGTGAAATACTAAATAATGTACATCCCCAAAATCCATCTCGTCTCTCAAATGAAATATTTAATAACAATTTATTATGAATCAGCACCACCAGTATCCCAAAAAGGGCCAGTAGTAGAGGTTAATGTGTTGCTCAAAACTTCCTACAATAGAACATAGATACATGACTAAAACTTATAGAATATAGACTAAATATATGGGATTAATTACCCTTAAGTCTCCCATAAAAAAGATAATAAATCCACTAATAAACTGTATAATAAAAGTATTCCAATTTGAATACGTGTAATTTAATGTTAGATTGAATAGAAATGTATATAAACCATGATAACAATAAGGAAATCAGCCTATGATCTCCAGAAAAATCTAACAATTTTAATAACCTAGTAACATACCACAAAATCACTAATTATCCCATACAAACAATAATAAATAAATAAATATATATATATATACATGTGTGATCATATAAATATATCTTATTAGATCTTGTGCATAACTTCACAACAAAATATGAAAGGATCCAACTAAGGCCCTAATTACCAAAACAATAAGATCAAATCCTTACCTAAAATAGGTTCTCTAAATTCCCAAAATCACCAATGCATAATAGATAAATTTCATTCAAAATAAAGAAATATATCATTGAAAACATATATATAATTAAAGTACCTTTCATATAGTTTCCCAATAATCAAGTCCCACTAAACCCATGTCACTTGTCTTAATGCCTTATTCCCCACCATAAGTCACTCCACAAATTCAGGAAAGAATAGTATGATTAGATACACATGCATATTTTAATTACCACCCATCAAAACCTCAACACCAAAAAGATCCTATAATCATATAGAAAAATTGAGATTTTTTTCATCCTGTGGGAATACAAATAATACATTAATCCATTATAACCCATTTATGTTTATACAAAAGTAAATGTAAGACAATAAACACTAGATACAACTCTATCCTAAAACCATAAGATTCCTAAGCCAATATATAAATTTATATATTTAATATTAATGAATACAACTTGTAAAAGTACACATTATATAATGATAATAAATAAAATCTGGTATTGAAATTGTCGACACCCTATCATAGAAGGTAAACACCATATCCTAAACTATCAAATAATGAGAACTATAAAGATCCTTTATTAATATGCATCTTAGAAATATTAATTTATGAATTCTGTTATATTATTTTCAAAATATTATTTTCATTTTTTAATTCATCCTGATGATAATATATTCAAATTAATTTTTTGGAATTTAACCAAATGTGTTTTATTCTTGAAAATGTTAAAATTATTTTTCCCCACACATATTATTTTGTATTTAAAGTGCAATTTATGTCTATAATCAGTATATAAAAATTATAAAACTATTAAAATATTATTTTTATTTATAAATAATCAATTACATTGGAAAAATATTAGTTACCCCATTCAAAGTAAAATTTTCATTTTCCAATAATAAATTTTATTAGAGTTATATAATTTTTATCTAAATAAAATTATTTTAATATACGTTAAAATAAGAACCTAAATTTATTTCTAAAATAATAAAAATATTAATTATTAGTAAATGAGAATATAAAACACATTATATTTAAAAACTATTCTATAAAAATAGTTCTCCTATATTGTAGGTCTTGATTTAAAGGATAATTTTTTCATAGTTAGATAATGAATTTGGTTAAATTGATCATTAATTCGGAGTAAAATTTTTAAATATGGTAATATGGGTTATATTTTTTAAAATAAAATATAATTATCAGTGTTAAATTTTGATCATGATTAAAAAATGAAAAATGGATAAATGAGATATCTATAATTTTATATAATTAAAATATCAAAACACATTCTGGAAATTCTTTTTATACAGGAAAGTAACACACACATGTATCAACTACCATTTCTATATATAATTCACCTAACTCACGAAACCCACCTAACACCCATGTGATTCCATTCCCACCCTTTACCTAAATAATATTAAATAAATTTTCCCATCAATTTCACCTATAAAAGGAGAATATCATTAATCTATTAATACAAATTTAAAAAAATTTATTTCACCATAAAATGTATCATTTATCCTTACCTTATTATCTATTTTTTAACGACATTATTATTTTTATTAAATAGAAGGCCTAGCATGACACCCCCAAGATAAGGAGGAGATCAAGGAGGCCTATAACACTGGATTCCAAGAGCATCATTAGAAACAAAAATAAAAACCATATTAAGAAAAGACCCCAGACCAGAAAAAAAAAGAGAATCAGAAGACGAAGCTCTAGATGCATGGTAGTTTGCTTCTTTGTTCCTCTCATGATACATGTGTGTAATGATAATATATCCATTGATGAAATTATTTCACCTAATAAATTCATAGAAAATCCAAATTTGATCTTTTCTAATAAATCCTTTGAGTGATATCAAATGATGTCAATATAAGATTAATTTTTTTTCTATAATATTTTAATTTTATCCACATATTTCAAATTTATTTATTAAAATGTTATATTATTAATTTTTTATTTGTATTATAAATTATGGTATCATTTTTTATAAAAAAACTATTCATATTTGTGTTTCCCTTAAGAAAATAGAAATTCCAATTTTTTTTTGGTGCACACTACCGGCTCCACAATGAAACCAGTTTTTCTCCATCAACTCCTAAAAATTATGATATAGATAATGTGATTAATGTTTTTTTATTATGTTTATGATGTAATTAAGGTTCTAAAATGTAAAATTTGAGAACCTATTAATTGTATGATCAACAAACGATTATCATTTATTTAATCAATAATAATAATAATAATAAAATAATAATCATTGATTCAAATTGTGTAAAATTTTCATATAAATTAATTTATTATCTATTTAAATATTGTTATAATTTCTCCTATTAAAACAATAGTTATAATCATTGTGATTTTGGTGTACTGATATTAATACTGAACCACCTCATAATCATTCATTATATCAAGGTATGTTAATGTATGGATCTATTTACAAACCTTATTAAATAATACATTGAATTTATATCATGAATGATTAATAAAAAAATATACTATATAATATGATATAATATATAAATAATGTTTCTTTATTCTAGATATTTTATATAAATATTAAATTCCTCAATTAAGAGAACACACTTCAATCGATAATAATCACTGATATATGCACGCTATTGATTTCATCTTCAATGATAATGACTACAAAACTCAATAAAGGATTTTAAAACATTATAAATATTTATAAATAATCTATAACATACCTTTAATGACCTATTAATGAATAATTTTCGAGTAAGAAGGAATTCAGACACCACTATTTTGAATTTGGTACAAAGGATCAAAACTATAAACACCTAATGAAGAAAATATATAGAAAATATATAGATAATAACTATTTATGAAGAGTAGAAAGTAAAATTTACATGTATAAGGTTATTATTAAGTTTTTAAGATTGATATAATTTTGATAGAGTATGTTAATGTGAATTTTTGAACATTACTACAATATGTTGGGGATTTCAAATATAAAATTACTCCAAAGATACATGTTTCTAATTTTTCACCCAATTTAATTTTAGTTTTGTGTATATTACCTATTTGAGATCTTATAGAATAAAAAATTCTCTATTATTGTTGTTTCTTAATAAACATAAATACCTATATTTCATGTGGTTTTTATTTCATTTCCTCCCAATCAATAAGTGGGGTTTTTTCATCTGAAATTTCATTTTTTTGGACACATGTTATATTCACCACCTATTTCCCTGGGCGTGGTTAGTATATATCTATGGATAAATTTTACTATATTACACATGATTTTAATGAGATTTACATTTCCAATATTTAATCCAACTATCATATTCTATTGATACTAGTGATAAAAAATATAGTAAAACTAAAACACTTCCACAGTGGAAAATTATATTTTGATTTTGTAAAGTAAAAGAGAATGTATTTTCCTATAAAATACTTCTTTATCATGATACTAGAATGTTTATTTGGGAATAGAATTTATTTAAATAGGGATAACCACCATGAAAAATGATAGTTGTGCATTGAATTAATCATCTCCCTAACGCACAATGAATGGGTAAAGGTGTACATGTTTGGCTATAAACTCCCAGGGCATATCCTTTAGAATATTCACACTCTCTTTATGAAGTAGGATATAATATTATACAAAAATTTAGTTTGTCTCAAACTGATGAATACTGTTGAACCTAATTACCATCATCATTGGATAACTCCAAAAATTGAATACACCCTCTCCCCTCTATTCCATTGATAAGGTTTCTTCAAATTAAATTGATAATTACCCAATGTTTACCTTATGTTTTTAGGATGTTATCTTTGAAATCCATATTACTCAATTAAATGTAGAAGTATTTGAATTATCTTTTTCTCATTATATAGATATCGAGATTTTATTGAGTAATTGTTATTTTAATGAATGGTAAGAATGGTATTGAATACTCTTATGGTGAATGAATTTAACCTAATGAGTTAATGTGTGGGAACACATTTACATATCAGAATGATTGAATAGATAGATTCATGAGAAAAAAACATGACGGTTTTTTCTTTATACCACTTCCCATAATATGATAATGTCCTGACATATGTCATTGATAACATGTTTCTATTTTGAACATGATTTATTCCATCATTTTGAGATCAATGATCACTATTATTCATGTTTTAATTTATTATAATGAATATAATTTTCCCTCTGTATCAGTTGAATATGGATGCATGTTTTCATTTAATATTTCATTATCACTTATGAAAAGTTTCTGTTATGAAGGATTCAATTTCATGATATGCCTTACTAATCATATGAGATCACCATTACATCAGTAAGAAACCTATAGCTGGAATATGGGTTGTTTTAAAGGATATAATTCTAGGGTTAATAATGATAATTCAATATATTAATGCTCTATCTTAGGCTTCGGAATTTTATGTATGCATGCATCTCATTTTCTGAGACTACTAAACTGTTGGATCCTTCAATAACTCTTTTTTCTACACCAATAATATAGTATAACTAAATAATCCATTTTTTGGTTTGGTATGTTACATAGATATACCCACTTCCATAATTCACAAAGAAGTGAGAGAATAATAGGTGAATAAATCAATCATATGTATCCTCATGGACCATCAAATTCTGAAAACACGTGGAACAAAAGGCCATGTATATGAATGGGTCATTATATATGACATGGGTGGTGGAGTTTAATAAAATATAAAATAACAATGAATAGTTAATAGCACACAACCATCCTTGGGGAAACTATCAATCCAAAAAAAACATATATGACTATCATCCCACATAAAATATATGCTAAAAACTCACAATATAATAAATTTTTTCAAAACAAATAAAACAATAAAAATACTATTCAATATTAATCAAATTCAATTTCAAATAATTTTATAATTTCCAAAAAAAATATTTAAATTCAAATTATGTATTCATTAGAATTGTGTTTCCTTTTAATCATCATTTTCTCCGTAACATTAATCCGATTAATTTCCTCACAGGGTATTATTGATACCATTAAACTCATCATCCATTAATACCATGCTTACTAAAAATCACAAATTAATCTACACATCCATCCATAATTAGCTATTTTAATTAATTCATTAGTTAGTCTTTGTTCCATAATTCTAGGAACTAAGACATTGTTATACCTTCATCAATGAAAGATGATACCCCAATGAAATATGAAATCTATAGAAAAATAAAAATAGAAAAAATTTGATAAAAAATATCTTTTCTGTGGAAAATTGATTCTTTTAATTGTGTAAAGGACCTCGACATAACCCCTAATATGTTTCCACACCTTCCATACCATCCCACTATCAACCACACCAAGCATCCAAAAAACTAAAATCAAGAACAACCCCAACATCACTCTATCAACCAACTATACCCAGTTTCCATTTAAATTATATAATTATTTATAGTATTTAAAAACTTATTATAGTGAAATATTAATTCTAATAGTAGAAATTTTATAAATAAAAACACTTTAACCAATTCATGAAAGCATAATGAAGCCAAATACCTGACATATTTAGTCACTAGTATTTATTCTGGAAATAATCATCATTACATGACATCATATTTAATTAAATTTATTATTAGTAGTATTTAATAATAAATATATCCTAGTATAATTATATTAAATCATAGAAATAATCATCAAATAAATATCTATAATGAAATTATTTATCATATTAAGTATTTTCTAAATACTAATTTCAACATCAAAGAATTCCTCATTCAATTACCTTTATATTTCCATAGTCTGGTTGATTTATAAGATTAATGAATGGTAAATAAGTAATAAAACCATTAAAACCCCAACCCTACACTATCACACAATCTAAAAAATACCATGAAAAGTAATATTACTAAAATACTATTCACATGTGAAAAAAGTCCATATTGGTTCTATTAATTTAGAAGAATAATAATTTTTAATTAAATGTAAATAATATAACATCTTAAAACTAATAATTATTATAAAAAAAATTCAAAACATGTTTTTGAAGTAATGAATAATGTACCACAATGAAAATATTCAACATTAATAAATAAGGGGTTTCAATTATTGAAGAACACTGCTGTTAAACGACATAAAAAAACCAAAAAACATTTTGAATTTTATCCATCATTATAACTTCATATATCATCAATGAGGACTCTATAGTGATTTTACGATTATTAAATTCCATGCCTCGGAATGTAAAGGAAATAGGAGAACAATGATAAGTAAATAAGAAAAAGATATACAGTGGATCCCAAGTAGTCATATTACAAGAGAAATGACTAATGCTCAAACATAAAGGCCTATGTTTATCCATAATTATCTCACAACAATATATAAATGGGGAGATTAGGTGGAAAATAAAAAATTATAGAATAAAATTAAAATTGTTAAATAACCCATAAAAAATAGTATCAAGAGATGATAAGGAAACACCACAGAATAGCTTTCTTAAATCCAAATATCATGATGTGATCTCACCACACATCACTCCCTATTTCTCTTATTCATTGAGAATTCATTTAATGAAAATAATGATGTTCATGTAATAATTATGGTTGTCATGACGCATTATTAAACTCTAAAAAACCATGACTCACATCCAAACCTTCTCCAATAAAAAATAAACACCAAATAAAGCCCATCATGTTGATCATGCACGTCAACGTAATGAATCCTAATGAGACATTACTGATTAACTTGTCCACTAGAACATAATAGCACATAAATTTTAACCATGCAATAAGGCAACCACAGATAGGTGAAAACTAAATACCTCATATTCCATTAAATAATATAATTAATACTTAGGCGGATGAGGAACTCATAGTGGGTTTCCAATGGTGTAACTTATATACATAACACCCTAACCATATTATAAGATCCATCATTTGATAACCAACACAAATCAATCTATAACCAATCCACTAAATCAAAATAGTTAATATCATAACATTCTTTCTATAATCTAAAAGATAGTATATAACTATCTATGAAGAGACTAACTAATTTAGGATTAGTGAGAAATTCTCAGACCCCCGTCTTAGGAAAAGTCAATGAATGTCAGTCAATCTAATAAAAAACAAAATAAAAAATAAAACACACACTCCCATTCTATTAACCTCATTATAAAATGTAATCCCAATACATAATCCAATATTAGCTCCATGAAACATTATAATACTATTGTGACTCCTTTCTCTCCATAATATTACAGCCAAACATCCCTAGGATCCCTTAAAACCTGAAAAATGAAAAATGAAAGGGGCTAAAATTTATAAATCTCTAATATCATCTTCAAAAAAGTTTCTAAACCATTAAATTATTTAAATACAATACCCTTATTAATATTTTCCTTATTAAATGATTATCCTCTTATTATATTATATTAATCTTTTATGATATGAAGAACATAAATGATGAAACTATCTATATCACTATCTTCTCATGAAAATATATATTCATTTAATTTATAATGTACAAAATACATTCACTTCTCTAAAATAGTTTTTCCATAAATATATTCAGTATATCCTTATATTTTTGAAAAAATAATGATGATCTTTCTAGAAAATTATCAGTAAACCCTTTATTAGTTATCTATATATCATTGAATTGATAATAATAGAGTAATAATTCATCTTCCTTAAAATTCATTCTCCAAAACATTAATATCTCTTATGTAAAATTTATTATTATTAAACTATATATAATAATCTCTTTTCCGTCACATTAATATTGTGAGATATTTCTAAAAAATAAATTAATGTATTTATTAAAAATGAATAATACTCAAAAAAATTCGTATTAGAATATAATAAAGAAATATAAACTTCTAACAAAGTAATAAAATGATAAATATTTATAACACATCAACTTAAAATGAAAGAATAATAGGGATCATATACTCCTTCCATATATAAAATATCATTCCATATAAATATATAATTAATTCTATATAAGTAGAGTCATTCTTATCAAATTTTACAACTTTATAAATATTAATTTGATATAAAATAATGCTCCAATACCAAATAATAGTTCCCATAAATAAAAATAGATAATATTTAACTAAGTGTGAATAAGAGATCCTTAATATTTCAAAATTAAAATATATTTTTTTCTCATAAAATTATATAATATTAACTGATATTTCCTTCAAAAATAACTTATATTTAATTTATGTCATAATAAATTATCAAAATATATTTTTAAAAGGATCACTACTAAATATGAGTTGTTAATCAAGAGGGTGTTGTAGTTTTTATCCCACATCAAATGTCTAATATATTTCTATAATTACAAAACCTTGATGATGAACGAACCATACAAGAGTAAAAAACCATTGTTTTGTGGGTGAATCAGTGGTGACCAAAAACACGCACTCTTAAGTAGAATATCTATTCTAGTTAGTGTGAAATCAATTTCAATGTAAATGAATTGATGATCCGAAAATTAGTGGGATGTAACTCATATGATATAAGGGAAAAATAGTATTTATAATATCTTTTTATAATGTGTGTGATTATAAATAATCAATGGCCCAAATTACACTAATCAAATTATTTTTTTAATGTCATTAAAAATAACGGAATGAGTAAGGATATTGGTTTGAACTCCAATTAAAATATTAAATGATGAGAACCAATATGTCAAACATTATACATCTGTCATTTTCCATAATTTCCTATGATATTTTAATTTCATTTCAACCAATGTTATTCCCCTCAATAAATGAAAAAACATCAATATAACTCTACCTAGAAATCACAATCAACTCTCATAGAGATTTTTCAAAACATACCTTAGTTAATCACATTTTTTCATTATGAATCATGTATTATTATATATCTTCATCCACCATGGGATTGAAATTTGTATTTTTGGGTGACTTTAGGTTTAAAAATAGATATAAATAAAATACCAATAATCATTGAGTATTGTTGAATGCCAATATTTTTTATCTAGGATTCCATTGATGTGAAACCATAAAAACGATTTTATAGTGTATTTTACCATGAAATGGTTGATATATCTAATATATATGTAAATAATAATATTTCAATTGAACCCTTCAAATGTACATTAATCACATTGCTATATAGTAGTTCATGGATGATACAACTTCACAACTCTAGTACCATAACATGTAATTATGGCCAAATAGATTTATTTTTATTTCCTCCATTTTGGAATGTGCACAATCTCTAACATGGGAAATTCATCATCCACCAAAAAAATTGTGTATTTAATTATAATAGATTAATTTAATGACTAAACTAATTTACTATAAGTTAGTAGTAAAAAATTCCTTGACAAATAATATATTTTTTTGGAATTTTACTTCTATGATCAAGATCATCATGATACATCCTTACCTTTCACAACATGATATTAATTTTACCAGAAAAAATCACAATTTTTACTCAACATTAATGTGTATATAATATATTAAAGAGTACTATTTCAATTAATAAAATATACAATTACTTGAAAAATCATGAAATTATAACTTCAACAATTCAAAAAACCACATTTGTGAATTTAGTTAATGATGGTATGTATATATCAATGAGTTATTTTTTAATTACCCATCATCCCATGAACAAAGTCTAATGTCTGAGAAAGGGTTTTCATATTATGTTAAGAATTCATCCCCATATGTTAATGGTTTTAGAAAATAAGCATCAGGTTATGGTGTTTCCACGGGGAGAGTATACAAACATATCAGACTAAAATAATGGAGGCATATAACCAAAAAACATCCAAAATAATAAAATTATATAAATAAATGGAATAAATAAAACATAATTACTGTATTGAAAACGAAAATTTATTATAATACAAGTAAACAACCCTAATAATGAGGTATTAAGAAAATCACTTATAAAAAGTAATCAAAAAATAAATAAAAATATTTGGAGGCTCTTCATCCATCCATGATACATACCAATTTTTTATCAATATACGTTATCATAGATGATCTATATTAATCATTAAATATGGTGACAAATCCATAAATAAACCTATTAACATGAGGATTATTTGGGTACCCTTGTGAAATGTCCACCCAAGTAATATATTAGTCAAATACTATAGAAAACCATCGATGGAATCCCAACCATTACCAGTAAATATAGGTCATTAACATGTTATATGATCAAAATAAATAAGCAGAGCGAAAAAATAAAAAATAAGAACTTATACCCTTGGGTTCTAAAATTTCACTCTGGATTGAGCATTCAATATTTCACTAGTTCCCAAAACCATTAATCATATCACTCTATCAATGTGAAACTCAATGGTGTACCCAAACATTTCATGGAAACAAATCTTCCTAACCCTTGGGGAGAACTCTCCCTATAAAGAAACATATAAAAGAACATCCAAAAACATTGGGGAAAACTATTCCTATTCTAAAATAGATAAATTAAATACGTAATCCTGGGGGAAGACTCTCCATATAGAGAATCATGATTTTGATTATATTAAAACTATAAGAAAACACTCCCTATTTGGAAACACATAAAAATAATATAAAAATCAAGATAAAAATTTATATACCATGATGAAATAAAATATTATCTATAACCTAAGGTATTACCCACTCAAACCCCATAAACACATGAAAAATATCTTGAGCCATCATAGAAATACTCACTACTGAGAAATAGAAATGAATTATCCAAAACATGAGGGAGTTCCTACACCCTATCAGAAAACACATTAAACTCATACCTCAAGGTATCCACTCTCCCGTAGACCATAACACATCCCACACACACTCACATAAAGAATCATAGACCATCCCTCATATCTCTATATTTTTACTAGTACACAAGTAACTCAAGCATATCTCCACATCTCAAGGCATACCTATACACCATTCTAGATATATAGGCTCATCACCTTATGGTTGAATCTCTCCTGAAATCCTAACATATCGATCCCATCATCACACTTGTCTCAACCACATGGAAACCACCTAATTCCCCAAGGTCACTTTTACTCTCTTCAGTCATGCCTTGTGATGACTCAGACTCTCTTGGTCCATTCCTTTGCCAAAAATCTAGATCCTAAAGGGGTATCATCTCGGTGCAACCGAGACAGATCGGTGAGACCGATCGACACGACCGATCGGTGAGACCGAGTGGCACGGACGATCGGTGAGACTGACTGGTGCGACCGATCGGTGAGACAGATCGGTGAGACGGACCGTCGTCACCCGGCTTTGACGGGGTTTTCCAGTGACATGCGCAAATTGAGTTTTTAACCCTTCTTTGACCCCCTTTAAGCTTTTTTTAAATCCCGGTAGTGCCCATAAATGTTATAATTAAATATTTAATAATTTAACCTGGTCTGTTCGTCAGTTTAAACAACCCGACCCCTTTAATAACGTGTGGGGCCGCGTGGTCAACCCATGACCCCCACTTCTTACGCGGTTTGGCGTTATTATCTCAACCGTCTGTAGATCTTATAAACTACGGGTTAGCCGTGGTTTCTTCTTTTCTCGATCACCATGTGTTGAGAGTACCCTTTGTCCAGACGAGCAGCTTTTCGTCCAGGCGAACCGCATCGCTATCCGTGAAGTTCCGCCCCCGGCCTTAGCGTCGATCATTGATCAAAAAATATGGAATTTCTTCATCTCTCGCTTTTGTGTATCATGTGGGGTGGGGGTACTTTTGATTCTGTAGAATTTGTTAAACCAGACATAAATAATGATAATGAACTGATTATATGTAGAAAGAGGGGGGGGGTTGTGATCGTTGATGTTGTTTTATGTTATGATCATCTTTCTGGATTGTGTGGGCTTATGCCTACAGAAAATCTTGGCCGTTGGTGGTCTTTATCTGTGCACTAATGAACCCTTGGGGATGTTTTAAATGACTTGTTTGTGATTTTTAACTCCTGCTGACAAAAGGGAAATTGGATAATCACATACACCCGGCAAAATGAATTGAAAGCACCAGGATCAACCCTTCTGTGATAACCCCTGGTTAAAGCACACAAAATTGAAATCATGGGGTGTGTTAAATCTTATCAATCTGAAAATACCGGCATGGCCCTGCCTTATGTTTGTGGTAGTGGTTTTGTTGTTTTATTTTATGGGATGATTTCTAGAGATGTGGGAGGGGATGGGATCCCCAGTTGATATGGATTCTGTGGTTGTGAGTTTTAGGACCGGGTAGTTTCCTTGTTTATATCACAAATTGGGGTGGGATCATCTGTTGATGAGAAACCATTTTGGGGGACATGGGTTAGTGTCTCAAGGGTTTCTTTGGTTCTAGTACTTCAAGGGATCTCACTTATCCCCTTGTTGTTATAACATTACAAGAGAACCAGGTGTTAATGTTTAAGTTGATGTTTGGCTGGATTCTTTCCTTGGTTATGCTTAGGGTCTTAGTTTCCCAATTAGGTTCATGAACTTATTTAAAAATTATTATGGAACATGAAAATAAGAATGGGAAAAACGAGTTTTTTTTTTGGGAGAGTTGTGACTCGGACTTGAGTGATGTTGTGATCTGTAGGCTGTTTGAAGAAAAACCTAACTTTGGGTGAGAGCTTGTCACCTATGTATATACATGTAGTTTTTTGTTTCTTATTCGCGCCCCACCCATGTTGAGCACTTAGTTTCGAACACCCCCATTTCATGGGGGAGGGTGTTTTCCCAACACTATTCTCAGTGGCTAGTTATTAGCTCATTTTATGCTCCCTTTCCCGGATAGCCCAACTACCTTCGGGCAGGCTATGATGGCCTGAGGTCCATTATTAGCCCACGAATCTTCAGGCAGGGTAGTGTGGTGGTTATGGCCCAGGTGTGTGTAGGCATGTAGTTTCCCAAGTATGTTCGGGATGAGGCCAAGGTGTTTTCGGGCGTGGCAGTGGATCTTCTAGCCCAGGTGTCATCGGGCGTGGTGGTGGTTTTTCTGGCCTAGGTGTTTGTAGGCGTGGTACGTGTGATAGTTTTGGCCTAGGTGTTTGTGGGTGGGATTCAGCAGTGGGACTGCGAGTGGTTGTGGCCTAGGTGTTTGCGGCCGGGATTCGGCAGTTGGACTACGTGCGGTTGTGGCCCAGGTTTGTGCGGGCGGGTGTGGTAGTGGTACTACGGTGAGAATGGCCGGATTAGTTCGATGCATAGGTTGTCGCAATAACCATTGGGAAAGTGGGGAGAGGTACCCAAACATCGATGTTCTCTTATTATATATATAACTTGGTTTGCTTTACTTGGTGAGTGTAGCCGGTGAGTGGGATGGGTGAACTCCTTCATAGTAATGGTTGTCTGCTTCTCACGGGACTTTAGTACGTTCCCCCACTTGTGCACGAGAGTCTTTGTATTTCCCTACTGATTGTACTTGTATGCTCACCCTATATATATAAAACTGCTTTCAGGTTTCCAGGAGGACTTCGGGGATCGCGCAGGACCGTACTAGCTCAGATCATTGGGGTAGTCAGAGTTGTTGTTTTCTTTTTTTTTGTTACTTACCCTTGAAGTCACTTTTGTACCCTATGGCTTTTACTTTTGGAACATGAATGAGGGAATGGTTTACTTTTGGCTTTACTTTTCTTTTACTTTTGGTGTTGTTGGGTTTCATCATCTTATCTCCTGATCCTATAAAACAGAAAGGGTAATTCCTTCCACTTTTGTGTAATTTCCATACCCTTGGTGCTAGTCGCCACTCTGGGACCTATAGAAGGTGGGTTTCGGGGGTCATTATCCCTCCTTCAACTTAAAGAAGGAAGGGCATGGCAACCTGCTGACACTTCCCTCATTTTGGTGAAGGCGGTTCATGACAGAATGGTATCAGAGGGGAGCAGTTGAGAGATTTGATAGAGTCTGTAGTTAGGCATATTGAGGATTGCATGGGATGGTAAGGGAATAGTATTGGGTTACCATGGTTCATGAATTAGGCCAGGGAAGACCGGCTAGGACATGAGATTTTAGCCCCCCCCCCCCCCCCGGTGATCCGATGCAAGGACTCTGGACCTACCGAACGACCAAGTGAGGCCATGCTGATTGCAGGGTAGAGATCCTAGAAAAGGTACATGCATCATAATGACTTGTGTTCTTGTGTTTCTAAGATGTCTTTGGAATTACGATTAAATGAAAAGTTCAGGAAATTTTAATAACAATATTCTGCACTACATAGGCTTAGGAATTCCTTGTTTACCTTACAGTTATGGAACCTAGAAGGTGACCACGTGTGGTACAGGCAATCAAGGCCCCTGAGACAACTCTAGCCAATCAGCAAAGAGCTGATCGAGAGGAAGAGGACGACTAGTGGAAGAAGACTCTTCGGGCCTTCCAGCGACAGAACCTCAACAAGTACAAGGGCAGCACCTCTGACATGAAGACAGAAGGCTGGCTAGAGGAGCTAGTGATAGCCTTCAGCCAGATTTGGGCCCCGACCGAGTACTGGGTTCCTCTGGCCGTCAGCCAAATTTGGGGAGCGGCGCGTCAGTGGTGGATGCTTTACAAGGGGGAGAAGAGAGAGGCTGAGGTTCCATGGGCTAATTTCAAGAAGAAGTTTCAGGCGGAATTCCTCTCCTCAATGATGAAGCCGGAAAAGAGACAGGAGCTACTCTCCCTCCAACATGGGAGTATGTCAGTGAGGGAGCTAGGAATCAAGTTCAAAGACCTCCTACTTTTAGCTTCGGACAAATTTCCCGAAGAGGAGTCTCGAACAAGACATCTAGAGGAGGCGCTCCGACCCTCCCTCCAGTATGATATTACCCCCTTTACCATACCGACGTACTTGGAGGTCCAGAAGAAGGCCGAAGTGGTGGAGAGGATGCATGCTCTAGGAGGTCTTTCACGAGTGCGGATCCAGCTGGGACCATCAAAGGGGAAGGCCTTCAGCATCAGGCCTTCTGCGTCAGGACACTCCAGGTTCCGACCCGCAGGGATCAGGTCGCAACAGTTTCAGTTTCGATCCCCCGGACCTCACCCTTCTCCTTCGAGCCTGGGACCGTGATTCTACATCTATGGGAGCCATGGACATCTCTGGATTCAGTGCCCAGACCGGGTATAGTATGGCGGTGGCGGACAGCCACAGAACTCCCCCAAAAGCAGCTTCCAGCCAGGCCTTTCCAGCAGCAGCAGCAGGGACAGTGTGATCCCGCTCCTCCGAGGACAGATGTAGGAGGAGGGGTCTGACCATAGGGCGTTCCTCAGGGAACTCGACCAGGGCATGGTCAAGGAGGTGGCTGATAGCCGAGGGGTAGATGATCCGGGCGTGGACAACTACATGTCGTGGAGGCAGCAGCTCAAATAGGTCTGGAGGTTGATCGAGGTACGATCAGTTTGTTTAGCACTCTTTCTTATGTCTTGTTCGATACCGGATCTTCGCACTCCTTTGTTGCACCCAATCTGGCCCTTGCCTTGGGCCTAGATGCCAAGAGACTTCCAGTGCCCCTGGTGTTGAGCACACCAGTCGGTGGTTAGACCAACTTGGTGTTTGTTTATCGGGGATGTAGACTGATGTAGGGCCACATCAGTCGGTTAAGGATCTTCTTCTGCTACTGATATAGCCATACGATTTCATCCTAGGCATCGACTGGTTATTTTCAGTGTGTGTCGTCATCGACAGTTTCTGAGGAAGGGTTGTGTTCTCATACTTGGGTGGCCGGCGTGTTACCTTCACCAGTAAGTGGAGTAGTCAGAAGAGAAGCAGGCAAGAAGAACCCCTCCTCTCCTTGTTGGTCGAGTTGTTAGTGGAATCAGTAGATGCTGAGATGGTGGAGGTACCAGAGGTTGTCCATGAATTTATGGACGTCTTTCCTGAGGAGGTAACAAATCTACCCCCTCGATGGGATATCAAGTTCGGGATAGACCTGCAGCCTGGCGCTTGTCTGATCTCGATGGCTCCTTACCGGATGGCACCTTCAGAGCTAAGGGAGTTGCAGATCTAGATTGATGATCTAATGAATAAGGGTTATATTCGTCTAAGTGTGTCACTATGGGGTGCTCCAGTCTTGTTCGCAAAGAAGGAAGATGGCGGCCTCAGGTTGTTCATAGACTACAGGAGGCTGAATCAGGTGACGATCAAGAATCGCTACCCTCTTCCAAGGATAGACGATCTTTTCGACCAGCTGAAAGGGGCAGGATGGTTCTCGAAGATCTACTTGCGGTCTGGGTACCACTAGCTGAGAGTGAAGGAGGGTGACATCCCAAAGACGGCGTTCAGGTGTAGATAGGGGCACTTCGAGTTCGTAGTCATTCCCTTCGGTGTTACGAATGCCTCGGATGTGTTCATGGGGCTTATAAACTCCATCGTCCGGGGGTAACTAGATCGGTTTGTAGTTGTGTTCATCGACGACATCCTGGTCTACTCAATATCATAGGATGACCATGCAGAGCACCTAAGGAAAGTTCTGATGTTCCTCCGATGTCATCAGTTCTATGGGATGTTTTCGAAATGAAAGTTCTGGACACAATAAGTGCACATCCTCGGGCACGTGGTGTCTGAGCAGTGGGTAGTAGTGGACCCATCAATGGTTGAGGCAATTGTTTCTTGGGCAGCACCCAAGAAAGTGGCAGAGGTCTGTAGTTTCCTCGGACTGGAAGGTTACTATCGGAGGTTCGTACCCAAATTCTCATGAGTTGCAACCACTTTGACTTCCCTAACCAAGAATTCCAGGTTTTTTTGTGGAGTGAGATGTGAGAGTCAGCCTTCATATATCTGAAGGAGAATTTGGTCAGCGCCTCAGTGCTAAGATTTCCAAAAGAAGGGGCGGCGTATGAGGTGTTCTGCGATGCTTCAGGACAGGGCCTGGGATGTGTGTTGATGCAGCAACAAGGGTGGATCTCTTATGGGTCCAGGAAGTTATGCCCTCATGAGCGTAATTACGCCACCCACGGCCTAGATCTTGCAGCGTTCGTTTTTGTGCTAATGTTAAGGCGGCACTACCTCATCTGAGAAGGCTTTGTGGTCTTCACAGATCACACAAGCTTGAGGTATATCTTCTCCCATCGGGACCTAAACATGTGATATCGGAGATGGGTGGAGTTCCTCCAAGACTACGACTTCGAGATCTCTTATACTGAGGGAAAGGGAACTATAGGGGTCGACTCCTTGAGTAGGAGGACACAGAAGGATGTTGTCTGAGAGTCGGCGGACGCCTGGAAGGCAATGGAGGAGTTGGCTGCATTACAACTGGATGCGAGGATAGATGATGGTAGAGGTTTCCTATATCAGATGGCAGTGCAATAATCTCTGTTACAGGAAGTGGAGTAGTTTCAGTGGGGAGACCCAGAGTGCGAAGTGATGCATGACCAAGTTGACCAGGGAAATGCTCCAGAAGGATGGACAGAGGATGGTCAAAACCAGATTCTTTTCCAGGGAAGGTTGTTTGTTCCAAGAGTGATGCGCGGAAAGGTTCTCTGTGAGTTCCACAACTCACCCCTGGCAGTACACCCAGGAGTTTCCAAGATGTACCAGGGAATGAAGAGACAGTTTTGGTGGCCCAGAGTGAAGCGAGCAGTGGCAGAGTTTGTGGCCAAGTGCTTAGTGTGTCAGCAAGTGAAGGCTGAACACCATGTTCCAGGCGTCCTACTACAGTCATTAGATGTCCCCGAGTGGAAGTGGGATGACATATCGATGGATTTCTTCACGGGACTTCAAAAGGTCCAAGGGGCATATAATGCCATCTGGGTGGTAGTGGACTGGTTGACGAAATCGGCGCACTTTCTGGCGATCAGGGAGTCAAATATTGTGGATGCTTTGGCACGAAAGTATGTGGATGAGGTGGTGTGATTGCGTGGAGTTCCGGGGTCTATAGTCTCATATAGGGATGCACGGTTTACCTCGCTGGTCTAGAAAGGATTGTAGCATGCTTTTGGCACACAGTTATGCCTTAGACCTACTTTACATCCCCAGACAGATGGACAAATAGAGCGCACCATCCAGACTTTGGAGGATATGTTGCGGGTATGTGTTCTGGACTCAAGAGGATCATGGGTGCGACACTTGCCCCTGGTTGAGTTCACCTACAATAATATCTATCACACTACAATTGGTATGGCCCCATTTGAAGCCTTGTGCGGGAGGCTATGTCGTTTACTTGCATGTTAGGCCGAAGTAGGAGAGGCATGCATCCTTGGCCCGGAGGTGGTGCAGTGCACGACATAGAAGGTTCAGCTTATATGGGAAAGGATGAAGGCATCCCAGGACCGGCATAAGTCGTATGCTAATACAAGGAGGAGGCCCTTGGAATTTGAGGTTGGAGACCATGTGTTCTTAAGGGTCTCCCCTCGGCGTTGACAATGGAGGTTTGGCAAGGGGAGTAAGCTTTCTCCCAGGTTCATCGGGCCCTTCAATGTTTTACGTCGGGTCGGCGAAGTGTCCTATTAGCTAGCGTTACCACCGCTGCTACTAAGGATACATGATGTCTTCCACGTGTCCCAGCTCCGTCAGTATCTGCACGACGATTCACACGTCCTCAGCTGGGGTGAGCTGGACATTGTGGACGACATAACTTTTTTGGAGAGACTAGTGATGATCGAGGATCTCAAAGAAAATGTGCTTCATGGGAGAACCATTCCCTTGGTTTGTGTGTTGTGGAGACATGGTAGGCTTGAGGAGAGTACGTGGGAGAGGGAAGCACAGATGTGTACCCAGTACCCGGAGATGTTTTGAGTTTTGTTCTGTTTGTTATAGCTGTTGTGGTAGGACGTTTTACCTTGTTGGCTATAAAATGCTAGTTTTTTTCCTTCGAATGTGTGTGAAAATTCCTGGCTATGAGGGAGGAGAGAACCCAACCCCTAATAAAGATGCATTAAGGTGGATGCGATTAAACCTGTGCGGGCGAGTCAGTGCCTCCCAATGAGGATAATATTTTGACATGGGGAAGGAGACACCCCAACCCCCACTGCCTAGGCAGTTTGACATTATATGTTGCTTGTTTCATGACAGGAAAGTGTTCTTAGTAAACAATGAGGTTCAATCTTGAGTGGTATCTTTCAAGGTGGTTGTTCGGACCCGCACTTTCCTTCTGGGTTGTTTAAATTCTCGAGGCCGAGAATAGTTTGAGAGTTATCTGATGTGATGACCCAAACTCTCTTGGTCCTTTCCTTTGCCAAAAATCTAGATCCTAAAGGGGTAGCGTCTCGGCGCGACTGATCGGGGAGACCGATCGGTGCGACCGATCGGCGCGACCGATCGGTCAGACCGATTAGTGAGACCAATCGGTGCGACCTATCGGTGAGACCGATCGGCGTTACCCAGCTTTGTCGGAGTTTTTCCTGTGACGTGCAGAAATTGAGTTTTAAACCCTTTCTTTAACCCCCTTGAAGCTTTTTTTAAAGCCCAATAGTGCCCATAAATGTTATAATTAAATATTTAATAATTTAACCTGGTGTGTGCGTCGGTTTAAACCACCCGACCCCTTTAATAATGTGTGGGGCCGCATTGTCACCCCACAACCCCCGCTCCTTATGCGGTTTGGCATTCATATCTAAACCGTCCTTGGATCTTATAAACTAAGGGTTAGCAGTGGTTTCTTCTTTTCTCGATCACCTTGTGTTGAGAGTACTCTTCGTCCAGACAAGCAGCTTTTCATTTCGGCGAACCGCATCGCTATCCGTGAAGTTTCGCCCCCAGCCTTAGCGTCGATCATTGATCAACAAGTAGGGAATTTCTTCGTCTCTCGCTTTTGTGTATCATGTGGGGTTGGAATACTTTTGATTCTGTAGAATTGGTTAAACCAGACCTAAATAAAGATAATGAAATGATTATATGAAGAAAGACGGGGGGGATGTGATCGTTGATGATATTTTATGTTAGGATCACCTTTCTGAATTGTGCGGGCTTACGCCTACTGAAAATCATGGCCATTGGTGGTCTTTATCTGTGCACAAATGAACCCCTGCGGATGTTTGAAATGACTTTTTTGTGGTAGTGAACTCCTGCTGAAAAAAGGGCAGTTGGTTAATCACGTACACCTGGCTAAATGAATTGAAAGCACCAGGATCAACCCTTCTGTGATAACCCCCGGTTAAAGCACACGAAATTGAAATCATGAAGTGTGTTAAATCTTATAAATCTGAAAATACCGACATGTCCCTGATTTCTGTTGGTGGTAGTGGTTTGGTTGTTTTTTTATGGGCCGATTGCTGGAGATGTGGGAGGGGATGGGATCCCCTATTGATATAGATTCATTGGTTGTGAGTTTTAAGACTGGGTTGTTACCTTGTTTATATCACAAATTGGGGTGGGATCCTCTGTTGATGAGAAACCATTTTGGGGGACACGGGGTAGTGTCTCGAGGGTTTCTCTGGTTCTAGTACTTCGAGGGATCTCACTTATCCCCTTGTTGTTGTAACATTACAAGAGAACTCGGTGTGAATGTTTAAATTGACGTTTGGATGGATTCTTTCGTTGGTTATGATTATGGTGTTAGTTGACCAAGTAGGTGCACGAACTTATTTAAACATTATTATTGAACATGAAAACAAGAATAAGACAAATGAGTTTTGTTGGTGAGAGTCGTGACTCGGACTTGAGTTCTGTTGTGATCTGTAGGTTGTATGAAGAAAAACCTAACTTTGGGTGAGAGCTTGTTACCTATGTATATACTTGTAGTTTTTTGTTTCTTATTCGTGCCCCACCCATGTTGAGCACTTAGTGTCGAACACCCCCATTTCATGGGGGAGGGTGTTTTTCTTAACACTATTCTTAGTGGCTGGTTATTAGATCCTTTTCTGCTCCATTTCCCGAATAGCCCAAGTAACTTTGGGCAGGCTGTGATGGCCTGAGGTCCATTATTAGCCCATGAATCTTTGGGCGGGGTACTGTGGTGGTTATGGCCCAAGAGTGTGTGGGTAGGTAGTTTCCCAAGTATCTTCGGGATGAGGCATAGGTTTCTTCGGGCGTGGCAGTGGATCTTCTAGCCCATGTGTCTTCGGGCGTGGTGGTATTTGTTCTAGCCTAGGTGTTTGCAGGCGTGGTATGTGTGATAGTTGTGGCCCAGGTGTTTGTGGCTGGGATTCGGTAGTGGGTCTGCATGCTGTTGTGCCTCGGGTGTTTGCGGGTGGGATTCGGCAGTGGGACTGCGTGCGGTTATGGCCCAGGTGTGTGCGGGCGAGTGTGGCAGTGGGACTGCGGTGATAATGGATGGATTGGATCGATTCATACGATGTATCAATAACTAGTGGGAAAGTGTCACGGGGTCCCCAAACATCGATTTTCTCTTATTATATACATTACATGGTTTGTGTTACTTGGTGAGTGTTGTCGGTGAGTGGGATGGGTGAACTCCTTCATAGTAATGGTTGTCTGCTTCTCAAGGGACTTTAGTATGTTCCCCCACTTGTGCAAGAGTGTCTTTGGTTTTCCCTACTGAGTGTACTTGTATGCTCACCCTACGTATATAAAACTGCATTCAGGATTCGAGGTGGACTTTGGGGATCCCGCAGGACCGTACTAGCTCAGATCATTGGGGCAGTCGCAGTTGCTGTTTTCTTTTTTTGGTACTTACCCTTGTTGTCACTTTTGTACCCTGTGGCTTTTAATTTTAGAATATGCATGTGGGAATGGTTTACTTTTGGATTTACTTTTATTTTAATTTTGTTTTTTTGGGTTTCATCATCTTATCTCCTGATCCTATAAAATAAAAAGGGTAATGCCTTCCACTTGTGTGTAATTTAAATACCCTTGGTGCTAGTCGCCACTCCGGGACCTATAGAAGGCAGGTTTCGGGGGTCATTATCTCTCCTTCAACATAAAGAAGGAAGGGCTTGGAAACATGCTGACCCTTCCCTCCTTTTGTTGAAGGTGGTTTGTGACATTCCTGGATCACATTTTCCAATGTATGTCTCTAAGACAACACTAGAGATCAAAAATAGCCACTAATTTAAATTCACCCTTAAAATGGTAAATGTATTACCAAGGATCCAACCATGCTCACTAGGTCATGAAATATCTAGGACAACCCAATATGTTACCCATGTCTCTGTCATATAATTACTGTTAAGCCAACAAAATTGAGGTCATAATGTTCTTCAGAATTCCTAGAATCGCATTGTAGTCTTACAATCATATAAGAAAAACAACACCTAAATCACATTAATGATATAGAGAAACTCAATTCTCATTTTACATTTCATCCTAGGACATTCCACTCAACTGGCCTATCATAAATCTAGCCAAGGTATATATAACATGGTTATCATGTACCACCTGTGTAATAAAGTCACCACACTCTCTACTCATTGAGGCCATTAACTATGTGTCTACCTAAAGACCTATACATCTTACCCATAAACCAACTATCCAAAATTACAACTCTTTCCTAATCAATATAACTAAGGGAACCTATCAAGATCCAATATATTTTAATAATATATGTTATACCACACAAGGTTTCAAAGATATCATGACTATATTTTATAATCAAGCTCATATCCATCAGTGATCGAGTAATCACATATGTTTTCAGGATCCACTTTGGCCCTAGTTAATATTTCCATTAAATGGGATTTTGATTAAAATAATTAATTTTCAATTTAATTCTAATCACATATCAATTATTAGTCCACATAAAACATGTAGTATATAAAAATCCATATACAAATGGAGATTCTCAATTTACCACATACCTTATATTATGTTTTTTTAAAATGTATGATCTCTATTTCTTAATACCATTCAAGACTTATACATATTCTCAAAATCATACAAGACTCATTATCATGTAAAAATGTCAAATTCAATTAATTATAACAATTTATAACTTATATTTAATTTAAATCAAAACAGAATAATCAACTAAAATATTATTAACCTATCTCAAAACTCTAAAATATGAAAAAACATTACTCAGATGAGTGATGGATTACTCCCACCACTATCTATAGACGAATTTTTAACATTTATCATCCCCAGTCAAATACTAATTTGTAATATTTTTTAAAATCTGTTAATAAATTCAACAAGCGATGTACCTCAAACTAAACAACATGAAAAAAATGTGTTATTTATGTCATGATATCCTATACCCGCACTAAGAAAAAGACTCATCATATCATTATGATTCAATAATTACCCAATGTAATAATCAATGAAACCCCAAGCTATAACAATTATAAATTAGAGCTAACTATATTGAATAATAATTCACGAAGTGGAATGATGACAATAACTCTAATAATCTAAAAAATCCCTAAGGTACCCCCACTAATTAAAAAGATTAAAATATGATGAATGGGGGATGATTCCACATCCTAAAAGTAAGATATGCTGGAGATGATAGCGGAAGAGTTAAAAAATTAGAAGGGAAAAGGATAGAATCATAATTTTTTTGAAATCAAAGAAGCTTCATGGATAATAAACCATTGACATAACCAATCACAACCATGAAAAATTTTCTCAATAAGGTTACACACAATGAAAATTTTTGTGGAATATTTTATTAGACTATGTACCAACCATTTGGTTATCACTATACACTATGAACCCCCTCACATAGTTTTGTTTTACATTTTTCCTATTATTGAATGTATCATATATATCCCTTCCAAATAATTAAGTTAAATTTTTCATGTTTTCCATATATCCCTATGAAAGTTGCATTCCAATAAACCAATCAATAAAAACCTACATTGTTTGATCACATGGTTTTTTCCCCATGTGGTAATGAAATTATATTTTTGGAAACATTTTATAATTTACTACATTAAGACAAAGATATTGAAATCCACCTATGAATAAAAAACAAATTTAGGTAACAAGTACCAATCATATTATTCCCTTTAGTTGGACCAGGTCTCTTAATTTTAATATAAATCCCAATTCTCAAAAGGACCCCAGACCATAGTGAAAATTAAAATTTCATCTAAATTTGACCACCCGTAAAGAAATTGGGTTTTAGAACCCCCCCAAAAAATCACTTATCGTATATGAGAATTATAAATGGTCTTCTGACTATTAATCACAGCCTACATCATTATATAATTCTGAATCAACTCACTGTGTTCTAACCTCTAATTTTAGATGAGCTACTATAAATCAGATGTAGACACAATGAAAACTATTCATCGAATATTTGGAAATAATCAGTCACCCTTATAAAAATAATAATAAAATTTGTAAATATTTTTCTCATTCCCATGAAATAAGGGTCTCGTCAACTGGTTTACCCTAGGATTTCGGTTCTCCTCCAAATATGCATTAGTTCACAAGGGTTGATTTTTGAGCCATGGTTCTCCCTAAAATCATAACCACGTACTAAACACATTATTAGTTCTCTATTGATGTTTTTTATATGGTTTATATTTCCTGATAAAAAAATTAATTTAAAAAGACATGTTGATCCTACTTATGTTGACCGTTCCAAAAATACGTTTTCACATGTACCAGAATGATATAAAATCACAAAATCATGATTCCTAGATCCCATAGTATTTAATGATCGACCATAAACTCTTACCAAATTCTACACGAGATATATAAGGTAATTATATGGTTGGTTCCTCAATATACCAAATATACTATTATACTCAACTAATGATAATCAACATGTATCTGACCCAACACACCCTAGGATTGCGTCCTAATCCATTCCAATCTTTGATATGAAATAAAGATATGGTTTAGTTACACTTATGAATATCAACCTAGTTTAACTAATGAGGAATAAAATAAAAAAAAATTGAACTACTCAGAGATATACTAGATAAATATCAATCATCTAATAATTTTTATGTTCGTACATATGATCCATCCAACACATGGGTTGTAAATTTTCAATTGATATGACTCTACCCACTATAGTGGTGTCTTAATAATATCTCTAATTATCCCAACACTAATTTATATTTCTCATTCTCTAACTATTTCAACACTTAAAAATTGGACAAATCCATCACCCTCATACTCATGTGGTAGTGTGAAACATACACCACTACCAACTATTATCTCAATAAGAGCATACTCTTCATCATATACTATAAATCCATCTATAATAATAATGACACACTCCTACATATAATTTTGAGCTCTACACCAAATGGTCCCCCTTACACCACTCCTCAATTTTATGTTAAATAGGTATTAATATTAAATGGGTGTAACTCTTTCTAAGGCACTCATCAAACCCATCAATACATAACATTAATAATTTGGAATGTAATCATCATCACAAATGGATACCTATGAATCTTCTCAGAACACTACACAACCTAGCCGACAAGAATTTTATTTAAATCTATCTATATTTGGACCACATATTACCACTCAACAATCGTTAACTCAAATATAAATTTGTATAAGTGGTGCATATTATCTCGATATCATCTGAACTCAAATATTGTAAACTCTCCAACAAACCAATCATAAAACTTGAATCATGCTTTCATTAGTCACATCATATCAATTCTAGTCACATTCTTTTAAACCAATGACCATTATCTTCGATCATGTCAATTTGATCAACCAAAATCATTCTATGTTCTCCTCTAAAAAATAAAATAATTTCCCCCATTAAATTGTTAATGACATGATCACCCAGTATCTAAAAATCAATCCCAAAAATAAAATAAAAATCTACCAATTAACTAAACATCATAAATCTAAACATATAAATTCTAAATTTCAAACCTCATTGAGAACAACCCCCCATGTCACTAGGGTAGAAAATTAAATTTATTTCTCCCTTTGAAAAATACATATGATTTCAGAGAACCCAAAGTGATTTACATTATAAAAGACTATTGAATATCCATGAATATAGAAAATTCCTGATAACACTTCGCATTTACAAATCTCATAATTGAATCATAAAACCCTAACTTCCATTCAGAAAAGCACTCACAAGTCTTGGATAACACCTCTCTTAGGTTAACCGTTCTCGTGAATCCACTAACCAAAATCCTAATCCACATATCAAAACATCATGGGTTCCCCATCCTAGTATATAAATCATATTCCAAATAAGTCGAAACTCATGATAAACCATTGTATTCCCATACCTAACATCACATGGAACCAACATTCCAAAAATCTCCCTTTAGAGATCACATATACAAATATATATATATATATATCAATAATCACATATCAACTCATTAGACCACTCTTTGGAACTGATCATCACCAGGAGTCCATATATGATACTAACCATTTTAGGTCACCATTTTTGTCTAAATATATTTAAAAACATCATCTCGTGATGACCAGTTTCGATAAATACATTATCATATGGTTTAGTTTAATACATTTACCCAATGAATATATATATAGGATAACACCATAAATGTTTTATTTAAAACATTAATTAATTTTACCCATATTCATTCATGAACAACCATCATGGAATGAAGTTCATATACCAACCCACTAATGGTCACTCCACAAGCCTTACATAGAGGGACTATATAATCATCCTGATGGTGTATCATTCAATAATATCTGTATGACATGTCATTTGATGAAATATTATGGTCTAGATATGTGTAATTCATAAAATCTGTTATATAAAAAAAATCTACATAAGTTCTTATAGAGACATAAAATAGAAAAATCATATATCCCTATTAACATAAATCTCATGATGTTTCCCAAATATCATGTGATTCATACACTCTATAAATGATCGATTTTTTAATTCTACATTCTAGTAGGAAAACTTAAAAATAAAAAAAATTCTCAAATATAAAAATAATCATTAAACAGGTATATATATTATAACAATGAATAACTTTAGAAACAATCCTATATACCTGATAACCTGGCCATAGACTAAGTATCATCACAATCTCCAACACATTCCAATATCATCTTTCAATTGAATTGCAAATAGTAGGAAAAGAAATGGAAATATATTATTCTGTTTTTTTATTCCACACAAACCTTGGATTTCATGCCTGTGTCTTGGTTGGTGGTGTCACATGGCCTAATGTGAACTTATTTTAAGGTAGATGCAATCGACTACGAGTAAGGTTCTAGGGTGTTACCATTCTGTGATAATTAAATTACATCATTGTAACAACCTGAATCCGGAGCCCTTCCACTGGTGCCCCATACCCAGTTCGCCACATGACCTCAAGTGCGTTTCCCCAAATGCCAGAGGCTGATAACTAGTAGCGAGGGCCTTGGTGAGTCGGTGGGGAAACTATGCCCTCATTTGGTAAGGTATACAGCGGAAGAACAACCAGACACAATAACGGAAACAATAAACAGAATACAATAATTGAACTAAATAGTGGAAGCAATGTGTAAAATAATAATGATGCAACAAGATATATATATCTATGGAAAGTGTTAAACAAACCATTGTGCTAAAGTACAACTGAAAAAAAAAAGTGCAAAAGAAAAAAAAGTAAACTCATCAACATCGCATGCCACGGCTCGGTCCCATGCTCTCCAACTCTAGTGCAATCACGAAGCTGAAGTAGGAGGGCGCTTGACCTTATATATACCTGCAACAACATAGTGTGCTTGGGCCCAAAGGAATGTGCCAAATATGGTGTGAGATACAATCCCAGTAGGCAACCACCCGAATATTTGTGCCTAACAGTCAATGAATACAAGGCACGTAGGAGTGCAGGAAGCAGTAAACAGAAAATCCCACAATGGCTACAATCCAAAGTTCTAACATATAAAGTACACAAGTAAACAACCAGCAACAAGAAGAAACATGTAACCCTCTGGGTAGCTCTCACAACCTCACCCCTATGGTTCCACCTACAAGTACTAGCAACCCTTTAGGAGGCACACACAGTCTCACCCCTTTGGTTCAACTAAGAATAGACTCTCTAAGGATAACTCACCATCAATTACCCCTATAGTCTTGTATTGTACTAAAGGCTCTCTGGGGATGCACACAATGTATCATTCCCCTTGTGGCCCGCATCGAGGAACTACAGACTCTCTGAGGAAGAACTCATCATCAATCCCCCATTTGGTCTCGCATCGTATTAAAAGACACTCTGGAGAAGCCCTTACGTCCATTCCCTATATGGTCTACAACACAAGGTTCTCACATTCTTGTTTGGAAATAAACATGCATAGCGCGCGTGGGTCGTACAAGTAAATCTCAAGAACTACTTGGCTATCAATATAAGGCTCGACAACATAACATAGCAATAGTTCAATTATCCTACAACTAGGCATGGCAATTGAAAAACACCAAAAAAGTAACACAAGCATGGAAAACATCGAGAATATAACAAAAACTACTCTTTTCACAAGGGTAAGCCTCTTCAATAGTAATCAAGCAAATCAGGAAATCAATCAAGGGAAAAACCGGAAAACGCACAATTCCCATTCAAGAGAATTGCGCAATTGCACAAGATACTCGAAGACTTTCTAAAGAAAGGCACAAACCAGCAACCTGGATGCTAAGAGATCAACATACATGAGCCACGTAGATTGATTCCCCATAGAATAAAGAAGATCTACGAAAACTCACAAAAAGTTCAACCTTAGATAACTTGAGAAGGAAAAATAATTGGAAAACAAGGCTCAAGAAAAAAGAAGAACTCACCACTGTGCTTCCAACGCAATCGATAGAGCTCAAATCGGAGAATGGAAAGAGAGGTGGGGTCTCGTCGAAGATTCATGCATCCTCGACACTATAGGATGAACGAGACCAAGAAGAAGACACTTCTGTGTGTCAGGAGTGACCCCGACCCATTTAATGAAAAAATAATAATGTACACGGCATGTAATTTTAGAGTACACGACATGTACTTTTATACTACATGGTGTGTAGTGGGTCATTCCATACTCCGACAAAATCGGCCTCCACATCACCCATACACACCGTGTGTGTGGCCCGGGCATGTCCAGCACACAGCTTTGAGTCGGAGAAGAGTACACAGCGTGTACTTCAAATTTTTCCAGAAACACCATTTTTTTAAAAACTCTATAAAAAGGAAAGCCATACCAGAAATGAAGATCTGGTTTATTAAAAACTTCCCCCTTAAATAAATTCATCCCCAAGTTTCCCTAGAGAGGCGTAGAAGAAGAAACCCTGAACAGCTCCGGCCACTACGATCGTACATCGGCATCCCTCTTCCAGGTCTCGTCTTATACTCGCCCATGCTTCCAAAGCACCCGTACCAGAGGAACATACCGCCCATGAAGAACATTCATACTACGATCGAGAATCTAGATAGGATGATCCTCAAATGATGCATTTTCTTCGAGGCCAACCTCCTCGGGATGAAAGACATGATACGGGTCCGAAAAGTAATGTCAGAGCTGATAGACGTGGAAGACATCATGCATGGCTTGGTACCTCTGGGGTAGCTGCAACCAGTAGGCAACTGGCCCAAATCTTTCCAAAACATGAAACGGTCCGACGTACCGTGGTGAAAGATTACCATATCTTTGAATCCTCTTGTGTCACAACCTCAGTGCGACATGTAGGAAAACAGGACACCCAACCTCAAACTCCAGAGGACTCCTTCGCTGATCAGCATAAGACTTCTACCAAGACTGTGTCATATCCATCATCTTCTGAATCAGCTCTATCTACTCTGAATTTTCCTGAACAAGACGAGGTCCCAGCAAGGCTGCCTCTCCTGCCTCCAGCAAGCATAAGGGTGATCATCATGGCCTACCATACAAATCCTCGTATGGTTCCATCTGATTGGTCACCTGGAAATTATTGTTGTAGGAGAACTCCACCAGAGGAATATTCTTCTCCCAAGAACTGTTAAATTCTAGGTTTCAAGCATGAAGCATATCCTCAGGCACCTGGATCATGTGCTTGGACTGGCCAGCAGTCTGGGGATGGTATGTCGTACTCAGAAGTACCTGGGTACCAAAATCCTTCTGAATTCCCTGCCGTAACTGAGAAGTAAAGTGTGTATCCCTGTTTGAAACTATAGAGCATGGAAATACATGTTGACGAATGATCTCTCTGATGTAAAGCCATCACAGACCATCGACACTAAAGGTATCCTTGATCGGCAAGAAGTGAGAAACCTTTGTGAGCCTGTTGACGACAACCCAAACTACATCGTTCCCCCAAGGGGACCTTGGAAACCTGGTCATGAATTCCATCGCAACATTATTCCACTTCCACTCTGGAATGGGTAACCGATGTAAAAGGCATGCTGGTTGCTGATGCTCCGCCTTCACCTGGTGACAAGTATAGAATCTAAAGATAAAACCAACAACATCATTCGTCATACCTGGCCACCAGTACTGGCGATGAAGATCCTGATACATCTTGGGGATGCCGGGATGAACTGTCCAAACTGAGGAATGAAAATCCCGCATCAGCTCATTGTGTATGTCAGCCGGCACCCATACGTGTCCCTGGAAAAGCAAGATCTCATCCTCTCCCACTGTCCATCCAGGAAGAGGTTCCTCTCCTGACACACTCTCCCGCATGACTAAGCCTTCTGAGTCTATTAGTTGCCTCATCCATACCCGATAAAGTAGCGTAGAGGTAACAGCTACAAAAGATAGGTAAGTCTGTCCCTGTCTATCGTGTACCTCTTGATGCATCTCAGTGAACAGAGCCATAAGCTGCCACTCACTACTGGCTTCCTAAACTTCCTGAATCTGAGTTCTCCTGCTCAACCCATCTACCACTACATTGCCCTTTCCTGGCGTATAGGCAAGCTCGGAATCAAGATACTATTGATACCTGACCCACCTTCGCTGCCTCAGATTCAGATCGCGCTGAGTGAAGATATATTTGAGACTCTTGTGGTTAGTGAAGACCACAAAGTGCTTTACAGATGATAATGTCTCCAACAGCATAAGGCATGAACAACGGCTGCCAACTCCAGATCGTGCGTAGGGTAGTTACTCTCATGTGGCCTCAACATCCGAGACCCATACGCAACGACTCCATCTCCCTGCATAATCACAGCTCCTAGCCTAATACCTGAAGTATCACAATAAATAGTGTAACTCTTTCCTGGCTCCGGCAAGACTAGTATAAATGCCGATGTCAATCTTTCCTTCAGCTCCTGAAAGGCTGAATCACAAGAATCTGACCATATGAACTTCTCCCCCTTTTTGGTCAGATCTGTCAAAGGTGTTTCTAGGCATGAGACGTCCTAAATGAAGCTTATGTAGTATCTAGCCTGCCCTAGAAAACTCTGAACCTCAAAAATTGTCTTCAGATTCTCCAAGGAAACTATAGATCTCACTTTATCTAGGTCAACAAATACTCCTTCCTCTGAGATGACGTGACACAGGAAATGAATCAGATCCATACAAAAGTGGCACTTCAAGAGTTTAGCATAAAGTCGATTCTCTCTCAGTGTACTCAGAACGATCTCATGATGTGTTGCATGGTCTTTCATGTGAGAGTACACCAAGATATCATCCCATATGACCAGGAAGAAGGAGTCCAAGTAAGGATGGAACACCCGGTTCATTAGAGCTATGAAAACTACAGGAGCGTTCATGAGACCGAATGGCATGACTGTATACTCGTATAGACTATACCAGCTCCTGAAGGATGTCAGAGGTATATCTGATGGTCTAACACGCAAGTGATGATAACTGGACCTCAATTAGATCTTTGTGAACACCCAGGCTTCTCGAATCTAATCAAAGAGGTCATCGATCCTCGGCAAGGGTATCGGTTCTTGACCGTCAACTGGTTCAACTTCCGATAATCCACACAAAGCCAAGGGTACCGTCTGCCTTCTTCGCAAACAGGATAACCAAACCCCAAGGAGAAGTAATGTGTTGGATGAAACCCATTTCCTGAAACTCCTCCAACTACTTCTTGAGCTCCTACAACTCAGGTGTATCCATCCTATGAGGAAGAATGGACACCGGTGATGCTCCTCACACGAGCTCAATAGAAAATTCTACCTCATGCTCTAGAGGAAAACTCGAAAGTCCTCTAGAAAGACATCCCTAAAATGATCCACCACTGGAGGAAAGTCCAACTACAAATCCCCTTGATCATCTAGATAAAGACTAGCAATATGGGCCTTCACCCTTCCTAGCCCATAATGCTCGAGTCCAGCTCGACTAGCCTGAACATCTCATTCGCCTTTATGAAGAAATGATTCAACCTCTGGTGAAACGAAATTCACTCTACGACGATAACAGTCGACGACTGCCTGGAAGGGAACCAACCAGTCCATCCCGAGGATGAAATCAAATCATGTCATCTCTAGGACATAGATATCCCATAAGAAACGATACAGTGCAACCTCGAGAGGGAACTCTCTACATGGGCGTACACTAGATGTCCTCATCCCAAAGGTGTGTCTAGTGTAAAGGAGTCGGCAGAAGAAATGACACATATCCGAACACTCTCCACAGCAGCAATATAGATGAAACTATGAGTATCACCAGTATCTAAAAGAGATGAAGATAAAACTGAGGCTACTAAAATCGTACCAATAAATATAGAAGGGTCGGGATCCTACTACTGATAGGTTTTCTCCACGGCGAGTGACTGGCCTGCAACGCGGCCCTGCGCCACTAACTAACCACTCTGAGCTGATCCACCTTGCTGGTGCTGAGGGACTGGTGGGTGATTGCCACATCCTCGACCTCCACCTTGGTTCGAATGGCTGAAAGAACACCAGTTTCCCTACTGGTGAGAAACTTGTGGGGCTGCTCCTAAATTAGGAGTCATGGAAGAGACCTGGTCACTAGCTGCTGGTGAGAAAACTTGGAAGAAACACTGAAGGGGTCCCATCTTACCGCCAGATCGGCACTCCATGAGGTCTCTCTAGCACTACGGCCTCATGTGCCCTGACCGGCCACACTGGTAATATATCACATGGCTGTCTGGTTATGCATCTCACTTCCTCGGATCACCATCCATAGACTCCCAATAGTGCTTCTTGCTATCATCTGGAGGAAAAGTAGCTCTGGAAGCAGAACCGCCATGGCTCACAGCTCCGGAGTCTCTTAGATTTCACTCCTCAATCAGTGCCTGATTGACTATGGAACTGCTTGAAGTCTACTGGAAGATATTCACCTGCGAGAGGATCTCCCTCCTGAGACCATTTTCCTTGCTAAGAACACCCCACTCCCATCCCAGAGGGGTGTGAAATGTTGTATCTCGGTGAAAAAAGGAATAATCCATGATAGAAAGAGTACCCTTCTCTAAGCTCATTAACTCCCGAGCTTGGTCGGCCCTCAGGGTCTCCAGGTAGAAGTAGTCATAGAACACGCGCTGGAACTCCTCCCAAGACATAACCTGCTGGTGAACCACATGTGAGATCACGTCCCACCACCTATTGGCGGAGTCTCGGAGCTTGTAGGTAGAGAGCTTGACCCGCCTCTCTGGAGCCATCTCTAGATGCTCGAAGATAGTCAACATGGCTTCCAACCATAACTCTGCAGCCTGAGGTCCTCCTTCCCATTAGAACATGGGAGGATACTGCTACTGAAAACCCACGTCAAATTTTCCATAGTCGAGGCAGGGGACGGTGCTCCCTGAATGGTCTACATCATCCTTATAAAACATTCCTTGAACTGCGCATCATCACCTGCAACTGTTATGACAGCCGGTGCCAAGGCTGCCCCGACTGGAGGATTGGCAGGAAGTCCCCGATCAGCCATATCTGGCGTCTAATCACTTCCTGATGACAGACGTACAATCAGAGAATGTCTCAGAGGCATAGCTCTGAAAGATCAAAATCACACCTTAGATCAGAAAACAAGGACAGAGAACACAAGAGTACAAAACAGGAATAGTGGAAGGAAAACACACAAGTTTACAGAACACGACTACACTGTGTGTATAAAAACTACACGGTGTGTCTTCTTAAGCCACTGACATAATCATGTACTCCTACCCTACAAGTCGTGTAACACCTCAAACTACATGGCGTGTTGAACCAACACATGGCATGTACTTGAAAACTATTCCCCTTCCCAAGTCTCTTTACACGGCTAACCCACACAGTCTGAATTCACTCCAGACTACACGGTGTGTTCTGAACAAACACGACGTGTACTGGACAAGGCTTCGTCGGCCCGTGTTGTTAAATACACAGTCGTCTACATGGATGAACCTTACATGGCATGTTATGAACAAACACGTCGTGTATAGGTGATGGTGACACCATCACGTGTTGTTTATGACATGGTCGGGTACTTGAACAAGACTACAAAACATGTTCTGAAGACAACACGGCGTGTCGAAGAGAAGGTAATGCCGACCTGTGTTGTTCGTGACACGTCCGCGTACCTGGACAGGACTACACGGCATGTTCTACTCGAGCATCCCCGACCCGTGTTATTAATGACATGGACGGGTACACGGCTCCGAACTACATGGAGTGTACTTACAGTACACGGTGTGTTTCTGATGTTATTCACACAACACCATGTTTCAACTCACACAGTCAATGACACGGACTTAAAACTACACGGTGTGTATTTGAAAAGAACATGACGTGTATTCTGGGTTTTTTTGGGGCAGTAGCTCAGAAACTGTAACGACCCGAAATTTTGAATAAATCTTGTTTCCTAATTTTATGTGTTGTTTTATTTTATTTTTATACTCAACAAAAATGTTTCATTTGATAACATGAGTATAATTAAAATGAGAACGTTGGGTTTTGACTATTATATGACCATTGGTCAATATGCCCCTTGGAAACTAAACGTTTTGATTATTGTCTCTAAATACAAGTAATATTGGTTAATTATTATAGAAAAAAGATTCGATGGCCTCACCCAGTAGTCTTAGACCGATCAAATCCCATCTAACAGAACTTGGGAAGGAGGTAGCACCACTGGGATTTGCTCTAGACCAAACCCAAGCCGAACTTCATCGTGTGAAGCTAGAATGGAATCGCCTTTTCAAGAAGTTCAAACTGATAGAAATTACTACTCGTGTGATTTTAGCCGAGCCTCCCTCCGATTCTCTCACCTTAGCACGCCTTACACTTAGGTCCTATGCTGGTGTGATAACGGGATATGTAAGGAGACCGTAACTGCCTTGTGTAATCCTTTGTTTTAAATAAAAATTGGGATTTTTTCTTATGATGAAGTTTATGAATTTTCAAATGACTAGATAAATATAGTATGCATATTTTTGATGAATTTTAGAAATAAGGATATTTTAAAAAAAAATTGTTAACCTTAGATAATTAAAAATGTGTAATGATATTCGAAAAATGGTCTTCTACAATTATGTTCAGTACAAAATTTAGAGTCTAATAAGATCAACTTGATTTTTGATGAATACTAAATTATGAATAGTGATTTTATGCTTAGGATTAGTAATGTGACCAAATGGATTAGTAATCTCACCTAAATAATGTATTAATATAATCTAGGCACCTTGATTAAGTAATATGATTCAATAAAATTGTTAAATAACGATTTCATAAATTATTATTCAAGTATTAGTTTTTTCAGGTGAATTGTGTTTTTTAATTAAAAATTAAATTAAAAATATTTAGAAAATTATTTTTATAAAATGGATTTCATTTTTGAACTCAGATCATCAATATTATGTAAAGTTAATTTTTGGGGTTTTTTTCTGAAAAAATAAATTTTCGGTGAACAATTTATGTATTTAAAAATTAAATTAAAATTATTTAGAAAATTATTTTTATAAAATGGAGTTCATTTTTAAATCCGAGCACTGATATTTGGTTAATGTGAAATTTTGGGATTTTTTTTGAGAAAGTTGAATTTTCAGTGAATAGTAAAAATACAGTTTTAGGGTTTTGGTATGTTTAATGACATCATAACTATGTCATGATGATTCCATGAGATATTTTAAGGGATGGTCGACCAAAGGTGATTAATTATTTTATGGGGGGCCCCATGTGGCCTAAATCCATGCGAAATACCATGGGAGAGCACATGGTTTTGAGAAAACCACTTTTGAGGTATCCCTTGGCCATTAATGCCTTGTCCCCTCACTTTCCCTATAAATACCAAGCCATTCTCTCATCCATTTCGACTCCCAACTCTCCCACAACTAATTTCTGTTCTCATTACCTCTCAAGGAGTCCTCCCAAGGTGCCCCCAATCCCTCAAGGTCCTAACCTTTGAGTTTTAAGAGTTACGTTTTAAGGTAAGGGATCCGACCTCTCTCTTTCTTTTCATGAAATATCTTTTATGTCATTTCTTTTATGCTCCATGTTCTTATGTTAAAAGATGTTCTTTTATAATACTCTTACATCCCTTTTCATTTTAATATAATGAGATATCCCCTCTTAGTATCATTATTTCATTTTATGAAGTTGTAAGTGGCGCCATTAGGCAGCCGGAATTTTTGTAACGGATTATTTCTCCCTTCTAATTTTTCAAGATCTATTTTCATGTAAAGTATTTATAGTTCCTTTTTATTTTTTTGGGGTATGATCTCTAAATTTATCATAATGATATTTTATGATCATATGATGAGAGACCCCATTTGATCTCTTCAATTCATTATTTTGAAGTTTTAAGTGGCGTCGTTAGGCTGCCGAATTTTTAAGTGGTTCTTTCACCTTTCTCATTTTCCAAAGTTCTACTTTAATGTCAAGTCTTTCAAGTTCCTTTTTATTAAGTTGGGGTATGATCTCTATATCTATCATACTGATGATTTATTATCATATGATTAAATACCCCATTTGATCTCTTCAAATCAGAATTTTGAAGTTTTAAGTGGCGCCATTAGGCTGCCGAATTTTTAAGGGATTCGTTCACCTTCGTCATTTTTCAAAGTTCTACTTTCATGTCAAGTCTTTCAAGTTCCTTTTCATTATGTTATGGTATGATATCTATATCTATCATACTGATATTTTATGTTCATATTATTATATACCCTATTTGATCTCATCAATTCATTTTTTTGAAGTTTAAGTGGCGTCGTTAGGCTGCCGAATTTTTAAGGGATTTGTTCACCCTTCTCTTTTTCATGTTATATTTTCTGGTCAAGTATTTAAAGTTCATTTTCATTATGTTGGGGTATGATCTCTATATCAATTATACTGAACCTTTATGTTCATATGATGAGAGACCCTATTTGATCTCGTCAATCTATTTTTGGATGTTTTATGTGACGACGTTAGGCTGCCGAATTCTCATAAGAGAAATCTTATTTTTTTGTCTTCCATTCAAGTTCCTCGTTTCAAATGGAATATCCTTCAAATTTCATTACCATGTTCTTAAATACATTATATTCTGTTCCCCTACTATTTTATGTATCATTTTTTAGTGGGGGACCCATGTCCCCTCTCTTTTAAATGTTTTCTAAAACCATGTATCATAGTCGTTATGCTGCATAATTTTCGTCTAAAAATGCCTCCCTCTTTATCTCAAAATTAGTTTATGTTATTAAGCGAATACTCAAATCTCTTATTTCTACAGGGGTATTTACATATATATCAAAATTTTCTATTTTAAATTCTAGGATTTTCATACATGAAACCCGCTTTCCCTTTTCCGTGGGTTTAAAGTGATATAAAGATCATTACTTTAAAGAAGTTTTTAAAATGTTATGATTATGAAATGAAACACATTTATTTTATGCTATATGGGTTGATTATGAAATGATTTATGATGATATATGTGGCTCATATGATAATAAAAAACATGTCAAGGGTGCGCCCAGATAGCGCTCCAATTCATTGGGTAAAGACTTAATCTCTAGAGATGACCTTTTAGACGGATACCTTGGTGAATAACCATGGTAATTTTTAATGACACCTTGGGGATGGACCTTGGTGAAACGAAATTATTGTCAATATTAAATGTTTCAGCCACATCTTCAATTTATGAAAAATGTTATTTTTATTATGATATAACTCATGATTTATTTTTCATGCCTTAAAGTTCTTTTCATGACCTTATTGAAGTATCTCAAGTTCACATGTAAAATGTTTCTCTTGTTTCCCTTACTAGGCCTTCTGCTAAAAATTTCTTTTGATGTATGTCCCCAGGTTATGAGATGCAATAATTAATATAGGATTAACATGAGGAGAATCCTTTCAAGTGTTTAAGAAGAATGTTTTATGTTTTCATGTTTTAGGTTCCCGGATTCCAAGACACTAAACCTTTAAGATCCTCGGTTTTGTAAAATGTAATGAATGTTTATGTGATAAAAAGGAAGGATGCTATAGTTGGTATCAAAGGATGGTTTACTTATTTGTGTAAATTATGATATTAAAACGTTAGGAAGAATCCTATAGAAAAGTTTATATATAGGAAATATTCCTGGTATTTTGGTGAGTATTGAGTAATGGTTTGCCAAGGAAATACATCCCTATCTGGATACGAGTAGGTAGAGGTGGCTCTGGCACATATGTACATAGAGGTAAAACCCGAAACCACTGCTTTGAGCTATACTCAAATGGGAACTGGTACATGACCATGAGCCTTGCTGAAATCTTGGTTACGACACTCCTGGGGGATATGCTCTGGTAAATTCATAAGCTTAGTATGAACCATTATTAAAAAAACAAAGATAAAATAAATTAAATATTCACATAAGAATATATAATCATGGATAACCTAGACTGGAACCTAGGGGATCACAAGTTAGGATATACTTTTATTCTACAACTTTATCCTTTTATGCTTAAATTTTCCTTTTCATGATTATTGGCTAAGTATTTAAGCCCCTAATTATAGTTTCTTTTCTTAGTTAATGGAGGGAAATGGAATAACATGCCCCAACAACCAAAGCGATAGGAAATGCGACGATTGTCGTATTAATATGACAGAGATGATTAGGGGATTAAAAATGATTATTATTTTGGAAGACGTTCACTATTTTTGGGACTCTATATGATCGACGTAAATAGATTACTACAGTATTTTCATTGAGGAGTAAGGTTGACTTATATTTTGAAGAATCAATGAATTTAAGGTGGACTTATAGTAATTTAGGTTACTTATGGGAATGATTAACCTATATTTGGTAAAATATGTTTAGGTTTTCTACTTTTGTAATAATATATTAGGAGTGGTTGATGTTGTTTGGATATGAACAATGATGTTTATTTTGGAAGACTATGTTATAAAATCCCTCGTATATTTGGGTTTCAATCTTATTTGGGTTTATTTTGAGGAATTTTAAGGACCTTTATTTAGGGAATGGTCCATGATGAACTTTGGGTAGTACCATGGAACTTTGAAGATTTAAAAGTAGTTTTCATTCCTATGGGATTATTTCTTTTTGAAGAGTTGTTTTACCTTACTCTTTCTGTTTTTGGGATAATGTTTAAAGATAGATGAAATAGATAGTTAATCTTTTGTGGATTATGTGATTCTCTAGAAGATGATTCTTGTGTTTTGATGAGACCAAGTAGTTTTGAATGCTCATCGTTTAGAGAAAACATTAGTTTTGGTAGAAACATATTAAAGGATGAAACTCTACATGAAGGTATGTATATTTTCTAATGTTTTTGTTCTATTTAGTAAATGAATTCCTCAAAATTATGAAATGGAAGGTAAAACAAAAACATTATTGGGTTACGTTTCCTACTAGGTAATCAAATACCGTTTATACACATCATAAGTTTGGGATTTTCTTGTGGTTAAATTTCTCCTAATCATGTTTTCTATCACTCTCCCTCAGAACTTGACCCTTTGTTTTCTCCTCCATGTCCTTGTTTTCCTACATTGAATCCTAGTGTGGGCTAACTCAGGTGACCTCTATACTTCCCTTTATTTTTTTTAAAGTAGTTGTTTTACTGACTCCTTTTCCGATGTGGGACTTTCAATGAAATTTCAAAACCCAATTTTAAAAATTATGAGGACGCAATTTCTTAAGGGGGGAAGATTGTAACAACTCGAAAAATTTGAATAAATCTTGTTTCCTAATTTTATGTGTTATTTTATTTTATTTTTATACTCAACAAAAATGTTTCATTTGATAACATGAGTATAATTAAAATGATATCGTTGGGTTTTGACTGTTATATGACCATTGGTCAATATGACCCTTGGAAACTAAAAGTTTTGATTATTGTCTCTAAATACAAGTAATCTTGGTTAATTATTATAGAAAGAAGATTTGATGGCCTCACCCAGTAGTCTTAGACCGATCGAATCCCATCTAACAGAACTTGGGAAGGAGGTAGCACCACTGGGCTTTGCTCTGGACCAAACCCAAGCTGAACTTCATCGTGTGAAGCTAGAACGGAATCGCCTTTGCGAGAAGTTCAAACTGATAGAAATTACTACTCGTGCGATGTTAGCCGACCCTCCCTCGGATTCCCTCACCTAAGAACACCTTACACTTAGGTACTGTGCTGGTGTGATAAGGGGATATGTAAGGAGACTGTAACTGCCTTGTGTAATCCTTTGTTTTAAATAAAAATTGGGATTTCTTCTTATGATGAAGTTTATGAATTTTCAAATGTTCGGATAAATATAGTATGCATATTTTTGATGAATTTTAGAAAAAAATGATATTTTAAAAATGTTTATGTAAACCATAAATAATTAAAAATGTGTAATTATATTCAAAAAATGTTCTTCTACAATTTTGCTCAGTACGAAATTTAGAGTCTAATAAGATCAACATGATTTTTGATGAATAGTAAATTATGAATAGTGATTTTATGCTTATGATTAGTAATGTGACCAAATGGATTAGAAATCTCACTTAAAGAAATTATTAATATAATCTAGGCACCTTGATTAAGTAATGTGATTCAATAAAATGGTTAAATAACGGTTTCATAAATTATTATTCAAGTATTAGTTTTTTCAGGTGAATAGTGTTTTTAATTAAAAATTAAATTAAAAATATTTAGAAAATTATTTTTATAAAATGGATTTCATTTTTGAACTCAGATCATCGATATTATGTTAAGGTACTTTTTGGGGTTTTTTCTGAAAAAATGAATTTTCGGTGAATAGTGTATTTATTTAAAAACTAAATTAAAAATATTTAGAAAATTATTTTTATAAAATGGAGCTCATTTTTGAAATCAGAGCATTGAAATTTGGTTAATGTGAAATTTTGGGATTTTTCTGAGAAAGTTGAATTTTCAGTGAATAGTAAAAATATAGTTTTAGGGTTTCGGTATGTTTAATGACATCATAATTGTGTCATGATGATTCCATGAGATATTTTAAGGGATGGTCGACCAAAGGTGATTATTTATTGTATGTGGGGCCACATGTGTTGTAACAGCCCGAGATTTTATGAAAAATATTTTTTTTTATTTCACTAATGTCTTGTGTTGTACGCTACACCAAAAGGAGCTTGCACAACACGAATCCTTGACTTTCCTTGCATTACACGCAATCGCGACCTTCCTCGATAGCTTGTGTCGTACGCAATACCGAGTTTCACTAAACAACGATATGCTATTAAAATATTATTAAAACTAGCCGTTATGAATAATAATAACCACTTTTTGAAATTTTATAAATTTTATTTTTCAAAATGGACTTCATTTTTGGATTTGGAATACCGAAATTATCGTAGGGTGAAATTTTGGTATTTTTCTGAAAACTTTCAATTTTTGATGAATAGTGAAACCACTAAGTGGTAGGTTAAAAACTGAATTTTGCATAAAACTTAATTTTACCACTTCTGTGAATGGAATTTCGAAAATCCGACAGACACGGTTGATATCAGTAAGTAAAATGTGGTTCAATGAGATAAAAATAATTTTTTGGTGAATAGTAACTTTTTACTTTTTTTACCGCGGTTAATAGTAAATAGGGTAACTAAGGGTAAAAATGATATTAATATTACCCTAACACATGTCCTAATTCTATTGGATAAGTTTAATTCGACCAAAAACAATCTTAGGAATAAAATATGACCATTTAGGCCCACTTGGTTTAGATTAGGACATTTATTATTAATTTATTTAAAGAAGGGTTAAAATAGTTAAAATCAATGTTTAATAAGTAAATCATTTTTAATATGGGGTTATACATAAGCTAAATTCGACTATAAATATTTATTAGAAAGCTAAAACGATTTCCTACATAATTATATTTTATTTATAATTTTTAGACTTTAAATAAATTAATTTATTTATGACACAACGATGATGCAGTAATTACCCTTTTAAGGAAATATTAACATAATTGATGTTATAAATGCTCAAATGAATGTAATTTGAGACTTTTTATGAATTCCACTAATTTTATAGTTTACTATGATATATTAGTGTTGATTTAATCAACTTGTTTCAAACATATAATTCTTTTATGACTTTCACAAAAATCATAAATCAAATAGTGTCAAAATTGACACAAAATAGTTTTTAAATCAAATATTATATTATTAATTGTTATTTTATTTCTAAAAATATAAGGTTCGGCCAAATGACTTAGATAAGGATATATATATTAATAATAAATAATTTGGGGTTCGTTTGGCATGTTATAGTAAGTTTATTAACCATATAGTGAAAGAAAACAAAAAGACACGGTAAAAGTTAAATTATTTAACTTAGAGTTAAATCTAATTGATAAGGTTAAAATAATACCCTAAACTTGTCTAAATCCTATTGGTTGATAGGCTTTCGGCCCATCCCCACTTTATATTCGAAATAAGACTCTTTGGAACTATTATAAACCGATTTTGACTTTAATATAAAATAATATTTTGAGATATTCCTAAGCTGCCCCTCTCCTCCCTTATAAAAGGGCACCTCCTCCCCCTCCTCCAAACACCAATTTGAGCACTCAAGCTCGGACAAACCCTGACAAAATCTCTTCTCCACCTCCCTAGAAACATCCTAGAGGTTCTGGTCTTCCTCAAAGACCAATTTTAGTTCCCTAAGAGGAGGTCTCCAAAAGGCGCTTCAAAGAAGAGGTAATTACCGTTACCAATTCTTTCATATTTATTTCTTCTTCCACTTCTTCTTCTTAGGTTGTTTCATTATGAAGTAATAATATCATTATCACTCATATACTGATATGTTATTATAAGTATGAAACAACCCTATTTCACCATATATCCATCCTACGGAAAAAGAAATCACCGCGCGTGCGTACGTACGGAATACCATCTCCACGCCGTGGTGTAATCTATTTTCCACCACCACCTTACATGGATGGGTATAATGGTGTAATGAATAACTATACATAGTTATTACAACATCATATTGATTCTGATATATTGTATAATCCACTCCAATTCAATTCAATATTTATGGAAATGATATCATCGCTCGTGTGTACGTACGGACTACCGTCTCCACGACGCGATGAGATTCATTCTCCATGTTAACCATTTAAGAATGATTATAAAGTATATATAAAAAATAATAATGAAATATATGACATTATAAAGCTACTGGATTTATTTATATATATATATATATATATGTATGTCATCTACTTACTTCCATTCAAGACAATAAGAAAAGGAAAACAGCGTTCACGCGTACGTACGGACTACCATCTCCATGAACAGTGTTTTTCATTTCATTTATCTATCTAATATATATATATATATACTGAATATATATGATATATAAATCATATTTTATATTCTGGAAGTAAGTAAATCATGATATAAGTTATAATAATTTCAAGAACAACAAGTCAAAACACCTACGATAAAAGAAACGATTTTACCCAAAACGCTTCTTTAACATGGAATTTACAAAAGAACGGGTAATATAATGTCATAAGTGAACCATATATGATATCATAACAATTAATATGATTCTGTAATAAGTCAATGACATTATTTAAACCATTATACAGGAGCTTCGGACACTTACAAAGCAAATCGGACTTAAGGTAAGGGAAATATCACAATCTCATTTTTATCCGAGATTGTTTATACTTTGAAATTTACTGGGGTGTATTTTATCATCCACATCCATGTTTCCTCAATATGTAATGTTATTTCAATCCACCTAAAATTTTTTAAATCAAATTTTACCCTTCGGTGAGTTTTTAGTAAAGAATATGAAAGGAATCTTTTGTCGTTTTTCGTACGAGGTAATTTTTGACTTTTCCGACAAAAGTACGAAGAATGTTTTTTTTAACTTCTACGGCATGAATGGATTTTTAAAACATTATTTCAAAAAGATTCCTTTACAAGTTTTCAAGTTTATTTTTAATCAACTTCTTTTATTTTAAAGTTGTATGACATGTTATGAAAGGAAAAATGTTTTTGAAGAAGAAAGGATATTTTCCTCAAGAATGGAGTTCAAGTGTTTTATCAAAATTACTTTCCATCTAAGATAATAAAGGGTTCTGTTTTTATCCCTATTATTACATTTATTTGATCATGTTGTGATGGAATTATTTTTATGAATTCCTTTATCTTATATGAATTGATTTATGATGTCATGATGTTTCAGGAATCCCATGTTTGTTACATGTGTTATGTGATGATGTATGTTTTATGATTATGTGGCACACATAAGAAAGGATTCATTATAAGATGGGTGGGACCTATATCTCCCTCCAATGCATTGGGTAAAGATTTTATATCTCATGAGATAGACATGGCTGGAATGGTAGGTTATACCGGTTCAGTGAAACAGGACTGAAACGAGGGTGACTCGGTTCAGAAAGGGACTTTGTCCACTAAGATAGTCTTGGCAATGAGTCATGACTAACAAGAAATGATTTTCCATGATTATGTGTGCATGCCACAAAGTTTCAAGTTTTATGTTATGATTACAGGGATCTCATTTTCACTTCTATGATTTGTTCCATGTTATGATATTATGATCTCTTTTGCAGGTTATGATTTTCAAAAAGATATGATATGATTTTTATTTCCTTTATTTGCCCTTGCTGAGCATTTTATCTCACCCTTTTATGTTTTCTTTTCCCCAGGATATAAATTAAGGTTTTAGGTAAAAAAAAAGTAAGATCTTTATGGGAGATATTGAAGATATTTCACAACGATTAGAAGATTACGTTCTGAGTTTCCAAAGACACTAAACTATTACGATCCTTGTGTGTGTGTTTTTGTTATGTACCAAGTATTCCGCAAATGTAATGTAATGTCCATGTACGTCAAGCTTCGGGTCTCTACAGTTGGTATCAGAGCAAAGGTTTTTTCAACCTTTGGAAACTAGGATGCGAAAACGCTAGTGAGATCCCTAGAGATATTTCTAAGGTATGTCTAGGGATGCCCCTAAGGATAAGTATACGTATAGGATATAGTCCTAGAACTATGGTAACTATATTAGATTAAACCAAAGATGTTAGATATTGAAGTTACTCCCCCGTTATTATGATTTTGGCCTCTCACACTATTCTTTTTGGGTTTTAGAAAATTGATGGAAACAAGATGATTCAAGATAATGGAGGATACGATGGACAATGGAATGATATTCTTCATGAGCAACCAAATGAAATGGGATTTGGAAGTCCAAACATCATTATTATGCCGAATCAGCAATCTTATAATATGATCAATAAAGTAAAATTTGGTAAGTTTCCTGACTCGACTAATAAGCGAAAGATGGAGTTTCATGATGATCATAGAGGAAAGAAAGTTCAATTTCCCCTATGTAAATCATGTGGGAAGAGGCATCAAGGGGAATGTTTCAAAGGAACTGGAAGATGCTTTGGGTGTGGAAAAGAAGGACACAAAGCCAGTAAGTGTAAAGGAAAAGGTTTAGTTAACACCAGGGATGAGGATAATGGTATTGCTACGACATCAAAAATGGTTAAATGTTTTAAATGTGGAATGTACGGGCATTATGCAAACCAATTCCCTAAGGTAAAGTCTCATGAAGAGAATCAGTATGGTCATATGGGTAGTATTTATGTTGATGATGATGAAGAGACTACAAATGATATTTTAGATGAAAGAATTGTTGAAGCTCGGTCAATGGTTTAAGAATGTAGTGTAATGATTACATGTTTATCATGTGTAATGTTGTAGAAGTAATCTCATGGTACTATGGAATAAAGAGACATCTAAGGATTGTTACACTGTTGCCTTTCCTTGAGTTTTGAAAGTGTATGATTAATGTTACCAGTATCCATGAAAGGTTATTCAGATATTTTTGGAATGTAGGTGATATGCTCATAATGAAGGGATAAAGAGAAAATTAAATGTTTGATAGTATTCATGAGCTCATGACTGATATAAGGAGAAGGTTATATCATGGTTTCAGTATATAGAATTTTGAGGATTTTGGTATGTGGAAAGAGTTAACTTTTAAAAGCACTCGTGTTTTCAATAAGGTTCAATTGGTATTCAAGAGAGTACATGATTAAGGCCTTTGAATGTTTGGAATGTGACCAACAAGATATATCTTATGATATATGGGGATCGATGATGGTGTTAAATCTCTGGTAATCGTTTTCACTATGTTATGAGAGTGGACTGCAGTATTATGGATAAGCCTAAAGATTATAATGGATTATGTTGGACATAAGTTAGTATTGTTTAAGGATAGAAGTATTTTTCAATGCGATGTTATAGTAATATAGTTTTAGAAAAAGGACAACCTGCAGAACGGGCGACAACCCATCGCGTCGGACAAGGATGTGGGAATCGAACCCACAACCGAAGTGTGACTGGCCTTTATTGCCTACCACTGGCCTACAGGAAGTCCCTATTTAGTATAAACTAGTTTTATTATATTAATCAGTATGATATATAAAGTATAAGTCCATTTTTGGAACCATATATGATTAATCTCACTATAGATCGACTTATGTATATAAATTTTGCTAACCTTTTGAGACAGATGGAATAACCCGTCATTCTATCACATGATCTGCTAACACTTCACGAATAACAAATTCAACTTCATTTATTTAAGAGATGAAGTAGAAATTGTTCAAGGCACGAACAACAGTGAGATTGTACCAAAATAAAGTAAGTATTTATTCTAATTCAAACTTTTCAACTTTAGGGAAACGATCTTGAAAACCAAAAATGTTGTCCTAGTGATCTTATACCTGATGAATCAGATGGTACCTTAGATCGTCACAAATTTATGGATTTGTGATTACTGGATTTTCCATAGCCATGTTCTCTACCACTCTCCATCAGAACATGATGGTTAGATTTCTCTTCCATATCCATATTTTCACCTATGTGGAAACCCAGTGATTAGTTTATTTGGGTAATCGTTACATTTCATACTTTAGTTTTTAAAGCCAAGTTTTGGTATTCTTTTTTACGATGTAGGTTTCTATTAAAGAAACTTTCGAATAGTAAACCATTTATAACCCCGACGAATTTCGAGGGCGAAATTCATTTTAAGGGGGGTAGAATGTAACAGCCCGAGATTTTATGAAAAATATTTTTTTTATTTCACTAATGTCTTGTGTTGTACGCTACACCAAAAGGAGCTTGCACAACACACATCCTTGACTTTCCTTGCATTACACGCAATCATGACCTTCCTCGATAGCTTGCGTCGTACGCAATACCGAGTTTCACTAAACAACGATATGCTATTAAAATATTAATAAAACTAGCCGTTATGAATAATAATATCCACTTTTTGAAATTTTGTAAATTTTATTTTTCAAAATGGACTTCATTTTTGGATTCGGAATACCGAAATTATCCAAGGGTGAAATTTTGGTATTTTTCTGAAAACTTTCAATTTTTGATGAATAGTGAAACCACTAAGTGGTAGGTTAAAAACTGAATTTTGCATAAAACATAATTTTACCACTTCTATGAATGGAATTTCGAAAATCCGACAGACACAGTTGATATCAGTAAGTAAAATGTGGTTCAATGAGATAAAAATAATTTTTTGGTGAATAGTAACTTTTTACTTTTTTTACCGCGGTTAATAGTAAATAGGGTAACTAAGGGTAAAAATGATATTACTATTACCCTAACACATGTCCTAATTCTATTGGATAAGTTTAATTCGACCAAAAACAAACTTAGGAATAAAATATGACCATTTAGGCCCACTTGGGTTGGATTAGGACATTTATTATTAATTTATTTAAAGAAGGGTTAAAATAGTTAAAATCAACGTTTAATAAGTAAATAATTTTTAATATGGGGTTATACATAAGATAAATTAGACTATAAATATTCATTAGAACGATAAAACGATTTCCTACATAATTATATTTTATTTATAATTTTTAGACTTTAAATAAATTAATTTATTTATGACACAACGATGATGCAGTAATTACCCTTTTAAGGAAATATTAACATAATTGATGTCATAAATGCTCAAATGAATGTAATTTGAGACTTTTTATGAATTCCACTAATTTTATATGTTTCTATGATATATTAGTGTTAATTTAATCATCTTTTTTCGAACATATAAATCTTTTATGACTTTCACAAAAATCATAAATCAAATAGTGTCAAAATTGACACAAAATAGTTTTTAAATCAAATATTATATTAATAATTGTTATTTTATTCCTAAAAATCTAAGGTTCGGACAAATGACTTAGATAAGGATATATATATTAATAATAAATAATTTGGGGTTCGTTTGGCATGTTATAGTATGTGTATTAACCATATAGTGAAAGAAAACAAAAAGACACGGTAAAAGTTAAATTATTTAACTTAGAGTTAAATCTAATTGATAAGGTTAAAATAATACCCTAAACTTGTCTAAATCCTATTGTTTGATAGGCTTTCGACCCATCTCCACTTTAGCTTCGAAATAAGACTCTTTGGAACCATTATAAACCGATTTTGACTTTAATATAAAATAATATTTTGAGATATTCCTAAGGTGCCCCTCTCCTCCCTTATAAAAGGGCACCTCCTCCCCCTCCTCCTCACACCACTTTGAGCACTCAAGCTCGGAAAAACCCTGACAAAATCTCTTCTCCACTTCCCTAGCAACATCCTAGAGGTTCTGGTCTTCCTCAAAGACCAATTTTAGTTCCCTAAGAGGAGGTCTCCAAAAGGCGCTTCAAAGAAGAGGTAATTACCGTTTCCAATTCTTTCATATTTATTTCTTCTTCCACTTCTTCTTCTTAGGTTGTTTCATTATGAAGTAATAACATCTGTATCACTCATATACTTATATGTTATTATAAGTATGAAACAACCCTATTTCACCATCTATCCATCCTACGGAAAAAGAAATCACCGCACGTACGTACGTACGGAATACCGTCTCCACGCCGTGGTGTAATCTATTTTCCACCACCACCTTACATGGATGGGTATAATGGTGTAAATAATAACTATACATAGTTATTAAAACATCATATTGATTCTGATATATTTTATAATCCACTCCAATTCAATTCAATATTTATGGAAATGATATCATCGCTCGTGCGTACGTACGGACTACCGTCTCCACGGCGCGATGAGATTCATTCTCCATGTTAACCATTTAAGAATGATTATAAAGTATATATAAGAAATAATAATGAAATATATGACATTATAAAGCTACTGGATTTATTTATATATATATATGTATGTCATCTACTTACTTCCATTCAAGACAATAAGGAAAGGAAAACAGCGTTCACGCGTACGTACGGACTACCGTCTCCATGAACGGTGTTTTTCATTTCATTTATCTATCTATTATATATATATATACTGAATATATATGATATATAAATCATACTTTATATTCTGGAAGTAAGTAAATCATGATATAAGTAATAATAATTTCAAGAACAACAAGTCAAAACACCTATGATAAAAGAAACAATTTTACCCAAAACGCTTATTTAACATGGAATTTACAAAAGAACGGGTAATATAATGTCATAAGTGAACCATATATGATATAATAACAATGAATATGATTCTGTAATAAGTCAATGAAATTATTTAAACCATTATACAGGAGCTGCGGACACATACAAAGCAAATCAGACCTAAGGTAAGGGAAATATCACAATCTCATTTTTATCCGAGATTGTTTATACTTTGAAATTTACTGGGGTGTATTTTATCATCCACATCCATGTTTCCTCAATATGTAATGTTATTTCCATCCACCTAAAATTTTTTAAATCTAATTTTACCCTTCGGTGAGTTTTTAGTAAAGAATATGAAAGGAATCTTTTGTCGTTTTTCGTACGAGGTAATTTTTTACTTTTCTGACAAAAGTACGAAGAATGTTTTTTTTAACTTCTACGGCATGAATGGATTTTTAAAACATTATTTCAAAAAGATTCCTTTACAAGTTTTCAAGTTTATTTTTAATCAACTTCTTTTATTTTAAAGTTGTATGACATGTTATGAAAGGAAAAATGTTTTTGAAGAAGAAAGGATATTTTCCTCAAGAATGGAGTTCAAGTGTTTTATCAGAATTACTTTCCATATAAGATAATAAAGGGTTCTGTTTTTATCCCTATTATTACATTTATTTGATCATGTTGTGATGGAATTATTTTTAGGAATTCATTTATCTTATATGAATTGATTTATGATGTCATGATGTTTCAAGAATCCCATTTTTGTTACATGTGTTATGTGATGATGTATGTTTTATGATTATGTGGCACACATAAGAAAGGATTAATTATAAGATGGGTGGGACCTATATCTCCCTCCAATTCATTGGGTAAAGATTTTATATCTCATGAGATAGACATGGCTGGAATGGTAGGTTATACCGGTTCAGTGAAACAGCACTGAAATGAGGGTGACTCGGTTCAGAAAGGGACTTTGTCCACTAAGATAGTCTTGGCAATGAGTCATGACTAACAAGAAATGATTTTCCATGATTATGTGTGCATGCCACAAAGTTTCAAGTTTTATGTTATGATTATGGGGATCTCATTTTCACTTCTATGATTTGTTCCATGTTATGATATTATGATCTCTTTTGTAGGTTATGATTTTCAAAAAGATATGATATGTTTTTTATTTCCTTTATTTGCCCTTGCTGAGCATTTGAGCTCACCCTTTTATGTTTTCTTTTCCCCAGGATATAAAGTAAGGTTTTAGGTAAAAAAAGGAAGATCTTTATGGAAGATATTGAAGATCTTTCACCACGATTAGAAGATTACGTTCCGAGTTTCCAAAGACACTAAACTATTACGATCCTTGTGTGTGTGTTTTTGTTATGTACCATGTATTCTGCAAAAGTAATGTAATGTCCATGTACATCAAGCTTCGGGCCTCTACATGTGTCCTAACTCCATGGGAAATACCATGGGAGAGCACATGGTTTTGAGAAAACGACTTTTGAGGTGTCCCTTGGCCATTAATGCCTTGTCCCCTCACTTTCCCTATAAATACCATGCCATCATCTCATCCATTTCAACTCCCCACTCTCCCCAAATGAATTTCTGGTCTCATTACCTCCCAAGGAGTCCTCCCAAGGTACCCCCAAGCCCTCAAGGTCTAAACCATTGAGTTTTAAGAGTTACGTTTTAAGGTAAGGGATCCGACCTCTCTCTTTCTTTTCAAGAAATCTCATTTATGTCATTTCTTTAATGCTCCATGTTCTTATGTTAAAGGAAGTTCTTTTATAATACTCTTACTTCACTTTTCATGTTCATATAATGAGAGATCCCCTCTTACTCTCATTATTTCATTTTATGAAGTTTTAAGTGGCGTTGTTAGGCTGCCGAAATATTTGTAACAGATTCTTTCTCCTTTCTCATTTTTCAAGATCTATTTTCATGTAAAGTATTTCAAGTTCTTTTTATTTTTTTGGGATATGATCTCTAAATTTATCATAATGATATTTTATGATAATATGATGAGAGACCCCATTTTATCTCTTCAGTTCAGTATTTTGAAGTTTTAAGTGGCGTCGTTAGGCTCCCGAATTTTTAAGTGGTTCTTTCACCTTTCTCATTTTTCAATGTTATACTTTCATGTGAAGTCTTTCAAGTTCCTTTTCATTATGTTGGGGTATGATCTATATATCTATCATACTGAACTTTTATGATAATATTATGAGAGACCCTATTTTATCTCTTCAATTCAGTATTTTTAAGTTTTAAGTGGCGCCATTAGGCTGTCGAATTTTTAAGGGATTCGTTCACCTTTCTCATTTTTCAAAGTTATATGTTCATGTCAAGTATTTCAAGTTCCTTTTCATTATGTTGTGGTATGATATCTATATCTATCATACTGATCTTTTATGTTCATATTATGAGAGAACCTATTTGATCTCATTAATTCATTTTTTTTGATGTTTAAGTGGCGTCGTTAGGCTGCCGAATTTTTAAGGGATTCGTTCACCTTTCTCTTTTTCAAGTTATATTTTCTGGTCAAGTATTTCATGTTCCATTTCATTATGTTGGGGTATGATCTCTATATCTATCATACTGATCATTTATGTTCATATTATTAGAGACCCTATTTGATCTCGTCAATCAATTTTTGGAAGTTTTAAGTGACGCCGTTAGGCTACCGAATTCTCATAAGAGAAATCTCATTTTTTTGTCATCCTTTCAAGTTCTTCGTTTCATATGGTATATCATTAAAATTTAATTACCATGTTCTTAAATACATTATATTCTATTCCCCTACTGTTTTATGTATCATTTTTGAGTGGGTGACCCATGTCCCCTCTCTTTTCAATATTTTCTAAAACCATGTATCATAGTCGTTATGCTGCATAATTTTCGTCTCAAAATGCCTCCCTCTTTATCTCAAAATTATTTTATGTTATTAAGTAAATACTCAAAGCTCTTATTTCTACAGGGGTATTCACATATATATCAAAATGTTCTATTTTAAATTCTGGTATTTACATATATGAAACCCACTTTCCCTTTTTCGTGGGTTTAAAGTGACATAAAGATGATGTCTTTAAAGAAGTTTTTAAAACATTATGATTATGAAATGAAACACATTTCGTTTATGCTATATGTGTTATTTACGAAATGATTTATGATGATATATGTGGCTCACATGATAATAAATACATGTCAAGGGTGCGCCCAGATAGCACTCCAATGCATTGGGTAAAGACTTATTCTCTAGAGATGACCTTTTAGACTGATACCTTGGTGAATAACCATGGTAATTTTTAATGACACTGTGGGGATGGACCTTGGTGAAACGAAATGATTGTCAATATTAAATGTTTCAGCCACATCTTCAAGTTATGAAAAATGTTATTTTTATTATGATATATCTCATGATTTATTTCTCATTCCATAAAGTTCTTTTCATGAACTTATTGAAGTATCTCAAGTTCACATGTAAAATGTTTCTCTTGTTTCCCTTACAAGGCCTTCTGCTCGCCCCTTCTTTTGATGTATGTCCCCAGGTTATGAGATGTAGTAATGAACCTTGGATGAACATGAGGAGAAGCCTTTCAAGTGTTTAAGAGGAATGTTTTATGTTTTCATGTTTTAAGTTCCCGGTTTCCAAGACACTAAACCTTAAAGATCCTTGGTTTTGTAAAATGTAATGAAAGTTTATGTGATAAAAAGGCGGGATGCTATAGAAACTGCACAGAAGCCTAGAAACACTGCAAACAAGGCAAAGAGGAGCCAATTTCTGATTCATGAGGGCCCTTACTCCCCACGAATCAAAGCCTGGCATCTCCTACAATCATAGACAAGAGAAAACGGGATCATGATCCACCAACTTCTGATTCGAGAGGGCCATAAAACCTCAAGAATCAAAACATGGAGTTCAATTAAGAAATAGAGGAAACAATCAATCCTCTAACAAGGAATTAGAGATTCTATCAAGCATCTATAACAACAGTATGCATAATCTAAACAAAGTCAATCACAACATCATGAAATTGCTAATACACCCTAGATGACATGGAAAGAATGCATGGAATGTTATTTCTACAAGTTCCTATATGATTCATGAGATGGCATACCCTCATCTCATCGGGTTGAGACAGAAATCGAACCACAATCATCACGAAAATAACAACACAAAGCATGTAAATAACTCCAGGTGAAATCACATCAACCGTAATGTCTCAAAACCAGCAAACTGAAATTAATGAGGTAGTATAGATTTTCCATGTACACGGGTTAGCTACTCCCGAGCACAGCTTAATACCAAGTACCAAATCCGTCCTATCCCTGGATAAGTCTTCAAACAGTAAGGCAAGAGAAAAGAACTCGTCTTATACCACTTTGTAACGACCCAAATCTGGAACACCTCCACTGGTGCCCCGGACTCGGTTTGCCACATGACCTCAAGCGCATTTCCCCAAACAGTAGAGTTTGCCGACTAGCAGCGAGGGCCTTGGTGAGTCGATGGGGAAACAATGCCCTCATTCAGTAAAGCATACAGCGGAAGAACAACCAAAAACAATAATAGAAACAATAAAAAGCATACAACAACTGATCTTAATAGCATAAGCAACGTATAAAATAATAATGATGCAACATGATACATATATCTATGGAAATCAATAAACAAACCAACATGCTGATTTACAACTGAAAAACAATGTGCAAAAGAAAACAAACTAAACTCTTCATCATCGCAAGCCACGGCTCGGTCCAATGCTCTCCAACTTCAGTGCAGTCAAGAACCAGAAGTAGAAAGGTGCTTTCCCTTATCTATACCTACAATAATATAGTCTGCTTGGACCCAAATGCATGGTCCAAACAGGGTGTGAGATACAATCCCAGTAGGCAATCACCCAAAGATTTGTGCCTAACAGTCAATGAATACAAGGCAAGTATGAGTGCAGGAAGCAGTAAACATAAAAGCACACAATGGCTATAATCCACAGTTCTAACATATAAATTACACAAGTAAACAACCAACAACAAGAAGAAAAATGTAACCCTATGGGTATCTCTCACAGCCTAACCCCTATGGTTCAACCTACAAGTACTAGAAAACCTCTAGGAGGAACACACTGTCTCACCCAGCTGGTTTAGCTATGAATAGACTCCCTGAGGATGAACTCACCATCAATTCCCCCTATAGTCTCGTATCGTACTAAAGGCTCTCTGGGGAAGCACTCAATGTCTCATTCCCCCTGTGTCCCGTGTTGAGGAACTACAGACTCTCTGAGGAATCACTCATCGTCAATTCCCCATGTGGTCTCACATCAAATTAAAAGACACTCTCGAGAATCCCTTACGTCAATTCACTTTATGGCCAACAACACTGGGTTCTCACAGTCCTGTGTGGAAATAAAAATTCATAGCGCGTGTGTGTCATCCAAGTAAACCTCACGAACTACTTGGCTATCAATCTAAGTCTCAACAGAATAACATAGCAACAGTTCCCCTATCCTATAACTAGGCATGTCAACTGGCAAACTCCAAACAAGCAAAACAAGCATTTCAAACATCCAGAGTATAGCATAAACTACTCTATTCACAAGGGTAAACCTCTAATATATAAATCAAGCAAAGCAGGCAAGCAATCAAGGGAAAAATAGGAAAATGCACAATTCCCATTCAAGGGAATTGGCACAATTGCACAAGATACACAAAGACTTTCTACAGAAATTCACAAACCACCTACCTAGATGCTAGGAGATCAGGATACATGAGCCATGCAGATTGATTCTCTATAGAATGATGAAGATCTATGAAAACTCACAAAATGTATAACCTTAGATAACTTGATAAGGAAGAAGAATTGGAAAACAAGGATCAAAGAAGAAGGAAGAACTCACCGTTGTGCTTCCAACGCAACCAACAAAGCTCGAATCGGAGATCGGACGGAGAGGCGAGGGCTCGTCGAAGATTCGCGGATCCTCGGAACTCTCGGACGAACGAGACCTAGAAGAAGACGCTTATGTGTGTCAAGCGCGACCCTGACCCATTTAATGGAAAAAATAAAGTACATGGAATGTACTTTTAGAGTACACGGTGTGTACTAGGTCTTTCTATACTCTGCCAAAAATTGGCCACCACTTCACCCCTACACACCGTGTGTGTAGCCAGAGCACTGCCAGCACACAACATCGAGCCAAAGAATAGTACACGGCGTGTACTCAGAAAGTACACGGCATGCACTTCAAAATTTTCCAGAAACTACGTTTTTTCTTAAAAACACCAAAAAAAGTAAAGGCGTACCTGAAACAAAGATCCAGGTTCTTACAATCATAATTCCACAACATTAGAATATAACTAAATAACATTCACAATGAACAATAGTCTGAGTAAATAGAATAAATAAAATAGATCCATTATATAAAAATTGAATGTGAAAATTAACAAAATTATTAGTCCAAAATGATGTACCACTAGGAACATACAATAAAAATAAAAATATTAAAAATACAATGAATTTCTATTATATCACTCAGTATCATATCCTCTTGGTATTTAGACTAAATTTGTGTTTCAATAACATTATCATGCCATGCCATGCCTTGGCCATAGAAAAATATGAAAAAGTGAATTATTCTCAGGTAATTATGTGTCATGGAAGCCCATGTATGTTATGATTGATAATTATTATATCACAAAGAACCACGTATCGAATTTAATATGTAAATACAATTCATGCACATTTCATATTCTCAAAATGAATAATTATAATATATATATAAAAAAATGGAACCTTTGAATAGTATTTAATTATTGTCATGCATCATGTTTTGGTTTATTTGGTTATGGAATGTTTTGTTGGCTATAATATTTTTAAATGGAAAAACATCCATGACCTGTTAATGAATCTGTGATCATTGTTTTTCATATTATGTTATCATTGGGATGTCTTTTAATGCCATGTAACATTCCACCGCCTTCTTAAGCCAATTAGGTGGTGTGTGATGTTACATGTATTTTGTCTCTCATGATGTAGATCATATTTATATCTCACAAATTCTAGATTTATAATATTATAATTTTAATTATTCTTGATCTAACGACGAATTGATTTCCAGAATTTAATATCCACATTTAAAATCATGAATCATGTGTTGTGAAAATTATAAAATTTAAATAAATTTTTACATGTTCAGTATCCCTTTAGACATATTATATATATTTCATTAGCCCATTGAAACATTGTTTCATCAAGAAAATAACCTCATTACCATTATCATAATTTTAAAAAAAAATCAATGATTGTACCTTAACCCATTAGAAATAAAAACATTTATTAAGTAATTCTTATAAAATTAGTCTATCCATTCAATTCAACGTTTTGTGATCTAAAATTTCAAAACACCTCAACTCCTCTATAATAAAATTGTATATCATTCCAAAATTCTTGTTTTTAGTCATCTATGATGAGTAACCACTCAAATTTATCTGAAGCTTTTCCCATTTTCTAGCATTGTATGCGTCCCCTACCACATTTTCATTCCCCTTCTTATTTATGAACATAAATGATTATGAATTATCAATTAGGTTCAACTACTTTAGTGGAAGTGGTACAAACATGACAATACATAAAATATGTTTCCTCAGTTTTGAAATTGTCATTAAATTATAAATTCCCTTTAATATATTATCATTGATGTTATCTTGGAATTTACAGTCGAATGATCTCAATTCATTATCAACATTTTTTTTAATTTATTAAAGGATTTTACAAGAACCCATATGACTTGTATTCGTATAATCCATAACACTACCACCATCCTACAAAGAATAATTTAATCTATAAATTGATAGGTTCATAAAAATCTTCTTCTATTTGTATCATTTTATTTAGAATCCAATATGTATTATCTATGTTATAAATATTATAGTTTTTTAACAATAATTTTCCATAACACATAGTCTTTGTATTTAGCTTATTCTATAAGTCAATTACATTATATTTACAAATAAATTTATTTTTATTGGTAATCGGTGTTTTATTCTTATTTTGTGGCACAATAACACTTTATATCAATATAACATTGATTCCACCATATGTTTTGTAATCATGGGTTTCTGATATTATGGTCCATGGAACCATGGTAGAATATCCAATATTCTAGGTAGATTTAGAAACTTTTTTTCTTTTCACTTTTACCCACTTCATTGATATTATTTCAATTCACATGGTTGGTTATTTTAATGTAATATTCTATATTAAAAAAATCATAAAGTTATGTTACAAAGTTATTTTTTTCAATGATATTTGATGAAGTAACAACACGGTTTTTATTCATATAATCAAGGATAACATTGTTATTGACCATCCTCTATGTGAACTATATTAGAATCCTAATTTTTTCTTTGAATATTAACTAACCGTGAAATTGTATCAATTAATAATTCTTCAATTTTAATTATTTATTTTATTTGTTTGTCTTATTATTTTATTTCTAGGAAAAAAATATCCATCTTCAATGGAAACTATTTATGTGTCTTATCATCTCTATTTGATCCTTCATTATCCCCTCTTCCCACTTGAGATGACGCTTTTATGGGTTTATTTTCTTTATTCATAAAAGGCATTAAACTATATTCCAACGTGTACTATTACACTCTTTCATTGTCTCATAATATGATGTGGAACCATGATTTGATAATAAAATATTTTTATTCACCATATTGGCATTTCATTTTCCTTTGAATATAAATATTCTATTGTGACCACTATATACCCTTTATCTTCTTGATGATCTTGGATATTGGTAATTTTTTCATACACTTATTCTTTATCATGAAAATATTTAGAAAAAATGTAAAATCATTACATTATTTAAAAAAGGAGATATTAAACTATTTATTACCTTTCTTCCATTTCATTCAATTTAAAAATAAATATATAATTTCATTAAAATCCATGGAATATACTTTATTTCAATTTTATCTAAATGATATTTACTTGAATGAATATGTTTTAATGATTTTTATTTGTTAATCACAATATCCTTATAAAATTTAAATTTTCACTAAAAGGATAACCTTATTCAAATTTCAATAGTAATCAGTGAATTATTGAGTATTTATATGGTAGAATCATCCATGTGTTGACCATATGGGGATAAAATATTCAAATAAAATTTATTCTATTTGATTCTCATCAACTTCATCACCATGGTAGATTCTTCATGAATTTATTTGTAGTTTTGAATTGATCTCAATTTTTTTTTTAAAATAATAATGAATTCATCTATCACTTAATATTATCCCCTTAAAATATATTTGAATAAATCCTGACAGGTTTTTAACTTTGACCATTTATCCTTTCTCTCTCTCTTTCATTTATATCATGTTATTTATTCAATATTTCATTCATATTTCCATTCATATGTGTTATAAATTCATTTTTTCAAGGAATGATAGCAACACATTTGGTGAAATCCCATTAGAATAAATATTATTCATTGTTGGTAGAGTATAAGAGTAGAGACCCGAAGCTTGACGTACATGGACATTACATTACATTTGCGGAATACTTAGTACATAACAAAAACACACACTAAAGGATCGTAATAGTTTAGTGTCTTTGGAAACTTGGAACATAATCTTCTAATCGTGGTGAAAGTTCTTCAATATCTCCCATAAAGGTCATCCGTTTTTTTACCTAAAACCTTTCTTTATATCCTGGGGAAAAGAAAACATAAAAGGGTGAGCTCAAATGCTCAGCAAGGGCAATAAAGGAAATAAAAATCATATCATATCTTTTTGAAAATCATAACCTGCAAAAGAGATCAGAAAATCTTAATAAATCATAGAAGTGAAAATGAGATCCCCATAATCATAACATGAAACTTGAAACTTTGTGGCATGCACACATAATCATGGAAAATCATTTCTTGTTAGTCATGACTCATTGCCAAGACTATCTTAGTGGACAAAGTCCCTTTCTGAATCGAGTAACCCTCGTTTCAGTCCTGTTTCACTGAACCGGTATAACCTAACGTTCCAGCCCTGTCTATCTCATGAGATATAAAATCTTTACCCAATGCATTGGAGGGAGATATAGGTCCCACCCATCTTATATTGAATCCTTTCTTATGTGTGCCACATAATCATAAAACATACATCATTGCATAACACATGTAACAAAAATGGGATTCTTGGAACATCATGACATCATAAATCAATTCATATAAAATAATTCCATCACAACATGATCAAATCAATGTAATAATAGGGATAAAAACAGAACCCTTTATTATCTTAGATGGAAAATAATTTTGATAAAACACTTGAACTTCATTCTTGAGGAAAATATCCTTTCTTCTTCAAAAACATTTTTCCTTTCATAACATGTCATACAACTTTAAAATAAAAGAATTTGATTAAAAATAAACTTGAAAACTTGTAAAGGAAGCTTCTTTGAAATAATGTTTTAAAAATCCATTCATGCCGTATAAGTTAAAAAAAACATTCTTCGTACTTTTGTCGGAAAAGTCAAAAAGTACCTCGTACGACAAAAGATTCCTTTCATACATATTACTAAAAACTCACCGAATGGTAAAAATGGATTTAAACAATTGTAGGTGGGTTGAAATAATATTACATATTGATGAAACATGGATGTGGATGATAAAATACACCCCAGTAAATACTTACGAATAAACAATCTCGGATAAAAATGAGATTGTGATATTTCCCTTACCTTAGGTCCAATTTGCTTCGTATGTGTCTGAACCTCCTGTATAATGATTTAAATAATGTTATTGACTTATTACAGAATCATATTCATTGTTATGATATCATATATGTTTCACTTATGACATTATATTACCCGTTCTTTTGTAAATTCCATGTTAAAGAAGCGTTTTGGGTAAAATCGTTTCATTTATCGTAGGTGTTTTGACTTGTTGTTCTTGACATCATTATTACTTATATCATGATTTACTTACTTCCAAAATATAAAATATTATTTATATATCATATATATTCAGTATATATATATATATAATAGATAGATAAATAAAATGAAAAACACCGTTCATGGAGACGGTAGTCCGTACGTACGCATGAACGCTGTTTTTCTTTCCTTATTGTCTTGAAATGGAAGTAAGTAGATGACATACATATGTATATATATACATAAATCCAGTAGCTTTATAATTTCATATATTTCATTATTATTTCTTATATATACATTATAATCATTCTTAAATGGTTAACATGGAGAATGAATCTCATCGCGTCGTGGAGACGGTAGTCCGTACGTACGCACGAGCGATGATATCATTTATATAAATATTGAATTGAATTGGAGTGGATTATACAATATATCAGAATCAATATGATGTTGTAATAACTATGTGTAGTTATTCTTTACCCCATTATACCCATCCATGTAAGGTGGTGGTGGAAAATAGATTACACAACGGCGTGGAGACGGTATTCCGTACGTACGCACGCGCGGTGATTTCTTTTTCCGTAGGATGGATAGATGGTGAAATAGGGTTGTTTCATACTTATAATAACATATCAGTATATTAGTGATACTGATGTTATTACTTCATAATGAAACAACCTAAGAAGAAGAAGTGGAAGAAGAAATAAAGATGAAAGAATTGGTAACGGTAATTACCTCTTCTTTGAAGTGCCTCTTTGAGACCTCCTCTTAGGGCACTAGAATTGGTCTTTGAGGAAGACCAGAACCTCTAGGATGTTGCTAGGGAAGTGGAGAAGGAAGTTTTGCAGGGGTTGGCCGAGCTTGAGTGCTCAAATTGGTGTGAGGAGGAGGGGGAGGAGGTGTCCTTTTATAGGGGAGGAGAGGGGCACCTTAGGAATATCTCAAAATATTATTTTATATTAAAGTCAAAATCGGTTTATAATGGTTCCAAAGGGTCTTATTTCGAAGCTAAAGTGGGGATGGGTCGAAATACTATCAACCAATAGAATTTATACAAGTTTAGGATATTATTTTAACCTTATCAATTAGATTTAACTCTAAGTTAAATAATTTAACTTTTATCATGTCTTTTTGTTTTCTTTCACTATATGGTTAATACACTTACTATAACATGCCAAACGAACCCCAAATTGTTTATTTTTAATATATATATCCTTATCTAGGTCATTTGGCCGAACCTTAGATTTTTAGGAATACAATAACAATTAATAATATAATATTTGATTTAAAAACTATTTTGTGTCAATTTTGACACTATTTGATATATGATTTTTGTGAAAGACATAACAGAATTAAATGTTCGAACCAAGTTGATTAAATCAACACTAATATATCATAGTAACCTAGAAAATTAGTGTAATTCATAAAAAATCTCAAATTACATTTATGTTGGTGTTTATAACATCAATTATGTCAATATTTCATTAATAAGATAATTACTGCATCATCGTTGTGTCATAAATAAATTAAATTATTTTATGTCTAAAAATTACAAATAAAATACCATCATGTAGGAACTCTTTTAAGATTTCTAATGAATATTTACAATCGAATTTATCTTATGTATAACCCTATATTAAAAATGTTTTAGTAAATAAGCTTCGATTTTAACTCTTTTAACTCTTCTTTGAATTAAATAATAATAAATGTCCTAATCTAATCCAAGTGGGCCTAAATGGTCATATTTTATTCCTAAGTTTGTTTTTGGTCGAATTACACTTGTCCAATAGAATTAGGACATGTGTTAGGGTAATAGTAATATCATATTTACCCTTAGTTACCCTATTTACTATTAACCGCGGTAAAAAAAGTAAAAAGTTACTATTCACCAAAAATTATTTTTATCTCATTGAACTACATTTTACTTACTGATATCAACCGTGTCTGTCGGATTTTCGAAATTCCATTCACAGAAGCGGTAAAATTAAGTTTTATGCAAAATTCAGTTTTTAACCTACCACTTAGTAGTTTCACTATTCATCAAAAATTGATGTTTTTCAGAACAATGCCAAAATTTCATCCTAAGCTATATTTCATATTCCGAAATCAAAAATGAAATCTATTTTACCAAATTCATAACATAGAAGTTGCATTAATTAATTTTATAATTAAATCCCGCTGTTAAAATAAATAACGTGTTTTTAGGAAACAATATATATCAAAAGATTGACACTTGATTATGTCTGATTTAAATGTGAAATTACAACCAATGACCAACATTGTATTAAATTGTAAAAATATATTCTAAATATACTTTAAAACCACTCAAATTAATAATTTATCACTATTAATTATTTCGATTAAAAAAGTTGTTTTTAATTATAATTTAGTAATTTTTCACTATTCATCAGAATATGAAAGTTATCCGAAAAGTACCGAAATTTCACCTTAGGCTAAATTCGATACTCCGAATCCAAGAATGAAGTTCATTTTGAAAAATAAGATTTACAGAGTTTTAAAAAGTGGTTATTACTATTCATAACGGCTAGTTTTAATAGCATATCATTGTTTAGTGAAACTCGGTATTGCGTATTACACACGCTATCGAGGAAGGTCGCGATTGCGTGTAATGCAAGGCAAGACAAGGATGCATGTTGTGCAAGCTCCTTTTGGTGTAGCGTACAACACAAGACATTAATAAAATTAAAAAGAATATTTTTTTATAAAATCTTGGGCTGTTACATTCTACCCCCCTTAAAATGAATTTCGCCCTCGAAATTCGTCGGGGTTATAAATGGTTTACTATTCGAAAGTTTCTTTAATAGAAACCCACATCGTAAAAAGGAATATCAAAACCAATCTTTAAAAACAAAAGTATGAAACGTAATGGTTACCCAAATAAACTAATCATTGGGTTTCCACATAGGTGAAAATATGGATATGGAAGAGAAATATAACCATCATGTTCTGATGGAGAGTGGTAGAGAACATGGCTATGGAAAAGCCAGTAATCACAAATCCATAGATTTGTGATGATATAAGGTACCATCTGATTCATCAGGTATAAGATCACTAGGACAACATTTTTGGTTTTCAAGATCATTTCCCCTAAAGTTGAAATTTTGAATTAGAATAAATACTTACTTTATTTTGGTACAATCTAACTGTTGTTCGTGCCTTGAACAATTTCCACTTCATCTCTTAAATAAATGAAGTTGAATTTGTTATTCGTGAAGTGTTAGCAGATCATGTGATAGAATGACGGGTCATTCCATCTGTCTCAAACAAAAGGTTAGCAAAAATTATATGCATAAATCGATCTATAGTGAGATTAATCATATATGGTTCCTAAAATGGACTTATACTTCATATATCATACTGCTTAATATAATAAAACTAGTTTCTACTAAATAGGGACTTCCTGTAGGCCAGTGGTAGGCGATAAAGGCCAGTCGCACTTCGGTTGTGGGTTCGATTCCTACAGCCTTGTCCGAAGCGATGGGCTGTCGCTCGTCCTGCAGGTTGTCCTTTTTCCAAAACTATATTACTATAACATGCCATCAATAATATCGAAAAAAATTTCTATCCTTAAACAATACTAACTTACGTCCAACACAATCCATTCCAATCTTTAGGCTTATCCATAATATTGCAGTCCACTCTCATAACATAGTGAAAACAATTACCAGAGATTTAATATCATCGTTGATCCCCATATATCATAAGATATGTTTTGTTGGTCACATTCCAAACATTCAAAGTCCTTAATCATGTATACTCTTGAATACCCATTGAACCTTAGTGAAAACATGAATGCAGTTAAAAGTTAACACTTTACACATACCAAAATCCTCAAAATTATTTATACTCAAACCATGATATCACTTAGTCCTTATATCAATCAGGAGCTCATGAATACAATCAAAAATCTCATTATCTTCTTATCCTTTCATTATGCACTTATCATCTAGTTTCCAAAAGTATCTGAATAACCTTTCATGGTTACTGGTAACATTAATCAGACAACAATGTAACAATCCTTACATGTCTCTTTATTCCATAGTACCATGAGATTACTTATACAACATTACACATGATAAACATGTAATCATTCCACTACATTCTCAAACCATTGACCGAGCTTAAAAAATTCTTTCATCTCACATATCATTTGTAGTCTCTTCATCATCATCCACATAAATACTACCCATATGGCCATACTGATTCTCTTCATGAGACTTTCCCTTAGGACATTGGTTTGCATAATGCCCATACATTCCACATTTAAAACACTTAACCATTTTTGATGTCGTAGCAATACCATTATCCTCATCCATGGTGTTAACCGACCCTTTTCCTTTGCACTTACTTGCTTTGTGTCCTTCTTTTCCACACCCAAAGCATCTTCCAGTTCCCTTGAAACATTCTCCTTGATGCCTCTTCCCACATGATTTACATAGGGGAAATTGAACTTTCTTTCCTCTATGATCATCATGGAACTCCATCTTTCTCTTATTAGTCGAGTCAGGAAACTTACCAAATTTTACTTTATTGATCATGTTGTGAGATTGCTGATTCGGCATAATAATGAAGTTTGGACTTCCAAATCCCATTTCATTATGAAGAATATCATTCCATTGTCCATCATATCCTCCATTATTGTGAATCATCTTGTTTCCAGCCATTTTCTAAAACCCAAAAAGAATAGTGTGAGAGGCAAAAATCATGCTAGGGAAAACAACATAATAAAGGGGGAGTACCTTAAATATCTAACATCTTAGGTTTAATTCTATGATCGTTAGCGTAGTTCTAGTACTATAACTTATACGTCTACTTAACCTTAGGGACATCCCTAGACATACCGTAGAAATATCTCTAGGGATCTCACTAACGTTTTCGCATCCTAGTTTCCAAAGGTTGACTAAACCTTTCCTCTGATACCAACTGTAGAGACCCGAAGCCTGACGTACATTGACATTACATTACTTTTGCGGAATACTTAGTACATAACAAAAACACACACACAAGGACCGTAATAGTTTAGTGTATTTGGAAACTCGGAACGTAATCTTCTAATCGTGGTGAAAGTTCTTCAATATCTCCCATAAAGGTCATCCGTTTTTTTTTACCTAAAACCTTTCTTTATATCCTGGGGAAAAGAAAACATAAAAGGGTGAGCTCGAATGCTCAGCAAGGGCAATAAAGGAAATAAAAATCATATCATATCTTTTTGAAAATCATAACCTGCAAAAGAGATCATAAAATCTTAATAAATCATAGAAGTGAAAATGAGATCCCCATAATCATAACATGAAACTTGAAACTTTTTGGCATGCACACATAATCATGGAAAATCATTTCTTGTTAGTCATGACTCTTTGCCAAGACTATCTTCGTGGAAAAAGTCCCTTTCTGAATCGAGTAACCCTCGTTTCAGTCCTGTTTCACTGAACCGGTATAACCTACCATTCCAGCCCTGTCTATCTCATGAGATATAAAATCTTTAACCAATGCATTGGAGGGAGATATAGGTCCCACCCATCTTATATTGAATCCTTTCTTATGTGTGCCACATAATCATAAAACATACATCATTGCATAACACATGTAACAAAAATGGGATTCTTGGAACATCATGAAATCATAAATCAATTCATATAAAATAATTCCATCACAACATGATCAAATCAATGTAATAATAGGGATAAAAACAGAACCCTTTATTATCTTAGATGGAAAATAATTTTGATAAAACACTTGAACTTCATTCTTGAGGAAAATATCCTTTCTTCTTCAAAAACATTTTTCCTTTCATAACATGTCATACAACTTTAAAAAAAAGAATTTGATTAAAAATAAACTTTAAAACTTGTAAAGGAAGCTTCTTTGAAATAATGTTTTAAAAATCCATTCATGCCGTATAAGTTAAAAAAAACATTCTTCGTACTTTTGTCTGAAAAGTCAAAAAGTACCTCGTACGACAAAAGATTCCTTTCATACATATTACTAAAAACTCACCGAAGGGTAAAAATGGATTTAAACAATTGTAGGTGGATTGAAATAATATTACATATTGATGAAACATGGATGTGGATGATAAAATACACCCCAGTAAATACTTACGAATAAACAATCTCGGATAAAAATGAGATTGTGATATTTCCATTACCTTAGGTCCAATTTGCTTCGTATGTGTCCGAACCTCCTGTATAATGATTTAAATAATGTCACTGACTTATTACAGAATCATATTCATTGTTATGATATCATATATGGTTCACTTATGACATTATATTACCCGTTCTTTTGTAAATTCCATGTTAAAGAAGCGTTTTGGGTAAAATCGTTTCATTTATCGTAGGTGTTTTGACTTGTTGTTCTTGACATCATTATTACTTATATCATGATTTACTTACTTCCAGAATATAAAATATGATTTATATATCATATATATTCAGTATATATATATATATAATAGATAGATAAATAAAATGAAAAACACCGTTCATGGAGACGGTAGTCCGTACGTACACATGAACGCTGTTTTTCTTTCCTTATTGTCTTGAAATGGAAGTAAGTAGATGACATACATATGTATATATATACATAAATACAGTAGCTTTATAATTTCATATATTTCATTATTATTTCTTATATATACATTATAATCATTCTTAAATGGTTAACATGGAGAATGAATCTCATCGCGTCGTGGAGACGGTAGTCCTTACGTACGCACGAGCGATGATATCATTTCTATAAATATTGAATTGAATTGGAGTGGATTATACAATATATCAGAATCAATATGATGTTGTAATAACTATGTATAGTTATTCTTTACACCATTATACCCATCCATGTAAGGTGGTGGTGGAAAATAGATTACACCACGGCGTGGAGACGGTATTCCGTACGTACGCACGCGCGGTGATTTCTTTTTCCGTAGGATGGATAGATGGTGAAATAGGGTTGTTTCATACTTATAATAACATATCAGTATATGAGTGATACTGATGTTATTACTTCATAATGAAACAACCTAAGAAGAAGAAGTGGAAGAAGAAATAAAGATGAAAGAATTGGTAACGGTAATTACCTCTTCTTTGAAGTGCCTCTTTGAGACCTCCTCTTAGGGCACTAGAATTGGTCTTTGAGGAAGACCAGAACCTCTAGGAAGTTTCTAGGGAAGTGGAGAAAGAATTTTGGCAGGGTTTGGCCGAGCTTGAGTGCTCAAATTGGTGTGAGGAGGAGGGGGAGGAGGTGTCCTTTTATAGGGGAGGAGAGGGGCACCTTAGGAATATATCAAAATATTATTTTATATTAAAGTCAAAATCGGTTTATAATGGTTCCAAAGGGTCTTATTTCGAAGATAAATTGGGGATGGGTCGAAATCCTATCAACCAATATAATTTAGACAAGTTTAGGATATTATTTTAACCTTATCAATTAGATTTAACTCTAAGTTAAATAATTTAACTTTTATCATGTCTTTTTGTTTTCTTTCACTATATGGTTAATACACTTACTATAACATGCCAAACGAACCCCAAATTGTTTATTATTAATATATATATCCTTATCTAGGTCATTTGGCCAAACCTTAGATTTTTAGGAATACAATAACAATTAATAATATAATATTTGATTTAAAAACTATTTTGTGTCAATTTTGACACTATTTGATATATGATTTTTGTGAAAGTCATAACAGAATTAAATGTTCGAACCAAGTTGATTAAATCAACACTAATATATCATAGTAACCTAGAAAATTAGTGGAATTCATAAAAAATCTCAAATTACATTTATTTTGGTGTTTATAACATCAATTATGTCAATATTTCATTAATAAGATAATTACTGCATCATCGTTGTGTCATAAATAAATTAAATTATTTTATGTCTAAAAATTAAAAATAAAATACCATCATGTAGGAAATATTTTTAGCTTTATAATGAATATTTACAATGGAATTTATCTTACGTATAACCCTATATTAAAAATGTTTTAGTAAATAAGCTTTGATTTTAACTCTTTTAACTCTTCTTTGAATTAAATAATAATAAATGTCCTAATCTAATCCAAGTGGGCCTAAATGGTCATATTTTATTCCTAAGTTTGTTTTTGGTCGAATTACACTTGTCCAATAGAATTAGGACATGTGTTAGGGTAATAGTAATATCATATTTACCCTTAGTTACCCTATTTACTATTAACCGCGGTAAAAAAAGTAAAAAGTTACTATTCACCAAAAATTATTTTTATCTCATTGAACCACATTTTACTTACTGATATCAACCGTGTCTGTCGGATTTTCGAAATTCCATTCACAGAAGCGGTAAAATTAAGTTTTATGCAAAATTCAGTTTTTAACCTACCACTTAGTAGTTTCACTATTCATCAAAAATTGATGTTTTTCAGAACAATGCCAAAATTTCATCCTAAGCTATATTTCATATTCCGAATTCAAAAATGAAATCTATTTTACCAAATTCATAACATAGAAGTTTCATTAATTAATTTTATAATTAAATTCCGCTGTAAAAATAAATAACGTGTTTTTAGGAAACAATATATATCAAAAGATTGACACTTGATTATGTCTGGTTTAAATGTGAAATTACAACCAATGACCAACATTGTATTAAATTGTAAAAATATATTCTAAATATACTTTAAAACCACTCAAATTAATAATTTATCACTATTAATTATTTCGATTAAAAAAGTTGTTTTTAATTATAATTTAGTAATTTTTCACTATTCATCAGAATATGAAAGTTATCCGAAAAGTACCAAAATTTCACCTTAGGCTAAATTCGATACTCCGAATCCAAGAATGAAGTTCATTTTGAAAAATAAGATTTACAGAGTTTTAAAAAGTGGTTATTACTATTCATAACGGCTAGTTTTAATAGCATATCATTGTTTAGTGAAACTCGGTATTGCGTATTACACACGCTATCGAGGAAGGTCGCGATTGCGTGTAATGCAAGGCAAGACAAGGATGCATGTTGTGCAAGCTCCTTTTGGTGTAGCGTACAACACAAGACATTAATAAAATTAAAAAGAATATTTTTTTATAAAATCTTGGGCTATTACAATAAGATATCCTGAATTTGGGATGATGTTCACAATTGTTGGTGATATTAGTAATTTCCAATGAATTATATAGAATTTATAAAACTATCTTATCTCCCCATTAGTGATATTTAAATTCATCATATATAGATACTACTATATTTTTTATCGATATAATAGTATCTAATAATATCATTAGTCATAAATATATTAAGGAAAAAAAAACTTAGATCTAAGGGAATGCATATATAACAACTCTTAAGGAATTTTCGAATAAAAAGTGAATGGCCCAACTGAGAGTAGAATACCACTATGTGGGGGTTAATTAATGGTTATAAAAAAAGAAACTAAAATAATGGTTTTCCATTATAGATAATTTGAAAATTATACCAAAATATATGATATGGTGATGAGGAAATGACTGAGAGGGAGAAAAATTAACACAAGGGACAAATATAATATTCCATCACTCTTTTTATCATGTGCTTTATTTTTTTGGGATAATTTTAATAATCCACCTAGTAAAATTAATGTTGTATTATCAATAATAATAAGTAACATGGCATGGATATTTATCTAAAGTCAAAGAAAAGGTTATAACAAAGATTATAAAAAAATTTAAACTATCTTCTCCACCATTTTTCAAAAAGCACTTCAGTATTTGTATTTATGGTACACTATTTCTCCCCTGCTCAATTGATAGTAAGAACCTCTATATAACCCTCCATAAAAAAGTTAATGTCCCCCACCCCAATATTTCATTATTTTCCCAATGACCAAATGTTTTTAGGGAGAATATCCTTTTATTTATAGATTTTTAATTCATCATAGTGTACGGACAAGGATTGTGGTTTGAGACTAAGATGATATAGTCCATGAAATATATTCATAGTTTTGAGAACCACTATAGTGGGAAGAATTATCTACCAATGATGTGGTGGGTTGTTTTCATAAAATTTTATGATTTAAACTATAGTGTATAGGATTGAGTTGATTGATAAGGGAAACAAAACACCAAAAATTTAAAAACCATGCTTTGACTCCCATTGTGTAAAACATTGATACACTATAGAATGTATAATGTAAAATCATATTTAAAGTACCAAAAAAATTTCTTATATCATTATGATATGAATTTATTAACTCATTTACAGTGTGAGCATAGTCTATATGGTGTAATTCTCTTCTACCACCAAAACTAGTGATTCAATGAATTTTACATTATTAATATAATAAACTAATAATTCCCCTAAATTAAAGAGGAAAACATTTTTTTTTTGCAATTATATATAATGTGACATTATTAAATTACTTTTAATATGATCAAGGTGTAACATTTTCATTCAATCCATGATCTAATATTTATCAGAAAACTCATACTATTTATCAAATTCAATGAGTGTCTAACTCATCCATGAGAATTTTTATAGTATCTTTAATAGGAAAATACATCAAAGTCATGAAAAAATAACCTCCAAAATTCACAACACTCCATTTAAGATGATTTTCTAAGTGGTCATAAATAATCATGGGCTTTTATAAGGTAAATTGTATTCCTTGGGTGTTTAAAAAATCATGAAGACAACAAAGTTTATACCATACTAATATAATTAGTTTTTTGAGTCCAATTATAGAAATTTATATTAATATTTGAATGAATAATATCACTAACTAATATCCTATATCAATGGGAAATAGACTACATTCAATTTCAATCCTTTACATTTATAAGATTGTATCAATTTTTGGTTAATGTTTTACTTGTGTAATTACACCAATTATGCTTCGAATATTCACATAAACCTCATTACTCATGTATCATACAAAAACTATATCATTTCCCACTATATATTCATCATCATTTACATCCTCTACTATAAATATTTTAGTATTAAGTTAATTTCAAAATAAATAACCTCTACATTTTTGGTATACTAATTTCTCCATGTTCGAAAAAATGTTATTTTCTGTTTTTGAGAAATTACAATAAAAAATGTAATTTTATTTATAAAATATAAATTAATAATACTATGTATGTAAATAAATCTACCTTCATTTGGGTAAAAATTATATAATATTCTAGCTCTATCTCAAAAATTTATGGTCTTTAAAAAACAATCATCACCATTATGTAGAATCACTAAATCAATTATGAAATTTAAAACATAGAATTTCTCTTATTACTTTGTTAAAATTTTCATCCTTAGATGTGAAAAAAATATTTTCAAATCTAAAAAATAATGTAGTGATAAACATAATATTATAGAGGAATTGTTTTATAATTTCTCTTATAATGTATCTTTTCATGACTTATAGCTTATTAAATCTTCATTTATGTATATTCTCGCTTATAAAATTCATGTATTGTGATTTCTCATGGAATTAATTCAATATTATTTGGTAATTATAATTTGGAATTCTTACCTAAAGATGAATTTCATTAAATGTTTCAATAATAAAACATCATCAAATATTAATTTATTGATATCAAGAACTTGTTTCTTCATACAGTAACATTAGTTCAATAATATTTAATGACATGTTCATAATACTCATCTATATTTTATTCATATATTTAAATTAATGATACGATAAAATAATATAAGATAAATTGATAATTCATGAGGTGATCAAATTATCTTATCAATTTCTCAGTATCCTTCTGATTAATCTATAATCTCCCAGGATTATGAAAAACTAATCAAACATTTCTATATCCTATCAAAATAAATACACTTTTAAATATGTGTGCATTGAAACCAATATTCAATACCTATAATATATGATAAGAATTTATAATATTAAAAAAAATTCATTATTTATACCACGTTTAAGGGTTCCTATTTATCATATAACTCTTATACAATGATTCTAAAGACAACAAAAACCTCATTCCTAATATCACCATGTTATGAAAAATAAAAACCATGTATAAAAAATGAATAAAAATTTATACCTGACACTAATGTTGGTTTCAACAACTACCATCAATTAATGTGGATAATTAATATCCATAGGGATCAAACAATATATTCATCCTAATATGTTGTATCCATGGTATGATTGAATAACCCAACATCTTGGGCATGAACCACATTATATACAATATATTTGACTATATATCAAGTAATAAATGAGAAAAATGACATACGTTTAAAGGTAATTTTATGTATTTTTAGTTAAGATTATAACAAAATTATCATGGTAAAAAATAGGACTTGAGGATACACTATGATCATTCAATAATTTATTGATATCATATAAAATATTTATCTAAAAGGAATGTAGTTAAACAATTATAACCCTCTACCTTCTCAATTACCCAAAATTTCATCATATTAAACAATCACTCAAAGATAAGACATGTTTATCAGATTATGGAATGGTAAAAATTAATTTTTTCCCCCATATCTATTATAGGCATAATATGAGTCATAAATTGTTATTTTCTAGTTCCTTGAAATAGGAGGTAACATATAAAATGGCTGGATTTAGGGGAAGAAATAAAATATCAACATATACTCAATAAAAATTTCACAAATTAATACTACATGCATTGATATCAGACCATATGATATCGTAAAATCATGACATATTATACAACCAATACATAATATATACATAGTATTTTTAAAATAACACAACAATCTCCCACATTAACTATATCATAATTTTTATGGTACCATTTCAACTAATATTGTATCATAGATAATATATTATGGAAGAATATCAAATAAAAAATTTGGATATCTCGAAAAACACTTTTGAAAAGGCTTCATCAAACTCACCAAGTATCACACCATTTGTAAAAACTAGTGAATATCAATCCAAAACGTCATTAGGATAAACTATTAAATTGTTTAATTGTTGATTTCTATTTATTCGAAAAGTCAACACCCACACAGACAACCAAAAAATTGGGTCCATTGGCCCTTTATAGATTTTTCAATAAATATGTATTTCAAAATAATAAATGTTAGTTATAATTTCCTTAGTTTTCTAGAAGAGAAATTTAGGTTGGATCATGGATCAGCCATGTGAATTAAAACCCTGATTATGTGTATAGGATGGTTGTATAGGCCATGTACAAAATCTTGGAATTTTTCCTAAGATCATGGGTTATGTTAATATTTAATTATACTACAAGTGACCTTTGGGAGAAATATGAAAGTTGGAAGTTAATCTTAACATTAATATTTTTTATAATTTCAATACTTGAGGTATTTTATAGAGTATTTTATTTTTTATTTTTATTTATGGATTTTTCTAGGTTAATATTGATAATTGTTGATGTTCTAGTAATTTTGTTTTCATTTTTTAAACTTCTATAAGTATCGGTAAAATTTTTGTAAGTAAGGATCCACCATATGTAAATGATAATATATAAGTGTCCTAGTATTTATAATAAATTGAGTATAATATGTATTTGTAATATTTTTAATATTTAATTATTAATTTCTATATTAATTATAAATAGGGATTATAGGATATTTATGAGAAATTGTAGGGGTGTTTCCTAGTAATCATCTCTCAGTCATTCATAATTATTAAAGAATAAATATTGATTAATATTTGTAAGTTATTTATTATATTTATTGAATTTTTTAGTCGTGAGGTAGGTTCACAATTTATGTGTGTTTATGATTTAATTCATTAATCATTTCTTTTTGTCCCCACCGTTATAAACTAAATAATTAAATTTATTATATTATAATTTTTAATCCTTTAATGATCGATCTACCAGAGTTCCTCGATGAGTTGATCCCTAAAACATCTATGTAGGTCATGTAAAAGTATTTCCTATGATATACATATGCCTTTAATCATGTGATAAAAATTAGAGAGTAGGGTTGAATATGTGTGACTGTGAACTAATAAAATTTCATTTTTTATTTTTATAAAGAGATAATTGAGGGTAGTATGAAATGGAAACTGATGGTTTTTCAATAGTATGTTTTGGATGTGTTGTTATTTAGTTTCATGGTAATTATTTCAGATGTCGTGGATAGATTTTCATGTTATGTGGTGGTTCCAATAGTGTTCTACTGAGATGTTGATGATTTGTTTCATCATCACAAGTGGATAACGAGAATTTATTTTTTGTTCCCTTAGTCATTTGCACTCATCATGTGATTGTGGACATTGAGGATATGTGAATGTAGTGTAATAACCATGTGGAGGTTTTCACCACTCATTTTTATGGTAAAATATATAGTTTTAGGGAAATAAAAGTGTTGGTTTAAAACTTCTTTATATAGAATATAAACATTTTATATGGATATATGGGAAATGGTGCTGATTATACTTTAATAATGGGAGATTAATTCTGTCTATCTATACACACAAAGTCAGGGTTCCATCATTTTATTCTTATAGTGGTTTTTATGAGGATTATATGATCAATGGACTTTCATTATGATTTTCTGAAATTTTATTGGGGAAATGAATTTGACATGATAAGGTTATTAGTTATGGGTCAATGCATAATTCCATGTGACAAATGTTTTTTTGAAATGTCATGGGTTATTCTAGTATTATATACTACACATTAATCATTAAATTACATAATTGGACAATGAAGGTAAAGGTTCATTCATGGATGGTCGAGTATGATTGGAGATGGTTGGGTAGTGTTGTCTAGTTTCAATTACTTCTCTTCACATAGACTATTATAGGCTTATGATTTTTACATTCTAATGAGTTAGTTTGTTCTTCAATGTCATTTTGTTGGATTATTTTTCTAAAATTCGGCATACACATATATATTCATCCAATGAGAAATCTTATTTACCTTGGTATTACTGACTCAACATTTTTTATGTTTTCATGGATGATTGTATATATTATTTTTATTTTTTGTTATTTTTGATCTACTAATTATTCCACTATTGTTCTATTATATATATTTATTAAATTTATAGGTTATTTCTTTCCCACAGTCACCCCATATACACTCACCTCTTATTGATAACATTCAATATATAGTGATTTGGGATCAAATTCTAGTGGTGTGTTGATTAATTTATTGTATAGTGTTCATCATCTTCATATTGAAAATAAAAATAAATTTAGGGTGGTTGAAAAGTAATATTATATTTTTTTTATTTTATTTGGATTTTTCTACATTGATGGTTGATCAAGTGTTGAACCATATATTCCAAAATGGAACATTAAAAAAATTCGTCATTTTTATATCAATTATGCTCTTTATTACACTTTAATTCGTGATTTTTTTATATAAAAGTACACTTCATTAAACCCCAAAAATTAAGAATCCAATTTTCCATTGTAATTAGGTATTTAAAATAACATATTGAACATGGGATACAATAACCATATTAAAAACCTCCATAACATGCTTCTAAAAATTGCATGTTCATTAAAAATACACAAGATAACCTAGGGAAAACATTTGAAATGGGTATGAAATAAAACCTGATAAGGGAGTAATAAATTAATATCATAAGAAGATAACACATGTTATATAATAGGAACATCAATGGGGCATAAAATGAAAATGAATAATAAGAAATGAAATATCATGATAATCATAACATGGGAAATGAGGTCACAACATAAAACATTGAATCAAAAACATAGTCATAGGCTAACCAAAAAAGAATGCATAGTGAAAAAAGTACCATAAAGAAATTTTTTTCATTACCTTTCCCGATATGAATTATCATGATACTAAACATTACCCAATGCATTGGAGCTCTATCTGGGCACACCCATCATATTCAATTCATTCTCATGCTTAATTATGCCACATAGATGGTCTAAGAACGATTCATTCATCATCATAAATTATTTCATGATCAAGGAGTGTGGAACAAATATTTTTAATTCCCCAATAAATATTAAAAAATTTATAAATGTTTACATCTTTGATAGAAAATGGATACTGTATTAACTACAAAATTTCTTTGGCATAGAAAGTCATGGGGTTATTTTGTAAACATAACACCACACATAAAGATTCATAAAATGTTTTTATGAGATATAAAGGGGTATCCCATCACATATAAATCCAATGTAATGTAATAGGTATACTGATAAACATATACAGATATTATAAATTGGAAATACAAAGAATAATGTAATGAAACAACATGAATAAATAAAAGAATACTAACTGTATTTCAGCATGGTAACATGTGTACATAAAGGATGATAATAGGTTTAATGATAGTTAAATGGGTTTAGCATAATATAAAAATTAAATGGAATGTAAGGAGTATATTTAATAAAATATCCTAATATAAGAAAACGGAATTAAATATACATTACATTGAATAATTTCTTGAATGTAAATGGGAAGAGGGAAATACCGTGAGATATTTCTGTATAGTAATGCCTTAGGAAAAAGTTAAAAGTGAGATACAATAAAAAATATACCATTAAAATTACATACATTTTATATTTCGGGATGTCTATGAATATATGAAATCATAAACAATTGTAATTAAGAAGACAAATTTCTAATAATGTTCTTGAATAGAAAAGATGAGAGGAAAGTCCCTTCCTTGAGTGGTGACTCCAAATGGGAATTATTTGGATATTAGGGATCCTTATAAAAAATTTATAGAGTGGATGGAATATTATGAATGTTATCTAAGGATATTTAGTGAATATAAATGGTATATTTGGTGGGATTATATATGAATGAGTGGGATTTCATTATTATTTTGGTTTTGGACCCTACATAATAAAATATCAAAAAACAAAAACTATCCCATAGTTTTTTTCCATAGATTCTACCAAATGGGAGTGTTTTAAGTTATTTTATAATTTAAAGGGAATAAATAAATAAAATAAGTCCCTTTATTATGTATATGTGAGTCATACTCCTAAAGAAATAATTATGAAACCATAAATTATTTTTCATGTTTTGGATGATTTTTAATTGATTTATAAAATAAATAAAATAAAATTAGAATAAAATTATTTTAAACGGAAAACGTTTATTTTTTTATGGATCCCATTTATATTAATTATGACATCGCTTTTGGTTCATTATGACATCATGAAACAAAATGTATATTTATATGGTATTAGTGATTTATCCAAATATTCAATTATCAAATAAAAGTAGGAAAAGTTTCCTCATTGGATAATTTAGACGTTATAATTCCAAAAAAAATATTCATTTTAAATAATTTTTTTATAAATATATAAATTTTTTCTTTTAAAATAATAATTAATAACTAATGAAAATGATATACTTTTTTTAACAATTATATCTTTTGAACTATATAATACTTAAATTTGACTTCATTAAAATTACATGATAATTTATATTTAATAAAAATTATTTAATAATAATATTTCATTAAAATAAAATTTATTTCAAATATCCTTCAATTCATCAAAATATATTCCTTAATTGATTTTGAATATTAACTGAAAAAAAAAACTATTTGTGTTTTATTGAATGAAAATAAAAATCGTTTATAATGGAAAAATAATATGATGAAAATATATTCATTATTCAATAAAAAATAACATACATACTCATATTTTTAGGGGATTTTTAAGTATCCTTTTAATACCCTAGAAAAGAGCTCAAGGGTAAGGTTCATAATGGTGGGACATTCATTGAGAAGTTCAGAGAACATTGTTTGTATTGTAAAAACGACAAACTTGATCTTCTCTCGTATATGATTTTTCTCATGATTTAGTTGTCAAATATTGTCTTGGGATTGGTCAATTAAAAATACATGAAATGTCATCACCCTCAAATGCTCTAATAAATGGGATTCATAAGTTATGATCCTACTGGTTGAGGGCATCACTTCATTTGTCTGTGTGAATTGGATTTGTTAAAACCCTAAATTTATACTAATCATGTGATCACTATTCAATAGTTATATTATAAATGATAATGATACTAATCAGTCAATTAAATATAATAATATATAATAAAACCAAAAAATGAGGATGTATTTTCTATAACCATATTACTTTGTAATACATTTAATTAATTCAAAAGTGGAAACTTTATTAATTCCTGATTCAATCATTAAAATATACCCCCCTTCTGAAATTTCACCCTTGAAATTTTCATTTCTCACTCTCAAAAAGATTAGGGTACTCTATTTCAACACTTCCACTAGTTCCTAAATTTCTTTTTCATACTTTTACCTTCCCAACAACCCTTTGACTATGATAATTTCCTTATTTCGTAAAACTTTTTATCTACAATCTAAGATCTTCACTAGTTACTCCTAATAGGAATGATCATTCTCAAATGGAACCAACTATTGAATGAGTAATTTTTTTTGGGTCTTGTATTTATTTCTTCAAGAGGGATACAAGGAATACATCATGTACATGTAATAGGCATTTTGTGAATGTTAGTTGATAGTCCATCACTCTGATGAGATTAAAGATCTAATAAACGATTATATACCTAAGAATATTCATTGGATTCTTTCCAAATCTCATCAATTTCATCCAGGGAGATATTCGAAGGAATACCAAGTCTAAAACGTCGATATCAAGGTATCATCGATGATTTTCAGAATAGCTCTTTTGTGAATTCTGAGCAGCCTTGATGTGCTACTTAATTGTGTTAACATTTTCCCCCATTTACTCAACCATTTTAGGTCCTAGTAGTTTTTCCCCAACTACATCACATCTTGGAGGTGTTATAAATCTCTTATCACAAATAGATTCATATGTTATCCATTTGGATTCTAAAATGGATACTATTTTTATAAGATAAATTTTCCAAAGGACTATGTTTGGTCCATCATCCTTTGATGTCCATAGATCATGCTTGAAATATTAATTATAGTTTCCAAAAAATCAACTCATATTGACCATCATTTTGAAGTTGATATATTGTATTAATATTAAAAATCATTGTTTAGATCATGTTGGAGACTTCTCTAGAACATGGAGTTGAATCTCATATCTCGATCGGATACAATTGATAGTGATACTCCATGCAGCCTTACCACATGTGTAATGTATATTCAAAAAAGGTTTTCTATTGATAAGTCCTCTAAAATTTCCGTAAAGTGAGTTTTATTTGATATTAAATCTAAAACAACCTTATATAATTGTTTCCCCATGATGTATTTATAATTTAGGTAAAAAATTTCATGGATATGTTCTCCCATTTCTATGTTGTTAGGGGAAAGGTTCTATAATCCCATTATATTTTTTCCTTTCCACTTTCAATTTCCAACATATAAATCATCTTGATGTAAAATTTTTGATATCCATCTTCATAGTGTCCTTCCATTAGTGTTCTCGGATATCTCGATACATATTCATGCTTCCTAGGTGGATGGAGAAACCTGAGTTACATACATCATCCAATAGCTCCTTATTTAACTCGGTATTTGATGGCACACATAGTCATGAAACAAATATTACAACTACATTATCATTATTAATTATATATAAGGATTTAACTTTTCTTATAGTTTCCACATTCTTCTAATGTCCCACATAATCTCTTTGAGCATATTTTGACTTCTCTAGAATGGATGGATGATCAATCATTTATGAATGGATTGATTATGTTTCTTAATTTATGAAGACCATTTCCAACATTTTTAAATTTATAATGATCAAAGCCCTATCAATTCCCATTATTGATACAATTTTTGGATCCTTTCCATATAGTGTGTATGCCACTTTTTTTACTTTTTTATGATGGTAGTGAATTGAGGAGTGATATACCGTGATCAACTCTAACCATCTTCATTGGTTCATATTAATCTATTTCTATGTGAATATATATTTGAGAATTTTATGATATTTATAAATTTAACACTTCTCCCCAATATGATTATTTATCTATATTTTCAATCCCAAGATCACTACTTCCAACTACAGATCATGTACGGGGTAGTTTTGTTCATGAAATTTCGTGTTCCTTGAGCAGTAGGATATCACGTTACCATTTTTCATCAGTAAACATCCTAAGACATTATTTTATGTGTCACTATATATAATAATGAGTTCCCAACTTTTCAGTAGTGTGATCACTTGTGCACTGATGGAACTCTTTTTTAGCTCCTTAATACTTTACTCACATTGATCCATCAAGAAAATATTCACTCCCTTCTAAGTTATCTTGGTATGAGAGTTTAACAATCATGATAAGTCTCTCACAAATTGATGATAATACCCAACTAACCCCTGGAAAAAACAGATATCATTCACTGATGATGGAATTGACCATCATTCAATTGCTTCCATATTTTAAGGGTCCATATATATTTCATTTCTTGTGATGATATTCCCTAAGAAAAAGGCTTCCACAAACAAGAACTTCAAATTTTTGTAATTGAAGTAATTCTTCTCTATTTTTAGGTAATTTAGCATAGTTCTCATATTCTACTCATACACCTTCGTGATTTTAGAGTATATTATAATATTATCTACAAAGAGTACCACACATTTGTTAAGGTAATCTATAAATACTATATTAATCAAGTTAATAAAGATTGTTGCTGCATCAGTGAGTCTAAATGGAATCACTATTAAGTCACAGTGCTCATACCATGTTTGAAAAAAACTTCTTGGGGATATCATCCTTAGTCACCCTATCACAGCAATATCCCAACCATAAATCCACATTTGATAATTATAGTGCCTACCATAGCAGATCAAACAAGGCATCAATCCATAGTAGAGGATGATTCTCCTTTATTGTGATCTTTTTAAGTTCACAATAATCAATGAAAAGACACATTGACACATACTTCATCTTGATGAAGAGGACTGGTGCACCCTATGGTGAAGCATGTGGGAATATGAACCCTTTATCTAGATTCTCATGTAATTGCTTCTTTAGCACACCGTGTTCCACAACAGCCATCCTATATAGTGTCTTGGTTATTTTCAATGCCATGGGTAAAATATATTTTGATGATTCAACCTCTCTAGTAGGAGGAAGAATTGGAAAATCCTCAGGAAAAACATCAGTGTATTCCCTCATAATAGGCATGACTTCGAGGACTGTTCATTCGTTAGATTCAATCATTTGAGCTAGATATAGTTTATTTCAGGGGAATAATATCCACTATTGAGATGTTGGTGCTAAATTATATTCATCATCCTCTTTTTATTTGTATAGAATATGGGGTAGATTTTCAATACATAGAGTGATTTACATATCAGGGAAATTTCAGTTGGCTCTATATATGTTAAGTCTATCCATTACTCCAATTTCGTCAAATAAAAAAATGGAGTATGAAAATGTTTTCTGGGAAGTTTGGTCTACAAATTGTGATAGGGGGTAATTTTATCATGACCCATCCCAATGGGGGTCATTTTGTGACTACCCCAAGTGGCCTCCAACATGCCAGGGATTGTGACTAACACTAAGTAGGAATATCCCACAAATGGGAGGCATTTGACTAAGTACCTATACACACACACACACACACACAAGACACACTTGCTAAAATGTAAAAACATTAATTAAACATTGTGTATATACTGCTAAGATAACAAAAACATAGTATGGTAGTAGAATACTAGAATGAAAACTGGGGCAAATATAATCCCACCAAAAAGAGCCTCAAATGTAAATGAACATGTTCCGAAAAATCATCCACCAAAAAACCTATCTGATCCATCCTGAAGGGAAACATGCTAGGACATCTTTCTAAATCCATAAGATCACACCTTGACTATATGACCCTCTAAGAACCATCTAGTCCAAGTCCACTTAGGACTCCATCAATGTTTCTATTTTCTACACAATATGCGGCATGTGCAGGTAAAGCCCATGCATGGGGGGAGTATATCAATTCTCAGTAAGACACTGTGAAACCACGAAAGAAATACAATGAAGGAAAACTAAAAAGGAAATAAAAAAATGTAAAAACATGAAAAATATACCACATAGAATTACACATAGTAATATATTCCACTCTATCCATGTATATGTCTATAATACCTATACTAAGAGATATTAGATATACTCAATCCAATGGGACACATAGCCTCTAGGACACACACAACCTTTATAAGACACAGAATCTCAGTAAGACACATAGGATTGGTAAGACACATAGTATCTATGAGACACACAGTCTCTATAACACATAGTCTCTATAACTCACATAGTCTCTAGGTCACACGGTCTCTTGGTAACATCCATCCATAGGATTCCGCTCATAGAACTCTCGTTTCATGAGTAAAAACTCCTCAATAAAATAGGTACTATGAACACTTCCATAAAAACCTAATGATGAAATATTTAAAATACAATATCATATAAAGGGTCTCAATGCTACTGACGGAGCATCAAACAGATGATCTATTTCAATTTTATATTTGATTGTATATTTCAAAGGGGGTTAGGGGGCCAATTTTCACGACATGGACTGACATGGTCAGCTGACCCACCATTCCTAGACCACTCTAGCTCAGACATCATTGGCATAAAATAATCTGGCTCACCCTGTTCAACATTTTCTTGCTAGGCATGCTCTACACTGACACACTAGCTTGCTTTGCACTGCCCTACTGGTTCTCTACATCCTGTGGCATCCACGTGCTCCGTAGCTATTGCCTAAAATTGTTCTATAGCATATTGTCCCTCCATAACCAACGGATCCCATGCACTCTGTGGCCATTTACCAAATCTTTATCTGTAATGTTGTCCCTCCATGTCCCATGGCTCCCACATGCTCTGCGACTGCCGCCCATAGCTCCGTTCTAGCCTATTGGCCCTCTGTGTCCCATGGATTGAACACAGCTTTGTCACTCTGTCCACATTGCTCATATGATCTGAACATCGGGTGTCACCTCTACTATTATTGTTTCCTCCATCCCCAAGAACATAAGTATATGGCCACCTCTGTTCGCCACTAACTACCTCTGCTTCACACTACTGCACTGTCCGTGGCACTCCTCATCAGACCCCCACACCAGACTCACACTAGTGGTCCTATCTGCATACCACTGAGCAACCTCTAGTGTCTTGAATATGGATTGATTGCATATTTTTATTCCTCATGACCCTATCTATAAATATTTTCCCTCTTTTATCAATTCCCCAACACTCTAGGAGTCTGATATCATTTGAAACCATCCATCAAGTTGAGCTGCGACCAGTAAGATATAATGATAGAAGCATAGAGAACATTGGATAAAAAGCACAATGAATGCCTAAAGAATAAACCATGTCCTTTTCTAATGTAGGACTTGATTTTTTCTCATTACAGGATAAAAAAATAACAAAAATTATCACACTTATTTGTCTCATTAAAACTTCAAAACAAAATATCCATCCCGCAAATTATCGAACAACGTATCAACCTATTCATGGGATGGTCCGCATTCATTATTGAATTCAAGAACATGGAAATATTGAATAAAATGAAAACCCTACCTTGAGGGGCATCAATCATTGATGAGGAATGATTGTGTTGTTGTCATTGAAGAATAGTAGTTGTGTTTTCATTGTTGACAAGATCCTCCAACCCTATTGGCATGACGATCAATGATCGGTTCTATCATCTATTTTCAACTCTCCTTAGTCAATGATGTACGATGGGTCATGCACATAAATTCTTAGTTGGGACATGTGAACGACATCATGCACCCGATCTAGCTATGGAGGTAGAGCCAATAATTACTCCACCTAGACTACTCTGCATAGAATCAGGAATGTTCCAATGAACCTTGGATATATCTTTATACCCCATCCAAATCTCTATAGTCTGCATCAAGGTGAGACCCTAAGGAACAAATTGTCTCCATCCCTGAACTCGAAAGGCCTATATCTTTTACCATAATAGGGAATCTGAAAGATCTTTACAGTCTTCATCCACTCCTGGATGATCAGCAGTGTCTTTGTAGTAGCATGCACCAACTCTGGGCCCATGAGTGTGGACTCTCCTAGGCCAGTACAACAAAGTGGCGACCTGTGGGGTCACCCGTAAAAGGCCTCAAACTGTGACAAACCAATTATGGATTGAAACATATTTCATAAAAAACTCTTCCATTGTTAGGTGATCCTCCCAAGTATGGACAAAATCTTATATAGGAGCCCGTAACATATCCTTCATATATTAAATGGTATGCTCAGGATTTTTCATCCATCTATAGGTGAAACATTGTTCTCAAGAGAAACTGATCCCCAAATTCCTCTTTAAATCCATTCCAAAATCTATATGTAAATGAATCATCATGATTTGATACCAATTCCAATGCAACTCCATAAACCAGCATTTTCTCCTACACATAGATGAGTCCCAAGAGATCTACTAAACTCTACTAATGAATAGCTAGGACGTAGGTAAACATGGTGAGTCAGTCAAAAATCACCCATATGGTATCTTGTCCCATAGAATTATGTGGTAACCTAGTAATGATGTCCATCAATATCACATACCACTTCCATTCTTGACACATCAAGGGGTTGAGTCAAACTCGCTGGAACTATGCGCTTGGCCTCACCTGGTAGAAGGCGAGCCATCAAGAGATGAACTCTACAACAAACTTCTCCATCCCAATCCTCCAAAAATGAATTTGGAGGTCTTGTTTCATCTTCACCACACCAGGTTGTACCACTGAATGGGATGCATATAACTCCCTTAGAACCTCCTCCAGCACCACCACTGGTACAATTATGCCCTCTCTAAGAATAATGACATGCCCCAAACCTTTAGAATACCCATCAAGGGAATGCCACACGAAAAAATGATAATGTACGGTTTCATAGTTGATATACCAATGTTGCACCTCTCTAACATTATATATGTTGGGATGGGAGAAAACCATTGACTAGAGGTATGTTGATCAATCTTCAACCATAAAGGATATCTACCTTGAGGCTAACTACTCCGATTCCTCATTCCGTAACTACGAACTATATCTCCTGCTGAGAGAATCCTCCACAAAATTCCCTTTCCCATGAGTATAGAAAATCTTGATGTCATAGTCCTAGAGGAACTCTATACATTTCCAATGTCTCAAGTTCCGATCATTCTGAGAGAAGATATAATTGTGACTCTTATGATCAGAGTAGATGATAAACCACTCACCCATCAGGTAGTGTTGTCCCATCATCAATGCGAATACTATTGCAGCTAATTGAAGACCACATGTCGTGTAGTTATTATCATGTGGTCTCAATTGGGGTGAACCATAGGTAACCATGACCTTCCCCTACCTCAGGACACAACCAAGGCTAGTTCTTGATGCATCGCAGAACACTATGTAATCATTGTCATTCTATAGTAATCTCCAGAAGATAGTTCTCCTCAACCTCTAACTCAACTCATGAAAGAACATATGGTATAACTCTATCATCATGAAATGTTATCCCTTTCATTTCAAAGCCAATAGGGGTACTGAAACCCTAAAAAAGGCATGTAAAAACCTCTGATAGAACCCTGCAAAACAAAGAAAACTCATCACCTCAGTAACATTCTAGGGGGGGCCCATGCAAGAACCACCTCAATCATCTCTAGAACCACCACAAATCAACCCCATAAAATAAATTCTACCATAAAATTGAATGGTTGAATCCATAACTAACACTTTGAGATATTCCCATAATTCTGGTGCTCTCAGGTGTGTCTTGGACAATCCTTATGTGTCTTGTGTTCTCCCCCTCAGATTCGGTGTAATCTAAGATGACATCAATGAATACCACCATGAACCGGTCTAAGTAGGGTTGAATGATCACGTTCATGTGTCCCATGAACACTAATGGGGTGTTAGTCATGCCAAAGGGCATCACTAATTACTCATAGTGGTTGTACTGACATCTAATGGTCATCTTTGGTACATCGTCATCCTGTACCAGTAGCTGGTGATTGTCCAGTGGGAGGTCAATCATCAAGAACCCCTACACATATTTAAACTGATCAAATAATTCATCCATCCTCCGTAGTGGAATATTATTCTTCAGGATCAGCTGGTTAATGCACCGAAAGTCCACACATAACATCAATATCCCATCTAACTTCTTGAAAAATAAAACCAGAGCTTCCTGGGGTGAAACACTGGGTCTCACGAAGCCCTTCCTCTACATGTCATCCAACTACACCCTTAGCTCATGATGTTCTATAGGAGCCATTTGATATGTTTATATAGATATTGGTGTCATCCGGGGGTATACAACAATGAATATGTCAACCTCCCTATCGGGAGGTAACCGTGGAATATCCTCCGGAAATCCCTCCACCACTACAGGAAACTGAGGACTCATACCATCCACTATGCTAAGGGTCAGTCTAGCCGACTAACAAGTGGTCATATGTACCCTCCATTGTGTGAGTCAATATTCTACTATTTGGGTTTCCATTTCACCAACAAATTAAAATGAGATCCCATCACCATGGACACATCAAACTATATGCCTAAAATATTTAATTTGTGCCTAAATTGTGGATAACCAGTCCAGTTCGAGAATGAAGTCATAAGGTATAAATGCCGCTCACCCTAGATCCCAACTAAAACTCTCACCTCCAATAGTATGGTCACACTTTTGGAACCAGTGTGTGTTCATATAATCTCCCCTCGTAGGAGTGTCCAAGTATAAGGGTTGATTCAATGGTTCACCCACAATCTTCGAGTCTTGAACAAGGTTTGTGGGAAGAAAATAATGTCTGTAACATATGTCGATAAAACCTATAGCATAGTTGTAAAAGTCATAGATTGTACCTCTAACAAACCCTATATCCACATGGTCATAAGCCTCCATCGCCTACAATTGATCTCATCCCTATCCACCAGCTCCATGAGATTGAAATTTTCCACCTAAGGGTGGTGGCGGTAGTATATCAAATCTCCTCCTACCTTTTTCTACCTTGTCTACCACTCTTCCACATCCACCACCCTACAGACCACCTTATATCTTCCTCTTCCTCTGCCATAGAGGACCAGCAACCGTCTCCTAATCAGTCATTCGATGGGTTGGGAAATCCCATGTCAGATGTCCCTGAGTTCCATGCAATTAACATAACCATCCCCCAGCTGTATTGAGCTACCATGGGAGCTCTAAACCACTGATCCTATGTACTGGGTTCATCTCTTGAAGGTCCTAACCATTTGGGTTCATATGACTGCCATCGTCTACCCATTTCCGAGGTCTCAACAACCTGATCCCCTCTAGTATCTCCCATTTTTTGCATCTACTCTACTTGAAATATTTGCACTAGAAGATCTTAATTGATTACTCGAGTATGAGTAAGAATTATAAGGGATATCATCAACACCTAGATCTCCCTATGTAATCTATGCTTAATTGTTCAATTCCTAAAGAATGGGTCACACACCAAACTATAAAGTAGTGTAGATGAACTATATGTCATGCAAAGTACTCCGCCACAATCTGACTGTCCTACTGCATATATAGAAAATAATGTATGCACACTGACCACAATGTGGCTGAAATGAAATCCTCTCTAAAGAGACACTCAAATTCATCTCAAGAGAGTGTCATCTAATCATGATTATGGGTCACTAAGTTCCACCATCACCCCAAATATTCCTAAAAAAGGCTCATCGAAAAGAATACCTTTTGGTCGGAAGGCTTCCTCGCAAGGCAGAAGACATGGGTAATCACCTCCATCCAATATTCATTTTCCGGACAGTCTGGCTCACCCTAAAATGTTGAAAATTGTTGCCTCTATAACTCATAAAATGAAATCATTCAATGTGAATCCTCAAATAGTTGTTCTGTTAGTAGTTGTTTCTTGGTGGCTAATTGTATAGACGGTAAACCGCCTGGTGGTGATATCTCTGGTACATGCCCCTATATCGATGCGTCGTCGCTAGGTAGATCATCCTCATGATCAAGTAATGGAATTCTAGATAGTTGTGTGTGTAAAGGAATCAGGTAATAAAATAAGATATACCACAGTTAATAGACTATACCCAATGAACAGTCTCAAGAATGACATGAGAACACACCAAAATCCTATATGATTCATGTACAATTCTTTTCCCTACAATAATTTTTTTCATGTACCGAATCGAAAAGAAAGTTTCAAAAGTCATGGTGTATGGATACGTTGGTCGTCTCACCAACAATGGTTCCTTTTCTGGAATGATGAACTCTAAATACTTAACACTATTTCACCAAACAAACCTCACAAACCACCAGTCCTAATGTAGAACCGAGCTTCCCTTTGATACCACTCTATCACGACCCATCCCAGTGGTTCTTGTGTCCTGACTACTCTAATCCCTCCTTCAATAGGCTGAGTGATGGTTACTAACTCCGTGTAGGCATATCCCAAAAATTTTAGGCATTTTCCTAATTACCTATAAAAATTCACAAATCTCCAAGAGACAAATGTTGAAATGTAAAAACTGTAAGTAAAAAATGAAAGAATAAAACTATGAAAAAATATTGGAGTAGAATAGTAGAATAATTGAATAAAAAAAGGTCTAGAAACAATACCGCACAAAAGATCTTGGAAAGTGAATGCACTAGTTCCTAAAAATCATCAACATAAAACCCTATCTGATCTAACCTAAACGTAATGTTTCTAGGAAAGCTATCTTATACTATATGAGAACACCATCACTTTTTGGTCTCGCTAAGAACCGCTTTTTTTTTGTCCACCTGGGACTCCATCAAAGCATTGATCATCTTCATAAGACACAACATGTGTGGGAAAATCCCATGAAGGGGTGAGTACAACAACACATAATAGGACACCTCATAACCACAAATGAAATAACATGAAGGAAACCCACAAAAGAAAATACCACAATGGAAAACAAGGAAGAAGATACCACATAGAATTACATTGAGTAATATAGTCATCTATATCCCGATATTTTCCTACAGTAAAAATAATAAGAATGTTTAGGTATACTCAATACAATGAGACACACAATCTTAATGAGACACACAGTCTCCATAAGACACACAGTCTCATTAAGACACACAGTATTTGTAAGACACATAGTTTTTGTAATACATAAATACTCTATGAGACACATTGTCTCTATAACAAACACATTCTCTATAACACAAACAATCACCAGGACACACAGTCTCTAGATTATGGTCATCCCCAAGATTCTTCTCACAACACGCTCATTCTAGGAGAACCCACTCCTCATGATATTAGGTCGCATTAATGCATCCATAAAATCCGACTTTGGATATCCCAAAAATATGGTCTCTTTTCAAAATTCCCAACACCATTGATGGCACATCAAATAGATGTTCCCTTGGGGTTTAATGCATGTTTTACTATTTAAAAGGGGGTTTATGTTCATATGGTCCCAACCCGATCAGCCTAGCCCAGCCTGCATCGGACCGGCCCACTCTATCCTAGCCTGCCTCAACCCGACCCAGTCTGCACTGCTTCTTCATGATGGCCCTCTATGTCCCACAGCTCCCAAGCGCTATGCGATCATCACTTACAGATTCACTCTAGCGTGTTGGCCCTCCACGTATTGTGGATCTGATATTCTATCCACACAACTCTACTAGTCCTCTTTACATTCATACCTGACTGCCTCCACTGTGCGCCTCTACACCGCTGCCACCTCACCTCACCTTGCTATCACGCCGAACCCGCACTGCTGGACCCTTCTGCAGAACACATGGCCATCTACGGTGTTTGAAATATGGAATGACCATATATCTGGGTTCCTTGGGACCCAATCAACACATATACGGACTCTGATGTTGGTTCTCCATCACTCTAGGGTTCCAATCACGTTATCCCTTAATTCATCCATGTTATAAGGATAAAAAAAATAACAAAAATAATCACACATATTTATCTCCCATTAAAACACCCAGAAAAAATATCCATCCCTCAAACAATCAAACGGTGGATAAACCTGTTCATTGGTTGGATTGTGTTCATTACTGAATTCGAGTATGAGGAAACCATAGATAAAACAAATCCCTACCTCAAGATGGATTGGTCGTTGATGAAGAGCAGTTTAATTTCCTTCAATGACGAGATCCTCCAACTCTTTTGTCACAACGATCCACGATCTGATCTGCCATCGTTTTTTGGAGGGTATTCTATCTCTATGTTCTAGATGAATTCTAGGGTTATGGTGATGACCCCAAATTCTATAAAAAATGTTTATTAAATGAAACATCACCTCATCACCTCCTCACATTAAATAAAATAAATATTTTTTTATTCGTCAAAACATTTAAAAAATAGTTTTCACATCTGACTAGTGCTTGAAGATTTAAGGCCACCCCTAAGGTAAAGTCACTGTTATGAATTCAACAGTGCCCCCATATTTCTTATTTGGGAAACTATTTAAAAGTTATTCCACATTTTCAATAAAACATTACTCTTGTGTTAATTAAATGTATAGTAAATTTCAAACAACAATTATTGGAACAACGTGCCTCTGAATTGCACGTCTTCATTGTTCCTGGTCTAAAAATAAATTCATATAATATCTAAAAATAATACATGGTTAATCCAAGATTTTACATATATACTTGGTATGAAATAATTTCCACATTCTCTATTTTCACCAATATATCTAATTCTATTATTTTTTGTGCTGTTTTAATAGTTCTACTAATCATTATTGATATGAAAGAATGCATAAAATCTGAATAAAAAAAGTACATTCACTATTATTAAATGAATAACTATCCTAAATTTCACCACTTCATTTATGAGATCCACTTCAGCAGTAGTGATAGAAAAAGACCACCCTTGTTACCTTGTAGGTTGTTGGTTGTCTCTAATAACGATTGTCTTAGTGCCTTGGTATGAAAAGTGCTCTAGTTCCTTGCAATTGTAGAAATGAACAACTCATTGAGGGGTGATTTGAGTATTTCATTCCTCTATCACATTATAGGGTTTCTCCTGTTATAAATTATTATCTTGGGGTACTTCCTACACACCTAAAAATTTTATTCATCATTATTAGGAAATTTATTTGGAGTTTATTTCTAGACCAGTGAAAATTGGTGTGCAAAATTTTAAAAGAACTGTTATATTTCACCCTCAGACTTCTATAATTAACCTCTATTTTCCACTTTGATCCTTATATTACCTTTAGGATTCTCTGATCTTCTTTTAGAATTTTAGGAAACATCATAAAATGCCTTCATAACTATCAATTTCCTAGATCTCTCAGGTTTTTCGTATAATAGGATTTATCCCACCAAAGAAGTGACCAACATTACATTCCAGGTTAATAACAATAACAATGGTGTATCATGAATGTATTGTGAAGTTTTCCTCATAATCATGAATAGATTCATCATTTTTTTTCTTGAGGGAAAGAAAATCTATTTCTATTTTATGTTAGAGAGTGTAAGGAAAATATTTATCAAACAAATATCTGGAATCCATTTCACTCCATCGCATTGATCTATTCTTCATTCTTTTTATTTTTTATCAACTACCAATAATGACCAGATTCTCCCTCCATACAATAAATAGTCTGTAGAACATTATCTTTCATAGAACAATGATTTATGGAGAGGACCTTCTCAATATATTTGACCCAATTTTCCATAATTATGGGATCCTATGATCTATTGAATGTAGGGGGACTTTATTACATGATTCTCTCGTTTGTGGCTTTTTCTTTAAGAGGGGTGTTTGCGATCTCCTATTGATCTAGTTTTTTATTCAAAACTCAAGTCCTCTAAGATTGTATCATCATATAGTTCTCGATTTCCACTCCCATCAAGTTGGGTATCTTGTTGGGGCTGTCAACATATTACCCGTCACATTGATTTTTACTCAATTTCATCTATTTTTGGCATTTAGATATATTAAATTGGAAATTAGGGATGAATATCTTAAACTATTAAACACATAAATTGTAATACAATGAAATTAAAGGTATAACTTAAAATTTTAAATAATTTCCTTAACATATGAATTTTTAGGCTTCAATCTATGATTTCCATGATATTTTTCCTAATATATATTATTGTGGTCATTTTTACCCTTAATAACGGTTCATAATGAGAATATGAATTTACCAAAGTATATCCCATGGGAGATTCATAATAGGTGTGAATTAAGTCATGTTGTCATATAGCAGGTTACCCTAGGTCAGGCTTGGAACACCTAGGATGAGTTGTTACCCATTGTTACATCTATTCTTGAATAATGTCTAATTTATGTATCTATACAAGGATGAATTTTATTAATGAACCAAATACTCTATACTTACCAAAATTTTGGTATGTTTTCTTATACATAGTCTTATCCATATGCCTTTCTATAGTGTTTCATAATCCTAACCCCAAAAATAAATAACATTTTTTATCTTATACCACCTATAAAAACCCTATCCTTTATTGCACATTAATTCATGGTTTATTACATAAAATTAAACATAATAAATAAAAAATTATCGATAATATAGTTTTTGTGGGAATAAGTTACATAAAATAACATCTTGTACATGGGATACAACAATATTATTAAAAAAATCCTTAACATGCATCCAAAAATTCCATAACATTTACAATTGTATGGAATAGCCTAAGGAAAAACAAAAGAAATGGGTGATCTATAAATCATGGTAAGGGAATAAACATGTCTTAATATGAAAAATATCATACATGTTATAAAATATGGATATCAATTGGGAATAAATGGTATATGTATAATAAAGCATGATATAGCATATTAATAAAAACATGGGAAATGTGAAAATACCTTAAAACACTGAATCATACACATTCGTCTAGAATAAACCAACAAGAAATTAGGGAAGAAAAAGTACCATGAAGGAATAAAAATCACTCCATGTCCCAACATGATGTATCAGGATGCTAAAAATTACCTAATACATTTGAGCATAATCTTGGAAGACCCATTATATTCATCTCATTCTCAAGATTATGTGTACCAAATAGATTATATAACATGGATTTAGTCCCCATATTAAATTATTCCATGATCTAGGAGTGTGGAGTAAATATATATAAGACCCTATTCAAAAGGAATATTTTCATAAATGTGAATACCCTTAATAAAAATGGTTATCGTATTCAATACAAACTTACTTTTTCATGGAAAGTCATGGTGAAACTTCTGAAACATAATGGTGTAACATAATGAATGATAAGATTGTTTGATTAGAGATACATGATTCTATCGTCATATATATATATAATGGGAACTAATAGGTACATGGAAAATCGTATACCAGTATTAGAAATTGTAAATACAAGGAATAAGGAAATGTAGAAACAGGACTAACTAAAATAATCCTTACTATATTTTTTTATGGTAAAGGATAAACATAAAATACCTTGGAAGGATTAATGAATGTAAAATTAGGATATCATAATTTACACATAAATGGATATTAATGGAAATATAGATGAACATATCCCAATATACAAAAAATTAATTAAATATACACAATATAGAAGAAGTGTTGGAATGGAAATGAGAAGAGTGAAATCGCTTATGAAATTTTGGCATAGTAACTCCTTAGAAAAAATGTAAAAGTGAGATATTATATTTTATATATCACTAAAATTAAATCAAATTTATATTAGTGTATGTGTATTAATAAATTTCATCATATGAAATTTTTTTTAAGAAGACAACTTCCAAAGAAAGTGCCTTAATTAAAAACATAAGAGGAAGGTCCCTTACATGAATGTGTTACTCAAAATTATTAGGAGGGGCATCATGAGAGGTTTGGGGAAATATGGAAGGACTCCAGAGAGTTTAGGTAAGAGTATGTATGTTTTTCAAGGAGTATTAGTGAATATAAAATGGATATTGGGTGGGTTTATATAAGAATTATGGGGGGGGGTTATTATTTTGGTTTTAGACTCTACATAATAAAATAACCAAAACCACAAACCAACCCATAGGGTTTTCAAATGGTTTCTTACAAATGGGTTTATTTTACATTATTTTATAATGGAAAGGTCCTTAATAAATTAAATAATTCCCATTCTTCAATGTAGGTGAGTCATCCTACAAGAGAATTGATTTTAAAACCATAAAATATATTACATGATTTTGAGGTTTCCTAATTTATTCATAAAATAAATAAAATAAAATAATTTTCTTTTATTAAAGTAAAATAATATAAGGCCCCAGCCTTAAACCATACCTAATATTGAATTAAATGAATAATTCCCATTGAGTATCTTTTTAGGTTTATAGTTTTAGAGAATTAGATCATAACTATTACATCTCAAAATATTACAAAGTAGACACTTTGACTAAGTTTCCATAAAATAAAAACTCTTAAAAAGAAACATGTCTAGTTCCATGTTTTAGATAGCATGAATTTCCCTTGATCCCATCCTTGACCCGATTCCACATTATGTCCTGTGAAAGACATTTCAAAAAAACCTGGGGTGAGCATAAAAAGCTCAGTAAGGGATACACAAAGAATGAAAACTGTTAGTTTATCAAAACAACAAGTAAACCATGTATACTTTATCAAAGTAATACCTTCACCTTTTTGAAGTAGTAAAAAATCTTCATTGAATAAAATATCATTACTTACCCTTTTATAACCAAAATATTACCATAAAACCCATATAAAGATCACATAACATATAAAGGTAACTTGGGACACAAACATACTTTATTGGAATAACCATACGTTCGACTTCCACACATATCACTTAATGGAATAGCCATTCGGCCAACTTCCATACATACATAATGGAATAGCCAGACGGTCGACTTCCATACCCAATGCATTGGAGGTTATAACGCAACCACCCGTCCTGGTATTCACGGCACCACCCATCATATGGTTTATCACGTAACCACCCGTCAAATGTCCAAGTAGCATTATAAAATCATAAGGCATAAAACAAATATAATGGAAAGAAAATATTTCCAAACTTTGAACACAATATATCACATAAATATATTGACATAAAAATTCCATTATAAAAACCATTTTCAATACCAAAATAAATAAAAGAGTATATGGTATTTATTTCATTCTGAAAACATTATGGCTTGTTGAGGAAGCCAAAGACCAAATAATACTCACAGCGGCGGAAAATGTCGTTGTCACCGCGTATGTTAAAAGAAGCATTCCTTTTTGTCGTTTACTAAAACGCTTCATAGAAAAAAGATTCCTTTTGTATAAATGTAAAATTCAAAGGGTTTTATACACCGTATAATGGAAAGTTGTGTATAAAACAAAATATGCCTCAATGAAAGGAGATTGGGACGAAGTCCCTTACCTCGGGTCCGACTTGACTCGATCGTTCATTAACCTCCTGAATAATAAACTTGAGTTAATTTCTACTTTCTTAAGAACCTTTCTCAAGTTCATTAGTCCCTTTATATAACTTATTGACCTGTTATAAACATTATGTAATCATTTAAGTTAATAATGTTTGTTTTGTGGATATTTGGTTCTTAAGTCGAAAGTGGACTTCTTACAATTACATGTTGTTCGTGTGGTCAAAGGTTCATTATATCCAAAATGATATTAATTATTTTAATATCATATATATCATATATATCTATCATATACATGTATTTATAATATTTCTTAATCATTTAGAGGTAAGAAATGAAATGCACCGTTCATGGAGACGGTAAGCCGTACGTACTCATGAACGCTACTTCTATTTCTTTTTCATATTTAATGGAATTAAAACATAATGATACATAATAGTATTATAATTCCAGCATGGTATTATATATAATATCATTAAATTTATCCTTTATACGTACCACATATGGTGTTAACAAATCAAATCACTTTGAGGGGATGGTAGTCCGCACTTCCTAAAATTAAGATATCGCATTACCCATAATGGAAACCATAATGTTATGCCATAAATGAAAAATACAGAAGCTTAAGTAAAACATAAACATATCATATATCATAAATAAATATAGTGACATCTTAATGTCCACCTTTGAAGGTGTTATATGAATGTTGACCAATCATCGTTTCGTGAGGCAGAAATTCACCATCCATAGAAACAGTATGTTATTTAATCATTAGATGTAAGTGTGTGTAAGTTTGCTCGAATTATTCTTATAATAACATCCTAGTATATTGAATATACTGGAGTTGTTACGAAAGAAATGAATAAAAAGAGTTTATGGGTTTGGAGATGCAAAATAAAACAAAACAACACAAGTGAAGACATTACCTTAAAATTAGGTAACTCTCTTAGATTTGAGCTCAAAGGCTTTTTTGGGAAGACCTATGCCCAAATTGAGTCTTCTAGGAGTAAGAGAGGGATGTGTAGATACAAAATGGGCAGAGGTTGGCCGAGACAAAGGCTTTGGAAGTGTGGGTAATGTGGTACAGGTGGGGGCCTTTTATAAGAGGAGAGGAGGGGCACTCTTGGAAAGTAAAGAAATGCTACATTCTTTTAAAATGAGTTTCGGATTTAAAAGGTCCCACATTGATATAATTCGAGGATAAGGTGATAATGGTTCGAAACATACCCATCCAATAGGTTTTTGGCAAGTTTAGGTCTTAGAGTTTACATTATATTTTCATTATATTTAAATCGTTAAATAATGAGGTAATCGCTGCATCATCATGATGTCATAAATAATGTAATTTATTTAATATCTAAAAATTAAAAAAATACTATGATGCAGTAAATCTTGTTATATTTTCAATGACTATTTATAGTAAAAATCTGACATGTACAACCCCATTTAAAAATTGTTTTAGTCTAACAACTCATGTTTGTGTCATTTTAATTTTAAAGTTAAATAAAAAGTTTTTAATGACATTTTCCTACCAAAGTGGCTCCATGGGGTCCCCAAGTTGACCCAAGGATTTTCTTGGTCTTCCATGACAAATCCAATGAGGGTAGGACATGTGTCTAGGTCATTTCATAATATTAAATCATTATTCCTAGCTTAAATTACACTAATTACATCTAATCGTGATTAAAAACTTAAAAGTTAGTATTCACCAAAAACTTATTTTAATCCCGTTGAACCAAATTTTACTTCTTAATGAAAACCATGTATATATGATTTTTGACATTCAAAACATATAGGTGGTAAAATTTCATTTAAACAAAAAATCAGTTTCTTTAAGTACCACTTAGTGGTTTAACTATTCATCAAAAATTGAAGTTTTTCAGAAAAATACCAAAAATTCACCCGAAGCTATAATTGATATTACGAATTCAAAAATGAAGTCTATTTTACAAAATTAAAAACATATAAGTTGCATTAATTAATTTAATAATAAATTCCCGTTGTCAGAGCAAATATCATGTTTTTATGAAACAATAAGTATCAAAAGATTGACACTAGTTTATGTCCGATTTCAATGTGAAATTAATTCCAAAGACCACTATTGGATTAAATGGTAAAAATATATTCTAATTTAACTTTAAAACCAATTCAAACAGTAATATAATCATATAAATAAATTAGATTAAAAATTTGTTTTGAATTAAATTACAACAGTTTTCACTATTCATTAAAAAATGAACTTTATTGAAAAAATACCAAAAATTTACAGAAAGTAAATTTTGATGCCCCGATTCTAAAAAAGAGTTTTATTTTGTCCAATATAATGTATAAAAGTGACCAAAACATTATTTAATGACGGTTCGCCATCAAAAGGCGATAAGAGAACATTTAGTGAAAATTACGGAATAAATGCCTAAAATTGAATTCTTTTCGTATTTTAAGCCTTTATCTTTTGTTGGATAAATGTAAAAACATTTAAAAACATATATAATCATATTTTAGTTATTTAAATCCATTCCTGCCAATACAACGGCTATGTGTTAACTACCATTTAAAATAATATTATTTTATTACTAGTGTGCAATGTAAGATTTCCGTGAAACTCTTTGTTGCGTATCGGGTACGCTATCGAACATAGAAACCCCTTTAAAGTAAAATTTATATTTAATTAGTAAATATTAAAAAATATGAAAATGTTTTATTCATTATTTACCTGGGATGTTACATCCTTCCCTCCTTTTGGGAATTGTGTCCTCGTAATTTTATTCACTTATCAAAATAAGTGGGGGTATTTATCCCTCATAGAATTTTCAGATTCACATGTTTCCTCTTCAACCATATGGTTTTTCCACAAAACCTTTACCTGGTGAATTACGTTATTACGAAACACTTTCTCTCTTCGGTCAAGAATCTGGACTGGTTGTTCTTCATAAGAGATATTCCCTTCCAACTGAAGTACCTTTGGGCTCAAAACATGAGATGAATCTGGAATATACTTTCTCAACATCGAAACATGAAAAACATTGTGTACCTGAGATAAAATCGGAGGTAAAGCCACTCTTTATGCAGCTGATCCAACTCTCTCCAGAATTTCATATGGTCCAATGAACCTTGGTCTCAGCTTTCCTTTCTTACTAAATTGCATCACACTTTTCCATGGTGAAACTTTGAGAAAAACATGATCACCAACCTCGAAAGAAAGATCTTTCCTATAGTTATCTGCATAACGCTTCTGCCTGCTATGAGCTGTTTTCATGTGTTTCTGAATCAACTGAACTTTTTCTTCCATCTCTTCTACCAATTATGGTGCCACCATCTTCCTTTCACCTACTTCATCCCATAAAGCTGAAGTTCGATACCGCTTCCCATATAATGCCTCAAATGGTGCCATCTGTATAAAGGGAATAAAAGCTGTTATTATAAGAAAACTCAACCAAAGAATGATGTTGGTCCCAACTTCCCTGATAATCCATCGAAAAAGAAAGTAGCATATCCTCCAATGTCTGAATTGTTCGTTCTGACTGCCCATCTGATTTCGGATGAAATGATGTACTAAAATTTAATTCAGTACCCAACGACTTCTGAAGGACTTTCCAAAAGTTAGATGTAAACCTGGGATCACGATCAGATACAATGGATAGAGGAACTCCATGTAACCTGAATATCTCTTTAAGCTACAAACGAGAATGTTGATCTAGAGATAAAGTATCTCGAATAGGAAGGAAATGAGTAGATTTCGTAAAACGATCAACAATAACCCAGATTGCATTATTACCTCTAGATGTCTTCGGTAATCCCACAACAAAGTCCATGGATATATTTTCCCATTTCCACTATGGCATTGGTAAAGGATGAATAATCCCTTTCGGTAACTGCCGCTCTACTTTAACCTGCTGACAATTCAAACACTTCATAGTAAAATCAATAATATCTCTTTTCATTCCATCACACCAGTAATACTCTCGCAGATCTATGTACATCTTAGTACTGTCAGGATGAACTGAAAACGGGGAACTATGAGCTTTACATAACAACTCACTCTTCAACTTTGAATCACAAGGCACACACAATCTCTTTCCAAATCTCAGAGCACAATCATTATCAATGTTGAATTCAGGAAACTTACCCTTCTGAACCAGCTCTACCATTTTCTGCAACTCACTGTCTTTCTTCTGTGCTTTCTTGACTCTGTCTGATAGAGAATATGTCACTGATACTTTTTTGACTCAAAGCATCAGCCACTTTATTTGATTTCCCTGGATGGTAATGAATTGTACAATCATAATCCTTGATTAATTCCATCCATCTCCTCTATCTGATGTTCAATTCGTTCTGGGTGAATATATACTTTAAAATTTTGTGATCAGTATATATTTCACACATTACTCCTTACAAACGAGGCCTCCAAATTTTTAGAGGAAAAACAGCAGCAGCTAATTCCAAATCATGTGTAGGGTAATTTACCTCATGAGTTTTCAACTAATGTGAAGCATATGCAATTACCAGATCATTTTTCATAAGGACATAGCCACGTCCCTTCAAAAAAGCATCACTGTAGATAACAAACTCACCATTCCTGGAAGGAAGTGCCAAAACGGGAGCATTCACCAATCTTCTTTTCAACTCCTGAAAACAATCATCACATTATTTTGTCCAGATAAACATAACACCCTTCTGAGTTATCTTAGTCATTGGACTAGATAACTATGAAAATTTTCAACAAACCTTAAGTAGTATCCTGCCTAACCAAGAAAACTACGGATCTCAGTTACATTTGTGAGTCTTGGCCATTCTTCAACAACTTGTTTTTAGCAGGATCAACAGTTATGCCATCTTTTGAAACAATGTGACCAAGGAAAGAAATTTGTTGTAAAAAAAACTCACACTTGCTGAATTTTCCATATAGTTTCTTTTCTTTTATGGTTTCCAAGTTAACCCTTAAATGACTTTTATGCTCCTCTTTACTTTTAGAAAACACCAAAATATCATCAATGAAAACAACCACAAACTTATCCAAGAACTCATGGAAAATTCTATTCATAAGGTCTATGAATACAACAGGTGCATTGGTTAACCCAAAAGGAATAACTACAAATTCATAACAGCCATATCTAGTACGGAACACAATCTTTGAAACGTCTACTTCTTTTACTTTCAACTAATGGTACCCCGACCTCAAGTCAATCTTCGAAAAATACTGAGCTCCCTGGAGCTGATCAAACAAATCATCGATATAAGGCAAAGGATTATTGTTCTTAATAGTGATATTATTCAAGGCTCTATAATCAATGGAATGTCTCATTGAGCCATCATTATTTTTAACAAACAAGACAGGAGCACACCATGGTGATGTGCTAGGTCGAATGAAAACTTTATCTAATAACTCCTACAATTGATTCTTTAACTCAAAAAGTTCAACTTGAGCCATTCGATAAGGGGGTTTTGAAATTGTCATAGAATCAGGAGCTAAGTCAATAGTAAATTCAAGTTCCCGATCATGAATAATACTTGGAAACTCATGAGGAAAAATATCAAGATACTCATTTACCACTGGCACATCATTAATCTAAACAGTTCCTTTATTTTCAACAATATGTGCAAGGTAACATTCATTTCCATCTTTTACTAGTTTCTAAACTTCCTGATATGTTATCAAAATCAAGGGTTAATTCATGTACACAAACTGAAAATCTTTCTGAAAAGAAACCATTTTAGCTCTGTAGTCAATCTTAGCATGATAAACAGAAATCCAATCCATGCCCAAAATAACATCAAACTCTACTAGAGGCAAAACAATAAGGTTGGCTGGTAGATTCATTCCGCGCACAATGATTGGAAGGTTCTTATAATTCTTTTTTGTCTCAACGTTCCCTCTGGGTGTTTTTACCATAAGTTCAGGATTCATATCTTGAGATGTGATTTCCAATTTACTAGAAAACTTCTCAGAAATGAAATAATGTGTAAACCCTGAATCAAACAACACATTGGCATAATCTGAAAAAACAAACAGTGTACCTGATACTACATCATTCGACGGCCCAACATCTGTTGAACTAGTTGAAAAGGATTTCACCACCCCTTTCTGCTTGTAATGTGGCTGCTTTTCCACAATTTAGTTCTTTGTTAGACACTCATTTGCATAATGACCGATTTCATTACACTTAAAACATCTTACCGTTGGCTTTTCATTGCCTTTTTGATCATCTTCCTTATAATTAAGAGCAATATGACCAGACTTACGACACCGAAAGCACTTATCAAACTTGGATAAACATTCTCCAGGATGCATTTTACCACACATCCCACAAGATGGATATTTGGTTTTCTTACCTCCTTGCTTCTTTGATGAATTATTCCCCTTTGCCTGCCAACCGGACCTCTTATTCTGTTGTTTGTCAAAGAACACCTGATCATCAGCAAACTCCATTTCCACCTTCTCGGCACATCGAACAAGTTTTCCATAACTTTTGAACTCACGGGAAGCTAGATCCCTTCGATACATTGGCTCTAACCCTGAGTAAAAATGGATTATTTTACTATCAAGATCTCGTATGAAGTTTGGATCATACCTTGCCAGTCGAGTGAACTTTGCTTCATAAGCAGCCTCCGAGTCATCCTCCTGCCTCAATTCTCCGAACTTTTTTTCCATCCTAAGACGAACCACCTTAGGAAAATATTTCTCAAGAAACATACCTTTGAAATCATCTTAGTGAAGATCATAAATCTCATCACTATCCTTGATATATTTCACCATCGACCACCACTGATCAGTTTCACCTTCAAAACGGTAAAGAGAAAGACTATCATTTCGATTTCCTAAACACCCCATGACCTCAAAAATATTCTCCAGTGCTTTAATCCATCATTCAGCTAGCACAGGGTCAGATGATCCTCTGAATGATGGCGGATGTTGCCTAATGAAATGTTCCACCACTGACATTTTCCTATGCGGTTGATCTGGCTAATCTCATGCATGGATACCACCACCATTTATAGCCTGATTCAACTGTGCCATCACTGCAACAAACTGTTTAGTACGGATTCCTACCATCTCAGGTTGCTGAATTGGAAGGTTGTATTCCTCCTGATGTCATCCCAACATAGCTGCTTTGTTTCCTCTAAAGAAAACCATTCTTAACACAAAAATATCTTAGGCGAAGCAACATGGTAATATTTAAATGCTATATCATTTCATTCATACCATAAATTAATTTATAATTTAACACTTTTCTAACTCCTGAAGTTGTCTAAAACAACCTCTAATACCAACTATAAGGCCCCCAGTATAAACCTTACCTAATATTGAAATAAATGAATAATTCCCAGTGGGGATCTTTTTAGGTTTAGAGTTTTAGAAAATTAGATCATAACTATTACATCTCAAAAGATTACACAGTAGACACTTCTACTAAGTTTCCATTAAATAAAAACTCTTAAAAAGATACATGTCTGGTTCCATGTTTTAGATAGCATGAATTTCCCTTGATCCCATCCTTGACCCTATTCCACATTAATTCCTGTGAAAAACATTCCAAAAAAAACCTGGGGTGAGAATAAAAAGCTCCATAAGGGATACACAAAGAATGAAAACTATTAGTTCATCAAAACAACAAGTAAACCATGTATACTTTATCAAATTAATACCTTCACCTTTAGGTAGTAGTAAAAACTATTCACTAAATAAAATAGCATTATTTACCCTTTTGTAACCAAAATGTTACCATAAAACACATATAAAGAACACATAACATATAAAGGTAATTTGGGACATAAACATACTTAAGTGGAATAACCATACTGTCGACTTCTACACATATCACTTAATGGAATAGCCATTCGGCCAACTTCCATACATACTTAATGGAATATCCATACGGCCGAATTCCATACCAAATGCATTGGAGGTTATAACGTAACCACCAATCCTGGTATTCATGGCACCACCCATCATATGGTTTATCACGTAACCACCCATCAAATGTCCAAGTACCATTATAAAATCTTAAGGCATAAAAAAATATAATGGAATGAAAACATTTCCAAACATTGATCACAATATATCACATAAATATATTGACATAAAAAATAAATTTTAAAAACCATTTTCAATACCAAAATACATAAAAGATTATATGGTATTTATTTCATTTTAAAACATTACGGCTTGTTGAGGAAGCCAAAGACCAAATAATACTCGCGACGGCAGAAAAGTTCATTGTCACCGCGTTCGTTAAAAGAAATATTCCTTTTTGTCATTTATTAAAACCCTTTGTAGAAAAAGATTCCTTTTATATAATATTTAAATTCAAAGGGGTTTATACACCTTATAAAGGAAAGTTGTGTATAAAACAAAATATGCCTTAATGAAAGGAGATTGAGACGAAGTCCCTTACCTCGGGTCCGACTTGACTCGATCATTATTTAACCTCCTGAATAATAAACTTGAGTTAATATCTACTTTATTAAGAACCTTTTTCAAGTTCATTATTCCTTTTATATCACTTATTGACCTGTTATAAACATTATGTAATCATTTATGTTAATAATGTTTGTTTTGTCGATATTTGGTTCTTAAGTCGAAAGTGGACTTCTTACAATTACATGTTGTTTGTGTGGTCAAAGGTTCATTATATCCAGAATGATATTAATTATTTGAATATAATATATAACATATATATCTAGCATATACATGTATTTATAATATTACATAATCATTTAGAGGTAAGAAATGAAATGCACCGTTCATGGAGACGGTAAGCCGTACGTACGCATGAACGCTACTTCCATTTCTATTTCATATTTAATGGAATTAAATGATAATGATACATAATAGTATTATAATTCCAGTATGGTATCATATATAATATCATTAAATTTATCCTTTATACGTACAACATATGGTGTTAAGGAATCAAATCACTTTGAGGGGGCGGTAGTCCGCACTTCCTAAAATAAAGATATCGCGTTTACCCATAATGGAAACAATAAAGGTAAGCCATAAATGAAAAATACATAAGCTTAAGTAAAACATAAACATATTATATATCATATATAAATATAGTTACATCTTAATTTACACCTTTTAATGTGTTATATGAGTGTTGAACAATCATCATTTCGTGAGGCAGAAATTCTCCATCCACGGAAACAGTATGTTCTTTAACCATTAGATGTAGGTGTGTGTAAGTGTAGCTCGAATTATTCTTAGAAAAAAATCCTAGTATATTTAAGATACTGGGGTTGTTACAAATGAAATGAATAAAAAGAGTTTAGGGGTTTGGATAATCAAAATAAAACAAAAGAACAAAAGTGAAGACATTACCTAAAAATCGGGTAACTCTCTTAGATTTGAGCTCAAAGGCATCATTGGGAAGACTTCTGCCCAATGTGAGGCTTCAAGGACTAAGATAGGGATTTGGAGAGACAAAATGGGCAGGGTTTGTCCGAGCCAAAGGCTTTGGAGGTGTGGGTAAGGTGGTAGAGGTGGGGGCCTTTTATAAGAGAAGAGAAGGGGAACTCTTGGAAAGTAAAGAAATGTTACATTATTTTAAAATGTGTTTCAAATTTAAAAGGTCCCAAATTGATATTATTCGAGGATAAGGTAATAAGGGTTCGAAATATACCCATCCAATAGGTTTTTTACATGTTTAGGTCTTAGAGTTTACATTATCTTTCCATTATATTTAAATCGTCAAATAATGAGGTAATCGCTGCATTATCATGATGTCATAAATAATTTAATTTATTTAATGTCTAAAAATTATAAAAAAAATACTATGATGTAGGAAATATTTTGAGATTTCAAATGACTTTTTTAGTCAAAAATATGACTTGTATAACCCCATTTAATAATTGTTTAATAAAACAACTCATGTTTGTGTCATTTTAATTTTAACATTAAATAAAAAGTTTTTTATGTCATGTTCCTACCAATGTGGCTCCATGGGGTCCCCAAGTTGACCCATGGATTGTCCTTGTCGGCCATGACATATCCAATGAGGGTAGGACATGTTTCTAGGTCATTTCATAATATTAAAACATTATTCCTAGCTTAAATTACACTAATTACCTCTAATCGTGATTAAAAACATAAATGTTACTATTCATTAAAAAAATATTTTAATCCCATTGAACCAAATTTTACTTCTTAATGACAACCATGTATGTCAGATTTTTGAAATTAAAAACACAGTGGTGGTAAAATTTCATTTAAACGAAAAATCAGTTTATTTATGTACCACTTAGTGGTTTCACTATTCATCAAAAATTGAAGTTTTTCAGAAAAATACAAAAAATTCACCCGATGATATATTTGATATTACGAATTCAAAATTGAATTATATTTTAAAAAATTCAAAACATATAAGTTTCATTAATTAATTTAATAATTAATTCCCGCTTTCAGAGCAAATAGCGTGTTTTTATGAAACAATAAGTATCAAAAGATTGACACTAGTTTAAGTCCGATTGCAAAGTGAAATTAATTCCAAAGACCACTATTGAATTAAATGGTAAAAATATATTCTAATTTCACATTAAAACAAATTCAAACATTAATCTAATCATATAAATAAATTAGATTAAAACGAGGTTTTGAATTAAATTACAACAGTTTTCACTATTCATTAAAAATGAACTTTATCAGAAAAATACCAAAAATTTACACAAAGTAAATTTTGATGTCATGATTCTAAAAAAGCGTTTTATTTGGTCCAATAGAATGTATAAAAGTGAAAAAAAAAACTATATTTAATGACGGTTCTCCATCAAAAGGCGCTAAGTGAACCTTTAGTGAAAATTAGGGTATAAATGCCTAAAAATGAATTCTTTTCGTTTTTAAGCCTTTATCTTTTGTTGGATAAATGTAAAAACATTTAAAAACATATATAATCATATTTTAGTTATTTCTATCCATTCCCTCCAATACAACGGCTATGTGTTAACTACCATTTAAAATAATATTATTTTATTACTAGTGTGCAACGTAAGATTTCAATGAAACTCTTTGTTTCGTATCTGGTACGCTATCGAACATAGCAACCCCTTTAAAGTAAAATTAATAGTTAATTCGTAAATATTAATAAATATGAAAATGTTTTATTCAATATTTACTTAGGATGTTACAAATAATTTATTTGTTCATGTATATAATTTATTTTAATTATTACATCACTTTTGGGTCATTATGATTTTATAAAAGCAATGTATATTTATACGATATTTAATTATTACAAAAATTTATGATTATATTTAAAAATTATGAAAAATTCAACACTATATAATTTCAAAATTATGATTTTAAAAATAGTATTAATTTTATCTAAATAATTTTCTATATATTTTAATTTTTACTTTTAAAATAATAATTTAAATTTATTGAAAATGATGTGATTTCTAACAATGATAGTTTTCAAAAAATTTATAATTTCCATTGAACTTTATAAAAATTATATGGTCATTTACATTTAATAAAAATTATTTCATAATAAATTTTTATTAAAATATTTTTTATTTAAAAAATATATTAATTATTCAAAATAGATTCCATAATTGAATTTTAATATTAGCCAAAAATTCTATTTGTGTTTTGTTCAGTAAAAATTAAAATCATTTATAATGTAAAAATAATAGGATGGAAATATAATAATTATTATATAAAAAATAATATACATACTCATATTTATAGGTCCATCTTACATATCCATTTAATAAAACATAAAAACCTTATGTGTAAGGTGCAGGATGGTGGGACTTTCATGGGATTGTTCGATAAACATGTTTTGGGCCATGATCTCGATGAGCTTAATCTCCCCCCCATAAATGGTTTCTCTCATTATTATGTTATTTTATATCAGCTAGGGATTGGTCATGGGATAGGCCTAGAAATTCTTATCCCTTGGAAGCTCCGATAACTAGGCTTCATAGGGTACAATCCTACTCATTGAGGTCATCACATCCTTTGTTTATACCAACGGAATTTGATAAAACCCTGCATCTATACTAATGATGTTATCCATGTTCAAGGACTATATAATCAATGGTACAGAGACTTAAATTTCAATTAAATATTATAGGATAAAATGAAACCATATATGTGAATGGTTTTTCTATAACAATATTACTTAATAAGACATTTAATTAAAAAAAGAAGAATTTTATTTTTAATAGTTCGGGTAGTTGCATTATGTACCTTTCCAACGCAATTATGAATAGAAATACATGTCACCATGTAAATTAAGATATTTTGTAGTCCACATGGTGATAATTTAGTTATTTGATTCATATCCATGGATATTTAATTTCATTCATTTATATTTAGGACTTCATGACCCAGGAGGATAGAGGTACTGCAAATGCATCATTATTGGCATATAGAGTCAATATGATAGGTGGATTCAATATTTGATTGTTATTTTTCTACTAGAATGGAAAATAGTTTATATACTAAACGTTTTTTAAATAATATTTATAAGGTTTTACATTATTGTTTAGTTTTTAAATTATAATTATGTAGCTTAAGGATGTGATTCTTGTTTTGTTTAGATCTGTTGACTATATTTATGTATAGTGTTTCCAGTAATAAAATTAGATAATTGGTTGGTGTGGGATTAGGGATGGATGATATGAGACTTTGTTGCAATGTAAATGTTTAAGGGATAAGGTTTCGGGTTGTTCAGTAAGGTTTTATATATATTTCATAATTTTACTATTACATCAATATTTAGAATGGTATTTCAATTTATTTGGGATAAAACCACGATTTTATATGATTTATCATTAGAGTTTTGGAACCATGTTTCCACCAATATGTTAACCAAATGATTCCTTGAGTGGAATAGGTAAGCATGAGACAAAATAGAGTTTTCGAGATAGGATGGACTACCTAAGAGGCTTATGGTGTTTGGAAGTTGATGGATGATTAGCTCTAGGTAATACTAGTAGTGGTTGCCTAGAGAATTAATTAGGGATCACAAAGAGATAATCCAACCATGATATAATCGACACATGAGTTCCAGTTATAGAATATTACTTTTTGTTCAAGGGATAGGGTGGATCCTAATATGTGGAGTAACAGATTCATTTTGTGAGACACCTTAGTCCCACACTCCCATACCTAGAACTTGGAACTCATTCTTAAAATATGATGTCTAATTCTACATGATATTATAAAATATAAACGAACGTATAATTAAAAAATCATAACATCACAACTCATAATAATCACACAATTCCAATTAACAAAAGTTTCTGTTTCTTTGAGGATCATATAAATAAAAACATAGTTTATGTTATTTGAAAACATTTCTCCATTATTAAACTATAGTAGTTCCACTCCTAGAAATATCCTAGATTATAATAATATTTATTACATTGGGAAATAAATCTTAAGAAAGGGGAGGGATTAAATTATCAATATGTTAAAAATTTTAATGATGCATAATGATTAGATCATAAAAATGTCATAAAATATGAATCCATTAAAAATTAATTTTTAAAAAGACTATATCAGAATAAAACCATGTTAAATTTACTGATGTGGAATAAAAATAATTCCATATCCTTAAATAATATTATAATATACTTTAGTCATCGAAAAAATAATTTGGATCATTCTATAAAATATACACCTACATAATAGAACGAAATCACATAATTAAGTAGACATCAAAACCTAACCCCAAAATATTAGAGGGGAATCGGATAATGAATCTTTCACTATCTTTATCCTCAGAATTCAACCAATGTTCTTCTTTAGGATCGGTAAAAACATTATACCATTTTAGGTATCGGAAACAACTCGTGTACCTTTTTTGGGTTTGGAAATAACTAGTGTACCTTTTTAGTATTAGGGTATAACCTCTGTACATTCCTTAAGATTAGGAAACAAATTGTATACCATTTTAGGCTTGGGATACAACCATTATATCATAGTTAGGATTCGGTAACAACCACTGAATCTCTATAGGCCTCAGTTAGAATAGTGAATCTCTTTATGCTTGGGATACAAACAATGTAAAATATTGTATCATGAGATATTCAACCTTGACCAATGAATTCTATATCAATATAACACCCCACCAATCATGATCATCATGTATATGTTCAATAAGATATAAATCATTCATCACAAAAAAAGTAACACATGAATTTAAACGGTTTTCATCATGTTTCCAAATTGAATCATATGAAATGACATCAATAATTGGATTGATTGATGCCAAAAAATTAATCACCCTAAGGAATTATTTCATAAATGTTTTTTCTGGCGATTCATCCAAAATAACCCTAGGGAATAATGATATTTTTTATTTTAGTTAGGTAAATTGAATCATATCATAAAATAATCAGTTATAAAACATTTCTTAACTGTGTGTAAGGAGAAGATTTTTAGAGGCATTTTGAAAATATATTTTGTAAACTGGGGAGTGACATATTTCTGAAATTTTTAATTCAAAAATATCTATAAAAACTAATGAATTAAACATACATAAAGATATCCATTTATATCTTTATTTTTAGTCATTTAATTTGATTATATAATTTATAAACGTTTTGATATTTTGAAAATACCTTTATTGAAAATCAAAATAATAAAAAGAGTAATGAATCAATATTTTAAGAAATGGTAAATGAAAATATTATACTCACATGAGTTAACATAAAAAAACGTTTCCATATAACGACCCATCCACAGAGATCCCAAAGCTGGTGTTTCTTATCAATTAAATTGGAAAAATATATAGGTAAGTCAAAACCCAGAGGGTCGTATAGTTTATTAGTCTTGTTAAACTAGATTACAACATGTTTCTTGTCTTACAAAATATTACGCTAATTCAAAAATATTTTTTTTTATTTTTTCTAACTAAAATTGAAGATGGTTATGCTATTCTATATAGAATATCCATGTATATCATTATTAATACATTTCTTAGATTCATGGGAAAAGAAAACATAACATGGGTGAGCTCAAATTCTCAGAAAGGTTAAATTGTAATGGAATAAATAATGAATCAATAAGAATAATAACTATGGAATGGTAGCTAATGAAATGTGCATACCATATAATAATTTAAATGAGGAGGAAGTGCATTAATAGTATGTTAAATTAATAAATGGAAACACGTTCCATTCATATAACATGATAAAGTAAAATCATTAGCGAAAGGTAAGAAAACTGAAACACATGTCATGTAATCAATGAACAGAAAATGAAATGTATCCTTAGATATGTTGATTCAAAATCTCATGTAATAATAATAACTAAAAAAATGAGGGAAATGAATAGTTATTGTAGTTCATTTCAAAAGTCTCGGGAAAACTTGTAGAATCCAGGCCATTCACAAGATGGGTTAAAACTATGGATAAAAATCTATTTAATTTTTTCAACTTATTTGTCTCATAAGAACCTGCTGATGCATTGTGTGGCTATAAAAATTACATACCCCAAACATCATATACAATATAAAAATTCCTTATATAGAATAATAAAACTAAATAATTTTCAGAATAAAATATCTTTTTTTAATAAATAATATACAAATATAATTATTTACAAAAGCAATCAAATCACTATAAAAGTATACACTATATTTAAAATACTATATGGTTTAGTAAATATTAATATCCATGATAAATAATATGGATAATTATGTGAGATTAAATATTAAATCTCCATATAAAATTGAATAAATGAAGGGATGAAACAAATGAATCAAGGAAGTGAATGTGAATACTATCCTTGGTCAAATTAATCACAAATTGTCCATAATAAGAATAAGGATAGTATCAATAAATCATTCCCCAGTGGATTAAAATAATGATTTTTTGTCATTTATGACTAGAAACACTATAAAAATATCTTCTAAAAGTATTATTGGGGGAAATATCTTATTGTTTTTAAGATACATTTGAAAAAAAATTTCTTTTAAAATTAACTTTGAAAAGAAATTATTTAAAAATAACCCATTTAAACACACAATGATTTTTTTGGAGAAATTGAATTATGTAAATCCATACATGTCATATGAGGTAATGAAAAATCCTTTTTCAAGTTAAAAAGGTTAGAATAATTCCTTGATAAAAAATAGAAAAGAATATTCCTTTTTAAAAAATTGTAAAAGTTAAAATGTATAAAAATCATTATTAAATGATTTTGGAAAGTTTAATGACATTTTTGAAAAACATTTTATAAAATAGGTGTCTTAGAAGAAAATAGGTTCTCTAACTAAAGAGAGATTTAAAGTCGGGTTTTCTTAAAAACATTTTCTAAAACATTTTGAACACCAAATATTGGTAAAATGGTATTAATTCTGGAAAAAGGTTTTTAATATCCCGATGATATAAAAATTAATTGTTTTATTAAACAATGGTTATATAATTTCTTCAAATAGAAATACCATTGAAAGATCATTAAAATTATTTTTCATAAAAATAATCATTAAACATTCCAATATATCCCATACCACTTTAAATTTTGTTAAATAATAATCCTCATTAAGGAATAAAATTAAATCAATGTTTTAAATACCATGATTATAAAATAATTCAGGATTTAATATAAAAAAATTGACATAATATACACACACACAAAATAAGTAAGAGGTTAATAAGATATCTATCTCAGTGATGTAAAAAGTAATATGGAAAACCCTTACCTTATGTTTTCTTACTAGGGAACATAATTTAACATCTTATATAGTTTAGTTATTTTAATTATCTACTTTATTCAGAACCATTTTCATGTTTATCATTAATTTTATTTCACTCATTACTGTGTTGTGAATAACTACTTAAACAATTAAATATATGATGGGTGTTTTGACCAAATTCTATTTTTGTTTCAAAAATAACATTGTTAGGTCAAGTATGGTCAAAGGGTTCCTTACATAACATCTCGAGAATAATAATAAAGAAATATTTATCATATTTATACATACATTATACTGTTAAAATAAATCATTTAATATGGTTGTATAAAATTATACAACATTACAATCATGGAGACGGTAGGTCCTACATACGTGTGAGTAGCATTCCTATTTTTTAACGATCATTATGAAGATAGGCTAAGTAATATTAATATTTCCTGAAATATAATAATAAAATAAATACCAAATTATTTATTCTTATAAATTTATATATATGGATCTTTTTTATTTAAAATTAATCACACCATGTCAAGGATGTGGTAGTCCACACATTTACGAACGATGTTGTCACTTTCTATGTGTGTGAAATGGTAATGAAGAAAATTATATATATTATATTTCAAAATTTTAATTATATAATTAATGTTATATATATTTCATTTATGTTACATATGATTAATTAGAACTATCCTTTATATGTTCCATGCATATTGTGAATAAATTACATCATTGTGAGGGGCGGTAATCCACAATTCGAAGAAACGATGTTATCCAATTTAAACAAAATGGAATGTATAACGGTATGTATTGTTAAAGAAAAAGAGAATAAAGATATTATAAATATTATATAAATTATATATAAATATAGTTCCCACAATTATTCCTATCCCTGAATGGTGGTATAGGAAAAATAAACAAATTTGTTTCGTGAGGTGGTAGTTTTTCATACATGTAAACGATAAGTTTGTTACCCATTGGATTTAATTTTTTGTAAGTGTATATAAATACATTAATTTAAGAACATATAAGAACATTTATGATACTATTTTTATTTTATAATCTTATAATTATGATAAATGAATGGGTGGATAATGAAAATAAAACAAAGGAACTTGAGAAAGAATGTGACCTCTTAACTAGGTATTTTCTTTTGTTTTTCACCAAAGATATTAAATTTATTTATTTATACTTAAGGAAATGCTTCTGAGATGAGGGGAGTGATTTTAAGGAGTGATTTTAGAAGATCTTGGTTGAGCCAAAATGTCTTGAGTGATGTGAGGATGTGGTAGGAGAGGAAGCCTTTTAATAGTGGAAGAGGAGTGAAGCTCTGGTAGATTTTTAGATAGGTAATTCCACTGAACTTTTTTCCATTTTAAATGAAACCAATAATGGTCAAAATCTGTTTGAAGGGATTATAGGGTCAATATTTGGCCGTAAAAGGTCGTTTGGACACATTTATAAGCCAATTTGGGCTTTATGTTTAAGTTTTAGTCCCATGTTAAGCTTAATTTTAGCTTAATCAATGTGATTAATTTAAAATAATTTCACTTCTATTTTTGGACAAAAAATTAATTTGAACTTATTAGAAATTATAAACTATTCTTATTCATATTATGTAATAATTTTTTCTATATTAAAATTTGAGAATTTGAAGAAATTAATTTACATTTTATCCTACTGACGGGATGACAATGTGAGTTTTGAATGTAAAAACATTTGTAAGTTTTCTCTATTTGTATAGATAATTTAAAAATGAAATTTATTCAAATGACCAAAATTAGATTAAATAATAGTAATTATATTAAATAAAAATTTAAAAAATATGAATTATCTTTATAAACCAATGAGTAGAAAAGGATTTTTTTAACTAAACTTTAGTATATTTAAATATCTATTAAAAGATGAAACTTCATAGAAAAAATAAACAAATTCACCCAAAAATAATATTAATGTTTCAATTAAAAATATAAATTTATTTTTACATATAATATTTATAAATGTTCAAAAAATGGATTTCAAATATGTTCTCTATTCAAAGGAAGAAAAAAAGCATTATATAAATATAGTATTTTATGTGTAATGTTTTGTATGTTCTTAACTTGTGACTATAAATAAGTTGGATGGATATAAAAATTAATTCATTGAATATAAAATATATATATATATATATATAATACATTAATATAACTCAAAAATAATAATTAATTTTAATTGTTAGTATCAAATATCTTTTTGAGAATAAAAATAGTTTCCTATAAAAATATTCCCTTTATATCAAATTGGTTCTTAAATGCATTTCAAATTAACTTTTAACCAATGATTTCATATTTTACTTGTGGTAACCATATATTTTCATAATCTAGATAATAATATTCATAATTGATAATATAACTTCTAGGTTTTATCTTATTACATTAAATAATAGTAATTTAAAAATATATTATTGCTCGGTAAAACTCTATATTGCATGTAATTCCAGGAATTGAACAAACTCATTATTGTGTGTATTGCATACTATCTCAATATAACTTTCATTGAAATATACATTATATAGTGAATTTATATAAAAAATTATATATATTATAAATTATTGAGATATTATATTAACTTATGTGCTTGGTGTTGCGTGTCATACACACTATCAAATATAATGTTCCTACATTTGATTGCAGGGTGTCGTATTCTACGCACCTTAATTAAATTGTGTCCTCATATTTTAAACACGATTTTGGTGATTTTTTTGTTTGATAATTACTATGTTTTAAATCCCACATTGTGATAAGGGTTTATAAAACATATTTTATATAAGATATAATGGGATGTACTAAGGATGCATGGACTAAAATATAACCAGGTCTCCATGTAGGAGAACATTAGTGGAATAGAGATTTACATACATAGATGAAAAGAATAAATATTTATAGGGAGTTATTGAGTACATCTATAAAAAACTATTGAATGATTAATGAAAATTTGAGGGCCCTACAACCATCAATCCATGATTATTTATACGACCATCAGTTCAACAAAAATTATGTTATTAGGACAATATTTTTTTTGATCAATTTCATAATGTGGTGTACTTATTTTACTACCTAATAATATAAGAATATTCACATACATGACATGTTTGAATTTAATGTGAACAATTCCATCTTTTGGATTTTCATTTAAAAAATTAAAATTTATCATAAAAATAATTTTTATTTAAAAATTACTAAAATACATTATTAATGGGTCTTAAGTCATATAATAGAGTGAAAAGTATAAGTATTTATATCTAAAAATTTTCCAAAACCAATATGGTTATGAAATTAATTTCTAAACCTAAAAAATAATATACAATTTAATTCTTAATATTTATTCATAAAATTTTTTAACTAAAAATAAATAGTTTTTAACAATGATATTGTGTAGGTTATTAGTTAGTGTAAAACCCTTATTATCCTTCTGTGATAGGTTCAAGATCTATGGCCTTTCATGACTTGATTGGTTGCCACCGAACATTGAAGTTTTCATTTTCTAAAAACATTAATATAATTTCCAAAATAAATATGAAGGTAATCATTGAAATAAGGTTAATCTCTAAAAATAAATTTATCTACAGATTTCAATAAAAACTCAATACATACATTATTCATCTATTTATTTCCACATATTTATTTCAATTGTCTAGGTTTTATCTAAAATATGAATTTTTGGATTTATGAGTCATGACATCTTATATTCAATATAAAACACCTTAGGTTTATCTGTGGTTATTAATTTTCATAATATGTTCAAATCCTTCAAAATGGTTTCTAAAAAATTTAAATTATCCTTAGAATAACCCCTCGGAGTGTCAAACTAGATTCTCGGTAAAGTTTGTTGTTGTATACTAGGATAAACTGAGCCATTCCTGAAAAACCTTATCAGAGTTGTTACTCCAAGGTATATATGTTCCAAAACCATGTACCCTTATATTATCCAATGACGGATATATTTCTAGTAATACCCACAAAATCTCTAATTAAACCAAATTCAAGGTTGTTCTTCTATAATTATCATCAAATTATACCTTAGGGTTTTGATTCCTAATCTATGCTTTCCTAAATCTATTTCCCAAGGTTTTTAGAAAATATGATATGATACCAACTATAGATACCAATCCCCAGAGTTCCAAGAGTCAGTTTCTACTATCAATTACATTGGCATCAGATAAAAGTAACTAATGTCCCAAAGGACCAAAGAGTTTAGTAATCTTGGTAAAATAGATAAATAAATGAGTCTTTTGTTACAAAATATTATAGTATTTAAAACATAATTGTTTTCTTCCTTCTATATAAGTTCGAGAATTATAACTTTATTCCCTCTAGATTATCCTTTGATATATTATATAGTGCACTCTTTGGATTCCTATGGAACATAAATGTAACAAGGGTGAGATTAAATTATCAGTAAGGGAAACGTATAGAAGAAGGAATAATTAATCAATGTCAATAATAATTATGGCATGGTAAATAACTAAACTAATATACTATATAATTAAAAAACTAATGAGGAAGTACGTTAACAAAATAGAAAGGTAATAAATGGAAACACATTACATTCAAATAAATAAATAAATAAATAAATAAAATATGGAAAATAAGTAAACAAAAATACATTAAATTTAATAACTGAATTAAAAATTAAATGTATTCAAATATATATTGATGTAAAATATCATTAATGACTAATAACTAAAACTAAATGAGGGAAATTATTAATTATTGGATTACATGTATAAATAACATGAAAACCTATACTATTAAGTCCATTCACCAAACTAATTAAAATTAAAGATAGAAACCTTTTTAATTTGTTGAAATTTTTTATCTCATATGATATCGTCGATGCATCGAGTGGCTATATAAATTCCAAGACCCACTAGTCATCACCAGTCAGAATCATTCTTCATATCAAATAATAGTGATGAATAATATTCTTTATAAAGTATCTATATTGAATAATGAATATGGAAATATAAATATTTCCACGAATGATCAAATAACTACCAAGTATAGATAGTGTGTAAAATGTTATATGTCTTATAAAATATCAATATCCATGATAACTGGTATGGATAATTTGGGGAATTTCATTATTCAATGTCTATAGGAAATTGAATTTTTCAAGGGGACTAACAACTGAATCAAGTAAGTGAATGTGAATTTTATCCTTTGTCAAATGAATCATAAACCTTCCACATGAATAATAAGAATGGTATCAATACATAATAACCCCATTGGGGTAAAATAAAGGGTTTTTGTCATTGATGAATATAAATAATATAAAAATATATTATAAAAACATTTTTCCGAAAATATCCTTATGTTTTGAAAAGAAAATTATGTGAAAATTATTTTTTAAAATAATTTTAAATATGAAAATGATGTTTCAATTAAATTAAGGTATATAAATCCATAAATGTCATATGAGGTAAAATAAGATTCATTTTTCATGTTAAAAAGGATAAAAAAATTCTTTCTTTAGAATGTGACCAGATGATTCCATTGAAAACCTTATTAACAGTGAAAGTGGGTATGAATTTTATTAACAAATGATTTATGAAATTTTAAAAATATTTTCTAAAACATTTTTTTAAGGAGGGGATCATAGGAAGAAAAAGGTTATCTACCTAATGATAGAAATTAAATCACGTTTTCATAAAAACATTCTACAAAACATTTTGAATATGAAATACTGAAAATCAAATTGTACTAATACCTAAAAAAGATAATGAATAACCATTGAAGTGTAAAATGAACAATTTTTTATTAAATTTTGAATAATTTCCTTTAATTTAGATACCATTTAGATATTAGAAAAATTATACTTGATGAAAATAACATTTGAACATTCAAAAGTGTCTCATACCATTTGAAAGATTTTAAATCATATGCCTCATGAAGGAATAAAATAAAATGAAAGTTTTAATTACAATGGTGATAAAATAAGTCATTATATAATATATCAAAATGGATATTAAAAACTCCACAAAAAATAAGTAAGTGGTTAATATGACATTTATATCAAATATGTAAAAAGGAAAATGAATATCCCTTATCTTGTGTTTCCATTTGGGTAAACGTCCATTAACCACATGTATAATAAACTTATGTCCATTTTATACTTGAGTTATAACCATTTTAATGATTATAATTACTTTTATTTCACTTATTAATATATTTTGTTCAACAATATGTACAATTAATTTTATGTCGGGTGATTTGACCAAATTCAGTTTATGGGTCAAAAATAACTTTAGTATGTGAAATATAGAAGACGGTTTCATTACATAAAATCTACATAATACTAATTACTTAATTATCATATTTTTACATCAGTTAATCTTTTAAAATAAATGATTAAATATGTTAATGAAAAATGAATCAATGTTACAAAATGGAGAGGCAAGGTCGTACGTACGCAAGAGTAACGTTCCATTTTTTCAATGATCATTATGGAAAGAAGGTAAGTATCATTAATCATTAAAAAATTATCATCAAAAAATAAATTGAATACTATTTAAAACTATATAATTATATATAAAGTTATTTTTCTATAAAATTAATCACTTCCTGTCGAGGAGATGGTAGTCCACCTGTGCACGAATGATGTTGTCACTTTTTAAGTGTGTGAAAGGGTATTAAATAAAATGATATATATTAAATTTTAAGAAATGAAATTAGGTCATTAATATCATATATATTTAATTTAATTTTCATGTTTTTAATTCAAACTATCTTTTATATGTTCCATATATAGTGAGAACGGATCACATCGCTTTGAAGGGGAGGTATTGTAGACTTCCACAAATGGTGTTATCGTATTCACACAAAATGGAATGTATATGGGTATTTGTTATAAAATAATTATGGAATAATAAATAAATTTTAAATATAATATATATTATATATAAATATATTTTTCATAGTTACTATTAACCAAAAATGGTGGTGATGGAAAAATAAAGAACATCGTTCCGTGAGCATGTGGTTCATCGTACACACAAAGAGTAAGTTAGTTTACCATTAGATTATAGTTTCTATAAATTTAGTTTGAATACTTAATATAAAAAATATATAATAAAATTATGATATTTTTGTTATTATATAATCTTGTAATTATAATAAATTAAGGGGTGGATAATTAAAATTAAACAAAAGTTATTGAGGAATAATGTTGCCTCTTAATCGGGTAACTCCTTTTGGTTTTGGATCAAAGGGAATCAATGTATTTATTTGTTCCCAATGTGAGGATTATTGGATAATTATTGATATTTTGAGGAGGTACATTGGCTGATATTGGTTGATAAAAGGTTTATTTATAGATTTTAGTAAGTGGGAGGATAATAGGCCTTTTTATAGTAGAGGAGGAGTGGGAATGTTGAAAATTTTGGGAACGAGAATTCCCCCCATGGTTTCTCCATTGAATGTGGAACCAAACATTTTTCAAAGTTGATTAAAGGTAGTATAGGGCTGAAATATGTACATACAATTATTGTTTCACATGTTTATTGACCATTGTTTCCCTTAAATTTATGGTTTAGTCCCTTGTTATTCTAAATTTCATCTTAATCATTATAATTGATTTTAATTACTTTCAACAAAATTATTTTTCAAAAACTAAGTTAACCATTTTAAAAATTATAATCTATTATGATTTAAAATATTGAATTCGTTTTTTATAATTAAAATTACACAAGTAAGAGAAATTAATTTTACTGTAATCCTGTAGGTGGAATGATAATGCAGTTTTTAATGTAAAACATTATGAATGTAATCATTGTGTTTATAGTTAAATTCAATGTTAAATTGAATTCAATTAAATAAATTTAATTATTTAATAAAAAATGGATCTGATTAAACTATTATTTTAAATTAAAATCTGATTAAACCTTATAAAAAAGTTAAATGAAAACGAAGTTTTGAACAAAAATTCAGTATTTTTTACTATACCTTAAAAAATGATACTTCAAAAAAACATAACCCCAAACTATTCTTTATGACTATATTCCAATTATTAAGATTATATATATATATATATAGAATCTATAAAAGATCAAAAATGTGATTTAAAAATGGATCTCTATTAAATAGCAGGAAAACAACCTTTATATAAATATTGTATTTTATGTGTAATATTGTGTTTGTTCTTTTTTATTCATATAAAATATATTGGATAAATATCAAAAATATTGCATGGAATATAATATATATATATATATATTACATTAATATCACAAATTAATTTAAATTAATTTTATTATTATGATAAAACACTATTGTGAGAATAAAAATGTTTTTCTATAAAAATATTCCCTTTATATTAAACTGGATCATATGTCAATTTCCAATTAATTTTTAACCAGTTAATTCATTTTATATTTTCATAAATCATAAACTTTCCTAAATTAGTGAATAATATTAACAACAGCTAAAATAAAAATCTAGGTTATATCTTATTTTATTAAATAATGATATATTAATATTATATTATTATTCAGAAAACTCGGGTTTACATGTAATGAGATCTATTAATGAAACTCATTGATGACTATGTGATTCAAGATATATCAATATAAACATCATTGAAATAACCAATTTTCCATAATGTTACTTTTAAATTTAAAAAATTATTTTGAGTATGTAGATTGTAAAATCATTGAACATTATATTCCCTTTTTTGCTAAGTGTTTTCTTTTGTATACGCTGTCAAATATAACATTCCTACATTACAATTTCGGGGGATTACATTAAAAATATGTCTGGATAGAGTTTTTATTAAGGTTAGAAAATTGATATAGAATATAAATTAACTCTTAAGAAGGATGTGATAATTCAAATTATTTTTTCATTTATGGAAAAATAAATTCCTTCATTAATCGTGATTTTCATCAAAACTCATTTTCCCTGGCGTGATGCGTGAGAGAATATTATATGAAATGGTAAATAGAATGACATACAGAACATATGGTTGTTATGTTCAAGAAGAAACCTTATAACCCAAAGAAATAATTTTGAGTTACCAAAAATAGTATACTTGAAACACAGTTCAAAAAGTAAAAAATAATTTTAGGAATGATTGATATTGTAAACATATAAAATCTTATAAGATAATAGAAAATTAATTAAAATTAATTATTTTGGGGTAATTTTACTAACATATCAGAAATAATAATAGTACAAACAATTAAAAATCAATGAATGATAGTTGATTTATTAAAAATCCTCCCAACTCGAGGAGAATATAATTCAAATCCTTGTAAAAGAGAGTGATTTAATTTTATCCTCAACTACCCTGAATAAATTTTAATTCATGATATAATATATTATATTTTTTATACATATAACAACCCGAAATCTATAATACTATAGTCATGGTCTACTTTATAAAATTGGCATAACATTGAAGGGAACTCATCGTGAAGGACTGATCAGTTAAAATTACAAAATAAATAGAAACATACAATCATCCAATTTTAAAATGGAAATAAAATATAGAACATAGTGAAATAAAATATTTCTAATCTTTAAACTATTTTTATGATTCCTTCTTTAAATCCTAGGGAATTTAAAATAGATGATGTAGGTAAAAAATTATTAGTAAAGGCAATGAGTAATAGAAGCTATCACTAGTAAATAAGGATTAATAAACATGGAATGGTAAATAATTGAAAACACATACCATTTAACAAATAAAATGAATAAAAATTTATCTATGAAAAATATAAATGTGTAAATATTAAGGATAATAATAACTGAATTATTAGTGAATAAAATTCATAATATTGGATTCCATGATTTCAGATATCGTGATTTCATTACCATTAAATCCTTCTACCATGATGGCTTAATCAATGGGTTGTAATTCACCAAACACCCATTTAATTTTACTAATGAATTTTACTCATGATACATCATAATGTATCAATGGTATTTCTATAACCATCCCCAACCAATCATTTGATTTAAAATTAATTCCAATTATATTAAATTATCATTTTATTTTATAAACAATTATGCTTCTTAATAAATGTCCATATTAATTCAATAACAAGGATTTACCTTCATTATGCCTATTTACTCAATTAAAATTCATAGTAAAACACCATATTTAAAAATTGAATATGAATTTGGGAATAATAGTAACCATGACCCAAAGAATTTGGATATTAAATAGAAATTTAATTTAAATCTATCAAAATAAAGTTAATGTTTTAATATAATTTAATGGAAACAATAATTAATATAACAAATGGTAATCAGTTAAATGATAATTTTGGGTTTATAATAAAATTATATTAGTTACAGAAATATATAAATTTGATGTAAAATATTAAAATATGATTTACGTAAAATGATTTTTTTCAAAAAAAATTAAAATGTGTATAAAATGATAAAAATTGTAAAATGGTTATGGTTGAATGAAGTCTATCAATTCAGTATGGATTCATAAAACAATACCTTTGACTTTTTCTAATCTCTTCTGAGGACAACCATTTTATAACTTTTTTTAAATATTCCTTTAAAATAACTTACAATTTCATTTATAACTTAATATTTTTTCAATAAATTAATTGATTATATAAAAGATCTATTGTAAATAAATTTTTGAAAAATATGGATATGAAAGAAAAAAATACCATATTAAAAATGCAAATAAGATTAGGTATTATAATAAAATATTCTATTCATAATTCATGTACCCAAAATATGAAATGTTGGGTTAATGTTTCTAAACTCCTCAAATATCTAGAGGATGAAAAATTGATTGATTTTATAAAAGAAGGATTCAATGAAAATTTCAAAAATTCCAAAAAATTAGATTGAAAAATAAATCCTTACCAATTTTGTAACACATAATTTGTAAAATCTCATAGAAATAAACATTAATTTAAACATTAATCGTCATGAACTAATATGTATTCATGTTAAATATATAAAATGGTTAGTATATTCACTATATAATAGTAAATTCGTGCACAATATCAAATATGTCTCAATAAAATGGAAATTGTATTGATATACATTATAAAGGTCATATCATTGAAGTGATAATTCATCTAAGAAGTGATTATATGTCAAAATATCTAATTAAAAAACATGTGGAAATAAAAATAATAAAATCATAGGTCATTTCAGACATACTTATTTAATAATATATTCACTGAAGTATAAGGAATATCCAATGAATTAAAATTGAATTAATAGACCCCATACATAATTATTGTCTCTTGAATCATAACTACCCATAATATAAATTACATCAAATGAATTACTAGATATAAATAATATAAAGGGATTCATAATATAACAAATTGTAGGGATAATATACAAACCATATGAATGAAATAAGTTACAAATATGGAATATGTATCAAAAAATATAATATTAATATGGGAAAACCATTATATCAGGTTAGAAATTCCATGGAAGTGAACATAACATCCTGTTTAAAAAAAAAATTTCTAAAACATAATTAAAATATTGATATAAATGTTGATAATTTCATATGTGATCCGTTGATGATTTTTTTTACTTTTTTGTTAATAATGTTTTATTATTAGAAATATTTCACTATTAACAGATTTTTTTATGTATGATTTGATATTATTGTTTCAGTTTATGCATATTAGTATTTTTTTCATAAAATATATAATGTTTAGGTCATAATTTAATATGATAAAAGAAGAAGTAAAAAAATAAAGTTCCTCATTAAGAATATTATAGTCTCTTAGAAAAACTGCTTTTGGATCACTTTTTAAGGACACTATGGTGGGTATTATTTGAATAAAAATTATATATAATATTTTCATTGATTTTGAGAAGATAATTTGGTTTGTTTTTGTTGACATGAAAGGATTTATGTGGTGTGAATAAGAGAAGGAGTGGTTCCCTTTTAAAAGTGGAGGTGAGGCACTCATGAAATTTCATGAAATATTAAAATATTAAAAAATAATTGTGTGTCCATATGATTCAAAATGGATATATATTAGAAAATAATATTATATATGTTTTCAATCTCATCAGACAATAAATTTACGATAGATTAAGATGTTATTTTAAACCTTTTCATGTTGTCTAACACCATAGTTAACATATTTTAACATTTAAAATTGTAATGTATTTTTTAAATATAAAAATGTTATAATGTTATTAATATGGGGAATAATAGATCATAAATTTCCAAATTACGGAATTTTAGATGATATATTTTCCGTGTTTTTCTCTTGAAATATTTTTTTTTCTATGAATAATCTAAAAAAAATTATTTTATTAAAATATAATTATTGATATTTTTTACATTGTTCTCTTACCATAGAATATGCAATATCCAATAGGATTGGGGGGTGACAATAATTCTAGTTGAGCTTATAAATACAAACCCAAACATGAAGCTGGGTGTTGGTGACATTGAAGGGATCAATGTTATGATCCCAATCATGAATTCGAAGAATTCCAGGCTTTAGGGAAATAGATCCAATGCTCTATGATCACCTTCTACACTCATCATTGGGGGAAAAAGAATCCAATTCCAATGGCTAGTATCTACCAATCCTAAAACCCCTACATCATGGTTATTCTCTTGTTCAACTCTTTGAATTTTCACATCCTCTCACCTTTTGGTGTTAGGACACAAGTGATAATGAAGAACTTACAAAGGACGGCCCTTTTTTAACAGCACTCTAATTAGCAGATACATGATCCATCCAACCCTTTGGAACCACCTAGCCAAGAGAGGGAGATACAAAGTTAGAGAAGGGTGGATTTATAACAGAATTACCAAAATATGAAAAATTCTTCTTCTGACTTGCAGTTACCGTTGACATTACATGATTGGCCAGTTCATTTACCCATAGCGCACACAGGGGGAAAATATCCCAATTCCTTATCTAATAATCTATATTCAATGCCAGATCCAGTTCCATAGATAGGGGATCATTCTAATAATCTCCTTTTTCATGATTACCATATCCATGATCATCCCCCCTTGTTTCACCATCTTCAAAAGGAGAAAACCTCCAATTCATATTGATTATGCATTATATAGTTATTTGAATTTCAAGTGTTTTTAGTAATTCAAATTTCCATTTAGATTTATTCTCATGTATTAATTACTTATTCTGATTTACTTTCCATTACAATGAATTTTAGTTCAACCTTATTATGTTTAATTTCCCTAAGAATCCCTAAAATGTTCTAAGAATTATAAGTAAGGATACACTAGATGTAATAAATTTATTATAAATAAAATATATTACTAATTTTGCATTAATTTGAAATAAATGACTCATTTTTTAATCTTGTTTACCATGACTACTAAACTATTTGGTCCCTTGGGATTTTAATCTTTTATCTATGAATATTTAATGAAGTAAATAAGTGATTTCCTACTTCTGTGTTCTAGGAACTGCATCTTAGTATTCTCGTTTTTAACAATTGAATATATAACTATGAATAATTTATCATATATTTATTATATTCTCCAATTTTTATTCCAAAACCGTAAATATTTCTAAAAAATTCATATTTATCCTTTAAAAACATTCTTAGATTAATCAATAATTGGATTTCATGAAAAATGGAACACAGTATTCTATGGGGAGGTAGTCCCCACTTGTGCTACAATGTTGATTTCATTTTCATATAACATGATAGAAGGGTAATATGTTCTACCATTTCATAATCTTATATATTTTGAAAACATAATAATTATTCAGTAATATTTCTTTTTATCTATCCATCCTATGTGGTTAATGATAATGAAAATGTTAATTTTTGGAGGTGGCAGTCTACACATACAGATGATTCATATTTAAATTTTTCTTAAAGGAAAATGGAATGGTGATTAATAATTTTGAAATCACAATGAAAACATATATTTTATAATTTTTACATTTGTTACCAATTATGATTATATAATGAAATTTTGGAAATAATTTGTGATGATAAAGAAATAGAAACACATTAGCATCTATTAAAAATTTATCCCTCACTTCATGGGCTATCTCCTTAATAATGGGGTAAAACATTGAGTCGTGTAATTTTGATAATAAAGAATTATTTAATTTTTATTATAGTTTCTAAGAGTCGTTTGGGTTGATTTTGGTCCAAATAATGTAGGTTTTACTATGAATTTACATGGGGAGAAGAGTTCCCCTGTTTTAAGTGAAAAGGATGAAATTTTATAAAATTCCAAAAAAATACAATAATGGGAAGAAACACTCTTGGAATATGGCCTTAAAATTTATTAATAATGGAGAGAAGAAGTTGTAAGGTAGTTAAAAACATCAAACACAAATTTAGAACATATTTTAAGCATGTTTTCAACTATTGCCGATATTTTATTACTTTTACCATATTTTATATTTTCAATCGCAACTGATCCTTTATGTATAAAAATAAAATTATTTTTATTAAAAAATATAGACCCACACATTTAATATTTGAAGTAAAATTTATTTTATTTAATTTGAATAAGTGAAAAAATTAATTGTAAAAAATTATTTTATAATTTTTTATAGCATTTTTCACTTTTCACAGAAGTTCTAAAATATTAAATATAGGGTTGTAAAAGAAAACTGTTATTTTAAAAATTATTATTCCACTAATAAAATAATTAATTATTTACTAAAGTGGTTTCCTAAATTTCAAAATCATAGGATTATACTAATAATATCATAAAAGGCACAATATATATAAAATGGTATATTTGACTATTCACATTTCATAATTATTTTAAAAAAAATACCATAAAATTATACTATGTTAAAAAATTAATTCTGAATTCAACAATAATGTTCACTTAATCATATTTAAATTCTTAAATTAATAAAAAAATTAAATAAAAAAAATATAATGATACCATATTTTTATAGGGAACCCCAATTTTTAGAATATTAACTATACTACATCTTATTTATTATTATTTAATAATTAAATTAAAACTTTTTTTTTCATTTTTCATAAATTAATAACATATTTGTTGAAATATAATTAATTATCTAATAAAAATAAATTAAAAACATTTTCGCATTAAGTGATCTTAGTAGTTGTTTTAGCAAAATGAATTGAGTTTTTTTATTATTACAATGAAATTTATATTTATTCTACATATATTTCATTATATAGTTAGTGTTATTCACACCATCTAATACAATTTGTGTGTTTTAATACTCTAATTATACCAATATTTCTTTTTAGTTCGTTATTCTATGTGGAGAAATATATTCAACACATTTTTTATTTAATGAAAATTGATAGTGAAATTTTGATACACTCCATTACCCCCATTAAATAAATTTATTTCTCAAAATTTATCTATTACGTAATAATGAAAGATATCTGAATGTATATATGAGGTATACATAAACCTAGATTAAATTTTTGAATTAGGTATCAATCATTGGTAAGACTAGGAATCTCACATATAGGAATATATATGTACATTTATTTTCCACCCAAAAATTCTCAAAAAAATACATATTTGGGATTTTCATGAAGACCTATATAATGATTTTTCATAAATTTTGTATCCATTATTATAGTAATAGATTCTTATTGGTCAGTTTGAGACATGAATTTGAATAGATTTTATATAGAAATAACTAATCTATAATCATATAAATCTAAAGGTATAATAAATAGATTCTAATTCATATAAATATAAATTTTAAATTAAATTTTCTTATCTATATATATTTTATAGGTAATCAAATCATCTAGGTGGTGATTAAATATCTTTAAAAATAATTTACGTGTAAAATAGAGGCAAGGAAAAAAAGTAGTAAGGAATTAAAAAATATATAATATTGGATGAGTCTTCTATTTATGTATAACTATCCTTCATAGAATTAATTATTATATTTCAATTCCATTATAAGAATTGTTTCGGAGGATATTAATGCTCATTATCTATATTAACATGGGATTCAGGCATTAATATACATAATGAAACTAATACATTAATGTAAAAAAATTAAAGTATATATAATGAATTGTTTGGAACTTTATTATCCTTCATTTTACTTTTTAAATTTCTTTGAGAATATTTTTCCATATGATCAACCATTCCATTCTGAAAACAAATTATCATTCCATTTCTGAAATTCCCTTGGTGACTCTTTCCATATTCATTACATGTAATAAATTTATTATTCCCTACTCTATGATAATTATCCATTGAACATCCTTAAAACATAATCTTTAATTTTTTTTAGTATGTGAGATTATTATAGTTTATATTTTTAATCATAACTCATGCATGTTGGGTGAGCATAACCACAAGATGTTCAAAATTAGCATATATCGCCCTGGGTTAATCAATAGGAATATTACCTTGTTTTCAATATTTTACATTATTTTTATGATTCCTTATAGATATATCCATTATTGAAATAAAATGTTCTATCATAGTTGGTTTATTATAACCTCATTTTGGTATTAGAATAAGTAACCCCAAAAAAATTTCCCCACAAAATGTCTTACCATTTTATTAGCCTATAATTTTTTTTTCAAGTTTTATGACTCACCATTTAACCTATATCAATATGGACCATGCCTTAAACATTACATAATATTTAATTTTAGTCAATAAAATACTTTCATTCACATTGAGGATCTTATCAGGTTTATAGTTTTAGAGAATTACTCCACAACTCATATATAACAAAACCATAAAATTCCAATTAGACACATCAAAGAGTATCAATTTTTCCATAATTTAAAACTTTTTAAAATATAGGGTGAATTACTTTCATTGAAAATCCCCAGGACATACAAAATTTATTTATTCCTTTTTCTTACCCATCTTTATCCCTATGAATTTAAAAACATCGACGGAGTACAAATCACAATAAGTGATATAAAAATAAATGGAAATGGTAGATCCATTTAAAAAAGAAAATTCATATAATTCTTAGCTTTTTCATAAAATATATTTGACAATATAAAATAATACATTTTCATATTAATAAAAAAACACAATATTCTCATGGAATTTAATTATAATGCATATAAATAAATTAAATATCCTTTGATGAATTAAAGAATCAATTACATAATACCCTTTCAAAACCCTCTTAATTGGAATCAACCTAATATTTACTTCAAACATTATCATTACACAATTCATTGAAGTCCTATAATTGGGTTATCCCTTCATATAATCTATATTAGGTTACCTGTGATCTATAATGAGGAATAAGCCTTCATATAATCTATATTTGTCTTACCCATTTCTTATTAGTTATTATGGGCTCGACCCTTTATATAACCCATATCGGGCTCAAATTTTAGCTATAATAGGGATCAAACCTTCGAATAAGATGTTTCAGGCTCACATGTATTAAATAATTCTAAAAAACCATATTAATAGTAAAAAAACTCTCATAAAAATCTCCTTAAAAACACTTTTCAAATCCATATGATAACTCATTGAGATAAAAATTCTATTTTTTGAAGAACCCACTTTCAATAAAAAAATAACCAAGTAAATTTTCCTAGGATCTTTTATTTAGAAAATAATGAAATAATTAAAATGAATCCCAAAATAAAATAATGACCATGATGGTGTAAAAGTGATAGTTTCTATCTATGTTACGAATAGAACATCCATTTTGCTATTTTTCAAAAGGTTCCCTATAAAATAGTTAAAAATATTCATCTTTGAAACATTTGAATTAAATTAAAAAATATGAATTAAATTTCCAATACAACCCTATTATATCTATATAAATAAATATATAAAATCATATAAATAATATTTAAGGTAAAGGATTAAATCTCTAATTATTTCAAGCATACCATTCTAATTTGAACAATTAATTCATAAGAACCATGAATGAATAAAATTTAAAAAAATATTAAATAATATTTAAATATATAAAATATGGTTAAATAATGCAAAAGGGGCTATATATATTCCATAAAAAATAATAAAGTTGCAGATCATTAAGAAATACCTCAACAAAATGATATTGTGATGAAATCGCTTACAAGTCCTGTAACTTATGAATTGGAAACCCTAAAAGTAAGAATAATAAATGTAAAAAATTAAATACCATTAATATATAATAATTATTGATATAACATAAAAAAGTTATATATATAAATCACAAAAAATAAGTATGTGTTGTATAGGACATTTATCTCATAGATGTAAAACGTGAGATGAAACTCCCATACCATGAGTCATGATTTTCACATATATCTTTATCTTTGTAAATAATAATATATTTTTAATTATGTACATGATTCATAACTTTTTTGAAGTTTATCGTTAGATTTATTTAACTTCATAATTTTTTTATAACAACTATTTAAAAAATTAAAATTATGTTGGGTGTTTTGACCATATTTTGTTTATGTGCCAAAAATGACTTTCGTAGGCCATTAATGGTGAAAGGGATCATTATATAAAAAATATAAAATATAAAATTCATGAAATAATTTTTAAAATCATAGATCAGTTGTTCTTTTAAACCCAATATTTAATAATTTTTATGAAAAATTAAACAATGTTGCAATCATGGAGACGGTAGGCCGTATGTACGCATGAGTAATGTTCCAATTTTTCAATGATCATTTTAGAAAGAAGGTATATAAAAATTATCTTCAAATAATGATAATTATACCATAAATACCATATTATTTATAATATATAATTATATATATAATTATTTTGATATGAAAGGAATCACATCGCATCGAGGATGCGGTAGTCCACATGTCCACAAATGATGGTATAACTTTTTTAGTGTGTGAAAAGGTAACAAAGAAATATATATATTATATTTCTAGAAAATTAATTATGTCATGAATATAATATATATGTTATTAAGGAAACATATTTTTCATTAAACCAATATTTCATATATTCCGTGTAATTTTTGAAAGTATCACATCACATTGAGTATGCGGTAGTCCACAGATCCACAAATGAGGTCATCATATTTTCACAAAATGGAAATCATGAAGGAATGTGTAAATAACAATTCAAAAAGTTTTAATAAATCACAAATAATATATATATATATATCATATAAAAATATTACTTCCATAATAATTCAAAACCATGAGAGGTGGTAATGTAAAAAATGAATGACATTGTTACATGAGGTGGTAGTTCGTCGTACACGAATAATAATTCTGTTACCCATTTGATGGATGTTTCTATAATTTTAGGTAGAACCATTAACAGAAAAACCTCTCAGTATATTTAGGATATGTTTTTTATTATATAATATTGTAATAATAAAAAATTAAGGGAGTTGAGAAGGAAAAAATTTAAAAATGCATGTTGATGAATGTTACCTCTCCACTGGGTAATCCCTTTTTGGATTGCCACAAATGAATTCATTGATCGATTTCTACAAAAGGTGATGCCTCAATGGTGTGACAATGGATGTTGATAGATGATTTTTAGTGATTTTATGATCAAAATTCCTTGATATATTTGAATAAATAAGAAGGCTCAGTGCCTTTTTATAGTGGTGGGGGAGTGGCATTTCTTTTAAATTTTATGAAAAGGGAATTCCACCCATGTCTTCCCATGTAAGGTGGATGCAATAATGGCCCAATTTAAATCCATTGTATTATAGGGTCAAAATATTAATTTAAAATTTATTATTGATACGTTTCTAGGTCGTTGTTTCTCATAATATTACGGTTTAGTCCCATGATAATCTAATTTTTCCCTTAATCGCTGTAATTGATTTCAATTAAATTCAATAATTTTTTGATCAAAAAAAACGTTTATCTCATTATAAATTAAAAATTATAAACAATTCAAATTATAAATATAAAATCCTTTTTTAAATTCCAATAACATAATTGGTTGAAATTAATTTAAATTTAATCTCACAGATGGGACGACAAAGCGTGTTTTTAAAGTAAAAAATTTCAAAAGTTTTCTAGGTTTTTACATCTAAATTTGATATAAAGTTATATTCAATGAGCCAAATTAGTTTAAATGATATAAAATTGATCTCCATATAATTTAAATTCAAATAGAAACATAATTTAACTATATAAAGAAAATGAATGAAAATTCAGTTGTGAACTAAAATTTAGTATTATTCACTATTTATAAAAATATTATGGTTTTCATAAAAATACAAAGAATAAATCCTATGTAAATTTTGATATCCTACATTTAAAAATGTTTTTTATTTTTTTTCCTATAACAATTATAAATGTTTCAAATTTTTGGTTTAAAATGGGTCCCCCACTAAACGGTAGTAAAAGAGCAGTTTAAAAATATAGATCTTTTAATGTTACAATTGGATTTACTATTATTTTAAGCCTATAAAATTTATTGGATGAATATAATAGAATTTAGAAAGAATATGTTAAGATAATATATATAGTCCAATTAATTCATGTTGATATAATTACTAGTGGATAACATCCACATAAAATAATAATATTAATAATATATTATTTCTTAGTGTATCTCAATATTGTGTGCCACACAATATTTTAGAGAAACCCATTGTTATGTGTCGAATAGGATATCAGACATACTTTCCCATTTATGTTAAAATTATTATCTAATAAAAAAATTGAAAATATTTATTCTATCATTACTTGGGATGAAACAGATTTGATATTCAATTGTTTATTATTATAATTTATAATTAATTGGAATCCAAATACTTTATCTCATAAACATGTGTAAACAATAATTTCATAATATAGTTAATCTCATTCATTAAATTCATTCGAATGTATAGATGATATATATAAAAATAATATTACTAGTATTTTATTTTCTGATCTTACTAGAGCTTCTGTGTAACTTAAGTCATCAAAGGTCATTGATGGTGTGTGCATACCAAGATAAACATGGTATTGAGTGTGATGAAAATAGAATTGTGTACAATGTATGAAACATTACATTAAAGAATTTGAATTAATTTGAAACAATATATTTCATTAAATACTGTGATATATAATTGACCTATGATTTTATAAAAAAATTTACAAGATTTTAATCATAATTAGGCTTAAAATAGAAACCAAGGATCAAAAAATCTATTGTCATTGGAATATTAGATAAATAATTAGAACGAATGAAACCAAATTAAAAAAATATTTTATTTAATCATGAATGAGCTCCTTACATCCTTTGAGACCTTACATATTCATAAGATAACCTAGGAATATATGAATAATTGGATGACCTAGAAATAATAGTAAGGTAATAAATATAATAATAAATCATATAACATTGGTTTGAATGTATAACATGATGACATAAAAAGTACTTGAATAGGAATAAACATATGGAAGAATAATGTGTAGAAGATGGGATCATGTAATCATGGTATCATATAATTGTGGAATATTCATAAACATAGAATACATATGAGTCAATGATCATTTCACATGGATAATCATAATTTAAGTCTAACCACTAATACTGTTTCACATGTAACATGAGTGAAGGATAACCACTAAGACCATTGCACATGGAGCATGAGTCAAAGTAAACTTCCAAGATTACTAAACTAGATTTCCCAAGAGACTAAACATTTCCCAATTCATTGGTGAACTAACTAGTTTCATATATCATAAAATATTCATTAATATTTTTTCCCTATAAATAATCATACATAAAGAATCAAAAATAAACATAAGGTTTATCCATGGAATGAATTTGGTATCATAATCATATCAAAAGGAATAAATAAAGGGAATATCTTAATTTTGACTATGAATAATGGATTTAGATAATTCATGGACATTAATAATGGAAATTAGGAATATGTCATGATAATTTATCTCAAAATAAGTGAAAACATTTAAAAGAGTGTTTATGAATCTTTAGAAATAAATCGTTTTAGCGCGCTTTAGGGGAAAATATTCAAGATTTTTTAAAACAAAGAAGGAATAATTATTTATATATAACTATAAATGAATTAATGTAGTATATAATTAAAAAATTAATGATTTTAGGAAAAAATGGTGTCTTAAAATATATAATGGAGTGCACATTAAATTAGGTAATAAATTGGGATGTTTCCTTTATTCAGGCTTGCTTAATAGGAAGAATTGATAAGGGAGACTTTTTAAGACATGTTTAACCTTGAAAAATAATTATGAAATGATCTATAATAAATTGTATGGAAAATTTAAACAAAATTTATATGAATTATATAAAATTGAATAATATTGTTATTAGGGTAAAATGAGATAAAGTGTAACCTGAAGCAAAAAATGGATGTTCAGAAATAATCCCTTACCTAGTATCTGAATGTGTTTTGCACATGAACAGAATTTTCTAGATAACAATATTAAATACAATAAATAATTGACTATTAAACTTTATAACTATATTTGATTTATCATAATTTTATTAAGTTCATTTTTGGCCGTTTTATGAGTTATAATATTTAGTTTCGTCGTTCGAGAGTGTTTGTTTCCTTAGTTTTCAAGATTAGTTCACTTGTATACATGTATGAAACATCATGTAAAAAGGGAATAGTTGTCCTGAATTGAAATTAACTATTTTTAATGAACCTTTATAATAATAACCATTCTTAAATATCATTTGGTTATATCATATAAGGATGAATCATTAGTTATAACATTTATGGTAATTGTTTAGATTAATTTTGAGTTTTCTCAATCATCACAAACTCATTTTTCTATATAATTTAATATTATGTATATATAATGGTTCTAGAACATTAAATAATCTATAAAAAATATATTATAATTTTTATTTTACATAAAAATGATTTTATGACCATCCTTGAAGTCGATAAAGTAAATTAAAATTTAATCATCCTTGAATACGATAAATTAACACAACACTAACGATATATTAATTTTTTTTAAAAAAAAGAGGATGGGAAAGAATTGATTATGGATTATTTCCTTATCATAATAAAATTACATTATATGTAAGATACATGTGTTATCATTAAACCTGAATAATGGTAGGTTTAGATAGAATTAGAAGGAAAATAAATTGGAAGGAAATTAAAAAAAAAGGAAATAGGTTATTGCCTCTTGAATTCTTCTCCTTGAGTACCTCTTTAGGGGAATTGGGATTGATCTATTGTTGAGTCCATCGGCTCCTATACATGGGGAAAATATTTTTAAATATTATTAGGAATATTTTTTACAAGCTTCTAGGATTTTTCTGTTTAAGGAAAAGAGGTGGTGAGGGGTGGTATTTATTGTGGAAGAGAGGGGTGCTTTTTTATTATATTATCCACTTGTTTATTATTTTGGATAAATAATATTAATGGTGTAGATTTTTTTCATTACATATATTAAAAAATTAATTTTATTACTCAATTATTGTTCTTACATCAACAATTACTCACAATGTAGTGTATTTATCTTCTAACATATATATACTGTAAATTAATGTGTTTCACTATTCACTAAAAATTCAACTATTTATCAAAAATCCATAAAATTAACCCCTGACATTTTTTACATTTAGAATTGAAACAGGTAATCAATTTTATAAGAATAATTTTTATATATGATAAATTTAATTTTTAATTAAATTTGGAATTTACTAAAAAAATATCGATTTTAAAATTATAACAAATTTTATAACACATTCCAAAATTATATATTCTCTCATAAAAATATATTATAATCATAATACAACAAAATATCAATTTATGATTATATTTTATTAAAATAAATATCTTTTTAAATCATTTTATTAATTATAAAATAGTAAATAAACATTTCTGTTTCAAAAATATATCAATACTAAATTTATAATCTTGAAAAACATTATTTACACATGATATTATATAATTTTTCCATATTTCCACGTAGAAGGTAACTAAATTTTATTTATAATTTAATATGTGAGGTTACTATTCTATAGGATAGTTTAATATTTGTAATGTTCACATTATTATTCGAAGGGTCAAGTTACTAATCAATTGGTTTATGTTCCTTATTTTCTAAAAAAACCAATTATTTCATTCGTTATTAATTTATAATTTTTTTATTCTCTATTTTATTTTATGTGACTTATTCTATGTGACATAAATATAAGAAGGGACTTTTCTATTGATTAAATTTTGGGGCATTACATTTTTTTCCCTTATGAGATTTCACCCTCGAAATTTCTTTTTACATACATTGGGGGAAACATATGAGGTTACTTCTACTTCAATACTTTATTTGATTCCCTTGGTGAGTCTTCATACATATGGTTCTTTCGTGGATCTTTAACCAGTAGTGTATTCTTTTTGTGTATAACGTTATCTCTATGTTGCATGATCTCCACTGGCTGCTCTATTTAAGAGAGAATATTTTCCAACATTAACACCTATAAATTCATTACATGTGAGGGATTTTATATGTACTTATTCAAGAGTTATATGTCAAACACATCATGTGCATCATACATGGATGGTGAAGGTTCTAATCGATAGTCCATATCTCTTATAAGATCAAGAACCTCCAAAGGGTCCATGTACCTAGGACTAAGCTTTCCATTCTTCCCAATTCACATGATTGTCTTTTATGGAGATATTCAGATGAATAATATATCTCTAACCTTAAACTATTGGTTCTATAGATGATTGTATCCATAGATCGTTTGTCGACATTTTGAATCTAGGATATTATATAAAATGGAATTCACCTTTTCCACTATTTCTTCATCCATTTCAGTTTTTAGTAGCTTACAATCACCAACTTCATCCCAACATGTTGGTGATATGCATCTTTTTCAATAGAGTTGTTCACATGGAGCCATTTAGATTATAGATTGTAAACTAATGTTGTATGAGAACTCAACCAGAGGAATATACTAGTCACATCCTCCATTTTTGTTCATAGAACATTCTAACAACACTTATTCTATTGTATGAATAGTATAATCAAATTTTCCATCATTTTTAGGATGATAGGTTGTACTGTTGTTTAATACATTATTTGGAGCATGTTAGAATCACTTTTGGAAAATGGAATTGAATATCATATCTCATTCACATACTGCCTAGAGTGTTACTCCAGGGAGACATAGAAATTCTCTAAATTATATCAGTGCAAGATGATCTCAGTATAAGTCCTCTCCAATTATGAAAAATTGAAATATCTTTGTATGTCGGTCCACAACAACCCAAATATCATTTTTTCCTCTGGATGTCTTAATAAGTCTGGTGACAAAGTACAGGGTGATTTTTTCCCATTTCCAAGTTAGTATGGGTAATGATTTCATCATTCGTATATACATTTTCTGTTCAGCCTTCACTTGCTGACATACTAGGCACTTTCATATATATTCATTGATCTCCTTCTTCATGTTTCCCCAACAATTGTTTTCTTTTAGATCTAAAAACATTTTGGTGCTCATTTTTTTAATATAAAAGTTGGAATTATTTACATCATTCAGAAGATCATTCTTTGTCTTTGTATTTGATGGTACTGATCATCGTAACCCAAATCCCATGGATCCTACCTTATCCTTTTATATCTCTAACGATTTATCATTTCTAATAGCTTCAACGTTTTCCTTGATTTCTATATTATTTTGTTAAAAATAATTTACTTTCTCCATGAGGGATGGTTGAGCAATCATCTAATAAAAAATTATTGATATTTCATTCTTAATGATTCTCATGTACATATATTAAAGGTACAAGAAGAATATATCCTTATCAAATATCATTATTTATAAAGATGCAAAATCCTTTCTATGTAGAGCATATTCTACCTTATTTTTTTACCCGGATGGTAGTGGATTGAGTAGTTGTAATCCTGGATGATCTAAAACCATCTTCACTGGTGCATAATAATCTCATTTTGGGTGAATATATACTTGAGGATTTTATAATCATTATATATTTCACACGTCTTCCCATAGAGATATTGCTTCCAGATTTTCAATACAAAGATCACAACTACAAACTCCAGATCACTCGTGTGATAGTTTTTCTCGTGATTTTAAAAGAGCCTTGAGGTGTACACTATCACATTGTAATTTTGCATCATCACACAACCTAATACCTTATTTTAAGCGTCATTGTACCACCTAAAGAATTTCCCACTTGTTGATAGTCAATGCATTGGTGCAGTGATAAGCCTCTTTTTCAACTCTTTGAAGAATTATTCGCATTCACTAGTCTAGAAAAGCATCACTCCCTTCCAATTTTTCTTGGTTAGTGGGTTTGCAAATCATGATAATTTATTCCCAAATCAGCGTTAATACCCTTATATACCAAGGAAACTATGGATCTCTATTACAGATGTTGTCCTAGCCCACTCTTTGATTACCTTTGTCTTGTAAGTGTTTACATATATCCCTTTTCAGGTGAATACATTCACCAAAAATGATAATTCCTCTATCTTGACCTCTCATTTGCTCTACTTTGTGTATACTTTCTCCCTAATTAAGTCTTTAGTATAGTTTTCAAAAGCTCCTCGTGCCTCCCCATGCTCTTGGAGTATATCAGAATGTCATCAATAAAGACTACCATAAATTATTTATAAAATATTTCAACACTCTATTCATTAAATCCATGAAAATTTTGGGATCAGTAGTGATTTTAAGGGGAGTTACTATGATATCATAGTTTCCATACCTCATTTGAAATGTAGTATTGAGAATATCTTCTTTCCTAACCATTAGTTGGCCATATCCTGACCGAAGGTCCAAATTAGGGAAATACATACCCCATGTAATTGTTTGAGCATGTCATCTACATATACCAAGGGATACGTATTATTTATCAAGATTTTATTAAGCACGTGATAATCAATGTGGTGTTTCATTGATCCATCCCTCTTTATGAAAAAGTAGACTTGTGAATCCCATAGCGAAGCACTCGACCGTATAATCACATTTTCCAGATTCTCTTGTAACTCATTCTTTATTTCATCCATCTCAATAGTTTATATTATATATTTTTTTATAAGTTAAATTATCCAAGAATAATCTTAATTGAGAATACAACATATCCATCAGGAGTAAGACCAAACAATTCTTTAGGGATCAGTTTATTGTACTCTCTGGTAATCGGAAAGGTTTTTTAACATGATTCCCTTATTTGACTCAATAATTTGATCTATATATTATTTTTCATAATGTAAAAATATCCACACTTGAGATGATGAATCTGAAGGATAATCATCATCCTACATAAACTTATAACGAATTAGAGGTTGCTTCATTATGTAAACTCTAATCTCCCACTCCCAATAGTTGTTGGTGAATTTATATAAATATATCCAATCCATTCCAAATATAAAATAAAACTCTACCAAAGTAATTATGGAATGATATGATGGGAGGTTCAGTCAATATAAATTTAATGGGAAAGTGTTTTACACTTTATATGAAACTATTTCTCCATTTTCTATTCTTATGGATAACTCAACCTCCATATTTTTAAGTGGATTTTTAATAGATATACTAAACCTAAAAGATAATAAAGAATGTGTAGAACCATGTTCAAATATTAAATTCACTATTATTCAATGAATAACTAGAGTACCTCTCAACACATCATTATTGGGCTCCACCTTAGTAGTATTGATTTCATAAGCCATTCATTGCATCCTTGGTGGTTGTTGTTATTGTTTGCCTCCTACAAACCTTAGCTTAGGTAAATGGTTTGTATAATTCCCATGTTTTTTAGTGAAAACATTAAATTACAGGATGATTGAGGATATGAAACATCCATACTTTTTCCATGTTAGTGGAAATATTTATGTCCCTTCATGAGTCATTAGCTATATTCCCTAATCCTCTACATTTGAATCATTTCTTGGTTCCCTTTAAGCAGTTCCCGGGTTGTGTCTTCCCAAAATTTTGACACGGGAGAAGTTGGGTTTTCATTCTATGATGGGATTTATCCATTTTCCCAAACATATTAAACATAATATTATTTTATTATCTTCATGACAATGAGAGAACTGAGTGTCTCTAATCTACATTTTAACCATTATTGCATAATGGAAAATCTCTTCATAGCTATCAAAGTATCAAACCACAAAAATTTTCATATGGTCACCATTAGTACACTGAATATGAAATACATATTGTATTAAGTGTTCAAGAAAAATCCAAAGGCATATCATTGTTGTCTTTTGAAGTTCTCAATATAAGTCCCGATTGACCTTTCATACATTTTTCAGAATAAGGAACACCCCCCCATCTTAAAATGGAGTTTTTAGGGAAAATATTTGTTTCAAAATATTTTTCCGAACTCTTCCTCTTCCATGGAATCGATTTCTACTGTAGAATTTGTGTTATTTATTATTTTCCATGAGTGATTAGCTTCCATATCTAAACAATATACCTACAGAAAAAATTTATCTTCTATTAATCACTAGAGGATAATGAATATACTATCAATGGAGTTAATTCACAATTTTACGAGGATCATATCATAAGACCCACTAATCATGGGAGGACATTGTCATGCTATGTATCTGACTACAACTTTCTCTTTATCTAGAGAAGGAGGGTGCTCCACATGATTAAAGTTATTATTCATTACTTGAGCTAGTTGAGAAAGTACTTTCATGATGTTTTGGGCACCTGTTCCCATAATATTTGGTATTTCACTAAGAAAATAATCACAATTCTTATCACATTTATTATTTTCATAGGTTCTCCTATTTCCATACATTAAATAAAAAAAATGTACAATTAGGGGTCTTTAATACTTATCTAATAATTATATAAAAAGAAGTATTTGAACATAGAAGGATAACCTTGCTAATGAAAATTATATCCTAGAATGTGAGTCCCTATTTTCCAATATTGGTTATAAATGGTGATATAATTATCCCTAGGGTTCTTAATAATGTTCACTAGTCCTATTATATAAAAATAACTATACCTTGATCAGATAAAAACTATAATCTACCTAGGATTTTACATGTATTATTACCTGATTTTAAGCATAACTAGCCTTCAAATACAAAACAAGGATCATAATTTCTACTATATTTGGAAGATTATATACATATTAAAAATCAAGAATCAAAAATAAAAACATGTTATATTTAATCATCACAATGAGATTCTAACATCCTTTGAACCCTTACATGTTCTGATGATAACCAAAGGAATACATGAAAAAAAGTAAGTGATAAAAAAAGAAAGGGAATGAACAACTGATTAATTCACAGAACATATGTTAGAATTTTTAACATGATGATTGAAAAAGGAATAGAACATGAATAAACATATAGAAGCATAATATATAGTTCATGGGGTCATGTAATAAAGGAATCAATGAAATGTGATAGAAACATAAAACATGACATAAGTATGAGTCAAGGATCGTTGTACATGGAGGATCATGAGTCAAGTTATACAACTAAGAACATTTCACAAGGATCGCGATTCATGTATAACATCCATGATAATTGCTCATGGAGAATGAGTTATGGATAACCACCAAGACCATTATAGATTGCACCTTATTAGACAAAACGTTACCCAATGGATTTAATTTATAGAATAATAGGGGAGGGGAAATAAATTATGATGAAATATTCCATAAACATTATAAAATCCAAGTATATGTGTGACTGTTGACTTATCATTCCTCAAGGATAATGGGTATTTAGTATAAAATATAAAAATAAAATAAATTGGAAAGAAATCAAAAAAATGAAATAGATTTAACCTCTTGAATTCTTCTCCTTCAGAACCTCCTAAAGGGAATTGGGATTGGTATTTTGTTGATACCAATGGCTCCCAAATGTGGGGAGGTGACTTAGGAAGATTATTGGGAAGAATTTTGAAAAGATTCAAGGTTTTTTAATTGTGCAGAAAATAGGTCGTGAGGGGTGGTATTTGTAGTGGATGAGAGTGGTGTTTTTTTTGATTATTTTATCCATTTATTTGTTAGTTTGGATCACGACAATGAATAGTGTGGATTATTGTTACAAAATATAGTAACTAATTCATCTGATTTAAGAAAAAATTGTTCTTACATCATCAATGACTCTTAAAATAGTATATTTATTTTATAATTTATATATACCATAAATTATCAAATATCACTATTCAACAAAAAATAAACTATTTTAAAGAAATTCCAAAAATTCGCCCTAACAATATTTTCACATTTAAAATAAAAAAAATCGACACCATTTTATGAAAATAATTTTCTGTATATGATAAATTTAATTTTTAATTAAAATCATCATTTACTTAAAAAAATATTGATTTTAATATTATAAATAATTTTATTACACATTGAAAAATTAATTATGGTCTCATAAAATTATATAACATAATAATACAAAAAAATATCAATTTGTGGAAAACTTTTATGAATATAATTTTTATTTCAAATCATTATATTAAATATAAAATTATAAATTAACATATATGTTTCAAAAAAAATACAAATACATAATTTATCATTTTCAAAACATTTATTTATATATACTATGATATAATTATATTATATCCTAACATATAAGGAACTTAAATTTTATTTATACATTCATAGGTTATGTTACTGTTTCATTGGATATTTTACTATTCATAATGGTCACATTATTATTTTAAAGGTCAAGTTACTATTACATTGTTTTAGGTTCCTTAATTTCTAAAAAACCCTAATTTCAGATAGTTTTAAATTATAAATTTTTTATTTTGTTATCTATGTGATTTTACGAGATTTATAATATGTGAAATAAATATAATAGGGTAATTTTCCATTGATTTAATTTTGAGTCATTACATGATGTTACATCGAACCCTACTTAAAATGAATTTCACCCATATAATTGGACCTGGTTATCAAATGACTAACATTTCTTCTGTTCCTCTATTAAAAACAACATCTTGAAAAGGGTTAAAAAAATATCCTCTTAAAAATGTAACAGGGAAACATAATGGTCACTAGAAGCTATGCATAACTAGGATCTAACATTGGGAGACCATTGTTGGGATATTAAAAGGCTGGTTTGGATGGAAAATTAATTACCATACACTAATAAATAGGGATTGAGAATGTAGCCAATAAAAAATAAATTATGATAAAATCACATGCCCAATTGGTGTGTAAAACATCATTGATATCATCAGAAAATATGGTACTATGATAAAACATTATTCCGTGATTCTTTTCCCAGATTTTAAGGATTCCTTCACCATCTATACTAAGAACATAAGGAAAGAAACATACTTTATTATTAAAGATTCATCCTTTAATCATTTCACACGAAAGAATCGTCTCTTTCTCCAAAAAATCAGTATCCAAAATTACTTTTCATGACTGAATAACTAGATTCATCCTTTTATAATTTACATAATCCTTAAAAGGATGGCCTATTATTCCTCTAATCATTATATATTAACCAAAACAAAAATGGATTACACTTAGTAAGATAATTCAATTATTCTTATTATGTGATAATTAATTGTTCCCTAATGTTTATACTAACACCAATTGTTAAAACTAAATCATTCTATAGATATAAAATCTTATAGTCACCAATAACATTAAACTTACATCCACACTATTAGAGGTATCCTTACTAAAATAAATTCAAAAATATACCATAGAAATCAATAGAAACTCAATTAATGACTTTAATGTAATTTCAATTATTTAAAACATTATAATATGTATGCCTAAGACAATGGGATAATGATCAACCATAAAAAATATAGAACTCCCTAGAGCATCCATCAGTTCACCAAACAGACCACCATTAACTATAAAAGTAGAAAGTATTCATCCATCCCTTTTTCTTCCGGACATTGTGACTTCAACCCTCTGTATGTTTTCTTATACACATGTTTTCCTAATGTCCCAACTCGTTACAGGTAATGTTTATTATTATTGATTTTATATATGTAATCTCATTGTTTGATTGTTCAATAATATGTTCCGTGAAGTCATTACCATTTTTTCCAAACGTACCACACTGGTAAAACATTCTAGATCCAAGCATTAATTATCGAAAATGTATTTTACCACACGTGTACCATGTTTTAGACTTACCTCAAGAATTATTAATTGGTTTCTTCTCTATTTCTTTCAACTTTTTCCATTTCTTACCATTGTTATCTCATAGAACATATGTGTTAAAAAACTATATTTCAACTTTCTATGTACATGTGACAAACATTTCATAGAATTTAATTTATAGAGGTACCATATAACATTGTAGAATTGTTTTTGATCCTAAGTAAAATCTATTAATTTTTCATTCAATTTCTCAGATAATGTCTACAACATACCTGGCCAAACATGTGAAGTTTTCTTCATATTAAGCTGTAAAATCATCATTTTTTTCATAACTCCAGGAATTGTTTCTCCAACCCAAGATGAACAACCATAGAGAAACATTTTTCAAGGAAAATATACCTAAATGTTTCCCATTACATGGAATCAAGATCATCTTTCTCTCTAGTATTCTTAAAAAATAACTGCATCGATCAACTTTACCTTCAAAATGATAGAAGGAAACTATTAAATTTTGATAGTATTAGCATATAATGACTTCAAATATCTTCTATATGGAATTGATCCATAATTAAACTAAAAATAGGGCAGATGATCCATTTAATGGTGGGGTAATTCCTCATGAAATGTTATACTATAGTCATATTCCTTCATGGTTGTTCATGTTCCTTTGTATCATGGATATTTCAATAATTTAAAGCTTGCTTCAACTGGTCCATCACTGTGAAAAAAATATAACTGTAATTCCAACCATCTTAGGATTATCATTTAGAAGTATTTTTTTCCTTGATTCCTTGCCACTAAATATTTCTCTTTTCCTATATATAAAAATATTCTGAAAAAACATACATTATATGAAGTGACCTGAGAATCATAAATTATATATAATTTTAAAATATACATAAAGTAAAATAACCTAAGGAAATTCGAAAAACAATAAATTAACCAATAATGTTTTCTAATCATTTCATTTCATAACAACTATAACAAACCAGCATAAAAAATTTCATAATATTGAGTTTTATTAAATAAATCACCTTCTTCCACATTAGGGTTCATTTCTTGATTATAATTTTAGATAATTAGGCCATAACTCATACATAGCAAAACCATAAAATAAAAACTGTCCACTTATGAACAATATTCATTTTTCCAATAATGTACAAAATTTCAAAAAATAATGAATTGTTCTCAAAATAAATTTATAATAATTAAAACATTATTTCTTTCATTCCATTACCCTCCATTAATCCCTCTAAAAACATTTTTAAAACATTGTATGAGCACAAAATCTCGTAAATGGATATAAAAAATAATGGAAACAGATAGTTTGATAAAAACATAAAAATTCATAGAAGTTGTAACATTATCTTAAAATCAATTTAATAATATAAAATAATTCATTTTAAAAATAACTAAAGGCACACACTTTTCTCAAGGAATATCATTATGAACCATATCCGGAAATTAAACCAAATTTATTGATCTAGATTATCATAAACATAAAACCCTTTCAAAACAATTTTAATTAAAATAACTATAAGGAAGACTTAACAAAATTACATTAACCAATGAGTTAGAGCTATATAATGGGAATCACTCTTTATTGAAGCTATATGGGGCTCACTTGTGATCCATTAGATATGCGGCTTGTTATGCTTGGCGGAAGCATTGGCTTGAATCAGACTCTTCTGTTTCAACACAGATTCTGATGGAATGTTCTAGGAATGTGCCATGGAAGATGCTTGCTGCATGGGTTAATTCTCTGAACTATGCAGAGTCGATTTCATTGGATGTGTATCATGTGTATAGAGAGGAAAATTAGGTTGTGGACTCTCTTTAAAAAAGAGAAATTATGGAGGCTAGCTCAGGTTGGTCAATTGTACTTCCTGAATACTGAAACGATCTTGTCCACAAAGATAGGATTGGCACTATGTACACAGGGCTGTCTAAGGCCCCCCTTTTCTGAGTTTTCTTATACTGTTTACTATTTTTATATATAATTTTTTGGGAGCAGGTCCCCACCTGGCTCTTGGACTTTTTGGGTGATCTATATCGAGCTTGCTTGTGAGCTATAATGTGGCTAAATACTTTGTATATGTTTCTTCAGGATCACTCATTTCATATAATCCTCATTTACCTTATCAAGATTAAAAAAAATATTATCATAAAACCCAATGAATTCTATTTTTATGTCTATATGAAAACACATTGAGATAAAAATACCCATTTCTTTTGAGAACCCATTTTCAATACCCAAACTATATTTTATTAGAAATCCCATTTTAAATATCAAAAAAAAAGTAAAAGGAAATAATGTTTTTCATGTAATAAAATGTGAAATATTTCAAAGGAATCCATAAATAAAATAATACCCACAGTGGTAAAAAAGTCATTTTCATAATGTACATAAAGAATAGAACATCCCTTTTCTGATTTTTCAAAATGTTCCATGTAAAACCCATATAAAGATTACATTTTTTGTCATCTGAATGAAACCAATAATATACAAACTACACCAAAATGTTACATTAGTGGACATTTTTTAGTGTCACTTTATGGAACTTTTGCTAAATTATTTTTAGATAATTTAGCAGTGGTTTGTTAAAAAATTATGCTAAATCTTATTGTTTTTTGAGACACATGACACTTCTCCCTATATCCCTAAACCATTCATCCATGACCCCATAAAGACCTATGAACCCTCATCGCTACTGATCCTGATGTTCGTTGATCTCATCCCTCAACACTAATCATGTCCCTCGTCATTGATCTCATCCATTTCTGTTGATCCCGATGCTCATCTCACATCATCGTTGGTCCAACTGAGACTGAGTTAAGATGGTATTCTAACTTTTAATGATATAAATTTTAATATTTTAGGAGCTAAACATATAAATATGACATATTAATTTGAGGTTATTCATACACATGATTCTATATAATATTTTGATAATTTTACTTAAAATAAATCCAATGTATATTTGGAAACTCTCAAAGGAAATTATGTTTTTTCAAAAAGGGTCTTGGTCTCTTATTATTGATTCTAAAAATTTATTTTTCTTATTTTATAATTTATGTCAATTAGAAGGAATTATTTATGTTTATGGTCTATATTTATAATTATAAGTCTAATATAAAATATTCTTTGAGTGACTTTAGCTAAAAATCATGAAAATGATGCAATTTTATTATAGACTTCTATATAGAATTTATCAATTAAAGGATTGACTTTTGTGTATATTCCTTCTTTTATAATAGATTTATAAGATTACATAGACCTTACCCTAATTATATATATCTCATATCCCAAAATTAGAAAAAGGAAACCTTAGATAATAAACCAACTAATCTTTACCTTCCACCTTTATTCAAACCCACTATAGAGACCAATAATTTAAATCTCTATATTTTTGTTCCGTTCTATTGATTGTATAAACTATTTTTAGTCTCAATTAAATTAGAGTTTTACTTCTTCTATAAAAATTAAATTCTACTATATTCTCTAGTTTTAACATGAATTGATGATGTGTAACTATTTAGATCTCAATTTACCCTTATGGTTAATATTTTTTGTCTATTATGATCCAATGATTCAAAATAAAGTAGTGGTAGTGAGAGATAAGTTGAAATAAGTTATGTATTTTAATTTAAACCTTATATTTGAATCTATAAAGGAAGAAGGTGTTTTTTTCAATATATTAGTATTCTCAATAAATATATTGTGAAAGGGTGATGATAACTGATACTGAATGAAATAACAAAAAGTGTTAGTCTTATAAATAGAAGAATGAATATATGATACAACTATATCTTTTATAATTTATGTTTATCAAATAATGTATAATATAATAACTATTTCTCATCAATTTCACTAAAGAAGAAGAAAAAATATGGTTGAAAAAATATTTGTGCATTCAAGTAGTATATGATTCATGAAATTAAACATTCCTACTTTTTTTCATGGAAAATAAAAAAATTGTTCATTATTGATATTATAAAATTTAATAAGATGTATACACAATATAATATAGAAGTGAGTGAAAAAAGAATATGGAAATTGTACCACATCAATGTCTTGATAGACAACTACAATCATGAAGTAATCTTTATTTTATATCTATATAATATAAATTTAATGATTCGGATGTAATTGACTATATTACTCCCCAAACCATGTTGTATAATATTCACACTTATAAATTTTCAAGAGACCATAGTTTAAAATAAATAGGGTAAATATAGTGGGATATGTGATCCTGGAGGAATCCATATTAGAATAAAGAATACCCATCTAACATTGTGATGTGTACCTTATAAATCACTCTATAATTATTATTTCTTATTTTGGATGTGTTTCATGAAATAATTAATGTGTGACATGTTAATGTGAATGCCATACACTTAAAATTTGAGTGATAAATTGGTAGTTAATGTCGTTATGCCCATGTATGATTAACTGCTTATCACATTAGTATTCCCAAGGAATATCCCATGACACATTCAATTATATGGTAACTTGGTGATTTAGGGAAGTTTTATCTAGTGCTATATTATATTATTTCCCTTAATATCTTCATTATAGAATCATTCTTGTTTATATTTTATTATATTCTTACATAGTGATTTAGGGTAGTTTTATCTAGTTCTATATGATATCATTTCCCCCAATTTCATAATTATGGAATAATTCTTAATTATGAAATCATTCTTTTTTGAATTGTAGAAAGCCTCTTTCACAAAAAAATGATATCATGAATGAAATACATTGAGTATTTTTTAATTTTAGTGTGATACATTAAATATTAATATGATTCTATTTTAATTTCTAACTATTGGTTTTTAAATTTCTGATGAATAATTAGGAAACACCCATATGTAGAAGATCCAATGGATTTTTAAACAGTGTTATCCATTTCTGTTTTGTCTATAAACAAAATCTAAGGAAAGAAGTAGATAAGTAATAATAAATATATTTAGAACCTCATGGATTCATTATACTAATTTGTCGAGGCATTTCTAGTTTCCATATATTTCACTATTTTGGATCAATTAAAGAAGGTTCAAAGTTCACTACACTTGAACAGTTTCTTCATCAATATATTTTAATTCTTTAAATAGTTTTATTATTTTTCATAATTGTCTGCAATTAATATTTCACAGATTATTATGAATACATTTAAAAGGTAGTGTATGGTTATTTAACATATAAATATTTTTTTGAACTAGTATTTATGAATCTATTTTCTTATTTAGGAATAGTTATGTGTTTTAATTGTTTTCATAATGTGTAGGAACATTTTGATATATGTGGATAAAATCTGGATCACATTATTGAAGAACACACCTCAGTGTGCTAGGGGTTTGGAAGAGTTTTTAGATTTTGAAATTTATAATCAATCTGTTGATGGGATAATAAGATGTCCATGTCCAAAATGTAAATTTATAAAATAGTAAAAGAGATATGAAGATTATGAACACCTGATATTGAAGCAATTCCAAGCTTATTATTATTTTTGGATTTGGCACAAAGAATCCAATGTTACAGAAAGGTTGTTCAAAGATGTTAATCCATATAGTGAGCTCCCAACATCGTCAAAAATGGAAAATGAAATGAAAAATCCTTATAAATGATGTATTCATCATTGGAAGACATCAATATCAAAATCAACGAATATGATAACATTAAGTTTGGGGTTCTACAAATAGAAAAGTGACAAGTGATGTTTTTGACATTTTAGGACAACCAGATTAGGATTGTAACATATAAGTGGATCCACATCAGTATTCTATAGACACTAATGTAATAAAAATCTTTGGTGAGAAGTTAGATATGTTTCGTGGGTTAGTTGATGATGGAAATAATGATTTTTATAGTGGATGTTTGAAATATTCAAAACATTGTTTTTTGCTGAAGTTGTACCATATCAAATCCTTATGTGGAATTACAAATAAGGTTATGTTCATGATATTTGAAAGTATACATGATGCATTTCCTCAAGAAAATATCCATTAATATTTTTATGATATTAGAAATAATTTAACAAACTTAGTCTGAATTATACAAAAATACATATGTGTCCCAATGATTATATGCTTTATTGGGGAGAGGATTCAAGCAGAAGTGATTGGAAAAATATTTCTTCTTCTTGATAGAATTCAATGGGTGATTTAGGAAGTCTAAATAAATATAATATCATAAAGAAGAAGAAAATAATCAAACCTGAAACGGTTTTTCATTACATTCCTTTAAATCCTCCATTGCAAAGATTATTCATTTCATAAAAAATAGCTGAACACATGACGTGGAATTCAGTAGATAATATAAATGATATGTTAAAGTGACATCCAAGATATTTTGAATTTTGGAAGACATTTGATTCAATACATCTATATTTCTCGTATGATCCTATCAATTGTTTTTGGGATTTTCTACCAATGGATTCAACACATTTGAGACTTTGAGTAATAGTTATATCATTTGGTCTATTGTTTTCATTCCGTACAATCTGCCTCTGTGGATGTGTATGAAACAAACGTCTTTTATCATTTAGATGATTATTCATAGAAAGAAATGTCTAGAAATGATATTGACGTATACTTTCAGCCTTTAATTGAAGAATTACAGGAGTTATGGGGAAACTGTGTTGAGAAATATAATGCATCTTCTAGAACAATGTTCAATATGCAATATGCTCTAATGTGGACCATTAGTGACTTCTCTAGACTATGGAATTTATCTGGTTGGAACATTTACACTGGTTTGTCTTAGCTTATTTACAAGTTTTACTTATAGCCCAAATATGTACCCTATAGAATACATGGTGCTTCTTGTGTCATTGAATATTTCTCGATGCATCTCATAGATTTCTTCTAAAAAAGTCAAAATTCAATGGTTTCATTGATCGTAGATCACCTATAACATTTTTAACAGGTTTAGAAATATCTTAACCACTTGGTATTGCTGAAATTAAATTTGGGAAGGTGCTTCATTTGAATAATAGTGGGAAATTAGTTCAAAGTGCATCATAAAGTGAAATAGGAATGCAAAAATAGAAAACAAATTATATTCTTCAATCTTCGATATTGGAAACATAATTTGATACAGCATAATATTTTTGTGATGAATATTGAGAAGAATGTTTTTAATAATATTATATTCACGTTTCATAATGGGCATGGAAATTTGAAAGATCATCTCAATGCTTGGAAAGGCATACATGAAATGAACATAAAGCATCATCTCTGGCCACATGGTAATGGAAGGTGGGTTCCAGAAAATTTTTCAATGAAAAATAGGGATTAAGATACATTCAATTGAATTTTAAAAAATTTGAAGGTATCTGATATTTATTCAACTAACATGTCAAGGTTTATTGTCTTAATGCATCGTAGGTTACATGGATTGAAATTCCCTGATTCACATATTTTGTTACACCAGTTACTTCCATTGGAATTATGTACATTATTACCTAAAAATGTCAGGGTTGTTTTACTCTAATTCTATAAATTTCTCAAAACATTATGTGAGAAAACTCTACATCCATTTCATCTTGACAATGTTAAGGAGAGATTTATATTGTCACTCTATGAGATGAAAATGATCTTTCCTCTGTTGTTTTTTACTGTCATAATGCATTTAAATGTGCATTTTGTTAAGGAATCTAAATTATGAGGTCCCGAACATTATCGATGGATGTATCCAATTGAGAGGTACTTTATTTATATGTTTTTAGTTTCAGTAAACAATTCATGGAACTTAATCAAATACATAATTATTCCTTTTTATTTTATATCACAAATATCTTGGTTATTTGAAATATTACATGAAAATCATATCTCTACATAATGTATCTATTTATATAGGCTATTTGGCTGAGAAGTGTCATAACTTTTGTTCAAGATACTTAGATGAAATTTAGAGAAGATTAAATTGTGTTAGAAATGTTGATGACACATCGACTCAATCTGAAATACATGGGAAATCAAAAATCCTTCATGCTATTAGTTGACTAGTTAGGAAGATATCAAATGATACATTGACATAAAAATAATTATTGTAGACACAAAGATATGTGATTATAAATAGTTAAATTGAAAATCCATTTATTGAATATTTGAGGATAAAAACAAATATACGAATGAGAGGATGATCATGAAATGATAACGATGTTACCAAAGTAGTTATTATAGAACTTCAAGAATGGTTTTCACGATGTGTAAGTTCATAAATATTTGCAATCAATACGGATACTAGGTTGACAAATATATTTTCTAAATCTGAAAATTTATATTACTTTTTTTATATCATTAATACTAATACACAAGCCCAGTTATTAGATTATTTGATGTTTCTCACTCAAGGTCCCATAAAACAAGATAAAAATTTGATGCTTACAACTTGAATGGATTTAGATTTCATACAGTCGATCATGATGATGGTTTAAGAACACAGAATATTGGCATATTTATGTTTTCTGAATGGGAATACTATGAGAATTTGACTTTTATTATCAAATAAAACTACCACAAGATTTTTTTAGTTGTTTTATTCAAATGAAATTGGTTGGATATTATCGGGGTGTTAATAGATATTCATTGCAATTTACTTTTGTGAAAATAACTCGATTGATGGAAGTTGGTGACCATGAACTAAATGATCTTAATATCATATCATTGCATTAAAAATTGATATATTATGTGAACAATTTTTTGGGTGAAGTGTGGAGTGCAGTTTCTCATGTAAAACAAAGAGACATGTATGATATGGGTGATGAAGTGGAAGATATTTCCTCTGATATTGAATCTCATCAACAGTAAAATGTGGACTTATTTTTTCATCATGATATTGAAAATAATAGTCTTGTAAGAGAGGATTTTGTAGATAAAGTAATTATGGAGATAGAAACAGATATAATTGAAGAAGAAAATTATTTTATGTGCAGTTATCCATTCATTTATCAACTACTTTAGTCCTTTGTGTAGTGACACATTATCATTGTAATTTATATTTTGTTTGTTAGTATAATGAATCTGTTATCATTTCTATTTTTTCTGCCTAAAGTTATTGAAATATATGTTTTTAACATTATTTTATTTGATTAAATGATAGGAATTATGAGGAAGTGTTATACTCGTACAGTGGGGTGAAAGAGTTTTTCTAGAAACTGATCAACTCTTGTAATATTTAAATTAATTTTAATATTTATTCAAAAATATTTTTATATATATTAAATTTCTTATTTATATTTTTTTAATGGAGTCACAATATTTAGGAAACTAAGCATCCTGAACAGTAGTGTGGTTGAATATTCCTAAAAAATAAGATGGAAGATTTGGTAATGAGTCTGAAAAAGAACTTGGGGTATGAATTCATTTTTTATTATAATAACTTGTTATTATTTGTCGCTATTTTAATTTATATTTCTTCTAATATGACTATTATTTGATTTATTGGTACAAATTTAAGAACTTTGGAATGTGAATCCACACAGTCCTACTCAGTCTCCCAAGATGACCGAGTTGGTAGAGTCATTGGAAAAGAGCATCCTAGTCAAGTGTTTAGGATGTGTTTAGGACCATTACCATCTAAAGTCTTTGGCAAGAAAATAGGGATTTCAATTGATTACTACTGCTGATAAGGTAAATCACGCAACATCAAACTCATTATGTTAACAAACTCCTATTGATTTTAAGTTCATATATAAATATAAAACATTGAATAATTTTTAATATAATTGACTTATATGTGCCGGCAGTAGGAATTAGAGATAGAGATGAAGAGGGTGATGAGAAGAGTTCATCATTGGGAAATGATTAGTGGAAAGGATTTTTTCATGTATTAGTACATTCAATGTGGTTATTTTTCTATCTATTTATTGTATTTTAGATGGGGTCAGGACAACGAGATGATATGTTGAATGTTGATGCGGAAAGTATGTTTTGTGATGATGAGTTAATGTAAGGGAAATATTTTGATAATGAATGTGTTTTCTTGTATGATGTGATTGTCTCTGTGGTGTTTTTATAATTCATGTTATATTTACTAAACTTATGTTTTGAGGTTGAATTGTAGGAGTATTCAACATTAGGTAGTGGATACTAAATCAAGGAAACACAATTGAAATTACAAGGGTTGAGTTTGTTGAATTATTATAGAGGTATTTTTCTTTTCGTATACAAGTTGAGGACTATATAAATTAATATAAAATGATCTCATAGAATTTTGTGATTAACATTCTTAGTTATGAGTCAAAATGTTTTGGGAATTGAATGGTGAGATGATAACTTAGAGTTTGAGAAAGGATTTATGCTTTGGGTTGGGTAGTTTTTTCTATCTTAAAATCAGTTAGTTGATTATTATTATTTTCATTGTAAAATAATATGGAATCATTGATATAAATTTTCATAGGGTTTAGTATGATTATGGCTCGTTGATGGGTTATAAGAAATGCTTTGGTTTGTTTCTATGGAGTGATCCATATTTCATAGGTATATCCCAAGGCGGTAAAATGTCTCAATGTTTTCTTGATTGGAAGATGTGGTATAGAATCTGATCCTTTCATTGAGAGTGTTGGAGGTGTGTTCATCTTGTTTGAGAGGTATTTCCCAATAGTTTTTAATCATTAGAAGTTCATTATTATGTATTTTTGTATCTAGGAAAAAACCATTTTATAGATATCTCATGTAATGGATAATGATTTCTCAAGCCTTTATTTTGTGTATTCTGGGTGATGGGGTCATGAGAGGATGTTTGGTGGGAGATTGATCAATAATATATTGGTTTTACTAGAAATTTCAATTGAGAAATCTTATCACTCCATGACTGAGTTTGTTTATCCATGGCCAATAAGGTTATAACATATAAAGAGTTGTTATGGTGTGGGGATTAGGTTATTAGATTTTGATACTCTTCTGTTAAGAAAGTTGTAAAATATTTTTTAGCATTGGTAGTTAAATTATGGAATAGAGGTTACAAAATGATTATTAGGTTCCCATATTTTTGGGAATCTTCAGTCTATTGCATCATGACCGTGGTCATTACATCCTGATTCGTATGTTGTACTTTCTTGGTCTTGTTTGAAATGTCATGAACCCTGGGGGTTGTGTCGTGGTTGTTGTTTGGTGTGGATCATGAATAAGGTAGATAAACATGATCTCCAAAATTATTCTTTGAATTATATTATGGTGTCATGGTTGTTTTTATTACTCCATGGCCTTCCTTGATTATATTAAAATTAAGATAGTTCATTTTTTTCTTCTGGCTTCAGGTTCTAAGGTTGTAGAACCTATAGCTTGTTTTTTTTCATTTATGATATATTGGTAGTTTAAACAACTTCTATATTATGGTGTTTTTTTAGTCGGTAGTCAAAACTACCTATAAATATGAAGAAATTTTTCTTAGTGGTGGTTTTATCAGTATTAGTGGTGTTTTTTTGGGTGAAAGTTCATAATTTAGCGGCAGTTTGAACCACAGAAAGATTGCAGATATTTTTTTAATGAAAAAACTATCACTAATAATAAAAAACTTGTTATGAAATATATTTTTTAAGACTCTTTCCAGGAACCGCTTCTAAATGGAGGAAACCTTTGTGTTTTGATTGAAAACAACAATTTTATTTGAGGATTTATGAAACTGTCGCAAGACCATTTAACGGTGGTTTAAACTGCCGCTATACTATAATTTTGTCGTAGTGACATAAAATTTCCATTATAACCCTTTTATATCCATATAAAACATATGTAAAATAATATCAAAAATATTCCAAAAAATAATTAAATATTTAGACATTCAAACTGTCCCATTCAACTTTGATCATTTAAATCACAATCATGATGAAGGAATTAACATTTAAAAACCATAAATAAAATAATAATAGATAAAATATGGATATATAATTTTAAATTGCCTATGTATACACTATATAAAATAATAAAGGTGTATTTCATCAATGAATTCCTTAATAGAAAGATATTGATAAGAAATCTCTTACAAATTTGATAACATTTGTTTTGGAAACCCAAAAAGTAATAATAATAAAATTAAACATTTAACTAAAATTAATTTAAATTAATTCATGATATAATATATCAAATGGTGAATTATATACACCAGCAAAAAAAATTATGTCGTGAATATTACATTTATCTCACAGATGTTAAAAGTGAGATGAAAATCCATTACATTGAGTCTAACATGTCATATGTGTCATCATCTTCCTGACTAACAATATAATATTAATTATTAAACTTTATAATAACATTTTTAATGTTTACAATTAATTTTATTTCACTTATTAATTTTTTTTTAAAAACAACTTAAACAATTATGTTTATGTTGGGTGTTCTTACCATATTTGGTTTATGTGTCAAAAATGATTTCAGTAGATCAACAATGGTAAAAGAGTAATTATATAAACATATCAATAATATTAATCATGAAATAATTATCAGATTTATACATCAATTATAAATTTTAAAAAAGTCATTAATGATGGTTATGAAAAATGGACTAACAATGTAATCATGGAGATGATAGGTCGTACATATGCATGAGTAATATTCCTATTTCTTAATGATTATTGTGGAAAGAAGGTAAGTATAATTATTCATTAACTAATTATAATTATATCATAAATAATTTACTATTTAATCATATAAAATTGTATATATAATTATTTTAATGTAAAAGTAATCATACCACCTCCAGGAGGTGGTAGTTCACACATCTACGAACAACGTTAACAAATTTAAAGTTTGTGAAAGGTTAATAATGAAAATAGTAAATTACACTTACAGATATATAATTATATTAAAAATATAAAATATATATATATGTGTGTGTTTTTTTTATTTATCATATTATTAATCAAAACTAAAATTAATACATTTCATGAAATCTGTGGATGTTTCACAAAACATTAATGAGGTGGTAGTCCGCGCATCCTTAAATGATGTTATCGTATTTAAAGAAAATAAAAAACATAAATGTACGTGTATATAAGAATTAAATAAGTAATAATGAATCATAAGTAACATATATATATATATATATATCAATTAATGATATTGTGTCCATCATAATTCCCATCCATGAAAGGTTGTGAGGGAAAAAATGCACATCATCATGACATTAGGCAGTAGTTCACTGTAGACGAATGGTAGTTTCGTTACCCATTTTATGGATGTGTGTGTAGGAGTAGGTATAAAACTTATAAAAAACATATAAATATATTTAATATACTTATATTTTTATATAATCATTTAATAATAAGAAATGGGGGGAGTTGAGAAGGAAACAATGAAAAAATTCTTGTTGTTGAATATTACCTCTTCTGTGGATAACCCCTTATTTATTTTCACCATAGTACTTCTTGGATGGATTTATGAACAAAGTGAGGTCTCTTGGATTATGTTAGTGATTTTGTGATATTATTATTCCAGGTTTATTGATGTGAAAATGGGACTTTATTAGTGTGAAGAAATAGTAAGGATGAGTTCATTTTTATATTATAGGAGTAACATTCTTGTAAATTTTTGAAAAGGGAATTCTAATCTAGTTTTTCCCAAGAAATTTAGCTCTAATAATGGTCCAAATTAGATAAATTAGAGTATATTTTCTAAATATTAACATCTTATGGACTTTTAACATGTTTCATAGTAAGTTTTTTACTTATGATTACGGTTATGTCCCTTGGTAAGGTAATTTTCCCCATAATTTTTCTAATTAATTTTAATTACATTCACTAATATTTTTTGTAAATAAATATATTTAACTTATTATTAATTATATAATATTATAATTAAATATATGGATCAATTATTCCAAATTATAATTATATAATTGGTAGAAATTAAATTAAATTTTATCCAATAGATGGTAGGACAAAGCGGGTTTTTAAAGTGAACACATTCAAAAGATTGTTTGGTTTTTATATCTAAATTCAATGTGATATAGCTTAAAATTACATAAATTAGTTTTAATTTTTAAAAATTGATCAACATGTACATTAAAATCATATAAAATCATAATTTAACTATATAAATAAATTTGAAAAAATGCAATTTTGAACTAAAATTCAGTATTATTCATTATTCATCAAAATATAAAAGTTCTCATAAAAATACCAAAAATTAATCCATTGTAACTTTGGATATTTACATTTCAATGTTATTTTTATATTTTCATATAGAATTAATAAAACTTTAAAAAAATACATTTAAAATGGGTTTCTCCCTTAAAAGGTAGCAAAACTACCTTTTCAAAATATAGATCGTTCTATGCATAAATTTGGATTTATTATAATTATAAGCATGTTGGAATTATATTAATTTAAAATCCATTAATAAACATGATTAATAGTAATATAGTTATCCATATTGATTGACTCTGATAAAATTTCTATTAGATAACTACAACTTAAAATATTAATATTTACAATATTTTTTTGTTATAAATCTGTGTTGCGTGATGTCTATGATTTCAGAGAAACTCATTGTTACATTTTATGTATGACATTAGAAAAATAATCCCTTTCATTTTATAATTACTATATATTTCAAAAAGTTTAATAAATATTAAAATTTATTATTCTATCATTACTTTGGATGTTATATCATTTCTGTTCAATGTGTCATTATTTTCATTTATAATTAATTGGTAAACAATGAATTCATCTTATAAACATGTGTAAACTATAATTTAGAAAAAAATAATTTACATTACCTTCATTCAAACATCTAGGTGGTTAATATCACAATAATATTAATAGAACATTATGGTCCAGAATGAATCGGTTTTATATGTAACTTTACTCATCAAATGCAGTCAATGTTTTGTGAAATGAAATATAAAATCTGTATTTTGTTTGATTAAATATAAACTATGTATAGCATGGAACACAATACATTAAACAATATAAATTATTTTGAAAAAATATATTTCATAAAATCTCTGGATGTTATAATATAAATCCAAATTTAACATATATAACAATTGATTCAACATATTTTACATTATGTTTGGCTCTCTCATAAGTGTTAATAAAATACCTAAAAGTAATAAAGAAATAAATAATTAAATTTTTCTTATAAATAACACTTCATAAACCAATTTATATCACCTAGGAGTTAAAAACCAAGAATATCATTAGACATCATTTTCGTGCACTAGGTGATAATTAACATTATACCCAATCCAGCCTTTTGTGGTTATTACCCATATATACATATGTTCTGGAGACTACATCCCCTTATATAACCCTGAGAGGGATTAGATATTATGAGAACCAATCAATAAAGAAATTACCAACACTTTAGTATGTTAACCTATACTTAGACTTATTATACATCATACATATATTTTTGGGTTTCAATAATGTTTTCTCATCCTAATATCCATAAATATGTAAATTATTCCTTAAAAATAAATAAGCCAAATTATAATACTAATTATGACACCCCATATATTCACTCCAAAGACTAAAAATAAAAACACATTCTTTACATACTCTCATTATTACCAAATGAGATTATCTAATCTAAACATAAATCTAATACAAAAATAATTAACATTACATCAAAAAATTATCAAAAATATGTTTTATATTCATCTAGGATTAAAATTATAAGAAACAAATGGTTCAATACATGTGAACTTTTTTCTATTTTTGAACAACAAATCATCCACATCAACACATCTAATAGTTTATAATAATCATTAAATACTTGAGAGAGAACATACAAGAAGTGATAGCTCAGACACTCACTAAGGGAAACATTTTAATAAATCATAAGGGTGAGATCATAAGCATGTTTGGCTAACATAGTTAAGGAGATAAATATATGATAAAAACATCATATTATAATAAAAGAATAAGGCCATCAAGGAGATATAAAAATAAATTCATATATTTGAATTATATAATAATAATCATGGATCTAGGAAACATGAATATCAATTAGAATATCAAGGGAAAATCGCATAAACTTATGTGAACAAAATCACCTGGTGGAGTAGATATCATATCATAATTCTATTATCATATTTGAAGTATTCTAAAAAATAGTTTAAAATTTTTAATCATAACCTATAACAAATTAACCTCTTTAGTAATGGAAAAAAGTATTTATCTATTTAGTCTTGGGAAACAAACTATGTTCCTTTTTATTCTCATTAAATAATCTATGTACCACTTTAGTCTTAGGATACATTATATGTAGCTTCTTTAGTCTTGGTAAAAAAATATTTTACCTATTTATAATTGACCTAAAAAAATAAATTTTTTAGGAATAGGATGAAATTAATGTATGTAACATCACCATATTTAATGATATAATAATGCTTAGTAAATTTTATGTTCTCAATAGGTTGCATTACGGGAAAAATATAGTTTAAACGAGCTGCAATATACTACTAAATTATTATTATCTAATCGGATAGTTTTACCCCAACCACTATATTGTAATATATGAATTGCACTAAAAGAATATGAATAGTTATTTTGTATATACTTATCAAATTAATTATTTATTTATCAATTTTTTTGAATGAAAATAAATTCATTTCAATGTTAAAAAGTTATGTTTTTATAGAAAATTGTTTTTATGTACACAATAGGTTTATTCTTACTAAAATAAATTAATATATAATAATGAATTATATTAATTAATGTTTTCAATAATATATTCATTTAAATATTTTATCATTAATCTAATAGTTTTTACATTTCTTGGAATGACGGTAAACTCAATTTTATGTTTAAAATGTAGTTCTCTAAAAATGTTTCAATTAAGTATTATGAATTTGATTTAAAATATATTTTTTAAAAACTATAAAATATGATTTTTTAAAAATGAATCCCACTATTTTTATAAAAATAATCAATATTATATACTATGACCAACATAATTTCTGTCACTATAAATACTAATCTAGGAAAAAATTCATTACTACGGTAAGGTTAAAAAGGCATAACAAACAGTTAAAAAATAATGAAAAAGGTTAAAATGACATAAAAACAATCATAAGATAAATTGGATGGTAATATTTATACTCTATTTCACATCCCCTTCAATTATGACTGTTTTTTTGGATATTTTTCTTGAGTAACCCATTAATTGATTTTACTCATTTTAAGAATTCATTGTGTATTCACATCCTCCCTCATAAAAGGAAAACAAATCTCATTTATTCCTTACACGTCATGAGCATTATATATCATCCAATTACTAAAAAATTGAAATCTAAAAAACCCTTTCCATAATCTCTATGTCATTAATTTTTCATAATATAATCCTTATAAGGATTACGGTGTAATCCAAGTGATGTTGTTTAATGAAGTTGTATTACTCTTAACCGAGTGCTTTCATTTTTTCTATTCGTATACCTAATTGAATTATGTTCTAAAAATTATGATATAATAAAATTTTATATTTAATATATGTATATATTTCTATTTATATTGATGACCCATTATTACTCATCCTCTCTACGAAATGGGAATTGAAAACTTCTTTCATCTAAATTTCTGACAAACCGCCTCGTTAAGAGATGTATTTAATTTTTCATCCCCACCAATCATGGATGGTTCTTATGATGGATTAAATTGTTATATATTTTATTTATTACGTAATTATTTATATCTAATTATAGTAGCGTATATAACTTATAACCATCAAATCTATTTGAAAACGATAATATCTCTCTTCTGTACGTGGGGACTACCACCTCCACAAAGTGATTCGATTCGTTTTCCATTTGTATTTTACATGAATGGAGATAAGGATATATTTAATTAGTAAATGTTATATTAATGAAATGAGAATTATTATTTAATGGTGATATTTTTTTGAAATTTCATTTATTCTATCCATCTAAAATTTAAAATTTCACTCATTCATATGTACTAAATACCATCTCCATGAAGTGATGTAAATATTTATTCAACACCAGTTTATATGAATCATTATAAAAGTGTATATGATGAATAAATATTAATGTTATTCCATGTTTAATATTATATATATATATTTATTACATTACCATTGTGTAAATATTGGAACTATCAAAATGAATGTTGCATTGAAAACAAACCAGTTTTCTCATGAATGTCCTTTTTGAGGAAGTTTTTTAAATAGAATGTTTAATATATTTATAAAGAAATTTTAGATATTTTTTATTAAAATGGATATATAATTTATGATTAATACATAAATAGTTATTATAAATTAAATTTAACAAGTATGAATCAAGTCAGTTCTTCAGGTGTGTGGTTTAAATTATAATAGCATTTATATTCATTTTTAGCTATGATAATTTTTTGCTGAAATTATTTAGATTTTATCCATTAATAATAAGATATTTCCTTCTAAAATGGTTATTTTTATAATGTTAATATATTATTACCATTTTAATTTCTTTGTTAATCAAAATTATTAAGAAAAAGTTTTTAAACCAAAGTCGGTCTTATTTACACTTTGTTCAATGTAATTTTTTTCACTTCTCAATACTCATTAAAATTAATTTATTTTTTATTACTTATTCATGAAATTTTTATTAAATTTAATTTTTTTATCTTTAATTTATTTTAATATAAATAAAGGAACCTTTTTAGAGAATTTTTTTATGAAATTTTTTTTTTATTTTTTTACTAATGTGTAGAAAAAAATTCTCTAAAAATGTTTACCAAATGAAAAACAAATCCCTCTCTCATAACTAATTTTTTCATTATATTAAATTTAAAATATACAATGGTAATTTTCAATGGAAATCATTTTCTCAACAAACTATTATTTTGTATTAAAAAAATTCAAAGGAAAATGATATTTTATACATGTTTACAACTAATGGATTCAATGTTATTTTAAAGTTATATTTCATATTTATCAACATATTTTACAGATTACTATCCTTAACTTGGGATATGATATTATGATACCATCAAATTTATTTATCCGGATGGATTATGATGACGATTCTTTATAGATAATTATGTAAAACTCATTTTTTCTAGAGGTTATTTAATTTACTATGATACATTTATGAAAATAGTTTTTTTAAAATGTTATAAACTTATGAAATTATTAAATTTTAATGGATCTCATTTCAATTATATGGATTATGATATGATGATATGATAAATTTATAATGATAATTTTGGACACATATGTATGGATTTCATTTTATTATTTGTGGTCCTATATTATATATCCCTCTCATGAATTGGGTAAAGATGGAAATCCCACAAGATAATATGGAATATAATGAAGAGTGGTCCACATTTATTAAAGTACTTTGTCCACTATGATAGTAATTATAGTGAACCTTGAAAAAGGTAATAGTGGAATGGGGAGTGAATTCAATCCCCCCTAACAGTGTTGGCTGTGACACTTGACTAGGGAAATGATTTTCTATAATTATTTACATTACCAAAACATATCTATTTTCTAATTATATATTCACATAGCTTATTTTTTTATTATTAATTATTCGAAACAATTATGACATATAAATGATTTATAATAAATAATTATTCCATGATTTATGATTAATGATCTTTGACTAATTGTGTATAATTATTTTATCCTATGATTGTGTTATCATACATTTTTTCTTGTATTATTTTCACTTGTGAAAATTGATTAATATCTATTCTATTTATATTTACTCATTATATCAACTCACTATTTCTTAGGTTTTCTATCCCCATGGTTTGAATAATGGTTTTAAGTATGGTGTGTATAGGAAGTGTACAATGTGAGAGTATCATTGTGGTTGATATTGAAGATGTATTATGATATAAAATTATTATGTATCTATTATCTATGTAAAAAAATCCTTTATAGTATTTGGTCATGTATTGTTATGAATGTATTCAGTATTCATCTATGATGATTTTACATTTTATGTATGAAATGAATCAATCACAATAGTTTTTATCAGATAAAGTTTTGGGTTTTTTTGGATAATAATAAAATATAAATGTTTTCTAAATAATGGGGATATATATAAGTATGTGATAAAATTTTAAATATTTGTTAAACTATGGATTGTAGGGTTTTCATTAGAAATAAATACTTGTTTGGATACTAAAAAGCTGATGTAGCTATAGTAAACATAATTATAGGGGTGACAACTCTAAATTATGTGGATTGGGTAATAACTTATTCATCACTAGTATATAATGAGTGGTACTAATATTTCATGCTTGATAGAAATGTGTAAGATATTAATATGGGTTATTTCATATTTTCATTATGAACCACTAAAAATTATTTTAATTAATTTTGACCTTGAATGAACATGGTGAAACTTATGGTGTCATAGATTAAAAATATGGTGTCATGATTTTGGCATGGTATGAATTATTTCTCATGATTATATAATTACTCAAAAATTTTATAATTTATCCAAAAATTCATTTTGGTCTTAGTCAATGGGTGGATAGAAGTTGAATCATATTAATCGTGAATGTGTTTGTGAATGTATTAAACACCCTCATGAACAACTTAATAAAATTGGATTTGGGATGTGAAACATTATGGTTATGCTCAACTATCTCTCTCAATCTATAAATAGTAACATGAATCATGATGAACATCAAAATAGATCAAGGAATAAATAAATAAATTTGGGTTCCATTAAAAAGAAATGTGCACTTTCTTTTAGTGGTACCTATAATCAAAATATTATTGTTAAGTGGATAAATGATTTTGAAAATAGTATCAATATTTTATGATGCTGAGACCACGAGAATTCAATTGTTTTTATTTATCACATTGTAGGTGAAGCTGTTAATAGATGGACTCTAATCAAGAATATGATTCTATAGGAGGTGATTAACTCTATGATAGGTTTATTTTGAATATGTTTTTTTCAATGTATTTTTTCCTTGAACAATTCAAATGAAAATTGAAAGGTAATTCCTATCACTATAATTTAAGGATGTTGAATCCAAATATTCTTATGAGGAAATTTGGACAATATTTTTAATGAATGCTTTGGGTATTCTCATCAACATTGAATGAAAAACTATCTATTATTAATTTTCATTACAAAAAATCTCTAAAATTCATTCTCTCTCTAAGACATAATATATATAAAGAAATAATTTAATTTTATCTTTATAATAAAACGGAAATCATATCTCTCTATGTTCTCACGGTATTTGGGAAAAAGGGAAAGATGAAATTTCAAGGAAAATTTAATAATAAGTCCCCTCAATGAAAGATAATTAATCTTCTATCATGGAATAACTCAAAAGGAAATAATAGTGTAAATTTCATTTTTTGGTCTCGTATATTTTTAAATCATAGGAAATGATTTTATCGATCAAAATAAAGTTGAAGTGATATGAAGAGGCTAAAAAATTAATGGAATGGTAAAAACATTATATCCAAATGACCCAAAAAATCTATAATTATGTAAGTAAGATTATTAGAAAGATTTTGTAAATTAGTTAATGAATCTATGGTTTAATGATAAAAATTGGAATCACTAACCTCTTAAACCTTTATATAAAGGTAATTCTCATGAAATATAATTTTCTGAAGTGTGTAATGATAATCAATTGGTGAATGGTACACCTACCATCTACTACATAAATAAAAATATCTTATATTATTCTAAATATAGGCAATCCATTTTATCTGAATAGTTTTATATGTGTATCATGTCACCACCTCAATGATTAGATAATGAGTTAGATGAAAAAATATGTCATGGTATGAGGATCACATATCAATTATATATCTCATATCTGTTAAATTTCTTTCATAATTTCCACCCATTATTTCGTATGATTATCCAACTAGTTAAAATTAATGTGATTTTGGATATGGATTGGTTCTCTTTATACGTCTCATATCCATTTCTCGAGAACATAATTTATTTTTGATATTTTTGAAACAACCTATGATATTATTTTTGAGATAGGATAAATTTAAACAACCAATATAAGTTACTTATGTTATATGGTTCTTATTACCTATTCGTATGGGGTATATACATCAAATGGTTGGGGATAAAATAAAATTTTGAGATATTCTTAATGTTAAGGGAAATAATGATGTATTTGAAGTAGTATATCCTAGAGTTACCCTTAATAATTAATTTGATTTTATAATATAACTCATACCAGTGCTAAACATATTTCAAAGAATCAATATATAATAACCTCGATTAAATTATAATAATTGAAGATGAAACTCTAGAAAAATTCTTGTAAGGAATTATTACACACTATTGTGTCACAAGGTGGTGAATATATAATTTTTTTATGAATAAATATCACTCAATTTATCATTTAAGGGATTGTGATGAATATAAAACATCAATAATCACAACATGTATCGTCTTCTAAATAATTATTACTTTTTGGTCAAATATGTGGAAGTCAATTCTTTTCCAAGATTGAAATCACTCTGGATAACATCAATTCGGGGAAAGAATGTGATTATACCCAATATAACCTTCCATATTAGGTATTGTAATTAGGAATTTATAGTAATTCCATTTAAATTTTAAATTATCCCAGAAGTCTACATGTTAATAATTAATTCATTTTTTTACATTAACACAATTAGTTTCTTGAAGTCTTTATAGATTATATTAATATATATTTCTAGATAAAGGATGACCATGAAGATTAATTATATATTTTGTTTAGTACCATAATAAAATTGAAACATTATTACAAATTCATTGATTTTGAATTATAGTTTTATAATCATTAATTCTTGGGACATATAATCTCACTAAAGGTTATATTGGTTGATCATTTAGTGATGGATTTCATTAAGAAATGTCTAAGGCCAATAAATGTAATTGAGATCCACAGTTTTCATGGAATAGATGAATACAATTAATCCTTTGTGAGGTAATTATACTATATTTCTAAACTAATATCCAAAATAACTCATAAGGGAGAAAATTTACTATATACATATAATTGTAAAAAAATAAGGTGATGAAAAAAGGATGGCTGGTGAAAATATTCTTTTTCTACCATTTATTAGAGAAGGGTTTTATATCTATAGTCATTAATAAAATAATTTACTACGATTCATCCAAAAGTATAAATATTTTTTGATTACTTATTACTAATGCCAATTGATTTGTCAATTGATAAAATTACTCAATTGAAGATTTAATATGGGTAGTAGTGTTTTTTACATTAAAAACATGAAAGCATGAAATTTATCATGAATGATTATATATATATACTGATCACAAAATCTTGATGTATACCTTCCCACAAGAATATTTGAATATAAACTAAAGGATATAGTTTTATTTGATTAATTATTATTACTACTCAATAAATTACCATCATATATAGTTGAACACACTAGTCTATACACTTTATTAGAAAGACTAGTATAATTTTTCATTATTAGGATTGAAATATGTATTATATTTAATGATATTTAGAATGTGGATCTCGAAATAATGGTAAAAGGGTATGTTTAATATCATTTTTAGATAAATTTTCACCCATCAATTTATGTGAGGATTAAAAAGGTAAAGAAGGAGGATATGGAATTGAAGAAGAATGTTAAAAAATTTCATAACATTAACCATGATTATAATGGAATGAAAAGGACTATGGAATAATTTTTTATCCAATAAAAACTATATTTTAATAAATTTAATTTTTATAAATCACATATCTCTTTATTTACTATTAATTATGGAAGGTTGAAGATGTATAAAGATATAAAAGATTAATTTTTGAGGGATAACATGGAAACATTAATTCTAGAGTATGTATCATGATTCCTGGTATGTTATAAATTTAAGGATTATAGATGCATTTATAAGGTGATGTTACAACCATTGGATACAATATAATGAAAATGAGAAAACAATACTATGGATTTAAACTTTGGGATCTATAAAAAATCTAAAGGGGATAATACTATTTTGGATGTTGTCAGTCACCTTATTAAATCAGTACATTTAATTTTCCTAAGAGAATATTTATATATTTATAATATTTCCATGATATATATTGTCGATTTTTTTATGTTACAAGGATTTTCACACTCTAATTTATTTTATCAGGATTTGAGCTTTACCTCGATGTTCTAGAGAAGTCTTGAGCACGATCTATATAAATTGTTTTGTTTTGGTATGACTTATCATCCACATGCATATTTTATATTGGGAGGATCATATAGACTATATAGAATGTGTTATCATTTCCTACGTATTTCAAAGGTGGTTAACAAAAACAACTTCCTCTTATCTTACTCTATTATAATAATAGTTCTCGCTTGAGGATTCGGATGGATCCATATGAATCCCTCTATAAATGGAAGTACATAACTCCAATGTTCTAGTATGAATTTTGAGAAACAATTATATAAGGGTATGATCAAAATTAGCAAGTGATTGAAAAAATTAGAACCTTTGAGCATCACAGTCGAACAACATTGAATCTGTAGATAAGTTATGTTCACAACCGTCAATTTGACTGTGATTTCAATGTTGGTGAAAATGTATTCCTATGAATACATCCATGAAATAAGCTTATAAAATTTATAAATAAGTTATATATAGTTCATAATTTATATTGATCAATTTGAAATTCCTGGTCATATTGGGTTATCTAATTTTCACTTGGAACTTCACACCATATATTTGTAAAGTTCATGATGTTTTCCATGTATCCCTCCTGAGAAAGTACATAGTTAATTATTCACATGAAATAAACTCAGAGGTCGTATGACTTAATAATTATCTCCATTATAGGTAATATCCATTGTAAATATAATATCAAAGAGCGAATGTTCTATGAAATAAGACCTCTCTCCTGGAAAATGTTTTGTGGTGAAACTATAAATTTCATGATGTTATGTGGGAACCCCAAGATGTGATGAGTCTAAATTATCATTATTTGATGGTATCAAAGTGATTGAATTTTGATGGTGAAATTATCAAATCTAGTATCTAATGAAACACCCTAATATTTTATTATATATTTATGTTTAAGAACTTTTTAGTTCTTGACAGACTCCTTTACACACAATTCCAGTTCAAATGAACAACAATATAATATTGAATATTTATTTAATGTGAATGTATAAAATAGGATTTAGAATTGGGTGTATGAATAATAATAACTAAATTATGAAAAATTATTTTTTAATTATATATAAAATGTATTAATTTTTTTCAATTAGATAGAAATAAAAAAAACATGTGATGTTAAAGAAGATATGCTTTTATATAAAAATTATATTTATGAACATAATGTGTTGTAATTTTACCTATTTAAATTAATCTATATTTATTATTAATTTTAATTAAATTTTATTATAATATATTCTGTGAAATATTTTAACATCCATCTACTTTTTTACATGTAAATTAATGAATGTAAACACTATTTTATTCTCAAAGATTTATTTCAATAAAAACAATTATATTATGTTTTCACCAAATATCATAAAATAAATTATTGAAATGTAATGATACATAATATTTTAAAAATGATAGTAAATTTGGGATAAAAATAATAAATATTATTTATTTAAATCATCTTAATTTTTAATCATTATGAATAGTAACCGAGGTAATTGTATTTACTATGTTTATTATTAAAAGGGGATAATCATGGGTAAAACTAAATTGATATGGGATAAAATTTCAATAAATAATTTATACAAAATATTTTGTAGAAATATCTCTCCAACATTAATGGACACCACCTATCATATATTAATCACACATAATGATCATTATATATCATACAATATATACAAAAATACCATCATGATATCCCTCACTATTATCTATAGGTCTTGGTCTGATCAAAATAACAACCTTAAAAGGCATAAGTTTTACGCCATGGGATGTTTTCCAAAGAAGTTGTATAACTCTTAACCTAGTATATTGATTTTGTTTTTAATTATTTCTCATTAAATTTTATTCACAAAAAAATATATAATAAAATGAATATCTATCATAGTATTTTATGTAATTATTCTAATTTCATAACCTTTACTCTTCACGTTTTCCATAAAATTTGAAATGAATGCATCGTTTGTGCATAAATGCAAACTACCACCTCACAAAGAGATATATTGTTTTTTCATCGTCACCATTCATGGTTGGTTAATGTAATGAATTTTATGTTTTATATTATATTTATGAAATATTTATTGTTTTATAATTAATTTATAGTATCTACCTCTTAATATTTAATTACCTTGTAAAATGATACATCACATGTGCAAACATGTGGACAACCACCTAGATGGAGCGATGTGAATTGTTTTGAATTTAAATTTCTCATAGATGGTAAAAAAATAAATTTAATAATTATAAATTATATTCAAAATATAATAATTATCATATAAATTTGAATTATTTTTTCCCTTTTCTTCCATTACATCAACCAAAATGTGGAAACATCACTTTTGTGTATATACAGACTACAATATCTATGAAGGGAAATAAATAATTTTTCATCAAATATATATATGACATATTATAAATTTTTATACTATAACTAAATATGTTACTTATATCATGATTTATTTTTTTGATATAACGAAAATATGATCAATTTGAATGTACTAGAACCAACAAGCATAAATATATATAAAAAACATGTCAATTCTCTCAAAAATTTCCATTTTATTCATAAATTGATAAAAGTGGTTAATTTGAAATTATAAAGGAATGATACATATTAATTCCTGAATTAATATGGTTTCTAAATATTTGTATAAAAAATATATATCCATTATATAGAAAATTAAACATGTTAGATGAAATATCATTCTTGAGGTAAGGGGTTTATGTTATAAACTCATTTCTATTGTGGGAATGTTTTTGCTAAATTTCCATTGGGTAAAATTATAAATATTTTATTAAATAAACCATATATATTTTATCCCGTATAATTATTACTAATTTTTTTAGTAGTTATATTTTCATCTCATTGGTAATTGAGATTATTGAGAAATTGTTTTTAATGAAAATCCATCATTATTTCCTTTTTTTTCAATGAATATTGTCTTTCATTTCTAATATCATAAAAATTACTTTATTTAATTTATTAACTATTAATGAATTTTTCTAAATGTTCATAATAATTTCCTTATACATTATTTACATAGGTATAAAAGGAATATTTTTGAAGAATCAATTTCTAAACAAGTTATTTTCATTATTTTTTCATAATTTTAAAAGGAATGTCCTATTTTAATGTGCTGGGTATGAACAAATTTTCCATTAATCATTAATATTATTTTATTTGAACCTTAATTTTTATTTTTATATGGTTATTTTCTTATAAAATCATTTTCTCTTTATTTAATTTACTTTTAGTTAACATTTTATCGAAAAAGGATATTTTCCTCATGCATTCCTTATATGGGTTGAAATTTTTTTGTGGTATATCTATCCATGTGAACACCATTTATGGATTTTAATTTTTCCATTGGGATATTATATTATGATAGCATCTAGTTTCATTATATTTTGGTTTTATGATGATGATTATTTACGAATGATTTTATGAAAATCATTTCTTTCCGACATGTTAATTATGTTATGGGAAATATATTATAAAAAAAATTCCATTCCATGGGATATACTATGATGAAATGATAAAGGGTTTATGAAATTTTTTTCCTTTCCAACTATTATGATATAATTTTTTGATAAAAAAATTACAATCTTATATGACCCATATGTATATTTTAAATTATGTGATGGTTAGGATTGAAATTATATATCCATCTAATATATGGGGTAATGCTTAATATTTTATGGAAAAATTGGTAATGGTATGGGTTGTGAAAACAGTTCTGTAGTGGGATCATTAATTTATATGGTCTTCTCAATAAAACCATCAGTAAGGAAATTAAGTAATGTCGAGTAAACCCAATACACTATGATAATATCCATAGTAATCCTTAAATAAGGAAATGATTTTATATTCTTATATATATTACAAAAATATATTTCCTATTCTTATGATATGTTTGTATTGATTCTGTTTTATTATTTATGATTCCATACATTTTTGGCTTATGACTTTGGTTATGATTGATCTTTATTTTAGTAATTGCAGTTAATGATCTTTAACTGGTTGTGTGTAATTAAATATTTTTATAATAATTTACTCATAACCTTATTTATTGTTATTCACATATAGGAGAAATGACTAATATTTTATATATTCACCCTTACTGGTCATTTTATCGCACCTAATCTTATATTTTCATTCCATAGGTTGTGAAGAAACTTTTTTAGTTGGGTATAACTAAGAATTTTACAATGTGTGATGATATTTATGAGATATATTGAAGATATTTCATGAAATACGATGAATATGTTACAATTCTCAAAACACACTAAACCATTACAGTATTTAGGGGTGTATTTTTTGATAAGTATTTAATATTTATCTAAAATGATGATATAATTTATGAATAAAATTTAAAAATCACCTCAGTACAACTATTTTTTTATTAGGATATAATTCTTATACATGTGTAGAATTTCTCTACTACCCATGTACCTTCTAAAACTAGTGAGATATTAATCATTTACTGATTAATTGGATTACAATATTGAAACATACCTATCATTGTAATTAAATATGTATTATATAAATAATATATAATTTTCTTATAAAACAGTCTCTTAAAAGGAAAAGGGTTTCCCAAAAATTTCAAATTTTTTCAGACAAAATCATTTTAAAAATTAGTTTTATTCATAATAAAAACAAAATCTAAAAATTGATTTATTTCATAATGAAATTTTGTGTGTGATTCATAAATAATAACCAAATTGAATAAAAGTCACAATATTTTAATGAGTAATATTCAAATAAAATAGGAAATAGTTTGTTTATAAAATATTATTTAACATTTTGTATGGAGATGATGTTTATATTTACTTTCAGAAGACATTTTTTTAACGAGGGAAATGAAAATTTCCTAAAAATTTTAATAAAAAAAATTATTTAAACATATATCATTGAAGAAGTAATAATTGTATCCTATGAAACATGGTTATTAAGAAAATTAATTTTATCATGGAAGGTAAATATATTTTGATATTTTGAAAGAACATTTTTTGAAAACCCAAATCATTACAAGAGAAATTAAATTTCATTTTCAATAAAAGTAAAGGATACTATAAAAATTATATTAGTTAATAAAAAATAAGGAATCGTAATATGATATGATAAATTTTTTTGGAATATTAAACATGGATATGGGAGAGAAATCACCACTAAAGGAGGATGAGAAAAACTCATCACATTATTAAAATAAATGAAAATATTATCATTCATGGAAATAGGTTTTTATATATAATTATTTTCCTCAGTGTGAAATAAGATTTAATATAAATTTAAATTAGAAATGGAATAACATGAATAACATATAATAACAATGTTCAATGAGAAACCTTATAACTCAATGAATATTATTTAATTTACCAGAAAATCTAGTACAAACAACATATTTCATGAATTGTAAGAATTACAAACAGTTTAAGAAGTTGTAAAACTATAAACCCCTATATTTAAATTTAATATACCTAATAATTTATTAATATGGTATAATTTATCCAACTTATTTAAAAAGAGTTCAATAATAATAATCACAACTTAATAAATGTAAATAGAGTTAACAAAAACTCATATAACAAAATGAGTACAAAAACAAATCCTCAAGAAATATATATATTTAAATTGAATATGATTTAAAATTAATAAATAGAAAATCATGATAAAATAACTCAAATATATAGTATTTACACCACATATTTTGAATTAGGAATATAATAAAAAAACATTTCTCAAATAGAGGGATGTTTTCAAAAACCCCATTCACTAATATATAAAATTCCATGAATTCAGTTTAAACTCTATTATAAAATTGTTGACTATAATAATAAATTATTTAAATACCATATTAATACTGATAAAAATATATAAAATTAATAGATAATTAATATTTCTATATTTATTAGTTAATTTTTATCCATTTTCACACATAGGGTGTCATTAATTTTGATAATTTTTACTAGTCTCATAAGTGTGTGTTGGGTTTTAATTCATCATAAAAATATTTCAATAATAGAAAATTTAATTTATAGAATTTGATTTCATTTATAATTACTTATGCTGTTTCAAATTCCTTTTATGGTTGTTCTATTTTTTATGTATAAAAATTAAATCGATACTAATCAAATTTTGATGATTCTTATCAAACGAATGGTGTATTTTTAATTAAGGTTTTTATTATTTATGTAAATGTTCCATATAAAAATATAAAATATACATATTTATATCATATTATACAAAATAATATAGTTACACTAGTCATGCATGATATAATTTCATATCAATTATTATTGAGTCGATAATCCAACCCAAACATGAATATACTATGATTAATGTATGATTATGAGGTGGTATAGTTTCCATATAATTATACCATATGCATAATGATTTTATTCAGTTTTCAGAAAATTTATATATCATAATTATAATGGTGTATAGGAAGAATATAATTTACATAAATCTATTTATTAGATTGAATATAATGTTTTCTAGATCGTATGCTTGCTTTGAACTGTGGAATTTTAGATGTTCTTTTTTTTGTTCACATCATTAATAGGGTTTAAAATTTAATATTTATAAAATATAATGATTTAATAAATATCATATTTATCTTTTAAACCTATCGATATAAACATTCATGAATGTTCTTTTGAAATACAGAACACAATATTCCATATAGGTTATAGTATATAAGTACACATGTATAACAACTTCATTTTCAAACAACAAGTAAGAAGAGTGATATGGTTTATCATTTCAGAGTCATTAATTTTCTAAATATTTTATAATTATACATTAAATCATTGTTTTTAGATTCCACTCTAAATAGATTACTAAATAGAACACGTTAAATAATAGAGGTAGACGTCCACTTGTATGAATAATTAACCATTTCAATTTTCATGATGGAAAATGAATAGATGGTTAATGGTTGTTCCATAATTAAAAATATCTTATAAATATAATTTTCATAAATATTTAATAATTTTGGAATTATTTAATGGATTTTCATGATTCATAATTATATATATAAAAATAGAAATTAGAAAGGAGTTGTTTGAAATTTATACCTCACTTATTGGATTTTCCCATTTTCTAAACGTGTTAAACCATTTAGAAATGATATTTTAACATAAAAAATAACATTATTTAGTCTAGTATTGTTTAGAAGAGTGATATATAGAGTTAGGTATAAACTCGGTGTGTTTTTTACTTAATGTGAGGAGAGTAGTGCACCTTTTATAAGTGAAAATGGATGAATTTATTTTAAAATACCCAAAATGTTTCAATTATGGGAAGTCATGATCGAGGAATGTGATGAATAATTTGATAAATAATTTTTAAGCAAAGTGGTATGGTTTTGAAATTCCTCAATCCTATATTTAGAAACATGTTTAAATCAAATTTTCAACTCTTTACCATTTCATTTTTAACTTCTTCCAAATTAGAATTTATCATAGTAAGAAGTTTTAATCTAAGGTAGATTGTAATTTATGCATATAAAAAAAATTGTCATTATTAAATAATTGTGTCCATATGACTCAATATTTTTAATCAAATTTATTTTATTTTATTTATAAAAGTGATGTGAAATAATTTTAGAAGAATAATTGTTTAATGTATAAAAACAAGTTTCATAAAAAATATAACTTCTGTTCAAAAATATAAAATATAGTTTTTAAAATAAAAAATATATATTTTTATAATTATAATTTCACTTATAAGATACATTTTTTTGTTAAACAAATGGTTTCATAAATTTCTTAAACATACCTATATAATAATAATTTATTAAAATTCAATGCATTTATAAAAAATAGTAAATTTCACTATTCTCCTTAAAAACAATAATTTCTCAACAATGAAAAACATAAATCCTTAGTTTATAATGTTATTTAGAATAAAAAATTCTAGTTATTTAATCATATTAAAAAAATTAATTTTTTAATAAAAATGTAAAATATAATGCAAAGTGATTTTTATAGGGATGCACCTTTTTAGAATACATAATATACTTATTTTTATTATCATCATATAATTAAATTAGTATTAAAATTTATTCATATAATCATAAATTAATCAAAATTTCATTTATATATAAATGGTGATCACAAATATAGAATTTTTCTAATAAATAAAATTTTCAAGAATAAAAATACCTTGTTAGTTGGTTTAGCTATATCAATTAAATTTAATTATAATTAAAAGAATACCTAATATTTCTTATAAATATATTTCAAAATATAGTTACTTATAATCTCACAAACTAATCCAGTGTAAAGGATTTAATTTTTAAAACATATCACTATTTTTTATAGTTAGGTGTTGTGTGTAAAGAAAGCTATCAAACACAGTATTTACTTATGGAAAATATACAATGATATCTCAAATTGGTATAATAAGTAATGATTATTTATGGTAAGATTTGTAATCCAACAGGGTGGAGGGTAATGGTATCTTTTTTTATTCTTAAATGAGTAGAGAATAGTAGTGTAGATGTATAGGTAGTGACAAGTATACATGAGGGTATAAAATTTAGGGACACATAGCATGTGTTCTTAGATAACTTCTTCCTTGAGAAATTAAGGATTGGTCGAGCCTAAATGTTTACACACATCGTATAGGAAAAGTCCTTATTTTTTTTATTATATCGCATTGATCAAGAATCTTATACAATTTTAACTGATGCTGATGGGAGATGAGATCACCATAGTGCAGTGATTCGAGGCTGTTTTATAATATTATAACATGATATTAGAGTTTATAGAGCCATAACATGGAGTTGGGTGAGATCAATATGGAATCTATATATATCTATAATCCTAGAAAAGGGGAAACCCATTAGTGATGTTGGAGTCGTGATTTGATGATTCCACTAGTGTCCTGGTGTTTAGAAAATTATTTGAGGGTTGGATGACAAATCATACTTAAATCTATTGTAATAAACCTCTAATGTAGTGTTGAGAATGTGACCCTATAAAGTATATTGAGTTCTTTTATTAGGAGACCTAGAAATCTATTGAGAGTTATATATTATGTTAGAACTAGGTATGAAAGATAGGATTTGGGTGTAATACCAATATCCAGTAGTTTGTATAAAATATCATATGTTTAATGTGGCAGTGTAAAGGATTCCTAGTAGTTTGGGTAGTTTTCTATAGTATTTGTGACACTATATGGAGGATAATTTTCATATATTCAGAAATTATTTTATATATTATTTATTAAACTATAATATTCAAATAAATCAACATAATTATTGATTGTAATGCTAATAAATTTAGGGTATTGGTTTTAGTTTTTCTATGATGGACACTAGTACAAAATACACCTATGTAATAAATGGGATTACTATATGTTGGTTAACATTTGGTCATTATTATGATGTGAGATGGAAGTGGGTATCGAGTAAGATGAGGGGTAAAAGTTATAATTGGTATTGTGAAAGATGATGATAATGATGACGTGTGTCTATGTGTGGATTTACATTTCTAAAGGATTTTATATGGTAGATGGGTATGAATTCATCTCAATATCAGCTAGTTTGGTTCGGTTGAGATTGTGTAGGTTATTGCTGTAGTGGGGAGTTCCACAAAAAAGATTTATTTGTGGGAATTGAAAAATAAAATTTAATTTAATGAGACTATTGTGTGTTTTTATCTTCGTGTTTTTGGAGTGGGGTGTGTTCAGTACTCTTGTTTGGGTAAGAACTGGTTAGGATTTGACTGGGATATACCCAGGATATGAAATCATTTGTATGAGAGGTTTTAAAATATAGGGATCATGGGAATGTAAATTTAAGTGAAATCATGGATCAGTCATCTTAATTCATTCCCCAAATTGGATAAGGGGTGTTATTTAGGTTTGTAGATCAATTCTTTGGAGTTTTCATTAGCTTGCGTTATGATTACTTGTGAAAATGTACATATGGTGAAATTATAAGGATGTATGACATTTGAATGTGAATTATGGAATGATTATTTATTAAATATGGAAAGCTAGTGGTATTCTAGGATTTCTTTTTATTCTTTAGAGGAATTGATGTTTTTGTGACTTATGGGTAAAAATTTTTATATTAAAAATAATTTCTAGAAAATTAAAAAAAATTATGTAATGGTAAAATTTCTTATAGCAAGGTCAGGATACACAAATATATAAGGTTCTTGAATTTTTTCAAGAATTATTTCCGATGTGTTTTTCCTATTTTTTCGATAATTATTATTAATTGATTTATTATGTATAAAAAGAGGAATATAATCTAGTTTTTCTAATTGAGTTTGTGTACACTAGTTCTTAACTCTCTTTGAATCCTCTATACATCATAAAAGATATACATCAACCTCTAATAGTTATTCATTCCATATATTTTATGGATTAACCATATGTAAATATATTAGTCCATATATGTTTATTATTATTTTTATTTATAGATTTACATTAATTTATTTTTTTATAAAATAAATCAACAGTAATTTATGGTTTATATATTTCTTATAATTGAATACATTTTGGTTGTAGATTCCTAAATTATATAATCATGTTAACTCACTGAGAGCGGATAAATTTTATTTTATATGATATATGTGTGACATGAGTTCTATGGTTTATGGGAGGGTGTATGGTTTTGTATGTGGATTCAGTAATGGGAATCAAGAGAGATATCATTATGTTCATCTAAATTAGAACCCTTCTTAAAAATATAATATATAATATCATTTTTTACAAACTAGAGAAAGGAAAAATAAAAATGGTTTCCCTAATATTTTTATAATGGTAAATCAAGGGAGATATCATTAATCACATAATCTTAACATGAGGACAAGGGTAAAAGAACATGATCATAACAGTGGAAACCTATACATTGTGTATCAAAGATCAGAATATATAGTCATGGCATAATGTTTAGCATTTCATGAGACATGAATCATAATAAAATCCAATAAAATTGTCCATGGGATCTTATCATTAACATAAGACATGAAATTGGGGCATAAAAATAAGCATAGAAAATGTTTTCCATATTAATAAAGTATCACTTCCAAGGCCATTATAGTTGAATGGGTTCACATATTAGATTATCGTAGTTGTCGAGGTTCACTCCCAATTCCATCATAGCAGACAATGTACCTTACTGAAATTTTTTTCTTCCCCATTCTAGTCCTTCATATCCAATTAGATATAATTTTTTACACTACACATTGGAGGTAGATATAGGTCCCACCCATAACATAATGGGAATTATAAATATTTGTTAAAAATATCATAAAACATTAATCAATTCATAAAACCAAAAAATAAATGGGTTTAATAAATTATCCATTGTATCATAACATATGAAAACTACATATCATTGCTATTCATTTATTTATTACCTCATAGAATAAACCATGAAGATAATTAGATTTAATAGGAATTTAATCAGGGTATAACCAATGGAATATAAGTAGGTTTCAAAAACATCTTGAAACCATAAACATATACCATTTAATGAAATAATAAGACTTTTACCATCACAACATATCCAAAATAAATAAAAAAAAATCCAAGGATTTCAACATCTATTGAAAATGATTTTTAAAAATTATTTACAATATTTATTGAGGTAAATAGTCTTTATAATTGGAAAAATAGTTTTGAAAAAATAAAAAAAATTCAAAATCATCTTACTTGAAAATAAACATGAAATATTCATGGAAATGATTCATCATGACAATGTAAAATTATATTCTATTCCTACATGTTAAAAAGAATGTATTATTTCATTTTTTTAGTAAAAATTCCAAATAGACTTGGTATTAAAACGACAAGATTATTCATTTTAAACCATTATTTATAATATAAAACATATAAAAAAATAGATTTTAAATGATTTGGGACTATCGTTGAATTTTATTTTGAAAAAATTTATATGCAAGAAAAATAATTTGATTTTGAATACATTATTAAATTCATTTTTTAAAAGAAAAATATTGTTTTGTTTTTTTTATTACATAAGGTTGAAAATGAATGGAAAGTTAGTATTCTCAAGAAATAACTAGTTGAGAAGAAAATTCATGACATAAATTGGGATTTATATTATAATATTTTACAAATTGGAAATAAAATCTTCCATAATCCTGATAAACAATGAGATTGGGACATAAAACTTTTATAGCTTTGGGAAAATTTTGAATTGTAATTCCCACAATACAATGGTTATCATCAAAATTAAAATTTTAAATATTGTGAATCAAATTGGATTTCTGATAATATTGGGATTTGTGAAAATATAATATCTTACCAAAGTCTTGACTTCCTTAGTACCTGTTCAAACCTCCTCTTTTTCAGTTAAACAAATTATATTTACACTAAAAATTTTTCTTAAAATAAATTTATGATAAAATAACACCTATATTATGAGGCGAGAGAGGCACTAAAGTGATAATTACAAATAATTGATGGACGAATGAGATTAGGAATTGTAAAGGGGAGAAGAGTGATTGTTGATATTTATAATGTAGGAAGAGAAAGCAATTGTAATTTTTGAAAATAAATAATTCCTCCAACATTTTTAGATACTAAATACCTCCAAAATGGACCATTTTTTAACCATTTAATAAACTAAATCTAAATATGAACATCCAAAATGTATTACATCTTTTTGGATATTTTTAACCCTTGTCTTTTTAGATTAACCCACGGTAAATCTGTTTTTACATTAACCTTGGTAATAATTTCCTATTATTTTCACCATTCTTTATGGAAAAACTTAATTTGACCTTATAAGATAATATAAATTAAAATGATCTCAAATATTAAATCAGTTTTCACAAATACCATTCACAAATGTGGGAAAAAATATTTAAAAATTAAACTCGTAAACCTGTTGAAAAATTAGATTTTCCAATGAGAAATTTTTCATAAGTATTGAAAGATTTAATATCTAAACTCAATATAAAATGGATCCTAATTATCTAAATTGGATTGATAAATATATAATTTATATAATTATAATTATAAAACATTTTAAATATATATATATATATATATTATAAAATGATTTTTAAATAAAGGACTTTTTAAAAAACAATTTTTTCACTATTCTTAACAAAAAAATAAACATTAATGTAAATTCCCATTAATTCAGTCAAACATATTTTTGACATTTTTCTTGAAAAAATTAACTGTATATTAAAACATAAATTTTCTATAAGTTGAATTATTTTTTTTATTATGTGCTCATAGTTATCAATAAATTTTTTTTTGAGGAAATATATTTTTGAAGAATATCAAGGATTTTCTAATACAAAATTTAATTTTTTATCAATATATATTATTTATATAAAAACATTATACATAATATTTTAAAAAAATATTACAATTTATACCAAAAAAATCAATGGAATGGTTACAATTTTCATGTTTAAATAATATTTTTAATAATATAATGTGGTTTGTTAAAACTCATGGTCACATGTATGGTATGCTAAACGTAGTGTTTTGTGTAAGGAAAGATATCAAGGGATTGTTTTTTATTTGAAATATATCATAATATATTTAGGTATTATATTCTAGTCCCCTTAAAAAATAATCTATTTCTATAAATTCCATCACTCCACTGCACATAATTGCAGCTAATTCAGCCATATCACATATTCATGTTCCATTATTAATTCCTCCAAATTGTGGTTTTGCCTCAAAACATTGAAAATTTCAATAATTATTTGTCATATTAGATTCTCTCTATGAAAAAAATATACTTTGGATACTTTTTATATGTAAAAATTTAGATTTTATTATGTTTGATGGATCATGTATGTACTTCCGCATTAGAGATACATAGAATACATCATTGACATAAAAGGGTTTTGGTGGAAGCTCTAAATAGTATTCTTCAGTCTTGATACAGTAAATTATTTATCTAGGGATAATATACCTAGTTCTCAAATACACTTTATATCATAGTATCATAACATTATTCTATTGAGAAATTTGTATAGTAAATTCTTAGCAATTTAAAATTTAGGATCACATCAATTATTATCAATATAACTGTCTTGTCAGCTTTGTACTACCCTTATGTGTTTCTAAATTATATGAACTGATTCATACATTTCATTATAATGTTCTAGTATCAATATCTTTCTTTTTCTATATTTTTTCCTACACATCATTGTTCTAAAAAAATTATTATATAGGTCTTCATATGAATCCATATGAACAATCAAGTTGACAATATTGTTGTATTAATACTCATCTAGAGGGAGGTGTTAATCCCAACCACCATTAAAATCTATACAAAATGATCTCAATGTAACCTCAAGGATTTTAATTATTCTCTCATAGTATCCATCATTCTGAGGATGATATGTAGTGCTAAAACTCAACATTTTAATTATTGTTGGATGAATACTTTAAAAAAACATTGAGGTAAACCTCAAATCCAGAACGAAAAAATATAATTTTATACTCCATGAAACATTAACACTTCCATAATTTATATCTTATCTGGCTAATCTAGAGATAAATATTATCTATTATTCATGACATCTACAAACATTGTGTGGTGATAAAATAAAACCCATATAATATTATTCCCTTTATTAATTTTTGGGAGTCCTAAGACAATAACCATGGTGATTTTCTCCAATTTCCATTCTGGTATGGGTAATTATTATAATATCCCCTATGAATTTTTTATATCATACTTATCTTATTGACATTCCAATAACCAAGATACAAACTCATTAATATCTCACTTTTTGTCATCCCACCATAAATAATCTTTTAAATCACTATACATGTTTGTATATCCTGTATTAATAGAGAATAAAGAAATTAGCCTCTTCTAATAGGTACTTATTTCAATCATGTATTTATAGAACACATACATGATTCTTGAACCATATCATTCCATCATGATAAATGTTAAACTCAAGCACATTTTATAATGTCTTTTGAGGTTCTATGTAATCCTTATGTAGCTCTTTTATCCTCAAATTCATGGATAGTTTAATAATTATTAAAAAATGGAAATATTTATTTCCTTACATTAAAATATAAATATATATCCCTTACATATGCAAAAATATTGATTTTTTTGTAATATTCATCATAAATGAACTAGTATAATGATTTCAACTCAAATAAACTACCACATTTCCCACTTTACCTGGGTGGTAATGTATTGAAGAGTCGTTATATTTAATTATCTATAACCATTTTATCTAGAAAATATTGAAACACATAAATGTGAATATATACATTAAACATTTATTATCAATATATATATATATATATCAAACTTTTCTACATTGATATAATACCTTTATATGTTTTACATTATTATTACCACATCAAACTCTAAATCATGTGTTGGGAATCCTTTCACATGAACAATCAATTTTTAGTATGAATAATATATAACGATGCCATTATACATAAAAATGAATCATAATCCCTTATTGAATTCTTAACTAATGTGTAATAACCTGGATCTACTTCCAGTCAATTAAGAATAGGTGCTGTAAAGACCTGACAATCCCATGGAAATTTTTTTATACATGGGATTTTTATGAGTCCGCGAAAATTTACGTCCCTTGATTTCGAGGCTTGGTGTGCACGGAATCAATTTCTGAAAGTCTGTTCAGGTACGTTCAATAAATGTACGAGCGAGTTTTTATAACTATTGAACCGGTATTCGGAACTGAAATCTAAGGGCACCGTTGAGCTCACAGTTCCGGTATTCACTTAAGGAGACTTTTACCTCGATGGCAGTTGGCCAAGAATAAAAGTTAGTTTTTGGGTTTTCTTAAAAAATAATAATAATATAAATTGTGCTAAACTTTATTTTATTGAGTTTCCATGTGAGTGTTGGTGGTTAAAACGTCCTCATGGGAGTTGGAGGAGGGACCACCACACCTTAACCTCCCATGAAAGGTTATGGTGGTGGGGCCCACCCAAGAATAACCTCCTATTTTGGGGATTAAAGTGGTTGGGACCACCCAAGGATGATACCCCTTGAACTCCTCATTAACTGGGGAGAAACATCTTGAACTCCCCACATAATGGTGCCACCACCCTTTTGGATCCTCTTGAAATCCTCTAATAAATTTTGGGCCTACACATATGAATTAATTATGTGGAGCCCCTTAATTTATTTTCCCATTTGAATTCGTGACAATTATTAAAATAATATAAAATCTATTATTTCTTTTTGGTTGGAATCTTTCATTTGGTGGGATTTGGGAAGAGGAGGGCTAGGGATAAAATCTCCCAACCAAGAATAAAAAATGCTCAATCAATGAAGAACTTTGATCCTCTTCGACTTCTTCCACAGACACCTACCAACGTGGAGTGTCTTCCATGAGCTGACGCAACTTGGGTTTGGAAGTGCTTGGCGGACGCGACGAATGACGATCCTCTTTGTCTTATTCTTGAAACTCCCTCAACAAATGGATAACGACCAACAAAGGTAGGGGTTTAAATTTTATCTAAGTATGATCTTTCCCAGTGTTCTTCCTTTCTCTCAAAACGTAGAATGAGGGTTGTTGTGCTTCATACTTTCAAGACTTTTGATACCACACTATACGCAGAGGGTGCGGGCCAAACCAACATGGCCCGACCCCTCCACCGATATTGTTTATGTTAAACCATCGGCATGGCGATGAACAATGAGGCGACGAAGGCGGAAACCACAAAGTTTGTGCTACTTGTGGCCTCCGCGATTCGCGCCGCCCCCACGGTGATCCGGTGCTCTCGGCTGAACACTGCAGCCCCGCGCCGGCCATGCCATCTGGCCTTCCAGATGCATGACCCCCGCGCGTGACCCGATGGCCACCCCGAACTGGCCGAACCGACCGCCCGCTGCCCGGCCGCCCGCAGGACCGCCCGCCTGGCCGTCTGCCCGGCTGCCCGCCCGGCTGACCCACTAGCCGCCCCCTGGCTGCCTGCCTGGCCCCCTACGAGACGCCCGCCTGTCCCCCTACCTGGCCCCCCATTCTATTCGTGCCCTGCCGAACCGGCTGCCATTCCTCAGCCCGCTTGGCCGAGCAGATACATGGCCGCCCTGTCGACATCTTCGTGTGATGCACTGAACCGACCACCCTGTCGGTCTCCATGTGTGACACCCCGAACCAGTCGGCCTCCACGTGACCTGCGCCTCCCCGAGCTAGCCTTCGCGTGGCCTATGCGCTCTCGGTTGAGCCAGCTTCCCGGCTCCCTCATGGCCACCGGGCTGAGCCGACATCCCTGCTCCCTCAGTCCCCCTGACAGATTCAGTTTCCCGACCCCCTTACGACCTCCCGACTGAGCCGGTGAACCGACCCCTGACCATTGGGCCGAGCAGCCTACGCGGCGACCACTGGGCGAACTGCCCCCGTAGTCCGCTAGGTCGGGCCCAGCGGACCGGGAAAAACCTAGCGGGCTGACCCACCAAACGAGCTGGGTTAGACCCAACAGGTCTGATAGGGTCAGCCCAGACCGGGTCGTCCCAGACCGGGTTGGGCCGGACCCGCACCCACTATTGACCCCTTTACTTTCTTTGGAAATATCATTGGCACTGGATGTCTATTTGATGAACCGTCAGTGCTGCTAGTATACTTAGAACGTGACAGTCCCATTGAGAATACCCCACTGGTGTTCGGGATATATTTTAGATACAGTCAGGTTCGATTGTACATGAATCCAACTGGGCCCCGGGACTAAAAGGATTATTACTCACATACCGTGCGTCCGATAGATGCGTCTTATATTGCGTTGAGACCCCTATGACATGGCAGAACTTTGAGATTCTTTTTCGTGGAAATATACGACAGTTGGAGTATTTCCCAGTAGCTTGTGGAGCTGATCCTTCCGGTGATAAGGAGACAGAGTGCATAGACCTAGTAGCTGGCTCAGACCTGACGACTGCTTGAACGATTCGAATCAGAGTGATTCGACTAGCCCATTGGGGAGTTCCTGGTAGATGGCGGCAGACCCATGGTAGAGGAGAATCGAGTAGTTGGCGGCAGACCCATGGTACTCGACAAGAGGAGTACATTTTCAGGCTATTAGGGGAGGCACCTGGTAGTTGGCGGCAGACCCATAGTGGGGAGCACCCCTGTGTGAGCAGGGTAGACCCACGATACCCGGCAAGAGGTGTACCTCAGCAGTCCAAGGTTAGTGGGATGTGCCTAGTAGTTGGCGTCATGCCCACTATACTTGATAGAGGAGGAGTTCTCCAGCAACCGTGGTTTCGACAATATAAATAAAAATACTAGTTCAGCTGAGTCAGTAACTCTTGAGTTTGCCTTATGATTGAGATGGATTACATGATAACAAAGGTATATGTATGGGAACATACCCAAGTGTGGTTATCTGTCGATTTATAACATTGTGGTTATTCCTTGTTGGATTTTGTGAGACCTTGAGGGTCTTGGGGTCCCTATATAGTATCGTTATACTCACCCCTGAAAGGGCTATGCCCGCACCTCTTTGTGTTCATTGTAGACGATGGACGACACTGACTAAGGCTGAGAGTAGCATGGCTGAATGGTACCCGGAGGTGGACCTTACGATGAGTTGATACATGGATGAGCCGGATGGATGTGGAGCACAGGGGAGGATATCTTTACCTAAACTTCAGGCATGGTTTCTAGATGGACAATCTTGTAGCTGTTTACTTTTATTTCAGTTGTACTACTACTTTTTAGTTGGGCTTGTATTCCATCCCCTTTTTCTTTTCATCACTCTTTTGAATACTGTTTCACATAGTGTTTTACTTCCAGCTCGTACTCTATTGTGAGTGTTTTCAGTTTATAAAGTCATTTCCTTCCCAGTTTTAGGGAATTATTCCTTTTGTGCTAGTCTCCAACCCCTGGCCTATGGAAGGTGGTCTTGGGGTAGTTACGGCAAGAGCCCTCGAGGACGGGTCATGAAAATTGGTATCAGAGGAGTCGGTTCTACCACAGAACACAGGACTCTAATATTTTTTTCTATGAATAAATAGTGTTTAGTGTACTGAGTGTGGTTTTCAGTTCTGGGAGTCCAGTATAGGTGTAGCGAGCAATGTATCCATAGAGTAAGGCCATGACTTCTGAATTCCCACTCAGTGCACAAAAACATTGATTGAGTGTGTGTTTTCAAAAGTTTTCTTTAAGTTAGCTAAACCCGGTCAGCTCACAAGGTATAACTTTTGTCAGTGTCACATCTGTTTCTTTTTTGATGCCTCCACGCATACGACCAGCTATTGTTCTGAGAGTTGATGGACCATAGAGGGACGAGGCTCCGTTGCAGGTCCCTCTTACTATGTTGGAACCTTCGGGTGGCGTACCAGCATCACCACAACCCGTTGGGAAGTAGTAATCACTAGCCACACTAGCAGGCGATGCACGCCGACTGAGCACATTGTACCAGTTCCAACAGAAGAGGCCTCCAATTTTTTTAGGTGAGATAGTTTCCCACATAGCTGAGGGCTGGATGGAAGTGGTTACTAGATTTTCCTACTTAATTGAGACACTAGTCGAGAAAATGGTGATCTTAGCTACTAGTATATTTTAGTGAGTGGCCATGAGGATGGTTTGTATTGTGATTATGCTTCGGTACGTTGACTGTTGCCCGAGATAGTACCTTTAGGTAGTGTGCCAGATATATCATTGCCCGTTGGTTAGTAGTTGCAACCAGTGGTACCGATAGAGGACACATATAGAATTAGTGCCTTACACGTGTTACAGCATCAGGTATCCCTCATGTTCTGAGGTGAGAAAGACACATAGGTGGCTGAGGACTGGCATGAAGAGGTGGCAAAGAGTTCCCTAAAACATTTACAGCTTCAGTAGGACACCGTTTCGGTAGCTGAGTATTCATCAAGGTGCACTGATCTTTCCTATTACTCGATGAATATGGTACAATCTGTTCTTCCAGGCTCCAAAATCTGAGCAAGGTGTGTTTAAATGACATCCCAGAAAGCACTATTTCTCTATGCATTCTTAATTATGTTAGGGTGATAGACAGATCCATTGTGGTTGAATTCTCATGGGCGGAGCGGATATATCCAGTGAATGTTAGCAGTGAATAAGCATGAAACTAGCGCCGATATCAGAGACTTGAGCGTGTAAAATGTTTCAAAAATAGGAAGTGTTAAGGACAGATGAATCTGTAGGGAAGCAGACATGGAATAAGAGCAAGGAGAGTAGCATGAAGTGACTTACTTTTTGACTTATTACAACCACCCCCTTATATGGAGCCTTCCAGGATCAGGGAGCTGGAGGAAAGGGGATGAGAGTAGATGCATGCGGTCAAGGAGTGCGACACAATGGCACTGGGAATGATTTCAGGTAAATTCTATGTATAGTACTAGTTGTCATGTCAATAGACATAGGTTCCAATCATTCCTTCCTTCCACAAATCATGTCCAATCCATAGAGTTTCCTGTTAAACTATTGAATTGACCCTCACATCTGGAGATACCTTTGGGAGGAGACTCGATAATCACACTTACACTGAAGATGTGATCTAAACCTTGAGGTGAGTGTTTCAATTAGAACCTCTTGGTGGCAGCGTCAATGGCTAACAACGTTAGTTTGGGTTTGGACTTGACGTACAGAGTTCACACTCAGATTGACTGTATTAGGCAAAAAAGGTAGTGGTTTCTCTACAACGTTTGAATGGGGAATTCCTTGTTTGGTGAAAAGGAAAACCCATGCAACACAGGATGAACTCAGGCATAAGAGGGTGTAGACGATCTCTCATGATTCAGCCAGACTTACTGGAGGTTCGTTCCAAGCTTCTATAGAGTTGCAACACCACAATCTTCCTTGATGAAGAAGGGGAAACCCTTGGTGTGATCGGAGAGATTCCAGCAGAGATTTCGGGAGCTAAGATAAAGGTTGACTAGTGCCCCTATCTTGAGGCTTCTAGAAGAAGGCGTAGGGTATGTAGTCTACTACGAAGCATCAGGGATTGGAATCAGGTGTGTCCAAATGTAGGAGCGAGAACTAATTGCATATGGTTCTCGTTAGCTGAGAGAGCATGAGAAGAACTACGCCACCCATGACCTGGATTTAGTATCAGTGGTCTTCACCTTGAAAATGTGGCGGAACTATCTGATGAGATAGTGTTTGAAAGTCTACTCTGACCACAATATTTTAAGGTATATATTATCTCAGAAGGACCTGAACCTGATACAGCGACATTGGCATGAGTTCCTCCAAGACTATGACGTCGAGATAGTCTACACTTTTAGGATGGGGGAACGTTGTAGAAAATGCACTCAGTAAAAGATCTGGTATACAGCTGCAAGGAGAGGCGACAGTGAAGCTAGCTGCCTTACAGATATCCATTGTGGATAGAGACGGAGCTACCTTTCTACTATCTCTTATATTCACCCCCCCCCTCTTCTTCAGTGACTCAGGGAGGCACAGCATGGGGATGCTGACTATGAGACACGACGTGTTCAAATATTAATGGGGCAGGCACCTCATAGATTTTATGAAGGTGGGGAGCACTTCATCCTCTTTAGAGGATGTACTATGGTACCAGTGTCACTTCAGAAGGATGTGTTGAGGGAGTTCCACTCATCCCCTCTAGAAGTACATCCAGGTGTGGTGATGATGTATCAAGACATCAGACGACAGCTCTGGTGGCCAGGTATGAAGAAGGTGGTAGCAGAGTTTCTCTCGATGCCTCACATGTCAGCAAGTGAAGGTAGATCATTAGGTACCAGTAGGCATGGTACAGCCTTTAGAGGTCCCAATATGGAAGTGGTATGGGATATCCATGGACTTCCTGACATGGCCTTCCACGTACATCCATGGGAAACGACTCGATTTGGGTGATCGTTGACCGACACAATAAGTCGGCCCACTTCCAACCGATCTGAGAGAAGAGCTCAGTAGAGAGCTTGGGATGCCTCTATGTGAAAGATATTGTGCGGATACATGGAGTACCTTATTATATTATATATGATCATGGCACACGCTTTACTTCCCGACTATGGAAGGGGTTACCCGAAGCGTTCAGGACGCATCTTCATCTGAGCACTGCCTTCCATCCTCAAACCGATGGTCAGACTAAGGGGACCATTCAGACCCTCAAGGACATGCTACGTGTCGGTTTCCTCGACATTTTTTTGTAGACGGGAGGATCACTTAGCATTTGTAGAGTTTTTCTAAAACAATGGCTATCACTCCACCATAGGGATGGCACCCTTTGGGGTGTTATACGAGCGACCATGAAGATCACCCTTGTGCTGGACAGACCCTGAGGAGTCTGCACTAGTGCAACCAGAGATGGTACGAGCAACCACGGAGAAGTTACATATCATTCAGGAGCGGATGAAGACTGCATAGAGTATGAAGAAGTCAAATGCTGACCGGAGACGGAGACCTCTAGAGTTTGAGGATGGTGACCACCACTTTCTATGGGTCTCGCCTCGACGAGGTCTACAGAGATTTGGCCGAGGGGGAAAGTTATCTCTGAGATTTATCAGACCTTTCCAGGTCCTCAGTAGTGTAGGAAATGTGGCTTACCATCTGGCTCTTCAACCTCAGTTTCACCTGGTGAACAATGTCTTCCACGCATCTCAGCTGAGGAATTACGTGCATGATCCTTCTCACGTCATCGACGATGGAGATTCGGATGTCGATGATGGGGCGAAATTCACGGAGGTTCCAGTGGAGATTGAGGATCGACAGGAGTAGGTCCTACGTAGATGGTCATTACCTCTAGTGTTCATTCACTGGCAGCACAAGAACCTCCAAGAGAGCACATGGGAGAAGGAGGCTCAAATGCATGCTCAGTACACCCACTTTTTCCCATAGTTCATGTTGTTGTTTATGGGGACGTAAAGACATGATGTGGGGAGAATTTTAAGACCCAGAAATCCTGTGAAGTTTTTTTATACATGGGAATTTTATTAGTCCATGAAAATTTTCGGCACTTGATACCATGGCCCGGTGTCCCCAGAATCAATTTCTGATGTTTTTTTTCGAGTACGTTTTGTAAACGTATGAGCAGGTTTTTATAAATTTTGAACCAGTGCTGGGAACTGAAATCTGAGGGCACCTTTGAACTCACAGCGCCAGTATTATCTTAAGGAGACATTCATCTCGATGATAGTTGATCAAGAATAAAAGTTAGTTAATGGGTTTTCTTAAAAAAATAATAAAAAAATAAAGTGTACTACACATTATTTTATTTAGTCGCCATGTGATTGTTGGTGGTTAAAACATTCACATGGGAGTTGATGGTGGGACCACCACACCTCAACCTCCCATGAAAGGTTATGGTGGTGGGTCCCACCTAAACATAACCTCCCATGTGAGGATTAATGTGGTGGGGACCACACGAGGATAAAACCCTTGAACTCCTAATTAAGTGGGGAGAAACCTCTTGAACTCCCCACTTAATAGTGCCACCACCCTTTTGGAGCCTCTTGAACTCCAATAATTAGTTCTTTTCCTACACACGTGAATTAATTAGGTGTAGCCCCATAATTTATTTCTCCATTTTAATTCATGATAACAATTAAAATAATAGACAATCTATTATTTTTTTGGGTTGGCATCTTTCATTTAGTGGGATTTGGGAAGTGGAGGGATTGGGAGAAAAGCTCCCATCAAAGAATGAAGAATGCTCCACTGATGAAGAATAACGATCCTCTTCGACTTCATCCCCAGAAACCTACCGACGTGGATTGCCTTCCATGAGCTGATGCAACTCGGGTTTGGATGTGCTTGGAAGATGCGACGAATGTCGATCCTCTCCGCCTTCTTCCTGCAACTTCGTCAACGAATGACGAATGGCTAAAAGAAGGTAGGGGTTTAAATTTTATTTAAGTATGATCTTTTCCCAATGTTCTTCTTTTCTCTCAAAATGAAGAATGTGGGTTGTTATGCTTCATATATGAAAGCCTTTTGATACCACGCTAAACGCGTAGGGTGCGGGCCAAACAGACATGGCCCGACCCCTCCGCCGATCTTGTTTATGTTGAACCATCGGCAAGGCGATGAACAGTGAGGAAAAGAAGGTGGAAACGAAAAAGGTCGTGCCACCCATGGCCTCTGCGATTCGCGTCGTCCCCGTGGTGATCCGGTGCTAACTGTCCAACATTGCCGGCCTGCGCCGGCCCGGCCATCCAGCTACCAGTTTTCCCGGTCCCCGCACGCACCCCACTGGCCACCCTCAACCGGCCAAACCGGCCGCCCACATGGCCGCCCGCCAGCTGCCCCCTTGGCCGCCCCCTGGCCACCCCCCTGGCCACCCGCGCTGGTCGCGCCCTACCAAACCGGCCGCCCACCCTCGGCCCGCCTGGCCGAGCCGCTACCCAGCCACCCTGCCGTCCTCTGCACGCGCCCCAAACCGGCCGCCCTGCCGGCCTTCGTGATACGCGCCACCATGAGCTGGCCTCCGCGCGACCCGCGTGCTCACTACCGAGCTGGTGTCCCAGCTCCCTCATGGCCACCCGGATGATCTGGCATCCTGACTCCCTTGTGGCCACCCGGCAGAGCCGGTGTCTAGTCCTCCTGGCGTCCTTCGGGCCGAGTCAGCGAACCGGCCCTGACCGTCGGGCCGCGCCACCTACGCGGCGACCACCGAGCCGAACTGCCCCTGCAGTCCGCTATGCAGGTCCCAGTGGCACAGGCCAAACCTAGTGGGATTGTAACAGCCCAAGATTTTATAAAAAAATATTCTTTTCAATTTTATTAAAATCTTGTGTTGTACGCTACACCAAAAGGAGCTTGCACAACACGCATCCTTGACTTGCCTTGCATTACACGCAATCACGACCTTCCTCGATAGCGTGTGTAATACGCAATACCGAGTTTCACTAAACAATGATATGCTATTAAAACTAGCCGTTATGAATAGTAATAACCACTTTTTAAAACTCTGTAAATCTTATTTTTCAAAATGAACTTCATTTTTGGATTCGGAGTATCGAATTTAGCCTAAGGTGAAATTTTGGTACTTTTCGGATAACTTTCATATTCTGATGAATAGTGAAAATTACTAAATTATAATTAAAAACAACTTTTTTAATCGAATTGATTAATAGTGATAAATTATTAATTTGAGTGGTTTTAAAGTATATTTAGAATATATTTTTACAATTTAATACAATTTTGGTCATTGGATGTTATTTCACATTTAAACCAGACATAATCAAGTGTCAATCTTTTGATAGATATTGTTTCTTTAAAACACGCTATTTGTTTTAACAGCGGGATTTAATTATAAAATTAATTAATGAAAATTCTATGATATGAATTTGGTAAAATAGACTTCATTTTTGAATTCGGAATATGAAATATAGCTTAGGATGAAATTTTGGCATTGTTCTGAAAAACATCAATTTTTGATGAATAGTGAAACTACTAAGTGGTAGGTTAAAAACTGAATTTTGCATAAAACTTAATTTTACCGCTTCTGTGAATGGAATTTCGAAAATCTGACAGACACGGTTGATATCAGTAAGTAAAATGTGGTTCAATGAGATAAAAATAATTTTTGGTGAATAGTAACTTTTTACTTTTTTTACCGCGGTTAATAGTAAATAGGGTAACTAAGGGTAAATATGATATTAATATTACCCTAACACATGTCCTAATTCTATTGGACAAGTGTAATTCGACCAAAAACAAACTTAGGAATAAAATATGACCATTTAGGCCCACTTGGATTAGATTAGGACATTTATTATTATTTAATTTAAAGAAGAGTTAAAAGAGTTAAAATCAATGCTTATTTACTAAAACATTTTTAATATAGGGTTATACATAAGATAAATTCGATTTTAAATATTCATTAGAAATCTAAAAAGATTTTCTACATAATGGTATTTTATTTGTAATTTTTAGACATCAAATAATTTAATTTATTTATGACACAATGATGATGCAGTAATTATCTTATTAATGAAATATTGACATAATTGATGTTATAAACACCAAAATAAATGTAATTTAAGACTTTTTATGAATTCCACTAATTTTCTAGGTTACTATGATATATTAGTGTTGATTTAATCAACTTGGTTCGAACATATAATTCTTTTATGACTTTCACAAAAATCATATATCAAATAGTGTCAAAATTGACATAAAATAGTTGTTAAATCAAATATTATATTATTAATTGTTATTTTATTCCTAAAAATCTAAGGTTCGGCCAAATGACTTAGATAAGGATATATATATTAATAATAAACAATTTGGGGTTCGTTTGGCATGTTATAGTAAGTGTATTAACCATATAGTGAAAAAAAACAAAAAGACAAGGTAAAAGTTAAATTATTTAACTTAGAGTTAAATCTAATTGATAAGGTTAAAATAATACCCTAAACTTGTCTAAATCCTATTGGTTGATAGGATTTAGACCCATCCCCACTTTAGCTTCGAAATAAGACCCTTTGGAACCATTATAAACCGATTTTGACTTTAATATAAAATAATATTTTGAGATATTCCTAAGGTGCCCCTCTCCTCCCTTATAAAAGGGCACCTCCTCTCCCTCCTCCTCACACCAATTTGAGCACTCATGCTCGGCCAACCCCTGCCATTTTCTCCTCTCCACTTCCCTAGAATAATCCTAGAGGTCCTGGTCTTCTCCAAAGACCAATCTTAGTTCCTTAAGTGGAGGATTCAAAGAGGCGTTCCAAAGAAGAGGTAATATCCATTACCGATCTTTTCAATTTCTTTCTTCTTAATCTTCTTCTTCTTTAGTTGTTTCATGATAAAGTAATAACATAAGTATTACTTACATACTGATATGTTATTATAAATATGAAACAACCCTAATTCAACTTCTATCCATCCTACAGAAAAATGAAATCACCGCGCGTGCGTACGTACGGAATACCGTCTCCACGCCATGGTGTAATCTATTTTTCCACCATCACCTTACAAGGATGGGTATAATGGTGTAATGAGTAACTATATATGATTATTATGAAGTAATGTTGATACTGAAATAATATATATATGTACTCCAATACAATTCCACGATCATAGGAACGATATCATCACCCGTGCGTACGTACGGAATACCGTCTCCACGATGTGATGCGACTCGTTCTACATGATCTTCATTTCATAATGATTATATAAATGAAGTGAATGAATGAATATGGTATATACTACACTAATACCATTCTTTAAATGAATTATCTATAACCTAAAGATAAGAATAAGAATTTATTCGACAAAACACGCATAAGAATAAATAGTTATAAAGACCCGAGTAACAAGTAACAATGAAATATTACTAACAAGAAGCTAATAATATGACCATATATGATATCATATCAATATGTATGATTCTGGAATAAGTCAATAACATTATTTAAACCATTATACAGGAGATTCGGACACGAACAAAGCAAATCGGACCTAAGGTAAGGGAAATATCACAATCTCATTTTTATCCGAGATTGTTTATTCGTAAGTATTTACTGGGGTGTATTTTATCATCCACATCCATGTTTACTCAATATGTAATATTATTTCCATCAACCTAAAATTGTTTAAATCCATTTTTACCCTTCGGTGAGTTTTTAGTAATACGTATGAAAGGAATCTTTTGTCGTTTTTCGTACGAGGTACTTTTTGACTTTTCCGACAAAAGTACGAAGAATGTTTTTTTTAACTTATACGGCACGAACGGATTTCTACTGTATTATAAAGAATTATTTTCATGAAGCTTCCTCTAAAAGATTTCATGACTATTTTCAATAAAATCTCTTTCTTTTAAAATTGCATGATGTTTTGTGAAAAGAAATTGATTTTGAAGAAGAAAGGATATTTTCCTCAAGAATTCAATTCAAGTGTTTTATCAAAATTATTTTCCATCTATGATAATAAAGGGTTCTGTTTCTATCCATATTTTTACATTGATTTGACTATGTTGTGATGGAATTATGTTTATGAATTCCTTTATCTTATATGAATTGATTTATGATGTCATGATGTTTCAAGAATCCCATTTTTGTTACATGTGTTATGCGATGATGTATGTTTTATGATTATGTGGCACACATAAGAAAGGATTAATTATAAGATGGGTGGGACCTATATCTCCCTCCAATGCATTGGGTAATGATTTTATATCTCATGAGATAGACATGGCTAGAACAGAAGGTTATTTCGGTTCAGTGATACAGGACTGAAATGAGGAGTGAACTCGGTTCAGAAAGGGACTTTGTCCACTAAGATAGTCTTGGAAATGAGTCATGACTAACAAGAAATGATTTTCCATGATTATGTGTGCATGCCACAAAGTTTCAAGTTTTATGTTATGATTATGGGAATCTCATTTTCACTTCTATGATTTATCCCATGTTATGATATTATGAGCTCTTTTGCAGGTTAAGATTTCCAAAAGCTATGTTCTTATGTATATGATTTGATTGATATTTCTTTTGTTTACCCTTACTGAGAATTTGAGCTCACCCTTTTATGTTTTCTTTTCCCCAGGATATAAAGAAAGGTTTTTAGGTAAAAAAAAGGGAAGATCTTTATGGGAGATATTGAAGATCTTTCACCACGATTAGAAGATTATATTCCGAGTTTCCAAAGACACTAAACTATTACGGTCCTTGTGTGTGTGTTTTTGTTATGTACTAAGTATTCCGCAAAAGTAATGTAATGTCAATGTACGTCAGGCTTCGGGTCTCTATAGTTGGTATCAGAGGAAAGGTTTAGTCAACCTTTGTAAACTAGGATGCGAGAACTTTAGTGAGATCCCTAGAGATATTTCTAAGGTATGTCTAGAGATGTCCCTAAGGTTAAGTATACGTATAGGCTATAGTACTAGGATTACGCTAACGATCATAGAATTAAACCTAAGATGTTAGATATTTAAGGTACTCCCCCTTTATTATGTTGTTTTCCCTAGCATGATTTTTGCCTCTCACACTATTCTTTTTGGGTTTTAGAAAATGGCTGGAAACAAGATGATTCACAATAATGGAGGATATGATGGACAATGGAATGATATTCTTCATAATGAAATGGGATTTGGAAGTCCAAACTTCATTATTATGCTGAATCAGCAATCTCACAACATGATCAATAAAGTAAAATTTGGTAAGTTTCCTGACTCGACTAATAAGAGAAAGATGGAGTTCCATGATGATCATAGAGGAAAGAAAGTTCAATTTCCCCTATGTAAATCATGTGGGAAGAGGCATCAAGGAGAATGTTTCAAGGGAACTGGAAGATGCTTTGGGTGTGGAAAAGAAGGACACAAATCAAGTAAGTGCAAAGGAAAAGGGTCGGTTAACACCATGGATGAGGATAATGGTATTGCTACGACATCAAAAATGGTTAAGTGTTTTAAATGTGGAATGTATGGGCATTATGCAAACAAATGCCCTAAGGGAAAGACTCATGAAGAGAATCAGTATGGTCATATGGGTAGTATTTATGTGGATGATGATGAAGAGACTACAAATGATATGTGAGATGAAAGAATTTTTGAAGCTCGGTCAATGGTTTGAGAATGTAGTGGAATGATTACATGTTTATCATGTGTAATTTTGGAATAAAGAGACATCTATGGATTGTTACACTGTTGTCTTTCCTTGTGTTTTGAAAGTGTATGATTAATGTTACCAGTATCCATGAAAGGTTATTCAGATATTTTTGGAATGTAGATGATATGCGGAGAAAATTAAATGTTTGATAGTATTCATGAGCTCATGATTGATATAAGGACTAAGTGATATCATGGTTTGAGTATATAGAATTTTGAGGATTTTGGTATGTGGAAAGTGTTAACTTTTAACTGCACTCATGTTTTCACTAAGGTATTCAAGAGAATACACGATTAAGGACTTTGAATGTTTGGAATGTGACCAACAAGACATATCTTATGATATGTGGGGATCAACGACAGTATTAAATCTCTGGTAATCGTTGTCACTATATTATGAGAGTGGACTGCAGTATTATGTATAAGCCTAAAGATTAGACTGGATTATGTTGGACATAAGTTAGTATTGTTTAAGGATAGAAGATTTTCGATATTATTGATGGGATGTTATAGTAACGTAGTTTTAGAAAAAGGACAACCTGCAGGACGGGCGACAGCCCATCGCTTCAGACAAGGCTGTAGGAATCGAACCCACAACCGAAGTGCGACTGGCCTTTATCGCCTACCACTGGCCTACAGGAAGTCCCTGTTTAGTAGAAACTAGTTTTATTATATTAAGCAGTATGATATATGAAGTATAAGTCCATTTTAGGAACTATATATGATTAATCTCACTATAGATCGACTTATGTATATAATTTTTGTTAACCTTTTGTTTGAGACAGATGGAATGACCCGTCATTCTATCACAGGATCTGCTAACACTTCACGAATAACAAATTCATCTTCATTTATTTAAGAGATGAAGTGGAAATTGTTCTAGGCACGAAAAATAGTGAGATTGTACCAAAATAAAGAAAGTATTTATTCCAATTCAAATTTTCAACTTTAGGGAAATGATCTTGAAAACCAAAAATGTTGTCCTAGTGATCTTATACCTGATGAATCGGATGGTACCTTAGATCGTCACAAATTTATGGATTTGTGATTATTGGCTTTTCCATAGCCATGTTCTCTACCACTCTCCATCAGAACATGATGGTTAGATTTCTCTTCCATATCCATATTTTCACCTATGTGGAAACCCAATGATTAGTTTATTTGGGTAACCGTTACGTTTCATACTTTTGTTTTTAAATATTGGTTTTGATATTCCTTTTTACGATGTGGGTTTCTATTAAAGAAACTTTCGAATAGTAAACCATTTATAACCCCGACGAATTTCGAGGGCGAAATTCATTTTAAGGGGGGTAGAATGTAACAGCCCCAGATTTTATAAAAAAATATTCTTTTTAATTTTATTAAAGTCTTGTGTTGTACGCTACACCAAAAGGAGCTTGCACAACACGCATCCTTGACTTGCCTTGCATTACACGCAATCACGACCTTCCTCGATAGCGTGTGTAATACGCAATACCGAGTTTCACTAAACAATGATATGCTATTAAAACTAGCCGTTATGAATAGTAATAACCACTTTTTAAAACTCTGTAAATCATATTTTTCAAAATGAACTTCATTTTTGGATTCGGAGTATCGAATTTAGCCTAAGGTGAAATTTTGGTACTTTTCGGATAACTTTCATATTCTGATGAATAGTGAAAATTACTAAATTATAATTAAAAACAACTTTTTTAATCAAAATGATTAATAGTGATAAATTATTAATTTGAGTGGTTTTAAAGTATATTTAGAATATATTTTTACAATTTAATACAATTTTGGTCATTGGATGTTATTACACATTTAAACCAGACATAATCAAGTGTCAATCTTTTGATAGATATTGTTTCTTTAAAACACGCTATTTGTTTTAACAGCGGGATTTAATTATAAAATTAATTAATGCAAATTCTATGATATGAATTTGGTAAAATAGACTTCATTTTTGAATTCGGAATATGAAATATTGCTTAGGATGAAATTTTGGCATTGTTCTGAAAAACATCAATTTTTGATGAATAGTGAAACTAGTAAGTGGTAGGTTAAAAACTGAATTTTGCATAAAACTTAATTTTACCGCTTCTGTGAATGGAATTTCGAAAATCTGACAGACACGGTTGATATCAGTAAGTAAAATGTGGTTCAATGAGATAAAAATAATTTTTGGTGAATAGTAACTTTTTACTTTTTTTACCGCGGTTAATAGTAAATAGGGTAACTAAGGGTAAATATGATATTAATATTACCCTAACACATGTCCTAATTCTATTGGACAAGTGTAATTCGACCAAAAACAAACTTAGGAATAAAATATGACCATTTAGGCCCACTTGGATTAGATTAGGACATTTATTATTATTTAATTCAAAGAAGAGTTAAAAGAGTTAAAATCAAAGCTTATTTACTAAAACATTTTTAATATAGGGTTATACATAAGATAAATTCGATTGTAAATATTAATTAGAAAGCTAAAAATATTTCCTACATAATGGTATTTTATTTGTAATTTTTAGACATCAAATAATTTAATTTATTTATGACACAAAGATGATGCAGTAATTATCTTATTAATGAAATATTGACATAATTGATGTTATAAACACCAAAATAAATGTAATTTAAGACTTTTTATGAATTCCACTAATTTTCTAGGTTAATATGATATATTAGTGTTGATTTAATCAACTTGTTTCGAACATATAATTCTTTTATGACTTTCCCAAAAATCATATATCAAATAGTGTCAAAATTGACATAAAATAGTTTTTAAATAAAATATTATATTATTAATTGTTATTTTATTCCTAAAAATCTAAGGTTCGGCCAAATGACTTAGATAAGGATATATATATTATTAATAAACAATTTGGGGTTCGTTTGGCATGTTATAGTAAGTGTATTAACCATATAGTGAAAGAAAACAAAAAGACATGGTAAAAGTTAAATTATTTAACTTAGAGTTAAATCTAATTGATAAGGTTAAAATAATACCCTAAACTTGTCTAACTCCTATTGGCTGATAGGATTTCGACCCATACCCACTTTAGCTTCGAAATAAGACCCTTTGGAACCATTATAAACCGATTTTGACTTTAATATAAAATAATATTTTGAGATATTCCTAAGGTGCCCCTCTCCTCCCTTATAAAAGGGCACCTCCTCTCCCTCCTCCTCACACCAATTGGAGCACTCAAGCTCGGCCAACCCCTGCCTTTTTCTCCTCTACACTTCCCTAAAATAATCCTAGAGGTCCTGGGCTTCTCCGAAGACCAATCTTAGTTCCTTAAGTGGAGGATTCAAAGAGGCGTTCCAAAGAAGAGGTAATATCCATTACCGATCTTTTCAATTTCTTTCTTCTTAAACTTCTTATTCTTTAGTTGTTTCATGATAAAGTAATAACATCAGTATTACTTACATACTGATATGTTATTATAAATATGAAACAACCCTAATTCACCTACTATCCATCCTACGGAAAAATGAAATCACCGCGCGTGCGTACGTACGGAATACCGTCTCCACGCCGTGGTGTAATCTATTTTTCCACCATCACCTTACAAGGATGGGTATAATGGTGTAATGAGTAACTATATATGATTATTATGAAGTAATATTGATACTGAAATAATATATATATATACTCCAATACAATTCCATGATCATAGGAATGATATCATCACTCGTGCGTACGTACGGAATACCGTCTCCACGATGTGATGCGACTCGTTCTACATGATCTTCATTTCATAATGATTATATAAATGAAGTGAATGAATTAATATGGTATATACTACACTAATACCATTCTGTAAATGAATTATCTATAACCTAAAGATAAGAATAAGAATTTATTCGACAAAACACGCATAAGAATAAAAAGTTATAAAGACCCGAGTAACAAGTAACAATGAAATATTACTAACAAGAAGCTAATAATATGACCATATATGATATCATATCAATATGTATGATTCTGGAATAAGTCAATAACATTATTTAAACCATTATACAGGAGCTTCGGACACGAACAAAGCAAATCGGACCTAAGGTAAGGGAAATATCACAATCTCATTTTTATCCGAGATTGTTTATTCGTAAGTATTTACTGGGGTGTATTTTATCATCCACATCCATGTTTACTCAATATGTAATATTATTTCCATCCACCTAAAATTGTTTAAATCCATTTTTACCCTTCGGTGAGTTTTTAGTAATACGTATGAAAGGAATCTTTTGTCGTTTTTCGTACGAGGTACTTTTTGACTTTTCCGACAAAAGTACGAAGAATGTTTTTTTTAACTTATACGGCACGAACGGATTTCTACTGTTTTATAAAGCCTTATTTTCATGAAGCTTCCTCTAAAAGATTTCATGACTATTTTCAATAAAATCTCTTTCTTTTAAAATTGCATGATGTTTTGTGAAAAGAAATTGATTTTGAAGAAGAAAGGATATTTTCCTCAAGAATTCAATTCAAGTGTTTTATCAAAATTATTTTCCATCTAAGATAATAAAGGGTTCTGTTTCTATCCATATTTTTACATTGATTTGACTATGTTGTGATGGAATTATGTTTATTAATTCATTTATCTTATATGAATTGATTTATGATGTCATGATGTTTCAAGAATCCCATTTTTGTTACATGTGTTATGCGATGATGTATGTTTTAGGATTATGTGGCACACATAAGAAAGGATTCATTATAAGATGGGTGGGACCTATATCTCCCTCCAATGCATTGGGTAATGATTTTATATCTCATGAGATAGACATGGCTGGAACGGAAGGTTATTTCGGTTCAGTGATACAGGACTGAAACGAGGAGTGAACTCGGTTCAGAAAGGGACTTTATCCACTAAGATAGTCTTGGCAATGAGTCATGACTAACAAGAAATGATTTTCCATGATTATGTGTGCATGCCACAAAGTTTCAAGTTTTATGTTATGATTATGGGAATCTCATTTTCACTTCTATGATTTATCCCATGTTATGATATTATGAGCTCTTTTGCAGGTTAAGATTTCCAAAAGCTATGTTCTTATGTATATGATTTGATTGATATTTCTTTTGTTTACCCTTACTGAGCATTTGAGCTCACCCTTTTATGTTTTCTTTTCCCCAGGATATAAAGAAAGGTTTTTAGGTAAAAAAAAGGGAAGATCTTTATGGGAGATATTGAAGATCTTTCGCCACGATTAGAAGATTATATTCCGAGTTTCCAAAGACACTAAACTATTACGGTCCTTGTGTGTGTGTTTTTGTTATGTACTAAGTATTCCGCAAAAGTAATGTAATGTCAATATACGACAGGCTTCGGGTCTCTACAGGGATGACCTACCCAACGGGCCGGGTCAGACCCAACGGGTCTGACAGGGTCGACCAAGAACGGGTTGGCCCAGACTAGGTTGGGCCAAGTCGGCCTAAACGGGTCGGACCGGACTCAGGCTCACTACTGACCCCTTTACTTTCTTTGGCCATATCTTTGGCACTGGATGTCTGTTTGATGAACTATCAGCAGCGATGGTATACATGGAACGTGACGGTCCGTTTGAGAATACTGCACTAGAGTTCGAGGTATATTTGAGATAGGATCAGGATGAATCTTACAGCAATCCAACTGGGCCCCCGAGACTAACAAGCTAATAACTAACAGATCGGGTGTCCAATCGATGTGCCGTCTATTGCGTTGAAACCCCAATGATGTGGTTGACCTTTGTGATACCTCTTCGTGGAACTCTGCGATTGTTGGAGAATTTACCAGTAGCTCGTGGAGTGAATCCTTCCATTGACGAGAAGACAGAGTGCAGATACCTAGTAGCTAGATGAGACCTAACGACAACTTGACAGATTCAACTTGATGTGATTCGACTAGACCAGTGGGGAGAGCCTGGTAGTTGGCATCAGACCCATGGCAGAAGAGCGCTTAATAGTTAGTGTCAGACCCATCGTACTCGACAGGAGGAGTACCACTACAGGATATTAGGTGGGGCGCCTTATAGTTGGCGGCATATCTACAGTGGGGAGTGCATATGTGTGAGCGTGGAAGACCCATAGCACTCGATAGGAGGAGTACCTCAGCAGTCCATGGTTAGTGGGAAGCACCAGGTAGTTGGTGGCAGGCCCACTATACTCGACATAGAAAGAGTTATCCAGCAGTCATGGTTTCGATAATGTGAATAAAAATCATGGTTGAGCTGAGTCAGTAACTCTTGATTTTACCTCATAATTGAGATAGATTACTAAATAACATTTATATATGTATGGGAATATACCTAAGTGTGGTTATCTGTTGATTTCTTACATTTTGGTTTATCCTTGTTGGATTTTGTGAGACCTTGATTATCTCGGGGTCCCTACTGAGTATCGTTATACTCACGCCTTCACAGGCTATGCCTGCAACTCATTGTGTTGGTTGTAGATGATAGACAACATTGACTGAGGCTGAGAGTAATAGGACTGGACAGTACTCGGAGGTGGACCTTACAATGAGTCAGTACACAGAGGAGTTGGACGAACCTGGAACACTGATGATGTTATCTGTACCTACACTTCAGGTAGGGTTTCCAGGTGGATGATCCAACAGCTCTTTATTTTTCTTTCAGGTATACTACTACTTTTCAGTTGGGCTTGTTTTTAGCCCCCTTTTTCTTTTCAGTACTCTTTTATATACATCTTTACTTAGTGTTTTACTTTTAGCCCGTACTCGGTTGTGTGTGTTTCCAGTTTATGAATGCAATGCCTTACCAGTTTATGGGAATTACGACTCTGGTGCTAGTCGCCCGCCCCTGGCCTATAGAAGGCAGGCTTGGGGTAGTTATGGCATGGGCCCTATGTGACAGGTCATTATAGGTGCACAGACTAATATTATCTTTAGATTCTTATAATTTTCCTCATATTAAAATCATTAAAGGAACTTGGATCCCTTTCGAGATTACATGGTATGTGGGTTAGATAGTTGTGATATATTTTAGCCAAACCATATATAATATCCATCAAAATAAAAGAAAATTCATATCTGATTCACCATGGTTAGTATATCCCAATGTTCAATAGCCTCCTCTATTATTGATGGATCCATAAATATACCCTCTTTTTAAAATATATGACCCAAAATTTATTATTTTTAAGATAATATTTAATGTTTAAAAACATTATATAAAAATTATCTTTTCTTAGAGTCATTAGTTCAATCCTTAAGTAATGTTTAAGATCTTTATCGATATTTAGATATATGAAAATATTATAAATAAACAATAATGAACTAATGAATGTAATCTCTAAAGACTCTATTCATTAAAACCATGAAGATATTCATAGAATTGGTATGACCAAATCAAATCACAATATACTCATAGTTTCCATAGATTATTCATATTGTTTTCTTGTATATATCCTCTATTATAACAATCAATTTATAATATCCAGAGTGAGGGAATGTTTGTAAAAAATATTGATCTACACATAGTTGGATAAAAAATAATCAATAAAGGGTGGAGTATATTTCATCATTATTGTGATCTTGTTCAATTCATGATAATCAATGATAACTCACATAAATCCATCATTCTTATTAACAAAAAATAATTCCACATCCCAAGGTGACATAGTTGGCCGAATTGATCACAATTCAATATTCCCATGTTGTTTCTTCATTAATTCCAACAACTTGATCAAGGAGATTCTAAATAAAGTCATCACAATATGAGAGTCACCGGGTATGTTTTCTATTGAGTAATCAACTTCTTGATTTGGTTTAAAATAATGAAAATATTCTAGGAATAAATCATGGAACCCCCACATAATAGGCATAAAATCGATGTTGATTTTCTCCCAAAACATATATTGTAAACAAACCATTTTTTTGGATCCAAGACCTATAAAATGGATGTGATTTCCATTAGAGGTTTCTATTTATCATCATTGTTGTATACAATCAACTATTAATTTTTAATTTCAAAAGTTACATCTCTGACTCATCAATTTATTTCTCTTTAATTTAGTGAAATCCAATCCATTCCTGAGATGATATCCAATTCAACCAGAGGGATAATAATAAGATTTTTAACAATAAAATTCCAACAGTTGTAAATTGAAAATAATTATATACTTGATATTTGATCATTGTACCGTTATGGGTTTTTACTACAATTTCAAAATCTAATAATTTGGTGTATCATGTTCATACCCATATAAAATTCATCAGATATAATGGAATTGGTGGATACATAGTCAAATAAGACATTATTAGTTCTATAGTGGATGGTAATTGTATATTTCACCATGTTATTGTCATACCCCTCTTTATAAATATTGATCATTTGATATTTCTCTATGTATCTCACCTTAAAAGATTTCTAAAATCGACCATCATCATTAAACCTTAAATTTACTTATTAATTATCACAATTAACATTCTACATTCACATGAAACACTAATGTGTGGGTTGATAATTCTATGGATCTTTGTATCTACTCTAAGCATTAGCTATCTTTTTCCCATTACTTTAGTAGTTGATTTCTTGATGACTGAACTTACCAGAAATAAAATATTTTCTAATCCACCTAGAGTAATTTTACCCATTTTTCTTCCCACATCTTGATCATAAAGTAAATACCATCTTCTTCTCAAAAGGGTTTTTATATTTTCCTTTGAATTCATAATTTATCTTATTATCAAAACCATAATATTGATATTAAACTCTAACCTCCATTTCAACAATGATAGAATGTCAAAAAATATCTTAATCTCTATTAATGTCACCTATGGATAACTTCTATAAGAGGCATAATATTAATCCAATAATGAATTGATCTACCATACTTGCATGTTGTATGACAATAAATGAAGCAAACTTTTAAATCCTTGTAATATTTTTATCATAGGTACCAACATATTCATCATAATTTTACTTTTTTTGAGTAACACCATTTTAAAAATCATATGAAGAATATGGGGAAATAATTATTAAAAACAAGATCATGAACTAGTACCAATCCATGGAGTCAATTCCACTTTGTTCTTTCATATTCTTTATAAGATTCCACCACTAATCACTTTCACCTTATAAAAGGAGGACAACCAAAATGAGTTTTTCATGTTCCAAATAGTAAATGATGGAAAATAAATTTTTAGTGGTTTTGATCTATTTATCAATAAATATTTGATCAGAAGATATAATGAAATAAGGTAGACATTACCTAATGATGCTATCAATTGAATGATGTTCTCTCATTTTCTCATTTATAATTCCAACATGATTTATATATTGAGAAATTTATGTGATTCTATAAACATGATTTTTCATCTAGCTCTTATAACATTATGTTTCCCCATAGGAAAATCATTCATGTTCCATTACATTTAGCATTAACACAATTTATTTGGGGCCTGTAAATTGACTAAAACAAAAAAACAATAGTGTAAGATAAACTAATCATACTCTAAAACAGTATAGAAATGAAAAAAAATATGATATCTAAATCATTAATATTTTATATAAATATATGAAATTGTGGGCTTATCTAATGATATTAATGATCATAATATGTTCAAATCCTTCATTATCTTTTATAATGAAATTTTTATTTTACCAAATAATATTCTCTAGGAATGTTAAACTAGGTTCACAGTATAGCATGATGTTATATACCATGAAATGTTTTAGTCAACCCCTATGTGCCTTTTTTAAGTTATTACGTGTAGGTACCTATTTTCAAGATCCATTTTGAATTATATAATATATAAAATAATTTAAATATATTAAAACCATAGTTATTTCTTTTCCAAAAATTTATATATTTTCATATACATAGGATTATCCTATGGGTTCTCAGTAACATTTTACCATCCTAGTTACCTATGGTTTAGCTAAACCAATCATCGAATACCAACTATAGTGAGCAAGATTAACATATATAGAAATAACATCTTAATATCTGAATTTTCATTAAATTGCATTACATAAATACATGTTGATGGGTCGTAGTAGTTTATTGTCTTTGGAAACATGGATACATAAAAAAATAGTTCATAAGATAACTAAAACATATCCCCCCTAGTTTTTCATAATGAGACCCATTATTACTCATAACATATAAAATATCTTTCTTCATAACCTCATGAATGGAAACATAATAATGGGTGGGATCATATACCATGTAAGGCTATGGTAGATAGATATAATGATTCAAATAAGCATTTCATGATCATAAGGGTATGATAACAGAAGAATGAAAATTGAAGAACCATTCCATTTATATCGAAGAATATAATCTTGAGTCATGGAATAAATATTACATGTTCCTAATAAATAAATCACAAAAGAATTATATAAAACGGGCCATGCTAACATAACATTGTCATAAGACACAGAATTTTGGAAGAAACATATGAATTTAAACTCATTTCTATATTATTAAATGAATACATCCAAGGATATACATAAGGAATTATCTCACACCCAAAACTATCATAGTTTTCAGCGTTCACTTCCAATACTATCATAGAAAACAATGATCCTTATAGAATAGTGTCTAATACCCATTCTACTCATTTCTTTATAATCAGATATAAATGAATAAATATTCATTTGATGGAGTTATATGTATGACATGTACCATAATGAACATCAATAATATGTGTTACATAATATAATAGAACATTTATCATATCATAGCCCATGAAAAGAAATGGGTTTCCTAAAAAAAATTTCATATCATGAACTGTTTAGAATAGATGGGTTTGATAATCATTTCATCATATCATTAAATAATAATCTATGAAAAGAAGCAGGTTTTCTAAGAAATTCATCATGGTATAACCCATGTAAGTGAGAAGAGTTTCATAAATATCATGTAATCCAAAATATAAAACATTTAAATAAAGAATAATAATTATATATGTGGAAAAAATCCTTAATAAATAAATAATAAAAATGAATAATTCCATATTATATTGAATAATAATTCTATATATTATTTACTACATTTTTTCATTAAAATAGCCTTTTCACATTGAAAAGACATTTTAAAATAAAAAAAATTGAAAACCAGTTTTATTAAAAATATCTTTTGAAGAATATATTATAAGATTACATGCAAAATTATTATTCATCCTGGTGTAAGATTTCATTAATGCTGTATATATTAAAAATATCCTTTCACATGTTATATTAAACACACTTGTTTGTAAAAATATAAAAAGACTCACTTTAAACCATTTTTAGAATATTCATACATCTGTAAAAATGACATTAAATAGTATTAAAATAATTTTTGATAACATTATTATAAAACATTGATATAAAGAAAAATATTTTTCATCTAATGAATCAAATAATGTTGGGTTTTAATTAAAACAATTATTTTCGATTCATGATTATATAAATCCTGAAATTGAAATAAAAATATTTATTCTCAAGGGATAACTTGAAAAGAAGATAATTAATAATAATTATTGATAAGTAGGTTATAAGATTTAAACATTATAAACTTAATCATAAAAAATTCCGATAATTGAATATATTGTAATCTAAAAATCATACCACTTTCGGTATCTTTTGAAGTGAAATCCCCATAAAATATAGGATATCATCAAATTAAACGATTAAATATCATGAAAAGAAGTGGATTAATGATATAACATGTCAAAGGGGAATTATATACAACTCATGAAATAATATAGTTTCATAACATTAAATCTATTCCAATGAAGGAAATTTAATATGAAACAATAAATTACCTTTACGCCTTGGCTTCCTTGGTACACTTTCAAACATCTTATTCTATGGGAAACAATGTTAGGTTTGCACCAATAGGCTTCCTAGGTTTTTTGTTTTAAAAAACTAATGTCTGAAGGATGAGGTGTAGAAAGAAATGAACTGATTTGGGTAGTTTATGGCCAATGAAAAGGGTTTGAGGAGTTTAAAGAGAATAGGATAGGGCTATAAATTTTATATGTGTATGAGAGGACACACTTATAGTTTTTAAAATAAATTATTTCCGGAAAAGTTTTTATCATTCCAAAAGGCTCAATAATGGACCATAATCAAAACCTAAAAGAGATAAAGGTTATAATTATTACAACCCAGTAGGTATTTTACATGTTTTGGATACTTCATAAACCTTATATTTTTATTTTAACCACCATTAAACCTATTTTTACCTTAATCATTGTAATTAATTTTAACTGTATTCACTAAACATTATTGTAAAAAGTTATTTTGACCTTGTATAATAATGTAAATTATTCTTATGATGTATATGGTATACATTTCTCTAAATTCAATTAATATAAGTGGAAATGTATAATTTAATATAAAACTCACATTTGCGACAAAAAAATTGTTTTCCAATGAGAGAAATGTCATAAGTATTAAATTCATTCAAATAAAAAATTTAATATGAAATTGACATAAATCGCTTAAATAGGATTAATAAATATATAATTTATCTAACTTTACATTTAAGACATCCTATATAAAAAATTATATTTTTAAACAATTGAAATGAAGAAAATGATTTTTTCAATAAAAACATTATTTTTCATAATTTATAAAAATTATTAATTTTTTAAAAAATTCTAAAAAATTCACTCTAACGTAATTTTGATATTTCAATTAAAAAATTAAATTATATTTTTTGAAATAAATTTTTTTGGTGGAATATATAATTTATTTATTTTTCCAAAAAAGAAATAAATTTTCTTTGAGGGAATGTATTTTGGAAGCATATAAATACATTTATTAAAACTAAGTAATTTTTCATCAATATTTTTTCTTTATATGAATCCATTATACATAATGTTTTTTAATAAAATTATTAAAATTCATACCTCTATGTTTAACGAATTTGTGATAAGAGTCTCTTTTACATTATAATATTAACAATATATCATGATTTTTTAATACTCAGTATCACTTGTAAGGCATGCCAAACTCAATGTTTTGTGTAACATAAGATATAGAAGAAAATTAATTTCTTAAAAACATAATTTCATTAAAACTCGGGGTGTTACAGTTCATACAACATATACTATTTAATTTTTTGTATAAACCCGAGCCTCCAAATGTGGGGGGTGCATGCAACATGTGTTATTCCAAACTACATAGCTTGTAGATCTCAATTTTATAAAATTAATATGTAGTTATGAATATATAATTCCATAATCCAAATCCTTCCCTTAGGATATGATAATATCTTATATTTCATAGATACACATTGATCCACCTGGTTTAGTACCTACTAGCATGATTTTAGCAACCCTTTCCATAAAAAATAAATTCGCACCGTAACTTGCATCATCTACACACCCCAAGTTGTGAAATTTTAAACTTCAATCCATCATAATTTTTCCATCAACATCATAATACCTCCATATCACCACAATTATAATTATATAACTTCCAAATTCAATCCTAGAAGATAACAATATATCAGGTAATGTTATATGGTCCACAAAAATAGTTAAAACCCTCACTTTACGAAAAAACCAATGGTTAAACCCTCAAAGAAAGTATGGATAAATCAATAAAACAAAATTATGGGGAACCAATTAAGGCCATTTTTTCAATGAAATTTTTTTCTTGATATCCAATTATTGAAGAATTAAAAAAAGGATCAAATAAAAAATAATCATCTTGTTCAAAATTATAGGAACAAATTTAAAGAACCTTATAATTCAACATGGAATGATCCATGAATTGATTTTTAAATAATTATTTAATTTTCATCACAACTATCAAGAATTGTGAATTAACCAATAAATTCAATATCCCTATATTGATATCTGATCAATCATTGATGAATAAATATTTCACATCATTTTAATTGGTGTGACCAAGAACATCATCATCAATGAAAATCCTAATGGTATTTCTATAATATATACTCTATTAACCATAATCTGATTTGAGATGCCTCTTCCATGGGGTTGATCTCCTCCTCTGAAACTCTCAAGCATAGGCAACTAACACTAGAGATTGAATCTAACATGGTTTAAATAATGGATATTCTAGGTTTATAAATAAATTAGATAGAAAATAAATGAACCAATAATAATATTTAATTTATTCTTATATAATATTTGAAAGATAATACACTCTACTAAAAATAATGAATTTTAAAAAAGTTATGTCAAAATCAGGGTAAAATTGAGGTTATTGATTTTAGGGTTGTCTCAGTTTTATCATCTAAGTCACTAATTTGTAGATAATCTATTTTTTATGAAATACTAAATGCAGATGATATTTTATTTGTAATAATTTTAATATATCAACACTAACCCTCTAATTTTCTTAGAACTCCATGTAGAAACCATACCTTACTCTTGAAATATTATTCTACATTTTCCAATGAATTATACAAAAATTTCAGATTCCTTACATTTATAAACATAGTACTATTACTTTGGAATCCTTTCTTAATTTATTTCTAATATATGTGTTACCAAATGAAAATGAAAAATATAGTAACATAACTCTTAGGAAAACCTCATTAATTTCCTTATAAAAATTGGGGCAACCTTGTTTTATTATAAAAATACAATATAGAACAATTGTGGTCTTGAGAATTATTTTTCTTGGAAAGGAATATGAAACACGATATTTTATATAATATTTAATCCCATCATATTATTGCATGGAATTTTAATAGAATTTATCCATGCTTCTAATGATTCGGTTTAGAACCCTCTTACTTATACCAAATAAATATGTTCTTACCACATTGATGTGTAAGTATATACCAAAATCATAAAATATTTTACTGACCCAAATTTAAAGGAAACTATAGACATATGTATACATGTGCATATTATGAATAAGGTATATGAAACCAGTTAAAGTATTGTATTAAACTTATGAAATAGAAAATCCTCATATGATTAATCTTAGAGTGATAGATAACAAAACCACACTTCTCTATACAATGAATATTCTACATAATTAGTTAGTAGTCAGACCCATATTTCCCCTACACAAGGTCACATTACACAAGTAAGACCTCAATTAAATTATAATTATAACACCTATAACATATAAACTATATTCAAATTTTAAATTCATGCTCCTAAACAAATATAATCCAAATTCATGGAATATGATAACACATTCAGTCTTCATGCAAAGTATGTATCTCCAAATATGGTTGTATAACAATTTATTGAACAAGATTATCAATTTAAACAGAATTATACTTCTATTTATAGTAAACATTTATATTAATAATTAGAGTGTGGAATAAAATAAACAACTTAACAACTAAAATATTTAAGTATGTGATAAAAATTTTGTGAACAGTTCAGAAATCAATTAATCATAAATTAGATAAAATTTAGTAAAGTCATATGAACATCCAATAAATAAATATATATAAACATGTTTTATTTATTCATAACATGAACTCTTCATGTGGAAATTTATCTACAATTAGAATTAAATATTTAATATCTAAAATATAAACATTATATATATGAACTATTATTATATTCTTTAAATATTCATAATATCAAATTTTTAATATTATTTAATCCTCGATCATATAAATTTTTAAAACTAATTTTCTCATGGTTTAAATATTTTCTTTAATAAGGAATTTTAATTTTACCATTTTAAATTAATTTCAATGGATATTTCAAAATATTAAATATAAACACATTTATATATTTCATTTTTAATTTATAAACATAATAAAAGTTAAACATAATTTTTTTTATAAACTATTTATTTCAAAATTAAAATTCATACAATATAAATTTAAAATGAATTTAATATTATCATTTACTATTGGGAAAATTCATTTGGAAAATGTATCGTGAGGATTTAATTAATTAATTATGATTAATTGAAAATGAATTCATTTATAGACATTTTATAAATTTAATAAATATCCAAAGATAACTTTTTCCAGAATTTAAAAAAAATTTATAAAATAAAAAAATCAATTCATTTTTTAAATATATAAAAATAAAAATGTTCATTATATATTATTTTATGATACAATGTGAAAACTAATCCATGATTTATAACATATATCGAAATATCAAATTGCCTCTCTATATATCATATTTTATGAATGATAATGAGTAATAATGATATTCCCTTTGAAAATATAATATTCAAAATATAAAATAAGGATCCTTAACTACATTTAAATATGATACTCTATTTTCTGTCAATTGAATATTTTATATCGATAGGATTGTAATATATGACTACCAATACAATATATTATGATATATTGAAAAACCAAATGATTTCCTTGATTCACTTGTTATGAAATTCCATTTTATATCGAATGAACCTATCTTATCTTATATTTTGAATATCATATGGGAATATACATTTAAATTTATGTATTACATTGATGATATGCAGTATGACCTAGGAAATGACACTTATTTCATCATTTTTAAACATGATTTCATGAATCACAAAATAATGGAATGCTTCATATACCACAAATGGGTTTTGATGGATCTAACAACACTTATTCAAGGTAGTAGTAGATAATCAAACTATTACTCTTATGATCAATATGTTATTCAAAACCAAAACCATGTATAAAAAATTATGAACAATGATTACCATATAATAATTTTTAGCACTGTATTGATCTTTAGTAATAATTGTTGATAGAGAAAATTAAGGATAAACTAATAGGTTATTCCATCTATGATTTATCAAATCGAATAACTAAATAAACTAGAAGCATGAGATATAACCTCCTTATAAACATGATACAATTGTGTCTCCTCATGAAAAGAAAAATTAAGGGGAGGGAATCAGAGAGAAATATATGTAGTCTTGTGAAAGCTTTAAACATCATTATCATTGCACATCCATGAATATATAGTCCCTAAGGTCATTTTTCAAGACATCATGTGTTTTCACTTATGTTATAATGTGTATAAATAAATCAAATGTGGTCACAATATTTTTCAATACTTATCCATTCCATTATCAATGCAATTTACCTAATGAAATCTCTATTTATTTATAGCTTACATACATTCTAAATTAAAATGTTAACTTTTAACCTCAAATAACCATTATTAATATATGTAATCATATGAATCATATATTATGATTCATAGTGATTTTAAATATGGATTATTATATAGTGTAGTTGGCTCAAGATGAAGAAATATGATATCATAATATCTTATGAAAGGAAATTCCATACAATTGAATTGTACAATATTATTATATCATCACATAAAACATAGCCAATATACATTATATATTTGTTGGATTAATCTCATATCTCTACCAATATGATGATTTTATTTTGTTCTTAAACCTTCAATGATATTAAATATTTCAATACATTAATATTATTTATATAGAAAATAATCGCTAAAAATTTTTAGGGGATATTTTGTGTAACATGAGTCCTTTTAATCAACCTATTAATCATTCATTTACCTGTATGAGGTAAAAATAATTAACATGTTAGGTCACCATACACTAAAAAATAATGTTTATCCTTATAAATAAATAGCACTTTTAATGTTTTATTTCAAACTCAAGAATTTATTCTCATTTATTTTGTTTATATCTATGTTTCAACTTATTAGTATATTTTTTTTACTATTTATAACAAATATAATATCAAAATTCATATTTTTATATTAATTATAGAGCCTAAAAATATTTTATATTAAATATTATTTATCATACTCCAATTAAAAAGTTTTTATCATACTATCATAATGATTTAATTGTTTATAATCCATATTTTATCATTAAAAAACTAAAAAAATATCATTCCTTAAGGTATTAATTTTTAGTTTGAGATTCTATGTCAACTATATGATGTAAAACACTAAAATATGTATGAATAAAATATATTTTACAAATTTTTTTGATGATCCATAATTACTATTAGGGTAACTCAATCATATGTTTACAAAAGATCCAATTTTGATAACCATTTTCATATATATAATATATAAGATGTCTAAGGAATGTCAAAAATTGAAAAAAAAATAGAAATTTTTATAATCAAGTTCTTGTAAAGTGATTTCTTGGGAATAAATCTATAAAAACTCTTCCCGTTGTTAAACATTAATACAAGATTTACTACATAAAATTACACAATATTTAACCTAAATAATTTATATGTCTAGTTTATTTGGGAAATATGTACATTAAATCACAAATTAAAACATGGAATACAACATCATTTTTGAAATCATATTTAACATTGTCTCAATTCAAACTGCATGGGATAACCTGAATATATACATAAAAATGGATGATCTATAAATTTTAGTAAGGGAATAATAATGGAATAAGGTAAAACTTGATAGAAATTATTCATATCAATGGGAATAAAATGAGTACGAATCATATACATTATTGATAGGACATAATATAGCATTATAACATACAAGAAACATTTAAATGTGGAAAAAAAACATAAAACACTACATCATAGGTCAATGATATATTCCAATACTTCATAATGAACAAGGTGCAATAATGGAATCGGTTTCACCCCATGCTCCAAAATTATGTATCCGGATACTAAACATTACCCAATACATTGGGGAGATATAGTATTCATATCACACTCACCACTTTTATTTTAATCTCATGCTTAAGTGTGCAACATAGATCATAAAAAATGGATTCATTTTTCATCAAATATTATCCCACAAACATGGAGTTTTGAATAAATAAATGTAAATATCCAATAATTATTCATATAAGTGCATAAATTTGAACACCTTTGATAGAAATTGGGTATGGTATTCACTATACAATTGTTTCGACATAGATTATATGGTGAAATTTCAGCAGCATAATGGGGATGTGTGAATATTCATTGAGGGAATTCATGAGAGTGAAAAGGATCTATTATCATTTATTCATCATAAATATAGTATGGGGAATGTGTTAAAACCTATAACATAGTTATGAATTTAAAATTAAACGGCATAAATGAATAAGATTCGTGAATAAAGGGGAGAAATAGAGGTTCCCTTATGAAATTTTCGCAGCTAAACGACATCACTTAATAAATCATAAATTCGGATAATGAGAGTCAAATGGGACATTCATAATTTGGACTTATAATTTTCAATAATTGGGACATGTAAATACATATACCAAAATTATGAAATGGAGAATATAAGGTACAACTTAATAAAGAAACTTGAATAAAGATGGTAAAATAAAGAACCCTTACTTGAGTGTGTGACTCGAAAAGCATGAAAAGGAGATAATTGAGAGAAAATTATGAATTTAGAAGATTATAGAGAGAATATGGAAGATTAGGTATGGTCTCCAAGGATTATGAGTAAAGGGAAATGAGATCTTTGGTGGGTTTATATAATAAAATGGAGAGATTTCTTTAATATTTTGGATTTCAACTGTACATAATTAAATATTCAAAACCACAATCCATTCATGGTTTTTTCCCATGGTTTCTAAAAAAGGGAGTGTTTCTTATTATTTCATTAGTTAATGGGATGATATTTTTAAATTAACTCCCTTTCTTATGTGGATGTGAGTCCCATCTTTAAATAAATTAATTTTAAACTCTAAAATATATTAATGGTTTTGGAGGATTAATAAAAGCTTAATAAGAATTATAAAATATACATAAAGTCACATTATTTAAATTATAAAACATATATTTGTTAGAGGATACAAAATATAGTATTTATTATATCATTGTTTTTTCATTATGATGTTATAAAACAAACTGTATATTTATATGTTATTTAATTTTTACACAAAAAATTTGACTTCTCAGAAAATTATGAAAAATTCAAAATTGGATAATTTCAAAGTTCAGATTCCTAGAATAATATTTTTTTTCTAAATAAATTTCTAAATATGTGCGTATTTAATTTTATATATAATAACTGACATTTATTGAAAATAATGGGTTTTTTTTAAATAATAGAATTTTAACCCTAATGAAATATTACATCTAAATTAAAGGAAAAGTGTAAGATAATTTATATTTAATAAAAATTAATTAATAATAATATTTTTTTAAAATATTATTTATTTATAAAATAGGGTAATTGATCAAAATTAATTCATTATTTTAATTGAATAACACCTAAAAATATTATTCGTGTTTTATAGTATCAAAATAAAAATATATTCATTATACATTACAAAATAATGTACACAATCAATTTTTTAGGGTCTTGATACATATACATTTAATACAGTAGCATGAAACTTAATAGTAAGGTGTAAAATGGTGAGACTTTTATGAGGTAGTTTAGAAAATATGGTTTGGGTCTTGACCTCTCTGAGCTTGAACTTCTCCTGTAAACGTTTGTGCTCATGCGAAAGTTGTTTGATCACAGCTTGGGCTTGGTCAAGGGAAATATCAAAGATGTTATCTCACATAAAAGATCAGAGAAATGGTCTTTATAGGATACAAACCTATTGGATGATTCTATCACTTCCTTTGTCTGTGTGAAAGGAATTTGTTAAAACCCTCTATTTAAACATATCACGTGATCACTGTTTACCGGCTATATTATCAATGTAAATGACTCTTAATAGAATTTAGACTCCAATTGGATATATTAAAATAAAACACTTGAATGTGTTTTCTATAAAAATATTACATAATAAAACATTAAATCATAAGGTAATATTATTTATAACAGTTTGTCTCATTACATAATCTATAAAGATGGTATATATATTTATTTCTTAATGAACTCAACATTTTTAATATATATATAATATTTCTCATATCATTATTATTACAAATCATGAAATCTTATCCATTTTTGAGTTATTATAATTTAGTAACCTACTCATATGAAGTATATTTATACATATTAATTTTAATCTAATAAAAATTATCATACAAATCATATAAAATTAATTTTTTCACATATTTATATTAAAATATTTAAATAAAATATATTTTAATACACTAAACATTTATCAATGCCTATTTTTGGATATATTTTTATATATTATATAATACTGGTCTTTTAATGTTGATATATTATTTGGAAGGTTATACTTGTGTGGTGTCTATTTTATGGAGTGATTTATGAAAACCATTTTTGAGATATGCATGAAATATAAGATATTTAATAATATAATCTCATCTATTTAATTTAAATATATTTAAAGAATTATTATTAATTTTGTATAAATTTTATTGTATTTCAATTGCATCACAATAAATGTTTGACTTTTAAAAATTTATGACTAGTTTTCATTGAGTAAATGTTTATATATCAAATGGGTTATAACGTATTGATTGTTTATGAAGTAATAATTTCTCTATTTAATTTACCCTTAGTGTGTGAAACTGTTTCCTATTTAAATGAGTACAGACCATATGTAATGAAATATGATTACTAATATCAAGATCACTTAAATTAACAACTCATTTATCTTTTTTTCTTCATTTATTGATTGAATTCACTAACATATGATGATATAAAGGAAATAATTCCTAAAGTGTTTGTAGAAACATATAATTGGTGGATACCAATAGACACAAGATTCCATCAAATATTATTTAGGGATCTTCATCAGCTATTTGTAGATGTTAAGGCCCAGAATTATAGGATATTTTATTCATGTCTTGTATTATTTTTTAAACTCGTCATGTTCGATCCTATAAAAGGAAATTTTTTTGATATTCTTCTTTTGTATTTTAGTATTGAAATGGCCTTAAAACTGTTTAATCATATAAAAAATCTTCTATGAAGTTTAAATTGTTTTTAGTTTTTTGATTTTTCAAAAAAAAAATTGAATATGTATATCGAAACAAGTTCCTTATCAACAACTTAGTTTATGGTATGCACTGGGTATACATAGAATAATAATAACTATGGATTATGGATTCTATTGAGAAATTTAAGATAACAATTTTTGGGATAGTTCTATATCATCCATATCAAAAAAAAATCATAACATAATTTCAATACAATATATTTCCACATAGAATATAATAAAAAGAATGTATTTTCAGTATAATTTTCATATGGATATTTCTGTAAGCGATGAAAGAATGAGAGATGATATATACATATCTCTATTTATGATTCAAATCATGAAACCTGGCATGTTGTATAATAATTGAAATTTTATGTATCGTAGTAACTGATAGACAATATATTTATGTGTTATAGGGAATATAGTGGCCCATATTTTACATATAGATTTTAATTCAACATTCAAGAATATTTATTACATAAGATAACAAGAACCGTACTCGGACCATATATGTTTAGTGTCATAAGAAAATGGGGAATGTAAACAACTGGTTAGTAAAACATCTACATTGTCTCCTGATTATTTCTTCATAACTAGAATTTTTTACATATCTTACTTAATACCCTTACTCATGACTTGGATAAAAGAAACATATTAAAGGGTGATCTAAAATTCTAATTAAGGGTAAACCAGGGAATATCAAATCATAACATAATCATATGAGCACGGTATTTGAAAATATTATCCTATATATAAATGATAATAATATCATGTGATTGGATAATTCATCATAGTGCAATGTAATCCTAACAGACATAAAATAATACATGAATTTTTTTGGAATACACGAATAAGAATATATAATCATTTCATATTAGTGAAGGCTTATTGACAAGACCATCATAGCGAACAAAGTTCATTACTGAACTGAGATCACTCTTCGTTTTATCCCTGTATTATTGAACCATATTTACATGTTGTTCTAGTAATATCTATCTCATGAGATATAAATCATTAATTAGTTTTTTGGAGGGATATATAGTTCCAACACATCTCATAATGAAACCATTTTTACATGTTCCACAAAAACATAAAAACATTCACCACATCATAACACAAGAAGTAAAATGGGTTTCATAAACATCATTCCATCATAATTAATTTAGAACAAATGGATTTCCTAAAAATTTATATCATAAACACAATAAAATAATAGTTATAATAGGGATATAAATATAACCTATTTAAATATTTTTATCTTGGATGGAAACTAATTTTGATAAAATACTTGAAATTAATTCTTTGGGAAAATATCATTTATTCTTAAAAAACGTTATCCTTTATCAAAATGCCACAAAATTTTAGAAGTTATAATTTTATGTGAAAATATACTTGTAATATTGTTGGGGAATCAAATAGGAAATAATTTATTATGAAAGCGTAAAAATATATTCATGTCGTACTAGTTAAAAAACATATTTCTCGCACTTTTTCTATAAAAAGTCAAAAAGTACCTCATACTGAAAACAAAAAAAGCATACATTCATACCATTTAGTAAAAACTAACTAATAGTTAAAATTGAATTTAAAAAATTAAATATGGATATAAATAATATTATTAAATAAATATTTAGAAAACATGGAAATGGATGATAAATATACCCCTATAAACACTTACGAATAAACAATCTCGGATAAAAAATGTGATTTGTAAAGTTATCCCTAACATTAGGTATGATATGATTCATATGTATCCAAAACTCTTGTATATTGATATAAATAATGTTAAGGATTTATTCCAAAATCATAATCATTTTTAGGTTAAAATTTATGATCATATTTTAATCAGTTTGATAGTAACATTTCATTGTTACTCATTATTCAGGTACTAACTACTTTATGTTCTTATGCATGTTTTGTCGGATAATTTCTTATACCATTTATTCAATTATAGTTATATAATTTACATAATTTTGTTAGTATAGTATATATAATATTTATTCATTAAATTAATTTATATAATCATGCATTAATTAATATTATGTATAATGAATCACATCGCACTGTGGATACGGTAAGCCGTACGTACGCACGACTGACAATGTCGTTCCCATAATAGTTGAATAGTATTGAATTGGATGGTGTATACTGTCTCCAAATAAATATAATTTTATATAATTCATATATATATTTATTAATTACATCATTTTACCCATCCATTTAAGGTTGTGGTGAAAAATGGATTTCACTATATCGTGGAGATGGTAAGCCGTACGTACGCACGTGTTGTGATGTCATTTTTCATAGGATGTGTAGAAGGTGGAATATGGTTGTTTAATAATATTAATAACCTCTATGTACATAAGTACTACGGGAATTATTTATTTATAATGAAACAACTCATGAGGTGTAAGAAGAAGAACAAATAAGTTTGAATGAATTAGTAAATTATATTACCTCTTCTTCGACGTGCCTCATCTAAATCATCTCTTAGAGCCATAAAGATGGTATTGGAAGAAGACCGGGACATCTATAATATTTTTCTGGAAGTTGATAATAGAAATTTTTAGGGTTTGGTCGATATTGAAGGCTCAAAATGAAGAGAATAGTTGAGGAAAAAAGTCCCTTTTATAATTGAGGTGAGGGGCACTTTTGGAATCCTCAAAAATGTTAATTTATAACAAAATCTAACCCCAAATAAAAACAAAAAAAATTACAATTTAAAATATGGCCTGATATAGGGTTATAATATCATAAAAAAATAAATTTTAGAAACTTTTTTATGTCAATTTAAGCATTATCATTTTAATTAACACTTAGTTATTCTATTTAATTTTTAACTTGGGTAACAAATATTTCAATATTAAAAGGGTAAACTATTTACTTATTTGATGTCAATAAGACCATAAATGAATTATCTAGGGAATTTTAGACCATATAATAATTATTATAAATTTTAAAAAATGTTTTATTATTCTTAATTAATTTAAGAAAACCTTATTTTGACAAAATATCAATAGTATCAATTTTGACACTATTTATTTCATGGATTTTTTAAATATAAAAACAATAAGTGAACCACGGTCCAAATATTTTATTATATCCATATAGGGTAAATATAATATATAATTTTTTTACAATTTAATTATCCCAAATTATATTTATTAAAATATTTTTATATTATTTATTTGATCACTTAATTAATAAAATAATTACTACCTCATTTTAATGTAATTATTTAATATAAGTATTTTTTAAATAAAAATAATAATATGATGAATATAAATTCATTTTATTTTAGAATAATACTTTTAGTTGAATTTATCTTCTCAAAACCCCAACATTAAAAATTCAGTACTATTTTATAATATTTATGTTAAAAATATATATTCACTTTAAATAAAATAATATAAGTTTCATAATCACTTCTATAAGAATCCAAATGATCAATAAGTATACCCTTGGATGATTATGGTCAGGATATACTTGACCTATAAGGTTATTTCAAGTGTTTTTTCCTTTATGTGGTAATTAATATTTTAATAAAAATTGTATTATTGATTTCTCATCAATTGATTAATGTTTTCATCATCCATGTATAAGTCATTAAGGTAATTATTTATTTCCTAAAAATTTAAAATAAATTTTCAACATAAAGAAAAAAATTTATATTTCAAATGAGTATTTATAATATAATTTATCTTCTGTATAAAATTATATTAAAAATAATATAATTATTAAATTTTGAGTGAGACATATTTCACTTTTCATTAAATAAATTAAATTAAATGTAGAAATCTCATCCTAGTGGGTTCCCATTGATACCATTTCCACCCAATTACGTTTTAGTTAAAATTATAAGCATCAAATTATGTTAAGAAAATTGTTATGGTAATTTTATAATATTAATTTTACCTTTAATTACCTGAAATACCTTTTTACCGTGTTAATAAAATCTACCGAAGTTACTATTAATATTGCCCAAAAATAAACTAAATCTCTTTACAAAATATTAACCTACTAATTATAAATATGGAATTTATTTTTAAATATTACAAACATAGAAGTTGTAATAGTTATTTTTAAATTAATCTCGTGGTCTAAATGAGAAAATTTGTTTTAAAAGTTAAAATATTAAAAAATATTGAAATGTTTTTACATATGAATTTAACGTAAAATTAACACCAATGACCTAAATTATACAAAATAGTTAAAATTTATTATATTTATACTTTGAAACCATTAAATAATATAATTTTACAATATATATTATTTCAATAAAAAAGTTATTTTCAAATAAAATTTAGCGTATTTTTACAATTCATCAAAACATGAAAGTTATCGGAAAAATATCATGAATTTATCCAAAGTAAATTTATATATAGTTCTTAAAAATAACATGATAATTTTCTCATATAAAAATTATTAATGTTTCAAATTTTTAATATAAAAGGGGTTCTCCATTTAAATGTATAAAATTAACCTTTTTTAAAAAAATAGGTCTTTATACAAAAAATAGGGTTTTTTTCATACCCTATGACTAAAATATCAATTGGATTAATAAAAAATATTTTATTCAGAACATAACACATATATATCTCATTAATTTCATTAATTTCATTACTAAAAGTAATTCACTCAAAAATACAAATACCTAATTGATTTATATTTTTCATAAATAATTGATATCCAACAAATGAACAATGAAATTTCATAAATTAGTTATAGTTATTCCCACTAACCTAACGGCATGGCTATAACTGTAATTTTATAATATGGTAACTTTGAGGTTTGTTTAAACTCATGATTTTGTGTAAAGAAGTCTACTCAAAATTAAAAATTATTTAATGAAAATATTTCATAAAAACATCAGGGGTTACATTCTACCCTCATTAAACTGAATTTTTTCCTCAGAATTCATCACATGGAAATAAATAAATGATTTTAACTCTCCATCATCATATCCACAAGTTCCAATGTATCCAATTCACATTTTTTGTTCCCCCATATAACATTAAAAAAGGGATTGTTCTTGTTTCCTATAAATTTTTTGCTTCAATCAAGAATTTCTATATGTTGTTCTTCATAAGAATGATCTTTCTCTAGTGATATGACTTCTGATCTTAGTATATGTGAAGAATCAAGTATGTATTTTCTTAGGAGATATACATAGAATACATCGTGAACTTGAGAGAGATTCAGTGGAAGTTCCAATCAGTAATATTCATTCCCAACATGATCCATAATTTCAACAGTACAGATATACCTAGGTCTCAACTTGACCTTCTTTCCAAACCTCATTACTCTATTCCAAAGAGATATTCGTAGAAACACCTTGTCACCGACTCCAAACTCTAGGTCGTGTATTCTGTTGACAATATATCTTATTTTTCAATAATGAGCTTATCTTATGTTTTTTTAATAGATCTAACCTCTTTTGACATTTCATAAACATGATTAGGTCCTAATAGATTTCTTTCCCCAAATTCATCATAGTAAGTTGGAGTTATTCCCTTATTTTCGTAGAGGGAATCATAAAGATCCATTTGAATACTAGATTGAAATCTATTTTTGTATGAAAATTACACCAAAGGTAGGTGTTGATACCAACCACCTTTAAAATCCAAATAGAAATCTCTCAACATTTATTCTAGAGAATGAATTGTCCTCTCAAACTGACCATCAATCGGAGGATGATAAGCAGTGATGAAACATAACATTGTATCCAGATAATTATGAATACTTCTTTAAAAATTAGAGGTAATCCACAGATCTTGATCAGATATAATGGAAAGTGGTAATCCATTCAATATTACCACTTTACATATATCCTCGAAAGCTGATGAAGTGATAAATCATCTCTAATTTCAAGTAAGTGTGCTGAAATCATAAGGAAATGAACTATAACCCAAATAGTATTATGTCTTTTATATGTTTTGGGAAGTCCGACAATAAAGCCCATAGTGATCTTTTCCCATTTCTATTCTTGTATGGGTAATAGATGTAACATACCCTTACACATCTATCTCTAATACTTAACATACTGACAAACCAAGAATCTAGAAACATATTCGGTGACATCTACTTTCATGCCATCAAACCAGATATAATCATTCAGCTCCATGTATATCTTTGTGCTTTCAGTGTGAATAGAGAATGAAGAACTATGAGACTCATCCAACTGATACTTCTTTAATTCTGGTATGGGAGGGATACAAACCATGTTCCTAAACATGATTAGTTCATCATAATCCAAGTTGAATTCAGGAACATTTCCCACATTCTTTTGAATCTATTCATCTTTCTTCTATGCCTCCTTAATATTCACTTGTATATATGGTTGAGAAATTATTTTAGAAAGATAATATTTCTCCCCTTCCTTTAAAATTTCTAGAGCCATCCCTTGCAAATCCATAAATATTAGATCTTTTTTTATCCTCATCATGGATAGGCTAGCATAGTCTTATCGACTCAACGCATCTTCCACGTTGTTCTCTTTCCTAGGGTGGTAATTTATTGAACATTCGTAATAATTAATCAAGTCCAACCATATTCTTTGGCACATATTTAGCTCCTTTTCTATGAATATATAATTTAAAAATTTATTATCATTATAAATATCACACCTTTCACCATTAAGATAATTCCTCCATATCTTTAATGAAAATATTACAACATCTATCTAAATATTATGAGTTGGGTAAATTATTTTATTGATTTTCAACTAATGTGAGGAATAACCTATCCTATACCACTTCACATGAGAATACATCTCATCCCTGTCTTGGATGCATCACTGTAGAACACAGACCTTTCCCCACTAGAAGGCATTATGAGCATAGGTGCACTGGCTAACCTTATATTTATATCTTTGAAATTATCTCCACATTCCTCTATCCAAATAAACTCTTTTCTAAGTCAAATTGGTGATTCTATTATATAATAGTGAAAAATCATTCACAAAACATCGATATTATCCCTCCAAACCATGAAAACATCGGATCTTAGTTACTATTTTTGGTCTTGAACAACTTTCAACAACTTCATTTTTGATGGATCCACAGGTGTCCTTTATCTTGAGATTATGTGACAAAAAAATGAAACATTATGATGAAAAAATTCACACATGGTAAATTTTCTATAATTCTTCTCCTTTTTCAGGGTCTTCGGTAGAATTCTCAAGTGGTATTCATGTTCCTCCTTACATTTTGAATAGACAAGAATATTATCTATAAATACTTCCACAAATTGATCAAGATAATATGTAAAGACTCGTTTCATTAGATCCATGAAGATAGTGGGAGAATTATTAAGTCCACATTACTATAAATTCATAGTGTCTATACAACGCATAGAATGTCTTCTTCAGTATATCCTCATTTTTTACCCTGAATTCATGATATCTTGAATAAAGATCAATCTTGGAAAAGTATTGAACTCTGTGTAGTTGGTCAAATATGTCATCAATGAGGGTAAGAGGATATTTTTTCTTGATATTGTTCATGTTAAGTTCATGATTATCAATATAGAGTGTCATTGATCCATCTTTCTTCTTAACAAACAGAATAGGTTCTCCCCAAGGTGACACACTAGGGAATATGAATCCCTTATCAAGATTCTCATGGAGCTGCTTATTCAATTCCTACAACTCAATTAGGGACATTCTATAAGGTATATTTGAAATAGGCATAGCACCTAGTATGAGTTCCATTGAATACTCAACTTTATGATTTGGTGGAGGACCTGGAAATTCCTCTTAAAAGATATCATCACACTTCCATAAAATGGGTGTATTCATAATTTTGAGTTTCTCCCCGTCCATCTGAGATAAATAACCATCATTTATAGGAATAATGACCCCTAAGATAAAATTAATTTCTACTGGAAGGTTATATTCATCCTTTCATCGAAAGATGATCATATATTGATCTCGAATATGAAATGTGAATTCCCTTACTTGGAAATTGACCTGACCTCCATATAGAGAACGCCAATCCCTGCCAATAATCACATCAAATTACAATATAAGGAGCACAAGATTTTCAGGAAGCACATTCCCACAAACTTCAATTGTAGAAGAATTAAAAAAATTTAATACAATAGGTTTTCCATTAAGAGTTGTCACAGATAACATAATATCTAGTTGTTGAGGTAATACAGAGATACCCTTATAAAATTCTTCAGAAATAAAAGAGTGGGTGGATCCAGAATCAAATAAAACATTTCATACGTTAAAGTGTATGGTAGGTCTACCTTTTACCACTTAAATATCTTACACCACGTCGACAATAGTGATTTCATGTTACATTCCATATTATTTGGCCTTAAGAGTTTTTTTAAGTCGATCATCATCAAAACCCCTTAGATTAGAGAATTTATTAGCATAATGCCCCATTTTCTTGCACTTTTAGCATTAATGTGTAGGAGGTGCATTATGTGTATCCTTTTCATTATTCTCATAATTAGAAATATTTTTTCCATCACTTCAGTATTCAATAACCTGATGACCTTTTTTGACACCTAAAACATTTACTAGTCCTTTTATGGAAATTACCTCCATGTTTTTTTCACACATTGAGCATAACAGAAACCTTATCTTCTTTTCAGTGTGGTCATTATATTTTCCATTGAATTATATTATTGTCTTCTTTTCAAACCCATATGACTGATGGTTTACTAAAATCTCAATCTCAACCTTAAGAGCACATCGAACAATTTCCTCATAGCTATTGAAGTCCCTTATGGATAATTCCCTTAGTTGACAAGGTTTTAAGCCCCTAGTGAATCAATCAATTTTACTCTCAGGTTGAATAATAATTCCAGAATAATACCTTGAGAGTCATGTAAAATTTTCATTATACGTTCTAAAATATTCTACATCCTTTTTCATATGTTCAAGGAACCCCTCTCGATATTTTTTTTGCTGAAAACAAGGAAATTAGTTATTGAAAAATAATTTCTTGATCTAATCCCATTACCTAGACTCAATTTCATCTCTTTGCCTCATATTCTTGATAATATTCCACAATTTATTATCTTTACCTTCCAAATGGTATATTACTAAGATGCATTTATCATGTTTAGAACATTTTAGAATTGAAAAAATATTTTCAATGGTACTGATCCATTTTTCATCCACTAATGGATCAGAAGACTCGCTGAATTAAGGTGGACATTTCCTCATGAAGGATTCGATAGAAAGTCGCTCCATCCTTTGCTTTTTTAGAAGTCCGACATGATTCGTAGCTTGAGAATGTTGTGTTAACATGGCTACATGATTTTGACTTCTAGTTCCCATAACTTTTTTTTCATAGGGGGACAATCATTTCATTGACTATCACATTCATTATTAATGCGGTTCCTTAGGGTTATATACATTGACTAAAACCAAGAAGCATAGTGTTTGAAATTAAAATAAAAATGATAAAACCACATAATTAAAGAATAAAATTTCAATTTAGAACGCTTTAGAATTTATCATTGGTTATTCAAGAACATCTCTAAAACACTAGTATAAGATCGTAACCTATAATGAGATATATCCTTAGGGTTTTTACTAAGGTTATCTCATCCTAGTTTCCGATTGTTAATTATACCTTTTCTTTGATACCAACTACAACAACATATACCTTACATATTGATTTCAATTTAACATTAAAGAATATTTATTACATTACATAGAAAAAACCACGCTAGGACCGTATAGGTTTAGTGTTTTTAGAAACTGGGAACATTAACAACTAGTTCATATAACATCTACATTGTCCCCCACTTATTTCTTCATAACTAGACTCCTTTTTGAAATATCTTACTTAATACCCTTCTTCATTACCTGGGGAAAAGAAACATATGAAAGGGTGATCTCAAATTCTCACTAAGGGTAATCAAGGGAATTATCAATCATATTATAATCGTAAGAACATTACATTTGAAAATCTTATCCTCTATATAAATTATTATAATATCATTTCAAGGGATAAATCATAAAAGTGAAATGTAATACCAATTGTCATAACAAAAGACAATAAATTTTATATAATACACACATTAATAAATAAAATCATTTCATATTAGTCAAGTATCATTATAAATACCATCATAGTGGATAAAGTCCATTACTAAACAGATTTCAATCCTCGTTTCATCTATGTATTACTAAATGGGATTTACATGTTGTTCTAGTAATGTATATCTAATGCGATTTAAATCATTAAAAAATTCATTGGAGGGAGATATAGGACAATTAATATCATAATGAAACCATTCTTACATGTGCCACAAAAATATAAAAATCATTCACCATGGAATTACCCTTGAAGTAAAATGTGTTTCATAAACATCATTCCATCATAATTGATATAAAATAAATGGATTTCATAAATAAGAGTACATCCTGAAAAAAATAAAATCATATTTATAACCTTTATATAAATATAAATTTATTTAAAGAATGTCATCATATATGGAAAATCATTTAGAGAAAACACTTGAAATTATTTCTTGAGGAAAATACCCTTTCTTCTTCAAAAACATTTTCCTTCCTCAAAATGCCACATAGTTTTAGAAGAAATATTTGTATGTGAAAATAAAATTCTAATATTGTAGGGGGATATTCAAGGAAAAAATTTATTATGAAATAGTAAAAATAGGTTCATGTCTTACAAGTTAAAAAATATTATTCTCGTAATTTTTCTCCAAAGTCAAAATATACGTCGTACCGAAAATGACAAAAGGTTCCATTCGAGCTGTTTAGTAAATATTAACTAATGGGTAAATTTTATTTTAATAAATTATAGAATGATATAAAGAAAATTTTTAAATAAATATTTATGAATCACGGACATGGATGATAATTATACCCCAGTCAATACTTATAAATAAATAATCTCTGATAAAAATAAGATTTGAAAAGTTATCCCTTACCTTAGGTCGGATATGCGTCGTATGTATCTGAACCTATAGTATAATTATTTTAATAATGTTATGGATTAACTCCAGAATCACAATAATTTTTATGATACCATTTATGATCATATTTTCATCTATTTTTAGTAATATTTCCTTGTTACTCGTTATTTGGGTATAAACTTCTTTATGCTCTTATGCATGTTTTGTATGATAAGTTCTAATTCCTCTTGTTAGGTTATAGTTATATCATTTAAATAATGGTATTAGTATAATATATATCATATTTATTAATTCATTTTATTTATATGATCGTGATTTAATGATGATTATGTTGAATGAATCACATAGCACCGTGGAGACGGTAAGCCGTACGTACACATGAGCGACGATATCATTTTCATAATTGTGGAGTTGTATTGAAGTGGATGGTGTATAGTATATAAGAATAGATATAATTTTATATTAATAATATTTATTTATTAATTCAATCATTTTCCCCATCCTTGAATGGTGGTGGTGAAAAATGGATTACACCACGGCGTTGAGAGAGTAAGCCATACGTACCCACACTTGGTGATTTTATTTTTCATAGGATGGGTAAAAGGTATAATATGGTTTTTTCATAATAATAATAACTTATATTTATATAATTAATACATTATTTATTACTTTATAATGAAAAAACTCAGTAGCTGCAAGTAGAAGAAGAAATAAGTTTGAAAGAATCGGTAAAGGATATTACCACTTCTTTGATGCGCCTCTTCTAAATATCCTCATAGAGCACTAGAGCTGGTCTTTGATGAAAACCAGAACCTATAGAATGTTTCTAGGGACATTTATAATGGAAATGGTTTGTGGATGATCAATCTTTGAAGCTCAAAATTAATTGAAGAGTTGAGGGAGGAAGTTCTCTTTTATAATTGAGGTGAGGAGCATTTTTGGAAACCTCAAAATACTAATTTATAATAAAATAAAACACTAATTTAAAACCTAAAAAATACACAATTTAGATGATGAGATGATATGAAGTAGTGATATAATCAACCAATAATTTTTATACAAGTTTTTATGTCAATTTAATCTTTAACATTTTAAATAACTCATAGTTACTCTATTTAATTTTTAACTAGGGTAACTAATTTTTCAATATTATAAGGGTAAAATATTTACTTATTTGAAGCCAATTATAAAATAAATGAATAAATTAGAACATATTATACCATATCATAATTATTCTGTATTTTTAAAAATACTTTTTGATTTTTAAATAATTTAAGAAACCCATATTTTGACAAAATATCAAATGTATCAATTTTGACACAATTTATTTCATACATTTTTAAAAATATAAAAATAAGAAGTGAACCTCAATCCAAATATATTATTATATCCCAATGGAGTCAAATTAATCTATAAAATTCAATTTAAATAATAATTATCCCAAATTATACTTATTAAAATATTTTAAAAAAATTTATTTGATCTCTTCATTAATAAAATAATTACGACATTAGTTTTGTGTAATTATTTAATATACATATTTTTTGAAAAAAAATCAAATGAAATAATATGAAGAATTTAAATCCATTATATTTTATAATAATACTTGTAGTTGAATTTATCGACTGAAAATTCCAACATTATAAATGTTATACTCTTTTAAAACATGAATGTCACAAATTTATCTTTAAATTAAATAAAATAATATATGTGTAATAATCAATTATATATGCCTCCAAATGGTCAATAAGTATACCCTTGGTTGAATATGGTCGAGATATACTACAAAAATAAGGGTTTTTAAGTTTTTGGTCCCTTTGATTGTTATTAATATTTTCATAAATATTGTTTTATTGATTTCTCATCAATTAATTAATTTTTTCAACATCCAATTCAATGTATTTAAGGTAATTATTTATTCCCTAAAAATTAAAAATAAATTTTCATGATAAAATAAATTATATTTAAAACGAGTGTTTTTAATCGAATATATTTTCAGTATAACATTCTATTAAAAATAATTTATTTATAATAGTATTAGTGAGGCATATTTCACTCTTCTTCAAATATAATAAATTTAATGTCCTAATATCATCCTAGTGGGTTCCAATGTGAACCATTTAAACCCAATTAATTTTAGTGAATATAATAATCATCCAATTATATTAATACGTGTGTTTTGGTAATCTTATAAAATTATTTTTACCCTTAATTGCCTATTTTAACCTTTTACTATGTTGATAAAGTTTTTCGAAGTTAATAATCATATTTCCAATAAATAAAATAAAGATATTTAGATAATTTAGACCTTAGGATTAAAAATATGGAATACATTTTTAAAAATTAAAAACACAAAAGTTTTCATAATTAATTTAATATTAATCTCATTGATGAAATGAGAAACAGGTTTTAAAAGATAAAATATTTTAAAAGATTGAATTGTTTTTAGATCTGAGTTTAATGTAAAATTAATTCTAATTACCTACATTATATTAAATGGTAAAAAAATATTATATTTATACTTTGAAACCATTCAATAATATAATTTAACGATATAAATTATTTCAAAAAACAAATTTATTTTCAATTAAAATTTAACATATTTTTACTATTCATTAAAATGTAAAAGTTATCAGAAAAATATCAAAAATTCATCCAATGTAATTTTTTATATCCCTCTTGAAAATAACATATTTTTTATTTCATATAAAAAATTTTAATGTGTCAAAATTTTAATTTAAAATGGGGTCTGCATTCAATGATGTAAAATTAACCTTTTTTTCAAAAAACAATGATTTTAATGCATCAAATAGGGTGTTTTTCATACCCTATGACTAAAATAATCATTGGATGAATATAAAAAATATTTTATTTTCTATATAAAAAATATATATCATTAATTTAATTACCAAAATTAATTCACTCAAAAATAAACATATCTAATTGATTTAAACTTTTGATAAACAATTGATATCCAATGAATTCACAATGCATTTTCATAATTTAGCTATAATTATTCATGCTAACCTAACATCTAGGCTATAGATATTATATTATAATAAGGGTATGTCGTAATTTTTTTAAACACACAATTTTGTGCAAACAAAGTTACTAAATAATAAATATTATTTTAAAATAATATTCCATAAAAACAACTGTGTGTTTTAGATAATATAAGGGATGCTATGATATGTTGTATCACAAAGTTGGATAAAAACATATTTATGATATCCACAATAATATATAAAATGGTTTCTAGTATATCACTATCCATGGTATATAGGTTTGGAAATTTCCCTTAATAAAATGAATTTATATTTATTATTTTTTATTAATTATAAAAGTAAATAAAATTTAAAGAATATATTTATATTTATGAAGAGATAAAAATTTAAATTTATTCTTATAAATTATTCTCAATTAATTATTAAATAATTATGAAACGTTTAATTTTATGTGTATATATGATGTAAATAGATTCATAAGTTTGTAAATTATTTTATTTATATAAATATATTTTATTAAAATAACAATTTAAATTTATAAAATTTTTCATAAATTATAAAATATGTTTTTTATAAGACGTTTATATTATCACGGTGAAATTTACACAAGTATTATAATATGAAATGTCCATATTTATGTATTATTCATATAAATTTATTTTTACCATACCAAAACAAAATTTTATCGATTAGATCATGGATTAATTAAAACGAAAAATTAACATATTAAATTATATAAATTTTGAACATGGTTTTTTATTTGTAAATGAGAAATTATAAAAATATTCTTTTGATAAGTAATATAATTTTAGAAAAAAAATATATTATTAACATGTAAATGTTAAATAATAAATTAATATAATAAAAAGTAACAATGTAAAGTGTTTATATTTTCATTATATAAAACAATTATGTTTTTCAGGGAATAATAAGTTATTTGTATTCATATTTTATAATGCACTCAACTTCTCCAATTTCCATATTTGTAAATTTATTATTTATTTAGTCATATATTTATTCATAAAAATAAAATTTGTATTTTATGAAATATAGTATTATTTGTTTAAATTAGATAAAACTATTCATATACGATATAACAACATAAATTTTAATAGTTTAATTATAATTAATAAAATTAGATTGATGTTTTTCATGTATGGTAAATAGTTTGTTCGTTAAAATTATATAATAATTATTTTCTAATAATTATCATAAAAATTATGAGGTAAAATCGTGTTAGAACTTTAAAACACTGATGGATATAATTATATAGATTTTGGGACATTGGACAGTTTTCCATTGAACAGGAGAATGTGATTCTTTCTTAAAATTTGGAGATGTAAAAATGTGACAATAAATGTACTCTCAACATTGATTTAAGTTTATTAAAATTTTAATCAGATATTTTTTCAAATATTTTTTTTAATAATATTCATATTTATAATCACCTAGCCCAAACACCTGAATTCTATGATCTAATTAGGATTATCACATGATTATAAATGTGTCTCTTGATCATCAAATGTTGGAAGCCAGTGTTAATGGATCAAATGGAACTCTTGGTAAATGATTTTCACTCAAATAATAAATTTAACATGAATGATAGAACAATACATTAAATAATTCAGTAAACCTTTTCATAAAAATAAAATGTACTAAAATATAACATAATTTAAAATATAAATTATTTTTGAGAATTGTTCAACTAATATGAACACTAAAAAAAGTAAATATAAAATATATATCCTATATAAGGACATGACCAAAACTACATTCCATAAAATCATCATAGGATTTACAACAAACCTATTACATTGAATGAAGTCTTCACATTACACCATTATGAAAAATAAAATGACCATATACACCCCCAGTGTACTTATTTGTGATGTTTACATATCTTTGTAGGATTCCCTAGTTGAATTGATTGTATATACTATTGGGAAAAAATATCTCAAGGTATCATTGAAGCATTTTTGAGGTGATTGTGTTTGTTGAAAAAATGGACAACTGAGTGGTGATTGTTGACAAAGCAAAACAATGAAAAACAATTTTGTAGACAAAGAGGCTTTCATGGTGGAATGTCTAGTTCAAGAGCTGTGGTTAATGATCCATGTTTGATTCAAGAACGTCGATAAAGAGATGGATGATCTTGAGGCGGTACAAATGCTGAAAAGTTTTTTCGGTAAAGGGACTTGTGCACCGTACACTTGAAAGAGAGGAAAATTGCGCCCCATATGTTTTTGAAGATCAGAACATCAAAATATGGAAAAGGGACAAGGGTCGCGCAAGTATTGAGGTGGTCGCACAAGTGACTTGCACGCCGTGAAGCGACTTTCACGCCGGTGCTTAGGAGGCCTGGGAACTTGTGAGCCTGTTGTTTTTCAGGATCATAACTTCAATATACGTCAAATGAATGTGGTTCATGCAAGTATTGGTTTGGTCACGCAAGTGAGTAGCACGACAGAGGCCAGGGTGGTTGAGTAGCACGACAAGACTTGCGTGCTGGAGGCGAAATTGTGCGCCGTCGCGCAGGTAGTTCAAGTGCCTATAAATACTGGACCACCCTCCTCATTTCTCATGGATTTCAATACATAGAAAAATCAGAGCTCCCGTCACGTAGGTGAGGAAGTCACGCAAGTGGTGTGTGTTCGCGCAAGTAGGGACTTGCATGCTAGTGTTGAAATTGCGCGCCATCTATTTGTTTTGTGCCTAAGGTGGTTTTGGTAGCAAAGGAAGTGCATCGCGCATGTTTTTAGAAGTTTAAGTTTGAGTCCAGCAAGTGGTAAGAAATATTTGCACGCTAGTGTTGAATTGCACGCCGAGACTTGCGTGCCGCCTTAGAGAAGGGCACCAACTATGGTTGATTTTCCGATAGTGTTTTCGAGATACGTGGAAGCTGGAAGTTTTCCCGATACCTTCGGTGCAAAGAGATATTCATCTACAGGTGAAAGTTGGACTTCAAGAGAGCATCTACATACAGAGGAAGATGCATTCATTCATGAAAATGAAGAGACCTACAGATCTATAAACTGTGAGTGGATCCTTTCCGGAGCAGTGAGCGAAGGAAGAGGATGAAGGTCACCCTCTCCACCAGTAGTGAGCCAGAGAGAGAGAAATAGGGAGTGACCCTTGGGAAAAGCAGTGAACTGACCCTGAACATTATAAAGGCAGTGAGCCTGGGACAGAGTGACTGTGCCCAAACCTTGTAATCCACATCTAGTGAAGTTTATTGGAATTTGGTACGACGGACAACCTGTCACCGTATTCTCCTTGGACGTAGCCCTTAGCGGTGAACCAAGTAAAATTTTTGTGTCAAGTTCTTGCTTTACTTTCTGTTTATATCGTGCAACAGGAGAGAGAGAGAGAGAGAAGAGTGTTTTTCTTAACAGATAAAAAAGATTAGAATAGGCTTTAATTTTAAATTAGTCATACCATGATTCACCCCCTCCCTCTCAGTGTATTCAGCCTTGTGAACCTAACAATTGGTATCAAAGAGTGGTTTAGATTTGTTTTTCTCTCAATGGAGGTCACTAATCATATAGGTATTCTAATCTTCGATGGATGTAATTTTCATATATGGAAGAAGCGAATGCAAAACTATTTCTGATCTTTGGAAATTGATGTGTTTTCAGAAGCTATGCATGGTATCATAGCCGATATTAATAGTGGTTCATTATAAGAAGTTGAGCATAGAGATTTGGATGCTGATGCGAAAGAAATAAATGCCTTAGGGGGATCCATTTCCAATCCCATATACACAAAGGTGATGTCATGAAAAACGCCACATGCCATGTGGGAAAAACTATTGAATATACATGAAGGAGATACAAAGGTCAGAGAGGCAAAGCTGCAAGTGCTGTGGAATAAGTATGAAGATATGAAGATGAACTCAAATGAGTCTGTTGATGCATTCTTTGACAGGGTAAATATTGTTGTGGAAGATATGGGATGACTTGGTGAAGTTATTAAAGACATAAATATTGTAAAGCGCATCTTGAGGAAGCTTCCACCTCGGTTCAATGCAGATGTTCCAGTACTAGAAGATAAAGATCCCAAAGAGCTGACATTGGACAATTTTAACAGTACCTTAGTTGAATATGTGATGAGGAATGATGATAATGAGACTGTGGAAAAGGGGAAATCCATAGAGATGGAATTTAAGGCCATGAAGAAGCTCACCATTGAAGATTCTTAGGAAGAATAAGAGAAAGATGAGGTGATTTCATTCCATTCTTCAAATCTGCAAAGAGGAAAAGGAACGTTTAAAGGGAAACATCTACTAGCATTCTTTCGATGTGGAAAAGTTGGTTATCTTGCGGCAAGGTCCCCAAAATGTTTCAAGATAACGATAATGATGATGACGAAGTCGAAATTCCCAAGAAGAAGTCTTCTGCATTTTTGAAAGGGAAGAAACAATTCAAGTGAAATTTCTTCAAGAAGAAGAATCTTGTTTCACAAGATACAGACAGTTCAGATGAGTCTGAGGATGAAGAGGTTGAAGAGTTTGGAAATTTTAATGATCATGGACAAAATGAAATGGTGGCTGTTGTCAGTAGTGCTCATGAAAAGGAAGAAACCGACGCTGTTTAAGAAGAAGAAGAAACTGAAGGTAGAGTTGACATGGTAGCTAAATTAGAAGCAGCTCTTGGAGAGAGAGATATTTGGAGAGCAAAAACAATGAAAGATAATAATGTGGTACATGATTCCAAACTCTACCTGCAACAGTAGGTAGACGAGAAGTCCGAGCTTGTAAAATAAATAGAAAACATTAAGTAATCAAGGCCAGAGAGCATAGAAAAGGTTGATGAGAATAAGCTCAATATTGAAGAAAAGAAAAGGGAGATCGATGGCTTGAACAGAAAATTGAAAGATCACGTCAAGCATATCGAAGAGATTGAAGAGGAAGTTGTCGATCCGTAGAGAAAAGTCAAAGACCAGGAAAAAACATTGATTCTTAACACATTCCTGGGAAGGCAGGTTGTTACGAAGACTGAAAAGATAAAAGAGGAGCCTAGTAGTTCAGCAAGGAAGATGTAGTAATTGAGCTCAGAAGTTAAGGTTGTTTCAAGGATTAATTAGAAACAAAAATATGTGACAATCGAGGTCAGACCGCAAGCACCCGTCCCGAAATTGAAGGTTGATTTGGGTACAAAGAAAAATCAGAATATTCAAAAATCCCAAAGGGAAAATCGTTGTGCTAAAGTGACATGAAGGAATGCACCTTATATCAGGTGTTATTGTTGTGGGATGATGGGACATTTCCAGTATGTGTGTTCCATATACAAGAGATGTAGAAAGGAACAAGAACAGATACGGCAGCCAAACAGAGAATAGTTTTCCAGAACATATTTCGAAGGACACTATTTTTGGTGTGCAGGATTTGGGCACATGGCTAGGTATTGCACTTCGACCATTCAGAGAAATGTGCCAAAGAAAAATGAAAATGTATGCAAGTATCAGATCAATAAACACACAGGTGAGCTAAAAATGCAGAATAGATTTGCGGCTTCGCATGATGAAGCTTGTTCATCCTACTCTGAGAAAGAACAGAAGTCTCAATCTATGTCGAGTGTGAAGGCAAAAGTATGGACCAAGAATAAGAATGAAGAAAAGGAAGTAGTTTCATAAATTTCCCTTAAGGCTTCAGATCATTCAGGAATATGGATATGTGACAGTGGTTGCACATCCCATATGACAGCGAACAAGGATCTCATTACAGACATAAAATATGACAAAGAAAGGGTTGTTAAGTTTGGGAATGATGAAGGGCTGAATATTGTTGGTTCCATAAAGGCCAAATTTGGGGGAAAGAAAATGAGACGTGCTGATGTCTTGGTAGTAGAGGGGCTTAGTCATAACATACTCAGTGTCAGTCAGTTATGTGACTCTGGGCACTCTATTCAATTTACCGAGAAGATGTGTGTTGTGAAAGAAAAAGATGGAGCAGTTGTTCTACAAGGAAAAAGGAAAAAGGGAAATCTTTACCTTGTAAGTGGGGAAGAAGATATGTGCCTTTTATCTAGAGGTGAAGAAAATCAGTTGTGGCATAAGCGACTTGGTCACCTATGTTAACCATCCATGGAAGATCTGGTAAAATGTAATGCTCCATGAGACCTTCCCAAACTATCACGCGATCGTACTCATACATGTGATGCTTTTCAACAAGGGAAGATCATCAGAATGACATACAGGCCAAAGGAACATAAATCAACTAGAGTGCTTGAATTGGTTCATGCTGATATATGTGGACCTATATCACAACGAGCTATAAATGGGAAAAGGTACTATGTTCTTTTCATTGATCATTATAGCATAATGGCTTTTGTTTTTGTCATTACCCATAAGACAAAGGCGTTCAGTTGTATCAAGCAGTATAGGAGGGAATTAAAAAAAATTCTTGGGAAGAATATTTTAAAAGATCTTATAGATAATGGTACAGAATTTACGAACAATCAAGTGAAAGAATATCTCAAGAAACAAGGGATACGGCATCAAGTTTCATCAGTGAGAACTCTCCAATAGAATGGAGTTTTTGAAAGAAGAAATTGGATCATCACCAACATGGCCAGAACAATGCTTATTGAAAAGGTCCTACCAGAGAAATTTTTGAAGGAAGCAGTTTTGACATCTGTCTATATTTCGAACAGGTCTCTGTTTTGTCGAAAGCAAGGGAAGACTCTGTATGAACTATGGTACGGAAGGAATCCAATGTTGAAATACTTTCGAATCTTTTGAAGTAAGTGTTTCATTCTCAATAAAGAAAATCACAGAAAGTCTGAGTCACATAGAGATGATTGGATATTCCTTGGCTACTCCAGGAAAAGAAAAGCATATAAATGTTTCAAAAAAAGGCTGGGAAAATTGTTGAGATCAATGATGTCATAATAGTTGAAAATGAACAGAATAGTCAACGACCCAGTGAATAGTTCCTGGATGAAAGTGAGGATGAGGTAAGAAACAGAGGGGGAGAAGAAGTGGCATTGGCTAACTCAGAAGAAGATACTGATGATGAACAAGAAATTGTCAAGTCTGTGTCTACAAGGAAGCCAATGATTCGAGCTGAAATTGATAGGCACAATATCATTGGTGATCAGACAGCTCCAGTTCAGACTCAAAGAGTGAAATCGTTATAGCAAACATCGTTTTTGTCTCAGGTGGAGCTGAAATGTTTTTCCAATGCATCTGAAGATGAAAACTGGGTTCATGCTATGAATGAAGAGTTTGATCAGATTGAGAAGAACCGGACATGGGATATTGTTTCGAGGACAGCAGACAATAATGCCATCGGGACTAAATGGGTATATCACAAAAAGATGAATGAAGATGGCATAGTGATTCGGAACAAAATGCGGCTAGTGTAAAAGGGATACTCCCAGATAGAGGGAATAGATGTTGATGAGACATTTTCACCGGTTTCAAGGCTGGAGACAATCAGATTATTTTTGGCCATAGTAGTGCAAAGAAATTTCAAAGTGTTCCAGATGGACCTCAAATCTGCATTTCTAAATGGGGATCTAGAAGAAGATGTATACACTGAGTAGCCAGATGGTTTTCTCATTCATGAGGATGATAATAATGTTTGTAGGCTGAAGAAGGCGTTTTATGGGCTGAAACAAGCACCAAGAGCATGGTACTCAAGGCTTGATCAGTACTTGAAGAAGCTTGGTTTCTAGCTTGGTGGAGTTTATTACAATCTCTATTTCAACAACAATAGTAATCGAAGGATGATGGTGCTGGTCTATGTCGATGACATAATATTTGGTGGATCAGATGAAGCTCAGGGCAGACAGTTTTCCAAATTCATGAAAAATGAGTTTTAAAATGTCAATGATTGGAGAGCTAACATTTTTCCTTGGTCTGCAGATGACACAAGGAAGGAATGGAACATTCATTTCTCAATCCAAATATGCCAAGGAGGTGTTAAGAGGGTTTGGCATGGAAAATTACAAGGAGATGAAAACACATGTTGCTACACGAATGAAATTATCAAAAGATGAGGATGGAAAGGTAGTTAATATCACAGAATATAGGAACATTATTGGATGTTTGTTGTACTTGACCGCGACAAGGCCTGATATTGTTTTCACCACCTGCCAAGTAGCGAGATATCAGAGTAATCCCAAGGAATGTCACAAGGTCGCAGTGAAAAGAATACTTCGGTATATCAAGGGAACGGTGGACTTCATCTTGACATATAATGACAAATCTCGGACAGAGTTATTGGGATATACTGTTGCAGACTAGTCCGGTTTAGCAGATCACAGGAAATCAACATCTGGAGGTGCATTCTCTCTTGGCGGACTATGTATTGCTTGGTTAAGAAAGAAGCAGGATTTCATTTCATTAAGCACCGCAGAAGATGAGTATATTGCGGCCACTCAAGCATGCACACAACTATTATTGATGATGTAGCAGCTTGAAGATATGGGAGTTGAAGTGAAGTCTCCGATCGGAATCCAGTGTGATAACTCAAGTGCTATAAATCTCATCAAAAATCATGTCCATCACTCAAGGACAAAGCACATTGAGATAAAGTATCATTTTATCTAGGAGAAGGTTGAGCAGGGAATCGTGAAGTTGGATTATGTGCCTACCGAGCTACAAGTTGTAGACATTCTGACAAAGGCCTTACCCAAAGAAGCTTTTGGGTGGCATCTGCTGGCTCTGGGAATTCTGTCGACTCCCCTCACTTAAAAGAGTGTGGATGTAGAACCCCCCCTCTCCCCAAGGTATGATGCATTTTTCCCTAATGAGATGATATGTGTTCTCTACTCTGTTACATACTACAAAGGAGTGACCTTTGGGTTCATTGACAAAGGGGGAGAAAATAGTGATTGTTCAAGGGGGAGAAAGTGTGGCTATTTGAGAAATCATGACAGATACTGGGAGAAGCTGATCAGTGGAGTAGCCAAATAGGGGTAGAAATGAGAAAGGGGGATATTTTTAAATCTGACAATGCTATAAGTGATCGATCAAATCATAGATATCACGACAGCTGAGGATCGTGATAAAAGAAGAGGAGAAGAGTGGTGTTGGAATATGGTATGAGTTTTTCCAAAAAATCGTATCAGTGAAGTATCACCAATTGGTATCAATTTGGAAATTGGTATCAGTTTGGTGTCATCATTGGATGTCAAAGTTGAAGTGATTCATTGATAAACTTTTCATTTACTCGTGTTTCTCATGCCTAGCATTACTCATGTGGGCATAGAATATGTGTTTAGAGAATCCTTGATCGCTATCAGAATCGCAATGAGGCGAACCGTGGCTGAAGAATAAATGACATATCATTTTATGGAAGAGTTCTCAACAAACCCAAAGGGGGAGATTTTTGGAAAAAAATCCCTTAAGGTATCATTGAAGCATTTTTGAGGTGATTGTGTTTGTTGACAAAGTGGACAACTGATCGGTGATTGTTGACAAAGAAAAACAATGACATACAATTTTGTTGACAAAGAGGATTCCATGGTGGAATGTCGAGTTCAAGACATGTGGTTAACGATCCTTGTTTGATTCAAGAACGTCGATAAAGAGATGGATGAACTGGTGGCGGTATAAAAAAACAGATACAAGGTGGCGTTGTTTTCCAGTGTTTGCCAAATTTGTGGGCCTAAAAATCGACAAATGAAGAAAAGTGTTTTTGGCAATGGGACTTTTGTTCCATACACTTGAAGGAGAGTAAACTTGCGCTCCATATGTTTTTGAAGATCAAAATATCAATATATTTCAAAGGGACAAGGTTTGCGCAAGTATTGAGTTGGTCGCACAAGTGACTTGCGCGTTGTGAAGAGACTTGCGCGCCGGTGCTTAGGAGGCTTGGGAACATGCACACCTGTTGTTTTTCAGGATCAGAACTTCAAAATATGGAAAAGGAAGGTGGTTCTTGCAAGTATTGGTTTGGTCACGTAAGTGAGTAGCACAGCAGAGTCCAGGGTGGTTGAGCTACAGGCCGAGACTTGTGCGCTGGAGGGGGACTTGCGCGCCGTCGCGCAGGTAGTTCATGTGCCTATAAATACTGGACCACCCCTCCTCATTTCTCATGGAGATAAATACTTAGAAAAATCAGAGCTCCCGTCACGCAGGTGGGGAAGTGGCGCAAGTGGTGTGTGGTCTCGCAAGTAGGGACTTACGCTTCAGTGTTGAAGGTGATTTCCATCTTTTTGTTGTGCGCCTAAGGTGGTTTAGGGAGAAAAGAAAGTGTGTCATGCATGTTTAGAGAAGTTTAAGCATGAGTAGAGCACGTGTTAAGAAATAATTGTGCTCTAGTTTTTACTTGCACGCCGAGACTTTCACGCCGCCTTAGAGAAGGGCGACAAGTAAGGCTGATTTTTTAGCAGTGTTTTCGAGCTGCGTGGAAGCTGGAGGTTTTCCCGATACCTTCGGTGCAACGAGATATTCATCTATGGGTGAAAGTTGGACTTCAAAAGAGCATCTACATATAGAAGAAGATGCATTCATTCATGAAAATGAAGAGACCTACAGGTCTATAAACAGTGAGTGGATCCTTTCCAGATCAGTGAGCGAATGATGAGGAAGAAGGTGATCCTCTCCACCAGCAGTGAGCTAGAGAGAGAGAAACAGGAAGTGACCCTTGGGAAAGCATTGAGCTGACCCTAATCATTGTAAATACAGTGAGCCTTGGACATAGTGACTATACCCAAACATTGTAATCCACAACTAGTGAAGTTTAGTGGAATTTGGTACGACTGACAACCTGTCGGCGTATGCTCCTTGGACGTAGCCCTTAGCAGTGAACCAAGTAAAATTGTTGTGTCATGTGCTTTCTTTACTTTCTGTTTATATCTTGCAATAGGAGAGAGGGAGAGAAAATTGTTTTTCTTAACAGCGAAAAAAGATCAGAACGGGCTTTAATTTTAAATTAGCCATACCCTGATTCACCCCCCCCCCCCCCCTCTCAAGGTATTCAGCCTTGTGGAACTAACATATTCACAAATATAATAATCATAAATTAATTTTAATACCTCAAAAATATTTAAAATAATATCTAAGATAAACCCTAATATTAATTCATTTTTAATAACTTATTATTTTCAAACATAATATAAAAAATCACCATTAAATATTTGTTTATCAAGAAGTAAAAAATATATCTTTTACTGGAATCCACTTTTACTAAACCTTGTTTTATTGTAGTTTCAAAAACATTGGTTTCCTCTATAGTAACTATTTTATTAGAGATCACCAATTTCATATTTTAAACAAAAATTTGAAAATATCACAAATTTTATAAACCTGATATGTCAATATTAAAAAATTAATTTTTATATTTCTAGGAATATATCTAGTAATCAAAAAAGGAAACCAAATGGAATGTTATAAAGCCTATCTAAAACCATTAATTAATTACTCAACCCAATGTGTGGATAAATTCTCCACACATTCATATACAATCAACCTCACATGCGCCATAATGATACATCATGAACAAGGAATGATATTAACTCAAAATACCCTTCCATATAGAACATCGTTTATCCTATTACACACTACCAAACATTTATTCTTGAATGTCCCACCATGAAATAATTTTTGGGGTTTCCAATTCAACCCAACACATAGAAAGGATAATAATCACCAGTAAAAATATTTCATATCACGATTCACACTAAAATATCATAAACCCTCAAATCTATAGAAATATAATTCATTTAAAAACAAATAATTTTTAAATAAATGACGTATTCACTTATTATTAAAAATAATGACTCATTAATTCTAATAATAATAATTCAAATCAATATCCGAATTATATATATATAATTTATGTTACATTCATTGAATCCCCAATTTTTATGAAAATGTTTTCTTTTTCGAATTCATTATATAAAAAATACAATTAAAATGATTTATCACTAGTATATTTATATTTCAAATAATTTTTTAATCACAATAATCAAAAAATATGAAATTATATATAACTATAGAAATAACTCAAATCTCCCATATAATTCTTTGAATATAAATATATTCATTGATTAATAATAACAATCCACTTTTTTAACACCCTAACATTTTAAATGAATAAAATTGTGATAAAATTAATATAATACAATTAACAATGTTTTTAGAAAATAATGTGATATCCTAATAATTATTTATATATACCCTTTTTAATAAATTTCACCTATTTAACATCTTGTGATACACACAACCCCGATTTTAAGAGAATCATAGAATAATTTAAATATATAATGTAGAAGCTACCTTGGTTGGTATGAATAATACTAAATAATTTTTGAAAATATATATTTTACACATTTTTGTTGGTTATCTATTGATTATAAATAAAATATTATTCATTTTAAATAAAAATAATTATTTTTTGAAATATTTTTTTAAAGAAAAATATTTCGTGATAATTTTTGTTAATACTAATTGTTGAAAATTTTAGATATTTTATTTTTTAAAAAAAATCATTTTTGAAATCAGATTATCAAAATTACCTTAGGGTGAAATGTTTTTATTTTTTTGACAAGTTTCATCTTTTTATGAATAGTGAAAAATACAAATTTTTATTGAGAACAACATTTCATTTAAATTTTTTACAGTGATAAATTATATTTTAAACACTTTTCAATTTAAAATTATTTAAAATATACAATAATGAATAAAATGTATATCTTTTTAATCATTCTTATATTTAATATTTATTTTAAATCCTTTTATACATATGATAAATTTTCTAATGGGAAACTAAATTTTTCATCACATATGGAGGGATAATATAGAGTTAAATTATACCACTTATATGAAATAAATTTTTAAAAATTTACTCAATTTTTAAATGAAAATAATTAATAATATTTACTAATTTAAAACTTATATTACTATAATATTTAGTGAAAACATTATAGAAATTATTTACTACGGTTAAGGTAAAAATCAGTTTTCTATGGGGTTAAACTAAGACACAAAGTGATAAAATGTCCTAAAAAATTTAATAAATCTTAATTTATTGAAATATATCATCCATATACCACCCAAATATTTAATATATATTCATTTGGAATAATTTTACATAGGAATGAATATCAATTTTAATTATTTTATGAGATTTATAATTAATTTCCAAGAAGGTCCATTTTCTACACCTACAAAAAGGAACTCACTCCCCTTACATATTCACACCTCTAAAAACCTTTGGATCAACCAAAACATAAAAAAATATCTCTTATAAATAAATAAAATAAATTTTATTGGTGTTGTACATCCAAAAATACCAACCCTACGGTCCCTAAGAAGAAATCGAGAGAATGTTTCTCTTAGAGAAGTTAATTGTATCAACAAAGAACATTCTTCTTCATTATTATTTTACAAACATTAGAAATTTATAAAAGCATAAAATATAATAATACCACTATATCCAAAATATTTACATTTTATTATTTTTATGTAATAATATTTACACAAATTCTCCTTTGTAAAATGGGAAAAAAATCATCTAACATGTGTACAACGAACTACCACCTAACGAAATGAGTTAACAAGTTCTCCATAAACACGTATCTCCATTGTATATTATAAAGGACCTATATATTAATTTAATTTACATATATAATATTTTTAACATAATTATTCTTCTATAAATATATTATCATATGTTTCTTTTTTAATTTTCCATTCGACGAGGATACGATAATGCCACTCATGTGTAAGATGGACTTCAACCCCATGAAGTGTTGTGATTCATTCTCACTAACGCTTTTAATGGAAGGTAATAAAGTATAATTAAATAAAAATATGTGATTTATATGAAATTATATTTACTCTTTAAATTTAATATGTCCCAGACATCCTTACCCATCAATCCATTAATAAATGATACCATCACTCGTGTGTACATATGACTTACTGTCTCCACAAAGCGGTGTTATAAAAGATATAAATAAACATTAAATAATGGATATAAAAAAGTAACTAATTAAAAAATTATATTTATAATGATAATATAATTCATTTCATGCTAGAAATACATCCTATGTGGAAGATCCAAAATATTTACAACAAAACATGCATGAGAAAACAAGACAATTCACCCCCGAAACCATAGTGATTATGAAATATTATTAAATAAGGAGTTATAAGATGTTATAAAAAGAAATTTTATGATATTATAAGTATAAATATGGTTATTTATCATGTTATTAAAATTCATAAAAATATTACCTACAAGGTTAAACTATGTCCAACCCAAAGGAAGCATGAGGTGGGGGGACATCGTCTCAATTTCCCTTCATTGAGGAAAACATTAATGTTATGCACCTAATTTTATATATGGTGTATATATTATCTCATTTGAAATTATTATAATTACTAATTAATAATATATTATTCTGAATATATAAATTTCATTTATTTTGTTGAATGTTTTTTGAATTAAAAGTTACGAAGTGGTAAATGATTTTATAACCAAATTTCTTTTTATTGGGTAATATTACCTCTTCATCGTCATTGATTTTATAAGATTATATATGTAATGATTTTGGATTATATAATGTTCCATATAAAACTTTTATGTAAATTTATATATGATTCACATAATGGATTAATTTATTAATTCTCACTTCAATTCTATGATCATTGTAATGGTTTATTTCACAACATCATTCTAATAGATATTGTTTATCCTTCAATTTCGGTTGAAGGATTTTATTTTTTCATTGAATAATACACCCATTACATTTTCTTATATTATGGTTATTCATGATTTTTTAATGTAATTTTACCATTTTTCAATACTTTTGTACTCAAATAGATTGAGAAAATTATTTTTAAAAAATGTAACTTCATTTCTATCTTTGGTTGCAATTATGTTTTATTCCAAAACAATTCATTCTTAAAAAAAATAAAAAAAAAAATTATTTATCCTTATCCAAATAATTTAATAAGGAAATTTTAACCCATTCTTGATTTATAAAAATATAATAAAATAAATATTCATATCATTTTCAAAATATGGATCTTTTGGTTTTTACTAAAAAATTGAAATAAATGTATATTTTAAAATACTATAGAAGTACATATTTTTGGCCATCATGACCACTCAATTTATTAATTTTTTTTATTTTTTAAAGGGAATTATAAATTAAAATTATTTCCATATTTTTGTGAACATTTTCTTTTAAAATTATTTTCAAACTAAAAAGGTTATTTCCTCAAGAATTATTTTAATAACATGTTTATGGTACTCCTATTCATCAACATCATAAACCCTTTATTTTATTTATTATGCACTAGGGATATGTTGTAATGATATCATACTTATTCATTATTTTGAGGGTTTATGATCATTTTTACCAAGGAAAGTATTTAAATTCACATTCATAATTCATTTTTTTAGTCACAAATTTTTTCTTATAACATTTAATTTCTTGTGATCATTATAAATTTCATTTCCCTTAAATATATATATTCTATTTATCAGGGATATTATCATTTCCTAAACATTATAAAAATTAATACATAATGATTTTACATTCATTTTTATTATAATAACAAGGAAACATTGATCAATTCATATTATTTTACATAATATGGATATTTGAATATATTGTATATTGACCATGAATGATGTCAAAAAGTAAATATTATAGGATTATATTGGACATGATGATATAGTTATATCCTAATTATATATACCCAACAATTAATTAGAAGTATCATGAGACAAATCATATGGTTATCTGTGTTTATATGGGTTCTTGTTCTATATCAAACCATCAGTTTTAAATGGTCTTATAACTGGCCATGAAAGTAGAGGTATCATGATTCATAATATCATGATATATATTACAAATAATTAACTTTATTAATAATACTTTTATAATTATCCATGATATTTTCAAAATTATTATATCATTGTATGCATTTCATGTTTTGTTTATTGATTAAATGGAATGTATTTTTCATTTATTTACCATGTCATATATATGATGTCTTTCCTACTCATGTTATTGATTTAATGACTTGGGTTTTCAGGTAATTTAATTTACATATTGATATGTATTTATTTATTTATGATTCATTTTCCTATACTTAATCCTAATTAACCGAGTGAGTTTTTATTTATTTAGTTTCATTTCCCTAGGAATCCAAGAAGTATATTGTGAATTATATGCCAGGATATTCTAGATGGAATGATTATTTTCTGAAAAAAATATGTTGTGATATGTGTATTAAAATTTAATATGAGAATCATAAATGTATCTATATCACCAAAAATACAAAACTATTCATTCCATTTAGATTTTATCCCGTGTATATTTTTTCAAATTAGTAAATTAACCACCGACTCTATGCTATTAGGGTTGAGGGATTCAGATTAGTTATAAGTGGATTTTTAGTACAAACCTTTTGATCTAAATTATAAAAATATAAATTAGGTAATTTTTCCTTATGATATAATTTGATGATAATTATATAAAAACATCTTAATATTTTAGTAAGGTATATATATAATGGGGTTTTTAATGGTATTCACCATTTTCTATATACTACAATTGGATTTGGTTTTGGAACAAATACCCATAGGGGTAAAAACACTAAAAAGGTAAAATTGGTCATTATTCGATCGTTACCTAGTATACGATAAAATTCATTATTGCACTCCTTATTTGACACTCTTGGGGGATAAGATATTTTGAAATAATTACAATGGATTTGAATTCATGATGACATTAAAAGACATAGGTTAAATCTCAGGTGTCTTATATTAAAAATAATGTTTCTTGATTTATAAATTAAATAAGAAATTCATCATGATAATGAGGTCTTACATTGTTATTATATTTCCTCAAAATATGATTCCTAGTTTTACTCAGTGTATTAAATCCTAAGTAATCATATTCAAATTCATTTTTAAGTAAAATATAGTGAATTTGAGTAAAAAAATTGTTATAATTATTTTAGAGGAAGATATTGTTATTTTAACTAATTATTTTTCCAAAAATATTATTAGTAACCTATTTCTTATCCTAAACATGGAGTAACTAGATAATATAGGGATGGAGTTATATAAGAGATCGTCTGATGGAGACTTTGGTGGAAATAAATCCTGATTTCTATCATGTCATAAATGTGTAAAGAGAGAACCAGCATAGTGTCTCATTGTAATGATAAAATGTTTTGTATATGTAAAATATGTTCATGTAGTAATGAACTGAGATTTAAAATAAATAATGTGATGGGAGAGAATAAATTTCATCCTATGGATCTATTTATAGATCATTGTATTAAATGTGGTAAATAAATCCATTATCCAAGTAAATTACCACTTGGAATGATAAATACCAAGACCACAGAAGAACCTATTTTGAAATAAAATTGTTGAATTATTTTGTTACTAGGATTCAAGAATTAAATTATAGAAGTATCTGTGGAATTTTGAAACATATTTACTTGGATTCAAGAATTATATTATAGAAGTATTTGTGGAATCATGAAACATTAAACTATTTTGTTTTGTTTTAAAACAATATATGCCTTCAATAACATAATTGTTATTGATACCATAATAGGTTTATGAGGTTAAGATTTATCAAAAGGTCAATGTCTTAAAAACCCATTTTAGGTATTATGTGATGGAATTATTCCAATAATAAATATATTCATGGAGAAATTTATGGAAGCAAAAACCATTAGTCTATTATATGTTTTATTGAAACTTTATTTCTGGATTCATGACTTTACATTTTATGGAAATAATTTTAAAGGTATTGATAACCTTTAAAATTAATATTATCATCAATGACATAGAAATAATAGTGAGAAACGATTTTTAGTATTTTGGGAAAAAATAATTTATATTGAAAACATTAGTAAAAAGGATATTATTTGATTAATTTTATATTAAGTTTGTTCATTATCTTTTGGTAATGTTGTAGTAACTATGTAAACATAGTTTTAGAAAAATAAAAACTAACCTGACCATAGTGCTTGAACCGTCAGCTAAAGGGTGATAAGGTTCTAGTCATTACTAGTGGCCTATATGATGTCCTATTTAATTTATATTTTTCCTGATTAAAAAAATACGGATCAATATTACACTTATTTCAATGACTCTTTCATTAGGTCAGGTTAGTTATAACACTAAGATCTAACCTATGATTTAACATGACAAACACAATTAAAGATTTGAATATTGGGGTTATTTTTAATTGAGGGTTTTTTATAGAATGATTTAGCATATAATTTTTATTTGTACATCAATATGGAAGATTATTCATTTTTGTATTACATTACATTTTGTTAAAAAATTTATTTTTAGTAATAATTTGAGCAATTTCATATTATTATTTTACATATGAAATGATCAATTAAAACATAATTTTATTACATTAGGTAAATAATAATCTTGTATATTCATTTATTTAATAAAGAAATAGAATCACATAAAAGGATTTTGATTTTTTATAAGTGATAATAAATAAAGTAAATAGGTAAATTTTTTTGATGTTATCTATCTTTATAGTAAAATAATTACTCAACTCTAAGAAATCGATATTTAAAATCGTTATTTTATTACCTTTATATCTGATGAATCAATTAGTACTTTGCATAATCAATGATTTATGGTTTTGTGATCAATAAACTCAATCACTCCCCATTATTATTTACATTTTTCTTATATTTCTATATTTTCAATTTCCTAAAAAAAGATATCATAATTTGAAAACATTATATGTGTTATTCCAGATTACCTTCATATTAATTGTTCACCTATTTTTAAGAGAAATTTTGTTACCCTTTTTTAAAATGTTCGTTTTTATTGAAGGAAATTTAAAATTTCAAACCCCTCATCTTTGATTATAAGTTAAAATTATTGGGATGAAATTTATTAAAGGATTGGAAAATGTACCAACAAACAATTTTAAAATAATAAAATTGGTTTTCATAGAGTATATGAAATTAAACACAAATATTTTATGATAATTCTATATCCAATTAAACTAAGAAGTATTTTTTTAAATAAATTAATTTCTTCGATAGATTGTGATGCATGCAACCCAGTTGTTTAGAGAACCGTAAAATAATATTTTGTTATAACCTAGATTTAATGTTTTTATGTATGAATAGTACTAAATAAATTATGAAAAATAAATAGTTTACACATGCTTAATATTTACAAATTTATTATAAATAAAATATGAATCATTTGAAAGAAAAATAAATATTTTCTAAATAACTATATTTCTCAAATAAAATGGTTTTGTCTTGTTTTAGGGATTTATGATAAAAAAAATTGAAATTTTTTGAAAATTTATTAGATAAAATTAACATAATTTTATAACACATAATATAAAAATTATAGAGGGTTTAATTTTCGGTATTTTTTGAATAAGATTCATTTTTTAATGAATAGTGAACAATATAGATTTTAATTGAAAGCTACCTTTTTTTAATTCATTTTCAATGTTAAATTATATTTTAGATTGTATTTAATGAAAACATAGTCAAATAAAATTATAATAAATATTAAAATGGTTAGTTTAATCCATTTAATATTTAATTTTGATGTTAAAACCTTTTATACTTATGATAATTTTCTCATCAAAACCCTCTTTTCCTTGGCATCGGCAAGTATAATTTTAATTGAGTATTTTTTTAGTTTTGTTAGTTGAATTTAGTAAAATTGATGAAATATTTTAATCACACAAATTAATTTTACCTAATAAGTTCAACATAATCTTTTACCATAATGAATTTTTAAAATGGTAAAAAATTGAATCATCATGGTTAAGGTAACAATTGGTTTATGGTGGGGATAAACTAAGAGGATAAGGGTTTAAATTAAATAACAATTGACTATATCATATTTTATTTAATTATTTCAAACTTATTATAACAAAAATTTTGATATATGGATATTTTGAATCATTTTTTATAAAAATGAATTCCTCATTTTGATTTCTTTTGCAAAATTTCCATGTAATTTCCAAGAGGTCCCCATTTCCCCACATATAAAAGGGTTATCCCTCCACTAACATTCTCGAGCCTTTCATGAACATTGGATCATCCATACCCATCCAAAATATCTCTCCAAAACCCATAGAAAATTTATAGATGTTTTTGTCATCCAAAATGGCCACCGTTTGGGTCCTTAGGAGGAGATCGAAATAAAATTACTCTAATAGAATGTGACAATCCCAACAAAACCATAAGTTTTCCATTATTATTTTAGAACTAGAAATTATGAATTAAAATATAAAATATAAAAAACAACTTATCTCACATATTCTTATATTTTATTATCTGTATTTAAAAATATTTATCAATCTACTCTTCCAATAAATGGGAAACAAAACCATCGATCATGCGTACGGAAGACTACCACCTCAATAACCACGATGACTCAATTTCCATCAAAACCTCTCATTTATAGGTATTATGATGAATATAAGGTATATATATCAAATATGTAACTTAATAATACTTATTTAATGATAATATCACATATAACATTTTATATTCCATTTGATGGGGGCATACAATAACATCACTCGTGTATATGGTGGACTACCACCTCAAAAATTGATGTGATTGGTTTTCACTTACACTTTACATATAAGGTATGAAAGGACAAATTCATGTAATATATGATATATATATATATATAATTATATTTATTATGTAAAATTAATATATCATCCACATCTTTATACTTTCATCCATTATGAAATGATATTGTTGCTTGTGTGTACGTGGAACATACAGTTTCCGTGAAGTTATGCGATAGATTTTCAAAATAAACTTTTCAAGAAAGGTTATGAAAAAATATCCAATTTAAAAAAATATATATATAATATTAATATAATAATGGGGATTATTGAACTATATCCAATGATGATGATCTAGAACATTTACGATAAAACATGCATGAGAAAACAAGCCAATAAACACCCCAATCAACAGTGATGATGGATGATTGTTAGAAAATGGTTTATAAGATGTTATAAAAGGATAATATATGATATTATAAATATTAATATAGTTATTTAATAATTTATTAACATTATTATAAAAAAGTATACATTAGGTTACAGTATGTCCAACCAAAAGGAAACATGAGGTAATGGTCTTCGTCTCAATTTCCCTTCATTGAGGCATATGTTGGTGTTATGCACAAAATTTCTTTATATAGTTTGTATAACTCCCCATTAACATTTAATATCATGATTACATAACAATTAATTGTATTTTATGTGTAAATATTAATTATTTAAACAATTAATATTTGAAATAAATTTTACCAATTGGGAAAGAATTTTGTAATTAATTTTTTTTAGTTGGGTAATATAACCTATATAATATATTTGATATTCTATGATTATGTGTGTAATGGTTTTTTATTATCTAATTTTTATTTAATATTTTTAATATGGGTTTACATTTTATAAACCTAATTGATACATTTATTAATTGTCACTTCAAATCTATGATCATTATAAGGGTTTCATTAAAATCTATTGCGAATTGAGATTGTTTATTATTGAGTTTGAAATATAGGAAATTACATAATAATTATAAAATTAACATTATAAATTTTATTCTCATATGTTTTTTATTATGTTTTCAATTAATAGTATTATTTTATCACTATTTGGTTCTTAAAATAATTGAGAATATTTTTTTTTGAAAATGTGACATCATTTCTATCTTCTTTTAGAAATATGTTTTCTTATAAATCCATGTTTTCTATAAAGATGTTTTCAAAAATGTTTTTAATCATATAAAATTTATTTATAAATTAATTTTCACCCATTCTTGAATTTTTTAAATACTTCTTGAAATTATTTTTTTTACTTTTTTTATAATAAGTATTTCTTAGATTTTATGCATAATTTGAATGGAATATATGTTTTAACAAACTATGGTTATTTGGAATTTTCATAATTAATATCACAAAAATTTTTAGGACATTTTCATTATGTTCCAATGGTTATTTTCAAACAAAATAATTTATAAAAATAATTATACTTTTAGTTTTAAAATAATTATCAATGTAGAAAAGGTTATTTACCAATCAATGATTTAATATATTTTTTTGGTATTTCTACCCATCAATGAATTCAATTATTTATTCTAATTATAATCCATTGGGGATGTGTTTTATTGATATCATCCTTATTATTGATTTGGATGGTTTATGATAATTTTGACTAGGGAAAGTGATGACATTGACATTCTTTGTTCATTTTTTAGTCATTAACTTTTCATTAAAATATTCACTTTCTTATGAACATTTTACATTTTATTTCTCTTAAATATAAATATTATTTATATCATGTATATATTTATTTCAGAAAATATATACCATTTTTATTTATAATGTTTTTAAGGTTAGTTGATTAACTAGAAAATATATATAATTATGCATTCTTTACTGTCTATGGATATTTGATGATAAGGTATATTAAATGTGAATTAAATCTATTGTGCAAAATATGAGGAAGGTGTTGTACATGAAGAATTGGGTGGTTTCTAGGGATAGATATACCCTCAGTACATCATTACCTCAAAACATTTTTTTTAATAGTAAGTCACTTTAGGATCATTGGTCACCATACATTCGAGTTTCAAAAATTCATACATTGATCTACCAATGGTCAAAATTTGAATATAAACTAATTTGGAACCCTCAAATCTAGTATCTTCATGTGCCTGTTTCTAGCACATCCAAAAGCCAATCTTTGAGCAATATTCAAGCCATGATACAGGAAATATCACCATCACACATCAGATGAAGTCACTTCACTGCCCTCATCATGATTACATCCCCACTATCGACATCGTCTTCACCCCACCACGACTAGAGCTAGTAACCGGAAAATTGAACCTGAGAATCAGAGCCATAAAAATCAAACCATCGTCGCCAAGGAAACTATCACCTACACCTTCACCATCACCATCATTAAAACACTATTAAATACTCACCCGCACATTCTATGCTTCACCCACATCAATATTCCTTAAACAAAAATCACTGAAACTCGAAACTACTTCACAAAAAATAATAAGAAATGTATGTCAAATCCCGACAACGCTTCCCTAAAAACCAAAACAGAGAACCACACAAAATGCTCCATAACATCTAAAATGGATAAAACCACAGAAGATATCAACTTGATTCAAAACCACCAAATATAAGAGATACCGCAACGGAAACCCATACGAAGAAGAAAAGACAACGCTGGACTCACCTCATAAAAACCTCATCGGCCACTCAAACAACAAGACCCAAAGCCTCCTAAGAACCAACGCACCAGACCGACATAGTGAGGAGGGATTGAATCAGAAGGTGGGGAAGAGGTTGAGCATATTGAGGCCACAATATAAGGAAGAAACATTCCCAAAAACAACAACCTTTCCAGAAATCCTCATTGACAGAACATCACTAGAGAAATGCACCCCAAATCCCATTCCATCTAAGAAAAATGTCTTGAATGAACCACCATGACCCAGAACAAAGCAAGAGATGGAAGGAACTCCTAAAACATCATCCATCAACTAGAAAACACATCCCAGAGCCTCATTTAAACTATTTCCATGTACCAATTGGGAGAGCCACAGAGGTACATAATTTTAGGTCAACTATTCGAATCGGACTTGGGCACAACTAAAGAGAGTCGACCTAGACAATACCACCAAATCCAGCTGTTGAATCCATCACCAAGAGAGAAGAATACCGATAAAGAACTAGAATAGAAGATGAAGAGCTGATTAAATGGGGATATGAGTTGAAGCGCATGCCTCCCCCTAAAAATCACCGCAAGGGAAACCCTAGTTTGAGAGATTTCAGAGTCTGACGCCCATATGAAAATAATTATTCTCAAGAAATTAATTTCTTGTCTATCCATAATTATATAGGTTTTTGGTGTATACCAACCCATCATTGTTTATATCTATTTTGACAGGTATTAATGGTAGAGGTATCATGATTCCCAATATCATGCCATCCAACAATTTAGAATTACCTTTATTTAGAATTCAGTTATTATTATCCAAGATATTTTCTTAATAATATTATCTATAGATTCATTTCATTCTAATTTTTTTGTTTATATTTCACATGTTGTAAATTATATACCTTTTTATATTCATGATTATTTATCATCCCGGGTTATTGATTTAATGGCATGAATTATCATTTAATTAACATCTCATAGTGATAATGCATATTAATTCAATATATATTTTATTGTACATAACCCTTACTAAACATTTGAGATCACCATTATTTTTTTCCTTTCCCTATGAATCAACAAATTCTATTGAAAATCATATGCATGGATATTATAGATGAAATAATGAAAAGTTAAAAAATATTTTTTGATTTGAGGTTTCAATGGTAAAATGGGAATCAATAATGAATCGAGATTACCAAGATTAAAAACTTCTTGGTAATTATGTATGCAATCACATGTATATTTTGAAAAGAAAGTAAAGTAACCATCCACTTTGGGCTATTGAGGTCAGTGTTTATACAATATTCTTGATTGAATCCATTTATTCTTATAATCATCATTCCATGTCCAATAATACAGATTTAATTCTGTTATGATTTCAAATTTTATGTATAAATATGTAAAGTGATACACATGAGCATTTAGAAAAAAAATTACTAAAATAAATCTAGGTTCACACACATATTATCCATTTTTAATCCTTCAAATATAATAATGAAATATATTGTTTGATGGTGAGGAAGCAATAATATTGAGACAAATTTGTCTTTATTTTCATTCCAATCATACATTAATATTATGGGAGGTTGATGTGATTATTCAATATAATATTTATTCTAATCGTGTGACATTAAATGAAATCCTGTTTTGGTATACTCACATAACATAACTTGCCTTTCCCTGTATATAGGACCTTCCAAAATATAATGTTTTGTAAAAAATTAAATGTTACCATTTTTATTGAAAAAATATCTGCAAACTACCATTGAGAACATAAATTTCTACTAAATGTCTTCCTCATGTTAAATACTCTATTTAAGACCTAATGGATTTCAAATGTTTCACTTTTAATGTCATTAAGATAATAATTTTACTTGTTCAACTCTATGAGTCTAAATAATAACACATAAGAGTCTTCAGATTTATGAAAAAGAAATCAAATATAACGATATTTTCTAATAATAGTATATGAGAAACATTCTTAGTGGATTAATTTTAATACAATTCTCTCTATAATAAACCATTTTTCACTTGAAAATTCATCATGATTTTACCTCCTCAAAATTCTCTGACTATTAATGTTGTTAATTATTATTATTCTTCTCTCTATCTATCTCTCATAATTTTCTCCTTGAGATGATCCCTGATTTCATAAGATCCTAACCAAATAAAAAATCATTTATCTAAAAAAATCACCTCAATCCACAACTAATATTTTACAATCTATATTAGTATAATCTTACTCCATGTCAACTAACATCAAATCCATGACATGAGATGAGAATATTTTATTCATCATGAATTGATTAATAGGAAAAATTCAATTTTTTAAAAATAATTACTATAGTAATATAAAAAAATATTCCAAATAATGTATCTATTATATATTTTTAAATAGATAGTAAAAGTTTTGTACAAAATTTATATACTTTTCAATATGATGATGTACCATTCAACGAAACAGCCATATAAATATATGATATTTGACCTCAAATATTAAGGGTTGTAATTACCTATATGTATAAGTATTCAATCAAATAAAAAATAATTTCAAATTCATTATTATTATTTTATACTCAAATATTTTCCCATTAAAAATACATAGTACAAGGATATAATTTTCATTGGATTCCACCAGAATAATTTATATAGACACAACCTAGTGTAAGAATCCTCAAATAGTGCCATATAGATTGAATATTTTTTTAAATATTATTATATGAAAGTTTTACCAATGATATATGATGCTACTATGATTTAATAAAAGTTATCACACATTCCAGAAACAAATCCTACAATAAATTTATAGTCAATTCATTTTTTTCATTCTTTTATGGGTGATATAGAATACATAACCTTAACTGAGTGCATATATAATTTTGAAAACCAATATAAAAAGTATATTTATAAAATTATCTATAACAAAAATAATTTTCTGTATAACACCATGAAATATAATTAAATATAAAACAAATAATCCTCCATGATCCTCAATGAAATTAATTTATGAAAGAGTTAGTAAATGAGTTTTATGGGTTAGTTGAACATACTCTACCAGAATAAAACCTTTCTTATGAGGTGATATTAGAAACATCATCATAATGTCTATGTAAGTATATTCCTATTTAAACATTATTATTATTAACAATTTCAATAACCTAGACATCCATTTCTGAAAATCCATCACTTGATAATTAAATAACTATCATGAAACCAACTTAAGAACCTCCTTGATTATAATAAACAATTGAAAAATAAACTATATATCATAGAATGTCATTGTTAAATTAGGATCTACCACTCAAATTGAATTTTCAATTCCCTTCGTAACATGTTTCATTAAAATATTTAGAGTGACCCTTATTTTATTACGAAAATATCACATGAATGATTCCATACACCACAAATCGGTGTTTTTTCTACAATATATGTTTTCCCACATTCCATTAAACCCTTATTCAAATAAATATGACACTTTTACCTAATATATCAGTTCTTCTAATACACTAAAAGTAAATGAAACCTAGATACTCTTCATTATATCAACCTCTAAAAGGAAATATGGCATCAATCACGTCTGTAAGTTCATATCATGGTTCAATTTATGAGAAGTACAAGAACTGGTTCACCACATGAACTTAGGCATAAATACCCATAATCTAGATGTGTCAAACAAGTATGGGGTCTAGGGTAGTGCCATGGGGAGACTATACCCCATGATCATAGTTCACAATAATAGATTAAATATCCATGTTACAAATATCAGTAATAATTACATCAATGTTTGTAGGGTAAATAAAACAAATGAATCATTAATATTAATATACCATGAAAAATAATTACAGTCATACAAGGAAGATTTCACATTAGGATAAAAACATTAAAAAATAATGTTTCAAATAAAGAATAAATTATATTAACCTAAGGATAAACCATATATTTGTGCCACTCCTGAAACCCACTAAACATACCAATAAATTTGATCAGCTTTATCATTGACATTATATTTGCCTACATCCCAACTAGATCATATGATAAGTGATAAATATATTCATGTACCCAAGTTATATGGACACCAAATTAGGATGTGCATAAAATTCAGTAGGCAACCACTAACCAGTTAGATAAAATATTTATACATATATACATTGGAAAAATAGATAATAGATGAATGGAAATAATTTTTAAAAATAAACCTTTGTATACCCTTTTGGAACTTTGGTTCTAAAGTGAAAATAGTCCAACCAAAAATCCTTTTGACAATGCTTTTTGTTCAATTCATAAATAATAGGGTAATACATAATTTATGTAAAATACTGTTTTCTTCCTAATCATTTATTTCTTGGTAGCGAGAATAATTATTCTATGCTACCCATACAATGTTTAATTACTATTTATTCCTAGAGCATCAGTCTAAAAAAATTATGCATAGATACCAATGATTTAGAGAGAATAAACTTATAAACTAAATATTCTATAAATAATGTTGGTACATAATAAATAACATAAAAGCCTAAGGAATTTATGTAGAGTTTCATTATATTATCCTAGACCATAAAGAATACAATTCCTGGCTAGGGTGTTATTCTGATACCTAAACTATGGATGTATAATGTTATTCTGGTATCATAAACCATATATAATTTTTCTAATTCTAATAGTGTTATTCTACAACCTATATAATGGATGCAGAGTGTCATTCCAACACACAAATCTGTTGGCGGACATGGTGACCCTCTTCAGCAACTAGATCGATGTTCCACCCCTAAAGTCTCACCATGGTCCCTCCCCCAGGGTTCACCGTATCTACCCCATGCTGCAAGGTAGATGGGTGACGTGGATGCCACCTAAAAATTGTCTCAAGATGAACACAAACAACGCCTATAGTTGGGTGACATGCGAGGTGGCGGGTTTGTCATGGATTACAGGGGGATTGTGGTTCTCTCTTTTACAGCTCACTTCGACATTTCTAACTCCCTTCTATTCGAGGGTAAGGCGGTTCTTATTGGTATCAAGCTTCGTATCCAAGAGAATGTTTGCCTTTATCATGTAGAAACTGATTCCATGATCCTTTGTGACTCCTTGCAGGAAATAGGTGACACTCCTTCACCGATCTTTTACATCATAAGGAAATGAAAATATCTATTCAACAGTAGTACAAAAGTTATCCACACCTTCATGGAGGGGAATCAAGTGGCTGATCATCTAGCTTCTCTAGTGGTCCAAGGTACCAATGTAACTATTCTATCTAATATTTTATAATTTAAACTATAGGGGGTCAATTTGATCAAAGGGGGTTCCCTTGGTCTACATTACATTAGACCTCCTTAGGACCTACTACCTGGTCTCTTGTACTTATTTTCCATGAATAAAAAATGAATATTGATGACTAAAGCGAAAATCCAATACCTAGACCATGTATGAAAAGCATTAGTCCAGCATTCTAAACCATATATTATATATTAGTGACTACATAATCAATCTCAAATTTAAAACATGGATACGTAGTGTGACTCCAAAATCTTAAACCATATAGAATATTATCTCTGCCTAAAGAATCATCATGACTCAAAAACCATTGGTACAAAACATCAGTTGAACATCATAACCCATATAGAATGTTGTATATTCTTACAATATCAGTCTGACACCAAAACCCTGAATTGAGTGCATCGATGTAATATAATAAAACAAATAGAATATTATAGTTTCTTAGAGATTCAATTTGATTACTAATACATGGCTTAAAAGAATTTGTACAACATCTTATAAAATAGATAATAATATTCATTCCTATATAGTTAGTCAAGCACCTAAACTAATCCATCATTTACAAATTACCAAGTTTTAACATATTTATCATTGTAACCCATTAAAAAAATTTCTCTACTTAAACATTTATTATTTAGAAATTTATATCATACTCCACACTATTAAACATAATTCAAAAAGTTAACTTTTTCATCATTTTTTATATAACAAAATCGTTTAATGTACTTCAAAAATATTTAACCACTTAAAAATTAAACTAAAACTATTAATAATTATATCCTTTCAATATGACATAATGAATTTAATACTTATGTTATAGTATGTATCCCCTTTCCCCATGATATCATGAAAACCAATATGCCTTACTAGTTTAAGCTTATAAACCATATATATCATAACTTAAATCCCCATTTTACCACTAACAAAGTTTTTAAACACCCCTTTTGTGGTCATAGGAGCAGTCTAATAATCACCAGAAGAATTGATGGGATCTATGGAAGGTCTAAGACATCAATTTAAGGAAAAAAATTATTAATCCGGCAGGATAATGTGCAGCATGTTTGAGCTATCACACATACTACATATACTTGAATGAAAATTTAAATATGATGAGAAAATGATTTATACCTCCAAACGAATAAGACTCTTTACAAGACATTCCAAATTCATGATGGATATTTCAAGACCTATCCAAGAATCATTCATGATAATAGAATTGAAAAAGAGCTCACCCAAACCACCTATGATCTGTCCTCATGAAATGTATGTACAAACACTTAATTTCATCATTTAATTATTTATTTAACCATTAAAATTAAACAGAATAAAGGTTCCCAATCTCACTAGGTGATATATTCTTCATGAAACCTCACACAACTACTATGGGAGGGCCATAATAGACTCCCAACACCATTATATAGATTATCCATATTATGTGACAAATTTAAGACAATTTAATTACTATATTTCAATAAAACACCAATGAATATTTAACACATATGAATTCCTAATCTAAACAACATGAAACAAAGTATGAAAGACCTCTCAGGTAGTCCTTTTCTAATGCATAGTATAATCCCCGTCATTTTTTTATTCTACCATGATTTGGTGGAATATAAATCAAAACCCCTAACCAGAAAATGAAAATTAGGAATAATTGGAGGAAGAAAACAATAGAGGTCAAAATTGGAGAAATCAAAGAAAAAACATGATGAAATAGAAAAAAATAACTACAAAATTACTGGGTATTTAACTATGGAAGGTTCTATGAGACACCATAGTTATTGTGCACCCATGGGAGTTGGGGTGATGAAAATGGATACAAATTTATAGGTGGGATTTTAGTCATTTCCCACTTCTAATGAAATTAAATGCAGTTTCATAGATTTTTACAAATGGTTTTATAAAACATGACAAACCATGAATAAGGAACTACCCATACATGGACTCCCTCTCATATATTGGTCACAAATTATTCCTTACCATTTTATAACCATGTGAAATAGAACTGGACCCCTTTATGACATTTCCCAAGGTTTTTGTGTTACCATAAACAGACCATGTACCTGGTCCCATATCCCCACCTCCTCACATGGCTCTCAATGAATCCCACATATTTTTTACCTTAATCAGTCAGAGCCATTATAAATTCATCAAGGCTATCCATTATAATAAATGGATCCCTTAGGGGATTATTTAATGAAATGGGGGTTTAGAGAAGTAAAATTTATCTAGGTTCTTCTCCTCTCCATTATTAAGGTATATGTGAGAAGATGTGTCAATGAGAATATTGAGATTGAAATATACTAGATAATAATGGTTGATATAGAAGAACTATCTCAATAAAATAACATTTATATTTATAACATTATCTTATATAGACAATATTTTAAGAAAAACATTACCACTATCCAAGATGTTTTTCCAGACTATGAGAAAGTGGTAGTAAAATCCATTATCTATATAAAATATTTTTTCCTTCTGATATTGAGTCCCTGTAACTATGAAAATTTGACCACCAGAACACTTTGACAAAAGAGAGGATCACTCCCATTTTACCATCTTGGAGTCCCTTAGTATATGGGTAATATAGAAGATTCAATCTCTTAGATAATTTTTAGTGCATTGTAAATGAACTAGCTATGTTGAAATGAATATCTATGTCACATGATGGAAGGGTGTTCTTGGTTTACTCTATCATCAGCTCAAAATTTTTTTACTCGTTTTCTATTTACAAGCTGCCTAGATGTCTCTTCAATGACTTAAAAATCATGATAAAAATAATTAGATGGATTCAGTCCATCCATTCAATGAAAATGATAACTGTTGTCTTGAAGGAATCATTAAACCCATTGAACATCCAACAAACACAATATCAATTTGGCTACTAAGGAAGATAAATAAAAACATGCCTCAGATTTATCTTAGGGTTTCCTTCACAAAAGAACATGTTAGTCACCCCATAAACATCATATAATTCACATAACGTCCTAAATAATTCAAAAATACCCCATGATAAATAAATCTTTCCTTTCTATGAATGCTTTTTATGGACATATAACAAAACATTGGATATTTTCCTAAGATTAGTTCTTCCCGTAAACTATTTCACAGTATCTAAACACATAACTAAAATTTGAATGAACTTCAACTAGAATGGTATTCACCAAGGTAACTAAAATACTTTCCACCTAAAATCCCAATTAATAAACTCCGTAATGTGAAATAAATAATTTTTTAGCTCCTGAATTAGACATGGAATGCAACCAAGTTGATGAAAAGAAAAGGGTAACTCAAACAATTTCTAAATCACAATGTGTTGGAATCTAAAAAGCATTAATCTTAACACATACTGCTATCTCTTGACCCCTCTGACCCTTATGATCATCACCTCCATGGTCATGCACTACTATTTGAGGGAATGGAACATGATGAGGCTATCATATGCCAAAATTATTTTTATTGCGATGATCATTTACAAGAGAACCCTATAATTGCTGCCATATATTATACTACATTAATAGAAGAACCTTATGAAGACCACCAATTACAAGGTTTTTTAATAACGGTCATACACTCCTAATGCTAATGATCATAACCTCTACATGGAAAAAATTGTATGATCCCTTATAGGGGTCCTAATATCTACCAACCTTGATTAAATGAGATGTATATGTCAAGGACATACACCTCAATGTCAAAAAATAGTTATATCTATGAAAATTGAAACCCCAAACAAAATATCTGCTATAGAGAGAATCCTAAAGACTCCCTTATCATGCTGATGTGGTCTTAGATAAAATTATGAAAATAAACTATTATCTTTCTAGTTCATAGATATAATATTTCATCATAAATGGGTTATCCTTTTGTTGGATCTCTAGAAGTAAATCCTCCTTGAAATGACTCACCCTTCCCTCCTCATATGTAATAAGGTTCTAAGATTATCATAGATTCTTCCAAAATACATTCTAAACTACCACACCCAAAATCTATCTTATTGATGGTTATGTATATCCAAGAAAATTATCACCATTACTATCAATTAAAAAACTTTTATTGGAACTAATATTATAAATTATCCAATTAAATTTATAACTCTTCATTATCATTATGAAAAAAGTACCAACAATTCTTGGATTCTCTATGAAACATTATCACTGCTAGGAAAGCCCAGTGATCCCTCTGAGAACTGATCAAATAGAATTATATCCCCATCTCCTTCAACTAGTACATTCATTAAAAATATAAATAAAACTTATCATACTTACATAATATTTTGTTGTAAAATTGGAAAAGTGTTCTCCTTAAATTGTTGTTGTAGTAAGCCTTAACCTTGTGACAATATACTAGCGCATCATGTTGAAGATATTCCAAACATTCTTGATGGGGACATTAACCTAGAGCCATATCTGTAAAATAACTAATGTTTAAGGACACTTGATCCTTGGATATCAGATATATGTGATTAATTAACAATTTTTCAACCTACACCAAAATTCTACACATTTCAAACTTAGGAACAAATAAGTATTATTCATAATCCTTTACTAGGTCACTACCGAAGTACAAATGTAATTACACATAGTAGGATCAATAAACTAGAATGTCTATGCATCAAACCATAGGGTGTCCTAAATACCTATTTTCTAGATAATATCTCTTTTTTACATCAAATATTATCATATATGAGATTCTTTCCCAAAAACCCAAAAATTCATCACAAGTTCCTACCTTCAAACTCCATCATGTCCCTTAACTTGACCCTCTCATACCAATATTTCATAACCCATCCTCCCAATGTTTCTCATTCTAGGCATGAAATAAATAATAATGGATCATAAAGCTCAAATCCCACTATGAATATGACATGGGTTTTTAACTATAATTGTCGGTATATCATGCACACAAATGTGAGACATTACCTTCTATGAAGAACATGATGAATAAATGATAATATGAGAAAACAAAAATAAAAATCTATAAAAATAAATAAAGGATCAATCTATATGCATGTAATGTCATTCAATCTAGAACAATTAAAAAATGAAACTATATGTCCCAAAACAAAACATTAGGAGAAACATAAAATCTCAAACAACTCCTAAACAACTCCATGATCTAGTAATGTCTTTCCCAATCACCAAATAGCTCCTATAGACTTGAATTTTATATATATATATAGTGGTGAACATGATATGTATACGTAGTAGGATCCTCTTCATATCATATCATGTAACATGTAAATAAAGTACACTAAATCCTAGTGATAAAATAATGAAGCTAATTCATCACCATAATAGATTTTCAATGTTCACATCCTCACCGTTGAAATCTCTCCATGTGTCAAACATAGGTAGTAATATAAAATAAAACATAATATAAAAATGAAGGTAACCAATTACCACTTCCCCATAAGTTTTTTTCCCTTTCCCCAATTTTTCATGCCTTTGGCCATCTCTCTCAAATGAGACACATGTATCAAAAGTAAAATTATGATAAGATCAAAAACATCCCATAAATCATCTACTACACCCCAATCCACCATATCCCATACACAGTATAGATATAATAATCCTTATGATACTATAATTGGAGATACATGTGTGAAAAACAAGAACAAGACATCATATAAATATAAATCCCAATATGAAAAGGTAACCATCATTCATATATGAATATAATAATACCTGCAGAATAGAGTGGGGAGAGGGGGTAATCATTAATCCATTCATTACAATAATGATGTGGGAAAAAACAACCCCATAGTCCACTAGGTTTCAGTTTACCAACATAAATGGGTGTATAATAATATGAGATTACACAACATAAGAAATATATATATAACGCAAATTTATCTAGGGGAAACAATCTAGACATAAAATCAAATTAAGTTATAAAATCTCATACAGCCAACTACTGAAACTATGAACATTCTGTCCAATATGCATAGAAACATTTTGTGAGACATCATTAAATTATTTTTTTTGGATATTCATATTTAAATTAATTACCACTCATTTAATTTGATTTAACCGTTGTACAGTAAATCCCATGGGTTAAATCAGTAGTTACCCATTTTCATTCAAAACATCCATGTACTTTAGGACTCGTCTAAAGCTAGTAGAAAGGATACATAGACCAAAGAAAACTTCCTATATCAAGATCTGGGTAAAAGAATTCAAAAATAAGAAAATATACCATTTAAACTATAAAAAATTTTGAAATGAATAATCCTACATATCATCAAAAAATTGATAATCATAGCCTCAACCCTCTCATTAATTATTGGTTACATCCCCGATAGCACTATGTATATCACTGATAATTCATCCATCATAGGTCACAACTACTACAAAAAAATCCATGGAATCCTTCTAAATCCTTTTCTAAACTGCATTCCGTCCAAAAATAACATAATTTATAATAAAAATTCCTAATATATTGTGAAATAACAGAAAATTAGTAAACCAAAAAATATATAGTTAACATGGAATCTATTATATAGAAGCAAGGCATCAATCCTTTAGATGAAAATGGGCTCTCTCATCCCTAATGAAATATATTTAACAATAAACATTTATTTACACATTTAACTAACCATTTTATTTTTCACAATCCACAACCATAGGCATTCTATGGTAGGAACTATCAAAAATTATAAATTACTCCGACATGTTTTGGGTATTACTCAAATTCCCAAATATTTTAAGTAAGAATAATAAATAATAAAAAAATAAATTTAATAATTTCTTCAACAATATTTAATAGGTTTATATTATTTAATCAATTTGTAAGAAAAAAATTTCTAAGCCACAGCATAATTAAAATATAACACACTTTCTAAAAAATTAAGATGAAAACAATCTGTCTGATGTAAACACATAGGATCTCTATAAACCAAAACAAATTATTTATTTAATTATAGGATAAATTCATTATTATCAATTCCATTATTCTTTAATGAGATTATTCATTATGAAATCAAAATTTTATATAAATTAACGGAATTGCAGAATCCTGTAACTCATATAATTCAATGTTCTCTAAGCATGAAAGGAACTATAAACAAAAATCATTGATCACATCTCTCATAATGAATAAATAGTCCCTATGGATTTTGCACCATTAAAATCCCTCCAAAACATTTATCTCAATGAGAAATAAGGAGATAAACCCCCAACACAATAAAATTGAAAATTGAAAGAAAAAAAACTAAATAGAGAAAAAATTATAAGATAATGTGATGAATCTCAACTCAGATCGCTACAGATCGATAATAGGAAGCCAGGAACCAATCACAATCTAAATTGGTTCAAAATTACCGATATGAAAACATATTGATTATTGAATTATATTGTAATTCATAGGGGTTTTTTAGAATTTAAGGGTGAAATATATTTTATTGGAACTATTCGATAATCACATTAATGACATGAATAGAAAATTGGAATCGTGAATGGATCATTTTTAAGGATTTATAAGAAATGCATCACTTAGGTCCTATAATCTTATGATCAATTAACCTAATGAAAAAATTGTTGAATTATGGAATTATCAAGTGTATATTCACTAAATCCAACCCTTTTTTTACTTACATCCTGAATTAAAATTTCATTACATGAATAATACCATGTGAAAAACCATTAATTGGACCACAAATAACCATTCATTCCATTAATAACTCCCTCACATTAGGAACAGGACATCATTTTATGAATTTGTAATGCTTCCATATTTTATCTCTCCAACTACACAAATCCTACTCCAATATTTCTTCAAGTGCCTCACACTTCAGAAACATGGAATGGATGTATCTAGAATAGTCTCATACTTGAAAAAATTGGATGATATAAACATTTACCTACTAATGTAATAATTTATTTATCATCAAAATTTTATCCAATTCACATCATGTATTACATATAAATAAAAAATGTTCTTTAATAAAGCATTGATAAAATTTATAAGATCAATTTTCTAAGAAATTTTATTAAATTTTATTTTATGTGTTTTATTTTATGAAATTAAATATAAAATAAAAAATAAAAATTGGTGATATTAAAATTTTATTAACACCTATATAATTAAAAATTGAAAAGAAATTATAATATAAAATATTGAAATTTTTAAACTACAATTTTCTATGAAAATAACTTTAAATTTATATTCATTTTAAATAAATATTATTAATTTTTTTTAAAAAAATTATTTTACCCAATTAACTAAATTTCTATTTAGAATAATATTATTATCTTATGTTTATTTTTTTGAAATATTTTATAAAGATTGATTTCTAGGTGAATAGTGTAAAAATAATTTTTTTCAAATACCGTTACTTTCATTAAATTATTAGTGTAAAAAGATTAATTATTAATGTATGAGAACCATTTAATTAAAATTAAATTATTTTATAGTATATTTTTTATATTTAAAAACATTGATGTTAGTTTATATAATAATGATTTATATTTTATAACTTCAGTTACATTATTCTCTAAAAAAATCACTTCCCTATAAAAATTTTATTTTAAAATGAATTTCTTGAAATTCTAGAAAATGAATCTAATAAAATGGATTTATTTTTAAAAATTATTTAGTATATTTTATTTAATAAGGACCATATCATTTTTTGGAATAATTGTGAATTTCTTAGGTAAAAAATATTTACTATAGTAAAATAAAAATGGTTAAAATGAACCAACCAAATTGTTAAAAGGATAATCATTTTAAGATCTTGTTTCATATTTTTATTTTTTGGATTTAATCAACCAAACATTATATCTATACCATTATTTTTCATTTTAGAGTCTTCTTTACCAAAGAAACATGTTCTCTCTTTTTATTAAGATAATTTTTTTAAATAATGGATTTATCACCAATTACATATAGAGCTTTCCAACACCACTTGAATTCAACAAAAAATTAACATTTCCACTAGAAATTATATTAATTTATTTTAATGGACATAATATTTTGAATTGTTACTTTCTAGGTAATCATTTGATTTAGATATACAGGGAAAGTCCAAAGGTGTTGGGAGAAGTAAGGGTGAAGTTTTGAGGTGTTTAGGGGGAAATATGGGTGTTTTAGAGGGTGAAGGAATATTATAGTGGTGGATCACCAATAATGAAAATCTAGAATTGGATCACTAATGGTGGACCATTCTGGATGTGGATCACCAATAGTGGTATTCTCGAAATTGATCACTAATTATGGGTCATTCTGGGGGGGTATTACCAATGGTGGGTCATTCTATCAATGTACCACGAATGGTATAACATTCTCATAGTGGATTAGTAATGGTGGAATTATAGTGGTGGATCAAAAATGGTTTATCATTCTAGTGGTGGATCACTAATAATGTCATTATGCGGGTGTATCACCAACTATGGATCATCATGGAAGTGGATAACCAATAGTGGCATTCGTGTAATGGAACACTAATGGCAGATCACTCTGGAAGTGGTACCCTAGTAGTGGCACTCTATAGTGATTGCAGTTTTCGAAAAAAAAATTAGAATATCCATTTTTTATGTTTCATTTAAATAAATATGGTTTTGATTCCTTCGTTAATGAATTTTGGAAGTTTTCTAAAATGGGATTAATCATATCCTGAGTTAATAAAAATTCTAAAGGCCTTTTAAATTTTTATAATGTATGGATTTACTTATATTAAACTTTAATGGGAAATTTAAACCATGTACAATATTGATAGTTTTGGATCTAATCTTTCAAAAGAGAATATCTTTTCATAATTCTTCCAGGATTACAATCTCATGAGATGGGAGGTTCCATATCAATTTTACCTTGGGGTCATGTAACCATGTTGTTAAAATTGGTTCACGTTTTCCTGAAGTGGTTTCCTCCTATACGTGCACCTCCTATTATTATTGCATCAATTTGGTGTAAGGCTTATTTCTTGTATGTAGGGTGTCCCTCATTTCTCCTTTTCTGTATCATGTGGGTGTGGTTACTATTTTTATATCTTGGGAAGATTTTTCCATCTATATTAAGAATGATAATTAATATATTTAAAATAAATTGAAAGTGGAGGTCGAATGTTCTTTATGATTTTATATCTTTTTAATATTTTAATATTGTGATTATCTATGTTTATTTTATCATTGAAAATCTTGGTCACTCATAGCCCATGTTTTTGTGATTTTTCAGTATATATTTATGATATGACGACCATGTATTTTGATTATTTTGAAACCACTATAAGTAAATGGTTAAGTATTTTTACTCAGCTAATGAATTTGTTTCACCATGATATATGAATTCTATGATAACAACATTAAATAATGAAGTGGAATAAAATGAAATCCTCTATGTATATTTTTGAAAATTTAGTTGTATGTGTACTAATATTTTTAAGGATATGGATGTGTGGTGTGTCTTGGATGTGATGATACAATGCATGGGTGGTGTCAATATTGTGATGTGTATGGGGTAGTGGATGTGATATGGTTATGTACTGGGGATCTATTGGCGGTTTTGGTACGGTTGTGCAGTGGGACTATGATGGTGGTGGTGGTGTGGTTGTGAAATAGTGGTTGTGATGGAGGTTGGTTACACTATTTTTTGGAGTAGTCATGGAATTAAATGTATGATAATGATATCAAATAAGTATGTTTAATGAATACTTTATTGAAGGACGGTGTGGTTAAAAAGGTTAAAGTTTATATAATAACTATTGGGATGGAAATACAACATAACATAATAGTTTTAATTTAAATGTATTGATAAGTGATAATATGGAAATTGGATATAATTGAATATTTTTTAAGATCATGGCTTGTTGTGGGGTTTTTAGGAATATAGAGGCAGCAAAAAAGTATGGGAAAGTTGAGAGTTGGTTGGTACCTTTATTTTGAACCCCTAGGATGTTATTGAGAGTAGCTATTATATTAATTGTATTTACTTGTGGTTTGTTTTTGAAGTACACCCATGTCAAGTATAGTGTTCCAAAATCCATATATATATATATTTGGGGTTTCTTTTCCCAAAATCCTGGTGGGTGGATGGATGGATGGATTCCACTCTTCCCTACTCCCTCTTCCAAACATTTGTGATATTCATAGGTTCTGATTTCAATATGTAAAAAGTAATGATTTCTATATGTGATTTGAAAAGATTTGATGGAAGAAGCTTCATCTGGAGGGATGTGATGAGATTCCCCAGGTTTCTGGTGGTTGGATGTTATGTAATGTGACGTTATTTGGAAGAGTTGGGAGTGGAATGATATACGATTTTGGGGTATGGGAGTAGAAAATAAGTGGGAAATTGGTTTGGGTACTCAATCCTCTATATGATTAATATTATATTATTATACATGGATGATTTTTTTGTGAGAGAGACTTTTTAAGGATGGGGTTTTTGTTATTTTATCTTTATAGGTGTTGTTTTGTGTTGCTACATTCTCAAAAGTTCATTAGTATTCTATTTTCATAAGTACATGAGTGGTTTTTTTTTTCATACTGAGTATACTTGTATTCTCACACTATGTATATAAAACTATTTTCAATTTTCTTGGAGTACTTCATGGACTATATTGGACATTACAAGGTTATATTTCTGGATTGTTTCTATTTTGCTGATTTAAATATTTATTTTGGTTATTTAATTTGGAAACTTTTATCTATATCAGTTTTATTCAAACATACATTAGGTGATATTTTTTGGAATTCTTATATATATTTCATGGATTTTATTATGGTTTATGAATATTATATTCCTATTAAATTTATATTTTTGAGTGTAATTCCTCCCATACCTGGGATTTTTATACACTTGGTTCTAGTCAATAACTCGGGGCTTACTAGAGGAGGGACTAAGGGGTATTTATATCTCTCTTCTCATTGTGGTATTTTTTGTTAGAGGTGTTCATTATAGAGGTTTACAAGAGGACTTTATGGACCATTATATATATTACAAGATCATACCATTAGAAAATTGATGTGTTGTTGCTTCATATATTATTATGGGTATTTACATCTAAGACCTTTATTAATATCAGTTTTATTTACATATGATTTTTTAATGGTTTTAAGGTTTCTTATATATATATATTTATATATCATGGTATCAATTTTTTTCTTCTTATCTCCCGATCGTATTTATATTATTGATCGTTATACCTCTTATATATATGATTTTCATACACACAATGTTAGTCACCAACCTGGGGCGTACTGGAGGTGGGAATTTAGGTCATTACCTCTCTCCCTTCACTATGGTATCATTTGCGGGATTGGGTCCTAAAATAGTTGTATCAAAGGTTACGGATGAGAGATAATTGAGAGTTTAGAGTTAGGAACAGTGAATATTACCTAATATTATATAGAAATAGTGCTACTTGACATTACTGTGTGACATAGTTAAGGGATACTAGTTAGGACACCGTATTTTAGGGCCCCCATGATCTTGTGTATAGAATCTTTGCTCATTGAATGACCAAGTGAGGTGGAGCCAGTTGTACGTTACAAGTATTAAAGAGGTACATAAATCGTGATGACTTTATTCTAATCTAGATTGATTGGTTTTGGTTCTGGGAAATTTGAGGTGAATTAAAATGAGTTAAATAAAATGTAATAAAATTCTATAATACTAGGATTATGAAATATTTGGTTCATTTTTATTCTATAGATCATGGTCATCATCCATTTTTTAGATTGAGTAGTGTAGGTTTAGTATGATGACCTTGTATATTTTCGAAGGGTTGATCTAGTTTAGGGTGACAATTAGTGGTAGAGGGCGTTGTGAAATTTTTAGCATTAGTCTCTAGGGAAGTATGAAAGAATCATCTATGAAATATAAAACAAGATATAGATAGGTGAGATGGATGTCTATATCAGTTCTTCCGAGGCCCTGACAAAGTATTGGGTCCCCATAGAAGTTATTCATATGTGAGGAGTTGAGCATCAGTGGGGGATGTTGTACCTTAGTGAGAGGAATGATAGAGATGCTTCCTTAGTTGAATTCCAGAAGGAGTTCCAATTGGATTTACATTCATCAACCATAAAGTCTTTGAAGTAGTAGGAGTTACTCTCCCTATATAATGGTGGTATGTATATGATGAAGCTTGTGATCATGTTCATGGACCTTCCTTTTTTCCCCAAATATTTTTCCAGATGAGGTGTCCTGAGATATGTGTCTTGAGAAGGAACATTATACTTCAATCCAATATGAAGATTTTCATTTTAAATTTTCCAACAAATATGGAGGTTGAAAATAAGGATGTGGTGTTTGAGAGGATGAACTTGTGAGGAGTATTATAATGAGAGGGGAACCAACATGGTTACTCATGGAGTAAAGCTACTAGAGGTATGTCTCAGGCCCTAGGGACTTTTTGGTTTCAACTAGTAGGGAGTCGACCTCATCAGCTCCCCTTCGGGACTTCAAGGGTTTGTGGTTCATATGGTCTTCCTAGGGAATTTAGTCAAGAGTTTTTAATTTGTGTAGATCATTGAAACCATATGTATCAATTCAGAGTGTCTTCTATAGGTCATTTTAGTAGTGATAGACAGGTCTAGCAGAAGCCTCAACAATAGTTACTAGTATGTCCATTCTTCTAGGAGGGGTAGTAGGATTATGTGCTTCTGGGAGTAGATGTGGTAGTCATATGTCTACCTCATAATGTAACTCTACCACAGAGGCCTAAACAGTTTTCTGTTCCTGGAGGTGGCCAATAATAGATAAGTATAGAAAATAGGTGTTGTTAGTTGCAGATAGTAAAGGAAGAAACACTAAAGGAGGCATATATCATTCATTTAATGGCCATTTTATCATGTACCCTTATGTGTTCCTTATTTGATTCAAGGGATTCATAATTCTTTACTTTACCCTCTCTTATATGTTCTCTTGTAGTAGACATAGAGATTCTTTTTGTGCCTCTGGTGTTGACTATCTGAGTTGGAATCCATACTAGATTTTTTAATGTGTGATGGGGGTTTGAAATAATAATGTGGCCTCATCAATTGTGTGTGGATATTTTATTACGTTAGATGTATCCATATGATATCATCTTGGAATTTCCTATTTTTATTTTTTCTTTGCTTTCATCAACTTCTTATAGAGATGATTCGTGTTCTCATATTTATATGGCTAGTGTGTGGTTTTCATTGGTGATAAGGGTTCCTAGGTGGGAATTAAAAATATGGAGTCCCTTCTTTCCTTAGTGGGAATGTAATATTTGGAATCAGTATACCAAATAACAGATTAGGATCTCATGGTTGTCTAGGAGTTATTGGATTTTTTCCCCAAAGATTATGTGAAACCACCCCCCTCAATGTGACATTAAGTTCATGATAGACTTGTGTCCTGGTGCTTATTTGATTTAAATGGATCTCTATCATGTGGACCCTTCAATGTTGTGGGATTTGAAGATTCATATAATTGATCTCATGCAGTAGGGTTTCATCTAACTCAGTGTGTCACCGTGGGGTACTCTAGTGTTATTCATTATGATGGAAGATAGTAGTATGGAGTTTTGCGTAGACTACCAGAGATAGAACAAGGCGACGATCAAGAATCAATGTTCTCTTGCGAGGATCACTGATATTTTTGACCATTTAATGGGATCTTTTTGGTTCTCCAATATTAGTCTATTTTCTAGATATCATCATTTGAGGGTTATGCATGTAGATATCTAGAAGTATACCTTCTGATACTTGTTTGGGAACATTGAGTTCTTGGGAATGCCTTTAAGTGTCACTAACATGCCATATATGTTCATGGTAATGATGTATTTCTTTCATGATTTCCTAGACCATTTCATAGATTTTTATTGATGACATACTAATCTACTCAAATTTAGAGGAGGAGTATGTCAAGAACCTCATAGATTTTTTATAGGTTCATCAACACCACCATCTCTATGGAAAATAATCCATGTGTATATGTATCAAAAAAATAGGTGCATTTCCTCGGGCATGTGTTGTCTTATAATGGTGTGAAAGTGGACTTGTTAAAGGTCAAGGTAGTTATTTCTTGGGAAGAACGCAGGAATGTGGAAGTTTTTCACAACTTCCTTTGTCTCATAAGCTATTATTGGAATATTGTACCAGATTTATCTTGATTTATAGCCTTTTTAATTTCATTGACTCTGACAGACCAATATTTTATGTGTAATGATAGGTTTCAGGTTGCATTCAACTATCAGAAAGGGAATTTGGTCAGTGCACTAGTGATTTTGATGTGAAGGCGGGTATCCTTTTTTGAGGTTTTCATTAACATATCCCATCTAGTCTTGGGATATGTCTTCATCCAGTAGAATGTATTGATATCTTATTGGTATATGAAGCTAAGACCTTAAAAGAATAATTATTTCCACCATTATCTAGATCTAACAAAAGTTGTGCATTTTTGAAGTTGTGTAGACATAACCACACTGGGAAGTGCTCCGTAGTCTATACAGATAACAATGGTTTGAGGTATTTCTATTCTCAGAGTCGTAAGAATCAATGACAATAGAGGTAGATGGAGTTTAATCAGGACTATGATTTTTATATCTCCTATACATATGAAAATGGGAATGTCAGGTTTGATTAATTGAGTATATATTCAATGAAGGATGTTGTTCATGAGTCGGAAAATGATTAGAGAGTGATGGAGGATTTAGAATCCCAACACATATATTTGATGGTATTTTATGGAGGAGGGTTATTATTTTAGTTGTCTGTGTAATCTTATTTTATACAAAAGGAGTATAAGTCTTAGTGGATAGACTCCATAGTAGATGTGATGCACAATAGTGTGGTCCATATTGATGCTCCAGAGGTATGGTTAGAGGATGGTTGAAACAAGATGGTGTTTTAGTGTAGGTTTTCAATTATGGTTCTGATGCATGAGGGAGTCCTTCAAGAGAATCATAAATCACCTTTAGCGGTACATCCAGAAGTTTCCATGATTTATCGTGGCTTGAGGAATCAATTTTTTTGGCCTTGTATGAAATAAGATGTTGAGGAATTTTTGGCTCAATGTTTTGTTTTCCACTAGGTAAAGGGTGAGAATTGTGTCCCTGGTGGTGCGTTGCAACCCGTATATGTTACTAAGTAGAAATCAGATGACATATCAATGCATTCTGTCACATGGTTACCCTTATCCAATGATTTTTTGAAGCTATCATGGTAATTGTGGATCATTTTATGAAATCTTCCCACTTCCTAGTGATCAAGGAGTCAGGTATAGTGGATTTTTGTGTAAATGTGGTATGTGGATAATGTGGTGATACAACATGGAATCTCGAAGTCCATTTTCATCTGAGGACAGATGTTTTATATTGATTGCCTAAAAGAGACTAAAGCATACTTTTGGAACTCAATTACATATTATAATTACTTTCCAGGCTCGGAATTAGGGGTATACTTAGTTGATTGTCCAGATGATGGAGTACACATTGTGGGCATGTGTCTCGGACTTCAGGGGATTGTGAGAACAATAAATTGTGTTGCTCAACTTTTCATACAATAATAGTTATCAATAATACATTATCATGGTGTTTTATTAGTAATTGAATGGTTGACCATATCATTCTCTATTTTTATAGGTATATGGTGTGGAGTTAGCAATTCTTAGACCTGGGGTTGTGTAAATAGTGACAGAGAAGTTTTAGTTAGTTCGAGAGAGGATGAAAGTAGTAAAAGACCCCAAAAATCCTTATGATACTTATATGAAGAGGTCATTGGATTTTGATGTTGGGGACCATGTGTTCTTGAAATTTTCCCCTCTAATTGGGTAGAATAAGAATGAAAAAGGAGTACGCTATCACCCTAATTTGTTGGGACCTTCTAGGTGTTCGAGGCCATCTGAGAGGTGGCATATTAGTTAGAAATTCCTCCTTGACTGGACCAGATCCATGAAGTCTTCCACATCTCTCAACTCCATCGGTGTCTTCATGATGAGCCCTATATAACGTACTGGGGTAGTTGGTTATCAAGTATGAGGTTATGTTCATGTAGAATCCAGTGGAGATACAATAACATCTAGTACAGGTGTTTTGTGGACGAAACATTCCCTTAGCTTCTTTTTTTAGGTATGGTGTCATAAAGAAGATTACATGGGTGTATGAGATGCAAATTCAAGTCCAATACATATTTTTTTATTTATTCCTTGCTCTGGTGTTATTTATGATGTGCTATTTGAACCATGGTATTTTATGATATATGTTGTTTCCTCCTTTAGATGATGTGTGTTGTGTGATGTGTAATAATGTTCCATCATTTTAAAGAATGAGGAACTAATTCCTAATTGATACACATTAACTAAGATGCAATTAAAACTATACAAGAGATTCAGTTCCACCAATTGCGAATAATATATTGATATGAAGGATGGAATTACCTGATTCATATATTCATGATTGTATGTATTTTTTTTATATTGTGTTCATTTTGGATAGATTGTTTTGTTGGTATAAGACATTTATATATAATGAGATTGTTGAGAGGTGTCTATAGGATTAGTTGTTCAGACACTTTCCCTCAATCCTTCTATTTTGAGATTAAATTCTTGAGCGTAATAATTTCTTGATAGCTATCTAATATCATTTTCTATACATTGTGTACCATTAATTTAGGGAAATCTATTGGATTAAATATACTATTATATTATAGAGGTGGTGGGAAAATAAAGGGGGAGTTTTGAGTTTCTATGTGAAATAGGGGTGTTTTAGAGGATGATGGGAACTTCTTGCAGTGGATCATCAATGTTAGAATTATGGTAGTGGATCACCAATGGTAGATTATTATGGTCGTGGATTAACAACATTGGACTTTTGTAGGAAGATCAACAAATGTGGATCATTTTGGTAGTGGATCACCAATGGTGGATCATTCTAGTAGTGAATCACTAATGGTGGATCATTCTTCAAGTGGATAACCAATGGTTTCATTTTGGTGGGGGATCAACAATAGTGGATAATTCTAGAAATCAATCACCAATGTTGCCATTCTTGTGGTGAATCACTGGTTGTGGATCTTTTTGGAAATTGATCACTAATGGTGTCATTCTGGTGGTGGATCAACCTGGGAGTGGAACCCTAGTGGTGGGACCCTAGTAGTAGGACTGTAATAGTGGTACACTTTCTATAGAACCCTAGCGATGGAACCATGGAGAAGGAACCTTGGTGGTGTAACCCTAATAGTGGAACCCTAGAGGTGGATCCTTGGTAGTGGCACCCTGGCAATGGTACCCTAGAGGTGTTTCTCTAAAAATTTTCTAGTTTTCTATAAATTTAAATACTTTCAATTTTGGATGTTTCTTTGTTAGAATTTTTTTTAATTTCACATTCAATGAATTTTAAATCTATTTCAAAAGGTATTAATAATATATTTAATTTCCAAAATTCCAAAATACCATTTCTACGTTTAAAAATTGTTGATTTAATGAAATATTTCTTTAATGTCCAATTTAAACCGTATCGAATCCCAATGTTTTGGGATATAATATTTCAAAATAGATGATTTTTATTTCGTTATTTTTGGATTACATTCTCTTGATGTGGGAGTTTACAAATCCTTCTTCCCTTGGGGTTGTAAAACTATGTTGTTGTTTTTGGTTCATGTTTTCCTAAAGTGGTTTCTTCCTATATGTCCAAATCATGTTTTTGGTGTAGAAATTTGGTGAAAATATTATTTTTTCATGTAGGGGTACCTCATTTCGCCTTTCTATGTATCAGGTTGTATAGGTTACTCTTGTTATCCCTTGGGAAGATAACTACATTTTTCTTTAAAAATGTCATTTACTCATTTAAATGAAATGGAAAGGAGTATAAGAATTTTTCATATTATTTAATATCATTTTGAAATGGTGATATTGAGATTATCTATGTTTTTTGTATATCTATAATTAATGATTCCTAGTATCCCCTATTTTTTATTATATATAGGTATACAATATTATTTCCATGTTGTTTGATTATTATGAGGGACCATAAGTAGATGGTTAATAACTTATAATCAGCTAATGAATTTTTTACACCATGATATGTGTTTCTATGATGATATCCTCAAATAATGATGTTTAATTGACTTAAATACCTTATTCCCAATCTATAAAATGTTGTTATATGTGGTGTAATATGTTTTGGAATTGTTTATGTTTTGTGTCTTGGATGTGATGATGAAATCCATTAGTCGTGGCTTGTGATGTCTGTGTAGGGAAATAGATGTGATTTGGTTATACGGTGGGGCTGTGAAGGTTGTAGTTTTATTATTGTTAATTGATGATGCGATGGTAGTGGTGGTGGTGCGGTTATGTAGCGGTCTTACGATGGTGGTTGATTACACTAGTTTCTCAAGTAGTATAACTCCTAAATTCATGATAATGATAAAAAATGGGTATATCTAATTAACCATTTGTTAAAGTGAAATCTTATTTAAAAGGATAATGTTTATATAATAACTAATGGGTTAGAAATACAAAAAAAAGTTACTACTTTAATTTAAATTGATTCATAATATATAAAATGGAAATTGGATTTAATTGAAAATTGTTTGTGGTTCATGTCTTATTGAGGGTTTTTAGTCACTTAGAGGCATTATACAAGTGGGGGAAATTTGTTACATTTATTATGAATACATAGAATTGGATTGAGTGTAGCTATTATATAAATTATATTTCTATGGGATTTCATTATGTTCCTCACCCATTATGAGTACCATGTGATGAAACCCATTTATATGAATATTTGGGGTTCTTTCCCAACATACCAGTTGGAGGATGGATTAATTTCTACCTGATATTCCCCACTCCATCTTCTAGGTGTTTGTGATAATCAAATGTTGTGATGGACAAAAGATGAAAGTGTCACTATCTACATGTTATGTGATGAGATGTGATGGTCTTAGAGTCTTTAGGAAGGATGTGATGAAATTTTCCAGGTATCTACAGGTGGGATGTGATGTAATGTGATGAAATTTATAAGATGTGGGAGCACCATGACATAATATGTTGGTCTGTAAGAGTAGATAATTAGTGGGAAAGCATCATAGGGTACCCTATCATCAATAGGATTCATATTATCTTATTATTCCTCAATGATTTATTGAGTGAGTGGGCCTTCTTTAGGTTGGGGTTTTGGTTACTATAACATTATAGGATTTTTTCATTGTTAATAATTCTCAAAGGTTACTTAGTATACTCTTTTCACATTTTCATGAGAGACATTGGTTTTCCTATTGAGTATACATGTATTATCTCTCTATGTTTATAAAACTATTTTCATTTTTTGGGAGGAATTTGTGGACCATGCTAGACATTTCCAGCTCAGACATTTAAATATTTGTTGGGTCACTACATTAGTTTTTATTTTATTTATTTACATTGGAGACCATTATCCACATTAGTTTAATTTTAACATGTATTGGGGGACAATTTTTGGATTTATTATATATATTTCATTGAAATTATAGCTTTTAATTCTTATTATATACCAATAATATTTATATTATTGAGTGTAATTCCACCCATAAATGGGATTTTTATACCCTCCATGCTAATCACCAACCCAAGGCCTCCTATATGTAGGACTTGAGGGGTTATTATCTCTCTCCCTTCATTTAAGATTCATTAGTGGGAGGTGGTTATGAAATTTTCCTTTAAATAAAATCCTCTATAACATCCATAATCTTTTGGGTAAATATTTTTAATCAATTATTCTAATTTCTTGTGAGTCCTGCAAGAAAAAAATTAATGTAATCAATATATTTACAAAATTTCCCAATAATTTGTTTTCGTCTAGTCTTTCCATTCCAAATATATTTTCCCTATATTATATGATGAAATATATATTTATATTATATTGATTTTTTAAATATTTTGGGATTAATAATCAACCAGATTTCCCCATTTCTATTAAGAAAAATGAAAATTTTATTCATGTGTTTTTGCTAACTACCTCCTCTATGAAGTAACATATCTTATTATTCATCTCATTTACATATTATTTCTTAAAATCCATTAAACTATGATTCATTTCATTAAAATTATTTCAATAATGTAATTATTAACTTCTAATAATGATATTATTCAAAAGAACCCACTTTTAAAATCATGCTAATCTATTAATTGTAGTATGTTCTTATTTCGTCTAGTCTAACCCCCCAACATGATAACAAATATAAAATAATGTAATTTCAATTGATTTTATTTCATAATATTTTAGTTTCCATTTTACGGAAACCTCCTTCATTTCTGAAGATTATTACGTTACAAATACCATTTTTGAATTTTAACTCTACTCAATTAATTTAGTGGAAACGATTATTCATAATATTATTTATTCAGATATTGGTTTATTACACCCTATGAATTTATTTCACGATATTTTATCTCCTATTATTGGGGAAATTAATTTTTATTTTAGTTATTTTTACATGATAACCTTCTTTCTCAAATAGTAAATAACTATTTAGAATGAAACACATCCACTATAATTATATTTTCTCCTATATATATATATATATTATCAATTACATATACTTTTCTCCTTTATATGTGAAAAACTAATTATGTGTTATCTCATGAGACCTTGACATTTAACATTCATAATTTAAAAAGAAAGTATTTTAATTCCTTAATATGATATGAATTTCAACAAAGGTATTATAATTTATTAAAACTAGTTTTATTCCATGATTATTTGTCTTATCATAAACTCTAAATTATACAAGGATAATTTTTTTTCTTTTTTAAGTCTTCTATATGGAGGATTCTTTATTAGGGTATTTTTTATAAAAATTCCACAAAACATTTAAAAAAATGTATTCTAAAATCACATGAATGTTTTTATTTTAGGTTAATTATATTTTTTTTATAAAATTAATTTTAGTGTTTCATTTTTATTTTATAATTTATCGGTAAAATTGGTTTATTTAATTGAATATATAATTCATAAATTGTCCTCTAAATTTTCTTATGTTATTTTTTGTGTTAATCTCATGGGGATGCATTAAATATTTTAGTCCTCTTAACAATCAAAATGTATATACATTGTTCATCATCCACTATATAACACCATGTCATTTTAAAAATATGACTATGTTCGATAGTATATATGACAAACAACATTGAGTCAAAAAAAATATGAAGTACTATTATTTAAATATAACCATTATAACCTAACCATTAAGTTGAAAATTATGAATAATATTAAATAATTTATGAGGTTTATATATATATATATATATTTCCTTTAAAATATAAATTATTTTAAAAATTATTATTAAACACATACTAAATTATTTGTAAATTCGTTTATTCTTTAAAAAAATGTTTTCATGAAAAGTGGATTTTATTTATTTCGATGATAAAATGTCATAATTAATTTTAGGAAATTTTAGGAAATTTATTATATTAAAATGATACCAATTTAAACCAATCATATCAAAATTTAAATTTTTTGGGGTTTTATACTTATCCAAAATTGATTGATTTTTCAATGATTAGTGAAAATTATAGATATTTCAATTAATGTTATTTTATTTCACAAAATAATTAATCTACGAGTCCCATTATAATTTATATTTTTTATTAAATTTAATTATTAAAATCTTCATTAAGGTTAATATAATTAATTTAATATCAACTGTTTGTTTTCACGATTTTGTTATAAAATTCTTTGTATCAGTAAGAGAATAATATTATGAAAATTGGTTTTTAGTGTACAGAGTTTATCAATTTTAAAAAAATAGATCCTAATAAAGAAGGATATAATATATATATATATATATATATATATCATTTTTTATTAATTTTTATGCATATGATGATTATTTACAGTAATATAATTAATAAAAGATCATTTATTTCTTGAAAAATACATTTCCTAAAAAATTGTTATTCATTAGGTTTTGTGGAAATGAAAATAAATTATAATTTTCCACTAATAGAAATTTAATTTGGAAAAAATTTAATCAATATTTGAATCGTGAGGTTAAATCATTGTAGTTAAGTGCCTTTTATTTTTTTTATCACGAATTGTTACTATAGAAAATAATTAACACCAGAGCAAGGCTAACTTTGGTAATTATGGTTAAACATAATATGATAAGGACTAAAATTGATACTAAAACACAACTGTTTCCTATTTTATTAATGTGTATTATAAATTTACATCCATTTCACTAATATATGTCAACATTGTTACTTATTGTTTTCATTTTGAACATTATAATAACTGAATAAAAGATTAAGAAAAGATTGTCAATTTTACAATTTTAGTATCTATAAAATTTTGTAAAAGGGATAAAAAAATTATGTAAGGTTATAAATATTAATTTCAAATATAATTTATTTTTTATATTTGTTATTTTTTCTATAATTTTCGATGATGAAATTATTACCTTGAGAGCTTACACAAAAATAACATGGTAAAAATTTAATTAATAGAAATATAAAATATGATTTTAAAAATATCAAAAAGAGTCCAATTTGAAAGAATTATTTTATTAAATTAATTTTTTTAATAAATATAACATATTATATATGTGTTAATTTATTATATATAAAATACACCCATTACATGATGTTTTTTAATTCAAATTAAATGACGTGTTTCAAAATTCAGTTTGGTGATATTTAACAGTAAATAATATTTTTTAAATGATATGAAATTCCTTAAAATTCAGTATTCATGAAAATTATTTGGATATAATTTAAAATATAAACCATGTTCCATTTATTAGAAAATTTTCCTTTTATTGTAACAATATTAAATCCGAATGTGTAAATTATTTATTAGCGCTGTATTTTCTAGAAATGCTTGACATGGGATAAAACAAATGTACAAGGGTCAGAACATAACCCAAATATGGGAAAATTTTAAAATATCACAGGATCAAGACCCATAATTCATCATATATTTGAAATAAATAGTATTTGATCCTTTTTACCTTGAACATTAAATTGAATTAAATTAATAATTAATGAAATTCGATGAATTCCCCTCCCATAATTATAAAAGGACACCCCTGTCTGTTTTTTTCATACTTCAAGAACCATTTTGTTTAGATATTCCCAAATAATATTGATAAATAAAACTAATTGAAAACTCTTGAGGTATTATTTTCAAGATAATTCCATTATTAGAGGGATTAAGGTGTAAAACAGATGAGGGTGTCTGCAAAAGAGGTAAAGTTCATAATAGAGTGTTTTAGTTTTATTTATGCTACCAAAAACTTCAAATATTCATAATAATTTATAGTCTAACAACCAAACTATATTACATATACTTTCATGCTATTTTGATAATTTAACAAACTATTAAAATCTTTTTTCGTGAAATGGTAAATGAAGTCACCATTCATCTTTATAAAGGACTTCCACCATATGATCCGATATAATTCATTTTCTACTAAAACCACTCATAAATTGTTTTAATTATTGAATATATTTTTATATATAAATATATATATGATATTAATGAATCATTTTTAATTTTTGAAATATAATATATCACATAATATATCAAATTTTCTTTCAATGAAAAATGATAATGTTGTTCTTGGGTAGGTGTGGATTACTCTCTCCATGAAGTTACGTGATTTGTTTTACATAACCAAAGCATAAGAATTATATATATATATATATATTAAGAAATATGATTACATATTTTATATAATTATCATTATATAAAGATAACATAATACTTACCATCGTTTCCTCAAGATCTTTAAAAAATTGAAATGTTTCTCATGCATACATTCAACATACTCTCTCTATGACTATAAAATTGTTCTATTTCCATAGCTGTATTTCATAGCAGGATTTATATTTTCAATTTATTTATAAAAAATATAACTACATCATGATTATTACAATTGAGATTATAGAAAATAGTCCCATTGACCATGTTTAACAAACATAAGTGTTTTTGGAACAATGAACTTAACATCCTCAAAACACCAGACATGGACATAAATAATTATGTAATTAAATATGTAATTAAAATAAATGAAATAAATGTTTTAAATTTAATGAGTTAATCCTAGAAAATTTTCATATTAAATCAAATAATTTATATGGGTTTATTATATAATATTTAAAGGACGTACATCAAATGTCCACATGTGAGGTAAGGGATTTCATCTCAATTTTCCTTAATTGGGCAATATTCTAAGGTTACACACCTAATTACATTTTTATTGTGTACATATCTACCATTTTTGATATTCTATCATGAATTCTTCATACATGATGGTATTTTATTTTTTAATTAATTTTATTTTATCCAATAGGGCTTGACTTGAACGTTACTAAGCGGTTAGAGGATTATGAACACAATTTCATTTTATTTGGTTATATTAGTTATTAATTAAGTATATTATAACAATATTATGTGTGAAATGATATTTTTAAATTATATTCAATTACTTTCTTTTGTTTTTATTCACATTTATGTACATAATTACTCCATTGATTAATTATCTCTTCATTTACTTGATCAATGTAATGATTATTCGTCTCAACTTCTCTTCCTTTCAGACACATATTAATGATATACACATATGTACTTTTATATGGTTTATATACTTAATATTGAGTTATTATATCCTAAATTAATCTTTTATGAATATAGTTAATGTTTATTTAATGTTTTCACTTTAATGAGATATCGATTCAAATTTTATGAATGATGTAAGGGTTTTCATAGTCACGATTTCTATTATTTGAGACACAATTCATGTAATGAACGATGATTAATTTTATATGGTGAAATTATTGACACATTAATGTTATTTCAAATAATAATTAATGAATAATATATGTTTTACATAATTATTATTTTTTCTATATTCAATAGTTTTTTTATCCAGGCATTGACTGATTGGAAAGGGTTTATCATTTTAATCTTCCTTCCATGAGACCTATTTGGATTGATGAAACTATATTAAATTATATCACATATAAACTGAATATTTAGGTATAATATCATGAATAATTTTATAATCATAATATTTTATATTTCTTCTAATCATTAATTTTTCAAATAGTATTTTATTTTTAAATGGTCAGAAAATGTTTCCCATTAAAATAATTGTTTTATTTTTTTAGTAACTATTAACCAAAATATTCTTCTATTTTCATTATAATATTTCAATAATGTGGTTTTATAAACATTAATTTTTCATGAGGATACTTTACATTATATTTTACATTATTTTAAATGGTTTTAAAGAGTAAATTTTATATGGTTTCCACATGGGTCCCTTTTGACTCCCCTTAAATAATATGTGAGAATAATTTATATTTTTAATATTTAAATCAAGAAAATATTTTACTACATTCATGGAAATTAAATATTTTGAATCTCCCTCTATAATTATTCTTTTTTATTTTCAAAATTAAATTTTTCCAATATTTTCTATGTTTTTATAAAATTTAGCTCAAGGATAATGGTATTTTTATTTGTCTTCAATTAAATATATTAAATATTATTTTAAAGGTATTTTAATAACTGTCAACATAATTTAATGTTTTATCTACTTCAATGGGATTATTATCTTATAATAACATCTTTAATATTTCTATAGAGTGCTTGTGATAATTATTTTAATGTGATTTCAATGAAACCTGTTTCTTTTTTCACGAGTTAAGAAATCTATGCTGGATTAGTTTCAACGGTGTTATGTTCAAAAGTGAAATCATTTAAATTTTTTAGCTATGAAATGTTTTTGTTCATTGTATATGAGGATTAGGTGATTGTGATAAAAAATATAACGGATTGATCTGTATTACATGTCAATAAGATGAGTGATTCAGATATAGATTATACGACGGGTGAGCCTCATTATAGCTCTCTAATGCATTGGGTAACAATTATATTAGAAGCTGAACATATGGTTATTCCAAATATATTGTTTCTTTTTAGGGTTCTATTATGATAATTTTCCATCATACTAATACATATTATTAATGGTTGTTATGGTTTTTTAATGATTCCTTGGAACAATATTAACACCACATAGATCCTAATTATTGATTCATACAACTCTTGAATTTAATAAATATTTATTAAATGTTTCATATTTAATGACCCATGCTTTTAATGGTATGATATCTTTTATTTTATATCAAATCACTATGATATTTTCATTATACCCCTATGCTCATATTATTATCTTTAATGAAATTAAATTATTAATTCATATTTTTGCTTTTATAGATAATTTGAGCTCACCCTACATAAGTAATGATTTTCCATAAGTTATGAAGAATGGTGTTAAATTATTTTTTATATAATGGTTCATTTTTGAATAATTTTATAGGATATTTTGAAAACATAATATTGAATCTAAAAATATGGGTATAATAGGTAAAATACTCACATGATTTACTAGGTATTGTTGTGTAAGAGTTTTTCCAAATCCTATAAAACTCTATAAAAAATTGTTCCTCATCTATATAAGTGATGAAATGTTTTCCTTTAATGTTGTATTTATTGGATGGTTTAAATCGGGTCACATTTATCAGTATCAAAACGAGAAATGTAATGTTTATGTTTTTTGCAATAGATCCCATAGGGCGAGTCTCATGCTCTTATAGTCTGTATCAGAGGAAATGTTTTTGGAACTTTGTAGATTATTATTCTGTAATGTGAGGTTAAATCATGAGTTTAAAATTCCATAATCTGATTATATTGTTAGTTTTGGTCATATATTCAATGGTTTAGACAGTTATTTTTTAAATTTTATCTATTGTGATTTTAAGTTGACTACTAGTTGATTAGAGACCTTTTATATTGTTGTGGTATATTTAACCTATTGGTTTAATGTGAAAGATTATTTCGAAATAATGTTAATAAATTTTGTGCATATAAGTTGAAAAAATGAATAAAATGGATAGAATGGTGATTAATGTTGAGGTTATTTTGGTTATTTATTATATAGTGTTATTTATTTGTAAAATGATATATATAAAATAATTTTTGTTATTGTTTAGTTTTTTAGATTAATGTACTATTTATTCTTATGATGGATAATACATGTTAGGTATTGTCTTATTTTGTTCAATCAATTTTAGGCTAGGTTAATTTATAAATATATATTAATACATTTTTGTCATTATTGTTCATTTTGTGATCTATTATAATTTTATTTTATTGCTTGAGGTTTGAAAATTTTATTTTTAATACTCATCATTTGGAGAAGAAAATTATATTGTGTTGTGAATTTAATTAAGGATAAAATTATACAGGACATGTAGTTATATTTCCATATTTTAATATTATATCTATTCTCAAATCTATATAAATAACATGAAACAAAATATTTTATCCAATTACATTCATTTTTGATGAAAATATGGTCTTTTGCATATCTCTTTGGTTTATAATTTTTTGGTTTTTAACTATTTCATGATCCTTCACTATATTATGATCAATTTTATCTATCACTTTCCATAATCATTTGGAAAACATGATTCTATTTTATCTCCATATATTTACTTCTAACTAAATTTTAGTAATTTTCATTACAGTTATGTGTTATTTTAAATGACCTTCACACATCCCATTCTCTCATTTCAAGATGATGTTTTATTAACCCTTTTTATGATTTGAGATTTCTAAAAATTTATTTTAAAATTAGAAACCATTAATTAATAATATAAATTTCATGTTATGAGGAAATAATTTATTATATGGGGATAATGAATCACTATGATATTATAAAAAGAAAATTATTCTTGTCAGTATATATGACATGCAACATCATGTCTAAATGATCCATGAAATACTATTATTTAAATATAACCATCAAAAAAAGATTTTATAATGGTAGGTATGATTAGGATAAAATCCTATATGAGATAAATTTAAATTTCCTATTCAATATAAATTTGATTATAAGTTATTTTTAAATAATCACTCAATTTTTAGTATCTTCTTTTTATTCTTCAATAATACATTTTCTTCAAAAATGGATTTTATAGGTTATCCTGAGAAAATTACATAATTAATATATGTAGAAATTAAAAAATTTATCTTATAAAATGTAAATTATTATTTAATTTATCCTATAAAAATTAAATTTGGTTGAAACATTGGTATTTTTCTGAAATGATTATTTTTCCAATGGATAGTGAAAATTACAAATATTTCAAATACTTTCATTTATTTTCATTAAATATTGTAATTTAAAATTCTAGTTATATATTGAATTTTATATTAAAGTTAAATATTATCTGTTTTAGTTTTTATAATCTAATTAATTTAATTTTTATTTTGTAGTTTCCATGATTGGGTATATTATTATTTTTGTTTCCAAATCATAGTTTTCAAAAAAAATAGGTAGTGCATAAGGTTTATCTATATTAATTAGCTAATATAAATCCTACTAAAGAAATATGTAAATTAAATTGAAATATTACATATCTATTTATACTATTTTATCTACATATGATGATGATTTATAGTTATATATTCAATATAAGGTCATCTATTTCCTAAAAAAATATTTTCCTAAAAAAGTTTTTTATCAAGTTTTGTAGGAATAACTTTTATTAAATTCTCCAACTTATAGATATTATAATTTTGGAAAATGGATTTTGATTTGGAATCAGGATGTTCAAATTTTTTAAATACACCCGTTTTATATTCATTCATTATTAATTGTATTAATAAAAAATAAATATCAACATGAAAATTTTAAATCAGGTAATTTCTGTTTGAAATTGTATTATAAGGACAACAAATTGACCATAATACCTAACTTTATTCAATTGTGTGATTGGATTTTATCAACTTATATACATTTAACAAATATATGGTCACTTAATTCTATATTTCATTGATTTATGGCCTTTATAATAATTCTATAAATGTTTAGGAGAAATATATCTATTTCGTTCTTTTAATATCAATAATATTTTGTGATAAAGACCAAAAAATTCATGTTCAGTTATAAAAATTTATTTGAAATATAAATGATTTTTAGCATATTAATTTATTTCTAATTTCTGGTCATAAAATAATTTATTTAACATTATATGCAAGTCTGACACAATTATTAACTAATCTATATGAAAATAAAATAAATTATTTTAAAAATAATAAAGGTAATATAATTTGAATGAATTTTTGTGTGACTCCCAAAAAATTCTAAAATAAAAAATTTTATTTGATATTGAATAGAAACTATTGAATAGAATATATACTCACAATATATTATGAAATAATTTCTATTTTAAATAAATTTATAGTTTACATTTCATACAATATTTAGTTAGCATGTGCTACATGAAACAATGACTTTCTTCAATGGCTTCTGTTAAACGCAAGACCGTGTTTTTTCAAACAAAAATTTAATTTTAGAATAATATTATTAAATATAATAATATATAATAAATCCATGATATTAGAATTTATGATTATTATTAAGTATCTTATGAAAATAGACATCTTAAACAAATATAATATAAATTCATTTGTTACCAATTAAATAAGATTGAATATAAAGGAAATATTTTTTTGCACACAAATGTATTTTATCCAAATAAATTAAATTAAATTAAATTTTTGAATGATATTAATGAAATTTATATAATCATTCAAATATTTTTGGCATTCATCCTATATATTTTATATAAATATGAAAAGAAAAACCCAAATGTTGAACATAAAAAATCGGTATTTTTTAAAGGTAGTTTTACATTCATTTAATAGCGTGCCAATTTTAAAACTAAATTTTGTTAATTTTATAAATTCTATATTAAAAAATTAAATTAATTTTGTAAATAATAACTTCAAATTTATATTAGTCACTTTTTGGTATTTTCTAAGAAGTTTCATTTTTTGATGAATAGTGAAAAATAGTGAATTTTAATTGAAACTGTATTTCCATTAAAATATTTTTTAAGGTTAAATTTAATATTTAATTGGTTTTAAATTTATATTACATCAATTATAAATCTATTTATCCAATTTAGTTCATTTTAATCAATGTCAAGAAGAAATTGGATATAAAAACATTTAAATCTTTTGAACATCTTCACATTAAAACCCTGCTTTGTTATCCAGTCATCGTGATTAATTTTAAAATAATTTATGACACTTAAATTAATTTAATATAAAAAAATGGATTCCAAATTATTAATCATAATAATATTTAATGTATAAAAATTTCAAATTAGTATTTTGCCAAAAAATTTAGAACATAAATTTAAATTAATTACATAGATTAAGTGAAAAACCAGCATAACATAGGAAAAACCTTATAAATTTGGATAAAATGACCAACACACTTGTAAAAAATCCATTGGGTAGACTTATTTGGACTATATAAAAAATATTTTCTAATTATTCCAATTATTTTATCCACGTGAAAGAAAAAAAGTGGGGTAATACCGTCTTTCAAATATTAACAATAATTTCCCTCCTCCTCAACTATAAATATAAACTCACCCCACCCACTTATTCACAACGATAAAGCCCATTTTATCATAAAAAACCTTCCCAAATAACTTTCCAGCATCCCTAACCGCATCCTAGATTTTTCAATTAGGTAATAACCCCATCGAAGGAAGTCTTTTGTTATAAAACAAAAGTAATTACCAGAAAAATATGTAACGTTAATCAAAAAGAAATCTTGTTTTTTTACTTCTACACACCATCAATTATTCATATATATTAATCACATAATAACCTCCTTAGATAAAATATAATGACATTTTTTTCCATGTTTATTACCTACACACACAAATACATCCATCAAATGGAACACACAATCATCATTCGTGTGTACGGCGGACTACCACCTCATGAATAGATGTCGTTGGTTCTAATATTACCCCTATAATGGTAGATAATAATAATGTATTTTTATTTTATATATATTATTTATAATTATTGTATGTTTGTATAATTATTTTATAACACATACCATCATGATTTATATATATTTTAGAATATGATAACTTCGTTTGTGGATGTGTGGACTACCGCCTCCTAAAAGAGATGTGATTCGTTCACACAATACATGGAATGTATAAAGAATGGTTTTATTAAAAATATTTCATATATATGATAACAATATTATATTATAATTATAATTTAAATATATACTATTTATTTTTCATTCTTTTAATACAACAATAAGTGGAATGAAATGTTCACGCATAAATACGACCTACGATCACCATGAAAAATACATTTCATTTATTTATCCAAACATTATGGATTACTAAAAATAAATATATACCAAATATATAATATTTACATAATATAATAAATTATGTTTATGATTAAATCATGATATATTTAATAAGAAAAAAATTAAAAGTCAAAACATACTAAAAAACAAGGCAATTAATACACAAAATAGTTAAAGTAATGATTGATTATTAATAAACAGGTAACAAAATAAAATAATAAGATAATATATGATATTATAAATGTGATTATTTTTTTTTATCAGTTAATTTAATTCTTAAAATCTTTATAAAGAATATTAAATTATGTTCAATGAAAAAAAATGCAAGATAAGGGATTTTATCTCAATTTACAATCTATTGAGTTTCATATGTTATTATGAACCATTTAAATCTTATATAGTTTGTTTATATCACAATTGACATGTAATATAATGAATAATTTATTCTTCAGGTTATTTTATCTTCCCATTTAAATTATCACATCTAACTATATTTTATATTTAAATTACCATGCGACATAAGTTATTGAAAAATCTCACATTATTTTGTAATTATTATATATCTCTTGAAACAATAAATTTAAAATAATCATTTTTTATTATCATTTACATTAATCCTAAATATATATATCATTAATATATAAATATCCATTTCATAAACTATTTACCATTTTTTCAATTGGTGTTTACCTTAACATTAATTTGATTATCTCGGAAAATATTGCTAAATCCATATTCTTTACTCAATATAAATATTTCATAAGGGACATTGTTCATTAATTAAATTAACTATTCCTTATATGAGGATTTATTAGGAATTTCAATGACTGGTGGGGCCTAGTTTTATATATATCTCCTTGATGTATCGACTGTATCCCATGAGTTAAAATTAGTTGTGGAAAAAAAACATCACATTTATTTACAATAAGTTTTAAAAATTATGGAATCTTGAACATTCAAATAGTGTCTAATGAAAATAATATGACATGTATCATATGGGTTTTTACCTAGTATGTTTTAAAATTTCATAAAAATAGATTTTGACTTTAATAGTATCATGTGCCCGAGAAAAATGTTGTTCAATAATTAAGAATTCTCTTCGTTTTAGTTATTGTTATTATCCATGATATTTTCACATTAAAATTATATATAGATTCATTTCGTTTTTAATTTATTGATTAAATTTAATGTGTTTAAATTATTTACCATTCTATATTTATTATACCATATCTATTTATTTTCATGTAATCTGTCTTCTATTATTTACCTTTCTATATTGATCATGCCTTGTCAATTTATTTTCATGGCATATGTGTTTAATTATTTACCATTTCAGATTTACTACACTCATTGATTAATTATTTATTATACTATAATTAACCCTTATTAAGCATTTAGCTCACCCTTATTTTGTTTTATTTCCCTATGATTCCATAATGCTTACTAAGAAATATATACAAGGACATTCTATATAGAAAAATGTTATCCCTAAAACAAAATTTTATGTTGTAATTTGTGTATTACAAATATAATATAAGACTTGTGTATGTATATTGTTTTCTAATAATATTAAAATGATTTTCTCTCTATGATATAATTCTTTATAATCATTCTAATGTAATGGTATTAGACACCTTCTCCAGGCTTACACGAATTAGGGTGCTAAAATTTGAGTTCTATTAATTTTTTAGATAAATATAAAATTTTACAGATATTTGAATTTAATATATTCTAATTTCATATTTTCCTTGACGTTTTTAAAGTCAAATTTATTTAATAGTGTCAAAATATAACATTAATGACAGTTTTTACACAGTAATATTTTTTAATGATTTTAAATTCATTAAAATCGAATATTAAGAAAATTTATTATGATATGGTTACTAATAACACCCATTTTCAATTATAGGATATGATTCCTTTTTTAACACCCTGATCTTCCACAATACACTTCTCATTCAATAATGCAATAGCTTGCATTGTACGCAACTTTGAGTTCTAACACACCACGACTAATCAAAGTAGCCTTTATGAATAGTAATACCCACTTTTTAAAATTATAGAAATTATATATTTCAAAATAGACTTCATTTTTGTATTCGTAATATCGAAATTATCCTAAGTTGAATTTTTTCTAATTTTTTGTGAACATCCAATTTTTTTATGAATAGTCAAGAATACTTAAAAAATACTTTTTTAATGAAAATAATTTATAGTGATAAATTATATTATTGAGTGGTTTTAAATTATAAGTAGAATATATTTTTACCATTTTATCCAATGGTGTTCATTATAATTAATTTCACTTTGAAATTAGACATAAACAATTGTCAATCTTTTGATATATATTGTTTCTTAAAAACACGCTATTTGTTGTGACAGCGGAAATTAATTATAAAATTAATTAATTCAACTTATATGTTTGTAATTTTGTAAAATATACATCATTTTTGAATTTGGAATATCAATTACAGCTTAGGGTGAAATTTTGGACTTGTTCTGAAAAACTTCAATTTTTGATGAATAGTGAAACCACTAAGTGGTAGTTAAATAACTGATTTTTCGTTTAAATAAAATATTACCACTTCTGTGATTTGATTTTCAAAAATCCGACATACATGGTTGTCATTAGGAAGTAAAATGTGCTTCAATGGGATTAAAATAATATTTTGGTGAATAGTAACTTTTAAGTTTAATTAATCACGATTAAAGGTAATTAGTGAAATTTCAGGTAAAAATGATATTATAAAAATATGAAAATACCTTTACAGTTGTCCTAACCCTATTGGATGTGTCATGGCCGACCAAGAAAATCCATGGGTCAACTTGGGGACCCAATGGAGCCACTTTGGTAGGAAAATGATATTAAAAACTTTTTATTTAATGTTAAAATAAAAATGTCACAAACATGAGTTGATTTACTAAAACAATTTTTCAATGTGGTTATAAAAGTCATATTTTTGACTATAAATATTCATTAGAAATCTAAAAAGATTTACTACATCATGATATTTTTTATAATTTTTAGACATTAAATAGATTAAATTATTTATGACACCCTGATGATGCAGCGATTACCTCATTAATTAAAGATTTTAATAAAATGGAAGGATAATGTAAAATCTAATCATTGAACATGTCCAAAGACTATTGTATGAGAATATTTCAAACCCTTATCACCTTGTCCTCTAATTATATAAGTTTGGGACCTTTAGAATCCGAAAATCATTGTATAATAAAGTAACATTTCATTACTTTCCAAGAGTGCCCCTCCTCTCCACTTATAAAAGGCCCCCCACCACAATGACCTTACTCACACTTTCAAAGCCTTTTGACTCGGCCAACCTCTGACCAAATACTCTCCCAACTTCCCTCCCTTACTCCTAGAAGCCTCACTTTGGTCATAATTCTTCCCAAGGAAGCCTTTGTCTCAAATTAAAAGAGTTACCCGATTTTAAGGTAATGTCTTCTATTATGTTATTTTATTTTATTTTTCTTATCCAACCCCCTAAACTCTTTTTATTAATTTATATTGTAACAACACCAGTATCATCAATATACTAGGATGTTGTTATAAAATGTATTCGAGCTACACATACACACACCTACATCTAATGGTTAAAGAACATACGGTTTCTGTGGATGGTGAATTTCTGCCTCACGAAATGATGATTGTTCAACACTCATATGACACCTTCAAAGGTGGCCATTGAGATGTCACTATATTTATATATGATATATAATATGTTTATGTTTTACTTAAGGTTCTTTATTTTTCATTTATGTCATACCTTTATTGTTTCCATTATCGGTAAACGTGATATTTTCATTTTAGGAAGTGCGGACTACCGCCCCTCAAAGTGATTTGAATCGTTAATGCCATATGTGGGATATATAAAGGATGGAGTAAATGGTATTATACATTATATTACACTGGAATTATATTATACCTTTATATAATTATAACTTCATTCCATTAAATATGAAATAGAAATGAAAGTAGTGTTCATGCGTACGTACGGCTTACCATCTACATGAATGGTGAATTTCGTTTCTTACCTCTAAATGTTATGTAATATTATAAAATCATGTACATACTGGATATATATGATGTATATGATATATACATCATGAATATAATTATGGATATAATTGATATATTAACACATGAACAAAGTGTAATTATAAGATGTTTATTTTTGACTCATGTACCTAAGATCGTCAAAACCACCGTTATTAACTTAAATAATTACATAATGTTCATAACATGGTAATAAGTGATATAAAATGAATAATAAACTTGAAAAAGGTTATTAAGAAATTATAAATTAACTCTATTTTATTATTCAGGAGATCAAAGAACGGTCGAGTGAATTCGGACACGAGGTAAGGGAATTTCTTAACCCATTTTCCATTCTTTGGGTTAATCTCCTACTTTCAAATTATGTCATGATATTATTATGTCCTATCTTGTATTTATACTTTCTTTATGTGTACTTATAGTGAATACACATAATAGATCTATTTTATTTTAAAAATGATCTTTTTAAAGACTTCGTCTCAATCTCCTTTCATTGAGGCATATTTTGTTTTATACACAACTTTCATTTATACGGTGTATAAACGCCTTTGACTTTTACTTTTATTAAAAAGGAATATTTTTGTACGAAGCATTTTTACTAAACGACAAAAGGAATGTTTTTCTTACATATGAGGCGACAACGACTTCTCCGCCACCATGACTATTATTTGAGTTTCGGCTTCCTTTATAAGCCATAACATTTTTTTAAAGAAAAATAAATACCATGTTTTACTTTTCTTTTATTTTGGTATTGAATATGGTTTCGATAATGTTTTTATTATATCAATGTGTTTTATTGATATCTTGTGATTGAATTGTGGAAATCTTATGTTTCCTTTATGCATATTTTATGTGATACAATTATGTTATGGTTTATGATATATTTAAACCTGTTCATATGAGGAATGCATTGGACTTAATAAGTGACGGGTGGATCCCGCTATAGCTCCTCGATGCATCTGTAGGTCTCATTAGACAAACTAGTGTCTTGGCACGAGTCCTTGAAAAAAATCATATTTGTAGTCTTGGCACAAGGCCTTGGCTATGTGGTTATGATAGTCTGGCATTATGAATTCCATCATTATGAAAGTGGTTATTGATATTGCATGTGATTTTTCGACTAGTAGAATATCCATGTGAATAAGTGAATGACATTATTTAATTTAATTTTTACCATATTATGTTGAAGTTCAAGTTTAAAAAGGCTTTTGCTTTAGTTATACATTTCCTTAAATGTTTATGATTATTGGTGAAAGCTTCCACTATATTGTTATCCTTACTGAGCATATGAGCTCACCCCTTTCAATGTTTTAATATTTTCTAGGATGTGATGAAGTATTTTATGAATGACCTGCAGGGATAGTCAGAAGAGGATATGAGTGTGGACTATGGAGACTTTTTTATTGTAGTATTTCACTTTATGATGTAACTTAACATTTATGAATGTATCTAGTGTTTCCAAGGCTACTAAACTAATTGGTCTTTCGAGACATGATCTTTTGTGATCATGCTAATGTTACGAAGTAATGCACCAACTCTGGGTAACTGGGGTCGGGGCGTTACAATTGGTATCAGAGGCAGTTTAGTACTAACCTTGGAAGCTAGATTTAGATAAACTCTGATTAGAGAACATAGCCCAAAGATAGACTTTGAGGATTAGTATAGAAGAACTTCCTAGAATTTTGGTATTATAGATATTTTGTGAGTTTTCCGAGCAATACATCCCTGTCTGGATACGAGCAGGTAGAGGTGGCTCTGGAACAGATGTACATAGAGGTAAAACCCGAAAACACCGCTTTGAGCTAGACTCGAATGGGAACTGGTGCACGACAACAGGCCTTTCTGCACTCTTGGTTACGACACTCCTGAGGGATATGCTTAGGATAATTCTCATTTTCTTTAAAAACCACTATGTAGGGTTATGAGTATATACTTCCTCAAAGAAAACTTTTTTTTATGATCATGGATTATATCCATAAATAGTTCAATTAATGTTAAGTGTTTTACAAGTATGGAATTATGTATTTTGATTCATAAACTAATCTAGTTTATGCCATTGTTTAGAAATGGCACCTAGTGGAAGGAATGGAAACTGTATCAATGCACGCACTCCATGTAGGGATTGCCCTCCTACTCAAGATAATTATTGTGGAGCTGGAGATACAACTGGTGCTGATCAACTTATTACCATAATGGGACAACTCACTCAGGTTATGAATAATAACCTTACTCGTATGGAGCACCTTGATCCGCAACGTGGAGGATCAATGCTAGACTGCTTCATGAGGCAACAACCGCCAACATTTAATGGGGGTACAAATCCATTAGTAGCTGAGCAATGGATAAACTCCTTAGAGAAAATATTCCACGCCTTGGTGAGTAACGAAAGGGAGAAGGTTATCATGGCAGTTTACTAGCTCACTGGAGATGCCGATCAATGGTGGTCATTGATTCAAAATACAAAGGAAGATGAAGAATTATCAAGTATGGAATGGAGAGAGTTAAAAGATCTTTTCTTAGAAAAATACTTTCAACATGACCATCGAGCAGATATGGAAAGGCAATTTCTGAGTGTGAGAGAAAAGGAGGATGAGAATGTCGCAAAGTATGAGGCTAACATTACAAGGTTAGTGAGGCATGCAGCAGATTATATACGTGACCCAAGAAGTAAGATTGATTGTTTCTTTGATGGGTTAAAACCATTTCTTCGTTGAGCTTTAGTATCACAATCTTTCTCAACATACGAGGATATAGTCTCGTGTGCTATCAAGACAAAAAAGGAATTCTCTAAGTCTTATGACAACAAAGTAAAGCAAGAGAAGAAGAGAATGGTGGAACAAGAGACATATAAAGGGAAAAGGGGAAAGTAGGATTTTTCATGATGTGATAATTGTGGGAAGAATCACCTTGGTACTTGCCTAAAAAGAATCGGAGTTTGTTACAAATGTGGAGAAAACGGTCACGAGGCTTGTGATTATAAGGGAAATAGAGTGGCTATCAATGTTTAATGCTACAATTGTGGGGAAATGCGTCATTATGCAAATGAATATCCTAAGCGTCAGGGAAACTTACCTCAGAAAAGGCCAAGGGATCAAGGACAATATAATGCTGTTACTACAGTTGAAGCAGAATAATTAATGTATTGGTGCTTTTGGACTCATGGATTATATTCTGGTTATTAGAATAATGTGACATATATATATAAGAATTGTACTGCAGTACTTGTTTATTTCATTAAGTTTTTAATATGATGAAGTTAATCATATTTTTTTATGTGACAATAAGAGAAACTTTACCTTGTTTGAGGAATCTGATGATACAATTGATTTTGGAATTTAGACACCTTTTAGAGAAAGTCTGGATGGAGGTATTTTGGATAACTATAAAGGTTGGAATGGATTAAGATGAACTTTGGATAGTATTGTTTAAGGTTAAAACATTTATGAAGATTATTTTTGGAATATTATAATACTATAGTTTCAGGAAAAGGACAACCTCCAGGGTGGGGCATAACCCGTCGCGTCAGACAAAGCTGCAGGAATCGAACCCACAACCATAGTGCGACAGGCCTTTATTACTAACAACTAACCTACAGGAAGTCCCTGGTTATTAAAAAATAGTTTTACTAATCTAAATGGTATGTGTTAATATTTCGATCCTTATAAAATTAGGATAAATAGAATATTTTTGAGTTCTATTACCTTTAGAGTGAAATATGGGTTTGTGGTAAAAATTTATTAAAGAATGAAAGTCTACATAACAAGTATGTATATTCCCTTACATTCTTAGTAAATCTCTTAAATAAATTCCTCAACTTTATAAAAGGTAAATTAAAACAAAAATGTTTCCAGTTAACTTTTCCAACTGGGGATTCAATGACTGTTTAACCAATCACAAGTTTGTGATTTTCTTATGGTTAACATTCTCCTAATACAGTTTTCTACAACTCTCCATCATACCTTGATGGTTTGTTTTTCTTCCATATCCATATTTTCATATAATCCTAGTATGGGCTATCTCGAGTGACCTTTGTACTTCTCTTTATTTCTTTTAATGTTATATTTTTATTAACCTTATTTCCGATGTGGGTTTTCCAAAAAAATATTTTCTATTTTCAACCTTTTATTTTCAAAGAAAAATTTAATATTGCGAGGATGCAATTTATTGAAGGAGGGTAGAATGTAACACCATGAGCTTCCACGATACACTTCTCATTCAATAATGCAATAGCTTGCATTGTACGCAACTTCGAGTTCTAACACACCACGACTAATCAAAGTAGCCGTTATGAATAGTAATACCTACTTTTTAAAATTATAGAAATTTTATATTTCAAAATTGAATTCATTTTTGTATTCGTAATATCAAAATTATCCTAAGTTGAATTTTTTGTAATTTTCTGAGAACTTCCAATTTTTTTATGAATAGTGAAGAATACTTAAAAACAACTTTTTTAATCAAAATAATTTATAGTGATAAATTATACTATTGAGGGGTTTTAAAGTATAATTAGAATATATTTTTACCATTTTATCCAATGGTGTTCATTATAATTAATTTCACTTTGAAATTAGACATAAACAATTGTCAATATTTTGATATATATTGTTTCTTAAAAACACGCTATTTGTTGTGACAATGGGAATTAATTATAAAATTAATTAATGAAACTTATATTTTTGGAATTTTGTAAAATATAAATCATTTCTGAATTTGGAATATCAATTATATCTTAGGGTGAAATTTTGGCATTGTTCTGAAAAACATCAATTTTGGTGAATAGTGAAACCACTAAGTGGTAGTTAAATAACTGATTTTTCGTTTAAATGAAATATTACCAATTCTGTGATTTGATTTTAAAAAATCCGACATACATGGTTGTCATTAGGAAGTAAAATTTGGTCAATGGGATTAAAATAATTTTTTGGTGAATAGTAACTTTTAAGTTTAATTAATCGTGATTAAAGGTAATTAGTGAAATTTAAGGTAAAAATGATATTATAAAAATATGAAAATACCATTACACTTGTCCTACACCTATTGGATATTTCATGTCCGACCAAGACAATCCATGGGTCAACTTGGGGACCCCATGGAGCCACTTTGGTAGGAAAATGACATTAAAAACGTTTTATTTAATGTTAAAATAAAAATGTCACAAACATGAGTTGTTTTACTAAAACAATTTATAAATGGATTTATACAAGTCATATTTTTGACTATAAATATTAATTATAAATATAAAAAGATTTAATAAATCATGATATTTTTTTTAAATTTTTAGACATGAAATAGATTAAATTATTTATGACACCCTGATGATGCAGCGATTACCTCATTAATTAACGATTTTAATAAAATGGAAGGATAATGAAAAATATAAGAATTACACTTGTCCAAAGACTATTGGATGAGAATAGTTTGAACAATTATCACCTTATCATTGAATTATATAAGTTTGGGACCTTTAGAATTCGAAAAGCATTGTATAATAAAGTAACATTTCATTACTTTCCAAGAGTGCCCCTCCTCTCCACTTATAAAAAGCGCCCACCACTACCACCATACTCACACTTTCAAAGCCTTTTGGCTCGGCCAAACTCTACCCAAATACTCTCCCAACTTCCCTCCCTTACTCCTAGAAGCCTCACGTTGGGAATAAATCTTCCCAAGGAAGCCTTTGGCTCAAATCGAAAGAGTTACCCGATTTTAAGGTAATGTCTTCTCTTATGTTATTTTGTTTAATTTTGCTTATCCAACCCCCTAAAATCATTTGATTCATTTATTTTGTAACAACACCAGTATAATAAATATACTAGGATGTTGTTATGAGAAGTATTCGAGCTACAATTACACACACCTACATCTAATGGTTAAAGAACATACTGTTTCTGTGGATGGCGAATTTCTGCCTCACGAAACGATGATTGTTCAACACTCATATAACACCTTCAATGGTGGCCATTAAGATGTCACACTATTTATATATGATATATAATATGTTTATGTTTTACTTAAGGTTCTTTATTTTTCATTTATGGCATACCATTATTGTTTCCATTATGGGTAAACGCGATATTTTCATTTTAGGAAGTGTGGACTACCGCCCCCTCAAAGTGATTTGAATCGTTAATGCCATATGTGGGATGTATAAAGGATGGAGTAAATGGAATTATAAATTTTATTATAATGTAATTATATTATACCTTTATATAATTATAACTTCATTCCATTAAATATGAAATATAAATGAAAGTAGCGTTCATGCGTACGTATGGCTTACCGTCTCCATGAACGGTGCATTTCATTTCTTACCTCTAAATGTTATGTAATATTATAGATGAATGTATATACTGGATATATATGATGTATATGATATATACATCCGGAATATAATTATGGATATAATGGATATATTAACACATGACCAAAGTGTAAATATAAGAAGTTTATTTTTGACTCAAGTACCTAAGAACGTCAAAACGACCGTTATTAACATAAATAATTACATAATGTTCATAACATGGTAATAAGTGATATAAAATGAATAATAAACTTGAAAAATGTTATTCAGAAATTATAAATTAACTCTAGTTTATTATTCAGGAGATCAAAGAACAGTCGAGTGAATTCGTACACGAGGTAAGTGAATTTCTTAACCCAATTTCCATTCTTTAGGTTAATCTCCTACTTTCAAATTATGTCATGATATTATTATGTCCTATCTTGTATTAGTACATTATTTATGTGTACTTATAGTGAATACACATAATCTATCTATGTTATTTTAAAATGATCTTTGTAAGGACTTCGTCTCAATCTCCTTTCATTGAGGCATATTTAGTTTTATACACAACTTTCATTTATATGGTTTATAAACCCCTTTTACTTTTACTTTTATTCAAAATGAATATTTTTGTACGAAGCATTTTTACTAAACGAAAAAAGGAATTTTTTTCTTACGTATGAGGCGACAACGACTTCACCTCCACCGTGACTATTATTTGAGTTTTGACTTCCTCTATAAGCCATAACTTTTTTTAAAAGAAAAATAAATACCATGTTTTACTTTTCTTTTATTTTGGTTTTGAAAATGGTTCTGATAAAGTTATTATTATATCAATGTGTTGTATTGATATCTTATGATTGAAGTGTGGAAATCTTATGTTTCCTTTATGCATGTTTTATGTGATACAATTATGTTATGGTTTATGATATGTTTAAACATGTGCATATGAGGAATGCATTGGACTTAATAAGTGATGGGTGGAGCCCGCTATAACTCCTCGATGCATTGGTAGGTCTCATGAGACAAACTAGTGTCTTGGCATGATGACTTGACAAAATATTATTTGTAGTCTTGGCGTGAGGCCTTGGCTACATGGTTATGATAGTCTGGCATTATGCATTCCATCATTATAAAAGTGGTTATTGATATTGCATGTGATTTTTCGACTAGTAGAATATCCATGTGAGTACGGGAATGGCATTATTTAATTTTATTTTTTACATATTATGCTGAAGTCCAAGTTTAAAAAGGCATTTGTTTTAGTTATACATTGCCTTAAATGTTTATGTTTATTGATGAAAGCTTCCGCTATATTGTTATCCTTACTGAGCATCTGAGCTCACCCCTTTCAATGTTTTAATATTTTTCGGGATGTGAAGAAATATTTTATGAATGACCTACAGGGATAATCAGAAGAGGATATGAGTGTGGACTATGGAGACTTTGTTATTGTATTATTTCACTTTATGATGTAATGTAACATTTATGAATGTATCTAGTGTTTCCAAGGCTACTAAACTAATCGGTCTTTCGAGACTTGATCTTTTGTGATCATGAAATTGTTACGAAGTAATGAACTGACTCTGGGTAACTAGGGTCGGGGTGTTACACCTTTTATTATAGTTATTTCAAATTATAAAAATAAGAATCTTGATTATATCGGTAATTTTCAAAAATTGACAAAAATGGTTAAAACAAAAATATAAGGCCTTAAAGTCTCCCAAACATGTCCACAACTTAATGTATGATAGGTATTAGACCTATAATCATCCAATATTTTAAATAAATAGTTTTTGATCAAATTTTCAATGAATATTAGTTTATATAACATTAATAAATTCCAAGAATTCCTCACCCCATATTATAAAAGGACTCTACATCTCTTCTTTTCTTCACACTTCTAGAAAATTTTTGATAATATATTACCTACCCAAATAACTTTTAAAAACCTATAAACACATTTTATAGGTCTTATTTTTGTCATAATACTAACCTTTTAGGGATTAATGTATAACATAAATGAGGTTGTCCAAAGAAGATGTATCATTATAAACTGAGTGTTGTTTCATTATTGGTTGTTAAAGCTTATTAAAATCTACTTCAACATATAATAAATAGTAATAAAAGTATACTATATAAAATAATAAGTTATTAAGTTAATGTAAAACTACTATTCATATCATCTTCAATCAAATGGGAAAAAAACCATCATTCGTGTGTATAGAAAACTACTGCCTCGGGAACTTATGTAATTTTTTTTCCAACAACACTGCTTATGGATGGTTGTAATTTGAGATTAAATGTATACATATGATAATAATGAAATTTTTTCATTATTTAAACATAATATTTCATCTAATTTCTTACCATTCCAATCGATGAAATGTGATAGCGTTGTTCTTTCGTATGTGTTGATTACCGCCTCCATAATGTTATGGGATTCATTTCTCATAACACCATAACATTAATTATATATAAAAGTATATTTAATGAAATAGAATCATATATATATATATATGATATAATTATCTTTATTTAGAGATAAAATAGTACAAATACTATTTTCATCTTGATTTTAGAAAAATGTAAATGTTAATCATGCATTCGTACATCTTACCATCTCCAAGATTGTGACGTAATTCATTTTTCCTAACCATATTTCATGATTGGTTTTAGGTATTAAATTTATGTAAAAAAAATTAGTTATGTAATGATTATTATACTATATATTATATAATATTGAACTCATTGGCCATAGTAAGGACACTGATGTCATTTTGATACCATGAAATAAATTTCTTAAAAATAATATATAGACTTAACTAATTATGCAATTAAAAATATAATTTAAATAAATAATATAAATGAAATAATTATTTTAAGGATAATATATAAATCATTAAAAATTTTCAAAATAAAAAATCAAATAAAATGAGTTTATTTTGTAGGAGTCAATAGTCATACATTACCAATCGGGACTTGACTTAAGGGATTTAATATCAATTTCTCTTCATTAAATAATATTTTAGTATTATGGATCAAAATATTTTTATATGGTGTATATAATGTCCCTTCTACACAGGGTATCATGAATCCTCCATAATTATTGGAATTAATTTTTTAATTAAAATTATTTCATCTTAGGGGGTTTGACGTGAATGTTACTATGTTGTCTGTGTATTCTTAACTCAATTTCATTTTATTTGGTTTATCACTTTTTTATTGATTATATTATTACAATATTAGGTTTTAAATTTCATTTTTTTAATTATGTTATGATCCAACTTTTTTTGGAATAACAATTTTTACACCTAAGCACCACATTGATTATTTCTCAATTCAATAATATGATATTTGTAAGGGTTATTTCTCTAAAATTTTATTTCTTTGGGAAATACATTTATTATATTAACCTAATTATTATTATTATAAGGTTTATATGATTCCAATTGACTTTTTATATCATTAATTAATCTTTTTTCTTGATATTTAATTTTAATTTTAAGTTTTCTCTTGTATAAGCTGTTGATTCAAATATTATAAATGTTGTAAGGGTTTTTATAGTCTCAAATTAAATTCTTTTAAACATAAATCTAGTCATGTACCATGATAAATTTTATATGGTGTAACTAATACCCCATGAATGTGATTTGACATATTATATAATTTATATTAATGGTCTTATAGAATCATGTTATGTTTCTTTATTCAAATTATTTTTGATTCAAGAGTTGATCAAATGTTAAGGGTTTCAAGTCTCAAACTCACATAATTGAGATATTTTTCGATTAATTCACCTATATAAATTTTTATAATGTATAAAATGACTCTATGATTCAAATTTTTATACTCATGGTTATTGATGTTCTTTTTTTCCCTTTCTTTCAATCATTACTTTAGTTTTAAGACCAAAAATATTTTTTCCATTTAATATATTGTTTTAATGTTTTTAATATCAAATAAAGAAACTATTATGCATTGTTATTTAATATATTTAAATAATTTTCTTCCATAACAGAAATAATTTCCCAAAAATTATTTTCTCATATCTTTTACCTTCTTGTAAAAGGTTTTATAATTTAATATTATTAATGTTTTACACATGGGTCTCTTTGACTCTCCTCCAAAATGTTTTAAAGATAATTTTGACTTTTAACTTTCATTTCATTATATGACTTTAGTTACATCATAACAGTTAATTTATTTAAAAATTAATTTATAACTACCCTTTGTTATTTAAAAAGAAATTTTTCCAATTAATTATGATTTTATATAAAATTTAACACAATTAAAAAATTATTTTAAATTTCTTTCAGATAAATGTTTTCAACATTCTTAAAATAAAAATTAACTTATTTAAAATTCATTTAATGATATTATAATATCATACATATTATTTCTATGGTGTCTTATTTAAATGTTTAAATTATATTTTCATGAAACCTATTTAATTTTCCCAGGTTATAGAAGCTATTATGGTTGTTTTTCAGGGATGTTATGTAGAAAAGTGCAATATTATAAATGTTTTCTCCATAAATTGTATATGGTCATTATGTATGAGAAATAGTTGAGTTCTATATATCTTATATGATGGGTTTATACCCATTATAGCACATGAATATAGGTGGGGAAGATATACCTTATACAACAGGTGAGCCTCAATATATCTCCCCAGTGGATACTTCAATTATTATATTGGATGTCAAAATATATGGTTTTTCCAATTATAAGGGTTATTTTAAGCGTTCTATGATGATAATGTTACATTATTCCAACACATATTCTTTATTATATCTATAGGGTTTTAAGATTTTATTTCATCGATAATGACATCACATGGCTCAAGATAATTTATTTTTGTGACTCTTTCATTTTTAGATATCTATACTTAATCACATGTTTAATGATATTTTTTTATAGTTATGAGTTATTTTAATTTTTAATCATGAACCCTAAGCATTTTCTCACATCCCTTATCGTCATATTGTTTTTAGTTAATAAATTCAATTGTGAATGCGTATGATTACTCTTATTGAGAATTTTAGCTCAAATTTTATATGTTTCCTCTCACAATATTATAATGAATAATGCTAAATGAGTTTTTTCTAGAAGGATTTCATGTGTGAAGGATTTTCTGGGTGATATTGAAAGCATAATATGGAAAATTAAAATCATTGTACCACAAGAAAAATACTCAGTTGATTTTTTGGGTTTCGTTATTTAATAAATTATCCTAGTTATATAAAACATTAAAAATTAAAGGTCTTCAGGTATATAAGTGATCTAATATTTTATTTTTATATTTTATTTTTTGGATGTTTAAGATTGGTTCATATTGTTTGCAATAAAATATTTAATGTAATGATTATATTTTTATCACTAGTACTCGGAGTTATTGGATCTAGGGTCTTTATATAAAGGAAATGGAGTATGGTTTGTGTTTGTTGTCAATCCGCATTAGAAGATCAGAATTTTTATGGAAAGGGATCATACAGTTCAAGAAAACAGTAGTATTGAATGTGGCGTCATTTCCCAGGGTTTGCCAAATTTATGGGCCTGAAAATCATAAAATGAAGGCATGGGTTGTTCACAAAAGGAGGTGCGCACAAAAAGTAAGTGGTGCATGAAATAGGTGAATTCATCATGAAAAATAGTGTGGTGTGAAAAATAGTGGAGTGATATTTTTCACACAAAAGGTGTTTCGGATTCAGAACGCTGAAAAATGGAAAAGGTAGGGGCTATGCAAAAAACATGGAGATGTGTGCGAAAAACGGTTCCCGCTCGAAAAGCATTTTGCGCCCAATGAGAGGTTTTTCGTGGCACAATGGGTTTTGCGTATGGGGGTTGTCAATTCCCATAAAAAAGAGGTGACCCCACTTATTCGAGAGGGATGATGACTTAGAGACGATCTGAGTGGTGATTTGTGTAAAATGTTCCCATAAATAGAGTTGCGTGAAAAATTCTGGGTTGCGCGAAAACATCCATGTTGCGCAAAAAAGGTGGAGTTGTGCATAAAAGATGAGTATTCATGTAAAAGATTAATTTGTGTAAAAGGGTGCTATTTCATGAAATATTTTCCACCAAAAATCATGTTTGAGCGCAAAAGTGAAATCCTTCGCACAAAGGGTATGTGTTCCGTGAAATCATCAGTGTAACATGTTTGCACGTTCTGATTATATTGTTCAGTGATTCAGTTTGATCAAGTGGATAAATTCTAGAGTTTTATTCAAGCATAGTCTCATGCTAAGAAGAGGAAAAGACTTCAATGCGAATCTATTGAAAATTCCATCATGTATATAAACTGACTAGGACTTCACCAAATGAAGTGAGCCAGGGGGAGTCAACGAGAGTGACCTGAGGGACGCAGTGAGCTATCTATAAACTTTTGTAAAGGCATTGTGCATGGGACAGAGTGATTGTGCCTAAATGTTTTAATCCTCAGCTCGTGAATTTTAGTAGAATTAGTTATGATAGGCAACCTCTCGGTGTATGCTCCTTGGACATAGCCCTTTGTGGTGAACCAAGTAAAAGTGTTGTGATAAAATTCTAGATTTCATTTATTTGACATGTTTAACGAGTTCCTATCAATGTGGGAACAAGATCCATAACTTTCAAAAGAATAAATTGACACCCTCATTCACCCATCCCCTCTCAGGGTGTTTCGGGGTCCTTTAAGTGGTATCAGAGAGAGGTTAACTAATGTTTCATCTGTCATATACTATTATGGACAATTCTTCCAATGTCAGGGGAGTCCCTCTCTTCGATGAAGTAATTTCCAGATCTGGAATAATAGAATGAGATCTCATCTAAGATTTCTTGGAATAGAATTCATGTTTTCTACTATTCAAGGAATACAAGTCACTGATCCATCAGGACTATCAATGACTGACACAGACTGGAAAATTCTTGATGCAGATGCTAAAGAACAAAATTCTCTCACCGCCGCCCTTTCTGATCATATCTATCTAAAGGTGATGACTTCCACCTCCAGAAAATCCATGTGGAATAAACTTGAAAATATTTATGAAGGAGATAGAAAAGTGAAAGAGGGAAAACTAAAAGTCATACACAATAGGTTTGATGCTCTTAAGATGCATCATGATGATAATAAAGACTAATTCTTCAATCAAATTACTGAAGTTGGTCGAGCTATTTGGGGACTCAAATAAGAAATCAAATACATTGATATTTTAAAGCAAATATTAATAAGACTTACACTCCTGTACAATGAAAAGGTGTCATACCTTGAGTAAAAAGATCTTTACAAACTTTCTTTGGATAATCTACAGAGCAGTTTGGTGGAATATGAAATTAGAGTCAAACCAGAAGATGCTACGACTCGAGTGAGCAGGGAAATGGCGTTCTAGGCCATGGATTAACTAAAACTTTCAAAATATAATAGTGGTGATGATGATTAGGAAAAATAAATTCTTTCTCTCATTTCAAAGAAGTTCTAAAGGGGAAAAGGGAAATTCAAAGGGAATTTTCCTCTTGCTTGTTTCCATTGAGGAAAAGTTGGTTACATTTCCTCTCAGTTCTTAAGAAAGATCAATTATGAAGATAGTGAATATGAAAACATTGATAAGCCTCGTGAATTGTTTTTCAAAAAGGGAGACTTCAAATATAGAATGAAAGATCCAAATAAGAGTTTTTTCTATGAAAAGGAAGATGGCGATAATTAATTATGTGAAGAATAAAACCAGAATTTAAAACTGGAAACCATGCTTCCATGATGGCCACTATTAAAAAATCAGAACCATCAAAAGATAATGGTCAATACAATCAGTTAACAACTAATTCCAATATCGAGTTGCAGCTTCAATATTTTTTTAGTAAGAATAAGATCAAATGTAAGAGTTGCAATATGTGGAAATCAATTATAGAAGAATCATCTGATTGTATTGATCAGCTCGAAGTTGAAATTGAAAGACATGAAGAATTTGTGAAAGTGTAGTCTAAAATTCTTGAAAGAATTGATAATGTAGTAGATCTGATTCTAATAATTGAAGATAAAGAAAAGGTCATCAATTACCTCACCACTCGACAAGAATATATGACCAATACTAGTGGGAGTCTTGAAGAGGACGTTGTTACTCTATGGGGAAAACCTGAGAGTGAATCAATTTCAAAAGAATCATTGAAAAAAATACAGTTTGGAAGGTTCTTATATGCTGAGTTGTTGGAGAGAGAAAACCGTGAATCTAATGGAGTTGAAATGGTTTTAAATGGTCAAAGACCTACCTGCATGGGAAATAGTGGAATTGGTTGTGAGGTAGAGAAATCAAATGCTGCAAATAAAGGTGACGAAAATAAAGAACACCTAAAAGTGGGTGATGTGGAAAATTCATCTGAAGTGTTGAAACAAACACCACCGATTTAATATAAAAGATGAAAATAAGATTATATTTGGGCCTTGTAGAAAAAGGATCCCTCAAACTATTATCCCACAGAAGAAGGAATGAGGATAAATATAATTGAGAAGACATTTCCTCTCATGAAGTTTCAGTTCTCTGGATATCTGGGCCATACCATGTCTTATTGTGAAGAGGCAAGAATCTATGTGAATGGAGAAGATATGGTAGTTCAATAGAGGAGAAAATATTAATATCCTATTTCTTTTAGAAGAAACAATTTCTATGGATAATGTTTTCATTGTTCTAACATTGGTCATTAGGCTGTTAATTATAGGAAGAGAAGGGACATGGAAACCTCAGACCGGAGTTCGAGAAAAGTCAAATCTCATCAACAAGACAGTGTTGCTCTTACAAAGAGGTTTTCAACTCTATAAAAAGATCTCGACTATGATGAACCAATTTACATGGAAGAGATAATTGAAAGGCCATCAGTCTTATATACTCAATCCAATGTCTGATGGAAATAAAAGAATAAAATTGAGAAGTCCAGCCTTGTAGAGGTGGCCTTCAATGCTACAAAAAACAACAGTACCTGGATTCTGGATAGCAGTTTTTCATCTCATTTGACAGGTAATGCAGGATTGTTAATGGCTATCAAAAGGGGGGTTGATGGAACAGTACAGTTTGGTAATGATGCAGCTCTGAAAATAAAAGGCAGTGGAAGTACTAAATTAGCTAATGGTGATCTAAAGAAAGATGAAGTCCTTTATGTATATGGACTACGTCATAATATCCTTAGTGTGTGTCAAAAATATGACTCGGGACATATATTTACTTTTAATCAGAAAGGTTGCACTATCAAGGGAAGGATATAAAATTAACTTATGAAGGGATGCAGAAGAGAAGGAAACTTCTCTCAGGTTGATAGCAAAGAATTCATTTGTTACATGACTATGGAAGAAGAAAAAAAGTTGTGGCATCAGAGACTAGGGAACGTAAATCAATAAGACATGAAGAAAATATCAAAATTAAGGATTGTCATGGACATTCCCAACCTAAATCGTGAACATGAAAAGACTTGTGATGCATGAATTCATGGGAAGCTGGTGTGTTGTTCATATCGGCCAAAGAATAAAAGGGTATCACATATTCTTGATCTCATTTATATAGATGTATGTGGCCTGATAAATGTTGTTGGAACTCATGGGGAAAGATAATTATTATTTTTCATAGATTAATATACTATAACGTCATTTTTAATGGTTATATATAGGAAATGACAAGTACTTTACTGCATGAAAACATATCGTTGAATCACCATGAATAAAACTGGAAAATCAATCAAAGTCTTGAAATCAATCAATGGAGGGGAATACACATCCATTGTATTTGAAAACAACCTGGAGAATATGGGGATACAACATGACATAGCTATCGTGAGAACTCCACAGAAAAATGGAGTTGTTTAGCGCAGAAATAGAGAGGTGAACAACATGGAAAGAACTATGCTGATTGAGAGTCGTATTCCACAACATTACTGGAAAGAGGTAATTCAAGCTATAATGTATATTAAAAATTGAACAAGACTTTTTATGGGTGAGACGACGACACCAAATGGATTGTGTCATGGAAGGAATCCCTCTTTGAAATATTTTCTGGTTTTTGAAAGTAAATGATTCATCAGGAACAAAGAGGAAAATCATGGGAAGTATGGTCACAATACTGATGAAGGAATTTTCCTTGGATACTCAATAAATAGAAAAGATTACAACTATTTCAAAACGCGATTAGGAATGATTTTTGAAAGCATTGATGTTATGATCATTGAAGATAAAACCACAAACTCTTCAAGGAATTCATATGATGATGTGGTAGAAAGAGAGGAAGGAAATGGACACGGCGTAAATAAAAATATAGGAATAGTGGAAGGTGAAAAGAACACTCAGTAGTAAAATCATGATGTTGACCCAAATGAAGAATTTAAAGTGGAAAACATGGCTGGAGAGAATGAAACAGAACCTCATAGGTAAAATCAAATATTTGTGATTGATCCATCTAATATAATTGGGGACAGGAGTTCACCCACACAAATAACAAGGCTGAGGAATAACACACAATCTACATTTTTGTCAGTCGTAGAGCCATCCTCATTTGAAGAAGCTGCAAATGATGAATCTTGGGTGAATTCCAAGAATTAAGATTTAGATCATATTGACAAGAATAAGACATGGGATTTTGTCTAGAGACCTGAAGGTCACAATGTGATTGGTACAAAATGGATCTTCAAGAAAAATTTTGATGAGCATCTAAGTGTTATTATAAATAAGGAACGACTAGTATGTAAAGGATATTCCTAGATTGAATGTGTTGATATTGAAGAAACCTTTTCTATGATGGCTAGACTAGGTTCTATTTGGATTTTCCTTTCCAGGACACTCCAAAAAGGATATAAAGTATTTCAAATGGATGTCAAGCCAGAATTATTGAATGGTATACTCGAAGAAGAAGTCTACATTGAACAACCAGTGGGTTTTAATCTTGGTACTGATGAAACAATGTTTTCAAACTAAAGAAAGCACTATATGGCTTGAAATAGGCACCATGTTCATGGTACTCATGGCTATATTCCTACATCAAGAAACTAGAATTCAAAAGAGGAGCAGTAGATTACTATCTCTATGTAAAGAATTCTCCAAAATATCAGGTCATGGTTCTAGTTTACGTTGATGAAATTATATTTTATGGTAGAAGGTATAAATCAGTCGTAAAATTTTACAATCAAATGAAATAATAATTTGAAATGTCAATGATTGAGGAGCTCACATTTTTCTTGGGTAATCATGTGACTCAAAAGAAAGATTACACTTTCATCTCTCAGGAAATGTATGCAAGAGAGCGTCTGAATAAATTTAATATGTATGACTCCAAACATATGTCAACTCTGATTGAGGATAGAACCAAAATTGGAATGTAAGATGATGGGACCATTGTAGATCCCAAAATGTACAGGAGGATTATTGGAAGATTATTATACCTAACGGCGACACAGCCTGATATTGTCTTTGCAACATGTTTAGCTGCCGAATTTCAGAGTAATCCGATGGAAGAACATAAGAAAATAGTGAAAAGAATCATGAAGTACATTCAGGGAACTCAAAATTATGGGATACACTTTCTTCAAGAAGTGACAGTGAATTATCATCATTTTTTGATTCTGACTGGTCTTGAGATGTAGTGGACCGAAAGTCCACCAGTGGTGGAGCATTCTATATTGGGAAGAAATGTGTTTGCTGGTTGAGAAAGAAACAAGAAATTACTTTTCTTAGTACTTATGAATTTGATTATACCTCCTCTACAAAGGGATTCACTCAACTAATATGGATGAAGTAACAAATGATAGATATTGGTGATGAGGTGAAATAACCAATGGTGATTTACTGTGATAACACGAGCGCAATTGATCTTAAAAATAATCATGTTCAGCATTCTCGTAAAAAACAAATTAAAATCGAATATCACTTTATCAAAGAAAATGTTGAGAAAGGAGTGATTAGAATAGATTATGTGGGAACTGATGATCAAGTAGTTGATATCATGACCAAGCCACTGTCAGTGGCTGCATTTGAGAGACATCAGTTGAACTTTGGTTTTCAGCCACCTCCTAGTGCATAAAGAGGTTATGATTTTCCCCTACCACCAGTTATGTTAACTGTTTTTAATATGTTTATGGATGTGATGCAGGTTTGTGGGGGAGATACTATCCAAGGGGAGTGTGTTTTGAGATGAACAATGAACAAATTACTGGTCTTTGGGTTTATTTTCAATGGGGGAGAAAGGAATAAATTCTGGACATGTCTTGGACATCAAGAAATATCATGGACATGTAATGCTTCTATGACACAATGATAATTTAGTGAAATGATCAGAATTCGGTGATAGGATGAGAAGGAATACAATGGACATGTAATGCTTCTATGACACTGTAATAAAAATTACTTGGGCGACATTGAGAATTCAAAAAACCTGGGAAACTAATTCAAGCTTCCCTTATTGTTATCTACACCAAGAATTGCTCATGTGGATTACAGTGTTGGGTGAGCTTATTCTTGAGTTTTAGGTTATGCTTGTGGTTGGTGCTCTGTGAATTTATCTAGATATTGCCAACAAACCCAAAGGGGGAGATTGTTGGAACCACGGTCTTTCTATGAAGGAAATAGAGTATGGTTTGTGTTTGTTGTCAATCTGCATTAGAAGTTCAGAATGATTAAGTAAAGGGATCATACAGTTCAAGAATATAAGAGTATTGAAGGTGGCATCATTTTTGATGGATTGCCAAATTTTTGGGCCTGAAAATCAGAAAATGAAGGCATGGGTTGTTTACAAAAGGAGGTGCGTGAAAAAAATTAGTGTTGTGTGAAATAGGATAAATGTGAATGAAAAACAGCACAGTGTGTGAAATACTAGAGTGATATTTTTTGTGAAAGAGGTGTTTCAGATTCAGAACGTCGAAAAATGGAAAAGGCATGGGTTGCATGAAAAAACTGTTCTCGCGTGAAAATCATTATGCACCGAATGAGAGTTTTTTCATGCCACAATGGGTTTTGCGTGTCGGGGTCAAAAACACCATTAAATAAAAGGTGGTACCCTTATTTGATATGTCTGAATACTTAGTGAATATTCGAGTGCTTATGCACATAAAAGTTTCATGTGAAAGGAGTTGCGTGAAAAATTCCGAGTTGTGAGAAAAAGTCTATGTTGCACGAAAATGGTGAAGATGTGCGTAAAAGTTGAGTTTGTGCATTAAATATTCAGTTGGGAGAAAATGGTGTTGTTACGTGAAATATTTTCAGCACAAAAATCATGTTTTTCCTGAAAAAGTGAAATCATTAGTGCAAAGGGTAGGTTTTGCGAGAAATCATCAGTGTAACCAGTTTTCACGTTCAGATTATCTGGTTCAGTAGTTCAGTGTGTTCAAGTCCATCAATTCAGGATTTTGATGTAATCATAGTCTCATGCTAAGTAGAGGAAAAGACTTCAATGTGAATCTATTGAAGAGACTTCCATGTCTATAAACTTACCATGAGTTCACCAAAGGTAGTGAGTTAGGGGGAGTCAACCGGAGTGACCGGAGGGACACAGTGAGCTATCCATAATCTTTTGTAAAGGAATTGTTCATGGGATAGAGTGACTATACCTGAACATTGTAATACTCATATAGTGATGTTTAGTGGAATTAGGCACGATTGAAAACCTACCGTCATATTATCGTTGGATGTATCCCTTTGTGGTGAACCAAGTAAAATTGTTGTGTCAAACTTCCTGCTTTCGTTTGTTTGACTGGTTTAACAAGTTCCTACCAACGTGGGAACAATATCCATAACTTTAAAAAGAAAAAGTTGACACTCTGATTCACCCATCCCCTCTCAGGGTGTTTCAGGGACCGTCAAGAGTATGGGTTTCAGGTTCTTACCCGATGTCTTTCTTATTTTAACATTTTATATTTCATTACATTGATTTAACTATGTTCATATATATTCTCTATATCGATTTATTGGGTAATGTATTGGAAAAATGATATAACTTTTATCTATATAGTGTAAATATCATATACCTCGTCATCATAATTGAAAAGAATTAACCTAAAATGGTGATCAAATATCTTCATATACCCATTTATTTCCACTAATTTATCATGTTGTGATTATTGATTGGATTATAAGTGGCTTATTTAGTATATTACACTAGAAAACAATATGAATCCATTTTTTTACTGTGTGGTTTAATTATATGTGGAATGAGGGATTTCTTATAGAAAAAGTATGTAAGGGTTATGAAATGTTGGGCCTGATATCCCTATATAATGAATTTATTAATTTTTTATCTCATTAGATAATATAACAAGTTCCTTATTTGATATTCTCTATAATTAATGAGAGAGAATTTTTCGATGTACTAGTAATTTAAATGTTGGTCCATATAATATTATTCTCACAATATAATGGTTGTTACACCATAGATATTAACACAATATGATGACACCCTATGCTATTTTATTTTTCCAATGTTCTTTTAGATTGTATGTTTCAATGGAATTTTACCTATCAAAGAAATAAGTCTATGATTATTCCTCAAGAATCTTGTATATTATCTCATTATTTGGAACTCCTTTTCCATGGTATATGATTTTTCATTTGAAATTACATGTCCAATGGCCCGAAGGCCTTCACATTTTTAATTATATGATAAAACCCCATTTTATGTGATGAAGGGGGTGAAAACCCAAAGACATCATGGACATAAGAAAATCACACTGAATGGTAGAAAGAGTAAAACCAATATGAAACCACTGAAAAAATCCTTCTCAGCATATGATCACGAAGAAAATATCCACCATTACATGGCTAATCGGCAAGAAAGTGTCATGTGTCAAAGCACCCACCCGATCTGATGGCTGACTCCATACCCTCCAAACAACCAAATCGAATAAAAAACAATACAAAGATGAAAATCTAGATCTGAAACCTCCTAAAGTCAGTTCATGAAGTCTCATCCAGAATAAAAAACTTCCAACCTTTGAAAATAAATAAATTCATGTATACAGAACTACCAAACTAGAACAACTGACACAAACCAAGTGGTTCAACACAAAAATAACCTTACTTATTATCTATATATTCATCACAAAAAGGACATGTTGCTGCCATTATCCTTGTATGAAGAGACCAAAAAGTATGTCCAAGGAACCCCCTGCTAGAGTATGGTATAGATGATAGACCATCCCTATAACTACAGATCAGGAACACAGCCCCACCATAGGATATCGGGATCCATATCGCATAAGAAGGGTTGGACTCCATGGACATGGAAGAGGATGAACATATCCCCAAGAGGAATCATGACCCCATCACTACGGACAGATGGTCACAACACACGCCTCGAGAGCTTGACCCCACGGCGCGCACAATCATGACCCCGAGCTGCACCAGAGCACAACGCCAACACCCTAGAACATTAAAATATCCATCCCACTGCACAGGATAGAAAACACCTTCACTGTAAATATATGTGCCTGATGCACTAGATCTAGACCTCACCTCCACAGAGAGCTGAACTGCAACCCAGGTGCCCCAGATCAAAAAACCCCTCTCTGTAGAGAAGGTCCATGAGATTGTGTGATATGTAAAGTTTAACTTTTTTGTGATATGTAATGTTTAATTTATGTAAATGATCTGAAATAATGATATGTTTATTTGACGTTGCTATAACAGGTAGTTAGAGTATGGACTGTTTATATTTTAGGATTTGTTTAGTTATTTTTGGGGATTACAATTTGGTAATTTTTGGGAAAATATTATGGATAAATATAATAAATAATTCTAAGTATATGATAATATCCTAAAATTTTGGTTAACATTTGAGGTTCTATTTTTCTTAAAAATTACATCACATTCTGGATACGATCATGTGGATGAATATTTAGAAAATGTGTACCTAGGGGTGATCACCATGAAAAATGATTTTTGGGTTTTAATGTGATCATTACTTGTTGAATAATGAGTGGGACTAAGACTGAAAACCTAGTTGGAAACTCCCAAGGTATATTTTTCAATCAATCACATTATCTTTACGAGTCCTTATGGTAGATTATTATTTTATGTATAAGGATAAATAGTATGAGGTAACTCAGTATAATGAAACCTATATTGAATTGATAGTTATTTCGGTTTAACAAAATGTTAATGCAATGGTTTTAAAGTTAATTTCATTCTGATGTGTATATTTCAATAGTATAATTTTTCATAATACTATTATGTTGTTAATAAGTAAACACTAATGTTAAACACTTTTTGTTTTACAAATGGATGAATCCCAAATGAATGACATGATAAATGAAATTCCTGGAAAGTGTAGAGGTTATCCCAATGAGAAATTTAATGGGATATTACTAGAGTAAATAATCTTTTAATTATGTCAAATGAGCTATCAAGAATTATGATTGACAATGTGAATGTAGATTATTTTCCAAACACAATAATAATGTGAATGATCAAGTCTCGTTTTTTTTCAATGATGATGAAGGAATGAATGTTTAATTTCCTATTTGTCAAAAATGTTGTTAGAAACACAAAGGAAAATGTCTCAATGGAATTGAGATATTTTTGTGTGTGAAGAAAATGAGCGAATAAATTAATTAATTTCCTAGGAAAAGTTAATATATTAATGAAAACATAATAAAGACATAGATTCATACAACGATTCCACTAATAGTTAAATGGGCTAAATATGGTGAACCGATAGATTGTCCAAGTAAATTCCCTAATGCATAGGCTAACAAGGATAATAGGAACCAATAAATTCAATGAAATGGGGAAGCATATACAACCACAACTACTAAAGTGGGATCTAAAATGATATAGAATGAGGAACATTTCTCAGCAACTAAAAAACTATGACTATTATATTCTTTTCTTGTTCAACTGAATCTTCTATACATTTACTGTTTTCTATGAAAAAATATATCCACCTCTTTTCCTCTATGTTGAATTTTTACCAAATAATATTAAAATTATTATATCCAATGTATATAAAAACTCTATAATAGATGTTTATAGGAATTTGATTCCAATAAAATCTTATTTTCGTCCTTTTGTGAAATTCGATGTGACATTAGGTGTGGATTGTATCTCTGGTCATACAGTCATTAATAATTTCCAATATTGTAATATAATATCTAAAAATCAATACCTAAACAAAAACAATTACTAGTATAAATATAACACGACTATTGGAAATTAATTACATTATATTTGGGTATTTATGATAAATGGATACATGAAACCAACCATTATTTATATTCCCGCTATGATGGAAATTTTAACATCCCTGGTAATGAAAAGGATAATTATGATAAAACCTAATTTGAAATTATATAGTGAGTCCTTTCAATATTATACACACCTTAAACTATTTCAATAGTAAATGATGACTAAAATTCTAATTATATAATTTATTTATGGTTGTAGAATGTAACAACCTATGATTTTACTATTTCACTTCCATAAATAAATAATATGTTTTATAAGAAATATATAACTAAAATAAAAACATAATTTGTAAAAAAAATTGATATTTAAAATATTATAATAAAATCTGTACGTATACAATTATTTCACCATATTTTGTGATCTATGAAGAAAAATGAATGAAATTGAATCAGGTAGTTGAAATCTACATTATGAAAACAAAATTCAAAAATGTAAAAGAGGAAACATCAGTAGGGTTTTACCTACACTGATCAGAATCCAGTCTCATACAATTAAAAAATCAATGAAATTTAATCTAATAATAGTTCAAGATTGTGGATGTTTATATATGATCTATGACAGAAAAATTGAAACTATAGGATGCCTCAAGATATTAACTTGTATTTAGATATTATGTACAAATCCAAAGGGATTACATAACTATAAATTTGGATCATATAAAAATGTAATTATTAAGGTAATATGTTATTTATCACATTTATTTTATACATTTATAAAATTAAAGAAAAAGTTATAATACAAACTAAAACATTGGTTAAATTAACACAATCATTTTAATCTTTAAATGTATTCTTTGTCTATAATCGGATTTTATGATATTTATTTTATGGAAATAAATTTAAAATAAATCACATTAGTATAATTAACAATTGATATGATATATGAATTAGAAGTTTAAAAATTTTATAATGTTTTTTTTTATTAAAAAAGTGGCATTATATTTACGTTTAAAAGTTAAATTTTAAAATTTTAAAATTTTATGTTAACCAGATTGAATTCATTTTTCATTTCTAATAATTATATTTTATTTATATAATTTTTTAAGAATTTTTTTAAAATATTGGAATGTATATAAATAGTGAAAAAAATATTTTTAGAAATACAGTAACTTTTATGAAATTTTTCGTATATAAGAATCAATTTGAAATTTATATACACCTTTTCAATATAAAAGTATATTTTTATAAAAAATATTTTAAATTTAGAAAAAAATAATTTTAGTTTATAAATCAATGTTTAATATTTCATGACACATGATACTATATTTTCTAAAACTATTATTAATACATTATAAATTTCTTATTTTAAAATTTATTATTATCACTTTTGAAATTCGATTATAATAAAATTTATTTATAATTTTGAATTATAATTTTTATATTATCTATTTAGGAACATTTAATTTTTAGGAATAAAAATGAAGGAATTATGTAAAAACTAGTTACGGTGGTAAAATCAAAAATGGTGAAACAAGATAACTAAAGGGTAAATGACCTAACATGTCAGAAACATATTTCAAAATGAGTGGTTTTGATGTGGATAGAGAATACCATAACCCCACTCCATTATTTTAATTTTTAAATTCTTTTTTACGAGTGAAATGTTTTCTCTCTTCATATTATGTTTAAAAATTTAAAATAATTTTATTCTCACCACTTATAAAAGGTGACTTCCGCCACCTCTTAAATTCCATTATAAATATAGATTTACTCTATAAACTATGATATTTTTCATTCCCTTGGAAGACTATTTCACTTGATTAATCAACTTTACATAAGATTTTTTCCTATATCCTCCCATTTCCAAGAATTCCTAAATGGGGAATGTCAATGTTCAAATTATATATACAAAGCTTCCCATAACGTTATTTCATTTCAATCATTCCATTTCAAATAAATTTTTTCTTATATTACATGATTAATTCATAATTTATTTTATAATTAATGATTGTATATTAGAGGAATAATAATTATCCAACATTCCCCTTTCCTATTTAGATAAATGAAAATGTCACTAGTGTGTTTGTGTGGAAAACCAATTCCATAAAGTAATATATCTCATTTTTCATCTAGTATCATTATTTTTTATTAAAATAAATTTAATATAATTTGAAACCAAATAATATAAATAAATAATATCATTATGACTCTTATATAATAATAATATCCCAAAATAAACAACTTTCATAACTGTATTCATCCATTAATTATGATGTCTTCATGTTTGGTTATCTCTTGTCACCTACTTAAACAATGATATAAAATAATAGCATGGATGAAAACAATAACCTAATTAATTATAATATATGATATAAATAAATAAATAATTACTTTTATTTTGGTCTTGGAATGGTAACATTAATGTTAAACTCATTAATAGAGATACCAATTATTGTTCATTAAAAATCACCAAAACATCCTCAAGGTCAATAGTGTCTATAGTGATCATTACAAAAAATCTGGTAGTATCAAATTGTAAAATTATTAAAAATTATAAATATTCTATTTTAATACCCCAATAGTTTAAAATAAATTTTTTAGAAAAAAAAATTTCTAACATTATTTATAAACAATACCATTATAAGATTATTCTGCACACAACACTGAGTTAGTTTGGGTTTCACACAAGACTGAGTTTTACTGCCTATAAGTGGAACACCTATTTTAAACAAAACTATTGACACTATTATAAACATTATTTTTCAAAATAATCCTCAATTTTGAATTTCGAATTTTAAAATTTTCTAGGGTGAATATTTTGTATTTTTCTGAGAAGTTTTATTTTTTGATGAATATTGGAAAAAATAATGCATTTTTTATAAATAATTGTTTTTTAATTAGTTATTAATTTTTTATAATATTCCAAATTTGGGGTTTAAGTAAAAAATATAAATTATACATATACTAAAAAATGGTTATTGGAACCATTTTTATGTTGAATTTAGATATAAAACATTAATAAACATTTGATCATTATCACATTAAAACTCATCTTTCTCTCAACATCAACGGGATTAGCTTTATGTCTAATTCCTCCACTTTTGTGAATTTGATTTGTAAAAATTGATAAAAAATAGTTTGAATAGATATAGTATTTATATTCTAATTAGATCAAACTAATTTTTGACCATAAATATCAGTTAATTTAATTAAAAATAATTACTATGATTATAGTTAAAATTAGTTTACTTAGTGGTTAAACATTACTATTAAGGTGAAAAATAACCATGAAACTTATATTAAAGTAATTGGATTCACATATATCATCCTTACCCCCTAATTTTCAAATTTTATGAATTAGTGGGATACTATTCCATGAAAGTTACCTGTTTAATAATTTATGTAAGGAATAAAGAAAAAAACGAGCCATCCTTAACTTTAACATTTATAATGCCTTAAGATATGGATAACCCATCATATTGTAGGTTATACATATCCCTTTTAAATTTAAATTACCTATTTTTAACAAAATCATTTATTATTAATTTTTATTGTTTCATTTGTTACTTAAAATGCTTATGAAATGCCAACAGAGGGATTATTTAGTTAATAATTAAATAAAAAAATGATATTAAAAATATAAAATGTTAAGAAAATTGAATTAATTAATGTGATACCGATTTTTTAGATAATATTTGATTTAACTCCTCTTTTAAATTAATATATTTTTATTCCATCATTTTCTGGAGATTTTAAAATTTAAATTAATTAAATAATGTAAAAATAGACTTCAATGTTATTTTATAATAAATGATTTCTTATGAAAAGAATTAAATTTATAAAAAATCATATATTCTTAAATTTTATTTTTAAATGTCATAATTTATTAAATATGTTCTATATATGGACCAATTGATCTTTTATAATGAAAATATTTTCTCTTTAATAGTAAAATTGTTGTTAACATGGTTCGGGTTAAAGCTTTGTTTTTACATCTTATGTGTGCTTATATTAAATTTAATTTCCAACATACAAGGGATTCATATTCTGTAACTTATATATCATATGTATAATCCATTGGGTCTATATTTTCTATTAAATCTCACATTACTTTCTTCTTGATGGTTAAATTAAAAATGTTAGAAAATAATTTACCTTAATAAAAACAAAAATAGTAAATGTGTGGAAACATAGAATATAACAAAAAAATTATAAAAAGGAAATTTTATTTTTATTTTGGGGGTTTTTTCAAACATGGATTCACTTTAATCCATTATTTTTCAATTTTGGTGGAACATGAGGTATGGGAGACCTCACAATATTGTTTGTGTTTTTATATTTACAAGAATTCCACTCCCCCATCACTATAAAAAGACATCCACTCCCCCAACTTAATCACACCCAACAATGCATTTAGATCATATTAAATCATCCCAAATAATATACCAACATCTCTAACCTCATCCTAGAGGCCTCAATTGGGAATGAAATCATCCTTAGGGAGACTTTTGGTATAAACCAAAAAGAGTTACCAAAAAAATACGTAGCATCATTACATTTGTTTCATTTCTTTCATAAATCAATAAATTCTTATAGTTTCATGATTATATTATAAAATGAATATAATAAATATTTTGAGATGATTTATTTTAAATTTTAGACATACACATACACACAGTTCCATCAAATATGTAACAAAATTATCATTCGTGTGTACGGAGGACTACCACCTTGCGAAACAATGTCATTCATTTTTCCTTTACCACCTATCATGGTTAATAATTATAATGTAAGAACTATTTTTATATTATATTTATGATATTCATGTTGTATACATACTTCAATAATTTCTGTATACCATATTCCATGATGCTTTCCATTTTTTATAAAAATGATAATATCGTTTGTGGACATGTGGACTACTACATCCTTAATGTAAGGTGATACGCTCAATCATTAAATGAAATTTATTAAGGATGGGTTAAATTAAAAAATATGTTACATAAAATACATGTCTTTTATATTCATGAAATAATTTCCTGTCTAGAAATATAATATTTCATTTTATTTATTACCCTATTTATACACTAAAAAAGTGCTAACATCATTCTTAGTTGGGTGTACTACCGCCTCCTCAATGTGATGTGATCTTTTTAAATAACAAGAATTTAATATATTATTATATATGATTGAATAAAATGTAATTTAAGATATATTTATAATTATTTAAGGTTAAAATGTTACTGACCCTCTTTCCATAACAATCATTCAAAAATGGGGATGTTACTCATGCGTATGTGCGGCCTACTATCTCCATGATTGTTACATTGGAAAAAATTTCATAAAAACCATCCATTATTGGTTTCAAAATTATAATTTATTTATAACTCTAATAATTATTTCATGTTAATTATTCTAGATATTTTTATATAAGGACCACAATGACCATAGTTGACCAACCAAAGTTGTTTCGACACATGAACCAAATTTGGTCAAAACAAAAGACATAAAATTAATTGTTTTATAAGTTGTATAAAATAATGTAATAAGAGAAATAAATGAAATAAATGAAATAATTAATATGAAAACATTTGTTAAAATTTTTAAAAAAAACATAAGATTATTATTCAGGATGATAGAGAGAGACTTGAGAAGTCAGACTTATGGTATGAGATTTCTATATCACTTTTTTATATCTATGAGATAAATGTCATATTCATCACATACTCCATTTTTCATCTATATAATTCAAATTTTGATATATTATATCATGAGTCCTTTTTCCATCATTCTATATAATTTTTTACATTTAATTATCTCATCTAAAGGGTTTGGACTTGAAAATTACAATGTGGTAAAATCTATCTTTGCAATATTTCTACCTTTTGTGATTGTGAAATTTCTCATTCAAAATTACCTTATTATAATCATTTTTCAATGAAAATTTTATTTATTTTTTATATCCATATTCTTGTATAATGGATGTAATTATTACCTAAATCGTATAATATATTTTCATATTGTTTTTTACTTCGAAATTTATTTCATTTACTAGAGAAGTATTGATAAATCAATATAATTTACTCAATGTGGATATTTTATATACCGCAATTTTATAAATAAAGATTTATAATTTTATATGTGATGAAATATTTCGACATGAAAGTCTCGATTTTGGGACCATTTAATTTAAACTCTTTGATGCATCTATAGTCTCATGGGACGGACTCATTAGGACAAACCCTTTATTCTTGTAACCAATATATTTTAAACTATCTTTTGAACGGTCTTAAGAATAGAGTTAAGTTTTTCCAAACTAAATCTTTTTGTAATGATTATGATTTAAATTCTATTTTGAAATTTCTTGATAGTAAAGGTTTTTTCCTAGGAAACATGGTGGCTAATAATTAATCACTCCCTTTATTCAACATTAAGTTATTATTATGCAAAGGATGTTCACTATGATAAAATATTTAGATCCACTTAATTCTATGTTTTTTGATTAAATGGAAATTTTTTTTAATTATCTACCATGTCATACTATTTATTCATTCCCTTATTAGTTATTTATTACACGACATGTGCTCTCTATTACATTTATTCTATATTGATTATTATCATTTATACAATTTTTCTTCTTATGTATTTTACCCTTACTGATAATTTTAGCTCACCTTTATTTTTTTTAATTTCCTAAGATATGATGATGAATTCATGGAATGGGTTTCAATAATGTCATACCATTATTTTTTTTATAAAAAAATTATCCCCAATGTAAAATGGGATTTTTTGCGTAATCTATTTTTTAGAAAATAATAAACTTTATTGTCTTCTGGGATTTGACTCCTTGTCAAAATGCTAATGTAATAAAGTAAGGAAATAGATTCAAGATTTTTGGGTCAAGGCCTTATAGTTGGTATCAGAGAATGTTTAGTAAAAAATATGGAAACAATATTTTGGAAAACATATATTATTGATCATAATCCTATGATATTATTTTCGGATAAGTATAGAAGAACATCTTAATGAAACCATGTTTTTTATTATGAGATTTGTTACAGAATAAATCCATTTATGTAATGTATTCCAATAGTTATGGGATTACATATTATAAGAACATATTGATTCTATGTTTTAATTTATAAATTGATCCTAGTAGAAGGAATGTGAACCTCACAAATGCACATGACACAAATAGTAAGAATTATCCTTTTTTATCTTAAGCCAATATTTTGAGGGGAACTTGTCTCCCCAACATTCTAATTAAATGATGATATAGTATGTAACATTTGTGATGTTATTATGTGGTGTTGATTTTTTTATTTTTGGTCCCGTGTTTATTCTTTAGTTTCGCCATGAATTTATGGTGAATAGTTGATATTTTGGGGTTATCATTAGGTGGTGCACAGTTAGTTACAACTATAGAAAATTGTAGGCTTCTCTATAGGTAAGCATGTGGCCAGTTTCTTCCTAGAAAGATATGAAAGAATGGTTATCGAATGGTTTTTAAAACCTTGTGGGATAACCCTATGGAATTATCATCTTATGCAGTGATAGATTCATGGTTGCAGCACAGTTTGGTAAACTAGACAAGAAAACCATGAGACCGATTCATAATGTTAAATGTCTGAAATTATTCTTCTACCCTTTCTGGATTTAACCCTAAACACCAATTTTTTCTTTATCCAATTTCATGAAACCAAAGGTGAGCCTCTCCCTTATCTCCAAGATTACTTACATCTTCCATGGTGTCGATCAAGGGTTTCCGTCACATTTTGGGGATGATTTATCATGGTAATTTATCCTCCCTTTTTTCTCTTCCTTGTTTTTTCCATTTTCTCTTGATTTATTCTTCTCACACGTTATCTTTTACCTATGGCTTATGTTTCCCTTGGATTTATTGGGGTGTTTTTTTGTTTAATGTTTATCTTATTTATTATTTATTATTCACATCTTTGTGATGTTTTTTCATGCGGGTGTTGTTGAATATCTTGTTGTTTGAGGTATATTTCCCTTTTCACTAGACCTTTTAATTTAATAATAATTATTTTATTAATTTTATCACCTTCCTAGGATGTTTATTAGTGATTTTTGATTTTTTAAAATAATTTTTTTAGCATGAAATAAGGTAACTTCCTTCTTAGTTTTAAGTATATAGAATATTTTTTTATGTGTTTCACACCAAGAGTTTGATAAAATGCCCAATTAAATTTTTTAAGTTATTTTAAATTATTGAATATTTTTTATCTTGGTAAAGGTATTAGTATTCAAAAAGGATTATTTGTTTATATTAAATGGTCTTTTTAAAAAAAATCAATCACTATATGTTTGATAGTTTGGAAAATGGTTTGGAAAGTGATATTTGTGTGTGGCACGTTTGGCCTTTTGATGAGAGTGGATTTAGTTTGATATCATTGTGTGAGTTATTAAATAGAATTTTACAAAATGGTTGTGAATTTAAAAATAGGTTTTTTTCATCTTTTTGAAAGGTGGGTTTGGTTCATTAAAAAAGATGGTTTCTTAAAGGGTACTTAAGTCCTGTTTCGTACTTTCTTGTAATTGGTTGTTATGAAAAATCTCCTTGGATGTTTTTCTAACCATAGTTATGTTGAATATTTTAAAGGACCACCCTAAGAGGTTCCCCTATGATGAAATAGTTTAAATCAAAGAAGTTGTTCCTTGAAGTGGCACAAGGGTGACTTTTTTTATGAATTTCTTATGTATGACGTATGTGAAAGTGATTGGATGCTCACTTGAATTTTTTTCTCTACCCCTTTTTAGTCTCGATATGGTAACATATCATATCTAGAGTATTTTTAGTTATTGATTACTATACTAGATTAGAATTTTTCTCTGGTTAGTGGTCTATACAAGGGTTGTTTTTTGTTTTGTTGTTATAGGAAAGTTCCTCTTAATCAGACTAGGTAAGGTGCAATTGAGAATGTGGTCAAGTTGATTTCATCGAGTGGGCAATGTCTTCAGGATGAGTCATAAGTATGTATGTTCTAGATTATTCCACTAATATGACAAGTTATCTTGTGTTCTTTGGCACTTAGATCCATATAGTGGATGATTGAGTTGCCTCATTGGTTGGTTACTCTAGTGTGTAATGTTTTCTATTTCAATTGTTATGCGATCATTTCTTCTTCTTTCTTGAATGATACATTTATTGGCCAAAAGTTTTATTTTCATTTAGAGGAATTTCTTTAAATATTAAATAAATTTTTTACTCTCTCTTATTTATATTTTAAATAAAAACATCATCTTTCTCCTTGAAGGTGTTAATGTCTGTTTCTTGGAAAAGATTATAGATTTGGATGGAAATGGGAAATGGATTATTATTTTAAAGTGAAAATGTTTGAAAAGATATGTTTTATATTATATAATTCAAACCTGGAACTGGTGTATCTTTTATTTAATGGAATTGCATTGGGAATAGATTTCTCGAGCACTCTTACAATGTTTTAATACTCACACCTATAGTTCATTATTATTATTATATTTTAGGTTAGGTTATATATTTTTTTTCATTGACATGGGTGATGGATTATTTTGGTAAAGATTCAACCATAAGTTCACATGGAGACTCAATGGTCCTCATGTTTGGTTTCCGTTTTCTTGTTTGATTTTTTTTTATTTTTAGTTTTTGTGTAAATGGTGTTCATTTTGGTATTTGTATTTATTTTGGGATGATCGGTTTTTCCATTTTTCATTTTATTTTATTTGTTAAAATCATTACATTTAAATTTATGTTGATTCTATGACAATAGTTTCTATACCATGAGGATTGGGAATGCCTATCAACCCTTGTCTTGGACCCACATGGATGACGGATTTGGGGTTGAATCACATTGGTTCGTGAAAATGGTATTAGAGATTAGGTTTTTTAGAGGACCTAGCTTTTAGAGATCCGTTTGTAATTTGGGATGTTGATGTATATTGATTAGGACTAACAAAACATATGATGTAGGTATAAGTGGTTTTTTTACTATAACTTTTTATGTAGAACCTTGGATTTTTATTAGAAGTCGAGTATTATTTTTTTTATTTTTTATTTTTGGGTATTTGGTGTTTGGGAAAATTAACTGGATGCCAGGATAGTGGTCTCGGAGAACTCTTGGGTCCTATAAATCAATGTGTAGGTGGGGAAACCGTCCTAATAGACTTCACATGATAGCTGCGTAATTGGAATATCACCACCAACTCTATATCCAAGCCACTCATAGACGTAAGTTTTTCTTCTGTAAGTTGTTTTGTGTCATCATTAATTATGTAACAATTTTTGAATGACATTGTTTTGAAATTATGAGAATTGTAATTTAATATTTATTGGTTTCTATTTTTCGAATATGGGAAATTATATTGCCAAAATATTTTGAAGAAATATTTAGAAAAATATATTTTCATATAATAAAATTCCGGTAAAATGGGGAGTGCTTCACCAAGACTGAATTTCCAAAATCAAAACATGGGGTTCATTGAAACATTTCGATTTAAAAGAGGCTGTTTATTTTAAAATGGTTTCATAAAAAATTTAAATAATATTACATGGGTTTTTAATCAAATGACTCTTGATGAAATTATATTAGTTGTTATAGTAGGAATTTTTTGATATGGGATAAGTTGGCGTTTGAATGGAATTCATGAGACCTTAATTTTAATAACGGAATAAAATGTATTGAAATATAGAGTTTATAAATGGTTTTTTATTAGTGGTTAGTGGTCTTCTAAAATGGGTTTTATGATGTTTTAAATAGAAATTTGTTTTGAAATGGTGAATTTATGGGAAAAGTGTTTTTTGATATTTTTGAATACCTTTTAGAAAAATGTGATGGGAAGTAAAGTAAGAAGTTGAAAACATTAGTGGAATGTTTTTTTGGAAAGTGGAAATTTTTTGTTTTACCTTTTTTATTCTAACTATCACTTAAATGTATGAATATGTGTGAGAATGTGGAATATTTATGGCATGATTGGATGGGTTCCCAGATTGGTGAGAAATTTTTTTTGTGATGCTCCATAGAATATAATTATTGAGGGTGAAACATCCCATGTTTTTTTTCTTTTCAAAAGATATCTTAAGAGGAAAATATATTATTTTTAAATGACCATTAGATATGTGGTGTGATTTCTTATGATTTGAAAATGATATTTAAGTTCTTCCTTTAGTTTATGTTCATGTTGATGAGTTGGTTTTGATTAAGTTATTCGTTTTCTTATTTCTTAGTGTATTCACCCATAAATTATTCAATGGACATTAAAAGTGATGCTATGGGAGATTATAAATTAAGGGACCCTCCATTTGATCAAACCATAGACATACATCTTGAATTATAGAATTTGAACCACCTCTAATTTATGGTCAAGAGGTTCCTCTCATAGGGGAATAGTAGATGAAGTTAATTGAAAGTGTTTTTAGTTATCTTCTGTTTCTGATGTTTCTAATGGTTATGTTCCATACCATTAGGTGTAATGTTTTGACTTGGATGTGGTGTAAGTTGGAATCTTGAACCATGTCTGAGGAATATTTTATCTTGTAGTTATACAAGGCTTTGTTCCTCATGTAGTATTTCTCTGATGTAGTGATGGTGAGAAAGGTAATGGATATGTGTTGTCTATATCCATGTAATGGATCAGTGTTGGAGTTCTTTGGATATTTTTTGGATCTAGTTCCTTACATTATAGACGTGTATGTGGACGATGTCTAAAAGGATCAACATTTTGAGAATATTCTTCTTCCTAAATTAAAGTTGAGGCTATCAGAGTTTCATCTGGCTTCTTATACTGACATGGTGAGTCAAGTTTTTCGTGTCTAATTTGTGCTATTGGGATTTCATTAAGCATCCAACCATCATCCAATACATGTAACCAATGAAGGGAATCTCTATAAGGATATTGGAATGAATCTTGAAGATGGAGGTGTTATAAGGGGAACTAAATGTCCTCTACATCTTTCATCAGCTTCCTCTAAGTGCAGAATCATTGTGTTTCATCAGTGGGAAATGTAAGATCATAAAAATTTGTCATTTATGAGTTCTCTGAATACTTTATATACCTTTTTATTTCTAGGTCACTTGTAATGGTTTTTATTGCATTTTTAGGAAGCAACATGGTGCCAGATCAACCCTTTCAAAATACACCACAACTCTTTTTTAGGAGTAAGTTGGTGGCTTAGGTTCAGTTAGAAGAGCCTTTCCATTTGAGTGTTCCTTCCATTTTATTTTTTATGTTTGGATATATCTTTCTTTCATTATAAAAACTAAGTATTTTTTGTATCTTTATTGAAATCCTATTTTAATGGTTGTGTGCCTTTTTGAATTTTTCCATTTTGAGTGGAGGTGTGTTCTGTTGTTTGTCTTGATATTTTTCCTATCATTTGGGATAAAATAAGAATATAGTGTATCTTATAAATCACAATCCCAGTAAAACTTCCTTTTAGAGAAAATTTACTCTTATGGTGTGTTGTTCACTTTTGTCTCTACCTAGGGTGCGATGTGGCCACTCATGACACCAAAATAAAGTGTCTTGATCTGGGATTATCATCTCTTAATTGTGTGACAGTAGAATATTCAAGACATCTGGGCCTCAGAAACATGCCCCATAGTGAATCATTCATGTAGTTAAAAATCATAGGAGTGTGTAGGACCTCAATCTAGATTTTATCTTCAGTTCTAGAATGGGGACAGTTTATGTTTCCTTGTTATAGTTTCTTCATCTTAGAAGGCCCCATTTTTGTGGTAAAATGTGTCAATGCCTCATTTACTCATTATTTTCCTTTTGTTTTTAATGTTCCTCTTTATTTGTAATAATGTTTGGTATTCCCACTTTCTTTAATTATAGTAGTTTCTTCTTTTCAGATGCGAATCATTGATTTGTTTACCACTTGGTTTGGAATTTTTTTCATTCGGACCTTGTGGTGGTAGACTGGTTAATGTGGGGAGTCCCAAGTTTGGTCCAAGTGGGAGTCCCCATTTTGGTCTATATAGATATTTCCTAGTTTTTTCTACATGGTTAGTCCCTATTTTGGTCTATGTGGGGAGTTATTGAGTTGTTCCATGTTAAGTTTCCCATATCAGATGATTCTAGTTGATTTCTAATGGCGGGGAGTCCATTCCGGCCTCCCATATTAGTAATCATGTTCAGTCTTGTGTGTATATTTACAATGGGTAGTTTCATTTGGGGTTGTTAGTTTTGATTCCTTGCATCATATTGAAATTTTTTATTTTTGTAGTACAAAAAAATGTTTTCTTGAGGAAAGGTGGTAGAAGTCGTAGTTTGAGATTTTGGATATTTTTCGATAAGTGGTTATGGATCGTTGGATCGATCTAGGTAAGAGGAGTATGTTCATTTTGGAAGTGTTTGTGTTGTTCTTCAATTTGACGAGTTGAATCATGTAATCATGTAAAACTTTTACCTTTAATCAGTCAACTGAAGATGTTGTAACATTTATGGGATGAAATTGTAATGGAGGAGAGGATTTTCACAGCCTTGATTTTATTAATGGGTGTTACTTTGTTTATTCTTGGTCTTATTTTTATTATTTATTTTCTTTATTTTTTTGGTGAAGAGTGTAGAGTTTTGGATTTTCAGTAAGTAGCACGTGTTCTGTGCACAATTAATTAAAATTTTGTGGCCTTCTCCAGGTAAGTGTGCAATCTAATTTTCACCAAGACATAGGTGAACACATGGTAGTTTTATGATTGGGAAAACCGTAAGGTCTAACCCTTTGGCATCCTCCTCTTGGATAGTGAGGTATTAACAGTTTTCTCATGTTTTGGGAAACCATGTAGGAAAATCATGTGATATTTCCAGGTCATTAAAAGTGTAAAAATACTCTTTTATCCTCTTCAGAATCTAAATCTAAAATTCCATTTTTCTCTTTTATCATGTTTCATTCAACCTAAATGAAGCCTCTCCCTTCTTTTCCAAGAGTCATATCCTCTACCAATGTTTGTGTATATGGTTTTCCTCAAGTTTTTGGGAGTGATTTCTCAAGTTAATCTTCTACTCCCTTATTTCTATTCCTTCTTCTTCCATTTTATATTCATTTATTCTTATTCCATTGTTTCCTAGACTTGGGGTTCATTTTTTACTTAGTTTTGATTACTATTTTTTTTGTTTAAAGACTCTCTTGTTTTTTCTTTCTTTTTCAAACCTTTGTGAGGTTGTTTCATGTGGGTGTTTTTTTAGAACTTCTGGTTTGTTGTAGGTTTCATTGTGCACTTGACATTTTAATTTAAGAATCATTGGTTTTTTGGTTTTCTCACATTACATTGATGTTAATTAGTTATTTACAATTATTTGAATAATTTTATAGTAGAAAATGAAGTGATTTCATTCTTATTTGAAAATGTGTATAATTTATTTAGTAAGTGTTGCACACTATGTGTTTGATGAAATTCACAATTGGATTTTTCTAGTAATTTGTGATTTTTGAAGCATAATTTTGTCTTGGTAAAGGTATTTGGCTTCTAAAATGATGGTTTCAGCTTTTTTAATGGGTTTCTAATGAATGGTCTTTTATTTGAAAGCGGTGGATATTTGATGGAATGGAAAATGGTTTAGCTTGTTACGATGGTGTATAGAATATTAGTTATTTTAATGAAAGTGGATTTGGTTTTAAATATTGTTGTGAGATCATAAGTATAATTTCATTAAATGGTTTTGAATGTACAAAATGTGTTTTTACACCTTTTTGAAAGTTGGTTTTTGTTCTTTGAAAAAGGTAGGTTTCTTAAAGGGTGTTTGAGTCTCATTTTGAACTTTTGTGGAATTGGTTTTCTTGAAAACTCTATTTGAATAAATATATTTCCTTGGTTATGTTAAATGTTTTAGAGATGATTACTGAGATTCTACCTTGTGATCAAATGGTTAAAAGGCAATATATTATTCCTTGTGGTTTCTCAAGGGTGACTTGATGTGTGATTTTCTTATGTATTATGTATGTGCATGTTAGTGGATAATTGGTTGGAATTTGTTTGGATCAACTCCCCTTTAGTCATCAAATGGGAACATAAGATACATAGAATATTTTTCGTGAATGGATTCTCCACATGATTAGGATTTTTCTTATGGCCAGTGGACCATATTATGGGTTTTGTTTTGTTTTGTTTCTATTGGAACTTTCCCCTCAATTAGACCAGGTAGGGTGAAATCAATCATGGGGTAATGATGATGTCATCGGGTGATAAATTCCTTCATTATGAGTTAAATTTAAGTATGTTCCATATTATTACACTGATATATAATATTCTCCCATGTTCATTAGTATTTATTTTTCTACAGTGGATAATTGTGTTGCTTATACTGTTGGTTACTCTTGTATTTAATTTTCTTCTCATTTCCATTGTGATGTGATCACATATAATAATTTCTTGCACTATGAAATTCATCGCTATAAGTTTGGTTGGATTTATAAGGTTTTTAGAAAATAATGTTTAGTATCTTTTTCTAGTTTTAAATAAAAAGCATCTTTCTTCTTGGAAATTTTAATGTCTACATTATGGAAAAGTTTCTAGACTTGGATAGAAAATGGTAAATGTATAATATTTTTTTTAGTTAATATGTGTGAAAAGACTACTGTTATATATTTTATTTCAAATATGAAATTGATGTATCTTGTATTTAATGGAGTTCAAATTGGATTTTATTTTTTGTGTCCACCGACTGAGTTTTAATACTCATGGCTATAGTAAATTCATATATTTAGCATTTGGGGTAGGATCTAGAATGGTTTTGATCATCATGGAATATATATGGTTTTGGTATTAGATAGTGACCATCTGGATCACATGGATAAATCATAGTCTTTATATTCTTTTTGGATATGTTTTTAAGTTTTTTGTATTTTCAATTTTTATATAATTGATGTTCATTTTGGAAATTGTATTTATTTTGGGTTTCTCTGTTTATTTTACACTTTTCATATTATTTTATTTTTATAATTAAATCCATTTTTTCTCTTTTTATTCCCAAATAGTAGTTGACATACCAGGAGGATCAAGAACACCTCTAGGGCTTTTCCTCGTGCCAACATAGGTGGCTGGTTTGTGGGTCGACTCGGTTTGGCTAATGGGATAGAGACAAAGTTCTAAATGTATTATGGATTCATAGGGAAGCTCGGAAAAAAAAGAAAATCTTGTAGAAATATAGATAAAGTGAATAAGGGAAAGAATTATTTCCCCAAATGTAATAGTTAATGAAATAATCACCCTAGTACTTGCTTAAAATGAATGGTTTTTTTCTAAAAGTATGGAGAGAAATGCAATACTGATTGTGATTTCAAGGATATGAAAAAGGTTTTTTATGTACAATGCTTAGACTGAAAGGATATAAGACACTATGAAAATAAATTTCTAAAGATTTTAAGTAATATACCACAAAATATACTATTAAATCATGATCCATATTTTTCAACTAACATAGATAAAGATGAATGATCAATATGCCAACGTTTGGATTCATGAATTATCTCATTTGAGTAAGGTACTAGTTATGTGAATTATAAAATATATAAGGATTGTACTATAGTACTTTTAATTAATAAGTTTAAATCATATGTTGAATGGTAGCAAGATAAATGATTCAATGACAAGTTAAACTTCTTGTAAAATATATGATTTAGGGAAAGACAACCATTAATATATTCCAGATGTTGAGATAATGATTGTTGAATAAATAGTTGATTGATATGGATAAATAAAATAGATATTAATGACTACATTGGAAGTGATTAATGATTTTTTAAAAATTTGGTTTATGCTTTTATTGATAGAGTTTATGACAGTTTTAAAATTTAGTAATATATCCAATAATAATAGTTTTTCTTAAGGAATATGGAAACACTCATGCTTTTAATAATAATTTATGGTAATTAATGTTATTAACAAGTTTCACGAGAATACAAGATAAAGGTATACAAATATTTAGAATGTAACAATTCTGAAAAGCAACATATTGATTGAAGGAAAATGATATGTTCATTTTAGAAATATAGTGAACTCTCTTATAAATTGGTGGATCATAATCTTTTTGAAAATATAGCCATTTATGAAATGTTTTAAGTTGATATTTGGTTGTGGTTCTAGAGTTTACTGTATTAATTCATCAAATGATTCAACATGTTCTATAAAATGAAGTATAAATATTTTAAGGAATATACAAAGGATAAGATTGTGCTTATGAAATAGAAACATATATTTACTTATAGTATTAGAGTGTGAAGTAATTTTCTAAATCTTGGAAAAATGGTCTTGAAAAAAAAATTTGTCCTATTATCATAATTTTTTAAGATATCAATAACCTTTTTTAAAAATTAGTTATAAGGATTTATAGTCATAATCTTCAAGTTTAACATGTTATTTATTACTCTCTATAAGAATTTTATAGTTATATTTCCCTTAAATTTCCATGTAATAACTAATATTTTCCTATTTGAAATCCTTGTTTTTTTCGACCATCACATTTAAATTCCCTTATTATTATGAATATTTTTATTAACCCTATTTACAATGTGAGTTATTCAACAATATTATTTTCAAATATCAAATTATTGATAATTGAGATTAAGATTAAATTTTCAGGATAAAATTTAAGAAATGTAGGGAAAATGAGACACCCCAATAATTTAAAATATTTTAATTTTAATTTTTCTTCCCATCTTTATTTATATTCAATAGCATATTAAGCTTACACTACACACAAAACTAAGTTATCTTGTGTTGCACACAAGACTGAGTTGTACTGCCATTTAATGGAACACCTATTTCAAAACTACATTTCGACAATTTTATAAATTTTATTTCCCACAGGAAACATCATTTTTGGATTAATAATTTCAAATTTATCTTAGGGTAAATTTTTGTAAATTTTCAGAGAAGTTTCATTTTTTGAAGAATAGTGATAAATACTACATACTAGTTGAAACATCCATTTCATTTAAATATTTATTAAAAATAAATTATATTTCACATTTATTTAAAGTCAAAATAGGGAAATAATCAATATATTAATTCAATTTAATTAATTTGAATCATTTTTATATTGAATATAGATATCAAAACATAATGAACATTGAACATTTACACTTTAAAACCCCATTTTTCACCACATTTTTGGGATTAGATTTAAGTTTAATTTTTCCACATCTATGAATTGAATTTAAAGAAAAACAATTACATAGTTTAAATATGTATTATATGTATACTCTAATAATATTAATATAAATTTTTAACAAAAATATTAGTGAATGTGATTAAAATTAATTATACTGATTAAAGTAAAAACTTGTTTACTTAGGGGTTTTCATTTAATATTAATGGGGACAATGACCTAGAATGTTTTCTAAAATCCATTTTATGCTCATATTTAGACTATATCCCATCATGGTTCTAATTTTATGAATTTTTTGGATATTATTCCAAGAAACTGACCTATAAAATATGTAATGTAAGGAAAAATAAAAAATAGGGACATTCATAGCCATTAACATTTAAAAACATTGATATATTGAATAAATATCATAGTATAGATTAAAAATATAATTTTGAAATTAAAATAAGTTATTTTAATCATAATTATTTATCATTATTTATTATAGATTAATTATTTTCAAAAAATTCTTACTAAACACCAACGTAGTGAATATTTAGTTAATAATAAAATTGAATAAATGTTGATACAAATATTAAAATTGAAGGAAATTGAATGAATTATTATGTTTGATTATTTTTATAGATTAATATTTCCTTTATATATATTTGAAATTAATATATTTAATTTCATCATTTTATTGATAATTTAAAATTTAAATGAAGTAAATAATGTTAAAATTGTCATTACTTTTATTTTATAAGAAATGAAATTTTATTAAACAAAATAAAATTACTAAAAATTACATCCTATACCAATTTTTTTAAATGTCAAATATTTTAAATTACGGTCTATTTATGTGCCAATTGATCTTCTATAATGAACAGATTGAACCTTAAATAGTGAAAACATTGCTAACATGGTTCAAGTTAATGTAGTTTTTTTTCGCCTTATATGTGCTTACGTTAAAATTAATTCCTCAAACACATTATATTTTTATTCTATAAATTATATCTCAATTTATAACTCATTGGTTCTATATTTTCGAGTATATATCACTTTAATTTAGTCATATGGTTAAGATAATAATGTTATAAAACTAGTTACATTAATAAAAACCAAAAAGTTAAATGTGGGGAAACATAGATATTGAGAAACAAAATTATAAAAATGCACTTATTTTGTGTTTCGGAGGTTTTTTATAGTCCTTAAAGTAACATTAATATTTTATTTTTCAACTTTTTTGGTATATGGTTCCAGGTAGATCACCCATTAAAGTTTACCTTTTTATATTTATAAGAATGTCACTCCCTCCCATATGAAAAGGCATTCTCACCACCAAATTCATCGCACATCACCAGTCATTTGACACATCCAGATGATGCCCAAATAATCTCAAAACATCCCTCACCTAATCCTAGAAACCTCAATTTGGGTATAAATAAGTCAATGGAATTTTTTTGTATAATCCAAAAGAAGTTACCCAAAAAATAGGTAACATTCTTCAACAATCACTATTGTATTATTTAATTCTCAAAACATTCAATTCTGTATATTCCATGATTATATGATATAATAAGAATCATAAATATACTAATATTTTTCTATGTTATGGTTTTTAACTACCCCAACACAAACTTTCATCAAATGCGTAATGAAATTATTATTCAAGTCTATGGTGAATTATCTCCTTGTGAAACAATGTAGTTCATTTTTCATTTACCACCTATCATTGTTTGTAATTATGATGGACATCCTATATTTATATTATACATATATATATATATACGATTTTTAATTTTTGTTCATACTTATTTAGTTTTTATATAACAGAAACGTTCATGTTTTTTATTTTTTTTAAATATGTTAACATCGTTTGTCGATATGTGGACTACCACCTCCTCAAAGCGATGTGATACATTCTCACAATACATGGAATTTATTAAATATGGGTTTATTAAAAATATGTGACATCAATAAAATATATATTAACTTCATGAAATAATCACCTTTCTAGAAGAATAATATATAATATTTCTTCATTACCCTATTCACACAATAAAAATAACGTTCTTCGTGGATGTGTGGAGTATCGCCTATTCGACGAGATGTAATTCCTTTTACATGACCATAATTCTATATATAAGTATATATGATTAAATAAAATAGTACTTACGATATTTAAAATTTTGGAATGTTAAAATTTTACTTAATATCCTTCCATATTGATCATTGAAAATGGGAACATTTCTTATGCGTACATATAACATACCGTCTCCATTAGTGTAACGTTGGTTTATTTTTCATAACCATATTTAGTGAATGGTTTTAGAATCATAATTTATGTATAAATATTATAATTATTATTTTTTTACTATTCTTTATATGTTTATATAATGACCCATTTGACTATAGTTGGCCTACCGAAGTCATTTTTGATACATGAAGCAAATTTTATACAAACACCCAACATAAACTTAATTATTTATGTAGTTGTATAAAAGATTGTAATAATTGAAATAAAATTAATCATTAAAACTAAAATGGTTATAAAAAGTAAATAATTAACATAATTTTATTATTTAGGATATAGAGGCAGACATAACAATTCAGACTCAAGGTACGATATTTTCATCTCACCTTTTACATCTCTGAGATAAATGTCATATTCACAGCTTAATTATTTTGTATCATATATATATTACCTATTTTGATGTATTATATCCTGAATATGTTTATATTTATGTAATTTAAATTTTTTACATTGAATTATCTTATTTAAATGGATTTTAAATTATATTTACCATGTAGAAAAAGTTATCTTTACAATTTACCATTCTTTTGTGTTTATTACCTTCCTCTTAAAACAATCACTTTATCATAATCATTTTTTCTGAAAAAATTATATTTCATTGTTATATCCATATTATTTTATTATGTATATTCTTATTTTTTAAAACATTATACCATTGTTACAAATGGTTTTTACTTTGAATGTTATTTCATTTACTGGGGAAATATTGATAAATTTGTATCCATTACTCAAAATAAATATTCGATATGGAACATTTTTTATGATTTTAAATTGATTATTTCATATATGAAGAAATATTTAGAATTTGAAGTCACAGGTTAGGGATTAGTTAATTTATTCCCCTCAATTCATTGAGAGTCCCATTGGACAAATTCAGTTGGATAAACCCTTAAGTATGTAACAAATATGTTTTAAAAATTCTTATGAAATATCTTGATATCAGTGTTAAAGTTAGATAAATAAAATTAGTTTGTAACCATTGTGTCTTAAACATTCTTGTGAATGTTAGTGATGGTAAATAGTTCATGTGCTTGAGAAATATGACATCCAATAATTAAGCGTTGCCTTAATTCAATATTTAGTTATTTTTATACAGAGGATTTTCACTATGAAAAAATATAAGGATGCAATTCATTCTTAGTTTATTGATTAAATCTCATGTGTCTTAATTTATTTACCTTACCATACTATTTACACATTTCATACTTATTTATTGATTATATGGAATGTGTCCTCAATTACATGTCATGGTATATTGATTATTCACATTAATCAATTATTTCTTCTATTGTTTTATATCCGTATAGTGTATTTGATCTCACACTTGTTTTGTTTCATTTCCCATGATGTGATGATGATTTCTAGGAATGAGTTTCATGTATTATAAACTTTTACTTCTGTTATGGAATATTTTCAAACACTAATGTGAAATGGGTTTTATGTATGTAATCTAGTTCACCAAAACTGTTAAAAATTTCATGTAACAACCTAGGTAATAATAGAAGAAGTTTTAAATCATTTATAATTTTTTTTAAATCATATAATAGATTTTATCAGCATAATATATGTATAAAACCAGTATGATGCTTAAATGTGTAATTTTTTTAAAATTATTTTTTTTTCATTTAATAGCGAACTTATTTCAAATATGGGTTTTGAAAATTTTATAAATTCTATTTGAAAAAACAAACTTTTTATTTAAAAGTTAAAATTTTTATCTTCACTATGGTAATTTATTTATTATTTTTAGGAAATAAATAATTACCATAATGTCTTATGTAATAATGATTTTGTAATTTTTTAATTAATAAAAATGTCAAGTATATGACATTAAAAATGTGAAAATATATTTAGAAATAATTAGTGTCATCCACACACATTATAGATGTAAATGGCATATAATTGATGTGTTAAAGTAGTCAGGTCGACGATGTCATGTTGCTGTGATGTTTTTAATACGTCAATTAATGAATAGTTCCAAAATTGATATTAATGATATTTTAAAATAAATAATATTTTTTTAAATGATATAAAATATATAAATATATGAAATTCAGTGAACTTATTGGTATAAGTTTCAAAATGAAATCAATGAATGATTTATTAGTCATTTTTTATTATAATTATATTATCCTTGAATTTTTAAATAACATGATATCATGGTAAAAATTAAAAAGGTTTAATAAGGGTTAATAAAAATGAAAAGTCTTAAAAAATTGACAAATAATTTATAATTTTAATTTAATTTAATTATTTAGACTCAAAATCATCTTATATTCTAAAATAATATGTTTGGATCCTTTTGGATAATAAAATTTATTTATATTATTTTAATATTTTTAAAAATTACATGAGTGCCCCTCCATTATCTTATAAAAAAGAAACTATTCTTAATTATTCCTCACACATAAAAACCATGTTTTTCCAATATCTTCCTAGAATATATCCATATATTATAGATATCTCATTTTATGTATAAAAATCACCCAATATGTGTTAAAGTGTTAATCCAAGGAAGTTTTCCGAAAAGATATGTCATTTTCAATTAAGTGTTTTGGTTTTGTTCCTTCTTTAAGATTTATAAAATTTTCTTTTATGAGGATGATATAATAAATCCAATATCATCTATATTATTAGATGTTATTATTTTAATATCATCACCTAAATACATCTCCACTTCCATCAAATGAGAAAATAATTAATCGTTCGTGTGTACTATGGACTACCACCTCGCGAAATGATATAATTAGATTTCCATCACTACCTCAAAGAAATAGTTATAATGATGTAACTAATTTTAATATATTATATTCATGAAATAATTATTATTAATAAATAATATTATATCAATTAAATTATTTCCTTTCCATTCACATAAAAATGATAATGTCGTTCATGTGTATGTGTGAATTATCACCTCCACGAAGTAATATGATTAGTTTTTCACCACCACATCACAAGAATGATATAAAAAAGTAAATTTATATTTTATAATATCTTATTAATGTTTTGATTATCATTATTTAAATCTAAAATAATACTTACCTACTTTTTGAAATGATCATTGAAAAATGAAAATATTGCTCATACGTATGTACGAATTATCATCTCCATGATTATAACATAAATCCTTTTCCATGACCAAATATAAAGGATGGATATAAAAGTTTAATTGATTTATAAATGTTTCTATTATTTCAGGATTATTATTTTGGAGATTATGGAATAATGACCACCTTGACTGTTGACATCAGACCAATGCCTTTTTGGACCTATGAACCAAATATCGTCAAAACGTTCAACGTGCACTTAAATAATTAATTAATTTTTATAACATGATAATAAGTGATATTAAAGAAATAATACAAATTAAGAATGTTTTTAATAAATTAATTAATTAAAATAAGTTTATTATTCTGCAAAGTAAAATACAAATGTGTTGAATCGAACTCAAGGTAAGGGGCTTCTCTTAATTTTCACTCATTCAGGAATATATTGATGTTATGAACCATTTTTACATTATAAGGTGAATATAAATACTATTTTACATTATAAATAAATAATTTATCTATTTTCATGATATTATGTGTTTTTTAATGTCATTATTTAATGTGTTTTATGATTCACGTTATTCTCAAGTGATAAGTGGGATTTTTAAAAGAAATACACATTTAAAAATGGTATTTGAAATGTTGTATTCATTTTATGGTTCCTTGAAATTATAAATTATGGGTTAACCAAGAGAGTGTCGGTTTATCGTGTTATATTTTAAATTATGGGTTCACCTAGATATAGCTCTAATACATTAGGTAATGATTTTTTTCTCCATAGAAAATTTTTGGAATTTGGATGTGTGGCCATTCAAATATGGAAGGGTTCTGTAAGGGTTCTGTAATGGATATTTTTTATGATGTCCCAAGGTACCTACATAAATTTTCATTTATTTATAATTATTTATTATAGGAATAATGTTTTTAAAGGTAAAAAATTATATTTATTAAGAAATCATATTTAATTTTATTGGTAAAATTTTATGTTTCCAAGGAATGTGTTTTTCAAGGGTTTTCATGTTTTTAATGAACTAATGGTTTCCTTTCTTTTTATATGCCATGATAATATTTATTTTCTCATCCCATTTATTAAATAAATTATAGTATTTAAGGTATAATAGAGACAAGGATGATATCAAAGAGAAAATTATGATAATTGATCAACAAAAAAATCATGTTTTATTTTAAAAAGTTTTATTTTGTATAAAAAATGGATATTGAGTAGAAGTGTATATATTATAATATTTTAGTTATTTTTTATGATTTGTATAATAATTATTTAAAACTCTTATCTTTATAATATTTTCAATGTTAAAGAAATTACTTTCTTGACTAAAAATCAAGATAATATAATGTTTAAGGTTTGGGACTTATAAGTCATATAACAAGTCAGTTTAGATAAATTTAGCGGTTAGGGTAATATTAATAAATTTCTCTTGAATTAATTTACCTTATGGACATGTTAAAACATTTTTTCATTAGAATCATACCATGTTTCTTTATCTCTACAATGTCTATTTAGAATGGTTTTTCATAGAGGACACATGGAAGCTATAGTGGGATGAAACCGAGAGGGATATGTCCTTCTAAATTTGTATTATAATATTTTTGGAATTTGAATTTAATAATTTTTTGTAATGATGGATCAATTAAATCAGTCAAAAAATAGTGGTGTTATTCATACTAGAGACTAAACTAATGAAAAAGGAAGGAACAAGCATTTTTAGAGAATTTATTTATCCCACATTCACCATAATTTAGTGGATCATCTAACCTAGTGGTTGATGAAGGATAGGTAAATTCTAAGGAAAAGTTATTTTATGTCACTATATGTTCAGAACATAAAAATTTAACCCTTTTCATTTAACATTTTTAAGGATAAGCTGATTGATGGTGGTCTTTGAATAAAAATATCAGATTCATTGATGATCTTGATGCCATGGAATGGGAAACATTCAAGGAACTTCTCCTTGATAAATACATCCATACGATTTTTTGAATCCAAATAGAAAAAATGTTTTTGGAGTTAAGGAAAAAATAAGAATATTCTATAGATATATATGAATCAAATATAAGAAAATTTTCTAGGTATGTGATGGATTTTATTCAGAAAATTAACAGAAAAAATAACCAGTTTTACTCAGGATTAAAAAAATGTATACGAAGATCATTGGTTTCATGGGAATTAATAAAAATGAGAAAGTTTTTTTACTAAAAGGTTGAAATGGAGTTTTCTAACTATTATCTACCTCATGATTATTATAGTAAGAGGTGGTTAGTATGTAAGGCGATGTAGATAAATATAAAAAAAGAAATTTATAGGAATGAAAATGATATTCAAATATTATAAAAGGTATGATAAAATGAAACCTGGAGAATATCTTATGAAGGCCGGTAAGTGTTACTGATGTGTAATGTATGGAAATATGGATCAAGAATTTAAGGAAAAGAATCCAAATAAATAAATTAATAGTTTAATTAATATCAATTCATTGGTTATATGTTATAGTGATAATGATTTGGGTCATTATTCTAATATTGTTCCAAAGTTAGTTTCACATGATCAAAATATAAGTGATCAAAAACATAAAGGTATTGAAAATTCATTTTCTACTACTATAATTGATGTTAGTACATCAGATGAAATGGTAACATGTATGTTACTTATGTATTCGAATAATTTTGATACCTTATTTGTCTATGTATATTCCCAATATTTCATTTATGACAATATTTCAAGTAAATTGCTAATATCACCTAATGTAATTAAATAAGATATTTGGGGGAAAATTATAGGTGGAAGTGTTAATGAAATCGTGTTTTATAGTAATATTCCCATTATTATCATTGGGATGGTATTTTCATGAAATCTTGTTGATCTTTACATAGTATAGTTTGATATTATTCTTAGTATGGGTTGTATTTTATATTATCATGTAAAAATTGATGGAAGTTCTAAGAGTTGTGTTCAATTATTTCATTTATTTTCTATCTTACCACGATGGTGTGAATTTGATCAAAAATTGAAGTGGTATTTACTAAGATTATGTTATTTAAAATAAATATATTGTTTAAATTAATGATGTTCCACTAGTAACTAAATACATGGATGATTTTTTGGAAGATTTTTCTTGTGTTTTCCCAAATCGAGAGGTTGAGTTTACTGTTGACTTATTCCTTGATTCTAATCTTAATTTTAAACCCCCAAATCGGATGGATCAAGTTGAAATTTTATAATTTAAAAAAATAATGGATTATTAAATAATGGTTTCACCTAACATAGAACATCACTATGAGGTCCTCATGTATTGTTTAATAAAAAATGTAAAATGGTACTTTTCATTGATTATAGATCCTCGAATAGAATAACTATTTAGAATAAGAATATTTTTCCTCATAATAATGATTATTTTGATTAGATCAAGGGAGAACAATATTTTTCAAAGGTTAACATGTGGTCAAGGTTACATCAATTAAAATTAATGTAATCAGGTATTCTGAAGGCCGCATTTCATACTATATATGGTCATTATTAATTTTTAGTTATCCCATTTGGGTTATCTATTGTGTTTTCGTATTTATGGATCTTATAAATATAATATTTGATGAGTTATTAGCCATGTTTTTGGTGGAGTTTATTGATGAAATTTTGGCATATTCTAAAAGTAAATAGAAGCATCAAACACATCTATTTGTTTTCCAAAAATCCCTAAAATAAAGAAATGTTTTTGGTAAATTTAGTACGGGTGAATTTTATTTAAAACTAATTTCATTACATGTTCACATTGTCTATAAAGATTGCATAACTATTGATCCTGATAAAATGAATGTTGTTGAAGAATGGTCGAGACCCACAAATATAACTCATATTTGTAGTTTTATTTTTTTATCATCATGTTATCATAGGCATGTTTAAAATGTTTCATGGTTATATATCCCACTAACTAAGATAAATTGAAAATGTTTTATTTTCATATATAAAATGAATGTTATGATTGTTTTCAAGAATTGGATAGATGATTCGTGGATTATACAGTTTTGAATCTGCCTTCCATAGGTGGTGAATTTTTCATCTATACTTATGCTTCATTGGAAGAATTTGGTTGTGTCCTAATGATGAATAATAAGGTAATTTATTGTGTTTCATTACTGTTAAGACCTTATGAGTTAAATTATCCTAAACATGACTCAGAATTAGGTACTGTTATTTTTTCATTACAAATTTGGAGGCATCATTTTTAAGGATTACATTGTAATACATATATTGATCAAAAATGTTTGACATATATATTCACACAGAAACAGTTGAACATGATACAAAGAAGATAGATGTAACTAATCAAGGATTTTGATTCCATGACTCATTACCATCCTCAAAAATAAAAAAAGGTGTCAAATTCATTGAGTTAGAAATTTAATGGTACATTAACCATGTAACGTTTGGAATGAGACACTTTGGTTACTAGATTGAGGAATTATGGCTTGGAATTTCTATTACATAAAATATATCTATTTAGTTTTAGGTGTAAATTCAATTGTATCTATTAGAGAGAATTAATCAAGCACGGAATGAAGACCATGAGTTACAAAAAACATAGAATTGGTTAAAAAAAATATGTTGACTGAATTTATCAATGATATGGAATTTTTTTTTAGATTTTCAATGAGATTACGTTTTCATTGGGATTTGCAGTCAAAGAAATAGTTTTTAAGTGAAGATCATTATTCTTAATTTCTTAATAGAAAAAATATTTACATAGACCATGGATACTTTTACGAATTAAAATTAATGAAAAAAATTGTTATTGGTGTTACCCCCATGATGTTTGAGTTTTCATAATGTTAAATTAGATAGACAGGTTCTGAAGGGGTTGTATCAAACATTGACTATTACAGAGTGGAAATAGTGAAATATTTGAATGGATTTCAAAGTGGGATTGCTAAAGACATCATAACCAAACAATTAAACTTGTGTTAATTCTTATTGAATGACTAAATGTGTACATTTTCTTCCTTTTGGAGACATTATATGTCTAGATCAGCTTTCTCAGATATATCTAAAGAATATATTATGGTTTCATGGAGTGCCTCTCTCCATTGTATCTAATTGTGATATCAGGTTTACTTTTAACTTTTTCAAGGCCTTAATAATTCATTGGGAACTGAAATAAATTTTAACACAACCTTTCAACCTCAATCTAATGGAAAATCAAAATGAAAATTTTTGACATTGGAGAATATGTTACATGCATGTTTAATGTATTAAAATGGAAGTTTGGATCAACATCATCCATTACTCCAGTTTTCCTATTATATCATTTTTCATTCTAATATACATATTGCACCATTTGAGGCATTATATAGAAATTGGTGTCAAGCATTAGATTTTTGGGGTTACATTAGTGGAATAAAGTTGATGGGACTAAAATTGGTGGGTTCGACGACATATAATGTACAACTGATTCAAATAGACATGTGAATATCGCATAACATGAAGAAAAGAAATTCAAATAAAAATATTAATTATATTTCATTCAAGGTTAGGTGATCATGTATTTCTCAATTTTTCTCATTGGAAAAGTGTGATGTTTTTATATGAATGGAAAGCTGAGTCCATGGTTCATTAGACACTATGAATTCCTAGGGAAGGAAGGATCAGTTTCTTACTGTGTAGACTTACGTCCATGTTTATCCCAGGTATGAGACATATTTCATGTTTTAATGATAATTTAATATTCTCCATACTTATATAATGCTTCAACCATCAAAATATTTCCATTAGATGAAAATATTTAATATGAGGAATAGACATTTCATGTTCTTGACAATAAAGAGTAGTGTTGCAAAATAAGTTGATTTATGAGGTGAATTATTATTCCGAAAACCATATGGTTGAAGAGGGAAATGGGAATCTAAAAATTCAAGGAGGTTAAGATATCCCCATATATTTTATAAGTGAATAAAATTTTGGGGACACAAGTTAAAAAAGTGGGAAGAATTTAACATCCTAGGTAATTATAGAATAAGTTTATAGTCATTCATAAAATTTCTTCAAATTCCAATAATATATTTTATAATCATAATATAAGTATAAATACAGTTTTATGAAGCGGGCAGGGGAGAATTTCCCAGGTACTATAGCAGTACTGTAGCAGGTACTATTGCAGCGGCGATACTGTAGTAGCAGTAGAAATGTAGCGGCGGAGGACTGTAGAAGATACTGTAGCGGTGGTGGTACTGTAGAAGGTACTGTAGCAGCGTAGGTACTGTAGTAGTACTGTTCACCGAGGGGTCCTTTGGGCCATTAAATTGAGCTTTTGTGCCTTGTATTCAGACCACTTGGCCTTGGGCCTTCGTGCTATGTAATGGGTCTCCTCTACCCAGTTTAAAGAGGTCTTTTCATTCAAATAATAAATTGAGGCTTCGGCCCAAACCTTTAAAAAAAATACATTTTTATGCTTAAAATTTTACTTTTTCTAAATTCGGTACTATTTTTTCATTACTAATTTGGGGGCATCATTTTTGTGGATTACATTGTGAAATATTTTCTGATAAAAAATATTTCAATTATATATTCACACAGAAACAGTTGAACATGACTTAGAGAGGATGGATATAATTAATCAAGGATTTTGATGTCATGATTCATTACCATCCACCAAAATAAAAAAAGTGTCAAATGATTTGAGTTATAAAAGTAATGCTACATTAACCATGTTATGTTTGGAATGAGATCCTTTGGTTACTAGTTTGATGAATTTTGGCTTGGAATTTTTATTGCAGGAAATATATATTTTTTGTGTTAGGTGTTAATGGAATTGTATCTACTGGAAAGAGTTAATAAAGAACTAAAAGAAGACCATGAGTTAAAAAAGGTATAATTGGTTAAAAAAGTTATATTTACTGAATTTAAAATTGACAAGGGATTTGTTTAGTTTTTTGAAGATATTATGTTTTCATTGAGATTCATATTCAAAGAAAGAGTTGTTATGTGAAGCCCGTTATTCATAATTTTCATTTCTTCATGAAATCAAGAATATGTATGTTGACATTGGATAATATTACTAATGGAATGGAATGAAAATGAATATTACTGGTGTTACCCTAAGATGTTAGAACTTTCAAAATATTAAACTAGAACAATTGGTTCTGAAGGAGATGCATCGATCGTTGACTATTACAAAGTATAAATGGTAAAATATTTTAATGGATTTCATAATGGTATTACTAAATACATATTATACTAACAATGAAACATGTGGTATTGTTGATCGAATAACTAAATCTTTACATTTTATTACTTTTGGAGACATCATATATCTAGATCATCTTTCTCGGTTGTATCTAAATAATATATTCAGGTTGCATGGAGTATATATCTCTATTGTATCTGATCATAATCTTAGGATTACTTTTAACTTTTTTGAAGTCTTTAAGATTTCATTGGGAACTGAAATAAATTTTTGCAGAGCCTTTCAACCTCAATCTTATGGACAATCATAACGAAAAATTTAGACCATGGAGAATATGTTACATTCATGTTAAATGTATTAACATGGAAGTTTGGATCAACATAATCCATTAGTCCAGTTTTCTTATTATAGAAATTTTCATTCTAATATACATATTGCACTATTTGAGGGGTTATATGTGAAGTAGTGTAAGACACTAGCTTTTTGGGGTTATGTTAGTGGAATCAAGTTGATGGGACTAAAATTGGTAGGGTAGATGACATATATAGTTCAACTAATTCAAATAGACATGTGAATATCTCATAACATGTTGAAAACTAATAAAAATAACACTAGGAATGATATTTCATTAAAGGTAAGGTGATCATGTATTTATCAATATTTCTAAATGGAAGAGTGTGATGTTTTTTAAAAGAATGGAAATATGAGTCTATGGTTCATTAGACACTGTATTTTTAGGGAAAGATGGATCAGTTTCCTACTGAGTGGACTTACGTCCATGTTTGTCCCTTATAGGTAATGTATTTCATGGTCCAATGTTAAGGAAATATTTTCCATAATTATCTAATGTTTGAACCCTCAAAGTATTTCAGTTGGAAGAGAATATTTCATATGAGGAATATCCATTTCATGTTATTGACAGTAGAGAGAACTATTGTAGAATAAGGTGATTTATGAGGTTAAGTATTATTCCAAAAATCATACCGTTGAAGAGGAAAATGGGTATCTAAAAATGCCAGGATGGAAAGAAATACCCACTTATTTGATAAGATAATAAAATTTTGAGGACACAATTTACAAAAGGGGGAAGAATTTAACAACACAGGTAATGATATAATAAGTTTACACTCATTTATAAAATTTCTTCAAATTCATATAATATATTTTATAATCATAATATAAGTATTAATCTATTTTTACTCTTAAAATTTACTTTTTCTAAAAAGTGTTTTTGTCAACTTTTGACGGTTTACTTGTTTTAAATATATTTTTCCACACTTTTATATATTTTATATAACAAAATAAACTTAATTTTTGAAAGATAAAATGATTATCTTTGTCAAGGGAATTTATTTATAATTTTTATGAAATAAAAAATTACCTAACATCTGACATAATAATTATGCATTAATTGTTTAATTAAGGGAAATGTGAAATAAATGATATTAAAAATCCTAAAATATAATTTGATATAATTAGTTTAATATATTAATATTCTATATGAATATGTCATGTTATTGATGATTTAAAATTTTTGTTTCAAAGATATCTTGTTGGTAAGATATTTTTAAAATTTTATGTAAATAATAATGTCTATATTGACATTAATGATATTTACAAAAAAATTATATAATATAAAATTCATAAAAATATATAATTAGGCCATCATATTTGGATAAGTCAAAAAAATCATAAATTAACCATTTATCAGTAATTTTTTCATTTAATAATAATATTATTAACACCCAAATTTTAAATTACATGATATCACGGTAATAATTAAAAAGGCTGAATAGGGTATAAAACAAAATGATAATGATTAAAAAATATTAAAAAAATTTCTAATTTTAGTTTGATGATTTTTTTTCACAAAAAGTATCCTATATATTAAATGAATAAGTTTCGGGACATTTTAAATATAAAATGAATTTATATTAACTAATATTTGGAGGTATTCCAAGAGTGTCCATCCCTTCTCTTATAAAGAAAACCTGTTGTTATCTATTCCACACACCTAAAACCAAATTTTTATCAGCCAATAACTTAACTAATATCACTCTATAATCCCTCCCATGTTCTATAGCTTTTATTTTATGAGAAACACTCACAATAGTGGTGTTATGGTTTGAATCAAAGGATATTTTCCGATGAAAATTTATCATTTTCAATTAAGTGTTTTTGTTTTGATTCATCTTCCACTACCTTAAATTTTTATAAAACCATGATGAAATAATAAATATAGTATTCTCAATACACTAAGATGTTATTATGTTAAACTCATCACCTAAATTCATCTCCACTTCCATCAAATAGGAAAATAATTAGTGGTTCCTGTGTATGATAGACTACCACCTCACAAACTGATATAATTTGTTTTCCATTATAGTCACTTAATACTTGTTATAATGATGGAATTAATGGTTATATATGACATTAATGACCTATTTATCATTATAAATAATTATCAATAATTTATGTTCTTAACATTCCATGAAAATAAAATTGATAATGTTGTTCGTATGTTTGTGTGAACTATCACCTCGACGAAGCGATGTGAATCGTTTTTCATCACCACATCACGTGAATGATATATATATATATATATTTCAAATTAATAATATTATATTCATGATATTATTAGAATTATTTAATTATAAAAAAATACTTACCTTTTTTCCATAATGATCGTTAAAAATGAAAATGTTACGCATGTGTACGTACGGCTTTCCGTCTCCATGATTATAACGTAAATTATTTTTAATATCTATATTTAATGGATGGATTTAAAATTATAGTTGATGTATTAATTTTATTATAATTTAATTAAAATTATTCTTGAGATTATGGAGTAATGGCCACTTTTATTACAAACATCATACTAAATCCATTTTTTACCAACGAACCGAATATCATCAAAACATTAAACATAAATATAATTAATTAATTAATTAATTTTTATAACATGGTAATAAGTGATATAAAATGAATAAAAATATTGAATTTTTTTAAGAAATTATGTATTTATAATGAGTTCTTTATTTCGGAACGTAAATGATATATGTGTTGAATCAAACTCTAGGTAAGGGGCTTTGTCTGAATTTCCTTTTATTGAGGCATATCATTATATTATTGACCTTTATTATTTTATAAGATGTTTATAAAACAACATTGAAATTATTCATCAAGAATTTATTTATTACCATTAAATTAATTATTTTTTAATTTCATTATTTAATTGGTTTTTTGATTCTTGCATTTCTCAGGTGATAAGGGGTTTTTTTAAAACAAATACAATTTTCAAAACCTATTTGAAATTTATTATTCATGTTGCGGATCATGGACATTATAAATGACTGGTGATCTCAGATAGCACAAGGTGGACCCGTTATTGTATAAACAAAGGGTTTGTCTAGATAGCGCACCAATGCATTGGGTAATGACTTTTTAGTCGATAATTATTTTGGAAGTTGGTCATATGGGTATTCCAATCTCGGAGGATTTTGTATGGGTTTTGAAAGGGTTATATGCGATTATTTCCCAAGTTACCTACAATAATTTTCTATTATTTTTAATGAATTCTTATGGGACCATTTTTATTAAAGGTAAAATAAATTATCCTTCTAAAGTAATTATATTTAACTTAATGGTTAAAATGTTATGTTTCCAAGGATATTTTTTTCAATGGTGTAAATGTTTTTTTAAAAATAATAGTTTCCTTTGTCTTTATATCCCATAATATGATTAATGTGGTCATCCTAAGTCTTAAAATTTATTCACATGATTTAAAGATAAATAGAGAAATGAATAAGATCTAGGGGAAAATTATGATTATGGATAGCGAAAAGAAAACATATTTTATTTTAAAATGTTTTATATTATGAAAAACATTGTTATTTATTAGAAGTGTATACACTGTAATATTCAAGTTGTTATGTATGAGTTATGTCCTAATTACCTAAAACTCTAAACCATAAAATATCTTCAATTTAATTGAAATTAATTTCATGACTAAAACTCAAAATAACATAATTTTTAAGGTCAGGGTATTAAATTTATGTCCTTTGGGATTTGATACCTTATAATCATGCCAAAGTAATAAATTAAGTAATCATATTAGAGATTCTAGGATCAGATCATTACATCTTTTCTAGAGGCATTTTTGATCCCAAAATGATGATCTTTTGGAGAATAATTTCGAAAACAACAAAACGTATGAAAATAGTTCAATGAATTCATGATTACACACACTGATAATGAAAATAGATAATAACTAACTAATATAAAAGTGTTTAATAAATATCATCCAATTTTATAAATTTTTTTATATATGAATAAGATGTAAAATTTGAGATAAAAAAAATTATTTGTTTATAAAATATATTTATTCTCATTTGTGTAAGTCAGTAATTTATGTAATAGATTCATATAAAATTTAATTTCATGAATAATATTTCATTTTATGAACCATTATAAATTTTTTATCATATGATTAATTCGTAATGAATTTATTATAGAATTTCATGTAATTCATGGGGTTTAAATATCCATATCACATTCTTTAATTTAGTTGATTTCAATTCAAAGGATACCAATGTTGTAAGTGATATTTTTCTCCATTTTAAATTATATAAAATATTATTGTTATTATACAGCTCCATTTCAATAATATCATGTATTTTTTGTAATATTTGATTCAATTATAATGAATAAACTATATTACATGATATTTGAATTTCTATTTTATGGTAACCCTATTATGTTCTTGTGATTTATATGCTACCATTAATATAAGTTTTTTTATTTGTACTTACATAATTTTACCTAAATCCTTCATGATAAACTTATTCCTTCCGATATTTGTTTTATAAATAATGAGAATTTTTTTAATGGTAATTTTTATACATATATGTGGGAAAATTACTTTTAAATTCAATTATTTTTCGTTGATTAAATTATTTCTCAAATATTATATCATTTTTGGAATAAATCTTACCCTATTTAATGGTGATCTCCCCCACTTGTTCATATTTTACTATCCCTCCAATTTTAAAATTTATATGTTTATATAAAATTTTGTGTTATCTCATGTGACATTCATATTTACCTTTCCTAATTTCAAAAGGAATTTATGTTATCCATTTATTGGATATAGGTTTCAATAATGTTGTTTTAAATTATTAAAATGGGTTTCCATACATATTCATTTCATTTATATTCCAGTCCACATTTCCTTGGAATAAACCTTATGTTGTTTTTTAAAGTCTCCATTATTGAGGATTAACTTTAAAGGTAAATGCTTCCATATCAAATTTGCAACAAATTTTATTTGAGAGTGTCAAGAAATTATTTTTTTATGACACTATTTAATTTTTCTTCCAAAATATAATTTATGATTTAACTTTATTTTTATCATTATCCGAATAATGGCTTTGTTTCATTTGATATTATTTTCATTGAATTTCCCACTAAAATAATTTATAAAAATTTTTCAATAAAATAATTGAAATCTATTATTTCTTTTGAACATCCTAACATATCACTGTGCATAATCATGCATCCTTTTCGAATGAAATACCTCTATGAACACTTTATACTTCCTTTAAATGATTTAATGGGGCTCACTAATACTATAGATGTCGATTGATTGGGTAAATTATTAGATAAACCATATAAATTTTGTCTATATGGAGAAAATACCATATACCTCGTCATCTTAACTGAAGTTTATTTACCTATATCATTACTAAATATCCTTGGATAACCATTTAATTTTAATGGGTTCATGAGGTTAATATTATTAATGGAATTTTCAGTGATTTATTTATATTTTTAAATTTGAAAATGATATGATGCCCATTTTTTCCCTATGGTTTTTAAGACATTTTGAATGAATGATAAATTATGGAACAGATATGTATGGATGATGACATGTGTGTTCATATATCTCTATATAATGAATTTGCTCATGTTTTATATATCATCATTTATTTCCATTATCATTATTATATATTCCCATTAATTAAATGGTGGTCCTTCTTAGATATTATTGAAAAATAATTGGTGATTATTCATTGAATACACTCAGAGTATAATATTTTATATTTCATAGATATTTTGTAAAAATGATGATACATTGTGAATATATGTTTGTCAGTGTTATTTATGACTCTATGTTTTAACATAATATTATATGTCCAAGCCATATACCTATCATTATTTCCAATAAATAATTTTTATTATCTAAATATTACATAATCTTTATTCATGGTATATGTATTTTCATTTTATATCATATATACTGGGGATATAATTTATGTATTACTCTTATTATCCCATGTAATTTTTAATAATTTATTTCTATTATGAAAATGTTTTGTAAATTTTTTATAATCTTATCTTTGATGTAATGATTATATTTTTTCTATCACTATGAATCTAAGATCAATATTTTTGCCCATGTTATGAAGAAATGTATAACTCGAGAGATGTCTAGATGGGATTTTTGTGTGTCTGAGTTATAGAAAATTGTTCACTTGTTTCATAAAATAATTTTCTTATATAACTGATAAAAAATATAATAAAATGATACTTCCAACAAAAATTTAATAAAAATATAAATACAGGTTTCATCCTAATAATATACACTTTTTACATCCATTATAATCCTCTTTTTCATCAATAATAATTGGGAAACAAGAGTTTAGGATGTGTGATCTCATTTTAAAGGGGTGATCCAATGTATAACTCAATGTTCTCATCATAATTACTAATTTTTCCAAATCATCATTTATATTATATATTTAATGTCAAGGTATATTTTTAAAAAATTATATAATTATATTATTCTAAATAGAACACTAATTTTTTATTTAGGAAATATTCATTAACCACCTTTCTAATTTTTCCTTATAGAAAATTAAAAGGACATATGGGTGTCTATGTGGATTATCATCCCCAAAAAGTTATATCTATAATTTTTCATCTATATTTATTATTTATTATTTACCAATATTAAAATCCAATTCACCTCATTAAATATTTCTAAATAAAATCATTATTCTTCTATAATAATGATATTGTTAAAAAATAATCCACTTTCATAACCATGGTCATCCATTAAAGATATTATGTATAGGATTAGGTCGGTCTATACAACTAGTTGAAATATGATATAATATAATATCGTGGAATAATATGAGAATATAATCACAAATATTTATGTTATAAATAAATTGATAATTATTGTTTTGATAATGGAAATATTAAAATTAAATTCATTAAAAATGATGCCAATATATTTTCATTAAAAACCAATAAAACCTGCTCATTATAGATTTCATCATTAAGGATCAAAAAAATTAAATTGAATCAAAATATAAAATTACAAATAATCACAAATAATCAATTATAGTTTCTTTTATGATCTAATAATAATTAAATTTATGAGAATAATGAAGAACAAAACTACTATTACACAACTAGTTAAAAACTATCAAGATTACTTGCACTAATATTGAAATAGAATTTTAAACAAATTATATAAACAATTATAAAAATTACAAATTATGTTTAGTATATTTAATAAAAATTAACAATTTTATAAAATATGAGATTAATATTTAAAGTTATTTATAGATGAGATTCAATTTCCTTTTATAATTTAGGTATTAAGGTAAGGGGTTCTTTATCTAAAATCTATTGTGATGAGAAATATTTAATATCATACACCATTATATCATTGATAATGTTCGATTAGTGCATAATGAATTCAATTTTTAGTATTGATGGTATTTATGTGGATTGAAGATACATGTCATATTATTTTATTAAATAGATTTTGATTTAATGGATATTAAGGTTATAAGTGTAATTTTTCCCTATTTTCCATTCCATGAGACATTATAGATATAAAAAAATAATCATTTTTATTATATGACATATCCACATCCAAATTTCCTTTATTTATAATGAATATCATTTATTTAATAATATTTTAATGTCTATTTCTTTGTAATCCTATTATGTCCTTTTGATTCTTATGTTACCTTTTCAATAAAAAAAATTTAAGTCCACTCCCTATGATTAAATAAGATGCATATTCATAAACATAATTATTATAAGATTAGTTTGTCTTACCCCCTATGAATTTATATCATGGTATGTTCTCTTCCACTTTGGTGGAAATTAATTTTTTATTTACTGCTTTTACATTTATAAACATCATTCTAGAAAACTATATCCTTATTTGGAATAAATTAAAACCTCTTTAATGATGGATTTACTTCATTATACATATTTTTTTCCCTAAAATGTTATATATTTTAAGTGGAGACCCAATTTTGTATTATATCATGAACCATAATATTTAAATTTTCATCTTATCAAATGGAAGTTTTGTTACCCATTTTTTGGATGTCAGTTACAATAAAGACCATATAAATTATTAAAATAAATTTTCATTCATGGTCATTTTATTTATCTTTCACTCCACATTTAATCTAGATAACCTTTATTTAATTTTTTTCAAGGATCCATTTTTAGTATTATTTTTATGAGTAAATTTTTTCAAATGTATTTATAAAACCTTTTTGGAACAATTTTCTTTTAAAATTTATCCACAACATAATATTTTTTAAAATTTTAAAAACATTTTATAAAAATATTATGTTATTTATTCCATTTTTCTATCAATCATAAAAATTATTTTCTTTCATTAAAAATAATTTTTCATTTATTTTCCTCTAAAGACTTTTATAATGTTTTTGAGGATTAAAATCATGTAAATCCACTATTGATTTTGGTTTGCCTAATCATCCACTATTCGTAAACAAGGTTCTTCTTCCAAAAAACATTCTTATGTGACCTCTTTATATTTACTTTAATTACTTAAAGGGTATTCTCCTAGGTGTAATTTATTGATTTATTAGTTAAAAAATATGTTAAACCATATACCTTTTTTCTATATGATGTGTATTTGATATACATCACCATATTAGTTTAATTATATATACTGATAATGTTATAGAATATCATTGGATACACATTTATATTCAATAGGATTTTGATGTTCTAATTATTGATAGAATTTTGAGTAATTTAATTATGTTGTTCAATTTGAAAATTATATGAAACACATTTCCTTCTTATGGTTTTTCATGTAATGTTGAATGAATTATATCTTATGGTTAACATATTTATTGGAGATTATAGTTATGGTGCAATATAATCTTCCAAATCATTGTTTAAGGTTTCCTATATCACGTGAGGCAGTGTTCTGTGGCCTCAATTGGGTGTTATATCAAATTTTAGGGTGACCCATCTTGGATATTATAAAAAACTAAATGGAAGGCCATTATAGATTTCACTAATAACATAAGTTATGAGACTTTTTAGATATCCTCAAAAATAATGATTCCATTTGATTGTGTGGTAAAAATTTTATTTATGATGTTATATTTCAATTTCAAGATACAAATCCATTATATATACCTTTGATTATGTCCCTATACTTTTTTTTATTTTCCCATGATTTTATAATCCTTTGTCACGGTATATGTATGTTCATTTGAGATTTTGTTTCCTTAAATCATGACTTGTGGAAAATTCTTATTGTTCCATGTTTTTTTAATATGATATTATTCTAATGAATGTGATTTCTCATATGATTATGGTCTAGACCCTAATAACTTTTTTATAGTTTTCTTCTGACTAATATGTTGAGATCTCCCCCTTTTTATGTTTATATTCCATATGTTATGAAGATGTATATTACATATGAGATTACATGAAGGGATTCTAGTGTGTATCAATAATATAGAACTTCTCATGAGTATCAATAAATAAGTTTCATATATATTATTAGGCTCAGTAATATAGAATTTCTCATAAGTATTATTAAATAAGATTCATATATATTATTATTATCCATACAATTCATAGATATATATTACATTACAGAAGAATAATATATTTTATAAATAAATGCTATATGAATGTAAATGTTTTCTATATTTGGAATCCAGATGCAAAATTTAATTATTTATTGAAATATTTCTAATATATCCCAAAATGATCATCCTACATAATAATATTCCTTGAAAATTATTTCTTAAAAAGTTTCTTTATAACATGGGGAAAAGGGAACATAATAATGGAGGAGTTCATATGTTTTTCTAAACTAAATAACAGAGATATCAATTAATGGTCATATGAAATCAGATGATAATAATAATGGTAAGAGATCATAACCATAACTCACATTTTTCATAACGAATCTATTATAGATCATAAAAATGAGTCACATCATATAATATTATCTTTTAAATTGGAATGAGTCATAAGATTGAGAAATCTTGATAAATCAATCATGAACCACCATTTCATATTGTAAGCATAAAAACATGATATAAAAGTATGGTACCTTTATAAAAATAGAAACAATTTCATATGTCATGGTCAACCATCGATACCATCAAATCCTAATGGATCAATAATCAACAACTGATTTCCATTTCAAAAAGGAATAAGTATCGCAATATATTTACCATAGAGGATAAATAATATCCACCTATTTTACATAGTTGATCAGGAATTTCTACATGTTTCTCATTGTGGATCAAGAATATCTATATGTTTCCCATAGAGGATTTAGCACATGAACTACTTTCATGTAGTTATATCATGATATACACATATTTACCCAATTATTTGAAGGGATATTTAATTCAAGGAACACCCATGAAATAATTAAAATGATATATATGTTTCCCATATGACCACAAAACATTAATAAAATAATTATATCATAACTTGTGGAAAGGAAATAGGTTTAAAAAACAATTCATCACATCAACATAGCATAACCTATGTAAAATATATGGGTTTAGTATAAATCTATTCCAAAAAACATAAAATATCCCAAAAAAATAACAAATATGATATCATTATATAATATTTCTAATAAAGTTTATGTAACATCAAAGGTTGTTTCTATAGATGAATTATTCCTTTAAAATAACACTGGCATATTTCTCGGGGAAAATAACCTTTTCATTTTGAAGTTACTTATTTAATATATAAATATTTTAAAAATATATTATTGAAAACAATTCCATTGAAATTATACTTGGAAACTCTTAATGGATATCTAAAAGCATTGAGCAGTCATTATTATGGGAAACGATTTTCTTATCATGTATGATAAAATAAATGTTCCTTTACATTTTTGGTAAAAAGTAAAAAGTTCATCATTTTGAATAGAAAAAGAATATTTATTTTTAAAATATTTTATTTATATTCAAGAATGGGTATAAATGAATATAAAAAATATTAGTATAATAATAAAACCATTCTTGAAAACATTTTTAGAAAAAAAAGGTCCTGGAAGAAAAATTATTTCCGACTAAAGAGATAAATAAATCCTGATTTCCTTAATAATATTTTTTAGATCTCTTGAATGGATAAAGAGCATAAAATTAAAGGAAAAAAATTTAATCTCTAGAAATAATCATAGGAGAATAAAATTCATAAGTGTAATTAGAGGTAGATTATAAATTTTAATTATCAGAATCTTAATCATGAACAATCTTGATAAATAATTAGATTATAATAAAAATAACATACCACATTTTTGAGTTTTGAATCATAAGATCGATGAAATAATAACTTCAATTAAATGTTTAAATATCATGAAAATTATAAAAATAAAGATTTAAAATATAATAGTGGTAATATATACACCTTATAAACATAAATATTATTGTAACATCAATCATTTCTAAATATAACAATATTCAGATGAAGAACCCCTACCACTTTGGTAATCTATGAATCAATACCTTATAAAAGTGACAAAATTATATGAATTTTAAAATCCTCATAATTTATTGCATAATAATAATAAAATACATTCATGGGAATTTTATAATCAAAAAAAGGAATTTGGTGGTGAAAATGTCATATGCCTCCCTAAAATTAATATGAGATGAGTACTCCTTATATCAATATTCACATGTTCTAAAAGAACTCTAGTCTCCAATATAATAAATTGGATTTTATTATAAATCAATTATATAATTTTTTCAATACATATAGAATCATAAGATAACCTATAATAATATTTCAACACCCATTTTTTAACAATTCATTATTAACATCATCGTTTTCTTGTGTTAGCTATTTTGTATTTTATGATAGTTTCAGTTAAAAAGTTCTAGACCATGACGATTGATCTTGATTTCACAGAATCAATGATGTTATTTAGGATATAAATATAATATATATTCAATATATATATATATATATATTCGTTCATAAATAGTAGGGATATAAAAAAGGATTACATTGTTCATGGATATGGTAAGTCATATAAATGGGAAAATATTTTTTTCCTTTTCTAATGAAAATAAAAAAATAAATATAAATAGTTATTATTATTAATTATAAATAATTATATCATAAATAAAAAATATATAAATTTAATATATCCTTATTACCATCCATGTAAAATAGAGATGAAAAATAAATTGCATGACATTTTGGAGGTTGTAGCGCACATATACGCATGAACGGCATTATCATCTTCAAAATGATTGGTATGTATGAAGGTAGATATGATATTATAATTATAGATGTAAAATTAGGTCATAATTATAATATATTAATACTATAACCATCATAATATCCATCCATGACTATTGGTGATGAAATTTTAATTGTATCATTACATGGAGTCGGCAGTTCTTTTGTACGCACAACCAATAAATTCACATTCCATTTGATATAAAATATGGTTAATAATTGTTTATAAATAATAATATTTTTATTATTATCATTTTAATATATTTAAGATACTAAACTCATTATATAATGATTGATAACACTGATTTTTAGTAGTTACAAGATGAAACACATTGAAATAGGTCATGTAAGATGATTACCTCGTATTCAGTAAAAACCCTTCAGATACCTTAATGGGGACCCTTTGAATTATACTTTTAGAAGATCATACCATCTGAATATTGGATATTGAACTTTATAAGAAAAATTGCATGGTTTTTGGTAAGGATGTATATCTCAATTTGGTGTAAAGCAGAGAAACGCGAGGGAGGGGGTCATTCTATAAAGGAGAGAAAGGACACATATATAATTAATAAAAAGATGTCAATATAATAATTAATTTTTAGGTGAATTTGGAATCATGTGAATATAATTTATAATATAAAATATTATTTGGATGAAATCACTGTAACCATTAAATTTTCTATAGGTTTGAATTGTATTTATAAACCTATCATTTGGTTTAACCCCCTACATCACCAATTTTATCCCTAACTGTGGTAATGACTATTTCATGCATAAAGATATATAAGTTAACTTATAATTTAAAATCTTCTTCATAGATGATGTAGGGATTACATTTTTAACCATTTAATATCATAACTTTCCTCTTTCATGCTATAAGAACCTGATTTTTCACTCAAGTATGGATCCTTAATTTTTTTAGTATAAATCGTTACATTGGACCTAATATGGATGAATAATGGGTTAAAAAATGTCTCATGGGTGTTTGGGGAATGTTAAAAGACAAAAACATATCATAATTGGGAAAACCCAAGTTGGCTCATGGTTTAGAGTAAACTGTGTAGAAATTCCTCACTGTTTGGAAAACCTTGTAGATTGTGTTTTTCGGGACAAAGCCACCTCGGAAGGTTGGCACAAGTCCATGCTACCTAACCATGTGAGAACCCCTTTTTACTAGGTACCCACGCAGGGTTTGAACATAGTTTCTTAAAACATACAGACTAATTGTGAACATGCTAAGTTTTTGGTAAAATTTTAGTTTTTCCCTTATGGACCTGTAAAGATCCCTCCTTCTTCCCTAATTTGGGATTATGCGGGGTTAACCTAGTTCTCTCTCAATTTTGGGATTTTTGAAGATCTAAATTTGGAATCAAGATATCTCCATCATCCAACAATCGATGGATACTTTGTTCTTCATGTTGGATGTGCTACAGTAAGTACTTGAGATCTCTTGATCTATTCTCCTTCTCTTTTTCTCTCATCCAAAAAGTTGTGGTATGGGTCTTTTTCTCATTTTCATAAATCTACTTTGACCCATGGTAAATCAACGGCTGATACTGGAGTAGGATATTCATAAAACCCTATATTGGGTGGTTTATAATTTATCTCTAATGTTCATTAATTTTGGAATATATGTGTGCATCCCAATTATTTATTCAGGTTCGGTTTTTTAAATTTATATCTGATGACTATACTCACTATAATAATATGGTTGTTCTCTTTATAGGTATGTGATTATTTTTTAGTGGTTACACCCACAACTAAATCCTTCACATGTCGATGGTTATGCCACATTTGGGTTTTTAGTGTTTTGACACGTTTGAGCCACTGTTCGAGTGTGTATTTTATTGACCTCTCTAAGGATAAAATTTTTATATTAAATGGAATGATTATATAGTAAATTTCATAATGGAAATTACCATGTGTTCTCACCACTTGACCCACCTAAGTTAAGTGCTTCAAATTGATAATTAAATGTGAAATGTGAATTGGAAAGTATACTAGGTATATGACTGGGTGTTAAATGTAAATGATTAATTGGTTGCATATCCAATGAACCCATTACCACATTAATGAAAGGTAGAATAATGAACATTGAATCTTGAATATTCCTTAAATTAAATAAATAAAGGTTGCATTCTACTTGGTCTTGTCACACTAATGAAAGGCAAGGCTTGAACCTAATGGATTTATTGATTAATTAGGACTTGATTAAAAGTTTACATGCTAATTGACCTTATCACACAGAAGAAAGGAAAAGATTAATATAAATGACTATATAAAAAGGTGGCATGATTCATGACATTGTCACACTAAAAAAGGAAAGGCTTGAACTAAAGGAGATATTGCCTGAATTCATAATTAAATTGAAATGGCCTGACTTGAGCTCACCTTGGATTCTGATCAGATAATTCAATGAGCACTTGGGAACACCATTTTGATTCAAGTACATGGATTGCTTAGGTTTATACCCACCTAAATCGTGATCTGTGTTTGTTCCTTGACTCTCGGTATGACACCATAACATCCTTTCATTATCATTATAGGATTCCTTAGATACACTCCTTGGATCCATCATTGACATGTAGATGTCATGGTTACAGCCCATAGGGCCTTGTTCTCTACTTATACCCGTTTTATCTTGGACAATCACCTTTGACTCTATAGGCACCTTATTTTGGTATTCCTTGTAATATGATCCTTGGATTAGACTTATCCTTAGCTAGGATATAGTTACTACTAATTTAGTGACCCTTTAGTTCTATGTTTCCTTCTTAACTTCCTTGGAACTTCATTATTGAGTAGAATTTTGATCACAGTTTACTTGTTGCATCTTAGAACCACCATTATCTATAATATCACAAGGTGATGTTAGTGTTAGATATGCCTCACTTGACCTATCAATATGATATTGGTAATTACTTAATTAAATGAACTAGTTACATGATCAGACACCAACCAAGGGATGAAGCTTGTAATTGAATATTTAGGTACACAGTACTACTTTACATTATATATATATATTGTTGGGCACTATTATATTTTCATTACACATGTCGGATGTTCTAGAAACTGTTCGAGGTGGCCCACTTATATTTATCTCACACCCTCTCTGAGAACTATTTGGTACCTGGGGTAGATTACATGATTGTAAGTGTTGATAAAGGGAAGAATGCAGCTTCGAACACTTGATTGCTTGTTGTTTAGTATGGATCATGATAGAAGAGAACTAAGTTGGAACTCGTGATTCTTAGGATATTCTTATGATTCCTTTGTACTTTTGCAAAACATTTTTTGCCTGCTATTTTTTATCAATATTTTCTAGCTTTCTGGTGACATGACAAACCATCAGTTGTTGAATGGTATTTTAGTTGAATTATTTATTTTACTATTATCTATTTTTTATGATGTGCCTTCATTATACCTATATTTATTCTAATATTTTAATATGTTTACATTCACCTATTGCGCTACACTTTGGAAATAATGTCATAGTCTCCCCATGAATACACCCAAAACCCTCACTGTTAGTCAGCCATCTCTAGCATTTTGGAGATACAGTTAAGGCCATGTGGCCCACTTGTTTTGGGGAACATATCGATTGGAATTTGGGTCTGGGATTTTACAATGTGGTATCATAGGTTTTTTTCCTTTCCTGGATTACTATTTAGAGAAAATATATTTGAAATTAGGAACACTTGGGACTTGGTTATAAGCTTTTCTTGGGCGTCATGAACCCATGTTTGGGGTAAAAAGATATTTTCATAAATTATAATTGTTGTTCTGTATTTGCCTATTACTGTTTATATTATTTCACCATTGAGTTATGCACATGCTGTGCAATTTTATTGATTAGTACATTGGTTGAGGATTTTCTTTCATCCTTGACGTGATGATATGAGGGTAAGTATAATTGTTACATGCATCATTATAGGCACCTAGAATTCACATTTTATTCATATTTCCATACCATATAGGATCATTTCACTTCCTTTCATTGCTCGGTAAGCTTGTGATTATTGAGTTATATTTTGGTAGTTAGATTATGCTTGTATTAATTTTGGTTACGATTGAGTTATTTCTTGTCTCAATTCATGAGGTCATGGGCCCTTAGGGTTTGGGATGAATAATTTACCTAGTTGAGCAATTATGCTATAAATAATTGGGTGTCGTTTTAGTGATAGGTGTGTAGGAACTAATTCATCAGAAATGGCTATCCATTATAAATTGAATCATGAAATCTAAAATGAATTTGTTGAACAACATTATCATGCCTTATCATGCCTATGAAAGTAAATGGAGTGAACCTAGAAATTAAATGTAAATTTTAATGAAACTTATCATTAGAACTTACCAATACCAAGAAATCTAAGCTGGTAGTTGGGATAGTATGCCTTTGGTAGTGAGTTTCCATACTTTCAACTTCTACTAGTGATGTTATCTTGTGTTTCTATGATTTTTTGGAGGTTTGTTCTTGGCATTTGTATACCACTTCTTCCATTAAGTCCTTGTGTTGTTTCACAAAAGGGTGGTGATGATCATACTCTAGACGTGGTGGGCCCTGAGCCGAGATTCCTAACTCTAGGAGTGAAACATGTGGAAATGCTTGTTATTCCCAATCTAGGCACTAATTCCCAAGTTCGTGATATTTTACTATGTTTGATTCATTCCATGCATGGTGCTCTATAGATTCCACCTACGACGGAAGATCTACCTTGTGAGTTTCAACAGTAGCATCCTCCTACTTTCTCAGGGGATGGTGGTCTGTAGGATGTTGAGTCTTGGATAGAGTCCATCATGTATATCATTGAGAATATAAAGATACCTCCAAATAAGAGACTCAATATTTCCATATACATGCTTCAGGATTCGGCCAAGCGTTGGTGGGATGTCATCACCTAGGCTGGTCATCATCAGGGCTTGTTAGGGGATGATTTCTAGACTACCTTATATGATTAGTTCTTTCCTTGGATTTTGAGAGCTAACAGATCTAGAGAGTTCATGCATCTTGAGTAGGGTTCTATGTCCTTTATGGGATGTTCAGTATATATCACAGAGTTACAATGATTTTCACCACTTCTAGATGGTGATAAAATTTCACATGCCAGAAATTTTAAGGATGGGCTTCAGTATGACATCCGTATGCAAGTCAATTTCTTTCCCCTATCTTCTTTTACTTCAATATTAAATCAATATCTTATAATAGATCATAACCTATGGGATGACAATAGTACCAGGTATAGAGGATGAGTGTCGTGTCAGGACAGTACTTCTTATGGTGGTTGGAAGTGTTCCCTCAAGGTTTCTCATCAGGGTAGTGACAACCATAGTACTAATTTAAATAGATATATATAGTGCCATATTTTGTGTACAATGGGGGAACAAGAAGCCTTAGTTTGATAGATATCCCATGGAGTGTGGGAAATGCGGCCGTATGAGGATTATTCAGTGTTTCTGTAGGACTTTTCCTCCTACTTCGCGTGGGAAAGGATCTGCCCGAGCTCCACCTTCCCAAGAAGGTTCTTTTTCGCCATGTTAGGCGTGGAGTTGTAATAGAAACGAAAGGTCGTGCCGAGGACTAAGTCATGGCCATGGTATCTATAATCTGGATCACCAGTAGCCCCAAATTATCATTTAACATCATGGTAGTATATCAGTTGAATAGGGTCATGGATCAGGTTAGGTGCATTCAATTCAACCAATACCTGAGGATCATGCTGTAGGACCATCTACAGTACGAGGTACTATTCTAGTAGCCTCTAAATTTGTATCTTCTTTACTTGATACATGTTCTTTGAACTCTATTATCATTGTATATATTATATAAATTTTTTTACTACATATAAAATATAACTATGGTGTAATGACGCTAGATACGATGTTAGTGTTATGAATAGAGGGAATAAGATAGTGTAGGGACAGTCCCCTTGTGGTAGGAAGTTACCATTTCTTATGGATCCTTTTTATTCTCAAGATTATAGGCTTTGATGTCATTCTCATAATGGACAGTTTGGTTCACTATAAAGCTTTTCTAGACTACAATCATTGCAAGGTATTGTTTACATCACTAGAGGGAAATAATTATCTACATAAGGGTGAGTGGGATGTCCAGGTTGGTAGAGCTATACCAGAGTATCATGGGCTTGGGGGAATGACCTATCAGATTTCAAATCACTTCATGGAGGATTAGGGTTTACATAAGGTTGATTTCCCTCTAGTAGTGGATCATTTCAAGGATTTCTTTCCCAATGATTTTTTTGGATTACCTCTCGATTGATCGGTAGAGTTTACAATTGATATTGTTCTAGGAGAATCTAAAGTGTCCATTATTCCATACAGGATGGAACCAATAGAGATTTATGAGATCAAGTGGTAGTTAGAGGATTTAGAGGCCATAGGTTTCATACAGTCCAACACATCTCTTCGGTTTCACTTGTGCTTTTTTTCCAAGTCTTCATATTGAACATTACAACTTTTCATGGATTACAAATTGTTGAACAAGCTTATGGTCAATAACTGGTATCCACTTCCTTGAATAGATGATCACATTAACTAGCTTTGGGGAGAAATGGTTTTCTCTAAGTGCGACCTAAGATCGGGTAATAATTAGGTATGACTCAGACCATATGACATACATCATATAGCTTTTCATAGTAGTTATGAAATGAATGAGTATCTTTTTATGTCATTCGGTCTTATAAATTCACCTGCCATTTTCATTGCTCTGATGAATGGGGTGTTCCACCCATATTTGTACTCTTTTGTTGTGGTCTTTGTGGATGATATCTTGGTGTATTCCCATAGTCATAGAGATCATGAAAATCATCTTGAGATCATTCTTAGTACACTAAGAGAGAACAATATTTATGCCATGATTGATAAGTGCAACTTCTAGATCAAAAAATTCCACTTCATGGTTCATATTATATAAGAATATGGAGTATCTATGGTCCCAGAAAAGGCTAGTGTTGTATTTTCCTGGGAGCATCCCAAGAACATGTTTGATATCAGAAGTTTCTTGGGGATGAATGGATATTGCAATAATTTCATACATGAATTCTCACCTCTTAGTTCACCTCATTCATGTCTTAAAAATAACTGTGTCTAGTTCATGTGGATGGAACTGTGCGACCAATCCTTTCTATAGTTGAAAGGGAGGCTTCTCTCTACACACATTCTTATTCTTCCATATCCTAAGAAAAACTATACCATCTTTTTTGATGCACCAAGCATCGGCCTAGAAGAACTGTTGATGTAAGAAGATAGATTCGTTTTTTATGAATTTCATAATTTAAGGAATCATGAGAGAAATTACCTAACTCATGACCTTGAGCTAGAAGTAGTTGTCCTTGCCTTACATTGCTGGAGACGCTATCTTTTGGGTGTTCGCTTTGTGGAGTACACATATCACAATAGCCTCTAGTATATCTTTTCTCAGCATGAATTGATCATCAGAGAGTGTAGTTGGTTTGAATATCTATAATACTTTTATTTTGATCTTTCCAATATTCCTAGGAAGGGCAATGAGGTTGCAGATGCACTAAGTCGAAAAACTCAGACACAGGACATACATGAATTCAATGATGAATGGAAGTTAATGGCCCTATTTTCGAAGCTGCATCTAGAGTTTCATGATAGTCATGATCAGTCTTATCTCTCAGACTTCAAAGTTACATATTCCCTCCTTGAGAATGTGATGAGTGGTCAGTTTTTAGATCTTGAATGATTGGTTCTTTGTGAGAGTATATCATGAGATAACCCGCCCCTAGATTGGTCTTTAGATAGAGACGATGTCCTTCATCTATGTAGACATATCTGGGTCCCTAAAGACATCATAGAGGAGTTTGTGAAAGAGACCCATGTCTCTAAGTGGGATGATCATAATGGAATCTCGAAGATGTATCGAGATATGTGACAATAGTATTGGTGGCCTATGATGAAACATCATATATTAGGCTTTATCACTAGGTGTCCCACCTATTAGTAGGTGAAGGCAATGTACTAGAGACCAACATGATTTTTACAGCCACTTCCATCCCTCTAATGGAAGTTGGAAAATGTTGCTATAGATTTCATAGTTGTATTACCTTGGTCGTCGAGGGGTAGCGATGTTATATAGGTAGTCACTGACCAACTAAAAAATTCATTCAACTTCATTCCTATATGGGAGACTTTCTCATTTGATGATTTGGGAAGACTGTATGTCTGTGAGATCATACAGCTACATGGGGTTCCTCATACTATAATTTTTGATCGGGAATCTCATTTCACATCATAGTTTGGACAGAGTTTGCAGAAATATATGGGAAATCAGGTTCTTCTATGAAAATATTTTCACCCTTAGAATGATGGACAATCATAACGGACGATACAGGTTCTAGAGGATATGTTTCGGGCATGTTTCCTTAATTTTGGTGGTTCTTGAGAAAAGAATATCTCTCTTGCAATGTTCACCAATAATAGTAGTTTTTAGGTTAAAATATAGATGGAACCTTTTGAAGCCTTGTATGATAGGCCATGTAATTAACCCTTGTTCTGGCCAGAGGTAGGTGAGGCATCCCTACTAGGTCCTTATCTTGTTCTGGAGAATTCAGAACATCTTTAGTTGATTTAGAATCATGTGACTAATTATGAGAATAGAACAAAAATCTTATATTGATTTCCATGAACAACCTCTTGAGTTTGTGGTTAGGGATAGTCTTTTTCATTAGGCATCACCCAATATAGGGCATTGATGGTTATAGATGTGTGGAAATTTGTTACCTCATTAAGTAGGACCATTCAAGATCCTAGATTGATTCGGGATGGTGTCCTATTGGTTTCTACTAACTTATATGCACCATGCCATGAATGTTGTATTTTATGTATCACATATTTTCCAATATCATGCCGACCTATTGAGTACTTTGGATTCCGAGAAAGTTGAGTGAGATGTTGAGGCTACCTTTGAGTAGTATGCAGTGCACATCGTTGACCGAAGTGAAAAGGATCTCTGAGGCCATTCATTCCCTCTAGTATAGGTTCTATGGAAGCATGGCCAGGTACAGGAAGAGACTTGGTAGAGGGAAGCTGACGTACATACCCAATATCTATAGTTGTTCTCAGATGGTGTTTCTCTACCCTTGGAAACTGAATGTGGGGTTGAGTTCTTTTAAGGGAGAAGACTATAAGAATCCATATTTTCACTCATGTATGGATCCTTTATTTATTTAGAATAAATAATCACTTTGGACCAAATATGGATTCCTAATGGGTTAGAAAATGTCTCGAAGGTGTCTGTGGAAATTTTATAGCATGGAACCCATCTTTTGGGGTAAACAGGCTTGGGACACAATTTAGAGTAAACCATTCAAGAATTCCACATGGTTTCGAAAACCATGCAGATTTGTTTTCAAACAGAACTGCCTCACATGGTTGGCACATAGCCATGCTGCCTACCCATGTGGGAGCCCGTTTTTCCTAGTCACCCATGCATGTTTTTCTCACAATTTGTTAAACCATGCAAACAAACAGTAAACAAGCTAAATTTTGGTTAAAATTCTAATTTTTCCCTTAATAATCTATTAAGCTCCCTCTTTCTTCCCTAATCTTAGTTTATGTAGGATTAACATATTTATCTCTCAATTTGGGGATTTTTGATGAAATAAACTTTGAATCAAGATATCTTCATCATCCAGCAACCTATCAAGCTTTCGTTCATGACATTGTATGTACAACAGTAAGTATTTGAGTCCTCTTCAGTCGTTATCCTTCTCTTTTTCTCTCCACTATGATATCATGGTATGAGTGTTTTTCTCCTTTTCATAGATCTACTCTGATATGAGGAATGTCAAGGGATGATACCAGAAGACGAGAGTAATACAACTGTAAGGTGGGTGGTCAATAATTTATCCCAAATTTTTTTCAGTTTTGGAATATTCATGTGGGGCCCATCGATTTCATCATTTGTCATTCCTTAAATTTATATGAAATGATTATACTCATTAGAATTTTATGGTTATCCTTTTTTGAAATATGTGATTATATATTAGTGGTTACAACCACAAATAAATCTGCCCCATGTTGATGGTTATGCCACATTTGGGTTTTAAGTGTTTTGACATGTTTCAGCCAACGTTCATGTGTTCCTTTGCATGACCACTCTAAGGGAATGTTTTCTTTATTTAATGGAATGATTATATAGTGAATTACATAATGTAAAGTACCATGTGTTATCAGCACTTGACTCACCAATGGTAAGTTCTTCAAATTGATAATTAATGTGAAATATGAATTGGAAAGTATACTTTGTATCTGACTTGGACTAAAATGTAAATGATTAATTGGTTTCATATCCGGAGCACCCCTTACCACATTAATGGAAGGTAGAGGACTAATCCTTGAAACGTGAAAATTCATTAAATTGAATAAATGAAGGTTGTATGGCACTTGGCATTGTCACGCTAATGAAAGGCAAGGCATGAATGAGATGGACTTATTGGTTAAGTATGACTTGATCAAAGCGTTTCATGCTACTTGACCTTATCACACTAATGAAAGGAAAGGCTTGTACCTAATGACTATATAAAAATTTTGCATGATAAATGAACTTTTCACACTAATAAAGGCATGGTTTGACATGAAGGAGATATTATATGACATCATAATTAATGAAAATGGACTGACTTGAGCTCTCCTTGGATCATGATTGTTGAATTTCATGAGCACTCAGGAACCCCATTTCGATTCAAGGAAATGGATTTATCAGGTTGATACTCACCTAGATCTTAATCCTTGTTTGTTCTTGGATTCCTGGTATGAAACTGTAGGATCCTGTCATTGTTATTACATGATTCTTTGGATATACTCGGTGGATCCATCATTACATGTAGTTTCCATGGTTACAATCCATAGGGCCCTGTCTCTGCATAGCCTTATTTTACCTTAGATTATCACCTTGGACTCTGTAGTCATGTTATTGTATAATTCCTATGAACATTCTCCTTGGATTACACGGTTATCCTTATCTAGGATACAATTACTATTGAGTAGGTGACCCTTGAGGTCTACGTTGCCTTTGTTACTACCAAGGAACACCATTATTGAGTAGCATTGATCTTGGTTTCCTTATTACATCTTGGAACCTTAATTATCTATACTACCATGAGGTGATGTTAGTGTTGGATATGCCTCACAGGACCTATCAATATGAAACTGGTAATTTCAAAATTTAATGAACTAGTTACAAGTTCAGACACCAGTCAAGGGATGAAGCAGGTACTTGGGAATTTAGTTAAATTGTACTTCTTTAATTTTTATATATAACGGCTTTCACAATGTTATATTTTCATTACACGAGTTGGATGTCATAGACATCATTGGTGTTGGCCACTGATATTTATCTCACACCCTTTCCAGGCATTGTTTTGTACCTGGGATAGATCACATGGTTGTAGGTGTTGACAATGGGAAGAATACGGCTTCAAACAGTTGATTGTTTTCTTTTTATTATAGATCATGATAGAAGAGGACCAATTTGGAATTCAGGATGCTTGGGATAGTGTTTTTATTCCTTTTTAATTTTGTAAAACATATTACACCTATTGTTTTGCATCCATGTTTTCCAGTTTTCTTGTGAGATGACATATCATATGTTGATGAATGTTATTTCAATTTTTTCAGTTATTGTTATTATTGTCTATGTTTTCTATTGTTCCTTTAGTTTACATATATTGCTTCCACTATTTAAATATATTTACTTTCACTTGTTGGGGTACACTTTGAAAATGAGGGAATTGTCTCCCTAAAGGTACACCCTAGGCCCTCCCTACAGGTCAGTAGCCTCTCACTTTTGGGGAGATGCGTTTGAGGCCATGTGGCCCACCATGGTCGGTGTACCTATCTTGTGGCATCCGGATCCAGTACGTCACACATGGTTTTTATTATTTTAAAATAATTTAATAAAATATTAATTTTTATAAAATATCATTACTATAATTTTTTACACTATTCGTTTATTTTGAATTTAAAGGAACCATGATAAAAAATTAATAAAAATATAAATTATTTTACCATAAATTATATGTTTTTATTAACCATGAAATTATTTTTGATCCAAAATTCATCAATAAACATTACTTTTAATTTTATTAAAATTATTTAATTTGGTTTTCCACTTCTTTCACAAGCACTGTGACAGCGTTGAATAAGAATTTAAAGTAATTATATACTTATAAAAAATTATACAGATATTACCATAATATATAAATTTTCATTATTCTAAAAAAATTAATATTTATTCATAAATTATTATTATCCATATATGAAAATATATGAAAATTTTAAAATAATGAAAGTGATATTTTTTATTATTTGTTATATAAAATATTATAAAATTGTAGATTTCAATAGAAAATATAACCCAAATACCATATATTCTATGTATTTATGTACATGGTAGAATTATTTTAATACAATGAAATAAGGGATAGTGTTTGGTTGGTTTTGAGGAATTATTTGATGATTTAAACCCTATGTTTTAAAATTCTCCCTTAGTGAGTTGAAAATTATTTAACAAGGTTACTATTAGGAATGAATAAAATTTAATATTCAATTTATTAAAAAAATGAAACTAATGGTTCCAAATATGGTAACTAAAAACTCATTAATTTCATTAAAAAATACATGATTTTTACCCTTTTTATTTTTTATATGATGATTTTTTAATAATTTTTCATTTTATAGAATAATATTTGAAAAAGTCTATGAAATTAATTATAATTTCCAATCACAAAATTAAATAAATAACACTTTTTCATTAATATAATTTTTAAATCATTAAGTGTGTTAGAAAATAAATTAGTCCTTATTTAAAAGAAATAAAGAAATTTTTTTACTAATTTAGACAATTATATATTTATTTCATCATAATTATACTCATATTAATTCTCACAAAATTCATATATATGTTATAATGGTATCATATAAATAATAATATTTTCATATTATATCTCAATTTTCATGGATCTCGGTGTTTCATGTTAACTAATATATTGAGATAATTATTATTTTGAAACTAAAATTCATGAGGGTTACATTCTCTCCCCCCCCCCATCTTAAAATTTTATCTACCACATTTTTATCTTTTTCATAAATGTTTGAATATTTGAAAATGCCATTTTTAAAAACTCATATCATGTTGAGGGATAATAAAACATCCCTAGAAAAGATGATTTGATAAAGATAAATTTTACCTAATAAAAAACATTATCAATTTTCAATATTAGTATAACATTGGGGGTTGTTAAATTATATAAATTGAGGAGAAAAATAACTTTTAAGGGATAATATTGAGTGATAATGTATACTGTTAAGAAAAAGTTAATGTCCATAAAACCAAACAGCCATTGAGGTATGAAAATACCATCAATTACTCAAAAATTAAGGTAAAAGGATAAATATTTTAGTTCAAGATCCTTCTCCTAAAATATTATATTAAACTCAATATATAGAATATATGAAAATGTATATAGCTTATTTCATTCCATTTCAAAATTACAATTTCATCTCTGGGTTGTTCTTTGATGAATTTATATTTCATTTATCACTCCAATAAATTAATATTCAAGATGAAATTTTAATGCCTAAATAATTAAAATTAGCATTAAATGGATCATATGATCTATAAAATAATGGAATTTCATTCCACAATTCTCTCAAATTTAATAAAACCAAAATTTTAATATAAGGATAAATATACTACATTAATCTCTGAAACCTCACCAATAACACTCAGAGTTCAACAAAATCCATTCCATGAATAGTTAACCTTAAGAATCCTCTAATATATGATTGACTGGATTCAAAAAATAGTAATTATAAATATTTGATGAATTGTTTAAGATAAACCTTAATTGTTGACCCCATAAAATATAAAGTACCTCACAATGTCACCAAACAAACATTTGAATACATTAATAATAAATTATCTTAAACATACAAGTAAACTAAATCACTATAGAAACCTAAAGAGAACATTTTTACTTCTAATAATTAAAATAATCCTTATTCTTAAATAAAACCAAAAACTATTGAATATATTATTTGAATCTAAAAATGCAATAAACATCACAAAAGATGACCTAAATCACATAGCTATCAAATCACTAACCTAATTCAATGTTACAAATAATATATGATTTAATTCATCAATTTCAATAATATATTTATCAAAAATAAAAAATATTAACTCAAAATTAGGAACAAGTTATGGTTTATCTTTCCCAACATCAAGAATTATCTAAAAAAATTTATACCACTAAATAAATTATCTTGGCTATCTATATCAGTCAATACATATTTTCGAATCCTTAATGAAAATCCAATGTGTAATAATAAATAGATGTTTTGTGTTTATTATAACCATAATAAAATTGAAATAACTCGTATACTACTTAATTATTTAATTTCAATACATAAACACTTCAATCCTTTCACTTCCCTGAATGTAATAACATAAGTACTTCCTTAGTCTATCACTTAACCCGTGGAATATAACATTGACTTGTACAATTACCATGTTCCCCAGACATAATAAAGTGAACAATAAATGGATACATAGTATGAAATTTATATCCAACCCTAAATCACTTCATTTTTTCATTGAAGTTTCATTCTATATGTCCTTATCTTCCACACCCAAAACATCTTTATGTTCCATTAAGGTGTTTTCATGAATGATTATTCCCACGTTCAGAACTGGTATGAAATTGAATATTATTCTATTCATGGTCTTCATGAAAATATATATTTTTTAATTATGTGTGTCTATAATCATAAGTGATTTAGTATTGTTAACCATATATATATATATATATTATGAAAAATTATAATATTTATCTTGAATCTCCGATTTCATTAGGTTTATCATGAGAACAGTTATTCCATTGTCCACCACACTCACCATTTACATCATTTCTCTTAGTTCCATCCATTTACTATACCAAAAAATAATAGTTTGAGAAACAATAATAATAGTGATAAATATTGAAAAATAATTCATAGGATGTATAAATAATTACATCTTTTCAATCTATGACAATATATGTTTATCCTTGGTAATAAATGGTCATAATCTATTCAAATCCATCATAATGTTTCATAAATAAAAGATAAGTTCCCCATGAATATCCCCTTGGAGTTTCAAACCATGTGAGTAGTAACGTAATACTAACTATATGATGAAACTTTGTTCAATATATACTCAACCAACTCTTTATAATGTTTTTAACCATAGATGCATCTATTCCAAAACTATGTCCACTTGTAGTATCGAGAGAGGAATATAATTATAAGAAACCCACATAATCTATTCCTTAATTATTTTTGGTTTTTATCCTATATATAGACTTATCCCTAGGGTTTTGAATAAATTTATCTAATTTGAATCACTAAATATTGACTAAACATTACACTTATAACAACTATAGTACCCCAGAATTTTCATACATAGATGTTACATAATAATGGTTGAATATTCAATATGTTTTAAAAATACACATATGGGGACTATAATGGTTCAGTTTCTTTGGATACTAGATACACATAATTATTTACTCATAAAAAATCTAAATCATCTCCCCAAAATACCTTCCAACATATTAATATTTAATTACATAACCTAGTTAAAATCTTTCATTATAACCTAGGGAAAGGAATTTAAAGAAATATTGAACTCAGATGACTAATAAAGGTAAACATGGGAGTTATCAACTGATAACCATATTAGATAACAATATAATATTCTTTGTATGATATCACAACCATAATTGAAAAATTTAATATCCAATATATCATAAATCATAAAATTAGATTATTATATGAAAAATTATCATTTTAAAAATCATGAATCATATGATTGAGAGATAAAAAAATCAATCATAAATTTTAATTTCACATTGTTGTAATAAAAATATTTCATAATTTTATTTCACCATCATAAGTATAAACACTATTTCATATGTCAAGTTTAACAAGTGATTCCACCAAATCATAGGCATTCAAGAATCAATATCTATTCTCTATATCATAAAAAATTAGGTATAACCTCATGTTTCCCAATATGTATTAGGTACACCTAAATATTTCTCTTATAGTTTGAGTTATACCTATATTTTTTCTATATAGGATATGGAATTCCTATCTATTTTTTATAGTGGGTCAATAATATCATCTCATTTCCCAAGGTTATATCATGATTTTAAAAGCATTTCTTAATTCATTAAAGAGATATACAATTTCATTACCCCAATTAAAAATTTTAAAACATACATAATGGTTCCACTATATCTTAATTTATTCAATATATCTTCATATCACAACCTATGGTATATAAATTAATCAATAAATTTAAGCATTTCATCAAAGCATAACCTGGGGAAAATGGGTTTCAGAAAAGTATCATTATCATGAGAATAAAACATTAAGAGAAATAATGAGGTATGTTTCACTGGATAATTTTAGAAAAAAAGAACAAGAAACATCATAGAATATTATTAGAGGGTATGAATTCCTTTATAAGGTTTCTGGAATATTTCTTTTTGGAAATACCCATTACATTTTTTAATAACTTATAAAAAATCTATATAATTCTAAAATATTAGAGAAAAATGTTATTAAAATTAAATTTATATAATTTTAATAAAATATTAAAATCAATGATCATTAATAAGGATTGAAAATTATATTCATTCTATTTATGGTTAAAAAATATTCATTTCTCAATTTCAGTAAAAAGTTAAAAGTGACTCATTAAAAAAATAAAAAAACTATTACCTTTCAAACAAATTTGTATAAATTAAAAATTTAGTAAAAATGACTTTAAATAATAATAATAAAATATTTATAACATTATTGATATCATATTTATAAAACATGAGCATGGATGAAAAAGGATTTTAGATTAAAGTCATAAATAAGGTACAATTTCTAAAAAAATATTATTTTTGTCACATAAATAATTAAAGTAGGAAACTCTAAATAAAATGAGTAATCCTTAGAAATAGCTATGGGATAAGGAAATTATAGAGTTTTTGGATAGTTTTGTCTTAAAATTTGATCAATGGAAACGTAATCATATTCAATCCTGATAAAAAATAGATTTTAACATAAATATATTTAAACCTTGTTAACTTTTGTATCATAAACCCCATAAAATCATAAAATCAATTTAAAATAATAATTTTATGAAAATAAGTAGAATAATGTTATAAAAAATAAAATGGGTAGTATAAAAACTTCATAAACAAAATAGGTTCATAACATCAATTTTTTCATAACAAAACAATATTGAGATAAAGAACCATCACCTCTTTGGTAAACTCTAATTCAAAACCTAATTAAATATAAAACCTAATGTGGAATTATAAATATAAATAATTTGAATAAGAATATTCATAAAATTAAATTATGATAATTATATATACCACACAAAGGAAAAAGTTGGTCAATATGGAATATGTTTTACAGAAATAAAACAGAGATGGCAAATCCTTACCTCAAGCTTGACTTCTTTTGAAAATTCACTACCTTCCATTATATTAATTTTAAATTTATTATAAATATATAATATAATATTTTACATAATTAAAGTATCATATATTATCCAATTATAACATTTAACCACTTATTTATTAATAATTCATTTTTTGAATCACCATTCCTGGGTGTTAAAAAATTCGTTTTTTATGAGAGTTTCAGTTCGGATGTTCCAGTCCTTGAATTTTGATCATGGTTCCCTAATCTCAGAAATTTTTATAAATACAAAAATATTATAAATAATTATGTACATATATATATGTGTGTGTGTGTGTGTACATACAGTTATCAATAAAGTTATATATAGAAAAATGCCTTACACCATTCATAGAGATGGTAATCCGTACAAACACATGAATGTTGTTTTCATTTTATATTAAAATAAAGAATGAAAGATAAATATCATTTTACTATTCCAAAAAAATAATTATATAATAAATATCATTTATATGAATTAAATATAGACTAATTACCATCTAGCTAAAACTCAAAGTAAAAAAATGAATCTCATTACATTATAGAGGTGGAAGTCCACACGTATGCAAGAGAGATGTTATTGTTTTATATTATATTGGAAGGTAAGAAGATAGATACAATTTCATAATATCAAAGTCAAAAATATCTATTAAATTAAATATATAAACATAAAATCCATCACAATAATGATGGTAATGTAAATGAATTGTATCGATATATGGATATGGTAGTCGACATGTACACACGAGTGATACTTACACTTCCAATTTGATGGGAAATAGGGTGAATAATGTTGGTTATGTAATAGTTATATAATTACAGTTTTAAGGATACTAAATTTATTACTTTTTGACCCATACAATATATTTTGAGGATATGTAATTAAAAAATTTACTAAAATAGGTTCGTTAAGATGATTACATATTCTTCTGTGTACCTCTTTTATATTCTCTCATAAAAACCATTGGAATTGTATTTAAGGTAGGAAAAAAACATTCATTAAAGGATATAAAATATTATAAGACAGATATGAGGGGTTTAATCATTAAATATAGCTCACAGTTTTGTAGAGATAAGAAGGGGTAATTATATAAGTTAGGGAAAGAACACCAATTTAATTAATAAAAGGATTTAAATATAACAAATTTATTTTCATGTGATAGTGAAAACACAAGGCCATGATAAATAATTTTAGATAGTATTTGGTTTAAATAAGTAAATAAGATCATATTTGTATATTTTCATGTGGTATTTTGAACGATTTATTTTTTTAACACATTATTTAACCAATTTTTTCCTTAAACACGGTGGTGAATTTTTCAATCCTAAAGGGTTCTAAGATTACTTATAAGTTAAAAATTGGTTCATAAATGTCAAAGAGATGAAATATTTGATCATATATCATCATTAATTTCCTGTTGAAATATATTTTAAATTTTGAAAATTTTAATAAAATATTATGTTTCATCTAATCTAAATACTATCATTTTAAACACTATACATTTAATTTAATTTTAAATAATTCAAGATCAAAATTTAATTAGAAATGAACAATTTAAAAAAGAATTAAATATTTTCTAACCAAAATATTCTTTTTTAAACATAATTCATCCAAAGACAATACTGTTAATGTTATTAATACTATATGCTTTTACTTTTACACTACTTTCACAGGCATTGTTTATGCTTTGTATAAGTGCATAAGGTAACTATATATTCACAAAAATCATAAATATATTAACACAATAAATATAATTTAAATAATATTAAAATAATAAATATATTCTTTTAACACCTTTTTTAATCCCTATGTTCCCATATAAGTTAAATTTTTAAGTAAGAGAGTGAAAAAATTTAGTTTTTCATTACATAAAATATTATAAATGTCATTATCGAATTAAAATGGAACAAAAATTCTATATATTAAATTTTAATACTGATATGTTTGAACAAGTGGAATGAAAATTACTTTCATTATATTTTATAAGAAATGAAAAAATGGGTTGTGATTTGGGAAAGATAAAAATCATAGGTACAAGAACAAGTCGACTGACAACTACACATAAGTTCTTTTTAAAAAATAAAAATTAAATAGACAATGATGAATTCAAATTATTATTATTCTTTATGGATTGCCAATTACTCACTGGTGTAAGAATCAGTTGCTGAATCAGCCTAGTCTCTATGAGATCGTGATTCCACGTGGGATAGATATATCATGGGGCATGAAGCCAGACAATGAAGATTTCAATTTAATGGTTATTTTTGGCTTTCACAAATCACAACCCATTTTTCTCTTTTTTTTAATTTTTTTTCTTCTTCCTTTTTTTTAATTATTGGAAAAAAATGATGATTATAATGTATGAATCAATAGTATTTCTCATCATATAAATTTTCACCCCCATAAATTTCTATTGAATTTTATTTCATCCATTCAACCAGGATTTCTATCACCCACAAACTTCAACATTAAAATATCATACAAATACTAAATGGATGGTATGCATCGATAAAAATTTCTTGAAACATGGATCAACTCTAAAAATTTCATTCATTGTTTCATGGCATAAAATGATTAATATAAGACATGTTTTTAAGGAAAAGAGTTTTTCAAAATATAGATCAATCATTTTAAATTTTTCTTTGTACAGTCATGGATTTTAAAAGATTAAATGTATGTTCTAGTAGGTGGAATGTCCCATGATCACTCAAGAAATATGATCAAGAATAAAATAGAAAATAGATGTTATAAAAATTCTCTTTGAAATGGAAATTATAAAATTGAAAAATAATCTTTATCATGATTAATAATAAAAAATCAATTCACATAAATTTTAGAAATTCAAATCATGGAAAATGATTAGGAATTTTTATTCACAATAATCAATCAATTCAATTAAATCGTGATTTATCATTTTAGTATCCATGATTTAGGTTAATAATCTAATTATCCATTTTAATAATTCAATATTATTAACATTAAAATATAAAACATGGAATTGTAGGATTCCATTGAAAATCATGTATACTATACAATTAAAGTAAATCATAATTCAAGAATGGGAATTTAATTTTTTTTGTAACTAAGAATATGTTGTTGGAAACAATGTAAGGATTTTAAGATAAAAATAAATGTGAAATCCCTTTAGAACCAAGATTAGTATCTCTATTACACTGGACATATTCTCCCTTATGAAATTATGAACCTAAAAAATAAAATTACATAATTAAGTAGAAGAATCATGTCATTAACGCTCCAAAGTAATAGGAGGATGTGGGTCTGCATGCTGGACTACTTTATAAGAAATGAAATTGAAATCTAAATTCATAGAATGTGAGTATAATTTAATAAGTTTTGGTATGATCCCTCAACTGTAACATGAATTTATACAAGCTATATAGGGTATTATATGCTGTTATATGTAGTCTGAGGGTGGATGAAACATCTTTTATCTGGAAAAAAACATGTGATTTTTTCTAGATTTTTCATTATCCTTTTTGGTGAAGAATTATCCATGGATAGAGTATATCATATCCCACCCCTTCACAATTAGATATAGCTTTCATGGTGGGGTTGGATGAATTTTGTATCACCCTCCTTCTTGGCTTCTACTTGTGAAACCTTCTCCTAATCTTATAAAAATGGCTTCACATGGGATGCATAAATTGAATGCTCAAAGAAAGAATAAGAAAGAATTTTTACTTGAATTAGATTTAAAATTTTAATATATAATTTATCCTTTTCAATAAGATAATCCTATTTTCCGATTTTCTCAATATCAGTATCTTGTATTTTGTCATGGTTCTCCTTGAATGTATTTTTGTCAAAATTAGGGAGCTCCTTATGTTACTCAATAGGTGCATATCCAGTTTCTACATATTCCTTTAAGGAGTGGAAGTAAATGACCAAATACAAAAATTAAAAGAAATAATTATTGATTCTCAATTCAAATTTAATAAAATAAGAAAATAAAGCTTTAATATAATGATATTCCCATTAGTTGGTTCCAGTTCAATCACAATATCAGTGGTAAGGCCCTCTTGAGGTTTGATCTCAATGGATGGAGGTAGGTATTCGGGATCCTCTATATTTACTTCTAATTCCACAATTTGAGTGGTGTTATCTTCAATGATAACATATCTTCTGATTTTCACGGTTTGGGAAGATAAAAAATTTCCTCACATTCATTCCAGAATTCATCTAGTTCATATTGATCACGCATAGATTTCTCATTAGACAGACCATCCTCCTTGGCCTCCTATGGTAAATTATGTAGTAAAAGTGGATCATATTATAGTTTAGGTTCAATTTCCTCTAATGTTTCTTGGACATATGTAGTAATCAATTCCATTTCTACTTGTATATCTCTCACCATATCTCTAATATCTTGAATATCATATTGGAGTTTTTGTTTTCCCACATTCTCCAAGAAATCTTCTATGGGAGCTTTTTTAAAGGTGTTGGATTGAAACAAGGAAAAATATTCTTGTGTCTTAGACGCTTCTTGATAAAAGTATTAGAATCACTCCCGAAATTTAGTGTCCTCTTTGGTGAATCATTCAACCACTAGTTGCTCAAGGGTCCCTTTCAGATGCTAGATGAGGTCATTGAATATCTCCACTGTACTCATTTTTTTCTATGCTCGCATGATCTATCTATCCCACATTTTAACACTATATTTTGGAGACTAGGTTGATTTATCAATTAGTTCTTTTACATTTGAGTAATTTTTATTCTGTGTAGAATAATAATCATTTGAGTTCATTGTAGATTTCTCTAGTTTTTATTTTTATAAAAGAAAAAAATCTATCTGAATTTTCAAAATATAAAAAATAAGAAAACTAGTGATTACAGCCCCAGAAATGGTGTTAGTTTTGACACAAAAATGTTTTGGTGTGTGTAAAAATAAAATTATTTTCCTAATGCAGCATAGAGGCAGGACAAGGTAATCTCACTTGCGGAGATTTTGAATTTGGTTCACTCACATAATCTAAATCACCTAAACTGTATCTTTTTGTTTTTTTTACTAATTTATGAAAAATATAATAAATCTTATTATTTTATTGATTAATTACATGATGAAATTTAAATAATAGTATATAATACCATGAAAATTTACACAGAATGAAATTTGAATGATAGGACTTTGGTTTGAGTTTGGTTTTGGGTACAACCATTATTCTCCGTTATTTTTTTATTTTTATTTTTTGATAATCTAAACATGAAATACAATCTTTGAAATACTATTATTTATAAATAAATTGTGTAAATAATTTAATCCCAAATAAATCTTAATTCCAACTCATAATTTAATTAAGGATGATGATAGAACTTGTTCTAGGATGTGTCGTCTTCCTAGACCCAGCTCTATGGATGTCATTTCATCCATCGATTAGATCAACTCCATATTATGATTAATTAAACAATGGATAGAATTAAAACTAATTAAATAAAATAATATAAAAATATTGAGTTTCATGTAATTGGGTGGAAATCACCAAATTGGGGTCATTCTCCTCACCCATACATGCATCTCAAATCTACTACAAACATAAAAAAACTTTTAGAAATAATGAAGAGCACCGTGACCCCCCCCGGGCGAAGCCTTGGTCTCAGCCCCTAATTTATGACGGGGTAGAGATCACTTGGTGGAATTAAAAATGATAATAATAAATATATTAAAATAGATAGATGAATTAGAATAAAAAATAATCAGGGTAATAAAAATAAAAGAAAATGAAGAAAGTAAAAAATAATTGGGATGAGAGGAAGAGAGAGATAGTGATAATAATAAAATAAAATATAAGAATAAGAAGATAAGAAAAATAATATTATATAACCAATATATGAAATAATAATTTTATAATAATAATAATAAATTAAAAAGAACAATTGATTGGTATAAGAATGGTGGAATACATGAACACTTAGAATTAAAATAACATACATTCAATTCTACTTTTAAGTTATTTTTACATTAAAATATAAATAAAAATAAAAAATATAAAAGAAAATAAAAATAAATGGAAAATGATAATTGAAATTAGAAGAATAGATGCATTATAGGTTCCAGGATCCTTTGGTTGAATTCCCACCATTGAGTATCGGCTAATAGATCTTGGCATGGGGAAGAAGCCTCTTTTCAAGGAATAAATAAAATGGAGTATTAAGACTCCTATACCTTCAAGTCTTTTCAAGACCCATGGTTATTTGTGTTCAAATCCCCAAGGGTATGAGGATTTTGATGAATATTCATGAAGGGATTCCACATGGGGCAGGTGGTAATGGTGTGGTAGCCAACTTCTTCGAGGTGTATGGGCCCTTGGTGGTGAAGATGGATGTGGAAGCTGGTGGTGGCAATGTGGATGTAGGGATGAGGCACTAGTGGTGGAATGGATGATTGTGGCGGTACTCCTCCCTTCATCATGCCCTCACATCACCCAATGAACCTTGAAGTGATATTTTGGGAGATCATCAAATGTGAAAAAGTGGAACAACAAAAGTGGTATGTGAAAGGATGGCGGTGGGGTTGTTATGGATGAGAATTCTAAGGATGGTAATAGAAATCCCATTTTTTTGCATTGGTAGTCTGGTGATTTCTTGGGTGTTGGAGTAGAGAGGTGAGGTGGAGTGTGGTGGATTTAAGGCAGAGTGGAAGAACCATGATGGAGCTTGCATACCACATTAAAATTGGTGGATGTTTCACACTATCTTATAATCCTCAGTGTGAGATCATCTATCTTGAATCCTGTATTATGGTGGTCTCTCAGACAACACCCGCACACATGATAGGAATTCTGCACATACCCATGTCATACTCAGGTTATGGCCAAGCTAGGTATCACGCGTGGCTCGACCACACACATGTCACGCATGGGGCTCTATCACCCATGTGCTGCCAACTTAAGAAGTCTCTCCTAGTGGGCTGTGTGACTATCCAACCCTTCTAGGCTAGTTGTGAGGTGTTTGGCCCATATTTAATGTCCTTCTCATGCTAAGAAAAAAATTACATAGATTTTATTAAAGTGTTAGAAATAAATCAAATCAAAATCAATAAGATCATAAAAATATCATATAAAATATTCAATTATAAAATAAAATTTCTTTTATTGTTTACAAACCATTTACATTACATCAACAATAAATTTCCAATTTTTAATAAAACCTTGAAATTAAAACACTATAATTTATTTATATGTTTATGAAATCCATATTCAAATTATAATATATTTATAATACATCTCAAAATTATTAAATCTTATTGTTGTGTGTTTAGTAATCTATTAAGATTAGTATTATTTTTAAAATATATTTTTAGGGTGTAACATCCCCCCCTAATTAATTTTTTCTCTCACACATTTATCTTTTCCATTAAATTTTATATATTTGAAAACACCTTTATTGAAAACTAACATCGTATACAGGAATAATAAAACATCCTTTGAAAAGGGAATTTGAGAAACAAAATTATTACTATAACTCACAAATAATCAAGTTTTACATTACATCAACAATATATTTCCAATTTTTATTAAAACATTGAAATTAAAACACTATAATTTATTTATATGTTTATGAAATCCATATTCAAATTATAATATGTTTATAATATATCTAAAAATTATTAAATCTCAGTTTTGTGTGTTAAGTAAGCAATTAAGATTAGTATTATTTTTAAAATATATTTTTAGGGTGTAACATCCCCCCCCAATTAATTTTTCTCTCACACATTTATCTTTGCCATTAAATTTTATATATTTGAAAACACCTTTGTTGGAAATTGACATCGTATACTTGCATAGTAAAACATCCTTTGAAAAGGGAATTTGAGAAACAAAATTATTATTATAACTAACAAATAATCAAGTTCCCATATATTGAATCTATTAGTGGGAAGGTAAATTATATTCATGGAGTAGAAAATTTTCATACATGGATTAGTAGAGATTAATAGTGTAAATTGTCATTAAAATTTTAATTACCACAAAACCATAAACCATTAAGGGTTAAAAGGATAATCAATTCATCAAAAATTGAGGTAAAATGATAAATAAAAAAATTAAACTCCTTTTCATAATGGCTTCTGTTACAATAAAATAGGGAACATGAAAAAAGGTATTTATTTGATTTATTTTCATTTCATAATTTGAATTTCATTATTTAGTTATTCTTTAATGGATATACATTTCATCTACAACTCTAATAAATGAGTATTTAAATCAAAATTTTCAGGCATTAATTAAATAACATAACATTAAATGGAGAATAATATCCATAAAATAAATAAAATAAATTAATTAATTCTCTTAATATTTATCCGAAACCGAAATGGATAGAATAATCCAATATGGATAAATATAGTACAATAATATCGAAAACCACAATAATAACACACAGTTTTCAACATAATCACATCTATAAATGGAAACCTTAAGACTCCTAAACAAATGCATGAGAAAATTAAAATCAAATTTTTTTATAAAAAAATTTGATTATAAATATTTTTTATAATCAACTTTAACATTTATAGTCAGGACACATATAGTAGATCATAATGTCACATGAAAATCATGTGAATACCTTGATCCTATTATATTTTTAAACATACTAATGTCTTAAATCACCATATAACCTCAATGAAAACATATATGATTCTATAAGATTAAACAATCCTTATTCCTTAAATAATTTCATAGACTATTGAGTATATTAAATTAATCATTGAATGTATTCAACTTCATCAATGAATACCTAAATAACATTTTCATTAAATCACTTACAAATTTCAAGGGTACTAATAATATCACATTTTCGTCAACTATTTCGATTATCTCTTCATCCAAAATAAAAATTAATAACTCAACATTAGGAACATATTAATAGTTATATTTCCTCTTAATCATGTGTTCTCAAAAAATATCACCTTACCAAAAAACGTTTATTGACTTTTGGTACAATTCAACATATGTTTTCATGTCGGTAAAAAACAAATTTTCAAAAATATCATGATGTTTTAATATTCTTATAACAGGAACATAATTATTATAAAATTTTTACAAAAAAATTAATGAATTCCAGTTTTTAAACACCTCGATATAATCAATCCAAGGATTGGTGTAGCATGGGTCCTAATGTAGTTTATGAGTTAAGCCTTCAAATAGAAAGTTAACTTAGATGGTTCCCATGTTCCAAACACATATAATAATACACTATAAATGATTCCATATGATAAAATTCATATCCCTACATCAAACTATTCACTTTTCAACAATATTTATTTTTTATTTTTTTCATTTATATATAAAAATCATCTTCCCATTCCTTTAATACATTTACAAAAGTGATTCTTCCAAATTATTATAAATGATAGAAATGGAATAATCTTCCCATAATGGTCTTCACAATTTTCTATTTTTTCTCTTTATGCATGACAGGAAACTCACCAGTGTTGAGGTGGTTAATCATATAATGATATTACTATAATGGAATAATCAAAATATTTATATTTCTAAATACCATTTCATTTAGTTTCTCAAGATGACATTCATTATTTTTTCCATCACACTACACTACAATAAATTAAATCATTTGTGATGGGGTCCCATCAGAAATGACATGTTACAGAAAACAAAGTCGCAAATTGGTTTTTTTGCCATGGTCCATCGTAAAAATGCATATTTGCGACAGGATCCCTTTCCATCACCAATAGGTTATCATGGATTTTTAAAAAACTCATTTGGGATGGTCCGTTATAAAAAAAATTAAATAAATAAATATAAATATTAATAAAATATAATATCAATAATAATAATAATAAATTAAAAAAATATTAAAAATAATAAATTAAAAAATAATAGTAAAATGACAAAAAACACTAAATTCCCAGCAATATAAAAAACACAATATATAAAAATGTAAATATATGGATTAATAAAAATAATATAAAAGTTTTTTACATACAAATGTTTATGAGAAAAATATATATATATAAATCACTGAGGGGGAGGGTCATCTAGAGGAGCTGGAGGAGCCGATGAAGGGAACTTCATCCCTAAACCATGTATAAAATGTCACATTTTATCCATCTTCTTCTCGAGCTGAGGTTTCAACCATTGACGAGATACCATAAAACCTATCAATAATTAATAATAGAAAGTTATTAATTAAATAAATTTAAAAATAATAATTATTTATTTATGTACCATCCAATGAATGAACATATTGTATAGAACAACAAATGGGAATCTGATCCCATCTAACCCATGCTCCAGTAAAATAATTCTATAATATAACAATTCTCTGTCAAACTTATATGTGAGAAAATTTGTGTAAAAAGAGAAAAAATAATCAAATAATTATTATATAAATAAATTAATGATTTTTTTTGAAAAATAACTACAATACACAACTAAAGATACCTCTACATGTGTGGATTGAAGTCACGATGTGGACATCGCTCATGGATAGGGTCATGAATGATAAATCTCACAAGACCCTGAACCATATAAGTCATCACTAAACTACCATCAGTCTATGGGTCAGATGATGCAGTATCATGCTCTTTAATAAGTAGATTAACCACCTGCAACACACAAAACAAATTAGAGTCCATCTGAAACATGAAATGACTATCGTTGGAAAATAGTTGAAATAAACTATTATATATAGATATATATTATATATGATTATAACTAGTATTTAACTCTGTCAATATTCATCTCCCCCTCCTCTTACTAATGCTTCTATCATCAATGTGTTACATCTGGCCTACTCTAGTTCAGGCGACCAAATGAAGAATTTGGACATGTTTAGCACAAATTGGTAATTTTTAATCACCCAATGATTGTAAATTCTATGATTTACTAAAAAAAATTAAATCATAGATTTTGCAATTTTCAGGTGATGAAACCAATTTATTCCATCCATGTATAAATTTTCTATTACACTAATTCATGTCAACCATGTCCAATCATTGATGTATCTACTCTGACAACTACTACAACTGTCATTGATGTGTCAGATCATGTTTCTCTCGGTTCTGGCGACCTAATGTCATGTTTGGACATGGTTGGCATAATTTTATCATTTCTAATCACCTAAATATTTGAAATTATATGATTTACTAAATGGTATAAATCCTAGATTTTACAATCACCTAGTGATGAAACCAATCTATGCCAACCAATTCATGTCAATTATGTCATGCCATCGATGTATCCCATCCTTCTATTATTGCTTCCATCAACACATCACATCACATCTATTCCAATTCTAGGAACTTAATGAAATATTTGTAAATTGTTGGTGTTAATTTTCCTATACTAATTTTTATCAACCATGTATGTACAAAATTGTGGTTGGTGTAATTTAATAATTACTAATTTGTGTCAACAACATATGTGCAAATATTTTATTTCTCCTAGGATAAAAATCATGACTAATTATTATTAATTATTTCTTATAATTATTATTTATTACTAATTATTATTATTTGTTACTATTTATTACTATTTATTACTAATAATATTTTATTATAGTTAATTTTATATAAGAAAAAATTGATGAAAAAAAGAGAATAAGGTTGAAAATTTTGAATTAACTTGTAAATATTAATAAATTTATCTATTTAAAGTTTTTTTCTTACTAATTACTACTAATATTGACTTATTTTTTATAAATTAATAAAAATTATTTTAAATTACTATAAATTTCTAAAATATCTTATAAAATACTAAAAAGGTGCAAATCATAGAATTTCTAATCTTCGGGCCATGAAAAATGACTACTTTATGTCAACCATGAATGTACAAATTTTATATTGCTCAGGTGCTAAAAAATTATGACTTATTTTATTTTTACCCTTCCAGTAATTTATAATAATTTATATTATTTTATATTGATTTGATATAAAAAAATTTAAAATTTATAATAATCTATAATAATTTATAATAATGTATACTAATTACCAATAATTATTACAAATTAACATTAATTACTGCTAAATAAAACCAATAAGTAAAAATTACTAATATTTTATAATAATAAATACTAATTCATACTAATGATTACTAATTAATACTATTTAATACTAAATATTACGAATATTTATTATTTTGTTACAAATAATTACTAAATATAAAAAATTTATACTAATTACTACTAATTATAACTAATTACCTCTAATTATTACTAATAATTGCTAATTTTTACTAATTACTACTAATTATCACCTATTATTATTAATTTTTATTATTTTATAACATTTTTTTACTAATTACCGCTAATCATTAATAATTATATTGATTTATCGATAATTTTTAATAATGACTTCTAATTAATACTAATTACCGCTATTTTATATAAATTACCATTATTTTTAACTAATTTCTTCTAATGATTAATTAGAGATGGCGTTGTGGGCGGCGGCGGGCTCTCTCCTCCGCGTCAATGGAGTTTTCTAGGGTTTCTGCTCGGTCATGGCAATTCCATTCTTTCTCGGGTTCGATTGTCTCAATGATCCCGGTGGTGCGTCGTTGGCGTTAAACTCCTCTGTTTCTACTCATGGCGCACGGTCTCCGGCTGTTTCTGGAAACCCTAAGGCTGCGGTGTCTTCGCGTTTCCCGGCTGGTGTTAAGTCGGCTTCGGATTCTATTGCCGGATCTGCGAATATGGTGGATGCTTTGGCAAAATCGAAGACCTCGGCAGATTCTTCAACTTCGGTTCCTCAAGTCGGATCGGAGTCCATGTTGCAAGCAGATTTGTGGATTGGCGCGCAGCGTGGTGCTCCACGGCATCGAGATGGTGTTGTGGTAGATACCACTTCTGTGTTTCAGGATTTTGGTAATGGCGTGGTGCGGGCCAGAAATTCCCGGTTGAAGCAAGATGGATCCTGTTCATTGGGTTTGTTCACGGACTCTTGCCCGAGCAGAATTCTTCGTAAGGGTTCTTCAGCTCATGTTGAAGCTAACCCTGCTGCGCTTGCAGAGCGAATGTCAATGGGTAAAAATTCTTTGATTGCGCGTATTGTTCTTCCTAAAGGTGCTAATCCATGGAAGCTTGAAGACCTGACTTGCAGAATTTCAAATTTGTGGGGCTTTTCTAACTGGAAGTGTGTTTCTCTTGGTCGAGGATTTTTTCATTGTCTTTTTCCATCTTCTGATTTGAAGCTTCGGTCATGGAGCATTGGAACCTTGTTTCTAAAACCTGGATGGTTGCATTTACATGAATGGTCTATGGATTTTAATGTCTCGCGTGCACGAAATGCATTTTCTCAGCTCTGGATTCGTTTGCATGGGCTCAACTGGGTCCTCTGGCATCCCAAAATTCTGCATGATATTGGCATGGCAATTGGGACTCCCATTCGGCTTGATAAAGAAACTGAGGATGTTCGGTTTGGTCATTTTGCTAGGATGTTGGTGGAGGTTGATCATAGTTCTACTTTGATCGACAAGGTAACTCTTTCCACCCCTTATGATAACATTCAAATTGATGTTGAGTATGAAAAAAAGCCTCTTTTCTGCAATGTATGCATGGCTGTTGGACACTCTTTAGAATTATGCCGGAAGAATATGTCTTGTGAGAAATGTGGTGTGAGAGGACATTCAACAGTCCTCTGTCGCAGGAAATCCAACCTGAAGGATTCGATATTTCCAAAGTCTTCTGCTCATGATGGTGACGCAATTCTAAAGTCGGCTCCTGATCATGGTAAAGGGATTTTTATTGATGATTCTCCGAAGGAGGCTCGTAGTGGCCCTTCTTATACTCGATCTGATTTGGCTAAAGAGGTTCCTCTAGCTGAGGACATCCCTTTGCGGACTCCAGAACGGGTGATCCCTGATTCTCACCAGGTTGATGTCTCTAAGCAGGGTGATGTGCAGCTTCATGATGATTTTCAACATGAAATCCAGAAGCATTTTCAGTCATCTGAGTTACCTGAGAAATGGGGGAACATTTCTGAAGATGAACAGGGGAAGGCGCGCTCCCCGATCAGGGTCTCGGGCAATAGTGGTCATGCCTCTTATAAGGATGCAATATTGAATGGCAAGTCAAAGACTACTGAAAGTGAAGGTCCTCCCCTTAAGAGGAGACCACGTAAGGATTATACTAATGTACCTAGAACTGTGTCTACCAGATCGTCGTCCAAGGTGTCAAGGAAAGTGGATTTGGATATCTTGAAAATCCTCAATAGGGACAAGTCTCAATCTGAGTGGGAGACTGCTGGTGATTCTGATTATGGAAACGACATGTCTTTTTATGATCTCTAGACTTGCTCTTGGTGGATGAGGGCATGTTTGTTGTTTGACCCCATCTTCCCCTATGTTGTTCTTTTTTTCTTTCTCTTAATAAATGCAGATGCTTTGCCTTAAAAAAAACTAATTTCTTCTAATATTTAATAATTACAACTAATTTTTTCTAATTTCTGCTAATTTTTAGTAAAAACATCTAATTTTTACTACTTACTGCTAATTAGAACTTAATATTACTAATTTTTAATAATTCATAAATTTTTATTACTAATTACATCTAATTTTAAATAATTATATTAATTTATCACAATTTTTTACCAATTCATGCTAATTATTACTATATACCTCTTTTTTTTACTAATTACAGGTATGTTTTTCTAATTACAGCTAATTAATTCTAAATAATGCTAATTGTTACTAATTACCATTAATTTTTACTAATTCCTGCTAATTAGCACTTATTATTAGTCATTTTTATTAATTTAGAACAATTGTATACTAATTACTTCTATTTTTTAATAATTACATTGATTTATCAATATTTATTACTATTTATCGCTAAATTTTACTATTTGTCTCTACTTAATACTAATTATCTCTAATTATTACTAATTACCGCTAATTAATACTAATTGTCACTAATAAATACTAATTATTTCTTTTTTTAACTAATTACAATTAATTATTACTAATTTCTGATAATTTTTACTAATTTCAACTACATTTTGCAAATTACCACTAATTTTTACTAATTACCACTAATTATTACTAATTACCGCTATTTAGAGCTAATTATTGCTATTTAGAACAAAATACTACTAAATACTGCTAAATACTACTATTTATTTCTATTTATTACTAATTATTACTATTAAATAATATTTATTACTATTTACTCAACCAGGTCCAGCCATGGGTTCAACAAACCAATCCCATGATCCTCAATTTATTGAAGAAAAAATAACGAGTCCATAGTATAAAAGAGAGAGGTGAAGTCAATCATCAGAAGACAGCAATGATACAAAGATCATTTCCCAGGATCTCCACTAGAACCCATGTTCTAAGGATATATGCCCATCCCCTTAGGGTATTGGCCTCTCTTCCATGTCTTTGGCAGTGGAGTATGATCCTCATCAGATGATGACCCTGTGGATTCCTATAAATGTTCTAAATATCCAAGACATGTGACTGAATATCATCTCATAATTCAAACAAAATCCACCCTCAAACTTAATTGCAAGTGGTCTCTGAATGGCTAAATAGTCTTCACATCTGAACACAATCGGCCCCATCATTTTTAAGGTTACCTCCAAATATAGAAAAAACCAAACAATAGATTCATTTTTAAACAATAAAATCTAATTTTCCCCTTCCTGATCACATAAACATGTTACATTCATGTTCTTCTTTCATGCATAGATGCATTCTTCAGCTAATGCCTTTCCAAAATTCTCATAGGCCTTCTTCATGAGATCGAATAAGTTGGAAATAAAATTCCAATCTTTCTACTTGTAGTCATCAACTGTTGGGGAAATATATGATTTCTTAGGAAGTACCATTTGAAATCCTTCCCTATCCATAATTGCCTTCTTGCTTTTGGATTTCTTATCACTCACCATGTGTGAGGATCCATTCATAGATGTAGAACTACCAAACATTATTTGTTGTGGAGAGGAAACCACTATATTACCCTTTCCATTACAATTCACATAAAGAAGGGCTCTTTCTAGAGACAGTTCTTCATCAACCTCTATTTGAATTCTAGACTCAGAACCATATTTTTCATCAGTTTTTATTTATGCCCTTAATCATTTGGGGGTACCATGAGCTTGTTCATCAAGCTTCAAGAAATCACCATCCATAAGAGTTTGACAAAGAGTATTTACATCAAAAGAGGCTTAATTGAACCTTCTTGCAATGGGATTCATAGGAATATCAGATGGCACCCCAGCCCAAGTCGCATCAGCTATAGCATGCTCATGAATTCTAACGCCATTAGGAGAGCTAGACCTTCTTATTCCATTTGTTCTTTCATCCGGCATGTGAGAGACCAACTATATAGTTTTAACTAGGAACACACCATCCCTATATGAGACAATGTTCTGCTAAATGATAACAATCCCATGTCCATTATCTGCACCATACATGGTCTCACCAGTATCTAAGCATCAACTGTGTTCCCACACCATGATAGAAGCATTCACATTATTTAATTTCTCAAGCCTCACATTCTTAAAACATTTAGATTCCTCATGCCCACGCGTAGAACAAAAAAGACATCTAACATCTCTTCTATAGTTTGATAAATCATGACTAATTAACATGAATTTCATATAAAAAACTGGCATTCATTCATATTCAATTTTCATCACAAATTCAACTGAATTGATAGAAAGGAAAACCTTATCAACAAGCATAGAACCAAGATCAACTTTCACCAGAAAGTGGGAAAATAGATATACTGAGCAATTTCAGCTTCTTTGTCCAATTTTTTAGGAAGCCCAATTTCATGAACAATGTCATATAAAATATTTTCATTCCGAAAAATCCAATTTAATCTAGATTCTTGCATCCATACATGGATAGAATATTTGAAAATCTCCTCATGGTTTCATCTCTTGTCCCACTCCCTGATGTGCATCATGCCTGGCATAAGTGAAATCGATCTACACCCCCAAGCCTTCATCTTCAGATCATCAGAAGGGAAAAGGAGGTGATAAAATCCCCGACCCATCGAAACACATTTCCAATTTTCTAAAACCCAAACTTCATAGATTCTCACAAATAGTTCATCCAAATCCCATGATATAGAACCACACAGTAAAAAAATTTGGCCAATTATGGAAGGCTTATTGAGGTGCATCTATTCCGTAATTTCCTATGAGTCTACTTTATCATGAGCTACATTACCCTTGTGATGTATCAGACTAGGAGTTGCATCCTTATAGAAAAAGAATGAACCACTAACCAGTGTTGATCTGCCCTGGGGCACGCTAAAATTACCCAATCTAGATGATGGGTGGAACCACACCCCATCATGGCAGAGGTTCATCTCAACCTGCATAGATCGGCCCTGAACTGCGCTCAAACCGTGTGTGGGGAGATTGCATGAGTCAAGATGTGCACCATCACAACATGGAATTGATTCTACCAGAACCTAAGGTACGATCAACTGGACCAATCTAAATGTGGGGTTTTATAACCAAGACGCACGCCATCACGGCAAGAAGATGGAACCACTGGCGCGGATATGCCCAGAATCAGTGAGTCAACCCCGTCACGATGAGGGTTTACTATAGTTGACTCCAAGCTACCTGAATCACCCGTGAGTTCTCCGAAACAGATGCATTGAGCTTGTGCGAGTTGAAACATCTGATGTGAATGAAGAACTCTACAATTTAAATACAAAATACATCCCAACAAGGGATTCTCATTATATTCCATCGTTCTTTTGAGAGTAAATATCTTTAGAAAATCTCATCTTTACTCTTTATTAGTATTTATTAGTATTTTGTATTATTTATTACATTTTATTACTATTTATTACTTTTTGTTATTAATTATTACTAATTATTAATAATTATTACTATGTATTACTATTCATTACTATTTATTACTAATTATTACTAAATATTATTATTTGTTACTATTTATTACTATTTATTAATAATTATTACTAATTATTAGTAATTATTTATATTATTTAATAATTAAAAATAATAATTTCTATTTGTTACTATTTATTAATATTTATTACTATTTATTAATAATTATTACTAATTAGTACTAATTATTTAAAATTATTAAAAAAATTACGAATTAGTACAAATTATTACTAATTATTAATAACTATTACTAATTATTTCTATTTATTTTTATTTATTTATTTTTATTTCTATTTAATACTAGTAAATACTATTATTTGTTACTATTGATTACTATTGATTACTATTTATTACTAATTATTTCTAATAATTTCTATTTATTACTATTTAAAACTATTTACTACTATTTATTACTATTTATTACTAATTATTACTAATTGTTCCTAATTGTCAATAAATATTATTAATTATTAATAATTATTACTAATTATCACAAATTATTACTTGTTATTAATAATTATTAATACTTATTTCTAATTATTACTATATATTACTAATTATTTCTATTTATTACTAATTATTTCTATTTATTTCTATTTATTTATATTTATTTCTTTGTATTACTATTTATTAATAATTATTACTAGTTATCACAAACTATCACTAAGGAACATCAATTTTTATAAATGTATAACAATTTATTACTCATAATTACTAATTACATATAATTAAAATAAATTATTACAAATTAAAACTATTTAATTTCAATTAAAAACATTAATGCAAATTATAACTAAATAGTTTCAAAAATCATTTCAAAAAACAAATTATTTTTAATTAAATCTAGCTACTGCTAATCAATAATAATTATTACAAATACTAAATAAATTAAATTAAAAAAAATAAAATATATATAAATACCATTAAACTGAATGTTTGGGTGCATGCAAAACATGAATGTTGATCCCTTGTAAAGTTTCAAACTCTAGAAAATTTAAAGAATGAAATTTCAGAGCATAGAGGGTGAGAGAAGTTTAGAAAAGTTTAGAATGAAAAAAATCAGAGGGATCTATATAGGTCAGATCATTTGTTATGGGAATATCATCGCAAATTGCAGTATTTGCAACGGGACACATCACAAATAGTTTCGCGATTATTAATTTAGGTGGTTGTAGAAAATAGTTTTTTTGAGTGCACCCATCTCAAATACTATCATGCCGACACATTATTTGTGATGGCTCTTCACAAATATTTTTTTATATGGTAGGACCCATCACAAACAGTTCAATGGTTATAAATTTAGGCAGCGGTAAAATACATTATTTTTTACCTGACCTATCGAAAATACTTTCATGACGTAAAATATTTATGATAGACCATCGCAAATAATTTCTTGTCGACATATTATTTCACTACTACAACTTGGCGTTTTATCAGCACTAAAAACCAACATTAGCAGCACTAGAAAAGCACTAATAAAGGGGTTCCTTTATCATCGCATTCTTTAGCGCTGATAATATGGTCCTTTATCAGCGCTCAAAAAAGCGCTGATAAAGGCACCTTCCCCTGTACCTACAGAACTAGCACCTGCACACCTGTACAAACCAGCACCTGCACAACTGCACAAAACTGTACCTGCACACCTGTACAAAATAGCACCCGTACACAATATTTTGAGAAACAATGCTATATATATTCACTTAACATCATGAATACAAAAAACACACTACTATATACATTTCAAACAATGTTTTACATGGTTACAATTACAATTATCCAACAACAGTTATAAACATTAATGTTTCATCCTTTGATATCCATGACCCTCTCTCAAAAATTGTCATCCACAATATTTTTTACAGAAAAAAGAATCTAAAGTCAAGGAAAAAAATTCACATATATAAGAATAAAATATTATGTTAGTAATACAATAATGAAATAAATTAAAACATTAATATTAAAGAATACATTAATATGGAAATGTGAAACTAAAATATGGAAATGATAAACTCAAATGTTTTCATTCTGATAACAATTAAAGGGAATAATGTAAAATCAATATCTTTTTGGATGATTTATCTCATTTAATAAATACAGATTTTTTATCTAATGAAAAGCATTACCGGTCACACCGTGTGTCGGATTGAGTTCCGATCGATTTTTACACCTCACAAATGACTAATGTATCATTTTTCAAAAGTATCAAAACAATCCGAATGTGTTTGCTCTGTTTTTCGTATGTCACTTGAGTTTTTTTATAAATTTATTGTCAATTTCAAACAGATATCAGACACTTTTAGTCATACCGATCACACCGTGCATCGGATTGAGGTGTGGTTTATTCATAAACGTAAAAAATGACTCATGGATTGTTGTCCTAATGTATCAAAACAATATAAACAAGTTTGCTCAGTTTTCTATTTGTTAGTAGTTTTGTTTTCTAAAGTTAATGCCAATTGGAAACTGATATCAGACACTTTTAGCCATACTGATCACACGGTGCAACGAATTACGATGTGGTAAATTTGTACACGTCCAAAATGACTCATGGATTGTTTTCCTAAAGTATCAAAACAGTCTGAACACACTTGATGAGTTTTCCGTATGTCACTTGTGTTGTTTTCTAAATTTAATGTCAATTTCAAACAGATATCAGACACTTTTAGCCATAATGGTCACACCATGCATTGGATTAAGGTGAGGTCAGTTATTATACTTCACAAATGACTCATGGATCATTTTCCAAAAGTATCAAAACAATTAAGATGTGTTTTCTGTGTTTTCCGTATGTCACCTATGTTTTTTCCTAAAGTTAATGTCAATTTCAAACTGATATCAAGCACTTTTAGCCATACCAGTCACACCGTGCATTAGATCGAGGTGTGGTCAATTTTTGCACCTCATAAATGACACATGGATTGTTTCCCAAAATTATCAAAATAATACGAATGCGTTTTCTTGGCTTTTTTATGTCATTTTTGTTGTTTTCTAAACTTAATGTCAATTTCAAACTATTTACAGTAAATTTTAGCCATACTAGTCACATCTTACGTTGAATTGAGGAGAAGGAGATTCATATACATCACAAATGACTCAAGGATCTCTATCATAAAGTATCAAAACAATCTGAACGCATTTGCTCGGTATTCCGTATGTTAGTAGTGTTGTTTTCTAAAGTTAATGTCAATTTCAAACTGATATCAGACACTTTTAGCCATACCGGTCTCACCATGTGTCGCATTGAGGTATGGTCATTTCTTACACCTCAAAAATGACTCATGGGTCGTTGTCCTAATGTATCAAAACAATATAAATGCATTTTCTCAATATTCCGTATGTCAGTAGTGTTGTTTTCTAAAGTTAATGTCAATTTCAAACTGATATCAGACACTTTTAGCCATACTGGTCACACTGTGCATCAGATTGAGTTATGATCGATTTGTACACATTAAAAATGACTCATGGATCGTTTTCCTAAAGTATCAAAATAATCCGAACACATTTTCTTTGTTTTACATATGTCACTTGTGTTGTTTTCTAAATTTTATGTCAATTTTTAACTGATATCAGACACTTTTAGCCATACTAGTCACACCGTGAGTCCGATCAAGGTGTGTTTGATTCTTAGACATCAAAAATGACTCATATATCATTGTCCTAAAGTATCAGAACATTCCAAATTCATTTTCTCGGTTTTCTGTATGTCACTTGTGTTGTTTTCTAAAGTTAATGTCAATTTGAATCTGATATCAGGCACTTTCAGCCATATTAGTCACACCGTGAATCGGATCAAGGTACGGTCAATTCTTACACCTCAAAAAATACTAATGGATCGTTTTCCTAAAGTATAAAAATAATCCGAACGCATTTTCTCAGATTTTCATATGTCACTTGTGTTTTTTTCTAAAGTTAATGTCAATTTCAAACAGATATCATAAACTTTTAGCCATACCTGTCTCACCGTATGTCGGATTGACATTAAGTTGATTCATACACATCACAAATGACTCATGGATCGTTGTATTAATGTATCAAAACAATCCGAATGTGTTTGATTAGTTTTCCGTATGTCACTTGTATTGTTTTCAAAAGATTATGTCAATTTGAAACTGATATCAGAAACATTTAGCCATACCGGTCAGACCATGCGTCGGATTGAGGAGAGGTTCATTCCAACACATCACAAATGACTCATGTATCATTTCCCTGAAGTATCAAAACAACCCAAATGTGTTTTTTCGGTATTCTGTATATTGGTATTGCTGTTTTATAAAGCTAATGTCAATTTGAAACTGATATCAGACACTTTTAGCCATACCGGTCACACCGTGCATCGGATTGAGGTGAGGTCAATTCGCAAACCTCAAAAATGACTAAAGGATCATTTTCCCAAAGTATCAAAACAATCCAAACATGTTTTCTCAATTTTTCATATGTCACTTGAGTTTTTTTCTATAGTTAATTTCAATTTTAAACTGATATCATACACTTTTATCCATACCGGTCACACTGTGGATCGGATTGAGATGTGGTTGATTTTTACACATCACAAATCACTCATGGATTGTTGTATTAATGTATCAAAATAACCCGAATGCATTTTATCGGTATTCCTTATGTTAGTAGTGTTTTTTTCTAAAGCTAATGACAATTTCAAACTGATATCAGACACTTTTAGCAATACTGGTCAGACTATGCATCAGATTGAAGTGCGATCAATTCGTACACATTACAAATGACTCCTGAATCGTTTTCCTAAAGTATCAAAACAATACAAATGCATTTTCATGATCTTTTTCAAACTTGATAATCTCTTTCACGCCTTCTTCATACTCTTTTTTCAACAAATTGTCATTCATCCATTCTTTATTTATATTCATCCTATATAAAATCAAAAGGATGGGTATATAGGTTAGGGGAGAAGGAATATGAGTATAATTTAGTTAAAGAACTAGATACTTCAAAAATGGTGGGGGCGTTCTCATTAAGAGAAAATCTTGTGTGGTTCTTGGGATTCATCCATTCTCTTCCTCTCTTAAATCCCCCCTAGTGAGGGGTGGTTCTTGGGAGTTTTTTATAGTGTATTAGTGAGTTCATCTCGCATACTTCCTCCATTACTATTATCCTTTATTTCCCTATGATTTGGGTTGATTTTAACTAGGATTTGTGTGATGGTTTCACTATATCATCTTCAAATAAATTCAGATGATGTAGATTTTTTTTATTGGCTAGAGGTTATCCTCGTATGATGAACGCACCATGTTTTGTGTGATTTAGGTTGTGTTGTGTTTCCCAGTGAGTTTTTAAAGATTATTCCTAATTATTTTATGTTGAATAATTAATTATAAGTTTCTATAATTAATTTTTTGGGAATTGTGCCTTGGGATTGGGTCTCAATCATCAGTACAATATTTGATAAGGCATGTATAGTCTTGGTTGAGGATGAGTTGATCTTGTTGAGGGGTTACTCCATTTTTTGATGTAGGTGGACCCTATAATACAAAACTATGTTCCAATTTATGTATGCTTGTGCATTCATGCATGAGTATATGTGTTCCAGTGAAAGGGATATAAATCAATAGCAACCTAGGTAAATATGTTGGGTGTTTTTGATCCACCAAGAGATAGAGTAAGGGTTCATATTGAATGTTTGTGGTTTTGTGATCATCCAGAGATTTTTTCTCCATTGAGGGGAGTTTTCTAGTTGTTTTTATGAGAGTATCAGGTTTGTTATGAGATTTTTATAGACTTGTTACGTTTTTAAGGCTATTTGAGTAGGTATTAGAGTCTTATGACTAAAGAAGATGGATAATATAGTTTTATATATCACGTATGATGGGTAACACCCTCTTAAAGATATATAAGAGTCATGGTGTGTGGGATGAGTATTATATTTCAAATAGGGATTGGTGAAGTGTGACATAGAGGATTTCCTCCTTATAATTGCATTAATAGATCTCCCTCCACTCCTGGACACCTCACTCATGGACCATCACGACCCGTCCTCGGGGCCCGTGCCGTGACTACCCAAAGCCCGCCTTCCATAGGCCAGGGGCTGGTGACTAGCACCAAGGCGTCATTCCTGGTAATAAGGGAAGGCATTTCATTTATAATGTAAACAAACACCTCAGAGCAAGAAAGCAGTAGAAGTAAACACTAAGTAAAAACTGGGTACAACAGTAAGTGCGGAAAAGTAAGTGGGCCAGTATACAAACCCAAACTGAAAGTAAAGTACAATTGGAAAGGGAAAAACAACAACTGATAAGTAAATCTGCAATTCTGAGCTTTCCACTGGAAATCCCACCTGAAGGGTGGGTACAGATAGCCTCCACTGCTCCTCGGGTCCAGCCGACCGCTCTGAGTACATCTCGCCCAGTGGTCCACCTCCAGGTACCGTCCTGCTCCGCAAGCCTCAACCACGATCAGCACTGTCCATCGTCTGCAACCAACAAAACGTAGTGCGGGCATAGCCCGTTCAGGAGTGAGTATAAGCTACTCAATAGGAACCTCGAGACCCCCGAAGGTCTCCCAGAATCCAAAAAGGATAATCCACAAAGGAAAGATACAATCACGAAGTAACATCCGACACTGCTTAGGTATATGCCCGTACATATACCTAAGTCATCAATTCTCATTCAGCTCCAACATCTGAACCCAAGTACAACCCAGTCCACACAGGAAAGCAAAACGTAAATCCACACAGGATAGCACAACACGATCCACATAGGAAAGCAAAACATGATTCATCCCACACAGGTATACTTCTTTGTATGACGATAGAGATGATCATATATATCCACTGATTCATCTAAGACGTCGGACCCACAAAGGGTCAAAAGGTACTAACCCCCGCAATGACCCACAAAGGATATGACCCACACGGTATCGATAGGTAAATAACCCCCGCAATGACCCACAAAGGATATGACCCACACAGGATCGATAGGTAACTAACCCCCGCAAAGACCGACACAGGATCGAACCCACACAGGATCTGTAGGTGCTGGCCCACACAGGACCGCTGAGCGCTGACCCACACAGTATCGGACCCACACAGGATCAGTAGCACTGATCCACAAAGGATCCACACAGTATGGATAGGTAAATAACCCCCGCAATGACCCACAAAGGATATGACCCACACAGGATCGATAGGTAACTAACCCCCGCAAAGACCGACACAGGATCGGACCCACACAGGATCTGTAGGTGATGGCCCACACAGGACCGCTTAGCGCTGACCCACACAGTATCGGATCCACACAGGATCGGTAGCACTAATCCACAAAGGATCGCTGAGTGTTGTAGTCGTCGCCGTCGAATCCACTGAGGATCTCTGTACAGTCGTCGTCGTAGTAGTCGCAGCCAGCTTTAGGGTTCCCGGACACAGCAAGCTCGTTCGGGAGGGTCCGCTCCACGAGCCGAGAGGCTGATACATCAACTGACACATAGTCCAGAGTTGATGTATCCAAAAGTTCTATATCGTCAACAAGAACTCAACGTCGCAGATGACGCGTCAATCGGACGCCCGGTCTGAGAGTTATTGGCTTTTTCGTCCCAGGGGCCCGGTTGATTTTTAAGTCAAAACCAACCCGACCGTACTCCACCTGCATCCATACCTCGGGCGAGGTATGCCAAAAGATCTTTCTCAATAAAATGAATCCATCAATGTCGACGGCATGTCGATCGGACGTCCGGAGCTCAAGTTATGGGTGTTTCCGCTCCGAGGGCCCGGTTAGTTTTGTGTACGAACAACCCCGGCCGAACCCAACGTATTCCGAAACCTTGAGTGTAATATACCGAAATGCCCGTCTCGATCTAAGGATCACATCTCAACTGACGGTGCATCGATCGGAGTCCCATAGCTCATGTTATGGGCAAAAGACCAAAAAGGATCTGCAAACGGGGGGTCTGGGCTCGGACCGACCAGACCCAACCCCCCTGGGTCGGCCCGAACCGGGTCGACCCGACCCGTATGGCACGGCCCGGTCTCCAGGAGGCTCGGCCGTAACGGTTGAGCAGTGTGCAAGGGGGGCACCACACCCTTGAATGGACTGTGGCCCCACGTGGAGGCCTCCTCTCGCCATCGGACGCGGCCGGGGTGCCGCATCCTGCCTTCGTCAGTCCCGCGCAGTCGCGGGTTAGCTGGCCTACCGCCGCGGCTGAAGTCGCGGTGGTTCTTCCCGGCAGCACGCCGGGCGCCACCGCCTCTCGCCGCCGGCGCCGCCGTGCCGGTGCGGCGTGCTGGCGGGTTGCTCCGCAGACCACTAGACGACTTCTGGTGGTCGGAAATTCACTTTTTCTTTGCCAAAGGCCCTCCCGGGGTCCGTCCTTCACTGCGAGGACATCACATCGTTCGTGCTTATTGTTTTGTCGGCGTCCGCCATTTCGCACACCAAGAACGAAAGGGGCGGTGGGTTCAGACTTGTTCATTGGTCCGCACCCACCGCGTTAGCGATTTTAAAATATCTCACAACAAAATTTTAATCAAACGCTGCGGGTATAAATCACAAGGATTTAAATGAATCAAACACCTACCTCATCGTAGTCGTAGAACGTGAGTTCTTCGCGGAATTGACCGTCGTAGAAGAAGAGGAGCATCGCATCGCGGAAGGGGCGTCATGTCATCGCGGTACACGGCGTCGCGTCGACGATCTCCGAGGGTTAAAGAAAACACACAGATTTAATTGCACCATTTAAACCCATGTTGAGGATAAAATCCACAAAGGAAATTAAAAGATCTGTAATCCCCTACCTCAATCGGTTGATGGTTGAAGATTGTCGTAGGGAAGGATCGTCGTAGAAGAAACGTCAATGAAGGAGGGTTGTCGGTGTTCTTCGTGTTCTTCCGCGTTCTTCACGTTCTTCGCATTCTTCGCGAAGGAGGATGAAGAACTTAGAATTTCTGTCAATCCTCTCAACAAGCCACCCACATGTGTTGGTCTTATTTTATTCCTATTCCAACAAACGAAAAAACAAAGTTAAGAAACGAACCATTAATTCGGTGAATTAATGGTAACGACTCAAGTGCCCAATTAAAAGGGGTGTTATGAATTTAAGAAAATGTACCGGTTGACTTTATTTAAAAGAGGTTTTCGCGGGTGCGTTACTTAGAGGAAAAGAAACAATGGGGCTAGTGCGGGCCCCACCTCACAAATATCCTACCAAGTAGGTAAGATATTTTTGGCTTCCACCCTATTCGCTTAACTTAGCTTAAGTGGATTTAAGTTGCTTTAATTGGGTTTAAGTGAAATAAAATAAAGTTGTCGCACCACTTTATGTTATTTCATAACTTAACCCCAAAAACTAAAAACCACACCCGAGAAAACGCAACTCCGGAAAAGGAATTTCTAAGCAAATACCGGTGCTGCGATTCCATCGGTGCCCTCAGAATTCAATTCCGAGCACCGGTTCAAAAGTTAGGAAAACTTGATCGTTCGTTCACTGAACGTACCCGAGGCAAACTTCGTAAAATGATTCCGGGCACACCGGACCTCAGAATCAGGTGCCGTCAGAAACTGAGTTCCTTTAAAATTCCAAAGATAATTAAGAAAAATATTTCCTTTAATTTTACGGGTCTTTACATCACTCCCACCTCAGGGCTTTACATCCCCGTAAAGATACAACATAAACTAGGGAAACAAAAGTGGGTATTGAGAACGCATCTGAGACTCCCGCTCCCAAGTTCTCTCCGGTAGGATCTCATGCTGCCATCTGATGCACACTAGATGAATCCACCATCCACATAGGACCTGCTCTTGTCGATCTTCGATCTCCACCTGGACCTCCGCAAATTTCACCCCATCATCAACGTCCAACTCCCCATTGTCAATGATATGTGTCGGGTCGTGCGCGTATATCCTCAGATGATATACGTGGAAGACGTCGTGCACCCGGTGCAACTGAGGTGGTAGAGCCAGGCGATAAGCCACCTCACCAATCCTGCTGAGAACCTGGAATGGTCCGATGAAGCGTGGAGACAACTTGCCGCCTCGGCCAAATCTCCGTAAACCACGTCGAGGTGAGACACGCAAGAAGACGTGGTCGCCATCCTCAAACTCTAGTGGCCTCCGGCTTCTGTCAGAATAAGACTTCTGCCAACATTGAGTTGTCCTCATCTGCTCCTGGATGACCTGGACCTTCTCCGTCGTGGCCTGGACCATCTCTGGTCCCACAAGTGCTGACTCCCCAGGGTCTCTCCAGCACAGCGGTGATCTTCAAGGTCGGTCGTACAACGCCTCGTATGGTTCCATCCCGATGGTGGAGTGGTAGCTACTGTTGTACGCAAACTCCACCAAAGGTAGGTGGTCCTCCCAGCTGTGACCAAAGTCAAGGACACATGCGCGGAGCATGTCCTCAAGAGTCTGAATGGTCCTCTCCGTCTGACCATCCGTCTGAGGGTGAAAGGCGGTGCTCAAATGTAGCTGTGTCCCGAACGCCTCCTTCAAACCCTTCCAAATCAGAGAAGTAAAGCAAGAATCTCAATCGGAGACGATAGATGATGGCACACCGTGAAGCTATACAATCTCATGAATGTAGAGGCGCCCCAAGCTCTCCGCTGAGCCCTACTCTTTGATGGGTAAGAAGTGTGCCGACTTGGTGAGTCGGTCGACAATCACCCAAATGGAGTCATGACCTCTAGAAGTGCGTGGATGTCAAGTCACGAAGTCCATATATATCTCATCCCACTTCCACTATGGGACCTCCAAGGGTTGTACCAAGCCTGCTGGTACCTGGTGCTTTGCCTTCACCTGCTGGCAGGTGAGGCATCGAGAAACGAACTCAGCCACAACCTTCTTCATGCCCGGCCACCAGTGTTGTCATCTCAGATCCTGGTACATCTTCACCACTCTAGGATGTACCACTAAATAAGAAGTGTGAAACTCTCTCAGCACCTCCTCCCGTAAAGCAACTGGTACCAAGGTACATCCTCTAAAGAGGATGTCATACTCTACTCCAAAGGAGAAACCATCAGGTGCATGTCCTGAGGATATCTGTGCATGCCGCGTCTCAAAGTTAGTGTCCTCACGTTGTGCCTCTCTGACCTGCTGCAGTAGTGGAGGGGTGACTGTGAGAGACTGAAGGAATACTACCCCATCTCTATCCATGAAGGATATCTACAAAGCGGCTAGTTGCTCTGTCGCCTCCTCAAGTAGCTGAATGGTCGTCCTCCTGCTGAGAGCATCGGCTACCACGTTCCCCTTTTCAGGAGTATAGACTATATCAAAGTCATAGTCCTGGAGGAACTCGAGTCATCACCGCTATCTCAGGTTCAAGTCTTTTTGAGAGAATGTGTACCGGAGACTCTGATGGTCAGAAAAGTCTGTAAAGTGCTCGCCCATTAGGTAGTGTCGCCAAGTCTTCCGAGTGAAGACCACTGCTGCAAACTCCAGGTCATGGGTAGCATAGTCTTTCTGATGCAGCCTCAACTGATGTGATGCATAGGAGATCACCACCTGCTCCTGCATCAGGACACATCCGAGTCTGGTCCCTGATGCATCGCAGTAGACTACGTACCCTACTCCCTCCTCAGGCAACCTCAAGATAGGGGCACTGGTCAATCTCTGTCTCAGCTCCTGGAAGCTCTGCTGACATCTGTCTGACCACACAAAGGGTTTCCCCTTCTTCGTAAGAGCTGAGAGTGGTGCCACAACTCTGGAGAAGTCTGGCACAAATCTCCAGTAGTATCCAGCTAATCCCAAGAAACTCCGCACCTCAGTCACGCTCCGGGGTGGCTCCCAAGCTAGCACTGCCTCGATCTTCGCAGGATCCCCCGCAACTCCCGCCTCGGAGATGACGTGTCCCAAGAAGTGAACCTCACGTATCCAGAACTGACACTTCGAGAGCTTTCCATAAATCTGGTTCTCTCTGAGTGTGTCCAGTACAACTCGCAAGTGGTAGGCGTGCTCCTCCTCAGTCGTTGAGTATATCAAAATGTCGTCGATGAAGACCACGACAAATCGATCGAGGTATGGATGAATGATCCTGTTCATGAGTCCCATGAACATCGATGGAGAATTGGTTATGCTGAATGGAATAACCAAGAACTCATAGTGGCCATACCGACATCTGAAGGCCATCTTCTGCACGTCCTCGTCCCGAACTCTGAGCTGATGATAGCTTGACCTGAGGTCTATCTTCGAGAACCACCATGCTCCCTTGAGATGATCGAAGAGGTCATCAATCCTCGGTAGAGGATACTTGTTCCTCACTGTCACCTGGTTTGGGAGATGATAGTCGACACAAAGTCGCAAGCTCCCGTCTGCCTTCTTGGCAAACAAAATCGGGGAAGCCCAGGGTGAAACACTGGGTCAGATAAAACCATTGCCTTGTAAGTCCTCCAACTGTACCCGTAGCTCTCAAAGCTCAGAGGGGGACATCTGATATGCTGGAGTGGATATCGGGGCTATCCCGGGGTACAGATCAATATAAAAGTCTACCTCTCTGCGAGGAGGTAGTCCTAGAACGTCGTCGGGAAAGACGTCTGTATACTGATCCACCACTGCAGGAAAACTACGACTTCGCACGTCAACTACTCCTAGGATGAGGCTATCCAACTGATGAGTGATGGGTTGTCCTCTCCTTTGTGGAAGTCCATCCTGTACTGTGAAGGTTCCCTTCTTGCCGGTGAAGGTGAACCTGCTCCCGTCGGTGCGTACACATCGCACCTTGCGCCTAATACAGTCAATCTAAGCATGGACTGTAGATAACCAATCCATGCCCTAGATGAAGTCGTAAGGCCTCGACGCCGCTACAAGAAGATCCCAGTAGAAGCTCTCGCCTCCTAGAGTAACCTCACACTACCAGCACCAGTGCGTATTCGTCGAGTCTGCTCCCGTAGGAGTCTCTAGTCGTAAGGATCGAGCCAACGGCTCTATCGGAATCTCCGAGCTCCGAACAAGGGTAGTGGCTATAAAAGAGTGACTCGCTCCTGTGTCTATAAGAACTGTAGAAAGGGTGGAATACACACAGATTGTACCTCAAATAATCTCGGGCGCACCATGGTCATAGGCCTCCGCTTCCTAGAGTTGTGCCTGTCTCTGCCCGCCAGCTTCCTATGACCGGGGAGGTCCTCCTGGTAGTGGTGGTGGTAGAGCCTCAAAGTGTCACCCACCACCTGCTGCTCGGCCAGCTCCTCTGCCTTGTCCGCCTGCTCCCTGTGGACCGCCACGGTCGACCCTCTGCCTCTGCCTGGGTGGCCCCTCAACCATCTGCTGCTCCTCGGCATGGTGGGTCGGGCAGTCACGAGCCATGTGACCCTGTCCGCTGCATGTGTAGCACTGCCTGTCTCTAGAATGATTGGCTCCGCAATGTGTTCTGCGCACTGCTGAGCCAGTGTTCTGAGGTCATCTGCGTGTGGGTCTATTCTACCTGGACCCATGAGTCATCCGTCAACTGCCCGCTGCAGAAGACTCTGCTACGTACCACCCCACGGGAGGTCTCACTGCTGATGAAGGCTCAGCAAGAAAGCTCTCGATCAAAAGGGCTCGCTCTAGTACTCCTGCCTAGGTCGGAATGCTGAGAGAGATCAGTGATGCCTTGATATCATGCCTCAATCCCTGCTCGAAGGTCCGGGCCCAGAAGAAGGGGTCCAGTACCATGTCTGTCGAGCAGCGCGATAGATCGATAAATCTCGCCCAGTATTGGGCGACCATCAAGTTACCCTACCGCAGCTGAAGAAGCTCCTGGATGCACACCGCATGGAGGGTGACCAGGAGGAACTCTGAGTGGAAGAGCCTCTCAAAGTCTGACCAGAGAATAGATGCCTCATCCTGCACCTGGAGCATCAAGATCCACCATCGGCCCACTGCCGCGTGCAGTAGGCTTGCTGGGAGGATCACCATGAGGTCTGCTGGTGTCCTCACTAACCAAAAAACATGTACCACTACCTCTAGCCTGTCCTCGGCTGCCTAGGGGTCCATCTCCCCGTGGAACCTGGGCAGTCGCTGGCGCTGGAACTCATGCAGTGCACTAAGGCGACGTGCATCGTCAACGGCTGGGGCTGGAAGCATCGGTTGCTCGGCGAGTAGAGGTACTGTCGGTGCCTCAGCTATCAAAGGACCCTGTGTCGAGGCCTCGTCGCTCGGTGGGCTGTCGTCACGCTCAACTCTCGAAACCCTAGCTGGCTGCCGTCGTGGGGCCATCCTAAAAAGGAAACAGGTGTGGCATGGTCAGAACAGTATACCTGGTGAGCTGACACAAAGTAATCACAAATAAAACTTGAAACACACACATGCAATCAATGTTTTCATGTATTAAGTCGGAAATCAGAATTCAGGGTCCTGGTGTACGGATACGTCGGCCGCCGTACCAACACTGGACTCCATGGACTGATAAGCACACCCAATATGCTTAACACTATTGATTCACATAGAAAAAGATCAGAGTCTCATGTTCTGCGGTAGAACCGAACTCCTCTGATACCAATTTGTCACGACCTGTCCTCAGGGCCTGTGTCGTGACTGCCCCAAGCCCACCTTCCATAGGCCAGGGGCTGGCGACTTGCACCAAGGCGTAATTCCCAGTAAAAAGGGAATTCATTTCCTTTGTAATGTAAACAAACACCTCAGAGCAAGAAAGCAGTAGAAGTAAACACTTCGTAAAAACTGGGTACAACAGTAAGTGAGGAAAAGTAAGTGGGCCAGTATACAAACCCAAACTGAAAGTAAAGTACAACTGGAGAGGGAAAAATAGCAACTGAAAATTAAATCTGCAACGCCAAGCTATCCACTGGAAATCCCACCTGAAGGGTGGGTACAGATAGCCTCCACTGCTCCTCGGGTCTAGCCGACCGCTCTGAGTACGTCTCGCCCAGTTGTCCACCTCCAGGTACCATCCTGCTCCGCAAGCCTCAACTACGATCAGCGTTGTTTGTCGTCTGCAACCAACACAACGTAGTGCGGGCATAGCCCATGCAGGGGTGAGTATAAGCTACTCAGTAGGGACCCTGAGACCCCCGAATGTCTCCTAGAATCTACAAAGTATAATCCACAAAGGAAAGATACAATCACAAAGTAACATCTGACACTACTTAGGTATATGCCCATACATATACCTAAGACATCAATTCTCGTTCGGCTCCAAGATCTGAGCCCAAGTACAACCCATTCCACACAGGAAAGAAAAATGTAAATCCAAATAGGATAGCACAACACGATCCACATAGGAAATCAAAACAGGATTCAGCTCACACATGTATACTTCTTTGTATAACGATATAGATGATGAGATATATCCACTGATTCATCTAAGTCGTCAGACCCACAATGGATCGAAAGGTACTAACCCCTGCAATGACCCACAAAGGATCTGACCCACACAGGATCGATAGGTAACTAACCCCCACAATGACCCACAAAGGATCTGACCCACACAGGATCGATAGGTAACTAACCCCCGCAAAGACCCACACAGGATCAGACCCACATAGGATCTGTAGGCGCTGGCCCACACAGGACCGCTGAGCACTGACCCACATAGGATCAGACCCACACATGATCGGTAGCACTGATCCACAAAGGATCGCTGAGTGTTGTAGTCGTCGTCGTCGAATCCACTGAGGATCTCTGTACAGTCGTCGTCATAGTAGTCGCAGCCAGCTCTAGGGTTCCCGCACACAGCAAGCTCGTTCGGGAGGGTCCGCTCCACGAGCCGAGAGGCTGATAAATCAACTGACACATAGTCTAGAGTTGATGTATTCATAAGTTCTGTATCGTCAACAAGAACTCAACATCGCGGACGGCGTGTCAATCAGACGCCCGGTCTGAGGGTTATTGGTTTTTTCGTCCCAGGGGCCCGGTTGGTTTTTAAGTCAAAACAAACCCGACCATACTCCACCTGCGTCCAAACCTCGGGCGGGGTAAGCCAAAAGATCTGTCTCACTAAGAGGAATCCATCAAAGTCGACGGCACATCGGTCGGACGTCCAAAGCTCAAGTTATGGGTGTTTCTGCTCCGAGGGCCCGGTTGGTTTCGTATACGAACCAACCCGGCCAAAACCAAAATTTTCCGAAACCTTGAGTGTAATATACCGAAACGACTGTCTCAATCCAAGGATCGCATCGCAACTGACAGTGTGTCGATCGGAGGCCCGTAGCTCAAGTTATGAGCAAAAGACCGAAAAGGATCCGGAAATGGGGGCTCTGGGCCCGGACCGACCCGGCCCAACCCCCCCTGGGTCGGTCCGAACTGGGTCGACCCGACCCGGATGGCATGGCCCGGCCCGGCCGGCGCGGCGCGGTTCGGCCCGGTTGCCAGGCGGCTCAGCCGTAATGGCCGAGCAGTGCGCAAGGGGGCGCCGCCCACTTGAATGGTCTGCGGCCCTGCGTGGGGGCCGCATCTCACCAACGGACGCGGCCGGGGTTCCGCATCCCGCCTTCGCCAGTCTCGCGCGGTCGCGGGTCGGCCGGCCAGTTGCCGCGGCTGAAGCCACGGCGGTTCTTCCCGGCAGTGCGCCGGGCGCCAGCGGGTTGCTCCGCGGACCACCAGACGAGTTCCGGTGGTCGGAAATTCACGCCGTCTTCGCCAAAGGCCCTCCCGGGGTCCGCCCTTCACTTCGAGGAACTCACATCGTCTGTGTGGCTGGTTTTTTCGACGTCCACCGTTTCGCACCCCATGAACGAAAGGGGCGGTGGGTTCAGACTTGTTCATTGGTCCGCACCCACCGCGTTAGCTGTTTTAAAATATATCGCAACAAAAGTTTAATCAAACGCCGCAGGTATAAATCACAAGGATTTAAATGAATCAAACCCCTACCTCGTCGTAGTCGTCGACCATGAGTTCTTCGCGTAATTGACCGTCGCAGAAGAAGAGGATCGTCATGTCGCGGAAGGGGCGTCGCGTCGTCGTGGTACACGGCGTCACGTCGACGATCTCCGAGGGTTAATGATAACACACAGATTTAATTGCACCATTTAAACCCATGTTGAGGATAAAATACACAAAGGAAATTAAAAGATCTGTAATCCCCTACCTCAATCGGTAGATGATCGAAGATTGTCGCGGGGAAGGATCGTCGCGGAAGAAACATCGCGGAAGGAGGGTCATCGGCGTTCTTCGCGTTCTTTCGCTTTCTTCGCGTTCTTTGCGTTCTTCGCGAAGGAGGATGAAGAACTTAGAATTTCTGTCAATCCTCTCAACAAGCCACCCACATCTGTTGGTCTTATTTTATTCTTATGCCAACAAACGAAAAAACAAAGTTAAGAAACGAACCATTAATTCGGTGAATTAATGGTAACGAATTAACTGCCCAATTAAAAGGGGCATTAAGAATTTAAGAAAACGCACCAGTTGACTTTATTTAAAAGTGGTTTTCGCGGGTGCATTACTTAGAGGAAAAGAAACGGTGGGGCTTGTGTGGTCCCCACCTCACAAATATCGGACCAAGTGGGTAGGATATTTTTGGTTTCCACCATATCTTCTTAACTTAGCTTAAGTGGTGTTAAGTTGATTTAAGTGGGTTTAAGTGAAATAAAATAAAGTTATCGCACCACTTTATTTTATTTCTTACCTTAACCCCAAAAAACTAAAAACCACACCCGAGAAAACGCAACTCCAGAAAAAGAATTTCTAAGCAAATACTGATGCTGCAATTCCATCGGTGCCCTCGGAATTCGATTTCGAGCACCAGTTTAAAATTTAGGAAAACCCGCTCGTTCGTTCACTGAACGTACCCGAGACAAACTTCGGAAAATGATTCTGGGCACACCGGGCCTCTGAATCAGGTGCCGTCAGAAATTGCGTTTTTGTAAAATTCCAAAGAAAATTAAGAAAAGAATTTCCTTGAATTTTACGGGTCTTGACATGGACACCCCCATGGACACACCCCCTCCATCCCCTCCTGGACACCCTCGCACCTGGACACCCCCTCCCTCTTGGACACACCCCCTCCTGGACACCCTACTCATGGAAACCCCCATGGGCACACCCCTCCCTCCCCTCCTAGATTCCCTCACACCTAGACACCCCCTCCCTCTTGGACACACCCCCTCCTGGACACCCCCCTACTCTTACACACCCCCTCCCTTCTAGACACCCCCTATCCACACTACCGACCAGTGTAGTCCAATGACTTATGCTTTACGAGAAAGAAAAATCATATCTAAAACCATTATTCATAACCTAAGGATATAAAACATAATAAATGGTTATCATATATTCTCAATAATTGTAATCAAGGGAGATATCAATGATCATATATGGATAACATTAGTAGGAATTCACCTTCATACTATTTGTGTACAATCATCCATCAGGTATGTTTCCCATTCATTTCTAAACACATCTATATTATCTCTTGAATATGAGTTTTTGTGACAGTCATGGTAGTACTGAAAATATATAAACAAAAAGGATTAATTAATATTTTAAATGAACTCGTAATTATTTTCGAAAATACCTCGTCAGGGATGCTAGTTTGTTGATGAAATACGATCTCTTTAATAAATTTACAACCATAATTACCACAGACTTTTCTTTTTGTTTGTTTTGGACGCTATAGAAAAATCAACAACAATATGTAATTTGTTTTGATATGTGTTTGGATATTGCAATGCTATTATATATACCCGAATACTTTTCCAGTTGTAGATCTTGTTGGCTTGCTCATCCTTATGCCTTGGATTCATTCCATGCATTAGACGATATTGATGAACTTACCTATTATAACAGAATCCTCATTAAAATATAACATAAATTATATAACTAGATATTTAGTTTTAAAATGTTGTATCTAGTGTATTAAAAATTAACAAATGCCCTTATGTGTGGTCGGTTTTTTGGATATCCATGCGCTGAATCCAGAAAATAAATCTTTAGAGTTTCCAAATTGACTGTAATCAGAATCCAATGCTCCATAAAAATAAAAAAAAGGAATAAGTAAAGAAAGAAATTCAAATATAGTTGATATCATTAAATTTTAGAGTTTTACCCCTGCATCTTTGGTATTAAAAAGATTTTGTCATCCGTAATTTTGTTTTCAAATGACTTGAGCAGGGATGACATTATTGCAGCCTCTTTATCAGAATCTATTTCTTCTTTTGAATCTGTGGTGTGAGGACTAACGAGTCCAAATTTTTGTTCATGCAGATATCCCTTCAATTTGTTTTCATATATATGCCTGCAAAAAATATAAAATGTATTTAGTCATAATTATCAGAGTATATCAGCTTTTTTAAAATCAAATCATGAAAACTTACCTCATGTATACATTTACAACTGATGTTTCTAGCCATTCATGCATGAGGATTTCATTTGCATTTTCAACACTAATGAAATCAGATGTTTCCTCTCCATACATATTTTTTTCAAAATCTACTTTGTGAGCATTGATGTCTATCAACTTTGTATCCACATGAACCTGTAATGATATTAACTATGGATATAGAACGGGCGGGTTGAAGGTGCTCTCAGTAGACCATTTCAATTGGTTGGTTGATCCTTGAGATAGTTTTGATATGATATTTCATTTCGCCCTCTTATATTTTTAGTTCTATAATAATATTCATTGGTTCAGACCTTTTTTCATTAAATGTTAATGGTCCATCTTGAAAAATAAATTGAAAATGGGTACCTCCTTATCGAAATGTTTTTTTCAAGAATTGACATCCATGCGATGAATGTTCCAACAGCTTGTTCAACCATACGATTGTTGTCATCGTCATTTGGAATAGGTAGCTCGGAACTTGTCTCATTAGCTACGTTAATTGACACTCTGAAATGATCTGTTGGAAGTTGTCTGTTGTGTAGCATGTCATTCTGCATATTGAACACTGTATCCCTCACTACAATGCAATAGGTGGGAGTTGATAGATATAAATCACATTCATTTTCACCCTGTAGAATATTAGTATAGGAAAGGTATCAGTGTCTATGTGAATAACAATTCACAGAAACAATTATTAAAAAATTTATTACCTTAGATACGTTGGGTTTTTTTGGGGAATGGCTTGCCTTAAAGCTGTTGGGGGTGGGGCGGGATCGTCACGTGTGGGTTGTTGTTGAGTTGTTTTTCTCTTTTCCTCTCCCCCATAAATGTTTCTATCATCTCTATCTGGTATTGTAATTCTTCTTGAAAAATAGCTAATTTTTCATATAGTTTTTCAATTTTTCATTTTGATCATCCTCTTGTTTTTGTTTTTGAAAATATGTTCGGGGTGTCACTCCCAAACATGCACCTCCGACGCGACCATACTGGTCTGGTTCCTTCAATGCTTCTGAAAGTATGTCTGCATCTGGTGAAGGTATTGTTGATTCCTATGACTATGTGAGATAGAAAATATAGAAAAATAAGTATTCATTATAATGTAATATTGATTTAAAACAAATCAAATTTTATTATGTCATACTTACACATGTTTCCCATACTTTTGTGTGCTTTCATCTATCGGTATCCTCTCTTTATTTACACGATCCTCCTTCCATAGCACATGGCGTGGGAGGGATATGGATTTTGATCTTGATTCATCAATCTGCATATAAACAAAGAAACATGGTTATGGTGTTTTTTTATGTCACATATAAGTAGTATAGTATATTTAAAAGATGTTCCAATTTTTTCTCAAGTTAAGCGTACCCCATCCTTGCTTTATGGTAAGGGTACGCTGGTTCTACAACACGTTTTTTTTCAGCACTCAGTTGTTGTTTCATAAAAACGGTCAATCAAAGTGAGGAATACAAGCAACTTCAAACAATGTATTACCCCACACAATGTGCCTAAAAGGTTTTCTCCCCACGACAGTTGCTAAATGTGTCCCACGGTCCTTGGGATATCAAATGTGCATAAAGAGTAGGTGGGTGTGGCTTGATTTTCCCTTCAGCATCTTTAAGATGATATTTCATTAACATTGTGTGGAAACCTCTATGAATCCTTCCTATAACTCTTAATACATATTCATTATGCGAGGCATCTACTATAAATGCACTCTATAATGGATGATGAAGACAAGTTCAATGTTTTGGTATTTTATTTTAATAAATTTAAAAAATGATATCATAATGTTACCGTAATCTCATCCCACATTAGTGTCTTAAGACCGATGACAACATGGTTCTATGACTGTACATCAATCGGAACGCGTTGCCAAGTGAAAATTCCAATGTAGCTACTAAAGATGGCTTTGTTGGGGTTAACATGTTGGCCTCTCTTATTCCATCCCACCTAAAATTTGATGCCTTTTTCTTTTCCCTTAGGGATTTTGGCTAACACTGTCAATCTACGGCACTCTTTTTTTTCACTTTTAGGGTTTCATTTCCTACCATTTCCTCAGAAGTATCATCAATATGATTCTCCGGAGCACTAGCATCAGCATTGGGACCAGCAGCAACAGGTTGAAAAACCTGTTGTACCTCAGCACTGGGACCAGCAATAACAGGTTGAGAAACTTGTTATTTCTCTGCACTGGGACCACCATAGGCTGGTTGAGAAACCTATTGTTGCTCTGCACTAGGACCACCAGCAGGTCGTTGAGATACCTTTTCTGCCTCAGGATTGGGCGCATCAGTAGGTGCAGAAGTCATTATATGTAGAACTTGTTTAAAATTTAATTTAGATTACATAAAAGCAGCAGTGGACAGATAATAACATAACGTAACACAATGTATATTACAATAACAAAATAACCTATTTATTGTACTCTCTCTTTTTATTTAAAAGCTTAAAAGATTTCACTTCTCTATCGACTATGTAAATCCTTCCATTGTGGTCTCCTCTGACATACAAAATTCTATCTACATTAGGACCACTACGAAATGATTGTGAATTCCCTATAAAAGGGCCATCCCTTGTTGAACTTTCATCTGACCCTTCAGTTGTTTTGGCCGATAAGAAAACAATTGAACAATTTCGGTTTGCATGGTATGGAACATAAAATACTTGTAATCTAACAACCCAAGATTTTATAAGATATATTATTTTTAATTTCTTTCATATCTTCTATTGTACGATACACTAAGATTATCTTGCACTATATGCAACACCATATTAGCTTGCGGTATACGCAACATTATTCTTGGATCGTGTTACACACAATTTCAAGTTTGTTTGATAGTTGTTATTCTACGCAACATTGAGTGTGTATGTGTGTGTTTATATATATATATATATATATTAAATGTATAAATGAAATATGGTTGTATTTTGTTATATGCAACAACAAAGGAGTCGTGCACTACACGCAACCCTGATTTGGCTTGTATTACATGCAATCGTGACCTTCCTCGATAGCGTGTGTTGTACGCAATATCGGGTTTCACTAAACAACAATATATTGTTATAATATTTTTATGGACTAGCCGTTATGAATAGTATTTACTAAATTTTGAATTTTATAACATTTTTATTCATCTTACATATTTTCTAGAACATGGTATGAGAACAAAATAAATATTTCGGGTAAAATAAGTATTTTTCCAAAAATGCAGTTTTGCCGCCTTTTGATGGCGCACCCACTTTAAATCTATTTTTTGACATGTTTATAAGTTAAATTTCAAAAAATAAAATTCGTCATTGGATTCAGGATATAAAATTTTAATTTGGAAAAAGTTTTGATATTTTTCTGATAACTTTCATATTTTAATGAATAGTAAAAACACACTATATTTTAAATAAAAACAACTTTTTTCATCGTAATAATTTATAAGGCAAAATTATAATATTGAATGGTTTTAAAGTATAAATAGAATATATTTTTACCATTTAATATAATTTATGTCATTATAATTGTTTTCAACTTGAATTCGTAGGTTAAATCAATTAAATCTTTTGCAGTGTTTTAAACAAAAACTCGTTTTCTTTCGACAACGGGATTAATATTAATTTAATTTCTACAACTTTTGTGTATTGAATTTGGAAAAATGGATTCTATATTTGGAATCAGTGGGTCCAAATTATGTTAATAAGCTACTTTGTATTTTTGGGCATTATGAATAGTAACTACGGTAAATTTTATTTACCATAGTTAAAGGTAAATCGGGTAATTAAGGGTAAATATAAGATTATACAATTACCCTAACACCAGAAAAAAAATCTATTGGATGGCTAAAAGTCGACACATATCATCTAAGGGTCGGATTAGATTCATTTGATGGACTTTTTACAATAAAAATAATTTAATTATTATTAAAACCAAAGAAAGTGACAACATGTCACTCTCTTAAATATTATAAGTATATTAATTTTAATTTAGTGATAAACTTCATGAATCTTCAAACATGAATTGTCTCTAGAAATGTAATAAAATTATCTACATCATATGAATTTATTTATATTTTTTAGGGATTAAATATTTATCATTAATTGTGACACAATAGTGATGCAGAAATTGTTTATCTAGTGAAAAATCAAGAATATAGTTTTTTATTAAACATATAGTGACCCTAAAAGGCACAAAACCCAGACCAAAACTTATTTTCCATGTAACTTTAAACCATAATCATCCAATAGTCGAATATTTGACCATTTGGAGCCTTATAAAAGCGATTATGACACTTATTTTATTTTATTTTAAATGATGCCAACGTTGTCACCTTCATAATTTAATAAATATAACAATTTAATTATTGTGATTTTAAGATGATAAATTCTAGTAAAAGTATTATTGTGTAAGGTAATATATTTATCTTCATCATAGGATTTTATTTTTAATTTTTATGCAACAAATAAGTATATTAAATAATTATACAACAATGTTGTAGTAATTATTTTATTAAGAGATAAACAAAATAAATTGTTTTAAAAATAATAAAATAAATATTATATGAACTATTTAATGTGATACACTAATTTTTTAGAAACTTATGACCTTTTATTAATCTATTAAAGCTTTTATTTTGAACATATCTTCTGTATATATTTTATTTAAATTCAAATAAGTGAATAGTGTTAAAATTGACAATATTGTTATTTTATAAAAATAAGATATCATAAAATTGTTTAAAAATCAACAAAAGTATTTAAAAATTATAAATTTAAATTTATATGGTCTAAAATGTTACAAAGTATCAAATTATGGAAAATTCACAACAAATAAGTAATTATTTTTTATAATTTAAAATTTATAATATTATTACCACAAATAAAATTAAATTGATTAAATAAGGATAAATCAAGTTGATATTGTTTAAAATAAATTCCTAACATGACTAAATTTTATTGGTTGATGATATTACATCGCTATCGCATCTAATATTTGAATATGAGTCATTTTTTGAGGTTTTTAAGAGGGTTTAGATTTATTATAAATTAATATTTTTAAGATTTCCAAAGGTGCCCCTATCCTCCCTTATAAAAGGGCACCTACTCCCTCTCATATTTACACAACTTTGAGCCTTAATTCTCTGCCAAACCCTGCACATTTACCTTATCAACTTCCTTAGAAATATTCTTGAGGTTATGGTCTTCTTCAAAGACCAATTTTAGTGCCCTAAGAGGAGATTTCAAAGAGGCGTGTCGAAGAAGAGGTAATATCTGTTACCGATTCTTTCAAATTTATTTCTTCTTCTATTTCCTCTTATTTAGTTGTTTCATTATGAAGTGATAACATCAGTATCACTAATATATTGGTATGTTATTATAAATATGAAACAACCCTATTTCACCTTCTATCCATCCTACGGAAAACAAAATCACCGCGCGTGCGTACGTATGAAATACCATCTCCACGCCGTGGTGTAATCTGTTTTTCCACCAACACCTTACATGGATGGGTATAATGGTGTAAAGAATAACTATATATGGTTATTATAACATAATACTTATTCTGATATATTATACTATCCACTCCAATTATATTCAATAAGTATGCGAACGATATCATCGCTTGTGCATACGTACGGACTACCGTCTCTACGACGCGATGAGATTCATTCTCCATGTTAACCATAAATGAATGATCATAAAGTTTATATAATGAATAATAATGAAATATATGAAATAATAATGCTACTGTATTTATTTATATATATATATGTCATCTATTTACATTCATTCAATTCCATAAGGAAACGAAAACAACGTTCATGCGTACGTACGGGCTATCGTCTCCATGAACGGTGTATTTCATTCCTTTTATCGATCTATAATATATATTTATATGATGAATATATATTATATATAAATCATTTCTTACATTCTGGAATTATTTAAATCAGAATATAAGTAATAATATCAAGAACCACTAGTCGAAACACATACGATAAATGAAATGATTTTACCCAAAACGCTGCTTTAACATGGAATTTACAAAAGAACGGGTAATATAAAGTCATAAGTGAAACATATATGATATCATAACAATGAATATGATTATTTAATAAGTCAATGAAATTATTTAAATCATTATACAGGATTTTCGGATCAATACGAAGCATATCAGACCTAAGTTAAGGGATAATTATTCCAATCTCATTATTATCTGTGATTGTTTATTCGCAAGTATTTACTGGGGTTATTTTTATCATCCATGTCCATATATTCTCAAAATGTTTTCATAAAATTTTTACCTTTCTTCCACGTATGTTTAAAGTCATTTTTACCCTTTTTTACTTTTACCACATTATATGGAAGGAATCTTTCTTTTGTTCACCATACAAGGTACTTTTTAACTTTTCAGACAAAAGTACGAGAAGAATGCTTTTTTAACTTATACAGCATGAAAGGATTTTTAAGGTTTCATAACGCCTTCTTTTCATGAAGCTTACTCTACAAGATTTAATGACTATTTTCAAAAAAATCCTTTTCATTTAAAATTTCATGGCATTTTGTGAAAGGAAAATGATTTTGAATAAGAAAAGACATTTTCCTCAAGAATTCATTTCAAGTGTTTTATCAAAAACCATTTTCCATCTAAGATGAAATTATTTCATATGTGTATGTTTCAAGTATAATGTCTCTATGATTTACATGGTTTCACTTTTCTTATGAGGAAATATCCATTTTTTTATATATAGATTTTGTGATGATGGGATGATGTTTATGAAACCCATTTTATTCTTTGGGTTATGATGAAGTTTTTATGTTTATTTTGTGTCACAAGTAAGAATGATTTCATTATGAGATGGGTGGGACCTATATCTTCCTCCAATTCATTGGGTAAAGATTTATATCTCATGAGATAGACATGGCTGGAATGGTAAGTTAATCCGGTTCAGTGTTACGGGACTGAAACGAGGAGTGAACTCAATTCAAAAAGGGACTTTGTCCACTAAGATGGTCATGGCAGTAATGTCTTGGATACTATGGAAATAATAACATGTGTTGAATGGTTTAAAAAATTATATGTTTTATTCCCATTATATTTTATCATGGTTGATGTTTCATTATGATATATGCCTTACGTACTTCCACGATTTATGTCTTTGATCAAGTTTTTGATGTTTAAATTTCAGGTTCACGTTTTTGCTTTCAAATATTTATGGATTGTTTTTTGTTCTCTATGTTTGCCCTTACTGAGCATTTGAGCTCACCCTTTTTATGTTTTATTTTCCCCATGAAATAAATAAAGGTTTTAGGTAAAGAAACAAAAAGGGGAATATCGTTATGGGAGTTGTTGAAGAACTTTCAACGTGATTAGAAGATTATATTCCATGTTTCCAAAGACACTATACTATTATGATCCTTGTGTGTCTGTTTTTTTATTTATTAAGTATTCTGCAAAAGTAATGTAATGTCCATGTATGTCAAGCTTTGGGCCTCTAAATGTACTGCCTGTGATGCCATTATAAATGATTCCTCTTGCTCCCCTTCCTTTCTGAAATCAATATTCACGAATCCTAATTCATCTATTTTAACATCACTCATGTTATCAACACACATTAATTGAAAAGTAGACACTTTGAATTTCGTATAATCCAACTCCCATATTCTGTTGATGATGCCAATGTATGACATATTCACATAAATTGGATTTTTTTTCTTAGCACCAGAAACATGCATCGCCTCAACCACAAGTGTAACCCCATTATTCTTCCTGGTATTGTCTTCATCATGTTCATTCGTACAGAATGTATAACCATTAACTTCATAAGCATTGTAAGATAATACATACATACTTGCTCCTCCAGCTAGCCATCGAAATCATTCTGAAATTGAGTCTGGATTTTCATCTAACTCGTTCAAAATATGGTCTTGAAACCATCTTATAAACTTTTTATTATGTGTATCTGATATCCATTTTTCAGCCCTAGATGGATTCAAATGCCTAATAATTTCTTTGTGGGATTGAACATATGGGTCAATGTCAAAACTGTTATGAAAAACGTAAAGGTGAGCCTGCTCCCGATCTGTAATATTGATTGTGACAACATCTCTTCCAAAAATTACATCACCCTCAACATGCTCAGTGTGACGAGATTTTAGTAGGCCAACGTTTTCCACACCAGATAGGTATTCGGTACAAAATTCAATGGCTTCCTCCAAAATATATTGCTCCACAATACAACCCTCTGGCTGAATTCAATTTTTGACATACCCTTTCAAAATCATCATATACAGTCCAATGGGGTACATCCATTTATAATGTACAGGACCACATATTCTAATCTCTCTCACCAAATGAACCATCAAATGAACCATCATATCAAAAAATGTCGGTGGAAAGAACATTTCTAGTTCACATAATATGATGAAAATTTCTCTATCCATAGTTGGCAATTTTTCTGGGTCTTTAACATTGCTGTATATAGCTTTGAAGAAGAAATAGAGATTCGTTAATGTATGGTGGACATTCTTGGGATAAATTCAATGTAAAGATATAGAAATTAGATCTTGCATCAAAACATGGTATTCATGTGATTTTAGACCCTTTAATTTCAAATCTCTCATTGACACGATGTTCTTGATATTTGATGAATACCCCTCTAGAACCTTTATGTCATTCAAGAAGTTTCAAAATTTATATCTCTCATGCCTGGAGGAGTGCAAGCCGGAGGAGGAATAAATTTTTGTTTTTCACCCTTCTCTAGTGCTAACTCTTCTTGTATTCCCATCTCAACCATGTCCAATATAGCCTTAATTCCATCCTTTGTTTTTCCGGGTGCATTTAGCAATGTGTCGATAACACTATCACATACATTTTTTTCAATATGCATATCATCATGAAAATTTATGACATGCAGACAATTCCAGTATGGTAAATCAAAAAAACTGATCTCTTTTTCCAACCAGGTTTTTTAAGGTTTTTCAAAAACGGTTTACCAAAAGTAGTGTCCAAATATTTTACCTTCTCAAACAATTGATCACCTACTAGTGGATATAGTGTTGTACATTCTTCAAAACTTCTGTCGAATGATGTCATCCAAGATCGGAACTTATGCTGTCGGGGTAGAAATCTGAGATGTCCTAAAAACACGGTTTTCGACGAATGTTTCAACCTAATTGACTGTGTACCTTGTTCGCAAATGGGACACCCTTGAGTTACTTTAATGCTATATCCTGAAAAAATTCCCTAAGCAGGAAAGTCATTTATCATCCCGTACAACCTGGCTTTCAAAGTGATATCTTATTTATGGTAAACATCATAAAACGTAACACCTGAATCCCACAATATTTTCAAATCCTCGATCAATGGAGCCAAATAAATTTCAATATCATTACCTAGTTGTTTTGGCCCTGATATAAGAATAGATAACATGATGTATTTTTGTTTCATGCATAACCATGGTGGTAAGTTATAATTTAACAACATAACCGACCATGTACTGTGACTACTTCTTTGAAAACCAAAAGGATTCACCCCATTTGTAGATAACACCAGACGAGGGTTTCTCAGCTTGTTTCCAAATTAAGGATACTCGTGATCAATTCTCTTCCACTAAAGAGAGTATTCAATGTGACATAGTTTCCCATCAATAATTCTTGTATCTGCATTCCATGTCAATTGTCCTGAAGTCTCCTTACTTCCATATAGGCGTCTAAACCGTGGAATGATTAGAAAGTCCCAAACAACTTTTGTAGGACTAGAATCATCTTTCATGTATTGAGAAGCACCACACAATGGGAATTCTATAAGTGATTGGTGGTCCTTGAGAAATAATATATAGTCATTCGGGTAGGAATGTATTCTTTCAGAGATCACACCCATCGATTGTAGCATTCATTTGGCATCCTATGTTCGGATTGGGAGTTCATTATCTTCTGGGAGCATGTACTTCAGGAGAGTAAGTAGTTCCGTAAAACAGGCATCACTCCACCCATTTCTTGCATTCAAATTATACAGCTTCAGTACGGCTGATAGTGCTTCATATTTAGTGCAACCAACATACAATGGAATTTTTTCACAACACTTTAACTTCTCAAACAATTTTGGGCAATCACGAAGTTCATCTTCAACTGTCCTTGTCATTTCCTCAATACAATCTTCATCATCATTCACATCTGTAATCACACCCTCCATACGATTTTCTTCACTGTTCACACTTGTAATCATATAAGATCTTCCATAAACGTTGTGTTATCTGATCAACTACCTATATTCATTTTCCCCATGTTTATTCCAACATGTATAACTTTGATCTATTCCGTGATAGATCAGGTGTTCTTCCAACTCCTCGGAACTAATTTTTCTTGAATAACAGTAGCGTAAACATGGACAAAGGATTTGAGAATGGTCTCATGCATGATCTCCTACAAAGTTGATAAACTCTTTCATGCCATCTTCATACTCTTTTTTCAACCGATTGGCATTTATCCATTCTTTATTCATATTCATCATCATTATGGGTTCGATATCGAACTTAACTAATATAATTTTTTAAACAATCAAGTAGCATTGTTTGTGTTTTATAAAAAAATCATGGTACAAATGCCTCTACAATGAAATAGAGGCACCTGCCCCAAAATATGTGTAAGTACTTGAAATCTATCTATATATGGGGGATTGTGCCTTGTCTTTTGTATATCTCCATAGATTACCAAAAACCTATACATGGAGGACTCTTCACCGAAACATGGGTGAGTACCATACTACATATTTTCTCCAAACATCTCACTTTTCACTCGTCAACTCTCAAGAAGAGTGAAGATAATTAAAATATCCAAACCACATCGTGTGCAATTTCCAATGAATAAGGAAATCATAATATTGTGATCTACATGAAACTATATTTATAATGGGATACTCATACATGAAATATTATCATCTAAGTGAAAAATAAATAATAATAATGAAATTAACATAGCATACAATTTGTTCAATAGATACACAATGTGTAGGGTTCTCAGTCAAGGTTGGTTGTATACTACCATTTCTAAACTCATGTGAAATCCTTATACATGGTGTGTCTAGTAGTGCGAACATCGTCTATAGATAAGATACTTGATTTTATTTGACATATATCAAATTAATTCCAAGTTATTCTTACAAATACTACATGATGCCTTTAAAAATACATGACATATAGAACAACTTGAGTTAAGACATGTACTTTAGAAACAAAATGAGTCACTTCACCAGCAATAGATCACATTTTTGTGGAATACACGGTGTGTAGTCCTTACATGACCACTAAGGGTGTATAGTCTATACACATAAAGTTTCTATGGTATTTATACATTGTGTGAGTGAAGTAAAACACATATCATATGGTTCTACCATTATTTCGTGGCTTGTACATGGTTTCATGCTGAAGTATATGTCTTAGATATACATTGTCTATGACCTACATTCACATGACATGTAACATTTAAAATAAAACTTATTCCATGTTTGAGTAAGAAGATGAGTCATGCGGTGTAAATTTTGGAGATAACTATTGTCTGGTATTAAAATCTATATGAAATCCATGTATGGTGAACCATGTCACATTTAACAAGACTATATACCATGTATTTTAAAAATATATAAAATCTGAAAACATCATCTTCACACCATAAAGTGTCTCATAGAGTCCTCTATAAGTGGTTTTTTAGGATTCAGTGGAATTGCACTAGTAAAAAAGTTGTGGTGCCATTGTAATGGGTAAATTTTGGATTGATATTCATTGGTGGAAGAACTACAACATGGAAAAAATGGCATATCAATCATGCCAACAACCGTAACACCATACCAAAACACAATCGTTCTCACAATCACAACACCATACAAACCAAACAATCATAATTCTAGATTTTACAAAGCATCCCTTATTCAATTTTGTTTGTTAATTCAGGGGTTATCACAGAAGTTTTATCATCCTGGGGTGTTCATTCATAAGTAAAGTAAATGTAAATTACCAATTTTTATATTCAAATGTTCAACAAGAACCAACTAACATGAAATTCATTTAGTGTGCAAACAAGGACCACCAACGACAACGATTTTCAGCAGGGCGTTTAGCCCATACATTTCACATTATATCAATCAATATCAAACAGTTATAACATGTGAACAAGAGGAAACCAATGAGTAACAGGAGAAAACTAGCCCGAAGGTGTCATTAAGCATGCGGCAGAGGTGCGTTCGTGGCAGAGGAGAGGCGCACAACAGAGAAGATTTCTAACTGAAAAGAAAACATAAAATAGGGGAAACCCATGAGAATAAAATAATATAATACCAAGTACACCATTTACCACATACCACAAACCCCAAGAACCCACTAAAACTGAAATCAACCCACGCCATGGTTAAATGCACCTTAAGATAACAGGAAATTATAGAACCCACCTTCAATAGAATGAGTTCAACGGACTTTTTAAAATATAAAATAAGAACATACAATGGGTAAGCCATGACCGATAGGTCCTCCTTACTAGGTATAATCCTCATGTTTATTCTAGATAGCATATCTAAAATGAGTAATCCATGATCAACCCTCTATTATCACACCGTTCATGACACATACTTCTTAATCACATGACTTTAAAATTCATGGAACAATATTTTCAAACAACCTTAAACTATTTTCCTTAAACTAGATGTTCCCATGCTTTAAATTCTTGCCAAATATATGACCCCCATGATCCAAAGGAATACATCAACTATTTGGAGAACTCAAAACTAGGTTGATGACATGATGGTAAGGGGGTACCACTAACACAGTACCGTCCCTACTATTGAAGTTTCATATGAGTGTCTTTCTGTGTTGAAGCCTCACAACACACCCCATTATAGGGAAACAATAATAAAGCAAGTGGAACCTACCACCACCATTAATTTATTCAACATTATATCCCTAGAGATTGATATTCATTATATTCCTTATCTTAGGAAGGTGGATCAAGAAGTCATCCGGGACCTCAACTCAGTTCAAGGGCCACCTAGTAGGTCTCCTAATAATCGCCACTATTGCCAACATCATGTGACCACTAACCCATAGAAGCCTGTTTATGGAACTACAATGCAGACCCCTTCCCTAATCTCTTAGATCCAAGAATCTATGAGATCTCTCTAGGAATTAAAATCTATTTACCATAGAGAGAAAGTTCATATCCCTATTTCCCCATGATAAGTTTCCCAAAACAACAAGTGGTATCTAGTGATTAGGATCATATCCCTATTCAAACTCAATAAGCCTACCTTTACATCTTGACTAAAATTAGGGGGAATTCACATATTTCCAATTGGGCACCCCAAGTACTCTTTTCCAATCTAAACATCACACCATTCCAAAACTCACCACATGTTCACCAGTTACCCAACATTATTCCAAAACCAATGGAATATACCCATGCTTCATTACCCTAAACCCATCCATCTAGGTTCAATAGTGATGGTCACATTAAAACCATCCTATAAATCAATAGGGTTAGGAATCCAAATGATCATGTTTCTCAACCCAGTCATAACACCAAAACTAAAGAATAGAGAGTGTTTCCCTTATACAAATCCAATGCATGACCATTCCTTCGCTATCAACATGATAACACCTAATATGCATCAATACCTCCTGTCAAAGAATCTACCCTAGATTTATGTATCTAAGGTATTCATAACACCAAGATAATCCCACTCATTAGTCTCACCCAACCACCAAAACCCACTAACTCGCTACCATCCTGAGTCACATGCTAATGACCATTAGGATCTCACACAAACCCCTTACATCAGTTCTTACACAATCCTTATCCCATGGGTGCCACTCTTATCCCCACCTCAAAACGCACATCACCTAGTGAACAAAACCAACCACTTACTATAGGTTCTCACACACGCATATACTTATCATCATTAAATACTAATAGCCAAGGGAACCAACTATGGGAATTACACATAACAATGTTTATGTTCAATCAATCGTACCCACTTTTGGGCTAGACATAGACCCACAAGGGTCATAAGTAATCATAACTCAACATAACATATCATAACTGTTAGTGTCACTACTCAAACTGAAAATGCAGAATGATAGCATCCCGATATCTAAAATAACCTGCAATACAAGGGTCTCACCACCTGGGCTCTCACTCGTACCCCAACTACCCATACATAGGATCAAATCACTTATAAAAAATTATAAGTCATCATAATCATTCAAGGATCATCATTTCTCATTTATATTAACCCAATAAAGGGAAAAATACTCCTACACTGACCAGTGGTGGTGGAGGCTTCGACGGCGGAGGCAGCATCGACGGAGGTAGTGGCAGTCACGGCGGTCGCAATGGCGGAGGTAGCGGTGGTCACAGTGGAGGAGAAAAACCCAACGGCAGCGGCGGAGGAGAAAAAACCAATGGCGGCGGCGGAGGAGGAGGAGTAAAATGAGGGGGAGGATGAGGAGGATGAGGAAGACGAGGACACAGAAGAGGAGGAGGACGAGGAGGAGAGGTCACGGTGGAAGGGGGCCTGGTTCAGCTTCCTTGAAAGCTTGACCCCGTGCGAGAGAGGAGGGCATGTTAGGGTTATTAAATAGAAACCGTTGGAACCTTTATCAGCGCCCATTGAAAGCGCTAATAAAGGTATGTTTTATCAGTGCTAAAATAAAAGCAGTGATAAAACATAAATTTACCATCGCTAAAATAAAAGCGCTGATGAAACATAAATTTATCCACGCTGAAAAGGCACTAATAAATTAATGTTTTATCAGAGAATTTATTTTAGCGCTGATAAATATTATAATTTTATATAAATTAAGAATAAAAACATTTATCAGTGCTAGAATAAGCGCTGATAAATGTAACCTTTTATCAGCACTAAAAAAGGAACTAATAAACGGTATACCTTTATCATCGCTTATTTTAGCACTGATAAAGGTTAGATTTATCAACGCTTTTAACTAGTGCTGATAAAGGCATACCCCTTTATCAATGCTTTCTGTTTAGCACTGATAAAGGGAAGCATTTCCCTTGCCCTATTTTGTGGTAGTGTTTTTGATAGGAATTCTCCCCAGTCTCAAATAATAGAAACTCAGGAATAATATTTGCATCGAGGGTTTAATCCCTGTCACAAATACTCTTCCCACACTAACGTGTGCATGGCACTCCAAAGGTATTTGCGACGGACAGTCAAAAATACCTCTATTTTTATAGACAATTTGCGATGGGTCAAAATTACTTTCAAAATTTGTTTTTTTCAACGGATTACTTGAGATGGGCCCTACGCCATTCACTATGGATCCATCGTAAATATTCAAAACTCCCAAAGTGTTAGATGAAATCATGATTCCCAATACATACATGCATTGAATAAAAACAAAAAGAATCATGTGATCAATAAACATCATAATGATATATCATAAAAAACTAATTTATATGATGTATATATCATGATACCTTCTTTTCAATATATGACACGTTAGGTTTAACCTAAGTAATATTTGGTCATTTCTTATTCACATAATTCATAATTATTTACAATTAAAATATGATTTAACCCAAGAACCCCCCCCCCCCCCCAGAGTGTTAAAGTAGGTGCACAGAAAGGTCACACTCTTCGTTCACCAGAATGATGTTTAAGATATATTCGACCAACTCATTTCTATGTTATGACCCCTATATGAATATGTAAAAAAAACCACATTCACTTTTTATGTCCATAGAAAGATGTATTTCAAGGAAAATCACATATTATATTCCTTATGAAAACTATTTGATGTAATCGTATACTTAGACTTATCTGTGGGGTTTTCACAAATGTTCTTTAATCTTAATCTCCAATCATTGACTAAACCAACCTCTACAAAAAACTATTTTTACCCATAAATTCTACATATATATTAAATATTAATATATAAATATGAAATATATTTTAAGAATACATACCTGAGGACTATAGAGGTTTTTTTTCTTTATAGACTATATGTACAATATTATTATTTAATTAATGACCATAAAAATCTCAAAAACAAACTTACATTGTAATCATCATAAACATACCCAATCTAAAATCAGTTATCCTAAATAGGGGAAATAAAACATAAGAAAGGGTGTTCTCAAAGATACAGTAAGGGAAAACATGGTCAAAATCAATTGATGATTGTATAAAAACATAATATAATAATAAAAATATTAGATCATAACCATATACTATTATGTTCTTACCCAATATCTCATAGACCATAAACATGATTCATGGTATAAAAATTGTCCTTTTCAAAAGATATAATTCATATGGTTGAGAAGTATTCATAAAACAATCATGAACCACAAGTTAAAAATGCAAGGATAAAACCATTTCATAAAAGTGTAGCACTAGCCTTGTACTAGAAAACATTTAAGATTAAATTTTTAAAAATCACAACATTACATAATAGTCAATTCACCATCAAAACATGTTTCCCATATCAAAAAATATTTGGAATCAGCACCTATTTCCCTTAATAGATCATTCATTCCTACCTATTTCCAATAATGGATTATGAATCCCTACATGTTTCCAAAAGTATATCAAACATACCTACCAATTTCTAATAGTTGATCGATCCCATAAACTAATTTCCAATAGTTATTTCAAGAGATATAAAGAATTACCCATTAAATTGGTGGGACAAGTAATTTTGAGCCCACCCATTACTTAATGAATATAATACAAATGTTTTCCAACACAAAACAATAACAATGTAATCAAATCATAACTAGTATAAAGTAAATGGGTTTCATAAAAATTCTATAATATCATCATAACAGAACCCATGGAGTATAAATTGGTTTCATAAACACTTCATTGTCATAATCATAAACCATCCAAAGAAGGAAAAATTGTAACAACCCTAACCCTAGTAACCTAGATCCAGTGTCTATTTTATTACATTTTTATAGTTACTTGGGATCTAATATCTAAGGATTAATCAATTTAGTTGTCTTAGATAACCAAATACATACATGACACTCGTTTTACATTGGGAATGAAAAATAATCCTAACTAAGGTAAATATTCTTCATCCTTGAAACTCAATCCATGATTTATTCTTCCGAACCTAGGGAAAGAAAACAACATAATGGTGAGCTCAAATGATCAGTAAGGGTTATGTACTATAAGTATTTTGCATTAAACATTACTGAATATTTTTTTTACATTAAAAATACATTCTCTTAAATTTGAGGGAATTTTTAGGCTTATATTTTTTGAGAAATAAACCATTTATCATACATAAATAAAAAATAAAATACAAAGTTGTAATTTCAGATTGGAATCCACTTTTATTATAATATAAAAATAATAATTTAAGAGATGGTTTCCTTTCAAGGAAAATCTCAATGACTTTCATCTTAAATTCATAATTTCTTATACCAATCTTTAAATCCTGAGACAATAAATTAAAAACGTGGGTTGACAGTCATGGATACAAAAAAGAAGGAGAAACGTTAGTCTAGTGAACACATAATAACTTATATAATGTTTAACTTTATCAAAAAAATTCCTTTGTGCATATGAAATACAATATTTTCAAATTATAAAAAGAACACAAATGTTTCTAAAATAAAATCCTTAAAACCCATAGAAATTAATTAAAACTCTTTTTGGTGACATGGATACTCAAATAAAAAAACCCTTTCAGAAGACTTTAAATGTTAATAACCATATTGAAAAATTCAAACATTGTCAATACCATATTATTTGGAGTGCTATCTAGAAACACCCAAGATTAAATATATTACGGGTATACCTAGAAATATATAGGCCACTACAAGTTATTTTATAATAGGATTACTTAGTACTATCTTGGACACCCAAGGTTGTGCTATAATGTGATTAACTAGTATTGTCTCGGAAAAACCATGTTAAGTTTTAATGGGATTACCCGATGCTATATGGGTGCATCCATTTTCCATGTATGTTTTTCATGTTCCATATAATGAATAAAAAAAATTCTGCTTGTAATTTTTCATCAAAAAGAATTACAAAACTCTTTTAAACTCATAACAAAATGAATTTTGGAAATCTAAATACCCTTTTCTTTTAAAACCCCTTTTTCAATATCATAATACCCTTTTCTTTTGAAAAAATAATTTCTGATACCAAAATATCCCATAGAAGTAAAGGATTGCTATTTGAAGAAAACAAAAAAAATCATGCAAAAGAATATATAAATAAAATAATATTCATGGTGGTGTAAAATTCATTATTATCATGTATGTTAATAATAGAACATCCCTTTTGATCGTTCGGTAAAATTTTCTCTATCAGGCACATAAAAGTATTTCTTTTGAAAACTGTTAAAATAATGAAATAAGATAGATAAAATATTATTTTCTATTATTTTTTCGACATGAAATAATGAAAAAAATTAATTTTAAAACATGGAAATGTAAGAGAAAGATACTATGAGGTAACCATCATTAAAAGATTATTTCCTTAGAGGAAAAGTACATTATAACTTTGGAAACACATTAATTGTAAAACCCATTAAATAATGATATCAAAAAAAATTTAATATCATGATAATAGATAAATTAATAATTTAACATATTAATGGGGTTTTATATACACCTTATAAAATAATTAAGGTTCATAACATCAAGATACGCCTCAATGAAAGGAAATTGAGAGGAAGTCCCCTTCCATGAATCTAAATTATCATAGGTGTATTTATCTTCTTGAATAATATAATTATATCAATTATTAAATTTTTAGAACCTTTTGAATTTTTATTTTTACATTCATTTCACTTATTAACAACATATGTACAATTAATTAGTCAATTATGTCTATGTATGATATTTTTGACCATATTCGGATTAAGTGTCAAAAATGACATTGGTAGGTCAACCATAGTCTAAGGGGTCATTATTTAAACATATAAACAAAAATAATAATGAATTAATAATCATATTTTTACATAAATTGTATTTTCAAAACCAATAATGGAATATGTTTATAAAAAATGAACTAACATTATGATCAGGGAGACAGTAGGTCATACGTATGCATTAGTAATGTTTCCATTTTTCAATGATCATTATTGAAAGTATTAATGAGAGATTTTATCCTTCCATAATTATAATTATATAATAAATATAATATTATATACTTATATATACTTATATATATCATTATTTTTATGTGGTGGTGAAAAAAAATAAGCTTGAAATCACTTTGAGGAGGAAGTAGTCCACACATCTGTGAATGATGTTATCACTTTTTCAATGTGGAAAATGGTAACCTGAAAATAATAAATTTTTTTACAGGAGGATAATAATGTAATGAATATAAAAAATATCTCATTTATATCATATATATTTATTATAGTTACCCTCATTAAATTTTATTTAAAAAGTTATAGAAAACACTCCACCTCGCTCCATGAGGCGGTAGTCCACTGTATAGATGAGCAATGTTTTTGTATCCTCTATGGTTTAAAATGTAAAATGGTATATAATATGTAATGAAAAATAAGTAAATATTAATTATAGATATCATAAATTTTATATATAATTTTTTCCATTATTATTTGCATCCATGAGAGGTGGTAATGGAAAAACAAATGACATCGTTTTTTGAGGCGATATTCCACTATTTTATCAAATTAGGATTCTGTGACCTATTTGATGGAATTGTGTATATTTTTATGTATAAAACATTATATATTGAAATATATTAACATTTAGGATAATTATGTTGTTATAAAATCGCCTTATATGAATAATTTAATTGGGTTGATAATGAAATCAAACAAAAATGCATGTTGACTAACATTACCTTTACTTCGGGTAACTCCTGATGGTTTTCACCAAAATTAATTCATTGATTGGCTATAATAAAAAAATTATACTTATAAGAGGATATTAGGGAAGTGGAGAAGTTATTTTAAAATTTATTTTCCGATAAAAATGGATTTATATGTCTAAAGAGTAGAGAAAAGTTAAATTCTTTTTAAAATTTGGGTGTGTGGAAAACATGTAAATTTTTTGAAAGAGTTAATTAAAGCCACATTTATTCAATGTAAAGCGGAACCAATAATAAACATAACTTCATAATAGAGTTTATAAGGTAAAAATATGGATATAAAATGTTTTATTTACAATTTATAAGGTTATTTTCTCCAATTTTTAATGTTTTACCACTAAGTAAACTCATTTCCCCCTTAATCACTCTGATTTGTTTCAATTATTTTAATGCATAAATTTTATAAAAAAATTATTTGACCTTATTAGAAATTATAAATTATTCTAATTCCAGATATTGAATCCATTTTTCTCTAGTAAATTTATATAACAGGAAAAATTAATTTTAATATTAATCCTAGAGTTGCGGCGAGATGAAAGATTTCTTAGAAGAGTATTTTTTTGAATAGGATACTTCTATATTAACTCAATTAATAATAATAATAATCTTATGAAAATAAATTATCAGTTAATAATATATATTTTATATCTTTAATTTAAATAATTCTCTATTATACATTATTTTAATTTAAAAAAAAGTGAAACATTATCCATTTTAAAATCGTTTTTAGAAAAACCTGTCTTTAAACCCAAAAGAAATACTATATTAAAAACCAATATAAAGTTGAATAAAAATAAATTATGTGGATTAATTATAAATAAATAATACTTAGGATACATTAAAACATATTAAAAAATATTGGGATTATTAAATTATATAATTTAGTAAAAGAAATGTATTTTTTACAAAAGTCAGTATTTTTAACTATTAACAGAAAAATCAATATTTTTCTAAAAATCACAATATTTCAACCAAATTAAATTTCTATAATCTATTATAAAAAATTATATTCAATTTATCATATTAAAATTATAAAATTTATAAATTAATATTTTAAATAAAACCTTATCATAAAGGTGTTTATCAAAAACAATTCCCTTCTTTAAATTAAAAACTACATAACATTTTATTTAAAAATATAAATATGAAATTCATATTAATAAATATGATACTGAATCATTGTATCTTTACCTAGGTTGTTAAATCCTTTAAAATTTTATAAATTCCCTCAGTACAATTTTTTCACTTATCAAAATAGTGGGGATATCTTTCCCTTTATAGCATGTTTATAATATCATGTTACCTATTTAACCATATGGTTTTTACACAAATATTTAACCTAATAAATCTCCATATTTAGAAAAAATTAATCTCTATGGTCAAGATCCAAAAAAATCTCTCTTCATAAAAAATATTCTCTTCCAACTGGACTACTTGAGGGATTGAAACATGATATGGATGAGGCATATATTTCCTTATCGTTGAACCATTAAATGCTATGTGTACCTGAGGTAAAATCAGGGGTAAATAAACGTGAAAGGAAAATGAACCAAAATTATCAAGTATTTTATATGTTCCAATTATTAATATACCAATATTACCATTCTTACCAAAATGAATCACACTATTACCTGGAGAATCTTTGAGAAAGTCATGATCACCTACATCAAAAGAATGATCTTTCCTCTAGTTAACTTCATAACTTTTCTAACCATTATAAGTATTCCACAAGTGTTGTTGGATCATCATCACCGTCATATCCATTTCTTCAACCAAATATAGTCCCATTATCTTCCTTTCTCCAAAATAATCCCATAAAGTGGGTTTCTGACATTTCCTTATATATAATGCCTCAAATGGCGCCATCTGTATAATTGAGTGAAAAATATTATTATAAGAAAACTCAACCAAAGAATGATTAAGGTTCCAGCATCCTTTATAATCCTTTGAACATGAACAAAACATATCTTCCATGGTATAAATAATTTTATGATACTATCAATCACATTGAGGATAAAAATAGGTACTGAAATTTAATTAAATACCCAATGACACCTAAAGTACTTTCAAATATTTAGATGTAAACCTAGGATCATGGTATGATAAATTGGAGATTTGGACTCCATGTAACATCAAAATATACTTTATATATAATCTTGAAATATAATCTAAATACATCATATCTTGAATGGGAAGGATATGTGTAGATTTAGTAAATCGATCAATAATTACCCAAATCGTATTATTACCTTGAGAAGTATTCAACAATCCTTCCATGAAATCCATTAACATATTTTTCCATCACCATTTTAGAATTGGAAAAGAAATTATTATCGCATTCAGTAATAATTCTTCTTCTTTAACTTGCTGACAAGTCAAATAATTCAGGGGGAAGATAGAAATATCAATTTTCATTACATACCATTAGTAACACTCTTGAAGTTCTCTGTACATCTTGTTGCTTTCTAGATGAATGGAAAATGAATAACTATGAGCACCAATCAACAACTCTTTCCACAACTAAAAATCAAAAGAAATATATATTCTTTTTCCAAACCATAAAACATGTTCATCTGCAATATTAAAATCATTAAATTTACATTTCATAATAGATTTTATATTTTCCTAAATTTATTGATCCTCCCAATGATCATTCAAAATTCATTCTGGGAAATTAGAATATACTAAAACTATAATAAATTAATGGTTCCCCTGAATCTACAACATCTAGGAAAAAAAAATTCAAACAATTAATCAATGGTTCACATTCCAAAACAAACAAGGTTGATGTGGCATTATTTAATCGACTCAAAGGATCAATGAAATTGTTTAATTTTCCTGAATTATGTTGAATCATGCACTCAAAATCCATGATGACTTCCATCCACCTAATTTATTTCATGTTCATATTTCTTTTAGTGGATATATACCTCAAAATTTTGTGATCAGAATCTATTTCACTCCTTAATCTATATAAATGATCCCACCAAATTTCTCAATAAAAAATGATAACATCTAATTCAAAATAATTTGTATGGTAATTTAACTCCTGAGGATTCAACTGATGTGAAGCATAAGAAATTAACTAATCATTATGAATTAGGATTCCATTATGCACTGTCAATTAATAGTCCCTATAGATAGGGAATTTTCCATTTTCGGAAGGAATTCCCATAACTGGATCATTCACCAATCAAAATTTTAGTTCCTAAAAAAAATCATCACAATATTTCGTCTAGACGAACTAAACTCTTTTTTGAGCTAACATAATCAGTTGGCTAGAAAATAGATAAATATTTTCAATGAATCACTGATAGTATCCCACTATTCAAAGAAAATTGTGAATCTCTATGATATTTTTGGTACTTATTAATTCTTCAAAAACTTTTGTCTTAGTAGGTTCATTAGTTATTCCTTCATTGTATACAATTCATCCAAGGAAATAAAATTTTTCAACAATAATTTAGACATGCTAAATTTCCCATTTAGTTTATTTCCTTTCAAGGATTTAAAATAAACCATTAGTTGACTTTTATATTCTAATTGAATTTTAGAATATACTAAAATTTCACCAATAAATACAACCATAATATTTTCTAAGAACACATGAAAAATTATATTCATAAGGTCTCTGGATACAATAGGTTCATTATATCACCTAAGCAGAATAACTAAAAACACATAGTTCCCATATCTAGTCTGAAATGTAGTCTTCTGAGTGTCTATCCTTCTATTTCGAATGATGGTATACCAACAATAGTTCAAAAATCAATAAATACTATGATCCCTAGATTTGATAAAAAAATCATTGATATGAAAAAAAGCATAATTTTTCATAACAATTATATAAATTAGAGATCTATAATAAATTAAAAGTTCCAATGAACCATATTTCTAAAAAAATAGGACCAACATATAGTGATGTGATAGGTCGGACAAACCCTTTATCAAATAACTCATGAATTTTTTTTTCAATTATAAAAGATCCATTTGATCCATTCAGTAAGGGGGTTTATAAATAGTCATAGAATCATGAATTGAGTAAGCAATAAACTCAACCTCTTTATCAGCAATAAAACCTAATAAATTTTCCATAAAAACATCTATGTATTCATTTACAACTAGAACATAAAAAATATGAATGATTTATTTATTTTAAATAACATAAGATATTTATCTTTAACTGTCATCTCTAATAAATTTTTTTCATGTCGGTAGGTTTTCAAATGCATTAAATCATTATTTCTGGCTCTTTCAATCAGGGAATGCACTATCGTCTGACAACACGCTGATTGTTTCCCCACATTTCTACTTTCCAAAGGTGGGATACATTTAACACTTATTCATAGATGTCGTCTCCTTGAACGAAATAGGATGATGGGACGTCATCCCCTAATTCCATTGATTCCTCATTTAAATTCTTCACCTATTTTGGGTCTCCCTTATAGATTAAGACATTGTTAAGGAAACTCATTCTCGGTGCCATCACTTTTTGGATGCTAGTTAATTATGAGGCTTTTGTATGGACATTACAAATGTTTATTCCAAAGAATCAACCTCCGGTCTAGAGAGTAGTCATGAAAGGCATCGCTGAGCATTTCTGGACACTAAAAAATTAGAACACATGTATTCTTCTACATTAGAGGGCCTCTCAAGGTCATAGTAGCATGAGGCTTCCCATGTCTATCAGAGGGTATGTAAAGCTAGAGGAATGTCTCCGAGGTTTTACTTGACATCACATGTTTAAAAATGGGTATGACATGTGTTTAACATCTATAAGAGACAAATCTGACTAATCAGAACAGTTGTGAAGGTGGATCAAATGGAAACATCCCTATGAGGGAGCACGTGGAAGGTTTCCCATATGGATGGATTTTATAACATCTAATGAGGGTGGACCCATGGTGGTGCATCTCATGAGGACAAGGATTCACACTGTGAAGATTAATCTGGACACCACTGAGGGAGGATAAAAAAGGTGAACCCCTAAGAGGGGAACACTATGGTTTACCATGGGCTGGGATTGAACCTCGGGGAGGCTTGTGATATATCTTCTTTAGAAGATAGGGATCAAAACCCACATAGTTAGAATATATGGTTTACGGATTACTCATAGCTAGCTTTCCATGTTAATGGTGTGATCCCACTAGGATGTAGTGGTCGAGGTAAGAAGCAGGATGGATGATGAAGGTTTTAGTAAAGTGGATTGAATGAATGAGGTGGAATTTATGTGAAGATTACATTTTTTCAATTGAACCTTAAGGAGGTTTCCTACATATTCTATCTTGTTGAGAGTCAAATTCCATGTAGTTCTCATGCAGGTGTTGGGGTATACTCATGGTAAGCTACACAAGTGGACTCAATGGAGATGTGACCTCTGGGTGGGGAATGATCCTCCTATGATATAGTTTCTCAGGGGAAAAACCATGATGAGAATGGATTGTTCTGGACACTGAGATCCAAGAGGTGCGTCCCTAGGAGGAGGGAACTAGGGTTTAACAATGGTTGGGATTGAACCTCATGGAGGATTCTGACATATCCTATTTAAAATATAGGGATCAAAACCCATATAGTTAAGTATTTTGGGACTTACACATGGTTAGCTCCCTGAGAGAAGGGTGTCACAGCCACTAAAAACCTATAAGACTATGTGAGTCTTTCTTGGTGTGAGAAACGATATGATGTAGTGGACCATAATGTCGTATTATGAATGATGCATCAACGAAGAATCGTGCGGTTGATTGTTCATGGTAATAAGTTAAGGGATATAGAGATTGGGTCTTACACATGGTTAGAATCCCATGAGAGAGAGATTGTGGAATAACCCTGTTTAGCTGCCCATGAGATGGAGATTGGGGCTTATGCATGGTTTTCATCCCATGGTGACAAAGCCCAAAGGGTGAGGGATGGGGTATTGAGAGTCCCATGTGCCCATCACCTCTCAAGTATTTTTGTCTGGAGGATTAAATGAGGAGAAAAGGTGATAACTTTTTCACGAAATTCATGGGGCTTACACTAGGATGATTTTCCTTCCCCACGTGTAGATGCTAGTTCCAAATAAGGATGATCTCATTCTATGTGAGGAAGATCTCACTCCCAGGGAGATTAGTGGGAATGGAACAAGTTTGAGGTAGGGAACCCCATGTGAATTACATGGGGTGAGGATACATTTTAACATCATGTGCATAAGATGATGGTTCATGGCAGTTTAACATCCTACCGCTCGAATGATGGGGGCTCACTTCTCCCCCATTAGACATACATGACCGATACCTACCCACACTTAGGGAAGGGAAGGAATCAGCAATGTCATAATTTCATGGGGTGGAGGAGTTTTCACATGATGGGTCATTGTTATTGTAGATATATTAAGAAGAAATAGCAGTTAGCGTACCTATATAAAGAAGAATTAGTTAGAGAAATGTGTCATGATCCAACCCACGATGTACCATGAAATCTCTCTGTACAATACATAAAGGATACATGAAATTAGAGATCACAAATCTAGGGTTTTATCCAAGAGGATCTTCCTAAAGGGAAGGTGATTTTGGAAGGTAAGAATCTTCAGAAAAAAAAACTTACTTTGTGAAGGATAGGTTTTTTGCGATGTAAAGGCCCTTGCGAAGCGTGGGTCCTTGGCCTCAACATAGAGCTTTTTAGAAGAGTACTTCTTAAATTTTTAATGCTTCATGGAGGCTTGAGAAACCCAAATTAGATCCCATATTTACCATGGGTGGAGGCCTTCTCAAAGGTCATCCCTACCATTAGTAGGGTCTACGAGGAATAAAGGAGAACACGACTCATGATTCCCAAGAACCTTGGGTGATCCATTTTTGGTCAACTACGCGGTGCTTGGGAGATTAATGAAATGGGGGACTATAAGTTAAAAATAGGGTTTATGATGCATGGGAGGTGGGGAGACACCTATTTATAGGCATATGGATATTGATGATCGTGGGGAACATAATGATGAAAAAGGATTCCATGGAGAAAATATGTTCACGCGCCCACAGAGGGGGCTCCATAAACTGTAATGTTTTGAAGAGCACCGTGAAGAAAAAATGACTATATGAAGAAGATATGTTTTTGTGGCTACATAGGGATCTCTATGAAGCATGATGTTTCAATGTGTTATTGAATGAAAAAATGCTCTGTTAAGTAGATTCATTCGTGTGACCATAGAGGGAGCTCCACGAACCCTGGTGTTTCGAAGGGTGCCACGAATGTAAGGCCCTAGACCATCAATTCTAGATTCAGAACTAAAAATGTTGTTTATTTTTTATGTATAATATATAACTGAAAAATACACATTTAATTATAAAAAATTAGGACCTTTATCAGTCTAGGTTCTGGAGAATTAGACAACAACTTACATCTATTGAGTTAGAGTCTACAAAAAATAATTACAATATAACTAATTTGATTCATCTTTAGTAGCACCATAACATTCATTTTAACATCTAAGGAATACTGTGAAAAAATATTTTAAAAATCGAGGATGAGAAAAAAATTCTAATTGAGGGATATAAAAAGAAATAAATAAAACATTAGTCCATAAATACTTGTAATTGATGAAATCTTTTTCAAAAATACATATAGTTCTCCCATATAAACTTACTTTGTGAAACATAAGATTTCCCTGAGATTTCCACAAAACATATAGAACATAAATAGAACACTAAAGGTATCTTGGGGAATAACATACTTACATTTTAACCCTCATGGATACCTTATTATTTTTAAGCCTCATGGCTACCTTACAATGTATCCCTCACGGCTACCTTATGGTGTAACCATCGCAGCTACACATGGAATAACCATACGACCGACCTCGAACTTTCACATACCCAATGAATTTTAGGAAAATATAGGTCAAAAACTTCATCAAAAACAATTCCCAACAACCAAAACATAAACATACAACATGAATAATTTCATAAAAACGTTTCTCTTGAATTTTATAAAACAGAATTTTAAAAGAGGATTTTAAAAGAAAATCCTCTAATGAATATCATATAATTAAAGTGAGACTTAATAGAGTTCATGGAATATGTATATAAACTATAAATACATATAATTAATCATAATATAAACAAAATTAATCACACACAAAAAAATTAATACCACATAATTAATGAACTTGAAGGTTAACCGAAAGAATGGAAATCGAGTTAAGAATTCCCTTACCTCAGGTTTTTATTACATAAAACTTATTTAAAACATATGTATAATGGTTAAAAGATTGTTATTAGTATTTTATAGAAACATTTACATGTTTATAACACCTTATATGATCATTTTATAACATCATTTCACCCTTTGTTATTAGTATTTTTTCCTTTACATTCTTTTGGGGGCATTCTTTACACGATTTCCATGGCCGGTTTGTATTTGATTTTCCTGAAGTATGGAAAAGAAATTACAGAAGTGTAATGAAATGGAATGAAATGGTATTAATATGATTCCATAATATTTAATGATAAAATAAATCATTTTTATTCTATATGATGATAAATTATTAGATAAAACATTAATGATATTTGTTTAGAACATTTTTTGTGGTTCCTTGATAATCATGAATTAGTTTCATTATATAATTTAATATCATGAATTAAAGTTCATTATAGATAAAATATGTTAAATATTATACATTAAAGGCTATTTCAACAATTAAAATGGTTTTAAAAACATTTTTGAAGGAAGTAAAGGATATTCCAAACACATCGCCCACAATTCTGGAAAAATGACACATCACAAACGATGTTTTTATAAGAGGGGGATGAGAGGAATAAAGATGGGGAATTTTTTCCATAAACATGATAAAATCCATCATATAAAAGATTATATAGATTTAACTCCTCTTTGATAAGGGGGTGGGAAGATAGTATAAGAAAAGAAAGGAATTAGAATGAAAATATATGAAAATAAAAGAGGATTTTTACCTCTAGATCACTTCTCCTTGAGATCCTCCTTAAGGCCTTTGGTTTTGGCCTTTTGGAGACACATGAAAGTCATGGATGTGGGGGAAAAACTTGGGAAGTCTATTTGGAGGAAAATTGACCATGATAAAGGCTTGAGTGGTGTGCTAGGAAGAGGGGGTGAGGGAGGTATTTATATTGGAGGAGAGGTTTACACTATTTTAATCATTAGTTTAATATATTTTTTCAACACTATGAATAGTCTTCATTCATGTGACCCCAATTAGTAATAGGTTCATGTTAGTTTAAACCAAGTGTGATTACATAATCCTTGCATAACCTATGATGTAGTAAAACAAGTATTTATCATTTATTGTAATTTATCATATTTCACTATTCCTCAAAAATTCAAAAAATTCAGAAAAATCCCAAAAAATCACCCCAAATATTATTTGACATGTATAATTATAAAATAAACTCCATTTTATCAATATAATTTTCTAAATATGAGATAATTAATTTCTAAATAAAATATTAATTTATTCCAAAAATAATAAAAATCAAAATTATAACTCATTTTATAACATCATAAAAAATTAATCAAGGTCTCATTAATTATAGAAATTCATTCATTGGTGAGGTTAATATTCATTTGATAATATTACTATTTATAAGGGTGTGTTTCTATTCACAAGGGTAAATTACTATTCATAAGGTTATGTTACTATTCATAATGGTAGGTTACTATTCACAAAGAAAATAAGTTTGTTCTATCAGACTTCAAAAAACTTACTGATCGCAATGGTATAAGTCTGTTTTATGAAATTCAAAACACAAAAGTGAAAAAATAATGTTTAAAAGTAAGTTTATACTGGTCACATTGTATTTAGTAGTTCATTTAAGATAATAGTATTTCCTTTTAAAATGTCGGTATTTTAGAATGAACTAAAAATAGTGTCATGAAGAATATATGTTCATGTGGCTATGGGGATCTATAGACTCATAGAGATACCATCAAAGACACTCGTGAGTGTGGGGGTGAAGGATATCTATGGAGATTCTCCACAAACCAAACTCCTTTGATGAATTTTTGGGTCTTCTGAGTTCAAATTTGTTTCAAACCGGCCATGAAATTGTATATTTATTCCATAGCACAATTTTCTGTGCCAAAACAATTCCCCCAAACCCCTCGGAATGGGATTCGAGGGGAAAAAGGTCATATTCTAAGGTTCCATCAGTGAAAAAACTTGGCTGCTCATGAACCTGGCTTGTGAGTCATGAAGGAATGATGTGTTGTAAAGCTGGATGTAAATCTTGGGCTAGATATGTTTGTCAAGATACTCATGTTGGAGAATCTTTCTGCGAATCTCAGGTGGTCATTTCCTATAAATAGTGAATGAGGTGACAATTTTTTGTACTGGATCTCCACAAAAGATTGTGATGAAGATCGTCCTATTCGTGAAGTGGTCCATCCCGTGAACGCATCTTTGTGAACCAGGTTTCATGGTACTTTTCTCCATGAGCACTTCCCAGGGAGCCGGGAATTGCAATCCACAATTCCTCTACAAAGAATGCTATGTACAGGGTTACTTGACGAGCTATTTTTTCATAATCAAGCTTCACAATCAAGCACTATGATCGATCTCCATGAACATAGTCAATGAAATTTGTAAGTGTCGAATCAATGGATGCTCAAGAAACTGCTCAGTAGGTTCTTGCAGACACCACCCAGAGGTAAGAAATGCAGAAAAATGTTTGAATTTGGGGGTACATTTGGAGTCATTTTTATTACAAGTCACTGATGGAGCTGCTTTTGGATGTCCAGAAAATTACGCACTGTGTAAAAGGTTTTCATTGTACAGATTCAGCTTGTGGGATGAAATATTCATCCAAGACTCATGAAAATATGATCTTGGAAACTATTTTAGAGTAACATTGTGACAAAATCAATGCTATAGGGATGATTATAGACATTAGACCAAAAAACATAACACTAGATCCAATTAAAATTTTCCATTTAATGAATTCAAGAAATGATATTTTCATTTTAAAAAATATTAGACACTCCATTTCTAAAAAAATTCCTAAAAAATTTAAAAACCCATTCATTTTTTAAAATATCGGAAATATATCTAAAAAAAATTGAGGCACCATAATTACATCATTTAAGACAGTTATAGGTTACCAAGATCATGTTTTTTGATTTCTAAATTTAAAAAATCCAATGAAGCACATTTTAAAACACCCCAAATTCATCTTTAAATATAAAAAAATCCCTAATAATGGAATCCTTTTTAATTAAATTTTTTAAATAATTCTATTAAATTTTAATAAGTGTATCACTATCAAAAAACATTTTTTCCTTTAAAAGAATCATTAAAATAAAAAAAACACTACAAGAATACAATTTAATTTATCACAAATCGTTATTACAAAATACCCCAATAAATAAATAATAAAATGGATTAAAACATAAAAATTTAAAAGGTGATAGATTTTATGGGAGGTTTCGATTCATGTATTGATAGACTATGCACCAATCATGTGACTACAAGTCGAATCTTCATTGAATAATTCACATTAGCTCAATACAATTTCTCATACCATGCCACTAAATCAAAAAATATCACATAAAATATTAAAATAACACAAACAAAACAAATTTATTATAAAAATACATGAAAAATAAATTTATAAATATATAAATCAGAGAATCACATCATGAAATCACTAAAAAGATCATGTTTCTTCATTACTGGTAGTGATCAATCACTTACACTTGAAATATATTTTTTTTCTTATAATCCAATCGTCTATATAATGGACTCCCTAAAATGAATATCATTTTGATACCATTTTTTCATGAACCAACCATTCTCATCCTTGATCATGGAACTTGTAAATAGGTTGTCTTGATTAGGAACTCGGTAGTGCCTTTCTATAAGCCAACATGGGTGCATGTATCCGGGGTGGATCAGGTTAGATCATGATTTCTGATCCATATCATGATCATTAAAAATTTAAAAAAATCAAAAAATAATAATATATTTATATAAATCATATTGGGGTCTCATATAGATATAATATTAATAAGAAAACATTATACCCTATTTTTTCTTCATGTATAAATGAAAACTACATTTTTGGAATCGTTAATTATTTTTCAAAAAAAATTGATTTTTATATTTTCATGCATAATTGATAATTGGAAAAGGGTTAATTGTTAAGAGATAATGATTAATAGTCAATGGTTAATTGTCAATAGTCAATGATAAATATTCAAAAGTAAATATGATCCACCATTCTTATTATGGTCCATGGTCAATTTGGCCAAATCTAGGTTACACCATGTAACTAGAAGGGCATACACAACCATCATGAATAGAGTGAATACTGAGTCAACTACTATCCTATATCCCATATTAAAGCACACTCCACATCCCTTTCAGAACATGTGGTGGTATTTGCATCCATTTTTTCATATTCATTTCCATATGGCCTATAATTCGTTCATGAACTCGACTATTAAAATCAGAATGAGACCTTAAAATAAAATTTATAAAATAAATTATATATTTATAAATCATAATTTATCATCTATAATTGTATTTAAGGAATCCATATACATAGAAATCATAATATGTATATCCATAATTAAAATTTTCATTTATATATAATGTTAAATTTCATTATCATTAAAAATATCCCCAAATGAATCATCTACTATCATTACACATTATTTGTAATTAATCATTGATATAATATATTATTAAATCAAAAAAATTATTTTATAATTCAATATAGTTGGTACTCAACTTATATCTGATAATGTAATTGAATTAACATCCCAAACGACAGTTATACTAGTGATGTATTCATGTGTTTTATAATGCTTGAGACATTAACATTTATCTTTCATTTATTTTCATAATTATATTGATACTTTCTACAGCATTAAATTGATTATGTCCCCCTTATTCTTTATAAAGAATATTATTTCAAAATAATGTGAAATTAATGTCTATAAATATTGATAAATTATAAAGAATGCACAATATTCTATACATTACATGACAATAGAATTATAAAAACCTTGGGTTTTAGGGTCATATTTTAGTTCTATTTTTAATTTCACGGTAGAATAATTTCATTAAACCCATTTTTATCCTTGAACAAAGAGAATCCCTATGTATAATATATTAAAATAATTATTTATATAATTAAATTAATCATCGATATCCCATAAAATAATTTGAATTGATGAAGATAAAATTATAATTATTACATTATCAATTTCTCAGTATATATTCCAAATTATTTCTAATTAGTCATCAAACTCTAAACCATTTTATAATTTTTATCATTAGATATAAATTTTTATATTAAGATATCCAACCTTAGGTTACATAATAATATTTTGAGATGTAAATAGATAATCACTTAATTAAATGTTTAATAACATTTTATTGAATTTATTAATGATCAATATTATTCATGGAGATATTATGGATACATGTAGTGTTAGACCATTTGGATCCCTATCATAGTTCTAGTACATCTTACTCGTAGACCAAGAGAAATGTCTAGCAACACATATAGCCCCAATTGTGAAAGGGGAAATCCTATAATGAAAACCTTCCAATAAATGTGAATATGTAATATAATCTCTTTCACTATAAATATCCCATCAAGAAAGATATATATATTTGTAACCCATAATTATTTATTGGTATTTATATTAATTTACTCATAGTCATCATATAAGGGGTTTTTTTAGGAAATTATATTTTAAAAATTTTATATTTTCTTCAATAGCGTTGAAGTGAACACTCATTCCTTGACCATTTTATTAATTCCATACAACTCATGAAATAATTGATGCATGTAGCCTCATCATGAAAATATGTTTTGTGATTTTTATCATTCTTCTATCTACAAGAATCATGTTATATAATAATAACATGTGTATTTCTAAGGATCTATAAAAAATTCACATATTAGAACATTAATGGAGTAATAAAACATATATATTCTATTTTGGTTTGTTCCTTATGATTATAGCCTCTCTTATAGGTATAAAATTATAAAATTAGATAATAGGTTTGAAAAATTATGATCCACCAATATATGATAATCGTGTATTATCTATGTCCTCTATAATAGTTTTTTCCTAAACATTGAAACAATGTTTATAATAGTATCATGATTTTACAATGTCTATATTTTGTTTGGGAACTATTATAACACCCTAATATAGTATGATATATCACTTTTTAAAAAAATATAAATATTTTAATATCTTATGCTACACAGAGCACTGAGTATATGAGAACCATAAAATAGTATATCATTATATCATTATAATTAAATTGATTGGTACAAATAGAAATAACTAAATTTTTAGAAGTTTAATGGTTTAAAAATGTATAAATAAACTCATTTGTTATGGATTGAATACTAGTAAAAAATATAAATTATTTGAAAGTAAAAGAAATATTTTTCTAAAAAAATATATTAAAAAAAGTTTCATCACATTTTGCATAGTTATGTTAAAATTTATTGTTAAAAACATTACAAAATGTATTCCTACAAATAAAAATAATTTATTAAATCATCATATCTATATTATATTATATTTAATTTTTATAAATTTTCTAAAAAAATAAATATCTTTGTGAATAGTAAAAAATACTGAATTTTATTGAAAAATGGTTTTTTGATTAAAGAATTTGAAAGATCAATTTTTTTAAAAAAATATTGTAATTAAATTAAAAAAATTTCTATGATATTATTATTAATCCAATTGAGTTCATTTGAATATTTTTTTTGAATAATGCTTTTTTACACTTAATAAAACTTTTGCTTTATAAAACCGTGTTTTCACTACATCTATTGGTTTCAATTTAAATTAAATTCAACCAATTATGAATTTAATTTCGAAAAATGGATTACTTGTATTTAATAATAATAATTAATATTATATAATAAGTCCAACTAAATGTTTTCATGCTGAATAACAACAATATTAAAAATTAATCATCATTGTTAATGTTAAAATGGGTTTACTGTGGATTAAACTAAGATGGTAATGGATTTAATTACATAAAAATTTTATAATCCATATTTTTTTCTATATTTATACCATATATTATCTATACTTATTTAATGGTCCATTTTAGATCCTTTTAAAATGATAAAAACAAACATGTATAACTTATTCTTGTCAAAAATTCTCAAATGTGTTCTCTCTCCCACTATTAAAAAGGAGAAAACCTCCATATCTAATTCACAATTTAAAATAATTTTATTTGAGTAAATCATGGAAATAATACCTTCCTAAATTAAATTACAACAGTATAAAGTCCCATATTTGACACAAAACAATAATAATAAGGATTTAGGTATAAACCTAAAGTCTTTCTCCAAAGAATAGGTCTAATTATTACACTAGTGTCATCGTTTTATTTCAAAATATATCCCATTAAAATATTCTCCAGATATAATAAAATAATATAATTATTATCTTCCATATTATTATATTCTAATATATTAATTTCATAACCTATATCCATCTCTTATCCCATCTAATGTGAAAAAATAATTGATCATGTTTACGGTGGACTATCTCCCCAGTAACTAATTTAACTTATTTTAACTCAACATCTATCATGGATGGGCATAAAATGGAATTAATTATTATATATTATATTTATGACATATTTATACTTCTATAATTATAATATATCATCTACATTCTTACCTTCCAATACATTGGAAAAAATAACAGTGTTTGTGCGTATGTATAGACTACCACCTCCCCAAAGAAATGTGATTTAGTTTTCATTTTATTTTAATGTTTGTGGTAATAATGATATATTTAATAAACATTTAGGACATATATTATATAATAATTATTCTATGAATATATATTATTACTTACCTCTCTTTTATTAAATCCATCAAAAAATTGACAACTACATTCCTACGTACGTATGACCTACCATCTCCATGAATGAGGTAACTTATTTATATATATATATTTTATAAAAAATTATAAATTTTTATATAATTCATATATATTGTTTTTATATTAGTTTTATTTTTTATAAATTCCATGATTCATAATGACATATTGGTTTGCAATTAATGAAAATGTAGAAAAAACGAACAAAAGAACAACAAGAAGATCACATATGAAACAATGATTTATGTGGTTTGTAAAATGATCATAATATCCACATAGAGGTATAAAATCTTCAATAATTATTGAGAGAATTTTTAGGGTCATATCTCAAACACATTTAACCCTAGAAAAAATGAGAAAATAAATCTGGCGAAGCGATGTGCCACCAAATGCACATAAAGTCTAATGTTATACATTGTCATGTGGTTGGAAGTCAGCACTAGTATAGTTTCATAGAAACTAATGTCCATTTTTATATATTGATTGTTATCAGGAATTCAATAGATATAAATTGAGTTTTAAATTACTTCTATAGTAATTCTACATTGCTACAGTGCCCTATCGATATCGACTTGTCATCTCTACTTCAGTCAGTTAGAGATACTACACACCCCTAAAATATGGGATGGGATCTTTCATCCCCTAAACCCCTGAAGTAGGGAAACATTTTCCCTACAACCCCCAAGGATATCATCATGCATCTCTACTACTGATAGTTATATTCTAGTGGAGAGTATTTCCTACAACCATTTGTCCAACATCATCCAAAAGAATCAGGCTACACCAATCCAACTGTCTCTCACATGGAGCCTCATATTATGTGTTTCCCTACATTGATGCTACATAAATATAATATTTACATAATATGTTATTATCCTATTTTAAATCATTATATTTTTATTCCATTTACATATTCAATTTCAAGATGGTGATTCCTAAAATACTGGTTTTTTCCCTGTAGTGCTCCCATAGTGTCGTCCAATATCATGCCTCTCATACTTTATTCATCAATGGAGACCAAAAGATTCATAATAGTTCCTTGAATTTTTTATTACCATTAGCTTCATCTAAATATTTTATAGAATATATTTTCCATTAATCAACTTCAATGTTAATAACCCATCCTGTATCAATACTCTTAAAAAATGTAATTTAAGAGAATGTTCTTTATACCGGCATGAATCATTTTTGTCATTTTCAAGAAGTATGGTAATTTAACTATCATAGTGTAATATATTTTCTTATCACTTTTTACATATATATTACAATAATTTATTCATCCAAACCATATTTTTTCACACTTCTATTATATCAATATATTCTGCATATGTGGTGGATAATTCCCCCACCTAACATAACTAATATATCCATCTTACAACAATTCCTATACAGTTTCATAAAAAACATGTTGTACTCCTTATTCTATCTATATAAGCTCATTTTTCATCACCTACGTACACCTGAAATAATTTTCCCTTACCATTCATAGAGATACTTCATATCATCCCTTTAGATTCTTCAATATCCACTTCAAAGCTTCCAAAACATTCTTTTTAATTTTTTCAATTTAACTTCTCACAACTATGATTGCATGATAAATATCATAACATGTATATACCCTGAATACAAAAGGCTTAGAAAAACTAATTCATATAGAATCATTACCATGTAGACAACCTCTTCTATCGTCATTAGTGATTTATCCTTTGATAATTTCAAATTCCCCTCATGGGGAATAAAAACTGTCTTTTCTTCTAGCATACTATATCTTATCAAAACCCTTCCAACATAGTTATCATGGGATAACATCAAGGTTCCTATAACAAGGTCTCTCTTGATCATCACCCCAACATCATTTCATCTTCTCTAATATCATTCAATGTTTATTCCTCTCATAGCTATGCATTCAACTCAGAAATACTATGTATACATGATCATCTAATGATCATGTTATCCACGTATAGAAGTAGTAAAATTTATTCATCACAAAAAGTCTTCATGTTGAATTATTGATCTATGCCACATCATTATGTTATTATTTGATGTATAGTCCACTACCATTAATCCCAAATTCATATATCGGATCCGGCCTCAAAAATCAAATATACGACAATTATGTATATAATGGATCCATGAACAATATACAAGGAACAAAACTAAGAAACCAAAAAAATATTTAAAATGATGTAGTTATGCATTATACTAGTGATTTTAGTAAAGAGTTATTAATGAAAAAGAGATATAAGGTTATAAATAAATAATATATTATAATATAAATATATAATTATGTTTCTATAATAGAGTTATAATAAATTTATATTTATTATAAATGATCTTTGGACAGGTACGGAGGAAATAATAAGTGGGGTAATAGTTTCATATCTCACTTTTAATTCTCTAAGATATATGCCACATTCACCGCTTATTTATTTTGTTTCTTGTATATAATTCCACATTGATATTTTATATGATGAATCTCATTATTTTAATGTTATTTAATGATTTATTTTATTATATTTCTTTCATTTTAATTTCATTTCAAATGTTAACAATGTATTAAGGGTTAATTTCACAATCTCAACATTATTTTAGATTTTTATGATTAAGTATCTCATGGGATAATTGTTTCATATTTCTATAATAAACCTAATATATTTTCTTTTACTCTCGTAATTCACAAAATTTTAAAGTAATAATACCATTTTTCACTCTTTGGGACTGATGATTGAGATAATGTTATTACGAAAAGCAAATATTATTTCACTCTTCAGTTAAAAATACGTTTTCTTCCATATCCATTTTTTAAAAAAGTATTTTCATAAAATAATTTAAAATTATATAAAATATAAATTAAAGAAATTTTTAACCATGTTTTATTTTTTATGGTTTTGTAAAGGAATCTAGTTGTAATTTTCTGAAATATTTACTTATTATCCTTTTTATAATAGTGTTAGAAGAATGTTTTTTAAATTACACCTCATATATAGAATCACCCACCATCTTGATCCCTAATTTTTAACCCTTATTTTTCTTCTTTACATGTTTCTTTATAAAAACCATTTTCATAAACAATCTAGAAATTTTTATTTTTTAAATTTACTTTCAAAGTGGAAAGGGTATTTTCGCTGATAATTTTTTTTAATGAAATTCATATGGTGTTTCTATTTATCAATAAAAAATAATTACATTAATTATTCCTCATTGGGTATATGTTGCAATGATTCCATCCACATTATTTATGTGGATGGTTTAGGATCATCTTGACTTGGGATCTACTATTTTGACACCATTTTCCATATTACTTGAAATGGTTTATGATTATTGATTGGGTAAACTATTAACATTTAGTAAGATAGTTATTAAATATGAATTTTTACATTTATTATGATTATACTCATTCATTTTAATAATACATTGGACATAGTATATGATGGGATGGAATTGATATAACCCCTCGATGCAATGGTAGGTCTCATGAGACAAACTAGCATGGGTATTGGACCAAAAATACCCATTTATATAAGATGACTGGAAGTGAGGCCTCGATGATATTATTATGATGTTAATAATTGTGCATCCACTCATTATGTCATTAGTTTTTTATTTCCATGTTATTATTTGATTAGTTATAATATCCATGGATATATTTCAATATTGTGTGAATATTTTTACGGTATTATTTTATTATCATTACTCCTTCCATATAATTCTTTATTATCATGTTATTGATTAAATTTAATGTGTTTATAGATATTTAAATTACTATATTGATTGTGTATTAATTATTTTTATAGATTCCCCTATACACATACCCTTAATGATCTTCTAATGTCACCACTTTCATATTATTCCTTTCCCAAGAATGCAATGATGTGTATTATGATTGATATGAAATGTTATAATAAATGGAATAATGATGTATCAAATAAAATTTAATTTTTTATTTTATTTTTTCATTTATCATGTAATATTCAAGTATGTATTTACATTTCTATGAATATTAAACTCTTTAGACCTATTATTTTATTCCTTGTGTCTAGTGCTAATGGAAAAAACCCATAATCTGAGGTATTGGGGCTAGGTTCTTTGCAACCAATTTAAAAAATTTATGAAACAAATAAATTAAATACATTATAAATTTTTTCATGTATAAGTATGAAAAATAGAAGATACCATAATAACTATTGATTAAAATGCTCACTCATTTTCTTTGTTTTTGAAATAACAATACACTTAACATGAACATGATTTAATATAAAAGAAGTAAATAATTTTTTAGGAAGAATTTTCAGTATCTGAAATATTTATGACCATAATAATGTTTGAAAAAATATGATGGTCTAATCCTTCTTGATAGATTAAATTCATCAAATTTAGGGTACTGTAGTGGTGTTGTATAAACTTATTGTTTGATAATGAGAATCAATAATTTTTTAGGTTAATAAAAAAATTTCATTGATGTCCTTACAACTAACCCTGTGAATTAAAAAAAAATTACCAATGAGATTTGTCACAATGAAATTATAAATATAGAATCACCATGATATTTTCCAGAATATGTAAAATATAACGCGTCAAAATATAAAGTAATAACATTGTATTTGATAGCATGTATGAAACACAACACCAAGAGTGAACTGGAATATAATAGCCTATTAATTTCTATAATATTTACTATTTTGAGTAAAAGAAATATATTTTATATATTTTAATGCATGCGAGCTCGAGTTAACATATGTCCCACGTAAAAACAAATTCTATAATGGCTTGTGTTACATGCAAGACTAAGTTTTACCAAACAACAATATATTATTAAAATATTTTTATTTAAAATAATAAGATATAATCTAGACATTAAAATATAATTTTTAAAAATTATTATATACCTTATGAAAATATATGGATTAAAAAATATTAATCTTATACATTGGTTACTCATTAATTAGTAAATAATATAAGAACCAATTGAATATAAAGGAAATGTTTTTATAAAAAAAGTATTTTTATGCTCACAAATATGTTTTTTCCAAATAAATTAAATTCATTACAATTAGTGGTTGATATTAAAGTAATACAAATATATATATATTATATTTAATAAAATATTTTTTATATTCCTATAATTGATTTTATAGGAAGGATATAAGAACAAACCCAATATTACACATATAAACCTTTATTTTTATTAAGGCACTTTTACCTCCTTTTAATAGAGAACCTATTTTAAATCCAAATTTTGGAACATATATAAATATTATAGGTCAAAATAAACTTAATATTTTAAATTGGAATGGAAAAATTTTCTTAGGCTGAATTTTTGATACTTTTCTGTAATGTTTCATTTTTTGATTAATAGTGAAAAATGCTGAATTTTATTTCAAAACTAATTTTTCATATAATTTACTTATAAGGTTATGTTATATTTTAAATTGGTTTTAAAGTAAAATTATATCAATTATACATCAAATAATCCAATTTATGTCATTATATTCAATTTATCATTGAAAATGGACATGAAAACATACCAATCTTTTGAAAGAAATTACTTTAAAAACTTGTATTGTCGTCCTATTTGTGGAAATAAATTTAAATTAATTTCTTCGAATTATAGTCTTTGAATTTAAATTACTTTAAAAACCTATTATTTTTCTATGTACGTACCAATAGATTCATTGTCTTTATTCCTTGAGCGAAAGGAAATCCCATTCCATTTTAAGACAGATAGTGTAAGGAAAATATTTATAGAAAAACATGTTTTTGATATTATTCCACGCCATTATTTCGATCTCTTCCATATGCTTTGTATTTTTTATCAATGTTCACCACAGATCAGATTCAACTTCCATATAATAAACATTTAAATGAACCTTCTCTTATTCAGAACATTTAATGGTGGAGAATATCTTTTTAATGGAGTTGATCCACTATTCCATTATTAAGGGATTGGATGGCCTGTTAAAATTAGGTGGACTTTGATGAATTAATCTATCGATTGCAGATTTTTCTCCCTTGGGTGGGTTTGGATGATCCTTCTGATCTAGGTTTCTTTTTATAACCTGATTCATCTGAGAGGTTATTGTCATGAAGTGTGTGATTCCTGCTCCCATCAGGTTAGGAATCTCAATGGGATAGTCATCACATTTCTATTCACATTGATTTTTTACCTATTTCTTCCTATTTATATCCATTTGTTAGAATAAAATAAAAAAATAAGGATGATTATATTTAACATCTAAACACATAAATGGGAATTTAATGACCTTAAATGGATAACTAATAACTTACATTTATTTCCTTAACTTATGTATTTCTAGGCTTCAGTATTTGTTATCTATGATATATTTCTTATCATATACTCTTATGGGAATTTTTTTACTCCCTTAAAAAATTTTTAAGGATATTATGAATTATAAAAGAATATCCCCTGGGAGTGTCAAACTAAGTGCATAGTAAGGCTCGTTGTTGTATACTAGGTTAGCCCGAGTCAGGCCTGGAACACCTTATTGGAGTTGGTACTCCTAGGTGCATATGTGCGTGAACCACGTCCACTTATATTACCCATAAAGGGATATATTTTATTGATAAAAAATTTACTATATACTTACTAAATTATTAGGAATATATTCATATACTTAGACTTATCTCTAAGTGTTTTTATAGAGTTTTCTAATTTTAATCTGAAAAAAATTAAACTTTTACTCTCATACCAACTATAACAACCATTATCTTTATTACACATTGAAAATGATTTAATTACATAAAATTAAAATTAATATAACCCAAAATATTTATAATTATACTGTCTTTGTTAATTTCGTACATTTTATTAAAACATTAAACATGAATTACAACATCTTTATTGAAAACTTGTTTAACATGATTGAGCTTAAAACCGCATTGGATAACCTAGGGAAATACAAAAGAATAGGGTGATTTAGAAATCCCAGTAATGGAATAAACATGGAATAACATGAAGATAATAATACATGTTAGACAAATCACATCAATGAGTCATAAAGTAACATGAATATTAAGGCATAATATATCATGATAATCATTACATGGGAAATGTGGAAACAACTTAAAACACTGCATCATAAACATAGGTCAAGGATAATCTCCAAAAGCTTCATGGTGGAATAGTTCCCATTAAGTAATTAGGTATAAACCTATCCCAACATGTAGTACTGTGATACAAAACATTACCCAATGCATTGAAGCTCTATATAATTCTAGGTTCACCTATAACTTTCACTTCATTCTCATGCTTAAGCGTGTTGCAAAGATCATAAAACATGGAATCATTCATCAGCATAATTTACTACATGGTTAAGGAATGTTGAATAAATACAAGTTAGTCCCCAATAAAATTATATGTGTTCATAAAATTGAACACACTTGATAGAAACTGGGTATGAAATTCACTACACAATTGGTTTGGCATGGAAAATTGTGGTGAAAATTTGACAACATAACAGCGTCACATAGTAATTTATAAAATTGTGATGAGATATGAATGAGTCTCCCATAATTTTGACATTAATTTTACTATAATATATACATTTAAGGACATTTACACACATGTATAATTATAAAAAGAAGGAATACGATAATAAATAAGCTTGAATAAAAAGAGGAAGGAAATGATGATTATGAATTTTAGCATAGTAACAGGTGTACATGGGAGAGATTAATGAGTGATAAAGGGGTCTTTAATCATTTTTAAATAATAAGGGAAGTGTAAGGGATGTGAAAAATATGCCACAAAATTATTAATTGAAGATAAAATTCCATACAAGATAAATAAACATGGATAAAGTTGAAAAAGGAAATAACCCTTACTTGAATGTGTAGCTTTAAAAGATTTAAAAGGGGATTATTGAGTGGTTAGGGATACTTAGTATGATAATAGAGAGGGTAGGGTAATGTAAAGATGATATCTGAGGATATTTAGTGAAGATAAGTGGGATCTATTTTGGGTTTATATAGGGAATAATAGGATAATTCTTTAATAATTCACAACCATGGGTTTTGGACTCTATATAATAAAATATTCAAAACCACAAATAGTTCCCTGGTTTTTTCCAATGGTTTTTTTTAAAAGAGGAAAAGTTTTAATTATTTTATTAGGAAAATTTCTGAACATATTAAATTAATTAACTTTATTATGTGTAGGTGATTTGCACTTTTAAATAAATGAATTTAAAACTCTAAAATATATTAAATGTTTTGAAGGATTTGAAAAGGCTTCATAAAATTAATCGAGTAAACTTCAATTCAAATTATTTTAAGGTTAAAATATTTATTTGTTCAAGGATAACCATTAAAGTATTTATTACATCATTTTTTGGTCACTATGAAGTCATAAAACACAACGTATATTTATACAGTATTTAATTTTCACCTGAAAATTTGACTATCTCAGATAATTATGAAAAATTTACCATAGGATAATTTTGATGTTCTGATTACAAAATTATAATTATTTTATCTAAATAATATTCCTAATATTTTATTTTTTATTTTTAAAAAAATATTCTACATTTGTTGAAAAAATCTATGTTTTTTATAATAATAATTGTTGAACCATTATAAAAAGTACATTTTACATCATAAAAATTATATGACCATTTATAATTAATAAAAATTAATTAATAATAAAATTATATTAAAAACTATTTTTTTCAAAAATCCATTAATTCATCAAAAAAATACCTAAATTTAATTTATATATTACCTAAAAATACAATTTGTGTTTAATTGAATCAAAATAAAAATCATTTATAGAGTAAGAATAAAAATGAAAATAAATTCATTATTCTATACAGTATAAATATTCATATTATTAAGGTCTTGATATGTATCCTTTTATTACACTGACTTATTCCCAAGGAGTATGTTCCACAGTGGTTATACTTTCCTGGGGTCGTTCGGTGAACATGGTTTGGGTCGTGATCTCGATGAGCTTGAACTTCTACAATAAATGGTATCTCTCGTGCTTAATTTTCTAGGTATCAGCTTATTCTTGGTAAAGGTAGAATAAAATTGATTCAATATCCCTCAGAAGCTCTGATAAATGGGCTTCATAGGACACAATTCTACTGGTTGAGTCCATCACTTCCTTTTTCTATGTCAATTGGATTTGTTAAAATCCCTATATTTATAGAAATTTTGTTATCACTATTCAACGAATATATTAACAGTAGTGATATTATTAATGGTATTTTAAATCAAAATATATAACAATGGAAGTTCTTCTGTTTTATATTACCATATTACATAATAATATATTTAATTAAATCATAATGTGAAACTTCATTTATAACATTTCGGGTCATTACAGGTCATGTTCTGGTAAGCCCACCAAATATGTAGGATCTTATCTGAACATAAATTTTTATCCTTATCTACCATATTTTGGAGTATATTTAGTTTCATGTTGTTTAAATCCTCTATCTATCAATTTACTACTACATTGTAGATGGATGAATGGTAAGTCTTGATTCATACTCCTGATATAGCTTGTCCAATTTAGCATAGCATAAATTAGTGTCGTTGTATGTCAATGTTATGTGATGTGCACTAAATTTGGTGATGATGTTGGATTTCACGATGTTAACAATATTATGTGCCACAAATTATTATAGGGGTATATCTTTATCCCACTTGTAGAATAAGCTGTTCCTAATAAGAATGTACTTGAATTGATTGGTCATATTGGGAGGCTATGGTCCAATAAAGTCCATTCCCGACATGGAAAATGTCTCGAAGTATTTTTTTTGTATGAAGAAACATCAGAGGATGGTGAATGAAGTTTTCCTGAACCTATATGGAATAGAAACCCTTGGTTTATTTAATGAATTCTTATATTATGGTGTCCAATAGTACCCAAGTCTTCAAATCTGGTGAGAAAACATGAGTCCTGACTGCTGAGTGCTACGGGCTCTCATGTGCACTTCCTCAATGAAAGCAGCAGTATATTATCAATTAATTCACCTGAGAATTACCTCATCAAGACTCCTCTTAAATATTTCCTTTTTTAATTCATTTTTTCATAAATAAGAAATTTGATTGCTCGTCTTCTTATTTTCTCTCTCTTGTCTCTATACGATGGAAGTTAGCTATTTTGAGGTTAGTCTATAGTGAATGTCATCCAGCCATCGGTTGGACCGTATAGCTTGAGGATGGGACTAATATCATCAATATCATACATTTTGGTTTGAATTAATGGTAATACCATTCGATGATGCATGATATTTTTGACTATTTCATAACGTTCTGGGTTTACTAGAGTTGTGGCTTCATTTTTTAGGGTGTCTACCTAGGAATTTTTTTATCGTGGGACATGAGTAAGTGACGGTTCCAAATGAAATTCATTCATTATTCATAAAATGTGGTTTATTAGTTTTATTATCTCTTCCTTCTTGATTGAATAATCATAGTTAACCTTCCTAATGAGCATTTCAGAGCCAGGTTTTATCTTCAAGAGTTTAACTTGGACACGAAGTTCCATCTCTAACCCTATAATGAGAGCCTGATATTCTACTTAATTTTTTGTGAACCCATCTAACAGAAGGTTAGAGTAGGATAATACATCCTTAACAAGATATATGATCTTGACTAACAACCCTAATTTGTTGACCTTGGGTTATTCTATCCCTTTTCTTGTTCGTATTCAAGATGTAATGACAAAATGAATATTCCATGCCTAGGGAACCTCTTGAACATAGAAAACCAATTTATCATGTAGTGTAGTGTCCAATGAAGTCATTTCTACTGAGGGATTGTCATCCTAAAAATCTATCAATGTATGTACTTTGATTTATTTTTCAGGAAAGAACTGAATTTAAAACTTTTGAAAAATGACATGCACACCATGATAGATATCTAGTCAATATCAGATGACTATGGATTGATTTGAGTGGGTTTTTATGACATACCAAATGAACCTTGTGATGATACAGGAAGTGCCTTAGTTTTTGGACTATAAATACTATTACTAGATCTCTTTTTTTGATATATGAGTAATAACTCTCAACATCGATCATGGTTCAAATGAGGTAATGAAGCTTATTTTTATTTTCAGTGTCATTATTTTGTATGAGGAAGGCCCCCAGGTATTTCTCTAAGGATGTCACTTACAATATAAGTGTCCTTCCATTGAGAATAAGCATAATGACTGGTAGGTTTAAGAATTGATTCTTGAGGTTATCAAATGCTTCTTGATAATAGTCAGTCCACTCATATGAAACCCCATTTTTCCTCATCTTGGTGAAGTGAAAGCATTTTCTAGTGAGGATGGCTAGGAAGCATTGGATGTATACTAATTTTCCGTGATGTCCTCTCAAATCTATGATTTTGAAAGGAGGTGAATTTCCAAGGATAGAATATGTATTCTTTGGGTCTACTTCGATGCCATGCAGTCATACGACAAAGCTGAAGAATTTCCCCGGGGTAACACCGATTGTGCATTTCAAAGGGCTCATTTTTAGGTTTTGATTCTATAGTTTATTGAAGATAGTTTCATGATTTGATAGGTGGTCAGAGAATTGTTAATACTTAACCACAATATCATCAAAATTTTATTCGAAAAACTTTCACATGAAGGGTTTGAATAATTGATTCATGGAACATTGAAATGTAGCATCTTCATTCATTAAGACAAAAGAGAATTACTTGATAGAAAAATAATTTTTTGTGTTCTGTGAAGGTAGTGGCTTCTTCTTCATCTTATTCCAAATAGACCTAATTATATCCTAAATTTACATCTATTATGGAGAGATCCTGATGTTCGGTTATTGTATCGATCAACAGTTATGTGATTAGGATTGGGAAATCATCCTTCGGGCAGTGCTAGTAGAGATTTCTAAAATCGACATAGACTCTGATTTTCCCATTCTTTTGCATAACATGGACTATATTGGACATAAATCATTGATATTGGACTTCCCAAATTATTTTTGTTTTAATGAAATTGTAAAATTCAGTCTCTATTATGGAATCATGTGTCGGGTTCTTCCTTCGGATACCCTTTTTATTACCACATTGGTCCTATGGTACGCTCAGGTGGTGAGTGGGCACCCCAAGATCGAGGCTTGGAAACTTTATTTATTTCCGATTGAATACATCTCAATGCTGGTTGATGAAGAATGTATATACATATTTTTCTTTAAAAGGAATTGTAGTACAAATCAATGTGGTTAATGGGTCTTCCTCTATACCGAAATTTATTTCTATGAGCTCATAAATAGTGGCTGAGACACCCTCCTCAAATTCTAGAGGGGTGTCCCTAAGGTCCTCATCATCCTCTTCTTCTTAAATTTTCTTCCACTAACCTAGATGATCATGTGGTATTTTCCTAAAATAATGAATATGATGGTATATGAGATCTAGAAGGAGTTTCTTAATCCACTTTGAGTTAATATACAACATATTCTTCCTCAGATTGTGTAGAATATATTTCTTGGAGATCTAATAGTGGAATTCAATTATTTTCATATGAGCTTTCAACATTTTTTGGGGAGTAAAAAAATTGTTAAATTCTTCAATAATTAGTTGTCATGACTGAGACCATAAATATTTCTGAATATGAACCTACATTTGGGTTCGTATACTCAGCCTAATTGATGGTCAATGCATTTTTATTTGTCGAGGTATTTTAAGGGGTCAGTCAGGACAGCCTCTAGACCATTCGGGGAGGGAAACCAATCAAAACCATTAACTAGGGGTTGTTTTACTATCCCCTAATAGAATCCTATATTGATATAGAGCAGCTCATAGGATTCAAACAGGGCCTTGTCAGTGTGAAACATCCCTATCTTTCCATCAATGAAATATTTTACTAATTGGTGGTATGACGAGAGGATTTCCATGTGTTGATGAAACTATAGTCTTAATAGAAATACTTTTAAGATTGTGATTTTCCAAACCACGATATATTTCGAGTTAGTGATGAAATCTTCAATCAAGGTCATGAGATTAGTTTTTCCCAATGGCTTCTGTTAAATTTTTTCATTGCGCTACAAGGTTATGGTGGAAGCTTCTAGGTTATCCCTGTTACATCCAAGCATATGGAGTGTTTTCATGAGGATAACGTTAACCCAAGAATAATTTTTTGTAAAGATTTTTTGAATATAAACACCATTTATCCTACAGAATACATACAAGGGTATGATGTGTCCCTTTATAACGACATCTTTAGATCGATTTGTGAAGAAGATAACCATGTGGAATTATGTAGGATCATTCTATGTATGATAGACCTCAGAATCAATAACATATGATTCGAATAGATAGGGACATAACCAGGCCTATATGAGTTCTTTACTGAGGTATTTTTAAAAGATCAGGGGATCTTGGATCGATATCATCATTGGTACTAAAGATGATTGTTTTATGATGTCATGCATCTTTTCTAAAGGAATGTGCTTCCCTGTATGGTGATTATCTATCCTATGAAATTAAATGGATTGAGTATTTGATGTATATGGATCATCCCTTGAAACATGAGTTATAGGTGATCATGTACTTAGTGAATTGGGTTGGGTAGGTCTACCTACCCACCGAGGGTGATCTATCACTTGTTTCTCTCTTGATTGATATTACAAAGTGATGGGGTTAGGGTGTCTTATAGACGATATAGGAGGATTTTTTGTCCTTGTTGATATCATTTATGGTATTTTATGTGGGTTTCCATGATGTTAACAGTCCAAGCTAGTTTGGTTCTAGACATATGTCTTTCGTCGAGGCTATGCCTTCCCCAGTATCCTCAGATCTTACAGCCTCTTCCTTCGGTACCCCAATCGGGTGTATGTAACTATTTTTCATATTCATACTCATCGTTAGAGATGGGATCCATTAATTAGATTAAATAAATGGATCCAAATATTAACTCCTTATCCGATGTTGAATTTTCCTACCAACTATTTCTGGTGGGGCAGTTTGGAGGGGTAGTGCATGTTGTTTTAGTTATGAGGGCATAAAATCTGAGAGGGTCAAAGAGAAATGTGTCCTTGGTGTAGGTTCATCATCCTAAATTTCCTCCCTACATATCCGATCAATCTAAATTTTGGACAGTCAGCCTTTGGAGGGTTGTGTAGAGGAGGATGTCAGGTGGATTATTGCAGGAGCATCTAGGGGAATAGTTGGTCATTTAAACTATTCTTGGAGAATACCATTATTTCGATTGATTTTGTTTTGATTCATCCAACTATATAACTTTTTGGTCACTATACTAAAAACTTATTTCCACTCACATCCTTCATCAGTGTTAGTAGTGGAGACGTACACCACATGTGTTGACGGCTTTCCATATTTTACATTCCTCTGATCTATTGTTTTCTATAGGAGGTCATTAAAGGTGAATAATTCTTGAATGGTGTGTCATAGTATCTAGTGAAAGGGGATATAATCTATCTAGTCATAAAGACCGACTTGTTCTTCCCTTTTTTCTATAGTATTTGGAGTAAATTATAGTCCATAGTGATTATAAAATAGCCACATACTTGATCATTTCAGGATGAGTAGACTTTATTCCTTCATTCAACAAATTGATTTTTCATGGGTCCCCTATACTCCTCCTATCAAGGTGGGGGATTTAGAGCTTGAGTAAGTGAGGAGGATGGATTATTCATGACATAGAATGCTTATACCTTTCCAAATATTTTCCGTAGGAATGGTGGAGTTATCTAGGACTTAATCTTAGTCATCTATATGGAGTCTTTAATTATTTTTTATATGGTAGAGAAATCTTGAAACCCACAAGTATATTTCAGTGGGACGATAAGTGCTCAAAACTCTTTATGGATATTATCAATTCATAGAGAAATAATATCCTCAAGGGAGAGTGGTCATTTTATAGATTAGGAAATCCCTTTCCATATGGAAAGTAAGTTTGATACACTCTAATTCTATGACTTTTTTGCAGTTGAAGAGGTAACCGACTATTGTATTTCGTATAGTTTAGATAAACTAGAAGAGGAAATTATAATTGATATCCACCCATATTTTTATTTATTGAGCTAGAAAACTGGTGTACAATATGAATGCTAGACATCACAGGGTTTGTAAACAACATATGAGTTTCACTACTTCTTGTTTCTCTTATGATCCCATCATGGGGTCACAATAATATGTATAGTGCATCATATGTTTTTTTAAGTAACCTTATACATTGAATATCGAAAACTTCATACTCCCTAAATTTGTAGGAAGTGGGGTGTCTCTCACCCAGTCAGGGTATGGTTTCCATTTTGGTTTTACTATTTTATTTCACTCTTCCACATCTTCCAATAGGTCCTATACTGATTTGATGGTGTCGGTAAGCCTCTGATGAGGGTTCTGTTGATCCTGATATTGGGAAATTGTAGCAAGGGGGAGGATTTTATATGCCAATTCTACGATTATTTGAGTTAAATAACCCGTTTGGGACATATTTTGAGGATGTGCTTGAACCCGTTCTGGTTGCCTTCTAGATGGAGGGAAATCTTGATATCCATCCACGATCCGGTCTAGGTGAATCGATGGTCCTGGAACCAAGTTAGGAAGGTATCCAATTGTTGCTTCTATTTCTAGGATGATTCCTTATAAAGGAAGTGCTCATACTAGATTTTTACAATAAGGATCTTCTTGGGTACCATATTCGATAGGAATTCTACCTCAGAGTATCTTAGTATTGACCCACCTCACCTATTTCATTTATTCCTCATGTTGAGTGATTCTTTCTTCATGTGTAAGGGGATTGTTCTCATCGATAGGTGGAGGTTGTTCACGTATGAACTTTCCTTTATTCTTCTCTCTAGAAGAGATTATATGATGTGGAAATGGGGTATCGATTGAGGGAACACCCAAATTTAAATTGATTCCTTGGTTCCATGTAAGCACATCTTCATTCTCGGTGTTGATCTCATTCTGAGTGGTACCATCATCTCCTTGTTCTTCTAAATTTTCATCATTTTTGGTGTCTTCTGTAGGATTTACATCCCTGATGTGTAATAATGTACAAATCATGGTCGACATCATATTGGCTACTAAAGTGTATGAGAGATGTTTAAGTCTTTTTCTGGATCTCTCTCATCCCTTACAGGATCCTCTTTGAGCTTCTTCGTGAAGGGTGACTCAGAGGGAACATCTATGAATCCTAGTCATACACCTCTTTATGATGGGGATGGATCATGAGATGGGGTGAACTAGGATACCTTGCCTCTTTTCATCCTCCCTATAGAAGAAAATACTAATTTTTGTTGAGGGGGTGGGTCTGAGGTTAAAATGCCCCAAACCCTACTGGATAATGTTTCTCCCATTCCCTATTTGTCATTCCCTAGTCATTTTTTTTATCCTTACAAGGGAATTTTTTTGATAAAAATTCTAGTAACCATTCGATTAGGGACTGGTCCCATACTACGAAATATTCTGATAATGTCACTACTCTCCTAATATTGTGCATTCTTATATTATTGTTAGTCAGATATGATTCACAGTCTATACATTAACTAATAACTTATGAGAACACTAATACTTCTTGATTATTTTCTTCCCTTAAGTTATAATACTATTGAATTTTATCATGTTCTTAGTTCAAGAGTTTTTATGGATTTCTCCAATCGGGCCAGATTCTTTTGATACTTACTCAAGGTCGATGCGTGTAGAGTGTGTCGCCTTTCTTAATGAAGGTGTTTTTCTTAAAATCAAACATCGAATAAAATCATTAAATAATTTCATTTCTACTGGGTTCTACTACATGGAGTGTCGGTGGAATTCAAAGATCCATGCTACCCCACACCTTGATATGATCACCGGGATGAATGTAGACAATTAGATGATAAAACCTGTGTAGCACATTGATGCTTCCAAATTGAATATGGTTTTACCACCTCTATAATTATGGTCAGCATGAAGATAGAAGGGATTAGAAGTAAAATTTTCAATGTATTTCTCACAATATTATGACATCGTCTTCATAATAATTGCAAGGAAACAATTTTTTTTCATGTTGGTAGATATTTTTCAGAGATTCAGATGGATATAGTGTACGCATTATTATAGAAATGTATTTGGAATGTTGAACTGAGATGTGGATGAGGGCCAAAATATTATGTATATTTCAACCCAGACCATTTTTATTCCCATGAGTAGAATATTATTTTTTATCTTCTATTATAGACTCTTCGTGTTGATCTACCCAACATGGGAACTTTATGACAGTTATGTCGCATGGAGCAGTGCTAAGAGGGTTGTTGTTGGTATGTGAATGGTCTGAAGGTGGAACATAGGATGAGAAATGTACTGGTTTGTCTCTTGGTTGAGAAAGGATGTCGCTTATTATTTATAGGGTATCTAACATGTATGGAATCATCTTTCCAATCACCTCAATATATGATTTCTTTCTTATATTTGACTCATCAAGGGGAGGTCCTTCTGGCAAATATACGGTGTCATTGTGGGGATGACCTTAACAGTGAATTAAATCATGGAGAGTACTACCATGATGGATTTATGTTTGACTACATGGATAATTTCTATAGTGTGTACCCTAGGGAGGACATTCATGGAATACATGAGTCATGGGAGGACCTTCTAGAAAAAATGAGATGTCTCTATGGGGAGGAACTTCACTGTGAATGCCCTCATGATGAGGACTACCGTCATACTTGGATTTAGGACTACATGGAGAATTTTATTAATTGTATACCCGGTGGATTGCCTTTAGGGTATATGAAAACAATGGTAGCACCTTCTTTCTAAAATGAGATGTCACTACGGGGAGAACATTCACAGTGAATTCCATTATGGTGAGGACTACCATCCTAGATGGATGTCTAAATAAATGAATAATTTCTGTAGTGTATACCATGGGGAGGAACATTGGGGAGAATGATGGAAAGGGGAGTAAATTCATGTTTTTTGATCTTCTGGAAATGAGGAGGGATACTATGACCCACGTTAGGAGATGGGATATTATGATCGATTAGTGTGTTCCCATGATGGATGCCTTCATGGTAGGTGTTATAGGGAGGACCTTCAGATCTACATTTAATAATATCGTGGGGAGGACCATCAACATTGATATTACCACTTCCATAATTTTTTAATAGATTGGTGGGATCATAGTCCATCGGTGATAGGTGTCGGATCGATTCTTGAACTCTGGCCTCTTAAACAATAGGGTTATGGTTCTCCTCTTAATTTTTTAGGTTACCTTAGTACAATTTCTTTTTAGACACTCTCCTATGAGAAACTGGGGATTCCTTCTATAGGTGAAGACCTTCATATATATGTTGATGCTCCTTTCGTCACAGAATATAAAGATCGGAAAAGGGAATATCTGAGCTCAAAGTGATTCAACCTTTGAAGAAAACATCAAAAATCGACAAAGGCATGAACAAAGGATCAACAGCAATATCACCGCACAAGTTATCTTACTGTCGCGCAAGTGTACTTGCACGGCGACCTGGGCCGCGCAAGTGACTTGCGCGACCAAAGTGTTAACCGCCCGGTAACCGCCCAAGGCCTTCTTTTGCCTATAAATAGACCCTGTGGGCCCCCCATTCGAGAGGATCTTTTTCCAGAAACTCGGATTGAAGCTCTCGACGCCCAAGTCTCTTCTCAAAGCTTACTGAACACTTCTAAGGTAATTTCTTACCTAGAATGGAATATCTAAAGAGAAGAAAGAAGGCCTAAGTGTTGAAACTTATCAAAACTTGCGCGTCGACTTATTTCCTTCAATATAACTTGCGCATCCCTTTTCTGGAAGAACCTCAAGAGGATTCTAAAGGGTTTAAAAAAGAGTCGCTCAAATATTTCAATACTGGTTGAAAATCACGTAAGTACACCATGTGTCGCGTAGGTATACCTACGCGACCAAAACTTGCGCGCCCACGGAAGACCTGCGTGCCTTTCAAGACTTGCGCGCCCCTATCTTTTTGGGTGCCCATCTTGCCCATTTTTACCCCTCTTAAGCCATTTCACCTTTCCTTTTCAAGATTCAGTCTTCAAGACACTCTTCAAAGCCATTTATGGCATGATTTCATGATTTGATTTCCTTATCTGAAAGGAATTCAGTGGAATATCTCTCAAAACCTAGTGATTTATACATCTTTATGTCACCAAAGATTGAGAGTTCGTTCATTCAACCTCATCCTTTAAGATGAGAGAATCCTTAACCTGGGTCTCCTTTTCAGGAATAATCCCTAGTTATAAATCTCCTAACTTGGGCATCTTTCTTTAGGAGTAAGCCCCAAATTCGTAAAGTTCCCAAACTTGGGCATCCTCCTCAAGAGTAAGCCCCAATCATAATTCTTTAACTTGGGCATCCTTCTTAGGAGTAAGCCCCAAACTCAAATATGGGCATCCTCCTCAGGAGTAAGCCCCAAACCTTAATCCCTAACCTGGGTCTCCTTTTCAGGAATAAGACTCAGTCATAATCTTGGGCTTCCTTTTTAGGAGTAAGCCCCAAGTCCCCTAACATGGGTCTCCCTTTTAGGAATAAGACTCAGTCATAACCTGGGCCTCCTTTTTTAGGAATAAGTCTCAGTCATAATCTTGGGTTTCCTTTTCAGGAGTAAACCCCAAGCCCCCTTAAATTTCTCTTAACCAGTCCTTATTTACCCTTGATTTGGGTTTTCTTTTTCAGGAGTAAAACCCAATCATAAGTCCCCTCCTAACTTGGGCATCCTCCTTAGGAGTAAGCCCCAAGATTAGAGTATTCAAATCTCCATAAAGCACATATACCTTTATGGACCCTGTTCCTGGATTTTCTCCCTAAAAGTGAATCCTAAACCTTCATCTATCTGGGCAGTCATACATACATAAGCCCCAAACAATTTCTTATGATTGCATCTTTCATGGCACAATTGTCTAATTTTTACCAATACCTCTTGTTTCTCACACCGATCATGACTCACGTGAGCTTAGAGTGTAAAGGTAATTATGACATTCTTCTTTGAGCCATCAATCATAAACATCATACTCCATCACTCGAACTACGTGGGTTCTGATTCCTTTTCCAAAACAAAGGATACGTAGGTAGCCCATTTATGGGTTCGATCCCAACCTTGAAATAATCCATGTCCTTCTGAATGACGATAAACTTCAAGTGCCCCACTGAGTGGCTTTAAAACCAGCCTGGTCATCATAATGACCAAGAGACTTTTATATAAATGTTTTGAAGGATACCATTGACCAAGAATCTCTAAACAGATATAGATGATTCTCTATTGATGAAGAACCTCGAATACATATAAAAGATTCTCTAAATTTCTTGCATATTTAATCATTGGTTGTTAAAACTAAAGGAAAGCACATTTTATACTTGGTAATGTAATAAGGATTCACGAACATAACTTAAATCTATAAAGAGAGTCCCGGAGTAGACAATAATTCCCCTCAAAAAGGTGTGATGAGGACGACCTCCCATCCTCTCGACCAATGAAAATTCCTAAGCCTCATCAGTCCACAAGCTAATGAGCACCTACCTTTGTAAAGTAGGTCCAAACGGATGTGGAATCATTGGATGTTTCCGGTTCTACGAACAAACCTGCTAGAAACTGATCGGAACATTTGAATCTCCCATCCAGGAGGTCATCCCCGAAATCCGTGAGGAAACAAAAATGGTGAACCTGACGTGAATCCTTAACCAAGTTAAAGTGATGTTCTTCTTTTATGTTAGGCCCCTTGGGCCAACAAATCAATCATTGACATGTGCTCATCCAAAAGATGCAGTGGCCGGATTCATCTTGATTATGTTTGTTATATGGAACAGGCACTCTTTTCTCAAGATCTTCTGCAAAATGGCTTTCCTTAAATTCACCCCTGTGAATACTACTGCTGTGAACACCTCTACTGTGAGGTCTGCTGCTATGAAAACCAATGCTGCTACTCCTGCTGGAACGTCATCCGCTCTGAGGATGACATCACCAACTCAGCGTCTTCAACGCAGGGTTTCTAATGCACTGGTTAAGGAGTACCGTCGCAACGGTATTATCCCAACTCTGGAGGCCGCTCGTCAAGCCCTCCAAGTTAACAACTCTACCTGGTCGTCCGGACAACGGAGGCCAGCGATCAAGAAGCAGGCGGTGCTGACTACCGTCTCCAACCGTTTCGGGTCGTTATCCCTGGAATGCAATTTCCATTCACTCCCTTACTCTGAGGAAGTGAATGAGCAGGTCCCGCAGGACCTTAATTCAAAAAGACAGGAGTCCTTCTCAAGGGCTCCCATCAACAATCACTGCCAGACTCGTGCGGTAGTGCGCCCTCAACATGATGAGGGTACCGACTCCAGGCATTCAACTCAGGTTCATCGAACCCGAGCAGGCAAGATGAACCGCCAGAGACGGAATCCGGTTAACAATGGGCAGGTTGTCATCCCTTCCATCTCCGGAGAAGTCCACCAACCTAACTTGGTGGCAAACAACGAGTAGGCACACACAACTGCCCGTTTTAATTCCGCTGTCCAGCAGACTCGTCTGGCAGCATCACGCCAATCCCGCTAGGAAATTCCGGCGGAGTACTATAGGCAGGAACATGCACCTTCTTATACATCACCAGTTAGTCAGTAGGCTCGTCTGACTACATATGATGGATCTCGTCAACCACGTTTGGCGAAGTGTAATCAGCAGGCACATACACCTGCTAATACTAATCAAGCCTACCAACAGTCTCGCTTGGTAGCGCACGGAGAAGTCAGTCGGAAAGTCCCGACGACAAACAGGAGGCAGACTCAACTCTCTGCCTCAACACATGAGTACTGTCAGGATTCACTAACAAGAAAAGGAGGACAGGAGCAGGCACATACACCTACTCCAAGCCCGGAATGGACGTATATCCCCGTTCCGGCGGCTGAAGTCACCAAACATATTTTGTCAATGGTAAAAGAGCAGAAGCAAATTCCTGCTCATATTCTGGATGCTTGCCAGGATATCATAACAGCTTCAGCATCATCACAGGGACAGACACATAAATCTATCCCTAGCAGTGGAGTGACACATCAACGATTCACTCCGGAACAGACACACACATCTGTTCCATTCCAAGAGGGTTATGGGGCATACTCCCCCATATCAAACGGACAACCAATTCAGGCACATACACCTGATTTGAGTGGAGATCGTCAGCCTAACCTGACCATCTTTCCTGATCAGACACATACACCTGCTCAGAGTAACCACTTTCGTCAACAAGTGGTTTCTAAAGTGATTAAGAAGGTATCTAAGAAAAAGATCCGCCTAGCACAGTCAGGAGATCAAAGGCCAATCTGCAACAAGGCCTTGCTCGATGCTTGAGTTCTTGAAGCCCTCAGACATTTATCTGTCGGAATTCAAGATTCTACTCCCTCAGTTCCCAATAACGGGAACATTAATTTTGAAGGACTTCAACAGACACTTCTTTATGAAGACTTGCTTCATAATAGTTCGGTCAATCTTGAAGTTTCTTCTTCAGATGAGAGCCACATGAACCCTCTGTGTGGTCAGAAGACCAAGGAGCAAGAGATTTCATCTTTTGCTGTAACCCATCATGACGGTCCTCCTCATGATGATGAACTTCGCTGCAAAAGTCCTCTCCGCAGTAGTGATTCACGTTGTCTCAAAAATTCTTCAGAAGGCAATGTAGTGACGAGAAAGCCCTCCTATCTCGAGGCACTTGCAAACGTAAAACCAGTCATGTCTGATGCTTTACTATCGGCAGGTGAAACTCTTTCTCCATCAAAAGATAGCCTGGGGTTCAGGTTATTCTCCGAACCATCCCTGGGTCATTCATCTTCCAGTATGAATAGTGATTTCTCTACCAATCTTGTTGAATCCGATGAAGCAACAAGGAAACACCAACTCTGGTCCAAACTGGTAGAAGAATATTCATTTAATGATAAAGAGAAAATGCTAAACATGAGGAAAAAACTGGCAAAAGGTGAAGTACCAGTCATGTTTTGGCCTTTGGCTGACTCCCAGTACGACATTCCAAAGATGTTGACGGATGATGGAATCCATGATATTCATCTCAACATATGGAAAACTCCTTGTCAATTAAAGAAGAAGGTATTATCTTTCTATGAATATAAAAATCATCTTAAGATAATAGAAGGGATACAATTTCAGATTGATTTGGCATCTCTATCAGTCTCTCGGTATCCGAAGGCTGAAAAGAAACAGAGAACCCTTCAACGTTCATGCCTTCACGCACTAAGAAAATTGTGTCAGTTAATTGCCAATGCTCCATCTAGTGTTCATATCAGAGGATGGGGTGTTCACAGAGCACTACATTTCACAGTTCTTTCCAGTCAGCAAAGCCCGCCGAAAATGGTGTCATGCAATGTTATTGCCCATGGCCGGCCACAGTCAATGGGCTTTGTTCATAATCAAAATCTTTCTCAAGAACAGGCTTCAACTAGTTCCTCTCAAAATCAAGTATATAGAGAACAAGTTGTTGAATTGCTCCTACATCAAGTAGGCGAGAATATTGCACAAGCCTCTCGTCTGGAGCAAACACGTCATCAAATGACAGAAGTTTCGGAAATCATCCAATGATCTGTTGAACCAGGTGATAAAAGTGGATACAGGTTAATGCATCCAGCTAATTTCCGAACTAATATTCGCAAGATCAAGAGAGATTTTAAGAAGATCTCTGACATAGCATGTCAAGAGACACCCCAGTTTGTCAGACTGGGGACTTCTCTAACCCAACCCTCAGAGTCAACAAATGAGATTCGAGGAGTTGAGCGGAAACAGCAGGAACATCCCCAGTCCACCGGACTGGGGACGTTTTCAAATCCTCAATCCCTCCCTCATAGAAAATCAGTATTCTCTCGATTAGGGAATAAGCCTCAAGAAGAACGAAGAGCCAAGCTATCAGGAGATTCTCTCCAAGTGACGGTTCTCCAAGAAGTTCCTGAGGGATCAAGTCAACAGAATGCCATGTCTCATCATGGACATAAAAGAAGACAATATCACAGAAATTCTAATAGAAAGGATTCCATGCAATATGCATCCATTAATGTCATCAATGCCGTTGCTGCTGATTCACCAGATGAGGCTCAATCAGAGGGATCAGACGAAGAGGTTCCTGGTCAAGAAGTTGCGCACACAGACCTAAATGAAGAAGGTGTGCGCACACGTAATCAAAGGCTTACCCAAAATCTGGGTATTCCTTCAAGTAACCCACTTCCCCCTCTCCGAAAAGGATACAATAAGGGGAAAGAAAAGAATCAGGTTACTTCTCACCCTTCCTCTGAAGGAGGTCAATCGCTCTCATTAGAGCAAAGGTTTGCACAACAGGAGGAAGAAATGAAAGAATTAAGAAGGTTGAATGCAGAACTACTTCAGAGTAGTCTTCTTCTTAAGAATGCTGAAGTCCGACAGCCGAAGGAATTTTTTGTAATTACTGAGATGGATCAGGAAAATCCTCCTTTATCAGTACACCCTCACAGGTCTAATCCTACGGGTCAAACGCAATAATGGTTGGCAGCACTACCATCAGTTGCAGCACCAACCATCACGTCTGTCCAAGATCCATTCATTGCACCTACCCAAAACCAAGTTCAACATGATGTTTCTCAAAAGTTAATAACTACTATTGAGTCATTAATAGCTCGGTTAGAAACTATGGAAGGGAAATGGGCGCAAGTTCAACCTGAAAAGAAAGTTTACCCTGAATGGGTAGATTCAATTTCTCCTCCATCCAGTTTTGGAAACCCTGTTTTCCCTACTTTCAATGGATCAGGCGACCCTGAACAACATTTGACGCATTACGTGTCTTGTTGTGATCCTATGATGGGAACTCCAGAGCAGCAAGAAGTAGTGAAACTCAGATGCTTCGTGCGAACCTTGCAAGGACCAGTTCTTGTCTGGTATACAAGCTTGCAATCTCGGTCAGTCATCGGATGGGAGGATCTTCGTCAAAAATTCCTTCTTCAGTTTAGCTCAACTTTGCCAAAAACGACAGTTTTCGATCTTACAAACTGCAAGCAAAGGGAAAATGAAAGAATCTCTGATTTCATTGCTAGTTGGAAGGGATTAACGTATTCCCTGAGTTTAGCACTCCCTCAGGAGGAACTGTTGCCAATCTGTGTGGCAAATTTGCGTGACGAATTACGCACGCCATTGATCCCTGTGAAATACACAGGAGGGTTTCGAGACCTTACTTTAATCGCTTAGTAGATTGAATATTCCCTTATACAGGATAAGGTTAAATCTCGTGTAATTCCATCAGCTCCAGGAAGAAGAATGGGTAAAGTAGAAACTGCTACAGTTATGCTTAAACAAGCACCTGTACCTATATCTACTTCAAAACCATCAACTTCTCGAAGGACTCCACCTCTTGAATGCCAACAACAAAGGCCGTTTCATCCAAATGATCAAAGAGACCAACGACGAAAACAATTTGAGGATATGAAGAGTAAAACATACTCTTTCCGAAATGAGCAAGTTCCTGGATACTTCATTGCAGCTCTGGAAAATAATTTGGTTCAATTACCAGTGCCCAAGAGGCCAAACAAGGAAGGAGATGAAGACCGTCCCAATTATTGTCCCTTTCATCAAATGTTGGGGCATCCCATCCAGGAGTGTTTTGTCTTTAAAGACCTCCTGCAAATGACGGTCGACTTGGGACAAGTCAAATTGAAGGTTTCTTCAGCTCATGTAGCGTATATTACCGCTACAGATCCAGAGGAAGGAGGCGAGTGGCAGGAAGTCAAAAGCAAAACTGCGAAAAAATATGATGATTGGATGGTCAGAAAGACAATCAATCGGACCCATTCCATTTTGCGAACACAATTGAAGAATCCAATTGTGTCTCCTACAAAAGCTGCAGTAAAGCCTCCATCAAAAGATAAATCCTCAAAAGGGCAGCGCAATTCAAAGAAGAAAGAGGAATCATGAGAAGATGAGTATGTATCAAATCCTAAATTGTCTTTGACTCTGGCAGATTTCATGCCATCTACTTCAAAGCCACGGGCACCGTCCCACCAAACGGCACAGCCTAAACAGGCTAACCAGGCAGAGTCTTTATCAGACGAAGAGTTAATCTTTGGTTCTGTTAATATGATTCAATTAATAGATCCATATTCCAGTCTTGATGAGCCTGAATTCCCTGTATCAAATAAGGGAATCCGAGGAGGTTCTAGAGGTTCAGGATATAGGGGAAGACGTGGATCTTTCCGAAGCCACTGCTCTAATTTTACCGCTTCTAGCACTGTATATGCAGCAGAAACTCGTGGTAGAGCCCTTCAGCGAGCTCAAAAAGAACAAGCAAGTTCTTCTGCCAATGGCCAACTCAGTTTTGGCACAGTTATTTTGGAAGACCGATTAAAGGTTCCATCTTCTTTATATCAGCAAGTAAATGGATCTAATCAGTCTAATCTTCCAAAACCAAGGATGTTGCCAACTTCAATACAAGATGCATCAGCTTCCAAAGCATCGGCTTCCAAGGTACCTGCTAAACTGCATATTCCTATTGGGAAACGCAGACCACAAGATCAAAAGTATGAAATATTGAAACAATTGGCCCAAGTACCAGCCAAGTTATCAATTTTGGATGCTTTGAATCTGTCAAAAGATCTTCGGGAAGCACTCATCAAAGCTTTGTCAAGTCCTCAGGAGTTTGAAGCTAAAATTGCTGCAACTGAAATCTATCACATAGAGAATAATCCTGCAGAATGTCATGCAGTGATATCTTTTACTGATAAAGATGAAGATGATGTTGTGCATGGGCACATAAAACCTTTGTACTTATCTGGCAAATTCAATGGTGTAGATGTTCGAAGAGCTTTCATTGACAATGGTTCATGAGTCAACCTCATGCCCATTCATACACTTCGTCGATTGGGCCTCACGGAATCTGATTTATCTCCTTCTACCATGATGTTACAAGGATATGATAAAAATGAACAAGAACCACTGGGAGAAGTTACACTCAGAACTCAGTTTGGAGATCTTGAATCCAATTCGGATTTCATGATTGTTGATCAAGACTCAGCTTTCAATATCTTGCTTGGAAGACCCTGGCTACATCAGCATGCAGCTATTCCTTCATCATACCATCAATGTCTCAAATACTGTTCCGATGGTCAAGTTGGAACATTGTATGGTGATAAGGCCTCGTTCAAGAAATGTGAGTCTCAATACATTTAGGCGGAATTTTATCAAATGAAGGGAAGAGAAAAATCTACAATGAAGGAAATTACCAAAGCTAATTCTCCATATGGTTTGGAGAAAATTCCAATAAATCCATTTTCACACGTGAGTACAGATTATGTATTACCTATCAGTCAAATTGAAAAAATATTCCCAAATCAAAATACTCTTATGGAAAGATCTATAATGTCAATTACGGCGATCGATCCAGAAAACATGGGAGAAATTGGTAACCTACCAAGAAGTGATGAAAGCATAAGTGGTGATGTTTTCATTTCATCTGCTGAAGTCCAACTAGTCTATACATCGCTAATCAGGCCAGAAGAAGTTATAACAACACCAGAGGTGAATAATGATGTCGATTCTCGATCCATCATCTCCTCTTTATTTCCCAATGAAGACCCATTATTATCAATAGGGTCGGAAATGGAAGCTTCTTCTTCAAAATGTGAAAATTTTGACATCTCTTATGATCATGAGAATTTCGTTTTTTCATCTACTTTGCAAGTAGAAACAGAAGAAATAACACATGATGAAGAGGAAGAGGAAGATCTTAGAGATGCTCCTCCAACATTTGAAGAGGGTATCTCTACCACTGTGGATGAACTCAGAGAAGTAAATATGGGTACAGAGAAAGATCCACGCCCCACTTTAATTAGTGCGGCCATGACCCTTGAAGAGCAAGAGATGTATATTTCTTTTCTAAAGAAAAATAAAGATATTTTTGCTTGGAATTATACAGAAATTCATGGGCTTGATCCTGATGTTGCTACTCATCATTTGGGTTTACCAAAATAACATCAAGGTTTTAAACAAGCCGCGAGAAGAACACACCCAACCTATGCTTCCAAAATTGAAGCTGAAGTGGATAAGCTGATCAAAGCCAACTTCGTCAGAGAAGTTCAATATCCCAAGTGGTTGGCTAATATTGTCCCTGTAAAGAAGAAGAACGGACAAATTAGGGTTTGCATAGATTTCAGAGATCTTAATCGGTATTGTCCTAAAGATGATTTCCCAGTTCCGATTACAGAACTCTTAATTGATGCGACGGCTGGATATGAAGTACTTTCTTTCATGGATGGATATTCTGGATATAATCAGATCCGAATAGCCCCAGAAGATGAGGAGTATACAGCCTTCAGAGCTCCTCAAGGTGTGTTTTGTTACCAGGTGATGCCCTTTGGTTTAAAGAATGCAGGTGCAACATATCAACGCGCCATGCATCGTATCTTCAAACCTCTTTTAGGGAAGTTTGTTGAATGCTATGTAGATGATTTGGTGGTTAAATCCCAACAACGTTCTAATCACTTGGCTGATTTGAAAGTCATATTCCACAAGCTTCGACAACATAATTTGAAGATGAACCCCTTAAAATGTGCTTTTGGGGTAACCTCAGGAAAATTACTCGGCTTTGTTATACGCCATCGCAGTATTGAAGTTGATCATGAGAAGACCAAATCAATCCTTGGTATGTCACCTCCTCAGAATTTGAAAGAATTAAGAGGACTTCAAGGACACTTAGCCTATATTCGGCGTCTCATCACCAATTTGGCAGGAAAAAGTTTACCCTTTACCAAATTATTGAAGAAAGGAGTCACTTACCAGTGGACTGAAGAATGTCAAGAAGCATTTTATGTTCTCAAGAAATACCTCTTGAGTCCACCAGTTCTCATGCCACCTGTTGAGGGTAGACCTCTTATCCTCTATGTGACAGCTTTAGAGCGATCATTGGGTGCCTTTCTCGCTCAAAAGAATGATGTTGGGAATGAAAATAGTCTCTACTATCTCAGTAGAACTATGCTTGAAGCAGAAACCCGGTATTCAAGTATTGAAAAGGGCTGCCTAGCATTAATATTTGCAGTTCAGAAACTGAGACACTACCTGCAACATCATGAGGTCCAATTGGTATCTCGTAATAATCCGCTCAAATTCATCCTTAGTCGTCCAATGCTTACAGGACGTCTGTCAAGGTGGGCGGTTATTCTACAGCAGTTCGACATTCAAAATGTGTCTCAAAAGGCAATTAAGGGCCAAGCTCTGGCTGATTTCCTGGCTGAACATCCTTCAGTGGAAGACACGTATTCAGATATCGAACTACCTGATGAGGAAGTTTTCTCTATTCAAGAGAGTCCTCAAACATGGGAAATGTATTTTGATGGTGCTTCTAGAAGTCCAACAGGGAAGAAAATGGAAAATCCTAAATTCAACAAAGTTGGTTTAGGAATTGTGCACATTTCTCCAGATAAGGCAGTGTTACCTTATTCCTTTTTGTTGTGGGAAGGTGGTACCAATAATGAAGCTGAATACCAAGCTCTCATTACAGGCTTGGAGTTAGCGCTTCAAGCACAAGTGAATCACTTAAAGGTGAAAGGTGATTCAGACCTGGTAATCAGACAAGTCAATGGGGATTATTCGATCAGAAAAGAAGAATTAATCCCTTTGTATGATTACGTCAGAGAGTTAATGTTGGAATTCCCTTCAGAACCGACATTTTCTTATGTCCCAAGATCACAAAATACTCAAGCTGATGCACTGGCTAATATAGCCACAACTTTAGCAGATCCAAATCAGGACGAGACAACCATCTATATTGCTCACCGTCGTGCAATTTCACCTTATGTTCAAGTCAGAACAGAGGAAATTAATGAAATTAGTCCCATTCCTGAACCATATGGTCATACTATAGGATGGATGTCACCTATCAGGGAATACCTTCAAAATGGAACACTTCCACCTGATAGAGCCGAGAAAGAACAAATTCGGCGACGTGTGGTCAATTTTACTCTTTATGATAGCCCAAACCACCTCGAGAAAATTCTCTACAAACGTGGTTTTGATGGAGTTCTCTTCAAATGTATTGATGGTGAAGAGACAATGGTTGTCATAAAAGAAGTGCATGCAGGAGTCTGTGGTGCCCACCAGTCTGGACATAGACTGTCTGATCAAATTCGAAGGCTTGGATACTTTTGGCCTTCAATTATACAAGATTGTGTTAATTTCACAAAGAAGTGTCATTCATGCCAAGTATATGCCATCTTCATTCATAAACCTCCAGAGTTGCTTCATACAGCTAAATACTCATGGCCATTTTCCACATGGGTAATGGATGTGGTGGGTCCTTACCCTTCAGCTACGGCCAAGAAGTTTAAGTACATTCTTACTGCTACTGATTTCTTTTCCAAATGGGCAGAGGCAGTACCTCTCAAAGAAGTCAGTTCTAAATGCATTGTTAGCTTCATCAAGTCTAACATCATTACTAGATTTGGTGTCCCTAATACCATATTGACAGACAACGGCACCAACTTCTATTCTTCTGAGGTAAAGAAATTGTATCAAGAATACAACATTAAGTCCAACCATTCAACTCGATATCATGCAGCGGCTAATGGCCAGATAGAGGCCTTCAACAAGTCTCTTTCAAATATACTGCAAAAGATGGTGGATAAAGATAAGAGGTCATGGCCTGATAAACTCTTTCATGCTTTATGGGCTTATTGGACTTCCACTCACAATGCAACGCGGTCAACTCCATATTCATTGGTATATGGAACAGAAGCAGTCTTGCCAATTGAAGTTCAATTGCCCTCACTCAAAATAGCCATTTTTGATCAGTTATCTATAGATGAGCAATCCCAAAAGCGGTTGAATGAATTGGAACAGTTGGATGAGAAAAGATTGTGCACTTTGCACCACTTGGAAATCTATCAGAATCCAATAGCACGAGCTTTTAACAAAAAAGTTCGTCTTCGTTCATTCATTCAGGGAGAATTGGTATTGGTTCTCAGAGCACCAATGATACCAGGAAAGAAGCCTCCCAAGCTTGAACCAAAATGGGAAGGACCTTATTCAATACATAAGGTCTACTCCAATGGAGCATATTCTCTAATCTCAATGGATGGAGAACACATCACGACTCCAACTAATGCCAGATTTCTGAAGAAGTATTTTGTATAAACACAAAATATTGTTCCCAGATCCAAAACAATCACATTGGTTCATGATTTTGTCCTATATGACACTAAACTGTATTATGTCCTACCTACATGACGTTAAACTGTATAGAAGTTCCTTATTTGTCCGAGATGACATTAAACTATATTTTGTCCGAGATGACATTAAACTATATTGTGTCCTAGCAACATGACATTAAACTGTGTGGCACTTCCAACGTTCAGCATGATGATAAACTGTAAAAAGTCCCCAGAACTGATATCCTCATATTGGTTCACCTTAGTCCTAGCTACATGACTTTAAACTGTACAGCACCAGTTCGTCCTTGCTATATGACGTTAAACTATACAGCAATGGTCTAGTATGACTTTAAACTGCAACTTCGTCCCACACGACATTAAACTGTCAAAAAGTTCCCTAAACCGTCCAACATGACCTTAAACTGCATCATCCCTGGTCCATGTATATGACCATAAACTATTTATGTCCAGCAAGACGTTAAACTATGACGTCCTAACTACATGACGCTAAACTGTATAAAAGTCCCTCATGTCCAGAAAGACATTAAACTATATAATCATCAAAGGTCCAGCATGACATTAAACTGCACCATCCACGGTCCATGAATATGACCTTAAACTATTCTCACTTTTGTCCAATATGACGTTAAACTGTATTGTCCCCATAGTCCAAACTACATGACGCGAAACTGTACAGAAAGTCCTTGATATGTCCTACATGACATTAAACTGTTATTTTGTCCCTGCTACATGACACTAAACTGTGCAGCACCAATAGTCCTAACTGCAAGACTTTAAACTACATAGTCCCTGAATATGTCCTACATGACATTATACTGTGCATCGTTAAGGTTGTTATTACCTCTTGTTTCTCACACCAAGTATGACTCACGTGATCTTAGAGAAAACCTCACCATAACACTCTCTTTGGGACCCTAACCATGTGTAAGTCCCAACAACAATTTAATTAGATCGTTGTCCCCAAGAACAACTTGATCATTAATTCATTCTTTAATTGAACTACACGGACTATGATCCTTGCCCTCCAGGCTGGGTATGTAGGCAGCCTCCCAGGGTTCAAGACCAAAAATAATCTCTTCACATCAGTTCACCACCATCTCATATGATGTTAATTTTTGAAACCGCCCCTAGAATCAATATTATCTTTACATTGATTCACTTTCATCCTTGTTATATGACGTTAAACTATACAAAACTTTTGTCTGGTATGACAATAAACTACAATATTCTTTGATTTCCTCATTTGAGAGAGAACTATTATTGACATTGATTTTTCAATCATGGTTTTCATTTTCAAAAAACTATGTGCATACATGGTAATGCCTGAATTTTTTTTTCTTAGGTTAAGCCATCATTGCACTAATGTCCCCTTTCACCCTTCACATGTACGAACCAAATTTGTACAAAGGGTAATTCTAGAACTACGTGGATTTGATTCCCAACCCTATGGGATACGTAGGAACATTCGAGTATCCCTCGAATCCAGTCCCAAGTCTTTTGGGCCTAACCCCAAATTTCACATTCAGTCCCTTGGCTGAAAAGTCCTCATGAAAACACACACTGTGTATTCATTATTATGGTCTGAATTCTATGACCCTAAACTAAGATCACTCATACTTTCGTCCTGCACGACGTTAAACTGCATTTCAAGAACGACGTATGGCTTGATTCTCATTCTTATGAGATACGTAGTGAAGTCCAAAATTTCAATTCAGGACCAAGCCACAACATGATTATGGTTTTCATTGACCTATGTATCACTATATACATTGGACAATACCCATATTTATGTGTTATAATCCTAACCTTAAATATTTTCAGATCTTCATAACCCTTTTCATGACTTCTAATCACAAAAATGTCAAACTTCTGAGAATTCTTTTGCCTGACTATGCAGCACGTGCCCATAGGTGGCCTTGCATAAACAGTCTACATAACAGACTTTTCAGCTAAAAGATGCTATTTATTTGACCATGCAGCCAATGCCCTTAGGTGGCCCTGCATATTTCAACCCCCTAACGGGTTTGTTAAATGATAGTAACTTCATTCTTGGTAAGAATGCCTCTTTTTTACTTATTTGTCTTAAACGACAGTATGAAGGGATCCGCAAAAAAAATAGCCATCCTTAACATATTTGTCCCATATCCTTTTTCATGATCTAAAAGTATTCAAGTTTATGGTTTATTCTTCTTCCCTACGTTTGGGTCAGACCTTCGTAGGAGTGATATTCATCCAGTTCTTTGATATTCTTGTTCGGAAATTTCTTCTCCATATTCAAGTACCTCTTTCCATACAACAAACTCTATACATTAGAAAATTTGAATCTCCATAAACTTTCACTGGCTTTTAGCACTAGGAATGTAAATTTCTGGGAGTTCTTTTGCCTGACTATGCAGAACGTGCCCATAGGTGGCCTTGCATAAACAGTCCACATAACAGACTTGTCAGCCGAAAGATGCTATTTATTTAACCATGCAGCCAATGCCCTTAGGTGGCCCGGCATATTTCAACCCCCTAACGGGTTTTGTTAAATAATAGTAACTTCATTCTTGGAAACTACTTCTTCTAATTCCTTTTAGCTCTTTTTCATATCATTCCTCAGATTCAAATATTCTTAAGCCATAGTTTACATACTTTCCCTCATACTTGAGTATGGTAGTATGTTTTGAGATGAACTTTCAAGGAATTGTGTCAATTCTAACCCATTTTTGGTCAAAGCTATTTCGACCTTAAACATTAGCCCCTTTATGTCCGGCTTGCATGACTTTAAACTGCCCACAAAAGACAAAGGAACTCTGAATAAAAGTCAAGTTCCAGCACACTTGCGTGCTGCCTTCTGTGCACTGAAGACTTGCGCGCCACCCTTTTCCTTTGGATGGATTCAATTTCCTCAGAGTCAAATCATCATTTCTCTCCGGATCCAACTCTGAGGGGGGACATTTGTTGATGCTCATTTCGTCACAGAATCTAAAGATCGAAAAGGGAATATCTGAGCTCAAAGTGATTCAACCTTTGAAGAAAACATCAAAAATCAACAAAGGCATGAACAAAGGATCAACAGCAATATCACCGCGCATGTTATCTAACTGTCGCGCAAGTGTACTTCCGCGGCGACCTGGGCCGCGCAAGTGACTTGCGCGACCAAAGTGGTAACCACCCGGTAACCGCCCGGTAACAGTCCAGGGCCTTCTTTTGCCTATAAATAGACCCTGTGGGCCCCCATTCGAGAGGATCTTTTTCCAGAAACTCGGATTGAAGCTCTCAACGCCCAAGTCTCTTCTCAAAGCTTCCGGAACACTTCTAAGGTAATTTCTTACCTAGAATGGAAGATCTAAAGAGAAGAAAGAAGGCCTAAGTGTTGAAACTTATCAAAACTTGCGCGCCGACTTATTTCCTTCAATATAACTTGCGTGTCCCTTTTCTGGAAGAACCTCAAGAGGATTCTAAAGGGTTTAAAAAAGAGTCGCTCAAATATTTCAATGCTGGTTGAAAATCGCGCAAGTACACCATGTGTCACGCAGGTATACCTGCGCGACCAAAACTTGCGCGCCCACGGAAGACTTGCGCGCCTTTCAAGACTTGCGCGCCCCTATCTTTTTGGGTGCCCATCTTGCCCATTTTTACCCCTCTTAAGCCATTTCACCTTTCCTTTTCAAGATTCAGTCTTCAAGACACTCTTCAAAGCCATTTATGGCATGATTTCTTGATTTGATTTCCTTATCTGAAAGGAATTCGATGGAATATCTCTCAAAACCTAGTGATTTATACATCTTTATGTCACCAAAGATTGAGAGTTCGTTCATTCAACCTCATCCTTTAAGATGAGAGAATCCTTAACCTGGGTCTCCTTTTCAGGAATAATCCCCAGTTATAAATCTCCTAACTTGGGCATCCTTCTTTAGGAGTAAGCCCCAAATTCTTAAAGTTCCCAAACTTGGGCATCCTCCTCAGGAGTAAGCCCCAATCATAATTCTTTAACTTGGGCATCCTTCTTAGGAGTAAGACCCAAACTCAAATATTGGCATCCTCCTCAGGAGTAAGCCCCAAACCTTAATCCCTAACCTGGGTCTCCTTTTTAGGAATAAGACTCAGTCATAATCTTGGGCTTCCTTTTTAGGAGTAAGACCCAAGTCCCCTAACCTGGGTCTCCCTTTTAGGAATAAGACTCAGTCATAACCTGGGCCTCCTTTTTTAGGAATAAGTCTTAGTCATAATCTTGGGTTTCCTTTTCAGGAGTAAACCCCAAGCCCCCTTAAATTTCTCTTAACCAGTCCTAATTTACCCTTGATTTGGGTTTCCTTTTCAGGAGTAAAACCCAATCATAAGACCCCTCCTAACTTGGGCATCCTCCTTAGGAGTAAGACCCAAGATTAGAGTATTCAAATCTCCATAAACCACATATACCTTTATGGACCATGTTCCTGGATTTTCTCCCTAAAAGTGAATCCTAAACCATCATCTATCTGGGCAGTCATACATACATAAGCCCCAACCAATTTCTTATGATAGCATCTTTCATGGTACAATTGTCTAATTTTTACCAATACCTCTTGTTTCTCACACCGAGCATGACTCACGTGAGCTTAGAGTGTAAAGGTAATTATGACATTCTTCTTTGAGCCATCAATCATAAACATCATACTCCATCACTCGAACTACGTGGGTTCTGATTCCTTTTCCAAAACAAAGGATACGTAGGTAGCCCATTTATGGGTTCGATCCCAACCTTGAAATAATCCCTGTCCTTCTAAATGACGATAAACTTCAAGTGCCCCCACTGAGTGGCTTTAAAACCAGCCTGGTCATCATAATGACCAAGAGACTTTTATATAAATGTTTTGAAGGATACCATTGACCAAGAATCTCTAAACAGATATAGATGATTCTCTATTGATGAAGAACCTCGAATACATATAAAAGATTCTCTAAATTTCTTGCATATTTAATCATTGGTTGTTAAAACTAAAGGAAAGCACATTTTATACTTGGTAATGTAATAAGGATTCACGAACATAACTTAAATCTATAAAGAGAGTCCCGGAGTAGACAATAATTCCCCTCAAAAAGGTGTGATGAGTCCGACCTCCCATCCTCTCGACCAATGAAAATTCCTAAGCCTCATCAGTCCACAAGCTAATGAGCGCCTACCTTTGGAGAGTAGGTCCAAACAGATGTGGAATCATTGGATGTTTTCGGTTCTACGAACAAACCCGCTAGAAACCGATCGGAACGTTTGAATCTCCCGTCTAGGAGTTCATCCCCAAAATCCATGAGGAAACAATATAGGTGCATGTTTTAGATGCTCCCATGTTGCTAATAGGATATTAATGTAAGCCTAAAGAAACTTGGAAGGTATATGTTCTTTCCCTAGAGAAGAAACTGATGTGGACAATTGTCTCCAAGTTGGAAATTGTGTTTGAACCTGATCTAGTTGTTCATTTATCACATAATATTTCCAATGCACCTCCTAGATCGGAGAAAGGATGCATGTATACCCATGAGTGACCACCTGAGTCTATGGATGATTCACCCAACATAGGGAGGTGAGATTGTGGGCTTGAATCTTTTCTATTTCCCTAGACATGATTATGTATTGGAATGTTTGTAGGACAAGTTCAAGTATTTATATATGATCACCCATCATTTCTAATATGTGCTAAGAGAATTCCTTTGTGGTAATGATAATATATTCCCACTTTGGTTTCGGGGTAGGAATATGTGTCTTTTACGTTCCTCCATTTTCTGCCAATGGGTACTAATAGTTCTCATGTGCAGGGGTAGGGATATGAGTCTACTACTGATTTACTACTGGGATACACCAGTTTATTTCTCCAATTTCCACAATATTTTCATGGTGGGATTAACATGGACAAGCTGGAATTTTCATGTTCTCATAAGTTTCCATTGTATTTGATTGATGGGATTTATATGCATCCACATGAATTTTTTTCATCTTTTATATGGTTGTAACTGTATTTTTTTGATGGGCATCATATTATGGGAAAGAATTTGTATCTACCTATAGTTTTCGACCCAATTTATCTGATTGGTTTTTTGTGTTCTAGAATAAATTTGTATATACACATACATGATTTCAACTATATTTTATTAGAGCTCCTCATATGTGTCAGTTGGGATGTATGTATTATTGTAGATTTCCACCCAATTTGCACATATGGATTGTCGACTAGTTGCGTGAATTTGCACCAATTCATAATCTTCCTTAGTATTTGACTAACGAAATTCAAGAGACTGAGATGGAATATATGTATTCTCATGGTTTTCCTTCACATTCTATTAGAAAAATGCTTCAATATTAATGAGTATGATGGCTTCTTTCTGGTTGTCTGAGTATTTCACTTTTTAGGATTACCTGGGGACATGGGTTAGTTTAACTTCATTGGGGGCCCATGGAGAAACATCCTCTTTATGATGAGGATTTTGGGTCTCACATCTTTGGGGGATATGATTTCCATAAGGGGCCCTTAGGTGGGACCCATATGCTACTTAGATGAAGTCCATGGTGATGACTTCATACACCCCCCCAGGTGATGGAGGAACTCATTATCATTTCTTGGGGAATACCTACTAAAATTGTTGGAGATGGCTAGTGGATCTGTCTGATTCTAGACTAACAAACTTCACAGGGCTAATGGATGGTAAGGATTTATAGACTAGAGGTCATGTCTAGCTGCCTCCAGGGTGAGTAGAGTACTATTCTATGGGTACTCCCTAAATAGTGCATTTGGAACCCATCATTGAAGACATTGGGTGGGTGATGGTATTATTATTTTGGATGAGGACTCTGGCGGTTAAATCGTTGATCTGTGTGTCTATGATTACAGGTGAGAATCCATTTTATTGGAGAGTTCTCTGAAGAGTGACTACAAAATATTTTACAGATACAGAAAAAAAACATCTTCAAAGTAGTATCTCATTATCACATGCATAATTGATTTAATTGTTTGGGCCTCTTCCATTTGGGATGTGATAGGGTTCTAATATGGGATAACACTTCCGCCTTGGTTAAAGATTCACGTCGGGTTCACCAATGTTTTACCTTGAATAATTTTTTGGGTTAGGAATAGAATAGTAAAATGACTACATGGTAGTATATCCTTTTTACATTGTGAAGGATATGTCGTAGCTATGTGAATTTATTGTAGGTTTAACATTTTGGTTTCAATGAAAACTGTGTCTGCTTGAGTTGATTGATTGTAAGGATTTGAATGGTGTGAAATCACTATTGTCGGGTACAACATATTGGGACAGTACCCAGAAGTTTTTTCCATGGAGTCGGAAACTCTTATTGAATCTCATATCCCTGACTCATGTGCATAGTTTACAAAGGGAGAAATTCACTGGGTATCATGGAAAAGGACATTTGAGAACTTGAATTAGTCGAGGGGTTGGGAAATCAGTTTCATCACAAAATTTTGGGAGAACCTATTTCCTATTCTGGGAATCACTTATAGATTTATGATATGTTCATGAATCCCTGGTTCATTCCTAAGTATGAATATATAGATTACCAAGAGGTGATGATCTATTATAAATACTCATGGTTTAAGAATCATCTATATGTATCCTTGGTTATCCATTAATGGAGGGATCTATATGTATCCAACATTCTCCATCAGTGGTCTACTTTTATGGATGGATAATAGATTATGTGGCTATTTATTAGGTTGTTGCTGATTTTAGGACATGTGGAGGGTGCTTTGGACTTTATCGTTACCTTTGGGGGATTGAAGTTGTATTTATGTCAGGATAAAACCCATTAGATGGTCTTCCAATATATCCCCATGAGGGTAATCATAGCCCATGTAGTTTGGTGCCACTTAACAGGGCACATCACCTTTTAAGGTCAGGGGACAAGGACCCAACCATGATGTCTAACATCATGTGGTAAGTAAATCAAGGAGAAATATTCCATTACAAAGATGGTGTGAGACTTATTCTGAGGCGGCCTGAGGGGTCCATAAAAGATTTGGTATTCTAAGTATATATGACCATGTTGGATATGTGTCCTGGAAAACATTATGGTGGATTTGGGTTCTAATTTCAGACCCTTAGGAGGCTTCCCACATATCTCATATATTTGGGAATAAAATCTCATATAGTTTGGTATGTTAGGGATTACACCTTATAGCAGTCCCATTTTGGATTAACGTTGGGTCTTACATCTATAAGAGGGACCATGTTGATGGGTATGGTTGGGACATATACTGAATGAAAGGCCCATATGGTTTGGGATCATGTGTATTTCGTGATCTTTGCTAACCATTAAGACCACGTGTGTCCTGAATGTTTTTAGAAATAATATGAAGTAGGGGATACAAAGATCACACAATCCATTTGATCCACTGATGGATGAGGTGACGAATCCCAATGGGAGAGGGGGGATTTAAATTACCTGTATCCTATTTTATTTTGGTAACATGGGATAGTCATGTCTGGTGATCTATCTATCTATGTCCCATGTGGAGGTGAAGAGAAACAGAAGTGTCACCTCCTATAAGAGAGACAAGGGGATTAATCCAGGAGGATTGCTCTAAAATAGGTTCTAGGGGATGATCTCGTTCAATATAAAAGGGAAAGGCCAGTGTGAACCTTTCCCCCACTATCCAGAATGGAGAGGTTCATGTGAGAATCCCACGTTCATAACACTCATTACCATTGTAATTTAAACCTGAATACATACTATGGGTTTGTTTTGTTCTGGGGGCTACAAATGTGACTCTTCTTACAATTGGTATGTAGACCTTAGAGGACACACCAATTTTCCTGATGATCTGATTATACATGTTGGTGGTATTTGGAAGGCACCTTGTCCTGATGTCATTGGAATGGTTCATAGAGGGGCCAATATAGGGTTGGATGACATTATAAAAGAGAGTAAGGGGAGTTTGAGTGTATAATTCCATAACACTCCCTATTATGCATTATAGGTTTTTAAGAGAGATGGGGTTCCCACCACATATCATGTTGATTTGAAGGTGAGGGTACCATCAGTATAGCATGGTGCTACGTACACTTGGGTTTGTCCCTTGTAGCATGTTGCTACGCAGGGCCAACTTCCATCTGTGTAGCAGGTTTCTACATAGAATCGAGTTCCTCCTTCTTTGAATTTGGATATGCAGAGAGGGGTTATTCTTACATATGATTTTACTATGTGGGATGCTGGTATACAATGGGTCCATTCATTTTTCCCTTTTATAATTATGTTCACAAAAGGATTTTGGTTCACAGATGACTAGATGATTCATTATTCGTTCCTTATTACAATATCATAGATTTTACCTACGAGGATTCGATTGAGAGGATCTAGATTTTCTGTGTCTTAATCACTCATCTCTTTTTTCTCCCTTTTTCTTGGTCTCGCCTCTATTTATTGATCCCCATAGGGGTATATTTATTGAAGAGTAGAGGGATAGGACACTGGCATGGCATGTAGTCTACGGTGGGGCACCCACCTTCTTTTGAGGGAGCTCATGGAGGATATCTTGGTCCAAAAATGATGTAATAAGTATGGATTGATCATTTTTAGGGGAGTAAATCACCACATCCTCTAAAAAATGAGTTTGTTTTGTTTTCATAGACTGACGGTACTAACTCGTTTTTTATATCATTTAGTTCGCATGTATGATCAATCATGGGGGTAGTAATCACCTCCATTCCCTGTAAAAAAATAATTTACAGGCACATACTATTTTTGTTCCGTTATACAAAACATTTTATTTTATAGGTGATTTGCAAAGCATCAGAACCCCATGCAAAGTGGTAGTTTGCAAAGAAGTTTACACTTTATGGAATCAACATTCTCTTCGTAGCTCACCCTTTTGAACATTTTTCTCTGCACATTCATTTTTAGTTTTTATTTCTACTCTTTCCAAATTTATTGAATTACCCACTTCTTATATGTAATATTTTTGGGACCAACAATTGTATAATGCATGAAAACCCAATTTTATTTACAAATATATAATTTTTCATTTATATAGATAAATTAAAAAATTATATTAAAACTAAAATAACTCTATAAAATATAACATTTAAATATTTTGAAGTTATTAATCTTCAAATTACCTTGGATTTTATAGTGACTCCCACAAAAATTTATCTAGAAGGTTATACATAGTCTGTGCACAACTTTTTAAATGGTACTCATAAAACTCTGTGAACTCGGACCTCCTCCTAGCCTCACATAAAAAAATTCTAGAAATAACCATTACATTCCCATTATAAATCATAAAACCCTCAACTAAAGACACTCTATATCAATCATAGGTGAGACCTATGCTCGAATTCAAGCTGTATTCATCCTAAAAACATCCTAAACTAAAGTGCTCAATGATAACATTTTTTTTCCAAACACTTATTCTCACATGCAACTTGATTTATGATGATCCTAGCTTCTATATATCTCGAATCACTGTATAAAAAATCCAACTCAATATCATAGTACCTTTTGATAATGTAGGATCTGATTCAATTTTTCATAAAAAGTACCAAACCACCCCTAAACTAGACACCTAGGACACCCCATGACAGATTTGAATCGCATTCTTGAACACCTCTCGATAGAAACTTATGACGGGTGTTAAATAGAAACTCATTTGACTGATTTTTTCAAATAAATAAATAAATAAAAGATTTCCCCTTAGATTTCCAACATAATCACTCTTTTTGTAGCATGACGACTCTATTAACCTAGGGATAGAGGTCACTTTATTATAATGGAATTAGATACAAGGTATCACACATCATGTGATCAAAAAATTTATTAAACCATTAATACTAGAGACACACATGATTTTTATATTACACATTATAAAATTAAATAAAAAATAATATTATAGTGAGAACATTGATATTTATTATATTATGTCTCTAAAATCAGACAATTTTCACATTAGAGTACTCTATGGATAAGAAACTCTTATTTTATATTAAGTCTACTCCATCTCCAAGAAAACATTTAACAATTTATACCCTTATAATAATATCATATTAATTACTATTATTCTTAAACTGGTGAAATATAAATAATAAGGTGAGCTCAAATGATCAGTAAGGGATACCATATAGCAAAGATATCATAGAATAACTAAGGAATTAATAATTTTTAAGTAATAAAATATAACTAATTAATGTGATATAACTTGTCAATTAAGATTAAAAAAGTACATGGTTTACATAACAATATAAATAATTACATTGAAATTTATAAATAATTTAATGTTTGTGAAATCCATATTTCTATATATTATAAACATAACTTCAAGACCGCATTCCAGGACACCATAAGAACATCATCAATGAATCATTCCAAGAAATCAAAAATAATAGGGTAGGGATACATCAAATACACCATATAATTGTCTCATGATTCCTGCTGAAGTATCGATGTGCTATTACATGACACTACCATCACTAATTAAGTATAATTCATTCACCATATTAATGATGTGGGTAATAATAGAATACATAATATACTTTCCTTAATAATTAATAATAATTCATATTTGAATAATAGATATATGATATATCAACACATTCCCTAATGAGTAAAGTGGATAACATGTTCTTAAAACATCCATGGAAAGAAGGTTGATGGTATTAATGAGGTATATTCCAAGGTAAGGAAATTAATAACAATAAAATAAATATTCCACATTCTTTATTAATCAATCGACATTCTTATTGGAATAATAAAAAATATAGTACCAATATTTTTTCTAGTAAATAAAAATAATAATATAATCATCGAAAATCTAAAGAAAGAATGTGGATGTTATTAATAAGGTATATCCAAACAATAACATAATAAAATCAATGTATGTTGACACAAATGAAAATTTCCTTCAAAAAAAACACCTCAAATGGTATCTTATAAGATGAGATTAAGAATTATATTGATTAATATCATGAGTTAATTCTCATAAAAATTAGTATCTATGGATTTAGAAGGTACTCTATGAGTCATAACTCTTATGGGTGTAAAAATGATTACTATAAAGAGGGAAATATGATCAAAATCATAAAAGTGTTTTTCTAAAATAATTTTAAAATATTTTTAAAAGAGGACATTTAAGGTTACTTTAAATAAACATTTTTGAATTAGGTAACATGGGAAACATTATTAAAAAAGGCTTTAAAATAAATATAAATAATAGTTCCATGAAACCCACATGGAAAAAGGGACAACAAAACATCCTTTTATATATTTAAAAACTATATTTACTTGAAACCCACATCACAAAAATTTAAAATTATAAATACATTTAAAAAGTAGTTATAATAAATAATAATTTCACATGAGATAATTCATATCTGAAATTTGAAAATAGAAAAATCATTTATTTATAGAAATAATGAATATGGATATTTATGAGAAATATCCAATAATGATGATGAGTAAAATTCACGATAATGTTGCATTTTTTAGAATGGAATTCCATTGAAATAAACAGATTACTGTCAAAATAGATGAAATTGAATTCATGTATATGAAATTTTACTCAATATATTATAATTTTTAAGTAAAATAAAATTAAATCAGAATATATACATTACCTTATTGGTAATAATAATGTTTAATAAAATCGATCAAAACATAGTGAATGGAATTTGGGTTTAAAAAATGCATAAAAATTTAGTGGTGTTTGGATCAAAATGGATGGATGGAGGAATTGATGAAAATACTTGTATATTACATGAAATAAAACATAATAGTAATAATTTAATCTAATAGGGTAGTATTTACACCATATAATACAATAATTTGTGCTTAATATGAAATCATGCCTCTTTGAATGGAAGTGAGATAAAAACCCTTGCCTTAATTCTCATCTTACATGAAAGGAATTTAAACTATTCTATAATAAAAATAACTATACCAATATATCATTTAATAAACTTATTCATACACATATCCCTTTTCTACCTTCTTTTATAATAATTTATTTTACATTCATTAGTTAGTTATTTCGTATTTTCATCATTGAATGTTGTAGTTCTGATTGTTTTACAGATGATTGATAATGGTGATATCTAGTGATATTTTTTATAGAATTTATCATCCATAAATTATTTATAGTAATTGAATAAATTTTTATTAATTATTTTTAATTATTTTTGTTAAACCCATTATGGTTTTAGTTATGAAACGTAAAGGTAAAATTTATAACAGCTTATTTTAGAAATTTTTAGCAAATGATATATGGTTTATTAATAAAAAGTCAAATATTAATATAACACCTCCAAAAGCTTAATAATTTTATGGGTATGATATTTAAGCATTAAATTTATTTTTATAACCATCATTAAAATGTGATGATGAAAAAATAACATCGTTTTATGGAGGTGGTAGTCTACATGTATTCACAAACAAAAATTTTTATTCTAATGAGAAAAGAGAAAGTGAGATTAATGATTACATGATAAAAATAAAAAATATATAAATATATAAATAATACTCATTTTATCATGTTTTAATTTTTATTTTTGGTTTAGAGTAGAAAATATATAGGAAAAAATATTATAGATGGGTTAGTACTTAAGATCAGAATTTGAAAATTCTCTTGAAGTAATTCATAAAAAAAGGAATTTGATATTTTTATTGGATAAATGGCAGACAAAAAATGGGATTTTTTGTAGGTGAATGATAAAATGGATGTTTTTTATGTATTTTTACTAATTATAGTATCCTTAAAATGGATTTTGAAGTCTCCATTTTTTAAGTGAGGAGAATGTCAATTTTATAATATTATAAAAGGAAAACTCACTATTCAAGGGTCAAATCAATCCCATAATAGACAATAATGGAGAGAGGTAAGGGATAATGTAAATAGATCCTCTTCTATACATTTTAAAACCTTTCTTAATATGGTTTTTTTTTTGTATTTTACAATAATATTTCAAACTTTTTCCACTTCAGGTTTTTATCAGGGTAATAATTTTTTGATATGTAAATTAATATAAGTTTCTAAAAATTAAATGCACCTTAATAAGAAATTTTTAACTAATTATAACCAATGAATCAATTTTTTCACAAAGAAAACTCAATGTTGATAAAAATTAATTTTAATATCATGTCACATAACGTAAAAAACCATTTTTTAAAAATATTGTTTTATGCGTAAAAATTATGATTAAGATAAAATTTATAATGTAGTTGATTTATGTGGGAATAATTTATTTATTATTATCCAAATAAATGGTATGTGTTCTGAAAAAAAATCTAAAATAAAATTATCCATTTGGGAAATATAATTAAATTAAAATGATAAAAAATAATTTTTATTAAAATTATGGAATACTTAAATTTCAAATTGAAAGAAAAGGGTTTTCTAAATTCAATATAATATTTTTAAATGAAAAATTTTCCAATATAGACATAGTTTCTATTCCAAAATAATTTTTTATATGTATTTAATTTCATTGTTAATTTTTGATAATCCCATAAAATCAATGGTATAGTTATAAACTGTAATTTTCACTATTCATCTAAATGTAACATATTTTAGAAAAAATCAATAATTAATATCTTTATAATATTGATATGATGGATCTAAAAATATGTTAATTTTTCCAATTCAATTCCAAAAAATCTTTAATATTGAATTTAACATAAGAGAACATTTGGTTGAATATGTTTTTAAGCCTAAACTGATTCTTATATTAGTATATATCCCATCTTCTTTTATTTCTACATAGTTTTCAAATGGCAGTTTTGTATATTTATACAAGAAAAATAAAAAAGTACATTATAACAATCATACTTAATAACTATAATATGTCATTAAAATATTATTCACATGCTCACTTAGTTTTGTTTTACATGTGATGTAAGTTATTCAATGTAGTATTTATTTTGAAGATAATTACACATTAAAATGTTAGGGAATTATATTAACCCCCAGAAACATAAATTCCAACCTCTTAATTTCATTCATTACCTACCAAAAAAAATTAAAGGATGTTAATATTATATTGATGTCTTGTGATATTATTTCCAAAGAGATATCATCCCCACTAAATTGGGTTAGAATATATAACCCATCTTGTACCTAAAAAAATATGTCTATATTTACATTTTTTATAAACATTTATAGACAATATACTTCATTAATTTTGTATAATAGTATCAAATGATATAATTTTCATAGATTAATTTTTATGATCATATTCTCATATAAATATAAAAACTATTATAGAAATTATGATAATAAAATAACAGGTTAATTTCAATAATCAAACATATCTATCTTGAATTTGAATCATTTTTTACAACAAAAAATACATTCAATTAAACTAATTTAGTTTAATTTATTTTTTAACCTATTAATATCAATAAACTAATCTTGGTATGTAAATAACCTAAATTTACCACGGTCTTATATACTCATAACAAAAATACTAGAAACCAATGATCTAATAAATCAACTAATCCTTTTTTCTGCAAAAAAATCAATCAATTCAACCTTATTTATAATTTTTCCAAAAAAGATATTAATATTTTTCCCAAAATAACTTGAATAACCTTGTCAATAATTTTTTTTCAACACTAAATGATTATTTATACTACTCAACTTGTATTTTTGATACTAATTAACACAATATCTAAACTTACTATATTTACCTCAATATTTTCTTCTAGGTGGCATATGAAAATATTGGTTTAAATGTAATTACTTTTGAAATTTCACCAAGATTAATATATTATAATTTTGTTTCTATTTCTACACATAACATAAATTTAAAATTTAACTATTAATCAATACAACAATAAAACATTTAGTGTATTTAAAAATATCATTAAATTATAATATTTTCAAATCCTTCTTAACAGACATATTTAGAATATTTTATTTCTTTCAAATCATTTGTGCAAATATTTCCTCATTATTTGGTATCAAGATCCATATTACTAAGTTTTCTTAAAAATGAGTTTAAAATATTCCTTATATTGATATAATATCATAGTATGACATAAAATGTGATATCCTTATATAGAAAATTAATTTTTCCACTATATGGAGAGAACCAATGGACATCCAATATCACATCAAATTAATGTAATGGAAGAATGATAGTATTTTTCCATGAATATTCCTACAAACATCAATTTGGGGACAAAAATATTTCACATAGAATTTTATCTCAATGAAAAATCATTGGGGTGATGTCATGATCTTATAATACATACATGATGCCCTAGAGTTCCTAAAATCAAACCACAAAAAGGGCATCCACAGCTATAGAGTGGAGGATATGTGTAACCTAATCATCATGATCTATATAAATAGTATTCATTATAATGGATCCACTTTTTCCCATATATGAGGTGGTTTAAGAGGTCTATTATCCATGTTATCCCTTTGGGTAGGGAATTTACCAGGATAATTCTCATGTTTTCCGTATTTAAATATTAGGTGTAATTTAGGCTGAAATTTATTTTCATTAATCATGTTAGTCGAACTCTTAATTTTATCTCTGAAATTATTTTATATATTTCCTAATTTCCAACACATAAAACATCATCCATTTCATTGAATACATTTTCTTATGTGTTTATTTCATCGTTATTAACAAGTAGGAAATTTAATAGTATTTCCATAATCTTTATTTTTCACCTAAACATCCATGAGACTCCATTTTTATCTTCTTTGGTGTGTTCTTTAATTCACCTATGTTCAAATTATTAATAATTATTATGGATAGATGATTTTACAAAATCACATTATTACTCACTCAATATATTAGATCCTTTAGTTTCTTATTGTGAAAATCTACACAATTTACATTGCAAACATGTTTAAGTTCATTACTACTTCTACTATCCATTACATAAATAAAATAAATTTAAGGTTTACGAAACTTAAAAATTTTATAAAATAAAACTAAAAATAATGAGAAAGTAATTCAGAAATGTATTTTACAACATAAATTATTAATCAACATGTTTAAATCTAGGTTAACCATGGTCATTCACTATTAGGTTATCAAAAAATATTATATACAAATATTTTATAATGGTTAATAAATAGAAAGTGAAGTAATTAAAGAATATCCCCTTTAGAGTGTCAAATTGACTGTTAAATTCATATTCATTATTAATAACCTGTTAATGATCACAGTAATTCACAATCATCATTTTGGTTTTATTACCCATTTGTGCATCTATGTTGGAGCCTAATTCTAGTGAATTAATTTGTATAGATATATGTGTTTAATATAGATAATACATTATCCTTTTGTACCATTAGTATAATTATCATATTTTTAGAGGATTATCATTTCTTTTTATTATTACTTATTAATTATTAAACATTTTAAATATTATTAATTCCCACATGTTTATTCAAAAATGTTATGTAAAAAATTATTTATGTGGATGTAATATGTTTATACAAATCCAAGGGAGTTATTTGATATATTTTTTTAAAAATTGTTTTAGATAATGTTGTTAATTTTTACATATTTCATATAAAATGAAACATAACATGAGATGTGCATAATTTCAACAAGACATAGATAAAAAAATATAATAGAGAAATTATTCCATAATTCCCACATAATATGATATTAGATAGTAAATTCCACTATTTATGATAAGTATATATCATGAGATTTCTGAATAATGTATGGAATGATATATTTTTTTGTTATGATATATGAGTTGTTACATTATGAAATTTGGATTTCATATAATAAAATCCATGTCACTTATTAGACATGAGTTGTTAAGGTTTGATAATTAAATTTATTATTTGTGTAACTATAGAGAATTATTAATTTTCTTATTGAATTTTAAGGGATTAACATTTGATCATTGGTTTGGATTATTATAAATCATTAATGAAACATCAAATGTGACATAATCTTTATGAAGATTGTTTTTATGACATATTGATTTTGTCAGCAATTTGATCTTCCATGAGTGTCTTTACAATGTATTAGAATGTAATGAAACATGTATTGAATTATCTTATATCCACGATTATGTTAATATTTTATCTATAAATCATAATATACAATCTTATAAAGTTTGTTTGGGTAATCCTTCAAAGGATTATAGAGATTAAAAAAAAGTAATTCCAACAGATGAAAGATTCATTATCTTATTATTTATATATCTTCATAAAACACCTATCAGAGAAGAAGGTTCATCTACATAATAAGTAATTCTATTCATTATGTAAAAAAACTTATATCCCTCACATAGATGATTTTTTATGTTAGTCTATGTGTTTATTATAATTCATTTATATATTATTTATTCCCAAAAAAATATCTTTTATAACAATAACTCATACATTTTAAATATCACGTATAACAAATTTTTCCATAATATTGCTATAAAAATCCAAAATAGATCTTCATAATATTCTACACCTATATAATGAAAGAGAATATCATATAAAAATTTGATTCAAAAATTTTATATTAAATAACTAAGGACATCATTAATTAAACCCATAATTACAGCAAGTGGATTTGTGAAACCATAAAACATCAACATAAATTCATTGATCCCATACAATATTCAACATGATATATTTGAAATATCTTCCATTTCTATTTAATATGATGATATATTAATAATATGTTAATCATAGAAAAATATTTACAACCATGAGGATGATAAAATAAATTGTCAATTATAAATAATTTATTTTTATTTTTAATCATGTCATTATCTATATCTTGATACTCAATTCATATAATCATTATTATATCCTTATTTTTAAAATATTAAGTTGGATTATATAAAGGTGATACACATAGAGAATGAATCCATTTTTTAAAATATAATAAAATAGCTTTTTTAGTTCTTTTTACTAAAATTTTCTCATCATATAGGTTTCCTTAGATATGTATTTAAATCTTGGTATGTGTTCAATTGATAAATATAAATTATAATCCCATAGTGGAAAACAAATCACATCCCGAAACGCGTCAAAAAATATTTCCACAATGTTTATACCCCCCATTATTATTCATTAATTGTTCACTCTCTTTTTTCTAATAAAACATTAATAATCATAAAAAATAATAGTTTTGAATCAATAAAAATGTTATAATAATATTAAAATTATTAACCTTTTACTTTAACACTAATATTTGATGTTTTAATTTTTTAAAAGTAAATAACATAAACCAATAATTTATGTTTTCATTATAAGAGGATAACCTGATAATACCTATAATAAAATCAAAAAAAGTAAAAGGAAATATATAATATCCTTGGGTGATACTTTCCCATAGATCATTATTATGGATTCCAAGACAGCAATAGGAATCAAGATCATAATGGAATCACTAAGAGGATTTAAATAATTAAATCTATTTATTTTATTTTCCACATCAGAAAAACATTATCCATTATTAATGTTATTGAATTAAATTTATTCATCACATTACTACCATATTAGAAAACAAAAAACCTAGAGGTAATAGTGTGCATATATGTCTCAAAACACAATGAAATGGTTATATCCTTTTTATGATCCAAAACACCTAAGATCGCATAATCCACTACTCATCATGTGTCTAATCAAATAGGTTTCATCAATGAAAACATGTTATATATTAAATATCTCCCATGCAATGTAAAATTCAACAAAATAATCCAAAAATTTATTTTTAAGATACTATTAAATTAATCATCAACATCCAATAAGAGACTCCACGTTAATACAGCAAAGTAAAGACTCATCTTCACTTCTTCAAAATCATATAATGTTTTTAAACATTGGTTAATCATAATTTATTAAAATCAAAGTGCTCGTTTTATTTATTATTGATAAACCATTAATAACTAAAAACCATTAATAATAAATCAAAAAAACAGTCATATATTATCACTACACATAAAAAAATACACTTATTCAGAAAAAGAATAATTTATTTTCTTATCCAAATATTTAAACTACAAGAAATGATTTTGATGGAAATATTCTATATTTCTATATTTTCCCAGGATTATTCCTCAATTACTTTATTACACATACCACAATTCATGAACCAAACCTATGTACACTAACCACTTATATCTATCACAACAACAAGTATACACATTCAAAAAATATAAATTTTATATTTTTAAATTAAATTAAGCATCATATCTTAACATATAACACATTAATAAAATATGTTGGAATAATTCATACCTTTAAGAAACCCTATATATGTTTCATAGAGAAAAGGGATTTATTTATGTAGGCCACTGTTCTCCCATGATTCCACATGAATAAATTCACTCACTACTCGAATTTTTTATATATCATTATGTGACAATACATATTGTGGTGTGCCCTTAAGGGGCTCTACGACACTGGGGTTTCATGGTCACTTCCACCCTTCCTCAGGCTCGGTTGGCAACGAATCTTCTTTTCAGCTCCTCTCAACAAGATCATGGTGTGCTCTTATTGATGTGGTGATTTTGTGGTTCGATATCCAAGCTTCAACGGCATCGTAGTTTCAGGTTCCTTCATTTTGAGGGTATTTTGTTTCATATGGTGGTGTCATGGGTTTGAATTATACGGCATTGAGGGTTCTCAATCATTTGGGGGCTCGACTATATCTATGGTGTTGTGGTGAAGGTCTTAGGTTGAGATCTGATCTGCTCCAGTTTTAGGTTGTTGTAGTGTTTTCGGTTTGGTTGTGAGTGTTTTGGGTGTATTTGTGTTCTCCGCAAGCATTCTTGATGGTGGTGATGAGATTTTTTTTGTCTCAGGTTAGTTTGTGGTGGATCCTCTTTCGACATCAATTTTGGTGTTTGGGAAACTTTTTTTATAGTGACGAATCTAATCTTTATCTTCGTGTTTGGTTTTGGGTGAATCTTTTTCATACAGTGAATCTTCTATTATAGAGTGTAAATCTTTTATGGTGTGATTTGTTGTGTGGCCTAAGGTTTGTAGCTCAAGGGTCTATGATTCCAAATTTTCATTATAAGTTGCTCCATATGAGTATTTGAGCTTATATTTTTTATCGAACATTTGTGGCTTGGATTTGGATGTTGGAGAGGGTATGGCCTTGGACATTGGTACAAGGCCCATGCATCTCTACACAGGATAGCTTGTCGAACAGCATTGGAAAGGTGGAAAATGGACTTATTGGTTTTTATGCCATAGAGGGGACTTCCTTTGTTGAATTGATCTGGTTTATTTTCTTTTAGATCGTTGGGGCACAGTTTAATCTCTTAAGTCATTGAAATCATGTTGGGTTTCCCTCATCCCTTAAAAGGGGATTTATGATAATAATAATAATAAATTAGTTTTCAGTCAGTCCGATTGTGGAATGACTACTTTTCATGGTCCGTTGAGGTACATTGAAATTTGTCCATATAATTTATAAAAATATTTAACATACAACTATTAAAATATATAAATTTAATTTAGTGTTATAACCATAAATTATAGTGTTAGCTCCTAAAAATATAATTCATTCAAAAACTATATTTTCAGGGGAAACAATATTGCTATTTGATCTATAATATTCATATAAAAATATCACCCATGATGTTGTAACCATCTGTACTTAGAAAAATAATTTTCTTTTGAAAAATCACAATATGAGTAATTTGGCATGATTTTGAAATCATAAAGTACCAAAAAAATAACATATACATATAATATTGCAAAAAACAACAATATCACTTCTATTATGGTGTAATTTTTTCCCCACATATATTTTATTATTACTCAGGATTATCACTGCATGATGGAATATAAGGTGATTTGATTTAATATTAAACACTAAAACTCCTCCTGAACATTACTAATTATTTCTAAAACACTTCTAAATACCTTCATTCATCTATGTGGTATTTAACATGTATTCATGAACTAAATTAATCTATATTTTAAGAGGATTACTATTATTAAATTTTAATTTATGTGTTGAAAATAAAATAAAATACTGATATCAAACATCAAAAACACTTCACTTCTATAACATAAATTTTCCCCATTTATCAATCCCCCTTTTAAAAACACATATAGATGTACCTTCATCTTCAAAAATCATTTGAGTCGTAGTAGTCTCCCCATTAGTATTTTATTACTAAACATTGAACATAAATAAACCATAAATCATTGAAATTAATCATCATTCAATTTTTATTGGTATACTTGAGTGAACATGGTGTATAAAAATAAAAATATGAATAATAATATAAAATGTATCCATTATGGTAACTTATATCCATGACCCAGTATACATCATATGATTCTCTTCTAAAATCAAATCTTCATAAAATTATTTATTACATGTTCTAAAAAATAATCTCTATATACATAGTCAAAAAATACTATAATATTTTACATATTATACCAATACAAAAAATCCCAATAGTGAACTCACAAAATTACCCTTTCGATAGAGACCCATATATTTAACATATTCCTTAAGGGAAAGAATATTCATTAAATTTGTATTGTTATTTTACCCATTCACATAAAAAATAAAATGGCATGAAGAGACGTGATGAGATATTATAACTTATTCGTGAGAATAATGAGATTGGGTTCCAATAAACAATCAAATATTCTAAATTTAACCCTTTGTAAAAAGTTGGTAAAGATATATTTTACAAGTTCCATAGTATTATCAACACCATATTCCATATATATTTATAAAACATTTCTATTATCATGTGGTACTTGATATATATATATGTATATGTATATATCAATTGATCGATAACATTGTTTTGGTTTATATTAAATATTAATCACTCATTTATTATCATAACATAAAAGTAACAAAAATGTCAAATCCGCCAAATGATATTTTAATTTATTTATCTCCCATAACAATTAGGGCATTGTTTAAAATAAATAACCATATTACACTAAGAATGTAATCAATGTAATATAATTTATTCCCGTATTCCAGGAAACAATGCTACCTCCAATGAATGATACTCCATCCTAGGAAAACCTAAATCATCTTAAATTTTTTTGATCCCACAATTATTAGAGTAGAATATTCTTTTTATTCCTTCCTAACACATTTTTCAATAATAAATAGGGAAAAGATTTAGAGAAAGGAAAAAATATTGAGAAATTTAAAAACCTATGAATGATTTTATTTATCTTAATATCAATATTTTATAAAATTACTTCTTTTCAGTAGGAAACATGAAGTGAAATTATTTTTAATTTCTTAAAAATATATTATAATTAATATAGAAAATATCAATTATATACGCATATTTATTTTTTAACATAGAGGTTTTATTATGATCATCCATTTTTAAAATTCAGCACCTTTAAGAATGATTTATTCATTAAATTACACTCACTCAGAGCCTGTTTTAACCCATAATAAAACTATTTTAATCTATGTATACTTCCATTATTATCTTAATGACACAAATCATGGGGATTATTTATAAATAATTCATGTTCAATATTAGTAAATAAAGAGTATGAATTGACATCCAATTAGAATATCTTGTATTTCCTTTGTGTAGAAATATAAAGACAACTCCTTTGGTTATCAATCCATAAAATAAGGTAAATGTGTCTACATTTTTAATCTCTTTAACCCATGAATAACCAATATATATGAGTATTTCATCACTACTCATCACTTTAACCTTTTTATTCCTATTTTTATGATATAAACACTCTATTATACTAACATTATTATTCAGTAGATTTGGTACCATCCCCTAAATATTGTTCTTTTAGATATTGTATAATTATTTATTCATAGAAAACAACCATTATTGATGGTTCAATACATAATTCATAATAATTTCTTCTACCTAAGAAAACAACTAGGAATGTGTTGTTTTCATTAATTTTTTATTTGTTTGAATCATTTATTCCGAATAACGAGAAACATTATGTATCTCTTCCCATATTTTTAACCTCAAATGAGGAAAATTTGGTTTCCCCTCACTACTAGAAAGGTTGAATCATAATTTTCTTATTCAATGACACTAAAAACATCAATTTTTCTATAATTTTAATTATGATATTTTAAAAATTATTTAATATATCAATCACTTTAACAACTTATTTATTTTAATAAAAAACTTTTAATAAGTGTTATATTACATTGAAATAATCAATATCAATATTATTTCTTTTTTTATTATTATAGAATCTATAAACCCTTATAAGATAAAGGTAAATATCAAAAATATCTCTATGATAAATATTTATATTTTGTTCACCTTTTAATTAGATAACAAAAGGTTTTCCAAACACCCTTAAGTACTTAAATCACGGAGTCCACTTTTAGTACATTTCACGTGGAATAATTTCTAAATTTGGGTGACATAAACAATAATTTTTAATTTAATAAATGATCGGAATATCTTTTCTCCAAAAGATTCATGATGTACTATAATGAATTAACATTACTTATTCCCTCAAATCTAAACAAAAAATATTTATTTCAATGACACCATTTTTTGTCGAGTGTGTTGTTAAATAAAAAAAATGTTAAAAAAATTAATTTTAGAGAAAAAATTAAAATTTTCAACTCATGTATTAATCTATACTATCCATTAATGTTCTCTTAAATAATAAAACACTCTACATTTTTCACTAATCATAAAACATTTAAACACCTTCAAGGCCTATAATTTATGTTTCATGATCATAATACATGTTATTTGAGTAAATTAATCAACAAAATTTAATAATGTAATATTCTCAATTTATTTATTTCCACATAAATGGAACACAAACATCATAATTATTATGTTTTAGTGGGTGAGATATTTTAAGAATTAATTTATTATATAATGATATCATAATTTTCCCTCTTTGGAATGGGTAAAAATAAAATATCATTATCTATAAATTATAGGAACATGACACATATTTTCGGCATGATTAATAATATTTATTATTATTTAGCTCATATAGATATGTATTTTACTCAAAAACCAATTCAATTTTTTTAAGATAAAATAAAAATAAGTTTGAACACCTCACAATTAAAAAAATTTACCTTTTATTCATTTTCATCTTTTAATAATATGGAAATAATTTTACATTTTCACCAAGTATTCATCCATTAAAAAAATACATTATTACATTCATTTAGGAGTTGAGAAACACTAATAATATTATATTTTAACCCAAAATCATAATGTGTATTATTTAAAATTATCTATAATATTTTTTGAGAAAATCCTTTTTATTTATATTTACCCATCATTATCGAAAGATATTAATCCTTACATACACTTTTCAAAACCAATAATTTCTTTTTGAATAATTTATTATAAATTCCACAAATAAGGATTTTTCATTTTCAATATATTTTTTATTCTAAATGTTTTTATAATTTTAATTCAAGATAACCTGTGGTATAATTATAGTATAGAAATTTTCAGCTGAATAAAATTTTTGTTTAGACCTTCGACATTGTTCATTCAACATTTGAAACTAATTATATATCATCTACTAGTATTTTATTCTTTCATATAATCATGACTCCATTGACTGGTCTTATTGCTCCTCTAGAACAAAAATTAAAAAAAATAGATTCATCAAACTACCCTATATTAAACAATATTATCTTCAAAAGTCTAAAGATATCAAAACCACAACAATAGAGATAAAATGTATATTTTCATCCATAAACAACATAATTTAATCACTTTATTACCTACTATCTATCTACTTTTTAAACCTAGGTATATATATATATATATTAAAAAAATTATTAGGCACTCCCAACACATTCCTCTACTCATCATGGTTATTACATTACTTCTTAAAACTATTATTTCTAACATAGTTTTCATTCCTGTTGGAATTTGTTGAATTTATATATTTTTGGAACATCCTTTCTTCTAAGAAAATCATCATTTCATTTTCCTTCTATTAATCTCACAATAGCATCTTAGATTTAGATTACCTAAAGAGTTATGTTAATAAGGGTATGTATAATTCCTGATAAATTAAAACTCTTAATCTTTTAATGTCTCAAATTAACTAATGGATCTTAACCTCTCACTATTGAGGGTAAGATTTGATTCTCTTACATTGGATATAGTTTATGTTACATTATCTAATTTGGTGTACATGCATAAAGTAATTAGGGACATAAGAATTCATAGGGTTCAACCTCATGAGGTTACTTCCAAAGACTATACATCATCTTTGTGTCATTCACCAAAATCCATTATAGATCTCATTAAAATTTTCAAAAATTACTCCCCTTAAAATTATTGAGGATATGTCACTCTTTAAAAATTCATACTACCTTACAATGTTAATGGTTGCCTTAATATCACCCAAGGAATACTATCGGCTCGCTCCCCCTTCTTCTTAATCCTTTTATAACTACTTTAGGGAGTAACCACTAATATTTTATAGACATACGGATCAATAATAAATATAATTAAATATGGCATCAAATAAGAGTGGATTCTCATTTGAAATCCCATTGTTCTACTCCTTCACTTATTGGTAAAACACCCCTCAAAAAACTCTTATAATCTATAGAATAATTATATAAAAACATAAATTTGCCATAGTAACAACATTCAATCTTATCATGGTAGTATTTTTATGGTTTCCAAATCTTCAAGACTTCCAACACCTCGCCAGAACTCAACTTTCCAATTCACTCTAATGAATTTAAAACATTATTTAATCATATATTCATCTATAAATTTTCAATTATATGATCTATGGATTAATAATATGTTCATAGAGACTCCATAAAATTTTTCCCATTACATTTATTATTTTACTTGATAAATATGCGATTATGTGCTAATAAAATTCAACCTATATTCATTTCATTAGTCCATAAAAATTTAACATTAACATCTCCATATCACTCCTCTATAATTTCATCAAATATAGTCAACAAAATAACGACTTCATTAAAATCTCTATCCATTTAAATCATGGAACAATTCTCAAATTAGTTTAAAAAATTTAATTCTGAAAACCACTTTTGATTTAATCTTAAATCAAGCCTTAAGTATCGAGGCATAAGATTATTATGAATTAAACAAACAACAAATGCATAAAATGATGTTTTTTATTAGTTTTCTATTATTACAAATTTTTCATAGTATAAAAGGCCTTTCACCATATCTTCGTAATATAATGTATACTATTTTGCCTCAAACACCAAAAAACATGGGTGTTGTCTTCCAGATCTATCCTTTTTGGCCTATTACACCACCTGTGTACCATGACCACTTCCACCACCAATAGTCACATTTTTAGATACATTATATTACACAAGGATAATCATGAACAAACAATAATTCCTCTATAGAATGGTTCAACCCATGTTATCTTACATTGAACTAATGATCCTTCACGTATAATAATATCTGGTACAAAAATTCATTCCCATGGAACAATGAAAATAAATTGGTTGTTTATCACCTGAAATGAGGAACACTACGACATCCACCATAATTTACCTGGTTGTGTTTTCTAACACCTCCACCAGTCAATCATGGTCACCTAAACTATGGTAATTGTCTCTTAACTCTGTCTGTTTTTGACATGTGTATTAAAATACCTCCATAGAAAACACTAAAAGAATATTAACTTTTTGTTTTCTTTTACTTTTTGAAATACCTTCATAATGCACCCATATATATAGTAATTCCATTTCTTTTCTCTTCACTATATCCAAAACTCCCACTATCTAAGGTGTGGTCTTTCCTATGTTGGGAATCTTTAGTAACATCATGCCCTCCACCATGGGTGCGACCTTCTTGTCTCAAAAATAAGAGCCTATATAACCTATACACTTTTCTAAAATCCATTTTCTATTAATATTTATACCATATACTCTCTTTTATTGAATTTTTACTTTAGGTGGATCCAAATTCATAGTAAAAACGTGGGTGAGATTCTCTTTTCCAAAATTTACAAGGATGACACTCATCTTCCACTATAAAAGGGTACTCACCCTATCCATTTTTTTACACATCTAATGACATTTGGATCTCAAATAATCTTCTCAAATAATCTCCAAACATAACTCCGTTTATCCTTGAATACTCTGATTCATAATAAATCCTTCCATGGAAGCCCTTTGGTGCAAACCAAAAATAGTTACCCAAAGAAGAGGTAGCATCCTTTCTCAAGCTCCTTTGTTTTATTTTCATTCACCACCACATAAATTATTATTATTCTATAATTATATAACAAAATCAATATAATAAATATACTTATATTTTTTTAGGTTTGGTGTTGACCAAAACTTACACACACTTTCATGTAATGGGTAACGAACTTACCATTTATGTGTATGGCGAACTACCGCCACATAAAACGATGTATTGTGTTTTTCCTTTAACACATATCATGGTTGGTAATTATGAAAGAAACGTTGTACATATATAATATATATAATATTTATTATATATTTATGGTTATTTACTTTTTTTATAACACATAACTATATGATTTCCATTTTGTGGGAATACAATTACATCGTTTGTGGAAGTGTGCACTACCGCCTCCTCAAAGCATTGTGATACATTCACACACTACATAGAATGTATTAATGATAAGTTTATTTAAATATAAATGACATAAATAACATTCATATTATATTCATGATATAATTACATTTCTATAAATACAATATATCATTTTATTTAACACCTTTTCACAGACTGAAAAAGTGATAACGTCATTTGTGGATGTGTGGACTACCATCTCCTCAAAGCAATGTGATTCCTTTTACATCACCATAATTATATAATTAAGTATATATGATTATGTAATATTTAATCCATGATATAATTTTAATTATATAAAGATAACTGTTACTTACCTTCTTTCCATAACAACTATTTAAACATGGAAACCTTACTCATGCGTACGTATGGCCTACAATGTCCATGATTGTAACGTTGGTTCATTTTTCATAAAAACATTTCATGATTGGTTTTAAAAATATAATTGTGGTATAAATATGATAATTATTCCATGATTAATATTCTATATATGTTTTTATAATGACCCCTTTGACCATAGTTGACCTACAAATTTGATTTTGACACATAAATCGTATATGGTCAAAACACCTAACGTAAACATAATTTTTCTAGTATTTGTTTACAAAATTGTAATATTTGAAATAAAGTCATGATAAAATTGAAAAAATTTCTCAAGTAAGTATATAATTAATTTTTTTTATTATTTAGGAATATAAATACCCATGTCCCAAGTCAGACTCAGGGTAAGGGATTTCATCTTAATCTCCTTTCATTGAGACATTTCTTAATGATATGAACCTTAAGTATATTATAAGGTGTATATACAGCCCATTTGACATTATATATCCATATTTTAATTATTATAATGTTATTTAATGTTTTTTTAAATGTTATTATTTCACGGTGCTTATTATTTAAATATTCAATGTGGTATGAGACGCTTTTAATGTTTAAAGATTTAATCATTTACTTTCATTATTTTCCATATTATTTTACATATATATTTATATGGATATAAAATGGTTGTAAAGAAAATTTTATGACTATTTTTAACTCCATTAAAATTTATTCAAAAAGGAATCTTTTTACATGTTTTATATGGAACATTTTGAAAAATTCCAAAAGGAATATTTTATTCTTAACGTACATGATGAAAATTAATTTTACATCACTACGACCATTATTTTATTTTTTTTCTTACTTTGTAAGACTTAATGTTTTATTAAATGAAAAAACTTCTCTCTCATTTTGGGTATTTTGGTATTAAAAACAGTTTTTCAGTATAAAAGTGTATTTTTTTTATTGAAAATGGAATTTTTGAAAGAAAATTGTATTCTAATATCATAATGTGTTTTTCATACAAGTTTAAATTAATTTTTTAAATGATGTGATGTTTTATTTCATGTTGTGGTTCTTGGATATTATAAATGATTGGTGTTCCCCAATAGTGTCGGGTGATCCTGTTATAGCTTAAACAATGGGTTCATAAATATAGCACTCTAATGCATTGGGTAATGATTATATTCACAAGAGAATTTTATTAGAAGTCGGTTTTATGGTTATTCCAATTTGTAAGAGATATGTAAGGGTTGAATGTGATGATGTCCCATGATACCTACATGAATTTTCTGTGTTTTCTAATGAGTTTTCATGGAAATAATTTTTTTCAAAAGGCAAATTAAATGATACTTATTAAAAAATTATATTTCCCTCTATGGGTAAAATGTTATGTTTTCAGGTAAGTGTTTTCAGGAGTTTTAATGTTTATTAATTGACTTATGGTTTCCTTATTTTTATATCCCTTACTGATATTTTTATTCTATTCCTATGTTTTTTATTATTTTTCAAGGGACTTAAGGGTGGATAAGGGATTGGAAGAATTCGTATTGAAATTTATGAAACATTTTCATTCAATAGATCAGGAATTATTTTAAATTTTTTTGATTTTGGAAAAAAATGGATACTTTTTTGGAAGCATCCACTTGGTATTTTTATGGTATTTTTATATAAAATTTATTGCCTAATTCTCTAAAAATATAAACCTGAAAAGATACTCAATGTGAAAGAAAGTAATTTCATGACCAAAACTCAATATTCTGTAATGTTTATGGTCAGGGCCTTATAGTTGGTATCATAGGTCAGTTTATATATCATTATAGATTATTGTAATAATAATAGTTTTCACTTATAATATTTAACCATATGGACAAGTTAAAATGTTATAGAATATGAAGATTACCATGTTTCCACCTCTAAAACATTTCTCTTCAGAATGGTTTTCGACAAAATAAATAGGGAAGAGGTAGTGGGAAGGAACTAAGAGGAAGATATCCTTCCAAATCAGCATCCTAAGATGGTCAAAATCAGAAAAAATAGTTTTTTTAGTAATGGATGAGTTTACTTAGGCGATAAATGGTGTTGGTATCCATGCTAGATAACAAATAGATCTACCATGATGAAATTTGTCTTTTATTAATAATTTAATGATACAACATCCCCCATCATTAAGCAGATCATTTAACCTAGTGGTAGTCGAAGGATGGATCAATGCTCTGGAAAATATATTTGATGTCAATGGATGTTTGGAACATCAAAAGGTAACCATTTCTATTTATCAGATTGAAGGTGAACAAATGGTAATTTTTTAATAATACCAGATAAAAATATGATCTTGATACAATGGAATGGGAAACAATGAAGGACATTTTCCTTAAGAAATATTTCCTTATGTTTGCTCAACACTGAATGGAAAATAAATTCCAAGAACTGAAGAAAAAAGATGCATATTTTATAGCTTCATATAAAGGTAACATTACAAGACTAACCAATTATGTTTTAGATTTTATTTGAGACACTAATAACAAAATTAATCAGTTTTACTCGAGATTGAAACCAAGTCCATGAAGATATTTGGACAAGTGAGTATTTAAAATTTATGATAAATTTGTTATTTGTGCTGAAAAGGTTGAGATGGAGTTTTCTAAAAATTATAATCCTCATGATGATGAAAGTAAAAAAGAAGTCAGGATAGTAGCTAATATAGATACATGAAAAAACGAAATATGAAGGTAAAATAATGAATTTATAGTCTTGTAGTATGTGTGATAAAAAGAACCATGCAGAATGGCTAATGAAGATATGGAAGTGTTAACAATGTGGAATCTTTGTCCATTTAGACCCTTAATATAAGGAAAACAATTCTGAGGAATCAAATAATGTGGTAACTAATATCAATCTAACAGTGAGATGTTTTAGCTACAATGAGATGGTTCATTATATTAATTCATGTCTGATGTTATTTGCACATGATGAAAATATTCATGATTAGAAACAAGAAGATGTAGTGTGTTCATTTTCTAATACTACAATTGATATTGGACCGTCAAATGAAGTGGTTATAGGTATATTACTTGTGTTTTTTGAATTATATCGATGCTATGTTTGATTCTGGATCTTCACATTATATAATTTCTGAGAAATTTGCTAAAAAATTAGGAATATCACCTCATGCAGGATAAATATTTTGGTAAAACCTCTTGGTGTAAGTATCAAATTAACTAATAATTATATTAATATTACTATTTTTATCAGTGGGATGGTCTTTCCTTGAAATCCTATTGAACTGGATATAGTAGAGTTTGATATCATTCTTGGTATGGATTGGATTTTAATTTATCATGATAAGATATATTGTAGTTCTAAGAAGGGTGTATTAAATGATTTCATGATTTTGATAACTTACCAATAAGTCAATTAATTTATTAGATACGGAAATGAAATTTACCTAGCTCATATTGTTGAAAATTAAGAAACTATTAAAAATTAGTGATGTCCCAGTAGTAAATGAATATATGTAAATTTTTTCAGATGATTTTGTGGGTTTTATTCCAGATCTATAGGTTGAGTATACTTTTGACTTAGTAACCAATGCTAATACTATTGAAAAACCCCCCTTGTTGAATGGATCAATTGGATCTTTAACTTTTGAAAATGAAATTATAAGAGTCATTAGATAAAGGTTTCATCTGACCATCACTTCTCCATGGTGTATTAATATATTTTTTGTTAAAAATAAAGATGGAACAATGATACTTTTAATTGATTATAGATCCTCTAATAACATCACTACTATAAAAATATCCTTTATTTCATATCGATGATTTATTTGATAAGCTCTATAGAGAGAAAAAAATTCACAGTTTGACCTGAGGTCAGGGTACCATTAGAGGAAAGTGAAGGAAGATAACATTCAAAATATTGTTTTTCAAACTATATATGGCCATTGTGAATTTTTAGTTATGTCGTTTGGGTTATCTAATGCACCTGTTGTATTCATGGATCTTTTGAATGGAATTTTTCATTAGTTCTTGTATAAGTTTGGGGTTGTGTTTATTGATTACTTTTTAGTATTTTCTAAAATTCAAGAGGAATATGAAATAAATCTAAACATTGTTTTCAAAACCTTAAAAGAAAAGAAACTATATGATAAATTTAGAAAGTGTGAATTTTCGTTTCAACATATTTCATTGTTTGGTCACATTTTTTCTAAATATGGAATAACTGTTGATCCCACTAAAACAAAAGTTATAGAAGAATTGCCAAGACAAACAAAAATCACTGAGATTCATAGTTTTTATAGATTAGTGGGTCACTACCAGAATTTTGTTGAATGGTTTTCTTGGTTCTCTAGCCCCCTCACAAAGTTAACTCAAAATGAGTTTTCTTCATCTGGAAAAAAGAATATGAGGATTATTTTCAGAAATGAAAAATAATATTAGTGAATTCTCCTACTGTGGACATGCCTTCCATAAATAGTGAATTATTCATCTACAATGATTCTTCGTTGAAAGGAATTGGTTGTGTCCTCATGCGGAATGATCAGGCAACTGCTTATGATTTACGTCAATTGAAACCTCATGAGTTAAATTTCCCAACACATGATTTGGAATTAGATATTATTTTTATTGCTTTAAAAATTAAAGGAATCATTTGTATGTAGTAATGTGTGAAATATATACTGATCCAAAAATATTGAAATATATATTTTCTCAAAAATAATTGAATATGAGACATAGAAGATGACTGAAACTAATAATGGATTATGATTACCCGATTCATTATCATATAGTAAAAGTAATCAAGGTGGTCAATTCTTTGAGTTAAAAAGGTAATTCTACAATAACAATATTTCAATTGTAACATGACCCTTTGGTTAATGACTTGATTAATTTTATCCTAGAATATGTTGATGCATGGACATTCTCTGTTTTTTTAGGTTTTAGTGCAGTTGACTATGTCATAAATAATTAAGAGGGAACACATGGTGGGTAAGTCATTACAATAAAAGGTTGAATCTAATAAGGATGGTATGTTTCCTAATCTTGATATTGGTGAAGAAGGTGTTTTAAAATTTGGAAAAGATTATGTGTGTATTTTGATTCATATTTGAGGAAGTAATTCTTGACTGAAGCTCCTAGTTCACTATTTTCTATTCATCCGAGAAGCACTAAAATGTAAAAATACCTTTGGTATTATTAATAGTGGGATAGAATGAAAAGATATATTGCCAAATTTACTATGAAGTGTTTGACTTGTCAGTAGGTTAAATTAGAGTGACAATTACTGAAGTTTATGCTTCAACAGTTTCCAGTACTGGAGTGGAAATGAGAGAATATATCAATAGAGTTCATGGTAGGATTTCCAAAGACTTCTCATGGTAATAATGTGATTTGGGTTATTGTCAATCAATTAACTAAATCAGTACATTTTCTTCCCATTTGAGATACAATGTCTTTAAAGAATTTGTATATAATATATCTAAAAGATATTATAAAATTACATAGAGTTCCTTTCTCTATTATATCATACTATAATCCTAGGTTTACATCCAATTTTTTTAATGGACTTTAGAAATCATTTGCTAATGAATTAAGTTTCACTACGGATTTTTATCCTCAGTCTGATGGACAGTATGAACGGATGATTCATACCTTAGAAGATATTCTTCACTCTTGATTGATGGATTATTAGGATTGTTAGGATCAATATCTTTCTTTGTTTGATTTTTTTTATAAAAAAAGTTTCTATTCCAGTATCCATATGAAACCATTTGAGGTATTATATGGAAAGCAGTGTCAGAGACTAGCTTTTTGGTATGATGTAGGAAAAATGAATTTTATGGGGCTAGAGTTGGTATAGAAAATGGTAGAGAAAGTTCAGTTGATTAAGTGAGACATGACAGAAGCTCATAGTAAACAGAAGAGTTATACAGATAATTGGAGGGAAGATCTTTTTTAGGTAAGTGGTCATTTCTTTTTAATGGTTTTCCCCAGTAAATTTTTGTTGTGTTTTGGAATGAAGGGGAAGTTGATTCCATGGTTCATTAGACCATATAAAATCTTGGAGAATATTGGATCAGTTACTTATCGAGTGAATTTACCATATAAAAGTGCCCAATCAGGATATTTGTATCACTAAGAGAGGGAGGGGTAAATCAGTTATACATTTCTTCTATGTTCCCTTCAAATTGAAACAACCATCACCTCCTATTAAATATTTTATTCACCATTGGAAACAATTCAAACACACACCCACTGGAATAGAAGTATTTACATGTTTCACTAATCAATATGAATATCTATGTCCTTGTTATGGTTTGGAAATAATCCAATAACACGCAATACACTATAAAAAACATTGGGTTACAATGATTAGGATATAGCCTTTCACTCCTATAGCACTTTGAAGACAATCCAATAGTGTGTGTGCACCCTCTTAGCACAAATTGTGTAAAACAATAATTTTTTAACAACACATGTTGCTTTTTATTCTTTTCAAATTAAAAAATATATTCCTTTTAAAACAATTATTCACTTTATTACCTAGATGGTGGTAAGAACTTCCTTGACTTTGTTAAGGAAAAACTAAGCCTGATTTTCATGGAATGTTTTTCTCAGTCTGATTCCCTTGAGTACGATTCTCCCCAATACGGTTCTTCTTGATACAATTCTCTCATCCCAATTCTTTAGAGTCTGATCTTTCTCAGAATTATTACTGAATATATAAATATATATCATTTTCTGAGTACGATTAAATAAAATCATAACTTCTTCTTCCTTGGTCAAGAAATCCTAGTACGGAAACACTGATCTAATTATCCAGCTTGATACGATGATCATCTGAATATGATTTACATGAAAAATATGGTATACAGCTGAGTATGATTATCACTGAGTATAATAATCAGTTGAATACAAAATTGTGATCTTATCTCTTATCCTTTGACATCTTTTGTTGAAACTTCCTCAACAAAGGCTCAGTACGAAAAATTATTCTTCTCTCTAAAAACTTGTAGCTTCTATCTCTTCTGCAGTGAATAGTACATCTGTCATCAAAAAAGTATGATGTAATTTTATCCTTTTATAGGTGACCCATAAGTGGTATTGGCAGGAATCCCAATACCTTTTACAGTCAAAAAAAAATCAACCAAATCTCAATTTCCCCTAAAATTTTGGGTACATTTATGAAATTCTCAATGCATCTCCATTCTTCTAAAATCTTGTCCAAACATCATCTCTTCTTCATATCAATCTGATTTCTTCAAAAAATGAATCATATCAATTGAATGTAAATGCATGAATAAATGGATACCATTATTATTATTGAATATGATTCTCTATATCAATTTAATAGAATCTTTCTTTTGAATGTCAAGCACCCCCTTGACAACAAATTTAGAAAACTCTGTTATCTCTACTCTTGAATCACCTCTACCTCTTTACTTCTTCTCTAGACCAAATTGAAACCCACATGAAAAGAAAACAAAGTAATTCAAGTTGATCAGTTTCTAACATGATGATTTTCTTTGGCCTCAGTTCAATTCCATTTCCATCAGCCTTTGTTGAAAAACAATTCTTCCTGAGAATGATGGAATATCGAATACAATGGACTGTTGATAACAACTTTAAAATTCAGCAAAAATCTTCTCTCTAACTCATCTTGAGTATATACTACTACAAAACTGGCATTTAATAGTACTAGTATTTATCAGTGCTACGAAAAAGTACTGATAAATGGAATCATTATTTGTACTAAAGAATGTACTGATAAATTTAACCTTTTATCTGTACTTTTTTTAGTGATAATAAATAGAACCTTTATCAGCACTTTATTTTTTAGCATTGATAAAGGTTACCCTTTATGAGTGCTTAATATTTTGTTCTAATAATTAAACATTTTATCAATGATTTTTTAACACTAATAATGGTCTGAATAAATAAAATGTAATAATTAAATAAATAAAAACAAAAAATTATTTTATTAAAAAATGATACAAATTTTATTAATTAAATAATTATTGATAAAAATAAATAAATTGATTATACATTATTAAATATTAAACATTTTACTAATCAGGTAATTATTATAATTAATGTTAATAAATTTTATATATTAAATACATAGATATATATTAATGTATATAAATATTATTTATATGTTACCAAATATTCATGTGCTTTAAATTAAATAGTCTTATATTTAGTGAATAAAGGTTTATAATTAAAAATTAATATGAATTAAAAATACTAACTAATTTCATAGTGTAATGGACATATAATTGAATGTGTCATTTGATTTTTCAATTTATCATAGATAAAATGTCAGTTATATTGATTTAACATATACATAATTATTGAATTTTTATATACAATTCACACAAACAAAACTTATCCATTTTTTCAATATTGTTAAAGTGTACTTATTTTTAATTTATTCAATTTCACTCATTTTTAATTATATGCATGCACGCACTTAATAATAGATAAAAATATTATTTTTCAAAAATATTTATATAATTATAAATAAATAATTATAAAATTATAGTTAATAAATTAAAAAAGGAATAAATTTAATATTTTTATATTTTTATATATTTATTAAGTATATATGTATATATATTTACATTTTTTATTTATAATTATTATAATAATTCATTTATCAGTGCTTATGTAATAAGTGTTGTTAATGGTCGGAGTTTATCAATGCTTCTTTTGCACTGATAAAGATGAGGCTTTATTAGAGCTAATCAAAGTGCTAATAAAATGAATGTTTATTACCGGTAAAACCTTAGCAATGATAAATATGGATTTTATCATCTCTTTTTTAGCACTGATAAAGGCGTGCCATTATCATCACTAAGAAACATTGATAAATATTCCTTTTATCAACACTTATTACATAAGCACTGATAAAATTTTCTTCATCTATTTAAAAAACTCTAACCATTTGCGAACCTCTTGTTATGTAAGAAGATTTATGTATAATCCTGCCACTATCAGAACTCCTCCTCATTTAATAGAACCTAAAATCACACCACTCGACTACCTCTAGTTTCTCGAACACAATTGGACATCTGGTGTTTGGTTGTAGTTAGGTTTTCTGAAGTGTATTTTCATCAACCTTTTGAGGTAGGCCTTATGATTTTCTTTGTGTATTTTTTGTTTTGTTATTGATTTCTTGTTCAAGGATGTCATGAGTTATTTGTGGTCTAGTCCTTGAATATTATTTTTCTTTTAGATTATTAACAGAATGATTTTTTTATAATTCGTTGTTTGATTGACTACTGATTTGGATATCCTATTTTGGTCTATTTAAATTGTTGTTTTGAATCAATTGTTTGTGTTGTCTACATTTGTACCCCATCTTTTTCTACAAGATTAATTTTTTCATTGTTTTCAAATATAAGAGAATCACCTTAGGTGAATTAATTATCATTGTTAGATAAGAAATAATTGATTCATATCACCAATTCTTTATAAACTATTCATATGGAAATCTTGAACATTTTCACCACATTTGATTATTTTTTATAATAATAACATTAGTCATTATGGTAAAGTCATCAACAAATTTGATTAATTAAAGAACACCTTGAGTGGAATTGTGTCTCATGGGTCCAAAAAAAATAAAATAGTTTCAACTAAAGATGATTGTTGGACTGATTTTCCACCCTTTTAGGACTACCGTTAATGATTTTCCCTTTTGGATTTTCTCTCAAATCAATTCCCTTTATATTTGGAGATGAGTAAAGTATCTCAACACATTTAAATTTTAATTTGGTCACAAAAGTCTTTGAAAGTATTACTCAACCTTCTATGAAATCATTTTTTCTTATCAATTGAACTTATATAAGTAGAATGGATGGAGTCTCTATTCGAAAAGAGATTCCCACTAGTCCTCTCGCATAGGTTAATAATCATTCCATATTTTATCCAATTTAATAGGAAAGTTTTATTTATAAATAAATCATCATTACAATCATCACATAGCTAAATTAACTTAAAAAATTGTGTTTAAGATAATCAACAAAATAAGAAATCTTCTGAATTCTATATTATTTTGAGGTTGTATTTATTTTAATATGTTGGGATATTCTACTATAAGGGTTGCATATATTTTTATCAATTTAAGTCTATTTTATAAAGATATATATATAATCACAACAATTTGGGCTGGTGGAGAAACACAGAAATGCAAAACCGTGGTGCTACGCTTATGGTTGAAGTCATGAACATATCTGGTTCCAAGAATTGAGATCCAAATTATGAAAATATGTAATATTTTGGCATCATTGAATAGATATATGAGTTTCATTATACAAAATTTCAATTGTTTATTTTCCATTGAAAAAGGGTTGACAATATCAATGGTGTGAAAGGTGATAAAAAAGGATTTGTGAAGGTAAATTTAAATATGGAAGGGGAAAAGTTGAGCCATTAATAATGGAATCACAAGTAGTGAAAGTATTTTATGTCTTTGATCTAACAAACAATAATTGGTCAATTTTACTATTAGTGACTAAAATAAATTTAGATTCAGATGAAAATCCAATCGAGGATGGCCCTTTCATTGGGACATCACAATCAGTTCATGTTAGTACCAAAGTAGAAAATGACGTGTATATTAGAGGGGACCATAAAGAGGGGATTTGGAATCTCAATAGAGCAACAAAATCCTTATAACCTTTAAAAAATAAAGAGTTTTCAATGAGACGGGAAAAGTGATTTTTAACATGTTATGTTTTTCCTCATAATATTATATGTTCTCTACTGCATTAACATAATCAAAATTAAATGTCTTACTACTCATGCAACAATAAATTCTACACATGATGATGTTACCAATCCCTCAGAACAACAAACTATAATGAATCAAAGCCTTTAGAAAGATGTAAAGGTAATGTTATGATATAGTTTCTTTATTTTACTAAAAAATTATATAATGGAATTTTGATTTAATTTTCATTATTCCTTATAGAGTTCATTTATTTTAGAATATTTTGTTCCATGTTACATGCTTTTGCAACAAGAACAATGACACTGTCTCTTATCAATCACAGAGTTAATCTTGATATTTTAATAGTAAAATCATTGTCCATAGAATTCATGTATTATTTTATATTTAAATTTAATTTATCTATTTTTAGTATTACTCCCATAATAATTGCTTTCTTATACAGGTGGATTATTTTTTTGAGTTGGGGTGGTCTATCTATCATTCATGCCTTTCTACACCAAAACATCCATAGACTTCTTCTCCCTCAAAACGTTTTCACCCTTATAATGCTTCATTTATCACTCAATTTCAGGTTCACTCCACTTCCTTTGAAGAAAGAGAAATGATGATGCCTTTGCTCAATTATAGAGGTAATCTTGATGTTTGTATAGTAAAATAATTTTCCATAGAATTAATGTATTATATCATATTTATGTTTAATTTATTTCATTTTATTATTACTCACATAATAATTTTTTTATTATATAGGTGGATTCTTTTGTTTGATTTGGGGCGGTCTGTCCATCTTATATCCCTTTCTCCACCAAAATCATCCACAAAATTCTTCTCCCTCAAAAACTTTTCACCCCTAAAGTGGTGCATTTATCACATTATATCATGTTCCCCCCACATCGTTTGTAGGAAGAACAATGATGCTTCATCTTCTCAATTATAGAGTTAATCTTGATGTTTTCATATTAAAATCATTGTTCGTAGAATAAATATATTGTTTTATATTAAAGTCTAATTTATTTATTTTTAGTATTACTCACATAATAATTGTTTTCTTATACATGTGTATTATTTTTCTCTATTTGGGGTGATCTATCCGTATTTTATGCCTTTCTGCACCAAAAATTCCACAGACTTCATCTCCCTCAAATACTTTCACCCATGTGGTGTTAAAATTTATCACATTCCTTAAATTTCCCTCCACTACTCAATGGAATAAGTAATCATGATATTTTTAGAGTAAAATAATTATCCATATAGTTAATATATTATTTCATATTTATGCTTAATTTATTTCTTTTTAGTATTATTCATAATAATTGTTTTCTTATACAAGTGGATTTTTTTTGAGTGGATGTGGTTTATTCAAAGCTTCTCATTCACTGTTGGGAGTTCGATAAAGAAAGTCAATGGAAATCATAGTAACAGTGATAATTGGGATTTTTCTTGAGACCTTGTAATTTATGGAAATTAGCTGCACCTCAATCCTATATATGATGTGACCGATATGACTCTAAGTACTTCTTTTTATTTTAAATTGACACTAATTTTAGTGAAAATGACATCTTGCATACTCAAAACCAAAAAAAAACATATTCATATTGTTTTTATACATTATGAAAACAATCCATAAGTAATTTTTGATGTCTTATAATCATCTGCACCTCAATATGTTACACGATGTTCCTGATATGACTTAATGTGTCTGTTATCAGTTTAAAAATGGAATTTGACTTTAAAAAGTTTCACTCACTAAAAATAGAGAAATCATGCTCAGATTTTATTGATAATTTATGGAATCAATTTATAAATCATTTGTGATATATAGTAATTGGTCTCACGTCAAACCGATATGCAATGTGATCCTTATGAGCCAAAGTTCATGTTTTATGTTTAAAATGGAATTTTAGTAAAAAAGATGAGTGAGGTACTCAAAACTAAGAAAACAAATTCATATTGTTCTTATACTTTATTACAATAATTCATATGTTATTTGGAACATATATTAATTAGGTGCACCTCAATCTTATTCACAGTGTGACTAGTATGACTCTAAGTGAATCTTTATTTAAAACTGACATCAATTTTATTAAAAAAACATAACTACTCAAAATCAAAAAAAATGTTCATATTGTTTTGATACTTTTGGAAATTTATCCATAAGTGATTTTATATGTGCATGAATCATTCACACCTTAATATGGCACATAGTGTGACCGCTATGACTCCAACTGTGTGTCTTTATTTAAAATTGACATCAATTTTAGTAAATAGGTCAATTGGCCAACTCAAAACTGAGAAAACATAATCACATTATATAAATACTTTAGTAAAATTATCCATAAGTCATTTTTTATGTGTATAAATCATCCAAAACATAGTTTGATACACAATGTGATCGGTATGAGTCAAAGTTAATGTTTTAACTTAAGAATGACGTTTTAGTAAATAAACAAGTGACGTACAAAAAACTGATAATGAATATTAATATTTTTTTGAACTTTAGGAAAATGATCCATAAGTCATTTAGGATGTGCATAAATCATCCTCACCTTAATCTAATTCACAGTGTGACCTATATGACTCAAAGTACATTTTTTATTTAAAATTTTCATCAATTTCAGTAAAATGGAAACCAACCCTACTCAAAACAGAGCAAACACATTTGTATTGTTTTGATAATATTTTAAAATGATCCATATGTCAATTGTGAGGATTATGAATCAACTACGCCTGAATCAGATACACAATGTGTCATGTATTACTCAAAGTGTCTGTTATCAATTTAAAATTAACATTTTAGTTCAAAAAAGTTTCACTCATTGAAAATTGATCAAATGTGCTTATATTTTATTGATATATTATAAAAAATATTCATATGTTATTTTTGACATGTAGGAATCTATTTCACATCAAATCGATACACGATGTGATCAGAATGAGTCAAAAGTGAATGTTTCTAGTTTGAATTTATATTTTAGTAAAAAAGAAAATTTATATACTCAAAAATAAGAAAACACATTCTAATTGTTTTGATACTCTAGGAAAATGATCCACAAGTCATTTGAGACATGTTGGAATTAGACATGCATCAATATGATGCATGGTGTGACTGGTATAACTCCAAGTACATCTTTTTATTTAAAATTGGCATCAAATTTAGTAAAATTAAAACATTGTGTTAATTTATTTCATTATATTATGACTAACATAATAATTGTTTTTGTATACATGTATTTTATTTTTCTCAAGCATGGGTGGTTTTTTCGGCAATTTCATGAGTCGGGTCAGGATTAAAATATAAAAAAACATTTATGTTTTCGAATGTATGTAATAATTTGTATTTATGTAATTGTATAAAAAAATGTTTGAAATGTCAATAATTTAATGTTTTTTTAGTGTTTGGGTTGAAAATATCATTTCATTTAAATCCCAACTTTTGACTTGTTTTTGTTGACATCTGGTGTGTTTTTGGGGCTCTGGTGTGTTATTACAGAACATTGCAATGGACCTCCAGTGTGCTATTACAACACACTACAGTATGGACCTTTATTAGTTCTTCTATGAGCACATATAAAAGGTCCATTATCATCACTTTTATAAGTATGGATAAAGGTATTATTTATCAATGCTTCTATAATAACTGATAATGGACCCTTTATCAGTGCTTTAATAAGCGCTGATAAATGGTTCCTTTAGTGGTGCTAAATTAAAGTGATGATAAATGGTCCCCTTGTTTGCACTTTTAAAAGCGCTGATAAAAGTACCATTTATCAATGATTTTTTAGCCCTAATAAAGGACCCCATTATCAGTGCTAATAAAAGACCAGGGCTTTTAACCTCACTCATGTAGTCAGTTCTTTTCTAGCACTAATAATGGCCATTTCTAGTACTATTAAAGGAAGGTTTTTAATAGTGACAACTTTTTATAGAACGATATTTATGAGTATGATTTCCTCAAATGAAATTAATTTTAGTATAATCATTCTAGGTATGATCATACTAATTATGATTGGCCTAGATATGATCTTTTTTGAGTATGATATTTTTCATCCTTCTTCTTCTTTTTCTGCCAAATATGATTAAACTGGGTACGATTTGGAACACCCCTTTTCCTTTCGTTCATGGTCTAATCAATTAGAAAAAAATTGGCCACATCTCATTCACTCACCTTTTCATTCATCAATATTGCATCATAATTTTCACAACTTACTTATTATTTATGTTAATTAAAAATCATCAAATCATTGTACGTTTAATTTATTGTAGTCACGTAGACTCTGATTCTCCATCAATATGATCAATTCATCCACATTGGTTATAGAGTGAATCTGATGACCGTTTAATTCTAGAAATATATTTCCTCAAAACTATTGATCCTTTCCTTCTAGACTCAGTGTGAATCTGATTACAATCATTATGATCTGTTCCCATACTGGACCTAGGGTGAGTCTAATCTTTTCTGAAACAAATTATGAGTCTGATTTTCACCAACTAAAAAGTGAGGTAATTTCCTATCTTCAAAAAAGTTTCTTAACCACAAAAGACAACACTTGAAAACAATCACATTCATCATCATATTGGTCCAAACAATCTCCCCCTTTGGATTTTGTTTTCATCCAGGTTTCATAAATCACTGAACTTTGTATCCTCAATAAATGGATTACTTATCGACAATTATAAGCCTATGTGAGCTAAATCATTGTTGGAAACAAGAATTATTGATAGTAAAACCATGAATTCCAAAATTAGTGATTATAAACCTTATTTATCTTCCTCAATTTTTTTCCTTCCTATAAAACAAAAAAAAATCCTATAGCCACTCCAACAAATGGTTAGAATAGTTCAATCACAATACAATGCTGAATTCACAGCTTACCCAAAACTCCCCCTTTTTAAATACATAAAAAGAAAAAATTAATGAAACAATTCATTCTTTCCCTTTAAAATACTCTATAAATATAATTTGTGATAGGAGATAGAAACACATATCTCAACCTTTATGAGAAATAGGTTGGACAGACAAGTTTAACCTCAATTTAGAAAAAGATTCCTTTGGTATAGTTTTTATGAAAATTTCAGAAACTTGTTCCGATGTTGGAACATATTCCAGCTTCAATTCATTCTTCTCCACATGCTCTTTAATGAAATGATATCTAATATCAATATGTTTTGAAAAAATAATGCTTAACTTGATTCTTGGAGATATTGATTGTACTATTATTTTCACCACCTAAGAGAAATGGTTACTTACCTTAAATAAGTAAATCTTTCAATTGAGTTTTCATCCACATAAGTTGAATAGTGGCTTGAGTAGTAGTAACATACACATATTCATCTTTACTAAGAGTTATTGAATTATATTTCTTTTAATTCCAAATTCCACAATTCTTTACCAGAAAGAATACTCCACCAGATATGGGTCTTCTATTATCAACATTTACTTCCCAATAATCATCTGAATACCCAAAAAAATAAATACTATCTGAGCTATCTGTCATGCCTGATTTAAAAATTTGTTTTTCCTTTGATGTACCTGATAATTATTTGTCAAGTTAGTAAACTCTATTCTTTTGGTGCACTCTGAAGTCTTTCACATATAGTAACAACATAAACTATGTCGTGTCTTACGGTAGTCAAATATAAAAAACTTTCAATCAGATTTTGAAATTCTTTTTGATAAACTTATATTATTTCTCTATATTTAGACAACTTTGTTCCCCCTAATATCGGTGTGGAAATAGGTTTTGATTTTTCCATAATGAACCACTTAAAAAGTCATTCAGAATAATTTTCATGATAAGAAAAATGTATTCCTTCTTTTTTTGTATTTGTAATTTAAGAAAGTATTTCATTTCCTCCAACATGGAAATTCAAAAAAAATCATTTCTTCATAAAACCTTTCATAGCTTCTTTCATCATTCACAAAAAGGATAATTTCATCAACATAATCAATTATAATGAGGAAATACACTTGACTTTCTTTGATGTAGAGATTGTTATCCACTCTTCCTTTCATAAATATCATCTTCCTTAAGAATGTATCTAATTTGGAATATCATTCCTTTGGATCTTATTTAATCTTATAAAAGTCTTTATTCAATATTAATACATAACTTTCATCATTACCATCAAAAAATCAATAGGTTTGTTCAATGTAAACTTCCTCATTAAGATCACCATTAGAGAATTCAGATTTGGCATCCATTTGAATGATCTTGTAAACTTGTTGAGAAAAAATATCATGAAAGATCATAATTGTTTCCAACCTTTAAATCAGGGAAAATTTTTCATCAAAATAAATACCATCAGTTTTTGAATACCCTTCACAATCCAATCTTGCTTTGGTTCTTATTACTTCACCTTCTTCATTCATTTTATTCTGAAAAACCCAATTATTAGCAATGATGTTTTTATTTGCTGTCTTGGGTATGAGTTCCCATGTATCTTTATTTTCAATTTGATATAACTCTTCATTTATGGCTTGAAAATATTTTGGATTCCCAAAACCTTCTTTTATAGCGTTCGACTCCACTTTTGAATACAAAGAAGTGTGTGTAATGGAATTGGTTGTTCTTATTGTTTGAACCTTATTATGTTGATCACCAATAATGTTCTAAGACTCCACTTTCTTCCTATACTTAGGATGAGATTTTAGAGTATCTTTATTATCTCTGGAAATAGCTGAGTCCAATTCTAATTATTGAGTTGGAATATAATTGTCTGTATCCTTATCAGAATTGTTTTGAAAACAATCTTGCTCAACTTTCTCATATTCTTGAGTATATTTATCTTCCTATTCCTTTTCAATCACTTTCACATCAACTGAAACAAAAATTCTTCTTGTTTATTTATTAAAATATTTATAGCATCTTCCTTCTGAATCATATCCAATAAAAATTTCATCTTCACCTTTCTTCTCAACATTCCAAATTTTTCACCTTTCTTCTTTATAATACATGGACTCACAAAAAAATTATATTGTTTCAAACTTTATTTTTTACCATAAAACAATTAATATTGAGTAATATCTAAACATGGAATGTAGAAACATTAGTTTTGAATAGAAATAGAAGTACTCATTGCTTTCCTCTAATAGTAATGATAGAGGCCATGTTCTTGTAACTTGGTTCTTCCTATTTCCCCCAAACTTCTATTCTTTCTTTTAGAAACCCCATTTTTTAGGAGTGTCAGTGGAACTATACTCATTCCAAATTCAATGATTCTACAGATAACTTTCAAATTTTTCACTTTTGTATTCACCACCATTTTCATTTCTCAACTTCTTCACAGAATACTCACATTTCGTTTTAGTATTCCTTCTGAAAATTTTAAACATTTTCAAAGAATCTGATTTCTGTTTCATATACATAACAAAATTAATGTGATTAAAATCATCAATGAAGGTGATGAAATAACTATCTCCTTATTTTTATTTTTTTCTCATTGGCCCACAAATATTAGAATGGATTGTCCCTAGAGTATGTCTTAAACCAATATCAACTTTCTTATGCACTGAGTTTGTAATCATTCCTTTCTAACAAATATTTCTACACCAATATATTCTTCTTGGAAAGTAAGGATTGTCTCAAAAAATATTTATTTTAAATTAATTGCTCATGTTTATTTGACCCACGTGTACTAGAATTTTATGCCACAATTGATTCTCTTTCACCAAACTCATGTAACAGTAGTTTTGTATTTCAGCAACCTGAAACAATTTTCCCTTTATATGTTGGTCTCTTGTAACAATATTTCAAACTTTCGAACTTTCCAAAAAAACATATTTTCGGAATATTACTTTGTTACCCTCATCACATAATTGTGAAACACTTAGAAAATTTTGTTTCAAGCCATCAACATACAAATTTTCCATGGATTTAATCATTTTTTTCCCAAGGATGGATGATCCAACGCCTTTAATTTTCAAGGATTCATTATTTCAAAATGTCATTATTTATTCTTTAAAGTATTTCACATTTTTCAAAAAAATTTAAATCTCATTTCATATGAGAAAAATACCCACTGTCAAGAATCTAAGGTCATTCTCCTTTTGTACCATTCAATGAGGTTTCAACAATAAGATCTCTTTATTTATCCTTTTCTTTCTTCATCTTCGGCTTTTGAGAAATGTTAATAGTCATTTGTTTTGCCAGTAACAAAACAAGACATGCTTTATCTAGATGTCTAGGTTGTTCAAATATTTCACAAATATTTTCTACGGGTTGGAAACTATTTTTAATCTTTACTCCAAACTTTTTTGGTTTCTTAAAAACTATATTCTCAGACAACTTATTTTGAGGTAATTTTCTCCCACTTAATCCTTTCCTTTCATAACCTATGAAATAATAGTAATGTAATTTGGTTAATCCAACATAGATTTTTTTTATGTCTAAATCCACCACAATACCAGAAATATCTACAAAACGAGTATCCTCCTCTAAAACTTCTTTACTATTTGGAATTGTGAATATGTTTCTCATCCACCTTCTTCTCTTTTTTTTCCTATCCACCAACATTTATATTATCAATTAGAGTCTTCCGTTTCATTTCATATTTATCGGAACAAGAATTATTTTAAACTTTTGAGTATTTTTATTGTTTCAAAACCATTTCAATCATAGGGTTCTTTGAGACTTCTGAATTCCAAACATTGTTGGTCTTGGACATAGACATAACTTTCTTTGCTTTCTTCTTTTCATAAACAATTCCATAATTATTTTTGAACATCGAAGATATATTTTGTTTATTATTCTTAGGTTTCTATTTTTGAGAACATTTAACTTTTGAAATATATTGTTTGAAACTTGCATTTCTTTGTTCATATTTTGAAAGTTTTTGTTGGACAACTTCCAATTCGTCTTCTTTGTTCCTTAAGTTTCACCTCCAGATACTCATTAATAATTTTTTTTAAAAGATTTTTTCAAATTATCAAATCTATTTTACAATCCTTTAATTATCATCTATAATACATTATGGACTGTTTCATAAATATTATTTATCTTCTAAATTCATGTTTTTTTATCAAGTCTTATAATATTCCTTTTACATTCTTTCAACACTTCTTTCAAATGATACTCAAGTTGAGTTTCTTCTTCTTCGAAACTACTACTTCTAAACTCTTAATCATTCATTGTTTCAATGAAGGTATTTTCAATACAAAATTCAATGATTTTTCATATTCAACATCATTTCGTTCTTTTTCTTCATCTATAGATAAGAAACTTCTTCTTTGGAATTTGATGAATTTTTTATCTTTCAATGCGGAATAGAATTTTCTTTTCCCCCTTTGTTTCTTCCACAATATTCTTGGCTTTCTATCTTCTTCATTGTTATCCTCTTATTTATTTCTTTGTGTAAAATTAGGTACAAAACTCTTAATGGATCCACATTCAAAACATTTCAAGGTATGTTTCGCTTTATATTTCCTTGTATCACTTTTTATATTTTTAGAAAAGAATAATAACATTTCATCAAAAAATTTACATACCTCATTTTCAGAATCAGATTCACTAGCTTCATATTCAATATGAATCTTCTTTGACTTTTCTTTCTTCACATCCCTAATAGACTTCTCTATCAATTTTTTTTTCTTTTCATATATTTCTCCATTCTTATTTAATAAGTAATCGGAGTTCTATACAAATCATCAAGAGATAATGTTTCAGGATCTCTATCTTCAAATAAAGAAACTTTTTTATCAAACTTATCGAGAATGAGTCAAAAAATCTTTTAAACAACTATATAATCACCTAACTTTTCACCAAGAGATCTGATAGTACAAAAAAATTCATTTACCCTAGTAAAGAAGTCCCTAAAAAATTCGTACTCACCCATATTCATGTCTTTAAACTTCAATCTCTAGATTTGATGTTTTCCCTTATTTACTTTTATATTGACTTAGTGTATGTTTTCCAATTTATCCTATATACCTTTAGTTGTGGAAAACCCTTTCACCCTTAAGAATTCAATTTCCTAATGTGATGATAATATAGAATTCGTATCCCGTTCATCATTCTCTAGATTCCTCTTATCAACAAATGTAAGATTATCTTTAAAATAAATATGAGGAAACCCATATTTTGAAGCTTCATGAAAATCATATCCAATAAAAATAAGATAAAGAAACATTATATCTTTCCATATATAATAATTCTTCTAATCCAAAACTAGAATACTTTTATTTTTCCCACAATTCAAGTTCTCTATTAGTAAAAAAATAAGAGAAAGGAACCTATGCTCTGATACCACATGAAAGTTCCCAATTAGGATAATTGTATCTTATAGAGGGGGAGGGGGTGAATGAGTGGTTCTTTTTATTTTATGTTCCCCTACAATTGAAAAAAAAACATTTTCCTCATATTAAAGATTTTTTTCCCTACTCAAAACAATTAAAACACACATCTACGGAAACACAAGTATTTACAAGGTTTTTCTATTAAATATGAATATCTATGTCCTTTGTATGGTTTAGAGATAATCCAAAACACACAATATACTAGAAAACAATCTGTGTATTACAAGGAGTACGATATAATATTTCCCTCATGTATCACTTTGTAGACAGTCCAAAAGTGTGTGTGCACCCTCTTAGAAAAAATAGAGTAAAACAATATTTCTATAACAATGCATGTTAACCGCGATTATTTTCAGCTTCACAAATGTATTCCTTTTAAAAAAATTGTTCGGTTTCTTACCCATAATATGGTATGAACTTTATGAAACTTGTTAAGGAAAAACTCAATCTAATTTTCCTTGTACGTTTTTCTTAGTTTGATTCCTCCGAGTATGATTCTCCCTAATACGATTCTTCTCGGTATGATTCTCTTAGCCCGATTCTTCCAAGTCCAATTTTTCCTTCTATGATTGCTCAATATGAAAGGATATAGCATTTCCTAAGTACGATTGAGACAAATCATAACTTCTTCTTCTTTAGACCATAAATCCTAGTATGGAAATCCCAATCTGATTATCCAACTCGATACGATGATCAGCTGAAAACAATTATCAAGATAAATGTATTAAACAACTGAATATGATAATCACTAAGCACAATAAGAATCTGAATACAAAATTGTGATCTTGTCTCTTATCCTTTCACTTCATTCATTGAAATGTTTTCAATAAAGGCTCAATACGAAAACATATTTTTATCTCTAAAAACCTAGAGCATATCTCTCTTCTATGGTGAACAGTACATCAGTTATCATAAAATTATGATGTACCTTTTGCCTTTTATAGGTGAACCATAAGTGGTTTTGGAGGGAATCCCAAAACCTTTATTACTTGAAAAAATTCACCAAAATATCAATTTCCCCAAAATTTTCAGGTGCATTTATGACTTTTTTTATGCTTCTCGATTCTTCTTGCATCTTCACCAACCTTTATATCTTCTTCATATCAATATTATTTCATCAAAACAAAGAACTATATCAATTGAATGTAAATGTATGAAGAATTATATACCATTCTAATTTATGAATACAACACTCTGTATCAATTTAATACTATCATTATTTTAAATTTCAATCTCCCCATTAATATCACATTCAACAAACTTATTCATATCTACTATTGAATCACATTTAATTCTTCGCTTCATCTCTTAACCCACATGAAACCCACATGAAAAGAAAACAAAGTAATTCAACCACTTTTGAATGGTTGACTATATTTTTTATCATTTTATTTCATGAAAATTTTCATCGGCCTCATATCAATTCCATTTCCATTAATATTTATTGAAAAACAATTCTTACTGAGTATGATAGAATACTGAATACAATTGACGGGTGTCAATAGCTTTCAATTTTAGTAACTAGATTTCTCTCTAACTCCTCTTTAGTATAATTATTTAGATAATGATCTTTATAAGTACAATTTCTCTGGATATGATTAATCTGAGTACAATCATTCATAGTATGATCATACTGATTACAATTATCTTGGTTATGATCTTTTTTGAGTACGATCTTCAGTATACTTCTTCTTTTTCACCCATATATGATTAAATTGGGTTTGATTAAAACACATATTTTCCTTTCTTTCCAAGTCCGATCAATCTGAAAACAATTGGAAATATCTATTTAACTCCATATTTCATTCATCAATCTTTCTTCATAAGTTTCACAACTTACTTACGATTCATGAGAATTGAAAATCATAAAAGAATCATCACATTTAATTTATCGTGGTTACGCAGACTATGATTCTATATCAACTCAATCACTTCTTCCACATCAGTTCCAGAGTTAATCTGATGACCATTTAATTCTTGCAAGATATTTCCTCAAAATGATTGATCCTTTGTTTCGAGACTCAATGTGAATCTAATTATAATCATTATGATTTATTCCTATGCCACACCCAAAGTGAGTCTGATCTTTTCTAAAAATAAATTGTGAGTCTTATTTTCACCAAATACAAAGTGAGGTAATTTCCTTTCTTCAAAAACTTTTCATGAAAAAAAAAGACATCACTTGAAAAAAAATTATCTTCATTATCAGATTATTACTAACAAGGTACAAAACATATTTGTTTTTTCAATATTAATGAATAATGTATCAGATTTATCTCATGTTTTGAGTCTGAGGTAGTTTAGCTGGAAGGGAATCCTTCTTATGTGAAACAACTTGTTTGGGTTCTTTGCCAAAGAGAGAATGTTCAGTGGAATAAAGTGCTTCATCATGTTAATGTTTTATAGAAAACCATATAGGTGAAGAGGCTATATGAGAATCTGAAAATGCTTTGAGGGGGAAATGTCCCCACTTATTTTATTAGTGAATAAAATTTTGAGGATTAAATTTCTAAAATGGGGGAAGGTTGTACCATCCTAGGTAATGATATAATAAGTATTTTGAATTTTTATTAATATTTACGAATTAAATTGTAATTTTACCTTAATGGGGAAACTATTTTCGAAAGCATACCCGAAACACAATAATGATTCCCTCCAAAATCTTATGTTGCACACAAGATTGAGTTATACCAAAAAATAATATATTGTTAATATTATTATTTTAAGTAGTGGTAATCACCAAGCCATTATGTCAGCAGTAAATAATAGTAATAACTATATTATGTTTACACATGTTAATTAAATGTTTTTACATTCATCCAATTAGTTTGATAGGCTTAAAATAAGAATAAAAAAAATTAAATAATAAAAATCTATAAATATAACTGAAGGTTATCCAACACTCAGGACCAGTAGGATAAATAGAATGGTGTAGTGTGGTGCAACAAAATCACAAAAAAATATAACTTTCTTACTTGGAGAATTTTGAACCATGTCATACCCTCATATTTCAATATTAAAAAGGTGGGAATCATCTTTGATTCTTTTTGTCACTATTGCAAGTTTAGGCGAGAGGAAAGTACACGTCACCTATTCTTTGAAGGAAATTGAGAACAATGGTTATGGAGTGCCTTTGGGAACTTCAATACATAATCATCCCATATTGATAATGCCCCATTCCTGGAGAGATGGTTCCAGGGGTCTGAAGGATCGACCATAGAAACAGAGTCAATAGCTATCATTCTTAATGTGGGTTGTTGGTGCCTATGGAAAGCTAGAAATCGGGACAGATTTGAGGAGTTCATCATTATAGGTTCATACATTGTTGAAAAAACCAAGAGCTTATTGATCAACTTGGTCACTCATGATGGTAATTAGAAGAAGGTCCCATCCTTATGCCCACTACAAGTGACTGTACCAGTGTCTCAAGCTACCACTGCAAGGCCGTATGGGCATTGGATCTAGGGGATACATCTTATAAGGGGCCTCAAACTCAACACGGATGAATCGTGCATTATAAGAGACATGCGGGGAGGAGTGGTTGTTCATGACTATAGGGGTAGAGTGGTCATGGATTTCAAGGTGCATTACAGTAGTTGTACTTCCATATGATCAATGGCTAATGTTGTCCTCACTAGACTCACTCTTCAGAGTCAGCAGTATGTCTACATTTATCATCTAGAAATTGAATCCATGATTATCCATGATGCCTTGCATGGAAAAGGAAAATCCATGTTGTTGATATCCTACACAATCAGGAAATGCATAGCTCTCATTAACACCAGTCTCACTGTCACCCACACCTGGCGAGAGGGGAACAAAGTAGCAGACCACCTAGCTTCTTCGGCAGATCATGGTACCATTGTTACTTTCCTTTCCAATGTTACTCACGTTAAACCCGAGGGTGTGAACTTGATTTGAGGGGATGACCTCGGTTTGAACAGATTTGAGGCCCCCTAGTTCATGGACTCTATTCCCACCTGTATATATATCCAGAATAAAAATAAATATGATGTTGATGTGATATCTAAATTAACTTTGGGTGTATTTTTGGTATTTTTCTGAGAACTTTCACATTTTGATGAATAGTTTTTAATACTAAATTTTGGTTCAAAATATCTTTTTCATTTAATTTATTTATATTGTTAAATTATGGTTTTATTTTTTTTAATGTAAAATTAGAGAAATTTTAGCTATGGTGGAACAGTATCTTCGGTGACACTGTAGCGGCGAAGGTGTTATAGCGGAAACTTTAGTCGTAGCGTTGCTGTAGCAGGTACTGTAGCATCCCAGGTATTGTAGAAAAACTATTCACCGGAGGGACCCTTGGGAAAAAAATGGGCATTCATGCCCCTGGGACTTCAGGATATGTAATGGGTCTCCCTATACCTTTAAAACGGGGTTCTATGCTTTTCTTTAATAATAAATTGAGGCTTCGGCCTCAACCATTAAAAAACCCCACTTTGTCATCCCCTCTATGGGATTAAATTGATATTAATTTATGTCATATATGTGATTGGAATTTAGAAAAATGGATTCCACATTTGGAGTCATCATAATTTTTAATTTTTAATCAGTTCAACTTAGTTTTTGACAAAAAATATTAGTGAATGTAATTAATAATAACTATAGTGATTAAGAGGAATATTAGTTTAATAATGGACTAAACCTTAGACTTAAGAGACAAAATGACCTAGAAACATGTCCAAAATCCATTGGATATTCATGTTTTGTCTATATCCTCCATTTTTTATAATATTTTTCATTATTAGTTCCATATTTCATAGGAAAAATGTGGGTGTAATTCTCTTTTCAAAAATTTACAAGAATGTCACTCCACCTCCACTATAAAAATGCGCTCAACCTTCCCATTTATTCACACATCTCAAGATATTTGGATCTCCCAAACTCTACTCAAATAATCTCCCAAAATACCTCAATTTATCCTAAAATCCACCCTTTGGGTATAAATCCATCCAAGGAATCCATTTGATTCAAACCAAAAGGATTTACCCAAAGAAGAGGTAATGTCCTTCCTCAAGCTCCTTTAATTTTTATTCAATATACACCACCTCAACTCTTATTTATCCATGATTACATAATAACATCAATACACTAAATATACTTAGTTGTTTTTATGTTAATGGTTCTGCCTAACCTTACACACACTTCCATCTAATTGGTAATGAACTTATTGTTTGTGTGTACGAAGAACTACCACCTCACAAAACGATGTTGTTCATTTTTCCTTTACCTCCTCTCCTGGTTGGGAATTATGATGGGCCTGCTGTTTATATATGATATATAAGAAATTTATTATGTCTTTATGCTTATTTAATTTTTATATATCACATACCTATATTCTTTCCATTTTCTGGAAATACAATAACATCATTTGTGGAATTGTGGAATACCGCCTCCTCTAAGTGATGTGATACGTTAACACACTACATGGAATGTGTTAAGGATTAATTTAACTAAAAATATGAAACATACATACATACATATGATATTCATGATACAATTACCTTTTTGTAAGTACAATATATCATTTTCTTTAAAACCTTTTCACACATTTAAAAAATGACATCGTTGTTTTTGAATGTCTGGAATATTGCCTCCTTAACGCGATGTGATTCTTTTTACATCATAAGAATTCTATATATAAGTATAACTGATTAAATAATATGGTATTCATGATATAATTTTCACTCTGGAAAGATATGTTTTACCGAACTTCTTTCCATAATGATCATCAAAAAATGGAAGTGTTACTCATGCGTACGTACCGTCTACATGATTGTAATGTTGGTTAATATTTCATAACAATATTTCATGATCGATTTTAGAAATATAATTGATGCATAAATATGATAATTATGTCATGGTAATTATTCTGAAGATGTTTACATAATGACTCATTTGACCATAGTTGGCCTACCAACACTACAGAAAAATTGACTATTTGCGATGGGCTATTTGCAATGGGGAAGGGACGAGTCACAAATAGTTCGTCGGGAGGGACTATTTGTGACGAGACCCTATACCCGTCGAAAATAATTTGTTAGTTGCGATGGGTAGATGGCACCCGTCGCAAAAGGATTGGCGCGGGTTGCATGCCAAACCATGGGAAGGGTATTTGCGATGGGCATACGAACTCATTGCAAATACTCGACGGCGTTTTTTACTATTTGCAACAAGATTTATCCCCCGTCGAAAATGGTATGTTGGCAGGTTGGTATTTACGATGGGTATTGTTGCAGATACTTGTTTAACCACTGACACTAACTAATAAGGGAGTCAGTATTTATAACTGGCACTATCGCAAATAAAAACTTCGCAACTAACCTAATCTATATATACCCTCATTCATTTTTCCTCTCATTTCACTCCTTTCTCTCCTCCTCTCTCCCTCTCTACTTACATTTTCTCCCTCAAAATCTTTCAAAGTTAAAAATTTTAAATCAGAGAAATATTTGAGGCGTAAATCATCTGAAATATTCCATTTTAAGGAATTTACCTATTTCTTTTATTTTTAATTTAATTCATTTTATTTTATATTAGTTATAATTATTTTAAATTAGATGTAATTAAATTAAATTAGAATTAGATCGTTTTATTTTGCATTGTTTTTTTACAATTACTTGTGATTAGTATTAATTAGTATTAATTAATAGTCATATTAATTATTATTAATTAGTTGTCATTAGAATTAATTGGAAAAAATATTAATAATTATTAATAGTTAGTCAGAATAAGTAATAATTAGCGATACTTACTAAAAATTAGTAGTATATTGAAATAAATATTTATAAATAATAATAAATAGAAATAATTAGAAGTAAATAGTAATAATTTGCAGTAATTAGTAATAATTAGTAATAAATAGTAATAATTATGATTAATTATTAATAATTAAAAATATTTAGTAATAATTCGGATTAATAAATAATAATTAGGAATAATTAGGATTGATGTGTAATAATATGGATTAGTTAATAATAATTAGTGACAATTATGAATCATTCATAATAATTAGGAAAAATTAAGAATAATTTGGAATAATAAGAAATAATTAGGAATAATTAGGAATAATTAAGATTAATTATGAATAATTATGAATAATTATGTTTATTTTGTAATAATTACGAATGATTAGGAATAATTTTCTATAATTATGAATAATTATGAATAATTAAGAATAATTAGGAATAATTAGGAATAATTAGTAATATATAGGAATAAATAGGATTAATAAGTGGTAATTAGGATTAATTAGTAGTAATTAGGATTAATTAGTAGTAATTAGGATTAATTGGCAGTAATTAGGATTTATTAGTTGTGATTATGATTAAGGAGAAGTGATTAGTAATAAATAGTAGTAATTAGTAATAAATAACAACGATTAGTAATAAATAGCAGTAATTAGTAATAAATAGCAGTAATTAGTAATAAATGTGAATAATTAGTAATAAATAAGAATAATTAGTAATAATTACGAATAATTAGTAATAATTAGGAATAAATAGTAACAATTAGTAATAATTAGGTATAAATATTAATAATTAGGAATAATTTGTAAGAATTAGAAATAAATTGTAATAATTAGGAATAAATAGAAATAATTAAGAATAAATAGTAATAATTAAGAATAATTAGTAATAATTAGTAATAATTAGTAATAATTATGAATAATTAGGAATAAATAGGAATAATTAGTAATAAATAGGAATAATTAGAAATAATTAGTGGTAATTTAGAATAATTAGCACAGAATATTAATAATTAGTAGTAATCATGATTAATTAGCAGTAATTATGATTAATTTATAGTAATTAGAAATAATTAGCAATAATTATTAATAATTAGAAATAATTAGTGTTAATTAGAAATAATTTGGAATAATTTGGAATAATTTGGAATAATTAGGAACAATTAGGAATAATTAGTAATAATTATGAATAATTAGTAATAATTAAGAATAATTAGGAGTAATTAAGAATAATTAGGAATCATTTGGAATAATCAGAACTAGTTAGTAATAATTAAGAATAATTAGGAATAATTATTAATAATTAGGATTAATTGTAACACCCCAAGATTTCATAGTGTGTTATTTCATCAAAATAATTTAATAACTTGCACTACACGCAACACCGAGTTCAATCGCACCATGACTTACCAAACAAGCCATTCAAAAGAGGTTATGAATAGTATTAACTATAATCCTTATAATTTTAGAATCCATATTATGAGTTTCTTAGACATAATGTAAGAACACATTCATTTCCAGTATTGCACTTTTACCAACTTTTAATAGTGAACCCTTTTTAAATACAATATTTTAAACTTTTTGACTAAATGGGGACGTCAAAAATTTAAAATGAAACATCCCAATCATCCACGGTACGCTTTCCTTTGAATAATACAGTAGCGTGTGTTGTACGCAACATCGAGTTCTAACACACCACAACCAATCAAACTAGCCGTTATGAATAGTAATACCTACATTTCGAAATTATATATATTTTATTTTTTTAAAATGGACTTCATTTTTGGATTTGAATATCGAATTTAGCCTAAGGTAAAATTTTGGTACTTTTCGGATAACTTTAATATTTTGATGAATAGTCAAAATTACTAAATTTTAATTAAAAACAACTTTTTTAATCAAAATAATTAATAGTGATAAATTATGAATTTGAGTGGTTTTAAAGTATATTTAGAATATATTTTTACCATTTAATATAATTTTGGTCATTGGACATAATTTTACAATTAAACCGAACATAAACAAGTGTCAATCTTTTGATAGTTATTATCTCTTAAAAACACGCTTTTTGTTTTAACAACGAGAATTAGTTTTAAATTATTTTCTGCCACTTCTATGTTTTGAATTTGGAAAAATGGATTCCATATTTGGAATCAGGATGTTCAAATTGTGTAAATAGGTAACTTTTATTTTTAGACATTTTGAATAATTAATGCGGTAAATATTTTATTTACCATGGTTAAGGGTAAATCAGGTAAATAAGGGTTAAAATATAATATTATAATAATACTAAATTACCCTAAAACGTGTCCTAGCCTTATTTGGTGATACCTGTTCTACCATAGGCATCTTTGGGACTATTTTCGGACACCATGGAGCCACTTGTAGGTGATAGGGACACTTTATTTTAATTAAGTTAAAATGAATACAAAAATGACACAAGCATATATCTTTTAACAAAACAATTTTTACATAGGGTTATATATGTTGGATTTTCGACTATAAATATTCATTAGAACTCTAAAACGATTTCCTACATAATTATATTTTATTTATAATTTTTAAATATTACATAATTTAATTTATTTATGACACAATGAATATGCAGTAATTATCATAATAGTGAAAATTTAAAATAATTGATATTATAAATACCCAAATAAATATAATTTGAGACTTTTAATGAATTACACTAATTTTATAAGTTAATATGACATGTTTGGAATGATTTAATTAAATTTTTTCGAAGTAATAATTTTGTTATGAGTTTCACAAAAATCAACTATTTAATAGTGTCAAAATTGACATAAAAGATTTTTTAAAACAAATATTATATTATTAATTGATATTAAATTCCTAAAAATCTAAGGTTTGCCCAAGAGACTTATATCATGATATTTTCATCATTAATGTACCACTTGGGGGTCTCTTGTATGTATATGGTATGTTAATTAACCATATAATATAAAAATACAAAGAGACATTGTAAAAGTGAAACTAATTAACTTAGAGTTAATACTTAAAGATAAGGATAATATAATGACCCATACCTATCTAACTTATATTGGTTTAGTGGTTTTAGACCTATACCCACCTTAAAATTTAAATAATCAACTTTTGAGCCATTAGAAACCGAATGTGAATTTATTATAAATTAATATTTATAGCTTTTCCAAAGGTGCCTCTCACCCCTCTTATAAAAGGGAACTCCTTTTTCTCATTTATTCACACCTTCAAAGCCTTTTAGTTCGGCCAAACTCTGCCCAAATACTCTCCCAAATTCCCTCACTACAACCTAGAGGCATTAGTTTGATCAGAAATCCAACCTATGGAGCCCTTTTGATCAAATCAAAAGGAAGAGCCCGAAGAAGAGGTAATGATTTCACCACTATTTTCAAGTTCCTTTCTTCTTCCACTTCTTCATTCTTTGTTATTACCATTCTAAAATAATAACTCCAGTATCATATATATACTGTGATTTTATTGTAAATATGGTACAACCATATTCAGTATTCTATTTACCCTTTTAATAACATGTCACCATACGTGCATACGTAGGGCTTACCGTCTCCACGTCGTGGTGTAATAGTTCTTCAATATATTATTATTTTGATGGGTATAATAATGATGTGTAACTCATGTAAATAATAAATATAACATGTTAATGATTCTGTATATATGATATTTCATCCATTTATATATTATTTTAATATCAAAAGAATGATATTGTCGCTTGTGCATACGTACGGACTACCGTCTCCACGAACGCGATAAGATTCATTCTCCATCGTATCCATTCAAGTATAATTATCATTTTATTATTTAAAAATGATTTTTAAGGACTTGATATCATTCTTTATATGAATAAGATACAACCTATCCATAACAAACATGGCTTATGTAAGAAAACATATAAAAGAAAACGAGTAAGTTAACACCCGAAACGACGATAATTCTAAGATATTATTAACAAATCAATGTTAAAAGATCATATATGATATCATATAAATATATATGATTCATGTATAATTTAATAACAATTATTTCACCACTATACAGGAGGTTAACCGACCCCAACCAAGGAAAATTACAAGTTAAGGGTTATTTCACAATCTCTTCATTATCCGAGTTTGTTTATACGTAATTATCTACTGGGATATCTTTATCATCCACATCCATGTTTCTTCGAAATGTATTTCAAAACATTTTTTTACTATTTACAAAGAATATTGGTTAAATTCATTTATACCCTTATGTGTTTTTAAAGGAATCATTCTGACGTTTTCCAAACAAGGCACTTTTAACCTTTCGACAAATTTAAGGTAAGAATGTTTTTTAACTTATACGGTGGGTGCAGCTAGTTACCACCATTATAAAATCGTCAAAGCTTCCCATACAATATTATAAGAGTATTTTCAAAGTAAATGTTTTATTTTATAATTATGTGACTTTTAAATGATTTCAAAATTAATATTTTAGGAATTATTGAAAGGTACTCTTTATCAAGATCGTAATTTTAAATGTTTTAAAGATTTATGTTTCTAAATCTTTTAAATAATGTCCATATTTTCAAAATGATTTTATGGATTTATTTATATGGAAATGAATGTTTTGAAATGATATTTCTTTTTAAAAGTTTCAAAGTGGTATGGGACACTTTTATTCAAAAATCTTTTTTTAAATTACTTGCTTTATAAATGTGTGACTTTTCAATGATTTCGAGGAAAGAGATATTTCTCTCAAATAGTTTTGATTTCATCTATGTCAACATCCTTTGATGGATTTTAAGCTTATTTGAAGTTGATTTATTATGATACAAAACTTCTATATTGTATTGAAGTTTTTGTGATATGTTTGACTGTGGATGTGCTATTTTTATACCATTCATTGTTTATGGTGAAAGTATTGACATTTAGTATGCTAGTTTTAATACGAATGTTTATGTTATGTTTAAACCTTTTCATATGGGAATTCATTGGACTTAATATGTGACTGGTGGAGCCCGCTATAGCTCCTCGATGCATCGGTAGGTTTCATGAGAAAAACTAGTTTCTTGGCATAAGGCCTTGGAAAAATCTTATTTGTAGTCTTGGCATGAGGCCTTGGCTATGTGGTTATGATAGTCTGGCATTATGCATTCCATCATTATGAAAGTGGTAATTAATATTGCATGTGATTATTCGATTAGTAGAATATCCATGTGAACAAGTAAATTGCATTATTTAATTTTACTTTTGCCATACTATGTTGATGTTCAAGTTTAAAAGGCTTTTGTTTTTGTAATGCACTGCCTTAAATTTTTATGCTTATTTTTGAAAGTTTCTGCTATATTGTTACCCTTACTGGGCATTTGAGCTCACCCCTTTTCTATGTTTTATTTTTCCCAAGATATAAAGAAGTAAATTATGAATGACCTGCAGGGATAGTATGAGGGGATAAGAGTGTGGTCTATGGAGACTATATTGTTGAAGTTTTCATTTTTATGATGTAAAACTTTATGAATATATATAGTGTTTCTAAGGCTACTAAACCAATCGGTGTTTTGAGATTTGATCTTTATTGTGATCATGCCAATGTTATGTAATAATGCACCGACTCTGGATAACTAGGGTCGGGGCGTTACAATTGGTATCAGAGGAAGTTTAGTACAATCCTTGGAAGCTAGATTTAGATAAACACTGATTAGAGAACATAGACCTAAGATGAACATTGAGGATTAGTATAGAAGAACTTCCTAGAGTTTTGGTATTGTAGAGATTTTTTGAGTTTTCCGAGCAATACATCCCTGTCTGGATACGAGCAGGTGGAGGCGGCTCTGGTACAGATGTACCTAGGGGTAAAACCCAAAAACACTTCTTTGAGCTAGACTCAAACGGGAACTGGTGCACGACAATGGGCCTTTCTGCACTATTGGTTACGACACTCCCGGGGGATATGCTTAGGATAACTCTCATTTTCTTTACAAATCATTATGAAGGGTTTATGAGTATATAAAACCTCAAAGAAAACATTTTTATGATTATGGATTATATCCATAATCTATTTAATTTATGTTATGTGTTTTACAAGTTTGGGATTAGGTATTGTTATTCATAAACTAATCTAGTGTATGCCATTGTTTAGAAATGGCGCCCAGTAGAAGGAAGCAGAACTCCAGCATTGCACATGATCCAAAGAGAAAGAAGGATCATATATTTCAAGGTCTTAAACCAGAATTTACAAGAGAAATAGTCTCGCATGTATTATCTTCATATGAAGAAATAATATCATGTGTTGATAAGATAAGTAAAGAGTTTAATGAGTCCTATGGCTTTGAAGGGAAGCAAGAGAAGAAAAGGATGGAAGAGATAAACATGGATAAAAGAAAGAGGGAAAAGAAGAATTTTCCCATATGTGATAAATGTTGAAAGAAACACCCTGGAACATGCCTGAAAGGAATGGGAGTTTGTTATAAGTGTGGAGGAAAAGGGCACAAAGTACGTGACAGCAAGGGTAAGAAAATGTTTTCAAATGTACAATGCTTAATTTGCAAGGAGTTTGGACACTATGCGAGCCTATGTCTCAGTCATCATACTACGCCGCAAATGATGTTATTGGATAATAATCAAGTTATGATACTACCACAAATGAAGAGAAATGATTATAGTTCTTGTATTGATTATGTCATTTGAGTGTAGTATCAACAATGTACTTGTTATAATAATTTTGGAGTATATAAGGATTTTACGGCAGTACTATTTCATTATGGACTTGAGATTGTGTGGAGCAATGAAAAGTGACTCAATAGCAGGTCAAATTTTTGGAAAATATATGGTTGAGAGAAAGATAAACCATAATATGGTTCTGATACAGAGGTAGTGATTTTAGAATAATACATGATTGTTTTGGATAAATTATATTGGATATTCTTGACTACCTTGAAAATGATTAATGATTTGTATATTCCATCATTGTTGGGGTTTACAACATTTTTGGATTGAAGGAGAAGATCTATTATTCTTTAAGGAATAAGGGATCATGAATGTAATCAAAAAGGTTTTATGTTAATTCAGGATGTTGCATTGTTTTAAAAGAATACATGATGAAGGTGTTCACATGCTATTACACGGAAAAAAGGATCTTTACTGTGTTTACCTTCCTTATAAATTTTGGACTGAAGTATTTTGGATAGTTCTGGTTTGGATTATTTTGGATTGCCATAAAAGGACAACTCAGAGGTCGGGCGGCAACCCGTCGCGTCCAGCAAGGCTGCGAGCCTTGAACCCACAACCGAAGGGCGACAAGGGTGTATCACCTACCACTGACCCACGTGATTTCTTGGATTGAATAATGTCATTTTTCTAATGGTTCTACTAGTTGAATTATAAATTCATTTTTTAACCCTATACGAATAGGATAAATAGAATTTTATTCTTAAGTTCTATTATCTTTTAGAGTGAAAGATGAGTCTGTGGAAGAAATTAGTTAAAGGATGGAACTCTACTTGTCAAGAATATATTTTTATTCTTCTCTTATTCTAGGAAGAAATTAATTCTTATACATTATTTAAGGAATCCTAAAACCAAAAATGTGTTATCCTAATACCCTATGTTTTGTTGAACCGATGGTATTTCAAATCATCATAGATTGACGAATTTAAGGACATAAATTTTACACTTGTTTGTGATTGATGACCTCAATCACTACCTATAATTATTTACATTTTCCCTCCAATTATATGTCTCTAATTGCCACCAATGTTCTCCTAATATAGATAATAAATTGGTGGTGACCCTTTCATTTATCTTTTCCTCATATTAAGACTAAATTTTAGTAACCTAATTTCTGATGTGGGTTTTCCAACAAAGATATTTTCTATTTTCAACCTTTTATTTTCGAAGAACAATTTCATATTGCGAGGACGCAATTTATTGAATGAGGGGAGAATGTAACACCCCAAGATTTCATAGTGTGTTATTTATTCAAAATAATTCAATAACTTTCACTACAAGCAACACCGAGTTCAATCGCACCATGACATACCAAACAAGCCGTTCAAAAGAGGTTCTGAATAGTATTAACTAAAATCTTTATAATTTTATAATCCATATTATGAGTTTCTTAGACATAATGTCAGAACAAATTCATTTTCAGTATTGCACTTTTATCAACTTTTAATAGTGAACCCTTTTTAAATACAATATTTTAAACTTTTTGAATAAATGGGAACGTAAAAATTTTAAAATGAAACATCCCAAGCTTACACGGTATGCTTTCCTTTGAATAATACAGTAGCGTGTGTTGTACGCAACATCGAGTTCTAACACACCACAACCAATCAAACTAGCCGTTATGAATAGTAATACCTAATTTTTGAAATTAAATATATTTTATTTTTTAAAATGGATTTCATTTTTGGATTCGGAATATCGAATTTAGCCTAAGGTGAAATTTTGGTACTTTTCGGATAACTTTAATATTTTGATGAATAGTGAAAATTACTAAATTTTAATTAAAAACAACTTTTTTTATCAAAATAATTAATAGTGATAAATTATTAATTTCAGTGGTTTTAAAATATATTTATAATATATTTTTACCATTTAATATAATGTTGGTCATTGGACATAATTTTACAATTAAACCGAACATAAACAAGTGTCAATCTTTTGATAGTTATTATCTCTTAAAACACGGTTTTTTGTTTTAACAACGAGAATTAATTTCAAATCAATTTCTGCCACTTATGTGTTTTGAATTTGGAAAAATGGATTCCATATTTGGAATTAGGATGTTTGAATTGTGTAAATAGGTAACTTTTATTTTTAGACATTTTGAATAATTACTGCGGTAAATATTTTATTTACCATGGTTAAGGGTAAATCCGATAAATAAGGGTTAAAAAAGAATATTATAATAATAATAAATTACCCTAAAACGTGTCCTAGCCTTATTGGTTGATACATGTTCGACCATAGGCATCTTTGGGTCGATTTCGGGACCCCATGGAGCCAATTGTATGTGTTAGGGACACTTTATTTTAATTAAGTTAAAATGAATACAAAAATGACACAAGCATTTATATTTTCGAAAACCAATTTTTACATAGGGTTATATATGTTGAATTTTCTACTATAAATATTCATTAGAAAGATAAAAATATTTCCTACAAAATTATATTTTATTTATAATTTTTAGAGATTACATAATTTAATTTATTTACGACACAATGATGATGCCGTAATTAACATAATAGTGAAAATTTAAACTAATTGATATTATAAATACCCAAATAAATATAATTTTAGACTTTTAATGAATTACACTAATTTTCTAAGTTAATATGACATGTTAGTAATTCTTTAATTAAATTCTTTCTAAGTAATCATTCTGTTATGAGTTTTAAAAAAATCAACTATTGAATAGTGTCAAAATTTACATAAAAGAGTTTTTAAAACAAATATTATATTATTAATTGATATTAAATTCATAAAAATCTAAGTTTCGTCCAAGAGACTTATATCATGATAGGTTCATTATTAATGGACCACTTGGGGGTCTCTTGGTTTTATATGGTAAGTTTATTAACCATATAATATCAAAATACAAAGAGACATTGTAAAAGTGAAACAAATTAACTTGGAGTTAATACTTAAAGATAAGGATAATATAATGACCCAAACCTGTATAAATTCTATTGGTTGAGTGTTTTTTGACCTATCCCCACCTTAAAATTTAAATAATCAACTTTGTAGCCATTATAAACCAAATATGAATTTATTATAAATTAATATTTTTACCTTTTCCAAAGGTGCCTCTCACCCCTCTTATAAAAGGGCACTACTCCTTCTCATTTATTCACACCTTCAAAGCCTTTTGGTTCGGCCAAACTCTGCCCAAATACTCTCCCAGATTCCCTAATTACATCCTAGAGGCCTTAGTTTGATCAGAAATCCAACCTGAGGAGCCCTTTTGATAAAATCAAAAGGAAGAACCCGAAGAAGAGGTAATGATTTCACCACCCTTTTCAAGTTCCTTTCTTCTTCCACTTCTTCTTTCTTTGTTATTACCATTCAAAAATAATAACTCTAGTATCTTATATATACTGTGATGTTATTATAAATATGGTACAACCATATTCATTATTCTATCTACCCTTTGAATAACATGTCACCATACGTGCGTACGTACGGCTTACCGTCTCCACGTCGTGGTGTAATTGTTATTCAATATATTATTATTTGGATGGGTATAATAATGATGTGTAACTCACGTAAATAATAAATATAACATGTTAATTATTCTGTATATATCATATATCATCCATTTATATATATATTTTTAATATCAAAAAAATGATATTGTCGCTCGTGCGTACGTACGGACTACCGTCTCCACGAACGCGATGATATTCATTCTCCATTGTATCCATTCAAGTATAATTATCATTTGATGATTTAAAAATGATGTTTAAGGACTTGATATCATTCTGGATATGAATAATATACAACCTATCCATAAAATACATGGCTTATGTAACAAAACATATAAAAGAAAATGAGTAAGTCAACACCCGAAACGACGATAATTCTAAGATATTATTAACAAATCAATGTTAAAAGATCATATATGATATCATATTAATATATATGTTTCTTGTATAATTTAATAACAATTATTTCACCATTATACAGGAGGATAACCTACCCCAACCAAGGAAATGTACATGGTAAGGGTTATTTTACAATCTCTTCATTATCCGAGTTTGTTTATACATAATGATCTACTGGGATATCTTTATCATCCACATCCATGTTTCTTCTAAATGTATTTCAAAACATTTTTTTTACTATTTGCAAATAATATGGGTTAAAGTAATTTATAACCTTATGTGTTTTTAAAGGAATCATTCCGTCGTTCTCCAAACAAGGCACTTTTAACCTTTCGACAAATTTAAGGTAAGAATGTTTTTTAACTTGTACGGTGGGTGCGGCTATTTACCGCCATTATAAAATCGTCAAAGCTTCCCTTACAAGCTTATAAAAATATTTTCAAAGTAAATGTTTTATTTTATAATTATGTGACTTTTAAATGATTTCAAAATGAATATTTTAAGAATTATTGAAAGGTACTCTTTATCGAGATCATAATTTTAAATGTTTTAAAGATTTATCTTTCTAAATCTTTTAAATAATGTCCATATTTTCAAAATGATTTTAAGGATTTATTTATATGGACATGAATGTTTTGAAATGATATTTCTTTTCAAAAGTTTCAAAGTGGTATGGGACACTTTGATTCAAAAATCTTTTTTTAAATTACTTCCTTTATAAATGTGTGACTTTTCAATGATTTCTAGGAAATAGATATTTCTCTCAAATAGTTTTGATTTCATCTATGTCAACATCCTTTGATGTATTTTAAGCTTATTTGAAGTTGATTTATTATGATACAAAACATCTATATTGTATTGAAGGTTTTGTGATATGTTTGACTGTGGATGTGCTATTTTTATACCATTCATAGTTTATGGTGAAAGTATTGACATTTCGTATACTAGTTTTAATATGAATGTTTATGTTATGTTTAAACCTTTTCATATGGGAATGCATTAGACTTAATATGTGATGGGTGGAGCCCGCTATAGCTCCTTGATGCATCGGTAGGTCTCATGAGACAAACTAGTGTCTTGGCACAAGGCCTTGGCAAAATCTTATTTGTAGTCTTGGCATGAGGCCTTGGATATGTGGTTATGATAGTCTGGCATTATGCATTCCATCATTATGAAAGTGGTTATTAATATTGCATGTGATTATTCGATTAGTAGAATATCCATGTAAACAAGTAAATGACATTATTTCATTTTACTTTTTCCATGCAATGTTGAAGATCATGTTTAAAAGGCTTTTTTTTAGTAATGCACTGCCTTAAATGTTTATGCTTATTTTTGAAAGTTTCCGCTATATTGTTACCCTTACTGGGCATTTGATCTCACCCCTTTTCTATGTTTTATTTTTCCCAGGATATGAAAAAGTAAATTATGAATGACCTGCAGGGATTGTATGAGGGGATAAGTGTGTGGTCTATGGAGACTATATTTTTGTAGTTTTCATTTTTATGATGTAAAACTTTATGAATATATCTAGTGTTTCCAAGGCTATTAAACCAATCGGTCTTTCGAGATTTGATCTTTCTTGTGATCATGCCAATGTTATGTAATAATGCACCGACTCTGGGTAACTAGGGTCGGGGCGTTACAATAATTAGTAATAATTTGTAACAATTAGGAAAAAATATGAAAAATTAGGAAAAATAAGTAATAATTATGAATAATTAGGAATAATTAGGAAAATTTGTAATAAATAGAAATAAATGGGAATAAATATGAATAAATAGGATAAATTAGCACTAAATAAGATTAATTAGAAATAATTAGGATTAATTAGCAGTAATTAGGATTAATTAGCAGTAATTAGTATTAATTAGTAGTAATTAATAATAAATAGCAGTAGTTGGTAACAAATAGTGGTAATTGACAATAAAAAAATGAGTAATAAATATCAATAATTAGTAATAAAGTGCATTAATTAGTTATAATTAGTAATAAATAAGAATAATTAGAAATAATTAGAAATAATTAAGAATAAATAATAATAATTAAGAAAAAATATTAATAATTAGGAATAAATAGTAATAATTAGAAATAATTAGTAATAATTAGGAATAAATATCAATAATTAGTAATAAATAGTAATAATTTGCAATAAATATGAATAATTAGTACTAATTACGAATAACTAGTAATAATTAGGAATAATTAGTAATGAATATAAGTAATTAATGATAATTAGAAATAATTAGTAATAATTAGCCGTATTTATTAATAATTAGGAGTAAATAGGTTTAATTAGCAGTTATTAGTAATTATTAGTAGTAATTTATAATAATTAGTAGTAATTATGATTAATTTATAGTAATTCGAAATAATTAGCAGTAATTAAAAATAATTAGCCATAATTATAAATAATTAAAAGTAACTAGCAATAATTAGCAACAATTCGTAATAATTAGCAGTAATTTGTAATAATTAGTAGTAATTAGAAATAATTAGTAGTAATTAAAAATAATTAATAGTAATTAGAAACATATAGAAATAGTTAGCAACGATTAGTTGTAATTAGAAATAATTAAATGTAATTAGCAATAATTAGTAATAATTAAGAATAATTAGGTTTCCGAGCCATCGCCATTTCAAAATTTCATACATGATCTTGTAGGTCTGTCGATTTAAAAAATTTACACTTAGGATTATATTGATTTAACTTCTATGTTGGAACCATCTCAAGTTTATGAGTTGTTGAGATCCACTGGAAAAGCCTTATATCCTGGAAGCAAGATAAAAAAAATTACGTGGTTTCAAAATTCATGGATATTAAATCAGATAATGGAATGTAAAATATTTGTTTTGATCAGATATTCTCGTTGGTTAAAACACTATTACCGAAGAAAATGTGTTGCCTAAAAATTTCTATGAGAGCAAGAGGTTCGTTCATAATCTGGGTCTTGGTTATCAGAAGATTCATGCATGTTTAAATGATTATATCTTATATTATGGTAAAAATGAGTCGTTGGAAAGTTGTCCCACATGTGTAAAATCGGGGTATAAAAAGGCTCAATTAGCAAAGTCTGGATTCATTCTTCTAAAATTGTTGAGATATTTCTTACTTACACTAAGATTACAACATTTATTTATGTCTCAGAACACAGTGGCATTGATTTCATGGAACAAAACCAATATTACAACTGGTAAAATCCTAGATCATCCCTCTAATGGTGAATCATTGAATCATTTTGACAAATTGCATCTATCTTTTACTTTAGACTCTCAAAACGTGCGATTGGGTCTTTCTACTAACAGTTTTTATCCATTTGGTTCTTACGGTAGTCATTATTCATGTAGGCCAGTTTTTATAGCTCCATATAATTTACCTCTTTGGACGTTGATGAAGGATCCATACATATTTTTGACCTTATTAATTCCAGGACATCCAAAAAGTATATTGATGTTTATTTGAAACCATTGATTGATGAGTTAAATTCATTGGGGTGTAATGGTGTTAGTACCTATGATGTCACAACGAAATAGAATTTTCTACAAAAAGATGTATTAATGTGGAGAATTAGTGACTTCCCATCATATGTCATGTTATCAAGATGGAGTACACGTGGTCTAAAATCATGTATGTACTTTATGATAGAAAAAAAGTATTTATGCCCATCAATGGAAAAAAACATTATTATTAATGTCATCACATATTTCTTCTAATCGATCATCCTTTTTGGAGGAATAAATTTCATTTCAGAAAAGGTATGATTGAATGAGATGAACCTCGAACAATTATCTTAGGTACAGAGGTAAAAAAAATTGTCTCTTCATTAACTTTTATCACATTTTGACTAAAAATAAACCAATATAAAATTGATGGCTTTAGGAAAAACATAATTGGATAAAACAGAGAATTTTTTGGGATCTACCATATTCGTCTGATTTGTTGGTCTGTCACATGATGGATGTCATTCAAATTGGGAAGAACAGATTTGATAATTTATTTCATACAATTTTGGATACACCAGGTAAGACCAAAGATAATATAATGGCATGTTTTGATCTTTCCCAAATTTTAAGGTGACCGGAACTTGAAATGTTTGAAAATGTCATATCACATATGTTAATGAAGCCAAAAGTATTTTATATGATATCCAAATAAAATAGATTATTATTTTGTCATTGGATTGCATATTTGAGACTTACAGATGGTTATGCTTTCAAATTGGGTAGATGTGTCAGAAATAGTCATATTACCATATTAAAAATCCATGACCTTCTTATGATAATGGAATGACTTTTTCTGATTGTATTAATTGGTTTTTTGAATTCAATGATTTGGGATTAGATAACAGGCATATTTTATTTTTCCAAGACATTTGTGTGGCGAAAATTGACTACATTGCACTATGCATGCTGAAAGAAGATGTTGTTTTAATTTTATGTAAACTGGAAAAAAATCTTCCTGCCATATTTTTCGACTTAATGGAACATTTGATATTACATTTGATGCATGAAACAAAATGTTCAGGACTGGTATAGTTCCAATGGATATAACCATTCATGGGATTCATATAGAAGTTTTTAAAAAAAAGTATGTAACAAAGCATCGGTTGAAGGCGTAATTGGAGAAACTTATTTGTAAGAGGAAATTTCATTTTTTAACTCTCATTATTTTGAATGTGAATATCCCTCAAAACACAATTACATGGGCCATAATGAGGGAAATATTGATGTTGATGTGATAAATCAATTATCATTTATTAATCATCCCAAACTTGCCTTTGATAGAGATCGTGAAGGATGGATTTTAGATGATGAACATCACATAGCTCATACATATGTTCTGCTCGACTTTCATGAAATGAAATAATTTGTACTATGAGTAATCCTATCCCTTGATTTATAATATTTGTGATAGTAAATTAATCACATTTAATTTCTAGTTTATATGATAATCATATCAATAAATAGCTTCCAAAAATTACAACAGCCTCTCCGAAATAATGTTAGAAAAATTATTTTTCCTAATTTTTTCAAAAGTTGGTAACATAAATTATTTATGGTTTAATATATAAAATCAATTTATTACTTTTTATATTGATACTTTTTTACACATTATTTGGTATCTCTACATGCTGATAAAAGTTATAATAAATTGTGTTTCTTAAGTAACCCACCATCCAAAAATGGATAAATCTTATAATACATATGTCGTGAATGGTTTTTAATTTCATACACGTGCATATGGGGAATAAAAAACAATGAATAGTGGTGTCTTCTTGAGAGGATCTCATTATAGAAAATTTTAATTTGACAATTATGGTATGCTAGATGAAATTATTAAATTGTGTTATCTGGGACAGAATTATATAATGATGTTTAAATGATAGTGGTTGGATACTGAGAGGGTCTTGCGCGTTCATTCAACCCATGGAATTATTGATATTACATATAAAATTCTTCTTGCATTTAATGAACCATTTTTATTGGCTCACTTAGCACATCAAATATATTATGCTAAATATTATGCTACTTCAAAACAGTTGGGTGATTTTTGGATTACAATAAAAATTAAATCTTAGGATATTCATTTTACTCAAAGTGAATATGGTTCTGATGAAGTGCAAGGAGTTGAAATTTTTCAAGAGACTACTCCAAATCCATATTTTTCACTTAGAGACACGAATATAGATTATAAAAACCCACAGTTAATGGTCGATGGTGAAAATGATGTTAATGAGGATACAAATGAATTTGAAATGAAAAGAGACGATGAAACTAAAACTCATATGGAAATTGATGATGCTGAGGAGGAATATAAAGACATTGACATCGTCAAATATGAAAATAAGGATAAAAATGATGATTGAGACAATTAAATGACTGGTATAATAATATAATATATATATATATATAATAGTTGTTTATAACTATTTTTTAACAATAATCATTTCATGTTTTAGATGGTCCCTGGCCTATTTTTTTTGTTTTAGGAGGTTGATCTACCTTTGGATGAGTAGGATATTGGATCATCAGACCCTCAGACTGTTGATGATTACAGGATGACTCAAAGGGGGTGTGGTCTTTCTTGATTGATGATTCTTAACCCTATCCCAGAGGGATGTCCATATATTGACATCAATCCATGTATACAGAGGAATGTATACCTATGAATTTTAGTTAGTTTTCATTAATTAATTTACATACTTATTATTATATTATTTGTTCTTTTATTCATATCGTTTCACATATATTTGTTGTATAGGGAATCGCTATTTTGTGCAATTGTTTTTCGGAAGCATGGATCGCATGGGATGTGATTCATGTTGATATTTAGCACCACATGTTTGATCATTGGCTGGAACATAAATAAATAATATTTCTTTTGAAATTTATTTAATTAATAACTTGATATTGTAATTTATTTATAGGATTTATTGTATCCCATTGATGACAGAATGTGAGGGAATATCTGGATGGAATGGGAGGGGTGTTTATGTGACCAATGTCGTTAGTTTTTGCAAAATTTGAGAAGGAATGCAATAATGAAAGTAAGAGTGGCAGAGTTTGATCAATCCTATCATGCCCTCTGAAAAGATTATGTTTCATCTTTGGTTTATGATGGATTAGGATCACATTGTTTGGGTGGGTTTTTATAGAGGATATCATTGGTAGGTCGACAAAACTGGGGTGACAAGAGGTGACACATCATTCTGATAGTCATACATTCAATACGCACAAGGAACATATGGTAAATATTTTTTTATATACTTTATATAACTTTATACATAGTGGTTTATTTAATATTCAAATAGGTAGTTGAATAACCCGATATTATGGAGTACGAAATTTATAGGAGGATGTATAGTGATCTGGTCACTAGAGAGATTAGAGGTGAGTAACAACATCATACTGTTGTTAGTATAATTTATTTTTGAGTTTTAAAATTGACTCCAAATAATATTTTCACAATTTTAATTTTAAATTTCAATTGAAGGAATCAATTGAGGTTGATGCGTCTCAGTCACAGAGTAAGAGTCAGGTCTAGACTGCGGGTCAAACCAGTGTCCACCGATTTGATGAGGCAGTATGGATGCAAGAAATATAGTATGACTTTGAGAAAAGCCGAATTATTGGTATGTGCTCTATATTGATTCCTTGGAGTTATTATGGTACCACTTTGATGTCAGCATCAAGCTCGAGAGGATCTTGCAGAGAGTTATTTGTATCTTTTACACAATATCAGGAGTAGCTGCGAGCTCAGAGTGAGGTAATAGAGAGTATACGTAAATAGCTGGAGGAGATGTGTCAATGGTAGTAGTATGAGATGTTTCAACGACAGTAGTAGCAGGAAGAGCTCCGATGAAATTAGCAGCAACATGGAGAGGAGATGTATCAATGGAAGTAGTAACAGTAGGAGCCGATGGAGTACATATGATGTCTGACTAGTGGTTTAGGGATGGAATTCCCTCCACCGTCTCCTACAGCTCTTCCAGAGGACCCCTAAAGTGATATTTTTTTATGATTAAATATTTTAATGAATTTTTTTTAATATTAACCATTTACATTTCTATATAGTACATCATTTATATTAGTGTGAATATTTCATTTTTTTATTTTTTTATTTTTTTATTTTTTATTTAATGTTTTTATCTTATTACTTTATTTTATTTTTTATTGTTTTATTATTTAATAATTTTTAATAATTTGTTTTTATTTTTTTATATTTTTATGAATATTGATGTTTTAGTTATTTTATAGTTTTTTATTTTACTATTAATACTATTACTATTTCATTAATATTATTATTAATATTACTATTTAATTATTTTACTAATGTTAATATTATTATTTTATTAATATTAATAATATTAATATTAATTTAATATTATTATTTTATTAATATTATTTTACTTTTATTAATAATATTATTTAGTTTCAATTTTATTTGTTTTAGATATTTGAGATGGTTCTTTTGTGATAGGGGGCCCCATTGCAAATAGTATTTGCGACAGCTCGTTGTAAATTTTTTTAAAAAAAATATCACGAAGAAAATTTACGACGAGACTTTTTACGACAGGGTTCCTCATAAAAAAAACATTTTCAACGACCCCTCACAAATGTTCTTTTTAAATAATCTTAGGAAAAATATTCTCGATAGGACGTGGTCATGTCAAAAATAGTTTGTTTTTGAGATGCATTTTTCTACAACGATCCATTTGCAATGGGGTCCCATTGCAAATAGTCCAATTTCTAGTAGTGCAAAGTCTTTTTTGACACACAAACGAAATATAGTCAAAACACCCGATGTAAACTTAATTGTTTCAGTATTTGTTTACAACATTGTAGAAAGTTAAATAAAAGTAATGATAAACATTAAAATAGTTCTCGATGAAGTTGATAATTAACATAAGTTTATTATTTATGAATATAAATACCCACATGACAAGTTGGACTCAAGGTAAGGGATTTCATCTCAATCTCCTTTCATTCAGACATTTCTTAATCATATGCAGCTTTATACTTTTATAAGGTGTATATACAACCCATATGAAATTATATATCTTTATTTTATATATTATCATGTTATTTAATGTTTTTTTAAATGTTATTCTTTCATGGTGCTTATGATTTAAATGTTCAATGTTTTATAAAATTATTTGAATGTTTAAATATTTAATCACTTCATTTCAATATTCTTGATATCATTATGCATATTTCTATATGTGGATATTAAAGTGTTATAATTGGAATTTTATGTATATTTTTAATTCCATTCAAAAAAATTCGAAAAGGAATCTTTTTATGTGATTTATATGAAAGGTTTTGAAAAATGAGAAAATGAATATTCTATTCTTAACGTACACAGTGACAATATCTTTTCTTCCACCCTAGCCATTATTTTATTTTTTGATTACTTTTCAAGATATAGTTTTTTCTTAAACGAAAAACATTCTCCCTCTTTTATTTTGTATTTTTTGTATTGAAAATGGTTTTTCAAAAGAAATGTGTATTTTTTTATTAAAATTTGGATTTCTGAAAGAAAATGAAATTTTAATATTTGAAAGTATTTTTCATATGAGATTAATTTTTTTTCAAATGATGTAATGTTTTATTTTATGTTGTGGTTCTTTGAAATTATAAATGATGGTTGTTCTTAGATAGTGCTAGGTGATCTCGTTATATCTTAAATGATGGGTGCCCCCATATATTGCCCCAATGCATTGGGTAATTATTATATTCTCCAAATAATAATTTTGAAGTTAGTTGTATGGTTATTCCAATCTGTAAGGGTTATGTAAGGTTTCAATTTGAGGATATTCCAAGTTATATACATGAATTTTATATGTTTTCTAATGAGTTTTTATGGAAATAATTCTTTGAAAAAGGTAAAGTAAATGATAATTATTAAAAAATTATATTTCCATCTTTGGGGAAAATTTTAGGTTTCAAGTAAGTGTTTTCATGATTTTTAATGTTTATAAATGGACTGATGGTTCTCTTCATTTTATATCCCATACTTATCTTTTGATATGTCCATCCCATGTTTTTTAATATTTTTCACAGGACTTAAATATGATTAAGGTATTGGAAGAATTCATGTCAAAATTTGTGAATAGTTTTCATAAAAGAGATCATGCATTATTTTAAAATTTTAGGATTGTGAAATAAATGTATACTATTTATAAGTGTCTAATTTGTATTTTTATGGTTTTTCATGCATTAGTTTTGGAATAATTCTCTAAAACTCTAAACCTGAAAAGATTATCACTGTGAAGGAAAGTAATTTCTTGGCTAAAACTCAATATTAGGTAATTTTTAAGGCTGGGGCCTTATATAAGACGGTTGGGTAGTTCATTATGATAGCCCTTAAGACTTATCAAGGATGAAAAGTTGATTTTCCCGAAAGGCATCTTTAATTCCTCCAAACGCGGGTCAAATTAGAAATGTATATTTAACTGAACTATACTAACTACAAAGGCATAGTATAGAAGAAGTGTGGGGTTGAACCCATAGAGTGTATAATGCACAACGATGACAACCATTGACCAAAGGTTGGTTCATTCTAATTTTAGTACGATTTAATTACAGTAATGGTGCAACTAAAATAAAATAATTCTATTAGAGAAGAAAAAGAGAGAGGAATTAGTTTCCAAGGGGGTTTTTTGCTAAATATATTAATTCGTTCCTATAAAATACTCATATTAAATATTTATAAAACCAAACAGTTTTATCGATAGAGGAAATTTTCAATTCCATATCATACTACCCAAGAATCCTAATTCATCTTGATCAGATGAATCAAAATGTATAAGGTTCATTTAGTTCAGATTTCCAAAAGTAGAAGAGTAATTCAATTCAATGTTCATGAACAAATTATCTCAATAATGTTGGGGTTCATTCATTATTGAAAACATATATTCAATGAATCAATGATAAAAAGAATATACAAGTAGGAACAACATGATATTATGACATAAAATAATTTTTACGAGAACAGGTAAATCGAAGTTTGTTGGTACACATCCCCTTTAACTGATTCTGCTCTCCCCTATGGAGTTTAGCCAATCATCGTTGGGTGGTCTCCAACAACGAATAAACCAATACCCAAAGCGGAGAGAAAATTCAAGGGGGATTATAAGTTGAATTAATTAAAGGAAATATTGTAATTAAACTATAAATCATCCCACGAATATATGAAAAAAAGGAAATAAAAACATAAATAAAACATATATATGAAGAAAACTGGGTCGGAACCCAACGGTGGCCTCCTCTTGGTCGGGCCTCCAAAGTTGAATGGTATGAAATGTTTTGCCCAGGTGTTTTATATATACTCAATATCGGTCATGATGTGTAATAGAGTCACACATTGTGTACCGTTGATCTATGTAGATCTTCATGGATTTTGGATCTTCTTTATGCCTCGCACGTAACTGGCCAAATTTATGATGTTTGACTTCATACTCATCGTGTACTAAGGACTCACATTGTGTACTAGGGTAGATTTCTCATTCAAAGGTTTTGACTAGAGTCACGTTGTTTAATGAGAACTCATGACGTTTGATATATACTTCCTCTGCTGACTTCGCGACTTGGTTCACATCTTGGATCAGGACTTTTCACATGTTGTGACATGAAACTACAGATCATGTAATGTTGTTACACAATGTGTAACATACAATTTCAGCACCAAAATCTCTATTTCTTCTTTCTTCATTATTTTGGTTCTTCTTTAATTCTCTATAATAATCCTCAAAATCCAATGTCGTGCCGCTTCACTTCACTCACATCACGATGGGCCATTTTGTTCCTCAATTCCCATGTTTTCCTTCCTTATTCTACAAATGTGAATCTTGCAAAAGAATTTTCAAAACCTTAATATCAGGAACATATCTTATATTAAATCAACTAATATTCAATTAATTCATATCTAAAAACTCATCAAAATATATATACAAAATAGAGATATTAGAAATTCTAAGGTGGGGAGGTTGAAACATCCCGTTTTTTGGGGTAGGTTGATATTTTAAGAGAATTTGATTTTTTTCATTTGGTGGATGGACCAAAATTCAAACTGAGCTCTGGAATGTAATTTAGTGATTTTGAATGATTTAATGTTTTTTAGGTGTTTCAAGGATCGAAAGGTTTTTTGGGGGTTCTGATGAGTATCAGGATATTTTCTCTTTAAAAGACAAGTTTTGGGAGAAATAGATAGGGGTGCATAGTTGGTGCATGGTTAGTGATAACTATATGGAATAAATTGTGTGGCCCAATTGTAAAGGCTTGTGGTTTGTTGAAAACCATGAAACACCATATTAGAAACCATTAGAATTTGTGTATGTGTGTAGAAAAACCATGCATGGTTTGTTCACACTTTACCTATCCATGCATACAAACATTGTAGAGTAGGGGTGTGCGTGGGTAGTAGCACTTCACAGTTGGCAAAAAATTGGTAAACTGTATGAGTCGATCATGTAGGTGGGAGGTGATTTGGAAAGAGTACCCACACAATTAGAACATGGTTTTCCTAATCGTGTGGCATAACCATGTGCCTTTTAAAATCGAAAAAATTACCATTTTTTGACGCTCTAGCCTTATAAGGGTTTTCGCAACTTTTCTAATCCTATTTAAAACAAATATATCCACACATGTTCCTCTTACCTCTCATACTTTTTGGGTGGTTCTTATATTCCTGGTATGAATCAAGATCTACTCATCATTTTAGAAGCCTAAAGGTGAGTTTAATATTCCTTTATCGAGTCAGAAATATTACCAATTATTTTTCCATTTTTTTATTTTTCGAAATCAAAAACACTTTCTTAAAAAATGTTTTACTAACTTTTTATATCCAAATTCTTTTAGTATTTTTTATAGAAAAAATTATATTTTACCATGCATAAAAATTGTTATAAAGTATTATGAATATAAACTTGGTATTCTTCATTAAGATAATCGTATTGAGTATGAATCTGATTATCAAATTCAACATTAATAGAGATATACTTTTTCCGTGTCTATCATATTAACAAAATCCATCACTATAAAACTGATCCATGTTTTGATATATTTGAATGACTCGTGTAAAGATTATTATATTAACAAGTTATAAGGAATTCCATCAGACTGACTGAAGTTTATAATCCTAATACATAAACTTGTTTAATATTTTAACACTGTAATGTTGTTAATCAATATGATGTTGAACATTCTATTACTAATGATTTGTCAAGTGCCAATTGTTTTAGGCCATTAAAAAATGGAAATATGATCATTGGTAGATTGCCTATTGATACTGAGTCATTTTAAGAGTTTGTAGTTGGTCGATTACATTTCCTTCTGAATATTTCTCTGTATGAAACCCTTATTCTTAGTCAGTGTAATTCTTTAGATAGTTTTCATTATAAGGAATCCTTATTAGGTTGTTTCCTTACAAAATTTTGAAGTTTTAATCCATTTCCGATCATTATAATGATCGAGGTATTCTATGGATAAGAAGATAGTGAATCTGATCCATGATATTGAGGGATTTTAGAGATAGAAATAAAGACGATGATCATTATATCAAGGTATTCTGGGGATAAGGAAATATAGAAAATATGATCATCACATCAAGGGATTTTCTAGTAAGGAAAGATACACTTTAATATAAGTATAAAATAGTGGAAACATTAGTCAAGGTTATTGACTATCTTACTCTAAAGATTAAAAGAGGTAAATATTTTAATAATATCTTGTAAGTTATTCTTTATTTTACATAGCTATTTTATTTCATGTTTTAAAAGTTTATATTCTACTTCACGTAATATAAAGTTATTCATTGTACTCAATTTTCTATTCTAATTATTTTTTCGATGTTTCTATAATTATGATGAACATAATAGAATGATATTAATCGGATTCATTGTGATTAAAATTATTTTACTCTCGTATAATCGGACACATTATGATTCTAATTATGTGACTCTAATAATAGGACTGAGTCCATGTCTAATAAATATACATTAAGTGGTATTATGTATTGATTAGTTAAAATATTTTAAAATGTGTTTTTAAAATAAAATTCACCCCTTATTGTAAGTAATGACATCATAAGATACTCTTACAATCCTACATTCTCTTACCTCATTTGTCTATTTTATTCTTTGTATTGGATTCTATTTTCATGCGAGCTCATATAACCATTTTTCATGGTTTTTCTTCTATCTAGATGTTTGTTGTTTCAGATTGAATCAAATCTAGATAATGGAAAAGTGAAGCTTACTTGGTATATGGTGTGTGATCTCTGAATTTTCCCTTAAAGTCTCATCATTTATAATGGTGTGTCATTGTGATGCACACCAGACTTTCCACGCTTTGCACCTAAGATGTGAAATGACTTAAATTGAATGATTATATCATAAGAGTGATGCCCTATAGAACACTTTACATGGTTGTTGGTTTAAAAACCCAACACAAATCCCCACATAAAGTGGATTAAATTAGATGTGAATATTCATTACTCTTTCTTGAAAACTAATAAACTCAATGGGTGTGTTTGGGTAGTCAGTTATAGAATGATAGAGCTAAATGAATAAATTAATTTTTGGAGGGTAAGGAAATACACTTAGCCTTTCTATTTAATTTTTATTAATGTTCCATAAATGGGGAGCTAAATTGAATAAATGACATATATTTCTTTCTTTATATCCTTATATTTCTATTTGAAATCGAGTTGGCTATTTCATTAAAATGACATATTGATGAATTAAATAAATTATTAAATATTAAATACCATCCTATAGCCCTTATTCATTCTAAATGAATTGTGATAAACTTGAAATGGTATGTATAATTATATGGCCTTAATATCACACATAAGTGAGTTGGTTAATAGAATGAAATTGTAAATTGAGTGGTGAATTGATATATGTTGATTTTAATTTAGCCTTGAATTGTGGAAATCCATGGATATTCACATGGACTATGTTTAGTAATTAAATGAATTGTGCCTATATATTATGTTACACCTTGAACAATACCTAGATTCCTAATAAATAATTCCTTTGATGGGTTCATTAGATAAATGATATTATGTTACAACTTTAATGATACATGGATTCCTGATATAGAATGCCTTGGATGGGTTCATAAGACTAATGAAATTGTATTGTGCCTTGAGTGATACTTGGATTCCCAATACAGTATGCCTTGGAAGGGCTGATAGGTTGAACAAAATTATATATTTTTTGAGAGATACTTCGATTACTATTACATAATTCCACAGATGAGATAATAAGTTTAATAAAATAAAATAAATACTTGGGTGATACATAGATTCCTAATATGGAATGTTTTATATGGGATCGAAGGTCAAATATTATTATATGATTCTTGATTTCTATTTAGTATACCCTAGATTGATAAATCTTACATATTATGAAACTTATAGAACCTTATATGATCGTAATTATATATTGATGCCTTTGTTACACCTTGCATATCACATGATTAGTGATAAACATGGAATCCTGGTCTTATAGCCAAGGGACCTATTTCTATATTTCATTCCTTATATTCAGAGATATATGGTTCAGGTTGAAGCAGGTATAGTTATCTAGGTTTCCCATGAGGATCCTAAAAATGACATGGATAAAAATTTACTTTACTACTTTAAATTTTATATACTTCCACACAGATTCGTTTTATATTCATGGATGTAATTTTCAATAGACAATGTTAGTGTTGACCTACTAAGTTTTACTCACAAACTATTCGAGATGTCTTTTGGTACCCGAAATAAATTTCATGCATGCAGGTATGGATTAATGAATACACCAAACTTTGGATGATTGAACTTATATACTAGGATAGAGTATATGAGAAAAGGTTTAATCTAGTGCTTGCAACTCTAGTGGAGTTTAGCTACTGGTAATTTTTTATCTTTTACATAGCATATGTTGTATTGTATGCATTATCCCCATTTTTTACAACATCTAATCATCTTCATCTATATATGATAATAGTTTTGGATTTTGGTTGTTTATTATTATTGGGATGATTTGCATCTTTTTTAAATTATTTATGCATCTATTATCCGCAATAATAATTTAGAGGGTACACTCTCCTCACTGAACCACCTTTATACCACCTTGTAGTCTGCAGCCTCTGGTGTATGGGGAGGCATTCCAAACCCTGAATTCTAGTGAAATTCTATGGTTAGATCACCAATCATTGCACTAGCCACCTACTCTCACCATGTGTACCGACACACCTCTGATCTGACTCACACTCATATAACAATAGCACCACTTTGAGCTTGATTCCAATGTACCGACTCCAACTTAGAACTAATTTGAACATAAAACTTGTTATCAACTAAGGAACAATATATTAGGGGATCTTACCACTCACTGGTATCATGGTTCCACCTCTACCGTCCAATGACTAGTATCACCACCTTATTGACCCTTCTGACATGAAGGTCACTTTATTATGATAGATATGATGTTACCTACCATAGGAGTATCATCATCATCTCTCACTAATTCAAACGCCCGATCTCTATAACCCATACTTTTTATATTAACGAAAACAAATAATAGACATGGTCATTCCACTCATTCCTGAGTTCCAACACTAGACACCAACTACCACCCATTCCTAAACAACTGATAATGACATTCTCAAAATTTAATAATCCACTCATAATGTGGATTACACCCACCATCAGTAAATGATACACTACCCACCACCTAGATTCTATTATACTGCTCCTCGAGCACCGACTTTAATGGGTCCCAACACCATGAACATGTGTTCCACTACTATTAATCCACACTCCCCCATGGAATCAATTATGAAATGTCTAGCATGGTTAATCCTGAATAGACCATGCCATGATACATTGATCTATTACTGATGTCACCACCCACCACTGATGGACATCCCTCATTCCGCCAAACATCGGGTTTCCACCGTCGTGAGTTCCTTATGGATGCACCACCACCACAACACTACTTGGGTTCCTACAAGACCTGAACAACCTCCAATTAACTCACACATGGCTCATTCACAGATCTTGAACTCAACCAAGCACCACGAATATCCAGCATGAGCCTACCCTAAAACATAGAGACTTTTCTGAAAAATCCTCAGCAACATCCTCTCTCCTTCTTAGGTAGAGTGATCCACTGAGAACCCACTCATAGTTTTTCACTCACTATCTACCTTGATCTCACCCAAAACAAGAGGTTGTATTCTCTCATGAAACATGATTACACTACCCAAAACAATCCCATGAGTCATTTCTTATATAAACCAGGCTCACCTGAATAATCCACTGACCATTCCCTACTTTATATTAGGATCATCTAAAAACCCAAGGCATCTCTCATTCCGAGGAAAACTACATGACCCCTTTCCACATGAGTTTCATCCCAAAAACACTTATGACTACTCACACTCCAATCACAGCACCGAAAGTGCATCCTTAAAACATTTTTCCAGGAACCTAACTAGTCCTACCTAGAAATAAAACCTCAATACCAAAAACTCTCTAATTACTTAAAACCATGAAATCCTAAGTCATTTTCCATTTCATTCCTCAACTACCCGGTTTGGATAAGTATAGTTCTACTGAGAATCTATACAGGAAAACACCATATATGTTTTTTTAACACCTTATAGAATTTACGTGCAAAAATAGTTTCCATTAAATCATACAAATTGAATTGAACGATCACTTGAATGGGAAAAGATGGAAAACAAAAACTTTCTAGGATGAAGTTGGTGAAAAGAAGTTGTTAGGTTTAGTATTTATTTAGGATCCAACTGTTCATTTTGAGCCATCAAGAATCATACCAAGCCATCTCAAAGTAGGAAGAAAATATATATTCACAATCGAATGAAGGACTTATAATTTCCATTATGGAATTATTTTATCATAAACGTATCACCACGGATGGTGGTTATAATGTCTGGTATGAAAGGGAAGCTAAATATAAAGGTACATTGAGTATTTTTAGATTTTAGAGACAATTGAATTTGTCGATTGTCATTCAGATTTTCCACCCAACCTATCTAAGGTGCATGATGTATTATGTGTTTTGATATTGAGGGATTACATTCTAGACCCAACACAAATACTCACCACTGAGGAAATAGAGCAGGAACATGACTTTTAATATAATGAAGAGTTTGTCCAATTTTTTAACAATATAAGGAAACGGAAATGGAATGGGAAAACCCTAATGGGGCAAGTAATTTATAGGAATATCATGTTAGAGAAATTAAGATGGGAGCCTGAGGAAGTAATGAAGAATAATTAACCACATTTGATTATAAATTTATGTAAACCCTAATTTTAAAGGAAGAACTTATTTAAGGGGGATAATATAAGAACCATGATTCAAATATAATAAATGAATACATCATCACAAAAACCATTGTGCAATGCAAAATCTATTATTTCATCATAATCATACAACACATAGTAAAGAACAAGACTATAAATTACATTCACAATAATGGTCGCAACTAGTGTGATAGAATATAGAGCAACACAAGGTACAACCACAATATTCAAATTTGGGGAATCATACTCTAAAATGAACAAAAAATATATGAGATACATTTATATTATTAATAAAACAATACTAAATTTAATATACATGGTATAACAAGTAAGATAAGGGTATGAATGATCATAAGATGTTAGAATGGAGGGTTTATTTGACCACTGGATCGGATTATTGGAAATTGATTGTTGAAATCTAACTGTTTGGAATTTAACAACATAAAAGTAAAGAAATAGTTATTCATTAAAGTATTTTATAGAATGAATAAAACCATTTCATAATAAAATAATTAATAAATACTAAAAAATTATATTAATAAATGAACTGTAATATAATTACCAATATGTATTTGAAAAATAATAATTACTATTAGAAATAGTTTCTAAACACATGATTTTAAAAATACATAAAGAGTTTTATTTAAAAATTAAAAATCTCAAAAAATATAAAACTATATTCAAAACAATGACTTTCAATTTGAAGTAATCATTTAAAAATTATTCAATTGTGATTTTTTAATAATTATCTAAGATAATGAAATTTTTTAGTTGATATTAAAATATGGTAAGAATAAACGATAAGTATTATGAAAAGTTTATGATATAAAAATTATTTAACAATTAATTTAACTAAACCCAATACCAAAAAAAGTTATTTTTTAATATAATTTATTTTAAAGAATTAAAATTATTTTTCAAGCCTATAAATAACATTCTAAAATGGAAATTCATGTTAAAAAACTTTTGTGTGGCAAATTAATTATTCCAGGGATGAGGTAATATAAAATAATTAATTTTGATTCTCAAGATTTAAAATTTCAAAAATCATGTCTTAAATATCAAAATACATGAGGTAAAACCATGGTTAACCCAATGGGTTTACATTTTCCACAACCTAGTTTCAAAATACCATGTTTAGAAATTATTCAAAATTATAATTCATTTAATATATATTCTCACCAAACTCATTCTTATTGACTTCAAAATTATTGAGCACATTTATCCCATTATCTTTTTACCCTGGGGTCCTTTCAAAGATTTTATAATATTTTAATGTGTTCCTCCTCTTATTTTAAGAAACTACTCTGCTATATAAGAGTTCTTGATCTCTTATTTTTATTTATTTTGTTAATCCTTTCTAATTCCTTTTCATTTAAATATAAAATGTTATTATACCTCATTCTTTGTTGTAGTATCAATGGGATATCTGTATTCCCTATCATTACACCACCTTTATGAGCCACTATAATGGTTAAACATTCTAATAGTCATAAAATATGTAATTTAAATCCCAATGTATGTTATATATTTGTGATATTATTGATGTGTTATTTTTAAGGGGTTGTATTTGTCGTAATAAATGTTGATTGAGATGCATATGATGGAACCTTGATCAAGTCCTTAGTAGATTAAACGTGATCTTGGCATAAGTTCATATTTTCCATCAGTGCATGCTGACTTTGGTCAATAATAATAATAATAATAATAATAATAATAATTTTCATAAAATTTATTTTCATATAATTAAAGTCATACCCTTTAATTAGAGATAAAAATGAATGCCCATAATTAATTGAGTTAGATTCTATACTCTATTTTAAATCAAAACCAAATCTTATTTATTTTAATCAATAATTTTTTTTATAATATATATATATATATATATGATAATAGATATTAAAAACATCAATAATTCCAAAAATGAAAAAAATAGCTTACAGTTGTTGTCACCTCATAGTGGTTATAATCCACAATCATAAATCTATAGATAGACATAACAGTGAACCAATGATAGCATATGAAGAATGCCCCTGGTGGGTGGGTTGATGTTCTAATAATCACTCACAAAAATCCACACACCCACCCCATTATCATCTACCTCTACTCGTCAATGCTGGTGACCTCTCTCTTATTTCTTCCTTCATTGACTCCCTATTCTTCTCTAGTTCATGTTTCTCCCAACACTCTCTAGGGTTTCCCCTTCCTGTTCACTTCTCTAACCTTTCCATTCGTTTATTGGTTTCCCCATTGTAATTCTTACCCTATTTCCTCATCATATTTGGATCAGTTAGAATGATTCTACCTTAAATCTAGCCTCCCACTTTTTATTCTTCACCTGCCTCACATAGAGGTGTTTTATTCCTATCCTTTTATATACATTATTTTCTAGTATTTTCACTCAGATCTTATAATTCAAACTAATTTCATTGTGTTTTTCCTTATGTCAACATTATATGATAATAGTTGTGGATTTTGGCTATTTATTTTTATTCGGATGATTTACTTATATTTTTTCTCATTTTGTTTTTCTTTCACTATCCTCATTAATGATCTAGAGGGTACACTTTCCTCACTGTACCATCTTTATATTATTGTTGCTAGTTGGTACCCTCTAGTGTATGGGGAGGATCACCAAACACTGAATTCTAGTTCAATTCCACAGTTAGATCACTAACTGTGGAACCATCCATATGCTGGTACCCTGAGCACTGACACACCTCTAATTTGACTCACACTCAGATCACACCAAGACCACTTTGATCTTGATTCCAATGAATTGACTCCAACCTGAAACTGATTTTCAAATTCAAATATGGTATTAACTAAGGATCTATATATGAGTGGATCTTACCGCACAACGGTATCATATTCCATCTCAACTATCAACTGATCGATCTCAGCACCTTCCAAACCCTTCTAACATAATGTTCACTTTCCCATGACTGATATGATATTACCCACCAATGGAGTATCATTATCATCGCTCACTGAACCAAACACCCAATATCCATGACCCATGATCTTTACATTATTGAACACAAAGACTGGACTTGGCCATTCCACTCATACATAAGTTCCAGTTCCAAACACTGACTACCACCCATTCATGAAGCACAATGAATGAAATTCTTAAAATATAACAATCCACTCACAATGTGGAGTGTTCCCTCCAACAGTCAATGATACACTACCCCCCCCCCCACCTGGATTCCCTTATCTCACTCCTCAAGAACCAACCTCAATGGGTCCAAATACCATATATGTTTATGTCACTCCTCCCAAGCCATACTCTTCCATCACATCACCCCTGATACTTCTGTCATGGTTCCTCAATCTATCGTGCCACGATACACCGGTTTTTTGTTGATGCCACCTCCAAAAACTGAGGGACATATCCCATCACACAGAAAATTATGTTTCCACCCTCAAGAGTGACTCAAAAACACACCATCGATGCATCACTACTCTTGTAAAATCATGAGGTTTTTAAAGGAAATCCTATGTTTGATAGCATACAAGATACGCAACACTGAGCTTAAATGAACAACTAGATATTTTTTATGTTATCCTTATAACTCATATGTTAAATTGGTGGAAATGAATATTATTAACTAAATTATGAAATATAAAACATTCCTAATCATTAAAAATGTATCAATTAATTCTTAGAAAATTAAGTACTATGTTTTAGTAAAATTGTTTTATTCTTGAAATACATTTTCTTCAAGAAATATTTCTATTGCTTTTTTGAGCATACAATATAATTAATTTATATAAATTTTAGAATTTTTGTTTAAATAATTAAATATAATCTTTTAAATCAGCATATCAAAATTATCCTATGGTAAAATTTTGATAATTTTTTGAAATGTTTTATTTTTCAATGAATAGTGAAAAATACTGATTTTTATAAAAAATATATTTTTGAAGTAATAAAAAGGTAAAATTGTGTTTTTTATTAGTTTTAAATTTTAATTAGTTCAATTTTATATAAAATATTCTTATAATTGTTTTTAAAATGGATTTTATTTTTGAATTTAGTGAAAAAACATTGTATATTTAAAAAGATGCAATTTTATTAAAAGTTGTTTTTCATTGCATTTTATTAGTTTAATTTTAAATTAAATGATAAAATGTATAAGTTTTGAATTTTGAAAAATTGATTCCATATCTGAAATAAGGAGGTCTAAATTTATTAAATATACCCCTTTTATTCTTTGTTAATATGAATAGTAACCATGGTAATTTTGTTACCACGGTAAAGAGTAAACCTGATAATTAAGGGTAAAAATAATATGACCAAGACTATAAAATTACCCTTAAACTTTATTAAATTTTATTTTATGGGTACTATTCATCCATAATGATTAAATTTTCTAATATATGTCCTTTTTTAGTCATTTTTAAGTGATTATGACATTTATAATACTTATTTAAAGAAAAAAACAAAAATGTCACACTCATATTTTAATAACTATAAAATTTTTAATATAGAGTTATTCAGAAGTTATATTAGACTATAAATAAAATTTTTAAATATATAATATTTATCTTCATCATGATCATTTATTTTTAATTTTTAGTGAAGAGATAATTGCCTTAAATTCTTACACAGTGCTCATGCAGTATTTATTTTATTAATGAGAATATCAAATAAATGTTATTTAAATTATTAAAATAAAAAAATTCAGATAATTAATGTAATATATTTATTTTTTATATGAAATTGACATGTTAGGGATGTAATAAAACAGTTTTTTCTAATTATAATTTTTATCTTGATATTATTAATGTTAATGTAATGAATCGTTCTTAAAATTGACATTATAAATATTTTATAGTAAATAATATTTTATTAAAAGATATAAAATATTGAAAAATATTAATTACATAAAATTTTTGGGATAATGTTTTAAATTTTATCCATGACCCATTTATGGGTTTTTTTATTTTTATTGTAATTATATTAACCCTCAAAGTGTAAAAAACCAAATTGTCACCCTAAGAGTTAAAGGGTTTCAATAAGGGTTAAAAACATAAGATAAGGGTATAACAATGACCTAAACATGCCCAAAAAAGTTATGGGATAAATTTGATTTGAACCTTAACACCATAGGTTCTAATTTGAGTTATTTAATGGACACATTTCCATGAAAATAACTTAAACATTATTTACTTCATAAATAGTTACAAAAAGTCAATCTCTTTGTATTTAATATCTTTTATGTGTCCACATAGGGAAAAAGTAAAGATATTAATGATATTTTGATATTAATGAAATTATTTTCATTATAAAAAATTATATTTTTTATATAAATTACACAATTACCTTAAATTATTTTGAAATGCTAAAACAATATTTATTTAATTGAAATAAAAATAAAATAATTGATTTTAAAAAAAATTAATTTTAATATATTTTGAATAATTTAATACGTGTATATATTTTCATATATCTATATGGTATATAATAGATTTTTTAAATAATTATACTCTAATTACCCCTTTTCGTTATGTATTTGAAGTCAAATTATATGGATTGTGTTAAAATTGACATTAATAATAATTTATTAAAATAATATTTTATTAAATTATTTAGAATTACTAAACAAACGTCTGTTCTATCATGTGAATGTAATGTAGATGAAAAAATAATAAATTCTCCATTTATGAGTCATTTTTTCATTTATTGTAACAATATTAACCATTTATAAAAAAAATAATGGTTACCACGGTTAAGGTCAAAAATAATTAACCAAAGGGTTAATCAAAATGGTATGTTTTAAAATGACACATAAAAATATTTTAATTCTATTAGTTTAATAATATTACAATAATATCCTATTAATCATTGCATTCCTCACTCTTTAGAGTCATTTTCTAGGATAAATTAATTTATTATAATCTAATATTTTGAGATTTTCGAAAAGTGTCTATCACCTAAATTATAAAAGGGAACTCCTTAATTTTAATTCTTACACCACATTGAGCCATCTACCTCATCCAAACCATGTCCATTTCTATTCCCATCTTCTTTATCCAAGTTCTGAAGGTTCTAGTCTCCTCAAAATACCAACCCTTGTGTAGATCTAAAGGAAGTCTTATGAAGAAGTGGTAATCATCTTTACCATTTCATGTTAATTTATTATTCTACATCCTCTTAATGTATTTTTTACATCCTAAATTAATAAATTCAATATAATTTTTATACTGAGATATTATTATGATTATGAAACAACCATATTATACCTTTTATCCATCCTATGAGAAGTGAAAGCATATCACATGCGTACGTACAACTTACCGTCTCCACGTGGTAGTGTAATTCGTTTTTCATCACCAATTTACAAGGGTGGTTATAATGATGGAAATAATGAACATATACGGTACTTATTAAATGATATTTATTCTATAAAATTAATATATCACCCAATTCCTTGCCATTTCACCCATTAGTGGAATGATATCGTCACCCATGCATACGTACAACCTTTAATCTCCATGACGTGATGTGATCCATATTCTATGTCCAATATTTAAGAATGATCCTAAAAATGTATATAATTAAAAAATATGATATCTATGACTTTGGCATAATTCTAGAGATAATGGAACTATATACTATGCATAAGAAAAATGACTTACATGACAAAACATGCATAGTAAAATAAACCAGTTAATAATTAAAACAAGGGTAATAACAAAATATTATTATATATGAGGATCATATATGATATCATACATATTAATATGGTTCAAGGATAAATGAATATTATTATTTAAATAATAATACAAGAGGTTAAAGAATGTTCAATTAAAGTAAAGCGTAAGGTAAGAGACTCTTTAACTGAAAAACCATATTTTTAATGTTTTAAAATTTTATTTTTAAAATCATTCTCATTTATGTCCATGTTATTTTAAATGATTTTTATGAATTTATATAATAACTTTTTAAAGGTAATTATATTAATTTCTCTCAAATGTTTTCAAAATGGAATATTTTTATGGTTTTATGTAAGGAACTTTCCTTTAAAAATCTTCTTTAATGTCAATTTTTATAATATTGAAAAAGAATGTTTTCTAACTTATATAGTATGAGATGATTTTCCAGATTTCATGATGCATTAAAGTTTTAAGGCTTCCTATACAAGTTTAAAAGTTTATTTTCAAATATATATTTTCATTATGAAGTGAGCGAATTTTAAAAAGAAAAGTGATTTTAAAATGGAAAGGTTATTTTCCACATGAATGTTTTTTTATGAAATATTTATGTGTGATTATGTTATGGTTCTTGAGAATTGTTTATGAGGATGGTTTTTTCAATTATAATTTTTGGGAGGGTGATCCTGTTATAGCTCTCCAATTCTTTTGGTAAATAGGTGTATTTAACTGATTAGGTTTCTCTTAAGATATTATGGACTATACGACGATGGTTTTTCCAAAAGTAACTATGTTGGTTACTCCATGTGTAGCCATGAGAGATGTCTTATATATGTAATAATGATATGAAAATGATTCCAAAAGTTATATCTATGATTTATGTATGAATTCTATAGATTTTATAGCAAACTTATGATTTTAGAAGGTAATATAATAGCTTATGTTTTATGGGTAAAATTTATAACTTTGTGAAATTTTTTAATGAAAACTTTATGAGTTTTTATTTTTTCCTTAAGTTTTCCTAAGAATTTTTTTGTAAATCAATTGGAAGAAAAGATGATTTATTGGGTAATCAATTTTTTGTTTTGATCCCCATTTTTATTTTAAATGAATAAAAATGTATATAAGTATTTACGGACTAATGATTTATTTCATTATTTTAATGTCCCTTACTAAGATTTGGTGGTCATCCCATGTTTATAAAAAAATCATAGTGTTTAAGGGAGAGTAAGAGCAAGGATGAGGTCAGGAAAAAAATTGTGAATATTTATCATTAAAATAAATCATTTTTTATTTTAAATACTTTTGTTTTATGGAAACAATTGATACTATATTGAAGTGTCCACTTGTAATGTATTGGTTTATATTATAAGAGTTTGTCCGAATTATCTAAAACCCTAATCCTAAAAGATTTTGGGGAATGAAATAAAATTAAATTAAATTAAAAGTCTCTATAATATGTAATGTTTAAGTTCAGTTACTTATATCATTGGTCCCTTCGAGACCCAAAAAACATCCAAAATACCCACAAATAACCAGTCGATCAATATGAAACTGAACCAAGGACCATGATTATCCATCACGCACCATCCCTCACTCCCGGGTAATTTTAATTAAATGAATCACCAATTATCACTCTTTTTATTAGGTAGAGTGATCCAATTAGAACCCTCTCACATGTTCTCACTCGCTATCTACCTCAATCTAACCCAAACCTAGTGGTTTCATACTCCCATAAAACTCGATTGTATCACCCAACTCACACTCCCACAAGTTTTGTCTTTTCTAAACCACGATCACATACCTAATCCACTATCAATTCCTTAATGCATATAAGGATAATCCAAAAACCCAAGGAATCCCTCATAACAAGGATAACTATAAGACCACTCACCACATGAGCATCATCCCAAAACCACTAGGGTCTACTCACACCCCAACTGCACCACCAAAAGTTTATCCATAAAATATTGGTCAAAGAACCCAATTGGTCCTTCCCTAGAAACCTAACCTCAATACTGAAAACTCTCTAATCACTTCATATCATGAAATCATAAGGCATTTTCCATGCCTTTCCTCAACTCTCTAGTTTGGTTAAGTATAGTTCCACCAAAAATGTATATGGGAAACCACCATATAGGTTTTTTATTAACACCTTATGGATTTTCTGCACAATAATAGTTTCAATTAAATCATACAAATGGAACCATATAAGGACTTGTATGGGAAAATGATGACACACACTAACCTTGATGGGTGAAGTTGGGTAAATAAAACTATCAGGGCTATAATTTATTAAGGAGTCAACTATTAAAGTGTGGGTCATCCAGAATCATAACTATCCTTCTCAATATAGGCAAAAAATATATGATGATAATTGAATAAAGGACATAGAATTTAAATTATGGAATCATGTAATACTGAAAGTATCACCATGGAAAGTGGAAATCATGTTTGGTAAGAAAGAGAACCTAAATATAAGGTTCATTAAGCCTTTGAGATTTTAGAGACAATTGAATTTGTGGCTTATCGTTTGGATTTTCCACCCAACCTCTCTAAGGAGAATGATGTATTAAATGTTTTTATATTGAGGGAGTACATTCTAAACTATGTAACACCCCGAGATTTCAAAATATGCTTCTCTTTCAATAATGCAATAGCTTGCATTGTACGCAAGTTCGAGATTCTAACACACCGTGACCAATCAAAGTAGCTGTCATGAATAGTAATACCTACTTTTTGAAATTTTATAAATTTTATCTTTCAAAATAGACTTCATTTTTGGATTCGGAATATCAAAATTATCCTATGTTGAATTTTTGGTATTTTTCTGAGAACTTCTAATTTTTTTATGAATAGTGAAAAATACTTAAAAACAACTTTTTTAATCAAAATAATTTATAGTGATAAATTATACTATTGAGTGGTTTTAAATTTTAATTAGAATACATTTTTACAATTTTATCCAATGGTGGTCATTAGAATTAATTTCACATTGAAATTGGACATAAACAATTGTCAATCTTTTGATATATATTGTTTCATAAAAACACGCTATTTGTTATGACAGAGGGAACTAATTATAAAATTAATTAATGAAACTTATATGTTTGGAATTTTGTAAAATAGAAATCATTTTTTAATTCGTAATATCAATTATAACTTAGGGTGAAATTTTGGCATTGTTCTGAAAAACTTCAATTTTTGATGAATAGTGAAACCACTAAGTGGTAGTTAAAAAACTGATTTTTCGTTTAAATGAAACTTTACCGCTTCTGTGATTTGATTTTCAAAAATCCAATATACATGGTTGTCATTATGAAGTAAAATATGGTTCAATGGGATTAAAATAATTTTTTAGTGAATAGTAACTTTTAAGTTTAATTAATTGCGATTAAAGGTAATTAGTGAAATTTAAGGTAAAAATAATGTTATAATAATATTAAATGACCTTTACACTTGTCCTACACCTATTGATGAGTCATTTAAGACCAAGACAATCCATGCGTCAACTTGGGGACCCCATGGAGCCACTTTGGTAGGAAAACGACATTAAAAACTTTTTATTTAATGTTAAAATAAAAATGTCACAAACATGAGTTATTTTACTAAAAAAATTAAATTGGGTTATACAAGTCATATTTTTAACTATAAATATTCATTATAAATAAATTAATATTTCCTACATCGTGATATTTTTTGTATAATTTTTAGACATTAAATAAATTAAATTAATTATGACACAATGATGATGCAGTGATTACCTCATTAATTAACGATTTTAATAAAATGGAAAGATAATGTAAAATCTAAGGCTTACACTTGTCAAAACCTATTTTATGATCATATTTCGAACCCTTATCACTTTAGTCTTGAAATATTTCATTGTGGGACCTTTATAATCTGAAAAGTATTTCATAATAATGTAATATTTCACTACTTTCCAAGAGTACCCCTCCTCTCCTCTTATAAAAGGCCCCCACAACTACCACCTTATTCACACCTTCCAAGCCATTTTCCTCATCCAAACTCTGGCCAAATACTCTCCCAAATTCCCTCTCTTAATCCTAGAAGTCTCACTTTGGGCAGAAGTCTTCCCAAGGAAGCCTTTTGATCAAATCAAAAAGGGTTACCCTATTTTAAGGTAATGTCTTCTCTAATGTTGTTTTGTTTTATTTTGCTTCTCCAACCCCCTAAAATATTTTTATTCTTTTCTTTTGTAACAACACCCGTATCTTCAATATACTAGGATGTTTTTATTAGAAGGATTTGATTTAAACTTACACACACCTCCATCTAATGGTTAAATAACATACTGTTTCTTTGGGTGGCGAATTACGGCCTCACGAAACGATGATTGTTCAACACTCCTATAACACCTTCAAAGGTGGCCATTAAGATGTAACTATATTTATATATGATATATAATATGTTTATGATTTCCTTATGCTTCTTTATTTTTCATTTATGTCACACCTTTATGATTTCCATTATGGGTAAACGCGATAATTTCATTTTAGGAAGTGTGGACTACCGACCCCTCAAAGTGATTTGAATCGTTAATGCCATATGTGGGATGTATAGAGGATGAAGTAAATGGTATTATAAATTATATTATACTGGAATTATATTATACCTTTATATAATTATAACTTCATTCCCTTAAATACGAAATAGAAATGAAAGTAGCGTTCATGCGTACGTACGGCTTACCGTCTCCATGAACAGTGCATTTCATTTCTTACCTCTCAATGTCATGTAATATTATAAATGAATTTATATAATGGATATATATGATTTATATGACATCTTAATCATGAATATAATTATAGATATAATGGATATTTCACCCCATGAAGAACTTGTAATTATAAGAAGGTTATTTTCGACTCAAGTACCAAAGATCGAAAAAATGACCGTTATTAACTTAAATAATTACATAATGTTCATAGTGTGGTAATAAGTGATATAAAAGGAATAATGAACATGTAAAAGGTTCTTAAGCAAAAATAAATTTAATCTAGTTTATTATTCATGAGGTTAAAGAACGATCGAGTCAAGTCGGACATGAGGTAAGGGAACTTCTTAACCCAATTTCTATTCTTTGGGTTAATCTCATACTTTCAAATTATGTCATGATATTATTATTTCATATCTCTTATTTGTACTTTATTTATGTTTACTTATACTGAATACACATAATAGATATATTTTGTTTAAAAATTATCTTTTTAAGGGACTTCGTCTCAATCTCCATTCATTGTGGCATATTTTGTTTTATACACAAAATTCTTTTACACGGTGTATAAAACCCTTTGACTTTTACGTTTATTCAAAAGGAATCTTTTTATATGAAGCATTTTACTAAATGACAAAAAGGAATGTTTTCTTGTCGTACGTATGCGGCGACAATGACTTCTCCGCCGTCGTGACCATTATTTGAGATTCGGCTTCCTCTACAAGCCATAACCTTTTTAAAATGAAAAATAAATACCAAGTTTTAATTTTCTTTTATTTTGGTATTGAAAATGGTTTTGAAAGTGTTTTTATTATATCAATGTGCTGTATTGATATCTTGTGATAGAAATGTAGATATGTTAAGTATCATTTATGCATGTTTTATGAAATATGATTATGTTATGGTTTATGATATGTTTAAACCTGTTCATATGAGGAATGCATTGGACTTAATAAGTGATGGGTGGAGCCTGCTATAGCTCCTCAATATATCGGCAGGTCTCATGAGACAAACTAGTGTCTTGGCATGAGGCCTTGACAAAATCTTATTTTTAGTCTTGGCACGAGGCCTTGGCTACGTGCTTAAGATAGTCTGGCATTATGAATTCCATCATTATGAAATTGGTTATTGATATTTCATGTGATTATTCGACCAGTAGAATATCCATGTGAAGAAGTAAATGGAATTATCTGATTTTACTTTTTCCATATTATGTTTAAGATAAATTTTAAAAGGCTTTTGTTTTAGTCATACATTTCCTTAAATGTTTATGTTTATTAATGAAAGCTTCCGCTATATATTTATCCTTACTGAGCATCTGAGCTCACCCCTTTCAATGTTTTAATATTTTCTAGGATGTGAAGAAGTATTTTATGAATGACCTGCAGGGATAGTCAGAAGAGGATATGAGTTTGGACTATGGAGACTTTGTTACTGTAGTTTTTCACTTTATGATTTAATGTAATATTGATGAATGTATCTTGTGTTTCCAAGGCTACTAAACTAACCGGACTTTCGAGACATGATCTTTTGCGATCATGCCAATGTTACTCAATAATGCACCGACTCTGGGTAACCGGGGTCGGGGCGTTACATTTGGTATCAGAGGCAGTTTAGTACTAACCTTGGAAGCTAGATTTAGATAAACTCTGATTAGAGTACATAGCCCGAAGATAGACTTTGAGGATTAGTATAGAAGAACTTCCTAGAATTTTGTTGTTGTAGAGATTTTGTGAGTTTTCTGAGAAATACATACCTGTCTGGATACGAGCAGGTAGAGGCAGATCTGGCACAGATGTACCTAGGGGTAAAACCCGAAAACACCACTTTGAGCTAGACTCGAACGGGAACTAGTGCATGACAACGGGCCTTGCTGCACTCTTGGTTACGACACTCCCGGGGGATATGCTTAGGATAATTCTCATTTTCTTTACAAACCATTATGAAGGGTTTATGATTATATACTTCCTAAAAGAAAACATTTCTTTTTATGATTATGGATTATATCCATAAATAGTTAAATTTATGTTAAGTGTTCTATAAGTATAGATTTATGTATTTTAATTCATAAACTAATCTAGTTTATGCCATTGTTTAGAGATGGAACCTAGTGGGAGGAATGGAAACTGTATCAATGCACGCACTCCGTGTAGGGATTTCCCTCCTAATCAAGATAATTATTGTGGATCTGGAGATACAACTGGTGCTGATCAACTTATTACCATACTGGGACAACTCACTCAGGTTATAAATAATAACCTTACTCGTATGGAGCACCCTGATCCGCAACGTGGAGGATCAATGTTAGACCTCTTCATGAGGCAACAACCGCCAACATTTAATGGGGGTACAAATCCATTAGTAGTTGAGCAATGGATAAAATCCTTAGAGAAAATATTCCACACCTTGGGGAGTAGCCCAAGGGAGAAGGTTGTCATGGCAGTCTACCACCTCACTGGAGATGCTGATCAATGGTGGTCGCTGATTAAAAACACAAAGAAAGATGAAGAAGTATCAAGTATGGAATGGAGGGAGTTTAAGGAAATTTTCTTAGAAAACTACTTTCCACATGACCATCGAGCATATATGGAAAAGAAATTTCTTAGTCTGAGGTAGAAGTATGATGAGAATGTCGCAAAGTATGAGGCTAACTTTACAAGGTTAGCGAGGCATGCTGCAGATTATATACGTAATCCAAGAAGTAAGATTGATCATTTCTTTGATGGGTTAAAACCATTTCTTCGTCGAGCATTAGTCTCACAAACCTTCTCGTCATACGAAGATATTGTCTCGTGTGCTATCAAGACGGAAAAGGAATTCTCTAAGTCACATGACTTTAAAGAAAAGCAAGAAAAGAAGAGATCTTCTGATCAATCTGGAAATGGAAATAAGGGGAAGAAGGGAAGAGTTGAATATTAGTCCTACAATAAATTTGGAAAGAAACACCCCGGTACATGCTTGAAGGGAATGAGAGTTTGTTATAAGTGTGGTGAAAAAGGCCACCAAGCTCATGATTGCAAGGGAAAGAAAGAGGCTATCAATGTTGAATGCTACAATTGTAGGGAAATGGGGCATTATGCAAATGAATGTCCTAAGCGTCAGGGAAACTTAACTCAGAAAAGGCCAAGGGATCAAAGCCAATCTTATTCTATTACTGCTGTTGAAATGGAATAATTAATGTATTGGTGATTTTGGACTCAAGGATTATATTCTGGTTATAATAATAATGTGATATATATAAGGATTGTACTGCAGTACTTGTTTTTTTCATTAAGGTTTTAATATGATGAAGGTAATCATATTTTTAGTATTTGAAAAAAAGAGAAACTTTAATTTGTTTGGGGAATCTGATGTTACAATTGATTTTGGATTTTAGAGACCTTTTAGAGAATGTCTGGACAGAGGTATTTTGGATAACTATAAAGGTTGGAATTGATTAAGTTGATCTTTGGATAGTACTTTTTAAGGTTAAAACATTTCTAAAGATTATTTTTGGAATATTATAATACTATAGTTTTAGGAAAAGGATGACTTGTAGGTTGGGGGATAACCCGTCGCATCGGACAAAGCTGCATGAATCGAACCCACAACCACAGTGCGACATGCCTTTATTACCTACCACTAGCCTACAAGAAGTCCCTAGTTATTACAAAATAGTTTTCCAAATCTAAATAGTATGTGTTAGTATTTTGAACCTTGTAAGATTAGGATGAATATAATACTTTTGAGTTCTATTATCTTTTTGAGTGAAAGATGAGTTTGTGGTAGAAATTAGTTGAAGGTTGAAACTATACTTGTCAAGAATAAATATATATATACCTATCTCTTATTCTATGAATAAATTAATTCTTTAACTTTAGTAAAGGGATATTAAAACAAAAAATGTGTTATCCTAATACCTGATGTCTTGTTGAACTGATAATATTTTAAATCAACATAGATTGAAGGCTTTGAGGCCCTCAATTTTACACTTGTTTGTGATTGATGACCTCAATCACTCCCTACAAATATTTACGGTTTTCCTCCAATTATATGTCTCTAATTTCCACCAATGTTCTCCTTATCGAGATCATAATTTGGTGGTGACTTTTTCATTTCCCTTTCCCTCTTATTAAGGCTAAATTTTATTAACCTTATTTCTGATGTGGGTTTTCTACAAAGGTATTTTTTATTTTCAACCTTTTATTTTCAAAGAAAAATTTCAAATTGCAAGGATGCAATTTGTTTAAGGAGGGTAGAATGTAACACCCCTAGCTTTCACGATATGCTTCTCTTTCAATAATGTAATAGCTTGCATTGTACGCAAGTTCGAGTTTCTAACACACCGCGACCAATCAAAGTAGCCGTCATGAATAGTAATACCTACTTTTTAAAATTTTATAAATTTTATCTTTCAAAATGGACTTCATTTTTGGATTCGGAATATCAAAATTCGCCTATGTTGAATTTTGGGTATTTTTCTGAGAACTTCCAATTTTTTTATGAATAGTGAAAAATACTTAAAAACAACTTTTTTAATCAAAATAATTTATATTGATAAATTATACTATTGAGTGATTTTAGAGTGTAATTAGAATATATTTTTACCATTTTATCCAACAGTGGTCATTAGAATTAATTTCACTTTGAAAATGGACATAAACAATTGTCAATCTTTTGATATATATTGTTTCTTAAAAACACACTATTTGTTGTGACAGCGGGAATTAATTATAAAATTAATTAATGAAACTTATATGTTTCTAATTTTTTAAAATAGACATAATTTTTGAATTCGGAATATCAATTATAGCTTAGGGTAAAATTTTGGCATTGTTCTGAAAAACTTCACTTTTTGATGAATAGTGAAACCACTAAGTGGTAGTTAAAAAAACTAATTTTTCGTTTAAATGAAACTTTACCGCTTCTGTGATTTGATTTTAAAAAATCCGACATAAATGGTTGTCATTAGGAAGTAAAATGTGGTTCAATGGGATTAAAATAATCTTTTGGTGAATAGTAACTTTTAAGTTTAATTAATCGCGATTAAAGGTAATTAGTGTAATTTAAGGTAAAAATAATCTTATAATAATATTAAATGACCTTTACACTTGTCCTACCCCTATTGGATGAGTCATGGCCGACCAATACAATCCATGGGTCAACTTGGGGACCCCAAGGAGCCACTTTGGTAGGAAAATGACATTAAAAACTTTTTATTTAATGTTAAAATAAAATTGTCACATACATGAGTTAGTTTACTAAAACAATTTTTAAATGGGGTTATACAAGTAATATTTTTAACTATAAATATTAATTAGAAAGATAAAAATATTTCCTACATCATTATATTTTTTGTATAATTTTCAGACATTAAATAAATTAAATTAATTATGACACCGTGATGATGCAGCGATTACCTCATTAATTAACAATTTTAATAAAATGGAAAGATAATATAAAATATAAGGCATATACTTGTCAATAACCTATTGGATGAGAATATTTCGAACCCTTATTACCTTAGCCTCGAAATATTTCATTGTGGGACCTTTAGAATCCTAAAAGAATTTCATAATAATGTAATATTTCACTACTTTCCAAGAGTACCCCTCCTCTCCTCTTATAAAAGGCCCCCACCACTACCACATTATTCACACCTTCCAAGCCATTTTCTTCGGCCAACCTCTGCCCAAATACTCTCCCAACATCCCTCTATTACTCCTAGAAGCCTCACTTTTGGCAGAAGTCTTCCCAAGAAGCCTTTGGCTCAAATCAAAAAGGGTTACCCGATTTTAAGGTAATGTCTTCTCTAATGTTGTTTTGTTTTATTTTGGTTCTCCAGCCCCCTAAAATATTTTTATTCTTTTCTTTTGTAATAACACCAGTATCCTAAAAATACTAGGATGTTGTTATGAGAAGTATTTGATTTACACTTACACACACCTTCGTCTAATGGTTAAAGAACATACTGTTTCTGTCGGTGGCGAATTACGGCCTCACGAAACGATGATTGTTCAACACTCCTATAACACCTTTAAAGGTGGCCATTAAGTTTTCACTATATTTATATATGATATATAATATGTTTATGTTTTCCTTATGCTTCTGTATTTTTCATTTATGGCACACCTTTATGATTTCCATTATGGGTAAACGCGATAATTTCATTTTAGGAAGTGCGGACTACCGCCCCCTCAAAGTGATTTCAATCGTTAATGCCATATGTGGGATGTATAGAGGATGAAGTAAATGGTATTATACATTATATTATACTGGAATTATATTATACCTTTATATAATTATAACTTCATTCCATTAAATACGAAATAGAAATGAAAGTAGCGTTCATGCGTACGTACGGCTTACCGTCTCCATGAACGGTGCATTTCATTTCTTACCTCTGAATGTTATGTAATATTATAAATGAATTTATATAATGGATATATATGATGTATATGATATCTACATAATGAATATAATTATAGATAAAATGGATATTTCACCCCTTGAACAACTTGTAATTATAAGAAGGTTATTTTTTACTCAAGTACCAAAGATCGGAAAAATGACCATTATTAACTTAAATAATTATATAATGTTCATAGCATGGTAATAAGTGATATATAAGGAATAATGAACATGTAAAAGGTTCTTAAGCAAAAATAAATTAACTCTAGTTTATTATTCAGGAGGTTAAAGAACGATCGAGTCAAGTCGGACACGAGGTAAGGGAACTTCTTAACCCAATTTCTTTTCTTTGGGTTAATCTCCTACTTTCAAATTATGTCATGATATTATTATGTCCTATCTCGTATTTGTACATTCTTTATTTGTAATTATAGTGAATACACATAATAGATATATTTTGTATAAAAATTATCTTTTTAAGGGACTTCGTCTAAATCTTCATTCATTGAGGCATATTTTGTTTTATACACAAAATTCATTTACACGGTCTATAAAACCCTTTGACTTTTACTTTTATTAAAAAGGACTATTTTTAGAAAAAGCATTTTACTAAATGACAAAAAGAAATGTTTTCTTGTCTTACGTATGTGGAGACAACGTCTTCTCCACCACCGTGACCATTATTTGAGTTTCGGCTTCCTCTACAAGCCATAACCTTTTTAAAATGAAAAATAAATACCAAGTTTTAATTTTCTTTTATTTTGGTATTGAAAATGGTTTTGAATGTGTTTTTATTATATCAATGTGTTGTATTGATATCTTGTGATATAAATGTGGAAATGTTATGTTTCCATTATGCATGTTTTATGAGATACGATTATGTTATAGTTTATGATATGTTTAAACCTGTTAATATGAGGAATGCATTAGACTTAATAAGTGACGGGTGGAGCCCGCTATAGCTCCTCGATGCATCGGTAGGTCTCATGAGACAAACTACTGTCTTGGAACGAGGCCTTGCCAAAATCTTATTTGTAGTCTTGGCACGAGGCCTTGGCTACATGGTTATGATAGTCTGGCATTATGAATTCCATCATTATGAAAGTGGTTATTGATATTGCATATGATTATTCGACCAGTAAAATATCCATGTGAAGAAGTAAATGGCATTATCTCATTTTACTTTTGCCATATTATGTTTATGTTAATGTTTAAAAGGATTTTGTTTTAGTCATACATTTCCATAAATGTTTATGTTTATTTATGAAAGCTTCCGCTATATTTTTATCCTTACTGAGCATCTGAGCTCACCCCTTTCAATGTTTTAATATTTTTCAGGATGTGAAGAAGTATTTTATGAATGACCTATAGGGATAGTCAGAAGAGGATATGAGTGTGGACTATGGAGACTTTGTTATTGTAGTTTTTCACTTATTGATGTAATGTAAGATTTATGAATGTATCTAGTGTTTCCAAGGCTACTAAACTAATCGGTCTTTCGAGACATGAACTTTTGCGATCATGCCAATGTTACGCAATAATGCACCGACTCTGGGTAACTGGGGTCGGGGCGTTACAACTATGTGAATGATTTCTTCCATGTTTCAATATAGAGGGAGTATATTCTATGTTTCGATGTTAATCGAGTACATTCTACCAAACCTTTCTAAGGTGCATGATGTCTTCATCGACTCCCTATTCTTCTACATATCAATTTCTCCTCGCACTCCCTCATGTTTCCCCTTCCTATTTACTTTTCTACCCTTTAATATTTGTTTATTGGTTTCCCCACTTTGTTTTTTCTCTGTTATGTCTTCGTATTTAACTAAACTAGTGTGCTTCTTCCTTAAATATTCCCTCCCTATTTTTCTTCTTCACCTGTCTCAGGAAGTTTTTTCACTGGTTGAGGAGCACTGCATCCTCAGAATGGTTAAATATAAAGATGCATAGGGTATTTCAGATCGACATTAGGATGAAGCCTGGCCTTGCGCTGCTGGTCCGGCAGAGCTGAGTGAGTCTGGTTTCACAAAGTAGAGTGAATTCCCTCTTTAGAACAACTTCATCAACTGGATGAAATATATTCAAGACCTCAAAACGGTTTTAAAAAAACACACACACACACACATATATATACATGTATATATAATTAATGAAATATCTTTAAGACTTCAAAGCGGTTTCAGAAAAAAAATACACATATAAGCAGTTTCAGGAAAAAACATATTATATATATATATATATTCATGTGTCTATGATTAATGAATTCAACTTGATGAAATATATTTAAGGATTAAAATTGATTTCAACTAATATATATATATACAATGAACGTATTTATAATCAATGAATTCAAAGTTAAAATTTAATTATAAATATAACATGGAACAAAATCAAATTAAATAATTTTTTTTCATGATTTTTAATTTATTTAATAATTTATTGTTGTTGTCAACATTATATCATTAAACAGATTGAAATATATATAGGACTTTGACTATTTAATTTAAAAACAATTTTGAAAAAAATGATACTTGGTGTCGTTGTTGTTCATGATGCTCTACTCACCACATTAACATATGTTCTCTATCTTTGTTTCAATGAAAGGTTTATTCAAATATTTTATTGTTAAACTTATTTAAACATTCTTGTGATGATAATTGATAATTCTAAATGTTGTATCTAAAAATTGTGGTCTAATAGAGAATATTTGTACTATTTTCAATTTTTAATTAAATATTTCATTTATAATTTTCAACTAATAATTGAAATGTTATAGTTATTAATTGTGTATTTTTTTCAATCATTACATATATATACATTACATCAGTTAATTTTCATTATTTTCTCACCACCAACTACCAAATTTCTTTAATAGTTTTGTTGGTGTTGCAGAAGTTATTATTTTATTTACACAATTTTTTAGGTCATGATGCTTAGCTCTGTTCTCACCTTTAAATATATGTTATCTGTAGTTTTGTTTTCAATATGTAACTCAAAAATTTAAATATTAAATTTATTTAAAATTATATTATTGGTATTGATTGATTGATTTAAAAGTGATTGTGAAAAATTGTGGTTTAAATTTGAATACGTGTTCTATTTTCAATTTTTAATTAAATATTTCAAGTATATGTGTCCACATGTTTACTATAATTTTTTTCATTTTGTTGTGTTCCTTGGAGGTGGATATAATCTACTCATTATATTCGTGACATTGAGTGATTAATTTAAAACTGATTTTTGAAGAAAATGATACCTGGTGTCGTTGAGAGTTTGCGTACTCAACTCATTACTCATTTTGAATGTATGTTCTATGTAGTCCTATTTTCAATAGTTCAAGTCAAATTTTTTTATTATTAAAACAATTTTAATATAATTGCATCATTGATTTATTAATATATAATTGATATTGATAAAAGTTTAATTTAACAAATAATATATGTTCTATTTTTTATTTTTAATTAAATATTTCATTTATAATTTTCTCCTAACGATTAAAATGTAATAAATATTCATTTTCTAAAGACCTTCCATTAGTTTATTTTTATATTTTCTCACCATGATCAACCAATTTTTTCATTTGGAGTTCATGATGCTCGACTTTCTTCCTTTGAATATATGTTCTCTAGTTATGTATGTAATAGGTTAAGTCAAATATTTTATTGTTAAATTGATTTAAATATATTTACTACGAATGGCCCGAAGTCCTTTATATATTTTTATTATTGGATAACCAACTTTTTAAGGCTGTTGAGAGGGAACCCTTTCATATTCCCTAGGCCTAAAGGCATAAGGCCAATTAAATGGCCCAAAGACACAATATAACTGACACCACAAGACAGATCATCCCAGCATATAGTTTTTTTAATTCTCAATCTTGAAAGGATGCACACCTAGAATTTCCACATGAATACAGAGTGATTGATCCCTATGGTAGATTACATACCCTCTCGTTTTCCCTTTTCAGGAATCCCTGTGAAGCTAGGAGTTCTTTCCTTGATCCCCATCTGGATTTCTCCCTATGGAGGTATCAATTATTTATTTTTTTCATCTATCTGATGCTCCTACATCACTCCACGACACCCACCGCACCATGACGCTCGATGCCCACTACCATGGAGAGCCCGCATCCCCCTATCGATGAACCACCCTTGTTCTACTTCTTGACACAACCCTCTGTCACTGCATCCTTCGATGAAACCGACCCCATTCCACCACCATGCCCCATGCCTCAAAGCGCCATCAAACAACCCCCTTCACCCGGCCGCCTCCACCTTCTCCCCATCAAAATTGACCACTAACCTCCTCGATGATGTTCCCTCACCCAAATCACCGTAACACAACTCCCCATACAACAAGTCGCCTCCTTCTGTGCCCCACCAAAACCCAATAAATCCCCAAATATAGGGCAGTGAGTATTGAACCCTCATTTGATGCAGGCTTACAGGTTAACCTTTACCACTATGTGAGGAACATAACTGTATTTAAATATATTAAGTGATTTTGATTTCATAATTTTTGTGATATTGAAGAAAATGGTGGTTTAAATGAGAATATATGATTTATTTTCAATTTTTAATGAAATATTTCAGTTATAATTTTTAACTAATGATTGAAATGTTATAATTATTCATTGTGTATTATATTTCAACCATATAATATTTTAATTCTTTCTATTAATTTATTTTTATTATTCTATTTTTACTTATAATCAGGTTTTCTTATTTCTCTTAATTAGGGGTGGAAAAATATTGGTTTTGGTTATACCCAAGCTGAATATCAATAAACATATGGAAAATTTTAGTTTTAGTTATATTTTTTGTTGCTCAAATCTATATTTTTTTTAACAAATTTTTAAGATTAAAAGTAGTTTTTCATGATAATATTTGCTTTGTAGTTTCATTTTAAAATAGGTAAAGCCAAATCTATTATTTTTAAACTGACATAAATATATTTGTGAAGTTGACTACTTAATTTAATTTATTTTGAAATAAATGATTCCCAATGTATTTGGGAGTTCATGATGATTGATTCATCACTCCATTTAAATGTTTATTCTCTCTAGTTTTGTTTGAAATAGGTTTATTCAAACCTTTTATACTTAAGTTGATTTTAATATAACTCTAGAGTTAATTGAAAAATTTATAAGGGATATTGAAAAAATTGTTGTATAACCGGGAATATATGTCCCATTGTTAATTTTTAATTAAATATTTCATTTATATTTTTTCACCCATAATTATAATGTTATAAATATTCAATATGTATTATATTTCAACCACAACATGTGTAAATACTTTTTGTGATTTTATTTTTGGTATTTTCTTATTGCTCATAATTTTTTTCTCATTTTCCTTGATTAAGGGTGGGAAAATTTTGGTTTTGGTTATACTAAAATTGAAAATAAATAAGCATGTGTTTTTTTATTTTTATTTTAATAATCAAAACCAATAACCTTTTTTATTTTTTTATTTTTAGTTTTAGTTATCATTTTCCCTCGAACATTCAAATGTTTTTATTTTTTTCAATTAAACATCTAGTTAACCATTCAATAAGCCAAAATTAAGTCTTAATACCAATTAAAAGAGATCGGTTACATGAATCAAACCCCATAAATTAACATTATTTAAGACCATATTCTAATTGAAATCATTTAGAGCTAGATCATCTAGAATGATTTTTTGAAGAGTCATTTTTGGTCTACCACTACTTATTTTAATAATTGAATATGCCATTAAGTTCACTATATTAACAGGTTCATCCCTAGATCTTTCTTTAACATGTACAAGTAGTCTTAATAAAGTCTCAGTCATCCTTTCATTAATCAAAGATACTCTAAATTTCTCTTGAACACATTCATTTTAATCTTATTCATATTAGTATGCCCACATGTCTGTATTAAAATTTTCATTTATATTATCCTTATTTTTTGTTCAAGGTGTTTCATAAAAGGCCAACACTCACTACATTATATAATAGTTGGTCAAATAAAAGCCCTATTAAATATACCCTTAAATTTCAAATGAATTTTATGCTCACAGAGCACCCAAAAATCCATTATTTAATTCACCCATATAGTTTGAATCCTATAAGGTATTTGAAGTGCACAAAAATATATGCAAAGTTAATGCATCATTCCACACAATTTTATCATTTATAATCTACTATGAATGGATTAAATGGCTTCTATTATGAATAGATTAAATGAATTAATTTTACTAGATAAATTCAATGACCAAGTCAAATATGAATAAATTTATGATGGTCTATTGAATATGGTAAAAAAAAACTCATTAAAAACATTTCGAGGACAACTATATAAACGGATGAGATCCCTCCTGTTGATAACAACCAATTTCAAAAAAGACTCCTGATATTATTTTTCTATGGAAATTAAGTTCATCACCAGATGAATGTGAAAACACCCATTCTGCATTTACAGGTCCTCAAGAAACATTTTGGGATCCTTTGGCGGGTGTAATCCCTATAGAGGAAGGATAATTTAAGTTCCAAAGGATCAAAGAACAGCTGAGAGGGGGGGGGGTTAATCAGTTGTTCCCTTTTTACAAATTTCAACTTTATGGAACTCAACCACTATAACTTGTTAGAGTTTCATCCTTATCAAATTTTAGTAAACTCAAATGCATGAAAAAATAGAAAAGTAAACACAGAAAACTGATTTTTAAGGTTTCATCTCAGTGTGAGAACATACATCCTTTATATAGAAACTCCTGTGGTTTTATGAAAATTCAATTTTATGAAGAAGTGAATACAACTTGTTTTAATTCTCATTAGACACCTTCTATCTCTTGATAGAAATGATTATACTGATTCCCATCAGTTTACAAATATTTTTTCTAAAAAAAATTGACCCACAAAAAAAATATATAACTTTTTAAAATTTCTCCACCAAAGGTCTATCTGAAATCTCAGTCTAATCTGCCTTTGTCTGATTCTCCAGTGTCCAATATATATATTATGATAGCTCTAGTTTTAAGGCCCAATTTTCAATATTTGAAATTAAAAACCTATTTGATCTTCCTGTATAAAAAATATATTCTTCTCAAAAAACATCTCAAATCTTAGACCTATTCCCTCAGTCTAATTCCCTATATTTGGAAATATAAAATATCTCCAATCCGATCTTGTTATCAAAACCCACTATCTGGAAGCTCTTCTTCAACACAAAAAATCCCTGGTTGGAAAAATCACTTCTAACACCAATTATGTGGGTTGATATATTTTAGGCATGAGTGAATAGTTTCAAGAATCATTGTATTTCCTCCACTATTTATAGGTACTCTATAAATAATAAAGGTAGGAAATTGAAATATTTTCCCCACTCATCTAAATTCTAAAACACTGAATTTCACTCACATTTTAACATCAACTATGACTATTTCAAACATTTTCATTTCATTTGGAGTCTTCTTGAATATTATTTAATATTCACAACTCCTCTCAAATTTCAAAACAATAATCCAGAAATGGTAGTATGGAAAATTTAAATGTGGAACTTTGTTGATCGTTCTAATTTTATTAACCTAATTGAAATATAAAAATACAATTTCATACTCCAATTTTCATGGCCCAATTTTCAAAACCCACACCTTTTTCTCTTAACCCATTGAAAAAAATACAATTAATATTTCTCATCTAGATTCTCCAATCAACTAAAAATGGTTAACTATATTGATGTTGCTTATAAAGACTCTAGAAACTTGCAATGACTGCCTGGTAATAACTACAAACTTTCTAAAAAACTAATTTGGAGACCTTAAACTCTACTACTTCTCTCTTCACAAGTATTAGATAACTCCCTTCATCCAATCAAACTATATTATAGGAAACTCTACATCTGATGAATTATCCATGTTAACCACTCATATGATGGATCATTGTTAACAAATCATCTGATGGATCATTTTCAACAATGTTTATGATAGATCAGTGTCAACAACTCGTCTGATGGATAGGTTTCAACAACTTTTCTGATGTATCAGTTTCAATAACTTGGATAAAAAATTCACTTCATAATAACTCATCAATTGCCTTCAATCCGGTCAGATATGTCCAATAATAAATTTGAAAATTTATTTTTCCCAATAGCTTCTTCATCCGATAAAATTTTATTCTAAAACAACTCCAAACATTATATTAAATCCATAAATCTTGAGCCCCTATATATTTCTTTTAAATTTTATATATCTCAACAGATCAAAATTTAGAAACTGAAAAACAAGTTTTTCAAATAAATGAAAAAACAGATGATTTGATTCTGATCAGTTAAGTCTGATTCAATGAACCATGTTCTATTAAAAGATTTTAATATATTTTAGACTTTCTCATATTCAAACTTTCAGGCTTCAGATAACTTTTTGTCGGGTGCTTCTAGGTCTCATGATCCATTTTTGGAAAACCTAATTTTGTAAACTCTAAAATTCCTGTTTCTATTTTTTTCTACAAACTCTATCTTGTACTATGAAATATTAATGATGTTTTGGAACTTTGAAGAAGAAAAATTAATCTTTTCAATTATTTTATAAATTTCTACAACGTCCGATCAACAACTTTAAAACTTACTTTATATAAAAAACATCTGATTTTCATCAAAAACTCACATTGATGAACTATGTGTAATGGATCATCTGATCGAGTTTCCAATCACCAACATTGAAAACCAAATTTCTTTATTCACACTTTCAACACCTTCTTAAAAAACAAGTTATAAAATTTCAGCCACACTTTATTCATGTGATTTACAAAAACAATGTTTTATAAAAAAATTAGTTGTTAATAAAAACTAAAATCATGAAATAATTTTAAAGGATCTTAAATATCACCCTTTGGATTTTTTGACAAATCTCATTAGAAACATTTTCAACCCACCATTTTTCAACACTTAAAATTTTTCACAACTCATGTTTGACTTTTCCTAAAACATAGGATTTCTAAAAAGAGAGAGTCCTGATACCACACTACTGGATAAAGTATTTTTTTAAGGAATTTCATCCCTCAGTGAAAATAAAATTTTTGTCCATGTTAAGATAAACCCCCATCAATTTTATCTTTTCTTCTCACTATGCTTTCACTCCCCCATTTTATGATAACCACATTTTGAGAATCATTTAAGTAAGAAAATTACTTCTCTAACCCTTCTAGGATAATGTTTTACAAATTCACCCCCTTTTTAAAAATAATCCCAAGCATGGTGGGGGATTCCATAAGGTATTTATGATGTCTTTGGTGGAGCATGAACATGAATTTGTTGCCTCAATTCCACAAATCTCTCTTTCGGAATTTCTTTTCTAAGGATATAAAAATTTTGATACTTCAATGAAACGTATTCAAGAAAATCATCTCCACCAAAAACTTTTAACTTGAAGAATTGAAAGTTAATATCAACATGTTTCGATCTTAAGTGTTGGAAAAGTTTTTTAGAAAGAAAAATTCTCCTCTAATTATCAAAAAGTATCATCAATGGTTTTCAAACTTCAACTTTCAAATCTTACAACAAAACTTTCATCTTCAACATTTGAGTACACACCAGTGTAGAAGCAATGTATTCTGATTTCATTGTGCTCAAGGTTATTGATAATGGACCAACCTGATAGAATGTACTATTTTATAACATCACATTACATCAAATACCTGTAACCTATATGAAAATATATAATTTAATTTAAATAAATTGTACATCATGAATTCAGAAAAACACTACTATATAAAATTGAAATAATGTTTTGTATAATTTCATTTACAATTAATATCCACAAACATTTAGAAACATTATTTTTTCATCATATTTTGCACCCACAATACCCTATCAAAAAACTGTTTCCATGGTTTTAGTTTCCAAAAAAAATCACCACAATCCAAGAAAAAGAATCCACCTATATAAGAAAATAAATCTTATGTTAGTAATACTTTAAAGAAATATATTAAACATTAATATGAAATAATACACTAACAAAATGTAAATTTAAAACAAAAAAATGTACACATAGAGTTATAACTGTCACACGGTGTGTCGTACTAAGGTGAAAATGATTCCTAAATATCACAAATGATTTATATATCTTTGTTCCAAATTATCAAAACAATTCGAACATGTTTTCTCGGTTTTGAATATGTCGAAAATTATTTATGGATCATTTTCCTAAAGTATGAAAACAATCCAAATGTGTTTTTTCAGTTTCTAGTATGTCACTTGTGTTTTTTACTAAAATAACATTTCAAAAGAGAAACACATACTTTTAGTCATATTGGTCATGTCCTGTGTCTTTTTGAAGTGAGACAGTTTCCTACATGTCAAAAATGACTTATAAATCTCTGTCCTAATTATTAAGACAATCAAATCATGTTTTATTTATTTTTAGTGAGTCAAAAATGTTTTAAACTAGAAAATCCATTTAAAACTGATAATGAACACTTTGATTCATATAGGTCACAATGTGCAAAAAGTTTATGTTTGGTTGATTCCTACACATCACAAATGACTTATGGATAATTTTCATAATGTATCAAAACAATCCAAGTGTGTTTTCTTAGTTTTCAGTTTTCACCTATTTGTTTTTCTAAAATTGTGGTAAATTTTAAATAAAAAGGCACAATTGGGGTCATACTAGTCATGTCGTGAATCAGACTATTGTGAATTTTATTTCTACTCATCAAAAATGACTTCAGAATCATTCTATAAAGTATCCAAACAATATGAATGTGTATTCTTGATTTTCAGTATGTCACAAATTGTTTTTACTATAATTAATATCAATTTTAAAAAGAAATACACAGGAAGAGTTATAATAGTAATTTAATGCATAAAATTGAGGTTTGGTTGATTCATACACATCACAACTAACATATAGATAATTTTCCTAAATTATTAAAACAATTTGATGTTTTCTCAGTTTTCAGTATGTTGCTTTTTCTTTTTACTAAAATTATTTTAAATTTTAAATAAATAGACACACATGAAATTATGCTAATCACACTGGGAATCATATTTAGGTGCTTATAATTCTTACACGTCAAAAATGACATATGGTTTATTTTCCAAAATTATCAAAAACATCTGAATGCATTTTCTCAGTTTTGAGTATGTCACTTTTTTTATTAAAATTTCATTAGAAACTTCAAAAATTAACTTTGAGTCATGCCAGATGCATCGTGAGTTGGTTTTACATGAGACTTATTTCTACATTTTTTAACTTATTTATTAATCACTATCCTAATATATTATGAAAATTGGAGAATTTTTTTGATTTTCAATGAGTGACACATTTTGAACTATAATACAAATTTTAAACTGATAACATATATTTTCGAGTCATACTGGTCACACCATGAATTTGATTGAGAAAAAATAGATTCATACACATCAAAAATGACTTATATATCATTTTCTTATAGTATAAAAATATTTTGAATTCATTTTCTCAGTTTTCAATATGCCACTTACTTTTTTAATAAAATTGATGTCAATCTTAAATAAAAAGACACACTTGGATTTTTACTAGTAAAAAAATTCTTCAGATTGAAGTGAGGTTGATTACTATATGTCATATATGACTTATGTATCATTTTCCTAATGTTCCATAACAATATGAATGAATTTTCATTGTTTTCAGTATGTCACTTTTTCTTTTTACTAAAATTTCATTTGAAACTTGAAAGATGAACTTTGATTCATTCTAGTATCATCGTGTGTCAGTTTTATGTGAGATTGATTCCTACACATCAATAATGAATTTTGAATCATTTTATTCAATTATAAATATATTTAGAGTATGTTTGGTTGTTTTTCTGTGAGTGACACATGTATTGATCTAAAATGACAGTTTTAAACTACTAACAGACACATTGAGTCATACCAATAACACAAGACATCATATTGAGGTGTGGTTGATTCTTACCCATAAAAAATTACTTATGTATCATTATCATAAAGTATCAAAATAATATGAATTTATTTTCTTGGTTTTAAGTATTTCACTTGTTTTAAAAAAAAATTAATTTCAATTTTAAATTGAAAGATACACTTGGAGTCATACTAGTCACATTGTGCAACGTATTTACTTTTAGTTGATACCTACACATCAAAAATTACTTATGGATCATTTACCTAAATTATCAAAACAATACGAATGTGTTTGCTTTTTTTCCGTATGTCACTTTTTTTACTAATATTAATGTCAATTTTAAATAAATAAACATAGCTGGAATTATACCGATCACATTGTGGGTCATATTGATCTGTTTCTAATTCCTACAAGTCGAAAATGACATATGGATCATTTTCACATAGTATAAAAACAATATGAATTTTTTTCTTGTTTTTTAGAATATTAGTTGTCTTTTTTTACTAAAATTAATGTCAATTTTGAATAAAAAGATACACTTGGAGTCATATCGGTCACACCATGTATCTGATTGAGGTGTGAATAATTCCTACACATATAAAATTAATTATGGATCATTGTTCTAAAGTATCAAAACAACTCAAACTGAAAATGTTACCACATTTTCCATTACCTTTCTTTGTTGAACATCCAATACTGCATATTCAGTCTATGTTCTTAGCCAAAAAATCATCCCCTACTCGTTTGGTTTTGAAAAATGAGAAAGGTTTTTTAGCTAAGAACATTATCTCAATATGTAGTGTTGGAACTTAAAAAAATAAAGGAAATGGAAAGCATGGTAACATTGACAGAAAAAAACATTTTATCTATTTTGTGTCTTGTTGCAGATATTGGATAACAAAAAATGTATTCCAATAGATATGTTAAAAAAAGTAGCATTACATAAAAATGATAAGGAAATTAACTTACAAATAGTAGATAAAATGGTGAATAAATTAATTAAATATGTAGTATGAATTTAAGTTTTCATTATGGTTGTATATAGTCTTCACCCATTTTCTTATTTTAATTATCTCGGTTACAGCCTCGAAGTTCAATCTCTCATAAGCATGAACATCTTTAAACAAACCACCCCAACTCGAATAAAATAATATAACTATATAATAAAAAAATCCTTATGTGAGTGATACTAAAAATAAATAAATTAAACATAAATATAAAATAAACCATTACATCTATGTACAAGGATTTTACTATGAAAACATCGAGATTACCATTGTGATTAAGTAGATGTAGTGCCTTTCCTATTCATACAATGTTAGTGGGGGGAAGTTGAATGAATGTGATAAATGACAATACTGTAGATCCAAAATGTTAGATTTAGTGTATTAAAATTTAAGAAAAATCATCATGTGTGGTCTGTTTTTTTGGTTTATATGTAGTGAGTCCAGAAAATAAATCTTTGGAATATCCAAATTAACCAAAATGAGTATCCAATGTTTCCTAAAATGCAAAAAATAAATAATTAATGAAAGAAATAATAATATATTTTATAAATTTGAATTGTATAGTTTTACCTCAGAGTCATTGGTATTAACAATATTCTTTCATCCATAAGTTTTCTTTCAAATGATATGGCTAGTTTTTTCACTATTTAATCCATTTTGTTATTCTATTTTTTTTTCTGTAGACGTGACGTGAGAACTAATTGGTCCAAATTCATGTTCATAAGGTAATCCCTTAAATTTTTATTGATATATATTCCTAGAAATAATATAAAATTTATTTAGTCATAATTAGAATAGTATATATTCTATTGTAAAAACAAATCATGAAAACACACCGCATGTATACCTTTATAACTGAGACTCCTAGTCATTCATACTTGAGGATTTCATTTACATTCTCAAGAGAAATGTAGTATATAATGGACTCTCTATACATTTTTTCTTCAAAATCAACTATGTGATTATTACCACTTTATATATTTGTATCCACAAGAACCATAAAGGTTAGTAAATGCAGATATTGAACAGGTGGGGTAAAGGTTCTTTTTGAATAATTTTTTTTCAGTGGGATGATCCTTTAGATGGTTTTAATTCGACCTTTCATTTCACCCCATTCCTTTCTCTGTATTTAACAACATTCACCTGTTCCGAAATTTTTTCATTAATTATTAATTTTTTAGCATGAAAAATAAATTTGAAATGAATGCCTCCTTGTCGATATGTTTTTTAAAAGATCTGAAGACCAAGATAGGAATATTCTCACAACTAGGTCGATCGTATGAGTATCTTTATCACTAAGTGGAATATACATCTCAGTGCTTAGTTCATGATCTATGGAAATACCCACTCTCACATGACCTATTGGAATTGGTATGTTATGTAGATTTTATTCTTGGATATTGAGCATGGTATACCTCACAACAATGTAATGGGTGGGTGTTGATAAATAAAAATCATAGTCATTTTCACCCTATAAAATATTAGTATAGTAAAGGTATTAGTGGATGACTGATTCACATTTCAAAAAAAAATATGAGAATATTGATTACTTTATCTATGAAACCTCTGTGATGGGAATGGATCACCTCAAAACGGGTGGGGGGGGGGTCTTCATGTAGTGGTTGTTCTTGAGTTTTTTCTTCTATTTTCTCCCCCACATAAAATTTTATAGAAAATTGGTCTTTGAATGAAATTTTTCTTCAGTGGAGGATAATCATGATTTCAACTCTTCCATTTAATTATCTGTATCCCACAATTCATTTTTTTCTAAAAATATGTTCGAGGTGTCACCCGAAAACCCGCACCTCTGACCCAGCGATATTGTTCTTGCCACTTCAAGGACATTGATAGTAAGTGCTCATCGGGTATAGGTGTTTATGATTCTTATGTCTATTTTGGATATAAAATATAGGAAAATAATTAATCATTGTTTTGTAATAGTGATTTAAATAAAAAAAATTAATATGTCATACTTGCACATGTTTCCCACACTCTTTTTTATATTCATTTATTAGTATCCCATTTTTATTTACATGTGACTCCTTTAATAATACATGACATGGGATTGAAGTATCATTAGATTTTGATTCATCAATATACATATAAATATAGGAACCTAATCATGTTGTTGTTTTATGTCACGTAAAATTATTGTTGTAGATTTAAAATATGTACAAATTTTTTCAAGTGAAACATACCTCATCCTTTATTTACAGTAGGGGTGTGTTGGTTTTACTACCTATTACTTATTTTCAACACATAGTTTATATTTTATAAATTAAAAATTCCCAACAATATTGACCAATAAACTTATTATAAAACAATGTATTAACATACACAATGTACCTGAAAAGATATCTCTCTATAACATCCAGCAGACCCATCCCACACTACTTATATTATCAAGTGTGCATACATAAGTGGTGGGTGTGGGTTTGTTTTCCATTTATCATCATTAAGATAAAATCTCGTTAGATTTTTTCATAGTCCATTGTGAGTATTTTCAGCAAGAATTAATATAAATTACTTGTGGGTGTCATTTACTATAAATGTACTCTATAAGGGATGATAAATTGTAAGTCAATGTCTCATTATTTTATTTTTTATTAAAATAAATAAATGATATCATAATTATAACATAAATGCTTCCCAAATTCATGTTTTAAGCATGGTAACATCATAGTTCCATGAATCTATATCAATCGGCATGTGCTACCTAGTGTTAAACTTAATGTAACTACTAAACATAGCCTTGTTGAGGTTAAAAGGATGGTTGCACACATTATATCTGGCCAAGAATTTTATGTCTTTTCTTTTCACCCTAACAATTTTTTCTAACATAATCACACTATGAAGATCCTTTTTTCAAACATTGGTTTTTCATCATATACCATTTCCTCAAGTTCAAAATCATCAATATGTTGTTTCTATGGATTGGTCACATCAACAAGTGTAAAAGGTTATTGTTCCTCTACATTGGGAGTAGCTATAGGTTGAGAAACCTATTGTCCCTATGGATTGGTAGCATCGACATGTGCATAAGGTCATTGATCCTCTGAACTGGATGTAATAGCAAGTTGAGAAACTTAGTGTTCCCCAAGATTGGGAGAATCACCACGTGTAAAAGTCATTATCTGTATAAGTGATTAAACATTTAATTTATATTATGTAAATGTAGCAGTGAATAGATAATAACATGAGGTAACACAATGTATATTAAAAAATATATATTCTGTTTATTGAAAAGGTTTATGAGATTTGACCCCTCTATCAAATATCCAGATCCCTTCATTATGGTCTCCTATGACATAAAAAACCCCGTTCACATTGGGACCAATGTGGAATGCTTACGACATCCCAATGAAAGGTTCACCCTCAGTGGAATTTTTATCTAACACTTTATTTGTTTTGATAGATAACAGAACAATTTATCACTTTCCGTTTTTGTGATATAGAACATAAAATACTTTTACTGAATGTGATTCCATTATAAATGGTTCTTCTTTGTACCCTTCCTTAATGAAATACACTTTAATGATTCTCAATTCATCTATTTTAATAGGAATCCTATTTCAACCAACTTGTATTGAAAAATAGGCAGTTATAATGTTGTATAATCCAACTCCCATATTTGTTTGATGATATTTAAGTATGATATATTCTCATAAATTGAATTCCTTTCCTTAGTACCAGAATCATGCATCACATCAACCACAAGTGTAACACCAATATTTTGTATGGTATTTACTTCATCATGTTCATTTGTATAGAATGTATAACCATTAATTACATTAACATCTTAAGATAATATAGACACACTTGGTCCTATGTCTATCCATCAATGTCATTCTGAAATTCAATCTGTATTTTCATTTGAATACATAAAAATATCAACTTTAAACTATCTTATAATGTGTATTTGATATCCATATTTTATACCTTAATGGATTCAAATTCCTAATAATTTCTTTGTGGGTTTAAAAGTATGAGGAAAACTCTAAAAAATAGACAAAATGTAAATGTGGGTCTGCTCTAGATCCTTAATATTGATTATGACAACATCTATTCTAGAAATTCCTTCATTAAAAATACACCCAGTGTGATGAGATTTTGGTAGACCAATTCTTTCCGCACCGGATAGGTATTCGGCATAGAATTTAACGGCTTCCTTAAGAATATATTGATCTGAAATACAACCATCTGGACAAATTCTATTTTTGACATACTAGTTCAAAATAATCATATATTGTTTAATGGGGGTACATCCATATATAATTTATAGAAACACATAGTCGAATATATCTCCCCATGTGAACCATCATGTAAACCATTATATCAAAGAATGATGGTGGGAAGAAGATTTCAAATTCACACAATATGACATTAATTTCATTTTCTATAGTTTCTAATTTCACCAGGTCTATAACTTTTCTACATATAGCTTTGAAAAAAGAAAAAAAACATGGTTAATATATGAAGGAAATTACTAAAAAATTCAACTCAAAGCAACATGAATTACATCTTATATCAAAACATGACAATCATGTGATTTCAAACCCTTCAAATTTAAATCATTATTTGACACAATATTATTGATATATGATGAATAACCCTCTAGAACCTTTATTTCATTCAAGAAGTTGAAAAGATCATGTCACTCCTACCTGGAAAGAGTGAAAGTAGTTGGAAGAAGAAAATTTTGATTTTCACCCTTCATTGGTGCCAACTCATCCAGTATTCCCATGCCAATCAAGTCCAACCTAGCCTTAATTCCATCATTTTTTTCAGGGTGCATTTAGTAAAGTGTCAATGACACTATCACCTACATTTTTTTCATCATGAATAACATGAGGAAAATATTTGACCCGGAAAAAATTCCAATATGGTCATTCGAAAAAATAATATATTTTTCCAACCCATTTTCTTAACGTTTTTAAAAAAAATGTTTAACAAAATTAGTGTTTATACCGTTTAATTTCTCAAATAATGGATTACCTATTAGTAGATATGATGTTATACATTCTTCTAAACCCCCATTGAATAATGTCTTCCAATATCGGTACTTAAGTTATCATGGTAGAAATATGTGATGTCCTAAAAACACAGTCTTCAATGAATGTTTCAACCTAATTGAATGTCTACCTTATTCACAAATGGGACACTCTTTATTTCATTTAATGTTATATCCTGAAAATTTTACATCAGCATAAAAGTCATTTATCATCCCATAAGACATGGTCCTCAACTTGAATTATTCATTTATATAATTATCATACAATGTAACACATGAATCTCACAATAATTTCAAATCTCTGATCAATAAAGAAAAATATACATTAATATAATTACCCAGTTTTTTTGGTTCTGATATAAGCATAGATAACATAATGTATTTTCATCTCATGCATAATCACAGTGGAAAGTTATAATTTTCTAACATAATCGTCCATGTACAATGAGTTCTTCTTTGAAAACCAAAAGGATTAAATCTATCTGTAGATAACATAGGTCAAAGTTTTCTTGGCTCATTTCCAAATTTAAGATACTCCTGATCAATTATATTACACTGAGAGGAGTCTACCAAGTGAAAAAGTTTCCAATATTTATTTCTAATATATGTGTTCCACAAAAATTTCCTTATAATATTCTTACATCCATATAGGCACCTAAACATTAGAGTTATTGGAAGGTACAATATAAATTTTGTAAGACTTGATTCATCTTTATAATATTGAGAAGCACCACAACTTGGGAATTATTTAAGTGATTTTTGATCCTTCAAAAATTGTATATAGTCATTTGTAAAATAAATTATTCTTTCAAATATCATACCCATCGAATATAGGATTCATCTAGCATCATATGTTCATATAGGGATCTCATTATCTTTCTAAGATCACATCATTCAATAGAGAAAGTAGTTCAGTAAAATTGTAATCACTCCATTCATTTCCATCTTTTAAATTATATAGATTTAGTATGAATGAAAATGTTGTATATTTAGTTTAACCAGCATACAATAACATCTTTCCACAAATATTTAACTTCTAAATAAAATTTGGACAATCGTGAAGTTCATCTTTAACTCTCATTTTCATTTCCTAAGTATGATATTTATCATCATTCACATCTATAATCACATCCTTGATACAATCTTCTTCATTGTCCATAATTTTTATCATATTAGATGATCCATAAAACACTGTTTCATCCTAGTTACTATCTATATTCTCATTTTCCAAATTTTTATTCCAACATTTATAATATCTATCAATTTTATGATAGATCAAGTTTTATTCCAACTCTTTTGGACTAGTTAGTCTTTAATAACAATAGTGTAAACATGGACACATGATTTGAGAGGGGAAATATTTATGATAATTTTCAATTTTGATGAATGCTTTCACCCCATATTTATACTATTTTTTATACAATTGGAATCCATTTATTCTATATTCATATCTATCCCATTTTATTTGGTAATATTAATATATAAAAAAATTAAATACATAAATAGGTCCCTTTATAATAAGGGAAACCCAACATTTGAATGTTTCAAATAATTTTTTCAAGATTTTAAGTAAATGGGTAATTTAATTTATGAAAATAATTACTCCACTAGTGGTAGGTGTTATGATTTGAAGTCATCGACAATGTTCACTGATACCTGGTATGGGATGACTAATATTAATACTAGTTCAAGAAACATAGCTGCATATCTAGAAGAGATGTGGAATGATTCTCATCAAAAAATGAACTAATAATTATTCATGAGATGAAGCTGATGAGAATGATAGTTATTATTTCATTTTGTTTCCTAAGAATTGTCCCCTTAGAAACTATAACCAAATCATAGAGAAGATTTAGTTTTGGAAGAGTCCCCTAATTTAAACCATACAGGTAATGTTGGGTGAAAATTAGGTTTAGGAGTTGTAATGGGGTTATACATTATTTCACCTCTTGTGAGAGTGAGGTCATGATAGATATCTTGTGGGTTGGATATTGTTATAGATGTTCCCTTTCCATAGAAAATATGACATAATATAAAATTTATAAAAGTATATAAATTTATAAATGAATAAAATTAGAAAAGTATGTAACCACCCTAGGATATATAAGTGTAAACTTGGAGTTTACCTAAATGTCATCAGGTGGTACGTAACAGTCATTTCCACTAATAAGTTATGATACATGAGATTAATTTTCATGACTCAAGGGAGATGCATAAGGTTCATTCCATTAAATATTTGAGGTGAATATTCGGCCACACCATGGATTGATGGTCACACAGTAATGGAAAAATTTAAAGGTTTATAAATATTAAAATATGATTGATATTTTAGATAAAAGATCATGGTGGATCTAATTATATTTGAGTATAATAGTTATTTTCATATATTAATAAATATTAAATTGATTTTCGGAATCATTAATAATGTTTGTTTCGAAAATTTAGTAAGATGTTACTTTATGAATTAACTTTTAAGTGAAATAAATTAACATTTAATTTAGTAAGATATTCCTTTGTCAATTAAATTTTCAATACATTCTTCATTAAACTTATTTCTTAGTTTCACGACCCTAGAAGGTTCATCAAAGACCTGTAAAAAATATTTAACAATGAATAAATTTGTTATTGTTTTTAATAAAAAATTAATATGAAATTACTTATAAGTTATAATTATTGTTAAATAATGTGATATTGCTCAAACAGTTCCACCATGAATTTGTAAATACCAAATACTTGAACCAAAAGGAAAAATAAAATAATGTATAAGATAAAAGGGAGGAAAGTCAATAAGACATTCAATTCCCATAATAAGTAAACAATTAAACAATTCATTCAGATCATTATAGATCCTATATTCCTTAGATATCACCCTATACCTTTTGGGTTTTGACCACATTGACACATCTTTACCCTTTGAGGGGCTATAGATTCATCATCAGATGATGTTTTAGACGATTCCTATGAAAGGCAGAATGTCCTAAATTTCCAAGACAAATCTCGATATTTTATTTCAGGATTAGAGTGGTGTCTATATTCAAAGTTAATAGATGAAAACTTATGCACCTCCATATATTAATTGAATATAAATACATTTGGATCCATTGATGAGAATGTTACATAGAGTTGTGAGAGGTAAAAAAATTTGTTTCTTTGTTGATGCATGTAATGGTATTTTCATCTTCCTGGTCCTATGGGGCTGTGAAACATCGATTTTTTCTTGTGTAGTAGAAAATTCTTCATCAGAGGCCATTCCAAATGAGATATATTTTTTTTCATTAAATCATTAAAATTTAATGGGATGTTCCACCCCATATTCTCAGAGAAATCATCTTTCCTTCATGATCCAATTCGATTCTCAACCTATAAAGGAATATCCTTCTCCTTAATCCTAGTCTTATTTTTCAATAAATATGGGGTATAATCTAGAGTGATGCCTAATGATTCCATTAATGAAAACTCCATCTAGGCATCATTGATATCCACATTGGCCACATTCTCTTTTTCATGCGTATCATAATTCAAAATTGAAAGAAACTTCATCTTTCTGGGTATAACCAACTGAAATCCATCATTATCAACCTACTTTTATTCCCCTTTATATTATTATAAAACAATGAATTATGCCTAATATCAAATCTAAATTCATCAATTTATTCCTTATAATTAGATTGATTCTACTCATCATCATTAGGCACTTTAGTCCATGATTTATTCAAACCCTCTGCACCACCAGATAATCCAGTAGCAGCCTCATTGAAGACCATAAAACCTCCACAATTTCCAGGCATTCTATATTACATGGTGTTCTTGAAAGAATCTATTTTTCCTTGGGTTAGAGGTATGTGTTGAGACATATTTTAATGGAACTACATAATAGTTCCATGGGAGGCAGTATTCACACTAGTTGTAACTTCTAGCATAGTTCCTTTCTTGACAGCCTCAGTAAAGGAGGATCCCCCTACAATATTATTGGCACACCATCATCCTTCTTGAAAACCTTCTTACATCACTTGGGCTTATGAAAGGGTAATTTCCTCTTACACTGATCATACACATGTCCTAATTTTTTATATTGATAAAATTGAAGGTTTCGAATGTGCATGTACCTGAGTGGTAGATGCCCTTGCTTGGCATCCAAAAGACCCAAGATCAAATATGGGTGGGGTGAATCTTTGTGGGAACGGTATAAGTTATTGTAACATGTATTTTGTAGTATTGTAGCGGAAAAAACAATTCATCCAATTTGGGTATTCAGGCCACCAGTTTGGGCCTATGGATCTTAAGGACTTCAAGCCAACAATGGACTTCAAGGAACAGACCCTTCAGGACACCAAAGGCTTTTGGGAGATAGGGTCTTTTGGACACTAGGCCTTCGAGCCATTAAGGACCAGGAAGTAGCCCATGCAGACCACATAGAATTAGGTCCCATAAGAGGATTCAGGGAAAAGTGTCATCCACCATAGTAGAGAAGAATAAGTGGGTATAACAATTTCCATCTATTCTAGGCACTGTACAGCTATGCACAGGGCAACGCTAGCTGATCATGCATGCAAGGTGGGGTTCTAGGAACCTACAAAAATGTATATTTTGAGAAGGGGTAGTTCCAAAGTGTATTCAGATCTTAGGCATTCAAAGGTCATATATTGGGTCTTTTGTTTATTGGGCTTTGAGTAATGTATAGGCATGTGCCTTTGGGTATATGGGTCATGTAAGGGTTCCCCTAAACCATTAAAATGAGGTTATCCAAAAATAAAAAAAAATATAATACCATCGACCTTTCGGAGGAGAAAATTGAAAGTTCCTGTGCCATTTCACAAAATAATTCCAAATGCATAAGCAACTGCCACAAAAATTGTACAACCACTCAACTAATGTGATATTAATTAGTAATCGATTTAAAAAAATAAGAAATTACTAATTTATTCTAATTATTATTAATTACAACAATAATAATAGTTTTTAATTATCTTAGTAATATATAATTATGATTAATGATTACTAATTATTCATAATTATTATTTAATAATATTTATGAATAAGGTTGGGCAAAAATCCCTCAAAGTATCATTGAAGCATTTTTGAGGTGATTGTGTTTGTTGACAAAGTGGACCAATGAGTAGTGATTGTTGACAAAGCAAAACAATGACATACAAATTTGTTGACAAAGAGGATTTCATGATGGAATGTCGTGTTCAAGAGCTGAGGTCAACGATCCATGTTTACTTCAAGAACGTCGACAAAAGGAATGGATGATCTGGAAGTGGTACAAAAGAACAGATACAAGGTGGTGCTGTTTTCCTGTGTTTGCCAAATTTTTGGGCCTCAAAATCGACAAATGAATAAAAGTGTTTTTGGCAAAGGACTTGCGCGCCGAGTACTTGGAGTATAGGAAACTTGTGCGCCATATGTTTTTCAAGATCAGAAGATCAAAATAGGGCTAAGGAAACAGGTTCTTACAAGTTTGGGTGTTGGTCGCGCAAGTGTCTAAAAGGAAAGAAGACTTGCGCGCCGAGACTTGTTCGCGCAGGTGACTTGCGTGCCGTTGCGCAGGGTGGTCAATTTGCCTATAAATACTGGACCACCCCTCTTCATTCTTCACCATAGTTCAATAATTTGAGAAATTAGAGCTCCCGTCGCGCAGTTGTGGTGGTCGCGTAAGTGGTGTGTGTGGTCGCGCAGGTAGAGTTGCGCGCCTGTGTGAGAAGTTGCGCACCGGTTGGCAGTTGCGCACCTGTATTGGTTTGGGCATAAAAGGAAGAGAGTTGCGCAAGTTTGAAGTTGGGGAATATTGTGTCATGAAAGTGTCTAAGGTGGACTTGCGCGCCAGTTGTGACTTACGCGCCAATACTTGCGCGCTGAGATAGACTTGCACCCCAAGTAAGGTTTATTTCCAGCAGTGATTTTCGGGCTACGTGGAAGCTGGAAGTTTTCCCGATACCTTCGGTGTAAAGAGAGATTAATCTACGGGTGAAAATTGGGCTGCAACAGAGCATCTACATACAGAGGAATATGCATTCCTTCATTCAAATGAAGAGACCTACATGTCTATAAACTGTGAGTGGATTCCTTCCAAGAGCAGTGAGAAAAGGAAGAGAAAGAAGGTGATCCTCTCCACCGGCATTGATCCAGAGAGGGAGAAACAGGGAGTGACCCTTGGGGAAGCAGTGAGCCAACCCTAAACATTGTAAAGGCAGTGATCCTAGGCGTAGAAGTGATCTACCCCGAACATTGTAATCCATAGCTAGTGAAGTTTAGTGGAATTGGTATGACCGGAAACTTGTCGGCGTATGCTCCTTTAACGTAGCCCTTTGTGGTGAACCAAGTAAAATTGATGTGTCATGTGCATGCTTTACTTTCTGTTTACTTTGTGCAACAGGAAAGAGACAGAAGAGTGTTTTGCTTAATAGTGAAACAAGATCAGAACGAGTATTAATTTTAAATTAGTCATACTCTGATTCACCCCCCCCCCCCTCTCAGGGTATTCAGCCTTGTGGACCTAACAAATAACAAATTATATGAATATATATTTATATATAATTCTATATATTTATTAATATATGAGAATATTTTATTATAAATATAATATTTATTTACTTATTTATTTACTATTTAAATATATTTATTAGAATTTTATAATTATTCAAATATATATTTATATATTAATCTATATATTTATTAAAAATTCTATATGTTTATTAATAATTTAGTATATTTTATTTTAAATATAATATATTTATTTATTATTTAGCTGAAGGAGGATAGTGGGGAGGGTGGGTGGCGACCAGCAGCTAGGAAGGGAGGAGAGGGAGGTCTCACTAGGAGGGGTGGTGGTGACATGGAGGGGTGATAGGTGGTGGTCGATAGCTAGGGAGTGGTGGGGGTCACTGATGACTGAGGCCGAAGCGCCGCTGCCTGTCGAGGCCAAACCACTACCACCGAAGGTGGAACCACCACTACCTCTAAGGTGAAACCACCACATACTGAGGCCGACACCACCACCTTATAAGGCTGAACTAACAACACCATAATAAAAAACCAAGAAACCAGTGAAAAAAATACAATAAGAAGTACAGATTTTTGAAACAGAAAATAAATCAGTATATATAGATTGTATTTAGAGAATATCAGTTTGTTTACAGCAGTTGTAGTAGCAAGGGAGGTTAGCTTCAATGAAAGAGATGGTGGTAGCGAAAGTAGGGTTCTGTGATAGTTTTTGACATGTGAGAGGAGATGGAGATTTAGGGTTCTTTGTATAGGAACACACAAGACTTATAGAAATGACTTCAAAAAATAATTGATAAAGATTAGTTTAATAGATGCTAAAAAAATTATTAACAAATCTAATCTTTATCATCACTTTTTTAGCACGAATGAATATTGGCCTTTATCAGCACCAAAAAAGCACTGATAAAACGAATCTTTATCAACGCGATAATTTTAGCACTAATAAAACTCATCTTTATCAACTCTAGAATTAAAGTGTTAATAAATATATAATCTTAATAATATATTTATTTATTTTTAATTATAATCATAAATGAATATATTTATAGATATTTGTTTATAATTATAAATATATTTATATATTTATATATTTATATATTTATATATTTATATATTTATATATTTATATATTTATATATTTATAAATTTATATATTTATATATTTACATATTTACATATTTATATATTTATTTATGTATATATATATCTATATGTATATTTGTATATTTGTATATTTATATATCTATATATCTATATATGATGAGGAGGAGAATGTGGCCTGTCAAAGATTCTCACTTTACTTTTTGATGGAAATTATGGATTTTCATTCATGGATTACTTGGATCATTGTTCTCTTGATGAATATTTCCTCATTAAAGTCTCTTTTAACTCCCATAGGAGTGTTGGTGCCATTTCAGAGACCTAAAGTGTAGGTCATTGAAGATCTGTTGTGATTGTTACTGGTATTTCCACTTTTAAGTATTTATCACTCTTTAGAGGATCTATTGCTAGTGTATTTTGGTGGAAAGGGAATGTTTTGCAAGTTAAGTCAAATCTAGATGAAGTTTTGTAGTGACCTGAAATTGGTAAGCACTCCATTTTCACTCATTTTATTTCTATAGGGGTTCGAGACCATGGAAAATTAGGGACTTGATTGGGAGGCGCTCAAACATCAAGGGTTTCGCAAATTGTAGGTGTGTTTTGTTGGGGTGTGGTCAATTTCACATCCTATTCCCTTATGAAGATCTAAAATTGAGATCATGGGTATTTGGTTCTACTAACCTCAAGTCAGGGATTTTTCACATTAGTGATTGAGAATAGAGTTTTAATCCATTGGAGTTAAGTAATAGGCATTTCCAATTGTGGGGCAGGTTATGTGGATTGAATTGGATCCTTTGGCAACCCAAAATTTTTTTTGATATTGGGGTTTCCGTAGGTATTTTGATTAAATTGGATAGAGAAATGAAATTGGTTAGGTTTTGCCAGTATTCCTGATTTTTATTAGATGTTGACTTGTCTTCCACCTCAGTTCATACAATTTTTATTTCCACTGATGTTGATGAGCTTGAATTGATGATTTAATTTGAGAATTTTCTCCAATTTTTCAAGGATTGCAAAATTATTGTACACGATATCCTATCATGAAAGCGATCTGTTGTTTGTGACTTCTTTTCTGTTCATGGACATTTGAATATTTCATGCTTTAAAAAATCCATGATTTTGGGGATAGCTGCTCATAGTGGTCCTTTCAACACTCAGTTGGATCATTTCTAGAATAGAGTATTTCCCAATCATGAGTACCGGTAGGGATAGTATCTTAACAATGAGGTTGGTAATAAATTTGTAGTGTAGTTAGAATTTTTGAATGGATATGTTCTTATTTATTTTTATGTTGAAGAGTGTGAAGAAGGGACCGAGAACATAGACAAAGATAAGCACTTCCATGATGTGTTGGATGTTGCAGATTTTCACTATTGTCCTTCTTCAAGTAATGCTGATCTTATGAGACAACATGAGGCCCAATCATGGACTGAAATTATTGAATCTACTAATGAAGTAAATGCCCGGGAGAGAGTTGATCAGTAGATCCTCTAAGAACAAATGATCATATAAAGAGACTCTAATGGTATTCAAAAAATGGATAAAAAGGCGCCTTTGCGCTCAAATCCTGGAGGTTCCACTCAAAATTTGGAGTTGGATGATGATGCGCTAAAGAAGGGGTTGTTTGAGGATGTTGGTTCTGTTGTCTTACCTATAAGTCCAAAATTGATCGATCCAAAAGATATTAGCAATAACAAAAATGGAAGATGGGGGTTCCCAATAGGACAATGTTGTGGAATGGCTGATGCAATCAATGAGGTAATGGGTAGTGTTGGAAATTGATCTAGGATGGTCACCCAAATAAAAGGTCAACAATTGATTGATGAAGAGGGTTTTCAAATGAACATCCCTTAGAAATCGAAATTTTAGGCTTCATCTACTCTACTCCAAATGCATGTTGACCATTTTGGTGACAATCCTATAAAAACTACTCCCCAATAGGTGGGGAATCCAATTGATAGCCCCTATTGCAGGAGTGCTAATGGCATTGAGAGGGTGGAGTGGTATTTTCGATCCCATTTTAAAAATCTAATGAAAAATGATTATGTTTCTTTTGAAAAGTCATATGATGAAGAATGTGATTCTGTATGGATTAAGAACTCCAACATCATCCTTTCAGAAGATCGGGAAGGTGAAAGGCATGTTGAAGGCCTTAGTAAACAATAAACTGATTAGTTTTTATTGCATCTTGAAGCCACAATCTCTCTAATAGAGCCAGAATTATTTGGATTCAATGATTATTTGATAGTTCAGATACCATTATTTAACATTGAAGATAGCTTTTGATCCAATTCAAAGATGGACTTTTTGAATTTATCTTGGAAATTTAAGACCTCTAGTATGCCAGATACTTAATCTAAGTCTTCATCAGATGAAGATCCGGAGTCCCTCATCCAATAAAGACTTCGCAGAGAGGTCAACATCCAAAGGGAAGAGGACAATATCCAAGGAATGTGGGATGAAGGGTGACCTACATGAACTGAATTTTTCTGATTGTTACTTTTCTTATGCGGGAACTTTGGCTTATTTGACCAACTCTCCATCTTGTATGTTTTTATTTCAATAATAAATTCGGATTCATGGATTTGGTTTCCAAATCCATGGTTGAGACTTTTTGAGTATATATCTATATATTTAAAAATGTTTTTACATATTTATTAATATATAATTATAAATATAATAAATATATTTATTATTTAAATATATTTATTTTAATTTCATAATTATTTCAATATATATATATATATTGAAATTATTATTATAAATAAATATATTTAAATATATATCTATATAATTATAAATATATCTATATAATCATATATATATTTATATAATTATATATATACTAGGTATTTAGGGGTATAATTACAATGAAGCTGAAAAACGCAACACACACTCACAACCCATTTATATAATTATATGTACATTTATATTTATATAAAAATATATATTTAATAATATATAAATATATATTTATAAAATTATAATAAACATATTTATTATTTAAATATGTTTATTATATTTTCTTAAATTTTTTAAATATATATTTATTTATTTCCATTATAATTAGAAATAAATATATTAATAAATATTTCGATATAATTATAAATATATTTATATAATTATATATATTTATATAATAATATATATTTATTAATACATATATATATATAATTATGATAAACATATTTATTATTTAAATACATTTACTATAATTGTATAATTATTTGAATATATATATATATATATTGAAACAGGTTCAGGACCAACCCCTTTCTTAAAAAGAGAAAGAAAAAACAGACATAAATCACTTTTTTACTCGGTTAAGGAAGACCCCATTACAAGCCCAAAGGCTTAGGGGCACACAACCTTAAGATCAGTGGCTCGAGAGCCCAATAGAACAAGCCCATTACAAAACACATGGATCAAAGGGGAAAAGAATGCCCAAAGACCCATGTGTAAGGTACATCAAAAGCCCAAGGCCCAACCACCAGAAGGTTACTACATCTCCAAGGGCATGGATAGAAGTTAGCCACATCTGATCTCTTGCAATGCCATGGCCCCCAACAAGAACCACACCGATGAAATCCCCAATACCATGAAAGCTAGCATTATGCCGAAGATCTTTCTGCACAGTATTGTTGACCTCCACCCTCGTCGTGACCGAAGGTCGCCGTTCCACCATCACAAGTGACACCACCACTGAAGAAACCTGATCCAAAGCCCCATGAGAGGATCTGTGCTAGATCTAACTCATCAATGTCAAAACATTCCATCTGCATTAGATCTACGACACCGCCATGATGAGAAAAACCCAGCAAGATGATGTTGTTGTGACAAACCATGGACAAATAGCCAAAAAAATAGGCTGGATCATATCATCTGAAATCCAAGTCTTTGACCTTTTTAAAACCTCAAATTCATCATTTCAAGACGAGTTAGATGAACTTCTCGGGCTGGAGAAGATCCTAAATTTCCAAGAAAGCTCCTGAAAGTCAAATTCCAAATTGGATTATAGGCCATCTTAAAGGTTTATAAAAATAAATTTTTTCACTTTTATATAATCTCTGAAACCAATGAAATTTTTCTCCATCATGGGAAAAAATATTGTCGAGTCGCAAAAAAATATCACTCTGCTACACTCTCGCTGAGGCCCGCAATAGGGCTTTCCCCTTCCTAATATTCCAAAATTGTGATATTAGAATTTTTTGTCCATGCAATAATTCTTTCATCATGTGAAGCCTTTCTAAAAGAGATATATTCATTCATCATGAGACTATTAAAGTGCGATAGATAGAACCACTCAGCACTCCCGTGATCATCATTACCCCTTTACTTTTTCAACCCACATTTTAGTTACGAGAGATTCATATTGTGCATCATGCAATTTAGGCATATGTAATTCAGATTTCTATGGTATAAACATTCAGAAACCCTCATCATCAACCACTATTTTCTTAACTTTAGACACATTCTTAGGTGTAGCCACTTGTGTATGCTCAATAAGGTATTGTGGTATTGTTCCTTTAACAACATCAAATGATTGCACATGTGAAACATCCTCTGAATGAACTTGAGCTCCCTGTTATTTACAATTATAATTATAAATACATTTTTTGATGAGTTTTTTATATAATTATAAATATATATATATTTATATTTCTATATTTCTATAAGTGTATATTATAAAATTATAATAAACATATTTATTATTTAAATATATTAATTATAAATTTATAATTATTTAATATATATAGGTATATATATATATATATTAAAGTTAGGGGAGAATACTCTTTTTTAAAACAAAGGACCACTTTTTTCAATGTAGAGGAGAATCATTACATGACCCAAAGGCCCATTGGGCATTAAATCCTATTACATAGCCTTGATGACTCATATATTTGGATCAAAGGCCCTTTAATGAATAGTACTACTATAGTACCCAGGATTGCTACATTACATACTACAATACCGACACCACTACGGTTCCTACTATAGTGACCTCTACTACTATAGTTCCCATTGTTTTATAGTTCCACCACTGCTATAGTTCCTCTACTATGCTGCTTCAGTAACTTGTGTCCAATGAGTTTTGAACCCCCCATATTTGATGTAGTAGGGTGCTTAACTCATATGAGAATTTATTTGGTAGCTTCACAGTATTTAGGTATTGACCTCAGAAGAGGTGTTTGATGTGGGAGATAGGGGATGGCCTCGTTTGGCCAGTCTATATAGTGATAGTGGCAGGGTTCTGCGATGCGAACCGAAAGATAGAGGAGGAGACGGGGTTGGTGGTAGATTGGCTCCAGGTGGTGGGGGATGGAGGCAGGTCTAGTTGGGATCTCTGATGCTGGCTAGGATCTAGGTGGAGGTATATGGAGGTGGAGACAGGTCCTTCTAGATCTCCAGTTGTAGATGGGCTCTGGGTGGTGGGAGATGGAGGTGGGTCCAATAGAGATGTTTGGTGGCGGCTAGGCTCCGGGCGGTGGGAGATAAAGGTGGTAACGACTTCATTGTGGGGTGGAGTGCCACTATAGAGAAGAGGGTGGTGACGATCAATGTTCCAAATATAATTGTGGCAATGGGCAATGGCCTAGATAGCGGCGAAGTGATCCCTCAGTGGTAATTAACAAAGCAAGCAGCAGGCAGAGAGTTGACGAACTCAAATGTGTGTGGGCCTATGGTCATGTGCATATCCAACTAGAATGGTGAAAGATAGAGGGTAATATAAAAGGTTATTTTGGCCATATATATGATAAATAAGAAAGTATAGATGGGTGGATTATCCCTTGGGGGCTATGATCTTCCTCTTTGGCTTTGTGGATGTGTGGCATGTGTGTGTTTTATTATAATTGTACCCCAAGTGATATAATATATTATAATATAAATATAATATCTAATCCATGATCTGACCCATTTTAGTATAATAATAAATATAATATATTTATTTATTATTTACTGAAATACTTTTTGATAGAGGGGGAGCCTCTCTCTCAAAGGTGGAGAGATTCTTTCTCTTATACAGGGAGTTTTCTCCGGCAACAAAGGGTTTAAAGACCATTTTTTTGGTCATTATGAGTTATTTTCATCTTGTGGTGGTGGGAATCATTGGATTGATTCATGATAGGCTTCTAGAATTATTCATGTGGATTACTTGAAGGAGATGTTTGGCGATGGGGACTTGGTGGGGGTGACTGGTGGATGTGGTTGGACAACGGAGGGGGGAGAGGTTCTGGCTTCCAATGTTTCCTTGAAAGAGGTGGTAGTTGGTGAACCAAACATCATATGGTTTTAGGGATATGGGACCCCAATGGAAGTAGTGATGTGTGTGATGTGACTTGGCCTGTGATGCAGGGCCCCACATGATGGTGGGAATGGACATCTGCCAGGTAGTGACTCTGAGAAGTAGAGGAGTTCCGCCTCGGGTGACAGGGATGTTGGCGAGTCAGTGATGGATTTAGGGTTTCAATGTAGTTTGACTGTGGGAAATCCTGGTGTGTTTTTGATCCCGATAGTGAGGAATCAGAGGTTGGATGATGATCACCATGGCTGAATGCATGGGACATTCGCTATGACGACACGGGGAAGCTGATCTATGTCAGTGGCCAGTGTTCGAGGGTTGCAAGAAGGATGTGGTTCAGAAATGTTTCAAGGAGTGGGACATTGTTTGATGAACTTGAGTGGGGAGCACGATGGAAACATGTATGGGATCCTAGTGGAGAGACCCTTCTCTCTGATGGGGCTGAATTTTCAGGTTGGAAATAAGCCAGCAGTCTTATCGTCTATCGATGTGGTGGTGGTGGCTAGCGGCGTCGTGATGGTGGTTGGCTGACCGTTGACTCTATTGGCATATGGGGATGTGTGTAATCATTGAGTAAACAATGGGGTGACATTAGGATGTTTTTTAGAGATGTATTTTGACGTTGTTTTGGCACAGGCTAGCTTGTGTTGGTAGTCATTGAAAATTTGGACGTGGGATGTTTTTTTGGGTGTCTTCAGGTCCCAATTATGTTTTAGACTTTGATTTAGTTCTTTTCTAGGAGGAGCTGATTGAGATGTTTGTGATTGGTAGTCCTATATACGCCACATGTATTGTAATGTTGTTCTGCACTTTTATTTTATCTAATAATTTTTAGGACCGATCTTGTGCTCAAGTCCTAAACTTTCTTGGTATATATTTATTATTTAAATATATTTATAATAATATTAAAGTTATAAATAAATATATTTAAATAGTATTTATATATAAAATTATGAAAATAAGATTCTTTTTTATTATAAGTTATATTATTTGTATTTATATATTACTTTAATATATATATATAAACTTATTGTAATGTAATTTTTTTTAAAAATATATAAATATATTTATTTATTTATAATTATAATTATAAATATATATATTTATAAATATTTGTATATATTTGTAAATATATTTATTTAATTATATATATATTTATATTTAATTATTTATAATTCAAATTATAAATTAATATATTTATAAATATTTGTATATAAATATTAATGTATTTATATAATTATATAAATTTATATAATTATATATAATTATATAATTATATATATGTATCTAATTATATATATGTATATATTTAAATATATTTATATAATTATATAATTATATATAATTATATATAAATTTATTAATATATAATTAAATATAATTATTTGTATAATAAACATACTTATTATTCAAATTTCTTAATTACAATTTTTTAATTATTTAAATATATATTTATTATAATTTTTTAATTATTTAAATATATATTTATTATAATTTTATAATTATTTAAATATATATTTTTATTTATAATTCTATAAATTCTTTTTTGTAAAACATTATATATATATATATATTGAATTATTAAAAAATATATATTTATATATTATATTTATATTAATTATAAACATGTGTTTTTTAATTAATGTATATAAATAAACATTATTTTTTTAATTTAAATAGTGTAATTTGCTTAATTTTTTTAATCATTGCTAATGAAATCATTAATAAAGGGTACACATTTATCAACACATTTTTTAGTGATGAAAAAACCTACCTTTGTCAACGTTTTTAACTAGTGATGATAAAAGATTTTATTTTATCAGTGCTTTCTATTTAGCACTGATAAATGTAGGCATTTCATTAGCACCGATATGTGGTAGTGCCTTCAACTCTATTTTACGGTGAATCTATGCACGCGACCCCACCATCCTCAATCCACAATATTGCCCAGCCAATTCTGTAAGATCCCAAACTTTTCTAGAGATTTCTCAAGCTCATTTATAGATTTTTTCCCTGGTATACAGTACCTTTCGTTTGAGTATTACATTGGGTTACATTTGGGTGAAAATCAGGAATTTTGAAGGAAATGGGAAAGTACACAGTTTTCCAAAACTGTAAGCCCCGGCCTAGTTAATTGTACAAACCCAAACAGAGGGGATTCACACAGTTGACACAGGGTTCTTCAAATGTTACACCCTGAATGGAGAAATTGTACACCACCCCTATAATAAGCACATAGTTAAGGCGCACAGTTGGGGGAAACCGTGCACCCATGTCCAGCAAACCATGCGATGGAATTTAATTAGCCTAAAAATTAGATTTTAATATCCCGAACCCCCTATTTTAACCCTGATTCGACCCCAAATCGTCCCAAATATAATTCTATCAATTTTAGAGGATCTTCGATGGATCCAAATCCCTCCTTACATCCATTATTGGGGAATCTAAAGGAGTATTCAAGATATGTACCTCCTAGGAATGTGTTTTCTCCCCATTTAGATGTATCTCGCTCTTTCTCTCATCTCCTTACATAAAAGAGAGATGTTTATCCATTGATGGTTCTAGATCTATATCTAGGTTTGATAGATCTTGATTCATTTAATCTTCAACATAGTTTTCAGATCTAGATCATATTCTTCATTGTGTTCTTGATCATTATGTTTGAAATTGGGGGTTATCTATTGGTGAGCCTTCGTCACCATTCATGAGTTAGGTTGTTTATAATTCAAATCCCAAAGTATTTATTACAATTATTTGTATGTAATTGTAGAATTTATATTATATATTTATAAATTTAGTTTCATATATTTAATTAATTAATTTGGTAAATTAATTAATTGAGAGTTATGTGAAGTTGGGGATATTGAGATTATAGATTTTGGAGATAATTAATTTTCAAATTCTTTCTAGAGATATATGCAACTATTTTCAATTGAGATAATTATTTATGGAAGTAATCATGGAATATTGATGAAATAAATTTAGATACTTAATTGTGGAATTAATTATTGAACATTGACGATATGAATTGAGATAATTAATTGTGGAATTAATTATGGGATATGGATTTTATGAAATTGGAATAATTAATTGTTGAATTAATTATGATATATTAAGATTGTGTGCATAAATAATAAATCAGTAAATTATTTATTGGATGTTGAAAGACTAATTAATTGTCGAATTAATTTATGGACTTGATGTGGTTAATTAATTGATGAATTAATTAATGTAATTGATGTGAACAACTAATTGGTGAATTAATTGAAGGGATTGAGTTATCTTAATTAATTAGTGAATTAATTAATGGGAACTATTGTGTTGATGCAATTTAATTAGTTAGATTAACTAATTGATGAATTAATTAATTGAGTAATGTGATTACTTAATTTTGAATTAAATAATGGGATTAATGGGATTAATTAATTGATGAATTAATTAATTGAGTAATTCGATTATTTAATTTTTAATTAAATAATGGGATTGATGTAATTAATTAATGGAGTAATGTGGTTATTTAATTATATAATTAAATAATGGGATTGATGATATTAATTAATTGATGATTCAACTAATGGAGTAATGTGATTATTTAATTGTTGAATTAAATAACGGGATTGATGTGATTAATTAATTGATATATTAATTAATGGAAGTAATGTGATTAATTAATTAAGGAATTAATTAATGGAATCAACGTGGAAAACTAACTGGATAATTAATTTAAGGAGTTGGATGTTATTAATTAATTATGGAATTAATTAATCGGATTGACGTGAGAAATTAGTTGGTAACTTAATTGAATGGATTCATGGGATTAATTAATTATTGAATTAGTTAATGAGATTGATGATATTAATTATTTGTTGAATTAAATAATGAGATTGATTGGAATAATTAATTTTTGAATAAATTATTGAATGTTGAATCATTAATTGGAATAATTAATTGTTGAATTAATTATTGAATATTGAATTGTGAATTGAATAATTAATTGTTGAATTAATTATGGGATAATGATATTGTGAATGGAATAATTAACTGTGTAATTTATTATGAAATATTGAGTTTCTGAATATTGATTAATTAATTCGTCAATTAATTAATTATATTGAGGTACTTAAATAATTGGGGAATTAATTAAGGGGATTGACGTGATGAGCTGATTATTGAATTAGTAATTATAATGAAGAGATTAATTAATTTTTGAATTCATTAATGTGATGATGTGAATATCCAATAATTGAATTTGATTAGTTAAATTTTGAATTAATTAATGGGTTGTTGTGATATATGTGAATTTTGATAATGAATGGTAACATGGACATCTATACATGATATTGTGATATTATGTCTTATTAAATGATGAATGGTAAAATGGATATTCAGCCAAGTATTATGAATGGTAACATGATCATTTAATTATGTGTTATAAAATGGTGAATGGTAACATGGACATTCATCTATTTATTTTGAATGGTAACATAATCATTTAATTATGTGTAATAAAATAGTGAATGGAAACATAGACATTCAACCATGTATTATGAATGGTAAAAAGATCATTCAATTATGTCTTATAAAATGGTGAATGGAAACATGGAAATTTGTCCAAGTATTATGAATGGTAACATGTGCATTCAATTATGTGTTATTAAATGGTGAACAGTATCAGGGACATTCAGCCAAGTATTATGAATGGTAACATGCTCATTCAATTATGTGGATAAATTGAAAATATTTGATAACGTAATTGCTAGTTATTTATGCATTTTACTTATTTCCTTATACAATTACAAACACTATTGTTGATTTGATTTGTTTTAGAAACAATTGGTGGTGGCTTACTGAGTTTTACATACACACTACTCGGGCTGTCGGATCAGTACCCGAATAGATTCCATGGTTGTAGGACAGGTTAAGTGAAAGGTTCCAACGTTAGATGGATGAATTGGGGGATGGAGGATAGATAAGGGAACCAGACATGGTCTGTGACCTACTTAGGAGTCGTCAGTATCTTTACTTTTAGTTTCTTTTGACACTTGGCACATACATTTTCATGACATACCTAGTTTTGCTCGTCTTTTGATCTTGGTATTGTTCTGTTTTTGGTTATATGTTATTCAGTTATTGTTTCCCTATTTTTCACTATGTATTACTCAGATAAAGAAAAAAGAGAGGGTATAGTATACCCATGACTAATATTATACCCTCTCCGCTAGTCGGTAGCATCTGGCATATAGGGAGGCGTGCCTGAGGTCATGTGGAGAATCGGACTAGGGCACTGGGGCATGTCACCCGAGCCAGGATGTTACAAAGTGGTTTCAGGGGCATTTTTCTTTTTTTTTCTTATATTTTTGGTAAGGTATATAGGATATTAATAAGATTCGGGCCTTTTTTATGAGCTCATTCATGGGAGTATCTTGCCCATGTAAGGGGGAGAAACCATGTACCTAGGGTGGGAATGTTGATATTGGTATTTTATGTTACTGTTTAATGATATTTCACCTCGGGGGACACACTTGTTGTGTGATGGGATTATTGTTTCTGAGATTTTTTGAGTTTCTACTTATGGACCATTATGGGCAAAGTTTTAGTTTCATGCATCATTTTAGGCAATCGTGATTATTGTAACATTCATCATTTTAGATATGCATAGGAAAATATGTTTAGGGTTAGTTGTTGAATAAGAACTATTTTCCCTTTCTTGTGAAATTGAATTGACAAAGGTGTCTATTGTGTAATTAAGAATGATTTTAAAATGATTCAAGATGAGAATAAATGGATGTCTAATGAGAAAATTGAATATTAAGAATGTATTTACACTTTTTTAACCATAACCTAGGTGTAGGATGGTTCATGGTAGTGATAGTGCCTCATTTTTTACTGAGTGGAGGGAAAAGGGGGAAATACTTGTTATGTTTTTATGTAAGTCCCAATTATTAACTATGTTAATCTTGTGAAATTAGAATCATTTGTGTAGTTTATTTTTCCATTATCATGGGTTGTTTGGGTAGTGATAAATCCCTAGTTTGAGAACTCAGTTATAGGTTGTGTGAGGGAACATTTGGTTTTGGATCGGTGTGTTGAGATGTAGGCAAGCATGTAATCCCAAGACATTCGAGAGGTTAAGGTGTTTTTGTAGTGTAAGGTGACATCGGTGATGGAGGAACTATGGCGGTACTCACTGATGAATTCTTATTATATTGTTAATTAGTTATGATCATGTCCCCAACCTTGAAATCATCTCAGGATTGTTGAGAAAGATCTAGATTTATTCCTATCTATCTAAATGTGTTTTGATTGGATATTCGGCCCCCTAGAGGTTGTTTTTATGAAGTGTTTTATGTGGAGATGGATGGTGGGAGGTACGCTGTCTATAATTTATATATGATGAACCTATAAGAAACGTGTTTAAATTCTTCAAGTAATGTCCCAGTGGGTCTTGGAGGTGGTGGATGTATGTAAGTTCCAAGTGGTTTTTGAAGACACAAATGAGTTACACTATTATATGGTGTTCTTGTAGTTGTTGGACTTGGTGAGTGGGGAAATACATCATGTATGTTGTGGCAGTTGAGCTTGAGACCAATTCTTCCTTTGAGGAGCATTTGACACACTTGTTAGATCACAGTGAGAAAGTGTAACAGGGAAAGAATGTACTAATAGTTCATTTGTTATGGGAACATTGAAGGATTTAGGAGGAATCTTGGGGGAGAGAAGAGAATAATATGGGAAAGTGGACGGATATTTTTGACTCAAAATCTTAGGGATTCTTGGGAGTATAGCTCGAGGACGTGTTTTTATAAGGTGGGGAGATTATAAGAACCCAATATTTTATATAGATGTCTAGGGCTCATTTACAGGTACTCTTTTAACTTTTACTGAGTAACTTTTATTTGGGTTTTACCATAGGTAATGTTTGGGAGAGATTTTTAATTTTTAAGGAAAATGGAAAGTGCATGATTGATGCACAATTTTCCCAAACTATGTGCCCCAGTCCAGCTAACTGTGTGAACCCGAAAAGAGTGGATTTTCATAGATAGTGCACAGTTTTTAAAACCATGCACCCTAATAGGAGAAACCATGCACCCCTCCGAAGAGGTGCATGATTAAGTTTCACGGTTAAGAGAAACTTTTCACCCCTATCCAACAAACCATGAACAAGAATTTAATTAGACTATAAATTCGATTTTAATTTCCCAAACCCCATATTTTAACATTTATTTGACCATAACTCATCCCAAATAAAATTCTCTCGATTTTGGAGGCTTCTCGATGGATGAAAAGCCCGAAAAACCTATATTCTTGGTTAATCAAATGGAGGATTTAAGATATGCACCTCTTGGGTATATATTCTCTCCCCATTTAGATCTATCTCTATATTCTTCTCCTCTCATTATATAATGGAAAGATGTTTATCCATTGTTGTTTCTAGATCTAGATCTAGGTTTGTTATATATTGATTCATTTAATCTTAGATCTAGGTTTTGGATCAAGATTGTGTTCTTCCTCACGTTCTTAATCGTTCTATTTGAAATTGTGGATTTTTTCATTGGCAAGTGTTTGTCACTTTTCTTAAGGTAGATGGTCTATAATTAGAATCCCAAATCCTTTATTCAAATTATGTGTATGAAATTTTATAATTTATATTAGATATTTATAAACTATGTTTATTAGATTTAATTAATTAATTTGGTGAATTAATTAATTGATAGATATGTGATGTAGGGGATATTGCGATTATAGATTTTGGAGATAATTAATTGTTGAATTAATTATAAAGATATTCAAATGTTATGAATTTAGATAATTAATTATGGAATTAGCTATACAATATTGATGTCATGAATTGAGATAATTAATTTTGGAATTAATTATGGGGTATTAAAATTTTGAATTGATATAAATAATTGTGAATTAATTATCGGATATGGATGTTATGATATTGGAATAATTAATTGTTGAATTAGTTGTGAGATATTGATATTGTGTGTATAAATAAATAATTGGTGAATTAATTATGGGTAATTGAAGGTCTAATTAATTGTTGAATTAATTTATGGACTTGATGTAGTTGATTAATCGATGAATTAATTAATGGAATTGATGTGGACAATTAATCATTAAATTAATTAAAGGGACTCAGTTAGGTTAATTAATTGGTGAATTAATTAACATGGATTGTTGTGTTAATGAAATTGAATGAGGTTGTTTAATTAATCATTGAAATAATTAATGGGTATTATTGTGTTGATGCAATTTAATGCATTAGATTAATTAATTTATGAATTAATTAATGGAGTAATGCGATTATTTACTTGTGAATTAAATAATGGGATTGATGGGATTAATTAATTTACGATTTAATTAATAGAGCAATGTGATTATTTAATTCTGAATTAAATAATGGGATTGATGGGATTAATTAATTGATAAATTTATTAATAGACTAACGTGATTATTTAATTATCTAATTAAATAATGTGATTGAGGGGACTAATTAATTGATGTATTAATCAATAGAGTAATGCGATTATTTAAGTGTTGAATCAAATAATGGGATTGATGTGATTAATTAATTGATGAATTAATTAATATAATTAATTTGATTAATTAATTATGGAATTAATTAATATAGTCAACATGAATAATTAATTATAGAATTAATAAAAGGAGTTATATGTGATTAATTAATTATGGAATTAAGTAATGAGATTGATGTGAGCAATTAATCGGGAAATCAATTGAATGGATTGATGAGATTAATTAATTGTTGAATTAATTAATAAGATTGAATGGATTAATTAATTTTTCAATTAATTAATGAGATTGATTTGGATAATTAATTATTAAATAAATTATTGAATGTTGAATCATTAATTTGAATAATTAATTATTTAATTGATTATTGAATATTGAATTGCGAATTGAATAATTAATTTTTGAATTAATTATGGGATAATGAGATAGTGAACAAAATAATTATTTGTTTAATTAACTATGAAATATTGAGTTTGTGAATTTTGATTAATTAATTGGTGAGTTATTTAATGGTATTTATGTGCTTAATTAATTGTATAGTTAATTAAGAGGATTGATGTGATGAGATAATTCTTTAATTAGTAATGAGAATGAGAAGATTAATTAATTGTAGAATTAATAAATGGGATGATGTGAATATCCAATTGTTGAATTTTATTGATTAATGTGTTGTTGTGATATATGTGAATTGTGATAATGAATGGTAACATGGACATTCATATGTGATATTATGATATTATGTATTATTAAATTGTGAATGATAACATGTACATTCTGCTAAGTATTATGAATAGTAACATTCTCATTTAATTATGTGTCATAAAATATGGAATGGTAACATGGACATTCAGCCAAATATTATGAATGGTAACATGATCATTTAATTATGTGTTATTAAATGGTGAATGATAACATGGACATTCGGCTAGGTATTATGAATGGTAACCCACTAATTCAATTTTGTGTTATAAAATGGTGAATGGTAACATGGACATTCAGCCAAGTATTATAAATGGTAACATGCACATTCAATTTTGTGTTTTTAAATGGTTAATGGTAACAAGGACAATCGGAAAAGTATTATGAATGGTAACTTGCTCATAAAATTATGTGGTTAAATAGAGAATATTTGATAATGTGGTAGTTTTTTGTTTGTGCATTCTACTTATTTCTTTATACAACTACATACACAATTATTGACAGGATTTTTTTATACACTTTTGATTGTGGCCTACTGAGTTGTACTCACACCCTACTTGGGTTACCTGATCGGTACCCGAATAGATTTCATGGTTGCAGGAAAATTTAGAGGAAAATGCATGATGTTGGATGGTTGAATTGGGGGATAGAGCATGGATGATGGAACCAGACATGGTGTGAGTCATACTTGGGAGTTTTTCGTGTATTTACTTTTTATTTTCATTTGAAACTTGACACATATAATAGAATGACATATTTAAATTTTAGTTTTGATATTGTATCTCCAGTTTGGGTCATCTTGTGATCTTAGTACTGTTCTGTTTCTGGTTATATGTTATTCGGTTATTGTTTCATTATTTTTTGTGGGTGTATTACTCTGATAATGATATAAATAGTGTATATTCTCCCCATGAAGGATATAGACTCTCACTGCTAGTCAACAACCTTTGGTGTATGAAGATCCATACTTGAGGTCATGTGGAAAACCGGCTCGAGGCATCGAGTGTGGAATAGAGTCCAAGACGATACAAATCTACACACGCATTGCCTACATGAGAATTTGAACCAACAACCTATAATGTTATACACAAAGACCTGACCAACTCACCTATTCCAATAATGAATATAAAATTTTATTATTTTATATATATATATATATAAATAGATTTCGGTATTTAAAAATTAATATTATATATATAATTTTATATATTAAAATATATATTTTTATATTTTATGTTTTATGTTTATATATATATATATATATTTATTTATTTATTTATTTATTTAACATATATGTTTATATTATATTTATATATATGTTTATATATATATGTATATATGTATATATGTATATATTTGATATATATATATTATATGTGTGTGTGTATAAATACATGTTTATATATGCGTGTGTGTGTGTGTGTGTAATTATATATGTGTATGTATATATATAGTTATAATCATAATTATTTATATATAATTATAATTATATATATATATATCCACATTTTAAAACACTGGTATAAATGTCACTAAAATGGCCATATTTTCTAAAAAATGTGACTAAATTTAAATTATATGTGTGTTTAAATATATATATATATATATATATATATATATATATATTTATATATGTGTGTCTGTGTTTATATATATTAATATATATATATATATATATTTACATTAACACAGGGAAATGATTTATATGAATATATAAATTTTTATCAACGTTTCCTAAAAATGTCACTACATTAGCAATGTTTCATGAAAACATCACTAATTTAGCGTTTTTTTTTTGAGAAACGTCATTAAATTATAGTTTTTTTATAGCGTGACTCCATAAATTGGGAATTATTTCCCATGTAACAGAACCCTTGTTCGTTTGATGGGACCCTATTAGGTTTCCCTTATCTTTACATGCTTTAGTTTTTAACCCCTTGGGGGTTTGCTTGTGATAATAGGGATGGTTATTTAAAGTGTCTAAAACCACTCATATGGTATTTCATATAAGTGTATGGTGGCATCATACTTAACTGATCCCCCTTTAATTAACAATGAACTACTTTAGGCTTTTTATCATTATTTGAAATGATATATTTGCAAATTAAAATTCCAATTACAACCTAAATATATTTTTCCTCTATAACATTGAACTGACACTATCTTTAACAAATCTAGCTATGAGAACTTATAAATGAAAAAATGATGTTAAAAAGGTAATTATGAGAATATTGCCTAAAAGTTATATGACCTGTTAACTAAGTAAAGAGTCTGGTACAATTTTCTTTATAACTAGTACATGACCTTTATATCTGACGTTATTTAATGTTTATAATAAATTTGGAGTTATAAAATATTTCAAATAAATAATATTATTGATTTTTATTAGGAAGAAACCATGAGAAATGGTTGTTTTCAATTTTCCCATATTTAATGCATTGGAAATTAACTGGTACATTGCTCATGGATCTCAGTTTCCTTTTTATTTTATGATGGAATTAAATGATAGGTGGTAGAGCCTAATGAACTCTTAGGTGTGACTCTAGTTTAAAATTTTATTACCTATGCTAAAAATTAGGTGTTATCCTATTATTGTAGCGCCCTTGGAGATGGGAAATTGGTATAATCTTGATCTGAAATCCTAGGAATGTTAAGTATTTTTCTTTGACCGTTTGAGTCTGGTTGGACTCTTAGATTATGAAAATAAACCCCTGGGTGGGTGGGTGGTTGTCTGGTAAGTGAACATTGAGGGGGGTATTACCACATGAGGATATCTAGTGAGTTTCATCTCCTTATCCTTTTTATATTTATATCATGACCCTCCAGGGAGCATTTTCTTATAAGGATTCTCCGAGTTAATCAATACCTAGAAGTATGATGCTTGGAAGGTGATGTATGCTTGGAAGGTGATGTCATTACATCTTTTCTAATAGGTTTTGACCCATATGGTTCGATGGTATTTTTACCTACCTTAAGTTTTGTCAACTTAGAGAGATTTTTTGTGCGTATTTAATGTCATGTAATAAAGCCCATTAATTGGGATATGGTTCTTGTGTGAGTGACCTTAGGGCCAGGTGGATGGACCAAGTGGCCCAGTATTGAAACTTGATCGATAGGGCTAGGTTGATGGTCCTAGTTTCCTAGTTTTGAAACTAGATCAGTATGGCTTGGTGGGAGACCTAGAGGCCCTTATTTATGACTTAGATCCGGGTGAGTTAGTGACATTATTTTGATTTAGGTGACCTTCATGAATGTTTGGCCTTAGTTTATAGTTTATTTTGAGGCGATAAGTTTAGTTATATACTTATTTAGAATTTGAGGCGCATAAGGTGATCGAGTTTTTGTAAAATAGGCATGGTGATACCTAGGTTTTTCAAGGAAGAACCTAGGGTGATGAATATAGAAACTGGATTTGATGGGTAGGATTGCTTGGGTGCATATCCCAGTTTACCAATGGTTGTGCAGTTGACTCATTAATTACAAAAATGATGTCATGAGTCGGGTGTCATTCAATAAACCAGGGATGGTGGGTGCCCTATTTTGAAATGGAGTCCCAAGATATCTCTTAGAATGTTAAGAACTAAAATGTCATGCAGCATGGTTAGCATGACCTTGTTAATGTATGACTCGTGGGAGCATGATTCAATTCTTGAATCAGGTGGTATAGAAGTGCACAATCATTATGCATGGTGAGTTTAGTTCATACCAGTTGTGCATTGTAACTATTTGTATAGAATATCAATGAGTGAATAGGTATAGAACAAGGATTGATGGTTTCGAATGTGATGCATATATGCATGATGACCAAATGATTTGTGTAAATTTAAAGGTAGTCCCCCTGTAATGAGGGATCATTTGGAATCAAACTAACTGTCATGAGATGATTGACCCATGTTTTGATCCCATTCATGTATGGTCGGAAGATGTGGTGTCATGAGTTTTTAAAAGTAATGTAAGTCCTATTTTATGCGATCATGGCTTTGGGAGAAAAATATGTGATTATATATGATATGTTAGAATAATCTTAGTTTAGAAGTGATAATACCCCATATCTTGACATCATCCATAGTACATTGTGAGAGCGTCGTCTATACATCAAGCTACCTAAATATCTTTCTGTTTTGATGGTTGGACTCCTTAGGAGTTCTTCTCAATGAGTGGTTTAAGGTAATCAATAAGGTGTGGAGTGAACCTTTGTTTTTTAGGGTGGTTACCCTCATTTTAAATTTGAAATTTGAAGCATGTCATGGGAACCATTCTTGAGAAGCAAGAATAGGTGACAGGTGATGTTTACGTTAGCACTCAGTAGTGAGTGGGTTCTTATCCATGCTATGTTGTTATATCTAAAGATGGATGTAGCATAGTCTATGGTAATTAGAAATATTTTTTTTAATACGATATCAGGGATCCTCTTATGATAGGAAGTGGGATTTTATTCATAATTTGATGACCCTTATGCGGGGAAGGGTCTTGACTATGCGGGGCCGGCTATTGGATGATTATTTTCCTCCTCGATGTCGTTGGATAATGGGACATGGTATGTATATATTTCTCAATAAATTCAAGGAACAAGATCATGGGATGTAAAGTAATTATATTGGTTATTTTATTCCTTAATTTGTTCATGTACCTTGATCTCTAGTTAGGCATGGATTTTCTTGAGTGACACCTAGATTCATGAGTATGAATGCATTTGACAAACTCATTGACACCAGCTAATTCTTTGACTCCATCATTTGGTGAGATACCACCTCTGGGCTTGGTCAGTGATTTGGATGTGTGGGAATCTCAACTATGTATTGACATTTCATTCATTAACTCTGGAGTATGGACTACCTTGGATGAGATACTTGGACTCAAGTAGTTGATATTGAGGTTCCCCGGACTTACAGTCCGACTCGGTTGATGGTTAGAGTGTGATGGTCATAGTATGTTGGATCTATAATGCACTAGTGTTTGTGTAGTGACACATTAATGGAAATTATAAACAAAATGTTTTTCCAAGAGGCATCATAGGGAGTTGGTTATGAGCTTTTGTGAGTGTGCTCATGTTCAGTGTAATGTTTGGACGAGGCCTTTTAAGGAAAATCTATCATAACCAAGTTAATTTGGGTCGATTGGAACATGATGGTTTGGATAAAATCAAGGACTAATATTAGTATCCTCATGTATTATTGGGAAACAAATTATTAATCATGCTAAGAGTTTCTCCATGATTCTCAGGACATGCTTCTGTAGTCAATTCCAACGGTGGAAGTATTGTGACTTTAAATTGGCCTTTTAAAGCTAAAAACTACGGTGTAAAGCATCATAGGTCAATTAATGAAGGAGATGACAATGTGATCATGTCTTAGGATGGATAGTTTTTATCAATAACCATCTTGATATTTTATCATTGTTTATGATCATTTTCTGGACTTCTAGTTGTTTAGGTACCTTATGCTTAAAGTAGCACTTGGAGGTGCATTTGGAATTTAAAAACAAAACGAGACCATTTGAATAAGAAGACTAAAAACAAGTACGAAAGGTATTTTATTATTATTGACACCAAGAATTATCAGGGACGATAGTTTTTAATGTTGGTATGTTGTAATATCTCGTGTTTTGGGGTGGGTTAAAATTCTAAGGGAATTTGAGTTTCTCATTTGGTGGATAAATTAAATGAAAAATGTTATCCGGAACATAATTATTATAGTTTTAATGCTTTAAAGTGTTCTAGTTAGATTTATTTTAATGACCTAAATTTATGTTGAGGGTTTGGATGAGTTTTAGGAGATTTGGGATTTGAATGACAAGTTTTGAAGAAATCGATAGGGGAGCATGGTTATGGATAACCGTGAAGCCCAAACATATGGATTATTTATAAAGGCACAATGGTTTTGGAACCATGTAGTACCCTAGGGAAACCATGTGAATTTGTATATTTTTAGCAACTGTATGCCAAACGTTTGGTGCTACTTTCTTATCCTTTCAGCCCATACCATGTGGCCTATTTATAAAGGCACACAGTTTTTTGGAACCATGTAGTACCCTAGGAGAAACAATGTGATTTAGTATAGATTTAAAAGAAAAATAGAACATTATTGGAGCATGATTTGCCAAAAAGTGTGCTAAAACTGTGTGGGTAGGTGTGTTCTAGGAAAGTAGCAGCAACGGTTGGCATACAGTTGCAAAACCATATGAGGCAACCATGTAGATGGGAGGTGATTCAGATATATTCACAACACGGTTGACACTTGGTTTTCCGTACCAATTAGACTAATCATGAACCTCTTAAAATTGAAAAAAATTGTAATTTTCCCTTCCAAAAGTAAAAGGGGTATCTCCACTTTTCTCCTCCCATTTACACCAACATCTCCCCAACACGCACCTCCTCCCTCTCCTCTTTCATGTGTGGTTCTTCTCTTCTTGGTCCAATTCAATTTTTTTTCATAATGTTGGAAGCCTATAGGTGAGGCTAAGACTCCTCTTACCTTCTTTTTCTGTTTTCTTCTCCATATTAGATGTTATTTCTAGGCAAGCTCATATACCCTATTTTTTGGGAGATTGTGTTATCTCTTGATTTCTATTGTTTCAAATCTAATCAGACCCCAATAATGGATGGGTGAAGCCTCCTTGGTATGAGGTGGGTGATATATGACTTTTAACTCAAAGTATCAATTTTTATAAAGTTGTGTCATTGTGTTTTATGACATAATTTCTATGAATTTTCTCTAAAATATGAGAATGCCTTAAATTGAACACTATTATAATATCTTTGATTCCATATAGACAAATTGACATGGTTGTTGATTGAAGACCCCAACTCTAACTACCACTTAAGGTGGGTTCAATTAAATGTGAATATTCATCACACTTTCTTTAAAACTAATAAACTCAATCAGTGTGTTTGGGTTTTCAATTATAGTATGATAGACCTAAATGGAAATATGTATTTTTGGAGGGAAAGGAAATACACTTGGACCCTATATTTACTTTTTAGTCATATAAAATAAATGATAAATTAGATTGATTAAATGACATGGATCACTTTCCTTTTCCCCTTGTATTCCAATTTGAAATCAGGATGGCTATTTCATTAAAATAATGGATAAATTAATTAAATGAATTTATAAATTGTTAATATCATCCTAATTCCCTTATTCATTCTAAACGAATAGTAATAAATTATAAATTTCAAGTATTATTCCATGGAATTTCTATCAATTGTTAGTTAGTTGGATAACAGAATGAAATTAAAAATGGAGTGGAGAATTGATATATGATGATTTGAATTTGTCCTTGAATTATGAAAATGCATGGATATTCCCATGTCCTATGATTAGTTATAAAATGAAATGTTCCTACATATTATGTTACACCATGAAATATATGTATATTCCTAATATGGAATTTCTTGGATGGGTTCATAGGTTAAATGATATTATGTTACAACTTTAGTGATACATGGATTCCTGACAAGGAATTCCTTAGGCATGTTCATAGGTTAAATGAAATTGTATTGTGCCTTGAGTGATACATGGATTCCTGATATATAATTACTTGGAAAGGATCATAGGTTTAATGAAATTATGTATGCTTCGAGTGATTATTGGATTCCTGATATGAAATTCCATATAGTAGCTCATAAGTTTAATGAAATTATAGCAAGCCTTTGGAGATAATTGGATTCCAAATATAGAATTCATTGGATGGGCTCACATGTCAAATTTTATTATATGATTCTTGATTAATATTTAGTTTACCCTTAAATAATAAATCTTAATGATCATAAAACTTATTGAACCTTATATGATCTTAATTATATAAGGATGTCTTTGCAACACCGTGGGTCTCACGTGACTAGTTATACACATGGATACTTGGGCTTATAGATAAGGACCTTATTTTTACATTAATTTCCTTATATTTATAGAACTAAAGTTAGGCTAAATTAGTTAAAGCTAATTTGGAGTCCCATGAAGAGTTTAAGCCCAAAATGGTTAAAAATTTACTTTACTAATTTACTATTGATATACCAGTACATTGCTTCATTTTAAATTTAGAGACTAGATTTTCATTAGAAATCATTAATAGTGACCAAATGAGTTCTACTCAGACCCTATTTGGACAGTCATTTGATACCCAAATAGATCTCATGCATGAAGGTATGGATCAAGGTTTTCACCCATATTTGGATTATTCTATACTATGATAGAGTATGGGAGTAAAGGACTGATCTACTACTTGTGATGCTAGTGGAGTTTAGCTACTAGTCTTTTTTTGAATTTTTCATAACATGTATTGTATTGTATACGTGTTACCAATTATTTATAATATTTTATTATCATTAACATCTATATATGATACTGGTTTTGGATTCTAGTAGTTTATTATTTTTGGGGTGATTTAATTCAACTGTTTTTCATTTTTTTATGCTTTTGATATCCTTATTAATGATCTAGAGGGTACAGTTTCCTCACTGTACCACCTTTAGATCCTCATTGCTGTCGGTAGAGTCTAGTGTACAGGGAGGTGTTCCAAACCCCAAATTTTGGTGTAATTCCATGGTTAGATCACCAACCGCTGCACCAAACATCTACTCTCACCCTAAGGATCAACACACCTCTGATTTGACTCACAGTAAAGTCACACCAAGACCACCTTGAAATTGATTCCAATGAAATAAATCCAACCTAACATTATGTTTGAAATTAAAATATGTTATTACCTAAGGAACAAGTTATCAGTGGATATTACCACATGTTGGAATCATGTTCCACCTCAATCGTACATTGATTGATCTCACCACCTTCTCGACCCTTCTAACATGTAAGTCAATTTCCTATGATTGATATGATGTCCCCCACCATAAGATGATCATTATCATCACACGGTAAACTAAAAACCCAATATGCATTACCCATGATCTTTACATTACTGAATACAAAGACTATACATGGTCCTTCAGCTCATACATGAGTGGAAGCACCAAACACTAACTACTGCTCATTCATGATCCACCAAGAATGACATTCTCTAAATTTAACAATCCACTCGCAATGTGGATTACACCCTCTAGTGTTCGATGATATAGTACCCAGAACTTGGATTCCCTTATACCTCTCGTTGTACACCGACCTCAATGGGTCCCAACACCATGCATGTGTGTGTATCTTTTCCCAAGAAAAACTCTCCCTTTACATTACCCTTGACACTTCTATCCTGGTTCATCCTGAGTTGACTATTCCATGATATGTTGGTTTTTTTTCAATGTCACCACCCAAAATTTTGGGAGGTCTCCCATCATAATGAACTTTATGTTTCCACCCTCATGAGTGATTCAACAGTTAACCACCACCACAACACTACATGTGAAAAATACTGAGTTGTTAAATGGAAAGACTATGTTTGATAACAAACAAGATACACAACACCAAGCTTAAAAGAAAAACTAAATATTGATTATGTCTTAATTAAAAAAATATAAATTATTATGTTAAATTTTGAAATCAATTTACTTGATTAAAACATTATATAAAAATTAGTAAATACTAAATATCAAAGTAGTGGATTTTTTATAGTTTAAAACAAATTTAGTTTTAAAGAATAAAAATAAAATAAATAACACATCATAAATTAATGCAAGAGGTTCAGTGTGAAGTAGACACATAATACTCTCTACTTGAAATTCACCTGCTTATAATAAGATTATATAAAATAATCTTTAATCCACAACTCGGATCATCTGTACAACAACAATGTTATCTAGGTCACAGAGGACCGCTCCCATAAAACTCATAGGAATAAACAAAGACATGACATGCATGACCTCTTCCACAACACCAAGGGAAAATTGGTAAAGAGACTGTAATAAGATATCATGTATCTTCCAGATAAAGTTCAAAACATAGTATATGTGTGAAAACAGAGTAAGCACGCACTGCTCGTAATGTAAATAAAATAAAAAAACTGATAAAATAAAAGATGTAATGAAGGAATGTTTATTTCTCTGATAATATTAGTTTACTGTGACTAATTGATAATATATTTAGTGGTAGATCTATTTGAGCTTCTAAAATTGATTTTAGAACTGAGTTCCATAAACTCTTTTTTACTCTGAGCTCTGATCTTTCACATTTTTGTGAAGACATGAGGCATCATGTGAGCTCTGATCAAGTGGAATTCTTCAAGTTCTTCAATGTTTTCTTATCTCACTTTTCCTGTGTGTGTATTTCTCTCTGTGTACACATGTTTTTTATCTATCACTTATCTACTACTTCTCATGAGTCTACTTCATATTTTAACAGCAGTATCAACAAGGAGAATTAACTAAATCCTCTGATCCTCATACTACACATCTGACATGAACTTTAATGCATCTCTTCAAATCCATTAAGAAAAATCTTTAAAATAAGTTTTTGCATTAAATTATATAATATTTTTGTTATAAATATTTAATTCAAAGTAAACAAATTAGTTGTGGTGAGTCTTTTTGAATGGTGAGACAATCTGGCAGTGTGTTAGTTTGGCGGTGACATAATTTGGTGATGAGTCAGGCCAAAGGTGACTCATCCAAGTAGAAGTTCATTCCAACACTTTATCAAATTTCAATTCTAATGTAATTTAATCTTCAATGGTGACTCTTATTTGATAGTAGGTCATTGTGACACATAGCCAATTTTTTTTCTGGCGGTGACTCGTCTCTAGTGGTAAGTGTATAACAACCCTTGTCTTTATTTCACATTAATAAATGATTTATTACATAATAATACACATAATAAAAGTATAATTATTTATAATTATTTTGTATTCTGGAATTAGGTACATTACATAACAATTAAAAATGGGAAAAACATCATTTGTATTGAAAAATTCCTTAACATGATCCCACTTAAAACTGCATGGGATAACTTGTGGACATATATAAGAAAGGGGTGATCTATAAATACTAGTAACTGAATAAGCATGGTATAAGGTAATACATGTTATGAAATATTCATATCAATTGGTAATAAAATGAACATGAATAAAATGGCATGATATATCATGATAATCATAACATGGGAAATGTGGTAGCAACTAAAAACATTGCAACATAAACACAGGTGAAGGTAAAATACCAAGAAATCAGGATGAAAAAAGTCCCATAAAGGAATAAATTTTACACCTTGTCCCAAGATGATGTCTCATGAGACTAAACATTACCCAATGCATTGGAGAACTTTATAATTCTGGGCAAACCCGTCACTTTCATTTCATTTCCATTCTTAAGTGTGTCACATAGATCTTACAACATGGATTCATTCATCATCATAGTTTATTCCATAATCAAGGAGTTCTTAATAAATATATGTAAGTCACAAGTAAAATATGTATAAGTGTATGAAGGTGAATACCCTTGATAGGAAATGGGTATTGTATTGGCATGGAAAATCATGGTGAAAATTCAGGATCATAACAGCATCACTTTAAAATTCATAAAATGGGTTGATTAGAGAGAAAGGGTTATATAATAATTTTTAAATAGATTTCATCTTAAGGGGAATATGTAATAACATTTCCCATAATAAGTAAATAAATATAAAAGGCAAAATATACTAAAGATACTTGAATAGATAGGAGAAAGGAAAAGATCTCTTACTTGAGTGTGTGACTCCAAATACATGGGAAAAGATTCCTACGAACTTGGTGGAACCCTGAGATGACTTTATAGAGGGTATGGAAGAGTAATTATTATCTACACGGAGTTTTAATGAAGAAAATTTAGATCTTGGGTGGGTTTATAAAGGATAAGAGTGGGGATTTCTTTAATATCTCTCAAACATAGGTTTCAGAATCTATATAATAAAATAACTAAAACCAGAAACATTCCTGTGGTTCCTACAAAATGGGAGTTGTTTAAATTATTTTATAATTTCAAGGGTTGAACTTAATAAAATAATTATCTTTCTTATGTGGAGGTGATTCATACTCCTAAAGAAATGGTTTTAAAACCTTAAAATATATTATTGGTTTTGGAGGATTCACAATGGATATATAAAATTAATCAAATAAACATAAAATCACATTATTTTAAATATAAAACATATATTTGGCCTTTTATACCTTTTATAGTATTTATTACATCATTTTTGGGCCATTATGGTGTCATAACACACAACGTATATCTATACGGTATTTAAATTTTAACCCAAAAATTTGAATGTCTCGAAAAATTATAAAAAATTCTCCATTGGATAATTTTAAAATTACAATTAAAAAAATAATATTCATTTTATCTAAATATTTTTCTAAATATTTTTATTTTCCAATTTCAAACAAGGATCGATATTTATTGATAAATGTTGGGTTTTTTACAATAACAATTTTCGAACCCTTATAAACATTACATTTGACTTCCTAAAAAATATATAATTATTTATATTTAATAAAAATTATTTAATAATAATATTTTATTAAAATATTAATTATTTCAAAAATCCATTACTTCATCAAAATAAATTTATTAGTTGAATCTTAATATTACCCAAAAATACCATTTGTGTTTTATTGTGTCAAAATAAAAATAATTTATAAAGTAATGATAATATGATGAAAATATATTCATTATTATATAAAAAATAATGTACATACTCATATCGCTGGGGTTTTGATATATATATCCCTTTAATACGCCCACAAAATCCCTAATAGTAGGGTGTGCAATATTGATACTTTCATGGGGTGGTTTGGCATACGTGGTTTGGGTCCTGATCTTGATGAGCATGAAATTCTCTCAAAAATAGTTTCTCTCATGCTTAAGTTGTTGGATCTAAGATTGGGATTAGTCAAGAAAAAATACCCTATATGTTATCTCCCTCAAAAGCTCTGGTAAATGGGATTTATAGGGTATAATCCTAATGGTTGAGGTCATCACTTTGTGTCAATTGGATTGTACAAAACCATATATTTATATTAATCAAGTGATCATTGTTTAACGGCTATATTACAAATGGTAATGATACATAAAGGTCTTCTAAAATGATAGGATATAATAAAACCAAATAAGTGCATGTGTTTTCTATATCTATATTACATAATAAGACATTTAATTAAATCACAAGAGGAATTTTATTTATAGCAGTTCTGGTTTTCACAATCTACCCCCATTTATAAATTTCACCCTCAAATTTTTTTATTTGTTACATTAAAATAAATGAGGCTAACTTTGTTTCATTATCCCCTCTGGTTCCCACAACACTTCTTCAAACTTGTGGTTTCTCCACATCACTTTAAAAAGGTGAATTGTCTTATTTCGAATAACTTTGTCTTTATGATCTAAGATCTTCATTGGTTATTCCACATAAGAAAGATCATTCTCCAATGGCACCACCTCTCTATTGAGTACATGTGAGGGTTCTGGTATGAACTTCCTCAAGAGGGATACATGGAATACATCATGTACTTGAGATAGGTTTGGTGGGAGTGCTAGACAATAGGCCACTACTTCGATGCAATCAAGGATCTGTAAGGGATCGTTGTATCTTAGACTAAGCTTTCCCTTCTTCCAAAATATCATCACTTTATTACATGGAGATATGTGAAGGAATACTTTGTCTCCAACATCAAACACTAGGGCTTGTCGAAGATTTTCATCATATCACTTTTGTCGACTCTAAACAGACTTAATTTTATGCCGAATGGTCTTATCAATTTCCACCATTTTATCGACCATTTTAGAAACTAGTGGTTTTTGTTACCCAACCTCATCCCAACAAGTAGGTGTTCTACATTTCATCCCATAAAGGTCTTCATAGGTATTGATTTAGATGATCATGTGGAAACTATTTTTGTATGAGAACATTACCAGAGGAATATGTTGGTCCGATCCTCCTTTTAAGTCCATAGAACATGATCTCAACATATCTTCCAGTGTATGAATGGTTTTCATAGATTGGCAATCATTTTGAGGATGATACGTTGTACTAAAGTTCAGCTCAATATTTAGATCATGTTGGAGGTGAATCTCATATCTCAATCAGATACAATCGATATTGGTACTCCATGTAGCCTCACCACATCACTAATGTATATTCGTGCACATTGATTCAGTGATAAGTCATCTCAAATCAAAATGAAGTGCGTAGTCATTGTAAGATAATCCCCCAAAACTCGGATATCATTGTTTCCTCTATATTTCCTTGTAAGTCCAGTGAAAAATTCTATGATGATTTTTTCACATTTTCATTTAGGTATGGGTAATGGTTGCATCATCCCAATATATTTTTTCCTTTCTGCATTCACTTTATTACATAAAAGACATCTTGATGTATATTCAGTGATCTCATTCATCATGTTGTCTCAAAAATAGTGTTCTCATATATCTCGATATATCTTTGTGCTTCTAGGATGGATAGTGAAGGCTGAGCTATGTGAATCATCCAAAATCTCCTTCTTTAACTCATTATATGATGGTACACATAGTCTTGACCCAATTCTTACAATACGTTCTTCATTAACATCGAACTCTGAGGATTTCCATTTTCATTTAGTTTCTACTATATTCTGAATTCCCACATCATCATTTTGATCCTCATTTAACCTTTACATAAGAGACGGTTGAACAATATTTTGCGAAAGGATTGATGATGTTCCTTCCTTTATGATTCTAATGTCTATCCTTTCCAAATCTAAGAAGATCAGATCTCTCTCAATTTTCATCCATGGTAGAATTGTTGCGTGCTATATACTTAGAGTTTCTGCCACATTATTCGCTTTCTTAGGATAGTGGTGAATTGAGTAGTTATAGTCATTGATCATCTCTAACAATATTCATTGGCGTATATTCAGCTCTTTTTGTGTGAATATATACTTGGGGATTTTTTGATCTATATATATATTTCACACTTATCCCCAAAAAGGTAATGCCTCTATATTTTTAAAGTGAATATCACTATAGAAAACACCAGATCATGTGTTGGGTAGTTCTGTTCATGAAACTTTAACCACCTTGAAGCATATGTTATCACTTTTTCATTTTTCATTAACACACAAACCAAGCCCTTCTTTGAAGCGTCACTGAATACCACAAAAATATCTCCAGTTGTTGGTAATTTGATCACGGAGGTAGTTATAAGCCTCTTTTTCAACTCATGTGTTTGGCATCATCTTTTTACATGACACACTTGAGAAGGGTGTGGTGCAGTTTGACATCAATTTGAACTCACAAGAAAGAAGGATGATTTCCCCACCCAGACACATTTTTGTTATGCGATCAAAATTGTGTGGGTGATTCAGTGTTTCCCAAAGAGGATAGTTTTGAGGTACGGTGGATGAGTTCCTTAGACTTTTGTTTTTAGGGTGAGATTATGCAATGGATTGTTAGTGCATGTCCTAGCCTTACAATTGGAGTTTCCCTACTCGACCCCTTTAGCTTGGCGGCCCTGGGAGACAGAGAACCATTCTTAGAATCGTTTTGTAGGGGAAGTGTTATTAACTCATGTGTTTGGTGTCACCTTTGTACCTGACCTTATTGAGGAGGGTGTGGTGCAGTTTGACATAGATTTGAACTCATGATAAAGGAGGATGATTTCCCCCATTGAGACACATTTTTGTGATGTGGCCAAAACTGTTCGGGTGAGTCAGTGCCACCCAAAGCGGACAGTATCAAGGTGTGGTGGATGAGTTCTTTATAATTACATGTTTTTGTAGAGGTTATGAAATTGACTGTCAGAGTAGGTCATGGCCTTGCCATTGGAGTTTCCCTTCTTGAACCCTTTAGCTTGGTGGCCCTAGGAGAGTTCGAACCTTCCTTAGAATTATTTTGTAGAAACAGTGTTAGACCCTATGATGTTTCTATAATTTGGATTGGATACCATCCATGATCAATAGGGATTTTACTAGTGGGTGTGGAAGTGTCTCTTTTGGGAGGAGTTGTGTTACAGCTGGAGACGAAGGGTTTGGTAAGACCCAATGTTTACTCTTAGACAGCGTTATATCCTTCGTGAATACCCTCGCATGTTCAACATAATCCTTTAATAGAACAATCTTGAGGAGGCTGTTGTATAGTTCATCTAGGGGTGGATACGAACTTTGGGGTTCCGTTAGTGTATGTGTTAGGTTAGCATGGTGGTGTTTCTCTAGACCCCATGACTGCAGATGGAACGTGGTGCTTGGTGCTTTTCTACCTTTTGCAGCTATGGAGACATGTAGCCTTTGGTTGCATAATGTTTTCCTGGTAGAAGATGGACATGATAATGGTTTAATCTTGGTGGTTTATCTATGTGTGTGCTCGTAAATAGCACAAGAATGCTTGGTGAACTCACTAGCGTGGGAGTCCACTGGGGAGCTCAATTTCTTACCTTGTGCTCGGGATTTCACTTTATGAGGAAAAAAATAAAAAAGGTGTGGAGAATTTTATGACTTAGTTTTTAACCCATAAGGCTTCGTAATATTTCAGATAATATTTCCGGAGTTGGGTGTTGAGTCGGCATGGGAATCTGGGTGCCTTGGGAGCCTCGGTGCAGCAATATTAAAAAAATATTAAATATTTTGTATCGTTCATGCATGATTTCAGTTGAAACATAAACAAAGCCCCTATGGAGTCTCAGATCTGATTTCTACGAATGCAATTGAGTTTAGAACGTCGTATTTACGCTAGGCATGACCTAAGGTCATCCGCATTAGGAGTTTCGATCAAGGATGTTTTGGGTGATATTGCATTATGAGGGGTATTAAATTAATTAAATGAAAATAATTAAAAATATAACCTAACCCTCCCCTACACTCATGTTGTGTGCACACAACACAAGGAGTACTGGCTCCTCCTCCCCTCTCCTCTTCTACACTTTCGTGATGAACTGAATCATTGCCAAATCGATGAAGCAAGGTGAAATCAATCTCTATTATTGATGAAAATCATTATTATATCGAAGAGCATCACAATATAGGAATAATTCTTCATCCAAAGCTTTGTAATTTTTTCATCAAGGTCAGTTAATTTTAGTTTTGGTCATGATCCCTTTCGTAATTCATTTTATTATGGTTCTAAATCCCAAATACAATTACTATCGATCCCTGCAGGGTATATCTGTGGGTTTTGGGGAAGAACGAGAAAAATCGGGTAATTTTTTAAGTAATTACCAATTGTAATTACCATTTACATGGTGTGTAGTTTATTGACACATGTCGTGTATCCATTCCTATTCAGGGAAGATGAAATTTGGGGACTACACACCATGTACTGGGGTTAAACGCCGTGTAGTTCCCCAATCCTTGTGACCATGGTACATGCATTGGATTATCCATGTGAAACTAAATGGTTGTGTACTAACACACAACTAAGTTACACAAACATGGGGCCCATTACATGGACATAGGAAAACTACACAAGTAGGTGGTGATTTAGCCTAAACATGTTGTGTAGTATGGGATACATGGTGTGTAAGGGACACAGTTGGTCGGTCTGTGTAGAAGTGGAACACTGATAGGGTCTATGTGAAGAGGTTCATAGTGTGTATCTCCTTTAAATTTCATGTACCCCTACATGGGTTGGTAAAGAATGTAGGAAGGATACACGACTAGGTGCTCGGGAAGGCTCCTGCATCGTCTGTTCCCTAGTGTATGTTGTATACTCCTACGAGATCCTTGTGGGATCTTCTGCCTTCTGTATCTCCTTCTCTAGGACTCATATTCAGGCTTTTGAATAGCCTATCCTAGGTGGTTTTCAGTGTAAAACATGATATTGAACTCCATTATGGCTTATAGAATACGAGGTGTCCTAAATCGAGAATGATTCTTGTGATGTTTTGTTGTGCCGATGTTGGTGATCGGTGGGGTTTGTGAAGAGATACATTGGGACCAATACTCCCATGTATCTTCAAGGCGTGGGTTTCCCTTACCTCTCTACTTATTTAGAGACAGGACACTCCACATCATGGGTGTGGGTTTGTTACCTTTGGTTATTTTCATATGGGGTTTTTACGCCCCTGATGGACTAGGTTGTGGGTTCCCCGAGATGTTTGTAAAGTTAGATAGTGTTCCCCTACCATGTTAGGGTGTGGGCCCTCCATACTCATTGGAAGGTCGAGTAGGTACTCCCCTATTGGACCATGGTGAGGGCCCTCTATTTGTGCAGTTTGTACTCCCATGTTGGACTAGGGAATGACTCTTCCATATATGATGTATGGATAGAGTAGGTACTCCCCTATTGTGATAGGGTGTGGGTCCTCTATTCTAGGAGTCGGTACTCCCATATCATTCTTGGATGTGAGCCCTCCATATGTGTTGTTTCGGTAGAGTCAGTACTCCCCAGTCATTACAAGGAGAGGGTCCTCTAGCCTGGGGTCAGAACTCCCATATCAAATTATGGTGTGGGTCCCCCATAATGAACGAGATAGTAGAGTTGACACTCCCCTATCATATCAGGGTGTGATTCCTCTAGCTAAATATTAATACTCCCTAACTGGGTTAGGGTGTGGTTCCTCGATCTAAGGAGTTGTACTCCCCTATTGTATCAGGGTGTGGGTCCTCCGTTCTCTAAGTGGTACTCCCCAATCGTTCCAGGGCGTGGGTCCTACCTTACAAAGTAGTACTCCCCTGTCTCCGAGTAATAGTTGGGAGGGGATCCTCTATTAGAATAGGATCTCCCTCGACTTTTGGACACATTTTTGAGGAGTGGTACCCTCCACTTGATATGAACGATACATAGTTAGGATTTCGTGCTCTCTCGATGAACTAGGGTGTGGGACACTTCATGTGGAATTGACAGAGGTTTTATAGGTTAGTTTGGAGTAGTACTCCCTTGACTGTGGGTAACTGGCGAGGCATGGGTCCCAATGTTCTCTCTTATTGGAGAGGATGCACATGGTGCATAGTCTAGAGTAGTTCTCCCTCAACTGTGTGAAGTGGTGATGGGTGGTTCTTTAGTTTTAATTGGTCATAAGGTAAGGAATATAGGACCTTTATTGTTGGGAACTAGAGTTGGACCTAGTAAGATGTTATTTATTGATCATGTTCTATCAGACGTACCATTAGGAATGGTTGAGTTATTATTGATGGATTTCATCTCTCAGATGGGTTCCATCTGAGATGGTTGAGCTCGTGGAGTGTGTTCTCCTGGTTTTGTGTTACAGTTAGAGCCTACAAAGTGAATCATGTTGCTTGCTATGAGTTAGGAACCACATGAGACATGGAGTCTAAGATGAGTATTTCTATATGATTTTTGGGATTCCTTATGGTGTTGTCACATATCAGGGTTTACATCACTTATAGACAGAGATTACTTGTCCTGTAAAGCTGAGGATGGTTTGAGATGGAGTTTCTCTCTCAATTGGGGTTCCCTCTATCTAGGTCAGGTGGACTATTTCATTTAGTTTCTCTCTTGGGGGGGGGGGGGGGGTTAGGGTGCCTATTTAGTGTTATTATACATGCCTTTGCAAGGGTTTTTCTTGCACATGTTTTGTGTCTTGTGCAGACCACAAGCCTTTTGAATGAGTCTGCAGAGGACCTAAGGTATGCAGAGCTTAGTGATCTAGATAGAACAAGGTGTTTATTAGAGTTGGGCTGAGGATCTTTTTGGAAGTTATAGATGAAAGTGATCTCCTCCTTCTGAGAAAGATGAACAATTTTACAGTTTTCATTGGTGGGTGTTGTTTTTCCATTATTTCTCTAATAGTACTTCTATCATACTCTAGTTGTGGGATATAGATTTATGCATTCATTGGTTACTTATTGGTTTTTACATATCATCATTTTGTGAGCTTGGATATGTGTGTGTGTATACAAGTACATAGGAAATGACTCTCATGTTAGTTATATTCCTACTCAGCCCTATTCGCCAACACCTGGCCTATTGGAGGTAGGTTTGGGGAGTTGTGGAATGAGCCCCATCAGATAGATTCATGATAAGACTAAACATTACCCAATGCATTAGAGTGCTATATAATTTTGGGCGCACCCATCACATTCATTTCATTCTCAGTCTTAAGTGTGTCACATAGATCATGAAACATGGATTCATGCATCATCATATTTTATTCCATGATTAAGAAGTATGGAATAAATACATGTAAGTCTCAATTCAAATAGATATATGTGTATAAAGGATAATACCCTAGATAGGAAATGGGAATGGTATTCACTGTATAATTATTTTGGCATGGAAAATCTCGGTGAAATTTCAGTAGCATAACAGCATCGCTTAAAAATTCATAAAATGGGTGGATGAGAGAGAAATATGTATCTAATAATTTGAAAATAAATTGGATATTAAGTTTTATGTGTAATAAAATATCCCATAATAACGAAATGAAGATAAAATATATATGGTAATGAAGATACTTGAATAAATGGGATAAGGGAAAAGATCCCTTACATGAGTGTGTGACTACAAAAGGTTGAGAAGAGCTTCTTGAGATCTTGAGGGAACCATGGGAGGACTCTTGAGAGAGGAGGGAATAGTAGGGACGTTATCCAAGGAGTTTTATTGAATATAAATGGGATATTGGGTGGGCATATTTAGGAAAAGAGTGGAGATTTCTTTAATATTTCTCAAACTTAGGTTTTGGACTCTATATAATAAAATAACTAAAACCACTAACCTTCTATTGATTTTTTACCATGTTCTCTGCCAAATGGGAGGGGTTTTCATTATTGGTTAGGTCCAATGGCTGCAAATAATAAAATAATTTCTTTTCTTATGTGGAGGTGAGTCATACTCTTAAAGAAATGTTTTTAAAACCTTAAAATATATTAATAGTTTTGGAGGATTCATAATGGATTTATAAAATAAAATAAACATAAAATAACATTATTTTAAAGATAAAACATATATTTGTCCATGGATACCTTTTATAATCTTTATTAAATAACTTTTAGGAAATTATGATGTCATAATACACAAAGTATATTTATATTATATTTAATTTTTACCTGAAAATTCCACTGTCTCATAAAATTATAAAAAATTCAATATTGGATAATTTTTATGTTCTTATTCCAAAAATTATTTTCAGTTTATGTAAATAATTTTCTAAATATGTTAATTTCCACTTTTAAAATAAGATTCTACATTTAATGAGAAATGATGGGTTTTTTGATAATAACAGTTTCCGAACCCTTATAAAAATTACATTTTACATCATAAAAATTATATAATCATTAATATTTAATAAAAAATATTTAATAACAATATTTTATTAAAATATCAATTATTTCAAAAAATCATTAATTCATCAAAAAGTTTAATTGTATTTGAATATTACCCAAAAATACTATTGGTGTTTTATCATATAAAAATAAAAATCATTTATAAAGTAAAAATAATAGGATAAAAATATATTCATTATTATATAAAAAAATAATGTACATACTCATATCTCTAGGGTCTTGATATATATCCCTTTAATACACCACAAAATCCCTAAGAGTAAGGTTTGTGGTGGTGAGACTTACATTGAATGGTACGACATACATGGTTTTTCTTGTGATCTCGATGAGCTTGAATTTATCTTATAAATGGTTTCACTCATGCATAAGTTGTTGGATCTCAACTTGGACTTGGTTAAGGGAAAATCCCAGAGATTCTATCTTCCTTAGAAACTCTGATAAATTATCTTCATAGGGTATGATCCTACTGGTTTAGGTCATCACTTCTTTTTTGTGTCAACTGGATTTGTCAAAACCCTATAGTTATATTAATCATGTGATCACCATTTAGCAGCTATATTACTGATGGTAATGTTGCTTAACGCAATTTTAAAACTGATAGGATATAATATACCCAAATAAGTGCATGTGTTTTATATATCCATATTACATAATAAGAAATTTAATTAAATAATAAGAGGAATTTTATTTATAATAGTTCAACTTGTTACGAAGTGTTTCGAACAATTTTTCAAAATTTTGGTTCAATTTAGAGTCCTTCTCTAAAAGTGACACATAACTGACAAAAGATGATTTCCATACTTTTCCAAATTTTTGTGATGGCGGTGAGTTATCCCCAATAGTGAGTTATTACTGGCGGTGACTCAATCTCAATGGTGAGTCATCCTTGGCGATGACTCAGCCTCATTGGTGAGTCAACCTTGGTGGTGACTTGGCCTCAATGGTGTGTCTTTCTCATACAAAGACAAATTTCTTATCAATCTGACTTATAATGTAAAATGCTACCATAAAACATAAATATCATTGCTATCATAATAATCATGATTTTGTGATCAGTAAAACAAGATTTACAATGGTTTATTTTTTTAAAAGGAAAATGTTTATAAGTATTTACGGACTAATGATTTCTTTCATTCTTTTATGTCCCCTATTGAGCTTTTATGCTCATTTCATGTTTTAAAAAAATCACAGGGTCTAAGGGAGAATGAGATCAAGGATGAGTTCATGAAGAAAATTGTGATGATTTATCATGAAAAGAAATCATGGTTTTTTTAAAAACATTTGTTTTATGGAAAAATGGATACTTTATATAAGTATCTACTTGTAATGTATGAGTTTACATTATAAGAGTTTTTCCTAATTCAATAAAACCCTAAACCTAAAAGATCTTTGGGAATGAAAGAAAATTAATTTCAGTCAAAATTCATTAGAATGTGTAATGTTTGAGGTCAGGTCCTTATAGCTTGGGTTCCTCTGAGACACGAACAACTTCCAACGGACCCACACATGGCTCATTCACCAATCTACAACTCAACCAAGAACCATGCATATCCATCACGTACCTTCCCTTAGATGCTGAGACTTTTCATGAAAAGCCTCACCAATTCCAACTCACCTTCTCAGGTAGAGTGATCCACTGTGAACCCTCTCACATGTTCTCACATCCTATCTACCTCAATCTCACCCAAACCTAGTGGTTGCATACTCCCATGAAACTCAATTGCACCACCCAAATCACACTCCCACGAGTCAAGTCTTGTCTAAACCATGCTCACATACCTAATCCACTGACCATACCCTACTACAAATTAGTCACATCCAACAACCCGAGGAATCTCTCACACCATGGCCGACTACATGACCACTCACTACATGAGCGTCATCCCAAAACCACTAGTGTCTACCCACACTCCAACCGCACCACCAAAAATGCATCCATAAAACACAGGGCCAAGAACCCAACCGGTCCTACCCTAGAAACCCAACCATAGTACTGGAAACTCTCTAAGAACTTCACATCATGAAATCATAGAACTGCCATTTTTTCAGGTACGGCAGAGATGGGCTTAGTCGAAACCCACATCGAAGATTGATAACATTTTTTTGCAGTATATAATAGTTGTGTGTGAAGAATAGTGTTGCCGATATCTGTCATGTGGTCTTGTTACTTAGTTGAGGGCATGGAGTTTTTCGGATTTGGTCTTATTTGTTGGGGGATAGAACTTCTTTCTCGGTCGCATATTCATTCAATGAGAGTTTGAAGTTGAGCTAGATGGGCTACCTGAAAGCTTGGTCTTTGTCAGGCTCCTACAGACGAAGGAAATGCATGAGGCTAGTTTCATAGTATAGTGTGACTTCCCACATCTGGTAGTCCATGGATAATGAGTCTTCTATGGTGTAGTGAAAACTAAAAGCTCTGCTGGTATATTAATAGAACTGACAGGTTTTCACCAGAAAAGAACAAAATAAAAAAATCAAATATATATATGTATGAATTAAAAATAAAAATAAATAATATTACTTTATAATTGTGATTTCATGATGAAATAACTAATATTTCATTACAATCGTAATTTCATGATGAAATTATAGAACTGACAGTTTTGCAGGTAATGTAGAGTTGGGCCTAGTCGAATCCCACATCGATGATCGATAACATTTTTTGGTAGTATATAATAGTTACGTGCATAGAATAACGTTGTCGAGCTCAGTCTCATGGGCATGTTACTTTGTTGAGGTAATGAAGGTGTCGGGACTTGGGCTAATTTGTTGGGGGCTGGAACTTCTTTCTTGGTCTCTTATTCTTTTGACAGGAGTTTGAAGTTGAACTGCATGGACCATGAAAAAGCTTGTCCCTTGTTTGTCATGACCCGTCTTAGTGGGTCCCACACCGCAACTCCCCACGATCACCTCCAATAGGCCAGGGGCTGGTGACTAGCACCGAGTAGGAATATTACTAACATGGGAGGCATTTCCTAAGTACATGTACACACACACACATCTCTAAGCCCACAAATGTTGAAATGTATATACCACTAAGGATCAAAATGCATGCATATAACTAAACCCAACAAACAGAGTACAAAAGAAAGTAAAGTGCTGAAAAAAGTTGGGCTGAAATACAAGCCCACCGGAAATAGGGGTCTAAAAACTTAAAATTCCAACCTATAAACACAAAGAGGTGCTGGGACTACTGCCCATAGCCATAGTAACGCCTCGGCCTATAGGGAACTCATAAATCATGGTCTTTTCCTGGTTTACCCTGGACTCTATCAAAAGGATGTTGGTCTAAAAAATACACGACACGTGTGGGAAAAGCCCGTGCATGGGTGAGTATAAAAATAATCAGTAGTGGATCCCGAAAACCACAAAGAAATACATAGATTAAAGGTACGGTCAAATTTACACAGTATATGTCTACAGAATATATAGCAAGAGAAACACAATCCAGGTATACTCTAAATCTAGACCTGTGGTCTAGAGAGAAGTCACACAACCGTATACCCCCCCACTGCCACTAGGGATTCAGTTCCAATATTCCACGAGGAAATTGTTCTGGGAGAACTCAATCCATGAGTCTGATAGCTATGATGATTTCTGTCTGAGAAGTGTTTTTTTTTTCGGGAAAAGCCAAGAGAGATAGATAGACTCATTATGGGAGAACACGCTCTTAAGTGGGAAAGATAACGATAAATAGATACACTCATTATGGGAGAAACAGTCCTGAGTGGGGAAAGAAAAATATACACAAATTAGGATCACTTCTAGGGCCATGGAGGATACTGTGACTCATCCGGATTCACCTTCTAGGTAGAGGATCGACACCCGGTGGAGTTGGTCACGTCGATTCCTGACTCTACCTAGGGTCAAGAATGGAAAGGGGATGTTGCTCTCAGCCTCTCAGAAGAATGCCTGACTCTATCACAGAAAGTCCTGTTGAAAGGATCATACTCATGTAGAAGGAAAAGATGCTTGACCTTCAGGGAAATGAGAAGAAGGGGAACTAACCCAAATGGAACATGTCAATGATACGGTGAACAAGAAGACCAAGCCATTTTCCAAAAAGTAATCAGTGAGTAGAAAAGTCACATGTAGTGTCTTCAGACCTCGGGTACAGCATGTGTACAATGGCCTGTGTCGTATGGATGGTCGTGTAGAAAAGTCAGTACATAGTGTTTGGTACAGATTACACGTTGTATCTGAGTAACTGGGGTTGGCTTCATGTACGCTGGCCATGTGCCTGTACACAGCCTCAGCCCACGTATGCCAACCCATGTAATCGGTACACAAGGTGACCCGTGTTACTGGCCTCACCTGACTGTGTGGTAGAGTACATGGTCGCGTACTCCGTCCTGTGTCTGTGTGTCCCATGGATACACGCCGACTCCTGCGTAGTCACATCTGCCTTTCCGTAGAGGATCTACATGCCATGTCTTTAATCCGTGTGGTTCTTCCCATGTCTGTTTACTTCCTAGAATACATACCAAGCTTCGAGGAAGGTCCAACACACCGTGTGACCAAGGTCACATGTCATGTGATACTTGTCTGATGCCCGAAACCCGAGATGCTACTGATCCGGTCCACACAGTGTGTTCTTCGGGATACACGCCTTCTATTCTGAAAATTCCAAGAATCACGGACTTCTGCCATCAAATCATCCACGCTACACAATTCATTTATTCGGCCATCTGATCTCCATGAAACTCATGGGTTTTGGTCACCCCGACACCACGTAGCCAATTCCGCTATTTTCGGGCCTTTGATCGGTCCCAAAAATACGTAATGATCCACCCGTGCGAAGAACGCTCAAAGAACGGTCTTTCCCAATATAAACTGATTCATCATCCACTATCATCATCACACCTTATCTAGGTTGTTGTGATGTTGGATCTTCAATTTGGGATCATTACAATGCATGAAGTGTGCGCAATGTTCCATTGTTCCTCACCCCGTGAAGAATGTGAAGAACCCATGAGGAAAAGAAAAGGGGAATAAATCCAATAAGAAAATAGAGGAACAAACCTCTACCATCGTACATCATATCATTTATCCTCTCCCTTTAGTAGGATCAAACGGAGTATAAATCAACAAAAAAACAACATGGATTAATTCCTCGAAATCATCCCAACAAAAACCCTCCTGAAAAAACTTATGAATCCGTGGATGAACATGTTCATGGTTGATCTGTGTTCGTCATTTAAATTCAATAATAGGGAAAGGAGAATCGAAATAACAACTCCTACCTCGATCTGGTTGAAGAATGATCGTCTTGTCGCGTTCGCTGGTGGGATTCGTCGAATCCGAGAGGCGTCGATTGCTCGGGTCATCATCGTCTGCCAACGGGTCCTCCTCCTCCAAAGCTCCAAGTGGCTCTCTCTTCCTCTCTCTCAATTCATAGGGTTATGAGGCTGACCCTACAAACATTCCATAAACATGAATTTATAGGGGAGGATTAGGTCGCTGCACAAAAAGGAAACGTTTTAAAATAATAAAATAAATTATTAATTTATTTTATTTCTTCTAAAGCGCTTTCTTTTAAAACGCCCAAAAACTAATTTTTGCATCCGACCCATGCCGGTCGTTGTTAGGTCCCACCTATGGTAAATTCACTACTCTAAATGCAATGGTGCCCTCAGATTTTTGATCTGGGCACCCATTTAAATGATATTCCACTTTTTCAGGAAAACAGCTCACTCTCGCTCTTTAAAATTTTAATTTCTTTCAAACATTTACCACGGGAACTCTGGGCCTCAGAATCGTATTCCATCGAATGTTCTGGTCTCAAACTAATTCCATATAATATTTCAAAATAATACACAGAAAAATCTAAGTCATTACATTCTCCCCACCTTGGGGATTTACATCCCCAAAAATCCAAAACAAAGGATAATAAAAAAGATGTGGGTATTATGCACAGATCTGAGCCGCCTGCTCCCACGTGCTCTCCTGAAGATTCCCATGTTTCCACCGGATGCGCACCAAGGGAATCGATTTCCCATGAAGGATCCTCTCATATCAATCCTAAATCTCCACTGGGTACTCAGAAAAGGTCTCTCCATCTTCGATGTCCAGCTCGCCCCAGTCGATGACTTGTGATGGGTCATGCACGTACCTCCTCAGCAGTAACACATGGTAGACATCATGTACCCGATGCAATTGTGGTTGTAGATCTAGGCGGTATGCCACCTCTCCCACTCTGCACAGTATCTGGAGAGGTCTGATGAACCTCAGAGATAGCTTGCCACCCCGGCCAAATCACTGTAACCCTCGTCGAGGTGAGACCTGAAGAAAGACGTGGTCTTTCTCTTCGAACTCCATAGGTCTCCATCGTCTTTCACCATAAGAATTTTTTTAGCTCTATGTTGTCTTAATATTCTCCCAGATGATCTTTACCTTCTTGGTTGTAGCTTGTACCAACTCTGGACCCATGAGTGCTGACTCTCCTGGGTTGGTCCAGCAAAGCGGTGACCGGAAAGGTCTCCCATACAAAGCCTCAAACAGTTTCATACCAATAGTGGAGTGGTAGTTATTATCATTTGAAAACTCCACTAGTGGTAGGTGGTCCTCCCAACGGTGACCAAAGTCCAAGGTACACGCTCGCAACATATCCTCCAGAACCTAAATGGTTCTTTCCATCGGACCATATTTTTGGGAATGAAATGATGTGCTTAGGTGTAGCTGAGACCCAAAATCCTCCTGCAATCCCTTCAACAACCATGATGTAAAAAGGGAATCTTGGTCTAAGACTATGTCAAAGTGACACCAGGTAGTCAAACTATCTCCAACATGTAGAGGCGTCCCAAGCTCTCTACAGAACTCTGCTCCCTGATAGCTAGGATGTGGGCTGACTTGGTGAGTCGGTCAATGATCACCTAGATGGAATCATTCCCTTGTACATCTATGGTAATCCTGTCATGAAGTCCATCAAAATTTCATCCCACTTACACTCTAGAACTTCTAGGGGGTGAGATAATTCTGCTAGAACCTACTGGTCAGCCTTCACTTGCGGGCATGTAAGGCACTGAGAAACGAAATCTGCTATTGCCTTCTTAATTCCTGACCACCAGAACTATCATTGGAGATCCTGGTACATCATTTCTTCTCCAGTATGTACCTCCAAGGGGGATGTATGAAACTACCTCAGGACATCTTCCCTTAATGCAACTGCTACAATAGTGCGTCCTCTGAAAATAAGTATGTGCTCTCCACCTTGCGAATATTCATTAAGAGCATGTCCTATGGATAACTGAGCACATAAATTCTCATAGTCGACATCCCCAAGTTGTGCCTCCCTAACTTGCTGTAAGAGTGGAGGGGTGACAACCATCGACTATAGGTAAGATGCATCCTCTCTGTCCATGAAGGATAACTGCAACACGGCTAAGTGCTCTGTCGCCTCACTCAATAGCTGTTAGCTCGACCTCCTGCTAAGAGAAACCACCACCTTATTCCCTTTCCAAATAGTATAGATGATCTCAAAAGCATAGTCCTAGAGGAACTCTAGAAAAATCCTCTATCTTAGATTCAGATCTTTCTATGAAAATTTGTATTTGAGGCTCTTTTATTTAGAGTAGATGATAAACTGCTCACCCATAAGGTAGTGTCGCCGCATCTTCAATGCGAAGACTACCGCTGCCAACTCAAGATCACGGTTCGCATAGTTCTTCTCATATAGCCTAATCTGGTGTGAACCATAAGCAATAATTCTCTGTCTCTACATCAGTACACATCCAAGCCTGGTTCCTGATGCATCATAGAAAACTATGTACTTGACACCCTTTTTCAACATTCTCAAAATTGGGGCGCTCGTCAAACTCTGCCTCAACTGCTCGAAATCATGCTGGAACATCTCCGTCCACACGAATGGTTTCCCCTTCCTGGATAAGGCTATCATAGGTTCTGATATTTTGGAGAAATCAGGAATGAATCTATGGTAATATTATGCCAACCCAAGGAAGTTCCGCACCTTTGTCACACTCTGAGGTGGATCCCATGCTAACACAGCCTCCACCTTGGATGGGTCCACAGCTACTCCAGCTTCTGAGATGGAAAGTGTAAAGACCCATAAAATTCAAGGGAAATTTATTCTTAATTTTCTTTGGAATTTTATAAGAATGTGGTTTTTGACGGAACCTGATTCCGAGGCCCGGTGTGCCCAGAATCAATTTCTGAAGTTTGGCTCGGGTACGTTCAGTGAACGAACGAGCGGGTTTTCCTATCTTTTGAACCGTTGCTCGGAATTGAAATCTGATGGCACCGATGAACTCGCAATGCCGGTAACCGTCTAAGGGAACCTTTACCGTAGTTGCGTTTGTGCGGGAGAAGAAGTTAATTAATGGGATTTAATTAAAAAAAGTAAATAAAATTGTTAAATCAATTTTATTTCTTTTTCAAGTGGTTAGTTTCTCCCATGGAAAGTTGGTGGTGGAGCCCACATCCACCCAACTTCCCATGTGTGGATAATTAAAAGGTTGGGGCCCACACGAACCCCCCACCTTTTCAATTTTCCCTAACTCCCTAACCCCCCTTAACCCCTCACATTCCTAACTCCCCATTAACTCTCTTTCTTTAATTTTTTTTTTGACAACTTGTGTTATTAATTAAGATGAGTTACTTAATTTCAAACTCTTGAAATTCAAAGAGGTTAGGTTGTGTAAATAAAATAAGGCTTGGACTTATTTTATTTTGGTTAGTTTCTTTTGCCACCTTGAGAGGTTTTGGAACAGAGAAGTTCTTCTTCGTCTACAAGGAAGAACACGAAGAACGCCTAGGCTTCAACGAAGAACGACGTAACCATAAGAAGAGAAAGACGTGTCGTCTCTTCTCTTCTTCGCAGCCGGTGTGTTTCCGAAGATCGAAAATGCCGCTTCTTTCGATCTTCTTCCCGTGTCAATGAAAAGGAGACGCCGCTTCCTCCTCGGGCTTTCTCCGTCAGCTTACGAAGCTTCTCCAGCGACGTTTCCTCTTCGGACGCACCTCGACGTCAACGGAATCGACGTTCGTTTTCCGCGACGCCTGATCTCTGCAACACTTGTCTTCCGCGGCTCGCTGACGTGCTCCTCTATTGAAAACGAGGTAGGGGATTACTTTGTTTATTTATTTCTGCTCATGATTCTAGTTTATCGATTATCGTGGATTTTTGATATCGATTAACGAGAGGGGGGTTGGACCGCACAAACACGGCCGAACCCCCCTCCTATGTTCATGTTTGATTCTTTGTGGATGGAACAGAATGGAGTGGTGTCGTCGCACAACACGGGAATCACATGGCAAGTATTACGCGACGTCGCCGCACCGCGCCGTGGAAAGAAGTCCAAGAACGCGACGTCGTCGCGCCGCATCAAAGGAAATCGAAGGCGTCGTGGCCGGAGCCGGGTCACGGTGAAGGGGCGCGGTGTCGTCGCACCGCGCCGGATGACAAGGGCCGCGGCCGGTTCCAGGCCGCGGCAGAACAAGGTGACTGGCGGCCGATCCAAGCCACCGGCGATGGAGCTGGAAGGGGACCAGCCACCGCCGGTCCCGTTGAGAAGGAGCCGGCCGGCCAGGTCGGGCCGGCCGGAAAGGGGAAGGGGTCGGGGGAATTAAATTCCCCCGGCCGGTTCAAACGGCCCCCCATAATTGGGGGGGGGGGGGCGGTTACACAGGGGGGGTAGGCGCCCCCCTTTGCCGAATGCCTCGGCCAAAGCCGATCCAGACAGCGCGCTGTCCCCAGCCAGATCGGCGCCCGGCCGGTCTGCCTGGTCGGGCCACGCCCAGCCGGGCCGGGCCGCGCCCCGCCAGGCCAGGCCGACCCTATCCAGGGTGGGTCGACCTGGTTCAGGCCAACCAGGGGGTCTCGGGACGGGTCGGTCCCGGCCCGAAACCCCCGTTTTCGGACCGTTTGGGTTCAATTGCCCATAACTCGGGATACGGACCTCCGATCGACGCGCCGTCAGCGGCGACACGATCCTTAGAATAAAACGGTCGTTTTGACATATCTCACTCAAGGTTTTGGAATACTTTGAGTTCGGCCGGGTTGGTTCGTACACGAAACCAACCGGGCCCTCGGAGCGGAAACGCTCATATCTTGAGCTACGGACGTCCGATTGACGTGCCGTCAACTTTGTTGAGTTCCTCTTAGTGAGACGGATCTTTTGGTATACTCTGCCCAAGGTTTGGACGCAGGTGGAGTATGGTCGGGTTGGTTTTTCCTTAAAAACCAACCGGGCCCCTAGGTCGAAAAAGCCAATAACTCTCAGACCAGGCGTCCGATTGACGCGCCGTCTGCGACGTTGAGTTCCTATTGACGATACGGAACTTTTGGATACATCAACTCTGGACTATGTGATAGTTGATGTATAAGCCTCTCGGCTCGTGGAGAGGACCCTCCCGAATGAGCTTGCTGTGTGCGGGAACCCTAGTGCTGGCTGCGACTGCTACTGTGACTGCGACGACGACTGTACAGAGATCCTCAGTGGATTCGACGACGACGACTACAGCACTCAGCGATCCTATGTGGATCAGTGCTACCGATCCTGTGTGGGTCTGATTCTGTGTGGGTCAGCGCTCAGCGGTTCTGTGTGAGCCAGCGCCTACAGATCCTGTGTGGGTCCGATCCTGTGTGGGTCTTTGCGGGGGTTAGTTTCCTACCGATCCGGTGTGGGTCTTTGCGGGGGTTAGTACCTATCGATCCTTTGTGGGTCCAACGACTTAGATGGATCAGTGGTAATCTCTATCATCTTCGAAGATGTATACCTGTGTGAGCTTAGTCCTGTTTTCTTTCCAATGTGGATTGTGTCGTGCTATCCTGTGTGGATTACGTTTTTCTTTTCTGTGTGGAATACGTATACTTTCCTGTCTGGACTGAGTTGTACATGGGCTCGGAGGTTGGAGCGTATTGGAATTGATGACTTAGGTATATGTATGGGCATATACCTAGGCAGTGTCGGTTGTTACTTCGTGATTGTATCTTTCCTTTGTTGTTTATCCTTTGTGGATTTTGGGAGACCTTCAGGGGTCTCGGGGTCCCTACTGAGTTGCTTATACTCACCCATGCACGGGCTATGCCCGCACTACGTTGTGTTGGTTGCAGACGATGGAAAACGTTGATCGTGGTTGAGGCTTGCTGAGAAGGACGGTACCTGGAGGTGGACCACTGGGCGGACGTACTCGGAGTGGACGGAAGGACCCGAGGAGCAGTGGAGCTATCCGTACCCACCCTTCAGGTGGGATTTCCAGTGGACATCTCGATGTAGCAGCTTTTACTTTTCAGTTGTTGTTTTCCCTTTCGAGTTGTACTTTACTTTCAGTTTAGGTTTGTATACTGGCCCACTTACTTTTCTGCACTTACAGATGTACTCTGATTTTACTTAGTGTTTACTTTTCCGCTTTCTTACTCTATGGTGCTTGTTTACTTTACAAAGGCAATGCCTTCCCTTTTTACCAGTATTTACGCCTTGGTGCTAGTCACCAGCCCCTGGCCTATGGAAGGCGGGCTTGGGGTAGTCACGGCACGGGCCCCGAGGACGGGTCGTGACAGAAAGTCCCATAATGTGGACCTCCTAAATACAGATCTAGCACTTTGAGAGCTTCCCATAAAGTCGGTGCACCTAGAGTACGTCTAGAACCATCCGTAGGTGTCTCATGTGCTCCTCCTCTGATGCCGAGTACACAAGGATGTCGTCAATTAATACCACTATGAACCAGTCTAAATACAGATGGAAGATCTAGTTCATAAGTCCCATGAACACTTTAGAGGCATTCTTCATGTCGAGAGGCATCACCATGTACTCATAGTGATTGTAGCGGAATCTGAATGTCGTCTTTGGTATATCCTCATTCTGTACTCGTAACTGGTGATAACCTGATCGAAGGACAACCTTCGAGAACTAGTGTGTCCCTCTTATCTAATAGAATAGGTCTTTGATTATTGGAATTGGATAGTTTTTCTTCACTCTCACCTGATTCAGGCACCGGTAATCCATGCACAACCTCAAAATCTCAGCTACATTCTTGGAAAACAAGACTAGGGCTACCCAGGGTGAAACGATGGGTCTTATGAAACCCCTGATCTGGAAATCCTCCAACTACACCCTCGGATCAAGAAGCTCTACATGATCCATTTGATATGATGGTGAGGAAATAAGTGTCATCCTAGGGTGTAATTTGATGCAGAAGTTGATTTCCCAGAGGGGAGGTAATCCTGGATCATCTTTGGGAAAGACTTCCTCGTACTCCGCCACTACTGCTGGGAATTCGGAGCCCACAAAATCCACTACTCCGAGGGCAAGGCTATCCAACTCATGAGTGACTGGCTACACACTCCTATGCATGTGCCCATTCAATGATGTCTGGGATTCCCTTTCTTCAACAAAGGAAAACCTCATCCTAACACTGCGAACACACAACAATCTTCGCCTAAAATAGTCAATCTGGGCATGGACCGACGATAACCAATCCATACCGAGAATGATGTAGTCAGGCCTCGATGCTACCACCAAGAGGTTACAACCAAAAATCCCTTCTCCAAGGGTAAGATCACAGTATCTTTAAAGGTGCATGATCGTCGAGTCTCCTCATGTAGTTGTCTCCACGCATAAGGATCAAGTCAAAGAATCTACCGGAATATCTAGGTTCCGCACAAGACATAGGGAGAGGAAGGAATGACTGGAACCTATGTATATAAGTATGATATCTAAAGTAGAGAAGTCATAGAACATACCTCAGATCAACCCTAGATTCCCTCGGTTATATGCCTTGACCGCATGTAGCTGTCCATGCCCCTGTCCCCCAGCTCCCTGAGCTTGGTGAAGACCTCCTGGGGGTGGTGGTGGAAGTAAATCGAAGTGTGTGCCACCACCTGAAACTCTCCCAACTCCTCTACCATGTTCGCTACCTGCCGGGTCTGTCTGCTCCATTTGTTGGCTCTACCTCAGTGGTCCATCCACCGCCTCCCTGTCAGCAGCACTATGGGTCAGACAATTTCTAGCGAGATTTCTCCTACCGTTGCACGTGTAGCATCGCTTCATCCTAGGCTGACTGGATCCATACTAAGAGCTATAGACTATCGATCCTCTGTCTAAGTCCTCCAATGATGTTTCCCACATCCAGATCCCTGTGTCTGACATCGGCTCCCTGCTACTGAGGTCTCCGCACCTGTCTTCCTGTTGCTGACTTCTGACGGCTGTCTTTGCTTTGCCAAGAAGCTCTCGATCACTAAGGCCATCTCAATCACTCCTGCATAAGTCAATATTCATAGAGGAACGAAAATATCTCAGTTGTATCATCATAGACCTCACCCGAAGGTCCGAGCTCTAAAGTACTGATCTCTGAGCATATCCATCGAGTATCAAGCGAGGTTGGTGAACATCGATGAATTAGTCAGCTACTGTCAAACTGACCTACTGAAGCTGAAGAATCTCCTAGATGCATATTCTCTCAACATAACCGGATATTACTCTTCCCTAAAGAGTCGCTCAAACTCCGTCCACAAAAGAGTCTCCTCATCATGAGTTTGTGTGGTCAGACTCCACCATTGTCCCGCCGAACCCTGAAGAATGCTTGCTCCTAGGATCACCATCTATTCTACTGGTTTCCCCACTTGATGGGAAACTTTAGTCACCACCTCAAGCCAGTCTTCAGTCACCTGAGGTCCGGGTTCACCTTGGAACCTGAGGGGCCTTTGTATCTAGAACTCATAGAGCGCGCTTAGCCTGTGCTCCTCGTCGGTCGGCACTGCAGGTACCACGAGCTGATCCACTGGTGTTGGCATAGCAGGTGCACCACATGGTGGAAACACCTAGGGAACTAGTCCATGTATCGAAGTCTTGTCACTTAGGGGGTCATCATCGTGATCGCGCTGCTGAATCATAGCGGGTATGCTTTGAGGATGCATCCTGTAGGGAAACAAAATGTACCATGGTCAATGAGTATATCTGGATAGCTGACACAAAGGACATGGAAAACACAAACCATTCCTATATGATTCATGTACCATTCTTTTACATCACCAAAACTGATGTTTTCATGTACCAAGTCGAAAATCAGGTTATCAGAGTCCTGGTGTATGAATACATCAGCTTCTCGCACCAACACTGGAGTCTCTGGCCTGAAATAGGAGATCAAAACACTTAACATTGTTGCCCAAAACCAAATCTCACAGACTCTTGGTCCTAAGGTAGAACAAAACACCTCTAATACCACTATTTCATGACCCATATCAGTGGGTCCCGCACCCCGACTCCCCGTGACTACCTCAAATAGGCCAGGGGCGGGTGACTAGCCCCGAGTAGGCATATTACTGACATGGGGGCATTTCTTAATTACATGTACACATGCACACATATCCAAGCCCACAATAGCTGAAATATAAAATCTGCTAAGGAACAAAATGCTTGCATACAACTAAACCCAACCAACAGAGTACGATGGAATGTAAAGTGCTGAAAACAACTTGGTTGGAATACAAGACCACCAAAAACAACAGTCAGAAAACAACAAAGTCTGACCTGTAAACACAAAGAGGTATTGGGACTACTGCTCGTATCCATAGGAATGCCACAGCCTCTAAGGAACTCAGAAAACTCGGTCCTGTCTTGGTCCACCCTGGACTCTGTCAAAATGTTTCTCTTCTGTACAAGACATGAAACCTACAGAGAAAGCCCGTGCAGGGGTGAGTATCAAAATACTCAGTAGAGGGCCCTGAAAACCACAAAGAAATACACAAAGTAAAGTTACAGTTATATCTATATAGTATATGTCTATAGAACATATAGAAATAAAAACACAAACTAGGTATACTCAAAATCCAGACCAACAGTCTAGAGACAAGTCATGCAACTACATACAACCCGCAAGGGATTCAGTTCAAAGATTCCACGCGACACTCATTTCAAGAGAACTCACTCTACGAGTCTGATAGCTCTGATGACGTCCATCCAAGAAGTGTTGTTCATCTGGAAAAGCAACAAGAGATAGATACACTCATTACGGGAGAACACACTCCTCAGTGGGAAAGATCGCGATAGATAGATACACTCATTACAGGAGACACACTCCTGAGTGGGGAAAGATCATGATACATATATGGGGATCATTGCCATGGACATGGTGGATACTATGACTCATCTAGATTTACCTTCTAGGTAGAGGATCGATGCTCGGTGGAGTTGTTCACATCGATTCCTGACTCTACCTAGGGTCAAGAATGGATAGAAGATCTCGCTCCGGGCCTCTCAGAGGGATGCCTAACTCTATCACAGAAATTCTTATTGAATGAATCATAATCTTGTAGAAGGAAACAATACCTAAACTTCAGGGGAACTAACCGAAAAAAAACATGTCCATGATACGGTGGACAAGAAGACCAACCCATTTTCCAAAAAGTACATGGCGTGTAGAAAAGTCACATGTCGTGTCTTCTGACCTCGAGTACTACTTGTGTACAATGGCCAGTGTCGTAAGTCTGGTAATGTAGAAAATTCAGTACATGGTGTGTGGTATAGATTACACGCCGTGTTCGAGTAACTGGGTTCGGCTCCGTGTATGCTGGTCATGTGCCCGTAGATGGCCTCAACCCATGAATGCCAACTCGTGTAATCATTAAATGGGGTGACCTGCATTACTGGCCTCACCTTGCTGTGGGGTGGGGTACACGGTCACGTACTCCATTCTATATCTATGTATCCCCACACTGAGTCATGTGTAGTCACCTCTCCCATGCCACATAGGATCTACACGTCGTGTCGCAAAGCCGTGTAGCTCTTCCCATGTCCGTGTATTTCCCAGAATACGTGCATATCTTCGGGGAAGGTCCAACATGTCGTGTGACCAGGGTCACATGTCATGTGATACCTGTCTGATGCCCGAATCCCTAGCCACTGTTGATCCAGTCCATATGGGGTGTTCTTCGGGATACACGCCGTGTATTCTCAAAATTTCTAGAATCATAGACTTCCTCCATCACGCCTTCTTTGATGCCCTGTTCATCGATCTGTCCATCCAATTGCCATAAAACTCACATTTTTTGGTCACCCTGACACCACGTAGCCGATTCTGTTGCTTTTAGGCCTCTGATCGGTCCTAAAAATGTGTAACGATCCACCCTCACTAAGAACGCTCGAAAAACGATCTTTCCCAATCCGATCCGATTCGTCGTCCGCTATTATCGTCGCACATTCTCTAGGTCATTGTGATGTTGGATCTTCAATTTGGGATCGTTACGCCACAATACTAGTTCACAACGATCTGTTATTCCTCTCCCCATGAAGAACATGAAGAATAGATGAGGAAAATAAAGTGGGGTGAAATATTATAAGCAAATCGAGGAACGAACCTCCGCCATAGTTCGTCACAGAATTGATCCGCTCTTATTTGTAGAATAAAACAGAGCATAAATCAACAACAAAACAACATGGATTAATTCCCCCAAATCATCCCAACAGTAACCCTCCCAAAAAAACGTACGAATCTGCGGATCAACTTGTTTGTGGGTGATCCGTGTTCGTCGTTTAAATTCAAAAAAGGGGAAAGGATAATCGAGATAACAACCCCAAACTTGATTCGGTTGAATAAAGATCTCTACGTCATGTTCATTGGCTGGATTCTTCAAATCTTAGAGGCATCAATTGCTCGCGTCGTCATCTTCCGCCAATGGGTCCTCCTCCTCCAAAGCTCCAAGAGGCTCTCTCTCTCTCTCTCTCTATCAATTCACAGGGTTATGAGGCAGACCCTGTGAACTTTCCAGAAGCATGAATTTATAGGGGAGGATTAGGTCACTATGAAAAACAGAAACATTTTAAAATAATAAAATAAATTACTAATTTATTTTATTTCTGCCAATGTACTTCCTTTTAAAACGCCCATAAACTAACTTTTGAAGCCGACCCGCGCTGGTCAATGTTAGGTCCCGCCTAAGGTAAATTTTTTTCCTTGAATGCAATGGTGCCCTTAGATTTCTGATCTTGGAACCCTTTTAAAATATATTCCTCTTTTTCAGGAAAACCGCTGACACGGGCAGTTTAAAATTTTTAATTTATTTCAAACATTTAAGCCGGGCACTCCGGGCCTCGGAATCGCATGTCATCAAAATTCTGGTCTAAAAAATTTCCATATAATATTTCCAAATAATACAAGGAAAAGTATGAGACAATACATTTTTAGGATCCTACAACGGAAGGAACCGCATGAGGCTGGTTTCACAGTGCAGCGTTCCCACATCCAGTAGTCTGTGGATAATGAGTCTACTATGGTGTCATGAGAAGTAAAATCCCTACTGGCCTGTGGGGGCTGTAACTTCTTTCTTGGTCGCCTATTCATTCGATTGGAGTTTAAAGTTGAGCTGTAAGGGCCATGTGAAAGCTTGGTCCTTGTCAGGATACTACAGTGAAAGGAACCGGATGAGGCTGGTTTCACAGTGCTTTGTGACTTCCCACATCTAGTAGCTTGTGGATAACGAGTCTTTTGTGGTTCCATGAGAAGTAAAAGCTCTGCTGGCATGTACGCATAACTGATAGTTTTTCACCTGCAAAGAAAAAAAATAAAAAAATAAAATATATATATATATGTACGTATGAATTAAAAATCAAAATAAATAATATTACTTTATAATTGTGAATCCATGTTGAAATAACTAATATTTATTCACAATCGTAATTTTATGATGAAATCATAGAACTAGCAGTTTTTCACCCATAAAGAACAAAAGAAAAAAATAAAATATATAAATATATATGTTTGTATGTATGTATGAATTCAAAATAAAAATAAATAATATTACATTATAATTGTGATGCCATGATGAAATAACTAACATTTCTTTACAATTGTAATGTCATGATGAAATCATAGAACTGACAGTTTTGCACTAGCAGAGAACAAAAGAAAAAAATAATATATATATATATATATGTATGAATTCAAAATCAAATTAAATAATATTAATTTATAATTGTGATGTCATGATGAAATAACTAATATTTCTTTAAAATCGTAATGTCATGATGAAATCATAGAACTGGCAGTTTTTCACCAGCAAATAACAAAAGAAAAAAAATCACATATATATATATATATATATGTATGTATGTATGAATTCAAAATCAAAATAAATAATATTACGTTATAATTGTGATGTCCGGATGAAATAACTAATATTTCTTTACAATAGTAATCTCATGATGAAATAACATATTATTAAATAGTTGTCAATTGCACTATCAATAATATTTTTTATAATTGTAATAACTAATATTTCATTATAATTGTAATTTCATGATGTTAATAAGATATTATTAAACAGTTGTGAATAGAGCTATCAAAATTAATTAAATATATTTTTTTTTACTATTGTAATTTTATTCAATAATATATTGGAGATGTTGATATTCCATTGTTTAACAGAAAAAACCATGTGACACTGGTTTCACAAAGTTATATTCTATATTGTTGTGTTGAGTCAAGTATTTTATTGTTAAATTTATTTAAATATTCTAGTGACTTTGATTTATTATTTTAAAGGGATAATGATAATAGCGGACCAAAAGTCCCTCTTAATACAGGAGGGTCGTAGCCAGTTCCGTGAATAGTAAAAAAACACTATTCATAGAATTGTGAGAGGTCATTTTTCAATATTAGGAGGGTCTATTGGTCCCTATTGTCATTCCCTATTTTTTAAAGATGGAATCTTAAAAAATGGTGGTTTAATTGAGAATATTTTTACTATTTTCAAATATTAATTAAATATTTCATTTATAATTTTCATCTAATAATTAAAATGTTATAATTATTCATCAATATTTTTGTAGTTCATGATGCTCACCGAATTGATTTATGTTTTACAATTGTGTCAATAATAGGTTTAGTTTAATAAATTATTGTTAAATTGATTTAAATATATTTATGATGTTGATTGATTATTTTCAAGGTTTGTTTCTAAAAAATGGTGGTTTAATAGAGAATATTTGTTCTATTTTCAATTTTTAATTAGATTTTCAATTTATAATTTTCAAATAAGAATTAAAATATTATAATTATTCATTGTGTATTATATTTCAATAATAAAATACTTTTCATCAGTTAATTTTAGTCATTTTTTCACCACAAATGACCAAATTTCTATACTTTTTTGGTTGTTGTTCAAGTGATTGTTTTATTTACAAACCTATAGGATTCTAAATATTTGTGAAGAAAATATATCATTTTCACTTTTGTTTGCAATAATTTATGTTAAATATTTTATTATTTAACTTATTAAAATACATTTGTGATGTTAAATGTTTATTTTAAAAGTGATTTTCTAAAAAATGATACTCATTATGGTGAGAGTTGATAATGTCCGTCTTGTTGCTCCAACAGTTGTGTCTGCAATATGTAATGTCAAAAACTTTATTACTAAATTGATTAAAATATATTAGGGATATTGATTGATTCATTTAAAAGTTATTTTAAAAAATGGTGGTTTAAATTAGAATTCATGTATTATTTTAGATTTTTAATAAAACATTTCAATTATAATTTTTAACTAATTATTGAAATGTTTTAATTTTTTATTTTATATTATATTTCTACCAAAATATGTGTAAATAATTTATCTTAGTGTTTTATTTTTATTTCCTCACTGCACATAATTAAAATATATTCATGACATTTTTCCCCACTATTGGTGTGGGGTGGTAAGGGTTTGAGGTTAGGGGTAGGTTGTGCGGTCAAGTCTCCAAATTTGAATGTTTACATTAATTTTAATCTTTATGTTCTCGGATGAAAGATGTAATCAACCTACTATATTCGTGACATTGAGTGCTTAATTTAAAATTGATTTTGAAGAAAATGATTCCTAGTGTCATTGAGTGTTTACAATACTTAGCTCACTACACATTTTGAATATATGTTCTCTAGTCATGTTTGAAATAGTACAAGTCAAATATTTTATTTATAAACTGATATTAATATAACTGTGTCATTGATTGATTAATTTAAAAGTGACATTAATACTTTACATATTCCCTTTAATGACGCGTAAAATAGTTTTTCTCGGTGCAAAAAAGCATTTTTAATTGCAATGCTGATAAAAGGGAATTCCACTTTATCAGCTCTACAAAAGCACTGATAAAGGAGGTCCTTTATCCGTGCTAAAAAAAGCACTGATAAAATACCCTCTTTATGAGCACTATTTTTAGCACTAATAAAGGGAGTTCTTTATCAGTGCTTGAAAATAGCACTAATAAAAGCCTAGCTGGATGCAATGTGCTGTTAATATAACACACATGGAAAAAACATTCAATTTCAAACAATTATATATACATTTAATGTGAAAAAATGAATAAAAAAAATATATGCTCATGGTATATGAAAAAATAGTGCAATATACATTTCAAAACAATGTTTTATATAATTACATTAACAATTATCCCACAAACATTTAAAAACCTTAATGTCTCATATTTTGACACCCGTGATCCTCTAAAAAATATCCACCCATGGTATTAGTTTCCGAACAAATCATATCAACCCAAGAAAAATATTCCGCCTATATAAGAAAACAAATATTATGTTAGTTTTACTATAAAGAAAAAATTAAACAATAATATGAATGAATACATTAATAAAATGTCAATATTTAATAAAAAAGAAACATTTGGAGTCATACCGGTCACACCGTATGTCTGGTTGAAGTTTGATTGATTCCTAAATTCCACAAATGACTTATGGATCATTTCTCTAAAGTATCAAAACAATCTGAATGCATTTTCTCAGTTTTCAATATGTTATTTTCTCTTTTAACTATAATTAATGTCAATTTTAATTAAAATGATACACTTGGAATCATACTGGTCACATCGTGTGTCGTATTAAGGTTTAGTTGACTCTTACAAGTCATAAATGGCTCATGGATCACTTTACTAAAGTATTGAAAACAATTTCTATGTGTTTGCTCAATTTTTCAGAAAGGTAGTTGTTTATTAACTAAAATGTCATTTCAAATAGGAAACACACATTTTGAGTCATAACGGTCACATCATATGTTGGTTTGACATGAGAGTGCTTCATACATGTCACAAATGACTTATTAATATCTTTCAAAAATTATCAAGACAATTGTATTGTATTTACTTGGTTTTCAATGAGTGACACGTTTTGAACTAAATTGTCAATTTTAAACAGATAACGGGCATTTTTAGTCATACCACTCATACTGCGCATCAGATTTAGGTGTGGTTGATCCTACACATCATAAATGACTCATGGATCGTTTTTATAAAGTATAAAAACAATCTGAATATTTTGATTGGTTTTTAGTATGTCCCTTGTTCTTTTTACTTAAATTAATGTCAATTTTAAGTAAAAAGACACACTTAGAGTCAAAATGATCACACAGTGGCTCATATTGAGAGAAGATTTACTCATATACATTAAAAATGACTTATGATTCATTGTTATAAAGTATCAAAACAATCCAAATGCATTTTCTCTCGTTTTAGTATGCCAGTTGGGTTTTTTTTTATTAAAATGGAATTTCAAACCGGAAACACGCATTTTGGGTCATACCGGTCACATCGTGCGTTGGTTTGACATGAGACTATTTCATACATGATTATCAATCAATGTACTAAATTATCATTATAATTGGAGTGAGTTTATTTAGTTTTCATTGAGTGAAACATTTTGAACTAAAATGTCAATTTTAAACCGATAAAAATCAATTTCATTCATACCGGTCACACCGTGCATTGGATTGAGGCGCGTTTGATTCTAACACTTCAAAAATGACTCATGGATCATTTTCGAAATTTATCAAAACAACTCAATTGTGTCTTCTTGGTTTTTATTATGTCACTTATTCTTTTTACATAACTAATTTTAAATTTTAAATAATAAGACACACTTGGAGTCATACCGGCTACACCATGCATTGTATTTAGGTGCAGTTGACTTTCACATGTCATAATGGCTCATGGATCTTTTTCATAAATTATCAAAACAATCCAAGTGTGTATACTCAGTTTTTAGAATGATAGTTGTGTTTTTTTTATAAAATGTCATTTCAAAATGGAAACATGCATTTTGAGTCATATCGGTCTCATCATGCATTGATTTGATGTGATACTGCTTCATACACATCAAAAATCCCTTATGAATTGCTTTCCAAAATTATCAAGATAATCAGAGCGTGTTTACATTGTTTTTAGTGAGTGCATCATGTTGAACTAAAATATCAATTTTAAACTGATACCAGACACTTTTATCCATACTGGTCACACCGTGCATCAGATTGTGGTGCGGTTGATTCTTACACATCAAAAATGACTCATGCAATGTTTTCCTAAAGTATCAAAACAATATTAATTTTTTTCTCAGTTTTCACTATGTCACTTGTTCTTTTTAATTAAATTAATGTTAATTTTAAACAAATAAGACACACTTGGAGTCATTCCAGTCACATCGTGGATCTTATTGAGGTGTGGATGACGCCTACACATCACAAATTACTCATGGCTCGTTTTTTGATTTTATCAAAACAATATTAATGCGTTTTCTCGGTTTTCAGTATGATAGTTGAGTTTTTTTACTAAAATGTCATTTCAAACTGGAAACATGCATTTTGAGTCATACTGGTCGTATCTTACTTCGGTTTGAAGTGATACTACCTCATACACGTTAATGAATTGATATACTAAATTAAAAAGACAATCAGAGTGTGTTTTATTAATTTTTAGTGACTGATATATTTTGAACTAAAATGACAATTTTAAAATGATAATAAAAAATTTTAGTCAAACCGATCACATCGTGTGTCAGATTGAGGTGGATTTTATTACTACACATCTCAAATGACTTATGGATTGTTTTCCTAAAGTATCAAAACAACCTGAATTCATTTGATCGGTTTTCAGTATTTCACTTGTTCTTTTTATTTAAATTAATGTCAATTTTAAATAAAAATACACATTTGGTGTCATATAGATCACACTGTGCATTTTATTGAGGTGTGGATGACTCATACACATTACAAATGACACATAGATCATTGTACAAAATTATTAAAACAATATGAATGTGTTTGCTCGATTTTCAGTATGTAACTTTTTTTATATTAAAATTAATGTCAATTTTAATTAAAAAATAAAAAATTGAGTTATACCGGCTACACCATTCATTATATTGAGGCGTGATAGATTCTTACATATCAAAAATGACTTATAGATCACTCTCCTAAAGTATCAAAATAATCCAAATGTGTTTTCTCAGCTTTGAGTATGCGAGTTGACTTTTTTACTAAAATTAATGTCAATTTTAAATAAAAAGAATCAGTTAGAATATGTTAATATTGAAAAGGACATATAATATTATAATAAAAATAGTATATTAAAAAAACATTAACTTCTTATTGAATTCTGAGTTGTATTCTCGAAGTCCTATCTCTCATGAGAATGAGAATCGTCAAACAAACCACCCTAACTCGAATAATGGAATCCACCTTTATAAGAAAACAATTATTATGTGAATAATACTAAAAATAAGTAAATTTAACAAAAATATGAAAAAATACACTACTTATATGAAATTCACATCTTCATGATATTTGTGTACATTCTTCCATTAGTTATGCTACCCATTCATTTCTAAGAAAATCTATATCGTCTTGTAAATATGATTCTTTTCAACAGTCATAGTAGTATTGAAAAAATTTAAATACAAAAAGGATTAATAAATATTTTAAATTAAATAGTATTTATTTAAAAACTACCTCTTTGAGGATGCTAGTTTGTTGATGAAATATGATCTCTCTCATAAATTTACAAACATAATAACCCCAATCTTTTCCATTTGTTTTTTCCAACACTGTAGAAAATTTGAGGATAATAAGAAATTTCTTTTGATATGTGTTTGGATATTTAAATATTATTATATATACCCTAATACTTGTCCAGTCATAGAATTTTTCATGATCCTTGTGCTTAGCCCCTGTCCTTATTCTTTGTTTTTTGACGATATTGATGCACCACCCTATCATTGAAAATTCCTCTTTAAATCATAATATAAATTATATAACATGATGTTTAGTTCTAACATGTTTGATGTAGTGTATTAAAAATTGAAAAAAACCATTATGTGTGGTCGGTTTGTTTGATATCTATGCATTGAATCCATAAAATAAGTCATTGGAGTATCTAAATTGATAGTAATGAGCATCCAATATTTCCTAAAAATAAAAAAAAGAATAATTAATGAAAGAAATGAAAATATATTTTATATAATTACATTGTAGAGTTTTATCCCTGCATCATTGGGATTAAGAAGAGTCTGTCATCTGAAATTTTTCTTTCAAATGATATGACCAGGTCTTCCATTATTTCATCTTTTTTGTTGGAATCTATTTTTTGTTGTTCTGTAGATGAGATGTGAGGACTAAAAAGTCAAATGTTTTTTCATGGGGAAATCCATTCAATTGTTTTTTATATATATGTCTATCAAAAATATGAAATTTATTTAGTCATAATTAATATATTATATCACCTTTTAGAAAATCAAGTCATAAAAACATAAGTCATGTATACATTTATAATTGAGGTGCCTAACCAATAATAGCCAAGAATTTCACTTACATTCTCAACAACAATGAAGTCTTGAACTTACTCTCTATATATATTTTCTTAGAAATCAACTATGTGCCTAAAACCATTTTTTAACTTTTTATCCATATGAACCTTCAATGATAGTAAATACAGATATAGAACGAGCGGGGTAAAGGTGCTTTCAATAGATCTTTTCAGCCAGTTGGTTAATCCTTTAGATGGTTTTGATCCGATCTTTGTTCCCCCCCCCCCTTCCCATTGTCTTCTTGTAATAACATTCATCAGTTCAAACCTTTTTTCATTAATTGTTAAAGGTTTAGCTTCAAAAATAAATTGGAAATGAATACCTCCTTGTTGAAATGTTTTTTTAAAAGATGTTCTGAACATGTGATGAATCTTCCAACATCTTTTTTGACCTTATGAATATCTTCTTCATCAACTGGAATAGGTATCTCAGTGATCGGATCATGGTTTATGCTTATTGACACTCTCACGTGACCTGTTGGAAGTGGTCTGTTGTGTAGCATGTCCTTTTGGATATTAAACACCGTAGTCCTCGCTACAAGGCGTTGAATGAGTTCTGATAGATATAAATCACTGTCATTATCAGCCTGTATAATAACATTATAGGAAAGGTTTTAGTGTCAATTTGATTCACATTTCATAGAAACAATTATTAGAACATTGATTAACTCGGCTAAGAATTTGTTTTGATGGGAATGGATTGCCTCAAAGCTGGTGGGGTGGTGGGGGTGGGGCAGGATCTTCACATGATGGTTGTTCTTGAGTTGTTTCTTCTCTTTTCTTCCACCCATAAAAATTTCTATCATCTATTTATTCCATTGGAATTGTTCTTCAAGGTTAGTTATTCTTTCTCTCATATGTTTCATTTCATCACTTTGATCCTCCTCTTATTTTTTCCTCTAAATATGTTTGGGGTGTCACCCCAAAACACACACCTCTAATGTGACCATACTATTCTATCTTCAGGAAGGCCACCGATAGTAGGTTTTCATCCGATACAGGTATTACTGATTCCAATGACAATGTCAAATACAAAATATATAAAAATAAGTAATCATTATTATGTAATAGCGATTTAAAGAAAAACAAATTTTGATTATTTCATACTGACACATGTTTCACACAACTTTTTTTGTATTTTCATCTATTATTATCCCATCTTTATTTACATGTGCCTTCTTCTATAGCACATGGTGTTGGATGTAAGTGGATTTGGATTTTGAGTCAACAATCTTTATATAAATAGAGGAACATTATCCTGTTGTTGTTTCATGTCACATAAAATTAGTATGGTAAATTTAAAATATATACTAATTTTTTTCAAGTGAAGTGTACCCCATCCTTATTTTACAGTAGGGGTACATTGGCTTTTCTGCCTGTTCCTTATTTCTAGCACTCATTTTCTATTTCATAAATAAAAAATTGTCAATCAACGTGATGAATCAACATATCGTTAAACAACATATTACTAGCCACAATGTACCTAAAAATACACATCCACACGACATCCAATAAATTCAACCCACGCTTCATGGGTTATCAGGTGTTTATAAATAAGTGGTGAGTGTGGGTTTATTTTCACTTAATAATATTTAAGATAATGTCTCGTCAGAATTATGTGAAATTCTCTTTTACTCCAACAAAAAAGTATTAATACACATTTCTTATGGGAGTCCTCTACTATAAATGAACTCTGTAAGGGATGATGATGAATAAGTCTACATTTCATTATTTTATTTTTTAGTTAAATTATGAAATGATATCATAATGTTATAGTAATATATTCCCACATTAGTGTCTTAATACAGACCACAACATGGTGCCACAAATCTACATCAATCAGCATGCATTACTGAGTGGTGATTCCAATGTAACTATTGAACATGGCCTTGTTGGAGTTAACATTCTAGACCGATGCATTTCATCTGACCTCATATTTGATTCCTTTTATTTTCACCTTAATGACTTTTTCTAACACCAATAAACTACATCACTCCTATTTTTTCTATGTCACCGGTCCTTCATCACCTACCATTTCCCCAGATTAAAAATCATTAATATGTTCCTCCAGAGAGGTAACATCGACATGTGCATATGATCATTGTACCTCTACACTGGGAGTAGTAATAGGTTGATAAACCCATTGTTCCTCAGGTCTGGGAGCACTATAACGTGCAGAACGTTGTGGTTCCTCTACACAATGAGTAAGAATAGGTTTAGAGACCTGTTATTCTCCAGGATTTGGAGCACCAGCACGTGTAGAAGTCATTATCATCATATGTGGTTTAAAATTTTATTTAGGGTACATAAATGCACTAGAGAATGAATAATAATATGATGTAACACGGTGTATATTACAAAAAATATAACCTGATTGTTGAAATATCTCTTTTTTAAAAGGCTAAAGGGATTTGACCCCTCTATCGACTATCCAAATCCCTTCATTGTGGTCTCATATGATATAAAAAATTCCATATACATTGGGACAACTGTGAAATTATTGTGATGTCCCAATGAAAGGGTCATCCTTAGTTGAATTTTCATCTGACCCTTCAGTGATTTTGGTCGATAACAGAACAATTGACCACTTTCAGTTTGAAAGATCTAAAACCTAAAATACTTATACTGTCTGTGATTCAATTATAAAAAAATTGTCTTTTTACCCTTCCTTACAAAAATCAACTTTCACAGATCCCAATTCATTTATTTTAGCAACAATCCTATCATCAACCCACTTGCATTGAAATTTTTTCACTTGGAATGTTGTATAATGAAACTCCCATATTTGTTTGATGATGCCAAAGTATGACATATTCATGTAAATTAGATTTCTATCATTAGTACCAAAAACATGCATCACTTCAGCCACAAGTGTAACTCCATTATTTTTTATGGTAATGTCATCATCGAGTTCATTTGTATTGAATGTATAACCCTTAATTACATAACCATTGTAATATAATACATAAAACTTGGTCCTCCAGCTAGCCATCAAAGTAGTTCTAAAATTGAATTTGTATTTTCATCTAAATCCTTAAAAATATGGTCCTAAAACCATCCTATAAACTATTTATTATGTTTATTTTATATATATCTTTCATCCCTTGAAGTATTCAAATGCCTAGGAATTTATTTATGGGTCTCAACATATGGGGAAACATCTAAACTGCTATAAAAACATAAAGTTGGGACTTATCCTTATATGTAATATTGATTGTCACAACATCTCTTCCAGAAATTCCTTCACCCGCAAGCCTCCCAATGTGACTATATTTTGGCAGACCAATTATTTCTACACCAGACATGTATTCAGTACATATTTCAATAGATTCCTCAACAACATATTGCTCTGAAATTCAACCCTTTTTCTGAATTCTATTTTTGACATACCCTTTCAAAATCATCATATATTGTTCAATGGAGTACCTCATTTATAGTGTACATGACCATATAGTCAAATCTCTCTCACAATGTGAACTATAAAATGAACTATCATATCAAATAATGTTGTTAGGATGTAAATTTAAATTCACATAATATGATGACAATTTCTCTTTATATAGTCAATAATTTTGTTGGGTCTATAACATTTCTGCAAATAGATTTGAAGAAGAAACAAATCTTGGTTAATGTATGAAGGACATTATTGAGAAGAATGAAACGTAAAGCAATATGAATTATATTTTGTATAAGAACATGGTATTCATGTGATTTCAAAACCCTTAACTTTAAATCGGTTATTGACATGACGTTCTTGATATTCAATGAATAACCATATGAAACCTTTATGTAATTCAAGAAGTTGAAAAACTGATATATATCATGCCTAAAAATATTATAAACAGTTGGAGGAAGAAAATTTCATTTTTCAAACTTCATTGGAACCAACTCTTCTTGTATTCCCATGTCAACCATGTCCAACTTAGGCTTAATTCCATCCTTTGTTTTGCTATGTGCATTTCGAAACATGATGATGAAATTATCACATATATTTATGTCAACATGCATTACATCAAGAAAATTTATGACATAAAGACAATTATAGTATGGTAATTGAAAAAAATTGATATCATTTTCCAACCGGTTTTTTTATGGTTTTTCAAAAATAGTTTACCAAAAGTAGTGTCCACATATTTTACATTATCAAATATTTGATCACCTATTAGTGGAGACAGTGATGTACATTCTTCTAAACTTCCACCAAATGATGACATCCAAGATCAGTACTTATTCCATCAGGGTAGAAATCAGTGATGTCCTAGAAACATGGTTTTTTATTAATGATTCAACCTAATTGATTATGTACCTTGTTCATAAATGGAAAACCCTTGAGTTCCTTTGGGGATATATCTTGAAAAATTTCCATAACTAGGAAAGTCATTTATCATGTCGTACAACATGGATATTAATGTGAAATATTCATTTCTATAAGCATCATACATCGTAACACCTTAATCCCACAATAATTTCAAATCCTCAATCAATGAATGTAAATAAACATAAATATCATTACCCGGTTGTTTTGGTCCTAATAGAAGCATATATAACATGAGGTATTTTTGTTTTTTGAATAAACATGGTGGTAAATTATAATTTAATAACATAACTAGCCATGTACTGTGGTGCTACATTGAAAACCAAAAGGATCCACTCCTTCAATATATAATGCAAGATGAATGTTTCTCAGATCATTTCCAAATTCAGGATACTCATGATCAATTATATTCCATTAAAGAGGGTCTTCTCAGTGACTTAGTTTCCCATTTTAATTCTTGTATATGTGTGCCATGTCAACTTCCTTTCAATATCCTCACTTCTATATAGGTTCCCAAACCTTTTAATGTTTTGAAAGTACCATACAAATTTCACAAGACCAGATTCATCTTTCTTGTTTTGAGAAGCACCACACTTTGGGCATTCATTAAGTGATTTTTGGTCCTTGAGAAATAGTATAAAATCACTTGGTAAAGTGTGTACTCTTTTAGAGGTCATACCAATCGAGCATAGAATTCATTTGGCGTTGTATTTTCGGCTTGGGAGCTCATTATCTTCTAGTATCATGCCATTCAAGAGAGTAAGTAGTTCCATAAAACTTATGTCACTCCATCTATTGCCTTTATTCAAATTATAAATCTTCACTACAGCTAAAAATACTATATATTAAGTGAAACCAACAAGCATTGGAGTCTTTTCACAAGTATTTAACTTCTCAAACAATTTTGGGAAATCAAGAAGTTCATGTTCAACTGTCCTTGTCATTTACTCAATATGATATTCATCATCATTCAAATTTTTAATCACATCCTTGATATGGTATTTTTATTGTTCACAATTGTAATCATATGAGATGAACCATAAAACATAGTGCTATCCTAGCCACTAGCTATATCCACTTTCCCCCCATGTTGATTCAAACATTTATAACCTTGATCTATTCCATGAAAAATCAAGTGTTATTCCAACTCATGTAGACTAATTAGTATTGAATAAAAACAATGTACACATGAACAAAAGATTTTAGAAAGGACATATGCATGATATTTTTCAAACTTGATAAACTCTTTCACTCCATATTCATACTCTTTTGTTAGATGATTGACATGCATCCATTATTTATACATATCCATCCCATTTTATTCAGTAATATTAATATTTTAAAAAATAAATATACAAAAGGGGCCTTTCAAATATGTTGAAATAAACATTTGAATGATAGTTATTATTTCATTTTTTTTTCTTGAGACGCATCCCCTTAGAAGCTAACACCAAACCAGAACAAATATGTAATTATATAGAAATCCCATAATTTAAACCATATAGGTGATGTTGGATTCAAATTAGGTTTAATAGTTGAAATGGGGTTAAACATTAATTCACCATTTGTGGGAGTGAGGTCATGATGGATATCCTATGGGTTGGATAGTGTAAGGACCTGACCCTAGTTTCTTGGATACAGTGCCTTATTTTATTACATTGGCATATAAACAAGGCATATGAATCCTGAAGGACCAAGTATTTTAGTAGCTATTGGAAACAAGATACCTAAATAAGTTCAACTTACATCATGAAATGAAATATAACAATGATTTATTCCATTATTAATATTCATGCCTCCAAGATAATTCTTGCAAGTTATTCATAATTTTCTTATTCATATCCTGGGAACAAGAAACATAAGAAAGGAGTGAGCTCAAACGCTCAGTCAGCATAAGAAATACAGAAAAAGTTATCATAAACATAATATATGGTTAATAATTGAAAATACATGCCTTTAAAATTAATAAACATCAACACATTATGGAAGGAATATGAGCTGAGTAAATAATTCCATAATAAAACATAATCATGGGTATTCTACTAGTCGAATAACCAGATGAACTTTCAATTACTGGATTCATAATGAGAGAAGTGCATATTCCAGAATTCTGAAACATTTTTTCAATTACTCGGCTAAGACGTATAAAAAATATTAAGGCCTCAGCCAAAACCATATATCACATTGGGAAAGGCCTCAGCCAATTCCATGTCTATTTGTCTCATGAGACCTACTAATGCATTGAGGGGATCTAGTGGGCCCCACCTGTCACATAATAATTCTAATGCATTCCTCATATGATTGGGGATAAACCCTAACAACATATACATTCATATTGAAACTATCATATGAAATGTAAATAACTTTCCTCAATCATTAAACATAAAACACTAACGATTTTGAGTAATACGGTGAAGGGTTTTAGGATAGATATTCCACAATAAAATTAGTCATAAACCATTAAATAAAATATGGTAGATGACATCATAAATTATTAAACACAATAATACATAATAATCAACAAATGTGTCGAATTAGATGAAAATACTCTTTGAAAATCATTAATCAATTCTTGAGATAAATAGTGTTTAGTTTTGAAAAGAAGAGTTATTTTAGAGAAATCATTATATAAAACCAGACGTTAAGTAAGATAGCATCTTAATAAAAAAATGAGTGATTTTATAAATATAATGGTTCCCAAAAACATATTATAGAGTTCTCTTTAAAATAGGTAAGAATTTGAGAAATTCCCTTGAATCGGGCTTCTATTTTAGAAATAATTTAAAAAGTTCCTTTTTAAAACTTGTAACTATTCATAAAATAAGGAAGTTTTCTAGTTGGAAAACATATATAGAACTCTAAAAAATATTTTTTTAGGATTACATAATAATATACAATAATTTCATTGAGGTAATTAGACAATGAATGTAACCTGAATGAAAATGGATGTTCGGGAGAGAAAACCCTTACCTTATGTCTGAATGTGTTCCCCTCTTGAAGTTAAGGTCTTGGAATATGAAATTAGACAGATTAATAACTCAATTAAGAACTTATAAGGAATTTTTTTAGTTTATCCTAAATCTATTTAGTTCATTTATGTCCTTATTGATATGTTATAATATCAAATTCCATCGTTCTAGAGTGTTCGTTTTCTTGATTTTCATAATCTGTTCTCTAGTTTTTAAGTAATGGAGTTCATGTAAAATGTTTGTAAATATCCAGAATTAAAATTACATATTATCTATAAACATACATAATATTTAATGGTAATTTATATCATTTTATTAAATGTAATGAGGATGAATCATTAGATGTCAACCACTTCCATTATTTGGCGGTATTTGGATTATTATAAACTAGTTTTGTCATATAAATTAATAATGTGTGCATATAATGGTTCCTGAATATTAATTACATTATAATAAATATATTATAGTTTGGTTGAACCCTAAAAATGGTTTCATTACCAGTAATGAAGGATTAATTAAAGAACGAAACTTCATCGTTAATGAAGGGTATAAATTGGAACCTCATGGGCATTGATTTCGTTTATAAAAATAAAATGGAGGGTGTAAGAATATTGATGATGGTTCTTCCATTCACATGATATAATTCCAGTATTTAGATGATAATGGTGTTATCATGGTCATTTAGACAAAGGAGGTGAGGAGAGGATAACAGAAGAAGATAATTTGAAATGAAACTAAATGAAAAAGAAGGGCTCTTTACCTCTTGAAATACCCTCCTTGATAACCTCTTTAAGGGAATGGGTTTTGATCTTTTGGAAAGACCAGAAGCTCATTCGATGTACGGAGTGACTAGGGAAGGGTAATTGGGTAGATATTTGTGGAGATTCATGTCTTTGAGGAGTGAATATAAGAGGGAGTGAGGGGGGTTATAGTGGAGGAGATGGGTAAATTTTTAATATTTTATTCGTTATTTTATAATTTTCATCAAGGAAACCAATAGTGTTTTTTCATGTGACCCCTAAAAGTAATAAGTTCATGTGAGTTCTAAACAACTGGCCTTCAATCACTTATTATGTTATAAATTGTGTATTTAACTGATAATTTGAAAATACTGTATTTTTCCGTATTTCATTATTCATCAAAAATTCAAGAATTTTTGAAAAATCCCAAAAATTCACCTCTAAAATTTTTCGACATGTAGAATTCCAAAGTGAACTCCATTTTTAGAAAATAATTTTCTAAATATTAATAATTTTTATTTTAATTAAAGTCATATTTAATTCAAAAAATAACAATCTTAAAGGTATAATTAGTTTTATATGACATTGAAAAATTAATTAAGATCTCATTATCTTATTACCATAAGAAAATAAAATAATATAATTATTTACTATTCATAAGGGTCATATTACTATTTATATTACTATTCAAAATGGTATGTTACTATTCACCAAAAATCAAGTTTATTCTACATGCCTCCTGAATATTCTAGCTATAAAATGAATTTATTTTCAAAAACTCAGATTGTTACATTCTCCCCTCATTAAAAATATTTCTTCCTCTAAATTCACAAAATGTTACCTAAAAAGATTCTAGTATGTCATCAACATAAACTCCTCAGGCTCCCATGTTTCTTCCTCTATCTTATGGTTCCTCCAAAGAACCTTTACCAGACGAGTTGTCCGATTTCTCAATACTTGTTCTCTGGTATCAAGAATCTTGATAGGCTCTTGACAATAAGATAGATTAGACTCATGTTATATTTTTTTCAAAGGTGAGTATATGTGTTGGGTCTAGCATGTATTTCCTTAACATTTATACATGGAACACATTTTGATCTTTGGAGAGACTTGGTGTAATTTCCAAACGGTAAGCTACAATTCTGATTCGATCCAGAATTTCAAATGGACCGATGTACCTATGAATTAATTTTCCCTTCTTACTGAATCGTATAATACACTTCCATGGAGATAACTTTAAGAAAACATGATCTCTTTCTTGAAATTCCAAATCCTTACTTCTATAATCAGCATATCTTTTTTCCTACTCTATGCTGTTTTGATATGGGTTTGGATAATATTTACCTTTTTCAATGTTTCCTCAACAAGTTATGGGCCTACAAGATTTCTCTCACCAAAATCATCCCAGAAAGTTGGAGTATGACATCTCTATCCATATAACGCTTAATATGGTGCCATCTGAATACTTGATTGGAAGATATTTTTATAGTAAAATTCTACAAGAGATAAATACTAATCCCACGTACCTAGAAATTCAAGTGAAAAAACCTCAACCTGTCTTCCAAAGTTTGAATAGTCCCTTTTGATTTTCCATCAGTTTGTGGTTAGTAGGCAGTGCTCAAATGAAGATCAGTTTCTAGGGAATTCTGAAGACTTTTTCAGAATTTTGATGTAAAATGGGGATCATGATCAGAAACAATTGATAAAGGTACACCATTAAGTCTTACAACATTATTAATATATAGTATTTCTAAATGATCAAGTGGTAAATCTTCTCTTGTATCAAGAAAATGTGTTGATTTTTTATGATGGTCAAGAATGACCCATATCACATCATTCTTTCTTGGAGTCTTTGGAAGCCCCATGAAAAAGTCCATTGTAATATCATCCCATTTCCACATAGGAATAGTAAGGGGTTGCTTGACTCCTCTAGGATTTTGTCTTCCAGCCTTCACCTATTGACACACCAAACATCTCACCACATAATCAGTAATCTCCCTCTTCATGTTTTCCCACTAAAGAAGTTCCATTATATATTTATACATATTTATGCTACTAGGGTGTATAGAGAAATTAGAGCTATGAGCATCGTCCAATTGTTCCATCTTTAGCTTAGGAATAGCGGGAACACAAAGTTTCTTTCCGAATTTCAAAATGTCATCTTCATATATGAAGTCAATCAACTTCCCATCATTTACAGCTTTAATTTTTTTTGGAACTCTTCCGCATTAGCCAAAGATATTTTTATCCTTTCCGGTAAATAAGGTTTGGCAACCATTTGAAAAGGTATTTATGTGTTACCTTCATTGATAATTCCCTTATCCATTTTTACTAGATCTATGAATAAAGGATCCCTTTCAACTCTCATCTTGTTCAGAATTCCATGGTCCTTTGTATTCAAAGCATCTACCACCTTATTTTCCTTCCCCATGTAATAGTGTATTGTGAAATCATAATCGTTGAGTAGCTCAATTCATCTCCTTTGTCTCATGTTGGGTTCTTTCTATGAGAAGATATATTTCAAACTCTTATGATCTATATATGTCTCCCATTTTTCAACATAGAGGTAATGTCTCCAAATATTCAGAGAAAATATTTCCACTCCTAACTCAAGAGCATGAGTTTGATTGTTTTTTTCATGAATTTTTAGCTACCTAGATGCATAGGAAATCACTCTATCATTCTCCATAAAGACACAACCATGTCTTTCTTTGATGCATCGCTAATCATCACAAATTAATCATTCCCTGATGGTAGAGTCAAGATTGGAGAATTCACTAATCTTCTGTTCAATTATTTAAAACATTATTCACATTCCTTTTTCTATACAAAAATAACACCTTTTCTTGAATCTTGGTCATTTTGTTGGCTAAACGGGTGAGGTTCTGAATGAAACACTGATAATAACCTGCTAAACCAATAAAATTACGTACCTCTTTTATGTTTGTTGGAGTAGACCATTCTTGCACACCCGTTGTCTTCACCATATCTACAAATAGTCCATCCTTAGAGACAATGTGTCTTAGAAAGGAAACTGATTAGAGCAAAAAATAACACATGATAAACATCCAATTTAATTTATTTATTCTCAGAGTCTTCAGAATAATGAACATGTGATTTCATGATCTTCATAGATTTTATTGTATACCAGGATATCATCAATATACACAACCAAAAAATAATCAAGATGCTCCTTGAAAACTCTATTCATTAGATCCATGAAAATATATGGTTCATTAGTTAGTCCAAAAGTAATTACTGTAAACTCATAATGCCCGTACCTAGTTCAAAATGCTGTTTTTGGAATGTCTTCCTTCTTCACCAGAAATTCATGACTTCTAGATCAAAGATCAATCTTTGAAAAATATTGGGCTCCCTGAAGTTGATCAAATAAATCATGAATGTGAGGTAGGGATACATTTTCTTTATTGTTATAGCATTGATCTCTCTGTAGTCAATACATAACCTCATAGACCCATATTTGTTCTTAATGAAAAGAATAGGGGCTCCCCATAGATAAACTCTAGGGAAAATAAATATTTCATCACTAAATTCCTCTATTTGTTTTTTTAGTTCCACTAACTCCATAATGTAAATTATATAAGGGGTCTTTGATATAGTCCATGAACAAAAAATCAAGTAAATGGAAAAGTCAATTTCCTGTTCTGGAGGATGTCTAAGTAAATCCTCTGGTAACATGTCAATATACTCTTGGAAAAAAAGGTTCATCATCTATTTGAACATTCTTTTCCTAACCCACAGTTATTGCATTCCCTTCAACCCTAAAAATTGAATTTAGTAGAGCTACTGGGGGTGTATCTAGGTCAGAATCATATGGAAAAGTTTTTTCTCTAAAGATAAGTGATTCTACACCATTATAAAAAATTGTAACTTCCTTCTTCTTACAATAGATCTTCGCATAATAATTTGATAGACAATTCAAACCAGGATTTATATCAATGTTAATCATTGGTATGATGATAAGGTTAACAACTAAGGAACGTTTATGTGACATGAGGGGGACTGATCGACACATCTTTTTTACAATTATACATCCACTAGGATTTTGACTGATAACTCCTTTACTAAATCAAATTGTACATGTCTAATTTTATTGGAAAACTCGGAAGATATAAATGAATGGGAACATCTAGAATCAAATAAAGTATTGGATAAGTTTGATGAAATGATTAATGTACCTACCATCACTTCATTAGGGACTTCAATATCAGCGGTCGTGATCTCATAAGCTTTTCCTTGATCACTTAGCCTTTTCTTTTTCATGTTTCCTTCACTCTTTGGACAATCATTAGCATAGTTCCCCAACTACCGATAATTATAGCATTGAACATTAACATATTCTTTCATCCCATTGAAATCACTAGAAATATGACCTTTATATCCACATTTGGAGAATACTTTTTTCCCTTTAAGCAGGCACCAGGGTGTTTCCTTCCACAATTATCACGGGGTGGAAATTCAACTCTTCCCTTCATCCCTGTTTCCTTATATACTTTATGAGAGTTTTTAGTAGACCTCTTCTTCTCTTTCTTTCCATTAAATTCATAAGACTTAGAGAATTATTTTTATATCTTGATAGCACCTAAAACTATATCCTCATATGATGAAAAACATGGGGAGACCAGTTCCCCTTGGGGGAATGGCTTCAGTCCATCAAATAATCAATCAATTTTTCTCCTTGGATTTTGTATGCAGTCCACAAAATGTATTTATAACCTTGTGAATTTAGCTTCATACTTTTCAACATTATCATCTTCTTTATTCCTCAGATTTAAGAATTGCCTCTCCATATCTGCTGGCTATTCAGGAGGAATGTATTTCTATAGTAATATATCCTTAAAGCCCCTCCATTCCATCACTTATATCTCTTCCTCCTCCTTTGTGTTTTGGATTAACGACCACTACTGATCCGCATCTCTTGATAAATGATAAAATTCTATGATGACCTTATCTCGTTCATTACATCCCAAAGCGAGAAATATCTTCTCTAGGGACCTTATCCACTGCTCACCTATAAATGGGTTTGTAGTCCCATTAAATGATGGAGGCTATTGTCCCATAAATCATTCTAACATAGATCCTCCACCAGGGGGATTCAGATGTTCCATAAGGGTAAGTTTTTTTTCATATCCTGAGTAAGTTGTCCCAATATAGTAATAGGTTTCTTTGTACCAGTCATAACACCATATCCAACATCATTATCTTGCATTAGAGGGAAATCCCTATAGGGGGCACGTGCATTCATGCGGTTTCCATTCCTTTCACTAGGAGCCATTTCAAAATAATGGCATACACTATATTAGGGTATGAATCATAATGTATAATCTTAACATAACAAAAATACATAGCATAAATTGATATCCTACTCATGGATAATCCCATAATAACAGAAATGGTTTCTTTGATGAAAAACTTATATTTAAATCCATCATAATGTCCTCTAATGAAAATGTGAATTATCCTAAGCATATCCCATGGGAGTTTCAATACCAAGAGTGTAGAAAATCCCACTATCGTGTACTAGGATACCCTGGGTCATGCTCGAAACTCCTTGTCAAAGCTTTAACTCCTAGGTACATCTGTGCCAAAGCCACCTCTACCTGTTTGTATCCAGATAGGGATGTATTTTCTAGAATGATCCACATAATATATTCCATACAAAAATACCAGGATGCTTTTGTATGTATAACCTCAAAGACTATCTTTTGGATTTGGTTACTAATCTACATTTTCTAAATCTAGTATCTAGGTTTATACTAAACTTCCTCTGATGCCAACTTTAAGGACCCGGCCCCAGTTGTCCGGAGTCGATGCATTATTTCATTACATTGGAATATAAACAAGGAATATGCATCCTGATGAATCAAATAGTTTAGTAGCTTTCGGAATCAAGATACATAAATAAGTTCAACTTTACATCATAAAAGGAAATATAACACTAATTTATTCCATTAGAAATATCCATGCCTCCTAGATAATTTTTGAAAGTCATTCATAATTTAATTATTCATATCATGGGAAATGAAACATAAGAAAGGGGTGATCTCAAATGCTTAGAAAGCGTATGCAATACAGCGAAAGATAGCATAAACATAAGAAATGGTGAATAATTAAAAACACATGCATTTAAAATTTATAAACATGAACACATTATGGAAAGAATATGAGATTAGTAAATAATGACATAATAAAACATAAGCATGGGTACTCTACTAGTTGAATAACCACGTGAACTTTCAATTACTATCTCCATAATGAGAGAAGTGTATATTATGAAATTCTAAAACATTTTTTCAAGGACAAGGCCAAGACGTGTAAAAATGATTGATGCCTCGGCCAAAACCATATATCATATTGCAAAAGGCCTTGGCCAATTCCATGTCTACTTGTCGCATGAGAACTACTAATGCATTGAGGGGCTATAGCGGACCCCACCCGTCACATAATAAGTTCATCTAATTCCTCATATGATCATGGATAGACACTAACAACATATACATTTATATTTAAACTATCATATTAAATGTAACTAACTTTCCCCAATCATTAAACATAAAACACTAACGATTCCGAGTAATATGGTGAAGGGTTTTGGGATAGATCATCCATAATAAAATTAGTCATAAACCATTAAATAAAATATGGTAGATGAAATTATAAATGATTAAACACAATAATACATAATGATCAACAGGAGTGTTGAATTAGAGGAAAATACTCTTCTAAAATCATTAAGCAGTTCTTGAGATAAATACTGTTTAATTTTGAAAAGAAGAGTTCATTTGGAGAAATATTTGTATAAAACTAGAAGATAAGTAAGATAGTATTTTTATAATAAAATGTGTGATTTTATAAATATAATGGTTTCCAAAAACATATTATAGAGTTCCCTTGAAAATAGGTAAGAATTTGAGAAATTCCCATGAATCGGGCTTGTATTTTGGAATAAGTTTTGAATGTTCCTTTTTAGAAAGTGTAACTATCCATAAAATAAGAAAGGTTTCTGGTTGTTAAACATATATATAACACTAAAACATATTTTATGATTATTAAATAATAATATAAAAGAATTTCATTGAGGTAATTAGACAATTAATGTAACCCGAATGAAAATGGATGTTTGGGTGAGAAAACCCTTACCTTAAGTCCAAATGTGTTCCCCTATTAAAATTAAGGTCCTGGAATATAAAATTAGACTCATTAATAACTCAATTAAAAACCTATTAGGAATTTATTTAGTTTATCATCATTCTGTTTAGTTCATTTATATCTTTATTGATAAGTTATAATATCAAATTTGGTCGTTTTAGAGTGTTCATTTTCTTGATTTTCATAATCGGTTCTCGTGTTTTTAAGTAATGGAATTAATATGGAACGGTTGTAAATATCCTGAACGTAAATTAAATATTATTTATGAACATACAGAAGTTTTAATGGTCATTTCTATCATTTTTTTTCATGGAATGAGGATGAATCATTAGATGTCAACCACTTCGATTATTTAGCGGTATTTGGATTATTATGACCTAGTTTTGTCATATAAATTAATAATATGTACATATAATGGTTCCTGAATATTAATTAGGTTATAATACATATATTGTAGTCTTTTTAAACTATAAAAATGTTTTCATGACCAATAATGAAGGATAAATTGAAGAACAAAAATTCTTCATCCACCAAGGTTATAAATTGGAACCTCATGGGAGTTGATTCCGTTTATAAAAATAAAACGGAGAGAGTAAGAATATTGATGATGGTTCTTCCATTCAGATAAAATAATTCCATTATATATGTTATATTGGAGTTATCATGGTAATTTGGAATGTGTAGGTGAGGAGAGGATAACAAAATAAGGTAAATTGAAATGAAACTAAATGAAAAAGAAGGGTGCTTTAGCTCTTGAAATACCCTCCTTGAGAACCTCCTTAAGGGAAGGGGTTTTGGTATTTTGGAAAGACCAAGAGATTCTTGTACGTGGTTATTGAATAGGTAAGGTTAATTGGTAAGATATTTTAGGAGATTCAAGTATTAGAGGAGTGAAGAGAAGAGGGAGTGGGGGGTTATAGTGGAGGAGAGGGGTAAATTTTGAATACTTTATTCATTATTTTATTATTTCCATCAAGACAATCAATAGTGTTGTCTCATGTGACCCCTAATAGTAATAAGTGCATGTGAGTTTGATCCAAGTGGCCTTACATCACTTCTGATGTCAAAAATAGACTATTTAACTAAAATTTTGAATATATGGTATTTTACCGAATTTCACTATTCATCAAAATTTCAAGAATTTCAGAAAAATCCCAAAAATTCTCCCCTACCATTTTTCAACATGTAGAATTACAAAGTGAACAATATTCTCAAAAAATAATTTTCTAAATATTATTAATTGAATTTTTAAATAAAGTGATAGTTAATTCAAAAAATAACAATCTTTAAGGTATAATTTGTTTTATATGACATTGAAAAATTAATTAAGATCTCATTATCTTATTACCTTATGAAAATAAATTAAAATAACTATTTACTATTCTTAAGTGTCAAATTACTATTCATTTTATTATTAATATTACTATTCATAAGGTTATGTCAGTATTCACCAAAAACCACGTTTGTTCTATTTGACTCCAAATGACTTACTGATCACAACTCTAGATGACTGTTTTTCAAAATTCAAAACATGGTAGGGGCAAAGTTGTGTTTAATGTATATATTATAAATTTAATTTAATTTCAAAACCTTGGGGAGTTATAGATAGAGGCAATGACATGCCATTTCCATGGTGTTATTATCAATCTATTTGTCTTCCCTATATAATGGAATGGTTTTCCTAATTCTATAAAAATATAAACATAAAATATTATGGAAAAACTGCATTTCAGATGTGCATTGAAAACATTTTATAAAATCACACTTGAAATCCTATTAAAAATCCAACCATTTACACAACTTCCTCTTTAAAATAACACACCCTTTTCAATATAATCCAATCAATTTTAGGTGCTCTTTCACAAAATCAAAATTATGTTTTTTAAAGCATTCTTGGAAACTTCATGACCCAATAGTCTTAATCATTTAAAATGAGTGACAATGCTCTACATTTTACAAACATTCATTTAAAACTTCACACACCCCTTGTTAAAATGAAACTACCATTAAATATGATTTCAAAACATTCACATCCCTTTATGAAATTCAATTGGGTAAGTTGAAAACACTTGGCATGCAACCAAAGTCCATGTCAAGTGTTTAAAACATTTTAAATCTATTTAAAACCAAAAAATGGTATTTTGAACACATGTAATTTTTTAAGAAACATTTAAAAACACGTTAATCATTTTCAAATATCCACTTAGGCATTCTCACAATGACATAAATCCCCAAAGAGGCACTTTATAAAAGATACATGAATAAAAAATAACGAACATTTTATGAAATATAATGTTATAAAAGGTTTACACATGATTAAAAATATAAAGGTAAACCAAAAATAAATTTATTTTCATGAGAGGCACATTATAGTAAATATCATAAAATAATAAAAAATGAATAATGTCTCTTTTTTCCTACGGCCACCTCTACATCCCATTACTATTATATATTTAACGAGTAGTTATTGAACAACACTATAAAAGTGTTACCATTTCCTTTTACCTGTATCATTGGAAAATAAGTATATATATGAACCAATGTGTATATGTAGGGTGTGAGCAATGATCCTAGTAAGATATCATCTAAAAAATTTTACCTTTCATTTTTTAAGACAATCCAAAAAATTATAGTTTTAGTGGAAATAATGAAAATAATTTTATGACATAGGGTTGAGTAAATAAAACTAAAAAAGATTATATTTTTATTCTAAAGAAAATATAATTTACCAAGATACAACCATGACATAAAATAATTATAAAATATCAAGCATCAACCATTAAGGGGTTCCTACCAAAGGCCTATGGAGATAATCTACGTTGAACAATTAAGGGAATCATCAGACTATAATATTGTTTCAATAAAAATGCAACAAAAGAAAATCACCATTAATGGCCTTCTAAAGAAGTAAATTCCATTTCAGGTGTGAGACCTAAGATAGGGGTACTATAAATGTGTGACCATAATATTATTACTCATGTCTCTAGAATTCCCACATATCTACCTAAATATTACCCTGATGTTTTTCTAAAATCTTAACACTAATAATTGATGAAACACATTTAGTAAACTATAAATGCCAAAGGGTTTGTACCCAAGTGGTATAGGATCCTGATTGGCATCCAAAAGTCCAAGGATCAAATCCAGGCAGGGATGAATTTCTGGGAACTATAGCAATACTGTAGAAGTACTGTAGCAGTGGTAGAAATGTAGCAATGGCGGCACTGTAGCGGCAGAGGCACTATGAAGGTACTATAGCGGTGACTGTGCTATGGCAGGTACTATAGCAGTGTGGGAAGTGTAGTAGTACTGTTCACTGAGGGGTCCTTTAGTCCAAAAAATGGGATTTCAAGCCTTGTATTCAGTCCACTTGGCCTTGGGTCTTTAGGCTATGTAATGGGTCTCCCTCTACACAGACATAAAGTGGTATTTACTTTAAATAATAAATTGAGGCTTTAGGCCCAACCTTTAAAAAACATTTATTTAACTACAATGTCAATATAGTATAACATTCATTGAAGCATCCACTTACACATAAACACCCATAATTTAAAATTATAAAATTTCAAATATATATTAGAAAACCATACATAGAAAACACCTCGATTCATCCCAAATCAATCATTAAAATGTTAATCAAAACCAAAACACAAATTCCAATTTCACTATAAGATCAAAATAAAAAGTGTTTTATATTAATTAAAAAAAAATTATCCAAACCACTCACCATAATCACTCCATTATATTACCAATAATAATACTTTTTACCTAAAAATCCATATAATTTTTCTAATACATAAGAACACCTCATCCAAACATGTCCTAACATTTAGATCAATCCAAATTAAACAACTTTAATTGTACCAAAGTCCTAGACAACTATACATAGAAAATTATCAAAAAATTCATAGAATATGCTCAAAAAACCAATCAAACACATTACCAATCAAAAAACCATTGTCTCACAACAATGAATCAAACCAAACACATAATTTATACATCAAAAATATTTTGAACACTAAAACCACATATTTAATCTTTCACTATCTAAGCATTCCAATTAATTTAAGAACATACCTTAGATTTGAATTTCCTGTGGCTATAGTAGGGTCTGACGGTAGTGATGTCGGGGTAGGCAGCTGCGGTGGAGATTGCAGAGGGGTTCACAGTGCAGGTGGGGATTGTGGAGGAGGTGGGTTCACAGGGGAATATGGGTTCATGACAGAAGTGGGATTCAGTGGGGGAGTTAGTGTTCATGATGGAGGTGTGATTCATGGTGGTGAAGGAGGGATTCACGGTGAAAGAGGAGGGGACAATGGTAGAGGATGGGTCAGCAGCAATAGAGGAGGAGTTGGGAGAGGAGGAGGAGGAGTCGGCATAGGAGGAGTTGGCAGTGACTGGGTCGGCTAAGTCAAATGACATGTTAGTCCAGCCTATCATATTCATTACATCTAGTTTGGGTCTCAAAAATTCAGGTCCATGAGATAGGTAATTATAGTTCTCTCATTTTAGTATACTAGTTTAAATTGTTTTATAATTTTATGGTGAAAATATTTCACTAGCATGGCTATTTTTTAAGAGGATGATTAGTCCTCTATTTCATGTCATGATTTCCAAGGAGATATTGTTATATAAAAAAGTAACATTCCTTATGTGGTGATTAATTTTTAGTAGTTTTAAGTTTAAAAAAATATATAGAAATTGACATATGTAAGGTGGATCATATAATGTTTTAAATCTTGGATAAACCTTTTGACATTGTGCATTATGAAATAATAATATATATTACATTTAAATAATCATTGATATATGATATTAGTTCATAAACTATTAAAAAAAAAAATTTATAAAACCTACTGACTAATAGATAATGGTGAGATGGGTTAAACCCAAAGTAAATAAAAATTTGTGAAATATAAATAAAATCACCAACAAACAAAAACCATTAGAAAAAAAAGAAATATTGGAATAAATATGATGATGTATTGTTTGATACGTGATAGGTGACGTAACATAAGTTATGATTATATAAGAAATTGTGGTATATCAAAAGAAAATGAAAGAAAGTCTAACCAAGGAATAGATTATGGGGAAGTTGGAATAAATATAATTGAGAATCAAACATCTGTCTTATATTAAGATCAAACATAGAAGTGATAATATATTTTTGAGGATGTATATTGAAACACCGAATTATCATATGGTGATCAACCATTCATAGTGAAGTATCCTATGAAAAATATATGTCTTTCCAAACTAAATAAATTTTTGTTTCCTCAGGGTGAAAATAGAACAAAAACATTTTCAAGAATGAGGTACTTAGGTTTAAGCTTAAAAAAAGTGATTCATTACTCTTAAACTTTTGGTATATAGATTATAGTATAAATGAAGATCATGATTAAAACCAAATGAGAATGCTAGATAAATATAAAAAAACTACTGAATATTTATCAAAACCCTCAACAAATCTATCAAAATTGATGAATAATCTACTAATTTTAACTACCAAAAAATGTAAATCTACATAATTTTTCAAATCATTTTCATAGAATGGATAAAATATGGAAAAAATAGGCACTAAATAAAAGTAAACTGGTATGAAGAAATATTGAACAAAAAAACAAATAGAATATTTAATTCAATTTATAATATGCTCCAAATGAGTTTAGTAGCACATAATATTTATAGTAAAAAAATTACAAAAATAATAAATCTCAAAATAGTTGTAAAAACAAATGATTAGAAATAGAAGAGTAGTATTATCTATTAAGAATGATCACCACAACAACTCCAGTTTCTTCTTAACCACCACCTTGAGAGCTACATATTTCCTCTAGTGTGAATGATTAAAAATCATAAAACAATATCCAATGTTTCTATGTTCATTTTTTGAAATGGTAACACATTATAATTACCATCTTCATAGCTAACAGGAATCATCGATGACCTCATATAGATGGAATATACTTTCCATCACATCATTGGTCACCATATTTTTCCTATGACTCTAAATGAACCCCGGTAATAGAATGTTTTCATAGAACATTTGATACACATTAACTCAAATAATGATTAATATATATGCAACTAAAATATTGTATAATGAAATGTTAGCTTTTATGGAACGTTTTAGTATCTCCACTGTGGATTTTAGATACATGGGTATGATCCCTTGAGATCTACCACTTTGACACAATTTCTCTCAATAAATAGATCAGACATGGAAGTAGACCTATTTTAGCCTCATTTTTGGGTTACTAATATTTTTAAAATTATGGGTGAAGTTATAAAAAGTAGTCTAGATATCAAAAAAGAATTATAATGTTATACACCACTAGATACTTTTAAGATTTTAAAGGGAAGCACTACTGAAAAACATATTTTAACATTGGTTTTTCTAATTATTAACTATGGTTTTTAACTGACGTGTATGTAGAAGATGCTAAAAAATAGTTTCATCATTAGTTTTTTGAAACCGACAATGAAAGTTCAACTAAAACCAAATTAAACGGTGTTTGAATGTTAATTTTTAAAAGAATACAATGATGAAATGACATTTCCATGTCATTTTTTCAATTTTAACCAATGTGGAAACAATAATAAATAAATTTGAATTTCCACATCGGTCTTAGAATAAAAATAACATAGATACCATCTATTAGAAAATTGTGGGTTGGTTTTTATACAAAAAAATATTTCTTGTAATATTGAAGGTTTTTTTACTAAAAATGATGTCAAAATTAAATTAATTTTTCCCATGTCAGTTTATAAAAAAACCTATATGAAAAACACCAAATTTTTTAAAAACAGCTACATGACATGATCAACAAAATAGCCAAAACCTGATAAAAAAGTAGCTTATACAAACATAAATAAGGATATAATCCTATAAAAACAAATATAATCTACCCACTTAAAGAGGAAGAAAATTTTATAAATACACATTTATAGAAGTTAATTAAAAGAAAAATACCAAATTATTTAAAATGTAATGATTATTAAATGATACTTTTCAAATAAACATCAAATATTTAAATAGTATTAATTAATATAAGGCTTGATAACAACCAAAATATAAAATAATAATAAATTTTATAATATTTAAGAAAACAATATTTTTATAAAAAACTATTAATAATTAATATAACCAACCTTATCAAATTCAGTCATCATTCATGTTTTGATTATCTCAAACATAAATCTTAAAAAAAATAACCACATCCCACCCTGTATTTTTGTAGATAACTTTTTTATGACAAATTTACTTATAAATAAAAACCAACACACATATATATAATAGAATAAAATTATTATCTAATAAAAAATATATTTACTAAAATTTTGTAGATTTGATTTTATTTGGATCCTCCGTCAAAATATTATTATTGCTAAAATTCTACAAGGACCTGTTTTTTCATATATAAACTATATTTTTTTATGAATAATAGTAATTAAGAATTAATAACTTATAAAAAATAAAACTTATTTGTTTAGAAAATTTCTATAAGTTTTATGCACTCCACCTAATAAATAGAAAAACAAATATAATGTGAATTCATGTGGGAATATTACACCTAAAATCTAATGACCAATACTATATAAAAAGTTTACAATAAATGACATTATAATTAAAATTATTACATAATTATCTTATTCTTCTTATTCATCAATTAATGTAAAAAAACAAGCACCTAATATCTGTGATTGGAAATATTTCACATATATATGTAACTATAGCATCATAATCTAGATATTCCACAAGAGTTTAAATGTATTATAGTTGTATAAGATCATAAATAAAAGTGGGATAATTTTTAATGTGAATAATGTGTATATAACTAACTAAATAAGTAATATATTAAGTCACCGAATTCATATTCATTTAAATAATGATAAAAAATCATAAATGCACGTACATGGGAAAAAAATGATAACCCAGGTACAATGACCTCATGAAAAATAATAATATCCATGATATATTTTATGGATAATCTCAATAGATAGTGTAACACCAAAATCTTCCACAGTATGCTTCTTTTTGAATAATACAATTGCGTGTGTTGTACACAACTTCGAGTTTTAACACACCACAACCAATGAAACTAGCTGGTATGAATAGTAATACTCACTTTTTGAAATTTTATAAATTTTATCTTTCACAATGGACGTCCTTTTTGATTTGGAATATTGATATTAGCTTAGTTTGATGTTTTGGTATTTTTCTGAAAAAATTCAATTTTTGATGAATATTGAAAAATACTAAACATTAATTAAAAATAGCTTTTTAAATAAGAATAATTTATAGTGATAAATTTTACTATTGAGTAGTTTTAAAGTATAATTAGATTATATTTTTACCATTTAATCCAATTTTGTTCGTCATATGTAATTTCACATTTAAACTGGACATAAACAAGTGTCAATCTTTTGATAGTTATTATTTCTTAAAAACACGCTTTTCGTTTTGACAACGGTAATTAATTTTAAATTAATTTCTGCCACTTATGTGTTTTGAATTTAGAAAAATGGATTCCATATTTAGAATCAGGAGGTCTAAATTGTGTAAATAGGTAACTTTTATTTTTAGACATTTTGAATAATTGCTTTGGTAAATATTTTACTTACCATGGTTAAAGGGTAAATCCGGTAAATAAAGGTAAAAAATAATATTATAATAATAATAAATTACCCTAACACATGTCCTAACCCTACTAGCTGATATATTTCTGACCATGGTCATCCTTGGGTCGATTTTGGGACCCCATGGATCCACTTGTTAGTGATAATGACACTTTATATTAATCAAGTTAAAGTAAATACAAAAATGACATAAGCATATATCTTTTAGTAAAAAAATTTTATATACGGTTATATATGTTATATCTTAGATTATAAATATTAATTAAAAATAAAAAAATATTTCCTATATAATGGTATTTTATTTATAATTTTTAGACATTGAATATATAAATTTATTCATGACACAATGATGATGCAATATTTTCCTTATTAATGAAAGAATCAAATAAATGGTATTAAAAATGTTAAAAAAAAATATAATTTGAAATTTTTTATTCCATTCACGAATTTTCTAGGTTAATATGACATGTTAGTATTGACTAAATGAATTTTTTTCGAATTGATAATGTTGTTAGGACTTTAACAAAAAAAATAAGTAGTGTCAAAAGTGACATAAAAGTGTTTTTAAAAAAATATTATATTATTAATTGATATTATCTTCCTAAAAATATATGTTTCAGGAAAATGTAATAGATAATATTATATATCTCATTAATGAAAAACTTGAGGTTCTCTTGGATTTTTATAGTAAGTTTATTAACCATATAATAAAAAAAATACAAAGAGACATGGTAAATGTCAAACTAATTAACTAAGAGTTAAATCTAAATGATTAGTTTAATATAGTGACCCAAACCTGTATAAAACCTATTGGATGAGTGGTTTTTGGATCATTACCACCTTATCCTCTAAATAAATCAGTTTGGAGCCATTATAAACCGAATATTAATTTTATATAAAATAATATTTTAAGTTTGTTTTAAGGTGCCCCTCACCCCTCTTATAAAAGGGAACTCCCCTTTCTCTCAAATTCATACCATCAAAGCCTTTTGGCTTAGCCAACCCCTACCCAAATATCCTCCAAACATCTCTCAATCCATCCTATAGGCCTTCCATTAGTCAGAAATCTAACCCAATGATCCCTTTTGATCAACTCAAAAGGAAACACCCGAAGAAGAGGTAATAATTTCACCACACTATTTCAAGTTCTTTTCTTCTTCCACTTCTTATTTCCCTGTTGTTTGCATTATGAAATAATAACTCCATTATCTTCTATATACTGTTATGTTATTATAAATATGGTACAACCATATGAGTTATTTTATACAACCTATGAATGAAAAAGTTACCACACATGCATGCATACGACTTACCGTCTCCACGTCGTGATGTAGTTGGTTATTCAAACATTTCATCATTTGGATGGGTAAAATAATGAGTATAAATGATGTAAATAATAAATATAACATTATAATTATGATTTATATATTATATTCCATCCAATTCTATGTGATTTTAATATCAAAAGAAAGATATTTTCGCTCGTGCGTACGTACGGACTACCGTCTCCACAAACGCGGTGAGATTCATTCCCCATCGTATCCATTCAAGACTAATTTTCATTTGCTGATTAAAAATAATTTTTAAGTACTTGATTTCATTTTGTAAATGAACAATATACAACCTACCCAGATCAAACATGGTTTATGTAACAAAACATATAAAATAAAATCAGTAAGTTAACACCCGAAACGACGATAATACTAAAATATTATTAACAAATATATATTAGAAGATAAATATATGATATCATATTTATGTATATGATTCTTGTATAATTTAATAACAATGATCTAAAAATTATACAGGAGGTTAAATTACCCTTGACCAAGGAAAAGTACAAGGTAAGGGTTAATTTCACAATCTCTTTATTATCCGAGGTTGTTTATATGTAATTATCTACTGGGACCTGTTTATCATCCACATCCATGTTTCTTAAAAATGTATTTAGAAACATTCTTACTATTTTATAGACTATGGGTTGAATTCATTTATACCCTTGTTTTACTTTTATAATATTTTCATAAAGGAATCTTTTCGTCATTTTCCAAACAAGGCCCTTTATAAACTTTTCGACAAAATTAAGGTAAGAATGTCTTTTTTAACTTATACGACGGGTGCCGCTATTTTAAACTATTATAACATCGTCAAATCTTCCCTTACATTCTTATAAGAATATTTTCAAATATAAATGTTTTATTTCATAATTATGTGACTTTTAAATAATTTCAAAATAGAAAGAGATATTTCTCTAAAATGGTTTTGATTTCATCAATGTCAACATCCTTTGATGGATTTTATATTTTTCTGAAGTTGATTTATTATGATACAAAACATCCATATTTTATTGAAGGTTTCATGATATTTTTTACTATGGATGTGTTATTTCATACCATTCATGGTTTATGGATAAAGTATTGACATGTTGTATGCCAGTTTTAATATGAATGTTTATGTTATATTTAAACCTTTTTATATGAGGAATGCATTGGACTTATTATGTGATGGGTGGAGCCCGTAATAGATACTCGATGCATCGGTAGGTCTCATGAGACAAACAAGTGTCTTGGAACAAGGCCTTGACAAAATTTTATTTTTAGTCTTGGCACAAGGCCCTGACTATGTGTTTATGAAAGTCTGTCATTATTCATTCCATCATTATGAAAGTTGATATTGATATTGCATGTGATTATTTGACTAGTAGAATATCCATGTGACTAAGTAAATAGAATTATTTTTATTTTATCTTTTCCATATTATGCTGATGTTCAAGTTCAAAAGGCTTTTGTTTTAGTTCTATACATTTCCTTAAATGTTTATGTTTATTTATGAAAGTTTATGTTATATTGTTATCCTTTCTGAGCATCTGAACACACCCCTTTCTATGTTTTATTTTATCCTAGGATGAGAAGAAGTATATTATGACTGACCTGAAGGTATTGTCTATGGGATCTCAGTTTTGTCTATGGAAACAATGTCGTTGTAGTTTTACATTTTATGGTGTAATGTAAACCTTATGAATGTATCTAGTACTTCCAAGGCTAGTAAACTAATCGGTCTTTCGAGACTTGATCTTTTGTGATCATTACAATGTTATGTAATAATGCACCGAATCTGGGTAACTGGGGTCCATGCGTTACAGTTGGTATCAGAGTATGTTTAGTACAAACCTTGGAAGCTAGATTTAGATAAACTCTAATTAGAGCATATAGCCCTAAGATAGACTTTGAGGATTTGTATAGATGAACTTCTTAGAATTTTGGTATTTTAGAGATTTTGTGAGTTTTCCAAAAATACATCCCGGTCTGGATATGAACAGGTAGAGGCGGCTCTAGAAAAGATGCACCTAGGGGTAAAACTAGAAAACACCTCTTCGAGCTAGACTTGAACGGGAACTGGTGCATGGAAACGGGCCTTGCTGCACTCTTGGTTATGACACTCTCAGGGGATATGCTTAGAATAATTCTCATTATCTTTACAAACCATTATAAAGGGTTTATGAGTATATAATTCTTCAAAGAAAACATTTTTATGAATATGGATTGTATCCATAAACTGTTCAATTTATGTTAAGTGTTTTAAAAATATGGAATTTTGTATTTTGATTCATAAACTAATCTAGTTTATTCCATTGTTTCAAAATGGGGCATGGTGGAAAGAATCGAAATTATATCAATGGACGCACTCCGTGTAGGTATTTACCTCCTCCTCATGATAATTATAGTGGAGCTGGTGATACAACTTGTGCTGATCAGCCTATCACTATACTGGGATAACTCACTCAGGTTAAGAATAATAACCTTACCCATATGAAGCACCCTGATCCACAATGTGGAGGATCAATGTATGATTTCTTCATGAGGAAACAACCACCAAAATTAAATGGGAGAACAAATCCATTGGTAGCTGAGCAATGGTTAAGTTCCATAGAGAAAATATTTCATGCTTTGGGGAGTAGCGAAAGGGAAAAAGTTTTCATGGAAGATTATCGCCTCACAAGAGATGTTGATCGATGGTGTTCATTGATAAAAAACACAAAGGGTGATGAAGAATAATCAAGTATGGAATGGATGGAGTTTAAAGAAATTTTCTTAGAAAAATACTTTCCTCATGACCATCGAGCGGATATGGAATGAAAATTTCTGAGTCTGAGGAAAAAGGAGGATGATAATGTCTCAAAGTATGAAGCTAACTTTACAAGGTTATCAAGTCATGCTGCAGATTATATACATAACCCAAGAAGTAAGATCAATCATTTATTTTATGATTTAAAACAATTTCTCCATCGAGCATTGGTCTCACAATCCTTCTTTTCATATGAACACATTGTTTCATGTGCTATCAAGAAGGAAAAGGAATTCTATAAGTCTTATGACTTTAAAGAAATGCAAGAGAAGAAGTGATCTATTGATCACTCTGTAAATGGAAATAAGGAGAAGAAGGGAAAATTTTAATATCCATCCTATAGTTAATATGGGAAAAAACACCCTGGTACTTGCTTGAAGGGAATGGGAGTCTGTTACAAGTGTGGTGAAAAGGGCCACCAAGCTTGTGATTGCAAGGGAAAGAAGGAAGCTACCGATATTGAATGCTACAATTGTAGGTAGATGGGACTTTATGAAAATGAATGTCCTAAGAGTCAGGGAAACATACCTCAAAAAAGGCCAAGGGATCAAGTACAAGCTTATACTATCACTACTGCTGAGGTTGAAGCTCCTAAAGATGTGGTGGTATGTAATTTAATGGTTTTTTTTAAAGTTTATCCAATTCTTTATTTGATTATGGATCATCTAATTATTTCATATCTTCCCACTTTGCTAAAAAAATTAGATATTTCCAATTTTATTTAACAAGGGAGTTTTCAGTCAAAACTCTTAATGGAAGTATCATTGTAACAATGTTTTGTGAATCAGTTCCCATTAATGCATATAAACATTATTTATATTCTGATCTTATCATCATACCCATGATGAAGTTTGAGATAATAATTGGTATGGACTGGATTTCAGACCATGATGTGAAAATTTATTGTATGAAGAATGAGGTTAAAAAATTTGATGATGCTAACGAGTACCTTATCTTTTGAGCAGAAACATCACCACCTAATTCTTTTCTAGATCGACCCCCAGTAGCTCAAATAAATTCAATTATTTGGGAGGAAGAGAATGAAATAATTGTGGGTGGGGAATGTAATGTTCAAATAAATGATGTAACTATTGTGAAAGAATATGTTGATGTGTTTCCAAAAGATTTACCTGGTCATCCTCCAGAATGAGAAATTGATTTTTTCCATTGACTTAATTCCTGGTTCAAGGCCCATATCGAAGACCCCTTATAAAATGGCCACTGTGGAATTAGTGGAACTAAAGAAAAAACTAGATGAATTTATTAATAAGGGATTTATTCTCCTTAGTGTTTCTCCATGGGGATCCCCTATTCTTTTTTTAAGAAGAAAGATGGATCTATGAGGTTGTGCATTGACTACAGGGAGATCAATTCTATAAGAATAAAGAAAAAGTATCAACTACCTCGCATTGATGATTTATTTGACCAACTTCATAGAGATCAATACTTTTAAAAGATTAACCTTCGATCTGGATATCATCAGTTGTGTGTGAAGAAGGAAGACATTCCAAAAATAGCATTTTGAACCAGGTATGGGCATTACTAGTTTACAATAATGCCTTTTGGACTGTCTAATTCACCCTCTATATTCATGTATATAATGAATTGAGTTTTCATGGAATATATTGATTACTTTGTAGTGTTATTTATTTATGATATCTTGGAATACTCCAAAAGCTATGAAGATCCTAAAAATAAATTGCACACCATTCTGAAAAACCTCAAAAGAAATGAATTATACAGGATGTTTAGCAAGTGTGAATTCTAGCTTCAGAAGATTTCTTTTCTTGGCTATATTGTCTCTAAGGATGGAATCTTTATTGATCCTTATAAGATAAGAGCAATCCCAGAATGGCCAGTACAAATGATTATAACTGAGGTATACAATTTTATTGGTTTAGCAGGTTATTATTGACGTTTCATCCAGAATTTTTCCCAATTGGATAACCCATTAATAAAGCTCACACGAAAAGGGGTTAAATATGTTTGGAAAAAAGAGTGTAAATAATTTTTCAAAGAATTGAAGAGAAAATTATTCAATTCTTTTATCTTGACACTACCATCGGGGAATTATGGATTTGTAATTTATAGTGATGCCTCAATGAAAGGACTTGGTTGTGTCCTTATGAAGAATGATAGGGTTATTTCCTATGCATCACGACAGCTAAAAATTCATGATAAAAACTATCCTACTCAAGATTTTGAGTTAGAAGCTCTAATATTTTCTTTGAATATTTGGAGACACTATCTCTATGGTGAAAAATGTGAAATATATACTAATCACAAGAGTATGAAGTATATTTTCTCACAGAAATAACTCAACATGAGGCAAAGGAGATGGCTTGAACTACTAAAGGATTACGATTGCATGATACACTACCACCCGAGGAAGGCAAATAAGGTGGCAGATTCTTTGAGCCGAAAGCATCATGGAGTTTTGAAGAATATGAGAGTTGAAAAGGATCCTATATACATAGATCTAGTAAAGATGAATATGGGAATAACCATGGATGGTGAAACATCAATACTTTTTCATATGGTTGCCAAACCATATTTACTAGAAAGGATACAGAGTTCTTAGACAGGTGATGAAGAGTTTCAAACAAAGATTAAAGCTGTGAATGATGGGAGATTGAGTGACTTTGTGTATGAAGATGGAATTCTGAAATTTGGGAAGAGGCTTTGTGTTCCCGTTATACCTGATCTAAAAATATAATTATTGGATGATGCTCATAGTTCCAATTTTTCTATAAACCCTGGTAGCACTAAGATGTATTGAGATTTGAAGGAACATTTTTGGTGGGACAACATGAGGGGGGAGATTTCTGATTTTGTGTCAAGATGTATGGTTTGTCAACAAGTCAAAGTTGGAAGGCAACAGCATGGAAGAGTCATGGAACCTCTTCCCATACCTGGGTGTAAATGGGATAATATTATGATGGACTTTGTCATGGGACTACCAAAGACTCCTAGAAGGAACGATGCAATATGGGTCATTTTTTATCGTCTTACCAAGTGAGCACATTTTTTTTCTATAAGAGAAGATCAACCACTCAAACGTCTAGCAAAGCTATATATTAATGATGTTTTGAGATTTCATGGAGTACCCCTATATATTGTTTCTGATCGTGATCCAAGTTTTACATCAAGATTCTGGAAGAGTCTTCAGAAGGCCTTGAATACTGAACTTTGTTTGAGCACAGCCTACCACCCCCAAACTGATGGACAATTAGAACGGACAATTCAAAGCTTAGAATACATGTTGAGAGCATTATCACTTGACTTTCAGTGTACACGGGATCAATATTTACCTCTGGTAGAATTTTCCTATAACATTAGTTTCTATTCAAGTATTCATATGGCACCATATGAAGCATTATATGGAAAGAGATGTCACACACCAACTTTTTGAGATGATGTTGGTGAAAGAAAACATGTTATCCCATAACATGTTGAGCAAATGATGGAAAATGTGAAGGTTATCCAACCCACATCAAAGCAGCTCAAAGTAGGAAGAAGAGATATGTCGATAACCGAAGAAAGGATTTGGAATTTCAGGTAGGAGATCATGTTTTCTTGAAGGTATCTCCATGGAAGGTAGTCATATATTTCAGTAATAAAGGTAAATTGAGTCTCAGTTACATCGGACCTTTTAAAATTCTAGAACGAATTGAGGCAATAGCTTACTGTTTGGAAATGCCGCCAAGTCTCTTTAAAGTTCACGATGTGTTCCACATATCACTGTTGAGAAAATACATGCCTGACCCAACACATGTACTCACCTATGAGGAATTAGAATTGGAACCCGATCTGTCATATTTCAATGAGCATGTCAAGATTCTTGATACAAGAGAACAAGTGCTGAGAAACCAGACTACTCGGCTGGTAAAACTTTTATGGAGAAACCATAAGATGGAAGAGGCAACGTGGGAACCCGAGGAACCTATGATGAAGAACCACCCAGATCATTTTATGCGGTAGTATTCTAGAAATTTTGAGGATGAAAATATTTGAAGGAGTGGAGAATGTAACACCCAAATCTTCCACGGTATTCTTTTTTTTTTTGAATAATACAATAGTGTGTGTTGTACGCAACTTCAAGTTCTAACACACCACAACCAATCAAACTAGCCGTTATGAATAGTAATACTCACTTTTTGAAAATTTTAAATTTTATCTTTCAAAATGGACTTAATTTTTTGGATTTTTAATATGAAAATTAGATTAGGGTGAATTTTTGGTATTTTTCTGAAAACATTCAATTTTGATGAGTTGTGAAAATTACAAAATTTTATTTAAAAACAACTTTTTGAATCAAAAGAATTTATAGTGAAAAATTATACTATTGAGTGGTTTTAAAGTATTATTAGATTATATTTTTACCATTTAATCCAATGATGGTTGTTGGACGTAATTTCACATTTAAACTGGACATAAACAAGTGTCAATATTTTGATAGTGATTATTTCCTAAAAACATGTTTTTTTGTTTTGACAATGGGAATTAAATTTAAATTAATTTCTGCCACTTCTATGTTTTCATCATTTGGATGGGTAAAATAATGAGTATAAATGATGTAAATAATAAATATAAAATTATAATGATGTTTTATATATTATATACCATCAAATTATATATGATTTTTATATCAAAAGAATGATATTGTCGCTCGTGCGTACTTACAGACTATCGTCTCCACGGACGCGCTGAGATTCATTCCCCATCGTATCCATTTAAGACAAATTTTCATTTGATGCTTAACAATAATGTTTAAGGATTTGATATCATTATGGATATGAATAATATAAAATCTGTCCATAACAAAAACGTATTATGTAACAAAACATTTAAAATAAAACGAGTAAGTTAACACCTGAAACGATGATAATACTAAAATATTATTAACAAAGAAATATTAGAAGATCATATATTATATCATATTTATGTATATGATTATTATATAATTTAATAACAATGATTTAAATATTATACAGGAGTTTTGACTACCCTCAACCATGTAAAAGTACAAGGTAAGGGTTAATTTCACAATCTCTTCATTATCTGAGGTTGTTTATATGTAATTATCTACTGAGACCTCTTTGTCATCCACATCCATGTTTCTTAAAAATGTATTTAAAAAAATTATTACTATTTTATATACTATGGATTATACTCATTTATACCCTTGTTTAAATTTTATAATATTTTTATAAATGAATATTTACGTCATTTTCCAAATAAGGCCCTTTATAACCCTTTTGACAAAATTAAAGTAAGAATGTCTTTTTTAAGTTATACAGTGGGTGCATCTATTGTCCACCATTATAACATTTTCGAAGCTTCCCTTACATGATTATATGAATATTTTCAAATATAAATGTTTTTATTTTATAATTATGTGACTTTTAATTGATTTCAAAATAGAAAGAGATATTTCTCTAAAAAGGTTTTTATTTAATATATGTCAACATCCTTTGATGGATTTTAAGTTTATTTGAAGTTGATTTATTATGATAAAAAATTTCTATATTGTATTGAAGGTTTTTTGATATGTCTTACTGTGGATGTGTCATTTTTATACCATTCATGGTTTATGGATAAAGTACCGACATTTCGTATGCCAGTTTTAATACAGAAGTTAATGTTATGTTTAAACCTTTTTATATGAGGAATGCATTGGACTTAGTATGCGATGGGTGGAGCTCACTATAGCTCCTTGATGCATCGGTAGATCTCATGAGACAAACTATTGTCTTGGAACAAGGCCGTGACAAAATCTTATTTGTTGTCTTGGCACAAGGCCTTGACTATTTGGTTATGAAAGTCTAGCATGATGCATTCTATCATTATGAAAGTGGATATTGATATTGCATGTGATTATTCAACTAGTAGAATATCCATGTGAATAAGTAAATGGAATTATTTTTATTTTACCATTGCCATATTATGTTGAAGTTCAAGTTTAAAAGGATTTTTTAGTTCTATACATTTCTTTAAATGTTTATGATTATTTATGAATGTTTCTGCTATATTTTTATCCTTACTGAGCATCTGAGCTCACCCCTTTCGATGATTTATTTTTTTCCCAGGATGCGAAGAAGTATATTATTACTCACCTATAGGGATAGTCTATGGGATATCAGTGTTGTCTATGGAAACAATGTTGTTTTAGTTTTCTATTTTATTATGTAATGTAAACCTTATGAATTTATCTAGTACTTCTTAGGCTACTAAACTAATCGGTCATTCAAGACTTGATCTTTTTTTATCATGCTAATGTTATGTAATAATGCACCGACTCTGGGTAACTGGGGTCGGGGCATTATAGATAGTATATTCAATATATATCATATGTAATTTGTAACTCATAATTTTTATAAACTAAAGAATAAATATTGGATAATACTTTACACCCATTATAATTCATAGAAGTTTATCAAGTGGTTATTTCCTTAATCATTTGTTTTTTTGTCCTAATTATTTTGATTTTACATACTTCTATATAAATTAAATATAAAAAATTAACATAATTAATTTTCAATCAAATATGATTAATATTTAAAAACAATGCTTTCCTCGTATGTCAGTTGAAGAAGAAGGCATGTTGGACAAAGTAAAAAAATAACCAAAATAATCTCAAACATGGGTATCCTTCACTATATATAATGACAATAGATCATTTGGATCAGTAATATCATGTATTAATACTCTTACATAAACCTACTTAATAGGTTGGGGATGTACATAATCTCTCAAAATATGTAGAACTATATATGATACAATAAATCTTGGGATCTCTAGTATAAAACTCATATTACAATGTTGGTTCCGAATGAATAGGTTGAGAATCTGAGTAGGCATGTTCCATAGGTTGTGATTGTCTTCACATTTTTTCAAACATATCCTGTAAAAATGATTTCACTTGATCACTCATGGATTTTTTTTGGGTCCTTCATATTTTCTTTTAAGGAATATAGTTTTTTGTCCCTTGATTTCCTACATTGATGAACAAATAAGTTTATTAATTATAACACTATCCTTTATCTTATAACATTTATAGTGAGTTATATATTTCCAAATACAATATCTTGAATGACCATCATAACCTAAGAGATAAAAGTCACATTATTTGGTTAGTCCTGATGGTCATTCTAAAATGATAAATTGAAATGGTTGTGTTATTAATTTAATAAATACTATGATTTAAATAAAATAAAAATTTATTTCTTACAATTGTTTCAGTATCTTACATAGATTTCTATCTAAGATACTTTTAATATTTTTGCCTTATCACTCTATTCTATTTTTCATAGTGAGTAGGGGAGAGATAGAGGACCAATTTATGCATCTTCTGAATGAATTCTATATTTATGTATTAATGCATAAAACAATTTTGGAATTATTTTATCCTCTAGAAAATGATACTCACTTCATAAACAATTATTAGAGTATACATTCTGCAACGAGATCTCTTGTTGAGATCTTCTAGTTGAATGTTACATAAAAATAATGAAATAAGTAATAAAGTAATAGATATGAAATTTTACAATATATAATAATTACAATTCCATAAATTATTCATCATGTCGGCTGGGAAAAAATTTATTCCATGTCACTAATTATAAAAAATCATACATGAAACATGGTTAGAAATTCTAAAACTTCCCAAAAATATAATGTTTTTTAATTTTTTTTTTAAAATCACTCCATAAAACCACCACTAAATATAGACATCTTTTATCAAATGATTTTGTTTCATGAAATTATAATATTATCTATAATGTAATACATGAAACAATAATCATATAAAATATATAATATTTTAATAATGAGAAAACAATAAATAAATAAAAATATTTCACTATTACTGACTCCCAGAACTTCCCTTTTAGAATATTTTTGACAAAAATCCAATCAGGATAAAATATTTTAATACATAAATGGGTTTGTATTGAGATATTACTCATGAATTTCATTAAATTTGGGCTAGATTTGTTGTTATTATCATCAAAATTTATATGTATCATATACTCTCCATGAGCCTATGAAAGATTCAATAAACATAAAATCGCATGTCGACCAATTCTAGGAATATTTTTAACTCAATAAGAAGATGAAGACTACTCTATAAGAAGTGCACCAGTAGTCCTATAATTTTTTTTCTAAATTAAATGTTTACATTCATTATAAAAATTAATTTTTAAATGTTTAATTTTATGAAAAAAACAAACATGTACATCGATTAATGTTCATTTAATATTATGTATGTCATTGAAATAGATGAATGTAGTGATATTATATATACCTACATATTATTATAAATGATATTATTTAAAAATTATGATTAAAAATGTATCTAAGTAAAAAGGTATTTTCACAAATGTGTAAGTTTCAAAAAAAATGTCATGATTATTAACCAAAAAAATATTCAACTTGTAACGTCCCGGACCCAGGTGCCATGCAACGGGTGCCCTGAGCCTGGTTCGCCACGTGACCTCAAGCGCATTTCCCCAAACGCCAGAGGCTGCCAACTAGAAGCGAGGGCCTAGGTCTAATAGTGGGGAAACTATGCCCTCATTTTTCAAAGTGTAGTGCAGTGGAATACCAAAATAAACAAAAAACGACAGCAGAAGCAGTAAACCATACAACTACTGAAATAAACAACTGCAATGGATATAACCAACATTATAGAAAAGATGATTCTGCATGTTTCAAGTTCTAAGAAAACAGCCAGAACATGTTATACGTAAATACAGTACCGCAGAAAACAGAGTACAGCAAAGCAAAGCAAACACCTGGCAGCGGCATCACGAGCCTAGGCTCGGTCCCATTCCCTCCTTCTCCTCTACAACAGTCAAGTACCTGTATAGGGACTCGTGCCCCTATCTACAACTCTAGAAACATAATCTGTTTGGGCTGAAAAGCATGACCCAAACAGGGTGTGATAAATATATCTCAGTAGGCACCCACCAAAGGCCCGTGACCAACCACATGTAAGCATGCAACAATAGTGTGCAGAAGTAAAATTCAATAAAGTAATCAGTACTCAAAAGTCACTAATTAACAGTTATATTTCCATCTTATTATTCATTTAATCCATTAAATATTATAAATCACCACAGTGCATTTCTAAGTAAACAATCCACGTCCTCAGACAAGTAACCCCTACCCTCCGGTAAGGAGTATCCAACACAAGAATCCGCCCTCAGGAATAACAGAATTTTTCCCTCAGGCATAGGTAGTGTCGCCCTCAGGCACAGAGTCTATGGCCCTCAGGCACGGAAGCAGTTTCCCTCTGGTCAAAAATATCTACAGCCCACAGGCTAAACAGTACAGTGCCCATAGGCTAATCACAACAATGCACTCAGGCTAAACAGTTAATCGGGCCATGCCCAACATATCAAAATGCAGTAAAAAAGCAATTCCTCTCATGAAAATTCTATGATTAATACCTTTAAGGCATACCCTCGGGTATCCTGGCCAAACGGCTAAACAGTGAAACACACCCCTGGGGTGGTTTTAGATCCAAGAAACGATCCCAAAAAGCATTTTATTATCACAATTAAACACCAAATCAATTCTAGGCATTAAATATACCAACGGCCTCAGCCACATGACACCCCAACAAGGGTTCGTGGCACAACAACTCAAAAAAACGCACGATAGTTGGAAAATAAACACAAATCCACCTACCTTATACGCCAATGAGTGTTATACACGAACGTCGGTTCCCGAAACGCCCAAGAATGGCGTAGATCTGATGATGAAGAAAACCCATTCAAATGAAAATAAAGTACTTTAGGAGAAGAATTGGTAAGAACGGTACCAGGAGAGGAGAGAGATTACTTGCGCGGTTCCAACGAGATCGACTGAAGCCGAATTGGATTCCAGACGAACTCCCGGCAGATATTCAAAGATCCGGCCTCCTCCTTTGGCTCCAAAATGGATCAAACGCCTCCTTTACCAAATGAGGAGGCTAATGCCTCTTTTAATCCGAAAAAAAGTACACGGCGTGTACTTTTGAGTACATGGCGTGTACTTCTTTTATTTAATTGTTCTTTTGGCGGCACCGCCACATTGTTCATCTGTCGACCTGAGTACATGGAATGTACTCCCAAGTACACGGCCTGTACTGTCGCCCAGCTGGCGGTGAATCCACCACCTTACTATTTAAGCATGCTGACTGACTACATGGCGTGTAAGTACCACTACCAGGCATGTAGTCAGTTCCTACACCCTTCGTCGTCGGCATGGCTACATGCCCCGTGTACTCATCCCAACACGGCCAAAAGTACATGGCACGTGGATTAAGTACATGGCGTGTAGTTCCAAAATTTAGGATTTTTCCCATTCTCCATATTTTCTCAAAAACACTTAAGGAAAAGGAAAAAGAAGAAGCATGTACCTCAAAGTAAGAACTGGGTTCTTACAAACTTCCCCCTTATAGCAATTCGTCCCCGAATTTCCCTTCCAAGGGTGATGAAGATAAAGCTCAGAACAGCTCTGGCCACTGAGCACGTACATCGGCCTCCCGCTCCCAGGTCTCATCCTGCACTCGTCCATGCTGTCGTAGCACCCGTACGAGGGGAACTGAACGGCCTCGGAGAACCTTCGTGCTACTGTCAACAATACGGATCAGATGCTCCTTAAAGGATGCATCAAGCTAAAGCTCAACCTCCTCTGGATGAAAGGTGTGAGATGGGTCTGAATGATAGCGACACAACTGAGACACGTGCAGGACGTCGTTCATGGATCAGTACCGCTGCGGTAACTGCAACCGATAGGCAACCAGCCCGACTCTCTCCAGAATCTTGAATGGCCCCATATACCTCGGTGAAAGCTTACCCTGTCTCCTGATCTGCTTGTGTGCCAGCCTCGGCGAAACACATAGAAAAACCTGATCCTCGACCACAAACTCCAATGGTCGTTTGCGGTGATCAACATAAGACTTCTGACAAGATTGCGCGGTAGCCATTCGCTTCCGAATCAACTGGACCTGCTCAGATGTCTCCTGCACGAGATGTGGCCCCAGCAAAACTGCCTCACCTGCCTCTAACCAGCACAAGGGTGATCTGCATGGCCTACCATATAAAGCCTCATATGGTGTCATCTCAATAGTTTCCTGAAAACTATTATTATTGGAAAAATATATTAAGGGTATATGCTTGTCCCAAGAGCCCCCAAAGTCTAGGACGCATGCGCGCAACATGTCCTCTAGCACCTGTATCGTCCGCTCTGACTGGCCATCTGTCTGAGGGTGGTATGTTGTGCTCAGAAGCACCTGTGTACCCAGTGCCCTCTACAAACTCTGCCAGAAATGAGACGTAAAGCGGGCATCCCTATCTGAAACGATAGAACGAGGGACCCCATGAAGACGTATGATCTCTCAGACATACAGCCTTCTGAGCTCGTCCACACTGAAGGTCTCCTTGATCAGCAAGAAGTGAGCTACCTTCGTGAGTCTGTCCACGACAACCCACACGGCATCATTTCCTCGAGGTGACCACGACAAACCCATAACAAAATCCATCGCCACATCATCCCATTCCACTCTGGAATGGGAAACTACTGTAACAGCCCAGCTGGCCTCTGGTGCTTTGCCTTCACCTACTAATAGGTGGAACACCTTGTAACAAAACTAGCTTTCTCTCCCTTCATTCTCGGCCACCAGTACTGACATCTCAATTCTCGGTACATCTTGGTAACCCTGAGATGAACTTCCCAATCTGAAGCATGAAACTCCTGCATTAGCTCCTCACGTATATCCCCTGGAACCCATAATCGTCCATGGAAACACAGGACCTCATCATCGCATATCGTCCAACCGGGAGGAGGGTCCTCACTTACCACTGACTCTCATAGAACTAGGCCTTCTGAAACTGATAGCTGCCTCATCCTCACTCTGTCCAGGAGGGTAGAATTCACAGCTAACGAGTAAAGATAAGCCTGCCCTTGACTTTCATGCACCTTCAGATGCATCTCAGAGAACAATGCCATAAGCTTCCACTCACCACTGGCCTCATGCACTACCTGTATCTGAGTCTTCCTGCTCAGTGAATCAGCTACTGCATTACCTTTACCAGGTGTATAGGCAAGCTCAAAATCTAAGGACTGTAGGTACTCAATCCACCTCCTCTGCCTCAGATTCAGGTCATGATGAGTAAAGATATACTTGAGGCTTTTGTGGTCAGTGAAAACCACAAAATGCTCTCCCAAAAGATAGTGTCTCCAATAGCGCAACACATGAACAACTACAGTCAACTCGAGATCATGCGTTGGGTAAATCCTCTCTTGTGTCCTCAACTGCCAAGACCCGTACGCGAAAACTCGATTTCCTTGCATCAAAACGGCTCCCAGCCCAATCCCGGATGCATCACAGTAAATTGTATAGCTCTTCCTCTATTCTGGGAGTATCAGGATCGGTGCTGATGTCAACCTTTCCTTCAAGTCCTGAAAAGTTGTCTCGCAAGCTTCTGACCAAACTAACATCACACCCTTCTTAGTCAGACCTTTCAACGGTGCTGCTAAGTGAGATAAGTCTTGTATAAAGCATCTGTAGTAACCAGCCAGCCATAAGAAACTCCGTATATCAAACACGTTCTTAGGCTGCTCCTAGGAAACTACTGCTCTCACCTTCTCTAGGTCTACTGCTACTCCTGCCTCAGAGATAATATGATCCAGGAAGTGAATCTGGTCCATGCAAAAGTGGCACTTTGAGAGCTTAGAATATATCTGATGCTCTCTCAGTGTACTCAATACAATCTCAATATGGGTGGCATGGTCGTGTCGAGTGTGAGAGTACACCAAGATGTCATCTATGAATACTACCAAAAATGAATCAAGATATGGATGGAACATACGATTCATCAGATCCATGAAAACTGCTGGCGCGTTTGTCAGTCCGAACGGCATAACCGTATACTCATATAGACCATACCTACTCCTAAAAGATGTGAGAGGTATATCAGATGGTCTAACGTGCAGCTGATGATATCCGGATCTCAAGTCAATATTCGAGAACACTCATGCTCCACGAAGCTGATCAAACAGATCATCTATCCTTGGAAAGGGATATCGGTTCTTAACCGTCAACTGGTTCAGCTTCCGATAATCCACGCAAAGTCTAAGGGTACCGTCAGCCTTTTTCGCAAAAAGGACTGGAGAACCCCAAGGAGAAGTATTGGTTCGGATAAAACCCTTCTCTTGTAGCTCCTCTAACTGCCTATTGATCTCCTGCAACTCAAGAGTGGCCATCCAATAAGGAGGAAAGGACACCGGTTCTGCTCTTAGCACAAGCTCGATAGAGAAATCCACCTCACGCACCAGAGGTAGACCTAAAAAGTCATCCAGAAAGACATCCCTGAAATGATCAACAACTGGAGGGAAATCTGTCTGACAAGTCCACTGATCATCCAGATATAAGCTTGCAATCTGGACTGTGACTCCACCTCGCCCATGATGCTCTAGTCCAGCTCGACTCGCCTGAACATCCCATTCGCCCTTGTATAGAAACTCTCCGCCCTCTGGTGACGTGAAATACACCCTGCGATGATAGCAGTCTACAAAGTCTCGGAAGGGAACCAACTAGTCCATCTCGATAATGACGCCATAGCTCGTCATCTCTAAAACATAGGGGTCCCAAAGGAAGTGACACCCTCCAACCTCAAGGGGGAACTCCTTACACTGATGCACACCAGCCATCCTAGCCCCCAACGGAGTGTCTAGCGTCATGATATTGGAAGAAGAAGAAGAAGAAACACCGAGCCCAAGGCTCTCTACAACGGGTACTGAGATGAAACTATGCATAACACCCGTATCAAAACGTACTGAAGACAAGACAAAAGCTACTAGAATAGTACCTATAACTATAGAGGGTCTGGGATCCTACTCCTGCTGGGTCTGTTGCACTACATATGCCTGCCCAGTGTTGTAGCCTTGCGACACAGCCTGGCTACCCTAAGCTGTCCCACCCTGCTGCCTCTGCAATTCTAGTGTCTGGATACTATGACCACGACCACCATCTCTGCCTGCACGCCCTGACGTATTCCAGTTCCCCGACTGGTAAGAATCCACTGGTCCTGCTCCCACACGTGGAGTCTGCATAGAACCCCTCTCACTAGCCAATGGTTGAAACTCCCTACAAAAATGATTCAGATGACCCATCTTGCCGCAAGCTCGGCACTCTACTGGATCGCGCGGAAACTGCGGTCTCTTATACCCCTCTCTACCACATTGGTAGCACATAACCTGGCCACCCGAAGCATTCTTCTAACTGGTACTGCTGCCCTAAGAGAAGTCCATCTATCTCTTCTTCTTTCCAGCGGAAATAACACCAGTAACTGGTGCTGAACCGCCCTGGCCCACACCACTAGATTCCCACAGGTTCCTCTCTGTAATCAGCTCCTGGTTCACAATCGCGTGTACAGTAGGCAACCTGAAAACATTCACCAGTGCTCGGATGTCATACCAAAGACCATCCTCAAAATGTCTGGCTCTCAACGTCTCATCACCCACCAGAACGGGTGAAAAACGCTGAAGATCTGTAAAACAAGCAGAGTATTCCAACACCGACATAGCACCCTGCTGCATATTCATGAACTCTCGAGCTCTATCTGCCCTCAGCGTCTCGGGAAAGAAGAAGTCAGAGAAGACTACCTGAAAATATTCCCACACCATGTCCATGTGATGATCTGACTGGGTGGTAACATCCCACCACCTCTTGGCGGAATCACGCAGCATGTAATTTGCGAGCTTGACCCTCCTCCCTGGAGGCATCTCAAGATGCTCGAAAATAGTCTTCATCGATCCTAGCCAAGACTCCACAGCCTGTGGTCCGCCATCCCCTGAAAATGTAGGCGGATGATGCTTCTGAAAGATATGTGTCAGCTCAGCCATAGATGTGGCAGCCTGCGGTGCTCCCTGGAAGGTCTGCATGAACAGCATAAAGCCTTCACGGAACTGCGCCTCCGTGCCTGTGTCTGGTATAGTAGTTGGCGCCGCATCTGGCTCTGCTAGAGGATCAACTAGTAGCCCATGGCCCACCATCTCCAGAGTATAATCATCACCACTCTCCTGGCGAACAACTCGCGTTCGTCTAGGCGTCATGACACTACAAGGTCAAAAGAACACCTCAGATTCAAGATTATTAAGACTGAAAGCAAAGAAACCACAAAGGAAACAAGAGGAAGAAGGTATTTCAAAATTTGACAAACAAGACTACACGGCGTGTACAATGACTACACGGCGTGTACTTGACTTCCGTTCCCCTGCCCGGGTCCTTCTACACGGCTAAGACACACGGCTTCCGTAGAACAAAACTCCACGACATGTATAATATCTACACGGTATGTCCGGTGTTATTTTCCAACTGCCCGTGTCGTCTGTGACACAGCTGAATACTCGGCTTACAACTCCACGGCGTGTTACACCCGTACACAATGTGTACAACACCCCGTTTCCCATCCACACGACTAACTCCACACGGTCTGTCCTCGGACAAGACTACACGGCGTGTCCCAAAGGTACACGGCGTGCTCAGGGAGAGGTGACACCGGCCCGTGTTGTTAGTTACACGATCGAGTCCCCAGGCCACACTACATGGCATGTCCATAATTGACATGGCGTGTTCTGTACAGGAGTTCACCGACCCGTGTTGTTAGTTACACGGCCGGACTCTAGGTCAACACTACACGGAGTTGAAAGAACTACACGGCGAGTTTTACCCAAGCCCTTCCCTACCCCGTGTCGCTGCCGACACAGTTTGTGACACGGGAAGAGACTACACGACGTGTACTCAGGGTACACGGTGTGTACTCAAAAAGTTCATTTTTCTTCCCGAATAGAAGAACATACACTGCGTGTATAAAAGTACTACATGGCGTGTATACTGGGTTTCCAGACAGTATGCCTCAAAAACTTCTCCGGAACCCAGAAAATACTGAAAAAACAACACCTAAGTGTCAAATTCCGACCTGTGAGGGGCCATACTCCCCACGAATAAAAGTTTGATATCTTATATGTGTTATAACCAATAAACAGTCAGTGATCCACCAAATTCTGGTCAATGGGGGCCCATACTCCCCAAAAACCAAAGTTTGGTGTCCATTCTATAAACAGGCTCAAACAAAAACACCATATCACAAGGCAGGTATTTATCAAGCAGCTATCACAACAGCATGCTTTTCTAGCACAACAACTATCACAACAACATGAAAATTCTAATGCACCTACATGGCATCGAAGTTATGCATGGAATGTGATATCTAGCATATGCCTATATGATGCATGAGATGGCATACCCTCATCTCATCAGGTTGCAACTAAAGAGAACCCATAGATAAAATATAAACAGCACAATATCAAGTGTATCACCCAACGGTGAAAACAAATCAACCGTAAAATTGAAAAATCAAAAGAATGCAAAATACGAGGTAGACTGGCTTTTCCCTGTACATAGGTTAGATACGCCCGGGCACAACTTATTACCATCTACCGTTCCATCCTATCCCTGACTATGGATCCAAATAGTAAGTCAAAGAAATGAACCCCTTTGATACCACTTTGTAACATCCCGAACCCGGGTGCCATGGAACGGGTGCCTCAAGCCCGGTTCGTCACGTGACCTCAAGCGCATTTCCCCAAACGACAGAGGTTGCCGACTAACAGCGAGGGCCCAGGTCTGATAGTGGGGAAACTATGCCCTCATTTGTCAAAGTGTAGTGCAGCAGAATACCAAAATAAACATACAACGACAACGGAAGTAGTAAACCATACAACTACTGAAATAAACAACTACAATGGATATAACCAACAGTATAGAAAACATGATGCTACATGTTTCAAGTTCTAAGAAAATAGCCAGAACATGTTATACATCAATGCAGTACAGCAGAAAACAGAGTACAACAAATCAAATAAAACAGTTGGCAGTGGCATCGCGAGCCTAGGCTTTGTCCCATGCCCTCCTACTCCTCTAAAACAGTCAAGTACCTGTATAGGGACTCTTTCCCCTATCTACACATGTAGAAACGTAATTTGTTTGGGCTGAAAAGCATGACCCAAACAGGGTGTGAGAAATATATCTCAGTAGGCACCCACCAAAGGCTCATTCCCAACCGCGTGTAAGCATGCAACAATAGTGTGCAGTTGTAAAATGCAATAAAGTAGGCAGTACTCAAAAATCACTAATTACCAGTTATATTGTCATCTTATTATTTATTTAATCCATTAAATATTAGAAATCACCACAGTGCATTTCTAAGTAAACAATCCACGTCCTCAGACAAGTAACCCCTACCCTCAGGTAAGGAGTATCCAACACAAGAATCCGCCCTCAGGCATAACAGAATTTTTCCCTCAGGCATAGGTAGTGTCGCCCTCAGGCACAGAGTCTATGGCCCTCAGGCACGGAAGAAGTTTCCCTCAGGCCGAAAATATCTACAGCCCATAGGCTGGACAGTGTAGTGCCCACAGGCTAATCACAACAACGCCTTCAGGCTAAACAGGTAACCGGGCCATGCCCAACATATCAAAATGCAATAAACAAGAAATTTCTCTCAAGGAAATTCTATGATTACTACCTTTAAGGCATACCCTCAGGTATCCTGGCCAAATGGATAAACAGTGAAACACACCCATGGGGTGGTTTCAGATCCAAGCAATGATCCCAACCAGTATTTTATTATCACAATTAAATACCTAATCAATTCTAGGCATTAAATATAGCAACGACATCAGCCACACGACACCCCCACATGGGTTCGTGGCACAAAAATGAACAAAAACGCATGACAGTTAGAAAATAAACACAAAGCCACCTACTTCATACGCCAATGAGCGTTAAACACGAATGTCAGTTCCCAAAACGTCCAAGAACGGCGTAGATTTGACGAAGAACAAAACCCATTCAAACGTAAATAACTTACGTTAGGAGAATAATTGGTAAGAACGGTACCAGGAGAGGAGAGGGCTTACCCGTGCGGTTCCAAAGAGATCGTTCGAAGCCGAATTGGATTGCAGACGAACTCCCGACAGATCTTCAAAGATCCGGCCTCCTCCTTTGGCTCCAAAATGGCTCAAACGCCTCCTCTGCAAAATGAGGAGGCTACTGCCTATTTTAAGCTGAAAAAAACAAAGTACACGGCGTGTACTTCTGAGTACACGGTTTGTACTTCTTTCATTTGACTGTTATTTTGGCGGCACCGCCACACTATTCATCTGTTGACCTGAGTACACGACATGTACTCCCAAGTACACGGCGTGTACTATCACCCAGCTGGCGGCGACTCCACCGCCTTACTATTTAAGTCTGTCGACTGACTACACGGCATGTAAGTACCACCACACGGCGTGTAGTCGGTTCCTACACCCTTCATCGCTGGCATGGCTACACGCCCCGTGTACTCATCCCAACATAGCCAAAAGTACACGGCGTGTGGATTAAGTACACGGCGTGTAGTTCCAAAATTTAGGATTTTCCCCATTTTCCATATTTTCTCAAAAACACTTAACGAAAAGGAAAAAGAAGAAGCCCATACATCAAAGTCATATCCGGGTTCTTACACAACATAAACTATTAAATGTTAAAATTAACTCTAAAATGATAGAAATGATCAAAATTTGTAAATATAAATATCAGTTACAAAAATTTGTTTTTATATAAAAAAATTTAATAAAAATATTATGTTGTCTTTAGGGTTTTTCAATTAAAAAATGTTAAACCATAATTGTTGAATATAATTTTTTTTACAATAAAATTATAAATATTCAATATATATAAAACTAAACATACAAATTAAATAATTAGAGTGTTTAAACATGTAAATTTAAAAAAATTAATAACATATGAATATATACCTGAATAATTAGGAGAGTAATTTAGTGTTTTTATACCTTCAATATATCGTTTCATATAGCATAGACTATGTTAAATTCACTAGTATAAAAAAACACTATACAAACATTTTAGAACCATTTATATAGGTCTCCAAAATGCTTGTATAGCTTATACCAATGGCTTGGAGGGGAATTGCCTATAATGGTATTAGAATCAACCTATAAAACTGGTTTTTTAAAACCATTCGTATTGTTCATATGAAAAAACTATACCAATGGTTTTGAAAAACCATCGTTAAAGGTGATGTAAAAACAAAAATCATATTGGTTTTGATACCAAGAATTCCCATTTATATTCCAATGACCTAAACACTAAGGTAAGATGGATTTAGTGAAAATAATTATATATATATATATAATTACAAGTGTTTTAAAATTTGATGTATTTAATGTTATTTGAAAAAAGAATCAATAAAAAATATCGGTACTTATACCAATGTTTCTCAAAAACCTTTTTATAGGTCTATAACAATGGTATTGAGAACCATCAGTATAGGTACCCTGATTTTATGACCTATACCAACAATTTTTTCCAAAAATAGTGTGTATAGGTCTCTATGAGGGACTTATACCAATGGTTCTGGCTAAAAACAAGGGAATATGACTCTATAAGTGAACTATACCAACGGTTTTTGATAAAAATGTTTGTATACAATCTCTACATGGTAAATATACCAACAGTTTTGAAAAAACATTAGTATATGGTCTATCTAAGGTATATATTCTAATGGTTTTTTCCAAAACTTTGGTATAGGGTACCTATTCAAATGCTTTTCCAAACTGTTGGTATAAGTTCATTGGTATAACTCCAATTTCTAGTAGTGATTATTGTCATTGTTATCATCCAAAAATCATGTAATAGACAAAGAGACCTCAAATAAATCTATTACATCATCATCATACTCATCACCCAAATGAATTATTTTTCCCTTTCAAAATGAGATACCACTACTCATTTTATTGATCAATTACATAAAATATTTTATTTTCATGTGGCTCCAAGATAAATTGTTCTTCTTTATAACAAAATATTTTCAAAAAATTAGTGTAAATCCATAATCACCATTTTTTACAAAATAGTTAATATCATCCTAATTAAATGTAATCAGTTTTGCTTAAAAATTCATACAATCAATTTACCTTATATGTACAAAAAATCCAAAATATGTATTTGATATAAATATTAGTTTTTTTATCTTTTGTAATTAAAAATGCAGTGCTTATGTGATGACCATTATCCCACTATTTTGAATTGTTCCCTTATCATTTGGATTTTTTTTGTCTAAAATGAGTAACCATTAATATCAAAACCAGACCATGTGTTCACATTAGAATATGATCCTCTAACAACTATTTGAATGCTTTTTTATTTATATAAATCTATTTTAACATTCTATTTAAACCATGTAACAAAACACTTTTTATGCATAATCAACAACCCATTTTAATTTATATTCAGATATCATAAATTGAATCTTGCATTATGTGATGATATATATTGTGAAACCACATATATGTTTGTCAAAATGTATAAATTTTCTTACGTCACTTCATCACTTAAAATGAACATTACATTTAAGACATGAATTCCTCTCCCTTTACTATCAACTATCAAATATTTAGATATTGGTAGACCATTATGCTCAACTTCAAACAAATAATCAGTACAAAGTTCGATAACCTCTTTTGATATTTATTTTTGTACTATACATTCCAATATTGTATGAGTATTTTTAATATATCCCTTCATAATATATATATATTTTTGAAAAGGATACATCTAACATAAATTAATATTCCCACATACTATTATGTCCTGAAAAATATAAACCACACTATGAACTATTATATAAAAAAACATTGGTGGGAAATATATTTCTAGTTGAAAAATTATTAGTGAAACATTATTCTCCAACAAATCTAACTACTTTGGATCAATGACTTTAGTAAAAATAGATTTTAAAAAAACAACCTTATGATTTTATTTCTAAAAAGAGTCTAAAATATTCCATATTATGTGATTGGTAGTAGTTGTTACATTAATATTTGAATGTCATGAGATTTCATACCTCTTAATTTTATATCCTTTAATGACACCAAATTATTCACATTTGATGAATATTCTCTTGGTACCTTAATACCATGGATATACTGAATAAAATTCAACTTATCACTGTTTATTAATGTTTGAAAAGAAATAGGAAAATATGTTATGTTTCCTATCATAGTGGGAGGTAACTCCAAACATATTTTATGGATATCAAGTCTATTCAATAATGAAATATATGTTTTTTATTTCTGTTATGTATATAAAATATCCAATAAAATTTACACATGTTTTTATCAACATGAAAAACATTACTATAATGATTTTATCTCTAAAAATTTCCAATAAAGTAGTTTGAATAATATTTACTACTTATTCATGATACTTATTTGATGACCAGAACATAATTTATTTCCAAATGTGAAACCATTATTATGCACCATGTTGTATAATTATTAAACTAAAAATGGTTCTGGGGGAGATTATATTTTTTAAAAACATAAAATTATCTTTTCAATTTTTTATAAGGAAGATCAATTTTTAAAAATCATTTATGTCCTTTGTACACATTATTTATTCCATTATGAAATTGATAATATGAAGTCTATTATTCAATATTGGATATGCTATATACCCCCATAAACATATATCTAGATAAGTTTACTTATCTAGGAATGTCATTTATAGTGAATGTTATCCTAGAATGTAAAAGAAAATACACTTTCTTGTCTATATCAAAAACCATAAAAAATATCTCCCATAGAAGTTTCAAATCATCAATCAATGGTAATAGATACACATCAATATCATTTACTATATTTTTTCCAAAAAATCACCAAACCCATCATAACAAATTTTTTATTCATACATATATATTGGGTAAATGTTTATAATACCACAAAATAGGCCATGAAATATGTTGGATGTCAAGGCTCTAATTTGGATTCTTTCTATCTATTCATAGTCCCATTCTATGATTTCATTCATCATATCTAAAATAAAGAAATTTATAATCAAGTCTATTCCACTATGGTGATTGAACAGGGTGATGTAATTACCCATTAGAGATGTTATCATTAGTATCCCATATTAACATTTTATCATAATTTTAATTTGATAATAGATTATTAAAATTAGAAATTATTAGATGGTACAAAATTTAATTATTAGGTGGTGTGATAATCGTACCTAAAAGTGAATCATAGTTGAATTTTTCATCAATATTATATCATGATGCCAACATTTAGGGAATTTTGAAAAAAAATCATATTCCATCCTATAAAAAAATAATCATTGGGGAAATCATGTATTTTTATTCCCCAATTTCACTAGGGATAATATTTTATTTTCATGGAAATTGGAATATGGGAGCTTGTTGTCTTCCGGAAGTAGCTCATTTAAATTATCAATAAATTCAAAGAAACTTTTATCACTACACACATTTCTTTATTTAAATTTAACTAATCTAAAAACCTATAATAACACCATAAATTTAATAAAACCTAAGAACGATGGTTTCTCATAATCTTTATACAATCATTTAATTGTTAATTTTTTAGGCTTTCAATTCATGCACCATTAATTAATAATTTAATACAATCATTTGCCTCATACATAATATATTCATCAATATATGATGTTTAGTTTTCATTAATTTCACAATGAACATTCCAAAATGTATTTTTACAGCTAAAACCCTAGAAAATGATATGATCTTTGATTCCACTAGAATTTAACATTCTCTTATTCAATCACTTAATGCATGAAAACAAATAAAATCTTTTTTTCAACAATTCGTTTAAAAAATTGAATTAGAGCACAAACTCCTTTTTCATATTCATCAGTGGATCTCTATAAATTTATACAATTAAACTACATCAATTACCTAAGATAACATTATAAAAGGTGAATATATTAAAACATATAAACATTTAAATATATATATATAAGTAAATTTTAAAAATAAAAAATAATGAAAATATTCAATTATTGAAAACTATTATATAATAATAATAAACTATACCTAATGATAAAAAAATACAATAAAAACATAAATTAAAGTAATCAAGTATATGTATAAATAGGAAATTTAAACATTCATGAATTTTCAAAAAAAATTATAAAAAACAAATAAAAATGAAAAACATGTTATAAAAAAGTTTTATTAAAAAATCATTATATCAATAAATACAATTTATAAAAGAAAATAAATTGAATAAAAAACTTTTTCAGCCAAAGAAAAATTATAATGATAAAAAATTTATAAATAAAAACAATTATAAATAAAAATAGTTACAAAAACTATGGTACAGTGAAATTTTTTTTAATCATAAAAAATTAAAACATTAAACAAACTATAATGAAATATTTTATAACTGATAATAGAATAGATAAAATTAAATCAATGCATGAATTAAGGTTATAACTAATAAATAATTAATTTACCATCAAAAATAAAAAAAACATACAAAATTTAGAGGTCAATAATTCACCATAGATCCTAAATTATGATGATCTCACTCAAATATGATTGAAACAGGTTAAACGTTACAAGATTGAAGAAAAAAATTTCAGAAAGGAAGTCAAAAAGAGAACCAACATAAGCATTGAACCATAGTTTCATGTTGACTTGAATAGCTTGTGGATCATGAAAGAAGGATGATGAATGAAATATTGAGGTAAAAAGTTATAATATGTTGAAAATTGAATACAAGAGAATACTAAGGGGAATTGAGGGTCATAATGTGTTGTTAGTTATTGTAGGGTGTCAACATTGGTTTAGAGGATAGGTCTTCTAGCAAAAAAACAAATGATGGTTTCTGTGGGTCGGTAATTTTCAAATCACTTTTTTCCATCAGTATTAATGAAAAATGATGTTAAATGGTTTTTATGGATTTTAGTGTCAATTTTTTTATAAACCCAATTATAAAGGGATTATTGATTACTTTTATTACAGTTGTTTTGATAAGACAACGTTAAACATTTATTACATTACTTTTACCCTGAGTTTCTAAAAAAATTGGAAATAAAAAGCAGACATTAAAATCTTTATTTCTACAAGTGAACTCATACGGGGATGATAATGTTTTAAATGGGTGCTCTTAATACATAAAAACCCCAATATAAATTCATATGACGGTGTATAAATTTGTATAAAATCTTCAAAACATGACATTTAACAAAGTAAAAAAGTCTTATAGAATACTAAAAGTCATATGTGATCACTTATAGTCACAAAAAATGACTAACGACGTGATATGGAATGAAAAATAATTATGATATTTTTAAATTCAAATGATAAATTATAAATCCATACTATAATTCAAGAAATTCTAACAATATGAGAAAAGATAAAAAAATGAATCCAAATTCATATGAAACTATTAAATTTACAATTTTATAGAATTTTGATACTTTACTGATTAGAAGTAGAATATAATAGAAATAATATATTTAATGATAAAATCATGGAACTTTTAAAATATGAATTCAATGACACTGAAAATTCAAAAATTAACATTTCAATATAAAACAAAAAAACTGCAAGTTATGTATTCTTAAAATTTATTAAAATATATTTTTATTTTTATTTTTTTCAATTGAGCACAAAAAATATCATTTTAATAAAAATATTCAGAGAAACACAGTTTCCACACAAATTGAATATTTTTAAATATATTACAAATTAAAGCATACTTTATCCACAAAATGGTTTTATTTTTATGGGAAAGATATATAAAACTTGTATAAAATAATCCAAATCAAATAAAAAAACATGTAACACATTTATTTTCATAAAGAATTGAATCCATCAATTTTAGTGGATGTTAATTCATTTTAGAATCAAAATATTTAAAATTACATATATGAAGTGATTTTATAAAAAAATCCCATGGACTGTATCAAATAATTATGCATAATTTAACTTCTTAAATGAAGGTGTTTTTGAAGAAATGGGTTATAGTTTTTCAAAGGATTAAATTTTGAAAATTTGAAAGGATTTAACCCATATTCACTTTGGGCTAAACAATTCCTTCAAATTTTTCTTCTCCTCCATGTGAAAAAATCCGCATAATTTGAATATTGAATAATTACTTGAAACTAAGTGGACGAGGGAATTAAATTATTAGAAGGAATCTTAATAAATTCATACAATTGACTTAGATTAATTATTAAAATCCCAACTTAGAATTATGAGTAAATTTCTAGTCTAGTGGAATGCAGAGCATATTAGTTTCAATCCAACCAAGATGTTTGAATTTAGAAATTATAATAAATCTCCCAAAATTTGGAAAAATGATTTTTTAAAAAAGAAAAATAAAATGCATTACATGATTGAATCCATGGTTGAGTATAAATGATTAATCCTTCAATTTTTCAAGGAAATATTAATTCCAAGAAAAACATCAACCACTGAAAATGTTTAATTAAATAAAAAAAAATTAAAATATAAAAAAAGAATTTGAAAATTGATATAGACATCTTGAAATAAGTTTTAACGAAGATAAAGACCTCTACCCCACATATAAAACATAATATTATCCGACATGTTTGACTCTATGATGGGAGAATATTGAAAATAAATTACTCAAAAAAGATTCCAATTTAGTAGTTAAAATATTGTTTAAACATCACAAGAATACTCAAAAATACATTTCCATTATTTCAAAATATTTTAAAAGAATATTTTAAACTGTACTTATATATAAATTTATTAATTTATTTATTATAGTAAAAACAAATAAAAATTAATAAGGTGTAGATAAAAAAATATTTTAGTCAGCTTATTAACCAAAAAAACGTTTCTTAAACATAGATATAATGTTTTGAAAACATTTATGGGAAATTGTGGGGTTCTAATAATATTTATAATTCTGATTGAAATTGTTTTCCACCATCCTATATTAAGGTAAGAATAACACCAAGAAATTAAAATCTTATTATTCTAGAACTCAATTTCAAAGAAAAAAATCCACACCATACTTAATTTTTAAACAAGAATAAATGTTTAATTATTTAAAATTTTAAATAAACTACCATGGAAGCTTGAAGGTGTTTATGAAGTTTCAAAAACATAACATGAATATAAATTTTGATAAATTTACTCCCCTCATAGTTGATACTTTGATTCCATGGTTCTTAATAATATTGATCACTCTATTGAAACATGAGACTCTACATGTTCTCTTTCTTCAAAGTAGCTTTATTTTTAAAATGTATTAATCATTAAATTAATTCATACAAAATTAACAAAATAAATTGATGAATAAATTTAGAGTTAATTGCCTACTAGGAAAATCTATATATTGTTTCATTTGAAATGAGATAAGGGGTGATCCTGTCACTCTAATAGAATAAATAGGGTTCGTAGAAAAACATATTGAGGGACACTTACATTAAAATAAAAAATAAAAAATCTAAAAAAATTGGTTTTATTTCTATACAACAATAAATTTTGATTCTTTAATTATCCCATCACCCTAAATTCTCACCATAATCACATGGTAGAAGTAATATCTTATTGTATATACTTTTACTCTTATATCATAAATAAATGAGTTTATTTTTCAAGTATTATTGAAATCTAGAAGTGAAACAAATTCCAAAAATTACCAAAATAAAAAAGACAACCTACAATGTCTATTGTTATTTGACATAATAAAAACATTTCATCATTACTCAAATGTGATGAAAATTCCATTAGAAAATATCTTATATAATAAAAGTTCCCTAGTATTCATCATCACATTAAAAAAAATTCAATCACTGAGAATAAGGTATAAAATAGGTTTTAGCCTTCTCAAGATTATCACAAAATCAACCAGTAATGAACCGTCATAGAATACCAACAAACTTGGAACCTGAATTGGATTTTCACAAGGCTTTAAGGGTGTTCATGATCCACTAATTCTAGTACCTAGTTAATTTCCATCCTAAGAATCCCATAGGCAATGATTTCACCCAAAATGGAGATAAAATTAAAAAAATATGTAAATATGAGTTCCAAAATTAATAAACATGATATATTGGTTATAACAAACTATATTAATGAAAACCATTATTATATACACAGAAAATCTATATAAAATGTAAAAAAACAAAGAAAGAGGACAAATAGAATAAACTAAAAATGGGAAACAAATACAACCAACTTGAGCCAAGCCCAAACCTTCTCTATACAACCTTTGGTTTCTCACCACCATCCAACTCACCCCTCATCACTTCTGACATGAAAAAAAGGCTCGGAACTAGAAATATATGGTCCATATCTAAAAATCCCAATGGTTCAACACAACCTCCTACATATATGAAATATGTTTCATAAGTCAATTAATCTATTCTAGTAATAATATAAACTAAAAATAATGTTTTCAAATAAAACATATAATAAAAAATAAAAACATATCCAATGTCAACATACAAAACAATTTACATTGTCTTCTAAAACTAAACACATGTTTTTTTAGAACAAAATCACCATCCTAATCTATTAAAAACCACATGCTTGTTTTCATTTCTCAATAACAACCCACTATTTTTATTCAAATTAAATAGATACCATTTAAAAAAAAATAGTTGGATGTTACTTTTTTTGTTAAGAAAACCCCCATTTTGAAATCCATTTAATGAATTCAAAGACAATAGAATTCAAATCCAAAACTAGTTTTTAATACATCTTTGAAAAAACATTTTCAAAAGAAAAAACCCAACACCAACACAGGTCTATCACATCATGTAGGCACAATAAATCACAATAATATATCAATGCAATTAAGTATCACAAGAGTAGGTTCCATAACAATTAATGTAGTAGAAATGTTACAATCAAGAACTAGATCAAACTTCCCTCAATAACTGATAAACCATGAAATTGAATGTGTCATGGGATCTACCTCTATAATCCTAATGTTACAAGTATCTAACCATATAAAGTTATAACCACATTCCCTCTCTACCAATATGCACTAAGTCCATATCATCATCCAATTATCCTACAAAAAGAGTCACATTAATAAAAAACCCAATCTTGACCTTGTTCCTTGAATAAATGGTGGAAAAATATTGGCATTTTAACCAACAATTATAAAATTATAGATTTTCTATTATTACCTAATATCCAATGGTCAATAAGGAAGTGCGAAATAAAATGAAAAACACCATGTGGACCCAAACAACATAACAATAACTACCGTCACCCTGAGAACCCAATAATGTGAAGCCCCATATCTACACTTAATGTGAACTATATTCATAAAAAAATGCATTCCCACATAGGGGAAACCAAAAAGCATCACATAGTGATCACAAATCCACACAAGGGTAAAAAATGTAAAGGGGAAATCAAGGGATTTCACTAACTATTAAAAAATGTTCCAACTAGTATTTTAACAACAAAAAATGGCTCATAATTCCAAGACCTATTCTCATTCCATAAAATTCTTCCCAAACCACCATTTGTAAAATGATGGAAAACTCTCAAGAAATTAAAAAAAATCAAAGCAACCAATACATAGGGGAACTATTATTTGAAAAATATCAAATATGACCATTTTCATTCATTTACATCATACTTTTCATCCCATACCATATATAACATTTAATGAGGTTTGATAAAGTCACCCATTAATTTAAAATGTTTTGAAAGAAACTTTAAATAACGGTATTCCTCTATTAAAACCAAGAAATGCCAAAAATCCAATTATTTCCCATTATACCAATTATAAATCCACCACAGTATTTAAAAAATGGTAAACCACACACACATTTTAAGTCACCATTTGAAATTCACAAGAGGACCCCACTGTCAAATCATTTTGAGGCCAAAAACTCAAATCAAAACTAAATTAACTTTAAAGACTTTATTTCCTCCCAATGATGACTAAAATTGGGTCAACCCGTTTGAAAAATGTGGAAGCTATTTCAAAATACCGAAAGGAACTTCTAAAAATCTTAGCATCACTAAAAATTATATTTCAAATAAGAAAACATGGATTTCATATGAAATTCCAATTTTTCTAAGCTCACAAAATAATAAAATTGTTTCAAAACAACATAAATATAACACATAAAATAATACAATCAAAAGAATTGAATTTAGAAAACTCAATAAATCTTATAATTAAAAAAGGAAACAATTTCATAGTAATATCTACCTCAAAGAGACAAAAACCAAGTTAAGAACCTCAAACCTTTTCACCTTCAATGGAAACCACACTCATGAGACAATTGAGGGTGTGTATTACACTAGAAACTAAAATACCTATTATTATATCCATATAAAACTCTAAAATAAGGGCACAACACAACTTGGATTCATGGGGAAATACAAATCCAAGAGAGATAATAGGATAAACTCACCTCAAGTCACATGTAAATCACCATAGGAATGGAATAGTTCAATAAAGTTAGATGGTAATATCCCTACAAGAGCTTCCAAGGGGTTGGATGATGTTAGAAGAGGGAAATGGGGGTGAAACCCAATAATAATCAAGGTGGTACTTTGGTATATTACAAATTTTTAATCACATGGATGAGGAACATGGTTTTTTCACTCAATTTTCCAAATCATGCACCAACCATGAATTATACACTACTTAGACCATGAAACCCCTCAAATGGTTTTCCCTAGGCACTGTAAAATTGAAGAAAACATAGTCAAATTGTGCCACATGGCACTATAAAAAATTTCATAGCCCAATGAACTTTTTTTAACTTGTTTTCTATAATTATGGGTCGTATATTCACCACACCCCAGATACACCAAAGACTCCACATAGATTCTCATTGGGACCACATGTTTTGGTACTAACCTTGTGTATCCAATGATTAAAAACTATATGCAGTTCTTAATAATCTTAAAAGGATGATCAGAAAGATATTTTCTACAGTTTCACTTTAATTATTTACCCTAACTGTGGAAATTATGAAAACATAAAAAAAATTTGTGTTCCTTGTTGGAACTCCATGGAAATAAAGTCGTACCTCCACAACTCAACATAATTTGAATGAAATACACCATCACATAGGGGGTGTCACATACTCCCCAACATGACATGTTCATCCCTCATAAAGACTATGATAAAAAAAATTAAGGAAAAGGGATGATCCAAATATGACCTAACCAAACTAACCACTCAACAATAATAAACATTCAATCCAATAATCAAGATCCCTAAAACTATCAAATCGATCAATTATAAGGAACCATACAACTCCAAGAATAACCACAATGATAACCTCAAATAATATTTCATATTAAGCACAAGAGACCTAACATGGTCTCCCCACTATTTATAATCCCTCTAACAGGGTTTTCCCATTATTTATTGTCCATCTTCCACTGTGGCATAATATAACTAGTATAAGGAATGCATCCTTAAAAAACTAGGAAACCACAATAGGAAAACACTCTCAATAACAAGTTGTTATAAACCTAATATAAGGGAAAAAAATAAAAAGATCATAATATACTCAAAATAACTACAATATTACTCCCCATGGGTCACAAAATGTGTGGATATCCTAGGTTCCAACACCAGATCACCCTCACATGGTGTATCCCAAACAAGGCCCACAACGAAACACTGGTTAGTGTACCACACTCAACTAGTGCATCACACACCCTATCCAGAATGGCCTAAAGGCCTTCATTTTTATGGATTTTTGATAACCCCCATTTCAAGTGATGAGGGGGAACGCATATGTGGCCCGTAATCTTAAATATTATATGGACCATAGTCTTAAGATACCTTTAGTGGCCTAAAGTTCTTAGGGAATTCAACTAGACTATAACTACATGAAATTTACCCTCCCTAACATCTGCATCATGATGGTAGATCTCCAACTTTGCATGATTGTCCGGCTAAGCTTCTCCTACAAGAAAATGTTGGTCCTGATGGCGTTCTCATACCCTCTCATTAATCCAAATCCATTGGTTATACTCTGGTGAGTGCACCTTCTCTGAATCCACCTCGGGGGATGCTCTTTTTTTAGAGTTTTCCTGGGGAAACTACTTTGATCAAGTGGCCCGAAGGAATTGAGGTACCCCAAACTCCTTAAAGGTGGCCCAAAATCCATTCACCCAATTATTCTCTTATGTATAAAAAATATAATCCTTAAGTCTCAAAAAAATAATGAGCAAGACCAAAACAATCTAGTAAGGTCCTTCCAACAAACAAGGATAAAAAATGTCAATCAAAACGTAGACACAAAGCACCCAAGATGGGTTGGAGAGGATGACATACATCCCATAATAGAATAAAACATGACATATAGTATAATTCAAGACATCCATAAAAACATCTTAAATGAAAAAATCTATAGAAAACATACCAAAAATGGGAAAACATCCCCAAAATTGTAAAAAAAACAAAGCATTAAATGAAAGGAAAAAAATAACAACGAAAGGTCCCCATAAACGAACAACCCAACTTATCCACAAATTGGTAAACCCTGATACTACTTCTGAAAAAAAAGAATACAAGACTTCTAAATATTACCCAAATTCCATAATGGGGGAAAACATGAGGAGACTCAGGTAGGTTATCTTTTTTCAAAACCTTAGGAAAGAACCACTAAAGGAATGTTTCTAAAAAATATTTCAGAATGAAACTTCATGCAATAGAGGATTTTATAAAACCTCCAAAAAAACATGTATAAAATAAACCAACAGGCTCTTAGAACCCATCTCCTAAGAATCATAATAAAGTTTCGATTTCCACCACTCCACCTGATGTTTGAGTAGAAACCAGAACTAGAGAAACCTTCTAAACTATGCTGGGGGGAAAATGAAATCAAATACATGAAGTATCGCAAGTCGTGTCTCAAAACAACTAATTAAATATTCCACAAGATATAAATAAAGGAGAAAAAAATCCATTAATGGGGAATAACACAATTACATCAAAATAATATTTCATTTTGAAAACCTCCATTTCTCTATGGATTTTTTGAAACACATTCTGCCAAAGTGGGTACTATAAAACCAAGCCAAAAAAATATTTAGAAAAACCACATATTTGGAACACACATACTTCAAAAATGTGGGAAACCACACAATTACTATCAAAATGAAAGTTAAATTTAAAAACCAATTATCCAAAATTATTTTCAAGACATATTTTTCATTTTAAAAACATTCTGAAACATGTTTGAACACAAAAATATCCCCTTTAAAACATCTCATTTTCTAAATACTATAAGGGAAACAACCATTTCATAAAACCATAGATATTTACTCTAACCATTTATTCAAAAAACCATGTTTGAAAATAATACTTTACAGAAAGCACTTTTATTTTTCAAAATAGGTTTTTAAAAACCAACGAAGAAAATATTACTAAACAAGTCTCCATGAAAGGATAAAAAACTACATCCTAAAAATGGAAAGAAAACAATCCTCATTACACATACAATAAGTGAAAACAACCTTTTGATAAGTCAAGAATTATGTGGATTATAAACTTGAAAACTATGAAGATATATATTTATGAATTCATTAACCTCCATAGTTCTGGTGATCATGTGTCAACCATGCAAAAGAAACTAAAAATAAAGTTAAATCAACCACAAAAGTCGTAGAATATTTACAAGTCTCTATAATCCAATTGTATTTGTTGATTTCACATCTACTTTACCCTTAAGACAAAGAGTGATCCCCAACATCATAGGCATAATTAAATGGGATAAACTCCACACCAATCACATCAAAATTCACCATTAATAGAAAAATGTGAACTCAAATACCTAATCTAAAATACCAAAAACACATAGTAGCTTGATGGTCGGGATAATAAAGTACCAACTAGACTCTCCCCACCCTTACCTATAATGCTCTGAAAACCTTAACCTCCTTCCTTCCCTGACATACCCAAATTACATGGGCCTCTAGCATAGCCCTAAAAACCTATAACTAAACCTCAGAACTCTAGAATCTAGGTCCCACTATGATCCTTGGTTCTAATACAATTTTCAAATGAACCATTTCATACTTCAATCTAACACTGAAACACGACCTGATCTATCATAAGGCTTGAAGGGTGATCCAAATCCCCATGGGCTAGAAACTAGTGACGGTCATCCTAGGAATCCCTTTGGGAATGATTTCACTTAAAATAAAGATAAAATAGTAAAATAGATGAATATTTGAGAAAAAATATAAAAACATTATAAAAATTTCATAACTATCTACAATGATCCAACCCATTTTCATATACGCACAACTTCCATATACAATGATATATAATATGGTAATACAACTATGAGAAAAAAAACTAAAAAATGGAAATTAAAACTAACAAAATCAAGAAAAAACTAAACCATCTCCATGAAACCTCTAGTTATTCACCAACACCCAATTCACCCCCATTGACCATGGTGTAAAAGAAGGATCCAATTGATATCCTGGTTCCTATTATATATAAGAATGATCTAATTATCCAAGTAGTTCAGCACAACCTACCAAAAAATACAATATGTTTCTTATGTAAATTCATCAATTCTATTTTGAAAATATACTAAAAATTGGGTTTTTCAAATATGACATATATGAATAACGAAATGTGTTAAATATCACCATAAAAAACAATTCAATTTTTTATCCATAACTGAACACACATGTTATTAAAACAAATCCACTAACCTAACCAATTTTATAACCACATTCTTATTCTCATTTTCGAAAAAACAGCCCAATTTTTTTATTTAAATGAAACAAATATAATTTTAAAACATATATTTGGGTGAAGCTGATATTATTAAGAAAAAAACCCATTTTAAAATCCATTAAAATCCCTCACACATTAGATCCTATAAGTCTAAAAAAGTTTTAGAAACATCTTTGAAAACATTTTTTGAGAGTAAAACAACCCAACTCCTACACAGGTCAATCACAGCAAGTTGGAACCATACCTCACAACTATATAATAATGAAATAAAAGAATAAAAAGAGGAGGGGAAATAAAAATAAAATTTGGGGAAGTGGTATAATCATAAACTAGATAAAACTCTCCTCAATCGCTAATAAACCTAAAAACCAAAAGCATCATTGGATCTACACGGAGAATCCAAATGTCCCAAAAATAAAATTGTTAAAATTTATTACCACCCAAACTAACTACTAGTGTGTGCTATGTTCATTCCATCATCCCACTAGGGAAAAAATCTTTACAGTGATATAAACCTCCACCTTGCCCTTGTACCTAGCACACATATTGGGAAACTAGCGACGTGTGAACCAATGCTCAAAACATGATAGATAATCCACTTAATAACCAGTATCCCATGATCACTATGTAAGTGAAGCATAAAATCAAATAATCCAAGTATATCCAAAAGTCATAACCATGACTACCCTCACCCCTAATACCCAATGATGTGAATCCCCAAATCCATGAATATCATACAATCAAGGAATTACTTGAACATTATAATGTAAGGGGAAAAATTATCACATAGTGATCATAAACCCACACAAGGGGTAAACAGTAAAAGAGGGAATCACGAGTCAGATCTAAAATTATAAAAAAATGTTCCAATTTAGCCTTTAAACAAAAACACTCCTCCAAAATTCCTACCCCAGATATCATTTCATAATATTCTTTCAAAAACACCACTTGCAAAATGATGGAAAAATAATAATAATTTAAAACCTTTCAAAGTCACCCTTAAATAAGGTATCTCCTCATAGTAAAATAAAAAACATGTCCAAAATCCTTCATTTCTATCACAAATTTCATTCCATTACATATAAAATTTTTAGGAGGTTCAATGATATCAGTCATTTCATTATAATGTTTCAAAGATACCCTTTACAAAGGTTATTCATCTTTGAAAACCAAAAAAGAGAAAAAGGCCAACAATTTCCTATAAAACCATTTATAACAATCCATCTGGGAATTTCAATAGTGTTATAACACACACACATTTCATATCACCATTTGAAATCCATTAGAGGGAAACTTTTTCAAATAATTTTTTTTCAATATCTCAATTCAAAACAATATTCTCTTTAAAACCTTTTTTCAATCATTGAAATCCAAAACCTAGTCAAACACTATTCACAGTGTGGAAAAAATTTCCAACACCATAGAATTACTTTCAAAATGATAAGCATAATTAATCATTAAATTTAAAACTAGAAAACCTGGAGTTCACATGAAAAACCAATTATTTGAATCCCAAAACATAAAAATATTGTTTCAGAAAACCAAAAAGATATCACATATAATCATATATTCATAAAAATAGAATTTATAAATTCAATTCTTGATTATAATTTTGAAATGAAACAATTACATTGTAACACATAACTCAATGAGATGAAATCCAAGATGAAACACATGAAAACTCATCTCCAATGATGAAGACTACACCTAGGGGCAAGAAATGGCATCTAAAACCACAAGACATCAAGAGCCTTATCATTAGACCCACATGGAACCCTAAAATCAAGCCACATGATACATTTGGTTTATGGGGGAAGATAACTATTGGAAATAAGAGAGGATAAACTCACCATAAATATATTTTAAATCACAATGGTGAGGAAAAGGATCAAGACATGAGGATGGAAAAACTACTCCAATAACTCCCAAAAGGACAGCCAATGTTGGAAGATGGAAATGGATTTAAAACCACTCAAGAATTGAGAGGTGATTTTTTGTAAATTCCAATCTTTAAACCCCTAAAATGGTCACATGATTTGGTTGCATGATTTTATAAATCATGTTCTAAACATTCACTAGAATTTACCTAGACTAATAATCCACTTTCATGGTTATCCAAAGGCACAAAAATATTTATAAAAACATGCTCAAACTATTCCACTCAAGACTATAGAAAATTAAAAATCTCACCACATACTTTCTCCATGGTTTCTTTAATAGTGTATAGGTCACGCACCAAACACCAGACACACTATGGACCACACATAGTTTCTCATAGGGGCCGCATGGTTATGACATAACTGTGCCCAACCCTTTCTAACAAACCTTGCTCAGTACAAAATGAACTGAAAAATTTCTTCATAATGGGGGGGCACATGGTTTCCCTTCATCCATTCACCCTAACCCTATATAGTAATGAAAACTCAAAAATCAGTGTGTTTTGATCCAAAAATCTATGGAAAGATACCCAGACCTCCACATCTTAAAAGAACACCAATGAATGACCCCGGACAAAGTGGGTGTCACATAAAAAATATCCTGAAATTTATTAAAAAACGTAGGCTCCAAGAGAAATAAATACATTAAAACTATAAATAAATATTTGTCAAAGTCATCAAATAAATCATATGAAGTCATCTTTTTAGTAATATTATGTAAATAATTTTTTATAGTTTTGATCACATCATATGGGAAAACATAATGAAAATAGATATGTTTAAGAATAACATGACTTGATCAGGAGTTTTATACAGTTTAGGATATATCCATACTTATAATTTCTAATATGAATCTTCATAAATTGGATTAATGAATTAAGTACGAAGGGTTTATAATTATAAGTGTATATTTTGTTTGAGGTAATTGTTTTTCTTAGAAAAATATTCCTATGAGTGTTGACCAATAGTCTGATTCATAGTTTCTACGTAGTATAAATATTCATGTTTAACCAATTCATGGTTCGTACTAGTAATATTTATATGAATACTATGAATCCCTCCTAACCATTCATGTTCTTGGATGGACTCAAATTTAAAAATTAACCATATGTTTTTTTAAATAAACATTGAATTATATTATCAAAATGGACATGAGTATCATTCCTTATTTTATCTTTTATTACATATGTTTCACATCAACCAACATTAAAATCACCTCTATTATAATATTATTAAAAATATTGAGCTATTTTTTATCTTCATAGGTATGAAAAAATAAATTTACATTATAAAAATCAATTACAACCCATAAGTTCCATGAAATGGCCTTCATAGAATTATAAGAACATTATTTTCACACTGCATATATTTTAGAATGAAATTTTTGGGTAACATGATATTCCATACATTAAATAATAGGTCATCGAACCTTCCCATGGGTTGATAAATAAAACTATCACCTAACTGAAGGGAATTTGTTTTACTTCATGTCTATTAGACAAAATTTCCTAAATAAGGAGAAATTAATATGATTGATATTAGATCCAATGACACACAAAAAAATTTCTCCTAAAATTATATTTTTATATTGTGTTTGATAAAGAACTTGATGTTTTTTCATTTTAGAGGAAATAATTTCTATATTAAAACAGAATATTCATTAGTTAGGTTAGTGATAACTATTTTTTCTAACATTATTTTATTATCCAAAAACCATTAAAGAAATTTTATATATGTTAAATATTCATTTATGGCTTCATAAAATGGATTTTATAAGAAAAATATATACTCATTTCAATGAATTTTAAATATTATGGTTTGCCATTATTTTCTTTAATCTTTGGGGAAGGGGAATGTGAAGGGTGATTGTGTGTGAAATATCCTTCCCTTTATATTTTTTCACACTTTCATATTTCCTCTTCCCTTACATATTTAATTCATATTTTATCAACTTTGGTACTTTTCCTTCAAGTGAAATAAAAATATTTTTCTTAGCCCAGACCTTTCTACCCATTTTCCAAGTCATTAATTTTTCAAGATTTTTATTTTTAGAATCATTTAGATCTTCAAAATACTCTTCCCTTGGAATGACCCTATTATTATCATGATATTTTAGAAAACTTATTATACTGAAATTGAAGATATTTTCCTGGGGTTTTATTTTTATTCAATTGGGAACCTTTAATTATCCTAAGAACATAAATCTATACAAACTTGGACCATTCCTAATTCCATGTTACATATATTATTATCATTATAAAATTTTAAATATATAATATCACCCAACCATTAGTGTATAACATCCATTAAACTCACTGTATAATATAATGTCTACATTATATATTCATATTGATATTTATATTCTTATTGTGGTTGGAAGCCTAAGGAAATAATAAATCTAAAATGATCCTACTTTTTCAAGAGATGTTTGGGTAGCTCTTATAAACATTATTGTAATTGGTCAAAAAATTAAAAATCTATAAGGTACATTCATGGACTATGAACAATATAATATTAATTCATAGGGGGGTGGGTAGGAAAATAAATTTTAGGGAAGAATTTTTTATAGTTCCTAAACACTATGTTGTGTTTTAATTATTCTTTAGGTTAATATTCATTAATAATTATTAAACAATATGAATCAAGTTGTATGATATAATTTTTTCCTTCATTTGAATTTTCATTCTTATAAGGATTTTTTATTGAGAGTTTTGATTATGTTTATCAAAAAATTATCCAAACTCAACATCACTAATAGAAAATAAAACACCACAGGATGATTGGTTTACACCTTTTGATGATAGGTTGTGAGGAAGTAATTGAAGATTTCTAATAGAATAAGGGGAGATAGTTTTTTATTGGGAAATTTCTAAAAATGTGATATAATTATATCCCATGTATCAAGGATTTGTTTTTAATTTCATGGAAAACCCATATAATTTGTTTCTTCACATCAACAGTCATGTTACTTAAAGAAAATTTCATAAAGAATATTGAACATATAGTCCAAGGTTTCATAAATTTCTTCATCAAGTTGTTGGAAACAAAATCTTTCCCTTATGATTTAGGAAAAATGGGAACACTCTAAATAATATATCCTCTTAAAAATACTGTTTAAAATAAATTATTTAACTATACTATAAAAATCTCTAGAATTATTGAATGAATCATCTTTAGGATGGAAATTAGTTGATGAAAACATGGATACATGTGATTTCTTCATCTCATATTTCATAAAACTGTATTAAAATGACACAAAAAATAGGTTACTAGAAACTATATAAAATTGGAAGTGAATAATTCTAAGTGACTTAGTATTTTGATTATTAAATTACGGTGGAATATGATCCTAATTTAAGTTCTCATATCTCTGAATTTCTAAATTCTCCATTTCATATTTTATCTTAGTCTTTATTGAATTGAATTATTTGTTAACTTTGTATATAAAAGATAAAAATTTTAATGTGGATTATTGCATAGTTTTCAGGAAGATTCAATGGAAAAATTTATAAATATCATTCATTAAAGCAAAGAACATATTTTAGAAAAAAATAACATATTTTTCTTTCTAATATATTCAATGTTGTTTTTGTGTTTTTTTTTTATTTTTGTCTACTTTAGACGTTTCTATATATATAAAAACAGAAATTTTTTATAATATTTCATTGAATATTATCAAAAATATAATTTTTACAACCTAATTATTACTAATTATCATCGATAAAGGTCAAACCCAATGAATGGAAACCACTATGAAATACAAAAAAATGGAAATGAATAAAAAAATAAAGATGAAAATGGTGGGACATATAGGATTATAGAATGTTTGAGAAGTAAAATATATTATCAAACCAATATTTAAAGTGAAGGTTTTAATGTTAAATACAATGAAATGAAAATAAATGATGAATAATGAATAAATTTAATGGAAGATGTATTGAAAAAAAATTGAGAAAATATATCCAATATTGCATAAAACTCAAACATCAAAGTGGTAAAAGTTTATGCATGAATTGAGATGAAACATGTAACTATCATTTCATTATTAACCATTCCCAATAAACTCTCCTAACAATTAATATGTTTATCGGAGTATAGTAAATTATTGATTCTTCATAGAGAAAATTGAACTTCAACTTTTTCCAAATTAAATACTTTAGATTAATTTCCAAAGGAAATAGATCCACTACACTTCAACCATCAGTACTTGATGAATGGTAGAAATGATTTTCATAAAGAAAAAAATTAAGAACACTAGATGAAATAACACACTACTAATGTTCAAGTACGTACCCACATAAAATTTTCATTCTCAGTGAGGAGTGATGTGATTTTAAACTACAAAAAATAATCTAAATGTAACATTATATTTCAATTATTTATTGAAGAATGGAGAAAATAAGTAAGTGGAAAATTATATAAAGAGGATTAAATGACAACCTATAAGTATTTAAAAATCATAAGAAAATAAAATTCAATTATTTTCATACCATCCCCTTAAATGAATTTAGTTACACAAGGTCATTTTAGAAGCAATGACATTACATGAAGAATACATCTCAAAATAGACATAATAAATAATGAGTATAAAGGGAAGAGGTAACTTCTATTCCAAGAATAGTCTATACTACATCTCAAATTCCCTATGAACCACCAACATGAGTAATACCCCTTATATCTAATGATTTTAATTATAAATCATCATCCCCTCTCTAATTTTTCCATATTTTCGTCTTAAAATTAATATGTGTGCCAATTCCTATTTCCAAAACTCATAGGAAGCATCATCAGCCTCAAATTTGTGGACTTAACATTTCTTGTCATAAATATTTATTATCTTAATTAAATGTCTCAAGATAAACCCCCCATAAATAATAAAATCCACCTCCATGGATCATAATTTACATCTATGTATTAAGATTCTGGACACAATTCCCATATCTGTTGATGATATCTCAACTTCCTTAACAAGATGTAGTAACTCCCTTCATGATTTATACATCACAGTATCAAGATCAATATATATCCAATAATGTTTTAATTTAATTGATGAAATATATATGACGTGTCACTAGTCCTTTATTTTTAATATTTGAATATTTTAACATAACAATATGTTTGACTGCGTATAAAACATGTCACACTGAGTTTAACTGAATCAAAAAATATTATTATATAAATATGGATATTATAAAAAATATATTCAATTAAATGGAATAATTAGTATTAAATTATTTATCAAATAAATAATTTTAATATTCAATAAAAATAAATTTCTTGTAAGTAATCAACCAATTTTTAGTGAAGTTATTTTAATATTCAAAAATATGTTTTCCTAATAAATGGTTTATATTAATTTTTTTGAGAAAATATTATAATTAATTTCAAGAAATTTTAAAACTTTAATTTGATAAATATGATATCATTTTTAAAATCACCATTCCAAAATTTTTATATGGTGAAATTTTGAATTTTTTTGAAATGTTTAATTTTTCAATGAATAGTGAAAATACAGAATTTTAATGAAAAATGTATTTTAATTTAAAACATTTACTAATTAAAATAATAATTTTTATTAGTTTTAAAATATATTTTGTTCCTTTATATTATTATTTATTTAATTATAGTCTTTGGAATAAATTTTATACAAGAATTTCGTATAAAAACATTTTCATACTTAAAATGCATTTTTATGAAAAAATGGGTTTTCTATGATTTTTCAGGTTTAATATTAAATTAAATTCTAAAAATTATGTGATATGAGTATGGAAAATTTAATTCCAAATTTTGAATAAATATGTGAAATTTTTTATAAAATTTTCATTTTATTTTTAGTTATTATGAATAGTATTCATAATAAATATTATTACTATGGTAAGGGTAAAATGAGATAATTAAGAGAAAAACTAACATGATAAGGACTAAAAAGTAACCCTATCACTTGATTTAATTTTATTGTATGATTTTATTTCTTCCATTATACTAATTAATTCTAATATATTACCTTTAATTTCTATTTGACAGTGATTTTTAACTTTATAATACTTAAATGAGTGATAAATACAAAAAAATCACTTTTCTTCTTTTCAAATATATAATATTTTTTATAGGGATAAATTCATCATATTTTATATTAAAAATATAACTTTAAAGTCAAATTAAGTTTTTCATTGTAATATATTCATAAATTTTAATGATGAAATATTTACATTAAAGGCTTCTGCAATGCACGAACAACAGTATTTTAATTAATTGAAAAATAAAATTAATGATTTTAAAAATTCTAAAACTAATATAATTTTAAATAATTGTAGTTTTTCATTATTATTTTATATAAATAAAATTTTCTAGTGATGATTTAATGTATTATATTCAAATTCCATCTCTGTATTTTGATATTTAATGTAAAATTTAATCGATAGTGTCAAAAACTACTATAATGATATTTTTAACAATTAATATTTTATTAAATGATTTTAAATTCAAAAAATCATATATTCAGACAAAAGAATGGGATATGGTTTAAAAAATAATATTTGGTCCATTTATGAGTCTCTTATTATTTTATATTAACATTATTTACCCTTAAATTTTGGAGAAAATTAATATTGTGGTTATTGAAAAAAGGATAAATAGGGGTTAAAACTCAACTATATTTGTGAAAACACAACTAAAAATTGTAAAAAATTATTAGAAGATATAATTTCATCTAATAATAAACATTTATTTTAATTATATATATTTGGATCCAATTTTACAAAAAATAATATGTTATACTAAATATTTACATTTTGAAATTCCAAGAATATCCCTCCCCTCAATTATAAAAGGACACCGTTAATCTCAATTATACACACCACATTGAGCCATATATATTGACCAACCCATGAAAATTTATCTTATAAAACCCCTTATAGAATTTTTAGAGTGTTTTTTCAATCCTAAAGACCAATCCTATGTCCCTTAAGAGAATATCTAAAGGTTGTATAATGAATAATAGGTAATCGTGTTTATCGAGTCTTTCATGATTATCTATTCTACTTCCTCTTAATTTGGTGTAACATTTATAAAATAAAAACTATAGTATCAAAAATATTATGATACATTATTAAATTTTTTCTAACAGGATTTTCCATCCCTTTTTTATCCTATGAAAAGTGAAAACATCGCACGTTCGTACGGATAACTTACCGTTTCTACTTGGTGGTGTACATTATTTTTAATAAACATTTTACTTAAGTGGTTATAAATATGTATCTACTATTTTTATTTGATATTAATAACTTAATTATGATTTTATGGTTATAATATATTATATATAAATTTTTTCCATCCAATATGTTTGAAAACTATAATGTAACTTCTAGGTCCGTGTAGACTACCCCCTCCATGATGTGACGTGAAACATTTTTCATTTAAACATGAAATTGATGGTAATAAACAAATATTTAATGAATATAAATTAATTTTATATCTTTAATAACATTCTAGATATTATTGAACCATGATAAATATATATGTACCGAGACAATTGAATTAAAACAGACTTGAAAAACAAAGTAGTTTACACTGGACATATGAATAAAAAAATATCAATAAAAAAGTGATATATTTTTTAAATGGATAGTATATGATATTATATATACAAAAAGGTTCTAGTTTTTACATTTAATAAAATTAAATTTTTTATATAGGATATTAGATAAACTGTGTGATAAGTCATGCTTGGGGTTATAGATTTCATCTCAATTTCTGCTCCAGGGGGAAATATTTTTTATTACGAAACTTTTTACATTATGTAGTGTATATACATAAATTTAGAGTTATTTAACATGAATATACATTTATTCATTAATTTTAATTTTTCAATTCAACTTACCCTTTCAAGATGAGTTTTTCAAAAAAATCATATTCTCATCACTATTTTTGATCGGGTATATTTTTATTCCATGTCCATATTATTCAAAAGTATTTTAAAAAGGTACTTTCTATTACTCAGATGATTTATTAAAGAAATTTTAATTTATCTTTATTTTTTACATGGTTTTAAAGGAATATTTCTAATATTTCTCTAGAAGGGTAATTTTAAAACTTCATTATTAATAGTCAAGAGGAATTTTTTTTCTTTTAACATATATGGTGTTAAAATAATTCCCCACCACCATAACTGTTATTTACCATTTATCTTCCTCTAATTTTTTTTAAATGGATTATAAATAAATCTCACTAATGAAGAATTATTTTAAATTCTACATTTCCATTTTTATCTATTCATAAAAAGACTCAATTTTACTATAATATCAACTTTTTAATGGCCATATCCCATCTCTTGAGTAATCACATAGGCATTAACAATTTCGTGAAATGTTAATTTTTTTGTGATCATTGGACATTAAATTTCAATTAAATATACATATTCTTTATATCAGGGATATTATTATTTTCTAAACCTTATACCTTTTCTATATACAATGTTTTAATTTGAATTTTATTTGATTAACTGGAGAATTATTGATTATATGCATTATATAGTTGGGGTTTGGCTTTGTGGTAAGCCCCCGTAATCCTACATGAAAAATGGGGGTTCAAAACCTATTGGGTGCAGGGTACTTTAGCAATACTGTAGCGTACTATAGCAGCGGAAAAACTGTACCACTGGCAGGAATTGTAGCGGTGGCAAGTCATTGTAGCGGCGTTAGGGGTACTATAGCAGTGATAGATACTGTATAGTACTACAGAAGACGAGTACTGTAGTAGTAGTATTCATAGAAATGGGCCTTGGGGAAAAAACATTGGGCCTACGGACCATGTAATGGGCTAAATCGAAACTGAGCCTTCAGGCTATGTAATGGGTCTCCCTCTACCCAGTTAAAAGAGATATTTTCTTTTCTTTAACAATAAATTAGGCTTCGGCCCCAACGTTTAAAAAAATTTTATTATATGCATTATTTACTTGATATATAAATTTATTAATAATCCATGTTCTTTATGAATTTATGCTGATGATTTAATATATTGGGAATAAATTAAACATGCTAGGATGAGTGGGTCAAGAATTATATATCCCCTTCATTTATTTGTTGGTCTGATTAGAAGAATCGGTAACCTTACATTTATTGAGTTTTTGGTGGGTACATATGAATAGTTTTATTTTTTCTTGGAACACGTCATTATTGTTATAGATATCATTATGTCTAAGATCATGACTTCTAATATTAAGAATTTACATAATTTATATTTTAGTTGTTATTATCCATTAGATTACTACATTGATATTATCCATGGATGATTTTTTACTCATTTTATAGAATAAATTTAATGTGTTTTAAGTTATTTACCTTTTTATGTTTTTCCCTTACTTACTCATCATAGATTTTGCTATAAAAAAAGTTTATGGAGAATCTAAGATCACAATTTTATTTTTTTTCTTTCACCATGATATGAAGAATGGTATTATTAAGAAATATAAAAGATGCGTGGATATTTTAATTCTATATATTAAATATTTCTAATGTAATATGGGAATCATATATGTATAAATCTCTACAAGACTACTAAAATGATTGGTGATTTGGGATTACATTCCTTGTATCTAAGATAATGTACTAATGTTGACATTGAATCTAGGTTACTGGATTTGGGTTTTTTATAATAGTTTTCAGAGAAGGTTTAGTAGAAACATTGGATAATAAATTTTTAATTAACATTACAGACAAGAGAAATATTATAATACCTTATTTAATTTTGAAACTTTTATCATAATAGGTATTTTATATTATAGATCAGTATTATTGATGATTATGAGATAAATATATGTGTTCCAATAATCAATGATGACACCCAATGGAAGAAATGGAATCATCACCTGTAGATAATGTATAGATTACCCTGCTAAGAAAACCAATACATCTGATAACGGTGTTGAGTAGATCATGTCCATATTAGGTTGAATTAATTTGGTTACGAAAAATAACATTTCACAAATGGAGAAACCAAATGTTCCACAATATGATTATCCTACATTAGATCTCTTCATCCAATATAATCCTCTATCTTTTAATGGAACTACTAAACCATTGGTAGCTGACCAGTAAATTAAGTCTCTAAAAAAATATTCTTTACTTTTGGAGTACAAGGAAAGTGAAATGGCTATTCTTGTAATTTATTATTTGAGGGGAAATTTCAATCAATGGTGGTCATTAATCCAAAACACTAAGTAATTCAAATAAATAGAAGTATTTAATAGATACATTTTAATGTGATTTCATTTCAGAAATCATTACTCAAGAATAGTGGGTTGAAATGGGGAGGTAATTCTTCAAATTAAATCAAAAGGAATAATTAGGTGTGTCATTGTCTGTGGATAGCTTTACCAAACTATCCTTGTTTGTTTTGGACTAAATACATAATCCAAATATAAATTTTGACCATTATATTGTTGGGATTAAAATGAGTCTCGGAAGGAAACTATTTGCTCAAAAAATTATCTTATGATTATATAGTGTCAAGTTCCATCATGATAGAAAAATAATTTTAAGGATATACTATATTCAAGGTCAATCATGAGAAAATTATATTGGATATTCACCATGAAAAAATTAGTTTCAAAGAATATGAAAGAAGTAAAACATTTTCCATCATGTAAAAATTGTGAAAAGAAACAACATTTGAAATGATTGAAAGCCATGTGATTTTTTTAATTGTGGGGAGTCAAGTGTCATCTTGATAATGAATGAAATGGTAAGAAATAAATAATATATTTAAAATGCATCATATGTAGATAAATGGGTCATTATTCATAGCAATGCCCAAGCATCAAGGGAACCTATCATGAAAGAGGTCAAGGGGAGAAGGTTAACCTTATGAAATCACTATAAATGAAGTTGAAGTTCCTAAAGATATAGTGATATGTACTTTAATTATAGCCATAAATTTAGTTACATATTTATTTGAATCTATATATTTAAACTCTTTCATATGCAACATATATTCTTAGAAATTGAGATATTTCCATAGAGACTTATCATTAGAGTTGTCATTCAAAACTCATCGTGGAAGTCTCAACACAATAATCAGGTGTTAGTAAATTCCCAATACGACACAAAAATGTGTACTATTTACAGACTTGATTATTATACCAATGGTATATTTTTATATAAATAATGGTGTTGATTGGATTTCAAAATATAAAAAAAATCTTTATTTCCATATGAAGGAAATTATGATTTATGTTGAGGATATGAAATTCCTTATCTTTAAAGGGGAGACTTCAACATCCGAGTCATATTTATATCTATCCCAAATAGAACCTTTGAATGAGATTCTTAGAGTATAATAAAAACCAAAATCTATGAATTAAATGGGTAATCTTAAGATGGATTATTTATACATTTTACAGTAATAAATTATTGGATTTCCTTTAGAATTACTTGGACATCCACTAGAATGTGATGTTGAGTTTTTCATTGATTTAATCCATAATAAAAGACCAATATAAAATAATCCCTATATAATGGAAAATATTTAATTATTGGAGTTATAGAAAGACATTATGTGTTCCCACTATACCAGAGTACAAAATGGTATTCTTACATGATTTTCATAACTCAAATTTTCTAATACACCCTGGAAGAACCATTGTAAAACCCCAAGACTTTAAAAAAATATTTTAGAATAATATTAATTTTGTTTCTATATTTCTTTATATAAAACACCATGTTAAGATTATAATACACACAACACCAGGATAGCTTTTATTACACACAAGACTCGGTTTTACTGTCAAATAATATAGCACCTATATTAAAACTAAATTTGGAAAATTTTATAAATTGTATTTTTGAAAATTATATTCATTTTAAGTGTGTGATTTAAAAATTATCTTAGACTGTATTTCATAGTATTTTTTTGAGAAGATTCTTTTCTTGACGAATAAAAAAAAATACTACATTTTAGTTGAAAACCGCCATTTTTTTTAAATAATTATTAATGTTTTATTATATTATAAATTTTTTTAAACTCAAAATAGAATAATTATAAATATATTAATCTAATTTTTATCATTAGAATCATTTTTATATGGAATTTAGATATAAAATCTTTATGAATTTCTGAACATTTTTACTTTAAAACCCACTTTCTCACCACATCTATCGGATTAGTATTAAATTTAATTTTTCAAGTTATGTGAATTGCATTTGGAAAGATAGGTATACATATTTTCAATACATATAATAATTATTATATAATAACATCAACATAAATTTTTTCCATAAATATTAGAGAAAGTAATTAAAATTAATTACAATGATTAAGGTAAAAATTAGATTACTAAGCAGTAAAACATTAATCTTATGGTGAAAAATGACATATACACTTGTACAAAAGCCTTTGGATACCCATATTTTGACCATATCCTCTCTGGGTTCTAATTTTGAGTTATTGGGATACTATTACATGAATGTAACCTATATAATATCATAAGTAAAGGAAAAGACAAAAATGGAACCTTCATTACTTTTAACATTTATAAATCCTTGAGATATGGGAAAACATAATATTTGAAATTATACATATCCTTTTGAAATAAAAAAAGAGTTATTTTAATCATAATAATTTATCATAAATTTTTAGATATTAATTAGTTTTGTAAAATTATAAGGAAATGCCAACACTTTGATTATTGAGTTAATAATTAAATAAAATAAATAATACTAAAAATATTTAAAGTGAAGAAAATTGAATAAATTATTGTGTTAATTTATTTCTACAGATGAAAAGGTCATGTTACACAGCTCTGAAATTTATATATTTTAATTTTATCATTGTATTGATATTTTAAAATTTAAATTACTTAAATACATTCAAAATTGACAATAATTTTATTTTATAATAAATGGTATTTTATTTAAATAATTAAATTACTAAAAACATTATCATATTCTAATTAATTTTCAAATATTAGAAAAATTAATATATAGTCTATTTTTGAACTAATTTATCTTTTGTAATGATCATATTGACTCCAAATTTGTGAAAATACTATTAGCATAGTTCGTGTTAAAGAAGTGTTTTTGCGCATTAAATGTGCTTCTATTAACATTAATTTTTAAAAATCATTCAATTTTTTATTTTATAAATTATAAATCATAATTATAATTTAGTGGAAAAATATTTTCTAATAAATCTCACATCAATTTATTCTTTACAGTTAAATTAGCTGGGTTAGAAAACTCGTTGCCTTACTGAAAACTAAAATGGTAAAAGTGGGGAAAATTAGATGTTAGAGAAAAAAATATACAAAAGAAATTATTTTTGTATGTTTGAGGTTTTCATCAGACATACATTAAATTTAATCCATTATTCTACCATTTTTATAGCACATGAGGTAAGGGATACCTCCTAATAGTGATTACCTTTTTATATTTATAAGAATTCCACTCCCCTCCACTATAAAAAGGCATTCACTCCCCCCACTTATTCGCAAATCACATGACATTTGAATCACCCAAAATCTACCCAAATAATCTCCCAACATACTTCCACTCAACCAAGAATCCTCAATTTTAGTAGAAATAAACACAAGTAATTCTTTTGGTGAAACCCAAAAGGAGTTACCCGAAAAAGATGTAACATTCTTCAACAATCACTTGTGTTTTATTTCTTTCTAAAAACATAAAATTCTTCTTATTCCATAATTATATAATAAAGAAAGTATCCCCAATATACTGATTTTTTTTATGTTAAGGTTCCGACCTAAAACTAGTCACATTTCCATGAAATGGGTAATGAAATTATCTTTCTTATGTACGGGGGACTACCACCTCTTGAAATGATATCGTTCGTTCTTCCTTTACCTCCTATCATTATTGTGAATTATGTTGAATTATATTTTATATATGATATATATGATATTTATGTTTTATTTATAATAATTAATTTTTTTTATAACACATTCATTCATGATTTCCATTTTGTGTAAATATGATAACATCGTTTGTGGACGTGTGGACTATCTCCTCCTCAAAGTGATGTAATATGTTCACACATTACATGGAATGAATTAAAGATGGATTTAATTAAAAATATGTTTCATACATTTAATATATATTAAATTCATGAAATAATTACCATTTTGGAAATATAATATATCATTTTATTTATTACCATTTTCACACACTAAAAAAAGTGATAACGTCATTCGTGGATGTGTGGACTATCAGCTTCTCAACGTGATGTGATTTATTTTACATAACCATAATTATATATATAATTATATATGATTAATTAATAGTTTATTTATGATATAATTATCATTATAAAAAGTTAAAAAGTTACTTACCTTCTTTCTATAATGATCATTGAAAAATGGTAATGTTAATCATGCGTACATCCGACCTACCCACTCCATGATTGTAACGTTGGTTCATTTTTCATAACCATATTTCATGATTGGTTTTGAAATCATAATTCATGTATATATATGATAATTATTTTTTGATTATTATTTTTTCAATGTTCATATAATTACCCCTTTGACAGTAGTTGACCTACCATAGTCATTTTGGAAACATGAACCGAATTTGCTCAAAACACCCAATGTAAACATAATTATTTAATTAGTTGTATGGAATTTTTTGATAAGTGAAATAAAATAATTAATAAACATTAAAATTTTATAAAATAGTTAAATAATTAAAATATTTTTATAATTCAGAAATATAAAGACACATGAGACAAGTGAGACTCAAGTTAATGGATTTTCATCTCACTTTTTAGATATGTGATATAAATGTCATATTCACATATTTATACTTTTGTGTGGTGTATCTATTTCCCATTTTGATATATTTTATCATTAATAATTTTATAAACATTTAATTTAGGTTTTTTACTTTGAATAATTTCATCTAAGGCGTCTTCACTTGAAATTTACCAACAGGTAAATGTTATATTACTATCTCACATTCATTTGTGATTGTTAAATTTATTTTTAAAAAATAACTTTCTCATAATAAAGTTTCATTGAACTTTTTATTTATTCATGATACCCATATTATTTTATGATATATATTATTTTTTCTTAAACTATATACCATATTTACATAAGGTTCTTACATTAATTGTTATTTTATTTAATGGGGAAATAGGGATAAATCGGTATCCTTTACTAAGTAAGAATATTTGATAAGTTGTTTTTGAATTTAAATCAATTATTTGATATATGATATATTCTTTGGAAATTTCATACATGGGTTGGGGGTTGGTTAATTCAAGCCCCTCGAGGTATCAGTAGTCTCATGGGATGAATTTGTTTATAAAACCCCTTTGTGCTTGTATCTAGTATTTGTTAAATAGTCTTATGTAAGGTATTGACTGTATAATTATTGTTTTATAGTCCAAATCATTCTATAATCGGTATGTTTTAATCTAAATTTTGAAATATCTTGATGGTAATGGTTCTGTGTACCTGGTTAATATAGCATGCAATTATTAAGTGTTTTCTTCATTCAATATTAGATTATTATTACCCATAGGATTTTCACTGTGACAAAATATATGGATAAAAATCATTCTCAATTTATTGATTAAAAGGAACGTGTATTAATTTATTTACCTTTTCATACTATTTAATCATTTTATTCTCTGCTATTTATTAAACGACATGTGTTCTCAGTTACTTACCATTCCATATTGATTATTCCCATTGATTCATTATTTATTCCAATGTATTTTATCCTAACTGGGTATTTTAGCTCACCCTTATTTTTTTCATTTCCCAGGATATAAATATTAATAATTATAATGAAATTAAAGGATTATAGGATTTTACATTAATTATGATATATTTTTTATCCCTAATTTATAATGGGTTTCATGTATGTAATTTGGTATTCCAAAATAACTAAACTTTTCATTCCTTCAAGATTTGATTCCTTATAATCATGCAATCATAATAAAGTAAGGCACAAGATCTGGGATTCTGTGGTCTGATAATTATAGTTATTTTCTGAGGAAGTTTAGTAGAAACCCTATAAATGGGATATAAAAAGGTTAGATTTGGGAAAATAACTATATACTATACATTGAGAATATGTAAATAAGAAAGACCGATGAAACAATGTTTATTATTATGATATTAAATATGAAGAAAATTTTCAATTTATGATAAATATTTCACTAGTTTGAGATTAAAAATTATGTTACAGAATGTTATGATCTAATCTAGATTGTTCTATTGTTTAAAAATAGAACCTAGAAGGAAAAAATATATCAATACACGTGAACAATGTAGAGTTTTCACTATCGAGCAAACAAATATATAGCTGGTATTGGAACTAAAGGTATTATGGATATATTAGGGAAGGTTAATCAAGTTATAACAAATATCCTTTCCTAAATGGAGAAACATGTTCTATAATGAGACCCTCCTATATTGGATCTCTATTTATGACAGAATCCCCCATCATAGTGGGACTACTAATTTGATTATAGTTGTGTAATGGATTAAGTCTCTATATAAGTTATTCATGACCATGGTATTGGGTGTAAAAAAAGGTTAAACTTGCAGTTTTTTTAATACGGTTTAGATAAATAGTGGTCAATAATCCAAAATACTTCAGGTAAGAGAAAATAAGACTCATATAATTAAAATCATTTAAGGAGAAAATTTTCAACAAATATTTACCTCATGATCAAAAAACTGAGTTGAATAAGAAATTACTAAGCTTATAGAAAATTGATTATGAAATTATTGAATAGTATAGATATACCTTTACAAGTTTATCTAGGTATTTTATGAATTACATACACAACATAGAGTGCATTATTGTCAATTTTATTGAAGGGCTTAAACCAAATCTTTAAGGGAACTAGTTTCTAAAAAAATTTCATCATTTGATGAAATAGTTTTATGTGCTATCAAAAATGAGAAATATTTATATAAGTATTATATCCTCAAAGGGAATCTAGATAATAAAAGGATGATAGATCAAAAAATAGAGAATGGAAAGAAGATGATTAAATATTTTCCAACATGTAATAATTATTGAAAAAACACCCCTAATACTTTTTTAAAGAGAATGGGAGTTTTTTATATGTGTGGGATAAAGAGAAATAATTTTCAGGATTAGAAGGGAGTAAAAGGAAATTCCTGATTCTAATGTAAAGGGATTGGGAACTACGCAAATGAATACCCCAAACATCAAGGGAATATGCCCCATAAGAAGCCAAGTGATCAAAGTCAATCTTGTATTACTGATATAAATTAAGTGGAATAATTAATGTGTGTATTTATTCGGATCCTTGAGTAATGTTTTAAAATTATTTTATCAATGATTTATTTGTTATAAAAATTATTAAATATATATGGATTGTACTACAACACAATTTCATTAAGGATTTATATCATATATTGAATGGTACCAAGAAAATTGATTAAGTAGCATTTTATACTTTTTGGAAAACACATGGTTAAGGGAAAAATATCCCTTAATATGTTCCAAATATTGAGCAAATGATTCTTGGAAAAAGAAATGATTTATTTTGATAAAGAAAATTTGATAATACTAACTTCCATGGAATTGATTCTAATATTTTTTATCATAATACATGGATGGGTAATAAGGTCAATAATTTATAAAGTGGTTTATGTTGAACTTTGTACAAGGTTTTAGATATTTTTTTATTACTTTACCCTATGATACAACTTGTTATATGAGATGAAGTAGAAATAGATCAAGTAAAACCCAAAAGATAAATTATTCTTATTAAATAGAAACTTATAATGTAATTATATTTCCTCACATAATTATAGAGTGAAAGAATTTCTCAAATCTAGTAAAATGTTCTTGACACCAAAATGTTGTCCAATTATCATCATTTTTTATGATATCAATATCCATTATTCACACCTTAGTTTTATGGATTTGTGGTTAACAACTTTCTCATAAACGTATCCTATATCACTCTCCATCAGAACTTGATATTTTTATTTCTATACCATGTAAAAATTTCAAATAATGTTCTATTATTTGAAAGAATTTTTTTTGTGGTGAACATCCCATTTCTGTTTCCATATTATTATGAATATGTGATATTATCCCTATTTATTGTGTGGATTTTTCAATAATATAATTGTCAAATTTCAAACCCTTGATTATCGGGATTAGTTTTAAATTTTGAGGATGAAATTTAATTAAGGTTGTGAGAATATAACACAGCAAAACATTACAATATTTTCATTTTATAATAAAATTAATTTTTTTCCTAGGTTTATTTATACACAACACCATGTCAAGATTATGATACACACAACACTAAGTCAGCTTGTGTTACCCGCAAGACCGAGTCTTAATGCCTTTTAATGGAACACCTATTTTAAAACTAAATGTTGACAATTTAAAAAAAAATATTTTTCAAACTAATCTTCATTTTGGAATGATGAATTCGAAAATTATCATAGTATGTATTTTTGTTATTTTTTAAATAAGTTTCATTTTTTGATGAATAGTGAAAAATACAACATTTTAGTTGAAAACCGCCTTATCCTTCAAGTAATTATTAATGTTAAATAATAATTTTATTTGGTTTTAAAGTAAAAATAGATCAATTATACATATATTAATCCAATTTAGGTCATTAGAGTCATATTTATTTTTAATTTAGATATAAGATTTTAATGAAATTTTGAACATTTTTACTTTAAAAACCTGCTTTCTCTCGACCTCTATGAGATTAGCATTAAATTGAATTTCTCCACATATATGAATTGAATCTGAAAAAATGGATATAAATAGTTATAATTAGTTTAATAGTTATAGTATAATAAGATAAACTTAATTTTTGACCTAAAATATTAGGGAAAGTAATAAAAAGCAATTACAATTATTAAGGTAAAAATTGGATTACTTAGTGGTTAAAATGTAATCTTAAGGGGTAAAAGGACATGTTCACTTGTCCAAAATACATTGGTTGCTCATATTTTGACCATATCACATCTAGGATATAATTTTATGAGTTAGTGGGATACTATTCCATGAAAGTGACCTATATAATAAGTTATGTAAGGTAAAAGACATAAAAGAACCTTTCTTAACTTTAATATTTATAAATCCTTGAGATATGGAAAAAACATCATATTTTCGGTTATACATATTCTTTTGAAATATAAAGGATATACTTTTATCATAATAATTGATCATTAATTTTTATATATGAATTGGTTACTTAAAATGATTTATAAAAGCGAACACACTGATTATTTGGTAAATAATAAAATAAAATAAATGATACTAAATATATTAAAAGTGAATCATATTGAATAAATTAGTGTGTAACATTATTTTTTTCTATGAATAGGTCATTTTAGATATCTTTGAACTTAATATATTTCATTTCAACCAATTTATTGTTTTTTTTAGATTTAAATTAAATAAATACAATGAAACTTTTCATTAATGATATTTTACAATAAATGAAATTTTATTAATAGAATTAAAATTTTAAAAAATAATATCTTCTTCCAATTTATTTTTAAATGTTAAATTATATCAAATATGGTATATTTATGGACCAACTAAGCATTTATAATGAACATATTGACCCCTAAATAGTGAAAAAATTGTTATCACATTTCGAGTTAAAGTGGTGATTTTGCGTGTTACAAACACTTCTATTAAACCTAATTTCCACCACAGAAGAGATTTTTTATTTTCTAAATTATTTTTATTTTTTATAATTCATTGGTTCTATATTTTATATTAAATATCACTTTAATTTAGTCTTCATGGATAAATTACTTAGGTTAGAAAACTAGTTACCTTAATAAAAACTATAAATGGTAAAAGTGGGGAAACATAGAAGTTAAGGGAAAAAATTATAAACATGCACTTATTCATTGTAGGGGGGTTTTTCTCAACCATAATTTCACCTGAATCCATTATTTTTAAATTATTTAGGCACATGGGGTAAGATTGACCTCCCAATAGTGTGGACCTTTTTAAATTTACAAGAATGTCACTCCCCTCCACTATAAAAAGAAATTCAGTCCCCTCACTTCTTCACACCTAACAATCCATTTTGATCATAAGATATTTGAAAAATAATCACGTAAAATCCCTCCAATAAATGTATAATCCTCAATTTTGGATGAAATAAATCTATGAATGTCCTTTGGTAAAACCCAACAGGACTTACCCGAAAAAATGAAACATTCTTCAACTAACACATCTATTTTATTTCATTCTCAAACCATTAAATACTTTTTATTACATAATTATATAATAAAACTAGTATCCTTAATATATTTATATGTTTTTATATTATTGTTTCAAACTACACCTACACACATTTCAATCAAATGGGTAACAAAATTACGATTTGTGTGTACGACAGACTACCACCTCGCGAAACGATGTCGTTCGTTATTCATTTACATCCTCTCATAGTTGGGAATTATGATAGAAACACTTTTTTTATATGATATATATTATGTTTATGTTTTCTTCATACTATTTTAATTTTTATAAAATACATAACTTCATTCTTTATTTAAATATGATAACATAGTTTTCAGATTTGAGGTCCACCACCTCCTCAAAGCGATGTGATATGTTCACAAATTACATTAAATGTATTAATAATGGGTTAAATTAAACATATGTGACATAAAATTATTATATATTATATTAATTACATAATAAAATTTCGATAATTATATTATATCATTGTATTTATTACCATTTTCACAAACTAAAAAAATTTGATAACGTCGTTCGTGGACATGTGGACTACTACCTCATCAACATGATTTGATACCTTTTACATCTCTATAATTCTATATATATGTATGTATTATTAACTAAAATGGTATTTATTATATTATAATCGTTTTTTAAAGATAAAATTTTACTTAACTTCTTTCTATAATGATCATTGAAAATGGGAATGTTAGTTATATGTACGTACGACCTACCTCCTCCATTATTGTGAAGTTGGTTAAATTTTCATAACCATCATTCATTATAGGTTTCAAAATAATAATTAACGTATAAATATAATAAATATTTCATTATTAATATTTTATATATTTTAATATAATGAACCATTTGAATATAGTCGACCTACCAAAGTCATTTTAGACACATGAACTGAATTTGGTTAAAACACATGACATAAAATTAATTGTTTATATAGCTATAAAAAATTTTAATATTTGAAATTAAAGTAATAATAAACTGGAAAAGTATCTTAATACTAGTAAATAATTAACATAATTTTATTATCAGAAAGATAAAGACACACGTGACAGGTCAGACTCAAGGTAAGTGGTTTTCATCACACTTTCTACATCTGTGAGATAAATGTCAAAATAACCACACACTTATTTTTTTATGGTGTATATAATAACCATTTTAATATATTTTGTCATGAATCATTTTATCATCATGATATTTATGGTTTCACTTAGAATAATCTCATCAAATGGGTTTAAACATGAAAATTACCAACTAGTAAAAGTTGTCATGCAATCTCACATTCTTTTATGGTTGTTAACATTATCTAAAAACAATCACATTATTGTAATTGTTATTAATTTAACATTATGTTTATTTTTGACATAAATATTATTTTATTATGAATATGATTATTTTCTAAACTATATACCATATTTCCATATGGTTCTTACATCGAATCTCTTTGGATTTAATGGGGAATTATTTATAAATCTATATCCTTTAATAATTGTGTATATTTGATATGGAACATTGTTTATGAATTTTAATAAATTATTAGATATATGTGGAATGATTTTTACATGAAATACATGGGATGGGTACCTAATAATTCACACCACTAGATATATTGTTAATCTCATCAGATGGATTTAGTTGAAAAAACCCATCGTGTTTATAACTTGTTTGTTTTAAACTATCTTGTGAAAGGTCTTGACAGTAGGCTTAAAATTGTCCAAACCAAATTGGTTTCTAACTAGTTTGTTTTAAAGAATATTTTGAAATTCCTAGAAGGTAGATGTTTCATGTAACTGGTAAACATGATGTCCAATAGTTAATCATTTACTTTATTCAATATTTAGTTATTATTATCTAGAGGATTTTCACAGAGGCAAAATCTATGGATGAACTTCATTCTTAGTTTATTGATTAAATAAAATTTGTCTTAGTTTATTTAAATTGAAATATTTTTATGCATTTACTTGTTGGGTATTTATTACATAGAATATGTTCTCAGTTATATACCTTTCCATATTTATTATTCTCATTGATTCATTATTTATTTTACTATTTTTTACCCTTACTGGGAATTTGATATCACCCTTGTTTTTTTTCTTTCTTAGTATATGAAGATGAATTCTTGGAATCAATTATAAGGATGTTGAGATTTTAGTTTTTTATGAAATATGTTACATCCTCTATGTATAATGAGATTCATGTATGTAATCTGGTTTTCCAAAACTACTAATATTTTCATTCCTTCATGATTGTTTATCTTGTAATTAGGACAATGTAATAAAGTAAGGATTCCGCTCTCGGCTTCTGGGACCACAGCATTACATCCATGATGTATAGATATTTTTTGTATCATTTTTTTGAGATAGTATGAACCAATAAATTGGTTATTATTAATCCAGATGTTTGGTTTCTCAAAAAGTAAAGGATGAAATAAAACAACCTAGATGAGTCATTCAACCTATACCCATTCTAAAATGTAAATGGGGTGACATTACTATGGAATTTGTAACAATGTTACCTTTTAATCCTAGAAGGAATGATACAATATAGGATATTGTTGATATTATTTAAAAATTTAAAAAATTTCTTACTATAAGAGAATATTTACCTATTTAACATGATCCATGACTAGATATTAATGATGCTATAAGGCCTCAAGGTGCACCTTTTTCAATTGTGTCTAATCATGATCTATGATTAACATCAAAATTCTTGAAAATTCTTCAAAAGGATATGGATATGAATCTTTATTTTAGAACTACATGTCACCTTTAGTTTTATGGATAGCTTAAAAGGAATATTTACACTATAGAAGACATGATATGGTCTTGATCATTTTCCTTTCAAGATATATGGGATTATTATTTACCATTGGTAATATTTTTCTATAATAATATCTTACATTAATTTATTAAAATGGAATTGTACGAAATATACTATAGAAAGAGATGTTGGATACCAAATTATGGGAATGAAGTTGGTGAATGAATTATTTGTAGGCCCTATACTTATTCATGAAACAAATACAAAGGTAAATCCATTTTAGAATCATATTATAGAATTAAAAGTAGGAAAAAATATTTATACCGATAGCCGAAGAAAAGATTCATTATTTTAAGTGGAAGATCAAGTTTCACTGAAAGTATCTATATTGAGGGGTTCTACAAGGATTTTACAAAATAGAAAAATATTTACCAGGAACATCAGACCTTTTGAAACACAATAAATAATCAGAGTTGTGGATTACTAACTAGAAATTACACCAGGCCTCTCAAAATTCCATGATGTGTTCAAAATATCATTGTTAAATATTTATATGTCTTGACCAATTAATTTTATCACCTAAAAAGAAATATAATTAAAACATGATCTCTCTTACTATGAAGATAAATTATAAAGACACGAAACAAGAGAGAAAGTGATAAGTAATTGGATGACTCGACTAGTAAAGGTGCTTACTCGAAATCATTAATATGAAAGAAGAAACGTGGGTACCTAAGGATGTTATGAAGAAGAACCACACTCATTTATTATAATGTATTATCGATGAAATTTTCATGGAAGTAATATTCATAGGATGATGAATTTAATATCATTGTATTTTAAAAGAACACTATGTTTTATAGCTTATACAACATAGAACAATGGCCTTTATCAAACCAAAAAAAAATTATTTTAAAAGTTTTCCACTATAAAATAGCTGTTAAATTTGTGGTTATGAATATAATTAACTAATTTATGAAATATTTAATGGCCCTACTCAATAAAAATAAATTCTTAGTAAATAATCACACATTTTTTATTTAGTTCATTTTATTCTCCAAAAAAAATTCTTAAATTTTTTAATTTATTTTTGTGTGAAAATATTATACCTAATATTTGAAACATTTAATAATTTCATTTTTATAAAAAAAATATTTTTTGAATAATCATTTCAAAATTATATTATGTTGAGTTTATTATATTTTTCAAAAAGGTTTCATTTTTCCATGACTATTGAAAAATAATAAATTTTATAGAAAACGATATATTATTTTAAAGTATTTACAAATTCAAATTATATTTTATATTATATTTAAAATTTATTTTATTTTTATTAATCATACATAATCCCATTATATTATTTGCAATGAATTTTATACATGAATTTAGTGTCAAAAGTTATACTATAGAGACAACTTTTTTAAAAACTATTTTTCACCGTGTTTTACGAGTTTAATTTTAAATTTAATTATGAAATTTAAATGAATTATTTTGTTGAAATTTATTCCATATTTGGAATCATGAGGTTTTAATTTAATAAATATTCCCTTATATTTTTATTCACTATTAATAACAATCAAATTAAATGTTGTTACCAGGAAAAGGGTGAAAAGTTTTAATTAAGGATAAAAATAATGAGATAAGGACTAAAAAGTAACCCTAAAACATTTCATAATTTTATTTTATGATATATATCATCCATAATCATCCAAAATTATAATATATTGCCTTTTTAAAATTTTAAATGATTTTTATCTTTATAATACTTAAGTTAGTTATAATGACAAAAATGTCTTTTTTTGTCTTTTAATATCAAGAATGTTTTATGATAGAGTTAAATACATATTATTTTAGTTTAAAAATATTAATTTAAATGAAAAATGATATTTTATCATGGTAATTTATTTATAATTTTTAGTAATGAAAAAAATACCTTAAATTCCTCTGCAACACTGATACAACATTTATTAAATTAATAGAAAAATTAAATAAAAATATAAAAATTTATAAAACTATTATCAATTTAAATTATTATTATGTTACATGATTTTTTTGACAAATATAACATTATAGGGATATTTTTAAGGACTATATTCGATTTTTAACTTTTCCATGATTTATTTAAAATCAAATTCAATGACTAGTGTCAAAAATGACATTAATGATATATTATAATAAATAATTTAATGTTAAATGATTTAAAATTAATAAAAATAATATTCATATAAATGAATTGGATATGGTAAAAAAATAAACTCTTGTAATTTTGTGAGTCATTTATATTTTTATAGTAACATTATTGACTATTAAAATGTTTAAAAATTTAATATTTCAATAATTGTAAAATAGGTTAATAAGGGGTTGAAACTAAAATTTAATAGTGGAAACACACCTAAAAGTATCCAAATTTTATTACATGAGGAGATTTTGACTAATACTCTTATTTAATTCCAATTATTTCAATTTGGATTCATTTCTAACCAAAAAATAATTTATTATAATTTAATTCCTTATGAAATTCCAAGAATTCCCCTCCAATTACATATTAAAGCACACCCCTTATCTCAATTAAACACACAACTTTCAGAAATATAGATTGAAAAAACCTAGACAATTTTTATTCTAAAAGCCCATATAAACAGTTTATAGGTTTTTCTCATTCCAAAAGACCAACCTTATATCCCTTAGAGGGATATCTAAAGGAATTCTATTGAAGAAAAGGTAATAATATTTATCAAGTCTTTCATGTTTATTTTTTATACTTCAAATTAATGTGTTATTACCATCTTAAAATAAGAACTCTAATATAATATATTTATTAGGATGTTATTAGAATTATGATAAATCTATTTTCCATCTATTTTTTGTCATATGAAAAGTGAAAACATCACTCTTGCATATGTATGGATTACCGTCTCCACGTGGCGGTGTAATTAGTTTTTCATCACCATTTAACATGAATTTCTATAAAGAGGGAACTTATATTTATATAATTTATTTATGAAATAATTACTTTTCTAGAAATATAATATCATAAATACCTTCTTACCTTCGAATCAATTATAAAATTATAATGTTGCTCCTACGTATGTGTGGACTACCACATCCACAAAGTAATCTGATTTTTTACTTTATACATTACATGGATGGTAATAAGGTCAAATATAATAAATAATTATTATATTTGTATATTAATTAAAAATTTTGTGATTATTTATGCATATGAAAGATTAAATGGAATATAAGACTGAATCAAAATAGAAAAAAATATGTTAACACCCAAAATAATGGTAATGAAAAATGATTATTAACAAACATTTTGTAAAATGAAATAAATGGATCACATATCATATTATGGAGATTAAAATGGTTTTTTTATGTAATTATAATAAATTTAATTTTATTATTTTTGATGGTATAACACCAACATGACAAGTTGGACCTGAGTTAAAAGATTCCATCTCAATTTCTACTCTATTAGGACATATTTTGAATTAGACATCTATTTACTTTTATATAGTGTATATAGATAACATTTTAGCTATTTATCATGAATACCCTATTATTCAAGATGATTAATGATTTAATTCAGGTTACTCTTTCTAAAGGACTGCTTATAAAATGTAAATAATATTATTCTTTTTTAATCGTCTATATTTTTTCTACCATGTCTATATATTTTAAAATTATATTAGAAAAGTATTTTTTATTTCTAAAATAAAATTTTAAGGAAATATCAATTCATACTTCAATTTTTAAATTTTTTTAATGGAATATATAAAATGTTTTCCAAAAAGTTTCATTTTCAACTTTATATATAAAAAATCAAAAGGATTGTTCTCATTTAATGTATATAGGGTTAACAAACATTTTTTCACTATAATCATTTTATTCCATTTATCTTCTTCTATAATTTTATAATGGTTTAAAATTAAAACTATTTCATGAACACTTATTTTAAATGATCCATTTCCATTTTCATTATTTCATTAGAAGAATCAATTTTTATATGAAATCTTCTTTTTTATGGTGATCTCTTATATCCTGATAAATATTATGGATACTATATTTATCTTAATACATTAACTTTTTTTGTGATAATTAGAAATTATATTTCCCTTAAATATACATATTATTCATATCATTGATATACTTATTGGATAAACCTTATAAAATTTATACATACAATATTTTACATTGAACGTAATAAGATTGATAGGGAAATTAGTGATAATCGGTATTCTTTACTCAATACGAATATTTGTTAATAAGGGATTTTTTTCTAATTTAAGTTGATCATTAAACATGTGATGAATTGATTGGACATGTATTGATCAGCAGGGCTTAGAAATATATATCCCCGCGATGCATTTAAATTCATCCGAAGATAAATAAGTAAGCTAGTATTAAATGTTTTTATAGTGTATGCTTACCATAGTTTTGAATAGTCTTGGAACAAGGATATCATGGAAATATACCATGATGTGTGAGATCATGATGTCCAATATTAATTATTTCCTTCATTGAGAATAACATTATTATTATCCATGGTATTACTGAATCGATCTTTTCTATGAATGCATATTATGCTTAAGTTATTGATTAAATGAAATTTTTCAGTTATTTACCATTAAATATGGATTATTCCTTATTTTCTCATGATATATTCTACTATATATAACCATTACTAGGAATCTAGAATCACTCATACATTTTTTTCTTTTCCTTTCGAGATGAAGACTCATGTTATATGTAATATCAAAGATGTAAGAATGTTTTTATATTATGTATTTTGTATTTCCAATGTAATATGAGAATCATGTATGTATATAGTTCTTTAATATGGATAAATTTAATGGTTATTTGGGAATATATTATTCATATATAGTCCAATGTAATAAAGTATACATCAGCTCTGGGTTACTATAGTTGGGGTTTTTATATAATTGGAATTATTGATAGGTTTTCGGGATTTAAAAAAGTATCATTGTTGTAATATAAATCCATCTAGAAGTCATATGTTTATTTGAAAGTCGTACACAGATAGGATACATAGATATTTTTTAAATGTATGTCATTCCGGGAGGCCAATGTTTTATTAGAAACTATGTTGTTATTTTAAACATCTCGTTATAAATTCATACATTGGTAAAAAAAATTATAAACACTCCACTAAAATCTAAAATTTGACAATTTTCAAAATTTATAAAATAAAATTCTAAAAAAAATTATAATTATATAAAATTACTAAAAATTTAATTCAAATAAAAAATAATTACAGGATTAGTAAAATCAAAATAATATTGGAAAATTTTTATGAATCTTAAATAAATCCTTAGAAAATGATAAATATTCTACAAAACGGGGATTTGTTAATTTTAATGAAATTTTCAATCTTACTAATCAAAAATAGAATTTATTCCAAAGAATATATTTTAGGATAAAATATTGGACCTTTGAAAATATAAATTAATTGACCCAAAAACATAAAAAACACATATAAATTAATATTTACTTTTAATAAAAAAAATATTTTCATTCTTAAAATATATAAAAATCTGTCTGAAAACAATTTCATTAATTAACCCTAAAAATAATCATTTTAACTAAAATTATCACGCAATCATAATTTTTTCTCAAAAAGAACAATATTGAAAATATTATCAATTAAAGAATATTTGATGATAAAAATATTGATATTTTTATAGAAAATATTGACCATGTATAAAATCAAAATCACATCAGTATTATTAAATTTTAAAGCATAGAGGTAATGATATTTATGGGGAGTTTAGGGATATAGAACTATGGTTTTTAAATTCTTAGTTGAAAAGAACTTGTTATGTTGTAACATAATAATTTATAACTTTTTTTTTCATCCAACTTTTATTTTAAATTTATTGTGGTTTCTATTTTTTTATATAGCTTTATCATCATCTTCATAGATTTTACTCAACTATGGTATTTTATTAACACCCTAGAGTACTTTTTCATAAATATTTTATTTTAATCATGTGAAAGGAAAAATCCATGAAAGTAATGGTAATTCTTTCTCCACCATTAATTGTATCATCTTTCTTATATATTCTTGAGTGGCATTGGACATTATTGAGGTGTTTCTATGTGGGATAATTGACGAGGCATTGATAATTACTGATTATATGGGTACCCTTTGGAGAATAAAATTGTTTAAAATTATTCTTTAATTAAGTTAAAATAAATTAAATAGTTTGAAGTTAGTGATTAAAAAACCATATCTTCCCTACTATGGATAATTTTGAATTTTTATGCTTTATATTTCATTGGGTATATTTTTTTAAAGTGAATAATTTTGTAAATTAAATTGAATTTATAATGGGTGAAAAGTTATTATTGTACATATGATTTCATTGTCATGTTTTTATGATTTATAGATTAATTATTATTGATGTGGATTTTGGTAAAAATTATCATATATCACTATAATAAATTCATAATGTAAGGTGATTTTTCACATTGATTAGAAATATAGTGTGGAAAAATTTGTGGGGGTGATAGATAACCCAACATATTTATATAACATAAATTACATTAAACAAAATGAATAATAATGGGATATATGTTAAAAATTAATTTAATTAATGAATGTCAAATAATTGATTAATAAGGTGAATAATATGTGTGATAATATCAATATTTAGTACTCGATGGGATGTGTTATGAGTAAATTATTAAATATTGGAATTAATATTTTATGGTGATTATGATATAAAAACATATTGTACATAATAAGTTTAGAAGATGTTATAGTTGATATAAAATGTAGTAAATGAAATTATATGATAACCGAGAAATGATTATTAAATAAGAAGACAAAATTTTAGAGTTATTATGTTGAAATTTTTTGCTAATGTTTGAAAATTTAGTGTGTTGTTAGTGGTGGATATGATATACATGTTATGGAGTTGATGTTTGTGGTAATATGGTTATAGAGGTGTTTTGATTAGAAATGGACCGTTTGATGGGATCGTGAACTATTATATATATTTCAAAATGGGATACCCTAGGATAATGGGTGATTCAGGGTGTTATTAGATTTGATGTTTCCTACTTAGTTCATTTATTCCATATCTTTTACCCTTTATCAAATGGAACACAAAACAATCTATTTCTTCTTCAAATGATCAATTAAAAAATAAAATGAACATATATTGAATGTAAATCCCATAAGAGCATGAAAATATTACATTTTTTACATGTATTGGGAAACATCCAAGGAAAATACACTCACCATTTTATTGGTGTACCCATTTTCTACCATAACTTATTATATGGTGGATACAAGGTTTAGGTATGTATAAACATCACCAAAAATCAATTTTAGTTCATGATTTTGGGTTATGATAACTACCTCCCAAATATCACATTCTGAATAATGGTTTAGGTAAGTTAACTTCTCACTAAGGTTCACACTATTTCCCTCTCCTCCAAGCAATGTTCTGGTGATGACATCAATATATATATTTTTAAATATCTCGTCAATTTATTGACATGAGGGTCACTCGAATTTTGATACGTGAAATATATATCATAAATTAATAATATTAATGATTCAATGAAGAGTAAATTATACTATAAAATAACATATCCTGGCGCAATAAACTCAATTTCCAATTATTTTAAGCAATGACCACCATAAAACTCTATGCAACAAAAATACAGAACATATATTAATTCTAGGAGATGAATTATCTTATTCATGATCATTAATAATATAAATTGAGATATTATAATCTTCAATGTTGATAATAAATATAATATAGTCAACAACTACATAAATCTCTATATTTCATATATATAATGAACCCATGTTATTGTAACTACATTATTCTTTACTTGAAACACATTTCCCCCTCTGTTCCATATTTTTCCTCTCTCCATTTTTATGTACATTAAAATATACATAGTAGATTCGAATAATAGATACAAAAATATGAATTTATAATTTAAATTTAAAATTTAAGTTCACATCCAACCTCTTATGATTCAAATCTATCCTTGGGATAATTCTATAACAGATCACTACCATTTAGTTTTGAAAAAAGTAGTTATTAGTTTTCCAAATAACCACTAAAACAAATAGTGACTACCACATATATTTTTTCCTTTTCAGTTTTTTATAAAAGAAAAATACATTGCCCAGATGACTACATCTCTGTGTTATTGGATGATTTATACTTGAAATTCTCTCAATTACATCATATGTCATACTGTACCCAAAGTCTTCATGGAGTGAACCTTATAATAATATACATTCTATATTTTTTATTTCCTTTCCAACACCACCCAATTTTGATATCCTAACTGATGACCATATGAGGATTTGTGTACTGGGTGAACCCCTATGATTCAAGATAAAAGGGAAATGATTTATAACTACTACCCTATCCTTTTGTTCCTTCCAAGTATAGTGTAGTTATATGGTTTTAGTAGTAGTTTTGGTATCTGGTATAGTGGGTTATGGTATGTTCCTATTGTATGTGGTTGTGGTATTCTATTGTATTATCTTGTAGTGGTTTGTGGATATGGTATATGGAGATGGTATATATACTTGGTAGGGGATGGTAATGTTGGGATATATGTCTTTAGGATGGGAGGGTAATCATATCTGTTGGGAAGTGGGAATGGGGTGTCCCTTTTCTAATTTTTTGATTACTATACAATAATTGTATATAGATTTAGATAGTGGTTCTATGGTGTTATTGGTTTATAGATAACCTAGAATGGTACATGTGTTGGATTCACTATTTATTCTCCGAGTCTTTAGTGTGATTCTTCTACATTGTCCATTGAGTTTCTAGGGAGTAACCTGTAATGTATGCTTCTATGATCATCCACAATTCTACATAATGTTTTTAAATATCTATTGGAAAATTTATTATAAGGCTTTAGATCCTATAAGATTTTGAAGTATAAATTAGCTAGAATTTAATTATTTATTATTTTTATAGAAGTTTTTTCCTATAGTATTGACAATAGGGTTCTTTCCATTTCAAAAAATTTTATTTTTTCATATTATTTTTGGCATACATTGTAATTTTATTCTATTTAAAGGTTTTATTAGTGGACTTGTATTCATTTATTTTATAAATAATAAAATTACTCCTATTTTCATTTTATATTCCCTATGTTTTATTCCTCAACCCATGTAATATTAGAGGCATAATTCATGGTTATATAATGACATCACTACCCACCTATGATGGATTCTAGTGGATTTATGTTATAAAAAATTGGTAATAAATCCATTACATTGTATTAGGATGGAATTCAAGGAAGGAACTATTGAGGATTTCAATGTTATGGTAGTGAAATAGTGTCATTTAGTCATAGAATATGATGTAGGATAAGGAGAATAGATAATATATTAAGGGACCTGATGATCTAATTAAAGTAACATGAGAGTATATTAATCATGATTATGTAAGGACTTATTAATTGAAAGGTATGATCAAGGAAAGGAATATTAATTATCCCTGATTGCACAACTATTTGACTTCTGAATTTTTTCGGGGAAAATAAATTAATATAATTGAAATACTTTAAATTGTCTCTATATACTGGGCTTAAGAGTCTTGTTTTTTATTATAGTCATTGTTAGACGGTGATGGCCTCACATTTATAAATATAGAGACCTGTATATGGATACACCTTATGATTGTATTTTAGTTAACCTTGGATAATATAATTCATGGAGTGTCACATTGTTCATGTTCTAACTATATAATATATTAAGGTATGGAAGATATATTTTTGTTCGTAAGAAAGAGAGGTGGATAGATGAGATTAAAACAGATTTTAGATTAGTTGATGAATGGAAAAGTAAACATATTGATTTAGTGTTTAATTTATTTGTATTAAGAACTCAACTATGGTGGAAATATTAAGTTAGACATCAGGATGAAAAAAAATCAACTTTGGAGAAGTTTAAGAGATAGTTTTTCATAATTTTATACACTTTATGATGAATATTGAAAAATATATAGCGTTGATTTTAGTCAAAAATAGGAGATCAATAATTTTGATTTTTGGGGTGATTATCATGAACCTACTAATCTATTTTCAACGTTTATTTCCAAATAATGAGGTAGGATCATGGAGTTTTGAGAGGGTATTGTATCCCAAGATTTAATGTTAGGTCATCTATCTTATGTTCTTGACGAATATAAAGGTGTAGATAAAAGGTAATGTAATTGTGAAAATTTTATTAAAGATTTAATCACATCATGTGAAAAATAATAAAAAATTTCTGAGGAGTGAATCTTAGAAGAGTGTATCTAAATTTTTATGGAAGTTAAGGTATTTAACTATTGCGAGTTTTTCTCAACCCTCTTTCCAATTTCAAGGATGTGTGGTTCATATAATTTTACCAAGAACTAGATCATTCTATGTTAATTAAATTTCATTTTAAGTCAATGAGTGTATATATTATTGAAATTTATTAATTTTTAGAAAATATAAATCTATATTATAGTTGATAAATATAGAAACCCTACTTTTTCTTACATGAATATTACATAATTTTTAAGATAAAATATATAAAAGTGCTACAATATAGGACCCAAAAATTTACTATCTTGGGAAAATTATGAACATAAATAACTTTTACAATAATAAAACATAAAAAATTTATTTAAAATATTCTTCTTTATCCTTTTAAATCTCAATTTCTCCTTAGTACATGCAGTTATTTGATGATTTACATTAAAAAATGGATGAGATAAAATCCCAGTAAGAGGATGATTAAGGGGTATGAATCAATAAAAATGAGTGAGAATAATCAACATCATAATAAAAAATCATGAAATCATCTTCAAAATCATGAGGGAAACATTTAATAATTGCACGTAAATTATAAATATATAAAAATGATACGTCATGTCTTAATGTTCAAGTACCACACATGGTTGTGAAAAAATCTAGAATCATATTCATGCATAACATGTTTTCAAAATCATAACATTCTCACTGTGAACAAAGATATCATCATGTTTACACATAAAACATATTATCTTGTGAGATAAATCACATTACCCAGTACATTATGGGGATATATAATTCCATTCCCACCTATCACATCATAAAATTTACATAATCATGCATGCCACATATAATTCATAATAATAATAATATTGAAATAAAAAATTAAATGGAATGGATTTTATAAGGATTTCATATATTTTACATTTTTAAATAAACTTGGGGGTTCCCATATGAAAAAGATAAAACTTATTTTGTATATGAATCATCATTTTTGAGCAAATAAGAAACAACCCAAGAGAAGTCAAAAATGTGTTTTGGAAATAAGAGTTCTATTTGAAAATATTTTTATTTTTTATAAAATTGATTTGGAAATATTTATATACCTAAAAATAAAAGGTAAGAAAATTAAATCATATTTATATAACATTAAAAGAATATTTATACAAAAATTTGGCATGAAAGAGGAATAACCCAAAGAAAATGTGTTGGGTTCGACAATACATTTACCTTATGTCAGAATTTGTTATAAACTTTCACTTAATATAATTGATAATCAAATTATACTCATAAATTAATAAATTCCAAACCTTTTATACAGTTATTTAAGTTATTATAATTTTAGTAAGTTTATTTATGGCTATTTTGATGAGTTAAATAGTTCAATTTCATCTTTCTGAAATCATTTGTTTTCATTATTTCATGCACACTTTATTTGTGTATAATAGTTATGGAAGAAATTTAGTATAATTATTTAAGAGATAAATTATATTTTATTAATGAAGTTAAATATGTTTAATTGGACTCATTTATCTTTTGGTTTTCTGGTTTGAGGATGATTCATTTAATAAAATATTAATGGTAAATGTTTAGTTTATTTTGGATCTTTTTCCTACCATCATGAACTAGTTTTCATTTTATTTAATATTATGTATATAAATTGGTTTCATAACATTAAAAAATATTTAATATACATATTAATATCATTTTTATCCATAATAATAGTTATATGACTATCCTTGTAGGTAGTAATGGAAAATAAAAACTTACCATCCACGAAGGCGGTGAATTGACACATCATGGATGATGTTTTCATTTTATGAATAAAATATGTGGAAAAGAGATTTTAGGATGGATATTACATTAAAAGAATAAAATTCTAGTATATATATTATATTTAATTCGTAATTCCTATTTTGATATGAGAGGTAAGGAGAGGATAATAAAAAAAGAAATTAAAACATAGGGATTTAGGATTTTACCTCATGAATGTTGTCTCCTTGAGAACCTCCTTAAAAAACTCGAGTTTCATATTTTTTTGATACCATAAGCTCTTAAATGTGGGCAGGATTTTGGTAGTTTAATTAGTTATAATTTAGATATGTTACAATCCTTGTAAGTTTTGAGGAGAAGATGTGGCGATGGGTGATATTTATAGGGGCGGAGAGGGGTGTTTTATGACTATTTTATTTATTTGCTTATTATTTCATCTCAAGACTATCAATAATGATGATTATTATAAGTAAATAGAGTAAATGGTTCAGTATAGTTAGAACCAATTGTTCAATACATCATCCCTATATCAGATATGACTCAAAAATTCATGTATTTAGTTTATGACGTAAATTATTGTTTTTCGCTATTAAAAAAATTCAAAGATTTTAGAAATATCCCAAAACTTCACCCGAAACATTTTTAGATTTGTAGATTTAAAAAATGGATACCATTTTAAGAAAATAAGTTTCTAAGTATCCAAAATTAATTTTTTAAATAAAAACATCTTTTAGTTGAAAAATACCAATTTTAATATTATAATTGATTTTATAACCCTTTTAAAAATTAATTAAGGTATCATTAAATTATCTTATAATTATAATAAATCAAAAAATTATTTATGAATTAATTTTATGAAAAATATTTTTTCTCAATACATTTTTTATCATTTCTAAAACAATTATTTACTTATGTCGTTATATAATTATGTAATGTTTTTATTTATAAGATACCTAAAATTTAAAAAAACTTTTATAGGTGGGGTTACTATTATATTCTCTATATTACTATTTCTAATGGACATAATACTATTTAAACAATTAGGTTACTATTTCATTAGTATATATTCCTTAATTTCTATAAATACCACTTATTTCATTCTTCATTTATGAAAATAATGTTTTTATTGGATTCTCTATGCGATGTATGTGTTTTATACCATATTCCATAATTATAATAAGTGAACTTCCATTGATAAAATTAACGGTCATTACATTTTTCCCCTGATTTTAAATTTCATCCTTGAATTTTTTATTTTACATACTATGATGAAACAATGTGAGGGAATTTCTCTTTTATTACTTCCTCCAGTTCCTATGTTTCTTCTTCAAAATTACGGTTCATCCACAACACTTTTTCTTGGTGAGTTGTGTTGTGGGGTAGGGTATTATCTCTATGGTCTAGGATATTTACTAGATTCTCTTTAGGAGAGAGGTCATTCTTCAGTTGTACAACCTTTAGATTCAGGAAATATGAGGGTTTAAGTTTTTTACTTCCTGATGAGAGATACATGGAATAAATAATGAACTTGATCCGTATTTGGTGGAAGTGTGAGCTGATAGGCTACTGCTCCGATGAGGTAAATGATATCAAAGAGGCTAATGTACCTTGGGCTATTAATCCCTTTCTTTTAAAACTATATGACACTCTTCAATGGTGATATTTTAAGGAATAATTTTTCTTAGACTTCAAACTAAAAGTTAATTCAATGATTTTCAGTATACATATTTTTCCAAATATGACAAAATTTTATATATTTTCGTATGGATTGAACCTTATCTATCATCCCCTACACAAGATTAGGTTTAAGTAGATTTCATTTTAAAACATCATCCCAACAGGTTATATTTATTCATTTCTTCCCATATAAAGCATCACATGGAGCCATTTGAATACTCTAGTGGAAACTATTGTGGTATGAGAACTTAGCCAATGGGAGATGATGATCCCATCCTCCTTTGAATTCCATTGATCGTGTTCTCATCAATTCCTTGATAATCTAAATATTCCTGTAAATTTTCCATCATTTTGGGGGTGATAGGCCTTGTATAAATTGAATTCATTACTCAAATCATTTTGAATGCCTCTCCAAAATTTATATGTGAACCTTAGATCATGATCATATATAATCAAAATTGGAACCCCATGTATCATCACCACTTCCTTCACATGTATCTTCACATGTTGTACAGTTGAGAAATATTCTCAAATAGCAATGAAGTGGGCAGTCTTGGTGAGTTGATCCACCATATTCCATATTGCATTGTTTCCTTTGGATTTCATGAGGAGACTAGTGAAAAAATCTATAGTGACATTATTCCATTTTCATATGGTTATAGGAAATGGCTACATCAACCCTTTGGAATTATATCCCTCTACTTTAACTTGATGACATACTCCACACCTTGAGATATGCTCTAAAATATCCTTCTTCATATTGTCCCACCATAAGTGTTGTTAAATATCACAGCACATTTTCGTAATTCTTGTATGGATGGAGAAATATGATCTATGTGCATTATAAAATAGATCCTTCTTTATCTTAGGTGATGAAGGAAAACAAATCCTCAATCCAAACTAAATGACATCATCATCGTCAATGTGGAACACATGTAGATTCCCTTCATTTACCAATTTAACCTTTTTTCAATCTCCAAATCATCCCTTTGTGCCTCATAGATCTTTTCATGGATAGATGGTTGGGTAATAATTTGGTCAAGGTAGTATATATTACATTTTATTGTGATTTCAAAATCCCACCATTGTATATCCATAAACATAGGTTCTTTCTAGATCTGTATCATGTATAGAATAGTGGGTTCTATTTTTCTAAGAGAATCAGTTAAATTATTTTCCTTCCCATGATGAGAGTGAATAAAGAAATTGTAGTCCCTGATTAGCTTTAACCATCTCCATTTATGCATGATGAACTTATTTTATGTGAATATATAATTTATTCTCTTTTAATCATTATATATGTCACACTTATCGGCATAGAGGTAATTCCACCATATTTTCAAGGAAAAAATCACAGTTGCTAGTTCCAGATCAAGCATCAGGTAGTTCTGCTAATGGATCATGAAATATTATGAGGTGTAGGATGTCACATTATTATTATTCCTGAGTATTAGACCTAAAAAATTCTTTTAACAATCACTATATATTACAAAACCATCACCACTTTTTCAGAGTGTGAGTACAGGTGTATTGATTAGCCTCTTCTTGAGATCCTTAAAGATTCCCTCACATTATTCCATCTAAAAAATGTGTTATCCCATTCCATATTAACTTAGTTAGTGTGTTAGACAATTATAAAAGGTTCCTCAGAAAAAGTTGATAGTACCCAACTAACACAACTGGAAATAAGATCTATACCAAAGGTTTTAGGAAAATTGTTGGTATAGTTCACTAATTTGGACTTATGCCAACGGTTTGGCCAAAACCATTGCTATAGGTCACTAATTTAGAGATATACCAATGGTTATGGGAAAACTGTTGGTATAGTTCAATAATTTGGACCTATACCAACGGTTTTGGGAAAACCATTGGTATAGGTCCATTATAAAGACCCTGTACTAATGGTTTTGGCCAAACCATTTGTATAGGTCCCCCCTATACCAACGGTTTGTCCAAAACCATTGGTATAGGTTTCAAAATCAAAGAACTTATACCAACAGTTCTCAAAACCGTTGGTATAGGTATATACAAATGGTTTTGAGAATCGTTTGTATAGGTACGTGTATTTTTAATGGAATCTTCTTACAAAAGACATTAAATAAATCAAAATTTAAAATACATATGATAATACATATATATATATATATATTTATGAAATTATGTTCACAAAAGTATGTTAGGTTAGTGGTTAGGTCGTTCAATAAAAACGGCAGGTGCTGGGGTCAAAACCAACCGAATGATTCTTTTTTGAATTACATATACCAATGGTTTTATGGAACCGTTGGTGTAGCTTTTCATATTACTTATACCAAGGGTTTTCAAAACCCTTGGAATAGGTCTATACTTATAGTTTTGGGTAAACCGTTGCTATAGACCTATCCCCACGGCTTACTAGCCAATGGTTCTCTAAACCGTTGTTATAAGCTATTCCAACGGTTTGGAGGCATATACCAATGGTTCCAAACCATTTTTATATGGTATTTTTCTAGTAGTGTAATCAAAGAAAACTATGCATCTATCTGACACTAGTGGGTTTGGGCCATTCCTCAATTTAATTTTTCTAATGGTTCACAAAAATTCCCTCACTTGTGATCATGTGACCCAAAAATGATACATTATGCATACAAAATTCACAGATTATGAACATGGAATACAACTTATCATTCCTTAATGTCTCCAACACAAGCTTTAAATTTTCTTCACGTTCCTCCTTACTCTTGGATTAAATGAGAATATCATCGATAAACACTACCAAAAATTTGTCAAGGTAGTATCTAAATAATCTATTCATAAAATACATGAATATTTCAGGGGTATTAGTAAGTATGAAAGGAATCACTATGAACTAATAGATCCCATACATTTTAAAGAAAGAAGTATTTATATTCTACTTATTCACCTTTAATTTATGATATGAATAAACAAGATCTATATGTGAGAAGTACTAGGATCCTCATATTTAATCAAACAAGTTATAAATATTTGGAAGTGGATACTTGTTCTTTATGCTTCTCTTATTGAGATCCAAGTAGTAAATACACAACCCCATTATTCCAACATGTTTGGTTTATGAAGAGCACTGGTGTACACCAATGAGATGTACTAGGTCGTATAAACCCTTTGCTCAAATTTTCGTATGACTATTTCTTTAATTCCTCCATTTCAATTGGGGCCATCCTATAGGGGAATTTGGACATATGAGTGGCTCCAGGTATGAACTCTATTGAGAACACTACCTCATGATCTAGGTGAAGTCTGGGTAACTCTTCAGAAAATAAATCATTGTATTCATTATCAGTTGGAATTTCTTTCTAGGTTGATACCTTCTTTTGACTCATACATTTGGGTAAGGTGTGATTCTTCACAGGGTATTAACACCCATATCGTTGATGGATTTTCCATAGGATATTTATAATATTCCTTAAATTTTTATAGGATCATGGGAATGTAAGAAATAAGAAAATATATTTCCTTTTCAAAATAGTTGATGTGCACTCTATATAATGAGATCCAATCTAAGACCATTATAGCATCAAATTACACTAAGGGAAGCATTACAAGATTCTTTATACACCAATAATATAAGATTCCAGTACATGGGTTGTAAGGATTTCACCACCAGGTGTTTTTACAGATATCTCCACTTCAAGGTATCAGGGCTTCAATTCAATATTTCTAGAAAACATGTAGGATATAATGTAATGCATATAACTCTATTAAAAATATTTAAGAGTGAGATAATATTAACTATACCTTTCACATTTTTCCTTTTATGAATTTTGGTTCCACCATTATCTTAGGAAAAATAAAAGTCAAAAGATCATGAATAAATAATCTATTTTTTGGAACAATTATCTTTAAAGGCATATCTTATGGGATCCCTAAGTTTATCCTTTTTCTAAAAAAAATCTTCTTTGATGGTAACATATTATTAGTATTATACTAAGGGGTTTCACTATTTTTTCTAATTCTAATTCCCAAATTGACTAAACTATTCCTTAATAGAAACTATAGTGACCCTTATTTTTCTTACATGACTATTATATAATTTTTAAGATAAACAATATAAAAGTTCTATAATCTAGAATCGAATGTTTTAGTGTCTGGGAATATTTAGGCACATAAATAACATGAAAAATAATAAAACATTAACATTTATTTAAATTATTCTTCTTTATCCCTTTAATTCTTACGTTATCCTTAGTACACTTTGTCACATGGGGATATTCATCACTAAAAAGGTGTGATCGAAACTCTTAATAAGAGGATGAATAAGGGTTCTGAATCAATAAAACATGAGTCAGATAATCATCCCCATCATAAGATTAGTATATGAAAATCTTCAAAATCATGAGGGAAATATTTAATAAATCCATGGAATGTAGAAACACATAAAAATTAAACATCATGTCTTAGTGTTCAAACACCACACAAAGTTGTGAACAATGCTAGAATCGTGTTCATGTATAACATGTGTGCATAATCAAAAAGTCATTATTTTGAAAAAACTATAATATTGTTCACACATAATACACATTATATCATGATTCATATCACATAAATCAATGAATTAGAGTGTTGTATAATTCTGGACCCACCCATCACATCATAACATTTAGATAATCATGCATGACATGTAGAATGTATAAAAACCATAGTAATGAAGTACACCAAATAAAGAAATGTTTTTCATAAGGTTTTTATAATTCATACATTCATAAATAATCTTTAGGGATCCTAGATGAAAAATGGAAGACATATTTAATTTAAGAATCATCATTCTTGAGAAAAGAAGAAACAACTCAAGAGAAGTCAAAGATGTATTTTTTAATAAAGAGTTATTTTGGAAAATATAAGTAATTTTCATAAAATAGAGTTGGAAACATGTATATCGAAAAAAAATAATTTAATGTAATGAAAATATATTTATGTATCATTAAAGAAATTTCTATACTGAAATTTGAAATAAAAGGGGAATAACCCAAAGAAAAGGAGTTGGGTTTGAGAATCCCCAAACCATATGTTTGAATGCGTTCTCTACGTGAAGTCAATTCCATGGATAATAAAATTTGAATAATTAATTATGAAATTAAGATCCTCTTATATATTTATTTTATTTGTTAAAACAGTATTAAGTTCATTTATCTCTGTTTTGATGAGTTATATATTTTGATTTCATGTTTTCAGAAGAGTTTGTTTTTATAGTTTCATGCTTAGTTTATTTGTGTATAACAATTATGGAATTTGATGAGAATAATTATCCATAAGTAAAATTAAATTTTATAATTTAGATTCTAGAAGTTTAATTTTTCCAATATATAATTTGATTCTCTAGTATGAGGACGATTTATTTGATAAAACATTAATGGTAAATTTTTAGTTTATTTTGAAGGTTTTCCTGACCATGAGGAACTAGTTTTCATTTTATTTAATATTATGATAATAAATTACTTCCAAAAAATTAAAATAGTTGTAATAGAAATATTAAAATATGGTGTAGAAATAATAATATATTTATAACTAGCCTTGACGGTTGTAATGGATAAATAAAACTCATCATTCACAAAGGTGGTGAATGGATACATCACGGTCGATGTTTTCATTTTTAGAATAAAAGAAGAGGAGAAGATATTTGATGGTGGATATTCCATTATATTAATAAAATTATATTATATATATGATATTATATTCATCATTTCTCTTTAGATATGGTAGGTAAGGAAAGGTTAAGAAATTAAAATAAATTAAAAGAGATGGATTGACGATTTTACCTCTTAAATTTTGTCTCTTTTAAAACCTCATTAAGGTACATGGGTTTGACCATTTTTGAGACCAAAAGCTCTTAGACATGGGGGAGAGTCTTGGTAAGGTAATTTCTCAGAATTTAGACAAGATAAAAGGCTTGGAAGATTTGAGGAGATGAAATGGCGAAGGATGGTATTTATAGGGGAGGAGAGGGTGATTTTTTATTATTTTATTCATTTTTTTATTATTTTAGCTCAAGAATATAAATAATAATGATTTATATGAAAACATTTATTCATGGAGATGGAAAGATATAAGTATTCATTAACATTGTTTCCATTTTCTTATCATATTAAAATAAAATAAATTATATTATATAATATCATTCAATAATCATTTTTTTAGATATAACACTTAATTTTATTGAAACAATTTTTAATAAATTCCATGAAATGTGTAAACCAATCACATCGCTTCATGAGGAAGTAGTTTGCTATATACACGAATTATGTTATCATATTCCCAAAAAATGGATAACATGAAGGCATGTGACATGTTTCTTTTTTATTAAAAATCATAGAGTGGAATATAGAAATAGTGAAAACAATAAATACATCATGGAGTTCTGAAGAAATGGAGGTCGATGGCATTTTATTGGACAAATTTTATCCCTTTTGCAAGAAACAACCTAAGACTGAAATAATAAGAGGCTCATTCACATGGATCCTCCTTGGATTCTAGGAAGTCTTCCACCATGTTACCTTCCCTATTCACGTGTGAAATATCCAGGAAATTTCTTATTAGATCTTTTCACATTCTAATGGTGTACACAATAGCCCAGGGTGTACTATCGTTGCCAAAAAACACATTGTAAATTATCAAATAGTAGATCTTGACTAATGAAATTTTGATTTTCCTCTGATGAAACATCCTTAGACCTGTTTCCAACACCAGTACCATAACTTTCAGGGAATCACATCATTAAAAGATGTTTGAGAATTCCAAAATGACCAAACCCTGCTTGTCCCTAACCACCCCTTCACCACTCATGATTCCCAATAGGAAGGACCTGTCTATATTTAGGTTTAGGACCTAATAATTTGGTAGCCAGTGGATCTAACTCTCCGTAGAAGTTATAAAGTCTGAATTGGATACAGGGTGTGGCACTAAAAGATTCCTTATTGAGAGGGTTTTTTAACAATTCTTACATGACCTTGTCATATCAAGAACAACATTTTTTGAGAATAATACATTCTTTAGTCGATGTTGAATTTTTATGTCGAGCATCATTCCTTACCTCCCAGATACACTGGAACCCTACGATAAGAAGAATTACTCTCATTGTTCTTAAAAGTCCTTTTTCAACATCACCTTGGAAACATCTGGAAAGTAATGATTTATGTGAGTTATCCTACAAATACCACCATAAAAATACTTTGATAGTTTTCCACACCCATCTGGCCCAATATCTTTCAAAGAAATAATGGATGATTGAATCTATTATGGGATTTCTATAACATCAACATTTTGAAGCCAATATAATACCCATTCATTGGATGTTCTCCTAGATGGGAAGAGCCTTATTCATAACATGACAAAGAAAGAATCTAAACATTGAAGGAATTTTCTTACATGAAAATATATCGCTCCATGCATCTCTGTTATTAAGGTCAATTTTCAGGATGTTAAAGTCTTTTATTGAAAAGACTCAGAAAACTGCGCCAATGAAAACACATTTGTTTAGTTCATTGTTATGTATAATACTATCGAGCAACACAAGATGGTTCTCTTTGATAATTGCATGTGGAAACCTCATATAGCCATAAGATTCCCTGAAATAAATGTTTGGCGCAGGGAATCGGGGGAACCAAAAAATACCTCCCCCAATCCTATTTCTAGAAATTAATATCTATTTTTCCTAGGATCCAATGAGTATGTTTCTATAAAATTGTATTATAAGGCTTGGATAATTTCCAGATAACATTAATCATTAACGTCTATGAATTCTGATCCACCCCATATTTCCCTTGTATGAGTTTTCCACATAAAGATCGCCCCTCTAAAGCCTCTCATGTTAGTTTTGTGTGAAGCCCCTCTATAGTGCCTACAATACTTCTAAGGTTAATTCCTCTATCTCAAGTGGGTTTGGAGAGTCTCTTCCATGATGCATTGTGGTGTTTTCCTTCCAATTGACCATCATAGAGAAATGATACCATCAATATCTCCATATTTTTAATCACACTCTTTGGGACCTTGAGAGTGGAAAGTATATGCATTAGAATAGAGGAAAACACATTATTGATACGTGTGATTCGAATTCAAAATGATAAAAAGTTGCTCATACAATTGTGAATACGTCTATTAATCTTATTTATTATATTTTCAAAGTGATGTATATAAGGGGTAGTTGTTCCCACTAGAGCACCCAAATATTCCATCAGGAATTATGCACTTTGCATATTCAGCATGCCCTCCAGAGAAGTTATTCTATTATTCATGACTTTTCTAGCTGTGTAAAATAGAATTGTTTTTCTATTGATCACTTGAACCCTCAAAAAAAATCACTCCTAAAACACTTTATTTATCTCTCTAACTGATATTATACTACCATTTTTAAACAAAAGGGTGTCATCTTCAAACTTCATGGGCGAAATACCCATGCTTGTGTGATTGTTGCGGAACGGTTGAATTATACTCGGGCTTATTTTTGGATAATTATATAACTCAAATCATCCCATGAGAGAATGAATAGGGAGGGGGATAAGGGTTCCCCTTTCCTTAGGCATAAAACAGTTTTAAAGAATCTAAATTGCTTCCCAATGGAAGTTATTGAGAGCCAAGCTGAGCTGAAGCACCGAAATAAGAGGTCAATCACCCATGCTGAAAACCCCATATATGATAGGAACATTAATATGTAGTTTCATTCCAATATGTAAAAATATTTTCTCATCACTAAATTAATGGGTATATTTCTCCAAAATATTTTCAGATTGATGTCACTGGTCATTTCTTTCACTACTCTAATAGCTCCTTCAATGGGACAAACTTTAATAAAACCTTATTGTATAGTCTCTATCCAGATTTGTAGGAATGGAGAAATCTTATTTTTGAGTATTCATGGAAGAACCTTATTTGGAATTTTACACAAAATAATGGGTCAATATTGGTTTAAATATTGCATATTGTTAACCTTTATGACCATGAAAACCTTTGAGGTGCATCCTATCCAGGGTAGGTTACCCCATGAAATAAATAATGCACTACCTGCACAAGTACCTCCTTAATAATATCCCATTATATCCTATAAAATGATCATCAAAATCCATTAGGGCCTGATGCGCTATCTAGATTAATGGACCATATCGCCTGGCACAACTCATTCTCATCTATAATCCTTCTAAAACACCCATTGTATTCCTCTATCACCCTAAGGAAAACACTATCAAAGAGTTCTATTGCGCCACTCAAGTAACCTCCTAGATGATTAGGATTGGGCTGTACTAAACGTGATTTTAAGTGATTAACCACCAAGGAACCTACCTTATCTCAATAATTAGAGTAAGACCCATCATCTAGGATGATATTGGGGCATTGGATCCAATGTTTTTCTTTAATGTGGGCATGGAAGAATCAAGTGTTTTGGTCACCTTTTCAGTACCATGTAACACATGAAGCTTCTCAAGCTAACCATTCCTTACTTAGAATTATTTTTGTAAAAATATTTTTTATGTTCTTTAACTCATCAAAGAGAGTCTCATTCCACTCATTCTCTAGGATGGTCTCTATCTGGTCAATATCATTACTAATCGACTCCAAATCCTGATCACGAGGAGGAAGATGCCTTCTCCAAGATAATAAGTTACCTTTGAAAAGCCTGATTTTCTTATATAGAGATGTCCAAAGGTTCCCTTGAAGATTGTGAGACCAAGACTCCACCACCACATCAATGAAACCTGGATCCTCCACCCATGATTTAGAGAACTGGGGAAAATTATCTCTAGTCGTTCTAATATTTAGGTGGATTCAAAGTGGTGATTTATTAGACAAGCTTTGGCTCAAATGAGAGACCGTTATCTTTGGGAAAGCAGAAATGGCTACACTATTTTCCAAACATCGATCAAGATGACACCAGAATCGATGACCTCCACATTTATTATTGCATTATGTGAATCTAGCCCCTATAAAAACAGTGTCAATTAAAACATTACTATCCATTAAAGAAACAAAATCCTGACTGGATCCCCTTGGGAAGGATCCACCACCTTGCTTCTCAGCTGGGTGAGCCACAATGTTTAAGTCACCACCCATGAACCATGGGATGTCATCCTGGTTGAAGACCTCAAGATCCCTCTATAATTCCTCCCTTGCTTTCTCGTCAAATTTAGTACAGAAAAACAATAAAAAGAGACTTTGAACCCCGATTGAAGTTGTGGTTGATAAGAACTGATTCGAAGAATTGAGAGGATTAACAATGATGCTAGATTTATAGAAGAGCCATATATGCGAGTTGATAGGACTACCATGAATGAATTTTCACACTCTCAATCTCTACATATACTCCTTTATTCTGGTCGCATCTTATTTTAGCTCAAGAATTTCCACCAAAGAAACTAATTTATTTTTTTAACTCATTTTAAATAAAATCAATCTTTTCCAGGGCTCGAAACCCATAGGCATTCCATATAAGAAGATTAAACATTGAAACTAATTTTTTGGGTTTTGGCCCGAGACCTTTGGCCATCCAAATTAAGAGAAGTCTTGGATTTTTGAAATTACATCACCTTAGGATGAGGTCTACTGCATATTCCACTTTGTACTTGTGGACTTCTTGAGCCTGGTTTTCTGAGACTCATACTTTCCCTTTTGACCCCTCCAATAATATTTGGATATTCAAAAGGGAGATATAGCATTGAATAGGGAGAACACACCATTACAAAACTCACTATAGCAGAACTCACTACTGGAGAACTCAACCCAATAAGAGATATAACCACTTTTTCATTCTAATAGAGGCCATGATCCTCTAAAGAAACATCACTTATACATATCTGAGGTTTTCTTACAGGAGAATACTAAGGTTAACTTATCCTTCTAGGAGAAAGAGATGATATCCACATACCACGAGGATACAAATTAAGATAATAAGACAATGAGATCATGTGTGTACCTTGATTGAACAAAACTATATCCATGTAGCTGGACACCTCCTCTGGATCATGAGAATCTATCGAAGAAAAATATTCTATATTCATCGATGAAGATGATGGAAGAAAAACCCCTTCCCTTGATCCCTGCATCCTAAACCTGGCTTGGCCTATGGAGAAGAAGAAGTTGGCTAAACAGGTGGAAGAACAGGACTAGACGAACATGCATAACTACTATATGCTAAAACTTGTAGAGATTTATGAAAATATGTAAGATATTTATCTTTTATATGGCAATGAAAACAAAAGTGCGGAGTTTCCTAATAAACAAAGTCTTGAGACCACTCCACCATGCCTTCAATGTGAAGAGAAATCCTATCTAGAAGTGACTGAGATAAATACAACTCGACGCAGATCCTAGATGAATCCATTTCTTCCAAGTAATGATTACAGTCATATGTGCAAAGAAACAAGCCCAATTAATCTCCAGTCCCTTGAATAAAATCCTCCTCCAGAAAGGGTAGTGGCAATCCAGGAATCAAGATCCAAACCATAGATTTAGTTTTTTCCTTCCCGATGTGAATGTCCATCGATCACCTAGATAAAGAGAACCTCTATAATCCCATCGACCGTGGACCCTTACTCCAAGCTTTCAAAAATTCCTCACTTTTTAAACATGGTGATGGAAAATTATTTATATCACTACGTGGAGATGGCAAGTCGTTCGTACGTATGAGTGATACATTTACTGCTTGTTCAATGGGAAAAGGGTTGTATAATGGTGGGTTAAAATCATAATAATATCAATGAATATTGAGGATTATAATTTTATTATTATATCATATATATCATATATTTATATAAGGTATATAATAGTAGAAAAAGAGACTGGTTGGTTAGATTGATTACTACTTCTTCAAAACAGATCCTTTAGATAGCCTCTAAATGACTCTAGAGTCGGTCTTTTGAGAAGATCAGAACCACTAAGACATTCATATATAATTTTATAAGAGAATTTTGTGGAGTTTTTTTTGAGATATAATACTCAAAGAGGTGAAATTATATGAGGGAGGAGGTTTCCTTTTATAATAAAGGTGAGAGGCACCTTTTGAATTCCCCAAAATATTAATTTATAATAAATTAAATCCCAATATAAATAACTCCAAATGAAAATAGATTCAAATTTTATGTGGTATAGGGTGATAATAACTTTAAAAAAAATATTTTAGACAAATTATGGTGTAATTTTAAACCTTATCATTTTGAATAACCCTTTGTTAACATAGTTTAATTTTAACTATGCTAAAAAAAATTCAATATTAAAAGATTGATATTTTTATGTATAAGGTTTAAATTTTACTATAAAAATTAAATTTATGATATTAGTTTATAATAATTTCTACCCTTTGTCATTATTTATGATTTTTAACTGATTTAATAAAATATTATTTTCATAAAATATCATTACTATCAATTTTGACACTATTCATTACATTGGATTTAATAAAATCAATATAGAAAGATAAATTCTAAAAAATTGATTCAATATACTTGTAATATATCATATTAATCATTAAAATTCATGTGTCACCTTACGTAATTCAAATTATATCTCTTTTAATATTTTCGTGTCACATAATTGAGTTTTTCATTCATTGAATAATTATTACATCATCATTGAGTAATTATTTATGACAATTATTTCATCAAAAAAATTAAAATTAAATTTAAATGATGTATATAAACATGTTATATTTCAGAAAAATATATATATTTGAGCATATATTCAATTTAACCCCATATTAAAATTATTGTACTTATTAAAAGTAAGTGTGTGACATTTTTTAACTTTCTTTTATTTTAATAATATCTAAGTCATTTTCATGGAAAATTGTCCCTTAAAAAATTAAATCACGACCCTTATGTGTTAAGAGTCGAATTAAGTTCAAAAAATAACATTTGTTCATGTGTTATGGTAATTTTATATAATTCATAATAGTATGTTTTACACTTAATTACACTTTTTACCCTTAACTGTGGTAATAAAAATTACTCAAATTACTATTCACATTTTTCAAAAATAAAAGGTGACTATTTAATAAATTTGTACAATATAATTAAAAATATTGAATCCATTTTTCCTAATTAAATTCTCATAATTTTCAAAAATTAATTAAAATTTAATCTTAGAGATGGGACAAAACAAAGGGTTTTTAAACTAAAAAAGTTTAAAAGTATGGAATGTTTTTATATCCAATTTCATTGTGAAATTAGTTCCAATGAACCTAATTGTATTAAATGTTATAAAATTTATCTAAATATACTTTAAAACCTATCAAAAATATAATTTATCACTATATATTATAGATACAAAAAAAGTTATTTTCAATTAAAATTCAATATTTTTCAGTATTAATCAAAACATGAAACTTATCAAAAAAATAAAAACAAATATCAACCAAATTAAAATTTTATATTATAATTTCATATAATATATTTTTTTTCAAATATAATTTTTAAAATATTGAAAAAATATATTTAAAACAAGGGCGTCATCAAAATGCGTAAAATACTATTTTTTAGACAAATACATATTTTATGTGTAAGATTAGATTTATTTTTATATAATATCTAAAAACACATAGGTTGAATTTTAAAAATTATTTTGAATATTATATATATTACATTATTACAATCCAAAAATAGTTATATAAAATAATCTCGTGCTCAATTAAATAATTTTTCAGAAAAAAATTCCTTTTATATTCATAAGAGATTTTAATTAATTTATAATTAATTGGATACCAAAGAATTAATTATATATAAATTTGTAAAGAAAATATTTTTAATTCATTAAATCATATTCATACCCTCCATTCTAACAGCTTAGTTATAATTATATTATTTAAATAATTATAATAATGAAATGATGTTTCGTAGAAACTCAGTATTGCATGTAATGCATGCTTAGCCAGAGCTACGTGAAGCGCAAGAATAACATGGTGTTTAATTAAATGTAATCCATAAAATATGTTTTATTTATTTATAAAATATGTTCATAAAAACTCTAGGTGTTACAGATTATATGGAGATTAATTCCATTACTTTAAAGAATATTTCTCCTTTTATATGAATCGATAACCTATTTTATCAACAACAAGGATCCTACTACTATTAAATGATTAATTTTTTTGTTATAATCAGATATTGGTGAATAAGTATGAAATTGACCTGATAACATTTCAAAAAAGGTATTGAAATTATGATTTTATGATAATGCCTTTTGGAATGAAAAATGCATCTTATTTCATTCTGGATCTAATGAATATAATGTTCATGTAGATCTACATAAAATTTTGGTGATATTCGTGGATGAAATCTTGATACACTCTTGTAACTATTAAGAGAAAGATATGTCTATATATATCATTTTGGAGGCCCCTAGTAAAAATAGAATGATATGGGAAATATAGTGAGTGTGAATTTTCACCCAATAAAGATTATTTTCACATCCATATTATCCCCATGTATGGAATATCTATTAAACCTTTTTAGATAATGGTTGTAAAATAATGGAATTAATAGATGAAAATTACTGATATTTAATGATTCTAGGGTTTATTTGGTTACTATCAATTTTTTATTAAATATTGTGATCTTCTCGAAAACCCTTTGACCAATTTAACATGTATTGTTCTTAAATTCACATGGTTGAAAGAATATGAGAACAATTTTTCTAATTTTAAGAGGATATTGATTAACAAACCAACATAGAAATTTCACTGAGGTGGGGAAGGATTTAAAAAATATAGTTATATATCGATGAAAGGAATCAGTTGTATCTTTATACAGAATGATATAGTGATTGCCTATGCCACATGGAAAATAAAAATTCATGAACCTAAATATCCAACATAAGACCTGATATGGAATCCGTAAGATATTTTAAGAAAATATTGAGATATTATATCAATGAAGAATGATACGATATATATATATATATGTGGACCATGATAATTTTATGTATAACTTATTTCAAAAATTTCTTAATATGTAGCAAATAAGATGGTTGGAAATACTCAAGGACTATGATTGATCAATAAAATACCACCTCAAGATGGCTAATAAAGTGTATGATATATTGAGTAGGAGGTAAAATATATTTATAACCATTATGAGGATTAAAAATTATCCTTTATACAATGATATAGTAATTATTTTTTTTATGAAAGGGCAGAAATAATCCATTTTTCATGAAATTGTTAAAAGATCCTTACTAGAAAAGATAGAGAAGTACTATGAAGATGAAAAATACTCATAAAGAAACACTAAAGTTATAATTTATGGGAAACTGAATTATTTTATCTACATAGTTGGACTGTTGACGTTTTTTAGGAGGTCATTTGTTTCATCTTTAATGGAGTTGAAATGTGAACTTCTAGATGAGGAACACAACTCAAATTTCTCTATACACTCTTGTATCACAAATATGTATAGTGATTTAAGAGAAATTATTTTTTTGGGATGGTATAATGTGATTAATTTTATACTATGTGTCCAGATTATTTATATTCTAGCAGGTAAAGGCTTAAAGAAAGCATCGTAAGGGAGTCATGAAGCATGTTCCAATACTGATGTTATAGTTAGAAAATATTACAATGGAATTTATCAATGGACTTACAAATACATCATGGAAAATGGATTCTCTTGGGACCATAATTTATTATCATACTAAGTCTGTTCATTTCATAATAATAAGAGAATATTTACGCATTGAGTACCTTTCCAGGATCTATATCAATAAAGTCATAAAACCTCATTAGGAATTCTATTTATTATATATGATCCTGAACCTTAGTTCACATTGAATATATTAAAGAGTCTCCAATGGTCTCGAGACTATGACATACATTTAAGAACTACATATCATCCCTAAACTGATAGGTAGTCTGAAAGAAGTATCTAGACATTGGAAGTAATGTTCTGATCATATTCTCTTAGCATGCATGGTATGTGGGATTGATATCTACCTTTAATGGAATTATGATACAATAATAGAATCCATTATATAATCCATATAGAACCATGCGAAGCATTGCTTTTGAAGAGGTGTCAAACACAAACCTGTAGGGAAGTAGTTGGAGAAAGAAATATTATTTTCCTAGATCTTGTATTAGAGATAACTATTAATATACAGACTATTAAATAGAATATTAAATAATCTACGAGTATAAAAAATATCTATATTAATAATTTAATGAAAGACCTGAAATTTCAATTTGTGGATCATGTCACGACCCGTCCTCGGGGCCCGTGTCGTGACTACCCCAAGCCCGCCTTCCATAGGCCAGGGGCTGGCGACTAGCACCAAGGAGTAACTCCCGGTAAAAAGGGAAGGCATTGCCTTTGTAAAGTAAACAAACACCACAGAGCAAGCAAGCAGAAGAAGTAAACACTAAGTAAAAATTGAGTACAACAGTAAGTGCGGAAAAGTAAGTGGGCCAGTATACAAACCCAAACTGAAAGTAAAGTACAACTGGAAAGGGAAAACAGCAACTGAAAAGTAAAGCCGCAACGTCGAGATGTCCATTGGAAATCCCACCTGAAGGTTGAGTACAGATATCCTCCACAGCTCCTCGGGTCCAGCCGTCCGTTCTGAGAACGTCTCGCCCAGTGGTCTACCTCAGGTATTGTCCTGCTCCGCAAGCCTCAACCACGATCAGCGCTGTCAGTCGTCTGCAACCAACACAACGTAGTGCGGGCATAGCCCGTGTAGGGGTGAGTATAAGATACTCAGTAGGGACCCCAAGACCCCCGAAGGTCTCCCAGAATCCACAAAGGATAAACCACAAAGGAAAGATACAATCACGAAGTAACATCCGACACTACTTAGGTATATGACCATACATATAACTAAGTCATCAATTCTCGTTTGGCTCCAACATATGAGCCTAAGTACAACCCAATCCACACAGGAAAGAAAAACGTAAATCCACACAGGATAGCACAACACAATCCACATAGGAAAGCAAAACAGGTTTTCATCTCACATAGGTATACTTCTTCGTATGACGATAGAGATGATCAGATGCAGCCACTGATTCATCTAAGCCGTCGGACCCACAAAGGATCGATAGGTACTAACCCCTACAATGACTCACAAAGGATTGATAGGTAACTAACCCCCGCAAAGACCCACACAGGGTCTGTAGGCGCTGGCTCACACAGAACCGCTGAGCGCTGACCCAACAGGATCGGACCCACACAGGATCGGTAGCACTAATCCATGTAGGATTGCTGAGTGTTGTAGTGTTCGCCGTCGAATCCACTGAGGATCTCTGTACAGTCGTCGTATTCATCACAGTCGCAAATGCAGTCAGCTCTAGGGTTCCCGCAAAAAGCAAGCTCGTTCGGGAGGGTCCGCTCCACGAGCCGAGAGGTTGATACATCAACTGACACAAAGTACGGAGTTGATGTATCCAAAAGTTCTGTATCGTCAACAGGAACTCAGTGTCATAGACGACGCGTCAATCAGACGCCCGGTCTGGAAGTTATTGGCTTTTTCGTCCCAGGGGCCTGGTTGGTTTTTAAGTCAAAACCAACCCAACCATACTCCACTAGCGTCCAAAACTTGGTTCGAGTAAGCCAAAAGATACTTCTCACTAAGAGTAACCCAACAAAGTCGACGGCACATCAATCGGATGTCCGGAGCTCAAGTTATGAGTGTTTCCGCTCCGAGGGCCTGGTTGGTTTCGTGTATGAATCAACTCGGCCGAACCCAAATTATTCCGAAACCTTGAGTGCGATATACCTAAACGATCGTCTTGATCCAAGGATTGCATCGCAACTAACGGTGCATCGATCGGAGGCCTGTAGATCATGTTATGGACATTCGACCGGAAGAGGTTCGGTATTAAGGGGTTCAGGCCCGGTCCGACCCGGCCCGATACCCGCAGGGTCAGCCCGAACTGGGTCAACCCAAACCGGGTCCGGGTCCGGCCCGCTTGGGCGCGGCCCGGTCTGGCTGGCGCGGCCCGGCCTCGCGGACCGGCAAGGCAGCCGGCCCGGCCTGGGCGCGGCGCGCTGGCCAGGCGCTCGGCCAAACGGTCGAGCCGTTTGAAGGGTGGGGGGGCACTACCCCCCCGTATTTTGTAACCGTAGCCCCCATTATGGGGGGGGCGCTTGAGCTGGCCACCGGGGGTTTGTAACCCCCGACCTCCCCTTGTCCGGTCAGCCCGCTCTGGCTGGCTGGCTTCTGCCGCCACGGACCGGTGACGGCCGGTCCCCCCTGCTCCGATGTCGGTGGCCCGGAACCGGCCGCCGGTCACCCTACTTCGCCGCGGCCTGGATCCAACCGCGGCCTTGGTTCGTCCGGCGCGGTGCGACGGCGCCGCGCCCCTCCGCGGCGGCCCCGCTCTGGTCGTGGTGTCTTCGGGTTTCTCCGACGCACTGCGACGGCGTCGCGTCCTTGTTCGATTTCATAGCACGGCGCGACGGCGCCGCGCATTCCTTGCCACATGATCTCGCGCGGTGCGACGGCACTGCGCCTTTCCCGTTCCAATCCAAAATAGGAACAACAACATAGATAAGGGAGGAGGGTCGACCGTGTTTGTGCGGTCTGGCCCCCTCTCGTTAATCGATAGCAAGTGGTCATAATTCACGAAGAACATCAAGGTAGAACTCACGAACAAAAATTAAAAAAGAACCCTACCTTTTCGAACAAGTTGGGTGAGGATTCGTCGTGGAGATAACCATCGCGAGAAGAGGCGTCGCGGAATGAGACATCGCGGAAGGAGATGTTGACCTCCGAGGAATCCGGCGTTCTTCGCGTTCTTCGCGTTCTTCGTGTTCTTCGACGAAGAGGATGAAGAAACTCAATTCACCCTTAGCTTTTCTCCCAAAGCTCTCAAGCAAAAAACCTCCAACCAAAAATAAAATAAGTACCTTACTTATTTTATTAACACAAATTAAGGTTTGGAATTCAGAAGTTGAATTTAATCCACATAATTAAAAACACAAGTTGTCAAAATTAATGAAAGGTTATGGAAGGTTAGAGAAGGTGAAGGGGTAGGGTTCGTGTTGGCCCCACCACCCTCATAACCACCATATGGAAGTTGGGTGGTTTTCCCCAACTTCCACCCCAAGCTTAATCCACTTAGAGTAAAAATAAAATTGATGCTTAATTTTATTTTTACCTTCCACAAAAATTTAACAACTTCTCTCGTGAAAACGCAACTCTGGAAAAGGTGTTCCTAAGAAATTACTGGCGCTCTGAATCCATCGGTTCCATCAGAATTCGATTACGAGCACCGGTTCAAAAGTTATAAAAACCCGCTCGTCCGTTCACTGAACATACCTTAGCCAAAATTTGGAAAATAATTCCGGGAACACCAGGCCTCGGAATCAGGTGTCGTTAGAAACTGCGTTCTTGTAAAATTCCAAAGAAAATTAAGAAAAAAATTTCCTTGAATTTTACGAGTGTTTACATCACTACCACCTTAGGTATTTACATCCCCATAAATATACATCATAAACTAGGGAAACAAATGTGGGTACTGAGCACACATCTGAGACTCCCACTCCCAGGTGCTCTCCTATAGGATCTCGTGCTTCCATTTGATGTGAACTAGATGAATCGACCATCCACGTAGGACCTGCTCCTGTCGATCCTCGATCTCCACCGAGACCTCCGCAAAAGTCGCCCCATCATCAATGTCCAAATCCCCATGGTCAAAGATATGCATCGGGTCGTGCACGTATCTCCTCAGCTGAGATACGTGGATGACGTCGTGCACCCAGTGCAACTAAGGTGGTAGATCCAGGCGATAAGCCGCCTCACCAATCCTGCTGAGAACCAGGAATGGTCCGATGAAGCGTCGAGACAACTTGCTGCCTTGGCCAAATCTCCTTAAACCATGTCGAGGTGAGACTCGCAAGAAGACGTGGTTGCCATCCTCAAACTCTAGTGGCCTCCTCCTTCTGTCAGGATAAGACTTCTTCCAGCTCTGAGTTGTCCTCATCCGCTCTTGGATGACCTGGACCGTCTCTGTCATGGCATGGACCATCTCCGGTCCCAAAAGTGTTGACTCCCCAGGGTCTATCCAGCACAGCGGTGATCTTCAAGGTCAGCCATACAACACCTCGTATGGTTCCATCCCGATGGTGGAGTGGTAGCTGTTGTTGTACGCAAACTCCACCAATGGTAGGTGGTCCTCCCAGCTATGACCAAAGTCGAGGACACATGCGCGGAGCATGTCCTAGAGAGTATGAATGGTCCTCTCCGTCTGACCATCCATCTGAGGGTGAAAGGTAGGTGCTCAAATGTAGCTGCGTCGCGAACGCCTCCTGCAACCCCTTCCAAAGCCGAGAAGTAAAGCGAGAATCTCGATCGGAGACGATAGATGATGGCACACCGTGAAGCCATACAATCTCCTGAACGTAGAGGCGCCCCAAGCTCTCCACTGAGCCCTGCTCTCTGATGGGTAAGAAGTGTTCCGACTTGGTGAGTCGGTCGACAATCACCCCAATGGATTCATGACCTCTGGAAGTGCGTGGAAGTCCAATAACGAAGTCCATAGATATCCCATCCCACATCCACTATGGGACCTCCAAGGGCTGTACCAAGCCTGCTGGTACCTGGTGCACTACCTTCACCTGCTGGAAGGTGAGGCATCGAGAAACGAACTCTGCCACAGCCTTCTTCATGCATGGCCACCAGTGTTGTCGTCTGAGATCCTGGTACATCTTCGCCACTCCAGGATGTACCGCCAAAGGAGAAGTGTGAAACTCTCTCAGCACCTCCTCCCATAAAGTAACTGGAACCATGGTACGTCCTCAAAAAATGACGTCATGCTCTGCTCCAAAGGAGAAACCATCAGGTTCCTGTCCTGAGGATATCTGTGCACGTCGCGTCTCACAGTCAGCATCCTCACGATGTGCCTCTCTGACCCGCTGCAGTAGTGGAGGGGTGACTTTGAGAGACTGAAGGAAGGCTGCTCCATCTCTATCCACAAAGGATATCTGCAAAGTGTCTAGCTGCTCTGTCGCCTCCTCAAGTATCTGAATGCCCGTACTCCTGCTGAGATCATCGGCTACCACGTTCCCCTTCCCAGGAGTATAGACTATCTCAAAGTCATAGTCCTGGAGGAACTCAATCCATTGTCGTTGTCTCAGATTCAGGTCCATCTGAGAGAAGATTTACCTGAGACTCTGATGGTTAGAAAAGACTATAAAGCGCTCACCCATCAGGTAGTGCCGCCATGTCTTTAGAGCAAAGACCACTACTGCTAGCTCCAGGTCATGGGTAGCGTAGTTCTGCTCATGCGGCCTCAACTAACGTGATCCATAGGCGATCACTGCCCACTCCTACATTAGGAAACATCCGATTCTGGTCCCTGATGCATCGCAGTAGACTACGTACCCTACTCCCTCCTCCATAAACCTCAAGATAGGGGCGCTGGTCAATCTCTGTCTCAGCTCCTGGAAGCTCTGCTGACATCTGTCTGACCACACAAAGGGTTTCCCCTTCTTCATCAAAGCTGAGAGTGGTGTCGCAACTCTGGAGAAGTCTGGCACAAATCTCCAGTAGTATCCAGCTAGTCCCAAGAAAATCCGCACCTCTGTCATGCTCCTAGGTGGCTCCCAAGCTAGCACTGCCTCGATCTTCGCAGGATCCACCGCAACTCCTACCTCAGAGATGACGTTCCCAAAGAAGTGGACCTCACGTATCTAGAACTGACACTTCAAGAGCATTCCATAATGCTGGTGCCCTCGAAGTGTGTCTAGTACAAACTGTAAGTGGTAGGCGTGCTCCTCCTCAGTCGTCGAGTAAATCAAAATGTCGTCGATGAAGACCATGACAAATCGATCGACGTATGGCTGAAAGATCCTGTTCATGAGGGCCATGAACACTGCTGGAGAATTTTTTTTATGCCGAATGGAATAACCAAGAACTCATAGTGGCCATACTGACATCTGAAGGCCGTCTTCTGCACGTCCTCATCCCGAACTCTGAGCTGATTATAGTCTGACCTGAGGTCTATCTTTGAGAACCATCGTGCTCCCTTGAGCTGATCGAAGAGGTAATCAATCCTCGGTAGCGGATACTTGTTTCTTACTGTCACCTGGTTCAGGAGACGATAGTCGACCGAAAGTCGCAAGCTCCCGTCCGCCTTCTTGGTGAACAATATCGGGGAAGCCCAGGGTGAAACACTGGGTGGGATGAAACCCTTGCCCTGGAAGTCCTCCAAATGCACCCGTAGCTCTCGAAGCTCAGCGGGGGGCATCCGATATGCTGGAGTCGATATCGGGGTTGTACCGGGGTACAGGTCAATATAAAAGTCTACCTCTCTATGAGGAGGTAGTCCTGGAACGTCGTCGGGAAAGAGATCTGCATACTGATCCACCACTATAGGAAAACTAGGACTCCATATGTCAACTGCTCCTAGGATGAGGCTAGCCAACTGATGAGTGATGGGCTATCCTCTCCTCTGCGAAAGTCCATCCTGTGCTGCGAAGGCTCCCTTATCGCCGGTGAAGGTGAACCTGCTCACGTCGGTGCGTACACATTGCACCTTGCGCCTAATACAGTCAATCTGAGCATGGACTGTTGATAACCAATCCATTCCCAAGATGACGTCGTAAGGCCTCGACGCCGCTACAAGAAGATCCCATCCGAATCTCTCACCTCCTAGAGTAAGCTCACACTGTTGGCACCAGTGCGTAATCGTCGAGTCTGCTCCCGTAGAATTCTCTAGCCGTAACGATCGAGCCAAAGACTCTTTCGGAATCTCCGAGCTCCGAACAGGGGAAACAGCTATTAAAGAATGACTCGCTACTGTGTCTATAAGAACTGTAGCAAGGGTGGAATAGACACAGATAGTACATCGAATCATCTGGGGCGCGCCGTGGTCGTAGGCCTCCGCTGCCTGAGGCTGTGCATGTCTCTTCCCTCCAGCTCCCTGTGGCCGGGGTGGACCTCTTGGTTTTGGTGGTCGTAGAGCCTCAAAGCGTCGCCCACCACCTGCTGCTCGGCCAGCTCCTCTGCCTCATCCGCCTGCTCCCTGCGGACCGCCACGGTCGACCCTCTGCCTCTACCTGGGTGGTCCCTCAACCGTCTACTGCTCCTCGGCACGGCGGGTCGGGCAGTCACGAGCCATGTGGCCCTGCCCGCTGCATGAGTAGCACTAACTACCTCTCGAAAGACTGGCTCCACGCTGTGTGCCCCGCACTGCTGAGCCAGTGTCTTGAGGTCGTCTGCCTGAGGGTCTGGTCTGCCGAGACCCATGAGTCATCCGTCGACTTCCTACTGCAGAAGACTCTGCAACCTGCCACCCTACGGTAGGTCTCACTACTGAATAAGGCTCAGCACGGAAGCTCTCCATCAAAAGGGCTCGCTCGAGTACTTTTTCCTGGGTCAGAATGCTGAGGGAGATCAGCGATGCCCTAATCTCATGTCTAAATATTTTCTCAAAGGTCCGGGCCCGGAAGAATGGGTCACGTACCATGTCTGTCGAGTAGCGCGACAGATCGGTAAATCTCGTCGAGTACTGGGAGACCGTCAAGCTGCCCTGCCCCAGCTGAAGAAGCTCCTGGATGCGCACCGCACGGAGGGTGGCTGGGATGAACTCCGAGCGAAAGAGGATCTCAAAGTCCGTCCAGAGGAGAGATGCCTCGTCGTGCACCTGGAGCATCAAGCTCCACAATCAGCCCGCTGCCGTGTGCAGTAGGCTCGCTGCGAGGATCACCATGAGGTCTGCTGGTGTCCTCACTAACCTGATAACTCGTACCACTGCCTCCAGCCAGTCCTCGGCTACCTGGGGGTCCGTCTCCCCGCGGAACTTGGGTGGTCGCTGGTGCTGAAACTCGTGTAGTGCACTAAGGAGATGTGCATCGTCAGCGTCTGGGGCTGGTAGCATCGGTGGCTCGGCGGTTAAAGATACCGCTGGTGCCTCAGCTATCAAAGGGCCCTGTACCGAGGCCTCGTTGCTCGGTGGGCTGTCATCACCCTCAACTCTCGGAACCCTAGCTGGCTGCAGTCGTGGGTCCATCCTGAAAAGGAAATAGGTGAACCACGGTCAGAATAGTATACCTGGTGAGCTGACACAAAGTAATCAAAAAGAAAACTTGAAACACTCACATGCAATCAATGTTTTCATGCATTATGTCAGAAATCAGAAGTCAGGGTCCTGGTGTACGGATACGTCGGCTGCCATACCAACACTGGACTCCCTGGACTGATAACCACACTCAATACTCTTAACACTGTTTCTTCACTTAGAAAAACATCAGAGTCCAAAGTTCTGCGGTAGAACCGAACACCTCTGATACCAATTTGTCAGGACCCGTCCTCGGGGCCCGTGACGTGACTACCCCAAGCCCGCCTTCCATAGGCCAGGGGCTAGCGACTAGCACCAAGGCGTAATTCCCAGTAAAAAGGGAAGGCATTTCCTTTGTAAAGTAAACAAACACCACAGAGCAAGCAAGCAGTAGAAGTAAACACTAAGTAAAAACTGAGTACAACTGTAAGTGCGGAAAAATAAGTGGGCCAGTATACAAACCCAAACTGAAAGTAAAGTAAAACTGGAAAGGGAAAACAACAACAGAAAAGTAAAGCCGCAACGTCGAGCTGTCCACTGGAAATCCCACCTGAAGGGTGAGTGCAGATAGCCTCCACAGCTCCTCGGGTCCAGCCGTCCATTCCGAGAATGTCCCGCCCAGTGGTCTACCTCCAGGTACCATCCTGCTCCGCAAGCCTCAACAACGATCAGCGTTGTCCGTCGTCTGCAACCAACACAACGTAGTGCGGGCATAGCCCGTGCAGGGGTGAGTATAAGCTACTCAGTAGGGACCCCGAGACCCCCGAAGGTCTCCCAGAATCCACAAAGGATAAACCACAAAGGAAATATACAATCACGAAGTAACATTCGACACTGCTTAGGTATATGCCCATACATATACATAAGTCGTCAATTCTCGTTCGGCTCCAACATCATAGCCTACGTACAACACAGTCCACACAGGAGCGCAAAACGTAAATCCACACCGGATAGAATAATACAATCCACCTAGGAGAGCAAAACAGATTTTCGGCTCACACATGTATACTTCTTCGTATGACGATAGAGATGATCAGATGTAGCCACTGATTCATCTAAGCCGTCGGACCCGCAAAGGATCGATCGTTACTAACCCCCGCAATGACCCACAAAGGATCGATAGGTAACTAACCCCCGCAAAGACCCACACAAGATCGAACCCACACAGGATCTGTAGGTGCTGGCTCACACAGAACCGTTGAGCACTGACACACACAGGATCGGACCCACACAGGATTGGTAGCACTGATCTACATAGGATCACTGAGTGCTGTAGTCGTCGTCGTCGAATACACTGAGGATCTCTGTACAATCGTCGTCATCGTCACAGTCGCAAACGCAGCCAGCTCTAGGGTTCCCGCACACAGCAAGCTCGTTCGGGAGGGTCTGCTCCCCGAGCCGAGAGGCTGATACATCAACTGACACAAATTATGGAGTTTATGTATCCAAAAGTTTCGTATCGTCAATAGGAACTTAGCGTCACAGACGGCGTGTCAATCGGACGCCCGGTCTGGAAGTTATTGGCTTTTTCGTCCCAGGGGCCCGGTTGGTTTTTAAGTCAAAATCAACCCGAACGTACTCCACCTGCGTCCAACCCTCGTGTGGAGTAATCCAAAAGATCCTTCTCACTAAGAAGTACCCAACAAAGTCGACGACACGTCAATCGGACGTCCGGGGCTCAAGTTATGAGCGTTTCCGCTCCGAGGGCCCGGTTGGTTTCGTGTACAAACCAACTCGGCCAAACCCAAAGTATTCTGAAACCTTGAGTGCGATATTCCAAAACGACCGCCTCAATCCAAGGATCACATCGCACCTGACGGTGCGTCGATCGGAGGCCCGTAGCTCAGGTTATGGACATCCGACCGGAAGAGGTTCGGTATTAAGGGGTTCGGGCCCCGTCCGACCTGGCCCGATACCCCCAGGGTCGGCCCGAACCGGGTCCGGGTCCGGCCCGCTTGGGCGTGGCCCAGCCCGGCCTGGACACGCTGGCCAGCTGCTTGGCCAAACGGCCAAGCCGTTTGAAGCGGGGGCGCCTGCCCCCCTGTCTTTTGTAACCGTGGCCCCCATTATGGGGGGCCGCTTCAGCTGGCCACCGGGGATTTGTAACTCCCGGCCTCCCCTTGCCCGGTCGGCCTGCTCTGGCCGGCCGGCTCCTGCTGCCATGGACCGGTGACGGCCGGTCCCCCTGCTCCGACCCCGGCAGCCCAGAACCGGCCGCCGGTCACCCTGCTCCACCGCGGCCCGGATCTGGCCGCAGCCATGGTTCGTCCTGCACGGCGCGACGACGCCGCGCCCCTCCGCCGTGGCCCCGCTCTGGCCATGGTGTCTTCAGGTTTCTCTGACTTGGCACGACGGAGTTGCGTCCTTGTTCGATTTCACGGCGCGACGCGACGGAACCGCGCATTCCTTTCCACATGATCCCGCGCGGTGCGACGGTACCGCGCCTTTCCCATTCCAATCCAAAATAGGAACAACAACATAGATAAGGGAGGAGGGTCGGCCGTGTTTGTGCGGTCTGGCCCCCTCTCTTTAATCGATAGCAAATGGTCATAATTCACGAAGAAATTCATGGTAGAAATCACAAACAAAAATAAAAAATAAACCCAACCTCATCGAACAAGTTGGGTGAGGATTCGTCGCGGAGATAACCGTCGCGGGAAGAGGCATCGCGGAAGGAGACAGCGCGGAAGGAGACGTTGACCTCCGGGGAATCCGGCATTCTTCGCGTTCTTCTCATTCTTCATGTTCTTTGACGAAGAGGATGAAGAAACTCAATTCTCCCTTAGCTTTTCTCCCAATGCTCTCAAGCAACAAACCTCCAACCCAAAATAAAATAAGTACCTTACTTATTTTATTAACACAACTTAATGTTTGAAATTCAAAAGTTGAATTTAATCCACATAATTAGAAATAGAAGTTGTCAAAATTAATGAAAGGTTATGGAATGTTAGAGAAGGTGAAGGGGTAGGGTTCATGTGGGACCCACCACCCTCATAACCTCCATATGGAAGTTGGGTGGTTTTCCCCAACTTCCACCCCACGCTTAATCCACTTAGAGTAAAAACAAAATTGATGCTTAATTTTATTTTTACCTTCCACAAAAATTTAACAACTTCTCCCGTGAAAACGCAACTCCAGAAAAGGTGTTCCTAAGAAATTATCGACGCTGCGAATCCATTGGTGCCCTCGGAATTCAATTCCGAGCACCGGTTCAATAGTTAGAAAAACCCGCTCGTTCGTTCACTGAACGTACCCGAGCTAAACCTCGGAAAATGATTCCGGGCACACCGGGCCTCGGAATCAGGTGCCGTCAGAAACTGCGTTCTTGTAAAATTCCAAAGAAAATTAAGAAAACAATTCCCTTGAATTTTATGGGTCTTTACAGATCATGTATTTTTTATGTTTTTCCCTAGAATGGAATTGTATGTCTTGGTAAAAGGGGTACATTTATGTGGTGCATATATTTAAAAATATGAAATTTTACCATATTGTTCATGAAATTTAATGGATTTTTAGGTCTATATTACCTCACTCATATTCTTTTTATTAATGAGTTACACAAAAGATATAATATACAATCTATTCAATGGTAGAAACCTCATCTTATGTTTTCAAAAGATCTTGTAGTTTCTCAGAAAATAGATAGATAATTGGATATATATATATATAAGTAGATTTAGTTGTCTCATAGATTCCCCTAGGTTATATTATTAAGAAAAGTTTTGGTTGATCATTTAATCAATAATCACCCTAATGCATGATGTGTGGTCCTATGATTGCACACTTGGGTACACACTCACATGGAATATGCTTTGGAATATTCACATTATCTTTATGAACCAAGTTAATGGATTTTTTATTCTACTTCCTTGTTCTCCTACCAATTTTTACAATTTTACCCAATAAGTATCTTCCATGGATAACCCAATACATTGAAATTACCCTCTACCATATATTTCATCGATAATAGTACTTCATGTTATGTTGAAAATTTTCCAAAACCTCTATATTAATTAAATAATGTTCCCATAGGAAATCAATGTAATTATATTCAATGGGAAATTATTTTATGCCATTATTTATCATTATATGTATATACATGTATTTATTAAAAAAGTCGTTTCTTAAGTAATTATAAAAAATTTCTCACGAACTCTTATATTTAGTGCACTAGAATTGACTCTTTAGCAAGTGGCTTTGGAATTATATATCCCCTCGATTCATTGACAAGTCTCATGAAACATAACAATTTTGATTTTGGGTTACACCACTGACCATATAAGAATAGTGTATTACAAAAACTCCTTGACATCAAGTTTTGATGTATGGAATTACGAATTCCAACAGAATGATATCAATGTTTATTACTATCCATGTTTTCATTTATTTTCACGGATACAAAATGGTCTTATTTTACCTAATTATATAATCATTTTTATTTATTCATGTGATATCTCTTATACCATGTTTATGTTATGATAAAATCTATTCAATGATACTCTTTACTATAGATCTAAGGTCATCTATATTTTTCCCTTCCCCAAAAAAACATAGACGAGAACTATGTATAATTTTAAAGAACAAGTTTAAAGGAATAATTATATTCTTGTAATGTGCTTATAGTATATCTTATGTTTTAAAATGTAATGTATTTTTGTATCTAGTTTTCCAAGTCTAATAATATTTTTTATCCTATTGAAACTATTCTATTATTCACCAATTGTGTAATATTACTATTGGCTCATGGTTTTAAGATTCTATGACGTTGCAATACCCATCATAATCCTTACATATATCCACCCTATGAAATCAATCATTCAACTTAAACATATAATGGAAGGAAAAATGGATTCATATCTCTTTTAAAATGATTTATCTAAGGATAAAATTAATAATTCAATAAATAAACAAATAAAAACATAGAATTTAATAGGTATCCAATGATACTAAATAACTTTATAAGTATATAAAATTCAATAAAGTATATGGTATTTACATCCTATACATAAATGGTATATTTTTTATTAAATAGTTTACCCTAATCAATCAATTTATAGAATCTAGGGGATGACCCATGAATCCATGGAATTCAAAATAGGGTATTCCCATAGAAAATGTATTAGAATAAAAGTTATATGTATTCATTATGGATGGTTACAAAAGACAAAGGTACTTTTGGATCACTCCTTCGATAGTAAATAATTCTACATAAACCATCCAGAGTAATAAATTTGATGGTACCATTTGAAAAATATCGGCCATTGAGAATAAGGTATATCAAAGGAAAATGAATTAAATAAAAAATACTTTTTAGTGATTTTGAAAACTAAAATTAGAAGTAAGAAATATCATTTTTATTTAAAAATCATATTAGATGAATTATTTTATAAAACTAGGAGGAATTTTTTTATTAACTACGCAAACAAAGATAGGATGTTTCATAGAAAAAGTAAAAAATGATGTAAAGATGTGTTTAAATAGAAAACATTATCAAGTGATTCTATTCTCAATTATGTAAAAAATGACCCATACAAAAAATGTTAATAAAAATTAAAACATTTTATGAATTGTAAATCCTCATAAAATGACCCTAATAAAATAGTGATCTCTATATAATGACATTTATAAAATATTCTCATGAATATAGTCATGTAAGAGAAGGATTATCATCCAACAATAATCGGTTGGGTAAGTTTCAACAAAATGGATAAAAAAGAGTGAAGTGGAAAATGAAATAAGGATAATTTTAGTAAAACCACAATAATGAACATAAGAATCTTTAATGACAACATTTTCTAAGAAATTTATATAAATTATCCTGATTGATATTCTTTTAAAGGAAACTTATATTTGAATATGAGATTGGAAATGAAACCCGTACAATATTAGTAAAGAATGAATCAAAGGATATTTAAATGAATAATATAAAAATGAAAATTAAAATATCACAAAATGGAAGATAATTTAATAAATTAAATAAATTGGGGAGTGAATAATTCATATAAATCAAATAATAGTATCCAATATCAAACATGTCTCCTAGAGTTGTAAATGAGACATAGTAACCCTCACAAGTAACATAATCTTTGAGGTAAAAATAATTTGAAAATGAGGTTATAATAATTAATTATAGTTCTCAGAAAAATAAATAGGAAATAATATACAAATAATTCATTATTTAAAAGAATTAAAACATGAAAAAAAAGATTTCATTAAAGTTTTTTATAACATAATGGAATTAAATTTATTTAGAAAACACCCTAAAGTTGATACTGGTTCACTTTTAACATGATCCTAGTATCCTTAATAACACATTTATGTTTATTAAATACATTATTATGAACTATATTCATCTATTTTTCATTTACTAGAGACTATTTATTATTACAGGTAATATATTTTATATATAGTTTTTACTTTTGTTTGTTATTTGAGGTGGTTCGGTGAATTTCTACGAAACTCTAATGTTGTGATGATCGTGGTTAAATGATCCATAGAGTAAAATAATAATATCAAAAACTCTACAGGTAATTTTAATTTATTATTATATTTTAATAAAATAAATATAGTTATATTTGTTTTTATAAAATAAACTCACATTAGGAATGGTACTCATATATGTTCATTTCAGGTGGTTATGTTTACCTTTTGTATTTATTAATAATATCTCTTATAGAATTTACAATATTATCTTTATATTATATTAATAGGTCTAATATATTAATTTTTATAAATTTAACATTTATATGTGTTGATGGAAAATGAAATATGCCATCTCATAGATGTGGTAGTCCACATGTACTGATGATTGGCATTATTTTTTTTTCTTAGTGGATAGAAAATAATAAATAAATGTTTTTAAATTAATAAAATAACACTACAGTATAATATTGAAACATTGGTCACTATATCATAATTTATAGGTTATTATTAGAAGATAATTTATAATAAGAAAAATGTAAGGATTGAGTAGTACTCAATTTGGGACCCTGAGATGTATATTAAGTCTACTCAAAAATAAATAGATTAGGATGAATTATGGTGACCAAAGTTATTAGGATGTTAATGGGACTTATATTATATGTTAATTAGGCTCAGTTTAAATGGTATTTTTAAGGGTATTTTCATCTTTATGGGGGGAGTGGTTCCCTTTTATTAATGATGAAAATGGAACTTTTTTAAACACTGATTATTTTTCAATAATGGAATGATCTTAATACAAGGTTAGTGGTTCAAAAAGTAATAAATAATGTAATTTTTTGTGTCATAAGTTCTATAAATACCATACCTCTCATTCTCACACATCTTTTAATCATTATTTATGTATTTTTCATATATGATATTCATATTTTTCAATTTTTTTACATGGGTAATTCTGTGATACTGAGTAATTTATGTTTTATTAAAAAATATAATTCAGAAACTCTTAAATTTTTTTGTTTTTATGAACCTAAAGTAAATCCACAAAAAACTTAATTCAATTTTCTAATAATATATAATTAAATTATAAATTATGAATTTTAATATGTTGCAAAATTTTTTGAAGAAATAATTTTGTTTTTTTACATTATGTGTTCTTAATCCTATTTAGTAATTATTAAAAATTAAATTTGTGTTAATATATCTATACACTTTTAATAATTATATTAATTTAATTTTTGAGAATATATTTCTTTATTTGATAATTTAAAAATTAAACAATATTAATAAAACCATTGATTGAAAATAAAAGTTTTACCACTAACATAGTAATTTAATTTAATCCTAGAAATATTATTATTATGAATAAAAATGAAATGGGAAATTTTATAAAATTTAATCTTTTTTATTCCATGAATAAAATTAATTTTATCCAATAAAATCTCTTATTTTATGAAAAACTATTTTTACAATGCGATCATAAAAAATCAATATTTAGAAAAACTGTATTTTTAAGAATAAAATTTATGTGTAAGATTAAATTATCATTTTTTTATTTTAATTATACTAATTTTAAATTATAAGTAAAATATAATTTTTATGGATTTCAATGCATTATGAAACTGAATTTCTCCATTATAATGTATAATTGAAAGAAAATTCAATGATTTTTTTGAATATTAATGACATTTTACTTATTTTATAAACCATTGAAATAGGTTTTATAGGTTTTATTTATTATTAAAAAACATATAATTTTAATCTATAAATACTTATTTGATAAATTAAAATGTTCTAAGAACTTCTAGGTCTTAATTTTATAGTTATAAAGTTATAAAATTTTTACTTTTGATAGAAATCATTTTTCACTATTTACCTATAATTCATTTATATCAAAAATAAATCAAAATAATTCACACTATGTTAGTTTTTATATGATTAATTTAAAAAAATTATATTAAATTATAGAAAAATTAATTCATATTTTTAAATGAAAATAAAATATATAAAGGAAAACATATTATATTGAAAATATCTCTTTAATCATTAAATCATATTAATTATTTACCCACTAAAGGTTAAATTTTTTAATTGATAACTACATGACATTCTTTATTAATATTTTTTTAATAATTATTAATCAAATTCCATCACTTTTTTATATTGGATGTTGCATGTAATAGAAGTTTTAAAACCTAATATTTCTTTTAAATGATCTAAACTTTCAGGTCATTACCTGTAGTGAGGCCCTATAATTTCACAAGAATAATTTTTTAACATAATAATGACTATAGTTTTGTATTTCTCAACATGGAATAATAAAATTCCATATCTAGATTCATTTAGTCAATAATTTCCATATCTTCATCATCGAATATCAAATTTCATCCCGATTGGCCTATTCATAGCTTTAGTTCAATATTACATAGCCTTCAATGAAACAAAGTTATTCTTACACAATAATGATTGTTGTATGGTTATATCCTACATGACACTACACTATTCTAATTATTGATTCCATTAATCATATTCATCTACCCTCGTTAGGGTGGTATGTATGCTCTTGGTTTGATTAACTATAGTTTATTCTTGAATAACCCATAGATTCTTGAGTTAAACCTATATAGATTCTCTTCACAACATGATTACTCACATGGAATCGGTATCATGCCTAGAGTTTAAGATGCAACTGAAAATTAGTTCTGAATTCTTAAAGGACATATCTATGAATTTACCCTAGTGTGTTAACCCAATAATCCAACTAACAAAATTCATTATGCAAATAACTATTTTAAACATATTATTCTAGTATGAAAAAAACCAATTATAGTGTTAGTTCTAACATTAAATACCTTTGGTTTTGTTGCAAATCCATGATATCTTCATTGATGTTCTATTACTCTAAACTCCAGTAGTTACCAACAGAAAAAAATTCAATCTTTCATCACAATATTTATAAATGAGCGATTCTTGGAATAGAAAGAATAAAATGATAGAGATAAACATGCCTTACCTTTTATGATCATAACACTTGTTGATAAAATCAAAAATTAACCTAAAATGTTCAACAAACTCCCCATGAAATCATACATATCAGTTTCCTCTTCTAGTACCATCCACATGATTCCTATCACCCATTTCCTTTCCAAACCATATAAACTCCCTCAAAGTAACCCCCTTGAGATTAGGTAACCTAATCTAATGTTTCTTTGGAAACCATTTATAAACCTTTTATTATTATCCCAATGATAAATATCCCATAATACACAAGTATCAATGTTATTCACTATATGCATATGGGGGCATGAGATTTTCTAAAACACCTTAGCTTGAGGAAGGTGGTAGAACACCGAGGTTTAATTTATTCTTTTCAAATTTGATTATAGTAAATACTTTTGTGAATATGTATTCCACTTTTTGATTATTTACAATATTATATAAATTGATAATTCCTTTCCCAACAATTTCCATAAATAAATTTCACTTAATATCAAAATATTTTGTTTATGAATGTTTAAGAACATTTTTCATCAACATGATCACACTTTGATTGTCAGAATAGACTGCCATGGGTATGCTCACATTTTCACCCAAATACACTGTTTGTTTTTTCATGTACATCAGATGTGTATACAAATTTTTTGATTGAATGTTTCCGACATTAGATATACTAATAAAATTTATTTACTTCTTATTTATAATCCATCAATTAAATTTTCTTTCAATAAATAAGGATCCTCCACTCCTAGATTTTATAGTCCAAGAATTTCTATCTCATTATGAATATGATTACGCACAATAGTGTCAAGTATTCCCATCACCATAAACTAAAACATATTTTAGTGTGCCTCAAATATACTATGACACACTATATGTGATGATTTTTTTATTTTTTCCTCTTTTTATCTTGACGGTAGTGGTATTGAGTTTTGTTTCATAGAGGGGAAAATCATGTTTTAGGGGGGCCTTTTTGGAAGGAGAATAATATTTCCGAATATTTAATAGTAACTATGTCGAACCTATGCAGGTTCCCATGTGTTTTTATGATCCGGTTTACAACTTGTGCATGGTGTTTCAGAACATGTAGCAAGCGTGTTTTTGGTTATTTATTTTGATATAGCCATTTTATATGGATTCCAAATGGATTTTCAAATAGTACATATTTAACCAGAGATTGTGAGGGGTCTCAAGTTTATTGAGGGTTAGGTGCATAGGTTTTCTGAACTATACGGCCTCATATGGTTAATCATACAAGTTCCCCATGAATTTATTGTGGGGAAAACATAGTTGGTGCACTTCTTGGTAAACCTGTACATAAACAGTGCGATGTGTCAAGTTAAAACAATATTTTTGATTCATTTTATTTTTTTTGTTTTCTTCACTCCCTTATTATTTTATTTTCCCACACCTTGTAGTTTTTTTCACATGAACAACCCCTCACCCATCCCTCCATGTATGTGCCACCCCCTCACCTAGGATCCCTCTACCCATTGACTCCACCTGTTTCTTTCGGGTTTAATGGATGAAACTCAAGGTAAGGTATCTACCTCCCTCCATCTTCTTTATTCTGATTCTTTTCTCTCCCATCAACACTCTATATTAATTAAAACCTTAGGGTCACAGTAGTTCAATTTTTTGTGTCTTTATTCTTAATAGAGAGTATGATGGGTCTCATGGGCCAGCTACATGTGTGTTTCATAATCTACCACTGAAGGAGAAGCATTTAGGTCTATTTCAGATTGGCCACCATCTCTTTAATGTATATTTCGTTTTCTATTTCCATTTGGCACAAATTTTATTGGGGGTATTTTGATGATTTTTTTATTCCTTTTGGTTGTTTGTAATGTCTTTTGGATCCATGGAAGTGTTCTTCAGACACACACAAATATATATATAAGAAAATATATATACATATACATAACTTCTTTGTATACATTCCCTTCAGATGAGTTTAATATTTTCTTTGGGTAAAGGGGTCGATATATAAAAGTGTATAAGTAGATATGTGTGAAATAGTCAATGTTGAAGGTGACGAGTTTCAAGATGTTTTGGCTTGGTATTCATCTCATTGAGGAGGGTGTCACTATGAAATTGTTTTCACTTTGTAATTCTAAATGTTCTTGCACTCTATAAATTCCAATTTTTATGAATGTCTAAATTTATGTAATATCTCCATAGTGTCTTTAGTGAATTTCATGGTATTAAGATCTTGACATAAATAGATTTTTATTCGAGTTCCATGTTTTCGTGCTTGAAATGGAATGCTTAAACATGCTTAGTTTTTGTGAAATGACATCAGGTTTTTGAAATTATTTTCATAATATTCAACCTATTTTAATCTTAATTTTGTTGTAAAATAGGAAAAAAACTATGTTTTGAATGAAATATTATTTTATTATGATGTGTTGACCTCAAAATTATTTGGAAAAGAATTTATTGTTTAGATTTAAAATGAGGATTTGAAATGTGTGTGTGATTCACCCCTTATGAAAATGCCATGGTGGATTCATTAATAATGACTGATGTAAATGGGTGGGTATTTGGACTTATAATTATTTTTAAAGAGGAAACCCCATGTTGGTGGGTATCTTTTGAATTTTTTTAATAATTCGGGTCATTTTTTCATTTTATGAATAGTGAAATGGGATTAGTATCACGAGCCATATTTTTGTGTTAAAGGGATATTTGAAACATTAGTTTTAAAATGGTGGTTTTGAGGGAATCCCCATGTTTTTTGTTTCTTTTTACCCCTTGTATGGGTTCTTTATTATCATATGATTCTTATTTCTCTGATTTTGGGGGAATTTTGTTGATATTTCAATGGTCAACTCTTGTGAATGGGGCTATTGTCATTATGTGAGAGGGGATGAGTGTAGATTAGATTATTCTTGGTGAGTTAGACTTGGGATATTTTCACTACACCTTACTTTCCATTGGCCATTAATGTTAGGGTATTTAATGTAAAATCTAGATTTTTCCTCTATTTAGTTTACACGATGCATTTTACCCCCCAGTCATGTTAGGAACAATGTCCATTTGGGGGTTCTTCATCATATAAAGGCTTTTGTGGGGTACCTAGATGAGTCATGAGTAGACTTTAACATAGAATTTATGTGTCTTCATATGTGGATATAACCATATATGAAATGTTGAATAAAATTTTAGGGATTCGTGTTAGTTCAAATGACACATTCAACCATTTGATTGTTTGGTGAGTTAGTGAATGAGGGGAGTTTTATTTCATTATTTTTTTGTATTATTTCACCTATTTATTTTTGTTATGTAACCTTCTTTGATCGTGTTTTTTACACCCTGTGATTCCTAGTTTTTTCATTGTTTTTATTGAACCATGTAAGTATATTGGGTTATTTTCCTGGGAAAGTTCAATTTTCAAAAAAAATGTTGAAAAGTTGTTTTTTAATTAAACACTCTTATATGTGTTCTTTTACGTGGTCTTGAAAATGAGGATTTGATTTGGATGGTGATATGTTTTTATGCAACCATTTTCATTTAAATAAATCAATTCATTCTTTTGGAAAATGGTAACAGACATGTGGCTTTGAGACAACTTTGGAAGGTGGCTTTTTTTTAAACAAATGTATCTTGGTTAGGAAAATAAGGGAAATTTTTTGTGTAAAATTATGGATATTTTTGGTATTTCCTATATTTTAATTTTGAAAACCCAATTTTTTATTTTATTTTCAAACTATAATTGGTGAATTTAATTATAAAACATATTTCATTATTTTAGTGGGTTTTAGTGACCTGGTGGAATTTTTAGATCATGCCTATATCATTTTAGGCTTTAAGTTCTACATTGGATATCAATTTTTCATTATATTTGTGGGGTGAGTTGGGTGATGTTGACCCATGTGGTCATGTATAGCTTAGTCTGACTTCATTTTCTATTGTAGTTATTCCTTACATGTAAGATATGCATTTTTTATTACTATTTATTTTATTTTTTATTTTTTATTTTTTATTCTGCTATCATTTATATCTGTTTTGTGGAAAATAATTCTCAGATCTATTATAGTGATTCCTATGAACTAGTTTCCAGATAGTGGGGATCATGAATTTCATTTGGGATTTCTAGTGAATTGAGTCAAATGGAAACCTAGGCCATTTCATGAAAAAACATTATTTGAGTGGATTATTGATTTCTTTAGTATGAGCCTAATTCTCTTGTGTGGCCCATTTTATTTGGGTATGTTCATGTATAAGGGAGAATTAGGTTTTTAGATATTCATAGTTAATGGTTGGAATAGTCTAGCTAGCTCTTTTTTATCCGGAACCTGAAGCATCTAGGATAGTTGGGTCTCGAATTGTGAATTCATGCTTGTTTTAAGTTTTTATGTGCTTTGATGTGATTAATGTTGTTTGATACCCTATGATCATACACAGGATATTGGGATATCTCTTTGGTTTTGAGGTGTATTGGGAGGATAAAATGATTTGTATAGTTAGCACACATGGACTAGGAAACCAAGTGGTGCTCGTGCACTCGAGTATATCACCTGAATAGATTTTGTTTCATAGGTGGAACTTGATTTCCTAATAGGTTATTTCAAAGAAAGCATGTAACTATTTTCACCCTGGATAGACTATTTTGGGACTCCTCTTGAATCTAGATTCTATTAAAGTGATCTCCACTAGTTATAGGTTGATTTAGAAGTGTGTTGATTCCTTTTGATTGTGATTTTTAGTGTGTTTTTGAATTCCAATGTAGTTCGTTGTTTGTAACTATATTTTTAAACAACATTTTGGAAAAAATTATAGTTATTTTAGGGGAATTATTTTTTTAAAACATGGATTTATAGAAATTATGGAGAGTGAATTACATTGGTATTAAAGAGATGTCATGTAAAATGGTTTCTTCCCTTGTGAAATAGTATTTCAAAAAGGAAGATGAGTTTTGGATGAGAACTTTCCAGGCAATTTATTTTCAAAAGGGAGTGGAATTTTGGAATGTCTTTTGAAAATATATCGTGTTTGGGAAATGTGATAGTTCCACAAGGGATATTCTATTTTTAAAATGTGTTGGACTGGAATTTTGAAATACCTTAATGGAGAGTTCTTTATGAATTCATTAGTGGAAAATGTGATTTTAAATGATAATTTATTTTTATTTGAATGTCTTATGCCTCTTTTGAGGAGTTTTTATTATTTTGGTTTGATTCCTATCTCATGAAAGAACCACATGGTGTATAATTTGTCACATTGATTGGATATTTTCATGCTTTTTCTATAGTTTTTGTCCCTCACAATATTAAAAAAGGATACCTCTATTATGGTGACTACTAATACTCTTAATGGAGTGTTTTATATGGGTCATTTCTTATGACAAACATTGAGGCAATTCTCACTAGTTTTATACATGATTGGTGGGAATCAGTTAAGTTTCATTGGGGTCCTCTCTTGATGTTGTTGTAATATCATTTTTTTGATATTCATATGTGGTTGTGAAATCTTATGGATTATTCCTATTGAATATGTTGGGATATTATGGATGTTTATTCTTCTTGGGATCTCATTGACGACCTAGGGTGATAGTCATGGAATACGTAGTCTTTTATGTGGCGTTCCACTTCATCAATCCCTTGAGGTCATCTTTTTATCTTATTGGCCTACTTTTATTAGTTTTCTACAGTTGTATTTTTGGTTGCCATGTTTTTTGGGGTTTCTTGTGAGTGATGTTTTATTGAGCATCAATTTTGGGAGAAAATTTCTTTGTTGTAGTGGTTTGTGCCCATTTTCCCATCAATCCATTGAGTTGATCATTGTTTGGATGTGAGAGAGGCCTTGGGTGAATGAATGGTTAACAACGGTTCAGTTTACCTATTGAGTTAAGTATAATATATTTTGATTTAATTTGGACTCAAAGGGTGCACCTTGTGGAGGTGACCCATAACTTGACCCTAGATCATCTTAGTCTATCATGGCCCAAGGTCAGAGCTCATTTCTTTCATTTTAGGTTGCATTTGGTTGTTCTTCCTCTCATTATTTTGGGAACATTTTGTTTTCTTGTGTATAGTTTTTCTATTATGGTTGTCCAATTTTCTGAGGATAAATCTATAGTATTTCATCCTTATGTCACCATTTTAGAAGAACTATAAATTATGTGGAGACTATTTTAGAGGAACTCTAAATTTTGGAGATACGATGTTAGGAATCCCATTCTTAATTGGTATTCTATCTGATGGTTCCATCACAATTTTTGTTTGAGATGTTTAGTACCCTGTGGTGATTGGTTTGATTATTTCCAGGGATCTCAAATGTGGGCTTTGAGGTCGAGATATGTAAGGGTTCTCTTGGTAATATCCTTTTAGGATCATTAATTTTATATTACATTTCATTTCTAACAGGACTTTATGGGGGTATAAAGTTCCATGGTTGGGACTCTGTTATTCCCTTGGTGTCATGGAATTTTTTTGTCCTATTTTAACTTTACACAAGGTAGTTAATCTTTGGTTCATGTAGTGATGGACATTAATTTTTTTGAAGATTTTTTGGAAGGATCATGGTTATTGTGGATGGTTAGTAATAATTGTTATTGCCAATGTCAATTACCCACTGGGTCTATGGTGTGGCACACAACTTGTGCATGGATTATTAGACCGTTAAACAAGCATGTGGTTAGCTCAGTGATTTTTATAGAGTTGTTTTCTTAGCTTCCACATGGTGTGTTAAACCATGCTGATCTCACTAGAGACAATGTGGGTCATGAGTATTTCTGGGGTGAGGCACACGTTTTTTTCTAAATAGTGTGGCCTCCTAGGGGTAACGTTGCGGGTTCCTCATGCTTGTCCAATGGAGAAAGCATGGTTGGAATAAAATTTGGTAAACTGTGTGCCTTAAACAGTTGACTAAACTGTGTGTCATGTGAATTTTAAAAAATATTTTTTATATTTTTCTTTTTTTATGTTTTATTATGTTTATTTTCTTTTCTCCCTATTTCTCATTCGTGTCCCACTAATAAACCCCCCCCCCCCCCACACTCCCTCTATGGGTATTTTACCCAGTATCTAAACCTCTCTATCCAAGGTGATTCCATTGGTTTTATTTAGGTTTCATGATCAATACCTTGATGTAAGATCTCTATCACCCCCATTCGTTATTCTTAAAGGGGTTTTCTCTCCCATATTTCCTCTCCATGTCATTCTAAACCATGGGGATCTAGGTGGGATGATTATTCATGTATCTATACTTCCTGGGGAATGATATGGGTATCTTTGGTTATCTTTTCACATGACTGAACATCTTCAACTAAAGTAGGATCATTCTAGTTAATTCTGGAATTCCAATTATATCTTAGAGGTATGACACTTTTTCCCTTACCTTTTCTTTGAATTTTAATTAGAATTTTTTTATTTTTCCCTTATAGTTTTTTAGAATGTCTTGTGGAACCTTGTAGTTGCTTTCACATTTATACATAGTAAATAGCATATATATTTACTCTTTTATTATTCCCTCATTATAAGAGGTATTTCTACATTAGGTTAAGTGGTGAATATATATATATATATATATATATATCTGTGTGTGTGTGTGTGTGTGTGTGTGTGTGTGTGTCTTTGTAAAAGTGTATATAACTATAATTATGAAGTGGTCATCGTCAAATTTGATGAGTTTTGATGAATTTTTTCTTGGTCTTTACCTTTTTTAGGAAGGTGTTACTTTGTAGTTTTTTTCAATTTTATAATTATAAATGTGGTTTCACCTTCTAAATTAACTTTTTATAAAATTATGAATATTTTTGATATCTCCATATTGTTTTGAAAACATTTCATGGTATTTTGAGATTGATATAAATATACTCTCATGTGAGTTCTGTGTTTGCATTCATGAAATGAAATTTTAAATATTTTATTTTTTTTGGGAATTTCAAGGGGCTTTTGAAATCGTTGTCATGATGTTTATCAGTTTTTAATATGAGTATAGTTTTATAATAGGGGAAAACTATTTTTTAAACAAAATATTATTTTAATGTGACTTTTTGACCTCAATATGATTTGAAAAAAGAGTTATTTATTAGAATCCAAATGATAATTTGAAATTTGTGTGTGATTCACCCCTTTTGAAAATTCGATGTTGGATTCTTTAAAATGGTTTCATGTAAATGGGTGGGGATTTAGATTTGGAAATATTTTCGAAGATTAATACACTTGTTGGATGGTATATTTGAAATTTTTTATGGAAGTGGGTTTTTTCATTCATCCCCTTAAAATTCTTTAAGTGGTGTTTTATGAAAGGTCATATGAGATTGGAATCTTGAGCCATTTTTTTGTTTAAGGGTAAGTGGGACCTTTAATTTTAAAATAGTGGTTTTAAGGGATTACCCTTGATTTTCCATTTCACTTTTACCTATTTTGTGTATTCTTCATTATCTTATGATTCTTATTAATCCCCTTATGGGGGGAGGGTTGATATGTCAGGTGTAGAAACTTGTGAATGGTGAAATTTTTCATTGGGTGTTAGTGTTTGAGGGTAGCCTTGGTTATTATTGGTCAGTTATACTTGGAATATTTTCATTAAACCTCACTTTCCATTGGTCATGTAGGTCCTTGTACTTATTAAAAGACATATCTTGTTCCTCTAGTTTGTTCACATTATACTAGTTTCCCAATACTCATACTACGAAAATGGGATAGGTGGGGGTTCATCATCGCAGTGATGCCTATTTCAACTACCTAAATGAATCATGAGTGGACATTAGTGTATTCCAAAAGTGGGTTTATAGGTGGATATAACAATATATGACTTGTTTCTTAACACGTTCGAGATCCTTGTCAGACACCATGACACATTTGTCTATTAGATTTTTCAATGAGTTAATGATTAAGGGGTTCTTGATATCATGCTTGTTTGTATGATTTTCAATTACTTCATTATTATAGAACATTCGTTGAATTTATTTTATGTATGAAATGTGATTCTTGTTTCTTGATTTTTCCTAATTATCCTTTATCAGTGTGTTGTGTCATTTTCCCTATAAAGGTGAGTTTCTAAAGAAAAAAAATCAAAAAACCATTTTAGAATTAAAGACTATTGTGTGGTTGATTCAAAGTGGATTTCAAAACGGGTTTTTGGATTGGATTCATTTGGTGATGTGTTTCTAGATATATATTTCATTTAAATAAAACAAGTTGGTTTTTTTGTGAAATGATAACTAGTGTGAGGTTTTTAGAGGTTTTTGGGTGGTGGATTGTTTTAAAAATACGTGTGTTCAGTTTTGGAAAACAAGATGAATTTTTTATGTGTGATTATAAAAATGTTAGGATTTTAATATATGTTAAATTTGAAAATTCAATTTTTCAGTTTATTTACAAAATAGCCTTGATGAATTTCCTAATGAAACAGATTTCATAGTTTTGAGGGTTCTGGTGACCTACTGGACTTATTATCCCAAACATAGGTCGTTAAAAGTTTTAGTTTATCCGGTGGATATTTTTTGTTCATTGTATTCATGGGGTGAGTTAGGTTGTGGTAACCCAGGATCTCACATGTGTAACGTTCCAACTTTTCTCAAAGATACAAACTCTTAATTTTTTGGTTTTAATTATATTAAACGACCCTAAATGTGATTCTTAAGGATAAAGGGGGTCTGTGGGGGGTCTGTGGGCTCATTCAGAGCTCGAATCCCTAATAATTTATAGCACAGACTGGACTGCAGTGTTAGAGGAAACTGTGCCACCCATCCCACATAGTTCCCCTAAACCATGAAACTACAGACAGTAGACCAGAAGCTGCAACATAGTATGTCTATAACCATGTGATTTGGGGAACATGTCCATGAAAGATTCCATGGGTTTTGGATAGTGATTTTTTTCATGGTTTTCACATATTTTGTCAAATCGTGCGCCTAAATGTGTGATGGGCCCCATAGTAGAAATGAATGGTGCACGTTTTTCTCATGATTTGGAAACCATGCAGCCAAACCATTAACAATGAAACATAGGGTTTAAATTTCCTTTTTGACCCCATTTAATTATTTAACCCCCCTTTTTCCTTTCTTCTACTTTATTTTCTCTCCTTATCCAGTGAGTGAGATCTCCTATTATGTGCATGAGCTCCTTATCCCTCTCAAAATAGGGATCAAGCTGCCACCTCTTTATGTCATTCATTTAGCCTGTGGTCAAAAGGATACAATCCATAAATGTAAGCTCTTTGATCCACTCTAATCTATTTGAAGGACCTTCCTCCATCTATTACACTATTTTTCTGCAATCTCATTTCCCCGTTTTTCGGGAATTTTATGATTTCATTGATTTATTCCAACCTAACATGAATCAAAGTTTGATACTAGAAGAGGGAAGATCTACATTGATAAGGCAGGTGGTCATGTATATTTCCCATCATTTCATCACTTTTCAAAAAAAAGGTGTTGTGTTGCAGGTTGGACCCTTCCAGTTTCAATCCAAATTTATCAATATAATTTAATTGATATTTTTTCATGTAATTGTGACATGTGTTTGTGGTGGATTAACCCCTTTTATTGATCACCTTGGCTTATTCCTTCCAAGTGGGTGCGTTATACCTTATTGGATAAATAGACCTTTCCCTAACTATTTCTTAACTCCCTTGAGTGGTTTGTTTGATATATAAATCAGAAATTTGTTGCCTGGTTTGATTTGTGTATTGATCCTTATGTTAAACTTCATCCCCATAATAAGTGGAATTTTTTAATTATGTGAATTGTCCAATTTCATTATACCTCTTTTCCATAAAGGATTTTCACAATGACATAGCTCGACCATAATGCCTAATATGATCAAAAGGATTGAATTAAATGGAATGCCCATAATTTGAACATGTTAAATTTCTGTTACTTGTTTTCTTGTTCCACTAGATTTTGATGGTGATATAAGGGTTTCTAATTTAAGGACTCCATGGATGGACTATCATGTAATTATGTTAGAATTTTTAATACTTGGTAAACATGTCAGGAGTGATATCAGCCATTCCCAAGATGATATTTCCATGAGTTATATATTTTTACCACTAAGTGAGTGACACTAGTTCCCTAGGGGATTCCCCTTGGATGGTCACTGTGGAATGATTGGTTTTATAATGACTCAAGAGAGACTCACGCCTATACATGCAATACTAGGTAAAAACTCAGAGTTTTGTTAGACTTTGTTTGTTTTCACACTATGTCAAAGTGACACTTGGGACATCATAATTGGATCATCTTGGACATAATCCTTTGCATTGGACATTTATTGATCTCGTCGAGTGGTACTAGGAAAGCCTCTTCGGTTTTTTGTGAATAATCTCATGGTTACTCGATATATTTTTATAAAGGGATTATAAAAATGATTTCAAAAGTAAATAAGTGTTTTTAAATGAGGATCGGTCAATTGGTTCGAAAAAAACTAGGGGTGTGTCTTACAAGACCAATAAAAATCTTGGGTAAAATACACCCCATGAAACATTGCACTACCTGCCTTTCCATTTTAGGATTTATTGGTTCAGACACACTGGCTTGGTCGAAGAAGGTAAACTGGATGAGTATCCAATTGAAACCCATCCCAATGTGTTTATTTATTTATTCTATATTGAATTTTAATTATTATGGAACACTGCTTATTTTATAATGCACGTTATTGATTGGCCTATAAAACATGGGTGGCAGCCTACTGAGATTATATCTCACACCCTACTCTGGCGCCATTGGAACCCAAGTAGACTTTATAGCTGTAGGTGAAGACAAAGGGAAGCCTCCAACTTTGAATGTTTGACTTACATTTCTAGGATGATGTTGGCTGAGGAGGACCAATTATATGATCAAGATTCTAGTTATTGTAGTTTTTGACCATTCTGTATATTTTTTCAGCATGTTGTATATGCTTGTATCCCCTACACCATGCATGATCATTTCTTTTATAACATGATCATCATATTGTACACTTTATTTATTTAGATTTCTCTATTTGTTTTTATTCATCTTGCATGATTAATTTTTAACTTCCCCACTAAAATCTATAGTGTGTTGTTTCTTTTGTTATTCCTTTTTATATTTTATTCAATCATTATTGCATTATACTTTGATATATGAGTGAATAGTCTCCCTAGGGAGTCACCTAAGGCCCTCATTTCTTCTCGTCAGCCACTGGCACTCCGGGAGGAGTGCTTGAGGTTTTGTGTCCCACCAACATGAAGCACCTATGGTTGGAATCCAGGTTGGAACACTACAATGTGGTAACATATCCTATTCTCTTTTTTGTCTTAATATATAGGATTATATAGGAGACTATGATATAGGAATATGATTATTATCCAATTCCTCGGAGTATCGACCCAACGTATAGGGGAAACCCAAATTACTTGGGATGGGTAAAGTGTTGTTTATTCTTACGCTTGTTATGGTTTCACTAGATTTAAATGTTGGGTGATGCACTTTCTTTATGCCATTATTAAAATTTATTCTATTTGAATTGGGTATTTATCCTTTATGATTGAATTTTAAAATAATTCATCATATTTGGAATATTATAAATAAATTTTAATGCATTATTCCATTCCATATCTACTTTTTGCGTGCATTGCCTATTTTGGATGTGATTCTTTTTGTGCCATGTTATTCATGACTTACAGTGAAATTTTATTCCCAATGATGGAATAACTGCTTTAATTGACCAATAATTCCACATTAGATGGTTTGATTTGTGAGTTTCAAAGGCATGTCATCTGATCAAACCACTCTCATGGCATGTTACACCTATTGAAAGGTGTAAGGGTTATGATATAGTTAGTTGACACACAAAATTAAATTTATAAGGTGTATGGGCCCTTATGAAATGGAATTGGTGACATAATTAACTATATTGTATTTGTAATAATAAATTAAATGAGGATGAATCCAAATGAATTAAAAATTAAATGGATGCCTTTATGAAGAAAATGTCAGACTATAGCCTAACCCGACCTTAGTAGTGGTCTGTAGATTGTGTCTTCTATGATCCTTCTATGACTCATTCTTATCACCAATACCTAGATCATGGATTAGGATAAGGTATATAACATGCTTATAAGAGGGCTTAATAAATATCCTTATTTATATATTTCCATATCAATTATAAATAATTTATTAGGCATGCACTTAGAACTTTTAGAGATATGAAACCACGATGAACTCGTGTTGTATGCCAGGACTGGAGATCAACATACCTTTAAGGTGGTGGGACCAAATCCACCCTTGATACCTCTTGTGGTGCCACTTAAGGAACCTTATGCCGATCCTCCCCTTGGTGTTGATGCCTAGTTTCATGAATCCTTCCTTTGCTTCATAAAAATAGTGTGGGGTGATCCTCGACATGCCCCATCTATAGAGGATCTGACCTACGAGTTCCAACAGCAACATCCTCCCACATTCTCAGAGGACGGTGGGTCTTAGGATAATAAGTCCTGGTCAGAGGCTATGGTATCCATCTTTGAGCATATCGATATGCATCTAGTGCTGAGGGTCAAGCTTGAGACCTATCTATTTCTTGAATTCACCAAAAATTAACAGGATTTTCAGAGTTAGATTGGTCGACATTAAGGTATGGTCTAGGTGGGGTTCTAGAGAGTCTGTTTCAACTACTTCTTCACTTAGAATTTTAAAACTGACTGTGTTCGAGAGATCATGCACCATGATCAATGTTACATTTTAGTAATGTAAATCTCAACTCATTTAACTAAATTTCAATGTTTTTCACTGAAAATGATCAATGATCATAGGGAAACTATGAGAATATTTGAGGATGAGCTTGGTTATGAAATCCTATCACTAGTGAAAGTCTTTTGACTCACCGCCATTTTAGATATAGTATACCAGTCCCTCATCACAGTGTGAAACCTGAGGGACTCAACAATTTGAAGTAGGGAGGTTTAGCTTCATGGTAGAGTAGTGTCTTATCTAGTGTCATGAGGTGAAGTTTTGAGGGTATACGTGGGGGAAGTACTAGTAAGGTGGAATGCACTAAAAACATTGTGATGTGTCACTAGTGTGGAAGTTTGTGGCATGAAAATCCTCAGTGTATTAGGAACCCAATTGAGTGATGATATTGTGGAAAAATGGGTCACCTACAATGTTTCTGCTTATCTTTCCCTTCAGTTTAAATTGATAGAGGTTCTATTCCAACACAACCTTTAGGTTCAGGATCAATTACACCTCGTTAAAAAGTAATATATTCTTCTATAGACCATTCAAGATGAGAAGGTGGTCGTGGATGATGTATTCAGGCTTCATACTATCACTGTCAGTGGATTGGTCCTACTATATCTACACATTAACTATCTCAAGGCCCTAGTTCAGTCCATATCTATGTAGTTCTGCATATTCAATAGGAGTAGAGTCCATGTCCATATACGGTTAGAGGTACTATTCTAGTAGACTCTACACTTGTATATTCTTTATTTGATATAGGTGCATCACACACTTTTTTATCTACTGTGACCATGGGATGTTTGGACCTATTGATAGAACACTCTAGTGGTGTTATGACCCTTGAAATATGATTGGGAGTTTGAGCCAAGATAATACATCAGTTTAAGGAATTACCCCTTGAAATGGGTGGGTACAACTATAGAGGTTCATCATCCTTGAGATGACCAGTTTTGACATCATTCTTGGTATAGAGTGTATTGTAATTTATTAAGCCTAGGTGGTGGTCTATCATTGATAGTTATCTTTCATATAACTCATGGGAAATATGTATACTCATATGGTAAAATTGAATCTTCAAACAAGTCATGATGGAATCAAGTATACTGGGCTAGGTGGAATGATAGCCCAGATGGACAGACTCTTTATAAGCGATCTGGGAATACAACTTGTAGATTTCACTCTAGTGGAGCATCATTTTAGGGATGTACTTTCTAATGATTTCTATAGATTACCTCCCTAGAGAGATATTGACTTAACCATTAGGCTTGTTCATGGTGCGAAATCAATATATATTCCTACATATAGGATGGAACCTACAGAGATATAGGAACTCAAGAATCATCTTAAAGTCTTAGAGGCTAAGGGATTTATCCAAACCAAAACATCGTCACAGGGTTCACCAGTACTTTTTACCAATAAGGTGGATGGTACCCTCAGAATTTGCGTGGATTACCACCAACCGAAACAACATATGGTAAAGAATATGTATCTACTTCCTTATATAGACAACCTCATTCTCCATCTCTGAGGACCAACTATTTTCTCCAAGATTTATTTGAGGTTCGGTTACCATCAAGTGCAGGTGATTCCATCAAAAAAACCACAAAAAACATTCTAAATTAGGTATTGTCTATAAAATTATCTAGTTTTGTCATTTGGTTTGAAAAACATGCTGATAGTCTTCATGGATTTGATGAATTAGGTTTTCCACCTATATCTTGATTTCTTTTTTATAGTCTTTGGAGATGAAATATTAGTATATCCGTGCACCAAACAGGGCCATGAAAACCATTTTGAGATTGTAATGAGTTCACTGAAAGAGAACCATGTATATGTGAAGCATAATTAATGCCACTTTCGGACTAGTAAGTTTTTATTATCGGGCCATATCATATCTAAGTCGGGAATATCTATTAACACAAATAAGGTAAGAGTCATGGTTTCTTTGGAGCATCCCATGAATGTGTTTGATATACGCAACTTCTTGGGGGTGGCTGGCTATAATAGGCCATTCATCCCGGACATCAAATGCATGGCAACACTGCTTATGGGCTAGATGAATAAGTGTGTGAAATTTTAATGGTCTGAAACATGTGAGATATATTTTCAGGATTTAAATGGGAGACTCACTTTAGAGCCAATATTGATTCTTCTTGAGCTATGAAAAATTTATACAGTTTATTGTTATGCATCTAGAGTCAGATTGGGTGAAATTTTGATGCAACGGGATCGATTCATGGTATATGGATCCCGCTAGCTGAGGCCTCCTGAGTGGAACTATCCTACGTACAACCTCAAGCAAGTAGTTGTGGTTCATGCTCTACACTATTTGAGGAATTACTCATTGGGTGATCGATTTTTCATTTATATGAAACAAAAAAGTCTCAAACAAATAGCCACTCAATGAGATTTGAATATGAGGTAGCGCAGGTGGGTGGAATACCTATAATTGTTTGATTGTGAGATTTATTACCCGCATGTGAAAGGAAATGTCATGTTTGATTCTTTAAGACTTAAGAATCAGAAAAAAGTTGTAAAGGAGGCCGATAGTGATTAGTAGTTAATGGATTTGTTTTCTGAGATGCACCATGAGGTTTTGGAACATCATGAAAAACCAATTCTAATGGCTCAAGAAGTAACATCCTATCTTCTAGAGACGGTCTGGATGATGATATTTTAGAGTATGAGGGCCTTGTTTTTAGTTACAAAATCACAGGATATAACACACCTCCTGGTTAGGTTGGTCATATAAGTGAGAACTTTCTCTTCCATGTGCGTGTTTGGGTGCTTTTTGATATACAGGAAGAGCTGATGAGGGAATCTCATGCATCTATATTTATAGTTTATCTTGTTCTTACAAAGATTTATTATGATATGCCTCATCAGAATTGGTGGATATGTATGAAGAGGCTAATAGAAGTATTTATCACTTGGAGCTCCACAATTCAGTAGGTGAAGGTAATATGCCAGCGACCTACTGGGATTCTACAACCTCTCTCCATTATTGAGTAGAAATGGAATAATTTCACCATGGATATCATGATAGGTTTGATGAGACTTCTATGGGGTAGTAATGAAGTATGGGTGATCATCGATAGACTGAAAAAGTTCTTTCAATTCCTACCAATCAGAGAGACCTTCTTTTTTGATGAATTATGAAGTATATACATCTGGGAGATAGTGAGACTGCATTGTGTACCCCATTCAATCGTATCAGAACAAGATTACCATTTTGATTCACAGTTCTAGAGAGGGTTTCAAAAGGCACTAGATTTACTGGTTCTCTTGACTATAGTATATCACCCTCATACCGATGGGCAGTCCAATAGGACTATATGGGTGTTAAATGATATTCTATGGGAATGTACCTTGATTTTGGTGTTTCCTGGTAAAATCATATTCCTTTGGTTGAGTTTTCCTATAAAAAAAATATTTCATTAAAAAATTCATATAGATCCATATGAGTACCTATATGGTAGATAATTTCGTTTGCCTTTATACTAGCTAGATGTAGGTGAGATAGCTCTTCTGGGTACTCATCTCGTTCTGGACACTTTAGAGTAAGTCTAGCTGATTTGGAAGCATATTGATACAGCACAGTCTAGGTCAAATTTATATAATGATCATCATTGTAGACCTCTTGAGTTTAAGGTTGAATATTGTGTCTTTCTATGAGAATCTCCAAGACTGGATCAGAGTTGAATTTGGAGACAGGGCCAGTTATCACCTCGACATGCCAGGCCTTTTGAGGTAGTATAAAGAGTTGGGCTGCTAGCCTATCAGTTTTTGTTACCTATGAGGTATTGTTCTATGAACGACATTTTTGATGTATCTAGACTTCATTAGTATCATCCAGACCAGTACCATTCATTTGACCCTGAGGATGTAGAGCTGGAAGAGAATGTTTCCTTTAAGGAGTTTCTAATATGTATCGTCGATCGTAGCATGAAGGTTTTTCGAGGAAGGTCAGTTCCTCTGGTCCGAGTGCTACGGCATCACAAATGTTTGTTGGAAGAGACCTAGGAGCTAAACACTAACGTACATGATCAATGGACGAATATTTTATTTGATGAAATCATACCACCCTCAAAAGGGAAACTAGAGGATGAGTTGTATTAAGAAGGAGAGGTTGTATCTTCCCATATTTTTCCAAAGTTACGAAGTGTTAAATTTTTTGTTATAATTCCTTTAAACGGGCCTAATGGTGATTCTTAAGTTTAAAGGGTGTTCCTAGGGTGTCTGGGGGAATTTTTAGAGCATAGATCCCATAGAATTTAAATTACAAACTGGGCTACATGGTTAGAATAAACCATGCCACCTAGACCATGTAGTTTCCTTAAACTGTGTGCCTGTAGACAGTGGATCAGTAGGGTCCGAACAATTTTTCAAAAAACATATGACCCAGGGTGCATGGAAGTGTGAGATTTCAGGGTTTTAAAAAGTGAGTTTTCACAAAATTTTAACATGGTTAGTCAAACCATGCACCTAACTGTGTGATGTTTCACTTAGTAGTAGTGAATGGCGCACAGTTTGTGCCCAGTTTGGAAATTGTTCATCCAAACCTTGCATAGTGAAACATGTTGGTGAAATTACCTTTTTAACCCCCATTAATTTTTTAAACCTATTTTTATTTATTATTCTCTATTTTCTCTCCTTCTACAGCAGCTGAGATGTCCTCCCATGCACATGAACTCCTTCTCCCTCTCAAACTAGGGATTAAGCTACCACCTCTGTCGGTCATCTGTTTTTCCTACCGTCAGAAACATCAGATCCATAATGGAAATATCTTCTTTACTATATAATATATTTCATATTTCTTCCTCCATCTATATTTCTATTTTTGGTGTAATCTAATTTAGTCCATTTTGAAGGAATTTAACAGTTTGATATATTTCTTCCAACCAAGATTGAATCAAAGGTTGATATTGGATGATGGAAGCTCTATGTGGATAAGGTGTGTAGTAATGGATTTTCTAGTCATTTCATCACTTTTCATAAAATATACTTTTGTGTCGTTGGATAGACACTTCTGATTTTCCTCCAAATATTTCACTATATTTTAATTGATAGTTTGTCTTGTCATTGAGACCCGTGTTAGTGGTGTATCTTCCCCTAGGGTTGAATCCTTGGGTTATGCCTTCTAAGTGGGTGTGTTATACCTTATTGAAAAAATGTACCCTGTACTAATATTTTTTAACACCATTGAGGGGTTCATTTATTATATAAATCACGAATTGGTTTATTGGTTCGATTTGGGTAGTGATCCTCATGTTAAACTCCATGACCATAATAAGTGAAATGGTTTAATTATTTGAATTGGACTAGTGCCTTATACCCCTTTTCCATAAAATATATTCCAAATGATGTGCCTTCACCATTATTCATAATATGATCAAAAATCGAAAATTAAATGGAATTCACCTTATTTTAACATGTTAAATACATGTTTCTTGTTTCATTATCTCACTTCAGTACTGAGTGTGATATAAGGGGTTTTAATTTAAGGACTCCTTGGATGTAATCTCATGCCTTTCTATTAGAATTGTTAGTTCTTATTGAACACATCAGGAGTGTTATCATCCATGCCTGAGATGGGCTCAACCTGCATTAAATATTTTTACCTCTAGAGGAGTGACTCTGGTTTCCTAGGGGAGACCGCTTGGATGGCCTCAATGGAACGATTGTTTTTACAATGCAATGAGAGTGACTTGAGAACCTATGTGTGATACTAGGTATAAACATGGACATATAATATACTTTTTTTGTTTTCACACTATGTGAGATTGACACTTGGGACTTGATACTTGGGTCACCTTTGATGGACTTCTTAGTAATTGAATTTTATCGAGCCCTTCAAGCGATACAAAGAAATTCTCTCAGGATCACCATGGATGGGCACAAGGAAAGTCAACATATTTTTATTAAGGTATGATCAATATGATTTAAAAATTAAATAAAAGTTTTTAAATAAGGATCAATCAGTTGGTTTAAACAATATAGAAGAGTTTCCTTCAAGCCCATTCACAATCTTAGAGATAGTATAGCCCGTGACACTTTACCCAAATCGCCTTTCCATTTCCAGCTTTCTTGGTTTAGACACATCGGCTTAGGATGAATCAGGTAGACATGATGGGTCTCCAAGATGAATGCAACACAATGTGTTTATTTATTTATTTTCATTTAATTTAAATAATCAAGGAACACTGCATATTTTATAATGAACATTATGGATTTTCCTAGACACTGTGGGTGTCAAAATATTAAGGTTATATCTCACACCCTGCTTAGGAACCTTTGGTAACCAAATAGGATTTATGGATTCTAGTGTAGAAAAAGGGAAACATCTATCTTCCAATGCTTGATTTACATTTCTAGTATAGAGTTGGGAGCAGAGGATAGAGCTTATGCTCAAGATACTATTCATGGATTATTTGGAACTTTTTTTATATTTTTTAAGCAAGTTGTATATGCTTGTATCCCCTTTTCCTTACATGCACTTTTTTTATAATGTGATCAGCATATTGTATACTCTATTTATTTAGCCTTTTCTTATTAATTTTATTAATCTTGCATGATTAATTTTTATCTTTACTATTTTTATCTATTGTGGGTTGTTTATTCTTCTATTCCTTTTATATTCTATACATATACTACTATGTTACACTTTGATATATGAGAGCATACTCTCCCCATAGAGTCACCCAAGGCCCTCACTACATTTCTACAGCCTCTAGCATTCGGGGAGGTGCACTTGAGGTCCTGTGGACAACCTTATTGGAGCACCTTTGGGTGGAATCCAAGGTATGACCATATAATGTGGAGCGTATTCTAGATTCATGTTCTATTGTATAAATTCCTTTTTAATTAGATAAAATTATTTTATGATTGTTTATTTTATTTTTTTTCAATTTTATTTTTTATTCAATTTTATTTTCTCTCTGTTTTGGAAGAAATAATTCCCAACGTGATTATTATGATTTAAAGGAATTAGTTGCCAACCCTTGGGGATTGATAAATCCCTTAAGGCCTTATGGAAAATTTGGAAGAGTTCCTGGTAGGATAGAAACCTAGTATGTTTACATTTACGTCATGATTCATTTCATTAATAATAGGTGTTCCCTATTTCAATATCTTAAAAATAATTCCTCTAAAAAATATCAAATAATATATCTATCCTTATTTTTATAAGATGAAAAAGTTTTCCAAATATTTTATAGTGATTTTTTTATCAAAAATTTTTCAATATTCTTATTTTATAATCTTGGTCCCAACAATAATGTGTGTGTAAACTAATTTCTAATCATGAATTTTAAATTTCATTACTAGTTCCCTCAAAAATTTATCCTGAGAAAAAAATTTCTCTGCCCTCTTTTTATTTTCTCTGAGATTGAAAAAAATGAGATTTCTATAATCATCAATATCTCAAACATTGATCTCATCAAAAACATAAATTCTTACATTGATATCTGATTTCTTCTTCTAAATATTACACTGATGAAAAATATATAAATCATTAAATAATCATCCTTGGTCGATTTCACATAAATATTATGATCAAATCCACCTCCCTTAGACTCTCTTCTTTAATAATGTGTTTAAATGGACATGTAAGGATTGACATTTTTGTCTTCATACATATGATGCATTTTTTTCAACCTAAATATGTTCGATTAATCATAAACAATTGAATAGACCACTTGTTTTTTGATATATACCTAATTTCCCTGAAATCCATTCAAGAATGTATTCTCAACAACCATTTTATTTATTATAAAATTTAAATGTTTTTCCACAATTAATAATATTCTAATTGACACGTGTCGAGACAGTAGTGTGAAATTCTCTTACACATAAACTCCTAAGACATTTAATGTTGCATTACACACTAATATTTCTTTATTTTGAATCACTTTCACTACCTCATTATATTTTTTTTCAAAGAATAACTTTTTTTCTAATTTAATTATGTTCTAATGACCTACTTATTAATTCTCAAGATTAACTTTTCACTTTTTTATCCAACTCAAAATTCATAGACATAACACAGGATTCCCCCATTTTCACTTCTTTATTTGGGGATGGTTTCAAAAGATATAATGTGATCTATATTCATAATATTTTTGATTTTTTTATAAATAAAATCTTTCACTAATTATTTGTAATTCATCAACTATAGAATTCTCATTCCATTATTGACCCAAAAATGACTCAGTTTTGAAAATTCTTCATCTACTGATTCTACCTTAGTTAATTCTTTAAATTTTTCAATATTTACGCCATCATAAATATTTTATATTTTTCCTAATTTATTATAATATTTTCATTGTAATGGAACTCTATATTTTTTATTTTTCTTTCACTATCATGAAATAATTTATCTCCACAAACCTATTTATTCTTTATTTAAATAACATATAGGATTTACACTTGAATTACAAACCTAATAGAGATTCTTCATTTGTGGAATCACTTCTTATAAATTGACATCTTTCCTTGTGCTAGATTTAAAAATTTACTTCAAAACACCTTAAACTATATCGATCGTTATTTTCTTTCATTCCAGTTTTGGAATGGTGTATTTTCCTCTATGGGGATCAATGAAACCTGATGTTTCATGTACACTAAAACTTTTATAGTTTCCTTCCAATAGTTATAGGATATCTTTCTCTCAATGATAATTTTCTATTTCCTGAATCTTATCAATCAATTTTTCCTTTCCATGAATTTTTTTATGGTTTTTTCACTAATGAGACTTCTTGATTAATTTCATGAACCTAAAAGTAATTTTAAACAACTTGTGAGGTTTATTCCATTTAATTTTTAAATAAAATAATTTTTTATTATCCTGATTTCATTTTTAGCTCTCCTAAAAAACCCCTTAATACAACTAATGGAATATTTATTATAATTAATTAACATCATATAACCTGTTATATTATAATAATTGATGAACATGATTAATTATTTCTCATTGTATATTCTAGGAGCCTTTATTGGACCACCCACATTAGTGTGAGTCAAATCTGGAATATTTGATGCACTAATATTATTCAATGAGTAATGATATTTGGATATTTTCCCTCTCACATAGGAATGAAACTAATTATCTATACATCATATTGGGTATGTAATACCAACTATAGAATTTAATTTTTTCAAATTCTCTATCCATAATTGATAAATATGCTCAAACATTGGATTAAAATGGGTGTTTTCTTCTTACATTATAGATAGAAAAATGTTCTCAAATAAATATTCTTTTTATATATAATCATGTATTATACATCCATTAATCAATAATTATATCATTTATATTGATAAAACAATATTTATTGTTAAATATTACCTGAAGTATACAGTTATAATGTTGATGAATCCTCAATAAGTGTTATAAAATACCACACACATAAAGAAATTTTATAATTTTTTTAAATTTTTTGACCAACCTTACGACCCCCACTTCACATTATTTTTAATGATTCTTCATATTAGGATCATATTTTGATATCCCCACACTAATAGTGGTGAATCAATTTGGAGTGAATTTTAAACCAAATTTACATTCATCCATTAGATATTTCTTCACTAATTTAGTTATTAGATTTATCCCTCTTTCTTCATCTCTCATTTTTTAAGTATATAGATATAGAATAGAAATGAAAAAAAATATAAGACCATGGAATTTTAATGAGGTTTTCCTCTCTAAGGATAGTTGTATACTAAGTGACACATAGTTATCTTCTCATGATTATAAAATCATGTCTTTTATAAAATAAAGATTAAGAAATAGTATTCTATTAAACCAATTATCCTAGCATTGACTATGAAAAATTAATTTCAGGGATTTTATTCCTTCTGTATAATAGAATATATTTTTACTTCACTAAATCATGATCACTAGTCTTCTATTGAGTCCCTAATAGGATTTATGGATGATCTTCTTCTCTCACTCAAGGTATTAAGAAGAGATGCTTTAATTTTTTTCAAACATATATAATATGTAAAAATATGATGAATCAATAAAATCATTGTCTTAGAATATAATATTCAATAACATATCTAAACACTTCTTTCTTAATGATAATATATAATGTGATTTCTATTAGATTCCCTTCACAACTACTAATGTTTGAATGTGATCAACATTTTTTTTCAAAAAGATCCTATTATTTTTCTTTCTTTTTATTCAATGCATCAGTATAACAATAGATAATATTCTTCATACTTTAAATCAAAGTATTTTCTACATGAATAGGGTTAGTTATTCTCCCTCATTTAGACTTTATATATTCTCATAGGTTCCAAAATTTGAGAGCCCCTGCATTTTCTTCATTGGTTCTTCTAATAAAAATTCATATAGAATAACACATGAATACTATTTCCATAATATTTTTAGAAATATCCTTGATTCATGATAGGTTTAAAACTTTTAAACTCTTGATCATTTATATCAAGTTTCCTTTCCTAAAAATATGAAAAAAGATATGGTTGATTTTACTTCCTTGTGATATTAGAAATATCATTATACTCTAACTCATATAAATCTCCCACAAAATAGAATGTTTCTAAATATATCATGATATCAATGTAAGGATGGATTCATGTGATTGTGGAATGGAATATGCTTCTCCCTTGGCTATTTTAACATTTACCTCTACTTTAATCAAAAACCATGTATGGTATTGATGTTTGATTTAGGAAATAACATAAAAAAACATCATCTATTTCTAATAACATTACTTAGAATATAATTATATTTGAAACGCAGTATGCACCTAAAAAAAATTATGTTACACTAGAATATGAATATTAGTTATTTTATGGGTGTCTAAAATGTCATGTTCATAAAAAAATGTTCCTCAAAAATCTTATATGTGTAAGAAAAATAAATTTTCCAAAATATCATTTTTAACTGAATTTAGTTATGTGGTATTGATTATCACTATTATAGTCCAAATTTCTTGGGAAACCTAAAATATATTATACATATAAGATATTGGCCTATTCTATATTTATAAATATAATCCTAATCATACCTTTCTATAAATTTTAAACACAACACTCCTTGTATGATTTCTCTATTCTTCTTCTCAAAGGATTATGAGCTTCCTTCACATATTATTCTTCAAAGCTCCATCAGAAACTCTCTCAAGTCATTGATCCACTATACATTTTAGAATGGATAAAATATGAGTTATATAGGGATTCTTAATTCATATTTTGTTAGTGGATCTTCCATGAGTGAAATTACCAAATGAACAACCTTAAGATACCCCACATGAAAAAATATTATATTGACCACATGTACAACTAAATTGACCCTCTGATCTTTCTCTACTAACCATATCAATCTATAGTTAGTTAATGGACCCAATGATCACTTCCACATCTTATCTAAATAGATTGACTAAGTAAAGTAGTGCTTTGATTATTTAATTTTGTTCCAAAGACTTACACTCACTAGAATGATTTATGTTTGAAAAAATTATTATTGTGAAGACTTAGCCTATTTTCATTATTTCTTTTAAATTAATTCTTGGTTTCTCAACCAAGATTAAGTATTTAAATACCTTCATCAAATTATATTTTAATAAGTATGGAAGTGTACATTGAAAAAAATCCACTTGATCTAGAATTACATGGTAAATACCAAGAATTAGAATCTTCAGACCAAATTTTAAATCAATTAAATGATTCATTAATTATTACAATGTAAATAAATCCAATACTCTAAAAAAATATTCCATGTCATTAATGAATCTCTTAAAAATTCCATTTTCATATTAATATCACAGTCTCTCAAAGTTCATTCAATATTCATTTTTTGAAGAATATTGGGAGATCCAATATATCCTCTATGACATTCTCTTCCATAAAATATCAACATCATGAAATCCACTTCTTCCATGACACCAATTAACTATAAATACAACTAAAATAATAATGGTTCATTAATCTCCCCTTCATATTTGTACTCAATCCAATTATATAAAATGAAATATCACTATGTAATCTCATTTTATTAACTCTAAAATTAATTAAAAATAATTATAATGATTTTGATAGGATGTTATCATTAAATTGTTAAGAAATGTTCCATCAATCATTCCATTCAAAGTCTACTTGAGCAGTGTTAGTGCTAAAATTCTCGATGGTTTTATTTTTACAACAAATCCATCCATAAATATTTATAATATGATGCCCACTATCAAATTTCTCATTTATATTACACATAGGGTATTCAAATGTTTATAGGTTGATAATTCTTAATTGTATCACTTGTTTCAAATATCCTCCATCTTTTTCTAACCTAAATATCATTAAAATAATTAACACATAGAATAAAAAATTGAAGTATATATAGAAATTTTTAATTTAAAATAATCATTGGTCACTTATTATTTAATAAAAATCTTTTCATTGATTAATATAAATTTATCCCCATCATTTCATAATTAATTTTTTTGAGAAGAAATTTTGAGAGTGTTGGAATTCAGACCTTTTTAGTGAATTTTTTATAATAAGCTTCTAGAAATTCTAGATTTGTATAAATTGAATAATCTTGAAATATTCATAAGAAATATCTAATCAATTCTTAAATTATAATTTTACATAATCAACTGTGATCTAATCATTACGTTATCTATATGATTCTAGTAATATATATAAACCTAAAATAACTGCATTCATTATTTTTTTATTAGGAAAGATTCAATTAATTAAATACTCTTTAGGATATCCTATAATTCATTTCATCCAAGATTGATACTTTTATAATTATGTTGTCCACTTATAGCCTCTATTTTACCTTCATTATGGATTTTATTATCCCAATATGGTCCTTAGTATATCAATTAAAAGATCATAAAATGTTGTTGACTTCTTCATAAATTGAATAGTTAATCCATCTTATATTATTTAAAACTTTCTCTACATGAGAACCATAATAACCTTCAGTTACTAACATTTTTAGAATAAAAAATACAATATAAATGATTAAGGGAATAAGGTATACCTCCTTTTTCATCATTTTGAGTAGTTGGATTCATAATTTCATCTCAACCACTTCTCCATGTTCAATTTAAATCCTTATCTAGATGGACTATTCCTTCATAACAAATTATTCTAAAATTCTATATTTTATTTGGGAATAATAGGATATTTTAATTTTATCTCATGCGGGAACATCCTTTTAACATGATAAAACAAAGATAATGCATCACGTAGTTCATTATATAAATTTTCAAGACCTATTTTTTTCTAGAATAAGTGTTACACAATGTTTTGAATAGTTTCCAACTTGTGGGATCCTTCCACACAACTCATCGTGAGATATGAATTTATCCCTTTTTGATGACCTCTCATAAAATTCAAATTCATTTTCATGTGAAATTTTATATTTCCCCATAATTCATTACATTTATAACACTTCCAATTTCATTTATTTCTATAAGTTTGAATTCATTATTATATGACAACTTTCAATAATATACTCGGTCTATTTGATTTTTGGTTTACTGTATGTTATCTTCAACAAAAAATAATCATTTTATTTATTCCCTATTATATTATTTCATTTTTTAACTTTTTCCTTACAACTCATTCAATAAAATATTGTTTTTGTGTGTCCATTATATGTCTTGTTATCAAAAAATAAACTGATTTTCTTTTTTTAGCATCAAACATTAGATTCTTATGTTTTTTGTAGACATCATTTTTTCTTATTTTTTCGTATAACATAACGATAATTCATCATCCATCTTTATAAACATAATTATAATGTTTTTTTATTATTATTAGCATGATTCTTCCTCAATGTGTGCTTCTCTTTATTCTTCATCTTTTACAGTTTTCTATTATCCTTTGTTATACATGAATAATTTAATGATTTATACTTATATTCTTAATAACCATAACCACTCTCACTTAATATACAATATATATTTTCATGGATATCAATTTTATTAATGTTGGATATATTTTTTTCCCATTCTATGGATGTTTTAGCTTTTGATACTTACTACCCCTTAAAATTTGATATCTTTTCCATTTTCAAATTATTGGATAATGTAAAAAATCCAGTACCATGTTGCCAAATATATTACAAAAAAAATATTTTTTTCTACATTAAGCGTACAATCTATCCCTAACATATATAAATAATGTCTTACTTATTTTTGGCATTTACATTAGGTAGTCGAGATTTATTTGGGGGAAAAACTCTCATAAAAACACTTTTATCCATTTTAAAATGATGTTAGGATTCTCATAAAATTAATAAATAGTATTTATAATTATTTTGGGTTTAAGTTTGTACTATATACACAAATTGAACTAAAACATTTAATTTTTTCGGATGATGATGGTACCTTTACTATTCTGGATATTTTATATTGATTATAAGATGATCAAAGAATGTTTTTTCCACTAGAAATATTTATTTTAGAATAATAATCATCTTTTTTTGAAGTATATTTATGTTCAACTTATTGGGAAGAAATATCATAAACTCATTCCATATTCTTCAGTTTAATATAAATATTAAATAATTTAATATTGATAACTCTTTTCTCATCCTCTTCTAGAATTGGTTTTCCTTCTTTGGATTTTATTATCTCTTAAATTTAATCTTCTTTTATTTTTATCTTTTCTTTCAACTGAGGTTTATTTTTTTAATTTAGTTGGACATTACCTAAAAATGAGTATTTTTAATAATAATTATTTCCTTATATTCTTAGATTCATTGATCTTGTTTTTTCATTGATTCTTCTCTCTCCTTTTGTCTCATTCATTGATCATGATTTTACATTCATTCATTATGACATTTATTTTATTATTAGGAAGAAATTGATAGCTAGAGATAATTATTTTATTTCCATTAATGATTAAAACACATAGATTACACAAATTTTGTTTACAAAACATAAATAAGAGTATCATAAAAAGTTTAAAAGTTTTAGAATAACTATAGAAAAGGATTGTGGTTTTTCATTATAGAATATATGGATATATTTTTTCACAGAATATACATGTGAAATATTTGAATCATATATTGAAAAGTAGGGTATTCATAATGAAATAATGTCACCATATAAACCACAGAAATAAAGTTTTTTATTAGAATAACATAAGATTAGTGGAAATAGATTGAACAACACTAATATAGAAACATATCACTCTGTATTATTTGAGAAAATATTTTAGATCAATGGTTCACATTAAAAAAATTATTATACATACTAAATTAATAAATTTCTACATGTGGGACTTATTATTTGAGATATATATGATTTTTTATTATAATTGTTGTCGTAATTATTTGTGTGATCAAATTTATAGGAAAATTTATTTGGATGTTTGGGTATAATGGTGCTGATGGGATCTTTATTGGTTATCCTACAAATGGGAGAGGATACTATTAATACAAAAAAGTAACTTGGAAGATTTTTGATACCACTAATTATAATTTTTTTAACATATAATGAAATAATGTACACATGTAGATAAATATCTTCAATTGATGGATATGAGGCTGTTTTTCTCAAATAACCTATTTTTTTTTAAAAAAAATATATAAAAAGTTTGAATGATGTTCAAAATAGAGAAATAGATTTATCCATTTAAAATAAATAATAAAAACATTATTAATATCATCCAAGGGTGAAAATGAAATTTTAGGTATATAAGATCCTATAAAATATATACAACTTATTCAAACAAGTAGACCATTGAGGATTACATCACATACCTCATTATTTTCTCAAGATGAACTAAGAAATGTGTGAGGATCTTTGGAGCATCAAGAGTGGGTTGATACTATGAATTATGTGTTAGATCATTTTGAGATTAATTATACTTGGGTGTTATTTCCCTTCTTAAAACTGAAAAATTTGGTAGAAAAAATAGATGTTCTTCAATATGTTGAATTAAAAGGGTAACGTTGTGTGAAACATTGTTAAAATACATTGTAAGGGGTAGTTTTATGTAAATATAATTGATATCGGTGTGGTTATTTCACCTATTTCAAGGCTAGAAACCATAAGGAAATTTCTTACCGCAGTATTCCAATGGAAATATATGATATTCCAAATGTATGTGAAGTATATATTCTATAATGGTGTCTTCTAATATGAGATTATATTGAACAAACATGTGAATTATTTTTTTTTAGAAAATGGAATTGTTTTTTTGTCAAACAAGGATTTATATAAGTTAAATCATGCTCCAAAATCTTGGTATTACATGTTAGGTAACTTCTTAAAGAAGTTTAATTTTAGAACAAGAAAAATGGATGGAAAACATTATTTTATAGATGTGAAAAAGTAGTATCTCTCGTTTTTATTTTATATATATATGAAATTATATTTCTTACAAATGATGAGTATAGTTTTAAATATTTTTCAATGGATATAAATATGTTATATTAAATATCTATTCTAGTTGGGATGTTGTACTTTCTTAGATTACAAATTTCGTAAGTGGTAAATCACATTTTTTCCCAAGAGAAGTCTTCTTAGGATCTTCTAAAAAGGAATCGTATAGAGGATTGAAATTTGATTTTCATTTCAATATCAAATATAACCAAGCTATAAAAAGACAATTAAGGAAGTAAATTGATCCAAGGGAATTCAAAAGGATTATTCAATGGATTTTATACATGAAGATATCAAGGACTCATAAATATTATTTCGGGATAATTTTTTCAATTATCAATGTTTTAAAAAGTCCAATTTTACTAATGGAAAAAATAATTATTAGTTAATTAAATGGAAAAAAGTTATTGGTATGACATATGATAGAAAATGTATAGTTAATCTATTTGGTAACCTAGATATAGATAGGGTAGAATATTTTTATGAAGCTAGTTCTATATTACATTTTTTCGAATTTCCATCCTTAGATAAATATTTTTCTATTAGAGTAAAATGAGCTGAAATTATTTGACCTTGGGAAATACTAATATATATTATCTATCTTACAAAGTACGCAACCTAGTTTTTATGGATATAGACTCCATTAAAAGGTCGCATAGTTGATATATAGATGGAAATTTTTCAAGTGTTATAAAAAAGAGTTTTTATTCCTTAAAGAAATACAGATCAGCATTCAAGATCCAAGAAGATTGATTTAATGTATATCATTATGAAGGATCTTATGAAAATAAATGATTTAAAGAAATAATTTTTTTCTATAAAGGTGAGGGTGCCTGAAATTTTCACAAAACCATTATTTAATGATGTTTTTCATAGTTTGAGGTTGATGATGGTAGTTCATCCTTATTACACTAAAAGGTAATTTATCATGATTCAATATCATCTATCATATTTTTATTTGTATTATTATAGTTAAGGGAGGATAAAATTATCTATATAAACCTCTTTATATGGTTACTCTCCTAATATATCCACAAATGTGGAGTGAAATTATAAATCAAGTGTAATCTATTGATATTTTTCTAAAACTTTGATGGAGTGATCTCTTAATAAGGAAAATGTATTTAGAGAGATGTATTTAAAAGGTTTAAGTTTCTAATTAATCGTTATGTATGTATGAATTTCTCTGTTAGTTTTTTAAATTTTATGGATGAATTTAGGTATTATATATTCTATGGAAAGATTTTTCATGTCAACGAAATATCTAATTTAATGTTGAATTATTGATAGAATAAGAATTGACACATTACTATTCCAATTATCAATTGTTAAAAATTAATATATTACAATCAATTAGACCAGGTTTGAATAATGTATGAATGTAAATTTTTATTTTATATAGAGTTTGGAATTATTATTCAATGTTCATATTTCCTACACATATTTCTATCAAGTATGTTAAGAATTATTTAATGATGATTCATTTCTAATAAATTTTTTTGTCATAGTTATATATTTTCATTGGTTTGCATCAAAATCCAAATAGTGAGATTTTTTGTCCAAGGATGTATTTTGGGTTGATTGTTATGTTTATGAAGAAGTAGTTTTTAAGTGATGTAGATATGAAGTGGATATGGTTATTATGTTTATTTTTCTTTTCAGTGCATAAATCATATTCAATATCTTATGATATAAAATTTATTTTTTGATTTGAAGGGTTTTTATAAATTTTCCTGACATATGAATATGGATTGAAGATTTTCTTAGAATATTTTTGTAAATTCTAGATTTATAGAAATAAGTTTCAAAATGGAAAATGCATAATGGTTTCAAATGATATTTAATGTGAATATGTGTCTTTTTTGTTCACATATATTACTTTTGAGAAGGTTTAATGGTTTCATATAATCTCATGTTATAATTTAATTAGGAAAATGAGTTTCATATAATTTTTGAATGACTTTTTATGAAGTTTTTTAGTCATTGAATCTCTTAGAGTGTTCATGTGTAAGACTTCAATATATGGTGTATGAATTTGTAAACTACTACATATGACTTTTTAGAGCCATGTAGGTCTTTCAGATGTGAATGGATGTATTTTTATTATCCCCATAAGTCTTTTGATCTATGTTTCTCTTTTTACATAGTGAATATTTTAAAATTATATGATATAGAAATTAGAGTGTCATGAAAATTTTATTCTATAGAAATATGAATTCCAATAATGATAAACCTATTTTATATGGATTAAAAAATCACATAATATGATTTTTGGTTTAGTAAAAGGAATAAGGAGATTAAAAAATTATGTAGAAGAAAGGAAGAGTATATATGGAGTGTCCAATGGGTAACAATGCAACCATTGCTGTAATTTCATAGCTCTTGTTATTTTTTCACTATATTCATCAAGATAAGGTTATTTTAAATTAATTTGATATGATAAAAATAAACCTTCATGTTTTTCCTTTGGTTCCATCCCTTCAAAAATCTATAATTGGATAAATTACTTATGATTATAGCTTCATAATATTTTTCCTCAAAATTTTCCAAATCAAATTTTTTTATCTTCATTAAACATAGAATTAAAAAACCCTTAATATAGTTCACCATTGGATTATTATTATAATAATTCATCGGGATAAATATTTTATTAAATAGTAAGAAAAAATCTGTTATAAATAGTCATAGTTTCAATTATAGATTCTCTCTAAGATAAAATTGATATTTTAAATTCCGTAATCATAGATATTCAAATCCAAATAAAACATTTATTCTTTTTTCTTGAATATCCATTTATTGAACTCTATAATGATCACTATATATATGTTTAGTCCAAATTTTAAAGGTATTATTCAAAATAGTCTCTAGTAAAATCCTATACAATATCTATTATAGAATTAAAATTTTACAAATTACTTATTAATTATAATAAACCCCTATAAATATCTTAAACATCACATACAATTAAAAAATTCCAGGTATGAAATTCACATCAAATCATTATTGTGAAAGCATCAATTGAAATAATAAATTTAAGATTACCTTTAGCATATTGATGTCTCATCAATTCACATAAATCATAATCTTCAAATTCAATTTTTCTGGTGGAATAAATCTCTACACTTTTGTGAGTTTCATGTATATTTTCCCCCCATTTTCCTTATTTGAAAATAGAAACCCTTTTTATTTCCATTAGGATTAGTTCTTTTATCAAATTTTACTTTTATATTTTACTCAAATTTTATTCAATAAGATGGATAAGTCTTACATGATAGAGTTTATTTTCATCTCTATAACATATATAACACAATTTACTCAAATTTACAATTTGTAAAAAATTTATAATTATTATTTCTACCTTATAATAATTCTTCCATATCTTGATAATATGATAATGTATGAATTTCTACTAAAATTATATTTATCCTATTCCCAAAAAGTTATCTTACACTCAATATGTTGTGTTTAAGCCCAAACATAATCTAAACATCATTGGATTATTATTTATGTGATTGAATCTTATTTGTACTAATTATTGTACATATTATGGTGTTACAATTACCAAAAATAATTAATCAACACTACAGGAAAATGGGTCCCCCAGCCCCAACCAAGCACACATGAAAATGGGTATATACCAACACTTCTATACCAATTATTTATAAAAATTGTTGGTAAAGATGATAAAATTTCATCTATGCCTAAATTATTTCACTAACCATAGGAACATAGGGATGATTTATCAGGCTCCCTTCCCCTCCCCTTGTGTGGAAACTCCCATCCCCTCCCCGACCTATACCTATCAGCCATATCCTCCCCTACCTAACCTCGACCTCCCAGCCTCTACCTCCACCTCAACACCCCGACCTCCACCTTCTGGACCCCAACCCCTCTTGGAACCCTCTCCTCTGGTGATTTCTCCCCCTCCCCTCTTGGCTCCCTCTCTTCGGCGACTTCCCCCTCCCCTATCGGCTCCCTCTCCACAATGACGTCTCCCCTACCCTCTTGGATCCCTCTCCTCTAGTGACGTCCCTCAGTCCCTTTCAGCTCCCTATCCTCTGGAGATGTCCCCCATCCCCTTATCCTATCCAGTTGTGTGTGTAACCCCCAAAGATGAACACCCTGCCCGACATCCCCCTCTCTCAGATCCCTATCCTCCCATAATTTCTATAGAATTTGTTTAAGGGTTCATGGTTGGTACATCGAGGTAAGAATTAATATTATTTAATTCTTCAATTTCTTAGAGTTTTACTCTCCCCCGTTTTCTAGGTTTCATTCAGCTGAACCCAAGGGTTTTTTAGGCTCTTAGATTATAACTTTGATCCTTGTTTCTGGGGTGTATCATGGTTCTTTTGGGGCCACGTCAAATGTGATTTGGCTTCCACTATAGAAGGTAAAATAGTTTGAATCATCTTGGTTCATCTGCCACCAGTTTCCACCATTTGAGGTTGGTTTATTCTACCCTCTTTGTTTTGCACAATTTAATTTGGGGATTTTAGTGATTTCTATTCCCATGAAAAATCTATACTAGGTATGAATGTCATGAATAAGACTACTTTACATCCTGAATATATATTTGTGTGTGTTTTTAGCTCATATTATGTGTATATGTTCAAGATTCATCCTTTAGTATAATCATCTCATATATTTTTATCCAATTTATGGGTGACCCATTCAAGATTCTCCATAACTGACTCGATGTCTTTAACACAATCTTGAAGATGAATTTTTATGTTCTATCCACATGAATTATGAATGAAATTTCATCACATGGTATATGATAATCCAATGATAGATGATGTAGGTCCATCAATAGTGAGAGGTATAATTGTTATTGATTCATCATTATATAGAGTTTTATTTGAAAATATCACCTCTAATTATATTATTTAGACCTATATTGTGTACATGATAAATCATATTATTGATTTTAGGAATTTTGTAATTTAAATTGCAATGCCTCTAGGTAAAAGTATAGAGAAAGGTCTCAGATTCCCCTCTTATCATTTTTCTTATATGATATCATTCAATTCTTTTTATTTTTTCCTCTAGATATGTAACCAATGAATAGAATTATTAATATGGATTGATTTATTATTAGTAATTAAATGATCGAATAGAACCCAAATGAATGAAATTTTCCAAGATAATATAAACAAAAACAAGACAATCTAAATCTAATAGAAATGCCCCAAAAAAATTGTATCGTACAAAACCAAACTAAGATGAAACTAGAGCCAAACTGATTATATTCCATTAATAGGAGGAGTAATTTTTAATTAATAGTATTTCAATATTTGATATTATCATTTGGAAACATGGATCTGTTTCCCCTTGCTTTCATAAACATGATTTGACCCATGGGGCGTGTGGTTCTTATTTGTTGGGTGGTGACGTGCATATCCACAGAAGACAGGTATGTTTTAGTTTAGTTTTTTATCTTATTTTCTTTATCATATTGGCCACTTAGGTCTTTTACTTCTTTCGATGGATAGAGTGTAGTTATATTTAATGAAGGGACCATAAGGGGTTCAGATTGTTTTAGTCCACTGACATTGATTCGAGGTAAGATTCTATGGTTTCTACTTGTCTCACACCTCATGTATTTTAGGATTTCAGTGTTTTTGACTGCATATTGTGTTTTTGGTAGGTTGTTGGATCGTTTCATGTTGGTTTCAGTGGATTTGGTTCTCTACTGTCAATCGAGGTAAGGATTTAATGTCATTGGTTGGTTTCTAACTAGTTATGTAGTGTCCTTTATGTGTTTTAAGGTTCCTAATATCCTTTTGTGCTGAATTGATCTCTGCTCATTGGATTAGAGTAGCTAATTCAAGCGTGACTGACCTATGTGTGCATAGGTATGTATGTATATGTATGTGGGTTCCCCCATACGTGTATAGTCAGCCATGGCAGTGATTATGCACGTATGGGGCTAAGTATTCCCATGTATGTATATAAATGCATACACAGGTGAGTGGAGACTGGTATATGCATATAAGCATATTTTCAAGGAACCCCTTGCACATGCTTATGGCCATGCAGGTGTGTGTACGGGGGATAGGTTTCCTTTCATGTGTGTGAAGGTGTGTATACCTAGTGGGGGAGCATCAAATTTTAGTTAAAAAGCTCCAAGAGCCAAAGTGGATGGATTGGTTCCACCCTGAGGTAGGTACCCTCTCCTAGCCTCTTTAATTCAATAATTCATTAAATTGAATTTAGATTCTTTCTTAATTCATCATAATTATATTGAATTGCATATCTTTGATAAGTGTTCTTTAATATAATTGTTTCATTTGATAAATAAAGTCATCTTTTTATAATAAAACCCCTCCAATGGAGGTGCGCCCGTCTAGAAAACTCACAATTATAGTAATGTTGATTTAGTTTCTAAACTTATTTCATTTTATTTGTGATGAATTAGTTTAATCATAAATGTTAAATATAATTAAATGAATTGTTTGATAAAGTAAGGGCATGATTTTTTTAATAAAACCCCTACAATGGAGGTGCACTATCTTCTAAACTAAATAGTAGTGATGGTTATTTGTATCATGTTTAGATTTGGTTTGATTTTTTTATATGCCTCTTATTGGTGTTTGTTTTTTGGATAGTTCGCTTTTTTTTAGAGAATAATATAAATTGGCTTATCATACTCTTTTAGCTCAAATGAAATTGCCCGAGTAGGCATATTCCTTGACCATGACACTTTCCTTTTCACCCTTTGAATATTATAAATGAAATTTCTATGTTTAGGCGAAGTGAATGAATTTGTAAATGGTTTGTTTAGGGTGTATGATTCTTTTCCGTCATTTCGTTGCTCTATAGACATTGCATCATTGTGCATTTCGCTACAGCATTCTGACAATCTCATGTTATATAATATTAAATAGTTGATTTGTTCTATCATGTCGGTTGTGACCTTATCTTATGGAAAAACTCATTTGGGGTGTTTTCCTGGCCTCTTGGCCACCCCTTTGGGTGTTTACCTGAGCCCGTATATCTAAAAACATAGATGGGGGCATTGTTTAATACATTTTAGGCTTATGGTGCTCCCCATCATAAGCTTCATCATACCACCACTAATTAATATGATTTAGTGCCTCCTCCTTTTAATATTCATATTGAAACATTTCTCCCACGTTTTAATGAGAAGAATTATAGTGGGTACACTCACTAAAATAATTTTTTTCACTGTGGTGGACCTATGTATAGTGAAGTATATAAAGATGCTGGAGGGATCCCTATGCCATTTCCCAGATCATTTTTGTAAATCCGGGATTTTTGGAGTATCTGGATTTTGTAGTGGGGAAAAATAGACAAGTGGTCATGGTGTCAGATGTTTTGAAGGGAATATTTCATAAAGAAGTGTTGTTTCATACCTTGGTGTGAAGGTAAAAGGGATTTTTTTCGGAAGCACAATTCAAAAATGAGTTTCTAAGTCAAGAGGTTCGGGATTTTAAAAGGAATGTTTGAATGGTTTTTTATGCCACAGATATTCACTTGGAGGTTTAAAATCATTCCAAAGTAATAGAAAATTTGGAGAATTAAAATGGAGGTACTATTGAATGATATTTATATATTTTAAGTGGTGGATTTAAAAGGATATATTTTCAGATTATGTGGAATTATAGTTAATAGTTTTCATTGGATGATGATTTAAAACACGAAGAAGTGAATGGAAAACTGTAGTGAATGTTCTGGGACTCTTATTTAGTATATATATTTGAATTCAAAACACTACTAGATATAGGAGTTTTCCCCATGATTTTATACCAACAGTTTTCCAAAACCATTGGTATAGATAGTATATATCAATAGTTTCATTAAAATGGTGTGGATAAACCTCCCTTCAACACTTTCTCTTTGTTAGGCTCCTCTCCTCCCATCTCGACTTCCTCTCACGCCCACTTCACCAATCCCTATAGCTCTTCTCCCCTCCTCCCAACATCCCCTCCTCACCGCCGATCCCATCATGAATCCCCCTCTTTTCCACTCTCATCCCCCTCCTGCTTCCCTCGTCCCATCCCAACTCCCCCTCGACACTCATCGCTCACCACTCCCCGCTCCCTACTCATTTCTCTCCACTCCTAGCTCACTTCTCCCCACTCGCCACTCGCTACTCTTCGCCTCTCACCTCTCATGTCCTCTCATCCAGATCCCTAGTATCTGCCACTCTCCCCTCCCCCGCAAACTATTCTCTTTGTGTTTCATCCTCAATACATGCACCGAGTTATTCCACCTCCCTCCTTCATTGTTTCCCTTACAACATTTTCGGTTTCATAAGTTTTCTTTAGGGCTCTTCATCTATTTCACTAAAGTATGATGAAATCAATCATTTATTATAGAACTTTTTCTATGATTAGGATTAGGGGAACCCAAGATCATGTTTTCCTATTTTTTTCACGTTGATCCATTGAGGTATTCAATGTTTCATACTATTCCAAGGGGTCTGTCCCAAAATCAATTTTATTAGCTATTAAATAGGTATTTTTAATTGGGGCTTTTTACATCCTAGATTCATGGATGCAATGGGAGTAGAATGTACTATTTTTTGATGGTTTTGACATAGAATAATTTCTTGGTGAGATAACTGATAATATGAAAGGGTTCAATTTAATTAATTAATTAATTATAATTATTTAATAACTATTTCTTAATGTAACATAGATGCTTAGGGCGATGTGACGAGCCTGGTTGATAAAAGGAGTGGTTGGATGATCTTGGAAGGCCTTGATAGCTAATGTTGGTCCTTGGCATCAAAGTCGAAAAGCCTTGGTAAAAGTTAGGTGGCATTCTATCCAAGACATATCCATCCTTTTTATTCACTCTTTCATGATATGAATAGTTCTCTAATTTACCCTTTATTATCTCCCTGAGTGTGAATCAAGTGATCATAGAGGTTATGGTTTATTATCTTTATTAGAGTGCTTGATATTCATCACACTAAATATATAGAATTGACATCCTAGTGGTATGATGTTAAATATCATAACATTTTTGGTCCATCTTTGGTTTGATTTTTCCATATGCCTCTTGTTGGTGTTTGATTTGTGGCTAGTTAGTTTTTGTTTTCTTTGAATAATATAAATTCTCTTATCATACTCGTTTAGCTCAAATGAAATTTCCTGAGTAGGCATATGCCTTGACCATGAGACTTTCCTTTCCACCCTTTGAATATTATAAATGATATTTCCATGTTTAAGAGAATTTAATGAATTTGTAAATGGTTTGTGTATGGTGTATGATTCTTTTCCATCATTTCGTTTCCCTTTAGACATTGTGTTATTGTCCCACTTTCTACAACCTTCTAGAGATCCTTAATTATAGCATATTAAATAGTTTATTTGTTCTATCATGTCTTTTGTGACCTTATCTTATGTAGAAATATATTTGGGGTGTTTTCCTGGCCTCTTGGCCACCCCTTTAGGTGTTTATCTAATCCCATACATCTAAAAAGACTGATGGTGTCATTATTTAATACCTTTCAGGCTTTTGGTGCTTCCCACCATAAGCTTCATCTTACAACCACCAATTCATTTTATTTAGTGCCTCCTCTATTGAATATTAATATTGAAACATTTCTCCCATGTTCTCAATAGAAGAATTATAGTGGGGACACTCAGTAAAGGCATTATTCTCACCATGGTGGACAGGTTTATAGTGATGTATAGAAAGTTGTTTGAGAGATACCTATGTCATTTCCTAGAGAATTTTTGGAGAGATGGGTGTTTTGGTGTATCAGGATTTTTTAGTGGAGAAAAATGGACAAGTGGTCATGGTGTCTGACGTTTTGAATGGAATATTGAATAAAGAACTGTTGTTTCATGCCTTGGTGTGAAGGTCAAAGGCATTATTTTGGAAACACAATTCAAAAATGGGATTCTATGTCCCGAGGTTCAGGATTTTAAAAGGAAAATTTGAATTGTTTTTTTATTCCATGGATATTCAGTTGGTGGTTTAAAATATTTCCAAAGTTATGGACAATGTGGAGAATTAAAATGGAGGTATTCTCCCAAGATATTCAGATATTTTAATTTGTGGATTTAAATGGAGATATATGCATACTATATGGAAGGATAGTTAATAGTTTTCAATGGATGATAATTCAAAACCTGAAGATGTTAATGAAAAAATGCAGTGAATGTGACCTAATATTTAGAGTGTTATTTAGTATATTTATTTTAATTCAAAAATATGTTTTTTTGCATGAACACTTCAAGAAGAAAGAGAAGATTATAGAAACATGGTGTGATCCACAATATTCATAGTTATGCATGAAAATGGCCAGCATATATATATATTTATATATTGCATGAGTCCTTTAGGATAATGGGAGATACCTGTACAACATTGAAACATCTAGTTATTCAATAAATAATAAGGGAAGGACATGCCTGGGCTATATTGATATATTTTTTTAAATGAGGAAAAAATGTAAGAAAAAGAGGGTGAACATGGGAATAGTTTTCTAGTGAATAGATCTAGGTACCCTTTGAAGACAGAAGCTTACTATTGTTATATTTTGGTTATAGATGGAGTACATTGCAAAAATAATTCTACTCTTTAAATAATCATCTAGAGAAGAGTTGTTGAATTTAAATTGAATATAAAGACTTAACCCTCACACATGAGGTGTTGGTCTCATCTGATTTAATGGAATGAGGCAACAAGCATTAAAGATAAATGATCATCTATATGGAATAAAAGGTGAAAGGTTTGTCAGTGGCCCATTCTAATTTAAAAAATATTGCCATGTCTACAAAATACAACTTTTATACCTTAAATTTCATGCCAAATATGGTTTCCAACCAACTGAGTCTGATTCCGATAAGCACTAAGAGTCAGATTCAAGACACATTGAATTCCAATTATATTGAATAGTGTATTCAATTCCACACACCATATCTAATAATGTAGCTTCATAAAATAACCAAATTATAGTGTAATTATAGATATACACTTTGGAAAAGTATATGATTTTTGTCCTCTTCTCGAAGACAGATAGTGTAGGAATAATAAAGTTGGTATCCAAATCTTCATATTTGATCTAGAATTGGCATGTTTCTATATTCTCCATGACAAGAGGAATTTGGAAGGCTGAATAAAGTGGGATTTTTGATTTATTATCCATCGTGGTGTTCTGCCACCACATGCTGGTTTATAAAACTCCTTGGAATTGAATTACCCAATTAGATTGTGTTTCCATATGAGGTGCATAATGGTGCAGGTTTACACGTGCTTTGGAAGACTATTAGAGGTATAGGATTATAGGTTTACAGTTATAGGTGATTTGGAATAATATTAGAGGTGCAGGTTTATAGGTTTATAGTGTTCTTTGGAAGATGGTTATAGGTGCAGGTTTGTAAGTTTATAGGTTTATGTCCTCTTCTCAGAGTGGGTTTACAGGTTTATGTCCTCTACTCAAAGTGGGTTGCCCATCTTTGATGTTGTTTGCTGGGGAGTAGAGCATATACCAATGGTTCAAAGAACCATTGGTATTTAATATATTGGACAACATATGCCAATGGTTCATAGAACTGTTGGTATTCAGAATATATACAGCATGTATACCAATGGCTCAAAAACTGTTGGTATACAAATATTTCAACAGTTTTAGTTAAAATAGATTATATTCTAGATATATGTATAAAAACGGTTCTTGAATAGTTGGTACACATATATACCAACAATTTTACTTAAACCAATGGCATTGTTTAATTTTAGGCAGCTTGTACCGACGGTTCTCTAGAAAACATTAGTATAGAGCTACTGCAACACCCAACATGCCAACAGTTCCTGAAACCATTGGGCTAGCCTATCCCAATGGTTTTAAACTATTGTGATTAGTGAAATTTTTAGTAGTTATATTTAATTATTTAGATCATATTTTATCACCTTTTATATGATGGGAATAACTGCTATTAATTATCTAATACTAATTTTTCCTACTAGCTATCAGCACAACCTGAATAATAAGTAACATTTCTTCCATCCCCCTTTTCTAAAATAAAACATTCATATTTATAAGACAGATACTATTGTAAAAAACCAAGTAATTATATACTAAATAATTCTCATATTAATCAATATGATTTAAATATTTTATTATTTATAAAAATATTAAGTATTTTTTTAAATAAAAAATTAAATACTTTAACTAAACTCTTTTTTGCAAGGTTTTATTTAAAATCATCTTTTCTTAATTTTAGAATTTAAATTTAATAAAATGAATATATGTTTTTAAATAATCATATAAAATATAATTTAGTTTAAATTTTTAAATTTGTTAGAAAATATTGATTTTACATTAAATAGTGAAAAATACCTATTTTTTGTAAGAATTCATTTTTTTATTAATTAAGTAATTTAAAATTATCAATATTTTTTGAATATAATTTTAGATAACCTATATTTTATTTAATTTTATTTAATCCACTTAATTACAATTTAATCAAATTTATTTTTGGTTTTTAGTATATGATTTTTTGGGTTTAAAAATGGGGATTTCCTAAAAAAATATTTTAAAATGAATAATGTTTCTTTATTTTAATTAATTAAAAAAATAAATAATTGGTAATGTTTTACAATAAAAATTTAAAATATATATCAGTAAATATTAATTTTCATTCATTCAAAGATTATTTTTAGTCATAGTGTTAAAATCGCATCATCATTTTTTTAAAAAATTTCCAAAAGGTTCATGAGGCAGGAAAACCTACTCCTGAAAAATTATTATAAAATAAATAGTTCCAAACAAAGGAGAATTACAAATCCAGGTGTGCATATCAACACTACAGTCTATCTGTGCCAGACTAGAACAATAACTTGGAAAAACAAATTACCAATTCGAACTAACCTCCATATTGGCTCTTTTAGAAAGAGAATTAGTAACCTATTTTGACTCTCTGTAGAAGTTAGAGATATCAAGAAAGATCAACTCATCAAGATGAAGACAATAAATCCATAGAGACAACATCCTCTATGGTACAATCCTTGAACGATCTTTGAGAATTTTCATAGCAACAGATGAGTTAGACTCTACCCATAATTTATGCCAGCCATAGTGGACTGCATACCTTATGGGCTTTATCATATCCCATAGCTCGGCTTCAATTGCAAACCCATTGACAATAAAGTAGAAAAAATAGCCTTAACAAAGCACCGATGGGCGCGAAAAATGCTGCCACAACTAAAAAACCCGGTGCACTATTGGAAGCCCCATCAACATTTACCTTAAGCCAATCAGAGATCGGCGTAATCCATAAGTTGTATTTCACCACATGTGGTTTCCTTGCCCTTCCACTAACACTATGTGACCTCAAGATAATATGGTCAGAAACATCATTATGCATTGATCGGGTTTGAATCTTAGAAGCAAGTATGATACTACGATGAATAGCCAATATTCCATCATGGAAAGAAGTCTTGTAGTTGTTAGATATCAAGTTATTTTGTGCCTTCCATGTATATGATAAAATAGTGATAGCCACTGCAATAAATAGGGATTACACCTGGTCACTACAGTCCGCCTTGCAAACCTAAGTGAGCAGCGCCTCAATGGGTATGAAGTTGAAGCATCAGCGAAATAGGACCATCTCATAGCTCTACAACCTACTGGTAAACCTATAACATGTAAAAAAAATTAGAAATTACACCTCAATAACAAAGAAGAAGTAGCATATCGAGGCAATATGCATCCCAGTCCACTGAAGAAGGCACCGAATAGGACTCCACTGCTTCCATATTTACAAGAAAAGTAATGCATCATTAGGGGAAATAAACTATTTGAAAAATTATTCCACCCATGAAGGGATCTCATATGAGGTACCACATTGAATCTTATAACAATCATGGCTATAAAACAACCCATAAAGAGTAGGCATCCATACCAAAATGTCATAATCTGAATACTCGTATTTGGAGATCCCCATGAAAAAATGACTTGGTATAATATCATAAACATTTAGATTACCTTGATGTTAGGATATAGAACGATTCCTCAAGGATGAAGGGATAACAATATTATACTTAATGGGAGAATACAACCAATGGGTTATCCAATAGTTTAAAGGATAATCCATATAGACTAGCCATTTGGAGTGTTCCGTGATATTTGAGTAAGTCTTCTTGATCGATGTCCAAATAAAGGATTTCATGTAAATAGCATACCAATTGTGTAGCCTATCAAAAAATCTGGTGACTAGAAACTCAACTGAGGAATTGGTCATGGAATGAATCCTCCATGTAAAGTTTTGAATAAAATCATCATTGAAAATCTTGAGGTCTTTAATTCACATTCTACCCATACCCACCAGTCTAATACACTGCTTCCAGGAAACCATGACAAGCTTACTTTCATAAATTGAACCAGTCCAAATAAAATTCTCTATCTTGCCACTCATCTCTTTAACAAGGTCCCTAGGCCATCAATACAATGAGAAAGAGTACACAAAAATTGATGTAATAACAGAATTTACTAGACAAACTCTACCTGCCTAAGACATAGTAATCCCTTTCCAACATGATAATTGATTAGTAATTTTCAAAGCAATTCCCTCTAAGTGTAAAAGTTTCACCCTACCAAAAAAGAGAGGTAGTCCACCATAAGTTAAGGGAAAGTAACCTTGCTTCACACCAAGTCTCTGAGCAACCTTGTTCTACTTCGAAATGTGAATTCCTTCTCCAAAAACAGAAAAGGACTTATTCTAACTAATAACCTGACCTGCAACCTCTTCATAGTGTGAGAAAATGTTATTAATTAAAGATATGGTTTTTCTATCACCCTTAATAAATAGAAAGATATCATCTATATAAAACAAGTGAAAGGGTGAAAAGAAATTCATTCCAGCTCTCATTCATTGATACAAGTTAGTATTAACAGGGCCAGGATGGCACCAACTTAGATAGTCCTCCGCAATGGAAAATAACAATCCAGATAAAGGATCACCCTACCTAAACCCTCTTAGGAACTAGAAGAAACTCCTTGGGGACCTATTAATAAGAATAGAAATTCTGGAACTTTTCAAGATGAAGAAAACCATACCAATAAACCTAGGTGAGAACCCATGCATTTTTAGGATTGAAAAGATGAAATACCACTTTATTGTGTCAAAATATTTTGAAATATCAACCTAAAAGTCCATATTACCATCTTTAACCTTCCTCTTCACAATATTAATACATTCAGAAGCATTGAAAAGGAATTTCAGTATGTTTCTTCCAGGGACAATCCCAAACTGATTTATTGAGATAAGGTCCTTAGAAACGTCACCAATCCTACGAGCCATGATTTTACTAATTACATTTGGTATATAATTTCCAATAGTAAGAGGATTGAAATCCATAATGTCCAAGGAATTCTATTTATTTTGAATTAGTGCAATGAAATTGGAAGTCATCCAAAACGGAATTGAAGAATTGTGAAAGAACTCTCTCATAGCATTTATCACCTCAATCTGAACAATGTCCCAGTAGGACATAAAAAAATTATTGGTGAAGCCATCAGGACCAACAATATTATCCATTTTTAAGGATAAAATGGATTTATGTATTTCCTTCGAACTAGGGACCTCAATTAACCTTTTATTTTGAATATCATCAATTATTGACTCAAATCACTTCATCAGTTTTTCTGAATTCTCTACCCCATAATCTTAACATATCTTTTCAAAGTAGCATGTCACAATATTTTCTTTTTCAATCTCATAATTAAACATGATCCCATAAATTTTTAGAGCATTGAGACTCATGTTAACCTTATTCTCCCTATGCATACAATGAAAGAAATGTGAATTCCTAACTCCCTCATTCAACCACCTAATGTTGAACTGATTATGAGAAAGGTTCTCTTTGAGGGCCAAGAGATTATCTAGGATTTCAGTAGTTTGTATATCATCTTGAGAGGGTGTATCCTGAGACATATTACCTTGCTGGCAAGTGGGAATATGGGATTAAGCCTCTTTAATATCACTATAAAGACTTGAAAATGACTCCTTTCTCTATTATTTTAATCGGGCCTTAATAATCTTCATTTTTCTAGTTAAAATGTGAAAAGGAATTCTTAAAAATATAGTTTTCCATGCCTCCATAATGAATTCCTCATATCCTGGCACAACCAACCACACATTATTGAATTTAAAAGGGAGGGGGTGACCTCAATCTGTTAAAACAGATATCCACCAGAAAAGGGTTATGATCAGAGTAAAGTCTAGGAAGAGTCAAACCAGAAACATCTACCACAACATCTCTCTCAGACACCTGCACAAAGCACCTTTCCCGCTTACTATCCTATCTCCCATTTAAGGTGTAACTTCTCCAAGTTAAATTAGCACCAGATATGTGAAATTCAACTAATCCACATTGATCAATACAATAAGATAATTCATTAGATGAGGCACTAAAAAAATTAGTCCGAGTTTTTTCCTCTTGTGTCAGGGTAGCATTATAATCTCCAAGCAGAATCTAGGTGGTAGACATTCTCTCAGAGGTAGAGACTAGATTTCTCCAAAGGGCTCTTCATCTGGTGTATAAATTGAAAGCATAAAAAAACGTCACAAATATAGAATTGGACTGGAAGTAACATGATACAGTCACCAACTGATGATAATTACAGAAAGAATCAATCATGAAACTATTGTGTTTTAAAACCCACAAGGATTCTATGTCAGTCTCAAATTGATTATTCGTAAAAAAGCAATACCCAAGAACACTCCATTTGAAAGACATCCATCTCTCAAACTTCATTCTCAATTCTGAAATGCCATGTAACATAGTCTTGTTGGTTATAATAATATTCCTAATGGTTTTGACCATGGGAGATTTCCCTAACCCTTATAAATTCCAAAAGAGGACCTTCATTGATTAACATACCGAAGCCTAGTGCAAGGACCATCACAACTTTGTGTTATGAATTTCTCTAGAACTCTATATTCAGTTTCCACAATATCAGTAGGGGAAGATTCAGACCTGTCTTTCCCAGATAAGTAAATAACTATATTACCCCCCATAAGGGTGTTCAATACTTAGAGAGGTGAACCTATTATCTAAATTAGTGGGGATTAACAGCAAGATAGCAGGTAATTTCTTTCAAGAGACCTTAGATGGTGGGACTTGGGAGAAAGCACCTAAAATATTCTCATCATCTTCTTGAATTACATGGGGTTCCTTCAATGAAAGACATTCCTTGCAACCCAAAAGACCAGAAACACTCTCCTTAGGGAGATCAAATACAATCGAATCTTGAGTAGAATCTTCCTGCACTGATTCCTATAATTCTTGACCAGTGCCAGAACCACCAAACATCTCTATTGATGTGTTTCATACCTACTTGGCCCTGACATGACCATCCTCAAGAATAGTAGCCAGGCCAGGAACATCATTTTCTGCAACAATCTGGACATTTTTTATCCCAAAATCATGAGAATGATCTGAAATATCAGAATGTATCATAGTAGTTTCACCATTCTTAGAAACTATAGGGGAAGAAATATCACACCTTACACTAGCATTATTATCCTTATTATCATCTATAAGAGAAGAATTATCACACCTTTAACTAGTATTTTTATCTTTATCAGCATCCATAGGAGCAGAATTTGAACCATCTATATTCACATAAACTTCCATATTAGAAAGACCAAAGCCAGAAGGAGGCACCATTTCCTTGCCAAGCTTCCTCTTGCAACTTCCAGCATCGTGCCCACTAATATTTTAGAAGGTGTATAACTCATTCTTATTACATTCATATATCATATGTGAGGTTAATATTAAATTAACTTTCACCAATTATGAGAATTTAATTTAAAAAAATGTATTCCAAATTTTGAATTTTCATAATTTATAATTTCTAATAAGTCTAACTTAATTTGTGACCAAATGATTAGTGAAAACAGTTAAAATTAATTATAGAAATTAACATAAAAATGAGTTTAATTGGTGGTTAATATTAGAATATAAGGTCTATAAATTACCCAAAACATGTTCAAACCCAATTTTCTGGAAATTTTTATACCATATAACTTTTAATATCGATTTTAGTGCATTATTAGAGGATTTTGGTAGGTAAAAACATGATTTCAAATTAATTTATTCAGAAACATTACAAGTTTCCCAATCACCTAACATATAAAAGGACACCACCTCTCTTCCTTTGTTCAAACCATAAAACTGCTTTGGTTTAGAAAACACCTAACCAAATAAATTATAAATTTCTAGCATCTCATCTTATAAGACATATTTTGGTTATAAATCCAACCAATAAATTCCATTAGTGAAAATAAATAGGAGTTACCCAAAGAAGAGGTAACGTTCTCCCAAGAACGTTTTTGTTTTATTTCTTTCTACACCCATTCAGTTCTTATTATAAAAAGAAGATATAATAAACATTTTTTTATATACAGATCTATTTTTATGTTAATATTATTACCTACAACCACACACACTTCCATCAAATGGGTTATGAAATCCTAATTTGTGTGTACGGTGTATTTCCACCTCATGAAACAATGTTATCATTTTTTACATTAACTCCTCTCATGGTTGGGTAAAATGATGGGTATATAGTTTATATATCATATTTATAACATAATTATACTTCATGATTAATTATATAATATATATAATTTTACACTCAATAAAATTGGATATACAATAACTTCACTCGTGTGTATGATAGACTACTGCCTCACAAAGTGATGTGATTCTTTCTCACAATCGTGTTACATGGAAGGTAATAAGTGTATACAAAATGAATATATGGTATATAAAAGAAATATTTATTATATTTATGACATATTTTACATTTTTTAAGTATAAAATATCATTTTCTTCTTATATTCTCACTAAATGAAAAAGAGATAATGTCATTCATGGACCCATGGACTACCGCATCTTCGAAGAAATGTGATTCATTCTTTCATCCCTATATCATAATAATGATATATATAAGTGTATAAAATTAATTAATATTTTATTTATGATATAATTATAATATTTAAGGATAAAATACTACTTAAATGAATAAAAATTAATTTTTTATTGAGGAATAAAACACTTTTAGGGGATTAAGTGAGAACCTAAACACTGAAAAACCACACAAAATGAGTAAAGCCTCAAAAGACATCACCACTTGGTTCCATAAGAGATAAAAAAAGTGACATGAACCTTATGAAGTAGACAATAATACCATTATTAAAGTCACAGATCATGATTCGGTATTGGGAATCATTAAATCACACAATTGAATTAACCTCTGGTTCGACTCCACATGTAAACATAATTATCCGAGTTCACAAGTACCATCTTTCTAGCCCTAACCCTTGGAGAGAGTGTAACACCCCGAGATTTTATGAAAAATATTCTTTTTAGTTTCATTGATGTCTTCTGTTTTACGCTACACCAAGATTATCTTGCGCTATACACAACACCGTAATAGATTTCTGTTTACGCAACCCTGACTTGGCCTGCATTACAAGCAATCGCGACCTTCCTCGATAGCGTGTGTTGTACGCAATACCGGGTTTCACTAAACAACGAAATATGGTTATAATATTATTATGAACTAGCCGTTATGAATATTATTAACTAATTTTTTAATTTTATAACATTATTATTCATCTTACACATTTTCTAGAACATGGTATATGAACAAAGTAAATTTTTTGGGTAAAATAAGTACTTTTCAAAAAATGCAGTTTTGCCGCCTTTTGATGGCACACCCCCTTTAAATATAGTATTTGAAATGTTTATAAGTTCAATTTGACAAAATATAATTCTTATTTGGAATCAAGAAATAAAAATTTACTTTGGATAAAATTTTCATATTATTCTGGTAACTTTCATATTTTGATGAATAGTAAAAACACGCTATATTTTAATTAAAAACAACTTTTTTTATCGCAATAATTAATATGGATAAATTATAATATTGAATGGTTTTAAAGTATAAATAGAATATATTTTTACCATTTAAGATAATGTATGTCATTAACATTAATTTTCCATTGAATTCATAGGTAAAAACATTTCAATCTTTTGCAATGTTTTAACCTTTAAAACACGTTTTCTTAACAACGAGATTAATTTTAAATTAATTTATTCAACTATTGTGTACTGAATTTAAAAAAAACGGATTCCATATTTGGAATCAGTGGGTCCAAATTATGTTAATAATCTACTTTTTATTTTTGGGCATTATTAATAGTAACTACGGTAAATATTATTTACCATAGTAAAACGTAAATCGGGTAATTAAGGGTAAATATAATATTATAAAATTAACCTAACACTTGTATTAATATAATTGGATGCTTATATTTCTTACTAAGTCATATTTGGGTCGAAATGGAATCCTTTGGAACCCACTTGGAGGTGATTAAGACCTTTAGTTTATTTTATTTAAAAGAAAGTGAAATATGTCTCATTCAAATTTAATAATTAAAGTATTTTTAATATAAGTTTATACAGTATATAAATTTGGTTATAAATAATCATTTTAAAGTTAAATTTTTTTTCTTTATCATGGTAATTTATTTGTAATTTTTAAGAGTTATTTAATTACCTTATTATCTTACACATTAATGATGCAGAAATTATTTATTTAGTGAAAAACTAATAATATAGTTTTTATTGAAATAGTAATACATATAAAAAGGCCTAAATATCTGCACAAAACATATTAGTAGTGTATATATAAACCCTAATCATCCACTGGCCGAAGTTTTGACCATTTGGATCCTTATTAAGGTGATTATTACACTTATAATATTTTATTTTAAATGATTCCAAAGTTGTCACCTTCATAATTTAATAAAGATAACAATTTACATGTTGTTATTTTAAGATGCCAAATTCAAGAAAAATTATTATTATCAAATCCTTGATATTTATCTTCATCAAAAGATTTTATTTTTAATTTTTATGAATCAAATAAGTATATTAAATAATTATACAAAAATGTTGTACAAATTATTTTATTAAGAGATATCCCAAATAAATGGTTTTAAAAATATTAAAATAAATATTATATGAACTATTTAATGTGATCCACGAATTTTCTAGATTAGTTTGACATGTTAGGAATCTATTAAATATTTTAGTTTTAATATATCCTCTGTGTTGATTTTATTTAAATTCAAATAAATGAATAGTTTCAAAATTGACACTATTGTTATTTTATAAACATAACATATTATTTAATTTTTTAAAAATCACAAAAATATTTAAAAATTATAAATTGAAATTTATATAGTCAAAAATGTCATAAAGTATCCAATTATGTAAAATTAACAAAACATAAGTGATTATTTATAACCATTTAAAATTTAGAATTTTATTACCACAAATAAACTTAAATAGATTAAATAAGGATAAATCAAAATGATAAGGTTTAAAATAAGATCAAAACATATCTAAATTTGATTGGTTGATGAGACTACAACCCTATGTCATCTAATCTTCTAATTGAGTCATTTTTGGAGGTTTTTATGTGGGTTTTGAATTTATATTAAACTAATATTTTTGAGGATTCCAAAGGTTCCCCTCTCCTCCCTTATAAAAGGGAACCTCCTCCCTCTCCTCCTCACACCACTTTGAGCCATAAAGCTCGACCAACACCTACCAATTTATCTTCTCCACTTCCCTAGAAACATCCTAGAGGTCCTTGTCTACTTTAAATACCAATATTAGTACCCTAATAGGAGGTTTCAAAGATGTGTATCGAAGAAGAGGAGTTTCGGATATGTACGAAGCATATCAGACCTAAGGTAAGAGATAACTATTAAAATCTCAGTCTTATCCGATATTGTTTATTCATAATTATTTACTGGGGTTATTGTTATCATCCATGTCCATGTATTCTAAAAAATATTCATATATGTTCAACATCGTTTTTACCCATTTTTTACTTTTACAACATGGTATGTAAGGAATCTTTCTTTTGTTTACGTTATGAGGTATTTTTTTGACTTTTCTGACAAAAGTACTAGGAGAATGTTATTTTTAACTTATGCGGGTGAGTGGATTTTTACGGTTTCATAACGCCTCATTTTCATGAAGATTCCTTTACAATATTTCATGATTATATTCAACAAAACCCTTTTTTTAAAATTTTATGGCATTTTGTGAAAAGAAAACGATTTTGAAGAAGAAATGATAATTTCCTCATGAATTCATTTCAAATGTTTTATCAAAACTATTTTCCATCTAAAATTACACTATTTAGTATGTTTATGTTACAAGTATAATATCTCCATTATTTACATGGTTTGATTCTTCTTATGATGAAATGATATCCATTTTTTTATATGGATTATATTATAATGGCATGATGTTTAAGAATCCCATTCTATTACATGTGTTATGCTATGATGTATGATTTATGATTTTGTGGCACACGAAAGAATGGTTTCATTATGAGATGGGTGGGACCTATATCTCCCTCTAATTCATTGGGTAAATATTTATATCTCATGAGATAAACATGGATGGAACGGTAAGTTAATCCGGTTCAGTATTACAGGACTGAAACGAGGAGTGAACTCGATTCAGAAAGGGACTTTTTCCACTAAGATGGTCTTGGCAGCAATGTCTTGGCTACTATGGAAATCATAACATGTGCTGAATGGTTTCCACAATTACATGTTTTTTTCCCATTATATTTTACCATGGTTGATGTTCCATTATGATATATTCCTTAAGTACATCCATGATTTATGTATTTGCTCAAGATTTTGATGTTTAAATTTCATGTTCAAGTTTTTTCTTTGAAATGTTTATGGATTATTTTATGTTCTCTATGTTTTCCCTTACTAAGAATTTGAGCTCACCCTTTATATGTTTTCGTTTCCCCAGGATTTAAAGAAAGGTTTTAGGTAAGAAAACCAAAAGGGGAAGATATTTATGAGAGATGTTGAAGATCTTTCACCACGATTAGAAGATTACGTTCCAAGTTTCCAAACACACTAAACTATTACGGTCCATATGTATCTGTTTTTGTTATGTATCAAGTATTCCGTAAAAGTAATGTAATGTCCATGTACGGCAAGCTTTTGGGTCTCTACAGTTGGTATCAGAGGAAAGGTTTAGTTATCCTTTGGAAACTATGATGCAAAAACTTTAGTGAGATCCCTAGAGATATTTCTAAGGTATGTCTAGGGATGTCCCTAAGGATAAATATACGTATAGGTTATAGTCCTAGAATTATAGTAACGATATTAGAATTAAACCAAAGATGTTAGATATTGAAGGTAATCCCCCTTGATTATGATTTTTTCCTCTCACACAATTCCTTTTGGGTTTTAGAAAATGGCTGGAAATCAGAAGATTCATGATAATGGAGGATATGATGGACAATGGAATGATATTTTCATGAGCAACCAAATGAAATTGGATCTGGAAGTCCCAATATCGTTATTATGCCAAATCAGAAATCTCATAATATGATCAATAATCTCAACTTTGGTAAGTATCCCGACTCATCTAATAAGAGAAATATTGAGTTTTATGATGATCAAAGAGGAAATAAAGTTCAATTCCCCTCATGTAAATCATGTGGGAACAGGCACCAGGGACAATGTTTCAAAGGAACGGGAATATGCTTTGGGTGCGGAAAGGAAGGACCCAAATCCAGTAAGTGCAAAGGAAAAGGTTCAGTTAACACCATGGAGAAGGATAATGGTATTGCTAGGAAATCAACAATGATTAGATGTTTTAAATGTGGAATTTATGGACATTATGCAAACCAATGCCCTAAGGGAAAATCTCATGAAGAGAATCATCATGGCTATATGGGTAGTATTCATATTGGTGATGATGAAGAGACTACAAATGATATGTGAGATAAAAGAATTGTTGAAGCTCGGTCAATGGTTTAAGAAGGTAGTGTAATGATTTTATATTTATCAAGAATAATGTATGGAACTATGGTATAAAGAAAAAAATATAAGGATTGTTACACTATTGCCTTTTCTTGAGTTTTGAAAGTATATGATGAATGGTACCGATAACAATGAAAGGTTATTCAAATATTTTTGTAAGGTAAATGATATGTGCATAATGAAAGGATAAGGAGATAATGGGTTGTCTGAAATTATTAATGAGCTCATGACTGGTATAAGGACAAAGTGATATCATGGATTGAGTATATAGAAATTTTGGGATTTTGGTATGTGTAAAGTGTTAAATTTTGACAGCATTTATGTTTTCACTAAGGGTCAATGGATATTCATTTTCCAGTAGAATACATGATTAAGGTATTCACATGTTTGGAAATTGACCAAAAAGTTTTATCTTATGATATATGGGGGATATATGATGGTATTCACATGCTCGACAGATGACATTTCTAGTAATTGTTTTCTTTATACTATGATCATGGATAGAACTATTTTGGATAATCCTAAAGATTGGAATGAATTATGTTGGACATAAGTCATTATTGTTTAAGGCTAACACTTTTTTTCGATATTATTTATGGAATGTTATAATAATGTAGTTTTAGAAAAAGGACAACCTACAGGTTGGGTGACAACCCGTCGCGTCGGACAAGGTTGCGGGAATCAAACCTACAACCGAAGTGTGACAGGCCTTTATTGCATACCACTAGCCTATAAGAAGTCCTTGGTTAGTATAAATTAGATTTAATTTATTAAGTGGTATGAGATATGAATTATAAGTACATTTTAGGAACCATATACGATTAATCAACTTATGTATATTTAATAACTTTTGTTAACCTTTTGATTAAGACAGATGGAATAACCCGTCATTCTATCACATGATCTGCTAACACTTCACGAATGACAAATTCAACTTCATTTCTTTAAGAGATGAAGTGGAAATTGTTCAATGCGCGAAAAATTGTGAGATTATATCGAAATAAAGTAAGTATTTCTTCTAATACAAATTCTTCAACTTTAGGGAAATGATCTTGAAAACCAAAAATATTGTCCTGGTGCCCTTATATCAGATGAATCAGATGCTACCTTATATCATCACAAATTTATGGCTTTTTTATTATTGGTGTTTTCATAGCCATGTTCTCTACCACTCTCTATCAGAACTTGATGGTTATATTTCTCTTCCATATACATATTTTCACCTATGTTCTCCTACGTGGAAACCCAGTGATGAGTTAATTTGGGTAACCTTTATCTTTCATACTTCACTTCTTAAAATTAGGTTTTCGTATTCCTTTTACGATGTAGGTTTTTACGAACGAAACATTCAAGTAGTAAACAATTTATAACCCCAACGAATTTCGAGGGTGAAATTCATTTTAAGGGGGGTAAAATGTAACACCCCGAGATTTTATGAAAAATATATTTTTTAGTTTCATTGATGTCTTCTCTTGTATGCTACACCAATATTATCTTGTGGTATATGAAACACCATAATAGCTTGCAGTTTATGCAACCCTGACTTGGCTTGCATTACAAGCAATCGCGACCTTCCTCGATAGCGTGTGTTGTACGCAATACCGGGTTTCACTAAACAACGATATATGGTTATAATATTATTATGAACTAGTCTTTATGAATAGTATTAACTAAAATTTGAATTTTATATCATTATTATTCATCTTACATATTTTCTAGAACATGGTATAAGAACAAAGTAAATTTTTTGGGTAAAATAAGTATTTTTAAAAAAATGCAGTTTTGCCGCCTTTTGATGGAGAACCCCCTTTAAATATAGTTTTTGACATGTTTATAAGTTCAATTTGAAAAAATATAATTCTTCTTTGGAATCAAGAAATAAAAATTTACTTTGGATAAAATTTTCATATTATTCTGGTAACTTTCATATTTTGATGAATAATAAAAACACGCTATATTTTAATTAAAAACAACGTTTTTCATCGCAAAAATTTATATGGTTAAATTATAATATTTAATGTTTTTAAAGTAAAAATAGAATATATTTTTACCATTTAATATAATGCATGTCATTAACATTAATTTTGCTTTGAATTCATAGGTAAAAACATTTCAATCATTTGCAATGTTTTAACTTTTCAAACACGTTTTCTTAACAACGGGATTAATTTTAAATTAATTTCTGCATCATTTTTGTATTGAATTTAAAACAATGGATTCCATATTTGGAATCAGTGGGTCCAAATTATGTTAATAAGCTACTTTTTATTTTTGGACATTATGAATAGTAACTATGGTAAATTTTATTTACCATAGTAAAAGGTAAATCGGGTAATTAAGGGTAAATATAATAATATAAAATTACTATAACACTTGTCTTAATATAATTGGATGCTTATATTTCGTCCTAAGGAATATTTGGGTCGAAATGGAATCCATTGGAACCCACTTGGAGGTGATTAAGACCTTTAGTTTATTTTATTTAAAGGAAAGTGAAATATATCTCACTCAACTTTAATAATTAAAGTATTTTTAATATGAGTTTATACAGAATATAAATTAGGTTATAAGTACTCATTTGAAAGATAATTTTGTTTCTTTATCATGGTAATTTATTTATAATTTTTAAGATTTATTTAATTACCTTATTATCTTGTACATTAATGATGCAGAAACTATTTATTTAGTGAAAAATTAATAATATAGTTTTTATTGAAATAGTAAAACATAGAAAAAGGCCCAAAAATCTGCACAAAACATATTAGTAGTGTATATATAAACCCTAATAATCCACTAGCCTAATTTTTGACCAGTTGGATCCTTATTAAGGAGATTATGACACTTATAATATTTTATTTTAAATGATTCCAAAGTTGTCACCTTCATAATTTAATAAAGCTAACAATTTACATGTTATTATTTTAAGATGATAAATTTGAGAAAAAGTATTATTATAAAATCCATGATATTTATCTTCATCAAAGGATTTTATTTTTAATTTTTATGCAACAAATAAGTATATTAAATAATTATAAAAAAACTGTTGTACAAATTATTTTATTAAGAGATATACCAAATAAATGGTTTTAAAAATATTAAAATAAATATTTTATGAACTATTTACTGTGATACACGAATTTTATAAAAAAATTTGACATGTTAGGAATCATTAAAATATTTTAGTTTGAATATATCCTCTTTTTAGATTTTATTTAAATTCAAATAAATGAATAGTGTCAAAATTGACAGTATTGTTATTTTATAAAAATAACATATTATTAAATTGTTTATAAATCACAAAAATATTTAAAAATTATAAATTGAAATTTATATAGTCGAAAATGTCATAAAGTATCCAATTATGGAAAATTAACAACACATAAGTGATTATTTATAACCATTTAAAATTTAGAACTTTATTACCACAAATAAACTTAAATAAATTAAATAAGGATAAATAAAAATGATAAGGTTTAAAATAAGATCAAAACATGTCTAAATTTTACTAGTTGATGAGATTACAAACCTATCTTATCTAGTATTCTAATTGAGTCATTTTTGGAGGTTTTTATGTGGGTTTGAATTTATATTAAACTAATATTTTTTAGGATTCCAAAGGTGCCCCTCTCCTACCTTATAAAAGGACATCTTCTCCCTCTCCTCCTCACACTACTTTGAGCCTTCAAGCTCATCCAACCCCTACCAATTTATCTTCTACACTTCCATAGAAACATTCTAGAGGTCCTTGTCTACTTCAAAGACCAATATTAGTGCCCTAAGAGGAGGTTTCAAAGAGGCGTATCGAAGAAGAGGAGTTTCGGATATGTACGAAGCATATCGGACCTAAGGTAAGGGATAACTATTCCAATCTCGTTATAATCTGTGATTTTTTATTCGTAATTATTTATTGGGGTTTTGTTATCATCCATGTCCTTGTTTTCTAAAAATGTTTTCATATATGTTTAAAGTTCCTTTTACCCATTTTTTACTTTTACTACATGGTATGTAAGGAATCTTTCTTTTGTTTACGTTATGAGGTATTTTTTTTGACTTTTCGGAAAAAAGTATGAGGAGAATGTTATTTTTAACTTATGCGGGTGAGCATATTTTTACGGTTTCATAACGCCTCATTTTCATGAAGATTCCTCTACAATATTGCATGATTATTTTCAACAAAACCCTTTTTTTAAAATTGCATGGAATTTTGTGAAAAGAAAATTATTTTGAAGAAGTAAGGATATTTTCCACAAGAATTCATTTCATGTGTTTTATCAAAACTATTTTCCATCTAAAAAGACATTATTTAATATGTTTATGTTTCAAATATAATGTCACCATTATTTACATGGTTTGATTCTTCTTATGATGAAATGATATCCATTTTTTTATTTGGATTATGTTATGATGGAATGATGTTTAAGAATCCCATTCTATTACATGGGTAATGCTATGATGTATGATTTATGATTTTGTGGAACATGAAATAATGATTTCATTATGAGATGTATGGGACCTATATCTCCCTCCAATTCATTGGGTAAAGATTTATATCTCATGAGATAGACATGGCTAGAACGGTAAGTTAATCTGGTTCAGTATTACAGGACTGAAACGAGGAGTGAACTCGATTCAGAAAGGTACTTTGTCCACTAAGATGGTCTTGACAGCAATGCCTTGGCTACTATGGAAATCATAACATGTGCTGAATGGAATCTACAATTACATGTTTTATTCCCATTATATTTTACCATGGTTGATGTTCCTTATGATATATGACTTACGCACTTCCACGATTTATGTCTTTGCTCAAGATTTTGATGTTTAAATTTCATGTTCAAGTTTTTTTCTTTCAAATGTTTATGGATTGTTTTATGTTCTATATGTTTTCCCTTGCTGAGCATTTGAGCTCACCCTTTATATGTTTTCTTTTCCCCAGGATTTAAAGAAATGTTTTAGGTAAGAAAACCAAAAGGGGAAGATCTTTATGGGAGATGTTGAAGATCTTTCACAACGATTAGAAGATTACGTTCTGAGTTTCCAAAGACACTAAACTATTATGGTCCTTGTGTGTCTGTTTTCTTTATGTATCAAGTATTCCACAAAAGTAATGTAATGTCCATGTACGTCATGTTTTTGGGTATCTACAGTGAGGGTAAGGAAATTGTAAATATTTAGATTAAATTTGCAAAGAGGAGGTCGCGCCTCATATCCAAAACATGATTTCAAATTAGAACATCTAACCTGGTCCTCAGTTTTGGATACCAGCATGGGTGAAACCAAGATGACACTTCTTTACCTTCTTTCTCTACACTTAAGTTGTTCCTCTCACCAGCCTTCCATCACTGGAAATTTCTCTTTGTTACTGTTGAGGCCTCCCTTCATACCCTTGAGATTACCAAATGTATTTCTACTAGAACCACCATCCTTACAAGAAATTTTTGTTTCCATTTTAATTTCCTTATCAAATTCAAGAGTGAGAAAACTTGAATACCTTTCAACTAATGCTTCCCCATGGGGATTCCTATTGAAATTAAAATTTTTGGTCTTTCTCTCTTGGTAAAGAGTGAATAATTCTACATCCACAATGGGTTGTTTTTTTATTATTTTCAAGAGAATAACCATTCACCACTAAATTTTGATGAGACAACACCCCATCTTCTTAGGTATGAGAAGAATGAGATGGCATCCCCAATAGAGGAGGAGTTGAAGAAGTGAACACCTCCAAACGATCAGGAGGGACCTGGAATCCTAGATCAGGCTGGGAAGAGGGAGATTTAGCCTATTGGATTCCCTCTCCATCATGAATAATACCTCTTACATTTGGGACCTGTCAGCTTGAAGATGAACACCCAGTAGCGAGACCCTCTTCCAGGTGATGTATGCCCCGACGTTTGCAATGAAACATTACTCCTGCTTATATATGGCCTACCTTCTTCATGATCATAAAATTATTTAATTTTTCATAATCATCATTCATTATTTTTTAAGAGTATAATTAATTTAAAAATATGATAATCATTTCTTTATTATTATTCTTTTTTGAATAAATAATGACCTATTTGACCATAGTCAACCTACCAAAGTCATTTTTGACACATAAGATGAATATGGTAAAAACATATTATGTAAAATTAATTTATTAAGTAATTACATATAAAATAGTAATAATTGAAATAAATTCATTAATTAAAATAATTTTATTATTCAGGAAGATAAAGACAATCCTGACAAGTCAGTCTCTATGTAATTCACTTACTCTCAATTTCCTTTCATTGATGCTTTTTAGGATGTTATGAACCTATATTATTTTATAAGGTGTATATACAACCCCTTTGACATGTAATACCATGAAATTATCTATTATAATAATATTAAATGTTTATAAATGTTATTTATTAATGGGGTTTATGATAAATGTGTTCCCCAAGGGATAAGGGACTTTTAATTTAAAAAGAACTATCTTTTAATTTTTTCCTTCCAACTATTTCTCTTCCATGTCCATGTTATTAAAATGGTTTCATTAATTTTTTATATGGTAATAAAATATTTATTAAATAAATTTTATGTATCTTTAATTTATTTCAATGGTTTTCAAAAATGAATTATTTTACATGTTCTATATAGAAAATTTTGATTGATGAAAAAAAATATGTTCTATTTTTAACATACAAGGAGACAATTAAATTCCCAACATTGTGATCATTATTTTATTTATACGTTCCATTGATTTATTTTATGTTTTATTCAAATAAAATCCTTTTACCTTTTTTAGTTATTTTGGTATAGGAAATGGATTTTTAAAAGAAAATGTCATTTTTATATCCAAAAGATTTTTTTATTAGTTTAGAAGCTTTTTTCAGAAGTGGAACCATGAAAATAATCTTTTTCATATCATGCTATATGATAATTCTACATAAGAAATGGGCGTGACCTTATAGTATCAGGTGAGCCTGTAATAGGTTATGTGAAGGGGTGGTCCAGATAGCGATGGTTGAGCATGTTACATTATAATGGGCCAGCCCAGATAGCACTCCAATGCATTGGGAAATTATTATAATTTAATTCATTGATATGGTTGTTCCAATTAAATGTTTTTAGAAATGTTTTTATGAATATGATGTTTTAGTCACCCAAAATGGGTTTTAATGATTTTCTTTAAAAATTTTGTTTTTTTTCAATTGAAAAAGGTTTATTTGATATGATCAAAGAACATTGAAAAGAATGGTAAACATTCTATGAGATTTCACGTTTTTATAGGAATAAAGGTATTTATTTTTTTATGTCCCTTGATGAGTTTTTTTATTCTCAAACCACTTTTTTAAAAAAAACTCATGATTTAAGGATGGATAAGGGAATGTGAGAAGTTATGTTGAATTTTGTGAATATTATCCATGTAAAAAATCATACATTATTTTAAAAAATTTACATTATTGAAAAATGGATAGTAATCGGATGTATAATCATCGTATTATTTGGGTTTTTAATGTATGAGTCATGAACTAATTATCTAAAAATATAAACCTAAAAATATCATCAAATTGAAGATAATGAATTCATGAAATATAACTAATGATTTTGTATTATTTACATCTGGTTCCTTATAGTTGGTATCATAGGTCAATTTATATAACTTCAGTGGTTATGTTAATGTTAACAACATTCCCTTGAAAGGTTTTTCAATATGGTTAAGTTAAAATTATATATCCACTGAATATTACTATTTTTCTTCACCCAAACTATTTAGGTTCAAAATGGATTTCCATATAGGAAACATGGAAGCTATAGTTGGAAGGAATCAAGATGAAAATATCTTTCCAAGTAAACATCCTGAGATTTTTGAAATATAAAAATAATAGTTCCATGCAGTGATGGATAATTTTAAACAAGTTATAAATTATGTTGGTATCCATTAAAGAGAGGAACCTGATATACTAAGAAGTAAAATATATTTTATAGAGAATTTCATAAGGTGACATCCCCCATTACTAAGTGGACCATCTAACCTTGTGGTAGCCAAGTGATGGATCGATGATATGGAAAGGTTATTTGTAGTCAAGGGAACTTAAAAACATCAAAAGGAAACTCTTTTTTTAATGTAAATATAATCGATAGTAGTATATGGTGAAGAATACGAGAGAAAAATATAATCATGATTCCATGGAATGAGATACATTTAATGATATTTTCCTTTAGAAATTTTTCTAAATGGTTTTTTGACTCCATACGAAATAACAATTATTGGAATTGGGGAATAAATATGAATATTATGTAGATATATATGAAGAAAATATCAAAATATTTATAATGACCTAGAATTTTTTAATGATAATTATTTTCTGAAAATGTGTGTTACATTATATTATACAAAACAAAATAATATATCTTTAATAATAAAGTGAATATAAAGAGAAATGTGACCATTTAGATTCAGATGTTATATTAATGTTGTTCAATTAGGACCTTTGGTCATTATTAATGTTGGTAACTATATTCTTGATAATAATTTTAATGTTATAATTTGGTTTACAAGTAAAATTTTCCAAACCATAATTGATATAGAAAGACGAGTCGATGGCCTCAACCAGTACAGTAGTGTCATTTGAATCTCATCTATCGAAACCTTGTAGTGAGGTATAATAATTGGGGTTCTCCCTTGACCATTCCCAAGATGAGCTTCAACAGGTGAAGCTTGAACGAAATCACCTACAGGAGAAGTTCAAGTTAGTGGAGATTACCACCCGATTAATGTTAGCTGAGGAACTCCACAAATCTTACACCATTGGAAACCTTAATCATAGAGAGTATGTGTGTGTAATAATGATTTAGGTGTCTCTGTTTTAGTTAATTAACTTTAATTCCTTTGTATAAATAATTTTTTTCCATCATTTCTATTTTTATGTATAGTTTTCCTTAAATATAAATAATTTGATAAATTAAATTTTTTGACACAAATTATACTTTTTAAAAATGATTTATATATTTTATAATAAAAATAGGTATTAGATAAAATTTATTTTAGTGAAATAGTATAATATACACTCTTTTATTTGAATATAAATGATAAAATATTTTTAAAATTTTTATGTGTCATAAATTTTACTATGCATTTTCAATCTGCTATTATTTTTAATAAATATATATTTTTAAATTTAAAAGCTATAATTATAATATTTATAGATTAATTATAATGAAATAAATATTATTTTTTAATTCCTCACATAAAAATAAGCTCATGGTGAATTTATGATAATTTTCTAATTTTTTCATGAATAGTAAAAATATGGTTTGAATTTTTTTGTATGTTTAATGACATCATTGTTATTTCATAATGATGTAATAACTAATTAACCAAAATCAAAAACCTAAAATATTTTATTTTATTTATATTAAGTTTTTCAATATATTTTAATCAATTTCCAAACCAATAATCTACTTTCCAAAGTCTAAAATTGAAACTTTAATAATTAAAACCTTATTTTTGTGTAAACATTACTTTTCCATGCCAAAAGAAGGAGTAGAAAATGATGATAGACTCTTGTGTATTAAAATAACATAAAATATGACCTAATTTTGCAAAAATATTGGAAAATACCATGGGTATTCCCATAGTTTTCTATTTTCCAGAACCTAGGTTTCCAAGGAATATATTTGGAAATTAATAAAAAAATCCTCCACTCTTGCTATAAATACCCAACCATTTCTCCCTTTCCATTCACTCGGATTCTATCATACATTAATTTGTGATTGTTCTACATACCATGGATTCCTAGCATGGTTTTTTCAATCCCACATGGTCCCAATCCTCAATTTTTAGGAGTTACTTTTAAAGGTAAGAGATATCCTTTTTTTCTCTTCGTTTCAAGAAAGTCTTTTTATAAATTTTTTATGAATGATATAGTAACTCTATATTATTTAACGTTTATTAAATAACTTACTACCAAGTTATATTTTCCCAATCGGATAACCATATCCCCTCTCTTTTTTCCTTTTTATAAAACCACATTTTATACCCATTATGTTGCCGAATTTACTTCTCAAAATTTCTCTCCTCTCCAAAAGAAATGATCTTTTATTTTATTTTTGTAAGTACCTAATACTATTTATTATCCAGGTTTATTCACTAATTTTTAAAAATTATTTATTTTATGTGGGGATGACATACATAAAACCCATATTCCTTTTCTTGGGCCTAAAATGATAAAATGATCGTGTTTTTATGCACTTGTGAAACACCATGATTTTAATATAAAACATGTTTCTTTTTTTATAAATGAGTTATTTATGAAATTTTTAATTAAGATCTATGTGGATCACATTAAAATTAATAAATATTATGGGTGTGCCTTTATAGCACTCCAATGCATTGTGTAAATATTTTAATCTCTATAGATGATATGTTATACGACACCTTGGTGAATAACCTTGGTAATTTTTACTACACCTTAGTGATTAACCATGGTGATACTCTTTTGAATGTAGAAATTAAATATTTAATCCAGATTTAAAAGTTATAATTCATGTTATTTTATTAATGATATGTCTTAATTTCTCTTGGTCATTCCATAATGATTTTCCTCATGTTTATATTGATATTCCTCAATATCACATCTAAATTATTTCCAATTAGTTTCCCTTATTGGTCCTTATGGTCACCCTTTAATTTGATGTATATCCTAGGTTATGAGATGTAGTAAAATTACTTAGTATGAACCAATAATAAAGCCTTCCAAGAATTTAGAAGAATGTTTTAAGTTTTCAAGTATTATGTACCTTATTTCCAAGAAACTAAACTTTAAAATATCCTATATTTTGTACAATATAATAAAATTTTATGTAATAAAAAAAAAAGAATTCCTTAGTTGGTATCAAATTTTAGTTTAGCTATTTTTTGAGATTAGGATTTAAAATCCATAGGAATAAACCTTGAGAAAAGTTTAAATATCAGAATACATCATGGTATTTTGGTGAAGTATTAAATAAGTGGTTTATAAGAAAATTAATCCATGTATGGATTCAAATAAGAGGAAGTGGCTCTCAAAAAGATATATACTCGGGTAACACCCAAAAAAACTTTTATCTATAATCAAATGGGAAATGGTGCGTGACAATGGGACTTTATGCACTCTAGTTTTGACATTCCTAGGGGATATTTTTGGTTAATCACAATCTTTTTTATGAACCATTATGAAGGATTTATAGAAAATGTAATTTTTGTTAACGAATAGTATATTAAAGCTTGATGTTTCAAAACATAAAATTTATTTAGATTTATAATATTATTAATTGAAACATGTTTCTCATTATGTTTTTATTATTTTAGAAAATAGCATGAAATATGAGGAATTTTATAAATGGTGAGCCCAAGAGACCATGCATTGACGGCCCTCTAATAAAAGAAGGAATGGATAATTTCATTAGAATGATGATTGAAATAACTCAAGTTATATAAAATAACATGAATCATGATGATATAATGAATTCAACTTAAAGGAAAAAACATTTTCGTTGAATCCTATATTCATCAACGACCACCTTCGTTTAGTGGATATACAAAACCATTTTTTGTTGAACAATGGATAAGATCTATAGAAAATAACTTTTCTCTACTGTATTGTTTGGAAAAATATAAAGACACCATGGCTCCAAAACACTTAGAGGTAGAAGATTATTAGTGGTGTAATCTTATTTAAAAAATGAATCCAAGATGAGATATTTATGTTATGGAGTGGTAATTGTCCAAGGAATCATTTTTCAATAAATATATACCTAGTTTTATGTGAACAAAAATAGATAAATAATTCCTATAGCTGAAGAGGAAGAAAAAATAATATGTGGGAAGATATGAGATGAACTTTACAAGTCATTCTTGTTGCACATATAGCCTTTTCATGGATACTAATGGAAAGTTTGATAGAGTCTTTAATGGACTAAGATAATATATACGGAAGAATCTATCCAATCGATACTATGAAAACTATATAGAGATATCATGAAGTGTTATGAAGGATGAACTGGAGTTCAAAGAGACTCATTGGTACCATAGATCGATTGAAAAAAAGAGATCTATGGATCCAAACTTTTGGAGAAACTTTAATCATAGATGAGGAGGAAATAAATTAAAACTTTCAACATATACCAAATGTGGGAAGAGGCATTTGGGGAACTGATTTCTTTGGAGTGTGAAATGTTACACTTAGGGAATAGATGGCCATATTTCTCGAAACTATTGTATTGAGGTGAAGAATCAACTTCTCAACACTAACTAAAAAGGGAATATGGTGTGGTCCCATCCTAAAATCCAATTTTTCAATTGTGGATAGCTTAGGAACTTTTACAATCACTATCCAAATTAGAATATAATAGAGTGTAATCACCGTAAACCTTAACATAGGACAATAGAGCATGTTTGATATTTTTTTATCACAATGGATTAAGTTGAAGCTCTAAATGATGTGGTGGAAGGTACTATCATTTCTATATAAAATCTAGAAAGTACTTTTTTATTTAGGTTCAATACATTCCTCTATTTCTTCTATGTTTTAAATAATATATAATCAATCCATAAACTAATAAAAGTATATTTATGATTCAATAAACCTTGAGGGATTATCGAATAATATACAGTGTATATAAACTATAGTATTCACTTTGGAGAGAACTATCTTATTTTATATCTAGTATTCATTCTAATGCTGGAATTCAAAATTATACTAAGGATGGAATGGCTCTCAAAGTATAATTTTAATATAAAATAAATAATAAAGGAAATATAATTATTCTTGAATGGAAAACCTATTTTTATTTCAAAGGAGGGATGTCTCAACTTTATATTTGTCTAGAAGCACATCCCATTTCCTTCTTTATGGAAATGATCAGTGAAAATGAATAATGAAATGAAAGTGTAAGAATAGTAAATGCCCCCAACATTCTAGAATAATTTGACATATTTACTGAGTAGTTACCTAGACCTCCCATGGACGGAGAGTTAGTGTTATCAATTGAACATATGAATGGATCCAAGACAATATATAATTCCCCATATATATTGGAAAATGTAGAGCTGGTTAAATTAACGAAACAACACCAAGTTGTTTTAGAGAAGGTATTTATCTTACCAATTTTATCCCCTTCGGGATAACTTTTTCTCTTTGTGATAAGGAATTATGGATCAATGTAGCTTTTCACTTATTATAGATAAATTAATAGGATCACATTGAAGAACAAGTACCCTCTCCCAAGTACTGATGATTTATTTCACCGACTTCATAGGGTCCAATTCTTCTAAAAGATTGATTTTTGATTTGGTTATCATCAATTAGTGTTAGGAAAGAATATATTCTAAATAAACCCATCCATTCAAGATATATTCATTATTAATTTTTCATTATTACCTTCTTATTTATTAAAACTCCTCCCATATTTATGTATTTGATGAATAAAGACTTTTAATACTACCTTAATAGCTATTTGGTGGGTTTTTTGATGATATTATGATATATTACAAAATTTATGATGATAATAAGGATCATATAATGGTTATATTGAAAACATTGAGGGGGAAGATTATATTTGTAATGTTAATTAAATTTACATTTTGGCTAAAACAAGGTGCTTTCTTGGGGAACATTGTAAACAATGAAGGAATATTAGTTTACCATTCCAATATAATAGTTGTGGAGGAGTGGCCTCATCTTACAATATTAACTAATATTCATACTTTTCTTGTTTAATCATGATATTATTGGAGGTTTTTTAAAAAACATTCATGTGTTTTTAATCCACTAACCATGTTAACACGAAGGTGGGCTACGTTCATCTCGATAAAGGAGTGTGAATAATTTTTCCAAGAGTCGAAGAAGATATTGGTTACTAGACTTATGGTAACAATACCCTCAATCGGAGAAGTATTATTTATTTTTGGCAACATGTCTCTAAAATGGATTGGGAGATTACTGACGAAAAATTACAAGGTCATTTCTTAAGCGTCTCAACAGTTGAATGCTCATGATAAGAATTATACAACACTTGAAATGGACTTAGCTGTGGTTATTTTTGATCTAAAATGATGGAGCCACAATTTTTATGGGGATAAATATGATATACACACAAAACACACAAACTTGAAGTATATTTTCTATAAAATGAATTAATCATGAGATAGAGAAGATGGTTTGAACTTCTTAAAGACAGTGATTGCTCAACTCATTATCATATCAGGAGAGAAAAAATTTCCTTGATTAATTAAGTAGGAAAGACCCTATTGTGATGGTAATGCTGAGGAGTCAAGGATATCCTTTGATCAAGGACCTAGTAGATTTGGACATGGGAATCATAAGTGAAGAGAAATCATAAACCCTATCTCAAATGATTTCTCAACCATCATTACTAGAGAATATCAATAAATATCAAAGAGAATATCCTTTGTTACAGAAGATGGTAGAGGATATGAAGAATGGAAAGTTTCTTGAGTTCAATATTGATCAAGAAGGAGTATTGAAATTTCATACAAGACTATATATTCCATCTATTCCATAAATAAAGAATGTGTTGTTGGGTAAAGATCGTGGGTCTACTATCTCTATAAATACTAGATGCATGAAATCGTATAAAGAATTTCATGATCATTATTGGTGGGATAACATGAAAATGGATTTTTATGAATACAATACAAGGTTCTTGGTGTGTCAATAAGTGAAGGCAGAGAGAAAAATTCTTAAAGGGATATTACAACTACTACCCATACAAAAAAATAAGTGAGATAATATCACTATAAAAATTTACATTGGTCTCCTAAAAATATCCAAAGGACATAATGTGATAAGGGTTATAGTGAATCGTCTCACCAAGGCTACCCATTTTGTTTCTATTCTGGAATATTTATCTCTTGACCAACTTGGAAATATTTACATAAAGTAATTGGTGAGTTAGTATGGCATGCCACTTTCTATGATTTCTGATTATGATCCAAGGTTCACATAAAAATTATAGATAATTCTTCAACATGATCTGAATACTAAATTGAATTTCAAAATGGATTATCAACCCCAAACTATTGTCAAATATTAAAGGACTATTCAGACACTTTAGGACATACTACAAACATGCTCAGTATAATTCAAATGTGGATAGGATCAACATATCCCACTGGTTGAGTTGTCATACAATAAAAGCTTCAATTTGAGTATTCAAATGGCACCCTATGAAGATATATTTGGGAAGTGATGTAAATACCCTTCTTATTGGGATAAAGTTAGTGAGAGATAGATTTTTGGGCCTGCTCTTGTGCAAAAGATGAAAAAAAAGATTCATGTTATCCAAAAACAAATAAAGGCTACTCGGTATCAGTAGAATATCTATACTAACAACCTTAAAAGGGACATGGTGTTTGGTGTTGGTGTAAAATTTTTCATTCAAATATCTCCTTTTAATAGATTCATGTGGTTTGGGAAAAAATTTAAGCTTAACCCCAGCTAAATCGGCCCCTATGAAATCCTTGATCTCATAAGATCATTGGACCATCATCTAGAACAACCACCAAATCTAGATCATGTTCATGATGTATTCCATGTATCTATCTTGAGAAAGTACATGCCTAACTATTAACATTTTCTATGTCTGAAAGTTTAGTTACTAGAACATGACCTCTCTTATGAGGAGATGCAGGTGCAGATCTTGGACTAAAGATACAAGGTTCTACACAACAAGACCACCCACCTCGTCAAAGTTTTATGGATGAACCATAAATATATAGAAGTGACAAGGAATCCAGAGGAGGCAATGAGTAATAAGTATCCACAACATTACTCAACTGAGAGAATGATTTAAAAATTTTGGGTCAAAACTTCATAATGGTAGAAGAATGTAACAATCCATACATTTTGAATGACAATTTTTTTCAAGGAAATGTTAATTATATTATATTATACATATATATAATTATGTTAATATAAAGTGAAATGTGACCATCAATATTCAATTTTTATTTGATTTTTAGTCAATTATAACCATTGTTCAATATGAAGATTGGGAACTATACTCTTGATATTAATTTTAGAGTTATAATTTGGGTATATAATTAAAATTAGATAGCCAATAATTGATACTGAAAGAATATTTTATGGCCTCAACCAGTAGATTTGTATCATTTTAATCTCATCTATCAAAACTTGGGAGGGAGGTATCATTACTGGGGTTCTTCCTTGACCAATCCCAAGATGATCATAAATAAGTTAATCTTTAACAAAATCTTTTATGGGAAAAGTTTAGGTTAGTAGAGATTTCCACTCAGTCAACGTTAGTTGAGGCACCCCATAAAACTACTACAATTTTACACCTTACTCTTAGGAAATATTAAGGTGTAATAATGGTTTACATGTCTTATGCTTAATTACCTAAAGTGTATCCACTTTATATAAATAAATAAAATTCAATCAAATCCATTTTTATGTATAGTTCTTAAATATGATGAATTTGGTAAATTATTTTTTTCCGATAGAAATTTTACTTTTCAGAAAATATGTAAATATATTATAATAAATTATGGTATTTAATAATACTTATTTAAGTGTAATTTTATGATAGAAACACATTCATTTAAATATAATTGTTAAAATAATTTTATTGTTTTTAGTTGTGAGAAATTTTACTATAAATATTCAATCCAGTATTATTTTTAATAAATAAGGATTTTTATAATTAAAGGTTAGAGTTATCATATATAGAGGATTATTTTGATGAAATAAATATATTTTTTTAAATTATCATGTTGAAATTAGGTTACGATGAATTTATGAGGATTTTCTAAAATACATTATTTTTTATGAGTGGAAAAAATACAGTTTGAGTTTTTCAGTATGTTTAATAAATCATAATTACTTCATAATGATGTAATAAATAATTAACCAAAATCATTGACCTAAAATGTGTTATTTTTTAAATATAAAGTACTATATCATATTTTAATGAATTTCTAAACCTATAATTTACTTTCCAAAGTCTAAAATGAAACTTTAACATTAAAAACATTATTTTTGTGTAAACTTTACTTTTCCATTCCATAAGAAGTAATAAATATAATGATCAACTACTGTGGACTAGAATAAAAAAATCTTACCAAGGTGTCAAAAACCTTGAGAAAATAACATGGTAAATCCCATGGTATTGAGTTTTCTATAACCCAAGTTTCCAAGGCATATATTTGGAAATTAATTAAGGAATCTTCCACTTCTTCTATAAATACCCACCCATTTCAACTTTTACACTCACTCAAAATCCATAATTCATTAATCTATGGTATTTTTACCCCCACTAAGTCCTCCAAATGTGTCCTCAATCCCCCAAGGTCTTGATCCTCAGTTTTGAGGAGTTACTTTTTAAGGTAAGGGAAATGTCATTCTTCTCTCATCATTTCAAGAACCTATTTTTGTATATGTCTTTTGAATGTTATGGTAAATATAAAATATTTCCTTATAATTCAATACCTTAGTGAAAAATTATATTTTATAAATTGGAAAACCATATCCCCTATCTTTTTCCCATTTTCTAAAAACCCATTTTATACCATTTATGCTGTCGAATTTTCTTCTCAAAATTTCTCTCTTCTACTCGAGAAATTTTCTTTTATTTTATTTTTGTAAATAACAAATCATAATTATTTTCCAGTGGTATTAAAAATATTTAAAAATTATTTATTATATTTTTTAATAATATATTTAAAATTATCATTCCTTTTGTGTGGGCTGAAAATGAAAAAATGATCATGTTTTAAAGAACTTTTGAAACTCCATGATTTTAATATGAAACCCATTTCATTTATTATTTAAAGGTTATTTTTGAAATGTTTGATTATGATCTATATTTATATCATGAAAATTTTTACATGTTATGGATAAACCCTTATAGCGCTCCAATGCATTGGGTGAAGAATTTAAGCTTTAGAGATGACATGTTATACAGTACCTTGGTGTGTAACCTTGGTAATATTTACGACACCTTGGTGATTAAACTTACTAATATGCTTATGAATGTATAAATTAAAATTTTATCCACATTACCAAGTCATTATTCATGTTTATTTATATATTATATTCCTTATATTCTCTTATCCAGGTCGTAATTATTTTCCTCCTATTCTTATTGATATTCTTGCAGATCACATGTAAATTGTTTCCCCTTACTTTACCTTACTAAGCCTAATTCTCACCCTTTCCTTTGATGTATTTGCCCATGTTATGAGATGTAGTAAAATTACATAGGACTAACCAATTAATAATAACGTTATGTTATTTATAATAATTTTTTATGTTTTCAATTATTATGTATCTTATTTATAAGAAAATTAACATTAAAATATCCTCTATTTTGTACAATGTAATCAAAGTTTTATGTAATAAAAAGGTAGGATGGCTTAATATTTTCCAATTATGTGTCATATATTATTTGGGACACTAATTGTAAAATTTAATGTTTTTAATCAGGTTTGAAACCTAGTTTACAAATATCATTGGTCGCATGAGAATTTAAAATTTATGTGAAATTAGTTCATTGTGATGTGAATTTTGATATAGAGTTTGATGAAACATGCATTCCTTTTGATGAAAACAGTAAGAAAAGGTAAAAGTGGCATAAAAAATAGAAGAAATGGGATAATATTTATAGATGAAACCCCCGCCCCCAATGTTCTAATTGTGGAAACGAAACATTTCAATTAATGATTGATGAGATATGGGAAGTGTTTATGGTGTGGTAAGTTTGGTCACAGGGCTCGTGACTGTAAATAAATGAATATGATCAACCAAATAATGAGGTAACCAATATATATCCAATTTTGATGTGTTTTAGGTTCACTGATCTAGTTCATTGTGCTAATTTATGTCCAAAGTTAGTTACATGGTTTGGAAATCATTATGACCAAAGATAGAAATGTGTATCAATGTCATTTTATTATATTATAGTTGATGTTGGGCCATCAAATGGAGTGGTGAAAGATATATTATTGATTTATTCAAATTATTCCAAATCCCCGTATGACTCTTATATTCATATTAATTATTTTTTGAGAAATTTGATTTTAAATTGGAAATATCACATCATGAATGTATGATATATCTTTTATGAAAACTATAGGTGGAAGTATTAAATAAATGAATATTTATAGGAACCCTCATATTGTTTTAATTTGGAAGGTCCTTCCTAATTTTCTTTTAAAATATCCACATAATTGTTTAACATAATTATTAATGTGGATTTTCATTCATTTTATCATGATATGATTGATTTTAGAGATAAAAAAGTTGTGTTCAGAGTTTTCATGCCTTTGAAAGCTTACTAAAAAGCTATGAAATTGATTAGACCCTGTAGTGAAAGTTACATAGATCATGTATTTGAAAATACTAAAACTATCCAATTTATGGATGTGCCAATATTTGATTAATAAATTGATGTATTTCCTAATTATTTTTCGAGTGTTATTCATAATCGGGTGGTTGAGTTTAATGTTGACATAGTATCTGATGCTAATCATATTTCAAAATCAACATATCAAAAACCTTAAGTGCGACTTTTAGAATTGAAAATCAAATTGCATGAGTTATTAGATAATAGATTCATTCTTCCTATCACATCACTATGGGGTGATCCTATTTTTTTATTAAAAATAATGATGGTTCAATGAGACATTATATTGATTATGAATCCTTGAATAATAATCATATGCCTCATATTAAGTATTTTTTTAATCTAAACCAGGGATTATAAAATTTCTCATAGGTTGACCTGAGGTCAAGGTATCATCAATTGAACATGAAGGAAGAAGACATTCCAGAGACTGTATTTCAAACTAGATATAGAAACTATGAGATTGTAGTTAGGCCTTTTGGGTTGTCTAATACCCCTACTATATTTATGGACATCATGAATAGAGTTTGTCAGGATACATTGTAAAATTTTCTGGTTTTGTTTTTTTGATGAAATTATGGTATATTCGAAAATTCAATTGGATCATGAAAGACATCTTAGGATTATTTTTCAATCCTTTAAAGAAATGATACTATTTGGTAAATTTAGATAGTGTGAATTTTGGTTGTAAAATATTTATTTCAAAGGATATATTGTTTCTTAATATGGAATAACTCTTTACCCTAATAATACAAATGTTTATGAAGAATTTATAAGACCCAAAAATGTCATAGAGATTTGTAGTTTTCTTGGATTAGTGGGTTACTATTGGCGTTTTTATTGGAAAAAAATTCTCTACTTTATTGACCAATAATAATGTAAACATGAAAATAAGTTTAATTTATCTAAAAAAATAATGCGATGGTTGATTTCAAAAACTCAAAAGAAGATTGGTGAATTCTATGATTTTTCCCATGCGTTCAAAGATGGTGAATTGTTCCTCTAAAGTGATGCTTCATTGAGAGTACTTGGATGATCCCTAATGAATAATGATCAAGTAATTTCTTATTCTACACATTAGTTTAAAAATCACGAGTAAAATTACCCTACACTTGATTTGTAATTAGATAATGTGGTTTTTGTTTTAATAATTTTGGGGAATCATTTGAATGGAGTAAAGTGTGAAATATATACTGATGACAAATGATTTATGTATATATTCAATTAGAATAAAATGAACATGATATAGATAAAATGGATAGATCTGATCAAGGATTATAATTTCATGATTAATTATCATATTAGAAAATAAAACAAAGTGTCTAATGCTTTTAGTTGAGAAAATAATTCTACATTAACTATGTTCTATTTTGAATTTGACACTTTGGTTAATGATTTGATAAATTTTGTTCTAGAAGTTGTGGATGAAGGGACATCCTCTGTTTTGTTTCAGTTATCAGTGTAGTCAAAATTTCTTTAAGTAATTAAGGAATATCATAAGGAAGATAGATCTTTATAGGAAAATATAGAATTTGTTAAGAAGGGTAAGTTTCCTGATTAGAATATTAAATAATAAGGTGTTTTATGATTTGGAAAAAATACTATGCGTGCATTGTGATTCCAGGTTTAAGAGAGGATTATTGAGGGACTCTCATGGTTTAATATTTTACATTAATTCGGGAAGCACTATGATGTATATAGACCTTCAATAGTATTAATAGTGGGATGGAATGAAAAGATACATTGCTAAATTTATAATGAATTTTTTCAATATTCAGCAGGTTAAATATGAATGAAAACTACCAAAGGGAATGATTCAAACTTTTACTATATTGGAAAGGAAATGAGAAATATATATCCATCAAATTTGTCTTGGTATTTAAATGGATATTAATAGAGAATAATTTAATTTGGGTTATTATTGATTTATTTACAAAATATTCCGATTTCCTTAAAATTTGATATTGAATGTATTTAGAATATATTTATTTAATATATCTAAAGAATATTTTCATGTTATATAGAGTGGCTCCCTCAATTGTATCAGACTGTGCTCTCAGAATCACATCAAATTTTTTAAAAGGTATTGAGAAGTCATTGGGTATTGAATAAAATTTAACAATATATTTTCATCCTCAATCTAATGGACAGTCTAAGAAGATGATTTAGACCATTTAAAACATTAATTATTCATGTTAAATGTATTTGTATGGATTTTGGGATCAACATCATCCTTTGGTTGAGTTTTTTTTAAATATTTTTCATTCCATTTCAAATATGGAACCATTTGAAGCATTAAATAGAAATCTTTGTCAAAAACTAGATTTTTGGGATAAATTAGGAGAAATTAAGTTAATTAAAACATATTTGGTGTTGGAAAGGTATTATAATGTGTATTTGATTTCAAAATTTATGATAATTCGTTATAGGATGAAGAAAAGTTTTGTGGATAACTAGAGGAAAGATATTTATTTTGAGGTAAGTGATCTTGTATTTATCAAAGTTTCACCTTAGAAAAGTATTCCATGTTTCACTAAAAATATATATCTAAGTATGTGATTCATTAGAGAATATGGAATACTAGATAATTTTGGATATTTTTCATACTAAGTGGATTTACCCTATATTTATCTCTCGTACACAATATATTTCTTGTTTTAATGGTAAGGGAAAATGCGTTAGTTTCCTATCATGTTTTGATCCATGAAGTAGGTTAGTTTGAAGAAATTATTTATTATGAGGAATAGAATGTTTATATTCTTGACAGTAAAGAGAATGTTTTGTGGAACAAGGTGATTCACCAGGTTTTGTTTTTATAGAAAACTCGTATGGTGTAACATGCATGATAGAAATGTGAAAAAACCCAGAGAATGATAGAATAAAACAATTTTATATTTAATAATATAAATTATATAGTCAAATTACTTGTAAAAATATGAAATATTTTTTTAAATCATAAAGGAAATAATTTGACTAATCTCTTTTCTTATATGGTTTTATTTAAATGGTTAATTTCTAAATTTTAAAAATTTTATTTGATAAAATTAATATAATTTGTTTAAAATCAGAATATAAAAAATTAATTTGGTTGAAATTTCGGGATTTTTTGGAAATTATTGATTTTTTAGTGAATAGTGAAAAACAATGATTTTTTAAGTCATTTATTTTTAATAAATTAAGTAATTTAAAATTTTCAATATGTTTCAAATATATTTTTAAGTATCATAGGTATTATTTATTAATATTTAATCCACTTAATTCAATTATATTCAAATTTATCTTGGTTTTTTGTATAAGTTTGTTTTTGGGTTTGAAAATGGGTTTTTATAAAAGCTATTTAAAAATGCATAATGACTCCTTTTAAATTAATTAAAAAAATGCATAATGGGGAATGTTTCAAATGAAATTTATAGAATATATATAAGTTTATATTAATTTAGTTTCATATGTTTATTACTTTTATTTATAGTGTAAATATAGAATCATCTTTTTTTAAAAAAATACTCTTTATAAAAACAAGTTGTCTCACCACATCTGCTGTATTAATAGGACATTAAAATTCTAAAATTATATCAATGAAATTTTTAAATATAGATTATATATATTTAATATTCATAATTTATAATCTTATGTAAGGCCAAATTAATTTTTTACCATAATTATTTGTTCAAACAGTTAAAATTAATCACAGGGATTAAGGGAAAAACAAGTTTACCTAGTTGTAAATTGTAAAATATAAGTTCTGAAAATGACCCAAAACTTTTCAGACATTCATTTTATGGAAATATTTAAACCTTTTCTATTATATGATCTATATTTTTCATTTTGGGATCATTTTTTTGTTAAAAACATGTGTTCAAATAACTTTATTCAAAAAACTTACAAGTGTGTCACTCACCTCACTTATCAAAAACCACCACATATCCTCCTATATTTACACCTTAAAACCACTTTGGTTCTAAAAACCCCACCTAAAGAACATATATATTTCCATAATATCATAAAATAATCCATATTTTTGGCATAAATCCATCCAAGTAAAGTTTTTGGTGAAAACCAAGAAGAGTTACCTAAAGAAGAGGTAACATTCTCTAATGAGTGTTTTTATTTTATATCATTATCCACCCCATTGAATTATTATTATAAAATTATAATATAAAAAATAAAATATATTAAATATAATAAGATTTTTTTATGTTAATTATATTACCCAAAACAACACACACTTCTATAAATTGGGTTATAAAATCATCATTCGTGTATACGACGGACTACCGTCTCACAAAATGATGTCATTCATTTTTCCATTACCACCTATCACAACTAGGTATAATGATGAATATAAAGTTTATATATGATTTTCTATAATATAATTAAACCCATGTAGTAATTATATCATATATATAACTTTTACATTCCATACCATAGGAGATATGATAACGTCGCTCGTGTGTTCATCATACTGCCACCTCATGAAGAGGTGTGATTTATCCTCACTAACTTGTTACATGGAGGGTAAAAAGGGAACGAATATTGATTATATGTTATATAAATGAAAATTTTATGATATTGATGACATATTTAACATTATTTTAGTTTAATATATCATTTTCTTTCTTACCTTTTCACTCATAAAAAAGAGATAACATCATTCGTGGACGTGTGGAATACTACCTCCTCGAAGCAATGTGATCCATTTTTTGATCTACAAATCACAAGAATGAAATATATAAGTATATATAATAAAATTATATGTTATTAATGATATAATAGAAATTATAGATAGATAAAATATTACTTAACTTCTTTATATAATGATCATTCAAAAATGGAAGCATTACCCATGCATACGTACTCTCTACTATTTCCACGATCGTGACATTAGTAAAATTTTTATAACCATCATTGATGATTGGTTTTAGGAGAATAATTTATGAATGAATATTATAATTATTTAATTATTACTATTATTTATATGTTAAAATAATGTCCTTTTTTATAATAGTCAACCTACAAAATTCTTTTTTGACACACAGTTTGGATATGGTCAAAATATCCAATTTATACTTATTTGATCAGGTAATTGTAAATAACAGTGTAATAAGTGAAATAAAAGTAACAAAAATTGAAAAAGGTTATCAAGAAAGTAAAAAATTTATCATAAACTTATTATTCAGGAATATAAATACACATGTGATAAGTTTTACTCAAGTCAAGGGACTTCATCTCAATTTCATTTCACTGAGTCATTATTTGATTTTATGCACCAATAATATTTTATATGGTGTATATAAATCCATTTAAAAATGTTATATCAATAATTTATCTATTTTAATGATATTTATAGTTTTTTTATTATAATTATTTAATTTTATTAATGATTAAAGTGTTTTCCATGTGATAAGGGTCAATTCTTTTAAAAAGAATCAACTTTTAATGTTTTCCTTAAAACTCTATATTTTCCATATTCATGTTCTTAAAATGATTTTATTAATATTTTCATATGGAAATAAAATATTGTTAAAGTAAATTTTATATCTCTTTGATTTATTTTAACAGTTTTCATAAATGAATATTTATACATGTTTTATATAGAACATTTTGTAAAACAACATAAGGGTGGTTCTATTCTTAATGTACATGATGATAATGAATTTTCCATATTTTCCATCACTATGACCATTGTTTATTTTCTAGATTACTTTAAAAGATTATATATTCTATTATAATAAAACCCTTTTACATTTTTGGGATTTTGTTTGTATTGGTATTGTTTTTTTAAAAGAAAAGGGTATTTTCACTTCCAAAAGTAATTTTTTATGAGTTTAAAAACGTTTTTCAAAATTCAAAGAATATTTTTTTCATGTTGTTGTACATTAATCTTATGTTAGAGAAATGGGTGTTCTTTGGTAGAATCAGTTTATCCTATTATTGCTTATATTATAGGGACTCCCAAATAACATCGAGTGAGACCATTACAACTTATACAATTAAGAGGTAAAAATAACACTCTAATGCATTGGGTAATGATTATATTGGAAGTCAATCATATGTTTTTTCAAAATAAAAGTGTTTTAAATTTTTTCATGAATTTGATTCTTTAAGTAACAAAAAGGGGGTTTAAATTGCTTTCTATGGATTTTATTTCTTTCCTATGAGAAAAAAGTGTGTATTATTTCAAGTGAAAATTTGTTATTTCATGTGCGCAAATAACATTTTAGATAAAGGTAAACATTATATAAGATATCTTGTTTTTCCAAATATAATGGTATTCTTTCTTTTTATATCCCCTGCTGAGATTTTTGTGCTCATCCCAAATATTTAAAATGTTTTTCCAATTATTCAAGGATAGGTAAGGGAAGCAATAATTCAATTTCAATATAATAGATATTTTATATGAAAATAAATCACGATTTATTTTAAAAGTTTTACACTGTGAGAAAATGGTTACTACTCAAACATATCCACATTATATTGTATGATTTTGTAATATATAAATTATGACATAATTATGTAAACCTCTAAACCTGAAAAGATCCTCAAATGTAAGATAATGAATTCTTAGCTTACAACACATGATTATAACTTCCTTAGAAGAAAAATCATAAATTCATTAGTTCAATTTCATTATTATTCTAATTTTAAAGAAATTTCTTCATGGAAGTAAAATCTCTTCATAGCATATACGCTTCCATAATCATTAACTAAATATTTTTAATTCATTAAATCATTTCTATTATAATTAAATTTTTGGAATTTATTTTTAATTTTTATACCCTTAAATTAATACAGTTTATAAGGAAGTGACATATTATACTAGAAACTATTTAATTTATACTCAAACATTCTGCAATGCGAGGAATAACCTCTGAATTTTTTCACCGATATTGATATGAGTTATTTTTTGAAAAATTATATTCTTCCTTTTGTCATGTATAGATATTTATTCTAAAATCACTTTAATTTTCCTTTGATATAGAATATTATTTCTCATAATGTTTCTCATCCCAAACAAACCCATTTTTAGATTTAGAACTTTCACAATTAAAAAATACATTTAATTTTATGTCTAATGTGATTATATTAGCTTGACAATTTGGGATAAAATTCTCAATTTACTTACATGATTCACCTTTGACTTATATTTTTTTAAATAATTACTCAGATTTTTCAATTTTTTGTTATTCAAGTCACCTTGAGTATTCCTTACTCAAATTTTCTTTCTTTATAATTTTTTTTACATCTTAATCATTCCCTATTTTTATTATCCCCCATAATTAAACTTGATTTTTTTTAATTTCTTCATTGAAACCATAATTTTTATAAAAATATATTCTTTTCTTAAAATATTTTTTAACCCTCATTCTTCCACATATTCACATCCATTTTGAGATACTTTTATTGTACAATACAATCTTCATGTTCAGTGTTCAAATATATTCAATGTTTATATCTTCACCTACTTATTGTTTAATTAGTGAAATTTTAAATTAATTTTCATAGTGATCCTAAAAGATCCAAAAAAATTAGGAATGAATTCAAAAAAATGAATTCATGAATTATAACAGTGTTCCTCTTCATTTCCCAAAACACATCTCTTTTTTCCTTCTACAAATCCTTTTCATTTTTTCAATATATTTTTTGACATCATTGAACATTTACCCTTATTTATTTGTCTTATCATTTTCTTCTCATTGATCATCCCCATACTCGCCACCTTTATTACATAGACAATTTATTACAAATTTCCTAATTTTACCAGACTCAAATAATTTCCGTGGGATTTTACTATTGTTCTTACTTATTCCATTTTTAAAAAAAATTGGGATAGAATCTATGGTCCCCTTGTATAATTCATGAATTTATCATTCGCATTCTAATTCACAAGAGTACTCATCTTCATCATCCCTGATATTTAGCTTTATCATAGCTTCAATTTCATCTTCTTTATGACCTTCTTCATAACCATCATGGATTTTCCACATATCATAATAAATAATTATGTTATGAAATTAATTAGTAAAAAAATAATCACAATCTATCAATGGAAAATGTTAACATCAAAACTATTAGTGAATTTTCTCATTAATGTCTTAATAATACTAAAATCAATTAAAGTATCAATAAAACCTCTGATATTTATAATTTTATAATTCACACTTAATAAGTAGTCAAAAAAATATTTTTCATAAACCTTCATCATATATTGATACTTAAATATATATATTTTCTATTTTTCTTCCTTAACTTCTACATTTAAATAAAATTTTATTTTATGTTTATCTTGAATATATAAAAAATTAGAATCCCATAAATATTGTATACATTTTTTCTAATATGGATATAATAAATGTACGCATTTTATTCCCATTAACTTCAAATTTTTTATTTTCTAAAAATAACCTGAGATCATATTTCTCAATTAATTGAAATCTAATAGTAGCACCATAAAAAAATTCTAGGCTAAGTGTTAGAATAAATTGAATTATCATATTATTAAAACCATGGTAATATTTTCAATCTAATGTAGAATATAATATATATACTAAAGATGGGTTCCTTTCATACTGGGTTTAGTCTTCTCCTTACTCCACATCAATCAAATGCTTCAATCCCCTCACATTCCCTCCATTATCACACCCTCAAGCACATGATTTTCATTAGGTTATATTAGGGTTCATACTGAATATCCTTATCTCCCTCCCTGACTCCACTCTCATTCCATGTATCCACCTCCACATCCACTCTACCTCTTCCTCCCTAAATCTTTCCATTGCTAACTCCTCTCTAAAAACCCCTTACTTCCCCAACTACCTCCAAGACTCCTCTCGACACTACCTCCTTCCCAGACTCCCTCCCCAACTCGCCTCTCCTTCGATGCCTTCACCTCCACCCCTGACCACCTCCCAGAATACCTTCTCAACACTGCTCCCCTCTGTTCCCCTACTATTAACCTCTAATAAAAGTGGATATGAACACGTTAATATTTCATTTACCACATAAATTAATGGATCATCCTTCATGATAGTTTCTCTCCAAATCACTACATAACTAATTTTTTTGGTTCTTCCATCCATGAGTATTGAAAATTTAATCGTAGATTTTCATCTTGGTTGAATTCTATTAATGAAATCCGAATTTTATCATCCTCATTTAATTCTATTTTTAAGTTATAGGGTTCATTTTTTAAACCCTAATTTTGTATTGCTACTTTTATTATACTTCCATTTTTTTAAATTTAATATATTTATCTTTAAGAAATATTATATTTTGTAATAATTTTAATTTTAATATTAGTATAAGTATATTTTTTCATAATTGTTTTTAATAAATTAAATAATGTATCATGATTTTTTTTGAATTTATTATACTTTTTATTTGCAATATCATTTTATGTACTTGAATACCCACTTTAATGTCCCATTACTTTGATAATTAATATAGATAAAGAAGTTATCTACATTAAATTATTTCAAAGTATAATTACATTTATTCTAGGATTTATTACACTTTATAATAAAATTATTTTTCTATTATAGGTTTTTATACTATTTTAATATGCCAGCTTAAGTGATACATTCTTCTTTTCAAATTGGTTGTATTTGGTTCATAATCAAACCTGGTATTTGAATACAGTACATCAAAATTTTAAATACAAAATATGTCTATATTGTCCTTATTATGAATTCCTATTAATAATTATATTATATTTTAGTATTATGCAATATGAATTGTTTTTTGATTAATATATATGATGAAATTATTTCTATGAACTTATTTTAAAGTTGAACTACATTTAATCTAGGATAAATTACACTTTTTATAAAAAATAGCTTTCTATTATAAGAATATACACTGTTCTCATATGCTATTTTAAATGATAAATTATTATTTTATACATTGGTTTATTTTTTTTCTTAATCAAACCTAGGATTTAAATTCATTTCAACATAATTATAAAAACAAAATTCATTTATATTGTCCTTATTATGAATTCCAAATAAAAATTTTCTTATAGCATACTATTATTAAATATGTATTTATTTTTTTAGTGAACATTATTTATTTATAAATTTGTATAAATTTCATGTCTATGTAGTATGTTTTATTGATTTTATTCTCTCTTTTCTCTTATCATTCTTATTAGATATATATAGTTTCTAGTTTTTGGATGAATTTATTTAATGTTTTCTGTGTTGTTTTCTATTATATAGATATATATTTGTTGTGGATTACGGATTTGATGATGTACTATTTTTTGATGTAGTTCATGATGAAATAAAGGGATATTAATATTGGGCTTATATGGAAATTGGGAGTTTGTCAGAATCTCTCAAATATAGGTACAAGGGAAATCGACAATGGTAATTGACAAAAATCAGAACTGTCACACAATTTTCACTCATGTTTAATATTAAGGTTGTATTTTTGAATTCCACATGAAAATTCATTTATAAGATTAAATATCAATGATTCATAGGGTTCCCACGTAATTTAGTTAGGATTTTTACTCATAACAGATTGATGCTTGAGAATTTCTTGGGCCTTATTGTGTTTTATTTATTTATTATACATATTTTTTCAATATTTTTAATGTTATTTTATTCTTGTAAACATAAATTTATACCTCTCCATATTCCTTCTATTATTGATTTTATATTTCACCATTATTTCCTTATGTCCCCTTTCTAGACACTTTGAATGTGATCTTCATAATTATTGTGATTTTATTTACATTTACTATGCCCAAAATCTCAAGTCTTCATCTATAAATTTATCATTATTATTACATATCTGAAGTAATTATTTCTCAATATTATTTCATTTTCCATTTAAATAATGTTTAATTTACTGTTTTTTTATTCATCAACAATATTTTTTTATATATTATTCATCATCACTACTATTTTTCATCATCATTACTATTTGTTTAACTATGTTTTATTAATATTGTTAGGAATTAATGTTTAATATTATTTTATCACAACACTCACATCTTATTATCAAAGTGTTTATGTGGTCTCCAACTACTATATGACTATGTTCGGAGAAACATAGTATGTTTACATCATTCATATATAAACACACTATGACCGATTCTTAAGGGTATAGTATCGGTAACTGATTATATAATGTTTGGGTGTAGCCGGTTTCCATGGATGAGAATCATCGATTCCCAACCCTTCGCAACAATGCTGATGCCAGATCATTTTCACGTCCCTCTGTCGATCCTAAATTAGTCTCAATGTATGATCGTGAATGTAATCAATTTAATTGGGGATTTTGATGAATTCAATTGGGGTTTCCCTGGCTATGGTATTTTGTTTTTACTTACATATTATTTTTTACCATGGAGTGCAAATTTCTTTTCTGCCATACTACCTCTGAGTTTTACTAGAATTAAGTGACTTGATTTGGATGAACAAGGTAGTGTGTTTATGTAATTATTGATCTAGTTATATAATCCAAAAAATAGGTTTTCTCCACCTATAGTGTTTGGTTCATATTTTAACATTCATTTTGATATATTTTATTAATACAAAAATATATTTTATATTTCATACATAATTTTGATTTTATGATTTCAATATTCCTCAACATTAATTCTTATTTTTAATCATTAATGTGTCTGCAAAAATATATATTTGAATATTTTAAGGTGAAATATTCAATACAAGGTGACAACATAATTGATTCATTCTACAACTTCAAATGGCTATCGATGAATTGAAATTTTATGTAAAAAGAAATATCAATATTTGTTTTTGGAATTATTGACTGAATTTTTATCATTATCTATTAAATTTTATCATTTTCTCTTCTCTTGTATTGATTATTAAAATAATTGTCTTTATTTTAGTTTTATATCACTTTTTATTTCACTATTCAAACCAATGTTTTTGTGAGAGTTATTGAGAATATAGGCTCATTTATGTAATTGAAATCTCCATCCTCAAAAAATATCATTACATTAAATTTATCCTTTGTTTTTTACACTATATTGATGATGTCTTAGTAGTTTATCCATTTTTATTCAAATTTTATATACTAATAAATTATGGTTTAAATATATCCAATATTAATGTTCATTATAAATTTTGAAAATTGTGTTTTGTTATTGAAAATAAACATTTATCCTTATCATCATGCGAACGCATAGATAAGTTCTAGTTACATCTATTGTTAACATAATTTAGATTTTATATCTTAAGAAAAGTAAGGGGATTTTAAGGGAAACCTGAGATTTATTAAAACCAATTGATGTTCCCAAGGATATGATGTGCCATAGAGAAAGTGGGTTTAGTTAATGGCACTCTTTTTCAATTTTCATTAAATGAGAATTAACCATTGTGACTTGATAGTATATAGATCCTCTAAAAATTTATATCTCATCCATATCCATAAGAATGTTAAATATAAATAAACACATAGAATGTATATTTTTTATCTATTCCACCCCCTATGTGGCTGACTAGATACTTATTGTATTTGGGTCCTATATAAAACATATATTTTTCACTAAAACACAAAAAATTATAAGTTGTATGGGAATGTATCATCGTTTATATTTTTTTTTTTAAAAACACCTATATCCCTAAAAAATTTATTATTAAATTTACTACTAATTTAAAATTTTACCACCAAAGAGAATTATCAAGTTAACATTTACACAAGTCCACTTTTGTAACAACATTCTATCTTCCATAATACAATAGAATAATTATAATCATTACCTTATCACAAACTAGAATTATTGAACATCAATATCCAAAACATAAATATTTTGAAATGTTTTGATTTTATATCAACTATGTGATATTCAATAAATGTTTATCTTCCTTCAATACATTTAGGTTTTCCAAAATCACACTCCATCAAACCAATGGATCTTCAAAAAAAATATTGGATATACTTTACTATTATATACTATTAAATTATTAACATAGATACAAAAATAATGTCCCCATTTAAATAACAATATACACCCCATTAAATATTTGGAACATGGGATAAAAATTAAGAATATTTTTCATTTCTGAATTTTCAAACATTCGCATTCAATTCCTACAAAAACATTAGTGTTTGACTTTTTAAAAGATTTAAAAAATCTCAATTTCAACTATATTCATGGATTCTAAAAAACCCAAATAGAATTATGAATTCGAGTTCAAAGTTTTTTAATAAAATTTATATCTCAACATCATTTTGTAGAATTCATCAATGTAGTTAATCAGTTCACCTTATCTTCCAATTAACCACTTAAAAACCTAGAATTAACTAAATATAGCCTTGGAATCATAAAGAATAATCTAACATGTACCATGAGATTTTTATTTTATTCTTCCATAACTCCAAAAAATCCTTGAAATTATATCGTTTATTATCCTATATTCATGGTATAGATTTTTATCCTATAAGAATTTGATCATCTGAACATCCTCAACTTCTGCTTTCATTAGTTTTTAGACTCTTGGACACATGAAACTAATTTTAATTAAATAACCACTAGACCTAATTTAAAAAAAATAAAATTTTAGCTTTATCTAATTATTTAAATCTTTTTTATATAAACCATCCATTACTGAATCAGTTTTCACTGATTTCATCATGATTATCCAAATATATATACATTACCATGAAATATTCATCTTTACATCAAACGTTGTTATCAAAATTACAAATTTCTTCCTCTTGTGAACACACCACCAAATACAATATGATTATAATTTATTTATCATTAAGATATGATGCATTAAGATAAAGACACAAATATAATTTTCAATAATTTAGACTCGTCTTCTCCAAATCTTATTATCATGGATTTGACCCTCAACTGGTATTCTGGTTTTTCATGAAAACATCCAGAACTACTTTATGTATCATCACATGGGTTTAAAAATTATCACAACCATATATCTTCATTAAAATAATCAAAAGTTTAAAATTTTCACCTTTAGTTATCAGCAAAAATACCTCTTTTATTCTTTAAAAGATCCATGAAATGATCTAAAATTGTCATGATTATTTTTATTTGAATTTCCAACATAGCATAATATGACATATCTTTCAAAAATTCCAGTCATTATAAAATTATCCACTCTTCCAATTTCCTGAACTTCTAGATTCACTACAACTTAATATTCATATATCATCATGTCAATTCCATATATAAGCTTCAAGAATTAGATGAAATCAATCTAAAACCTAGAAATTCTATTTTACATTTTCAATAATTTTATTTTGCTTTTATGTATCTAATGATACTTTAGAGTGAATCATATATATATTACTCTATCAAATATTGAATTCTTTATAACATCTTAATTATTCACATAGACATCAAGATTCGTGAAGGATTTGTACAAAAATATTCCTTCATCAATAACCCAAACACCAAAGTGAGTTCAAAGTCCTTGTATATAATTATCTATATTGGAACATGGGTATCATTTATATATAGAATTAGTTCAACTGAAATTAAATCTTCTATATCCAAACCTAAAAAAGTAACAGCTTCATATTTACCTATCTATTCATATCAATATAAAAAATAATGATGAAAGTAAATCCAAAACCTTTAAAAATTCAATGATTTTATTAATAATAATAAAACATTTATTTCAATAAAATTATACCATTTATTATTTTCCTTAGTACATAAATTAATTTTATTAATCCCATTGGTATGTTCATTAATTTTCGAATTGAAATATACCATTTAATTGGATGTATCATGAGTAACTTGTTATCCTTACACAATATTTTATTACTAAGTAATTTATTATTTTAAATGGTAGATATATTTTGATGAATACTTAGTATCCCTTCAAATTTATTATTATTATGTCATTGTATATCATTCTCTTCAATAAAAACTATATGTTCTGCTAGTAAATCAAATCTTAATTTTACTTGATTTCTCACAATTTTATATTTATTCATATTAATAATTTTGAATATTAAATCCTCTATATATAAAATGAATTTATCCTTATTATCTTCATATCACAATTTGATAACTTCTCCATAATTTCTCATTAAATTTTTCCATTAAAATATCATATCATATTAATTTAAAAAGTTAAGGTTTCTTCTTAGTGTAATTTTTTCACTTTTTGATGCAACATAATACTCATCTCCATTTTATGTCTTCCATACAAATATCTCTATGATATTCCAAACATTTCAATGATTATCTAATAAATCATAATATTTCCTTCAAACATCCATTTTCATCAATTAAATTATATTTCAATGAATGATAAGAATTTACCATCATTATATTATTCTTTATTTTTTATATAATGAGTGTAAATATTCCCTTTGTGTTATTCAATCACCTGTGATTTTTGGTTGTATTTTTTTTCCTTTTAAATTAATTTCATATTCCACTATTTTTCTATGAATATTTTCATGAAATAATTTTATTATAAATTAAATATTAATATTTGAAACATTATTATTATACTATAGTTGTAATATTTTGAAAATTTTATTCATAATTTCATCAATTTTAATTTCATATCAATTTATAGGAATATATTACACAATATAAGTGATATAGATGAATAAACTATCAATATTATCTTTTAGTATCATCTTTAAATCATAAATTTTTCTATGATGCACGTTTAGAAATTCCACCTTCACCTTGAAATCACATTCATAAATGTTTTTTGAATTATCCCAAATCTTTTTTTAATGTGAAACTCAACACTGTTATATATAAAATTTTAAAATTCTTCATATGTAAATTTGTTTCCCACTAAATCAGTATTGAAAAGTTTAATATCTTCTTCAATCATAGATTACTCTGTAATATCAGTCAGTTCAATACCATGAATAAAATATGTCTAGAAATTATTCCCAAAATATCATAAAGATTATCTCATTTAATTCTTATAGATTTTATAATTTCCATTATCATATAAATGAACTCCTTTTGAATTTATTGTGTTCCCCATAGCAGGGGGACTTAAAATATAGATTCTTTAATCAAGAACTTATCACTGATAAAAATATTTATAACCACTATCAAAATCCACCGTAACAGGAGATGGGGTGAAATATGGTGTTTAATTCTTTAATTCTTATTTCATTCAACAAGATAATTTTCTCCTATTAGTAATAACACTTCAAACCACCCAATCCACGAATGCACAAATAATATCAACATTCTAAAATTAATTATAATAACATAGAGATTTTATTTGGATTAATAAAAGAGGGATAATCTAAGGAGAGTACATGAATATTGTATCATTGTATTATGGGATAAAACTACCTCATCTTATCACATTTTGTAATTTGAGAAAATTAATACAATAATATGATAGATGATGATCTATAAAAAATATTTTTAACAAAACATAAACACTAGATGATATAGAGTATTATCATTGCTCCCCCATTACATCCTAAAATTTCAATTTTTAATTAAATTCATTAATGTTGCCTCCCTTTTCTCAATTCACTATATTTAGAAACATTATTTTCTTTTTTTCTCCTCCCTTGATCTTCCCAATATCAGGATAAAAATATTCAAATTTTATTTCATGAATTTTACAGTTATCTCCCACTAATTAGGATGTCAGAGCACTCATTATTCATCAATTAAGATAACAATATCAACTGAAATCCCATAAAATACAAGATACATTTTAAATCAGAACCATATCTTGAATTAAATATTTCATGGAATTACCACCTCCATTATGGTTTGATGCTCATAAAATTATAAAATTTTAGAATTAAGTTATCCTTTATAGAATGGTATCTTGTAAATAACATGATCAATAAAATACGAGTGAATATTATTTATTATTATTTTCATATTCATGATAGGATTTTTATATTCCTCTTCATAATTTGAATCATTTAAGACATGGTCCTCTTTTATATGATGTGATGATAAAGTACCCATATTATCAATGATTTCATCTATTTGGAAAAAGACTCGCCATATCATGATGTGGATATAGAGTATGGAATTATCATTTCACCATATTATATATTTTTACATGAAATATCCCATGGTGTGTTATTCCCACCTTGGCATATCACATTTATTAATCCAAATTTGATTAATAATTTTTTGAAAAAAACGTACTGTGAAACATAAATTTGTGACATAATTGACCTCTTAATATCCTTGGTTCATTCTAATATATCCTTCCTAGGATATAAGTTTCTATTAAACAAGACTGGTTGTAACATGGTTATCTCCTCCATGTTTCAATAGTCATTTGATCTAAATTCCATTATCCATCAAAATATTCCCTTTGTGATTCCATGAATATTCTCACAATGTGATTAACATTTATTTATTCTTATATAGTGTCATGATTCTATATTTAAACTTGTGTGAAATACATTCACATTTCCATTCCATAAATTAAAATTTGATCATGAAAATATTATAAAAGATATCTCCAAAAATATATTTTTGTACTTCCATGACATCTCTATGTATTACAAACTATTGTGTTAACCTAATAATTAACATAAGTAACTTGATTCCAACAAAAAAATAGATTCCATGCCTTCTATATATAAGCCAAAATGAACCACCAATGATTATTTTTGAATCCAAGAAAAATTTTGGTAGTGTATATTAAAAAATTTTAAATTCTATTGGAACATAGAGGGTGTTTTAGTGGATTAGTGGAGTGGCATATAGGTTATAAATTACTCCATGAATTAATTAAGTTGATGTCATCATCTTTGTATCACATTTTTACATATCACATTGTCAAAAAAACAAAATAATTAATTGGAGTAAGTTGGATATTATGGAGTATGTGACAATCATGGATTGGTATTTGGATATTTTAATTCATCAATATTTTGGATGTTTTATCCCTTTGGTTTTTGTTTTTGAGTCACTGTTGTTTGGAGTAACACAAGTGGTAATGATATTTATATAAGTGGGTTTAGTGACTAGAATTATTTTAAACATTAAATACTTTAATAAGTTTTAGATTCAATTAATACTTTAAGTTATTAATAATTACCTTTCTTATTTAATTGGTGTTCAAAACATTATTTAAGAAGAGATTTGTATTTGAGAGAAAACACATGATATCTTAAAATTTGATGGTTGTTAATTCATTTGAGGTTTATTTTTATTCACAATGATAGGAAACATTGGAATTTAATTTAATTAATAGGCCTAGATTTTTAATACATCCTTTTTGTAGATGTTTAGTGAATTTTTTGGTTGTTGTTCAAAATCAATAAGTTTTTGGGTGTAGTTTAAATTGAAATTTTGGGCGATGTTGAAATCATTTAAAATGGGTTAAATTTAAGAATGATTTATTCATCGTATTTTTTATGGCTTAGTGTTGAACCTATAAAATATTTATCACAACTAGATATTTTAGTTTATTGATTTTATTTTTAATTCTCTGATATTTTCGTGATAGTTTAAATTACATTATAATGCTATAGGAGGTAGATTTTGGTGTCACATATAATTTTTTTAAGAGATGGGTTAGACCATAGTTTACAATAACCCAGATCACATTATATTTTTTTCATGATTTTTTATATTAAAATATATAAAAAAAATCTAATAATCTGAGGTTTTAGTGTCTATGGAAGAATATATACATTAATACAATAATATTAAATAAAAAATACAACATATTTATTTAAAATCTAACACACTATTCTATATAACATTGATATTATAATTATACACAATATATTATGATGAATAAATAATTAAAATGAGTTATATATAAATCCTCATAAGGTAAAAATCTTAGTAATCATGATACATATGAGAGAGAATGTAACACCCTAAGATTTTAGAATATATTTTTCTTTAAAATAAATTTGATGTGTTTGATAGAATTTGTTGCACTCAACAATAATCCAAAGAGATTTATTCTTTTTTATAATATATATTGAAATATTTTATGTGAAAATTAAATGAAATATAATTGGTAAGATGCATTATAACAAGTTATACTTTAAATATTCATAGCTCAATAGAAATGTTTTGTTTTAAAAAAACTAGTTTTTATTATATATTATTTTTTTTGTTAATTTTTTAAATAATATAATTTTAAATTGATAAATTAAGAATATTTTTTGAATTCAACATTAATGATTTATCTGACGGTGAATTTTTTATATTTTTTCTAAATGATTTATTTTTCGGTGAATAGTAGAAAATTCAAAATTTATAAATAACATAACTCTTATGACATAATTCTAAAATAATAATGTCATAAAAATATATATGAGAACATTATAATTACAAAATATATTTTAATGAGTAACATAAATCATTTTGAATTATTATGTTGAATTTTTAACCCTGTGATTAACTTTATAAAACCAAAGTTATATTGTATTCTAATTAAAAAACTAGTTTTTCCCTTTTAATTTAATGAATTATTCACAATTATCCATTATGTTTGGGATTAAATTTATTTTTATATAATAAAAAAAGTTATCCATAAACCAATTAATTTTGTGGGAATCAATTTTAGAAAAAAAAAATTGTATAAATTTATTTATATATATATAAATATATTTTTCTATAATATGATTTTTATTGTGATTTTAATACTTATATTAAATTTAATTTATACAAATCTCATATTTTTGAATTTTAAAATTGAATAAATATTTTGAATCATCAGAATAAAAATTTTGTATTAAGTTAAACATAATTTTTTTTCCAAAATGAATAGTTACCATGGTAAAAATAGTATACATTTTATAATGATTAATAGGGTTAATGAGAGACTTAAAATAAAATATAATGATTATATATCATTAAAACATTTTTAAATTTATTTGGATGTGTAGATTCCATCCATAAAATAGTTTATTTTCAAAACATTGCCAATTTGGTTCAAATTTTCCATGAAAGTAACGTTATATTATTTTAATGTTAAGAGTGTTTAAAAAGGTACCAATCCTCTAACTTATAAAAGAGAACATATTATTATCACTCTACCACTTTAACACCTGTTTTCACCAATATCTTCTCAAATTAATTCCAAAATTTCCTTTACATGTAATATAGGTTCTTCTCTCACCAAAAGGATAACCTATGATGGATTAATGTGTAATCTATAGGAGGATACCCATATACGAGGAAATTTTATTAACATACATCATTCATGATTATGAATTCTTCAACCTCCCCTAAATATTCTATGAAAATTACACTAAAATTACATTATTATCATTATTACACTAATTTTTTTATGTTAATTGTATACAAATTTTTTATCTCGTTTCCTTCCAATGTAATATGTAAGTTCTTCTCATACTTATGTTAAGACTACCACATCCATGAAGCGATGTAATCTATGTTTTTCCAAAACCTCTCAATGGTGGTTATATAGATGTATATAATGAATAAATATGATATGTAAGATACAATTATCATGTTTTAAATATAAATTATTATTTACTTTCTTATATTTCTATTCATTAAAAATTGAAATCGTCGTTTGTGTGTATGTGTGCGCTATAACATCTAGGATGTGATGTAATTAATTTTTTATTAGATACATACCAAGATTTTTTTTAAAAATATATATAATAAATTGATATTATATTAATGGTGTGATTATGATTTTTTAATTTTAATCAAGGTGAATGGACTAGAATTTCTAAACTGAAACATGCATGGAAAATAGAATACTGAACCCCCAAATACTGATTTTAATGAAGAATTGTAAATAAATTGGTGGTTTAAATTATAAATAAATGATATAGAATAATATTATAATACTTAGGGATCTCTTATAGATTTAAACTAACTCTAAATTAATAAATATGAGGTTAAAATGAAAAATAAGCAAGTCAGGACTTGATATAAGAGATTTATTCATCTCAATTTCATTTCATTAATAAATGTAATATATTAACCAATATATTTATTTTGTGTGATGTTTATAATACCCATGAAGGTATTTTATATTGATTTGGATGAAAATTATTTGTATTTGAAAATCCATCTTTGTTTCCCACTTTCATAAGTGTTTTATTCAAATACTACCAAAGTTTTAAGTGATTATGATCCAATATCACTTTTATTCCTAATTTTTAATACTTCACTATCTATTAGATATATTATATGATATTTCTTTATTTAACCTCATAAATTTTATTTGAAATTGTAATGTTATTATTTTTAATGTATTATTTCCATTAACCTCGCTTTGGTACACAAAAGGTCCAAAAGAATGGTTCTTACAAAAGTTGAAGTTTTTTCTTCTTTCTAGTCAGGAATCATTCTCTACCCCATCCATGTTATTTAAATATTTTTGTGGAATATTTTAATTATAAATAAAAAATTAATAAAGGTTTTTTCAACTAAATTTTTATTTCATTACAAAGTATAAAAAATAACAATTTGACTACTTTTCATATGGATCACCTCTGAAATTTTTACCAATGTATGAAAAATATTTTTTTAATGTTTATTATATTCCTACACCTTCCCACCATCATGATCATAATTATTTTTATCATAATTAATTTCAATATTTTTATGGTTTTTTGAAATAAAATTTTATTAACCTTATTCAAGGAATTTTATTTATTAAATTATTGAAAATGAAAAGGATGTTTTTTGGTTATTCAATGAATAATTCTGAGGATTTTATAAAATTATTTTTCATATATAAACACATAATATAAGGGTTGTTATTCATCACTGTGGTTAATATCTTATTCTACCATCAATATTATTTCTCAGAATGTATTTTGGTGATAATGTTATAGAGATATTTTAATGAATCTCATTTCATTCCATGTCTTAATTTAGCTAAGATGAAATGATGAATATTTTTATTATGTTGTAGCACACTAATGTATAGCTTTAATTATGTTATGGGTGCGAAGATATTCATATATCCCTCTAATATATTGGGAAAACAACTAAATATAATTTATTAATAATAAAGGGAATATGGATTAAAAACAATATACTATTGGAATTCATCAACTATGTTAATGGGATTAGTAAGGGGACTAAATCCCCTATAAGAAATTTTCTACTATATTTATGGGAATGGTGTGTAAGAACAATCTTCTATGGGACTCTATCCACTATGTTTATGGGAATTTGAACATAAAAAAATCCACTATAAGACTCTATCAAATATGCTTTTGGGAATAGGGACTAAACCCAGTCAACTATGGGACTCCATCTAATATATTTAGTGTAATGAGAAATGAATCCAAACCTCTATCATACATTTTTTCACTATTTTAATTTGAGTGGGGGATAACCCATTCCCATATAGGACGATATGCATTATTATAATATTTTATGTGATATATGACTATGAAAATGTTTTTTATGTTTATGTTTATTAAAAAAATTATATTATTCATATTATATTTTTTCAAGGATCATGATTGACTATTGACAATTCGGCACATTTAGGACTGAAGTGTTTTGTTATGAAAAAGATATAAACTGTAACTAGAGATTTACAATATATAAATTTTTTGGAATGTTTTTTTAATTTAAGATCATGTTATCATACTCATTTTCTTATATTATGCCTACTTATGGTCATTTATTAAAATCTCCTATTTCTACCTTTACTGAGCACATGAGGTCAACCTTTCTTATGTTTCCATTTCCCCAAGTTATGAAGAACGGTAGTATGTAGGATATGTATAAGAAGGATACTATATGAGATGAACATTATGGGATATGTTTAATATATTTCATGAAATAAGGTTAATATATGTATAGTATCAAAATAACTTAATCCCTTATAGTTCATAGGCAGGTATTATTCTGAGATATACTAAATATTCATAAAAAATGATGTAATCTTTATCTAATTGATGGTCAGATCTTTATATAAGAGGAATATCATGATAAGATAAAATTGTATAATAACATTGAATAATGGAATGAAAAATATTAAATCATAATATCATAGAATCAAAGGATTGTGGAAATGATATAAAACATGAATAAGTAATCATAAGTTGAGGCTCACTTCTATGACATCATAACAATGTGTGGTCAGATAACCGCCTATGCACCAAACATTGTACATCATGAGTTAAAAACATTTCCCAAAAAATTTGATAAATATCATTGAAAACCTCTATATATAGTATCATATGTGTTCCACATAGGTCATATATCATAAGAAAGCATTCAAGAGTAACTTTTGGAGAGTAAGAATGGGTTTCAAATAATAATTGAGTCCATATAAAATTAAACATATATGCCTTTGAAAATTTAAAAATCATGAGAGGTATTGTAAGTTTCATACATATAAATATATAATTAATAATCTATAATTAAATTTATATGTAATGAATTTAATGAAAATATGAATTGGTTTTCATAATAAAACAGGGTTCCATAGAAAATCAAATAATGATTTCAATAGAAAAAAAATTTATACACCCCAAGATTTCATAGTGCGTTTTTTCTTCAAAGTAATTCAATAACTTGCACTACACACAACACTGAGTTCATGTGCACCACAACTTACCAAACTAGTCGTTCAAAAGCGGTTATGAATAGAATTAACTAAAATTTTTACTTTTTATAATCCTTATAATTTTAGAATCCATATTATGAGTTTCTTAGACATAATTTAAGAAAAAATTCATTTTTTCAGATAAAAGAATTATTTTTCAAAAAATGCACTTTTACCGACTTTTAATGGTGAACCGTTTTTAAATACAATATTTGAAACTTTTTTATATTCAATTTGACAAAATAAATTTCTTCTTTAGAATTGGGACATAAGAATTTAGTTTCAATAAATTTTTGGTGCTTTTCTGATAACTTTCATATTTGGCTGGATAGTGAAAATTACTAAATTCTAATTAAAAACAACTTTTTAATAGAAATAATAAATAGTGATAAATTATGAATTTGAGGTATTTTAAATTATAATTAGATTATATTTTTACAAGTTAATACAATCATTGTCATTGCACATAATTTTACATTTAAATTGGACATAAGAAAGTGCCAATCTTTTGATAGTTATTATTTCTTAATAATATGTTTTTTGTTTTAACAATGGGAATTAATTTTAAATTAATTTCTACCACTTCTGTGTTTTGAATTTAGAAAAATTGACTCTATATTTATAATTAGGAGGTCTAAATTGTGTAAATAGATAACTTTTATTTTTAGACATTTTGAAAAATTACTTCGGTAAATATTTTGTTTACCATGGTTAAAGGGTATATCCAGTAAATAAGGGTAAAAAATAATATTATAATAATAATAAATTACCCTAAAACGCTTTCTAACCCTATTGGTTGATACATTTCCGGCCATGGTCATATTTGGGTCGATTTTGGGACCCCATGGAGCCACTTGTAAGTGATAATGACACTTTATATTAATTAAGTTAATGTAAATACAAAAATGACATAATCATATATCTATTAGAAAAAAAATTTACATAGAGTTATATATGTTATATTTTCAACTATAAATATTCATTAGAAATATAAAAATATTTCCTACATAATGGAATTTTATTTATAATTTTTAGACATTGAATAATTAAATTTATTTATGACACAATAATGATGTAGTATTTTCCTTATTAATGAATGAATCAATTAATTGGTATTATAAATATTAAAATAAATAAAATTTTAAAGTTTTGATGACATCCATGAATATTATTGGTTAATATGACATTTTATGATTGATTAAATTAATTTTATTATAATTAATAAAGTTTTTAAGACTTTAACAAAAATGAATTATTAAATAGTCTCAAAATTGACATAAAAGAGTTTTTAAAACAAATATTATATTAATAATTGATATTCTATTCCTAAAAATATAAGGTTCATCCAAAGGAATTATATCATGATAGGAATATCATTAATGAACCACTTGGGGTTCTATTGGAAGTATATATTATGTTTATTAACTATAAAATATAAAAATACAAAGAGACATTGTAAATGCAAAACTATTTAACTAAGAGTTAAATCTAAAAGATAAGGTTAATAAAGAGACGCAAACCTGACTAAAAACTATTTTTTGAGCTTTTTTTGACCCATACCTACCTTATCCTAGAAATAAATCAGTTTGGATCCATTAGAAACCGAATATGAATTTATTATAAAATAATATTTCTAACTTTTCATAAGGTGCCCCTCACCCCTCTTATAAAAGAGCACTCCCCCTTCTCTCTAATTCACAAATTCAAAGCCATTTGGCTCGGCCATAATCTTCCCAAATACCCTCTATAATGTCTTAACTTCATCATAGAGGCCTTACTTTAGTCATAACTCCAACCTATTGAGCCCTTTTAATCATATCAAAAGGAAGAACATGGAGAAGAGGTAAATATCTCACCACCTCTTTCAACTTCCTTTCTTCTTCCACTTCTCCTTTCTTTGTTATTTCCATTATAAAATAGTAACTCCCATATCTTCTTTATAATGTGATGTTATTATAAATATGGTAGAACCATATTCTGTATTCTATCCATCCTTTGAATGACATGTCACCATACGTGCATACGTATGGCTTACCGTCTCCACGTCGTGGTGTAATTGTTATTCAAAACACTATTATTTGGATGACTGTGATAATTATGTGTAATTGAAGTAAATAATAAATATAATATTATAATGATTCTGTATATATGATATACCATCCAATTATATATGATTTTAATATCAAAATAATGATATTGTCGCACGTGCATACGTACGGACTACCGTCTCCACAAATGCGATGAGATTCATTCCCCATCGTACCCATTCAAAAATAATTCTCATTTGATGATTAAAAATAATGTTTAAGGACTTGATATAATTTTGGCTATGAATATGATACCACCTATCCATAACAAACACAACTTACGTAACAAAGTATATAAAGGAAAATGAATCAGTTAACACCCCAAACGACGATAATACTAAGATATTATTAACAAAGCAATGTTAAAAGATCATATATGATATGATATTAATTTATATGATTATTTTATAATTTAATAACAATTATTTCACCATTATACTGGATTTTAACTTACCCTCAACCAAGGAAAAGTATAAGGAAAGGGTTTATTTCACAATCTCTTCATTATCTGAGGTTGTTTATAGGTAATTATCTACTGGGAACTCTTTATCATCCACATCCATGTTTCTTAAAAATGTATTTCAAAACATTATTACTATTTTATAGAATATGGGTTAAACTCATTTATACACTTGTTTGAGTTTTTATAATATGTTAATAAAGGAATCCTTCAGTCGTTTTCCAAACAAGGTCCTTTTTTACCTTTTCGACAAAATTTAGGTAAGATTGTCTTTTTTTAACTTATACGGCAGGTGAAGCTATTTTCCACCATTATAAAATATTCTAAGTTTCCCTTAAAATCTTATAAGAATATTTTCAAAGTAAATTTTTTCTTTTATAATTATGTGACATTAAATTATTTCCAAAAAAAGATATATTTCTCTCAAAGAGTTTTGATTTCATCTATGCCAACATCATTTGATGGATTTTAAGCTTATTTGATGTTGATTTATTATGATTCAAAACTTCAGTATAATATTGAAGGTTTTGTTATATTTTTTACTATGGATGTGTTATTTTTATACCATTCATGGTTTATGGAGAAAGTATTGACATTTCCTATTCTAGCTTTAATATGAATGTTTATGTTATTTTTAAACCTGTTCATATGAGGAATGCATTGGACATAGTAAGTAATGGGTGGAGCCCACTATAGCTCCTCGATGCATCGGTAGGTCTCATGAGACAAACTAGTTTCTTGGCACAAGGCCTTGAAAAAATCTTATTTTTATTCTTGGCACAAGGCCTTGACTATGTTGTTATGATAGTCTGGCATTATGCATTCCATCATCATGAAAGTGGTTATTGATATTGCATGTGATTATTGGACTAGTATAATATCCATGTGAATAAGTAAATGGAATTATTTAATTTTATTTTTTTCATATTATGCTTAAGTTCAAGTTTAAAAAGATTTTTTTAGTTATACATTGCCTCAAATGTTTATGCTTATTTATGAATTTTTTCGCTATATTGTTATCCTTACTGAGCATCTCAGCTCACCCCTTTCTATGTTTTATTTTTCCCAGTATGTGAAGAAGTATTTTATGAATGAACTGTAGGGATATTATGAGGGGATTTCAGTGTGGTCTATGGATACTATGTTGTTGTAGTTTTCATTTTATGATGTAATGTAAGACTTATGAATATATCTAGTGTTTCTAAGACTAATAAACTAATTGGTCTTTCAAGATTTAATCTTTTGTGATCATGACAACGTTATGTAATAGTACACTGAATTTGGTTAACTGGGGTCGGGTTTTTATAGTTGGTATCAGAGGAAGTTTAGTACAAACCTTGGAATCTATATTTAGATAAACTCTGATTAGATCACATAGACCTAAGATGGACTTTGGGATTAGTATAGGAGAACTTCCTAGAATTTTGGTATTGTAAATATTTTGTGAGTTTTTCAAAGAAATACATCCCGATCTGGATACGAGCAGGTAGAGGTGGCTCTGGCACAGATGTACCTAGGGGTAAAACATGAAAACACTGCTTTGAGATAGACTAAAATGGGAACTGGTGCACAACAACAGGCCTTGCTGCACTCTTGGTTACGACACTCCTGGGGGATGAGCTGAGGATAATTCTCATTTTCTTTACAAACCATTATGAAGGGTTTATGAGTATATACATCATTAAAGAAAACAATTTTATGATTATGTATTATATCCATAAAATGTTCAATTTATGTTAAGTGTTTTAGATGTTTGGAATTATGTATTTCGATTCATAAAATAATCTAGTGTATGTCATTGTATAAAAATGGTGCCCAGTAGAAGGAATGTGAACTCGAGTAATATGTATGATCCAAGGAGTAAAAAGGATCATATCTTTCACAGTATTAAGATATAATTTAGAAGGGAAATAGTCTCCCATGTATTCTCAACATAGGAATAAATAGTATCTTGTGTGAATAAGATAAGTGAATAATTCTCTATGTCCTATGGATTGGAAGGGAAGTAAGAGAAGAAAATGATGGAAGAGAGAAAGATGGATAAAGGGAAGAGGGAAAAGAATAATTTTATCATATGTGATAATTGTGGGAAGAAACACCCTGGAACATGCCTGAAAGGAATGGGAGTTTGTTATAAGTGTGGAGAAAAAGGACACCAAGTACATGACTGTAAGGGTAAGAAAAAGGTTTCAAATGTACAGTGCTTCATCTGCAAGGAGTTGGGACACTACGGAAACTAGTGTTCAAATCATCAGAGTATTCCCCAAATGATGCTATTGGATAATAATCAAGTTATGATACTACCACATATGAGGTGGAATGATTTGAGTTCTTATGTTGTTATTAAATAATTATGTCATTTGAGTATTGTATCAACGCTATACTAATTATAGTAATTATGTAGTATATAAGGATTGTACTGCAGTACTATTTCATTAAGGACTTGAGATTGTGTGGAACCATGAAAAGTGACTCAATAGCAGGTTAACTTTTTGAAAAATATATGACGAGAGAAAGCTAAACCATAATATGGTTCTGATACCGAGGTAGTGATTATGGAATAATACATGATTGATTTGGATAAATTATATTGGATATTATTGACTACCTTGGAAATGATTAAGGATTTGTATATTCCATCATTTTTGGAGTTTACAACATTTTTTGATAGAAGTAGTATATCCAATATTTTATAAGTAATGAGGGATCATTAATGTTATCAATAAGGTTTTATGGTAATTCAGGAAGTTGCAGTGTTTTAAAAGAATACCTGATGAAGGTGTTCACATGTTATTACGCAAAAAAAAGGATCTTCATTGTGTTTACCTTCCTTATAAATTTTGGATTGTGAGTTTGGAAATATGTATTTTGGATAATTCTAGTTAGAGATTATTTTTGTATTGCCATAAAAGGACATCTCAGAGGTCGGGCGGCAACCTGTCCCGTTCGGCAAGGCCACGAGACTTGAACCCGCAACCGAAGGGTGATAAGGGTGTATCACCTACCACTGGCCCATGTGATGTACTAGATTTAATAATGTAGTTTTTTTAAAAGGTATGGTATATGGATTAGAAATTCATTTTTTTAACCCTATACGAATAGGATAAATGGAATTTTTTTTAAGTTCTATTTTCTATTAGAGTGAAAGATGAGTTTGTGGTAGAAATTAGTGAAAGGATGGAACTACACTTGTCAAGTATATATATATTTTTTTCATCTCTTATTCTATGAAGAAATTAATTCTTAAACATTAGGTAAGGGATCTTAAAACTAAAAATGTGTTATCCTAATACCTTATGTTTTGTTGAACCAATGATATTTTAAATCACCATAGATTGATGGATTTGAGGCCCTCAATTCTAAAATTATTTATGACTGATGACCTCATTCACTCCCTATATATATTTACACTTTTTCCTCCAATTATGTGTCTCTAATTTCTACCAATTTTTTCCTAATTGAGGTCATAATTTGTTGGTGACCCTTTCATTTCTCTTTTCCTCTTATTAAGACTAAATTTTATTAACCCAATATTTGATGTGGGTTTTCCCACAATGATATTTTCTATTTTCATCCTTTTATTTTTGAATAACAATTTCAAATTTTGAGGGTACAATTTATTTAAGTAGGGAATAATGTAACCCCCCAAGATTTCATAGTGTGTTATTTCTTCAAAGTAATTCAATAACTTTCACTACACACAACACCGAGTTCAAGCGCCCCACGACTTACCAAAATAGTCATTCAAAAGTGGTTATGAATAGTATTAAATGAATTTTTAACTTTATATAATACTTATTATTCTAGAATCCATATTATGAGTTTCCGAGACATAATGTAAGAACAAATTCATTTTTTTTAGATAAAAGAAGTATTTTTCCAAAAATGCACTTTTACCGACTTTTAATGGTGAACCCTTTTTAAATCTAATATTTGAAATTTATATATATTAAATTTGACAAAATAAACTTATTATTTAGAAATGGGACATAATAATTTAGTTTCAATAAATATTTGGTGCTTTTCTGATAACTTTCATATTTGGTTGAATAATGAAAATTACCAAATTTTAATTTAAAAAAACGTTTTAATCGATATAATTAAAAGTGATAAATTATGAATTTGAGTGATTTAAAGTATAATTAGATTATATTTTTACCATTTAATCCAATTTTAGTCATTTTACATAATTTCACATTTAAACTAGACATAAGCAAGTGCCAATCTTTTGATAGTTATTATTTCTTAAAAACATGCTTTTTGTTTTAACAACGGGAATTAATTTTAAATTAATTTCTACCACTTGTGTGTTTTGAATTTAGAAAAATGGATTCCATATTTAGTATCAGGAGGTTCAAATTGTGTAAATAGATAACTTTTATTTTTAGACATTTGGAATAATTACTTCGGTAAATATTTTATTTATCATGGTTAAAGGGTAAATCCGGTAAATAAGGGTAAACAATAATATTATAATAATATTAAATTACCCTAAAACGTATCCTAACTCTACTGGATGATAATATTCAGACCATGGTAATCGTTTGGTCGATTTTGGGACCCCATGGAGCCACTTGTAAGTGATAATGACACTTTATATTAATTAAGATAAAATAAATACAAAAATGACATAAGCATATATCTTTTAGAAACTTTTTTTACGTATGGTTATATATATTATATTTTTGAATATAAATATTAATTATAAATATAAAAATATTACCTACATAATGGTATTTTATTTATAATTTTTAGACATTGAATAATTAAATTTATTTATGACACAATAATGATGCAACATTTTCTTTGTTAATCAAAGAATCAAATAATTGGTATTATAAATGTTAAAATAAATATAATTTGAAATATTTCATGACATACACGAATTTTATTGGTTAATATTACATATTAGTATTTCTTAAATGAATTTTATTCTAATTAATAAAGTTTTTAAGACTTTAACAAAAAACAATTATTAAATAGTGTCAAAATTGACATAAAAGAGTTTTTAAAACAAATATTATATTATTAATTGATATTATATTCCTAAAAATCTATGGTTTTGCCAAAGGACTTATATCATGATATTTTTATCATTAATGGACTACTTTGGGGTCTCTTGGAAGTATATAGTATGTTTATTAACTATATAATTTAAAAATACAAAGAGACATGGTAAATGTCAACCTATCTAACAAGGAGTTAAATCTAAACGATTAGGTTAATAAAGTGACCAAAACCTGTATAAAACATATTGGTTGAGTTGTTTTAGACCAATACCCACCTTATCGTCTAAATAAATCAGTTTGGAGCCATTATAAACCGAATATGAGTTTATTATAAAATAATATTTCTTGCTTTTCCTCAGGTGAGCCTCTCCCTTGTTATAAAAAGGCACTCCCCCATCTCTCTAATTCACACCTTAAAATCCATTTGGCTCGGCCAAACTCGGCCCAAATACCATATCAACTATCATAAATTAATCCTAGAGGCCTTCCTTTAGTCAGAAATCCAACCTAACGATCCCTTTTGATCAACTCAAAAGGAAGAACCCGAAGAAGTGGTAAATATCTCACCACCTCTTTCAAGTTCCTTTCTTCTTCCACTTCTTCTATCTTTGTTATTTCAATTACAAAATAATAACAACAGTATATTTTATATACTTTGATGTTATTATAAATATGTTACAACCATATTCAGTATTCTATCCATACTTTGAATGACATGTCACCATACGTGCGTACGTACGGCTTACCGTCTCCACGTCGTGGTGTAATTGTTATTCAAAACATTATTATTTGGATGGGTATGATAATGATGTGTAGTTGAAGTATATAATAAATATAATGTTATAATGATTCTGTATATATGATATACCATCCAATTATATACGATTTTAATATCAAAAGAATGATATTTTCGCTTGTGCGTACGTACGGACTACCGTCTCCACGAACGCGATGAGATTCATTCCTCATCGTATCCATTCAAGACTAATTATCATTTTATGATTACAAATAATTTTTAAGGACTTGACATCATTCTGAATATGAATAAGATATAACCTATCCATAACAAACACAGATTATGTAACAAATCATATAATGGAAAACAAATCAGTTAACACCCCAAACGACGATAATACTAAGATATTATTAACAAATCAATGTTAAAAGATCATATATGATATCATATTAATGTATATTATTCTTTTATAATTTAATAACAATTATTTCACCATTATAAAGGAGGTTAAACTACCCTCTACCAAGGGAAAGTACAAGGTGAGGGTTTATTTCACAATCTCTTAATTATTTGAGGTTGTTTATACGTAATTATCTACTGGGACCTCTTTATCATCCACATCCATGTTTCTTAAAAATGTATTTCAAAAAATTATTAACATTTTATAGACTATGTTTTAAAGTCATTTATTCCATTTTTTGAATTTTTATAATATTTTAATAAAGTAATCTTTCTGTAGTTTTCCAAACAAGGTCCTTTTTAAACTTTTCGATAAAATTATGGTAAGAATGTCTTTTTTTACCTTATACGGTGGGTGCGGCTATTTTCCACCATTATAAAATAGTCCGAAATTCCCTTACAATCTTATAAGAATATTTTCAATGTAAATGTTTTCTTTTATAATTATGTGACTTTAAATTATTTCAAAACAAGAGATATTTCTCTCAAATAGTTTTGATCTCATCTTTGTCAACATCCTTTGATGGATTTTAAGATTATTTGAAGTTGATTTATTATAATAGAGAACTTCCCTATTGTATTGAAGTTTCTGTGATATGTTTGACTGTAGATTTGTTATTTTTATACCATTCATGGTTTATGGAGAAAGTATTGACATTTCGTATGCTAGTTTTAATACAAATTTTTATATAATGTTTAAACCCGTTCATATGAGGAATGCATTGGACTTAGTAAGTGACGGGTGGAGCCCACTATAGCTCCTCTATGCATCGGTAGGTCTAATGAGACAAACTAGTGTCTTGGCACAAGGCCTTGAAAAAATCTTATTTGTATTCTTGGTACAAGGCCTTGACTATGTGGTTATGATAGTCTGGCATTATGCATTCCATCATTATGAATGTGGTTATTGATATTGCATGTGATTATTCGACTAGTAGAATATCCATGTGAATAAGTAAATGGAATTATTTCATTTTATTTTTTCCATATTATGTGGAAGTTCATGTTTAAAAGTATTTTGCTTTAGTTACACATTGCCTTAAATGTTTATGCTTATTTATGAAAGTTTCTGCTATATTGTTATCCTTAATGAGAATCTAAGCTCACCCCTTTCTATGTTTTGTTTTTTCCAGGATGTGAAGAAGTATTTTATGAATGACCTATAGGGATAGTATGAGGGGATATGAGTGTGGTCTATAAAGACTATGTTGTTCTAGTTTTCATTTTATGATGTAATGTAAGACTTATGAATATATCTACTATTTCAAAGACTACTTAACTAATCGGTCTTTAGAGATTTGATCTTTTGTGATCATGCCAATATTCTGTAATAATGCACCGACATTTGGTAACTGGGGTAGGGGAATTACAACATATATATGAAATAGATAATAGGATTGGTTTAATGAGAGATAATGGAAATATATTGTCAATAAAACAAAATTTTGATAGTAATGGAATGGTTTTAAATTTATTCAAGAATAGTAATTTTATAATTATAAGTCTTACTAAATGGGTATTATATAAATTAAAAGGATGAAGAAGATAGTCTCTTATCTTAAAAATTATTTCTTAAACATAGAGGGGTCATTACTTAAGATCTTCATGGCTTCATAAAAGGATTTAATGAGATACTAAAAGTGGATGGAGAGGTGTGTACGTATAGAAAAATTAAGTGAATTTTTTATTAACATATAAATATAAGATTTTTAAATCTTGGTTATAGTTAATGAAAATCCATTTTCATATCCATGATTTAATTTAATGGTAATGTAAAATTATATTAATTTGGGAAAACATTTATATTAATAAAATAACATATTTTAGTCATGGATTTAGTTATATTATTTCTTAATTCAATGTTAATTATTTATAAAATAATAAAAAATATAGAAAACACAAAACTATGTTGTTTTACTATTCAATGAAAAATAAAGTAAATTCATAAAACACTAACCCAAAATTAATTTCCAAGTGATCATTTAAAAAAATATTCTACTTTATAAAAAAGAATACCTATATATGAGAAATAATTATTCTAATTAAAAATTAATTATTTGTTAAAAAACTATTTTTAAAGGAAATAAACTATTAACTCCCTTAAAATAATTATAAATTTTATAATATCATATATAATCATTCATAATGAGTGTATTAACTTACAATAAAATATTTAAAATATAGTCATACAACTTTTTAATTTATTTTTAAACTTTTATTTTATGATTCTACTTGATAATATTGTTAATAAAATGGTCATATAATGGTCACATTGAAATGGAATGGTAATAATAATATAACAGTGAAATCATAAAAGTCACATTTACCTTTAAACCATATATAAACTCCACTATTCTCATAAACAATCACTGGCTACTTCTCAATCAACGGTTTGATAGATCCCTTGATGATTTTTTCATTTTCTTAATGATTCTATTTCTTTTTACAATATTTATGGAAGGAGTGATAATTATTTGAGAATCTAGTCCTATGGGATTTTTTATAGTTTTTACCCTATTATATGGTTTTCATCTAATTTAATTATTCTTATAGAAAATATTATTTCCTAATGTGTAATTATTCTCTAAAATTTAATCTTATATTTATATTTATCAATTGTAAAACATAATCAAACCGTCATAACAAAGTAGGTGTTCTTTTACTAATCAGAGGAATTTTATGGTTTCTATATTCCTCCCCCCTTAAAAATATGTCCCTAAAAATTCCATTACATAGACTAAGATAAGAAAAATCAAAGGTACTCATACATAATGGATTATTCTAGCTCCCATGTTGCTTCATTATACTTATGGTTCCATTAATGAGATTTGACCAGGTTAGTTTTCTTATTGTATAGATTGTTTTCTCCATGTTATAAGGTATTTATTGGTTGATCCTAATAAGAAATATCATTTTATAATCATACCAAATATTTATTCTTTGTATGTGAGGGATCTTGTATGTAGTTTCTCAATATGGATAGGAGGAAGACATTATATACCTAATACATTTATTTGGAGTGATAGCCGATTGACCCTAGCTTTTATGTAATAAATAATCTTAAAGGGGATAATAAACTGATGAAATTTCATTACATTCTTCATAAATCTTGTGAATATATTGTAAAAATATATACAAATTAACACTTTATTATCAACCATAAACTCTAGGTCTCATTGATTTTTACAATCACATCTTCTTTAGTTACTTTGGTATACACAGATGTGTTGCTCAAGTTTATGACTATAATGGTAATTTTTCTAATAGTTCATAATCCAATTGCATTCATTATCCACCTTCATCCCAAAATGATAGAGTTTTTTATCTCATTCAATAGATTTATTCATGTAAAGCCATATTAATTCTTGAGTATAATTTATTACTGAATATTAACTCGACTAAGGGAATATTATGATCCAAACATCCTTTTATGTCCATTGAGATACATATCAACATATCCCCATGTTTCAAGATTTATTAGATTATATTGGGCATAATTCTTGATAACGGGTCATACTAATGATAATATATATATATATTTATATCATATTTGAGACTTTTACATAACTTTTAGAAAAACCTTGAATCTCAGTCAAATGCGATTGATAGTGGTGTTCCATGTAACCCCACCACTTCAAAAATGTATGTAATTGAAATTTAATTAAGTGATAAGTCCTCCTAAATTAAAATTATTTGAATATTATTTGTAAGATGGTCCACTATAACCCATATGAAATTATTCACTTTAATTGTCTTCAAAAAACCTATGTGAAAAATATATGGTGATGTCCCCCCCATTTCCTTGAATATATGGATAATAGTTGAATCATCCACTTCATACTATTCAATTATTCCTTAATTTATTAACATAAAAGGAACTTTTATGTATATTCTTCAATATCCTACTTTATATTTACCGAAAATGGTTCTCTTAGAGACCTTGGCACATCTTTTTTCTCCCTATATGGATAGGGAGTTGAGATATGAGAATATATCAATAGACGCCTCTTTATCTATGGAATTGATGTTATACTTAGTAATAAACCAAATCTCACAAATCATCTTTTATAAATGTTTTACTCTAAGGATTTTTACTTTATTATATCATTCATATTATTCTATATCACCACATTTTCCTTTTGAGCATCATTAATCTTCTCCAAAATGTATGGTCAAGTAATAATTTGAGCAAGGTATTATGGTTTTCATTTGTGATTCCCCTGTTTATCCTTTAAATCACTAAGAAAATTTTATCCTTCTTAATCATTATCTTTTATAAGATTTCAAAATCCTTTTTTACCTTGAGAATCAACAACTTTATTCACCTACCAAGGATGGTAGTGTATTGAAAAATAATAATCAATGATTATTTATAACCATCTTTATTGGAAAATATAGAGCTCCTTTAGAGTGAATATACAATATAGGATCTTATGATATATATATATATGTCACACTTCACACTATAAATATAATTCCTCAAAATGTTTAATGAAAATATTATTTCATCCAACTCCCTATCAGGAGTCTAATAACTATACTCATTCTATATTAAGTGTCAAGAAAAATAAGCTATCAATTTATCAATTTTTATGAGGAAACAGTCTATTATTTTTTAAAGTTTCATTATAGATCAGAATTAATTCCCCATTTGTGGGTATAGTGAGTAAACATGAAGTGAAAATCTAATTGTTCATCACCATCAATCTCTCAAAATGTTCATTAGTCTAAAAAAATTTCACCCTTCCGTGTAATCTTGGTTAGTGTGTTTAAAATTCATTAAATATTTCATAAAAATCAGAAATTTTACCCACCTAAACAGATTAAAATAAGTATTTTTGTTACATATTTTGGTCTGGTTCATTCCTCAACCACCCTTTTCATTGAAGGATCCATAGATATCAACTTTATTATAATAAAATTCTCTAATAATCATAATTTCCCAATATGGAAAACACATTTACTATACTTGGAATATAATTTGTCCTTTCTTAGTTTTATTAACACAATACTTAAAAGATTATAATGTTAATCCCTTCTTTCAGAGTAAATTACAAAATCATCTATAAATACTATAAAAATTTATTCATGGTATTCTTTAAATAATAAATTTATTATGTCCATTAAAATTGTTAGATCATCGGTTAGTCTAAAAGGAATCATAATGAAATCAAAGTGTTTGTACCTTATATGAATGTAATTATAGGGTATATACTCCTTCCTCACCTTTAATTGATGATACCTTGACCAAAATGTCCAATTTAGAAAAATATTGTTTTGTACATAGGTAATTGAATAATTTATCAATCTCTGATAGGGGAAACTTAGTCTTTATCAATATCTTTTGGATTTCATCATAATAAATTAAGTGAGTTATTGAAAAATCCTTCATGAAAAATAGGACTGGATCTCCCCATGGTAAATCACATGGGTAAATAAAACCCTTACATAGAAACGTTTTTATTTATATGAATAGTTATTCTAGTTTAATGGTGAAAATTATATAGGGAGTCTATCATATTGTAATTTCTCATGTTATACGTTTAAGTTAAAACTCAACCTCGTGGATAAGAGGAAGACCGAACAACACCTCAAAAAATACATCAGTATATTCCCGCACAATGAGCATGCCTTTTAGGGTGATAATTTCCTTTGTTTTAAGAATGCGTATAACATCCTATAATTTTAATACATAAATATTACATCTTAATATATGAATATTCATTAAATAAAATAATGATCCATATAACAACCCTTCTCTTTATTACACACTTAAACATGATTTATTACTAAACTTGCAGTTAAGACAACTCTAAGGATTGAGAGGTCTAGTGTCTTGGGAAATTAGTAACATTAACCAAAAAATTAGAACATAAAAATACAACATATTTATTGAAAACTCTCTTTACATGAGCACAACATTCCTTCGTACTTATCATTTTATGGGATTACCTAAGGACATGCATAAGAAAAGGGTGAGCTCTAAAGCCCAGTAAGGGAGTAAAAAAGGCATAACAAGAATAATACAATACTTTTTAGGAAATAGGAATATCAATGGATCATAAGAGAAACATGAATTTATAGGCATGATATTGCATGATTATCATAACATGGAGATGTGGAAACAACAGTTAACATGATATTAGGATGAGCCAAGGCTCATTACACATGGAGCCTAAGTAAACCTTAATTTCACATGAATTAGCATGATTAAACCCTCATTAAACATGATTTATCATGAGTAAAAACTCATTTCACATGGTGTATCCTAGTACTATTCTTTACCCAACGCATTGGACCGCTATCAGGGCGCACCATTCTTAATCAATTCATTTCATTCATAAGTGTTCCACATAAATCATACAACAAAGATTCATTAAACATAATTATTTATTACATGAATAAGATATTTGAAATACATAAATGTAATTCCTAAATTGAAAATTAAATGTGAATAAAGATGAATGACCTTGATAGAGAAATTGGTATTTTATTCACTTACATGAGTATTTTGGCATGGGAAAATTTTGGTGTAATTTCTGGAGCATAACAACATCAAATAGAAATCATAAAATTGGTTGATGATAGAGAAAGGGAAATCTAATCATTTATACAAGAAATGGAAAGTAAGGGGTCATGTAACATAATATACAAACATATGTAATGGAATTTATAAACATAATATAAAATAATTGCTAGAATGTAAATGAAGAGAGAGAAATCCCTTATGGAATTTCAGCATGGTAATAGGTGTACATGAGAGACATTTATGAGATAAAAAGGGGTATCTCATCATTCAAACATAAGGAAGGAATTATAGTATAGGTGAAAAATCATAACCCGAAATTTTAAATTGAAAATAAAAGGTCATAACAAAATAAATAAACTTGGACATAAATAAGGAAGGAAAGTGAGGATCCATTACGGAATTTTGGCATTGTAACGGGTGTGCTTAAAGGATCATATGGGGTATTGATTAGTATAAAAAGAATATCTCATAATATATACAGAAAATGTAAATTATTTGGGTCATGTAACATCATAACCCAAAATATAAAATATGGAACTTAAGAAGCATAAGGTAAAAGAGTATCTTGAATTGACATGAGAAGAGTAAAATCTTGTACTTGGAAGTGTGATCCCAAAGACTTGGTAGAGGATTGAGAGAGGCTTCTTGGGAGATTGGGGCACCTTTGGGGGATTATAGATATAGGAATACATAGGTTTGTCGATATCTGAATGGTTTTAGTGAAGAGTAATGATAGGTTGAGTGGTTTTATATAGGAAAGGAGAGGTAATTATTTATTATTTAGGTTTTGGACACTACACATTAAACTAATCAAAACCACAAAACAAAACATGGTTTCTTCCCATTTTGTTTTCTAAAGGGGAGTGGAAAAATTATTTAATAAGTCCAATTTACTAAATTATTAAATTATTAGTCTTTCTTGTGTGTAGGTGAGTCACAATCTCAAGGAAATAATTTTAAAATGTTAAAATATTTTATAAGTCTTGGAGGGTCCACTATGGTATTGTAAAATTAATCAAAAAAATTCTCAAATCAAATTATTTTAAAGTTAAAACATATATTGGCTGAATAAACCTTATATATTATTTTATTACATCACTATTGGGTCATTATGAAGTTATAAAACACATTACATATTTAAACGGTATTTAATTTTTACCCAAAAATTTTATTGTCTCAGAAAATTATGAAAAAATCACTGTTAGATAATTTCAACATTCTAAATCTAAAAATGATATTCATTTTATCTAAATAATTTTATAAATATGTTAAATTTTTTAGAAAATAAAAATCGACATTTATCAAAAATTCATTTTTTTGACAAAACAACTTTCAAACCTTAATAAAAATTACAATTTTATTCATAAAAAATTATATGATCATTTATATTTAATAAAAATTAACTTATTAAAAATATTTTATTAATTATATTATTTAATTCAAAAATACATTAATTTATCAAAATAGATTTCTTAATTGAATATTAACTAAAAATACTATTTATGATTTAAAAACCATTTGCAAAGAAAAAATAATAAAATGAATATATATTATTTATTATATAAAAAAATAATGCACATAATTATAGTGCTATGTTCTTATTACATAACCCCTTATGACACCTGCATAATACCTAAGGGTAAGGTGCGCGATGGTGATAGACTCTTAGGGGGGCTCGGATAACATCGCTCGGGTGGTAATCTCTATTAACTTATACTTCTACCATTGGCGGTTTCGTTCAAGCTTAACATGTTGAATATCAGCTTGGTCTTGGTCAAGATTGAATCCTAGTGATTCTAATTCCTTTCTAAGCTCCAAAAAATGGGCTTCGTATGGATCAATTCTATTAGATGAAGCCATCGCTTCCTTGGTGTGAGTAAATTGGATTTGTTAAATCCCTATATTTATACAAATCAGGTGATTACTGTCCAATGGCTATAATAGTAATGGTAACAATTCATAATGGTATTTTAAAATCCAAAAACATAAATCCAAGGAAATTCATATGTTTTATATGATTTTTTTACATAATAATAAATTTAATTAGATTAATATTAATTTTAATTAATAAAAGTTTAGTTCATTACAATATTACCCCTTTAAAAAATTTCACCCTCAAAATTTCCTTTTACCATACTAAAATTGATGGCGGTAACTCTGCTTCATCCCTTCCTATGATTCCCATGTTGCTTCTTTATACTTTTGGTTTCACAACAACACCTTGACGAGGGGTATTTTCTTATTTCGTTAAACTGTTTCTCTATGATCTAAGATCTTCACAAGCTTCTCTTTATAGGAGAGGTCATTATCCAATGGTACACCTCTGTATTGAGTACATGCAATGGGTTAGGGATTTACTTCCTCACTAGTGATACATGGAATACATCATGTACTTGATACAGGTTCAGTGGGAGGTCTAGTAGATAGGCCACTACTCCAATGCGATCAATGATCTCAGAAGGGCCAATGTACCTTGGAATAAGCTTTTACTTCTTCCCAAATATCATAACACTCTTCCATGGTGATATGTAGTGGAATACCATGTCTCTAACATCAAACTCTAGGTCTCATCAATTATTATTAGCATAGCTCTTTTTTCAACTCTGTGCAGATTTAATATGTTGTTGGATGGTCTTAACCTTCTCCACTATTTCTTCGACCATTTTTGGACCTAGGAGTTTTCGCTACCCAACTTAATCCCAACATGATGTTGTTCTTCACCTCTTCCCATAAAAGGCTTCATAAGGAACCCTTTGTATGCTTGGGTGGAAATTTTTATTGTAAGAGAACTCAACCAGAGTAATATATTGATCCCATCCTCCGTTGAAGTTCATTGAGAATTCTCTCAACATGCCCTCAAGTGTTTGGATAGTCCTCTTAGATTGGACAGTAGTTTGAGGATGATAATATTCACTAAAGTTCATCTCAGTATTCAGATCTTGTTGGAGACTCTTCCAAAATATAGAGGTGAATCTTGGATCTTGATCAGATACAATCAATAACGAAACTCAATGCAACCTTACCACTACTCTGATTTATATCCGTACTAGTTGGTCCAGTGGTAAATCATCTCAAATTGAAATAATGTGTGCAGTCTTTATAAGATGGTCCACAACAACCCAGATATAATTGAATCTTTTGGATGTATTCATAAGTCCGATTAAATAGTATATGGTGAAGTTCTACCATTTCCACATTGGTATGGGTAATGGTTTCATCATCCCCTTAGACTTCAACCTCACATCATTCACTTGATTACATACTGGGAACTTTGATGTATACTCATCAATATACTTCTTCATGTTATCCCACCAATAATTCTCTTAGAAGTCTCGATACATCGATTGTGTTTCCTAGGTGAATTGAGAAATTAAAACTATGTGCATCATCCAAAATTTCATTCTTTAAATCCTAATTTTATGGAACACATAGTCTTGAACAAAATCTCATAATTCTTTTTTCATTAACATTGAACTCCAAGGATTCCATTTTTCTGATAGTTTCCACTTTCTTCTGAATTCCCACATCATCTATTTGAGCATTCTTTAAAATTTCCAAAAGATAAGGTTGAGAAATCATTTGTAAAAGGATTGATGACGTTCCATTATTTACGATTCCGAATTCCATCTTCATCAAATCTAATAAGATTGGATCGTTTTCAATTCTCATCAATAATAGAATCGTTGGGTCATGTATTCATAGAGCATCTAGCCCCTTGTTCACTTTCCCAGGGTGGTAATGGATTGAAAAGTCCTAGTCTTTGATCAGTTATAACCATCTTTGTTAGATCACGTTCAACTCATTCTTTATGAATATATACTTAAGGGTTTTGTGATCTATATATATTTCACACTTCTCCCCAAAGAGGTAATTTCGCCAAATATTTAACATGAAGATTACTGCAGCCAACTCCAGATCATGTGTTGGATTATTTTTCTCATGAACTTTCAATTGCCTTGAAGCCTAGGCAATGATCTTGTCATTTTTCATCAACACAAAGATTATTCCCTTACTTGAAGAATCACTAAATACCACAAAAATTTCTCCACTTGTGGGTAGTGTGAGCACAAGTACAGTGAAAAGCTACCTTTTCAACTCCTTGAATCTCTCTTCGCATTCATCGCGCTAAGAAAACTTGGCTCCCTTCTGAGTTATCTTGGTAAGAGGGTTTGAAAATCGCAAGAAATTTCTCACAAATTGGTGATAATATCTAGCTAACCCAAGGATGCTATGGATATCTATCATAGATGTTGGCCTCATATATCCCTAAATTCCATTTCTCTTAGAGGGATCCATAGATATCCCATTACCTATGATTATATTACCCTATAACGAGACTTCATTCAGCCAGATCTCACACTTGAGGTACTTTTCATAAAGATTCTTCTCTCTCAATGTCTCAAATACAGTGTTTAGATTCTCCCCCTTTGTTTTGGATTATATTAGAATATCTTCTATAAATACTACAATAATTTTGTCGAGGTAATCTCTAAATACTCTATTCATAAATTCCATGAAGATTGATAGAGAATTAGTGAGTCCAAAAGGCATTTATACGAATTCATAGTGCCCATACCTTGTACAAAAACCAGTCTTAGGGATATCCTTCTTCTTCAACCTTACTTGGTAATATCCCGACAGAAGATCCACCTTGGAGAAGTATTGTGCTCCAAATAGATGATCGAACTAGTATAATATCAATTGATAATTCTACATCTCCTCTAAGAGTAAGGCCGGGAAATTCCTCAGGAAACACTTCAAAGAATTCTATCACAATAGGCACATCTTCAAGGATGGTAGTATCCTTAGACTCAATCATCTGAGCAAGATACACATGCTCACAGGGTAGTAATATACATGCTCGAGATGATGGTGCTAAATAAGATTCATCCTCCTCCTTGAAATTGTATGGAATCGGGGGGTCAAATTACCATATGAAGAGTGATTTCCCTCTTATAGTAATTTATGTTGGTTCTATATAGGGAAACCCAATCTTGGCCAAGAATTGAATCAAATTCCACTATAGGGAGTATGATGAGGTTTGACGGGAAGTTCAATCCCCAAATTGTGACAGGGGAGGATTTATATTCATGGGATGAAATCATTTCCCCATTTACCATTCTCACTGACATCTCTACTTCCATGAATTGTGGTGGTGTTGGAATTGTTCTACTAAAATTTCAGGGTATAAAAGAATGTGTAGAACTGTGGAAGATAACCCAACCTTTCACTTTTTTATTCTGGTTCTATTTTATCCAATATAGACTTAGGGATGAGCATCTTAAATATTTTAACACATAAAGGGGAATTCAAAGAAAAAAATGGATAACTTATAAATTACATTGATTTCCTTAACTTATGAATTTATAGGCTTCAGTTTATGTTATCCATGATCTAATTTCCAATATATATTCTTAGGGGAATTTTTTATTCCCTTAATAATGTTTCATACTAAACTTATGAATTTACCAAAGCATATCCCCTGGAAGTGTCGAACCAAGAGTGAAGCAAGGCCTGTTGTCATGTACTAATTCCCATTCGAGTCTTGCTCAAAATGGTGTTTTTGGGTTTTAACCCTAGATACATCTATGCTAGAGCCACCCCTACTTGTTCGCATCTAGATAAGGATGTATTTTCTTGATAAAACACTTACTCTATACTCACCAAAATTTAGGAATGTTTTTATTATACTTATTCTTATCCCTAAGGCTTTCACTAGGTTTTTCTAATCATAATCCCAAAAATCATTAAACATATCCCCTAATACCAACTATAACAACACTGCTCTTTATTACTCACTAAAACATGATTTATTATAGAAAATTGAACTTAAGAAAACTATTAGGATCAAAAGTTCTAGTGTCTTCAGAAATTAGAAACATTACACAACAACTTAGAACATAAAAATACAACATATTTATTAAAAACTCGTTTTACATGACCACAATATTCATTCATTCTTTTCATTGCACGAGATAACCTGAGGAAATGCATAAAAAAGGGTGAGATATAAAGCACAATAAGGGAGTAAAAAAATAATAACACAAAGAATAAAATACATGTTAAGAAATAGTCATATCAATGGAGCATAAGAGAAACATTAATATAAATGTATGATATAGCATTATTATCATAACATGGAGATGTGGCAACAACATTTAACATGATACTAGCATGAGACAAGGCTCATGTCACATGAATTAGCATGATTAAACCCTCATTTCACCTGGCATATCATGATACTATTCTTTACTCAATGCATTGGAGTGCTATCAGGGCACACCCTTCTTAATCATTTCATTTCATGCATAAATGTGCCACATAGATCATACAACATGGATTCATTAAACATCATAATTTATTCCACAAAGAAGAGACATGTAATAAATAAATATAATTAGTTAATCAACAAGTACATGTGAATAAAGGTGAATACCCTTGATATATAAATGGGTATGGTATTCACTTACACAATGATTTTGGCATGAGAAAATTTTGGTGTAACTTCGGCAGTACAACGACGTCAAATAGAAATTGTAAAATGTGTTGAAGATATAAAGGGGTATATAATCATTTATACATGAAATGGACAATAAGGGTGTACTGGAACATTATATCCCAATATATCTAATTTAATTTAGATTCATAATCTAAAATAATTTATTGAATGTAAATGAGGAGAGAGAAATCTCTTATGGAATTTTGGCATGGTAATAGGTGTACATTGGACGCATTAATGAGAGATAAATGGGTTTATCATAATTAAAACATAATTAGGGAATTATAGGAGAGGTGAAAAATAATACCCCAACATTTTTAATTGAAAATAAAATTGCATAACAATATAAGGAAACCTGGACATAAATAAGGAAGGAAGGAAACTAAGGATCCCTTACAAACTTTTTGCATAGTAACGGGTGTGCTTAAATGATCATTGGGGGGATTAATGAGAGTGAAAGGAATATATCATAATATATATATTAAATTTAATGTATGGGGGTCATGTAACATCATAAACCAACATATTAATATGGAACTTAAGAAGAAAAATGTAAAAGAGTAGCTTGAATGGAAATGAGAAGAGTGAAATGCCTTACTTGGAAGTGTGATCCCAAAGGATTGGTAGAGGCTTGAGAGAGGCTTCTTGGGATCTTGGGGAACCTTGTGAGGATTCTAGAGATAGTAAGGCATATTTTTGTCGAGCCCCAAATGGTTTTATTGAAGAGTAATGGGAGGTTGAGTTGGTTTATATAGGAAAGGAGAGAATATTCTTTAATATTTAGGTTTTGGACACTACACATTAAACTAATAAAAATCACAAACCATCCCATGGTTTTTGCCCATGGTTTTTTCCAAATGGGAGTGTAGAAAATTATTCTATAAGGAAAAGGGCATAAATTGTTAAAATATTAGTTTTGCTTATGTGGAGGTGAGTCACACTCTTAAGGAAATCACTTTAAAATGTGAAAATATTTAATAAGTCTTGGAGGGTCCACTAAGGCACTGTAAAATTAATAATAAAATTTAAAATTACAATATTTTAAAGCTAAAATATATATTGGAAGAATCTATATTTTATATTATTTTATTACATCACTATTAGGTCATTATGATGTCATAAAACACATTATATATTTAAACGGTATTTAATTTTTACCCAAAAAATTGATTGTCTAAGATATTTATGAAAAAATCACCACTAGATAATTTTGATGTCCGGAATAAAAAATGACATTAATTTTATCTACATAATTTTCTAAATACTTGAATTTTTTACTTTTAAAATAAAAACCGACATTTATCGAAAATTCATGGGTTTTGAAAAAAATAACTTTCAAACCTTAATTACAATTACAATTGTATTAATAAAAAATAATACGATCATTTATATTTAATAAAAATTAATTTAGTAATAATATTTTATTAAAATATTATTCAATTAAAAAATCCAATAATTCATCAAAATAGATTTCTTAATTTAATATTAACTAAAAATACAATTTGTCTTTAAAACCATTTACAAAGTAATAATAAAAAAATGAAAGTATATTATTTATTCTATACAAAAAATAATTCACATAATTATAGTGATAGGGTATTGTTACATAACCCCATATAACATCTGCATAATACATAAGGGTAAGGTGCGCGATGGTGATAGAATCTTAGGGCATCTCAGATAACATTGCTCGGCTGGTAATCTCTATTAACCTCCACTTCTTCCGTAGGTGGTTCCATTCAAGCTTAATGTGTTGAAGTTCGACTTGGGATTGGTCAAGAGGGAATACCAATGATGCTAACTCCTTTTTGAGCTCTGTAAAATGGACTTCATATGTAGAAATTCTACTAGATGAGGTCATCGCTTCCTTTTTCTGAGTAAATTGGATTTGTTAAAGCCCTATATTTATACTAATCATGTGATAACTATTCAACATCTATAATAACAACGGTAATAATTCTTAACAGTATTTTAAAATCAAAAAACATAAAACCAAGGAAGTTAATATGTTTTATATAACCTTTTTACATAATAATACATTTAATTAGATTAAGAGGAATTTTCATTAACAAAAGTTTGGGTCGTTACAATCCATTCCAAAACCATAATGGTATACTCTATTTTGAAACCTGGATACATAAATAACTTGTACACAAGGGATATACATCTTCTCCCATTTAGTATAAAGAAACTAAAACCATTCATAGAAACATAATACATGAAACCTTTATATATATCTTGGGGAAAAGAAAACATAATAATGGGTGAGCTTAAATGGTTTGAAATGGTAAACGTGGGCGATATCAATGATCATTTAAACATAACATGAGAATAAATGGTATAATAACATGTGTTAAACCTTTGAAAACTATACTAAGTAATCATTAGATCATAAATATTATTCATGACATAAAACATGGATTTTTTTCTTACATGAATCATAAAAGAATAAATAACATGACCCTTGAGAACATAATATTGGAATATTATCATATTATAAAAAGAGTAGAATATAAGGTGGAATAATCATAATCCTAGAAATATTATGTCAAGGCTAGCCAACATGACATTTATAACATATTATGATTCATATAACCACCCATGTACCTAATTTAGGCTTGTGTAAACTCCCATGTATCCACTTTTAGGATTGGGATAAACTCCTCTGTACAATGTTTTGGGCTTGGGTTAACCTCCCATATAAACTTTGAGCTCATTGAAGATTACTCGTTACCCAATTTATTGAAGGGGTATATAATCTCAGGGAAACTAGTTATATATTCATAATCCAATCATATATATTCCATAATATCATGAAAATATTCGTTATAAGTTAACATGTTGAAAAGAAAATGTGTTTCATCAATATTTTATCATCATAACCAAAAACCTTCCAAAAAATTATTAAACATGGTGGTATTATATCATTTCCCCAGTAAAGAATGAGTAACATAAAATCATGTTATCACAGATTTAAAATGTTTTCAAAATACCACCAAATCCTTTTTTGATGAAAATACAATTTACATCTAGAAATAACTTATTTAAAATATAAAGGTTTCTAAAATATTTTATAAGACATTTAATTTTATAATAACATTATAAAATGTAAATGATATTTTAATGAATTGATTAGTCATGACGGTGGGATAATCTGATCATTCTATGTACATGAAAATAAATATTTCTTTCACATTTTCATAAAAATGTCCAAGGAACCTTGTTCAGAAAAAAAACTACAGTATTCCTTTTTGATATTTTTTATATGAATTAAATAATTGTTAAAAATGACATTAAATATCATATGAGAATATAAAAAACATTCTTGAAATCATTTTAATGAAAACATGGACATTAAATAAAAAGTTTCCTAATTAATGAAGAAATAATGTTTATTGTTATTAAATGAAATTCCAAATATTTTAAGTTCCAAAGAGAGTTGAATTGAACTATTAATTGGAAATATCATGGATAAAAATTGTATAATTAATTTAATTTTTTTGATACACATATCATATGATTTCCTTCAATTGAAATTCAATCATAAATAATCTCGATTAAAATGAGATAGAAACATAAATCACTAACCAATTTGGTAAATTTTGAATCATGACCTCATGAAAGAGATAACAATAGATAGATATGTAAATACACATAAGTTTCATGATATAATGATTGAATTAATTTATAAGAATTTTATACCCCATATAAATGATACAAGTGGTGAATATGGAATGTGTGTCCTAGAAATAAGAGTAAGATAAAAATCCTTTACCTCATGTTCAACATGTTTTTTTCTGAAAAGCATATATCATTAATGACAAAGATCAGAAGAAGTACATGCACTAATCCATGAAGGGAAATTGTCCAGCCAGAGCTGGTCAGTGCCGAATGGGCCTGAGGACGCTAGCTGATGGGCCGCGTTGTTCCCTTCCCTTTTGGTAAAAGAGAAGGTGCACAATGAGAAATGTTGGCTGAGTGAGATAATTCTCCTGACAATGGCGCCAAACGACTGGAGTCTGTTGTCGTTGTGATTGATAGCGTCAATAACGGAAAGACAGTCAGACTCAATGATGATGTCGCACCATCCACATTCAATAATGAGCATCATACCAGCAAGGATGGCCTTGGCTTCAGTGACCACCGGTTCCTAGAACGTCTAATGTGGTTCATACTTAGCTGAAAGGATTTACCCCATATGATTTCAGGCAAGGAGGTCGAGGGAAACAAGCCCAGCTTTTGGAAGCGATGCATCCACATTGATCTTGAGAATCCCTTCCATTGGGAGATTCCAGGGAATAGGAGGAAGGGGGCCCAGTAAAGAACATTCGTTGTGGCCTTCCTAACCTTCAATCCAAGAGGTAGCATGATCAATGTAGAATTTGGGGGGTCTGTAGGCATGATGAAAAATAGCGTCGTTGCGCCGGACCCAAATAATCCAGGCCAGAGTGCAGAGTGAACCAACATCAGCCGGGGAGAGAGAGGAGTACCAATGCGTCAGAAGATCAGGAAGGTCAGAATCCAAAGCTAGCGAAGAAGAAGAAGCCGAGCCCCATAGATTCCATATTTCCTTAGCTCCCGGGCAGAGAATGATAGCGTGCAGAGGGGTTTCAGGAGTGTTCGGGTAGAAAGGGCAAGAGGCAGTGCTGGCCATATGTCGAAAAACGAGAAGGCTCATTGTTGGGAGAGTACCCATACAAACCTGCCACCAGAAATGACTAATTTTTTGGGGGACGTTGAGTGACCAGATCGATTTCCAATGACCCTCGTCCCTGCCAACTGGGTGGGTTCCAAGAGTAAGACTGTAGCCGGATCTCACCGTGTAAATGCCCGAAATGTCATTGATCCTGAAGCGATGGTCAGAGCCTGTGTCAGGTACCCAGAGAATTCTAAGGATAATTCTTTGATCTCTTTCGTTAAACCATTCGAGGATCTTATCCAAACACCACCCTTGTCCCCGATCGGAAAGGAGGCAGCTGACAGTGGCATCTTCCAGACCTGGTTGGGCGGGGGATGTAGCCCGTAAACCCTCCTTATCAACAAGCCAAGGATCAGACCAAATTTTGACAAATGATCCAGTCCCAATTCTCCAACCCAATCCTTTATCCAGGAGCTTTTTCCCCCATATGCTTCTCCAGAGGAAGCTGGGGCGAGGACCAAGAGAGGAAGCATGAAAGTCCGTGTCGGGAAAATACTTAGCTTGTAAAACTCGCGCACAAAGAGATGAAGGGCGGTCAATAAGGCACCATCCTTGCTTGGCCAAAATCGCGTCGTTGAATAGAGGAATATTTTGAAACCCCATCCCACCCTCTTGTTTGGGTTTGCAGAGTTTCGCCCAGGCCATCCAATGGGGTCAATTCCTTCCATAGTGCTTCCCCCACTATAAATTGGCAGTACTTGTGTGGATATGATCGGTGATGGCCACCAAGAGCCTAAAACGGGACATAAAGTAGCTGGGAACAGATTGGATTATGGATTTTATGAGAGTCTCTTTCTAGCTTTCGAAATTCTTTTAGGGGTCCAGCCTTGGATATTAGCCTCAATCTTGTCCATGATGGATGCGAAGATTTCTTTTTTAGACTGGCCAATCACCGTGGGGAGCCCGAGATACTTCTGATGTTTAACAACCATATGGATGCCAACTGAAGTGAAAAGTTCATTCCTCTTAGACAGAGGCACCCCTGCACTGTAGGAAATTTTAGATTTACCATGATTGATTGTTTGTCCAAGCGCCCTCTCATACTAGCGGATCACTTGGTAGATCACCCAGAATTCGTTAATTGTTGCTCTAGAAAAAAAGAGGCAGTCATCAGTGAAGAAGAGATGCGACACTAGAGGGCTAACTCGACAAACCTTTTCCCCATGAATAGACTTAGAAGAAGAAGCCCTGGAAATAATATTAGAAAACACGTCAGCCACCAGGATGAAGAGGAAGGGGGATAGAGGGTCTCCCTGGCGAAGGCCTCGAGAAGGGATGAAATCTCTGGTAAGCTCCCCATTGACCTTGATTTTAAATGAGATAGTCGAGACGCAGTCCATGACCATGTCTATCCATTTAGCGCAAAGACCCATCTTCTGCATAACAGCTCTAAGGAAGTGCCACTCAACTCTATCATAGGCCTTGGACATATCCAATTTCCAGGCCATGGTTTCTCTCTTTGCCATGGAGCGTGATTTCATAGAGTGGAACACTTCATGGGCCACAATCGCATTATCAGTGATCAGTCTCTTGGCCACGAAGGCGCTCTGATTTTCAGAGATAATATCTGGTAGCCAAGGTCACAGCTGATTGACAAGGATCTTTGAGAAGATCTTGTAAGTGACATTACAGAGGCTGATAGTTCAAAAGTCAGGGATCGCCATAGGTTTCTTGATTTTGGGTATTAAGACGAGGACAGTTTCATTGATGGCCACAATGCTGGTGCTGCCTGCCCAGATATTTTTAATCAAATTGCAGATGTTAGGACCGATAATGTGCTAGTATTGCTTAAAAAAGAGGGCGTGGAACCCATATGGTTCTGGAGCCTTGGTGGGATAAAGATGTTTCAAAGCCAGGCGTATCTTGTCATATGTCACCTCTTTGGAGAGTTTCCTATTGATCTCATCTGTGATAACAGGTCTGATACATTCTTCCACCTCAACATACATAAAGTGGGTTCCTACGGAGAAGATGTTCTGGTAAAATCCAATCAAGGGCTCGTGGATACCATTGGTGTCAGAAACTTTTCTTCCATCGGGCTGTGATAAGCAGGTAATGGAGTTTTTCCGCCGCCTGGAGGAAGATTTCTAATGAAAATACTGGGTGTTAGTGTCCCCTTCTTTGATATGGTTGTCCCGCGTGTGCATATCCCAAAAACTTTCCTTGATACGTAAGGCCGTGTCGAGCTCTCTTTGTATGGCGCCAATCTTAGAGAGATTGAAATTATATGTGGGTTGTTTGAGGAGAAAGTTCAGTCTCTTTTCAAGGGCGCTGCAGTGCCGGTCAGGGTGTCGTAATTTCTTACAGCTCCACGACCTCAGATCGGATGCGACCTGTTGGAGGTTGAGTCAAACATCCTCGTGAGTACATTTCCAGCTTGATCAGATCACCTCTTCACATTCCTGATCTTTTGACCAGAAGCTTTCAAATCTAAAGGGTCTGGAAAAAGGTCTACTACGTTCTCCATGGGTACAGTCAATGAGGATTGGACAGTGGTCTAAGAAGTTGAGGGCCATGTGTTCGATATGAAACATGCTGAACATATTAATCCAACCAGAAGAGCTCAGAAATCTGTCAAGACACTCAGCGATATGGGTGGCTTCTGAGTTTCCATGGAACCAAGTAAACAGATTTCCTCAGTACCCCAGATCGACCAGGTCCGCCCTGGAAACTGCATCCTTGAAGAATGACATCGAAACTGAAGGTCAGATGGTTCTTCCCCTCTTTTCCTTATGGAACATGATCTCATTGAAGTCTATGCCAAACATAATAGGGCTCGGTAAGTAAACTTGTAACTTGCATAGAAGATCCCATGACTTCACCTTGTCATTATGGGATGGCCAGCCGTAGAAACCCACAAAAGTCCAGGGTGGGTGAAGGTCCGTCTAAATAGTCGCTGCCACATGGTACGGGGAGAAGGAAAAATTTTTGACATCGACATTGTCCTTCCAAAGGAGACAGAGACCCCCAGAGTGGCCTTGTCTAGGCACCGGGAAACAGCCTTGGAAGCCACACTTCAGAGCAATACCATTGGTGTCCTTGCATTCCAATATGGTTTCGGACAGGAAAACCATATTGGGGCGACTTTGAGTGCAATTGCGCTGAAGCATGCAAACCGTTCGGGGGTTGCCAAGCCCACGACAGTTCCAACATAAGACAATCATTGCTCTAGGCGGGGCTGGGACTCTCCCGCCGCCACCTCTGGTATCTCCAATCTTACTTTTCTATCCGTCGTTTTCCATATTTTGGTGAGGTTCCTTTCTAATTGACATGTTTCATTTTGTCTCTTCCTCACCCAGAGTTTTGGGTCTTCTGTGTGCCCATCACTCTCGCCTCGTTGCCTCCTTTTCCACGTTCGACGGGTGATTGGACCCATTAGTGAAGGTCCCGACATACCACGGTCCTTCATTGGAAGAGTGCTAGCTGCGGTCAAAGGTGAGTCAGGGTCAGGATCTGGAGGTTCGACATGCATCAGCATCGACTTTGAGCAATATGACGGTGAATTTTGTTGCATCATCATCACCATTGCCGGTGTTGAAGGATTGTCCCTTAGGGATTTTGGAAGAACTCCAGCTTCTCTCTGAGTGTTAGCTTCTCCCTGAGTGGGAGGGCCATCCTTTAGGAAATTAATTGGTCGAGGCATTAAGGTTGTTTCAGGTATGGGGTTTTTCGGACTAGAATGTGCCAAAATGAGATGGTCACGGTCTTTTTTTTCCATCTCCAGGATGAAAGCATGTTTATTTGGTTTGGCACGGAGCTAGGGGTCGTACTGGGGGATAGTGTTACCCGCATCACTCTTATGTTTAGTGGTGCACGTTCTTTCCAAATGGCCAAGGCGACCATAGTGAAAGCAGAAGATTGGGAGTTTCTCAAACTTGAATGATATCCAAGTGTTGGTATCTTTAATCATTAAGAACATTCCCCTCATCAGTGGTTCTGACACATCAAACTCCACCTTAATTCGAACCTCGGGACCCCATTGTATTGGGTCTGAGCTATCCCACTCAAGAATGTTCCCAAAACTATATCCAATTCCCCTCATTGTACGCTTTATTCTTGCATGGAAGGGGATTCCTTTAATTTGTATCCAAAAGGGGGAACGGGATAAAATCACTTGCTAGATATCCCCCCCACTTTTAAATCTTCCATGAGAAGGAGTTGATTATCGAAGGACCATGGTCTTCCGCGTAAGATTTTGTCTCTATCTTTCTCTTTAATGAACTCAAAGACGAAGCGGTTTATCCCCGCTTCCCGAATAGCCACTCCTGCCTCAAGTTTCCAGATATTCTGTAGAGTTTTCTTGAGCACCCCCTGGTTAACCGATACGTTTTCCACAAACTTTCCCACCATGAGTAGAGACAAGCGCTTTTCTAGGAATGTGTCTTCGTTTCGCTGTGCCTCAATTAATGCCTTTTCTTTGTCCGTCAGGGCCAATCTCTTCCATTGATTGACCAACTCCTCATCCATGATGCACAAAAGATTACGGAAACTCCAAAGGTTCGGTGTCTTTATAGACCCACGGCCCTCTCTTGGGTCAAAGCTCGATGCCACGAACGCCTCCCTAAGCCATATTCCTTAAGGCCGCCTCCAGCCACGAATCACACCCCAAGGCTGCACGACCAAAATAGTCAACAGTGTCTCTTGGTTGGTTGTATCCAAGAAACTCTCACCGCAACACACCCCACTCTTCACGAGGCAACACCCCTGATGGACCTTCGGGCTTCATAGAACAACAAGTGCTTCACGATGATACAATGCACACCAGGCCCACCTCACGCCACTGCGCAGCTGAGCTTCGCAGCAACAATAAACCCCCTCCAAATGGATCAAACCACCACAACTTGATCAGCAAAACATCCACTTCGCGAGCATATACATCGTGAACAAACAATGTGGATGAACCTCACGAGAGGCACTTCGCGAGGCAGACCACACCCCGACAGCCGCTTCACGGTCTCTTGGCGTAGTGAGTCGTCACGGGAGGAGCTTCACGATTCCAGACCAGTTCAACATGCTTATAATGTCCTCTAAATCATTATAATAAATTTATATTTATTATAATTTTATATAAAAATAATTTAAATAGTTATAAAATCATATAATATCAACTTTTAACATTTCAACACTGATTTATGACAATTCTTTATTGAAATTGTTGTTTTCAGGGTGTTAATTATTTCACGTTTTTTGAGTTTTTCACTTCAGTAGTTCTGATCCTTGATCTTTGATCATGGTTACATAATCTACATAATGTTTATCGTGATATACATATTATATATATTCAATATAGAAATAATTTTATATTCATCCATATAATTTATATAGGGAAAAATTATTAACAAAATTTATGGTGTTAGTAGGTCATACATACAGATGAGTGTGGTTTTCCTTCTTTAGAAAGAATATGGAAATAATGAAAAAAAAATTATTTTATCATTTTATAAAAATAATTATATCATAAATTACAAAAAATATAAATTAAATATAGTCTTATTAACATCCATGTCTATTATAAATGGAAAAAATTGCATCGCTTCGTCATGGTGGTAGTCCAATTGTATGTTTGAGAGACATTATCATTTTCCAATGGATTTTAAGGCAATAAGATATATATGATATTATAAACATATAAGAATAATTATTTCCAAAATATCATATATAAAACATAAATCCATAATAATAAACATCTAAGAAATATAATTATGGAAGATGGATTATATCACTACGTAGTACGGAAGATTGATACATTCACTTCCCATTTGATGCAAAATATGGTTAATAATGGTGGTTAAATAATCATACCAAAATTTTCAAATATAGAAGATACTATATTTATTATTTTATAATTAATATCACATATTTGGAGGAGGTAGTATAATAAAAAAATTGAAAGGGATGGGGATCGATGATAACATCTCTTTCAGTTGGCCTCCATTAGATCCTTTATTATGGACACTAGGAATGGTATTATAAGAATAAAAAACCTCTAAATTGTTTCTAGTAATGTTTAGAATACATTTTTTTAGAATTTTTTCTATTTTATGAATTGAAATTGTGTAAAAAAGAGAAATATGTGGTGTCCTTTTATAAGTGGGGGAGAGAACATAGTTGGAATTTCTTAAAAGATTAAAATATAATAATATCACACTCAAGAAACATGATTAAAATGGATAGATATTCAAATTAGGTGTAGTATCATTTTGAAATATGGAAATTAAATAGGATTTATACAAGACTAATTTTTAATCTTACCCATATCTCTTGGTTTAACCCATTGGTAAACTTGCATTAACCTTAACTATGGTAATTGATTTTTACTATTTATATGTTCCATTATTCCAAACAATTACATTGAAAATATAAAATAATATTAATTATAAAAATTACACATGTGGAATAAATTTTATCAAATTCAATCTACTGAAGTGGAATAATTTAATTTTAAAATAAACCCACAAAATGTGATGAAAATCAGTTTTACAAAAAAAAATCACCAGTATAAAAAGTTGTTACAAAAATTGTAACTAAAATAAATTCCAATGACATTAATTTAATTATTAATTATAGAAAGTATACAATGTTTCATTTAAAACCATTTAAAAAAATAACTCTATAAATTCTTTAAATGAAAAGATAATTTATACACACCACTAAATTTTCACTATTCAATAAAAAAAATAATTCTTTTCTAAAAATTATTAGAAATACATTCTAAGATAATTTTTGTGTGCTAATTTCCGAAATTATTTTCATTTTTCATATAAATTTTTAAATTTTCATAAATTAATTATATTATTTTCCTAAATAAAGTAATAAAACCCATTTTTATAGAAAATTTTTATTTTAAAATATATAATGATGTCAGAAAAATTGAGTATTAAATTATCAATATATATACCTTATCTAAAACCATTAATCATATTTTTTGAAAATGTTATTATCCTTATATACTCTTCCAATTAATGGATAGGTTATAATAATATACTATATTATGGTTCATTTCAGATCGAGGTTCTTTATATCACAAGATACTGAAGAAATTAAATTTATTTGTAGTGAAATATATAATAAAATATCAGGTTCTTACAATATAACCCCCATAAAATGATTTTTTACCTCAAAATTTTATCAATTTGATACAATCAAATGAGGATATCTCAATTTCATCACATCCTCAGATTCCCATGTAGAATTTTTGAATTTATGATTCATTCATAGAACCTTAACCGTGTAAGTATTCTTGTTACACAAAACATTATATCTATAATACAAGATATATACTAGTTGTTCATCATAGGAAAGATAATGTTTAAGCAGTAAAACCTATGAATTTAGTAAATCTGAAGGATCAGGTAGGTATTTATTTAGTAGAGATACATGGAAAAAATAGTGAACTTGAGAGAGGTTTGGTGTAAGTGACAATCAATAAGCTACCATCCCTACTCGATCCAGAATATCAAAGGTGAAAATATTCCTTGGGATTAGGATTCCATTCATTCTTAATATCTTGACCTTATTCGATGGATAAATTAATATAAATAACTCCCCATAAACATTGAGTTCTAGATTTCTTGGATTATTTTAAAGATCCAAATTTTTCATACATTAATATGACATATTAATATGTGAGTATTCATTATATTACATAACTATATATGCCAAGATTGTTTACTTCTGGTGCCATTGTAAACATGAAAACATAAAAAACTAGTTCATAGGTGAACTACATATTCTCCAACCAATTTAATCAAAACTAGAACCCTTCTAAGACATATCATACATAATATATTTCTTCATAACCTAAGGAAGGTAAAAAAAATAAAGGGTGATCTCAGATGATCTATAAGGGTAAAAAAGGGTGATATCATCATATCATGAGCATAATGGTGTGAGAACATGAGAGTAACATTTGAAAGTCACACCCTTCATATCACATATCATAAAGTTGAGTCATTGAGTAAATCAAGGAATTTCATATGACATGAATCATAATGTAATCAAAGAACATGATTAATGAAAACATAACATTGGCACGAGACATAGAATTGTGTCATACACATAAGAATAGAAAATCATTTCCATAATAGCAAAGGATCATTATCAAGGATTTCATAGTGGATCAGGTTCTCTCCCTAAAACAACATAGCAGTCAAGGTCCACTCCTATGACAATCATACTATATTGGGTTAACTCCCTAAACCATCTTAGTAGTCATTGATCAATATCTTGACTATCATAGTAGATAATGTCTCTTACTGAACTGGGTCCAATCCCCATTCCAATCCTGTTTATCTCAAAAGATATCAATCTTTACTTAATGAATTAATGGGAGATATAAGTCTCAAAAATCACATAATTAAAATCATATATAAGTTTATCACAAGATTATAAAACATAAATCATATTATATCCCCTTGAAATAAATTGGATTCACAAAATATTAATCATATTATATTACATCAAAAAGAAATGTGTTTCATAAAACATTTGTATCATGACCTGACCAGATAGGGGCCGATTTGAGACACCCCAATCCATCCTCCAATGGGCCAGAGGCTAGATACTAGAACTGATTAGTCATATCACACATATGGGAGGCTTTCACTTATGTACCTTTATGCATGCACCAAAAAAAATCTTGATGAAACACTGTAGAGATATAAAAATATGGAAACTAAAATGGATGCATTAAACTATCCCAAACCAGAGTACAATAGAAGTACTAAAAGTGTAAAAATGTAAAATCACACACCCACAAAAATCTGTAAAATCATTCAACCTTCTTAGAAGGATGGCATTTGTATAAAATGAAACTACCGAAAATATCCTTGGACCAGCTTCAGTAAACACCTCGGTTGGTCTGGCTCTCTAAGCTCCACTTGCCTCGTTTCCTCTGGGGACTCCATCAAAAGGACTATGGTATACAAAAGACAAAACACATGTAGGAAAATACTAGGAAGGGGTGAGTATAACATCACTTAGTGGGAACCCCAAAATCCCAAAAAGAAAAGGGATCGACTGAAAGGAATCAATCATCTCAACCTATCACGAGGGAACCCAATCGAGAGAGAAACTACATCTTGAACCAACCTTGACTATACATAACTATTCAGCTTAGTCCACAAGGGGTATCAACCCATACATGTGACAACACCATGAGGAATCCCAAAATCATCCAGATATAATCTTCTCATACTCCATGTATCATGAGATTCTGACCAAATAGCTAACAATAAGATTCTACTCAAGGCCATAATGGTAACACAAAATTGAGAGAACACACTCCATGATCCCAACCATCCTAGATGGTACCCATCCATTATATAAAATCCATTGGTTATAACTCCACCTTTATTAATGGTATGTTAAAGAGAACGTTCTCCATCAGGAACAACCTATGAGGTCAAGATCTAGTTCTCAGAACTAGAGGTATAACCATCACTACATTGTTCCCAAAAAAATCTAAAGAAACCCAAACAGAGCACCCGAATCTTAACCACTTCAAATAGTTAATGAATACCTTTCCAAGACTATGAACTATGTGAATCCTCTCATGAAAGAGAGATTGGAGGGACTTGAACCTTGCCACTACACTACAGTAAAGGGAGTACTAGCTCTTTTCTACCCCATGAAACCTCTATCACTCCTATATAGAGTGGATTAAACCTCAATATGTTGATGGAGAAATAACTCCTAACTAATAATCACAAATAACTAGTGTAGGGTCCCACTCCTTGTAACCGAACACAACAGTCGAGGGAGCTCCAAATCCAATGGAGGACGTGTTCCCCCTACTACTCGAATAAGGGGGAGTAATACTCTGTAGGTGAGGACCTGCACCCTAGTACGACATGGGAGTACCACTCTGTGGCTAGAGGACATACACCCTAATATGACAGGTGACTGCCACTTTTCCATCTCATTTAATATAGGGGACCCGCACCCTGACGCGATTGGGGAGTACTGACCCCAGTCTATAGGACCCACTCCCTTCTACAATAGGAGAGTACTAACTCTACTGAAGCAATACATATAGAGGAACCTCACCCTGGTACAATAGGGGTGTTTTGACTCCAAGGAAAGAGGAATTGTTCCCTGACATGATAGGAGAGTAACCACTCTATCTATATATCATGTCTGTAGGACTTGTTCCTTGACATGGTAGGGTAGAACCAAATCCAAATATAGAGGGCTTACACCCTAGACCACTGGGGGTGTAACTACCCTATCTGGCCAATGAGTATGAAGGGCCCACACCCTTTCACGGTAGTGGGGTTCTATCTCCAAATATATGAATGATTTGAGGAAGTTGTTCCCTCATCCTACAGGGGAGTACTGAACCTAGAAGAATAACCCCATATGTATAGAATCTATGAACATGATGTGGTGAGTCCCGTCTCTACCAAATCAACGAGGTAAGGGAAACCCACTCCCTTACTCCACAAGGGAGTACATGTCCCAATTTCTCTCTTTAAGAACCCCACCAATCTATAGCATTGGTTGAGTGATGTTGAAAGGAGTGTCAAAATTATCATACCTTGTATCGTAACACTACCACTTTTAGGGGAACCACACCCAGATAAAATACGGGATCACTACTCTACCAGACTAAAGAGTCTAGGGGACCCACCTATTAAGGGGATTGGGAATTGTACTAACACTGATTCAAACCTAGTGATCCACCCTGACCACTACCCAATGATAAGCACCACTGCTTCCACATCATGCTCGAACCATACCATATCATATCTCATAGTCCAATTAAAATTCCACCATCAAATTTTACATGTAAAACTGGTTGGTATATGCTACACAAATACCTAAATCCTAGTTCTTAGTAATGAGATACATATGGTGGAAGATCTTGAGAAGATCATAAAAAAGTACATAGTGTGAACTGGAGCCCTATAGGAAAGTTTCCTCACCCATGAACTGGGTCGTGTCTTATATTCACATGTCTTTACTTGGCCATGTTGGGGTACATGATGTGTACATAACATAGACAACATGTTCTGCCACACCCATCCCCTAGTCGTGCTTTTCCACCACACTGCCTAGGCAACCATGTCCCTCACACGTCGTGCATCCAATACTACATGGTGTGTTCCAGATAAATGGTCCTTTGGTCATGTGGTCTACATGTTCATGTGTTTTTAACCCTATCTACATGTACCTTGTTTGTGTACATTTACATGACCATCTACTATTACACAATTATCCCAAGCCATGTAATTTGGCCACATGACATGGGGTCACGACACGATTTGTAACCCGGATTCAAGACATGTAGTCCCCAAAAGACATCTACTACCCAAAAATTTGGGATACATGGTGTGTCCACTAGACTAAACACCATGTATATGGTAATAATTGATGGGAATTACCTAGATATTCACACGATTCACCCTAGTTTTCCCTGAAACCTAGAGATCGACCTAGGAGTGATCACTTTCAAATTCAATAAGTCTCTACAACCATAAAACTATAAAAAACGAAGGGGATCTGAAAAAAATCAAATTTTCATACCTCATGGGAGAAATGCCAAATATTTGGGGTGTGGAAATATTCCCATATCATTCTACTCCTCGATATGATGATGATCATCACTATGAATGGAGATCAGCAGCATTTCATTACTTCATTTCGGATTTGGTTTTTTCATCGTCCAAAGGGTAGTGGAAGGTTATAATCCTCTTGCATTCTGTTCCCCAAATGGTTTGGGGGGGCTTAAAATTGTATTTAATTAAATTAAATCAATTAAATCCTCTAAACACCATGTTGATAACATGTCCTTGGCTGAAAACACGGTGCTAAAAAAGTGTATATCTCGCCTAGGGAAAACATGATTTTATGAACACAACTACTGTCTCAAAATTATGATATGAGACACCACATCGGAGTTATTCCAAGTCTCAAGAGAAATAGTTCAAGTGTTACAAAATATATTTAATATTCTTAATATCATCGTGATGAGGATCTCTGGGCCCAAGAATTTTGTGCCGACTCAGTACTTGGCTTCTGAAATATTCTTAGAAATATTCCAAAGTATTAGTGTATAAAAACCAGGTCACTAAATTCTCCCCACCTTAAGTATTATCATCCTCGAAATGTTAAAACCTAAGCATGAGGGAAAAAAATGATCCCGCCACTAGAAATCCCATGCCAATAAGGTGATCATGGGATTTTGTGCTGCTTCCAACCACGCACTCAGGGGATCCTCGAAGGCCAAGACACACTTATATCCAGATCCAAATAGGTCAACATCATGTAACAAAAAAACACATTTATCCTTATCTACAACATGTATAAAACACCATGTACCACAATTAATCTACAATAATAGGGACTAATGATATAAACATCCTTAACCAGACATAGATATAGATATAACCCCACAGTTCACATCCACCCTTGGATGAATTCTACCACAACCTCCTTAATCATTACCCATTAAGGGTGGATGTCGAGAATGAAAGGGTACCAATGAGAAAACAAGACATCCCAAGTGTAAGCACTGGGACTTACCAGGCCCTTCATCAGCGAACTCCGACTTTAATACATCTCCTTAAAATAGAAATACCTTCACAACCACTAGTGGCATCCAAACTGAGTATGGATGGTAGGAAAACAACCTAAACTATAGAAACATCATAGGGTCTAAATATTCCACTACAGAATGGTTCTAAGCAAGGATATCCCTCCACTGGGATTCTAGAAAAGGTTTATGAAGAAAAAATCAACTATAAATTCCATGACCTTCTCTGATAGTCCATCAAACGACCTCACCCTGATTACACAAGTCTAAAGAACACATATAACACACCCCAAAAATATCCCCTTTGGGAGGCACTGAATCACCCTCATGTTTTTTATCATGTCTCAAAAATGTATCTTGAGGGGGAAAACATCCCTCTTTCTCATGGGTTCCATTCTCTGTCAAACAACACCAACAAATGGTTACACTGATGCCCACATCACCCTGAAAAAACCTCAAGAAATAAGATAAATGAAAAGGAATGCCTCACAATAGTGTCTTACCAAAACTATTGCCGAAAGTAGAAAGTACATAAAGAATACCTCAATTCATTATCAAAGGTTATTAGTTAATGGCTTCTACTACCTGTAGTTTTCCTCACTCACATACTCTAGCCCCTTGAGCCAGGCATGGACCACTAGGGGGGTGGTGGAAACACCTCAAACCACCTTCCATATTTTACTTCTCTAACCACTCCTTTGTTATGTCCTCTATCTTGTAGAACTCCCAACTCCAAACATTTCCTCTACCAAGGTGTCCCATAGATCGGCCCCCTATTAGTAGCACCATGGGTTAGACAATTTTTAATAATATTCCACTATCTTTATCAAGTTTAATATCACATATCATGTGGATGAACTAATCAATAGTTTAACTCCTACATTAAAGACCCATGCGCCTTTGTTTGGGAATGCGTATCACTCATATGCCACCATCATTTCATCCACTCTCTACCAACTTCTATTGATGCCTCAACCTCATGATCACCACTAAGGACCACACCTTTATGTCCCTCCACTGAGATCCTCTCTAATACTAGAGCCTTCTTCATTACCCCTACATAAGAGGGAAGGAACAATGATACCAAACATTATCAGACATCTCTATGAAGGCCTTGGTAAAAGGTTTGAGCTTTGAAAAATGTGTCTTGAACCATATCATGTTTGTAACGTGACAGTTCTGTAAACCTTATCGGGTACTCCACCACAGCCTTGGCACACTACTGAAGCTGTAAAACCTCATAGATACACACTGATCTCTATGTGGATATTAAAAATATTCCCTGAATATTTGATCCAAATTTTCCCAAGTGAGTTTCACATCATCATGGGACTATTCTACTAGACTTAAACATCCCTTGGATGAACCCTGGAGAAGTCTCACCACTTGGACCACCATCTAATCAGGAGGTTTCATCCCTAGAAGGAAAACGCGTGTGACCAACTCGATCTAACCATCAATTGTATGGGAGTCCGGGTCACCCTGATACATCTGAGGTTCACTACTAGAAAAACAGGTATTTGCGACGGGTCATTTGCGACGGGATCCCGTCGCAAATGGCTTTTTGCGACGGGGGCCCGTCGCAAATGGCCCGTTGCTGAAAACGGCGTCGCAACAACACTTATTTGCGACGGGCTCGTCGCTAAAGCCTTTTTTTGTGACGGTTATTCTCCCCGTCGCAAATAGTACTCCGTATATTTGTAAAAAACTATTAATAAATTATTTTAATGCATATAATAATACTAGTATTTGCAACGGGCATAGTATCCCGTCGCAAATACTATAAAAAAAATAAAAAAAATAAATTATTAATAAATTATTTTAATTAATATAATAATATAATTATAATTCACAAATAAAAATAATAAATTATTTTAATTAATATAATAATAATAGAATTATAATTCAAAAATAAAAAATATTAGAATATTAATAAATGATTTAATTAATATAATAATATTAGAATTATAATTCATAAATAAAAAAAATATTAATAAGTTATTTTAATTAATATAAAAATAATAGAATTATTTTACATTCAAATATTAAAATAATTCAAGTATTACAAAAAATATAATTAAATTATAATATTATAAAATTTTAATATATATATATAATTTAATATTATAAAATATAAATAAAATTATTATTCATATTAATATTGTTATTTAAAAATATAATATTATTAATATTTTATAATGAGACAAAAACTAAGAATAGAAAAAAATATTTTGATTTCCCAAATTTTATAACATAAATACAAACTCTAATCTGAAGGAGGGGGGGAGGTGGGGGATCTGCAGATGGTGGTGGAGGAAACTCCATCCCTAAAGCATGAGTGAGTCGGTGCATGTACTCCATCTGCTCCTGATGCTGCTGCTGCCACCAACTCATCTGCTCCTCGTACAGCTGCTGGTGGCGTTGACGCTCCTCCTCATGCTGCTGACGCATCTGCTCCTGCTCCTATCGGATACTCTATATCTGTGCAGTCTGAGATCGCAACTGATCCTCATACTGTGTAGTAGAAGAATATGCACGAGCTCCTCTCGAGCTGGACGCCGACATCGCAGCACTGCCATAATAATCTTCGGAATCAGTCGAGAGCCGATACCAACTACTCGGCCCTTCTCAAAGGCATACTGGGTGGCCTGCATCCATGTCGCCTCATCAAACTGACGGGCAGTGGTCTGATCTGATGACTCGGCCTGACTCTCAGGCCGGGCCTGTGACGATGCGGCCTCATATGACTCCTATAGTTGCAATTTAAAATTAAAATTGTGAATATATTATATGCAGTTAATTTTTAAACTTGAAAACAAATAATACTGATTATTGGTAATTATTGTTAATTATTGGTAATTATTACTAATTATTGGTAATTATTACTAATTATTGGTAATTATTGCTAATTATTACTAATTATTACTAATTATTGGTAATTATTACTAATTATTGGTAATTATTACTAATTATTGGTAAATATTACTAATTATTGGTAATTAATACTAATTATTGGTAATTAATACTAATTATTACTAATTATTACTAATCATTACTAATTATTACTAATTATTGGTAATTATTGTTAATTATTAATAATTATTGGTAATTATTACTAATTATTGATAATTATTACTAATTATTGATAATTATTACTAATTATTGGTAATTATTATTAATTATTACAAATTATTAATAATTATTACTAATTATTGGTAATTATTATTAATTATTACCAATTATTGGTAATTATTGGTAATTATTACTAATTATTGGTAATTATTGGTAATTATTGGTAAGTATTGTTAATTATTACTAATTATTGGTAATTATTACTAATTATTACTAATTATTGGTAATTATTACTAATTATTACTAATTATTGGTAATTATTACTAATTATTGGTAATTATTACTAATTATTGGTAATTAATACTAATTATTACTAATTATTACTAATTATTGGTAATTATTACTAATTATTACTAATTATTACTAATTATTGGTAATTATTGGTATTTATTCCTAATTATTACTAATTATTGGTAATTATTGGTAATTATTACTAATTATTACTAATTATTACTAATTATTCCTAATTATTCCAAATTATTCCTAATTATTCCTAATTATTCCTAATTATTACTAATTATTGGCAATTATTGGTAATTATTGGAAATTATTGGTAATTATTGGTAATTATTGGTAATTATTACTAATTAGTGGTAATTATTAGTAATTATTACTAATTATTACTAATTATTGGTAATTATTGGTAATTATTACTAATTATTGGTAAGTATTACTAATTATTGATAATTATTACTACTTATTGGTAATTATTACTAATTATTGGTAATTATTACTAATTATTGGTAATTATTACTAATTATTGGTAATTATTACTAATTATTACTAATTATTACTAATTATTCTTAATTATTGATAATTATTGGTAATTGTTCCTAATTATTAGTAATTAAATGAATAATTACCAATAATTAGGAATAATTATCAATAATTACAAATAATAACATTATTAGTATATTTTATTATTAATATTAAAATAATATAATTTTCTAATTTATATACAATTCTCCTTTCATCTGTGCGTTTTCTATCTCCACATACAAATAATACATGTGAAGACAGCAAACACACAGATGAAAAGAGAATTGTATATATATAAAAAATTATATTATTTTAATATTAATAATAAAATATACTAATAATGTAATAATGTTATTATTCCTAATTATTGGTATTTATTATTAATTATTTATATTTATTCTTAATTATTAAAAATTATTACTAATTATTCCTAATTACCATTAACTATGAACAATACTAATAATTTAAATTTATTAAGTAACAAAAAAATGTAAACATAATTAAATTACAACTAATTAAGAATAATTGAAACTAATAAAAAATTAAAAATAAATATTAAATTCAAATGAACATAAATACCTTGAAAATTGATCTTCTCTGATCGTTCTTCAAAACATTAATATCAACTCCGGAGAAAAAAATTAAACTGGAGAAAAACTGAACTTTAGAAATACAACTTTGAGAGAAGAAGAAGATGGAGTTTGAGAATGATTTGAAAAAAACGGATGGGGGTATTTATAGGTTAGATTATTTGCGACGGGTCCATTTGCGACGGGATTCCCGTCGCAAATAGTGTTATTTGCGACGGTACCCGTCGCAAATACCTTAGCCAACATTTATTACGGTCAATGGTTAAATAGTTATTTGCGACGGGTCCCGTCGCAAATAACCACCTGCCGACATACTATTTGCGACGGGGGAATATTCCCGTCGCAAATACCTTTTACCGCCGCCGGTTATTTGCGACGGGGGAATTCCCCCGTCGCAAATATGTTTCCCATGATTTGGCAGGCAACGTGCGCCAGTTCTTTTGCGACGGGGAAAGCAATCTCGTCGCAAAAGCCTACTTATTTGTGACTGGTAAATACCCCCGTCGCAAATAAGTTTTTAACGGGGCTATTTGCGACGGGATTTATTCCCGTCGCAAATAACCCGTCGCAAATACCCATTTTTCTCGTAGTGGTTGATACCTATGGAACTCATGCAAGACACTCATCCTATATACATCCTTCACCTAAAATTATGTAAAAACCAGCTACTAAATGGGTGGTGGATCAACTGGTGGACCACCTAAATGTACAACCTCATAACTAGTTCCCTACACTGAAACCTTGTCACAGAGCAGATATTTATCAAAATCACATTGTGGAACCCTATCTGAATATCATCATGATGTCATCCTGAAATATAATTCAAGATTTATAATGGTCAAACTGTATATTTAGGGATATGAATCAAGAAGGTCAAGGAAAACCCAAAAACTCAGTCCTATAAGATACATGTACCATTATTCCCCTATGACCAGTGTACTAATGTACCGAGTTAAGAAGTTAGATATCAGAGTCCTGGTGAATGGATACATCAGCTACCAAACCAATAATGGGACTCTATCCAAGTAGAAAAACTTGAAACCCCCTTAAATTGTTTCTATTCAACACAAACCATGCACATGACAATGTAGTCCCAAAGTATAACCTACCCTAATACCACTCTATCATGCCCCGACCCGATGAGGCCTAGGTCGAGACTCTACAAGCCCTCCTCCAATAGTCTAGGGGCCAGATATTAGTGTTGAGTGGGCATATCACTCAGATGGGATACCTTTTCGTAAATTATCTATAAACATACACTGAAAAACACATCGATGTAACAACATATATATATATATATAACATGAAACTAAAATGTATGAATAAAACTATCCCAAAACAGAGTACTATATAAGTATTGAAATAATACAAATTTAAAAAAAAACATACAAAAAACTGTTAAAATTTCCGACCTACTCAAAAGTAATGAATCACTATCAAATGAAACTTACAAAAGCTTCTCTACCCAGCTTTAGAAAACACCTTATTCAGTCTATATCACTAATCTCTAACTACTTTAGGACCTCCTAGGAATTCACTGAAAGGATTATGGTCTATATAGGAGAAAATAAGTGTAGGAAAATTCCATGCATGGGTGAGTATAACAATTCTCAATAGGAACCCCAAAAACCAAAAGAAATTGGATTTACTAAAAGGAATCAGTCCACTCGACCTAGCTAGAGGGAACTGAATCAAGATAAATAAACTCCATCTCAATCCATCATCGACTATACATGACTATTAACCTTAGTACAAAAGGGGTTTCAAACCATAAACATGAAGGCACCCTGAGGATTACCAGAATCACCCAGATATACTCATCTAAAACTCATAGTCCCGAAAGTTTATAACCTTATATCCAACAAAATGATTCAACTCAAGGCTCTAATGGAGTCATAAAACTAAGATATCACACTCCATGAGCCCAACCATCCCATATGGAACCCATCCAAGAGATACACTCCATCCTGAATAACTCTAACTTTCATAAAGGTATGATCGAGACAACATTCTCCGTTGGGAATAACCAACCAGGTCAAACTCCTATTCCCATTACCAGTGGTCCAGCCATTTCTACCTTGATCCTAGTGCATGATAAAAATACCCAAGTGGAAAGGATTTCTCCCCACAACTGCGAAGAGTTGTGGGAGAACTTCCCCTGACTATGTACCATGTGTAGCGTCTCTAGTAAGAGATAATGGAGGGACATGAACCTCTCCACTACTCCATAGTTGAGGGAGTACTGGCTCTTAGCTAATATGAGAAACCTCAGTCACTCTTGTATGGATCTTCCATCTCCTCAATATTTCGACCTAGAAATGAATCTTAACCCGGTATCGCACATAACTAGGGGAGGTAACCTCTCCTCATAGTTGAACTCAATTACTGAGAGAGATCTGACTCTAATGGAGGACATGCTCTATATTGATACATGAATATGGGGGGGTATTATTCCATTAGTGAGTACCTTCACTCTAGTATAATAGGTAAGTACCACTTTGTGGATAGAGGACCCACACCCTTGTACGATTGGGGAGTGCCACTCTACCATCTTGTTTACTATGGGGTATCCACAACCTAACACGATAGGGGAGTACCGACCCCCAGCTAGAGGACCCTCTCATTGGAAAAATAGGGGAGTACCAAATTTGATGGAACAACACATATATAGTACCTTCACCCTTTTACAACAAGGGATTTTAAACTCCAAGGATAGAGTACCCATGCCCTAAAATGATTAGGGAGTAACATATCTATATATACGTCACGACTGGAGGACCCCTACCCTGACACAGCTGGGGAGTACCAACTCCATGGATAGAGGACTTGCACCCTGGTCTAATAGGGGAGTAACTAATCTATATGGACAATGATTATGGATGGAACACACCTTGTCATGGTAGGGGAGCGATGTCTCCGACTACAAGAACAATACAGGGAAACTGTGTCCTAATATAATAGGGGAGTACCGGGCCCGAAAGAACTACCCCATAGATATATGACATGTTCCCAAATTGTGGATAATCATATATTTATAGAAGAAGATAGGTATTGGAAGTATACAACCTGACACCACAAGGGATTACTAGTTCCAACATCTCTCTTTGAGAACCCCAGTGATCTACAACATTGTTCGATCACTGATAAAAGGTGAATCACGCTTATCATACCTCACATCACAACACTATCACGTTGAGGGACCTGAGCCCTGTTATAACATGGTAGAACCATTATAGTGGTCTAAAGATTCCATAGGACACACTTCCTAAGGGAAACGAGAAGGGTATTGACCCTGATGTTAATCCATTGATCCACCCAGATCACTACCCAAGGTTAAGCACTTCTACAATGAAATCTTTCTTGAACCATGAAAATTCATTTCTCGTAGGCCAAAACATAAGCCAACATGATGTTCTAAGCTGAAAACATCTTGGGATAGGAGACTCACAATCCTTTATCTAAGTTCTGGAGATGGTGATACGTAAGAAGGAATATCTCAAGAATATCTCAAAAAAGTAAATGGCATGCACTAGATCCCACATGGTGCGTGGATGTGCCTGTGCACCAGGTTGTGTATCCAATTCACATGGAATGGACTATTCATATTGGGGTACATGGAGTGTATAGACCACACATGACATGTTCTACCTCACCCATCCATTGGTCATGTTCTTCTTCTGCAGGGTTCGGCCAGCTGTATCCCTTACACACCGTGTATCCCATACTACATTACAGGTTTAGGCTAAATGGTGACTTGGCCATGTGGTCTACCCGTTCTCATGTTGAGAACCCCATTTCTGTGTACTTTGTCCGTGTAATTTTACACAACCATGTATTATTACACAACTATCACAGGACATGTCCTCTAATCACATGACATGGGGTCACTATAGGACGTGTAACCCTGGTAAATGATGTTTCATCCCCAAAAGTAATATTTTTCAAAATTTTAAGGGATAAAAGGCATGTAAAATGTACTGCATTCCATGTAGGCGGTAATCCCAAATTGTAATTGCCTTGATATTTTTCATATTCATCCCATTTTACCTCAAAACATACAGATCCACCTAGGAGGGATCTCTAATAATTTAAAAAAGGAAATATAATCTTAAAACAATGAAAAATAAAGGGGATCAAGACCGAAATTAAAATCCTCCTACCTTGAGTGTGAAACACAAAAGAATCAGGTGTAGAACAACACCCAAATCATGCTCATACTCAATCTGATGATGATCGATGCTAGGAAAGGAGATCGATAGTGCTTCGTTTCTTCAATTCGGCTCAGTTTTCATCTTTCGAACAAAGGGGAGAGGAAGGATTTGCTCCTCTTGAATTGTGTGCACCAAATGCTGTGGGGGATGGTTAAAATTGATTTTAATTAAATTAAATATATTAACTCATCTTAACACACCACTTCCAACTCTACCATGGATTAAAACATGGTGTTTACAAAGTTTATTTCATGCCAAGGGTAAACATGTCATTATGAAGACAACCATGGTCTTAGAATTGTGCTCTGAGAATTAAATCAGGATTTATTCCATGTATTAATATAAATTTCATTTGTGTAAAAAAATATTTTTAATATTTTTAATATCACTATGTTGTGGATATCCGGGCCCCAAAATCTCGTGTCGAACTAGTGCCTGGATTCAGAAATATTCATAGAAATATTCCACGGTCTTACAGGTTAAAATTAGAGTCACTATAATTAAATCATGGCATTAAATATAGAAAAGAAATGGGTTTCATAAATATATTATCATTACACACGTAAAAAATACATATAAATGATATAGATTGTATCATTAGATCATATCCTTAAGAGAGATTACATAACATTAAATTAATTCATCTTATGTGGAAAATGATTTTGAAATAAAAATCACATGGAACATTTCATGTGGATGATAACATTTCTTGAAAATCACCATTTTAATACTAGAAATTCAAAAATATTTTGGAAATCATTTTTTTTAATATAATGTTCAAAATTCATAAATTAATCTTTAAAAAACATGTTCTTTATTACATTGGGAAATTATTTTCATGTTGTACATGTTAAAATAAATATTTCTTTCACACTTTCAATAAAATCTTAATGGGAATTGTTTGGAAAATGAAATAGTTATTCCCTTAGAAAATATTTTTAAAATTTAAAAAAAGTGTAAAATTTTATTTATAAAATATCTTGGTTAATTTAAAACATTTTCACAAAAATTTATAGAAACCATGGATATCAAAGAAAAAAGGTTTTCATCCAAAGTGAGAAATAATGTCGATATTCATTAAAAAATTATTTTAGTATATTGAGGACATAAAGATAGGAAAACGAAGTGAAAAATTTTATTTTCAATAAATCAATATATGATATAAAAATTAATTATGTTCTTAAGAGTTAGATAATAATACTACATCATCAAAATCATAATTATAAACAATCTTGATAAATAGTAACATAAAAAACATACCACTTTGTGGTAATTTTTAATCATTAGCCTTATTTAAAAAATAACATCAGTTGAAACATTAAATATCATTAATATTATTATAATTATGATATAAATTGTCAAATTTGATGTATATAAAACTCATAATAAATTATAGGTTCCTAAAATAACATATGTCTCAAAGAACAAAAATTTAGAAAAAAACCTTACCTTAAGTTTCAAATACCTTCACACACATTAAAAACTCTAGTATAATAAATATAGGATTTTTATTAATGTATTATAGAAATATATTTATATATATCAGTCTGTATATTATTTACATAGGACTTTTTTCATATTAATTAATAATTTTTTATCAAAATCGTGATTTGGGTAATAAGTGCTTTGTTTTTTCTTGTATGCTTTGACTTGGTATTTTTCGTAAATTTACCTTTATCATGGTTACATAATCTGTAGAATGATAAAAATGATATAAATATAATATATAATCATTACATATATATCTATATTCATCTATTAAATTTATACATAAAAAATAAATTAAATTGTTCATGGAGATGGTAGATCATACATATGTATGGACGTTGTTTCTATTTTCTTTATGGGTGAAATTATAGAAATTTAAATATTATATTACCTTTAAATAATAATTTTTATGTCACATATATTAGATATATTCATTTAATTTACCCTTTTACCTGTCATTTAAATCCGGTGTGAAAAACGATTCACATCACTTTGTTTGGAGGTAGATCACCGTACACACGAGCGATGTTATCCTATTATGAAGGAAAGGAAATTATGAAGTTATACAAGATATTATAATTCTATAAATATAATAATATCATAAATAGCATATATAAATATTAAATATATAATTATATCCATTTTATAATAAGTAATGGAAAAAATAACATCAGTTCACAAGGATGTAGTTTTCTATGAACACGGTCGATGGTTTCATTCCCTATTTGATGGAAGAGGAGATGGATATAGGTTGTTACTTTAACGTAATAAAATATTAGTATATGGTATATATTGTTTCTATAATATCACCATATTTTAATAATATTTTAATGATTTTGAAGAATAAATAAAATGGTAATTTGTGGTAAAGAGTTATACCTCTTCTTTAGAGAGCCTCCATAGGTTTGTACGTAAAACCATCATAGGGGACTTTCCTAATTAAAAAATATACTATATGATGTGTGGATGGAATTATGGAAAATATTTGGTTATGTATTCACTAAACTAAAACATTCATGTAGTATGAAGATGATAAGATAGGGGAGGTCCTTTTATATGTGGGGAATAAAACCTACTTGGAATCTTCATGGAAATTTCCCAATAGAATCCAAACAGATAAAGTAATTCATATGAAAAAGCTTAAAATTTACCCTATATTTGAAAATTTGGATTCATAATATGGGAATATGGGAATAAAATTTTATTTAGATTAGTTTCTATAATTTTCATACCCTTATCATTTTAGTTTAACCACTCGATAAACTAGTTTTAACCTTAACCGTGGTAATTAACTTTTACTATTTTACAATTAAATTTGAATAAAAATTAAGTTTCCAATATTATATATTATTAATTATTATGATTAAAAATAATGAATATATATTTCCAAAATCCATTCATAGAAGTCAAAAATTTTAATCCAAAATAAAACCCACCATCGTGGTGAAAAATCTGTTTTCCAATGAGAAGTATTTTAATCTTTCAAAAGTTTTTACAACAAAATTAAATATGAAATTAATTAAAATGTGATTAATTAGATTAATAAATAAATAAGTGATCTAATTTTACTTAAAAAATATATTTTTAAAATTATTTGAAATGAAAATGATTTTTTTAATAAAAACCAGTATTTTTTACTATTCAATGAAATTTTTATATTATCATAAAATTATCAAAAAACTAAATAAAACGTAATTTAGAAATTATTATTTCAAAAATTAGTTTCATTTTTAAACAAAATATCTTCTAAAATATTTAAATATTTATTTTAATATAATTTTTCAAAATGCAACAAAACTATTTTTTAGAAAAATAATGGGTTTAAACATAATATTGGATTTATCATTTTGTTATACCTAGAAAACACATAAGATGAGTGTTAAAAATTTTATTGATTATATAATATATATATTTCACGAAAATTATTCACCAAAGTTGATTTATTTAATTTTTTGAAATAAAAAGAATTTGTGTGCATAAAAGTAGTTTTCGAAAAAAAAAGATTTACATTATGTACAAATCATTTTTAGTTTTCATTCGTAATTAACTAGATTCTAAGGATTTAATTTTCTATAAATTTGTAACCCATGTATTTTCATAATTTATTTAATCTTATCCATACCTTCCATTTCATTAAATAGGTGAAAAATATCATATTACAGAGTAATATTTTAGTAGAATTTTTCTTTTTGTTGAAACCTAATGTTGTGTGTAATGAAAGATGTCAAAGTAATTAACTTCATTTGAAAAAATATATTTTTTAAAATCTCAAGTTGTTATAATGACTATCAGCATAAAATTTCTATCAATTATGACCTACCATTATGTGATGTTGAATGGTACTAACATTCTTTTCATTTCCTCATTTATCTCTAGTAACAATAGCTTTCTTTCTCCAACTTCATTCCATGACCTTGGAGTTTTACAATTCTTTCCATAAAGGGTGTCATAAAGAGAAAGATGAATGATTGATAGAATTCTATTGTTACAAGGGAATTCGAAAAGAGGTAGTTTTTTATTACAAGCAAATTTGAAATTCATAGAACACAATATCATTATATCCTATAGTGTCTGAATCGAACCCTTAGTTTTTCCATACTTCTTAGGATGATAAGTGTTACTAAAACACAACTCTAAATTCATATATTTTTAAAGACTTTTCTAGAACATCAAGGTAAAACTTGGATCTCAATCAGATAAAATAGAATATGATACTCCATGAAACCTTAAAAATTAATTAATATATATACTAACAAGGTTATTATAAGAAAAATATTCTCTGATACAAATTATTATTTTTACTTCATAAACAAATCGACCACACTCAAAATTTCATTATGAACTTTGGATGTTTCGGTGAGTCCAAAGTAAAAAATTGAAGGTGATGATTTCCCATTTCAATTTAGGTATAGTTAATGGTTTTAACATACTCTTATAATTTTTCCTCACAACATAAAATTATCAACATACCAAGCACTGAGACACATACTCCAAAATATTACATTCCATGTTATTCTACCAAAAATACTTTTTATATCTTAATAAATCTCTAAGATTATCATATGAATAGAGAGTGATGAGTAATGAGCTTCATCCAACAACTAACGCTTCATGTATGGTATTAATGAGACACATACTCAGTTACTAAACCTTATCATTCCATAATAGTCAACATTGAACTCGAGAAAATTTCTAAACAATTTTGGTAGCTCTATGTAATCGTAGTGCACCTATTTAATATTCACTTGGATGTATTGATAAACACTCAATTGGGAAATGAAATATTTATCCCATTCCTTAAGAATTTCATGATCCATCCTTCTCAAATTTATATATGTTAGATTTTTCCCTCATCACATATAATATTGAGTGTTCCTTTTTACTCTTAGTGTCTACCTCCTTTTTCTCTTTCCCATACTTGTAATGTATCTAATAGTCAACACCATTAATCAACTCCAACCAACTTATCTTGTGTATAATAAACTATTTTAAAGTAAATATGTACTTAATATTTAATGATCAATATATATGTTACAAATTTTTCCATAAAAACAATTCCTAAATAACTTTAATGAAAAATTAAAGTATTTAACTACCAACAATGAGTTGGGTAATTTTCCTCATGAACCTTCAGTTATCATGAGGCATAATATTTCACTATATCACTCTTCATGAGAAATAATCCTAATAACTTATCTGATACATCAAAAAATATCAAAAAACCTTCTCTACTATATTTTAGGGAAAGAATAGGTGTGTTGACTAACCATATATTCATTTACTTATAGTTTTCCTCACATTCTTTCTGTCTGAATGAAATATTATCTATTCTTTGCTGGATTGGTGAACGGATTAGATATCCATGAGAAATTATAAAACTACCATCGATATTATCTTAAAAAACAAAGAATATTATGGATCTTATCCACATTAGTTTTTCTAGGAAATAATTTAATAACTTATGTATTTTATGGATCCACTAATATAGCCCTAACTGAAATTTTATGACTGAAAAATGAAACAGTCTCCCACTAAAATGCACAAAATGTAAATGTTTCATTTAACCTATCATTTTTTATCTTCTTATGTGAAATTATCAAGTTATATTCATGATCTTCCTTGATTTTGTAATATATAAGAATATAATATATAAATACCATCACAATATAATCAAATTAATATCTAAGGACTCTATTCATTTAATTCATTAAGATAATGAGGTAATTATGTAGATAAAATTCCATTATTGTAAATTCAAAGATTACATACCATGACCTGAAGGTTTCATAGGTATTTATCAAATTTTAAACCTTAATTTAGAGTATCGAAACTAAATAAAAATCACTGAAAAATATTGATCTCCTCTTAATTGACAAAAAAAATCTTCAATATAGTGCAGATGGTACTTACTCTTGATTTTGATCTTATCAAGTTCCTAACAATCAATGATGAGTCACATCGATCCATCATTCTTCTTAATAATAAGAATAGGTGAAACAAACGGTGAAATGCATAGTTTAATGAATCTATATCAATATTCTCTTTTTTCTTCTTTAATTACTAAAGCTCAATTAGGGTCACTCTATATAGAGTCTTTGAAATATTTATTTCACCAAGTAAGAGTTATATTGAAATAAAAATCACAATTCAAAGTAAGACTTTTAATTTCTTCAATAAATTCATAAAAAAACTCTTATAGAAAATTAATATATTTTTTTGTGTTTCTCTCAAACCATCTATGACAAACACCCCTTTTTATAAGAGATACAACCCACACAATTGATTAAATTTCCAATAGAATATTATATTTATCACCACAATGATATATGAACATATTTTGGTTCATTATATCAAATTTAACCTCCCTTACTCAGAAATTGATATGGGGTTTATATAAATAAATCAATCCCATGTCTAAAATAACATCAAATTCAACTAAAGGTAGAATAACATGATTTATCAAAAGCACATTCCCAAAATCTTCAATTGAAGATGAATCCTAGACTTTAGTTTCAGTCATCATACCATTATGTGTTTTCAATTATAATTAAATATCTAATCATTAATGTGTTATAGTGATACCCTTATGAATTTATTTAGATATAAAATAGTTGGCATATATAGAAGAAAATAAGACATTAGAAGTTATATAGTAGGTGTAAGTTTACCATTCACAACTTTATTATCATTCCACACTCCCTCTATAGTGATCACATTATATTCCCCTTTTTCTTTGGGATTAATATTTTTATAATGTTGATCCTCATCATTAACAATCACATTTGAGCACCGGTTAGAATAATGACCATACTCTTTGTATTTTAAACATTGGAGTGTGTTTGGTGCATTCTTTAGAGGTTTATATTTATTCCATTCATTATTTAACCTCTTCCCATCACTTTGAAATTTGATTTCCCATTGACCTTCCATTCCATACCTAAATCATTTACTATTACCCATAAAGAAACATCCACCATCTATCCTTCCACACATCAAGCATAATGTAATACACAAATTCTTATCTCAATGGATTTTATAATTAGATATCCTTCTAATGATATAAATATTTCTTTTTTAAAATCATGATATTAATGGGTAACTACAGTCTTTATATTTACCTTGTTAAAAAATATAAGGATTACTTCATTTCTAAGGAAGTACCATATCAATAATCCCCATTTTAGATATTATTTTAAGCCATTGAAGAATAATCAATATTACTTTCTAGTTCAATGATAATACCATAAATTAACCTAAAAAGTCTTGTAAAATTTTCATCATAGTTACTAATGGATTCATCATTAAACAATTTTAAAAGAAGAAATTACTTAAATAATTTCATATGAAGAATACAAAAAAATTACTTAATGAAAAATAACCATCTAAACACATCCCACACTATAGATTCAATTTATTCTAGTTTCCTCATGTTCTTGATGAGATTCACCTATTGATCTTCTTATCCTTATAAATGATAGATAACCAAAATTAATTTTTCATGCTCCAAAAATTGGAGAACATAAAATATATATTTGTTGTGTCAATCCATTTCTAAACACCTCAACCCTAGTATCATGGAGTCATTGGTTACATTATTAAATTATAAATGGATACAATGTATCACATCCAAATGGATCGAAGAGTTTAGTAGATTTGGTAAAAAAGAAACATACTTGAAATTCACATAAATTTGAAATCATCAAATAAAAAAATTAATTAATGTGATGATTCCATTATTACCCTTATCATATCCCTTTATATCAATCATTGAACATTTCCTGGTATCATGGGGAAAATAAAACATAAGAAAGGGGTGTTATTAGTATCTTAGTAGGGGTATGAGTATAGTGGAAGAAATCGTGAATAAATAAATAAAATATGGAAATTTAAATATATGAAAAACATTAAATTTAAACAAAACATGAGAATAATATATAAGGAATAAATGATGAAAAAATAATTCCTTATAAAAAATCACATTATCTTTAAACTTAACCATGGATATTATAACTAATCGAATAACCAAATAGAATGTCAATAAATAATCTCATTATGAATTAATTCATAATAATTGACATAAAAAACATATTTTCAAGACCTTTTATAAGAAACCTTAATTATGTTGATATAAACCCATCTAATATGGCCACCTGGTGTGTCTCATGAGATATGCTAATGCATCAAGGGGATTTCCGTAATCAGGCCCCACCCATCAAATACTAATTTCCATGGATTACTCATATGAAGGGGGTGAAACATAATCAATATATAAATTATTATTGAAAAACTAACATAATTAATGTTAATAATTAATCCTATTAAATAAACATAATCATAATATATCCAAGGTAATATGAAGACTGGAAATTAAATTGTACATGATTTTTCAAAAAAATCATAAATAATTAAAAAAATAAAAATTATGATATCAGTAAAATATATCCCCAGTGTATCATAATAATAATATGGTGTTTATGTCATTGATTAATGGAAATACAATAAAATTTTCATTAAAATTATTTTTCATGAAAATTATTTTTTAGTTTGAATTATTTTAAATAAAATAGTTCACAAAATATTTTTAAAATATTTTTATTTAAAAATAAACTTTTAATATATGTAAGACAATTCTTAAAACATTGATTATTCATGGAAGTGAAAACTTTCTTTCATACCATACATTTTAAAAAAAGATACCTTTCACATTTTTGGAAAAATACAAATGGGCATTATTTGGAAAAAATTTATTAAGATTCCTTTCAAAATATTTTTTAAGAAGTAAAAAATTGGGTTAAAATTTCTTTAATAAATCATTTTAATAATATTAAAAAAATTTAAGAGAAATTCTTTTAAAAACTTGTTTTTGTAAGGAAAATCATTTTCCATCGAAGAGGGAAATAAAGTCAAATTTCATTAACAACATTTTCCTAATAATTTTAAGTACTAATGAGGAGAGTTTGGTAATGTTACCTGAAAATATCAAGAATAATATTAGGATAATAAAATTAAATGGGATTAGTATATAATGATCAAATAATTTCTTTTAATGTAAATTCATGTATATTAAATCCTGATTAAAATTAGATCGAAATATATCTCTCTTAATGCGTTGGTAACTTTTGAATCATAATCTCAATGAAAGAAATAACATTAGATAAAATATAGAATATCATGGATAGAAATATATTAATTATATAACATATCCAAATGGTTATTATATACACCACAAAAATTTATAAGTGGTTAATATGGCGTAAGTCGCATGGAAGTAGAAGGGATAAAAGAAACTCTTACCTTTTGTATGATTTCCTTTGTATGTGTTTGTACCAAATTTATAATAAATATAGGTTTTTTATAAATATATTAAATATCCATAATTATATATTTCATAACACATATGATTTAGTTTTATTGATTTATGACCTATTTATTAAAAATTATTTGGTAAAATCTCTTTTTCAGTTGATAATTACTTTTTTATCATAAATGTTTTGGTTTAGTAAATTTAGTAATTTTAAATTTGTCTTGGATAAATAATATAAATAATGTCAAAATTGATATAAATATAATATATATTAATTATATATATATTTATAGTATTATATAAAAGTTAGAGATAGAAAATAGATGAGACTATTGATAGGGACGATATGTTATACGTATGCATGAACGTTGCTTCCATTTTTCTTAATGGATGAAAAGAATAGAAAATAAATTTTAATTATCCTTTAAAAAATAATTATTATGTTACATATAGAATTTATATTAATATTATCCATATTTATTACCATTAATGTATAAATAAATAGAAAAACATTTCATGTCGTTATATGGAGGTAGTAGTTTAAACGTACGCATGAACAAAATTATTATCCAACAGATTAGATTGTAAGAAGTTATATATGATATCATATTTCAATAATTATGATTAGTTTATAAATTTCACATATATTCATTAAAATTAACCTTACTACCTTCCATGTAAAATGTAATTGATAAACGATTGACATCGCTACATGAGACAATGGTATGTTGTACACAAAAGTGATGTTATCATATACCCCACTAAATAGTAAGTAATAAGGTATATATTTCATAATACATCAATAAATATAATAGTTTTTCAAATATAATAAACATACATTAAATCCAAAATTATATCCCTCCTTTAAATTTGGTGATGTAAAATGAATTACATTGGTTTGCTCAGCATTAGTCCATTGTACACATGATCAATAGTTTCATTTCCCATTTGATAAAATAGGAGATGGATATAGGTCATTATCAAAACATAATAACATATATGAATATGTTACATAATTGTTTTATTATATTATCATATATGAAGAATATTATAAGGATTTATAAGAATATGTAAAATGAAAGCACATAGTTAAATTGTTTACCTCTTCTTTGGGAAACATCTTTATGGTTAACATAACGACTTCCTAGATTGGATTACTGATATAAAAAATGATTATATAATGTGGGGAGGGAATTAAGGAATTAAATTTTTCATTAATTGGCTAAGCCATATGTTTTTGGAAGTGTTAAAATGGGAGTATGGAGGGTAGCCTTTTATAAGTGGGGGAGAGGACATACTTGGTATTTTTGAATTAGAAAATTAGAAACCATATTTTTCTTAAAAAAATGGATAATAATGGTCCCTTAGAAAAATATATATTTATAAGGTCTAAATATTCCTATAAAATTATTTTTGGACATGTTTTAAATTATTTTGTAACTCTTATCTTCTTATTTTAACCCCCGGTAAACCATTTTGTACCTTTACCGTGATAATTATTATTTTTACTATTTTCAAAATATATTAAGGTTAAAAATTAATTGAATCCTATTAGATGAAATATTTTTTTTTATAATTTTGGAATCCATTTTATCAAATTTAATTTATTTACCTGGAAGAATTAATTAGAATATTAAATACTCATGTGCGTTGAAAAAAAATGGTTTTCTCAAATAAAAACAATCAAAAGATTAAAATGGTTTTATTTAATAATTCAATATAAAATTGATTCCAATGAAATTTATTAGAAAAATTTTAATATAAATGAACTAATTTTACATTAAAATAAATTTAAAATATAATTTATCTTTGTAAACTATTTAAAAGAAATGGTGATTTTAATGAAAAATCAATATTTTTCACTATTCATTAATAAATTAATATTATCAAAAAATTATCAAAAAATAACCAAAATAAAACTATAAAATAAATATTTAAAAATTTAATATTATTTTTCAAATAAATTTTATACTGGTGGTGTCATTTAATTTTAGATGATGTGCACAATTGTATACAAAAATATCTTTCATAAAAATATAACTTTTTTTAAAACATATCTTTTTATTAGAAATGTTTTTTATCCTATTTAAAATTAATATACGTCCATTTAATTTATTTTAAAAATGATAAAATCATATAATTTTATAATTTATTTATTATGATTTATACCTTCCAATCGAACGACTAAGATATAATGGTCATGTCTAAATAATAATATTTTAACATAGTAACGTGTTTCGTTCAAACTTGATGTTGCATGCATGGGAGTCTATCGAAGAGATTTATTTTTTTTAAATAAATATATCATTAATTATTATGGTGTTACATTATATTATAATAAAAGTGTTGAATTATCTATATTATATTGAATAATATGTCTCTCCTTTAAAATATTTGGGTGTTACAGTCTACACCCTTAAATTAATGGTGTCCTCGAAATTTAATCATGATCTTTGAAATTAAGGGTTTTCCATTTGAAAATAAATTTGCTGAAAACCCACATCAAAAAATGGATTTTTAAAATCCTCATGATAAGAGGGAAATTTAAATATGAATTTCATTTGTAATAACACATAATTAGGTTTCCAAGTTGGAGAACATAAGTGGTAAGTGAGGATGTGGACATTCAAGAAAAGCATAAATAATTGGTGAATGTGATAAAGATCACGGATCACAAAAATGTGGGTGATCCAAAAAAATTTAATGACCAAAAATTAATAAATATATAAAGGTTTAAAATATCATTTGTTCATTATAAATTAAATTACTAGGATAACATTTTTGTTTCAAGATTCTTTTTATAGAGTTCAAGAATTAATTTACTATATATGAATGTTATGAAATATACTTACATTATATCATTCCACTTTATAAAAAACATTTCATCCATTGGTTTTGATTATATTAATTTCCAATTAATCTCTTTTTCCATGAAATGAATATCCAAACAAGAATTTTTTATACCTGAAGAAGAAAAATAAAATTTTAATGGATCGTAAGGTCCATTAAAGAGTAACAAGTTATTCTTCCTTTCATTACTAAAACCAAAATTTTCAAAAATATTTTGTCCAATTTATTAAATAATATCTAGTAACAAAATCATAACTCCATAAATTAAACTTAATCCATTTCATAAATAGTAATCCTTAATACTAATTATAAATAATTATGACCTAATTCAGAGTCAAAAAAATAAGAAGGGAGGTCACTAAATCAACATTATATTCCCCAGATACTATATAGTTCCTATTAATGTCACATTACAAATATATTAATACCTTTATCACCATAAAAATATAATTAAAACACAAAATATTCAAAAAATAATAAAACATTAGATTGTCTAATGTATTGCATAAATTGAAACATGCATTAAAATCCAACTAATATGACATAAACCATCAAATTGATAAAAAATCTAAGGTCACCAATATTATCCTATAAACAATACTTTATCCTTAATACATAAATATCATGAACATATTAAGGGATATCTTACCTTAATCATGAGTTTTCCACGAAGTTCAACCTTCAACTGAATTACTTTTCCTGGTCAAAAGTAGTATTTAACACATTCTATTAAATCCTTAAAGGAAAATTAATCATGTAAAATCCTTATACATTTTATAATTCTTATAACTATATTATCATTGATAAAATACTCCTATAACATAATTTGGGTAATTACCCATATGCTTATATTTGAAGGATCTTAAATTAATAGTTTTATTATTGTCCTTAAAATCATTATCAAGATGGAATTTTGCTCCAAACTTATGGCACACTCTCATTCCCTTCTAGAATTTATAGGGTATTTGTTTCTAGAATTATAACTTGTGGTAACATCCTTATTTCCCTTCTTCGCCTTATCCATCATTTTCTTTGCAATCATCATCTTCTCTTTCTTCAATTAGATGTCATAGTACATGGATAATTATTAATGTTTCTTGATAGGACATGATATTATGTCCTTTTATGAAGGAGGTTTTTGGGAAACTTATTATATTACAAGGATAAGATTAATCTCATCCAAAAAATTATCAATATGTGTCTCTAGATTATTTATGTTATCCATTCCATTCCTTGAAAACATTATAAAGTTGGGTTTATAATTGGAATCATTTTCATTCTCCTTTTGTCTGAGACTCATTAATTGTATCTCTATTACCACCCTTTTTTTCAGGGGAAGTATTTTTCTATGATATGTACCTTAAAATCCTTCCATTCCATGTTTATTACTCATTATTCTTCTATACTGTTTTGAATCACTGACCACCATTGTTTTAAATATAATTATAGATGATAAAAAGACCTGAAGAACTTCTCCATTTCATTACTTCCCATAGTGGGAAATATATTATTTAGGTAACTTATCCATTAGTCAACTAAAAATATATTTTTAGACCCATTGAATAATAGTTGTTTATGTAGAATTAAGTGGATTTCCGTTATTACACCGCACAATTTTTTAATAGTATATTCCTTACGTGAAAGGTTATCACTTATAAACTGAGTCCTCTACACCAATTTGGTTATAATTTGATCATTTATTGGTATATTTTTAGCTCTATATTTAGTATTTTTCCTAGGAGGTTAATCTCTATATGGGGTAGGTGCATTGATATGGTTCCCATTCATTCCTATCAGATCCATTTCTAAAAAAACTTCATAAACTTGATTAGATCATTACATTATTAAACATAATGTAAAATATGAAAACTAGTGAAACACTTCAAAAAAATTTAAAAAATTATAAATGGATAATCTCATAATCATAAACATGATTTCTTCAGGAAATTTTTTCAAATCATAAAAATATTTTTAAACCCATCACAATTGTTTTTAAATCAAATTCGAATTAACAAAAAAATATCCCCTAAAAGTTTCAAACCAAGTTCCTAGAAAGGACTATTTTATTTTACAAGGTAATTCTCAAGTCAAGATTAACATTCCTTTACCAGAGTTATTAAACCTATGTCCATATGTTCCAGAACCACGTCTACTTATTTAATAAATAAATGAATGTATTTCTAGGTAGAAAATAAAATTATTACATTAAAAAACCTTAGTTTTTTATTCTATAACAAAACTCAATGTATGTTATAGTTTTATGTTCCTTAATCTATGTTTTCCTAAATATGGTTTCTAGATTTTATATTAAACCTCCACTCATTCCAACTGTAAATATCCTTATTCTAATAGCCTATAGTCAGTGGTTACATTATTACGATCGAACAAGATACATGGTATTACATATCTAAGGATCTAGTAGTTTAGTAATATTGGTGAACAGGATACATACATGAATTTCATATTCATTTGAAAACATAAAATAAAAAAATTATTTTCCTTGAGAATGATATTATTCCCCTTAGCATATCCATTCATATAAATCGTAAAACACATCTTGGTATCCTGAAGATATTAAAACAGAAGGGGTGAGATGAGATTCTTAGTAAGGGTATGTTTATAATGAGATATATAATTTCAAAATAAATATAATAAATATGGATAGGTAAATAACCAAAAAATATTTCATTTAAATAAGAACTTCAACATAATCTGGTATGAATAAATGATGAACAAATAATTCCATATAAATAATCACAAGATATTAAAACATAATCATAGATATGATAACTAATAAAATAATCACACAAAACATTAATAACCAATTTAGTAATGGGGGAATGAATAATATAGAAAATCTAAAACATATTTTTAAGACCATTCATAAGATATCTCAAATATGTGGGTAGAAAATTGTCTAATTTAGAAAATTGATTTGTCTCATTAGACATGTCGATGTATTGAGGGGCTATACATAGCAGGGTCTCACCCATCACATAATATGTACAATGCATTAATCTTATGTAATGGTAAAACATAATAGTAATAATATTTCAAATTGAAAAACTAACATATGAAATGTTATCACCAACACCAATCAAATAAACGTAATCATAAACTATCCCATAAAAAATAGTGAATGGAAATAAAATTGTACATCCTCAGTCAAGCGGATCATAAACCATCCAATTAAATAATAAGAAAGATATCAATACAACATATCCCTATTTTACCATATTAATAATAATGATTTAATGTCATTGAATAATAGAAATACCATGATAATGTCATTAAAAACGTTTTTGAATAAAATAACCTCTTATCTTTGAAAATATTTTTAAAAATATAAAAGTTCACAAAATTGTTAGGAAATTATTTTATTTCAAAATAACCATTTAATAAATTAAGAATAAATCTCAAAAAAATTATTGGTCATGAAATCAAAAATAATTAATGTCATACATTTTTAAAAAAAGTACTTTCACATTTTTGTTAATATCCAAATGATTAATGTTTGGAAAATGAAATTAATATTCCTTTAAAAATATTTTTTATAAAAATTAAAACATAGGTAAAAATAAAATAAATAAATTATTTATAAATTTTAAAAATATTTTTGATATCATTTTTAAACATTAATGTTTTGGAAGAAAAAGGATTTTTGAATGAAAAGAGAAATAAATTTGCATTTTATTAAAAATAGCTCTCAATAATTTTAAGTACTAGAGAGAGGAATACATTAATTATTACATGAAAAAATCATTAATAACTATAGAAAAAGAAAATTAAGAGGTTATATCAGGTAATTATTAAATAATTTCCTTCGATGGTAATTCAAGTATATATAATCTCGATTAAAATGAGATTGAAACATAAATCTCATAGACTTTGGTATCTTTTTAATAATAACCCTCATGATTTAAATTACTTTAAATTAATAATTAAATACCATAAAGATATATATATTCATGATATGGCATACCAAAAGTCACATTATACACACCACACAATGTAATAAGTGATGAATATGGCATATGCCTTGTGAAAGTAAAATTGAAACGAGAAACCCATACTTCGGGTTTAATTTCCATCATATATTTCTAAAACTCCAATATAAAAAATATATATTTATTATAAATCTATTATATAACCATAATAATAAATTAATACCACATGTTATTTAATTATTTTCTTTTATAAACCTTTAGTAAAAGTTATTTATTTAAATCACAGTTTAGGGTGATAATGGGTTTGTTTTTCATGTCTGTTTCGGTCTGGTAATTTCGGTCATTTTATATTGATCATGGTAAAATAGTATTTATGTTGTTAAAAAATATATAAATATAATATATATTCTTTATATATTTATTTATACTAATCTATATAATTTAGATACATAAATGTTATTACACCATTCATAGAGAAAGTAGGTCATACGTAAACATGAAATCTGTTACCATTTTTCTTGAAGGATGAAATGTAGAGAAAATAAATGTTAATTAACCTTTAAATAATAATTTTTATGATGTATATATCATTTATATTAATCAAAACAAATATTTTTATCACACATGTAAAAATTAAATGAAAATCACTTCACATCACTACGTGGAGGCAGTAGTCCACCTATACACACAAGCGTCATATTTATTTTCTAATTGATTAGAAGGAAATAATTTATATGTCATGTTATATTTCAATAATTATTCTAATATCATTAATATATTATATTTTCATTTAATTTATCATTAATACCTTCAATTTAAAGTGTAATAGAAACAGAAAACACATCCCTTAATGAGGCAGTAATCCACCGTACACATGAGCAATGTTATCATATCCCCCAAAAAATGAAAAGAAAGATGGTATATATGATATCATAATATTTGAATTAAAATAATTTCATAAATATCATATAAATATGTTAAATCTACTATTATATCTATCCTTTAATATTTGTGATAGAAGACAAATTACATCGGTTTGCAAGGCGGATGTCCATCGTACACACAATCGATGGTATCATTTCCCATTTGATGGATGGGGATATGGATATAAGTCATTAACATGACCTAATAACATCTAATTATGTGGTAGTTATTGGGTTTATTATACTACAAAATATGAATAATATTATACGGATATATAAGAATAAGTAAAATGAAAATGAATAGTTAAAAACTTTTTCTCCTCTTCAGGAAACAACCTTAGGTTTAACCTAAATCCTTCCAATGTTGGATTTATAATATTAAAAATTCAAATATTACATTGGTAGGAATTAATGAAGATATTTAAGCTAGTATTTTTTAAAATAAAGGGTTTTAAGTACGAATATGGGAGGATATGGTGTGGCCATCTATAAGTGGTTGAGAGGACACACTTGGTATTTTTATAAAGAAAATTTGATACCCATGTTTTTCTCAATACAGAAGAATCCAAAATGGATAATTATCAAACATTAGAGATTTATGTCTTGAAAATATCAATAAAATTATATTTTTAAAAGTTTTAGGTAAATTTTGACCCTTATCTTCTTAGTTTAACCCCACGATAGACCCATTTTTACTATAACCAGGTGATTTATTTTTTCATATTTTTCTCTTTTTACTATGATAAAAAATTATGTTTACCAAATTATAAAATATAAATTACTATGATTCCAAATATTGAATCAATTAGTCTAAATTCAATTCATATATTTTATTGAATTCAATGTAATATTCAACCCGTAGGTGGGTTGAATAAAGAATTTTTTGGAAGAAACAAATTAAAAAGTTAAAAATAAATTTATGAAATAATCTAATGTAAAATTGATTATAATGACCTATATTATTTGAAATTTAAAAAATAAATAATTTTACTTTAAACCCAATTTAATATATTGTTTTTCTTTTTAAATACTTTAAGGAAAATGATGTTTTTAGTAAATAATCGGTATATTTCATTGTTCATAAAAAATCGATCATGTCATAAAATTATCATAATTTTAGGGACCTTGGTTTTTTCCTGTAAGACTTTAGAATATTTATATTAATCTTTCTAGAGTTAGGTACTGAGACGACATGCAATTCTGGGGCTTAGTGTTCTCAAAATTAATTTTATAACAAATATTAAGTATATTTTATACTATACACATGAAGGAAGTGAGATAACCCTCAAATGAAAACTCAGATTAGAAATATGAGGCCACGGTTAAGTCCAAAATGTGGTGTTTAACCTATACGATACATAAATTTTATCAACACAGGTATTCTACAAAAAATTTCACCAAGGATGTAATTGTAAATAAAATAAATAAATTATTTTATTTTATTTTGGAAGTCTTTTTGAAAAACTCATGAATGGGGACTTAGATTAGAAATTTGAGACCATCTTTCAGTTCGTAATGTGGTGTTTTACCTAATCGCGACCAAAAGTGAGAGGGTGCGGGATGTTCGGATCCTGTGACCATTGGTGGGTGACCTAATAAAATGTTTTAATAGGTAATTATGGAAATGACCTAAGGTTTGGCTCAAAAACCACTCACCTATGGAAGAGATCTCTCCCTTACTCCCTTTGGAAAATTAACATCGATTCCTTAACGGATCGCAGTAGCGCTACAGATCTAAGCAGATCAGAGCACGAAAAATGCAACGATTGTGGGTGGGTGTGTTCATCAACGAAAAACAGATCCAAATCTAGGTAGGATTATTTTTTTGTATTCTTCACCCCTGATTGAAATTCTTGAATTATATTTTTTTCGATTGTGTCATCCTTGAACATCAACGAAGATGGACAAACTAATATGAACATCAATCTATACCTTTTCCTCCATTATTCACATTTTCTTCTTCATCTCCTTTTTGATATGATGAAACAAAAATGGATGATCAAGTGGGGAATAGATATGTATATATTAGGGCCTGAGGATCACAGATATGTGATTGTTTTAATTTTGTGGGTTTGGAATGGAGACATGGTGGATCACGGAAGGGGAGTCATGATCATGTGGTGTGTGTGAGGCCAGGAAGATTCAGTTGGTAGCTTCAGGGTGGCAGGTTGTGGCTCTAGGTAGGAATGAGGGCTACAGGCTACTGCGGAGCACATGGGCTATTGGAGGAACCTGTTGTTGTGGGAGATAGTGCAACAAGGTAGTTCGGTGAGGTAGTCGGTGGGCAGGCGGTGGCCTGTGACGGCAGGGTGAGGGTGAGTGGGATGGAGGTTTCAACGGTAGGAGGCTATCCCATAAAACACCCCTATTCATATTTTAATTAAAAAAATATTTAATAAAATTAATTGTAGTAATAATAATTTTATTATTATTGACAAATGGTTTTCTGGAAATAAATCCCTCGTGGAGCATCCATTTGACACGCTGTCTGTTGCGATGTGAACCTATCTTTGATGCTGTATTTTTAAGACTAATGTTGGGTACCTTTCACTGACACATGAAGTGGGTCAATAAAATTCCTTAAAATAATAATATTATTATTTTAAAAATGATAAATCAAACATAACTCATACATGGAGCGTCTGATTGACATACCATCTATGGTAGTGTGACCTAATTTTTGAGATGGTCATTCCAATATTGATGTTGGATTTCTTTTGGTGGTTGTGGATCTGGTCAATGAAACACCCAAAAAATAATAATATATTTTTATTATTAAAACATTGACCTGCCAAAATTTATGCATGTGATGTCCAATCAACTTACCGTCAGTGGAGTTTTGATCCTAACATTTTGGTGGAACTTTTAAGACCAATATTAGAATTTTAATGTAGGATTGAGGCGTAGGCCCCACAAATCCTAGTTCGGGCGTGTTGCGGTGAAATGCGACTTTTTCATTGGGTGTCCATTTTAGTCAAATGAATAGTTGGCCCCCTATGTTTTTCTATAAGGATCGCAACGGTGTGATCTATATATTTTATTTTGGCATCAATAAGTGGGCCCCATGAGGAACTATTTGTGCACGACGCGGTGAAATGCAGTTTCTTCTTCAGGCATTTGGTTCAAGAAAACAAATAGTCGATCCTGTGTTATTTTATGTAAGGATCATAATGTTTTGAATTTTTTGATTATCTAGAGCCTCCCAATTTTCTACTTGCTGTGAATTGTGGAGAATTATTCATGATCTTATTAAATGTGGAAACACGACAGGAATATCAGTGTAAGATCCTTATAATGTGTTTGGAGAGAACCCGTGGCTTAGGTCAACATCAAATCTTTTAAGAGTGGAGAGGATGCATGAAGAGATGTGGTCAAAGCTTACGGGACTGTTGGAGGAGGCATGTCAGTGAAATTTTGTTTTTAGCCTTCAGACAAATAATGAGCATCATCCACTCATTAGCCTTTTGGATAGATGTTCAATGTACTCTAGGAGTACACTAGAAAACCTAGGGGGTACATGTTCTTATTTTAGTACATGAGTATGGCTAGGTACATGGCTAGATGAAAAGTTGGAATAACACATCATATGGGCCCCATACGCATCATGTACCCCACTATGAATCTTTTAATTCCCATATCTCATTCTTTTAGACTTGGATTTTGGCCTACGAGTATCCTATCCTAAGTGTTTTTTAGTGTAAAACAAGATGGCATCCTCCATAGTATATTTCAAGATATGATGACATATATTTCAAGAAGGTTATAAGATGATTCTTTCCAGGTGTTTATCCACCTGATGTACTAGGTAAGAAATCCCCAAGGACCTGAGTGTTGACCCCCCATCGACATGGGCGTGGGTCCTCTACAACTACTTCTGGGTGTTGATCCCCCAGACATATTATGGTGTGGATCCCCAATGATAAGATTTTTGACCCCCCCCCCCCCATCCACATGGGTTTGGGTCCTCTGCAGGTACTTCATTGAAAATACCCTCCAGTGTATACCCTTTAGTGGGGTTGGGAAGTGTGTCCCCATCAAATTTCGGGTGTTGAACCACCTGATATACTGTGGCGCGAATCCCTGATGAGAAGAGTGAAACCCTAACATACATGGTTTCAGGTCCTCTATAGTTCCTGACCACTCGACTGTGTGACATAGTAATGTGATGTGGTTTGACATACATTTGGACTCACAAGAAGTGGAGATGCTTTCCCCATGAAGATGAATCCTTATTATGCAACCTAAACTTGTGCGGGTGATTAAATGCCACCCAAAGTGGATGGTATCAATGTTTGGTGATTTAGTCCCTTAGACTTGTGTGCTCAGGGAAGAAATGTGAGGTGCTGGGCATCGACAGATGGACTTATGTTTTAGATGATGGTGTGTATTCTTTTTGGGATGGGCTATGAGATAGAGATCCCCTTACTCTATCGTTTAGGCTTCTTGGGCTAAGTATATATATATATACTATTTCACTACCCACTCCTTGGGTTTTGATTAGTCCCCTTATAGGAGACGAGAAGACACCTAGAGAATTCCATGTGCATTCCATGTCTAGCTTTTCGTGGTTGTATGAGTCTACTCTCCTACTATAATCAGCGAAGACATGAAGATAAGTTCATATTCTCACCATTTCGGGATCCTTTTGTTTGGATGAGTCTTCTTTCACTCTCTTTTTGAGTTGAATTGTGATCTTTTATCATACCTTGTTCTATATATTGCTTCCCTCTTTAGTGTATCTCTTACTGCTCCCCCTTTACATTTTTTATGTTTCTTACTGAGTATTTTTATACTCACCCCTGCATGAGTTTTTCTAGTACATTTCATGACTTATATAGATGACAGATAGGTTGATTGTGACTTTATAAGATCTTAGGGATATGAGCTGCATGGACCGCTTATGGTGGTCGTAGCTTGGGATCTTAGAGCGGGGCTCTCGCATCTATTTTTTCTTTTCTAGTTTATATCTAGTTGGGATAATTTTCTTGTCGGGCATGTATTTTTCCCTTCTCCTTTTTAGTTTACTTTACCATACTTGTACTACTTAGAGTTATATGTATGTTTGGTTTATTTATAGAAATGTTTCACCTTTTTTTAAATTTACCTCTGCACTATTTCATTGAGTTTGTTGTGTGGATGCGTAGAGGTACTTAAGAAAATTCATCCCATAGTTTTTTAATCCTTAAACACTTTTCACTTTCCCTTGTCCTATATAGTTGGGCTTCGGGTAGTTGTGTCTCAAGCCCTTGAAAGGTTTGGGTCGTGAAAAATTGGTATCAAAAGTGGTTCATTCCTTGGGATGTTATTCGGGTGTTCCTTAAAAAGGAATTAGTTGGGATTTAGGGAAGTAGTTTCAAAGTGTCTTGAGTGTGGCTCTCAATATAGGGATTCTAGTGGTTTTATGGGAGGACAACATATCCATTCACCAGGACCCTGATTAACTGCTTTTTGATTTTTCATGTTGAGGCATTTTTTGCATGGATCAATGGTACATGCATCATATAGAATTGAGTATTTGAATTTCCTTCTAGATTCAACCCCTATTGTTATGATATATATATATATATATATATATATATATCATGTGTGTGTGTGTGCTCATCTAACCACAATACTCCTTGATAAATTTCAATATTCCTCCCTGATGATACCTAGCCAGGATACCAGTTCTAGTTCATGATGATGACCTTGTGATCGAGGAGGACTCAGTTTAGTGTCCATCATATGCTCCTCGTCCTCCAGGTGGGAAAGTAGCATCACCTCCACCTGTTTATAAGTAGGTAGTCCCAAAATAGTAGTATGATGATTTTCACATATTTAGGGTACTCCATGAGTTTTAGAAATAGTGATTGCTGAGGTTATATAGTGAGATAGATCCTCAAGAAACAGAGGATTGTCTAGAGTCGGTGGTCTGCATCATCCTACTTGTTTGGAACCCGATAGATTAGATGGTGGTTTTAGATATTAGTATTTTACATGGAATAACTAGACGTTGGTGTAGCTTGGTTACTCAGATGCACGATTAGTTGTCTCTCTTATGGTATGACTTCCAACAGCTGATCTGTTAGGAGTACTACCCCTCCCTGTTAAGCTCTGTTCAGATTCAGAAGCTTCTAGAGCTTCAGCAGGGAGGTATGATAGTGTTTGAGTATGTGAATAGGTTCAAATACAAGAATCAGTAATCATTATACATGATCCATGACGTCTAATTCTAAGAATGAAAGTTTGAACAGAGACTCCACAGGGGGATTTGTGCCAGCATAATACCCTTTTGCATCCCCACCTATGTCGGGGCTATAGAGTGAGCACTGGTGACAGAGAGATTTATGTTGGATGGATTCCAGTTATATGGTTTTGGAAGTGGTAGAAACAGAGTCGAGAGGCCTACCACATCTAGTATACGTCAGTTCAAAGAGCCTTGACATAGGAGGCCTCCCCATTATTAGACTTGGGCATATGTTTAGGTACTTTATAGAGCATCAGGATAGCCCGAGGAGGGCCAGTGCTATGCTTGTGACAGTAGAGGTCACATGGCACGAGACTACCTAACCATATGTTCTGATTATCTCAGACGGATAGTAGATGGACCACCATGGAATAGACCTCACTGTGAGTAAGGATCCTCTATGTAGGGTCCCCAGGGAGGTGGTGCTGGTAGAGGAGTGGGAGGATCTGTAGGTGGTGTAAGACACTACAAGATTCCTCCACCACTACCACTAGGAGGACCATGTCAGGCTCAAGGAGATGGAGTCTTGGTCCAAGGGTAGCTGCATGCTATGGATGTCGACGATCCAACAGTGCACGAGATGATAAGAGGTTTTTTCTATATCTCTTCTACTTCTTACAGTATTAATTGTTATACACTATGTGAGGTACACTTTTCTCCCTTCTTCTTTCTCAATGTTTTACTGAGGTGATGTGGGGTTTCTGTGTAACCATTTTTTATTGATGTTCGACATAGCTTGGAATGAAAAAGGATGATGGGTTCTTCCCCCACTGAGACGCGTTGTTGTGACACGAGAAAAATCATGATTTAGGGATAGTGTCATCCAAAGAGGGTTGTATCCTGGTGTGTGGGAAGAGTCCCTCTGAGTTATTCATATAGGGAGAGGTTGTTTGATAGATTGTTGGAGAAATTCCTAGCATTACCTATGCATTTTTCCTACTTGACACTCTTCTCTTGGGATTCCACTTGTGGGTGTGGCAGAGATTCAGGGTTGGGGTTACTCTTATTATAAGAGAGGAAAAGACAAGTGGGGTATGAAATGTTATTTACATGTCTATATTCTCATGTTTGGATGAGTATAATCACCTTCCTTATTCTTTGGTACCTTTGCATGCTCAACATCAACCTTGAAATAGTGATAGATGATTTTCAGATACAGGTCGAGGTAGCTAAGGCCCCATGAACAGAACTAAATGACTCACTACCTGGTGTTGGAAACGTTATTATTCTCCCTAAGAATGTGGTGACCCTACCTTCTGGGAGAGAACTTTGTGGTTTACTCAAACCACCATAGTTTTAGGTACATCATCACTTAGAGTGACTTGAACCTGAGATAGAGATGTTGGTTGGAATTCATGACAGATTTGACTTCAGGATAATTTATACTCCATATATGGGTCATGTTGTGGTAGATTCCCTTATAAGGAATTCCTAGTCTCACTTAGTGTATGAATCTTCAGAGCAGTTTGCTTCCCTACAACTGACCCTAGTGGAGCAGGAGGGTACAATTTTTCTTCAGTCGATGTTCATGAATCCTTCGATTCTCGAGTGTGTGAGAGAGAATCAGTTGGGTAACATCGACTATGAAATATTACGTGACCATATATCCATTGTAGTTTCACCTAATGGATTTTCTGAAGAAGGGAATCACTTCATCCTTTTTCTATGATGAACGGTGATTCTAGTCATGATGCAAGAGGAGGTGATGAGGGAGTTTCACACTTCTCCTTTGTCTATACATCCTACTTTATGGAAGAGTTATTTGTAGGCTCAATGTCCCCAACTCTTTTATTAGTGTGTTCTTTTTAGGGAAGAAAATCTTTAAAGAATGGAATAATGTAGAGACCCTGGATTTTACTTGTAAGACTTTAGAATATTTCTAGAAATATTTCTAGAGTTAGGCGTTGAGACGATGTTTTATTATGAGTCTCGGTGAGCCCAGAATTAATTTTATAAAAATATTAAGTATATTTTATACATTTAATGTGATAGAATTGGGATAAATATCAAATAGAAACTTGGATCAGAAATTTGAGGCCACAATTGAGTTTGGAATGTAGTGTTTACCCTAGGCGAGAGATAACATTTGTCGGTTTCGGTCTTCTATAGAAAAAGAAATCTACGACGTAAGAGTAAATAAAATAATTAAATTATTTTATTTTATTTTGAAATTTTTTCGAATAACTCTTGAACAGGGACTTAGATTGGAAATTTGAGACAACTGTTGAGTTTGTAATGCGGTGTTTTACCTAAGCGTGACTTAAAGTGAGAGGGAATGAGATGTTCAGATCCCACGACCATTGGCAGGTGACCTAATTAAATGTTATTAATAAGTCTTTATGGAAATGATCTAGGGTTTGGATCATGAACCTGCCACCTAAAATAGATCTCTCTCTCTTCCTCCCTTTGTAAAATCAATGTTGAATCCTTAAAGGATCACGGTGGTGCTGCAGATCTGAGAAGATCGGAGCATGAAAAAAGAAACGATTGTTGGCAGGCATGTTCATTGACAATGAAAAAATATAAACCATGGTAGGATTATTTCTTTTGTATCTTGCATCCCCGATTGGAATTATTGAATTATATTTGTTTCGTTTTCAATTGTGTCATCCTTGAACATCAACGACGATGGAAAAACTAACACGGTTGTCGATCAATCCCTCTTTTCCTCCATTCTTCACATGTTCTTTGCCATCTACTTTTTGATATAACAAAAAAATAATGGAAATTTAGTGAGGAATAGATCTGTATAGATTAGGGACTTATGATCGTAGATCTGTGATCATTTTAATTTTTGGGTTTGTGATGTACATGGATTTCGCATGTATTTTTATAATTTTCTAACATAGTTTTAATTAATTAGTTTAACGATTTTTTATATTTTTAGTTTATTTTTGTAGTTTCGTATTAGTTTAAACATTTTGATAATTTTTAGTTAATTTATATACTTATATTAGTAATTTAGTATTTTTATTAGTTGTATTAATTTTATATATTATATTTAACTCTATATTATTATTATTATTAGTTTCACTAATTTTAGTTTAGTTTATTTTATTAATTTTTATTAGTATGTATATCTTAATTTGTATTTTATTTCATTATTTTATTGCATTAATAAAATAGTATTTGGTATTAGTTTATTATTATATTTAATAGTAATATTATATTTAATTAGTTTTTTTTTTAATTCGAAATTAACATTTTTCTTTTGTTTTATTTTTTTATCCCCCCTAACTACCCATGCCAACCCCCTCCCCTTGACCCGCTCCACTCATCCACGCCACCCAATTTTTTTGAACCCCCTCCCTCCTATCCCCCTCCGCCATCTCCCCACGGCCGCCCTCATCACCCTGCTCCCCTTTCTATCCGGCTGGCCCTCGCATCCCATCCTCTACCCGCCGGCCTCTACCCCGCCAACCCAGCGCCTCGCCCTTGTTGCCACCTGAGGCTTCATCGCGACTCGACCCCGACTTCTTTGCTCCCTTCGGCGTTGTGATTTCGGTTCTCCACGGGCGAAAGCCTAGCAGCGCACAGATCTGAATATCCTCCTTCGCTGCTGAAAAATCCCTTTCTTTGTTGGACAGGGAAGTGTGGGGCTTGTTGGTGAGGTGGAACTAGGCAAGGGCGGCGGACCCTGGTTCTTGCGACAACACCAGATCCGCGGGAATTGAGATCCGGGAGGTTTGCGACGAACCAGATCCAACGCGACGAGTTTTTTTTTGACACCGAAGGCTGCACTTGGGGGTTCTATTTTGCAACGAAGAGGTGCTGCGGGACATGGCCTCCTTGCGTGACGAGGACTAGCTGCGCTATCCACCACAGCTCAAAGAGATCAGGACCACTGGACTGGTATACGTCCGGCAGTTGGACGGTTCTGGGTGCATCGGTGATTGATGATGATTCACGCACGTCGTTGACGCGACATTACACCGCGAGAGCAAGCACAAATTTGATAATTTTTTCGGTGGCGTGAGATGGTTTGGTTCAACGTTGCGGCGATCGGCGGAGTGACGATTACTATTGCACGATCTTTGACATCGGGTTGTAGTGACAACTGCGACGACATGAGCACGGTGATATCTTTTATTTATTATTTTATGCGTCGTGTCTTCGTGATGGCAGGCTAACTTTCTTTGTGTCGGAGTTGTGACGAAAGTGACGGTAATTGCATGTCTTTAATTTATTCCTATGTTTGATTGTCTTTTAAATTAATTTTAATTAGATGTTTATTTAATTAATTATATCTGCGTTTAAATTAATTATCATTTGGGGCCTGCACACATGCTTTGGTGCCCATTCGTGTGATACCTAATAAGTAATCACGAACGGGAGTTCATCCGAAAATTTATTTATCCGGAATTTGATCAAGCGCGCGATCGAATTTTGAATAAATAAATATATTAATTGAAAAATTAATATTTTGTGTGCGCTCTCCTTCAAACTTTCATGAGTGATACCTAATAAGTAATCTCATGTGAGCGAACCCAACGCAGGTAGATACTTCGACTTTGTGAGAAACGGGTCGTTGTATTTCACCAAGTGATTCAGTGCTTTAATGATGCACAAATTATTCGTCAGGACAGAGAAAGAAATGACGGATAATTTGTGTAAACATTAAAATATTGGCTAACATCAGAGAATGAGACCAGATAGTATTTTGATTAAATTTGGAATTGGTGATAATTGAATAAATAAATATTCAAATGTGGGGACTAAATAATTGACATTTCATGCACTTGAACGGACGTCACGACTCTGACACTTCCATCTCCGCCAGTTCTTTCATAGCTAAGTTCACTTAGATAGTTTTAGTTAATTTAATTAGTCATTTTTAAAATAGTCATTTAGTTTTTAGAACTTAGTTGTTAATCACACAATTAAAGCCCATCCGCCTGAACATTCCTCCAAAAGGACATTTCTAGTGTCTACACACATTCTCTCTGTGGTTCGACCCTGCTCACCACTTCTACAGTAGTTAGTAGGTAAATAAATATTGCAAATTTGCATGCGTTGCGACGCGCGTGCCAAATTTCTGGCGTCGTTGCCGGGGAGAATAGTAGCATTAGGAGTTCCTTTAAAAGAGTAATTTAGGTCAAAAAAAAATTAAAAAAAATTAAAATTAAAAAAAAAACAAAAACCAAACCAACACAAAAAAAAACAACAGTTTACTAATTTGGGAATTTTTCATTGCAGGAATTTTCAAGACACCCAGAAGCTCGGAATGACGTGGGCCGCACCACACAACTACAACCAGTACCCGCCCTATGCAGCCCCGACTCAAGGTATGACATATAACGATTCACCGCACATGATCTATCCAGGTAATCCCGTTTATTTCAATGATCTTTATTCAAGTCCATGCTATGATCCATATGAGAACATTTCATCATGCTATGAAACAAGTCCTTATAAATCTGTTAATCATTTTCAAAGTCAATGCATTCCTGAAAATTTAGAACTTGACAATTCATGTCAAACAAATGATTCAATAATTGAACACATGTTGCATTGTGCTATCACTGAGACCAATCGGAGGTTTGAACGTCAAGATGAATGCAATGAAAAGTTGCTTTCCTCAACAAAAGATCTAGAAAATCAATTGAATAATTTAGTAAATCAAATGAATCATATTTCTGAACTACCTGCTTCATTACCCCTTGATGATCTAATTCAAAACAATTCTTTTGAGGAGAGTGCAATAGAGGGTCCATTTGAACAACATCTATGTCCCGAGTCTGATAATGGGATTGATCTGCCTTCTTATCATACAATTGATGACTCTCCTCCATCACAAAATAATTCTTCTAATCTAATCACATTTCAAGAATATGAGAGCTTGGTCTTCCGCCCTGTTGAACATAATGGTCCCTCAGAAAATGTGATTTCATGTCCTTCTGTGAATTCACAACCTAGTCATCCCAAAGTTAAAAAGGACACATTCAATGTCTATCAAATTGCACCTTTTGAGGATGAAGATGACATTGAACTAGGACCATTCTTTACCATGATAGATTTAGAATTGAACCAAGAGACAGTGGATTGCCACACTTAAGAGGACATCACTTCAAATGACATCGAATCACCTCTTTCTGAAAATCCATGTGAGTCTGAAACTTTTTCTAAAATGGAGACATCTGAAACATTTCTGGAGTCGAAGAATCAATCAGCATTGGTGGAAGAGAACACTCATAATTTTCTAGAAACAATGGAAGAATGGGATTTCTTGGAGGATCCTGATTTTGTGGTGACACATGTGCCAACAAAGAAATATGATGAGGGTGGTATAGAAGAAAATTTTGAAAAAGATGTCATTATTGACATAATGGAGTCATCTGCTCCAATTGATCCTGAGCCACTTGCTCTATGCGTCGAGGTTAAAAACACTTCACTTGAAATACCCATATATTCTAACAATATTTTTGACCTTGGAACAATCAATGAAACCATCGAGCATGAATTGAGTTGGAAACCAGTATATTTCTCCGTGCTAGTGGTTGGGTGTGAAAACGAATTGGGATACATCATCAACCCAGATACTACATTCAAGAATGTGATGGATATAAGCCGACCGCTGAAGGAGTCTAGTAATGGCACTTTTTCACTTGTGTATGTTCAAGGAGGTAATCTTCTTGATCTTTCCATTGACAGCCTTTTCCCAAAATTCAACAATTCGATGAGTCTTTCTTCAGGTGAGGTATACTCATTCCCTTGTGAGTTGGCATATTTTCATTTCATTCCACACATCCACTATTCTAACAAGATTCCATTGAGATTTTGTGCAGCTTGCAGGATAAACTCTTCTTCAACAAATAGATTCCACGCTTCTACTGAAAAAGAAGCAGATGCATGGTTTACATTTCCATTCGATCCTGGTGGAGTTTCAATAACGTCTGGCTGAAGACGAAGTAAACTTAGCGCTCAATGGGAGGCAACCCATCATTTGTTTGTTTTCTTTTCACTGCATTTCATTTCATTTCATTTAGTTTTATTTTAAATAAAATAGCATGCATTTACAACAAACTGTTTTCTCTCGGCACAGTAGTGGATTTAAATTCATCATAAATATTTTTATCATCCACATTTTTTTTATTATGGTGTGACTTCTTTGATATGATGCGAGTATGTGCTGTCAATGTGTAGGTTTTACAGGTATACCATTTTTGGAGCTTCATCAGATACAAACAACCTCTCCGCGTCAATCTGCACTGACACAAGGAAGTGTTTTATTTTTGTCATATTTTATGCTTCCAAAAACACCATGTAAAAAAAATCTGAAAAAAAAACTAACATTCTTGTCATTGATGAACCCACATAAAAGCTATTGTATTCTTGTCGCAACACAGTTGGGAACATACCACTTCTGTCCCTAGGCAATTTGAGCACCTGATTCTTGTTTTGGAATTCTCTGATCCTTTCTCTCATGACTTAGATGATTGCTGATATTATTTCATGCTTCGAAAATGTTTTTCAAAAACTTGTATTTTTTTTACACTTATTCGCACTCATGATCATCTGTGCTGTCCAAAATTATATTTCCATACCCGTGAGGACTCTGAGCCATTTTACAATCATGTCTTATTTCTCTTATTTCTTGAGGGAATCTCAACCATGTTTTGTCTTCTAGAACTTTCCATGTTTTTTCATCAAAGTGATAGGAATTTTTGAAAGTTTTACTAAAATGATCGAGGCATCTGTTTGATATTTTAGCCCCGTTGACCCACTGAGCCACCCAAACATTTTCTCCTTCGTATAGCCCTTAGAAGCCATGCAGGATCCTTTTAGGATGAGCCCAAGCCGATACCCTTCCCTACCAATATCTTGGATTTTTGCATGATGATTACAATCTAAGTGTGGGGGAGAGAGACTTACTCATGGAGAGGGTTCTTCGAGGGGCAGTGAGTCATTTGATGTACATGGATTGACATTATCCCATCCTGATCATATGAGTTCTTTTTCACAGTAGCCACATTCATTTCATATTATTTTGATATAGGAATATAGAATCCTTTTCAGTTCCAACAATGAGTACATTGGTGGTCATTACGCGGTAACCCTCGACTTTGGGGATACCTATTAAAGTGATGATCCATTACTCCAGGAACTAGAAAGTTTTCTATATGACCTACCTTCATTAAGATGTTAAATCGTATACGCTACTTGTGTACCTTTCTTTGGGATTATTGTCTGACATTTATTCCATGGGGTTTTGGAACTGATACTCACTTGTTTTTCCTACTCATCTTATTTGAGTGAGTTGTGTAAAAAAGAGAGTGAAACATTGGATTATCAAATGCTTGGGGACAAGCAGTGTTTTAAGTGTGGGGGAGCGGGAGTTTGAGGGAGACATTTATATTGACTTATCATGCATTTATTTCAAGATTCAACCCTCCTTTTTACCAAAAAGATGTCAATATTTTTTTTTTTAACCCACCGTCCCACAGCTTCAGAAACATTTGAACCTCATGTAAAGTCCTTGAGATTGGTACATTCTTTTGATTTCCACTAGTGGAGATGTGAAATTCATGGCAAGCCTATGGTAAGCATGCATGTGCATGAGAACTGAGAAAAACTTTGATCAAATGTTTTTGAGAGATGAGAGTGATGGTGAGGTAGGTCACATGATGAATGAGTGCACGTACTTGTTTTGAAAAAATGCAAGTGAAAGAAAAATTATTTTTGAAACTGAAGTTTTAAATGAAGCATGATATATTATGAGGAAAGAGATTGACAAATTTTGAACTTGTAATGTTGATGTTTTGATCTGTCCGCGGCCACTTGTGTTCTCTTTCTGATTGTTTTGCCCAGGAGTGCAAAAGTTTAAGTGTGGGGGATTTTATGTAAATGGATTTCGCATGTATTTTTATAATTTTCTAACATATTTTTAATTAAATAGTTTAACGATTTTTTATATTTTTAGTTTATTTTTGTAGTTTCGTATTAGTTTAAACATTTTGATAATTTTTAGTTAATTTATATACTTATATTAGTAATTTAGTATTTTTATTAGTTGTATTAATTTTATATATTATATTTAACTCTATATTATTATTATTATTAGTTTCACTAATTTTAGTTTAGTTTATTTTATTAATTTTTATTAGTATGTATATCTTAATTTGTATTTTATTTCATTATTTTATTGCATTAATAAAATAGTATTTGGTATTAGTTTATTATTATATTTAATAGTAATATTATATTTAATTAGTTTTTTTTTAATTCGAAATTAACATTTTTCTTTTGTTTTATTTTTTTATCCCCCCTAACTACCCATGCCAACCCCCTCCCCTTGACCCGCTCCACTCATCCACGCCACCCCATTTTTTTGAACCCCCTCCCTCCTATCCCCCTCCGCCATCTCCCCACGGCCGCCCTCATCACCCTACTCCCCTTTCTATCTGGCTGGCCCTTGCATCCCATCCTCTACCCGCCAGCCTCTACCCCGCCAACCCAGCGCCTCGCCCTCGTTGCCACCTGAGGCTTCATCGCGACTCGACCCCGACTTCTTTGCTCCCTTCGGCGTTGTGATTTCGGTTCTCCACGGGCGAAAGCCTAGTAGCGCACAGATCTGAATATCCTCCTTCGCTGCTGAAAAATCCCTTTCTTTGCTGGACAGGGAAGTGTGGGGCTTGTTGGTGAGGTGGAACTAGGCAAGGGCGGCGGACCCTGGTTCTTGCGACAACACCAGATCCGCGGGAATTGAGATCCGGGAGGTTTGCGACAAACCAGATCCAACACGACGAGTTTTTTTTTTTGACACCGAAGGCTGCACGTGGGGGTTCTATTTTGAAACGAAGAGGTGCTGCGGGACATGGCCTCCTTGCCTGACGAGGACTAGCTGCGCTATCCACCACAGCTCGAAGAGATCCGGACCGCTGGACTGGTATACGTCCGGTAGTTGGACGGTTCTGGGTGCATCGGTGATTGATGATGATTCACGCACGTCGTTGACGCGACATTACACCGCGAGAGCAAGCACAAATTTGATAATTTTTGCGGTGGCGTGAGATGGTTTGGTTCAACGTTGCGGCGATCGGCGGAGTGACGATTACTATTGCACGATCTTTGACATCGGTTTGTAGTGACAACTGCAACGACATGAGCACGGTGATATCTTTTATTTATTATTTTATGCGTCGTGTCTTCGTGATGGCAGGCTAACTTTCTTTGTGTCGGAGTTGTGACGAAAGTGACGGTAATTGCATGTCTTTAATTTATTCCTATGTTTGATTGTCTTTTAAATTAATTTTAATTAGATGTTTATTTAATTAATTATATCTGCGTTTAAATTAATTATCATTTGGGGCCTGCACACATGCTTTGGTGCCCGTTCGTGTGATACCTAATAAGTAATCACGAACGGGAGTTCATCCGAAAATTTATTTATCCGGAATTTGATCAAGTGCGCGATCGAATTTTGAATAAATAAATATATTAATTGAAAAATTAATATTTTGTGTGCGCTCTCCTTCAAACTTGCATGAGTGATACCTAATAAGTAATCTCATGTGAGCGAACCCAACGCAGTTAGATACTTCGACTTTGTGAGAAACGGGTCGTTGTATTTCACCAAGTGATTCAGTGCTTTAATGATGCACAAATTATTCGTCAAGACAGAGAACGAAATGATGGATAATTTGTGTAAACATTAAAATATTGTCTAACATCAGAGAACGAGACCAGATAGTATTTTGATTAAATTTGGAATCGGTGATAATTGAATAAATAAATATTCAAATTTGGGGACTAAATAATTGACATTGCATGCACTTGAACGGACGTCACGACTCTGACACTTCCATCTCCGCCAGTTCTTTCATAGCTAAGTTCACTTAGATAGTTTTAGTTAATTTAATTAGTCATTTTTAAAATAGTCATTTAGTTTTTAGAACTTAGTTGTTAATCACACAATTAAAGCCCATCCGCCTGAACATTCCTCCAAAAGGACATTTCTAGTGTCTACTCACATTCTCTCTGTGGTTCGACCCTGCTCGCCACTTCTACAGTAGTTAGTAGGTAAATAAATATTGCAAATTTGCATGCGTTGCGACGCGCGTGCCAGTTTGGAATCAAGATGTGGTGGCTCGTGAAAGGGTCATCATGCTCGTGCGGTGTGTGTGAGGCCAGGCAGCTCCAACAGGTGGCTCTAGGGTGGAAGTTGGTGGATCATGGTAGGATTGGCAGCTGTAGGTGGGTGGGGAGCACGAGGGATGCAGGAGGTAGCCAATGTTGTGGGAGCCGGCATAATAAATCGGTCTGGCGAGGCAGCCGGTGGGTAGGCAGTGGCCCACATTGGTAGGCCGAGGGAAACCGGGATGGAGGTGTTGATGGTAGGTGGTAGACTGCATGAAAGACTCCCCACATGATTTTTTGGGAAAAAATAAATATATTTAATAAAACTTAATATAATAATAATATTTTTATTTTTATTATTAATAAATGGTTTTCCTGTCATAAATCCCCCATGGAGTGCCCGTTTGACGCGTCGTCAGCGGTGATGTTACCATATCTTTGATACAATATTTTTACGACCAATGATGGATACCATTTGACGACTCGTGAAGAGGGTTAGTAAAACACCCTAAAATAATAATGTTATTGTTATTTTCAAAATGTTGATTTGAATGTTACTCTTACATAAAGCATCTAATTGACGTACCTACTGTGATAATGTGACCGTGTTTTCGAGACAGTAATTTAATGACCGATGTTGGATTCTTTTTTGAGTTTGCAGGTTGGTCCATGAAATGACCAAATAATAATATATTATTATTATTAAAACTTTTACCTGCCAAAATTTCTACATGCGATGTCCAATTGACGTACCATTAGAAACATTGTTATCCTGACATTGAGGCGGACCTTTTGTGACCAATATCGGGATTTTAATTCAGGATCAAGGTGAGGGACCCACGAAGTCCAGTCCTGACATGTTGCGGTGAAATGTGACTTTTCACCAGGTGTTTGTTTTGGAAAAATGAATAGTCGATCATGTATATTTTTTCGTGAGGATCGCAACGATGAGATACTTATATTTTATTTTTTGATTGACATGTGGGACCCACAAGGCACTATTTGTGCACAATGAGTTGAAATACAATTTCTTCACTGAGCAACTGATTCGAGCAAATAAATAGTCTATTCTGTGGGATTTTCCTCAGAGATCGCGATGGTGTGATCCATTTGATTATCTGCAGCTTCCTAATTTTATGATCAATGTGATGTGCGGATCCATATTCGTGATCTCATTAAATGTGGAAACATGAAAGAAATATCAGTGTAAGATTATTCTGATGTGTTTGAGGAGAAACCATGACATAGGTCAATACCGACTCTTTTAAGAGTGCATAATATGTATAAATTGATGTGGTCAAGGCTTCAGGGGTTGTTGGAGGAGGTTTTTCAGTGAAATTACATTTTTACCCTTTGGACAAACGATTAGCATTGTGCACTCGTCATCCTTTTGGATAGATGTTCCATTAAATCTAGGAGTACACTAGCATGCCTAGGGGTACATGTTCTCATTTTAGTACCTAAGTATGGATAGGTACATGGTGAGATGATTAGTTGGGGTCACACATTGTGTGGTCCCAATACACATTATATACCACACTATGAATCTTCTACCTCTCATATCTCCTTCTTTTGGACTCAGATTTTGACCCACAAGTAGCCTATAATGAGTGTTTTTTCACATATAACATGATGGTTCCTTCTATAGTGGATTTGGAGACACAATGAGATATATTTTAGTCAGTTTATCAGAGGATTATTTCTAGGTGTGTATCCCCCTGACGTACTAGCGCACAGATCCCTAAGAACCAGAGTATTGACCCCCCATCAGCATGGGCACAGGTACACTATAGATACTTCCAGGTGTTGATCTCCCTGATGTATTAGGGTGCATATCCCTGATGACCAGAGTGTTAACCCCCCATTATCATAGGTGAAGGTCCTCTACCGCTACTTGACAGATAGTACCCTCCATTGTATACCCTTCAGTGGGTCTGGGCAGTGGCTCTCCATTGAATTTTGGGTGTTTATCCCCTATAATTTTTAATGAGTGGACCCCCAATGAGTATATTGAACCCCTGGATATACTAGGGTACATGTACTCTGCAGTTTTTGACCACTTGACTGTGTCACATAGTGAAGATACATGGTGTGAAGTACCATTGGACTCATTAGAAAGAGGGATTCTTTGCCCACTGAGAGGTGTCCTTGGGACATGACCTAAAACCATGAGGTCAAGTTGGTGCCTCCCAAATCATATATTGTCAAGGTGGGGTGATTTATTCCATTAGACTTGTGTGTTCAAGGAAGACATGTGAGGTTTTGGACATCAAAAGATTGACTTACCTTGGAACTTTTGGTGACTCTTCTTCTTAGGTTGAGTTGTGAGATAGAGATCCACTTACTCTCTCGTTTGGGATTCTCTAGCTGAGTATATATATATATATATATGTATATATATATATCTGTGTGTGTGTGTGTGTGTGATGTTTGAGTCCCCACTCCTTGGGGTTTGGGGAATCTCATCCTAGGAGAGGCGAAGACATGTGGGGTATGCCATGTGTATTCCGTGTCTAGCTTCTCATGGTTGGATGATTCAACTCTCCAACTATAGGTTGTGAAGAATCAACAACAAGTTCATATTCTCACTATTTTGGGATCCTTATGTTTTAATGAGTCTACATTCACTCTCTTATTGGGTTGAGTTTTTCTCTTTTACTATACCTAGTTCTATCTAATTCTTTCCCCTTCTGTGTATCTCTTACTACTCCCCCTTCACATTTTTGGAGGAATCCTACTAATTATTTATATAACCACCCTTACATGGGCTTTTTCCACACATTTCATGCCTTATGGAGATGATGAATGGGTTAATCATGACATCAGTGGAGCTTAGGAATATGGATTGATTGGACAACGTATGGTGGTTGTATCTTAGGATCCTAGAGCGGGGTTCTCCCAGCTATTTTTAATTTTCAAGTTTCTATCAGGTTGGGACTCTTTTCTGGTTATGCATGTATTTTTTCCTTTTATTTTCTGTTTACTTTACCGTACTTGTACTATTTAGAGGTCTATTAATGTTTGGTTTGTTTATATAATTGTTTCATCTTTTTTCCTTTTCCCTCTACAATTTTTTATTTTATTTTCCTTTGTTTGTGTGTATAGGTACTTAGGGAAAGGCCTCCTCAAGTTTGTTGAGCCTTCAATTCATGTCATCACCCTTGAACTATAGAGGTGGGCTTAGGGTAGTTGCAGCTCAATCCCTGACATGGGTCGAGTCATGAAATAAGTTCCCCGAAAGATAATTTTGACATGTAGATTAAAAAAATTAGATTAATTTTTGAAATAAAATTTCTATATGTGTTCAAAATTAATTTTAAATTATGTCTATAATGCGTGTCTAAATCACCTTTTAGAAAAATAGAGTTTTTTATAAAATATTTAATTTTATTTTAAATGGTTATTGTGTTATTTATAAATAAATAATATAAATTTTATTTATTTGATACATTTTTTATCATATAATTTTCATAATTATGTTATTACTATTCATACCTTCCAACATAATGACTATGTTGTAATGGTCTTGTTTAAATAATAATATCTTAATTGAGTATCACATTTATTTCAAACACATTGTTATGTGTATTGAAAGATATTGAATATTCTGAATTTATATAAAAATAATTATATCATATAGTCTTAAGGTGTTATATTATCTTCAAAGTATGGTGTTGTGTGTTATATACTCTCATGTATACTATTTCTCTTTCTTAAAATATTAAGGCATTACACTATTTCTTATAAACTAGAAGATTAGCATACCCACTAAAAGAATATGGGTGTTTCCTCATGAAGGAATCAAAAGAAAATTTTCCTCTCTAATCATTATTTTTAATATCTTCATGATTCATGTCTTGAGGAAGCTGTGTAAGAATAATAATGAGATTTTTCATTTGATCTCCCATGAAATTTAGTTTCTAAGGAGGATAAGCATTACATTTTAAATAAAATTCAAAAACAACATTTTTTCTTAGAATACCATCCATTAAATAAAATCAAATAATAGAGTGTGATAATAAATATTAATATTTAAATATAATAATGAAAAATAACTAACATGATATCTTAATAATGAAACCTTGTTTTCAATATATGAATCCTTAGGTTTAACCTAGGTAATCCATATACACCATATATTTTTTATCCTTCATAATGATTCATAAATAAAATATGAATTAACTCAAGAATATTCCATTGGTGTGTCTAGATTGGTGTACAGTCTTAGGCCCAGTCATCATGTATCGATTACAAATGAGTTACTTCCAAATCCACCCAATTCAGAGTTTTTACCCAAAGGTGCATCTATGCCACAACCATATCCACATCTAAAATCCATACAAGGATGTATGTTTTTTTAAATCTTACTTATTTATTTAACATAACATAGGGTGTTATCTTATAATTAGTCTTATAATAAGGATTATCACTTGAGTTTTCTTGTTCTAGTTTCCAAAAATAACGAAACCATTCTCTGATATCAACTATATTCACCCATACATTTCATATAAAAGTATTACACCTTATTAGATAAATATTCATTACATAACATTAAATTCAACATAAGAACCAAAAGGTTTAGTCTCATTGGAAATATGGATACTTAATAAAATATTACAAAAGTTATCTAGATCCTCTTTCACTTAGTAAATTAAAACTATTCCCCTTCTTAGACACATCATATATAAATCCTTTCTTCATATAATGAAAAAATAAAAGTTATTAAAGGGGGAGCTCAGATTCCCAATAAGGGTAAATATGGGATATATCAATGATCATTTAAGAATAAAATGAACTTAATGCATCTGATAAAATGATTTTAAACATCTAAAACCATACGAAAAAAATCGTAGATCATAAACAAGAATCATGACATAAAATATGATAGTTTGTAAGACATGAATCATATTGGAATAAATGAAAATTATTCATGAGAACATAACATTTTCAAAAGATCATGTCATAACAGAGAGAAATAAAGTCTGAAATAATCATAATAATAGAAATACCATTTCAAGGAAACCCACCAAGATATTAATAACATATTATTCTTGGGTAAACCACATGTTTACTTGCTTTAGGTAAGGGATAATAACACATGCACCCTATTTTGGGCTTCGTATAACCTCCTATGTATAAAGTTTTGGGTGTGGGATAACAACTTGTGTAACTTATGAGCTCATAGAACATTAATATTTATGAAATTAATTGGATTGGTATATAATTATGGACCCACCAATAAAATATTTATAAACCATTCCGTTGTAATCCACAAAATCATGAAAACATTCATCATAACATAACACATAGAAAATATGATGGATTTCATCAATATAACAATGAATCTTACAATTAAATAGAGAGTAAAATATCATTATATAATATCCCAATAATTCATAATTAACATGAAATTATGTTATCCTATATGGAAAATGTCTTTAAAAGATCACTGAATCATTTCTTGAGGAAAATACAATTTTCAACATTGAAAAAAATATCTAAAATTTCAAAATTTAAAAACTATTATGGTAAAAATTTTGTTTGAATATAACCCTATAAACTAACAAAGTAACATTTAAATCCTTGATTGTTCATGATAGTTAGAAATTCTATTCCATTTGTATACATTAAAACATAGATTCATTTCACAATTTTTGTAAAAAGTCAAAAGTATATCTATTAGAAAATGACAAGAAGATTCCATTAAATATTTTATATATATATATATAATGGTTGAAATTTAAATTAAATATTCATTTGTTAACATCAAAACCATTATTGAAAATATTTTATAGAAAACATGGACATGGTGAAAAAATATTCCCAACCAAAGGGGATATAATTTCTATTTTTCTTAAAACAATTTTACCATTAACTTTAACTCCCAAAGTGGGTAAAATGGAACAATTCCACGAAAATTATATGATCTACCAAATTTTATTTAAAATAATTTTTTTCTGAAAAATAATATATAATTTATTTTAATTGAAATTCAATCCTTAACAATCCCAATTAAAATGATAATGAAACATGTATCCCTTAACACTTTGGTAACATTTTAATCAAAACTTCATGAAATATAGAACCTTATATAGATATGTAAATTGTCATAATTTTCATGAGAAATATATTAAAATAATTTCATTTTAATTTTATAAAAAACATAAAAGAAACCAGCGGTAAATATTCCATGTGTCTCGTAGAAATTAAAGTGAAATGAAAATCCCTTACATTAGGATAGAATTCCATTGAAAGTTCTCTACCCTCATGTATGATAAATGTACATTGAATATAATTCTATAAAAGAACCAAATATATATATATAATAACATATATGACCCAATTATAAAATTTTTACACATATTTATTAATAATTCCTTATTAAAATCGTTGTTTCTAAGTGTTAAGTATTTCATTTTTTGTTAAAGTTTCAGTTTGGAAGTTCCAATCAGTAATCAATGACAATGGTTCAAAAATATCAAGAATTTTAATCTTGATATAAATATAATATATAAATTAAATATTTATATATTTTAATTTTAATTTTTTATAGTATTACATTACAGTTAGATGTATAAAAATGATTTACAACATTAAGAGAGATGGTGGGTTGTACATACGAATGAATATTGTTTTAATTTTCTAATTAAGTGAATGAGAGAATGATAAAAATTATTTTAGAATTATATAAAGATAATTATTAAATAAATAAAATATATATACATAAAATATATCTTCATTATAGTCTACATAAAATGGAGATGAAAAACAAATCACATCGCTTTATGGTGGTGGTATCCCACACGTACGCAGGAGAAATGTTATCATTTTCTAATGGATTGGATGGTAAGAAGGTATATATGATATTGTAATTATAGAAAAATAATAATTTTACAAATACCATGAAAAAATATTGAGACCATCTTAACATAAATTAATGAAATATGGTGACGTAAAATGAACTGTATCGCAATGTGTAGGTGGTAGTTCACAAGTACGCACTAAGGATACTTTCAATTCCCATTTTATGGGAAATAGTTTGAATAATGGTGGTTCTATAATAATAACAAAATTATATTATATTTATGATATTTATAATATAATATTATAATGAATACCTTTTATATTGAGGATGTTTAATAAGAAATAAATTGAAAGTGGTCGCGTATGATGATTACCTATCCTTCGATTTGCATCTTTTAGATTCATTATTAAGGACCCTAGGAATGCTATTTTAAGAAATATATTGGAAATAATTATTATACATGGATGTTTATAAGAGAATTTGGTAGGATTTTTTAACTCTATATGAATCAAGGTGGAGTAAATAAAGGAAAGAAGGGGTGTCCTTTTAAAAGTGGGGGATAAGACAAACTTAGAATTTCATAAAAGATTAAAAATATAACAACGTCATACTTAATTAAAATACTTCCAAATGGATATATAATATGTGATGGAATATTATGAGGTCAAAATATGGAGATCCAATAAGACTTATACAAGTTTACTTTTCAATCATACCCTTATCTCTTGGTTTAACCCTATGGTCGACCCTTTTTAACATTAATTATGGTAACGAGTTTTTACTATTTTTACTATTCATTGTGATGAAAAAATATGTTATCATTATAATATAATATTAATTATTTTGACTCAGAATATAATTTTTTTTATCAAATTCAATTTACATATTTGGAATAAATAAATTTAAAAATAAACCCTTCAGATGTGATGAAAAAAAAAATTCATTAAAAAATGTCTTCTTAAGTATAAAAATGTTTTATAACAAAATAAAACATAAAATAATTTAAAATAAAATTAATCATATTATTATTAAAATAAAAATAATAATTTTATGTATGCAATCATTTTAAAATTAATTGTAATTCTGTAAATTCTTATAATCAAAATAAGGTTTTCAATAAAAACCCTTATTTTTGTCTATTCAAAGAAAATTCTATAATTTTGAAAAATTTCTTGAAATTCACTCTGAGATAATTTTGAAAAGATGATTTAAAATATGAATTTCTTTTTATCATATAAATTATATTAAATTTTTAAAAACTAATTATGTTTTTTCCTCACAAAAAGAAATCAAACCCCATTTTTCAAGAAAAATATATTTTTAAATCATATAATGAATTTAATAAAAATTGAGAAATTATTTATGATTTTATTTGTTTTTTATTAAAAATGATTAAATTTTTTTTTAAAAAAAATGGGTTTATTCCCATTCACTCTTCCAATACAAGAGCTAGGTTGTAATAGTATTCTACATTATGGTTCATTTAGAATTAGGGTTGTGTGTATCAAAATCTATCAAAGAAATTAAATTAGTTTGAAGAGGAATATATCTCAAAATAATTGTCTATTAAAATATAAGAAATATATTCATTCTAATTAGAAAACATTATTCATTATTGGGATGAATTCTCCGATGGAGACTCCTACACATTATAATTTTATATAATTGGAAGATGATTTTTGACAAGGAATACGATTTTCATCCCATGAAAATTGATGTTAGATATATGTAAGGAATTATAATATATTCCAATTATATCATTAAATTGCACTAAAGGGAGCATGACATAGATTTTTAGAGATTAACTGCACCAATGTTTTCAAGGGAAGAGTTTTATTATTTTGATTAAAGAATTTCCATAGTTTTTATTTTCAATAATATCCAAACCTCTATGCTTTGAGATAGTGTTTAAATAGTTCTACAAAACATGAATGAAATGAAATAATGTGTATAACTTGAATAAAGTATTATATTTACTATTATTGAATAAATAATGAGAATTATTATAATTAGTTCATTTTCAGTATCTACCTTAGTATTAGAGATAACATAAGATCATCCCTGCTCTCTTGGTGTTAGTGGATTTTGTAGTCAGTTATATTTGAAACACCTTGGATTCGGGAAGTGGTTTATATAGTTTCTATTTTATTTATAATTAAAATTGTTTACCATTATATTAGGATTAATCATAACCTTCTTTCCCCCCACCACACTTGTTGTATTATTCATCTCTTTCTTGCATTTAGTGTCTAAATATCCTTCCATTCCACACTAGAAACACTTATTTAGCCACTTTAGATAGTTTCCTAGATTCTCCTCCCTAAACATATGGAACGTCGGAATTTTGATTCTCTTTCCACCATTACGATTATCTGATGATCCTATAGAGTTACTCTCTATTCACCACTTACAATATCTTGTCTCACAGGATCACTAAGAATCGACAATATTTATCATTACCTTGGGGGAACATCATATAATTTAATTATAGGAGTTGAATTTATAAATCACCAAATACTATAGAAGACATAAAATTATTTTAATAATGTAGTATCCAATATTAGCTTCAATATCATAACAAATCATTGTGATGTTTACTTTACAAGACCCAATGGCTTCATTATTATTTTTCATTAGTCTAAGTAATTCCTTCTGCGTTTTATGATTATGTTTGAGGTGAAAATATTTATTGAAAAATATCTTCTTATTCTCTAAAATTATATAGATTCGTTATCTCCCATATGATTTGTAATCTCGGTCAATTTCCATCACTGACAAGATTCTCCCTATAGTTAATAGATGGAGAATGTGAATTTTTCCATCTCAATGGATTAAGGGCTAAAGAATATTTTCTCAAATGAGGTAATCCTTTTCTACACAATTAAAGTATTTGGAGATTCAGTAAAAATAAGAGTCCTTTATCACATAAAGGATTCAACTTCAAAATTTTAACTCTTGGGAAAAGGAGGGTGTTCAATATGATTCATGTTACTACACTAAACATGAGTTATTTGTTCTAGTATTGCACATATTTTCTAAACTCCATCACCCATAAAATTTATAATTTCATTATAGGAATCATCTCATTTCCCACCATATATATTATTGATAAAATTATTCTACTCATAATCTTTTTTTAAAAATAGGGTAATTTTGGGGATAAGGATACATAATTTAATAAGCCTATTAAAAGGATAACTACTTATCTTAGAAGTAGTGACATATATAACCTAACTTATGAATCTATTTGTTTCAATATAGGTTATCCATGGCCATTTTACTATTCAGTTATCAAACTATACATCCCCAAAATTAGTAACAATACATTAAAATAATTTTAATGGTTTGTATTAGAAATATGGATTATCTAAATAAAATCCCCTAGAAATTCAAAACCTAGTATATAGTTAAGACACTTTTTCATACATTGGGTAAATAATAGGTTAATAATAAACCATACCTTGTAGGTATATAACCCTTAACAATGTCTGTGAGAAAGACTACATCCAATTTTTTGTATCCAGACAATGATATTATTTCTATGAAACCACTCTATAATTTAACAATATATAAGAGAAATTCTTATATTTATAATTATCCCAAGGGTTTTGAAATTGTTTTTCTCAATCCTAACCATTAATAATAATTATAACTTTCTATAATACCAATTATAACATCCAAATCATGTTACACATTTTATTACATTATTTTTAAATTAATGATCTATAATACAAAACCCAAGTATGTAGAGGTATAGTGAATTTTAAAAATACTTAAATATAGTAAAATTAAACAAAAACTACATCATATTTATTTAAGATTCATCACTTTCTACTATATCCCATTGATTTTTTAATAAATCATAAGATATACAATGTGATATATAATAAATAAGGGCGAGCTATAAATCCAAGTAATGGAACAATCATAGTAGGAATTATACATATGACATAAAAGGCCCATCATGATAACATTAACGATAATGATAACATGAAAAAATGGAATAAAGAAGATGTTATCACAAAATCATGGCCTAAATGTAATGTGGAAGCAAAATAAAACATAGAAACATGATCATAGTTGATGATCACTACTAGGAAATCATAACATAATTTTCTAGTTTAACCACTGATGCACTAAAATGGTATCTCGTGAGATGAAAACATTTCACAATAAACTAAAATGCTATCAGAGTGCACTCTAAATATGTCTAAATATATTTTTTCCATATACACCATATATTATAAGAAATAATTTCATTAATAACCCTTGGGAATGAAAACCGGTTTCATATATTCATTGAGGTCATAAGAATGTAACGACATGTGACTTTAAAAAATTTAAACCCATAAGAGGAAGTTTTATTTTTATACATGGACATACCTAATCAATAATGTTCAATTACATTTTATTAATAAAATTTAATTAAAATATGATTCGGTATTCACAACAAAAGATGGTGTCTAATGTGATCAGAGGTCGTCATGAACCTCAAAATTACATTTATTACACCTACACTAGTATAGCAGTGCAGGGTTGATCCACATAGAAGGTAGGTGAGAATTCTAAGGTTTTATTCAAAAGTAACTCCACTGTTGTTAGCAGTGGAGATAATGAACATTGATTATATTTATTACTTTTTAATTTTTTTTATATTTAGTTTAAAGTATCTAAGTAAAAAATGTTGAAAAATAGATTAAATCATTTACTAGTATACTGATGAGCTAAGAACTATAGTAAAAATTACATAAGAGAACAAAATACTAAAATAAAGTAGCAAGGTCGAAGAAGATGATAAAATGTAATACTCAAGAACTCCAAAATACTGGTTTAAAGGATATCTTCCCCACTACACTTTATTGAATCTTACCTCAAGAAAAAGGTGAAAAGTCTCCCTCGCCAGGGAACTCAACACACAGAAGACTGACTTTTGGATTTCGCCACTCCAAAATCAGTCGAACTTCTTAACAGTTATGAAAGGATAACATTTGGAAATAAACTCGCCGTAAATTTACAAAGATAAATACATTAATGCTTCGATAAATGAATTCAAGAGAGACCTCACTAGTTGATCATGAATTATGAATTTATAAAACAATTGAGGTTTGAAACAACTAAAAAACGAATCATTAATCAGTCTCACAGATTGATTATGATTCTTAAAAATATAAAGTGAATGAAGAATCTTAAAAGATGAACCAGTATAATTGAATTCCCCATCTTAGTCAATTCATCCTTTGATCATATTTATTAAATCAACTAAAATAACCAAAAATAGAGAACATGAATTATGGACAGAGGGAAGAAAAACTCCCCTAGAACAGCTCTTCTTCCAGGCTCCTTCGTCTCTTGGTATGCTTATATGTTGCTCCTCAGGAGTCTTCGCTCTCTAAGAAATGTGTGCATCTAATGTGAATGAGCATCTCTGAATCTTCTCTCCAATGGTGTGTTCGTGGAATGAATGAGCGACCTCAGGAGAGTCCCACTAATTCTACTGCTTGCTCTTCCTTTAAAATCCACCGTCTTCTACTGTTTCTCACTGACCATCTTCCACTGACATAGTCTATTTCTTTAATGCACACTGCACATGTGCGTTTTTTCATGACTAACATGTCGCACTAGTAAAACCCCCATAAATAACTCCCAGTGAGTTTGTTAAATGAATATGGATGTATACCCATCTCTTGAATTAACCTGCACAGTTAGAATAGAAAAGTAAATAAATAATCATGCAAAGAAAGAAAGAAAGTTAATTTTTAGTTTAATGTTATATTACTTGTTAAAAAGTTAACCAACCATAATTAATAAAATATTAATTGATAATTATTATTAAATACAATTATTATGATAATTAATTAACTATTAAATCTTATAATAGGTAAAAATTATTAAGTATTTAATTTATTATTATTAATTAAATTATTTAATTAGTGTTAGTATTATTAACATTTAGTTGGTAAAAGTTAATTGACTTATTAAATTTGATTGACATTAATTACTTAATTTAACTATTTTCTTTATTCTGTTTAAATTAAATTAAAATTAAAGTGTTTAAATATTTATATTAATTAATAATTTTATAAATTATGATTGTTTATATTTAAATTTTATAAATTTTTATTAGTTTGTCTTGTATTCTATTTTATATCTTATATAAAAATTAATATTAAAAAAGTTATAACTAAAAAATATTATATATTATATTATATTTGTTTGATTAATTTATTAATTATTTACTTTTACTTTATTATTTTTATTATATTATTTTTATTAATTAATTCACTTCCCCCCCCCCAATCATGTTGCAAAGTGGGGGGGATTTGTTCTTCTTCCTCCCAAAGATAGCCGCACTGCTCCCTACTACTGCGCCGCACCCACGACGGCTCTCCATCTTTCTCCCAAAGACTGTTGTCGGCCCTGATCGGCCTCATCCTCACGCTGCGACACCCACCTTGTATTCCTCGGATAGCTCCACTAGCGTAGCCTCGTCGTGATGATTTCAAAAGCTAGTAGAGGATCTTCCAACAGAGGCTTCAGATCCTCCTCGGAACGGCTACAGCCGACTCGGCCACCTATTTTCCTTCTGGAAGCAGACTCTGATAGGTGTGGCGACAGGATCTCGGATCCGGCAGCGTCACCCTTGGCTCCTCATGTAGCTCGTTGCTCCCTCAGATCGGCCTCATCGACAAGGCATTGACGACTCCATCCCCTACAATGGCGGCTCGAGTACAAGAGTGGAAATAATCTCACAACTATAGATCCTCTATTGTAGTGACCAACTTCAAGTATCAGTTTCATGGCGAGACAACATATAACCACAGCATGGATCCTCCTCTACTCAGCTCTGGTGAAACCTCCTTCAAGCTACAGTGGTGAAAGGTAAATCATTGTCGGCGAACAAGTCTCAAGCACGGTGGACTCCCCTCGGCCGGGTGTTACTATGGAAGTGTAGTGAAACCCTGAGGAGGTGTTGTAGGAGGTTACAGTGGCCATGAAAAAAGAAATCAATAGAAAGAATTTGTTGTGAGAGGATGGTAGAAATGGTGGGAAAGAACTTGTTGTGGGAAAGGGATAGGGTTCATGAAATTACGATGCATTAAAAAAACTGCGAGACCAGTTTGAGGATGTAACGGTGTGAAATAGAGAACCGAAGGCACCGTAAAAGGGAATGTTGTGGTACCATGATAGGGAAAACAGTACAAAAGCACAAAAATGGAATAAACTAGTGGCACACTGTAAACTACAAAATTAAAGCTGATTAAAAATAAAAACATATTAATTAAGGAATAAAAATTAATTAATTATCTTTTTCAAAAAATAATAAGAAACCCATTAACATAGATAAAATTATGAAACAATTATTTTGGACTCACCTGTTTTGATAATCTCAAATATTATTAGATATGTTCTGATAATCCCAAATCATGGTTATCTATATAATAATTTTGTTTCATAACTATTCCTTCATATTCTAGTGTCAGTATGGATGTCAAAGTAATCATATAATTTAATATAGAAATCAATGCTTATTTATGTTTAACAATGATAAAGTATGATATTAATTCAATCTGGATCTAATATGCATAGAAAAGTTACTTTGTAGGAATTAAAGTTCTTAAGTCATTGATAGTTATAATTCTGACTGATACAAGTTCATTGTTAGACAAGCCCACCGATAGACTAAGTCTACTAACAGACAAGGTCACTGATATTCAAGTTCACCGATACGAGCTACTGATAGACTGGATCTACCGATAGAGGAAGCTACTGATAGAGAGAGATAACGCTACACAGAGTCACTAATACATAAATCTATTGTTACATAGAGTAACAGCAACTGATACATGACCTACCGACACAAGTCCACCATTACAAGTTCATTGATACAAAGATCTACCAATGGAAACCAGTCACTGTTTCTATAAACTCTATTTCTGTTGGTTTATTAGCAACGGTCATATTTTGTGCTTTTAATGCGACTGTTATTAATTAATGATAGTTGTTGGAATGTCAGGAAATCGTACCTCATACCTGAAAAGGGTAATCATTACTATTTCCAGAGCTCAAGGAATAAAAGAAATATACTGGAGAAGATATATATATATATAAGGAGGAACATAAGTCATATAAGAGATATATACAAGAAGATATACACTGTTGACGCTCCTTTCCATCACAGAGTCTAAATGAATGAAAAAGGAAATACCTTAATACAAAGTGATTCATCCTTTGAAGAAATATTAAAAATTGACAAAGTCATGAACAAGGACTTTCTTCAGCATTGGCCGCGCAAGTTCTAGGAGGGTCGCGTAGGGTACCTGCGCGCCCTATTTTATTTTCTCCCAAAGTCTTCAATAGCCTATAAATACCCCTTTTGGGCCCCTATTTCAGGGATAAAAAATCCAAAAACTCATATTTGAGATCTCGGCGCCCTAGTTTCATCTCAAAGCCTTAAAAACACATATAAGGTAATTTCTTACCTAGAAAGGAAGATCTAAAATGGGGAACAAGGCCTAACTGTTGAAATTCATCAACACATGCGCGCCTAAGTGTCTAACCCTTCAGGGAAATGAATACACTTACGCACTACCTTATCCCTTCAACGGAACCTGCACGCCACTCATTTAAAAATCTAAAGGGATAATACTAAGTGCTTGAGCCAAGCCTCGCCCAAGTTTTACCCTATGGGTTGATCGTCACGCAAGTACACATTTTTCGCAAAGGTATACCTGCACGACCAGGACCTGCATGCCCAAACAGGACATACGTGCCTACCTTCTTTTGGGTACCCCTCCTGTCCATTCATCTATTTTCTTCAAATCCACCTCTCCTCTTCAATATTCAGCCTCCAGAATCCTCTTCAAAGCCATTTAGGTCATGATTCATTGGTTGGATTCCTTATCTGAAAGGAATTCTATGGAAAATATCTCAAAACCTAGTGATTTACATATCTTTATGTCACTAATGTTAGATATTTCATTCATTCAACCTCATCCATTAAGATGAGAAGATTTTTTGGGCATCCTCTTTCGGAGTAAGCCCCAAGTCCCCTATTCATGGTCATCCTCTTCAGGAGTAAGCCCCAAGTTCCCAATTATGGGCATCCTCTTTAGGAGTAATCCCCAGTCTTTGAGTTCTCTTAATTTTGGGCCTCTTTCTTAAATGTAAGTCCCAATAAAAATTCCCTAACATGGGCCTCCTTTTTAGGAATAATCCCCAGTCATAATTTCCCAAATTGGGCCTCCTTTTCAGGAGTAAGTCCCAGTCCAAGTCCCCTATTCATGGGAATCCTCCTCAAGAGTAAGCCCCAAGTTCCCAAATATGGGCATCCTCTTTAGGAGTAATCCCTAATCTTCATGTTCCCTTAATTTTGGGCCTCCTTCTCAGGAGTAAGTCCCAAACATAATTCTCTAACATGGGCCTCCTATTCATGAATAAGCCCCAGTCATAATTTTCTAACCTGAGCCTCCTTTTCCGGAGTAAGTCCCAGTCCAAGTTCCCTAATTTGGGCATCCCCCTTAGGGGTAAGCCCCAAGTTCCCAAATATGGGCATCCTTCTTAGGAGTAAGCCCCAAATCCCAAATTCCTTTAACCTAGGACACTTTCCCATGAGTAAGACCCAGTTCTCAAGTCCCTTTAACCTGGGCCTCCTTCTCAGGAGTAATCCACAGTCATAATTTATCTTAACCAGTCTTAACTTTATTTTATTTGGGCTTCCTTCTCAGGAATAAAACCCAATAACAAGTCCCCTCCTAATTTGGGAATCCTTCTCAGGAGTAAGCCACAAGTTAGAGTATCCAAATCACCATAAAGCACATATACCTTTATAGACCTTGTTCCCTGGGCTTCTTCTCTAAAGTAAGTCCTGATCTTTATCTATTTGGGCAATCATACATACATTAGCCTCATATCATTCCTTGTGACCACATCTTTCATGGCACAAATTGTCAGGTTTACTGATACCTCTTGTTTCTCACACCGAGAATGGATCACGTGAGCTTAGAGTGTAAAAGTAACCACGATAAATTTATTTGGGCCATTAATCATACGTAAGCCCCACAATTCTCAACCGAACTATGTGGACTTTGATCTCTACCTTAAAAGTAGAGTACATAGGAAGCCTTTCTAAGGTTCAAGCCCATCACCCATTAATTCTCACTCATCCCATATGATGTTAAAGAATATCTTTATTCCCAAACTACGTGGGTTCTGATTCCTTTTCTAACAAAGATACGTAGGTAGCCCATCTGAGGGTATGATCCCAACTCTGAAATACTCCATGTCCTTCTGAATGACAATAAACTTCAAGTGCCCTGCTGAGTAGCTTTAAAACCAGTATGGTTATCATAATGACCAAGAGATATTTATATAATGTGTTGAAGGATACCATTGACTAAGAATCTTTAACAAATACAGATGATTCTCTATCGATGAATAACCTCAAATACATATAAAAGATTCTCTATATCTCATACATATCAATCATTGATTGTCAAATCTTAAGGAAATATCATTTTTATACTTGGTACTGTAATAAGGGTTCACAAACATAACTTAAATCTATAAATAGAGTCCCGAAGTAGACAAAAATTACCCCCAAAAAAGTGTGATGAGTCCAAACTCCCATCCTCTCGACCAATGCAAATTCTTAAGCCTCATCGGTCCACAACTAATGAGCACCTACCTTTGGAAAGTAGGTCCAAATGGATTTAGAATCATTGGATGTTTCCAGTTCTATGAATAAACCTGTTAGAAATCAATTGGAATGTTTTAACCTTAAACAAAAAAGGTCATCCCCATTTCCAGAGGAAACCAAAAATGGTGAACCCGACGTGAAACCTTATCCAAGTTAAAATGATGTTTTACTTATTTGTTAGGACCCTATTTAAACTCAATGAGAGGTCCAACAAAACAATCAGTAACATATGTGCTCATCCAAAATATGTTGTGGCCGAACTTATCTTGATTATGTCTGTTATATCAAACGGGCACTTTTTTCCAAGATCTTCTGCATTATAGAAATAGCTTCTCTTAAGTTCACACTTGTGAATGCCTCTACTGTGAATACCTGTAACAACCCGAGATTTTATGAAAAATATTCTTTTTTATTTCACTAATGTCTTGTGTTGTACGCTACACCAAAAGGAGCTTGCACAACACGCATCCTTGACTTTCCTTGCATTACACGCAATCGCGACCTTCCTCGATAGCTTGCGTCGTACGCAATACCGAGTTTCACTAAACAACGATATACTATTAAAATATTATTAAAACTAGCAGTTATGAATAATAATAACCACTTTTTGAAATTTTATAAATTTTATTTTTCAAAATGGACTTCATTTTTGGATTCGGAATACCGAAATTAGCCTAGGGTGAAATTTTGGTATTTTTCTGAAAACTTTCAATTTTTGATGAATAGTGAAACCACTAAGTGGTAGGTTAAAAACTGAATTTTGCATAAAACTTAATTTTACCGCTTCTGTGAATGGAATTTCGAAAATCCGACAGACACGGTTGATATCAGTAAGTAAAATGTGGTTCAATAAGATAAAAATAATTTTTTGGTGAATAGTAACTTTTTACTTTTTTTACCGCGGTTAATAGTAAATAGGGTAACTAAGGGTAAAAATGATATTACTATTACCCTAACACATGTCCTAATTCTATTGGATAAGTTTAATTCGACCAAAAACAAACTTAGGAATAAAATATGACCATTTAGGCCCACTTGGGTTAGATTAGGACATTTATTATTAATTTATTTAAAGAAGGGTTAAAATAGTTAAAATCAATGTTTAATAAGTAAATCATTTTTAATATGGGGTTATACATAAGATAAATTCGACTATAAATATTCATTAGAAATCTAAAAAGATTTCCTACATAATTATATTTTATTTATAATTTTTAGACTTTAAATAAATTAATTTATTTATGAAACAACGATGGTGCAGTAATTACCCTTTTAAGGAAATATTAACATAATTGATGTTATAAATGCTCAAATGAATGTAATTTGAGACTTTTTATGAATTACACTAATTTTATAGGTTACTATGATATATTAGTGTTGATTTAATCAACTTGGTTCGAACATATAATTCTGTTATGACTTTCACAAAAATCATATATCAAATAGTGTCAAAATTGACACAAAATAGTTTTTAAATCAAATATTATATTATTAATTTTTATTTTATTCCTAAAAATCTAAGGTTCGGCCAAATGACTTAGATAAGGATATATATATTAATAATAAACAATTTGGGGTTCGTTTGGCATGTTATAGTAAGTGTATTAACCATATAGTGAAAGAAAACAAAAAGACGCGGTAAAAGTTAAATTATTTAACTTAGAGTTAAATCTAATTGATAAGGTTAAAATAATACCTTAAACTTGTCTAAATCCTATTGGTTGATAGGATTTCGACCCATCCCCACTTTAGCTTCGAAATAATACCCTTTTAAACCATTATAAACCGATTTTGACATTAATATAAAAAAATATTTTGAGGTATTCCTAAGGTGCCCCTCTCCTCCCTTATAAAAGGACACCTCCTCCCCCTCCTCCTCACACCAATTTGAGCACTCAATCTCGTCCAAACCCTGCCCAAATCTCTTCTCAACTTCCCTAGAAACATCCTAGAGGTTTTTGTCTTCCTCAAAGACCAATTTTAGTTCCCTAAGAGGAGGTCTCAAAAAGGCGCTTCAAAGAAGAGGTAATTACCGTTACCAATTCTTTCATCTTTATTTCTTCTTCCACTTCTTCTTCTTAGGTTGTTTCATTATGAAGTAATAACATAAGTATCACTCATATACTTATATGTTATTATAAGTATGAAACAACCCTATTTCACCATCTATCCATCCTACGAAAAAAGAAATCACCGCGCGTGCGTACGTACGGAATACCGTCTCCACGCAGTGGTGTAATCTATTTTCCACCACCACCTTACATGGATGGGTATAATGGTGTAAAGAATAACTATACATAGTTATTAAAACATCATATTGATTCTGATATATTGTATAATCCCCTCCAATTCAATTCAATATTTATGGAAATGATATCATCGCTCGTGCGTACGTACGGACTACCGTCTCCACGACGCGATGAGATTCATTCTCCATGTTAACCATTTAAGAATGATTATAAAGTATATATAAGAAATAATAATGAAATATATGACATTATAAAGCTACTGGATTTATGTATATATATATATATTTATTTCATCTACTTACTTCCATTCAAGACAATAAGGAAAGGAAAACAGTGTTCATGCGTACGTACGGACTACCGTCTCCATGAACGGTGTTTTTCATTTCATTTATCTATCTATTATATATATATATATACTGAATATATATGATATATAAATCATATTTTATATTCTGTAAGTAAGTAAATCATGATATAAGTAATAATAATGTCAAGAACAACAAGTCAAAACACCTACGATAAATGAAATGATTTTACCCAAAACGCTTCTTTAACATGGAATTTACAAAAGAACGGGTAATATAATGTCATAAGTGAACCATATATGATATCATAACAATGAATATGATTCTGTAATAAGTCAATGACAATATTTAAACCATTATACAGGAGCTTCGGACACGTACAAAGCAAATCAGACCTAAGGTAAGGGAAATATCACAATCTCATTTTTATCCGAGATTGTTTATTCGTAAGTATTTACTGGGGTGTATTTTATCATCCACATCCATGTTCCCTCAATATGTAATATTTTTTCCATCCACTTACACTAGTTTAAATCCAATTTTACCCTTCGGTGATTTTTTACTAAAGAATATGAATGGAATCGTTTGTCGTTTTTTCGTACGAGGTACTTTTTTGACTTTTCCGACAAAAGTACGAAGAATGTTTTTTTTAACTTATACGGCATGAATGGATTTTTAAAACATTATTTCCAAGAAGATTCCTTTACAAAGTTTTCAAGTTTATTTTGAATCAACTTCTTTTAGTTTTAAATTGTAAGACATGTTAATAAAGGAAAATGTTTTTGAAGTAGAAACGATATTTTCCTCAAGAATGGATTTCTAGTGTTTTATCAAAATTATTTTCCATCTAAGATAATAAAGGGTTCTGTTTCTATCCCTATTATTACATGGATTTGATTATGTTGTGATGGAAATATTTTTATGAATTCCTTTATCTTATATGAATTGTTTTATGATGTCATGTTGTTTAAGAATCCCATTTTTATTACATGGGTTATGCAATGATGTATGATTTATGATTTTGTGGCACACATAAGAATGGTATCATTATGAGATGGGTGGGACCTATATCTCCCTCCAATGCATTGGGTAATGATTTTATATCTCATGAGATAGACAAGGCTGGAATGGTAGGTTATACTGGTTCAGTGAAACAGGACTGAAACGAGGGTTACTCGATTTTGAAAGGGACTTTGTCCACTAAGATATTCTTGGAAATGAGTCTTGACTAACAAGAAATTATTCTCTATGATTATGTGTGAATGCCACAAATTTTCATGTTTTAAGTTATGATTATTGTGAATACATTTCACTACCATGAGTTATCCTAGGTTATGAAATTATGATCTCTTTTGCAGGTTAAGATTTCCAAAAGTTATGTGCTTATGTATATGATGTGATTGATATTTCTTTTGTTTACCCTTACTGAGCATTTGAGCTCACCCTTTTATGTTTTCTTTTCCCTAGGATATAAAGAAAGGTTTTAGGTAAAAAAAAGGGAAGATCTTTATGGGATATTTTGAAGATCTTTCACCACGATTAGAAGATTATATTCCGAGTTTCCAAAGACACTAAACTATTACGATCCTTGTGTGTGTGTTTTTTGTTATGTACTAAGTATTCCGCAAATGTAATGTAATGTCCATGTACGTTAAGCTTCGGGTCTCTACATTTGGTATCAGAGGAAAGGCTTAGTCAACCTTTGGAAACTAGGATGCAAAAACGTTAGTGAGATCCCTGGAGATATTTCTACGGTATGTCTAGGGATGTCCCTAAGGTTAAGTATACGTATAGGTTATAGTACTAGAACTACGCTAACGATCATAGAATTAAACCTAAGATGTTAGATATTGAAGGTACTCCCCCTTTATTATGTTTTTTCCCTAGCATGATTTTTGCCTCTAACACTATTTTTTTTGGGTTTTAGAAAATGGCTGGAAACAAGATGATTCACGATAATGGAGGATATGATGGACAATGGAATGATATGCTTCATAATGAAATGGGATTTGGAATTCCAAACATCATTATTATGCCGAATCAGCAATCTCATAATATGATCAATAAAGTAAAATTTGGTAAGTTTCCTGACTCGGCTAATAAGAGAAAGATGGAGTTTCATGATGATCATAGAGGAAAGAAAGTTCAATTTCCCCTATGTAAATCATGTGGGAAGAGGCATCAAGGAGAATGTTTCAGAGGAACTGGAAGATGCTTTGGGTGTGGAAAAGAAGGACACAAAGCAAGTAAATGCAAAGGAAAAGGTTCAGTTAACAACATGGATGAGGATAATGGTATTGCTACGACATCAACAATGGTTAAATGTTTTAAATGTGGAATGTGCGGGCATTATGAAAACCAATTCCCTAAGGGAAAGTCTCATGAAGATAATCAGTATGGTCGTATGGGAAGTATTTATGTGGATGATGATGAAGAGACTACAAATGATATGTGAGATGAAAGAATTGTTGAAGCTCGGTCAATGGTTTAAGAATGTAGTGGAATGATTACATGTTTATCATGTGTAATGTTGTATAAGTAATCTCATGGTACTGTAGAATAAAGAGACATGTAAGGATTGTTACACTGTTGTCTGATTAATGTTACCAGTATCCATGAAAGGTTATTCAGATATTTTTGGAATGTAGATGATATGCGCATAATGAAGGGATAAGGAGAAAATTAAATGTTTGATAGTATTCATGAGCTCATGATTGATATAAGGACTAAGTGATATCATGGTTTGAGTATATAGAATTTTGAGGATTTTGGTATGTGGAAAGAGTTAACTTTTAATAGAATTCATGTTTTCAATAAGGTTCAATGGGTATTCAAGAGAGTACAAGATTAAGGCCTTTGAATGTTTGGAATGTGACCAACAAGATATATCTTATGATATATGAGTATCAACGATGGTATTAAATCTCTGGTAATCGTTTTCACTATGTTATGAGAGTAGACTGCAGTATTATGGATAAGCCTAAAGATTGGAATGGATTATGTTGGACATAAGTTAGTATTGTTTAAGGATAGAAGTTTTTTCGATATTATTGATGGGATGTTATAGTAATATAGTTTTAGAAAAATGACAACCTGCGGGACGGGCGACAGCCCATCGCTTCGGACAAGGCTGTGGGAATCGAACCCACAACCGAAGTGCGACTGGCCTTTATCGCCTACCACTGGCCTACAGGAAGTCCCTGTTTATTAGAAACTAGTTTTATTATATTAAGAAGTATGATATATGAAGTATAAGTCCATTTTAGGAACCATATGTGATTAATCTCACTATAGATCAACTTATGTATATAATTTTTGCTAACCTTTTGTTTGAGACAGATGGAATGACCTGTCATACTAACACTTCACGAATAACAAATTCAAATTCATTTATTTAAGAGATGAAGTGGAAATTGTTCAAGGCATGAACAACAGTGAAATTGTACCAAAATAAAGAAAGTATTTATTCTAATTCAAATTTTCAACTTTAGGGAAATGATCTTGAAAACCAAAAATGTTGTCCTAGTGATCTTATACCTGATGAATCAGATGGTACCTTAGATCGTCACAAATTTATGGATTTGTGATTACTGGATTTTCCATAGCCATGTTCTCTACCACTCTCCATCAGAACATGATGGTTAGATTTCTCTTCCATATCCATATTTTCACCTATGTGGGAACCCAGTGATTAGTTTATTTGGGAAATCGTTACATTTCATAATTTAGTTTTTAAAGCCATGTTTTGGTATTCCTTTTTACGATGTGGGTTTCTATTAAAGAAACTTTCGAATAGTAAACCATTTATAACCTCGACGAATTTCGAGGGCGAAATTCATTTTAAGGGGGGTAGAATGTAACAGCCCGAGATTTTATGAAAAATATTCTTTTTTATTTCACTAATGTCTTGTGTTGTACGCTACACCAAAAGGAGCTTGCACAACACGCATCCTTGACTTTCCTTTCATTACACGCAATCGCGACCTTCCTCGATAGCTTGCGTTGTACGCAATACTGAGTTTCACTAAACAACGATATGCTATTAAAATATTATTAAAACTAGCAGTTATGAATAATAATAACCACTTTTTGAAATTTTATAAATTTTATTTTTCAAAATTGACTTCATTTTTGGATTCGGAATACCGAAATTAGCCAAGGGTGAAATTTTGGTATTTTTCTGAAAACTTTCAATTTTTGATGAATAGTGAAACCACTAAGTGGTGGGTTAAAAACTGAATTTTGCATAAAACTTAATTTTACCGCTTCTGTGAATGGAATTTCGAAAATCCGACAGACACGGTTGATATCAGTAAGTAAAATTTGGTTCAATGAGATAAAAATAATTTTTTGGTGAATAGTAACTTTTTACTTCTTTTACCGCGGTTAATAGTAAATAGGGTAACTAAGGGTAAAAATGATATTACTATTACCATAACACATGTCCTAATTCTATTGGATAAGTTTAATTCGACCAAAAACAAACTTAGGAATAAAATATGACCATTTAGGCCCACTTGGGTTAGATTAGTACATTTATTATTAATTTATTTAAAGAAGGGTTAAAATAGTTAAAATCAATGTTTAATAAGTAAATAATTTTTAATATGGGGTTATACATAAGATAAATTCGACTATAAATATTCATTAGAAAGATAAAAAGATTTCATACATAATTATATTTTATTTATAATTTTTAGACTTTAAATAAATTAATTTATTTATGAAACAACGATGATGTAGTAATGACCCTTTTAAGGAAATATTAACATAATTGATGTTATAAATGCTCAAATGAATGTAATTTGAGACTTTTTATGAATTACAATAATTTTATAGGTTACTATGATATATTAGTGTTTATTTAATCAACTTGGTTAGAACATATAATTCTGTTATGACTTTCACAAAAATCATATATCAAATAGTGTCAAAATTGACACAAAATAGTTTTTAAATCAAATATTATATTATTAATTTTTATTTTATTCCTAAAAATCTAAGGTTCGGCCAAATGACTTAGATAAGGATATATATATTAATAATAAACAATTTGGGATTCGTTTGGCATGTTATAGTAAGTGTATTAACCATATAGTGAAAGAAAACAAAAAGACACGGTAAAAGTTAAATTATTTAACTTAGAGTTAAATCTAATTGATAAGGTTAAAATAATACCCTAAACTTGTCTAAATCCTATTTGTTGATAGGATTTCGACCCATACCCACTTTATCTTCGAAATAAGACCCTTTGAAACCATTATAAACCGATTTTGACATTAATATAAAAAAATATTTTGAGGTATTCCTAAGGTGCCCCTCTCCTCCCTTATAAAAGGACACCTCCTCCCCCTCCTCCTCACACCAATTTGAGCACTCAATCTCGGCCAACCCCTGCCAAAATCTCTTCTCAACTTCCCTAGAAACATCCTAGAGGTTCTGGTTTTCCTCAAAGACCAATTTTAGTTCCCTAAGAGGAGGTCTCCAAAAGGCGCTTCAAAGAAGAGGTAATTACCGTTACCAATTCTTTCATCTTTATTTCTTCTTCCACTTCTTCTTATTAGGTTGTTTCATTATGAAGTAATAACATCAGTATCACTCATATACTGATATGTTATTATAAGTATGAAACAACCCTATTTAACCATCTATCCATCCTACGGAAAAATAAATCACCGCGCGTGCGTACGTACGGAATACCGTCTCCACGCCGTGGTGTAATCTATTTTCCACCACCACCTTACATGGATGGGTATAATGGTGTAAAGAATAACTATACATAGTTATTACAACATCATATTGATTCTGATATATTGTATAATCCACTCCAATTCAATTCAATATTTATGGAAATGATATCATCGCTCGTGCGTACGTACGGACTACCGTCTCCACGACGCGATGAGATTCATTCTCCATGTTAACCATTTAAGAATGATTATAAAGTATATATAAGAAATAATAATGAAATATATGACATTATAAAGCTACTGGATTTATGTATATATATATATGTATGTCATCTACTTACTTCCATTCAAGACAATAAGGAAAGGAAAACAGCGTTCATGCGTACGTACGGACTACCGTCTCCATGAACGGTGTTTTTCATTTCATTTATCTATCTATTATATATATATATATACTGAATATATATGATATATAAATCATATTTTATATTCTTTAAGTAATTAAATCATGATATAAGTAATAATAATGTCAAGAACAACAAGTCAAAACACCTACGATAAATGAAACGATTTTACCCAAAAGGCTTCTTTAACATGGAATTTACAAAAGAACGGGTAATATAATGTCATAAGTGAACCATATATGATATCATAACAATGAATATGATTCTGTAATAAGTCAATGACAATATTTAAACCATTATACAGGAGCTTCGGACACGTACAAAGCAAATCGGACCTAAGGTAAGGGAAATATCACAATCTCATTTTTATCCGAGATTGTTTATTCGTAAGTATTTACTGGGGTGTATTTTATCATCCACATCCGTGTTCCCTCAATATGTAATATTGTTTCCATCCACTTACACTAGTTTAAATCCAATTTTACCCTTCGGTGAGTTTTTAGTAAAGAATATGAAAGGAATCGTTTGTCGTTTTTTGGTACGAGGTACTTTTTTGACTTTTCCGACAAAAGTACGAAGAATGTTTTTTTTAACTTATACGGCATGAATGGATTTTTAAAACATTATTTCCAAGAAGCTTCCTTTACAAAGTTTTCAAGTTTATTTTTAATAAACTTCTTTTAGTTTTAAATTGTAAGACATGTTAATAAAGGAAATTTTTTTTGAAGTAGAAACGATATTTTCCTCAAGAATGGATTTCTAGTGTTTTATCAAAATTATTTTCCATCTAAGATAATAAAGGGTTCTGTTTCTATCCCTATTATTACATGGATTTGATTATGTTGTGATGGAAATATTTTTATGAATTCCTTTATCTTATATGAATTGTTTTATGATGTCATGTTGTTTAAGAATCCCATTTTTATTACGTGGGTTATGCAATGATGTATGATTTATGATTTTGTGGCACACATAAGAATGGTATCATTATGAGATGGGTGGGACCTATATCTCCCTCCAATGCATTGGGTAAAGATTTTATATCTCATGAGATAGACAGGGCTGGAACGGTAGGTTATACCGGTTCAGTGAAACAGGACTGAAACGAGGGTTACTCGATTCAGAAAGGGACTTTGTCCACTAAGATAGTCTTGGCAATGAGTCTTGACTAACAAGAAATGATTCTCTATGATTATGTGTGAATGCCACAAATTTTCATGTTTTAAGTTATGATTATTGTGAATACATTTCACTACCATGAGTTATCCCATGTTATGAAATTATGATCTCTTTTGCAGGTTAAGATTTTCAAAAGTTATGTGCTTATGTATATGATGTGATTGATATTTCTTTTGTTTACCCTTACTGAGCATTTGAGCTCACCCTTTTATGTTTTCTTTTCCCCAGGATATAAAGAAAGGTTTTAGGTAAAAAAAAGGGAAGATCTTTATGGGATATTTTGAAGATCTTTCACCATGATTGGAAGATTATATTCCGAGTTTCCAAAGACACTAAACTATTACGATCCTTGTGTGTGTGTTTTTTGTTATGTACTAAGTATTCCGCAAATGTAATGTAATGTCCATGTATGTTAAGCTTCGGGTCTCTACAATACCTCTGCTGCTACACCTACGGGATCGTCATCCATTCTGAGGACGAAATCACCTACTCAGCATCTTCAACACTGGGTATCAAATGCACTGGTTAAGGAATATCGTCGACACGGTACCATTCCGACTCTGGAGGCCGCTCGACAAGCCCTTCAAGTCAATAATTCACCCTGGTCATCTGGACAGCGACGACCGGTGATCAAGAAGCAGGCGGTGCTAACCACCTTCTCCAACCGTTTCGGGTCATTATCCTCAGAACACAACAACCAGTCCCTCCCATATTATGAGGAGGTGAATGAAAAGGTCACTCACGGCCTTAATTCAAGGAGATAGGAGTCCTTCCCAAGGGCTCCCACCAATAATCGCCATCAGAATCGTGTGACAGTGTGCCCTTAACATGATGAGGGTGTCGTCTCTAAGCGTTCGGCTCAGGTTCCTCGAACCCAAGCAGGCAAGACGAACCACCAGAGGTGACGACCAGTCAATAGTGGGAAGGTTCTTATCTCTTCTATTTCTGGAGAAGTCCACTAACCTAACATGGTGGAAAGCAACAAGCGGGCACACACACCTGTCCATTTTAATTCCGTTGTCTAGTAGACTCGTCTGGAAGCAACACGTCATTCCCACCAGGCAATTCCGATGGAGTACTATAGATAGGAACATACACCTATTTATAAATAATCAGCTAGTCAGCAGGCTCGTCTGACTATATAGGATGAAGCCCGCCAACCCAATGTGTTGACAAATAGTAAACAGGCACATACACCTGCTTACACTCATCAATCCTTTCAGCAGTCTTGTCTGCTCGTATTGAATAAAGTTCATCAACCACATTCGATGGAGTGAAATTAGTAGGCACATACACCTGCTAGTATTGATCAAGCCTACCAATAGTCTCGTTTGGTAGCACTCGGAGAAGTCCGTCAGAAATCCCCGATGACAAAATTAGAGCATACTCAACTCTCTGCCCCCACACATAAGTACTGTCAGAACTAACATATAGGAAAAGGAGGATAGGAGCAGGAACACACACCTACTCCAAGCACAGAATGGACGTATATTCCCGTTACAATAGCTAAAGTCACCAATAACATTTTGACGATGGTGAAAGAGTAGAAGAAAATCTCTGCTCATATTCTGGGTGCCTGCCAGAATATTATAACAGCTTCAGCAGCATTACAGGGAAAGAAATGAAAATCTGTCCCTACCAGTGGAGTGACACATCAACAGATCACTCCAGAACAGATACACACCTTTGTTCCAGACCAAGAGGTTTGTGGGGCATACTCCCCCATATCATACAGACAACCAAGTCAGGCACATACACCTGATTTGAGTGGAGATAATCAGCCTAACCTAACTATTTCTCTTGAGCAGGCACATACACCTGCCCATAATAACCACATTCGTCAACAAGTGGTTCCCAAAGTGAGTAATACAGCGTCTAAGAAAAAGACACGTCCCGCACAGTCAAGAAATAAAGGGCCAATATGTAATAAGACCTTACTTGATGCTGGAGTTCTTGATGCACTCAGAAAATTATCTTTTGCAACTCAAGATTCTACTCTCCCAGTTACCAATAGTGGCAACATTAATTCTGAAGGTCTGTATCAGACACTACCTCGTTAAGTCTTGCTTCATGACAGTTAGGTCGATCTCAAAGTATCATCTTCAGATGAGAGCCACGACAACCCTCTGCGTGGCCAAAAGAGTAAGGAGAAAGAGGTTTCATCTTTTTCTGTAACCCACCATGGTTGTCCTCCCCATGATGATGAATTTAGCTGTGAAAGTCCTCTCTGCAGTAGTAATTCACATTGCCTGGAAAATGGTACAATGGACAATGTAGTAACGAGAAATCCCTCTTATCTCGAGGCACTTGCAAATGTGAAGCCATTCATGTCTGGTGCTTTACCGCTATCAGGTGAAATAATTTCTCAACCAGAAGATAGCCCAGGGTGTAGGTCATTCTCCGAACCACCACTGAGTCATGCATCTTCTAATTTGGTAAATGAATTTATTACCAATATTTTTGAAATTGATTAAGTAACAAAGAAGAACCATATTTGGTCTAATCAGGTAGAAAACTCTTCACTGAATGATAAAGAAGAAGTACTGAATATGAGAAAACAACTGGCGAAAGGTGACGTACCAGTCATGTTTTGGCCTTTGGCTGACTCTCAGTATGACATTCCAGAAATGTTGATGGAAGATTGTATTCAAGATATTCATCTCAACATGTGGAAAACCCTTTGTTAATTTAAAAATAAAATATTACCTTATGATTAATATGAAAATCATGTCAAGATAATAGAAGGGTTACAACCCCAAATTGACTTGGCATCTCTCTTAGTTTATTGATATCCAAAGGCTGAAAAGCAGTAGAGATCCCCTCAGTGTTCATGCCTTGGCGCATTAAGAATATTGCGCCAGTTAATTGTCAATGCCCCATCTGGTATTCATATCAGGGTATGGGGTGTCCATGGAGAACTACATTTCACTATACTCTCCAGCCAACAAATCCCGCTAAAAATGGTCTCATGCAATGTTATTTCCCATGGATGGCCACAGCCAATTGGATTTGTTTGTAATCAAAGGCTTGCTCAAGAACAGGCCTCAACTAGTTCTTCCCAGAATCAGGAATACAGAGAACAAGTTGTAGAATTACTCTTGCATCAGGCCAATGAGAATATCAAACAGGATTCTCATTTAGAGCGAGCACATCATCAAGAGACAGAAGTGTCAGAAATCATCCAACGGTCATTTGAGCCTGGTGATCTGAGTGGATGTAGGTTGATGCATCCAGCCAATTTCCATACTAAAGTCTGCAAGATCAGAAGAGCTTTTAAGAAAGTCTCAGATGTAGTAGCTCAAAAACCACACCAGCTTGCCAGATTGGGGACTCTTTTAGCCCAACCCTTGAAATCAGAAAATATGATTCGAGGAGTTGAACAAGAATAGCCACAGTCCACCGGATTGAGGACTTTTTCAAATCATCAATCTCTTCCTCAGAGAAATTCAGTCTTATCTCAATTAGGGAAAAATCCCCAAGAGGAATGAAGATCCGAATTATCAGGAGATTCCCTCCAAATTACGGTTCATCATGAAGTTCCTAAGGGATCAACTCGACAAAAGGCAGTGTCACATCAGGGACATGGAAGATGACAATATCAAAAAATTTCTGATAGAAGAGATGGAATGCGTTATGCATAAATAAATGTCATCAATGTTGTTGTTGCTGATCTTCTAGAACATGAGGTGCACTCAGAGGGATCAGATAATGAAGTTATTTCTCAAGAAGTTGTACACACCGACACAAATAAAGAAGGTGTGCATACAAGAAATCAAAGGCTTACCCAAAATCTAGGCATTCCTTTAAATAACCAACTTCCCCCTCTCTGAAAGGGGTCCAACAAGGGGAAAGGTAAGAATCAGGTTACATACCCTTTATCTGGAGAAGTCCAATCACTCTCACTATAGCAAATATTCACACAAAAAGAGGCCAAAATGAAGGAATTAAGGAGGTTGAATGCAGAACTACTTCAAAGTAGTCTTCCTTCTAAGCATGCTGGAGTCAGTCAGTCAAGGGAATTTGTTGAAGCTACTGAGATGGATCTAGAATATCCTCTTCTACCAGTACACCCTCACAGGTCTAGTCTTATGGGTTATACGCAACAACAACCAGAAAAACTACCATCAGTGGCAGTCTCGGTCGCCACACCTATCCAAGCTCCAGTTATTGCACCTACACAGGTCCAAGCTCAACCGAATGTTTCTCAAAAAATAATGACTACCATTGAGTCATTAATAGCCCGGTTGGAAGCTATGAAAGGAAAGCGTTCACCAGTTCAACCAGAAAAAAAAGGTTACCCTAAATTGGTTGATGCAATTCCTCCCCCATCAAATTTTTCAAGTACGACATTCCCAATATTTAATGGTTTGGGAGACCCAGAGCAACAATTAACACATTTTGTTTCTCTTTACGATCCTATGATGGGAACCCCATAGCAACAAAAAGCAGTTAAGCTCAAGTGTTTTGTACAGTCATTACAAGGGCTTTCTTTTGTCTTGTATACAATCTTGCAATCCCCGTCAATTGTCGGGTGGGAGGATCTTTGTCAAATTCCATCTTCAATTTAGTTCAACTTTTCCAAATACAATAGTTTTTTATCTTACAAATTTTAAGAAAAGAGAGAATGAAAGAGTTTCAAATTTAATTTCTCACTGGAAGGGATTAACATATTCCCTAATCTTAGCACTCCCTCAAGAAAAATTGTTTCCAATCTTTGTGGAAAATTTGTGTGATGAATTACGCACACCGTTGATCCCTGTGTAATACAGCAGAGGGTTTAGAGACCTTACTTAGATCACTCAGCAGATCGAAGACTCTCTTACAATGACTAATGATAAAACTCAAGTAATTCCATCAGCTCCCGGAATGAGAATGGGTATATTAGAGACTGCTACAGTTATACTTAAACAAGCACCCGTACCTTCTTCTACTTCAAAACCTTCATCTTATCGAAGGGCTCCACCTCATGAGCATCAACAATAGAGGTCGTTTCGTCAAGATGATGAAAGAGATCAAAGAGATAAAAGACGGAAACAATTTTAGGATCTGAAGAGAAAATTTTACTCTTTCAGAAATGAACAAGTTCCTGGTTACTTCATTTCAGCTTTGGAAAATAATTTGGTTTAGTTTCCAAGGCCCTAAAGGCCTAACAAGGAAAAAGATGAAGACAATCCCTACTATTGCCCATTTCTTCATATTTTAGGGCATCCCATTCAAGAGTGTTTTTTCTTCAATGGCCTCCTTCAAAAGATGGTGGACTCGGTACAAGTCAAATTGAAAGGTTCTTCAGCTCAGGTAGCATGTGTTACTGCTACAAATCCAGAGGAAGAAGCCGAGTGGAAAGAAGTTAAAAACAAAAATGCACAAAAATATGATAATTGGATGGTAAGGAAAACGATAAACCGAACTCATTACACTTTGTGAAGGCAATTGAAGAAACCAATTGTGTCTTCTGTTATGAATTCCACAGAAAAACCCTCTTCATCAGAGGGGAAATCCTCAAAGAAACAGAAAATTCAAAGAAAGAGGAACAATCAGAAGAAGATGAGATTGTGTCAAATCCCAAGTTGTCTTTGACTATGGTAGATTTTATGCCATCTACTTCAAACCCACGGGCCCCTCCATGCCAAACGGCACAGCCTAAACGGCCTAATCAGGAAGAATCTTCATCATATGAAGAGTTGATCTTTGGTTTTGATAACATGATTAATTTAACAGATCCTTATTCCATTCATAGCTTCGATCTTGATGAGCCTAAGTTCCCTGTATCAAACAGAGGAATTAGAGGGAGTTCCAGAGGTCTATGATACATGGGAAAACATGGATATCCCAGAAACCACTATTCCAATTCTACCCCTGCTAGAACTGTGTATGCAGCATAAACTCATGGTAGAGCCCTTCAGTGAGCTCAACAAGAACAAGAAAATTCTTTCACGCAAGGTAGATTTAGTCCTGGTACAGTTATTCTGGAGGATTGGTTAAAGGACCCACCTTATTCCTCTCAGCAAGTAAATAGACCTATTCGGTATAATCTTCCAAATCCAAGAGTATTTCCAACTCCTACCCCAATAAAAGATGCATCTACTTCCAAATCATCAACTTCTAAGGCACCTGCGAAACCACATGTTCCTATTGGGAAACACAAACCTTTGGATCAAAAATATTATGTCTTGAAACATTTGGCCCAAGTACTAGACAAGTTATCAATTCTAGATGCCTCTAATCTATCCAACGATCTTTGGGAGTCACTCATTGAGGCTTTGTCAAGTCCTCAAGAATTTGCAACTGAAATTTCCGCAGCTGAAGTCTACCATGTAGAGAATGATCCTGTATAATGCCATGCAGTGATATCTTTCACAGATGAAGATGAGGATGATGTTGTGCATGGACACATTAGACCTTTGTATTTATCTGGAAATGTCAATGGTGTGCACATCCGAAGAGCTTTCATTGATAATTATTTAGGAGTCAACCTCATCCCCATTCGTAAACTTCTTCGATTGGGCCTCACAGAATCTTATTTATCTCCTTCTAATCTAATGTTTCAAGGATATGATAAAAATGAACAAGAACCACTAGGCGATATTAAACTCAAAACTCAGTTTGGAGACCTTGTATCCAATTTAGATTTCATGGCTGTTGATCACGATACAACCTTCAATGTTTTTCTTAGAAGACCTTGGCTATATCAACATGCAGCTATCCCTTCATCATACCATCAATGCCTCAAATATTGTTTCAATGGTCAAATTGGGACATTGTATGGTGTTAAATCCCCCTTCAAAACATGTGAATCTCAATACATTGATGCAGAATTTTATCACATGAAGGGTAAGGAGAAATCCACAAGAAGGGAGGTTACCAAAGTTAATGCTCCATATGGTTTGGAAAAGATTCCAATAAACCCATTCACACATGTGAGTACAGATTATGTGTTTCCTATCAGTCAAATTGACAGGATAGACCCGAATCCAAATACTCTTATGGAAACTTCTATAATGTCAATTATGGAAATCAGGCCAGACAGCATGGGAGAAGTTGGTGATTCACCAGGGAATGATGAAATCTCAAATAGAGATGTCTTCATTTCATCCCCTAAAATCCAACAAGTATATACTTCACCAACTAGGCCAGAAGAAGTTATAGCAATGTCAGAGGTGAAAGATGATGTCAATTCTCAATCCATAATCTCCTCTTTATTACCCAAGGAAGACCCTTCATCATCAATAGGGTCAGAAATGGAAGCCTCTTCTTCAAGTTGTTCAAATTTTAACATCTCTCCTGATCATGGAAATTATACTTCATCATCTACTATGCACGTAGAAACATAAGAAGTAACACATGTTGAATAAGAAGAGGAAGATCTCAGGGATGCTCCTCCAGCATTTGAAGAGGGTATCTCCACCACTGTGGATGAACTCAGAGAAATAAATTTGGGTATAAAAGAAGATCCAAGATCCACTATAATTAGTGCGGCCATGACTCTTTAAGAGAAAGAAATGTATATTTCATTTTTAAAGAAAAATCGATATATATTTGCTTGGAACTATACAGAAATTCTAGGGCTTGATCCCGATGTTGCTACTCATCATTTGGGTTTTCCAGAAGAACATCAAGGATTTAAGCAAGCCGCAAGAAGAACACACCCAACTTATGCTTCCAAAATTGAAGCTGAAGTGGATAAGCTTATCAAAGATAAATTCTTCATAGAAGTACATTATCCCAATTGGTTGGCTAATATTGTCCCTGTGAAAAAGAAGAATGGACAAATTAAAGTTTTCTTTGATTTCAGAGATCTTAATCGGCATTGTCCTAAGGATGATTTTTCAGTTCCGATCACAGAACTCTTAATTGATGCAACAACTGGCTATGAAGAACTTTCCTTCATGGATGGATATTTTGGATATAATCAAATCTGAATTTCTCCAGAAGATGAAGAATCTAAATCCTTCAGAGCCCCTCAAGGTGTGTTTTGCTATTGGGTAGTGCCCTTTGGCCTGAAGAATGCAGGCACAACATATCAATGTGCCATGCACCGTATCTTCAAAACATTTTTAGGGAAATTTGTTGAATATTATGTGGACAATTTGGTGGTTAAATCCGAACAATGTTCTAATTACTTTTCTGGTTTGGAAGTCATATTCCACAAACTTCGACAACACAAATTGATGATGAACCCCTTGAAATGTGCTTTTGGGGTAACCTCAAGAAAATTTCTCAGCTTTTTTTAGGCCATCATGGTATCGAAGTCGATCCTAAGAAGACAAAGTCAATCCTTGGTATGTCACCTCCTCATAATTTTAAAAAATTGAGAGGACTTCAAGGACACTTAGCCTATATTCGGCATTTCATCGCCAATCGGGCAGGCAAAAGGTTACCCTTCACCAAATTGATGAAGAAGGGATTCATCTACCAGTGGACTGAAGATTGTCAAGAGGCATTTGATATTCTCAAGAAATATCTCTTGATTCCACCAGTATTAATGCCACTTGTTGAAGGAAGACCACTTATCCTCTATGTGACTACTTTAGAAAGATCATTGGGTGCCTTCCTTGCCCAGAAGAATGATGCTGGGAATGAAAACAACCTTTACTATCGCAGTCGGACTATGCTTGAGCAGAAACCCGATATTCAAGTATTGAAAAGTGCTTCCTAGCATTAATCTTTGCAGTTCAGAAGTTGAGACACTACCTGCAACATCATGAGGTCCAATTGGTATCTCGCAATAACCCGCTCAAATTTATCCTTAGTCATCCAATGCTTACAGGACATTTGGAAAGATGGGCACTTATTTTGCAGTAATTTGATATCCAGTATGTGTCTCAAAAGGAAATAAAGTTCCAAGCTCTGGCTGATTTCCTTGCTGAACACCTTTCAGTGGAAGATACCTCTTTAGATATTGAACTTCCTGATGAGGAAGTCTTCTCTATTCAAGATAGTCTTCAAACATGGGAAATGTACTTTGATGGTGTTTCCAGAAGTCCAATAGGGAAGAAAATGGAAGATCCTAAATTCAACAAACTTGGGTTAGGAATTGTGCTCATTTCTCCAGAAAAGGCAGTGCTACCATATTCCATCTCATTGTTGGGAGGCGGTATAAATAATGAAGCTGAATATCATGCTCTCATCGAAGGATTAGAGTTTTCACTTCAAGTACAAGTGAATCACTTAAAAGTGAAAGGTGATTCAGACCTGGTAATCAAATAAGTAAATGGGGATTATTCCATCAGAAAAGAAGAGTTAATCCCTTTGTATAATTACATCAGAGAGTTAATGGCGGAATTTCCTTTGAAACCAACATTTTCATATATCTCACGATCACAAAATGCTCAAGCTGATGCACTGGCTTTTATAGCCACAGCTTTGGAAGATCCAAATCGGGATGATACAATCATCAGTATTGCTCACTGTCGTACAATTTCACCTTATGTTCAAGCAAGAACAGAGGAAATCAATGAAATTAGTCCCATCCCTGAACCATATGGTCATACTACAGGATGGACGACACTTATCAGGGAATACCTTCAAAATGGAACACTTCCACCTGATAGAGCTGGGAAAGAACAAATCTGGCGACGTGTGGTGAATTTTACTCTTTATGATAGCCCAGATCACCTAGAGAAAATTCTCTACAAAAGTGGTTTTGATGGAATTATCTTCAGATACATTGACGGTGAAGAGACAATGGCTGTCATGAAATAAGTGCATGTAGGAGTCTGTGGTGCCCATCAGTCCAGACATAGACTATCTGATCAAATTTGAAGGCTTTGATACTTTTGGCCTTCAATGATACAAGATTGTGTTGATTTCACAAAGAAGTGTCATTCTTTCCAAGTACATTCCAAATTCATTCATCAACCCCCAGAGTTGCTTCATACATCTAAATACTTGTGGCCATTTTCCACATGGGGAATGGATGTAGTAGGACCTTATCCTTCAGCTACATCCAAGCAGTTTAAGTATATTCTTACTGCTACTGACTTCTTTTCCAAATGGGCAGAGGCAATACCTCTCAAAGAAGTTAGTTCTAAAACCATTGTTAGCTTCATCAAGTCTAATTTCATTACAAGATTTGGAGTCCCTCATACCATATTAACGGACAATGGCACCAACTTCTGTTCATCTGAGGTAAGGAAGGTGTATCAAGAATACAACATCAAATCCAACCATTCCTCTCGGTATCATGCAGCGGGTAATGGACAAATAGAATCTTTCAAAAAGAATCATTCAAATATACTTCAAAAGATGGTGGATAAAGATAAGAAATCATGGCCTGATAAAATCGTTCATGCTTTATGGGCTTATCGGACCACCACCCGCACTGCAATGCGGTCAACTCCATATTCATTGGTATATGGAACAAAATCAGTCTTTTCCATTGAAGATAAATTACCCTTGCTCAGAGTAGAAATTTGTGATCAGTAATCTATAGATAAACAATCTCAAAAGTGATTGGATGAATTGGAATGATTAGATGAGAAAATGTTGTGCACCCTACACCACTTGGAAGTCTATCAGAATCGAATAACATGAGATTTCAACAAAAAAATTTGTCTTCGTTTATTCATTTAGGGAGAATTGGTGTTGGTTCTCAGAATTCCGATGATACTAGGAAAGAAAACTCCCAAGCTTGAGCCAAAGTGGGAAGGACCTTACTCAATACATAAGGTCTACTCCAATGAAGCTTATTCTTTAATCACAATGGATGGAGAACTCATCACTACTCCAACCAATGCCATATTTCTGAAGAAGTATTTTGTATAATACAAATACATCTCACAGTCCATGCATATGACCTTAAACTATTTGCAATTACGTCCAATATGACGTTAAACTGTGTCATCCTTTCTATATGACATTAAAATATACAGCCCTTCTTAAGTCCTTACTACATGACATTAAACTGCACGGTCCCTTCTTCATCCAACATGACATTAAATTGTGTTGTCCTTGCTGCAAGACTTTAAACTGCATAGTCCCTTACGTCCAACATGACGTTAAACTGTGATGTCCTAGCTACATGATGATAAACTGTACAGAAGTCTCATACGTTTAGAAAGACGTTAAAATGCATAATAGTTGGTCCATGAATATGACCTTAAACTATTCTCACCATCGTCCAACAAGACGTTAAACTGTGAAAAAGTCCCTAATACGTCCAACATGACGTTAAACTGTGTCCTATTTTGTCCTTACTGCATGACATTAAACTGCACAGTCCCCCTTTCATCCAACAGGACATTAAACTGTATTGTGCCCATCGTCTTAGCAACAGGACGCTAAACTTTACAACACCCTTATTGTCCAACATGATGCAAAACTATGTTCACGTCCAACATGACGTTAAACTGTGTCCCTATATTTGCCCTACATGACGTTAAACTGTACTTCCCATTCGTCCTACATGACGTAAAACTAAACAAAGTCCCTTAATACATCCTACATGATGTTAAACTTTTTTTTGTCCCTGCTACATGACACTAAACTGTGCAGCACCAATAGTCCTCATTGAAAGATGTTAAACTGTATAGTCTCTTCTTCCAAAACGAAGTTAAACTATGCATCGTTAAGGTTGTTTCCACCTCTTGTTTCTCACACCGAGTATGAATCACGTGATCTTAGATTAAACTTCAACCATAACACCCTCTCTGGGATGCTAACCATGTAACAGCCCGAGATTTTATGAAAAATATTATTTTTTATTTCACTAATGTCTTGTGTTGTACGCTAAACCAAAAGGAGCTTTCACAACACGCATCCTTGACTTTCCTTGCATTACACGCAATCGTGACCTTCCTCGATAGCTTGCGTCGTACGCAATACCGAGTTTCACTAAACAACGATATGCTATTAAAATATTATTAAAACTAGCAGTTATGAATAATAATAACCACTTTTTGAAATTTTATAAATTTTATTTTTCAAAATGGACTTCATTTTTGGATTCGGAATACCGAAATTGGCCTAGGGTGAAATTTTGGTATTTTTCTGAAAACTTTCAATTTTTGATGAATAGTAAAACCACTAAGTGGTAGGTTAAAAACTGAATTTTGCATAAAACCTAATTTTACCACTTCTATGAATGGAATTTCGAAAATCCAACAGACACGGTTGATATCAGTAAGTAAAATGTGGTTCAATGAGATAAAAAATTTTTTTTGGTAAATAGTAACTTTTTACTTTTTTTACCGCGGTTAATAGTAAATAGGGTAACTAAGGGTAAAAATGATATTACTATTACCCTAACACATGTCCTAATTCTATTGGATAAGTTTAATTCGACCATAAACAAACTTAGGAGTAAAATATGACCATTTAGGCCCATATGGGTTAGATTAGGACATTTATTATTAATTTATTTAAAGAAGGGTTAAAATAGTTAAAATCAATGTTTAATAAGTAAATCATTTTTAATATGGGGTTATACATAAGATAAATTCGACTATAAATATTTATTAGAAAGCTAAAAATATTTCCTACATAATTATATTTTATTTATAATTTTTAGACTTTAAATAAATTAATTTATTTATGAAACAACGATGATGTAGTAATTACCCTTTTAAGGAAATATTAACATAATTGATGTTATAAATGCTCAAATGAATGTAATTTGCGACATTTTATGAATTCCACTAATTTTCTAGGTTACTATGATATATTAGTGTTGATTTAATCAACTTGGTTCGAACATATAATTCTGTTATGATTTTCAAAAAAATCATATATCAAATAGTGTCAAAATTGACACAAAATAGTTTTTAAATCAAATATTTTATTATTAATTTTTATTTTATTCCTAAAAATCTAAGGTTCGGCCAAATGACTTAGATAAGGATATATATATTAATAATAAACAATTTGGGGTTCGTTTGGCATGTTATAGTAAGTGTATTAACCATATAGTGAAAGAAAACAAAAAGACACGGTAAAAGTTAAATTATTTAACTTAGAGTTAAATCTAATTGATAAGGTTAAAATAATACCCTAAACTTGTCTAAATCATATTGGTTGATAGGATTTCGACCCATCCCCACTTTAGCTTCAAAATAAGACCCTTTGAAACCATTATAAACCGATTTTGACATTAATATAAAAAAATATTTTGAGGTATTCCTAAGGTGCCCCTCTCCTCCCTTATAAAAGGAAACCTCCTCCCCCTCCTCCTCACACCAATTTGAGCACTCAATCTCGGCCAAACCCTGCCAAAATCTCTTCTAAACTTCCCTAGAAACATCCTAGAGGTTCTGGTCTTCATCAAAGACCAATTTTAGTTCCCTAAGAGGAGGTCTCCAAAAGGCGCTTCAAAGAAGAGGAGCTTCGGACACGTACAAAGCAAATCGGACCTAAGGTAAGGGAAATATCACAATCTCATTTTTATCCGAGATTGTTTATTCATAAGTATTTACTGGGGTGTATTTTATCATCCACATCCATGTTCCCTCAATATGTAATATTTTTTCCATCCACTTACACTAGTTTAAATCCAATTTTACCCTTCGGTGAGTTTTTAGTAAAGAAAATGAAAGGAATCGTTTGTCGTTTTTTCGTACGAGGTACTTTTTTGACTTTTCCGAAAAAAGTACGAAGAATGTTTTTTTTAAATTATACGGCATGAATGGATTTTTAAAACATTATTTCCAAGAAGCTTCCTTTACAAAGTTTTCAAGTTTATTTTTAATCAACTTCTTTTAGTTTTAAATTGTAAGACATGTTAATAAAGGAAAATGTTTTTGAAGTAGAAACGATATTTTCCTCAAGAATGGATTTCTAGTGTTTTATCAAAATTATTTTCCATATAAGATAATAAAGGGTTCTGTTTCTATCCCTATTATTACATGGATTTGATTATGTTGTGATGGAAATATTTTTATGAATTCCTTTATCTTATATGAATTGTTTTATGATGTCATGTTGTTTAAGAATCCCATTTTTATTACATGGGTTATGCAATGATGTATGATTTATGATTTTGTGGCACACATAAGAATGGTATCATTATGAGATGGGTGGGACCTATATCTCCCTCCAATGCATTGGGTAAAGATTTTATATCTCATGAGATAGACAGGGCTGGAACAGTAAGTTATACCGGTTCAGTGAAACAGGACTGAAATGAGGGTTACTCGATTCAGAAAGGAACTTTGTCCACTAAGATAGTCTTGGCAATGAGTCTTGACTAACAAGAAATGATTCTCTATGATTATGTGTGAATGCCACAAATTTTCATGTTTTAAGTTATGATTATTGTGAATACATTTCACTACCATGAGTTATCCCAGGTTATGAAATTATGATCTCTTTTGCAGGTTAAGATTTCCAAAATTTATGTGCTTATGTATATGATGTGATTGATATTTCTTTAGTTTAACCATACTGAGCATTTGAGCTCACCCTTTTATGTTTTCTTTTCCCCATGATATAAAGAAAGGTTTTAGGTAAAAAAAAATGGAAGATCTTTATGGGATATTTTGAAGATCTTTCACCACGATTAGAAGATTATATTCCGAGTTTCCAAAGACACTAAACTATTACGATGCTTGTGTGTGTGTTTTTTGTTATGTACTAAGTATTCCACAAATGTAATGTAATGTCCATGTACGTTAAGCTTCGGGTCTCTACAGTTGGTATCAGAGGCAAAGGAGGTAGGAATGTATCTGATCCTTGGGAACTCTCACATGTGAGCATTGGACGAAGCATGGCTCTCCGCCCAAGGGCTTCATGAGGAAATGGCTGCCACTGGGGATGGTGGTGTGTCCCGCCCAGGGGGTGTAGCCGCCCATGGAGTGCCCTGATAGGTATCAATTATAGTCCACTGGAAGTAATTCCAGACCGTTACAGTTGGTATCAGAGGAAAGGTTTAGTCAACCTTTGGAAACTAGGATGCGAAAATGTTAGTGAGATCCCTAGAGATATTTCTACGGTATGTCTAGGGATGTCCCTAAGGTTAAGTATATGTATAGGTTATAGTACTAGAACTACGCTAACGATCATAGAATTAAACCTAAGATGTTAGATATTGAAGGTACTCCCCCTTTATTATGTTGTTTTCCCTAGCATGATTTTTGCCTCTCACAATATTTTTTTTGGGTTTTAGAAAATGGCTAGAAACAAGATGATTCACGATAATGGAGGATATGATGGACAATGGAATTATATTCTTCATAATTAAATGGGATTTGGAATTCCAAACATCATTATTATGCCGAATCAGAAATCTCATAATATGATCAATAAAGTAAAATTTGGTAAGTTTCCTGACTCGGCTAATAAGAGAAAGATGGAGTTTCATGATGATCAGAGAGGAAAGAAAGTTCAATTTCCCCTATGTAAATCATGTGGGAAGAGGCATCAAGGAGAATGTTTCAGAGGAACTGGAAGATGCTTTGGGTGTGGAAAAGAAGGACACAAAGCAAGTAAATGCAAAGGAAAAGGTTCAGTTAACAACATGGATGAAGATAATGGTATTGCTACGACATCAACAATGGTTAAATATTTTAAATGTGGAATGTGTGGGCATTATGCAAACTAATTCCCTAAGGGAAAGTCTCATGAAGATAATCAGTATGGTCGTATGGGAAGTATTTATGTGGATGATGATGAAGAGACTACAAATGATATGTGAGATGAAAGAATTGTTGAAGCTCGGTCAATGGTTTAAGAATGTAGTGGAATGATTACATGTTTATCATGTGTAATGTTGTATAAGTAATCTCATGGTACTGTAGAATAAAGAGACATGTAAGGATTGTTACACTGTTGTCTGATTAATGTTACCAGTATCCATGAAAGTTTATTCAGATATTTTTGGAATGTAGATGATATGCGCATAATGAAGGGATAAGGAGAAAATTAAATGTTTGATAGTATTCATGAGCTCATGATTGATATAAGGACTAAGTGATATCATGGTTTGAGTATATAGAATTTTGAGGATTTTGGTATGTGGAAAGAGTTAACTTTTAATAGAATTCATGTTTTCAATAAGGTTCAATGGGTATTCAAGAGAGTACAAGATTAAGGCCTTTGAATGTTTGGAATGTGACCAACAAGATATATCTTATGATATATGAGGATCAACGATGGTATTAAATCTCTGGTAATCGTTTTCACTATGTTATGAGAGTAGACTGCAGTATTATGGATAAGCCTAAAGATTGGAATGGATTATGTTGGACATAAGTTAGTATTGTTTAAGGATAGAAGTTTTTTCGATATTATTGATGGGATGTTATAGTAATATAGTTTTAGAAAAAGGACAACCTGCAGGACGGGCGACAGCCCATCGCTTCGGACAAGGCTGTGGGAATCGAACCCACAACCGAAGTGCGACTGGCCTTTATCGCCTACCACTGGCCTACAGGAAGTCCCTGTTTAGTAGAAACTAGTTTTATTATATTAAGAAGTATGATATATGAAGTATAACTCCATTTTAGGAACCATATGTGATTAATCTCACTATAGATCGACTTATGTATATAATTTTTGCTAACCTTTTGTTTGAGACAGATGGAATGACCTGTCATACTAACACTTCACGAATAACAAATTAAACTTCATTTATTTAAGAGATGAAGTGGAAATTGTTCAAGGCATGAACAACAGTGAGATTGTACCAAAATAAAGAAAGTATTTATTCTAATTCAAATTTTCAACTTTAGGGAAATGATCTTGAAAACCAAAAATGTTGTCCTAGTGATCTTATACCTGATGAATCAGATGGTACCTTAGATCGTCACAAATTTATGGATTTGTGATTACTGGATTTTCCATAGCCATGTTCTCTACCACTCTCCATCAGAACATGATGGTTAGATTTCTCTTTCATATCCATATTTTCACCTATGTGGAAACCCAGTGATTAGTTTATTTGGGTAATCGTTACATTTCATACTTTAGTTTTTAAAGCCAAGTTTTGGTATTCCTTTTTACGATGTGGGTTTCTATTAAAGAAACTATCGAATAGTAAACCATTTATAACCCCGACGAATTTTGAGGGCGAAATTCATTTTAAGGGGGGTAGAATGTAACAGCCCAAGATTTTATGAAAAATATTCTTTTTTATTTCACTAATGTCTTGTGTTGTACGCTACACCAAAAGGAGCTTGCACAACACGCATCCTTGACTTTCCTTGCATTACACGCAATCGCGACCTTCCTCGATAGCTTGCGTCATACGCAATACCGAGTTTCACTAAACAACGATATGCTATTAAAATATTATTAAAACTAGCAGTTATGAATAATAATAACCACTTTTTGAAATTTTATAAATTTTATTTTTCAAAATGGACTTCATTTTTGGATTCGGAATACCGAAATTAGCCTAGGGTGAAATTTTGGTATTTTTCTGAAAACTTTCAATTTTTGATGAATAGTGAAACCACTAAGTGGTGGGTTAAAAACTGAATTTTGCATAAAACTTAATTTTACCGCTTCTGTGAATGGAATTTCGAAAATCCGACAGACACGGTTGATATCAGTAAGTAAAATGTGGTTCAATGAGATAAAAATAATTTTTTGGTGAATAGTAACTTTTTACTTTTTTTACCGCGGTTAATAGTAAATAGGGTAACTAAGGGTAAAAATGATATTACTATTACCCTAACACATGTCCTAATTCTATTGGATAAGTTTAATTCGACCACAAACAAACTTAGGAATAAAATATGACCATTTAGGCCCACTTGGGTTAGATTAGGACATTTATTATTAATTTATTTAAAGAATGGTTAAAATAGTTAAAATCAATGTTTAATAAGTAAATCATTTTTAATATGGGGTTATACATAAGATAAATTCAACTATAAATATTCATTAGAAATCTAAAACGATTTCCTACATAATTATATTTTATTTATAATTTTTAGACTTTAAATAAATTAATTTATTTATGAAACAACGATGATGCAGTAATTACCCTTTTAAGGAAATATTAACATAATTGATGTTATAAATGCTCAAATGAATGTAATTTGAGACTTTTTATGAATTACACTAATTTTCTAGGTTACTATGATATATTAGTGTTGATTTAATCAACTTGGTTCGAACATATAATTCTGTTATGACTTTCACAAAAATCATATATCAAATAGTGTCAAAATTGACACAAAATAGTTTTTAAATCAAATATTATATTATTAATTTTTATTTTATTCCTAAAAATCTAAGGTTCGGCCAAATGACTTATATAAGGATATATATATTAATAATAAACAATTTGGGGTTCGTTTGACATGTTATAGTAAGTGTATTAACCATATAGTGAAAGAAAACAAAAAGACACGGTAAAAGTTAAATTATCTAACTTAGAGTTAAATCTAATTGATAAGGTTAAAATAATACCCTAAACTTGTCTAAATCCTATTGGTTGATAGGATTTCGACCCATCCCCACTTTATCTTCGAAATAAGACCCTTTGAAACCATTATAAACCGATTTTGACATTAATATAAAAAAATATTTTGAGGTATTCCTAAGGTGCTCCTCTCCTCCCTTATAAAAGGACACCTCCTCCCCCTCCTCCTCACACCAATTTGAGCACTCAATCTCGGCCAAACCCTGCCAAAATCTCTTCTCAACTTCCCTATAAACATCCTAGAGGTTCTGGTCTTCCTCAAAGACCAATTTTAGTTCCCTAAGAGGAGGTCTCCAAAAGGCGCTTCAAAGAAGAGGAGCTTCGGACAGGTACAAAGCAAATCGGACCTAAGGTAAGGGAAATATCACAATCTCATTTTTATCCGAGATTGTTTATTCGTAAGTATTTACTGGGGTGTATTTTATCATCCACATCCATGTTCCCTCAATATTTAATATTGTTTCCATCCACTTACACTAGTTTAAATCCAATTTTACCCTTCGGTGAGTTTTTAGTAAAGAATATGAAAGGAATCGTTTGTCGTTTTTTCGTACGAGGTACTTTTTTGACTTTTCCGACAAAAGTACGAAGAATGTTCTTTTTAACTTATACGGCATGAATGGATTTTTAAAATATTATTTCCAAGAAGCTTCCTTTACAAAGTTTTCAAGTTTATTTTTAATCAACTTCTTTTAGTTTTAAATTGTAAGACATGTTAATAAAGGAAAATGTTTTTGAAGTAGAAACGATATTTTCCTCAAGAATGGATTTCTAGTGTTTTATCAAAATTATTTTTCATCTAAGATAATAAAGGGTTCTGTTTCTATCCCTATTATTACATGGATTTGATTATGTTGTGATGGAAATATTTTTATGAATTCCTTTATCTTATATGAATTGTTTTATGATGTCATGTTGTTTAAGAATCCCATTTTTATTACATGGGTTATGCAATGATGTATGATTTATGATTTTGTGGCACACATAAGAATGTTATCATTATGAGATGGGTGGGACCTATATCTCCCTCCAATTCATTGGGTAAAGATTTTATATCTCATGAGATAGGCAGGGATGGAACGGTAGGTTATACCGGTTCAGTGAAACAGGACTGAAACGAGGGTTACTCGATTCAGATAGGGACTTTGTCCACTAAGATAGTCTTGGCAATGAGTCTTGACTAACAAGAAATGATTCTCTATGATTATGTGTGAATGCCACAAATTTTCATGTTTTAAGTTATGATTATTGTGAATACATTTCAATACCATGAGTTATTCCAGGTTATGAAATTATGATCTCTTTTGCAGGTTAAGATTTCCAAAAGTTATGTGCTTATGTATATGATGTGATTGATATTTCTTTTGTTTACCCTTACTGAGCATTTTAGCTCACCCTTTTATGTTTTCTTTTCCCCAGGATATAAAGAAAGATTTTAGGTAAAAAAAAATGGAAGATCTTTATGGGATATTTTGAAGATCTATCACCACGATTAGAAGATTATATTCCAAGTTTCCAAAGACACTAAACTATTACGATCCTTGTTTGTGTGTTTTTTGTTATGTACTAAGTATTCCGCAAATGTAATGTAATGTCCATGTACGTTAAGCTTCGGGTCTCTACAGTTGGTATCAGAGGCAAAGGAGGTAGGAATGTATCCGATCCTTGGGAACTCTCACATGTGAGCGTTGGACGAAGCATGGCTCTCCGCCCAAGGGCTTCATGAGGAAATGGCTGCCACTGGGGATGGTGGTGTGTCCCGCCCAGGGGGTGTAGCCGCCCATGGAGTACCCTGATAGGTATCAATTATAGTCCACTGGAAGTAATTCCAGACCGTTACAAACCATGTGTAATTCCTGACACCATTTTTTAGCTCATTGTCCTCAAGAACAACTTGATCACCAATTCATTCTTTAATTTAACTACGCGGACTTTGATCCTTGCCTTCCAGGCTGGGAATGTAGGCAACCTTCTGAGGTTCAAGCCCAAAACCAATCTCTTCACATCGGTTCACCTTCGTTTCATATGATGTTGATTTGTGAAACCGCCCCCAGAACCAATAATTTTTACATTAGTTCACCATCATCCTTGCTATATGACGTTAAACTATTCACACTTTTTGTCTTGTACAAAAATAATCTACAAAATTCTTTGACCTCCTCACCTGAGAGGGAATAATTATTTACATTGATCTCCAATCATGTTATATTCAAAAGACTACATGCATACATGGAAATTCCCAAACCTTTTAACTTGGGTCAAACCATCATTGCACTAAAGTCCCCTTTCACCCTTCACTTGTATGAACCAAATATTTACAAAGGTTATTTCAAGAACTACGTGTGCCTTGATTCCCATACTTATGGGATACGTAGGAACATTTGAGCATCCCTTGAATCTAGCCCCAAGTCTTTGGGCCTAACCCCAAATTTCACTTTCAGTCCCTTGGCTGAAAAGTCCCCATGTGAAAGCATGAATGTGGTATGAAAACCCTGGTTTTCATTCACATCATGTTTATAAAACACACACTCTGTATTCCTTATAATGGTCTGATCTCTATGACCCTAAACTAAGATTTCCTACACTCTCGTCCCACATGACGTTAAAGTATATTTCAAGAACTACGTTTGGCTTGATTCCCATCCTTATGGGATACGTAGTGAAGTCCAACACCTTAATACAGCACCCAGACACAACATGATTATGGTTAGCATTGGTCTGTGTATTTCCTTCATGCATTGGACAATACTCATTTTTTATGTGTCATATTCCTAACCTTTAATACTTACAGATCTCCATAACCCTTTTCTTGACTTCTAGTCACAAAATGTCTGATACCCGAGAGTTATTTTGCCTAACTATGCAGCATGTTCCCTTAGGCGGCCTTGCATAAACAGTCTACATAACGGACCTATCAGCCAAAAGATGCTATTATTTGACTATGCAGCCAATGCCCTTAGGTGGCCATATATAATTAAACACCCTAACAGGTTTGATAAATAGTGGTAACTTCATTATTGGGAGGAAAACCTCTTTTGTCCTTATTTGTCTTAATGAAAATATGTAGGGATCTGTAAAAATTGTCATCCTTAACATATTTGTCTCATACTTTCATGATCTGAAATTATTCAAGTCTATGGTTTATATTTCCCTTCCCTACGTTTGGGTCAGACCTTCGTAGGAGTGACATTCATCCAATTCATTGATAATCTTGATTGGAAATATCATCTCAATATTCAAGTACCTCTTTCCATACAGCATACTATGTGCTTTGGAAAATTTAAATCTCCATAAACTTTTACTGGCTTTTTAGCAATAGAAAATTAAAATTTCTGAGAGTTATTTTGCCTGACTATGCAGCACGTGCCCTTAGGCAGCCTTGCATAAGTAGTCTACCTTACGGACCTGTCAGCCAAAAGATGTTATTATTCGACTATGCAGCCAATGCTCTTAAGTGGCCCTACATAATTCAACCCCCTAATGGGTTTGTTAAATAGTGGTAACTTCATTCTTGGGAAATACTTCTTTTAATTCCTTTTAGACCATTTTCGTATCATTCCTCAGATTCAAAATTTCTTAAGTCATAGTTCACATGTTTTCCCCCATACTTGAATATGGTAATATGTTTTTAGATAAATTATCAAGGAATTGAGTCAATTTTAATCCATTCGGTCAAATCTATTTTGACCTTAAACATTAGCCTTTGTATGTCCGACGTGCATAACTTTAAACTACCCACAAAAGATAAGGGAACTCTGAACAAAAGTCAAGTCCCAATTCACTGAACATATACTTTGTATGATTTGGGTAATATTTAGCAATTAAAAAGATTCAAAGTTTTTAGGGTTATTTTTATAATCCTAAAAAAAATAAAACTATGATTACTATGCCCATTGGATTAGGAAAAAATTTAAAGCAGGTATAAAAAGAAGGCATGCACAAATTATTGAAGATTAAAGTATTCTTCATTGATTCACAAGATTAAGAAGGAAATCCACAGACTGGAGTCTCTTCTCATTTTCAGAAATTACAAGTGACTTTCAACATAACTCTTCATTTGATTTACAGCATTTCTAGCTTCATCAGCAACCGCCTAGAATTCACTCATTCAATAGGATACAATAAAAGATGCAATGATACCAGCTCTTCTTGGAACAATTGAAAAAGAATGTTCTTGAGTGCGGTTTGAGAAAATTTTCTACTGATCAAACAGTGACTCTGTTTCTGTCCAAGAGACTTGGAAGATGGATACATGGATTTGAGAATAGAGAATTGGAATTAAAGATCCATTTGAAGAGAGTTCTCTTTTCATATATTGTTTCTAATGTCATGATAGTCTTCTCTCTATCAACCAGCAGCGAAAAACATATCAGCCCATGTTTTTCCATTTTCATGTCTGTAAGGAAATGGAATGGAAGAAAAATTTGAAATTTCACACCATTTTTGTTGCTCTTAATGCACAGCATAACTGAAATAGAGGGATAGCAGTGTGGCTGCATCTCAGACATATAGTTCTTTGCATCTGGAATGTTGACGTATTGCAGATGACCATGCCCATACAGAGGCAAGTATATTCTCTTTGGAAAGTTAAGATGATACTTCTTCAAGTACTTGGCAAAATTTGGGAGAGTGTTGTAGCAGAAAGTATAGTAATAATGGCCAACAACATTCATCATGTCATCAATCCGCTAGCTAGGCATTTCATCAGCCGTTCCAATTCTTCTAGGAGCCATTGAATCTGCACAATGGTCCAATAATTAACTCTTAAGTGAGTTCATTTTTCATAAAATTTTTGAAGAAAAGTGAAAAAAAATGGCTAATGCATTAAGTCATGCAAGTAAAATTTTGGCGCGCAAGTGTAATTGTGTCGCACAGGTTTTTGGTGCACAAGTATCACTGCGTAGGTCAAAATACCTCTGCAGCAGCGTGACACGAACAGAAGCAATGAAAACATGGAAAATTAGTATACTTGCACGATGAGAGAAACCCGTGCGGCGAGAGAGAAGTGCTTTGAAACCTGGGTGATTTGCGCATGAATGACCACGTATTTATAGGCAAGGCTACACCCCTGCGTGCCGAAGCCTGTGCCGCTCACACCTACGCGATGCCATCTGCACGCTCAACACCTGCGCGCCGCAATTCCTTGGTTTTTCTTCTTTACCTCAGAGTCACATCCTCTTTTCTTTCGAATCCAAATCTAAGGGGGGGGGAACTTTTTTTGATGCTCTTTTCCGTCACAGAGTCTAAATGAATGAAAAAGTAAATGCCTTAACACAAAGTGATTCATCCTTTAAAGAAATATCAAAAATTGACAAAGGCATGAACAAGGAATTGCTTCAGCATGGGCCGCGCAAGTTCCAAGAGGGTCACGCAGGGTACCTGCACACCACATATTGGGTGTGCAGGTGACGTGCGCGCCCTATTTTATTTTCGCCCAAAGTCTTCAGTAGCCTATAAATACCCCTTGTGGGCCCCCCATTTTGGGGACGAATAATCTAGAAACTCATATTTGAGCTCTCGGTGCCCTAGTCTCTTCTCAAAGACTTCTGAACACTTCTAAGGTAATTTCTTACCTAGAATGGAAGATCTAAAGAGAGGGAACAAGGCCAAAGTGTTGAAATTCATCAACACCTACGCGCCTAAGTGTCTAACCCTTTAGGGAATTGAAGACACTTGCGCGCTGCCTTATCCCTTCAACAGAACTTGCGCGCCACTCATTTAAAAATATTTAGGGATAATACTAAGGGCTTGAGCCAAGACTCACCCATGTTTTACCATATGGGTTGACTATCGTGCAAGTACACCTTTGTCACGAAGGTATACTTGCGTGACCAGGACCTGCGTGACCAAACAGGACCTGTGTGACTACCTTTTTTTGGGTGCCCCTCCTATCCATTCATCTCTTTTCTTCAAATACACCTCTCCTCTTTAAGATTTAGCCATCAGAATCCTCTTCAAATACATTTATGGAATTATTCCTTGGTTTTCTTCCTTATCTGAAAGGAATTCTGGGGAACATCTCTCAAAACCTAGTGATTTACATATCTTTATGTCACTAAGATTAGAGATTTCATTCATTCAACCTCATCCTTTAAGATGAGAAGATTTTTTGGGAATCCTCTTTAGGAGTAAGCCCCATGTCCCCTATTCATGGGCATCCTCTTCATGAGTAATCCCCAAGATCCCAAATATGGGCATCCTCTTAAGGAGAAAGCCCCAGTCTTCAAGTTCCCTTAATTTTGGGCCTCCTTTTCAGGAGTAAGTCCCAATAATAATTCCCTAACCTGGGCCTCCTTTTCAGGAATAATCCCCAGTCATAATTTTCTAACCTGGGCCACCTTTTCAGGAGTAAGTCTAAGTCCAAGTCCCCTATTCATTGGAATCCTCCTCAGTAGTAAGCCCCAAGTTCCCAAATATGGGCATCCTCTTCAGGAGTAAGCTCCAGACTTCAAGTTCCCTTAATTTTGGGCCTCCTTCTCAGGAGTAAGTCCCAATCATAATTCCCTAACCTGGGCCTCCTTTTCAGGAATAATCCCCAGTCATAATTTCCTAACCTGGGCCTCCTTTTTAGGAGTAAGTCCCTATCCAAGTTCCCTAATTTGGGTATCCTCCTTATGAGTAAGCCCCAAGTTCCCAAATATGGGCATCCTCCTTAGGAGTAAGCCCCAAATCCCAAATCCCTTTAACCTGGGCCTTCTTCTCAGAAGTAATCCCCAGTTCTCAAGTCCCTTTAACCTAGGCCTCCTTCTTAGGAGTAATCCCCAGTCATAATTTCTCTTAACCAGTCTAAACATATTTTGATTTGGGCTTCCTTCTAAGGAATAAAACCCAATCACAAGTCCTATCCTAATTTGGGCATCCTCCTTAAAAGTAAGCCCCAAGTTAGAGTGTCCAAATCTCCATAAAGCATATATACCTTTATGGAACTTGTTCCCTGGGCTTCTTCTCTAAATTAAGTCATGATATTTATCTATTTGGGCAATCATACATACATAAGCCTCGTATCATTACTTGTGAACACATCTTTCGTGGCACAAATTGTCAGGTTTACTGATACCTCTTGTTTCTCACACCGAGCATGACTCACGTGATCTTATAGTGTAAAAGTAACAATAAAACATCTCTTAGGTCCATTAATAATACATAATCCCCACAATTCCCAACTGAACTATGTGGACTTTGAAATCTACCTTAAAAGTAGAGTATGTAGGAATCCTTAATGAGGTTCAAGCCAATCACCCATTAATTCTCATCCGTCCCATATGACGTTAAAATATATCTTAATTCCTGAACTACATGGGTTCTGATTCCTTTTATAACAAGGATACGTAGTTAGCCCATATGCGGGTACAATCCCATCTCTGAAATACTCTATGTCCTTCTGGATGATAATAAACTTCAAGTGCCCCGCTGAGTGCCTTTAAAACCAGTATGGTTATCATAATGACCAAGAGATCTTTATATAATGTGTTGAAGGATACCATTGACTAAGAATCTTTAACAAATATAGATGATTATCTATCAATGAAGAACCTCAAATACATATAAAAGATTCTCTAAATCTCATACATATCAATCATTGATTGTCAAACCTTAAGGAAAGATCATTTTCATATGTGGTAGTGTAAAAAGGATTCACGAACATAACTTAAATCTATAAAGAGAGTCCCGAAGTAGACAAAAATTCCCCCCAAAAAGGTGTGATGTGTTCGACCTCCCATCCTCTCAACCAATGAAAATTATTAAGCCTCATCGGTCCACAACTAATGGGAACCTACCTTTGGAAAGTATGTCCAAATGGATATAGAAACATTGGATGTTTCCGGTTCTATGAATAATCCCATTAGAAACTGATTGGAATGTTTGAACCTTAAAAAAACAAGGAAATCCCCATTTCTAGAGGAAACACACATGTACATGTAGATAAAAACACTATAAGAACTCGAAGAACACTCATACGCATCAAGAGAAAAAGTTCAAAGAGGAGGTTCAAGTACTACATCGAATAATCTCACATTCAACCTGAATACCTGTACTGGAAGTGAAGGAACAGAACCAAGACACTCTATATTCCAGACAACTTCCACAGAAGGAATCAAAGCGTCATCTGCTTCAATCCAAAGGATTCTAGAGCTACATTTACATCACACAAGAGCATTCTAAACTCATCTTCATACAATTGCTCAACTGTGATCATTTTGTTTATTACATTGCGAGAAGTGTGTGCTTCTGTCTATTTGGACACACAGTAACTCCTAAGCTAAACTGGAGGATACTAAAATCCTCACACCAAACTCTTTATACCTTTTTTTATCCCACATAGAACTATGGTAGAGGTCTGAGAACGTGGACAGTCCGTGTGTTGTTGTTGTTGTTAATTTCCCACGTAGAACCGTGGTAGAGGATTGAGGACCTGTACAGTCTAAGAACTGTTGTAAACCCCAATCCAAGGTGTTGATCAAAGTTTTATATAAACTTTTTGAGAGGACTAAGTCTCATCTTGAGACTGAACCTCTTCATTTAGACTGATGTGGGTCTTATTTTAGTTTCAACTATTTTCAATATTTCACTACTATCTTCTCTGAAATACAAAACTATTTTAAAGTAACTCTGATAGTTATACTAGAAAATGTGTGTGATTATTGTGAACCATTAGGTTAGTATAAAAATCTAACATAATCTTCAGATTAATTTAATTGATAACTAATCAATCTTTGAGAAACTAACTGAACACTTACGATCTTTATAAATTTACTACTATTTAACTTGTTTTATGAATTGGGGGATTTCAATATAAATCTTTTAAACAAATTTTTTTAATAGGAACTCAATTCACCCCCCCCCCCCTTAAGTATTCCACTCCGACAACATTTGCGATTAGAGGTAGTAGATAAAAGTTTTTCAAAACACTCTATTAGTGAAAAGTTTTCAACTTTGATTTTAGTTGTATCTTAAAGATCTAAAAATTTATGTTACATCTAAATTGTTATGTCCTTAAATATATTTTCTAAAATCTAACTGTGGATAATATATTAGAAGGTGAAACTACCAATAGACCACCTTTTATTAATGGTGTTAATTATTCCCAATCGAAAATCCAAATGAAAATTCATTTAGAGAGTATGGGATTTGACATTTGGACTACTATAGAGTCTAAGTATGAGATTCCAAAGACTGATAAAACTACTTGGTATGATCCTAAAAAATCTGATTACAATAATAATTGTAAATAAATGAATGATCTTTACTGTTATCTAGAAGATGAAGAGTTTTATAGAATTTCTGCTTGTAAAATAGCACACAAAATCTGGGATACTTTGGTTGTTTCTCATTGGGGAACAACCAATGTGAAAGAGTTGAGATTAAACACTTACACTATTAAATATGATAATTTTAAAATGAGGCCTTATGAACCTATTTCTAACATTTATCTCAGGTTCAATGAAATTGTTTACATAATTAGCTCGCTGGGAAAAGTTGTTCCAACAAAGGAGCAAATCATGAGATTACTCAGATGTCTGTTGGATAGATGGAGAGGCACATCAGTTTCAATAATATAATCGTGTGATATAAGTTAAATACCTGTTAAGGAGCTAATTCTTAAGTTAATAATTTATGAAGAAGAGCTAAAGGTAAAAAAAGAGGAAGATGATGAACCTAAGAAAAATTCAGTGGCATTTTATACTACTGCCTCAAAGAGCAAGGAGAAGGGGAAAGTTCCCATACCTGTAGAAATCTCAACAAGTGAAGGTTCAGATTATAATAGGGATGAATAGATGGCTCAGATATCTAGAAGATTCAAGAAATTCTATAGGAAGAAGAAAATTTTTCAGAAAATCAAATTATAAGGGTAAGTACGACCAACGAGGTAATTGGAAGAAAGATTGGAAGAAAGATGATAAAGATGATGAGATAGTCTGTTATGAATGTAAAATGAAAGGACATGTTAAGGATGAATATCAAAAATTGATGTTTAAGAAGAAATATGATTATAAGGACAAAAACTACAAGAAATCTGTAAAGGCAACATGGAGTGCTTCTGAAGACAGCACAATTGAGTCTGAAGCTTCTGATTCTGAAAAGAATCATGCCAACATGTGTTTCATGACTAAAACATCTAAGGTAACACATAATTCTCCTATTCACAATAATTATTATTCTGGAAATGAAAGTGATTCAAATGATGATGATAATATGTCTAAAGCTTAATTATTTGAATATTGTAATATGTTAAAAGAATCTTGTAATGAGATGAAAGATAAGTACAAATCATTAAAGAAACAGTATGCCTTGACTAGTACTGTTAAATCAGATCTTAGTATAGAAAAGGAAAAGAATTCTCAACTGTTAAAGGAGAATACTGAACATAAATTTTCCAATGATCAACTTAGAAAATACTTAGAGAAGTTCATAAATGGAAAGAATGCTCTAACTCAAATGCTTGGAAAACAAGATGCACCAAAGTATACTACTGGTTTAGGATACCAACCTGGACAGAGAAAGATTGTTAAAAATAAATTTATTTCAAAATCTGGACAGTATATTGCTAGTTTAAATTCTAGAAATTCTTATGCTTCATCTAGCTATTCAAATTCTTATAGACCAAAAAAGTTTATTTATCCAAATATTTTGAATCTATTAATTATGGGAAACCCATTAGACAAATATGAGTGCCTAAATTTTTACTTTCCATCCTTTCTGGACCCAAGAAAACCAGGGTACCAAAATTATCTTCTGTCTAAATCTGTTTTGTAGGAAACTTGATTGAAAAGTTCCTATATTAAGATATGGTACTTGGATAGTGGATGTTCAAGGAATATGACAGGATACTACTCATGCTTTAAGATCATAATCAATATTGATGGAGGGAATTTCACCTTTGGTGATAATTCAAAAGGAAAGATCATTGGCTTAGTCCAAATTGGTAACACTGATTCAATTTTAATTTCTAAAGTACTATTTTTTGATGGATTAAAATACAACTTGTTAAGTATTTCTCAATTATGTGATGATGGATTCAGTGTAAAATTTAAAAATGATTCTTACAATGTATTTGATTCTAAAAATATTAGTGTATTTACTGCTTTAAGAAATGAAAATGTATATGTTGTAGATTTAAATACTTTAGCTAAACAAATGATTACTTGTTTAAATAATTTTCATAAAGAATATTGGATATGGAACAGAAGATTAGGACACTACAATGTTCATTAACTTAGGAAACTGACTAAGAATAATTTAGTTAGAGACCTACCTAAACTAAAATTCCCAACAGACAAAGTTTGTAATCCCTGTCAAAAGGGAAAACAACATAAAGTTTCATTCAAATCAAATAAATAAGTTTCAACTTCCCAACCTCTCGAGTTGGTTCATATGGATTTATTTAGACCATCTAGAGTTTCTAGCTTAAATTGGAAGCACTATGTATATGTCCTTATAGATGAATTTTCTAGATATACTTGGGTATACTTTCTATCTCACAAAAGTGAAGCTTTTTCTAATTTAATAAAATACTCTAAGCCTGTAGAGAACTTTAGTGGACTTAATATTAATACCCTAAGAAGTGATCATGGCCGTGGGTTTGAAAATCATGATTTTGAAACCTATTTCCCACATAATGGCTGCAGTCACAATTTCTCTGCCCCTAGGACACCTCAACAAAATGGTGTAGTAGAAAGAAGGAATAGAGCCCTTCAAGAGATTGAAAGAACTATGCTTAATGAGTATGACTTACCTGTTTACTTTTGGAAAAAAATATGTAAATACAGTTTGCTATATTATAAATAGAGTCTTGATTAGACGTGTTCTTAAAAAGACCCCTTATGAGCTACAGAATAATAAGAAGCCTAAAGTTAGATAATTTAGAGTTTCTGGATGCAAATTCTTTATCATCAATACTAAATATAATCTTGATATATTTTCTTCTAAAAGTGATGAGGGAATATTTCTAGATTACTCTATAACAAGTAAATCTTATATATTCTTTAACAAAAGAACCAAATGTGTGGAAGAATCAGTACATGTCAAATTTGATGAATCTGATCCGCATGAACCTTGGTACTCTATTGAAAATTTTGAAGAAGACCTATCTATTCTAGACCTTAATGATAGAAGTAGTGGACCAGCTGTAAAAACAAGTAATTCTGTAAATTTTCCATAACCCGATTCGGTTAGAACCGAACCTACATAATGTCACAAACCAACCCGGGTCGACCCTGAACCGGTCACCCGAGCCAGCCCGTGACATGGCCTGAGAGGCATTCCTTATCCTCTCGGGCTGGCGACAAGCACCAGGGAATCAAAAGAGAGCAAGAGAGAATGATTTCTTCCGATAAAATAAATAAAGCAGCAGAAGGAAAATAAAACACAAAGTGAATAAACAAAACTAAAAGAAAGAATGACCAACAACAACAGACTAACCTGACCACGACTAAAACCCCTAACGATCTGGAGAGTCGCCCAAAAAATCACAACCAACTCTCTCCCACGGCGAGCAAGCTCGAGTCAAACCTGCAACAGAAACTAAAAATAGGAAACACTATAGGCGTGAGTATTAAAACTCAGTAGGTAGGCCTGACTAATTCTATTCCCAGTGCACATACCATTAAATAAATAATTTATCAACTCCATGTTTGCACTAAATTATATAAAATATGGTTTTTATCACCCACACTTTCATTTATAAAACAAGTAACAGTCCATTTCCCTTTTTAATTTAGAACAAGTTGTATGTTGAATGAAACAGGTGCATTGCATTTTAAGACATTTTGTGAAAAATTTAGAAATCCAAACTTTAGTTATTAGTAAAAAGGAAAAAAATCACACACAACACACAACAAACACCAAGGACAATGGAAAAAGTGGCACACATGGGTCGGAAACCGAACTAGACCTCTCAACCATCCACCACATACAAATAAACACAAAAAGAAACATGGGTCGAACCTAGGAGATCGTGAACAATCCAGAACATACTATACATCTGACTCATCCTGAAGGCATGCTCTAACTCGATGACGTCATAACGCCCTAACGCTCGGCATATCCCTACATGGCCTAACCGAGGGGCCCAATCCCCATAGCAGCAATAACTCAGTATTCCCCTGCTATGGGGCCACTAGCTAGTGCGTAATCTAAACTAGTGCATCAATCGTCCTCAGAAGATTCACTCACTATGCCAGGTTCCCATGTCAACACATATAATAAAAGAGGGGTGAATCAACAATGCCAAACAATCAGTCACGATGCCCAAACATCACATACAGCTCATGCAATCAATGCACACCAAAAATCATCCCTGAATGGGTTTTCCAAAATAATTTATTTTACTAAAGTGTCAAATGGGCCTTCAAAACTTTTAAAGCAAATCCTCATTTTTTTGAGAAATCCCAAAACACTTGTTCAGATTAAATCATTTATCTTTAAAAATAAAAGTATGTTTTAAATTCTTTGAATTATGTTTAAAGGACAAACATGAATTCTTTCAAAATAGGGTATACGACAGTCAAGAAAATGTTCCAAGTGTTCGGTATAAAAGAAACGGCTCTTTTCACACTAAATAATCATTTAAAATTTTATTATCTAATATTATTTATCATTCATAAAAATTAACAAAACATAAAGCAATTAATAAATTCTAAATTTAAAGGTAAGTGCAATGGGGGACCTACCTCAGCTCGCAGTTCAAATGCAATGGCGTGTCGCGCCTCGCACAAACGCACAAACATGCGCACGTCAACGACCACAGTATCGCTAGGTTACCTCGCAAACACGCTGCAACAAATGAAAAATAACTAAAATTACACAAACACAGACTTAAAACAACCCGAAAGAGCAACCAACGTGAAAGAACCACCTCGACACATTTTCAAAACACCACTCGCACCATCGACACTATTTACAAAACCACTTCAAAATTTATTGAACAAATACAAAGAGAAACCACAGCTTTACATACCCAAAAACTTTTCAAAAGCACTTTTTATAATTAATGCTCACTCGAAATACGTCGTATCAAAACGTGAAGAACTTTCACCACTAAATAAACTAATTTCATGACAAAATAACAATACACCGCATGACAAAACCCATTTTGAAACCATGCACACACCGCTTAAAAAAACCGTAAACAAAAAGTTCTACCTTTGAAATCAAGCGCGCCTCAAACAATTCCCAAAACACAATCCGCACCACATTTTACATCTTGCGAACAGGGTGAAAAAGCTACCGGAACATTTAAACACACACTTAGTGTGCACATTTTAACCAAAACAACACAATTTTCACCAAACAAGGCATAAACTACAATCCTTGCATACAAAATAAATTGTCCAAAAGTTGCACAACAATACCTAGCATTTATATAAGGTACGAATTGCAAAAAACAGATGCAACTCAAATTATAAAAGCAAGAGCAAGAGATACCTACTTCAAAACCATGGCATAACGAAAAGCAAAAGTCTGAAAACATTTCACGCGAAACATAAAACCTTAAACCAATGAAATGAAATTCTAAACCGAAACACCCAACGAGATCAGTAGAACAACAAATGTGAAAATGAGGATAGAGGTTATACCAGAGGGGGAAAAATTGTGTTTTCAAGATGCGCGTGATAGGGGGTGACACTGGCAAGTTGCAGGTTGGTTGGGAGAGGGGGAAATGCATCAGAGGCCTGCTGAAAAAAAAACACCAGAGGCTGGCTGGAATAAGGCTGGAGCAGGCACGGTCGGCCGGAGAAAGCAGGTTTCCGGCAAGGGGAGGGGTCACGTCGGCCAGCAAGGGCCGCACCAAAATTGTGCGTGAGAGGGGGGGTCATGACCAGGATAGGGGTTGTGCACCAGGAGGAGTTCCTACTGCAGTGGAGAGGGATATGACGGAATGGTTTTCACTATTTGTGTTGGCTGGTAGTGGGTCGGAGGTCGGACACCTGAGTGGTGCGTGGAAGGGGATGCAAGGACACGGATGGAGGGAGAGAGGATGGGGAGGCAACTGGTTAGCTGGACGACACACAGGTGGCAGAGAAGAGAAGGGGGATGCTGGGGTCGGAGCGCTGCTTGTGGGTGAGCGGCTAAAGCAGGAGGGGTGGACCACTCGCGGGTAGAGGGTGAAGGGAGGCTGGAGAATGTCCAGCCGGGAGAGGGTAGTGCTGGCAGGAGGAGTGCTGGGGTGCGGCCTTCACATCAGGGAGGAAGACAGGAGAAGGGGGGGCGCCGCCTGCACCGCACACACTGAAGGGGTAAACCCTATAAGAAGAAAAACTAACCGCCCAGAAAAAAAAGGATAAACATAAAATTAAATTAAAAAATAAAATAAAATAAAAATAAATAAATAAAACCTTAATAATAATAGAACATTGATAACAACAATAATGGAAAAACATATAAATCTTTAATAACATTAATAATTTATTTTAAGACATCATTAATAATAATAATTATAATCAAAATTTAATAAATAAATAATAACAATAATAATAACAGATATTTATAACACATTCATTGATAATATATATATACATATACATATATATATATATATATATATATATATCTGCAAATTCACGTTTAAAGGATTCATTACATCACCACCTGACCAACTAATTTTATTAACCTTAAAGGTGGGCAGTTGCGCGGTCTCCCCACATGGCTAAGTCGACCATGCGTGGGTCGTGCGGTGGATCCTACTCACTCCATTAGTGACTGCATGGGTATCCAAATGACCGCATAACTTCCGCTACAATGCACGGTGTTTGTGCACCGGCCTAAAACCTGCAAACATTCCCAAAATTCAAAAGTTTGAACCGGGTCTTACCCAAACTTTGACAAAACACCTGACGCAAAGTTAAATAAAATAAATAAAGTAAACAAATAAAAACAAGTGTGAAAATTCTCCCCACCATAAAGATTTCCGCCCCTGGAAATCCATAACAAGATCAAACCCCCAAACAAAAACCGACATTACTTTACAATTTAAATAAATATCTAAAGAACGACAACAAAGAGATCCCGAAACACTCCCAAAACGGGGAGAGATAAACCAAAAGAACTCATGTAATAGGAATGAATTACCCGCTAAGTGTCACCCTCCCCCAAAAGTGTGATCACCTCCAGTTGATCACTTCAAAGGACAAGGAGCTTTAACAATAGTAAATTCAGGCCCAACATACACACACCTTAACACCATTCAACAGAACTCAACCAGTTTCTTCATCCTCAATTTAACCTTGCTATACAACATCCGGAACGACGCCAATAAAAACACGACGACTCTTTTGAAACTAACAAACATGTCAAAACCACATCCAACGCGTATCTCTTAAAACCTTACTCCAATCTGACATTGGAACTCTCACACCACAACTCTTTACCAAAAGAAGAACATAGAGTTTTGTGGTTCCAGATAAGACCAACCACAACCCAACAAAAACCTAGACCAAAACTGGGAGGGCCAGAAAGCCATCACTTGAGAAAAAAATTCATGATCACAAGAAGTTTCAACAAGGGGAGACCGAATGGACTCCCCACCATAAAGCTTCCCAGGAGAGAAGAATAGGAGGATCTCCCAGCATCATCACCAGCTATCACTGCCCACAGGTGGGAGGGGGGGCCTGTCCAACACACCACCCCCACCCAAGAAGTATAAAGCGAGCATCTCTTAATAAACAAGAGAAACGACATGACTAGGAAGTTCTTACACACATACTAGGCATAAGGAGGAAAATGATTCTGACTACATGCTCTTACTGAGAACAACACCATATCGCAAGACTTCACCTTTCGTTGGAGTTCCCCCGACTACGCTCTAGCTTCACTCCGAGGCCTGTGGCTGGAGCTCTGATGAATGATGCATCTTCCGGCTTCGCAGTCAGGTTTATGAAACCCCAGAAGCATGACACAAGAACCAGAATTTTAACAATCACACATCCATAAGATCAAAGGTTTAAAAGAGTTCAGCCACAACAATTCTTTCAACTGAAAGAAAAGAACACCACAAAATAGTACAAGTAATGACTACTACATCCAGGAAACATCACAAGAAGAAAACATCAAGCTCATCCACCAACATCTCCCAACTCCTGCTGACGGGCTGAAGTGACCTTTGACGATCCAGGTCTGGTTTTAGTGCGCTTCTTGGAAACACCTCGGCAAAAATTCTTCAAGTGACCCAAACGTCCACAGTTGTGGTAGGGTCTTGGATCACTCAGGCACACTAGCTTCTTGTGACCCTTCTTACCACACTGGTGACAGGTCACGACATTACGCTGCGAAGAAGTTGATTAAAGGCCTAAGGGCCTCTTGATTCCTCTATTAGAGCCACTAGAGTCAGTTCGCTTCCCATTTTTCCTATCATCATCCTCTGCACTGTCACCCAAGGTCGGGGAAGGATTTGCGACCTCATGTCCTCCTGGTAACTCAGATTCAGCCAGAAAGGCTTGCTCCATAACATCCGAGAAAGTGGTTAGGTTGAGCTCTTCCACTTTCGATCGTAGTTCAGGTCGAAGCCCCGACTCGAATTGTCGAGCCTTCCCAGGATCATTTGCAACGAACCATTGATCGCACAGAACTAGGTCTACGAAATGTTGATAGAACTCTAGTACAGATTCAATGCCCTGTTGAAGACAACACAACTCCATCCTCTTCCTCAGCTTCGTCAACTCGGAGAAGTGTTGTTGGATGAATGAGGACTTGAAAAACTCCCATGTCAGACCTTCCTAAGGCTTGTTCCGAGACATGGACTTCCACCATTTCCAGTTTGGGCCTTCAAGCATGAAGGTAGCCAACTTCACCTTTAATGACTCATGTAGCCCAATGAAACTGAACTTCCTCTCAATATTCTGCAACCACTCCTCTGCCTCAAGAGGCCTGGTTGTCCATAAAAAAGAGGAGGGTTCAACTTCAGGAACTCCAGAACATAATCGATGGGCTGATCAACTGGAGGATTATCTGAGGATGCACCACTTGAAGCTGCACCTTGAGCATCCATCGAGCCTTTGTGGGGGAGAACACTACGGAACAAAGAAATGAGGAACTTGATCAAAACATAATCAATACCACTTTAAATTCAACATTGCTCAATGAACTAAAAAAAGTGAAGGAAAAACCCATTCACTAAAGGGGAAAACTAGTAATGATGGGTGACTCGACCATATGGTTGGCGGCCATAGGTCAGCCATACCATCGTCACTGAGAGCATTGTAGGGTGAAGTCTCTGGCTCCACAAGGCTTTACAGGCCCTGCGAGCTCACGGAGCTACTTTCCCAACTCCCTTTTCATTTCCCAACATAAATCAATTCAAAAGACCCAAAAGACACTAACCACCCGGACATCTCATGGTAACTTGAGGTTCAGAATGAGCAAGGGTTCATGAAGTCCCTCCTGTTCCTATTCCTCGAGTCCGAGCAACTTTACTCCCTTTACCATGAAAACTCCAAATAGAAATGGGAGCTTTGAAAAACAAGGTCTGCTCAGGAGCCAACCCCCTATGATACCATTTTGTCACAAACCAACCCGGGCCGACCCTAAACCGGTCACCCGAGCCAGCCCATGACATGTCCCGATAGGAATTCTCGATCCTCCCAGGCTGGCGACAAGAACTAGGGAATCAAAAGAGAGTAAGAGGGAATGATTTCTCCTAATAAAATAAATAAAGCAGTGAAAGGAAAATAAAACACAAAGTGAATAAACAAAATGAAAAGAAAGAACGACCAACAACAACAGACTAACCTAACCACGACTAAAAACCCTCGTGATCTCGAGAGTCACCCAACAAACCACAACCAACTCTCTCCCATGGAGAGCAAGCTCGAGTCAAACCTACAACAGAAACTAAAAACAGGAAACACTATAGGCGTGAGTATTAAAACTTAGTAGGTAGGCCCGACTAATTCTATTCCCAGTGCACATACCATTAAATAAAGAATTTATCAACTCCAAGTTTGCACTAAATTATATAAAATATGGTTTTTCACACCAACACTTTCATTTATAAAACAAGTAACAGTCCATTGCCATTTTTAATTTAGAACAAGTTATATGTTGAATGAAATAGGTGCATTGCATTTTAAGACATTTTGCGAACAATTTAGAAATCCAAACTTCAGTTGTTAGTCAAAAGTAAAAAAATCACACACAACACACAACAAACACTAAGGGAAATGGAAAAAGTGGCACACATGGGTCAGAAACGGAACTAGACATCTCAACCGTCCACCACATACAAATAAACACAAAAAGAAACATGGGTCGAACCTAGGAGATCGTGAACAATCCAGAACATACTATACATCTGACTCATCTTGAAGGCATGCTCTAACTCGATGACGTCATAACGCCCTAACGCTCGGCATATCCCTGCATGGCCTAAACGAGGGGCCCAATCCCCATAGTAGCAATAACTCAGTATTCCCCTGCTATGGGGCCACTAGCCAGTGCGTAATCTAAACTAGTGCAGAAATCGTCCTCAGAAGATTCAATCACTATGCCAGGTTCCCATGTCAACACATATAATAAAATAGGGGTGAATCAAAAATTCCAAACAATCAGTCATGATTCCCAAACATCACATACAGCTCACGCAATCAACACACACCAAAAATCACCCCTGAATGGGTTTTCTAAAATAATTTATTTTACTAAAGTGCCAAACGTGCCTTCACAACTTTTAAAGAAAAACCACATTTTTTTGAGAAATCCCAAAACACTTGTTCAGATGAAATCATTTATCTTTAAAACTAAAAGTATGATTGAAATTCCGTGAATTATGTTTAAAGTCCAAACAGGCATTCTTCCAAAATTGGGTGTAGGCCCATCAAGAAAATGTTCCAAGTGTTCGATATAAAATAAACGGCTCTTTTCACACTAAATAATCATTTAAAATTTTATTATATAATATTATTTATCATTCATAAAAATTAACAAAACATCAAGCAATTATTAAATTCTAAATTTAAAGGTGAGTGCAATGGGGGACCTACCTCGGCTCGCAGTCCAAACGCAATGGCGTGTCGCGCCTCGCACAGACGCACAAACATGCGCACATCAACGACCACAGTATCGCTAGGTTACCTCGTAAACGCACTGCAACAAATGCACAATAATTAAAATTACACAAACACAGACTTAAAACAACCCGAAAGAGCAACCAACGCGAAAGAACCACCTCGACACATTTTCAAAACACCACTCGCACCATCGACACTATTTACAAAACCACTTCAAAATTTATTGAACAAATACAAAGAGAAACCACAACATTACATACGCAAAAACTTTTCAAAACCACTTTTTATAATTAACGCGCACTCGAAATATGTCGTATCAGAACGTGCAGCACTTGCACCACTATATAAACTAATTGCATAAAAAAATAACAATACACCGCACGACAAAACCCATTTTGAAACCATGCACACAACGCTTAAAAAACCGTAAACAAAAAGGTCTACCTTTTAAATCAAGCGCGCCTCAAAAAATTCCCAAAACACAATCTGCACCACATTTTACATCTTGAGAACAGGGTGAAAAAGCTACCAGAACATTTAAACACACACTTAGTGTGCACATTTTAACCAAAACAACACAATTTTCACCAAACAAGGCATAAACTAAAATCCTTGCATACCAAATAAATTGTCCAAAAGTTGCACAACAATACCTAGAATTTATATAAGGTACGAATTGCAAACAAAAGATGCAACTCAAATTATAAAAGCAAGAGCAAGATATACCTACTTTAAAACCATGGCGTAACGAAAAGCAAAAGTTCGAAAAAATTTCACGTGAAACTTAAAACCTTAAACCAATGAAATGAAATTCTAAACCAAAACACCCAATGAGATCAGTAGAACAACAAAAGTTAAAATGAGGATAGAGGTTATACTGGAGAGGGAAAAATTGTGTCGGTAAGATGCGCGTGATAGGGGCGACGCTGGTAAGTTGCAGGTTGGTTGGGAGAGGGGGAAATGAATTAGAGGCCTGCTAAAAAAACACCGGAGGCTGGCTGGTATAAGGCTGGAGTAGGAACAGTCGGCCGGAGAAAGCAGGTTGCCGGCAAGGGGGAGGGGTCGCGTCGGCCAGCAAGGGTCGCACTGAAATTGTGCGCGAGAGGGGGGGGGGGTCGTGACCAGGATAGGGGATGCACAGCAGGAGGAGTTCCTGCTGCGGTGGAGAGGGCTATGTCGGAATGGTTTGCACTATTTGTGTTGGCTGATAGTGGGTCGAAGGTCGGACACCTGAGTGGTGCATGGAAGGGGATGCAAGGACATGGCTGGAGGGAGAGAGGACGGGGAGGCAACTGGCTAGCTGGGCGACATGCAGGTGGTAGAGAAGAGAAGGGGGGTGCTGGGGTCGGAGCGCTGCTTGTGGGTGAGCGGCTGAAGCAGGAGGGGTGGACCACTCATGGGTAGAGGATGAAGGGAGGCTGGAGAATGTTCGGCCGGGAGAGGGTAGCACTGGCAGGAGGAGCGCTGGGTGCGGTCTTTGCGTCAGGGAGGAAGACAGGAGAAGGGGGGGTGCCGCCTGTACCGCACACACTAAAGGGGTAACCCCTAGAAGAAGAAAAACTAACCGCCCAGAAAAAAAAGGGATAAAAATAAAATTAAATTAAAAAATAAAATAAAATAAAAATAAATAAATAAATAAATAAAACCTTAATAATAATAGAACATTGATAACAACAATAATGGAAAAAATATATAAATCTTTAATAACATTAATAATTTATTTTAAGACATCTTTAATAATAATAATAATAATCAAAATTTAATAAATAAATAATAACAATAATAATAATAGATATTTATAACACATTAATTGATAATATATATATACATATAAATATATATATATATATATATATATCTGCAAATTCACGTTTAAAGGTTTCATTACATCACCAGCTGACCAACTAATTTAATTAACCTTAAAGGTGGGCGGTTGCGCAGTCTCCCCACATGGCTAAGTCGACCATGCATGGGTCATGTGGTGGCTCCTACTCACTCTATTAGTGACTGCATGGGTATCCAAATGACCGCATAACTTCCACTACAACGCATGGCGTTCGCGCACCGGCATAAAACCTGCAAACCTTCCCAAACTTCAAAAGTTTTAACCGGGTCTTACCCAAACTTTGACAAAACACCTAATGCAAAGGTAAATAAAATAAATAAAGTAAACAAATAAAAACAGGTGTGACACATAAGAACTTGAATTCTCTAGTCCTACCTTGACCTGACCAACTAGGATTCTAAATAACCATCTTTTAGATGTTGTTGTAGGAGATTTAGATAGAGGAACTCAAACTAGGGATTCTTTAAGAAATCAAGTTTAACATCAAGCCTTTATTTCATAGTTAGAACCTAAAAATATCAATCATGCTATCAATGATGAATTTTGGGTGATGGCTATGCAAGACGAATTAAATAAATTTGAAAGAAACAAAGTCTGGGAATTAGTATACATACCTAAGGACACTTTGACCATAGGCACTAATTGGGTTTTTAGAAATAAATTTGATGAATCTGGAAATATAGTCAGAAACAAAGAAAGACTTTTTTCACAAGTATATAGTCAATAAGAAGGAATAGACTATGAGGAAACCTTTGCACCTGTGGCTAGGTTAGAAGCTATTTGGATTCTACTTGCTTATGTTACTCATCTGAATTTCAATTTATATCAAATTGATGTTAAAAGTGATTTTTTAAATATATTTATAATTAAAGATGTTTTTGATGAACAACCACCTGGATTTATTAATCCTCATTTTCCATATTGAGTTTTTAAACTTTCTAAAGATTTATATGGTTTAAAACAAGCTCTATGGGCTTGGTATGATAGACTTAGTAATTTTCTTATTTCAAAAGGTTTTACTATAGGGATTGTTGATCCAACTATTTTTATCAAATGGATTTCCAAAGATGTTTTGATAGTAAAAATCTATGTTGATGATATTATTTTTGGATCTTCTAAAAATTCATTGTGTATTGATTTTTTCAATGAGTATGAAAAATGAATTTGAAAAGAGTTTAATGGGATAACTCAAAAATTTTCTTGGATTTCGGGTTTTTTAAAAAAAATGGTATTATTTTAAATCAAAGTAAATATAAAAAGGATCTGTTAAATTTTTTTGGTTTGGATAGTAATAAGGGAATTGATACACCTATGAGTACCACTTGTAAGTTGGATGCAGATGAAACTGGGAAACTAGTGGATCAAACCAATTATAGAGGTATGATTGGGAGTTTAATTTATCCTATTGTTAGTTAACCGGATATTATGTTTAGTGTATGAATGTGTGGAAGATTTTAAGCCAATCCAAAAGAGTCACACGTGCTTGCTGTTAAATGGATTTTGAAATATCTTAAACATACAACTAATTTATGATTATTTTATCCAAAAGGGCAATCATTCGATTTAATAAATTATCCATATGGTGACTTTTATCATTGCAAGTTGGATAGGAAGAGAACTTCTAGAACATGTCATATTATAGGTAAGTCCTTAGTATCTTGGTGTAGTAAAAAGCAGAATTTTGTTGCATTGTCTACTATTGAAGCAGAGTACATAGCTGCTGGTAGTTATTGTGCACAAATTCTTTGGATGAAACACACTCTGTTGGACTATGGATATCAATTTAGGTATGTATCTATAAACTGTGATAACAATAGTGCAATCAACATTTCCACGAATCCTGTGTCTCACTCTAGGACTAAACACATTAATGTAAGGCATTACTTTTTGAGGGATCATTATCAAAAGGGTAATATTACTCTGGAATTTATAGGCATTGAACATCAATTATCTGACATATTAACCAAGCCTTTAAGTTCAGAAATGTTACATTACATTAGACATGAGTTAGGAATGATAAACCTAACTGTTAGATAAACCTCACTGTTAGATAAACCTCACTGTTAGATAAACCTCATTGTTAGATAAACCTCACTATTAGATAAACCTCAGTGTTAGATAAACCTCACTATTAGATAAACCTCACTATTAGATATACCTCACCATTAGAATACCTCACAGTTAGATTAACTCGCCATTATACCTCACTGGTATGGACCTCACCATTAGAACCTCACTGATAGTTGACCTCACTGTTAAGAATCCTTACCGGTATATGCTACCTCTAGTTTGCACTGTTTTAATCTTCATGTTTATTTATCCTCCGGAATCTGTATCATTTGTATTATATTTATTATGATTAATTTAATTATTTCATGATTCCTAAATGATAAAACACCAGTCTTAACCTCATTTCAATCCACCTCAAACCATTTACCTTCAAACCTTAGCTCCCAAACCTTCGTCTCTCTCGAACCCTAAGCCTTGTGATTCGCAGAATAGAAAGAGTGAAGAAGAGACCGGCAGTCAGTGAAAAGGGTGATGATCTGAATTCTAAGATACTAAAAGGAGAGTCTAGTGGTGGAAGTGAAGTAAAGAAACCTATAAAGCCGCATCTCATTAAAATGAAAATAGTAGTTGAGAAAGAGCTACTCGTGGAATGGTTGATGACCAGCAAGTCATTAATTATAAGAGTTCTTAAAGAGCAGGAATGGGTTGAGTGCTTCTCAAACAACAATGGAACATATTATCCTAAGTTGGTTAAATCTTTCTATGAGTATCTCAGATTTGAAAAACTGGATAACGAGAATCAGTTCTTCTCAGTTGTTAATGGAAAGGAAGTTTCATTTTCCTTAGTGGAATGGGCTGATTGTCTGAGGGTACCCCATGAAGGTATCTTCAATTTTTATTCAAAGTCCGTGCCTCCTGCTAGTGATGTTTTTTAGTATGAAACTGATTTCGAAGAGCTCACTGAAAATGGAACCCCAAGAAATGTAGTTGCTTCAGAAATGAATGGAGAAAACCGATTGCTATTCAAATTTATCCAGCATGTTTTAAGTACAAGAAGAGGGGACTTTGAAAATCTAAGGTTTCATGACATTTATTTGATATATCTACTAATACATGGAGTCAAAGTGAATTTGAGTAGGCTTCTGATGATTTAAATCGAATATATGACCAGGACAAAGTCAAAAACAAATGCTCTATTCTTTGCAAAGCTGATCTCTTTGATGATTAAGGTAAAAGGTGTGGTTGACTCTTATGATGAGACAGTAGTTGTGAGATACAAATTTTGTCTTACAAAAACTGTTTTCAAATACATGAAGATTAACTGAACCCCATGGAGAATATAATGGGTCAATGATGAAGGGAAGTTTTATGAAAATTTTAATCTAGTGAGTCATCCTTTCAGACCAAAGGATATGAGGGATCCAGGTCTTGGACCTGATGAAGATGAACCTATATAGAGTAATGAGGTTGCTAATGAAGATGAAACTACTATGGATGACAGAGGGGATCCTGATTTGCCTCCAAGCCCAGCTTTTGAAAAAGTCTCATATGGAAAAGAAAATTACACCTTTGACCCTACCAAGAAGGGAAGCAATTTTGGGAGAAAATGGTGAAGAAACCTTTGTGGATGAGGAAGACCCGCCTAGATCTGATCATGAGGAGACTACTCTAGACTCTAGTAGTAGTGATGATGAAGAGGAAAAAGTATCTAAAAATAGAGAAGATGTTTCTGTTAGCTTTGATGAAAGTACCTGTTTGAGTCTCAGTCCTCTGATTGAGTACTCTATTATGCCTATTGTGGAGGCTCTTCAAGTGGAAAGACAAGTACCTATTGGTAATGTACCTCAGCCTGTGCCACCTAGTTTGGATATAGATATAGTTGTAGATAACTCCACTTAAGAGGAGATAGCTAAAGTTAGTGTTGAAGAAGAGGAAGTTCCACTTGAGGGGGAGAAACCTGTAAGGATAGGATCAGTTTCTGTGACCTATGAAGTGGAAGATTGGTCTATGGGTGCATGATTTGTTGTATTGGGACTAGACTATCCTAATTCTAATGATGAGACACCCATTAGAAGGAATCCTGTGTCTGATGATATTTTATCAGAGGAATTTACTTCTCAATCAATAGCTCCTCTAGCTCTGCCTGAAGACATTGTGAGAAAATGAGATCTTGAGGCACTAAAATCTGATTTGAAAACCTGTTTTGTTAAAGAGCTAAGTAAAATGGAAAGTTATTTGGTATCTTCTCTGGGAAGTGATTTGTCAAGTACTGTGACAGAATTAATGAATTAAGTAAAATAATGTCAGAATCAGATTAAGAGTTTGACAGAGGCCGTTGATTCCTTGAATCAATCTGTTGCTTCATTTGATAACTCTTTTAGTTCCGAAGCTCAAGTTAATGTTGACATAAATTAAATCAAAAGTGTAGTGAAACAGTTTGTGGATGTGTTTGAGAGTTTTAATAAGACCATAAAAGAGCATGTCAGTACTCAAGATTTGGTTGTGAAGAAACTGATAAGTAGTTTGTCCCAATCTTTCAAAGAAATAGTAGCTTTTATTGTGAAACCTCCTGCTACCTCCAGAGATTCAGTTGATGTTGAATAGTTTAGATCTGTGCTGAAATAAGAACTTGGTCAAGTTAGTACCAATAGATCATCTGATTCTTAGGTGATATCTACCACAAGGGATATCAGAAAGATCGTTCAGGATTATATGAGAGATGCTACTTCTACCCAGAAGGAAATCAAATACAAAATTGATTATTATTTTTAGAGAGTGTACACCAAGAATTAGATAAATAATCATTTCAAGCTGCTGTTAGAGAATCTAAAACTGCCCCCAGTCACTCAAGCTTTAAGAGATCAAGTCAGTAAGCTCAGAGAGTTGACTCCTGCATTGGACAAGTTTATGGATAACAAGGATGATTTCATCTCGACCATGGAGATAGGGGGAGGTATCATTATGGATTTCAGGAATCTCTTACTGCCATTCCTGTATGTGGATAGAACACTTATCATCATGCCTCCTGCCTTACCTGCCACTGGTTCTGCTGGTTCCACACCTCAAATGACTCTTGCTCAGGAAATCAGAATCCTGACACCTATGATCAGAAAGAGGAGTACCCATTACAGACCTGGAAGTGTTTCAGTAGCTGAACCACCCTAGATAATTACTGGAGTACCCAAACTTGCATCTAAACCTACCCAACCTCACTTATATAATCCTAAAGGGAAATCCACAGTGGACATCCAGGAGGTTGACTGACTGAGGCTAGAGATTTTGATAGGAATATTTATACTTATTGTATTTCTTTTGTACTGTCTCCTGTAACTTTTTCATATGAAATGAAAAGTTTTGTGTTCTATTTTTTTATGCTCTGAATCATTGTTTTTTTTCTTTTTGATAATAACAATGGGGAAGACCAATTATAATATTAATATGGGGGGAAATTACACTACCAATTTTGTGAGATATTTGGGGGAGAAAATGTATGTTTTCTATTTCATTTTACTCGTCTGTTTGTCCATAGTTTAACTCTAATATATTTGAGAGTTATGATCTGAACCCACTGATAAATTCCATTATATTTCTTTTACTCTAATTCATTAAAGTTTATTCTGGATTATAATTCCATAATTTTTGATTATCAAAAAGGGGGAGATTGTTGGACTCACCTGTTTTGATAATCTCAAATATGATTAGATATGTTCTGATAATCCCAAATCATGATTATCTATATAATAATTATGTTTCATAACTATGCCTTCATGTTCTAGTGGTAGTATGGATGTCAAAATAATCATATAATGGAATATATTAATCAATGCTTATTTATGTTTAACAATGATGATGTATGATATTAATTCAATCTGGAACTAATATGCATAGAACAATTACTTTGTAAGCATTCAAGTTATTAAGTCACTGATAGTTATAATTCTGATTGATACAAGTTCACTGTTAGACAAGTCCAATGATAGACTAATTCTACTGACAGACAAGGTCACTGATATACAAGTTCACCTATATGAGCTACTGATAGACGGGAGCTACCGATAGAGAAAGCTACTGATAGAGAGAGCTACCGCTGCACAGAGCCACTGATACATAAACCTACTATTACAAAGTGTAATAGCTACTGATACAAAACCTACCGACACAAGTCCACCATTATAAGTTCACTGATACAAAGAGATACCGAAGGAAACTAGTCACTATTTCTCTAAACTCTATTTCTATTGGATTATTAGAAACAGACATATTTTGTACTTTTAATGCGACTGCTATTAAATAATTATAGTTTTTGGCATGTTAGGAAATCATACCTCGTACCTAAAAAGGGTAATCATTCCCATTTCTGGAGCTTAAGGAATAAAAGGAATATACTGGAGAAGATATATATATATATATATATATAAGGTGGAACAGAAGGAATATAATAGATATATGCAAGAATATACACACGTACATGTAGAGAACAACACTAGAAGAACTCAAACAACACTAATTCACATCAAGAGAAGAAGTTCAACGAGGACGTTCAAGTGCTACAAAGAATACTCTCACATTCAAGCAGAACACTTGTACTAGAAGTGAAGGAACAGAACCACGACACTCTGTATTCTAGACAACTTCCACAGAGGGACTCAAATATTCATCTGCTTCAATACAAAAGAGTCCAGAGCTATATTGAAATCATAAAAGAGCATTCTAAACTCATCTTCATACTATTGCTCTATTGTGATCATTTTGTTTATTACATTGTGAGCAGTGTGTGCTTCTGTATGTTTGGACACACACTAACTCCTAAGCTAAACTGGAGGATACTAAAATCCTCACACCAAACTCTTTATACCTTTGTGTATCCCATATTGAACTATGGTAGAGGTATGAGGACCTATACATCTTGTGTGTTGTTGTTGTTTCTTTCCCACCTAGAACTGTGGTAGAGGTCTGAGGACCTGAACAGCCTGAGTACTATTGTAATCCCTGATCTAGGGTGTGGATCAAAGTTTTATATAAACTGTTTGAGAGGACTAAGTCTCAGCTTGAGACTGTACCACTTGGTTAATAATGTTGTGTATCTTATTTTAGTTTAATCTATTTTCAATATTTCAATGCTAAATTCTCTGAGATATAAAATTGTTTTAAAGTAACTCTGATAGTTAAACTAACAAGTGTTTTTTATTATTGTGAACCAGTAGGTTAGATTCAAAAGCTAACATAATCTTCAGATTAAGTTAACCGAGAACTAATCAATCTTTGAGAAACTAATTGAACACTTAAAATCTTTATAAATTCACTACAGTTTAACTTGTTTTATAAATTGGGGAATTTCAATATAAATCTTTTAAACAAAATTTTTTAATAGGAACTCAATTCGCCCCCCACCCCATGAGTATTCCTCTCCGAAAACAAAATTAAATTAAATTGTTATTATCTTCTAAAATAAAATTGATTTAAATTAATCAATAATAAAAAAAGTAAATTATACCAGGAAAGTTTGAACCAGGAGAAATCCTGGTCCCACAAATTTATTAAGAAAAAATATTGCAGATAAAAGTAATAGACAAACTGCATCATTACATTACATCAAACCCATACTCATCCTTCTCCCCATCCCTATCCCCGTAGTTAGATCTCTCGTCGTCAGGATCAGCTGACTCCCATTCAGAAGACTCGTACTTCCGCATCATCTCAAGATACATCATTTTCTTTTGGAGCATTTCCTTGGACATTTTCTCCTTTGGTGGATGTTTGGTACTAGGTTCTTTGTCCATCATATGGGTGGACCCTACTCTCGATCTGTTGGCAGATCTGGTTGCCATGGGCTTCAGAAGATCAGAGTAGTCTTTCCTCATCCTTCTTTTGGGTGGAGTGTTGTAGCTCACATCTTTACTCAGGGTCATTTTGCATCCACTTTTTGTGATGTCACTATACTAGGATCTTGGAGTAACATTATCATTTTCACCTCCCATTCCCATTCCCATCTCTGAGCCTTTTGGAGAGGGGGTTACCAGGACATCATCCGATGGGTTGACATCAATAGCATCTCCACCCAGACATGGTTGTTCTCCCTCCATCTTGTTAACCAGATCATATTGCTCACCCAGCACATCAAAGCTGTTTTTGGACAGTATGATTGAACAACCTCCTAACTTTTCATTGTTCAAGGGAGAAGAAGATTGTTTAGCAAGAGTAGAGGCCTCTGGCTGTCCAGTATGCTCACTTCCCACTTCCAAATCCTGGTGTGACTTCATAGTGACCATCAGCTCTTCACAGATCACATCTGGTCAACACCCATTGATCTCTTTAAAGCGTTTTTTTTCATTCTGCCAGCCCTGCTCACCCTCCCCTTCGAGGTTCTCAATCTCAGTGGAGCAGACCTTTGAATCCTCCCCTAAATCACCAGACCGAGGTAAACCAAGATCACCTTTAAGTTGCGAGAAAACATTAGGAATGCTTACCTCATATTCATTCAGTGACGATTCCTTCAGGACATCCCTCCTAGCCCCCAGTGAAAGAGGAATCACCACATCGGGAGGTGAAGGGGCAGGCACCTCAAAGGGTAGTATGGTCTGTACCTTCCCAATGGTTTTCTCAGAAGCACCAATCTCCTTGCATCTACCACCAGGAATCTCACCTGGGTAAATCTCCTCACAGTGGAAAACTGGTTCCGGAGGCTCATTAACGCAGGGAGAAGAAAAAATTTTCCTCTTGCGGAAATCAGAGCTGCAATGTCCCTTTTTGTAACAAAAATTACAGAAATGGCTCCAAGTTTCATAACTTATTACTTGTGCATATCTGTATTCACCTTCCACAACAATCCAGGCAAGCTCAGGCGGCGGCTTGGAAGTGTCCATTTCAACGCACAATCGAGCAGCCATTGGATAATTGAGGCTTGACGTACATTGATCACAACACAGGAAACAACCCAACGAAAGGAAAATCGACCGAAGAAGACCGATATTCTGAAAGGGAAGTGGGAGGCCCGGTATTTGAATCCAAATCGGTGAGGTGGGAGGATCTCTATTCATATGTAGGTCAAACGACCAACGAAAGAGATGAAAGCTCTCCCCACGTAAGGATCGACTCGCTCTGGACCAGGCACGGATCAAGTCCTCTTCATCATCAAAGCATATCAAGAACTGCTTCGGACCCAAGATCCCGATGACTGCCCTACGATTCAAACCCCAAGACTCGTTAACATGCCTTTCAAACTCTTCAATAGAGGGTCGACGCCGCACGAATCTTGCAACCAGCACGTTGGAGAACATTGAAGAGGCCTCAGTGAATTCTTGCACAGAGACTGGAACAACTGGATGGCCATTGAAGCACCCCGGAACCCTTGGTGTGACGCGTATACAAGGCATGAGACTGAAATCAGAGGGGAGACGCAAATTGCACCTGCGCTCCTGAGGGCGATGAGGCCCCTCCCCCGTGGGGAGAGGGGCCCCCGCAATCTCCATCACCACCTAGGGTTGGAGCATCGCAGAATCGTCGAAGACGTCACGACCAATGTAAATAATATAAAATAGCTAAAATAACTATCTAAATTAATTAAAGTAGAAAATTAATTATCATCTTATGGAATAATTGAATTGATTTAAGACATAAAATTATAAAGTTTGAATAAATTTAGTTTGTTTAAAAACATAAATTTGTAAATAATGAATTATTAAAATTCATCAAACAGTTATGTTATATTAAATTAATTAATTTTTAATACATGAAATGTTAAATTCGGACTAAATAATTTATATGAAAAATCAAACTAATTAATTAAATAATAATTGTTCAATCATTAAATATGCAGACAAAAATACCAAACTAAATAAAAAATTATTTGAATATAAAATTAAATTAAGAAATAAATTAACTATTTTATTACATAAAATACATTATTAATCATAAAAATCGATTAAATATTAAATTTATTTATAAAAATACAAAAGTGTTGATGTTTAGTATAAAGTACAGAAATAATCAATTAAATCATTAAAGATTAATTAAAATGATGTGGCAAAACATGTGTTTTTAAGGCCACATAAGATTCCCCCACACTTAATTATTGTTTTTCCACAAATAATCCCTTAAATTATTATCGATAAAAATATATTATGGTAATCATGATACTACTTAGAATGTAACATGTTCAGAAATTTAAAACAGAGCACTTCAAGACTCTCATTAGCCTTTAGAAAATGAATTGTTCAAATTTAGTATTTCCCAGAACAAATACTCAAAGGGTAATCAAGATAACTATGAATAATCGAGAAATGAAGATTCCATGCCTTATATATGATACTAATTAGTGAATAACTTCAATCCAAGCTTATGTCCAAAGTCTGAGGGTGACAAGAGGTAAATTATTAGTGGAATTAAAAATTTAACCAATGGAACTTTATATTTTGATCTATCACTTAGGTTATAAAAAGAAATATTTTTTTGAGTCACCTTATTGATACAACCTAAATGACTCCCATATAAACAAGTTGATCCCTTCTTCATTTGGTGTTCATCATTCCCCTCACCATAATAAACTCATTTTTGACCCTAGACACTTTATTTTATTTTTCCCAATCCATGTATTATGTGCTAAGCACTGTGCATATGCACTTATTCAAAGTGTATAGAGGGATTAAAGTAAACAAAAACACACCCAGCATCTAGGGTCTTAGAGACTCATCGTGGGATCCCAGATGCCCAAACTACTCTAGTTTCATAATATTTTTATAAAAATCATTAACACTGCCTCATTAAGACGATTACTTTTAATAAATAAAAGAAAAATTAATCCCTTAGAGTCAAAATAAAACTTCAAATTCCAATGTTTATGATCATAACTCCACTAACAGGTCACCTATATTACTAAAAAAAATATTCCCTAAACCAAATTTTCATAAAACCACTAAGAAAGACCACTCAGCAATCATACAACCTTATTAATTTAAGATTAAAAGTAGATCTTAACTACCAACAAGGAACTTGTCCTATGGAAAGATCCAATTGAGTATAGTGTAAAGCCTAAAATTTTAAAATAATTTGGAAAACATTTACCATTTTTTTCAAAAAGATTGAAGTTGTAGTGAGAATTGATAGGATTTCAATTAATGAATGTTTAGCACAATCAATAATTGACCCCCTCCCCCACACATTAATTCCAAATTTGTTCCCAAAGTTGACTTCTAAAGTGGAGAAGAACAATTTAGAAATTAAGGTCCAAAATAGATTTTGTATTTAAGTATATTTATGACATGTTTAAGGGTCATATTAAAGTTCAAAGAAATATCGTTTTCCATATTGAATAACTTATCAACAGGTTCACTAGAAAGTACATGAACTATCATTTAAGTCTAGTGAAAAATATTTTTTTAGAAAGTTTAATTATTTTCATGTAACTTGTAAGTGAAAAGTGCATAGGATGTAGTAATATGAATTTTCTTTGTTCAAATGCATGTTCAGCACAACAGAAAAATACATGCTAACACCCCTTAGCTAAGCTATTTCAATGAAAAACATAACAAATGTCATGCATGTACCCCCTCCCTTGAACTTAGTTTAAGCAATGAGTGATTTTAATATCAACGAAATTAAGTCTTCAGTAATAAAGTACATGCATAATTTTTTTATACAAGAAGAATTCTCCGAACAAGCAAGAAATGTAGTAGATTTTAATTCCAATACAAGCAGAATTTTAAACACATGACGAATTTTTAATTTCTATAGAAATACTTGTAGCATAATTTTATATAGTTCAAGTAGAATTTTTAAAAACAACAACATATAGAGCAGAATTTTCATGCAAGACAAGCATCGTATTTTTTAAATCATTAAGGAGTAGACAGATGAAACAAAATTTAATAGTAAGATACTTCCCTGAATAGTTTTTTCATTACTCCTTTAGTATGGGAATTCCACTCCTTTATTAACACAGTAACAAAATCCTAAAAAACACAAATCATGAAAAATAGAAAAAAAACCACCAGAGATAGAGCATACAGAACGCAACATAGCAGCACTTTATTACAAGTATAATAAGAACATAAAAAAAGTAAAAACAAAATAAAGAACATAGGTTGACTCCCATGAAGAACTAAATTTAAAGTCTTCAGTTATACTTTATTTATTTACAATTTTTTGTTATTTTATTGAAAACAAAAAAAATCCATGGGTTTCCGCCCATGCAGTGCTAAGTTTATAGTCCCCATTCGGACTCACCTTAACTAACCATAGTCTCTAGGTGGATGTGGTTTCCTTAATAGGAACCACCACATCTATTCGGCCAAAATATTTTTAATAGAGAAATGAATTTTATGGGAACCAAAACTAAATACAACAGAAACTAAACTATCATATCCTGAAATAACCACTAAGAGACCCCCCTAGAGAGTAATAAACACAGTGTTGTGCACTTCTAGATTAAGTTCAGATTTTTCAAGATTTGAATACACATGATGGAACAACACTAAACTAGGTGCTCCTTGGGATGTGACATTGTCCTCAAATCTAATTTTATCTACCTCATATTTAACACTAAAAAATACAAATTCAAGGGTGAAAATGGATAAATTTTGATCAGCAGGTTCAAAAGGATATTCATTAAAGTGCTGAACAGAATCATGTACAATGGAAATCCAACTTAAATCCACTTATAAACCACTATCAACATCATGATAATTTTTTCACCTGACTCAGTTGAGGATGGAAGTGAACTACAAGGAAGAGTTAATTTTTGTTCACCCAAACCTTCAGATTTGACAATATTATAAATATCTTCCAACAATTCCTCATTAGATAAAATAATATTAACATCAACTGCTTCAGAAAAATCAATTCTTCTTGAATCCAGCGTGTGCTCAAACTCTCTTTCATGTTCAAGTTCAAAAGGCTCACTTTCCAAAAGAAAATCTGATGTGTGTTCTAAAAATTTCAAATTAGGGTGGAGTAATGCTCAATTCAGCATTAATAAATTGAGATTCATGTTTTTTCAAATTTAAAAACATAAACCCATGTAAATCAAAACTATTTTCAATTTCACTGTACAATGTTTCTGAAAATTGGTTACTATGAGAATAGGAAAATGAGAACAAATTAGTTAGTCTTTCTTCAAATATCATTCCCTCTTCCTCATTATCCAACAAAATTTTATACCTTATTGAATTTACATATTCAAAACATGGAAGAGAAGTTTTCAATTGAGGTTCAAAAATTTGAGATTCCATATTATTCAGTTTAATTTTCTCTTCCAAAGTGTTTCCCATTTCCAGTCCAGGTTCAGTATTTACAATCTTAGAAAGATTGGGTGAAGAGTTTTTGACATTCAAGTTTTCAGTTTCAAGTTTCACTTCATCCCGAGTAACTTTATTCTCAAAACTTCTAAAATAGTGATTTTTCTTCAAATTTGTAATTATAAAAAGAACTGGGAATTATTATTCAATCTATTTTAAATCAATTTCAAAATTATGCAACTCAACTCCATTAAATTTATTTATTGGATTTTTAATGTTGTTTTCTTTGTATAATGAGTCGGTTATTTAAATATTTGGTTCAAAAATTTCAGATTCTTCAAAAAAAATGGTTTGTTTCCCAGTTTCAGATTCACTTTCCTCTTCAAACTGATTTTCAAATCTTTTATAAACATTTTCTTTTTCATTTTATTTAAATTTTTCTTGTTCTAAAACCCTTTATTGTAATTAAAAAATCATGTTTTCTAATCTTTTCATTATTTGATCTTTCTCTTGAGTGTATTTAGTTTGAATTTCATGGGTTTTATTTAACTTAGTACTCCTAACATCCTCCAGAACATCCAATTTGGTTTCAATTAATTCAAGTTTACCAAGGAATTCAGGATTAGACTCATATTGTTAATTTTCTTCAATGTAAACATCCTGTTGTGGCTGGTTATAGACACACTACCATGCAGTATGTCCATAATAGTCACAAAAAACACAATGATGCCTTGGTTGAACCTGGTTTTTATGAAATTACATTTTTAAACTAAAAACATGTGAGATTAAACACACAATAGTTCACAGTGAGGTAGATTTTTCAAAAACAACCCAAGAAGCAGATACAGTTCACATATTTTGTTTTTTTAAGCAGGTCTTTTATATGCTTTTTAGGTTGTTTTTTAATATTTTTTTTAATATTTTCTAAAACGTAGGACACTCACGCGTGCCTTCCCTAGCAACGATGCCAAATTTTGATGTGATTGGAGGTCTTCACGACCCTTAAAATTACATTTATCACTCCTAAACTAGTATAGAAGTGTATGGTTCTTCCACAAAGAAGGCAGGTGAGAATTATAAGGTTTTATTAAAAAGTAACTCCACTGTTGTCAGTAGTGGAGATAGTGAACATTGATTATATTTATTAAATTTTAATTTTTTTATATTTAGTTTTAAGCAGGAAGTAAATTAAACAGTGTTGAAAATAGATTAAATCATTTACTAGTATACTGATGAACTAAGAACTATAGTAAATCTAACATAAGATAACAAAATACTAAAATAAAGCAGTATGGTCAAAGGAGCTGATCAAATGTAATACTCAAGAATTCCAAACAACTGGTTTAAAGGATATCATCCCCACTACACTTTATTGAATCATACTTCAAGAAAAGGTGAAAATTCTCCCTCACCAGGAAACTCAACACACAGAAGACTGACATTAGGAGTTCGCCACTCCAAAATTAGTCGAACTTCTTGATAGTTATAAAAGGATAACATTTGGAAATAAACTTGCTGTAAATTTCCAAAGTTGAAGACATTAATGCTTCGATAAATGCATTTAAGAGAGAAATCACCAGTTGATCTTGAATTATGAATTTAGAAATCAATTAAGGTGTGAAAAAACTAAACAGAGTATCATTAATCAATCCTGCTGATTGATTATGATTCTGAAAAAAATGTAAAGTGAATGAAGAAGCTTAAATGATTAACCAGAAGAATTGAATTCTCGAGCTTAGTCAATTCATCCATTGATCATCTTGATTAAAGTATTTAAAACAACCAAAAATAGAGAACAAGAATTATGGATAGAGGTGAGAAAAACTCCCCGGGCACATCTCTGCTTCCAGGCTCCTTCGTCTCCTACTCTGCTCATATGCTGCTCCCTGGGAGTCTTCGGTCTCATAAAAATGTGTGTGTCGAATGTGAATGAGTGTCTCTAGATCTTCTCTCCAATGGTGTTTTTGTGGAATAAATGTGTGACCTCATGAGAGTCCCACTAATTCTGCTTCTAGCTCTACCTTTAATATCCACCGTCATCTACTGTTTGTCACTGACCATTTTCTACCGACATAGTCTATTTCTTTAATGTTCACCACACACGTGCGTTTTTTCGTGACTAACATGTCTTACTAGTAAAACCCCAAAAACTAACTCCTGGTGAGTTGGTTAAATGAATATAGACGTATACCCATCTCTTGAATGAACATGCACAGTTAGAATAGAAAAGTAAATAAATAAAAATGAAAAGAAAGAAAGAAAGTTAATTTGTAGTTTAATGTAATATTACTTGTTAAAAATTTATCTAACGTTAATTAATAAAATCTTAATTGATAATTATTATTGAATATTATTATTATTATGATAATTAATTAACTATTAAATCTTATAATAGGTAAAATTATTAAGTATTTAATTTATTATTATTAAATATATTATTTAATTAGAGTTAGTATTATTAACATTTAGTTGGTAAAAGTAAATTGAGTTATTCAATTTTATTAATATTAATTACTTAATTTAACTATTTTATTTATTCAGTTGAAATTGAATTAAAATTAAAGAGTTAAAATATTTATATTAATTAATAATTTTATAAATTATGATTGTTTATATTTAAATTTTATAAATTTTTATTAGTTTGTCTAGTATTCTATTTTATAACTTATCTATATATTAATATTATAAAAGTTATAAATAAAAAACATTATATATTATATTATATTTATTTGATTAATTTAATAATTATTTATTTTAATTTATTATTTTTATTATATTTTTTTATTATTTAATTCACTGACCCCCACAATAACGCTGCAAAGTGGGTGGGGGAGGGGGAATTTTTTTTTTAAATACATTTTTCTTAAAAAATATTTCTGAAAAACGGCCTAGGTCAATTTTTTTTAAAAAAATACGCTACAAAGGCGGCATCTGCGATGTCGCCTTTGCTCCCCCGCGCCGCCTTTGGCCCGGATCGATGACATGGCAATGGCGGCCGGGGGGAGGCCGCCTTTCGCCTCAGGGTAAGGCGAAAGGTGGCATCGCGGAAGCCTCCTTTGTCCATACGCATAGGCGAAAGGCGGCTTCCGCGATGCCGCCTTCGCCTGAACTCCTTATAAAAGGGCGGCCACCCCCCCCCCCCCCCCTCTCCTCACTTGCTCATTGCATTCCTCACTTCATCTCTCCGAATTTCTCTCTCTCTCTAAAAAATTCCTTTGTTGTGCGAGCTTTTACGAAGCTTCATTTAGAGGTATGTTTCTTTATTTAATTTAATGTTTTTATTTAATTAATTTAATTTTGTTTAGTTTTAAATCGTTCATTTGTTAAGCAGTTTAGGTAGTTCTTAATATTTGGTTATTTAGTTTTTGTAATTAGTTATATATAGTTTTAAATAATTACTGTTAGGTAGTATAGATTAAGTATAGATTAACTTAAGATTAAGTATTTAGAAATTTTGGTAGCTTAAAGATTATGTGGTTATCTATGCAATTAAATTCCTGTCTGGATACAAACAAGTGGATGTGGCTCTGGCACAGATGTACATAGGGGTAAAACCCGAAAACACCGCTTCGAGCTAGACTCGAACGGGAACTGGTGCACGATAACGGGCCTTGCTGCATCCTGGTTTGACACTCTCGGGGAATATGTTTAAGATGATTCATATTTTCTTTATAAACTACTAAAATTTCTAAGAGAAGAAAAAGCAAATCAGTATATTTATCAATGATAAATGATAAATATAATTTTATAGAATGAAATAAGGACATTAGAATTAAAGAATTAAAGTTATTATTAGTTAATTATAAAATAATAGAATAATTAATGATTAGTTGTTATTAGTTAATTTTAGAATAATTAATAAATAATATAGGATTAAAACATGAATTCATATAATGATTAGCTAACGATACTAATGATCAGTATATTTATCAATGATAAATGATAAATATAATGTTATAGAATCAAATAAGGACATAAGAATTAACAAATTAAAGTTATTATTAGTTAATTATAGAATAATAGAATAATTAACGATTAGTTATTATTAGTTAATTTTAGAATAATTAATAAATAACATAGGATTAAAACATGAATTCATATAATGATTAGATAATGATACTAATGAACATATAAAGTGAAATTAAGAAGAACAAACAAACTAAATAAAAAGGTGCTCTAAAATTACATTCTAATAAATATCATATGGTCAAACATCAGTAGCATAGTTTATGGTATAGAAAGGCGCAATAAAATTACATTATAATAAACATCATATCGTCAAACATAATTGTTAATATTTTGTTACACTATCATAATTTTGATGAAAGAAACATTTTTTATGTAGAGAGCCATGTTTGCCTGTGTGTACTGTTATGGGGAGATTATTCAAACTGAGCAAGGAGCTTCTTACAGTACACAACCAATTACGGTGGTTAGTACAGTTGATTGTGTTACCATAAGTGACCTTCAAGAGAGAATTCATGTTTCCTTAAATCTGGGACCCGATCAAGAGATAATGTCTATGAGCTATAGACATTTGCAATTTCCAACAACACTGTGGCATATAGCTTGTCCATTGGTTGCTGATGCGCAGTGGGTCCAAGCAATTAATTTATTTTCTCAACGGTTAGATGGTACCATGATGGAGTTATACGTTGTTGTTTCTACTGTACAACAACAACGTCCACTTGTACAAAGACGTAGAAATACAAGAGTGGTTGAAGACAGTATACCCCATGACATTGAGCCTATTCCAAATGATGCAGCAGAAGAGGACAACCTAGATGATCTTCCGGATATACATGTCAATCCGACTTATGATGGGGAGTTTCGTAATGATGGATCAGATGGCGAAAACAGTGCTGATGAGGAGGGACCAACAGAAGATAGAGAGGAGGTTTTGAGAAATGCAATTGTTGTACATCAAACTCGGTCAATAAATCATCCACCATTATTTTCATCTTGGTCAGAAGCAATGACACACGTGCCTGAATTCGATAATACTGTTCTCACACCGACAACTGAGTTCCCTGGAGTTGTACCAGATAGGTTTAGTGAGGTGGACAAAACCTTATATATTGGAAGGAATTTTCCCAGTAAAGATTCCTTAAAAAGCACGTTAAAGAGATTTCATATTGAGAGAAACTTCAGCTATGTAGTTCACGAATCATGCCATAGTAAATATGTTATACGGTGCGTGAAGTATGGGGATGATTGTAGATTTCGCTTAAGGGCTATTCCAGACATTACATTTGGAGGTTGGAGAATCTCAAGGATTGAGGCGGCTCATACTTGCGTTCAGCCAAGTCTCACACAAGATCATACTTCATTGGATGCAGAACTTGTGTCATCTATTATTGTTGAGATGATTAGGACATGCCAAGATGTTCCAATATCCCTTGTGCAAGAGTGGATTCTACAGACATTCGGTTATAAGATTTCCTATAATAAGGCATGGATGGCGAAACAGAATGCAATTGTGAAGGTATATGGTGATTGGGATGACTCATATAGAGTATTTCCGCAATTGCTAGCCATACTGAGGCATCATAACCAAGTTTTCTTCCATCTGGATACAAACGAACATGTGTCTCCTGATAATCGACTTGATCCATCTCGTGTTCAATTTCATCGGTTGTTCTGGGCATTCCTTCCTTGTATCTCTGCATTTCGTTTTTGCAAACAATTTATTCAGATTGATGGAACATTTCTATATGGAAAATACAATGGCGTATTGTTGATTGCGGCAACCCAAGATGGAAACCGTTCACCTCTTCCGATTTCCTTTTCCATTGTAGAGAAAGAAAACTATGAATCATGGAGTTGGTTTCTGGCATGTATCAGCAACCATTTTACCAACATTCAGGGAGTTTGTTTGATATCTGATCGCCATCGAGCAATTAATGAGGCAATCAATGCAGATCCTGATACATGGAGATACCCAAATGCACATCATCAGTTCTGCATTAGACACATTGCTAGCAATGTACATAAAAAATTCCATAACGAACCGATGAAGAAGGCAATCACGAGGCTTGGTACGTATTTTATTCATTCTGTTTTATTGTTTCAATATAAATATAAAATCAATTTATGTGAAATATCATCTACGTTTTGTAGCATATGAGTCGGACCAACAACGATTTGAAGAACATTTTGAACAAATTCGTCAGGCTAATCAAGAAGTTTATGATTATATGATGCGGATTCCAAAAGAGAAATGGACATTGGCATATGACGGGGGAAAGAGGTACAGACACATGACGACAAATATTGTGGAGTGCATCAATGGTATCTTCAAAGGACTTCGCAAGCTACCTATAACCGCATTAGTTCAGGAGACATTATATCGATGCGTGAAGTACTTTTTGGATAGACAAAAACTAGCATCAGACAGAATACATCAAGGGATAAGATATGGAATACACTTTCAACGAGAGATTGAAAAAAATATTGAAGAAGCTTCTGGTTATCACGTATGTCTCTTTCGAAGAGAAGACTCCCGATTTGAAGTTCAAGAGCGTTCAGACCCCATCACAAATCACGTCGGTGAAAAAATGGTGGTATTACTGGAAACAAGGCAATGCCAATGTGGAAAATTTCAGGCCTTACGGTTTCCATGTACACACGTCATCGCAACATGTGCCTCTGTGAACATCTCATGGGAAGCATATGTTGATCCAGTGTACCAGATGGATATCATTGACAACTGTTATGCTGCACCATGGACACCTATTGGGGAGTATCGTTATTTCCCAATGCCTGAAGGCCAGCCGATAGTGATACCTGACATGAATCGGTTACGTCCTCGTGGGAAACCAAAGGCGAGTAGGATGCGTAATGAGATGGATTGGCCTCAAGAACAAGGGCAGAGTTTGCGATGCACAATATGTCATAAAGAAGGTCATAACCGGAAGCGATGCCCTAACGTTGTTGGGTCGACTTCACAGTCTCATTCATAATGATGTATTGTCTTCATTGTGACATTCCCATATTGTAAACTAAATGTTGTTATCTCTTTTTTATTCCTTGGTTTTCTAAACCCCAAACATCTGAGATAAGTTTAAATATTAATATTCATGCTTTCAAGAAATAACTTTAAATATGAAATAATAGAATTTATTTCAAAACTCTCAAAGCGGAACACTTAACCCATATTGAAAAGTGTATGTCAGTTAACCCATTAACATGTTTCCTGGACGTTAATATTAAAAATTTTAACCCTAAACCCTCCAACCTAAACCCCAATATAAACATGCAGGATATTTTAGCAAACAGTTCTATAACAAATTTATAGTATCATAATAATTAGCACAAGATATTGAATACATACAATTAGATAAATTCTAAAAACATCATTACTAATTGACATGGTTTATCTTAATCCAATCCATAAGTAGTTAATCACAAAGCTCCCCCAAAATATGTTTAACCAAATTCAAGACACAATATTTTAGATAACATAACTTATTTCATATTAATATTCATGCTTTCAAGAAATAACTTTAAATATGAAATAATAGAATTTATTTAAAAACTCCGAAAGCGGAACACTTAACCCATATTGAAATGTGTATGTCAGTTAACCCATTAACATGTTTCCTGGACGTTAATATTAAAAATTTTAACCCTAAACCCTCCAACCTAAACCCCAATCTAAACATGCAGGATATTTTAGCAAACTGTTCTATAACAAATTTATAGTATCATAATAATTAACATAAGATATTGAATACATACAATTAGATAAATTCTAAAAACATCATTACTAATTGACATGGTTTATCTTAATCCAATCCATAAGTAGTTAATCACAAAGCTCCCCCAAAATATGCGTAACCAAATTCAAGACTCAATATTTTAGATAACATAACTTATTTCATATTAATATTCATGCTTTCAAGAAATAACTTTAAATATGAAATAATAGAATTTATTTCAAAACTATGAAAGCGGAACACTTAACCCATATTGAAAAGTGTATGTCAGTTAACCCATTAACATGTTTCCTGGACGTTAATATTAAAAATTTTAACCCTAAACCCTCCAACCTAAACCCCAATCTAAACATGCAGGATATTTTAGCAAACTGTTCTATAACAAATTTATAGTATAATAATAATTAGCATAAGATATTGAATACATACAATTAGATAAATTCTAAAAACATCATTACTAATTGACATGGTTTATCTTAATCCAATCCATAAGTAGTTAATCACAAAGCTCCCCCAAAATATGTGTAACCAAATTCAAGACTCAATATTTTAGATAACATAACTTATTTCATATTAATATTCATGCTTTCAAGAAATAACTTTAAATATGAAATAATAGAATTTATTTCAAAACTCTGAAAGCGGAACACTTAACCCATATTGAAAAGTGCATGTCAGTTAACCCATTAACATGTTTCCTGGACGTTAATATTAAAAAATTTAACCCTAAACCCTCCAACCTAAACCCCAATCTAAACATGCAGGATATTTTAGCAAACTGTTCTATAACAAATTTATAGTATCATAATAATTAGCATAAGATATTGAATACATACAATTAGATAAATTCTAAAAAAATCATTATTAATTGACATGGTTTATCTTAATCCAATCCATAAGTAGTTAATCACAAAGCTCCCCCAAAATATGTGTAACCAAATTCAAGACTCAATATTTTAGATAACATAACTTATTTCATATTAATATTCATGCTTTCAAGAAATAACATTAAATATGAAATAATAGAATTTATTTCAAAACTCTGAAAGCGGAACACTTAACCCATATTGAAAAGTGTATGTCAGTTAACCCATTAACATGTTTCCTGGACGTTAATATTAAAAAATTTAACCCTAAACCCTCCAACCTAAACCCCAATCTAAACATGCAGGATATTTTAGCAAACTGTTCTATAACAAATTTATAGTATCATAATAATTAGCATAAGATATTGAATACATACAATTAGATAAATTCTAAAAACATCATTACTAATTGACATGGTTTATCTTAATCCAATCCATAAGTAGTTAATCACAAAGCTCCCCCAAAATATGTGTAACCAAATTCAAGACTCAATATTTTAGATAACATAACTTATTTCATATTAATATTCATGCTTTCAAGAAATATCTTTAAATATGAAATAATAGAATTTATTTCAAAACTCTGAAAGTGGAACACTTAACCCATATTGAAAAGTGTATGTCAGTTAACCCATTAACATGTTTCCTGGACGTTAATATTAAAAATTTTAACCCTAAACCCTCCAACCTAAACCCCAATCTAAACATGCAGGATATTTTAGCAAACTGTTCTATAACAAATTTATAGTATCATAATAATTAGCATAAGATATTGAATACATACAATTAGATAAATTCTAAAAACATCATTACTAATTGACATGGTTTATCTTAATCCAATCCATAAGTAGTTAATCACAAAGCTCCTCCAAAATACGTGTAACCAAATTCAAGACTCAATATTTTAGATAAAATAACTTATTTCATATTAATATTCATGCTTTCAAGAAATAACATTAAATATGAAATAATAGAATTTATTTCAAAACTCCAAGCAGAACACTTAACCCATATTGAAATGTGTATGTCAGTTAACCCATTAATGTTATATTTACATTTTACACTTACGGCTCATTTTCTTTGTTTATATGCAGATGGATGATACCATACTACTCACTCAGCAGCCTACCCATATTTCGCAGGCCGTGTTAGAGGGTCATCCAGATCGATTTGTGAAGGTGCGTCGAGTGCACCATTTTCATCACATGGAGACTCCACATGCCATTAGACCTTACTTGCGCCGTGCTGGCTTCTATGGCCTTGCCGTATCAGATTTCACATTTGTAGATCATTACCTACTTGCTACCCTCGTTGAGAGATGGAGACCAGAGACACACACATTCCACTTGCCTGAGGGGGAGATGACCATCACCCTCGAGGATGTCGTAGTTATTCTCGGTCTTCCTATCCAGGGGAGACCCGTTATTGGACCCACTCATCTAGCTTGGCCAGACCTTGCTCAACGCTTGTTAGGCGTTGATATTTTGTCCGACCGTAGGGCTACAGATGGATCGCCCATATCTATGCGTTGGTTGGAGTCGCAGATTCCACATTTACAGGATGATGATGATGAGCAGACCGTCATGCGTTACGCCCGTGCATATATCTTACGACTCATTGGTGGGACCGTGTGTACTGATCACTCGGGGATGCACGTGCATATAATGTATCTACCCCTACTAGAGGACTTTGATCGGGCTGGGACGTACAGTTGGGGATCAGCCTGCTTGGCATACACGTACAGATCATTATGCAGACTATCCCATAGGGACCGTACAAGTCTTGGAGGATGCGTCATCCTTATTCAGATGTGGGCATGGGAGTGCATCCCATCATTCCGCCCTGACCTTGCTGGTCCACTGGTCGAGATGGAGGTGCTGCATGACGCTCCGCGTGGACGCTAGTATGATAAGTCATTTCTATTGGGTTTTTATTCTACTATGAGTTATTGACTATAATTTCTCATTATTTGTCATTATCGTTGTATTTTACAGGTGGTGTCAGCAACACAATTTTGACGTGGTTCCGAGACAGCATTTGGGCGTATATCGGCTACAGTTGGACTATCTCTTACCTGATCAGGTATGTATATACAATCTATCACTGTCTAACATTTTTAATAATAACATCAATTTTGGTTTTTAGTTGGGTGTTTTTTTGACAAAATCACTTGTCATTTCAGATTTCATGGCTTCCATACTAGAGTATTATGGACCAGTTGCCAGCATACTGCACTGTTGGGCTTGAGGATGCTATGGCTGTAGTGCCCCTCATTCACTTTCATATTATTGAGTGGCACCAGCCTGACAGGGTCATGCACCAATTTTTTCGTACTCAGCCAATTCCATTACCATCTAGACAGACAGACAAGCTTCATGGGATGAAGCTGACAGGGAGGCAGGATGATGACTGGTCCCAAGTACATGCGAGTTTTATCGACTGCTGGCACAGACGTGCAGAGTTACGTATTCAAGGTGTTCCTACAAATCGATTCTCTCTTTCAGAGCAGGTTGACTATGCGCCATGGTATAGACTGAAGTCTATACTGTATCTTACCCAAGCAGGCATAGAGATGCAGAGGATGGTAAGTTAATAAATTCCTATTAGTTTGTTTATTGAATTATTTTCAAATTCCATTTGAATTTACTTACAGGGAAGTCACACAGAGCAGCTTGTTCGCATGAGCGATGAAGAGGATGAGGGGGTCTTTAGCCGGGCAGTCGTCCGTGCTACAACGCTGGAGGCGAGGGCATCTTTTCATGCGCTTTCCGAGAGCATCTTCATGCGTCTGGCTCAGAGACAGGAGGTTCCTGCCCCAGAGGAACATCCTGTAGCTGCTGCTGGTGCTGAGGAGCCACGACCACGGCGACATAGACAGCGTCGTGCTGCACGTGAGGCATCGCCTGTTCCACAGGCAGAGGTCGGGCCTCTAGTAGTCCAGGATCAGCCTATTCAGGATGTGCCTCAGGTGGCATGGGATCCGTCTTTCCTGATAGGATATCCGCAGTTCTCTCCATCTTGGGTTCCAGATCCTTGACAACCTTGGATTCTAGAGTCGTCGTCGTCTTGGGGTATAGCTCCATCACAGGCTTCGTTCCCCTCTGCGATGGAGGCAGGTCCTTCTACCACCCTAGTGGGAGAAGGATCCGAATGGCAGTACGAGATGCAGTTGACAGCTCCTCCAACTGACACACAGATGGAGGATGCGACGGTCGACGTTTCCGTGCCCGAGGATCATCCTTCTCCAGGTCATCAGACTCCACTGCGCACTCGACGCGGACGTCCTATTCGCAGACCACCATGTGGGACGGAATCTCCTCGCCACAGACATATGCATTGATTGTACATTATTGTTTACATGTTTTATGTGTACTGAAATCAAAATACTATTTTTACTTGTTGGTCAGAGTGGAATCTCAGGAGGGGGAAAATTAGGTTTTATTTATATATATTTATATAACCATACGAACATAATAATAAAACATTAATAATTACTAATTACCTAATTACAAATTATATAATTAATAATTCTATTACTAATTAACTATTTAATTAGTATATAATTAATATTTATATTACGAAATAACTAATTAATTAGTATATAATTTGTAATTTGGTAATTAGTGTTTATTAATCATTAATTAATTAATAACTAATTAGTTAATTAGTAATAATATTATCAATTATATAATACTTAATTATTACATATATAATAAATATTTAGTTAATTAGAAATATAATTAATAATTATAACTAATACATTAGTAATTGGTAATTATTAATTAGTTAATCAGTAATATAAATATTTATTATAATTATTCATTATAAGAGGGTTTGCCCTGAAAATCATTCTGCATTTTCGATGTGGGATTCAGGTTCTACCTTTACTGCGCAGTACATTCTGCATTTCCGATGTGGGATTCTGTTTCAAGTACGTGACTTTGAAATACAATAAAAGATAAACTATAAGGCCAATATAAATGAAATTTTAAAAATTGATTAAACATATAATAAATAGTTGAAAACAAAAAGAATTTTCTCAAAAATGTTGATGAAAAATAATCTATAACCTTTCAAAACCGCCTTCTTGAAACTTAAAAATGTTTCAAGTACGTGAATTTGAGAGACTGTAAAATATAAACTATAAAAAGAATATAATTGAAACTTTAAAAATTGATTAAAAATATAATAAATAGTTGAAAACAAAAGAAATTTCCAAAAAAATGTTGATGAAAATTAATTTATAAGCTTTCAAAACCGCATACTTGAAACTTAAAATTTTTCAAGTACGTGACTTTGAAAGACCATAAAACATAAAATAGAAGACCAATATAAATGAAACTTAAAACATGGATTAAACATATAAAAAATAGTTTAAAACAAAAGCAATTTACAAAAAAATGTTAATGAAAAATAATTTATAAGCTTTCAAAACCGCCTACTTGAAACTTAAACATGTTTCAAGTACGTGACTTTGAAAGATTATAATTATATTACTAATTAACTAATTAATTATTATATAATTAATAGTTATATTAATAATTAACTAATTATTTATTATATAAGTAATAATTAATGAGTAATAATTAATAATTAATAATTTAATGAATAGCTATAATTAATATTTATATTACTAATTAACTAATTAATAATTACTAATTACTTATTAATAATTATTAATTACTAATTACTAATTATAATGAATAATTATAATAAATATTTATATTACTAATTAGCTAATTAATAATTAATAATTACTAATTAATTAGTTATAATTATTAATTGTATTTCTAATTAACTAAATATTTATTATATATGTAATAATTATATTACTAATTAATTATTATATAATTAATGATAATATTAATAATTAACTAATTAATTATGAAATATTTAATTATTAATAATTACTAATTAATAATTAAAAATTATAATGAATAAATGTAATTAAAAATTATATTACTAATTTACTAATTAATTGTTATATAATTAATAATTATATAACTAATGAACTAACTAACTATTATATAATTAATTCTAAATAATTACTAATTAATAATTATAATGACTAATTCTAATTAATATTTATATTACTAATTAACTAATTACTAATTACTTATTACTAATTACTAATTACTAATAATTAGTAAGTGAAACCGAAAGCTTATAAATTATTTTTTATCATCATTTTTTATGATTTTTTTTCAACTATTTTTTATATGTTTAATCCATGTTTTAAGTTTCATTTATATTGGCCTTATAGTTTATATTTTATAGTCTTTTAAAGTCACGTACTTGAAAAATTTTAAGTTTCAAGTATGCAGTTTTGAAAGCTTATAAATTACTTTTCATCAACATTTTTTTGGAAATTTCTTTTGTTTTCAACTATTTATTATATGTTTAATCAATGTTTAAAGTTTCAATTATATTCGTTTTATAGTTTATATTTTACAGTCTTTCAAAGTCACGTACTTGAAACATTTTTAAGTTTCAAGTAGTCGGTTTTGAAAGCTTATAAATTATTTTTCATTAACATTTTTTTGTAAATTGCTTTTGTTTTAAACTATTTTTTATATGTTTAATCCATGTTTTAAGTTTCATTTATATTGGTCTTCTATTTTATGTTTATGGTCTTTCAAAATCACGTACTTGAAAAAATTTAAGTTTCAAGTATGCGGTTTTGAAAGCTTATAAATTACTTTTCATCAACATTTTTTTGGAAATTTCATTTTTTTTTCAACTATTTATTATATGTTTAATCAATTTTTAAAGTTTTAATTATATTCGTTTTATAGTTTATATTTTACAGTCTTTCAAATTCACTTATTGGAAACATTTTTAAGTTTCAAGTAGGCGGTTTTGAAAGGTTATAGATTATTTTTCATCAACATTTTTGAGGAAATTATTTTTGTTTTCAACTATTTATTATATGTTTAATCAATGTTTAAAATTTCATTTATATTGGCCTTATAGTTTATATTTTATTGTATTTCAAAGTCACGTACTTGTAACAGAATCCCACATCGGAAATGCAGAATCTACTGCACAGTAAAGGTAGAACCTGAATCCCACATCGAAAATGCAGAATGATTTTCAGGGCAAAGCCTCTTATAAAAGGGAGGCCTGGGTAAGAGTTTCTGTCAGAATCCAGACTGCTGTAATGGTTGTAGCGCTGGATCTTTAATAGCAGAGACATTCTGCTGAATTTTTTTGTTTTGTTTATATATATATATTTCTGGAAAATATTTTTTTTTTAAACGTAAAAAAAAAATCCAAGAGGGGGATTTGTTGTTCTTCCTCCCAAAGATAGGTGCGCTGCTCTCTGCTACTGCGTCGCACCCACGATGGCTCTCCATCTTTCTCCCGAATACAGTTGTTAGCCCTGCTCAACCTCCTCCTCATGTTGCAACACCCAAAATGCTTCCTTCGACAGCTCCATTAGTGTAGCCTCATCATGATGACTTCAACAGCCAGCGGAGGACCCTGCAATAGAGGCTTCGGATCCTCCACGGCGCGGCTACAACGGAATCGGCCTCTTCTTCTCCTTTCGGCGGCAGAGTCCAGTAGGTGCGGCGACATGATCTCGGATCCGGCAGTGTCACCCTCGGCTCCTCATGTGGCTCGTAGATTCCTCAGATCGGCCTCAGCAGCAAGGCATAGATGATTCCAGCCCTTACAGCGGTGGCTCGAGTACAAGATCGGAAATAATCTTGCAATGACAGCTCCTCTCTGATAGTGACCAACTTCATGTATCAGTTTCACAGCGAGACGACATATCGCCACAGCATGGCTCCTCCTCTACTTAGCTCCGGCGAAACCTCCTTCGAGCTACAGAGGGGATAGGTAAACCAACAATGAAGAACATGGGGTTTTTTTTAAAAAATATTTTTTAAAAACAGGCTAGGTTAAAAAAATTTCCGAAAATACGCCCCAAAGGCGGCATCAAGGATGCCGCCTTTGGGCTCGGGTGAAAGGCGGCATCCTAGATGCCGCCTTTCCCCTAAAACAGAAAAAAAAATATTTTTTCTAGAATTTATATTTATTTTTATTTTTTGTTTTGTTTTGTTTATATATATATATATATAAACAAAACAAAACAAAAAAACAAAAATAAAATTTTCAGCAGAATTTATCCGCAATTTAAAATCCAGCAGTACTGTCATTACTGCAATCTGGATTCTGACAGAAGCTCTCACCCATGGCTCCTTTTTATAAGAGAGCTTACCCTGGAAATCATTCTGCATTTCCGATGTGGGATTCTGGTTCTCCATTTCCTGCACAGAACATTCTGCATTTCTGATGTGAGATTCTGTTTCAAGTACGTGACTTTGAAACACTATAAAATATAAACTATAAGGCCAAAATAAATGAAACTTAAAACATGGATTAAACATATAAAAAATAGTTGAAAACAAAAAAAAAATCATAAAAAATGATGATAAAAAATAATTTATAAGCTTTCAAAACCACTTACTTTAAACATAAGATGTTTCAAGCATGTGATTTTGAAAGCTTATAAAATATAAATTATAAGATCAATATAAATGAAACTTAATACATGAATTAAACATGAAACAAATATTTTAAAATAAAAAGAATTTCGTAAAAAATATTGATGAAATATAATTTATAAGCTTTCAAAACGACCAATATTAAACTTAAAAATGTTTCAAGCACGTGACTTTGAAAGCCTATAAAATATAAACTATAAGACCGATATAAATGAAACATAAAACAAGGATTAAACATATAAAAAATAGTTGAAAATAAAAAGAATTTCGTAAAAAATGTTCATGAAAAATAATTTATAAGCTTTCAAAACCACCTACTTGAAACATAAAATGATTAAAGTATGTGGTTTTGAAAGACTAAAATATAAACTATAAGACCGATATAATTTAAAGTTAAAACATGGATTAAACATATAATAATTTATTTAACTATTAAATTAATATTATTAATAATTAATTATATAATAGTTAATTAGTAATATAATTATTCATTATAATTATTCATTAGTAATTATTAAAAATTATTATATAATAAATAAGTAGTTAATTAGTAATATATTTATTCATTATAATTATTCATTATAACTATTAATTATTATTTATTATTTATATAATACTTAATTAGTAATATAATAATTAATTATATAATTATTAACTATATAATAAATAATTATTTAATTAGTAATATCATTATTAATTATATAATAATTAATTAGTTAATTATAAATAAGATAATTAATTATAATAAGTAATTATAATTATTAATTAGTAATTATTAATAGATAATTATGTAAAAATTAATTAGTTAATTAATAATATTATTATTAATTATATAATAATTAATTAGTAAATTTGTAATATGATTTTTAATTATAATTATTCATTATAATAATTAATTAGTAAATTTGTAATATGATTTTTAATTATAATTATTCATTATAATTAATAATTAGTAATTAATAATAATTAATTATATAAAAATTAGTTAGTTGATTTGTAATATTATTATTAATTATATAATAATAAATTACTAAAATAGTAATATAATTTTTAATTACATTTATTCATTATAATTATTAATTATTAATTGGTAATTAGTAATTAGTAATTAGTAATTATTAATTATTAATTAGTAATATAAATATTAATTACAATTAGTCATTATAATTATTAATTATTAATTATTAATAATTAATTATATAATAGTTAGTTAGTTCATTAGTTATATAATTATTAATTATATAACAATTAATTAGTAAATTAGTAATATAATTTTTAATTACATTTATTCAGTATAATTTTTAATTATTAATTAGTAATTATTAATAATTAAATATGTCATAATTAATTAGTTAATTAGTAATATTATCATTAATTATATAATAATTAATTAGTAATATAATTATTACATATATAATAAATATTTAGTTAATTAGAAATACAATTAATAATTATAACTAAATAATTAGTAATTATTAATTATTAATTAGTTAATTAGTAATATAAATATTTATTATAATTATTAATTATAATTAGTAATTAGTAACTAAATAATTATTAATAAGTAATTAGTAATTATTAATTAGTTAATTAGTAATATAAATATTAATTATAACTATTCATTAAATTATTAATTACTAATTATTACTCATTAATTATTACTTGAATAATAATTAATTAGTTAATTATTAATACAACTATTAATTATATAATAATTAATTAGTTAATTAGTAATATAATTATAATCTTTCAAAGTCACGTACTTGAAACATTTTTACGTTTCAAGTAGGCGGTTTTGAAAGCTTATAAATTATTTTTCATTAACATTTTTTTGGAAATTGCTTTTGTTTTCAACTATTTCTTATATGTTTAATCAATGTTTAACGTTTCATTTATATTGGTCTTCTATTTTATGTTTTATGGTCTTTCCAATTCACACACTTGAAAAATTTTAAGTTTCAAGTATGTGGTTTTGAAAGCTTATAAATTACTTTTCATCAACATTTTTTTAGAAATTTCTTTTGTTTTCAACTATTTATTATATGTTTAATCAATGTTTAAAGTTTTAATTATATTCGGTTTATAGTTTATATTTTACAGTCTTTCAAATTCACGTATTTGAAACATTTTTAAGTTTCATGTAGGTGGTTTTGAAAGGTTATAGATTATTTTTCATCAACATTTTTGAGGAAATTCTTTTTGTTTTCAACTATTTATTATATGTTTAATCAATGTTTAAAATTTCATTTATATTGGCCTTATAGTTTATATTTTATTGTATTTCAAAGTCACGTACTTGAAACAGAATCCCACATTGGAAATGCAGAATGTACTGTACAGTAAAGGTAGAACCTGAATCCCACATCGAAAATGCAGAATGATTTTCAGGGCACACCCTCTTATAAAATGGAGGCCTAGGTAAGAGTTTCTATCAGAATCCAGACTGGTGTAATGGCTGTAGCGCTAGATCTTTAGTAGTAGAAAAATTCTGCTGAATTTTTTTGTTTTGTTTATATATATATATATATATATATATATATATATATAAACAAAACAAAAAAAATAAAAATAAAAATTTTCAAAAAAAAATATTTTTTTAGGAGAAAGGCGGCATCGCAGATGCCGCCTTGCCTTCGAAATGCAAAGGCGGCATCCCGGATGCCGCCTTTGAGGTGCATTTTTTAAAAAAAAATTGTTGCAAGCGTTTTCTGGAAAATATTTTTTTTTTAAACTTAAAAAAAAATCCACGAACATGTCTCAACTACGGTGGACTCCCCTCGGTCGGGTGTTCCTATGGAAGTGTAGTGAAACTGTGAGGAGGTGTTGCAGGAGGTTACGGTGGCCGTGAAAAAAAATCAATCAAAAGAATTTGTTGTGTGAGAAGGGGAGAAACTATGGCAAAGAACATGTTGTGGGAATGGGATAGGGTGCGTGAAAAAAAAATGTGAGACCATTTTGAGGATGAAACGGTGTGAAATGGAGAACTGAAGGCACCGAAAAAGGGAATGTTATGGAACCGTGATAGGGAAACAGTACAAAAGCACAAAAAAGGAATAAAGAAGTTGCACACTGCAAACTGAAAAATTAATGCATATTAAAAATAAAAACATATTAATTAATTGGGGAATAAAAATTAATTAATACACTTTTTAAAATAATAATAATAAGAAAATCATTAACTTAGATAAAATTATGAAACAATTAAAACATAAATTAAATTGTTATTAACTTCTAAAATAAAATTGATTTCAATTAGTCAATAATAAGCAAAGTAAATTATATGAAATAGCTACAATAACAAACTAAATTAATTAAAGAAGACAATTAATTATCATCTTATTGAATAATTGAATTGAGTTAAGACTTAAAATTATAAAGTTTGAAAAAATTTAGTTTTTTAAACATAAATTTATAAATAATGAATTATTAAAAGTCATCTAGAAATTATATTGTATTAAATTAATTAAGTTTATGTAAGAACCTGGGTTTTTATAACGGGTCAAAATCTCGACCATGTTCGAAATTTTGACTTGTTTCTGGGATAAACTTTTAATGTTTTGGAGGTCATTCAAGGATGCATGGTTGGCGCACAGTCTGAACAAACCGTGCATCCAGCCCAAGAAACCGTGCACCCTTGACAGTGGGCTCTAGACGAGCGGTGCACGGTTTGTCAAACTATGCGGGCAAGTCGTGTGAAGTCCCTAGGTGAGACAGTGGCAACTGCACGGTTGGCGGACGGTTTTCCAAACCATGCGGGTTAACCGTGTAGCCACTTAAAGTTTGGGTTTTTAAGTCCAGGGCCACTCGGTATTTCCCATTTCCCCCTCATTCTTCCTCCCACATGTGGCTCACGTGGGAGTTCCAGTTTTCAGAGGTTGTGGGACCTCCTTAGCTCATTTTGGTGGAAACTCTAAGGGGTTTCTTGGTGGTTAGAAGGCAGTTCTCCTCAGGTAAGTCCCTCTTTTGTTTCCTTGAGGTTTTGGTTAGGGTTATCCCTCTCCCTCTCTTAGTTTCCTAGATCTACAAGGGCTGCATGTAGATCTAGGGTTGTGTTGCCTTTCTGTGTTAAAGGTTGAGCTTGTTGATGTTAGGGAAGGGTTTTTAAGGTGGTTTCGAGGAGGCATTCACCCAGTTTGGAGTGCGTTTGGGAGAAGGTTCGATTTCTCCAAACCCTAAGAGGTGAGTGGTGCATACCTTCTTTTGTGTTTTTTCCGACCTTTGGGTGGCGCAGCTTAAAGCGCGTATTTGGGTATTTTGAGAGAGACCCTAATTTATCTACTATTGCATATTAAGTTGCTTATTAGACCTATGGGATACCTTTGGGTATGCCCTTTGTCCTGTTTTGATTCAGCAGGGCCGGGTGAGAGGTCGTTGCTCATATGGGGCATTTTGGCCAGGGTTTCCAAAATGGTTATACTTGAATTGTATTGGTTTAAACTATTAAGTTTAGTTTATTAAAGCGTGTTATGAATTGTTAGTGGCTTTCATGATCTTAATGCTGGTATGGGACAACACCTGGTTAGTACAATTCAATTGTCTAGTATGATTTGTTTTTAAGGTATTTCTCTTGATTATGTGTATATATGTGATTTGTGATATTGCATATGATGGAAACTTGTGGTTTTGTTGGGCATGGACTGGATATTCTTGAGTGATGCTGACCACAGGTTGGGTTTGACTCGAGTTATCTTGGGTAGTTCTGACCACAGGATTCAGTGTCATGGACGTCAGCTTGAGGTAAGATTACTGTAAGGTTGGGTGTGGCCTGGGTTACTTGGATGGTGAGGCCATTAGACTTGAGTGGCATGGTTTTAGGGACACGATTTGTCATTGGTGTTGTGGCTTGGGTAATATTTTGGTGATTACCGATCACCCAGAAACTATGAGTAGTGTGCACACAGAGAGACTCTATGATGAGGTGGTTTTTACCACTCATGTGGGTAGAGGCCTCCATTAGTTGTGGTTTAGGTAGAATTGGTTTGGGGGTGCTTGCCGTAGGAATCCACATGGATGGTGAGAAGCCTTCAGGGGATGGTGTTGAGGCTATCAGTTTGGGGGTAGAGGCTCGCCATTATTTAAGGGCAGACATCGTTGTCCCTCCTGTTACCTTATTTGAGGGAAGACATCGTTGTCCCTCAGGTTACCTTATTTGAGGGTAGACATCACTATCCCTCCAGTTACCTTATTTCAGATCATACATTGCTATCCATACATCTATTTATTTGAGGATAGACATTGCTGCTCCTCCGAGTTACTATTTCTTGGGCGTGCCTTCAGGACGCCAGTACTTCAGACATGCAATGTCAGGGGGGAATGTGGTGCCAGGTTACAGGATAGAGATTCATGCGTTGTCCAATGCAGGTGATACTCCATGGTGGCTTTAGATCACCAGTGGAGTTTTTTCTTGTTTGTGTGCAACATATTATTTATTATTTCCATATAAATTCATGTCGGCTTAAACACTTATATTATGTATGCACCGTTGGGTGGTATCCTACTGAGCTTCGTCTCACACCCTTCATGGGCCCTTCGGGATGCGTGTATACTTTATGGATTTGTGTGTAGGAAAGAGGTCAGCTTTAAGAGCTGGACTGTATTAGTTGTTGCATGGAGATGGTATGGACCTTGAGGTCCTTTCTAGATGGAGTTACTTTGTTTTGCATTCTTTCCCATATCAGCATGCTTACCTGTTTAGTGGCTACATTTGGTTATCCATTGGCACCTTTATATATGGATATGTTTGACTTTATTGGATGTATGTTTGTTGTTCAGTAGTAGTTACAAGTGATCAGAAAGCTGTTGTGTTTATTTCTGTTGTTGTTGTTATATCTACTTCTTCTGTTATTTATCAATATTGAATGTGCTTCCGCTTTGTGGGTCTGCTTGGAGTCCGTTGAATCGTTTATTTCTGCTGCATTTTATATATATTATACTTGGACTAGTACCATTATTATCCTCTTAGAGGTTATAGCCTCCCCACCTTACCTATAAGACCCTCGCTTCTAGTCGGCAGCCTTTGGTATTCGGGGAGGTGCGCCTAAGGTAGTAACACCCGACCCGTTTAGCATTGTTCGGGTGGTTGCTTGGGTCCGGGTTGTTAAAAATTAGTATCAAAGGAGTTCTTGATAGGGATTTAACAGCATTGTTTTGTTGTATACTAATGATATTGAGACTTCTCTTTTTATTTATTTTCATTTTACTATTTAGGATATGGTAGACTAGAGATAGGTTGTTACTGGAATTGGGTTTCTAGCTTGTGCTTGGGTGCCTGCAGCCCCAGGTACGAGGGATGGACCAAGTTTCCATGGGTGGGATTGTTGTTTGTTTTTTCTTAGATTAAATTTTATATGACTTCCACCTCGATGGCTCACTTGGTGTGTGATGTTATTGATTGTGATGTGTAAACCTTGGACCGGTATGGTAAGGCGTCATTTTTTTGGCTTTTGATAGGCACATTTTAGGGTATTTCAATTTCATAATTGCACGTATGCTTTGTGAAGTGATAATTCCATGTGAATTATATAAATTGTCATGCTTTTTATTCTTTTGAAATGTGAATAGGTGAAATTCCTGATATAATTTCTTGTTTATTGCAATGTTTTATGCCATTCATTATATTTTTGTAGAATTGCATGTGGTAGGGTAATAGGGTCTGTCTCTTGTATGAGCAGACATGTACTATGGTTGAGGTGATTTTGATCACCAGGATCAGGCGACTCGGTCGTCGGTTTGAGGAAAAGTTAGTTGTCAGGATGGGCATGGCATGAGGTACTTTCGATACTTGGCTCTATTGAGGGCGGGTAATTAGGCCATGAGGCCGGGATGCTATGTGCATGGGTTGCGATAGGGGAGAGTAAGGGTAGTTGTTTTATGCTACCTCTTTACAGCTTTCCTTATCTGCGTTGAATATATATTGTTATATATATATATATGTGGGCTATCTGACCATTTATGGTTTTCAGCGGGTTCTTTTGGTCGACTCAGATGGAGCGTCAGACAGGAGATGGTATAGTGCCACAGGAGCAGGATCGGGTTCAGGATTTGGTGTAGGCATTGCATGAGCCGTAGGCACAGGCTTAGGGATAGGAACAGGTTCAGGATCCCGTGCAGGTAGGACAACAACTAGGTTTAGCAGCGTTCGGACCATGGCTCGACAAGAAGCTCCGAGCTGGCCTGATACGTGTCTTGTAGGGGATCGACAGAGGTGCGCATGGTATAGAGCCATCAATGGATTATCTGATGTGGGAGTTCTAGTCGCAGCACCCATAACTTTTTCTGGGTGAGGGTGATCCTTAGGTGGCTAGGAATTAGATAGAGGGCATGCAGATGATCTTCGAGTAGCTTGAGATGCCTCCAGGGTAGAGGGTCAAGCTAGAGACGTACATGTTGAGAGGACCAGCAAAGCGCTGGTGGGATGTACAAGTTCAGGATCATAGGCACGAGATACTGGCATGGAAAGACATAGAGGACGGGTTTTTCGAGAACTTTTACCTAGAGACACTGAGGGCAGAGAGAGCTCGGGAGTTCTTGAGCCTTCAGTAGGGAGACATGTCCGTCCTGGACTATACAGCTACTTTCACTGAGTTGTCTCGCTTTGCACCTGGTATGGTAAGCGATGACGCGACAAGGGTGATGCGTTTCGAGGATGGCTTACGACATTCCATTTGGATCTAGGTAAACATCTTCAGGCTAGGTTCATTATCAGAGGCAGTGAACCAGGCACTCATACCACAGGGAAATAAGAGGGATAAGCCCCAGGATGGCCAAGTGGCAACTTTAGGTGGTGGTTCGAATAGCAGGAAACGAGGGCGGGATGAGTTCTAGTAGGGCAGTCAGGTTGAGGACTCAGCTAGACAACCTTGTATCAGTTCATTAGTGGTTTTCTTCTAGTGTGGGCAGCTAGGACATGTTCAGACTCATTGCGATAGGCCTCCAAAGGATTGTTGGGCATGTGGACAGGTCGGGCATCTTGAGAGGTTCTATAGGAAGCCTTCTCAGGCAGCTGGCAGACAGGGACCCGGACAGACTATGGCATCTGGAGCTGGTTCAGGTTCGGTACAAGGAGAGGGTAGTCGAGGTTTAGTTGCACGCAGCGGAGGTGACAAAGATAGTGGGACCCACCTGAGGGGTCAGTGGCCGGTGATTGGAGCAGCACCATAGGGAGGTCAGGTATCAGGCAGTCGTACTTAAGGCCAGGTGCATGTCGTGGAGCTTCCAGAGGCTGAGCAGGCTGGTGAGCTAACGACAGTTATAGGTACACCACAACTATGGTCGTGATTTCCTTGTTCTCTGTTTGGCATGTCCTGTAGAGGCATGTCCTATAGAGGCATGTCCGTTTTGAGTGCATGTAATGCACATGATTCTTGTGGACTGACTAGATGCTGGTCAGTGGGATTGGAGCCATATCGGGTGTGTGTGATGTATATATATATATATATATATGAGATGCGTAGCATCAAGAGCATCAAGGATGTGGGTTACTTGAGGTGTGTTGGGCATCGGGGCATCGAGGGTGTGGGTTAATTGAGGTGTTGTGGGCATCGAGCATCGAGAATGTGGGTTACTTGAGGTGTCGTGGGAACCAGGTTCATTTTGAGCATCCATGGGATGCCAGACCTCGTGGAGGTGGACACCGATGAGGTGCGGGATACATGGGTGTCGGGAGCGACATGGGAGCTCCAATGAGGCGCAAGGGTGATTATGTGTCACGAGAAGACATTGAGTCTAGAAACCGGTTAGTGAACCTTTGGTTTTTTTATTTTTTGTCAGGTTGAGAGCGAGTTAGGAGGTTCCTAAAGTGCGGCGCCCCTTGAGGAATTTAGCCAGAACCTTTGAGATTGGGGTAGTCCGGGATACTTTGAACGATTTGGTATGTTCGGTGCCATCTCTAGGTTTCATTTGATATCTAGGGTATGAGAAATGTTAAGGTGGGGAGATTGTAAGAACTCAGGTTTTTAGAACGGGTCAAAATCCCATCCCTGTTTGAAATTTTGACTTGTTTCTAGGATAAACTTTTTATGTTGTAGAGGTCTTGTAGGGGCGCACGTTTGGCACAGAGTCTTAACAAACTATGCGGCTAGCCCAAGAAACTGTGCACCCTTAACGGTGGGCTCCACACGGGCGGCGCATGATTTGTCAAACTGTGCGAAGTCCCTGGGTGAGATAGTGGCAACCGCATGGTTGTCACACGGTTTGCCAAAATGTGTGGGGTAACTGTGCGACCACATAAAGTTTGGGTTTTGAAGTCCCAGGCCACTCAGGATTTCCCATTTTTCCCTAATTCTTCCTCCCACTCATGGCTCACGTGGGAGTTCTGGTTTTCAGAGGTTGGGGGAGCTCCTTAGCTCGTTTTGGAGGAAAATCGAAGGGGTTTCTTGGTGGATTACATATTAAATTCAAAATATCTTGTCTATCATGGGAATGAATGGGAGACTGCTTCCATAGTTTCATTATTCCTTCGTATTGTTGTTTGGTAATGTGTTAGTATTATTGATTATGTTATATAGTGGACATAGAAGTGGAATTTAATTGTGTTATATGGACATTTTATATGGTTGTGACATGTTGAAGTGGTTTGTGTATGTTGTATGAGAATATAGTATATAAATGTGGGAAGGAATGAGAGTTAGAGGATATATGTTTCTTGGATTGGAGACTGATTATAAGAGTGTAGAATCTGGTACACGGTACATTTTTCTATATTTCCATTATTACTGAACAATTATAATATAAAAATATAGAGAGTTTTATTATAATGAAATGGTTTTCTAGATGAGCTTAGATAGAGCATGATTTGGTTTCATTTTTTATTTATTAAGGTATTAGTATACTTCATCAACAATTTCATGAGAGTTTTTATAGAAGAACCTATAAAGTGTATTAGTTTACTCATCCAATATTACATAATATTTTAATAGGTCTATAAGAAAAAGGCATAAAACAAATAGATCCTACTAGATTATGATATTGTAATTAGATGTAGTTAGAATATTTTTGGTCTTAATATTTATTTTTCCTTCTATTATTACTTTTTTGTTGTTTCTGTTATATAACGTTTCATAAATTTTATATTAATTTTGTGATATTGGGTTATTTTTTTCATTGTTAATTTTTTTGGTGGAAATATTTTATCTCCTAGTATAAAAGAAGCCAATTATTATTATTTTCAATATATATACAGTTACTTCTAGTTTTAAACCCATGGTCTATTGGATGTGGGATTCAAGGGGAACTCTCAACTTCAATACTGGTCAGGAAGGGGATCTGGTAGTGTCAAGTAATACAACAATATTTCAAAAATATTTAAATGTGTCAATCATCACTATTTCAAATTCATGAAGTCATTTAGGGATACTTCATAAATAATTTATGAAATTTTAAAATTAAAAGTATAAAATTATTTTTTTAAGTTATACTGTATTTCATACATATAATATATATACATAGACACACACAGACACAAATATATAAATATTGACAATATCATATTATATGATAAATTTAATCAATATTATAAGATTAACATGAGAACATATTAATAAATAATTCATATAGATTAAAATGTAATTTATAACTTAATATAATATAAATTGATAGAAACATTTCATATTATATGATACGAAGAAAGCATGAGGACATTGTAGTTTTTTCATATATGCTATAAATAAGGACTGGATATCATAGTTTATGATTTCTCTATGTTACAACACAAGATATATTAAAATATTATTTTATAGTTTAGTCATATTCTATTCCTCAATCCATAAAAAAATTTAATACAATAATATATTTTACTAAATCTATGGTTTTAACTATGTCATATAATATAAATTTTGATTTTATATTATATAACATGAAAATTCAGTGATTAACACTGAGATACCTTATCTTATAGCATGTGATATATTTATATCAGATAATATGACTAAAAAATAATCAAATGAGTTTTCATGAGGCTATACAGTAGCTTAAAATATATTTATATTATACCCATGATAATGATACTCCACCAAATTTTCAAAAATATTAATTTTCTAATATTAATTTAAAAACTCAAAAAATAATCATTGTTCAACTAATGTTTTTTATAAATCTTATATACCCTAAATGAAATGGAAATAAATTAAAAACAACAAAAAAAATTAGTTGAGATATATTTTAGATAAATCAAATATAAAATTCCACATATAAAGAATATTTTGATAATTCATCTTATTCTCTTTTGTTCAGTTCAAAACACAATGAACCACTCAAATAATAAGTTTTACATTTTTCATTTAACCATTTATGGAGTCTTGTAACTTATTTTAGGTATTTCTGACTCACCCATGTTGTTCTAACATATATCATAGAATAGGTTCAGGGGAAAGTAGTTCCTCAAATAGGTAGTTACTATAAATTTGCTTCAAATATCATTTATTTTACTATCATATTTGATCACCATTTACAATCAACTCTCATTAAATAAGAATTTATCAAATAGATTTCTTTATTTCATAATAATTAAAAAAACAATCAAACATTATAACATTTATAACATTATTTATTTTTATATACCTAGATTTACTCAATGTTCTCTTAAAAATTAAATGATAAAAAAATATTTATCTCATAGACACATTAATACATGATGTGTAATCATATTGTATATTGATTTATGTTTGTATGGAATCACGTTTTCATATTAAAACATCACATACTTAGCTTCAATGCTTAATCATATATTATAATTAAAAACTTAACATATAATATGATATATTTTTGAAACTATTATTGGCATTATGAAATTTCGAAATGACTCTAGTATATAGTGGTAATAAAACATCAAGGTATTCCTTGGAATGTCATTCCCTAACAAAAATCATGGGGTTTTTAGTTTTAAAAAGTATATTTAAAATAAATTATTGATAAAGTTGATTCTAAGTGTAACCAATCATCCTTAATTTGAATGTAAAATTGAGTGGGTGGATTGGATTTTTAAATAATAGGATCTTATCCCCTATATTTATTTCTAGTTACAATGGTATGATTATATTATATTAGTTATTTTTATTATATTAATAGTCCTCATGTACCAATTCATATGATACCTTTTTAGTATTCATATGGTATGTCATGTCAGTTCACCCTATAATAATTTGAGATAGGGAAGACACGACTTCTAGATAAGAAATTGTACATAAGACCAAAAATATGATCTTTGTAATATTAAATAAAGTGAAAACTATATCTATAAATACAAAGGATTATAAAATAATATTTTGGTTGAGGTTACTATAACTATATATAAAATTTTTTGTATAATTTTACTAAATTTAGTTATGTTTCTTATGTAAATTTTGATTATAGGGTTAAAATAAGGAGATATGAAATGTCTATAAGTTGTGTCAATTACAACCAAGAATCGGATAAGGGAAAATATAGTACCCCCTAAAGAGTATAATACAGTGGCAGAAGGCCCGAGATTACCACTACATAGTTATTTTACATCCACCAAGAGTCTAATGGAATGACATGTACAAAATAGTATTCAATGGGATTCATATGGTTTTCTAACTTGTTTTTTAAATTTTAATACAATTAAAATTTTATTGAAAAGAATCTCTCTTATTAAAACCACATTCACACCCCAATAATTTTGTCTAATTTTCCCCCCTTAGTTCTTGTTCATATCGAAGGCTCCTGTGATCTCCTTCATTATTCAATTATTAACACATTTATATCATTTCTCATCTACTTATATTTTTATTTCATCCAATCAATGATAAATCAAACAAAAATTATGGATGAGATAACTTATATAACTAAAAGGTTGGTGGTCTATAGGGTTATCCCCCTTTTGTAATATTATTCAATTCCCCTATGACTGTGATCTTTGATAAGTGGGGATAATTGATCTCTATTTGGGTTGATAGGGGGCAAAAAATCTCATGAGACCAGTTTGGACCCACTAGGATCATGGATGATGCACCACTCAACTTGATTCAAATTTAGAATCACCCAATCATAGTGTTAGTATTAAAATCATTACCTTGAACCTAATGAATAAAATTATTGGGTTTTCTTGATTTAGTTAGAAATCAAATAATCCTATTGAAATCATTTGTGTAAATATATAATAATGCATCATGGGTGGTGATACATGTATAGGTTATGAGTATAGTTACGATGGGAATACCTGATTAAAGTTTATTCAACAGGAGGGGTGACTCATGTACTTGAATATGTATAATTATAGGATCCCATAAATGAAAAAAAATATATCCAGGAATGATATTATACCAATGTTAGAGTATGTTTTTATCTACCTAGTGACTAGTTTTCATTCAGTGTTCATGTATTGAATGAGTTAATGATGATAAATATTTTCTAAGACACTTCCAAGGAGTTCAATTTCAACGTAAACATTGATTAATAAAATATTTTATGGTTGATACCATGTGACTATAGGGGTTAATCTTTCAATGATTATTTTTTGGATATATCATCATGTTATAGGGATGAATCTTGACCTTTAGATATGGGAATAGTTGTTCATTATCTAAAGTAAAATGTCTTCTGCAAGTTAAATGTTGAGAATCCTAAGTTATTCCTAATATAGATGATCATCAAAACAAATGTTCCAGAATATATGACACAATTTTAGAAACAAAAAGTGATAACCGATAGAAAGTTGGTACAGATGTTAGGATATGATATACATTTTATGAAGGATTATTAGTGTAGTAATTGGGATTAAGGTTTTTTTTCCCATTATTATCATTATTATTCTAGAAATTTATATTTATGTGATGTAACTTTCACTTAAAGTATACAAATATGCATATATGATACCACTATAAGGACGAATTTCTATCCTAGACCAGATAATTCTTCCCTTAGACACCAATCGGTAAAGGATACGCTTTATCCCATCTTATATTACTTTAACCTTATACCGAAGGAGGGAGATGATATTTTTATGTATGTATATTAATATGGATCCTCAAACATATAAGAAACTTAGGATATTATAAAATCTAAATATTCATAGCATTCCCCAAAACTACATGCGTGTGAGGTTATTTTCAATCCAAATCATTCAGGTATTATTTTTTCCCACTATAGAATGATGAGGTGATAACCAAGACCACTGATTCATAGTTTTCCCTACACTGAAGATTTTAGAGGCTATACCCAATCCCACCTCAAAAATATTTTCATTTATTTATATGAGCTAAATTCAATATCTGATCACACCTCATCTATTTTACCTATACACTATAGGTGATCAATGAAACACCTAATACTATATATTCACAAGCCTTCCCAATACTATAAGAGTTTGATTCTATTTGTGATCCTATTTACTTAAATGTTTTCCCTATAATGAGGGATGTAAACAATATACCATAACTAAATTCATATATTTCTTCCTTCCCCATTAGTGGATGGGAATATAATTAAACCTATCTAAAATTGTATTTCCACTATACCCTAATAGGATGAGGCTTTACCATAGCCTGCATTATTTGACATGATAGAAAAGCCTCTGAGTTGAATTTTTTTATTTACCATTTAATAGGATAGGATAAAGTATGTTTGGTTAAGGATCATAGAGCTTATTAAGTGCATAGTGTAATAAATTATGTTGATTTTTTATGTATGTTATTTCTATGAAAATTTCATTATAAATAAACTATCTTATATGTGGATTAAATTCATGGTGTGGTGGTAGTATCTATTTATCTTCAGACTCACACCCTATATATAAACCTCGAAAACACACGAAACATTAATTAATACACATGTTAGGGAAATTGAGATAGTACAGTTGATCAATTCAAAGTATATAAATGTATATTTTGTTGTTGTATTGAGATAACAGTGAGGTATTTTATTCCAAGGACTTCCTTTAATTTTATTATTTTGGTATACCATACTTTGGTAAGAATTAGTTCCCAAAAACAAAATTTGAATATAATTTCAAAATAGAAAAAAATATCTTATCACATGATGTGTTTTGTTTTGGATTACATTAATTAATGAGATAATGTCCTTAGAGTATGTTTTAGATATAATGGTAATTTTAGTTCCCTACTATAATTAGAAAATTGAAATTACATAAAATATTCTTAAAAAATATCATTTGGTCTAGATTAAAATTTATGATAAGACAGAGATAATACATTAACTATCTAGTATTAGAGACTCATAAGATATTAAAAATTCATCTCATGATGTTCACACTAGGAAATATCCAAGATAGAAGGTTTTGAGGTCAAACCCTCCAATAATAATTCCATATTTTTTATGTGTGATTATGTATTTTAGTGTATGGATGTTTTTATCGAAACTTTTAATTGATATTATCAATAATGTATATCATGAATCAAGTACAATGATGTATTGAAAAAAAATAGTGATGGAATATGGTCAGGATGAGGTTATATATTTCATGTGTATCATAAGCGACGTTAGAAAAATGGAATAAGATAAGAAAGGACTTATCCCTTCAGTGTTTTTGGAAAAATATATCTCAGGCCCATTAATTGAAATAAAATGATCTGATTAAGTTTAAAACCATGCTAGTATATTGATGAGTTCATTTTACGTAGTCAATGAAAGGTAATTCAAGAATATAGGTTGATGACACGAGTAGAAAACTTATTTGTCAAGATATCAAGAAAAATGGATTGTATTATATAGTGAGCATTCATATGTGTTAGTTCTCATTATTACATTATCATCTTTTTATAAGGGTACCTTGATTTGTTTCTAGACATTAATCTTGTATATTAGGAAAACTCACTTAATGCCACTGAGAAAGTGTCTTACATGGTCACACACTAACTATGTCTAAAATCTCAGTTAAATTCAATTTGGATTTAATATTTTGAATAAATAATTATCTCAACTTTTTTTTAATAATTAACGTAGTATATTTGATCATATAAATTTAATCGCCAATTATTCAAGTTTAAAATATATACAAGTTAAATATTACATTAATATTATTTTCGATCTTGGTAAAATATAATATTTATTTATGCCATGTTTCTTATTTACAAGGTATGAAATAAATATTAATAATATATATATATATACCTTAATATTAAATTAAATATTTATTTACATGTTTGAGGAATATGATAGTTACTTATATATTCAACGAATAATATATTGATATTTATTTATTTAAATAAATAACAATTATTCAATGTTCGATAAATGCTAAAGAGAATTTCTATGTTGATTTAATGTCCGTAAAAAATTATTTCTTTTATTTAATTACATTAAAATTAATATTGTGTTTTTTATATATTTAATAACTTATATTTAAATATTAATGACATAGAGTGAGTCATGGAATATAATAATATTATTATTATTATTATTGTTATTATCATTGGAAATGTTTTTTATTTTGAATAAGTAATTAGTTATGGCCCTTGGTGAAATTAATAACTATTGACCCTAAGTATATTAATTGAATTACATAATTTTAGATAACAGTGAGAATTGTACACACAACAAAATCTCAAAGAAAATTTTATCAATTCCCTTGAGAGAACCCCTCAATAATTCTCTTAAGAATGAGATACAATCATCCCATTCCCTATCTATACTGAGGGAATAAGAGTGTAATTATTTTGGGTCCATAAATATTCTCATCACAATTAATAAAAAATGAAGCAAGATGTTTGCTTCCTTCACATTAGATAAAACAATACCATTAACAACATTCTGAAATTCATGGAGCACATTTGGATCCCACTAGACGAATTACGTTTGGGTTTAATCCACCTAAATTATGTCTTAGCTATGATATAAGATACTTAATTGATCAACATAAAATGAATAATTATTAACTTGAGGTAATTATTGTTATAAATTGATTATAAATTATATATGAAAATATCCTCTCTATGAAGATTTAGGGATTTTTTATCATGTTTTGTGGATTTTAACTAAAGTAACATATGAAAAATATTGCTGAAAATAGACCAAATTGCTTAAATTATTCCCAGGATCCTTCAAGTGGTATCAAAGAAGTCACATATTAATTTATTTATATTTATTATTTACTGGTTTATTTTTACCTTTTTTTAGTATTTGTTTAAAAGTTTTCATTTATTAATATAGAATTTTAAATAAACGGTCTTTTAAAATAATAATATGAAAACTATACCAAGAAAAAATGAAAAATTCTCAAATATCTTGTTTAGATGTGTTGATAATGCATGATAAATTAAATGGTTACACACCATGTAATTAAAAATTACATATCATGTACTCCAGGTCAACTGTAAAAGTGTGTTCCACGATAATCATGTCATGCCATGCGAGCGTTATTAAATGACTTGTAATTATATAGTATGTATTGAACAAATTTTTTTCATATGGTAAGGTATGAATTAAATGGCGTGGAGCTTCTGTACAAGTCTTGTAACCCCACATGGGTTTTTTCTCATGTAAATCATGTAATTAGTGTGGTCAAAGTACATAGTGTATAATTAATACAAAAACTATGCCTCAAATCCCAAATATGTGTATAACCCCCAACTTCAATAGCCAAAATATTGTGGTTTTCATACAAAATTGGAACTAAATATAAGACATCTCTTCCTAAAGGATCAATTTTTTTAATTGTCTTGGGAGACTAGATACATAAAAGATACTCAGGTTATATCCTGAAAAATAAAATATAATACAATAATTCACATGAGAACATTATTATTTATTCTAGTAAATCTATTAATTCATTTATAGATCCCATATTCATATCTATGAAAATGTAAAACATAATAATGTGTGAGTTCAGATGCTCATTAATGAAAATATTACAATATATGATATCAAAAAATAAATAAAAATGAATAATATGGAAGAGATATAAAAAAATATTCCATATAAATAATACCATAAACCCGACACTAAATCCATGGATAATATAAAAACATAAATAATCACATGGATAAAAAAATAGTTTAATAATGATAGAATGTGTAATGATAGACATCCCAATCATACCATCAAGACCTTGTGCCAATGCACTATATGTAAACTGGTATAGAATACACTAAATACCAAAACTAGTTAGCCCCATGAGGACTACTAATGCATTTAGGGTATATAACATGCCTCACCCATAAATTTCTATGTTCAATTCATTCATCATATGAAAGGGGTGAATAATAATTCAATCCATACTCATCATAAACATGTGTACTAAAAAACTAGAATAAGAAACATTAATATTTTCCATAATTAATTAATATAACATGATCATAATCCATATAGAGTAATACAGTGGATGGTATTAAAGGATTTCATCCCTATTAAAGTATAATATTAACTAAATAATTCTTAAATAGACGAAAATACTTTAAAAATTCCACTAGATGATTTCTTAAGGAAAATACCATTTTTATTTTGAAAACACGTATATCAAAAAAATTAAAAACAATTAATGAAAACACTTTATTAGAAAATTAATTTTGAAACCTATAATATAATATTAAAATATTTTATTTGTCATGTTGGTGGAATATTTCTTTCATTCCATATATGTTAAAACAAACATACAATTCACATTTGCGATAAAAAGTCAATTGTACCATGTTTGGAAAATAATAATAAGATTCCTTTCAAACCATTTCAGAAAAATCAATCATGGGAAACAATTAATTTAACCTATAATTATATAATATTAAAAAAAAGTCTTGAATTATTTTTGAAAACATGGATATGGAAGAAAAATTGATTTTAACCTAAGAGAGAAATAATGTCACTTTTACAAAAAAATATATTCATTTGCCTATTGAGTAATAAAATGAGGAAAATAATAAAAATAAATTAATTTAAATAAATAAATATAGGATAAAATAATTTATTATATTTAATATAGAAATATAAAATAATTCATCCAGTGGTGACTTAGATAAACACAATCTTGAATAATGATTATCTTGTAAAATGAAACATTGCCTCAAGTATGAATTTCTTTTGAAGTGATTTTATCCTCTTATAAAATATACTTATGTTTATTATACATATTTAAAAATACCATATTAATACCAATAATATCATATATGATCCACATATAACATTTCAATACTTGTTCATTTTTAATTATTTATTTAAATCATCAGTTCTGAGTGTTAGCTATTTTGTTTTTCATGTATGTTTCAGTTTGGTAGAATTTTTCCTTAAATATTACTCAAGGTTACTTCTTCTACATAATTTTAATCATAGAATAATTATCATATGTATTCACTATAAATATATTTAGTATCATCCTTGAAATGTGAATATGAAAAATGAATCACATTACTTCTTGGAGGTGTTAGTCTACACGTACGCACAAGTGACATTATCATATATTAAATAGAGAAATGGTAAAATGATAAATGGTATATTATATTTTAAAAAATAGTAATTATTTCATAAAAATAATATTTATTTATTATCTCTATATTAATTACCACCCAATTAAATTGGTGTTGAAAAATGAATTACACCACCACATAGAGATGATAAGCCCTATATACACACGATAGATGTTTTATCACTTTTAATAGGTTAGAAAAGAGAAATAAAATTATTTTATAATAAACATAATAAAATATATGTATATTTATGAAAATGGAGTTATAATTTTATTATGGGTACAATAGATTTAGATGATGTTGAGAAAGAAATAAATTTCAAAGAGTTGTAAAAATGATTACCTTTTCCTGGAGAAACCTACTTTGGATATCATCATAAGGACCCAAGGGTTGGTATTTAGGGAATAAAATCAAATAAATAATGTGTATAAGGTTTTTTTGGAAAGAAATTGGTACTGGAGGAGATAGAAGGATCAAAATGTGTAAATAATTAAGGAGAGGAGGTTCCCTTTTAAAATTGAGGTGAGTGGCACACTTATAATTTTTCAATGTTTTAAAATATTATTAAGTAAATTTCTTAAAAATGGATCCAAAGTGAATAATATTATATAATGATAATTTTAAGGTCTAAATCAAAACAACCAATGTGTTTTAAGGAAGTATTTAGGTCATTTTAAGCCTTATCTCTTACTTTTAACCCCCTAGTTAACCCTTTTGACAATTACAACAGATCAAAGTTTTTTACTCTTTAGAGATCAGTAATGTTACCATAAATGCAATGTGGTTGATATTTTAAACCATATAAAAATAAATTTGTATAATATGATATTTTAATGAATTTTAAATCATTTAATAAATTTTGTTTATGTTAAAAATTTATTAATGTCATTATTAGAACTATTCAGTTACTATGAACTTATTGACATCAAGATAGTTATTTAATTCCAATAAAAACATTTAAAACACCACATATTTGTTATATTAGTTAATAAATTTCTTGGTAAACATTAATTTTTCCATGTTTTATTACTTATAGCATTATTAAAATCATTTATTTCATTTATATATTAATTAAATAAATATTATGTTGGCATTACGTAAGAATTTAACTTAATTATATAATCACAAAATATTATAAATATTATACCATCATGATAATTATTTCATTATGATTATAATTAAAATTTATTTTTTGTTCACGAATTATCTTTACCCCTATATGAAGATATAAGAATGATTTAAAAATAAGGGACTGACATTTTGTATTTTTTGTTACTTGAAATATTATGCAGGTCATTTTTTTGTACAGGTGTCCCATAAAAAATTAAATCTCTAGAATAAGGTGATAAGGATAAAAATAAATTAAAAATATAATAATTGAGATGAAAAATGTAGGCCTTATTAGTTAGTTTTAACATTGGTTAAACTGATTTACACTTTTTTAGTTTGACAAATTTTCAATTTTTTTATTATTCATTATGACCAAAAATGATGTTAAAACTATTAAATAATATTATTTATTATGATTGAAAATATCTATTTTATGTATAAAACTTCAACCTCTATAGGTTGATTAAATTAATTTTTATAATAAACCCATAGAGTACAATGAAATATTTTTTTATAAAAAAATACATTTTTATGTCTATAAGTATTTTTATACTAACATCAAGTATAAAGTTGATTCATATGTAATTACTTATATTATATCTAAATAAACAAAAATAATATTATTTTTTATTAAATTCAATATGATAGGGTATTTTTTCAATGGAAATAATTTATATTTAAAAAAATTAGTATTTTTCACTACTCACTGAAAAAAAAACTTTTTAGAAAAATCTAAAAAAAATTATAATCTAATTTTGGTATTCTGATTTAAAAAATAAATTTAATTTAACAAAATTAGGTATATAAAATTCTATGATTTAGTTTTTAATTAAAATCTGAAATAAGAAAATGATTATTCTTTGATTGTTTCTCTAGAAAAAAAGAACACTATAATTAAAGCCTTAAGCAGTAAATTCTTCCCTTATCCATAAAATTTTATACTCAAAATTTTGAAAATGACACCTCATGAGAGGATTTGGTTAGTTCTTCATCATAACTTCTTCATGTTCCCACATCACCTCTTTTATCTTATGATTTCTACAATGTACCTTTACCATCAATGTCATATGAATCCTCAATACTTATCGCATAATTTCAAGAATATTGATAGGTTACTCATAATAAGATAAATTAGGTAATAATTTTATTTACTATTATATGATAACACATGTTGGATTTAGAATTTGATTCCTCAATAGTGAGATATAGAACAAATCATGTAATTTAGAGAGGATAGGTGGCATTTCCAAAAGGTAATCTACAATTCTATTTATTTCTAGAATTTCAAAATGTATGATTTAATTAGGGCTTAGAATTAATTTCTTACCAAACCTTAAAACAACCTTACCAAATAGATAATTTCAATAAAACAGGATGAACAACTTGAAATTCCAAATCATTCATTTGGTTATCAGAATTGGACTTTTGGATTTTTTGAGATAATTTAATATGATTAAGAATAAATTATACATTTACCATTATCTCCTCCATAATATCTAGTCTTAAAATATTTATCTAACCAACTTCATCCCAATAAGTTAGAGTATAACATCTCTTACTATATAAGGATTCATAGGGATCTATTATATTAGTTGAAAAAAACAATTATTTTGGGAGAATTCTACCAAAGGTACATACTGATCCCACAAACCATAAAATTAAAATGTAATTTAATTGACTTATAATGTTTGAATAATCCCCTCACACTCCCCATAAGTATGAGGATGATATGTAATGTTGAAATAAATTATGGTATTAAGAAACTTCTGATGAATTCTCGAAAATAATTAATGTAAATCATGGATCACGATTAGAGAGAATTTAAATAGGTACGGGGTGTATAACCAAATCATAAATATTTATTTTTTTAATATTATAAATTGTTAAATATTCTATTATGGTGAAAAATGTTCAAATTTAGTAAAATGATCACCAATAACCCATATGGTAACATTTCTTCAAGGATAATTTGTTAATCTAGTGAAAAAAATCATAGTAATGTCATCGTATTCCATATAAGAATTGGTTTGAGGTTTCATGACTCCCTTAAGATGTTTTATATCAACCTTAACCAATTTAGAAATCAAAAATATTGATAAATAATTAGTAATTTCCCATTTCAAATTATTTAAAAAAATGTTACTTAAAATCCATATATATCTTGGTGTGATTAGGGTGTATAATGAAATTCAAGCTATGAATATTATCTAATAATAATATTATTAGCTCAGTTATAGATTTTTTTCCTAACATTTTTCCTAATTTAATAAAATTATCTTCATAAATGTCATTTTCCAACAATCCTATCATTCATGGTATTAATTTTATTTTGATAATTTTCATCATCAGTCTATGATTTTTTATCTTTTCCAATAAATATGGTTTGAAATTCATTTGAAAGATGGGCAGTGTTTCCACTTATTTAATAGTTTCCATGTCCTTAATTTTTAAATACATGAATATAGGAACCTTATCAACTAACACTTTGGTTATGAATTCAGGATATTTTTTGTTCAAAGTATCTTCTATATTATTTTCTTCAATAGGTGGTAGTATATTGAGAAATCATTATCCTTGATTTTATCAGGGTATCTTCTTGGTGTCTAGTTTACCACCTTATGTGAGAATATATATTTCAAAATCTTTTGATCAATAAATATATCTCATGTTTTTTACATAGATACAATCCCTCCATATCTTCAATAAAAAAATTACTGATGCCAAATCAAAATCATGGGCCAGATAGTTTTGTTCAGGAATCTTTTTCATCCTTGATAGATATCAAATAACTTTAACATTCTTCATAAGGATACATCCTTTATTATTCAATGATACATCACTATATATAAAAAATCCATCATTTAAATATGGTAGAGTCCAAATAATATCATTTTCCAATATCCTCGATAATTCTTTATAACATCCTTCACATTCCTTTATCTGTATGAAATTCACCCCTTTAGGTGTAATCTTGGATAATGAGTTATCTAATATGGTATAATTTTGAACAAATCATGTATAGTAACCTACCAACCAAATGAAGCTGAATAACTCATTTATGTTATTTAGGGTATTCTATTTTTCCCATCCATTGTCTTTTCATGATAGACTTTGATTTTATCCTTAGAGACAACATCGCCAAGGAAATAAAATTTTTGTATCCAAAATTCAAACATTCAAAATTACCTATATAAAGCATTTAATTTGAGGGTATCAATAATTATATTCAAGGGATTATCATAGTCCTCATAGTTTTTATAATATACCAATATATCATCAATTAATACCAAAAAAAATTATCATAATATTTCATGAAGACGTTTTTCATTGAATCCATACAAACATAGGTTTTATTAGTCAATAAAAATAGAATTACTATAAATTCATAATGCTCATACATAATATGACATTCATTCTTCGGAATATCTTAATTATTTACATGAAATTTATGACACCCATAATTAATTTCAATCAATAAAAAATATTTATCTCTATAGAGTTGATAAAACAACTCATCAATGTGAGGCAGAGGATACATGATCTTTATAGTATTATTTTTTATTTCCCTGCAATCAATACTCAACTTCATAGATCTATTATTCTTCTTGGTGAAAAGAACATGGGATCTAAAAGTTAAAAGAGTAGTTCATATGAATACCTTTTAACACAAATAATATATTTGTTTCTTGTTTTCCACTAATTCCGTTGTGGCCATTCTATAGAGAGTCTTTGATATAATTAATTCATAAAGGATTAAAACAATGGAAAAGTCAGCTCCATGTTCTAATTTATGTTTATGAAATTCATTTAGAAATAAATCAATGAATTCAATTACAATAGGTACATCCTCAAATAAAATATTACCTTTTTACCAAAAGATTGAATCTTCTCTTCTTCCCATGAAATATCATTCTGAAGATCTACAGTAGGTGGATCTTGAAATGACCCAAATATTGAATTATCCCCTCTAAAGATACAAAATTCTTTATCTTCATCTTGAATTAAAATTTCCATTTATTTGAAATATATTTTTTCATTATATTTTGAAATATAATCCTTACAAATGAATATATCAAAATCATCTAAAAGTATAATAATAATGTCAATAAGTAGGGTCCTTTAGTTTCCATGATGGGAATAGACTAACACATCCTTGTTCTAGTGAGATTTCCACTAACAGTCTTGACTGATAACTCCCACTACTGGAATCCTGACCTTTCCCAATGCTTCGATATCAACGGTTGTAAAAACCGTTAGTATAGGCCCCCTTTCCCAACGGTTTGGCCAAACTGTTGGGAAAGCCTACTAATGGTATGGATTTCCCAACGGTTTGGCCAAACCGTTGGAAAAAATTCTTTTGTGGCCACTTTTCCCAATGGTTTGGCCAAACCATTGGAAAAAGACAATGGCTTTCCCAACAGTTTGGCCAAACTGTTGGGAAAATTCCCTTCGGTATTGCTTTCCCAACTGTTTGGGCAAACCGTTGGGAAAAGTCCACCACTTTTCCAAACGGTTTGGCCAAACTGTTGGGAAAGGGTGGGCACCTATCTTTCCCAACGATTTTGAGAACCGTTGGGATAGTTTTTATGAGTACATTGGCTAAATATCATCGACTAAATCAATATATAAATTACACACACACACACACACACATATATATATCCTAATATATTCACAAAGGATACTCTAGGATAGTGGTAAAGTCATTGATTTATAACGTGGAGGTTGTGGGTTCAAACCTCCGCATGAATTCATTTTTATATATTTACCTTTCCCAATGGTTTAATCAAACCGTTGGGAAAGACCTAGGGAATTGTTTACCAACGGATCAAGGAGAACCGTTGGTAAAACTTATGCCAATGGTTGGCCAAACCTTTGGAATATGTTAATTTTACTACCCTATACCAATGGTTCTTTGTAAACCATTGGGATAAATTTTCCCAATGGCTTACTTCCCTACAGTTTGCAAAACCGTTGGTATAACATATACCAATGATTCTGTAGGCTTTCCTAACGGTTCAGAACCGTTGGGAAAGACTCGATTTCCAGTAGTGTCCCTTCAAAATTTTCTAAGAAATATATAATTTTATAAGAAAAAAATGAAAGACAAAAAAGGTTTTGAAGACATAGAATCAAATAAATTATTTAATAAATTTGATTATATGATTAAAGTACCTACCACTATATCTTTAGAAACATCTACCTCTACTACAGTTATTGCATAATCTTGGAATTTTTCCCTAGGATTTTTTTAGAATAATTCCCTTGAGGTCTAGAAAATTCATTTTCATTGTAACCCATATCTTTATAGTTATAACATTAATAATTGTAATATTCACTCTTTCCCTTAAAATCACCAAAATGATTGCCTTTCTCTCCTCACATAAATAAATGTTCCTTTTTTAGAAAGCATGTTCCATGTTTAATATTTTCTAAATTTATTACATGTTGGAAGTTTAACCCTTAACTTCTTCCATTTTTTTGTATTTCCCTTTATATAATTCTGAAACACTCTCTTCTTCACATTATTTCCATCAAAGTCACGAGACATAAAGAATTTTTTCTATTACTTGATTATACATGATATTATATCCTCATATAATGGGAATTTTTAAGAGACTACTAAACCTAGATGGACTAGCTTTATCTTATCAATGAAATTGTATGTCTTACTCTTTGAATTCCATATTTTTTTATATCATGGCTTGATAATCATATAAATTTGGATTCATACATAGAAACATTTTTTTCTTCCTTTTATCTTAGGCTTCATAATTATCTCTCCATATCCACATATTTCTTATGAGGTAATTTTTTTCACAAGAAAAAATCCATTAAATCCATCTAATAAATTTTTTCCATTTAATTATCATATTTAGTGTTTTGAATCAATAACCACCATTGATTTTAATCCCCCATGAGAAAATAAGTAGTCAGGAAAACCTTATCACTTTAATTACTTTACAAAGAAAGAAATATATTCTCTAAGGAACATATCCATCAATCAGCTAAAATGTATTTGTAGTCCTACTAAATGTTAGATTTTCATAGGATATAATTTTGTACAACATTTTTCACCACATTTAAGATCAACATGTTTCTCCATACGAAAAAGGTTATTGGTCACAACCTGATTCAGCTACTGTAACGCCCCGACCCCAGTTACCAAAAGTCGGTCCATTATTACATAACATTGGCATGATCACAAAATATCAAGTCTCGAAAGACTGATTAGTTTAGTATCCTTGGAATCATAAGATACATTTATAAAGTTTACATTACATCATAAAGTGAAAAACTATAACAACATCTTGTCTCCATAGACCACACTCATATCCCCTCATACTATCCCTGCAGATCATTAATAAAATATTTCTTCCCATCCTAGGAAAAATAAAACATAGAAAAGGGTGAGCTCAGATGCTCAGTAAGGATAACAATATATCAGAAACATTCATAAATAAGAATAAACATTTAAGGCAGTGTATAACTAAAACAAAAGGCTTTTAAATTTCAACTTCAGCATAATATGACAAAGATAAAATAAAATAATACCATTTACTTAATCACATTGATATTCTACTAGTTGAATAATCACATGCAATATCAATAATCACTTTCATAATAATGGAATGCATAAATCCAGACTATCATAACCACATAGTCAAGGCCTTGTGCAAAGACTACAAATAAGATTTTGTCAAGGCCTTGTGCCAAGACACTAGTTTGTCTCATGAGACCTACTGATGCATCGAGGTGCTATAGCAGGCTCCACCCTTCACTTACTAAGTCCAATGCACTCCACATATGAACAATTTTAAACATAACATAAACATTCGTATTAAAACTAGCATACGAAATGTCAATAATTTATCCACAAACCTTGAATGGTATAAAAGTAGAACATCCACAGTGAAACATAACTCTTTCGATACAATATGGAAGATTTTATTGTATCAGATTAACCTCAATCAAGAATAATGAAGGATATTAACATAGATTAAAATAATCATAAAAAATATTAGAGAGAAATATCTCTCTTTTCCTTGAAAACATTTAAAAGTCTCACTATTTATCATGAAGCCATTTAAAAAAAATTTCTTGAATCAAAGTGTCCCATACCACTTTGAAACATTGAAAATGAATTTTAATTTTAAAACATTAATGTCCATATAAATAAATCCTTGAAACCATTTTTAAAACATGGACATTAATGAGAATGATTTAGAAGAATAAATATTTAAAACATTTAATTGATATTTTAGTTAGATTTCTTAACGAAAAAAGAGACACTTGAATAAAAATAATTGAGGTGATCAAAAAAAATTAATATCATGAGAATAAAGGGATTTATGATATATTATGTCAAAGTACATTGTATACACCATATAAAAGTGATTTGGTGTATAACAACAAAGAAGTCTCAACAGAATGTAAATTGAGATGAAATCTATTATAAAGACCATATCCTTAGGTTAAGGATAAATCAATGAAATAATAATGTGTGAAAAATAAAAATACACTCAATATGATTGGATATTCAGTGTAAATTAATCAAAGTACATTCACACATATTCTTGTAAAAACAACACCAATGATTTGGATATTTAACTCAGCAAATGGAGATTGAGTTTAAATTGCTCTTATCAAGTTCATATCGATGAATTCAGAATTTATCAATGGATTTATTATGTGTATAAAAACTATATCCACAGAAAGGGGATTGGAAATTATGATATAAGAAAATGAATAGTGATTCCACACATAATCTTGGAGTAAAATAATCAATGAAGTATGCGTAAAGCCGAATGAGTGGAAATTGAAATTTTAAATTCCCTTATCGATTTGGTAACTTACAAAACATACACCCATGAAAGAAGGATCATACAATGATTATGTAAATATTCATAAATTAAATTATATTACATAATTAATACAATCATGGGTAGTACACACACCACATGCAATAAATAAGTGGCGAACAATGAAAATATCACGAAATTAAAAGTGAGATAAGAAACCCCTAACTTTGTAATTTTTCCTTGGTCGATGGTAGGTTAACCTCCTGTATAATGGTGAAATAATTTTTATTTAATTATACAAGAATCATATACATTAATATTATATCATATATGATCTTTTAACATTGATTTGTTGATAATATCTTAGTATTATCGTCGTTTCGGGTGTTAACGAATTCATTTTCCTTTATATTCTATGTTATGTGAGCCATATTTGTTATGGATGGGATGTATATTATTCATATACAGAATGATATCATGTATGTAAACATTATTTTTAATCATCGAATGAAATTTAGTCTTGAATGGATATGATGGGGAATGAATCTTATCGCATTCATGGAGACGGTAATTTGTACGTACGCACGAGTGACAATATCATTCTTTTGATATTAAAATAATATATAATTGGATGGTATATATTATATAAAGAATCATTATCATGTTATATTTATTATTTACATGAATTAAACATCATTATTATACCCATCCAAATAATAATATATTTAATAACAATTACACCACGATGTGGAGACGATAGGCCGTATGTACGCACGTATGGTGACATGTCATTCAAAGGATGGATAGAATAATGAATATGGTTGTACCATATTTATAATAACATAATAATATATAGAAGATACTGGATTTATTATTTTAGAATGTAAATTACAAAGAAAGAAGAAGTGGAAGAAGAAAGGAACTAGAAATAGGGTGGTGAAATCATTACCTCTTCTACGGGTTATTCCTTTTGATTTGATCAAAAGGGCTACTTAAGTTGGATTTCTGACAAAAGTAGGGACTCTAGGATGAATTTAGGGAAGTTTAGAGGATATTTGGGTAGGGTTTGTCTGAGACAAATGGATTTTAAGGTGTGAATTAGAGAGAAGGGGTAGTTCCCTTTTATAAGAGGGGTGAGGGGCGCCTTAGGAAAAGATAGAAATATTATTTTATAATAAATTCCTATTCAGTTTATAATGGATAAAAACTGATTTATTTCAATCATAAGGTGGGTATGGGTCAAAAAAAACTCAACTAATAGGTTTTAGACAGGTTTGGGTTACTTTATTAACCTTATCTTTTATTTTTAACTCTTCGATAATTAGTTTTACATTTACCATGTCTCTTTGTATTTTTATATTATATGGTTAATAAACTTACTATAAACTTTCAAGAGACAACAAAGTGGTTAATTAATGATAAAAATATCATTATATAATTCATTTGGCCAAACCTTATATTTTTAGGAATATTATATCAATTTATAATATAATATGTGTTTTAAAAAACTCCTTTATGTCAATTTTGACACTATTGAATAATAGATTTTTTTAAATTCTTAATAACTTTATTAATTCTAAGAAAATTCATTTAAGAAATCCTAACATGTCATATTAATCAATAAAATTAGTGTATATCATCAAAACTTTCAAATTATATTTATTTTAACATTTATAATACCAATTATTTGATTCTTTCATTAATAAGGAAAATATTGAATCATTATTTAGTCATAAATAAATTTAAATATTCAATGTCTAAAAATTATAAATAAAATACCATTATGTAGGAAATCGTTTTATCTTTTTAATGAATATTTATAGTCGACAATATAACATATATAACCCTATGTAAATTTTATTTTCTAAAAGATATATGCTTTTTTCATTTTTGTATTTACTTTAACTTAATTAATATAAAGTGTCATTATCACTTACAAGTGGCTCCATGGGTTCCCAAAATCAACCCTAAGATGCCCATGGTTGGACATCTATCAACCAGTAGGGTTAGGACATGTTTTACGGTAATTTAATATTATTATAATATTATTTGTTTACCCTTATTTACCGGATTTACCCTTTAACCATGATAAATAAAATATTTACCGAAGTAATTATTCAAAATGTCTAAAAATAAAAACTACCTATTTACAAAATTTATAACTAATGATTCTAAATATGGAATCCATTTTTCTAAATTCAAAACACCGAAGTGGTAGATATTAATTTAAAATTAATTCTCGTTGTCAAAACAAAAAAGCGTGTTTTTAAGATATAATAACTATCAAAAGATTGGCACTTGCTTATGTCCAGTTTAAATGTGAAATTATGTGCAATGACCAACATTTGATTAAATGGTAAAAATATAATCTAATTATACTTTAAAATCACTCAAATTCATAATTTATCACTATTAATTATTTTGATTAAAAAAATTTGTTTTTTAATTAAAATTTACTAATTTTCACTAATCATCAAAATATAAAAGTTATCAGAAATGTACAAAAAATTCACCCTAAGATAATTTCGATATTCCGAATCCAAAAATGAAGTCAATTTTGATAGATGAGATTTATAAAATTTCCAAAAGTGGGTATTACTATTCATAACGGCTAGTTTGATTGGTTGCGGTGTGTTAGAACTCAAAATTGCGTACAACACGTGCTATTGTATTATTCAAAGATAAGAGCACCGTGGAATCTTGGGGTGTTACAGCTACCCCAATATAGTTATACTGTTTCTAGCTCTATATCCAAGTCCAATTCTAGTTTCAATTTCATTATCTTGACTATGAGGGAAATACCTACATATATTATAGGAATTTATATAGTTTCTATTTATTCTAGAATGAAAATTTTCTAAATAGTGGAATAAACTATATTAGATCATAATATTATGAATCATAATATATAACACCAAAATATGTGAACAATTGATATATCTTGAAATTTTAATCACATATAATCTTTGAAAGCATATTATTATTCCCAATATTTTTTTTCAAATCAATCATAATTGTTTTCAAGGAAAATTTTAATTAACCCAATAATATCCCTTAGGAGTGTCACGTCGGTTCATAGTAAGGGAACACTCACCAAGAACCAAAATGATGGCTAATATATTCTAAGACAATTTTTTTGGGGGGTTTACCCTTAGATGTATCTATTCCAAAACAACATCCACTTTTAGTATCCATGCTCAGATATATATATAGGATAACCACATAGTCTATACCTTACCAAATGCAAGATGATATTATTATAAAATTAGAAATTTTCTAAAATATTTCCATAAGGTTATATTCCATAATCTAGTTTTTCATAAATTTTAGTTCATAAGGATTCAACTAAACCTCATCTCATACCAACTGTAACACCCTGACGCCCGTAGTCTAGAACCGATGGTTATTTTACTACATTATCATAAAATATAATAAATCATATCCTAAAGGATAATATATATTAATAGTATTGGGAGACTAGATAGATACATGATTCTCTCATTATATCTAAAAATATGGAATATAATTTCACAATTTATACGAGAACAATATTATTTATTCTCGTAAATGCCTAAGTCCATTTATAAACCACTTATTCATATCCTGGAAAAAGGAAAACATAATTAATAGTGTATTTAGATGCTCAATAAGGGAAAGTGTACAATATAATATATCATAAAATAACTAAAATTTGATTAATATGGTTGAGATAATTAATAAATAGAATATTACTTATAATTAATAACATAAATGGGTGCTAAATCCATTGATAACATAACAACATAAATAATCACATGGATAATACTATCGAGTTACATAATGATAGAATTCATAATGTAAGACATCATAATCTTGCCATCAAGGTTTTGTATAAGACAACATATATAAAGAGGTAAAGAGTACACCAAATACCGAAACTGGTTTTTCTAATTAGATATACCATTACATCCAAGGGATAAAATAATCCCTTTCCATAAATTACTATGTATAATTCAATAATCGTATGAAATTGGTAAATGAAAATTCAATATATAATCAACAAACACATTCATATTGAAAAAATAGCATACAAATTTTTAATATTTTCTCCAATCAATAAATATAAAATAACCATAATCCATCTAATGTAATATGGAAGATGGTATCATAATATTATACACCAGAAAAACATAATATTCACTCATTAATGTTTAAATAGTTGAAAATACATTAAAAATACCACCAAAATATTTCTTTAGTAAAATACCTTTTTTTTAGAAATCACATGCATAAAAATTAAAAAAAATCCAAAATACTAAAAAATAATTTTATTTGAAAATAACATTTGAGAAAATTAATAAAAGAATTAATTCATTAAGTTGTCATGAAAATGGTAATGTATATTCATGGAATGTGTGTTCAAACAAACAATCCATTCATGATTTTAGTAAAAATTCAAAAAGTAACTCATTTGAAAAATGATAAAAAGATTCATTTTAAACCAATTCATAAAAATTAAATAATGGGTAAAAATTAATTTAAAATATCATAAGTTAAATTTAAAAACATCCTTTATTTTTCTTGAAAACATGGATATGGAAGAAAATGATTCTTGACTAAATGGGGAAATAAATTCAGTTTTCCTTAAAAATATTCTTTCAATCTATTGAGTATAAAAAGAGTGTAAAATGAAAGGGAAAAAAATTAATTTCTAGAAAAAACTATAGGTGAAGAAAATATATTTTATTTAAGTTCCTAGTGGATACTAAGACATAAACAATCTCTAATAATGATGAATCTTTAAAATAAACCCTCACATGAGGTCTTACTTTCTTTCAATGTACTTTTAGCCCTTTTTATAATAAATTTAAATTTATTATAATTATATTCCAAACAATATACATACTTATAATATCATATATGATCAAGATATAACATCTCATTTCATGTTAATTAATAGTTATTTATTAAAATGGTTGTTTGTCAGTGTTAGAAATTTTGTTTTTCATTTATGTTTATGTTCTATAGCTTTAGTCCTTTCATATTACTCATAGAACCATTACATATAGAATTTTTTTAATGATATTACTATCATAATTATTCATTATAAATGTATTTTTAATCATCCATGAATGGTTTATAGGAAATGTGAATCGTATCTCTTCGTGGAGGTGGTTGTCGATATGTTCACAGGGGTGAAATGTGAATTTTATAATGAGTTAAAGGGTGAGAAGATAAATGGAACATTATAATTAAAGAATGATAGTTATGTTATAAATATCATATTTATTCATTAGTTTCATCTTTATATCCATCCTCATAATGTAGTGATAAAAAATGAATTACAATGCTATATGAAGACAATATGCCATATATATGAAGAAGTGATGTTTTTTCACTTTCAATAGGATAGAAAAGATATGGAAAATAATTTTCCCATAATCAAAATTATATATCAGTATATTGGTGATGTATTTATTATTTTTTGTGTAAAATATAATTAGATTAAGTAGAAGAGAAAATTATTTTGAAATCATTTTATAAATGATTACATTCTCTTAGAGAAACCTCCATTAAATCTCTTCTAAAGGACAATAGGTTTGGAATTTTTAGAAGACCATCACATCTATAATATAACTAAGGATGTTGAGGAGATAATTATTCAGGTTTTTATCATGATATATGGAACAATATGTGTTAATATGTGATGGTATGCGGTTCCCTTTTATAATTGAGATGAGTGGCACACTTGTAAGTTTTCAATGTTTTAAAATATTATTGAGTCGCGTTCTTTGATAAATAGATCCCAAATAACTAATATTATAAATTTATAATGACAATGTATAAATAAACCATCCAATGAGGTTTAATAGAGTATTTAGGTCATTTTAACCCTTATATATTATTTTTACCCATCCACTAACCCTTTTGAAAATTACTAAAAAAGAAAAGGTTTCTACACTTTGTGGGTAAAGAATATTTATATAAAAGCTAAATTGAAAAATAAATGGACCACGGTAGATATTTTATGATATAAACCATTAATTTCAATGAATATGTGATTTTTATGAATTTTAAATCCTTTAATTAAATAGTTTTTTATTAAAAAATATCATTAATGCTATTTTTGAAACTATTCATTTCCTTTTAAATTAATGAATTCAAGAATATTATCGAATTGGAATATAAAACATCAAAAAGTATAAAAGGTTTAATATTTATCTATAATTTTTCGTAAAATAATTATTTCCCCAAATTGCATTACTTTTAATATTATAATATCATATATTTTAATTTTGTATTAATTTATTAGATATTCTGTTGGTATTACACAAACATTTAAGGAAATTATATAATAAAAAAAATTGGAATAAATTTCCACCAAGAAAATAATTTCATTATTATCCAAATAAAATTTAATATTTTTTTTCAATACTCAATTTTATCCCTTTGTTAACATAAAATAAAATTTTAAGAAAAAGAGAGTGACATTTTGTATTTTTCTTTACTTAAGATATTACATTAGAAATTTTCAAGGAAAAATGTCCCATAAACATATAAATATATATACTATGAATTTAAGGCTCTAAATACCTTCATAAAATAAAAATTAAGATGAAAACTGGTGGCCTAATCACTTATATTTAACCTAGGTTAACCTAATTGACCCTTTTTCTTTGGTGATAAATTTTTACTATTCTATATGAACAAAATAGTTTACCTTATTAAATAAAGATAAAAATAATTATTCCAAATATTTAATCCATTATACCAAATTTAATATCTATAGTTTTGAAAATTATATTTTATAATAATCATAAAATGACCGACATAAAACAGTTTTCTAAGAAAAATTTTCTTTTTAAGTCTAAAATTATTTTTATACTAAGATATTGTATAATGTTGATTCCTATTTAATTAATTTTATTATTTATAACTAAAGGATATTTATATTAATTTATTACCAAATTCAAAATATTATCAGTATTTTTCTATGAAAATAAATGAATGTTTTAAAAAATCTGTATTTTTCACTATTTGGAAAAAATAAACCTTTCTCTAAAAATCATAAATTTTAAACCAAAGATAATTTTTATATGATTATTTCAATAATAAAACTAATTTATCAAAATTAAATTTATATATTTTTATAATTTGGTTATTAATCACCCTGAATAAAAATATGGGTATTGTGTTATTGTTTCTTTAGAAGGAAAAGATTACAATAACTAAATTCTGGGCGTGAAAAAGAATAGATAACATCTCAGGAAGTACATGGACTATAGATAGATATACACACCTTGTAACACATGATAAACCACATATACTATACATAAAGTCTATAGGTATGTATCATGGGTGAAAAAAAACAAATTGTACAACATGTAGTTGGATGCACATGTTTCATAACTAAAGCCAACTCATGAAATATGCATGTCAAGACAGTAATGTTTTTTGACACAACACATGGAATGAATAAATTTATTAAAGTAAAAAAATAAACATAAAAGATTTTAGCTATCCATAAATTCCTTCTGATTGGGTTTTTCTACACTAGGAATACAATGCGTTATATTTATCATTTCATATGAAATTAAATGATTTGATAATTATATTCTATATTATTTTGAAAATAAATGACATGTATGGTTTTTGAAAATACGTTTTATTTCATCAGAACTGATAGAGGTTCATGTTTCATATATTTATGGAATTTTTGGTAGATATATATTCATTTCAAACTGCACTGTAATACTCATGGAATAACATATAATATCATGATATGTCTGGTTGGCATACATTCCATGTAAGTATAAAGAAAACAAAGAGGACTATACACAACATTATTCACATGTCATTTCCTCTAATAGTACACATCCTATAATAGTTAAACTCTAGAAATTTGGTAAATTAGACACATATGGTTATATAATTGGTCTTACACAGTACATTTCATGAACATAATAATTTTAAGTTACAATTTATTTATTTGATTTATTTAATATTATAGAGGATGGGGATCTCAATTAATTATAGGAAACATTGTTAAGATAATGAATTAATGAATTAGTAATATGATTCATTTATTAATTATAGAAATTTATCTTAATAAAATCCAAATTTAAATGAATTATGGAAAATTTAAAAGTTTAATTATTTCATGTTGTGGATGATCATGAATATCAATGACCAATGAATGTGTTGGGTTTCTATTTTATTTACTTATTTACAATATAGGTTTTCGTGATAAATATATTTTTAAAATTATTATAATTATATATATATATCACTCTTTACTCCCTTATTTTGTAAACACCTACTTGTTCATGTTTTATTTTTTGGGACCCAAAACCCCTAGTCCCACTCACCTATGAGTTAGTAAAATAATGTAATGAAAATAATTCTAGGAAAGATGATACACTTCATGACTAATCTGAGGTAAAACTCGCTAGAATGATGTGCTAGTTAATGGTGGAATGATGCAACTCGAGTTAGGTGTCTACTCAACATGTTATTCCCATAGGTTCAAAGGTTGGTTATTCTTCCACTGAATAAACCAACCATTATTTTAATTCCTCTGATCATATAACATAATTTTTCTTTATTTTTTAGTGAATGGATATTTTTTTAGTTATTAACTTTTATGTTTATTTGTTAATTAAAAGTGATCTCATAGATGGAATACAATAACAAGAATATATGATAAAATAAATTATAGTTATAATATATTGATTATTTTATTACATATGGTTGATTATTTATGTAAAATTAATTATTTTATAGATGTGTAAAAGGAAAAAAAATATGGATAAAACAATAAAACACATGAAAAAAATAACATGTCATATATTTAATTCCATTTCATGATTAATAATTCTACCATAGAATAATTTATTAGAATTTCCACCTTCATTATACTTTAATTTATAGGGTAGTTCGAATGAATGTATTGAGATAACATAACTATGTTAGCATCAACAATATTTTCATCCATAAGACTTGGTGTAACTTTGGGGAAAGTGCTAAGAAATTTCATTTCTAGGATTTCAAGATTGAGGTGTCTATAAAATAAATCATGGAATTATTATTTAATGTATTTTCCAAGTCCACCTACCAAAATACCTTCAAATAATTTGATGAGGCCTCATTCTAGGTTTTTATGAAAGGAGATATAGAACAATTCCACTAGAATATTCATCTGACATTATATTATGAATCGAATTTTGGGGCATATTAAGATTTCATCAAACAGTGTGAGACTGACAAAATAATTTTATTAAATCACACACTATAATCATGATAAATTATTAAAATATACTATTATGTGTGGTATAAAAATATAAGTTATTTACCCTTGACATTATCATTGTGATATATTTTGGATAATAAAAATCTTCTATCTGGTGATAACATCCTAGATTTATATAGGTGGTTTTATAGTATTTTATTCAATGAATATAAGGTTTACATGTTGAAGTATTTATTTTTTATTGATATTTCTAAATATATAGGTGAAAAAATAATTTTTCTTTTTAAAATATAGATAAAATGTATTGGATATACAATTCCTCATGAAATCATCTATGACGAGTGTGATCTACTAGTATATAGAGAACAAGGATACATTCACCATTTTTTCTCATCTCAATTGTTTTTATTTTTAAGATTCAATGAAATAAAAGTATTAAATAACCAAAAAACTATTTATGTGCATTATTAGAGAAAGAGAACCAGTTGTACCTTATTTTGTTAATATGATTGGCTACATTGAGTGTCTAGAAATTATAGGTTTCAATATACACAAGTAATTATGCCTGCAAGTCATTCTCAACAAACCACCTTAGATATTATCATTTTTTATTATGAATTTTAACATGAAAAATATTGATAATGAATTTCCAAATATTTTGACTATTATTTTCAACGTAGAAAAGGACATTGAAATACCCCATAAGATCAGATGAAAACACATAATAAGGGGAGATGGGGGATGTGTGTGAATCACATATGGATAAATATTTGACTATATTCAAAATATAATTTTAAATTTTTATCTTCATTTTTTTTGAACCATAATTGTTGGTTAGAACATATGAATTTTTTAATTATACAACAAGAAGCACACATATCCAATGTAGTATGTATAGTGAAGAGTGGCACATGGAGTTTGTGAAAAGTTTATCCAACTCCCAAGAAAATTACTCCTTATTTTCATTTAGTTGAATGAATAAAAAATTATCCATTATAATCATAACATTAAATTATAACAGGTAAGAATGTAATATTATTTTCCCACAGTTGATGGCTTCCCACTTGTACATTTTTTGATATTGACTCCTGCCTGTTATTTATAACACCCAATTTTTTGAAGAATATATCCACAAAAACTTAGGATATTTTTACATCTACAAAATAATATAGGTTTCTTCTCAATAGAGTCTCTCAATGACTTCGAATATTGTGAAGCACTTCTTGCAATTCACTCTCTAAAAACTGTATAACTCCATGATCTTCTTTAAATTATTATAAATTAGCTCTCCGAAACTCAATCACCAAGGATCTCAATATAGAATGAATATATTTCTCTAATTCTTTCATGTTTTCCCTTCATCTGAAAAATAATATTCTTCTTTATCAGGACTTCAATGATACTCAATATCATGAAAAATTGTATGTAGAGAATTTTATTCTCTATATTTTTCTTCTTAGATACCCCAATAATATTATAGTCTAAAAAATATCAAATTCCTCTTTATTTTTCTATATGATTGTCTCAAAATATATATTGGATAGATTCACTATACTTACCACATGAGGGGTTCTCAATTTTCATTTTTTTTATTATGTATTGGTTTACAAAATAATTCATGAAACATAATTTATATTGCTTCCTTTTTTTATTTTTTATATATTATCATATCATAACAATATTTTCAAATTTTTACATATAAATATCCACTAAATAAATAATGATTATAAAATCCAATTTTTTACAATGGATTCATGTGGGTGAGTATCCATGATCTTGGTCTACCCATTTTTCCTCAGTTATATGTCTCTAATTAAATTAAATGAGTACCCATAATTTTTTCTTATCATTTCTTCCCAGGTAAACAAGACCACAACTAATTACTTACTTTAGTCTTGAACCATTTATTATTCTCAAAAATATATCTAAGAAATACAAAAATATACATTTATCAATACAATATAAATATATTTTAGTAAGAGTTTCTTCATGGATCAGTCTAAACATTATTAAAGATTCAATAAAAACTAGTAGAGACGTTTTTATGAGTTATTACACATTATTTAAAATCTTGGTTCATTCACCTTCCTATCCAAATTGAATCATAATTACATTTGGGATATTTAATATATTTTATTACAACACATGTATATTTACATTTTCTTATTTACTTATTTGGATGGTCTTTTTTCATTTCACTAAATTTTCTCTCTTCTTTAATCATATTTTTAAAAGTAATGAACTCAGATTCATTTGAATTATTCAAAAATAATTTTTTAAAATTTGAAATCTATAACATTGAATGAGAATCAACATATTTTGTTTCTAATAACACTTTCAATTTTTATCATGAATATTTATTTTCAAATATTCCAATTAAAAATCATTGAATTAGTATAAAAGTGATATTATCATTAAATATAATTCAAAATTATTTAAATAACTTCTTTAATCATAGATAATCATATAATTATGATGTATTGAACTTGAAAGAAAACCATCCACATATTATAATTTAATAATTTTTAGAGTATATAACTGAGCAAATCTTATATTTTTTATTCTGCAAATTCATGAATATTCAAAAGGTTTTGGAATCATATGAAATTTATATTCACTCATACACATATAAAAATGACTCATATACATATTTATATGACTCTTATATAGGACAATATAAATTATACACCAGACCAGATGACTAATAAATACCTAAAATTACTCATATGTTTAGTCCAATGATTTATATATACCTCTATAATTGACCATGTTTCAGTCAGTATTATCATTATACAAGTGAATGAGTCATACAATGATTCCAAACCAATCATAAAAATAATTTATAGCTTGTAAATGACATATAAACAAGATTAAAAATTACTTCTATATTTCTCCAAAGGATTCATAGACATTGTATCCTTATATTGAATGAATCATTTAGAGCATAGAGAAATGCCTCTTACACAAATTAGATTTACTAAAATATGAAAACTATATAGAGTCATAATGACTCATACATTGCATCAAATTAATCATAAATTTTTTCTAATTACCTTTGAGTTCACTCATGCATTAATTCCAGTTATAGCTAAATTTCAAACTTAACCTCCAATTCCATAATTTTTCATTAAAATCAAATTCACTTCAATTCCATTTAGATCATATATAGTCATCTTAAATCACATTTGGGGATCTATAAAACCTTATTAAGCATAATATAAAACATTCAATGGTATTTAATCATATTAAAAAATCATGTTTTAGTATTTCATGTACTCTTTTACTTTTTTTTATTCCAACTTCAATATCATATTCTCAAAATCAATCTTCCAAAGTATATCAATCGTTGATTTTATCATAGTTTATGTTCATCAATCCATGGATTCATTCTCTACATTTATGGATATATTCTCTAAACAATGAAAATATTTTAATCATTATAAAAATAGCTACAAAATATTTCTTCAATCTATTTCTGTATCCAGTTTCCTTCAACTTATCTTTAACTTTTTGTGGACATTTTTCATACATGTTAGAACTTGTAATTTCTTAGAGGATATATAAAAATAATCATCTATTTTTAAAATATTAAACCTAGAATTTTTCTATCAAAATTTTCAATGTTATAATAATAAACCACGTTCCTTTTCCATTATATAAATTAAACACCCTCTATATATTTAATCGAGACCAATATTCATCACATTTTCCATCACGACTTGGGATATATCTTCAAATTCTTTGTTTAGTTTATTCTTCCTTCATAATAGATATTAAATAAAAATTAATTTATTATAGAAAATTTATTTATAGAAAACATAACCATAATATAATTATTAACTCAATCCCCCTCTATAATTTTTTTAATACCACCTTCATGTATGAAACCAATATTTTTCATCTCTCTCTCTTACTGATAAAAAAGTATAATGGTTGATATAGGTTCTTCATCAACATCATAATGTGATAAATATGGATTATACATGGTCCTCTACCAAGAAATTCATTTAAATATCTAAAATGTATCAATTCCTTCATATTTTTTTCAATTTATATTCCCATATATAATCCTCTTTAGGATGCATGGTTTTATTATATTTATTATAAACATTATTCATTCCTAGAATATGCTATATAAATTTATAAATAAAAAAATCACTAATTTATTCCTCCCCCATATTATTATCCTCTTCTAATTGGGATATCTATATTTTCAATCATTCCATTCTCACATTTTCAAAATTATTTTTTTGGTGAAAATACCTTCTTTTCAATATAACATATTTCATTAGCACTCACTGGTGTTTTTCTTTTATATTTCAATTTATTTTCTTAGAAATGGTACCATTTCATTCCCATGATGGTTCCATTTCATACCCTCTTTAACCATATACACACATATTTTTTATATTACCTTTCATTGGTAATATCTCATGAAATTCATAGTCTTCATCTTGGAGATCAATAACTAAACCAATCCAACCAACTGTATATTGGATTTGTTATTTATTTATTGGTTATTTCATTCTTCATAATTTCATAATATTCATGGAAATATTGTAATATTACAAGAAATTAATTCTCTAATTATATTATAATCACCTTTTCCAGGATGATAAATCATGTTCCATCGTCTTCTTTGACGTCCAGGTAACTCTTGTTTCAACAACCCCCCATTTTTCTCCTAATTTTTTTTTTCTTTTCTTTGTTTCTAGATTATTCCACTATATTGTCCATATATTTTTGTCATAAAACATCCCCCAGGGCCCATTCCATGAGTATTCCAAGTCCGCCTCCCATAGGCCAGGGGTTGGCGACTAGCGCCGAGTAGGTATAACCCACAAGTGGGAGGCATTTTTCCAAGTACCTATAAGTGCACACCCATCTCCAAGAAAAATCTGTAACTAAAAACACTAAGTAAACATGGATGTAAAACACTAAGAAATCCCACATAGAGGAAGGAACAAAACTGAAAGAAAAATGGGCTAAGATACAAGTCTATCTGAAAAGGAAAGTGCAAGCTCCTGGATCTCATCTACAGAAAACTCTACCTGAAGGGTAGGTACAGTAAGTTTTCTGAATGTCGCTGAAGTGTGCCATGTCATTCAGATCACCCTGAAGCTCCCCTATTCGGCCCACCAAGGAATCCTTCAAAGCACCCGCTTATTTGTACAAGACATGACATGTGTGGGTGATGCCCATGCAGGGGTGAGTAAAACAATACTTAGTAGGGTCCCCAAACCGCAATGAAACTACAAAAATTAAACCACAAGGAATCAGAAAAATTCTACCACAAATAATTTCACTAATAAATACAATATGTAAACTACCAAAGAGGAACTTGAAGTGTTGACTCTAAGAGGTACATTCAAGAGAGTCACTAGAGTCATCTCACACCAAGTATAGTGCTATAGTACGTAAACAGGATTATCGTAAGAATCCACAGTACCCTCATGTTTTAACACAAAGAGTTTCAATAACACACAGAGTATAGGTAAAACATATAGTGTAGATAACACATGGAGTTTTGGTAACACATAGAGTGTAGGAAACAGATTGAGTGTTTTCAAAGGCTAGAAGACTCGCACCTTAGTGGGATAGTGGAATACCGAATCAGTCTTGGTAAGAAAAAATTCTAGATAAGACACATAACCTAGGTAAGACATGCAGTATAGGTAATCACATAGCTTTTAGGTCGCAAAAAGCCACATGATTGTGTCCTTATCACACTTGTTCTGGGAGCACCTAATCCTTGAGCCAAAAGTTCATACGCCCACTTCCATGGAAACTCACTTAGATTATCTCAAAATGACTGCCTCATTATGAGGGTCCCAATACCACAAACAACTCCTCAAGAAGACACATCGTTTGAGATTTATGGGCATTTAAGTAAAAGGAGGCCGGTTGGGTTTGGGCTCGGTCTCACCCAGTCGGACTGACCTGACTCAGGTCCCGCATGATCTGACCTTCTGAGTTCAACTTGACTTGTTGGTCCGAACTTGACCCGCTGGGTTCGACATGACCCACCTTCCGGGTCGACCCATCCTACTGGGTACGGCCCGACCCACTGTCGATCCGTCCCGCTGGCTCCAGCCCGACCCACTTGGATGTAGGCCAGTTCATCTACATGGGATGTGGTGGGTGCCACGTCCCCACCTGGTCAACGTGGTTGACCACCGTATTCAATGCGATCATCCACCGCGTGAACTGCCATGTGGAGGTTGTCGTGAGGTCTCTCCATGGTCCTGCTAGATTGTGGCCCTGCACCGCATGACGCGGCTTCATACTGCATCTGGTCAAGCCCATTGCCTCTCATCGAGCAGTGACATTGTGCGCCACCTATGACCAATGAGTCATGGGGTCCTCCACTGGTGACCGTCTGCTACCGGGTGGCCATGCTGTCGCATGGTTCTATTGGTGGTCCTCCTTTTGTGGGTTATCGATCTCAAACTGGTGCTCTGTTTTTCAAAACAGGGTCATCTATGCAATCCAAAGATCTTGTCATTCACTACCCTAGCATTCATTTCTTATCTCCATTCCTTCGAGGTTCCAATCACATTCATAACCTCCCGTAAAATTACACCGCAACCACGACGGTCTGTCGATCAGGAACGCCAAGAACTGGGATAGGATACTCAAAAATAATTACCAAAGGATGAACATCAGCCTTATTATTTTTGGCCTTAGTTCATCCCATTAGAAAAATAATGTGAAATAATTTTCACACAGATTAATCTCCCTTTAACCCCACAGTATTGATTACCCATCCCACATGCACGATCGAACCGTAGATTAACCTGTTCATGGGTTGGTCCTCATTTATTATTGGAAATAAGAACATGTAAATAAATAATGAAGAAAATAAACCCCTACCTAGAGGATTGGATCAATCTTTGATGAAGCGTGAGTCTTGTGTTCATCGTTCTTCAATCCACCAAGGTCTATTTGGAATCCGATCATCGATCTTCCACCATTCATCATTCGTCAATGAGAGGATTTTCCAACATGTTTCCTTTATTTCTTCTGAAGCCTCCAAAGATCATGAATCTGATCTTGCATCCCATCCAATATATTAAATGATGAAACACATTTCAGTGTTTCTATTTATCCAAGTTGCAACATTTCCACGTTGTTTCATTTATAAAAGGAAACAATTGCTTAGTCATGGTGTCGCAGTTCCGCTGCATCACTGTTAAAAATTAAAATAAACTTTTTCTAAGTTTATTTTATTTTCCATTAAAACATAAATAAATAATATTTTCTGCAGTCGACCCATTCCAGTCAAAGTTAGGTCCTTCCTAAGAAAAATCCACTGCTCTGAACACAACGATGCCCTCAAATTTCAAATCTGAGAAGTCGTTTAAAAGTTACTAAAACCGCATAGGAGAACTATATTTAATAAACATAAAAATAGTTTTAACATTTATTTCAGGAACCCCAGGTATCAGAATCACATGAAGTCTAAAGACCTGGTCCTGAAATAATCCCGTATAATTTTTATTAAAAGTACATGGAAAATATGGGACATGAAATTCTCCCCACCTTAGAGCTTTAAATCCCCGAAATCCAAAACCAGGGATAAACAAATGGGGATACGGAACATGAATATGATCCTCCCACTCCTAAGAGCTCTCCTGGAGATTCCCATACTAACACTGAACACGCATTAGAGGAATTGACCATCCACGAATGATCCTCTCATATTGGTCCCCAATCTCCACTGAGTACTCCACAAAAGTAGCTTCGTTGTCAACATCCAGCTCTCCCCAGTCAATGATGTGCGAAGGGTCGTGTATTTATTTCCTCATATGAGATACGTGAAAGACATCTTTCACCCACTCTAACTGTGGAGGTAGAGTTATGTGGTACACCACCTCACCCACTCTACGCATTATCATAAAAATTTTAATGAACCTCCGAGATAACTTGTTTCCCCAACCAATCTCCATATCCCATGTCAAGGAGAGACCCGAAGGAACATATGGTCTCCCTCATCAAACTCCAAGGGTACCCATTGCCTATCGACATAGGAATTATTATGGCTCTGTGTAGTCCTTATCCATCCTAGATGACCCACACCTTCTCCGTAGTGGCTTGTATGAACTTCAGGCCCATGAGTGCTGACTCTCTAGGGTCAGTCCAACAAAGTGGAAACCTACAGGCTCTCCCATACAAGGCCTCGAATGGTTCCATACTGATGGTGGATTGGTAGCTATTTTTTTACGCAAATTCTACCATGGGTAAGTGATCATCCCAAATGAGGCCAAAATCGAGGATGCAAGTACATAGCATGTCCTCTAGAACCTGAATGGTCTCCTCCGTCAGGTCGTCTGTCTATGGGTAGAAAGATGTTCTCAAGCATAGGTGATTCCCAAATGCCTCCTGAAATACCTTTCACAACTGAGATGTAAAGAATGAATCTTGATATGAGACTATTATAGATTAGAATCCATGGATTCTAAATATCTCTTTAACGTAAACGTGTACCATGCTCTCTATTGAAACCTATTCCTGAATCATTAACAAGTGAGCCAACTTGGTGACTCGGTCAACGATCACCTAGATGGTATCACGCCCTATGGAAATATGTGGTAGTCCTTTCATTAATTCCATCGATATCCCATCCCACTTCATCTATGAAACCTCAAGGGGTTGAGTCAAACCCACTGGAACTTGGTGCTCGGTCATACAAGTGTGGCATTTAGAGAAAAACTCTGCCACTACATTCTTCATCCCCAACCACCAAAACTGACATCGGAGGTCTTGGTACATCTTTTCAACACCTGTATATACCACCAAAGGGGATGTATGGAACTCTCTCAACACCTCCTCTCTTAACATCACTGGTACAACTATGTGCCCTCTGAAAAGTATAATTTTCTCCCCACCATTCAAATATCCATTAGGGGCATGCCCTGTTGACATATGAGCATGTGTAGTCTCATAGCTGACATCTCCAAGTTGTGCCTCCCACACGCTCTATAAGAATGAAGGGGTAACCACCATTGACTATAGATATGTTTCTCCATATCTATCCATGAAGGATATCTGAAGTGAGGAAAACTAATTTGAGGCCTCGTTCAGTATCTATGAACTTGATTTCTAATTGAGCACATATATTACCATGTTCCCCTTACCAGTATTATAGAGTATTTCAAAGTCATAGTTATAGAAGAACTCTGAACATAATCTTTTTATCATGTTAAAATCCTTTTAAGGGAAGATATAATTGAGACTCTTGTGGTCTGAGTAGACAATAAACTGCTCTCCCATAAGGTAGTGTCACCACATCGTCAATGCTAAGTTGACCACCACCAACTCTAGATCATGGGTCATGTAGTTATTCTCCTGTGGTCTCAACTTCCATGAACCGTAAGCAATCACCGATATCCCCTACATCAGGACACAACTAATCCCAGTTCCTGATGCGTCACAGAACACCACATACTCAACAACCTGCCTCTGATACCACTATATCATGAACTGTCCCTGAGGACACATTCCATGACTACCCCAAGCATGCCACCCATATGCATGGGGCTGGTGACTAGCATGGAGTAGGCATATCTCACAAGTGGGAGGAATTTTCCCAATTACTTGTATGCATGTACGTGTATCCAAGAAAAAGATAAAAATAAAAACACTAAGTAATTATGGATGAAAACCACTAAGAAATACCACTCATAGGAAGGTACAAAACTGAAAGAAAATGGGTCTAGGATACAAGACCAACTAAAAAGGAATGTACAAGATCATGGATCTCATCAGTAGAAAACCGTACCTGATGGGTAGGTATAGTTTGTTGTCCGAATGCCGTTGAAGTGTACCATGTTTTTTGGGTCACCCTGAAGCACCCTTTCTCTCCAGTCCACCAAGGACTCTATCAAATATATCACTCATATGTACCAGACATTACTCATGTAGGTGAATCCCATTCATGGGTGAGTAAAACAATACTTAATAGGGTCCCTAAACCAAAAATTAATTACACAAAGTAAACCACATGGAATCACACGAAGTATAACACAAAGAAGATCACTAAGAAATACACCAAGTAGACTACCAAAGAGGCACATGAAGTGTAGCCTCTAAGAGGTACAGTTAAGAGTGTCACTAAAGTTAACTCACACCAAGTATAGGTCTATGGTACATAAATCAGATTTTCATAAGAATCCACAGAACCATAATGTTTTTACACACAGAGTGTCGGTAACACATGGAGTTTAGGTAACACATGGAGTGTAGGTAACACATGGAGTTTAGATAACACATAGAGTGTTGGTAACACATAGAGTGTAGAAAAAAACTGAAGTACCGTCAAAGACTAGAAGAACCGAACCTTTATGGGATAGGGGAGTACTGAATTAGTCTTGGTAAGACACAAAGTGTAGATAAGACACATAGTCTAGGTAAGACACGTAGTCTAGGTAATCAAATTGCTTCTAGGTCATAGCCCACCATAGGATTCAGTCCTAGCATGCTCATTTCGAGAGAACCTAATCCACGAGCCAAAACTCCATATGACAACTTCTACAAAAACTCACATAGAGTATTTTATAAGGGCATCCTCATCATGAGGGTCCCAACACCACAAAATTATTGTCAAATAGAAACACAGTTTTAGTGTTATGAGCGTTTAAGTAAAAAAGGGCAGATGGGGTTTAGGCCCGGCCCGACCTAGCCCGAGTCCTGCATGGCCTGACCGGTCAGGTCCGACCTAACCGGTTAGGTCTGACCCAGTCTTCCAGGTCTAGCCAGAACTAGAGGGTCTAGCCCGCTACTGGTCTGGCCCATCATCTCTATCTCGGCCCACTGGACGCAGGCCGGTTCATCCGCCCAGGATGCATTAGGTGTTGGGTCCCCTCCTGGTCAATATGGCTGAATAGCACATTCAAAAAGGTCAGTCGTCGTGTGGACCACCCCGCAGTGGTCCCGTTGGACCACGACCCTGTTTCATCATTCCGTTGGACTATAGCCGTACACCATGTGATGCGACTTCGTTCCACGTTCGGTCGAGCCCCTCACCGACCATCGAGCCAATGGCCCTATCCACATCCTGATGCCACTGAGCCACGAGATCATCCACTATTGGCTATCTACTAATGGGCGGCCTCATATCCATGTTCCACCACTAGCACCACCATCCACTATTGCTATTAGTGCCACAACCAGAGGCCCTCCTTCCGCGGGTCTCCAATCTCACCCCGATGCTCCGTTTTTCAAAAAGGGTCCATCTATGTAATCCTCAGATCGCATTATTCAATGCCTTTGAATTTGTTTCTTCTCTCTATTCCTCTAACGGTCCTACCATGTTTGGAACCTCCTGGAAAACTATGCCACAACCATAGGGGTCTGTCGACAAAGAATTCCAAGAACAGGGATAGGAGAATCACAAACAATGACCGAAGGATGAACATTTACCTTGTTAGTTTCATCCTTTGTTCATCCCATTAGAAAAAGAGAGTGAAATAATGATCACATAGATTAATCTCCCTTCAATCATACAGTTAATATTACACATCCTACTTGCACGATCGAACCACATATGATCCTATTTGTGGGTTGGTCCTCATTCGTCATTGGAAATAAGAACGTGGAAAGAAATCATGGAGAAGATAAACCCACTACCTAGAGGATTGGATCGATCGCTAACAAAGTGCGAGTCTTGTGTTCTTCATTCATCAATCCACTGAGGTCTTTTCCAAATCCAATCATCGATCCTCCACCATTAATCGTTTTCCGATGAGATGATTTTCCAATGTATTTCCTTTATTTCTTCCATATCCTCCATGGATCATGAATCTGATCTCGCATCCATTCCAAACTATTAAATTAAGAAACACATTTTAGTATTACTATTTTGCTAAGTTGCAGCATTTTCACACTGTTTTATTTATGAAAGGAAACAACTGCTTTGTCATGGAGTCGCAGTGTTACTGCATCACTGTTAAACGTTACAATAATCTTTTTTGAGTTTATTTTATTTTTCTTTAAAACTTCCAAAAAAATATTTTCTGCAGTTGACCTGTGCTAGTTGAAGTTAGGTCCTTTCAAAGAAAAACATGCTGCTCTAAACACAACAGTTCTCTTATATTTCAAATATGAGCACTCGTTTAAAAGTTACAAAAACCGCACATGAGTGAAATTTTTAATAAACTTAAAAATAGTTCGAAAATTTATTTCGGGCACCCCTGGACTTAGAATCATGTGCCTTCTTAGCACCTGATCTCGAAATAAACAAGCATGCTACTACTAGGAATTCTTCATTAGCACTATAGATTTCATCTATCTTCCAATATTACTCAACTTGAATTAAATCCTTCTGTAAATTCTATATACTTATATGTTATACCATAAATCTATGGACTTGTGCCTAACCCTCCAACAACTATATTAATGGATGAAAAACCACTTTTTCTAGTATATATAGACTGTCCAGATTTTGAACCTCGCTATTTTTGATAAATTCCAGCATTATTTATTACTTACATTGGGGATATTATGATTTAAAACATTGTTTCATCCAACCCTAATAATTTTGAGGTTTTTTTATATTTTTCACCAACCACCTTAGTCCATATTTTATCTTTTATCCTGCTTTTTTTTTCAAAATAGAAATAGTGGGACTATATTTATTAGGATTATGGGTGACCTCATTTTCAACAAATTATTGAGGGATCATCATGAGATGATTCAAAGATACTCATTCCAAAAATAGGATTCTTTTTATAGTCATGATTTTTTTAGAACCTTTTTTGGTATTATTATTTATTTTTTAATATTGTGTTGTTTCACCACAAGTTATTTCCAGACACTTCATCTTTAAATTCAAATCTTAACATTTATTATTGAGAATATATTTTTAGTCTTCAAGTAATTTCCCCTTACTTCAATTTCATTCTTCATCCTCTTTAAATATTCCTCATTATTTTAACTAGTTTCTAATAGTGAATTCTCATGAACTTTAGTTCACTTAATTTTGACATCCAACTATTCTTCATAGACATTTATCGAGACATGGACTAATTTCTCCCATGCATGTATATATTCATTATCGTCATTATCAAATAATTATATCTCATAAATAAATAATTTTAATCATTTATTGATAAGATAATATAATTTATTCAAATGTTAAATAGCCTTATCCTTAGTAATGAAATTTTTTTATGGTGTTTCATATTCTTACCTTTTAAGCCAACAAGTTTTCCATTTCATATGATTTTAGATTATGATGTAACATTTCATCTAAAAGTAACATTTTTATAAAATTAAATATGTGACAACTTCAATAGGAAAATTTTTTAGGTAATCCATTATTTTATAATTAAAACACAAAGTGATTCATTAATATAATATTTATAAAAAACTGTACATGATTCATATTATGATTCATAATCGTATTTTGAAACATTAAAAACTAATGTTAACATTAGATATTGGATAATTATCTTCAACATTTTATACTTCTTTTTCTTCATGGTATCTCTATTATACATATTTCTAAAATTTTTGACTCAGGAATTTACATTTTACGTAATAAAAAATATAAAATATTTCTTTTATTTTAGGACCATTAATTTGAAATCTAAACATCATTATTTTTTTATAAAACCACCAAGGTAATAAAAATTCTTTATCAATCGAAAGGAACATTTACTCTGATACTAATTGATCATTTAATTAGGATCAAATTTAGAAATAATAGATGGGGTGAATGGTGTGTGGATAAATATGTTACTAAATTCTAAATAGACTTTTAACTTTTTCCCCCATTAGTTATTTGAAACTGAATTTATGTGTAAGAAAAAGTGATTTGTTTTATTTGATATATAAGAAACACAAAAATTCAATGAAATATGGAATTTAAAGAGTAGAAAATGATGTTTTATAAGGTTTCATTACTCCCATGAAACTTACTCATTATTTTTATTATTAAGTTTAAGTCATAGATTATCCACTATAATTTAATCACAAAATAAAAGTGTGTAGGATGGTAATATTATTTTATTATAGTTTAGAACATCATATTGGTATAATTTTTTATACTAACTCCAAAAAAAATATTTATAACTTTCAACCTTATGATGTAGATCACCACTAAGATTAAAAAGTCAATACATCTATAAAATTAGACCATATTCATCTCAAACAAGTTATTGATTACATTCAAATATTATCAAGAAATTAATGCAATTTGGTCTCTATAGACTTTATAGATTCTAGACCATATTCATAATCTATTAATTAGGCTCTCACAAAATAAAACTCCAAGGATCTAAAAGGGAAATTGATACTTTAGAAAAATTACTCTATATTTTACCTTCTGAAGATCAGGTTGTCATTACTCCATTCCCTCATAGAGATAAATTATCCACGATGATGACACCCACCCACATCAGAGGTGGGGTGTTTGTCTGCACCTTCCTCTGAGGATTGTCCCCCCTCCCCCTTCCACACTCTCAAATCCCATTCATTTCATAGATTTTCTTAATATATCAGTTTCCTCAATGGTTTCAGAAATTTCTGATGTCACACTGTAGATCTCACTTCCGAACCTAGAGTTCATTGATGCTTCTTGATTTCGGGATCCAAATCTAGTTTCTCTATTAAAATATCATAGACCATCAGTTTCTACCTTCAAGAGGATTATCTTTGTATCCTGGGTTTTGTAGGGATGCTCAATTGTGGGTATTATTAATAAGTATAATTTTATGATCTATTTTACTTCATCCGAGAACTTGAATTACACTCAGTCTAGTTTTCCTCCCATATGCTATGAGATCCATTTCTTTATTTTTAGGTGTTCATATGATTTCCGTATGAAATTAGATGCTCCCAAAATAATAGTTTGGGTACATTTCTCTAAACTTCCATTCACCTTTCAAAATTCGTCAATTTTTAATTTTCCTTGAAACCTAGTTGGGCGGTTTCTATGCTCGGATAGTATAAAGAACTCATTATGTCATTGAATCCCCCCTATATAGGTGTTTAAGTGTATGTCTCTGAGACTCTGGTAGAGTGGATTTGGATTGATTTTTAGTAATATTTTCATTGTAAAAAAAGTTGTTATGTTTTAATCTTGGACGGATTACTGTGTGTTTTGCAAGTTCATGGGGCATTAACCTCATAATTTCCATCATGGCTATAAAGAGGAACATGGGGTACCTTATTTATCAACTCAATATATGATTGGAAGTTTGAAGGTATTTATATAAATAGTGGTCATGGTGGGTAATGGTGGTCAAATTTTGGCCAATGTGATTAAAAAAGAAACAATATTCATCAATGATAACCTGAAGGTGGATGATAATTTCTACCATTTGTGGAATGATCTAGCCGATTCCAAGATTATAGTGAAAGATCGTTTAGATCCAGTTGGAATTGAGGAGTTGAGTGCTATTGATGTCTTGGAACCTATCGATAACATCTAGAATTGGGGATCCTATATATGGATTGTGAGATCTGGAAGTGGAAATTACACTGAAGTGGAATTTCATGTGACAAAAAAAGGTGGTTTGAGAGGCTGTAAGTTTTTAGAGAAATAATTTCATGGTATTGATGGTTGGATGGATGTTATGAAAGGGTCTGGTCCAAGATGTATACTTTCTTTCTTAAACCAGAGTAAATGTTTTAAGGAATGGGTTATAAAGATTTGGTTCTTGATTAAAGTGGGCCTATGCTGGAAGATTACTTCAAGAAGGGAAAACGACTAACTGTAGAAGAGTCCTTTGGTGAAGCTTCTAGATTTGAAGATAATGAAGAGGGATTCCATGACAAAGTGATTCACAAACCGAGGAGAAAAAAGGGATGGAAGATATGAAAAGACTCATGGAGATGAATTCTAGTAAAGGGGAATAAATCAAAAGTTTGGAAGGATTATGTAAGAAACCAGATTTTAATTTTATGTATGGATCTTGATTTAGGTATTTTTGAGGAAAAAATGAAGATTTTAGAAATTTTCTAAGTATACAACATGTACTCTTGAGTACACGCTATGTACCTAGTTTCCACGCATAGCCATGTACTGGTCGTGCAATAGCTGAGTACATGGCTGTGTTGACCACCTAAAGTGGGGGCCGATTGAGGCTAGTACCCGGCATTTACATTAAATGAACATGCCATGTACTTTTCTTTTTATTGGATTAATCATACCGGTTTCATTTCTCATCTCTAAAAATCCCTTCTTATGGTCTTACCTCGCAAAGAAGTGTACTGAATCCCCAAATCTTCTCTGAGCCACTGGTCCTTCATCCGTTCTCTGAATCAAACACCATCGGTTGTGTTGGAATCACATCGGTGAGTTCTTGGTTCTTCTTGAATCTCTCTTTGTGATTTCTCCTCTCTCTCAAGTTATTCAAGGATTAATTTTTTTGACCTTTTTATAGATCTACAACGTTCTAGGCCGATTCAAGGGCAGACTTTTGAGAGTGTTCATCATACAACATTAAGGTAGGTGGTTTTTTCCGTTTGGATTTTTTCCTTGATTTATATATTCCTAAGTTCTGATTACCCATGATTTAGGTATTTCATGTAAAGGAATTTAACCTTATTATCATCTAACTTATATTGATTTATAGATTAAGGATTTTAGTTGATATATTATGTTAAACTACATGTTTTGGTGACACCTTGTGGGTGCATTTCCTTTTTTGAATGTTTATGGCCATTTGGTCCAGGTTTCCTATGAGGCATACCTTGTTTCCTTACCATGCTTGTTAGGTTAGAATTGATAGCTTATTTTTTTCTTGTTAAATACCTATGTTATTCAGTTTAGCCACTTAGCCTTGTAGTAGTTGAGATTACTTTGTGCTTCTGGATATATTTTGTGTATGATTGTATTACATAGGACTGTAAGAACCTGGTGTAGTCAGACCATAGGGGGAAATGACATTGAGGGCTTCCCTAGAGTGTCTGTTATATTTACATTGTGAGACCATAGGTAGGATTTACGGTGAGTGCTCCCTCAGAGTGTCTATAATATACCGTTACGAGACCACATGGAGAATGCACGTTGAGTGCTTCCTTGGAGAGTCTATAGTTACCCATTAAAAGACTACAGGGGGAATTGATGGTGAGTTATTCCTCAGAGAGTCTTTGTTTTTTTTGGAACACTTGATCATAGGGGTTAGACTGTGTGCCACAAAAAGGGGCAATGTGATATTTTTAATGTTGATTACGACGATCCTTCCAAGACAAAGCACAAGCATGGACTCAGTCTTACTTGATTGTTAAATGGTCTTCTAAGACATCTTTTTTTCTATTAGAGAGTGGATACATAGATTAGGATAGATCCCAGGATTTCATTATTCAATAGTTTTAATAATTAATAAATATAAATGAATGTAATTGGAAACTGTAGGATTTATTACTTTTGAGTACTTCCTTGTTTATTTCTTCGTTTTTTATATTGTCTATTATATATATTCACTAATATATAGGAACAAATATTTTGGTGTTTTTCTGTTGGGATTCATCTCACACCCTATTTGGGTCATGCGTTTCAAACGAAACAGATTATATGGTTGCAGGTATAGATAAGGGTAAGCACCCATCTTCATCAGGTACTTGATTATTGTTGGAGCTAGAGAGTATGGGACCAAGATGAGGCTTGAGATGCTATTGGAGTTTACTGTTTTCTATACATTGATTTTAGTATTTTATTTCCAGAATTGTGACTTGTTTAGATGTTATCCTTGTAAAATGTGACATGCATCATTTATTTATATATGTTTTAGTTGTTTATACAATCAGTTTTCCATTTTTTACTTCTGATGTATGGTATTATTGATTCCTCTATTGTTTACTGTTTTTTTCCGCTGTGTTACTCTGCCAATGAGGGAATAGTTTCCCCACGATCACACCCAAGACCCTCGCTGCTAGTCGGCAGCTTCTGGTGTTCAAATAAATGCACTTAAGTCTATGTGACCAATTGGGTACAGGGCTCCTTTGGGCGGTACCTAGATCTGGGATGTTACAAAGTGATATCAGAGGAGTTTCTTTTCTTCTTTGTATTACTATTTGGTGCCTATAGACAGGGATATGAAAAAATAGGTAGTTGGTAATAAGTTATTCATGGGAGTAGCTGACCTTTGTACATGGAAAATCCAATTTACCTCCAATATTACAATTTCTATGGTTTTTCCATTGTTACAATTGATTTGATTTCACTATTGGGTGATCCACTTGTATTGTGCTTTTATCATTGATGTTATTGAGGTTCTATTTCTATTTCAACCCAATTAGATGAGGTTATTCTCTCTCATGCATCATATAGGAACTTGTTAAAGATCACATGTCAGACATTCTTGTCATGCCAATTATGGTGCATTATTGATTTCACGGTGATGTGATAGATGTTATGCTATATATGTATGTTTTTGTGATAGATTCCTTGATAGAATACCTACTATTTTGATTGCGTATCAGGTTTTGTAAAGTTTATTTTGGATGGAAGCCAAATTTTAGTCCCTGAGGTGTTATGGGCCCTCTTGGATCAGAATTTGGTGGATCATGTTTGAACATTAATTGAATTATGTCCAATTATGATGTGAATAAGGATGAAAAAATTTGATTCGGGAGAGTATGGGCTCTCACGATCATAATTTTTCATTCCTTGGATAAAATTTTATGTTTTTAAGGGTTCTATAAGAGTTTTAGTGGCCTAATGTCTAGAAACCCAGACAGCATCATGTGTGGTGTTATGAACACACGCCATGTATTCTTCTGTTCTTGATGAAACAACTTTTCTTAAGTACACGTCATGTACTGTTTGTACACACAGTGTAGTCCTTAACTGTGTGACTGACTGTGTGAGTAGAGACACAGGGTTGGGGATCTTGGGTAGCACACACTGTGTATTAAGAGTACATGTTGTGCCGAAGAGGCCATGTATCCAACCGTGTGGCTAACGACACGGGTGGATAAAACATAGGTTGTACACATAGTGTCTCGTTATTCCATGTTGTGTAGAGTCAACCGTGTACCTAACCGTGTGAATAATGGCACAGGTGGTTGGAACTTAGGTGGTACATGCCATGTTTAGGGTGAACACACAGTGTAGTGTTACCTAGGGGAGAACTGTGTGGTTTAGCCATGTATAAGAACTCGTGCAGGAAGAAAACTTCAAGTACATTCCATGTCAAAAGAGAAATATGTCGTGTGTAGCGGTGTTACACAACCAGTTTTGGCAGAGGCAGACACCGATGTTAAAAGATTAAGGGAACATGCCGTGTAAGGGTTATAGATGCTGTGTACCCATATTTTGTAAAACTTGATTGTTTTTCTTCTCCTGTTAATTATTGCATTTATAAGTTTTATTACTTGATAATATTAAACTCAGGTGTGCACTTGAACTTAAAAAGTCAAGCCACCGAGACGTCCTTCGGTTGTAAGCCAGATACATGGCGATAATCCGATGCCAGAAAGGATAGATCATGGAATACTAGTAGATCCTCTTGTCATGCCTGTCATGGAACCAGCTGTAATACTGGACATAGGTGCTAATGCACAGTTCCGAGAAGGCTTCATGAGGTTTATTCATACCTATGAGGGAGCACCGCATCCTGCCCTGTCTATGGTAGTGTTGACCTGGGTTTTTCAGCAGCAGCATCCACCCACTTTCTAATAGGACGGAGGACCTCAGACTATAGAGTCATGGTTAGAAGGCATGTTTTCTATCTTTGAGTATCTCAAGACACCTCTTGATAGGATGGATAAATTTGCAACCTACATGTTTTGAGATTTATCTAAGAGATGGTGGGATGTGATATCCTAGGCAGGACACTAACATGTTATGGATTGGGATGAGTTATAGTGGACCTTCTATGACTATTTCTACCCAGAGACCTTGAGGGATGACCGAACTCGATATTTCATGGGTATGAAATAGGGTACTCTTTCAATCATGGAGTATTATTCTCGCTTTATAGAGCTGCAGTGCTTCACACCCATTTCGGGGGGTGATGAGTTATTTCTGGCTAGGAAGTTTGAGGATGGTCTCATACATGACATCTGATCCTAGGTGAACATCATCAGGTTGACTTCCATACCTTCTATAGTCTACCAGGCGTTTATCAATGAGAATAATCTGAGGGAGTCTGGAGCTGTGATCCAGGGCGGTTTGGCATCTATAGTTGGTACTCCTCCGACTGATAATAGGAAGCACCGTAGGGAGTCTACGCACAGAGATCCGAGTAGATGGGATAATTATTCAGGTATCAAGTTTCTAGGCTACCAGTGTGGTAATAGTGGGAATATGAGACCTTAGTGTCTGAGAGACCTAGTTGAGTGTCGAGCTTGTGGAAAGATGGGTCATCTTCAGAGTTTTTTCTAGTTTTTCTCACCAGCAGCTAGTGATGGGAGTTCTATTATGACTCCAAGTTCAGGAAGAGAACCACCATTTTTTCATCAGTTTGGGAACAAGATTTTTGTTGGCCATTCAGGATAGGGAGGAGGTCATGGACATGGTATCCAGTCATCAGGCTTACACCTACAATAGGGTGGGTATGGTCAGGTTAGTCAGGTAGGGCAACAAGTCCACAGTACAGGTCATACTTTTATAGTGAAAAGGACCCACTAAGAGCAAGATCCCAGACCCTCTACAGTTAGAATTATAATTCTAGTTGTCTTAGTTTTATCTTCTGCACTTTTCGATATAGAGGATTCCCATAGTTTTATATTTTTTTCTCTTATGGAGAGCCTTGGGATCTGTATATTTACTTCTGAGGATGTTATGACACTAGACACTCACTTTGGGATTAGGAAGTCTAGTGTACATCAGTGTACGGAGTTCCCTCTTGAGGTTGGTGGGTTTCACTTCTTATGGGACCTCAATGTCTTATAGATGATGGGCTTCGATTCCATTCTAAGAATAGACTAGTTAGTCATTTTCTAGGCCTTTGTTGACTACTATCTCTGCAGGGTGAGTTCCACATAACTAGATGGTGGATATTTTCTACACAAGGGAGAATGGGATGTCCAGGTGAGCAGAGTTGGACCCAAGAATCATGGGTTTGGAAGAATTACATCACAAATTTCTAGTTTATATATGGATGACTAGGGGACTTCCCAGATAGACTTTCCTCCAATTTTGGATTTCTTTAGGGATGTCTTTCCAGATGACTTTTCAGGTTTACCTCTGAAGTTACGACTATATTTCTTTATTGAGCTTGTTCCAGGGGGTTCCCCGGTGTCCGTTACTCCTTATAGTATGGCTACACTAGAGTTACAGGAGCTCAGGAAGCAGTTAGAGGAGTTAGAGGAAAATGGTTTCATCTAACCCAGTACTTCTGTTTGGGGTTCTCCTATCCTTTTTGCGAAGAAGGAAGATGGTACCCTTAGAAATTTTAAGGATTATCGGAAGCTAATCCAGTTGATGGTTATGAACCGATATCCCTTGGAAAGGATTAATGATCTATTTGATCATCTTTTAGGATCCCAATTGGTCTTGATGATTGACTTGAGATCCTATTATCATCAGTTTCACATTAGACCATCAGATGTACCTCTTATAGCCTTCCGGAGTAGGTATGGTCTATACGAGTGTATGGTTATGCCATTTGGTCTCACAAACATGCTGATAGTTTTCCTGGAACTGAGGAACCAAGTTTTCCATCCGTTTTTGGATTCTTCTATGGTAGTATTTATGGAAAACATCTCGGTGTACTCACACACTCAACATGACCATGATACTTATCTTGAGATCGTTTTGAGTACAATGAGAGAGCATCAGTTATATGCTAAGATCTCAAAATGATACTTTTGGATGGACCAAATTCATTTCTTTGGTCATGTTATCTTTGAGACCGAAGTTTTAGTAGACCCAGAGAATGTGAGAGAAGTAGTTTCCTGGGAGCTGCCAAAGAATGACTTTGAGGTATGGAGTTTTCAAGGGCTGGCTGGTTACTATATGTGATTTATGTAGTACTTTTAAGGCCTAGAAGTTCCACTGAAAAGCCTGACTATGAATGGTGTGAAGTCTTGTGGACAAAATCCCATGATTCGACCTTTCAAGAGCTGAAGGGGAGGTTGACTTCAGCAACGATACTGATTTTTCCAGAGCTGGGCATGTGACACCCAGAGATTTTATGAGAAAAAATATTATTTTTAATTTCATTGATGTCTAATGTTGTACGCTACACCAAGATTAGCATGTGCTATACACAATACTATATTAGCTTGATATATACACAACACTATTTTTGGATCGTGTAACACACAATTTCAAGTTCATTTTGTAGAAATTATTCTATGCAACATTAAGTATAGATTTTGTTTAATGTATAAATGAAATAACATTTGATTATGTTATACGCAACACCAAACAGAGCTATCACTATACGCATCCCTGACTTGGCTTGCATTACACGCAATCAAGAACTTCCTCGATAGCGTGTGTAGTACGCAATACCGAGTTTCACTAAACGAGATATTATTATAATATTATTATGAACTAGCCATTATGAATAGTAATACGCACTTTTTGAAATTTTATAAATTTTATCTTTCAAAATGGACTTCATTTTTGGATTCGGAATATCGAAATTATCCTAGGTTGAATTTTTGGTATTTTTCTGAAAACTTTCAATTTTTGATGAATAGTGAAAACACTAGGTTCCTATTTAAAAACCGACTTTTTATTTAAATAATTATTTATTTTATTTAAATTTATTTTAGGTCAAAATTGATACATAATACCTATATAAGTTCAATGTAATTAATTAGAGTCATTTTATAATAATTTTTGAAATATAAAAATTTTATTGAACTTGTCACCGTCTTTTACGCACGTCCTAGGAGAATTTTGAAATTTACATAAAACTTAATTTTACCGCTTCTCTGAGTAAAAATTCGAAAATCTGAGAGACACGGTTAATATAAAGGACTAAAATGTGGTTCAATGAGATGAAAATAATTTTTGGTGAATAGTAACTTTTTGCTTTTATTTACCACAGTTAAAAGTAAATAGGGTGATTAACTGTAAAAATGATATAATAATTAACCTAACACATGTCCTAATTCTTTTGGATAAGTATAATTCGACCAAAAATAACCTTAGAAATAAAATATGACCATTTAGGTCCACTTGGATTAGATTAGGACATTAATTATTAATTTATTTAAAGAAGGGTTAAAATAGTTAAAATAAAAGTTTAATAACTAAATCATTTTTAATATAGGGTTATATATAAGATAAATTCAACTATAAATATTCATTAGAAATATAAAAAGATTTCCTACCTAATTTAATTTTATTTATAATTTTTAGACATTAAATAATTTAAGTTATTTATGACACAATGGGGATACAGTAATTACCTAAATAATGAAATATTAAAATAATTAATGTTATAAATACCCAGATAAATGTAATTTCAGACTTCTTATGAATTCCAAAAAAAATTAGGTTAATATGACATGTTATTATTGAATTAATTAACTTTTTTTGAACTAATCATGATGTTATGATTTTCACAAAAATCTATTACCAAATAGTGTCAAAATTGACATAAAATAGTTTTTAAAATAAATATTATATTATTAATTGTTATTATATTCCTACAAATCTAAGGTTCAGCCAAGATACGTATATAATTATAGGTGTATCATTAATGGACCACTTGGGGGGTCTCTTGGATGTATATGGTAATTTTACTAACTATATAATATAAAAATACAAAGTGACATGGTAAATGTCAATCTAACTAACTAAGAGTTAAAACTAAAAGATAAGGTTAATATAATGACCCAAACCTATCTAAAATATATTTATTGAGAGGATTTCGACCCATCCCCACCTTAGCTTCGAAATAAATCAGTTTTGATCTTTTAAAAACCGAATATGACCTTATTATAAAATAATATTTTAAGTTTTTTCAAAGGTACCCCTCTCCTCCCTTATAAAAGGGCACCCCTTCCCTCTTCTCTTCACACCCTTTTGAGCCTTGAAGAACAGACAAACCCTGCCCATTTCTATTTTCCACTTCCCTATCAACATTTTGGAGGTTCTGGTCTTCTAAAAAGACCAACTCTACTTCCCTAAGAGGAAGCTTAAAGGAGGTGCGTCGAAGAAGAGGTAATTTCTTCTTCCGATTCTCTCAAGTTTCTTTCTTCTTCTACATCTTCTTATTTAGTTGTCTCATTATAAAGTAATAACATCAGTATTAATTATATACTTATATGTTATTATAAATACTAAACAACCTTATTTCCCCTCTTATCCATCCTATGGAAAACGAAATCATCGCGCGTGTGTACGTACGGAATACCGTCTCTATGCCGTGGTGTAATCTGTTTTCGACCACCACCTTAATTGAATGGGTATAATGGTGTATATAAATAAATATATATGATTATTGTAAAGTGATATTTATTCTGAAATATTATACATACACTTCAATATAATTCCACGATCATGGGAATGGTATCATCGCTCGTGCGTACATACGGACTACCGTCTTCACGACGCGATGAGATTCATTCTCCATGTTAACCATTCATGAATAATTATAAAGTATATATATAATATGTAATCATGAAATATATGACATAATAATGATATTGGATTTATGTATATATATATGTATTTCATCTACTTAATTCCATTCAATTCAATAAGGAAACGAAAACAGCGTTCATGCGTACGAACGACCTACTATCTCCATGAACGGTGTATTTCATTTCATTTATCTATCTATTATATATATAAAAATACTGAATATATATGTTATATAAATCATGATTTACATTCTAGAAGTAATTAAATCATTATATAATTAATAATAATATCAATAACACAAGTCCAAACACGTACGATAAATAAAAGGATTTTACCCAAAATGTTGCTTTAACATGGAATTTACTAAAGAACGGGTAATATAAAGTCATATGTGAACCGTATATGATATCATAACAATAAATATAATTATTTAATAATTCAATTACATTATTTAAATCATTATACAGGAGGTTTGGATACGTACAAAGCATATCGAACCTAAGGTAAGGGATAACTTTTCCAATCACGTTCTTATCCGAGATTATTTATTCGTAAGTATACACTGGGGTTATTGTTATCATACATGTCCATGTTTCCTAAAAATGGTTTCATGTATGTTTAAATTCATTTTTAACCATTTTTGAATTTTAATACATTGTATGTAAGGAATCTTTCTTTTTTTTACCATACGAGATACTTTTTGACTTTTCTGACTAAAGTACAAGGAGAATGTTATTTTTAACTTATACGGCGTGAACGGATTTTTATGGTTTCTTAACGCCTCATTTTCATGAAGCTTCCTATACAATATTTCATGATTATTTTCAACAAAACCCTTTTCTTTTAAAATTTCATGGAATTTTGTGAAAATAAAATGATTTTCAAGAAGAAAGGATATTTTCCTCAAGATTTCATTTCAAGTGTTTTATCAAAAATATTTTCCATCTAAAATGACATTATTTAATATATTTCTGTTTCAAGTATAATGTCTCAATTATTTACATGGTTTGATTCTTTTTATGATGAAATTATATCCATTTTTTATAAATGGATTATGTTATGATGACATGATGTTTAAGAATCCCATTCTACATGGGTTATGCTATGATGTATGATTTAGGATTTTGTGGCACACGAAAGAATGATTTCATTATGAGATGGGTGGGACCTATATCTCCATCCAATTAATTGGGTAAATATTTATATCTCATGAGATAGATATGGCTGGAATGGTAAGTTAATCTGGTTCAGTAATACAGGACTGGAACGAGGAGTGAAATCGATTTAGAAAGGGACATTGTCCACTAAGATGGTCTTTGCAGTAATGCATTGGCTACTATGGAAATCATATCATGTTCTTAATGGTTTCCATAATGACTTGTTTTATTCCCATGCTATTTTATCATGATTAATGTTTCTTTATGATCTATGCCTTATGCACTGCCATGTTTTATGTCATTGCCCAAGATTTTTATGTTTAAACATTATGTTCATGTTTTTAAGTTCAAATGTATATGATTTGTTTTATTTTATCCATGATTACCCTTACTGAGCATTTGAGATCACTATTTATATGTTTTCTTTTCCCCAAGATTTAAAGAAAGGTATTAGGTAAAAAACCAAAAGGGGAAGATCTTTATGGGGATGTTGAAGATCTTTCACCACGGTTAGAAGATTACGTTCTGAGTTTCCAAAGACACTAAACTATTACGGTCCTTGTGTGTCTATTTTTGTTATGTATTAAGTATTTCGCAAAAGTAATGTAATGTCCATGTATGCCAAGCTTTGGGTCTCTACAGTTGGTATCAGAGGAAAGGTTTAGTTAACCTTTGGAAACTAGGATGTGAAAACATTAGTGAAATCCCTAGAGATATTTCTAATGTATATCTAGGGATGTATCTAAGGTTAGGTATAAGTATAGGTTACAGTCCTAGAATTGTGATAATGATCATGAATAAAATAGGATTAAACCAATGATGTTAGAGATTTAAAGTACTCCCCTTGATTATGTTGCTTTCCTAGAATGATTTTTTCCTCTCACACTATTCTTTTTGGGTTTTAGAAAATGGCTGGAAATCCGAATATTCATGTTAATGGATGAAATGATGGACAATGGAATGATATTATTCATGATCAAGCAAATGAAATGGGATTTGGAAGGCGAAACATCGTTATTATGCCTAATCAGAAATCTCATAATATGATCAATAATTTCAACTTTGGTAAGTTTCCTGACTCAGTTAATAAGAGAAATAAGGAGTTTCATGGTGATCATAGAGGAAAGAAAGTTCAATTTCCCTCATGTAAATCATGTGGGAAGAGGCATCATGGAGAATGTTTAAAAGGATCTGGAAGATGCTTTGGGTGTGTAAAAGAGGGACACAAAGCTAGTAATTGTAAAGGAAAAGGTTCAGTTAACACCGTGGACAAAGATAATGGTATTGATAAGACATCAACAATGGTTAAGTGTTTTAAATGTGGAATGTATGGTAATTATGCAAACCAATTCCCTAAGGGAAAATCACATAAAGAGAATCAGCATGGTCATATGGGTAGTATTTATGTAGATGATGATGAAGAGACTACAAATGATATATGAGATGAAAGAAATGATGAAGCTCAGTCAGTGGTTTAAGAAGGTAGTTTAATGATTGTATGTTTATCAAGAGTAATGTATGGTACTATTGAATAAAGAAAAATCTAAGGATTGTTACACTGTTTCCTTTGCTTGAGTTTTGAAAGTATATGTTGAATGATACCAGTAACCAAGAAAGGTTATTTAGATATTTTTCGAAAGCACCTAATATGCGCCTAATGAAGGGATAAGGAGAAAATAATATGTATGATAGCATTCAGGAGCTCATGACTGATATAAGGACAAAGTGATATCATGGTTTTAGTATATTGAAATTTTGGGATTCGGGTATGTGGAAAGTGTTAACTTTTGACAACATTAATGTTTTCAATATGGTTTAATGGGTATTAATTTTTCAATAGAATACATGATTAAGGTATTCACTTGTTTGTAATGAAATCATCAAGATATATCTTGTGATATATGAGCGATAAATGATGGTATTCACATGCTTGTTATATGACCTTTTTAGTAATCGTTCTATTTATAATATGAGTTTGGAAAGATGTATTTTTGATAAGCCTAAAGATTGGAATGGATTATGTTGAACATAAGTTAGTATTGTTTATGGCTAGAATTTTTTTTCGATATTATTGATGGCATGTTATAATAATGTAGTTTTAGAAAAAGGACAACCTACAGGATGGGCGACAACCTGTCGCGTCGGACAATGATGCGGGAATCGAACTCACAACCGAAGTGCGAGAGGCCTTTATCGCCTACCACTGGCCTACAGGAAGTCTCTGGTTAGTAGAAACTAGTTTTATTTTATTAAGCGGTATGATAGATGAAGTATAAGTCCATTTTATGAACTATATACGATTAATCTCACCATAGATAGACTTATGTATATAACTTTTTCTAACCTTATGTTTGAGATAGATTGAATGACCTATCATTATATCGCATGATCTGCTAACACTTAACGGAAGACAAATTCAAATTCATTTCTTTAAGAGATAAAGTGGAAATTATTCAAGGCACAAACAAAAGTGAGATTTTACCAAAATCAAGTAATTATTTCTTTTAATTTATCAACATTAGGGAAATGATCTTGAAAACCAAAAATGTTGTCCTAGTGCTCTTATATCTGATGAATCAGATGGTACCTTAGAACATTGCAAATTTATGGCTTTGTGATTGTTGGCTTTTTCATAGCCATTTTCTCTACCACTCTCCAACAGACCTTGATGGATAGATTTCTCTTCCATATCCATATTTTCACCTATGTTCTCTTATGTGGAAACCTAGTGATGAGTTAATTTGGGTAACCGTTATGTTTCATACTCAAATTTTTAAAATTAAGTTTTACTATTCCTTTTTATGATGTGGGTTTCTATGAAGAAAACTTTCATGTAGTAAACCATTTATAACCCTGACAAATTTCGAGGGTGAAATTCATTTTAAGGGGGGTAGAATGTGACACCCCAAGATTTTATGAGAAAAATTATTATTTTTAATTTCTTTGATGTCTAGTGGTTTACGCTACATCAAGATTAGCATGTGCTATACACAACACTGTATTAGCTTGATCTATACACAACACTATTTTTGGATCATGTTACACACAATTTCAAGTTCGTTTTGTAGAAATTATTCTATGAAACATTAAGTATAGATTTTGTTTAATGTATAAATGAAATAAGTTTTGATTATGTTATACGCAACAGCAAATAGAGCTTTCACTATATGCAGCCCTTAATTGGCTTGCATTACACGCAATCAAGAACTTCCTCGATAGCTTGTGTAGTACGCAATACTGAGTTTCACTAAATGAGATATTATTATAATATTATTATGAACTAGCCATTATGAATAGTAATACCCACTTTTTGAAATTTTATAAATTTTATCTTTCAAAATGGACTTCATTTTTGGATTCAGAATATCGAAATTAGACTAGGGTGAATTTTTGGTATTTTTCTGAAAACTTTCAATTTTTGATGAATAGTGAAAACACTGGGTTACTATTTAAAAACCGACTTTTTATTTAAATAATTATTTATTTTATTTAAATTTATTTTAGGTAAAAATTGATACATAATACCTATATAAGTTCAATTTAATTAATTGGAGTCATTTTATAATAATTTTAGATATATAAAAATTTTATTGAACTTTTCACCGTCTTTTACCCACCTCCTATGAGAATTTAGAAATTTACATAAAACTTAATTTTACCGCTTCTGTGAGTGGAATTTAAAAAATACAAGAGATATGGTTAATATAAAGGACTAAAATGTGGTTCAATGAGTTGAAAATCATTTTTGGTGAATAGTAACTTTTACTTTTATTTACCACGGTTAAAAGTAAATAGAGTGATTAATGGTAAAAATGATATTATTATTACCCTAACACATGTCCTAATTCTATTGGATAAGTATAATTCGACCAAAAAAACCTTATAAATAAAATATGACCATTTAGGTCCACTTGGATTAGATTAGGACATTTATTATTAATTTATTTAAAGAAGGGTTAAAATAGTTAAAATCAAAGTTTAATAACTAAATCATTTTTAATATAGGGTTATACATAAGATAAATTCAACTATAAATATTCATTATAAAGATAAAACGATTTCCTACCTAATGGTATTTTATTTATAATTTTTATACATTAAATAATTTATGTTATTTATGACACAATGGTGATTCATTAATTACCTAAATAATGAAATATTAAAATAATTGATGTTATAAATACCCAAATAAATTTAATTAGAGACTTCTTATGAATTAAAAAAAATTCTAGATTAATATGAAATTTTATTATTGAATTAATTAACTTTTTTTAAACTAATAATGCTATTAGGAGTTTCACAAAAATCCATTACCAAATAGTGTCAAAATTGACCTAAAATAGTTTTTTAAAACAATATTATATTATTAATTGTTATTATATTCCTAAAAATCTAAGGTTAGGACAAGATACTTATATCATGATATGTTTGTCATTAATGGACCACTTGGGGTTCTCTTGGATGTATATGGTAAGTTTATTAGCTATATAATATAAAAATACAAAGTGACATGGTAAATGTCAATATAACTAACTAAGAGTTAAAACTAAAAGATAAGGTTCATATAATGACCAAAACCTGTCTAAAATCTATTGGTTGAGAGGATTTAGACCCATCCCCACCTTATATTAGAAATAAATTAATTCAGAGCTATTAAAACCTGAATATGACTTTATTATAAAATAATATTTTATGTTTTTCCAAAGGTGCCCCTCTCCTCCCTTATAAAAAGGGCACCCCTTCCCTCTTCTCTTCACACCCTTTTGAGCCTTGAAGCTCAGCCAACCCCTTCCCATTTCTCTTCTAAACTTCCCTATCGACATTCTTGAGGTTCTTTTCTTATCAAAAGACCAACTCTACTTCCTTAAGAGGAATCCTAAAGGAGGTGCGTCGAAGAAGAGGTAATCTCTTCTTCTGATTCTCTCAAGTTTCTTTCTTCTTCTACTTCTTCATATTTAGTTGTCTCATTATAAAGTAATAAAATAAGTATTATTTATATACTGATATGTTATTATAAATATGAAACAACCTTATTTCACCTTCTATTCCTCCTACGGAAAACGAAATCACCGCGTGTGCGTACGTACGGAATACCGTCTCCACGCCGTGGTGTAATCTGTTTTCGACCACCACCTTACTTGGATGGGTATAATGGTGTAAATAAATAACTATATATTATTATTTTAAAGTGATATTAATTCTAAAATATTATACATACACTTCAATATAATTCCACAATCATGGGAATGGTATCATCGCTCATGTGTACGTACAGACTACCGTCTCCACGACGCGATGAGATTCATTCTCCATGTTAACCATTAATGAATGATTATAAAGTATATATATAATAAGTAATCATGAAATATATGACATAATAATGATACTAGATTTATGTATATATATATGTATGTCATCTACTTAATTCCATTCAATTCAATAAGGAAACGAAAACAACGTTCATGCGTACGTACGGCCTACCGTCTCCATGAACGGTGTATTTCATTTCATTTATCTATCTATTATATATATATATATAAATACTGAATATATATGTTATATAAATCATGATTTACATTCTGGAAGTAAGTAAATCATGATATAAGTAATAATAATATCAAGAACACAAGTCCAAACACGTACGATAAATAAAAGGATTTTACCCAAAACGCTGCTTTAACATGGAATTTACTAAAGAACGGGTAATATAAAGTCATATGTGAACCGTATATGATATCATAACAATAAATATGATTCTTTAATAAGTAAATGACATTATTTAAATCATTATACAGGAGTTTCAGATACATATGAAGCATATCAGACCTAAGGTAAGGGAGAACTTTTCCAATCTCGTTCTTATCCGAGATTGTTTATTCGTAAGTATTTACTGGGGTTATTATTATCATCCATGTCCATGTTTCCTAAAAATGGTTTCATGCATGTTTAAATTTATTTTTAACCATTTTTGACTTTTACTACATGGTATGTAAGAAATATTTCTTTTTTTCCATATGAGGTACTTTTTGACTTTTCCGACTAAAGTATGAGGAAAATGTTATTTTTAACTTATACTGCATGAATGAATTTTTACGGTTTCATAACGCCTCATTTTCATGAAGCTTACGATACAATATTGCATGATTATTTTCAAAAAAACCCTTTTCTTTTAAAATTTCATGGTATTTTGTGAAAAGAAAATGATTTTGAGGAAGAAAGGATATTTTCATCAAGATTTCATTTCAAGTGTTTTATCAAAAATATTTTCCATCTAAAATGACATTATTAAATATGTTTAGGTTTCAAGTATAATGTCTCCATTATTTACATGGTTTGATTCTTCTTATGATGAAATGATATCCATTTTTTTATATATGGATTAAGTTATGATGTCATGATGTTTAAGAATCCCATTCGATTATATGGGTTATGCTATGATGTATGATTTATGATTTTGTGGCACACGAAAGAATGATCTCATTATGAGATGGGTGGGACCTATAACTCCCTCTAAAGCATTGGGTAAAGATTTATATCTCATGATATAGACATGGATGGAACGGTAAGTTAATCTGGTTCAGTAATATAGGACTGGAATGAAGAGTGAACTCGATTCAGAAAGGGACTTTGTCCACTAAGATGGTCTTGGCAGCAATGCCTTGGATACTATGGAAATCATATCATGTGCTTAATGGTTTCCACAATCACATGTTTTATTCCCATTCTATTTTATCATGATTGGTGTTTCTTTATGATCTATGCCTTATGTACTTCCATGTTTTATGTCATTGCCCAAGATTTTGATGTTTAAACATTATGTTCATGTTTTTAAGTTCAAATGTATATGATTTGTTTTATTTTATCCATGCTTACCCTTACTGAGCATTTGAGCTCGCCCTTTATAGGTTTTCTTTTCCCCAGGATTTAAAGAAAGGTTTTAGGTAAGAAACCCAAAAGGTGAATATCTTTATGGGAGATGTTAAAGATCTTTCACCACGATTAGAAGATTACGTTCCGAGTATCCAAAGACACTAAACTATTACGGTCCTTGTGTGTCTGTTTTTGTTATGTATTAAGTATTCCGCAAAAGTAATTTAATGTCCATGTACGCCAAGATTTGTGTCTCTACAGGGAAGGAGTTACACCATTTACTACAATGCATTAGGTATCGAGCTGTGAGTAGTTCTTATGTTCGGGTAAGTAGTCATTGTGTACGGGTCTCAGCAGTTGAGTCCACATGAGAGGAATTACCAGACACATGATATTGAGTTATCTACAGTTTTTCATGCTTTTCAATATTGGAGACATTGTCTTTTGGGAGATAACATTGTGGTTTTAATTGAATAAAAAAGTCTCAAGTATATCTTTACTCAACATTATCACAATTTGAGACAGCAAAGGTGGGTTGAGTACCTTAAATCTTTTGACTTTGAGATTTCCTATATGCCTGGGAAAGGAAACACAGTGGCTGATGCATTGAGAAGGAGGACTTAGATACAAATAGTTTAGGTTTACAATAGTGAGTGTCAGCTTATGGCTTCATTCTTTGAGATTCATTTGGAGGGGCACAAGACAAGGGAAGACGTTTCTTTCTTCTTTAGTTATTACCTCTACCCTTCTAGATTGAGTGAGAATGAGGAAACTATCAGATTCTGAAGGCCTATTCCTGTGGGAGAGTGTGTCAGGAGAGGACCCTACTCCTGGGTGGACCATAGGCGAGGATGAGATCTTGCATTTTCATGGACGCGTATGGGTGTCAGCATACATACGTGAGGTGCTGATGTGGGATTTTCATTCGTTGGTTTGGGAAGTTCATCCTGGTGTCACCAAGATGTATTCAGATTTACACTATCAGTATTGATGGCTAGGTATGAAGATAGATGTTTTTGGTTTGGTTATGAGATGTTCCAGATGTCAGTAGGTGAAGTAGGAGCATTAGTGACCAACATATCTTTTACAACAATTAACCATTCCTAAGTGGAAGTGGAATGATGTTGCGATGGATTTCATGACAGGTTTACCGAGGTCTCATAGAGGGAATGATGCAGTTTGGGTTGTCATTGATAGACTCAAGAAGGTTTCACACTTCTTACCAATCAAAGAGACCTTCAGTGTTGATGATATAGGAAGGTTTTACATCATAGAGATTGTACATTTTCATGGGGTTCTGCACTCTATATTTTCTAACAGGGATGCCTGGTTTACTTCTCTTGTCTAGAAGGGACTATAGAGGTCTTTGGGTACATAAGTATTTTTTTAGTATAGCTTACCATCCCCAGACAAATGGTATGTCTGAGTGCATGATTTAGGTTTTGGAGGATATGCTGCAAGCATACAACCAAGATTTAGGGGGCTCTTGGGAGAGATATATACCCCTAGGGGAGTTTTCCTACAATAATAGTTTTCAGGAAACGATTCAGATGCCACCTTATAAGGCTTTGTATGGTAGGTCATGCTGATCACCCCTATGTTAACTGGAGGCCAGAGAGGCAGCTATGTTGGGACCTCATCTAGTCCAAGAGACTACTGAGTAGGTGGAGTTGATTTGGAAGAGGATGTCTAATACAAAACCTCGACAGAAATCTTATGATGATCAATAGAGACAACCACTGGAGTTCGAGGTCAGAGATCATGTTTTCTTGCATGTCACACCAAGGTTGGGACACATGAGTATTAGAACATAGGGAAATATTTCCCCAAGATAAGTTAGGCCATTTGAGGTTTTGGAGAGAGTCAGTCTTGTTGCCTATCGATTGAAATTACCTCAGAGGTATCGATCTATGCACGACGTCTTCCATGCTTCTCAGCTACAAATTTACTTTACAGACTTGTCTCACATTTTTCAACCCGAGGAGTTTGAGTTGGAGGTGGTTTAATCCTTCAAAGAGCACATTATATGGATTTTGGATTTCAGTACGAAGGTTCTTCATAGCCAGTATATTCCTATGGTACGGGTTCTATGGAAGCATGGGCGTGTACAAGACGAGACTCGGGAGAGGGAGGTCGACATGCGATCATAGTGTCCAGAGTTGTTTGAAGATTATTCTTCACCACCCTTGGAAGGGAAATTCAAGGAAAAATTACTTTAAGGAGTGAAGTTTGTAAGAACCTGGATCTTCAATTTAGGTATGGATATTGATTTCGGGTGTTCTTAAGGAAAAAAGAAGATTTTTGGAAATTTTCAATGTACACGTCATGTACTCTTGAGTACACACTGTATACCTGGTTTCCATGTATAACCATGTATTGGTCATGTAACAGCTGAGTACATGGCCGTGTGGACCGCCTAAAGCGGGGAACAGTTGAGGCTAGTAAATGGAATGTACATTAAATGAAAATGTTGTGTACATTTCCTTTTATTGGATAAATCATACTGGTGTCACGTTTTGTCTCCATAATTCCCTTCTTCTGGATGTGCCTTGCAACAGAGTGTATAGAATCACCAAATCTTCTCTGATCCACCAATCTGTCATCCATTCTTAGAATAAAAAACTATCGGTTTCGTTGGAATCACCTCGGTGAGTTTTTGGTTCTTATTGAATCTCCCTTCATGATTTCTCCTCTCTATAAAGTTATCCAAGTTTGAAAGTTTTTGACCTTCTTATAGATCTATGACATTCTAGGCTGATTCAAGGTTCGACGTTCGAGAGTGATCATTGTACGAAATCGTGGTAGGTGGTTTGTTTCCTTTCGGAGTTTTTATTTGAGTTATATATGCCTAAGTGTCGATTACCTATGATTCGGATATTTCGTGTTAAAGAATTTAACCTTGTTATTATATGCCTTAGATTGATTGATAGATTAAGGGTTTTTATTGATATATTATGATAAACATCATGTTTAGGGGACACCTTAGGGGTGCATTTCCTTATTTGAATGTTTATGGCCATTTGGTCCAGGTTTCCTATGAGGCAGACATTGTTTCCTTTCCTTTCTTGTTAGGTTTGAATTGATTGCTTATTGCTGATTGTTAGATGCATGTGTTAAGAATTGTAGCTACTTAACCTTGTTGTAGTTGAGATTACATTGGGCTAATGGATATCGTTTGATTACAATTGTATTATACAGGTTTGTGAGAACTAGTGTAGTTAGACCTTAGGGGGAATTGACATTGAGGGATTCCCCAGAGTGTCTATTATATTTAACTTGCGAGACCATAGGGGAGATTGATGGTGAGTGCTCCATCAAAGTGTATATAGTATACTGTTACGAGACCACAGGAGGAATGGACATTGAGTACTTCCTTAGGTAGTCTGTAGTTATTCATCAAAAGACCAAAGTGGTAATTAATAGTGAGTGATTCCTCAAAGAGTCTTTGTTTTTTATGGAACACTTGATCATAGGGGTTAGACTATGTGATCCACCCAGAGGGTCAATTTGATATTTTGAAAGTTGATTGTAACGAGTCTTCCATGCTAAAGAATAAGCTTGGAATCGGTCTTACTTGATTGTTAGATGGTCTTCTAAGACATCTATTTTTCTATTACATAGGGGATACAGAGATTAGGCTAGATCCCGATATTTTATTATTCAATGGTTTGAATAATTAATAAATATAAATGAATGTAATTGGAAAATGTATAATGGTTTACTTTTGAGTACTTCCCTGTTTATTGCTTCATTTTTCATATTTCCTGCTATATAAATTCACTAACAGTTAGGAACAAATCATTTGGTGGTTTCCTACTGGGATTCATCTCACACCCTATTTGGTTCATGCTTTTCGACCCAAACAGATTATATAGTTACTGGTATATATAAGGACAAGTGCCATTATTCATTAGGTACATGATTTCTGTTTGAGCTAGAGAGCATTGGACCAAGCTGAGGCTTGCGATGCTGTTGGACTTTACTATTTTCAGCACTTTGGTTTCAGTATTGTATTTCCAGCTTTGTGACTTGTGTAGAAGCTTTCCTAGTTACATGTGACATGAATCATTTATTTATATATGATGTAGATGTTTATGCAATCAATTTTCCACTATTTACTTATGTTGTATGGTATTACTGCTTCCACTACTGTTTACTGTTTGTTTCCACTATGTTACTCTTCCAATGAGGGTATATTTTCCCCACTATCAAACCCAAGGCCCTTGCTTCTAGCCGACAGCATCTGGCATTCGGGGAAATGTGCTTGAGGATATGTGACCAACTAGGTACGGTGCACCTTTGTGTGGCACATGGATCCTAGATGTTATAGATTATTCTTACCTTCCCAATCCCACAGAGACATGATTTATCACAAGGTTGAGGACTAAGGAGATAGAATGTTTCTTCACTTCCATTGAGCCAGAATCTGACGTTGCAATCTCTAAGGTTCAAGAAAATTCATGTTGTGTTATGGGGGACCATATCCAGATACAGGGTGACCCTCTAATGGTATATATTGACAAGCGTGATGTTATACATGGGATGGACAATCAGTTACAATAAGTAGGTAAGAATATTTATCACAAGGGAATAACATGGGAGATTTCCATCTACTTATATGAATAAATGTTAAAGGTATCCTTCCCAATTAAGTCCCCTATAGAGGCTACAGACCAGTTGTCTAAGAGATTGATTCTAGTGGACACAAATAAAGAGCAGTGTGATTGGATCAATAGGAATGACCTTATTATAATAACGGGATTCAATTAAAGGAAGATATTCGTGGATGAGTTCATTTAAATGTGTGGACAATATAGATTATTGGTTCGAATACTTGATCAAAGACAACCTAGATACAAATTTAAATGTTCATAAATGGAAATTACATAGGGATAATTCTTATAATAGGCTCAAACATGATTTTAATGTTTTATCCACATCTTATAGTTCATGACTTTTTGTGATTTCACTTTGTAAGGTTTCTCACTTTATCTTAAAAAGTGTGTGAAAATAATAAAACGTAATTATATATTAGTATATATGTTTCCATTCCAATAAAATTTATTATTATTATTTATCACTACCTTAATTATACTAAGAATCATAGGAATTTATATGTTAAGAAGTTTCTTCTCCTCATACTTCATAGCCTTTCTATTTCTTCTTTGACACCTATAGGATGTTCTACTTAAAATAGTATCATTTTCTGTATTATTTATTTCTCAGACCAACTCATAATATCTCAAGGAGAGATATTTTATGCTCATAAGAATATAGGTTCTCAATTTTTTCCTTTTAATTGTACAATGGTTTCTACAATGATTCATCAAACACACCATCCATATCTTTTTTAGATTTTTATATATAATTAGATCACATATTTTTTACATATAAAATATCAATGAAATCAACATTGATAATCCTCCTCTAAAATTTATAAAATTATTCATGTGGGATAGTATCCTCCATCACTATATTCTATTTTCCCCCAACTATACTTAACATATGAAATTAGATGACAATCCATAGTTTTTTTTTTAATTTTTTCTTAGATAAAAAATTAAATCAATTTTGACTTTCATCAAACTAGATTATTATTTTTTATTCCCAAAGGTACCTCTGAAAAATATAATTATACAATCATCACTATGATATAAATATAAAAAATCAAGAGTTTTGAAATGGTTCAATCTTAATAGAATGAGATAATCAAAGAAAACTAGTACATGCATTAGCTTAAGCCTATACACCTAAAATAGAATTTTAGCTCAATCATATTCATCTCTATATAAATTAAAAAATAAATTTTATAGTTAATCTATTTCATTAGGCTGTAATATTTTTCAAATTTTATATGTAGATTTATTAATTTTGAATTTCACCATCTATTTTCATAGAATTTCCTCACATATTTTATCATCTATTCCACAACCCCAATGTCCGGTTTCTCAGTTATTTATCTTAAAACAGAAATCATTTTTAGATAATTATAAATTGAAATAAAATACAAATTTCAATAGATTTATGTTCCACGATCTCCTTTAATTATTAAAAAATATTAATTTCTAAATATTTCCATTCAAAAATCATAGACTTCATAAAATATTGATCTTCTCATGCTATCTAAATTTACCTTGCTCAAAGAAAGTCTCAGATCATGGATCAATATAGCTTCATGGTGCTCTGAAACATAAATTGCAACTCTAACATCGTATGATTTAATATTCCTTCATAATATACCATTCTAAAGATCAAAGTTTTTCATTCAATATATTTCAATGTGCTGGACCCATACGGGAATCATGATTAGTCATATTCAACAACTAACTCACATGCAACATCAGGTGACTAATATTCTTGTTTAGATCAATCATATACAAGTCTAGATGACTCGTAAAAAACATGAATGACTAATACAATATTTCCAATGAATCTTATGCACCTAAATTGAAATTTTAATTTCAATCTGAAATATCATTATATGAGTGAATAAATCATAGTTTGATTTAAAATAACTCATATATTGATTTCAGACATTAATTCTATAAATAAATGAATCATATAGGACATTGGTATGTGACAGATAATAAAATTTTCATTACTTTTATTTGAAAACTATGCATAGTTATAATGACTCATACATTTATAAAATAACTCTTATGTTCTATATTTTTTCTGATAGGATGTCTCATATGTTCAGTGACAATTTATCCAAATTTTAACCTCAACTCCCAATTCAATAAATCAATAATTAATCTTAGTTCAACTTTATTCCATTTCATCCCTTTTAAAATATTCTCAATATATCTTTAAGAATTTATCTAACCTTATTAAACATTATAAGAACCATTCCCATGGTCTTATACCATATTTAATACTTAATTTAGATCATTTCATATACTTGTCTATCTTTCTTATTCCAAAAAACTATATTAGATTCGAAAAAACAAACTCTAATTCATTTTAATCACTAATTTCAATTGCTTTTATGTTTATTAATACATTGATGGATTGTAAATAATTTATAATAAACTCTTTTCAAACATTAAACCTATTTTAATATTTATAAATACTGATATAAAATGTTTCCATAATCTAGTTCTATAACTAGTTTCTTCCAACTTCTATGTAATTTTTTATAGATAGTGTTAAAACTTATTAACACTTTTCTTTGTTATGAGGATCATCTTAGATAATAATAAAAGGTTGTTATCTATAATATGTGTAGCATGGTTTTTAATGGATGTAGAAATAACCCCATTCTATTTCCATCATAATAATTTGAATTCTATTCCATATTCCATAGTATGAAGTTTTTATCTTTTTTAGCATCACATCATGGAAATCACCATAATCTTATTTATTGGATGGATTATTCATCCATCAACCATATATAACACACATATAATTTTATATAGAAACTACATTGAAAATTATTACAACTATAATCAAACAGTTACTTTAAAAATGAAAGGAATGTATTCCTTATCGAGAAAAATAGGAATGGAAAGGAAAAAAACAAAAATACAAATTTAAATTATATAGAACCTCTGAAATTCAATTCTAAGAGGTCAAAGGTAAAGGTAAAATATTTATAAGAAGATATCAGGTATTTTACCTATGAAAATAATGGATATTGGAAGAACTATTTTTCATTATTGATAATTAAAGGTTGATCTTCATGTGCCTTTCCAATCAAATTCAATCTCTTTATTTATATAAATTCAGTTTTTGATATTGATTGTGGTACTAGAATATATATATATATATATATATATATATAAGAATGAAGTAGATTATGATATATTACCATGTATAATGTGTATTTTTGAGTTAATAATAAAGGAAGGTTAGTTTCACTGGATAGTGGACACTACGATCCCACATTTCAAAAAGGATCAATTTTAGTTTTGAATAATTATTATTATATGTGTAGTGTAAAAAGACATAATATATGTGTCCCATTTATAAATTTATATATTTATATTCATGTTTAAAAATATGATTTACTACTATTAAAAAGATATCATATGTCATTGGATGAAATATTTGAATAATAGTATTATATAGAATAATATGGAAATCAATTTTTAGAAATCCATAATTAATCAAGTTCACATGATTCATATCACACTCATTTATGGAATCACCAACTCATTGAAATAAATTAGAAGTGATTAAAAATCTATATCATTAAGTATATTTAAATTGTTTTAAACTAAAAACACTTGATATATTTCACACTTTTTCCAAATAAATATATCCAAATAACCATTTAGTTAAAATGATGGAAGGGACATAGAGATTATATAATTAATTTAAAAAGTTGTGTGTGAACCTTTTTTGTTGATGTTTTAGGTGAATCCTCTTTTTATATAGTATTTACTAGTTTATTTAGTAAACATATATATTTCTACTAAATTTAGTGGAATTTAGACGCATTTGAAAAATTTAAGGAATAAAATAAATAGTTATTGAATCTTCTTTGTAGGAAGGTAAAGAAACTCTACTAAATTCATAATGGGGAATATCAAAACAAATATTTTATAAATTATATAAGGGAGTATGGGATACCATCTTAACTCACTCCTTATACACCACAATTTAATGGTGTTAGTGAAAGTATGAGTTACACCTTGTTAGAAATGTTCAGATCTATGTTGAATCATGAGAGTATTCCCTTATAGATTTGGGGATAAACATTATTGACTACATCACACATACTAAATTGAGTATAAACTAAATAAGTAAATGTAATACAATATGAGTTCATGTATTGGAAGAAATTGTTCATCACATTTACATGACTAAGGATTAAAATAATTTTTCAAGGTTATCTATGCTAATAAATCTCCACCTAGAGGAACTACATATATCTTTAGAGGATATTAAGGAAATTATATGTAATTATCTATAAAAAACCTAATAATTTTAATAATGTTGAGACATGTAATGTTCTTTGAGAAGAATCACATATCCAAACTACGTAGTTTGAGTAAGGTTGAATTCGATTAAGTCAAGTCTCAAGATATAAAGAACTAGAACAGTAAAAAATTACAAAAATACCAATAAATTTTTTAAAGATGAAATTATTATATAGTAGAACCACTTTTGTTAGATAACTATAGATATATGGCATTCTATTCAATGAGTGAGGTGATACATTTTTATTTGAAGATAATAAACCTATATCCAGTAAGGAGGAGGTATACTTATAATAAGTTACAAAGTATAAATAATACATGAATTATAAAATGTAATCCATGTGTCAAAACTAACTATATAATTCGGTAGATGTTATTTTTTTTTTGTAAATCAAGTTCGGTGAAAATGAGTATTTAATAAGAATCTATAAATAGATGGTAAATTCATTAATAATATAGGATATCTACTTTCTAATGTGTTAAGGTAATTTCAACATATAAATTAGTATGAAACATGTTCACCTATCACTATGCTAAAATGCATCATAATTTTATTAACTATAATGTCTTACCATGATTTTGAATTTTTGAAAATGAATGTCAAGATGATATTCACTAGTATGACAATTTTAGAAGATGTTTATATGAAACAACTAGAGGGGTTTGTGACTCTGAAAATTACAATAATCCATGAATATAGTAGAGATCCATTTATTGGTTGAGGCATTCATGAAGATAATAGTATTTTTTTTATTGAATCCCTAAGAGAATTTGGTTTTCTGAATAATAAATTTTTTCCATGTCTCTAAAAGTGGTTTAGTGGGAGGGAAATTATTCTCCATATTATATATATTAATGATATAATATCAATATGAAACAAGATACTAGTATTACATTCAGCTCATATACTATTAAACAAATTCTTCTCAATAAAAGACATATGTTAAGCAACCTATGTTCTTGGGATCATAATTTAGCTTGACATATCTTGGTGGATATATAGAGTAAGTCGTGGTATAAAAATAGACAAGGTAGTGAAGAGAATATATATATAGTATTCCAATGGGGGATTTTTTACATTGTCACATGGTATATATATCTCATATAAAATGTGTCTAATGAGAAAAGAGAGGGGATACATAAGATCCCTTACTCATATAAGGTAGGTTATATCATATATGTTATGTTATATACTATCTCTGATGTTTCACATGCCATGATTAGGGTAGGAAGATAGAAATTAGACTCATGTGAAATAAACTAGATAATTATATAGAATTAATAAATTAAAGATTGTTTATAAAGGACATATTCTTAGTTTATAGAGAAAATGAGAAACCTATCATCAGGTAATACAGAGATGAAAATTTCATACATACTATAATTATCTAAAATAACAATAGGGATATGTTTTGTTTCATTATTTATGAGATTTGAGATAAAATTTCTATTAGAATATAGAGGTCGCCAATACTATAGAAAATTTTGAGTATATAGTGTCGTCTAATAAACCTAAAGAAACAATTTCGATATGAAACATCATCCAAAAGTTGGATGTGGTGTTGGGTATTAATTATCTTATCACCCTATATTGTGATAATACTATAGTCATGGTTCTTGCGAAGGATACAAGGCCACATCAGTTGGTGGAGCATATACTTTTAAAGTATCACCTATTGAGGGATTTTGTTTCAGACAGGTTAGGTTATAGTAAGTAGAGTTCCTATGTAAGAGAACATGGAGATCCCATTAAACATATCCTTTACTCAACCAAATCATGAATATAATATGAGAAATAATAGACTAAATGTTGATGTAAGTATACTCCAGTTAAAGTTGTAGTTTATTGGAGTTCGTACCTTACAAATGTATAACTTTTTTACTTTTTATTAACATAATATTAATAAATATCCAATCACATATTGACTGTTTCACTGCTTAATATTAATATGATAATTTCATTACTTCATTTTTCAAATCAAAATGTTATAAGAGTTAACCATTTTAATGAGAAAATAATATTTCCATGATAATATTATTAGAAATATGTAATATGATTCATCTGAAATCATCTAATAAGTCATCGAATATTTTTTGACTATCATGTGATAAAGGTACATAAGATATTGATATAATATTCATGATGGGGGTTTATGAGGAATGGTGATATAATAGTAATTCCACATGTTATATATTTCATTAGATATTTCTATATGTGCATGTGTGTATTAGTCCATATACTTGATGTTATTATTAATATAGATCATTATTCTTGTACTTTGATTTATTGATGAAAATTTTGATTACATATGCTTCGAGTTAGGTAGGGTATGTTGGGCATGTCATAGGTGATATGAAACTAAATGAATAAGTAAATAAAGGACTTGTTTTATTATATTTAATAGATGAATATATCTTAGGCCTCATGATTCAAATCAAATTGTATGATTAAGTCCTTATCTGTCACAATGCATCAAAGAGTTCATTTTAGGTATTCTAAGAAATATAATTCAAGAATTTAGGTTAATTTCACCAATATGAAACCAAATTTATTATTTATTAAGTCAAAGGGAATATATTTCATAGTGGTGTTCATGGGAGGATTATTTCCTTATGTCACTACTATCATTCTCTATGGTTTTTGTAACTTGTTGCGGGATGTTAATCTTGGAATTTTTTTAAGTTCTCTCAATGCCACTAAGAAAGTGTCCAAGAGGGTCACACAATATATATATCTGTAATATCAATTAAATAATATTTTTATTTAATATTTATAATAAATATCATTTCCAGCTTGTACTTTAGTAATTATTCTATTAGGGTTGGTCACATAGAGTCAATCACTAGTAATTCAATTTTTGAATATACATGAGTTTAATATTAAGTAAATATTTCTCATGATCTAGAGATTTTTTTTATTTATCTAACTTATATTATTCTCAAGGTAATTAATAATAATTTATTTCTTAAATAACTATTAATTTATTTACAAGAATATTAAAATAAATATTTATTCCTAAATTTTGTTAATATGATATTTATTAACTTAAATAATTATTTATTATTTGTGGTTTGATAAATTTCTATCATTATTGAACAACCAAGGGCCCGATGGAAATGATATATATTTATTAATATCATTTACATAAATATTGATTCATTTATATTTTTTGTAAAATCATATTTAAATGTTTTTGAGTTAGGGAATATCATGGAATATAATAATAAAAATAATAATAATAATTTACATGGGGTTTACTTAGGATAAACTATTTGTTAATGGAATAAAAAATTACTAATTATTAACCCGAAGTATATAGTTCAAATTATATCATTTTATAGAAAGGTGATAATTGTGTGAATAATGGATTCCCATATATAATTCTTTCAAAGGCCTAGAGATAACCTCTCAAGAACACTGTCAAGAATGTGAGATAATCCTTATCCTCCCTCTCAAGACTGATACAACAAAAAAATTCATTAAAGAGTGAATTTTTTCTTATTGTGGTCAATGATGAATTATTCAAGACTTTTGGTCCCTGATGCTAGAACCTAGAATACCAATTATGTCCTTTAGAGATTAATAGAGCATGTGTTGATACCGATAGAGGAATTCTATATTATAATCTTACACTGTGATGGTAACTCAACTATCTGGGTAACTACCTAATAAATGAACATGAAAGAAATAATTATCAAAATGAGGTAATTATTTGTTAAAATAAATTATAAATTATATCTGAAAAGATCATATATATAAAGAATTTGGGGTTAAATCATCATTTTCTCATGATTTTATCCAACTTAACCAATAATAAATAATATTAGGAATGAGCTTGACTACATTTGATGCACCCCAAATCCTTTAATTTGGAGTTCACCCATTAGGAAATCCTCTAATGATATATTATTTTTATATTATATTATGTTTTAATTTTATGATAACTAGGTGTTTATTATTTTTTATAGTTTTTCAGGCATTGTGTTTCAATGTTTTACATTTGATTGTCATTTTTTATTAATGTTTATGTAACAGAAATTTAATTATATGGTTATGATATTATTGGTATCCTCACCCTATATTATATTAACCAATAACCTTCATAAGTCTGAAGCCTCTAACTAATATAGAGGCATGTTTTAGGAATTATAGTGCTATGTTGTAGGTAGAAAGATTAGTATTCATGTTAAGATATAATAAAATGTTATCAAATCCTTTTTTGTATTAAAATTTTTATTCTTTTTAGAAGGTGATGGGAGGTTGAAGATTTGGATGGAAACCATGATTGTTCTTAAATAACACATATATAATGAATATTTACATTATGAGGTTTGTGGGACTATGGTAATTTCATTTCATTGTTATAGTTGGGTGGTTTTCATATATATGCTTGTATAGTTATTATTTTATTATTTCACTCTTTTTATAGGAAAAAATAAGCTTTGAATAATCCTGATATTGGGAATATAGGTCCATATGATATCTTCCTGTTTATTTTTTACTGTAAAAGGTTTTAAAATATATTTTTTATTATAATTAAAATAGTAATATTACCATTTTTTATTTTATTGAATATCATAATGGCGGTACATTGATCAATGAACATGACTATGGTGTCTTATTATGTATTTATTTCCTTTTTGTGATTTCATTAATATGAACATGGGTGTGGTAAACTTCCCTAGAAGGAATTATATAGGTATTTAAGTCTATGTTTATATATAATATCCCTATGATGGGTGTGATGGTATGAGACTCTTTGATTTATTTTATATTGGACGATTTTATATATATTTCTATGTTTTAAACTATAACTAATATATGGTTCATATATTAGGTGAGGATCCTAGCGACTATGATTTATAACATAGTTCTGTGATAATCAAGTGTGTTAGTAGAATAGTAGGGATCTTATCTTTTTTATAGTGTAGGTTAATTATAATATATCATTTTTTATTAATACTATGATGTGTTCTTGTTAATGATGACTACCTTAGAGGTGGTTGTGTCAGTAATATGGGTTTCATTGAGCATATATATAGGTGAAATAAAATAAAATGCTTGTCATGGATTATATATACAAAATAATTCTATGTGATATGGCTAACCATATTGACTAAACATGTAGTTATATGAACCAAAGGACACAACTCTAATGGCATGAGTTGTGTGAGTAAGAAGCTCTTATGAGTGTGTATACCTACTATTAAATAAACCTGACAGAGATCACGAGTGATATAAATTATGAATATATTTGAGGTGCCATTTTAATATTACAAATAAAGTAATAGAGAAATTAGATATTCAACTCATAAATAAAATTTATTGGTATGTTTTCGACTGATCATTTAATGAAATTTAAAAAATAATTTTATTCTTATAACCATGAATAAGTTTATAGAATGGTGTTGTAATATAAATTCAATATGACCCATTTTAATTGATAATGAGCACTAACTGGAATGTTTAAATCAATATTAGGCCCTTGAATAGTTTTATATGTCTAATATTTATCCCTTTGGATGTGTTGGAAGTTTGATTAATTAAAATTTTTTATTTTTAAATGGAATAATAAAAGTTGGGATGTTTTTAAAAAAGATTATAATGGGTGATCTATTTCAAGTAAGGAAATTATTATTTGTAATTCATCTATAAATAGAATATTTAAGGCGATGGAGGAATTTCTTTGGGGGTTACCCAATGGAAATACCTTTTATGGTATAAAAACTTTCATTTTTTTCTCGATTCCAATAATATATTTACATAAGGAGAAGTGATAGTTGTTAAATACATCAATGATTTCAATATTTTCTATATCAAAAATTTTAAGGTGTATTATGATCATAATATGTTGAAAATTTGATTCATAATATGCAATTTTCTTTTAAATAGACCTTCTCTCAAAATGAGTTACAAACACACTTCGCAGGTTATACATTGTTAGATAAGAAAATTGAATGGTGTGATACCTTGGAGCTATAAAAGGATGGTGAAAAATATTATTGGATATATTTTCACTCCCTATTTTATAAATTAAATTTATTGAAATATTATATCCAGTTAATTTTTGGTATTTCATGAAGATTTGGCATTTTGGGTGAATTTTAGTAGAGTACACTGCCAAACTCAAAAGACTATTGAGATTCATATTATTCGTATATATGAATGAGTTTTTGAAAACAAGAACTTTTGAAAAGATACTTAATGATCCTCTATGAACATGTATCATACAATTTTTCCTTTACACCTAGTCTATGGTAGTCAAGTGAGAACTATAAAAAAATAATTGATTTCCCTTTCCACTAAATGCTTTGGGTTGTAAAGTGATGGATAGGAAAAATAAAATTTTGGATAATGAGTTTCATAGTGATAGAGACTATATTATTCAATTGGGTGGTTTATACCTTTCCAATCTAAAATAAATCATTATATGTAGTGCTTACAATATTAAATGATGTGGTTTATATGTGATTATTTTATTATAAATCATAGAATTTCCTAAACTTTAAAAGATTACATAATTTGAAAAAAAAATATGGGGATTAAATTTAAGTACAGTGACAGATGTAGAGACCCAATCTTGACTTACATGTACATTACATTACTTTTTTGGAATAATTAATACATAACAAGAACCAAAACTCAAGGACAGTAATAGTTTAGTGTCTTTGGAAACTCGAAACATAATCTTCTAATCCTGGTAAAAGATCTTCAACATCTCCCATAAAGATCTTCCCCTTTTGTTTTCTTACCTAAAACCTTTCTTTAAATCCTGGGGAAAAGAAAACATATAAAGGGTGATCTCAAATTCCCATTAAGTGTAAGAATGGAGAAAATAAAACAAATCATATACATTTGAACTTCAAAAAACATGAACATAAAGTTTAAACATCAAAATCTTGAGAAATAAATCTTGGTAGTACAAAAGGCATAGATAATAAAGGAACATTAATCATGATAAATTAGCATAGGAATAAAACATGTAATTGTGGGAAACTATTAAGCACGTGATAGGATTTCCATAGTAGACAAGGTATTGCTGCCAAGACTATCTTAGTGGACAAAATCCCTTACTGAATCGATTTCACTCCTCGTTCCAGTCTTGTATCACTAAACCAGATTAACTTGTCATTCCAGCCATGTCTATCTCATTACATATAAATATTTACCCAATTAATTTTATGGAGATATAGGTCCCACCCATCTCATAATGAAATCATTCTTACTTGTGCCACAAAATAAACATAAATCATTCATCATAACCCAAAGAGTAAAATGGGTTTTATAAACATCATCCCATCATAATGTAATCCATATAAAACAAATGGATATAATTTCATCATAAAAATAATCAAACCATGTAAATAATAGAGAAAGTATACTTGAAACATAATCATACTAAATAATTTCATCTTAGATGTAAAATAGTTTTGACAAAACACTTGAAATGAATTCTTGAGTAAAATATCATTTCTTCTTTAAAATCATTTTCTTTTCTCAAAATGACATAAAATTTTAAAAGAAAAGGATTTTTTTGAAAATAAAAATGAAATATAGTGGATAAAGCTTCATCAAATAAAACTTTATGAAACCGTAATAATCTGTTCCTGCCGTATAAGTTAAAAAAACATTCTCCTCGTACTTTTGCCGGAAAAGTCAAAAAGTTCCTCATATGGTAAACAAAAGAAAGATTACTTCCATAACACAATGTAAAAGTCAAAGAGGGGTAAAAATGAATTTTAACATAAATGTAAGAATATTTAACAATTTATAAAAAAACATTTTTATGGGCATGGAAGAAAAATATAACCCCAGTAAATACTTACATATAAGAAATCTCGGATAAAAATGAGATTGCAAAATTATCCCTTAACTTATGTATGATATGTTTCGTATGTATTCGAAACTCTTGTATATTGATTTAAATATTTTCATTGACTTATTACATAATCTTATTCATTGTTATGATATCATATATGGTTCACTTATGACTTTATATTACCCGTTCTTTTGTAAATTCCATGTTAAAGCAGCATTTTGGGTAAAATCGTTTCATTTATCATACGTGTTTCGATTTGTTGTTCTTGATATTATTACTTATATCCTGATTTATTTAATTCCAGAATGTAAAGCATGATTTATATATAATATATATTCATCATATAAATATATATGATAGATCGATAAATGGAATGAAATACACCGTTCATGGAGACGGTAGGCCGTACGTACGCATGAACGTTGTTTTCTTTTCCTTATTGAATTGAATGGAATTAAGTAAATGAAACATATATTTACATAAATACAGTATCATTATTATGTAATATATTTCATTATTATTTATTATATATAATTTATAATCATACTTGATTGGTTAATCATGGAAAATGAATCTCATCACGTTCGTAGAGACGGTAGTCCGTACGTATGCACGAGGGATGATATCGTTCCCATAATAATTGAATAGAATTAGAGTGGATGATATAATATCTCAGATTATCTATGATTTTATAATAACCATATATAGTTATTCTTTACACCATTATACCCATCCAAGTAAGGTGGTGGTGGAAAAACTGATTTCACCACGGTGTGGAGACGGTATTCCGTACGTACGCACGCGCGGTGATTTCATTTTCCATTGGATGGATAGAAGGTGAAATGGGGTTGATTAATATTTATAACATCATATAATTATATTAGTTATACTGATTTTATTACTTTACAATGAAACAACTAAATAAGAGGAAGTTGAAGAAGAAAGAAACTTGAAATAATCAGTAGAAGAGATTACCTCTTCTTCGATGCACCTCTTTTAAGCTTCCTCTTAAGGGACTAGAGTTGGTCTTTTGAGAAGACAAGAACCTCCATAATGTTTCTAGGGAAGTGTAGAAGATAAATGGGCAGGTTTTGGCCGAGATTGAAGGCTCAAAGTGTTGTTAATAGGAGAGGGAGGAGGTGCCCTTGTATAGGAGAGGAGAGGGGCACTTTTTGAAACCTTAAAAATATTAATTAATAATAAAATGAAACCCCACTTAAAAACCTCCAAAAATGACTCAATTAAAATATTAGATGTGATAGGGTTTTAATATAATCAAACAATAAAATTTAGACATGTTTTAGGTTTATTTTAACCCTTATCAACTTGATTTATCATTATTTAATCTATTTAATTTTATTTGTGGTAATAAAATTCTAAATTTTAAATTGTTATAAATACATACTTAAATGTTTTCAATTTCCCATAATTGGATAATTTATAACCTTTTAGACCATATAATATTAAAATTGTAGTTCTTAAATATTTTTGTGATTTTTAAATAATTTAATAATATGTTATTTTTATAAAATATCAATATTGCCAATTTTGACACTATTCATTATTTGAATTTAAATAAAAACCACACAGAAAATATGTTCAAACCAAAATATATAATAGATTACTAACATGTCATATTCATCAAAAAAATTCATGGGGAACATTAATTTGTTCATATATTATATATTTTAATATTTTTAAAACCATTTATTTTTTATATCTCTTAATAAAATAATTTCTACAAACTTTTTTGTATAATTATTTAATATATTTATTTGTTAAATAAAAATTAAAAATAAAATCCTATGATGAATATAAATATAATAAATTTCATAATAATATTTTTACATGAATTTATCATCTTAAAATAATAACATTTAAATTGTTGTATTTATTAAATTATGAAGGTGAAATCTTTGACATCATTTAATATAAAATAATTTAAATGTCCAAATCGATTTTATAAGGCTCCAAATGGTCCAAAAATCTTCACTTGGATTCTTAGGGTATAGATATACTCGACCAATAATGTTTGGTCAAGTTTCTGGTCCTTTGATAGGTATTTTTATTTTAATAAAAACTATATTATTGATTTTTCACTAAATAAATAATTTCAACATCACTAATGTATAAGCTATTAAGGAAAATAAATATTTCTTAAAAATTACAAATAAATTACCGTGATAAAAAATATTTAGCTTTAAAATGACTATTTATAATCGAATTTATATTTTGTATAGCCTTATATTTAAAATAATCTAATTATTAAATTTTGAGTGAGACATATTTCACTTTCCATTAAAATAAAATAAATTAAAGGTCTTAATCACATCCAAGTGGGTTCCTATGGATTCCATTTCACCCAAATATGCATTAGGACGAAATATAATCATCCAATTATATTAATACAAGTGTTAAGGTAATTTTATAATATTATTTTTACCCTTAATTACCTAATTTACCTTTAACTGTGGTAAATAAAATTTACCGTAGTTACTATTCATAATGCCCAAAAATAAAAAGTAGCCTATTAAAATAATTTGGACCTAATGATTCCAAATATGGAATCCATTTTTTCAAATTCAAAACATAGAAGTTTCAAAAATTAATTTAAAATTAATCCCTTTGTCGAAAAAAATGGGTTTTTGTTTAAAACATCGCAAAAAGATTTAATTGATTTAACATACGAATTCAATGTAAAATCAATGCTAATGACATAAATTATATTAAATGGTAAAAATATATTCTATTTATTCTTTAAAACAGTTTAATATTATAATTTAACCTTATAAATTATCTCGATGAAAAAAAGGTTGTTTTAAGTAAAATTTAACGTATTTTTATTATTCATCAAAATAAGAAACTTATCAGAATAATATCAAAAATTTATCCAAAGTAAATTTTTATATCCCGATTAAAAATAAAAAATTTTATTTTGTCAAATTGAACTTATAAACCAGTCAAAACTAAATTTAATGTGGTTGCACCATCAAAAGGCGGAAAAACTGTATTTTTTGAAAAATACTTATTTTACCCGAAAAAATTATTTTGTTCTCATAACATGTTCTATAAAATGTGTGAGATGAATTATGATGTCCTAAAATTAAAAATTTAGTTATTAATATTCATAACGTCTAGTTAATAATAATATTATAACAATATATCATTGTTTAGTAAAACTCAGTATTGTCTACAACACACGCTATTGAGGAAGGTTGTTCTTGCATGAAACACAAGCCAAGAATATTGTTTTCATATAATATAAGCTAATATAGTGTTGCGTATAGCACAAAAAAAATTGGTGTAGCGTACTACACAAGACATCAATGAAATTATAAGAATATTTTTCATAAAATCTCGGGGTGTTACATTCTACCCCCCTTAAAATGAATTTCACCCTCAAAATTCATTGGGGTTATAAATGGTTTACTAATTGAAAGTTTCTTTAATAGAAACCAACATAGTAAAAAGGAATACCAAAAATTAACTTTAAAAAATAAATTATGAAACGTAATGGTTACCCAAATTAACTAATCACTGGGTTTCCACATAGGAGAACAAAGGTGAAAATATGGATATGGAAGAGAAATCTAACCATCAAGTTCTGATGGAGAGTGGTAGAGAACATGGCTATGAAAAATCCAACAATCACAAAGCCATAAATTTGTGATGATCGAAGGTACCATCTGATTCATTAGATATGAGGGCAATAGGACAATATTTTTGGTTTTCAAGATCATTTCCCTAAAGTTGAAAAAATTGTAATTAGAAGAAATACTTTCTTGATTTTGGTACAATCTCACCGTTGGTCGTTCCTTCAACAATTTCCACTTCATCTATTAAAGAAATAAAGTTTAATTTATCATTTGTGAAGTGTTAGCAGATCATGCGATAGAATGATAGGTCATTCCATCTGTCTCAAACAAAAGGTTAGCAAAAGTTATTAAATATACATAAGTCCATCTATAGTGAGATTAATTGTATATGGTTCCTAAAATGGATTTATAATTCATCTATCATACCTCTTAATAAAATAAAACTAGTTTCTACTAACCAGGGACTTCATGTAGGCCAGTGGTAAGTGATAAAGGCCTGTCGCACTTCGGTTGTGGGTTCGATTCCCGCAACCTTGTCCGACGTGATGGGTTGTTGCCCATCCTGCAGGTTGTACTTTTTCTAAAACTACATTATTATAACATTACTCCAATAATATCGAAAAAAAGGTATAGCCTTAAACAATACAATCTTATGTCTAACATAATTCATTCCAATCTTTAGGCTTATCCAAAATACTTATGTCCAAGCTCATAGTATAAAGAAAACAATTACTAGAAATTTTATTTACCAAACATCTGAATACCATCATTTATCCCCCATATATCATATGATATATCTTGTTGGTCACATTACAAACATGTGAATACCTTAAAATGAATACCCATTGAACCTTAGAGAAAACATGAATGCTGTCAAAAGTTAACTCTTTCTACATACCAAAATCCCAAAATTTCAATATACCCAAACCATGATATAAATTTGTCCTTATATCAGTCATGAGATCATTTCATTTTCTCTTTATCCCTTCATTATGTGCATATCATCTTTTTTCCAAAAAAAATTCAATCACTTTTCATGGTTACCAGTACCGTATTCTTTTGGAAAACCACAATGGGCCAATACATAGATATTCCAATATACCATAAAAGTACCTCAACAACATTATTCTTGAATACCAATACATAAACACTTCAATCCATCCTCTTCAATGATTGTCATGGAATAAGTCCTTCCTTGATTTAGAAGTAACCTCTTAGGTCAATTTCATTGAGTTGGGTAATGCCCATGTTCTCCACAGATAATACATTGAACTCTATAACTGTCTATCACTCTATGATCCTTCTCCCCACACAGATAACATATTCCCCTCCATTTGATATATTCATCAAGGTTCTTCTTCCCTTATTTATAAATCTCAATCATCCTTTCTCTATGATCATCCCCACGCAAACATGCATAAATGTCCATCTTCCTCTTATTTGATGAATTAGGAATACCACTAAAGTTCACTTTGTTAATTATATATCACGATGACTGATTCGGCCTAACCACAGTATCTTTATTTCTTGGAATTACGCAATTTTGTTGCTCATAATCACCAATTTTTCCATTGGATTCAATGTTGACCCAATTCCTTCTAGTTCCCTCCATTGACTAAAACCAAAAACCATGGTGTAAGAAACAGTTAAAATAACGAGGAACCACATAATCATAAAAAGTAACTTATGGGATGTCTAACTTATCACACATTCTTTAATCCATGACACCTTAGGTTCACCCTAGGTTATTCATGATCGTCAACATAATTCTAGGACTGTAACCTATAGTTATACTAACCCTTAGGGACATCCCTAGACATACCTTCGAAATATTTCTAGGGATCTCACTAAAGTTATCGAATACTAGTTTCCAAAGGTTGACTAAACCTTTCATCTGATACCAACTATAGAGACCCAAGTATGACGTACATGGAAAATACATTACTTTTCTGGAATAATTAATATATAACTAGAATCAACACTCAAGGACCGTAATAGTTTTGTGTCTTTGGAAACTCAGAACATAATATTCTAATCATGGTGAAAGATCTTCAACATCTCTCATAAAGATCTTACCCTTTTTTTCTTACCTAAAACCTTTCTTTAAATCCTAGGGAAAAGAAAACATATAAAGGGCGAGATCAAATGCTCATTAAGGGTAAGAATGGATAAATTAAAACAAATCATATACATTTGAACTTAAAAAAACATGAACCTAAAGTTTAAACATCAAAATCTTGAGAAATAAATCTTGGAAGTACATAAGGCATAGATCATAAAGGAACATTAATCATGATTAAATATAATGGGAATAAAACATGTAATTATTTCAAACCATTAAGCATGTGACATTATTTCCATAGTAGCCAAGGCATTGCTTCCAAGACCATCTTAGTGGACAAAGTCCTTTACTGAATTGATTTCACTCCTCGTTCCAGTCTTGTATCACTGAACCGGATTAACTTGTCATTCCATCCATGTATATCTCATGAGATATAAATATTTACCCAATGAATTGGAGAGAGATATAGGTCTCACCGATCTCATAATGAAATCATTCTTACTTGTGCCACAAAATAAACATAAATCATTCATCATAACCCAAAGAGTAAAATGAGTTTCATAAACATCATCCCATCATAACGTAATCCATATAAAACAAATGGAGATCATTTCATCATAAAAATAATCAAACCATGTAAATAATAGAGACATTATACTTGAAACATAATCATACTAAATAATTTCATCTTAGATGGAAAATAGTTTTGACAAAACACTTGAAATGAATTCTTGAGGAAAATATCATTTCTTCATTAAAATAATTTTATTTTCTCAAAATGACACAAAATTTTAAAAGAAAAGGATTTTGTTGAAAATAATCATGAAATATTCTGGTGGAAGATTCATGAAAATAAGGCTTTATGAAACCTTAAAACTTCGTTCCTTCTGTATAAGTTAAAAAAACATTATCCTCATACTTTTTCCAGAAAAGTCAAAAAGTTCCTTGTACGGTAAAAAAAGAAAGATTCTTTCCATAACACAATGTAAAAGTCAAAGAGGGGTAAACATGACTTTAAAAATACATGGAATAATATTGGACACTTCATAAAAAAATTATTTTTATGGGCATGGATGAAAAATATAATCCCAGTAAATACTTACGTATAAGCAATCTCGGATAAAAATGGGATTGTAAAATTATCCCTTACCTTATGTTTGATATGCTTCATATGTATCTAAACCTCTTGTATAATTATTTAAATAAAGTCATTTAATTATTACAGAATCATATTAATTGTTATGATATCATATATGGTTCACTTATGACTTTATATTACCTGTTCTTTTGTAAATTCCAAGTTAAAGCAGTGTTTTGGGTAAAATCATATCATTTATCGTACGTGTTTCGATTTTTTGTTCTTGATATTATTACTTATATCCTGATTTACTTAATTCCAAAATTTAAAACATTATTTATATATAATATATATTCATCATATAAATATATGTGATAGATCGATAAATGGAATGAAATACACTGTTCATGGAGACGGTAGGCCATACATACGCATGAACGCTATTTTCGTTTCCTTATTGAACTGAATGGAATTAAGTAAATGAAACATATATGAACATAAATACAATATAATTATTATGTAATATATTTGATGATTATTTATTATATATACTTTATAATCATACATGAATGGTTAATCATCGAAAATGAATCTCATCACGTTCGTGGAGATGGTAGTCCGTACGTACGCACGAGCGATGATATCGTTCCCATAATTATTGAAAAGAATTAGAGTGGATGATAGTATATCTCAGAATCATTATGATGTTATAATAACCATATATAGTATTTCTTTAAACAATTATACCCCATTCAAGTAAAGTGGTGGTGGAAAAACTGATTACACCACGGTGTAGAGACGGTATTCCGTACGTACGCACGTGTGGGGATTTTGTTTTCCATAGGATGGATAGAAGGTGAAATGCGGTTGCTTCATATTCATAATATCATAATAGTGTATTAGTGATACTTATTTTATTACTTTAAAATTAAAAAACTAAAGAAGATGAAGTTGAAGAATAAGGAAACTTGAAAGAATCAGTAGAAGAGATTACCTCTTCTTCGACGCACCTCTTTTAAGCTTCCTCTTAAGGGAATAGAGTTGGTATTTTGAGAATACCAGAACCTCGAGAATGTTTTTAGGGAATTGGATAAGAGAAATGGGCAGGGTTTGGCTGAGCTTGAAGGCTCAAAGTGTTGTGAAGAGGAGAGGAAGGAGGTGCCCTTATATAGAAGAGGAGAGGGGCACTTTTGGAAACATTAAAAATATTAATTAATAATAAAATGAAACCCCACTTAAAAACCTCAAAAAATGACTCGATTATAAGATGATATGAGATAGGGTTTTAATATCTTCAACCAATAAAATTTATACATTTTTTAAGTTTATTTTAAACCTTATCAACTTGATTTATCATTATTTAATCTATTTAATTTTATTTGTGGTAGTAAAATTCTAAATTTTAAATTGTTATAAATACGTACTTAAATGTTGTAAATTTTCCATAATTGGATACTTTAAAACCTTTTCGACCATATAATTTTCAATTTTTATTAGTTAAATATTTTTGAGATTTTTAAATAATTTAATAAAATGTTATTATTATAAAATATCAATAGTGTCAATTTTGACAGTATTCATTATTTTAATTTAAATAAAAACCGCATAGAAGATATGTTCAAACAAAAATATATAATAGATTCCTAAAATTTCATATTAATCAGAAAAAATCATGAGGCACATTAATTTTTTCATATATGATTTATTTTAATATATTTAAAACCATTTATTTGGTATATCTCTTAATAAAATAATTACTACACAATTTTTGTATAATTATTTAATATATATATTTGTTGCATAAAAATTAAAAATAAAATCCTATGATAAAGATAAACATAATACCTTTATTAATAATATTTTTACTATAATTTATCATCTTCAAATCACAACATTTAAATTGTTATATTTATTAAAATTTGAAGGTGAAATCTTTCACATCATTTAAAATAAAGTAATATAAATGTATTAATCGATTTTATAAGGTTCAAAATGGTCCAAAAATATACACTTGGATTATTAGGGTATAGATATACTCTACCAATAATTTTTGTTCAAGTTTTTGGTCCTTTGATAGGTATTTTTTTTTAGAAAAACTATATTACTGATTTTTTACTAAATAAATAATTTCTACATCATTAATGTATAAGCTATTAATGTAGTTAAATATTTCCTAAAAATTACATATAAATTACCATGATAAATAGAAACAATTTATCTTTCAAATGAGTATTTATAATAGAATTTATATTCTGTATAACCTAATATTAAAAATAATGTAATTATTAATGTTTGAGTGAGACATATTTCACTTTCCTTTAAAATAAAATAAATTAAAGGTATTAATCACATCCAAGTGGGTTAAAATGGATTAAATTTCACCCAAATATGCCTTAGGACGAAATATAATCATCCAATTATATTAAGACAAGTGTTAGGGTAATTTTATAATATTATTTTTACCCTTAATTACCTAATTTACCTCTAACTGTGGTAAATAAAATTTACCGTAGTTACTATTCATAATGCCCAAAAATAAAAAGTAGCCTATTAACATAATTTGGACCTACTTATAATAAATATGGAATCCATTTTTTAAATTCAAAACACAGAAGTTTCAGTAATTAATTTAAAATTAATCCCGTTGTCGAAAAAAAACAGGTTTTTGTTTAAAATATTGCAAAAGATTGAATTCATTTAACCTACGAATTCAATGTAAAATCAATGCTAATGACATATATTATATTAAATGGTAAAAATATATTCTATTTATAGTTTAAACAATTTAATATTATAATTTAACCATATAAATTATCTCGATGAAAAAAAGTTGTTTTTAAGTAAAGTTTAGTGTATTTTTACTATTCATCAAAATATAAAACTTATCAGAAAAATATCAAAAATTTATCCAAAGTAAATTTTTATATCCTGATTCAAAATAAGAATTTTGTTTTATCAAATTGAACTTATAAAAATGTCAAAAACTAAATTTAATGTGGGTGTGCCATCAAAAGGCAGCAAAACTGCATTTTTTGAAAAATACTTATTTAACCCGAAAAAAATATTTTGTTTGCATACCATTTATATAAAATGTGTAAGATGAATTATAATGTCATAAAATTCAAAATTTAGTTACTAATATTCATAACGGCTAGTTCATAATAATATTATAACAATATATCATTGTTTAGTGAAACTTAGTATTGCATACAACACATGCTATTGAGGAAGGTTGCTCTTGTGTGCAACACAAGACAAGAATAGTGCTTACGTATAATATAAGCTAATACGGTGTTGTGTATAGAAAAATAAATTTTTTTTGTAGTGTACAACACAAGACATGAATGAAATTAAAAGAATATTTTTCATAAAATCTTGGGGTGTTACAATAGATGCCCATGGAAACTAATTTATTGATGTATATTTTAATCTATGTCATTATTCTAAGAGTCCTATGGTTTTTGAATTGAGTAACCTTTGGATTTTATTGATCAAATGGTTAATTATTTGGATTAATTTTCAAAACTATTAAAGAGTTTAACAGAGATTTTTGGGGTTGTTGTGATGTTTTTGAGGTGTTTCGAATGCTTTTGAGAATGAATGGAAGTTGTTTAAAGAAGTTCTAGTGTTTTTCTAAAATTAAAGTTATTATAAACAACTTGACAAGAAGAAAAATTACCAAGCATAAGGTTATGAGCATTGAGAGTAAGGATTTAAGCATAGAGCATATGACTTTGAGCTCTGGTTGCAAGACATGATGTCTAAAAGAATGTCTTTGAGCCTGAATATAAGTCTTCATTCTATCTTATTTCATGAGTTTAGGTATATAAGGGAATATTAATTTCCATGATCACAATCCAACCTACATTGAAAAAGAGACATTTCTAAGCATATGAAATTTATCATCATTTTGTTAGACTTTTATACATTAATAAATTCTATTTTTATGATGAGTGAAAAAATGAGATTCTAGAATTTTAATATACAAACTAAAATTAAATAGAAGTATCTAATGTTTTCCATCATAACGTAAATTGTCCGATTTTAAATGTGATTCTTTCTTTTTCTTTTTATATTTTAAAAATAGTGGTTATCTCTTATATTTATTTTAAGTTCTGAGATGTTTTATTTGAAATGTTGTTGGTGCGTATTGAATATAATTTTTTTAATGAATATTTTCCAATTTCTAAATGTAAAAATAAATTGTTAATATGATGTTTTTTCTTAATATCAAATATTAATTATCATTAAGGAATTTATTGATTCTAGTTCATTTGTTTGAGAATTTATAGAAAACCCATTGTGGAATTAAATATTATTATATTAAATTGATCTTGTCATAAAATATTTACAGAAGAAAGAGTTTGATATTGATTTGGTAAGAAGAATAAATGGATATTTTTAGAATTATGAAATTAATTAATTTTCATTAATTCATAGTTTTGATCATCCTAGATAAGAATCTATAATTTGTTTTTTTTGTTACATGTTAATAAAAAAGAAGGGTAAAACTAGAATTTTATTATAAAAATGTTGTTATTTAAAGATAAAAATATCCAAGAGATCATTATTCCTATTTTGAATCCAAACCTTATAATAAAATAGAGGATATTGTTTCTTGATTTTGTTGAGGGAATAATCAATACTATTAGTATAGAAAATAATTTGTGGGAATTAAATTAATTCCTCTATTTTTGTTTTCCCTTGTATTGGGATTTTTCAAATAAAGAAGAGTGAGTTATTTCTCTATATGAAATAAGGTGGGAGAAATGGATGGTTTTAGAATGAGAGAGTCTTAATATTATTTTATATGATTATCATTCGCATCTAATGGATCTATATAATTCAGTGAGATCATAAGAGATTGAGATGCATTTTTATGTTGGATCTGTAAAAATTATGCAGTTGTTCATTAATATAACTAAAGGGTAATTGAGGGAGATCTATACCTATTGAAACTAAATCAAATTGATGCTCAATAATATATTTCTCTTCAAAATTACTTATTATGTATGAAGGAAAAATGAAACTATATAGTCTAGCATGACTTTTTACTGGAATGGTGTGACTCTATTCCAATATTACGTGCTTGTGATTTGTTTTTTATTATAGTGAACAATCCTTAGTTGGGGATACTAACCAACCATATAAAAGAGTATGTCACTAATTAAAGTTAATAGCCTTGTAAATACCCTTATGTTAATTATCTCATACTTTATGCATACATGATTGATGTATATACACCATTCATTGGTGAATTTATTGTTAAAAAAATTACAGTAGTTGATTTAATTAAAAAAGAAATTGTAAAAACTGGTGTAAACTGACACATCCAATTTTTTTAGTGGATTAATTAATTCTACGAATTATTACCAGTGTCCCTCTATTTTAATCAATCAAATGAATCAAATAATAACTTTAATTTTGTGAATAATAGAAGCACGACTATGTTTTATGGAATATTTATCATAGTTAGAAGTAAAAAATATTTCCATATCTTATATCCTTTGGAATAAATGTTAAAAATGATTTTTTCTTTGGTTTTCCACCCTTTAAATGAACATTTATAATGAATATTTAAGATAAAATAAATAAATATAATTATTAAAAAACAATATTATATTCTCATATTTAATGAGAATTAAATTTGATAATGTAATCTAGGATAAACTGGAAAGTATTTGTGAAGGAAATGTGTTCTGGATGGATGATAAATTAAAAATGATGAGAAAAAAGTTTTAAAATTCCAGGCTGGTTGAGGAATAGAATATCGATAATTATTTCACTTGATAAAATTATGTTTCTATAAATATCTAACAGTTTTGTGAAACTATTGATGGCTCTATAGTGTTTAATAAAATCATGAAGAACTTTATGGATAGGTTTGATGATAAGATATAATATCATCAAGATACATAGGATCTTTATAATGATGGATTTCATTATATTCTCATAGAAAAAGATATTATAAGAATCCCAACATTTCATAAATTGTGGAAGATGAAATTTATTTTAAGTCCATGAGAATGTTTGAAAATAAAAATCTTGTTAAAAATATATATTTTTGTGGCATGGAAAATAAATATGATGATGGTTAAAATCCAATAATCATTAATATTAATTCACATAGATATACTAAGTGAATGGAAAATGAAAAAAAAGTACCCTATAATTGTCTACAAATGAATTTTCTTTTGGAACATATCCATTAACTATCATAAGAATAAGAATCCATATTTTGGAAATGATGATGAAAAGAAACATTAAAAATAAATATGGAATAAAATTTTGAACATCCAAATATATAAAAAATAATAATAAATTTTTAAAATTAAAGGGAATAAATTAGATGAAAAAATAAAAGTAAATGACCAGTAAATATGTATTTAATTTAAAAGTGATCCTGGTGAAAATTTTAACAATTTAATTTCCCACGTTGAAGAAGTATTAGACCCATTATGAATTTAAGAATATGATTTTTAACCACATTAACTATAAAACTTGTTTAATCGATTAACATTAATCGTATCCTAGGAAAAATATTTTTCTTAATAAAGAAAAGGAAGCATTGGTGAAGGATAACAAGAATCACATTAAAGAAAATAATGAGTTTAAAAATAAGCAAAAAACCCTATTTATATGATTAATTTTTTTTTTGAAAGATATTTGTCATGAAAAAATGGTTAAAGACCTTAAGATAGATTTCTTTTTAAGGAAAAAGAAATCTCTAAGGAAAAATATAAGTGTCTGAATGATAAAAATTTAGTGAGGAAGTTTAAAGGGGATTTCTATTTTTTATTGAAGTCAAAGTTGAATGTTCTAAATCATTCAAGATAACTTTCATAAAAGATCAAGTTAAATAAATACATGAAATATATTTTTGTAATTTCATTATTCTAAAAATATTTTCTCTAAATAATATGATGGTTTAGCTTAGGGTAAGAAAATCATGGAGAGAAATTATCTAACTTTTGATGAAAAAATAGTTTCTATGGATGATCAATATCTATCAGACATAAACATATACAAACTAAAAATATACTAGAAAACTAAAAGTATGGACAAATATATATGAAAAAAATTTATGAACCATGAAGATTCAGGTTCCAAGGGAATTGTTGGTGTTTTCAAATGTTTTAGAAGAATTCATACAAATATTCATACAAAGTTTTTGTTTCATTGGATATGACATGAAGTCATGTGAAGTATACCAGAGGAAAGGAATACAGATTTACGTAGAGTATATAATGGAATGATAAAAGTTTTATGGATAAAAGCTCTAAATATATTTGAATATATTAATTATGTATGGGTAATGTGTGAGAAACATAGCTATTATGAATAAAAAATCTATAATAAGCGTTCTTAGAAAAACAATATATTCTAAGAGAGAAAAGGTAATTAAAATACCTAATAAAGAGATAACATGAATTTCTAAGGTTTCATTGATGACTAATAAAAAATCATGGATTTTTCACTATAGGTGCTACTCCCACATGACTGGTAACAAAAAAAATCCAATACTATTGAAAAATATTAAGGCGGGGTAGTTACTTTTGTTGGTTATTTCTCATTAATAATCAAGGGTATTGGACCAGCTTATATTGAACCACAAAACATGATATTATTTTATGTTTCATGTGTTTAGGTGGAGATAGATAATATCTTAAGTGTTATTTATCTATTTTATTATGTCTATAAGAATATATTTATAAAGGATACTAGTTTCATCAAAATCTTGGAGTACTGAAGAATCATTTATCAAGGAATAACAACCAATGAAAATATGTTTTTGATAGGTGATATTACCAATCCCTACTACATGTTTGTAAAAAAAGAAATTATGTTTGGGAAAATAAGGATTCATTATGTGGACCAAAGGATAATATGTAAATTTTTGATGCATGAAGTCATGAGATATATTCCAATGATGAAGATAAAACAACATAATGTGTGTGAAACCTGAAAAAATGGAAATACGATTCAAAAAAATCATAAGAAGAAATAATTTTATCTATTAGGCCACTAAAATATATAAAAAATAATTTTTGAAGTCCCATGAGACCAAATTCAATAATATATTATTTATATTTTATAAAATTAATTGATGATATCAATCGGATGACCAATGTAATGTTATTCAAGTACAAACTAGATTCAGTTGATATTTTGAAATCTTTCAAAATATAGGTAGGAAAGATGTTGGGGTATTACATTAAGAAATTGATATATAATAATGGGAAATAGTTTATAGGGGTTTCATTTGAAATTTAACTTGAAAACATAGCATCAATCCTCAATTTAGTACAATTTAAACTCTCAAATAGAATTGGTTTATGGAGAGGAAGAATATGAATATTGTTGAGATAGGTAGGATAATACTATCATGAAATTAAATTTTAAAGTATTTTATGAGGTAGGATATATATGATAGTATACACATATAGAAAAATTTTGTTTTAGGACCCAAAATAAATTTCACTCTCTATGAAATGTGGTTTGAAAAGAATTCAATTTTCAAGTAATTTTAAGTGTTTAGAAGCCCATGAATTATAAAGATCAAAGGTAGTAATATGGGAATGTTTAAAGAAATATTTGATGAGGGGGTCATTAATGGGAACTAATATGATTGAAATTAGTACATATTAATGAACAATAGTATACAAAACCTAGTGTACTGTTTATATTTCATGATATTGGAAATAATTTAAAATCAGATACATTCGTACAAGAATATTTTGAGAATTCAAATGAAACAAAATTGCAGATTCACGACCAGTATGTAGAAAAAGAATCTATGAATAGAGATATTATTGGTGATGTTGATTCAAAAAACCTTGATGATGAGTAAGATTCTAGAGGTAGTGACATGATGTAGATTCAGATTCTAAAAAGACATTCTAATTCATAGAACATAATTGGAGAACAAATATCTCATATTCAGATAAGAAAAAGGATGAGGGTATAAATTCACATAACACTCATGTAATATGATTAAGACCAAAGAGTGGTTTATGATATTGAACATATTGAATATCTAGAAGGTGTTAATGAATAATTGTGTTATATTGAAAAATAAATAAACTTGGGATCAAACCACATAATGAAAAATAAGAATGTCATTATTATTAAATGGGTGTATAGAAAAAAATTGAATGAGACAAGATTAGTGAAAAGGAAAAATGTGAGTGTAAAATGAAATGTATATGATCAAATGGATGTAATTGATGTTTAATAATATTTTTCTCTACTATAATATCATGAATCAATTGGGATTTTTTAGCTATAGATGCACAAAGACGCATTATTGTATATCAAATGGATATAAAATCAACATTTCTAAATGTTGACATTAAGGAATAATTAATTATTGAACAACTAGATAGTATTATTCTTGATGTTTATGGATTCCTGGTTTTTTGATAGAGAATTATATTAAATGGATTAAGACATAATCATAGGGTACATTACTCAAAACTAGTTGGTTTCTTAAAGGTAATGGGTTTTACAAAAGTAAAATTTTATAATAATTTTTAATTAAGAGAGATATCCACATGTGTACTACTTTTCATAGTGTATTTTGATGATATAAGTATTTCTATCAACTAAGAGTACCTTTATGGGGAATTATCTAATTAAATGAAAGGATAATATGAGATATACATATTTTGAAAAATGAATTAGCTTCCAGGATTAGATATTATTAGAAACCAAATTTCATATTTTTTCACAAGAAAAATATTCCAAAGAGTTGGTCAAATTTTTTAGAATTTATGAATGAAAAGAGGTTTCAACATCAATTTTAATTGGAACCAACTTATGTAAAGATGAAAATTGAAGGAAGTATGAATAAACAAATTTAGAATACTAATTCGTAGTCTATTATATTTGAGAGCATCAAGACAATACATATCCCTTACTATGAATATTTGTATATGATTTCAACGATACCAAAGAGTGTAAAAAATTCTTATGGAAAAGACGATACTTAGAAACATGAAGGTAACAATGAATTATGGAATGGTTTAAAAATGCATTATATTTTTGAAGCTTCTTAGATACACTGTTTTGGACTAGGAAATTGATTTTATAGATATAAAATCAATATCAGGTGGGAAATTTTTCATAGCTAAGGGTTGTGTGAACTGGTACAGTTATAAAAATGTGTTTTTTAAACTTATCATATCCGTGGAAGAAATTATAAAAGCCATTCATTCAGGTTTACACATATTATGGTTAGTTTTCTAGTTAGAAAACATGACAGTATAAATTTAGAAGACATTGAGGAATTTTTTGGACATCAAAATGAAATAAATATATCAAAGAACCCATCATAGCTCTCTGGATCCAAATATATAGACATCAGACATCATTTCTATAAATAAAATTTGAGAAATGGTGATATAAAGCATTAATAAACTACGTCCTAGAATCTTATTATATATATTTTCAAAACATTTATTCTTTAATATAGTTTATATGACTAGAGGTAGAAACTCCATGTTCATCTGCCTCTAATCACTTGAATAAATGTTTAACATGGAACCCATGTGGGTTTTGGATTATTTTGATAATGCAATGATCCATGATTTTAGTAAAATTTTCAAGATTAAAAATATTATATTTTATATTTTGGTTCACATGCAACAACAAAACCTAAAGAACCACAAATATTTTTATTAATACGTATATTGAAAAATTTATGGTAGTCATTAAATAATAGGGTATGATATTTATAACCAACAAATGAAATGAAGGTCCCTTTTAATAATGTTTCAAAAATGTGTGGCTAAGCAGTTATTTTTTTAATTCATAAAATGTATATTGTAAAATGGATATTTTACAAGTTTGATATATTAGTGATTATCAAAAACATTAGAAAAATGTTTATTATATGAAAAAATGATTACATATAAAAACCTATTTTCCACATATATTTTATGATTTTAATTTGAAGTTAAATTTTTAAATTTTAGAATTTTAATTTGATAAAATTAAATCCAGTTTTGAACTTATCAAAAAAATATTAACATAATATCAATATTATATATTTCTCTAAAAAGATTTATTTTTTATAAATTTTGTAAAATACCATTTTTGAAAATTAATTGAATTTAATTACAATAATATATATATATATATGAATTATAAATTCATTAAACCTATTTTATAAGACTAAATGTTTATTTTTAAGTGAATTTATAATTTTTAAAAACTATGGATTTAATTTAAAACCCCCTATTTGACATTTTAGACCGTATGTTATATTTTTCCAAAAAATAATTAAATTCATTATATAAATAAAATTTTAAAATTTATTTTTATAAATTCTATATAATTAATATAATTAATTTTATTTCAAATTTATAATCATTTGGTCTAAATTTTATTATATGTGTAAGTTTTTTTCTAAAAATAAAATATAAATCTCTTTCATAAAAACTAGTTACCTCAATTAAAATACGAGGGTTATAAAAAGGTTTTAACCAAGATGAAAAGACCAAAAACATGAGTGGAAATATTTTTTGATCCCTTTCATTAACTTATCCATTAATATATACATTGTTTATCAACTATAGAGATATATTATTTTAAACTGACTTCCCATTATTAAAAATTATTTTCTATTTACAAATCTTCAATCCCTTTTCACTATAAAAGGGGAACTTCTCTCCTCACTTACCCTAAAAAAACCCCAAATATTAAAGAAAATAATTTCACTACACTCTTGTAAACATTCCAATCCACATTTAAGAGGTTTTTTTCTTCAGAAAATACCACTCTTAAAAGTATTAAAACCCTTTTTAATGGAGATAATCCATGATGTGAGGTATAAATTTCTTAATTCTCCTTTCTCATTTCTATTTATTCATAAGAACTTATTCTATCTCAAATTAAATTAAAATATCCTAAAATTATAACTTTTTTATCGTTTTTTTTCTTTTATTTTATTATAATTATGGTATGATAATTAACCACCAATCCATTTTTCTTTAATAAAATTTAACACATGAATCATGTGTGCATGCAGACTACAATATCTGTGAAAAAATGTGTTTAATTTCCCTTCACCTCATCACCTAGATTTTCCAAAAGGTTAATTAACTAAATATTTATAATATATATATATATATCATATTTAATTTTATTAAATAAAAAACATTATTACTTATTTCTTCCTCATTTGGAAAATGAAATTATCATCCATGTGTATGTGTGGACTACTGCCTCCATGGAATAAAACATTCATGTTTTCACTAACGCTTTCATAACCATTTATTATTTACATTTAATGATTATATATGATATATATAATTAATATATATCATGATTATGAATCTGTATGGATAAAAAATAGTGATCATTATAAGGTAATCCATTGATTTGCAAAAATAACAAGAAACTAGTTCTACACTGATCATTTCCACTTGAAACGAAAGAGAAACTATAATGTGATAGAATTATAACATTTTAAGACATTATAAAACATCAATTATAGTAACATTTTTTGTTTTTTAATGATAAAATTTATAAGAAAAAGTACTATCAACTACACTTTTACAAACCTAGTTCAAACCGACTGAGATTATTAACACCCAATGTTGAAAAGAGATTATTACAATCAAATACAATAATATAATTATTATTAATGAAGATTATAAATATAAATGTAAAAAATATGGTTTTTAAATAGGTAATTATTATGATTATCTTTAGTATATATTAGGTTAATGTACTTTCCTGTAAATAATGGGTAAATATAAGGGACTTGGTAAATCAAACTCCTTTATTTGAGTTGTAATTGTTTTATTAAACATTGATCTACAAATAATTTATATTTTGAATTGAGTAATCTAATTTATTCTTGGTTGAAAAGATTTTTTTATCCAAATAGACTTCCCTAAAAAAATTATATTCAATTTTTTATAATAAAAGGAATCTTTTTAAAAGAGACTCAGAAAAATGGTTATTACATCAATAAAGACAAATTTTTTTCAAGAAATGTTTCTTCATGATTTAATTTATAATTTCCAATATTTTTAAAAATGATATACCACTAAAGAAGTATTTTTAAATTATTTCCCTATATTGTTTAATTATTTTATTATTTTGTGTTATTAATTTTTTGGTATGAAAAAAATTAGTTCATGATGTCATTTTATACCATTTTGATGGTTTATAAAACCAATTTTATTACCATAGGTTATTTACGAGGTAAAAAGGGAATGATTTTTATGGTTTATATGATAGTATAGATGAATTATGGGTGGGTTCATATATCTCCCTCTAACGCATTGGTTAAGAGTGTATATCTTACGAGATTTTTATTCATGACTATATTTTAGTTCCTCGTAAGCATGGGCACTGATGGTGTTGATAATGAAAGTATTATTACCCTTTATTAATGTTTGTGCCACTGTTAAAGGATGTTATTAATTATGATCTTATGATGTCATGATTCAGGGTATATTTTATATTCTTATAATACATATTATGACTACTGTTCTATAATTCTGATATTTTTTTCTTTAATTTCCTATTCTACATAATTATAATCTTACCTATGTCTTAAGATTATAAGTCTTGATATTTTGATATTTTCTTTATGATCTTGTTTTTACATAGGATAATGAACTCATCATTGAAGAAATTTTTATTCACCCTTTACAGAACAATTTAGCTCACCCTTTTCTTAAGTTTTCATTTCCTAGGTTTTGACGATGAGTTTTATAATTTATATTTCTAGAAGATGGTTTAGTATGGTGAATTAAAGGATAAATGATCATGAATTTCATAAAATAGGCTTTTTATATAGATATTCCCACAATAACATTGTTTTTTCTTGGAATATTATTATAAATGGAATATATATTTTAAATCATGTAAAAGATTTAAAATAAAGGCATGTTTAGCTTAGTTCCCTATAGTTCGTATCTGGGGAAAGGATTTTTCATTTTTTGACATTAGTTTAGTTTCATAAGGTGTTAGGTTTGAAGAAACATTGTGAAAAAACCATAGATGAGTCTATTTATAGGATGATATATTGAAATATTGGTATAGTCTTTTGTATATGGGTTTAATATAATTATATTCCTATTTGGATACTATAAAGTTGATATTGGAGTTGAATAAATGCACCTATGGGTAATCACCCCAAAAAGGGTTGGTTGAGAATTGACTTGATTATCACTATGATGTATAATGAGTAGGCTTAACATATCACACATTGAATGAAAATCCTAGGGGATGTTATTTGGTCAATAACATTCCCATTACGATCCATTATGAATGATTTATTTCATGGATACTTTATTGGATTAGGTTAATAACTATGAGAAAACCAGACATATAGTTTAACCAAGAATGATATTTATTAAACTAATAAAATTATAGACTAACATTATTATGTCAAAGATTTAGATGTTTTAATATTGAATTAATTATATTTTATTATTCCCTTATGACTTTAATTACTTTTTACTCATGTCAACTACTTTTTGGATTTAATAGTATCTGAAAACATAAGGAACTAGTTTTACAATGGGTATGGAGGGTAATTAGATATTTTCCACAATTAAAATCCAAAGGAAATGGAAGATAGTGTGAAAGATATTGTAGCAATGCTCACTCAAATATATTAATCTATAAATAGTAATGTAAAATTCAATGTGAAATTGAATACACTATGGAAGGATTATATTTATATTGGGTCTTTCATGTGGCAGTGTGCACCCCATTTTAGTGGCTCTTCAAATCGACTTATCACCAAGAAATTGATCAATGTGATATAAAATATATTTTATTTTCTCAAGTACTTAGAACATGTGATATTTTTTCCTACTATATAACATCTATAGGGTGAGGAAAACTAATGGTGGACAATAATTAATATTAAAATTAATAAATATGAAGTAAACACAATGGAATGGAAAGATTTCAAAAATATTTTCTTTACCAAGTAGTTTTCTCAAGCATCCGATGGAGTGGATTTGGATTATAGTTGGGGAAGAGTTTTAATGAAATCAGACATTGGTTTTTGAATCCCTTATGAATTTCTATAAATCTTGTATGTGTATGGGCCATCTCACTTCAACATGTAGATGTGGCCATAAATATTTACATGGATTTTCGAAGTAAATGATCCAACAGATGACTAATATAGATTCTTTTACCGGTCTAATAGTGAACTAGGCAGGCGATGGTGGTCTATCTTTGTATGAATCCATTCAAAAACTGGAATGTTAAATGGACGTTAATCTGAAGATTTATGATATATACAATCAAATGAGGTTTGATCTAGCTTCCAACAATTCAATAGTACCGGCTCATTCATGTCTAGTGGGTAATGGGGGAGTGGGTGCTATTGTTTCCTTAGACCCAACCCTCAACATTTCAAATTTGGCATCCTATTTAGGGGTTGTGCAATCTTCCAAGGATCAAATTCACAAAATTTTGATACCTACTGAAGGTGAGGGTGGTTAAATGGAACTTATAGTCCAGGATCACTCAAAAAAGGTCTAGATGGTTGGGTGAAAGTAGTGAAGGGATCCAGTCTTGGAATGATCATAAAAATTTTAAGTTTATCCAATATTTTTGAAGTCTATTTTAATGAGGAGTTGGTCCTAAAAGAAACTAAATAGGCTGAGATCCTCAATGTAGGGAAAGGAACAAATTCGGAAGAGTGAAGTAAGGATGTTTCTAGTAAATTCTATGGAGAAAATGTGGAAGGTAGACACAATAGAAATCCTTATATACCAAGGAGAAAAAAAAGGGTGAAAGTGAAACTAGGATATAAGGATCTACATTCTAAACTAGATTATGAAATCTAAAGTGAGGAAGGACTATTCCTACCTACCCAAAATAATGGAAAAAAGATTAATCACAAAGTCTAGGTCAAAGGAGTCATACTGTGTTGTCTCTTATAAATAGTAGGAAACTAAATATGGGTATCCTAACCCAGTGTAGAGAGTCCCTATAGTGGTGAGTTATGGAAATAGTGAGTGCACCAATGTACTAGATGATTTCATGAAGGTTGAGTTCATCGATGGAAAATGAGAGGCATGTAAGGAGGCTCTTAAGGAGGTGGAAATATGGGAGATTATAATCCATTATGAGGAATATATGTTTGAATATGCCTTCTATTTGAATTCCTCAATATATGATGTAGACATAATGGTTGAGAGACTTATTCTATTGGACACCAACAAAGAGAACTATGAGTCGATGAAAAAAAAAGAAATTATCTTGAAAACAGGGTTCAATGAAAGGAAGATAAATGTGGAGGAGTTCATTCAAACATGGGACATGATGGAATATAGTTTTGAATACCTGATCAAGGATAACCTAGATAAAAAGGTATGTGGACTGTGTTATAAATTATATAAGGATAATTCATCTAATAATCTTAAACATGATTTTAATGGTTTAATGATCTCTTACAAAGCATGATACTCTGTATCCATTTTTGTGAGGTTTCCCTATTTTCCTTAAAATTTTGTGAAAAAAAAGTAATTTTCATCTACCATCAAGTGTAAGGAGCTTGGAAAATATGGGAATCAATGCCTAAACCCTCTGGAAAATGGAGAAAATAGTCCCCAGCTACCTCAAAAGATGAGAGAACAAGTAAGGGAATTCATGATCTCTACCACTAAGATAGATCATAATAAATAACTAATCAGAAGTAAACATAATTTCTTTTCAGGTTCCACAAGTCCCTTATCTGATTCTAGTTCATCGCATTCCTTCATATCACAGAATTTTTCTAAGAATGTTGAATCATAACCTCAAGCAATTGATATCAAACTATCTATGAAATCACCTAGTGGAAAAATGTTGATGTGTAAGTTATATAAATATTCTCTGATGGATATTTAATAGAGGATACATATTCAAAATATAATCAATATTACATTAGTTAAATATAAAATAATTTTGGGAAAGGATTGGATTTACCTTCATAAATCACAAAACAATTGTCAGGTACATGGGATGTCAACTCATATCATGAATCATCCTGTTTTCAAGTATCAAAATATGAATAATCATGGACATCCCATGGATGTAAATTCTATAATATGGGTCCTCATACCCAAATATGAGTGATTTTTAGATCAAATGACTGGGGAGGATGTTAATATTCTTGATATACATGTTGTATGATAATATACTAATGTATTTCTTGATGAATAGCCTAGTCATCCCCTAGATCTTGAGGTTGATATTACAGCAGAACTCATACCTAGATTTTTACCTATCTCAGGGAGTATATATATAATGGATCACTTTTAATTGGATGAATTAATTATATAGTTAAAAGAAAATTTAGGATAGTTTTTTATTAGCTCTAATTCTATACAATGGGGTAGATGAAACTTTTCACCCCTTATCCATTGGCTTAGGGAGATCTGGTGGTGTTACTTGGACTTAGGTGATATATTAATGAATCCAAAGGATGGTAATAAACATCAAGGGCCTTAATAAAATTTAGGGGTGATTTTACCTTTTAAATATAAATCATCCAAACCAAAAACAACAAACAAAAAAACATCTATATGATGCATCTCTAAAAAATAAAACTCAAAATATAACCAAACCAACAAACCATATCAAAGTACTAATAGATATAAAAATAAATATACAGATATGACTAAAAGACTATAAAACTAAAAAATCCAGATTGACATCATCCTGAAACACCCAAGCCTCTCCAAGATGCAACTCCACATGCCAATCCCACAGTATAAAGATTAATCACTAAATAATGGGGACACCATTCCTTTACCTATGTCTCAACACACGACATCTTCAAATGAACAATAGTGCCAAAGAAGGGGTGACTAAAAACTTAGCAGTATTTCCATGATGACTTCCCAACTCACACCACTAGGATAATAGATATTAACATAGTTTATAAAATATGATTAAAATAATTTTAGACAATTTATATCAAGCCCATAAAAAATATAAAAGGAAAACATTTGCAAGTAGGAAACCTTTTTACAATCATTTTACATATCCATAAAAATGTATCCACAAACACCATGCATGACAAGGTGATAGTTCCATAGTCATGATTAGTCTCTCATCCACCAAAAAATTCATATATAGGTGTTCAATCTTCTTGTGCCCCACTGGGACATGCCTCATATCTGAGGTCACATCCTTATACCCTAATAGAAAATTCCCCTTATTCTGGGTCACGTAAAAAATATGAACTCAAACCAACCATGTATTCCAAATATCATTCAAACCATTTTATATAGAAAAAAACTTATTTCATTAAATCATTCCTAAAAAACAACTTTCATGCATCAAATCCATTGTATAATTTTAAAACCAACATTTTAAAATTATATACAAGGATTGTTTCCAAAAATCCCTTAAATTATTAAATTTATATTCCATAAAAAAACTGATATCCATCACAAATAACACATGATTTTCAAAAAAAAATTAATGAAATCATTTAATCAAAACTAATAATTCAAGATCTAAATCATGTGTAGTCGAGACAGAATATACCTACCTCTAAAAATTGAAAAAATAAAGAAAAACACAAAAAAACTTCATGATCCATTCAAAAATAAAATTCTATTCACTATATCCAACAAGATATCATCATAAAATAATTTATAACATATAGATATATCCATAACTGAATAGAATAATTATTATGAGAGAGAGAAGAACCTTGGATCTAAGAAGAATGAGGAATTATAGGGACTTATAAATGAATCTGGGCCTCCAATACACATTTATTCACCTAAGTATCACTCCTAAATTAAAGGGGATAATATCGCATTGCATGTAAGAAAATAGAATTTGATTTATGGGAGGATTAAGTAAAAAAATGGTATTAAGGGGTTAATTAGTATTATATTATATTTTTAAGTGGGGCCACATATATGTTGTATGGTTTAGATGCATTTTTTGGATACCCATGAGAAAACCAAGCAGTGTTACAATCTTAAGGATACACCTTGAACGATTGGCTCACAATGTTTGAAAAATCATACACCAATCATGAATTTCCTTCTGTTTCAAGAATCATGGTTTTTCTTGGGCATCTATAGGGTTTGGTCAAACAACACGCCAACCATGAACCTTCTCAGTTCTCATTGTATACCCTTGAATGTTTTCCTACAGATGTTTTATGATTTCTATTAATTGTATACAAATTATAAAACAAAATAAAATCATCTAAAATGTTTTAAATCCCATCAGAAACTCCTAAAACATACCTAAGACATTATAAAAACTAAAAATACAAGAATAAAGGGTCATGTCCCTAAAACCGAGGTTCAACATTCTCCACACCAATTTAATTTTCCTTCTTGGTAATTAGAAATATATTTCTTTACTAAAAGTTTTTGGGCAATTGCTCCCCCATTTCCATATCACACACCCATGTTTTTTCCTAAATATGACCAAGTTTCCATAAAAAATGCTCTAGATCGATTCTTTTCCCATTCAATATCTTCTCTTACTTATCCATAATCCATACCGTCACATAAATATATGTTGAATCTAAATATAGTTTAATGTTGTCCCATAAAATAACATGGTTAGGACTAGTTGGGTACATCTTTAATTATGATACATGAAACACACTTTGTACTAAACAAAACTTTGGTGGAAAATAAAACTAATAATATAACTCACCAACTTGTTAAAGTGTCTCAAAATGAATTATTTATCATGGAGATAACTTTAATTGGGGCCAAAAATAATGATACACAATCCCAGGAGAGATTCTCATGAACAAATGAACACTCATATAAAACAAAAAGTGGTTATAATTGCTGATTCACATATGATTTTTAATGATTCTGAGTCATATCTATTCTCTTTATGATGAACTATATCTTCTATGTGGTCTCTTTCCAAAGGATAGGTCTAATCACTTATGTCTCACTTGTTTCCACCCAATAAAATGGATACTAGAAAATAATCTTATACATTTCTTCCAAATGAGCCATATGTATTTAGGTATGCTGACTGTTATTGTATAAGAACTCTACAAATGGTAAATGATCCTTCCATGAGCCACCAAAATCCATTACATAATATTTAATCATTTTCTCCAGTATGTGGATTTTCTGTTAGGAAGGTATTCCCATTTGAGGATGATAAGTTATACTCATATTCAACTATGTTCCAAGGTCTTGGTACATGGATTTACAAAAATGATATGTAACATTAAGGTCTTTGTCCAATAATATTAATACTAGAATGTTTTGAATCTTTACGATTTCTAAAATGTATATTTTACACAAGTCTTCCACAAAATTATTTTCATGAATAGGGATGAAATGAGCTAAAATTGTGATTTGATATACAATCACCCATTTTGAATCATGTTTCCAAACTTTATAGGGTATAATAGTTATAAAATCCATGGATATATACTCCCATTATCATAAAGGAATCGGTTATGACTAAAATATACCTGGTGGTTATTAGTGCTCAGCCATTACCTTCATATGGGTGAGGCATCTTGATACATAGTCCCCTAAATCACTTCTCATTAAAACCCACTAAAACCATTCTTTCAATTATTTATACATTTTCTATACCCTAAGGTGAACACCCCATATCTATCGGTGGTAAGAACTAAGAATTTTTTTATATACAAGAAAATGGTACGACCATATAGTCTCCAAATGAAAAAACTAATATTCCATCTAGATTCTAGCCATAAATTATCTCCCCACCATTAAGTTTTTCTTAATAGATAGAAATTCATAATCAGTTGTCTATGATTTTTTAACCTGATCAATCAAATCAGTAATCAAAAAAAATGAAATGAAAACTTCTACAATATTTTTTTGAGTATTTTAAATACATATATTCTATGAATGACATTGGTTTCAATTGATCTGAATCCTCTTTATCCAACTAATAATATTAGTTCCTACACAATGCATCTTCCATAGTTTTCCCTTTACCTATTGTATACATAAAGTTGAATTCAAACATATGGAGACACTCCATCCATCTACATTGTTTTAAATTAAATTATCTTTGTGATGAAATTTGTTTCAAACTCATATTATCCTTGAATACTATGAATTTCTCAACAAAGGGGTAATGCCACAATTTTTTAAATCATGGTCCACAATAGCTAATTCCAATTCATGTGTTAGGTAGTTCTTCTCATTCAACCATAAATGTAATGATTCATAAGTAACAAAATGATCTCCCTGTATGAGAACACATCCCAAACCTGATCCTGATGCATCATAATAAACTACATAGCCCTATCTAGACACTTTAAAATCAAGTGTTGGTGGCGATTTATTTCTAACCATATGTTCATAAAATGATTTATGATATTTATCATTCTATTATAAAGTAATTCCTTTTCTCATCAAATATTTCATTAGTGATTCCAAGAATGATAAGTCATGTATAAAACATCTATAGTATCCATCCAAGTCAAGGAAACTATATATCACAAATACATTCATATGTGGTTTCCCAGAGATAATAACTTCTTTCTTTTCAGGATCTACACGAAATTCCTTTTTATAAATTATATGGCCAAGGAACTGTACCTATTATATTGAGAAATAACACTTCAAAAAAATTTCATACATATGATGTTAATACAAGATACCCAATGCTATTATCAAGTGTTTCCAATGATCCATTATTGTCTTAGAATATACCATTATATCATCAAAAAATACCACCATAAAGGAATCCATAAATACCTAAAAGATTCAATTCACCAATACCATAATTACATATAGTGTATTCATATGACCAAAAATCATAATGACATATTCATAATAGCCATATCTACTCGAAAAAGTTTCCTTAAGAATAGCCTCCTTCCAAACTTGAAATTGGTGATATCCCAAATGTAATTAAATTGTAGAGAACCAAAAATATCCCCTCAATTCATCAGATAAATCATAAATACGTGGAAGAGGATATCAATTCTTTATTATAACTTGGTTAATCTTATGATTTTCTATAGAAATTATAAGAGTTCCATCAAACTTCTTCATGAAAAGAACCAATACTTCCCATAGAGACATACTCGGTCAAATGAACCCTTTGCTTTCCAATTCTTCCAATTGAACTCCAATACCCAAAATTCTATTAGTTCTATATTATAAGATAGAAGTGATAGATGATTCTTCCTTGGTTGGAGATAATTTGTAATATCCAATTCACTTTTTTATGGAACCCCAGAGAAATTGTTAGGGAAAATGTTAGGAAACTGATCTACAATAGTTAAAAAATATACATTATCCATATCATCCATAGATTCCAATGTAAAATCTGCTAATGGATAAGATAAAGTCCCAAAAATTGGTTCTAAAATTGATTCTCTAAAATTCTTTTCATTTTAATATCCTCTAAATAGATTCTTAACACTATTAAGATATGTGAAACTAACTTTTCGAGAATAATAGTTAATATGGGCCTCGAAAAATTTCAACCAATCCATTCCCAAAATCAAGTCATAAAAATCAATATCAAGTATATAGAAATCACAAAGAAACCCATCCCCATTAATATTTACATATAGAGGCTCAACAATCTCTTCATCCAATAGGGGATTGTAGTTTTAAAATAAAGGTAGTATCTCAACAAACAAGCTCATATTGTAAAAAAACATGCAATAAATGGGTGAGATGTTTCCATATAAAAAATATTTCAAAAGTGTAGAATTCATGGGAATTATACCTCTCACCATCAAAGTATCATATTTATTATCTAATATCATTTTCTTAGCTCCATATATATTCTTACTCATTGAAATTTTCACTTTGTTACCCTGTTGAGATTTCACTCAATGAGGAGTCATTGTGTTTGTAAAACCATCTGGGATCTCTCTATTCTGATTATTAGAATTATTATACTTCACTTTCCACATCGAATCATATAATTCCTGATATGTATGAGATGTTTCTATAAAAAACTACCTTAGATCACTACAACAATATTGTTGAAGATGTCATTTCTTGTTTTAGTTGTGACATGCTCTTGGTGGTTCCAAATGATCTCTCTATATGTGATCCAGTGAACCACATAGAAAACATATTTAATAACTTTTAGATCTAGGTTTAAGATTTACTAGTCTCGTGGTTTGATTTTAGGGTGGTATGCCACTCTATAATTTAGTTTCCCTCTTTGTCTTATTCCAAACATTAGAGTTCCCACATGTTACTATAGGAATAAATATTCCTCATGTAACCATATTTCCTAAGATATCCCTTTCTTATGTAGTTATTTTATTGAACATCTCTTTATTATCCATTATAAAACAGATAGAAATCTTAGATAAATTATCTTGTCATAATCTTGACTCAAAAATGTGTGACATGAAGGACTCACATGCAACAACATCTTGAGAAAACTGGAATAATTTCATAAATTTGGTACATACTCTATCATAGAGAAATTATCTTGCTTAAATTTGAAGAAGTATTTTGTTCTAGAAATATGAAATGTGTGGGGATATAATTTTTTTAAAATAGTTCTTCAAATTCATCCCATGTCATTCCTTGGTCTAATTTTTCCTGAACATTTTATTCCCTAAATTCTCATGCCAAATCCTCCAACATATATGTTACCAACTTCAATTTCATCTCTACTAGTGTCCCATGGAAATTGAATATTTTATTCATTATTTTCTACCAGACTTCTATTTTCTTGGTTCAGAATCCCCCCAAAATATAGGATGATTCTTATTTTGTAACCAAACCAAATGTTTCAATTACCATGGTTTACCATTTTAATTTGTCTTTTCCATGACCGTTAAATCTTGAATAATTCTTATAACTAGTGGTTTGTTCACTTGTGGCTTAGGTTCAACTACATTTTTAGCAGTATCCTTTGGTTGGATTCTACAATGACTACCCAATGCCATTGACTATAACAAGAAAAAACACTTTTTGTTGTCAATCATTATCAACTAAAGGCTTAGAAATTCCACTTTACATCATCAAAACATATCACAACATAAATTTATAAACTTAAACCATTTTTTAAAATGTTACCACCCTGTTTCCAAAAAACCTATTTTATGATTTTCCAAAATCACAATTTTTTTCATTTCATAAACCATTAAATCGGAATAAAAATCTAGTGTTATTTGGAATTTTTACCGTCAATCCATGTCATTAAACTCTCATCTTCAAAAACCATGGTGAGGAGGTAAAAACTCAACTTGAATTTTCTTAAAACACTCAAATACCCAAACTCCCTAGTAAAATGAATTTAAGCAAAAAGGTTATAGACATGCATTTATTTCTCTAAATTTCATGTTCTGACAATCCTACTCCTTACTACCATCCAAAGATAGAGAATGATACTATTTATAACTCTACAACTAAACAAAATTGACACCATTTGTCCCAAAAATATATATTAGGCAGAAAAATATTGAAATTATATCCTTTTCAAGGGATATGACAATTTGATCCCATTTGAAACATCTTTCCCCTCATCCATTGGCTTGGTAAAAGGTAAAGGAGTTACATGGCTTTTGGTAACATCTCCAATACACCAAAGGTTGGTAATAAATTCCATGGTCCTCAAGAAAATTTGGGGGATGCTTCTTACATTGAATTATAATACATCCAAAACAAAAAAAAATAAGAAAACAAGACTTTATAAGATTCATGATTAAAACAGATAATTCCAAACACAAAAAAACCAACAAACTATATCAAAGTGAAATCAGAAACCAAAATGCATACACAAAGGGGATCTTAAGATAACCAAACTGAAAACACTAAATAGAAAAAAACCACCAGCACCCAACCCACTCCAAGATCCAACTCCACATGAAGACCCCATGATATCAAGAATCATAACTAAAAAACTTAGATACCTTTACTTTATTAGTGTCTCGATAGATGACATTTAAAAATTCATAATAGTTCCCAAGAAAGGCATGAGTCTAAACATAATAAGACTTCCCCAAGAACTTCCCAACTCATTACACTAGGAAAAACCTTATTAGAAAAATATATATAAATATTTTGAATGTAGTTTTAACATTTTATATAAAAACCATAAACAATTTAAAAGAGAAATCTTTTTTAAACCAATAACCTTTTTAAAATCATTTGGCATACCCTACACATATATCCACACACAAAATGCATGCCCATAAAAGAGTTTTGTACTAATGAGTGGTCTCTAATACATAAAAAATGTCATCACTATGTGTCTAATATCCTTTTTCTCCAATGGAATACACCACATATCTTAGGATACATCCTTGTACCCAAATGTTACATGCCCTCTATTCAGGGACGCATCAAACATATTGACTCACACTAACCATGTATACCAAATATCATACTAAACCCGTTCACATTAAAACCAATACTTTCTTAAAATAATTATTAATAAAAAACTTGTGTTCATGAAAACCATTCCACAATTTTAAAATAAACATTTTAAAATTATAAACAAAAAATATTTCCCTAAATCAAATAAATTTTTCAATTTATATTCCATGACCAAAATTGGATATCCATCCCAAATCACCCAATATTTTCACAAAAAATTCAAGAAAAAATTGAATAAAAACAAATACATAATTTTCTAAATCATTTTGAGTCATAGATAATCCACCTACCTCACAAAAGGTTATGAAAATGTAGAATATAATAACAAAACATCAAGATATATTCACAACTCAAGATCCCTTCACTTAATACAACAAGATTTCATCATAAAATAATTCATAACACACAAACACACACACACAAAGATATATATATATATATATATATATATATATATATATATATATATATAACGGCCAAGATCTATGGTTTTGAGAGTAATAAGAACCTTGGATCTATGCATAATTTGGAAGAACATGCACTTAACGATGAATTTGAGACTAAAACGCACTTTAATTCTCTTAAGGATCACTCCCCTATTGAAGAGGTTCATCTCTCATGCCTTAGAAGAAGGATGAATTCGAGTTACTGATGTATTAGAGGAAAAATGAGGGCTTAATATCTTAATATGGACTAGATACACATTTTAAGGAGGTCCGACTATAGGATGCATGGTTAGGCTGCACAGTTTGGTAAACCGTGCTCTAACTGTGTTGTGATACTATCTTAAGGACACACCTAGAACTTTTTTCTCACATGGTTAAATAAACTATTCTCTAACCATAAATTTACCTCTATTATAAGAAGCATATTTTTTCTTCTGAATCTACACATCTTGGTGAAACCATGACACTGCATAGTGCCCATTATTGTTCATTTTATAGTTTCTTGGAGATGCTTCATAGTTTCTTCTAACAGTGCACAATTTTTTCACCTCTATAAAATCCTACAAAGAATTACAAACCCCCTTGAAACCTCCAAAAACTTGATCTAGACATTATATAGGCTCAAAATAAATGAATAAGATTCCATGTACCTAAAACTAAGGGTGTTATATTACACCAGTAATTTTTTCAAAAAGATGGATGGATCAATGTTTCTTTAAAATGAATATCATGATCCTTAAAAGATCATGATTAAGAACAAGTATCAACTTCCCTATATTGATGAATTTTTTAATCAGTTCATTGGAGATCAATATATATCAAATATTCATTTACGATCTAAATATCATCAGTTAAAGGTCAAAAGGAAGGATATTTAAAAGACAACTTTTTTATGAGGCATGAACACTATGATTTTATAGTGATTCCATTAGGATTTACCAATCCACCCATTATGTTTAAGGATCTAATGAATTGAGTCTTTATAGACTGCCTGTTTTAGTTTGTAGTTTTCATCATAGATGACATTCTAACTTATTCATAGAGTGAGGAAAAACATGTAGATCCTTTGATGATTGTGTTTATAACCATAATAAGTGATAATTTGTATATAATGTTTATAAAATATGATGTATTTATATAAAATGTTTGGATATTATTTCACATAATCACTAGTGATGGAATATATCTAGTTTCATGAAATAAAAAATTTATTGAAAAATAGAATAGAACAAGAATGGTAATCGAGATCCTTATTTTTCTCAGGTTAGGTGAACAATATATATTATTCTTGAAAAAATTCTCATTCATATCAAATATAATATCCAATTGAACATGAAAGGGATTAAATATCCCTTAGTTAAAGTAATGTGAATAATTTTTTAATGAAATTAATAAGGTACTGCTCACAATAACAGTACATACATTACCCCGCTATGGGTAAGGGTTTTTAATGTACAGTGATGCCTTAAAAAAGGTTTTATGATGTATCCTCAGGTAAAATTGAAAATTTAATTACTTGTGCCACATGATATTTAAATACACATAAGAAAAATCATTCAATTCATGATTTGGATCTATCGATGATGATCTATAAAATAAAAAATGATGGAATTATTTATGTTTCGAGAAGTGTGATATTTATATTGATCATAAGTGTTTGAAATATATATTCAAATATAATGTGTTAAATAGGAATCATGTTATATGGTTTGTACTTATCAAATACTTTGAATACTTAATCAATTACCACACTGGTAAGGAAAATATGGTGTTTAATGCTTTGACCATGAATGATCATGCTACCTTATCTATGATAAGGTTTGAAAGTGACCCAATATTCATGGATTTTTAAAATAATAATCATGAAGTCTTAAGGGAAGTTGATAAATCTTATCATTACTAATTGACTTCTTAACTATCCATTCACATGAATAAAAAATAATAATTGAAATATTGTGTAGACCTATATAAAAAGGTATAGAATATTCAAGATTTCGACATTGATAAAGATTGGATTATAAGGATTGGAACCCGGTTATGTGTTCCACAAAAAGAAAAATTAAAGAGGGAACTTCTAGACAATGATCATATCCCATCTATATCAATTCATCCAAGAATAATTATGATGTAAAAATATATGAATAAAAAATATAGGGGGTGAAAAATTAAGAAGTAGATCATATTTAACAACTAATATTTTATAATATATTTTCTCTTTAAATAAATAACATGTGTTTGATAGATTTCTTTAAATACAACCTATAGCCTAAATAATCCATGATATAATAACCCATTATAACATAACCATTGAATTGGTAGTTATTAATATTAATAACCACATCTTTAAATTTTTTAATAATAGTTTCAAATAAGTATAATTTATTGATCAATGCCTAATAAATAATAATAGATTTTCATTAGTCATTTTATGCTTAAAACATATAATTTATTCTGAAAAAGGATTTTGTTTCATTTTTTGAACTAATAATATAATGAATTTCTACCATTTTTTTAAATTTTATTTTAATAAACAAGTATCATTTTTGAAACCATCATTTCAATATTATCCTGGGTTGAATTTTTTGGATTTTCGAAAAATATTTATTTTTCATTGAATAGTGAAAAATAATGACTTCAACCCCAAATGACTTATATTTTTAATTTATTTTTCAATAAACTTTATTTTTAATTTTGTTAATAGGGAACCCTTACATGAACCACTGGCCAAGAGGCACATGTACTTGAACATGACCCTAGGTACCAATTGCCCGACACATAGAATAACCCCTCCATATCTCTAGTATTTTTACCTTATAATCCTCAGCTCCCAAACCTGTAGTGATTACCAAATAGAATTTCCCCATATAGAAATGTATTGTTCCTCATATTGATGGATAAATCCATACCCTATATTCACTCCCAAATTGGTTATCTCTTCAGGTGGTTCCCTCATGTTCTCAATATCCTATTCTAGGATAGAATCTATGAATCTAGCCAACTTGTAGTCGATCGAGTGTTATCCACACTTGTAGCTCATTGATCCCAGTTGTCACACCTGGCATCCTACATATACATTGGTGATTGCTACAACAATTTCTTGACCAACCATCAATCCATCAACAACATCGTCACCCTTGACTGTGACACCTCTCAATGTCTTGGACTACACTAAAGTTGACGTGACACAAACACTGAGGATCTTTCTTCTTATTTATTATCCTTTACATTATTTCTATTTCACTCGCTAACATTCATCCCAGTGTTTTTGATGTTATCGATGTCTTATTATCATCGAGTCCCATCCCCCCTCCATCGTGAATAACATTCTGCCCCTACTTCCACTAAGGACTCCACCCCTCCATTCTATATTATGGCCTACCTCACATCCTTCCAGGAATGGAACCCTAATTATTTGGGGCTTCTTTTATTTTATCATGGGCTTGATATAGGATTATGGGGTGTCTTTTCCACTAAGCTAGACCCCAAGAGAAAAATGAAAATACTAATTCTTATAAAACCCAAAATTTCATTTCAATTAAAATTACCATTATGTATTTAATTTTATCATAATTTAATATAAGTAATATTTTCTTAGAAATAAATTAATTAATTAAATAATAATGACCCTTATACTTGATTTTATTTTATGTTAATATTTGGGATTAAAAACACATTTTTCTAAAAATAATTTTATTTTCACATAATGTGTTTTTATATTCATAAATTTAATTAATCTATATTCTTTAATGAAATTTATATATTATATATTCATTTTATGGGTTTTAAAAGTAATAAAAATGATGTAAATTATGTTTTATACTTAAATTATATTTTTCTAAAATGTGATTTCATTGCGACTTGAGTACTCATTTAAAAAAATTCTACCACTTATAGAAATTTAATATCGTATATGGATTCTATATTTGTATTTATCATAATTAATATAATTTAATTATGTGAAATTAATTTTTGTTCATAATGAATTGAAAAAAAATAATTTTTTGTTACCATGGTTAATCATAAAACAAGTTTAACTGGGGGTTAAATCAAGAGATAAGAGTATGATTTTCACCCAAACATGTATAATTCTTATTTATTTAATGTCTTTAAACCTTATAATATTATAACTTTGAGTACATTGAAATTTTTAGATACTGTAAAATGAATGTTACCTTATATCATTGGAATCTTTTAATAAATTTCAAGTGTGTCCCTCGCCTCACTTATAAAAGGGAACCTCTTTTCCTCTATTATTCAACCATTTTAATCTTCTATATCAGCCAATACCTACTCTATAGACCTCATAGAATAATTAAATTAATCCAATAGAATATTTTATTCCTCTAAAACTAATCATTCAATCCTTAAGTTGTAATCTAGAGGAGGACTCTCAAAGAATAGGTATAAATCCTAACAAATCTCTTTCAATTTTATTTCTTCTCATGGATTATATAAACCTTTTTTGTCCATAAAAACATCATTACTCTAGTATAATTAATATAATGATATGTCATTATAATTAGTTGAAAATAATTTTATACCCCTTCTCCAACAAATAGGAAATAAAAGTATCCCTCGTGTATATGTGTTGACCACCGCATCAACGTAGCGATGTAATTAATTTATCATCACTATATTCATGAGGGGTTATAATGATGCATGCAATGTTTATATATTATATTTATAACATAAATATTCCTATATAATTTTAATATATTATCTAACTTATTACCTTATAATTTATTGATAATTTATAACATCATTCAGACGAATTTGTAAACTACCCCCTCCCTGATTCGATATGAATTGTTTATCATTTAACCTTTACATGTCTATTAAAAAGGATAAATATAATTAAATTATATGAAATTTATGATATAAAAATTCTTTTGGATAGGTGAATTATTATTTACCATTATTTTGTTCTATCAATTGAAAATTCTAGACATTCCTCTTGTGTATATACAGATTATCTTCTCCATGAAACGTTGTAATTCATTTTTCAGCACCACTTAGTATGAATGGTTATAAATATATATAATGAATATATATGATATTTATATCATTATATATATTATTTAGAATAATTAACCTTCATCAATTTGGAAGGATAAAAAATTGTTGAACTAAAACATTAATGAGAAATAAAGTAGTTAACACCCAAAATAATGAATTTAACAGAGAATTGTTAATAAACAGGTGTTGAAATGATATAAGTGGGAAATATATGATATTATATGTATAAATAGGTTTATTAAACTTATTTTTTCAAAATATAAATTTATTATATAGTATTTTACAGTGCTATGAAATCAATTTAGATATAATGCATGTGCAATGAACCGTGTTTAGAGCCAAGGTAAAATTCCAAGGGAATTTGAATTTTGAAATTTGGTATATGATAAGTTCTTTGAAATGGGAATCATAATGTAATTATGAGAGTTGGAATGCTCAAATGTGTTGTTTTTAGACTTGGTTAATGTCCTGAGGGGCTCCTTGGGTGTTACATTGAGTTTCAAAAGCTTCGGACTCAGAAAAACTCAAATATAGAGAAGGTTGATAGGGGAATATGGTTTATCTGAAACCATGAGAACCTCTAATAGATATCATGTATCTAAACTAGTGGATTTTGAGGTCCCACATGGTTTGGTCTAACCATGTGATAGGGGCTACACAACCATGCATTTTTCTGTTGATTTTTTAAATAGGGAAATCACATGGTTTGTGCATGCTTTCCCAAAATGTTCCCATAATAAGTGTGATCCCACTTCCGAAGAAGTATAGGAAGCACATCTAGTGTAATGACACATGTTATTACAAACTTATATTTTGATAAAAAATCAAATATTTTCTTTTAGGTGGGTATAAGGGGTAAACTGGTATATTCCCACTAGCAAATGATCTCATCTAATTTTTCTAACCACTAAGTTGGTCCCAGAATAGAGTTTTTACCCTAGGATTGGAGTTTGGTGAAATTTTGAGCCATTTAAATTTTAGTGAAATAATAAATATTTAGTTATTAATAAATTAAAAATTAATTTATTCACATAGGTTCATTCAACCATTTCTTTTGAGTGGAGAATCATATTGAGATTATGTCACAACCATTGAGTCAAGAATTCGGAATTATGTACAGGTGATTCATAAACTAGTGTTGAGAACAAAGGTTCGTCGGGGACCCCGATTTCTTTTTCTTTTATTTTTCCTTTCATTTACTTATTTTTCTTTTATTTCATTTCTTTCCACCTCATGTATTATACCCCCAGAATATTCCTCTACTATGTGAATGAGAGAGAGGGAAAGGGAGAGTGATAAGGGGAGAGGGAGATACAGATGTACCACCATGGAGCTCTAAATGTGATAGATCATTTTGCAAAAAATGTGGACCCCGGAAATGGGAGAAGCTTTAATGAATTCTTCCCAAAGTTGGTTATTTTTAATTTTTCACCATATATCCCCATATATTTCAATTTTTCATGTTATAATCCCCTAATATGATTTATTAGGAACCCTTGAAGTTTTATCTACTTCTTTTGTGGTGAAAACCAGGGTTTCAGACCGATTCGAGGGTTTTCCATTTAGGGAAACCCAAGTTCATAGTGTGTGGTTTAGGAAAAAATTGTAGTGTATTCTTAAATTTTTGGGAAGAATACCCTTCATAAGTGCACTCCATGTATGGGTTAAAATTTTTTTGTACAAGTACTTAGTTTTTTAGCTTAGTACCTAGTCAGACTGCCTATGTAGGGGCACATGTCCATGTAGAGTATACGGCCAGACCCTATATGGGTCACACACTGTGTAGAAGTACATGGATAGGCCATGTGAGGTACATTGTTGGTACCCCATATTGTGTACACACTGTGTATAGGGCCAATATTCTATTTACATGGGTGTTTAGACACTAAGTCACACCAGAGTACACAACCAGGTGGGGCTTTGGGAGTACACACCAAGTGCTCAGGGAGACTTGTTGTGTACTTCCCCTTCTCAACCCTTTTATTGGGTTTTTCAAATATTTTTGACCAAGAGTCATATTTGGACCCATAATTAGTTCATTTTGATTATATTTTCATATAGATCATGATGGTAAGACATGTTAGGTGTTTTGAGGACTTCAAGGTGGAGTTTTAGGCATTTCCTTATTGGAGAGGTCCTTAGTCCTATAATTGAATATAGTTGTATCCTAGGAGTGAGGCCCTTGATCCATGAGCTATCTATAATGACTGATGTCTTTTTGGAACATTCTTTGAGGTATTTATCCTTATTATATCTTCCCTTCTAGCTTTGGAGGCCATGAAGGAGTCCTCTCAAGGACCCCCTTGTATGATTCCTATTTTTTTTGTTTTGACCTAGAGGATCCCAATTAGGATGTCTATATCTTCTTACCAGTCATCGAGGATCCCCTAAGGTATGCCTTTGCATACTAGTTGATCTAGGTAATCCCTTTTAGGATCCCTTTACTTGTGTACCATTACAATGATCCCATGTATGATTCTTCTTACTCCATACATTTTTTAAGGGACCCTTATTGGATCCTCCTTATTTTGTACCTTTAGAGAATCCTGAGTAGGATCTCTATATTGACATACCATTCAAGGATCCCATGTAAAATTACTTCCATTACCTTTACAGCTAAGGGTTACTAGTAGGATTCCTTTACTTATGCATAGACATGGAGATCCCAAGTAGGATGTTTCTAAGTGTTTGACCTAAGGGACCGAGTGGCTTTCCATTATTTGACCGACCCTAAGTCAGTATTGGGTAGTGATGGTAGCTAGTGTCAACTTAGAACCCATGACGAACATGTATTCCCATTGGGTTTTGGTTGTACCCATTCATCAACCCTAGCTATTTATTTATACCTTAACTTATTTATTAATGATGTAGCAATGATAGCCAGAGGTTCTTCTAGGATGGTGGTTATTAAGCATGATGTGAGGTATCCTTGTTTCTTTTTATGATTTCTATTTGTGATTTCCTTGGATCAAGCTTCTGATCCATGTTACTTAATATTTATTTTTATACTCAGAGGTACTACATGGGACCTAGCTATTGAGAATATATATATATATATACATATATATTGATTATTATTTTATTTTTATTTCAAGTGGTGAATCCTGGTATTTGGATATAGATCATGTGACTGTGATATGTGGGCATGGCATCCCTAGTTAGAATACTCATGGATGACCATGCTCTCTTGAGTGATGAGTATGACTCAACTCTACTATGTTAGATCTATGATGAGGATGATTACGCTATCCTCTATCCTATGATACTCATGGTTTATTACACTCTCTTGAGGGATAAGGATGATTATAATCTCCCTAATCGATTAATGCATTATGGTGATGGACATGGTGTTCCACATCATCAATGTATACTTGGGGAATATTATGCTCTCCTGAGCGAAGAGGTAGATTATACTCTCCCTGGTCAATTTCTAGATCACATTAGTGGAAATGGTTCTCCTCACTATTGATGTGACTTATACTTGAGGGATGATTATTCTCTCCTCAAGAAATTCTAAGACTTTCCCCTAGGTTCAGGTGGACACGCCTGTGATACTCTTCTTATAAATGAATGTTGATCATGTAATTGGGTGTGGAGGGAATTACTTTTACAAATCACCTAAGGTTGAGCCCTATTACAATTATCTAATTCACACTATTGTGGATTCCTATGGGATAGAACCTAGGTCTCAGAAATTAGACTGGATTTACATGGAATGAGTGTCATGATTTTTGGCTTAGTGACCATATTTATAGGATTTCAAGATGTACTTCCCTAGATTCCTTATTTATTTTGATTAGAGGTGAGTATGGGTGAACCCATGGTTAGGAAAAGCATCCCTTTGTAGAGACATAGATTTTTTAGATACTTTTTTAGCATTGGATGAAGTGGGTATATGTAAATTGGGATTACAGACCCATAGATCGACTTAATTATACCCGGCTTGAGTGGAATAGAGTCTAGCTCAATTCCATTTTCAAATGTTGTCTAGGTGATCCTAATTATAGACCCAAATATCGACTGATAATGGATTTTATGTTATTCCATTCACCTTACTCATGTATATTCATAAATATATATACATGTATAGGTATGGGACTATACATATATACACATATAATTACATACACCCATGTTTGCACCTTTCCCATTTGACCACAATTATAGACTCGAGGTTTGATTATGGTTCCAATTTTTTGGAGTTAATTTCATTTTTAGTTGTGTATTTTCTTGGCTGAGAATATTTATTTTTCAAGAACTAATGGAAGCATATTTTATAAGTTCATCATTGGGGTTGCCTGCTGAGATTATTTCTCACCCCTACATATGCACATTAGTGTGTGTGTGTGTGTGTATACCTTATGTCTATTTTTCAGGTTAGTCCTTGCTTCATGGTGGATAGGGCTGAGCCTTGAGTTTCATGTTTGATTGAAGCTTCTCATGTGTGTTCTTATGATCAGGATGGTGCAGTTTTACAATGTCTGAAGACTGGGTAAGTGGCCAATCTTGGAGTTAGTATTAGATCCCTATAATTTTATTTAATTTCTTTTGTACTCTTGTATATGTATTGTTGAACTGGTGGGTGACCAATGATGTATGTTTGATATATATTTTCTATATTTTATATCATATTCATTTATTATTACATTATGTTCTATATCAGTTTATTTACTACTTCCTCAATATATTTGTTCACTGGTTTTTATGATACTTGGTTATTTCCACTGTTTTCTTACTTAGACACTTATATATTTCACTAGTGCATTCTACCCAGCATCACACCCATTGACCTCGCAACTAGTTGAAATCCTCTAACATATGGAGATGTGTGCTAGAATCCTCATAACAAACTAGTTTGGGGAACCATTTTAGTGGTATCCCGATCAAGATGTTACAATGTGGTATAAGAGTTGTTATTTTCATGGACTTTACTATTTGTTATATGGTAGACATAAGTATTAGGAATGTGTTGGAATCAATGTTGGATATTGAAAAGGTGTGTTGAGAACAGATGTTTCAGTAAAAATTCTTGATTGTTGGCGGTTTGGGATTTTTGTTATGATCTTTGATGTTATAGTTGCATATGATTTTCTCTTGGAGAGATGCACATGTTGTGTGGAATTTTTGAATTATTATATATTTTTGGTTCTTATTCATTGGTGAGATGCTAGATATTGATTTGGACTCTTACATGGCAATGACAAGAGGTGTATCATGCATCATATTCAGAACATCGGATTCTCATCATATAGGCATTATAGTGTGTGATTATTGCCGACGACTAATTCCTTTTCAATTAGTCCTACTTAAAATTATATATATATATATATATTAATTTATTTAATTATTATTGTAGGTTATGTGGATCTATGATGATGTATTTTTGTTGAGGCTTTTGACTCATTCCTTATGCATGGGAGGTGTAGTGACCCAGGTTGGTCAATATGGCACATGTTTCCATTCAGTTTTACCCCTTTTGGGGTGTTTTTTCTTAGGTTGTGGTTAACTATTAGGATCTCCAAGTATGATGATGATATATACCAGGACGTTCCTCGTGAACTGGACCTCCATGGGGTATTACCGTATACAATGCCCTGTGAGTTTCAGTTTCATATCTCTTATGTCTTAGTATAAATACCTCTAAGGATAAGTTCCTTACGAGGATACTATGAGAGGATCAAGACCTTGTAGGTTGTGTTTTTAGTTTTTACCCTCACAGTTCATTATGATCTTTAACTTCTTTATATAGGTTTTAATTTTTGGGATAGTTGGATCGATCATATGACCCAATTGTGAGACTTTATCTATAGGTATTGCTGGGAGACCTATAGACCCTTATGTCTTATGCGGACCCCTATATATCAATGCACATTTTCTACAAAGGCAGCATGTGTGAGAGAGGTTGTCATGTGTTTTTGGATTCCTTTTTAATGATTGATCTTGGTTTTACCATTTTTTTAGATCAATTCATGGTTGGTGATAAAGTTTTTTGATATATGAATGTTGATTCCATTATCTTAGATAAGGACTTGGGGTGATTGTGTTTTTCATGTATGAATTTTATGGGAAGGACTATTCGTGTGCTTGGCCGGGTCAACCATTTTTTTTTTACTTTTGCTAATTTAGTCCAAGGGTGGGAAGACACTCATGACTAGATTGACACCAGGTGATAGAATATCGTGGGTTAAATTATGGCATTGGTGAGGTTGTTATTTTTAAAAAGTAGTTCCATGGGATCTTTTGGATTAATCAAACTAATATTTTATGTTGCAGAGTCATCTTAGACTTGTAGTGGACAACTCACCGGTGTATGATTCAGGTTATAAAGGTACGTGATGGTTCCACATTATATCATCTGAATATCAATTGGTGAGTGGCTGAGAACGAGCCAAGTACTGATGTTTCTAAGAATTTTTGTGGGAATGGTTATCGGAATTTTTCGTTAAATGAGAAATGTCCCTTCGTGGAAGATTTGATATTGAAAATCAATTAGGTTAAAATAAGACGTTTGACCTGGGGCTAAATTCGGGATAGGTTTTGATAGGATTTTATCATGGATTATAGGGATATGTACTTTGCCATTTGTAAAATCATAGTGTACTCCCTATTAGAGATGATAATTTTCTATCATGATATCATCTTGAGTATGTTGAGATAGCATCATCCCTATGCAAAAATTATTTTATTTTAAATGTCTTTCTTGGTTAGGAAAGTAACCAGGTAATGTTCCTCTCATGGAGTGATATAAGGTAATCCATATGGTGGGGAGTAAACAACTGAATGGTTGAGGGTGGTGACCCTAAACTTTATATAAGTTTTCATTATTTTTTGTTATTTGTTAGTCTTGGAGTTTGGTTTAAGATAAAGATAAGGGTATTCATTCAGTGGGGGTTACATATCAGTTTTAGTTAAACAACTTCTATGTAGGAGACAGTTGTTAATGATATGATGTTAGTCATTAGACAACCCTGATGTCTTTATTTTGCAGAAGCTTGAGGTGAGATCATGGAAACTAGTATTACCACTAGCCTTATCATGGAAGATAAGGTTTATGGTATGGAGGTTTTAAGGAAACATATTTTTCTGAACATAATTTTTGGGAATAAAATTGAATTTCTTCTTTTTGATTCTATTAAGGGGTAAAATGGTCTATTCTCCCTAACTGATGATATCAGATAATTTTTATGACCACTCTATTGGGTCTATAATATGGTTTTTACCCTAGGATATGAGTTTTATGGAATTCAAAGGTGTTTGAATTTAAGCGTAATAATTAATAATTAATACTTAATAAAATAAATTTCAATTTATTCGCACAGGTTCATTTGGCCATATATTTTGAATGGAGAGTCAGATTGAGATTTATTCTACTTTATTGAGTCTATAACTATGATTTATACCTAGGTGGAGCATAAACTTAGGTTGGGAACTTGGGTCGGCCGGTTCCCCCCTTTTCTTTTTCTTTTCTTTTTCTTTATTTTCTTTTCTTTCCATTATTTCCACCTTAAGGATTCTCATGTATGCCCCTAGGGTGATTCCTTTATAGTGTGACTGAGAGATATGGATAGAGAGAGATAAAATTAGAGAGTGATATATTGAGTTACATCAATGGATATTAAGATTCTATAGATAGTTCTGTCGAAATCATGGACCACCGAAATGGGTGAATCTTTGGATGATTTTGTCTAAAGGTAGGCCTTTTCTATTTTTTCTATATATCCCTATATATTCTCCTATTTCAATTTTTAATCCACTATTATTATTACCTAGGACCCCTTAAGGGTTGATATACTTCTTTTGGGGTGAACATGGGTGGTTCAGAGTGATTCGATGATTTTTCGTTTGGGAGAACCCATGTACACAACATGTGGTTCGGGGAACATACCCCATGTGTTATTCCATGTTAGTGAATGTGACCTTTCAGATATAAATTCCGTTTATGGATCATACATTCCATGTAGATGAGTACTCAGTCAGGATAACTCTGTAGGGGAACATGGTCGTGTAGAGTACACAAACATACCTTGTGTGGGTTGCACGTTGTATAGAAGTACACGACCATGCGAAATACCTGGCCAGTCCATGTTAGGTCATGGTAAGGTACAACATGTAGGGTACACATCACATAAAGGGCCATCACACTATGTACTTGTGTGTTTACATGCCATATTTTTTCATAGAAAACACTCCGGTGGTGATTTTAGAGTACACACCATGTGCTCAGGAAGACACGCCATGTACTTCCCATTTTCAACCTTTTTTGGGTTTTTTTGTATCTTTCCACCATGGAGTCAAATTTAGACCCATGAGTATCCCATTATAAGTATATTTTCACATAGATATCGATGGTAATACTAGTTTGTTGTTTTGAGGTATCCTAGGTAGCATTATGTCATTTCCTTATTTGATAGGTTATTCCTCATATAATTGAATCTAGTTGTCTCCTGAGAGTGATGCCCTTAATATGATATGAGACATGAGTTATCTCTCATTAATGATGTCTTTTTTTCTCTTCCTTTGAGGTTGTATCCCTTGTGTGATGTGCCCTTCTGGCCCAGGAGGCTGTGAAGTAGTCATCCCAAGGATCCCCTATAGAATTTCTTTGTTTATATTTCAACCTAGAGGATCCCTATTAGGATGCCTATATCTTTTTACTAGTTACCATGGATCCATTGTGGGATAAATTTTCTTATGATATTATATACATAATAAATTTTAGGATCCCTTTACCTATGTGTTGTTCTAAGGATCCCATGTATGATTCCTATGCCTCTGTGCACTATTGTATGGTTCCCTTGTAAGATGCCACTTCTTTTATACCAATATAGAATCTCAAGTATGATGTCTATGTTTACTTATCATTTGAGGATCTCATATAGAACTCCTTTTATTAACTTCAATACAATTTATCCCTAATAGGATGAGTTTTCTAATACTTAGACCCAAGGATCCCATATAGGATGCCTCCTAGTGTTTGACATGATGGACACAGTGGGTCCTCATTGTTTTACAGACCTTGAGATAGTATGTCATGTTTTGGTAGAGATGGTAGTGGGTGTCACATAAGAACCCATGCCGAACTTGAAAGCCCATGGGGTTAGGGCTGTAGTGTTGGGATTAGTCATTCATCCACCCTCACTCTTTATTTATATATTTAAATATTTATTTCTTATGCAACAATGATAGCCAGTGGTGCTTTCGGGTAGGTGGATACAGAGCCTGACATGAGGTGTATTTATTTCTCTTTGGGATTCCCATACATGATTTCCTAGGATTCGGATTCTGATCCTCGTCACTTCATATTTATTTATATACCCATAGGTACTACATGGGACCTAACTATTGATACTTTATATATATTTTTATTACTATATTATTAGTATTTCAAGAGGTTGTTTCTGGTATTTGGTTGTTGTGCCTATGATTATGATATGTGAAAATGATATCCCTAGAATCAATACTCATGGATGATCAAACTATCCTAAGTGATGAGGATAATTCCACTCTCCTCTGTTTGATATATTATGAGGATGAATTTTCTCTCCTAGATCAGATGATTGTGAGGGATGATTATGATCTCCCAAGGGATGTGGATGATTATAATATCCTTGATCAGTTATTGGATCATAGTGGTGGACATGTAATTCCACATCATTGATGTATATTCTGAAATGATTACTCTCCCTCAAGTGATGGGGATGATTACGCTCCCCTGGTCGATTTCTAGATCACAGTGGTGATATGGCACTCCTCACTGTTGATGTGACTTTTACTCGATGAATGATTACACTCTCCTTGAGTGATGCCTTGGATTCCCCCTATTTTTGGGTGGACACACTAGTGATACTGTCCTGGTGAATGGATTCCAAGCATGTACTTGTGTCTGGAGGTAATTCCTTTTAGAGATCGCCCAAGGGTGAGCCCCTTATGGATTATCTAAGTCACAATTTCATGACCGCATGCATACCGATACCTAGGGATTATAAATTAGAATTGATTTACATGGAATGAGAATAATGAAATCTATCTCAATGACTATATTTATAGGATTTCTATATGTACTTCTATAGAATACTTATGTATAGTGATTGGATGCAAGAATAGGTGAACTCGGGGTTAGGATGAGTATCCCCATGTGGTAACATAGCTTTCTAAGAGAAATTTCTGATGTTGGATGAAGAAGGTATATATAAATTGGGATTAAAATCCATGATATTGACTTAATTATACATTGCTTTTGTGTCATGATGTCTAGATCAATTCCATTTGTACATTACATCTAGAAGACTGGGATTATGAACCCAAGGATCGAATATTGATGGTTTTTATGTTATTTATATCTCATTACACATGTATATTCATATTTAGGTATATATATAGGCATGGTACTATACATATCTACACATATAAGTATGGACATCCATGGTAGAAACTTTCCCAATTGATTGGGATTACAGACTCGGGGTTCGAATGTGGTTTCACATTTTTGGATTTACTTATCTTTTTAGTTGTGTCTCAACAACCAAGCTTATTGAATTTTCATGAACTTATGGAATCATATTATATAGGTTCATCATTTTGGTAGCCTACTGATATTATTTCTCACCCCTACACATGCACCACAATGCGCATTTAGAACCTATGTATGCTTTTCAGGTTGAGAATAGTTGCATGCTGGATAGTTCTTAGGCCAAGAGTTTCAAGTCTAAGCAGAGCTTATCATGTGGGTTGTTCTAATTGGGCTGGTGAATTTTGACAGTGTCTAGATATAGGGTATGTGGTCTAGATCCAAGTTAGTATTAGATTCCTATACTTTTATTTCAATTTATTTTATAATCATGTATCTGTATAGTCATCCTAATCGGTGACCAATGTTGTATGTTTGACATAACTATTTGGGATATTATAAAATTTTTATTTATTATTACAACATGTTCTATTTCAGTTTATTTACTTTATATGAACTCTGTTAATTTACTATTACATTTGATACCTATCTATTTCTACTATTTTTTTACTCTAATATGAGGTCATAGTATCCCCACCATCACACCATATACCCTCAAATCTAGTCAGTAGCCTCTGAAATATGGGAGGCGTACTTGAGGCCTCATAACCAACAAGTTTGGGGAACCATTTTAGTGGAATATGATCCAGGATGTTGTAGATGGAGCAAATTTTGGAAAACTATACTACCATACCATGTAACCCAATTTCTAAGGGTGATTTCCAGTTTTCCCCTAATATTTTTAAACCCATATCCTCATTTTTTTTTTCTTCACCCTTGTGGATAACACCTTCGTTTCTCCTTTCATGGATATCTCAATATCATCCTCCTAGAGATCTTGATATCTCATGGATTCAGACTCCAATTTTAACGTTGTTTGAAGCTTTGGATAACTATCGATAAGATATGGAATCCTCTTGATTCAATTATATGTTTATATTATGATCTATTTCACTATTTTGGTGCAACCTCATTCACCCTATTTTTAGGGTGGATGTTATTTTCTTCATTTTCTCTCAAACTATAATAAATCAAGACTCAATATTGGATGAGTAGATAATCCTATGTATGAGTTAGGTCATATATAGCTCTTTCCCTAAGTTTATATTGATTTATAAATGTTATTATTTTGTTACTCTATCTCCTTTGTCATGAATCACCTTGAAAATGCATTATTCATTTATATTCTGTATACGCATGATATATTACTACTATAAAATCATACTAAGAAATTAGAGGGTGTAGAACTCGATTCAAGACACCCCTTTGGGTGTAGTGATAGGAAATTTATTTAATTATTTAATTGATTAAATGCTTAGAATATATTCTTAGCATTCAACTTGTATTGTGAATGGATTTTTTCCTTTAATTAAATTCCAAGTTTAACCAAAGAACCTCCTAAGTTCTTGTCTTGACTTATATTTGGATTTGACTATGTACTTAGTTTTCTAATTAATAATGGTTCCTTCTAAGTTCTAAATTGACCCTTGAAACTGATTTTACATGTTTGGTAGCTTTCTGAAAAGGTCTTTTTTGGTGAATTGAGTTGTGCCTATTGAATGTGATTCTTGGTTGTGATAAATGAATTGTTAGTTAGCAATTTGATTTTTTATAATAAAACCTCTTAGATGAGGTGTGATATACTCTAAACTAGAATGTAGTGATTGTTGATTTAAATATTTCTTGGCCTTATGGAATTGGTGTTTTCCTATTACTTTATGTTATTGTTTGATATGTGGTATGATTAGTACATGGACTCAAATGATATTCTTAAATGGATTGAATAAGGGGGCATGAACTTCCTTTTGATCCAATTTTTAAAAGACTAACCACCTTCTAAGTGGGATGGAAATCCTTAATTAAAAATTGAAATGACTTGATAAATGTGATGGATTGTTTAAATTTAATGGTTTAAATTAAATAGAATATAATTGTATGGGATGACCACACCACTTTCTATATTTAAATAAGCATGGATTATGTGAATTTTAATATATGTGAAGCCCTTAGTTATATTTGGATTTTGGATTATCGTAAGAGGTAATTCCTTATTATTAATATTATTATGCCTTTGATATAGGTTGTTGAATAATGGTAAGGGTTCTATTGAGAATGAAAATTCATGCTTCCTTACATCGGGAGTTGATCACGATGACTCACACCATTGAATTTATTTTAATGGTGGTCATGATGCACCACATTCCTTATTTTGTGTGATGGAATGAAGACACACATACCATATTGCGTATTGAGCATGGTGTTTCTCATTAATTTTGAGACATAGGGCTTCTAACCATTATGTGAGATTATAGGCTCATTCAGACTAGTTATAGATACCAGATTTACACCCCTATCTATTCAACACCTAGTATTCCTGGTATATGGATTCTTATGTACCCACATACTCAGTATATATTTGTGGATGAAATATATAACTACACTATATATATATATATTATTACTATATACATGATTATTGAACAAATCATCATTCTGTCCATGAACCAAAGTAGGTGGAGTTGCCAGGTATCCTTTCAGAACCTGAGAAAGTTGGTATTTATTAATTACACATTTATATCTACATGATGTTGTACCTTATATTCATGGTGTGGATTTAGCTGTAAACATTGTTGGTGATGTCCTACTCGGATTTTATCTCACACCCCTATAGGGATTCCATAGTACTGGGGTACCTAAGAAGATATCATGTTTGTAGGATGATGGATTATTACTTTCATTGTCATGATTGTACCTAGGAGTGAGGAACAAGGGACTGAGATGAATGTCGGGATGCTCGATAAGATCACCCTTAGGTATTTTTATCCTTTTCATATTAATGTATTTCATTGTTCCTTATTGTATTTTGTTTCTGTACTATTTTAGTTTAGGTATCATCCTCTGTAAATGCATGCATGGTTTTATATGGGTGTTTTCCATCTCATATTCAGTTTATATTATTCTTCTGCACCTTTTTCTTTCATTTATTAATTCTTCTACAATTTCCTATCATTTATATTATGATATACTATTTCACAACTCTTTTCATGAGGGTATAGTCACCCCAATATCACCTCTGAAGACCCTTTCTCCTAGTTGGTAGCCTCTGGCATATGGGGAGGCAATCTTGAGGCCATGTAGTGACCGGTCTTGCTACTGGTTTTATAGGAAGTCAGTCTGGGATGTTACAAAGTGGTATCATAAAGATTATTTTTCCTTTTTTTACTATTTAGGGTGGGTAGATATGAGACTACAAATGTGTCAGTTCTTGGTAAATAGCCATTCCTAGGAGTGATCATCCCACATATGATGAAAATTCCAAGTGTCTAAGGATGGGATTGATTTTTATGTCATTCACTGTTACAGTTGATCAAGATTTATCCTCGAGTGATTGGTGTTATTTATACTATGAATTGATTTATGAAATTTATGGTATTTTTATCTTGGTCTAGTATGGAAAAAAATTAGAATTACATGCATTATTTTAGGAATATAGATATTCACATTCCATGCATATTCCATGCCATATAGTTTCATTGTAGAATGTATATTGATTGTGATTATGTGCCTTGTGTGATTATTAACCAGGTTTTTATATACCATTTTAGTTATATTAGTGATATGATTAGTTTTTTACCTATTTATGTATTTTATTTCCAGGCCTGTTTATATAACAAACTTGGGTTATTTATTAGTATATTAATATGCTACCATGATTATTTAATGATTATTTATCATTTCTTGCCTATGTATCATGTTTATGTTCTTATTAGTATTTACCTATATGTTTTCTACTTTTATAACTTTCCTAGTTATGGTTTTGATATATAATTGGTTTCATGTGATAAACATGTTGGTTTCGATCAAACGAGAGCAATTTTTTCATTTGTATGGTGTGTGGGCGCATTATAAATTGGGAATGATAAACCATGTATTCAAACCATCATTTGATATATATATATATATATATATATATCTGTTAAAGTGTAAAATCTATAAAAGATAAATTTTAAATGTGAATTTGTTTTGATTGAATGGGAGCTAGTATGCGGTCTATGAAGTGTATGTGCGCTTTATAGATTTGGATATGGAAACCCATATAATCAAAATGTTATATATTACCATGATATATTTTGAAATGCTTAATAATGTAAAATCTATTTATATTCTATCTGAAGTGAATAGGTTTTTTAGGGATCACTTATGTGACTCGATCCTAGTTGGTCAGTTGTGGAATTTAAGCTTATAAGATAAAAACCATCAAGTGTAATTTTAAAATTTAAAATATTTATGGTTTCTTCTATAATGGATTATGACTCTATCACATAGGCATGGTGATCTGTATGGTTAAATTACTAAATTCACAAATAGACACATGTAGGTCAGTTGGGTAAAATTTCTTATGAAATAACGCATTACAGGTGTTTTGAGTATTTTTATTAAACAACTGTTATTGGGTTGTATTTTGATGAACATAGGTTTTATTGACACAAGACCATTATAAGTCACCTTATCTATTGCAACTATGTTTTAAAATTTAAATTTTGTTTAACTAAGTCCAAATCTGAAAATACTTGTAGATAAGTGATATGATTAAAAATAATTTATAAAATAAATTTCCTAATTATGAATGGATTTTAATAATTGATTAATTTTTAAAGAAGGAAGTTTGATAAGACTTACATGTCCTTCCTTGAGGCTTTAGCTAAATCATGTTCCAAAATATTTTGTCTTTAATTAGTACTTGATGTTCAGAGTTAAATATTTTAAATTTTTAGAGATTGATTGTGAATCAACTTAATGACTTAACATGGAACATTAGGTTGTATACTTATTTTTAAATCTCATGTAAGGGTAGTTTAAATAAATCTTTTAGTTGCATTGGAATGAAAATCTGAGTATTTTCCCTAGGCCTTTATCATTTTTATCAAGGGATTCAATTATATGAATATGGCCTAGTGAAATGTTTTTGGTGTGACCTAGTAATATTGTCAATTTTTTTATTTTGTTAGGGGCTATCCTGAGCTTGGTAGCATCCAAAGAGCTTAAAATTACTTTCTAAATGTTGTGATATTTCCAACTTATGGTGTCGTTTGGGTGGATTTGTCCTTAGTAAGCCTCTTAGATTCTAAAATATTCCTTTTTTGGAAGTGTGTTCATTGTATCCTTAACCCTTTTTGTGGGTGTTAGTATCAAGTAATGCTCAGTTTCAGAAGTTTAGACATTCCTAGGGAATTTTCTTCTACTTATTAGGTGACATGCCCCTCAATTATTACACTATGATGGATGACTTGGTACATCATCATGTAGGTTAATGGTCACATGGGGTAATACAACTCTAGGAAAAATCTCTTATATGGACAAACTGATCATTGGATTCAAAGGGAAAACAACCTATCGATAGTATCAAGGATGTTTCATCTTGCTACTAAACTTTAGGCTATTGTGTGTTCATATATATGGTTCCCAACAATTTTCTAAATGATATAAGGAACTGATTGAGTTTAGTGGAACCATTAAGCCTTGAGCTATTGAGTATATTCTCGGGTCACCTATGGAGTAGAGTGACCAAGGAATTAATGGAATAAAATCTTCCCACATCTCATGATTGGTTTCCAAGAGGATCAGGTTCTTTGATGTGCTAGTCAGGTTGGTTTTAATTTTCATTCTAAATGTTATGATGTTTATGATCATGACTCAGAGAAGTGTCACACATGTTTTTAAGGTAAATCTGACCTAGCATGCTTGTGATTGGATATTATAACTCTACTTTCAATGACTTGGACACTACTAAGGTGGGTAGAAGCATATATGTTATAGTGAATACGTTACCTTCATAGTAGAAGGAACACAACCAAGGAGGGTCATTGTAAATGGTCAGTCTTCCTTGAATTCCCTTAAGGATTACAAGTTTTGAATCATTTTTGTGCTTTCTCAATAGCATGATGTTTATGTGGTTGGTTGTGTATGAAACCATTGAGAAACCTAATTGTTCATGGATGAACCTTTGTGGTTATGTTGAGTGATCACAGGGTGCCTTGGGTGATAAAGGATAGTGATTGGTTAATGATGATGCATCCAAAGGTGAGGTTGAGCATCTTATAAGAACTCAAACAATAGTGGTTTGGCTGGTCTTCTTTCCAGTAGTTGGGTATGGTTTTTTGTAAACAGTATCGAGTAATTTATCTTGTATGTGATAGAAGTGTCTTGAGTCTTTTTGAAAATATTTGATATCCTCTCAGTCTAAACATATTTTGATGATGATCAGGTACCATATATCAATATCATCCGGGTATACTAAGAGCATAGGTTATACGTCGTGTTTAATTTAAATGTCGTTGGGCCTAATAAGTAAACTTCATGGGAGTTACGATTATGCAAAATAATTATTTTAACAGGCATGGTTATTCTTGAGTGATGTCTGGGTTCTCCTGTAGTAATTCCTTGTACAAATAATTAGACATCATCCATTTTCCTCTGACCTAACCACCGGGAGAATGCTTCTCTTGGATCACTTAATTATCTGATGTGGACATATTATAATTGTCATAAAGTCTCACTTATAAACATGGAGTATGGAATAAATTAGGTTAGTTCCTTAGACTCCAGTTTGATGAATGTGAGGTCATCCCTGTAACACCCCGACCCCAGTTACCCAGAGTCGGGGCATTATTACATAACATTGGCATGATCACAAGAAAGATCAAATCTCTAAATGCTGATTGGTTTAGTAGCCTTGGAAACACTAGATATATTCATAATTCTTACATTACATCATAAAAATGAAAACTAAAACAACATAGTTTCCATAGTCCACACTCATATCCCCACATACTATCCCTGTAGGTCATTCATAAATTACTTCTTCACATCCTGGGAAAAATAAAACATTGAAAGTGGTGAGCTTAGATGCTCAGTAAGGATAACAATATAGAGAAAACTTTCATAAATAAACATAAACATTTAAGGAAATGTATAACTAAAACAAAAGCATTTTAAACTTGAAATTAAGAATAACATGACAAAGATAAAATGAAATAATTTCATTTACTTATTCACATGGATATTCTACTAGTTGAATAATCACATGCAATATCAATAACCACTTTCATAATGACGGAATGCATAATTCCAGACTATCATAACCACGAAGCCAAGGCCTCGTGACAGGACTACAAATAAAATTTTGTCAAGGTCTCGTTCCAAGACACTAGTTTTTCTCATGAGACCTACCGATGCATCGAGGAGCTATAGCGGGCTCCACCTGTCACTTATTAAGTCCAATGCATTCCTCATATGAATAGGTTTAAACATAACATAAACATTTGTTTTAAAACTAGCATACGAAATGTCAATACTTTCTCTATAAACCATGAATTTTATAAAAATAACACATCCACAGTCAAAAGCATCACAAAAACATCAATACAATAAGTAAGTTTTGTATCATAATAAATCAACTTCAAATAAGCTTAAAATCCATCAAAGGATGTTGACATAGATGAAATCAAAACTATTTGAGAGAAATATCTCTTTTTTTGAAATCATTTAAAAGTCACATAATTATAAAATAAAACATTTAATTTTGAAATATTCTTATAATCTTTTAAGGTAATCTTAGAAGATTTTATAACGGCGGAAAATATCCACACCTGCTGTATAAGTTAAAAAAACATTCTTACCTTAATTCTGTCGAAAAGGTTAAAAAGGACCTTGTTTGGAAAACGACGAAAAGATTCCTTTATAAACTTCTTATAAAAATTAAAACAAGGGTATAAATGACTTTAACCCATATTCTATAAAATAGTAATAATGTTTTTAAATACATTTTTAAGAAACATGGATGTGGATGATAAATAGGTCCCAGTAGATAATTACATATAAACAACCTCGGATAATGAAGAGATTGTGAAATAACCCTTACCTTCTACTTTTACATGGATAATGGTAGGTTAACCTTATGTATAATTGAGGAATAATTGTTATTAAATTATAAAATAATCATATATATTAATATGATATCATATATGATCTTTTAACATTGCTTTGTTAAAAAAATCTTAGTATTGTCGTTGTTTCGGGTGTTAACTTACTCATTTTATTTTATATGTTTTGTTAAATAAGGCGTGTTTTTTATGGATAGGTTGTATCATATTCATATCTAAAATGATATTAAGTCTTTAAACATTATTTTTAACCATCAAATGAAAATTATTCTTGATTTGATACGATGGGGAATGAATCTCATCGCGTTCGTGGAGACGGTAGTCCGTACGTACGCACGAGCGACAATATCATTCTTTTGATATTAAAATAATATATAATTGGATAGTATATCATATATACATGAAAATTATCATGTTATATTTATTATTTACATAAATTATACATCATTATTATACCCATCTAAATAAAAATATATTGAATAACAATTACACCACAACGTGGAGACGGTAGGTTGTACGTACGCACGTATGGTGACATGTCATTAAAGGGATGGATAGAATAATGAATTTGTTTGTTCCATATTTATAATAACATCACAGTATATAGAAGATACTGGAGTTATTATTTTATAATTGAAATAACAAGGAAATAAGAAGTTGAAGAAGAAAGGAACTTTAAAGAGGGTGGTGAAGACGTTACCTCTTCTTCGGGTTCTTCCTTTTGATTTGATCAAAAGGGCTCCTTAGGTTTGATTTATGATCAAACTAAGTCATCTAGGATGAATTAATGGAAGTTGGGAGGATATTTGGGCAGGTTTTGGCCGATCCAAGTGGCTTTGAAGGTGTGAATTAATGAGAAGTGGCAGTACCCTTTTATAAGAGGGGTGAGGGGATCTTTAAGAAAAACTTAAAGTATTATTTTATAATAAATTCATATTCAGTTTATAATGGATCCAAATTGGATTATTCAAAGTATTAGGTGGATATGGGTCGAAATACTTTCAACCAATAGATTTTAGATAGGTTTGGGTCATTATATTAACCTTATCTTTTTGTTTTAACTCTTAGTTAATTAGTTTGACACTTACCATGTCACTTTGTATTTTATATTATATAGTTAATAAACTTACTATATACATCTAAGCGACCCCAAAGTGGTCCATTAATGATACACCTATCATGATAAAAGTCCTTTGGATGAACCTTAGATTTTTAGGAATATAATATGAATTAATAATATAATATTTGTTTTAAAAACACTTTTATGTCAATTTTGACACTATTTGAATTTGATTTTTGTGAAAATCATAACAGCATGATTACTTAGAACCTAATTAATTTAATCAGCTCTAACATGTCATATTAATCTATGAAATTCTTGGAATTCATTAAAAGTCTGAAGTTATAATTATTTGGGTATTTATAATATCAATTATTTTAATATTTCACTAATAAGGTAATTACTGCATCATCATTGTGTCATATATAAATTAACTTATTTAATGTCTAAAAATTATAAATAAAATATAATTATATAGGAAATATTTTTATATTTCTAATGAATATTTATAATCTAATTTACCTTATGTACAACCATATATTAAAAATGTTTTAGTAATTAAACTTTGATTTTAACTCTTTTAACTCTTCTTCGAATTAAATAATAATAAATGTCCTAATCTAATCCAAGTGGACCTAAATGATAAAATTTAATTCCTAAGGCTGTTTTTGGTCGAGATACACTTGTACAGTAGAATTAGTACATGTGTTAGGGTAATATTAATATCATTTTTACCCTTAATTACCCTATTTACTTTTTACCGTGGTAAATAAAAGTAAAAATTTACTATTCACAAAAAATTATTTTTATCTTATTGAACCACATTTTATTCCCTGATATTAACTGTGTCTCTCAGATTTTCGAAATTCCACTCATAGAAGTGATAAAATTAAGTTTTATGTGAATTTCCAAATTCTCCTAGGAGTTGGGTAAAAGATGGTGAAAAGTTCAATAAAATTTTTATATATCTAAAATTATTCTAAACTAACTCCAATGAATTACATTGAACTTATATAAGTATTATGTATCTATTTTGACCTTAATTAAATTTAAATAAAATAAATAATTATTTAAATAAAAATTCGTTTTTAAACAATAACTCAGTGTTTTTTCCACTATTCATCAAAAATTGAAAGTTTTCAGAAAAATAACAAAAATTTACCCTAGGATAATTTCGATATTTCGAATCCAAAAATGAAGTCCATTTTGACGGATTTAATTTATAAAATTTAAAAAAGTAAGTATTACTATTCATAATTGCTAGTTTGATTGGTTGTGGTGTGTGTTAGAACTCAAAGTTGCATACAACACACGCTACTGTATTATTCAAAGAGAAGCGTACCATGGAAACATGGGGTGTTACAATCCCAGACATGTTGTTAGGCTCAGAGGTGATGTTTAAAGGGTGAAAATTTGAGTGGCTTGGATCTAGGTTACATCATTTTCGTGGTTAGGCATGATAGATTTAATGGTCAAGTGATGGTTTTTTTTAGGGAATATCACCAGAAGTCCATTATAGTCTTCAGAGAATGTGATCATGGTAAATGTGCGATTACTTGGAAGAAGGCATTACAGTTTAGTTTCTATTATGCTGACCATCTAATATGATAATTTTGAGAATGGTCAGTTGGGGTGGCTCAACATTTTTTTAAGGAATACAGTTAGATATGAACCATTTTTGGCACATAGTCGAGTGAAGGTGAGTGAAGTGCAGGTTAGTTGGGGCTTGCATAAAAATAAATCTCAACCTTGCTAAAAGAGGTTAGGGGGGAATTTATTGTTTTACCAATTCAAAATAATATGGGGAGTATTGTTAGAATGATTATGGAATGCTCTGTAAGATATTATGATGATGAAGGTATCATGACTTGGAATTGGACCCTTTTTATGTTAAACATTATGGGGGTAGCACCATCAGCTAGATATTTAAAGAGATGATGGTGTGGTCAAGTATTTAGATAAAAATCACTTGAGTATGCACCATTTTGGTGTTTCAATCAGAAAATTGGTGTTGGATAAGTTTTTATGGCATACGTTTCTTACGCATAAGTAATGATTATAGGTGAATTGGGAATTTCCGAACACAATGAGAACATTTTAAGGTGACTCCATCACCCTTTTATGTTGGGTGGTGTTTTCATTTCTTTCCATAAGGCTTCATGAGCATGATAAGTTCTAAGGTGGGGATGTTTTAACAACATGTGTTTTGATCCAAGGTAAAATTACAAGGGAATTTTATTTTTTGTGTTTGTTGGACTGGTCTTACTTTGTGCTAAGATTCAGAAAAAAAAATTGAGAGTTGGAAACATCAAAAGATTTTTTTTACTTGATTAAGGGCCCAAGGTGTTCCTTAGATGTTCTATTGAGGTTTGAAAGCATCAAACCCTAGAAACTAAAAAATGGAGAAGGATGATAGGGGCGCACAGTTTTTTTGAAAAGGTGCAACCCTCTAGTAGAAACTGTGTGGTTGGAACTGTGGAGATGTAGGTCTCACATGGTTTGGTCTGACCATGTGAGAGGAGTCGTATGGTGATGCAATTTTCTGCAGGTTTCTAAAAGAGGAAAATAACATGGGGAGCACACCGTTTCTAAAATCATGCATAGAAACAGTGTGATCCCCCTTCCAAAGTAGTAGAGGAAGAACAGTTGGAGCATGATTTGGATAACCGTTTGTCCAAATAGTGTGACATAAGTTGTAATGGTGAATTTATATTTTTTCCACTAATTTCTTTAAACCCATCTACTCTTTTCTTCTTATCCTTAGCGCACAACACCTTCATTTCCCATTTTGTGGAGGTCTCAAGATCCTCCTCCTTAGGATCCTAATATCTCATGGATCTAGACACTGATTCGAACACTATTAGAAGAGTTGTATTGATCTTTGTAAGCTCTTGAATCCAATTTCTTTCTTCATAATTTTCTCTTCCAATTTATTTCTCTATTTTGGTGAGAGATATTTTACCCTATTTTAAGGCTGGATATCCATTTCTTCAATTTCTCTTGAAAAAAACCAAATAAACCTCAATATTGGATTATTATATGATTCTATGTATGAGGTAGGTGTTACATAGCTCTTTCCCTAAGTTTTTATTGATTTATAAATATTTCTATTGGGCAGAACATCTCCCTTTATCGCACGTTTCCCAAAAAATGAGTTCTTAATTTCTATTTGTTATAAACATGATTTATTACTCTCATTGATGTTTTCTATGTAATTATATGATTTTTTACCTCAATTATATCCTCCCCTTTGGGTGTGATATCATGAAATGAATTTATTTCTTTAATTTATTAAATGCCTAGAACACCTTCTAATCACTTACCATGGATTTTGAATGGATTTCCCCTTATAGGTAAATTCCCAATTGTACTAAATCACATTCTAAGTTATTAACTTGGATAATATTTGGAATTTTACATGTAGGCAAGTTCTAAATTGATAATGTCACATTATGTGTGTTATATTGATCGATAAAATTGATATGCCATGTTTGGTAGCTTTTTAAAATGTTCCTTTTTGGTGAATTGAGTTATGAATCTTGAATGTGATGCTTTGTTGGGATAAATGAGTTTTTTGTTAACAATTTCTTGTGTTATAATAAAACCCTTCAGATGAGGTGCACTTTATACTAAACAAAAAATTGGTGATTAGTTATTTAAATCATGTATGGCCTTATAGAATTGGTTTTTTCCTATACCTTTATGTTATTGATAGATATGTGTAAATATTAGTACATATACTCAAATGATATTCTTAAATGGATTGAATAAGGGGGAAAACACATCCTTTTGGTAGGTTATTTCAATGACCAACCACTTTTTAAGTTCATTGGAAATCCTTCATTATAAATTTCCATGATTTGATAAATAAGATGGCTTGTTTAAATTGAATGTTTTGAATTAATTAGAATTTGATTGGGTGGTAAGACCCTGCCTATTTCTATATTTAAATAAGAATGGATTATGATAATTATAATAAATATTAAGCTCTTGGTTATAGTGTGAATATGTATTAAATTAAGAGGTGATGCCTTACTATTATTATTATTATTATTCCTTTGATAATTTTTTTAGAATAATTGTAAGGGTTTTATTGGTCATGAAGATTTACACTCCCTTACATTGGGTGTTGAGAATGATGAATCAAACCATTGAAACTATTTGTACGATGGTAATGACACACCACATCCCTTATTTTGGGTGTTAGTGTTGAGCAATACATCTCTCATTCATTATGAGATGTAGAAAATGTACCTATTTATTGAGCTTATAGGATCATTCAGACTAGTTATGGATCCCTGAGTTTCACCCAGGTCTTGAAAGAACCTTGTATTCTAGTTATATCAATACTTTTATATGCACATACTTAGTCCATATAGGTGGATGAAATATATAACTACACTATATATATTATTAATATATATATATATATGGTTTCTTATTAGATCATTATTCTAGTTGTGAGATGAATCACATAGAGACACCAGGTGTCCTTTAGGAAACAAAGAAGTTAGTTATTTTTTAATTCAACATTGATGACTGTTTATTTATATCTGAACATTGTTGTACCTTATGTTCAAAGACTGGATTTAGATATAGAAACCATTGGTAGTGGCCCACAAATATTTTATCCCATATCCAATTTGGGTCACCATTACACTGGGGTACCTGAGAAGATCTCATGTTCATGGGACTATGAATTATTATGTGAAATGTCATGATTTTACCTAGGATTTAAGATCAAGGGAGTGAGATGGATCTCAGGATTCTCAAGGAGATCACCTCTGGGCTTTGTATTCATTTATTATTCATTTACAACATTGTTTCCTATTTTCTACTATATTTCTACTATTTTAGTTTGTGTATAATCTTATGGACATGCATACATTTTTTTATATGGTAATAGTGCATCTATTTTTAGTTTATATTATTCTTCCCTTCTCTTTTATTTAGTTTTTATTTCTTATGCTATTATTTGTTATTTATTTTCTGATATAACAATGTGCTACTCTGATCATGAGGGTAAAATCTCCCCACTATCATCACATGAGACCCTCACTACTATTTAGAAACCTCTAGTTTATAGGAATTCATGCTTTAGTTCATGTAGTTATTGGTCTGACTACTGGTTTTATAGGAAGCTGGGATGAGAAATTACATTATGTGTTATTAATTTTGAATTTGTTTCATTGGGGAATGATTGATATTATGCACCTATTTATGTTTTTAATGTGTATATACTGGTCCTTTGAAAATTTATATCTTTTTTCATCTTGATTTATTGTATTTTAATATAATAATTGAAATTATTTTATCTATGGGATTTTATTTAAATTTTACCAAAAGGGTAAGAGTTCTTTATCTCAATTTTTTTCATTGATACATGTTTAATGTTTTACACCTATTTTTTTTTATAATGTGTATATATTGATCCTTTTAAAGTTTATATCATGTATACTTATTAATTCATATTATTTTAGTTTACAATTAAAATTATTTAATTAATGGGGATTTTATTCTAATGTTACTAAAGTGGTAAGTCTTTCCCATCTAAAATTGTATTATTTGGGAAATTTATTATGTTATATACCTATCTTATATTATGTTGTGTGTATTTATCCCCCTTAATGTTTTGTATCATAAATATTGTTATATTTATGGTATATAATATTTCTTTTGATTTTATTTCTTACATGGGGGGTTAATGATCAAAATTCACCCAAGCGGTAATGATTTTATATTATAACATCATTTTTACACAGACAGTTTGTGCTTAAATTTTTTATAATAATATTATATGATAAATATCACCCAAGTATTATTCAATTTTTTCTCATATAGTTATTTAAAGAGGCTAAATATTTCCCCTAATTTCCCCCTCTTTAATTACTCAAGAGTCAGGAATAAGGTTTTTATGGAAAACTAAAATTATTTTTCTCCTTGGTCAATAATATTTTCTTATGTGTCCATATTTTCATTAAAATGTTTTCAATATTTTTTTTTATATTTATCCATAGATTATTTAAAGTATTTTTTAACTATATTTTACATTATTTAAAAATTATTAGAAATAATATTCGACTGTTTTTTCTGTATGTTCTACATTTGATTTTTTACCAAAAATTATAAAGTAATTTTTGTTTTCACGTACACTACATGAAATTATTTCCATTCCATCATGAATGACCATTTCATTTAATATTAATATGTTATTTTCCTTTTATCTTTAAAAAGAAATTTTTTTACAGAATATTTTGTAAGTTAGTTTTAAATAAGCATTTTCCAAATAAAATTAGTATTTTCCTCAAGAAATTTAATAGTTATATTTTAAAGGTATTTTCATTTATAAAAGAATATTTTTTATGACAAAATATGTTCATCAATGTTATAACACTTTTGTTTACCCTCAAAGACCACCCTAGATTACCCTTTATTATGTATCACTTCCCCATGTTATGAATAATTTTTTTTTGTATTCTATGTATAATAATTGTGATAGTTATGAAGAAATTAATTAGAAATGATGTAGATCATTCATATACCAGTATTTTATATATCCATGTGTCTAAAGACAATAAACATTTATATTTATAGGTTGAATCATATTGATATTTAATTATTATTTCACTAATATGATTTTGTATTTATGTATGTAATGTTCATGTCTCTATAGTTTGTATCAGATTAAGGATTAGTAATTTTTAGAAACTAGAATGAGATAACCTTAGTGAGAACCATTAAGATAAGCCTATGTATAGGATAACATCCAAATGTTTTGTTAAGATAGAGAATATGTGGATTTCCTATCAATATATCCCTATTTGGATATTATAAGTGGACATGATTTTGGCACAAATGAATCTAGGTTTAATAACCTTAAAAATAGTTGGTCGAGTATATCCCAACCATCATTATGATGCACAGTGAATGGGCCCTTACTGTATAACTATTTTTAATATATTTATGAATATTCTTATATTAATTCAAATTTTATTATGAACCATTATGAAGGATTTGAATACATGATGACCATAGTTGGCATATTCCCTAATGGATCATATATTAAAAAAATTGTTAAGATTAGACATATTTTGTATAATATTTTATGGTTACATGATTACTTGGTATGATTATTATTTCTCACACTATACTATTTGTTTTTTTAATGCATGGGACTAGGATAAATCATGTTAAAACTGGATTTTATATATAATGGAATGATTTTCCTCGTGATAAAATAAATTAAATGTGAGTCAGAATGCTAAAAATTTGGTTTACGCTCAATTATAGGTATTTTTATATGATTAATAACCCCAAAATGGTTGAGTTTCCTAAGATAAATAATAAGAGAAAAATGTAGTTTCATGGGAGTTTAGTTGATAATAACCATTGATGGAAGAAGACTCATCTTCTTACATGTTTTGTATGTGGGAAAAATCTCCTGGGGAGTTATCATAAAGGAACAGGAAGGAGTATTATGATTGTAAAAGAAGGGCATAAAGAAAGTAATTAATAAGAAAAATTTGTGATTTTGATGGATGAAAATGATTTTCATCCTAATGTACAAGTTATAGTTTAATTCATTATGTTTGGGGAACTTTGGAATTATCTGAGTCGATTCCCTAATCTATGGACTAAATCCTAGAATAATGAAGGGACTATGTTATTCCAAATGTTGAAGTTTAATGATTGATATTTTTAAGTGCTTTTTTCAACAATAATGTTTTATAAGTGTTTTATCAATGATAATATGGTCATTAGAATCATGAAACATCTTGTGATTTTTCTGCAATTATTTTATTTTAATTATTTTCATACATATGGTGAATCGTTCTAATAACCTAGAATAGTGATTTAGTGGTAAGATGATATTTTTTAAGAATAGATGATTAAGTGAAAGATAAATATTAATATATGACTGATGTTGAGGTAAAAATGTTTGATTGAGACAGATAAATGATTGATATTAATAAAGTAAAATGGATAGTATTGGTGACTATGAACTTGATTAGAGATTTAACATAGAGTAATTTATTTTATTATTGATGAAGTTTATTACATTTTTGGATTTATGAAATATAGTGTATGGTATGTGATTTTTTGTGGATAAATAATTCATTTTTATTTTTAAAACATATATGATTTAGTTGAGGTTTTATTTCGACTCAGGTTATTATCATGTTTTAGGATAATATATGACAAAGGTATTGACAAGATTTTTACAAGATAATAAGACATAAATTATGTTGTTGGGTTATAATATATAAGTTTATTTTAGAAATATTGTGACTTTTTCTTTAAATTAATGTGAGTTGAATATTAGATAGGATTTCCTTATGTTTTTTTTAATTTAACTATAGTTTGAAATAATTAAGTAGATCTTTATTTATTATAAACCTTGTGATTTTTCTTTTGGAAGATAAATTATTCATATTATTTATCTTATCAAAAACTAGGAAATTTTTGTTTCAATAACTCAATAGAGAGTGGAAGAATGCGTTGTCATTATTGTTTAGATATAATTATCTATTACAATTTTATTTTAGTTTTAAAGGCATAAAAAATCATATATTTCATTAATAATTAAGACATGTGATTCAAAGTGGTTGAAATTAATTAAAGCATGCAACCAAATAATGAAATTAATTTTTTGTATTTAAATAAATCATGTCAGTATGTTTTCTTATATTTCATGATAAAATAATTTCTCAAATCTTAGAAAAACAACCTTTAAAATAAAAAAAAATATTGTTTAAAATTATTTTTAAAGAATTGATGTTCTTTTTGAAAACTAAATTATTTATGGTATTTTGGTCATTAAATTTATCATGGTTACGTTATCTATCACATGCTATTACTATTTGGACATTATCTTTCTTCTAAATGTCTATATTTTAACTTCTTACTAAGTTTCTACTTTTATAAAAATCTGATTGTGAGTCACTCAATTTTACTTTTATGTTTCCCACTTCCCTGATCAATAGAAGTTTTATTATTCCTTTACATGATATGGTTTTTTAACAAAGGTATTTTTTAATATCCAAACATTGATTGAAAATATAAAAATTTCTAGGAAGTAATTTATTTATTTTTGGGGTAGAATGTGTCACCCTATAATTGTAGAATATATTTATTCTTTAAATATATTTCATGTGTTTCATATCTTACTTTACATGAAACCCCATATCTAAATAAACTATGATAAAGTAATCATTTATAAAATATCCTTTGAATTGGAATAAATTAATTATAGTAAAAAATATATGAATTTTTTTATAATGGTTCTAAATAGCACAAATTTATTGATTAATTCATAATAGAAGGGTACCCAATTATCATTAAATCCATTTTATGTTTTAAAACAAGTTTTCTTCAAACATGAGTTTCATTTAATTATTTGTATGAAAATTAAAATTATTTTATAATATTTTTAGACATTTAATTTTAAGAATTTAATATCATTTTTTAAATCATATTTTCAATATTATCTAAAGGATAATTTTTAGGATTTTTCTAAAAAAATTAGTGAATAGTGGAATAGACTGATTTAAAAAAAACCATTTCCATTCAAGTAAATGTCTAATTATGCTTTCAATTTGGTAATAATGTAACCTAAGTATAAATTAATTGTTAATAATAAAATTATTTATGTAGTTATCATCATTATAATTTATTTTAGTATAAGTTAATTTTTCTTCGTAAAAAACATTTTTTAAAAAACATTTTTATGACCGGAATGTGTTTTTATATTTATAAATAACTATATTTTTTCATTAATGGTTTTAAAAAAATTATAGATTATAGTATCAATAATATATTAAAAAATAAATTTTATGATTTTATAATGAATGGAATGAAAGAAAATTTTGTTTCATGCTAAAAAATACATTTTCCTAAAACTGGTTCTCATTATAGTTTACATGCTTATTAAAAATTAAATTAAGACTATCATAGAACTTTAATCTGGTTAAATGAATTATATGTTTATAATCATCAAAATTAATATAATTTCATAGTTTCAACTTTTATTTAGGTAAAAATTAGTATAAAAAGAATAAAAAATTCCCATGGTTATGGTTGAAACATATTTACCGAAGGTTAAACCAAGAGATAATGGTAGGATTTACATTAAAATTTTCTTATTTATTATCGTATGAAGGTAATCCAACTTTATAATATACTAGTTTTCAATTCTTTACCATTTTGAGTTACTTACCATGAAATTGACCTTATATCATTGAAATCTTTTAAGAAATTTCATGTGTGTATCTCTCCTCACTTATAAAATAGAACCTATTATCTTTCCTTACTCAACCGATTTGATCCATCTAGATCACCCAATAACTACTCAAAATCCTCCATATTATTTTTCAATTCAACAAATATATCTATTCTTATCTTAAGAGAAACATTTCAAGGCTTATTGTGTAAAACAATGAGGTCACTCAAAGTAGTGGTGTACATATAAACCAATCAATTTCAATTTTATTTCTTCTTAAAACATAAATAAAATTATTTTAACCATCCAAATATGTTATATTCATTATAATATATGTATATATATATATGTTATTATGATAATTTTACAACCATTTTACATCCCTTCTCCACGAAATTGGATAGAAAGTTATCGTGTCTCCGTATGTGTGAACTATCGTCTCGACATAGTGAAACGATTCATATCCATTTACCATATTTCATGCATTGAATAAATGATGGATTTAATGTTTATTTATGATATTTATAACATTATTATTATTATTTAGTTTTGATATATTATATACCTTCTTACGTTTCATTTAATTTTTAAATGATAATGTCACTCAAGAGTACATGTGGACTACCACCTCTATGAAAAGATATGGGTTGTTTATCATTTTAGTTATTAGTATATTCTAACAAGGATATATTCAATTAAAATATGTGGTTTAATTATTATTTTATATATATTAATTTTTATTTACGTTTCTATTTTTCCACCTTTCAAAATTTTGAAACATCCCTTTTGTGTACGTATGGATTACAGTCTCCACCATATGATGTAATTAATTTTTTATCTCCACTTAATATTAATGTTTATAAATATGTATAAAATTATTATATATTATATTTATATCATTATTAACATTATTTATGTAGACTAACCATAATCAATGTGCAAGGACCATGACCTATGAACTAAAACATAGTTGAAAATGAAGGAGTTAACACCCAAAATGATGACCTTAATAGAGAATTGTTAATAAATGGGTCTTGAAATGATATAATTGGATCACATATAATATTATATTTATTAAAATTATTCTTTTACAGAATTATATTAAATATAAATTTATTATAAATGAGGTTAGAGAGCTTATAAATCAAGTGGGATTTTAGGTGCACACTCTTTATCTCAAGTTTATTTCGTTGAGTCATGTCTACTATTAGGATCCTATTTATTTTTATGAGGTGTAAATATTGATATATTAATATGTTATATCATTAATCCTTATTAATACATGGGTTTTAAAATTACAATTCAAATTATTTCATCTATGGGGTTTTGATGCAAATATTACCAAAGTGGTAAGGGTTCTTCATCTCAATTTTGTTTCATTGAGACCTTTTTGATGTTATGAACCTACTAATGTTTGTGAGGTGTGTGTACTAATCCTATGAAATGTTATATAATTTTCCTTATTAATTCATGTTGTTAATGTTATAGTTAATTTTCTTCATCAAATGGGATTTTATTGTATATTACCAAAGTGGTAAGGGTTTACCACCTCAAATTATCTTTTCTGGGACATACATTATGTTATACGACTATATTAAATTATTAGGTGTATAAAATGAACCTTTGATACGTTTTATAATTAATATACTTATGTTAATGGTATTTAATGTTTCATTTTAGGTTATATCTTTTATCGGGTTCATGAATCAATAGTTACCAAAGTGGTAATCATTTTATAATGAAATTACACTTTTTATTGGGATTATTTATGATTAAATTTCTATTAAAAAAATTAATAATATTACTATCCTAAATATTATTAATGTTATAGTAATCATTTTAATTTTAATTACTTATTTTCCTTCATTTTCCAAACTTTAATTAATGAATATAAGAGAAGAATGTTTTTAAGGAAAATATGCCTTTTTTCTCTTTAGGTGGAAATATTTTCTTGCATGTCCATATTTTATTTATAAAGTTTTCAATAATGTTTTTAATATTATTAAAATAGTATTTAATGTAATTTTAGTTTATATTTTTCTTTCTTCACTATTTTTTTAAATGAATCTCCTCATAATTTTTGAAAATGTTTTTGTGTTTACTTTTTAGAAAAAATGTGAATGGATTTTTTATTTTTAACATATAATGAATGAACATATTTACTTAATATCATAAATAATATTTAAATTTAAGATTACCATATATGTTTCCTTAGTTATTTTCAAAAAAAACATTAATTTTTTGAGAATTTTTAAATTTTAAATAAGTGATTTCAAAATGAAAAGGGTATTTCCCTAAAGAAATATCCTAATTTTATTTCAAATGTATTTTATTATATAAAAACATCCTATGATGTTTCCTATGATTTAATATGGATAAGATACAATGTTTCTATCATTATTAATTCTCTTTATGTATTATTATTGTTATTCTAAAATGTTTACAAAACATGCATCATTCCTAAGGGTTATGATATGATGATAGTATGAATGTTTTATAGTCCTATCATAAACATAATTTATTGTATTCATTAAGTGATGGGTTATGATGGAATTATATATCCATAATATTAATTAATTAAAGATATACAAATATATCATGAGATTATAATGATGGGTATGGGGATTAAAGACATTTTAGAAAGGGACTTTATCAAATGATATAGTCTTTGAAGTGATCCTTGACTAAGAAAATGATAGAATGAAGATTGATCCCAATCCACTATGATAGTAATAGCATCAATCCTTGAATATAGAAAATATTTTATACAACTATGTATATGTTAAAATATTTTTCCTTATTCTTTTGTCACATTTTCATGGCTCATGATGGGTTTTTGATGATTTCACATTCTTGTACATTATATATTTTTTTAACACACCCAGACACCATGTTTCATTAATAAAGAACTATAAATTATTGTGTATGATTATAGTATGTCATGATCATGTTCAAATACCTTTATTCTTATCATATTCTCATTTATGATCATTTATTGATAACACTATTTTTTACCCTTATAGAGAATCTGAGCTCACCGTTTATTATTTTACCCATCCTCATATTTTAAAGATTTTTTTAATATTGATATGTCTAATAATGGTGTTTTTCAGGAATTAATTAATGGGAAATAATGTAGATCACTTATGTTGTATTTTTTTATGTATCATGACTTCTAAATATCATTAACCATTATGATCATGAATTGGATCATATTAATATGTAGTGATTATTCTTATAATAAGATATGATATTTATTTATTTATTGTTTGGTCTCTATACTATCGAATATTTATCTCGATGCTTGGTATTATAATAATTAAATTATAAATAACTAAAGTCTAAGGAAATGTCTCAACTATTTCCAATAACAACATGGAAATTGAAAAACATCACTATGAATTTCATTGTAGGACTCCCCATGACATTTAATGTCCATAATACTATATAGATTATTATCGATTGACTTAATATGTCATCCTATTTTGTTTCCATTATAAAAGATTTCACTCTTGAACAAATCACAATTATATACATAAGAGAAGTGGTAAATCTATAGAGAGAATCATTATCTATTATATTTTATCATGTTCTGATTTTTTAATTCATGGTTCTGGAGTAGTCTCTATAAATCATTAGAGATGGAATTATATTTCATTACTAATTACTCTACTTAGGCTGATTATCATTTTGAGAGGATTATCCGAATAATTTAGGACATTCTGATATCCTTTAAATGGATTTTCAAGGATTTTTGGATCAATGCCTTCCCTTGGTAGAGTTATAATATAAAAATAGTTTCCATTATAGCATTTAGATGGTACAATATGGGTATTTATATAGGAATAGATTGAGGAATCCATCATTTTTGGAAGTAGTTGGATAAAGGATACTGATGTGACCTAACATTAATTGATAATTTATGGAGTACATTTATAAAAGTTGAGGAATATGAAAGTGGTACAAAATCAACAATATTATTCTTCATATAATCATCAATGAGATTTAGTGATCGAAGTTGTTAATAAGTTATTCCGCTTAATATATCCTTGGAAATGCATTATGAGATTTAAGAAGAAAGGGAATTTGATCCCAATGTATATTGGTCCCATAAAGATCCTTGATCTTGTTAGGGTTATATCTTATCAATTAGATGTCCATAAAAATATCTCCTAATTATTTAATTTGTTCTATGTATCACTTTTTATAATGTACATACCTGATCCTTTATATGTGATGAACTTATAATCCATGCAATTAGATCATGATCTTTTATATAAGGAACAACCATCGGAGATCCTAGATAAAAATATATGGATATTCATAACTAGACCACTCATCATGTCAATTTAATTTGGGGAAATAATTAGTTTTAAGAAGTCTAGTGGTAACCTATGTATGTAATGAGGAAAAATTACCCTCACCTATTTTCATCTTACAAATTAAATTTTTAGGATAAGATTAATTTTATGGTGGTGGAATAAATCGACCCATGATTTTGTTATAATTTTTCTCATTAAATAAGTTTTATGTTTAATATCCTTACCAAAACTTATCACTAAACCCTAACATACCATATCTCATTTTATTAAAATAGATATTGACCAATGTATGGTAGACATTGAATAAGTGGGTGCAAATAGTTATAACTAAATTATGAAATAAAACTAAATTTTAATACTATTTCAACAAGTGCAAATATATATCTAATAAAATCAATTTTTACCTATATTTTTTATTTTATTAAATTAATATTTTTTATATTTGATATATTTATGATTATAACTAATTTTATAAGAATGGTTATTATACAAAAAAATGAATTCCTATAAAAAAATTCATTAATTTAGGTTTTTATTTCAAATTAAAATTTATAAATCGTAGAATCTTAATTTAAAAAAAACAAATTATCATTATAATATTTTATTTATTTTATTTTTATTTTTTGATTTTTATAAAAAAAAATTGATTTGTAGGCGAATGGTGAACAATACAATTTTTACAAATAACCTGAATTTTATGACACAATTAGTATATATGAATTAATTATGAACTTATAAAACCTTTTTTGAGAGAAAATATATATTTAGTAATTGAATTTATAATTTTTAAAACATTATTTTAAATTTACAAACACATATTAGACATTTTATAATATAGGTTTTATTTTTAAAAAAAAATTAATAAATTATATGTCCAGTCTTTTGAAATTTCTTTTTATTAATTTTAGGATATTAATATAATAAAATTGATTTCAAATTTATTATCATTAGTTCAAAATTATTTAATACAAACTATTTTATTTTCATATTTAAATAGTAAATTACTTTTGTCAAAACATGTAACCTTAGTAATACTAAAACTTGGTAAAACAAGTTTAACGAAGAGGTAAAGATGAATGAAATAATTAAAACATGTTTGGAAATGGTTCGATGAGGCCTTTATAGATATTATACCTTACCCTCTCCATTATTTCCATGTATTAGAGCTAAATTCCTTAAGAGTGACTTCCCATTATTAATTTTTTTGGGGTATTTACAAAAATGTCATCCTTTTTCACAAATAAAAGGGGAACTCCTCTCCTCACTTTCCATAACAAAAAGAACCACTATGTTTAGAAAAAACTCAACTTAATTGTCTCATAAGAATTTATATCAACCATAATTATTTTTTCGGTCTTCTCTAAATCATATCACTCAAATTTGTAATCCCCTTTTTAAGGGAAATAATCCAAGAAGTACGGTCTAAATTTCTAACCACTCCATTATTATTTCTATTTATTTTTGTTCACTTATTGTTCATAATATTCCATTTTAGATTCTTAAAATGATAACATAATCATAATTAGTATACTTTAATTTTATTATATTTATGGTAATTTCTTTAACCACATTTCCATTTTCCTTTAAGGAAAACAAAAATGTGAATCATGCATATGTGCAGACTACCACCTTCATGAAGAAATGTGATCGGTTTTCATTCACTTCATAACTTTAATTCTCCAAAAACATAATTAAAAAAATATTTATACCATATATATATATATGTCATATTTTTTCATGAAATTAGGATCAATGTTACTTCTTTCTTCATCCAGTTGGAAAATGAAATTATCATCCATGTGTATGTATGGACTACCAAATCCATGGAATGATGCATTAATTTTTTAACTCCCACTATATTTTCTAGTTTTAGTTTGAATTTTATGAGAACATATTATATATATAATTAATATATATCATTAATATAGTTCTTTTTTATAACACAAAAAATTAATGATTTTTATAATGTAATTAATCAATTTTAGTAAATAACACAAACTAGTTAAAGAATGATTTTTTATCATGAAACATGATTAAAATTAAAAAGTGATGGAATTATAACATTGTAGTTATTTATAATATATAAATTCTAGTAACATTAATTATCTTTAAATTATGTATTTTGGAATAATAATTAATATTAACACAACTTTTCTGAACCCAATTAAAAATGGTAAGAGACATTGGGTCTCCTGGGGAAGGATGGTGAAGATGGTGAGTGACGGTGGTATTATTGTGCGCAGTTTGGAGGAGACTCTTCTCTTCATTCATGCTAATCTTGCATGGAGTGTCCTAGAGAAACGGTCTCTTTGGGGGAATACCATGCACAACTATGTCGTGGGGCTTTGTGAAAATGTTGAGGGACACCCTTCGTCTCTTTGGTTGAACATCAGTCCCCTTATCTCCGTCATTCTCCCGCACTTTCGTTGGATCATCAGGAGAGGTGACCTCTATTTATGGCACTAGAACTGGTGTGGAGTTGCTCTGGGATTCCATAGATTCCCAGCCACGGATCTTTCTTTCCGAGAAGGCAGCCTTTTCACCACGTTCATTAATGTGATTCTCGATAGGTAGTTTCAGAACTGTTTCAATATTATTGAGATGAATTCTAGGCCAGATAAATGTATTTTCACGCCCTCCCCCTAGGGTTTATTCTCATTGAAGGATTTTCACCATACTTTTTTTTGAGAAATGCCAACCTCACGCGTGGGATGAGATTATTTGGGTGTGGAGTGTTCCCACCAAATTCAATTTTTTCACATGGAGGATCAGGAACCGGGATGTCCCGACGGACGATAATATCCAACGTTGTGGTATTCCCTATTCTTCTAAGTGTGTGTGTTGTAAGGCTTCGAGTATGGAGACGACGAACCGTCTCTTCTTTGATAGAAAATGGGTGTGTGAAGTGTGGAGGCTTCTTGGGGAATTCACTACGGTCTCTCTCTCGATTATGTCCAATCCTCTTTTTCTTGACAGATGGTATATCGGCTCAGTAGAGGAGGCCTTGAATGCCTGTCTTGCTCGGTGGTTCTTCATGCATGGATTTGGGTTCTCTGGCAGGTTCGAAACAGAGTGAGGTTTGAAGCTGCATCCATTTCAGCTCGTGTTATTATTTTGGGGGCTTAGAATCTGCTCATTGACTTGGCTAAGGTTGTGAGGAACTGGAAGGAGTCCCCTACTTTGCTATATTTCAAAGTCAGATATAGTGATACTCTTCCATCCACTAGCAGAGCATGGATTCGGGTTTGATGGAGACCACCCTTGTATGGTTTGAAATTGAATATGGACGGGCCTTGTGTTTTGGGGGCTATGCGGGGAGGAGGGGTTGTGCGCGATGGCAAGGGGTCAGTTCTTTTGGCACTCTCGATCTGGTTGGGTCAGGGCTCCTCCCTATAAGCAGAGTCTTTGGCAATGCTAACTGGGCTCATATTTTGTGAGCATAAGGTGTTGGAGATTTTGAAAGTGTAAATAGACTCGTTGATTGTCCACAACTCCCTAAAATGGTATGGTGGCTCTCCTTGTTCTATAAATTATGTTATCAGAAAATGAAATAGTATTCTTAACAAAAGAAATCAGATCCTACATACCTGGAAGGAGAGGAACACGGTGGTAGACCACTTGTCTTTGTTGGATTTCGATGACTCGTTGGAAGTTTGTTTGCATACAGTAGGTATTTTGAAAGCGGAGGGGGTTAATCTCATTAAATGAGATACCCTCGAGCTCCACCATTTTAGGCCTCCTTGAATGCTTGTCCTTGGAGTGCAGTGAGGGGTGAGGCAGATGTTTCTTTGTTGTTTTTGGTCCTTTTAATAAAAAATTAATTATGATGATGACAATGTTAAATAAATAATATAACAGTCCAATGTATGAATTAAATTGTTAATAATTAAGAATAAAAATTAAAATTTATATGAATAATTTTATATAATTTGAAATTATGATTCTTATCTTTATTATATAAGAGTTTAATGAAATTTTGTGGAAATTATGGGTAATGGTGTGGGACTTGGTAACTCAAACTTATTTCCTTGATTTATATAGTTTCTTATTGAACATATTTCATCAAATAAATAACAATTTGAATTATGTAATCTATTTTATTTATTAGTAAAAGAGTATGTGATCTAAATCAACATCTATGAATGGTTTTCATTTTGCATTAAAAATACAGTGTAGTATTTTTCAAAAGAGACTCATAACTAGATCTTTTACATCGAATAATCCTAACTATTTTCATTTAATATGTTTTAATTATTAAGTTTTAAATATAATTTTTATCTTAAAAATGATCACTAAAGGGTTTATATTTCATGTTTTAAACTATAATTTTCTTTTATTATGTAATTTTTTACTATGATCAAGTTTTCAACATCCAAATATTTAATTTATGATGTTATTTTATACCATTTTCTTGTTTTATGAAAATTGTATTATTACCATCAGTTCTATATAATGTGAAAAAATGAATGATTTTTATGTAGAACACATAAGTATGGACGAATGATGTGTGGGGTAATTTATTTCCCTCTAATTCATTTTTTAATATTTTATATCTCATGATATGGTTATTTTTGAGTACATCTTAGTTGGTCAAAGGCATAAACACTCATAGCGTGGATCCTGAAATTAATGTTTCCCTATTCTAATTTTCATTCCATAGTTTAAGTATTTTCTTCATTATTATCTTATCCCCCCATGATTCTTAGTCAATCTTAAATTATTTAAATCCATTTTATATATATTATGCTTCGATCTTGATCTTTTGTTTCTTTAATTTCTTATATCATGTACCTTAAATCTCACTTATGTCGTATGATTATCACTCATGATATTATGATATTTTCATTATGATCACAATTTTTTCTTATTCTTATTAAACAATCCTTTAATAAATGTTAATTGTCCCCTTAATGAGTATTTGATCTCATTTGTTTCTAATGATTTCATTCCCTAGGTTATGATGGATTGTCTTACTAATTTAATTTCTAGAAGGTTGTTTAGTATGGTGTCGTCAGGGAAAAATATCTTGAATTTCATAAAATAGGTTTATTATGTTTTTAGTATCCAATAATTATGAACATATATTTTCATATAATATTTTAATTTTTGTATTTTAATTTTTACATCATCTAAAAAAAGTAAAATATTAGGATGTTTGTCTTAGGTTGTAATAGGAAAATGGGGAGAAATAGTGCCACACCTCTATTTCAATGGGGGAATAAAATTATTAATAATAGGAGTAGTGATAATTAGTTTTACATCTGAAGATATGTATTAGGTTGAATGAGATAGTATTTTTAGAGATATTTGATGACTTAATTGAGGTGGAGTTCATCTATGTCACTTTTTTAAATTTTCCTAACAAAAACGAATGACATTATCTTAAAAAAATAGCATCATCCAGTTGTGTGGTGGAATAAACATCTAATATGTGTTTGAAATGATATGGTTATTCAGATTACTAATCTTGGGGACATGTGAATAGATATGAGATTTTGTAGAATAGATTTTAGATGTTTCTAAAAAAATCCAAAAAGGGAGAATGAAGTAACTTTGGATTTTATGATGAAATTATTAATGGCTTAATTCTATTAATAACACTCTTGATAAGTCTAATGGAGGCATTTTGGGTAATTGAGGGGTTTTTACCCTGTCTAATAATGGTTATAGGTAGTTTGAAGAAGTTATGAAGCTATTCTAAAAAATTAAATATTTTTACCAAGTTAAGAAATTAGAAAAGTACCAAGCATAAGGCTTCTATCACTGAGTGTAAGGCTTTGAGTGTTGTGCATAGGAATTTGAGATATGACTGTAAGACATCATGTCTAAGAATATTTCTTTGATTATGAATGTGTGACTTCATTATAATAATTTATTACATCATATTAAAATAGCATATATCTTTGAGAGTGTAAGTATTTTCCATGAGCATAAGCCTTCTATTACTGAAAATAACATTATTCTGATCATATAGATTTCCTATTCCCAACGTAATACCTCACTATATAGATAAATTCTATTTTTACATTCAGATTAAATACTAAATTATATAAATTTAATACTCTAAGTTAAATAAACATAATTATACTAAAGTTGTTTCTCATAATTTAAATCATCACATTTAAAATTTGATTAAATATGTTTCATTTGAGATTTTGAAGATAATGGTTATTGATTATATCTTATTTTTTTTACAATATGGTTTATTTTATATGTTCTAAGTATTTATTTAAGATTAAAATTTTAATATATTTTATATAGATGATAAAGTTGTAAAAAAAATTGATTATGTTGTGTTGCTTTTCAAATGAAATAATCATTAAAAATACGTATACAAGGATTTTATTTGAGTAATTTGATAAAATATAGAAAATATAATAAGAAATATTATATTATATTGGTATATAATTAACCATATTGTGAACTATTTTAAGAATATAGATATTAATTATGATTCAATAAGGGAAAAAATGGGTATTTTTGGTATTCAAAAACTTATTATTTGTGAAATATTCTCAATTTTGATCGGACTACAGACATTTCAGAAATTTATTTTTGGTGATATATCGATAACCAAGAAGGGTTGAACTGAAATTTTAATATAAAATGAAATTATTAAATAAAAAATAATATTTATGATACCATTTTGAATGATTCATATCCAAATCGTATAAGTAAATAAAGGTGGATCTTGTTATATTATTTCATTAAGAGAAAAACTTTAACACCCTGATATATTTTGATATATTTCAATTTAAATAAATTCAATTTAGTTGATATATGTATTTACATGGAACAATTATTTTAAACGAACCATGAAAAACTATTAAAATATTATTTTGTGATAACTATATAATTATTTCATCATTATCTTAGGCTGAATTTTTTGTATTTTTTTGAAAATATTAATTTTTCTATAAATTGTAAAAATAATAATTTTTTTAAAACTATCATTTCATGTAATTAAATAATGGAATTTATAAAGTAAAATTATTATTATTAATGTTATTAATTTTATATAGTATCCTTTTGAATTAAAAAAATCTAATTAGTGCCCTTAGGATCAGCATTTTACATGATTTTGATATTGGTCAATTTTTAGTCATGATGCACATTTTTTTAGAAAGACCTATTTTGTTTGATTTTCAAGGTTTATTTTTAAATTGAATTATAAAAAATAATGGAATTTAGTTTGATAAAATTGATTAAATATTCTTAATTAGGAGGTTTGATTTTTTTTCAATAGGTCCCTTTTATTTTTAGGCATTTTGACTAGTAGCTACATTAAAATTTATCACCTCGGTAAAGGGTAAATTAGGTAATTAAGGTGAAACATAATGTGCATGACATTAAAATTATATCAAAAACATGATTTTTTATGAGGTAAATTTGACCATGTTCATCTCAAATTATATTATATGAAATTATGGTTCAATTTTACTTTGATAATGACATTTATATTTTTTTATATAATGAAAAAAACAAAATGCCACTCTTTTCCTAAAAATTTATATTGAAACTTCACATAGAGATAAATATAAATTTTAAATGAATAATAAATATTATTTTTTCATTATGAAACTGTTTTTATGATTGAAATTTATTTCTAATTTTAGTAATTATATAATTACTTTCAACAATTATACAACGCTGACACAGTGCTTGTGCAAACAATGAAAAAATAAAATTAAATAATTTTAAAAATATTAGAACATAGGTTTTTGGGATGAATTATGGTTATTCAAGAAAATTATGGTGAATAATAATTTATTATTAATTGTTTAAATTATTATATTGCAATTACAAATATTTATTGATTTATTGGAATACAAATAAAATGAATAGTGTCAAAATTACATTAATGATATTTTATTAAATTATTAAAAGAATAAAATATTTAAATACAAAAAATAGTATTATAAATTTTATAATATTTCATCTCTTATCCATTTATGATAAAAAAAATTTCCCTATAAGTACAGTTATAACCCTTTAAGATTAAAAAGGTTATTGCTACGATTATAGTTAAAACATATTCACTAGGGTGTTAAACTAAGAGATCATTGTATTTTTTTCATCTAAAAGGTTCTTAATCCTATTTTGCTAACATATTTATACCTCATACTATCCCAAATTAGAATATCTATCCATTTGGATCATTTTTATTGAGCATGAAATTATTGTATTTCAATCTTATAAGAAAATACCAAGTGTTCTATTTCCCTCCATTATAAAAGGACATCCCTTCCCTATTTTCATGACACCAATTTTAGCCATATGGATAAAAAACTACCAATTATCATCTTGAATTATATATATATGGATTAATTTTATTCTTATTCTTAAAATACTATTCCAAGGGTCTTGAAAAAGGATTTAATGGAGGCCATTTAAGGAGAAGTAATCATTCTATCTGGCCTCTTTCAAATTATTGATTACTTAAACTCCTCTAAATTTGGGTATTAATAATAAAATAAGAAATTAATTATCCTATATGTACATATATTATATTATTATCATCAATCCACCATTATTCTCCCACTTTTCCTAAAATGGAAAGTGAAAGTGTCGCTCATGCGTATGTGTGGACTACCATCTCCACGTGATGATACAATTCATTATCCATCACTATAACTATTAGATGTTTATTATGATGGGTGTAATATTTTTATATGATATTCTTGAAAAAATTATTTGGTAATTGTGATATCATATATACCTTCTTAACTTCTAAACTCTGGTAAAATTATAATGTCTCCCATGCGTTTGGGTGGAATATAATCCCTACAAAGTGATGTGATCTATTTTTCATTTCAACATTAAATAGATAGTAATAAATATAAAATTAATTAATATATATGATAGAATAATGACTGTATGGAGTAAATTTTTTAAGTAACTTTCTTTCATTCAATTTATCTAAAAGTGAAAATAATATTCAAGCTACATATGACATACCATGTCCATAAATGATGTAATTAATTTTTATATATCTACCACATATGTATGACTATAAATATATATGTAATGAATACATATGATATTTATATAGTGATTAAATTTATATAGATGGTGGAACCATAATAAAAGTTCAAGTACAGTGACTGTTGAACCGAATTTCTCAAGAAAAAAATATATTTATCAACCATAAATAACAATTTTAATAATGAATTGTTAATGAATGGGTTTTGAAATGTTATAAGTGGATAATATATGATATTATAAGTATGTAAATTAATTTATTATATAATTATAATAAATTCCAAATTAATATTTATGAGGATAGATCTCTTTTGATGGATATATAACTGGATGTAAAATATTTTATCTCAATTCCCCCCCCCCCTTGAGACATATATGATTTTATAAACCTATTTATTTTTTTGGGTGTATGACCCATTGATGTATTTAACATGAATTTATATTTATTCATTATGATTAACATTTTAATTAAATTTTATTCTTTTAATGGGTTACATTTTTATTGCTACTAAAAAGATAATATTTTATTTTACAGTCTTAGGGTTTCTGGGATTGATCTTTCTTTCATTAAAGTAATATTATAATCTATCATTCAAAAGAATTATATATTTTCTTATCCACATAATAAATAATGAGGTACCATATTTTCTTCCACATTCTCTGATATTTTTCATATTAATCAAGAAAATATATTATTAAATTAAAATATGATCTTATATTTCTTTTGATTAGGTAAATTTTTATTCTATTTCCATATATATAAAAAATTTAAAAGACGTCTTTATTTTATGAAATAATTTATCATGGAAATTTTATATAATATATGAATTTTTATAAGGTTTTAAAATAATATTTATAATGTTTTCAAAATGGGAAATTTTTAAATTTATTTACAAAAAAATAGAAAAGATTTATTTGTAACTTATATGGTGTTAACAGACATTCCAAGCACATAAATAATTTTATGTTATTTATATTATTCTACAAGATTTAAATATATTTAAAAATAAAATTTATTAGGTAATTTTTTTAATGTTTATTTTTAAATTTATTTTTTTCTCCAAAATACATGTGTTTATTACAAAACCTTTTTATTTTGAATTCATTGTCATCTATATTATTAGTTTTATGGTAATTAATTTTCTCTTGAATATTTCAGTTTTTTATGATGGGTTTTCAATAGAATTTATATTTAAATTAAATATGTATTTTATTTATACCATTGATATTATTATTGGATTTATTGTACACAATTTATACATGTGTTGTTTTACTATGAAATTTAGTTTATTAGCTAGGGAAATATTGATATTCTGTATCCATTACACAATATGTATAATTTTTTATAAGGAATATTTTTTAGAAATTATATTGATAAATCAATATATAAGTCAATCATTGGAAATTCAATGATGGTTGGTGGCCACTTTAAGAGAACCCCTTGATTCATCAATAGGTATAGTGAGAAAAGCTATTAGGCGATACTTATTCGATGGGTTTTTGTTTATACTTACACATATATTAAATTTTCTTGATACATGACCTCGATGATAAATATGTCAAGATTTATGAGATCATGATATCCAAAATTAGTCATTTACTTCATTGAGAATTAACTTAATATTGTCCATGAAATCACTGAATTCATGTTATTGATGAATTCATTTCATGCTCAAAGTGTTAAATAAATTACATTTGTTTTCATTTATTTTCCTTTCCATATTCATTATGAATTATTTTTTGATGGCCCTTACTGAGAATATAATATCACCCTTTATTTTTTCTGTTATTAGTGATATGATGAAAAGATAATTGAATGAGTTAAAGGATTCCAAATAATTTATCTAAAAAAGTTATATATTTTATTCACATTATAAAATGGGAATCATGTTTTTATGTTGTTTTTCAAGAATACTAAACTTATCCGTCCTTTAGGATTAAATACATTGTATATTTTTTCTATTTAATAAAGTATACATAGACTATAGGTTATTAGATTTGGGGATGTTACAGTTGTTATGACATGAATATTAATAGAAACCTTGGGAACTAGATTTTAAATGAACAAAGAAAACATGGTAATTATGATAATCCCTTATAGTATTTGATAACTTTTTCTATTAGATGGGTTTTTATTTTAGGATCTATATTCATGATGACTATGACATGACCCAGTGTAATCCATTATATATTGGTCTAATCTAACATAATAATAGAAATAAACACTCATAGTGGATGTAGGGATTTCCCTTAGGAGTAACCATTATAGCTGGTGTTGGAACTGAGTAGATCCTAGCCATATTAGGGAAACGAACTAAGGTTATAAAAAATATACATGATCATATGGAGAAACCTATAGTTACAAATTGTCATTCACCTATGTTGGATCACTCCAAGTGATATAATCTACCATATTTTAGTGAGACTACAAATACATTGGTAGCTGTGTATTGGATTAACTCCTTCAAAATGATATTCTCGTCTCTCGAATGTAATGAAATTAGAAAGGTTATTCTAGAATTTTACTATTTTAAAGTAGATTCTAATAAATAGTGTTCATGAATCCATATCACAATATAATTTGAATAAATATAAATCATATAATAGGTAAAGTTTAATGTGTTATTCATTAAGAGATAATTCCTAGGTGAATAGTGATATAAATTACAAGAGATATTACTCACATTAAAGTATAATGAATAAAAGGTATGGTAGTGTATGAGACTATCTTTATAAAATAATCTAGGCATGTTATAAACAAATTATGTAATTCAAAAATAAATATTTATTGTTTCATTTATGGTCTAAAATCGAGTCTTCTAAGGGAACTAATTTAGTAAAACAAATTATCATGTGAGATTATAATATCAAGTGACACTAATAAAAAAATAATTTCATGTATCATATATATTCAAGGGAAATAAAGTGATTATAGGTTGGTTGTGTACCAAGAAAAATGGAATATATAAAATAAGAAAAGGGGTATGATGCAATTTACAGAATTTATATTCTTTTGAAAGAAATATACTGGAAAATGATTAAAATCTATGAGAGTTTACTATAAGTGTTGAGATAATGGAAATATAGAAAATGAATGTAAGAAAAATAATAAATCCACTTCTATACATTGCATTAATTTTAATTATATGGGTAATTATTCAAACCATTTCCCTAATAATCAAGGTAACTTACCAAAGAAGAATCCCTGGGGAGAAGTCTTAGTATATGAAATTACTAAATCCTATGTGAAAGATCATAGTGATGTGGTGAAAGGTACACTATTCACCAAATTTTCAAGTGTGAATATTTTATTTGATTAAGGTTATACGCAATCTTTTATATTTTAAGGATTTTATATGTATATCACATCATCATCACAATTATTAGACCTTATATTTGTAGTGAAAACTTCTAATGGTGTGATAATATCATTTCAATTCTATATCTTCTCTACAATAGAATTTTCTGGGAATATTCTTCTTAAATATATTTTAAATCTTACTCTAGTTGTATTTGATGAAATTTTGTGCTTGTATTTGATATATTAGTATAGAAAACATATCAATTTATGTGTAAGGGAAGTTATATTTGATATTCGAAATGAACCAACAGTATTCTACCAGTGTCTAAATGAACCTAAAATCCTATTGAAAATAACTTCTATCATATTGGTTTTACTGCCTATTCATGAAGGGTATGTATCTTAGATGATGGGGGAAACTGAACTTTTAATATATACCTATTTTTTAGTAGTTTTTTTGTCTTTATATAAGGGTTTCCTAGTCTTCACAAGAGTCAAGAACTTTAATTTCTAGTGTAACTCATACATGGGGATGCACTTACTTCAAAAACACCATAAAATGGCCCTGATTGAGTTGTAGGTGTGAAAGAATAAACTCTATGAGAATATTTATTAGGGATTAATTTAGAAAAGTTCGTTACTATGAGATGAAAATATTGTTTTTTTATCAATAAAGTTAGATCAATGTAACTTTACATTGATTCTCAAGAACATAATAAGATCATAATTAAGAATAAGTTTTGTTTTCCCTATATCAGTGATTTTTTCAATCAATTGTGAAGAGATAAATATTTTTCAATGATTTAACTTTGTTACAGATATCATAAATTGAGGGTAAAGGAGGATATATCCAAGACAATATTTTGTATGAGGTATTGACACTATGAATTAATAGTAATGATAGTTGGACTTACCAATTATTATGATATATTTACATATTTAATTAATAGAGTCTTTATAGATTACCTTGATTAGTTTGTGATAGTAATTATACATGATATTCATATATATTATATACATATGTAATTATATTAATATCTATTTAGAATTATACTGAACACCCTATCAAAGGATAATATTTCTGAAAAAATAACCATGTGTTAATTTTGGATATATAAAGTTTCATTTTTAGGTAATATAATATCCAGGGCGGGTATATTAGTATATCCCTAAAATATGGGTGACATTGATAAATTGCCTATAACAACCATTGTAACTGAGATCTATATTTCTCTTGATATGTTTGGATACTACTGACACTTTTTGAAAGATCTATCATGAATATCTAATCAACTCTGGATGTTGACACAAAAGGGGTCCATTTTATTTTTTAACAATGAATATGACAATAATTTCAATGAACCGATGACAAATATGGTCAGAACACAAGTTCTTATACTACCCTACAGTGGAGGAGGTTTTTTTATATATATAATGATGCCTAAAAGAAGGAATATGGATTATCCCTTATGAATAATGATATGGTTCTATCTTATGCCTCTCATCAATTAAAAATTCATGAGAAAATTACCCAACTCTTGATTTAGAGATATCAGTGGTAATTTTTACATTAAAGATATGGAGGAAATAGTATTATGGTGAATAGTGTTATATATATACTGATGATAAGATCTTGAAGTACATATTTACACAAAAATAAATTAATATACACAAGCCAAGATGGTTGGAGTTAATCAATGGTTATGAATGCTCAATACATAACCACACTAGGAAGGATAACAAGGTGGTATATGTTATATGTAAGAATGAACATTCTAGTTTTTCCACGATAATGATAGAAATAGATTAAATATTTATGGATTTATTGGTGTTGTATCTTGAAATGTTGGGGAAAGCTCGCAAATCTTATCTTTCTCATATGAATGTTCAATCATCCATCCAAGAGATGATTAAGAAGGTTTAAAATAAAGATATAGAATTATAGAAGGATATGATTAGTGTTCATGAGTTCAAACATGATCATGTTGGAACTATAAGTTTCAGGAATCGAGCATGTGTCACATAAATACCATGTTTTAAGAACTTATTGGATAAATATTATAGTTCATCATTCCATACTCTTCCAAGAAGTTCAAAGATGTATAGGTATATGAAATTCTATTTCTGGTGAGATAACATGGAAAGTGATATTGAAGAGTATACATCTCGTTGATTGGTGTTCCTGTATGTTAAGGTTAAGAGATAGGTGTCTAATGGGATGTTATAACTATTACACATATCATAATGTAAATGAAAAAACATTACCATGTATTTCATTGTTAGACACCCCAAAATATCTATAGGGTGTAATTATATTTGTGTTGTAATAAATAAACTTATGAAGTCAACACAATTAACTACTATTAGATAATATTTGACTCTTGATCAGCTTACTTGGTTATGAATTAAAGAGGTTGTGAGATTATATAAAGTACCACTCTCAATCATTTCAGATCAAGATCTAATGTTTCCTCCAACATTTTAAGAATCCTTCTACATGATATGGATATAGAGTTTCTTTTATATAAAAATTATCATCCTTGGATATATGGACATTCCAATAAGACTATTCAAAATATAAAATACAATTTGAAATCTTTTTCTATAGATTTCAAAGGAGGTTGGGACCAACACCATCCATTGGTATAATTTTATTACAACACTAAATTTCAATCAAGTATTTATATGGACTAATTTGTATACCTATATTTAAGGAAGTTCAAAACTCTAATGTTTTTTGATGATATTGGAAAAAGAAATATTTTGGTACATGATCCTATTGATGAAATGGGAGATATGTTTAGGTCAATTCAACAATACATAATGATATCTTAGAGTCAAAAACAATATATTAAAACAATAATCAATGGGATCTTGAGTTTTAATTTGGTGATATTGTATTCCAATTAATATCTCCTTGTAAAAAGGTTATGATATTATTATAGAAGGGAAATTTCATCCATATATATATATCAATCTATTCAAAATTCATGATCTAATTAGGATGGTTTATTTTCATATAGATCTCCCACTAAATATCTCCTATGTTTAGAATGTCTTCCATGTGTTTCTACTAATAAATTAAACACCTAATACTTTACATATACTAAACTCAAAGGTCTTACCAATGAAGTAATACCTTCCTTATAAATAAAAACTGATATATATTTTGGATCATATGGAGGAAGAGATACGAAACAATACTGCTGACCTTGTCAATGTTTTATTGTGAAACTATAAGTTTGAGGAACATCGTGGGAACATGGGGATGTGATTAGGAATTATCATTCTTAGTTTTTATATCGTATTTATTTTATTTCAAGGGTCATATTCTTATAATGTGGAAAATTATGGAACCCTGATATTTTATGATATGTTTTTCATTAAATAATTTTAATTTCCTTGATAGCTTTCTATAAACACAACTTTGAGTTTAAAAACCATGAATAACTATTGAAATATTTTTATTTGATAATTATATAATTTTTTTATCATTAATTTAGGTTGATTTTTTTCTATTTTTATGATAATACTCATTTTTCATTAAATAGTGAAAATATAGATTTCTGTAAAAGTTTCATTTCTTTTCTTTAAATCAAGAAAAAAAAGTACCATTATATTTTATATTTGGTTTTAAAGAGATATAATATACTTTTTATTAACAATAATTTATTTAATACCATTACCTTTGTCTTTTTACATGATTTTTATATAAGTTTATTTTTAAGCTTAAAGTGTATTTTTCTAAAAAACCATTTTTAATTGTGTTTTTTGAGTTTATTTTTAAATTAATTTCAGAAACTTATAGGTGTGGAATTTTATAACATGAATTAAATATTTTTAATTAAAATGTTAATTTTTTAAATAGTTATTTTTATTTTTAAGAATTATAAATAGTAACTATAGTAAAATTTATCCCATCGTTAAATGGTAAAACTTGTAATTATGGTTAAAAATAATGTGATAAGGAATTAAAAATACTCCTAATAATTTATTTTATTTTATTTTATTATATGAATTTGACCATATCCAACCTAAATTATAATATATGTCATTTTGGTGCCATTTTCCTTGGATAATGAACTTTATATTGTGTTAAGTAAAGAAAAATACAAAATTTTACTCTTATATTTAAATTTATGTTATAAGTTCACATCCGGATAAAAATAAGTTATGAATGAATATTTAGGGTTATTTTTTCATAATGAATATATTTTTATGAATTTAATTTACTTCTAGTTTTTTGTTATTACATAATTACATTAAATTCTTATACAACAATGACATTGTACTTCTGCAAGACAGGGAAAATTAAAAGACAATAATATTAAAAAAACTAGATTTATTGTTTTTGGGATGAATTATAGAAACAAAACTATTTAATAATTAAGAATAATTTACTATAAATTTTGGATTTTATTATATTTTAATTACATATTTTTCTTGATGTCATTACATTCAAATTAAATTAATAGTAGCAAAAATGAATTTTATTATGAAAAATAAAATTGTATTAAATTAAATAAAAATAAAATAAATATAGAATGAAGATAAGTAAGTATATAATAGCTAAAGATTTTATCTCTCAAAAATGTATGAGAAAATCGATATCTTATGGGTAAAATTAAAACCCCTTAATATTTAAAAAAGTGCCACCATGGTTAAGGATAAAATGTGTTTGCCTATTTGTTAAACTATATGATCAAGATAATTTTCTAATAAATTTTATCTAAATCCTATTTTTTCCTTATTTATGAATAATCATATATCTCCTTTATATATCATATTATTTAGAAGAATTTTGTTTGAATATGATATTATTAAATATTATTATTTTATGAAATTCCAAGGGTTTCATTTCCCAGTCTTATAAAAGGACCCCATTATCTCTTTTATCTGGACTATTGTGATCCACCTAGATCAACTGGATTATGTCCAATTATTTTATAATATTCCATATACATTATTTATAGGTTCTTTTCTTCTTAAAATACATTTCCAATGGTCCTTAAAATAGGATCTAAAGGAGACTAGTAGAAGGAGATGCAATCGTTCTACCATATCACATTCAAATTATTTCTTCTTTTAACTTCTCTAAATTTGGTGTATTTATCATAAGATAATAACTTATTTATCCTAAATATACATAAATGTTATTATGATTATGCTTCCACCATAATTAAACTTATTTTCCATAAAATTTGAATCGAAATTACTACTCTTGCATATGTGTGGACTAGAATCTCGGTGTAGAGATACAATTCATTTTCCATAACTATGTTTCATTGATTTATATTATGATGGTTTAAATATTTTTTAATGATATTTCTGAAATACTTACCCTTTTGAATTAAAATATCATATCAACCTTCTTACCTTTCATTCTGTTGGAAATCAATAACATACCTCATGCGTACATGTAGATTACCACCTCCACAAAGTGATTTGATCTTATTTTCAATTCCCATTTACCTATATGGTAATAAAGACATACTTAATGAATATATATGATATATATAATATAATAATTATACTATAATTTTGAATAATTATTTATATTTCTTTCATTACATCCATCTAAAATTGAAAACAATGTTCATTCACATGTATGACTTACCATCTCAATGAAGGGTGCAATTCATTTTTCTATATCTACATTTTTCAAGATATTTCATCTGTACGGTTTGAATTTTTTTGAAGAAATCTATGTTTTATTTTATTGTACGGTTCAAAATTTGGAACAATAATCATAATAAAATTATGATATTTTAAATACTAAAAAGTGGTGTTTTGAGATAAGGAATGATGCTCGGGAGGTATCCCTAGCGTTCAGATGAGATTTGGGGACTTCAGGATGCATTTTGAGAGTTTTAGAGTTTTTTAGTCAAGGTGCACAATTTCTTGTGCACAGTTTAAGAGAAACTGTGCGAAGCCTTGATGTTCGTATGGATTTTTGTTCATTTTGAAATTATTATGGTTGATTTTCCTGGTTACAGAATGTTTTAGGGTAAATCATGTGATCTGAAAGGGGAAAACATGCAAGGTAGTGGAGATCATGATGCATAGAACACTGACTGAGGAATATTTCATAAAAACCATGTGCCTTGATATAGAGGAATCACAGTGTGTAAAACATGATTGGAACCCAGTTTTTCTAACCATTTAGCTACCTATAAATCATGAAAATGAGAAAAAAAATCAAAAATATTCCTCAATACATTTATCCTCTCCAATCTAATTATCCCCCATTTGGTGTTCATGAGATAGGTAGTTCCCAACCTCGGTCCTCCTTCTTCCTCCTTTAATTTGGGGGTGTGTTCATGGGAGTTTTTCAGAATTTTGAGGTGATATTAAACCTATAATGGATTCCATTCTACTTCACATTCCTTCTCCCTAATTTCAAGGTTATAAAGTTTATGTTTTTTTGATGATCCCACCAGATAATAGTGGGATCATCCCTTTCTCCAAGTGATTTTGGATTTCTTAAATAGAAGATATCCTGATATGACTTCCACATATCATTTTGTGTTGTTTTGTTATAGTATTTGACTATGGTAAGTATAACATACTTTTTCTCCAATTAATCAATCTAATTAATTATTGTAATGATATCTAATCAGGGTAATTTTCCTATAAATGGTGTCAGGAGTCCATTATAGAGAACCCATGGTTGTTGCGTGGAGTTTTTAAAAAGGTGACTTACTGGTGAGTTAACCCACATTATTCCATCTTGTATATTAATTAATTAATTAATGATCATTTTTATAATTAATTAAATATGTGGTTGGAAATGATGACAGAGAATGGATGGTTGAGAGGAGATCATTTCAATACTAAGAAGTTTGTATGGTACTTGGATAAGCCATTTCATGTCCTCCAATCATTGATAATGTTAAGGAAATATTCGGTGATGAGGTAGGTGTTCTAAGAGATTTACCAATAGTCATGTTAGATACTTTACATGTTCATGTGTTATGTTCCTTAAATCTCTTGTGTGGTGTTTTTTCTTCCTTGGTGTAAGTATTTTTTTTTATTTCAATTGGATCCTCATACCTACCATGGACCCCGTCAGAGCATTTGGTATTTATATAAATGAACCTATGGCCTCCCATATGGTGTTTCGTTCCTTAAAAATGGTAATTTTGGTTTTGATTGGAAAATTAGGTAGTTTATGAGCATAACCCAATTAAGATAATTGGGTTCCTTAATTAAATGGTCAAAGAGCTAATGGATAGAACTAGGTAATAAATTATTATGGATGATAAGGGAATAAAATTTATTATATTCATGTGTTTATATGTTTTGGAATACCTATGAGACCCTTGAAATGGTTTAATCCATATGCATTGTTTTTTGACCCAGTTTTGGGTGTAAAAAAGGGAAATCTATATTTTGAAATGGTTCCTGTTTTAAATTAGAGGTTAACCTACATGCGGTTTCATAAAAAGGGGTTTATAAATGGATTTAAATGCTGATTTGAAATGGGTATGTGGTTTTCCCCATAGGGGATATTCCATGATGTCTCTTTTTTTAAATGTTGTATGAAAACATATTTTTTGATATTTTTTTAGTTTTAATGTTTTGGAGGGACCTTGTTATGTGGTAATGGTTTGAAAGGGTTTGTTTGTGACTTCTTTAATGTTTTATGGTCATGATGTTGAACTTTGGTATTGAAAAATGATGAAATGGTTTAGGTTCTTAAAATATACTCTGGGCACAGGTATCATACTATGAGGACTATGTGTCAATCTGAGGATCTAGGAACTGATATTATGCTTTATATCTTATGTTCCAAACTAAATCTATGTGAAAATTAATATAATAGATTGAGATGGATTGTGGACTAACCCTCTTCACCAATTATTTGCGGTGTTGGGTAGATTATCTAGTCATTATTTATTTTAATCTATGAGTTAGTGTTGGACTAAGGCCTCAGGCACTATAATTATGATGTAATATTAGAATATTGGGACTGACACTATGTATCAGTACTGATAGTTTTGGATATGGTTTGGGTGATAGAATATGGTTCAAGTCATTGTTTATATTGTTGTTTATGCTTCCCTAATATTAATGATAAACAAAAATCCTCCTTTTTATTGTTCATAGTATATATCACCCTATGTTTTTTTCTTAGAATATTGGATTTAGTTGAATTATGTTTGGTTGTCTCAGGTGTCACCATAGAACCATAGGGCCATTGGGCACTAGATGAGTTTTTGTTTTCCAGGAAATGAATCTTCTCCTCTATAATGTTTATTTATTCCACTATTTGTCTTCATACAACGATCCTATGATTGGTATTTTATTTAGACACCATTTTTGGTGTCCTACTATGTGTTACTCACACATTTCATGGCCTAACACTATATAAGGTGACTTAAGAAGCTCTCACTTTTTTATTGTATACATTGGATTAGGCTATGTCCGAGTTTAGTATTTAATATTCATGGTGGATATGTCGGATGGTGTCCAAAGAATAGATGATTTATGGTTTTGAGATGTTATGGACCCTTTTTATTAGTTTTTTTATTTGGGTATGGTGTGTAAAAAACCATGTAGGATGTGAGTTTTATGTAAGGCATGTCTTTTTAAGAATTTACTTCATTTCATTTTATCATGTCATGTTATGTTGGTGTTTTCTTTCATAAACCGATTTATGTTAATATTGGTTATTTGTGTTGTTTTTTAGCACTTGAATATAGGGGGTATAGTATCCTTATAGTACCATAATAGACACCTACTACTAGTTGGTATCCTTTTTCATAGGAGGAGTCACAACTGAGGTCATGTGGTGAACCACTTCAAGGAATTGATTTAGTGGATCCCAGGACTGTATGTTAAAGAGTATTATTAGAGTTATTACATTTATGTGTTTTTACTGTATGGGATTTGATAGAATTGATATATATATATATATATATATATATACGAAAGTGGCAGAGATTGTGATGGGTACCGGGATGGTGTGTCCTGAACACTTGTTTTAGTAGGAAGTCCATGTTACCAAGATTAGGATTTTTTTATGAGTTAGGATGAATGGTTTTTTTTAATTTAGTATCAATGTTTGTACATGTGGTTTGTATTTGATGATTTATGATGGATTTCTATATCTTGGGCCATTGGTAAGAGTCATGTGACTTGGTTTTTGATCTTTTCCTATAGATGTAAGAAAAATCTCATTCATCATTCTAGGAACATAAGATCCACACGTTATATACCTGCTAGTGCATGGTTTGTGGACGACAAAGGTTTATTTTTTTAATGTTTCAAAAACTACTCATATGGTGTTTTTTCATATAATTACTTAGGTTAATTCTATAAAATGGGGTGACATGTATATGGATCTATTTCTAAAGGAAGTTTATGTCAGACTATAGTGAAAATATCCATGATAAAGACTCTAAAGTGTTCTATGTTCCCAGTAAGTGTGGTGACCCCGATGCACCATCACGGTATGGTTATATAATCATTGGACCCTTGTGGGTGGTTTTTTTTTCAAGGTTGATTATGTTGAACAGTCCTCCTAGGAGTGGTTTTATGTGCATATTCTCATAGAGGATGGGTTTCCTAGTTGTGGGTGCTTAGTTTGGCATGTGATGTCTTTCATTTATGAGACCCAATAGAATGGTGTTTCAGTATGTTGATCTCATGTGACATTGGGATGAGAGAATGTTTGATGTGCCATGGCTTATGGCTTTATATGATTTTTAGTTGACTTAGATGGTAAAACCTAGTTTTTTTAAATAGAAATTACTATTGTGGATAGGTGGGGAATCCTATATTCCTTCTTGATGAAACTTCTATTTAGGGAGTTGTTTTTGTTTGACCATCATGGGTGACTCATGAGAGGGTTTTTCCAAGTTATGTGTGCCTTTAGGTGCATGATTCATGGGTGTATGCTTAGATTTTTGATAATGGTGTACAAGGGTGAAACCTAATATAGTTTTTTATCATGTATGATTCCCTTTTTTGTAGAAGTGTCACATGTGTGCTGGTATTTCATCCATGTTTTTGGTTTCAAGAGGGGAAGACTCATTTGAGTTCCTAACATGGGTAAAAGTTGTGCAGGTGGGATGTGCCTGATGGTTATGATCTAGAATTAAGAGAATAAGTGGTATTAGAGGTTATGAGTTTTTTGACATGTAGGTTTAATTTTGGTGGTTATAGTATAAGTTAGTTAGACCTGTAATATTCACAGTGGGAGGAAAAAAGATGTTTTGTTTCCTAGATATGAATTGTACTTAGAGTGTTTATGCTTTAGTTGTGCTTGTTGTTTCTAAGGTAAGAACCTATTAAGTAACAAGCTAGGTTATCTCTGGATGTATCTCAATTGATTTGGTGTGAGATTAAATGAACTTTGTCTAACTATTGAAATATTCTCAGGTTTTGAGTGGTCGTATAAGTGGTTTTGGCTCAATGAGTTTCCATTGGTTTTAGAAAGCACCAAGGGATCTCTTTATTGGGTGACATTTTCCTGTCGGTTAAGAATTACTAGTGGATAGGTATAGTGATCCACGTTTCCATAATATTTGACTCATTATATTCATACTCATGTTTTTTGGTTGGGTTATATGATATCATGTAATGTTTATGTGTTAATTGGATGTTGGAAGCATGAGTATTTGGTGATGTGATGTGTCATTTGGATTTTGAATCACACATTATTAGAGTGTACACCTATGGTTCTTGATTCATGAAGGTATTCATGATTATAATAAATTCTTATGTGTGTGTGATGATATTCTTATGGGTAGTGAGTCCCATTGGAATTTAATAGGTTTTACATGTCCCTATAGTTAGAGGTGACATCAGAAACGGATGATACATGGTGGTGTTTATCGACAACATCTTAGAATACTATTAGAATATAGATGATAATGCCTAATATCTTTATATGTGCGTGACTACAGTGAGAAAGAATTATCTATAGGAATCTCTATTTGAATTTATTTTTTGGTTTGATGATGGGTTTACCTAGAGTTATACTCATTGAATTGTGTATGTGAAGTTCTCTGGTAGGAGGTGCACCATTATCCATCAATGATTAAGAACTAGTAGTTGACTGAATGTCAGCAAATGTCATGGGTAACATTATTGAATAATATGGATAGGTGATTCTTAGCATTTTTTGTCACTTTGGTGACTATAAAAAAATTGCATCTAATTCAGTGGTTAGTAGTGGTTGGAGTGTGGTATTGGTTGTTGGTGTTGCATGAGTGGGGAGGTTAAAATAACACTCCATTTGTGGGGAGTGGTTTCTTGGTCATAGGGGTTCATCCCTCATTGCGGAAGAATTTTAGGTATATAGAACTAACCTTGGATCAATTATGGTGGTTCTATATTTCCCATGAAAAAAGAAATGATGTGAATGCTTAAAATATATAGTGAATTCCAATGGGAAATTGGTTGTGGTGGATGATCAAGATGATCTTGGACTTTGTATCATGTTAGTTATGAAAATTAATCTTAGATATTACAACTTGAAATATTATATTTTATGAGTTTGTAAAGTCATAAATCACATCTGGTGTGTTTTTCTGGAAATGGAAGATGTGTTTCCAATGTTGATCTTGGATTGTGAAGAAAATATAGTTTATTCTTAGTACGTGTATGGATGGTGGGTGTATGTCAAATCCAATTAGTCTTTAATTAATAGGATGTTTATAAAATTTCAATGGTATTCTATTGGGTATTTTGGATTTTTTGGATGTGAACCATGTTAATCTCTTTATGGGAGCATGAGTTAGTGGTTATTTTTATATTTTCCAATGCTGAATGTTCTAAGAATTCGAGTTTGTGGTTAAAGGATAAATCTTATAGTGGGGACCAGTATAGCTCTAACAGGTTATTAAACAATGATGAAAATGAGTTTTTCTATTAGAAAGGGTTGGGTAAGAACCATTTTGGTGTTCTAGTATTGAAAACTTATAATGGATTGATTTTGGAAAATTTATTTCCTTAAGTAGGAGGTTGTCTTTTTTGGGGGTTTAGGCATTCAAAAACTGAATGTGATCATTGGCTATAACTGGTTATAAAAAAAGTTGAGTGGTGGGGACGGATGGCCATCAATGAATCTCAGGGATAAGAATTATTATGGTTGATAGGTTATAATATCCCACATCCATTCAGGTAGAATATTTTAGAAGGAATTTGAGTATTAGTTTACTGGATGGGAAAAAATTTATAATTTGAATTAGGATGAATTTTTGAGAGTTGGAATGCTTAATAATTGGGTTTTTAATATGATTAATGATTCATAGGAGACATCCTAGGTTTTATAATGGTATTTACTGACTCATTTTGTGTTTTGAAGTTGTTAGAGTTTATTAGGGAGGGTATATGGTTTGACTTCATGGTTTAGGATAAATTGTGTGACACATTTATTCTCAAAAGGATTAAATTTTATTTTGAACTCATGAGAACAATTTAGTTACATGGTTAAAGAAATAATTGGGGTAAATAGTGTGATCCATGATGGAATACCATGTGATTTGGTGGAGATCATGAGGCATAGCGCATGAGCTATGCATAATTTCAGACAAACCATGAACCTTGCTGTATAGAAGAGGAAGTGTGGGCTGTATGGTTTGAGCACCATTTTTATAATAGTGGAAGGCATGGGTGTGGGATATTATGAGGATAACATTTAGAATAGAGTTTTTAAAACCATGTGTCTTCCCAAAATCTATTAAAAATGGTTGTTTTACCAAAAAACCCTTGGTATTTTTTATCCATGCCACTCTCCTCCTATGTTTATTGTGTAGGAACCATGGGGTTCCCAACCCCCTTCATCCTTCAATTCATGCATGTGTTCATGGAATTTATTCAGAATTTGGATCTAATAGTCAACCTTTGGTGGCTTCCTTTACAATTCTCATTTCTTCTCCCTAATTTTTCGGTTCTTTAATTTTGGTTATGTAAATGATTCCACCGAAGCATTATTGAATTGAAATTTTCTTAAAGGGATTTTGGTAGGATTTTTTAGAGTATATACAAATATGAATTTTTCAGGTCAATATATGGTGTTCCATTAAGTTAATTTAACATGGTAAGTTTTCCTTATGTTTTCACAAATTAGTTAATTTAATTAATTATTCTAATGTTGTAGCCTCTTAGGGATTTTTCTATAAATGTTGTAATGAATCCATTATAGACCACCCATGGTGGTTCCATGGAGTTTTGATATCAGGTGATTTATTGGTTAGTTACTTGTAATTGTTCTAAATTGGTAATTAATGAATTAATTAATTATAGTTGTTATAAATAATTAGTTGATGTTTTTTACATGATGCTAGAGAATGTGTGGTTGAGATGAGATCATTTGGATATTGAAGAGTTTGGACGGGACTTGGACGATACTTGGTGAGGCCATTGAGAATTGTAAATGATATGGAAATCTTTATTGATGTGGTTGGTAATCTGGGAGCTTTAACCATAGTATTTTAATATTATTTACATGTTCATGTAGTTTTTTCTTTAATACACTTGTGTGGAGAGTTTTCTTCCTTGGTATTAGTAAATGGTTTTGGGATTTAATCTTTTTACATTAGATCTTCCATGGATCCCATTTAATTCATTGGTACTTATAATACTGAACCAACGGCCCCCTGTGGGGTGTGTCATTACTTGAAAATGGTATGTTGGATTTTAAGTTGAAAAGTAGGTGGGTTATAATATTACCCAATTTAGGCTCAATGGTTAACATAATTAAATTAATTCAGATATAATGGGTAGAAATTTGTAATAAATGGTTGTGATTTATAAGAGGATAAATTTTCTTGTTTCCATGTGTTAAGATTTTTTTAAATACTTATGAGTCACATGAAATGGTTTTGACCATGTGAATTATGCTTTAATAAATTTTTGGCTGTAAAAGGGGAAAAGAAATGTTTTGAAATGGTTCTTGTTTTAAAATTAGTGGTTCAAATCCAAGTGGCTTCATGAAAAGGTGTTTATAAATTCATTTATATGTTTATTGGAAATTAGGCAGTGGTTTACAACTTTGGGATGATCATTTTTTAAAAAAAATGAAGAAAAGTGTGCTTTTGACAATGTTTTAGTATTAATGGCCCAGAGGGACATCAACAAATTATAATGGTTTGAAAATATTTTTTTGTGTAATTTTAATGATTTAGGGTGAGATGTTGATCTTTAGTATTGATAAATAATGGAATGCTTTAGGATCCAGATTGATGCGCCATGTATAGGTAGAAAACAGTATGGAAAATGTGTAAGAATAAGGCTTTAGGGACTAATAGTATGCTCTATGGTTTAAGCACAATATTAATTATCTATAAACACTAGTATACTATATTGAAATGTATTCTAGAATAATGTTATGTATCAATGGTTTATGGTGCTTGACAGATTCTCTGGGAACTATTTTTTGAATGTAGGAGTAAGTGTTGGACTGAGGCTATAGACACTACTGTTATGATATATGATTTGAAATTTACTTATAATGATCTATATCGGTATCAAGAGTTTTATATATGGTTTTCGTGTTGGACTGAGGTTCTAGTTGTAAGGACCCGACCCCAGTTGCCCAGAGCCGGTGCGTTATCTGATTACATTGGCATACATACAAGGAATACGAATCCTAAAGGACCAAGTAGTTTAGAATTATTGTAAACAAGTTACATACATAAGTTTAACATTATAACATGAAGGGAAACAAAACACTATTTTAATACACTAGAAACATCACGTCTCCTAGATTATGCATGAAAGTCATTCATAAATTACTTCTTCATGTCCTGAGAAAATGAAACATAAGAAAGGGTTGATCTCAAACACTCATTAAGAGTAAGCAATACAGTAGAAGATAACATAAACATTATACATGTTGAATAATTTAAAACACGTGCCTTTAATAATAAACTTGAAACATATTATGACAGGAATATGAGATAAATAAATAATTCCATAATTAAACATAATCATGGGTATTCTAGTAGTTTAATAACCACATGAACTTCAAATACTAGCATTATAATGAGGGAAGTGCATATATCAGACATCATAACCATACCATCCAAGCCTCGTGCTAGGACCATAAAATAATCATTTTGTCAAGGCCTCGTGCTAAGAACATAGTTTGCCTCATGAGACCTACCGATGCATCGAGGGGCAATATTGGGCCCCACACGTGACATAATAAGTCCAATTCATTCCTCATATGAGCGGGGATCAACATAAATAACATATACATTCATATTGAAACTATCAAATGAAATGTAACTTTCACCAATTATTGAACATAAAGACTAACCATTCGGAGTAATGCGATGAATTGTTTTAGGATAGATCATCCAAAATAAAGTTAGTCATAAACCATTAAATAATATATGTTATATGACTTCATAAATGATTAAACCCAATAATACCATGGAATCAATAAGAGTATTGAACGAAAATACTCTTATAAAACCATTAAGCAATTTTGAGATAAATACTCTTTTATTTTGAAAAGAAGAGTTCTTTTGAAAAATCTTTGTATGAAATCAGAAATGAAGTAAGATAGTATTTTCATAATAAAATGAGTATTTTTAGGAATATAATGGTTTCCAAAAACAGATTATAGAGTGACTTTGTAAATAGATATGAATTGAAGAAATTTCCTTGAATCAGGCTTCTATTTTGGAAACAATTTTGAAAGTTACTTTTAAAACGTGATACTATCAATAAAATAAGGAAGGGTTATGGTTTGTAAATATATATATCATACTCACACAGAATATATTATGATTACATAACAATACATAAGAATTTCATTAAGGTAATTAGACAATGAAAGTAACCCGAATGAAAATGGAAGTTCGGGTGAAAACCCTTACCACTTTGTAATAAAATGATTCGTATGCCCCAAAAATTAATAATATAAAAATTATAGATGTAATACCATGAAGATAAATATATTAAAGATATGTAAAATCAAATTTCAGTATACATACACCATACACAATTATTAGTAGTGAATATGGAAAATCTCACGAAAATTGAAGTGAGATGAAGAAACCCTTACACTTTGTAATCAGTCAAATCATATAACCAGAACTTAATGAGAATCAAATGAATCATTTAATAAAATGAATATAAATAGATTCATGTTATTATATATCAAATGTAATTAAAAATATACCACATACAAGAAATAAGTAGCGAACAATGAAAATCTCACAGAAATGAAAGTGAGATGAGAAACTCCTTACCTTATGCTTGAGTGTGTTCTTAGTTTGTTTTAATGACCTAAATAATCAAATTTATCTTTATTAATTAATATTTTTAGAACCTCCTATAAATTTAATTTATTTATTATAACCTTATTAGGTTCATTAATGTCCCTTTCTATGGGTTCAATTGGTTCAATTTTCATGTTTTGGAAACATTTTCTTCCTTGGTTTTCATGGTTCATTTACTTATTTCCATGAATGGAAATTCATTTGAAACATGGTTAAACATAAATAATTGTTAATACATATTATTAATGAAATCATGGAGATATAAATTACCTTATAATTATTTTTTTTATATACCATGATGATGATTCATTAGTTAAAACATTAATGATGTTTGTTTAGATCGTTTTAATGGTTCTTTGATAATAACAACCTCATTTTGTCATATAAATTAGAATCATGAGTATAAAAGAATTATAGAACCATGGGTGAGTCATAACAAATATATTATAACCTTTTTAAACCATATAAATGGTTTCATGACCAGACTTGAAATAATTATTTCAAATTGAAATCACATCGTCCACGATGTCGGTAATTCGACACATCACGGACAATGTTTTTAATTACTTTGAACAAGTGGGGAAAAGAAGAATATTGATGAATAATTTCTCATGAACATGATAAAATCCATTATATACAATATTCTGGAGATTTAATTCATCTTGGGTAAGAAAATATGAAGAAATAATAAATAAAGAACTCAAAATAAAAGAATAAGTTTGAAATCGCTTACAAAAATTTGGCAGCCCAATGGCTACGTAACATAGTTTTAAAAAATATTAAAAAGAGAATGGAAAAGGGTCACCCATCCCATAAATGAATCATAATATAAATTATATCAATAATAATAAGAAAAATAATAACATTGTATGGAAACTTTAAAGATATACCACATAAAAGAGAACTTGAAAGGAAAAAAGAATGAAATTGAGAATTTTCTTACCTTGTAGAATAACCCTTAGAACCCGAAGGTTGGGACCTTGGGGGCCTCAGAAAACCTTGGGAGGACTAAAATGGAGGTAAGGAGGCCAGAACATAATTGAGTGAGAATTGGTAATGAATTCAATGAAGGTAAGAGTAGGTATTTATAGGAAAAGTGATGGATTATTTTAATAATTTTCAAGGGACACCTCATGAGTGGTTTTTGCCAAACCATGGGCTTGCCCATGGTATTTTCCCATGGTTTAAGCCACTTGGGAAACCTCACATGTTATTTAACTATAAAAAAGTCAACCAGATTTATGACATCATCATTTCATTATAAATTATGTCATAAACACAGCAAAACTAAAAACTGTATTTTTTACTATTCACTGAAAAATCAACTGTTTTAGAAAAATTCCAAAAATTCACCATAACCATTTTTTGACATGTAGAATTCAAAAGTAAAATCCATTTTTCAAAAATAATTTTCTAAATATTATTAATTTAATTTTTAAAAAATATCATAGTTAATTCGAAAAATAACAATCTTAAAGTGCAACTAGTTTTATTTCTCATTGAAATACTAATTAAGATATCATTATCTTGTTGCCTTAAGAAAATGAAATAATATTATTATTTACTATTCATAAGGGTCATATTACTATTCATACTACTATTCATAAGGGTAGGTTACTATTCACTGAAAATTATGTTTTTTTATCGGACTCCAAATAACTTACTGATCACAACCATGTATGTCAGATTTTCGAAATTCTCATCATTGAAGTGAAAAAATTAGGTTTACATGGGTAGGTTGTAACAAAGTGTTGTTGGTAGAGACTTAATGATTTATGAATTCTATAATAAATACATTTTTAAATTCTTGGGGTGTTACACTAGTTAAAATTCTCATTGAAGTTTTTGTTTCCCATAGATTAATGATAAATGAAAAGCCCCATTATTTTATTCTTCACAGAATATATCACCCTATATTTTGTGTATTAAATGACTATATTAGGCTGATTCTGGTTTGGTTGGCTCGAGTGTCACCTTAGAACCTGAAGGCTAATGGGTACTAGATGATTTGTTGTTCTCCTTGGTGTTTATCTTCTTCTTTGTGTTTTTTATTTATTTAACTATTTAGATACATAATTTGATCCTATGATGGGTATTTTCTTTATAAATTATCAGGTGTTCCTTACTGGGTTTTACCCACAATCATTTCAAGACACCACTGCACATGGGAACTAGAGTAGCTCACACCTTTTTATTGCAGACATGGGTTTGGGTTGAGGCCTGAGTTGAGTTTTGAATTCACGAGCTGGAGAGATCGGATGGTATTAGGATACTAGATGAGGTATAGCTTGAAGATGTTTTGGATCCTTTGTATTGGTTTACTTTATTCATCTATGTTAAGTAACTGTCCCATTGGGAGGTCATTTATATATATGACATGGATTTTCATTACTTTGCTGCATTTCATTTTATTAGGGAATTTTTATTTAACTTATTCTATTTCCATGATCTGATGTATATGATGATTGAATATTTGTATTGTCTTTTCATAATCTGATTTGGGGGGTATATTCTCCTCACAAAACTATCATAGTCCCCACTACTAGTCGGCAGCATATGACACAAAAGGAGGTGCACCTGGGGTCATGTGATGAACCGAATCGGGGCACCGATTTAGTGGCTCTTGGTTCATAAAATTACATATTTTATAGATGGAACTAACTATATATATATATATAATGAATATATATTATAATTATATCATTATTAACATACTGTAGATGATGGAACCATAACCAAAGTACTTGAATCCAAACTACCAAACCAAAATTCTCAGGAAAAATCAAACAGTTAATACCTGATAATGACGATTTTAACAAAGAATTATTAATATATGGGTGTTGAAATATTATAAGTGAATAATATACGATATTTTAAATATGTTAATAAACCTTTTATATAATTAGATTAAATTTAAATTTATTTTATATGATATTAGTTCACTTTCCCAGAAAGTCAAACACGAGGTATGGGGTTTCTTCTCAATTTCCACTCCACTGAGACATATTTTGTATTATGCACCTATTTATTTTTATGTTGTGTGTATAATGACCATTGGATATATTTAACATCAATATCTATTTATTCAATATGATTTAATTTTCAATTTAATTTTATTCTTTCAAGGTGTTAAAATTTGAAATCTACAATAGAGGTAAGAATTTATTTTACAATATCTTTTTTTCCCTTATCTTCATTGAACTATTATTATAATACATCCTTCATAAACTTCATCTATTTTCTTGTCTATTAAATATTTAATGCTTTTCTATGTCTTCTTCCAACTTTTCACCCTCTTTCACTTGACTCAAAAAATAATAATTTTTTTAAAAGAAAAGTTGATCTTATTTTTATTTTTATTTGGTATATTTTTCTTCAATGTCCAAATTTTTTTAGAATTATTTCAAAAGAGTCCTTTATTACTAAATTTATTTACCAAGAAATTTTTACAAGTCTAGAAGATATTAATTTTAATTTTTTTTAAAGGGGAATTTTTTCACATCCTTGATTTTGTTTCAAGGTATTCTCTTATTTATTTTCAGTGTCATATTTTCCCTTAGGATACCCAGGTGTTTTTGGATAAAAATAGATATTTTTGGGCTTGGAAGTAGGTTACATTTGGTTAGAACATGGTTATGGGAAACTGTGCGACCTTACCCAAGAAACCATGTGGTAGATATTGGTTTTGGAGAGTGTCAGCTGCACGGTTGGCATACAGTTTGTCAAATAGTGTGGCTTATTCCTCAATATTAGTGAGGGGTTCATGGTTTCTGCACAGTTTGGAAAACCATGTGGGAAAACCAAGAGACTTTTCTAGGACATTAAAAGGTTGGAATTTACCCTATTTACCTCTTGGATCATAACCCTAAATCACCTCTCATATTCCCCATATAGGATTTTTCATCCATGAGAGCCTCCTAGAAGCTTTATTAGGCCTCTTAAACACCAAAAAAATGGGTGGTTTTGGTATAGTAACTTCAAGGAATCATCAAGTAAGTCTATTTCATCTTATTTACCTCTTTCTAGGGTTTCTTGTCCCTTCTTCTTAGGTTCTCATTTTATAGTAGGTTCTTTGACCTAAATAGGGTTTGATATTGTTTTTTTTGTGTGTAATCATGATGGTTATTGTTTTATATTTCCTTTTTAGGGACTTATTGTGGAACAATTGTGGTTTCACATAGATTTCTAAAAGTTTCCAAGTGTAAGGTTGGTGGTTCCACGATTCTACATTATTAGATGATTTTAATATGATTTATTGAGTGTTTAAATGTGTTTTATGGATTATTTGTGCGATGAAAAAAATGTTTTTATAGGTATTGATAATCTCATGTGACAAAAATGGATTTTATAAAGGAAAATGGTTATTTTTTATGTGTGTTTTGTTTTGGTATTTCTTGAAATTGTTTTATACCCAATGTGAAAGGTGTGAAATGTGTTTTCAAAAATATTAATGTTGTGAATTTGTTGAAAGTGGATTTTCTAAGAGAAATGGGTTTGGTTTCATGTTGGATCCCTTGTTATGAACCTTTAATGTATCTTTGAATTTTTAAAGTGATGGAATCATGTCATGAAAATGGTTTTGATGTAAATGTGAATTTGAAAGGGGCTTGACCCATGAAAATGGTTGGATTCTATATGTTCCCTTTTATTATGTTTTTAAATGGGATTCATAAAATATGAAAGTGGTGTGAAATTTATTTCTAAATGATTTTTGTGTGCGTGAAATGGAAGGTCATTTTTTATGGAAAATAGTGGTATCCACATGAGTTTTGATCATTGGATCAAATGTGAAAGTGGTGATTTCCTTACGTTCTTGTGATTCTTGGATGTTTATGTGAAAGTGATGAATTATGTGATTTGGGAAATAGAATTTCATCACAAATAATATCATGGGTATCTAGGTGGGTGAACTAGAACTAGTACGCTAGTTGATTCAGATGTGGCTAATTCTCAAATTCATATTGAAGTATTGATTATTATAGCACTAACTAATCATGTGATATGACTGGAGACCACAAGAATTTTGGGAAGGGATCCCCTCTAGTGGATCGTCCAAAGGAACGCTATTGATATTGGCTTGTTATTTTGAGTCCACTATAATTTAGTGATACTTTACCCTCTAGTGTCTTGTGCATGAGAATGTTATTGGTTGTTGAGTTCGATGATTTTGATCACCGGGGTATGATTTTTTGAAATTCTCAATTATTTTAGTGTCCTATAGGGATTTTCTCATGGTTCTCTCATGGTTCTCTATTGTTTCTTAATAAATATTGCCTATAAATTTTTTTATTGAAATGATTTAAATATTCTTATAGAAATATTCATGTTTATTTTTATTATAATGTTAGATAATGTAATCTTTCTTTTTAGTGGAATCCTATTCGGATTTGGATCACACCCTATGTACACCTTTGGCTGTATTTAGATTTTTTTATATAAACTAGGTAAAAGAAAGAAATATCATGGTGGTAATGGTGGATCTATTTTCTAGTGTTCCACTTATTATTTTTGATGATGGTGGTGGCTTGAGTGTGATGTACCAATTTTTTCATAGAGATTTTTTGGGATATTTTTGTTGTTCCCATTTTTTTGTAGTACGTTTGGTCTTGGTTAAAGTTTTAAAAGCTTGAATCTGAAAATTATTGTTCCTCATTTTTCTATGCTTATTTATTATTGTGGTGTTTATATTGTTTTTTGTTTATAATTATATAAATGGGTGAAATAATTTCCAATGTGTATTTTTTATACCCAGGCACCAGTTTCTAGCTTGTGGTGTTCAAGAACACACTACAGATTATGCCAGGAATCAGGCCCGGGTTGGGTTAGATGGTATCCTGGTTTGGTCAATGAAAAAATGGTATCAGAATCATGTTTTTATCTTTCAAGTCATGTTATTTGGGATGATTTTGTATAGATATGATATATTATTTTCTAGGCTTAATGTTCTAGTAGTGAGTGCGGTGTCTAGACAACACACCTTGTGATAGTATGCAAGTTACCATGGGATTTTGGGATTCGGTTTAGCTTCTCCTCCAGGTGAGATGTACATGCTACAGATTGTATGTTGGACATTTAGTGGGGGTGTAGTTGTTTGTTTGGTTTGTTATTGTGATTTATTTGGTTATATTTTTATTTATGGAAGCGTTTGAGATTTTTTATTGTTTCTAAAAAATTTATAAATAGTTGTATTGGTGGTTTTACTTGTGGTTATTGCTTGTTTTAGTAAGATGCCTCCCCGAAGAATTCATGTGGGACTATTGAAAGAGTTATGAGAGAGTTATCACTCTTCTATTAATTATAGTATAGTGGAAGCTATGGTTCAAGCTATCCATGAATTTTATAAAGGAGAAAAATATGGTCTTTTATAGGTTAGCGAAGCTGAACTGAAACCTAAAAGGGTAAAAGATCATGAGTTACTCAAGAACAAGCCTCCTTATTTTTGGGGTATTGTGTAACCCTAGGAAGCAGAGGAGTGGATTGAGATGATAGTGAGTATGTTCTAGTTTCTTGATAACCATAAGGTAGTTAGAGTGAAATGTGATTCATTCTTGTTGTAAGTTCTAAGTCAAAAGTGGTGGGACTCAGTGGTGCAAGCTTGAAAGAATGAGAATATGGGTTGGAAATAATTTAAGGTCATTTTCAATGAGCAGTATTGTCCTAAAAAAATTATTTCACCATGTACTAATAGTTTTTGGTTCTTATCCAGATATATCATACCATGATATAATATGACACCCACTTTTCATAGTTATCATGGTATATAGTCACGGTTTTTTCCCATGAGTATATAAAGGCTCGGAAGTTGGATATGGGGTTGCGGACAAAAATATATTCTCATGTGTTATTTTTTAAGTTGGAGATGTATTATGAATTAGTTAATCATTCCATTATAATATAAATTGATCATGGAAGAAATCATGGTTTCTCTGGAGCAGTATCAACTATGGATAGTGGCAGTTCCTCTAAGAATAAGAGAAAGCGGGATGAGAATTGGAAGAAGGGAGGTGGTTGTTTAGGACATCCTTCCTGGTTGTCTAAATCTATGGCTTCTAATGTTTGGTCATTTTTGTGACACTAATGTGTGGAGGTTGGGAACATGTTATATGTGTGATCATATCCACCCAGACATTTTCACTAGTGTGGATCTATGTAGAACTTGCAATGTTTTTTTAGAGTAGAGAACCCATATCAAAGTGGTGCATGATCTATAGCTTCTAAAGATATTTTTTTATGGTCAAAACTATACAGGATGATGAATTCTCGATTCGAATGTCATTGTGGTAGACGTGGATCATCTTCTGGGCAGAGTCAATTTTGGGTAGATCTGTAGGTCAATGGTAGATCTTAGGTTCAGGATGAGATGGAAAAACATCATGTGCTAGATCGAGCACCAGTTGAATCGGATGCAGAGACTACAACCATTTGAGGTATCATTATTATTGCATCATCTTTACATGTTGTTCTATTTGATATTGGTGCTTTAGTTTCTTCTATTTCTACTCATCTTGTGGATATGTTAAGGTTTCTGACTTAGCATATGTCATATACAATGGAGTTGGTAATGCCTCTTGGTAAGAAGAAATAGAAGGGTTTTAGGTGTCTATCTTATGTACTCACTGTGTCAAGGGTTGAGTTGGAGTATAATTTCTAGTTTTGGATATTGAACTCTTGATGTGATCCTTTTTATGTATTAGATGATTCTTTTTTAGGTTAACATCAATAGTTATAGGCAGTGAGTGAAATTTGTGGAACCTGATGAAAGTACTCATGTTTTTAAAGGTGAATTGGATCCTCAGTCAAGATATGATTGACCTCCACTTTGGGATTTCGAAAATATTTTTTATCAGATATCATCATTAATGTTTGAGGATGATGATGGTGCTCTTGAGGGTGGGTTACCTCTTATTGTAGATGAGTTCCTAAGGGTTTTTCTGAATTAATTTTCAGGTTTTCCTCTGAAGAGGGATGTGGAGTTCTCTATTGACTTGGTGATAGGAACACAACAGATATCTCTTCCCTCATACCATATTTCCCCCCACTAAGATGGGGTAATTAAAGGTACAACTGGACAATTTGGAATCCAAAAAATTAATTCACCTGAGAATCTCACCTTGGGTTGCCCGAGTTCTGTTTGCGAAAAAGGATGATGGATCTTTATGTTTGTTTATTGATTATCAGAAGATAAATAAGGTATTGATCAATAAAATGCATCCTTTTCTCTGAACTGATGACCTTTTCAATTAGCTTAATGGGGAAAGGTGATTTTCCAAGATTGATTTTCATTTCAGGTATTATGAAGTCTGATTTAGAGAGGATAATGTCCCGAAAATAGATTTATGAAGTAGGTACGGCCATTTTGAGTACTTGTTAATTCCTTTCGGGATGAAAAATAATCCATCCGTCTTTATGGAACTCATGAAAAGTGTGTTCCACCAGTATCTCGACTCCTTTGTCATGGTATTCATGGATGATATTCTAGTATATTCTGGGACTAAGGAGGGGTATGAGAGGCATTTTAGGGTTGTTTTGTGCACTCTTTGAGATCATCATCTTTATTTAAATCATTATAATTGCACATTTTGGATTAAATAGGTGATGTTTCTGGGTCATGTGACCTCAGAATGGGGGGTTTCAGTATACCCTGAGAAGATCAATGCAGTTATGTTATGAGGAATATGAAAAATGTTTTTGAGATCAAGAGGTTTTTGGGTCTGGAAGGGTATTACAGGTGGTTCATTAGAGACTTCTCTCAGTATTCTTTGTTTAATATAGTGCTTACTTAGATAGGGGTAAAGTTTCAATGGAGCCCAAAGTGTCGAGTGTCCTTTTAAGAGATTAAGTGGTGATTGAACATCACCCCAGTTTTGATCTTTCTATAAAGTGGTATGTGGTCTTTTTTTATTCCTCAGTTATGGGTCTTGGGTGTGTGTTGAAGTGTATTACCATGTGATAGCTTATGTTTCAGGCCCACACTGACCACATTAATATAATTATTGAACCCATGACCTGGAATTAGTAACGGTGATGCAATCCTTAAGGACATGGTGCCATTTTCTTTTTGGGGAGAATTTTTAGTTTATTGTGATCATAAGAGATTAGCCAATATTTTATTCCATAAATACTTGAATTTGAGGCAATGTCATTGGGTTAAACTCTATAGTGCCCCATCATATGGATCAAGACCAGCTTCGTCCCAAAAAATGACCAAGGAATCTATCATATTTATAATAAATGGTAACATTGATAGAGAATCATGGATACTTATAGTTCCCTCTATCAATGAAGAATATTGGATACATAAAGATTATTCTGAACCCATGCGTATTCAAGACCAGTCATTGTCTAATGGTAATCCATAGACACATGATTGGGAATGGACCAATAATTCGGTAACATATAAAAATGACATAAATCTATAAGAGAGTATTGAAATAGGATATAGTTTCCCCCAAAAGGGTGTAATGATCCCAATTTCCCATCCTCTCGACCAATGTGAGCTCTTAAGTGTCGTTGGCCAAGTTACCTAACAAGTGTATTCCTTTGGAAAGTAAGTCCATGAATAATGGATATAAGAGCCATTCAACATTTCTAGATATATGAATAAACTCGTTGGAGGCCGTCAAAGACCTTGTATCCAACATTAGTGATTGAACACCATTCAACCCCCTAAAATCAACTGTTCGGGCCACAAATACACCTTCAGATCAAACACAATGGTAGACCTGATGTGAATGACTAAACTGTAGAACCTCATTCAGAAGATAAAAAGGATATACTTCTGAGTCCCTATTAGGAAATTTTCCTTTAGGATACATACACATATTTGGGTGAAACAAAAATGGTGAACCCTATTTTAATCCTTAACCATGGTGGAAGTGTTACCCGTGGCAGACCTCTTCCACATCCAAAGTAGAAGAGGGCCAGATAAGATCATCAATTTCACATGTGATCATGAGATGCTACTTTGAAGAGGGTTTTTTGTCTGTACATGTCGCACATATTGTAGTAAATTCACAAAGAACCCTTCAATCAAATGGAATCTTGATATTTTGGTCAGACACGTGTGTTCGTGACTGCACAGGCAGCCAGGTCCTCGACGAAGCATAGGTTTCCATCGCCCACCCAGTATCTTCAATGCTGAGTTTCAAATGCACTAGTTAGTGAGTACCATTAAAATGGTAATCCCACTACCCTGGAGGTAGTAAAGAAGGCCCTCCAGGACATGAAGCCCCATCAGTCATCCAACCAGTGACAGTTGATGGGCCAGAAAATGGTGTCTCCATTGACTGTCTCCAACCATTTTGGGAGCCTATACCTGGAACATGACAATGAGTTCCTCCCTTACCTTAGGTAGGCAAATGACGTTGACACCAATGGCTTAATCCCTATAGCACAAGGGTCCTGCCCAAGGTACCCTACTGTAGATCATCAACACCTGATCCTTGTGGTCTGGTGTCCTCACTCTGAAGAGGATATCACCCCAAGGGCCTGCAAAAGTCTAAAAGACCTGGATCCCTAGAACGTCCCACAAGGGTAAATGATCGTACTATCAGTAACAGGTCATCATCCTTGTTCCTGAGAATGAAATCCATCATGAAAAGAAGGCCCGAAATTATGGGAAGATGTATATTCACACTCTCTTTTATGAATCCCACCATGTTAATATGGTGGCGCACTATGAGCAAGAAAAAATTCCAGTCAATGCTCGTCAGAACTTCCATAAAAATAGGGAGACAAATTACAGGTAGATGAAAATCCCAACCAATACTTATGAAGACCATCAACCAAATAGTAAAATAACTAGCTAGGAATAGTTATGAATTCCTACTTCCACATATGAGTCCCATCATCCAAATAGGGCGGCAATGAGAAAATAAAAATCCCTACCTATGAATATGAAGCCCACCATTCAAATCTAGTGGCACAAAATTACAAATATATTCAAATTCGTGTAGATTCATATCAATCCATCCATCCAAATAGGGTGGAAAATAAGAAAATGAAACTCCCTTATCGCGAATATGAATTCCACTAACCAAATATAGTGGCACCCAAATAAAAGAAGAGTCAAATTCTTGTGGATGCATATCAATCCCTCCATCTAAATAGGGCAAAAAAAAGAAAATGAAAATCTAATATTATGAATATGAATCCCAATAGTAAAATATGGTACCACCCAAATACAAGAAATGTCAAATTTGTATGGATACATATCAATCTCGTAAGAAAAATATAGAGGTAAACGAGTAGACACAAATTCCTAATCATTAATATGAAACCCACACATCAAATACAGTGGAAATCAGAGAAAACAACTTATGTATACCATCTATAAACAAGGGGAAGACTCATTCCTCTAACCCCACATAGTAAAACTGTTAATACCCACTACCACAATATGGAGGACCTAAGTGGGAAAAAAATCATACTTCGACATCAGAAAGAGAATTTATTCCCCATATAGCTAGAGATGTATCTAAAAACATATTGGAAACGATGTAGGATCAGACTTATATTCTAACCATGTCCTTCATACTCATCAAGATGTAATCACATCCACAACAATAGAAAGTATTTAGGATCACAATCCCACCTCCCCAAGTGGGGTGACTCACCCACATAATATGATGGTGACGTCATTGAAGAAAAGCATACATGTTCCCGTCCAGGAGGGTCTTCCGCCATATTCCATGATAAATGGAAAACTAGATCAGGAAAAAAACACACATTCCAACTGGGAGATTCCTATTTAACATGGTGGCCACTCCATGGTAGGAATATATCCCTATAAGAACTCAATATGCAAGTCGGAGTATCCTGGACGCACTGTGGGAGTCACTTGAACAAGCACCCATATATGAAGGTCTTCATCCATAAAAAATAGCCCTATATTCATATTATAGAGAACCCAAAACTAAATTTCTCCAAAGGTAGCTTGAAAATGAAGAGAATATTCATGACACTACTTTACTGGAAGCCAGAGTTCATGATTCCATCAAAAACTTATCAATGGAGGCTCATGATTCGTCCAATCCATCACCAAATTACGAAAGTAGTAGTAGTAGTTTTGAAGGTCCTCCCCTCAATATTGTTACTAGATTCATTTAAGGTTCTCCTCAAAGCATGAACCATTAGTTCTTACTTCATGAGAAATAAATGATCGATCATGAGAGCTTATCTCCCGATGAGCATCATGGTAGGCCTCCTCCTGACTAGAATATCAAACAACTGGAAGGATCTACCCTCGTTTTCATCAACCATGATGTTCCTCCCTAGGGTATACACTGTAGATATTTTCACTAAAGTTGGACATCATACTGTGATGGTTTTCCTCGCCATGATAACATCAATTGTGAAGTCCCTCCCCAAAGTGGAATCTCAATTCAACAAGAAGGTCTTCCCCTTGCTCTAATCTACTCTAAAGGTCCTCCCCATGGTATATGATGAGAAAATTATCCCAGAAGTCAAAAAAAATAGGATGGTATTCCTCTCCATTGTATAATTAACTGAAAAGTTCCTCCCTATAGTCACGTTTCATATCAGCAGGAATTTCCTCCCCTTGTTGAATCAAATATTAGAAATCCCTTATATGCTGAGGTGCTTGGAAGGATGGGGTAAAGCATGACATAACCCCTATCAAATATCCAATGAAATCCTTTATCAACTAGTATATGGACAAATACTACACTCATATTTTTATCCACCTCCAAATTGTTTGCATGTTAACAAGGCCATCACTATCCCCACTACTTATGACAATGTCATTAAGAAGCATTCAAGTTGGTCAGATAAAGTATATAATTACCTAGTGGAAGAACAAAATGATATGTTTCTCATGAGAATAACATTATCCAAGGATGACATACTAGTTATGTTTTGTTCCATATCTACTTCTCAGTTTGAACTATCAAGAGATTTGTTGGAAGAATTCATACATAAAATTCATCTCAATATCTGGACAACTCTCTTCCAGTTGAAAGAAAAATACATGCACTGTGATGGATACACAAACCATGTCAAAATATTGGAAGTGCTTCACCATGAAAATTAATTAGAATCTATTCCGTTTATGAAAAAACCAAAATCAGAGAGGTGGAATAAATATCTCTAGCTAACTTTACTCCATGTGTTGTATAAATTATGTCATCTTATTAGTGACGCCCCACCTGCTGTTCATGTTTAGGGATGAAGAAATCATAGATATTTTCATTTTTTCCCACTCCGTATTAAAAAACCCCGTTAGAATGCCATTATCCTAGGATGGCTATCAAATGAAATCGCTGTTAAGGAAGGGTGACTTGCTTGAAAAGAACTGGTTTTTAGTAAGTCTCGGAAGCATTAAGATAGATGGGAGAAAGCTGTCGAAAAAATACTAAACCAAGAAACCAATAACCTTTAGTAGGATTCCCACATAAGAGATTCTAATCATCATGAAATCTTTATTTCCTAAAAAAACAGTTCATGTGCAGATCCAACATCATACCCATCTCATACTTGATTGGGAATGTGTGAGATCAAGAAAGCACCAATAGAAGTAGTAACTACCACAGTATGGGATCAGCCCTAGCCCATAGGTATGGATACATTTTTAACAAAAAAATGTCTTATAAGGACAATAAATCCAGAATGAGGCATAATAATAAGAGAATGGGAGAAACCCCAACCCACAGGGTTGGGGGCATTTTAACCACAATCACTCTTCTAGTGGAAATCGGTATTTCCCCATTTAGGGATGATGAAAAATAGATAGGTCTCCTATTCAATCCCATCTCATGAATCATTCCCCCCAAAAGGTAGTCATACAAACAGGTTTTACAAAGGTTACCTTAATTTTACCCTTATCCAAGAGAACCGAAGAGGATCACAGAATGGAAGGAGAAGATCCAATAAAGGGTGAAAATGACCCTACCATTCAGTATCCAGTACACCACCCACAATGTGTTATGCATCAGTAAAGGTTGTGGATGTCAATCTTATAAGACCCACTAAAAATCATACAAATAAAAAAGAGTATTGAGAGTACGGTTTCATATGTAATCTGATCCACCTTAAGAATGAAGGTGTGTGTACTCGGAACCAGTGGGTTTCCCTAAATTTGAGTGTTCCCCTGGACAATCCTCTACCACCACCTCAACAAATACCTAATACAGGTAAGATCAAAAGTAAGGTCACACAAAACCATCCACATGCTCCTATTGAAAACAATCCCCTTATGCTCAAGGAAATTTTTTCTTAGTATAAGGAAGAAATGAAAGAGTTGAGTTGTATAAACACTAAGATGCTCTGAGGAAGCTATCCTATGGAATGCGATCCTTAGGAAGAGCCTCAACAAACACTCCCAGTAGGTGTACCTCAACTATAAGGATTTATCTTGAAAAATGAATCATTTCCAAGATCTATGAACAACACGGAACCTGGTTCATCGACCTACCTGGACCTAGTCATAGATAAATAATGAGATTTCCCCCCATTGAGGAAACAATCAGCACAGGTATAGGAAAATCTTATGAATATTCCTCTGGTTGAATATCCACCTCAAATACCAACAGAACTGTATTGTCAAATATTTCCCCCTACTGTGTCAATCCAGGATTAGGTTAAATAGGATACACATTAGGGTATCGTTAATACCATTGAGTCATTGGCAGCTCGATTGGGATCTATGTAATGACGGGTCACTATGGTATAGCTAGAATAGATACCTTACCCTGACTGGGTAAGTAATACTCCACCACAACCAAATTTAGGGAACCCCATGTTCCCAATATATAATGGTTCAGGTGACCTGGAACAACATATAATGCATTATACATCCTATTTTGGTCCTATGATGGGAACCCAAGAGCAACAAGAAGTAGTGAAACTGAGGTTCTTCTTGTTGTCTCTGTAAGTTTTATCCATTATATGGTACACCTATTTTCCCACTTAGTCAATAACAGTATGGGAGGATCTCCAGCAATATTTCCTTCTCCAGTTCACCTCAACACTGCCAAAGATGATAATTAGTGACCTCATGAACTAAATGAAGTCGGAGAATGAGATAGTCATAGACTTTATTTCTAGATGGAAAGGGATGACATACTCTTTGAACTGGCCACTCCCCAGGGTTAGATACTTTTTTTGTGCATCGATAACCTCCGCAATGAGCTATGAACACCAATCATCCCAGTAAAATATATAAGTGGGTTTCAGGATTTCTCTACCATTTCCCAAAGAATAGAGGACTCAGTAAAACAAACTATTCTTAAGTCTCACATAACCCTACTGGCCCTAGGAAAAAGACTTGGAAAAGATGAAGTGGAAGCTATCATGCTTAAGCCAACCCATGCAAATGCCCCAACTCTAAGACCTACACCATATTTTACATGGCCCCTTGGGAACCAACAAAAGCCTCCACCTTGACAAGATGAGTGGAGGGGACCTAGGAGAAATCAATTAGAGGAACCAAAAAATAAAACTTACTCATTAAGAGATGATTAAGTCCATGACTATTTTATAGATGCTATGATCTATAATTTATTCTATCTACCATATTAAAAGAAGTTAGTCTTGATGACTGGACAAATTATTGTCTCTTTCATGGGATACTAGGACACACCATTTAGGAATGTTTCATCTTTAAGGACCTCTTACAAAGAATTATATATTTTAGGGAAGCAAAACTAGGACCACCACTAACACAAGTGGCATCTACTTCCACCACCAACCCTGATGAGGGAGAAGAGTGGAAAGAAGTTGTTAATAGAGAGGATCTGATGTTTTATAGTTAGATGACTTGGAACATGTTCAACCGAGATCATGGTATTCTCCAAGCACAGTTGAAGAAACCAAATGTACCCATAGTTGCTCCTATTGTAACACAACCTACATCATCAGCCCCACAACCCTCCAAAATTCGATAGTCTAAGAATTAGTCTGACCAAAAAGCTGGGAAATAAGTGCAAGAATATGAACTTTTGTCAAGTTAAAAGTTATCCTTGACCCTCTCATATTTTATTCCATTAGATCTGAAATAATGGGCACCACTCCAACAAACAAAATCACCAAAAGTAGTCAATCGGGTAAAGTCATCATCATATGAAGAATTGATCTTCAACTCCACTAGTGTCATTTAGTTAATTGACCCCTTTTCTGACAAAGAGTGTTGCTATGAACCTAAATTCCTATATCCATTTAGGGCACTAAAGGAAGAGGCCGCATAAGACAAGGATATAATGGAAGATACAACCAGGGAAGAAATCAGACTTATGGTCACACTCCTTCTCAAATTGTAAATTTTGAAGAAACTCATAGAAAAACCCTATAGTAAATCCAATAGGAATAGAAAAATTCCCCTGTACCTACCAAAATCCCCTCTAACTTGATCATTTTGGAATATACATTAGAATAGGAATAGGTGACTAACCTCCCTCAATGTGTAGGCATACCTGTCTGGCCTATTCTGCAAAAAATAGAAGCACCACCAAATCCTATCTTGGGGGGTCGTTCCATCTACATCAAATGCTCAAGCCCTTAAAGTGCATCTGAAAGAGAATCCACATGCTAGGAAGCATCGACCATTAGACCCGTATTATGACATCATGAAAGTGTTATCCTTAGTCCCAACCAAGATATCAATCTTGGATTCCTTTAATCTATTGATAGACCTCAAGGAAGTTCTCATATAATCTTTACTAAGATCTTTGGATTTTGAAGATGAAGTGGATGTCGCCGAAGTTTATCAAACATAGACCAATCCTAGAGGATTCCATTAGGTTAATTATTTCATGGATCAAGATGAAGATTCCATTATTTAAGGACACATAAAACCTTTATATGTGTCTGGAATGATAAATGGTATTGATTTTTGAAAGGTATTCATTAACAGTGGATATAGAGTTAATCTCATCCCATTGCGAACACTACGTCGACTAAGCTACAATGAGGATAACCTAGAACCCTCGGTAACAACACTATTGGGTTATGAAAAAAGTTATAAGAAACCATTATGCTAAATCAATCTCAAAACTAGTTTTGGGGACCTCATATCCAATTTAAAATTTATGGTGGTTCAGAAAAATAAAACCCTCAACATTTTTCTAGAAAGGCCTTAGTTGCAACAGCATGCAGAGATTGCTTTATCCTACCACTATTGTTTCAAATATTGCACTAATGGACAAAATGGGATGTTTTACACTAATAATTCCCAATTTAAATCATGTGATTCACACTATATTGATGAAATATTCTATTAGAAGAAAAGTAAGTGACCCTTGGTCGATGGTATTGATTGAGTCACCACCCCAAATTGTTTAGAGATGGTCCAAGTTGACCCCTTAAAATAGCTTTATGAAGAATAATTACTTCCCATAAAATAGTATGAGTGAGTGAGTCCAAACTTGGACATGTACTCAATAGTCTTTCAAGTTTCAGTCATGGCCACCAAATCTAACAGTGTTGAAAAATCTGTTGACCCCCAATGTGATGATGTAGTCTCAAATAGAAACACCCCAAAACCATCTTCATAGCTCTAAAAAATATCTTCCTCACCCACTGAGGTAGAATAGAAATAAAAAATTATTTCCCCACTCCATCCTCTCCAGAATCTACCCTGATATTAGTCAGGTTATAAGAGGTCACTTCAACCTCGGAATGCTGAGATCTCGACTCATCTCTTAAATATAGAGAGATCATCTTAAGAATTGTTCCTCCACTAGAACAAGAGGAATAAGAAGAGTAAGAGGAAAAATAAAATGAATAAGACCTTAGGGATTCCCCTCCAGCATTCAAGGAAGGAATTTCTACCACCATTGATGAGCTTTGGGAAATAAATTTGGGTAGGAAAGAAGATCCATGACCCACCCTAATTAATGCAGCCATGACTTATGAAAAGAAATAGGTATATACATATTTTCTAAGTAAACATTGAGATATATTAACCTATAAATACACAAAAATTATATGCCTCAATCCGGAAGTGGTCACTCACTATTTAGGATTTTCATAACATCATCAAGGCCACAAAAAAGCAACCATAAGGATGCACCCAACACATGTTGTCAAGATAGAGGTTGAGGATGACAAGATCGTTAGGGAAAACTTCATCTATCATGTCCAATATCCCATACGGATGGCCAATACTATCCCAATCAAAAATAACAATGGGAAAATTAGAGTTTTCATCGATTTCATAGAACTCAATCATCCCTATCTGAAAGATGATTTCCTAGTCCCAATTACATAGCTATTGGTTGATACAAAAACTATATATTAGGATATTTTCTTCTTGGATGGATATTTAGGATATAATGTAATCTGAATGGATCATGAATATGAATAATAAACCTCCTTCAGAGCCTCCTAGGGAGGGTTTTGTTATCGGTTAATGCCCTTTGGTTAGAAGAATGTCGGTGACCCATATCAACGTTCCATGCATCGCATCTTTAAGCCCTTCATGGGAATGTTTTTCGAATTCTATGTTGATGACATGTTGGTTAAAACATGAAAATTCATAGACCACCTATCATATATTGAAATCATCTTCAAAAAATTAAGTTAACACAGTCTAGAAATGAACCCCTTTAAATTTTATTTCAGTGTTAACTTGGGTATGTTCCTTGGCTTCATCGTACGCCATCATGGCATCGAAGTCGGCACTGAGAAGAAAAATTCTATACTTGGAATGTCACCCCATCACAATCTCATCTAGTTGAGAGGAATTTATGGAAACTTGGCCTATATTTGATTCTTTATAGTCAAACTTGGAGGAAAATGTTTTCCCTTTACCAGGTTAATGAAAAAGGGGTTAAATATCAATGGACTGATGATTTTCATGAAGCATTTGATAGTCTCAAGAAGTATATTTTATGTTCACCAGTGCTGATGTTTCCCATCAAAGAGTGACCACTCATCTTATATGTGACTTCTTTGGGGAGATCCCTTGGCGCGTTCCTAGAACAAAATAATGATACCGCTAGTGAAAAAAACCTCTATTATCTCATCCAAACCATGATTGTTGATGAGAATCGTTACTTAGATATCATGAAGAGATATTTGGCGCTAATCTTCACTATCCAAAAACTGAGGCACTACCTAAAGCATCATGAGGTTCACTTGGTATCCCATAGAAACCCACTGAAGTGCATTCTCAATCATCCAATACTGACTAGACATCTGTCAGGGTGGGTGGTCATCTTTCAAAAGTTTCACATATGGTTCATGCCTAAGAAATCCGTTAATGGATATACATTATAAAATAATCAGAACGAGCACCTATCTTCATAAATAACTTCATCACATGATGAACTAACCGATGAAGATATTTTCTCCATAAAGGAAGATCCCCAAACATGGGAGATTCATTTTGACGGTGCATCCAAAATACCAACAAGAATGATGATGGATGAACCCAAGCTTAGAAAAGTGGGGACGTGGATCGTGATTATATCACTTTCAATAGTGGTCCTGCCTTAATAATTCTTACTACCGAAGGAGTGTAAAACAATGAAGAAGAATATTAGGCTCTTATTACAGGGATAGAGCTAGAAATTCAAGTACATGTAAAATACTTTAAGATAAAAGGTGATTCGGAACTTTTCATCAAGAATGTAAATGAAGAATATGCCATTAAAAGGTATAGATAATCCTTTTGTTTGACCATGTTTGAGTAATGATGGAATAATTCCCTAAAGATATAACATTAAATCATGTCCCCCAATCATATAATGATCAAGAAGATGCATTATCAAATGCAGCCATGACTCTGGATGATCTAAATTGTGATGAAATAGACACCAACAGTACACACCACTGGATGGTCTCACCATTATTTCTGGTTAACACAGAGGAAATCAGTGAGATCAGCCCCGTCTCTGAGCCATATGGTCTTACCACTGGATGGATGACACTTATTATGGAATACCTCAAAAATGGGTATCTCCCACCAGATAGATCCAAAATAGAACAAATCTAAATACGATAAATTAACATTGTTCTCTATGATGACACTAAAAATAAAAAAGAACTCTAAAACAAGTCCATGATGGTGTCCTTCTTAAATGAATTGATATAGAAGAGACCATCACTATATTGAAAGAAGTTAACGATGGATCTTATGGGGATCACAAATTAGGATCCAAACTTTCCATCCAAATTTAAAGACTTGGATACTACTAGCCCACTCTAACATATGACTACACAAAATTCACCAAGTAGTGTCATTCCTACCAAGTTCATTCCAATTACATCCACCAACCCCCAGAGTTACTTCACATAATCAAGTACTCCTATCAATTTTCCATATTGGGATTGGATGTTGTGGGACCATATCCTCTCACTACGACTAAGAAATTAATGTATATCCCCACAGTGACTGGATTATTTTCCGAATGAATAGAAGTTGTACCCATCAAACAATTTGGGGAAACAAACATTGTCAGCTTCATGAAATACAACATATTCTCGAAATTTGGTGTCCCCCACACCATACTGTTGAACAACGACACCAATTTATGTTCTTCTAAGTTAGATAAATTATACCAAGAGTATGATATCAAGACTAACCATTCATCCCACTATCATGTAGTGAATCACTGGAAAATAGATGCTTTCAACAAGACCATATCCAATATACTCCAAAATATAGTGGATAAGGATAAGAAATAACAGATGGGAAAACTCCTCTATGATCTCTGGTCCAATCAAACCATGACCCACACAACCACTTAGGCAACCCAATACTTATTAATATATAGGACAGAGGCAATCCTGTCCATTGATTTTCAAATTCCCTCACTTCACGTTTCCATATTTGATCAGCTATCCATGGATGAACAATCCTAGAAATTTTTGGATGAACATAAGTGATTCGATGAAAAGATATTACATATCTTGCGTCATTTGGAGATGTATCAGAACCATATTTCAAGAGCCTTTAACAAAAAGGTCTACCTTTGATATTTCCATGAAGAATAAATGATGTTAGTTCTCAAGAAACCAATGATACTCAAAAAGAAGCCTCCAAATATGGATCCCAAATGATAGGTACCATATTCCATACATAAGGTATACTCCAATGGAGATTATTCCTTGATTTTGATGGATGGACAGCTCACTACGTCTCCCACCAGCGCCATGTTCCTAAAGAAATATTTTTTGTGACCGTATGGCACAACTCGTCCAAACCACACAACATTAAACTAAATGGAATCTTCATCCTATCCACATGATGATAAACTGAATGGAAATAATTTTTATCAAATAAATTTAAACTATATGATATGATATTCTCATTCTCTGCACTGTAGATGATAAATCTTCCTAACTACAATATGATAAACTGTATAGTCAAAGTTCTAATCACATGACATTTAACTATAAGGTTGTCATCCCTAAAATATGACACTAAAATATGCTTCTAACATCCTAATCACATGACATTAATATACATGGTGTTCTTTAATCAACAATCCACTGCACATGAGCCAGATCTGTGTGGGAGAAAAATGAAATTCTCTCACTCCTGCGTGAGAGCCAAATCTACATAGGAATCCACCTCAAGAACTATATATAGATTGATTACTATTCATGCAGGATATGTAGTGACACCTTGATTTTACATGTTGGTTCATCCACCCCAAAATAATGGTTAAAAATTGCTCCTTTCCCCTATACATGGTTAGACCAGTGTCAGTAACTTCAATAACTATATACACCTTGATTCCTATTCATGTAAGATACTTAACAGTGCCTGGATTTTACATCCTGGTCCAGCCACCCCATAAGTGAAAAATTCCCCCTCCCTACATATAAGATAGACCTATGTAGGGAGAGTTACTATAAATAACTATATGTGGCTTGATTCCTGACCTTATAGGATACATAGTGATGCCTAGATTCTACATCATGGTCTAGATGGAACAAAGGATCATAAAACAACCCCATGTGTATGAATCAGATCAGAATGGGGAAATTTATAAGAACTATGTGTGAATTTTTTCTCATTCTATAGGACACGTCGTGGCTTCTGGATCCTATGTTTTAGGCCCAGCTCTGACATGCATAAAATTCCCATCCCCTATACACAAGTGAAGTTAATGCAAGGGATTCCCAAACATGTTCTATTTATAGGACCACCTCAAGAAAAAATTCCCCTCTTATGTGTGAATTAGATCTGCATAAGGAAGTATTTAAGAACTATGTAAATATTGATCCCCATTTCAATGAGGTACATAGCGATAAATGGATCCAGCATCCTGGGCCCAGCCGATAAAAAAATTTGTCGCATATCTCCTGTACGAAAATACAAATCTATATTGAAGGTTTAAAGTTTATATTATACCTCATGGATCTATTAAGGAATCAAAATACCCTATACATGTGAGTCGGATCAATGTAGGGTGATTCATACTTCATAAAAAAATTATGGTCTAGATTTTTCTTTCATATCTAAAAATATCATTTACATATATCATAATCTATTCCCTGGGTAATTTTAGATCTTCTCAATCCATATACGACCATCAGAAGTGAAAGGTTAGTGTCCTGATGAAACCTTTTTTTGGCTATGTATAATATGCATCGATGGATCTTCCTAGGTTGCCCACAAAAAAGGCTTATTAACCAGAGGAAAATTCATCCTTAGGAGAGTATTTTTATACCTCTGTATGCCTCAATGGATTCTATGCCATGTATCATCCCTCATAATCTAATAATCCAAGGATCATCATTTACACTTTCTTCCTGCTTTAAATATGGATCATGTCAGAACATCCTGGCATGATTGGTCTCTATTTTATTAATGGTTCTTATAAAAACTATTCCTAACCACATGATGATAAACAACATGGAATATTCATCCTAACCACATGAAGATAAAATGCATGGAAATTTTCCTAATTGCATGACATTAAACTGTATGACAAAACATCCTCACCACACGATGTTAAACTGTATGAATCCCCAAGAACTACATTTGGTGTGATTCCTTTCCACATAGAATACATAGTGATGCTTGGATTCTACATCCATGTCCATCAATCACCTATTTAAAAATTCCCCTTGCCCTACCTATGGACAAAACCTGTGCAGGTTGTATTCTTAAGAACTATGTATTACTTGATTCCCACACATATGCGATATGTAGAAATGTATAGAAATTTTCCATTGGGACTAACCACAAATCTATTCAACCTTCTTCCCCCTGGTCAGAGTTTCCTTTGGGAGTGTGTGGTATGATGTAGGGACTCTTAGGACCTCATTCAAGTCATATCGTAGAATCCACACCATTCCTCCCATTGGAACATTTTTACTTCGACCTCGCAACATAACACTAAGTTGTTCTACCTCCGTCCTAGCTATATGATGATAAACTACACAAAACCGTCTCAATACCTTCATCTAAGATGACATTGCTCTCAAAATCATCATCTACCATGACGCATCCAAAAATGTCTCCTCCCTATAAATGGGTTGGACCTTCATAGGAAACTTCTTCTCACCTACATAATGGTAAAATAATTATCCCTTTCCTAGGAAATTGTGACATTAAATGACCCTTTTGTGCTTAGAAACCCTCCTTTCACAAAAAAAAATATGTGTATAGAAGGTTTTAAATCCCCATAATCTTCCCCAAAAATTATATATGGAGGACCAATGTCTTGGGGAAACCTATGTTTTAATACGCACAATATGCATTGGTGGCTATGAATAAGTTTCCCAAAAAAAGTTCAGTCAACCTGCGGAAAATCCGTCCTTATGAAAGGTTTTTCCTACATTTGTATTACCTATGAAGTCTACAACCCATATCACCCCTTAAATTTGGAAACCCCCTAGATTATATTTTACACCCTTCCTCCCCCTTCATGCCTGAATATGGTAGAAGATTACCGGCCATATTACCATGAAAAGGAAGAATTGTTTACCCATTCCATAAGAGAAGAGTGGTAAATCCCAAACATCTTGATAGTAATATGTTGAACTGAACCACTAATTTCTTAATTGTGTGATGATAAATTGTTCTATACTTTGACACTCCTTTAAAAAATTAAAATTTTTGTAGGATCGGTTTCCTATCTAAAGATGATATAGAGGCCCTCATAGTTTTCGAACATCACTTATGAGCCACCTTATACAGTATTTAAAAGAATAACAAAAAAATGAATCTCCCATAAAATAACATGGCTATTGTAAATGGAGTTACAGTGTCCTGGGGACACCTTTTTTGATTATTCACAATATTCCCTAGCTGATTTTCTTAATTTTCCCACAAAAGAAAGGGCCTATCAAACAAAGGTAAATTCTTCATTAGGATAGGATTTTCTTACCTTCATTTCCCCATGGATTCCATGCCCCATAACATGTATCATATCCAAAAAAATTAAAACCAGGGTTAAGAAAAATACCTCATTCATATCTGAAAATATTAGGACACTCTCAAACTATAAACACTTTAGGGCCCTTGCCCCGTAATTCATGGTCAAATATGTTAGAACTAAAATATTGTTAATGTTAGTCTGGTTAGAAAGACTATAAAATGACTATGAAAAGAGACACAAAACTCACAAAGATTAAAAAACATAAAGGGAACCCTAGAAAAAAGTTGATTACTAGCTCTCTAGACCTTTTCTCTACATGGTTTAGGAAAAATATCAAGAAACCAGAAAATTAAAGTGACGAAAATCTTGTTAGGTAGAAAAAATGTAAAGTATGGCCTAATAAAAATTCAAAGTTATACCCTCTAAGCTTCCACCATAGAAGAATTAAGAAAAAAATTAGGGTGATATTAGAAAATGAACATTGTTCCTAGGGTTTTCCATATAACCCAAACAAAATTCAAACTACGCTCGCTAAGTCCCTTGACTTGGGAAAAAATTAGAGCATTGTCAGATTATTTTAATTTGGTTATCTCGGTTTGTGATTTAAATTAATATCTGATAGATATTACTATTATGAATGTTGTCAACTATAATTTATTAGAATTGTAAGAAAATATAGAGAATCATTGGAGAGGGAAAAAAAGTGTTTCATTCCATTAAATTAAAGATGGATGAGCATCTACAACCTAGAGCCTCTCCATACAAGTGGGACATGGAAGTTACAAGAGTTGATTAGAAGATTCCCAGAGTTATATTAGCACATAGTTTGAGTCCACTATAGTGTGGTGAAATTATGATAGGATTGTAGTCTCAGTAGATGCACCAGCCCACAATTCCTCTTCTTTCTCAGCCACATTAAATATGACCTTTTCTTCCTCCTCCACCAACCACTTCTCTTCATCGACCGCTACCTTAGTGTGTGTCTCTTATTTATTAATTCAGTCCAGTTATTGATTCATCTATTCCATTTCATGATGAATCCACTCCAATTAATTCCTATGCTTTGTCAGTTCACCCTGTCACTTCACGAGCATCCCATCATGTTTTATGGATTCATTAAGAAGGATCTGCCTAGATACAACAAGATGAACTATAGACTCCATAGTAGAAAGGAAAGAATAGATAATGTCAATTATTTCCATAGTATCAAACACACACTTCAATATATCATAAATACCATGATAATTGAACCCTCCATACCCAATAACTGAAAAAATGTGGCGTAATTTGGGTAGTTTCATCAGCATGTTTGCAAGAGGATTTTACAAAATCAATTTCCAAATATTTCTACACAATTTTTTGTGATCAAGAAAAAGGATGACTAGGACCTCCTGGACCGTTTTGGAACCACTCTCAAAGGTTAGAATGTATTCAATAATGAATGCCACTAGGGTGGGTCTTGATTCAATAACGATTGTGTGACCTAACCCCTCTGCAACCACTTCTTTTGTAGTATCAGTAGAAGGTAGGATCCAAGAATCAAATGCAACTATGAGTGCTTGTGGTTTTGATCCTAAAATCAAAATAGTGAAGTATGTGAGTATCTAAATCCCAAATGTAAAAGATGTGGTTGGGGGTGGAAAATTAACCTCCACTTTTCAAAACGTTAATGACCCTGGAATTCATTATGTCATCACCACCTGATAAAGTGGGTATTGTATCCTCAACATGTGACTGAACCTTAGGGTCATCTAAATACACTTGTGGCTCAGGTCCATGCTCAACCGGGTTAGTGCATTCCAAAATATCACTTAGGGAAACTATACCCACAAGAATAACTACCATGTAACTAAAATGAGTGCTATTTATAATCCTCTTTGTGATGGAACTTCCCATCCTCTATGGCCATATCCCCTAGAGGAGTGGGATCAATATGATCAATAGGGAATTGACTCACAAAGAATCTCCCTCTATGATCGAATATGTATTTTGGTTTGGAATGATTTATATCTTATGGATTATAATCTCCATGATGTTCTCTAATTATTGGGGTTCCCCATCTAGTTTAGATGCCTCCACTAAAGTTGTCTCATCCATCCTTACAAGGGAAAGACCAAAATGATCAGTTAATGTTTCAACTTCCAAATACTCCCTATTTATTGGGACAAGGGCTGTTTGATCCAAAAAAATTCCCTCTGAAAGATATGGATGCCCTCAACATCCTCAATTGACCTGGTATCCCTGGCCTGTTTAGCCAAAACTGTTGTTGGTATCTCCTAAACCTTAGAATAAGTAGGAGCCACATATGTTTGGATAATTTCTTCCTAGTTGCTTATCTGACCTACAACAAGATATGTTTATGGTGATTGTTCAATGAATGGAGACACTTAGTATGATAACCAAATAGAAATGATACGATAGTTACCTACAATCCTCTCTTTTAAAAGCAACGACAGATGTGATGCCTATCGATGTTTTATGGTATGCCATGGGGATTCCCCTTTGGTAGAAATGATAGGTAGTACTGGAGATGGAAATACTCGGGTAGTATCCACAAGTACTTCCTCCATATTCTATGTGGCTCCAGGATAAATCTCTAGAGTTACCCCCACGTCCAAAGGAATGTATTCCCAAGTTGCAGTACCATGGGGGTGTATACCAGAGAAATAATTGTCTCTCAAGCTTCCTAAAACTCATAAACTATTAACGAATATGGGTTTAGTATCTTAAAAATAAGTAAAAAATGTTTTAGGTAAAAAATTATAACTACCTCTCCATTGGTATCATCTGGATCTGGGATTACTAGCATATATGCTACTCGATCAGACCAATAAGGTTTGTCCTTAGAAGAATGGATATTGGTTTCCATCTCTTACAAATATATGGCTACCTCACATGGATGTTCGTAAGCATAAATATATGTTGTGGAAATTTCTAATCCCAAGCTTGGAATCTCAAAGGTATCTTCTTTAAGAATCTCACAGATATCTTTATTAGAATCACTTTCTCTTAGGGTATCCTAGACCTTCCAATCCTTCGACAATACAACCATAATGGGGATGTCTAATGAGGGAGGATTTTTTGGGGAAGTGAAGTAGGCTCCATTATCCATAATTGATTCCTAGGTGCCTCTTCTACTCTATAACCCTCAAGGAATTGACCCTTGTGAGGTTTTGGGTAAAGGAAAGGAATCTCCCCTGCTCTAGTTATAATAGGATATTTGACAATATCATCACCCCTAAGGTGGGACCATCATCATTGTCATCCTCATTGACGTCTGACCTCACCATGGAAAATACTCAACAAGAATATTTACAACAATTCTGCCAAGCATGAATCAAGGTTTCAAGATCCTGAAGGTATAGATTCATCTATTTAGGGTCATCATCATAGGAAATGTATACTAGTACTAACACATAGTTAAAACCAATGATAGAAACCTCTTTATCTTGAAGGAAGTGCCATAGACCACGAGGGGACTGAGTGTGGGAGTATTGGCCACCCGTTAAGTAATCGCATTGCCTCCAGGATATAGGAAAGGTGAAATCAAAAGGGATGGATGGTTGTACTTTAATAGCGACACCAGTAGCATGAGAGGTCGAACCCTAGACTCTCAAATCCTTCCTTGGGGGTTCATAAACAAGTGATTTATGTGGCTACATCACATCTCTAGAATGCCTGATGAATTTATTTTGTTTCCCTTTAGCCTCATAAGCTTTTAGGGCCTCGCCAATAGGAACTATCTTTTCTATTTGACCATCTAGATATGAATTAATCCAAATATTGACATAGACTCTTATGAGGGAAGGCTCAAAGCACATAGAATCTGGTGCTTAATCCTACATTGGGTGTATTACTAAGTAAATTTTTTCCAAAGTTTTCAAACTATCAAGAAGTGTTTCTTCTAGCATGCACTCTTAAGAGTTTGAGGGAATAACATCTAGACAGAATTGAATTGACAGCCTAATTTACATGGTTAATATCCCTCGCAAATAAGTTCCTCATCAATTCAATAAATTAAGACAATTCCCCTCAAGAAAAAAAGGTATCCTCACTTAGAAAATTCCTATGATTCATCATTCACCAAAACAAATGTGGGGGAAGAGATAAGATTATTAGTAAATCAGTTAAGAAAATTGATTCAGGTCATCAATTACCACTCATCCTACTCATCCTGGTCATCCCATTCCATTGGAATGACCTTAATTATGATTTGAAAGTATGACCGGATATTAGGACCTATAATTAGATGAGGATTGATAAATTTGTAGCCACCCATATGAGTTCCCATCCAACCCCAAAGGATTTAAAAAGGACCAACCATCCTGTGTGGTGGTTTCCCTCCCTGATCCGGCCCAATAAATAGTAGATTTTTGCAAATAACAAAATGTCCAGGTTGATGTTTCTTTCAGTGGAAAGCTGAGCCGCCAAGATGAATGTTGTGTCTCTGACTCCGGTTGTAGAATCATACACTGATAAAATCCAAATTCTTATAAACATGGCTAGAAAGGCCACCAATTTAAATGACTGGTCATCTCTAAGGACAAGCTTCCATCCCCATTTGTTTAATTTACCTTACTCCAATATAGGCTTGTAGGAACTTGTTCTCCTTTAAGTATCAAAATCCAGGAAGGTCCTTGGCCTCTGTACACAAGGCTCTTCACCGCTTCGCATGAAAAATAAGTTAATTCAGTTATAAAATGAAATTTCTTTCTTAGTATGAGGCTCAATATTATTTCAAATTAATTTTTTCTTATTGAAAGTTTCTTTTCAAGAGGAGGAGTCATCTCCTCATCATCCCTGACAGAATGAGGTGGTAGAAATTCTTCATACATGTCTCTAAAAAAGGGAAACCCTGAAATCAATCGGACATCATAGAGGCTGATGTCGACCTCCCCATGAAGCTAATGAACGATATTGGTGTTCAGGCTCCACCTACTATGAATCTGCATGAGGAGAGATTGGTTTCGATGAGCATAAGTTTGGGATAACCAAATTTCTTTGTATATCCTAATTACCTAAAAATCGGTTTGAAATTCTTCACATCTTTGGCGAACCCAGAATAGACACCACCAATCCAGACAAAATGAGCCACTAAGATGAAGGTCCCATTTAGAAAACAATCCTTGTTTTTCATTCACTATACCATTCTGTGCGATACTATAGTAGCAATGAACATTGTCATCTAGTCTCTAAAGAGCTCCCTCTAGTAACCAAGTGGTACAATTCAACAGAGACCCAACATAGTAGCTTTTCCATACGAATTGTCTTTATTATAAAATAAGGTCCTGATGAATGTTACTATTATCAATTATCTAGGATGTGGGATGGTTGAACCGATGTGGTTCCAGAATCACCACGTAAGATGGTAGAAAAAATACATAAATAGAAAAGCTTTCATAAATTGGATATCCTTTTTTGGAATGCACTGAGAAGTTCAACTAATGAATAACAAAATAGCATGACATGGATCTTGTTGTCGACAGAGTCTATCATGGTTGTTGACTTTTCATCAGTAGTTGAAAGGGAAGTAACAGCAGCATAATCATCCTGTGAAGGGTCCATCTCAATCTGCATTGGAAGACAGTGAAAAAGGGTTATCCTAACAAAATTTACAAAGGGGAAGACCTATGAACTAATAGTCTGTGAAGGTGCATCTAGAAACCAACAGTGTGTGGAATATCATGAAACATTGGCCTGTAAATTATTGTCCAGTGAATCAATAGTTCATGAAATAAGAAAAACACAAAAAAAAACCCATTATGTGGAAGGACTAACTCACCATTCATTGATGGAGTCTTAGTTCATGGATGCAAAGTCTTAGTTCATGGTCGAAGGCATCCACAAAGGATGAAAATCGTAGACACAAGGCAGTTCATAGATATCTAATGGAGAGTTGAATTATCCAAGAAACATATTAAAGGAAGAATGACATGGTTCCCCTATATTTAGGTATGGTCCCTTACTAAGGGTCCACCCACGTACCATAAACTGATTCAATTTATGACCACTTTCTGCATTAGATTATCCTCCTCTTCACCCTGATCGGAACCCATTCTGATGGGAGAATTTGTTAGGTCCTAAAAACTTTTCAAAGTATATCAAAGTAGTCCAATTTATTTGGAAAAGTATTTATAAATAATTGAAGGAAAAAATATTGAAGGATGGAAAATGGAAAATGAAGAAGTGTGGTTACGAAGTATAAAACCTTCATGGATTGTCGCTCTGCATGGAGATCTTCTTTATAAGGAGTCGAAGAACAAAGTAGTTCAAGGGATAGAGAGGTCAGTAGAACCCCCTAAAAATGAAACTAAATCATCTACGATTAGGATTCAAAGATATCCTCTCCAAAAACGATTCTTTCACGCGAACTAAAATGGTTCATGGGTAAGGTGAAACTATTGGATCCTTGGGAATTAAATGAATTCGTTCATAGGACTGAGGTAATGATTTTCATATCTGCAGATGATGACCATGTTCCCTCATTGACTAAGTCATCCATGAGATGGGTATTTACTATGGGATTCCTCAAAAGAGGGATCATGGTCTCATCATAGATGACTAACCATCACAGTGTCCAATTCCTCCATTTTCTATAAATAAAACCCAAGGGGAACTAAAAAAGGGATTGAAGGACCAAGTAATCAATGGATCATTAGAACTGAGAGATCGACATCTCTACAAATGTCAGAATCCTTAAACAATTTCCCATAGTTAAATATCCACCACATAGCATTTAATATGATAAAATAAACCAATTGAGAGACTTATAATTCGATGAACCTATCATTCATATTACTCACAAGGTGCAGAAACAATGGCCCCCTTTGCAACCAGGTGTCCTATATAGCAAATCACTACACGGGTGAATCCCTAACCTACATAGAAAATCACTACATGGGAGGAACTCGATCCCACATAGCGATATGTTATGTGTATGGAACCTGGACCTGCAAGAAAATGCTATGAAAACCAAAATCAGGTTCGTATAACAAAATGGTATGTGGATGTCCCACTTACCTATGAAGCACTATGCAATGTGGAGGGAATCCCATAACTTGTAAATCCATGCTACATGAAATGGGGTATCTTAGGGTGTTCCAAACTCAATCTATAATCACTCCCTTAATTCATATCATCAGTTCATATGGTGACCCCTCAACAAACTAGTCCAATGGCATTAATCCAATACCTTTTTCCAAATCCACTGTACACTTATCATAAAACCATCAAGTACATCAGCGTTCCCTTTTGATTTTACATACTCATGATATGTGAAATCACATGGTTAATATCCACCATGAATAGAACCCTTGGAATCCTTCCATGTTTACATTTCCATGGTAACGTAGATTTTAACCTCAGGGTACCCATGTGAGACTCACCATTATACAGATTTAAAGGAACCCCTACCCTTTCCCCTCGATGAATACTAGTTTTGAAAATTCCCTTCTCTCCTGAGACCAATCACATGGCACTCCCACTGAGGTAAGACCTTAGCCTTTCTTGCGGGAGGTGGTGCTCTTTTTCCTCTTTACCATCACCCAAGATGTATTCTAATAGATCACCAAATATTACTATCTAGGATATGAAAAAAAAGAGGGATGAGAATGTTAAACATCCTCTTTCTCTCTCCCTTTGGGCTTCAGCACCATCCCTCAGTATATGAAGTGGGACGTGAGATCTTTATATCCACTACCTCCTCTTATTTCTCACACTGAACATGACTCACCTAGGCTTAGAGGTTGGAAGTGATCATGACATCTACAAAGTTCCAAATAATGTGCCTTCTCCATAGATGTAAGCCCCAAATTCAATTCAAATGGTCCTTCTAGAAGGTATAATCCCCAATCACATCCCTTCAAATTGGAAGCTCTCATGCATAAGATTCACTCACCCCCCATTTAATGGGCCTCCTATAAAGTGTAACTCCATATCAAACCAAACTACATGGTTTTTCATTCCAAATTAACTGGGATACATTGGAAGCCCCTCGAAGGTCCAAACCCAACACTCAAATCCATCCTAATGTTATCTGGGCCATATTTCTTGTAGGTTAATATTCTCCTAGGAGACCACATCTCTCCCGAGTATCTCGGGTCGTCTCGACATACGTACCACACCATTTTTGGCTAGGCACCCTTTCTCCTGGATGTCCTTACAGCATGATGTTAAATTGCACGGTTAGGTCCTTCTCACAGGACCTTAAAAGGTGATGTGTCCAGAAAAAAGACACTGAACTATGTGGGTTTTGATTCCTCTCATGAGGGTGCATATGAATCTCATATTATGTGTTTGATCCTGATATCGAAAAAGCTTTCATCCCCCTAGATGATGATAAAATCCAGAGCGCCCCATCATACGGATCAAGGCCAGTATCGTCCCAACAATCGACCATAGAATCTATCATATGTATGTTAAGGAGTAAAATTTATAGAGAACCTTGAATACATATAAATCCTTCTATCAATGGATAACTTCAAATACATATTGATGATTCTGAACCCATGCATATTCATGATTAGTCTTTTCCAAAGGGTAATCCTCAAACACATTTTTTCAAATGAACCAAGGACTCGTGAACATATAGACATGACTTAAATATATAAGAGTGTCCCAGAATAGGCAAGAGTTCCCCCCAAAAGGGTGGTATGAGCCTGAGATCTCATCCCCTCAACCAATGTGAGCACTTAAGTGTCATTGGACAAGTTACCAAATGAGAACTTGTATTTGGAAAGTAGGTCTATGAATCAGAGATATAAGATTCATTGAACATTTCTGGCTCCATGAATAAACCTTTTGGAGACCATCGAAGACCTTTTATATGTTGTCAATGATTTCACACCATTCAACCCCCTATATTCAACTATTTAGTCCATAAATGCACCTTTAGTTCAAACAAAATGGTAAACCTAATGTGAATGACTTAAATGTGGAACGTCCTTCGCAAGATAAAAAGGATATACTACCCAGTACCCATAAAACCATTTTCATTATGGATACATACATGTCTTTGGGTGAAACAAAATGTAAGCAGGTTAAAGTAGAGAACCAAAGCTTTCTTGTTTGCTTCAGCCACTAACTATTTCTAACTAGAATTCAAACAAGATTTACATGGGGTTTTTTGGCTAACCTCATACACCCTAGCAGAAATCATTCTATTTGGGCAGTGATTAATCTTATTAAAAAATAATCCCATCTCATTCTGATCATGGATTTAGTCAAAGTGGATGAGTTGGGTCAGTTTTATTTTCATGAGGTTTTTAGGTTTGATGGTGTTCTATCGGAAATTTTTTCTAATAGGGAGCCTCATTTAACATCATAGTTTTGGGAAGGACTTCATAAAGTGACGGGTTCATAAGTCATATTGAGTATGGAATACTGTCCCCAAACAGATGGTCATATAGAGTGGGATAATTAGATATTAGAAGACATGCTCTTAGAATGTGTATGGTATTAAATTGGTTTGTAGGATAGCCATTTGGGATTGGTTGAGTTTGTGTATAATAATAGTTTACAATACTCTATTTGAATGGATCATTTTGAATCTCTTTATGGTTGGATGTGTTGGATTCCTTTGTGTTGGGATGAGGTGGGTGAGACCTCATTGTAGGGGATGAGCCTTTTGTAGGAAATTTTTGATAAATTCAAGTTGATCCGGCAGCAGTTGTTGACTATGCATAGTCACTATAAGTCATGTACTAATCAGAGGAACTAATATTTGGATTTTACATGCATGACTGGGTATTCCTAAAAGTGGAACCTCTCTTGGGTCATTGTCATTTTGGAAAGAAAGGGAATCTTACTTTGATGTATGTTGGACCATTTGAGATTACTGAATGGGTTTGGTAAAGCGGAATACATGATAGATTTTACTTCATAGATGACATGAATTCATGATGTCTTTCATGTCTATCTACTGAGAAAGTATGACCGAGATCCATCTCATGTATTGAACACGAAATAGTTAGAATTGGAGCATGATTTGTCTATGTATGAGTTCCTAGTATGGGTTGTGGATTCTTTGAAGAAATCGATTCATAGGAAGTCCATTTTTTTGGTCCATGTTCTTTGGAAGCATGGTATTGATGAACATGAGACATGGGAGTGGAGGCCTTTGGTTGAGGAGGATTATTCTTTTTTGTTTTCTAATCAAGATTAAAGTTGAATTTTTGATGTAGAAAAGATTTTAATGTGTGAAGAATTGTCGCATTCAGGATTTTTTAGAGGTATTCCCTTGTTTATTTTTAGTCTCATATTTTTTCTTTGGGATACCCATGTGTTTTTGGAGAAAAAATGGATATTTTGGGCTTTGAATTAGGTGGCGCATGGTTGGCACACAGTTAGGGGAAACTGTGTGAGGGTTGTATTGTTGTTGAATGGTTAGGAAAACCATGTGGGAAAACCACATGGATTGTCTAAGTCATTAAAAAGTTGGAATTTACCCATTTAACCTCTTTTATTTTAACCCTAAATCACCTCACATCTTCCCTGTATGGTATTTTTAGTCATAGTATCCCCCTCTAAGATTTCTTAAACCTCTTGAACCCCAATCCATAGGTGGTTTTGATATGGAAACTTTGAGGAATAATCAAGTAATTCATTTTCCTCTGTATTTGTCTTTATTTCTAGGGTTTTTATTTCCTCCTTCTTGTGTTCTCCTTTTACAATGGGGTTTTTGACATAAAGATGGTATGATCTTGTGTTTTTGGGTGAAATCATGATTGTTATTGTTGGATCTTACCTTTATAGGGTCTTATGTTGGTGTGGTTGTTGTTTCGCACTGATTTCTGGAAGTTTCCATATGTGAGGTAGGTGGTTTAATTCTTCTACATTATTAAATGATTTTGATACGCTTTATTGAGTGTTTAAATGTGTTCTATGGATTATTGTTGTTGTGGGAAACATATTTTTGAAATTTTTTTGAAATGTTCATGTGATGAAAATGAATTTTCTAAAGGAAAATGGTTATTTTTCATGTTTTCTTTTTTTGGCGTGTTTCTTGAAAGTGTTATTTTCCTTGTGTGAAAGGTTAGAAATGTGTTTTCAAAGCGATTAATGGTGTGACTATGTTGAAAGTGGATTTTATAAGATAATTTTTTTTTGTTTCAGGTTGGATACCTTGTTATACACCTTCAAAATTTCTTTGAATTGTGAAAGTGATGCAAGTATGTTATGAAAATGGTTTGATGTGAATATGAATTTTAAAGGGGCTTGACCCAGATAAATGGATGGATCCCGTATATGACCTTTTTATTATGTTTTAAAATGGGATTCATAAACTGTACAAGTGGTACACAATGAATTTTCAAATGGTTTGGTGTGTGTGAAATGGAAAGTGGTTTTGTTTATGGAAAATGGTGGTTTCCTTGTGAGTTTTGATCATTGGATCAAATGTGAAATATGAAAGCTGTGATTTCCTTGTGTGTTTGAGATGCTTGGAATGTGTATGGGAATGTAATGAATTATGTGATATATGAAATTTAATTTGAGAATAAAGTGAATCTTGGGTATCTTGGTGGGAGAACTATAGCTAGTATTCTAGTTGATTTGGAAGTGGCTGAGGCCTGGATTCATCTAGTAGGATCGACAATTAAAAACTATTTAAACATGTGATATGATCAGAGACCACTAGAATTTTGGGATGGGTTCCCCTCTAGTGCCTCATTAAAATGAACATTTTTGGTATTATATTATAATTTTGAGACCAATGGAATTTCGGGAGACATTCCCTTTTAGTGACTCAAGCATGATAATTTCGTTGGTAGTTGAATTGGAGGATTTTGATCACCAATGTATGAGGCTATTATAGTCCCACTTATTCTAGTTACCTATAGGTATTTTTACGTGGTTATCTCTTGTGAAATTATGCTATGTGATTTAGTTCCCACTAATAGCTTACAGTAGACCTTCTGCGCATTTATTTCAAGAAAGCTTAATTATTAGAAAAAAATTCCTTGAAAACTGTTTCTTTTGAAAGTTTTCCTTAAAATGTTTTACGAGATATGTTTCAAATATTCTTATTGAAATATGAATGTTTATTTTTCTTCTAATGTTATAGCATGAAATATTTCTTTTTGGTCGGAATCCTACTAGTCTTTGGATAACACCCTACATGCCCTTTTGGGTGTTTAGAGAATTTTTTTCTGTGAGCCAAGTAAAGGTAAGATGTATCATGGTGGTGATGGTGGATCTGGTTGATAGTGTTCCACTTCTTGTAGGTGTTGATGGTGGTGGATTGATGGTTATGTCCCTATTTTTTCATGGATATTTTTGGGATAGTTTTGTTGTTACTATTTTTTTGTAATATGTTTGGTCTTGGTTAATGTTGTAAAACTTCGAATATGAAAATTGGTGTGACTCATTTGGCTATACTTATTGGTTATTGTGATGTTTATTATTGTTGGATATTTATAATTGTATAAATGGATTAAATAATTCCCAAATTATATTATTGATACCCAGGAACTACTTTACAGCATATGGGGATCAGGAACACACTTTAGGGCATACCTTGAATAGGGTCGGGTGTCAGGTTAGATGACATCCCTACATGGTTTGTGATAATTTTAGATATTGTTTAGAAAAAATAAAAATGAATTCTTTATTAATTTATATGACATTAAGGTACATTCCACTCACCATAAATATTTTATGATATTTATCTTATTCTAAAACTTTTCAATATTTTTAAAAATAAAACATTTTATTGAAAACTTATTTTAATTTTTCTCTTTAATTTTATTTTCTTCTAAAAAATACAATAATTTTTTATAAAAGCTATAACTTTAGTGAAATTATTTTCATCATATATCTCTTATTCATTTTGGGTCCATTAATATTCTCATGAAAAAAAACAATTTATTGTAATCATTTTTCATTGGAATATAAATATTCTTTTTTATCATGGATATTCTTATTTTCTAAATGTTCTAGAATGTCTATATATGATGTTTTATTATGAAAGTTTTTTTTTAACTATAGAAATATTAAAATTTCATATCATTTACTCAATATAGATATTTATTGATAACAATTATTATTGATTAATTAAATTGATCATTCAATATATGAGTAATGTATTAGACATGCAGTGACAGTTGGGGCATGGTTATAGATTTTCCATCGATGCCTCAACAGGTCACATGAGAAAAAACAACTGTCTAGCCATATTAAATAGTTTATTTATGTATACCTACCCATCGATTAATTTTTCTTGGAACAAGGTCATGATGTAAATATATCATGATGTCTAAGTTCATGATGTGCAACATTAAGAATTTCCTTCATTTGGAATTCAGTTATTATTATCCATGATATTATTGGGGGATGTATTTTACTCTCTAGTTATTGATTAAATAGTATATATTTTTAGTTATTTACCCTGATATATTGATTATTCCTTATTTAATCCTATTAGATTAAACTGTATGAAACCCTTACTAAACATCTAATACCACCCGTTATTTTTTTCTTTCCCAATGATATGAAGAAGAAGTCCTTAAATGAGTTTGAGGATGTAGTTTATTTTCATTAAAAATGTTTTGCAGTTTATCTCCAATGAAAAATGGGAATCATGTTTGTATCTAGTTTTTCAATATTAATTCACCTATCATCTATTCTGGATGAGGCCCCTTGTATCATATGTCTTTGTAGTCATGTGGACACTTGATATATGTAACTTCATATAATGACCCATACTTTACATACATTGACATTACTTCAAAGTTGAATTCCATTCTTCATAAAATATAAAAATTCTATGATAGGACCATATAGGTATAGTGTCTTTAAAAATAGGTATACATAGACAATTGGTTCATAAAACATCAAAATTGCCTCCTTCTTATTTCTTCATAACTAGACTCATTTTTAACATATCTTACTTAATACCCTTCTTCCTAACCTGGGGAAAATAAACATATTAAAGGGTGAGATAAAATGATCAGGAAGGGTAAAAAAGGGAGATATCAATCATTTCATAATCATAGTACATAAAAACATAGCATTTGAAAATTTTATCCTGCATATAAAAGATCATGATATTATGTCATGGGATAAATCATAAAAGTTCATAAAATTAATGAACATTATCCCAAAGTTCATAACATAAGACATGAAATTTTGTGGCATACACATAATAATAGAAAAATCATTTCATATTAGTAAAGTCTCATTACCAAGACCATCATAGCTGACAAATTCCATTACTGAACTGAGTTCACTCCTCGTTCCAGCCCTGTATTATGGAACCATATTTACTTACCATTCTATTCATGTCTATATCATGAGATATATATCATTACCCAGTTCATTGGAGGGAGATATAGGTCCCACCCATCTCATAATGAAATCATTATTATATGGGCTACAAAAACATAAATCATAGCATAACCCAAGGAATAAAATAGGTTTCTTAAAAATCATTCCATCATAATACATATAAAATAAATGAATTTCATAAAAATAATTCCATCATAAAAAATCAAATCATAGTAATAATAGGTATAGAAACATAACCCTTTTAAATTATTTCATCTTAGAAGGAAAATAATTTTGATAAAACACGTGAAATTAATTCTTGAAAAAAATATCCTTTTTTCTTCCAAAACATTTTATTTTTTCAAAATTCCACACAATAGAAATGAATTTAATTGAAAATAAACATGAAATATTTTAATTTAAGATTCATATAAATAAGTTTTTATGGATGTTCAAGAATCTATTCATGCTGTATAAGTTAAAAAACATTCTCCTCATACTTCTGTTGGAAATGTCAAAAAGTACCTCATACTGAAAATGAAAAAGAGATTCATTTCATACTGTTTAATAAAAATTCACTAATGGGTAAAATTGAATTTAAAAAATTATAGAATAATAGAAATAATATTACATATTTAGAAAACATGGGAGTGGATGATAAATATACCCCAGTAAATACTTACGTATAAACAATCTCGGAAAATAATGAGATAGAAAAATTATCATTTACCTTTGGTCAGATTTCCTTTGTATGTATACTAACTTCCTGTATAATGATTTAAATAATTTCATTGAATTATTTCAGAATCACAGTGATTTTTATGCTATCATATATGATCATATTATCATCCATTTGTTAATAACATTTCATTGTTACTCATTATTTGGATATTAACTAATTTATGTTCTTCTGTATGATCGGTCAAATAAATTATGGTTCTTATTATTAAGTCATAGTTATATCATTTAAAAATGATATTAATATAATATATACCATATTTATTCATTCTGTACAATTATATAGTCATTATTTAATGGAGATTATGTAGAATGAATCGTATCACATTGTAGAGACGGTAAGTCATATGTACGAATGAGTGAAGATACCATTCTCATAATTGTTTAATGGTATTAAAGTGGATGGTGTATAAAATTTAATAGTAAATATAATTTTATAATAATCATATATAGTTATTAATTCCATCATTATACCCATCCAAGTAAGGTGGTGGTGAGAAAATAGATTTCACCACGGCCTGGAGATGATAAGTCGTACGTACACACACATGGTGATTTCATTTTTCATAGGATGGATAGTAGATGGAATATGGTTGTTTGATAATAATTATAACATCTAATTATATAAGTGATACTATAGTTATTACTTTATAATGAAACAACTCATGAGGAGGAAGTAGAAGAAGAAATAAGATTGAAAGAATCGGTAGAGGAGATTAGCTCTTCTTCGACATGATTCCTCTAAATCTCCTCTTAGAGCACTAGAGTTGGTCTTTGAAGAAGACTAGAGACTGTATAATGTTAATAGAGAAGTTGATAAGGGAAAAGGTCCAGGGATGGATGAGCTTGAAGGATAAAAGTGAAGTTGTGGGGTGAGGGGCACTTTTGGAAACTCCATAAATAGTAATTTATAATAAAATCAAACCCTAGCCAAAAACCTCCAAAATGTCCCACATTCGAATATGAGATGATATAGGTTTTTAATATAATCAAATAATAAATTTATGATAAGTATTTATATCAATTTAAACCTTATCTTTTAAATTTACACTTAGTTATTCTATTTAATTTTTAACTAGGGTAACAAATATTTAAATATTAAAATGGTGTAATATTTAATTATTTGATGTCAATGAGACGATTAATAAATAAATTAGAACGTTTTTTATCATATAATAATTATTATATATTTTTTAAAAAAATTATGATTTTTAAATAATTTAATAAAATATTATTTTGATAAACAATCAATAGTTTCAATTTTTACACTATTCAATTCATTGATTTTTAAAAAAATTAAGATTACAAGTTAACTTATAACTAACTATTTTATCATATTACTGAAAAGAAAAGGTCATATATAAAATTAATTATAAATATTAATTATTCAAAATTATATTTATTTTAACATCAGTTTATAACATTTATTTGTTATCTCTTTTAATAAAATAATCACTACATAAATTTTTTTTAATTATTTAATATACATGTTTGTTAAATAAAAATTAAAAATAAAATATTTTGATGAAGAGAAATATGTTAAATTTTGGAAGAATATTATTAGTCAAATTTATCTTCTATAAAATCCATCATTGAAAATATTATACTTATTAAATTATGAATGTGAAAACTTTAACATCACTTTAAATAAAATAATATAAGTGTCATAATCCATTCTATAAGGCTCCAAATGGTCAATAACTAGACCCTTGGATGATTATAATAGATATATACTCAACCAATAAGATTTGTTCAAGTTTTTGGGTCTTTTAATCAGTATTTTTATTTTAATAAAAACTATATTATTGATTTTTCTTCAATTAAATAATTTCTCTGTCATTAATGTATAATCTATTAATGTAACTATTTATTTCCTAAAAATTAAAAATAAATCACCATGATAAATAAAAAAATTATATTTTAAATAAGTATTTATAATAAAATTTATCTTCTTTATAACCTTACATAAAAAAGGATTTGGTTATTAAAATTTGAGTGAGGCATATTTAAATTTTCTTTAAAGAAAATAAATTAAATGGATTAATCTCATACAAGTGGATTCAAATGGATATCATTTCAACCCAAGGATGATTTAGGTTAAAATTAACTAGTCCAATGATATTAATACAAGTGTAAGGGTAATTTTTTAATAGTGTTATTACCCTTAATTACCTAATTTACCCTTTTACCATATTAATAAAAATTACCGAAGTTACTATTCATAATACCCAAAAATAAAATAAAGATATTTACATATTTTGACCTACTGATTACAACTATGGAATATATTTTTGAAAAAAAATTAGAGGTCTAGTCAGAAGCAGAGCTTTGGACCATTTATTAAGAGTGAAACAAAGTACATAGAAATGATGAACAGGGTCAAACAACCATAATTTCCCTCATTCATCAAAACTAGAAATCATAATATGACGTTTAATTCCCATAATCAGAGTCTCTAGCTTCCCACTCAGATTGAGACTTTTCTGAATTAAAGGTATTCAGGTAGTTTGTTTCAAGCTTTTTTGACATCTTTAAAGATGATCTAGTATACACATTCTTATGGGTCTGAGAGTAGTCCTTGCATGGTCTTCTCTTTGTAGGAACAGAGGATAAATCTTCACCATCATTCATTCTTGTCTCACCACTTAGGAAAAAATCCTTGAAAGAGATAGATCCACCACTGCCTGGACTAGTGAATCCAGCCTTTCCCCCTTCATCATCAGAAACATTTCCCCATTTACCAGTAACAGGGGAATAATAAAAAAGATTATGGACTTCCTATTGATAATAAACATTTTTTTGAACATCATTGTGTTTAGTGCCCTCAACCAAAGCAGGCACAGGATTCGGTGCTAAAGGTTCAATATCTTTTCCCTTAAGAGACACTTGAGATACCTGATTCTCCAAAGTCAAAGCATCAACAAAAATATGAATTGGCTCTTTAAGAGAGTAAATGTCCTTATCAGTATACTTGGACAAAGATGAGTCTTTCTCAGTTTCCTTTCATCGAAAATGGTTGGAGGGGTGACCTCTCATCCCACACTCCTTACAAGAAGCGTTCTTTCGGCACAGTTCCAAAGAGTTCCCAACAATCATACATTCAGTGCAGTAGAGAGGATTTTTATCATATTCAACATTAATTAAAATATTATCTGAGGGGTAGAGAGTGTTACCTTTTCAATAAGATTGGAGTTGAGATCAAATTATACCAACATCCTAGCGAAGTTCCCATATATGAAATCTTCATTTTCCTTATCAAGCCAGATGGGGGACCCTATTTTCTTGCCAATATCATGCAAAATCCTCGGATGCCAAAGGACCCAGTTGAGCCCATGTAGAAGAACCCAGACTTGAGAAAAAGAATTTTTGGCCTGTGAGACATTAAAATCCAAATACCACCAATAGATGAATCCACCCAGGTTTTAGAAATAGAGAACCAAAGCTCCAAGCATGAAGCTTCAAGTCATCCGATGGAAACAAGCAATTAACAAATCCTCGACCAAGTGATATATATTTCCAGCTAGCAAACCCACATAGCATTGAAATTCTGTTGAACAAGTACTCATGTTTACAAGGCCACACACCTTTGGGTAAAACAATTCAAGCAATTAAATAATGTTTTCCCATCATCAATCTTTCAGCAAGCACAGCGGTGTTGGCCTCTACATGATCAGATGATCTCTTGAGAATAATTATTCCATGATGAGATTCCTTGGAGGAAGGCAGTGAACGAGACTCGTTATTTTTCTTCCTTCAAATTGAATCCTTCATCACATCAAAAAATAAGCGTGAACCAAATGTAACATCACCATGAATCCCCTTCAGCAATGCCCACCGTAAACCCTCAGCACCATACTCAGAAAATGAATTCTTCAAAGTCTTCTCCACTTTGCATGCATCCGAGTACAAATGTCCGCGACAAGTAAAAGATGAGAGAGAGCCCAACCCTATTGAAAACTCAGATCTGGGGATCGGAATCTTCAACGCATCACACCCAGCCGCATCATCAGATCCGGGATTCGAAACCCTCGTCGCATCAAATTCCATCACACAAACTGACTTGGTCCTCGGAACCGTCGTCGCTTCTTCCTTCGATCCGCCGACCTCATATCTCCTCATATCCAGAGTGATGTCCTAAGTGAGAAATGGTGAAGGTGGAGATTTCTCATGAGGCACCATCATGTCATGACTTGAAGATGGGAGAATCTTGAATATGAAGTAGTGGGGAATATCCATTTCCTAGGAAGAACCCTAGAACCCTAGTAGTCGCCATCTTTGTAGAGGAGTGCCTCCCATTCTGCCTTCCGTTCCACCTTATGTTCCACCATCCTACTGTTGTTCTCTTTAAAGTGTCTAAATCCCCTATATTTTATAAAATTAAAAACACATAAGTTCCAATAATTAATTTAAAATTATTCCTCTTTTCGGAAAGAGGGAATGAGTTTTAAAAGTTAAAACATTGCAAAAGATTGAAATGTTTTTACATATGAATTAAATACAAAATTAATGCTAATGAGATAAATTATATTAAATTATAAGAATATATTATATTTATACTTTCAAACCATTCAATATTATAATTTAACCATACAAATTATTTTGATGAAAAAAAAATTTCAATTAAAATTTAGTTTATTTTTACTTTTCCTAAAAATTTGAAAGTTATCAGAAAAATATTAAAATTTCATACCAAGTAAATTTTTATATCCTGCTACCAAATAAAATGTTTTTTTGTCATATAAAAATTATTAATGTGTAAAAATATTAATTTAAAAGGTGTTCTCCATTAAATGGTGTAAAATTACTCTTTTGAAAAATATAGGTTTTGATACATCAAATAGGGTTAATTTATACTCTAAAAAAATATCTATTAGATTAATATAAAATATATTTTATTAATTATATAACATATATATTTCATTAATTTCAATTACTAATAGTAATTCACTCAATTTACTAATACAAAAATAAAAATATATAATAATTGGTAGTGAATGACTTTACCATACATTTTTATAAGTTAGTTATATTTATTTCCACTAATCTAATGGCTAGGTTAAAATGGTAATTTTCTTCTAAGGGAATCTCATAGTTTGTTTAAACTCATGATTGAGTGCAATGAAAACTATTGAATAAAAATTATTTATAGAAAATATTTCATTAAAACATATGGGTGTTACACTACATTTGGGGTTGTTACAAGAATCAGGGATGCTAAATAAGAAAATAATTTATTAGAATTAAATATATTACCCTATTCTGAGTTTCCATAATATCTATAATTTTCAAAGGATAAAATAGTGAGTGATTACTTAATATAAAAGTGTATGAGAAAACATATAGTTTTTGAATGGGGGAGTCTGAAGAAGAAGTTATGTTATCATCATTATCATTTAGTATAGCTCAAGCATTTAGGGTGATTGTATTGGATTGAGAAGCAGATCTATAATAGATCTGCATAATGTGAGAAGTTTTTATTGAATAGAACTGAAGGCTCGTTGAGGGTTATCTACACTAGTTGTTGTTAAAGTAGCTAGAAAATCAAGAAGATCTATATCATCATGGTCACATATTCTGTATGAAGGTAGTTGGAAACTATATATTCTGTTGTGAATCTAAACTAACATTTAGTAACTCTATTCCAATAATATAATATTTTGATCTATTATTGATTATAGTGAATACTATATGGTTGGGGAGACTAACCAACCACAAAAATGAGTAGGTTACCCGTGAGGGGTCCAAACCATGTAAAAATACTCATGTTCAGTATCTATTTATTTTATATATTCATGAGTGAGGTAGTGAGCCCATACGTATGTGAATCGAATCTAAATATATCATAGGGGTTGATTTAATTATTAATAAATTATAAAAAATGTTCTCCACTTACTCACCCCACCCCAATTATTAGTGGGGAAATTCACTCCTAGGAACTTCAATAATTATATATTTTTTTCATTGATTGACCTATGGATGTGTTATCTAATGGTTTTAAAAAAAATTATGATGAATCTCTAAAAATGGATAATGGCTACTTAAACATATGATATATATTTAAAACCTATAGTTAGTCTTAATGAATGGTTTTGTTAGAGTACTGAAATGTTTCAGTATGAATGATGGATTTCAATAAAATTATTTCACATGAATGAGAGATAAATTCAATTATATACGGGGAATTATTCCATCGATTTTTCTAAAGTATAACCCTTAAAACGGGTAGAATATAAAAAATGTTGAGTGCAATGTATCGGGTGATCCCATAAAATTTTTTTTATTTGTTTCACTTGATTCTTGGATGAATATGGACAATTTATATATTTTTTGAAAGAGATATTTAATACCTAGGTATTATTATATGGTATTTACATTGAGTAGGATTGTGTGGCAGCCAGTATAGATATAATTTAGTGAATGAACAAGGGGTAACATGAATTTAGAGAATGTTAGTATGTGTTATAGAATTTAAATAATTAAAACTATGAAGCATGGATTCATGTAGTGTATAGATTCACGTGTGATGTATAGTGAATTGTGGTCTGCATGATGAGGATTCACATATGCATCTATGATTACCTGGTTTATTAGAACTATCTAGTGATATCCACCATTTCTGAGTTGTTTTTGATGACCATGTATTTTATAGATGTCACCTTTTATGAAACATATTTAATTAATGGGTGATTTTTATTGGATCCACCTTCATGGGATGTTAGAAATTTAGAGTAAGTCATTATGGAAATGTATTATTTGGTGTAATTCTCTAATGATCATCCATGATTAAATGAATAATAATTGATAGTGCCTCTTGTGAAATGATCAAAATAGAGGATTGGGTTGGAGTGAAAGATAGGCATGAAATTAGTAGTTATTTTTGTAGAGGATTCATCATTATTCATCTCAAGTAAATTATATATTATGGTAAATAATTTATAGTGACTATGGATTATAATAAAATATTCATGTTTAGGTTTTTAATAATTTTACTAGTGTTTTTGAATTTTCAGAGATAGTTTGGATGTTTAGGTGAAAAAAGACAGAGGTGGTATTGTTACCAGTCATAGAAGATACCATTGAGTAATTATAAATGGCATATAAGGTACCCAGTGAAGGTACTAGTGGAGAATGAAAATTAAGACATCAATCACTAGATATAAGGTTTCCATCTACTGATATATTGGTAATCTGATGAACATTTTGTTAAAATTATCATCAAATTAAAATTTTATTAAAGACACCCCTCATAATTTATCTAACTCACTTTCCCCATATGTGTCACCTCAATTTTCCACCCCTAGTTATCCGCCACTTAAAAGGCACACAAATTCCTCTTCATCATCTAATTCATGATTCATTAGAAGCATTTGTTCTCTAGTGATTTGTAAAGACCCAAACTTCTCAAACAAAAATTTTGCATCCTAATAGATGAACATTCATTACCTAACATAATGATAAATTCTAGAATGATTTAGGTCTAGTACCTTTGGAAACAAGGAAACATAAAAAAATGGTTTATAAGTGTGTTATGTCATCTCCCACTAGGTTATTCATAACTAATACCCTTATTAGATATATCATACATAATACCTTTTATCATAACCTGAGAATGAAAACATATGAAAGTGTGAGATCATATGCTCATTAAGGGTAAAAAGGTTGATATTTACATGACATAAGAATAAGGGTATGCGAACCTAATAATAACATTTGAAAAACCATACCCTTCATATCATAGACCATATTATTGATTCGTGGAATAATTATTAGAGGTTTGTAAGAGATAAATCATAAAAGAAATAAAAGAACATGATCCATGAGATTAAAACATTACAATAAGATATATATTTTTTCATACACATATGAAAATAAAATCTTATGTCAAGGATTCCCACCAAGACATTCATGACATGTAAGGCTTTAGCTCACTACCCTTGTACCTACTTTGGGCTTGTGATAACCTCCCATGTACCCTCTTTTGGGCTTATTATAACCCCCCATGCACCTTATTTTGGGCTTGGGAAAACCTCAGATGTACCATTTGATTTCATATAAAATTAATAATTACACAATTAATTAGATATATATATAGGTCTCACCTATCACATAGTCAATATATTTTTATGCTTAAAGATCATAAAAAATTCATCATATCATAAATAGTGAAATGAAATGGGTTTAATAAACATTTTATTATAGAATAACGCATGGAAAAAAATTTATTTTCATAAAAATTTCATCATTACATAACCCATGTAAAGGGATTTGTATTCATAAACATCTTGTAATCACAAACATAAACCATCTATAAAATGAATAATGATTTTACAATTTGATCATATCCCCAGTAAAGCTAAATGGACAATGTTTAGAAAAAAAAGATTACTTTGAAAAAATTTGTATAAAATTCAAAAAATTGAAAAAATTACTTTAAAAAATTATATATTAGCATTAAAAAAATCTTGAAAATACATTTAGAAGACATGTATATGGAAGAAAAAGGGTTTTCAACTGAAGTGGGAAATAAAGTCGGTTTTCTGGAAAAAGAAATTATTTTCAAATATTGACTAAATAGAGAGAGAAAAATGAAGGGAAACCTGTATTCCAAATAAATAAATCAATAATTATAAAATTCATGAATGTTTTGGAGAATTATATCATAATATTTTATCACTAAAATCCTAATCATAAACAATCTGGATAAACAATGAAATTTTAACCTCAAACCCTTACTAATTTGGTATCCTTTGAATCGTAATCACAATGAGATAATAACATAAAATGAAATTTAAGTATCATGAGAATAAAAAATTTCATTATATTAGATGTTAAAGTGGTAGTGTATACACCTCCTAAGAGAAGATAGGTTGATAACATAATATATGTCCCAAAGAAGACAAATTGAGAAAAAAACCACGCCATAAGTCTCAACTTCTTTATTACCAATAATAACCACATGTATAATAAATATAGGTTTATTATGAATATAATATATAAATATACTCATATATATCATACCATATATTAATTACTTATGAAATTTTATTACATGTTTATTAACAACTCCTTGTTAAAATCACATTTCGGGTAATAATTTCTTCATTTATAGTTTTTGTTTTGATTTAGTATCTTTATTTATTTTATTTTAATTATATTTTAATTATATGAAAAATATTAAAAATTATAGAAACATAATATATATCCATTATATATTTATTTAGAGTATTCCATTAATTTTTGATATAGAAATTGAATTACACCATTCATGGAGATGGAAGGTCGTATATACACTTGAACATTGTTTTTATTTTTCTAATAGATGAAATAAAATAAAGATAAATAATATATTAACATTACATAAAAAAATTTATGTCATATATATCACATATATTCATTAAATTTAATTCCAAGTAAATCATATGTTAAAAACGAATCACATCACTATGTGAGACGGTAGTCCGCCGTACAAATGAGCAATGTTTTTGTAATCCCACGGAATGGAAATTAAAATATTATATGTTATATTATAATTAAATAAGTATAATAATATCATAAATATAATATATAATCATTAAATACATCATTATATCCTTCCATTAGATATGGTGATGGAAAATGAATAACATCGGTTCATATGGAGGTAGTTCATCATACACAAGATCGACAGTTTCGTATTACATTTAATGGAATAAAAGACATATTTAGGTCATGAAAATAACATAATAAAATCATATAATATATGTGAGATACTGTTGTTATTATTTTATCATAGTTTATGAGATTTTAAATAGGTGTAATGATAAATAAAACAAAAAAATATGTTTAATAATTTTACCTATACTTCAGAGAAACTTTTTAGTTTTATATCTAAAACCTTAAAAGGAGGGTTTACTGATCAAAATAATTCCTCTAGGATGTTTAAATGGAATTATACATTCTATTTTTTAGTTATTTATTGAACCAAATTTTTTAAGTGAGAAGTAGAGAGGGTTGGGTGGCATTTTTAAGTGGGGCAGAGGACACACATGGAATTTTTGAAAATATTTAAGTTTAAATGCATTTCCCACATTCAGAAATATTTAAATATGTAACATTATAATACATTACAGGTTATAATTTATATTTATATATATATATATATAAAATTGGGTTTTTACATGTTTCTAGGTTATTTTACCAATTATCTTTTCAGTTTAACCTCCGGTAAACCTCTTTTAACCTTAACATCGATAATTAATTTTTACTATTTTTTATATTTATGCCGACCAAAATTTAATTTTACATTATTATATAATATTATAATTTTATATTTAATATGGAATAAATTTTTTAAAATTCCATTTACATAATTGGAATTTTTTTTAATATATAATTAAATCCACGGATATGGTGAAAAATTAGTTTTCCAAAGAGAAACTTTTCAAAAGTTTAATAAATGTTTGTCTCAATATTCAATATAAAATTGATTAAAATTACATATGATGAATTTATTATAATATAAATGATCTAATATCACTTTTTAATTCATTTTAAAACAAAATTTAACATTTTAAATTCTATAAGTGAAAAATTAGTTCTCAATAAAAAAATATTTTTCACTATTCTCTGTAAATTTATTCTATTCAGAAAAATCTCAAAAATCCACCCTAAGAAAATTTTTAAATTTTTATTCAAAAATGATTTTTATTTTTTCAAATAAATTTTCTATGTGTAAAAAATATTTTAATTATTTTTTAACAAAAATTAATACATATTATATTTTGAGAGAAACAGTATTTTTTGAAGCATGTAAACAATTTACTAAAAAGTAAGTAATTTTTTTAAAAGTTATTTATTTTTATAGAAATATTATAATTAATTTTTAAAATTTGGTAATTAGTATTCATTCATCCATGTTTAACATAAAGGTTATAAAATTCTTCTATAAATAGTAATATAAATAGTATATTATAGATTGTTAAAACCTTATATTGCATGTAACCTTAACTATCGAAGAAATTAAATTTATTCCAAAGAATATTTCTTAAAATATTGAGGTGTTACATTCTACCATAATTAAAATTAATTTACCCCTATAAATTTGATCAATTTTATTCAAAAAAGAGAGGATAATTTTACAACATTACATCCTCAGGTTCGTAAATAGCTTCCTCAAACTGATGGTTTCACTATAAAACTTAGACTAGGTGAGTGGTCTTGTTTTGTAGAAATTTCCATGTATGATCCCAAAACTTTTTCGATTGTTCCTTATAATAAATATATTGATCCACTAGTACTAACTCTAAGTTCATTATAAGTGATTGATCAATTATGTACATCCTTAGGAGAGATAAATGTAACACATTGTGAACCTGAGAGAGATTTAGTGGAAGAGCCAAACTATAATCTATGGTCTCGTATGATTAAGAATTTTAAAGGGAATGATATATCTAAGGAATATTTTTCACTTAGTTCTAAATATCATTACCATCTTCCTTGGATAAATTCTTATAAACACCTTGTCACATAATTCAAATTCCAGATCATGCTAGTGATTTTCCGCTTAATGTTTTTGTTGACATTATGATGCTATTATATGTTGCTGAATATCTATAACCTTTTCTAACATTTCTTCAATTATCACTGGTACCAATATATTTCTTTTTGCGACATAATCCCAACACATTGGGGTTATTCACTTATTTCTATAGATGTACTCACAAGGATGCATCTGAATTCTCGAGTGAAAGTAATTGTTATAAGAAAACTCAATGAAAGGAATATGTTGATTCCAAAAACATTTGAAATCCAAAGAATAATATTTTCGCATATCCTATTGATTTTTAATTAATATATCATAATGAAATTTTTTCTTATTATGATAAAAATTTATAATGAAAAACTCTATATTAAACTATTTTTATTAAAGTCTTAACCTTAACTTTGAGGTAAACCTTAGATCTTGATTAGATACAATTGAATATGGTACTCTATGAAACCTTACAACTTCCTTAGTATACATCCTGTCAAGATGATCCAAAGTAAAATTTTATCTAATAATAATGAATTGTACATACTTTATAATGTGATATTTTATAACCCATGTAGAATTATCACCATTAGACATTTTGTTGAGTCAGAAAACAAAATACATGGTGATTTTTTTCAATTTTCATTAAGGTATCGATAATGTTTGTAGAATCCTTTTAGAACATTGTATCTCAAATTTGAATTTATAAAATATTAAACATTGAGATAAATATTAAAAAATATCTCTCTTAATGTTTTTCTAAAAAAATACGCTTTCACATAGGTGATTGGTAGAAACTATACCCTTTTATCCCTTTGTTGTGGGTTTAATCCCCAAGGCCTTGTCAGATACAACATGTTGTTACTCGGAATATGGGTAATCCTTTTTTCAAGAATATAATTCCTAAAATATTCCTAATTATAGTAACCCCTAATTACCTCTACATAAAAGATAATATAAACTGTATAGGTTAATAATAACTTTAATCATATGTCCACAAAATGAAAATACATTCATCCTCAAATAACTTTTTTTAATAAAACACAAAAAAAATAAAAGCATTGTATTTCCATAAATTTCTCTAAAATTATCTTTAATCCTAAGAAAATCTCATTATATGAAACCTCAAAAGGTTTTTCTAAGACTTTGAACTTTTGATCACCCTTAGACTCATAATCCCATGATAGTATCTATAAATCATAATTTAATCTTACATGTATACATTTACACTTCCAAAATATAATTCACTATTTATTACTTATATAAACTATTATCAAAGAAATAAATATTTCCATAATAATATTTATTTCATAATTACACTGATAGGATATCAGATTTTATTTCATTATTCTAGAATCCATATAGAGGGAGATAATCAATGCTCAGAATCACATAAAATTTCACTAAAGGATAATTAATGATATTTTCATATGGATAATTCACACAAAAATATACTTGGAATTACCAACTAAAGAGTGGAGGATAATTATGCCCTAATTATCATAATTCACTTCTTCTATCATGACTGCATATGATTTCCCCTTTTCCTTTATCTTCAGAGTTCCTTGTGTCCTTCATCCTCATTATCCCATTGATTGGGGAATTGATTCTCATATTGATCAAAGTCCATGAAATTGATGCATTAGAGTGCAGGTTTTATATTATATCGATATTTTTCTCTATTTTTTCATTAGATAAATTTTTTCCATCACATCAACATTTATCCACTCAATGACCATCTTTTACACACTAAAAAACCTTTAATTTTTCCCTTAAGTTAATCTCCTCCATGTTTCCTTCCACACTTTGAGCATAGAGGAAATATCATATTATTATCTCAATAGTTTTTTGATGTTCCTTTGAATTCAATAATTATTTTCTTATCAAGAGTATGATATTGATGGGAAAATCCAATCTGTATTTCCACCTTGATAGCACATCAAATTATTCCTTCATAGATACTAAATTATCTTATGGATAATTCCCTTAGGATACTTTGTTTGAAGACACTAAATAATTGATCAACCTTACATTTAGGTTGTATGATAATACCATAATCATACCTCGTAAGCCTTGTAAAATATTCCTTATATGTAACAAAATATTAATCATACATATATTTTATCTCAATTATTTCCTTATCCAATTTCATATGAAGAATATGAGTAAAGTACTTATTGATAAATAATCTCTTAAAATCATATCACACCATGGAGTCAATTTTATGTTGTTGCCTCATATTCTTGATAAAATTTGACAATTTTTTCACTTTTCCTTCCAATCGATAGACATCCAAAATTAATTTTTCATTCCCCAAACAATAGAGAAGGTAAAAAAAATATTTACAATGGTATTGATGCATTTCTCAAAAACTAGTGGATTAGCAAAACCACTAAAATAAGGTGGGAGTTTCCTCATGAGGGACTCAACAGAACATTGTTCCTTCCATTTCTCATTTAGAAGATCATAATGATTCATAGTTTGAGAAATTTGTTTTATCATAAAAATAATATTTTTATTCCATATTCTATAATATTTGGTTTCTCGAGCGGACAGTGATTGAATTTTATATTGCATTATACATTAACATGGTTTCTTCGTGCTCTATCAGTTGACTAAAACCAAAAAATTAGTGTAAAAAACAATAATAATAATTGTTGGAAACCAAATATACTAGAAAAAAACACTAATATAATGTCTAAATCATGACACCTTCTTTTACATCTATGAAAAATTATTCTTAACCAAGGTCATTCATGGTCATTATTCAAATAATTCATGATTTTTTTTAAATTTATTGTGAATTTCTAAAGAATATCACCCCAGAGTATCAAACCAAGTGCATAGTTATAAAAGTTTTCATGTAAAAGTTAATGATTCATTCAATACCAACATACCTTTCTTAGAGTTATTACCCCTATTCACATATTTTATGTAACCATGTTCAGTTGTATTTTCCATACAGGGTTTTAATTTCATGGAAACCACTCGTTTTATTATACACTAATTATCGAGGATATAATCCTTTACTTAGAATTATCAATAGAGTTATCTATTTACATATCACTAGGGATATAACTAAAGTTTTCTCATCCTAGTTTACAAAGGTTTACTAAAACTTTCTCAGATTCTAATATAAATACTTGAACTTGTCATACCTAAATATTACATCTTAATAAACTAATATTCAATACATTACATAACAATCCATGCCATAATCATTTAGTTCTAGTGTCTTTGTAAAATTGGACATATAAAAAAATGGACCACGAGGGAGTTGTTTCATTATCCACTAATATCTTAATAATTAACACCTTTCTTAGACATGTCCTACAAAATAAATTTCATCATAACCTTGCAAAGGTAGGTATAAGAAAGAATGAGCTGAGATGACCAATAAGGGTAAATAATGGAGATATAAACATAACATGGGCATAAGTGTATCACAACATGAGAATAACATTTGAAAAACTATACCCTACATATCAGAGATCATAAACTCGAGTCATGGAAAACATCTTTGTATTTCATAATATGTTAATCATAAAGGAATCAAAGAACATGATCCATGATATCATAAAATTAGCATGAGATATAGGTTTTTTAAATACACATAAAGGTAGATAATCTTATATCAAGGATATCCACCAAGACATTAATAACTTTATAGGCTTAGGATAACCACCTATGTACCTACTTCAGACTTGGGATAACCTCCCATGTATCCTATTTTTGGTATGGGATAACTACTCATGTACCCTCTTTCTAGCTTGGGATAACCTCTCATGTACCCATTAATCTCATATAACATTAATCATTACCCTATGCATTGTTTGGAGATATAGGCCCCACCCATCACATAATCTATATATTTATGTTCCATAATATCATAAAATATTTATCATATAATAACTCAATAAAATAAAAGGGTTTCATAAATATTTCATTATAACATAACCCATAGAAAAGAAATTAGTTTCATAAAAATTCATCATTTCATCATAGCATAACCCGTGAAAAAGGAATAGGTTTCATAAAAAACTTATCATCATAGACATAATTTATATAGAGAAAGAATAAAGATTGTAAAATTTGATCTTATCACCAGTAAAGATTAAGTATCATCAAAGGATGTTATCATAGATGGATTTTTTTGAAATATCACTTAAAAAATTCCCGGTGGAAAATTAACTTTTTCATGAATTCACTTGTCTAAAATATAATGAAAATAGTTTTTTTAAAATATACTTATAAACTTGTAATTTAAATTACAAATCATTAACCAGTCAAGGATTCATAAAATACCATTCATGACATACACATTAAAAAATATTTCTTTTATATTTTCAATAAAATCCAAATTGGCCTTATTCAGAAAATTAACTTAAAATTATTATTAAAAATTTATTAAAAAGTAAAAAAGGGATAAAATTGCATTAAAATAATAGATAACATTAAACTATTCTTGAAAACCTATTTAAAAAACATGGATATGGAAGAAAATGTGATTTTGACAAAAGAGACAGATAAATTATGTTTTCATTAAAAACATTATTTTGTAATATTGAGTAGAAAAAGAGATGAAAATGAGGGGGAAAATATATTTTAATTAAATGAATAGATAATAATAAAATTAATGAAGTTATTGAGAATTTTATCGCAATATTTTATCATCCAAAAAAATCATAAAAAATACTGATAAATAATAAAATTATAACATCAAACACTTACTACATTGATACCTTTTGAATTGTGAGAACCATGAATGAATAAAATTAAATAAAACATTAAATATATTGATTATAAATAATCTAATGACATCACATATCAAAGGTGTTTTGTATGAACCTAATACAAGAAGATAGGTGTAGAATATAACATATGTCCCAAAGAAGAAAAATTGAAACAAAAAATTTATTACCTTAAGGATCAAATACCTTCTTACACTTTATATACACCGGTAAAATAAATATAGTTTTATTAAAAGTATACTACAAAAAAAATAATAAAATGTACCATACCATGTATTATTTACTTATGACCTTTTATTTCTAGACTATGAACAATTCGTTATTAAAATCACGTTTCGGTTAATAACTATTTGGTTTTTCATGTATCTTTTGGTTTTGTATCTTCAGTAATTTCACTTTGATCACGATTCTATAATAAATAGAATTATAAACATGATATAATTATAATATATAATTATCATATAAGAATTTATAATAATTCATTAAAGTATAAGATAGAAAATGGATGACACTGTTCATAGAGATGATAGGTTGTATATATGCATGAATAATGTTTCAATTTTCTCAAAAGATAAAATGAAAAAAGTTATATAATATATTACCATTAAATAATATTTTTTATTTAATATATATTTTATATATTTCTTAAATTCACTTCCATGTAAAGTGTAAGTGAAAAACTTATCATATCACTTTGTGAGGTGGTAGTCCCTCATACACACGAGCGACGTTATCATTTTCCCATGGTGAAAATAAAGATTTTATATATGATATTTTTATTCTATAAGAATAATTATATAAAAAAATTCATATATAAACATTAAATACATAATTGTATCCTACTATAAGAGGTGGTAAAAAAATAACATTGTTTCGTGAGGTTGTAGTCCTCTACACACAAGATCGACAGTTTCATTTCCTATTTGATAAAAGAATAGATAGATGTAGGCCATTAAATTAATATAAATAATCTATGTATATAGTAGATATTTTTATTATTATATTATCACAACCGGAGAATATTTTAATATGGTGGAATAAGAAATAAAACAAAAACACATGTTTATCAATTTTACCTCTTCTTTGGATATATTCATCACGTATATACCAAAATCATTATTAGTAGGTTTTCATAATAACAATATAGAATCTAATATGAGGGGAGGTATTTAATGAAGATATTTGTGTCATGACCCGTCCTCAGGGCTCGTGCCGTGACTACCCCAAGACCGCCTTCCATAGGCCAGGGGCTGGTGACTAGCACCAAAGGCGTAATTCCCGATAACTGGGAAGGCATTGCCTTTATAAAAGTAAAAAAAACACCAAATAGTACAAGCGGAAGTAATTCACTAAGTACAAAAGGAAGTGCTGAAAACTAAATGGGCCAGAATACAAACCCAATCGAAAGTATAGCTACAACTAAACAAAAGTACAACAGAAAAATACAACAGCTAGAAGAAAGGAAGCAGCTCCTGGGTCGTCCTCCTCAGATCCTACCTGAAGGGTAGGTACAGATAGCGTAGCTCCTGGATCGTCCACCATAGATCCTACCTGAAGGGTAGGTACAGATAGCGCAGCTCCAGGATCGTCCACCACGGATACTACCTGAAGGGTAGGTACATATAGCCTCCACCACGCTCTTGCCCGTCAACCTCCTCCGAGCATCGTCTCACCGTGAAGTCCACCTCCGGATACTGACTCGTCGTGAGGTCCACCTCCAGGTACCATCCAGTCTTCGAACACTCGGCCTCCATCAGCACTACCCGTCATTTGCAACCAACACAACGAGGTGAGGGCATAGCCCGTGTAGGGGTGAGTATAACGATACTCAGTAGGGACCCTGAGACCCTCAAGGTCTCTCTAAATCCAACAAGGATAACCACAAAGCAGAATCACAACAGATAACCCTTCTTAGATATAATCCCATACTTATACCTAAGTTATCAAGTAACTCATCTCAATCATTAGGAAACACAAAGGTTATGAAATCAACGGATAACCACTACCTAGGTATATGCCCATACATATACCTAAGTAATCAAGGGAACCATCTCAATAATGAGGTAAACACAAAGGTCATAGACTCAGCTCAAACCAGGATTTTCATTATCAAAACCGTAACTGCTGAAGAGCCCCGTCTCTATCGAGTACAGTGATCCTGTCACAACTTCGAGGTAATGATAACTAACCTAAGACTGCTGAGGTACTCCTCTTGTCGAGTATCGCGGGTCAGCCACCCAAACACAGTAGTGCTTCCCGCTGGGGTCTGCCACCCAAACACAGTAGTGCACCCCCCCCCCCTAACAGCTTGCAGAGGTACTCCTTCTGTTGAGTACCGCGGGTCTGCACCCAAACACAGTAGTGCTCCATCCTCCATGGGTCTGCAGCCAAACATAGTAGTGCTCCGTCCACTGGGCTAGTCGACTCACTCCAAGTCGAGTCGGTCAAGCAGTCGTCACGTCTCAGTCAGCTACACGGTCTTTGTACTCCGTACGCTCATCTCTAGGAGGGTCCGCTCCACGAGCTACAGTTTGATACTCCAAGTATCATAAGTCCCACGAAGAAGTATCTCAAAGGACCACCTCGTCATAGGGGTCTCAACGTAACAGACGGCGCGTCAATCGGGCGCCCGGTCTATGAGTTATTAGCCTTTTCGTCCTAGGGGCCCGGTTGGTTTTGTGTGCGAACCAACCCGGCCATATCTCAAATGTACCCTGAACTCTCATAGGGTATACTCATAGGGATTGTTTCTCAAAGTGATCACAAACGCCGCTGACGGTTCGTCAAATGGATGTTCGGTCTGAAAGCTATCAGCTTTTCCGTTCCAGGGGCCCGGTTGGATTTCGGGTACAATCCAACCCGGAAATACTCCAACTGCATCCAAATCTCAGGAGAAGTATTCCAAAAGTTCCGTCTCATTAAGAGGAATCCAAAAAAGTCGATGGAACGTCAATCGGACGTCCGGAGCTCAAGATATAAGCGTTTCCGCTCCGAGGGCCCGGTTGGTTTCCTGTTCGAACCAACATGGATGAACTCAAAGTACTCCGAAACCATGAGTGTAATATACTGAAAATACCGTCTCGATCCAAGGATCGCATCGCAGCTGACGGTGAGTCGATCGGAGGTCCATAGCCCAAGATACGGGCAAAATATCATAAGAGGTCTGCGAATAGGGGGTTCGGGCCCGGTCCGACCCGGCCTGATACCCCCTGGGTCGGCCCGAACCGGGTCGACCCGACACGGGTCCGGGTCCGACCTGTTTGGGCGTGGCCTGGCCTGGATGGCGCGGCCCGACCTGGCCTAGGCGCGGCTCAGCCCGGCCTGGCTCGCTAGCGCGGTCCGCTGGCCAGATGGCTCGGCCGAAACGGCCGAGCGGTTTGGGGGGGGGGGGGGGGCACTGCCCCCCCCCCTTTTTTTGTAATCGCGTCCCCCATAAGGGGGGCCGCTGCTGTCTGGTCAGCCAGGGGTTATGAACCCCCAGTTCCTCCTCGGACCGGCCGGCCGGCTGCTGCACCACGGGACCGGTGTGGGCCGGTCCCCCGGCTCCGACGCCGGTGGCCGGATGTTGGCTACCGGTCCCTGCTCCGTTGCGGCATAAAGTCGGGGCCTTGGTCCGTCCGGTGCGGCGCGACGGTGACGTGCCCCTCCGCCGTGGCCCCGCTCCGGCCGCAGTGTTTTCGTGATTCTCTGGCGCAGCACGACGGTGTCGCGACCTTGTTCAACTTCAACGGCACGGTGCGATAGCGATGTGCATCCTTGCCGCATGATCCCGCGCGGTGCGACGGCACCACGCCATCTCTGTTCCAAACCACAACAAGCTTAATCAACAGAATCAAGGGAGGAGGTTCATCCATGTTTCTGTGGTCCAGCCCCCACCCGTTAATTGATAGCAAGTGGTCCAATTGAAACGAGGAACGATGAGGGAAGAATTTCACAAATAAAAACAATAAATCCCCTAACTCATCGAATTTGTTGAGCGAAGGTTCATCGTGGAATTTATCATCGTGGAAGAAGGTGTCGCGGAAGGAGAGGGTCGTTGGCGTCGCGGTACACGGCGTCGCGTAGTCGATCTCCGAGGATTCGGCGTTCTTCATCAGAGATCGGTGCGTTCTTCGCGTTCTTTGCATTCTTCGCGTTCTTCGTGTTCTTCGACGAAGAAGAAGAACTTCAAGACTCCCCTTTTTCTCCCAATCCCCTCTCAACACAACAATCTCCAACCAAAAATAAAATAAGTGCTTCACTTATTTTATTACTCATGACTTAAGTTTGAAATTCAAAAATTGAATTAAACCACTTAATTAATTAAGTGAGTTGGCATGATTTAAGAAGTGAGAGAGGAGGTGAGTGGTCTCACATTAAAGGGGGGTTAAGGAGTTAAGGAATATGAGAGGTCACCCACTTAATGGCGGAGTTAGAGTAGGTTTAAGGAATGTGAAGGGGTAGGGTTTGTGTGGGCCCCACCTCACATTTATCTTCACTTAGGTATTTAGGTTCACCCAACCTCCGTCCTTAGGTTTTAACCACTTTTAAGAAATAAAATTAGTTGCACAAATTTATTTCTCAGAAGTCTTTATCCACAAAACTAAACAACTCTTCCTGAGCAAACGCAACTCTGGAAAAGGTCTTTTTAAGCAATTACCGGCACTGTGGCTTCATCGGTTCCCTAGGATTTCAATTCTGAGCACCGGATCAAAATTTAGAAAAACCCGCTTGTTCGTTCACTGAACGTACCCGAGCTAAACTTCAGAAAATTATTCCGGGCTCACCGGGCCTCAGAATCAGGTGCTGTCAGAAACTACATTCTTGTAAAATCCCAAAGAAAATTAAGAAGAAATTTCACTTGAATTTTACGGGTATTTACAGTACTCCCAACTCAGGTATTTACATCCCCGTAAAACTTTAACACAAACTAGGGAAAGAAAAGTGGTACTGAGCACGCACCTAAGCCTTTCGCTCCCATGTGCTCACCTGGAGGTTCCCATACTGCCAATGAAGCGCACCCAAGGAATCGACCATCCTCATAGGATCTGCTCCTATCGATCCTCAACCTCTACTGGAACCCCGCAAAAGTCACCCCATTTCCAAAGTCTAGTTCCCCATGGTCGATGACATGCATCGCGTCAAGCACGTATCTCCTCAGTTGAGATACTTGGAAGTCGTCGTGCACCCGGTGCAACTGAGGTGGATGGGTCAAGCGGTAAACCACCTAGCCTACCCTACTTAGGACCTGAAAAGGTCCGCTGAACCTCAAAGATTACTTGTCGCCTCGGCCACATCTCCATAGACCTCATCATGGTGAGACCCATAAGAAAACGTGGTTGCCATCCTCAAATTCCAGTGGTTCTGTCTCCTATCAACATAAGACTTCTGTCGACTCGGAGCTATCCTTATATGCTCCTGGATGACCTGGACCTTCTCTGTCGTGGCATGGACCATCTCTATCGTGGCCTGGACCGTTTCTGGTCCCACAATAGCTGCTAAGATTTCTTCTTTTCCAATAAGATAAATATGGTCTCATCCCCTGTATGAACCATGTTCTTTGCCTAAAACAGTCAATCTTGTCGTGAATGGAACTAATCCATGCCATGGATGATATCGTAAGGCCTCGACGCAACTACCAAGAGATCCAACTGTTACTCTCTCCTCCAAGGGTTGTGTCACACTGTCGACATCAGTGTGTGGTCACTGGGTCTCCTCCAGTAAGAATATCAAAAGTGAGGTTCAAGTCAACAGTTTTTAACCAGAACCTCTTAGTATCAATCAAACCAAAAAGGGTAGGTAAGTAAACGTCACAAAGATAAGTGTATTTTATTACTGTAGTTTGTAGTACAAGACACACAACAACCAAAAACAACAACATCAACAACAAGGAATCTAGTAGCACAAAGATCAAAGGCCTCTATGCTTGGAACTAGTCCGCTCCTGATTAGAACTGAAACTCAAAACTCCTACTGCCACGTGGGTGAAGTTGGCCGATTCAAGAGTGATCGGCTACACCTTCCTATGCAAGAGTTAATCATGTGCTGCCTTGGGTTTCCTTTTTCGCCGACCAAGGAAAACCCATCCCGACGTTTGCCTAATACCGTCAATTTGTGTATGAACTGTGGATCCAATCCATACTCAGACCAACGTCGTAAGGCCTCGACGCTGCCACCAAGATATTCCAACCGAAACTCTCCCCTCTTGGGTCAGATCACACTGTCGGCGTAAGTGTGATTATCGAGTCTCCTTCCAAGGTATCTCCAAACGTGAGGGTCAAGTCTACGGCTTACCGGAAACTCTAGGTCTGGGACAAGATTCGTGGACAGAAGGAATGATTCATATCAAAGTCTGATGTTATGGTAGCTAGTAATGGACATAGACTGTCCCTTGAATCATTCTTAGAGCCATTGGGTTACACTCCTTGACTGCATGCAGCTACTCTCTTCCCCTTCCCCCCAGCTCCCTGAGCCTAGCGGGGACTACAAAGGCAGGTGAGTGTAACATGTTAAGATGTACACCACCTCATGCTGCTCTCCTATCTTTGCATCCACGTCTACTGCTTCGTAAACTCATCTGTCCTTAACATTCCCTCTTTTTGAAACATTCTCATGCCCAAGTCTCTGAGACTGGCACCAGCTTGCTGCATTCCAACTTCTAACATTCTCTAGAAGTATTCGTTCAACCAAAGATCATTCAACCTCAAGGTTCTATCTAGCACCCTAACGTGAGTAGGAATGCATAGAGGAAAAAGTGATGGCTTGAATATCCTTAAACACACCACGCTCAGAGGTCCGAGATCTATAGAACTGATCAAATCGTATTCATCGAGTACCTGGAATGTTCGGTATGCCTCGATGAATTCTCGGCTACCGACACGTCATCCTTCCGAAGCTGTAAAAACTCTAGAAAACTCTCAACCACTTTCTCAATGTAGTCCTCATCCACCTGTGAGTCGGGATCAGCTCAGAACTTGAGGGTATCTGATGTTGGAACATGTGTAAGGCAGTAAGCCTACATATGTCACCTACCGGTACCGCCGGTTGTAACTGCTGACCAACAGGTAGTGATGTATAGCTGACACGCTACCCGAAGGCACTATCTCAGGCATCGGTCCACGTACTGAAGCCTCATCACTATGCGGACCACCCTCATGGTCACTCACTAGAAAACACTAGTAGCCAAGTCTACCATCCACTCCACTGGTGTCTCAGCTAGGCGAAAAACTCTAGCAATCACCTCCATCCAATCCTCTGCTGTCTGGGAATCTGCCTCGCCTTGTAACCTCAGAGGCCTCTACTGCTGGAACTTGTGCATCGGGCTCTGCCAGCGTGCACCGTCCACTAGTACAACTGGTGGCATCTGCTGCCCAACAGGTGGTGGTGGTGCTGGTACACCACCCGAGGGTGCCAACATAGTAAAAAGGGCCCCGAACAGGAGCCTCATCGCTCGGTGGGCCGTCATCGTGTACTATCTCAGAACTCCAACTGACTGTCTGGATGGAGACATCCTGAATAGATGTGACACAGTCAACGATTTATACCTGGTGTTCTGACCTGGTTTGAGCTGACTTTATTACTTTTGGAAACACACACACAATCAATGTTTTCATGCACAAAGTCAGAAATCAAAATTCAGGGTCCTGGTGTACGGATACGTCGGCTGCTGCACCAACACTGGACTCCCTGAACGAAAAACCACACTCGGTACCCTTAACATTATTGCTTAACAGAAGGAAAATATCAAAGTCTTAAGTTCTGCGGTAGAACCGACTCCTCTGATACCAATTTGTCACGACCCGTCCTCAGGGCCCGTGTCATGACTACCCCAAGCCCGCCTTCCATAGGCCAGGGGATGGTGACTAGCACCAAAGGAGTAATTCCCGATACCTGGGAAGACATTGCCTTTATAAAAGTAAACAAACACCACAGAGTACAAGTGGAAGTAATACACTAAGTACAAATGGAAGTACTGAAAACTAAATGGGCCAAAATACAAACCCAATCGAAAGTACAGCTACAACTGAACAAAAGTACAAAAAAAAGACAACAGCTGGAAGAAAGGAATGAGCTCCTGGGTCATCCTCCTCAGATCCTACCTGAAGGGTAGGTACAGATAGTGCAGCTCCTGGATCGTCCACCACGGATCCTACCTAAAGGGTACGTACAGATAGTGCAGCTCCTAGATCATCCACCACGGATCCTACCTGAAGGGTAGGTACAGATAGCCTCCACAACGCTCTTGCCTGTCAACCTCTTCTGAGTATCGTCTCTCCGTGAAGTCCACCTCTAGATACTGACTCGTCGTGAGGTCCACCTCCGGGTACCATCCAGTCTTCGAACACTCGGCCTCCATCAGCACTGCCCGTCGTCTGTAACCAACACAACGAGGTGCGAGCATAGCCCATGAAGGGGTGTGTATAATGATACTCAGTAGGGACCCCGAGACCCTCAAGGTCTATCTAAATCCAACAAGGATAACCACAAATCAGAATCATAATAGATAACCCTTCTTAGGTATAATCCCATACTTATACCAAAGTTATCAAGTAACCCATCTCAATCATGAGGAAACACAAGGGTTATAAAATCAATGGATAAACACTACCTAGGTATATGACCATACATATACCTAGGTTATCAAGTGACCCATCTCAATCATGAGGTAAACACAAAGGTCATAGACTCAGCTCAAATCAGGATTTTCATTATCGAAACTGTAACTACTGAAGAGCCCCATCTCTATCAAGTACAGTGATCTTGTCACGACTCTGAGGTAATGCTCACTAACCTAATACTGCTGAGGTACTCCTCCTGTCGAGTACCGTGGTTCAGCCACCCAAACACAGTAGTGCTTTCCGCCGGGGTCTGCCACCCAAACACAGTAGTGCACCCCACCCCCCCCCCCCTAATAGCCTGCAGAGTTACTCCTTCTGTTGAGTACCGCAGGTCTACACCCAAACATAGTAGTGCTCCATCCTCTATGGGTCTGCACCCAAACATAGTAGTGCTCCTTCCACTGGGCTAGTCGACTCACTCCAAGTCTAGTCGGTCAAGCAGTCGTCAGGTCTTAGAAAGCTACACGGTCTCCGTACTCCGTACGCTCGTCTCCGGGAGGGTCTTCTCTACGAGATATAGGTCGATACTCCAAGTATCATAAGTCCCATGAAGAAGTATCTCAAAGGACCGTATCGTCATAGGGGTCTCAACGTAATTGACGGCGCGTCAATCAGGCGCCCGGTCTGTGAGTTATTAGCCTTTTCGTCCCAGGGGCCCAGTTGGTTTCGTGTGCGAACCAACCCGGCCATATCTCAAATATACCCTGAACTCTCATAGGGTATACGCATAGGGACTGTTTCTCAAAGTGATCACCAATGTCGTTGACGGTTTGTCAAACGGACGTCTGGTCTGAAAGTTATCAGCTTTTCTGTTCTAGGGGCCCGGTTGGATTTCGGGTACAATCCAACCTTTCTATACTCCAACTGCATCCAAATGTCAGGCGAAATATTCCAAAAGTTCTGTATCATCAAGAGGAATCCAACAAAGTCGATGGCACGTCAATCGGACGTCCGGAGCTCAAGATATATGTGTTTCCGCTCCGAGGGCCCGGTTAGTTTCGTGTTCGAACCAACTCGGCCAAACCCAAAGTACTCTGAAACCTTGAGTGTAATATACTGAAATGACCGACTCGATCCAAGGATCACATCGCAGCTAATGGTGCGTCGATCGGAGGTTCGTAGCCCAAGATATAAGAAAAAGATCATAAGAGGTCCGTGAATAGGGGGTTCGAGCCCGGTCCGACCCGGCCCGATACCCCATGGGTCGGCCCGAACCGGGTCGACCCGACCCGGGTCCAGGTCCGGCCCGCATGGGCGTGGCCCGGCTAGGCTGGCGCGGCGCGGCCCGGCCTGGGTGCGGCCTGGCCCGGCGCCCTGGCGCGGCCAGCGCGATCCGCTGGCCAGATGGCTCGGCCGAAACGGCCGAGCGGTTTGGGGGGGAGGGGTTGCCCCCCCTGTTTTGTAACTGCAGCCCCCATGCGGGGGGCCACTGCTGTCCGGCCAGTCGGGGGTTATGAATCCCCAGTTCCTCCTCTGACCGGCCGGCCCGCTACGTCCGGCCGGTTGCTGCACCACGGGACCGGCGCAGGCCGGTCCCCCTGCTCCGACGCCGGCGGCTGGAAGTTGGTCATTGGTCCCTGCTCCGTCGCGGCATAAAGTCGCAGCCTTGGTCCATCCGACGCAGCGCAACAGCGCCGCGCCCCTCTACCGTGGCCCCGCTCTGGCCGCCGTGTTTTCGTGATTCTCTGGCACGGCGCGACGATGTCGCGACCTTGTTCGACTTCAACGGCGCGGTGAGACGGTGCCGCGCATCCTTGATGCATGATCCCACGCGGTGCGACGGCACCGCACCATCTCCGTTCCAAACCACAACAAGGTTAATCAACAGAATCAAGGGAGGATGGTCGGCCGTGTTTGTGCGGTCCGGCCCCCTCCCGTTAATTGATAGCAAGCGGTCCAATTGAAACGAGGAACGACGACGAAAGAATTTCACAAATAAAAACAATAAATCCCCTACCTCGTCGAATTCGTTGAGCGAAGGTTCGTCGCAGAATTTATCGTCGTGGAAGAAGGTGTCGCGGAAGGAGAGGGTCGTTGGCATCGTGGTACATGGCATCGCGTAGTCGATCTCCGAGGATTCGGCGTTCTTCGTCGGATATCGGTGCATTCTTCGCGTTCTTCGCGTTCTTCGTGTTCTTCGCATTCTTCGACGAAGAAGAAGAACTTCAAGACTCCCCTTTTTCTCCCAATCCCCTCTCAACACAACAAGCTCCAACCAAAAATAAAATAAGTGCTTCACTTATTTTATTACTCATGACTTAAGTTTGAAATTCAAAAATTGAATTAAACCACTTAATTAATTAAGTGAGTTGGCATGATTTAAGAAGTGAGAGAGGAGGTGAGTGGTCTCACATAAAAGGGGGCTTAAGGAGTTAAGGAATATGAGAGGTCACCCACTTAATGGGGGAGTTAGAGTAGGTTTAAGGAATGTGAAGGGGTGGGGTTCGTGTGGGCCCCACCTCACATTTAACCTCACTTAGGTAGTTAGGTTCACCCAACCTCCATCCTTAGGTTTTAACCACTTTTAAGAAATAAAATTAGTTGCACAAATTTATTTCTCGGAAGTCTTTATCCACAAAACTAAAAAACTCTTCCCGAGAAAACGCAACTCTGGAAAAGGTATTTTTACGCAATCACTGGCGCTGCGGTTTCATCGGTGCCCTCGGATTTCAATTCCGAGCACCGGATCAAAAGTTAGAGAAACCCGCTCTTTCGTTCACTGAACATACCCGAGCTAAACTTCGGAAAATTATTTCGGGCCTCGGAATCAGGTGCCGTCAGAAACTACATTCTTTTAAAATCCCAAATAAAATTAAGAAAAAATTTCCCTTGAATTTTACGAGTCTTTAATATTTGGGTATGTATTAGCTCAAAAAATAGTTTTTGATGTGTGAAGTGGGGTGGGGATAGGGAGTGGTTTTTTATAAGTGGGGGAGGGGATACACATGGAATTATTGAAATGAATAAATATTAACCACATTCCTCACATTAAAAAAGGCTTCAAAATAGGTCATTATCAACCCTTATAGGTGATAAGGTCTAAATATGTTTATATAATTGGATTTCTAAAATTCTTTATGGAATTTCACCACTTATCTATTTATGTTAACCCCTAGGTAATCCCATTTTAACAATCAGTGTGGTAACTAATTTTTACTATTTTTACAACTAATTTTGACCAAAAAAGTTTAAATTAATATATAATATTAAATATTCTCATTCCAAATATGCAATAAATTTTTTCAAAATTTCATTTATATAATTTGTAAATTTTTAATTTATAATTAAACCCATAGACACGATGAAAAACATGTTTTCCAAAGGGAATATTTTCCAAAGTTTAAAAAGTTTTTTCAAAAACATTCATCATTAAATTCATTAAAATGAAAAATATTGGATTAATTATAATATAATTCAGATAATTTTAATTTTTAATCCTTTTTAAATTAAGATTTAACCTTTTAAATTCTTCAAATGAAAATGCGGTTTTCAATAAAATTATACTATTCATCAAAAAAAATTATAAAAATGCCAAATATTTACCCTAATATAATTTTTACATGTTAATTCCAAAATTCAAGTTCATGTTTGAAAATAAATTTTCTAAAAGTTCGAAAATTAATTTTATTATTTTTTCACAAAATGCAGTACAAATCATATTTTGAGAACAAAAGTATTTTTCGAAGCATTGGAAGACATTACTTAAAATTAAGTAATTCTTTATCAAATTGATTTATTTATATAAAACCATTTCAAAAATATTTAAATTTTTTATTACTATTGTTCCCTTTATGTTTAACATATAGGTCATAATAGTCTTTTTTTAAAATAATAATATTAATATTATAACATGCAATTTCAAGTTTTTTATTAAAAGTAAATATTATACTGTGAAAGTTTATATTTCAATTAAATTATAGAAATAATAATATTACACTAATAGTAATAAACTGTATTTATTTCATCCTTCTCTTTTAAAATTTATATATTATCATATAATCCTTCTTCGTGTGATTATTTTCTAGATTATTATTGAGTTATGATTAATTTCATTCATCTAAATAGAGGAGTCTAAAGAATATTAAATAAAAAATTTCATAGTATAAAATAAGAAGAATAAATAGATCCCATATCTCTTGTAATCTTCATATGATTCCAAATCAAAATAGAGGAGAGACGGGGTAATGCATGAGGGATATAAAATATAAAATAAGAATCATACAATTTCAAAAAAGTATTTCAGTTCTTGGAAGGTGTGGTTTGAGTCACCCAAACTTGATAGAAACAAATCGAGACTTAATAGAGAAATATAGTATTTTAAAATATGCAGATACAATGATATTTAATCCCTATTAAATTTACAATTCAAATTTAAGTTTTCGATTTAATTCCCCTAATATCCCATTAAAAACTTCTAAAAATTAAGGGAAGAAAAAATATTACATTCAAAACTCTTAAAATATTAAAAAAACATTGATTTCCACTTTAATTCCCATAAATTTACATAAAAATTCATTGAAGAAGTGTATGGGAATAGAAAACTGAGATTTGGATGAAACAATACTACCTATACATGACACACTAGCACTATTTAAGGGTGACATGGTTTTACCCTTACGTGGATGATTACCCTTATGCACGTATAATAAAATCACTATTACCCTTATGTTAAACTCTGTATACCCTTACGTGAGATGAGAGAACTCATTTGAACCCTATATAGATGAAAAAACACCCATACATGAGGTACACATTACCCTTACACAATAATTGAAAATGTGTGTCACAGACCGAATCTAGTAACCATCAAAATTGGCACCCAACCCAGCCCGCAACAAGTCCCTAAGGGCGTTCGCGATCCCCACGGGCTTGAACAAGTTCCCGGGTATCATAAAATAAAGTTTGGGAATGATTTACCTGATTTTATAAACATTAAACAACAAGAAAACTCAATAAAACAAATATGGATTTTTCAACTAAAAATGCCTTTTACAAAAAATTCAGAACTGAATTACATAAGTTAAAACTATGTTTAAAGACCATTAAAAAGTTACAAAACCAAATAAGTACATCCCAAAAACCTCTACATGGAAAGAGGCACCACCCTCAAGCCATCTCCACAACACCACATCATGAACGACCTGTAAAAACCCAAACTGTTGGCAAAAAAGTTGTACCCAAACCTGCGACAAAAAAATAACCAAGTCTACTTACACCCAAAGGTTTAATTAGGGTGTGATCCAAATCCCAGTAGGATAAAACCACTAATATATTCCATGTGATAAACATTCAAAGACAAAAATCATGCAAGTTTTCAAAAATATGTAATTTCTAGTTATAATTTCTAAAAGATGCAACTTAAAAATCAGTTTTAAAGTGGGTTAATTTAAAGAATCAACACTTTTAAAATAAATTTCAAATCTACTTATTTTTTCATCCAAATATACCATGTGCCGATGGTAAGTATAAAGGATCTAATGAGCACAAGCAATAGGAAATAACCCTTAAGCACTAGCTAGTTGTGGGTCTCAGGTACCTCGTATCTCAGTGAGAGTAACCATCACAAATATTCATTCTCATGCACGATCCACTAGTAGGGAACATACCCATAACCTAATGGTTATTAATCATCCTCATCATAGTTTAGTTGGAGTTTTAAGAATCAATCTTTCTAAGTGAAACTGAGGCCAAACTTCACAGATTAAATAACATACTAGTACACGTCCACCCACCTAGATACCTGGGTTTTACCCTTGTTCTCAAACAAGTTCACCAAGTCAAGAAATATAATTTTCACATGAAAATGTCATTTACACATCAAAAATTATCCAAACAGCCCACATGTATTATACAAAAGTCACAAAAGTCCTCTTTTCATTCAAATTTATTTTGAAATCAGACTCACACCAAAATAGCCCACAACACTTTCCACATTTCTTTAACATTTTCACAAATCCATTAAACAATTTTATAAAACCATTCCAATATATTCCAACTCACATAACATCCCACTCACATGTTACATAATACTCTTTTCATAACCAAAATCCATTTTTCACATCACACTCACACAAAACATCCCACATCACTTTCATATCTCTTACACACTTTAGTAAGTCCTTCAATCATTTTTATAAAACATTTCAAAGATAACACACATCACAAAATGTCCCCTTTCACATTTAAAATGTACCATTTCAAAATATACACACTCCAAAAAAGTTTACCAATATGGTTTCACCTCTTAAATGAATCATTAAATCATTCAAATCTTTCATAAAAAAATTCTAAAGAGTATACCCAAACATTGCTCATAAAACCCATTTCAAAACCATATTTCAAGGGAAAAACCCCACAAAAACAATACCAAAGTATAATTGGAATCCCTATAGACATCTATAAAACCACCTTCAAGTTTTATAAAATCACATTGAATAATACCACGAAAGATACAAATGAAAACACCCATTTTCATAAAATGTTCTCAAGATGTATAACAAAGTTTTACACACCAAAACTACTTCAAAAACCCCATTCTAAGACCCACATGACACTAAGGAATTAAATAAACATAATTTTCAGCCACTTTCAACAACTAATAAATCATTTTCTTATTTTATAAAACTACCACAAAAGATACCACATGTGTTACATTCGAAAAGTTTACAACTTCAACAAAAATGAAATTATAAAATTAAATGCTTAACCAAATCCATCAAAAACAGTTTTCGCACCACACACAACATATGGGGAACATGAAAAACTAGTAAAACAATAAAACTAACTCATCATGTAATGGTTATCCATGTAATCACCTACCTTTTGAGTCAAAATCCTCAAAGCATGGTGAAAAAAATCAAGCGCACCACCAACGCACCACAAGGAAGTGAAAAGAAACCTAAAATATCAAGATTAAATTAAAAATAAACCATACCAAACCCTAGGTTCGAACCCTAACTTCTGTACACTTTGGAACATCATGAAAGAGGGATTAAACCCATAAGAAATGGAAGAAATTGAAGGGAGGAACACTTACTTGACGAAATCTTGGAGAAATCTCCCTAACTCCACCAGTATCTGAATTTTTAAATAGACAAACATTCAAGGTAGGTTTGAACAAGGATGAGGAGATCATGTATGAACTAGAATGGGGAAAATAGTGAGAAATTAAGGAGTTATTAAGAAATTAATTTACCTCTTCAAATATGGAATATTTGATACATCAAGAGAAGTTTCTCCTAATTTCCTCAAGCAAATGGTCTCCAAAGAGGGGGAGGAGAGCATGGGAGCGAACCTTGGGTAAGTGGTCTCGGGTGAGAGTTTCAATCACTGAAACACTTAAAATTGAAGGAGATATTAAATAATTAAAAAATATTTTTAATGAAGGAAATGGGCTTTCAGGCTGGCCCAACACCTTAAATAAAAACCCAAATACACAATGATTATAGATTTATGAAGGCTCCAAATTGGCATGGTGGTGTTAATAGGTAAGGTGAGGCCATATATGAATTGTAATGGATGAAATTTTTTGAAAAATAGAGTATTTATAAAAGAAAAAAAATTGGTTTTTAAATTTGAAAATGGGCTCACAGTTTGGCCCAAATTTTCAAAACCCACCATTTCCACCAAATGAATGGTAAACCCCCAAAACAAATTAGGAATGGAAATTAAATGAAAAATGACTTTAAAATAAGTCATGTATGTGAAAATGTGGGATGACCCTTACATGAATCCACCCTCATTAAAATACCCTTACACAACCTTAGAAAAATAACTTTTACCCTTATGCCACTCTAAACTTACCCTTACGTAGCTGTGGAGGTACCTTTAAGAAGTATATAGAGGATTTATCATACCTTTATACAGAGATTTAAAACCCTGACATACCCTAATTCATCATTTAGAAAACAATTTTTACCCTTACACAGTGTTATGGACATGCATAAGGGTAAAAATAACTTTAAAAATATTTCATTTCCACTTACATAAACTTATAAATAACCATGATAAGAATTTATTATTATTTTTAAAACCCAAAAAACACTCCTAAAATATTATAATCACATTAAAAACTTCCAAATTAATTTATAAATCAATTTTTAAAAAATTTAAATTAACTCCATAATTTTCAAATACATTTAAAAACTACTCCTTAAAATATGAATAAAATTTTCAAACTATTAGACACCTCAAAATTATAATGGAAGGCTCGAGAATATTCCCGGATTTTATATTAGATACCTATCAAATAATTATCATCCTCATTAATTAAATCAAAACCAGGAAAGATGGATAAAGGATGGGGGGTAAATCAACCACTCCATGAGATACCTCTCAAGTATATCACTATATTTAGAACATAGCAACCAATCCATAGGAATAAATTGAATAACCATGTAAAATCTTTAAATCACTCTCAAAATAATTCCTAGGGTTGGATACCTCTAAAACATGATCAAGTCCATTAACAAAAGATTACATCAAGAAGTAGAATCAATCTCATATATAAATATGGTATTAGATACTTCATACCTTTAAAACAAATCATTTAACAACTTGTGATACTGAGTGTGTATCTATGTATTTTGTTCCCAATTAAGGTTACATAATCATAACAAGGGCCATAGATAAAACCATAACAAACTTAAAAATAAATTCATAATAATCAAATAACCATTAAAAAAACTATATAAGGAAACACCTTCAGAAACAATCACTTCATATTGATTTAAATAATTAGCATGGACCTTCAAGTTGGAGAAAACATTATTATATATAGTACTTTAATAACTTTACATAGGGATTCCATAAAATGAAGATTTATATATGATTAATTCTCATTTATCATACTAGTAAATTTAGTTCATAACATTTTGAACTTATCATGATTACATGTCAGGAACAAAGTATATTATCATGCTTTCAAAAAAATTAATTAAAAAATTATATATGCTACTCATAAACTTTCATTAATTCCTAATAGTTAATGAGTTCAAAACAAAAACATTTTTACAAATTATTTTTTACTTGATAAACATATATCATACCATTTCAAATTAAAACTTGTTAAATTTCAAAATCATGTTGATACAAAATTTCACCCAAATTCTTTCGTTCAAAATCTAGAATGTTAGGAAACCATCAAATGAAAACTTTTTTAATCCTTATTCATAGTAAGGTATTTATCAATGTCCTCTTTGTGAAAAAAACTTCCACTAAATTTTGAAAAAATTATTTTAAAATAAATGCAATTTCATGGAAGAAATTAAATTTTTTATTTGAAAAAACATTTTACCACAAAAATTAATTTTTCAAAATGGGTCTCACAAAATATTATTACACAACATAAATAAAACTACCAAGGTTGAGTTAATAAAAGTAAGTTTACCATTTCCAAAAACATTTTATTACTAATTAAACAAATCAACTAGTCCATGAATTAATATATCTAATTCTTAATGCATTACAAATTTAAAATAATCCACCAACCACTATAATTAGAACTCAAACATATTTCTTGTAAAGCTAATTGATAATTTTGAGAAATTTAAAACATTCTAATCATGATGTCAAGAATTCCATATTTAACATGATTTCATAAAATTATTTTTTATTTTACTAACAAAACTCTACCATGCTTGTTACCAAGCTAATATCAATACACATAAATTCAAAATTGGAGAACCTAATTTAATATATTACATGAATCATAAAAAAATAAAAGAGTTTTGAATAATCCACTTTATTAATATATAAAAAAATTCTCTAGTTTGTTAAAAAAAATTATTTACCAGGAGCACATTCATGAAAAAAACTATAAAGGATTTAACATTCTAATTTAGATTTACCACACGTGAATTCCATTACATTCAATATTTTTAAATTATCACTAAATAAAATTACTTAAACAAAACAAGTACCTAGATCAACATAACTAGAGCTATTTCAAGCATAAAAATCAAATGAACCCATCAACCGCATTATGATATTGTCCTCTTTGAGTAGCACTGACTCACATGTATGGTTTTAAAATGTATCATGAAAAATACCACGTCATGATGGGTGTAATGTCCCTCTATTCATATGATCGAGGCCATAAAACATGTTACCAATATTAGAGAAATCTATTCTATGGATTTAAACACACAAGGCCACAACCAAAACATAAAAAAAGTAACATGCACAACCCACAACATACAAGAATTTAATTCATGGCATAGGAAGAAATTAATCAAACACTAGAAAGAAAATAAATTAAAGAAAACCATAAAATATTATATTTCCATGAAATAAGGCCTATATCATCTGGTCTAAGTGAATAGTATGTTGATTAAACCAAGGAAGATATATAAGAACCCCTTCCCCCAAAACAATTCTCCACCACATATGTCTTGATAGAATAGAATATGATGCACATTATGATATCAACCCCTACCTCGGACCATATTTTAACATCATTGATCCCTATGAGAGAGTTATAAAATTATAGGAATAGGTTTATAGAAACCCTTTCCCTATAACATATCTCCATATCAACCCTAATATTTAGGAATGAGTTATACATATAGGCTATGAAGTAAATTATGTGTGGGTTAGAAACTAAAGTTTAAAGTGGTGGAAACAATCATAGATCAAGGAATTAATAGGTGGGTTTCAAATGAACAAATGAGATTTTACTACATTCATTTCAAAGTTCTAGGAGTTGAATAATGATGATAATACTAGTCATTCAATTAAAGGGGATAATAATTGAAATGTTTCAGGACCAATACAGAAATTCAAATGTATCACCATATATCAAGATAAAAACTCATAAATCCCATAATGTGGAGAGAAAATAACTGGAAAAATCTCCCTTTGTAGTCGATGAAAGAAACTCAACCTAAAAAATGATATCAGAACATCCCCATATAAAACAAACAACTCCTCACAAACCTTGATGAATAAGATCCATCTTTATTGTGTTTCCCTACACATCATCATCATGACCAACAAAACCTACTTCTTAATATAATAATTATTCAAACCGAAGGCTGTCACCACATCCACCAACAAAAACTTTATCCCAAGATCCTAATGAAGCCCTCAAACTTATGAAAAATTTGGAACTGGAATTTTTGGAGTGTCCTTATTCAAGATTATTTTATCTTCATACTCTACTCTATGATAATTTTATGACATGTATTTTTGAATATATTTAGCATGAAACTTATGGGGATGTTAATCTAGAGAAATTCCTACAAAATAAAAAAAATCAGATACTCCTAACCTTGGACACATATTTTTTAAGCTAATTAATTAATTTATTTTTAAAATATTCCCATTATCTACCCATTCCAAACACAGGTGCATACAAGAACTATGCATGACCCTTTCCAAGGTATCCACCATGTAAGCAGCATCACTTCACTTAGCATGTCCAATAAACTTGAAGTCCATTTCATCATATCATAGGGGAACCAAAAATCTTATGTCCTAGTTGGCCTCCCTTGTTTATAGTACTTAAATATACCAAATAATATTGTTTCACTACCAACCCATGCATTCATACCAGTTCGTAACTCCAAACCTCATCTTATCTCTCAACCATCACCTTTGATACCACTCTGTCACAACCCCTCCCTCAAAGGGTACACCTCATGGACTGGAAATAAAGAAAGAGAGATAATGATTCTTGAAGCCCACCTACAATAGAACATAGGTTTACAATAAGAATTTAGGGTGTTAATCACACACATGGAGGAATTACCCTCATAATTATTTGAGAAGTAAGAGATGAGATGAGATCAACCACCAAAAAACTCCTTATAATAAAAAATGAATAAGAAATATTAATACATGATGTAATGACATAGAACTAGAAAACTGAAGAAATAAAATATATTAAAGAGATAATCATTTTAAGTAACCATGAAGTTCCTACATATCCTAAAAAACTCATCTAACTATTAATTTCCAGCTTGATCACCAATTATATCTTACTATCCTAAAAATATTTTATATATATGTAGGGTTAGTAACATATATAATCAATAGGATCATCCCTAAAATCTCTCATGAAAAATTTGAAAGAATCATAATAAATATCGTGGTGTAAACAAATGAAACTAACTCATCACCTGAATAGGTTTACTTACCACGACCCGAACCAACAAGTCTTGAGTTTCAACTACCCCATGACCGCCTCCATAGGCCAAGGTTGGGCGGCAAACACAAAAATATATAACTAATTTGGGAGGCCTTTCCCTAAGTATTTTTATGCACACACATAACCATTTTCATGAATAATTGTAGAGGAATAATAAAATATGAAACATCTAGAGAAAAACCATTCATGTAACAACCTCTAGGGTATACAAGAGTACAATAGCGTAAACTAAAAATAAAAATGGGGTAAACATGCCCAACATTAAATATAACGACCCTTATCTTTATTTCACACTTAAACATGACTTATTATATAAAAATGTACTTAATAAAACCCATAAGATTGAGAGTTATAGTGTCTTTGAGGCTTAAGAACATCACATGACAACTTAATACATAAAATACAACATCTTTATTGAAAACTTATTTTATATGACCACAATATTCCTTCTTACTTAGAATTGTATGGGATAACCTGAGGACATGCATAAGAAAATGGTGATCTATAAAGCCCAGTAAGGGATTAAATAAGGCATAACATGAAAAATAAATTATATTTTAGGTAATAGGAATATCAGTGGAGAATAAGATAAATATGAACATAAAGTCATGATAAAACATGATTATCATAACATAGAAATATAACAACAACTTAAAACACTACATCATTAACATAAAGGAATTAGGTAAACCCCTATCCCAAAATGATGGGAAAATGTCCTGTAAAGGAATCAGTTAAACCCATATCCCAACATGATTTATCATGATATTAAATATTACCCAATTCATTGGAGTGCTATCAAGGCGGACCCTTCATGAACATTTTAATCTCATGTGTAAGTGTGCTACATAGATCATATAACATGGATTCATTCAACATAATATATTATTCCATGATAAAGGAATGTGAAATAAATACATGAAATTATATAATAAATAAGTATATGTGCATAAAGGTGAATATCCTTGATAGATAAATGGGCATGGTATTCACTACATGATGATTTTAGCATGGAAAATCGCGGTGCAATTTCGGCAGCATAACATTATCACATGGGGATTTATAAAATGGTTTGATGAGAGATTAAGGGGTATATAATCATTTATAAATGAAATGGGTAGTAAGGGGGTCATGTATAATAATATCACAACATATTAATTGTAATTTGAGATGCATAATATAAGAGAAATGCTTGAATGGAAATGAGGAGAGAGAAATCCCTCACGGAATTATGGCATGGTAACGGGTGTACATGGGAGGAATTAATGAGAGTGAAAGGGGTATATAATCATTAAAACATAATAAGGAAATTAAGTGGGAGGTTATAAAACATACCTCATCATTATTAATTGAAAAATAAAATGGTATAACAATATAAGGAAACTTTGGACAAAAATGTGAAAGAAAGGTAAGTGAGGATCCCTTACTTGGATATGTGATTCCAAAGTCTTAGTAGAGGATTATTGGGATCTTGGGGTGACTTGAGAGGACTCTATGGAGTGTAGAGAAGAGTGAGTAAGAGCTTAAGGGAGTTTTACTAAAAGGGAATGTGTGATTGGGTAGGTTTATATAGGAAAGGTGGGGAAATTATTTATTATTTTTGGTTTTGGACCCTACACACTAAAATATTCAAAACCACAAACCAATACAAGGTTTTTTCCCATGGTTTCTAGAAAAGGGGAGTGTAAAACATTATTTTATATGTACAAGGTCTGAATTCATTAAAATATTATCCTTTCTTATGTGGATGTGAGTCACACCCTCAAAGAAATGAATTTAAAATCTTAAAACATATTATACATTTTGGAGAATTCACTAAGGCATTATAAATTAAGTCAAATAAATCAAAAATCACATTATTTAAAATTTAAAACATATATTTGGTCGAATATCCATTTTATGGTATTTATTAAATCACTATTGGGTCATTATGATGTCATAAAACACACTATATATTTATATATTATTTAATTTTTACCCAAAAAATCGATTGTCTCAGAAAATTATGAAGAATTCACCATTGAATAATTTTTATGTACTAATTCAAAAAATAATATTAATTTTTTCTAAATAATTTTTTAAATATCTTAATTTTCACTTTTAAAATGAGAACAAACATTTATTGAAAATTGATGGGTTTTGAAAAAAAATAGTTTTTAAACCTTAATAAAAATTACAATTGACTTCATAAAAATTATATACTCATTTATTATTAATAAAAGTAATTTGATAATAATATTTTATTAAAATATTAATTATTTCAAAAATTCATTAACTCCTTAAAATAAATTATTTAAAAAAATACACTTTCTATTTTATCGTATAAAAATATAACTCTTATCAAACTGATTTCATAATCAATTGTAGATAAGGAATTAATAAAATCATCATTTATACGAATTTTTTATATAATATTATTAAAAAAACCTTAATGTATATATTTCTCAAAAGTACTCTTTTTACCCAAAAAATCAATTTACCACATTCGTCATTTTTTAAGAAAGACTATTCCCATAAAGTAATTGAAGGAATAAGACTTTTGTTTATAAAAAATGGATTACACAATAATTAACTAATACCTTATTACATAGCCTCTTATAACACCTGCATAAGACCTAAGGTTAAGGTGTGTGATGGTGATAGACTCTTCGGGCAGCTCGGATAACATCGCATGGGTGGTAATCTTTATTAACATGAAATTCTCTCATATGTGATGTTGTTCAAGCATAACGTGTTGAAGCTCGGCTTAGGCATGGTCAGGAGAGAATCCTAGTGATGCTACCTCCTTTCTGAGCTCTGAAAAATGAGCTTCATACTGCCTAAGTCTACTGGATGAGGTTATCCTCTCCTTTTTCTATGTCCAAAGGATTTATTAAAACCTTATATTTATATTAGTTGTGTGATCACTATTCAATGGATATATAATCAATGGTAATGATACTTAACGGTCATTTAAACCCAATTGGATATAATAAAACAAAATGATTCCATGTTTTTCTATATCCATAAGAAATTAAAAGAAACGTAATTCTATTTATAAATGTTCGGGTCCTTACAACCTTCCACCCTTAAGAAATTTCACCCTAAAAATTTCCTTTTCCCACAAAAAAAACATATGAGGGTAACTCTGCCTCATCACTTCATCTAGTTCCCATGTTTCTTCTTCAAACTTTTGGTTTCTTCACAACACTTTGATGAGGGGTATTGTCTTATTTAGTAGAAATTTTTTCCTATTATCTAATATCTTCACTAGATTATCTTCATAGGAGACGTTATTCTCCAATGGTATCACCAATAGATTGAGTACATGTGATTCCCCTGGTATATACTTCCTTAAGAGTGATACATGGAACACATCATGTACTTGATACAGGTTCGGTCGGAGTGCTAGTTGATAGGCCACTACTCTAATGTGATCAAGGATCTCAAAAGGGATGATGTACCTTTTACTAAACTTTCCCTTCTTCCCAAATCTCACCACTCTCTTCTATTGAGATATGCAGAGGAAACCCATATCTCCAACATTAAACTCTAGGTCTCATCGACGGCTGTCAACATATCTCTTTTGTCAATTCTGAGTAATTTTGATGTGCTACTGGATAGTCTTAACCTTCTCCACCATTTCTTCGACCATTTTTGGACCTAAAATTTTTTTCTCCTCAAATTCATACCAACATGTTGGTGTTCTACACCTCTTCCCATAAATGGATTCATAAGGATCCATTTGGATGCATTAGTGGAAATTGTTGTTGTAGGAGAACTCAACTAGAGAAATATTTTTATCCCATTCTCCTTTGAAGTCTATTGATATTGATCTCAACATGTCCTCAAGTTTTTGGATATTCCACACATATTTTCCATCAATTTGAGGATGATAATATGTACTTAAGTTTATCTCAGTATTCAGAGCGTGTTGGAGACTCTTCCAGAACATAGAGGTGAATCTTGGATCTCAATCAGATATAATCAATAGTGGCACACCATGCATCCTTACAACTTCTCTGATTTATATATATTACAGTTGATCCAATTAGAAATCATCTCGAATCAAAATGAAGTGTGCATTCATTATAAGACGATCCACCACAACCTAGATTGCATTGTTTCCTTTGGATGTATTCAGAAGTCTGGTAACAAATTCCATGGTGATGTTCTCCCATTTCAATGTTGGTATGGGTAATGGTTGCATCATCCCCTTAGACTTATTCCTCTCAGCCTTCACTTGATGACATACCAAGCACTTTGATGTATATTCAGAGATCTCCTTCTTCATCTTATCCCACCAATAATTCCCTTAGATATCCTGATACATCATTGTGTTTCCTAGGTGAATGGAGAAATTCAAACTATGTGCATCATACAAAAGTTATTTCTTTAACTCTAGATTTTATGGAACACATAGTATTTACCCAAATCTCATAATTCCTTCTTCATTAACATTGAGCTTATACGATTTAAATTTTCTGGTAGTTTCTACTTTCTTCAGAATTACAACATCATCTCTTTGAGCATCAGTTAACCTTCTCAAAAGAGACAGTTGTGTAATAATTTATAAAAGGATTGATGATGTTCCCTTCTTTATGATTCCCACATCCATCTTCATTAAATCTAAGAAAATTGTATCCTTTTCAATTATCATCAATGATATAATTGTTGGGTCCTTTCTACTTAGAGCATCCACCATCTTGTTCACTTTCCCAGGGTGGTAATGGATTGAGCAATCGTAATCCTTGATGAGCTCTAACCATTTTCATTGGTGCAAGTTCATCTCTTTCTATGAGAATATATATTTGAGACTTTTTTTATCTGTATATATTTCACACTTTTCCCTAAAGAGATAATTCCACTATATTTTCAACACAAATATCACTGATTCCAACTCAAGATCATGGGTTTGATAGTTTTCCTCATGAATTTTCAACTGCCTTGAGGCTTATGAAATGACTTTGTCATTATGCATCAACACACAACCCATTCCCTTCTTTGAAGCATCACTGAAGATTACAAAAATCTCCCCACTTGTGGACAGTGTGAGCACAGGGGTAGTGATAAGCCTCTTCTTCAACTCCAAGAATCTTTCTTCACATTCATCATTCCAAGAAAACTTGACTCCCTTCCAATTTATCTTCGTAAGAGGGTTTGAAAATCATAAGAAATTTATCACAAATCGGTGCAAATATCTAGCTAACCCCACGAAGCTGTGGATATCCATCATAGATGTTGGACTCGTCCATCCCTAATTTTTTTTGGAAGTATCCATAGTTACCACATTGCTTGTGATGATATGCCCCAATAATGATACTTCCTTAAACCAGAACCCACACTTGTTGTGATTTTCATAGAGCTTCTCCTTTAGCAAGGTCTCTAGAATAGTGTTTAGATGATCCTCTTTCTCCTTCTTGGTTTTAGATTATATTAGAATATAATCTATAAATAATACCATAAATTCGTCAAGGTAATCTCTAAAGACTCTATTCATCAAGTCCATTAAGATTTCTGGAGCATTAGTGAGTCCTAAAGTCATTACTATGAATTCATAGTGCCCATACCTTGTACGAAAAGAAGTCTAGCAGATATCCTCCTTATTCTCCCTTACTTAGTAATATCCCGACCACAAATCCACCTTGGAGAAGTATTGTTCTCCACGTAGTTGATCGAACGAGTCATCGATTCATGGAAAAACATACTTGTTCTTTATCTTGATTTTGTTGAGCTCGTAATAATCAATACAAAGTCACATTGACCCATCATTCTTTTTGATGAAGAGGACTGGTGCAACCCATGGTGAAGCCCTTGGGCGTATAAACCATTTATCTAGATTCTTCTATTTTTGTTTATTTATCTTCTCAAGCTCTACAATATCCATTCTATATAGATTCTTGTATATTGGAAATTCCCCAGGTATAAGATCAATCAATAATAAAATATCTCTTTTAGGAGGAAGAATAGACAATTCCTCAGGAAACACATCAGCAAATTCCCTCACAATAAGCATGTCTTAGAGAATGGTTCCTTCCTTATAATCAATCATCTAAGAAAGATAAACTTGCTCATAGGGAAGTAATATCCATGCTTGAGATGATGGTTCTAAAGAAGATTCACCCTCCTCCTTGTACTTATACATAATCAGGGTCGATTCACCATATATAGAGTGATTCCCCTCTCACAGAAATTTATGTTGGCTCTATATAGGTAAATCCAATCCATGAAAAGAATTGAATCAAATTCCACCAAGGGAAGTATGGTGAGTTTCACTAGGAATTTCAATCCAAAAACTGTGAAAGGGGAGGAGTTATATTCATGGGAAGCAATAATTTCCCCATTTTCTGTTTTCACTGACATCTCTACTTCCATTATTTGTGGTGATGTTTGTATTATTCTACTAAACTTTCGGGATATAAAAAATGTGTATTACTAGAATCAAAAAGTATGTCTTCTATTCTTGAATGAATAACTAGCATACATGTCACCACTTCATTTGTTGGGATTCACATTGGTGGTAGTGATGGAAAAAAGCTTTCCCTTTCTACCTTGGAGGTTGTTGTCTGCCTTTGAAAACCCTTGGATTAGGGAAATGGTTCACAAAGTGCCCTGGCTATTTGCAGTTGTAGCAATGAAAAATGCATTAAGTATCAAATGGAGCATTCCTTTCCTATGTCGCAGCATTGGGTTTTTATTGTTGGAAATCTCTGGCTTGGTGACCTTCCTTCATGCATCTAAATCATTTCCTATCCCCCTTCAAGAAATTTTCAGGGTGCTTCTTTCCACACCTTTGGCAACTAGAATGCTGTAATTTCTTAACACTACTGTATTTATCCATCAGACCACCAGAATTAAAGTCCACTTTCCTCTTCTTATCCCCACGATACCCCTAATCTTTGATGATCTCCATCTCAACTTTAAGGGAACATAGGACAATATCCTCATAGCTGTCAAAGTCATGGATCGACAGGGCTTTATGTAGGCTATGTTTTATCCCACCAAATAATCTATCAACCTTGAATTTGGGGGTAAAAACAAAACTAGAGGCGTATCGTGAAATTCTAGTGAAGTTTTCCTCGTACGCCCCCAACAGATTCTTCATGCTTCATATTTTTTCTTAATGTCCACCATTTATCAGCTTCACCCTCCATATGATAAGAAGCCAGAAGAATATTCCCTTTTTCAGAACATTGAAGGATGGAGAAGATCTTCTCAGTGGAGTTGATCCATTGCTCAGCGATTGAGGGATCGGACGATCCATTGAAAGTATAAAGACTTTGTCTCATGAAGCTCTCAATTGTGACTTGTTCTTTCTTAGGGGGTGGAAGTTCCTATTGACCCATGTTTCTATTCAAAACTTAACTAATAGATTATCATGACAAATTTTGGGATTCCCTCTTCCATTGGATTGGGCATCTTATTAAAACAGTCATCACATTGATCTTCGCATCGGTTGTTAGTATGAGTCCTCCAATTACTATCCATTATCTAGAATTAAAGGAAAATTAGGGGTATGTATTTTAAACTATTAAACACATAAAGGGTAATACAATGACAAAAAGGGATAACTTATAAATTAAATTTATTTCCTTAACTTGTGAATTTTTAGGATTCAATCTAAGTTATCCTTGACCTATTTTCTAATATATATTCTTAGGGGATTTTTTTTGTTCCCTTACTAATGGTTCATATTAAGATTATGAATTTACCAAAGAATATCCCTCAGGAGTATCGAACCAAGATTTTAGCAAGGCTCGTTGTTGTGTGCCAGTTCTTGTTCGAGTCTAGCTCAAAGCAGTGTTTTTGGGTTTTACCCCTAGATACATCTGCCCCATAGCCATGTCTACTTGTTCGTATCTAGACGGGGATGTATTTCCTTGATAAAACACTTACTCTATACTCACAAAAATTTAGGTATTATCTTCTTATACTTATTCTTATCCCTAATCCTTTCACTAGGGTTTTCTAATCTTAATCCCAAAAATAACTAAACCTACCCTTTGATACCAACTATAACAAAAATGCTCTTTATTTCACACTTAAACATGATTTATTACATATACTTTCACTTAATAAAACCCATAAGATTGATAGGTATAGTGTCTTTGGGTATTAGGAACCTTACATGATAACTTAATACATAAAATACAATATCTTTATTGAAAAATTCTTTTACATTACCACAACATTCCTTCGTACTTAGCATGGTATGGGATAACCTGAGGACATACATAAGAAAAGGGTGAGCTATTAAAACTAGTAAGGGAGTAAATAAGGAATAAAATGAAGAATAAAATACATTTTAGGAAATATTCATATCAATGGATCACAAGAGAAACATGGACATAAAGGCGTGATATTGCATGATTATCATAACATGGAAATGTGGCAACAACTTAAAACATTGCATCAAAAACATAAAGGAATCATGTAAAATCCTATCCCAACATGATGTAAAAAATTTATATAAAGGAATTAGTTAAACATCTATCCCAACATGACATATCATGATATTAAACATTACCCAATTCATTGGAGCACTATTAGGGTGCACCCTTCATGAACATTTTAATCTCATGCTTAAGTGTGCCACATATATCATATAACATGGATTCATTCAACATCATCATTTATTCCATGATAAATGAATGTGAGATACATACATGAAATTATATAATAAATAATTATATGTCCATAAAGTTGAATACCCTTGATAGATAAATGGGCATTGTATTCACTACACGATGATTTTGGCATGGAAAATCACGGTGCAATTTTGGCAGCATAACGACATCACATGGGGATTCATAAAATAGGTTGATGAGAGAGAAAGGGGTATATCATCATTTATAAATGAAATGGGTAGTAATAATATCATGTATCATAATATCCCAACATATGAAATGGAATTTTAGATTCATAATAAAAGATAAATGCTTGAATGGAAATGAAGAGAAAGAAATCCCTTGCGGAATTTCGGCTTGGTAACAGGTGTACATTGGAGGGATTAATGAGAGTTAAAGTTGTATATCATCATTAAAACATAATAATGGTAGTATGTGGGATGTTCGAAAACATACCCCGTCATTTTTAATTGAAAAATAATAGGGTATAACAATATAAGGAATCTTTGGGCAAAATGAGAAAGGAAGGTAAGTGAGGATCTCTTACTTGGATGTGTGATCCCAACGTCTTGGGAGAGGCTTAATGGGAGTTTGGGGGAGCCTTAGGAGTAATCTAAGGAGTGGATATCAGAGTGAGGATGAGATTCAAGGAGTTTGAGTGAAGGGGAATGGGTTCTTGGGTGGGTTTATATAGGAAAGGTGGGGGAATTCTTTATTATTTTGGTTTTGGACCCTACACACTAAAATATTCAAAACCAAAAACCAACCCATGGTTTTTTCCCATGGTTTATGGAAAAGGGGAGTGTAAAATATTATTTTATAAGGATAAGGGCTGATGACATTAAAATATTATCCTTGCTTATGTGGAGGTGAGTCACACCCTCAAGGAGATGAATTTAAAATCATAAAATATATTATACATTTTAAGGGATTGAATAAGGCATTATAAAATAAGTAAAATAAATATAAAATAAAATTATTTTAAATTTAAAACATATATTTTGTTGAATTACCCTTTTATGGTATTTATTACATCACTATTGGGTCATTATGATGTTAAAAACAGACTATATTTATATATTATTTAATTTTACCCAAAAATTTGACTCTCATAAAATTATGAAAAATTACCCGTTAGATAATTTTGACATCATAATTCCAAAAATAATATTTACTTTATATAAATAATTTAATAAATATGTTAATTTTCACTTTTAAAATGAGAACTGACATTTATTGAAAATTGACGGGTTTTGAAAAAAACAGTTTTTAAACCTTAATAAAAATTACACTTGACTTCATAAAAATTATATACTCATTTATTAATAATAAAAGTAATTTAATAATAATATTTAATTAAAATATTAATAATTTCACATATTCATTAATTCCTTTAAATAAATTATTTTAAAAAATACACTTTATGTTTTATCATATAAAAATATAACTCTTATCAAACTGATTTCCTAATCATTTATAGATAAGGAATTGATATAATCATCATTTATATGAATTGTTTTTATAATATTATTAATAAAATAATAATGTATATATTTCTCAAAAGTACCATTTTTACCCAAAAAAATCAATTTATCACATTCATCATTTTCTAAGAAAGACTTTTCCCATAAAGGAATTGATGGAATAATAATTTTATTTATAAAAAAAGGATTACACAAAAAGTAACTAACACCTTATTACATAACCCCTTATAACACCTACATAAGACCTAAGGTTAAGGTATGCGATGGTGACAGACTATTGGGGTGGCACGGATAACATATCATGGGTGGTAATCTCTGTTAACTTGAACTTCTACCAAAGGTGATTCTGTTCAAGCCCAACGTGTTGAAGCTCAGCTTGGGCTTGGTGAAGAGTGAATCCCATTGATGCTACCTCCTTTCTGAGCTCTAAAAAATGAGCTTTGTACGTCTCAATTCTACTGGATGAGGTCATCCTCTTCTTTTTATGTGTCGAAAGGATTTGTTAAAACCTTATATTTATATTAGTCGTGTGATCACTGATCAATGTCTATATCATCAATGGTAATGATACTTAACAGTCATTTAAACCCAATTGTATATAATAATAAAAAATTATTTCATGTGTTTTCTATATCCATAAGAAATTAAAATAAAGGAAATTTTATTCATAAATGTTTGGGTCATTAGATGAAATATGTCCAAACCTTACAAAATTGGAAAAGCAAAGTGCTGAGAGAGATCGGCTCCAGATCTCCAAGCCCCAACCACTATACTGATTCCAATTTATAAGAGTATCACTATGATCCTAAATAGTCACTATCTAAATGTTTATCATATGAATAAGACAAGACACATATGGTAAAAATACCATGCATGGTTGATTATATACATACCCAATTGGACGTCCCAAAATATTAAGGGGGTGGAAAAATACATGATAGGAATATAAAGATCAACCCATATCAATAGAATCACAAAATTCAACAACAAGGATATATATATATATATACTCACAAAAGAAACCAATATGAGAGAGAAAGGGGATCTCCATCACACAACCCAACCTAGGAAAAGAGTCTTCCAACGGTTCTAAGAGGTCTATCAGTGATTCCCAGCATCTCATGCATCTATCCAAAGAAAAATCATTGTCAATCCACACCTCTCCACTATGCCTCACAATCTAGGGGACATAATCTGTAGTTATAAGAACCATGTCCTAGTACAACAGTATGGTGTCACTCAATAGTTAGAGGACCCATACCCTGACTCTTCAAGAGGGTTCCACTCAGAAAGTTAGTAGAGGACTCAAGCCCTTTCCCAAAAGGAGGGTTCACTCTGATGTTCAAGGACCCATGCCCTGAATCTTCAAGGGGTTCCACTAAGATGGTCGAGGACCCATGCCTTATCTCAGTAGGAGGGTGCCATTATAATAGTCTATAGAGAATCCATTCCATGTACCAGAAGGATGGTGACACTATAATATTCAATATAGAACTCATTCTTTATCCTAAAAGGAGGGTGTTAATCTAATGGTCGAGTACCCATGCCCTGACTCCACAGAAGGGTTCCACTTTGATGGTCAATAGAGGACTCATGCCCTATCCCAATAGGATTGTTCCACTCTAATGGTCAATGACACATTCCCTGACTCCATATGAGGGTTCCACTCTGATGGTCAGTGTAACAAACTATATTTTCCTTGTATTATTTTTAAATACAATATGGATTAATTATGAGACAATAAACTAAGACGGCGTGCTATTTTGAGGCCTAGTGTTCCCGAAATAAATGTTTGAAATATATTAAATATATTAATTATCAAATGCACTCAGTTTTCCTAAACATGTGGAATAACTTCTAAATGGGTTCTCGGATTAGAAATATGAGGTCATCATTGAGTTCAGAATGGCAGTTTTACCCTAGGTGTGACTTAGAATTAGTTGGTGTGGTCTACTTGTGTAAAAGTCATCACGTGTGTAGAAATTAATAAAATAATTTTTTTAGAAGGTGGTGCCTCATTCAAAGACCAAGGCACCATTTTTTTAACAAAAAAAACAGGTTACAATAGTCTGAAAGATGGAAATTTATAACAATATTTATCATAAAAAGGGAGAAAATCACTAGGCAAATCATCCCTCTATGTAATGTCCCAGTAGACCCCCTTGTTGGAAAGACCATAAACAACAATTTTCGCTTCACAAATTGTATGAGTGTCATTATAGTTGATTTCTAGGACCAAATCAAGGCAATTCATCCAATGGGAATTAAGATATCGGGCAAGATGCACCACCCCCTTCATTGATGTAGTGATGGGGAAAATTTTAAATAGATCTTTTTATAGAAATCTAGTGTTATCTGCATAACCCTAAAGACACTGAATGATAATTTGAGAGAGATCTTTGGATAATCCTCCTTAGATGAATGGAGATAGATCGTCGATCGATAATCTATGCACAACCAATTTGACAGATATTTCTAATAATGATGTCAAAAATAAATATTCATCATTGATCAAACCAAATCAAGGTAGTTATTGTGTTTTAATTTGATTTATTCCCCTTAATTTATTTCTATGATGAAGGTTAATCAATCAAAAAATAGAATCATTCATGGATCATGCATATTTTTCAAATGGGATATATTTATAGGGTTTTGAAGGGAGACTAAATCTTTGTGATTATTTGTTTATTATATTTTTAGTATAATGGTGATGGATTGAGATCAATATTAAAATTGATTGAGGTTCATTCCTCTCTTTGGTTCTTGTTCTTTCCCCGCCCCCCTTGTTCATCGTTCGTCGTGGGTGTTCTTCTCTTGGCCCGCAACTCAACATATCCCAATCAATTAATCGTTTTGCACCCAATTATTGGTGAAACAATCCAATATTACATATATGGGATATACATGGAATGAAGGAGGTGTGACAATAGACACAAATCGATTCATATGACGGTGGATCCTCGAATCTGTGTTGTTCGTTGCTCTATGGTATGGAATTAATAATGACAATTAATCCGTTTTGCAATCAAATAGGAAGAGTAAATGCATTTTTTTGGTGATGGAATGACTCGAAAAGCTTGGATATCTAGTTTTGTGTTGAATCAATCATTGGATCAAATTCCGACAGTGGAGGAAGTGCATGGGAGAATCTTCAGTGATTCTTGAAAATCTTGAACCACACAACGTGTAATCGGGGATTACACAGTGTGTGGAGCCCCCTTTTGGTGGCAATGGTTTTAGGAAAGATTTAAGAATCACATAGCATGTGACCCCATCACATGGCATGTGACCTCTCCTAGGTAACTCATCATGTACCCTGGGAGGTACACGTACATGGGGTGGAGTACACAGGTTGCCTACATGGCGTGGACACCCCCCCCCCCCCCACACACACACACAGCATTGCCTGGACCAAGTACATGGGCTACCACATGTACTGGTACATGGGTATATACACATGGGCTAACACCATGTACTAGCACATGACTAAAGTACACAGGAAGACCCCGGATTAGAGGACACGACGTGTAACCCTTCTACATGTTGTGTACCTATCTTCTGCATGACACAGTTTAATGACATGGGTCATTGTATGCAGGAAGTACCTATGGTCAAGGACTATGGTGTGTGACTCTACTACACGTCATGTACCCCTTATCACATGGCTTGATCTTCTTTTCCTCCATATCTTGGATAATTTTTGTGAGAGTTCATTCCATTTTATCACTTCCCTGAAGTTTGGTACGAACCATTTCCTACTCCTATGACTTTGATCCCTTCAGCAGTACTTCCTGGATAGAGTTTTTGGAATCCTATGAGAGGCCTGAAGCAGGATCCTCTATTCATTATTCATTCCCTTGGTGGAGTTCTTGGTATCTATGTGACTAACACTACACGATCATCGATCCTCTTCTTAGAGGGTTAATTCAGATTGAGTTGTGGGTATCAGCCCATGAACTTGGTTGTGATCTTCTTCTGTTGTATCGTATTATCTTCAGATCTATCAACGTATATCTCTCATGATTATACTCTACGGTCAACAAATCTAAAACAGACGCCATCAATGCTATCATACTCAAGTGTATTCTACTATGTTATTACTTCTTCGAATATTCAAGCTGAATTACTAGTGATGGTATACAGTGGTTGCGAATTACCTCTAGGTTGTGTGTCTTGGATTGAGTATATATAGATATTCTTTTTATATGTGCTATAAAAATATACCTGTATAGATATGATTGTATCTTTAATTTTTTGTATTTATTTGTGGTTTTGGGGTGTCTTATTGAGTATTGTTATACTCACCCTTGTATGGACTTTGCCCGCATGTGTCATGTCTTTTGTAGATAGCTAACCTTTTGATGGAGTCCAAAGCAGAATAGGACCATATAATGCTTAGTGAGGCCAGACAGACTGAGGTGTGTTCCTACAACTTTAACTAGCAGCCACAGTACCTTTTTCTTATATGTTAGACTCATGCTATATACTTCTGGTGGTGGGCTTGTATTTGGCCCAGTTTATTTACTTTGATTTCCATTGTAATCTAGTTGGGGGATATAGTGGTATGCACACATTTTTTACCTAGTAGTTTTTACATTTCAACATTATGTGGGCTTGTATATGTGTGTGTTCATGTAGGTACATAGTCAATTCCTACCATGTTAGTGATATTTATACTCAGTGCTAGTCACTAACCCATAGCCTATTGGTGGCAGGTTTGGTGATTCATGGCCTCGACCCCACTGGGACGGTTCATAACAGTTGAGGAACCATGCCCTAACTCCATGGGATGGTGCCACTTTGATGGTCGAGTACCCATTCCCTGACTCCATAGAAGGGTTCCACTCTATGGATAGATAGGGGACCCATGCCCTGACTCCACATGAGGGTTCCACTCTAATATCTATGATGATCTTGCCCAATCATTGTTGTTTTTGAGTTTCACATAAATAAGAATCAAAATCAAAACATCTCTTATCATGTCTCAACATCCACTATTAAGGCCACCATCATGTTCTACGTATAAAAAAACTCAGGATAGACTACTGTCGAGTCATAATTCGAGTCCAAATGATACAAGAGGTATAAGTTTCCTCAAAAAAATAGTAAACGACGTTTAAGAGGACCCACATGAGGTGTGGTCCCACCCTTCTTTCTGGTTGTGTCTCTTCTAGAATGTTTCTCTCTATCCATATAGATGTACATGGCATTTATAAGTCTCACATAGCATTTCTCGACCACCTGGGGCCTGCCCAGGTGCTTCTGGAAATGCCATGTAATCTTTCCCATACTCATGTACTTTGATACACAGTGTTTCCTCTCACACATTATCCTACATATTTCCTTTATTCACATGTCATGACTACCCATGGAGGAACACATGACATGTAGACTAGCCACACGGTGTGTGATCCTCAACTTTTCTAGAACCATAGCATGGTAGCCATATGAGTACTACATGGCATGTGTCCATACTAGCACATGCCTTGTAGTGATATTTTCACAGAAATACAGATCTTCTCTACAGATCCTAGATCCACTCCTTTAATCACCGAATCTTCCTAATTGATGCCTTATTTTTACGGTATTCATATTTGATCAATGATTCTGGTCCTTAAATGGCTAGAAATTGATGCTAAAAACCTCCCACATGAAGCTCGATCACCGTGGGTCGATCATGGTGCCTTTCGGATCATTTACATCTCGATCCTAGATCCCAAATCCATGAGTAACATAACCCTCATCCCATAGGAATCCCAATACATCCCCAAATAATCAATCTGTTTGTCTCACTCAAATATTCCATGAATTCGGGGGTCTGATCACGCTCGGTCCTACCCAAAAATAATCAAATCAAGACCCCATGGGCCAATGATGGATTATAGTGAAACAATCATTGGTCAATCATTCTTTTCCAATGAACTCAAATTAGAGATATTATGTTTGAGAAACAATTGAATAAACAATTTAATCTAATTTACAGGCACTTGAAAAGGCTCAATTAACACAGATCAAGGATGATGATTTGATCATACTCAAAGATTTAATTAAATGGGGGAAGAAACAATAAATGATGAGACCTACCTTAATTTGGATCATTCTTGGATGAATAACATGCTCGCTAACAAAGGATGAATATCTGTTGTGTTCACTATGTCTTGATTCAAATTGATTCAGAGGTTTTTCGTCATCTAATCTCAATCTTCCAATGAAGAATGTGGAATTATCCTCTAAACAATTATAGGATTATGTGGAAAACCATATAGAATCTCCATAATAGTTTACTTATATAGGAAATTAGGTTTAGGTCATTTAATGAATGATTGGACTAAATTAATTAATTAATCTACTGAACTTACCCGACAATGGATACTTTATCTGAACGTCCAGTGTCAAACAACTTTAGGTCATTCCTAATGTAAAACTTGTTTTCTAGATTCAATCATGGAATCAGATTTTCGATTCAAGACATCATTTAAGAGTTATCCTGTTCTTCATGAAAAAACTACACACATGTAATATAAAATATATTTAATATTTTTATATAATTAATTTTGGCCACACTGAGTCTCGGAATAATGCGTCATCTCTACCCCTGGATCCAAAAATATTTCTATATATATGTCAAAGTATTACAAGGAAAAAAATATCTCTATATTGTTCCCTACTTCAAGCTTTTAGTCCTAAAAAAGAAAAAACTATGAAAACAATTAGGGATATTGATCCCGCATCTGGCTCTCCCACTCTTAGGATCTGTCCTACACACTCCCATGCTACCACAACACATGAACCAAGGGGACGGTCCGCCCATGTAGGTTCTTCTCCTATCAATCCTTAATTTCTAATAGGTTCTATGAAAAGGTGGGTCCATCCTCAATATCCATACCTCCCTAGTCAATAACGTGTTTGGGATCATGCATATATCTCCTCATCTATGAAAAATGGAAGATGTTGTGCACCCTCTCCAACTATGGGGGTAAGGAAAGGTGATAAGAAACCTCACCAACTCTATGCAAGATCTCAAACAACCTGATGAACCTCCGGGATATCTTACCATCCTGGATGAATCTCTTTAATTCTTGTCTTGGGGAGACTCTCAGGAAAACATGGTCTCCCTACTCGAACTCCAAGGGCCTACAACGTCGATTTGAATAATATTTATACCTACTCTGAGCAATCCTCATCCACTCATGGATGACCTGTAACTTCTTTGTCATCACCTACACTATCCCTAGCCCAGTAAGGGATGCCTCACTGATTTCTTTCAAACATAAGGGTGACTTTAAGGGTCTATCATACAGGGCTTCAAAAGGTTTCATTCCAATAGTAGAGTGGTAACTATTACTATATGAAAACTCTACCAATGGTAAGTGATACTCCCATATCTATCCAAAGTCTAACACACAATCCCTTAGCATATCATCCATCACTTGAATATTGTTCTTGATCTGACCATCTATATGTGGGTGGAAGTCTGTAATTATCCTCACTTGGGTCCTAAATGCCTCTTGTAGGCTTCTCCACAATTATGATGTAAACCAAACATCATGATCGAAGAGAATAGTTAAGGTAACCCCATGAAGTCTAATGATATTTCATACATACAATGACCCCAAAACCTCCACTAAAATATTCTCCCTTATATCAAGTAAGTGCACCGACTTCATAAGTTGGTCAACTATCACCCAGATGGAATCATGGACTTTTGATGTCCACAGAAGTCCTGTCACAAAGTATATAGACATGGAATTCCATTTTCACTCCATGATCTCAAGAGGTTGCAACAAACCTACTAAAACCCGGTGCTCAGCCTTTACCTGCTGACACATGAGGCACCAAGAGGAGAACTCAGCCACGCCCCCACTTCATTTCAGCCCCACCCAGAACTACTTTTGAAGGTCTTTATACATCTTAACTAAAATAGGATGTATATCCAAATGATATGTGTGAAAATCTCTCATCACCTCCTCCTATGTAGTGACTGGGACCACCATCTTTCCCTATAAAAGGATGATGTGATTCCCTCCTACATAAAATCCATTTGGTGAATCTCATGAGGATAACTAGTCACAAAAGACCTCAAATCTAATGTCTCCCAACTGGGATTCTCTCACATGACAGAGGAGTGGAGGTTTCAATGCCATCGACTGAAGAAAATTTGTACCCTTCTCCTCAAAAAGGGTCAACTGTAAGGAAGCCAACTGCTCAGAAGCCTCCTCTACAAAGCAGTCCTAGGACTTCCTGATAAGGGAATCTTCTAATAAATTTCCCTTTCCTGGGAGTATAGACTATCATGAAGTTATATTCCTATAGTAAATCCAACTTGTTCTTTTATCTTAGGTCCAAGTCTCTCTATGTGAATACATACTTGAGACTCTTATGGTCTGAATTAACAACAATGTACTCTCCCAGAATATAGTGCATCCACATCCTCAGAGTGATGACAACCACTGCCAACTTCAGTTCATGAGTCACATAGTTATTCTTGTGGAGTATCAACTGACTTGACCCATATGTGATAATTATCTACCTATTCATAAATAATCAGCTGAGCCCATCTCTATAGTCATCACAATATACAATGAACTCCACTTCCTCCTATGGTAGTCTCAAAAATGGAGCACTCATTAGCCTCAATATCAACTCCTCAAAGTTGCTTTGGAATAGACCAGTCTAGGTAAATGACTTCCCTTTCTGCATCAGGGTGTTCAAAGGGTATGAAAGCATGTAAAAGTCTTCCACAAACCTCTGGTAGTACCCTTCCAAGCTAAGAAAACTCTGCACCTCTAACACGCTCTTAGGTGGATTCCAAGAAATCACTACATCAATATTCTCTAGGTCCATAGCTAATCCATGCTCAGAAATTAAATACCCTTAGAAGTGAATCTCATGGATCTAGAATTGGAACTTTGAGAGATTAACATAGAGTTGGTTATCCCAAAGAAAATATAACTCCATCCTCAGGTGCTTTTCATGCTCCTCCTATATCATAGAGTATATGAGTATGCCATCAATGAAGAAAACAAAAAATTGATCCCATTATAACTAGAATATCTAGTTCATCAAAGTCATTAACACAATAGGGGAATTCATTACACTGAAAAGAATCACTAGGAACTCATAGTTTTTGTAACAACATTGAAATGCTAGCTTCAAAATATCAGCCTCACAAACTCTCAATTGTTAGTAGTCAAACTAAGATCAATCTTCGAGAGTCATCTCTCACCTCACAACTTGTTAAAAATGTTGTCAATACTTGGAATTGTGTACTTGTTACTTATCGTGGCCTAGTTTTGGTAATAATAATCCATACAAAGCTATAAGATCCCATATGCCTTTTTCACAAACATCATAGGGGCTTCACAGGGGGACACACTGGGTCTGATAAAACCCTTCTCTTTAAGGTCCTCCAACTACAACCGTAGATCCTAGAGCTCTATAGGGTTCATATGATTTGACTTAATAGATATCGAAGTGGTAATGTGGTGCAATTAGATGCAAAAATCTATCTCTCACCTCGAAGGTAGTCCTAGAATCTATTGGAGAATAAATCTATAAATTCATCCATTACTGAAGGAATACAAATTCTTAAAGATACTTTTACACCAAGGGATACACTCACCAATTGATAGGTAATGTGATGTAACCTCTTGCTTGAAAAATACACTCATCTTGCTATGAGATATCTCTATCCCAAAAAGGAGAATCTCATATCATCATTGTGAAAGAATATAACTCATCTGCGGTGATAATAAATCTGTGATCAGACAATGGAAAACCAATTCATTCCCAAGATGACATCATAGGGTCCCATAATGATGAAGAAAATTTCCCATGAGAAACTTTATCCACCAAGAGATATCTCACACTAATGAAAGATAAAAATATAGAATAATTTTTCCTTGTAGGAATCTAAAGACAAATTAGATGGAATAAATCCTTGACTAGGAGCTCTAACTCTTGTACCAAGAGTAAATAGTTGATGGAGTGAATCACACATATTTATAATAGTACTGAAATTATATTATAATAAATAAATATCATATCTATAATCATCTATGTGCTACTACATCATATGCATCTATAGCGTGCAGCTACCCGCAGCCCCAACTGCCAATTCCCTTACCCTTATGTGGGCTACCTAGTGGTGGTGGTGGAAGGAGCTCATAATGTCATCCAAAACCCAAATATCCTCCTCCTAGAGATCCACCTACTCCTCTACTAGCTCCACCTCCCTGGGGGACACCCTACCCTCGCTTAGGAGATCCATGATCACAGTGCTACCTCTATTGTGGTGGCATGTCTGCTATCTGCCTTCCCTACTCATCATTTCAGGTAGGGATATCATGTTCCATGTGACCTATCACATCACATGAAAATAACCTCCCCTCTCCGGGCTTCCCTGGTCTTCTACATGGTCCATGTTCTACTTGACCACATATCTGAGTGTGATCCTGGGAATATCTTCTGTGTTGAGATCCTACTAATTGGCGCCTTCTAGCTTGTACAGGAGACTCATCCCTATAATGTCCACTACCAACTTCAACTACATGGAGTCCCTCTAACATGAATATCTCTCTCACCAGTGTCTTCTCCAACACTCTGACATAAGTGGGAATGCATAGGGGTACTACACTGAAAAATATTTCTTTGTCGAGACCCTGCTCAAAATTCCTCATCCAAAATTATCCATCACAAATTATGTTGATGGAGTACTGCATAAGGTTAGTAAACCTTATATTATACTCTACAACTATCATCCCTCCCTTTTTCTACTCTAGAACCTCCTGAATTTGAACTTAGCATAAGCATGAGGGGTATTACTCACAGAACAGCTTCTGGAATTTAATCCATGAGATTGTTGACTCTTCATGTATATGTGTAACTAGACTCCACAAGCACCCATTTACATCATATAAAAGTATGGATTCCAATGCAACCACCAGATCATTCAGTGTCCAGATAAGCTTGAAAACTCAGATCACTAACTCTAGCTAATCCTATACTACCTAGGGATCTAGCTCACTAAGGAACCTTAGTGGCCTTGGGTGCTAGAACTTACAGAGTTCACTAAGCCTACATCCATCCTCATCTTTCTCTGTAGATACTAACTGCTACTTTATATGTGTGGTTTCTTCTACCTATCCACCTAGAGGAAGGATCTCATACAATGGCCCCTAAACTAAAGACTCATCACTCATCAGATCACCTTCACAATCCGTAATTGGTAACTTGGCTGGCTGTCGTTGTAGAGACCCAAAGATTGGCGTACATGGACATTACATTACTTTTGCGGAATACATAATACATAACAAAAATAGGCACACAAGGACTGTAATAGTTTAGTGTCTTTGGAAACTCGGAATGTAATCTTCTAATCATGGTGAAAGATCTTCAACATCTCCCATAAAGGTCTTCCTCTTTTGGTTTTCTTACCTAAAACCTTTCTTTAAATCCTGGAGAAAATAAAACATATAAAGGGTGAGCTCAAATGCTCAGTAAGGGTAAGCATGGATAAAATAAAAAAAATCATATACATTTGAACTTAAAAACATGAACATAATGTTTAAACATCAAAATCTTGGGCAATGACATAAAACATGGCAGTACATAAGACATAGATCATAAAGAAATATTAATCATGATAAAATGGAATGGGAATAAAACATGTGATTGTGGCAACCATTAAGCAAATGATATGATTTCCATAGTAGCCAAGGAATTGCTGCAAAGACCATCTTAGTGGGCAAAGTCCCTTTCTAAATCGATTTCACTCCTCGTCCCAGTCCTCTATTACTGAACCAGATTAACTTACCATTCCAGACATGTCTATCTCATGAGATATAAATCTTTACCCAATACATTGGAGGGAGATATAGGTCCCACCCATCTCATAAATAAATCATTCTTTCATGTGCAATTAAATCATAAATCATACATCATAGCATAACCCATGTAATATAATGGGATTCTTAAATATCATGCCATCATAACATAATCCATATATAAAAAAATGTATATCATTTAATCATAAGAAGAATAAAACCATGTAAATAATGGAGACATTATACTTGAAACATAAACATATTAAATAATGTCATTTTAGATGGAAAATATTTTTGATAAAACATTTGAAATGAAATCTTGAAGAAAATATCCTTTCTTCTTCAAAATCAATTTCTTTTCACAAAATGCCATGAAATTTTAAAAGAAAAGGGTTTTTTTGAAAATAATCATGCAATATTTTATAGTAAGATTCATGAAAATGAGGCGTTATGAAACCATAAAAATCCTTTCACGCCGTATAAGTTAAAAATAACATTCTCCTCGTACTTTAGTCGGAAAAGTCAAAAAGTACCTCGTATGGTAAAAAAAGATTCCTTACATACCATGTAATAAAAGTAAAAAATGGTTAAAAAGGACTTTAAACATACATGAAACCATTTTTAGGAAACATGGACATGGATGATAACAATAACCCCAGTAAATACTTACAAATAAACAATCTCGGATAAGAACGAGATTGAAAAATTTATCCCTTACCTTAGGTTTGATATGCTTCGTACGTATCCAAACCTTTAGTATAATGATTTAGATAATGTAATTGACTTATTAAAGAATCATATTCATTATTATGATATCATATATGGTTCACTTATGACTTTATATTACCAGTTTTTTAGTAAATTCCATGTTAAAGCAGCGTTTTGGGTAAAATCCATTTATTTATCATACGTGTTTGGACTTGTATTCTTGATATTATTATTACTTATAACATGATTTAATTACTTACAGAATGTAAATAATGATTTATATAACATATGTTTTCAGTATTTATCTATATATAATAGATATATAAATTAAATGAAATACACCGTTCATGGAGACGGTAGGTCGTACGTACGCATGAACGCTGTTTTCGTTTCCTTATTGAATTGAATGGAATTAATTAGATGACATACATATATATATACATAAATCCAGTATCATTATTATTTCATATATTTCATGATTACTTATTATATATATACTTTATAATCATTCATGAATGGTTAACATGGAAAATGAATCTCATCGCATCGTGGAGAGGGTAGTCCGTACGTACGCACTAGTGATGATACCATTCCCATGATCGTGGAATTGTATTTAAGTGTATGTATAATATTTCAGAATCAATATTAATTTATAATAACTATATATAGTTATTTATTTACACCATTATACCCATCCAAGTAAGGTGGTGGTCGAAAACAGATTACACCACGGCGTGGAGACAGTATTACGTACGTACGCACGCGCGGTGATTTTGTTTTTCGTGGGATGGATATAAGATGAAATATGGTTGTTTCATATTTATAATAAAATATAAGTATATAAGTAATACTAATGTTATTAATTTATAATGAGACAACTAAAGAAGAATAATTAGAAGAAGAAAGAAACTTGAAAGAATCGAAAGAAGAGATTACCTCTTCTTCGACGCACCTCCTTTAAGCTTCCTCTTAAGGAAGTAGAGTTGGTCTTTTGAGAATACCAGAACCTCCAGAATGTTGATAGAGAAGTGGAGAAGATAAATGGGCAGGGTTTGGCCGAGCTTCAAGGTTCAAAAGGGTGTGAAGAGAAGAGGGAAGGGGTGCCCTTTTTATAAGGGATGAGAGAGGCACCTTTGGAAAAACTTAAAATATTATTTTATAATAAAGTCATATTCAGTTTTTAATAGCTCCAAATTGATTTATTTCAAAGATAAGGTGGGTATGGGTCGTAATAATCTCACCCAATAGATTTTAGACAGGTTTGGTTCATTATATTAACCTTATCTTTTAGTTTTAACTCTTAGTTAGTTAGATTGACATTTACCATGTCACTTTGTATTTTTATATTATATAGTTAATAAACTTACCATATACATCCAAACGACCCCCAAGTGGTCCATTAATGATAAAAATATCATTATATAAGTATCTTGGCTGAAACTTAGATTTTTAGGAATATAATAACAATTAATAATATAATATTTGTTTTAAAAACTATTTTATGTCAATTTTGACACTATTTGGTAATGGATTTTTGTGAAACTCATAACGGCATGATTAGTTCGAAAAAAGTTAATTAATTCAATACGAACATGAAATATTAACCTAGAATTTTTTTTGGAATTCATAAGAAGTCAAAAATTATATTTATTTTGGTATTTATAACATCAATTATTTTAATATTTCATTATTTAGGTAATTACTGCATCACCATTGTGTCATAAATAACTTAAATTATTTAATGTCTAAAAATTATAAATAAAATATCATTAGGTAGGAAATATTTTTTGATTTATAATTAATGTTTATAGTCGAATTTATCTTATGTATAACCCTATATTAAAAATGATTTATTTATTAAACTTTGATTTTAACTATTTTAACCCTTCTTTAAATAAAGTAATAATAAATGTCCTAATCTAATCCAAGTGGACCTAAATGGTCATATTTTATTCCTAAGGTTGTTTTTGGTCAAATTATACTTATCTAATAGAATTAGGACATGTGTTAGGGTAATAATAATATCATTTTTACCCTTAATCACCCTATTTACTTTTAACCGTGGTAAATAAAAGTAAGAAGTTACTATTCACCAAAAATTATTTTCATCTCATTGAACAACATTTTAGTCCTTGATATTAACCGTGTCTCTCAGATTTTCGAAATTCCACTCACAGAAGAGGTAAAATTAAGTTTTATGTAAATTTCCAAATTCTCCTAGGAGGTGGGTAAAAGACGGTGAAAAGTTCAAAAAAAAATTATATATCTAAAATTATTATAAAATGACTCCAATTAATTACATTGAACTTATATAGGTATTATGTATCAATTTTTACCTAAAATAAATTTAAATAAAATAAATAATTATTTAAATAAAAAGTCAGTTTGTAAATAGTAACCCAGTGTTTTCACTATTCATCAAAAATTGAAAGTTTTCAGAAAAATACCGAAAATTCACCCTAGCCTAATTTTGATATTCCAAATCCAAAAATTAAGTCCATTTTTAATGATAAAATTTATAAAATTTCAAAAAGTGGGTATTACTATTCATAATGGCTAGTTCATAATAATATTATAATAATATCTCGTTTAGTGAAACATGGTATTGTGTACTACACACGCTATCGAGGAAGTTCTTGATTGCATGTAATGAAAGCCAAGTCAGGGCTACGTATAGTGAAAGCTCTGTTTGGTGTTGCATATAATAGAATCAAAACTTATTTCATTTATACATTAAACAAAATCTATACCTAATGTTTCATAGAATAATTTCTACAAAATGAACTTGAAATTGTGTGTAACACGATCCTAAAATAGTGTTGTGTATATATCAAGATAATACAGTGCTTCATATAGCACATGATAATCTTGGTGTAGCGTACAACACTAGACATCAAAGAAATTAAAAATAATAATTTTTCTCATAAAATCTCGGTGTGTCACATTCTACCCCCCTTAAAATGAATTTCGCCCTCGAAATTTGTCGGGGTTATAAATGGTTTACTACATGAAATTTTCTTTCATAGAAACCCACATCATAAAAAGGAATACTAAAACTTAATTTTATAAAGTTGAGTATGAAACATAACGGTTACCCAAATTAACTCATCATTGGGTTTCCACATAAGAGAACATAGGTGAAAATATGGATATGGAAGAGAAATCTATCCATCAAGGTATGATGGAGAGCGGTAGAGAACATGTCTATGAAAAATCCAACAACCACAAAGCCATAAATTTGCGATGATCTAAGGTAACATCAGATTCATCAGATAGAAGAGCACTAGGACAACATTTTTTGTTTTCAAGATCATTTCCCTAAAGTTGATGAATTAAAAGAATTACTTACTTGATTTTGGTACAATCTCACTATTGTTTATGCCTTGAACAATTTCCAATACATCTCTTAAAGAAATTAATTTGAATTTGTCTTCCGTGAAGTGTTAGCATATCATGCGATAGAATGATAGGTCATTCCATCTGTCTCAATCATAAGATTAGCAAAATTTATATACATAAGTCTATCTATGGTGAGATTAATCGTATATGGTTCCTAAAATGGACTTATACTTCATCTATCTTACCGCTTAATAAAATAAAACTAGTTTCTACTAACCAGAGACATCCTGTAGGCCAGTGGTAGGTGATAAAGGCGTGTCTCACTTCGGTTGTGGGTTCGATTCCCGCATCATTGTCCGATGTGACGGGTTGTCACTTGTCTTGCAGGTTGTCCTTTTTCTAAAACTACATTATTATAACATTCCATCAATAATATCGAAAAAAATTCTAGCCATAAACAATACTAACTTATGTTCAACATAATCCATTCCAATCTTTAGGCTTATCCAAAATACTTTTTTCCAAACTCTTAGTATAAAGAGAACGATTACTAAAAAGGTCATATAACAAGCACATGAATACCATCATTTATCCCTCATATATCACAAGATATATCTTGTTGATCGCATTCCAAACATGTGAATACCTTAATCATGTATTCTATTAAAAAATTAATACCCATTGAACCTTAGTGAAAACATGAATACTGTCAAAAGTTAACACTTTCCACATACCAAAATCCCAAAATTTCGATATACTCAAACCATGATATCACTTTGTCCTTATATCAGTAATGAGCTCATGAATACTATCATACATATTATTTTCTTCTTATCCCTTCATTATGCGCATATTATGTGCTTTCCAAAAATATCTGAATAACCTTTCATGGTTACCGGTACCATTCAACATATACTTTCAAAACTCAAGCAAAGGCAACAGTGTAACAATCCTTAGATTTTTCTTTATTCCATAGTACCTTACATTACTATTGATAAACATACAATCATTACACTACCTTCTTAAACCACTGACTGAGCTTCATCATTTCTTTCATCTCATATATCATTTACAGTCTCTTCATCATCATCCATATAAATACTACCTATATGACCATGCTGATTCTCTTTATGAGATTTTCCCTTAGGGCATTGGTTTGAATAATACTCGTACATTCCACATTTAAAACACTTAACCATTGTTGATGTCTTAGCAATACCATTATCCTTGTCTATGGTGTTAACTGAACCTTTTCCTTTACAATTACTAGATTTTTGTCCTTCATTTCCACACCCAAATCATCTTCCAGTTCCTTTGAAAAATTCTCCATGATGCCTCTTCCCACATGATTTACATGAGGGAAATTGAACTTTCTTTCCTCTATGATCACCATGAAACTCCTTCTTTCTCTTATTAACTGAGTCAGGAAACTTACCAAAGTTCAGATTATTGATCATATTATGAGATTGCTGATTAGGCATAATAACGATGCTTCTCCTTCCAAATCCCATTTCATTTGCTTGATCATGAAGAATATCATTCCATTGTCCATCATATTCTCCATTAACATGAATCTTCCGATTTCCAGCCATTTTTTAAAACCCAAAAAGAATAGTGTGAGAGGAAAAAAATCATGCTAGGAAAACAACATAATCAAGGGGAGTACTTTCAATCTCTAACATCATTGGTTTAATCCTAGTTTATTCATGATCAGTATCATAATTCTAGGAATGTAACCTATACATATACCTAACATTAGATACATCCCTAGATATACCTTAGAAATATGTCTAGGGATTTCATTAATGTTTTCGCATCCTATTTTCCAAAGGTTAACTAAACCTTTCCTATGATACCAACTGTAGAGACCCAAATATTGGCGTACATGGAAATTACATTACTTTTGCGGAATACTTAATACATAAAAAAAATAGACACACAAGGACCGTAATAGTTTAGTTTCTTTGGAAACTCGGAACGTAATCTTCTAATCATGGTGAAAGATCTTCAACATATCCCATAAAGATCTTCCCCTTTTATTTTTTCTTACCTAAAACCTTTCTTTAAATCCTAGGGAAAATAAAACATATAAAGGGTGATCTCAAATGCTCCGAAAGGGTAAGCATGGATAAAATAAAATAAATCATATACATTTGAACTTAAAAACATGAGCATAATTTTTAATCATCAAAATCTTGGGCAATGACATAAAACATGGCAGTACATAAGGCATAGATCATAAAGAAACATTAATCATGATAAAATAGCATGGGAATAAAACATGTGATTGTGGAAACCATTAATCACATGATATGATTTACATAGTAGCCAAGGCATTGCCGCCAAGACCATCTAAGTGGACAAAGTCCCTTTCTGAATCGAGTTCACTCCTCGTTCCAGTCCTCTATTACTGAACCGGATTAACTTACTGTTCCAGCCATGTCTATCTCATGAGATATAAATCTTTACCCAATGCATTGGAGGTAGATATAGGTCCCACCCATCTCATAATGAAATCATTCTTTCGTGTGCCACAAAATCATAAATCATACATCATAGCATAACCCATGTAATAGAATGGGATTCTTAAACATCATGCCATCATAACATAATCCATATATAAAAAAAAATAGATATCATTTCATCATAGGAAGAATAAAACCATTTAAATAATGGAGACATTATACTTGAAACATAAAAATATTAAATAATTTCATTTTAGATGGAAAATATTTTTGATAAAACACTTGAAATGAAATCTTAAGGAAAATATCCTTTCTTCTTCAAAATCATTTTCTTTTCACAAAATGCCATGAAATTTTAAAAGAAAAGGGTTTTTTTGAAAATAATCATGAAATCTTGTATAGTAAGCTTCATGAAAATGAGGCATTACGAAACTGTAAAAATCCGTTCACGCCTTATAAGTTAAAAATAACATTCTCCTTGTATTTTAGTCGGAAAAGTCAAAAAGTACCCCGTATGGTAAAAAAAGAAAGACTCCTTACATACCATGTAATAAAAGTCAAAAATGGTTAAAAAGGACTTTAAACATACATGAAACCATTTTTAGGAAACATGGACATGGATGATAACAATAACCCCAGTAAATACTTACGAATAAAGAATCTCGGATAAGAACGCGATTGGAAAAGTTATCCCTTACCTTAGGTCTGATATGCTTCGTATGTATCTGAACCTCCTGTATAATGATTTAAATAATTTAATTGACTTATTAAAGAATCATATTCATTGTTATGATATCATATATGGTTCATTTATGACTTTATATTACCCGTTCTTTAGTAAATTCCATGTTAAAGCAGTGTTTTGGGTAAAATCCTTTTATTTAGCGTATGTGTTTGGACTTGTGTTCTTGATATTATTATTACTTATATCATGATTTACTTACTTACAGAATTTAAATATTTATTTATATAACATATATATTAAGTATTTATATATATATAATAGATAGATAAATGAAATGAAATACACCGTTCATGGAGACGGTAGGTCGTACGTACGCATGAACGTTTTTTTCATTTTCTTATTGAATTGAATAGAATTATGTAGATGAAATACATGTATATATACATAAATATAGTATCATTATTATGTCATATATTTCATTATTACTTATTATATATATACTTTAAAATCATTCATGAATGGTTAACATGGAGAATGAATCTCATCGCACCGTGGAGACGGTAGTCCGTACGTACGCATGAGCGATGATACCATTCCCATGATCGTGAAATTGTATTGAAGTGTATGTATAATATTTCAGAATCAATATCACTTTACAATAATCAAATATAGTTATTTATTTAAACCATTATACCCATCCAAGTAAGGTGGTGGTCGAAAACATATTACACCACGGCGTGGAGACGGTATTCCGTACGTACGCACGCACGGTGATTTTGTTTTCCGTAGGATGGATAGAAGATGAAATAAGTTTGTTTCATATTTATAATAACATATCAGTATATAATTAATACTGATTTTATTAATTTATAATGATACAACTAAATAAGAATAATTATAAGAAGAAAGAAACTTGAGAGAATCGGAAGAAGAGATTACCTCTTCTTCGACGCACCTCCTTTAAGCTTCCTCTTAAGGAAGTAGAGTTGGTCTTTTTACAAGAAAAGAACCTCCAGAATGTTGATAGGGAAGTGGAGAAGAGAAATTTTCAGGGGTTTTCCAAGCTTCAAGGCTCAAAAGGGTGTGAAGAGAAGAGGGAAGGGGTGCCCTTTTTATAAGGGAGGAGAGGGGCACCTTTGGAAAAACTTAAAATATTATTTTATAATAAAGTCATATTCGGTTTTTAATAGCTCTAAATTGATTTATTTAGAAGATAAGGTGGGGATGGATCGAAATCCTCTCAACCAATAGATTCTAGATAGGTTTGGGTCATTATATTAACCTTATCTTTTAGTTTTAACTCTTAGTTAGTTAGATTCACATTTACCATGTCACTTTGTATTTTTATATTATATAGTTAATAAACTTACCATATACATCCAAGAGACCCCCAAGTGGTCCATTAATGATACACCTATCATGATATAAGTATCTGGTCCGAACCTTAGATTTTTAGGAATATAATAACAATTAATAATATAATATTTGTTTTAAAAACTATTTTATATCAATTTTGACACTATTTGGTAATGGATTTTTGTGAAAATCATAACAGCATGATTAGTTCTAAAAAAGTTAATTAATTCAATACTAACATGTCATATTAACCTATAAAGTTTTTTGGAATTCATAAGAAGTCTCAAATTAAATTTATTTGGGTATTTATAACATCAATTATTTTAATATTTCATTATTTAGGTAATTACTCCATCACCATTGTGTCATAAATAACTTAAATTATTTAATGTCTAAAAATTATAAATAAAATACAATTAGGTATGAAATATTTTTATATTTCTGATGAATATTTATATTCGAATTTATCTTATGTATAACCCTGTATTAAAATGATTTAGTTATTAAAATTTGATTTTAACTATTTTAACCCTTCTTTAAATAAATTAATAATAAATGTCCTAATCTAATCCAGGTGGACCTAAATGGTCATATTTTATTCCTAAGGTTGTTTTTGGTCGAATTATACTTATCCAATAGAATTAGGACATGTGTTAGGGTAATAATAATATCATTTTTTCCCTTAATCACCCTATTTAATTTTAACCGTGGTAAATAAAAGTAAAAAGTTACTATTCACCAAAAATTATTTTCATCTCATTGAACCACATTTTAGTCCTTGATATTAACCGTGTCTCTCGGATTTTCGAAATTCCACTCACAGAAGTGGTAAAATTATGTTTTACATAAATTTCCAAATTCTCCAAGGTGGTGGGTAAAAGACAGTGAAAAGTTCAATAAAATTTTTATATATCTAAAATTATTATAAAATGACTCCAATTAATTACATTGAACTTATATAGGTATTATGTATCAATTTTGACTTAAAATAAATTTAAATAAAATAAATAATTATTTAAATAAAAAGTCGGTTTTTAAATAGCAACCCAGTGTTTTCACTATTCATCAAAAATTCAAAAGTTTTCAGAAAAATACCGAAAATTCACCCTAGGCTAATTTCGATATTCTAAATCCAAAAATGAAGTCCATTTTGAAAGATAAAATTTATAAAAGTTCAAAAATTGGGTATTACTATTCATAATGGCTAGTTCATAATAATATTATAATAATATCTCGTTTAGTGAAACTCGGTATTGCGTACTACACATGCTATCGAGGAAGTTCTTGATTGTGTGTAATGCAAGCCAAGTCAGGGTTGCGTATAGTGAAATCTTTGTTTGGTGTTGCGTATAACATAATCAAAACTTATTTCATTTATACATTAATCAAAATCTATACTTAATGTTGCATAGAATAATTTCTACAAAACGAACATGAAATTGTGTGTAACACGATCCAAAAATAGTGTTGTGTATATATCAAGATAATACAGTGTTGCATATAGCACATTCTAATCTTGTTGTTGCGTACAACACTAGACATCAAAGAAATTAAAAATAATAATTTTTCTCATAAAATCTCGGGGTGTCACAGTCATCATGGAGGAATCCTAAAAATTTAATCATGAGATACCACAGTCAAATGAGCATATATATATGGGGATTTGAGTTAATAAGAATAGTAAAAGACTCAGTCCTATATAATATATTCACTAATGTTACCCACAACCAATGTCTCAGTATAGTGAGTTAGAAAGTAGGCAATCAGAGTCCTGGTGAATGGATACTTCTGCTGTAGCACCCCAACTCAGATTCCACTTTAAACATTTCTATGGGCCGATTGAACACTAAAAATTTGGTGCGCCTCCTCCTATGCTAAATTCCACTAACTAGTAGTGAGAGTGTAAAGAGGTGATAGTGGGGAGACTATACCCTCAGTTTGTGATGATAATAATGGTCCATATAATAACTATAACACAACGTAAAAAGACCACAATAACAATGAAATCATAATATGAACTCAACAGAAGCATAAAAAAGAAGTAATCCATAAACAATACCAAAACATACCGTTTTTAGATACAAACAACATGGAATATATGTTCATACAAAATAGTAGATGATAATTATAGTCTCCCATGTAAAACCATCATTATGTACATATATAAGCATGATAAACAAAAGGAAACACAAAAGTTAACTATAGCTTATGAAATAACCACCATGTTCCCTTATCATCCATCCCATGCAAAAGATACCACTCGACCACTAATGTTTATCTCTTGATCTTGGTCCCTTACCTAATCGCAGATATATAAAGTATACACACACCCCGAAGGTCCCGTACAGGGTGTGAGAATAAATCTTAGTAGCCCACCACCAATGTATTTATGTCTTACATCTATGATAATGTAGGTGTACTAAATATAAATAGAAACAACATGTGTAAATAATATAAATAACCATATTCCCTTATGCTCAACAACCACAAGGAAGAGATCACCTACTTTGACCATCATGGGTAATCTCTGAAGATGTGCCCCCAATTTTATATATAGAATACAACACCTATCTGTAGATATATAACTACAGTTTTGAGTATCCAAGGAATAAATCCCAAGGCATCCCCTGATGAGTCTCGTACTAGGTGAACCCTCATGTTCCACCTATATTCATGTTATTATCACCTTTTTCCATAAATCATGTTTTTTTTCATCCAAACGACATGCCTAATCAAGAACCTGGTCCCTCAAGCATATTCTCATGAAATCCCCATCGTCTTGAAGCTTGATGTATCTAGGTACATCTATGTATTCCCTCCAATATATAATCATTTTCAGCTTAATATATGACATCTTGAGACACGATGATATCCATCTTCAAAACTCTCATCCCAATAGCCTCAAGCGTATTGGTGATCCTCATCCCCCAACCGATGGTCTTATCACTGTGAACTGATGTTCCATCACCATCCACATAGATTTATACAGTGATAACCCCTAGAATATCTGATAGTCAACACCATGACCTAATCCGCATAAACTATGAGGGGGCTCCACCCTCATTAGGGGTCAACACCATCTTGATCTAGGTCATATTTATGTTCACATGACTCCAACGGACCATTGGTTAAAAAATGGTGAGAAAAAATCACCAAACAACCTAAGTTGAATAATCCAAAACCTCATGTCCCTATGACCATGTTACTAAATAATGATGTTCAACACCATCTCAAATTATACATTCCATGCCCCAATCTTTATGAACACATCACCTCAATCTGAAGACCATGTCGCCAACCCAGTTATCATTATCACCTCATAAGTCTTGAGCCTCACCCAACCTGACGAACCACATCACCTCAATATAGGTGATCGACATCACCTCAATCCTTTGTCCAAGACTATAATATTCCCATATAACCAATAAATTCAATATAAACAATTTAATTTAATTTAAAACAAACACTCGGCCTAAAATACCATGGTTGATACAATCCCCTTACCCAGATTGACCAATTTTAGTGTAGTTGGAGCATGCCCATAGTCACCTCACGTCATTAATTTAATAATTTTAAGGATAAGTAATTAATTAATTAGTGTCTCCCTCAGACAACCCACATGGTGAATATAGATCACACCCCTAAAACACCTATAAAACATGTAGAAAGATAGGTATCACCTCCCTTTTACTTATAGGAATACACTCATCTAATATCAAACTCTAACTCAAGCTGAAATAAGAGAAATCAGCATTTTAGATGAACTCTGTGAAAATAGGGTAAATAAGACTTCACATATTTAGTGTTTCATGAGGAAAGATAAATAGAGAAAATAGGATTGAGGATTGAAGGTCTTATTGAGACGAATTTGTTTCCACCAATAGATCGAGATGAATAAGTTGTCTTATTGGCTAGGATGGAGAGAATTGGGAGATCCCCCTCTATGTGTGGAGTGGAATAAAGAATAAAGGGAGGAGAAAATATAAATTGGAGGCCAAGTCATTTTATACATTTCACCTCTTTAAGTGACCTGCATAATTTGGATTCATGGTTTGGCTAATTGTGTTCCAACTGTGTGGTGTTCACTTCTTGAACACCACACACGCATGGGATAAGAACATATTTTTTCAAACCATGAGCTAACCATGTGATTAATATCTATTAAAAACTATAGAGGTTTTTCATAGTCATGAACCCCTACCAACAATGTTTGAAAAAACATGTTCAGTGCTGCTAGTAGGTTGCACGGTTACTCCTGGGAGGCCACACAATTTTTCTACATCTTGTTTCTCTATTAACGCATTCCTAAAACTGAGTTTATGGGGTCCACCACACCTAAAACACTAAGTAACTTTTCAATACATAAAACCCATCAAAAACAAGTCCTTGTTTCAATGGAACTCTCAAAATTAAGTTCCAAATATCAAGAAAAAGGTGTTACCCATCACCAAACATAAAAATTCAAACAAGTTGGGGGATTTTGACCCACTCAAAACCTTGGTATGTTACACTGGTTGACATAACAACATTGGGTTCTCTAGGATAAAAACCACACTCGAGACACTTTGAAATTTTTTCCCTAAATCCCAACCAAACCCCTCAAGGGAACATAACACCAAACATTGTCCCCTGTTGAACCAACTCTAATACCAATATTTCATGACCTGGACCAATGGGGATCAATCCACAACTACCCCAAGCCCACCTCTATAGGCCATGGGCTGGATAAAAGCATCAAAAGTCATAAATAATATGGATTCCTTTTCCTAAGTACTTGTATGCACACACACAACCATCTCTATGAAAAAGTGAAAAGAGATAATAAAATATAAAACAACTAGAGAACAACCATAAATGTAAAAACCTCAAGGGAATATAAGATTATGATAGTATAATCTGAAAATAAAAAGGGGAAAAATACACTACCAACCAGAAAGATTCCCCAACTTGAAAAATCTAGAAAAGTAAACTACTAAGAGAGCCTGGATCCATATCTCTAATCCTCAACCACCATATGCGGTCCAATGCACCATAGTATCCCTATGCTCATTGATAATCATCACAAAATTTTATATCATCTACATAAGACATGAAACATGTTGGAAAATCCCATGCAGGGGTGATTACATACATACCCAATAGGATGCCTCGAAAGCTAAAGGGGGAGAAGTAAGAGATCCGATAAGAATAGACAACTCAACCCATAACAAGTTGATCATAAAATATAACAGCAAGGATATGTATATATATATATATATATGATTATAAAAGAAAATAAGATGAGATAGAAAGGGGATCTTCTTCTCATGGCCCAGCCTAAGAAAATATCCTTCCATCAGTTACAAGAGGTCCATCAATTGTGAGCAATATCTCGTGTGTCTGTCTAGAGAAGCATCCATGTCAAGCCACACCTTGACACTGTGCCACAAATTATAGGTGGCGTAATATCTAGATATAGGACCCATGCCCTGGTACAATAGGATTATTATAATCAATAGGTAGAGAACCCATACCCTGACTCCATAGAAGGGTGCCACTCTGATAGAGGTTGGCACTCTAAATTTCAAGGAACCATGACATGTCCCAGTAGGAAGGTGACACTCTAATAATCAATAGAGGACCCATGCCTCGTCCTAATAGGAGGGTGTCACTTTGATGGTCGATAGAGTACCCATGACCTATCTCATCATAAGGGTGTCACTCTAATGGTTGAGGAACCATGCCCTGACTCTGCAGAAGGGTGACACTCTGATGGTCGAGGACCCATACCCTAACTCTATAGGAGGGTACCACTATAATGGTCATGGACTCATCCATGGACCCCGCAGGATGGTTACACTATGATAGATAGATATAGGACCCATGCTCTATCCCAATAGGATGGTTCCACTCTCTAGATAGATAGGTTACCCATGATCTAACTCCACATGAGGGTGCCACTCTAAACTCTTTGATGATCCTACCTGGTCACTACTGTTGTTGAGTGCCTCCTAGAGAATTCTTTCACTCATAACATCTTTCATCATATCTCAAAATCTATTAGGAAGTCCACTGTCATGTTCTAAATGGAAAACACTCAGGATAGGATACTCACAAGACAAAATCCAAGTCCAAATGAATGAGATACGAGAGGTATAAGTTCCCTAAAAAAGAAGGGTATAACATGTAAGGGGGCCCACACAGCATGTGGTCTCACCCTGATTCGTGTTCATGTCCCTTATAGTGCATGGATCTATGTCTATGTATATTTACATGGAATGTATGAGTCTCACACGGAATGTATTGGACACCAAGGGCCTGCCTGTGTTCTCCTAGTCATGTCGTGTAATCTTGCTCATGCCCATGTACTCTAATACTTTGTGTGTCCTCCCATATGAGGTCTTTCCCATGTCCTTTGGTCACATGAACTATCTACCAAGTTAGTGTTACATGGTGTGTGGCCCATCCACAAAACTTATGATCTTTAACTTTTCAAAAACTCCATCACTGCATCCATTTGGGTGCTACAAGGCGTGTGTTCATCCCAGTACATGTCGTGTAGTCGGGATTTTTGTAGAAATCCAGATCTACTTAGTGGATCCTAGATCTTCTCCCTAGATCCTAGATCCACTGCTTCTACTACCAAATATGTATCACAGTCACATGATTATGAAGGTATTTGTATTCATACAATGATTTTGGCCCTCCAGTGGCCGAAAATCAATGGTACAAACCTCCCCCACGAAGATTGATCACTATGGGTCGCACGTGGTGCCTCCATCACTACTTCTATCTCAACCCTGGATCCCATATCCATAATGAACATCACACATATCCCATAATCATCTTGATCCATCCCTATCAATCCATTCATCGCACTCAAATCTTCAATGAATTCTAGGGTCTGATCGCGCTAGGTCCCGCCTGACAATAGTCGAATCGTGAGCCCATGGTCCAATGATGAAGAATATGGAGAATGGTGTGGGGGAAGCACATAAAAGGGTAAAAAATCATTTTCCAAACTATATTGAAAAAAAAACTCAAATTAGTGATATCTAGGGTGAGAAACAATTGAATGAACAATTTAATCTGATGTGCGGGCTAATACAAAGGCTCATTTAACATAGATCAAAGAGAAGGAATTGATCATGATCAAAAATTTAATCATCTGGGGAATAAATAACAAATAACAAATCCTACCTCAATTTGGATTGTTCATTGATGAAGAACGTGCCCACTAACAAAGGAGGAAGATATGTTGTGTTTTCTACATCTCAATTCACCTTGATCTGAAGGCTCATCATCATTTGATCTCAATCCTTCAATGAAGAACATGTAATTAACCTCCCAATGGTCCTAAGGTTATGTGACTAGCCCTATAAATTCACCATAAAGATGCACTTACATATTAAATTATGTTTAGTTAATTTAATGAATTAATTAATTAAATTAATTAACTAATCTACTAAACGTACCCGCCAGTGACTGTTTTATCTGAATGTCCTACACCGACTAACTTTAGGTCGTGGCTAGGGTAAAACATACATTCTGGATTCAACCATGGTCTCATATTTTTGATCTGAGACTCCATTCAAGGGTTGACCCATTTTTCCTAAAAAATTGTGTTTTAATAATATAAAATATATTTAACATTCTTATAAAATTAATTTCGGGAACATCGAGCCTTAGAAATACACTCTATCTCAGTGTTTGGATCCAAAAAATAAATCTAGATATATTTTAAGGTCTTACAAGGAAAAACAAGGTCTCTAAATTAATATTATTTTCCAATCCTCATTATGGCTCTAACACATATAAGTATAGCCACAATATTGAGAACATATATATGTGTGTGTGTGTGTGTGTGTGAGTGTGTGTGTGGGGGGGGGGGTACTCTACAACCACTTCCCCACTAGTTTTCTGGTCTCACACCCCAATATCACACATCATGATCTCCCATATCTTTTATAAATCAAGTGTTTAATGATATGTGACTGGCCTCAGACCTACCTACCTTAGTCCCATGCAGGGCCCAATATCTCATGTTGGCATCATTTCACATACCCATATCATCATCATCACCATCCAATCCATAACCAAGTGTTTTTCTGAAATCCACTACAGCCCATGTAAATGAATTATACCTTAATCCATTATAGCTCATGTACATACACCTAAGGGAATCCAGAGCCACCATGACTAGATACAAGTATGTATTATAACCTCAATCCATCAAATCCTGCATCACACATATATGGGAAATCACCTCCATTCATAACTACATGTAATACTACAACTTAAGGAGATATGGGGTGAGAGGGTAGTCAATAATCCATATGCTCGCTAACCAGAATGTTGGGGAAAACACCCATAGAACCTCTTATTTTCAATTTCCCTTCTGAAATGGGTGGGTTGCATATAAAATAACAAAATATATAATATATATATATATATCTCCCATAACTACACTAAGGAAAAGTAAAAAAACCATAGACTCATTTTCCTCTAATGTCACATAGGATAACCAGTTGCCACTGCTAAGATCAATATGTCAAATAAACATACAAGTATCAAGTTAAATATTAATTAATTCATTACTCATTAATTAATCTTATTATATTTTAATTTCCATGATTAATATTTTAATATTCTAATCCAAGTTTTGATGAAACTATTAATTCCTTGCTTTTATTCTTAAGTATGTCATCATCAAAAGTAAGCATCAAGAACCAACCTCGTTATTTAATTAATTTAATTATCAATTTATAAACATATGGGTTTTCTAAGACTTATTCCAAGCTACCCCTTAAAATATTCACCCATAATGCATAGCATCAAACTTCATCTTGTAGTTGCAAATATATCATATAAATAGAAATCATCCATTATCCATCAAGTAAGCATAAAGATAGAAAGTAAGCATCGATGAGTAATACCTTCTTTGAACTCATCCCAACCACCCTAATGTCCCATTGCATTGCGCATAATATCACATCTAATATCCAATTCCAACATCATCACCAAAACTAACACCATGTGCCTCCACCATCACCATAGCCTACACTACGTGCCATTATCATCATCATAACAAACACCATATGCCATAATCATTATCATAACTGGCACCTCATGCACCATCACCATTATAACCATATTAGGTTAAAAAAATCACGTCGAGTATTTAAATCCATAGATCATAAATTCATATTAAATTTATTATTATACAAATAAGTTTAAATTCATCTATGAAAAAATAAAACAATGCATTCAAGCCTTTATCAAACAACAACATGCTCACTCATACCAAAAGAAATGATTAAACAATCATTTAATTTTCATTATCATCTTCAATTAACCAATTAATAATGAAAAAATATTAGTATCAATAGCCATGAAAATAATCAAGACTAAATATTATTTATTTAATCTAGCATACTGCCTTAAACTGCTCTTTCGTATATCAAAAATATTAGTGTTAATTATTTCAACATGCCTCTTTTATTATAAAAATATCATTACTAGTTTTAAGTTGTTATTTAATTTCCAAGCATGTTAATCATGCTTAACATCTATAGAAATAGATATCACACTATCTAGTAAATATAAAGAGGCAACGATAAATTCATTTGATCACAAAGTATCAATAAATAATTTATTCTCACATCATGAAATATTAAATCATCTAAACATGAAATAATTCTAATTTCAATTCTCTAAAAGAGATCTGAAATATAAAAAAATATCATCAATATTGTTTAACTAGTTTAACACTGCAACATGCTATCATTTTAATTTTATCAAATAATAATTAGTCAATGATATTAAGTTACCCATTTCAAAAATAAATTAGATTTAAATATTTAAATATTCATACTCCGTAATAATTATGGTTTCTATAATTTAATTAAATTCAATCCTGCAATAATAGTCTTGAGAAATTATAAAAACTCTATGAATTCAAAAATAATATTTAACAAAAGAACAATCACAATAGTACATGTGATTAATAATTTCTCTTTTTTGGATGATATTTCAAATTATCAAATCAAACCATAGAAAACACTAACAATTAATTCATGAGGAACAATTATAATTCAACATGCAATAATAATTATCATAAGAGTAAACATTTACAACATGAGATAAAACTTTATAACACTAGAATGATCCAATAATTCAATCATGTGATAATTCTTCTAAACCAATAAGTTTATCTACACATGATCAAAAACATATCTTTTAAATTCCTTATTTGTATATCATAAAAAATAAATTATTTAATAATAGATAAAGAACCATTCTTAAAGGTAAGTAATATTTTTAAAATGCTACCCCAATTCCAATTCAATCTTTTAATTTTCAAATCATCATATTATAACAAAACATGTAATTTTTTATTTCAAAATATTAACTACATTAAATATCTTCATGGGATAATAACTTTCTGTCTCATATTTAATCTATATATTATCAAATTTAGTAGATCATGAGATGAGAATATTATCAAAACATTATGCATGTGATATTAATTAAACACTCAATTACTTGGTTTATATGCGACGGATTGATAATATTTTTCATGAGATATAAGTTTCTTATCAAGAGAGTAATAAACATGTGTTAATTATCTCTTCCTTTATTTAATTAAATTAAAACATACATTAACTAAATAAAAAGGAAGAATACTAATTTATGCATGCAATTATCCTATTTACAAAATCAACCTATAACAAGAAATTTACAGTTTATTAATCAAAGAAAATATTATATTTAGAAATATTAGCTTTCATTTAAATTATTAAGATAATAATATTTCATTAAAAATAATACATTGGATGCATTTCATCCTACTCATTTACAATTTCTAGATTATCATATAATATTTCTTCATGTGATTATTTTAAATATTATTATTTGGTTATTGTTAATAATATTCATCTAAACAAAGGAGTATAAAGCATGTTAAATTCTCACATGAACTGTATAAAATAAAGATAAGTAATGGATATTCTATCTCATGGATTCTTCACACACTATCACATCAAAATGAAGCAGAGAGAGAGTGATGGGTGTAGGCTGAAAAACCTAGAATAAGCCTCGTAATATTTTTCAGAAGGCTTGCAGATCTTGGAAGGTGAGGTTTGGGTCACCTAAACATGAGGGAAATGAAGAGAGACTCAATGGAAAAATTTTGGTATTTTAAAATATGTAGATATGCTGCTATTAAATCCCCATTAAATTTATAATTAAATTTTTATTTTTATATTTAATTACCTGCATATACCATTAAAAACTTCTAAAAATTAATATGAGTAAAATAGTCACATTAAAAACTCTTAACTGATTTAAAAAACATTTATTTCCACTTTAATTCCCATTGATTTACATTAAATAACATTGTATAAGAGTCTGGAAGTGAAAACTAGGAATTTAAGAAAAATTTGATACTCATACGTGATGCCCTAACGCTACATAAGGGTAACATAGTATTAACCTTATATGGATAATTACCTTTACATAGATATAGGAAAATATCTCTTACCCTTACATGAAACTCAATCTACCCTTTTATGAGCTAATGAAACTTGGTTAAACCCTTTCATATTTAAGTAACTACCCTTACATGAGGTACAAATCACCTATACGCTACAAGTGAAAACACAGCCTGACCCTTACATGAATCCACCCTCACATGAAGACCCATACATAACCTTAGGAAAATATCCTTTAACCTTATGTCACTCATAACTTACCTTTATGTATCTATGGAGGTACCTTTACACAACACATAGAGGTTTTAACTTACCTTTATGGAGAGTTTGAAAACCACGGCTTACCCTTACACATCCTTTAGAAAATGTGTTTTTCCCTTATATAGTGGTATGGTCATGTGTAAGAGAAAAATAACATTAAAAGTATTTCATTTCCATTTACATAAACTTATAAATAACCAATATAAGGCTTTGTTATTATTTTAAAAATCCCAAAAACACTCTTAAAATATATAAATCAATTTAAAAAATTACAAATTAATTCCCCAAAAAACTTTTAAAACATTAAAATTACTTCCATAATTTACAAAACCATTAAAAACCCACTTCCTAAAATATGAAAAACTTTTATAAACTAGTGGAAATATCATAATGATAAAGGAATGTTAAGGAATATTCTAGACCTTTACAAGTTTAATAATGATATCCCCTCTAAGTATAAATTTTAATTATCCCTAACTAATGATCATAATGAATTATTATGGGTTATGATGATATGATAAGGTTTATTGAATATATTATTATACTAATTACAAAGAGTTGTATTTGATGTATGAATAATGGATTCATAAAGTAATAAGTAGATACTTATTACTTGAATTGACCCACCAAAGTATATAACATAGAATTTCATATAATAATTGATATACTTAGGGGTGTATGTTTGTTATCAATCATTCTTACTTTAGGTTGGTGAGATAACTAGAATAAGAACTATCATACTTTGATACCCTACTTACCTAGGCCAAAATTAAATTTAGCTAATATCAGAGTGGTTGGGTATGTTATTGATTATGTTGTCGATTACAACACAAGTAAGACAGTATTTTCCACTTATATGTGAAGTTAAATACATCTAACCCTTGCTTGAATTAGACTTAGGAAATGAATGTCTATGATTAGTTGAGTCACATGTGAGGTGGTCCAAAATACATTTTTTTTATTATTTTCCAAAGAGCCTCTTTGAGGATAAGCGATAACTAAAGAGAACTACATACCCCATACAAACGACGCGCCAGAAATAAAAAGATTCAAAATACCAAATTTAAATTTAAAAAAACAAACTGCATCACCATAACCTATCCACATGCCATCTCATCATTCGCACATCAATCAGATCAAACACACCCATCATCATTTGCACATCCATCAGATCAAACACTCTATCATCACACCAGAACATCATCCCAAAAATCACCGGCTAGCCCGCCAGAGAGAACATTGTCCCCACCGAGACTCAAATCTCATCGTCCTCATCAGGCCGAAGACATCGAACCACCGAGAATGCAAACAAATATCGGGCCAAGAACCTCCATTGGAAGCACACCCTCAGGCTCCAGTCGCCTTAGCACCAAACCAAGAAACGCCGGCGACGAAAGGCCCACCGGAACCCTCCAAAAACACCATGAATCGACCCTCGCCTGCATAGGGAGAAAGAGATCCTAACAAAACCAGTGAGCCACCCGAGGATCCCTTTCCACAGACATTAACCACGCCACCAACGACCACTGAGATAGCCAATAACCAGAATGCCAGAGAGAAAAAAGCATGGAATAGTGAGAAAAAACTTCAACACCAAAAAACACCAAACCCTGCATAGTGGAACAACAAACAGGGGAAGACTGAAATGGGGAAGAAGCATGAAATCGAGGAAGAAACCCGAAAGGAATGGGCAATGATACCCAAGAGAAAGCCAAATCCAAGAATGAGGAAGGAGATACCGGGGGTTAGATCCCTAAAGAAAAAAAGATGAAGACGCCTTGATTCCACGGTCACCGAACCACTAAGTCCAAAACTTCAAGAATCCAACTCTCCCAAACCGACCTAGATAGGAGCAGTGGAACATGATGTCAGAAAGACCAAAGAAGTGAAAGGCCAAAGAAGCAGGAAGAGGAGGGAAGCAACCTCCACACCAGAAGACTCTAGAAACCCTAGAGGGGGGCAAGAGCAGAGGGAAAGAGCGGAGAACCGGGAGAGTGAGGGGCCATCAGTTGCTCTCCCATGTGAGGTGGTCAATTACTTGGATGAGTGAAAAATGATGTACTCATAAGATAGATAAATGACATGTGATGTATTCATTGACTTGGTTAGTTTTTTGGATAATTAAGAAAATATGAGAGCCCTATACTATATTGGCATTTCTATTTTTAGTATCCACTAGATGTCATGGAAAAAAATATTATATAGTATATATATGATATATATGATACATATTATGGTTGAAATGTTAGTAAGGATATATGAGTGTGTTTGATAGAGATCACACTAGACCCATTAGTAGCTTTAGTATAACTAATTATTTTCTAGAGGCTTATATTTACTTACATATATGAAATAGTGATTTAATATTTGTTTTCAATTATACTAAGGCCTACATGGACACACAGTTAGGCCCTTGGATGAGGATTAAATTTTAGATAAAATAATTGTTCCAAAATGAAGATAGATTAATGAAACCATATACAAAAGAGTTTGTATGGATTCACAAAGAGTTATAAAGTTATGCATAAATACCTAATGAGATTTTAGTACAATTGAGATATTGTTGGATGTGCACTAAAATAGGAACCACCATGCCATACTGGAGTATGTAATGTCATGGTCAACAAACACATTTCGTTTAGGCATTCATGTGGTGCATGTATCTTTCCACATCTTTACTATAGAGTTTATGAATTATGAATCAAATTGTATGATTCATTTATGGCATGTAACAGATTCATTGAAGTGTTCAATGAATGAACACTCTAATGGGTGTAACGCTCAATACATTTCACAAGGTAGATTCCCTTCATTAAATGAAGAGTGTCAAGGATGAACATAATAGTATGTGTTCCTCTCCTATTGGGTGTAAGTGTTTGTAACCTATGATGATTTCATACTATCTAAGGATCTTCTCTTTTACCAAATATTGTTCATCACTTGGTGGAAGTTTTATCACCCCTTAAAGAATTTGAGGGTCCTCATAAAGAATTCTTGGATCTATTTGATGATATTTCCCCTATGAAGAAGGAGGTATTTATGTGATGATCCCGATGATCTTCATCAAGAACACTCCATCAAAGAAGAAGATATAATCTATTTTTTTTGGAATTATAGGTACATTGTTTTATGCTATGTTCTTTTATTACATTTACATTTTTTATTCTTGGAGATAGTTTCTTCTGTGTTTTGGGTTTTCTTATACTACCAATGATTGTTAGATAATCAAATGAATCCTATCACATGACACATATATTTATTTTATTAATTTACATTTAATTGTTTTTTATTTATGTTTATTAGATGCTTAAATTTTTTCACTTAAAATAAATTAAATAATAAGAATGTAAGATGGAATAAAATAAATGGATTATTCGTAAATTATTTTATCAAGACATAGTTAATTAATTATGTAAAATATATATAATATTAAAAAGAATGTATAAGGATAAAATAAATAATATTTATAAATAATATAAAATCCCTCAAATAAAATATTAAGTCATCAAATCCTTCTATTACTTAAGTTGAAATTCCACCATAGTTTAATGTGTTTTTCTGGTCTAATTCAAGGTGATTTCAATTATTGGAAAGTTTCAACTAAATTTTTGGGTCAACTTAACCTATTTCACATCAAGGGATAACTGTCAAAGTTGTAATTAGTGAATTTAGGAGTCAATTTTATAGGAAATATGAGTTAGGATTTCAGTATTGGGAATTCTACTCAACAGATCAAGTAGTTTTGTTTTACTACAGTAAGAAATATCCTCCAACTTAAATTCCTTCAAATAACTTTTTAGGTCCAACTATGAGTTATGATAATGTAAATATAGATCCTTTACACTAAAATATCCACACATCATGATATTATGAAATCTAATAATTATGGATATTGAGATTCGATAAAATAGATAGAGACTAATAAATAAAATTTATTATGTCACATTTTTAGTAATCAAGATAAAGTACTAAAAACCTGGTTTTATTTTTATTATGGAAAATGGAATGTAATACAACCTCAACATTATAATTGTAATCAATATTGTAGAAATATATTCTCATCACTAGTATGAATTCCCAAGATTGGTACAGGTGCTTTCTCATCATACTATGCTAAGAGTGGAAATTCTATGTGTTGGAGTCCCATGTTCCAAGTAAATAGCCTTATAAAAAGACTAGTGAGGAAGATAACATTGTCTTACAAAAGCATGTATATAATGTATTAGATGTTCAATTCATCATGTTATCTTCCATGTATAATGAGATCTATAAGTTACATGAGGACAAGCATTCATACAACATGTTGTCCCATATCTATGATCATTATCTAGAGAAGTCAAGATAAGAGAATTATGAGATTTCCAACACACTTTTCCCACGAAATCTTGGAGAATTTTCTCCATCCATATCTCATGTAGTAAATATAATTGGATATATTAAGTGTTTGGTCATCTAGGTTTTTAATTTACCCAATGAGTTACACACTGATCTCATGCTTTACTCACTATCTCAAATCCTCTCTTACTTTTTCATGAATTTTAACATGAACAATATTGAAAAGTCTCTCCCATAACTCCTCACTATGATTCTCTGAGAATATAATTATATGAGGTGTGAAAACCTCATGGTCCTTATGGTTAATAGGAGTTAGAGTTATAAATACCCTGACCTTAGTATCCTAGATTCAGTGGTTACTTTATTACATTAGAATAAGATATAAGGAATCACATCATGAAGGAATATATTGTTTATTATTCTTGGTAAACTAGATACATACTTGAAATTCACATTAAAATTTAAACCATAAAAAAAATCCTCAAAAATTATATATATCCCTACATATCAATCATAAAACACTTCCAGGTATCCTGGTGATAATAAAACATAAGAAAACGGTGATCTTAGATGATCATTAAGGGTAAGCATAAAGCAAAACCTATCATGAATAATTAAGACATAATCAATATAGAGAGTTAAATAACTGAAACACATTCCATTTAATTAATAAATTGAACATTAATAATACTATATAGGGAATAAATTATGATCAAATAATATCATATAAATAGTCACATGATCTTGAAACTTAACAATGGATATTATAAATAATAAAATAATCACGTGGAACATCAATAACTTATATAATAATGAGGTATTTCATAATTTTGTACATATAAAACATAATATCAAGACCTTTTAAAATATAGTTTAAAACTATAGGTAAAAAAATCCATATAATTTGGACGACTGATTTATCTAATGAGACCTATCGATGCATCAATGTGCTATCTATAACTGGTCCTCAACCATTACATACTAAGCCTAATTCATTCCTCATATAAAAGGGGTGAAACATAATAAACATAAACATTCATATTGAAAAAATTAAATATGAAATTTTAATACTTATCCTAATCAATAAACAAAATCATAGGCTATCTTGAGTAAAATGGTGAATGGTATTAAAATTGTACATCCCCAGTAAAACTGATCATAAAACATCTGGAGAAATAATAAGGATAGTATCAATAAAACATATCCCTAGTGTATTATAAGTATAATAGAGTAGTAAATTTCATTGATGAATAGAAATACCATAAAAATGTTATCAAAACATTTTTTTAGGGAAATAACCTTTTCACTTTGAAAATATTTTTAAAAATAAAAGTTCACAATTTTTTTTTAAAATACTTTTCTTTGAAAATAACCTTTTAAACTTATAAAAGAATATTTAAAATATTTATTGTTCATAATGGTGGGAAATTTATTTCATGCTATGAATGTTAAAACCATGATTCCTTTCTTATTTTCTGCAAAATCCAAATTGGGTTTATTAGAAAAACAACATGAAGATTCATTTCAAAAAATGTTGTAAAAATTCAAATATTGATAACAAATTATTTAATAAATCATTTTTAATGTTAAAAACATTTTTTAAAACATTTTTATAAAACATTGTTTCGGAAGAAAAAGGATTTTCAACCAAATAGAGAAATGAAGTCGGATTTTATGAAAACAAAATTTATCAGTCATTTTAAGAAAAATAAAGAGATAAATATGGTAATATTAATTGAAAAAAAACATGAATAAATAGAGTGGAATAAAATGAAATGGTTTTATTATACCATTATCCAATAATTTCATTCAATGTAAATTCAAGTATAAACAATAATGATTAAAATGATATTGAAACATAAATATCTTACCACTTTGGTAACTTCTAAATCGTAAACCCCACAAAACGAATAACATCAAATAGAAAATTAAATACCATGAAGATAAATATATTCCTGATATAACATATAAAAATTTTTAGTATATAATACACACAAAGGAATAAGTGGTGAATATGGAATATGTCTCATAGAAGTAAAAGTGAGGTAAGAGAACCCTTACCTCATGTCTGATTTGCTTCATATGTGTTCAAAAATCCTATATAATAAATATAGGTTTATAATAAATATTTTATAAAACCAAAACCATATATTTTATTCTATTTATTATTTACTCATATTCTTTTATCACCCATTTATTAGCATTTCTTTGTTAAAATCATTGTTTCGGGTGATAATTTCTTCGTTTTTCATGTATGTTCTGGTTCAGTAATTTTTGTCCTTTTACTTTGATCCAGGTTACATAATATCCAGAATGTTAAAAATGATATTAATATTATATATATTCATTATATATGTATTTATAGTAATCTATAAAAGTTATATATAGAAATGGATTACACTATTCGCAGGGATGGGAAGTCGTGCGTACACATGAACGTTGTTTCCATTTTTCTTGATGGATGGAATGAAATGAAAATAAATGTTAATTTAAATTTATATAATAATTATTATGTTATATATATCATGTATATTAACCAAATACATCCTTATTACTATCCATGTAAAAATAAAATGAACAACATTTTACATCGTTGTGTGGAGGCGATAGTCTACACGTACGCATAAGCGACGTTATTGTTTTCCGATGATTTGGAAGGTAAGAAGTTATATGTGATATAATATTTTAAAAAGTATGTTTAGGTAATATATATTACATATATAAATTAATTTTAACCATACTACCATCCATGTAAATCATATGTGAAAAACGAATCACATCGCTTCATGAGGCGGTAATCCACTGTACACATGAGTGTCGTTATCGTATCCCCTATGGAATGGAAAGTAAGAAGGTATATATGATATTTACAGAAGTATAATAATGTAATAAATATAATATAAATATGTTAAATACTTTATTATATATATCCTTGAAAGTTGGTAATGGAAAATTAATTAAATCAGTTCGCGAGGTGGTAGCATGTCGCAAACACGATTGATGGTTTAATTTCCCATTTGATGGAAGTGGAGATAGATATGAGTTATGAAATTAAAAAAATAACATATCATTATATAGGGGGAATTTTATTATTATATTATCATAATATAAGATGATTTTAAGTATTTTTTATAAGAAATAAAATAAATACACACATTTAAGAATTTTACCCTTTCTTCAGAGAGCCTCTTCAGGTTTATACCTAAAGCCTTATTAGGGAGATTACTAATAACAATTAGGAATCTATGATGTGGGTATGTAATTAATTAATATATTTGGGTAGGTATTTCCTAATCCAAATGGTTTTGGAAGTGTGGATATGGGAGAAGAGGGGGTGACCTTTTATAAGTTTGGGGGAGGACACACATGGATTTTTTGAAAATATAATGTGATTCCCACATTTGTTTCATTCCGAAATCCTCCAAAATGGTTAATTATAAAACCTTAGAGGTGATAAGGTATAAATATGGCCGTAAAATTTGTTTTTTATAAGTTTTAGACCATTTTAACCCATTTTCTCTTAGTTTAATCTCAGGTAAACCCATTTTAACCTTAACCATAGTAATTAATTCTTATTATTTTTTCTATTCATTATGGTTAAAAAATTAAGATGAAATTTTTATAGAATATAAATTACACTTTTTACAAATATTGAATCCATTTTTCTAAATTAAATTCACTTAATTAAAAGAATTCAATTTAAAATAAAACCTACAGACGCATTAGAAAAACCTTTTTTCCAAAGAAAAACATTCAAAAGTTTAAAATGTTTTTATATCATACTTCAATATGAAATTGATTCAAATGACCTAAATTAGTTATATTTTAATACAATTTAACTAATTTTACTTTAAAAACAATTTAAAATATAACATAACCTTTTAAATAATCAAAATGAAAATAAGTTTTCAATAAAAATAGTATTTTTCACTATTCATCAAAAAAATATATTTTCAGAAAAATATCAAAAATTAACAAAAATATAATTTCAACATGTATATTTAAAAAATAAATTTTATTTTTTAACATAAATTTTATAAAATGGTAAAAAAATAATTTTAACTTATGTGTGCAAAGCGCGATTAAACCTCCTTTTAGAAAAATAATTTTTTTCTGAAAACATTTCTTTTTATTTCAAATGATTATTATTTTATTTATAATAAATATATTACCATTGAATTTATTTTATTCATGTGTAAAACATATAATTTTCATAATTTATTTAGTCTTATTCATACCTTCTAACTTAATGTCTAGGTTATAATTTTCATGTTAAAATAAAAAAAATAGAGTAGGACGTTTCATTTAAACCCAGTGTCTCATGAATCATATACTATCGAAGAGTTTAAATTTATTTAAATAGAAATATATTTTAAATTATTATAATGTTAAGTTTTATTCTAATATTGATTTTTCATGTCATATATGCTATTAAACATGATGTTCCTCTTTTAAAATCTCTGGGTGTTACATTCTACCCCCTTAAATAAATTGCATCCTTGTAATTTAATCTTGATTTTGGAAATTAAGTTTTTGACATTTGAAAATATTTTTTTTGTAAAAACACATCATAAAAATTGTTAATAAAACATTATATTGATAAGAGATAAGTGTAAGTACAAATTTCATCGATAATAACACATTACTAGGTTTCCAAGTAAGAAAATATTGGTGGGAAGTGAAGATCCAGATATTGAATAAAAGCATAAATAATTATAGAGAGTGATAAAGATAATTTATCACAATAAAGTGTTTTATCCAGAGATGGTTGATGAATAAAAAACTGTAAATCTATAAAGGGTTAAAATAACATCAGTTCATCAAAAATAATGGTATTATGATAACATTTTTGTTTTAATATCCTTTTCCCAGAGTAGAGTAATTTTTTTACCATCTAAGAATATAAGTAGTTATACTTACTTGATATCTTTATATTTCATAATAAAAATTTCATCCTTTGGTTGTGATTAAATAAATTTCCACTTCATTTCTTTCTATGGGAAATTAATATCCAATAATGATTTTTAATGTTTTAAGAACTAAAATTAACTTTTATAAAATCATAAGATCCCTAAAAGAATAACAAGTTATTCATCCTATCTTTACTAAAACCAAAATGGTTAGAAATTTTTTTCCAATATAATAAATTAATATCTAATACCACAATATTAACTCCAAAAATTCAACCTAATCTATTTCATAAATTTTTAACCTTAATACTCATCTAAAATATGTTTGACCAAATTCAAAGTCCAAAAAAATTTAAGTATGGTCACTAAATTTCAAAAAATGAACTTAACATTGGATTCCCCCCCAAAAAATAACATATATCTTAATTCCACATTCCAAATATGTGAATACCTTGATCAATTTAAAATCTTAATAAAAAATTCATGCTTCCAAAAATAATATCTCATATTATCAAATATATTCCATTAATTCAAACATGTAGTAAACTCTAGAAAAGATGAAAAAAACCATCAAATCACTAACCAATTTCAAACACATCAATACTATATCATAAACATATATTTATCAATATTATTTCAACATTGAGCACATATTAAGGGATATCTTCCCTCAATCATATGTTTTCTTAAAAGTTCAACTTGCCACTTAATCACTTTTCTTGTTCATTGGTGTCATTCAACTTATAATCTCAAATCCTTAAATAAAGAGTATTTAAGTATAATCCTTATATGTTTTATGATTCTTATAATGAGAAAATAATTGATAAAATACATATTCAATAAAATTATTGAATCCAAATACACTATTGAATTATTTTACTTTGGTCATAGTAAAATCCTAATCTTGTCCTTCATCCCTTAACTTCTTCTAGTGTATATTCCCTTTATGCTTAGGGAATTCATTTATATAGTTCCCCATAACCTTACAGTTGAATCATTTCACATTGGTAGATTATTTTTTACCCCTAAAATCATGATCATTGTGTAATTTCTCTCAACACTTGTAGAAAACTTCCATTCCCTTCAATTAAGTACCAATGTGACTCTTTCTACAATTATTTCATGTGAGAAAATCCTTATTTCCCTTCTTCCCCTTTTTTGTTTCTTCTCGTACTTCCCTTAGAAGAGATAATAATTAGGTAATTATTTCTATATATTGATAGAACATTATACTATTTCCTCATATAATGATAATGTTTGGGAGACTAGTTGCCTTCTAAATATTGGCTTAATCCCATAAAGGAAATGTTCATTCTTACTCATTATATTACGTGCATTTATACAGTTCTCATTTTTTCCACTATTCACCATTTCTAAATAGTGACAAACACTATATTATATCATAACATTATAAAACATAATATATAATCCAAAAACAATTGAAACACTTATCATATATTAAAAAATATAAGCATTTCTTATGTCATAATCATAAACATAGTTCTGCGAGGAGAGTTTACAAATCATAAAAATATTTTCAAATACTTTATAACGAATCTTAAAGAAAATGTAAATTAACCAAAGTATATCTCTCTAGAGTATCAAACCATGTGTGCAGTGATACCCATTTTTGTATACTAGGTAATACTCGAGTCAATCCTAAAAAACCTTTTTTGAATTTATTACCCCTAGGTATATCTATTATAGAACCACATCCACTTATAATATTCATAAAGGGATGTATTACAAGGAAGGCTGCATAATCTTCACTATAAAAAAACTTTAATACATTATCTTATACCTTGACTTATCTTTAATGTAATTAATAGGGTTATATTATCTAATCTATATTTTCCAAAAATCTAGTTCCCAAAGTTTCTACTAAAATTCCTCTGATACCAACTATAAATAATCTGACCCAAGTAGCCTAGAGTCAATGGTTACTTTATTACATTTTCATTAGATACAAGGAATCATATCCTGAAGAACTATATAATTTATTATTCTTGGTAAACTAGATACATACTTGAAATTCACATTACAATTAAAAACATAAAATACACAAAGTGTTTTCTTTGATAATTCCATATATCCCTGCAAATAAATCAAAAAACACTTCTTGGTATCTTGGGGAAAATAAAACATAATAAATGGGTGATATTAGATTCTTAGTAAGGTTAATCATATAATAGAGAATATCTTTAATAAATAATATATAATCAATATAGAAAGGTAACTAATTGAAATACATCCCATTTAATCAATAACATGAACATTATGAATATTATGGTAGGAATAAATGATGATCAAATAATTCTATATAAATAATCACATAAGCTTGAAACTTAACCATTGATATTATAACTAATAAAATAATCACATCAAACATCTCATAATGAGGTAATTCATAATTCCAAACTTCTGAAACATAATTTCAAGACCTTCCACAATACATTTTAAAATTATGGGTAAAACATGTTTAGTTTTTTCAACTAATTTTTCTCCTAAGAACTACTGATGCATCGAGGGGTGATATATAAATGGTCTTCACCTACCACTTACTAATTTAAATATATTCATCATATTAAATGGGTTAAATATAGTCAACATAAACATTCATATTGAAAAAACTAACATATTAAATGTCAATACTTACCCCAATCAATAAACATAATCATAAACCATCTATAGTAAAATGGTGAATGATAATAAAATTTTATATCCCCAATCAATTTGATCATAAACTATCCAGATAAATAGTAAGGATAGTATCAATTCAACATATCCCCAGTGGATAATAATTATAATAAAGGTTTTGATGTCATTGATGAATATAAATACCATAAAAATGTCATTAAAACAATTTTTACTAAAATAACTTTTTCACTTTGAAAATATTTTCAAAACTAAAAGTTCAAAAAATATATTAAAAATCTCTTTCTTTGAAAATACCCTTTGAAACTTATAAAGGAAACTTTAAAACATCCAGTGGTCATGACAGTGAGAAATTACATTCATGTCATAAATGTTAAAATAAATATTCCTTCCATATTTTTGATAAAAGAAAAATGAAACTAGTTCGAAAAGAGAAATGAAGATTCATTTCAAAAAAAATTAAAAAATAAAAAATGGGTAAAAATGTCTTTAATATATCATTTTGAAAATGTTAAAAAAATGAAGAAATTTTTTGTAATGTTCTATTATTTGATGGTCCGTTACTTTTCTAGTTTTGAGTGTTGGAGGTGTTTCAGAGGATTCCTAAGGAGGATCCATGGAGGATGGAGTTGCAGGTGTCTTGCATCAAGGAATTAATATCATGTAATGTTTATGCAACATGTAAAGGTGGTTCATGGCTTGTACAACTAGTGAATTCATGACTTGAAAATTGGATAAGGTCAACTCATGAAATAAATACATTCCATCTAAATTCAAGTCATGATGTTTAATAAATAAATTTCTATGTGACTTAATTTTCAATGAAAACTGGAAATTTTTGGAAACCTAAAGATTACACATCATGTAATGGTTACACGATGTGAAACCGATGGATTTCCAGCTTTTAAGTTCTTTTATCAGCTAATTTTTTTCATTTAATTGAACACTCTTATCTCTCATTCCAAATGACCCCTAGGTTATTTTGTGGAATATTCTATTCCTCTTCCTCCTACATCGATATGTTGGCTCTGATTGATGCCTATTGGCAATTTGTGGTAAGTTCTTCTCCCTTCTTGGTGGTTTTCTCCAATTCCACTTTTAGGAACCCGCTAATGTGGTACAATTTTGGTTTGAAGTATGTTTTGGGATATTTTTTTATGATCCTTATGTTTAGTGTAGGTTGATCTGTATTTTTTCATGTGCGGTTGTGGTTTGATGGCATTTCTTCTTCACCCTATGGTACATAGTAAGTTGGGAAAGATTATTTGAGGTAGGGGATCCCTTGTTTCTATTTATTTTGTATCATATAGGAGAAGTATTCTCATGTTTATCTATGGGTTATAATTGTTTTGGATTTATAAAAGATAAATAATTGGTTAATTTAAATTTAAGGGGTGTAAAAGGTAATTATTTTCATGTTTTTACACCCTTGTTATTATTATGTTATTTTGATAATACAGGCTAAATGCCCTGCTAAAATTTGTGGCTATTAGGAGATTTGTTTTCATTGGATGATATGTGTTATAAATACTGCATTTGTTGTGATTGTTTGATATCATATTCAAATGTAAATTGGTTAATCACTTATATTTGGATAAAGAAAGGGTTTCCCCAAGATTATGGATTGTAACACCACCAAAATAAAGTAAAATGTTAAAAAATCCCCCTTTTGAAATATCTAAAATTGATCTTTGATGCGTTTTGATGTGTGGACATGTTGTGGGGAAATAATATTTGGCTATGATGCGATTTGGGTGTAACGATTCTAATTTTTAAATGTATTACTTTATAATATTATATGGATTATTTTCTGAGCCAAATGCTAAGATAGTATGAGGATTAAAGGGTCGGTGAGCCTAGAATTCATATTTGAAAAATAATGAATATATTAATATCATGCGCATGCAGTTTTCCTAAAAAGTGGAATAACTCCTGAATAGAGATGCATAAAAGAAATCTAAGGCTATTGTTGATTTCATAACATGGGTTTACCCTATGTGAGAAATAACCTTTTTTGGCGTTGCGCACTTGTAAATAAATTGTCACGGGCATAGATAATAAAATAAATATTTTTTTTATTTTTTTTATGCAATGACCTTCCTCCTCAATTTAAACATGATTATGCATGAACCCTAGGGTTAACCTCATAACTTAGGTATTGAGAGGATATGTTGAAGAGGATTTGTTGGAGGATCACTGGTAAACAACATCAGATCATATTGTATCAATGATCATGCACCGACAGATTTTATTGATCTAGACAAAAACAACAACACAGAGCCGTTATTCATTATAAATAGATCCAATCTCTAGGTAGGATGCTTGATTTGTAATTTACAACCTATTATTTATCCCGTTTCTAAAACGGATCAACTCCATGAACAAGAATTGATTTTCACATCAATGGTTTATTCGTTTATGATGGATATTTTTGTTTTTTGTGTAATCCCTCTTCATTTGTCCAAATCTACGACAATGTATTGAGTCCAAACGAACAAATACCAAGGTTCATTCCTATAATTTTATGGTTTATTTATTTCTCTCCTGTTTCTTCGTACGTTCATCGCAGTAATTTTCTTCAGCCTATGGTTCGATGATTTCCCAGTATTCAATCATTTCATGAGCATTCTTTGGCGCACTGAATCATTACCATGGTTATGGCTTGAAATTGAAGTTGATATTTGAGAATAAATTAATATGGTGGATTATTTTTGGAGGAATGATATTGGATCAGACCAAGATTTTTGTTCCCAAGATGGATATGTGATGGTGACTTGATGTGGCAATAGATTTGGATCAACATATTGATTTCTGAGAATATTGAGGTCTAGAATCTGACGAGCAGATGATGGTGAGGCTAGGTGAACTTAGATCGATGATTCCTAGCTAGAATCATGGAATTGATAGTTTTTGTGGATGAATGAGGAATAAACCTCAACATGTAACTCAAAGGTTATATGGGCATGAGTAGGCGAAATTACATGGACATAGACACACTCAGGTGTATACCGGCATATCTAGGTGTACACGGGTTAGTACACGGTTATGGTTAGTGGTACATGGGCATGGATAGATGGAATGGTCATAGTATTGGGAAATATCTACAAGCCATGTATAATTACTTACATGTTGTGTATTTTGATATTTTCATGTTGTGTGAGGTAGTACCACATGAGAAGATCAGGGGTTGGATGGACATGTTGTGTACCCACAATACACATCGTGTACCCCCTTTGAGGGTGTTTGGAGCCCTTCATTTCTTTAGTTTAAACTAGTATTGGTTGAGCATGTTCCCTTGGTCCATCCCCTTGAGGGTACAATGTGGAATTATACACACATCTCTGGACTATGATCCTGTCTGGAAGATGAGTCTCAGATAGAGTTTTTGGTGTCCCTCCATGAGACCAAAGTGTGATCCTCTATAATTTTATACCCTAGGTGGGGATTATGAAATTAGAATGGCCTCCTTTTTTGGAATTTATCCTCCATCTAGTATTCCATTTTAGTAGGGTTTGTGGTATCATTGGACTATGATCCCTTGTATAGCGGGTTGATGCAAATTAGGTTTTTGGTGTCCCTCATCAGTCTTGAATATGATCCCCTATCTGAGTATCAGGGTCTTTAGAGACCAATGTGATTTCTTGGGTAGGAATCAATTATCATGACCTCTTGGATGATATTATCTCATTATATCATGGATCATGGAGAAAATTATCCTATAATGAGCATTTCTTCAAGAATAATCATGTGGATGGTGGTTTGGTTGTGATCTCCTAGAGGCACGATGTCCTTTATGAGTATATCAGGGTTTTTTATTTATCCATTGATTGTTATATACTTTTTAGGAGCAGAATATTACTAATTATTTGTGTTTAGTGTTTTTGGGGTGTTATAGTGGGTATTTTTATACTCAACCCTATAGGGGATCTGCCCATACATGTCATATATTATATAGACAACGGCCTATTTGATGGTGTCTTGGGAGGATTGGGAGCTGGTGGAGCATAGATTGATCTTGATAGACTGAGGTGTTTTCTAAGTGGTTTCAATTAATCATAGTATTCAACCCTAATTAGTTTAGACTCGCTAAAGTTTTTTGTTAGCCTTGTATTTCTCCCTATATTTCTTTTAGTAATCTATTGTTGTACTCTGATTGTGGAATCATAAATGTATGCATGAATTGGTTTTAGTGGTTTTACATTTTAGCATTATATGGGCTTATAGATGTGTGAGTGTGTATAGGTAACTTAGGTTAATGCCTCTCATGTGTTTTATATTCCTACTCGGTGTTGCTCACCAACTCATGGCCTATTAGAGGCAGGCTTGGGGCATTCACGGTTTAGGCCCCATTGGGTCGAATCATAACAGAGTGGTATCAGAGGAGTCTGTTCTACCTTTAGAATGGGATCTATGAGATTGGTTTGGGTTATACGGAAACAATATTAAGTTTTTACAGTTTGGATTCAGGCCAGGTATTCCAGTGTTGGTGCAGAGGCTAATGTATTCATACACTGGGACTATGATCACCTACCTATTGACTCCGAGCGACGACATCTCTTTCCTCTCTCTTGTTAGGGTTTTTTTTCTTCGGTTTCGTTCCCTCTCTTCCTCCAGCATGGAATAGAGTGGGTCGGCAACTAAGGCCTCGACTTGGCGTCGGCGAGCTACGGTGAAGGCTGGCGAGGCTCCGTTCGACCGTGCCGGCTCAGCGAGGGTTAAGGTGACGCTTCGATTTTCTGGAAGTGTTGCCTCAGTGGAGGGTGGTTAATGGCTTCATCCACTCTTTTAAAGGCTCTATCGGCATGGATCTGGTTTTAGCTTCCCTGATCGGTGAGTTTCAGGTGCTCATTTCGCGTTGGTTCTCGGATTGGCATCGGTGGGCGATGGCTACGGATGAGCTGGTTTCCTTTCGGGCATGTCTCGGTGCTAGCCCCGGTGTAACGCGGAGGGGGAGGGGCTCTAGGTTCTGGCTTCTAGCGTCCTGCGTCATCCTCATAGGTCTAATTTCGGTTTATTTCTGGTTTGGTGTTGATTGAGTTGTTGTGGTGGTTTAATTGGTGTCTTTCCAGGGTGTTTCTGCTCCTCGGTATGAATGTTGTTGCCTGCGGCCTGCTTCTGCGCTAGTGTTCAGTTGCACTTCTTGCATTTTCTATGCGAGGGTTTGATGATTTTTATGTATTGGTTGGAATGTTGTCTGGTTGGGATGTGCGGGATGGTTTTTCGATGATGGTGAAGGAGGAATTGTGGTCAATGGGCAAGGTGGAACTTCTGAGTTATATGCGGATCAGGGTGTTACGCTGTTAGGATCTGGTCATCTTCATTTTGGTTTCTTTGACGTCCTTTGTGGATGGATTCTTTCTGGAGGTCCATTTCATTTCGCTTGAAGGCTGGGTGAATTCTGCTATAGTTTTTCGATGGGAGTATTTGGGTCAGTGTCGATGGTTGTGTCGAGGGACGTTCAAGGTACCCCTTCTGAGGTTTGGCCAGTATTTCTGATGTTCTTGTGCCCTGGTTCATGGTTTCTTGGACATTTCTATTGTTTTTTGATGTTTTTGTGTAATGGTGGAAGTGGTTGTAGTGGAATCATGTAGTGGGGTACCTGGAACCCATAAACTGGCTTTTGAACATGGAAAAAAATGATTAACAGTCATATAGACATTGGTTTCATGAAAAAATTGGTACATGAATCATATAGGAATGGGTTTTAATTTCCATGTCCTTCTTGAGTTATCTCCTGACACACTGATATTTTTAAGCATATTTTGTTAGAAAATCTATTTATTTTTAGTGTTTTTCAATAAAAAAAATTCATGATTATTTTTGTTTTAATTAAATGATGGGAAATTTTAAATGTGGAATTAAAATTGTCTAAAAAGAATAAATTTTTAAGGAGTTGAAATTAGAAAATTATTTCTACAATATGTTGAAATTTTAAGAAGTGTTTTTATTTTTTTAGGTATAAAAAAATTGTCTCATCAGTAAACCCTCAACCTGAAGAGCCCCACAAGCCACCTAGTTAGTCCTAACAGGGCCCAGACGACCATACAGAGACTCCGGGAAGGCTTTCCAAGGGCATGAGGCCACACGGGGGGCCTCAGGCTTGTGGTCGGCTCATGGGGATGAATTCTGCGGGTAATACATTGTTGGGTTGAAGCCAATAACCAGCCTATGGTGGTGAAACCCATATATATATGGGAGGGGAGCCTCTCTAGGATGAAATAGTCTACGGTGGAAAAAAGATTCCTCCAACACCCAATCGACTACACTGCAATGTGGCAACCATGGTTAGAGTAATAAAAAATCATGGACCCCCACTACACTTCTAATGTGGGAAACAAAAAACACTAGAACTATTCATTTTTAGATAAAAATTTCATCATGTGACTCACACCAAATTCTAACCCTTAGACACACTATTCCACCCTCTTCTGCCACACTACCTCTACTCGTCCTCATTGGCCAGAACTGCAAACACTAAGAATATCCATTTTCAACACCCTGAAGCTAGAGGTAAATCCTCCTGACACTGTTGAAGAACCTTAATGCCATGTATCATTATGGGTAAATCAAAAGATCACCATGGATTACATTTCAAGGCTTTCTTTATACACTGTGAAGGATGGAGGATTGGAGGGAATAAGGGACCACCATCCTCCACTTCCATGCATGCTCAACTTTTTTGCCACACTTCAACCACCACACCAATAATATCACATTGCCACTTGACTCCAATGATATCATTCAGAACCACCACCTTTTGAAAAGACAACGATGCCTCATGAGCCACCTTTGAGCTGATGGTGACTCATGATCTATCATTGAGACAACCGTGAATCATGATCCACTTTTGAATCAATGATGAATCATGATCCACCATTGATCCAACAGTGACTTGTGAGCCACTATTGACATGATGGTGAATCATGATCCACCATTGATATACCAGTGACTTGTGAGCCACTGTTGATCCAATGGTGACTCATGAGCCACCATTAAGACAATGGTTCCTCATGAGCCACTACTGGACACTGTCATCTGTCGCTGCTACTACTAATAAAAGGATCACCATATCAGAAACCTTTCATACCTTCTTGATATAATATACTCTTTAAATACCTTACACCACCAATAATAATTTTTCAACTCTTATGGCTACTATAAAGGTCAAATAAGATTTCAAGAAATCCATGAATTCTCACCATTATCGCGCCATCATGCCCCAACTTCCATTTCACCATGCCCATTGTTATCAATTCTATGTCCTATATGAAAACCCCCTTTACATGGAAGGAAGCCTCTAACCCACAATATTTTCTCATTCCCAAGTTTTTTTCATGCTTCAAAACATGGTCACCAGAGATTTTTGGAAGATTAAAGATTCAGATATTCAAAATATCTTTATTCAAACTAAGATCCTAAGATGAATATTTGGAGATCCTTGACCAATAGTTATGAATAAGGAGTCACCCTATAAATATATGGTAAATCCATTGAGAGAAAGGATTTCATGACCCATATAGTCGGAGAGTCCATCGAAGGTCGAAGCTGCTACAACCCCATTTTTTTCTTTCTTTTCATTTTATTCTATTTTAGTTTCATATTTTTGTAATTTCTATTTCAATTTCTTAAATATTAATTCATTAATGTTTGATTTTAAAAAAAAATCTCCAACCCACTATTCTTATTCTTATTGTTATTAATATTCTTCTTTTTCTTCTTCTTTTTATTTCTTCTTTTTCTTATTCTTTTTATTTCTTATTTTTATATTCTACCCACTTTTTATTTTAATTCTTTCTTATTATATTTTATTTTATTTTCTTCTCACTCTCACTCAATTTCTCTATCTTATATATTTTTATTTTTTTTATTCTTTTCTTCTCGTCTTCTCTTATTTTCTTCCATAGTGACCTATTACCCTTAAAATGAGGGGCTAACCCAAGGATCATTTTAGTGGAGGTAAGTGGTGTTTCCATTCATTATGTGCTTCAGTTTTTATGTTTTATTTATGTTTTTGGTGAGAAAGATTGAAGTGCATGAGTGTGTTAGTTTTACACTAAAACACTAAAATCAAATTCATTTATATAATTTTTTTTAAATATTTTCCCTCCCTTATACTAAATATAAGCTCTTCATATTATGGATTTGATCCATTAAATGTATGAAATAACACATGATGGAGCTAGGTCCTAGAAGATATCACACTCTCAATTGAGGTGTGTCATCAACCTTGATTATAGGAGGAGGTAGAATCTAGTTTTCTATAGACATTAAATATTTCAAAATAAATAAATAAAAGAATGGTATTTTAAGAGTGATATTTTAGGATTAAAAATCTAACTAAATTTAAACACAAACAAGCAGAATTATGGAACCCATAATACAAGCCACAAAGGCTAGGTTATTTATTTTTAATCACATTACATTTAACCTTTCAAGTTAGTTTATTTTAGATTTCGATATTTCATGTCATATCTTTGTTTATAAATTAATCAAAACTAAAATTTATTATTTTTTTCATAAAATAAAAAAACAAAAATAATTAGTTTAGGTGAATTAGATTAAGTAGTTGAAAAAACTATAAAGATCCTCAAGTGAGACGATCTTTATCTGCCACTATACTACATTAGGAAAATAAATTTTATTTTACCATGTCTTATGATAGGAATGTGTCAAAACTAGTGTTGTTACCAGGGAGTTAATCAATAGTTTATTTATTTTTCTATTTTAAAATTTTAGATAGTTTACATTAATTTAAAAAACCCATAAAAATATCTTTTGCATGATTTATCAAAGCATGCCATATTTTTTTCATGGAAATACTACTCAAAGGTGTAGGAGGAATAAGAAGAGGATACTGGATATGATAAAGTTCATGCGAAAGAACTTCAAAAATACATAGAACAACTTGTTATAAAAAAAAGTAAAGAACATTTGAATATGTTCATACATTGATGGAGCAACCATAACCTAATCTATATGTGGGAGATCAATAAGATTTGAATGAATTATAGAATGATTTTGATGAATAAATTGATCTCCGAAAAGAAGAAGATCCTTAACCATTGAAGGAATACAACAATCAAGTGGTGGAATTTGAAGAAAATATGGAGTATCTTGACTAGATACCTCTATCCACTAAGAACTAACTTTAAGAGGCACTCATCACTACAAAAAAGATTGAGCCAGAACCAACTCAGGGAGATGATCTTATTTTGAATTATTTATTTTCTTATTTTATTCAATCTGATTTTAGTATCACTTCTGAGTAATTTTAATTTTAAGAATTATAAAATCCTTGATTTACCTTAGTGGAAGATGAAGAAACTGAACATTCACCTATTTAGGAACACATGTAGCTCCCTAATTTTGATGAAAATGGATTTGAGGAAGCCCATAAAGAAGTCTAAGTTGTTGATCCTAATAAAATTAGAACAGTGGATATTCATATTTAAAGGGAAAATTTTCTTAATAATAATTTAAATTTAAATTTTGTTCAAATAAAAATACATTTTTACTTTCCATATGATCATTCAATTCATGCAGTCCATATTGAGCCATCACTGTAAAATCAAGAGGAGGTTGCACAAGTAGAATCCAAGGAAGAGGATGATTCACACTTCATCATACCCTCACCATAAAAGTGGTACTTAATTTTGAAGTGTGGGATCTAGTATAATATATCCATGGATCAATCCTCACTAAGAAATAATATGTGGAAGCTGGGGAAATACACATATGGTGGTTCAAATCAAAGAAGCTCCATACACCATCATAATATAGATAATAGGTAATACTTCTATCTATAGGAAGTAAAAAGATTGGTCCCACTTGGGAGATTATACCAAGACTTATCTATTTACTTGAAAACTATTACTTTAAATTTAAATCTTAGGAGTTATTCCATCATGCATCCCACTCCTTATCTTTTTTAGATTAAATGACGTGATCCTTGCGCAAAATTGAGTAATTTTATTTTGTAGGATCATTATGGCACAAGTAAACCCTCAAAAAATAGAGTAAGAGGACTAAATATTCATTTCAAAAGGTATTTTACTTTTATTATTATCTTTTTAACTCCCTATATTTTAAAAAAAAACCTGTTTTGAGCTTAAAACTGGAAATTACATTCCTATGCTTTAATTATTTGTTTACTCGAATTATCTAAAATATATGAATTTATTTGAAATCCCATGATACCTTATTTTAGATTTCAATGTTAATGATATTGAATGATTAAAATGGATAATTTAATTATTAAAGTGAATCATGTATATTAAAATGAAAACTCGTGATTTTATAGAATTAGTTGATTCATATAAATGAAATTTCCCAATTATTTTTCATGATTTGAATTTATGAAATTCATGTAAATTGACTTTTTATTATTATTCATGCCTTGAGTGATTATCCCAAATCATATGTCCCATTCCTGAGAGGATTTATAGACCAAGTACTTCCTATTTTATCTTGAGAACATTTCTTGAGTGATCTTAGGACATGTCACCTACTAGAACTTTCATTTGAACTTATCAAAGCTACAACTGTATAAAACCACATTTAAAAGTATAGAAGAATTTTTTTAAAATACCTTATCCTCAATACCACCTTTACATAAATCCTTATTTATCCCATAGATACTTTGAATTACCTTCTTAGTAATGAGCCAATTTTTATCCATTTTTACCCTCCTCTTAGTATTTGCATGATATTTTAAAATTGAAGTGTGGGGTTGATGAATTCATGGTAAAAGGGATGAAATAAATTTTAAGGAAAAAGTGTGTGGGTGATACATATAGGGATTGAAAAAAATTTATATTCATTTTACTCTATTGTTTCCCCCTCTTGAATAGAAAAGGATAAAATGACAAAAAAAACAAAAAAAATGAAAAAAATGGGTTTTGTTTTGGGAAAACAAAAAAACACCATTAATAGACCTATTGTTTTTATCATATGTGGTTAGTTGGTGGATATAAGGTTTATTTAAATTATAACTTTCAAAAAAGAAATAAAACATGAGTAACATAAAATATATATATTCAAGAGGGTGCACAAATCACTCATTATTATTTACTTTGATCATGGTCTTACTTTGAGTTTTGGGAGAAGATGGAGTTGCCACATTGAAGGGGAGAATGTCATTACACTTTCACTTTTGATATCATGCATTTTACTTAAGAGATAAACCTTCTACTTGAGCCTAAATTTTTAAAACATCAATTCTGATCAACCTTAATCCTCAGATTCATTTGAACCTTGAATGACAAGCCCTTGTGATTTTATGTTTCTTTTGTCTTTACAAAGTAAATAAAAGAGTTCCTTCATAAGACTATGGATAAGAATCATATTATCATGATTTTAGAATAAATATATTTGAGATAAATCATGAATTTTGATTGAAAATATTCAAAGGTGAGTCAGATCATGATTTATCTTGTTTTATAATGAAAAATTAAAGAACTTGAATGAATGATAGTACTGTTCCTATAATATTCAAATGGGAAAAAATAAAATTCTTTATTTGGTTTTTTATTTAAAAATTTAAAATTTAAATTGATATTTTATATAGAATTTGAAAATTTATATTTTATATAGAATTTTAAAATTTTATTTAACATTGATAATTAATTATTTTTATTACTTTGGAATTTTGATATTGGTAATAGTGGTTCCCTCTGAATTCCTTGTTTATATTTTAAGCTTAATGAAAATCATGGTTTAAGTGTGGGGGTATTTGACACACTGATGTTTTTAGGAATATTTTTTAGAAATTATCTTTATTTTTAGTGTTTTTCAATGAATAAATTCATGATTTTCAGTATTGAAATTAAATCATGGGAAATTTAAAAGGAGGAATTAAAATGGTCTAAAAAGAATAAATTTTTAAGGAGTTGAAATTAGTAATTTATTTCTACAATATGATGAAGTTTTATTAAGTGTTTTTATTTTTTAGGTGTAAATAAATTGTCCCATCAGCTGTCCCTTAACATAAAGAGATCCACAATACACCTATATAGTCTCAACAGGGCCAGGCTGACCATATAGATCCCCAAGGAAGTCATTCCATGGGAATGAGGCCACACAGGGGCTTCTGGCCCATGGTGGCCCACAAAGATGAATTCAATAGGAATCACGTTGATGGTTTTAAGCTAATAATTAGCCCATGGTGGTGAAACCTAGGGATTAATGGGAGGAGATCCTCATCAAGATGTGTTCTTCCACGGTGTGGATGTCAGTCCTCCAATACCCAATCGACTTCATTATGGTGAGATAGATGCGGTCTGAGTAATAAATGCATACGAACCCCCACCACACATTTGATGTGGGACACCAAAAAATGAGAAATATTCATTTTTAGATAAAAGACATTGTCCCATGCCTCACTTTACTCTCTCTCCCTCAGACACACTACACTGCCCTCCTATTCCATGTTATCGCCACTTGTTCTTGCTGGTAGCCACTACAAACATTGGGAATCTCCATTTTTTGACACCTCGAAGCTTGGGGATGAGCCTTCTTATAATTTTAAAGCATAATAATTTCATGGATCACTAAAGGGACCTCAAAGGATCACCATGGAGTCCATTTTGAAGCTCCCTCCAGCCACTGTGAAGGTAAGAAGATTGTAGGGGATAAGGGACCACCGTCCCCCACTGCCATGCAAGATCACCTCTACTGTCGTACTTCAACCTCCATACCAACAGTAGCACGCTACCACTCAACTCCAATGAGACCATTCAGATCCACCATTATCGACCAAGAAAATGGTGATTCTGTCACGACCCGCCCTCGGGGTCCGTGCCGTGACTACCCCAAGCCCGCCTTCCATAGGCCAGGGGCTGGCGACTAGCACCAAGGCGTAAATCCCGGTAAAAAGGGAAGGCATTGCCTTTGAAAAATAAACAAACACCGCAGAGTAAGCAAGAGGAAAGTAAACACTAAACAAAAACAGAGTACAACTGAAGTGCGGAAAAGTAAATGAGCCAGTATACAAACCCAAACTGAAAGTAAAGTACAACTCGAAAGGAAAAACAGCAACTGAAAAGTAAAAGCCGCTACTCCGAGCTGTCCACTGGAAATCCCACCTGAAGGGTGGGTACAGATAGCTCCTCTGCTCCACGGGTCCCGCCGTCCGCTCCGAGCACGTCCCGCCCAGTGGTCCACCTCCGGGTACCGTCCCGCTCTGCAAGCCTCAGCTAAGATCAACGCTGTCCGTCGTCTGCAACCAACACAACGTAGTGCGGGCAAATCCCATACAGGGGTGAGTATAAGCTACTCAGTAGGGACCCCGAGACCCCTGAAGGTCTCTCAAATCCACAAAGGATAAACCACGAAGAAAGGTATAATTACGAAGTAACAACCGACACTGCTTAGGTATATGCCCATACATATACCTAAGTCATCAAATTCAAATACGCTCCAACCTCCGAGCCCAAGTACAACTCAGTCCACACAGGAAAGTAAACGTATTCCACACAAGAAAGCAAAATGTAATCCACACAGGATTGCACAACACAATCCACACAGGAAAACAACAGGATTCAGCTCACACAGGTATACTTCTTCAAAGGACGATAAAGATGATCTCTGATCCATCTAAGTCGTCGGACCCACGAAGGATCGATAGGTAACAAACCCCCGCAAAGACCCACACAGGATCGGGCCCACACAGGACCTGTATGCGCTGGTTCACACAAGACCGCTGAGCGCAAGGACCCACACAGGATCGGACCCACACAGGATCGGTCCCACACAGGACCTGTAGCACTGATCCACGTAGGATCGCTGAGTGCTGTAGTCGTCGTCGTCGAATCCACACAGGATCTCTGTACTGTCGTCGTCGCAGTCACAGTAGCAGTAGTAGCAGTAGTAGTCACAGTAACAGTCGCAGCCAGCACTAGGGTTCCCGCACACAGCAAGCTCGTTCGGAGGGTCCGCTCCACGAGCCGAGAGGCTAATACATCAACTATCACAAAGTCCAGAGTTGATGTATCCAAAAGTTCCGTATCGTCAACAGGAACTCAACGCAACAGACGGCGCGTCGATCGGACGCCCGGTCTGAGAGTTATTGGCATTTTCGTCCCCGGGGCCCGGTTGGTTTTTAAGGCAAAACCAACCCGAACGTACTCCACCTGCGTCCAAACCTCGAGCGAAGTATGCCAAAAGATCCGTCTCACTAAGAGGAACACAACACAGCTGACGGCACGTCAATCGGACGTCCGTAGCTCAAGATATGAGCGTTTCCGCTCCGAAGGCCCGGTTGGTTTTGTGAACGAATCAACCCGGCCGAACTCAAAGTAATCCGAAACTTTGAGTGCGATATACCGAAACGACCGTCTCGATCCAAGGATCGCGTTGCCGCAAACGGTTCGTCTATCGGAGGTCCGTGGCTCAAGTTATGGCCCAAAGACCGAAACTGATTCGAAACGGGGGGTCCGGGTCCGGGCCGACTCGGCCCGACCCCCCCTGGGTCGGCCCGAACCGGGTCGACCCGACCTGGGTCCGACCCGGCCCGGCCGGCCGGCCGGCCGGCGGCGCGGCGGCTGGCGCCGCACGGAGGCAGCGCGGGGGGAATCAATTCCCCCACTGATTGGAAGGGGCGGCGCGGCTAATGCCGCGCCCTTTGCAAAAAAAACGGCCCCCACGTGGGGACCGGCTTGAGGAAAAACCGGGGGGCTGCTGCCCCCCCCCCCCCTTCATGGAAACCGCCCCCTCATAATGAGGGGGGTTTTGTGTGCTGGCCGGGGAATTAATTTTCCCCGGTTTACTACCATCCGGCCGGCCAGCTGGCCGGCCGGTTTTCTCCAACGGGACCGGAAAATCCGGTCCCCTCTTCGGCTTCCGACGCCAGCGGCCCGGCCGCCGGTCTTCTCATTCCGCCGCGGCCCGGAACCGGCCGCGGTGTTCTTCGTCCGGCGCGGTGCGACGGCACCGCGCCCCTCCGCCGCGCCTTCGATTCCCCTTGATGCGGCGCAGCGGCGTCGCGTTCTTGAAGATTCTTCCATAGCGCGTGCGCGCAAGATAAACATACAATTATCCGCGTGGTGTGACGGCACCACGCCACCTTGCTTCCACCCGCAAGATAAACAACATGAACGATGGAGGGGGGTTCGGCCGTGTTCATGCGGTCCGGCCCCCCTCACGTTAAATAATAACACAACTTAAAATATTCAAAAGCCACACGTTAGACTTGCAAGATCCTCGATCAAGAATAAAATAATTAAACAAAAATCAACAACCCCTACCTCGGGTATAGGTTCGAAGATTTGTCAACGTTCCGCGGAAGATGACGTCGCGGAGGTCGGGCGTCGCGGTAGCCGTTCGTCAAATCCGATGACGAAGAGGTGCGTCCGAAGAAGTACGTCGTTGACGAATCTTCGTATGCCGACGAATGATGTCCGAGGAAGAAGCGACGTTCCCTCTCGTTGACACGGAAGACGAAGAAGAGAGGAGCGGCGTTCTTCGTCGGAACTTGAGCGTTCTTCGTCAAGTTGAGCGTTCTTCGTCAAGTTGAGCGTTCTTCGTCAAGTTGAAGAAGAAGGAGGAGGAGCTCTCAAAAACTCTCAAGTTGGCTAAAGAGTTCTAACCCAACAAAAAGAGAGAAGAGCTTAATTTAATCAAAAACTTAACACAAGAATTTCAAAGGTTTGAAATTCAAAAAGATTAACTCCAAAATTAAATAACTCATGTCATTTAATGAGGGGTTAAGGAAGTTGGGAGAAGATGAAAGGTTTAGGGTTCGTGTGGGCCCCACCACACTTAATCCTCTCAAGGGAGGTTAAGTGGGGGTGGGTCCCACCCCTAACTTCCTTTGAGAGAAGTTAACTAATAAGTTTAAATAAAAATATGTAATACACAATTTTTATTTAACTTATTCTAATCTCCCAAAAACTAACTCTCATCCCGCAACAAACGCAACTTCCGAAAAGGTCTCTTTAAGCGAATATCGGCGCTGCGAGTTCATCGGTGCCCTCGGATTTCAATTCCGAGCACCGGATCAAAAGTTAGAAATTCCCGCTCGTTCGTTCACTGAACGTACCTGATCCAAACTTCGGAAAATGATTTCGGGCACTCCGGGCCTCGGAATCAGGTGCCGTCTAAAACCACGCTCTTGTAAAATTCAAAAGAAAATTAAGAAAAAATTTCCCTTGAATTTTACGGGTCTTTACATTACTCCCACCTCAGGGATTTACGTCCCCGTAAAGATACATCAAAAACTAGGGAAACAAAAGAGGGTACTGAGCACGCATCTGAGCCTCCCGCTCCCATGTGCTCTCCTGGAGATTCCCGTGCTGCCATCTGATGCGCACAAGAGGAATCGATCGCCCACGCAGGACCCGCTCCTGTCGATCCTCTATCTCCACCGGGACCTCCGTAAAATTCGCCCCATCATCAACGTCAAGCTCCCTATGGTCAATGATGTGTGTCGGGTCGTGCACGTATCTCCTCAGCTGAGACACGTGGAAGACGTCGTGCACCCGGTGCAACTGAGGTGGTAGAGCCATGCGATAAGCCACCTCACCAATCTTGCTGAGGACCTGGAAGGGTCCGATGAAGCGCGGAGATAACTTTCTGCCTCGGCCAAATCTCTGAATACCACGTCGAGGTGAGACCCGCAAGAAGACGTGGTCGCCATCCTCGAACTCTAGTGGCCTCCGCCTCCTGTCAGCATATGACTTCTGCCGGCTCTGAGCTGTCCTCATCCGCTCCTGGATGATCTGGACCTTCTCTGTCGTGGCCTGGACCATCTCCGGTCCCACTAGTGCTGACTCCCCAGGGTCTGTCCAGCACAGAGGAGATCTACAAGGTCGGCCGTACAAAGCCTCATACGGTGCCATCCCAATGGTGGAGTGGTAGCTGTTGTTGTACGCAAACTCCACCAAGGGTAGGTGGTCCTCCCAACTACGACCAAAGTCGAGGACACATGCGCGGAGCATGTCCTCGAGAGTCTGAATGGTCCTCTCCGTCTGACCATCCGTCTGAGGGTGAAAGGCTGTGCTCAAACGTAGCTGCGTCCCGAACACCTCCTGTAACCCCTTCCGAAGTCGGGAAGTAAAGCGAGCATCTCGATCGGAGACGATATATGATGGCACGCCGTGGAGCCGCACAATCTCCTGAACGTAAAGACGTCCCAAGCTCTCCACTGATCCCTGCTCTCTGATGGGTAAGAAGTGTGCCTACTTGGTGAGTCGGTCAACAATCACCCAGATGGAGTCGTGACCTCTGGAAGTACGTGGAAGTCCAGTCACAAAGTCCATAGATATGCCGTCCCACTTCCACTCCGGAACCTCAGTCACGCTCCTGGGTGGCTCCCAAGCTAACACAGCCTCAATCTTCGCGGGATCCACTGCAACTCCCGCCTCAGAGATAACGTGTCCCAAGAAGTGGACCTCACGTATCCATAACTGGCACTTCGAGAGCTTAGCATAAAGCTGGTGCTCTCGGAGTGTGTCTAGTACAACTCGCAAGTGATAGGCGTGCTCCTCCTCTGTCGTAGAGTAAATCAGAATGTCGTCGATGAAGACCATGACAAACCGATCGAGGTATGGCTGAAAGATCCTGTTCATGAGAGCCATGAACACTGCTGGAGCATTGGTTACACCGAATGTCATAACCAAGAACTCATAGTGGCCATACCGACATCTGAAGGCTGTCTTCTGCACATCCTCGTCTCTGACTCTGAGCTGATGATAGCCTGACCTGAGGTCTATTTTCGAGAACCACCATGCTCCCTTGAGCTGATCAAAGAGGTCATCAATCCTTGGTAGCGGATACTTTTTCCTCACTGTCACCTGGTTCAGGCGACGATAGTCAACACAGAGTCGCAAGCTCCCGTCCGCCTTCTTGGCGAACAAAATCGGGGAAGCCCAGGGTGAAACATTGGGTCGGATGAACCCCTTGCCCTGCAAGTCCTCCAACTGTACCCGTAGCTCTCGAAGCTCGGCGGGGGCCATCCGATATGCTGGAGTGGATATCGGGGTTGTCCCGGGGTACAAGTCAATATAAAAGTCTACCTCTCTGCGAGGAGGTAGCCCTGGAACATCGTCGGGAAAAACGTCCGCAAACTGATCCACCACTGCAGGAAAACCAGGACTCCGCACGTCAACTGCTCCAAGGATAAGGCTAGCCAAATGATGAGTGATGGGCTGTCCTCTCCTCCGCGGAAGTCCATTCTGTGCTGCTAAGGCTCCCTTATCGCCAGTGAAGGTGAAGCTGCTCCCGTCGGTGCGTACACATCGCACCTTGCGCCTAAAACAGTCAATCTGTGCATGGACCGTAGATAGCCAATCCATGCCCAAGATGACGTCGTAAGGCCTCGACGCTGCTACAAGAAGATCCCAGCCAAAGCTCTCGCCTCCTAGAGTAAGCTCACACTTCCGGCACCAGTGCGTAATCGTCGAGTCTGCTCCCGTAGGAGTCTCTAGCCTTAAGGATCGAGCCAACGGCTCTGTCGGAATATCCGAGCTCCGAACAAGAGCAGCGGCTATGAAAGAGTGACTCGCTCCTGTGTCTATAAGAACTGCAGCAAGGGTGGAGTAGACACAGATAGTACCTCGAATCATCTCGGGTGCGCCGTGGTCGTAGGCCTCTGCTGCCTGGAGCTGTGCCTGTCTCTGCCCGCCAGCTCCCTGTGGTCGGGGTGGACCTCCTGGTGGTGGTGGTGGCAGAGCCTCAAAGCGTCGCCCACCACCGGCTGCTCGTCCAGCTCCTCTGCCTCGTCCGCCTCCTCCCTGCGGACCGCCACGGTCGACCCTCTGCCTCTGCCTCGGTGGTCCATCAACTGACTGCTGCTCCTCGGCACGGCGGGTCGGGCAGTCACGAGCCATGTGGCCCTGCCCGCCGCACGAGTAGCACTGTCTGCCTCTCGAAAGACTGGCTCCTCGCTGTGTGCCCCGCACTGCTGAGCCAGTGCCCTGAGATCGTCTGCCTGAAGGTCTGGTCTGTCTGGACCCCTGAGTCATCCGTCGACTGCCTGCTGCAGATGACTCTGCCACGTGCCGCCCTGCGGTGGGTCTCTGTGCTGGTGTAGACTCAGCAAGGAAGCTCTCGATCAGAAGGGCCCGCTCCAGTACTCCTGTCTGAGTCGGTATGCTGAGGGAGATCAGCGATGCCCTAATATCGTGTCTCAAACCCTGCTCGAAGGTCCGGGCCCAGAAGAATGGGTCCCGTACCATGTCGGTCAAGTAGCGTGAGAGATCGGTAAATCTCGCCGAGTACTGAGTGACCGTCATGCTGCCCTGCCGCAGCTGTAGAAGCTCCTGGATACGCACCGCACGAAGGGTGGCTAGGATGAACTCTGAGCGGAAGAGGCTCTCAAAGTCCGTCCAAAGTAGAGATGCCTCATCGTGCACCTGGAGCATCAAGCTCCACCATCGTCCTGCTGCTGCGTGTAGTAGGCTCGTAGCGAGGATCACCATGAGGTCTGATGGTGTCCTCACTAGCCTAAACACTCGAACTACTGCCTCCAGCCAGTCCTCTGCTGCCTGGGGGTCCGTCTCCCCGCGAAACCTGGGCGGTCGCTGGCGCTGAAACTCATGCAGTGCACTGAGGCGACGTGCATCGTCAGCGGCTGCAGCTGGAAGCATCGGGGGCTCGGCGGGTAGAGCTACCGCCGGTGCCACTGCTGACAAAGGGCCCTGCACCGAGGCCTCGTCGCTCAGTGGGCTGTCGTCACGCTCGACTCTCGGAACCCTAGCTGGCTGCCGTCGTGGGGCCATCCTGAAAAGGAAACAGGTGCGCCACGGTCAGAACAGTATACCCGGTGAGCTGATATAAGTAATCACAAAGAAAACTTTGAAACACACACGCAATCAATGTTTTCGTGCATTAAGTCGGAAATCAGAAGTCAGGGTCCTGGTGTACGGATATGTCGGCCGCCGCACCAACACTGGTCTTCCTGGACTGATAACCACACTCAATACGCTAAACATTATTGCTTCACATAGAAAAGATCAGAGTTCGCGGTAGAACCGAACTCCTCTGATACCAATTTTTCACGACCCGCCCTCGGGGTCCGTGTCGTGACTACCCCAAGCCCGCCTTCCATAGGGCAGGGGCTGGCGACTAGCACCAAGGCGTAAATCCCGGTAAAAAGGGAAGGCATTGCCTTTGAAAAGTAAACAAACACCACAGAGTAAGCAAGCGGAAAGTAAACACTAAACAAAAGCAGAGTACAACTGAAGTGCGGAAAAGTAAATGGGCCAGTATACAAACCCAAACTGAAAGTAAAGTACAACTCGAAAGGAAAAACAGCAACTGAAAAGTAAAAGCCGTTACTCCGAGCTGTCCACTGGAAATCCCACCTGAAGGGTAGGTACAGATAGCTCCTCTGCTCCACGGGTCCCGCCGTCCGCTTCGAGCACGTCCCGCCCAGTGGTCCACCTCCGGGTACCGTCCCGCTCTGCAAGCCTCAGCTAAGATCGACGCTGTCCGTCGTCTGCAACCAACACAACGTAGTGCGGGCAAATCCCGTGCAGGGGTGAGTATAAGCTACTCAGTAGGGACCCAAAGACCCCTGAAGGTCTCTCAAATCCACAAAGGATAAACCACGAAGAAAGGTATAATCACGAAGTAACAACCGACACTACTTAGGTATATGCCCATACATATACCTAAGTCATCAAATTCAAATACGCTCCAACCTCCGAGCCCAAGTACAACTCAGTCCACACAGGAAAGTAAACGTATTCCACACAGGAAAGCAAAACGTAATCCACACAGGATTGCACAACACAATCCACACAGGAAAACAACAGGATTCAGCTCCCACAGGTATACTTATTCAAAGGACGATAAAGATGATCTCTGATCCATCTAAGTCGTCGGACCCACGAAGGATCGATAGGTAACTAACCCCCGCAAAGAACCACACAGGATCGGGCCCACACAGGACCTGTAGGCGCTGGTTCACACAGGACCGCTGAGCGCAAGGACCCACACAGGATCGGACCCACACAGGATCGGGCCCACACAGGACCTGTAGCACTGATCCACGTAGGATCGCTGAGTGCTGTAGTCGTTGTCGTCGAATCCACACAGGATCTCTGTACTGTCGTCGTCGCAGTCACAGTAGCAGTAGTAGCAGTAGTAGTCACAGTAACAGTCGCAGCCAGCACTAGGGTTCCCACACACAGCAAGCTCGTTCGGAGGGTCCGCTCCACGAGCCGAGAGTCTGATACATCAACTGTCACAAAGTTCAGAGTTGATGTATCCAAAAGTTCCGTATCGTCAACAGGAACTCAACGCAACAGACGGCGCGTCGATCGGACGCCCGGTCTGAGAGTTATTGGCATTTTCGTCCCCGGGGCCCGGTTGGTTTTTAAGGCAAAACCAACCCGACCGTACTCCACCTGCGTCCAAACCTCGGGCGGAGTATGCCAAAAGATCCGTCTCACTAAGAGGAACACAACACAGCTGACGGCACGTCAATCGGACGTCCGTAGCTCAAGATATGAGCGTTTCCGCTCCGAAGGCCCGGTTGGTTTCATGAACGAATCAACCCGGCCGAACTCAAAGTAATCCGAAACTTTGATTGCAATATACCGAAACGACCGTCTGGATCCAAGGATCGCTTTTCCGCAGACGGTTCGTCGATCGGAGGTCCGTGGCTCAAGTTATGGCCCAAAGACCGAAACTGATTCGAAATGGGGGGTCCGGGTCCGGGCCGACCCGGCCCGACCCCCCTGGGTCGGCCCGAACCGGGTCGACCCGACCCGGGTCCGACCCGACCCGGCCGGCCAACCGGCTGGCGGCGCGGTGGCGCGGCGGCTGGTGCCGCACGGAGGCAGCGCGGGGGGAATCAATTCCCCCGCTGATTGGAAGGGGCGGCGCGGCTAATGCCGCGCCCTTTGCAAAAAAAAACGGCCCCCACGTGGGGGCCGGCTTGAGGAAAAACCGGGGGGCTGCTGCCCCCCCCCCCCTTCATGGAAACCGCCCCCCTCATAATGAGGGGGGTTTTGTGTACTGGCCGGGGAATTAATTTTCCCCGGTTTACTACCATCCGGCCGGCCAGCTGGCCGGCCGGTTTTCTCCAACGGGACCGGAAAATACGGTCCCCTCTTCGGCTTCCGACGCCGGCGGCCCGGCCGCCGGTCTTCTCATTCCGCCGCGGCCCGGAACCGGCCGCGGTGATCTTCGTCCGGCGCGGTGCGACGGCATCGCGCCCCTCCGCCGCACCTTCGATTCCCCTTGATGCGGCGCGGCGGCGTCGCGTTCTTGAAGATTCTTCCATAGCGCGCGCGCGCAAGATAAACATACAATTATCCGCGTGGTGCGACGGCACCACGCCACCTTGCTTCCACCCGCAAGATAAACAACATGAACGATGGAGGGGGGTTCGGCCGTGTTCATGCGGTCCGGCCCCCCTCACGTTAAATAATAACACAACTTAAAACATTCAAAAGCCACACGTTAGACTTGCAAGATCCTTGATCAAGAATAAAATAATTAAACAAAAATCAACAACCCCTACCTCGGGTATAGGTTCAAAGATTTGTCAACGTTCCGCGGAAGATGACGTCGCGGAGGTCGGGCGTCGCGGTAGCCGTTCATCAAATCCGATGACGAAGAGGTGCGTCCGAAGAAGTACGTCGTTGACGAATCTTCGTATGCCGACGAAGGATGTCCGAGGAAGAAGTGGTGTTCCCTCTCGTTGACACGGAAGACGAAGAAGAGAGGAGCGGCGTTCTTCGTCGGAACTTGAGCGTTCTTCGTCAAGTTGAGCGTTCTTCGTCAAGTTGAGCGTTCTTCGTCATGTTGAAGAAAAAGGAGGAGGATCTCTCAAAAACTCTCAAGTTGGCTAAAGAGTTCTAACCCAACAAAAAGAGAGAAGAGCTTAATTTAATCAAAAACTTAACACAAGAATTTCAAAGGTTTGAAATTCAAAAAGATTAACTCCAAAATTAAATAACTCATGTCATTTAATGAGGGGTTAAGGAAGTTGGGAGAAGATGAAAGGTTTAGGGTTCGTGTGGGCCCCACCACACTTAATCCTCTCAAGGGAGGTTAAGTGGGGGTGGGTCCCACCCCTAACTTCCTTTGAGAGAAGTTAACTAATAAGTTTAAATAAAAATATGTAATACACAATTTTTATTTAACTTATTCTAATCTCCCAAAAACTAACTCTCATCCCGCAACAAACGCAACTTCCGAAAAGGTCTCTTTAAGCGAATATCGGCGCTGCGAGTTCATCGGTGCCCTCGGATTTCAATTCCGAGCACCGGATCAAAAGTTAGAAATTCCCGCTCGTTCGTTCACTGAACGTACCCGAGCCAAACTTCGGAAAATGATTCCGGGCACTCCGGGCCTCGGAATCAGGTGCCGTCTGAAACCGCGCTCTTGTAAAATTCAAAAGAAAATTAAGAAAAAATTTCCCTTGAATTTTAAGGGTCTTTACAGATTCATGATCCACCTTTGAGCCAAAGGTGACTCATAAGCTACTGTTGAGACAACATTGAATCGTGAGCTACTGTTGATTTGATGGTGTCTCTTAATCCACTATTGATCTAACAGTGACTTGTGAACCATCATTGAGCTAATGGTGACTCAAAATTCCAAATTAATACAATTGTGACTCATGGGCTGCCATTGAGCCAATGGTGACTTGTGACCACCGTTGAACGGTTTCCACCATTGGATGCTTCCATCTACCGTCGTTGCTACTAATATAAGGATCACCATATCAAACACCTTGCAACCCTACTTGATCCAATATACTTTTACATGGACTTCCACCACCATGAATAATTGATTGACTCATCTAGCTACTATGAAGGTCGTATGAGTTTTTATGGAATCCATGGATTCTTTACATTATCGTTCCATTAATCTCCCACTATCGTTTCACCATGCTCACTGATGCCACTACCACATCCTACATGCACACCCTATTTATGTGGAAGGAAGCCACTACCCCTCTGGATTTTCCCATACCCATGTTTGGTCCATGCTATAAAATAGGTTTGAATGATATTTTTGGAGATTTAAAGATTCACATATTCAAATTATCCTTATTCAAACTAAGATGTGAAGTTAAAGTTTTGTTGATCCTTGACCGAGATATATGAAGTAGGATCCACCCTATATAAATAGAGAGGCCTTCCATCAAGAGAAAGGAGTTTGCAACCCACATGGGAGGATAATCCTTTAAAGGTCAAAGCTGTTATAAACCAATTTTCTTTGTTTTTATTATTTTTATTTTATTCTATTTTAGTTTTATGTTTATGTAATTTTTATTTCAGTTTCTTAAAGATTAATTCAAGCATGTTTAATTTTAAAAAAGTGTTTTCTCCAACCCACTCTTCTTCTTCTTCTTCTTCTTCTTTTTCTTCTTATTTTTATTTATTCTTTTTATTTTTAACAATCTATACACTTTTTGTTTTAATTATTTCTTATTATATTTTATTGTATTTTCTTCTCTCTCTCTCTCTCTCTTCTATTATTTTTATTTTATATTATTCTTTTATTCTTATCTTATCTTCCTTTTCTTCCATAGTGACCTCTCACCCTAAAAACTAAGGGTTTAACCTGAGGCTTGGCTTGGGGGAGTTAAGTGGTGTTTACATTCATTATGTGATTCAATTTTTATGTTTTATTTATGTTTTTGGTGAGTGAGAGTGATGTTTTTGAGTGTGGTAGTTTTCCACTACGACACTAAACTCAAACTAATTTATATACTTTTATTAAATCTTTTACCTCCCTTATACTAGACACAATATCTTAATATTATGGAGTTGATCCATTCAATAGATGAAATGGAACATGACGGGGCTAGGTCCTAGAAGATGTCACACTCATGATTGAGGTGTTCCATCAACCTTGATTATAGGAGGTGGTGGAATCTAGTTTTCTATAAGCTTTCAAGATTTAATAATCACTAAATAAAAGAATAATAGTTTAATAGTGTTATTTAAGGATTAAACTATCAAACTAAATTTAAACACCAACAAGGAGAATGATATAACCCGTAAACCAAACCACAAAGGCCATGTGATTTCTTTTTAATCACATTTTGTATAGAATTCTATTCTAGTTTAGTTTAAATTTTGATATTTCATTTCATTTCATTGTTTAGAAATTAATTAAAATCCAAATTTATCATTGTTTTCATAAAATGATAAAAACAACCAAAAAAGAAGTAGTTTAGGTGGATTAGATTAAGTATTTTAAGAAACTATGAAGATATTTAAGTGTGATGAACCTGGTTAGACAATGTGCTACATTAAGAAAATAAATTTTCTTTTTCATTACCTACGACAGCCATGCATCAGTTCCCTAGATATACTCATTGACTGTGATATATCATTTTTATTTTAGGATTACTCTGCGAAGACATCCATTCGGGATTCCACTATGTGATCAATAGAATGATCCATTGAGTGAAAAGGCTTAAATACAAGGGCTTGCACTGGAGATAGTTCCTCTGGGTGGTTTACTAGCAATACGACCACCCTTTGAGAAGCAGTTTTTACTAGTGGTTCCAATAGAGGATGAATGTTGGTTGATTGTACTAAATGACTTTAAGTGGTAGTAACCTCCCAGTTTTTAGGGTGAGATAGACCCCTAGGTGGATAAGGACTAGATAGATATAGTCACTTGAGTTTTTAGCCTTGTGAGTAATCTTTCAGATCAGATGGAAGTCCTTATAGTGATTCTTATTCAAGGATCCACTGGGAGATGGTGTAGTTTAGTGACTCAGTCACATGATGATACAACTCTATCCTAGTTAGACTTTTAGTATCTCTTCATGGAGAAGTTTTATCCAGACACATTATGATCAGTGTGCACATAGGATCGTCTGTATCTGTAGTAGTGAATTTTTCCTACGATAGAGTATTCAGTGAAGGTTTATTGATCTCTCATAATATTGCATGGATATTCTATGAGATATGTTCTTCAAAGATCCGAAATTTTATCAATTATTAGTCTAGGATATCAGGGATTCAGTGATATGTCTCTTTGTTCCCACTTATTCTAGAGTGATGTAGCAATCCTTTGTGGTGGAGAGATTCTTGGTAGAGCAAGCATCAATAGTGGGTGTTGGTAGTGGGAACCCAGGAGCTGAGACCTTAGCGGCATGGAAGTCATAGGGATCCGAGCATGCCAAATGCTTTAGGATACGATCCCAAGATTGAGGATCCGTGGTGCAGGGCTCTTAGGATGGCTCAACTCAGCCGATGGATAGGTGGTGTTTCTCTTACTGTAGTTGTGGACATCATTCATGTTATTGTTTGACCCATCATACAGCTGGTTGATATATGGTTAAGGGACTTTCCAAGTAGAGATAGAGGTGGGATAAATGTGGTCCACAGGGTGGAGGATGTGGAATAGGGGCCAATATAGAAAAAAGATGTGGTCTAAGGTTTGACCTATTACCACCACAACCCCCAAGTGGTCTATTCCAGGATAAAGGAGATGGTGGTTATGGATGAGGATAGTTTCGATCTATGGAGGCCTATGACCCCAATGATCTAGGTTTGATAAAAGGTATAATCTATATATTTTCTACATTATTTTTAGTACTGATAGACATATGTGGGATTCGTTCCTTTTTTTCCAATTCTATGTTTTGAGACTTAGACATTTTGTTTGAGACTTTGTCTAATTCCTTGCACTTGGAGACTCTGACAGGAGGTGACTCAGTGATTTCAAACTTTTGAAGACAATGTGATCTGATGCTTTGAGGTAGAGTTTTGTATGAGATCTCTTTGTATCAGTGATGAGACCATATGACATCATCTTAGGTATGGAATGGATATCCACATTTCATGTCTGTATTGACTATTTTAGGTAGAGGATGTGGTGTGTCTATAGTGATGGGATGAGGTTTTCTTTTTGGAAGAAAAGGAAACCTTGGCGGAGAAGGATGATCTTAGGCATAAGAGAGTATAGTCAATTAATCAACTATTATCTAGAATGACTCTTGGATAAGTGGATGTTATGGTCTACCAATTCCCTATAGTGGTGGCGGAGTATGAGGATGTCTTTCCTGAGGATGTTCCATGCTTACCTCCCCATCAAGAGCTAGAATTATGCATTTACTTACACCCCAAGACAACCCTGATATATAAACCATAATATAATATAGATCTCATATAGATTTTTGATATGAGGGTACAATTAAAGGACTTATAGAAGAATAGATTTGTGAGACCTAGTGTTTCTCCCTGGGTAGCCCCTGTGTTTTTTTCCAAGAAGGTGGACATGAGTTAAAGGTTGTTTATGTATTACCATCACTTAAATTAGAGGATCATAAAGAACAAGTATCCACTATAAAGGATCGATGACCTCTCAGTCATTTGAGAGGCTCATTATAGTTCTTGAAGATTGACCTCAGATCAAAATATCACCAGCTGTGAGTACGGGATGAGGATGTACCAAATACATCATTTAGATGCCATTATAGTCACTATAAGTACTTGGAGATTCCCTTTAGTGTGACAAAAACACCAGTAGTGTTTATAGGTATAATTAACTGAATATTTTATCCATTCTTAGACAGGTTTGTGGTGGTATTAATGCAAAATATCCTTGTGTACTTAGAATCCAAGTAGAATCATGAGAGACACTCGATGATGGTCCTACACACACTCCAAAACCACCATATTTATAAGAATCTATCATAGTGTTAGTTTTGGATTTGATAGGTTCAATTCCTGAGATATTTCATCTTAGAGTCAGGAGTGGAAGTTGACCTAATGAAGGTTGAGGTAGTGCTATCGTGGGATCCACCAAAGAGTGTTACCAAGGTATGTAGTTTCCTTTGGTTGGTAGGGTATTATTGAAGTTTTATACCCAATTTATATAGATTGGAAGCACCCTTGACATTTTTGACCCGAAATAGGAAGCCTTTCATGTGGATTAAAAGGTTCTAGTAGTTTTTTGGGGGGTTTAGGAAGAGGTTTAAAAGTTCCCCCGTCTTGATATTTCAAAAGGAGGGTGTTGAGTACATAGTATTATGTGATGCCTTAGGGACTAGGCTTGGTTGTTTCCTGATGCAGAGGATGGAAATGATTTCCTATTGGTCCAAGTAATTGAGACCACATGAGAATAACTACAGGACCCATGATCTTGATCTAGAATCATCAGTCTTCACCCTTAATATGTGGATACACTACTTAATGGCTGAGTGGTTTATTTTCTTATATGACCATAAGAGTATCAAGTATATCTTCTATCAGAATAATATTAACTTGAGACAGATTTGATGGTTATAGTTCCTCTGGGACAATGAATTTGATATTTTCCATTCTCCTAAGAATGGGGAAGTGGTGGAAGACACTCTTAGTAAGAGATATTTTTTTTAGTTGTTGACCAAGGCATTAGAGTAGTTAAAATCATTGTAGTTATCCTTAGTAGACAAGAAAGGTGCTTCATATCTTCATTCAATGGTTGTTACCCCACTGACTTTACAGCGTGTTAGGGAATCTCATCATGGAGATGCCAATTTTGATACCTTATATACTCATATATCCATTGGATGTGATACTGATGGATACTATGAAGGTAGGTATCACATTATAATTTTAAAATGATGGTCGATGTTACCAGTGACGTTACAAGAGGAGGTGATGAGGGAGTCTTATACATACACTTTAGAGGTACATAAAAGTGTGTAAAATATGTACCAGGACCCTTGACATCAGTTTTGGAGGATAGGAATAAATAATTGTGTTGTATAGTTTGTCTCTTGATGGCACACTTGTCAGCAAGTGAAGACTAAGCACCATGTTCCAATGGGTTTAGCTCAACCCCTTGAGGTTCTAGAGTGTAAGTGGGATGGGATATATATAGACTTCATGATAGGATTAACACTTATATCTAGGGGATACGATTCCATATAGGAGATCATAGACTGACTCACCAAGTCATCCCACTTCCTAGCCATTCAAGAGTATAGTTTAGTAGAGATATTAGGAAACTTGTACAGGAAGTAGATAGTCTGACTCCATGGAGTTCTCTTGATGGTCATTTCAGACCATGATTCTTGATTCATATCATGATTATGAAGAGGATTTCAGGAGGACTTTGGTACTCAGTTAAAATTGATCAAAACATTTCTCCCCAAGACTAATAGATAGACTGAACAGATCATTCAAGTCTTTGAAGACATGTTATAGGCTTGCATGTTGGATTTTGACCATAGTTGGTATGATCACCTACCCTTGGTGGAGTTTTCATACAATAATAGTTATCATTCAACCATAGGTATAGAACCATTCAAGACCTTTTAAGGGTGACCCAGAAGGTCACTAGTTTGTTGGATTTATCAAGGAGAGTAAGCACTCGAGGGTCTATAGTTATATTAAGCTATGACAGAGAAGGCTCAAATCATCCAGAAGAGGATGAGGACTACACATAGCCATCATAATTCCTATGTGGACCAACAATGGAGGGATATGGAGTTCAAGAAGGGATACCAAGTGTTCCTAAGGGTCTCAACTCGACATGGATTTCATAGATTTGGCCTGGGGAAAAATCTTTCTCTAAGATTCATTTTCCCTTTCTAGATACTACATAGATTTGGTTAGTTGTGATACTATTTATCTCTACTACCATAGTTGGATTGAGTACACAACATATTCCATATATCACAGCTAAGGAGGAACTTGCACGACTCCTTGCATGTTATCAACTAGGGTAAGATAGATAAAGAGGATGGATCTACATTTACTGAGTACCCAGTAGAGATTGAGGATCAATAGTGTAGGATCCTTAATGGGTGATTGATTCCCCTAGTACATGTTTGGTGGTACAATGGGAATCTATAGGAGAGTGCTTGGAGTGGGATACCCATATGAAAGTTGAGTACCTTCATCTTTTTTTAGTATGTTTTTCTATTTTAGAGACAGAAATACCTAAGGTGGGGAGAATGTAATGAATCTTATTATTCTATGTATTACTTTTGAATATTATATGGATTATTTTAGGAGCCAGGTGCTGATAAAACATGAGAATTCGAGTCCTAGTGAGCCTTAAATTAATATTTGAAAAATAATGAAGATATTAGTATCACACTTACACATTTTTCCTGAAAAAATGGAATAACTCTCAAATGGGGAATCATATTGGAGACCTGAAACCTCTGTTGAGTTCAGAATGTGGGTTTTACCCTAGTCGTGAAATAACCTTTGTTGGCATCAGGCAGTTGTGAAAAAAATTCACAGTTTCAGATAATAAAATAAATAAATTTATTTTATTTTATTTGATGCAACAACCTACTTCCTCTATTTAAAAATGGTTATGCCTCAGCCCTAGGGTTAGACACATAACCTAGGTATTGAGAGTAGCTATTGGAGAGGATACATTGGAGTATCGTTAGCATATGACATCGGATCAGATTGGATTGATGATCATTCACTAATGGATTTTTTTGATCTCACCAATGATAAAAAAAAATAGGATCATTCTTCATCAGTGATCAATACAAACACTATGTAGGAAATTTTATTTGTTATTTCTATACCATTATTTATCTCTTGTTGAATTTAGATCAATTCCATGAACAATAATCAATTTTTTCATCGATGGTTTATTTTTTTATACTGGATATTTTTGATCATTGTTTAAATCGCTCTTCATTCATCCAAATATATGAAAATAGATTGAGGCCGAATGAACAAAGGCTGAGGTTCATTCCTCACATTTATGGTTCATGGATTTCTCCCCTTTTTTTTCATGTTCATCGCAACCATTTTCTTTCGCTCGTGGTTTTAATATCACCTGGTAGTCAATCGTTGTGCAAATGTTCTTCAACGTAAAGGTTCATTACCAAGAGTCCAGCTTGTGATTGAGGTTGTGATTTGAGAATTTATTATGAAGGTGTTATTATTTAAAGAGGAATGAGAATATAATAGACCAAGGGTTCCATTACCATTATGGATATGCAACGATGTCCCAATGTGGTAATGGATTTGGATCGACGGATCGATTTTTGAGTGGATCGAAGGCTGAAATATAGTGAGTGGGAAATAGAAAGGGAGGGAGGCCTCAAATCCATGATTCCTAGCTAGAATCATGGCAGTGAAAGCATGTGCATATGACTGAGTAAGAACCCAAGTATTCTATAAATTTATGGTTTGCACTACATGAAATCCTATATTACACATCGTGTGGGACCCCTAGCTATGGATCTAGGTTTTCCACCATTGTTAGATATAATACACCAGGTGACCCTTCCACACATAGTGTGACTCATACTAAGTGGATTTATGTGTAACTCAAAGGTTACACAGTCATAGACAGGCTGAAGTACAAAGACATAGAAACGGTCAAGTGTACATAGGCATGGCCAGGTGTACATGGGTTGGTACATTAGCACGACCAGTGGAACATGGGAATGGATAGAATACATGAGAAGAGTGTCGATAAATCTCTACATGTCATGTATAACTACTTACATTCCATGTATTTTGATATTTTCATGTCATGTGAGGCAGCACCACATGGGCAGACCAAGGGTTGTCTGGACACACTGTGTACCCCTATTAAATGTCTTGTACCCCCTTTGAGGGTGTTTGGATCCCTTAGTTTCTTAAGTTTGGACTGCTATCAGTTTAGTGTGTTACCTTGGTCCATCCCCTTTAGGGTATAGTACAGAATTATATCCACATCTATGGATTGTGATTCCCTCTATAGGATGAGTCTCAGATAAAGTTTATAGTGTCCCTTTATGAGACTAGAGTGTGATCCTCTATAATTTTATACCCTAGTTGGGGTTTGTGGAGTTAGTGTGACCTCCTTAAAAAGGGAATTGATCCTCCATCAAGTAGACCATTTTAGTAGGGTTTATAGTATCATTGGAGAATGATACCCTGCATAGAGGGTTGATCATGATTGGGTTTGTGGTGTCCCTCAGTGGTCCAAGGTGTGATCCCCTGTTTGAGTATCGGGGTATTTATAGGCCATTGAGAATTATTAAGTGGGGCCTAATTTTCATGACCTATTGGATGAGAGTCTCCATTGAAATCATGTATTGTGGAGTGGATTCTCCCAGAATGATCATTACTTTAACTAGAATTCAGTGGCTTGCAGTTTGGTTATGATCATTTGGAGGCACGGTGTCCTTCCAAAGTATATCGTAGTTTTTTTATGAATTAATTTTTATATACTTTTTATGAGATGATGATTATTAATTATTTATTTTTAGTGTTTTTAGGGTATCCTACTAGATATTTTTACACTCAATCGTGAATGGGAACTACCTACATGTGTCATGTATTATGAAAACAATGGATCATTTGATGGTTTCTGGGGAGGACAGGGAGTTGGTGAGGCATATCTTGAGCCTGACATATTGAGGTGTTTTTGGGGTGGTTTCATTTGATCATATTACTTACCCCTTGAGTAGGTTAGACTCTCTGTATTTTTTTGTTGGGCTTGTGTTTGGACCATTATCACATTTGATACTTTACTATCGTACTCTGATTATGGGATCATAGATATATACATGCATTGGTTTCAATTGTTTTACATTTCATTATTGTATGGGATTGGAATTGTGTGTGTGTTTGTGTGTGTGTGTATAGGTATATTAGGATAATACCTCCCATGTGTGTGATATGTCTACTCGACACTAATCTCCAACCCATGGCCTATTGGAGGCAAGCTTGGGGTATTCGTGGTTTAGGTCATGTTGGGCCAATTCGTGACATGGGGTGATATGTGGTTGTTTGGCCATTAATTAGTGGAAATGAGGTGATGTTTTTTGGCCATGATTTTGGGGGTAGTGAGGTGTTTTTTTTCCTTTATTTGGGGGCAATGAAGTGATGGTTTGATGATATTTATGAGATATCTGTGATGTATGGTTGTGTTATACTAAAATCTCAGGTAGTAATGGAATAATAATTTTAATAATGTCTGAAATAGATGATTTTGTTTGGTTAATGAGATAGAAATGATTAATGGACACATAAATGACGAGCTGTGTGGTTAATTTTTTTTGATTCTTAATAATTAAATGAATGGTCTAGATAATGGAATTGGTTGGACATGTTAATTGTAGCTTGTGTCTTGTTATGTGGTGTTGTGAATTTAGAGGTGGTAGTGAAATTAGGGATTTTGTAAACCGGTTAGTGTTTTTTTAACCCATAGGTTGGTCTTTTGTGTGGATATATGTATATACTTGTGTATTCTTTTTTACTTCTATATGAACCCCGATCTCATCGTGCACTATATGCTGACACCCGTGTATTCACATATGGGATGTTTTTTACAACATTATACTGATGAGGATAGATGTATGGGAACCTGATATTTCTAACTCTCTCTTCTAGGATAGTAGATATACATAGTCTATGATGTTTGGATGTCTGTTAGTGCATTAATTGATGGAATAGGTATCTCTGGTTGAGATGTGATGGCCGAGGTGTATTTGGGAAAGATGTGATGGCCCAGGTGTCTTTGGGCAAGATGTGATAGCCTAGATGTTTTTGGGAAAGATGTGATATGAATGTGCTTATGGGGTTGATTATTGTGGGGTTAGTGTATGATATAAGGATGGAATGAGGTTTAATTTCTTCATGTTCATGATACCCTGCTACTCTGGTTATGGTTTCAATGTGATGTCTCGTGTGTTTTCAGGTGAGTTGTGATGTGACCGTGCATTGGGGGTGGTGGTCCAGGTGGCTATGAGTATGATGTGATGTGACTATGATTTTGGGGCGGTGTTATGATATTTGGAAGTTATGGGAGATTGTTTACATATGACATTGATGTGTGATTGTCACGACCCGCCTTCACCAAAAGGAGGGAAGGGTCAGCAGGTTTCCAGGCCCTTCCTTCTTTAAGTTGAAGGAGAGATAATGACCCCCGAAACCCGCCTTCAATAGGTCCCGGAGTGGCGACTAGCACCAAGGGTATAGGAAAATCTCGCAAATGGAAGGCATTACCCTTTTTATTTTATAGGATCGAAAGATAAGGAGGAGAAAACCCAACAACACCAAGGTAGAAGGAAAATTAAAGCCAAAAATAAACCATTCCCACATCCATGTTTCAAAAGTGAAAGCCACAAAGTGCAATAAGGTGACTACAAGGTAAGTACCAAAAAGAAAAGAGAACAACTGCAACTGCTCCAAAAGTCCGAGCTAGTAAAGTCCTGCGTGATCCCCGAAGTCCTCCTGGAAACCTGAAAGCAGTTTTATATACGTAGGGTGAGCATACAAGTACACTCAGTAGGGAAACCAAGACTCTCGTGCACAAGTGGGGGAACGTACTAAAGTCCTGTGAGAAAGAGTAAACCAAATACCTAACAAGGCAACTATCCATCCCAGACCTCACCAAGGCTCGCTCCCCAAATAACGCAAGTCAAGTAATATATATATAAGAGCACATCGATGTTTGGGTACCCCGCGCCACTTTCCCACTGGTTATTGAGACATCCTACGCATCGGACCAATCCTGCCATTCTCACCGCAGTCCCACTGCCGCACCCGCCCGCACACACCTGGGCCACTACCACACGCAGTCCCACTGCCGAATCCCGCCCGCACACACCTGGGCCACAACCACACGCAGTCCCACTGCCAAATCCCGCCCGCACACACTTGGGCCACAACTGTCACGTGTAACCATGCCTGCAAACACCTAGGCCAGAACAGCCACCGCTACGCCCGAAGACACCTAGGCTAAAGGATCCACTGCCACGCCCGAAGACACCTGGGCCTCATCCCGAAGACACTTGGGAAACCACCTGCCGCACACACCTGGCCAACCACCACAACACCCTGCCCGATGGTTCTTGGGCTAATAATGGACTTCAGGCCATCACATCCTGCCCGAAGATACTTGGGCTATCCGGGAAAGGGAGCAGAAAAGGAGCTAATAACCAGCCACTAAGGATAGTGTTGGGAAAAACACCCTTCCCCCATAAATGGGGGTGTTCGGCACTAAGTGCTCAACTTGGGTGGGGCGCGAATAAGAAACACAAAGCTACAAGTATAGATATAGGTAACAAACACTCACCCAAAACTTAGGTTTTCCTAGCCAACCTACAGAACACGACATCACTGCGTCCGAGTCACAGTTCACGACCCTTGCCCACAAAACCATTTGTCCCAATTCTTGTTTCACGTTCAGTTAAAATGTTCAAATGATTTCAAGCACTACTGGGCAACTACCATAAGCATAACCAAGGAAAACATCAAAAGCAAGGATCAACCAAAGCACTCACACCCGGTTATGTTAACACAGGATCTCTCCCCAATTTGTGATAAAAACTCTCAACCACTGAAACCATACCAACAGGAGATCCCATCCCCCAAATTCACACAGCCACCGAGAGTATAAAAAGAACGGGGGACCCCATCCCCTCCCACATTTCCAGCAAACGGCCCCAAGGGAAAACAACCAACAACCACTACCAACACAATTCAGGGATTTTCAGATTTAAACGACTTAACACACTCCATGATTTCAAAATTCCATGTGTTCTATCCGTTAGTTATCACAGAAGGGTTGATCCTGGTGCTTTCAATTATTCAGCCGGATATACGTGATTATCCAATTTCACAGTAGGAGTTCACAATTTCAGCAACCCATTTAAAACATCACGAGGGGATTCAAGTGCACACACACGACCACCAACGGCCTCAATTTTCAGAAAACATAGACCAGTACAAAAAAAGGGATGATCACAAGATAAAGCATAAACAACGATCACAACCCCTTCCCCCCTTTTTCTTTAGAACTATGTTTATTATCTTCATTTAGGTTTGGTTCAACCCATTCCATAAGGACAAGAGTAACGCCCGCCCCGCATGATACACAGAAGTGAGAGACGAAAGAAATTCCCTACTTGTTGATGGATGATCGACGCTTAGGCCGGGGGCGCGAAACTTTACGGATAACGATGCGGCGGTCCCGATGCACCAGAAGAGCCACGATCGAAGAAGGGGGAAAAAGACGGCTTAACCCTTAATTTATAAGAGCCGGGGACGGTTGAGATAAAAACGCTGAACCGCGTAAGACGTGGAAGTCGTGGGTTGACCACGCGGCTTGACTCACCATTAATGGTGCTGAGTGGTTTAAACCGACCCATGAATTAATGAAGCATTTAATTAAAACCTTTGTGCACGTTTCGGATTTCCAAGATATTTTTAACAAGGCAGAATAGGGTTTAAAACCCTATTTGCGAAAAAGGAGCGTTACTGGAACAACTTGGCAAGGCCGGGCGACGTCGGCCGGTGTCACCGATCGGTCTCACCGATCGGTCTCACCGGTCGGTCTCACCGATCGGTCTCCCCAATCGGTCTCACCGATCGGTCTCACCGATCGGTCTCACCGGTCGGTCTCACCGATCGGTCTCACCAGTCGGTCTCACCGGTCGGTCTCACCGATCGGTCTCACCGGTCGGTCTCACCGATCGGTCGCACCGATCGGTCTCACCGATAGGTCGCACCGATCGGTCGCACCGATCGGTCTCACCGATCGGCACCCTTTAAGGATCCGGATTTTGGCAAAGGAAGGGACCAAGGGGGGTCTGGGTCATCACATCAGATACCTCTTAAACGATTCTCGTCCCCGAGAATCAAAACAAATCAGAAGGAAAGAGAGGATCCGAACAACCATCTTCCAAGATACCTCTTAGGAGTGGACCCCCGCTAATTGAAAACACTCCCCTGTCAAGAACCAAGCAACATACCACGCCAAACCGCCCGGTCATGTGGGTTTGGGGAGTTCCCCTCCCCCATGTCAAGATATTATCCGCTTTGGGCGGCACTGACTCGCCCACATGGGTTTAATCGCATCCACCTTAATGCGTCTTGACTAGGGGTCGGGTTCCCCCTTTCCTTTAGCCGGGGCTTTCCACACATAACAGAGGAAAGGAACTAGTACACTTCATAGCCAAAAAGGTCAAACGTTTTGTCACAACAGGCACCAAAGGTTCAAAGCTCAGAACAACTCGGGGTATTGGGCACGCATCTGTGCTTCCCTCTCCCACGTACTCTCTTCGAGGCCGTCATGTCTCCACAACACATGAACCAAGCCGATGGTTCGTCCGCGGAGCACTTTCTCCTTGCGATCCTAGATTCTGACTGGCCGTTCCTCGAAGGTCGCGTCTCCTCCCACATCTAGCTCTCCCCAGTTGATGACATGAGAGTCATCATGTAAGTACTGACGAAGCTGGGAGACATGGAAGACGTCATGGACCCTCTCCAACTGAGGTGGTAGGGCCAGCTGATATGCTACCTCGCCAACTCGCCTCAGCACCTCGAAAGGTCCGATGAACCTAGGGGAGAGCTTACTCCCCTTTCCGAACCTCCGCTGCCCCCGTCGAGGGGAAACCTTCAAAAACACATGATCTCCCACCTCGAACTTCAGGGGCCTCCTCCGACGATCAGCATAAGATTTCTGCCGATCCCGAGCTGCTTTCATCCTCTCCCGCACTAGCTGGACCTTCTCCGTGGTGCTCTGCACTACTTCTGGTCCAAGAGTACCAGTCTCACCAACCTCTGCCCAGCATAAGGGTGAACGACATGGCCTTCCATACAAAGCCTCAAAAGGAGCCATGCCAATAGTAGAGTGAAAACTGTTGTTGTAGGCAAACTCTACTAAAGGCAAGTGTCGTACCCATGATCCTCCGAAATCCAGAACACATGCCCGCAGCATGTCCTCCAATGTCTGGATAGTCCGCTCTGTTTGTCCATCAGTCTGAGGGTGAAAAGCAGTGCTAAGGCGTAGCTGGGTGCCAAAAGCATGTTGTAACCCCTTCCAGACTCGTGAGGTGAACCGAGTGTCCCGATCTGAGACGATAGTCTTCGGAACTCCATGCAAATGCACCACCTCATCCACGTACCTCTGTGCTAAGGTACTCACGGGTCCTGAATCCTTGATAGCCAAGAAGTGAGCGGATTTTGTCAATCGATCCACCACTACCCAGATAGCATCATGCCCGCCCTGAGCTCTGGGTAGTCCCGTGACGAAGTCCATCGAGACGTCGTCCCACTTCCACTCGGGAACATCTAGAGGATGCAACAGACCACCAGGAACACGGTGTTCAGCCTTCACCTGCTGACACACCAGGCATTTAGCCACGAACTCTGCCACTGCCCGTTTCACCCCGGGCCACCAAAACTGTCCCCTCAGGCCTTGGTACATTTTCGAAACACCCGGATGTACTGCCAAGGCTGAGATATGGAACTCACGAAGGACTTCATCACGCATCACCTCTGGAACAAACAACCTCCCATGAAAGAGCATCCGACGTCGGCTGTCCTCCGACCATCCTTCCGGAGCGTTCCCCTGATCGACACGATCCCGCAACACTTCCACCTCAGGATCTCCCCACTGAGACTCTTCCACTTGTTGAAACAGAGATGACTGCACTATCATTTGATATAGGCAGCCTCTGCCACTATCCATCTTTGCATCCAGGTGTAAGGAATCCAACTCCTCCATCGCCTTCCAGGCATTTGCCGACGCTCAGACCGCATCCTTCTGCGTCCTCCTGCTCAAGGCATCGGCCACCACATTGCCCTTGCCCTCAGTATAAGAGATTTCAAAGTCGTAGTCCTGGAGGAACTCCACCCATCTCCGTTGTCGCAAGTTCAAGTCCCGCTGGGAGAATATGTACTTTAAGCTTTTGTGATCTGTGAAGACCACAAAGCATTCCCCGATGAGGTAGTGTCGCCATAACTTTAGCGCAAAAACGACCGCTGCAAGCTCTAGGTCATGGGTGGCGTAGTTACGCTCATGGGGGCGTAGCTGCCTGGACCCGTAAGAGATCACCCCTTGTCGCTGCATCAACACGCATCCCAGGCCCTGTCCTGAAGCATCACAAAATACCTCATAGGCCATCCCTTCTTCTGGTAATCTCAACATTGGGGCACTAACCAGCTTTTCTTTTAGGTAGCTGAAGGACAACTCACATTGCTCGCTCCACACGAAAACCTGGTCCTTCTTGGTCAAAGCTGTCAAAGGGGCTGCTACCCGGGAGAAGTTGGGTACGAATCTCCGGTAGTAGCCTGCCAGTCCGAGGAAACTCCGAACTTCCGCCACATTCTTGGGTGCTGCCCAAGAAACAACTGCCTCAACCTTTGATGGGTCGACTGCTACCCCCTGCTCAGACACTACATGCCCGAGGAAGTGCACTTCTCGGGTCCAGAACTTGCACTTGGACAACTTCCCGTAGAGCTGGTGTTGTCGGAGGACTTCCAAAACTGTCCTCAGGTGCTCCGCATGGTCCTTTTCTGACCTTGAATAGATCAGGATATCGTCGATGAATACCACCACAAACCGATCCAGATACTCCCGAAAGATGGAGTTCATAAGCCCCATGAACACGGCCGGGGCGTTCGTAACACCAAAGGGCATGACCACGAACTCGAAGTGCCCATACCTGCACCTGAACGCCGTCTTCGGGACGTCGCTATCTTTTACCCTCAGCTGGTGGTATCCAGATCGCAGGTCGATCTTCGAGAACCATCCTGCTCCCTTCAGCTGGTCAAAAAGATCATCTATCCTCGGAAGAGGGTAGCGATTCTTGATCGTTACCTGATTCAGCCTCCTGTAATCGATGCAAAATCTGAGGCCACCATCTGCCTTCCTTGCGAACAAGACTGGGGCACCCCACGGTGATGCACTTGGACGAACATAACCCCTCTTCATTAGATCGTCAATCTGTATCCGCAACTCCCGTAGCTCCGAAGGTGCCATCCGGTAAGGAGCCATCGAGATTGGTTGAGAGCCGGGCTGCAGGTCTATCCCGAACTCGATATCACGTCGAGGGGGTAGAGTCGTCACCTCCTCAGGAAAGACGTCCATAAATTCACGAACGATCTCTGGTACTTCCACCATTTCCGCATTTGTTGATTCTATTGTCAGTTCGGTCAACAAGGAGAGGAGAGGCTCCTCCCTCCTGTTTCCCTTCGGACAGCTCCGCTCGCCGGTGAAAGTAACACGCTGGCCGTCCAAACCTGAGAACACCACCCTTATTTGGAAACAGTCGATGACGGTGCACACAGAATATAGCTAGTCGATGCCTAGGATGACATCGTACGGCTGAATCTGTAGCAGAAGGAGATCCCTAACCGACTGATGTGGCCCTAACATCAGTCTACATCCCCGACAAACGAACAGCAAGTCGGTCTGACCTCCAACTGGTGTGCTCAACACCAGGGGCACTGGAAGTCTCTCGGCATCTAGACCCAAGGCGCGGGCTAGACTGGGTGCAACAAAAGAGTGCGAAGCTCCGGTATCGAACAAGGCATAAGCAAGAGTGTTAAACACACTGATCGTACCTCTAACAACCTCCGGTCCTGTTGGAACTGTTGCTTCTGCGGCGTGTAGCTGTCCATGCCCAGCTCCCCTGCCCCTCGGCTGTCGGCCACCTCCCCGACCACGCCCTGGTCGAGGTCCCTGGGGAGCGCCCTGAGGTCGGCCTCCTCCTCCAACGTCTGCCTGCGGAGGAGCGGGAGCTCGCTGTCCCTGCTGCTGCTGCTGGAAGGGTCTGGCTGGAAACTGCTGCTGCGGCGGATGCTGGGGATGACTGCCACTACTGTACTGCACTCGATCGGGGCACTGACTCCGGAGATGTCCAGGGCTCCCGCAGATGAAGCACCGTGGTCCCGAGCCTGAAGGGAAAGAACGTGGGCCAGGGGATTGAAACTGAAACTGCTGCGGTCTGCTCCCTGCGGGTCGGAACCTGGAGGGTCCCGATGCTGGAGGCCTGGTGCTGACGGCCTTCCCCTTCGATGGTCCCAGCTGGATCCCTTCTCGTGACAGTCCGCCTAGAGCGTGCATCCTTTCCACCACTTCGGCCTTCTTCTGAACCTCTAAGTATGTCGGAAGGGTAAAGGGGGTAACAGCATACTGGAGGGAGGGTCGGAGCGCCTCCTCCAAACGTCTTGCCCGAGACTCCTCATTGGGAAAGAGGTCCAGAGCAAAATGCATGAGGTCCTTGAACTTGATTCCAAGTTCCCTCACGGACATGATCCCCTGCTGGAGGGAGAGTAGCTCCTGCCTCTTCTCTGCCTTCATTGTCGAGGAGAGAAACTCCGCCCGGAACTCCTTCTCGAAATCCGCCCAGGCAACCTCAGACTCTTTCCTACCCCCCAGGTGAAGCATCCACCACTGACGTGCCACTCCTCGCATCTGGCTAACAGCCAGAGGAACCCAGTACTCAGTCGGGGCCCGAATCAGGCCGAAGGCTATGACTAGCTCCTCTAGCCAGCCTTCCGTCTTCATATCGGAGGTGCTGCCCTCATACTTCTCGAGGGCCTGTCGTTGGAAGGCTCGAAGAGTCTTCTTCCACTGGTCGTCCTCTTCCTCTCGATCAGCTCTCTGCCGATTGGACAAAGTAGTCTCAGGAGTCTCGATCGCCTGTACCACACGTGGTCTCCTTCCAGGTGCCATAGCTGCAAGGTAAACAAGGAATGCCTAAGCCCAGTAGTGCAAAGAAAATCGTTCTTAAAACTTATTAAGATTTAATTTATTCTTAATTTCCCAAGACATCCCAGAAACATAAAAACACAAGTCATTATGATGCATGTACCTTTCCTAGGGTCTCTACCCTGCAATCAGTGTGGCCTCACTTGGTCGTTCGGTAGGTCCAGAGTCCTTGCATCGGATCACGGGGGGCCCTAAAATCCCGTGTCCTAGCCGGTCTTCCCTGGCCTAATTCACGCTCCAAGGTCACCCAACACAGTTGCCTTACCACCCCATGCAATCCTCACTGTGCCTAACTCCAGACTCCGTCCTATCTCTCAACCATCACCTCTGATACCATTTTGTCATGACCCGCCTTCACCAAAAGGAGGGAAGGGTCAGCAGGTTTCCAGGCCCTTCCTTCTTTAAGTTGAAGGAGAGATAATGACCCCCGAAACCCGCCTTCAATAGGTCCCGGAGTGGCGACTAGCACCAAGGGTATAGGAAAATCTCGCAAATGGAAGGCATTACCCTTTTTATTTTATAGGATCGAAAGATAAGGAGGAGAAAACCCAACAACACCAAGGTAGAAGGAAAAGTAAAGCCAAAAATAAACCATTCCCACATGCATGTTTCAAAAGTGAAAGCCACAAAGTGCAAAAAGGTGACTACAAGGTAAGTACCAAAAAGAAAAGAGAACAACTGCAACTGCTCCAAAAGTCTGAGCTAGTAAAGTCCTGCGTGATCCCCGAAGTCCTCCTGGAAACCTGAAAGCAGTTTTATATACGTAGGGTGAGCATACAAGTACACTCAGTAGGGAAACCAAGACTCTCGTGCACAAGTGGGGGAACATACTAAAGTCCCGTGAGAAAGAGTAAACCAAACACCTAACAAGGCAACTATCCATCCCAGACCTCACCAAGGCTCGCTCCCCAAATAACGCAAGTCAAGTAATATATATATAAGAGCACATCGATGTTTGGGTACCCCGCGCCACTTTACCACTGGTTATTGAGACATCCTACGCATCGGACCAATCCCGCCATTCTCACCGCAGTCCCACTGCCGCACCCGCCCGCACACACCTGGGCCACAACCACACGCAGTCCCACTGCCGAATCCCGCCCGCACACACCTGGGCCACAACTGTCACGTGTAACCATGCCTGCAAACACCTAGGCCAGAACAACCACCGCTACGCCTGAAGACACCTGGGCTAAAGGATCCACTGCCACGCCCGAAGACACCTGGGCCTCATCCCGAAGACACTTGGGAAACCACCTGCCGCACACACCTGGCCAACCACCACAACACCCTGCCCGATGGTTCTTGGGCTAATAATGGACTTCAGGCCATCACAGCCTGCCCGAAGATACTTGGGCTATCCGGGAAAGGGAGAAGAAAAGGAGCTAATAACCAGCCACTAAGGATAGTGTTGGGAAAAACACCCTTCCCCCATAAATGGGGGTGTTCGGCACTAAGTTCTCAACTTGGGTGGGGCACGAATAAGAAACACAAAGCTACAAGTATAGATATAGGTAACAAACACTCACCCAAAACTTAGGTTTTCCTAGCCAACCTACAGAACACGACATCACTGCGTCCGAGTCACAGTTCACGACCCTTGCCCACAAAACCATTTGTCCCAATTCTTGTTTCACGTTCAGTTAAAATGTTCAAATGATTTCAAGCACTACTGGGCAACTACCATAAGTATAACCAAGGAAAACGTCAAAAGCAAGGATCAACCAAAGCACTCACACCCGGTTCTGTTAACACAGGATCTCTCCCCAATTTGTGATAAAAACTCTCAACCACTGAAACCATACCAACAGGAGATCCCATCCCCCAAATTCACACAGCCACCGAGAGTATAAAAAGAACGGGGGACCCCATCCCCTCCCACATTTCCAGCAAACGACCCCAAGGGAAAACAACCAACAACCACTACCAACACAAGTCAGGGATTTTCAGATTTAAACGACTTAACACACTCCATGATTTCAAAATTCCATGTGTTCTATCCATTAGTTATCACAGAAGGGTTGATCCTGGTGCTTTCAATTATTCAGCCGGATATACGTGATTAACCAATTTCACAGTAGGAGTTCACAATTTCAGCAACCCATTTAAAACATCACGAGGGGATTCAAGTGCACACACACGACCACCAATGGTCTCAATTTTCAGAAAACATAGACCAGTACAAAAAAGGGGATGATCACAAGATAAAGCATAAACAACGATCACAACCCCTTCCCCCCTTTTTCTTTAGAACTCTGTTTATTATCTTCATTTAGGTTTGGTTCAACCCATTCCATAAGGACAAGAGTAACGCCCGCCCCGCATGATACACAGAAGTGAGAGACGAAAGAAATTCCCTACTTGTTGATGGATGATCGACGATTAGGCCGGGGGCGCGGAACTTTACAGATAACGATGCGGCGGTCCCGATGCACTAGAAGAGCCACGATCGAAGAAGGGGGAAAACCACGGCTTAACCCTTAATTTATAAGAGCCGGGGACGGTTGAGATAAAAACGCTGAACCGCGTAAGACGTGGAAGTCGTGGGTTGACCACGCGGCTTGACTCACCATTAATGGTGCTGAGTGGTTTAAACTGACCCGTGAATTAATGAAGCATTTAATTAAAACCTTTGTGCACGTTTCGGATTTCCAAGATATTTTTAACAAGGCAGAATAGGGTTTAAAACCCTATTTGCGAAAAAGGAGCGTTACTGGAACAACTTGGCAAGGCCGGGCGACGTCGGCCGGTGTCACCGATCGGTCTCACCGATCGGTCTCACCGGTCGGTCTCACCGATCGGTCTCCCCAATCGGTCTCACCGATCGGTCTCACCGATCGGTCTCACCGGTCGGTCTCACCGATCGGTCTCACCAGTCGGTCTCACCGGTCGGTCTCACCGATCGGTCTCACCGATCGGCACCCTTTAAGGATCCGGATTTTGGCAAAGGAAGGGACCAAGGGGGGTCTGGTTCATCACAGTGATAGTGGAAAATTAGTGGGAAAGCAGTGTGGGGTACCCTTGATTGATTTTATTTTTATTTTGTTATTATATTTGGATTGATTTATTTGGTGAGAATTATATAGTGAGGTTTTGTATGTATAGTTGACCTATTTAGGTGTTGTTTGGTTCTCTTGTTTTCTCATGTATGTATTAGTATTCTTCTCTCACATGTTCATGAGATACTTTATCTTTCATACTGAGTATACTTGTATGCTCACCCTACGTAAATAAACTAATTTTCATGTTTCTAGGATGACTATGCAGATCATTATGACATCAATAGATTGTACCTTTGTGTATAGTGGCTCTTTGTAATTCTTATCTTAGTTTGGTTTTGATAAATACTTCAACCCATCATTCTTTGTTTACTAATAATTTTTTTTAATTGTTTTAGATTTAGTATGTCACAATATTTATTTTATATCTGAAGCAATAGTGATCAGATTATTATGGAGTTTGTTACATTGGAAATATAATAATAGTATCTTCATTTCATCGATTTATGTCAAAATACAATTAAGTTGTTTTAATGGTGGAAAATTTCAATAAAGTTGTTATATGTTTTTTAAGTGAAATTATAGCTTTTAACTTAAAGTAACCTCTAAATTATGATGATATATCAAGATAAAATGAATGGATTCACGTGTGTCTTGTATCATTAGATATCTAATATATTTTCCTAAATTTAATTAGTTTGTATGATGAAGTCTAGAAAGACTATTTGGGTACTCTAAAAAATCATCGAAGTTGCTACAGTAGTTTCACAACTCTACAGTATGTAGATTTGGAAAGCTATTGTTTTTATTTTACTTCAAGTTCTATAGATATCATAATCACTTAAAACTTAGTGCATTGGAAATACAAGGAGTTTATCTTGATTTAATAAGTTTAAATAAAAGGATAAAAAGTTCATTTAGATGGAAAATAAATTATCTAAAGTTATGAAATGTTGTTTCTAGGATCAATTTTTTCTAGAATGATATTACTTGTGTTTTTTTAAGATATTAGGATATGTGTATGTTGGATTGAGTCTCTTATAAATTTGTTAGAAAGATATTGGGATTTAGTAATTATAATTATTCTAGTCTAAAGTCTGAATCTGAGGTTAAGATCCTCTAAAATATCATTGAAGTCTATAAATTTAAGTTTCTTGGTTTTTTGAAATTTTATTTGAACCCTACATTAGGATAAAATATAATCCCTAGGTTTAGTAAAGTTAACCCTACATTGTTTCAAAGGTAGGGTTCATCTACCATGTGTTAGAATTAAATGATCCATGTGCTACTTTTTTTAAGCTATAATTTTCAAATAAAAGTATGGTACATGTACCATACATTTAAAGTGAACCATACACAACATTCATGAACCCTACATTCATGATCTCTACATTCTATGAAAGAGAACCCTACATTTTCTATTACTGCAAAATTCAAACTCCTACTGTACATTTATTTAAAATATGAAATGTTTTATCCAAAAGGTATCTCCCTACTGCTAATAAATTGGTTCTTAAACCAATTGTTTAACCTTTTAAAGTAACAAAAACATCTCATGTATTTTGAAACTCAACATGATGTTATTCTTACAAAACTTATGTTGTTTTGTGGAGTTAGAGATGAACTCCATGATGTCACTAATGCTAACATGTGAAGTTTGAAGTGTATGTATACATTGAATATATTTTTATCAATAAATTGTAACTCTAATTGGATATGGTATCTTTATTTAAAAACTCATACTTCCATTATAAGTTTATATGTAATAAATAAAAACTGGAAAATGCAATCTGCTGAAAGCATGGGAGAGGACTCCATGCAATACCATGGTTGATCAGATGATGCTCCATGTTTGAGAAGGTGATTTTATATACAACTTTATACTATATTCTAATCTTCATGATGAATATAGGAGTTTTTTTATCTAATTTCTTCATGTGTTATCACACCAGAACAAGACATGGGTTTGTTACAGGAGCTCAATCAAGATAGAGAATACCCTTGCCTCGTCGCATCACACGGAGTTTCATCACGTTGATCTAACATGAATTCAAAACCATAACTGGATATTGATATAATCATACATGATGGATATTATCACCATTTACATGGGATATTAGACTTTTTGTAAACACATCACCTATATGGACAGGAGTTTGAAGATAATGAATAGTGCCCGACAACATTGGAGGTTTGATTATGTGTTTTTTCCTTACTAGTAATTTACAAAGAGAATGATAAGAGGATTAATTTATGTAATGTGTTTATTAGGAATAATTATTTAAATTTTAATGTATCCATAAAGTGGCTCATGGATTTTAACTAGCATATGGTACTCTATTTTACATGTTACTTGGTATGTTAAATTACTGAATTTTTATCTGGAATTATTTTAGTGCTTTATCTATGAGTTAAATTATAATAAATACAAAGTATTTTGGTTTAAGAGATTTCAAATATTTTGGTCTAGTATTTAGAGAGAAAAATGACTAGTTTATTTTAACTTCATTTTTCCAGTGAAGTCGGAGGAAATAAGGTTATTCAAATTCATATATTTGAATTTACATTTGGATTTTTTCAAAAGTTTTCTGAAACTATTTTAGCTATTTTAAAGGATGGTTTTAATGGAATTTAAATATGTTTTAAAGGATCATTCAATTATATTGTTCTAGATATATTATTAGTGTAGTTATTCAAATTATTTTGAATGATTTTATTAGTGATTATTCTACAGGAATAAAAAGGAAACAGTGTTGCGACATTACTAGGTAAATTTGTAGAAGATCTGAAAACAATTAATTTTGAATATCTGAAGGAATTAGTGATTATAAAACTAATTTATATTTATTATATATATATATATATATATATATATATATATATTTCATGAAAATAAAAATATACACATAAGTGCGGAGACATGAAAACACTGACGAAAACAAAGTGCTACAAAATTATTATTTGACATTTTGAAAAAATAATTGAAATAATTTTTATATAAATTATTCTCTCACTGTATAAAGAACGAGAATAAGAAGATAGCCTATTTATAAAGATAAATATTTTATTTTTTTCTATTTAAAGAAGAAGAAGCCTATGTAACATTGATGACTATTTTGATACTTTTGTGATTTATTGAAGATCAAATACAACTGTCTGTTGCTACTGCAACTATTAGAAAAATAATTTTCATCAATCAAAACAATATCAATTAATTTATTAGAGTATTGGATACTCAGACTCTATCATGGTGGAGTTTCATCTTCTCAAACTAAGCTATGGATATTTTGGTTCCCTATAAAAGATCTAGAAGGCACAGTAAAATCCTTATAAGGTGTCAACTGCTTGTACTCACTTGTAGAGGTCTCTAGATAAGAGGACATACTAGTTAAAATCACTAAGTTCATGGATTATAGTGTTGGTGGAGTGGACTAAGTTATTTTTGTGTCCCAAAACACTATACATCACCATGTTCTTTTCCTTATTTATTTCTGTTGCTCAGTCATATTTAAGATAGAATGAAAGGACAGCTTCATTTCAAGATGAATGTTTTAATTTTTTCAAGATTTTTAAAACGAAAAAATTCACCCCTTCCCCCTGTGACTTAATCATATCCATTATGACACAAAAAATGGTATCAAATGAAGGGCTCTTTTGATTTGTTTTCTCTTTTTTGGAAATTATGGTAAATTCTTCTATTACTATCGAATACTAATAAGTGGTATTAAAGGTTAGGATCTTTTGGAATATTGAAGATTTATTTTGGCTCTAACAATCTTAAGTTAAATATTTGGATAAAGAAAGGTCTTAATATATGATCTTAGAAAAGTTATTTCAATGATATGTGCTCCTTATTTTAATGGAGATAATTATGGATACTGGAAATATCACATGATTATTTATTTAAATAATCTTGGTTTTAAAGTTAATAAAAATATTTTCAAACCATATGAAATATCTGGAGAACCAAAAAAGTGGTATAATGTGAAGGATTCCAAATATGATGTTAATTAAAAATCCATTAATGCAGTTATATGTGGTCTTGGTCATGATGAATTTAACCATGTTTCTCAATGCTCTAATGCATATTATATGTGGACGAAAATTGCAGTTTCATATAAAGGAACTGATTATGTTCGACAACTAAGGTATAATACTACTAAGCTTAAATTTGACACATTAAGGATGTAGGAAGATAAAATATTCACTAAAATGAATATAATATTTATATAAGTTTTTAATAATGTTGTTTCCTTGGGAACTATAATTCCAAAATCAGATCATGCATTAAAGGTACTTAGAGTTTTACCTACTAATTGGAAGAAAATATCTGCTTCTATTAGACAATCCACACCAATTAAAGAATTAAATATGAAATAATTTATTGGAACCATGATGGTGTATGAAGATTATATTCAAGAAGAAGTTGAAAATTATATTTTTATCAAAAAGGAAACTACTGTACTAAAAGTTTCGATGGATAAATTTTCTAATTTAGATTTTGGTCATTCATTTTTAAGTGATGAGATTTCAATTTGTACTAAAAAAATCTGAAACTCTATATGAAAAGTGAAAAGTGAAATTGATGATGAATAAAGATAAGGAAGTCAGATTCTACGAATGTAAAAAAAGGTCATTTGATACCTAATTATCCTTTATTTAAAGCTCAAATTAAATATGATTATAAAGGAAAGGGAAATAAAGGCATGAATTCTTCTTTGAGTGAATCTGGAGATTCAAGTGATGAATTTACTCTAAAATATAAAGGTGAGTATAAAAATCAAAAGGTAAATCTATGTCTTATGGATCACACTAATCAGGTATAATCATCTTACTCTGAAAATTATGATTTAGAAAATTTTTATCAGGATTAAATTGATGAATATTATTTTATGATTCAAGATAAATTTGAATCCTTAAATAAATATAATAGAAAACTTATAAAATATTATGATTATATTTCAATTGATAAAGAGATTTTGTCTAACTAGATTATATATTTAAGATATAATTATTCAAAAATTTATTATGATATGTATGAAACTAAAATTAAAGAATTATAGGATAAAATGAATACTTTAAATAAATCTTCTAGTATTATTATTAGGGGAGAAAAATATTTGAATCAAATTCTTGGTAAAAATAAAATTCACAAAGTAAAACTTGGTATTGGTAGTAATGGAGAAAATCCAAATTATACAAGAATCAATTTGTTCTTGGTTTGAATAGAAAAATCATGTCTATTATTAACTTTTTTTATTATAGTATCAATAGACATTATGTTAATTACTGTTATTTTAAAAAACCTCAATTTTTCGTTATCAATCATGTTCATCATTGAAAAAATTTATCTGAATATGTGTTCTAATTTTTTGCACAAAATAAATATATTTGGTTACCTATAACTTTAATTAATAAAAATTATGGACCTAACATCATATGGGTAACAAAAGGCACCTGTATTTTATATTTTTTAGTATTTTTCCACTAAGATTCATTGTTATATAATAAAGTTGTTTCTTATAAAATACATGGAGATTTATTTTAATTATTTTATAAAGGATGAACATCTATGAAGTTTTTTTATTTGAAAATTTTAATAGAGTTGGAACTATTAAATCCATGAAGTATTTTGTTTTCCATTTTAATATTTGATTAAAATTCACTAATTATTTTATAGAAGGGGAGAATTTTTTTTAATATTTTATCTTTTATTCTTTTACATTTAATTATCCTTATATTTAAATTGTTAAATCATTTTCTCACTATATTATTTTATGAATTAATTCGTTGAATTATTTTATTAAACAATGACCATCATGGACACTCTTAAGATTTTATATAAATTTTTATCTTGCATGTAAGCATGGGTTTAATGTTTGAATATTTAAAATAATTTCATGTTCCAAATTAATCAGTTATTTTTTGTGATAAAATATTTAATAAAAATGTTTTGGTCATTTATGACATGCATAAAAGTTATTTTAATGTCTTTGAAAATACATTACTTTAAATTCATTGAAAATCCTTTATTTTTAAATTCTTTTAAAATCCTTTATTTTTAAATTATTTGAAGATATTTTATTTAAAATTCCTTAAAAATATTTTGTTAATCCATTGAACATATTTTATAAATATTTTAAGTCTTTTGTGGAGTTATTTTAAATATTTAGCATGTTTTTGAATATTTTATTATTATGTCAAGAATTAAATGGTTTAATACATTCATTGTAAACTCTTATTATTCATTGAATAATATTTTATATGTTTTCATGACTCCTTGATTATATCATGTTAAATTTTTTAAATGAAGCATGAATTTAGGGGGAGTTTGTATTTTTTATGTATTCAGAACATATTTTTCATATCATTCCCATTAAATCATCCTTTTTATATTTTTAAAATGGTGGAAGAAAATTTTTGTTTTTAAAATTTTAAATATTTTTTCATCATTCTACTTAAATTTATAATTCTTATTCTTTATAAAAAGTTTAAGTATATTGTGTTATTCAATATTATCAATGAAACTAACCTTTTTCATCCTAACAAAATGGGGAGAAAAGTTGGTAGAGGAATAAAATTTTTTAATTATCAAAAAGGTAGAGAATTCTGATTGTCTCCTTTGCATTTTTATCTTAGTTTGGTTTTGATGATTACTTCGATCTGTCATTCTTTATTTCATAATAAATTTGTTTAAGCGTTTCAGATTTAGTATGTCACAATATTTATTTTATATCTAAAAAATATTGATTGTATTCTTAAGGAGTTTTATTTGTTGTAAATATATGCATATTATATTCATTTTATCTATTTATGTCAAAATCCAATTCAGTTGTTTTGATGGTGCAAAACTTCACTGAATCTATTACAATTTCTTCAAGTGAAATTGCAGTTTTCATCATAAAGTCACCTCTGAATTATGATGATATATCAATATAGAATGAATAGATTCATTTGAATCTTGTAACATTAGATATTTAATAGATTTAACTAAATTTCATTAGTTTATGAGGAAGTCTGAAAATACTATTTTGGTAATCTAAAAAATCACTTAATTTGTTACAGTAGTTTCGCAACTCTACAGTATGTAGATTTAGAAATTTATTTTTTTTATTTTACTGCAAGTACTAAATATATTATAATCGGTCGAAACCTAGTTTGATAGAAATAAAATAATTTTATATTTATTTCATTATTTTACATATAATTCTAAAAAGTTTGTTTGGATGGTTAATAAATTATCTAAAGTTATGCAATGTTGTTCCTGAGATGTAGTTTTTTTAGAATGATATTGCTTCTGGTTTTCAAAAATATCAAGATCTATACATGTTATATTGAGTCTCTTCTTTATCTGTTGGAAAGATATTTGAATTTACTAAATCTAACTCTTCTACAACAAAGGCTGAATTCGATGTTAAGTGCCTCTAAAAAATCATTGAAGTTTATAATTTTAAGTTGTTTAGTTTTTATAATGTTTTATTTAAACCCTATGTTGGGATAAAATTTAATCCCTACATTTATTATGGTGAACCCTACATTGGTTAAAATGTAGGGTTCATCTACCCTAAGTTAGAATCAAATTATCCATATGATACTTTTTGGAAACCATAATTTTAACATAAAATTATGGTACATGAACCATACATTGTAAGTGAGACATATGCTATGCTCATGAACCCTACATTCATGATCCCTACGTTCCATGGAAAAGAACCCTATGTTTGTTGTTGATTCAAAACTTGAACACCTACAGAAAATTTTACAAGAAGAAACATTGCATCTTTGGAGGTATCTCACTACTGATAATAAATCAATGTTTAAACCTTCTATTTAACATCATAGTATATTGGGAAAATCTCATGCATTCTAAAACTCAATATGATTTTATTATTAAAAATCTTATGTTACTTCTATGGAGTTAGAGATGAACTTACAGATTCCATTAATGTTAACATATGAAGATTTAAGAGTCTATATGAATTGAATACATCTTTCTTAATCAACTATAACTCTAACTGGAGATAGTCTCTTCATGGAGAAAATCATTCTAGCATTGAAAGTTTTGATGGAATAAATACAAACTGGAAAATGAAGTCCGCTAAAATCATGGGAAATGACTACATACAATACTATGGTTGAGAAAATTATGTTCCATGCTTGAGAAGTTGATCTACTATACATCTGAATATTGGATTTTGATATAAATGTTTAATATAGGAGGTGTTGTGATCTATATGTTGCATGTTTTATCTCACCAGAACAAGACATGGGTATGTTATAAGAGCTTGATCATATTGGAGAATACCCTTTCCTCATCGCATCACATTGAGTTTCATAATTCTAAACTACCTTGAATTCACTAACATAATTGGATATTGATACACTCATTAATGGTGGATATGTCCACCAAGTAAATGAGATATTATACTTTCTAGAAACATGTCACCTATAAAGATAGGAGGTTGAAGATGATGAATAGTGATTAACAGTACTTGTGGTTTGATTCCATGTTTTTTTCCTTACTAATGATTTACATACAGAATAAGAAGAGGATTAATATACACCATGTGTTTGTTGAGAATAAATATTTAAATGGGTAAGTATCTAGAAATAGAATCATGGAGTTTAAGTAGTCTACAATACTCTATTTTATATGTTTCTTGGTATTTTAAATTGCTGTATTTTTATCTGGAATTATATCATTGATTTATCTATGAAGTAAATTATAATAAATACAAAGTATTATGGTCAAAGATATTACAAATATTTTTAGTGAGAAAAAGAACTATTTTATTCTAACATCATTGTTTCAATGAAGTTAGAGGTTACAAGGTTATTCAAATTCAAATATTTGAATTTACATTCAGATTGTGCTGGTAGTTTTATAGAACTGTTTTACCTATTTTAAAGGATAGTTTTAATGTAATTTAAATATGTTTCAAATGATCATTCAACACTATTATTCTATAGATAATATTTTTTGAGTTATTAAAATTGTTTTTAATTCTTTTATTAGATATTTATTTTACAATAATGAGAAGGAAACGGTGTTGCGATATTACTGGAGAAATTTATAGAAGCTCTTGAATCAATTTATTTTGAATATCTAAAGGAATTGGGGTTGCTGAAACTACTATATATTTATTCTAAATATATATATCTCTCTGTTAGGAAAAGAAATATATACAATGAAGTGAAAATACATGAAAACACTGATGAAAACAAAGTGTTAAATAATTATTGTTGGAAATTTTAAAGAAAGAATTGAAATAATTTGTATATATATTATTATATCACTGTATAAAGAACTAGAAGAAGAATACATCCTTTTCCTAAGGATAAATATTTTATTTTATTTTATTTAAAGAATAAGAAGCATGAGCGGCATTAAATATTATTTTATTGTTGTTGTTCATTATTTAAGATCAAATACAAATGTCAGTTTCTACTGCAACTATAATAGAAATATGTTTTCTTAATAAAATCTATCTCTATTGATTTATTAGAGTATCAAATGCTTGGAATCAATCATGTTGGAGTATCAACTTCTTAGACTAATCTATGGATATTTCATTTCCCTGTAAATGAACCAGAATGCCCTGTAAAAGCCTATTAAGGTATCAACTACCTATACTCAGTTGTAGAGGTCTCCAAATAAGAGGACCTACTAGTGAAAATCACCAAGATCATAGAGTATAGTGTTTTTTGAGTGTACTAGGGAATTTATGTTCCTTGAACCACTATACATCACTATGTTATTTTCTTTATTTATTTTTTCTTCTCACTCATCTTTAAGAGAGAAGGAAAGGATCGATTCATTTTAAGAGGTATATTTTAATTTTGTCAATATTTTTAAAATGAAACAATTCACCCCCTCCCTTTTATGTATTTTTAATTTCCATTCTGACACAAAAATTTAAATATCTATTGTTTTACTACTTTAGATTTTTTTTGTATTTACTTGGGAGACTTTTATATATATTAGTTTTATTTATACATGAATTTGTGAGATGGTTTTGGATTCCTTTTTTTATTATTTCATGGAGTTTCTTGTGGATGATTCATCTTATCTCATGATCCTATTTTTTATAGAGGGTAATGCCTCAAATATCATGATATTTTGATACCCTCAGTGCCATTTTCCAACCTAAGTCCTACTAGAGGCTGGACTCAGGGTCATTATCTCTCTCCCCTCATTGTAGTATATTTTGTTGGAGGGGCTCATGGAAGATTGGTATCAGAGGTGATGGTTGAGAGATTAGATGAAGTTTGGTGTTTGGAACAGTTACTATTTCATGGGTTGGTATGGAAATAGTTCCATTTGGCCATAGTGAATGACATAGGACAATTAAACTGGAAAGGACACGGTATTTTTGGTCCCCCATGATCCAATGCATGGATTTTGAGCTTATTGAATGACTAGGTGAGGTACAACTATTTTAAGAGTAGATACCTAGTATAGGTACATGCATCATGATGACTTGTGTTCCTATTTTAGTTGGGTTTTTTTGGGAAGGATAGAGAGAATAAAGTGAATTAAAATGAATCTACATAAATTTTCATACTATAGGGATTAGGAATTCTTATTTTATTTTCATTTATGGATCATGTTCATCATCCTTGAGTTTCTCAGGAAGTTGAGGTTAAATAGTATGATCTAGTTCATCACTGTAGGGTTAACCCTCCAGATAATGATTATTCTTAGTAGAGGTATTTTCACTATTTCTAGTGGTAGTCTTTGTGGAAGTAAAAGGGAAGTGTTTTGGATGTGGATATAGAGAGATGGCTGGAGGAGCTTGAGACTGGTTTTAGTTTGATCCAGGCCCCAGTGGGATACTGGGTCCCTTTGGTTGTTAGTTAGATTTGGGGAGCTATGCGTTAGTGGTGTAAGTTGTATCTAGGTGATTGAAATGAGGTGGATGTTTTGTGGGTTTAATTTCAGAAATAATTTTGGGAAGAGTTCATTTCATCAACCATAAAGATAGGGAAGAGGCAGGATCATATTTCTCTTTAGTAGGGGAATATGTTATTATAGGAGATGGGAATCAAGTACAAGGACCTTCTTTGTTTTTCCCTGGCTCATTTTTCAGATGAGGAGTTACATGAGAGACATCTTGAGGAGGCACTAAATCCTTCTATTTAGTATGCATTCACTCCTTTTATGTTGCCAATATATTTGGAGGTTTAGAAGAAGGTGGAGGTGATTGAGAAGATTCACTCACGATGAGGTTTTTCATGAGAGGGTAACTATTAGGGTTCCTCTAGGAGTATAGTTTTCAATGGAAGGTCACAGGTTCCATGACCTTTGAGGTTTCAACTAGTTGGGAGTTGACCAAAATAGTTTCCCTTTCACCTTCTATGGCCAGTACTTTCCATACTTTTCTTGGGGACTTCAAATCAATGTGTTTTGTATATGGAGTTCATGGACATCACTATAACTAGTGATAAATGGTTCCTTAGGTTCAGTTTTTTGGATGCAGTTAGGTTCATCACCAGCCTCAGTAGCAGTTTTTAGTGAGACCATTTTTGTATCATAGTAAGTAAGCTTATAATCCACCGAGAGGAGATGAAGCTGGTAGATGCGAACCTTAGGATGTTCTGAATCTTTAGGTTCCTCAAATAAATAGTGGTCATAGAGGTGGTATTCAAAAGATAGGTAGAGGATATGGACATGGTTAGTTTCTTATAGTTATGATAGTAGCGCTAAAGGGTCCAGATATCATTCAAGGTATACACATATTATCTTCTACCCTTTTTGGAACTTGTTTGATTCAAGAGATTCATACTCCTTTATCACACCCACTCTAGTCTATGATCAAGGACTAGATGTAGAGAGGATTTTCCATGCCCCTGGTGTTAACTATGCTAGTCATAGGCTAGACTAGCTTGTTTGATGTGTGTCAGGGGTGTAGATTAATGACAGGATGCATCAATCCTGTGGGGATATTTTTTTTCATAGATGCAGTCAATGATGTCATAATAAGAATTTATTGATTGTAATTCATGTTTTATGTTATTGATTTATTCTGAAGGATAGTCATGTTATCATATGTGGATAGCCAGTATGTGGTTTTTTTTGTGAGAGGGGTTTTCAGGTGGGCAGTTGGCATGTGGAGCTCATTCTTTCATTAATGGTTGAGTTGTCATTGGAGTTAGTAGAAGCTGGGATGGTCGAGGTTCCTAGGGTTTTTGGGGATTTCTGGATATTTTTTTGAGGAGTTTGTAATGTTACCCCCTCGACATGATGTTGATTTCAAGATAGACTTACAGCCTGGTGTTTCATCAATTTTTATGGATCCTTATCATATGTAACCTTATGAGTTGTAGTAGTTGAGTATTTAGATGGATTATATTCTTCATAAGGGTTTTATCCATCCTAGTGTGTTACCATAGGGTGATCTAGTGTTTATCTCTAAGAAGGTGGATAGTAGTATGAGGTTGTGTATAGAATACTGAAGGTTAAATGAGGTGACAGTCAAGAACTATTACCATCTTATAAGGATAAATGATCTTTTAAACTAGATGAGAGGGGAAATTTGGTTTTATAAGATTGATCTATGTTTTGGATATCACTAGTTGATGTTGAAGGAGGATAATATCCCAAATACTGCCTTCATATGCAGGTATGGGAACATCAAGTTTTTAGTCATGCCATTCAATATTACGAATGAACCAGTCATGTTCATGGGGATTATGAACTCCATGTTCCATGAGTTCCTTAATCGGTTTCTCATCATATTTATAAATGATATATTGATATAATCAAAGTTAGATGAGGATAATGTCAATCATCTCATAGGTATCTTGTAGGTTCTTTTATGCCACCCACTCTCTGAGAATTAGTCCAAGTGTAAGTTGTTGACATGGGAGGTTAATTTTATTATTCATGTGGTGTCCCATTAGGGTGTAATAGTAGACCCTTAGAAAGATTATGTAGTTTTTTCTTAGTAATAACCCAAGAACATAGCAGAAGTTCTCAGTTTCCTGGGTCTTGTGGGCTATGATCAGTGGTTTCTACCCGATTTCTATCGAGTTGCATCCCCATTTATAACATTGACTAGAAAGTACCTGTATTTTGTGTGGATTGATCAGTTCTAGGCATTTTTCATTTAACTGAATGGTAATTTGGTTAATGCTTTGGTGCTTTAGTTTCTTAAGGAGGGTGTGATGTTTGAGGTGTTTTTTGATGCTTCATATTTGAGATTGGGATGTTTGTTAATGAAGTAGAGGGCATTGATCTCTTATGGGTATCAAAAGTTGTATACCCATGAGAGTAACTATTCTACCCATGTTTTGGAGTTATCAGTGGTTGTGTTTGTGCTGAATTTTTGGTGGAATTACCTCATTTGGGAGCATTTTGTGGTCCACACGAATCACAAGGTCTTGAGTTATATCTTTTTTCAGTATTATCTAAATTTGCAGAAGTGGAGGTGGATATAGTTTATTTAGGATTATAATTTTTAGATCTCTTATACCTCAATAAAATGGGATATTTTGGCTAATTCTTTGGGTAGTAAGTTGTGGAAGGATATTATTCAAGGGTATAAGGATGCATGGAAATTAATGGAGGAGTTTATAGCTGTTTACTTGGATGAAAGGTTAGATGATGATAGAGTCTACTTGTTTTAGATAATGGTGCAGTATTCTCTGATGTGGTAGGTGGAGTCTTATTGGGGAGACCTAGACCTAGAGGTGATGCGCTATCGTGTTTTCCATAGTGATTCTCTTAAGGTATGGTCGGAGGATGGTCAAAACAGATGTTATTTCATGGGGGGTTGTTTGTTCCAGAAGAAATTCATGAGGGAGTCCTTAATGAGTTTCATATATCACCTTTAGAGGTATAACTAAGAGTTTATGAGATGTATTGTGTCTTGAGAAGACATTTTGGGTAGCCAAGGATGAAATAGTTAGTGGCGGAGTTCATGGAGAAGTGTTTTGTTTTTCAACAGATAAAGGATGAGCATCATATTATTGATGTTTTTTACAACCTTTTGATGTTCCCAAGTTGAAATGGGATGACATATCCATGTATTTTTTCACAAGGTTACCCTGAGATCAGGGATGTTGTAATGTTATTAGGGTGATCATAGATCGATTGATGAAATCATCCCACTTCTTAGTGATCAAGAAGTTGGTCATAATGGATGCTTTGGATCAGAGGTATGTGGATGGGTTGGTGTAGTTTCATGGAGTTATGAGTTACATTGTTTTGTATCTGGATTCATGTTTTACCTCGTGAGTCTAAACGGGATTGCAGCATGATTTTGGCACTCATTTATGCCTCAACACTGCTTTCCACCCTCAGACAGTCGGTAGATAGAGCGGACTATCCAGACATTGGAGGATATTTTGTAGGTATTCATCTTGGAATTTGGTGGATCTTGGGTACAACACTTACCTTTGGTTGAGTTTGCGTATAATAATAGCTATCACTCATCCATTGGTATGGCTTTATTTTAGGATTTGTACGAGCAGTTGTGTCATTCTCCATTATGTTGGACAGAGGTTGGGGGGACAATAGTTATTGGTCCTGATGTGGTATAGATCATAATAGATAAGGTTAGGTTAGTTTTATATAGGATGAAAATAGTGTAATATCGGTATAAGTATTATATTGATCGTAGGAGGAGGCCCTTAGAGTTCGAGTTTGGGGACCACATTTTCTTGAAGGTTTCCCCTCGATATGGGAAGTAAAGGTTCGGAAGGGGTAAGATTTATCTTAGGTTTTTTGGGATATTTGAGGTGTTTGGGGGAGTTTATCAGGTGGAATATATATTGGTGTTTCCACCATGGATAGAGAGGATCCACGATTTATTCCATGTCTCTCAGTTTCTTTAGCATCTTCAGGATGAATCTCATTTCACTAAATGGGGAGATTTGGATATCAATGATGATGTGGTATTCATAGATCGACTAGTAGAGATCTTGGATCACTGGTAGAAGAAACTATGTGTATGGACCATTCCCTTGTTGTGCATGTTGTGGAGGTATGGTGGCTTAGAAGAGAGTACTTTGGAGTGAGCGATGCAGATGTGCAGTACCCATAGCTATTTGGAGTTTTACTTTACTCTGTTTTTCTTTATGATGTGATGTTTCCTTATTATTTTATGAGATTATTTGTTTCCTGTTATGTGTGATGTGTGATAAAGTTCTAACATATTAAAATAGGATGACTTAATTCCTAATCAAGACACATTATACTTTGATGAAATTAAATCCATGCGAGTGAGCCAGTGTCATCCAGAGTAGATAGTATCTTGACATGGGGGATGGAATTCCCCAATTCATATGTTTTCAGTGGTGTAGTTTGTTTTTTGTCGTAGTTTTTGGTTTGGGTTATGTGTTGGTTGGATGGTTGTGGAGATGTGGTTGTGTAGTGATGATATTGTGTGGTATGTTTTGTGTTCATTTGGTTTGGTGTGTTTGTTTGGTGGTAGTGTTTGAGGTATAATGAGATCCTCAAGAGGTATCTTATGGGGTGGTTTTTCAAATCCCTTTCCTTATGGGCATGGTTTTTAATTCTCAAGGGAGAGAATCATTTGAGAGGTATCTAATGTATTGGCTCATTACTACCTAGTTCGTTATTTTTCTATATTTGGGTGTTAGAGGTGTTTTGAAGGAATCTTGAGGAGGATCCAAGGAGGTAGGAGCTTCAGGGGTGCTACAACAAGAGATTCATGTTCTGTAATGTTTACACGACATGTAAAGATTGTTCATGAGATGTACAGTTAGTGAATTCATGACCTGTAAATTGGATAAGGGTGGGATGTAAAATAAATACACATTATATAAATGCAATTCATGTCATGTAATAAATAAACTCTAAGGATACTGATTTTCATAGAAATCTATAATTTTTTTGAAACCCGAGGATTACATACCATGTAATGGTTACACAACATGAAACAAGTGGGTTTCCACCTTTTATATTCATTTCTAGGATAATTTTTATCATATATATGAACCCCATCTCTCTCATTTCGGATGATCCCTATGCAGTTTTAAGGGATTATACATATTCCTCCCAATATGATCTGTTGGTTCTAATTGATCCCCATTGGAAATTTGTAGTAAGTTGTTATCCCTTCTTGGTGGTTCCAGTTCTTCTTTTGTGAACCCACTATAGTGGTGTGTTTTTTTTAGGAATAGTGTTGGTCTATATTTTTATGATACTTGGGTGTAGTTTAGATTGATTTGTGGTTTTCTAGGTGTATTTTTGGTTTTCAGGCATTTCTTCTTTTCCCTGTGGTGAGCGGAGATTTATAAAATATTCTTTGAGGTAGGGAATCCCTCATTTCTCTTTATTATGTGTCATGAATGAGGGTATGATTATTTTTATCTATAGTTTATAGTTTCTATGTCTTAATAAAAGATAAATAATTGGTTAGTTTCAATTTAAAGGGGAAAGGGGGAATGACTCGCATGTTTTTATAGCCTTATTATTATTAGGTTATTGTGATTGTACGGGCTAAACACCCCATTAAAACTTGTGGTTGTTAGGGGATTTTTTATGCTGGATGATATGTGTTGTGACTGTTTAATTTTTTTCGATTATTTTATATCAATCTAAAATGGAAATTTGTTAATTAATTGTATTTTTCTAAAGAATGGGTTTCCCCAGGATTATGGATAGTATGATAAATCCCCTAAAACAAATTTAAATGTGATAAAATCCCCTTTGTTAAATCCATAAAAATGATCTTTTATGTGTTGTGATGTGTGTCTATGTTGTGGGGTGGTGATGTGTGGTTGTGATGTGGTGTGTGGTGATATGTGATTTTTTTTTCAGGCTTTGGGGATGTCGAGGTGATGTTTGTTGTCCATGATTTTGGGGGTGGTGAGGTGATGTTTGTTTCATGCTTTGTGTGTGGAAAAGTGATGGTTTGATGATATTTATGAGTTTTTTATGATATGTGGTTACATTATTCTAAAATCCTGGGTGGTGATAGAATAATTATTTTAATAATTTTTTAAATGAATGGGTTTTTTTTTGTTAATGAGATGTAAAGTATTAAAGGATAAATAAATGATGGGTTATATGGTTAAATTTGGATTATTATTATTAATTAAATTAATGGACTAGATAACGGAATAGGTTCTAAATGTGAATTGTGTCTTGTAGCCTATTATGTGGTGTTGTGCATTTAGATGTGGCATTGAAAGTGGGGATGTTGTGAATAGGTTATTGTTTTTTTACCCATAGGTTGGTCTTGTGTGTGGATATATGTATATACTTTTAAATTCTTTGTGATTTATATATAGGCCCCAATTGTGTCAATCACTATTTTTCAACACCAGTGTGTTCACATGGGGGTGTTTCTTCCAACATCCTGGTGATGTTGATAGATGGCTAACTAACCTCTCTTTCCTTCTCTCTCTTCCATGATAGTAGATATACATAGGTTGTGATGGTTGTAAGTCTATTAGTTCACTAAGTGATGGACTAGGAATCTTCAAGAATGATGTGATGTCTTAGGTGTCTTCAGGTGAGATGTGATGGTAGAGGTGTCTTCAAGCAAGATGTGATGGTCCATTTATTTTCGGGTGAGATGTGATATGACTGTTCTTGTTGGGTGTATTATGGTGGGGGGGAATGTATCACAGGAGGAGGGCACAAGGTTGATTTCCTTTATGATCAGGATACCCAACTACTCTAGTTTTGGATTATATGTTATGGCTTATGTATTTTGCAGTGAGATGTGATGTAATTGTGCTTTGGGGATAGTGGCCCAAGTGTCTTTGGGTGTGATGTAATGAGACCATGATTTAGGGGCGGTGGTATGATATTTAGAAGATATGGGAGGTCCAATACATATGATACTGTTGTGTGAGAGTGGAAAATTAGTGGTAAAGTGGTGTGCGGTACCCTTAATCGATATGATTATTATTATATTATTATATGTTGATTTTGTTATTTTTTGAGTTCTTCTTAGTGAGTTTTGGGATGGATAGTTGACCTATTTAGGTGTTGTTTGGCTATGTTGTTTACTCATGGGTAAATTGGTATAGTTCTTTCACATGTTCATGAGATCCTTTTGTTTTCTTACTGAGTATACTTGTATTTTCACTCTATGTATATAAACTAATTTTTATGTTTTAGGAGGACTATATGGACTGTATTGGACATTACTAGCTCAGGACATTGGATAGTTGTCGTGTCACTTATAACCCCCCGACCCCAGTTACCCAGAGTCAGTACATTATTACATAACATTGTCATGATCACAAAAGATCAAGTCTCAAAAGACCGATTAGTTTAGTAGCCTTGGAAATACTAGATACATTCATAAGTTTTACATTACATTATAAAATGAAAACTACAACAACATAGTCTCCATAGGCCACACTCATGTCCCTTAGACTATCCATGCAGGTCATTCATAATATACTTATTCGCATCTTGGAAAAAATAAAACATAGAAAGGGGTGAGCTCAGATGCTCAGTAAGGATAACAATATAGCGGAAACTTTAATAAATAAGCATAAAAATTTAAGGAAATGTATAAGACTAAAAAAATCCCTTTAAACTTGAAATTAAGTATAATATTGAAAATTTAAAATCAAATAATTCCATTTACTTATTCACATGGATATTCTACCAGTTGAATAATCACATGCAATATCAATAGCCACTTTCATAATGATGGAATGCATAATGCCAGACTTCATAACCACATGTCAAGGCCTTGTGCCAAGACTACAAATAAGATTTTTTCAAGGCCTTGTTCCAAGAAACTAGTTTGTCTCATGAGACCTACCGATGCATCGAGGAGATATAGCAGGATCCACTCGTCACTTACTAAGTCCAATGCATTCCTCATATGAAAAAGATTAAACATAACATAAAAATTCGTATTGAAACTAGCATATGAAATGTCAATAATTTATCCATAAACCATTAATGGTATGAAATAACACATCTACATTAAAAAATATCACAAAACCTTCAATAAAATATGGAAATTTTGTATCATAATAAATCAACTTCAAACAAACTAAAAATCCATCAAAGGATGTTGACATAAATAAAATAAAATTTTTTTTAGAGAAATATCTCTTTATATTTTGAAATCATTTAAAATTCATGTAATTATAAAAGAAAACATTTATTTTTTAAAATATTCTTATAAGCTTGTAAGGGAAGCTTCGACGTTGTTATAACAGCATAAAATATCCGCACCTGCCGTATAAGTTAAAAAACATTCTTGCCTTAATTTTGTTGAAAAGGTCATAAAGTACCATGTATGAAAAATGATGGAAAGATTCCTTTCAAAACATATAAGGTCAAATAAGGGTATAAATGACTTTAACACATTTTCTAGTAAATATTAATAATGTTTTGAAATACATTTTTAAGAAACATGGATGTGGATGATAAAGAGGCCCCAGTATATTATTACGTATAAAAAACCTCGGATAATGAAGAGATTGTGAAATTAACTCTTACCTTGTTATTTTCTTAGTCAATGGTATGTTAACCTCTTGTATAATAGTTAAAACATTGTTATTAAATAATAAAATAACTATATACATAAATATGATATCATATATGATCTTATAATATTGCTTTGTTAATAATATTTTAGTAGTATCATCGTTTCGGGTGTTAACTGATTCATTTTACTTTATATGCTTTGTTACGTAAGTAATGATTTTAGGGATAGGATATATCTTATTCATATTCAGAATTATATTAAGTCTTTAAAAATTATTTTTAATCATCAAATGAAAATTAGTCTTGAATGGTTATGATGGGGAATGAATCTCATCGCGTTCGTGGAGACGGTAATCCGTACGTAGCACGAGCGACAATATCATTATTTTGATATTAAAATAGTATATAATTTAATAGTTTATCATATATACAGAATAATTATCATGTTATATTTATTATTTAAATTAGTTTTACTCATTATTATACCCATCCAAATGATGAAGTGTTTGAATAACAAACTACACCACGACGTGGAGACGGTAAGTCGTACGTATGCACGTATAGTGACATGTAATTCATAGGATGGATAGAATAATGAATATGGTTGAAAAATATTTATAATAACATAACAATATATAGAATATATTGGAGTTATTATTTTAGAATGGAAACAACAAGGAAAGAAGAAGTGGAAGAAGAAACGAACTTGAAAGAGGTGATGAAATATTTACCTCTTCTTCGAGTTCTTCCTTTTGATTTAATCAAAAGGGCTCCTTAGGTTGACTTTATGACTAAAGGAAGGCCTCTAGGATTAAGGTAGGATTGTTTATAGGATATTTGGGCAGGTATTGGCTGATCCAAATGGATTTTAAGGTGCTAATTTGAGATAAGGGGAAGTTCCCTTTTATAAGAGGGGTGAGGGGCACCTTAGGAAAAGATTGAAATATTATTTTATAATAAAATCATTTTCGGTTATTAATTTCTCTAAACTAATTTATTTCGAGTATAAGGTGGGGATGGGTCTAAAACCACTCAACCAATAGGTTTTATACAGGTCTGGGTCACTATATTAACCTTATTTTTTAGATTTAACTCTTAGTTAATTAGTTTGACATTTACCATGTCTCTTTGTATTTTTATATTATATGGTTAATAAAATTACTATAAACTTCCAATATAAGATCAATTGGTTAATTAATGACATATATAATATTATTTAAGTCTTTTGGCTGAACCTTAGATTTTTAGGAATATAATATCAATTAATAATATAATATTTGTTTTAGAAACTCTTTTATGTCAATTTTGACATTATTTGGTATTTTGATTTTGTTAAATTTATAACAGGATTATTACTTCGAAAAAAATTCATTTAATAAACCCTAACATGTCATATTAACCTATAAAATTATTGGAATTCATTAAAATTGTCAAATTATATTTATTTGGATATTTATAATATCAATTATTTTAATCTTTCATTAATAAAGTAATTATTGCATCATCATTGTGTCATAAATAAATTAAATTATTTAATGTCTAAAAATTATAAATAAAATACCATTATGTATGAAATATTTTTATATTTCTAATTAATATTTATAGATGAATTTATATTATGTATAAACCTATATTAAAAAAAATTATTTATTAAACTTTCATTTTAACACTTTAAACACTTCTTTAAATAAAATAATAATAAATGTCCTAATCTAATCCAAGTGGACCTAAAAGATCATATTTTATTCATAAGGTTTTTTTGATCTAAATAAACTCATCCAATATAATTATTACATGTGTTAGGGTAATAATAATATCATTTTTACCTTTAATTACCCTATTTACTTTTAACCGTGGTAAATAAAAGTCAAAAGTTACAATTCACCAAAAATTATTTTTATCATATCAAACCAAATTTTACTTACTGATATCAACCGTGTCTCTCGGATTTTTTAAATTCAACTCACAGAAGTGGTAAAATTAAGTTTTATTCAAATTTTCAAAAGTTCCTAAGAGGTGGGTAAAAGACGGTAAAAAGTTCAATAAACTTTTTATATATCTAAACTTGTTATAAAATAACTCCAATTAATTAAATTGAACTTATATAGGTATTATGTATCTATTTTTACCTAAAATAAATTTAAATAAAATAAATAATTATTTAAATAAAAAGTCGATTTTAAACAATAACTCAGTGTTTTTCACTATTCATCAAAAATTGAAAGTTTTCAGAAAAATGCAAAAAATTCACCCTAATATAATTTTGATATTCTGAATCCAAAAATGAAGTCCATTTTGAAAGATAAAATTTATAAAATTTTAAAAAGTGATTATTACTATTCATAACGGCTAGTTTGATTGGTAATGGTTTGTTAGAATCTCGAAGTTGCGTACAATGCAAGCTATTGAATTATTCAAAGGGAAGTGTATCGCGGAAGCTTAGGGTGTTACATTCCCCCCTCCTTAAAATAATTTCATCCTCTAAATTTCTAGAATACTACCACATAAAAATATTTGGGTGGTTCTTCATCATAAGTTCCTCGGGTTCCCACGTTGCATCTTCCATCTTATGGTTTCTCCATAGAACTTTTACCAGACGAGTCGTCTGGTTTATCAACACTTGTTCTCTTGTATCAAGAATCTTGACAGGATCTTCACAATAAGACAGATCGGGTTCCAGTTCTAATTTCTCATAGGTGAGTACATGCGTTGGGTCAGGCATGTATTTTCTCCACGATGATATGTGGAACACATCATGAACTTTGGAGAGACTTGGCAGCATGGACAAACAGTAAGCTACAAACCCAATTCGTTATAGACTTTCGAAAGGTCTGATATACTTGGGACTCAATTTACCCTTCTTACTGAATCGTATAATTCCCTTCCATGGAGATACCTTCAAGAAAACATGATCTCCTACCTGAAATTCCAAATGCTTCCTTCGGTTATCAGCATCGCTCTTTTTCCTACTTTGAGCTGGTTTGATGTGGGTTTGGATAACCTTCACCTTTTCCATTGTTTCCTCAAAAAGTTCTGGACTTACAAGTTTTCTTTCACCAACATAATACCAATATATTGGTGTGTGACATCTCTTTCTGTATAATGCTTCATATGATACCATCTGAATACTTGAATGGAAGCTATTGTTATAGGAAAATTCTACCAGAGGTAAATATTGATCCCACAAACCTTGAAAGTCAAGTGAACAAGATCTCAACATGTCTTCTAAGGTTTGAATAGTACATTCTGATTGTCCATCAGTTTGTGGGTGTTAGGCAGTGCTCAAATGAAGTTCAGTGTCCAGGGATTTCTGAATACTTTTCTAGAATCTTGATGTAAAATGGGGATCATGATCAGAAACAATCGATAGGGGTACTAAATGAATTCTTACAACTTCATTAATATATTTTCTTTCTAAAAATTCAAGTGGTAAATATTCTCTTATATCAAGAAAATGTGTTTACTTGGTAAGACGATCAACAATGACCCATATTGCATTATTTCTTCTCGGAGTATTTGGTAGTCCCATGACAAATTCCATAATAATATTATCCCATTTTCACTCAGGTATGGGAATAGGTTGCATGACTCTTCCAGGTTGTTACATTACATCTTTCACTTGTTGACAAACCATACATCTTGACACAAAATCATCAATCTCCCTCTTCATGTTGTCCCACCAAAAATGTTCCTTCAAATATATATACATCTTGGTGCTCCCAGAGTGTATAGAGAATTTGGAGCTATGAGCATCATCTAACAATTCCCTTTTTAGATCAGGTATGTTAGGAACACAAAGTCTCTTCCCAAATTTCAAAATTCCATCTTCATATACGAAGTCAATCAATCTCCCATAGTTCACAGATTTAATTTTCTTTTGAAATTCTTTATCATCAGTATGAGAACTTTTTATCCTTTCTAGTAAATTTGGTTTGGCAACCATTTGAAAAATTATTAATGTTTCACCTTCTATGATTATTCCCATATCCATCCTTACTATATCCATGAAAATATGATCCCTTTCAACTCCCATCTTGTTCAAAATTTCCATGATCTTTTCTGCTCAAAGAATCTGCCACCATATTTTCCTTCCTCCGGTGGTAGTGTATTATTCAATCATAATCCTTGAGTAGTTCAAGCCATCTTTTTTACCTCATGTTGAGTTATTTTTATGAGAAAATATACTTCAAACTCTTGTGATCAGTATATATCTCACATTTTTCAGCATAGAGATAATGTATTTATATCTTCAAAGCAAGTATTACAGCTTCTAACTCAAGATCATGAGTAGGATAGTTTTTCTCATGAATTTTTAGTTGTTGTGATGCATAGGCAATAACCCTATCATTCTTCATAAGGACACAACCAAGTCCTTTATTTGAAGAATCACTATAAATAACAAACCCATCATTCCTTGACGGTAGAGTCAAGATAGGAGCACTAAATAATCTTCTCTTTAATTATTCAAAACATTCTTCACACTCTTTTTTCCAAACAAATTTAACCCCTTTACGTGTGAGCTTGGTTAATGGGTTATCCAATCAGGAAAAATTCTAGACAAAATGCCGATAATAACCTACTAAACCAATAAAACTGCGTACCTCATTTATAATCATTGGTGCTGGCCATTCTTGGTTTGATCTTGTATTAGAAGGATCAATGGATATTCCATACTTAGAGACAATATGGCCAAGAAAATAAATCTCATAAAGTCAGAATTCACACTTGCTAAACTTCCCATATAATTCATTTCTTATGTGGGTTTTTAGAATGGTGCGCAAGTGATTTTCATGATCTTCATAGCTCTTGGAGTATACCAGGATATCATCAATAAATACCAATAAAAATCCATCAAGATATTCCTTGAAAACTCTGTTCATTAGATCCATGAAAATGGAGGGTGCATTAGTCAGCCCAAAAGGCATTACTGTAAACTCATAATGCACATACCTTGTTCGAAATGCTGTCTTTAGAATGTCTTCTTTTTTCACACACAACTGATGGTATCCATATCAAAGGTCAATCTTTGAAAATTATTGAGCTCCATGAAGTTGGTCAAATAAATCATCAATTAGAGGTATGGGATACTTGTTCTTTATTTTTATAGCATTAATCTCTATGTAGTCAATGCACAACCTCATAGACCCATCTTTCTTCTTAAAAAAATGATAAGGGATCCCCATAGAGAAACAATAGGGTGAATAAATCCCTTATTACTCAATTCCTCTAGTTGTTTCTTTAGTTCCACTAATTCCTAAGGGGTCTTCAATATGGGCCTTGAACCAGGAATTAAATCAATGGAAAACTAAATTTCTAATTCTGGAGGATGTACAGGTAAATCCTATGGAAACACATCAACATATTCTTTCACAATAGGTAAATACTCTATTTGAACATTTCTTTCATCACCTACAATTATTTCATTCTCTTCCACCCCAATAATTTAATTTAGTTGAGCTACTAGGGGTGGATCTAGATAAGAATTAGATGGTGGCATTTCTTCTCTAAAGATAAGGTACTCCTTATCATCATCGAAAATTGTAACCTCCTTCTTCTTATAATAAATTTATTCATCATGGTCCGAAATCCAATCCATACTGAGTATTATATCAAATTCAATCATGGGTATGATGATGAGATCAGAAGTTAAATAACATTTATATGTCTTAATGGGAAATGATTCACAAAACTTTGTTGCAATGATACTTCCCTTGAAAGTTTTGACTGAAAACTCCCTTGTTAAATTAAATTGGAAATATATAACATTTTTAGCAAACTAGGAAGATATGAAACAATGCGATGATCCAGAATCAAATAAATCATTGTCTAAACTTGAGGAAACCATTAAATTACATGCCACCACGTCTTTCAGAGCTTCTACCTCAGCATTAGTGATCATATAAATTTGGCCTTGATCCCTTGGCCTTTTCTGAGGTATGTTTCCCTGATTCTTAGGACATTCATTTTCATAATGTCCCATCTCCCTATAATTGTATCATTGAACATCAGTAGCTTCTTTCTTTCCCTTACAATCACGATCTTGGTGTCCCTTTTCACCACACTTGTAACAGACTCACATTCCCTTCAGGCAAGTACCGGGGTGTTGCTTCCCACATTTATTGCAGGATGAATATTCAACTTTTCCCTTATTCCCCTTATTTATATTTCTAGAGTTTTCAACAGATCTCTTCTTCTCTTGTTTTGATTTAAAGTCATAAGACTTAGAGAATTCATTTTCTGTCTTGATAGCACATGAGACATGTCTTCGTATGACGAGAAGGATTGTGAGACTAATTCTTGACAGATAAATGGTTTTAACCCATCAAATAAATGATCAATCTTACTTCTTAGGTTACGTATATAATCTACAACATGCCTTAATACCCTTGTAAAGTTAACCACATACTTTTTAACATTCTCATCCTCCTTTTGCCTCAGACTCAAAAAATTTCTTTCCATATCTGCTCGATGGTCATGAGGAAAGTATTTTTCTAAGAAAATATCTTTAAACTCCCTCCATTCCATGTTTGATACTTCTTTATCTTCCTTTGTGTTTTTGATCAATGACCACCATTGATCTGAATCTCCCGTGAGGCGATAAACTGCCATGACAACTTTTTCCATTTCACTATTCCCCAAATCATGAAATATTTTCTCTAAGGAACTTATCCATTGCTCATCTACTAATGGATTTGTACTCTCATTGAATGTTTATGGTTTTTTACTCATGAATCGGTCTAACATTGATCCTTCGTGTTGTGGATCAAGATGCTCCATACGGGTAAGGTTATTATTTATAACCTGAGTGGGTTGTCCTAGTATGGTGATAAGTTGATCAGCACCAGTTACTTCACCAGCTCCATTATAATTATCTTGAGTAGGAGGGAAATCCCTACATGGATTATGTGCATTGATAAGGTTTCCATTCCTTCAACTAGGTGCTATTTCTAAACAATGTAATACACTAGATTAGTTTATGAATCACAATACATAATTCCAAACTTGTAAAACACTTAACATAAATTGAACAATTTATGTATATAATCCATAATCATAAAAATGTTTTCTTTGAGGAATTATATACTCATAAATCCTTAATAATGTTTTGTAAATAAAATAATAATTATCCTAAGAATATCTCCTGGGAGTGTCATAACTAAGAGTGCAGCAAGGCTCATTTTCGTGCACCAGTTCCCGTTCGAGTCTGGCACAAAGCAGTGTTTTCGAGTGTTACCCCTAGGTACATCTGTGTCAGAGCCCCCTCTACTTTCTTGTATCCAGACAGGGATGTATTGTTTGGAAAACTCACAAAATCTCTATAGTACCAAAATTCTTGGAAGTTATTCTATATTAATCCTCAAAGTATATCTTAGGGTAATGTGCTCTAATCAGAGTTTATCTAAATCTAGTTTCCAAGGTTTGTATTAAACTTCCTCTGATACCAACTATAATGCCCCGACTCCAATTACCCAGAGTCGGTGCATTATTACATCACATTGGCATGATCACAAAAGATTAAGTCTTGAAAGACTGATTAGTTTAGTAGCCTTGGAAATACTAGATACATTAATAAGTTTTACATTACATTATAAAATGAAAAAATACAACATCATAATCTCTATAGGCCACAATCATGTCCCTTAGACTATCCCTACAGGTCAGTCATAATATACTTCTTGGTATCCTGGGAAAAATAAAACATAGAAAGGGGTGAGCTCATATGCTCAGTAAGGATAACAATATAGAGGAAACTTTCATAAATAAGCATAAACATTTAAGGAAATGTATAAGAATAAAAAAAAGCCTTTTAAACTTGAACTTTAACATAATATGGAAAAGATAAAATCAAATAATTCCATTTACTTATTCACATGGATATTCTACTAGTCAAATAATCACATGCAATATCAATAGCCACTTTCATAATGATGGAATGTATAATGCCAGACTTCATAACCACATAGTCAAGGCCTTGTGCCAAGAATACAAATAAGATTTTGTCAAGGCCTTGTGTCAAGACACTAGTTTGTATCATGAGACCTACAGATGCATCGAGGAGCTATAGCGGGCTCCACCCATCACTTACTAAGTCCAATTCATTCCTCATATGAAAAGGTTTAAACATAATATAAACATTCGTATTGAAACTAGCATACGAAATTTCAATACTTTATCCATAAACCATGAATGGTATGAAATAACATATCCACATTCAAACATATCACAAAACCTTCAATACAATATGGAAGTTTTTTATCATAATAAATCAATTTCAAATAAACTTAAAATCCATCAAAGGATTTTGACATAGATGAAATCAAAACCTTTTTAAAGAAATATCTATTTCTATTTTAAAATCATTTAAAATTAATGTAATTATAAAAGAAAACATTTATTTTTGAAAATATTCTTATAATATTGTAAGGGAATCTTCGACATTTTTATAACGGTGGAATATAGCCACACCCACCATATAAGTTAAAAAAAACATTCTTACCTTAATTTTGTCGAAAAGGTCATAAAGTACCTTGTTTGGAAAATGACGGAAAGATTCCTTTCAAAACATATAAGGTCAAATAAGGGTATAAATTACTTTAACTCATTCTCTAGTAAATAGTAAAAATGTTTTTAAATTCATTTTTAAGAAACATGGATGTGGATGATAAAGAGGTCCGAGTGGATAATTACGTATAAACAACCTCAGATAATGAAGAGATTGTGAAATTAACCCTTACTTTGTTCTTTTCCTTAGTTGATGGTATGTTAACCTCCTGTATAATAGTTAAAACATTGTTATTAAATAATAAAATAACTATATACATAAATATGATATCATATATGATCTTATAATATTTCTTTGTTAATAATATTTTAGTAGTATCATCGTTTCGGGTGTTAACTGATTTGTTTTCCCTTATATGCTTTGTTACATAAGTAATGTTTGTTATGGATATGATGTATATTATTCATATTCATAATGATATTAAGTCTTTAAACATTATTTTTAATCATCAAATGAAAATTATTCTTGAATGGTTATGATGGGGAATGAATCTCATCACGTTCTTGGAGATGGTAATCTGTACGTACGCACGAGCGACAATATCATTATTTTGATATTAAAATAGTATATAATTGAATAGTGTATCATATATACAGAATAATTATCATGTTATATTTATTATTTTCATTATTTTTACTCATTATTATACCCATCCAAATGATGAAGTGTTTGAATAACAAACTACACCACGACGTGGAGACGGTAAGTCGTACGTACGCACGTATGGTGACATGTAATTCATAGGATGGATAGAATAATGAATATGGTTGTACCATATTTATAATAACATAACAGTATATAGAAGATATTGGATTTATTATTTTAGAATGGAAACAACAAGGAAAGAAGTAGTGGAAGAAGAAAAGAACTTGAAAGAGGTGATGAAATATTTACCTCTTCTTCGAGTTCTTCCTTTTGATTTGATCAAAAGGTCTCCTTAGGTTGGATTTATGACTAAAGGAAGGACTCTAGGATGAAGTTAGGATTTTTGAAAGGATATTTGGGCAGGGATTGTCTGATCCAAATGGCTTTGAAGGTGTTAATTTGAGATAAGGGGAAGTGCCCTTTTATAAGAGGGGTGAGGGGAACCTTAGGAAAAGATTGAAATATTATTTTATAATAAAATTAATTTTGGTTCCTAATGGATCTAAACTGATTTATTTCGATTCTAAGGTGGGGATGTGTTGAAAACCACTCAACCAATAGGTTTTAGACAGGTCTGGGTCACTATATTAACCTTATCTTTTAGATTTAACTCTTAGTTAATTAGTTTTACATTTACCATGTCTCTTTGTATTTTTATATTATATGGTTTATAAACTTACTATAAACTTCCAAGAGAACCTCAAGTGGTTCATTAAGGACATAGATAATATTATTTAAGCCTTTTGGCCGAACCTTAGAGTTTTAGGAATAGAATATCAATTACTAATATAATATTTTTTTTAAAAACTATTTTATGGTAATTTTGACATTATTTGGTATTTTGTTTTTGTTAAATTCATAACAGCATTATTAATTATAAAAAAATCATTTAATCAACTCTAACATGTCATATTAACCTATAAAATTAGTGGAATTAAATAAAAGTCTAAAATTTTATTTATTTGTATATTTATAATATCAATTATTTTAATATTTTATTAATAAGGTAATTACTGCATCATCATTGTGTCATAAATAAATTGAATTATTTAATGTTTAAAAATTATAAATAAAATACTATTTTTTAGGAAATATTTTTATCTTTCTAATTAATATTTTTATATGAATTTATCTTATGTATAACCCTATATTAAAAATGTTTTAGTTATTAAACTTTGATTTTAACACTTTTAACTCTTCTTTAAATAAAATAATAATAAGTGTCCTAATATAATCCAAGTGGACCTAAAGGATAATATTTTATTCCTAAGGTTATTTTTGGTCGAAATACACCCATTCAATAGAATTAGGACATGTGTTAGGGTAATAATAATATCATTTTTACCATTAATTACCCTATTTACTTTTAACCGTGGTAAATAAAAGTCAAAAGTTACTATTCACCAAAAATTATTTTTATCTTATTGAACCACATTTTACTTACTGATATCAACCGTGTCTCGCGGATTTTTGAAATTCAACTCACATAAGCGGTGAAATTAAGTTTTATGCAAATTTTCAAAAGCTCCTAGGAGGTAGGTAAAAGACGGTTAAAGTTCAATAAACTTTTTATATATCTAAACTTATTATAAAATGAGTCCAATGAATTTCATTGAACTTATATAGGTATTATGTATATATTTTGACCTAAAATAAATTTAAATAAAAAAAATTAAATAAAAAGTCGGTTTTAAACAATAACTCAGCGTTTTTCACTATTCATCAAAAATTAAATGTTTTTAGAAAAATGCAAAAAATTCACACTAAGCTAATTTAGATATTTCAAATCCAAAAATTAAGTCCATTTTGAAAGATAAATTTTATAAATTTTCAAAAAAAAAATATTACTATTCATAATGGCTAGTTTTATTGGTCGTGGTGTGTTAGAATCTCGAAGTTGCGTATAATGAAAACTATTTAATTATTCAAAGGGAAACGTATCGTGGAAGCTTGGGGTATTACATCACTATTTTATTTTATTTTTTGGTGTTTACTTTGGATAATTTTAACTATATCAATTTTATTTATACATTCTTTGTGGTATGGTTTTGTTTTATTTTTTTATTACATCATGGAGCTTCTTATAGATGATTCATCTTATCTCTAGATCATATTATATTATAGAGGGTAATGCCTCCCATATCATGAGATTTTTATACCCTCAGTGCTAGTCGCCAACCCAGGTCCCACTAGGGGCATAAATCAGGGTTCATTATCTCTCTCCTCTCATTTATTCATCTTTTTTGAGATAGGTTCATTTCATTTTTATAAAATATGGTTTTAGAAGAAAAAGTATTTTTGACCGAAGAGAGAAATGAAGTCAGATTTTATTAAAAACATTTTATCAATAATTTTAAGTTCCAAAGAGAGGAATATAGTTCTATTACATGAAAACTTTATGAATAACTAGTGGAGAATAAAATAAAATTGGTTATATTAGAAAATCATCCAATAATTTCCTTTAATGTAAATTCAAGTATAAACAATCTTGGTTAAAATGAGATTGAAACATAAATCTCTTACCACTTTGGTAACTTTTGAATCATAAGCCCCATAAAATGAATGGAATGAAATAAAACATTAAATACCATGAATATTAATATATTCATGATATAAAATATTAAAATGGGTAGTATATACACCACACAAAGGAATAAGTGGTGAATATAGAAAATGCCTCATGAAAATAAAAGTGAGACGAGAAAACCCTTACCTCAGGTCTAATTTCTTTCATACATATTTGAACATCCTGTAAAAAAATATAGATATATTATAAATATATTATAGATACATAATAATATATTTCATACCATATATGTTTTAATTATAGTATTTTATCACCCGTTTATTAACATTTCTTCGTTAAAATCACTATTTCAGGTGATAATTTCTTCATTTTTCATATTTTTTTTGGTTCAGTAATTTCAATCCTTTTACATTTATCATTGTTCCATAATAACTTAAATTTTAATTATGATATAAATAACATATATATTCATTACATAAGTATTTATAGTAATCTATAAAAGTTAGATATATAAAATGGATTACACCGTTCATGGAGACGATAAGTCAGACGTATGCATAAGCTTTGTTTCCATTATTCTCAATCGTTGAAATAAAAGGAAAATAAATGTTAATACACCTTTATAGGATCATTATTATGTTATATATATCATTTATATTAATTAAATATATCCTTATTATCATGAACCAACCTGAGTACCCTGGTAACCCAATAACCGAGTCTGTCCTGACATATCCCAAAGGGAGTTCCCAATCCCCATGGTTCTACGACTAGCACCTGGCATCATACAAACAGAAAGTGGGAAAGTATTTTCCAAAAACATTGTAGAAGTAAAATAAATAAGTTGGTATTCATATCAAAAGAAACTCCACTAGCAGTAATTTACTAAAAGTCAAATAGGCATTAAATCCCAAAGTACTACAACCGAAGTAGAAAAACAGGGAAATCAACCCAAGTACCAATGGACAGAACTCACCAAGTACAATGTTCAATAGTTAGATCCACCTCTAAGAGATCCATTTCCCTTTCTTTAACTTGGAAGGAGATAATTTACAAACACCCGAAGGCACAAGTAGGGTGTGAGGCAAAGGTAGTAGGATTTCACCCAAGGATTCCATAACAAGATGCCAATATCAAATTAACCAATAAAGTAATTTCAATTTTCAAATAAATAGGTTTGGAATTCACAAAATCATGTTTAAAAAATCATTCTCTACAACTTAAAAGATGGAAATAAATTAGCAATTTATGCTTCGCATTTCAGATGATGGAAATTCATTTCACATGATGGAATTTTCTTTTAAGAAAAGGGTGCTTTATACAAATGGAACTTTTCACAAAATGGATTAAATAAACACTTTTATATAAAATAGTTTATATAAATTTACAAGGCTTGTAAATAATTTTATAACAATGGCATGTACAGTTTAAAAACAATCAAGAGAGAAACATGGTCATGTGCCAAATAAGTACGGAAGTTCCAGGATACAGGGACTCAACACTATGAAATGGAAATTATGTACATATTCCCCTTTTGGTCTAAGGAAAAGGGGACTCATCACCATCGCCTAAGGAATGGGATATGATGATATAAATTTTTAAAACATTGTAAATCATAAAGTGTTGTCCAAATAACACACTAACTACCTAAGGATTGCTTGTTCTCAAGTACAAATAATGTTGGGAATTTTATTTCAAGACTACTTAAAATAAAATAAAATCTCATTCCTCTCATTTCAAATATACCAATTTTCCCTTTAAAACCTATAATGGGTTTTTAATAAAAAACATGCCTTTTTACGATGAAACCATTGGGTTTCCATCAAAACCATTTTTAATCCATTTTCACAAAAATAGGGATTTGAAACCAATTCATGTAATTTCACAATCCATTTCACAATTAAATCCAAAATTTTAATTTTCATACAGTTTCCATCCATTTCACAAACACACCCCAATTCACTAGCGTTGGGGGTTTTCTCAATTTCATGCCAAAGTGATCCAAAACCCCAATTCACTAGAATTAGGTTTTTAATAAAATGATTGAATGAAATTTATTCAATTTGAGAAATTAAATTTTAAAACAAACTGAATTTAAATCAAGTAATTAGAGGTTAATTAATTTTAAACCAAGGATGGAATCACTTACCTTTATCATGGAAACACAACGCCCTCAAAAAAACCCTCCAGCAAGAATTAAGGTGCAAAAGATCTAGGAACTCAACCTAGAAACAAGATTCAACAACAAGAAGATTATATCCATCAAAATCGAAGGATGGAATAGATAAAGAGATAGAGAGGCATGAAGAATTATTACCCAGAGAGACACACTGTGATTGAAACAAAGATAAATCACCAAACAAAAAGTTATGGAGGGTTTGAAGGCTCCCAAAATTTCATGGGGAAGGCTCTAGGTCATGAGCAAGGAATTCAATAGGAATAAAAAATGATAAATCATCCAGATTCCTATTTTAAAAAATAAATCTTAGGGTTTGACATGGTGTGTAACCTAGTTACATGTCGTATAATTAGTAATTCTCATATCTGCTGAAAAAACCATCACCTCTTTCTAAAAATTAATTATTTTCATTTTAGGATTTACATGGTGTGTAACCATATTTTACGAAATGTAATTCTTCAGCAGGCTGTAGAAATGACTGGTTAAAGCTGAGAATCCAACAAATATATGACTTTACCATTATCCTACCAATACCTTCTCAACCCTACCTAGAAAATGAAAAAAAGAAAATCACAACAAGGTTTAGAACATACCTGATATAAAGGTAATGGGATTTTACAACATCCCCACCATAAGAACTTTCTATCCCCAGAAAGACTATAAAGAATCTTCCATGCCAAAAATATGAGGCTACTACTCTCTCATAAGTGCCTTGTGTTCCCACTTCTTATGAAAATTATTAATATGCTTCCATAAAACTCGAACTAAAGGTATAATCCTCCCAAAAAGTACCTTGGTTTCAGAATCAATTATCCTGACTAGCTATTCATTAAAATATAAATCAGGATCATTCTAAAGATCACTCCTGCCCAAAACATGAGATGGATCAAAAAGATACTTCTGGAGCTAAGATATAGGAAGCACATTATGTATCGATGTCAGCTACAGTGTTAGTTCCAAATGATGTGAAACTTTCCATACCTTCTCAAGAACCTCAAAAGGTCCAATGAAATGAGGAACAAGATTCCCTTGCCTCCCAAGATGTCGATGACCCAATCGAGGTGAAAATTTCAATAACTCATAGTCACCAACTGAGAACTCCAAATGTATACTTAAAAGATCAACATATGATTTATATCGGATCTATTACATCAATATCCACTGACAAATCAACTGAATCTTTGATGTCGTCTCTTGGACCAAGCTCAGCCCAGCCAAGGAACTTTCACCAATCTCCAACCAACACAATAGAGATTTATAGGTCTATCCATACAAGGCCTAAAAAGGCGGTATTCTAATCATGGTATAGTAAATATTATTATAATCAAAATCAACTAGCCCAAAATGATCATCTCATACTCCACTAAATTCGAGAACACAAGCTCAAAGCATATCCTCAAGAATTTGCATAGATCTTTCTATCTTGCTATCTAACTACTGATGGTATGTCGTACTCAAATGAACATGAGATACCAATGCCTCCTAAAGGCCTCTCTAAAATAAATAAGTGAACCGAAGATCCTTATAAGAGACAATAGTAGAGGGAACTCTGTGAAAATGAACAATCTCTTTAACATAGATATTTTCCAACTCCTCAACTTTGGATGCATCATGAATGGGTATAAAGTGAGCTGATTTTCTGAGCCGATCAATAACCACCCATATCATATAATTATTTCTATAGGAAAATAGAAACCCAACCTAAAATTCAATATAGATCTCATCCTACTGTCAAGTTGGGACTGGAAGTGGTTGAAGTAAACTTGAAGGTTTACGGTGCTCTACCTTAACCTATTGGAATTTATAACAACGAGAAACAAAATCAGCAATTACCTACCTCATACCTGGCCACCAGAACTATCGATGCATGTCATATAACATATTTTTGGATCTTGGGTACACTTCTCATTGGGAACTATTAAAATCTCCCATCACAACCTTCCATACAAAAGATGGTACCACAAAGTGATTCTGATATCATAGAATCCCCTATTTAGAGAACAACCACTAGGAAACTATGTCCCTCTATAAAGAGAGTATCTAATGATACGGAACTCATCATCAAGATTATGATCATAAAGAATCAATTAGAGAAGAGAGGATTTCAACTGAACATAGTCCAAAGAAACTTCATGTCCTTTCTCGTGAACTCCAATATGCAGTTATTCAAAGGGAGCCATCAAATTCCACTCTTCTGATGATTATTTTACTGTCTGGGTTGAAAGTTTCATGCTTAATGAATCTACAATGACATTCCCTTTAACTAGATTATAGGAAATTTCGAAATCCAAAGACTACAGGTATTCCTCCCAAATCCTCTTGCGAAGATTCAAATCTTTTTTAGAGAAGATATGACTCAAGATCTTGTGGTCAGAATACAAGGTAAACCTTTCTCCATAAAGGTAATGCTGCCAACTTTTAAGTGAGAGCATCATAGATGTTAGTTCAAGTTCATGGTTTGGATAATTCTTATCATGTGTACTAATCCAATGAGATCCATATGAAACTATATGATTACCCTACATAAGATTACAACCCAATCCTAAACTCGATGCATCATAAAAGACCACATATCCTTACCCAACCTCTGTAAGAGTCAACACCAGCATAGTTATTAAATGAAATTTTATCTCAACAAAAGAACTTTGACATTTCTCATCCCAAGATAAATTTACTCCCTTCCATGTTAGTACAATAATCTGAGAATCTAACTTTTATAATTCCTTTACGAGATGACAATAATATTCGGCTAAGCCTAAGAAGCTTCAATTCTCAAAGAAATTTTGTGGTTGTTTCCATGTCATAACAGCCTTCACCTTCTCAGGATCAACTAATATCCCATATCATGACACCATGTGTCCCAAGAATTTCACCTCCTGAATCCATAAATCACACTTTGGAAGTTTATCATAGAGTCGGTAATTTCTTAGCAAACTGAAGAATGTTCTCACATGATGCACATGATCCTCCTTATGCTTAGAGTAAATAAAATTATCATCCAAAAAGACTAACATGAAGGTATAAATATACTAATGAAAAATCATGTTCATTAAATACATTAAAACTATAGGAGATTTGGTTTAAACAAAGGTCATAACAATATACTCATAATGGTCGTACCTTCTCTAAAATGCGGATTTCTAAATTTCATACTCTTTTATCCTCAACTGATGGTAACCATATCTAAGGTCAATCTTTGAGAACCACTTCACCCCATTTAATAGATCAAACATATAATCAATCCATGGTAATTGATATTTGTTTTTTATGGTCACTCAATTGAGCTTTCAGTAATCAACGCAAAGGCGGAGTGAACCATCAATTTTCTTAGTAAGGAGAACAGGCGCCACCAAAGATGACACATTTGGGTGTATAAATCCTTTCTCCATAAGATCATCCAATTGGGAATTTATCTATTTTATTTCAGCTAGTTCCATTTGGTAATAGGGGATAGAAAGTAGTTGAGTACTAGGCATTAAGTCAATAGAGATAAGGCACAAGAGGGACTATGGAGACCTTACTCTCTCTTCGTACCAAGGGGTGTAGTAATATCCATTACACAAGATAGAATCTCTATATAAAGATTTATAAGATTTACAATATGGGTTGAAATAAACGAATGAGATACACCAGTATAAAATAGACCAGTCGCTAATGATGAAGCTATAGTAATGTTACCTCTCACGGTCAATGGACCTACCACTTCCTCAAGCGACTCATCCACTGTGTGAAGAAGATTCATTCTGGATGCCTATGGCTGGAACCCTTTTTCATGTTAAAAATAGGATTGTCCTATAAATTTAGGAGGAGATGATGATCCTATTATACTAACCATAGTGGAATATATATGGAAGAATTTCTGAAAGTTCCCTGAGCGTCTGTAGGAGCCACAGTTCTTGGGTGCCTCAGTGGAACCCCTCTTTGAATGTCCTAGATTACAACACCAGTAACAGACCAAAGGACCTCTTATAGAAACTATAAGAGGTATAGAATGTCCCTACTATTGAGAACCACTATTATAATCATCACACTTTCTCTTTCCCTTATAGGAATGCACACTGCAACCGAGAGAGAAAGAAACTCCAGAAAACTCTGACTTGCTAGCCAGGTCCATCTCGACCATAAGTTCTCTATCTGATACGTCAACATAAGAAGGAAGCTTCAATAATAAAACCTTATAATGAATGTTCTCAAGAATTTCCAAATCAAACCTTTGGTCCTTCATCCTCTCATTCGATACTATCTCAGGTTCAAATTGCATGAGCTTAGAAAAATGGTTTGCATACTCTGTCACGGTCCTGTGAGCCTGATCAAGTTTGAATAACTCAATAGACTTGGCCAACAACATTGATTCTGGATAGAAATATTCAGTTAAAATAAATTTTAAGCCTTTCTACTCTAAGAACTCATGCTTGTTTTCCATTACCATAGTGTCCCACCATCTTCTTCTCGGTCCTTACAGCACGAAGGTGGCACACATCACTTTGATTTTTCCATGTGTGTCCAAGAACCAAAAAAAGAATTCCATCCTACTCAACCACTCCTCATCCTCTTGAGGGTCATTTGAGCCTTTGAATGGTTCTAGATCCCGGTGAATGAACTCTTGAGAATAAATCTTAACAACTTCCATTTGAGGTTCCACAGTTGGAGCCTGAACAGGAACTGGAGGTGGTGTCTTCCCCAGATCTTGGACAGTGCGGATAATCACCTCTACCAGGTTTGGATCTACACTATGATTCACTCGTTGAGGTTCAATATCCACTTCCTCCAGGATATGATTTTCATGTATTCTCGGAGGCATAATTATACACAACATCATCAGAAAACAAGGAAGACATCATATTTACACTCAAATAGATAAACAAGGGAAATTAATCCCAACATGTAGAATAAACAAGATTTGGATTTCACTCTATCCAAATCAAAATAGGGAAAATACTAGAACTAATCAATAAGGCATCTTTCCTTAACAACCCTTGGTGACTTAAGGTTTGTTGCATTAGAACTAATCAATAAGGCATCTTTCCTTAACCACCCTTGGGGACTTAAGGTTTTCTTCATTAAGAGTTGTCCAGGAAATAGATCACAACTACCTCCTAAGTCCCGACAAGATTTCATAAATTAATACTAACTTCAAGAAAAAAGATCAACCTCATTTGATACCACTTTTTCAAGAACCAACCCAAGAACCCCAGTAACCCGATAAGCAAACTAGTCCTAACATAGCCTGAAGGTCATTCATGATCCCCAGGTTCGATGACTAGCACCATCCATCATACAAACTGAAAGTGGGAACATTTTTTCCATAAACATTGAGGAAGAAAAATAAGTAGGACAATATGCATATTGAAAGAAAATCCACTGGGAGTAATGTACCATTTTCAAACAAAAATTAAATCCCAAAGTACTACAACAAAAATTCCAAAACAGGGAAGACAACCCAAGTCCCAATGGACACAACTCACCAAGTACAAGGTTCAACAACTAGATCCAACTTCAAGAGATCCTTTTCCCTTGCTCGAAACTAGAAGGGGATAATATACAAATACCCTAAGGTAAAAGTAGGGTGTGAGCCAAATCCTAGTAACGTTTCACCCATGGATTTCATAACAATATTCTGATATCAACTTAACCAAGAAAGTTCTTTAAATTTTCAAATAAATAGGTTTGGAATTCACAAAATCATATTTAAACAAATCATGCTTTACAATTTAAAATATAGAAATACATTAGCAATTCATGCTTCACATTTCAGATGATGGAAATATATTTCACATGATGAAATTTTCTTTTAAAAAAAGGGTGATTTATACAAATGGAAATTTTTACAAAATGTCTAAAATAAACACTTTTATATAAAACAATTTATATAAATTTACAAGGCATGTAAAGCAATTTATAATAATGGAATATACATTTGAAATAAAAACAAGTGACCAAAATGGTCATCTTTCAAATGGGTATGAATGTTCGAGGCTATAGGTATATAACACTATGAAATGATAGGTATGTACATACACCCCTTTGGGCCTAAGGAAAAGGGGACTCATCACTGGTAACCTAAGGAATGGGATGTATTGATATAAAGTTTTAGAACGTTGTAAATTGTAAATTTTTGTACAAATAGTGCACTAACAACCTAAGGATTTAATGTGATCAAGTAAAAAATGATGGGAAATTCATTTCAAGACTTATTAAAATAAAATTAAATCACATTCCCCTCATTTCAAATATTCCAATTTTTTCTTTAAAACAGTAATGGGTTTTTAGTCAAAAACATTCCTTTTTACGATGAAACCATTGGGTTTCCATCAAAACCATTTTTAATCCATTTTCACAAAAACAAGGATTTGAAACAAATTAATTAAATTTTATAATATATTTCACAATTAAATCCAACATTTTAATTTTCATATAGTTTCCTCCCATTTCACAAACACGCCCCAATTCACTAAAATTGGGGGTTTTCCCAATTTCATGCCAAAGAGAGCCAAAACCCCAATTCACTATAATTAGGTTTTTAATAAAATAATTGAAATCAATTTATTCACTTTGATAAATTTCATTTTAAATCAAACTGAATTTAAATCAAGCAATTAAAGGTTAATTAAATTGGAAACCAAGGATGAAACCACCTACCTTTCACATGGAAACACAACACCCGCAACGAAAACCTCCAACAAGAACGAAGGAGAAAAAGATCTAGGAACTAAACATAGAAAATAGATTCAACAACATGGTTCTTAAATCCATAGAACTCAAGATTATCCATATAACTCCAAGGAAGGAATAGAGAAAGAGATGGGGAGGCATGAAAAATGCTTACCCAGAGAGACGCATCGTGATCGCCACAATGATCAATCACCAAAAAAAAGGACCATAAGGGTTGGAGGCTCCCAAAATTTCCTAGGAAAGTCTCTAGGTTTAGATAAAGGAAGTTTTTAGGAATAAAAAAGATAAATTAGTTGGTTTCCTATTTAAAAAAACAAAGCTCGGGGTTTTACACGGCATGTGACCCAGTTACACGTTGTGTGATTGGTAATTCTCATACCCGCTGAAGAAACCATCACCTCTTGATAAAAATGAATTATTTTTATTTTAATATTTATACGATGTGTAACCATATTACATGGCATGTAGTTCTTTAGTATGCTATAGAAGCGATCAGTCAAAGATGAGAATCCAACAAATCTCTGACTTCACCATTATAGGTATCCTCCCAATACCTTCTCGACCCTACCCAAACAATGAAAAAAATAAAACCACAACAGTTTTTAGAAAATATATGATATAAATATAATTTGATGTTACACTTATTATCATCAATGTAAAAATAAAAATTAAAAACATTTTACAATGCTATGTGGAGGTGTTAGTCCACACGTACACACGAGCAATGTTATTGTCTTCCAAAAGATTGGAAATTAAGAAGTCATATGTGATATTATATTTAAAAAAGTATGTTTATTTCATAAATAACACATATATTCATAAATTTTAACCTTAATACCTTCCATATAAAGTTTAAGTGAAAAATGTATCACATCACTTTGTGAGGCTGTAGTTCATCGTACACACAAGCAATGAAATTGTATCCCCTAAGAAATGGAAAGTAAGAAGGTATATGTGATATAATAATTTAAAAAGTATAATAATTTTATAAATTTCATATACATATATTAAATACATAATTATATTCATCCTTTAAAGGTTTTTATGGAAAATGAATTACACTGGTTCACAAGGCGATAGTCCTCCGTACACATGATCGACGATTTTGTTTCCCATTTGATAGAAGAGGAGATGGATATGGGTTATTACATTAAAATAATAGAATCTCAGTATATAGGGGATAATTTTTTATTCTATTATCATGGTTTAATATTATTTTATGGAGGTGTAATAATAAATAAAACAAATGTGCAAGTTTAATAATTTTACCTCTTCTTCAGAGAGCCTCTTTAGGTTTATACCTAAAGCCTTATTATGAGGGATTACTAATCAAACTAAGGAGTATAATATTTGAGTAGGTAATTAAGTAATATATTTTGGTAGTTATTTTTTTAACCAAAGGGTTTTGTAAGTTGGAAGAGGTAAGGATAGGGGGTGGCTGTTTATAAGTAAGGGAGAGGACACACATGGAATTTTTGAAAAGATAAAATGATACCCACATTTCTCTCATGCAAAAATCCTCCAAAAAGGGTCATTATAAAACAGTAGATGTTATAAGGTATAAAAATTACCATATAATGGGTTTTGTATAATTTTAAGTCATTTTTAACCCTTATATTTTTAGTTTAACCCCTTGGTAAACTCATTTTTACCTTAAGCACAATAATTAATTTTTATTGTTTTTACTATTCATTATAGTAAAAAATTAAGTAGAGATTATTAGATAATATAAATTATTTTAATTAAAAATATGTAATCTATTTTCCCAAATTCAATTCATATAAGTGACTGAATTCAATTTAAAATAAAACTCACAAACGCATTGAAAATTTGATTTTTATATAAAAAAAATGTTTAAAATGTTTTTATATCAGAATTAAATATGAAATTGATTGCAATGACATAAATTAGTTAAATTTTAATATAATTTAACTAATTTTAATTTAAAACCAATGTAAAATATAAATTTTTCTTATAAATAATTTAAATTAAAAGTTAGTTTTCAATAAAAATCTGTATTTTTCACTATTCATCAAAAAATTTATCTTTTCAGAAAAAGTCCAAAAAATCATCCAAAGATAATTTTTGAGATGTAGATTTTAAAAATTACTTTTATTTTTTAAAATAAATTTTCTAAAAGTGCTAAAAATTAATTTTAAATTATGTGCGCAAAGTTTGATTAAACCGCCTTTTAGAAAAATACAGTTTTTAGGAAAATATTTCCTTTTCTTTCAAACGATTATTATTTTATTTCTAATGAATATATAAGCATTGAATTTATTTTATACATGTGTAAACCATATGATTTTCCTAATTTAGTTATTCATATTCATACTCACCAACTTAACAACTATGTTATAATCTTCATGTTTAAATAACAATATTTTAATAGAGTATCATGTTTCATTGAAACGTGATGTTGTGTGCATCATAAGATACCAATGAGTTTGAATTTATTTTAAAATAAATAAATCATAAAGTCTTGGTGTGTTATATTTTCTTCTATGATTTATTTTTTGTGTCATATATGCTATCAAACATGATGTTATTATTTTAAAATCTTGAGGTGTTACAAGAGTAAGGTAGAATGCCCTAAGACTACTTCAAAGTCTAAGGATTATTCATACCACCCTTCTAAGAATAAGAAGATCTTGAGAGAGACCTAGGGTTCCTCCTCGATGGAGATATATAGGGGGTCTTTCACTTCCATCTAGAATCATCTTCCCCTTCCCTTCCCTCCTATTTTACTTTGTTTCCTCCTCCTATTTTCCATTTCTCTTGTCACTCCTTGAATATTGCATTATCTTATTCTAATGATGTTCTCTCCCACTCATTTCCAGATACAGTATCATCTTTAAATTGACATATTTAGTGTTTATTCCTCTACTCTTACCACATATTCAACATTCTGATCCTTAGTATAGATTGTTGGTTTTTTGGGTTGGTTTGAGAGGTGTTGGATAAGGATAATGTGATTTCCTGAGAGGAATGGTTTGTGGCTATTCAAGTAAATGATTACAGAAGGCGTTGGTGGTCTGAAAAGGTCATGACTCTCTATGGAGGCCTTAGGCCACTTCAAATCTACCCTATATTTATGTCACATTGCTCCTCCCATGGTCGGTCTGGTTTGGTGGTTCTCAAGGAATATTTGAGAGGTGTTACTCCTATGTACAATGGTATTCTAGGAGGAAATACCTACATTTGGTTTCACATTGCGATGGAGGCAAGTGGTTCTGATGAATACTCCCTGGCATTTGGTTTTTGATGGTTATGATTTAGATGATATGATTGTGCTAGCATCAATAAAGTGGTCCTGATTCCTCCTCCTTCACCCATGCTCTACCAACCTAGTCTAATACATGAGATCCCATCTTGGTTGGGTGTGTTGGTTTTTTAGGTTGGTTTGGGATTATGATGGTGGGAGTAGTAGAAATGAAGTATTCTTCATGAGATGTTTTCTCCCTTTAGATAGATTTTGTATTTTGATTCGGTTCTTGATATTTCGGGTTTTTTCAGTGTCTCTTCCTAGATGTTGTAACATCGAATCGAGATCCTGATACTGACTTTTTATATTGATGTTTTTCAATGTTTTTTTGGTTCATTCGGTTCATGGTGGAGGCAGTGGTATTCCACGAAGTTGGTTCATTTTAAATGTCTAGTTTTGTTCGTTGGTGGGTGGATCTTCTTAATAGTGTTTGGTTTTATATTTTTATTTCTTTTTCCTATGGATAGACCGGTAAGTTTGAGTTCAGTGGAGAGTCATGATGTTTACTAGTTGTCAGTGTGATTAAGTGGTATCAATGGAAACTATAATTTTTTTCATAGTGGTTAAGGCAATGATAATTCTTTTATGATAAGGATGGGGAACTATTAATAGTGAGTCCAATAAATCATGACATTGTATTATGGACTCTTTTGATGCATATGGTGGATCTAGGTGGCCTCGGGCTCCTCGACTACTCTAGGTTCTGTAGTTTGAATTTTAATTTTTGGTTTGAATTTTGTTTAGTGTAATAGTTCATGCCAAACTTTTAAATAGTGTTTCAAAAATAAATAAAAATATAATTTGAAGGAGGAAGACCATGCATAAAGTAATATAAAATGAAGAATAATTGTTTTCATGTGGCAAGAAAGAATGCTAGATGAATAATTTCACCACAGTGATCAATTAAGGGGAAGCTTAAAAAAAATTTACTATCGAATGTAACCATTCTATATCTACTATTTTGGAATTAGATACAATTTTTGATGCTCACATTTGTATCCAAATATTGGAACCATGTAGATAAAGGAAGTTTTTCAGAGGTGATTTGGGTCTTTGATTTTCCATTAAAGGAATACTTGTTTCCTTTTCTATAGGATACTACCACCTTACTTTTCCATCATGAATGATTCTAGTTCTGAAAAAAAAATATTATATTCTTAGTGTTTCCAAAAAAATTATATATGTTCCTAGTTTAGAAATGGATGGATTTATATTCAAGTTTTGGGATAAAATTTTCTACTTTTACATTGATAACATTTTTTAAAGACTAGAAAACCTTAATAACCATATTTATGTACTAGAATATAAAAATAATGTGTTGTAAATTGATAACAAATCAAGTTCACATGAGTAATTTCACATCCAATTATAGAATCACTGACTTGGTTATATAAAAAATAAGCATATAGAAAATCTCTATTGATATGGGTATTTAGATTCTTTTGAACTAAAACCAATTTATAGATGGTATGCTTGTTTGTAAGGTAAAATAACCAAACCACCTTTTAGTTTAAATGGTTAAAGGTCCAAAGAGATTCATGAATCGGTTTATATAGATGTTTGGGAACCTTTTCCAATTGAACCTATAGGTAAATACTCATACTTTATTACTTTTATCAATGAATTTAGAAAATATAGGTATTTCTAATTAATGATGTATATGTTTGAATCCTTTGAGAAATTTTAGGGCATTAATAATAAATTAGATAATCAACTTGGTGAGAAGATAAAGAAATTTTGATTGGATTGAGGTTTGGAATAATTAATCAAGATTTTATTGACTATCTTAGAGAGTTTGGGATTCTATATAAACTTACTCTTCTTTATACACCATATTGGAATAGTATTAGTGAATGTAGGTACCATACCTTATTTGGAATGGTGAAGATAATTATAAGTCATATAGATCGTCCATTATATTTTTTTTGGATATACATTATTGAATGTGGAATATGCACTGAATATTGTGATGAATAAAGTGAAAATGGGATTCTATTCAAGTTCTAGAGTGTAAAGAAACATTTTTTGTCACATACTCATGTATAGGGTTGTAGAGTGTTTGTTAAGGCTGCCTATGTAAACAAATTATCCCCCTAGGTAATGAATTGTATCTTTATAGCATATTATAAGGAAATGAGTTGATATTATCTATATGACCCCTTGTATAAGAAATTAATAGTGGAATGATAGATCATATTCCTTTATAAGGAGTAAATATCAAAAAGATATAATAAAATTAAGATTGAATTTTATGAAATTTATGCTCAAGATACAAAATAGTTGGCATAGGATCAAGTTCCATAAAGATCCATGGAAGTGGTTATTCCAAAGACACTAGTCTTATGTAGGTGAACTAAAGAGGTTAGATAACCAAAGAGATATGTTTTTGTAGCCACCAAGTATGGTGACTCATTATTAGTTGATAATGGTGAAACTATGTCCTTGAATGAGGTAGTAATCAGATCAGAATTTGCAAGATAGAAAGAATATTTGAATTTTGAAATGGATTCCATGTACCAAAACTATGTCTAGGTTTTGGTAGATCTTATAGTTAATGTAAATACCATTAGTTTCAAATAGATATTCAATAAAAAATTGGATATATAAGTTAAATTTAGTACCTATAAGTAATTTTTAGTAGATAAAGAGTTCAAGAAACTTTAAGTAATAGAATATAACAAAACCTTTTTACCAGTTTCTATGAAAAAATCCATCAAAAATATTCTTTACAAAGTAGCTTACAATGATTATGATATTTTCTAGATGGATGTAAAAATCAATTTCCTTGATATAAACATTATAGAAGATGTCTGTAATGAATATCTAGAGGGGTTTATAAATCTAAGATATTCTAATAATGTATACAAGTTGCAAAGATCCATTTATGGGTTTGATCATAGAAAATTTTCTTTGATGAATCCTTAAGGGAATTTGGTTTCATAAAGAATGACTGTGAGATATTTGTCCAAAAATAGTTTAGTGAGAGTGCATTCATTTTCCAAGTAGAATATGTTGATGACATATTACTAATTGGAAATGGGATACTAGACTTACTGTATGTGAATATTTGGTTCAACAAAAACTTATCCATATAGAATTATTTGAATGAACATACACTCTTGGGATAAAGATCCATCATGATTAATCCAATAATATTATTGAAAAAAGTCAGGGTTCATATATTGACATTATATTTATGATATTAAATATGAAATAATCCAAGAGATGATTATTTCCAATGTTACATTATATATATCTCTCCAGGAAAATGTTTCCCTAGACACAAAAGAAGAGAAAGAGTTTGACCAGGATTCCTTACGCATCAATGATATGATCAATCATGTATATCATGATATATAGGAATCTTGATGTTTCTTATGTGTTAATAAATGTATAAACATATCAAGAAGATCTAAGAGACTTCCATTTTATGTAATTAATGATTATCCTAAAGTATATAAGGTTTACTAAGGATATGTTCCTAGTTTATGTAGGAGAGGAGGAGATAGTCATCAGGGGATATACATATTCTATTTTGTAGTGATATCAAGATGATATGAATCCAAAGTCATGATATGTATTCTATCTTAATGGAGGGTTTTTGAGCTAGAAGTGCTCAAATAATTCAGTATTAATTGATTATACAACAGATTTTGGGTATATTTTAGATTCTAGTATAGTTAAATAAGTAGTATAGATATACAAATTTTTTCAGGATCTTGATGAAGTTCCTCGCAATGAAGAATCTATCGCATTATATTGTGATAATACTGTAGCGGTGGACCTTTCCATAGAGATAAAAGTTGCATCAACAAATGAATCATATAATTCCAAAGTATCACTTATTTAGGGTTTTTTATTAAAGGTATTAGGTCACGGTAAAAAAATCATGAAGTATAATGTATTAGACCCATTAACTAAAGCCTTATCTAATCATAATCATCAAAATCATGTGAGATCTAGAAAACTAAAAGTTATAAGAAGTTGGATCTAGTGAAAGTGAGATTTTATTGGAGTTGGTTCCCTAGAACTAACTACTTTTTACTTTTGATTACCTATAAATTCATAATCTTGGATATTAGTAAATATCTTATCACATAATTATTGTTCTTTTATGTGGAATTTAATTTGATAATTTCCTTAGAGTATTTGTCACATCGAAAGGTCATAGTAGTTCCCCTAAATGATGAGAAACTTAAAGTATTGTGATAATATTATTAAATACATGTTATATTTCCAAATTAAATCTTTCTAATGAGACATAGATGATGTAGGATATTAGGTGTTGAGGGATCATAAGTCATTGAGAAGTATTCCCATGAGGTTTTCCCTTGGTAATATCTAAGAGAGGAGGTTAAGAGAATGGACCCACCTATAAGAATTCAACATGTTATATGTATCATTGAATATTCATATACGTGAGTATTTATATTGATTCTTAGACTTGAGATTATTATTAATGCATGTACTTAGATGTATTGATAAAAATTGTGACAACATATTCTCATGGAGAGGTAGGATATGTTAGGTGCATCAAAAGTGATATAACATTAATGAATAAATCAAGAAAGGATTCATCACTTTTGAGTAAATAAAAGAAAATATCCCAAGACCTTAGGTTGGAATGAAAATATCTGATTAAGTCAATGGCCTTATTAGTTTTATTGGTGTGTTTATATCAATAAATTCAAATAAATATTTATTCGGTTTATAGGTTGATGACAAAAGTAATGAAACTTGTTTAATTTTATATTGATACAAATGGATTATATTACACAGTGAGAATTTGTAGGAGGTTATTGTCATTGTGACATAAAATTATTTATCTATGGGTTCTTTAACATGTTTCTAGACATTGATCATGGAATTTAGGCCACTTAACCTAACTCTAATAAATAATAGGCATAGAGAGTCACACACTAATTGTATCCAAAACCTTAGTTAAATTATATTTGAATTTAATATTAGAATAATTATTATTCTTAAGTTCTAAAAAATAATAATTATTTGGGATATATTGATCTCATAAATATTTATTGAACAAATAATACAGTGATATTTAATTATGTAAATAAATATTTATATTCAAGGTTTAATAAATTTGGATGGGGATTAATAGATCGAGTTAAGGGTCTAATGAGAATGATATTTTAATTATTATTTAAATAAATATTAATTTATTTTTTTAAGAAAATATATTAAAATTATCCATGAGTTCTATGCATGCTAAGTAAATAATAATAATATTATTTTTTATTTTTTTATTATTATTTGGTGTGGGTTTTATTTAGGATTAATATATTGGTTAAGTTTCATTGTTTAATAGCTAATTATTCACCTAAGTATATAAATCCTATTATATAATTTCTAGGGTAATGGTAAGAAAGGATCATTGTGCACAATAGATCCTCTCTAGATAATTCCCTAGATTCTAGAGAGAACCTTCTATAGATGTCTCTCAAGAATAGAGATCATTGATCCTCCTCCTCCCTCTCAAGTCTGCGAGAGAACTTGAAGAAACCTTCAAGCATGGAATAGATTCATATTTTGATCAACAAAAAATGACACAAGTGATGATAATCACTCTCTATATCTCCCAGTGATTCTAAGATGATGTTTTTAGGTTTGTAGAGCATGCTTGGTTACTGATAGAGGGATTCTATGCTTGGATCCTTTGATATAATAAAGGCATGACAAAAGTGGTCAACTGATTTAAAAATGAATAAATAATTGCAAATGAAGGTAATTCTTATTTATATAAATTAATTATAAATTATAAGTTAAAAGATACGATCTTTGAATATTTTTTTTCTTATATCATCATGTTCTAAGGATTTATATAAATAAATCAATGAAATCTATTATTGGGCATGGGGTCGACCCACTTCTATTATGTGTTAGGACTAAGATGATGATGAAGGTGACTATTTTCAGTAGTTGTATTTTGTTATCAAGGAAAGTTTTTAATGAAAGGAAATTTCCTCACATTGTATTTGTTGAAAATCATATTTACCTATGTTTTCAAAAGAATTAGACTCACTCTTTCAAAAGAATTAGACTCACTTTTTCCATCATAACAAGATGAATTTTTTGAAAGAAAAGGTTCTAATCATACTTACCTTGGGTTCGGAATGGGAGAAGATTGTAATGAGGAATTTATTGTCATCAAATTCACTCTGAATTTGATATGATAGAAGTGATTGTTTTGATGGATAATCAGATTATAAATGACTATTATTAATTAAATTTGATGATGATTTTATGATCTTGGAGTTCTCATATATCAAAAGTAAATTGTGAAACTTGTGGTACAAGCTTGATGAAATAAATAAGAGTGAAATAGATGATGCTGATTGTCAATCGTATCTAGATTAATCAAAACTAGATTGAAAGAGAAAAGGGCTCTGGAAATCATATTCAGTTTGATCGAATTTGGGGCAATTGTATTCTAATAAACTGAATTCAGTCTTAGTAGGAAATAAGAATGCTTCTAAAAGAAAGTTAGTAATTGTATCATCCGATCTTCATGATATTCCAAAGGTAAAATTCATAGGATCATCGGGTTCATAAAGGCTGATAAAGTAAAATAATTTTCTTTAAGTGGTATTATATTTAGAAAAGAAAGAAGTTGCTAATCAGACTCTGATGAAATTGTATTTAGAAGAGTAATTTCTTGAGATAGATGAATGAAAAGGAAATAAAAGAACGAGATCAACAATGTAGTCAACCATTTCAAAAGGTTTGAATTAATTTATAGGTTTCCAACTAGGTTAAGAGAATAAGTGAAGAAGTAAAAGTGGGTTGAAAGTAGAGTTTTCTAAATGAATTGTCAAGGGGGAGATTGACATACAAAGAGAATGATTGTATTCAACAAATCATAGTGGTATTCATTTATTCATACATTTATACATTCAATTGATACATTGCATTGTATTAAAGAAATTGGATTTATAAAATTGGAATCATTAATTGAAAATGGAATGGAAATTGAAATGAAAGTTTGAAGAAGAAGTGAAGATTTTAGAAGATTCGAGAAGAATCGAGAAGAATTGAAGAAGTCATAAATGCACCCAATATTTTAGGGGAAATTGAGATTTGGGTGAATTTATGTGAGCAGGAAAGTTTTTTGGATTCCCTCCAAAACCTCATATGGGTCACCTATAAAAGGAGAAAAGTACATTGTATTTTTTTGATGACGGATTTACTATTCACTATTGAAGAGAGAGAAGCTTCGAGTTTTAGAGAGATTAAGTTTATTCATTCACTTTTGTTGAAAAGGTTTTTATGGATTGAAGTGAAAGAGAATAGAAAAGATCACAATGATGTATTTATCTATCCATTATATTCAATAATCATCATATGCTGATGTTCATCAGATCTGGATGAATAATCAGATCTGGGATTTCTGTATTGGGGTTTCTATATTGAGGAATTTATTCTAAATTGTTTCAATAATATTTTAACCAAAGTATTTCTATCGGATTTTGCAATTAGATTTGAAGAATCAGATTTGAATAATCTAAGTGAGGCTTATCAGATTGGGAAAATCAAGCTTGGTTTTTCCTTAACAAAGTCCAGGAAGTTATTATCATCTTTTGGATAAGAAATTGAAGAAGTTTTTTCAATATAATACATTTGAGTAATTGAAAAGAAGCATAGGTAACATGATTTTTTATGCAATCATTGTTTTACCCTATTTGTGCTAAGAGAGTGTACACACACTATTGAAATTATTTTCATAGTGCTATAAGAGTGTAAGGGTATATCCTACTCCTTATAATCCAAGGATAGATTTATAATAGATTTTATGGTATTGGATTATTTCCAAACAATACCAAGGACATAGCTATTCATATTGAATAGTGAACCTTATAAATACTTATTTTCTTTTGGATGTGTGGTTATATTGTTTTTCAGCAGGGAATTGAATCTTTAAAAGGAGGTGAAAGTTGTTTCAAGGAAACATAAAAGAAAAATATAATCACTAATTCACCCCCTCCCACTCTCAGTGATACAATCATCATGACTGGTCACTTTCAACTGGTATTAGAGCCAAGTAGGTTCCCTTCTCTTATTCTTTGCTGAAGTTTTGAAGAGAAGTTGATGGAGAATTTGAATTGTGTGAACGGTAAAGTTATTCCAGTTTTCGATGAAAATAATTATCATATCTGGAAAGATATAATGTTTCCAAATCTTATTTATATTGTATATGATGTTCTCAAACTACAACAGATGGGTTGCCTACTATATATTTTAAAGCTCCTCTTACATATGTTGATAAGAAGAATATTGAGAATGATGAAAGGGATAATAATGCTATATTATCATCATTTTTTGAAAGTGAATTATTAAGAGTAAAATGTGTTGCCATAGATAAAGGTATATGGGATAAATTGAAAAACATATATGAAGTAAATACAAAAGTGAAGAAGGAAAAACTTCAAATCTAGAGATTAAAGTGTTAAGACTTGAAGATGGGTGAGTATGAATCGGTTGTGGACTTCTTTACTAGGGTTAATGACATCATGAGTACTATCAGATGTCTTTGTGAAAATTTATATTATTATATAATTGTTGAAAAGATATTGAAAATACTTCTTTACAAGTTTGATTAAAAAGTTTATTCATTATAAGATAGAGATCCTAAAACATTATCTCTTAATTATTTTCATAGAACTCTCATCACTTATGAAATGAGAAGGGAGAATGCTATGAAAAGAAAAGAAAAACATTTCTAGAGAAATTTATTTCAAGACTGCTAAGAATTAAAATTCAAATAATATTCTTATTTAAGATGATACTGATGATTCTAAATCCAAATATGAGGTATGTAAAAATCTTAATGATATTTTATCCCTGTTTTTCTAAAAATTTGAAAATAGGTATAGGTAAATAAAAAGAGAAACTTCCATTGATTTTTTTTGAATGTGGAGGCATTGGTCACTTTATAGCTAATTGTACTCAAAGAACTAAAGAATAGGATAGTGATGAAGAAGAAATAAATCCATGAATATCATGGAATAAAGAGGTAGATAAAGGAAAATTTAATTCCAAAGGGAAAAGAGAAAAATCATCAAATCCAAAAGAATAAGTTTCTTACCTAAAGATGAAGAAGAAGAAGAAGAATTAAGTGACTCTAAATCTGAAAAATTGATTGAGTATGGTATTGAAAATACCTTTATTTCAATATTGAATGATGAAGAATTTAGAAGTAGTAGTTCTAAAGAAGAAGAAACTCAACTTGAACATAATTTGAAAGAAGAGTTGAAAGAATGTCTAAGAAATATCAGAAGAATTGAAAAGAAAAACAAAAAGTTGGAAGATGAATGTTCCTAAATAATCAATAAATAATGTTTTTATAATGAGAAAGTAAGTCTGATAAAATAGATTTATGAATTTAATAATTTTTTTGAAAATAAAAAAAAACTTAACGAGTATCTGGAGGTGAAGTTAAAGGAAAAAGAAGAAGAGTTGGAACTTGTCCAACAAAAAATTTCAAAAGCTGAACAGAGAAATACAAGTTTCAAAAACTCTATCTTTGAAGTTAGTGAAATTTATTGAAAGTAGAAACCTGAGAATAATCAACAAAAGATATCTTCAAAGTTTGAAAATAATGGTGGAATTGTTTCTGAAAAGAAGAAATCTAGTAAAGTTATATATGTGACCAAAACTGACAAAGTTGGGAATTTAGAAGTCTCAAATAACCCTGAGTCTGAAAAAGTTTTAAAAAAATATGAATCTAGAAAAGCTTTAAATACTTCTTGTTCCAATAAAGAAAAAAAGAAAATGAACACACTAATTGATAATATAAATTCTGGTGGCTTAGAAAATAAATAGATGAAGGTGGATGAGAAATGTTTTCACAATTCCAAACAGTATGTAAGTTTCAGAGGAAAATAATTATTTTATGGTTACTGTTGGTATTGTGGTATATTTTGGAATACGAAATATATGTGTTGGTTTAACCAATAACATTACTATTATTCCATAGGTTATGTAAGGAAAGATTTTAGGGGGATTAAATTCCCTCAAAAGAAGAAGTATGAAAAGTATGTTTTGAAGAAACCTAAGAAAGGTGAAGTAAAAATTGAAAATAGGTTCCAAACTTTGGAAACTATTTTTGAAAGATGTGAGAAAACTGGACATCTTGAAAAAGGATGACTTGTTTTATAACCATCACAACAAAATATTCTTAACAATTCTCAAAAGATGAAGGTGAATAAAAAAATAAGGAATAAAAATCTCTTGTTGTTGAAAATATATTGAAAGTAAAAAAAGGATAATGGACTTGTATTCTTAATAGTGGGATTTATTCTCATATGATAAGAGATTTGAAATTGTTGAATAATGTGAAATACTTTAAAGAAAGAATAGTGGAATTTGGAAATGATTAATCCCTAAGAATCAAAGTTGTTGGATAATCCATCATTGGAAAAGAAAAGTTGAAATCCAAGAAATATTTGTATGTTGATGGGCTGAAACAAAACTTACTAAGTGTTTCACAATTATTTGATAAGGGTAAAAAAGTTATCTTCAGGAAAGATGGGTTTTTTTTTTGAAAAGTTACGAAGATGGAAAGATTGTTACTAGAGGACAATATACAAAAGGAAACTTGTTTCAGGTTTCTGAAATATAAAAATCTTGTTACATGAGTATGGTGTAAGAGAATCAATTGTGGAATAAAAGGTTGGGACACATGTGTTAAAGAAACATGTGAAAACTGATAATGTGAGACAGAGTTTGAGACATTCCTAAGTTTCTGAGAATATTATATTGGTGTTGTAATATTTTTTAGAAAGGAAAGATTATAAATTTTGTTCATAAGAAAGTTGATATTTGTTCAAAACAACCCCTAGAGATGATTCATTCTGATATATATGAGCTAATGAGAAAACAATAAACAAATGGAGATAAGTACTTTGTCACCTTAATTTATGATTTTAAATACATTACTTGTGTTATGTATATAAAACATAAGTTATATGCTTTGAATTTTTTTAAAATTTTCAGAAGGAAATATGAAAAGGAATGTGAGTATTCTGTGAAGAAGTTGAGAACCGACAATGGTGGTTAATACAAAATTGAATAATTTGAAAGTTATCTATAGAAGAATGCAATTTGGAATGAGTATATTTCCCTATATACTTTTCAATAAAATGGGGTTTCTAAAAGGAATAATATAATTCTATTAGAAATAGGAAGAACTATGTTGCATGAACATGGTCTTTCTCATTACTTTTGGAGGCAAGTCATGAGTACTGCTGTTTATATCTAGAACCATTGTTTCTATAGGCCTTAATCAGATATGAATCCATATGAATTATTTTATGGAAAAACTATGATTTTGAATAACTTTATAGTTTTTAGGATTCCATGCATTATAAAGAATAAAGGTGGAAACTATGAAAATTTTGAGCAGAAAGGTGAAGATGGAATCTTTCTTGGCTATGCTCTAGAAGGAAGAGTATATAGATGCTTCAACAAAGATACAAAAAGAATTGTTGATTATTTTTATGTAAAATAAATTGAAACATGTGAGAAATAAAATCATATTCGGGTAGAAAAGGAATTTGATCAAGTTAAAGAAAACAATTATAATAAGGAAACAGAAAATTGTATTCCTAATCAAGAAGAAGAATCAGACTCAACCATTTCAAGTGATGAGGAAGATACTCAAAAATATCATCCAAGGCTGAGGAATAAAGTGTAATCTCAGAACATTATCAGTGATCAACATCAGAAGTTTCAAACAATAAGAACAACCAATTCCATTACACATACTTCTTTGTATTCAAAAGTGGATTCGGATGATATAAAAGAATATTTTGTGTATTTGTAATGGGTTTAGGCCATGAATGAAGAGTTGGATCAAATTGAAATGAATGATACATGGGAACTCATACCAAATACAGAAAATAAAAACCTTATTGGAACAAAGTGGGTTTTCTAGAATAATATGAATGAAGAAGGTGAAGTGATAAGAAACAAAGAATGATTGGTGTGAAAACGGTATTCCCAAATTGAAGGTATTGATTTTAATGAAACCTTTTCTATGGTGTAAAGACTTGAAATAATCAGAATATTTATTGATATTTTTACATAAAGAGGCTACAAGATCTTTCAAATGGATGTTAAATCTGCATTCCTGAATGGTGATCTTGAAGAGGAAGTTTATATTGAGCAACCTTTTTGATTTATTTTTGGGAAATATGAAATTTATGTGTGAATATTGAAAAAGTCTTTATATTTCCTAAAATAATCTCCAAAGGTCATGGTATTCCAAATTGGATACATGCTTAAGGAAGATTAATTTAAAGAAAGGAAGAGTGTATAGAAATATATACATCATAGAAAGTTAAGATTATTCCCTCATTGTTATTGTTTATGTTGATGACATTATCTTTTTTAGGAATGATTAAAGAAGTTGTGAAAGTTTTTCTAAAGAAATGAAAAAGGTTTTTGAAATTTCCATGCTGGGGTAAATGAAATAATTTCTTGGTTTACACATGCAAAAAAGAAAGGAATAAATTTTTCTTTCTCAAGAAAAGTATGTTAAGGAACTTCTTAAGAGGTTTTTCATGGAAAAATCAAAACCAGTTTCCACACCAATATCAGTGGGAACAAAGTTTTCTAATGATGGAGAAGAAAAATAAGTTAATCAGAAATAATTTATAAAGCTAATTCGACGTTTTTTTATTTTACTTCTTTAAGACCCGACATTGTTTGTGTTGTTACCTTATGTGAAAGATTTCAAAATTCTCTAAAATAATCACATTTAATTGATATAAAAAATAATTATTAGATACATCAAATTCATAATAGAAATCATAATTAGGTATGACAACTAAGATGGTATTGATTTGTTTGGGTATTCAAATACTGATTGGGTAGGAAATATTGATGACAGAAGATCCAAATATGGTGGAGTATTCTTTCTGGAAAATGATTGTGCTAGTTTTAATTCAAAGAAATAGAATTCAGTAACTCTAAGTATGGATGAAGCTAAGTATTTTTCTTCCACTCAAGCCAATACTCAACTTATGTGGATGAAAAATCAATTAGAAGATTTACTTGTTGGAGTGAAGTTACCCGTTCCCTTGGGTTATGATAATTAAAGTACGATCAATCTCACTAGGAATCTAGTTCAATGTTCTCATTCAAAACATATGGACATCAAATATCATTTCATCAAAGAGCATGTGGAGAAGAATGAATTAAATTAGGATTATGTTCCAACATCAGAACAAGTTGCTTAAATTTTTACAAAGACTTTATCGAAGGAATATTTTTCTAAATTTAGGTTGAACATGGTTATCCAACCTCTTTCTATTAAAGGATGAGGTATATATTTATTTCACCTACCCCATCTTACCTTTGGATTCAATTTTCAAGGTTTATAATTGTTTCATAAATCAAAGATTTTCATATAAAAAGAGGGTGTTGTGCGTAAGCTATGAATTCAGAATTATTTTTTTCATGAACTATTATAACTGTTTGTTGGAGTGGTTATAGGAAACTATATTGTTTTGTATTCTAGGGAGGATGATTAAAAAGTGAGGTTGAATAAGAACATAAGAAGGAAAAAGAAAAAGGTTGCCACAATCACTACTTTTGGACATCATGGTTTTATTTTCAATGATTATTTTATCCTATAATGAGTTAGCTCAGGTAGGATTAGAATTATTGATAAGTAATTAATCGTTTTGGGATAAAAACTTTAGTGATTTTTGAAACTTGGTTGACAATAAAATCCAATGGGGGAGATTGTTAGGACAAGATAATGATGAAGGGGACTGTTTTTGAGTGTTGTCTATTATTTTCAAGGAAAGTTTTTGAAGAAATGAAATCACCTCACTTTGTATTTGGGGAAAATCATATTAACCTTTGTTTTCAAAATAATTAGACTCGTGCTTTAAAAATAATCGGACTCACTTTGTCCATCATAATGATATGAAGTTGTTTGAAAGAAAAGATTCTGATTGGACTTACCTTGGGTCCGGAATGGGATAAGATCATAATGAGGAAATTATTGTCATAAGATTCACTCTGAATTCGATACGATATAAGTGATTTTTTTTATAGAGAATCATATTCTACTTGACTATGATTAATTAAATGTGAAAATGCTTTTTTGATCCTAGATTTATCATATATCCCAAGTAAATTATGAAACTTATGGTGAAATATTGATGAAATAAAGGAGATTGAAAGAGGTGATGTTAATTTTCAATCATATCCATATTAATAAAATCTAGATGGAAAGAGAAAAGGGTGTTGGAGACCATATTTAGCCTGATCGGATTCAGGGCAATTATATTCTGGGTAATCAGATTTAGGATGAGTAGGAAAGAAGAATGTTGCTAAAAGAAAGGTGGGCATTGTAGCATCTGATCATCATCATATTCAAAAGGTGAAAGTCATGGGATCATTGGATTCATAAAGGATGGGAAAGAAAAATAATTTTCTTCAAGTGTTATTGTATTCAGAAAAGAAAGAATCTAATGATCATACTTGGATACAATCATATTTAGAAGAGTAATTTCTTGATACTGATGAATGAAAAGGAAAAAATAATGAAATCAACAATGCAGTCAGCCATTTCAAAAGGTTTTAATTACTTTTTAGGTTTCCAACTGAGTAAAGATAAGAAGTGGAGAAGTAAATGTTTTTTAAAAGTGGAGTTTTCTAAATGAACTGTCTAGGGGGAACTTAGAATACAAAGAGAATGATTGTATTCAACAAATCAGAGCGGTATTCATTTCTTCATACATTTATACATTCAATTTATACAGAGCATTGTATTGAATAAATAAGATTCCGAAAATCGGACTCATGAATTAAAAATGGATTAGAAATTGAAATGAAAGTCTAAATAAGAAGTGAAGATTATAGAAGATTTGAGAATAATCGAGAAGCATTGACGAAGTCATAAATGCACCTGATATTTTAGGGGAAATTGAGATTTGGTTGAATTTATGTGAGTGGGAAAGGTTTTTGGGATTCCCACCAAAACCTTATATGTGTCACCTATAAAAGGGAAAAAAGTACACTTTTCTTATCTGATGATGAATGTACTATTCACTACAAAATATATAGAAGATCTAGGTTTTAGAAAGAAGATGTTTTTGTATTCACTTTTATTAAAAAAGTTTTGACGGATCGAAGTGAAAGAGAAGATACAAGATCAAAATGTTGTATTTAGTTGTCCATCATATTAAGTAATCATCGTATTTAGTTGTCCATTGTATTAAGTAATCATCGTATTCATCTTTCAATCATATTCGTCTTGTCATCATATTTAGTTGGTCATCAGATCTGGATGAATAATCAGATTTAGGATTTTTGTATTGGGATTTCTGAACTACATAAGGTATTCTGAATTATTTCAATCATATTTTGACATAAGTATTTCTATCAGATTGGTAAATCGGATTTGAAGAATCGGGTCTGAAGAATCGGAGTGAGGCTAATTGGATTGGTAAAATTGGACTTGGTTTTTCCTTAACAAAATCCAAGAAGTTCTTATCGTCTTTTGGATAAGAAATTGAATAATTTTTTTTAATTGAATATATTTTATTAATTTAAAATAAGAGCATCTAACATGAGTTTTTACACAATCATTATTTTACCCTATTTGTACTAAGAGGGTGAAAATGCACTATTGGAATTGTTTATATATTGTTACATGAGTGTAAGGGTATATCATACTCATTGTAATCCAAGGGTTTATTTCTAGTGGATTTTATGGTATTGGGTTATTTACAAACCATACCAATGACGTAACTATTCTTATTGAATAGTGAGCCTTGTAAATACTTGTGTTCCTTTGGATATGTGGTTGAATTGTTTTTTAGTAGGGAATTGAATCTTTATTAGGATAAGAAGTTTGTTTCGAGGAAACATAAAATAAAAATAGTATCACTATTTCACCCCCTCCTTCTCTCAGTGATACAATCATCCTAACTGGGCACTTTCATTGTGTCACAAAACCTTCACATTAAACACTTAACCATTATCATTTTCAACTAAATACCTTTCCATTTAATTTTTTAAACATCTATATGAGTTAAAAAAATGTCTTTTCAACACATAAGTGGATCTAAGTATTTTAAGGAAAATTATAGTATACAAATCCGTAATTTATAACACCAAACATAGAAAGATTTTCCATATTTAACCATTCTATAAACCTCCCTTTATACCCCTTTAGTAGTCTAATTTATATCTTTTGATCACACGCATGGTTTAATAACTTAAACCAAACTTATCCAACAAAATTTAGTAAAATTCCAAAAACACACTTAAGATTATTTAACCCAAACAATTAAAGTTCATTATAAAAAATAACTTTCACATGCCACTATACCATGTGTTGTTTAAAAAAAAATTATGATTCAATAATGATTAATTACCACACAAAAACACCATTATAACAAAATTAAATCATAAATCATAATATTTAATTTTATTAATTCAACATTTGATACCTTCATACACTCTAAACTGTATTTCGGTAATTTATCCCATTTAATCACATGAAATGATTATTAAACAAAAATAATCATGCATCCACAGTAATAATTAAATAATTTAAACATTTAAATAATATTCTATTAAACTAATAATATTAATTAATCACATATATCATGTTACACTAAGGAACACACATCAGTAGATCATTTATACACAAGTATAAAGCATAATTTCACATTCATTCTTGATATTAATTACTAATTTTCACTTTAATTAATAAAAAAATCATATCAAACAATTTTATGAGTAAATTAAAGTATCACATAAACCAAAATACACTAGAGTAATGAATTAGAATTCAGAATCAGGTTGATACCACCTACTTGATGATACGTTAACAATCCACACATGGATTAGAAATCCAATTCCTTCTCTAACCACTAGCTATCAAAAATCCATCCAAAATTGGAAGAAAATGAGAATTATAACACATCAAAAGCTCAACCTCGATACTATCAAAAAACTATAGTGAAATTATCTACTCATTCTCTTGGTTATAACACAACAAATAGAGGAATTGTAATGAATATAAGAGGATGATGGAGAGAGACTCATCAGGTGTCTCCTCGGGCACCACCTCGATCTCACGGACCTAATCACCTCAATCGCGATCTTCGTTAGCAACATTCCTCTATGATTATCTATGGAGGCTTTCAACCCAAAGTGGAAATGCTCCTTTGAAGCCACTAAACCCACTCTGCGAGAAATTGAATCCCTTAGTGGGGAAATCCTCAAACAAACATTCATGGGTGGATCCAAGGGGGTTTCATTTCTCTATGCACTTAAAGACACAAATCTATGAAAATAAAATGCGATGAATCCCCCTCTCTTCAAGAAACTGGATGATGGTGGTTTCTCGGTTGAAGATGACCCATATGCACTACAACAGTGAGCTCAAATGTGCAAGTACTCCTTCATGGGGTTCATATTTTATATGAAAGGTGATCTCACTTGGCTCTTACCTAATCTAAAGCCAATAATTGTGCATTGTTGGGGTATCTCGGATTGTAAACTTGTGCTGGTAGGTAGAGGTTATTTCTCTATGCTGTTTAAATCACAATAAGACCTTGATCATGTATGGAAAACTGGTAATATCCAGCTCAAACCTGGATTTCTTAGATTCTCTAATTGGGACTATTCATTTAACCCCTATACCCATAGAAACACAATGGATCAAATATAGGTTGGATTGCATGGTCTCAACTGGTACTTTTGGCATCCTAAAATCCTAAATGACATTGTTTCCTATATTGGATCACAACTTAAGATAGATCAAATAACTCTAAATGATGAATTGGGCTTATTTATGAGGGTAATGGTGGAAGTTAACCTTGATTCAAAACTTCTTAATACTATAAATTTTAATTCCAATGAGTAAAAAACCGAAATCAAGATTGATTATGAGAAAAAACCACCTTTTTGTGAGATATGTAAAATCATTGGCCATACTATATAAAATTTTTGAGTTGTTAGGAAATAAGTAGTCAATCCAATGCATAATGAATGTAAATAAGTGAAGAATAATAAAAAAGTTAAATCCCCAATTTCTGTTATCCCTAAAACTTCTAAGAAAAATAATGAAATATGGGTGAAAAAAACAAATAAATTGATGCCCTTAGAAAATGCCTCAGGTAAATCATGGGCTGACATGGTTGATAAGGGGTATAATATTAATAAAGATCATGATCTCTTTGAGGAACTAAAAACCCTTGTTTTGGAAACCATACAACTCTAAAAATACTCTACCTATATTAAAACCAAGGCATACCAAAACCCTATGAATACTCTATATCCTGATATTTCTAAGTCTCTTGAAGCAGATAGAGAAGTCACTACATGCAGGGTTGATTCAATCAACAAGCTCACTGAATGCAATGATGGGAAGAAGGGAGATATGGATACTGGACACACTGCTTGTCCTAATTCTAATTTGGGTAGTGACTTCTAATAGGAGATCAGTGAAGGAAATAAGGATAATAAGGTTGACAATTCTAGTCATCCTTCATATCCTCCTCCCAATTCGGATAGTGTGCCTCATCAATCTAAAGCCTTGGCACATGAACCTCTAAATAAACCAAACATACATAACCTTTTGAATGTTCCCACACCCTTGGCTCTAGAAAGTGCTATGAAATAGACACCCCCCAACATGAATAATCTGGTTTCACTAGGGGTGGAGGATGGAGAAAATACCAACTCACATTTGGCTATAGAAGCAACTGCTTGTCATGCATCTAGTTCGGGCAGTGACACTAAAGATAAGAAGAATTATAACTCTGAATAGACCTATCACCCCACACTCAGTTCGAACAGTGTGTCTCTCAAGGATAAAACCATGGCACATGAACCTATGGATATTGCAATTGGAGAGACTGCTTTCACATCCATGTCTTTGGACAATATCCTGAAGTAGAAATCTTCCAGCACAAAAGTTCCCGTTTCCTCGGGTCTGTAGGATAAGGAAGATGCAAATGAAACTTTGGATATTGATGCAATCAAGGAATAGTGGTGTACCTCTATGACTACTCAAGGTAAATTAAACCTGGTGGACACACCAAAGTTCTCCTTGGGTTTTGGTAGACGTTTGACAATCCTTCAGGTACTATAAATCAAGGCAACCCTACTACAGCTGTCTCAGGTACCCTCCCCCCCTAAGTTTTCAATCATTATGTAGGTATTTCTAAAATCATTGATGACCTTGTTATACCTTCTAACTCTAAGAACCTGAATACTCATCAAGATTTTGACCATACTATTATTATTAATAAAAACTCTATGGATTTACCTATGAATTCACCCCCATCATTATCCTTCAAAGGATAACATTAAGGAAGTTAAGCCCAAAAAGACCCCTACTACTTGTAAACGTAGCCAGGAACAGACCAACAACCCAAACACTAATAAAAAGGTCAAAATATATTCTAGGAACAAGGGCTCAGGAAACAAAAAAAAGGAGTTCTAACTCCAAATTTAGGTTTAAATGAAGATCCTATTTTGGAATTGTCAGGGTATTTCCAACTCTAACACTTTTACTATTTTAAAAAAGAATGGTTAACATTATCTACCCAATTTTGTTTTCTATTTCTAAACCCAAAATTAATTTTTCATCAAAGTACTCCCATTTGTGTCAACATGGTTATTCCTTTACTGGTTCAACAAAAAATTCCTCTTATGATGAATCTCTTTGGATTTTTTTCACTCCTCCATTCGAAATATGACTGTTTTTAACATCTCTGAGAAATATTTCACTTGTGACTTTATTTTTGGTGGAACTCTTATTTTCTACTCTTTTTTATGACAAAAATAGATACCAAGATAGCAGGCCCCTCTAGTATTATCTTACCCATTTAGGATCTAGTATTAACACACCTTGGTTTATGATTGGGGACTTCAATGCTATACTCAATTCAAGTGAGAAAATTGTCCTCTCTCATGCTCTAATCTCTATGATAGAATTTAAAACCTCTATTGAAGACAAAAACCTTATTGAAATAAATATTATGGGTGCTAAATACACTTAGTATATAAATCATTACAATATGGTGGTCACCTCTAAACTGGATAGAGCTTTCACGAATGTTCCTACTTTAGAAAAATGGGACACCATCTTCAGCACTACCATTCACAAGATGCACTCTGACCATCAACCTATTTTGGTCAATGTCTCTACCAAAATTGTGAAACCTGCTCTTCCATTTAGGTTTAATAATGCTTGGTTTTCTAATACTTATTGCACTGACGTTATCAAAAAAAATTGGCTTTCCAGGACACACTCCAATGATGACTTTGCTTGTTCTATCAAATTAAAATATCTTAAACAGACACTCAATGTTTGGTGAATCTCACATGCCAATAAAATTAACAATGAAATCCTCCTTCTTGAGGATGATCTAAATCAACTTCAAAACACTAATACTATATCTGATTTTAACAATGATCATAATCATGAAATCAATATTTCGGTAAATCTCAACTATTTTCTCACTTTTAAAGAGATCATGAGAAAGAAATCCTTTAAGGTAAAATGGATATATGATAGTGGTAGAAACACTAAGTTATATAACTCCCTTCAAAGAGCTAGAAAATCTTGTAGGCTGCAAACATTTTTAAAATACAGAGACAACCTGTTAGACAATGAAGATGATATTTATAATCATGTTGTCTCTTACTTCAAATCTATCTTTAATAGCCTTGAAAATAACAAGGACCTCTTACCTTAGATCATACAGATTGTGGTCAATAATGAAGATAACACTTTTCTTATACGGCTTCCCTATGGGCTATTTCAAATGCACCAAAGTTGTTAGACAAGGTGACCCCCTTTCTGCCATCCTTTTCTCTATTGTGGAAGACTATCTTATTTGTTTTCTCACTCTTCTTATAGGTCAAAACAAACTCAAAATAATTCATGTCTCAAGGATTGTTAATGCTCCCACCCACCTATTATATGTTGATGATATCATCCTTTTTCTACAAGGTTATTAAAGAAACATTCGAAACCTCAAAAATTCCCCCGCCCACTATGAGGAGGTTTCTGGACAATCCATTAGTTGGAACAAATATTCTATATTATTTGGAAAAAACTTTCCCACTAATAGGAAATGAAATATTATAAGTGACCTAGGTATAAAATAAGGATCTCTTCCTTTTACTTACCTATCTGTCCCCATCTTTTGGAGAAGACCCAAATCTTGTCAATTCTCTATAATTGTTGATCAAGTTCTTAACCACCTATCTTAATGGAATGGAAAATACCTCTCTATATAAGGAATAATAGTCCTTGTCAAATATAATATTATTTCTAAAATGGTTTATTCTATGATGTTCTACAAATGTCCTGCTTTTCTAATTAAAAAAATAAATATCTCAATTAAAAATGTCATTTGGATAGGTAGCACTGTGGAAATAAAACTTATGACTATCCCCTGGTTGACTTGTTGAAAACCTATTGATAAAGGTTGTATTGGAATAAAAAACCTTAAGTGATTTAATGAGGCTCTTTAATCCAGACTCACTTGGAATCTTCTCTATAATAAATCTGACACAATTGATTTTCTAAAAAAAGATTTCTTGAAATAATTAAGAAAAGAAATTAAAATTATCTTAACTCCTCTATATATCCATCCATAAAACAATAATTTTCCTCCATTATGAACAAATCCAGGTGGATGGTCTCTAGAGACTCTTCCATGAACTTATGGTTGGATAACTAGACCGACACTCCCTTAATTTCCATGGTTTCACCTGGACAAAGCCCTAAGAATACCAACCTTTATATCAAATATATGCTAAATTCCCAAAATGATCATCTCCCTAACACCATTATTAATGTCATTTAAAACTATTAATTCTCTAATACCAATTATTTATTAATCTGTGAGCCTTCACATAATGGTATGCTTAATTCAAAAAAAACTGCAATCTTTTTTTTTTTGTAAATCTGAAAGTGATTTTGGTTGGATAAATTTTTTTGAAAAACCTTGGATAAAACCTTCAAGATTCAATCTTATTTGGTTCCTTTTTCACAACAATATCCCCATATATGGTTGTATTCAATCGTATAGTATTCAACTCTATTCTAAATTTAGACTCTGTAATCAACACAGAGAAGATACCAATCATCTCTTTCTTTCTTGTTCCACTACTTCTGCTCTTTGGAACTATATTTTTGACATTTTTGACTCCATATGGTTGAATCATGACTCTATAAAATCTAAACTAAAGATATGTGTAGATATGGATAGATCTCAGCAAATTAAGAACATTTTTCTTTTTGTTTCCACTTAGTTTCATCATGTGATCTGGTATGACAGAAATTCTCTTATTCACAACAATTTCTCATTTATCTATAATACAGGTTGGATACGGATACTTATTTCTATATGTGAAGCTGCTACGATCCAAAATGGTCATTACAACAACACTGTAAATGACTTTGGAATTATGAAAGGTCTTCGAATTTATGGAAACTTCTGTAGAACCCACATCACTTTTGAAGATTTATGGCATGATACTTTCTTTGGTTGGGTTAAAGTTAATGTGGATAGTGCCTCCAAAGGCAATCTGGGCCACGCGGGTTGTGGTTCTATCTTAAAGAACCATCTTGGTCAGATCCTTGGATGCTTTTATGGTAGTTTTGGAAGTGCCTCTTCGTTGGAGGCTCAAATGATGAGTATGATACATGGAGTTTCCTTTTCTAAGAAATATGGTTGGAACAACCTCGGGATTGAGAGTGACTCGACCACCATTGTGCAAGCGATTTGAAATGGTGTGACACATCTTACATGGTCGATCACCACATGTTGGATGGACTTCACCCGCTCTCTTATCGACATTAACTACATCATCACCCATATATATTGTGAAGCAAACATGGTTGTATATGGCCTTTCTAACAAGGGAGTCAATCAAGATATTACCTGGCTTGATGATCACCCTTCTTATTTACTCCCCTTTCATAATAAGTAATGTAATACGTTTCAATATTTTAGACACTTTTAACCTCTTTCTTTTATATTAATTGTGCCTTGGTTTTCTGGACAAGGCACCATCCTCTTCAAAAAAACACAACAAATGGATCATCAATTAATTAATAAATGATAGATAAATCGCTAATAATATATTGATAGGTTGAGAGAGAATTTGGTGAGATAATATTGAGTTGATAATTTTTTGAAATGGAAAAATTACCCTAAATCCCCAATTTTGTGATTATGAAATGAAAAAATACTGCCAAAATGAAATATAAATACACAAACTACTCAGTGCTCTACCATCAACAACTCAGATGGTACAAATCACTCATTGTAACCCAAACATGTTCTTGGTCACTACATACCAGATACTCAGTGGATGGATAGATGGATAGATTTATGGATGGATGTATGGACGGATGTATGGATAGATGTATGGATGTGTGTGAATGTTTACTTGTATGTGTATGGGGGGGAGGTGGGTGGGTGGGTGGGTGGGTAGCTAAGTAATTATATGGAAACAACAAAATATTTCCTATAATGGAGTATCAATCCAGTGTCTACTTAGACCACACAATATCTTATTTGGGTGAAGCTTAAATTTACTTATGAAGAGAAGCAATTGTAATCCATTAAAGGAGAATTGAAACATATTCTTTAAATTGGAATAGAAACTAATTTTATGGATACAACTTCAATTGATCAAACTTTGGTCACAAATCTATTAATTATAGGAAAAGAAGTAGAAGTTCTTACTATGGAACACAAAGAATAATGAATGTAATCCAGTTCAATTAAATTACTTTGAGAAATAGATCTTACCCATTAGAGGAAGAATAATATTACTTTATTTCTTGTGATAAATAAGAAGAGAGGAGATCAAAATATGTCTCAACTTATTTAGGGGTTTTTTGGAAATAGAATAAGTTGAACGTGGTGGAGAAAGTTATTCTTATTGAGATAGTTTTGAAATAAATAAATAATATTAGTAAGTGGATTCTTGAAAGTGGTCACTCATCCTATATAATAAGTAATATAAATATACTTAAGAATTTGAAAGTAAGATTTTATGGAATAGTATGGTTTGTAAAAGATAGATCTCAAAAGATTAAAGGAAGTGGAAAATCCTGTTTGGATAGATATGAATTGAAGAATACTGAAGTTCTCTATGTTGATATTCTATTATGTAATTTTTTGAGTGTGGGTCAGTTATGTGACTAGAGTTTGGAAGTTGCAATCAACCAGAAAGGTTGTAATATCAAAGTAAAGGATGGAAACTCTCTTATTTAATGATGGATAAAAAATGTGAACTTATATTATGTGGCCAAAAATAATAATAAGTGTCTCTTTACTATAGAAGAAGAGAATGGTTTATGGAATTTTAAGCTTAATCACATCCATCAACAGAGTATAGAGAATCTATTAATGTTGAAAGTTGTTATTAACATTCCTTCACTAAATAGGAATAATGAAAATATTTTTTACTCAATATTAATGTGAAATATAGTTATAAACCCTTACTATCCATAGAATAATAGAGCATCAAATTTTTTGAATTTGTTCCAAACTGATATATGTGTTCTAATTTTTCTATTTGGAACTTATGATAAGAAATGATTAATTTAATTTTTTTTATGACTATAGTATGATTGGATGTGTTATATCTATGTGATCTAAGAGATAAGTGTTGTAATAGTGGATAATGAAACTGGAAGAACAATGAAAAGGTTGTGGTCAGACAATGGAATTGCATATACTTCCATTGAAGTTGAAAATTATCTAGGGAAACATGAAATAAATATTGTTGTTTTAGTGATAAAGACCCCTAAATTGAATGGAGTTATGGAAATAAATAACTATATGTTAAATAATATAACCAATACATTATTTATGGAAACTTTCATCTTTCACTAATATTGTAAAGAATTAGTGCAAGTGGTTTTTCACACTCGGAATCGAGAATTGTTCAGAACTAGAGAAGACAACGCACCATATGAAATGTGGAATGGAATAAAACCCACATTGAAAGTATGGGGATGTAGTGTATAAAGGAATATTTTTAGGCTACTCATTAAATAGTAAAACCTGTAAATATTTCAATAAAATTATTAACAATATAATTGAAATTAGTTATGTGAAAGTTTTTAAACATAGAGCTAAATAGAATTCTATAATTTGTGTCCCAAGAGAAATGAATGGAGAAGAAGAACAATAAGAAGTGATAATTTTTTATTTAGGAGAATATCAATATCCTTTAATTGATATTGATTTAGAAGTTGAATCAGAGGAAGAAAAAGTTAATGAAGGGAGTCAACTTATGAATTAAATAATAAGGTGTATAGTTAGGGTTGATCCAAGCAACATTTTTGGGGGGAAATTCTCCAAAACAAACCTAGATAATGAAAGTAATGAGGAAAACTAATATATTATAATAGGTATAATCAAATGAATTTAAATAAGTATCAAAGGAGGGATTATGTGTGAAATCCATGAATGAAGAGTTATAAAAAAATTGATAGGAATCAAATTTGGGATCTAGTGGATAGGAGTAGATATATTAAAGTGATTAGTATAAAATAGGTCTTCAAAAACAATATTAATAAACATGCATGAGTGGTATGTAATAAATTAAAGCTAGTGTGTACATGATAGGTATATATTGAAGGATTTATTATTGAGGAAACATTCACTCTGGTATAAATAATTGAATCTATTAGACTTTTTCTAGAAGTCATTGTTCAAAGGAAATTAAAAATTTATTAAAGGATATAGAGGAAAAATTTCTAAATTTAATATTGAATGAATAAGTATTTATCAAATAACTAATGAGATTTCTTATTGAATAATATTACTCAAAGTCTTTTAGGTTGAAAAATGATTTATATTTCCAAAATCAAGCACCCCATGCTTGGTGTGTACGGTTGGATGATTATATGATAAAGTTGGAGTTATATAGAGGATGGGTTTTTAATGGCCTCTATATAAAAATATCAGATGATGATTAGTTCATGGTGATGTTGTATGTGGAACACATTATTTTTAGAGGCATTGACAAAATGTTTATTGATAAGTTTTTATAATTTATATGTTCTGAATTTGAGTTTTCACTGACTAAAGATTTGTATTATTTTCTTGGGATGAAATTTTATCAAATTGAGGGAAACATATTTATATCATAAGTGAAATATGGAAGATATGTGTTGAATAAATTTAGAATTGAATAATAAAAACTAGTTTCAACACTAATAAGAGTTATAATGAAACTTATTAAGTAAGAAGGTGGTGTTGAGCATGTGTTGATGAAATTTTTTTGTTTATATATTTTTTATTTTGATGATAATAAACACAGACATTTTTTTTACTAATAAAGTTGATTTTAAGTGAATTTTAGGTTAATAATTATTGAAATAAATTATTTATATTTGGTAAGAATATTTTGTCTTTAATTCATGGTAATATATTTCACTTCTTTAAGGAATAATTATTCTGGATGTGTTTGTAATTTTTTATACCCTATGTTTGTAAGTTGAACGTATGGTTTGGGAAACCTACATTTGAAATAAATATATGGATCATGAACCCTATGCTATTTTAAAAGTATGTATCAAAAAACCTAATTTTGGAAGAAACTCTATATTTAAATAATAAACATATGGTTCATCAACCCTAATTTTTTAATCAACCATACTTTTGGAGTTTATTTCTACACAGAGAAACCCTATGTTTGAATTTCTTAATTATAGAGGTTTAAATTAAAGATATTATCTACATTTTCTAAAATGGTCTTTCTGAAAGTAAAAATCTCTTTAAATATTTTTTATGACTAATTTAAATGCTCATATTCAATATATTAAATTGTTCCTATTTATAATTTAAGTTACAAATTTATTTGAATGTTTTGAATTCAAATATTAGAAATTTATTATACATTATTTCAAGATCTGTTTGGCCTGAATATATTCAACTATCAAGATAAATACCAATATATTCAACTTCTAAAGATATATATTTTCATCTCAAGAAATATTCATGCGCTTGTAAATAATAATGTGGTGTTTCCTTTAGCGTTACACTTTAGAGACATGCATGTTTTTATTTTTTTTGAAAAACTCATTATTTTTGTTGTTGTTTTTCTTTATTAAATCCTCTTATGTAGTTCAAAAAAGAATTTTCTAGAGTTACACTTTAGATACAAACATGTTTAATCATATTCCTGGTGTTTTCTCTATCATTTTTTAAAAGAATCTTGTGTTAAGTTGAAGATTAGTTTTTTTTTGTCTGTTATTGAGGATCATATAAAACTGTCAGTTGCTACTATAACTATGTGCCAAAGTTGTTTCAACATCTACATCCAAGTTCATTTTCTATTTGATTATCGGCTACCCATACTCAGTCATGGTGGATTTTCATCTTCTCGAGCTAAGACTTTGATTTTTTGTTCCATATAAAAGAATCACAAGGCCTTGTAAAATCCTTATTATAAAGGTGTCAACTACATGTACTCAGTTATATAGATCCATGGAAAAAGGATGTGCTAGTAAAAATCACTAAGATCATGGAGTGAGTTTTGGTGGAGTGGACTAGGGGATTTATATACCTCAAACCACTATACATCATTGTGTGTTTTTTATCCTTATTTATATTTATACTACATAATCATATTTAAAGAGAAAAGGAAATAATCGTTATTACCCAAGAGGGATGTAATCGAATTGGTCAAGTTGTTTTTAAAGAACACAATTCACTTCCCCCCTCCCCTCTTGTGTGATTTTCATCTCCAATCATACACAACAATTGGTATTATATAAAGGGATATATTAATATTTTTATCTTTTTTGATATCCTTAAATATTTTTTTGTTTCTACCCAATACAAATAATTAGTATCATAGGAGAAATAAAAAGTGTATTTAGAAGATAGACACTTTTGGAGTATTGAATATTTCTTTTAGATCTAACAAGACTAAGTTAAATATTCAAACAAAGACACCTCTCAAGTGGTTTATCTTAGAGAAGGTATGTTGATGATCATTGATCCTTATTTTAATAGCGATAATTATGGATGCTGGAAAATTCACATGATTATTTATTTGAAAAATCATAGAATACAAGTTTATTTAAAGGTTTTAAAGACTTATTAAATCCCTAAGGATGATCTGGAAAATGGAATGATTCTCAAGAGAAAGAATATGAACTTAATTCAAGCGAAATGAAATCTATTGTCTCTGGGTTAGGGAATTATTATTTTAATCGAGTTTCTCAATGTGATACTACAATGAGATGTGGCAAGCTATCTTCTTTTCTATGAAGTAACTGATAATATCAGACGAATAAGGTACAAAACTGAAAAATTAATGTTTGATACACTCATAGTGCATAGATATGAGAACATCACTTAGATGAATGAGAGATTGATAGAAGTTGTCAATGATATTGTTTCCTTGGGAGATCCAGTTAAAAAATAAAATCTAGAATTAAAAGTAATTATATTTTTACCTTTTAAGTGGAATGGGATATATATTTCTATATGACAATACACACTGGTTAAATAACTATCAATGAAAGAACTGGTTGGAACCTTCATGATGTATGAATCTAATATGCAAGTTGAAGTTGAAAATCTTATTTATATCAAAATAGATGATGTTCTATCAAAACTACTATAAATGAATCATCTAATTCAAATTATTCATTTTCAAGAAAAAAATTATTAGATCTTTCTAAAAGGTATAAAAAAATATACACCAAGAAAAATAAAATGAACAAATAAGATAGATTCTATGAATGCAAAGATAAAGGACACACAAAATCTAATTTTCCTTTTCTCAAAGCTCAAAATAAATCTAATTATAAAAGAAAAGAAAAGAAAATTATTAAGTCTAGATAGAGTGCTTCTTCTAATGAAAATAATGAATACACTATGAACTCTGAGGCTAATCATTAAAATCTAATGGTAAATTAATTTCTTATGGCTCACGTTGATGAGGTACAATCATATTTCTCTCAAATTTCTAATTCTAAAAAAATTTATTATGATAAACTAAATAATTATTTTTTATTATTCAAGATAAATATTAATTATTAAAGAAATAACCTAAAAATGTAGGAAATATTATGATGCTATTTCAATTGATAAAGGTATTTTTCCAAAAAAAAATATAGATTTAAGATCTAATTTTTCCAAAATATCTTTTTATCAGAATGAAACTAAAATTAAATAATTATTAGATGAATTTTATACTTTAAAATAAGGCTCTAGTATTCTTATAAAGGGATAAAAATCTTTGAACCAAATACTTGGTAAAAATAAAATTCACAAAGGTAACCTTGAAATTAGAAGTAATGGAAAAAAACCCAAATTATATAGAAGTTATTTTATTCTCGGTTCTAAAAGGAAAAGTTTTCATGCAACAAAAATTTTTATTGTAGAGTTAATAGACACTATTCAAATGATTATTATTTTATAAAATCTCAATTTTCTGGTATTAACAATGTTTATTATTTGAAAGAGTTATCTAACATTAATTGTAGAATCTATACTCAAAACAAATAGATTTGGTTACCTAAGTATTTAGTTTCTAACACTTACAGACCCAAAAGCATATGGGTACCAAAAGGAACTTATATGGGATATGTTATAGGTATGTTCCAAAATACTTAATATTTATATCTTTTAGTGTCTACATGAAAATTATGGAAATTATTTTGGAGGAAAAACTCTTGAGGTTGGAACTATTAATACATGAATTATTTTAATCTTAATGTATTTTTTTTAAATGCATTGAATATTTTATATAGGGTGATAGAAATATTTTATGCTTAACTGTTAAATATTTTCCCACTCTTTGAGTCAAGATATTAAAATTTTGATTACACTAACTCTTTAAAGTTGTATGTAATTGAATATCAAAGTATGTAACAAAATTTATAAAATATTCAAATTTCTATAAAAATTGTTTTAAATATATCTCTCTTAAAAATAATCTCTTGGGAATTGTAGTTTCTAATTATGCTAATCATATGAAGAAAGATATCTTTATGAAAACTATGATTTTAATTTAAATCTGTTATTTTATAATTTTTTGTTTTGTAATTTTTTAGAAATTTTATTCTTCTATGTAATGTTTTATTTCAAAGAATCTTTCTTATGTAAAAATTTCTTTCCAAAATTAAAATCTAAAATTATTAATATGTATTTTGGTTTGATAATCTAAAGCATCATCTGTAAATTTTTTAGAATAAAACTCTTCTTCTTCCTCTTTCATACCTTAGAATAACTAGTGAAAAAATGATTTTTCACGTCAATTTTTTTTGTTTTATATATGGTTATATGGTGTCGTTATTGAAGAAGACATTGTAAATGAATCATATAATAGTTTTTTATGTCTATTATTTGTAACCAATGTAACAAACCATTTAATTTTTTTTTCACATCTGTAATTTAATAACCAACATCAAAACAAACTTGATAAAGACTTTTCTAAGTCAGTTATTTAACAACCGATGTGAAATATAGTTTTTCACATCGATTATTAAATAAATAATGTGGAAAGGACTTTATCAATTTGTTTTCTCAGGTCAGTTATCAAAATAATTGATGTGAAGACCCGTAAAAAGATGGTTTATTACCTCAGTTATTAAATAACCAACATGAAAAATATTTTTTTTAATATTTCTTCTCAAACTTCCTCTCCATAACTGACCAAAAAAGGAAACAAGTAGAATAAGCGGAATAACAAAAGACAATAAATTTACAATTACAAAATTCAAAATTACAATATTTAGTAAAACCAAACTAAAATCCAACCAAAATTGTAAAATGATTTTCCTATTCAACTTTTAAGTGTGTGATATCTTGTGCACTATAAGGGAGAGAGTCATCAAAAAGATACAAATTAAAAGGAAAGCATTTAACATGTATTGCAAATAAAACAAATGAAATATTAAGGAATGGTCTATAAAGAAATCTGACCTGGTTGAAATTTATAATTTTCCTTATTAAAATTATTACATATATAAATCTTAACACATAATATATGCATTCTTTGACACCATATTGTTTATGAAAATACTGTGTAAATGAGTTTTTCAATTCAAAATAACATTTTTATGTAATATATCCAAAATATACTAATTATAAATGAAAATTCACCATTACTTTTACATATTTTATCTTGGATCTCTTTCTCTTTATGGTCTATCAAAATAAATTCCATACCCTATTAGAAAATATTAATAATGAAATAAATTTAAAATTAATTATAATATAAACAAGTATTAAGAAATTCAAACTTATATATCCAATACATCCTTAAACTTTTTTCGCAATTCTCCATGGATAGATCATAACTAGTAAAGTTTCTTCACCCTTGGACAAAAAAAACCTAACATCCAATAGACACTGATATAAAATAAAATGTAATATTAGTGGTTATTATGTTAAAAAATATATAAAACTTTTTGAGATAAATATTTCTTACTCTTAATGATATGGAAAAATATAACACTGAATAATTACATTCTTTTTAAATCTTTTAGAAATATAAAATGTTCTTTCTGCTTCATTCATTATCCTCACTACAGGTAAAATGAATTATGGATCCATAAATCCATAAAAATTTGTCTTCTCATTCTCCTTACACATTGTATAAATATACCTAATAAAAAACAAACATAAGTATAAATTTTCAATAAATTAAATACAGGGAAAGATTTATGTTAATAATTATAGGGAAAAAATTTCGTTGTGTTTATTCCCAATATATATCTAGTTACAAGCTCTATGATATCATTTTTTAAAATCCCCACAGTAATTTCATGCTCACAAACATCATCATCCATTGGAATCCTGTAAACACCCGACAAAAAATATGAATATATTTACAATCTATAAATAGTACCAGAATCTATATCTGAAGTCATAGCTCTTTGAATTTTTTATTGACTATATAATATTTCCTTACCTTTAAATTATTCCTATAAAAAATAGATAAATATATAAACTTTAAAATGTTAAAATAAATTTAATACAGAAATGTAATAAAATATAAAATATACACATACCTCTATGGTAATATGTCGCGGAAGTATAGATAGCATAAGTAGAAATTTAGGCTATATCAATGGTTCAAAATCATGGCTATAGGGGTCAAAACCATGGCTATAAGCTATAGTTATGGTTTTACTGGTCATGGCACTTATTGGCATGGCTATATAGAAAATATATAGCCACGATTTTAAGAGGTTATAGCCATGGTTTAAACTGTGGCTATAGGGTCTATTTCCATGGTTTTGGAAACCATGGAAATATCTCACATGGTTTTCCACCATGACTATATCCCATGTAAAATGTGGCTATAGATTTAAAATAAATAGCACGCAGCCATATTTGATCTCCTTACCTCCACTATCTGAACCTGTCACCTTACCACTTCACCACAGACTCCTTTGAGTATATAAATATATATTTTATTATAAATATATTATTAAGAATCGTGGATATAGAATGTAAACCATTGCTATAGACCTTCCCTCCATTTTTTCATGGGTTAATTTTTTTCCTGTGCAAGGGAGGGAGACCTATATCCATGATTTTGATGAACTGTGGCTATAGAAAATAAAAAAAACTCTATAGCCACAGTTTTGGAAAACTATGGCTATAGACCTTGAAAAAAACCCTACACCATGTTTTTAAGAGTCTATATACATGGTTTAAACCATGGATATAGGGTATATTGTCATCGTTTCTAAAACTATAGCAATAGCTCACACGATTGTCCACCGTGGCTATAGGGTCAATTTCCACAATGGAAAATTGTGGATATAGCCTTAGGATAAATACCTATAGTCATGGTTTTAGAAAACCATGGTTATAGGTCTGTGGCTATAGGTTTGTGGCTATAGCCCAGTTTTCTAATAGTGTGTCCAAACTAAAAATTGGTTGATACTTTGTCCAACTATAGTCACCTCATCTATAGGTACTAGTACTCCAGCTGATTTATCTATAATATCCTATACAGTAACCCTATGATTCTCTATCTCTATATGATAATGATGAATGGTATCTTAAATATAAAATATCATCCTATATGAAATAATATGATACTGAGGATCATCAACATATAACTCACAGTAACTGGGAAGTTATGGATGATGGGGTGTAGGAGTAGGCTAAGGAGTGGGGTTTGCAGGAGGAGGTGGAGGAGTGAGAGTTACAGTCTAAAATTGTCTTTGTATGTCTGAAAACATGGACTATACTAATGCTCTGATCTTATCCTCCATCGTCACATTAATATTCTGAACTTGAGACTCTAAATATTCTATTTTTTTTGTAAAAACCCTCCATTTTATAAGCTAAAAAATGTGGAAACACATTTCTCATCAATACACCTATCGAGTGTCCACGTACACGACCCAGGTGTTTGGGTTTTCCTAATGCTACAGATAAAATTTCCTACCTCCCCTCAGCTACAAATACCCCCTGTGTTCTCTACTCCTCAGGATAATCTTGTATGAATTATTTTAAAAATTCTATAATAATTCAAAATATATAAAGAATTGAATTGAATTAAATAAATAAATAAAATAAAATAAACATCTTACAATACCCTCATCTAAAACCCTTGATTATTCCATAAGATATTTCCCTTTTTCTCATCTACACCCTCTTTCATTTTTCATGTCTAGCCGGGGGTGTTGGGGAAACATCTCTAGAGCTTGAAGACTCAGCTTTTAGTTTTTAAAACTTTTTAGCCACCATTTGTTCTTCTAATAAATTATACCCTCCCTGAGATAAAGTATGGGGGTATATATTTTTATATTGGATTTCCTGATAAGATCTCCTCTATTTCTACAAATTAAGAATAAGAAATCATTAATAAGATCATTAATATATGAAAATTGCTAAAAGTTTACATTACACTTACCAAAATTGCTTCTTGTCTTCTACGCAATCAGTGTTTTCCATGTGTCTTCATCTATAAAAGGATATATATATATATATATATATATATATATCACATGGATTCGTATGTTTCCTATGACCAAAAATGAAATCATATGTGAGGGTTTATTTGAAATCCCTTAATATCCTAGCATCCATTGAAAAACATTTCTTCCCAGCCCCTCCAGTGTCATGTATATCATATGTCATCTGATAAGAATATGGGAAAATATATTACTATAAAAATTTCAAGATTAGTAAAACAATAACAAATGAGATTACCAAAATGGTCTCCAATAACTGAGATAGCGTTACTTTTTCAACACTTCTCCAATCATTAATCAAAACACTAACTTTTCTTTTACCCTAAACCAATAAAAAACTATTAATTTTTATTTCATTAGGAACTCTTGGAATATCATTATCATTAAAGCCTACAACTATCCTATAGTCTTGACTATGAGTAACTGTTAATTTTGGTAAACATGTTTTTCCATGTTTACCAACCCTCGAACTCTTCTTTGCCTCTATGGGAGTATATGACTCTTGTAAAAAAGGATAAGTATCATCAAGAGGAGAATGTGCATGTTCCTCCCCAGAGGTATGAGATCACTAATCTCTAGAATTATATGGTTTATCACTTGATTGATATGTCATTATCCTACAAATCAAAGCAACAAACAATTAGTACACAAATATACAAATTCAACTTACAATATTAATGTAAATAAAAAATAAAAAATTGTGAAATAGAAAAGTAAACTAAAACTTAACACATTATTATTCATATTTTTTATAGTTAACTAAAATGATAACAAAAATAATGATATATTAAATGTCATGTAAATTAATGAAAACAAATCCAAAAATGGTGTAGAAATATTAAAAATGGTCCAACCTAGTAAATCGTTTTTTAATAAAAAAGAATATTTTTTCAATATATTCTTTTAAAATATTTTTGTTTTTATTTAACATATTAGATTTAAAATAATTTTATTTCAACAAAATCAATAAATAGATAATTTATGTAAGGTTAAACATGGTGAACTAAAAAAATAAACTTATATAAACAAACATTTTAACTTATTAGTTTTAATATATTTTTTAATAAAGAAAATAAAATTAACATATCTAACATTTTATGAAATTTATAAAAGTAAACGAGAAATAAACATATGTTACTTGTAATGCTAGGAATCTACTAAAGGATTTTTTTCCCAGATTCCTTCATCATGGTCATTCCTTGTGGCACAAACCATGTCTATGATGTGCTCGTCATTATTATCTATTAATATTTCCATAGAATTAGGGATCTCACATAAATTATCATCTTTATCAAGTTGAAAATCACCAACATATTGTTTTTTCCTTGTAAAACAATAGACCATTTCATATCAGATTGATCAAGAACATAGAAAAAAATCACGTGTTTCTATTATAAAATGATTATCTGTGTATTCCGATCTATTCAGATTAAAAAGTTTCATTCCAAATTCATCATGCTTGAAACTTTTTTTACCGACAAACCATTTATAGTTAAACACTGGAAATTTAAATTTAATGTACTCAACCTCCCATATTTCTTTAATGAATCTATAATATTCACTTGATGCATAAATTTTGTTTTTGTATTTAAAACTCAAAAAAAGAATGTCTTCTGTAAACACCAGTATACCACTATTCTAAACTACACTTTTGTTGTCCTGATCTTTCATATGAAATATATAGCCATTAATGCCATACCCAGATCATGTTATCACATTTAAACTTTGACCACCTGCTAGCCATCTTAATGTTTTTGATGCATCTGGTCTATCAAGCACGGTCTTTTTAAACCATGGAAAAAAATTGTTATGATCTTTGAAAATCCATATATATTTCTTCTTTGGATGATATTGTTTCAACACATTAATATGAAATGTTATATATGGTTGAGCATCATCTATATTATTCAATATGTATATTTGTACCTTATTTATCAGTTCACCTAACAAATATTTGACTTTCAATCCACGAATCCCCTTTCCCCCATAATTAACTCAGGAGAGATAGATGCAAACCAATATGCTCCACTATAGAAAAGTAGCTTGTACAAAACTTCACAACCTCCTCAGAAATATAATTTTCAATAATGGAGGCTTCAGGTTGATATGGATTCTTAACATACCCCTTCAATATCTTCATATACCTTTCAAAAGGATACATCCAACATGGATATATAGGTTCAAAAATATTTATTTCCTGAACCAAATAAACCATTAAATGCACCATTATATCAAAAAAATATGGATTAAAATACATTTCCAATAGAAAAAGTATAAAAATTGATTTATTTTCCAAAAATGTTCAAAGCATTCAGAACAATCACCTTACTATAAATTGAATTGAAAAAATAACACACCTTTAGGATAGTCTTTATGACATGGATAAGCAATATTCCATGCAATGTAACCGGTATAAGTCATTTCATCATGATGTGAAAATAATGATATTTCATACCTATCAACTTCAAATCCTTTAAAGACACAAAAAAAATTACATTTTAAGAATAACCCTACGGCACTTTGATATCATGAATACACTGAAAAAATCTAATTTTATCCCTCTTGGATAATGTATGAACGGATGGGGGAAGAAATGTTTCCTTTCATTAGTAGTGTGAGCTAACTTCAAATGTATTCCCATTGATATTAAGTTCAATCTTTCATTCAACCCATATTTAGTCTTTCATTTAATATCTAACAATGTTCCAATCAAGCTACCACAAATATTCTTCTCCACATGCATGACATCAATGTTATGTTTCAACTCATGATATATATGATATAGTATCTCAAAAAATATTGATTGTTTCTTCAAAATATTTCTATCATTACCAGATCTATGTGTCTTCCCAAATTTCACATCAAGGTTTTTCACCCTCTCAAAATATTGATCAGTGGATAAAGGTTTTGGAGAAATATAAAATTCTTGTGATCTATTGAATGTCCTTTTTAATATTCTATAAGAGTGATCCATAGAAAAAAACTTTTGATGACCCATGTATATTATTTTTCTCCCATGATGCATTTGATAATATAAAGTTTGTTGTTCCCAAATTGGACACACTTAATTCCCCTTAACATTGTATCTAGAAAAATTTCCATACATTGGGAAGTAATTTATAGTGAACATAATCATTTCATGCGGTTGAAAATATTCCATTTTATAAGAATCATACACCCTAATACCATCCTCCCTTAAGAGTTTCAAATCATTAATTAATGGTGATAATAAAATATCAATATCATTTCCAAGTTGTTTTGGTCTAGAGATCATTAAACTCAACATGACATATTTACGCTTCATAAAAAATTCAGGATATAAGCTGAAAATTACCAATAAAATAGGCCAAGAAATTTGTGTGCTACTAAGTCTTCGATATAGATTCATTACATATGTGCATAGTCTAAGTATGAGATTTCTAACTTCATTCCTAAATGTAGTAAACTGATGATCAATTTTCTTCTATTGTGGTCAATAAGTTGGATGATGTATTTTTCCATTACATGTCCACTCATTAGAATTCCATCTTAACCTGTTCTCATCATGTGAATTAGTAAATAAATATTTCAAATTAGTAATTATAGAAAGATACTAAAATTCTTTAGCATGGGTCTCTATAACCTCTAAATTAGCCTGTTATTTTTCTTTCAACTTATATTGTGATGTCCCACATTAAGGACACCCTGACATAAATACATATTCCTTCCTATATAGTACACATTCATTCAGGTATGCATGCATTTTTTTGTACCCTAATCCCATCGAACATAGTATTTTCTTATCTAATGTGAATCAGGAAGATCATTTTCTTAAGGGATAATATCTTTCAACAATTGTAGCAAATCAATAAATCTTTTGTCACTCCAACCATATTTTTCCTTCAAGTTAATCAATCTTAATACTGATGATAAAACCATAAATTTTGTACAACTAGGATACAATGGTTTTTCAGTATCCCCATATAGATGATCAATTTTTGGTTCTTTCTCAATTTACTCTTTTTTAATATCACAAATCATTTCTTTGATTTCATCAGATTTATCATCTTGCAAAGCATTATCATCAATAGATCTAAAATTCTACCCAGTTTCACCATACCAAATCCAAGGTATGTAACTCATATTAAAACCATGAAAAATTAAATGATCTTTGATCTCTCTACTTTTCAACTTCTTCATATTTAATAATTTCAGGAATGGACAGAAAAACATGTCGTTGTTTGTAACATTTTATTTAGAAAATTCCAAAAAATCATCAATACCTTCCTCATTTTCATCACTCATTTGAAGTGACATAATCCAAATTCAACTCATTATTACCTATAATAAATATCAAAAATGTATATCTTGTAAAGATAAGCCAATTTCATATTAATATTAAATATTCCATAATTTGAAAGAAAAAATATTTTGAAATATAAAACAAATATAAGAGTATTTGAAAAATATAATTATAAATTTTATACAATAATGAAAGTTAAGTTTAAATATAAATGATAAATCATAAAAATATATGAATGGAAATAATTTACAAAATAACATATTTTTAGACTATAAATTTTAACATATAATATACACACTCACTGGGATATTAGATATGCACATTCATCAAGGTTTTAAGTTTTTTTTTCGATGATGTATTTAGTTGGGGAACCATATGGAGTGAAAATGAAATTGGTGTGGGGATCCAAAATATATGCTAATTCTCATAAATTTAATTATAATTCACTAACTCAACTAATTACTTATAGGTGGGATTTAAAATAAGAACCCATGATTGGTTTGTTGTTGATCAATTCATAACCCCCAAATAGTTTTTGATCTATCCCCATAGTAATTTCCAATTACTAAGAACCCATAACTATCCCATCATAATATTTATTTTCAATATCTATAAATATAATATTTTCAATACTAACAACTGGAATATTGATCCATCGGCTAATTTCCATCAATGATTCCATAATAAATTTTCTAACTCATATGATATTACATGATTCTAATACTAGTATGAGATACATGATGATATACATTTCTAATAAGGTTTATAGATAGAGAAAAATTTAAACTAAGGTACTTATCATAGAAAAATCTATAGTTGTGGGGTATAAACCCGATCCCTTACTTAATTACCTTGAGTTCCTAAAACCTATTCAATGTGGATTGATCCATCAACAAGAAACTATATGATTCATACATTTATCAAAAATAAACCATAATAAATAAATCTCACCTCATGTCCAATACCCTCTCAAGAAATATCCCATTTTCACATTTATTAAAGTATCATGTAATAATAAAAAACTTCCCATCAAGGTAAAAAATCTATAAAATACATATTATATACCAATGGGATAATAAATGAGGGTATCAAAACATTAATAAAACCATTTTATATGGTATCAAAAAATACTTTTAATCCAAATTCCAAAACAAATTTACCACCATACATTGAAAACCAAAAAAGGGTCAAAGATTTAGAAAAAAATCATACCTCCCATATTAGTTAGTTCAAAACCCAAAAAAATCCCCATAATTAAAAATGGGTTATATTCATCAGAAATAAAAACAGGGTCAAAACCCTTCTTTTATCATCAAATTCATTTAAAAATATTATTCATATTAATTTTCAAAAAAACTTTTCATACAAAATAAAAGGAGATGAAAATTATCATTATAAATAATCCACCATGGTGAAAGTAGATGAAAAATTATCATTAGAAGTTAAAATATTAAACAAGATGGTAATGTGATAACATTAGTAGATTAAGCAAGATGGTAATGATATATTTTAGTAAACAAAATCGAAAAATAGAGAGTTAGGGTATCCATAAAATTGAACGACCAAAAGAAAGATGTCTTCGTCTTACTTGAGAGTTGAGAGTTGATCAGATATAATGTGATGATGAAAAAGAGGATTAATAAATATGGAAAATGAGGTTGGAGTCCACCAGATCGAATAAAAAATTTTAGGGTTTCCGTATGATAGAGAACTAAGTCTGCCTTCGCCTGATCAAAAACACCAAAATGACTCAAATCAGAAATTCATAAAATTTTAAATTATTTATAACATTGGTTATTATATAATCGATGTGATAAAGAAATTTTAATTAGATTTATCATGTCAATTACATATAAACTGATGTGATAAATTGATTTACCACGTTAGTTATTTTATAACCGACATTATAAAGAAATGAGATTTGATTTATCATGTTGGTTATTCAATGACCAATGTAAAAAATGAAATTTATCACGTTGATTATAGAATAAATGAAATGATAAAGCAGAATACATCATTTATCACGTCAGTTATTCTATAATAGACATGATAAATCAATATTCATGAATTTTCACATTGGTTATAAATAACTGAAATTAAAATGCCGATGTGATAAATACTATTTATACTAGTGAATCTTCTTCTCAAACCCTCTAAAATTTCTTACCTCCCTTATTTAAAAATTGAAAAATCAAAAACTTATAAATAAATCATTCCAAATTACTTGAAGATATCCAAACCCTCAAGCTCAAAAAAAAATTCTCAAAATAAAAAACTAGTTAATTCTTATTCTAATTTGTTTGGAGAATAGTAAATTTCCTTCATTAAGGATTACTTTGAAAAATATTCTAGAAAGAATATAAAAAATTATGTTTTTGAAGAACCTAAATTACAATCATCTCAAATATAAAAATATTGATACCTACTATATATTTTCAATCAAATTTTAATCTATTGAATGAAGAATTAGTAACATTGTATAAAGTTCAACAAAGGTCTAGAAAATCATATGAAATTTTTTAAAAATATTATATTTCATAAACAATTTTTGATAAACTTCAAAGGAATTATAATAGATTTCAGTAAATATCAATTTATAAAAAGGACTTTGATTCATTTAAAGTTGAGATAATAAGTCAAATATAGACACTCAGATGAGAAACTATTACTAATTCAATTAATAATGATGTAAAAGTGTTTTTTGTTAAATAGTTCTCATTATCTTTGGCGGAACAAAATTTTTTGGATGTTCAAAGGAGAATAGAATTGTTGTCAGAAATTATAGCTTGCATAAAAAAGTGTAAAAAATCTAGAAAGTATAGTTGAATCATTGAAACTTTCTTCTTCTTCATCTCCATATCCTATTCTATCTCAATGCTAAAATGATTTTTGTAAAATCTAAATGTTTTCAAATACTATTTTATTCTTATTCCTCTCTTTGTTTTTGTAATAATTTTATAAAAAAATTTACATTAATCTATTTATCATTTTCTTTTTGATGTCATGAAATGGGGGAGAAATATTGGGGGATAAATATTAAATATGAGAACATCACTCAGAGTAATGGGATATTGATAGAAGTTGTAAATGATATTGTTGACTTAGAAGATCTAGTTAATAAATCAAATTAGAAATTAAAAGTACTTAAAATTTTACCTTATATGTGTAATGGGATATCTACTTCTATATGAAAATCCACACCAGTTAAATAATTTTCAATGAAATAACTTATTGGAACCTTGATGATGTATGAAGTTGAGATAAAAAATGAAGCTGAAAATATTATTTCTATAAAAATAGAAGATGTTTCCCTCAAAACTACTATGAATGAATCATTTTATTAAAATTATTTGGTTTCAAGAAAAGAATTATCATATATTGATAAAATATTTGAAAAACTATACAATAATAAAAAAATGAACAAAAAAGATAGATTCTCAGAGACACCCACATTTATATTACTAATAAATTTTATTTTAAGTGAATTTCAAGTTAATAATTACAGAAATAAATTAATTATATTATAGAATAATATTCACTCTTTAATCCAAGGGAAAATATTTTACTTCTTCAAGGAATAAGTATTCTGGATGTGTTTGTACTTTATATGGAAACACTATATATACCCTACGTTTGTAAGAGAAATGTATTGTTTGGGAACTCGGTGTTTGGAAAAAACATATGGATCATGAACCCAATACTATTTTAAATGTATGGATTAGTAACCCCACTTTTAGAAGAAAATACACCTTTTAAGAATAAATGTATGGTTCATCAACACTAATTTTTTAATCAACCATACTTTTGGAGTTTATTTCTATACAGATAAACCCTAATTTTGACTTGATCAACAATAGAGTTTTAAATTCAATATATTATCCACATTTTCTACAATGGTCTCATAAGAATTAAATATCTATTTAAATTTGTTTTATGACTAATTCAAAGTATCGTATTCCATGGATTAAATTATTCCTATTTCAAAGGGAATTTACAAATTTATTTAAACGTTCTGAATTCAAATATTTTCAATTTATTATGTTTTATTTATGGAGTTGTTTGACCTAAATCTATTCAAACATCAGGATAAATATTGAGATATTTATCTTCTAAAGATATATATTTTCTTCTCAAGAAATATTCATTCACTTCTATTTGATCAACTCACTGTTGATGTTGTTGTATATCTTTGTTAAATCCCCTTCTGCAGTTCGACAAAGCATTTATCAGAGTCACACTTTAGAGACATAAATTTTTAATCATCTACCCAGTGTTTTATATATCACTATTTAAAATACTTTTATGCTAAGTTAGTGATTATTTTTCTACTTTTGTCTATTATTAAATATAATATTCAACTTTCAGTGCTTCTGCAACTATGTGCTGAAGTTGTTTTAACATATATATCCAAATTAATTTTCTATTAGAGTATCAAATGGTTTTAATTAGTTTTTGTGGATTTTAAGCTTCTATGACTAAGCTATGGATTTTTTTTCCCTTATAAAAGAAACTAAAGGTCTTGTAAATGCCTTATTGTAAAGGTTTCAACTGTCTGTACTCATTTGTAGTGATCCCTAGAAAAAGGATATGCTAGTGAAAATCACTAAGCTCGTAGAGAGAGCATATTTAGAGTGTACTGGAGGATTTATATACACCAAATCACTATAAATCATTGTTTTCTTTTCTTATCCTTATTTATATTTCCACTGTATACTCATCTTTAAAGAGAGAATGAAATAATTAATCTAACCTAATAGGGACGTAATCAAATTTTTCAAGTTTTTTTAAAGAACACAAATCACCCCCTATTGTGTCTTTTTCATCTCCAATCTGACCCAAAATGGTGAGGGGGTATAAGAAACATTGTATAGATGAATTATTATAAGTTTAATATATGTTATAAAAACCAATCATGATATATTCTATGTATCATTATTAGCAGCATGATTTTAAATTTTTATAAATAAAGAACATCTCTTGGTAGTAAAGAGGATAATGAGGTATATTCAGGGTATGTTGAACTATGTTTTTGTTTTCAAGGTTAAAAAAGATTAATATTTGATGGATTATTAAGATACAGATTGGGATGTAGATATTATAAGGCCCTAACCTTAAACCTTACTTATTATTGAATTAAATGAATAATTCACATTGAGGATCTTTTCAGGTTTAGACTTTTAGAGAATTAGGTCATAAATATTACATCTCAAAAGATTACAAAGTAGACACTTCTACTAAGTTTCCATAAAATAAAAACTCTTTAAAAGAAACATGCCTAGTTCCATGTTTTAGATAGCATGACTTTCCCTTGATCCCATCCTTGACCCTACTCCACATTAAGTCCTGTGAAAAACATTTCAAAAAAAACTTGGGGTGAGCATAAAAAGCTCAGCAAGGGATACACAAAGAATGAAAACTGTTAGTTTTTCAAAGCAACAAGTAAACCGTGTATACTTTATCAAAGTAATACCTTTCACCTTTAGGAAGTAGTAAAAACTCTTCACTGAATAAAATATCATTACTTACCCTTTTGTAACCAAAAGATTACCATAAAACCCATATAAAGAACACATAACATATAAAGGTAACTTGGGACATAAACATACTTAAATGGAATAACCATACGGTCGACTTCCACACATACTTAATGGAATAGCCATATGGTCGACTTCCATACCCAGTGCATTGGAGGTTATAACGTAACCACCCATCCTGGTATTCACGGCACCACCCGTCATATGGTTTATCACGTAACCACCCGTAAAATGTCCAAGTACCATCATTACACATAAAATATTGAAAATATAATCATTTCAACAACAACATTTCATTTTCAATCACAATAAGTAATTCCAAGATATTGAATTAAGCAATCAATTTTCAAAAAACCATTTAAAAGAGATTTTTAAATCAAAGAGTCCCATACCACTTTGAAGATTTTATTGGAATTATAATTTTAAAACATTAATGTCCATATAAATAAATACTGAAAACCACTTTGAAAACATGGACATTAAATATAAGGGTTTAGAATAATAAATCCTTAAAACATTTAAAATTATATTTTTTTTAAAGATTTTTTAACAATATGAGAGACTCTTGAATACAAATAATTACGGAATAACATTTAATCGGAACTTTATAATATCATGAGAATAAAGGTATTCATGATATAATATGTCAAAGGAAAGTATACACACCATATAAGAGTGAATTGGTTCATAACAACAATGAAGTCTCAATGGAAATTTAAATTGAGATGAAATCCATTATAAAGATGGTATCCTTAAATTAAGGATAAATATATCAAATAATTATGTGTGATAAATATAAATACACCCAATATGAGTTGATATCAAGTGTGAAACAATCAGAGGTCATTCACACATATTCATAGGATGACATGTTCAATAATTACAAGTTGAACCCAAAGAAATCGAAATTGGGTTAAGACGTTCATTTGTAAAAATTCGACAGCCTAACGGCGTCACTTCAAAATTCAGAAAATTAGGCGATGAAAGAGTGAATGGTATCTCATCACATGGACATAAACTTTACATAAATATGGATATATAAAAACATATCCCAACATAATAAGATGTAAATTAAAAGACATAACAAAAGAAGACTTTTAAAAATAGGAGGGTGAAAGGTCCCCTTACCAAGTTGGGTAACTTTCGAAAAGTACACCACAGGAAAGAAGGGTCATACAATGAAGATGTAAATACCCATAAATAAAATTATACTACACAAATTGTATAATAATGGGCAGTACGTACACCACTCAAAGGAAATAGTGGCAAATGTAGCATAAATGTCATGGGAATAAATGTGAGATGAAAAATCCCTTACGAAAACTCGGCAGCCTAACAGCGTCACTTAAAGCTTCCAAAAATGGATTTATGAGATCAAATAGGGTCTCTCATCATATGAACATAAAAATTACAGTAGGAGTGATATAAAATAACATCCCAATCATAATAAAGATTAGTTTAAAAGGAATTACATAAAAGAGTGTACTTAAAAAGAAAGAGAGGGGTAGGATCCCTTACCTCGGGTCCGACTTGACTCGATCGTTATTTAACGTCATGAATAATAAACTTGAGTTAATTTATATTTTCTTAAGAAACTTTTTCAAGTTCATTATTACTTTTATATCACTTATTTCTATTTTATAAACATTATGTAATCATTTAAGTTAATAATGTTTGTTTTGTCAATATTTGGTTCTTAAGTCGAAAGTGAACTTCTTACAATTACATGTTGTTTGTGTGGTCAAAGATTCATTATATCCAGAATGATATTCATGATTTGGATATCATATATATCATATATATCCAGAATATACATGTATTTATAATATTACATAATCATTTAGAGGTAATAAATGAAATGCACCGTTCATGGAGACGGTAAGCCGTACATACGCATGAACGCTACTTTCATTTCTTTTTCATATTAATGGAATTAAAACTAGATGAGAGGTATGTATATTTTAATTCCAGAATTATATTCATCATTTATATGTAACATACATTATATATATCTATTATAAATATGTACTTATAATAGTACATTACATTTGGGGATAAGAAATGAAATGCACCGTTCATGGAGATGGTAAGCCGTACGTACGCATGAACGCTACTTTCATTTATATCTCCTACATTAATGGAAAGAAATAATAATGATATAGAGTTATATTATAATTCAGGTATAGAATCATATATAATAACTTTAAATTCATCCTTTATACGTCCCACATATGGCATTAACGAATCACATCACTTTGAGGGGGAGGTAGTCCGCACTTCCTAAAATGAAATTATCGTGTTTACCCACAATGGAGACCATAAAGGTATGCCAAAAAATAAAAAATACAAAAGCTTAAGTAAAACATAAACATATTATATATCATATATAAATATATTTACATCTTAATGGCCACCTTTTAAGGTGTTACATGAGTGTTGAACAATCATCGTTTCGTGAGGCAGAAATTCGCCATCCACGGAAACAGTATGTTCTTTAACCATTCGATGTAGGTGTGTGTAAGTGTAGCTAGAATACTTCTTATAAAAACATCCTAGTATATTTAAGATACTGGAGTTGTTACAAAAGAAATGAATAAAAAGAGTTTAGGGGGTTGGAGAGGAAAAATAAAACAAAAGGACTCAAGTGAAGACATTACCTTAAAATCGGGTAACTCCCTTTGGTTTGAGTTCAAAGGATTCCTTGGGAAGACTTCTGCCCAAAGTGAGGCTTCAAGGAGTTATAGAGGGATGTGGAGATACAAAATGGTCAGGGTTTTGTCGAGCCAAAGGCTTCAGAAGTGTGGGTAAAAAGGTAGATGTGGGGGCCTTTTATAAGAGGAGAGGAGGGGCACTCTTGGAAAGTAAAGAAATGTTACTTTATTTTAGAATGAGTTTCGGATTTTAATGGTCCCACATTGATTTGTTTCTAGGATAAGGTGATAAGAGTTCAAAATACACCCATACAATAGGTTTTGGACATGTGTAGGTCTTATATTTTACATTATCTTTCCATTTTATTTAAATCCTTTATTAATGAGGTAATCGCTGCATCATCATGATGTCATAAATAATTTAATATATTTAATGTATAAAAATTATAAAAAAAATATAATGATGTAGGAAAGCTTTTTAGATTTCCAATGACTATTTATAGTCAAAAATATGACTTGTATAACCCCATGTAAAAATTGTTTTAGTAAAACAACTCATGTTTGTGTCATTTTTAATTTTACATTAAATAAAAAGTTATTTATGTCATTTCCCAAGCAAAGTGGCTCCATGGGGTCCCCAAGTTTACCCATGGATTTTCTTGGTCGTCCATGACACATCAAATAAGGGTAGGACATGTGTCAAGCTCATCTCATATTATTAAAACATTATTTTTACCTTAAACTACACTAATTACCTCTAATCGTGATTAAAAACTTAATAAGTTACTATTCACCAAAAAATTATTTTAATCCCATTGAACCACATTTTACTTCTCAATGACAACCATGTATGTCGGATTTTTTTAATTCAAAACACAGAGGTGGAAAAGTTTCATTTAAACGAAAAATCAGTTTCTTTAACTACCACTTAGTGGTTTCACTATTCATCAAAAATTGAAGTTTTCCAGAAAAATACCAAAAATTCACCCTAAGCTATATTTGATATTACGAATTCAAAAATGAATTATATTTTACAAAATTAAAAACATATAAGTTTCATTAATTAATTTAATAATTAATTCCCGCTGTTAAAACAAATAGCGTGTTTTTAAGAAACAATAAGTATCAAAAGATTGACTCTAGTTTATGTCCAATTTCAAGATGAAATTAATTCCAACAACCACTATTGGATTAGATGGTAAAAATATATTCTAATTGAAATTTAAAACCAATTAAAAAGATAATCTAATCATATAAATAAATTAGATTAAAAAGAGGTTTTGAATTAAAATACAACATTTTTCACTATTCATTAAAAATTGAACTTTTTCGGAAAAATACCAAAAATTTACACAAAGTAAATTTTGATGTCCCGATTCTAAAGAAGAATTTTATTTAGTCAAATATAACACATAAAATTTTCAAAAAGTGGATTTAAAAGAGGTTCGCCATCAAAAGGCGGTTAATCGACCTTCTAAAGAGTATTAGAATGTTTACGCTTAAAATTGAATTCATTCACATTTTTTAATCCTCTAACATTTATTGTAAAAAGTAAAACAAATATTTGACAAACATATATAATCATTTTGTAGTTAGTTATGTTCATTCCCTCCATTACAACGGCTAGGCGTTAACTACCATTTAAAATAATATTATTTTATTATTATAGTGCAACATAAGATTTCAAAGGAACCCGTTGTTGCGTATTGGGTAAGCCATCAAGCATAGCGTTCCCTTTAAATTAATATTAAAATTTTATTCACAAATAGGGATAAATATAAAAATGTCATATTCTTTATTTACCTGGGGTGTTAAATCCTTCCCCCCTTTTGGGAATTGCGTCCTCGCAATTTCAAAATTGGGCTTGAAAACTCCATTGAAAGTCCCACATCGGAAAAGGAGTAAATTAAACTATCACTTTAAAAGAAAGAAAGGGAAGTACAAAGGTCACCCGAGTTAACCCATACTAGGATTCCATGTATGAAAATATGGACATGGAGGAAAAAACAAAGGGTCATGTTCTGATGGAGAGTGATAGTAAACATGTCTAGGAGAAATTTAACCATAAGAAAATCACAAACTTGTGATGGGTTAAACGGTATTCGATTCTCCAGTAGGAAAAGTTAACAGAAAACATTTTTGTTTTAAGTTAATTTTTATGGAGGAATTTATTTTTGAGCTTAACTAAATCATAATGAAACATACTTACTTGTCATGTATGCTTTCAAATTTTACTAGATTCCTTAATCAAACTCATATTTTCTCCAAAATACGAGTATTTAGGAAGACTTGTTCACATTAAGAGTACTATAATCAACTTCTTGAGAATCACCTAATCTAAAAAAAAGAACTATATACTTCCCATGTCTTTAGACTTTAACCAAAACCAAAACCAAAAAGGTTAGTACAAGATCAGATAATCCAGAAAAGGATAACCCTTTATAAAAAGAAAATCTATTCTTAATCTCCAAAATTTGTCCAACAAAACCCAAAGTTCAACGAAGACCATAAGTAAACCAAACTAAGATTGAAACCCAAATATTTGAAGGATTTAATCACATAGTCTTCCAAGTTAAATCGTATCATTTATCTCCAAATAACATCAGTTTCTCTTAAAGTCTCGTATTGAAAATTAATTAACCTAATCACATATCCTCCATGATAGGTTAATAATTTCCATAGATAACCCAAAATCAACTTACTCTTAATTCATAAAATCATCTAACTAAAAATAATTAGTCAAACTAACCAGGGGATTCACGTAGTCCAGTGGTAGGCGATAAATACCAGTTGCACTTTGGTTGTGGGTTCGATTCCCACAGCTTTGTCTGACGTGATGGGTTGTCACACGGTCTGCGTGTTGTCCTTTTTCCAAAACTATATAATTCTTAAAACAATCCCCAAAACGAGATAAAATCTTCAAAAATAATCATAACAAATTTTAACCTCAATTTTATCTCATGACTTTCACTTTCCATCATAACATATAGTAACCCATAATTACCTCAAAAGTAAGGATCATATAAACCCAAATAGATATTTATAACTATGTCCACAAAAGAACAGATAACTATTCCTTGAATAAAATTTTCATATATCAAACATCAAGGTTACACATACTATAAAAAGTCTTCTAATGTAACCCCATCATCAAAAGAGACTTAATACTCTTAATAATTTCACCATAACTCTTGAAGCCTTTATATGTTGACTTCTTACTCATTCAACATTCTTCATGATCCATTAACCATTCCTTTCCAACTTATTCTGAAATACTTATTTCCTACAAACAAAATCATGAATCATATCCTAAGAATCCAAAATAGGAAAACAAAAGTTATGAAATAATCCATACCTTTGATTGGTCATTGTCAGTTTCTTCATCCTCAATCGGAATGGCATTAGGTATTAGTAAATGAATATTTGTACGATCTTGGGGATCCCATTCCCGAAACTTCATCATAGGACATGTGTTTTCATAATGACCATGCACACCACATTTAAAACATTCAATTGATCCCTCGAAAATAACTACTTTCCCTTTCCTCGAGTCAACTAGATGCTTCCTTTTTCCATGGCAGGTTCTTGCTTTATGACCTTCATTTCCACATCTATAGCATATTTCTGTCCCTTTGAAACATTTTCCTGGGTGTTTCTTTCCACATCTTTGACACATAGGTTTTTTAACACACTTACCTTTATGATTATTACCTGTAGTTCCATAGGGATTTTTTTCTCGCATATATGATGCCTTATAGAAATCACCAAGGTTTAGGTGGTCAATCATGACTCCAGATAGTTGGTTGAGGATAAACATAAGAGTTATCATTGCAGCTCCCATATCATTCAGTTGCTCGCTCAGAAAACTGTCACAGTTACCTTCACATCCACTGTTACTTTGGTGCCTGCTAGATCCATCCATTTACTAAAACCAAAAAGGGTCAGTGTGAGTATATCAACAAAACCATCATGTACTAATGAGGAAGATATACTTACTCATTCACTTTATCTAAAAACTATGACTATTTCTGAAATCCTAACCATTTTGGTAATGTCACTTATGCTTAAAGAATACCCTAAACTCTAAAGTTATCTAAACCAACCTTTGATACCAACTATAAGGCCCCAGCCTTAAACCTTACTTATTATTGAATTAAATGAATAATTCACATTGAGGATCTTTTCAGGTTTAGAGTTTTAGAGAATTAGGTCATAACTATTATATCTCAAAAGATTACAAAGTAGGAACTTCTACTAAGTTTCTATAAAATAAAAACTCTTTAAAAGAAACATGTCTAGTTCCATGTTTTAGATAGCATGACTTTCCCTTTATCCCATCCTTGACCCTATTCCACATTAAGTCCTGTGAAAAACATTTCAAAAAAAACTTGGGGTGTGCATAAAAAGCTCAGCAAGGGATACACAAAGAATGAAAACTATTAGTTTTTCAAAGCAACAAGTAAACCATGTATACTTTATCAAAGTAATACCTTTCACCTTTAGGAAGTAGTAAAAACTCTTCACTGAATAAAATATCATTACTTACCATTTTGTAACCAAAAGATTACCATAAAACCCATATAAAGAACACATAATATATAAAGGTAACTTGGGACATAAACATACTTAAATGGAATAACCATACAGTCGACTTCCACACATACTTAATGGAATAGCCATACGGCCGACTTCCATACCCAATGCATTGGAGGTTATAACGTAACCACCCGTCCTGGTATTCACGGCACCACCCGTCATATGGTTTATCACGTAACCACCCGTAAAATGTCCAAGTACCATCATTAAACATAAAATATTGAAAATATAATCATTTAAATAACAACATTTCATTTTCAATCACAATAATTAATTCCAAGATATTGAATTAAGCAATCCATTTTCAAAAAACCATTTAAAAGAGATTTTTGAATCAAAGTGTCTCATACCACTTTGAAGCTTTTATTGGAATTATAATTTTAAAACATTAATTTCCATATAAATAAATACTGAAAACCACTTTGAAAACATGGACATTAAAGATAAGGGTTTAGAATAATAAATCTTTAAAACATTTAAAATGATATTTTTGTTAAATACTTTTTAACAATATGAGAGACTCTTGAATACAAATAATTGCAGAATAACATTTAATCGGAACTTTATAATATCATGAGAATAAAGGGATTCATGATATAATATGTCAAAGTATAGTATACACACCATATAAGAGTGAATTGGTGCATAACAACAATGAAGTCTCAATGGAAATGTAAATTGAGATGAAATCCATTATAAAGATGGTATCCTTAAATTAAGGATAAATCTATCAAATAATTATGTGTGAGAAATATAAATACACCCAATATAAGTGGATATTAAGTGTGAAACAATCAGAGGTCATTCACACATATTCATAGGATTACATGTTCAAGAAGTACAAGTTGAACCAAGAAATCGAAATTGGGTTAAGACGTTCATTTGTAAAAATTCGACAGCCTAACGACGTCACTTCAAAATTCAGAAAATTAGGCGATGAAAGAGTGAATGGTATCTCATCACATGGACATAAAATTTACATCAATAAGGATATAGAAGAACATATCCCAACATAATAAGATGTAAATTAAAAGACATAACAAAAGAAGTCTTTTAAAAAGAGGAGGGTGAAAGGTCCCCTTACCGAGTTGGGTAACTTTCGAAAAGTACACCCCAAGGAAGAAGGGTCATACAATGAAGATGTAAATACCCATAAATGAAATTATACTACACAAAATGTATAATAATGGGCAGTACGTACACCACTCAAAGGAAATAGTGGCAAATGTAGCATAAATGTCACGGGAATAAATGTGAGATGAAAAATCCCTTATGAAAACTCGGCAGCCTAACGGCGCCACTTAAAGCTTCCAAAAATGGATTTATGAGATCAAATAGGGTCTCTCATAATATGAACATAAAAATTACAGTAGTAGTAATATAAAATAACATCCGAATCATAATAAAGATGAGCTTAAAAGGAATGACATAAAAGAGTGTACTTAAAAAGAAAGAGAGGGGTAGGATCCCTTACCTCGGGTCCGACTTGACTCGATCGTTCTTTAACGTCCTGAATAATAAACTTGAGTTAATTTCTATTTGCTTAAAAACCTTTATCAAGTTCATTATTCCTTTTATATCACTTATTTCCATTTTATAAACATTATGTAATCATTTAAGTTAATAATGTTTGTTTTGTCGATATTTGGTTCTTAAGTCGAAAGTGAACTTCTTACAATTACATGTTGTTTGTGTGGTCAGAGGTTCATTATATCCAGAATGATATTCATGATTTGGATATCATATATATCATATATATCCAGAATATACATGTATTTATAATATTACATAATCATTTAGAGGTAAGAAATGAAATGCATCGTTCATGGAGACGGTAAGCCGTACGTATGCATGAACGCTACTTTCATTTCTTTGTCATATTAATGGAATTAAAACTAAATGAGAGGTATGTATATTTTAATTCCATAATTATATTCATCATTTATATGTAACATACATTATATATATCCATTATAAATATGTACTTATAATAGTACATTACATTTGGGGATAAGAAATGAAATGCACCGTTCATGGAGACGGTAAGCCGTACGTACGCATGAATGCTACTTTCATTTCTATCTCATACATTAATGGAAAGAAATAATAATTATATAGAGTTATATTATAATTACAGTATAACATAATATATAATAACTTTAAATCCATCCTTTATACGTCCCACATATGGCATTAATGAATCACATCACTTTGAGGGGGCGGTAGTCCGCACTTCCTAAACTGAAATTATCGTGTTTACCCACAATGGAGACCACAAAGGTACGACACAAAAGAAAAAATACAGAAGCTTAAGTAAAAAATAAACATATTATATATCATATATAAATATAGTGACATCTAAATGGCCACCTTTGAAGGTGTTATATGAGTGTTGAACAATCATCGTTTCGTGAGGCAGAAATTCGCCATCCACGGAAACAGTATGTTCTTTAACCATTAGATGTAGGTGTGTGTAAGTGTAGCTCTAATCCTTCTTATAACAACATACTATTATATTGAAGATATTTTAGTTGTTACAAAAGAAATTAATAAAAAGAGTTTAGGGGGTTGGAGAGGAAAAATAAAACAAAAGGACTCAAGTGAAGACATTACCTTAAAATCGGGTAACTCCCTTTGGTTTGAGCTCAAAGGCTTCCTTGGGAAGACTTCTGCCCAAAGTGAGTCTTCAAGGAGTTATAGAGGGATGTGGAGATACAAAATGGGCAGGGTTTGTCTGAGTCAAAGGCTTTGGAAGTGTGGGTAAAGAGGTAGAGGTGGGGGCCTTTTATAAGAGGATAGGAGGGGCACTCTTGGAAAGTAAAGAAATGTTACTTTATTTTAGAATGAGTTTCGGATTTTAATGGTCCCACATTGATGTGTTTCAAGGATAAGGTGATAAAGGTTCTAAATCCACCCAACCAATAGGTTTTGGACATGTGTAGGGCTTAGATTATACATTATATTTCCATTTTATTTAAATTTTTTATTAATGAGGTAATCGCTGCATCATCATGATGTCATAAATAATTTAATATATTTAATGTCTAAAAATTATAAAAAAAATATCATGATGTAGGAAATCTTTTTATATTTCTAATGACTATTTATAGTCAAAAATATGACTTTTATAACCCCATGTAAAAAATTGTTTTAGTAAAACAACTCATTTTGTGTCATTTTTAATTTTACATTAAATAAAAAGTTATTTATGTCATTTCCCAACCAAAGTGGCTCCATGGGGTCCCCAAGTTGACCCATGGATTTTCTTGGTCGGCCATGACACATCCAATAAGGTTAGGACATGTGTCAATCTCATCTCATATTATTAAAACATTATTTTTACCTTAAACTACACTAATTACCTCTAATCGCGATTAAAAACTTAATAAGTTACTATTCACCAAAAAATTATTTTAATCCCATTGAACCACATTTTACTTCTTAATGAAAACCATGTATGTCGGATTTTTGAAATTCAAAACACAGAGGTGGCAAAGTTTCATTTAAACGAAAAATCAGTTTCTTTAACTACCACTTAGTGGTTTCACTATTCATCAAAAATTGAAGTTTTCCAGAAAAATACCAAAAATTCACCCTAAGCTATATTTGATATTACGAATTCAAAAATGAATTATATTTTACAAAATTCAAAACATATAAGTTTCATTAATTAATTTAATAATTAATTCCCACTGTCAAAACAAATAGTGTGTTTTTAAGAAACAATAAGTATCAAAAGATTGACTCTAGTTTAAGTCCAATTTCAAGATGAAATTAATTCCAATGACCACTATTGGATTAGATGGTAAAAATATATTCTAATTGAAATTTAAAACCAATTCAAAAGATAATCTAATCATATAAATAAATTAGATTAAAAGAGGTTTTGAATTAAAATACAACATTTTTCACTATTCATTAAAAATTGAACTTTTTCGGAAAAATACCAAAAATTTACACAAAGTAAATTTTGATGTCCCGATTATAAAGAAGAATTTTATTTAGTCAAATATAACACATAAAATTGTCAAAAAGTGGATTTAAAAGAGGTTCGCCATCAAAAGGCGGTTAATCGACCTTCTAAAGAGTATTAGAATGTTTACGCTTAAAATTGAATTCATTCACATTTTTTAATCCTCTAACATTTATTGTAAGAAGTAAAAAAATATTTGACAAACATATATAATCATTTTTTAGTTAGTTCTGTTCATTCCCTCCATTACAACGGCTAGGCGTTAACTACCATTTAAAATAATATTATTTTATTATTATAGTGCAACGTAAGATTTCAAAGGAACTCGTTGTTGCGTATTGGGTAATCCATCAAGCAGAGCGTTCCCTTTAAATTAATATTAACATTTTATTCACAAATAGGGATAAATATAAAAATGTCATATTCTTTATTTACCTGGGGTGTTACATATATTGTAGATGTAAAATTCGCATGTGGAGGGTCTTTCTTTATTGAAAGAAAATGCATTGGTTGGATTTGTAAGAAACATGATTGTATATAATTGATTACAAAAAAGGTGGAATATATTTTTTTTACCAAGGCTTGGATATTTTTTATGTGAATGAAATATCAATTAAAATATCTTGGTGAAGTAGTGTGACAATAGATGTTAATTCACTGAGATAAAAAAAAGTTCCATAAACTTGAAAAAAATATGGTACAACACTCTCGCAAAAAACACATTAAGATCCATTACCATTTTATAAAGAAGAATATAGATAAAAATGTTGTTAAACTAGATTTTTTTTGGAAAATGGCATCAAGTTTCTAATATATTTACCAAACTATTGGTTACACTTTTATTCAATAATCATTAATTAGACCTCGAAGTTTAACCAATTTCCTTAAATTAAGGAGGTTTAACAACCCCTCTCCCCATTGCACATAATTCTTTATTTGGATATTATTTTTTATTTTATAAATATATCTATTTTTGGGTGTATGGATATTGTGAAGATACAATCCATTGGGAATTAGAAATAAAAATAAGTCTGGTTAAAGAAATAAATGGATAGTATTATAGGCATTGACTTGTTTTCTTATTTACTACATCAAAAACTATCTCACATAGGATTATAAAATATTTTAATTGATTATTTCTTAGTTTTTAGGTAGATTTAAAGTTTCTAAATGTTTGAACATGATCAAATCAAGCATAATAATACTCTTTTAATTTTATTATCAAAGGTGGAGAATTATTTCGAGAGACTATAGGGGGAAACATAGAGGAACATGTAGAGGATTAACAACGAATATATATATGATCAACAAAAAATATAAAGGGATATAATATTGTAACCACGTGTTATAATGTTGGTTTTATTATTAATAAAGTATATTAAAGTCAATTAGAGGTTGATATATTAAGTGGTGTGAAGTTGTTCAGAAATTAAGTAAGAAGTTTGCTGGAGGAAGCACTCACCACATCGTGGTGAGATTAGTAATGTTGTGTTGGATTAGGAAATAGGGAAGTAGTTTTTTATTTTTTAAGTTATATTAATTTGGAGTGATTTTGATTATGATCGATTAGGCTACCCACATCTTGGGTGTTTCACTAATAAAGGACATGTATATAATATTAACTAAGATGATATATAAGAATCATTCTGGAATAAGTGATCTATGAACCACAAATTATGATATACATTATCAATCATAAAATATGATTGATAATGATCACATCATGGTATAGATTTCCATACCATGGAAGGAAGGCTCACTACAATATGTTTGGAGATCTGGTAGATCTATAGATGATGAGACACCATGAAATCTATTTCACTCATCATTTTGAAGATCATGGGGATTGAAGTTTGGTTTGAAATGTATAGATTATTTGGAAAAAACTAAAGTGGAAGTTGTATAGGGATTATAGAATACTTGTGAAAATTGTGGTATCTAAAATATGTGTTTTGAAGGTTTTTATTATCTATATGTAGGATTTATTTAAATGAGAAACTAAATAATAATTAATACATAGAAGGATCTATTTTAATTATTTAGTTTTCTAGAGTTAATGTGGAAATGGTAAGGTAAGTATGGAGTAAGTCATATTGAATAAAGTTTTGTATAAATAACTAATATGATGTTATAATTAGTGTATCACGCCATGGTTGATCAGATGTTGAGATAGTAATGGGCATTTCGAGTAGTGCACATGTTATGGAGGTTGAAAAATTATAGGCTGGAACTATATTTAGTGATTTGGAACTCCTTTAACCATTTGGAAATTATATAATGAAATTCAACAACATAAATAGATTTCAATGATGAGTATTCACTTGAAAAATAATCTAATATATGGATTTGAAGTAGAGAGATTTAGAATTTAGTTGAGATCTTTATTTTGAATTTAAATTTCAAAATTCACTGGAGATGTTTTAGAATTTTTGGCATAAAAGAATAAAAGAAAAGAAAGAGAGGGGGGGAGAATAGTGAATTTTAAGAATAAGACAAGGTGAGAGAACTAGGAGTGGAACTTATTAAATATATGGTATTATGGAGTGGATTGTGATTGGAGTGAATTCCATTGAACATCAGGCTTGAAAGTGAAGAGTTTTTGTGCATATTAGTGAATATCAAGAAGTAAAGATTAGAGAATCATGGATACCACTCATTATTATTTGGTATCATATCATCAAGTGTTATCTTTGGGAATTTGACTTATGTGTTGTCATTATATTTTTTAACCCTCAAGTAAAGTAGTAATTAGGAGAGAGGAATAGGTCATGGACCTTGGATAAGTAGTGAGCTTATCCTAAAGATTCTAATCACAAACCAGTGGAGTGGTGATTAATTGGAATATTAATACATTGTTGGTGTCTTCTCCTTGGATGTATCCCAATGTAGGTGAACCAAGTAAAAAACTTTGTGTCCATGCATATTTATTTATATATTTGGTTGTTCTTTTTTATGATTATCGTGATAGATTCAAAGTTTCTTTTTTAATGTGAAAAGAAGAATTATTTAAGCTTAAGATAATAATAAATTTAAATTCACCCAGATTCACCCCCACCCCCTTAGGGTTCATATTATGAGACATCAGGTTACAACATTAAATATATATATATATAAATAACTTTTAAATAAAACATATTTTATATCATGATATAAAAATAATAATTTTAATGTATAATAAGTTTATAATTAATCATTTATCATCTATTGTGACATAAAATAATCATATATACATTTTAAAAAGAAATATCTCTTGATTAAATATAAATTCATAACATGAATATTAATAAAACATAAAACTATCATACTATTAAAAATACACAGGTTGTCACAATATGCATGTATGCAAGTATGTATGCATGGATGTGTGTCTGTGTGTGTGTTTGTCTGTATGTGTTTGTGTGTATGATTGTATGTATGTATGTATGTTTATTTGTTTGTTTTCTTGTGTTGTGTGTATAGATGTGTGTGTGTGTGTGTTCTATATATGTATGTATTCATGTCTGTGTGCATACATGTATATATTTATTTATTTATTTATTTATGCTTGTTTTTTTGTACTTTTGTGTATGCATACATGTGTGTGTACATGTGTGTGTGTGTGAATGAATGTGTTTATGTTTTCATGGATGGATGCATGTAGGTATGAATTAATGCATTAATTCATGTGTGTATGCATATATGGATGGATGTATATATGGATTTGTGTATGTATGTTTGTATGTATGTGTGTGTGTGTGTGTGCATGTGTGTGTCTGTGTGAGCGTGTGTGTGTGTGTGTGCATGTGTGTGTTTTTGTGTGTGTTTGTATGTATATCTATATGTATTCATGGATATATGTTTGTATGTATGTCTAGATGTATATATGTATGTATGCATGTGTGTGTGTGTGTGTGTGTGTGCGTGCATGTGTGTGTCTGTGTGTGTGCATGTGTGTGTGTGTGTGTGTGTGTGTAGAATGTCATGTCCTGACCCGATACCACTCATCAGTGTCCCGGATAGAGTTACACGTGACCTTAGGCATGAATCCCCATATGTCAGAGGCTATAAATTGGTGGCGAGGGCCTAAGTTATACATTAGAGAAACTATACCCTCAATATCACAACCATCAATAATGGTAAAATAACCAAACATCATACACAACCGATAGTTAGAGTGTCCATAAACAATAATTCAACATTTTATAAAAAATTTAAAGCAATCATATAAGAATACATCCAACTTATCACCAACTGAGTTGATCATAACAATTGACCATGCCTACTTTATACTATGCATAAAACTAGTTACCTCATGACATAAACCTTAGTTTGTACTCAAAAATGTAGTATAGTTCATTATAAAAAGTCTTGACTACTTCCCACCTTCAAGGTAGAGTCATGTGCCAAGTGTCCAAACATGCCACTCTCAAGGATGGTTTCCCATCACATGACCAAATCAACCCATATCATGGGTGATTTCCCATCAATTTCCCAAACCAATTCCTCTTAGGGGAGGTTTCCCATCAAGTAATCAAACCAACCCCTCTCAGGTGAGGTCTCCCATCAAGTACTCAAACCAAACCCTCTCAGGGGAGGTCACCCATCAAGTACCGAAACTAATCACTCTTACGGGAGTTCCCCTATCACCATCATGAATCTAAAACTACTCACTTAAGGTTGTCTCGACATCTAATCCCTCTCTTAACATACTCATAGTATGGAACACACATACAACAACAATCAAGGAACTCATCCAATCCCACAAGCTCACCGGCTTATCCTTAGGGAACTAGTCACTTGAGACCTAGCCCCATGTCTCTAAATACATATCATCTCCCACATATCCTCACAATACACTCTCCTCAATACCATCTTGGTCATACAAGCATAATTTTTCAAACCTATTGGCATTCCCATCTCACCCATAAGGGTATCCACTAGGGTCCCCAAACCTATATCATTCTCTGCTCACCATAACTGAGTTGTATTCAAAACCTTGAGATTTTTTCCTAGGAAAAGTCTCATCATAACCCTATCCTCAAAATCTCGGTCCTCAACCTCTATGATTTTTCACCACAACTCAGTCCCACTAACCATGGACCGTCCTGAGATAACTCACATCAATCCCCTTGGAATTCCAATTCCAAGTTGTCCAAAAAAATCCCATAACCCACACCTGAGTCTCATATCACATATCTCGTGGGGGGTTTATTATGCCTATCATCTATATAAAACCCTCTACATCATACCATATCTATTTTTAGAGGATTGATTCTGCTCATATCACTTTCTAAATCTCTACTCCTTCTTAAAGAGGTTTTTTATCATCATGTGTGAGACATATGATTATCTCACCCATCACTAATAGTCTTAATCCACTCATACCTTCCCAATTATCCCTATTATGTCCAAATATCATCCCATAATAGAGACTTATATCATTACTCTCATAAACCTAATCAACATCTTCTCCACTTGGATTCATATTCATCAAGATACTCTATTTTCTACAACCATCACTAGAGAACTTACTTTGAACCTATAAGGCTCAAATCCACCCTATTTATTTATCTAGGGAACTATTAGCCCCTATCCCTTATACCCTAATCCATATATTTATATAGGCATCCACAATTATGGATAAACATGCATATTGGTATTATCATAGGGACCAATTACCACAAACATGAAGTTACCAACCTCTCTAAACCCATGAATCCCTTATCTAATTTCTTACCAAGATAAAACAAGCTCTTTATCTCCTATACCAAGCCACAACATCCAAAATAATTAATTATAATAATTAATTATTCAATTTAATTGAAAGAGGTATGATCACCTAAAATCTCACCATGCATTGTCATACCATTGAAACCATATGAAACCCTATGCGTTCATCCTTTAAGAACTTCTTATAGATAAGTCAAACAAAATAATCCTTAAATTAGCTCAATTCTACCATGTCCCAATGGAATCAATGTCAAAACCATTTCATGGATCATCACAAATTAGAGGGATAATGAAGAAGAAGAAAATTTGAAAAAAGAAGAGAGATATCACCATAAATCCACTAAAAATATTCCAAAAACCACCCCATATCAAGGGGGAATCAAAAAATTAAGTGAGGGGAGGATCCATTCGAAATTAATCTCCTTGATGCTCCATTAAACCAAAAATCAATGGATATGGGGTTGACCATAAGAAACCAATTTTACCACTATTTAAAAAAATAGAGAATGGTCTTTTCATGATGTGACTAATAGGGATCATGGTGTGATTTCCTCTTCCAAATTCTATTCATGGTGCAGCCCCTTGGGTCATGAAGTAACACACTTCCCTTATCCGGAAATAAAGGCCTCATGACCTACCCCTCATGGAATTACCCCTTTGGTCATGGAATAGCACATAACCCTCAGGAAAAACCAAAAAATCAAGGTTCCTCCATAGTATGCACTTATACCTCAATAGTGTGTCCATCACCTCGTGATATAAAAACCCCCAATGTGAACCTCGCCACAATTTTACCCCTCTAACCATAGCATGACAATCCTTTCTTATAGAAAATCACAAAGGTAAAATATAAGGGTTATCAAACCCATTTTTAAGATCCATTACCACAACATGAATCCCTTCACTATGGTGTAATGCCTATTCATAAGGTCTTTCACCCTATAAACAAGGGCCATTCATTAGAGTAAAACCCCAAAAAATCCACAATGGGGTACCCACTATTCATGGTGTGACTGGAAGCCTTCACACCATAGTGCCTCCCTAGTCATGATGTGATCCCTAACCCAACCCCTCATCATGACATGACATCTACCCACTACAGCATGATGATCCATCTACAACAAAATCAAACTATAAAGACACTTATACCTACTTTTACATCCACTAGAGCACTTGAAACACCTCTCAAGACTCTAAACACATCTAAAAACATATTTTATAGATTTCTTAACCCTCATAATCTTGATTTGAGTCCTAATTCTCAAAACACCTCTACTATGGGAACAAAATTTAAAGTTACCTCTGAATTTCATAACTTTTAATGACATGGTTCATTAAAAAATCCCCACTATAAGGATTATCATCCCAAAGAATCACCTAGGGGTGTCTCTTAATTTACAATACATCGATTAGAATTTGATACTACTTCTCATTCCTGAATCCGAACTGAATTGGTTGTTCTTACACTAAAAAATTATAAACACTAAGCCCAAATTCACTACCTTTTCCCAAATATTCTCAGTTAAATACTCAAGACACATCAACCATAATTTTAACAATTATATTGATGAATTTTCCACCTCACTACATTTGGTTTCAAGAAATAAAACACTGGTCAGTCCTCCTTTAGTCGACCTATCCTGAAAACACTAAGCCTCACATACTACACATCACTAAATATCCTCACCCAATCATGATTCCACAACTCCTAGAGCCATCACATAATCTCAAAAACATCGACACCAAATTTTTAACCTAACACTTGGTGTAATTCCATAGTTGGATCCTTGACCAACCAAATCCATTATCGTACTCCACCCATGGGCACTGATGTATCTCTAATCTAACTCACTCTAATATCATGCCTAATTTATCTTGTGTATAAAGCCAATATCTATAATTTCCCACCCTGACTCACTAGAAAACTAGTTTCTAGACTAGTTCTACATAATACCTCAATTGTACCTTCATGTATGCCAAAGGCTGCTGACTAGAAGTAGGGGTGTAAGATGGTATAGTAGGGAGATTATACCAACTATATTAGATCATAAAAATAATAAATAAATAATGAAACATAATTCATGGAAATAAATAATTAGAGTATTCATAATTAATAACATCTAGTAACATTACATGGAATACAGTAAAGTATGTAACAACAATTCTAGAACATACAACAACCTGTCCACTGGGCTGGTAATAGATACATGCTAGAATAAAAGAATAAAACAAAATAAGACTCAACTGCATCACTGATATGAACCTCATCCAGTCTCCTGATACCATCCAAGATATCCTTTTTATCTATTATATCTCATCCTATATCCCGACCTATTCCTATAATAAACATGTAATAGTTGATCGGGTACCTAGGTGAAATGGTGGCCCAAGCTGGGTGTGAGTAAAACTCAGTAGGCCACCACCAATGGTGTCTAAACAAACTCGGTCTGAGTATATAGTGTATGCAATGAGTTATATACAGGGATATTAATTTAATAAAATTAATACTCCATATAAAATAAACCAGTTAACCCTTAAGTTATAGGTTGACACTCAAAGTCAACCAAACCTACTTCAGCACGATGCTAGATATCTTTGATCATGTCGCAGAACCATGCCAACCATGCTATAACCCTCCTAGGATATAGCTAATTAATCATCATATAATAAACAAAAAGAGACTTATAATAATTACATAACAATTGGGTGTAATCCCTTTATATAACTATTTCATCACTTCTAGGAACAATCCCTTTAAATAAGAATTTTATCATGTCTGGATACAAGCCCTTTATATAATTATTTCAGAAAAACTAGGCCAAGCACTTTATATAATCATTTATGCATGTATGGACAAAATAAATTTATTTATTCATTTAAGTAGGTTCAATCCAAGCCCTTTATATAAGGATTTCAATATAAATGGGTCAATCCCTAAAATAATCTCACCCCAAGGAATCTAGTGATTGTAAAACTTACCCTTAGGTAGTTTATAACCATGAACCTTTCCCTCAAGCATCGCATATAGTGCTATCAAGCACCCATCACAAGTATATATCATATTAGTAAATAATCTCAAAAAAATATATAATAACCATCCTTCATGCATTAATCATAGTATATTCAATCCAAGTCAAGATAGCAAACAAAACACATAGCTAAACATCAAGAATATATATCATATCATCATAATCCATAATGGTTAATTCATCCAATAATAATTAATCTTATCCAATCACATTTTTTTTTATCAACTTATCCAAAATCCATTAACTTTAAAATTAAATTATTTTATTCTAAGTGATTAAATCTTATGAAAACACCAAAATTCCATATTATTCCAAATTACCACTTTTAAACCATGTTAATAATTATCAAACCAATCATCACAATTACGAAGTTTGGAAAAATTTCATGTGAAGACAAGTTCCAAATTTATAAACCAAACTAATTCACATGGTAAAAAAATATAACTAATATCCATTAATTAAAGGGGTATAGGTTTATTCCCTCCATGATCTAACTTATTATCGAGGTTTGGAACACCCCTTGAGTGATTTCTAGTCCAAGTCTCAAATCCAATAGACCCAACGGGGTCAGAGGGAGGTTTAATAAAATATTACACAAACCTAAAATGGAGATAACTCTAATATAATCTTGTTATAACATAATTTCTCACATTTCCCAAGTCCAATTGACCCTTACTTAAATGCCACAAGTTCTTATCTCATGCTCGAGCATCCAAATTAATTAATTATAACTATATTATAATTAATTAAATTAAAATGGGGAATCTTTCACCAAAAGTGGAGGAGAAAACATGATGAAATACTTACCAAACCATGTTTACTAGATAGAATAATGACCATACACTCTTGTAAGGTCCAACATGTTCATTTGACACTAAATTGGATAAATCCCTATCATGCGGCAACACAATAATAACCAATTTAATATAATTAAATTATAAACCTAGGAAATATCAAAACAACGACGCAAATTTAATGTATTTACCTTAAATGGTGTTTATTCCATAACATGGGATACCCCTTTTCCAATAAAATCCAATATATGATCATCCTCAGAAAAATCCATCAAGATCTAGTGGATTCTCCATCCGATTTCTAAATCAGAATCAATTCATGACCAATTGATAAAGGATATTTATAGGATAATTGGAATATTAAATGGATCAAAAATTCTAATACTCTCTAATTAGAATCCATATAAAATTATGGTTCTTCAATCACTAAAGAAACAAGGTTAAAAGGGCTCCTAGAATCCAAGATCTTCCCATGCATCATTTCTCCGCATAACTAAGGGGATCAATTTTAGAGGGTTTTCAAAATAATAATATCACTTTAAAACTCCCTAATAACATACAAGGAAGGTTCTTGAGATTAAAAAAGGTTTCATGTCTTGTAAAATTTGAGCCAAATCCTTTCTGGGCCATGCTCACATCTATCATGGCATGAAAGGGAGTTTCACACTGTGACTTTTTAGGTTGAGCTCCCATAGGCCTTTTTCACATCCTTTACTCTTGAGCTATACCATGAAAATTATTCATGTCGTGAAGGATATTCATGATGTGAATAGCCTCCTGGGGCTATTTACAATAGCCTGTCTTGTTTGTTTCTATTCTAGTATTCTCCTAAACCACTATAACATCCACTGAAACATTAACTGTGTCCAAAAACATCGTTTATGGATATTAAAACCATCAGAACCATGTTCTAATTCTTGGATTTCAAAAATAACTATACAACAATGGATAAATTCATATTCTCTCATGAAATCTCAACTCATAAAAATGTGGTTTCTTAAAATCTCCCCACTATAAAACTTCTCATCCATAAGAAGCCTCATTGGGCATTTACCAAAAAAACCTAACCTACATAGGTTGTAAAACCATGATCAAATCACTATTTTCTACCCCAAAACACTAAAATATATTCCATTTCATGCCTCTTGAAACATGGTGCATTGCTCATCGAAAATCAAGCCACCACTCACAATCATCATTAAACTATTATACGATGCTTCCAGAAGCGTGTCTATTCTATAACATCATTGTTTCATCATCCATGTCACTTGAAGATTCATGGTTCACCCCACCATAGAAAACAACTTTATGGGACTATTTTCATCCATATGAATTCCCCACCATCAAGGTATCATATCAAAACACAACCCTCACGGTCCAATGACCTACTTGACATAGTTTCCATCTCACCATGCCCGAACATGGACAAAACACCTACCAGAGATGGTTACATCTTCTATATCCATTTATAATATAAACATATGAGTATTAATTGCCTAGAAATAGGGTCTGCATACATAGACCTCTCTTTAAAAGTTCTCATATAAACTAAATAATACTTCCATCATACCTGGAACGATGTTCTTAAGCCATGGTACCAACTTCCTAAGCTTTTCCAAGTTTTTTTCCCCAAAAATCTCCTTCATCACTTTTAATTGCATGTTTCACCCCCTAAAACATATCATAAAGTATTTAATCACAATTTTAACTCCCTAAAACCTATCACAAAATAGGTATTCACCCCTTGAAGCAAGAAATGAAACTAGTTCACCCCTGAACCAATTCACAAAATAGGGTCACCCTGTGAATTACTTTCTGACCACACCGGAACATTTTGAGCCTGATGAAAATTCACTAACTCCATACAATGTCTCATGAAAATTCCAAATCTTGTGTTTTCATGGGACTAGATAAATTATAATTTAAAACTTTTTGTTTCTCAATTCCACCACGATCTTCCAATAGTCGATTCAACCAAGAAAAAGGTCCTTCTCACACAAGGATCATCCACTAATAGCCTATGATGGTCTCCCCGCCATAAAAAATTCCATACACTACTCCATGATCATAACCCCCAAGGAGTCCCTTTATCCAACCTAAAATACATTTAGGTAACTAGGAATATATCTTAATTCCTCTTAGCATACTCAAGTCGGTGTAAGGATATTGGTAATGATCATCTCTATATTAGGAGTACACAAAGATGTCATCGATGATTACCATCACAACCCTTCCATTTCTGATGTCACCTAATTTTTCAAGGACATTTCAAACTCATTCAAGAGTCATGGGACTCCCTACCCACAAGCGTCTCACTAACATATGGATTCCATGATTCAAGCGAGGCTCGTTGGCCAAAACTCACTAACGCTTCATGACTCTCTTCCAAGAAGTCGTGAACGATAGTCTGTTGTGGTACTACTTCCACTTAACTACTCGGGTTCATCAACCAAAACCCAAATGATTTACAATGTATGTTTAACTGATCCATCACACTAATCCAAAACCATCAATCCCACTATAATTGGTGCACATCTCCTTGATTTCATTGAAAAAAATAGGCGCTTACTCCTGAGCCACCTATTCACACATCCAAAAAGAAATTTCACATCCCCAATGTGTGCTAACCATTTTAATATCATCATAAATTTTTGGATAACACACATTCCAGAAACCATTCACTTAACCTAACTCAAAATCCCATGAGTCATACATATTTGGAATTATTATCAATTCTCATTCAAGTAGTTGATCAGGCCACCTAGTCCACCAGACTCAACACACCAGAATCTCCCTTGAAACTCCACTTCAAAACAAGCACATACCTCATTCCATGACTACTCACATGACCACATACCTCAAAATTTCATTATTGAATCATAGTTTCTTATCCTTAGATGATGGCATGTCAAGACCATCCATATTCTTGGCCATCCCCAAACACCTCTCCATTCACAATAATCCACCCGCACTTTGATTATGTTTCCCAAGTGTGTTCATTCCACAAGAATTAATGACCACATGTTCCTATACTCAAGAAAACTCTTTGATTCCTATAACACCAGTACGCAAGGTTATCATCACCAAAATCCCCTGATCACTTCCTTTTCATTGGTTTCTCAAGCCAAAACATCAACAACAATGGGGTAACCCATGTAATGGGTCACCATCAAACAAAAAAAATTGACCCACTAGGGTCCAAGCCAAAGATAAAGGCCAATAGGTATCTCAAATAGACCTAATGGTCATGTATCAAGAAAACCAATAGGCCTAACTACCTAGTATATATTTCATCCTCTATAATGTTCATAACTCATAGGGCCTAAAGCACGCTCCCATCCCAACATCACATGACATCAATATGTTAAGAAATCTCTCTCCAGGGTCTCACATGAGAAAGGTGTCATAATCCAAAACATATTCCCACAACTGGGGAACCCATCCTCTCTGAGTATCTATAAATCATACTTCTACCTAGAATATTAGTCCACATAATAGAACCAAAATAAAAAAAACACCCATGAGGGGTCCAATGCCTCAACCCTGTGTGCCATACTGACCCATCGGGTCACTACACCTCTCGTGCACAAGGATTGAATCATCATCCTCCTCATCAAGTATCTCACCATAGATCCACATAACCTTCCATCAGAAATAATCTATATACAATTCAACCCTAGAAGAGTAGAATTCCACCAAGTAATGACACACAAAAACACCTTATAATAATTTGTAAACACTTTAAGAAATTGTGCCTCTATCATTAGTTAAATCACACACTAATAAGAATTTATTTCATGTTAATCCTATGTTCCTGATATGGTTCATGAGAATCCTCTTGCCTATGTAGTAAAAGAATAAAAATCAACTCATTAGTCTCTTTTCAATGCTCTAAGATCCAGATATCATCCTAAATCAAAACATCCAAAACACATGTGAATAACTCACGGTTAAAATTAAATACAACCATAACAATGAAATTAAAATAGAAATCCCATCCCTGGTAACCTGGACTTCCTATCAGTACAGGTGTTCATGGTGCACCAGCCCAGCATCCATCATAGACTCCGACACATTTCTAGATCTCTAGTCTACCAGATCTCAAAATTTTAAGACAAAAGAAAAGAAATGCCTAGATACCACTTTTTAATGTCCTGTCCCAGCTTTATATAAGACTAGTGGTTAGTCTAGTTCACTAAAAGACCTTAGGCATGCCTCCCCATATGCTGGAGGTTTTTGAATAATAGTGGGGGTTTAAGATGGTACATTCGAGAGACTATATCCCCTCTATCAGAGTGAAAAGGTAATAAATAAATAATGAAACACCATCCATGGAAATAAATAATTATAGTACATATAATTAAAAATATATAGTAACATTACATTGAATGTGGTAAATTCCTAAATAGGAATGTTATAACATACAAAAAACCACCCACTGAGACGGTCATAGATACATGATAGAATAAAATAATGAAACAAAATAAGGATTGACTACATCACCAAGATGAACCTCATCCAATATCTTGATACCATTTAAGCTATCCTATCGGACCATATTATCTCAGGCTCCAACCTGACCTATGCATGTAATAAACATTAAAGAGCTTCTTAGGTACCTAGATTTAATGGCGACCCGAGAAGGTTGTACGTAAAACTCAATAAGCCACCACCAATGGTGTCTAAACAAACTCGTTATAAGTATATAGTGCATGTAATAAGGGATATACAAGGACATTAATTTAATAAAATTAATACTACACATAAAACAAACCTTTTGACCCTCAAGTTAAAGGTTTACACCTAAGATCATCCATACCTACTTCGGTATGATATCAGATATCAATAATCATGTCATGGAACCATTCCAACCATGGTCATAACCCTCCCAAGGTATGGTTAATCAATCATCATAGTGAACCAGACATATCCATATAATTATTACATCACAACCAGGTGAAACCCCTTTATATAATCATTTCAAAATGTCCATGAAAGATACCTTTATATAAGCATTTCATCATGTCTAAGCACAATCCCTTTATATAATCATTTCAATATAATCATGTTAGGCCCTTTATATAAGAATTTTAGCATGTCCGGGATAATCCCTTTATATAATAATTATAGAATGTCTAGGCCAAGCCCATTATATAATAATTTTATTATAACCGGGCCAATCCCTATAATAATCTATCGCTCAAGAATCCATTGAATATTCAACTTACCCTCAGGTAGTTCATAACCATTCACCTTTACCTTAGACATCACATGTAGTGCTCTAAAGAACCCATCAAAAGTATATGTCATATCAATAAATAATCTCAAACAAACATATAACAATAAACCCTCAGGCATAAATCATAGTAGAGTCAATCCAATAAAATATAGAAAACAAAACATATAGATAAAAATCAAATATATCTATCATATGATCATAAGCTATAATGGTTAATTCATCCAATTACCATTAATCTTACCTAATCACATTTCATTTATCAATTTATCCAAAAGACATTATATTTCCAATTAACCAATTTTATTCAAGGTAATTAAATATCAAGAGAACACAAAAATTACATAAAATTCCAAATTACCACTTTTAAACAATATTAATAATTCTCAAACCAATCATCACAATTAATAACTTAGAAAAAATTCCATGTCAAGCCAAGTTCTCAATTTAAAAACCAAACCAATTCAAACTGTAAAGAAAAATATAACTAATATCAATTTTTTCAAGATTCCCAAGGTTTATTCTACCTAGGATACAACTTTCTTTTAATTTTTGGCACACCCCTTGTGTTTCCACTAGTCCAAGTCTCAAATCCAATAGACCTAATGAGATTCAAGGGAGGTTTAATAAAATAATTTTTCATTTAAGCAGTGGGTTGCTAATTTCATTAGGTCTCACCATGGTCTTCCAGTGTAATCTCACATGTGGTATATACTATAAAAAAATTAAATAGACCAAAGTGAGTTTTTATAGACTACCTACCTCAAATGGAGACAACTCTAATCCAAGCTAGGTCCAATGGTATTCCTCATATTTCCCAATTCCAATTGACCCTTCCATAAACACCAAAGGCTCTTGTCTCATGCCCAAGCATCCAAATTAATTAATTATAACTATATTATAATTAATTAAATTAAAATGAGGAACATTGAATTCAATGGATAAGGAAAAAAAGCTGAAATACTTACCAAACCATGTCTCCTAGTCAGAATAATGACCAACCACCCTTGGAAGGTACAACATGATCATCTGACACCAAAATAGGAAAAACCCTACCGTTTAACAAAATAACAACAAACAATTTAATATAATTAAATTTTAAACTAATAAAATGGAAAAAATGATGCTCTTTTAATAAATCTCCCATCAATGACGTGCATTCCACAACATGGGATACCCCCTTACCAGAATCCATTTTTTTGTATTTTCAAATGACACTTTTAAAGGCTAAGTGTGAACCCTAACAACTTCACCCAATACAAACCATTAAAATGAAAGAAAAAATAGATAAATACTACAAGAAATTCCCCTCCCCAGTGATTACATAATTATGTCAAGACTCCACCAATGCATGACCACTCGGCTAGCTGTCCCGTGTAGGGTTGTATGGGTCTGGTACCGATGGAAAAATCCATACCCTCTCATTCATCCAAATCTGAATGGCCAAGATCTGTATAATTCTTCCTGTTTTGGAACCTCATCTGGAGTGGATCCTTGTAGATTTCCAAGAAGCTTTCATATTCCAAAATCACAAAATCACAAAAACCCAAACATGCAGATGCAAACCATGAAGAACCATGCCCAAACAGGCTTAAATTTTAAACTTCAAAGTCAAAAGAATCATTATTTTTGTCCTCGAATGCAACAACCTCATCAAAACCTTCAAGCCGTCAAAGAACATCACTGGGATCCAATATAGACATAGCCGCCAATATGTCGGCATTCCCTTTCCCTCACATCCCAAAAGCACCAAGAAGACCACCACTCGGATCTTCCACAGAGATAATTGTAGAATCTTAAAGCAATAGAAAAGGAATGTGTGGCCAAAGCCCTCAATAGAGCTCATCTCCACAACCCCCAAAAAAGTTCAAATTTAAAATAACAAATCACAAGGAGAGTTCCGCAACATAACATGCCTCTTGGAACACCTTACCGCTCACACAATCACATCCCAAAACCTCTTTGGAAACCATCTCATCCAACAGACCTGAAAAGGAGCAATGGACCTATAATCCAGAGTAGTGTAAGAGTGGAAAAGACCTCAAAAGTGAGTCATAATGAAGCCTCAAATACACCAATAGATTCTAGGATCTAGCCAAAACTCCAATTGTTCACCATCAAACAAAAACACACAAAGAATATCAGCAACATCACTGACAAATCAACACATGGCCACGCTTGGAAATCAACTGAATATACCATGCAAAGAAAATAAGGGGATATGGTAAAGAAGGTTCAAAGGTAGACACACAATGGCCGATGTTATGAAACTGCCATTGACGATCACGGTGAGCCCACTCTGAGCCTCACTATACCGCTTCCTAGCCTACAACATCATTGTCTACCATCACCACAAGTCGTCGTCGCCGGACCCCAATCCCTACCCCTTCCTTCACCGCCAGATCTAAAATAACCTTTTACTTCATCACCTGGAAGAACCCCTCTGCCACCACAACAAGATATGAATCCATTCTGAAAATCCTCACTGCTAATTGTAGTTGAAAACAGTCATTAACTGATACCTGAACTGAACTATTCTTTACACCACTTATGGTCTCCGCAAATCCCAAACCCACCACAAGATTCAATGGATTTTCCATTTGATTTATCAATTGGAATAAATACATGACCTATTGATGAAGGATATTCTGAGTAAAATTTAACGAATTTATGGATTTAAATGGCTAGGAATCTCCAAGAGGAATCCATCACAATCGAAAAGGATTCAATCGGTAGAGAAATAAGGTCCCTTATGTCGCTTCTCCACATAATGGATTCAAAGGGGGTCAATTTTGGAGGGTTTAAAAAATAATCATGTCACTTAAAAATTTCCAAATATCATCCATGTAGGATTAATGACATGAAAACATGTTTCAAATCTTGTAAAATTCAAGACAAATAATTTATTGGGTCATGTCCACATGTGTCACAGCGTGAAAGGGAGCTTCCCAGCATGACTTTTCAGACTGAGCCCTAGAGGCCTTTTTTTTACATCTTGTACTCCATGGATAGACCCCATGAAAATTATTCACATCATGAATGATATTCACAATGAGAGGTACTCCTGAGGTTGTTTCTATCTACTTGTCTTGTTCGTTTCTCAACTAATGTTCACCCAAAACCCTAGGACTTTCACCAAAACATTAATCACATCCAAAAACACCATTTATGGACATTAAAACCCTTAGAACCACATTCCAGTTTCTGTATATCAAAATAACCCATCCACAAACCAAGAAATTAAAATTCCCCCGAGAAATATAACTCATAAAAATGAAGGTTCTTATGATATCCAAACTGCATCTAACATTATTTGAATATTAATATATTATTTATCAAGGAAACAAAGAAAATTGGAACTATATGAACACTAGAATTCTGATTTTATCTTGATAATACATGAACGAGTCTCACCACTTCCATGAACCTTTAGACATGAGGTACATACATCTGTAATTAATAATATACTCCTCATGATAGGATTATCCTTATCATCACCCTTCTAACCCATATGATTGATCTTCAACATTAGCATCTGGTCTACTATGAATGAAATGACTTAACATGAACACCCCACTCAAACACAATCATCAACATGAAATACCAATCATTTCCTATTTTTAACTTACCAGGAATTTCATCTTAATGCCCACCAAAATTCATCACAATAAGGGTCACAGCCACCTATTGAAAATGGTGTGTTTCCAACCATATGGATTCCCTTATACTACTCCCTAATTACTGACCTAAATAAGTCCCAATATCACACATGTGTTTCCTTTAATGATCCACACTTCCCATCCCTAAAAACACATATCAAGGACCAATATTAAATTGACCATACCATGTTACTTTGATCCATCTCTAATATTACCTCTTACTATAGAGGAAACACATCTAATTCTCACTAAAACCATGGTCTACCGTGCTTGTAGCATCTCATTGAATCCATTAGTCCTCAACCTATACATGAACTTTTATACCAATCCATGAACCATATAGGCACCCAACATAACATGTCTATATTCACCTTTAAATACTAATAATTTTCCTTAAAAATACATTCCTACCTTCACTCTCCTATCCTAAGGTAGAGTGAACCTCTAAGAACCCTCTCACTCATTCCTTTCCACCATTCATATCGATCTCATCCAATATCAATGGGTGTATGCTTCTATTTCATCTGATTGCACAAACACAATCACACTCCCATGAGTTGCATCCTATAAAACCGATGATCATACTTTGTGTTGTATTTTTTTCAATAAGTCAGGAAGTGATGAAACACTTGATGTCAATATGAATTGAAGAATAATATTAACTTATAAGTATATTTTGGTGTTCCTAATCTTATTGGTGTGTGAATATTGAAGTTCCCAATCATTTATGTGTATGATTTATATGATTATTTAAGTGTAATCAAGTATCTTATAAGTTAATATATTACTACAAAATAAACTTCTTAGAGATTCCTTTATAATTGGAAAATAAATATTTGAAGTAGTTAAAGATTTTAATAATTTCCCACCATTAAAAGTTCAAAAGTCAGATATTATATTTTGGATAAAGGAAATTTAAGTATGATAACTGATGAATTGGTCAATGGGTTTAAAGAACATATGCTAATGTGTTGCACATTGTTTAACAAAACACAATAAGGTGAAATACCATGAAAATATTTATTTTTTCATGAAGAGTATTTGAATAATATTATGTTGAGAAGTAAAGATATTTAAGTGGTTTGTCATTTATGGTGAAATTATATTATATACTTAGAATTAATCCAAGTATTTTATGATGGGACTTAATTAAAAATGGGTTATATATAAGCCAACCAAGGAACATATCAACCACATATGGGACCTAGGTGGTTAACCATGTGGTAGTTAGTCAACCAAGCCATACCATAGTAGTGAGTGAGGATGCATAGCACCCATAGGGAGTAAATGGAGGTTTTAGAGCCACCGCATAAGTGGATGGAATGGTGGTGTGTTCATGGTGTGTGTGGTGTGATTCTAGGAGTGGACCCTAGGATACTATCATCTACCAAGTCAATGGAATGGAGAGTAATATAAAGAATCACAATACCAAAGTGAAAAGTGATGTGAGAAGGGGGAACACATGTACTATTCCTCTATTAAAAAACTTATTCATATAAGCAGAGTTGTTCAATTGCATGAATCTCAACTATCATATGGATCTTATGAATTGAATATTTGAAGGGTCACCAACTATGTGGGTAATGGAAGGCCTGGTATACCCTTATGTGAGTTGTGATCAACCATTATATGTGTGACTTGTTCATGTGAAGAAGATCTTGTGAGTCAATCTAGCTTTCATAAAGTAAAACTATAGGTCATGTGAACATATTTAGTTACGTGAAGAAGATTAAGGAACCCATAAAAAACCATAGTAACACAAATTTTAAGGCCTCTTGTGTGAATTTTTCACATGAGAAAGAAGAATAAACTCATGTTCCTTACTTTTCTTTTGTGAAGAAGAAGGAGATACCTGCAAAGCATTCTATATTTCATGAAGAAGGAGAGATACTGAATATAAAAACCTACTATACAGAGGTAGTGATCTTTCATGTTTCACTACATGAAGTAAAGTGAGTCATATCATACACTATAAATTGAATTTTTCATGCATGTTAATAACAACATGATAGTGCATGCATGAACCATAAACAAAAATATATTGATAATAAAAGGAAGGAATAGTGTTCACATGGAGTTTTGGTGGTTATCCTTTACACGAACCAAATACATGAATAAGATGATTTGAGACATATCACATAAAATAATAAATAATAATATCTTTTATGTGATAAGGTTAACAAACTTGAAAATATCATGCAACACATGCATAAAAAAATTGAGATATTTGAATTGAGAATCTGACGATGAAATTTAATATCTTGTGTTATTCTTCAAAGATAAAATTCATAATAATAATTTTTGATCAATTTTATATATGCATATTATCATTTGGGTTGGAGAATAACTTTGATATTTCCATTCTACAACATCTTTTTATTATTATGACTAAAGAAGAAGAAGAGAAAGCCTACTATATTCTTTCATTTATGAGACATCCCTTTTTATTTCTATGAAATAGAGTAATCCTTTTGATTAATATATTTCAAAAAAGTTTATTATAGAAATTGGAGTCCAAATAATAAGACTTTTTCTACACTATTGATCACTTTAGGTTGGACAAGATGATATCTTGTAATCTTGTGCCTCAAATTTTAAGTTTCCATTGTACTTGGTTAGTGCAAGGAGGATGGGTCCAAGGTCATCCCCTTTCTTGTGATTTATTTGATAATAAAAAGGAAGTTGTGTGCAAGTGGGATAATAACCATTGTACACCAAGGATGTAGTCATCCATATTGGAGGCAAACCTCAATGACAAATCCTAGTATTATTTATTCTTTATTGTTTTATGTAGATGCTTGCTAATTACAGGTGGAGAAAATAATATAACCACATAATGAATAATTATAAGAGGTATTAAAAGGGATAAAAGTTTTAAAGTGGTAAAAATTCATCCTTCACTGATTCACCCCCTCTCATTGTGGTCATCCTAATGTGATCCTAACAATTAGTATCATGGGGATTGGTCACACCTCTATTTGGATTCCCTAATTTAAATCTTTTTGAATATTTTATTTCTCTTCTCAATTCAAAATAGATTGTAAAATTGGATGAGTTTTATCTACTACAGATAATAACTTTATCTTATCCAAGACCTTGAAGAATATAAAAAATAAATAATTGAGAAATATTAAGAAGGTATCCCTCTTGTGCAAAAATTATGATGAATCAATTCCCCAATGTATTATTTCTAAGTAATACAATTCATGAATTGGATTTAAATATCTAGTAGTTTATTCTACTACTAAAAAAATGGACATTAGTTATTCCTCATATGATACTGAAGAGGTATCATATATGTTTTTCCAAGATTTTCCAAAAAAAGAACTCATCACAAATGGTGAAGATCATTCCCCAGATAATAATTATCGTATATATTTGAGGAAGACCTTGAAAGATAATATCACTCATCTTAAATAAGAATCTAATAAGAGAGAGAGTGCACTAGCATAGTGGGTGATGACACGTGTGGATCTCATCGAATAATGTAATTGCAAAAGTGTAAGAATCGTTAATCTTGAAGAATAATGCTCTAGAGTTGAGGAGGATTGGTTTAAAGAAATTAAGAATAAAGATGAATCCATTGAGAGTCTTGAAGAAATTTTCTATGCATTAGAGGAATAATATAAGGCTATCATTGATGTAAATATTTCTCAACTTGAAATCAATGTAAACAAGATCAAGGAGCTTGACTCCTTGCTACAAAAGAAACATAAAATACATGATAAGGAAGTTATAAATATCAATAAAGAGTATAAATATAGTCTAAATTAAATGGAGGATGAGAAATTCATCCTAAATATGAAATTTCAAGAACTTGGAGTCAAGTTGAAAAATATTGAAAATGTTTAAGATGATTCTTCACAATAAGATGAAAGAATATATATTACCACAAGAGTTGGAGCCACACAAACTTATAAGGAGGAATATTATCCTAAAATTACTCTATCAAGTATAAATAATAGATTTAGATCACCCAATGGCTAGTCTTAATAATTCTCTAAGAAGAAGCTACCATCCACTTCAAATAATGTTATTAGTGTTAATCATGATTTTATGAAAATTGTAGGTTAAAAATAAAAACCAGTGCATAAGTTGATAAATAAGGGAAATAAAGATTTCTCAACTACATTTTTAGTGAAGGAAAAAAAGTTTAAAAGGCAATTTTCCCCTAAATAATCCCAAAATATGAATAAAAATAAATAAAAAATAGCAAGCAAGTCATCTAGGCCATACTGTTACTCAAAATAAAAGATCAAGATTTGTTGGCTATTATTGGTGTTCTTATAGATTTAGGGAAATGGAATGTGATTGTTAGTATAATATATCAGTATCTAAAAATTAAAAAAATCCTATATAAAGGGAAAGAAAAGTAGTGATAAAGTAAGTTACATAGAATAAATGAAAGATTCTTATTATTATAACTAGAATTTAAAGTTTGAAGAATATATTTGGTATTTGAAATGGAAGCGATCACAATGAAGTGGTATGCAAGTAAAAATCATTCAATAGTTCCGCTAATAATTTAGGAGCAAATACCACAGAATATAGAGACTATAGATAATCCTACCTTGGGAAAGAATCAAGATAAAACCTTTATAAATAAAATTACTAAGAGGTTTAAAAAAAAGGAAGGTAAGTCAACCTTGGGTGAAAAATAGAAGAAGACTGATGATCCATGAAAAACCAAGAAGAAAATAAAGGGTTTTACAATATTCTTCTTTTGTGGAAGAATTAGTCACACCATGGGTCACTATAAGTAGGCCATGGATATTACAGTGTAAGGAAGCAAGCTCAATCAATAAAAGGAGAGACTGATATAAGAGAAAATTAAAAGGATTGAAGTGGTAATGAGAACACCTAAGAATCTATGTAGATATACCAAGAATTATATGCATATTACAAATAATATACTGGTAATTTTACCAACTTATGCTTGAAGAACAAAGAAAATGCAAGAAGGATCAGAGAAAAAAAATCCAAAGGAAAAAATAATATTCTACATGAATAAATTTATTTTTATGATAGATTGTCAACAATTGATAGAAAAAGAATCTCAGAAGTACTATATAGAAGGTGAAAAACGTTTTTATATATCTATTATGAGTGTTTTCTTATAACACTAGATCAATAATAAATACTAAAAAAATCATGAATCACCTGGTAATGAATGTTACTTGATGACTATTGTAAATATAAAGATTCCACAGAAATAAATTATTTAAAGGAATGATTTAATAATTCCTAAAACATCAAAGAAATCCATAAAAGTTGGCATAAAGAGTTCTCCCTCACATGGAGAAAAAAATAGAGTCTCATGGTTGAAAACCAACTATCAGATTTTTTTTCTTTCATTGAAAAGAAAAAGAGATCCACGTTATTCCCATGTACTTTGTGATTGTTCATCACTTTCAAGTAATTGAAGGTGATTCACATATTCAAGGGGTGAACTGAGTTGAATAAGTTATATTTAAATATCTTAAATATGGAATATTCATCCCAATATTTATCTAAGTAACCATCCTAGTTTTATTTATATTTTATTTATCTTAAATATTATTTTGTTGCAAAAGTTCAAAGATCATCCCGGAGGAAGATAATCAAGATACCATAGTTGATCAACAAATTTGAAGTCACCATCATGGATGTGATCACAATAATTGGTATTCATATAAATTATCATTTAAAAGAATAACTAATGACAAGATCCATCTTGATGAAGTGAAACTGGATATGATATATTGAGATAGATTATCCAAAGAAGTTTCTAGATAATTTTAATTTAGTTAAAGTTATTATCTCTGGAAGGTACTTGTTTGTGAACTCATTGATGAGGTATATTGAAACACTCTCTTGTCCTTATTCATAGAAAATGAAATGAATTCTAGAATTAAGGTTTAGAAATTAAATGAATCAATGAAATAATAAAATCTTGAATAAGTTCTAGAAATAATTTTATAAACATTATCGGCCTATTATAATTGAATGTTTTTAATATTTGTGTTGAGATGAGTGTAGGAGTTTAAGGTTTAATGTGTCTTGATAATTTTCATTACAATTTTTATTAAAAAAATTCCACTTGTGTTGTATCACTTGGTATTAACCAATTACTATCAACCTGGAAACAATTGAACAATCTCTGAGGAAAGAAAAAAGTTTTTTATACCAGTTCGTATCATATTCTGAATTGAGAATATATAGAATTAATGTATAAATTATACCCTCTTGTTTTCTACACCAGGTTGGCCTAAGTAGACTTAGAGTAGAATAATTTATGGTGTATTTATTAAGAAATAAATGATTTTATCCTCTCTCTGGTACATTACATTTGTTATTAATAAAGGGGTAGAAGAAGATAAAAACAGAGAGAAGAAATTAAGATAACATATTGAAATCCTATTTTATACAATTGTATTGAAAAAAATACAAAGGGGGATATTAGTTATCCTACTTTAATTTTTATTAATTTTCAATAATTTGGTAAGTTCTGAAGCACTTGATGTCAATATGAATTTAATAAGAAGACTAGCTTGGAAGTATGTTTTGGTGTTCACAAGCTTTGTAATGTGTGAATATTGAATTTCACAAGAATTTATGTGCATTGATTTATATGAGGATTTAACTGTCATCAAGAATTTTATAATTTCATGTAACATCCTTATTTTTTAAAAAGGAAACTCTATGTTCAATAGCATACATGATATACCACATCGAGTTTAAACGAACAACTAAATATTATTATTTAAATGTTATTATTATAACATATCCATTAAAATGGTGGGTATGAATAGGATTAAATAAATTATGAAAATATGGTTTACATATTTATATATAATGAATTATTTAGTGACCAATTAATTATAAATGAAAATAAACCCCTTTTTGAAAATAAAAGGAAATTTTTTTCAGAAAAACTATTTAAATGTGAAAAAGTGTGTTTTATATAAATAAAATAAAAAAACCACTATTGTTATATTATATTAATTAAATATTTATATAATATATTCAATATAAATTTTTACATTCATCCTATGTCTTTTCTAAACACGATATAAAAATAAATCTAATTTTATGCAAAAAAAACATTAATTTAATAAAGGTAGTTTTACACCATTTTAATGGTGAACTTATTTTAAAAATAAATTTTGAAACTTTTATAAATTTTATTTGACAAACTAAACATCATTTTTGGAAGTCTAATTTCTAAATTATCTAAGGATGAATTTTTGGTATGTTTGATTTTTTGATGAATAGTTAAAAATACTACATTTTAATTGAAAATAACCTTTCATCTAAATAATTTATAATATTAAATTATATTTAAAATTGGTTTAAAAGTAAAATTATATCATTTATACATATATTAATCCAATTTAGTTCATTTTAATCTTTTTTATATTTAATTTATATAAAAAAACTTTGTAAGCTTTTGAACACTTTCACTTTAGAACCCCACTTTCTCACATCATTTATGAGATTAATTTTAAATTAATTTTATACACTTATGTGTTTTGTATTTTAAATAATGGATTCAATATTTGGAATTATAATGTCCAAATTTATTAAATAGGTTACTTTTATTTTTAGACAGTATGAATAGTAAAGTTTGTAATTTTTATTACCACATTTAATGGTAAATCGGGTGATTAAAGGTAAAAATAATTATGATAAGGATTATAAACATTCCATAACACTTGTTATAATTTTATTATATGAGTGATTGTGGACATAAATCATACTTGGTATGAATTTATGACCTCTTGGAGCCACCTGTAAGACTTTAATCCCCTTATAGTATTTTATTTTAAGGAAAATTAAACTAATCACACTAATGTTTTTAATAAGTATAACATTTTTAATATGTGGCCACAAAAAATATATGTCACGACCTGTCCCCCAGGAATCGTTCCATGACTACACCAAGCCCACCTTCCATAGGCCAGGGGCTGGCGACTAGCAAGGGAAAGGCGTATCCCTAAAACGGGAAGGCATTGCCTTTAAACCTGTACAAACTCACAGACTAAAACGCAACAAGAGGCAACCACATAGACTAGAATGCAACAAAAGCAACTGTGAAGTAAACTGTTGTAGTAAAGGGTGACAAAATTAAAGGGGGCCAGAATACAAGCCCAACAGAAAAAAGTACAAAACAACTGAAAAGTGAAAAATGGCTGAAAAGTGAAAGGCAGCTCCTAGATCGTCCACCACGGATCCTACCTGAAGGGTAGGTACATCTCACAACCTGTAGTCCCTACGTCACATCACGCCAAAAGGTCCAGCTCCAAGAACCGCCAAGTCCTAGCTCCCTCAGCCTCAATCAATGTTGTATGTCGTCTTCACCAGACACAACAAGGTGTGGGCAAAGCCCGTGCAGGGGTGAGTATAATGATACTAAGTAGGGACCCTGAGACCCTCATAGGTCTCCTAGAGTTCCACAAAGGAAAAACCACAAAGCATGAAGCAAAAGTACACAACACAAGTCAGCTCACACCAAGTATCACTTTAGGTCAAGGACAGAAGGGTTATCACATCATCGAACTCCTCGGCTGCTGGAAAACTCTTCCTCTATCGAGTACAGTGGGCATGTCGGGTCGCATAGAGCCGCTCCCCACTAACCTTGAATTGATGTGGTACCCATCCTTGATGAGTACCGTGGGAATTTCGGGTCACACAGAGCCTCTTCCCACCGTGGGCATGTCGGGTCACACAGAGTCGCTTCCCACCATAGCCTAACTGAGGTACTCCTCCTATTGAGTACCGTGGGTTTTCCGGGTCACACAGAGTCCTTCCCCGGCGTGGGCCTACTAGGACACACATAGCCACTTCCCACTGGGCTAATCGTCAATTAGTCTTCAAGTCTCAGCCAACCACAGGGTTCCATATATAGTCTGCTTGGGAGAACCGTTCCTCAAGACAATCACCGCATTTTTATATCCATGGAAGTCACCAAAAAGTATTCCAAAAGATCTGTCTCCTCAAGAGAGTCCCAAATCCGCAAAAGGCTCGTCAATCTGATGCACAGTTTGCGAGATATGGGAGTTTTAGTGTCGAGGGCCCGGTTGGATTTGTATTCAATCCAACACGTCTATGCCACAACTTTCTCCAAAACTTATGTGGAGTGTCTTAAAAAGGACTGCCTCATCCTAAGGGTCCCGACGCCATAGACGGTTCACCAAACGGACATCCGGTTTAGAAGTTAGGGCCCGTCTTGTGTAACAAGACGGTACTGGATCCTGTTTTGGTTCGCCTCAGTCGGACCGGCCTGACCCGATTTGGTATGGGCTGACCCGGATCGAATTGGGTTGACCTGGCCTGACTCGGGTCTGACCTGATCTGGGTCAACTCGGCCTGTTGGTCCCGGCCCGGCCCGGCTGGGCCGCGGGTCAGGCCACTGGGCCACGGGTCGGCCCGTTGGTTTGTGGGTCAACCTACTGGGCGGTGGGTCAGTCTGCTGGCCCGACCCGGTGGTGCCACCCACCTAGAGGCACGGGCCGCCAGAGACACCCCGTACACGGTGCGTTCGGGTAGGGCTAACGTGGAACGGATCCACATCAGTAGGTCAACCCGCGGGGGTTGACCCAACGCGGTGCCACGTGGTGCCACGGGTCCTCCGTGTCGTGGCCGACGGGTCATGGCCTTACCGTTGGGCGCGCCGCTGGCACGCGCCCCGTCCTCCGGTCTCCGGTCGATCCAGCGGACCTTTTCTCCTATCGCGGCCAATGCAGGTCACAGCCTTATTTCCATGTGGGCGTGCCTCTGGGGGCGCTCCCCACCTCTGCTCTGTCGGCTCCATCATGGTCGGCTGGCATACAAGCCGACCTCTCCTCCGATTGTCGCGGCTGACGAACCGTGGCCCTCCTTGTTCATTAGCAGTGCATGACGGCGCACTGTGCCTCCTCCACGGTTGGTCAGTGTCGGCCGCTCTGATGACCGTCACACCTTTGTGTCACGGCCTCCTCTTGCGGTGTGCATCGATGCGCTATCCCCCACGTAGCTGGTCGGTGTCGTCGCGTTGTCGGTCTTCCATGGAGGCACAAGGATATAAAAAATATAGTGGAGGGTTCTAGCCGGGTTCATTAGTCATGCACCCTCCGCATTAGCTCGTAACACGATAGGGGTTAAGGGTTTGATAACAATTGAATTAAACAACAAGATAAACCCCAAAATATTCCTGCAACAACCTACCACAAAGATGAATGAATTGTGGGTCAACTCGTTAGTCGTTTGACCCAAGTTCTTCCTGTTATTCCGAGAACGGGGAAGAGGAAAATAATTTAGAAATAATAAATTAATAAACCCCTACCTTGAACCATTGGTGAGCGCTCGTGATTGAGGAAGTCTCGTGTTCTTCATTCCTGCAACAGGTTCCCAACGACGCCGCTCGTGCATCGTCCTCCGGTTCATGGTTCGGTGTTACTCGTCACCTTCCACTAGGATTGGCTCTATCTTATAAGGGTCAAGCATTACAGTGTTTCTTCAGCACTTTGTTGCTTGGCGAAGCTCTGCCGATACCCCTCCTCAAGCTCCATATATATAGGAGAGGGGGAGGGTAAGTAACGAAATGGGGAATTAAGGGGGGCTCGTAAATTAGGAACCTTCCTAATTCCACAATGATGTAGTTACTTAGGATTGGCGGGTCAAGCCATTTATTGGCTTAACACATCGTTGGCCCCACCCTTTGATTGTCCGTAGGAGGATATGAAATAAAATATTAAAATTATTTTATTTCATTTTTTTAAAAAATTCACAAAACTTAACTTTTTTTTCGGACCTACTGCAGTCAAAGTAAATCCTCCCTTAAGAGAATATTGGAACTTAGAATTCAACAGTGCCCTTGGATTTTTAATGTGAGCAATGGTTTAAAAGTTAGAAAATGTCGCTCACACCTTTAGTGAACTTACCTTAAAAAAAGTTCAATAAATTAATTACGTTCACCCTTGACCCACGCCAGTCGAGGTTAGGCTTTGCCTAAGGATAACACGCCCCAACGAACTCAACTTTACTCTCATATTTCCAATCTGAGTTACTGTTTAGAAGTTACGGATTTTACATTAAAATAATTGTCACTTAATTATTTTATTTACGACCAATAGCTAACTTTCACTGGTGGCTTGCGCCGGCCAAAGTTAGTATTTTCCTAAAGAAAGAATACCCTCATGAGTTCACCGATGGTATCAGATTTTTAATTTGAGTCACCATTCATGAATTATAAGAATTTGAAAAATAAAATAACTTTATTTAATTATTTTATTTACAGTTATTCCATTTTTGGGTTTTCTCACAGGAGGCATACACCGACTAAACTTAAGTCGTGCCTAGGGTAAACCCGCCATCCTAAATGCAACGGTTCCCTTGGATTTCCAATTTGGGAAACCATTTAAGAGTTATTACACTTTTTCAGGAAAACTTCTTATGCCCGCTAATTAAAGCTTAACAAAACTTCGACGGATCATTTTGGGCACTCCGGGCCTCAGAATCACGCACTTTTAGATTTTTCGGTCTCAAAATAATTCCATATAATTAAAATAAATAGACAAAAATTCATGGACATTAAATTCTACCCACCTTAGGGATTTTCATCCCCAAAAGCCACAACAAAGACTAAGGAAACAAATAGGGGTACTGAGCATGAATCTGAGCCTCCCACTCCCATGTGCTCTCTTGGAGGTTCTCATACTTCCAACATACGCGCACTAGAGGTATCGATCTCCCACAAAGGACTCACTCCTATCGATCCTCAATCTCTACTAGAAACTCAGTAAATGTCGCCCCATCGTCTAATTCCAGCTCGCCATGGTCGATGACGTGAGATGGGTTGTGCACGTATCTCCTCAGTTGGGATACGTGGAAGATGTCATGCACCTTATCCAACTGCGGTGGAAGTTCCAAGTGGTATGCCACCTTGAATATCCTTTGCAGTATCATAAATTTCCCGATAAACCTCGGTGATAACTTTCCACATCGGCCAAATCATCATAGTTCCCATCGAGGAGAGGCTCGCAAGAAAACGTGGCCCCCCTCCTAGAACTCCAAAGGTCTCCATATTCTATCAGCATATGACTTATGTATACTCTTTTCATTATTCATCCACTCCTGGATGACCTACACCTTATCAGTGGTAGCCCATACCAACTCTGGACCCATAAGTGTTGACTCCCCTGGGTTTTTCCAGCATAGAGTTGATCTGCAGGGTTGACCGTACAAGGCCCCGAATGGCGCCATACCGATGGTGGAGTGATAAATTTTTATCTAAGTGAACTCCACCAAGGAAAAGTGATCCTCTAAACTATGGCCAAATTCTAGGATTCATGCATGAATCATATCCTAAATCTTCTAAATGGTCTGCTCCGTCTGACCATCTATCTGAGGATGAAAGGTGGTGCTCAAATGCAGCTATGTCCCGAACGCCTCCTGCAATCCCTTCCACAATCGGGATTTGAAACATGTGTCACATTCAAAGAAAATTGTTGATGGCACCCCATGAAGTGGCACAATCTCCTATACATAGAGGCATCCCAAGCCCTCTACTTATCCCTTCTCTCGGATAGGTAGGAAGTGGGCCGACTTGGTGAGTCAGTCAACGACCACCCAAATGGAATCATGTCCCCTGGACGTACATGGAATTACTTTCACAAAGTCCATGTAGATATCATCCCACTTCCACTCCATCACCTCTAGTGGCTGAGCTAAGCCTGTTGGAACCTGATGCTCAGACTTCTCTTGCTGACAAGTGAAGCTTCGTGATACAAACCCTGCCACTGCTTCCTTCATCCCTGGCCACCAGTACTGACGTAGGAGGTCCTGGTACATCTTCGACACTCCAGGATATACCGTTAAAGGGGATTTATGGATCTCCCTCAACACCTCCTCCTGAAGCATCATTGGTAATATAGTGCATCCTATGTAGAGGATGACATGCTCCCCACCTTCAGAAAATCCTTCAGGGGACCATCCTAAGGATATCTAAGCACGTCGGGACTTTCAGTCAACATCCCCAAGCTGTGCCTTCCAAATTCACTGAAGAATTGGGGAAGTGACATCCATAGATTGTAGGTAAGCTTCTCCATCTTTATCCACAAATGATATCTGTAACATGATTAGATTCTATGATGCCTCACTCAGCAGCTATAGACCAGACCTTCTGTTGAGTGCATCTTCTACCATGTTCCCCTTCCTAGGAGTATAGACTATCTCAAAGTCATAGTCCTGTAGGAACTCTAGCCATCGTCATTGTCTTAGCTCTTGAAATCTCTGCTGAGACTTCTCCATCCACAGGAAAGGATCCTGCTTCTTCGTCAAATCTGACAAGGGTGTCTCTACCCTGGAGAAGTCTGGTTCAAAAATCTGGCAGTACCCAGCCAAAGCTGAAGTCCTTCTCCCTTCGAGAAGGTAATCCTGGAAACATCTTTTGAAAATATTTCCCTACACTCTACCACTCCTGTTGGGAACTGAAAACTCAAAACTCCTACTGCCATGAGGGTAAGGTTGGTCGACTCAAGAGTGATCGGAAACACCCTCATTATCATGAGTTTATCATGTGCTGCCTGGGTTTCCTTTTTCACCGACAAAGGAAAATCTCATTCCAACGTTGCAGGTAAACCACAACCTTTTTGCCTAATACAGTCAATCTGAGTAAAAAATGTGGATGTCTAGTCCATACCCAAACTAATGTAGTAAGGCCTCGACACTACCACCAAGAGGTTCCAACTGTAAATCTCGCCTCAAGGGTCAGATCGCACCATTGGAGTAAGTGTGATTATTGATTCTCCTCCCAAAAGTATCTCCAAACGTGAGGGTCAAGTCAACAGTTTATCCAGAAACTCTAGGTTTTGGACAAGATTCATGGAAGAAATGAATGATTGGTACCTTTTTCTATTAACACAGAATCTAGTAGTAGACATAGACCATACCTCAAATCATTCCTAGAGCCCTTGGGTCGCACTTCTTGACCGCATGCAGCTACTCCCTTTCCCTGTCCTCCAGCTCCCTAAGCCTGGTGGGGACCACATAGGGGGGTGGTTGTAGAATGTCGAAATGTACACCACCTCATGCTACTCTACTAGCTCCAATTCCATGTCTAAAGCCCTGTAGATTCGTTTGTCCCTATCAGATCCTCTTCCCGAAACATTTTACACGCCCAGGTCTCTGAGACTAGCACCAGTTTCATACCTTCCCACTGCTAACATTCACTGGTTGTATCCGCTCATCCAAAGAACATTCAAACACAAAGGTTCTCTCTAACACCCTAACATAAGTAAGAATTCATAAAGGAATAGTGTTGCCTCGGATGTCCTTAAACACACATCGCTCGTAGGTCCGAGCCCTGAAGAACTGATCGTATCGTATTCATTGAGTACCAGGAATGGTCTGTACGCCTCAATGAATACTCAGCTACTGACATGTCGTCCTACCGAAGTTGTAGAAGCTCTAGGGAACTCTCATCCCTTATCTCTTTAAGGAAAGATACCCCCTTCCTTGAGGAAGGTTCTCAAGATTGTCCATAGAAAAGCCACCTCTTTTCAAGATCAGGGTAACCTAAACCCTGTCATCATCCTGCTGAGCCATGTAGAAGGATATCTACTAGGACCACCATCTGATCAAATGATGCCCTGGCTAGGCAGAAACTCGACCACATCCTCAAGACAGTCCTTAGCCGCCTGTGAGTTGGGATCACCTTAGAACCTGAGGGGTATCTAATGCTGAAACACGTGTAAGGCACTAAGCCAACATGTGTCCTCTACTTATACCACCGATTGTAACTGCTGACCAACGGGCAGTGATATAGAAAGCACACTACCCAAAGGTAACATCTCAGGAAACGGTCCACGTACCGAAGCCTCATCACTATACGGACCATCCTCATGGTCACTCACTAGAAAAGACTAACAGCTAAGATCACCATCTACTCTAGTGGTGTCTCAACTAGGTGGAAAACTCTAGCCATAGCCTCCAGCCAGTCCTCAGCTGCCTGGGAATCTATCTCACCTCGAAAACTCATAGGCCTCTACCACTGGAACTCATGCAACATGCTCATTCGGTGTGCATCATCTGCCAGTGTGGCCAGTGGTAAATACTTCCCAATGGGTGGTGGTGCTGCTGGTACACCACCTGAAGGTGCCAACACAGCAAGAAGGCCCTGCATCGGAGCCTCGCCGCTCGGTGGGCCGTCATCGGGTACTCTCTTGGGAATCCTAGCTAGCTATCTATGCGGTGGCATCTTGATAAAGAAAAAGTGCACCACAGTCATTAAGTAATACCTGGTGAGCTTACTCAAAGAAATCAAAAGGAAAAAATTTCAAAAAACACACGCAATCAGTGTTTTCATGTACTAAGTCAGAAATCATAATTCAGGGTCCTGGTGTATGGATACGTCAGTCGCCGCACCAACACTGGACTCCCTGAACTAAAAACCACACTCATAACACTTAACACTATTGCTACATATAAAAGGTCAGATTCATAGTTATTCGGTAGAACCGGACTCCTCTGATACCACTTTGTCACGACCCGTCCCCCGGGGCCCGTTCTGTGACTACCCCAAGCCCGCATTCCATAGGCTAGGGTTGGAAACTAGCACCTGAAAGGTGTGTCCCTAAAATAGGAGATCATTGACTTTAAACCTGTAAAAACTCATAGAGTAAAATTCAACAAGAGTCAACCACAAAGATTAGAATAAAACAAAAACAACTATAAAGTAAACTACTGTAGTAAAGGATGTTGAAAGTAAAGGGGGCTGAAATACAAGCCCAATAGGAAAAAGTACAAAACAACTGAAAAGTGAAAAACATCTGAAAAGTGAAAGGCATCTCCTGGATCATCCACCACGGATTCTACTTGAAGGGTAGGTACATCTCACGACTTTTAGTCCCTACGTCACATCATTCCAAAAGGTCAATCTCTAAGCACCGCCCAATCCTAGCTCCCTCAGCCTAAATCAATGTTGTACATCGTCTACACAAAACACAACAAGGTATGGCTGAATCCCATGAAGGGGTGAGTATAATGATACTCAGTAGGGACCTAAAGACCCCCATAGGTCTCCTAGAGTTCCACAATGTAAAAACCACAAAGCATGAAGCAAAAGTACACAAAACAAGTCATCTCACACCAGGTATCATTTTAGGTCAGGGATAGAAGGGTTATCACATCATCGAACTCCTCAGCTGCTGGAGAACTCCTCCTCTATAGAGTACAGTGGGTCTGCTGAGTCACATAGAGCCGCTTCCCAATAACCTTGAACTGTTGTGGTACCCATCCCTAATGGGTATTGTGGGCATGTCGGGTCACATAGAGTTGCTTCCCACCGTGGGCATGTCGGGTCACATAGAGCTGCTTCCCACATTGGTTGAACTGAGGTACTCCTCCTATCGAGTATCATGCCTCTTCCGAGTCACACAGAGTTTCTCCCCACCGTGGGCCCGTGGGGTTACACAGAGCCGCTACCCACTGGGCTAATCGTCAAGCAGTCTTCAGGTCTCAGCCAACTGCATGGTTCCATACATAGTCTGCTTGGGAGAACTGCTCCTCAAGACACTCACCGCATCTTTATATCCATGGAAGTCACCACAAATTATGCCAAAAGATATGTATCCTCAAGAGATTCCCAAAGCCACAAACGACTCGTCAATCATATGCACGGTTTGCGAGATACGGGCGTTTTAGTGCTGAGGGCCCGGTTGGATTTGTATTCGATCCAACCCGAATGTGCCCCAAATTTCTCCAAAACTTAGGTGGAGTGTCTCAAAAAGGACTGCCTTGTCCTAAGGGTCTCGACACTATATATGGTTCATCAAATGGATGTCCGGTTTAGAAGTTAGGGCATGTTTTGTGTAACAAGATGGTACTGGGTTCGGGTCAGGTCCGCCTCGGTCGGACCGGCCCGACCCAGTTCGGCATGGACCGACCCGGATCGAACTGGGTCGACCCAGTCCAACTCAGTTCTGACCCGACATGGGTCAACCAAGCCCGTTGGGCCCATCCCAGCCCGACTGGGTCGCTGGTCAGGCCGCTGGGCCATGGGTCGGTCCGCAGGTTGGCCCGTAGGGCGGCGGGTCGATCCGCTAGGCCGACCTAGAGGTGTCACCCACCTGGCGGTGCGGGCTGCCAGAGACACCCGGATGCAGTGCATCCAGGTATGGCTGATGTGGCGTAGATCCACGTCAGCAGGTCAACCCGTGGGGGTTGACCCAACGCGGCCTTATCATCGGGCACACCGCTGGTGCGTGCCCCATCCACTGGCAGTCGGTTGAGCTGGAAGCCCTTTTCCTTCGCTACGGCCAACGCAGGTCGTGGCCTTGTTGCATCATGGGCGTGTCACCAGGGGCACACCCTACCTCCACTCTGTCGGCTCCATCGCGGCCGGAAGGCATTTCGGACGACCTCTCCTTCGGTCATCGTGGCTAACAAGCCGAGGCCCTCCTTGTTCATCGGCGGTGCGTAACGGCGCGTCATGCCTCCTCCGCGGTTTGCCAGTGTCGGTCGCTCTGATGACCATCGCGGATTTGTGTCATGGCCTCCTCTTGTGGTGTGCGTCGATACACTATCCACCACGTAGTCGGTCAGTTTCATCGTGTTGTCGGTCTTCCATGGAGGCACATGGATATAACAAATATAGCAGAGGGTTCGAGTCAGTTTCTTTAGGCCCACGCCCTCCACGTTGGCTCATAACACAAGGGTCGTTAAGGGTTTAATAACAATTGAATTAAACAACAAGATAAACCCCACAAGATTCCCAAAACAACCTCCTGCAAGACAAATGAATTGCGGGTCAACCCGTTAGTCGGTTAACCCACGTTCTTTGTGTTATTTCAAGAACGAGGAAGAGGAAAATCATTTAGAAAGTGTGAAGGAATAAACCCCCTACCTTGAACCGTTGGTGAGGGATCACGATTGAGGAAGTATCGTGTTCTTCATTCCCGCAACAAGTTCCCAATGACGTCGCTCGTACGTCTTCCTCCAATTCGTCATTCGGTGTCACCTGTCACCTTCCAATGGGATCAGCTCCATCTTCTAAGGGTCCAATGTCACGGTTCTCCTTCAGCACTTCTTTGCTTGGCAAAGCTGTGCCGATACCCCTCCCCAAGCTCCATATATGTATGAGAGGTGGAGGGTAAGTAACGACATAGGGGATTGATGGGGGATCAAAAATTATAAACCTTCCTAATTCCCAAATGATGTCGTTACTTAGGATTGGCGAGTCAATCCATTTATTGGCATGACACATCGTTGGCCCCATCCTTTGATTGTCTGTTGGAGGATATGAAATAAAATAATAAAATTATTTCATTTTATTTATTTTAAAAAGTCACAAAACATAAATTTTTCTCCAGACCTACTGCGGTCAAAATAAATTCTCCCTTAATTGAATCTCTGCGCTTCAGATTCAACGGTACCCTCGGTTTTTTAATCTGAGCAATGGTTTAAAAGTTAAAAAATGATGCTCACGCGTTTACTGAACGTACCATAAAAAGTTCAATAAATTAATTACATTCACCCTCGACCCACGTTGGCCGAGGTTATGTTGCGCCTAAGGATAACACGCCCCAACGAACTTAACAGTACTCCTGAATTTCCAATCCGAGTTACCGTTTAGAAGTTATGGATTTTACATTAAAATAATTGTCACTTAATTATTTTATTTACGGCCAAAAACTAATTTTCACTGGTGGCCCGCGCCAGCCAAAGTTAGTACCTATATAAAGAAATCATACCCTCACAAGTTCATCGGTAGTCTCAGATTTTTAATCTGAGTCACCGTTCATGAATTATAATCATTTGAAAAATAAAATGACTTTATTTAATTATTTTATTTATAGTTATGCCATTTTCGGGTTTTCTCACAGGAGGCCTGCACCGACTAAACTTAAGTCGCGCCTAGGGTAAACACACCATCCTAAACACAACGATGCCCTCAGATTTCCTATCTGGGAAACCATTTAATATTTATTCCAATTTTTCAGGAAAACTGCTTGCACGTGCTAGTTAAAACATAACAAAACTTCGACGGATCATTCTGGGCACTCCGGGCCTCGGAATCACAAGCCGTCAGATTTCACGATCTCAAAATAATTCCATATAACTAAAAAAATTATATGGAAATTCCGGGACATTATAATATATGTTCAACCATAAATATTATGTTGAAATATAAAATATTTATATTCATCATGGAAATTTATTTTTAATTTTTAGTGAATAAATAATCTCCTTAAATACTTTCACAACAACGATGTAGTAATTATTTTACTAATGGAAATATCAAATAAATGATATTAAAAACATTAAAATAAATATAATTTGAGATAATTAATGTCATAAAAAATTATATATGAAAATTATATTTTATGAATTTAATAAATTATTTTTTTCTAATTATAAGAGTTATCTTGATATTTTTAAAAGTCAAAGTAATGAGTAGTGTCAAAATTTACATTAATGATATTTCAAAATAAATAATATTTTATTAAATGATATAAAATTCATAAAAATATTAAATTAGTTCAAATTATTTGGATAAGGTTTAAAATTACATCCATGATCCATTTATGGTTTTTTTCATTTTATAGTAACTATGCTGACCCTCAAAGAGTAAAAATGCATGTTGTCACGGTAAGAATTAAAAGAGTTAAATAAGGGTTAAAACCAAAAGATAAGGGTATAAATATAGTTAAAACTTATCTAATTTTTATTATATGAGGTTATTTAGACCCATAGTAAGCTTATATTATAAATATATCAGTTTCAAGACATTTATAATATAAAGTTAATTTATATTAATTTAATATTTTGAGAAATTCCAAGAGTGCCCCCCCCCCTCTTATAAAAGGGCACCTATTATCTTTTATTTACACTTAAAAACAATTTTTTTAGAAAATATATGCCCAAATAACTTCCTAGAATCCCTCTACATATTATAGAGGAATTATTTTATACATAAAAGCAACCTTAATGGTCTTAATGTGTTAAGTAATGAAGGATTTCTGAATATGAGTTCTCATTTTTAATTAAATGTTTCTATTTTGTTTATTCTTCCACATCCCTAAAAACATATTCAACTATGATAAAATAATAAATAAATTATAAATAATATAATTAGATATTATTATTTTTGTTTAATGACCCATATTCATAGCATTTTCCATCAAATGGGAAAAGAATTCATCATCCGTTTGTACGGCGGACTACCACCACGCGAACTAATGTAATTTTTTTTCTCTCACCATCTCTCAAGACTAGTTATAATGATGGAATTAAAACTTATATATGATATTAATGGAATAATTATTATTATTAAAATATAATATATCATTTATTTCATTATCTTTTCATGTATAGAAAAATGATAGCGTTGTTCGGGCATACAAGTGAATTGTTACCTCCACGAAGCGATGTGATTCGTTATTCATTACCAAATCACATGGATGATATATATAAATATATTTAAATAATTAATATGATATTATTATATTAATAACATTATGAAAATATACAATTATACTTTACTTCTTTCCATAATGATCATTGAAAAATAAAAATGTTACTCATGCGTACGTACGACCAATCGTCTCCATGATTGTAACATACTTAATTTTTCATAACCATATTTAATATATGGATGTAAAATTATAATTCATGAATAATTATTATTATTATTTCATTAATATTTTTCTTTATATTATGGAATAATGACCAATTTGACTAGATATATCAAACCAATGTTATTTTGGACTCAAGTGATGAGTATTGTCAAAAAGTCTGACATGGACATAAATAATTAATTAATTTTTATAACATGTTAATAATTTTTATAAAATGAATAGTAAAGTTTAAAATTTTTATCAATATAGTAAATAATTAACCTAATTTTATTATTTAGGAAGATAAATAATGTACGTGACGATTCAGACTCAAGGTAAGGGAGTCTTAAAGTAAAAAACCTCAATTTAAATATTGTGAAGATTTATTTTATAAATCCTTCCTTTTAATGTATATGTTTTTAAAATTATTTTTATGAATATATTTATTTGTACATTAATTTTTTTAAAAAAATTAATTTTATAATTTCTCACAAATTTTCTCAAAAAGGAATCATTTAAAGGTTTTATGTAAAGGAATTTCTTTTAAAAATACTCTTTTAAAGTTCCTTTTTTGGCTCCTTTTACAAAGGTAAAAAAGAAATGTTTTTTAAATATATATGGTAGAATGAAATTTTCCACTTTAATGAAGCTTTAATAATTTAATGTTTCCTTTATAAGTTTTCAGTGTTCTTTTCAAATAAAATGGTTTCATTATTGTCTGTGTGGTTTTTAGATTTTAAAAGTGATTTTTATAATAAATGGTTATTTTGATATTTGAAAGTGTTTTAAACATGGTACTTGAGCATTAATATGAAACAGGTGAGCCTGATATAGCTTTTACAAAGGGTCCATCCCCATTATATCTCACAGGTGAGCACGATATAGCTTATATTAAGGGTTGAACCACATTATAGCTCACTGGTAAGCCCGATATAGCTTATAAAAAGGGTTGATCCCCATTATACCTCACGGGTGAGCCCGATATAGCTTATACAAATGGTTGGGGCCCATTATACCTTATGAGTGAGCCCGATATAGCTTATACGAAGGTTTATCCCCATTATAGATCTTAAATTCATTGGGTAGTGATTATATTAGAAGTTGGCCATGTGTTTATTCCAATTAAAAAGGTTTTAGAAGGGTTTTATTATTATGATGGTCTAAGTTACCAAAAAAGGGTTTTAAATTTCTTGCTATGGTTTTTAAATTATTTCTTTGATAAAAATGTGTTTTTTATTGTGAAAATGTTTTATTTCATACACTCAAAGAACATTGAAGTTAAAGGTAAACATTATATGAGTTTTCATGTTTTTCACTGGACTAATGGTTTTCCTTCTTTTTATATACCTTACTGAAATTTTTATGATCATCCTAAGTTTTAAAATGTTTTTCATAGTTCTTAAATATTGTTAAGGAAAAATAAGATGTCGTGATGAAAGTATTGAAAATGTGACATGATAAGAAATCAAGTTTCAGGTTAAAAAATGGTTAGTATATTTCCTTATGTTATTAGTCCAAGTATTAAAATAATTCCTTAACTCTATGGAAAGGATCTTAAAACAAACAAACAAAACATTATATGTTTTCTTTTCATGATGATAAATCAATGGCCTTTTAACCCATCACGAATTTATGGTTTTGTGATGCTTAACTTTATAATGACCATATTCTCTATAACTCTACATAAAAAATTAATAGACATTTTTCTCTTCCATGTCCATGTTTTCCTACATGGAATTATAATATGTGTTATCTTAGGTGACCCTCATACTTTCTTTTCTCTCTTATCAAGTGAAAGTTTTATTAACCTTTTTATGATGTGATATTTTAGTAAAAGTATTTTGAATATTCGAACCCTAGTTACCATACCCGAGTTCAAATTGTGGGTATGCAATTTATTAAAGTGTACATAATGTAATATCCCAAGTTTTTTAGAAGGAAACACTATGTTCAATAGCATACATGATATGCCATATTGAGCTTAAACAAACAACTAAATATTATTATTTAACTGTCACCATTATAACCTAGTTTCTAGAATTGAGAGTACGAATAGGATTAACTGAATTATTAAAATATTTTTTATACATTTATATATATAAATAATTATTTGGTGACTAATTAATTATAAATTAAAATAAAACCCTTTTTGAAAATAAAAGGAAATCCTTTTCTGAAAAACTATTTAATGTGCACAATATGTTTTATAGCAATAAAATAAACAATCTATCTTTTTGGGTTATTTTAATTATATATATATATATATTAATTCTAATCTTTAACATTCATCCGATGTGTTTTCTACACATGATATAAAAATAAATCCAATTTTACTCATAAAAAGTTGTATTTTTTATAAAGGCGGTTTTGTCGCCTTTCAATGACGCACATATTTTTAAAATAAGTTTAAAAAATTTTATGAATTATATTTGAAAAAATAAAATTCATTTTTTTATTTGGTATTTCAAAATTATGTTAGGGTGAATTTTTTCTAAGTTTTATTTTTTGATGAATAGTGAAAAATATTGCATTTGAATTGAAAACTGACTTTTCATATAAATAATTTATAATGTTAAATTATATTTTATATTAGTTTTAAATTATTATGAGATAAATTATAAATCAATTAATCCAATTTGGGTCATTATAATATTTTTTTATATTTAATCTATATATAAAAAATTATTAAATTTTTGAACATTTTCACTTTAAAAACCTGTTTTCTCACCCCATTTACATGATTAATTTTAAATTGATTTTAGCCAATTATGTGTTTTGATTTTTGAGAAATAGATTTCATATTTTTAATCATAAGGTAAAAATTTAGTAAATAGGTCCCTTTTATTTTTGTATAATATGAATAGTGAATTTAGTAATTTTTTTACCATGGTTAAGGGTAAATCGGGTAATTAAGGGTAAAAAATTATGATAAGGATTAGAAAATTACTATATCACTTGTAATGATTTTATTTTATGAGTTATTATCGACCAAAATCATCCTTGGTCCAAATTTATGACCTCTTGGAGCCACTTGGATGACTTTAATCCCCTTGTAGTATTTTATTTTAAGAAAAGTTAAACTTGTCACACTACTATTTTTAATAAGCATAACATTTTTAATATGTAGAAATACAAAATATATCTTTGACCATAAATATTATTTTGAAATATAAAATATTTATCTTCATCATGGAAATTTATTTTTAATTTTTAGTGAAGAAATAATTATCTTAAATTCTTATACAACAATGATGTAGTAATTATTTTACTAATAAAAATATAAAATAAATGATATTCAAAATATTAAAATAAAAATAATTTGAGCTAATTGATGTCATAAAATAATTGTATATATTAATTTTAAATGTTATGAATTTAATAAATTATTTTTTTTCTAATTATAATAGTTATCTTGATATTTTTAAAAATCAAAGTAATGAATAGTATTAGAATTGACATTAATGATATTTTAAAATAAATAATATTTCATTAAATGATATAAAATTTCTAAAAATATTAAATTAAAAAAAATATTTTGATAAGGTTGAAAATGTAATGCATTATCCATTTATGGTTATTTTTTATTTTATAGTAACTATATTATCCCTCAAAGAGTAAAAATTCATATTGTCACGGTGAGAATTAAAAGCGTTAACTAAGGGTTAAAACCAAATGATAAGGGTATAAATATAGTCAAAACTTATATAATTTTTATTTTATGAGGTTATTTAGACCAATTATAATATTATATTTGAAATAAATTAGTTTTTATTCATTTTTAATAGAAAATTATTTTATATTAATTTAATATTTTGAGAAATTCCAAGAGTGCCCTTCCCCTCTCTTATAAAAGGGCACATATGCTTCTCTTTTCTTCACACGTTAAAACCATTTTTGTTCAACCAATATCTGACCAAATACCTTCATATAATCCCTATACACATTATAGAGGCCTTATTTTAGGAATAACACCATCCTTAGTGGTCTTGATGTCTTAAGCAGCGAAGGATTTCTAAAGAAGAGGTATCATTTTTAGTTAAGTGTTTTTGTTTTGTTTATTCTTAAAAATCACTCAAAATTTATTAAATCATGATAAAATAATAACTCAAATATCCTAAATATACTTATATGTTATTATTTTTATTTCATTACCCACATCCATCACTTTTTCCATCAAATGGGGAAATAATTCATCATCTGTGTGTACGGCGGACAACTATCTCGTGAACCGATGTAATTCATTTTCCATCACCATCTCTCAAGAATGGTAATAATGATGGAATTAATGATAATATATTATATTAATGACATATTCATAATTATTAAAATATAATATAAAATTTATGTTCTTAACTATCCATGCACATAAAAATGATAACATTGTTTGTGTGTACGTGTGAATTATCACCTCCATGAAGCAATGTGATTCGTTTTTTATCACCACATAAAATAAATGATATATATATATAAGTATATTTAAATTATTAATATGATATTTATTATATTATGATCATTCTTTAAATATAAAATTATACTTTCCTTCTTTTCATAATGATCAATGAAAAATGAAAATGTTACTTATGTGTACATATGGCCTACCATCTCCATGATTGTAATGTAGTTCATTTTTTATAACCGTGTTGAATGGATGGATTTAAAAGTATAACTGGTGTATAATAATGATTTTTATGTTGTTAATATTATTCTGGAGATAATTTAATAATGATTACTTTTACTAGATACATCATACAAATGTCATTTTGGACTCAAGTATTGAATATCGTCTGACATGGAATTAAATAATTAATAAATTGTTATAACATGATAATAAGATATATAAAAGGAGTAATAAAATTTAAAAATTTTATAAATATAGTAAATAATTAATGAAAGTTTATTATTATGTAATATAAAGAACGTACGTGATGAATCAGACTCAAGGTAAGGGGCTCTTAAACTAAAAAAACTCTTGTTAAATATTGTAAAGATTTATTTTCTAAATATTTCCCTTTCATGTCCATAATTTTAAAATTATTTTTATGAATGTATTTATATGTACATGAATTTATTAAAAATTTAATTTTATAATTTCTCTCAAATTTTATCAAAATGAAATCTTTTTATGGTTTTATGTAAAGGATTTTTTTAATCATCATTTAAAGTTCATATTTCAACTCTTTTTACAAAGGTAAAAAGAAATGTTTTTTTAAAAATATACAGTAGAATAGAACTTACCTCTTTTATAAAGCTTTAATAATTTAATGTTTCCTTTATAAGTTTTCATAGTTATTTTCAAAGAAAATGGTTTCATTATTCTGTGCACAGTTTTTATATTTTAAAAGTGATTTTTACAAGAAATTGTTATTTTGATATCTGAAAGTGTTTTACACATGGGTTTAAAAGATTTTTCAACGGTTTAGTTCATGATATGTTACTTGAGAATTATATTAAATGGTTTAGCCTGATATGTTTTATATGAAGGTTTGATCTCTATTATATCTCACAGGTGAGCCTAATATAGATTATATGAAGGTTTGAGCCCCATTATAGCTCAAGGGTGAGCCCGATATAGCTTATATGAAGGGTGATCCCCATTATTGATCTCTAATTAATTATGTAGTAAAAATATTGTAAGTTCTTCATACGGTTATTATAATTAAAATGGTTTTAGAATGGTTTTTGATTATGATGTACTAAGTTATCAAAAAAGGGCTTTAAATTTCTTGTTATGGGTTTTAAAGGCTTAAAAACGTGTTTGTATTTTTCATGTGAAAATTTTTTATTTCACACACTCAAAGAAAATTGAAGTTAAAGTTAAATTTTATATGAGTTTTCATGTTTTTCACTAGACTAATGGTTTTCCTTCTTTTTATGTCCCTTACTGAGTTTTTTATGCTCATCCTGAGTTTTAAAATGTTTTTTACAGGTCTTAAAGATTAGTAAGGGAAAAGAAGATGTCATGGTGAAATTATTGAATATGTGTCATGAAAAGAAATCATGTTTTATGTTAAAAGGGTTTCCTTTGGTGAAATAATAGATACTGAGTATAAGTTTCCACTTTTAATTTATGGGTTTACTATATAAGAATTTTTCTTAAATCTCTAAAACTATAAACTAAAAAGATACTAAGAATTATAATAATGTGAATTCTAGTATAAATGCATTAGAATATGATATCTTTAAGGTTGGATACTTAAATTTTACATGCTAATACCAAATAATTTTCTTAGATATTTATTTATAACTGGAAAATAAATATTTAAAGTAGTTATAGATTTGAATAAGCTCTATCCACAAGAATTTTAAAACTCACATATTATATTTTGGATGAAGGAAATTTAAGTATGACAATTCATGAACTGATCTACATGTTTATGGAACATTTGTTAATGTGTTTCACATTGTTTACTACAACATAAGAATGTGGAGGACCATGTAAATATTTATTTTTTCATGAAAAATATTTCAAGAAGACGATTTTGAGAAGTGAATACATTTAATTGGTTTAGAATTTATGGTGAAATTAAATTATATAATTTGAAGTTATCTAAGTATTTTCTAATGGGATTTAACCAAAAAATGGGTCATCCAAAAGCCAAAAAAGGATTTACACAACCACATATGGGACCTAGGTGGTTAACCATGTGGGAGGTAGTCAACCTGGCCAGCCTATGTTGGCAGGTGAGGATGCATAGTGTCCAAAGGGGGTGCATGGAGGTACAATATCCACAACACAAGGGCATGGAATAGAGGCATGTTTACAGTGTGTGTAGTGTTGTTTCAGGAGTGGATCCTAGGATACTTTCATATACCAAGTCAATGGAAATGTGAGTAATATAAAGAATCACAAGAATAAATTGTAAAGTGATATGGGATGGGTGAATGTGTGTAATGTTCCTCCATTAAAAAACTTACATATATAAGTACAATTTTCTGATCGCATGAATCTTAGACATTATATTGATCCCACGTATTACATATTCAAAGGGTATTCATATTAAAACTTCATTTTTCCCTTACATGAGTAATAGAATATCTGAACTTCCCTTACGTGAGATGGGATCAACCTTTATGTGAGTTTTAGAACTCACAATTTACCCTTACTCAAGTATAAGAAACTCACTGGTACCCTTACACAGTGGTAGAGATACCCTTATCCAGCATACAAAAATAACTACTTCCTCTTATTGAATACCACTGATAGAGAAAAGACATGTTGGGAATCTCTGAGCCTTCACATGAAAAATATTATAACTTTCATCATAGGAATCTTTTGTTAAGGATGGATTCCATCATGTGGGTACTTTAGTATTTTTATATAGATTATCCACTAATCCATCACAATAACATGGTGTTTATCACATACATCCATGAAAAAAATCATCATGACATCACATGAAGAAGAACGTATTCAAGATGATTCTGACTCAAATAGCCTCAGCTGCATGATCAAGAAAAATGATCATGTGATCGCATGATTATTTCAATGATGTATGAAGTTAAAAACATTGAGAGTTTTGACATTAAATGGGATCCTGAGATCTTCATGAATTTAAAAACCATTGACTCTCCATGAAAGTTGGAGGAAAGGTGGTGATAATCTCCCAATATTAATAGAGGTAGGGACAAGGGAAAAAGTTATTTCCATTTAAATATTTGATATCTCTCTGAAAATTGATACTTCGTATCATTTCTTCATGAACTAGTTTCGTGTGAATATTTATTTCATGTTACCTTCATGCGAAGTATAAGAACACATGAACCAATTTAGTTGTCTGAAGAAGTAGAAGATACTGTATGGATCGTTCACACAAAGGAGATCCCATGAGGAAATATATATTTTTAAAAGTAAAATTGTAGGTCCCATGAACCACATTGGTTAGGTGAAGAAGAGGAAGTAACCTACTAACAAGCTTAGTCATGCAAATTTGAAGGACTCTCATGTGCATTGTTCACATGTTAAATAAAAAGAAACATGTGAGCCTTAATCGGCTTTCACAAAAAATAAGAAGATAGAAATGAATCATTTTAGCTTTCATAAAGAAGGAGAGACACCATGTATACATATGTCACACACTAACCCGACATGAATCTTTATTTTTTTATTTTTGAGTTTATTTTTTTCTCATTTATTATGGGTATTTTCCATGAAATTTAGAGTTTTTGGGGGGGGGTGTACAGTGGTTCATGGTTGCCACGTGGTTAGGGGAAACTATGTGTTATCCATCACCTAAATCATGCAACCTAGATAGATGTGTTGGGGAGTTATATAGTTTAGCGCACAGGAAAGAAGCCTCCCCTAGAAAATTATGAAACCTCCATCCTGGGAGGACAAAGGACACCATAAGGTTAGAAAACAGTCTCAAAGATCATGCATCCAAACTATGAATCATGCTAGGTCTTTACACCTGAATGGATTGAAGGACTTCTTTTTATTGATTTTTTTATAACCCCCATTTCAAGGGATGAGGGATAACCCTTACAAGTACCATAGGCTTAGAGATTACATGACTTGCAGGTCTTAGGAAATATTTAGACTATAACTACATGGAACTGATCCTCCCCAGATTCTTCATCATGATGTTATATCTCCACCTTTTCATGGATTGTTTGGCTAGGATTCCCTTGCATGAATAGGCTAGTCCCTATGGCAATTCCATAACCTCTCTTTCTGAAAAATCCTCTTAGCTTCTACTCTAATGAATGCACCTGCTCGGAATCCTCATCTGGAGTCTGCTCCTTGTAGAGTCTGTCTAGTCATTAAGCACAATTTTCATGTGGTCTAAAGGCCTTGAGGTGCCCCAAAGGCCTTGAGGTGGCCCGAAGTCCTTGAGGTGGCCCAAAAACCTTATTGGCTCAAATTCCTTGGGTGGTCTGAAGGCCTTAAAGTACCCGAGGCCCAAACCGATGGCCCAAAATCCCAAACAGATGAATAGTTTCGGCTGCTACAGTACCTAATAGTACCTACTACAGTACTACTACAATGCATGCTACAGTACCTGCTACACTAACCTATAAATATTTCTCCTCCCAGTTTTGAACTCGGGTCTCTTGGATGCACTTTTTGAGTCCTCACCAACTGGGCTGAGGCTCATGTGTGTCTGCTAGGTCTTTAAAAAGTGGTAAATTTCCACCTTTCTCTCCTTCATTTTAACCCCAAATCACCTTATTCCACTCCCATTTGACCTTATAATCTCATGGATCTCCTCTTATTCCTCTCCCTTAGTTCCCTCTCCTCCTCCATGGTGAATCATCTTGGTTTCTTCAATATTTTGAATTGAATCTTCAAGGTAATCCCTATTTGCTTCTTCCTCTTCCTCCCCCTTCCATTTTATTATTGTTTTTTCTCCTTCCTTGAAATTAGTGACCTAGGGTTCATATTTTTTTGTGTCTAAATTGGGGTTTTTGGTTTTTTAGGGTTCTTATTATAATCTTTTCCTTCCTTGGACCTCTTTGAGGTGGTTTTGAGCTATCTTCATTGAAGGTGACATGGTTTGAGGTAGGTTTTCTATTTCCAAGCCTTTAATTTTAAATTTAGGATTTCTTAATATTTTTAAAGTGTGTTTTTCTTATTATATGAAATTTATATTCTATATAAATGGTTGTGGTTCTTTGAAATGGATTTTAATCTATTTTATAAGTTTTCCCATTAGCTTTCAATATGGGTTACTTTGATTTAAGCATGTTTTCCACATTGTATTTTAATGTAAATATTCTTAAATGTTCAATTGGTTTTCTAAATGATTTCTATCATGAAAATGGAGATTCCCAAAGATGATTTGTTCTTTCGAACCATTTTCATAAAAGGACTAATGTAATGGGTTTAGTTTTTCTATAAACCATTGAGGGGATTCTCAATCTTTCAACTTCATGGACATGGATTACATATATATTCATATATAAGTATATATATATATATATAAGTTCTCTCTTTGTACATATTCACTCATGGAGAGTGGAATTTTTGCATTGGGATAAAGATTTATTGTATAAAAATGACTCATCCAGTGTTCACCCAAAACCCCAGGACTTCCACCATAACATTAACCATGACCAAAAAACTATTTATGGAAATTCAAACCCTCAGAACCACATTCCAATTCCCAAAATTGAAAATTACCCATTCACCAACCAAGAAATTCAATTGCACCAGGAAATCTTAACACATAAAAATGAGGGTTCTTACGATATCAAAATTGCATCTAATGTGATTTGAATCTCAATCTAGTATTTATCAAGGAAGTAGTTAAAATTAAAAATATATTCACATTAGAATTATGGTGTCATCTTGATCATCCATCAACCAGCCTCACCACTTCAATGTCCCTTTCAACATGAGGGGCATACATCTATGATTGATAATATACTCCCCACGATAGGATTATCCTTATCATCACCCTTCTAACCCATATGATTAATATCCACCATTATCATCTAGTCTATTATGATTGAAATGACTAAATATTACCACCCTCTCAGACACAATCATCAATTTCAAATACCAATCATTTTCTATTTTCGACTTACCATGAATTTAATCTTAATGTCCACCAAAATTCATCACAATGAGGGTCACACACTCCTATGGAAATTAGTGTGATACCTACCATATGTATTCCCTTATACTACTCCCTAATTACTGACCTAAATAAGTCCCAACATCACACATGTGTTTCTCTTCTTGATCCACACTTTCCCATCCCTAAAAACACATATCAAGGACTAAGCTTAAATTGACCATACCATGGTACTTTAATCCATCTCAGATATTACCTCCTATTATAGTGGAAACACCTCTAATTCTCAAAAAAACCTCACCCCACCATTCTTGTATCATCTCATTGAATCCATAAGTCCTCTATTTATACATTAACTTTCCTACCGATCCACAAATTAGAAAGTCACCCCACATAACAAGTCTATATTCACCTTTAAATATCAAGTATTTTCTTCGAAAATCAATTAATACCCTCAATATCCTCTCCTAATTTGGAGTGAACCTATAATAACCCTCTCACTAGTTATTTTATTCCACTCCTATCAATCTCATCCAATATCAATGGGTGTACACTTTTGTGTCATCATATTGCACAACCAGACTCACAATCCCATGAGTTGTATCCAATAAAACTGATAATACTACTTTGTGTTATATTTTTTATCAATAAGTCAGTAAATGATGAAACACTTTATGTCAATATGAATTTAATAATAAGATTAATTTATAAGTATGTTTTTGTGTTCTGAATCTTAGTGATGTGTAAATATTGAAGTTCCCAATCATTTATGTGCATGGATTTATATGAGTATTGAATTTTAATCAAGAATATTAGAAGTTAAAATGATACTTCCAAATAATATTCTTAGATATTGATTTATAATTAGAAAATAAACATTTTAAATAGTTATATATTTGATGAATTTCCATCCAAAAGAAGTTCAAAAGCCACATATTATATTTTGGATGAAGTGAATTTATGTATGATAATTGATGAACTGGTTATAATGTTTAAAGAACATGTTCTAATGTGTTGCACATTGTTTACCACAACATAAGAAGGTGAAAGACCATAAAAAATTATATTTTTTCTTGAATAATATTTGAATAAGATGATGTTTTTAAGTAAATATATTTAAGTGGTTTGGCATTTATGGTAAAATTTTATTCTATAATTAGAATTAATCTAAGTATTTTATCGTGAGACTTAACCAAAAAAAAGGGTCATCCATAATCCAACCAAGGACCATATCAACCACATATGGGACCTAGGTGGTCAGACATGTGGGAGTTATTCAACCTAGCCAACCCATGGCAGTAAGATGCATAGCACCCATAAAGAGTGCATGAAGAATCTAAAGGCACTTAGTAAGTGCATGGCATGGTGGTGTATTGGTGTTGTGTGTGGTGTGGCTCTAGGATCGAAACCTGGGATATTATCATTTTCTATGTCAGTGGAATAGAGAGTAATATAAATCATCACAAGACCGAAGTGAAATGTGATGTGGGAAGGGAGAACGCACGTATTATTCCTCTCTTAAAAAACTTATGCATGAAATCACTGTCATTCAATTACATGAATAAAAACTGCCATATGGATCTCATGCATTTCATATTCAAAGGTTCGCCAACTTAGATCTTCATTTTACCCTTATGTGGGTAATGGAAGGCCTGGTATACCCTTAGATGAGCTGGGATCGACCTTTACATGAGATTTAGGACTCACAAGTTACCCTTACAAGGGTATAGGAAAATAATTGGCACCCTTACACAGTAGCGGGGATATCCTTACATGGTGTATAGAAATTTTCTCTTACCCTTAAACAACTCCACAAATCAATCAAAGGCATACTGAAAATCTCCAACCCTCCGAATGAAAAACAATGTAACTTTCATCTTAAGAAGATTTCGTCGTATAAAGCTTCTATTATGTGAATATTTTGGTATTTATCCATCTAATATCCATTTATCCATCATAAGAACAAGGTGTAAACCCCATGAAACTGTGTTGAAAATCATAATTACCTAACATGAATAAGACCATATGAAAGATGATTCCTCCTCAAACAGCCTCGACCACATGATATAGTAAATAGATCATGTAATCTCTTGATCATTTTGGCATTTCATAAAGTCCAAAACACTGAGATTTTTAACATTAAATGATATCTTGAGATCTTCAAGAATATAATAATATTTTACTCACAATGAAATTTAAAGGAAAGGTGGTGAGAAGTTTCCTATATAAACATAGGCAAGGATGAGGTAAGAAGTTGTTACCATTCAAGATATTTGATCACTCTTTGAAAAAAATAGACTTTGTATTAGTTCAACACAAAATAGTTTCACATTAAGAGTTATCGCATGGTCCCTTCATACAAATGAGAAGAACCCATAAACCTTTGTGGTTACACAAAGAAGTAAAAGAGAATGTGTGACTTGTTCATGTGAAGGAGATCTTGTTATTCAATCTATATTTCATGAAGTAAAACCATAGGTATCAGGAACCTCTTTAGTTGCATAAAGAATAGGAACAAACCCATAGAAAACCTTAGTCAGAAAAAGTTGAAATAATCTCTTGTGAAGTGTTCAAATGATAAATAAGAAGAAACTCACAAGCCTTACTTGGTTTTTGTAAATAATATGAAGAAACATGTAAAGCATTTTAGATTTAGTGAAGAAGGATAGCCACCACATAAACATACCTATTATGAAAAGGAAGTGATCCTAAATGTTTCATTACATGAAGAAAAGTGAGGAATCACATACAATGTCACATGAAGTTTTTATTAATGTTAATAAGAATATGATAATGCAGGAATAAACCATAAACAAAAATATATTGATAATAAAATGAAGGAATAATATTCACATGGGGTTTTGGTGATTATACTTTGCATTAACCAAATACATGCATGAGTTGATTTGAGATATTTCACATAAAATGATAAATAATAATATTTTTTATGTGCTAAGTTTAACAAACTTGAGAATCACATGCAACACATGCATAAAACACGTTTGAGATATTTGAATGTATAATATGACACTGAAATTTAATATCTTGTGTTATTTTTCAAAGATAAAAGTCAGAATGAGAATTTTTTATCAAGTTGATATATTCCTATTATCATTTGGGTTGGAGAAGAATTTGGAAATTTCCAGTCTATATCATCTTGATATTATTTTGACTAAAGAAGAAGAAGAGGTAGCCTATTAGATTGTTTCATTTTTTAGACATATCTATTTATTACTATGAAATAGATTCATCCTTTTGATTATTGAATTTAAAATAATTTGATCAGAGTCATTGGATTTCAAATAAGAATACTTGTTCTACACTTATGATCACTTTAAGAGGGACATGAATATATCCTATAATCTTGTGCTTCAAACTTTAAGATTACATTGTACCTGGTTAGTGCTAGGAGAATGGGTCCAAGTATATCCTATTTCCTATGTTTTATTTGGTAATAAAAAGTAAGTTGTGTGTAAGTGGGATAATAGCCACTATACATTTGGGACATATTCATCCACATTAGAGGGGAACCTCATTAAAAAAACCTAGTGTTATTTGTGATTTATTGTTTTATGTGAATGATTTCTGATTAAAGGTGGAGAAAATAATAGAACCACTTACTAAATAATTGGCAGAGTTATTGAAAGGGATAAAAGTTTTAAAGTGGTAAAAAATTATCCTTCATTGATTCACCCCCTCTTAGTGTGGTCTTCCCGAAGTGATCCTAACAATTGGTATCATAGGGATTGGTCAAACCTCTATTTTTATTCTCTTATTTGAATTTTTTTTAAGATTTTATTTCTCTTCTTAACTCAAAATGGAGTGTAAACTTGGAGGAGTTGTATCTACTATAGATTGTAACTCTATATCATCCAAGACCATGAAGAACATAAAGAATAAATAATTGAGTAATATGAAGAAGACATCCCTCTTGTGCAAAGAGGATGATGAATCAATTACCCAATGCATTATTTATAAGAAAGACAAGTCATGCATGGGATTCAAGGATCTAGTAGTTTATTCTACTACTAAATAAATGGACATTAGTTCTACCTAATATACTAATGAAAAGGTATCAGATGTGTTTTTCCAAGATTTTATAGAAAAATAACCAAGCACAAATGATGAAGATCATTCCTCAAATAATGATGATTTTATATATTTTAATAAGACCTTACAATATAAGATCACCCATATTAAATAATAATATAATAATAGAGAGTGCACTGGCACAGTGTGTGATGAAATGTGTGGATCACACCAAACAATGTTATTCTAAAAGTGTAAGAATAAATGATATTAAAGAATCACATTCTAGAGTTAAGAAGGATTGGTTTAAAGTAATATATAATAAAGATGAATCCATTGAGAGTATTAAAGAAAATTTTCATGCATTAATGGAAAAATAGAATGCTATCATTGATGTATAGATTTCTAAACTTAAAATCAAAGTAAACAAGATCAAATATCTTGACACATTTATATAGAAGAAACATAAATTCATTATGATAAAGTTATGAAGATAAATAAATAGTTTGAATCTATTCTAAATTCAATTTAGGATGGGAAATTAATCCTAAATATTAAATTTCTTGAACTTGGACTCAAGATAAAAAATATTGAAAATTTTCAAGCTGAGTCTTCACAATAAGATGAAAGAAGAGTTGTTACCACAAGATTTGTACCCACACAAACTTATAAGGAGGAATATTATCCTAAAAGACCTCTATCAAGTTGAAATAATATATTTTTATCACCCAATGATCAATCTTAAGAAGTATCTAAGAATAAGGTACCATCAACTTCAAATAATTTTATTGGTTCTAATCCTGATTTTATGAAAATTGTAGGTTAAAAATAAAAACCAGTTCAAAAGTGGATAAATAAGGGGAATGAATTGTTCACTGCCATATTTTTAGTGAAGGGACATAAGTGTAAAAGGAATAGTTCCCCTAAATAATCCTATAATAAGAATGAAAAGAAATATAAACAATAAGCTTGTTATCCAGGCTAGACTATTACTCAAAATAAAAGATAAAGATTTGTTAGATATTGATGGTACTGTTATAGATTCAGGGACATGGAATGTGATTATTGGTATAATATTTCAGTATCTAAAAATAAAATACTTCCTACATCAAGGGGAAGAAAAGTAGTGATAAAGTAAATTCCACACCAAAAAGGGAAGGGTATTAATTTTACAAATATATTTTTAAGTTTGAATAATCTCTATGGGATTTACAATGTAAGTGGTCACAATGAAGTGGTATACAAGTATAAATCATTCAAGACTTCCACTAGAATAATTTAGAATAAAATTTCATAGAATCTAGAGACTGGAGATAATACTACCTTGGGAAAGAATCAAGATAAAATCTCTATAAAGAACATTATTGAGTGGTTTACAAAGATGGTAGGTAAGTCAACCTTGGGTGAAGATTAGAATAATACTAATGATCCACAAAAACCCAAGAATAACAAAAATGGTGTTACAATAAATAGAATAAGATGATTATTTTTTGGAAGAAGAGGTGACACCATGGATCACTTTAATCAGTCTATTGATATTAGAGTGGAATGAGGAAATCTTAATCAATAAAAGGAGAGACCAGTATAAAAGAAAAATAAAATGAATAAAGTGGTAAAGATCACACCGGATAATCCATGTTGATCAACCAATCATTCTATGCATATTCAAAATTAAACATTGGTAATTTTCCCAACAGATCTGGAAAGAGAAAATAAAATTCAAGAAGAATCGGTCAAAACAAATTCAAAAGAAAAACATGAGATTATACTTAAAGAAATTGAATTTTATGATAGGTTATCAACAATTGATAACCAAATTATCTCAGAATTACTATGTATAAGGTAAAAAAAGTTTGTACATATCTCTTATGAGTGTTTTTTCAAAACACTGCCTCAAGAAAAAATACTGAAAAAGAATCAGATTTCACCTGCTGATGAAAGTTCCTTGATGGATAGTGTAAAGAGGAAGATTATACACAAATAAATTATTGAAAGAAAATATTTCAGGCTTCCCAAAACATCCAATAAATCCAAAAAAGTTATCATTAATAATTTAACCCCACAAAGAGAAAAAAAATAAAGGATTATCATGGTTGAGAAGAAACTATCATCTTTGTTTATCTCATTAAAAAGAAAATGAGGTCCACCTTATTCCCATGTATTTTTTGTTTGTTCATTACTTTCAAGTAATTGAAGGTGATGAACATATTTAGGGGTGAATTGAGTTGAAGAATTTATATTTATATATATATATATAATGGAATATTCATCCCAATATTTATGGAAGTAACCATCCCGATGTGATTTATCTTTTTTTTCTTAAATATTATTTTTTTTCAAAAGTTAAAATATCAACCATGAGGAAGATAATGAAGCTACAATAGTTGATCAAAAAATTTAAAGTCACCATCATGTATTTGATCACAATAATTCGTATTCACATCAATTAGTATTTAAAATAATAGTTAATGACATGATCCATCATGATGAAGTGAAACTAGAGATCATCCCTTGAATGAGAGAATCTAAAGAAGTTTTTAAAGCATTATAATTCAATCAAATATATTATATCTATAAGGCACTAGTTTAATAACTCATTAATGAGGTATATTAGAACACTCTCCTATCCTTATTCACAAAAAATAAAATTAAGTATAGACTTAAAGGGTGATAAATTAAATGAATCAATGAAATGAGAAAAGGAATCTTGAAGAAATTTTAGAACTAATTTCAAAAACATTACCTACCTATTATAATTGAATGTTTTTAATTTGTGTGTTGAGATGAGTGTAGGAATTTAAGGTTAAATGTATTTATAATTTTCATTACAAGTGGTATCATAAAATTTCCATTTTAATTGTATCAATTGGTATAAACCAATTACTATCAACCTGGAAACAATTGAACTATCTCTGAGGAAAGAAACAATTTGTGTTATACCATTTGTTATCATATTCTGAATTGAGAATGTATAGCATTGATGTATAAATTAGACCCTCTTGTTGTATACACCAGGTTGGACCAAGTATACATATAGTGGAATAATTTATGGAACATTTATTAATAAAGAAATGATACTATACTCTCTCTTGTACTTTTCATTTTTTATTAATAATTGGAAGAGAAGAAGATAAAAAAAACATAGAGAAGAAATGAAGAGAATATATTGACATCCCATTTTGTACAATGTTATTGAAAAAATAATAAAAAAGGGGAGATTGATGATTCTATTTTTTTGTATTTATTGTTAATAAGTCGATAAGTTATGAATTGTTTGATGTGAATATGAATTGAATAAGAAGACTATCTTGGAAGTATGTTTTGGTGTTCCCAAGATTAGTAATGTGTGAATATTAAAGTTCCAAAGAATTTATGTGCATTGATTTATATGAGGATTGAAGTGTCATAAATAATATTGAAAGTTTATGTAACATACCTAGTTTTTAATAAGGAAAACTATATTCAATAGCGTACATGATACACCACATCGAGTTTAAATGAACAACTAAATATTATTATTTAAATGTTACCGTTATAGCCTAGCCATTAGAACGGCTAGTATGAAGAAGATTAACTGAATTATGAAAATATGGTTTACAAATGTATATATAGTGAATAATTTTGTGGCAAATTAATTATAAATGAAAATAAAACCCTTTTTGAAAATAAAATAAAATCTTTTTCTGAAAAACTATTTAAATATGCACTAATGTGTTTTATACCAATAAAATAAAAAAATAACCCTTATTGGATTATATTAATTATATATATATATATATATTCAATATAATTTTTAACATTCATCCTAGGTGTTTTCTAGACATGATATAAAAAAATTCAATTTTACGCATAAAAAGCTCTATTTTTCTAAAGGCAGTTTGGTTGCCTTTTCATGGTAAGATTATTTAAATACTAAATTTTGAAACTTTTATAAATTTTATTTCAAAAAATAAACTTCATTATTTTAATTTTAATTTCAAAATTATATTATGGTGAATTTTTGGTAAGTTTCATTTTTTGATGAATAGTGAAAATATTGCATTTTAAATGAAAATTTACTTTTCATCTAAATAATTTATAATGTTAAATGATATTTTAATTTGATTTTAAAATAAAATTATATAAATTATATATATATATATATATTATTAAAATTTAGTTCATTTTAAAAAAAATATTTAATTTAGATAAAAAAACTTAGTAAACTTTTGAACATTTTCACTTTAAAAACTCACTTTCTCACCCCGTTTACATGATTAGATTTAAATTGATTTTATCCACTTATGTGTTTTGAATTTTTATAAATGTATTAAATATTTTTAATAATAAGGTCTAAATTTATTAAATTTTTCTCTTTTATTTTTAGGCAATATGAATAGTAAATTTAGTAATTTTTAATACCACAGTTAAGGGAAAATCGGGTAATTGAGGGTAAAAATAATTATGATAAGGATTATCAAATTATCCTAAAACTTGTACTAATTTTATGGGATGATTTATTTTAGAAAAAACCATCCCTGGGTCTAATTTATGATCTCTTGGAGCAAATTTAATGACTTTAAGCCCCTTATAGTATTTTATTTTAGGAAAAGTAAAACTTTTCACACTAATGTTTCTAATAAGTATAACATTTTTAATATGTATTAATTAAGAATATATATTCAACCATAAATATTATATTGAAATATGAAATATTTATATTCATCATGGAAATTTATTTTTAATTTTTAGTGAATAAGTAATCACCTGAAATTATTTTACAACAACGATGGTGAAATTATTTTACTAATGTAAATATCAAATAAATGTTATTAAAAATATTAAAATAAATATAATTTGAAATAATTAATGTCATAAAATAATTTTATATATCACCTTGACATATTAATAATGTAATAAATTTGTTTTTTCTAATTATAAGAGTTATCTTGGTATTTTTAAAAGTCAAAGTAATGAATAGTGTCAAAATTGACATTAATGATATTTTAAAATAAATAATATTTTATTAAATGATATTAAATTTATAAAGATCTTAAATTAATAAAAATTATTATTAAAAGGTTTTTAATTTAATCCATGTTCTATTTATGGTTCTTTTGGAATTTTATAGTAACTATACTAACCCTTAAAGAGTAAAAATCAATGTTGTCACGGTAATAATCAAGAGTTAAATCAGGGTTAAAACCAAAATATAAGGGTAGAAATATAGTCAAAAAATATATAATTTTTATTTTATGTGGGTATTTAGACCCATAATCATCTTATATTATAAATAAATTAATTTTTATTAATTTTGAATGGAAAATTCATTAATATTAATTTAATATTTTGAGAATTTCCAAGAGTGTCCTTCCCCTCTATTTTAAAAGGGAACCTCTTCTTCTCTTTTATTCACACTTCAAAACCATTTTTGGTTCATAAAATCTAGGTAATAATATATTCCTATAATCCATATCTACATTATAGAGTCCTTAGTTTATGCATAACACCAACCTTAGTGGTCTTAATGTGTTAAGCAATGAAGGATTTCTAAAGAAGATGTATCATTTTTAATTAAGTGTTTCTATTTTGTTTAATCTTCCACATCCCTAAAACCTTATTAAAACATGATAAAATAATAAATATAGTATCCTAAATATACTTATATTTATTATGTTTTTTAATGACCCATATCCATCTCCTTTTCCATCAAATGGGAAAAGAATCCATTGTCCATGTGTACTGCGGACTACCATCTCGTGAACTGATGTAATTCAATTTCCATCACCATCTCTCATGACTGGTAATAATGATGGAATTAATAATTATATATGATATTAATGACATATTTATAATTATTAAAATATTATATATCATGTATTTTCTTATCTTTCTATGCACAGAAAAATGATAATGTTGTTCGTACGTACATGTGAATTATCACCTCCACAAAGCGATGTGATTCATTTTTCCACTCCACATCACATGGATGATATATATAAATATATTTAAATGATTAATATGATATTAATTATATTCTAATAGTTTTGTAAAGATAAAATCATTCTTACCTTCTTTCCATCATGATCATTGAAAAATGAAAATTTTACTCGTGCGTACGTATAACCTACCGTCTCCATGATTATAACGTAGTTCATTTTTCATAACCATATTTAATGGATGGATTTAAAAGTATAATTTATGTATAATAATGATTATTATTTCATGAATATTATTATTTATATGATGTAATAATGAACACTTTTACTGGATATATTACACCAACATCATTTTAGACTCAAGTACTGAATATCGTCAAAACGTCTGACATGGACTTAAATAATTAATTAATTGTTATAACATGATAATAAGTGATATAAATGAATAATAAACTTTAAAAAGTTTCTAAGTTCAGTAAATAATTAACCTAAATTTATTATTTAGGAATTTAAAGAACGTACATGACGGGTTGGACACAAGTTAAGGGACTCTTAAACTAAAAACCCTCATTTTAAATATTATAAATATTTATTTTATAAATATTTATCTTTCATGTAAATTTTTTTAAAATAATTTTTATGAATTTATTTATATGTACATTAGTTTTTTAAAAATTTAATTTTATAATTTCTCTCAAATGTTTTCAAAATGGAATATTTTTAAGGTTTTATGTAAAGAACTTTCTTTTAAAAACCCTCTTTTAAAGTTCCACTTTTAACTATTTTTACAATGGTCTAAAGAAATGTTTTTTTTAATATATACAGTAGAAAATAATTTCCCACTTTCATGAGGCTTTAATACTTTAATGTTTCCTTTATAAGTTTTTAGAGTTCTTTTTAAATAAAATGGTTTCATTATTCTGTGCACGTTTTTTAAATTTTAAAAGTGATTTTTATAATAAATGGGTATTTTGATATTTGAAAGTGTTTTACACATGGGTTTAAAAGAGTTTTCAAGGGTTCTATTCGTGATATGATACATGATAATTATATGAAATGGGTGATCCCGGTATAGCTTATATGAAGGGTTGATCCCTATTATAGCTCACAGATGAGCCTGATATATTTTATATAAAGGATTGAGCCCCATTATAGCTCACGGGTGAGTCTGATATAGCTTATACGAAGGGTTTAGCCCCATTATATCCAATAGGTGAGCCCGATATAGCCTATAAAAAGTTTTGATCCTCATTATAGCTCATGGGTGAGCTCGATATAGCTTATACGAAGGTTTATCCCCATTATAGATATCCAATTCATTGGGTAGTGATTATATTGGAATTCAGACACTTGGTTATTCCAATTAAAAGGGTTTTGAAAGGGTTTATGATTATGATGCTCTAAGTTATCAAAAAAGGTTTTTAAATTGCTTATTATGGGTTTTAAGGCTTTCTTTGAGAAAAACGTGTGTGTGTTTTTCATGTGAAAATGTTTTATTTCATACACGCAAATAACATTTAAGGAAAAGTTAAACGTTATATGAGTTTTCTTATTTTTCAATGGAATAATGGTTTTTACTTAATTTTATGTCCCTTACTAAATTTTTTATGTTCATCCTAAGTTTTAAATTCATTTTCACAAGTCTTAAGTATTTTTAAGGACAAATAATATTTCATGATGAAAGTATTGAAGATGTTTCATAAAAAGAAATCATGTTTTATGTTAAAAGGGTTTCCTCTAGTGAAAAAATGGATATTGGGTATAAGTGTCCACTCGTAATTTATGGTTTTACTATGTAAGAGTTTTTCCTAATTCTCTAAAACTCTAAATAGAAAGGATCCTTATAATTGAAATTATGTAAATTCTAGTACAAACATACTAGAATGTGATATATTTAAGGCTGGGTCCTTATAGTTGATATGATACTACAAAATAATTTTCTTATATATTCGTTTATAATTTGAAAATAAATATTTTAAGTAGTTATAGATTTGAAGAAGTTCTATCTACAAGAAGTTTAAAGGCCACATATTATATTTTGGATGAATGAAATTTAAGTATTATGATTGATGAAATGGTATACATGTTTAAAGAACATGTGTTAATCTGTTTCACGTTGTTTAATACAACATAATAAGGTGGAAGACCATATAAATATTTATTTTTTTCATGAAGAATATTTTAGTAATATGATGTTGAGAAGCTAAGACATTTAAGTGATTTGTAATTTATGGTAAAATTATATTATATACATTGAATTAATCTAAGTATTTTCTAATGGTAATTAACCAAAAAAATAGTTTATCCATAAGCCAGCTAAGGACCACCTCAACCACATATGGGACCTAGGTGGTTAACCATGTGGGAGGCAGTCAACTTGGCCAACCTATGGTGGTAGGTGAGGATTAATAGTGCCCACAATAAGCGCATGGAGATACTAGATCAACTGCACTAGGGCATGGCATGGAGACATGTTGGCAGTGTGTGTAGTGTGGTTTCAGGGCTACTCATGTTTTTCAAATCAATAGAATTGTGAGTAATATAAATCAGCATAAGTATAAATCGTAAAATTATGTGGGATGGTTTAATGTGTGTATTATTTCTCCATTAAAAAACTGACGCATATAAGCATAGTTGTCTGATCACATGAATCTCATCCATCAGATGGATCCCATGTATCACATATTCGAAGGTTCATCATCTTCAACCTTCATTTTTTCCTTACGTGAGTAATAGAAGACTTGGTCTTCCCTTATATGATCTAGGATCAACCTTTATGTTATTTTTAGAACTCACAGGTTACCCTTACACAAGTATAGGAAACTCCCTGTTAAACTTACACAGTGGTGGAGATACCCTTATCTCGTTTATATAAATATATACTTCACCTTACGCAATACCATTGATCAAGAAAAGACATGCTGGAAATATATGAGCCTTCACGTGAATAATATCATGACTTTCATCTCAAAAGGCTTTTGTTAAGTATGGATTCCATCACATGGTAATTTTAGTATTTTTCTATCTATTGTCCACCAAACCATCACAATAACATGGTGTCAATCACATGAATCAATTCCATCAGTCATCATGACACCGCATAAAGAAGAACGTATGTAAGATGATTTTGCCTCATATATCCTTGGATGCATGATCAAGAGAAATGATCATGATATCTCATGATTATTTTAGCATTACAAGAAGTTCAAAACACTTAGAGTTTCAGTATTTAATGAGATATTGAGATCTTCATGATTTTAAGAACCTTTGACTCACCCTAAAAGTTGGAGGAAAGGTGGTGATAAGCAGCCTATATAAAAAAATATAGGGTTGAGGTAAGAAGTTTTTTCCATTTAAATATTTGATATCTCTTTGAAAATAGAGACTTCATATCAGTTCCACATGATCTAGTTTCACATGAATATTTCTTGTTTGATCCCTTCACAGGAAGGAGAAGAACCCATGAACCTCTTAAGTTGTGTGAAGAAGTAGAAGTTCATGTATGGATCATTCATGCAAAGAATATCCCATGAGGAAATCTATATTTCGCAAAGTAAAACTGTAGGTCCCATGCACCACCTTGGTTAGGCGAACAAGAGGAAGTGACCCACTGAAAACCTTAGTCATGCGAATTTAAATTCCACTCATGTGTATTGTTTATGTGATAAATAGTAAGAAACATGTGATCCTTACTTGGATTTCACAAAGAATAAGAATACATACATGAACCATTTTAGATTTCTTGAATAAGGAGACACACCATGTATACAAATTTCACACCCAGAAATAACAGAAATATTCCATTTTGTTTGTTTTTTAGTTAATTTTTGTCTCACATTTATTATAGGTGTTTTTTCATGAAATTGGGAGTTTTTTTTGGAGGGTGTAGGGTGGTTCACAGTTGGCACTTGGTTAAGGGATAACATGTTCTAGACCTCACCCAAACTGTGTGGCACAAACAGAAGTGTCGGGGAGTCGCACAGTTAGGTGCATGGGCATTCGACCTCCCCCAGCCAATTGTGAAACCTCTATCCTGGGGGGACAAAGGCCACTATAAGGTTGGTGAATGGTCTAGAAGACCATTCATCCAAATTTTGAATCCTTTCAGGTCTTTAAAAAGTGGTAAATTACCACTTTTCCATCCTTTATTTATAATCCCAAATCACCATATTCCTCCCCCATTTGAACCTAGAAACTTGTGGATCTCCTAAAATTATTCTCCCTTGGTTAACTCTCCTCCTCTATGGTGAATCATCTTGGTTTATTCAATATTTTAGATTGAATCTTCAATTTTAACCTTCCATGATTTTTCCACTTCCTCCTCCTTCTATTTTCTTATTTTTTCTTCTTCTTCTTTGGTTTTGGTGACCTAGGGTTCATATTTTTTTGTGTATAAATTGGTGGTTTTGGTTTTTTAGGGTTATTCTTGTTCTCTTTTTCTTACTTGGACCTCTTTGAGGTGGTTTTCATCTATCGTCATTGAAGGTTACATGGTTTGAGGTAGGTTCCCTATGTCCAAGCCTTTAATTTGAAATATATGATTTCTTAGTGTTTTTCAAGTGTGTTTTCCTTACTATATGAAATGTATATGCTATATAAATGGTTTTGGTTCTTGCAAATGGATTTAAACTTATTTTATAAGTTTTTACCTTAACTTTCAATATGGGTTACTTTAATTTAAGCATTTTTTCTAGATTTTATTTCAATGTAAAGAATCTTAAATGTTTAATTGGTTTTTCAAATGATTTATATCATGAAAAATAGATATTCCCAAAGGTGATTTGGTCTATCAACCCATTTTCATAAAATTCCTAATGGCATGGATTTAGTTTTTCTAGAATCCCTTGAGGGGATTCCCAATATTTTGAATTCATAGACATGGATTATATATATATGAAATATAAGTACATATATATAAGTTCTCTCTTTGAATATATTATTTCATGGTGATTATAATGTGTGTATTAGTTTAAAGAGTGCTTATATACAAAATAACCCATCCGTTATTCACCGAAACACCCAGGAATTCCAACAAAACATTAACCACATCTAAAAACACTATTTATGGACATTCAAACCCTCGAAACCACATTCCAATTCCCATATTTCAAAATGACCCATCCATCAACTGAGAAATTCAAATTCCCCTAAGAAATATTAACTCATAAAAATGAGGATTCTTATGATATCCAAACTAAATCTGACACAACTTGAATCTTAATATAGTATTTATAAAGGATAAAAATAAAATTGGAACTGTATTCACACTAGAATTCTGATGTCATCTTGATCATCCATAAACAAGTCTCACCACTTCCATGAACCTTTTGAAATGAGAGGTATACATCTATGATTGATAATATTCTCCTCGTGATAGGATTATCCTTATCATCACCCATCTAACCTATATGTTTGATCTCCATCATTAGGATTCGGTCTATTTGAATGATATGACTGAACATTACCACTCCACTCAAACACAAGCATCAATGTAAAATACCAATCATTTCCTATTTCAGACTTACTAGTAATTTCATCTTAATGTGCACTAAAATTCATCACAATGAGGGTCACACATTCCTATGGAAAATGGTATAATATACACCATATGGATTCTCTTATACTACTCCCTAATTAATGACCTAAATATGTCTTAGAATCACACATGTGTTTCTCTTCCCAAGCCACACTTCCCATCCCTAAAAACACATATCAAGGACTAGCTCGAATTGGTCATACCCACTTTGATCCATCTCCTATATTACCTCTTATTATAGAGAAAACACCTCTAATTATCACCAAAACCTCATCCCATCATGATTATAGTATCTCATTAAATCCATTAGTCCTCAACCTATACATGAAATTTCCTAACAATCCACAAAACAGATAGTAACCCCACATAAAAAGTCTATATTCACCTTTAAATATCAAGGATTATCCTTAGAAATCGATTCCTACCCTCACCTTCCTATCCTAAGGTGGATTAAATCTCTAATAACCCTATCAATGGTTCCTTTCTACCACTTATCTCGATCTCATCCAATATCAATGGGTGTACGCTTATGTGTCATCTGATTGCACAACTAGACTCATAATCCCATGAGTTGTTCCCTATAAAACTAATGATCCTACTTTGTGTTGTATTTATTGTCAATAAGTGAGTAAGTGAATAAAACCTTGATGTTAATGTGAATTGAATAATAATATTAACTTTTAAGTATGTTTTAGTGTTCCTAATCTTACTAATGTGTGAAGATTGATGTTCCTGATCATAAATGTGCATGGATTTATATGAGGATTGAAGTATCATCAAGAATCTTGAAAGTTAATATGTTACTGCCAAATAATCTTCTTAGAGATTCATTTATAATTATAAAATAAATATTTGAAGTAGTTATATATTTTAAGAATTTCCATCCACAAGAATTTCTAAAGTTTCATATTATATTTTGTATGAAGGAAATTTAAGTAAGATAATTAATGAAATGGTCAGCAAGTTTAAAGAACATTTTATAATGTGTTACATGTTGTTTAACATAATGTAAAAAGGTGGAATACTGTGTAAATATTTATTTTTTCATGAATAATATTTGAAGAATATGATGTTGAGAAGTAATTATATTTAAGTGGTTTGGCATTTATGGTGAAATTATATTTTATACTTAGAATTAATCTAAGTATTTTATAATGGGGATTAACCAAAAAAATGAACCATCCATAAGCCAACCAAGGACCATATCAACCTGATATGGGACCTATGTTCTCAACCATGTAGGATTTATTCAACCTAGCCATCCTATGGTAGTAAGTGAAGATGCATAGCACCCATAGGGAGTACATGGAGGTTCTAGATCCACCGTGTAAGTGCATGGCATGGTGGTGTGTCAGTTGTGTGTGTGGTGTGGTTCTAAGAGCGGACCCTAGGCTATTATCATGTACTGAGTTAATGGAATGGAGAGTAATATAAAGCAACACAAGATAGAAGTGAAAACTGATATGGGAAGGGGGAATGCATGTACTATTACTCTATTAAAAAACTTATTCATATAAGCACAGTCATTTGATTTCATTAATATCAACTATCATATGGATCTCGATAATTTTATATTCGAAGGGTCGCCAACTTCAACCTTCAGTTTACCCTTATGTGGGTAATGGAATGACCGGACTACCCTTATGTGAGTTGGTATTGACCTTTACATGAGCTTTAGAACTCAAAAGTTATCCTTACACAGGTATAAGAAACTCACTATAACCCTAAATATGTATTGGGGATAACCTTACACATCATATAGAAATGTTATCTTACCCTTACACAACTCCACCAATGAAGTGAAGACATGCTGACAATATCCAACCCTACAAATGAAAAATAGTGTAACTTTCATTGAAATAATATTTCATTATAAACAGCTTCCATTGTGTGAATATTTTGGTATTTATCCATCTATTTTATATCAATCCATCACAAGAAAAGGCATTGATCCTATGAGGAAACACTGAAAATCATCATGACATCACATGAAGAAAAACATATGCGAGATTACTCCTCCTCAGTTAGCCTTATCCACATGATCAATCGAAGTGATCATGCAATATCTTAAACATTTTGGCATTTCAAAAAGTTAAAAACACTAATATTTTTAATAGTAAATGATATCCTGAGATCTTTAGGAATATAAGAACATTTGAATCACTATGAAAGTCAAAGGAAAGGAAGAGAGGAACTGCCTATATAAATAGAGTCATGGACAAGGTAAGAAGTTGTTATCATTCAAGATATTTTATCACTCTATGAAAAAATAGACTCTGTATCAATTCTGCATAAAATAGTTTCACATGAAGAGTTCTCACATCATCCCTTCATGAAAAGGAGAAGAACCCATGAACCTCTTTGGTTACACAAAGAAGGAAAAGCGCATGTGTGACTTGTTCATGTGAAGGATATCCTATGAGTCAATCTATCTTTAATTAAGTAAAACTGTAGGTCCCCTGAACCTATTTAGTTATGTGAGGAAGAGGAAAGAAACCACAGACAAACTTAGTCACACAAAGTTCAAGGCCTCTCATGTGAATTTTTCACATGAGAAAGAAGAAGAAACTCAGGAGCCTTACTCCACTTTTTTGATGAAGAAGAAGAAACCTACAAAGAATTTTAGATTTCATAAAGAAGTAGAGACACCACATATACATACCTGTTATGTAAATTTAGTGATCTTTTATGTTTCATTACATTAAGGAAAGTGAGGCATCACATACACTATCACATGAAGTTTGCATGCATGTTAATAAGAACATGATAATGCATGCATGAACCATAAACAAGAATATATTGATAATAAAAGGAAGGAATAGTGTTCACATGGAGTTTTTGTGATTATGATTTTCATGAACCAAATACATGCATGATATTATTTGAGATATATCACATAAAATAATAATGAATAATATTTTTTATGTGCTAAGGTTTACAAACTTGAGAATATCATGCAACACATGCATAAAACACAATTGAGATATTTGAATTGTGAATCTGACACTAAAATTTAATATCTTGTGTTATTTTTTAAAGATCAAAGTTAGAATAAGAATTGTTGATCAAGTTGATAAATGCCTATTAACATTTGGGTTGGTGAAGAAATTTTATATTTCCAATCTATAACATATTGATATTATTATGACTAAATAATAAGAAGAGATATCCTACTAGATTGTTTCATTTCTAAGAAATCCATTTTGATTTCTATTAAATAGAGGCATCCTTTTGATTACTACATTTCAAATAAGTTGATCAGATTAATTGGAGTTCAAAGAAGAAGACTTGTGCTAAACATCTAATCACTTTAGGAGGGATAGGATGATATCTTATAATCTTGTGCTTCAAAGTTTAATATTTCATTGTACCTGGTTAGTGCTAGGAGAACAGGTCCAATTCCATCCCCTTTCCTTTTCTTTATTTGATAATAAAAAATAATTTGTGTATAAGTGGGATAATAACCATTGTACACTAATTATGTAGTCATTCACATTGGAGGTGAACCTCATTAACACATCCTAATGATATTTTTTCTTTATTGTTTTGTGTGCAAGATTTCTAATTATAGGTGGATAAAATAAGATAACCACTTACTGAATAATTGTAAGAGGTATTAAAAGTGATAAAAGTTTTAAAGTGGTAAAATTTCATCCTTTTCTGATTCAACCCCGCTCGGTGTGGTCATCCCAAAGTGATCCTAACAATTAGTATCATAGGGATTGGTCACACCTCTATTTGTATTCTCTTATTTGAATCTTGTTGAAGATTTTATTTATCTTCTTAATTAAAAATGGAGTTTAAACTTAGAGGAGTTGTATCAACTATAGATCTGAACTCTATCTCATCCAAGACCTTGAAGAATAGAAAGAATGTAGAATTGAGAAATATGAATAATTCATCCCACTTATGTAAATAGGATAATGAATTAATTCCCCAAAGCATTATTTATAAACAATACAAGTCTTTCATGGGAGTCAAATATCTCGTAGTTTATTCTTCTACCAAATAAATGGACATTAGTTCAACCTTAGATGCTAAAGGTATCAAATATTTTTTTCCAAGATTTTTCATCAAAAGAACTAAGCACAAATGGTGAATATCATTCCTCATTTAATGATGATTTTATGTATTTGAGTAATAACTTTCAAGAAAATACCACCCATATTAAATAAGAATCTAAGAAGAGATAGAGTGAACTAGCACATTGGGTGATGACATGTGTGGATCTCACCAAAAAATGTAATTACAAAAGTGTAAGAATCAATAATCTTGAAGAATCATGTTCTAGAGTTAAGAAGTATTGTTTTAAATAAATACAAAAGAAATATGAATATATCGAGAGTATTGAAGAAAATTTTCATGCATTAGAGAAAAAATAGAAGGTTTTCATTGATTTAAATATTGTTCAACATGAAATCAAAGTAAACAATATTAGGGAGCTTGATACTTTGCTATATAAGAAATATAAAATGCTTGATGAGGAAGTTATGAAGATAAATAAAGAGTATGAAGATGGTCTAAATTAAATAGAGGATGGTAAATTCATTCTAAATATGAAATGTATTGAACTTGGATTCAAGTTGGAAAATATTGAAAATGTTCAAGATGAGTCTTCATGAAAATATGAAATAATATTTGTTTCCATAAGAGTTACAGCCACACAAACCGCTAAGTAATAATATTATCTTAAAGAGATTATATCAAATGTAAAGAATAGATTGAGACCACCCAATGATCAATATTAAGTAGTCTCTAAGAAGAAGGCAACATACACTTAAAATAATATCATCTATACTAATCCTGATTTTTTGAAAAATTGCAGGTTAAAAATAAAAACTAGTACATAAGTGGATAAAGAAGGGAAATGAACTGTTCACCATTACATTTTTAGTAAAATAATACAAGTGTAAAATGAATTGTTCCCCTAAAATCACAAAATAATAATTAAAAGAAATATAAACAGAAATCATGTCATCCAGGATAGACTATTACTCAAAAGAAAAGATCAAGATTTTTTTTCTATTGTTTGTGTTGTTATAGATTCAGGGAGATGGCATGTGATTGTTTTTATAATATTTCAGCATCTAAAAATCAAACAATTCCTATATAAAGGGGGATAAAATTAGTGATAAAGTAAATTCCACATCAAAAATGGAAGAGTCTTCCTATTAAAAATATATTTGAAAGTTTGAATAATCTCTATGGTATTTGCAATGGAAGTGGTCATAGTGAAGTGGTATAAAAGTATAAATCATTTAAGAATTTCACTAAAATAAATTATAATAAAATAAAATATAATTTGGATATTATAGATAATATTACCTTGGGAAATAATCCGAATAAAATCTTTACAAAGAATATTAACAATAGGTCAAGGCAAGTAAGTCAACTTGGCTGAAAATTAGAAGAAGGTTGATTCTCCACACAAACATAAGAAGAACAAAAATTCTATTACACCAAAGACAGTTTGTTTCTTCTTTTTTGTAAGAAGAGTTGACACCATAGATCACTCTAATTATTCCATGGATATTAAAGTGGAAGGAGGAAAGCTCAATCAATAAAATGAGAGATCAGTCTAAGAGAAAAATAAAAGGACTGAAGTGGTAAAGATCACACCTAAGAATCTATGTGGATCTACCAAGAATGATATGAATATTTTAAATGAAATAATGTTAATTTCCCCAAATAATGCGGAAATAGAAAATAAAATGAAAGAACAATCAAATAAAATTAATTACAAAGGAAAACATAATATTTTATATGAATAAATGGAATTTTATGATAGGTTTTAAATAATTGATCACCAAAGAATCTAAAAAGTACTATATAGAAGGTGTAAAAGGGATGTAGATATCTCTTATGAGTTTTTTTCATAACACTAGCTCAAAAATAAAACTGGAAAATAATCATAAATTGTATGGTGATGAATGTTCCTTGATGACTAGAGTAAATAAGAAAATTCCATATAAATAAATTATTGAAAGAAGATTTATTACTTCCCAAAACATCTAAGAAATCTAGAAAATTCAGCATGAAGATTTCACCCTCACATGGATAAAAAAATAAAGTAATCTAAGGGTTGAGAAGAAACTATCATCTTTGTTTCTCTCATTGAAAAGCTAATGAGATCCACCTTACTCGCATGTACTTTTTATTTGTTCATTACTTGTAAGGAATTGAAGGTGATTCACTTATTCAGGGGGTGAAATGATTTTAATGAGTTTTATTTATATATTTTTAAGATAGTATAGTCATCCTAGTCTTTATATAAGTAACCATCCTGGTGTTATTTATCTTTTATTTATCTTAAAGAATTTTTTGTTTCAAAATTTCAAAAATAAACCCTGAGGAAGATGATCAAGCTATCATAATTGATCAAAAAATTTGAAGTCACCATCATGGATGTGATAAAAAATAATTGTAATTCACATAAATTAGTATTTAAAAGAATAACTAATGACAATATCCATCTTAATGAAGTGAAACTAGATATCATCCCTTGATAGGGGGTATCCAAAGAAGTTTCTCGAGCTTTATAATTCATTCAAAGCTATTTTCTATGGAAGGTACTTGTTCAATAACTCATTAATGGGGTATATTGGAACAGTATCCTATCCTTATTCACAAAAAATTGAAATTAATTCAAACCTTAAGGGTGATAAATTAAATGAATCAATTAAATTAACAAAATAATATTGAAGAAGTTCTAGGACTAATTTCATAAACTTTTCCAATCGATTATAATTAAATGTTTTTAATTTGTGTGTTGAGATGAGTTTAGGAATTTAAGGTTGAATTTATGAGAATTTTTATTAAAATTTGTATCATAAAATTTCCACATAAATTTTATTAGTTGTTATCAACCAATTACTATCAACCTAGAAACAATTGAATAGTCTCTTAGGAAATAAATAATCTGTGTCATACCAGTTGGTATCACATTGAGCCCATGTTCAGGAGGGATCCATCAAACCCATTTCCCCTGTTTTCTGATACATGACTATCGGGCCGCAACTTGAGGCACATACACCATGCGGAGAGAGGGATTATGCAACCATTTTCCATCGATGCCACCCAAGTCTACCAGGATTCACCTAACCATGACTATTATATTTCTCCATGTAGAAGAGATCCCTCAAATATGGATTGGTTTTTTGCTTTCCATAAACACCAACAACCTGCGTTGAAGATTATGGATCTATCCACTATTTCCCTCTCTGAATCGTCCAACCCCTGGAACCAACACTTCATGAACTATTCAAAACTCTATGCAGAGGAGGAGTACCTTATAAACTCCCTGAATAAATCCCACACTTGGCGGGCCCAGTCACCGTTGAAGAAAATATGGGCTATACTCTCTTAATGTTTGTTCACGCGGCAATGGCAGCAAGATACCATGCTGATTTAGAGCTTTTTTATGTTATCGTTGGTTGGCAGGGCACTGTTCTGAATCCTCCATGATAGGAAATTGAATTTAGTAGGGATACTCTTACACCACTCCATACTGTGGCGGCCCCCTTTCTAGCCTTGCTACGAGCATATCCTATAGAAATCCTTCGCATTGAACTTGCTTGAGGTGGAGAGAGTGAATACGCACTGGTCCTGTTTCGTGCACAAGATAACAGAGTCAAAATCCATCTGGTAGTTTGTGTCCAGAATTTCTCTGAAAATTTGAGGTAACTGGATTGCCTCCCTAAAAGTGATTGAAGGAGCTGGGCACCCTGTGTCATGACATGACCCTACCCGGGCTCGAGCCGCAACTACCCCAAGCCTGCCTCCATAGGCCAGGGGCTGGAGACTAGCGCTGAAGGCACAACAACTCGGGGAGGCCTTTGCCTAAGTACTTGTACACACACACATGTAGCACACTCAATGCAAAAGTGTAGAGTAAAAGAAAATACAAATAAATAAAAAGGGAAACTTCTATATATAAACCACAAAGTGAATCGACCTCTACAAGTACAAAGAAATATGAAGGTACACTGAAAAGTAAAGGGGAAAAACACATGCCCAATTAGAAAAGTGCCACAACCCGGCAACAGGAAAACAAAAGAAAAATAGTTGGAAGGGTCCCCCACCAGGAACCCAACTCCGACCACCACACACAATCCAAGCTCCCAAGATCATAAGCTCCTCTGACGTCACGACCAACATTTCCATCATCTGCAAGGGCACACCAAGTGCGGGAAAATCCCAAGCAGGGGTCAGTATAAAAATACTCAGTAAGATACTCCAAAGGCTCGAGGGAGCAACAAAGGAGGTACCGAAGGGTGAGCAGTAGAGTGAACATGAAAAGTAAAGGAGTAAAATAAGGGGTGCAGTGGATTAATAGTAGAGAGCCCATCTCAACCCAATAAGAGGAAAGAAGGTAGACTCGTCTAGACACAAGGAACTGAAAACGGTGAGAAGATGAAATTCCCATCGAGTCTTCGCTACCTATAGCAGGAGAGTAAACTCATCCAACCACGAGGAGCTTGACACAGAAAGCACGTGGAATACCCCGCGCATCTTCGCCTCTCCGGGAAGGAGAATAACCAAACCCAAGAAGTGGGTACTGGAAAAAGGTATATACATATCCTTATGCTCAATCAAGAAGCCCGAACAAAGTTGTAAGGGGATCTCCATCCCATAGCTCAGAATAAGAAAAGAGTAGCCAACAGTCCCAGAAATAACACCATCGATGGCCAGCATCCCGCACGTCTTCCCTGAACTGCAAGTCAAGGGCTCAATCACCGCACCTCGACACTATCCGCTTTGGGTGGCACTGACTCGCCTGCATGGTTTTAGGTCGTGTCACAAGGATGTGTCTCGGTGGAGAAAGCGCTCCTCGTACTTGAGAGTTTTGGGGGAACGTCAAACCACACCACTTCACTGCCCCGCAGTCGAGAGGTCTGCTCAAAGTCGATAAGCGACCCCCTGCCCAGCCCCGCTTGAGGATCCCTGGAAGTCAAAGCGTTTCCACTACAGGGAGACCCGGAAAGTCGATGGGTGCCACACTACCCAGTCCCGTAAAAGGGTAATCCACTGGAGGGAGACCCGGATAAAGTCAGCAACTGGACCACTGCCCAGCCCAGTTGGAGGTAACCCGGCATCGGGGACCACTGTCCAGCCCAGTTGGAGGTAAGCCTGGCATCGGGGAGCACTGCCCAGCCTAGCTGGAGGTAACCCCGGCATCGGGGAGCACTGCCCAGCCCCGCTGGAGGTAAGCCTGGCATCGGGGACCACTGCCCAGCCCCGCTGGAGGTAAGCCCAGAACTGCTCTGGTCATCCCTGCTGGATGGTACTGCTCGGTGAACACCACTGTAATGGTCATCCCTACTGTATGGTAACCCACTAGTGAGCCCTGCCCGAAACAACCCCAGCCCTGCTAGTAACAACCTCAGCCCTGTTGGAAACAACCTCATACCTGCTGGAAACAACCTCCTGGGTAGAGTATCGGTGCCCACGTAAAGTTTTGGTCACACCGAATCCACAAGAACTCTACCAGGGAACACGAAGCAACGGGGGAAACTCCCCGGCCCCTCAGGGCGATCACGCTCCAATCCGCTGAGTCACTGTCGAAGCGGACCGAGACAACTCATCCCAGAAAGTGGGAAAACACCCACGTTGTACGAGCACACGTATTCGCAAACGGTGCCATAGTCCGGTGAAAGGGAACGGTACTGAAACCCCTCACAGCTGAAGAAACAGAGGGAAAAAACCATCTCTGTCGGGCAAACCATCGAGAACTAAACTAGGGGGAGACTACTCAACCCTGCTGGTCAAAACCATCAGGAAGAGGACCAGGGGAAAATTCAACCCTGGTGGTCAACAAATGAGAACAAAGGGACCCTCTACGTCGCGAGAGGTCAAAAGTACGTAAAGCAGAGCACAGCACGCACATGGGGCCCACATGACGTGTGGCTCCAAGTCAACCCCAACCAAGCGCATAAACATTCTCAGGTACCAACATCCACATGTACCTCCCAACGCTCCCGTATACTCCCAGAGTATACCACGTCTCCAGCCCAAAGGCTAACGTGCCCATGGCACCCATCGTCAACGCGAAGGCGTGAACGTAACAACTCCACCTCAAAGGCCCACGCACGGCCAACCACATCTTATGAATCATTTATATCACTCTCCCAAGAGTGTGCGATCACACACCAAGGGTCCGCTACAAACATGGTAAGACGAACCACCATCAGAGCACTTTTCATGCTTCCACATTTAACAATATCACGCAAGAGGCTCTGCACAACCAAACAGATCACACCGTTGTAATCCTCGCAAAAAAACACGCGAGATCGACTACTTACTCGCCTCCAGCAGATATCCGACAGAAAAGTCACCAACACCGCCTCACGCCCGAACGACGTCCCGTGATCCCGAGCCTCGGCCCCAAAAATAGTCGGGCGCATCGCACCATTGCGATCTCCTTAGGAAAACACATCAAAAAGACTGCTCACTTGAGAGCAACAGATATCCGGAGAAAAAGATACGATCCAGCTCCCTGCGCATGAGTGGTACCACACAGGACCCGCACCCCGGTCCCAAAGCACTGCCAACGGATCGCACCATTGCGATCCTCTCGAAAAATCACACGAGATGGACTAATCACTTGTCTAAAACAGACACTCGGTGATAAAGATGGAAAATCACCATCAACGCCCAAATGGCCCTCGTGGGGCCCACACCATCTTGCGGAATTACAGAGGGTAGACTGCTCCAATGTGATGCCCTCAGAAAAACACCCAACATCAACTACTCGCACTCCCAGAACGGACGTCCGATGAAAAAGTTGCTAAAAGCTACACGCAGCTCAAAAGACGGGCCGTGGGGCCCACGCCTCAACTTCAGCCTCAATGCCTGAAACCACTCTGGAAATCTCCACTTCAGTTCCAGGGTCCCAATGCCACTGACAGCACTCAAAACGGACGTCGGATGCGTTCGCGCCGCCCAAAACAAGAATCTCGGGAAAAATGCTCGTCCACTTAAAGACACGTCACGCCTTCGCGGCCCCTTGTTTCGGGAATTAAAAATTCCCAAAACCATATCAAAAAGTCCACCTCGATGTCAGGTCCACGCCGTCGTAGACGGCGTGCAAAATGAACGCCCGTAGCGAAAGGTACGGGCGTCGGAAAACTGAGGGGCAAAGCCCCTGGGGCTGGACCGGCCGGTCCGCCCGGCCTGGGCCGGCCCGCGCCGACCCGCGGCCTCGCCAAGCGGGCCGGCTGTGGACCTGCGGTCCATGTGCAGACCGGCCATGAGGGGTCTGTCACACCAGCTGCGTGAAGACCCGCCTTCGACGGGTCTTGTTCCCCCGCGGGGTCGCGCGCTGCGACCCCGAGTCTGCGAGTCAACCGGCTGGCACAGCCGGCCGGCTCTTCCACTCCACGCTGCGCGAAGCCGCCGAGGCCGAGGACTCTCCGCCACGCCGAAGGCCACCCGGAGCAACTTCCTGGAGCTCCTCCATGCCCGCTCACCGGACCGTCGTCCCGGAAACGCCGCACTGTTGCCTGAACCTCGTCGGACCGCCGGAAAACCCCCAGAACTCCCAAAATTCCCGTAAACTTCGCTGGACCACTGCGGCCTCCTCATAACTCGGATTTCAATTCTGAAAGATGCGACGGAAATAAAAAAATTGTATACTATGCATCCATGGGATTTTTTCGAAGATTTAACAGCAAATCGATGCATAAAATTGAACTCAAAGTAGGTGTGGGAATAAAAATTGAAACCGCAACAATCCTGGCTCGTGGGCGTTGCCTGGAGCTTCACGGAGGATCTGCCGCCGCGCCGTCGCCTTGTCGGAGCTTCCTCGCCGAAGTGGAGGAGGAGAGGGAAGAGTGTTGGAGGGCTTCTCTAGGGGGTGAAAAATGGAGGGGGAAGGGGATGAGGGTTTAAATAAAATTAAAAATTTTAATTAATTTAAACCCGTAATTTAACCCGCATCTGAAACCTTTGAAAGAGTCGAGGTTAAGCCTCCCCTAATCCAAACACCACCTCCCGAGCACAAAGGAGGTCTCGGAATTTGATTCTGAGCTTCCATTCAAAAGTTATAAAGTTGAACGCCCAAAACTGCCAAATTACGAAAACGCCCCTAGGGCCATTTTTCACAAACGGGCCGCGCCCGCGAAACTTACACCCCTCCTAGGGTAAACGGCACATTCCAAACTCAACGGTGCCCTTGGTTTTCCACTCCAAGTCACATTTTAAGAGATACTTGTGTTTCAACATTAAAAGAATAAATCAATTAATTAATTTATCCATTTAACGTTCTGAAAGCGAGCGAGGGGTCCAAACGTCCCGCACCGACATGTTTTATGTCGTTCCTAGGGTAAACACCCCATTACGGACCCATCCGTACACTCGAATCCCTGATCTGGATCACCGTTTAGGAGTTATCACATTTATTTGGCGTTTCCAGTGTGAACGCATTGAAAATTTAATTCTGGCCACTCCGAGGCTCGGAATCGCATGCCGTCTGAGGGCACTGCTCTGGAATAACATCAAGAATATTCCAAAGTCTTTCGCAGCAAAAACCGGGTACTTACATCATTTTATCCTTTAATATTTTCATCCCCAAAAATCAAAACTAGGGAGCAACACAGGGTACTAAGCCCACACCTGGCTTTCCCATACCCAAAAGAACCCACGCACAACTCTGTGTCACCACACATAGACCAAAGGATTGATCCGTTCATGTGAGGTCGGCCCTTGATGATGTCGTGCACCCACTCCAGACTTTGGGGTTAGGGAAAGGCGGTAGGGTACCTCTCCATCCCTTTGCATGGTCTCAAATGGCCCGAAGGCCCTTGGGGGTAGCTCACCTCCCTAGTCGAAGCTCTGCGTCACACACCGCGACTGGAATCATCATCCGCACCTGGAACAAGGCCCGGTGATTCCCTCCTTCAGAATATCCATATGGTGAAACACCCAAGGATATCTAGTCACGCAAGGTTCCACAGTCGATGTCTCTCAACCAAGACTCTCTTACATGCTGGGGGAGCGATGGAGTCGACGCCATCGACCCAAGAGGAAGGTTACACACCTTCTACTCTACCAACACGGGGTTACACCCGACGCCCTGCGTCACCCTGGTAACAACTCAAGCAGGGAGAAGGGAGAAAAGAATTCCACACACATAGTCTATCAATTCTACTGTATAAAGTAGAAGAGTTGTAGAGTGTACCTCTCATTACCTCATGCTCTACAGGATCGTAGACATTCAAATATCGCGGCTGTCTGTGGTCCTAACTATCAGCTCTTGGAGCCTGACGTGCACCACCTAGTGGTGGTGGGAAGACCTCATAAAGCCTTCCCCCACTCCCAGCTCCTCCTTCTCCTCTGCTAGCACCACCTCCCTGGGTAATACTCTGATCACGGCGTTGCCTCTGTCATGGTGGCGCACCTGCTGCCTGCCCGAAGCTCTCTGCATGCCTGGTCGGGCAGTCCCGTGCCAGGTGACCTCACCCATCGCAAGCATAGCACCGACTCTCTTTGGGCTACACTGGTGCCCTCCGGCACCACTGTGGTGTACGACCATTCCCCTGAGTCTAGTTGTCAGAAATCCACCTGCATCGAGGTTCTGCATGCCAGCGCCCGCTAGCTGCGGCAGACGTCTCGGCTCCAACGTGCCTACTGCCACCACTAACTCCAGAATGTGACAGGAATCCCTCTTTCACCAGTGCCTTCTCTAGTACTCTGGCATATGTGGAAATGCCCAAGGGTGATATGACAACACGAATCTCTCAGTGAAGACCCTGCTCAAACTTTCATGCTCGGAAGTTGTCGTCATGGAACAAGTCCGGGTAAAAGCGTGCACGGTCTGCAAAACTAGTTGTGTACTCAGCCACTTTCATCCCTCCCTTATGAAACTGAAGGAGCTCCTGAATCCAAACAGAGCGCAAGAAGGAGGGGAAAAACTCCTCAAGGAACAACAACTGAAATTCGCCCCACAAAAGTGACGACTCGTCTAGAAATTGAGTCACCAGACTCCACCAACGCCAAGATGCTCCACGAAAAAGGGTGGCTTCCAAAGCCACTCTCTGATCTGCCGGCGTCTGCACAAGCCTGAAAAAGTGAACCACTGCCTTGAGCCAAACCTCTTCTACCTGAGGGTCTGTCTCACCATTGAACCTCAGCGGTCTCTGCCGCTGGAACTCATGGAGCGCGCTCAACCTGCGCTCAAGCCCCGCCTGCTCTACTGAAGCTGCCTGCTGCTCAACAGGTGGGGGTCCTGCTACCGTCCCACCTGGAGAAAGGGGGTCTCATGATGGGTCCTAGACTTTGGCCTCGTAGCTCAAAGGGTCGTCATCACGAACTAAAGCTGGTGTCCTGGATGGATGTCTTCGTGGAGACATCCTGAATATTATCAAGGAGTGTCGCGGTCAGATGAGCATATATGTACATACCAATAACAACAACGATGGGGAGCTGACTCAAGAAGGATAGTCAAAGACTCAATCCTATGTGATGCACAAACCATTTTTCCCTGCAACAAGTGTCTTAGCATGCCGAGTCAACAAGTGGGTTATCAAGGTCTTGGTGAATGGATATGTCGGCTGCTGCACCATCACTGGACTCCCTAGCCTAAGAGCCGCTCTCGAGACATGTTAACATTGTTGCCCTAAATCCCAACTAATTCTTTTTATTTTAGGAACGTCTGAACAGCATCCCAAGGAATGAACCACCTCTAATACCACTTTGTCATGACCCGACCCTACCCGGGATCAAGCCACAACTACCCCAAGACCGCATCCATAGGCCAGGGGATGGCGACTAGCGCTGAAGGCACAACAACTCGGGGAAGCCTTTGCCTAAGTACCTGTGCACGCACACACGCAGCACACTCAATGCAAAAGTGCAGAGTAAAAGAAAAGACAAGTAAAGAAAAAGGGAAACTGTTATATATAAACCACAAATTGAATCGACCTCTACAAGTACAAAGAAAGATGAAGGTACACTGAAAAGTAAAGGGGCAAAACACGCGCCCAATCAGAAAAGTGCCACAACCCAGCAACAGGTAAACAAAAGAAAAACAGCTGGAAGGGTCCCCCACCTGGAACACGACTCTGACCACCACACGTGGTCCATACTCCCAAGATCCTAAGCTCCTCTAATGTCACGACCAACCTGTCTGTCGTCTGTAAGGTCACACCAAGTGCGGGCAAAGTCCAATCAGGGGTGAGTATAAAAATACTCAGTAGGATACCCCAAAGGCTCGAGGGAGCAACAAAGGAGGTACCGAAAGGTGAGCAGTAGAGCGAACAGGAAAAGTAATGGAGTACAACAAGGGGTGCAGTGGAGTAATAGTAGAGAGCCCAGCTCAACCCAACAAGAGGAAAGAAGGTAGACTCGTCCAGACACAAGGAGATGGAAATGGTGAGAAGATGAACTTCACGTCATGTATTTTCTACCTATAGCAGGAGAGTAGACTCGTCCAACCACGAGAAGCTAGACACGGAAATCATGTGTCATACACCACGCGTCTTCGCCTCTCTGGGAAGGAGAGTAACCAAACCCAAGAAGTGGGTACTGGAACAAGGTATATACATATCCTTATGCTCAATCAAGAAGCCCGAACAACGTCGCAAGGGGATCTCCATCCCATAGCTCAGCCCAAGAAAAGAGTTGCCAATAGTCCCAGAAATAACACCATCGATGCCCAGCATCCTGCACGTCTACCCCGAACTTCAAGTCAAGGGCTCAATCCCCGCACCTCGACACTATCCGCTTTGGGAGGCACTGACTCGCCCGCATGGTTTTAGGTCACGTCACAAGGACGCGTATCGGTGGGGAAAGTGCTCCTCATACTTGAGAGTTCTGGGGGAACGTCAAACCACACCACGTCACTGCCCCGCAGTCGAGAGGTCTTCTCAAAGTTGACAGGAGACCCCCTTCCCAGCCCCGCTGGAGGATCCCTGGAAGTCAACAGGTTCCCACTATAGGGAGACCCGGAAAGTCGACGGGTGCCACACTGCCCAGCCCCGTAACAGGGTAATCCACTGGAGGGAGACCCGGATAAAGTCGGCGACGGGACCACTTCCCAGGACAGCCGGAGGTAACCCGACAACGGGGACCACTGCCCAGCCCAGCTGGAGGTAAGCCCAACATCGGGGACCACTGCCCAGCCCAGCTGAAGGTAAGCCCGACATCAGAGACCACTGCCCAGCCCCACTGGAGGTAAGCCCGGCATCGAGGACCACTGCCTAGCCCCGCTGGAGGTAAGCCCGAAACTGCTCTGGTCGTCCCTGCTGGATGGTACTGCTCGGTGAACACCACTGTACTGGCCATCCCTGCTGGATGGTAACCCACTGGCGAGCCCTGCCCGAAACAACACCAGCCCTGCTGGTAACAACCTTAGCCCTACTGGAAACAACCTCAGCCCTACTGGAAACAACCTCCTGGGTAGAGGATCGGTGCCCGCGTAAAGTGTTGGTCACACTGAATCCACAAGAACTCTACCAGGGAACACAAAGCAACGGGAGAAACTCCCGGCCCTTCAGGGTGATCACGCTCCAATCCATTGAGTCACTGTCAAAGCGGACCGAGACAAATCATCCCAGAAAGTGGGAAAACACCCATGTTGTACGAGCACACGTAGTCGCAAACGGTGCTGCAGTCTGGTGAAAGGGCATGGTACTGAAACCCCTCACAGCTAAAGAAACAGAGGAAACGAACCATCTCTGTCGGCCAAACCATCGAGAACGAAACCAGGGGGAGACCACTCAACCCTGCTGGTCAAAACCATCGGGAAGAGGACTAGGGAAAAACTCAACCCTGCTGGTCAACAAATAAGAACAAAGAGACCCTCTACATCATGAGAGGTCAAAAGTACGTAAAGCAGAGCACAGCACGCACATGGGGCCCACACGACATGTGGCTCCAAGTCAACCCCAACCAAGCGCATAAACATTCTCAGGTACCAACATCCACATGTACCTCCCAGCACTCTTGTATACTCCCAGAGTATACCACGTCTCTAGCCCAAAGGCTAACGTGTACACAGCACCCATCGTCAACGTGAAGGCTTGAACGTAACAACTCCACCTCAAAGGCCCAGGCACGGCCAACCACATATTATGAATCATTTATATCACTCTCCCAAGAGAGCGCGATCACACGCCAAGGGTCTGCTACAAACATGGTAGGACGAACCACCACCGGAGCACTTTTCATACTTCCACATTTAACAAGATCGCGCAAGAGGCTCCGCACAACCAAATGGATTGCACCGTTGTAATACTAGCAGAAAAACACGCGATATCGACTACTTACTCGCCTCCAGCGGATATCCGACGGAAAAGTCACCAACACCGCCTCACGCCCGAACGGTGTCCCGTCATCCCGAGCCTCGGCCCCGAAAACAGTCGGGCGCATCGCACCATTGCGATCCCCTCGGGAAAACACATCAAAAAGACTAATCACTTGATCACAATAGATATCCGGAGAAAAAGATACGTTTCGGCTCCCCGCGCACGAGCGGTACCACGTGGGGCCCGCACCCCGGTCCCGAAACGCTGCCAACGGATCGCACCATTGCGATCCTCTCAAAAAGGCACACAAGATGGACTAATCACTTGTCCAAAACGGACACCCGATGATAAAGATGGAAAATCACTGTCAACGCCCAAACGGCCCTCACGGGGCCCGCACCATCGTGCGGAATTATAGTGGGCAGACTACGCCAACGCGATGCCCTCATAAAAACACCCAATATTGACTGCTCGCACGCCCTGAACAGACGTCCGATGAAAAGGTCTCTAAAAGCTGCACGCAGCTCAAAAGACGGGTTGTGGGGCCCATGCCTCAACTTTGGCCTCAATGCCTTAAACCACCCTGGAAAGCTCCGCCTCGGTGCCAGGGTCCCAACGCCACCGACGGTGCTCAAAACTGACGTCGGATACGCCTGCGCCGCCCAAAACCAGAATCTCAGGAAAGACGCTCGTCCACTTAAAGACATGTCGCGCCTCCGCGGCCCCTCGTTTTGGGAATTAAAAATTCCTGAAACCATCTCAAAAAGTCTACCTCGACGTCAGGTCCTCGGCGCCGCAGACGGCATGCAAAATGGATGCCCATAGCGAAAGGTACGGGCGTCAGAAAACTAAGGGGCAAAGCCCCTTGGGCTGGACCGGCCGGTCCGCCCGGCCTGGGCCGGCCCGCGGCCTAGTCGAGCGGGCTAGCTGTGGACCTTTGGTCCACGCGCAGACCGGCCACGAGGGGCCGGTCGCGCCAGCCGCGTGAAGACCCGCCTTCGGCGGGTCCTGTTCCCCTGTGGTGTTGCATGCTGCGACCCCGAGTCTGCGAGTCAACCGGCCGACACAGCTGGTCGGCTCTTCCGCTCTGTGTCGTGGGAAGCCGGCATGGCCGAGGACTCGCCGCCGCGCCGAAGGCCGCCTGAAGCCACTGCCTAGAGCTCCGTCGTGCCCGCTCTCCGGACCGTCGTCCCGGAAACGCCGCGTCGTCGACTGAACCTCGCCGGACCGTGGGAAAACCCCCAGAACTCCCAAAATTCCCGTAAACTTCACCGGACCGCTGCGGCCTCCTTGTAACTCGGATTTCTATTCCGAAAGATGTGAAGGAAAGAAAAAATTGTATACTACGCGTCCATGGGATTTTTTCGAAGATTTAACAGCAAATCGATGCATAAAATTGAACTCAAAGTAGGTGCGGGAATAAAAATTGAAACCGCAACAATCCTACCTCGTGGGCGTTGCCCGGAGCTTCACGGAGGATCCTCCGTCGTGCCATCGCCTTGCCAGAGCTTCCTCGCTGGAGTGGAGGAGGATATGGAAGAGGGTTGGAGGGCTTCGCCAGGGGGTGAACAAGGGAGGGGGAAGGGGATGAGGGTTTAAATAACATTAAAATTTTTAATTAATTTAAACCCGTAATGTAACCCGCATCTGAAACTTTTGACAGAGTTGAGGTTAAGCCTCTCCTAGGCCAAACACCACCTCCCGAGCACAACAGCAGTCTCAGAATTTGATTCTGAGCTTCCGTTCAAAAGTTATAAAGCTGAACGCCCAAAGCTTCCAAATTACGAAAACGCCCCTGGGGCCATTTTTCACAGACGGGTCGCGCCTGCAAAACTTACACCCCTCCTAGGGTAAACGGCACATTCCGAACTCAACGGTGCCCTCTTTTTTTCAATCCGATCCACCGTTTAAGAGATACTTGCTTTTCAACATTAAACGAATAAATCAATTAATTAATTTATCTGTTTAACGTTCCGAAAGCGAGCGAGGGGTCCAAACATCCCGCTCTGACATGTTTTATGTCATTCCTAGGGTAAAAACCACATTACGGACCCATCCGTACACTCAAATCCCTGATCCGGATCACTGTTTAGGAGTTATCGCATTTATTTGGCGTTTCCAGTGTGAATGCACTGAAAATTTAATTCCGGCCACTCCCGGGCTCGGAATCGCACGCCGTATGAGGATGCTACTCTGGAATAACATCAAGAATATTCCAAAGTCTTTCATAGAAAAAACTAGGTTCTTACACCCTGGATAAGTGAGGGATCTTCCTAACCATTTGTGATACCAAAACAAAATGTTCCCCTCCCCAACAATCCACTACGAGTTGTGCAGGATGTTCGGAATAATACTGCAGACTGAGGACCATAGCTGAGACCCACTCCCCAGTGAAGGTTCAGCATTGAAACCATACCTTAGAGACATCATCTTCCACCACAAAGTTCGTTCTTCAATGACCTCCCAGGCCAACTTCATGTGCATGTAATGAATGGTATTCGTGAGGCTTTTCACATTGATCCCTCCCTCTAAAATGGGTCAGGCCATCTTCCCCCAAGAGACCCAATGTCTCTTCCCCTCCGAAGAAGCATCCCAAATAAAATGGTCCAAGAGTATCAATAGCTCTGATAACACCCTTCGGCATGTTGGTAGATGAAAGATCATGCACCGGTATGGCTGAGAGGACACTATTCAAAAGCGTGATATGACCACCAAAGGATAAAAAATGGTTCTTCCAATTGAGAATATGCCTCGTAGTCTTACTCACCACGCGGTCAAAGTCGATAATGCGCATTCTTCCTGGAGAGACGGGGGTACTGAGATAATCCATGGGAAACGAACTGCACCTCATACCCAAGCTATCACCCATATCTGCCACCCTACTCGAGGTACAAGCTTGTGCCACATAAAATCCACTCTTCTCCCTATTGATTTGTTGACCACTCCAGTGGCAGTACTCCTCAAGGACCTTGATAATCTCCTGCATAGACCGCCATCCAGCACTGATGAAGATAAGAGTATCATTCACAAACATCAAGTGGGATATGGGTTGGAGGATCAATCTCCTTCGATAAGGAAGAACATCCCCATCTGAGATACCTCTGTTAATCAGTCTGCTTAAGGTATCCTATATAATAATGAAGATACTCGGGGATAGAGGGTCACCTTGACGAAGACCTCGAACTGTCTTGAAGAAACCACGATTTCACCCCATAAACGTCATAGCCATCCAGTCCGAGCTGAAACACCTGAACATGATCCATCTTGTTCAGGATCCTATTAATAAAACCCCGCTCAATCCTATCATACGCCTTATTCATGTCAAGCTCGTTGGCCAAATTCGAACCATGATCCTTGACATTAATATCTCTCAACATCTCCTGTGCCAATGCTATTGCTCCCTGGATAGAGCAATCTTTCACAAAACCATGTTGTTCCTTGGAGATCCACCAAGGGACATTCCCAAACAACCTCTTGTTAATGATACTTTCCAGGATTTTATAAGTAAAATTGCACATACTCACAGGTCGATAGTGAATAAGGGATGATGGATCCTTGATCTTTGGTAATAGGAAAAGATTCATGGAATTTGATACCCGCGGAAGGATTCCCCCTATGAATAAATCCTGGATGACGTTGATGATATCCCCCTTTACCACCTCCCAGGATCTCCTGAAGAAAGAACCAAGGAAGCCATCTGGACCCGTAGCACTCTCATGGTTAAGGTTCACCATAGTCGCATGAGTCACCTCCTCCTCTGGAATACCTTCCATCATCTCATTATCCTGGTGAGAAACAAGATATGAAATCCCCTCCCAAAACTCATCACCCCCCAAAGGATACCCTTGGAGCATATTCAGATTTGGTCCGGCAAGAAGGTCCTTGAAATGTGAAAACACCAAGACCCCAACCACTTCCCTGTTATCAGTGAAGGATACATCATCTAAGGCCAGGTTCGGTTTGACAACACGTCACCTCTCCCTTATACATGCATGGAAAAAATCTGTATTCTTATCTCCCTCCTTGAGCCATTTTATTCTCAAATATTCCCTCACCCTAAATTCTTGTGAGAGGACCATAACCGCAAGGGAGTTATTTTTCTCAGAGAGCTCACCAAATACATCATCGTATCATGTCTCATAAAGACTTGCCTTGAGAAATTCTATATCCTATTTGAGCACATCCATATCCTGATCAAAGGGAGGAATACTCCTATCCCATGAATGGAGGTCCTGCTTGAGACTTCTCAACTTTTAGTGAAAATCTAACCAAGAGTGTCCCTGAGTCGGTTCCTCCCAATCGTTCCTCGCCATCTGATGATATCCCAAGATACTCGAACAGTGGCTCATGTACCTGAAGCCCGACTACAGAGACTCCCTCTAATTCAGATTTAACAAAAGTGGAGAATGATCAGAGATTTTGTGGGTCAAGTGATCAACCTTCGCTTCTGGAAATGTATAAACCACTTGAATATTGGCTAAGCATCAGTCGAGCCTGCTCCAACAACGACTGTCGCCATTCCGATTGTTGCACCATGTGTGTGGGTCCCCTAAATACCCTAAATCCATCAACCCTTTTCCAGCCATAAACTGACCGAAGGCCCTGCTCACCCTCCTGGGAAACTTCCCTCTCCCCTTCTTCTCATCAGAATCTGCTATAATATTAAAATCGCCCCCCACTACCCAAGGTTGATCCCCTAGGTCGAAATAATTCAGTTCGCTCCATTTATGGGATTGATTTTAAATTAATTTTAGCCATTTATGTGTTTTTAATTTTTAAAAATTGATTAAATATTTGGAATTATAATTTAAAAATTTATTAAATAGGTCTTTTTTATTTTTAGACAATATGAATAGTAAACCTAGTAATTTTTATTACCACGGTTAATAGTAAATCAAGTAATTAAGGGTAAAAATAGTTAGGATAAGGATTATAAAATTACCATAACACTTGTCATAATTTTATTAGATGAATGATTTTAGACCAAAATAATCCTTGGTACAAATTTATGACCTTTTAGATCCACTTTTATGACTTTAATACCCTTATATTATTTTATTTTAAGAAAAATCAAACTTGACGCACTAATGTTTTTAATAAGTATAAAATTTTGAATATGTGGCCTTCCAGAATATATCTTCAACCATAAATAGTATTTGGAAATATAAAATATTTATATTCATCAATAAAATTTATTTTTAATTTTTAGTGAGGTTATAAATACCTTAAATTCTTTCATAATAATGATGCAGTAATTATTTTACTAATGAAAATATCAAATAAATGATATTAAAAATATTAAAATAAATATAATTTGAGATAATTGAAGTTATAAAATAATTTTATATATGACCTTGAGATATTATTAATGTAATAAATTAATTTTTTATAATTATAAGAGTTATCTTGATATTTTTAAAAGTCAAAGTAATGAATAGTGTCAAAATTGTCATTAATGATATTTTAAAATAAATAATATTTTATTAAATGATATAAAATTATTAAAATATTAAATTCATCCAAATTATTGATATAATGTTTATAATTTAATTAATTAACCATTTATGGTTCTTTTTTTAATTTATAGGAACTATAATAACCCTAAAAGAGTAAAAAATCATCTTGTTGTGGTAAGAATTAAAAGAGTTAAATAAGGGTTAAAACCAAAGGATAAGGGTGGAAATATAGTCAAAACTTATCTAATTTTTATTTTATGATATTATTTAGACCTATAATAATCTTACATTATAAATATATCAGTTTTGATCTATTTATAATAGAAATGTAATTTATATTAATTTAATATTTTTGAGAAATTCCAAGAGTGCATCTCCCCTCTCTTATAAAAGGAAACATTTTATTCTCTTTTATTCACACTTAAAAACCATTTTGGTTTAGAAAATATATACCCAAATACCTTAATATAATACCTCTTCAAATTATAGAGTCATTATTTTAGGCATAACACCAACCATAGTGGTCTTAATATGTTAAGCAACGAAGGATTTCTAAAGAAGATGTGTCATTTTCAATTAAGTGTTTCTATTTTATTTTTTTCTTACACGTCCATAAAATATTATTAAACCATTATAAAATAATAAATATATTATCCTACATATACTTATATGTTATTATGTTTGTTTAATGACTCATATCCATATTTTTTTCCATCAAATGGGAAAGTAATTCATCGTCTGTGTGTACGGTGGACTACCACCTCGCAAACTCATGTAATTAATTTTCAATCACCATCTATCAAGATAGTTTATAATGATAGAATTAATACTTATATATGATATTCATGCCATATTTATAATTATTAAAATATAATATATTATGTATCTTCTTATCTTTCCATGCACAAAAAAATAATAACATCGTTCGTGCATATATGCGAATTATCACCTCCACGAAGCGATGTGATTTTTTTTTCATAACCACACTGCATTGATGATATATATATATATAAGTATATTTAAATTATTAATATGATAATAATTATATTATTATAATTTTTTAAAGATAAAATTATACTTACCATATTTCCATAATGATCATTGAAAAATAAAAACGTTACTCATGCATACATACGGCATACCGTCTCCATGATTGTAACGTAGTTCATTTTTCAAAACCATATTTAATGGATGGATTAAAAATTATAATTAATTTATAATAATTATTTTTATTTCAATAATATTATTCTTTAGATGATGGGATAATTACCACTTTATTTAGAGACATCATACCAATGTCATTTTGGACTCAAGTACTGAATGTCATCAAAATGTCTGATATGGACTTAAATAGTTAATTGATTTTTATAACATGATAATAAGTGATATAAAAGGAATAAAAAAAATTAAAAGGTTCTCAATATAGTAAATAATTAACCTACATTTATTATTCAGGAATAAAAAGAACATACGTGACAAGTCAAACTCAATGTAAGGGACTCTTAAACTAAAAAAATCATTTTAAATATTGTAAAGATTTATTTTATAAATATTTAACTTTTGTGTACATGTTTTTATCATGATTTTTATAAATGTATTTATATGTACATGAATTTTTTAAAAATATAATTTTAAAATTTCTCTTGATTTTTTTCAAAAAGGAATATTTTTAAGGTTTTATACAAAGGAATTTCTTTTAAAAATCCTCTTTTAAAGTTCCTCTTTTAGCTCTTTTTATAAAGGTAAAAAGAAAAAAAATAACATATACGGAAGAATAGAATTTCCCACTGTCATGACACTTTAATACTTTAATATTTCCTTTATAATTTTTAACAGTTATTTTCAAAGAAAATGGTTTCATTATTTTGTGTGTGTTTTTTAGATTTTAAAAGTGATTTTTATAAGAAATGGGTATTTTGATATTCAAAAGTGTTTTACACATGGGTTTAAAATATTTTTCAAGGGTTTAATTCATGATATGGTATTTCTGCATTATATGAAATTGGTGAGTCTTATATAGCTTATACGAAGGTTTGATCCCCATTATACCTTGCGGGTGAGCCCGATATAGCTTACACGAAGGGTTGAGCCCTATTATAGCTCATGGTTTAGCTTGATATAGCTTATACAAAGAGTTGAGCCCCATTATACCTCATGAGTGAGACCAATATAGCTTATACAAAGGGTTTATCCCCATTATAGCTCACAGGTGATCCCGATATAGCTTATATGAAGGGTGATCCCTATTATAGATATCAAATTCATTAGGTAGTGATTATATTGGAAGTCAGCCGTATGATTATTCCAATTAAAATGGTTTTGAAATGGTTTTATTATTATGATGCTCTAAGTTAACAAAAAAGGGTTTTAAATTGCTTGATATGGGTTTTAAAGGCTTTCTTTGATAAAAGCATGTGTGTTTTTCAAGTGAAATTGTTTTATTTCATACACTCAAATAACATTAAAGGTAAAGGTAAACGTTATATGAGTTTTCATTTTTTTCACGGGAATAATAGTTTTCCTTCCTTTTATGTCCCTTACTGGAATTTTTATGCTCATCCCAAGTTTTAAAATGTTTTTTAGAAGTCTTAAATATTCATAAGTACAAATAATATTTCATGATGAAAGTATTGAATATGTGTCATGAAAATAAATCATGTTTTATGTTAAAAGGGTTTCCTCTGGTGAAAAAATGGAGACTGAGTATAAGTGTCCACTTATAATTTATGGGTTTACTATGTAAGAGTTTGTCCTAATTCGATAAAAATATAAACTGAAAAGATCCTTAGAATTTCAATAATGTGAATTCTAGTACAAATTCATTGGAATATGAGATGTTTAAGGTCGGGTCCTTACAGTTGGTATAAAAGGATAGTTTAGGAAACTTTGGAGATTATGATGTCTTATTAAGAGTTATAGATATCATCATGGGTTTATAATTTTCAGGTTGATCATAATTTTAGTGTCTTAGAAACCCCTTTTTAGGATTCAAGTTTTGAAATTTTAAGGTGACTAATGGTATTTTTGGAGATATTCATTTTTAAGGTAATTATGGGTTATTAGGTTTTGGGATGAAAAATGAAAGGTATGAGATAAACTTTAAGGTTAAAAATATTAAGGTTATTTTGAGTATTTTATCATATTTTTGGGAATTTTATAATAATTATATAGTTTTAGAAAAAGGACAACCCAAAAACTGTGTGACAACCTGTTTTGTATGGAAAGGTTGTGGGAATTGAACCCAAAACCAAAGGGAAACATAGGTGCATCACCTACCACTGACCTACATTATGTCCTGGTTAGTACAAAAAAATTATTTATTTAAACTCTCTAACGAAGAACGGTTAATTTTATTTTTGTAACATATGTTTTATCAAATAGATAGCCATGTTATTGGAAAATGATTGGGTGATTAAGTGATTAATTTTATTTCATAAGACGTTGACTATTTTAGGAACCCTATATGATTAAGGTAGAGAGAATATTGTGGAATTTTATTTGATGAATAAAGGTTAATTTTATTTTAGAGTAATATATTATTTTATTATGGATGTATGGTGATTTAGGTTATTTATGGAAATGGTTAGTGTATCTTGAAGATTATTAGGTAAATTACTTTTTGGTATGATACATTAAGAGTGGTTGGTGTTATTTGGATTTAAATGTTAAAATTTATCTTAGAAGATGATGTGAATAAATCATTTTGATTTTTCGGTTTCAATATTAGTTATAATATTTTTGAGTAATTTTAAGGATAGTTATTTGTTGAATTATCTAAGTTGATCATTGGGTGTCACTATTGAATTTTAGAGATCGAAGTAATTTTTTTTCATTTAATGGTTTATTAATTTTGGGAATTATATTATATTTTACTAACCATTTTGGTTTTGGTTAATGTATAAAGATAATAGTAATAGATATTTATACTTTTTTAGATTTTATTTTTATCCATAGAAGTTGATTTTAATGCTTCAAACATGAAAAAAGACATCTTAAATACTCATCATTTAGAGAAAAGGTTAAGATTGTGGTAGAAAATGATTAAAGGATGAAAATATGATTATCATGTATGCATATTTACTTATGTTATTAGTTGATGTATTAAAATAATTTCTTAACTCTATGAAAATGATCCTGAAATAAAAAAAAATGTTATCTATTTTCTTTTCATACTAAGAAATCAATGGCCTTTTAACCCATCGTAGATTTGTGGATTTTTTATGGTTAAATTTATAACGATCATGTTCTCTATCACTCTCCATCATAACAAGATAGTTATTTTTCTATTCTATGTACATGTTTTCCTATAAGGAATCCTAATATGTGTTATCTCATATGACCCTCATACTTTCTTTTCTCTCTTATCAAGTGGAATTTTTATTGACCCTTTTTACATTGTGGGATTTAAATAAAGGTATTTTGAATAGTCGAACATTGGTTACCATGCCTGATATTAAATTGTGTGGATGAAATTTATTAAATTGGGGTACAATTTAACATCCTGAGTTTTGTAAGAATGAAACGCTATGTTCAATAGTGTACATGATGTGCCACATCGAGCTCAAACGAACAACTAAATATTTTTATTTAAATGTTACCATTATAACCAAGACATTAGAATGGAGGGTATGAATAGTATTAACTGAATTATGAAAATATGGTTTACACATGTATATATAATTAATTCTATGGCTACCAATTAATTATAAATGAAAATAAAATCCTTTTGGAAAATAAAAGGAAATCTTTTTATGAAAAACTATTTAAATGTGAACAAGTGTGTTTTATACCAATAAAATAAAAAATCACAATTTTTGAATTATATTAATAATATATATATATATAATATATTAAATCTATCGTTTAACATTCATCCTATGTGTTTTCTAGACATAATATAAAAATAAATCCAATTTCATGTATAAAAAGCTGTATTTTTCAAAAGGCAGGTTTGCCACCTTTTAATGGCCCGCTTATTTTAAAACTAAATTTTTAAACTTTTGTAATTTATATTTGATAAAATTAAATTAAATTTTGGAATCGTAATGTTAAAATTATATTAGGATGAATTTTTGGTAAGTTTCTTTTTTTATACATAGTGAAAAATAGTGCATTTTAATTGAAAATTGACTTTTCATCTAAATAAATTATAATGTTAAATTATGTTTTAAATTGGTTTTAAAGTAACATTAGATCAATTATAAACCTATTAATATAATTTATTTCATTGGAATATTTTTTTATATTGAATCTAGATATAAAAACTTATTAAACTTTTGAACATTTTCACTATACAAACCTGCTTTCTCACCCCTTTTACGGGATTAATTTTAAATTGATTTTATTCAATTATGTGTTTTGAATTTTTAAAAATGGATTCCAAATTTTTAATCGTAAGGTCCAAATTTATTAAATATTTTCCTTTTATTTTTTTGACAATATTAATAGTAAACTTCGTAATAAATATTATTACGGTTAAGGGTAAATTGGGTAATTAAGGGTAAAACAATTATGATAAGGATTATAAAATTACCATAACACATGTCATAATTTTATTTTATGATTTATTTTCAACCAAAATCATCATTGAGCCAAATTTATGACCTCTTGGAATCACTTGGATGACTTTAATCCCCTTAAAGTATTTTATTTTAAGAAAAATCAAACTTTTCACACTAATGTTTTTAATAAGTATACTATTTTTAATATGTTTTCTTATAGAAGATATATTTTCCCATAAATATTATTTTAAAAGATAAAATATTTCTATTCGTCATAAAAATTTATTTTTAATTTTTATTGAATAAATAATTTCCTTAAATTCTTTCACAACAATGATGCAGTAATTATTTTACTAATGGAAATATCAAATAAATGATATTAAAAATATTAAAATAAATATAATTCGAGCTAATTAATGTCATCCATGAATTTTATATATTAACTTATCATGTTATTAATGTAATTAATTAGTATTTTATAATTATAAGTGTTATATTTATATTTTTAAAAGTCAAAGTAATGAATAGTGTCACGAATGCCCTTAATAATATTTTAAAGTAAATAATATTTTATTAAATGATATAAAATTCCTAAAAATATTAAATTCATCCAAATTATTGGGATAATGTTTAAAATTTCATCCATGATCCATTTATGGTTCTTTTTACATTTTATAGTAACTATATTAATCCTCAAAGAGTAAAAATCCAAGTTGTCACGATAAGAATTAAAATAGTTAAATAAGGGTTAAAAACAAAAGATAAGGGTATAAATATAATAAAAACTTATAAAAAAATTATGATTTTACTTTCACCCATACTCATCTTATATTAGAAATAAATTTTTTTGGAACTATTTGGAATATAAAATTAATTTATATTAATGTAATATTTTGAGAAATTCCAAGAGTGCCCCTCCCCTCTCTTATAAATGAAAACCTCTTATTCTCTTTTCTTCACACTTAAACCCCATTTTGGTTTCGAAAATAAATTCCAAAATACCTTACTAGAATCCCTATATGCATTATAGAGGCCTTATTTTAGGCATAAACCCAACCTTAGTGGTCTTAATGTGTTAAGAAATGAAAGATTTATAAATAAGATGTATCATTTTTAATTAAGTGTTTATGTTTTGTTTAATATTACACATCCCTAAAACCTTCTTCAACCAAAATAAAATAATAAATCCAATATAATACATATACTTAGATGTTATTATGTTTCTGTAATGTCCCATATCCATTTCTTTTTCCATCAAATGAGAAAATGATTCATCGTCCGTGTGTACGGTGGACTACCATCTCGTGAACCGATGTAATTCATTTTCCATCACCGTCTCTCAAGACTGGTTATAATGATGGAATTAATGATTTTATATTATATTCATGAAATATTTATCATTATTAAAATATAATATATTGTAAAGACCCGTAAAATTCAAGGAAAATTTTTTCTTAATTTTCTTTAGAATTTTACATGAGCGCGGTTTCTGACGGCACCTGATTCCGAGGCCCGGAGTGCCCGGAATTAATTTCCGAAGTTTGGCTCGGGTACGTTCAGTGAACGAACGAGCGGGATTTCCTAACTTTTGATCCGGTGCTCGGAATTGAAATCCGAGGACACCGATGAACTCGTAGCGCCGATATTCGCTTAAAGAGACCTTTTCGGGAGTTGCGTTTGTTGCGGGTTGAAAGTTAGTTTTGGGGTTTTTAGTTTGAGTTAAATAAAATTGTGTAGAACAATTTTATTATAACTTGTTAAAACCTATCAAAGGAGGTTGGAAGTGGGACCCACACCCACTTAACCTCCCTTGGGAGGATTAAGTGTGGTGGGGCCCACACGAACCCCCGCCTTTTCAAGTTCCCTAACTCCCCTCTCTCCCTCTTAATGGCTTGATATCTTAACTTCTATTTAATTATACAACTCATGTATATTAAATAAGTGAGTTAATTTTGGAGTTATCCATTTTGAATTTCAAACCTTTGAAATTCTTTGTTAAGTTTTTGATTAAATTAAGCTCTTCTCTCTTTTTGTTGGGGAGAACGCTTTGGCCACCTTGAGACCTTTTGAGAGCTTCTTCTTCATCTTCAAGCTCTGACGAAGAACACGAAGAACGCTCAAGCTCCGACGAAGAACGACGCCTCTCTTCTTCGTCCTCCGTGTCAACGAGAGGGAACGCCGCTTCCTCCTCGGACCTTCTTTGTCGGCATACGAAGATTCGCCAACGACGTATCTCTTCGGGCATGTCTCTTCGTCAACGGATTTGACGAACGACGACCGCGACGCCCGACCTCCGCGACGTTGTCTTCCGCGGGACGTTGTCAAATCTTCGATCTTTTACCCGAGGTAGGGGTTGTTGAATATTGTTAATTTATTCCATTTCTTGCTCGTGGATCGCATGTCTACGTGAGGCTTTTGAATTTTTTATATAAGTGTTATTGTTAACGCGAGGGGGGCCGGACCGCACGAACACGGCCGAAACCCCCCCTCCATCGTTCTTGTTTATTTTTGCGGATGGAAGCAAGTGGCGTGGTGCCGTCGCACCACGCGGATGATCGTACTTTTATTTTACGCAGCGCCGTCGCGCCACGCCGAGGTAGAATCTTCAAGAACGCGACGCCGTCGCGCCGCGTTGAAAGGAATCAAGGTACGACGAAAGGGGCGCGGTGCCGTCGCACCGCGCCGGACGACGAACACCGCGGCCGGTTCCGGGCCGCGGCGGAACGAGGAGACTGCGGCCGGTTCCGGGCCGCGGCGGAAGAGAAGACCGGCGGCCGGGCCGCCGGCGTCGGAAGCCGAAGGGGGGACCGGAATTTCCGGTCCCGTTTGAGAAAACCGGCCGGCCAGCTGGCCGGCCGGATGTCTTAAAAACCGGGGGAATTAATCCCCCGGCCAACCCTTAAAAACCCCCCTCTTTAAGAGGGGGGCGGTTCTTTGAAGAGAGGGGGGCAGCCGGCCCCCCGGTTTTGTCTCCAGCCGGCCCCCACGTGCGGGGGCCGTTTTATTTGCAAATGGCGCGGCACTTAGGCCGCGCCGCCAATCAAGGAAGCGGGGGGCTTAGCCCCCGCGTGCAGCCAACCCGCGGCGACAAGCCGCCGCGGCTCCCCGCGCCGCTGCGCCGCCGCGCCGCCGCGCCGCCCCAGGGGGGGGGTCGGGCCGGGTCGGCCCGGACCCGGACCCCCCCGTTTCGAACCAGTTCCGGTCTTTTGGCCATATCTTGAGCCTCGGACCTTCGAATGACGAACCGTCTGCGGCAACGCGATCCTTGGATCGAGACGGTCGTTTTGGTATATCGCACTCAAGGTTTCGGATTACTTTGAGTTCGGCCGGGTTGGTTCGTTCACGAAACCAACCGGGCCCTCGGAGCGGAAACGCTCATATCTTGAGCTACGGACGTCCGAACGGCGTGCCGTCAGTTCTGATAAGTTCCTCTTAGTGAGACGGATCTTTTGGTATACTACACCCGAGGTTTGGACGCAGGTGGAGTACGGCCGGGTTGGTTCGTTCTCGAAACCAACCGGGCCCTCGGAGCTGAAACGCTCATATCTTGAGTTCCGGACGTCCGATTGACGTGCCGTCGACTTTGATGGAATCCTCTAAGTGGGACGGAACTTTTGACATACTCCGCCCGAGTTTTGGATACAGTTGAGATATGGCCGGGTTTGGTTCGCTCACGAAACCAACCGGGCCCTCGGGACGAAAAGGCTAATAACTCACAGACCGGGCGTCCGATTGACGCGTCGTCTGTTACGTTGAGACTCCTTTGACAAAGCGGACGTATGTGGCACTTCTTAGTTGGACCTTGAGATACTTGGAGTATAGACCAGTAGCTCGTGGAGTGGACCCTCCCGGAGACGAGCGGGCGGGGGAGCGCTTGGGTGTAGCGGCGGACCCGTGGTACTTGACAGTGGTGGTGCGCTTGGATGCAGCAGCAGACCCTTGGCGGTGGAGCGCTTGGATGCAGCAGCAGACCCTTGGCGGTGGAGCGCTTGGTTGTAGCGGCGGACCCGCGATACTCTACGGAGTGTGTGTGCTTGGTTATAGCGACAGACCCGCGACGGTGGAGACGTGCGTGCGGAGTTCGGAGACCGTGTAGCCGACTGAGACCTGACGACTGCTTGACCGATTCGACTTGGAGTGAGTCAACTAGCCCAGTGGACGGAGCGCCCGGTATTTGGCGGCAGACCCACGGCGGATGGAGCGCCTGGTAGTTGGCAGCAAACCCGCGGTACTCGACAGGAGGAGTACCTCAGTAGGCTATTTGGGTGAGCGCCCGGTATTTGGCGACAGACCCTCAGCGGACGGAGCGCCCGGTAGTTGGCCGCAAACCCGCAGTACTCGACAGGAGGAGTACCTCAACAGTCTTAGGTTAGTGAGCAGTACCTCGGAGTCGTGACAGGACCACTGTACACTCTAGAGACGGAGCTCTTCAGTAGATACGGTTTCGATAATAAAAATCCTGGTTTGAGCTGAGTCATTGATCTTTGTGTTTCCTCATGATTGAGATGGGTCGCTTGATAACTTAGGTATATGTATGGGCATATACCTGGGTAATAGTTATCCGTTGATTTCATAAACTTGTTATAAACCGTGTGGACTTGTACTGTTATCCTATGTGGATTTTACTGTTTACTCTTCTTTGTGGAATGGATTGTTCTTGGGCTCGTGTTGGAGCCGAACGGAAATTGGTGACATAGGTATATGTATGGGCATATACCTAATCAATACTGGATGTTACTTCGTGATTGTTACTTTTCTTCGTGGTTTATCCTTTGTGGATTTGAGAGACCTTCAGGGGTCTCGGGGTCCCTACTGAGTAGCTTATACTCACCCCTGCACGGGCTTTGCCCGCACTTCGTTGTGTTGGTTGCAAACGACGGACAGCGCTGACTGTGGTTGAGGCTTTCGGAGTAGGTCGGTACCCGGAGGAGGACCACTGAGCGGGACGTGCTCGGAGCGGACAGTTGGACCCGAGGAGATGTGAGCTATCTGTACCTACCCTTCAGGTAGGATCCGTGGTGGACGATCCAGGAGCTGAGCCATCTGTACCTACCCTTCAGGTAGGAATCGAGGAGGACGTCCCAGGAGCCGCTTGTACTTTTAGTTGTTGTTTTCCCTTTCGAGTTGTACTTTACTTTCAGTTGGGCTTGTATTCCGGCCCCCTTTACTTTTCTGCACTTGTAGTTACTTTCCGCTTGCTGACTCTGTGGTGGTTGTTACTTATAAAGGCAATGCCTTCCCTGTTTACCGGGATTTTACGCCTTGGTGCTAGTCGCCAGCCCCTGGCCTATGGAAGGCGGGCTTGGGGTAGTCACAGCACGGGCCCCGAGGTCGGGTCGTGACATATATCATTTATGTTTTTATATATCCATGCACATAAAAATGATAACATCGTTCGTGCGTATGTGTGAATTATCACATCTAAAAAGCAATGTGATTCATTTTTCATCACCACATAACATGGATGATATATATAAGTATATTTAAATGATTAATATGATATTAATGATATTATAATCATTATTTAAAAATAAAATTATACTTAAATTTTTTCCATAATGATTATTGAAAAATGAAAACTTTAATCATACGTACGTACGGCATACCACCTCCATGATTGTAACATAATTCATTTCTCATTGTAGCATCCATGAACCGATATCCACCTGAACATTACTAATGGGTCGGGTTCCACTGGCCTTAGGTGCACCTCCCTGAAGGTCAAAGTCTTATGATTAGCACTGAGGGTGTAAAAAGGTATAGTGGAGAGGCTATAATCTCTGGGAAAAGATAATATACTAGTCTGAGCATAATAAGATAACATGCAGTGGAAATAAATGGCTCAACAGACTCGAAACAAACCCATATATTGGAAACACATCTAATATTAATAAACAATTTAAGAAATATAGAAACAACTATAGTGGAAATTAAACAGGATAGCATGCCAGGAAATCACTTGTAGCCACTAAAAACAAACCAAGAAAACATCTCAAATCAGGTCATACAATACAATCTCCAAGGTAATTCCCATGGAAGACCACAGTAGCTACATATATAAGCATTCTGAAACTAGAAATTAAACTACACAAAATCTCCATCTAGGCATGACCTCAAGGCCCATGCCGATCTCAATTCCAAACAGTACTACAATCCATCTCCTGAAGCTAACCCTTTACATATACGTAAAACCATAAAGTTTACATGAATCCTGAAGGGCACATGCAAGGTGTGAGATGAATCTCATTAGGATACCATCCAACAGTGTGTACCTAGTATAAGTGTTTAAGTGGATGTGCATCTCTAAGAAAATTTAACAGTACAATGCAATAAATAAACACAACCTCAACTAGGGCTCAGCAGCCACCAGGGAGTGTCACATGCTTCGACCAATGCTGGAATCTCGTAAGAAAGGAGAGTCCTTGGACCATGTCCCAAGGTAACCCTATAGTCACAAAGTCCTAGTGAACCCTCATGTTCCACCTCAATCACATATCCTGGCACCACGTGCCACCTGACACCTCATGTCTCAAAGTACCGATGTCCCGAAGGCACACCCAAATAATAGTATTTCGGTCCCACAGACCCTTGCTCGAAAGTTCACGTTGACCCATGGCATGAAACCTGGAGGAGCAGCGATGTCTGTCCTCAAATAAATATCTATACCCACAGTCTCAAGCATGAAAAGCCTCATCTCCCGACCTAATAGCCTCATCGCTATTAACCGAAGGCTCCTCACCTTCCACGTGGCTTTCTACAGTAAGCACCCCCAAACCATAAATACCTAATCCACAGCTATTAGGGGCCTCTACCCATATGAGCGGTCAAAACCACCTCGTCACGGAGTCTACCTATGTTCACATGACTCGATCGGCACTTTTTCCATCATGGGTGAGAAGTAATTACCAAATAAGAACCTAATCCACGCTATCACTGGCACCTCATGCCCCTGCGACCATGTCGCTCAAATCCTATAGTCATGCCATCCAATTATCATAGGCCTTTCCCAACTTGAAGACCTCATTGCCTTAGCCGATGTCCTTGATTCCCAATCCAAATTTCCATGCCATCCCAATATCATCTTGGGCCACACCCATCGTGACCCCTTGGTTCTCATCTCATGCAATTCACACAATTTCATACATACAATTTAAATGGAACACTTTAAACAAGAAATTCAATTTAGTTGATTGAATTTCACAACTAAAAAAATCATCACAATTTAAATATGGAGGTCTTGAATGCCTCTAATTTGTTTAACCAATCTAGATTAAATTAAACAAATCAATTTAAATCACAACAATTCAATTTAGACAATTTTGGCACCCTCGGCCAAAATATCCCATAGAGAAATGACCTCTAACTCGACCTTACTCAAGAGAAAAGGTATTGGGCATGTCCAAAAACATTCCATAGGTCACATGGTCATTTTTATATGAAGCAAGAGGTATAATGGGGTCTCGCTCAAAATACCCAAAAATGTTCCATAGGTCGCACCACCCAAAAGTCTGCAAAAACTTAAAACAAGGTATGAACCACCTACATTAGACTCGTATAAATAGGCATGTCTGATATCGAAGTCCAATTCAAAGTTGATCGACATAGATTTGAGTTTCTATCTTTAACCCTGAAATCATCTTAGACGGAAACAATGGTCCATAAGGAAAAAACCAAGATTAAGAGAAGGGTGTGCTGAGTTATCCTTATCGAGGCGATCTCGTAGCTTCCTACGGATTGAAGAATGGAGGTTGGATGGATAGATGGGATCAAAATCCACCAGAGGAGAAAAAGGGTGGATCTCCCCTACTTTGCGCGACCAAGAAAGAAGAAATGGAGGAAGGGAGGAAATAGAAAAATAAGGGAAATTTGGTAATTCCCCTCATTTACTGGGTTGTATGGTTTACCCACACGGTTTTCCAAACCGTACAACCGTGTGGGTAAACCGTACCGAAGCTGCTTCCTAATCCTGCAGGACCACATCGACACCATGCATGTTTTTTCATACCGTGTGCAAACCATGTGCATCTCTCTAAAATTCTGCAGATGATTTGGCACGGTGGTGCACCACCACTCACAGGTTTCCCCTAAACTGTGTGCCTGCACCTACTTCCCAAAAACTAGGCCTTCGGTCCTCTAATGCTCCTAAAACCCTTCCAAACACCTGATGCACTATCCTATCCTCTAAACCAACCCAAAAACACCATTTGAGTCTAATGGAACTCTCAGGATTGAGTTCTGATCAATGAATCAAAAAGTACCATAGCCACTGATTGAAAAATTCAAATCGGGTGGGGATTCGGTCCCGTTACAAAAACCTGGGTCATTAGAATCTCCCCACTTTAATATAGATCATCCTCGATCTATAAAACAAAACATGAATATGGTACCAAACATACCCATCCTGTCTAAACAACCTGGAAAACCCTGATCTCAAGGGTATAGGTCAACTTCCTCAAGGAGATCTCCCCACCTTAGGAACTTCTTAACCCAGTCTCAACCTGACCAAAACTCAAATCAAAAAAAGTTCCATAGACTTATTTTTGGACCCATGGTCCTCCTGTGATGTATCATCACCCCGGAACCTCATCAGGTTCTCCGGTGTCGCTATCGACACCCAATCTCATCTCGCACTATATCGGTGCCCGCCTCAAGCCCATGAAACCCATGGAACAACTAGGTCTTGAATCCCATGGATGATTAAAACAACCTGGTTCCCTTCACCATAATCAAAAACTACATCATCGATGCACCGATGCCCAAGGCACCTCATTTAACTTGCATCCCTTAAAATACTTGATGCCTAATCACCTCAAAACACGCATTCAATGATGATCTTGATGACAAGAACCTCATATATATATATATATATATAATCACGCACCCAAAATGGTTCCAACGTACTGACCAGTTTCTAGTCAGTCCATATACATCATGTGCACCTCATGCACTCAAAACGGGCATGCCTAAATAGGCCATTCCAAAATAAAACTAAACAATTCACAGCCACACTGGCGGCGTACCTCTGACCTTCATTGGATCACCAGCCTACTCATCCCCTAGCAGCTCCACGACATGCACCTAGCCTGACACACAGCTGCCTAAAGCCTGGACTCCCTAAGGTGCTGCACCAGTCACTAGCCACTAACCCCACAGTTGGTTCCCACTGTCTCTACCATGTCCTCTGCATGCAGTTGAACCTCGTCTACCCTTGCCCAGTACCAATCCTGAACTGATCTCAGAAGATTGTGCCTACTTTGGTCCCTATCTGTCAGCTATCTGAGAAGGCCACCTATAGAACCTCTCTAGATGTCCAACCTACCCACATGCTCGGAGCTCCTTCGGAGGCCTATCACACTAATCCCAGACATGCCCTAGTTTCCCACACTAAAATCAAACCACCATTGAGCTACCATGAGGTGGTTTAGCTAGGTCCTTGGCCTAACCACCCTACTGTAACTCATAGCAATCTCATTTCCTGCCATCTTAACCATCACCTGAAGCCACCGCCTGGCTCAAATGGGACCTGTCCATCAGGTTTCCCTCGACTATGAGTGCTTGATTCACCATTTCTGAGAATGAGGTCAGCTTAAAGATGTTTACCTGCACTCGAATGGAGTTTCATAAGTCATCTTCAAAGCACCTCACCCATGAGGTGTCATTGCTTACCATACCTAGTGAAAAGCGAAACAACTCAGTGAAATTAGTTGCATAGTCCATGATGGACATCTCACTCTGTTGAAGGATCAAGAACTCCTGAGATCTCTCCACACTCAGCATCTCAGGGAAAAAGTGCTTGAAGAACCCATCCTTAAAGTCCTTCCAAGACGGTCCCTCTTTTCTATGAGCCTGAACCTACACATCCAACCAGCGCTTAGTTGTCCCTCTAAGAATATACATTTCCATCTTGACCCTCCACACTAGAAGCATCTCCAGCTGCTCAAAGATCATCTTCATGCTCTTTATCTATTTATTATCCACATGAGGACAACCCTAACCCTAAAAAAGAATCGGGTGTTATAAATATAACTCCCACATCAGATATGCCATTGATGGACCTACTCCCTAAGAACCTCTGTCGATCCCCTGTAAGACACGTACCAGGATCGATCAAATCTGCTCGTCAAGACATGACCCAAATGTTGTCAAGTCTGGAAGCAGCCCTGCCTATACTGGACCCTAAACCTGAGCCTGTCCTTGAGCCAATACCTACATCTCATGCTCTTCCTGACCCTCAGGGGTCTGAACCTAATCATTCTTCTACGAAACTGTATCATCACCTGCCTGATGCTCCATTCGAGTTGTCCAAGAGGAACCCTCTGAATACCATAAATGGTCAAATAGCCCATATATATAACAATATATATATAATGTAGATAGTTAAAGTAGTAAAAAGTAATTTCATCCTCACTAACCTCACTCTTCCCCACTACAACCATGCCCCATAGAATCCTGGCCTCATGGCCTCCTTACTCGCCCCTTAACAGAGCCATGTATCACAATATCCCTAGGCCACGCTCATCCTAAAAACCACCATTACCTCAATCTGACGACCGAGTCACCCAATCTAGGTGATAAAAATCACATCAACCATAATACCTATAAAATTTTATAAGATCTGGGCCTAATTCCCATACCACATGCAATTTTACATAAATTTAAATAATGTAATATCACATTTCATAACACAAGAAATTCTATCAGGCATTTCACCCTTTTTCACATGGTAATTGACATATATTGCATGTTATTATCACTTCACAAGGCATACATGCATATATGAAATTAAAATACCCTAAAAAATGTACCTATCAAAAGACAAAAAATCACACATTTACTTACTAGGCCAAGGTCCAATTCTACCTTACTACATCCGGTCAAGGGTCACATATCACAACCACTAATCATCACAAACCAAGTGATCTACCAAGGTGGAAATCATATAAACTATAATCTGAGAAAAATCAAAATAGTATAACCCACCCAAGGTAACTCAATCCATCCCTCGTACATGGGGATAAAGTCACCCAAGAACAAGTTTAAAATCCAGTTCCAACAACAACCTATCTACCGTCTACCATAACCCCAAATAGTAATACCAATAAAAGAGGTAAAAGAAACTCCTCTAATAGCACTTATAGCATCCCGACCCGACAACCACCCGAACAATGCTAACAGATCAGGTGCCAATGTCCTTAGGCGCACCTCCTAGAATTCCAAAGGCTTCCAACCAACAGCGAGGGTGTAAACATGTATAGTGGAGAGGCTATACCCTTTGGGAAAAGATAATATATTGGTTCAATCATAATAAGATAACATGCAGCAGAAATAAATGGCTCAGCAGAATCAAACCAGACCCACAGAGCAGAAGCATATCCAATATTAATAAACAACGGAAGTAATATAGAAAAAAATGCAGTAAAAATTAAATAGGAAAACATTCCAAAAAATCACTTGTAGCCAATAAAAACAAACCAAGAAAACATCTCACATCAGGTCATACAATACAATATCTAAGGTATTTCCCATGGAAGACCACATTAGCTACATATATAATCATGTTGAAACTGGAGAGGAAACTAAACAAAATCTCTAGCTATGCATGACCTCAAGGCCCATGCTGATCTCCATGCCAAATAGTACTATAATCCATCTCCTAAAGATGACCCTTTACCTGTATGTAAAACCATAAAGTCTACACATGTTCCGAAGGACCTATACAGGGTGTGAGATGAATCTCATAAGGATACCGCCTAATGGTACATACCTAGTATAAGTGTTTAAGAGGATATGTGTCTCTAAGAAAAGTAAATAGTATGATGTAATAAATAAACACAACCTCCACTAGTGCTTAGCATCCACCAGGGAGTGTCACCTACTTCTTCCAAAATCAGAATCTCAAAAGCAAGGAGATTCCTTGTCCCATGGCCCAAGGTACCCCTATAGTCACAAAGTCCTAGTGAACCCTTAGGTTCCACCTCAATCACATAGCCTATCACCACATGCCACCTGAAACCTTGTGTCTCAAAGTACCGATGTCCAAAAGGCATGCCCAAAAAATAGTATTTTGGTCCCATAGACCCATGCTTGAAAGCTCATGTTAGCTCATGGCATGAAAACAGAAGGAACAACGATGTCTATCCTCAAATAAATATTTGTGCCCATGGCCTCAAGCATGATGAGCCTCAGCTCCCAACCCAATAACCTCATCTCTATTAACCGAAGGCTCCTCGCCTTCCACGTGGCTTTTTACGACAAGCACCCCCAAACCATAAATACCTAAGTTGCAACTATTAGGGGCCTCTACCCACATGAGTGGTCAAAACCACCTCATCGCGGAGTCTACATGTGTGAACATAACTCAACCGGTACTTTGGACATCATAGGTGATCGGAAATCACTAAATAAGAACTAAATACACAAAATCTCGGGTACCTCATGCCCCTACGACCCTATCGCTCAAATCCTATAGCCATTCCATCCAAGTATCATGGGCCTTGCCCAACCTGGTGGCCTCAGTGCCTCAGCCGACGTCCATGATGCCCAATCTCAATGTCCATTCCATCCCAATAACATCTCGGGCCACACTCATCATGACCCCTTAGGTCTAATCACATGCAATTCATGAAATTTCATACATACAATTTAAATGGAACACTTTAAACAAGCAATTAAATTTAGTCAATTGAATTTCACAACTCAAAAAATCATCAAAATTTAAACATTGAGGTTTTGAATTACTCTAATTCATTTAACCAATCCAGATTAAATTAAAAAAATCAATTTAAATCACAACAATTCAATTTATACAATTTTGGAACCCCCAGCCAAAATACCCCATAGAGCAATGACCTCTAACCCGGTCTTGATCAAGAGAAAGGGTATTGGGAATGTTAAACGGAATCCTACAGGTCACACGATCATTTTGATATGAAGAAAGAGGTTTAATGGGTTCTCGCTCAAAATATCCAAAAATGTTCCATAGGTCACACCACCCAAAAGTCCACAAAAACTAAAAACAAGGTATGCACCACCTACCTTAGACTCATAGACGTAGGCATGTCCAATATCGAAGTCCAATTCGAAGCTGGTCAATATAGATCTGAGTTTCCATCTTTAACCCTAAAATCAGCTCAGACAGAAACAGTGGTCCATAAGGTGAAAACCCAGACGAAGAGAAGGGTGTGCGGTGCTATCCTTACCGAGGTGATCCTGTAACTTCTAACAGATCGAAGAATAGAGGTTAGATGGAGAGACGGGATCAAAATTCACCAGAGGAGAAAAAGGGGCAGCTCTCCCCTATTGTGCACGACCAAGAAAGAAGAAAGGGATGAAGGGAGGAAATAGAAAAATAAGGGGAAAATAGTAATTTGACTCATTTACTAGCTCGCATGGTTTACCCGCACAATTTTCCAAACTTTGTAGAAGCCACTGCCTAAGGATTTAGGCCCACATAGCTACCACACATGGTTTTCCATACCATATGAAAACTGTGCATAGCTCTATGCAATTCTTCAGATGAGTTCTCACGGTCGTGCGCCACCACTCGCATTGTTTCCCCTAAACTGTGCACCTATACCTGCTTCCCAAAAACTAGGCCTTCAGAAATATGACACTCCTTAAACCCTTATAAACACCTTATGAACTCTCTTAGCCTCTAAACTAACCCAAAAGTACCATTTTAGGCCAATAGAACTCTCGGAATTGAGTTCCGATCAATGAATCAAAAAGTAGCATAGCTACTAATTGAAAAATTCAAACCGGGTGTGGATTCCGACCTGTTCCAAAAACCCGACACATTGAACTCGTAACCATATTTAATGGATGGATTTAAAAGTATAATTGATATATAATAATGATTATTATTCCATGAATATTATTATGTAGATGGTGTAATAATGACCACTTTTACTAGATACATCATACCAATTCCATTTTGGACTTAAGTACCGAATATCCTCAAAACTCACAATGTTGACTTAAATAATTAATTAATTGTTATAACATGATAATAATTGATATAAAAGGAATAATAAACTTTAAAAAGTTTATAAATTAAATAAATAATTAACCTAATTTTATTATTCAGTAAGACAAAGAACGTACATGATGATTCAGACTCAATGTAAGGGACTCTTAAACTACAAAACCTCGTTTTAAATATTGTAAAGATTTATTTTCTAAATATTTATCTTTCATGACCATGTTTTTAAAATGATTTTTAACAATAAATTTATATGTACATGAATTTACTAAAAATTTGATTTTATAATTTCTCTCAAATGTTATAAAAAATAAATCTTTTTATGGTTTTATATAAAGGAATTTTAAAAATTCTCTTTTAAAGTTTCTCTTTAAACTCTTTTGACAAAGGTAAAAATAAATGTTGTTTTTTAACATATACTATAGAATATAATTTCCTACTTTCATGATTATTTAATACTTTAATTTTTACTTTATGATTGTTTATAATTCTTTTCAAATAAAATGGTTTCATTATTCTGTGTGCAGTTTTTAGATTTTAAAAATGCTTTTTACAAGAAATGGGTATTTTGATATTCAAAAGTGTTTTACACATGAGTTTAAAATAGTTTTAAAGGTTTTGATTCAAGATAAGTTACTTGAGAATTATATGAAATGGGTGAGCCCAGTACAGTTTATAATAAGGTTTGAGCCCCATTATAGCTCATGAGTGAGCCCGATATAGATTATACGAAGGGTTAAGCCCCATTATATCTAACAAGTGATCCTAGTATATCTAATATGAAGTTTGATCCCCATTATAGATATCTAATTCATTGGGTAGTGATTATATTAGAATCTGACCATATGGTTATTCCAATTAAAATAGTTTTTAAAGGGTTTATGATTATGATACTCAAAGTTATCGAAAAAGGGTTTTAAATTTCTATTTTAAAGGATTTCATTGAGAAAAATGTGTGTGTGTTTTTCATGTGAAAATGTTTTATTTCATATGCTTAATGAAAATTTAAGTTAAAGTTAAATTTTATATTAGTTTTCATGTTTTTCACTGGACTGATGGTTTTACTTATTTTTATGTCCTTTACTGAGGTTTTTATTCTCATACCAAGTTTTAAAATGTTTTTCATGGGTCTTAAATATTGGTAAGAACAAAGAATGTGTCATGATGAAAGTATTGAAGATGTGTCATGAAAATAAATCATGTTTTATGTTAAAAGGGATTTCTATGGTAAAAAAATGGATACTGAGTATAATTTTCCACTTATAATGTATGTTTTACTATGTAAGAGTTTGTCTTAATTCTCTAAAACTCTAAACCAAAAAGATCCTCAGAATTTAAATAATGTGAATTCTAGTACAAACACACTATAATATGAGATATTTAAGGTTGGGTCCTTATAGTTGATATGATACTACCAAATAAATTTCTTAGAGATTCATTTAAAATTGTAAAATAAATATTTTAAGTAGTAATATATTTGAGGAAGTTTTATACATAAGAAGTATAAAGTTCGCATATTATATTTTTGATAATGTAAATTTAAGTATGATGATTGATGAACTGGTCTACATGTTTAAAGAACATGTGTTAATGTGTTTCACATTTTTTACTATAATATAAGAAGGTGGAGGACCATGTAAATATTTATTATTTCATGAAGAAAGTTTTAATAAGATGATGTTGAGAAGTTAAAACATTTAAGTGGATTGGAATTTATGGTGAAATTCTATTATATACTTTGAATTAATCTAAGTATTTTCTAATAGGATTTAACCAAAAAAAATGGGCCAGCCATAATCCAACCAAGTACCAACTCAACCATATATGGGACCTTTGTGGTTAACCATGTGGGTGGTAGTCAACCTAGCTAGCCTATGGTGGAAGGTGAGGATGCATAGTTCCCACAGGGAGTGTATGGAGGTATCAGATGCACCGCACAAGGGCATGGAATGGAGGAATACTGGTCGTGTGTATGGTGTGGTTTTGAGAGTGGAACTTGGGCTACTCATATCTACCAAATAAATGTAATTTTGAGTAATATAAAGTAGAACAATACTGAAGTGCAAAGTGATGTGGGATGGGTGAATGTGTGTATTGTTCCTCCATTAAAAAACTTATGCATATAATCATAGTTTCATGATCACATAAAACTCAACCATCAGATGGATCCCATTTATCACATATTCAAAGTTTCATCATCTTCAACCTTGATTTTTTTCCTTACATGAGTAATAGAATACCCGACCTGCCCTTATGTGAGCTGGTATCAACCTTTACGTGAGTTTTAGAACTCACAGGTTACCCTTACGTGGGTATAGAAAACTTTATGGTACCCTTAAGTAATGGTGGAGATACCCTTATCCAGTGTATATAAATTTATAATTCCCCTTATACAATACTACTAATCAAGAAAATACATGTTGATAATCTCTAAGCCTTCACTTGAAAAATAGCATAATTTGTATCGCAAGAATCTTCCATTAAGGACAGCTTCCATCATGTGGGTAGTTTGGTATTTTTCAATCGATTTTCCACCAATCCATCACAATAAAATTATTTCGATCAAATTAATCCATGACAACAATCATCATGACATTTCATGAAGAAGAAAGTACGCAAGATGATTTTTCCTCGGATAGCCTTGGCTGTATGATCAAGCTAAATGATAATGTGATTTCATGATTATTTTAGTGTTACATGATGTTTAAAACATCAAGAGTTTTAGAATTAAATGAGATCTTGATATTTTCATGAATTTAAGAACCTTTTACCCACTATGAAATTTTTAGGGAAGAAGTTGATAATAAACCTATATAAACAGAGTCAAGGAAAATGGAATAAGTTATTTCCATTTAAATATTCGAGAGCTATCTGAAAGCATAGAATTCATATCAGTTCTATGTGAAAAAAATTTGTGCGAAGAGTTCTCACATTATCTCTTAACAAGAATTAGAATAACCCATGAACCTCTTTAGTTTCATGAAGAATTATAAGATATTATATGGCTCATTCACATAAAGGAGATCCCATGAGGCAATATAGATTTCACAATGTAAAATTGTAGGTCCCATGCACCACCTTGGTTAGGCGAAGAATAAGAAGTAACCCATTGATAACCTTATTCATGAAAATTTTAAGGCCCCTCATGTGCATTGTTCATGTAATAAAGAAGAAGAAACATGTGATCCTTGCTCGACTTTCATGAAGAAGAAGAATACATACATGAATCATTTTAGCTTTCATGAATAAGAAGAGGTACCATGTATAAATGTGTCACACCCCAATCCGACACAACTCTTCCTTTTTGTTTATTTTTGAGTTAATTTTCGTTTTTCTTTTATTATGGGTGTTTTTTCATGAAATTGGGAGTTTGGGGAGGATGTGGGGTGGTGCACAGTTGGAACATGGTTAGGGAAAACTATGTACTATCCCTCACCCAAATCATGTGGACCAGACAGAAGTGTTAGGGAGTCACATAGTTAAGATCGCGGTTATGTGGCCTCCCCCGATAAACTGTAAAAACTCTATCTTAGGGGGACAAAGGCCACCTTAAGGTTGGAAAATGGTCTGGAAGGCCATGCACCCAAACTGTATAGTCTGTCGAGTCTTTAAAAATTGGTAAATTATCACTTTTTCCTCATTCATTTTTAACCCCAAATAATCCTATTCCTCCCCCATTTGACCCCAGAAGCACATGGATATCCTCTTATTACTCTCCATTGGTTCACTCTCCTCCTCTATAGTGAATCATCTAGGTTTCTTCAATATTTCAGCTTAAATATTCAAGGTAATCCTTCCTTGCTTCTTCCTCTTACTCCTCCCATTTTCTTATTTTTTTTCCTCTTCTTCCTCGATTATGGTGACCTTGGGTTCATATTTTTTAGTGTCTAACTTATGGATTTTGGTTTTTTAGGGTTCTTCTTGTTCTTTTTTCTTCTTTGGACCTCTTTGAGGCGTTTTTGAGCTATCGTCATCAAAGGTGACATGGTTTGAGGTTGGTTACCTATGTCCAAGACTTTAATTTCAAATCTATGATTTATTAGAGTTTTTAAAGTGTTTTTTCCTTATTATATGAAATGAATATGCTATATAAATGGTTTTGGTTCTTGGAAATGGATTTTAACCTATTTTCTATGTTTTCCCCTTAACTTTCAATATGGGATACTTTGAATTAAGAATGTTTTCTAGATTATCTTTCAATTTAAATCATATTAAATGTTAAATTGGTTTTATAAATGATTTATATCTTGAAAAATATAGATTCCTAAAGGTGATTTGGTCTTTAGAACCATTTTCATAAAAGGACTAATGGTATGGATTTAGTTTTTCTAGAAACCCTTGAGGGGATTCACAATCTTTCTAATTCGTGGATATGGATTACATACATATGCATATATAAGTGTATATATATAATTGATCTCTTTGAATATATTCACTCATGGTGAGTGGAATGTGTGCATTGGTATAAAGAGTCATTATATATAATTTTAGGTGTATATGGTGTAAGAGTGATGAGGAAGGTTGTTCAGGTAGAAGCCAGTTTAGCCGAAGAGATAAATGTGGTTGATGTCTCGCTAATTACTAGGATTAGTGGTGATGTTTCTAGTAAATGTAAAGGGAATAAATTTATATCTAGTTAGTTGGTAAGTGAAATTAAGAGGCCATTGTATTTCATTTCACCAGAATCGTCTGGGAGTAAGATTTGGGTGAACCACAAGTATGGGAAGATAGGGCACAAGAAGTATTCTTGATCATAAGCACCAAATACTTATTGTACCTATGGATAATTGGATAATTTATAGTGGTTTTTTTGGGTTATTTATATGAAGAAACATTGAGTCATATCCAAACCTTCAAAGTACCCCCCCCCCATCCCAATTTCAAGCGCATGGTTCCGATGTGAGCTCCTTTTAAAATTCCCCTTGTTGAAAATGTTCACTATTTTGAATGTTGGGTTTGGTGGTGTTATTTTTCTTTTTGCGAATGGAGATGTTTTAGTGGGAATTTGGGATATCTAATTTTAAGGTAAATGTCTTATGGAAATTTTGAATCATGTTGTTATGGAATGGTGTCTCCCATTGTTCCATGCTTCATTTCTCTTAGCTCCTGGCCTTCGTTAGGACTCATGATGATTTTCTAGCTTGGGAAACCAGTGTTTTACTAGAGTGCTATTGTGGTGGGGAGTCCACCATGAAAAGGGAGCTTATTGTGAATTCAATTCCCAAGATTTCTCGATAGGTAAATTCCTTGTTCCCACCCCTCCCTACCCTGATTATAGTATCCTGGATAATGGGTCATATGATAGATGCTTGTAGAGATACTGAATAGAATATTTTGAGACCTTTTGGTGATTTCTATGTTAAGGTTATGGGTGTTCCTTTTTTAGTGTTGTTTGAATAGGTAATTCCCTCACGCTTTACCTTTTTATTTGATGGGTTGAGTTTTCTGGTCTTGTTATTCGTTTCTTGGGATGTCAAGTGGGTTCCTTGAGGATGGTATTACCAGATTTTTGAGATTTTTGAGTTTTAGGTTTTGGATGGAAAGTGAGTTTTCAGTTTTTTTTCTTCTAGTTGAAGAGGTTTTATTTGGGTGGTCTTTTTTCCTTGCTTCCTGTCTCGGTTAATCAAATCTTTTAGACTTTCTAGGGGAATAAAGTATCATGGTGAAGAGAATTGTTACACCCCAACCCGATACAACTCTTCATTTTTGTTTATTTGTGATTTCATTTTTTCTCCATTCTTCCAGGTGTTTTTCCCTAAAATTGGGAGTTTTTGCGAGGCTAGAGGTTTGTGCATGATTGGCGCATGGTTAGGGGGAACCATCCTCTATCCCTCACCCAAACCATGCGGCCCGGATAGAAGTGTTGGGGAGTCACATGGTTGAGTTAATGGGAATGTGGACTCCCCAAATAAAACCATGTGGCCTCTATCCTACGGGAATAGAGGCCACCATATGGTTGGTGCACAGTCTAGAAGACTGTGTGGCCAAACTGTATGGTCTTCTAGGTCTTTAAAAGGTGGTAAATTACCACTTTTTCCTCCTTAGTTTTTAAACCCAAATCACCTTATCCCTCACCCCATTTGACTATAGCAGCTCATAGAGATCCTCCTATGCCTCTCCCTTGGTTATCTCTCCTCCTCCATGGTGAATCATCTAGGTTTATTCAATATTTTAGTTTGAATCTTCAAGGTAAGCCCTCATTGCATTTTCTTCTTCCTCCTCCTTCAATTTTCTTCTTGTTTTCTCTTATTCCTTGCTTCCGGTGACCTAGGTTTCATATTTTTTGGTGTCTAAATTGGTTTTCTTTTTTACTAGGGTTATTCATGGTCTCGTTTTCTTCTTTGGACCTCTTTGAGGTGGTTTTTAGCTATCATCATCGAAGGTGGCATGGTTTGAGGTAGGTTCTTTATGTACAAGACTTTAATTTTAAATCTATAATTTCTTGCTGTTTTTAAATTTTTTCCTTATTATATGAAATGTATATTATTTATAAATGGTTTTGGTTCTTGGAAATGGATTTTCACCTATTTTATATGTTTTCCCCTAAGCTTTCAATATGGGTTACTTTGATTTAAGCATGTTTTCCAGCTTTTATTTCAATATAAAGCATCTTAAATGTTCAATTGGTTTTCCAAATGATTTATATCATGAAAAATAGAGATTCCCAAAGTTGATTTGGTCTTTCAACCCATTTTCATAAAAGTATTAATGGTATGGATTTGGTTTTCTAGGAACCCTTGATGGGATTCCCAATATTTTGACTTCATGGACATGGCTTACATACATATACATATACAAGTATATATATAAGTTATATATTTGCACATATTCACTCATGGTGAGTGGAATGTGTGCATTGGGATAAAGTGTGCTTACATATAAATCTAAGTGTATATGGTGTAAGAGTTAAATGGGGTTTTGGAATCTAAAATATTTGGGAAAATGTATTTTCAAAGTGAAAGTATTTGTTTTTTAAGTGATAAGTCTCGATTGGCACTTTGAAATGTTTTATGGAAATGGAAATCCCCTCTTAAGTCAAATCCCTAGAATTGGAAATGTGATGTGTGTGTTAAATGTATAATTTCTTATAGGTACCTAGTGAAGAGGTTTGTTCTTGGTTTTTGTGACTTGGAAATGGGTTGTTCTTAAGGTGGGAGATTGGGGTTGAGAAGTCGGATGAGATTTTTTATAAATAATGTGATACCTATGTATATGATAGTTTGATAAAACTCACCTATTTTTATTAATAATGGCAATTCTTGGGTATTTAGGTGGGATCCTAGGTATAAATTCTGCACTAGTTGAGATTATGCATTGACAAGTGGCCTTAAATAAATAACCTAACTATCCATGGGATGTGCCCCTCTGTCAAACTAGGGAGGGTGACATCGAGTGTTTGGGTAGTGTTTGAAGATACCCAATGCTGGTATAGGTTAATGATGAGAGTATTTATAGAATAGTATTGGGTTTTATTAACTATTAATTAAGATCCCATGACACATATTTTATACATATTCTAATTTCCTCTATTTTCTAGTATCTATATAAATTGAAATTTATGTTTTAGTTTTCATACTGTGACACATGTTTTATCACCGGTTATCTTTTATAAATAATTTTCTAAAAATCCTTCATGATTTAAAAACTATTTTAAAAATGTGATGGAAAGTATTTTTTCTTAAAATGGAATCTTGTTACTTTTTTCTCATGCCTATACTATCATTTTTCGGTTTCAAGTTCTCTCAGCTTTGAATTACTTATTGAGTGACTATGGTTTCATGGTTGGTGGTAACCCATGAGATCACATGGAGGTACATCTAGTTTTATTTATTTACCATTACTAGTGTATGTTATTTTATTTTGTTTTATTTATTTATTTATCTATTTTTTATGGGATAAACCATTCCCAATTGATTTTTATTTGATTATTAGTATTATTTTCTATCCCACGAGGATCGGTAATGCCTCTCAGGCCTTGTTTTGGTCCATCTCATGTGCCTGTTTTGGGGTCGAATCGGGTTATTTCATGACAACATACATATTATGTGAAGGTATTGATCTCTCTTATTCTATTAGATGAAGGAAACTAAGGCATCGTGTACATTATCACTAGAATTTTAAATTCATGTTAATAAGAACATGATAACACATGCATGAATCGTGAAAAATATATTTATAATAAAAGGAATAATGTTCACACGGGGTTTTGGTGATTATGCTTTTCATGAACCAACCACATGCATGAGATGATTTTTAATATAGCACATAAAATAATAAAGAATAATATTTTTATGTTTTAAGGTTAAAAAACTTGATAATTCCATGAAACACATTCATGAAATGCAATTGATTATTTGAATTGAGAATCCAACATTGAAATTTAATATCTCATGTTGTTTGTTGATGATCAAAGTCAGAAGAAGAAATTATGATCAAGTTGAAATATGATTATTATCATTTGGGTTAAATAAGAACTTTTTTATTTCCATTCTATAACATCTTAATATTATTATGAATAAATAATAAGAAGAGGAAACCAACTAGATTTTTACATTTTTGAGGTAGCCCTTTTGATTACTCTGAAATAGAGGTAGCCTTTTGATTGCTAAATTTTAAAGAATTTGGTCAAATTAATTGGAGTACAAATAATAAGACTTGTGCTACACTATTGATCACTTCAAGAGGGATAAGACGATATTATATAATCTTGTTCTTCAAAGTTTAAATTTTCAGTATAACTGGTTGCTTCCAGGATAACGGGTCCAAGTACATCCCCTTTACCATTATTTCTTTGATAATAAAATGAAAATTTTGTGTGAGTGGGGTAATAACTATCATAAAACAGGGATGTGGTCATCCACATTTGAGGATAACCTCATTAATAAATTATGGTGTTCTTTGTGATTTATTTTTTTATGTGCATTCTTGATAATTAAAGGCAGAGAAAATAATAGAACCACTCACTGAATAGGTGACAGAGGTATTAAAAGTGATAAAAGTTTTAAAGTGATAAAAAATCATCCCACACTTATTAACTCCACCCCCTAGTGTGTTCATCCCAAAGTAATCCTAGAAAAAACCAGTCTCATACACCTAAAAAAATAACCATGATTCCATCACATGTCAAACTCATCTAGAAGAAGGACTATTGGGGCTTTATTTCCAATAGGCTTAAGGCATATCACCCATACCAAGGCATATATCATGATCTCCCTCTACATCGACATCAATCCAATACCATGAATCATCCACCCATCATATACCTAGCCATCTTATATCATGATCCAATAGGGCTAAGCATATGACTGATTCTACCCTCAAAACCTAAACTTGATACTAAATAACTCTAAGCACTTTGCATATAAAATGACCAAGTCATTCCACATTCCTTTCCTCCACCATCATAAACATATACAACTTAATAAGGTAACCCATAACCATCCTAAAATAATATCCCAGATATACCTCATTTTCATCAAGCTATCACCAAGTCACCCAATGCCTCTACCAACCAAGGGTTACTATATATCCCTTAAATGAAGGGATTGTATACCCATAATCTGAGATCTTCCCACCATAGTATCCATATAACCCATCATCAAAAAACCACTCATGAGTGAAAACCATAGTTCATATGATTATAATTCCACCAAAAAGTTATATGGTAAAATATCATAGAATTTGTTGTTGGTGATTTAAAAAACTGGACATCTATCATAAGTAAAATCAATCACACACAGTGCACAAATTTCATGTGAATCCTACATGACAAACATGATGCATGTACATGACTCTTGAAACTACATGCTAATAGATAAAACTAAAAAAACTCAAATACACACATCATACTTGAATAAACATATCAACTATAAGAATGAAAACCAAAAATAGTAAACGCATAACCATGGTAACCTAGACTTCCCATCGTAAAGGTGTTCATGAATTACCAATATGAGGTCTATCACAAGATCTAAAACATTCCTATTCCTTGTATACCATATCCCCAAATAGTAATAAAATAGAAAATATGAAATCCCTAAACCTGTACTCCTAGATCCTATTCTAAAAACATAATCATTACATTTATGTATTTGATACTAATAAACATGACCAAATTTTAGACATCCAAAATATATAACATCAAACTAAAATATTGGATCACTTATATACTCAAGTACCTTTTAGGTTTAGAGTTTTAGACTATTAGTACAAACTCTTACATAACAATACCCATGTCTTCGAATGAGTATTTTTTCACTATAACCATATTTTCTTATTCAACATTAAGTCTTCATCGGCACTCACATGAAACCATTCTATACATATCTTACTTAACATCTTTATTTATAACATGAGTAAAAAACATAAGAAGGGTGAGATCAGATGATTGGTAAGGGTAAACATAAGAATTAACAATTCCATGTCATCATTGAGCATAATATGAGACCGGGTGTATGATGACATAATAAAAGTTCGTGAGAATAAAATAAGAGAACTCATACCCATCAAATCATGGATCATAAATCGTGAAACATGTCATAAAGCTTTAACATAAGGCAAGAGTAATATAATAAAATATTCATGAGCCATGTGAAAATAATCCTTGATTAAAGGATACATTAGAACTTGATGCAATCATAAAAAAAACATGTTTTTCACTTGGAACATAATTTTAATATCACTCTTACAATCACTCTTACAAATGGAATAACCTACCTGGTAAATTTAAATAATATATTAGAATAAACCTATAACCAGTTAACTCTACCCATTTACCCAATGCATTGGAGAGCTGTATCAGGTTCACCCATCATCAAGAGCTATACCAGTCCCACCTGTCACCATAAAAAATTTCTAATAACCATAACATAATCATAACAAACTAAATCCTTCATTTTTAAACTTTCCAATAACCATTTTTCTTTATATATTGATTTAACCATTGAAAATAAATGATTTACATGAAAATATATTTGAAATAATCATAATCCATATAGAGAAATAATAATAATGGTATCATTGATACATATCTCTAGTAGAAAATAAGTAAAATCAATGGTTTTTATTATTTATAAATACAAATATCATAAAAATATCATTAAAAATATTCTTAAGGAAAATACCCTTTCCACATTGAAAATTACTTTTAAAAACTAAAAATTTCAAGAAATTTTGAAAAATAATTTTATTTGAAAAGAATAATAGAAACTTATAAAGGAATCATAAAAAAATTGAGAAGTTATTATGGTAGGAAATTCCATTCATGTCATAATTATTAAAATAAAAAATGTGTTCATTCCTTCAGTAAAAAGTACCTTGTTCGGAAAATGACAATAAGATTGTTTTTAAACAAAATTGTAAAAATTAAAATATGGTTAAAAATGAATTTAAAAAATAATTTATGAATAGTCAAAAATATTCTTGAAATAATTTTATAAAACATTGATATGGAATGAAAATTTTTCTGATTAAAAGAGGAGAAATAAGATCATATTTTAAAAAAAAAATTAAGTACCAAAGAGAGAAAAATGGTACTAAAACGTCAAAATTATAGAAATAACTGGAGGATAAGAAAAATGAAATGAGTTTATCAAATAAATATAATATAATTTCTCAATGTAAATTCAAGTGTAAACAATCCTAATTAAAAATGGGATTGAAACATAAACCCCTTACCACTTTGGTAACTTTTGAATCATAAGGCCCATGAAAGAATAACTACAAATTAATCTTTAAATATCATGAAAATAATAATATTAATCATATAACATGTCAAAGTGGAAGTATATAAACCTCATAAAATAATATATGTTCATAACATAAATTTATGTCATAAAGAAAGAGAATTTAATATGGATAATTTTCATAAACCATTCCATATACGCTGGTACCCAAATAACCAAGCCGGTCCTGACATGGCCTAAAGAGAATTCCCAATACCCATGGGTTTTTGACAAGCTCCTTGAATCATACAAGATAAAGGTGGGAACGGTTTTTTCACAATAATAGTGGAATGAATAAAAACAAGTTAGTATGTTCAAAAGAAAACTCCATAGGGAGAATTGTACCAGAAGTCAAACAGGTAACAAAACCCAAGAGTACATCATAAAAGTACCATAAAATAGGATAAAAAACCCCAAGTCACAATGGAAACAGAACTCTACGTCCCAAGGATCAAAAACAAAAAACACCTATAAGTGGCGCTTTCCCCTTGATCAAACCTGGCAGAAGACAATCTACAAACACCTAAAGAAACAGATAGGGTGTGAGCTAAAATCCATGTAGGGTATCACCAAGGATTAAATAATAAGATTAAAAATTAATTAACCAATTAATTATTTAAATTTTAAATAAAATTGGCATATAAATACATGATAATATTTAAAAAAATCATGCATTTCATTTAAATTGTTGGAAACATTTCAACAATTGATTAATAAACATTTAATATAAAATAGTTTATATAGAATTCACAAGGAATGTGTAAATTAGTTTTACAAATTATGGAATATATATCTAAATAATCACAAATGAGCAACATGGTAATCTTCCAAGAGGTAAAATAGTACTAGGTTATGGGATCCTCACACACTTGAATAGGTGATCATGAAAATATGTGTACAAATATCTCTCAGACACTGGTCAAAGAGGACTCATCACCATCCCATCGGGGATGTGGTCTATTTCACTATGTTTTGTTAGAGCTATAATACATCAAAAGAGTTTTTTTCTAAATAACTCACTAACTACCTAGGCTTGCATGTGCTCAAACAAACAATCAATAATGGGAAAATTATTTCAAAACTGTTAAAAATATAATTAACCCATTTCCTATTTCAATATGACAATTTCTATTTAAAAAACAAAATGAATCTTTAATCAATTATTTCCATTTTTAAGATAAAACAAACCAAGATTTTTATCAAAACAATTTAAGCCATTTTTCTCTAATATAATTTTTAAATCAATTTCAAAAATCAATTTCACAATTTAATTTCACAAATTAAATTCCATAATTTCCATAAAATCTAAATCACACCCCAATTCACTGGAATTGGGGGGTTTTCACCAATTTTATTCCAAATAAATTTAAAATCCCAATTCATACTGAATTATATTTTTTTACAATTTCATTAAAATAAATATAGTTTAAATCAAACAATTTAGGTTTAAATCAATTATACAATCATAAACGAAACCACTAACTGAAATGAAGATATCATGTCTCACAACACCCGAAAGAGGAAAATCTAATGAATAACATCAAAAATATAGATCCAATAATCAAACCTAGATTCAAGATCTAAAACAATAGAGATTATATCCTCCATCAATATGAAGATATATCAAACCCTAAGGAAGAGAGAGGAAGAGATCAAGAGATAGAGAATGAGAGGAGAACTCTTATCAGGGAGAGATCAAACAATATTATCCTATATTTGATTCACTTCATAAAGGGTTTGGAGGATCAAAAAGTACCTTTAGAGAGCCTAAAAGTAATAATAAACCAATTTAGGGTCTAATGGGCTCATCAGGCACTTAAACTAGGGGGTTTTGGGATTTTAAAATTAATTTTCTGAATAAATTTTTTTTGCTTGCATGGTTAGTTGGGTAGAGCCGCATGGTTTGTCAAACTGTGTGCCCTAAACGTTCGCCCCTATAAAGGGGTGAATAGTTTATCAAAACATGCACCAGCCATGAAAACCCTCACTATCTAGGTTTTCACTATTTTCACTAGTAGGGTGTGCGGTTTGGGAAAATCATGCACCAACCGTGAACAACCCAAGAGCCTTCCAAAATTTTCAAAATTTCACCTGAAGCACCCCTAAAAGAGACCCAACCAAAGAATGATAAAAATAGGGGTTGAGGAGTACCTAAAAATAGTAACAGGATGTTACAACCTCCCCACCATAGAATCTTTCTATCCCCAGAAATCCTATCAAGAATCTTCCATGTTAAAAAGATAAGACCACTGCTCTCTCATAAGTGCCTCCCTCTCCCTCATCTCATGAGTATCAAAACCATGCTACCATAGAACTCAAAACAATGGTATAATCCTCTAATTAATTGTATTGGTTTTATAATCAACTATCATTACTAGATGCTCATTCATGGATAAATCAGGCACAACATTGAGATTACTCTAGGTCAAAACATGAGATGGATCAGAAAGATACTTTCATAGCTACGATACATGAAACATGTTATGTATCAATGTAAACTATAATGGAAGTGCTAAATGGTAAGCCTTTATTCCACCTAATCAATAACCTTAAAAGGTCACACAAAATTAGGATCAAGTTTCCCTTACCTCCCAAGCCATCAATGACCCAAAAGAGGTGAAACTTTCAAGAATACTTGATCACCAACTAAAAATTACAACGGTCTATGGTAACGATCAGCATAATATTTATGTCAGATTTATGCCATCAACATTCTCTGAAGAATCAACTAAATATTTTTTTTCATCTATTGAACCAATCTCATTCCAACCAAGGAAATTTCACTGATCTATGACCAACATAACAGATATTTACAAGTCTAGTTATACAAGGCCTCAAAAGGAGCCAACCTGATCGCGGACTAGCAATTATTGTTATAATAAAACTCAACCATTCCAAAATGGTCATCCCAAGATCCACCAAAATCACGTATACAGGAATGAATAATATCCTCCATAATCTTTATATCTCTTTTTGTCTGGCCATCCAACTGTCAATGGTATATCGTACTCAAACAAACCTGAGATCTCAGTGCCTCCTGAAGGCCTTTCCAAAAGTAAGAAGTAAAACAAGGATCTATATCAGAGACTATATCATATGGAACTCCATGAAAATGAACATCCTATTTTACATAGATATTTCCTAGATTCTCAACTTTGGTTGTATCGCAAATGGGAAAGAAGTGAGCTGATTTAGTCATCTGATCAATCACGGCCCCTATTACATTCTTCTTTTTATGGGTATGAGGCAACCCAACCAAAAATTCCATAGAGATCTCATCACACTTCCAATTTGGAACTTTAAGTGGATGAATCAATCCTGATGGTCTTTATTTCTTGACCTTGACCTATTGAAACATATAACAATGAGAGAGAAAATCAACAATACCCAATCTCATACCTGGACACCAAAATCATCACCACATGTCATAGAACATATTCATGGTTCCTGGGTGCATTTCTCACTGGTAATTATGGAAATACCTCATCACAAATTTTCTTACCTCTAAGGACACAACAAAACAATTTTGAAAGCATATAATACCCTATGTGGAGAACAAACACTTAACAATGGTCTCCCCACCATAAAGAGGGTATCTAATGCTACAAAACTCATCATCAAGTTTTTGTTCTTAAAGAATCATCTTGAGAAGAGATGAGGTCAGCTGAACACTATCCAAAGCAACCTCGTCCCCTAATTCCCAAACTCCTATATGAAACTTTACAAAGAGATCCAACAGATTCCACTCTTCCAATGATTCCTTCATGGCTTGGGTCGGAAGTTTTCTACTCAAAGCATATGTGATGACATTCTCTTTCCCCAGGGTATAGGTGATGTCAAAATAAAAGTATTTTAGGTATTCCACCCAATTACTCTAGTAGAGATTCAAATATTTTTGAGAGAATATGTAACTTGAGATCTTGTGGTTGGAATACATGGTAAACCTTTCTATGTAAAGGTAATGCCACCAACTCTTAAGTGCATGAATCACAATAGCTAGTTCAAGTTCATGGGATGGATAATTATTCTTGTGTGGCCTAAGCTGTTGATATCCATAAGTAATGACATGATCACCCTTTATAAGAACACATCCCAAAACTAAACCTGATGTATCACAGAAGACCACATAGCTTTTCTTGTCCACTAAAAGAGTCAACACCAATGCAGTATTCAAAAGTCAATTCATCTCAATAAAATAACTCTAGAATATTTTATACCAAGAAAAATTCACTCCCTAAATCCATAAATCACATTTAGATATCTTGGTATAAAGTAGGTGATTTCTCAACAATTCCATAACTGCTCTCAGATGACGCACATGATTCTCCTCAAACTCGGTGTAAACAAGGATTTCATTCATAAATACAACCATGAACGTATCTAGATACTCATGTAATATCTTATTCATAAAATCCATAAATACTATAAGATCATTGGTTAGAAAAATGGCATGAAAAGGTACTCATAATGGTCATACCTTCTCCTAAAGGTAGTTTTCTGAATGTTGGATTCTTTTATTCACAACTGATGATAACCAAACTGGAGATCAATCTTTGAAAACCACTTCTCCCATTTCAACTGGTCAAAAAGGTAATTAATCCATGGAAATGGATACTTTTTCTTTATCATAACTCAATTGAGTTTTGGTAATCCACACAAAGGAGAAGTAACCCATCATATTTCTTAGCAAAGAGAACAGTCACCACTCAAGGTGACACACTCAAGTATATAGATCCTTTCTCCAAAATATCATCCAACTAAGTATTCAACTTTTACATTTCAGATGGTTCTATTTGTTAAGAAGGTATATAAACTAGTTGACAACCAAATACTAAATCAATAGATAAATCGACTTCTCTTACTGGCGGTGGACCAGAGAAGTTATAAGAAAAAATGTCGAGGAAATCGATGAAAACTGTAGGGAGATCATCACTCAAGGATTCTCACTTTGGATCAAAAGAAACATAGATATTACTTTTCCCAACTCTAGATAATAAGGTTTGGCTCTACTCGACCTCAAGTCTCATTCTCCCTAAAAGACACAAAACACCCCATAAGGTGAAGTAAAGGAGAATCGTTTAAGATAACAATCAATTTGGGATTTATTAGAAAGAATTCAATCCATTATGAAAATTATTTCAAGAGGTTTCATGTCTAGAACCATAAAATCCCAAGTAAGCACAATATCTAATAACAAGAAAATACAAGTAGGAAAACTCTCTTTGTTTTGAGAGGTTTAGTAATATCCATCACATAAGATAAAATATTTATAGGAAGATTTAGCAAACTCACAATAATGGTTGAAATAAATGATTGAGAAACACCAGTATCAAATAAAGCAATCACTAAATATGAAGAAATAGTGATGGTACCTCTCACAATCACCAGAATCATATCTACTTCCTCTGGAGACTCTTTCACTACATGAAGAAGCTTGGTTTTTTATGCCTATGGCTGGAACCCCTTATTAATTGAACCATATGATTGTACCATATTACTTTTAGGTTCTGATGATCCCATGCCACTATTTGGAGTAGAATAGACATGAAAAAAATTCTGCAAGTGACCCAAGAATCCGCGGGAACCACATATCTTGGGTGCCTCAGTGTAAACCCATTTCAAATTCCTAGTATTTCCACATTGGTAGATAATCAAAAAGCCTCTTCTAAGAACTACAATAGATATAGAAGAACCCTGCTATCGAGAACCACCATGAGAATCATCATGCTTCCTATTTCCTTTAAAGAAATTCATAGAACTTCCACTGGAAGAAAAAGGAACTCCCATCAACCCTAACTTACTATCCAGGTCCATTTTGACCATCAATGCTCTATCCATCACATCAACATAAGAAGGGAGCTTCAGAAAAAAAAAACCTGAGAACGAATATTAGATCAAAGTCCCATCTCAAACCATCAAGTCTTAATCTTCTCATTTGATATAATCTCATTTTCAAACTGCACAAGATCAAAAAATAAATTTGTATGCTCAATCACATTTCTAATGGCCTACTAAAGTTTGAAAAAATCCATATCCTTAGATAACACCATCAACTCTAGATAGAAGTGGTGGGTGAAAATATATTTAAGTTCCTTCCACTATAAGACCTCATTCTCCTTAGTTGTCACCATCATGTCCCACAAACTCCTATTAGGTCCTTCTAGCTTGAATATGGTACATTTCACCTTGATTTCATTAGGAGTTTCCAAGAACTCAAAAAAAATCTCGACATTTCTCAACCAATCCTCAGCTGGTTGAGGATCATTAGAGCCTTGGAATGCAGGTGTATTTTGGTGAAGGAACTCTTGATCATGATTCTATAAAACATCCCTTTGAGGTTCCACAGTTGGATCTTGAATGGGAATGGGTGTAGGTTTCTGTCTTAGAGCTTGGACAACATGCATAATAACCTCAACCAGGTTATATTCCACAAGAGGATTTGATCGTTGTGGTTTATCAGAAGATTCCTCCTTGATCCAATTCATACATCTTCTCAGAGGAATGATTCTACACAACATCAGTAGAAAATATTGAAGACGTTATAATGTTACACCAAGAAACACTTAAATAATAAAAATAGGGAAAAATAATCTCATCAGATGGATAAACAATATTTGGATTTCAATTACCCAAATCAAAATAAGGTAAATACTAGAACTAATACTTAAGATGAATTTACCAAACTATCCATGGTGAATTAAGGCTCATTATTATGAGATCTGGCCAGACACTCACTCGTAACTACCTCCTAAGTCCCAATAAGATTACTCAAATTGCATACTAACATCAAGGTAAGGTGATTAACCTACACCTTTGATACCACTTTTTCATGAACCAACCTAGATACACTGGTACCCTAATAACTGAGTGGGTCTCAACATGGACCGAAGGGCATTCCTGGTCCCCATAGGTTGGTGACAAGAACCTGGCATCATATAATATAAAGGTGGAAATGGTTTTTCCACATGAATAGAAAAAGAAACAAAAAAAAAGTCAGTATGATCAAAATAAAACTCCATAGGGATAACTATTCCATAATTAAAATAGGTAAAAAATCCAAGAGTATATCATCAGAGTGCTATAAAACATGATAAAGAACCCAATTCCCAACAGACACAGCACTCCAAGTCCCAAGGATCACCAACAAGAACCACCTCCAAGTGGCGCTTTCCCCTTACTCAAACCTGGAAGAATATAATCTACAAACACCAGAAGTCACTGGTAGGGTGTGAGCTAAAATCCCAATAGGGTCTCACCAAGGATTCCATAATAATATTCCAAATTAATTAGAAAAATAATTATTTCAATTTTAAATAAAACAAGCATAGAAATACAAGAGAATATTTAAAACAAATCATACTTTTCATTTTAACTGATGGAAACATTTCAACAATATATTAATAAAAATTTTATATAAAACAAATTAAATAGAATTCATAATTCGTATATAAAACAGTTTTACAAATAATGGCATGTATATCAAAATAATCACAAACAAGCAACATGATCATCTTCCAAGAGGTATGATAGTTACAAGTTATGGGATCCTCACACACTCAAATAGGTGATCGTGGAAATATGTGTACATATGTCCCTCAGACATTGGTCAAAGAGGACTCATCACCATCCCATCAGGTATGTGATCTATTTCACTATGTTTTTTTAGAGTTGTAAAGTTTCAAAAGAGTGTTGTACCAAATAACTCATTAACTGCCTAGGATTACATGTGGTCAAAAAAACAATCGATAATGGGAAATTTATTTCAAAACTATTCAAAATAAAATTAAATCATTTCCCACTTCAATATTCCAATTTCCATTTAAAAACCAAAACGGGTATTTAATAAATTCATACCTTTTTTAGGATAAAACCAAATAAGGTTCTTATCAAAATAATTTAAGCCAATTTTCTCCAATATAAATTTGAAATAAATTTCAAAAATCAATTTCACAGTTTAATTTCACAAATTAAATTCTAAAATTTCCATCAAATCAAAATCACACCCCAATTCACTGGAATTGGGGGTTATTCCCCAATTTCATGTCAAATCAATTTAAAATACCAATTAATATTGAATTGTATTTTTTATAATTTATTTGAAATAAATTTAATTTAAATTAATAAATTTAGGTTTAAATAAATTGGACAATCATAAATGGAATAACCAACTGAAACAAATAGATCACATCTCACAACACCCGCAATAGGAAACTACAATGAATAATTTCATTAATGGAGATCTAAGAATCAAACCTAGGTTCAAGATCTAAAATAATGGAGATTAGATCCTCTAGAAACATAGATATGTATAAAACCCTAAGGAAGAGAGAGGAAGAGATCGTTAGATAGACAACGCGAGGATAACTCTTACTGGGGAGAGATCGAACAACATTCACTTGGCTTCAATTCACTTCAGAATGGGTTTGGAGGATCCAAAATCACCTATGGGGAGCCTCCAAGTAAAACTAAATTGAGTTAGGGTTGAACGGGATTGTAAATAACTTAAATCGGGGGTTTTTGGGATCTTAAAATTAATTTTAATAATAAAATAATTTTACACACATGATTATTTAGCCAGGGTCACACAGTTTGTCAAACTATGTACCCTAACTATGCACCCCTCTAAACAAGTGCACAAACTCTACCAGGTTGGTGCATGATTTTTTAAACTGTGTTCCAACCATGGACATCTCAAGAGACTTACAAAATTTTCAAACTTTCACCTGAATTACCCCTAAATCATACCCAACCAAATAATGATCAAAATAGGGGTCAAGGAGTACCCGAAAACAATAACATAATATTATAATAACCCTTATAAAGATTATATCATTGAATTGAGAATTAATAAATTGAGAGATTATGTGTAACAAATTTAAATCTATAAAAATTATATATACAATAGAAATAAAAAAAATCTATTTCACATATAATCATGATGTAATATAATTAATGAAGAAGTGATATATCTCAATGAAAGAAAATTGAGTTAATAATCCCCTTACTGCTTTGTAACTTTCAATTCAAATCCCCTTGGATGAAATAATTTTAATTATAACTTAAAATTATATGAATTATTAAGTATTCATGATACAATATATAAAAGGGTAGCATATACACCATATAAAATAAATTAGTTGTATAACATTAAAATATGTCTCAATAAAGGGAAATTGAGATGAAATCTCTTATCTCGAGTCCAGACTTGCTAGGTATGTCCTTTAACTATTGTCTTAAAAACTTATATAAATTATTTACTTGTTTAAGAAACTTTTATAGTTATATTACTTTATCATTAAACCATTTGTTTCATTTATTATAATTACATATTTAATTACTTAATTGATTATGTCCACATCAGATGTTTTTAGGATGTTCAGTTCATAATTTCAAAATGAATTTGATATGTTGATCGTGATCAAAGGTATATTTTTCCATGATCTAAAAAATAATAATAATAAAATAATTATATATTTATACATTAATTATACTTTTAAAACCAACCATGAAATATGGTTATGAAAAATTAATTGTGTTGCAATCATGGTGATGTTAAGTCATACGTACACATGAGTAACGTTTTCATTTTTCAAAGAGCATGAGGGAAAGAAGGTAAGTATCATTTTATCTTTATAAAATTATGATTATATCATAAATATAATATTATATCTTTAAATAAACTTATATATATCATCCATTTGATGCGGTGATGAAAAATGAATCACATCGCTTCGTGGAGATGGTCATCCACATGTACGCACGAACGACGTTATCATTTTTCAATGGATGGAAAGGTAAGAAAATATATGATATGTAGTCTTAAAATAATGATAATTATTTCAAGAGAATAATATATATATATATATATATATATATTAAAACCATCATTATAACCATCCATGATGGCTGGTGATGGAAAATTAATTACGTTAGTTCGTGTGGTGGTAACCCATTGTAGACACGAACAAAGGTTTCATTTCCCATTTGATGAGAAAATAAGATGAATATGGGTTATAAAATTAACATAATAAAATCTATTTATATTTAATATAGTAATTTTATTATTTAATCATGGTTTAATGATATTTTAAGGAGTAATAAGAAGAAATAAAACAAAAATACTTAGTTAAAAGTTATACATATTCATCAGACAACCTCCTTTATTTTACACCTTAATCCCTCTAAGGTTGGTATTATTCCAAAAATAATAAATCTAGGAAATGGGTATGTATTTTTTGGAGAGAACTGGGTAGTTATTATCTAAAAACAATGGCTCTTGAAGAGTGTAGAGGAGAGGAGAGGTGGTGTCTTTTTATATGTGGAGGAGGGACACTTTTGGAAGTACATGAAATATTATAATATAATATGTGTTTAAATCATGTAAAATGGTTAAAAATGAAATATATTATAATATATTATAATATATTAATTATATGGTCTTAATATAATCATAAAATAAAAAATTTATAGGTTTATATATCATTTTAAACCTTATCTTCTGGATTAACCCCTCCGTTAAACATTTTTTACCTTAACCGTGGTAACAACTTTTTCAATATTAAAGGGTTATAAATTTACATATAAGGTAAAAATTAGTTAAAAATGATCAATGGGTGATATTTTAGACCAATTTCATCAAAAATTTCCTCTTTCAATATTTTTATTATTTTTAAATAATTTAATAAAATATATTTAACATAAAATTCCATTTATGTCATTTTAAGAACTATTTACATGTTTTTACTTTAAAAACAACATGAATCCAATTGAATATGAATATAATAAATTTCACCATAAATAATACATTATTATTAACTATAAAATTTGCGTGACACCATAATTCATCAAAAAAATATTACATTTTATGTTTCTAAAATCATTTACTTTGATTTTCTACTGCTTGGACAAGCACTATGTCAGTGTTGTGTGATCATTTAAGGTATTTATTTCATCACTAAAAATTAAAAATAATTACCCTAATAAAAATAATTTCATTATTTTTAAAATAACCTTTAATATTAATTCAAAACTTATTTTTATCCCTATTTGAACATATAATAGATATTTAAAATCAAGAGAGTGTAATTTTTTATTTTTCTTTACTTAAAATAATATATAAGTCATTTTCAAAGGAAAATGGAAAAAAATTTCATAACTTAGAATATTATAAGAGGACGGTAAAACCCCACTCACCCAATATATTAAATTCAAGTTTTATGGTCATTTTTAGTCCTTATCATATTATTTTTAACCTTAATTGTCTGATTTACCCTTACTGAGGTGACAAATATTTACTACGGTCATTATTCATAATAATAAAAAATATAAGGGTCCCATTTAAAAAATTTTAAAATCATGATTTAAATATGGAATCTATTTTTCTATAAGTGGTAGAAATTGATTTAAAATTAAACCCACAATACATGATGAAAACTGGTTTTTAGAAAAATACATTTTCCAAGTATAAGATGTTCTTACATTAACTTTATGAACATTAAAAATAATTTTATTAATTTAAATGAATATATATATATTTAATATATATATTTAACTTAAAACATTCATCATTAGGGATTATTTTAATTAATTAAAATGGAAAAACTTTATGTATTTAAAAATAGTTTTTTGAAAAATGTGTTTTTAAGCATAAAAATAAACTTATACCAAAATAAAATAAAATTATTATTAAAATGTAATTAATTATATTATATATAATTTAATATGACTTATGTTACTTTGATATCAAATTCAAATCATAATGGGACTTTTTAATGAAAATAAATGATAGTTTTACAAAAATCAGTATTTTTGTTATTCACTGAAAAATCAATCTTTTCAAAAAAAATCCAAAAAAACCACCCTAAGATAATTTTTATATGATGATTTCAAAAATTATATCCTTTTATCAAATAAAATTTTAAAATTCCCATAAATTAATTATAATATTCACTCACAAAACGTAATAAAAACCATTTTTGAAGAAAACGTGTTTTTGAAGAATAAAATGAATTTACTAAAAAATGAGTAATTATTCATTATGAATTAATCAATAAATTTTCATTATATAAAACCTTTATACATATTTTTGATAATGTGTTTATCACTTTTCATATCTTCCCACTACCACAAAACAGGGCAAGGGAAGCGCTACCCTTTTTCAGCGCTAAACAGAAAGCGCTGATAAAGGGGTATGCCTTTATCAGCGCTAGTTAAAAGCACTGATAAAGGTTAGATTTATTAGCGCTAAAATAAGCACTGATAAAGGTATACCCTTTATCAGCGCCTTTTTTAGCACTGATAAAAGGTTACATTTATCATCTCTTATTTTAGCGCTGATAAAAGTTTTTATTCTTAATTTATATAAAATTATAATATTTATCAGGGATAAAATAAAATCGCTGATGAAACATAAATTTATCAGCGCTGAAAAAGTGCTGATAAATTTATGTTTGATCAGCGATTTTATTTTAGCGCTCATAAAACATACCTTTATCAGTGCTTTAAACAAGCGCTGATAAAGGTTCCAGTGGTTTCTATTTAATAACCCTAACAGTCCCTTCTCTCTCACACATTGTAAAGCTTTCATGGAAGCTGAACCAGACGCCTCTTCCACCACGACCTCTCCTCCCCATTCTCCTCCTCTTCAGTTTCCTCCTCCTCCTCCTCCTCCTCCTCCTCCTCCACCGTCGTCGTTGGGTTTTTCTCCTCCACTGCTGCCTCTGCCGCCATTGGGTTTTTCTCCTATGTCGTGACCATCGCTGCCTTCGCCGCTTCGACCGCTGCTGCCTCCGTCGTCGCTGCCTCCACCACTGATGGTCATTGGAGTATTTTTCCTTCTCTTGGGTTAATATAAATGAGAAATTATGATCCTTGAATGATTATGATGACTTATAGTTTTTTTATAAGTGAGTTGAACCTATGTATGAGTAGTTGGGGCAAGAGTGAGAGCCCAGGTGGTGATACCCTTGTATTATAGGTTGTTTTAGATAGAGGGTGTGTGAGAACCTATAGTAAGTGGTTGGTTTGGTTCACTAGATGGTGTGTGTTTTGAGGTGGGGATAAGAGTGGCACCCATGGGCTAAGGATTGTGTAAGAACTGATGTAAGGGGTTTGTGTGAGATCCCAGTGGTTGTTAGCATGTGACTCAGGATGGTAGCGAGTTAGTGAGTTTTGGTGGTTGGGGGAGGCTAATTAGTGGGGTTATCTTGGTGTTATTAATACCTTAGATACATAAATCTAGGGTAGATTCTTTGACATGAGGTATTGATGCATATTAAGTGTTATCAAGTTGATAGCGAAGGAATGGTCATGCCTTGGATTTGTATAAGGGAGGCACTCTCTATTCTTGAGTTTTGGTATTATGACTGGGTTGAGGGACATGATCATTTGGATTCCTAACCCTATTGATTTATAGCATGGTTTTAATGTTACCATCACTATTTAACCTAGATGGATGGGTTTAGGGTAATGAATAATGGGTATATTCTTTTGGTTTTGGAATAATGTTGGGTAACTGGTGATCGTGTGGTGAGTTTTGGCATGGTGTGATGTTAATATTGGAAAAGAGTACCAGGGGTGTCCCATTGGAAATATGTGTGTTCCCCCTAATTTTTGTCAAGATGTATGGGTAGGATCATTGAGTTTGAATAGGGATATGATCCTACTCACTAGATACCACGTGTTGTGTTGAAAAGATTGTACCATGAAGTTTAAAGTCATGCGATTAGGATGTATGTGTCGTGAAAGTTGTGATAAAAGAGGATTGATCAGGGATTACTCATTTGGGATATGCTATCTAGAATAAACTTGGGGATTATACCTAGTAAGGAGGACCTATTGGTCAGGGATTACCCATTGTATGTTCATCTTTTATATTTTAAAAAGTCTGTTGAACTTGTTCTATCGAAGGTGGGTTCTAAAATTTCTTGTTATCTTAAGGTGTGTTTAACCATAGTGTGGGTTGATTTCGGTTTTAGTGGGTTCTTGGGGTTTGTGGGATGTGGTAAATGGTGTACTTGGTTTTAGATTATTTTATTCTCATGAGTTTCCCCTATTTTATGTTTTCTTTTCAGTTGGAAATATCCTATGTTGTGCGCCTCTCCTCTGCCACGAACTCACCTCTGTCGTGTGCTTAATGACACCTTCGCGGTGAGTTTTCTCCTATTACTCATTGGTTTCCTCTTGTTCGCATGTTATTACTGTTTTATATTGATGTTTATAGTGTGAAATGTACAGGCTAAACACCCCACTGAAAATCGTGGTCGTTGGTGGTCCTTATTTGCACACTAAATGAATTGCATGTTGGTTGGTTCTTGTTGAACATTTGAATATAAAAATTGGTAATTTACGTATACTTGACTTATGAATGAACACCCCAGGATGATAAAACTTATGTGATAACCCCTGAATTAACAAACAAAATTGAATAAGGGGTGCTTTGTAAAATCTAAAATTGTGATTGTTTGGCTTGTATGGTGTTGCGATTGTGAGGATGATTGTGTTTTTTGTATGGTTTTGCGGTTGTTGGTATGATTGATATGCCATTTGTTTTCCATGTTGTATTTCTTCCACCATTGAATATCAATCCAAACTTTACCCATTTCAATGGGACCACCACTTTGTTACTAGTGCAATTCCATTGAATCCTAAAAAATCACTTCTAGAGGACTCTATGATACACTTTATGGTGTGAAGATGATGTTTTTTTAGATTCTATATATTTTTAAAATACATGGTATGTAGTCTTGTTAAATGGAACATGCTTCACCATACATAGATTTCATATAGATTTTAATGCCAGACAAAAGTTATCTCCAAAATTTACACCACATGACTCATCTTCTGACTCAAACTTGGAATAAGTTTTATTTTAAATGTTACATGTCATGTGAACATAGGTCACACACAATGTATCTCCAAGACATATACTTCATCATGAAACCATTTACATGCCATGAAATAATGGTAGAACCATATGGTATGTGTTTTACTTCACTCACACCATGTATAGATACCATAGAAACTTGATGTGTATAGAATATACACCCCTAGTGGTCATGTAAGGACTACACACCGTGTATTCCACAAAAATGTGATGCATAGCTGGTGAAGTGACTTATTTTGTATCTAAAGTACACACCTTTAGCTCAAGTTGTCCTATATGTCATGTATTTTCAAAGGCATCATGCAGTCTTTGTAAGACTAACTTGGAATTAATTTGATATATGTCAGATTAAATCAGGTATCTTATCCATAGATGATGTTCACCCTACTGGACACACCTTGTATATGGATTTCACATGAGTTTAGAAATGGTAGTATACAACCAACCTTGACTGAGAACCCTACACATTGTGTATCCATTGAACAAATTATGTGCTATGTTAATTTCATTATTATTATTTATTTTTCACTTAGATGATAATATTTCATGTATGAGTATCCCATTATAAATATCTTCTCATGTAGATCACAATATTATGATTCCCTCATTCATTGGAAATTGCACATGATGTGGTTTGGATATTTTAATTATCTTCACTCTGCTTGAGAGTTGACAAGTGACAAGTGAGATGTTTGGAGAAAATATGGAGTATGGTACTCCCCCATGTTTCAGTGAAGATTCCTACATGTATAGTTTTTAGGTACTCCATGGAGATATACAAAAGACAGGTAACAATCCCCCGTATATAGATAGAGTTCAAGTAATTTCACATGTTTTGGGGTAGGTTCCTCTATTTCATTGTAGAGGCATTTGTACCGTGATTTTTTTTTATAAAACCCAAACAATGCTACTTGATTAATTAAAACATAATATTAGGCAAGTTCGAGATCGAACCCATAAAGACGATGAATATGAATAAAGAATGGATGAATGTCAATCGGTTGACAAAAGAGTATAAAGATGGCATGAAAGAGTTTATCAAGTTTGCAGGAGATTATCCATGTGACCCTTCTCAAATCCTTTGTCCGTGTTTACGCTGTTGTTATTCAAGACAAATTAGTCTAGAGGAGTTGGAAGAACACCTAATTTGTCACGGAATAGATCGAAGTTATACATGTTGGAATAAACACAGGGGGAAAATGAATGTAGGTAGTGCCTCAGATAACATGACATTTTATGGAAGATCTGATATGATTACAAGCATGAACAGTGAAGATGATCATATGGAGGGTGTGATTATAGATGTGAAATATGATGAAGATCATATTGAGGAAATGACAAGGATAGTTGAAGATGAACTTCATGATTGCTCAAAATTGTTTGAGAAGTTAAAGAGTTGTGCAAAAACGCCATTGTATTTTGGTTACACTAAATATACAGCATTGTCATCCGTACTGAAGCTGTATAATTTAAAAGCAGGCAATGGGTGGAGTGATGCCAGTTTTACGGAACTACTTGCTCTCTTGAATGACATGCTCCCAGAAGATAATGAACTCCCAAGCCGAACATACGATGCCAAACGAATGTTATGATCGATGGGTATGATCTCTGAAAGAATACACGCCTTCCCGAATGACTGTATATTATTTCTCAAGGACCACAAATCACTTAAATAATTCCCAAAGTGGGGTGCTTCTTGATACAAGAAAGATGATTCTAGTCCTACGAAAGTTGTATGGTACTTTCCAATCATTCCAAGGTTTAGGCGCCTATATGGAAGTGAGGAGACTGCAGGACAATTGACATGTCATACAGATACAAGAATTAAAGATGGGAAACTACGTCACCCGGCAGACTCTCCTCAGTGGAAGAGAATTGATCACGAGTATCCTGAATTTGGAAACGATTCGAGAAACCTCCGTCTGGCGTTATCTATAGATGGGGTGAATCCTTTTGGTTTTCAAAGCAGCAGTCACAGTACATGGCTGGTTATGTTGGTAAATTATAACTTACCACTGTGGTTATGCATGAAATGAAAATACATCATGTTATCTATGCTTATATCAGGACCAAAACAAACGGGTAATGATATTGATGTTTATTTGGCTCCATTGATCGAGGATTTGAAAATATTGTGGGATTCAGGTGGTACGTTGTATGATGCTTACAAAAAAGAAGATTTCACTTTGAAATCCATGTTGTACGGGACGATAAATAACTTTCCTGTTTATGGAAATTTGTCAGGATATAGCATTAAAGGAACTCAAGGGTGTCCCGTTTGCGAACAAGGTACACAATCAATTAGGTTGAAACATTCATCGAAAATCATGTTTTTAGGACATCGCAGATTTCTACCCTGACGGCATAAGTACCGATCTTGGACAACATCATTTGACGGAAGTTCAGAAGAACATACAACACCTTCTCCACTAATAGGTGATTAATTATTTGAGAAGGTAAAAGATTTGGACACTACTTTTGGTAAACCATTTTCAAAAAAACTTATGAAAACTGGTTGGAAAAAGAGATCAGTTTTTTTTTTGAATTACCATACTGGAATTTTCTGTATGTCATACATTTTCTTGATGTTATGCATATTGAAAAAAATGTATGTGATAGTGTCATATGCATGTTTCTAAATTCACCCAGCAAAACGAAGGATAGAATTAAGGCTAGATTGGACATGGTTGAGATGGGAATACGAGAAGATTTGGCACCAGTGAAGGGTGAAAAACAAACATTTCTTCCTCCTACTACTTACACTCTTTCTAGGCAAGAGAGATATTAGTTTTGCAACTTCTTCAATGATGTAAAGGTTCCAGAGGGTTATTCATCAAATATCAAGAACATTGTGTCAATGAGAGATTTAAAATTAAAGGTTCTGAAATCACATGACTGCCATGTTTTGATGCAAGATCTAATTCCTATAGATTTACATTGCATTTTGCCCAAGAATGTCTGCCATACATTAACGAAGCTCTGTTTCTTCTTCAAAGCTATATGCAGCAAAGTTATAGACCCGGCGAAATTGCCAACTATGGAAATATAAATTGCCGTCATATTATGTGAATTGGATATGTTCTTCCCACCGACATTTTTCGATATGATGGTTCATTTGATGGTTCATTTGGTGAGAGAGATTCGACTATGTGGTCTTATACATTATAGATGTATGTACCCCATTGAACGGTATATGAATATTTTGAAAGGGTATGTCAAAAATCGAAGTCGGCCAGAGGGTTGTATTGCGGAGCAATATATTGTTGAGGAAGCCGTTGAATTTTGTACCGAATACATGTATGGTGTGGAAAATGTTGGCCTACCAAAATCTCGTCACACTAAGCGTCTTGAGGGTGAAGGAATTTCTGGAAGAGAGGTTTTCACAATCAATATTACAGATCAGGAGCAGGCTCACCTTTACGTTTTGCATAACATTTTCGACATTGACCCATATGTTCAAACCCACAAAGAAATTCTTAGGCATTTGAATCCATCTAGGGCTGAAAATGGATATCAGATACACATAATCAATAGTTTATAGGATGGTTTTAGGACCATATTTTGAAGCAGTTAGATGAAAATCTAGACTCAATTTCAGAATGACTTCGATGGCTATCCGGAGGAGCAAGTGTGTATGTATTATCTTACAATGCTTATGCAGTTAATGGTTATACATTCTATATTAATGAACATGATGAAGACAGTACCATGAAGAATAGTGGGGTTACACTTGTGGCTGAGGTGATGCATATTTATGGTGCTAAGTAAAAATCCAATTTATGTGAATATGTCATACTTTGGCATCATCAAATGAATATGAGAGTTGGATTATACGAAATTAAAAGTGCCAATTTTTCAATGCAAGTGGGTTGATAACAGGAGTGCTGTTAAAATAGATGAATTAGGATTCGTGAAAGTTGATTTCAGTAAGGAAGGGGAGAAATACGAACCATTTATAATGGCATCACAGGCAGTACAAGTATTTTATGTTCCAGACCCCACAAACCGAAATTGGTCAATTGTTATGTTATCGACCAAAACAACTGAAGGGTCAGATGAAAGTTCAACGGAGGATGACCCTTTTATAGGGAATTCACAATCATTTCGTAGTGGTCCCAATATAGATGGCGTTTTATATGTCAGAGGAGACCACAATGAAGGGATTTACATAGTCGATAGAGGATTCAAATCTCTTCATCCTTTAAAGAAAAAAAGAGAGTATAATAATCAGGTTATTTGTTTATTTTAATATACATTGTGTTACGTTATGTTATTATTTGTCTGCTACTGCTTTTATGTAATATAAATTAAATGTTAAACCACTTCTACAGATAATGACTTCTTCACCTGCTGATGCACCCAATCCCGAGGCACAAAAGGTCTCTCAACCACCTGCTGGTGGTCCCGGTGCAGAGCAACAATAGTTTTCTCAACCAGCTGCTGGTGGTCCCAATGCAGAGAAACAACAAGTTTATCAACCTATTTTTGCTAGTCCCAATGTTGATGCTAGTGCTCCGGAGAAAGATATTGATGATACTTCTGAGGAAATGGTAGGAAATGAAACCCTAAAAGTGAAAAAAAACAAGAGCATCGTAGTTTGACAATGTTAGCCAAAATCCTTAAGGCAAAAGCAAAAGGCATCAAATTTGAGGTGGGATCGAATAAGCGAGACCAACATGTTAACCCCGACAAAGCCATCTTTAGTAGCTACATTGGAATCGTCACTCGACAACACCTGTCGATTGACGTACAGTCGTGGCACCATGTTGTCACCGGTATTAAGACACTAATGTGGGGAGAGATTACGGTAACATTATGATATCATTTTTTTAATTTATTAAAATAAAATACCAAAACATTAACTTACTCTTCATCATCCATTGTAGAGTTCATTTATAGTAGATGTCTCTCACAAGGAATATGTATTAAGAGTTGCAGGAAGGATTTATAGAGGTTTCCACACAATTTTAACGAAATATCATCTTAAAGATGCTGAAGGGAAAATCAAGCCGCACCCACCTCCTCTTTATGCACACTTGATATCCCAAGGAGTGTGGGACGTGTTTATTAACCGTCGTGGGGAGAAGACTTTTCAGGTACATTGTGTGGGGTAATACGTTGTTTGACGTTTCTTGTATTCATCACTTTGATTGACAGTTTTTTATTTATGAAACAGCAACTGAGTGCTGAAAATAAAAAATGTGTAGTAGAACCAGCGTACCCTTACCATAAAGCAAGGATGGGGTATGCTTCACTTGAACAAAAATTGGTACGTCTTTTAAATCTACTATACTACTTATATGTGACATAAAACAACACCATAACCATGTTTCTCTATTTATATGCAGATTGATGAATCGAAATCGAAATAGAAATCCATCCCATGCCATGTGCTATGGAAGGAGTCTCGTGTAAATAAAGAGGGGATACTGATAGATGAAAACACACAAAAATTGTGGGAAACATGTGTAAGTATGACATAATATAAATTTGATTTGTTTTAAATCGCTATTACATTACAATGACTACTTATTTTTATATATTTTCTATCTGACATAGTCACAGGAATCAACAACACCCACACCAGATGCAGACATACTTTCAGCAGCCTTGAAGCGGCCAGACCATTATGGTCACGTCAGAGGTGCGGGTTTTGGGGTGACACCCTGAACATATTTTCAAAAACAAAAACAAGCGGAGGATGAAAATGAAAAAATGGAAAAGCTGCAAGAAAAAATTGCTATTTTTTAAGAAGAATTACAATACCAGAGAGAGATGATAGCAACATTGATAGGGGAGAGGCAAAGAGAAGAAACAACTCAACAAAAACCCATGCATGACGATCCCGTCCCACCCCCCACCAGCTTTGAGGCAAGTCATTCCCCTAAAAAACCTGACTTAGCTGAGGTAATCAATGTTTTAATAATTATTTCTGTGAAATGTGATTCACATAGACACTGATACCTTTCCTGTACTAATATTCTACAGGGTGAAAATGAATGTGATTTATATCTATCAACTCCCACCTATCACCTTGTAGCGAGGGCTATGGTGTTCAATACGCAGAACGACATGCTACACAACAGACAGCTTCCAACAGATCATTTCAGAGTGTCAATTAACGTAGCTAATGAGACGAGTGTCAAGATACCTATTCCAAATGACGATGAATATATTCATATCGTTGAACAAGTTGTTGGAACATTCATCGCATGGCCATCAGTTCTTGTAAAAAAACATGTCGATAAGGAGGTATCCAATTCCAAGTTATTTTTCAAGCTGGACCTTTAACATTTAATAAAAAAAGGTCTGAACCGATGAATGTTATTACAGAATGACAAAGAGAAGGGGGTGAAACGAAATATCAGCTCAAAACTGTCTCAAGGATCAACCAACCGATTGAAATGGTCTACTGAGAGCACCTTCACCCGGCCCGTTCTATACCCATAGTTAATATCATTGTAGGCTCATGTGGATACAAAGTTGATAGACAGCAATACTCACATAGTTGATTTTGAAAAAAATATCTACAGAGAGGAAACATCATATTTCATTAGTTCTGAAAATGTAAATAAAATCCTCAAGTATGAATGTCTAGGCGCCTTAGTTGTAAATGTATACATGAGGTATGTTTTCATGATTTGATTTTACAAAAGCTGATATACTCTGATAATTATGACTAAATACATTTTATATTTTTCACAGGCGTATATATGAAAAACAATTGAAGGGGTTTCCCCATGAACAAAATTTTGGACTCGTTAGTCCTCACACCACTTCTTCAAAAGAAGAAATAAATTATGATAAATAGGATGCAATAATGTCATCCCTGCTCAAATCGTTTGAAAACAAAATTACAGATGATAAACTCTTTTTAATACCAACGATGCAGGGGTAAAACTCTACAATTTAATCATATCAACTATATTTTCATTTATTTATTTACTTATTCCTTTTTTTTATTTTTAGAGAGCAATGGATGCTGATTGCAGTCAATTTGGATACTCCAAGAATTATTTTCTGGATTCAATGCATGGATATCCAACAAACCAACCACGCATGATGGCGTTTGTTAATTTGTAATACACTAGATCCAAAATTTTAAAACTAAACATCTAGTTATATAATTTATGTAATATTTTAATGAGGATTCTGTTATAATAGGGAGGTGCATCAATATCGTCTAATGCATGGAATGAATCCAGGGCATAAGGATAAGAAAGCCTACAATATCTACAACTAGAAAAGTATCAGAGTTTATATAATAACATTTCACTATCCAAACACATATAAAAACAAATTACTTATTATTGTCGATGTTTCTGCAGTGTCCAAAACAAAAAAATGGAAAGGACTGTGGTTATTATGTTTGTAAATTTATGAAAGAGATCATATTTCATCAACAAACTAGAATCCCTGACAATGTATTTTTGAAAATAATTATGAGTTCATTTAAAATATTTATTAATCCTTTGTGTATTTATATTTTTTCAGTACTACCATGATTGTCACAAAAACTCATATTCAGAAGATGATATAGATGTATTTAGAAACGAATGGGCAATATACCTGATGGAAGATTGTACACAAATAGAATGAAGGTGAATTCCTACTAATGTTATCCATATATGATCATTGATATCTCCCTTGTTTACACTTATTGAGCATATATGATCACACTTTATTATGTTTTATATCCTTAGGTTATGAAGAATGGTTTTAGATGTGATTTTTCTTTCTAGTAAAGCATAACTTATTGGACTACACTGGTCGATAGTGTGGAATTCGACCGATGCATAATCATTCATTCCACTCACGAGCATCTTAAAATCTTGATGGGAACCAATATCTTGGATTTTCAATTTTCAAATTTTAGTTTCCCTTATATGAGGGTGAGGGGTGTCCAGGAGGGAGGGGGTGTCCAAGAGTGGGGGGTGTCTAGGAGGGGGGTGTGTCTAAGAGGGAGGGGGTGTCCAGGTGTGAGGGTGTCCATGAGGGGAGGGAGGGGGTGTGTCCATGGGGGTGTCCATGAGTGGGGTGTCCATGAGGGGGGGTTTCCAAGAGGGAGGGGGTGTCCAGGTGTGAGGGTGTCCAGGAGGGGAGGGAGGGGGTGTGTCCATGGGGGTGTCCATGAGTGGGGTGTCCAGGAGGGTGGGGAGATCTCTTAATCCAATTATAAGGAAGAAATCCTCTATGTCACACTTCACCAATCCCTATATGAAATATCCTACTCATCACACACACCATGACTCTTATATATCCTTAAGAGGGTGTTCACCATCATACGTGATATATAAAACTATATTATACATCTTCTGTAGGCCTAAGACTCTAATACCTACTCAAATAGCCTTAGAAAACCTAACTAGGATATACAAATCTCATACCAAACCCGATCCTCTCATAAACACAACTAGATTCCTCACCTCCATGGAGACATAATCTCTGGATGATCATAAAATCACAAACATTCAATAGAACCCTAACTCTATCTCTTGGTGGATCAAAAACACCCTATTTATTTACCTAGGTTGCTCTTGATTTCTATCCCTTTCACTGGAACATATATACTCAGGCATGAATGCACAATCATGCATAAATTGGAACATGGTTTTGTATTATAGGGTCCACCTACCTCAAAAGATGGAGCAACCCCCTCACCAAGATCAACTCATCCTCAACCAAGACTATACATTCCTTATCTAATCTTGTACCAATTATTGAGACCCAATCTCAAGGCATAATTCTCAAATAATTAATTATAGAAACTAATAATTAATTATTCACCTTAATATAATTAGGAATAATCTTATAAAAACTCACTGGGAAACACAACACCACCTAAACCACACAAAACATGGTGTGTTCATCATACGAGGATAACCTTTAGCCAATAAAAACAAAATCTACATCATCTGAATTGATTTGAATATGATATAGTGAAATCAATACACAAATCCTAGTTAAAATCATCCCAAATAATAGGAAAATAAAGGATAATAGTAATGTAGGAAGTATGAGGGAATAACTCACTAACTCACAATAATCCATGAGTCATTTTTGAGGTATACGAATCGACCGCACCTCAATCCGATGCACGGTGTGACCGGTATGGATAAAAGTGTCTGATATCAGTTTGAAATTGACATTAACTTTAGAAAAAAAACACAAGTGACATACGGAATACCAAGAAAACATGTTTGGATTGTTTTTATACTTTAGGAAAATGGTCCATGAGTCATTTGTAATGCATATGAATCAACCGCACCTCAATCCGACGCACGGTGTGACCGGTATGGCTAAAAGTGTCTGATATCAGTTTGAAATTGACATTAACTTTAGAAAACAACAAAAGTGACATACTAAAAACCAATAAAACGCGTTTGGATTGTATTGATACTTTAGGAAAACGATCCATGAGTCATTTTTGAGGTGTACGAAGTGACCGTACCTCAATCCGACACACGGTGTGACTGGTATGGCTAAAAGTGTCTGATATCAGTTTGAAATTGACATTAACTTTAGAAAACAACACAAGTGACATACGGAAAACTGAGAAAACATGTTCGTATTGTTTTTATACTTTAGGAAAACAATCCATGAGTCATTTTTGACATGTACGAATTGACATCATCTCAATCTGACGCATGGTGTGACCGGTATGGCTAAAAGTGTCTGATATCAGTTTCAAATTGACATTAACTTTAGAAAACAACACTACTAACATATGGAAAACTAATAAAACGCATTCGGATTGTTTTGATACTTTAGTAAAATGATCCATGAGTCATTTGTGACATGTAAGAATCAATTGAACCTCAATCTGACGCACGGTGTGACCGGTATAGCTAAAAGTGTCTGATATCAGTTTCAAATTGACATAAAATTTAGAAAACAACACAAGTGACATATGGAAAACTGAGAAAATGCGTTCGGATTGTTTTTATACTTTAGGAAAACAATCCATGATTCATTTGTGACCTGTAAAAATTAACCGCAACTTAATCTGATGCACGATGTGACCGGTATGGCTAAAAGTGTCTGATATCAGTTTGAAATTGACATTAACTTTAGAAAACAACACAAGTGACATACGGAAAACCGAGCAAACACATTATTATTGTATCGATACTTTAGGAAAATGAATCATGAGTCATTTGTGACGTGTAAGAATTGACCGCACCTCAATCCGACGCACGGTGTGACTGGTATGGCTGAAAGTGTCTGATATCAGTTTCAAATTGACATTAACTTTAGAAAACAACACTACTAACATACGGAAAACCGAGAAAACACATTCGGATTGTTTTGATACTTTAGTACAATGATACATGAGTCATTTGTGGCGTGTATGAATCAACCTCACCTCAATCCGATGCACGGTGTGACCAGTATGGCTAAAAGTGTCTGATATTAGTTTCAAATTGACATAAACTTAGAAAACAACACAAGTGACATAAGGAAAACCAAGCAAATGCATTCGGATTGTTTTGATACTTTAGGAAAATGATACATGAGTCATTTTTGACATTTACGAATACACCATACCTCAATCCTACACATGGTGTGACTGGTATGGATAAAAGTGTCTGATATCAGTTTGAAATTGACATTAAATTTAGAAAAAAAACACAAGTGACATACGAAAAACTAAGAAAACACATTTGGATTGTTTTGATACTTTAGGAAAACGATCCATTATTCATTTTTGAAGTTTAAGAATTGACCGAACCTCAATCCAATGCACGGTGTGACCCGTATGGCTAAAAGTGTCTGATATCAGTTTGAAAATGACATTAACTTTAGAAAACAACACAAGTGACATACGGAAAACTGAGAAAATGCATTTGGATTGTTTTGATACTTTAGTAAAACGATCCATGAGTCATTTTTGATGTGTATGAATTGACCGCACCTCAAAATGATGAACGTTGTGATTGGTATGGCTAAAAGTATCTCATATCAGTTTCAAATTGACATTAACTTTAGAAAACAACACTAGTAACATAAGGAAAACTGAGCAAACTCATTTGGATTGTTTTTATACTTTAGGAAAATGATCCATGAGTAATTTTTTATGTGTAAGAATTAACCTCACCTCAATCCGACGCATGGTGTGACTAGTATGGATAAAAGTGTCTGATATCAGTTTGAAATTGACATTAACTTTAGAAAACAACACAAGTGACATACAAAAAACTGAGCAAATGCATTCGTATTGTTTTGATACTTTAGGAAAAGAATTCAAGAGTAATTTTTTTAGGTGTACGAATTGACCTAACCTCAATCCGACGCACGGTGTGACCGGTATGGCAAAAAGTGTCTGATATTAGTTTGAAATTGACATTTACTTTAGAAAACAACACAAGTGACAAATGAAAAACCAATAAAATGCATTCGGATTATTTTTATACTTTTGGAAAACAATCCATGAGTCATTTTTGAGGTGTACAAATCGACAGTGCCTCAATCCGACGCACGGTGTGACCGGTATGGATAAAATTGTATGATATCAGTTTGAAATTGACATTAACTTTAGAAAACAACACAAGTGACATACGGAATACCGAGAAAACACGTTCGGATTGTTTTTATATTTTAGGAAAACGATACATGAGTCATTTTTGACATGTACGAATCAATTTCACCTCAATACGACGCACGATGTGACCGTTATGGCTAAAAGTGTTTGATATCAGTTTGAAATTGACATTAACTTTAGAAAACAACACAAGTCACATACAAAAAACTGAAAAAACGCATTCGTATTGTTTTGATACTTTAGGAAAATGATCCATGAGTCATTTTTGAGGTGTAAGAATCGACCGCACCTCAATCCGACGCACGGTGTGACTGGTATGGCTAAAAGTGTCTGATATCAGTTTGAAATTGACATTAACTTTAGAAAACAACACGAGTGACATATGGAAAACTGAGAAAACGTGTTCGTATTGTTTTTATACTTTATTAAAACGATCCATGAGTCATTTGGGATGTGTAATAATTGACCGCACCTCAATCTGAGGCATGGTGTGACCAGTATGGCTAAAAGTGTCTGATATCAGTTTCAAATTGACATTAACTTTAGAAAACAACACTACTAACATACGGAAAACTGAGCAAACGCATTCAGATTGTTTTTATACTTTAGTAAAATTATCCATGAGTCGTTTTTGATGTGTACAAATCAACCAATCTGATGCACGGTGTGACCGGTATGGCTAAAAGTGTCTGATATCAATTTCAAATTGATATAAACTTTAGAAAACAACACAAGTGACATACGGAAAACCGAGAAAACGCGTTCAAATTTCCTTGATACTTTAGGAAAACGATCCATGAGTCATTTTTGATGTGTAAAAATCAACCGCACCTCAATCTGATGCACGGTGTGACCGGTATGGCTAAAAGTTTCTGATATCAGTTTGAAATTGACATTAACTTTAGAAAACAACACTAGTGACATATGGAATACTGAGAAAACGTGTTCGGATTGTTTTTATACTTTAGGAAAATTATCCATGAGTCATTTTTGACGTGTAAGAATAAATTGCACCTCAATCCGATGCACGGTGTGACCGGTATGGCTAAAAGTGTCTGATATCAGTTTCAAATTGACATTAACTTTAGAAAACGGCACAAGTGACATACAGAAAACCGAGCAAACACGTTTAGATTGTTTTGATACTTTAGGAAAATGATTAATGAGTCATTTTTTGACATGTACGAATCAACCGCACCTCAATATGATGCATGGTGTGACTGGTATGGCTAAAAGTGTCTGATATCAGTTTGAAATTGAAATTAACTTTAGAAAACAACACAAGTGACATACGAAAAACTGAGCAAACGCATTCAGATTATTTTTATACTTTAGGAAAACAATCCATGAGTCATTTTTGAGGTGTATGAATTGACCGCACCTCAATATGATGCACAGTGTGACTGGTATGGCTAAAAGTGTCTGATATCAGTTTGAAATTGACATTAACTTTAGAAAACAACACGAGTGACATACGAAAAACCGAGCAAACACATTGGTATTGTTTTGATACTTTATGACAACGATCCATGAGTCATTTTTGATGTGTAAGAATTTATTGCACCTCAATCTGATGCACGGTGTGACCGGTATGGCTAAAAGTTTCTGATATCAGTTTCAAATTGACATTAACTTTAGAAAACAACACTACTAACATACGGAAAAATGAGAAAACGTGTTCTTATTGTTTTGATACTTTATGAAAATGATCCATGAGTCATTTATGACATGTAAAAATCAACTGCACCTCAATCTGATGCACAGTGTGACCGGTATGGCTAAAAGTGTATGATATTAGTTTCAAATTGACATAAACTTTAGAAAACAACACAAGTGACATACGGAAAACCAAGAAAACGCATTCGGATTGTTTTGATACTTTAGGAAAATGATCCATGAGTCATTTTTGATGTGTGCGAATCAACCGCACCTCAATCCGACACATGGTGTGACCAGTAAAGCTTTTCATTAGATAAAGAATCAGTATTTATTAAATGAGATAAATCATCCAAAAACATATTGATTTTACATTATTCCCTTTCATTGTTATCAAAATGAAAACATTTGAGTTTATTATTTCCATATTTTAGTTTCACATTTCTATATTAATGTATTCTTTCATATTAATTTTTTAATTTAATTCATTATTGTATTACTAACATAATATTTTTTTTCTTATATAGGTGAATTGTTTTCCTTGAGTTCGGATGCTTTGTTCGGAAACAAATATCATGGATGATAATTTTTGAGAAAGGATCATGGATATCAAAGGATGAAACATTAATTTTTAAAACTTATGTTGGATAATTATAATTGTAACCATGTAAAACATTGTTTGAAATGTATATAGCAGTGTTTTTTTATTCATGATGTTAAGTAAATGTATATAGAATTTTTTGTCAAAATATTGTGTGTGGGTGCTATTTTGTACAGGTGTGCAGGTGTGCAGGTGATGGTTTGTGTAGGTGTGTAGGTGCTGGTTCTGCAGGTGCAAGAGAAGGTGCCTTTATCAACGCTCTTTTAGCGCTGTTAAAGGTGTCCTTTAATAGTGCTAAAAGAGCGCTGATAAAGGGACCTATTATCAGCGCTCAAGAAAGCGCTGATAAATGCACCCCTTTATCAGTGCTAGAAAAGCGTTGTTAATGTCGGCGTAGATAAAGGGGGGTCCCCTTTATCAGTGATTTTCGGAGCGCTGATAAAGGGGACCCCCCCTATCTACACCGGAATTAACAGTGCTTTTCTAGCGCTGTTAATGTCAGTTTTTAGCACTGATAAAAGGAAAAGTTGTAGTAGTGTCCAATTTAATGTCTTGGTTATAATGGTCACATTTAAATAATAGTATTTTTTATAATATATCACAATTCACTTAAAGCTCGGTGTTGTGTGTTAAGAAATCTACTGAGCATGGTATTATTTTAAAAAAATAGGGTGTTACATTCTACCCCCCACCCCCACCCCCACAATAAATTATTTCCTCACAATTTAAACATTATCTTGGTAATAAATTGTTTGACATTGGAAAATACCTTTGTTGAAAACCCAAAAATGTAAAAAGGGTTAATAAAACTTCCTTTCGAAAAGTGGTAAATGGAAAAATGAAGGTCATATGTAATAACACATAACTAGGTTTACAAATAGGAGGACATTAGTGTGAAGTGAAACTATATACATGGTGGGAAAAAAGTAATATATAAATAATGATGGAGAGTAACAGAGAACATTGATCGCAAGAAATTTAATGATCATTAAAAATTTAATGTCCACAAAACCATAAATCAATGAGGTGTGAAAAAACCCATCAATTAATAATAAATGAAGGTAATAGGATAACATTTTTATTTTAAGATCTTTTTCCTAGAGTTGTGGAATTCCTTTACCATCTAGACTAAGAACATAATAAAATATAGTTACTTGAAAATAGAATGTCATACTTTAATAAATTTCCACCACAATATCATATTTTTTTCCAAATTATGAGTATTCAAGATGAATTTTTCATCCATGAAGTACTAAAATAAACTTATAATGGATCCCATAATCCATAAAGGGATAACAATTTATTCCTCCTGTCTTTATATATTAGCCAAAACTAAAATGATTAGTATGAGGAAAGACAGTATCCAAATTTTATAAGCATTCATATGAAGAAAAAATACATTAAACTACAAAATTTCCATAATAATACCCAATGTTTAACTTAGAAATTCCATAAATAAATAAGCCTCATTAAAAATTACCTCAATAACCACAACATTAAAGAATGTTTTTTAACAGTAAAGTTTATATCATACCCTTCAACTTATGTCACCAAAAATTTAATATAATTATTCCCAAATAACACTTCATGTTAAACCGCATGATACACCTAAAGGTTTCTTGTACCTTAACCCAATAAAAAGTATCCCAAAATATCATTAATCACCTCAAAATACCATTTATTAAAACCTAAAAATGGGTTTCTATACCTTTGAACTTATAATAAAAATTAAACTTGTAAACTCATGATGGTATCCTTAAGTTAACCTCACATGAAAGCATAATAACCTCCAAAACTATCTAAACTCTACCTCTGATACCAACTATAATAACCCCAGACCCATACTCCCAGATCTGGTTCTAAAAACATAATATTTACATTTCTGGAATTGATACTGACAAACATGACCCAATTTTATCCATCCAAAGTATATAACATCAAACTCAAATATTGGATCATTTTCATACCCAATGAAATTTTATGTTTAGAGTTTTAGAGAATTAGGATAAAGTATTACATAACAACTATAATGTCTTTAAATGATTATTTTTTCCACTATGCCTAGATTTTCTTATTCCACGTTAAGTATTAAATATCACTCACATGAAACCCTTCTAGACATATCATACTTAACATATTTCTTTATAACCTGGGGAAAAGAAACATAATAAGGGAGAGTTTAGATGCTCATAAGGGTAAACATAAGAATTAATTATTATATGTCGTCAATGATCATAATATGAGCATAAGGGTATGATAACATAGTCAAAGTTCATGAGAATAACATAATATAACTCATACCCATCAAAACATGGATAATAAATCATGAAACATACATAAATCTTTAACATGAGATAAGATTCATATAAGTCATCATTTACGGGACATGTGAAAATAATACTTGAGTAAATAATGAATTATAAATTTATGAAATAATAAAGAAAACATATTGGTAACTTGGAATATCATTATCATATCACCCTTAAAATCACTCTTACAGATAAAATAGTATGCTCACTAAATTCCAATAAACTTTTAGGAGAAACCTATAATCGGTTAAAACCATCACTTTACTCATTACATTGGAGAGATATAACGGGATCACTAATCATCATGAGCTATATCGGTCTCACCCATCATTATAAAAAATGTCCTAGAACCATAATATAATTATAACACATGAAATCTTTCATGTTTCAGCATAATAATAACCATTGTTCTTTCATAGCTTGATTCTCCCATAGAAAAGAAATGGGTTTCATGATAATCAATTTGAAATGATAATAATACATACAGAGATATAATAAGTATGGTATCATTACTACATATACCCAGTGGAGAATAAGTAAAATCAAGGATTTTTGTTGTTAATAAATAGAAATGTCATAAAAAATACCATTAAAAATATTATTGAGGAAATTCCCTTTCCTATTTGAAAGTCACTTTTAAAAACTAAAAAATTTACATGATATTATGGGGGAAAATTCTTTCAAAAGAACCATATAAACTTGTAAATTAATCTTCAAAACATTGAGTATTCATGATGGTAAGAAATTTTGTTCGTAGTGTAATTGTTAAAGAAAATATTTGTTCATATATTCGGTAAAAAGTACCATATTCAGAAAATGATAAGAATATTATTTTAAAACATTTATCTAAAAATTAAAACATGGGTAAAAATTTATTTAAACATTAATTTATGAATATTCAAAAACATTCATGAACACGTTTTATAAAACACAGATATGGAAGAAAAAGGTTTTTTGACTGAAAGAGGAGAAAGGTTGGCTTTTCCAAAAAAAACATCTTCTAAAACATTTCATGTACTAAAGAGTGTTAAATGGTAATAAAACTTCAAAATTATATAAATAACTAAAGGATAATAAAAATTGAATGATTTTATCAAGTATAGATCATATAATTTCTCAATATAAATTCAAGAAAAAACAATCCTAATTAAAAATGGGATTGAAACATAAACTCTTACCACTTTGGTAACTTTTAAATCATAAGCCCCATGAAAGAATAAATTTAAATGAATATATCATGAAAATAATGATATTAATGATATAGTATGTCAAATTTTCAGTATATACACCTCATAAAATAATATAGGTGCATAATATAAACATATCTTCCAAAGAAATATAATTTTAGATAAATAACCATTACAAAGATCGTATCATTGAATTGAAAATTAATCATTAGAGATATTATGTGTAACAAATTTAAATTCATAAAAAACATGTTTAAATACAACATAAATAAAAAAAATTCATTTCACACATAATCTTGACATAATATAATCAATAAATAAGTGATATAACCCAATGAAAGAAATTTGAGTTAAGAAACCACTTACTACTTTGTAACTTTCAAGTCAAATCCCCTTGGATGAAATAATTTGAATTATAAATTAAAATAACATGAATTATTAAGGATTCATGATAAAATATGTGATAGGAAAACATATACATCATATAATATAAATTAGTTTTATAACATTAAAATATGCCTCAATAAAGGGAAATTGAGATGAAATCTCTTACCTTGAGTTCAGAATTACCATGTGTTTCCTTTAACTCATGTATAGTAAAATTATATAAATTATTTAATTATTTAATAAAATTTTAAAGTTTTATTACTTTATTATTAAACCATTTTTCATTTATTACAATGACATATTTAATTACATAATTGATTATTTCCACGCTAGGTGTTTTGATGACGTTCAGTTCATAATTTCAAAATGAATTTGGTATGATGACCATGGTCAAAGGGATATTTATTACACCATATTCAGAATAATAATAATTATATAATTATAATTTTTATAAATTAATTATAATTTTAAAACCAACAATGAAATATGATTATGAAAAATGAATTATATTATAATTATGGAGACGGTAAGTCATATGAATGTGTGAGTAACATTTTCATTTTTCAAAGAGCATGAGGGGAAGAAGATAAGTATAGTTTATATTTCCAGAATGAATATTATATCATAAATATAATATTATATCTTTAAATAAACTTATATATATTGACCATATTATGTGGTAGTGAAAAATGAATCATATTGCTTCGTGGAGGTAGTAATCTACACGTACGCACGAATGACGTTATCATTTTTCAATGGATGAAAAGGTAAGAAAATAGATAATATATTTTCTTAAAATAATTATAATTATTTCATTAATGTTATATATACACACTAAATCCATCATTATAACAAACCATGATAGGCGGTGATGACAAACGAACTACATCGGGTCACGAGGTGGTAGTTCGTCATACACCCAAATGATAGTTTCATTTACCATTTAATGGAAGAAGGAGATATATGTAGGTTATTAAATTAACATGATAAAATATAAGTATATTTATGATAGTGATTTTATTATTTTATCATTATTTAATAATATTTTATGGAGGTAGAAAAAGAAATAAAAAGAAAACGCTCAGTTAAAAGTTATACCTCTTCTTTGGACGACCTCCTTTGCTTTACACATTAATCCATCTAAGGTTGGTATTATTCCAAAAATAAGACCTATAATACATGGATATGGATTTTTTGGAGATACTTGAGTATTAATTTTCCAAATTAATCTTGAATTGTGGATAGGATAAGAGATGTGGTGTCCTTTTATAAGTGAGGGGATGGGCACTTTTGGAAATACATGAAATATTATAATATAATATGTGTCTAACTCATGTAAAATGGTTCAAAAATGAAATCTATTCTAATATAATGAATATATGGTATTAATATAATCATATAATAAAATTTTTATAGGTTTATTTATCATTTTAAAACTTATATTTTGAATTAACCCTTCCATTAACCATTTTTAACATTAATTGTGGTAGCAACTTTTTTAATCTTAAAGGGTAATAAATTTCATTATAAGGTAAAAATTGGATAAAAAATGATCAAGGGATGATATTTTATACCAATTAAATCCTAATTTTTCTATTACATTATTTTAATGATTTTTAAATAATTTAATAAAATATATTTAATGTAAAATACTATTAATGTCATTTTAATAACTATTCAAATATTTTGAATTTAAAAACAAAATGAAACCAATGGAATTATAATATAATAAATTTAACCATAAATAATACATTATTATTAACTATAAAATTATTTTTATAGAATAATTCACCCAAAAAATATTACCTTTAATGTTTTTAAAATCAGTTTAATTTTCTATTGCTTGCACGAGCACTATGTCGGCATTGCATAATAATTTAAGGTTATTATTTCATAAATAAAAATTAAAAATAAATTCATATCATAAAAATAATTTCATTATTATAAAAATAACCATTAATATTAATTCAAAACTTAATTTTATCCCTATGTGAACATATAATTGATATTTAAAATCAAGAGAGTGGTGTTTTTTATTTTTCTTTACTTAAAATAATATACAAGTCATTTCAAAGAAATATGGAAAAAAATTCTCATAAATTTATGAGTATGGTCAAAATCCACTCATAAAATAGATCGAAGTCAAGTTTTATGGTCATTTTTAGTCCTTATCATATTATTTTTATCCTTAATTACCTGATTTTCTCTTACCGGGGTTACAAATATTTACTACGGTTACTATTCATAATAATAAAAAAATAAAATAGGAATATTTACCAAATTTTTATCCTAATTCCAAATATTAAATTCATTTTTCAAGATTCAATTTTTATAAGTGACATAAATTAATTTAAAATTAAACCTACAGTATGCAATGAAAGCAGTTTTTAGACAAATGCATTTTTCAAGTATAAGATGATCTTACATTAACTTTAAAATTAGTAGTAATATTTATATTAATTTAAATTAATATGGATGTATATTTAATCTATAAATTAAATTTAAATCATTTATCATTAGGGATTATTTTAATTAATTAAATTGGAAAAACATTATACACTTAAAAACAGTTTTATGAAAAAATGCATTTTTAAGAATAAAAATAAACTTATACCAAAATCAAGTATAATGATGATTAAAATATAATTAATTATATTATATATGATTTAATAATACTTATTTTACTTTAAGATCAAATTCAATGTGTAATGTTACTTTTTAATGAAAATAAATGACAATTTTACAAAAAACGATATTTTTCACTATTCACTTAAAAATCTATCTTTTTAGAAAAATATAAAAAATTAACCCTATGTTAATTTTGATATTTTGATTTCAAAAATGATATAATTTTTATGAAATAAAATTTCTAAAATTTTCAAAAATTAATTGTAATATTTTATCACAAAAAACCATTTTTGAAGAAAACATGTTTTTGATGGATAAAAAGACTTTTCTAAAAAATAAGTACTTATTTATTATGAATTAATCAATAAATTTTAATTATATACAACATTTATATATATTTTTCATAATGTTTTTATCACATTTCATACCTTCCAATTTAATGGCTAGGTTATAGTGGTCACATTTAAATAATAATATTTCTATAATTGTAGAGCCCGAATCAGTGTGAGATCACTGGGAGGGGGATGGGATGAATCAATGATCCTTTTTCTTTTAAAAATTTGTTACTTTTAAATTCAAATTTTTTCACTGGTTAAAGACTTGATCCAATCTTCTTATGTCTCTCAGCCTTACCTCGAATGAAGCTATAAATTAAAGACATAGAACATAAGAATTTATAAGGTTTAGTACAAAGGCATACTCCTTGTCATGTTGGTTATTTCCACAAACATGGATTCTCCACTATAATATTTTTATTAGTTAAAAAGATTGATATATAATCACACCATATCTTAACTCCTAAATACACACAAGAGGATATTTAGACTGCCTCACACAATGTTACCAGAATCCACATTGGCCTTTCCACTCTTGAAACACATAAGAGGATATTTATACTGCATCACACAGTGTTACCAAAATACATATTGGCCTTATACTCTTAAATCCACATAGAAGGGTATTTATACTACCTCGTACAGTTTTCTCTTCATCAAATATGGATCCACTACATGATAATATCTTGATATTCCTCCATGAGCTCACTAAATCACACTTGCTCGTGTACTCTTCAAGTAACTTTTTAGTTTGCTAGTGTTTCTTGAATATTTTTGATCATCTTTGTATGATCAGTTACCTCGGTACAAAAAATGATCAGGAAGTTATTCCATCTGATTGAATTCTTGGACTCACTAATATGTTTTCAAGTGGTGCACATGGGTTATTCAATATTTTATGCAAGAATAATTCTTGCACAACTCACTTCTTTTAAGTACTCTTCATGCATAAATATTAACTTTCATGGGACTTATCCAACTTATAGACCATAGCACATATTATTTATAACTTTGTTATTTTATGTACTTTTTTTCATTATTCCATTTCTGGTATTTCCTCAAGAGATACACATGTGCATACAAGCATGCATTCACTATTCACTTTCTTCTTAGTGTAAATGAATACACGACCTTCCAGAATTAAATCATTCACGCAAATAGTATAAATGTGGATGTCATTGTTCTCTTTACATAAACTCAAATGGTTCTTGGTCATGTAAATAGAATCATGAAACCTCATGTCTACTTCAATCCCACTGCCTCCATTATATATCCTTGTGTGCAACTATGCACATTATCTTGTGGTAGTTTGTTCAAACCTGAAGGGATTCATAGAACTAGTTATTCACAAAGCTCTTCGAGTGTAATAAACACAAGTATAAGGCCCATGGTATTCTTATTCTTTGTGAACTAAGAGGCTCGTGGAATATCTTCATGAAACAGCGATCATTGTGCTATGTTTTTCTTTAGAAAAAAGAGAGATCGCTCAATATTATGATAGTGCTCCATGACTTGGTACTCTTCTTTTTACAGGTGAATTCCAATGCTGCCTTGAACCACCTCAGCTCTGCATTTTATGCTACATCGAATCACCAAAAATAAAGTCATGTAAAATATGATATCAATATCCCTAAAAGATCATGGCATTTAAACATTTGATGTAGGTTTACTTTTTATGTGATGTTGAGAATCAACGCATCACATGCTTCATGATCGACTTCTCCTCATGTGTATACAATGATGATCAAATGCATCATCACTTCTTAGAATTTTAAATTCATCCATGGGATATAAATTCTTGAACAACCCCATGTTTCTTTACATCTCCTCGGTAGAGTCGTATTCTTCTAAATATCTCATGCATGAAAGATATATATTGTATGCATGGAGGTTATTACCTTCACTGCCTAAAAAATATAATCATCCAAGTTTTTCTTGATCATAGAAGTTAGTGAAAAGCAAGAACTCTGATGCAAATCTCTCTGATGAAGGTCAAGGTTGAAGACAATGGTGCATGTCAATGAGACAATGAGATCAAAATAATCAATTGGCTCATGTTATGTCACTGTAATTTTTAACGGAGGAGCGGTGTGGGAAGCTCTGTTGAATTTGTGAGCAGTCTTTCTCTCCCATATATTATAAGTTGTGTTATGTCACTATTGATATAAGGCATCAGAGTCGGCTTCATAAGCCATGCCTCACCTATGCTAGCCCACCTTCCCAAGCCTATCCTCTTTTACATGCTCACTTATGCATCTCTATGGGCATAATGCAAGCCCACTCTCCTGCCACCATGTAGGCTATGTGGACGGACTCTCCCACATGGTTGAGGACCTCCTCCCACATATGTGGGATTGAGTTGGTCTATGTGGATTCCATGGTTGGCCATATTTTTTTTAACAATTAGAAAATTTCTAAGTGAAACATGCCATATAAAATTCCAAACTATGATCTCAATACTTCCAATTTCTTTTAATATTCCTTGTAAAAAATAATATTTTTCATGTCCTTCATTAATTCTTCATGAAAATCAATATTTTCATGTTATTAACTTATTTTTACATGGTTGTAAAAAATGTGTATCCATTGACACAATTCTTTGACATGAAGAACAATTCAAAAATCAACATAGTTATATAGATAATAGTAATTATCCATGAGTCTTCACTTGTGCATGCTCATATGTGAATCCCTATGGGCTTAATGTAATCCCACTCTCTTGACACCATGTGTGCTATGTAGACCGAATCTCCCATGTGGTTGAGGTCATCCTCCCACATGTGTAGGGTTTATTTGTTCTATATAGATTCATTCCACCATGTTGGATATGAAACATTTCATATAAAATTCCAAACCATAATCTCAATACTTCTGATTTCTATTTTAATATTCCTCATGAAAAATAATATTTTTCATATCCTTCTTCAATTCGTCATGAAAATAAAAAAATTTCATGGTCTTTACTTATTTATATATTGTTTTAAATAGTGTGTCACCATTGAAACAAGTCATTGACATGAATAATGGTTCAAAGATCATCAAAACTATATAGAAAATGGTAATTATCCATGATTCTTCACTTCACATCTTCTTATCATCCCTAACACATATCGACCTGTATTGACAAAAAAATACAATCTAAGTACATTGATCTCAATTATAATGTATCAAAATTTTCTTAAAGCTTTGTGTTGCATGTTAAGTGGTCTATTAAGCATATTATTCTTTTAAAAATGTAGGGTGTTACAAAAAAGATGATTTGATGCCACTTTGTATCAACCCAACATAAGATCACTTGTTAGTGTCTCAGTCAGAGTGTCACATGACCTTAGGCATTCCTCCTCATATAATAGAGGCTATTGACTAGCAGCAAGAACCCAATTCATATATTTGGGAGACTAATACCTTGATATCATAACCATAAATAATGTCAAAATAACCAAACATCACACACAACTAATAATCAGAGTTCACATAAACAATAATTCAAAATATTATAAAAAATGTAATGCAATCATACAAGATTATATCCTAGATAATAATCCATTGGGATGATCACATATAAAAATAAACAAATAAAAAAATAAAAAGTGGTTATACTACCATATCCAAGCCTCATATCCATCCCCACTCCAAATCCCTGTTGAGTTGCTCCAACCTGATCTATTACACATCTTGTGTTATGAACTATTAATAGACATATGGTCTACATGCACACTGGGGTTCCCAATTAAAGTGTGATAAATACATCTCATTGGGGTCTCATTAAGTTCCCATGATATACACAATCATATACATGTGTATACACAAGGAGAATAAATAACATAAAACAATGACACATAAAAATGCACATCAAATCATTGTATACTAACTAGGACACCAAGGCACTCGACCATATTTTTTTTTGGCCTATGTTAGAAACCAATCACCTCATTCCATAATACTCATCCCATACCCATAGATTTTGGGTATGACATAAAATAATTCTAGACCACTACCCTATTTTAGTGTAGGGTCCTATGTTAAGTGCCCAAACCAACCCCTCTCAAAGGAGATCACTTGTCAAGTACCCTAATCAGTCCCACTCAAGGGAGATCACCCATAAAGTTCCAAAACCAAGACCTCTTAGGTAAGGGAATCCATAAAGTACCCAAACCAACCCCTCTTAGGGGAGTTCTCCCCTCAAGTTCCCAAACCAACCTATCTTAGGGGATGCCTCCCATCAAGTGCCCAAACTAGCCCCTCTTGGTGGAGGTGTAACAGTATCAACCCTAGTATCCTAGAGTCTGTGGTTATTTTATTATAATTTCATAGATACAAGAGATCATATCACCAAGTATCGATTAGTTTAGTAGTATTTAAGAACTAGATACATACATAGTTCCCTTATTACATTGGTAATTAAACAAAAAAACATAACAAAGGAAAAAAACTTCTTCCTTGACACTTATTCAAAGATTACAACTTCATAACCTGGGGAAGGAAAACAAATAAAGGGGTGATCTCAAACGCTCAGTAAGGGTTACATTAATCAATAATAAGTGAAGAAAATTCAATAATTAATAATCATTATGGTAAGGTAAATAACTGAAAAACACATTCCATCAATAAACTAAGAATTAAAATTCATCCATAGATTTTTCTTCATAGTGAAAATCTCTTGGAAAGTAATAACTAAATACTGAATGAAGAAAATGCTTAATCATTGGGCATCATGTATTTGGAACATGAACCATTATACATTCAATATGGTTTAAGTTTGTGGGTATAAACCCATCTTATTGTATTTATAAAAAAACACAAAGGTTTTTTCACCAACTTTTGTGTCTCATGAGACTTGTCGATGTATCTATGGGTTATCTATCACCAGGCTCTGCCCGTCACTGTAAGTCCAAAGAATTATTCATACACAGATTCAATTCAGTAACATCATTCAAATAAAACACCATATGTAAAAATGGTATATGTATAAATAATAATCATATCCATGATACAATAAATATGTATATTTAATGAAATATTCAATTAATGATGATCATAAAAGGGAAGTATACATGCACCACACATAAGGAATAAGTGGTGAATAAGGCATAACCAAAGGGAATATCATAACGGTGTTCATGAAAGAATGTATTTAAATCATATTTGGACATTAATAGGCATAGATAATGATAAATTATGTCCAACTGAGGTGAAAACATATAAAAATTGCTTTTAATAAACATTAGAAATGTGCCACTTTAGTGTGGTTTAAGGAAAAATATTAAAGATTCTTTAAAACAAAACAGAGAATAATTGTTTGTATAAAACCAGAAATTAGAAAATATAGTTTTTCATGATAAAAAGAGTTATTTTAGAAAAATATTTGTGTCTTAAAATATATTATGAAGTGTGCTTGAAATGGTTAAGAAATTGGGAAGTTCCCTTAAATCGAGCTTGCTTGTCGGGAGGAATTGAAAAAGAAACCTTAAAAATTATTTCCCCATAAAATAAAGAATAATTAAGCTAGGTAAATATGTTTGGAACATAAAAACATAATGTAGGAGGAGTACATAAGAATAATATAGAATTAAATTGGGGTAAAGAGAGAGAAACTGTAACCCGAAGGAAAAATGGGGGTTCAGAAAGAATTTCTTACCTTATGTCTGATAGTGTTCAACACTTGCACTTAATGTTCTAGATAAGGAAATTATATTCATTAATAATTTAATTAAAAATCTATTAAACATGTATTTTATTTAGTATAATTTTATTAAGTTAATTTATGGTCTTTTTGATGAGTTATAAGATTCAATTTCATCATTCAAAAGTGTTTGTTTCCTTGGTTTTCGTGATTAGTTCACTTCTATACATGTATGAAAGATCATGTAGAATGTGAATAGTTATCCATAATTGGAATTATATGTTATTAATGAACTTATAGAATATTAATTAGTCTTATATATCACTTTTTTTAGATATGAGTATGATTCATTGGATAAAATGTTAATGATAATCGTTTAGATTATTTTGGCATTTTTTCAATCATTATAAGCTAGTTTTGTTTTATTAATTAATATTATGTATATATAATAGTTTTATACCATTATATAACTTATAATATGTATAATAAAATATTATTTGACTAAAATAATGTTTTTATGACCAGCCTTGAATACAGTAATGAAAAATAAAAATGCATCATCCACAATGGCGGTAAATCGACACATCACGGATGATGTTTTCATTTTTAGAATAAAAGGGAGAGGCGAAGGGGTTTAATGATGGATGTTACATTAGAATAATAATATTCCAGTATATATAATATACTATATTTATCATTCATGTTTGGATAGAGTAGATAATAAGAGGATAAGAAAAGAAAATAAATTAAAAGAGAACGAAAGAGGATCTTATCTCTTGAATTCTTCTCCTTGAGAACCTCCTTAAGGGGATTGGGATTGGTATTTTGGTGAGAAAAAATGATCCTAGACATGGGGGGGAGACTTTGGAAGATGAATGGGTAGAAATTTCACAATATTTAAAGCTTATAATGCGGGAGGAGAAAGGGAGGCGAGGGGTGGTATTTATAGTGGAGGAGAGAAGTATTTTTTGATTATTTTATTCATTAGTTTATTATTTTGGCTCAAGAATGTGAATAGTTTTGATTATTGTGACTAATTAATATAAATATAGAAGAATATTTCTAGATAATGGTTCTTACATCATCCATACATCATCAATGATTTAATAATACATGTATTTATATAATACTGTAAATTACCGTATTTCATTATTCACCAAAAATTTAACTATTTTAGAAAAAACCCAAAAATTAACCCTAACCATTTTTTATGTTTAGAATTAAAAAATGGACTCCATTTTTTGAAAATAATTTGCTAAATATTATAAATTTAATTTTTAATTAAAATCATCATTTATTCAAAAAATATCGATTTTAAAATTATAACTGATTTTATGAAACTTTGAAAATTTTATTAAGGTCTCATAAGATTATTTTATAATCATAAGATAATAAAATATTAATTTATGAATCTATTTTATGAAAGTGAATTTTATTTTAAATTATTATATTAATTATAAAACTGTAAATAAATATTTATGTTTCACAAAAATACCAACACTTGATTTATCATTTTTTTTTAAATTATTTACTTATTCCATGATATAAATATATAATATTCCCATTCATAAGATATCTAAATTTTATTTATACTTTCATAGGTGAGGTTACTATTCTATTGGTTGAATTATTATTCCTAATGGTCATATTACTATTCCAATAGTCAAGTTACTATTTAATAGTATATTACATTTCATTTGTGCAACATAAGCTATTGAATGAATTGAATTTATTTATGAAGATACATACTGTAAAATATTGGGGTGTTATAGGAGGTCTCCCATCAAGTCCCAAACCATCCCCTCTCAAGGGTGGATGCCCATGAAGTACCACAATAATCCCCTCTCAAGGGAGGTCACCAATCAAGTACCTAAACCAACCCTTATTAGGGGAGGTTTCCCATCATCATCTCAAAGCCCAACCATATCACTTAATTTTGACCCAATATTCAATCCCTCCCCAAGAATACTCATGGTTGGAAACATGTATGCAGTAAAAATCAAGGCACGCAACTCATCTAGCAAGTTCACCGGCTCATCCTCAAGGCACTAGTCACTCATGACTTAGCCCCATATCTCAAAATATACGTTATTATCCACATGGCATCACATTATACTCTTATAAATACCATCTTGGTTGTACAATAATAGAGAGATAAACATATTGATGTTCTCATCTCGTTTACAAGGGAATCTGCTATAGTCCTTGAACCCATTTCAGACTCTGATCACTAGCACCAATCCATATCCAACACCCCATGGTGTTCTCCTACCCTAAAGGCCCTTCCTAACCCTATCCTCAAAGGCTCAGTCCCCAACCTCTATGGTTCAACATCACAGCTCAATCCCACTAACCAAGGACCATCTTGAGACAACTCACATCAAGACCCTTAGCATCCCAATTATAAGTTGTTCAAACAATTCCCATGACCCACACCTAGGACCCATATCATGTATGTCGTGGGAGAGTTCTCACACCCATCGTCCAAAGGAAATCCTCTACGTCACACCATGTCTAGTCATATAGGGTTGATTCTACTCAAAACACTATCCAAACTCTAATCTACCCTCAAGAGGGTGTTCTCCATCATGTGTGAGACGTATGATCACCTTACTTGTCATCACTAGGCCTGAGCCTCTCCTCCCTTCCCAACTAGCCCTGGAAACCCAACCTAGGCTATCTGTATTTTCACCCAACCCAGAGAGTTATCTCATGACTCTCTTCAACCAATCAAAACTTTCACCTCATTGGTGACAGAGTCATTGAACGAATATATTTTCCACAACCATCACTAGAGTTACTTATCTGAGCCTATGAGGATCACAATCACCCTATACCTTTATCAAGGGATCTCTCGGTCCCTGTCCCTTCTACCCTAATCTATATATTTATGTAATCATGCACAATCATGCATAAACATACATATGGTTTAGTATTACATGGTCCACCTACCTCAAACACTGAGTTATTTTTAGTCCCAAAATGGGATTAGGTGAGATATACTATGAGGGATGTGAATCATGGTATGAAACTTTATCCAAATTGTATATCTTTAAGGGATCCTGGCCTCTTAAATATGAAGGTCACTATTCTTTCTCATTAGTTTGTATTAATCTAATAATTTTACCTAACTTTTATGTTAACTTTAATTATGATTAACTGATAGTGATGTGAAAAAGGAAAAGAAAAGTAAACATAGGGACACATGGATTTTTACTTGGTTCACCACTATCAGCTAGTCCAAGGAGAATGAAATGAACAATGTGTTGGTGCACCAAAAATACTAAGCTCACTACTTGATGGTTTTATGTTGGGTCACTCCTTCCTAGGATCACAACCCTTAAAATGGTGTATGGTGGGTGCATTATATCTCTATGATCACTTCCCTCACACTTCCCTCTTATGATCACTACTTCATAAGGAAAAAAATTTTGCACTCAAGTCAAATAAAAATATCAACTATTGTCGGGAATTTCACTGAATATAATTTGGTTCCCTTTGAACTTCATGTGATCTTTTATAGTAATAATGTGAATATCACCTCAAGAATATTATTTCCATGATAGTTCATGAAAACTCATCTTTTTTCAAGATCATCAAGTGATTCCAAGTCTTCCTCTTTCAATTATAATTCTGTAATTACTTTATCTTTCCAAAATGACATTAGAATATCATCACTTTACTAGATTCAACAACTTCAATTATTTTCCTTAAATGACTCATATGTATCATTGGATTCTTATTTACTATCATAGTGATAATCCTCCTTGTATTTGTTTTGACATATAGATTGTATCTTAATGGAACTGCATGGTCGAAATTCATGCTCACTTCTCCTACAGGTAAATTTTTTATCATGCAGAGCTCTCTATCTCTCTTCTTCTACAAATAATATCATATGGTGTAGATTATCTTATCTCTCAGAATCTTCTGTTCTTATAGGTGACTCCAAAAATCACAATCAAACTTTCCATATTTAAAAACATGGAAATCCCTTTATTGTAACGCCCCAACCCTAGTTACCCAGAGTCGGTGCATTATTACATAACATTGGCATGATCACAAGAAAGATCAAATCTCGAAAGACCGATTGTTTTAGTAGCCTTGGAAACACTAGATATATTCATAAGTTTTACATTACATCATAAAGTGAAAAACTAATATGACAACATAATGTCTCCATAGTCCACACTATTATCCCCTCATAATATCCCTGCAGGTCATTCATAATTTACTTCTTCACTTCTTGGTAAAAATAAAACATAGAAAAGGGGTGAGCTCAAATTCCCAGTAAGGATAACAATATAGCGGAAACTTTTATAAATAAGAATAAACATTTAAGGCAATGTATAACTAAAACAAAAGCCTTTCAAACATGAAGTTTCAACATAGTATAGCATAAATAAAATGAAATAATGTCATTTACTTAATCACATGGATATTCTACTAATCGAATAATCACATGAAAAATCAATAACAACTTTCATAATGATGGAATGCATAATGCTGAACTTTAATTTCTTTGTCAAGGCCTCGTCCCAAGACCTTGGGGCTAACTGTAACCGGAACCCAACCCGGAGTGCCTCTAATAACCGGACACCAACCCGGAGTGCCTCTAATAACTGGAAACCAACCCGGAGTGCCTCTAATAACCGGACACCAACCCGGAGTTCCTCTAATAACCGGAGACTAAACCGGAGTTCCTCTAATAACCGGAGACCAAACCGGAGGGCTTACTTTTACCGGTCCCCAACCCGGAACATACTTGTCTAACACATTCATCTGAATGAAAGGTTGAAATATAACATAAACATTCGGATTATAAATAACTTATGAAATGTCAATACTCTAAACAAAAACCATGAGTGACATAAGAATAACTTATCCATAGTCAAAAATATCGCAAAACCTTCAATAAAATATGGATTTTTTGTATCATAATAAATCAACTTCAAATAAGCTTAAAATCCATCAAAGGATGTTGACATAGATGAAATAAAGACTATTTTAGAAAAATATCTCTTTCTATTTTGAAATCATTTAAGAGTCTTATATTTATGAAATAAAACATTTTTTTTTGAAAATATTCTTATTATCTTGTAAGGGAAGCTTCGACAATTTTATAACGGCAGAAAATAGCCGCACCCACCGTATAAGTTAAAAAAAACATTCTTACCTTGATTTTGTCGAAAAGGTTAAAAAGCACCTTGTTTGGAAAACGACAGAAAGATTCCTTTATAAACCTCTTATAAAAAGTCAAACAAGGGTATAAATGACTTTAACCCATATTTTAGTAAATAGTAAAAATGTTTTGAAATTCATTTTTAAGAAACATGGATGTGGATGATAAAGAGATCTCAGTAGATTATTATGTATAAACAACCTCGGATAATGAAGAGATTGTGAAATAACCCTTACCAATTTGGTAACTTATGAAACATACAACCCATGAAAGAGGTATCATACAATGAATATGTAAATACACATAAATTAGAGTGTATTACACAAAGAATATAATTATGGGCAGTACATACACCACACAAAAGGTGATGGTGGCAATATGGCATGAATCTCACGGGAATAAGGAGTGAGATGAAAACCCCTTACCACGTTGTAATCAACTGAGTCGTATGAAAAAAATTTAATAACCACCAAATGATTTACATAATAACATGAATATAAAGATAATCATGATAATATATATCAAATGGCAGTACACAATACACCTCTTTCAATAACTTAGTGGCGAATAATGGAAATCTCACAGAGTTGAAAGTGAGATAAGAAAATCCCTTACCTTGTACTTTTCCTTGGTTGGGGTAGGTTAAACTCCTGTATAATGGTGAAATAATTGTTATTAAATTATTAAAGAATCATATATATTAATATGATATCATATATGATCTTTTAACATTAATTTGTTAATAATATCTTTTAATTATCGTCGTTTCGGGTGTTAACTTACTCATTTTCTTTTATATGTTTTGTTACATAAGACGTGTTTTTTATCGATAGGTTGTATCTTATTCATATCCAGAATGATATCAAGTCCTTAAACATCATTTTTAAATCATCAAATGATAATTATAATTTAATGGATACGATGGAGAATGAATCTCATCGCGTTCGTAGAGATGGTAGTCCGTACGTACGCACGAGCGACAATATCATTCTTTTGATATTAAAATAATATATAAATGGTTGTTATATCATATATACAGAATCATTAACATGTTATATTTATTATTTAAATGAGTTAAATATCATTATTATACCCATCCAAATAATAATATATTGAATAACAATTACACCACGACATGGAGACGGTAAGTCGTACGTACGCACGTATGGTGAAATGTTATTCAAAGGGTGGATAGAATACTAAACATGGTTGTAACATATTTATAATAACATCACAGTATATATATGATACTGGAGTTATTATTTTAGAATGGTAATAACAAAGGAAGAAGAAGTGGAAGAAGAAAGGAACTTGGAAAAGGGTGGTGAAATCATTACCTCTTTTTTGGGTTCTTCCTTTTGATTTGATCAAAAGGGATCCTTAGGTTGGATTTCTGATCAAAATAAGGCCTCTAGGTTGTAGTGAAGGAAGTTGGGAGAGTATTTCGGCATATTTTTTCTGAACCAAAAGGTTTTGAAGGTGTGAAGAAATGAGAAGGAGGAGTGCCCTTTTATAAGAGGGGTGAGGGGTACCTTTGGAAAAGCTAGAAATATTAGTTTATAATAAATTCATATTCGGTTTCTAATGGCTCCAAAGTTGATTATTTAAATAATAAGGTGGGTAGGGGTTTAAAACAACTCAACCAATAGAATTTAGACAGGTTTGGGTACTTATATTAACCTTATCTTTAATTATTAACTCTAAGTTAATTAGTTTCACTTTTACAATGTCTCTTTGTATTTTTATAAAATATGGTTAATAAACTTACTATATACATCCAAGCGACCCCCAAGTGGTCCATTAATGATGAACCTATCATGATATAAGTCTCTTGGCCGAAACTTATATTTTTATGAATTTAATATCAATTAATAATATAATATTTGTTTTAAGAACTCTTTAATGTCAATTTTGACACTATTCAATAGTTGATTTTTGTGAAACTCATAACAGATTGATTACTTCGAACAAAGTCAATTAAATCAATCCTAATATATCATATTATCCTATAAAATTAGTTTAATTCATTAAAAGTTTCATATTATATTTATTTGTGTATTTATAATATCAATTATTTTAATTTTTCACTATTATAGTAATTAATTCATCATCATTGTGTCATAAATAAATTAAATTATTTAATGTCTAAAAATTATAAATAAAATATAATTATGTAGGAAATATTTTTAGATTTCTAATGAATATCTATAATCTAAAATCCAACATATATAACCCTATGTAAAAAAAATTTTCTAAAAGATATATGCTTGTGTCATTTTTGTATTCATTTTAACTTAATTAAAATAAAGTGTCCCTATCACCTACAAGTGACATCATGGGGTCCCAAAATCGACCCAAATATTCCTATGGTCTAACATGTATCAACCAATAAGGCTAGGACACTTTTTAGGGTAATTTAGTATTATTAAAATATTATTTTTTAACCCTTATTTACCGGATTTACCCTTAACCATGGTAAATAAAATATTTACCGCAGTAATTATTCAAAATGTCTAAAAATAAAAGTTACCTATTTACACAATTTTAACATCCTGATTCCAAATATGGAATCCATTTTTCTAAATTCAAAACACAGAAGTGGCAGAAATTAATTTAAAATTAATTCCCGCTGTCAAAACAAAAAGCGTGTTTTTAAGAGATAATAACTATCAAAAGATTGACACTTGTTTATGTTCGGTTTAGTTGTAAAATTATGTCCAATGAAAAAAATTATATTAAATGATAAAAATATATTCTAAATATACTTTAAAACCCCTCAAATTCATAATTTATCACTATTAATTATTTTGATTAAAAAGTTGTTTTTAATTAAAATTTAGTAATTTTCACTATTCATCAAAATATGAAAGTTATCCGAAAAGTACCAAAATTTCACCTTAGGCTAAATTCGATACTCCGAATCCGAAAATGAAGTCCATTTTGAGAGATAAAATTTCTAAAATTTTAAAAGTTAGGTATTACTATTCATAACGGCTAGTTTGATTGGTTGTGGTGTGTTAGAACTCGAAGTTGCGTACAACACACACTACTGTTTTATTCAAAGGAAAGCGTACCGTGGAAGCTTGGGATGTTTCATTTTAAATTTTTTGATGTATCCATTTAGTCAAAAAGTTTAAAATATTGTATTTAAAAAGGTTTCACTATTAAAAGTTGATAAAAGTGCAATACTGAAAATGAATCTGTTCTTGCATTATGACTAAGAAACTCATAATATGGATTCTAAAATTATAAGGATTATATAAAGTTTAAAATTTAGTTAATACTATTCATGACCTCTTTTTAATGGATTTTTTTTTGGTAAGTCATGGTGTGATTGAACTCGGTGTTGCGTGTAGTGCAAGTTATTGAATTATTTTGAAGAAATAACACACTATAAAATCTTGGGGTGTTACATTCTCCCCTCCTTCAATAAATTGTGTCCTCGCAATTTGAAATTGTTATTCGAAAATAAAAGGTTGAAAATAGAAAATATATTTGTGGGAAAACCCACATCGGAAATTGGGTTACTAAAATTTAGTCTTAATATTAGGAAAAGAGAAATGAAAGGGTCACCACCAAATTATGATCTCGATTAGGAGAACATTGGTGGCAATTAGAGACATATAATTGGAGGAAAAACGTAAATATTTATAGGTAGTGATTGAGGTCATCAATCACAAATAAGTATAAAATTGAGGTCCTTAAACTCATCAATCTATGATGATTTGAAATACCATCGGTTCAACAAAACATAGGGTATTGGGATAACATATTTTTGACGTTTCAAAATATCTTAGTTGAAATCCCACATCGAAAAATGAATTAATGAGGCCTCTATTTAAAATAAAGAGTGGAAAGTATGAAGATTATCGAAAATAACACATACTAGGCTTCCATGTAGGAAAATATGGATATGGAAGAGAAATCTACCCATCAATTATCTGATGGAGAGTGGTAGAGAACATGGCTATGAAAAGGCCAACAATCCCAAATCCATAAATTAGTGATGATTTAAGGTACCATCTAGGAAAACATTTTTGTTCTAAGTTCCTTTTCTTAATGTTGAGGAATTTATTTATGAGATTGGCTAAGATCATAAGGAGATATACTTACTTTATAATTAGAGTTTTATCCATTAATAAATTTCTACCACAAACTCATCTTTCACTCTAAAAGATAATAGAACGTAAAAAATTCTATTTACACTATTCGTATAGGGTTCTAAAATAAAATAATTTATAATTCATCTACAAGATCTTTTAATAAAAACTACATTATTTAATCCAGGACATCTCGTGGGCCAGTGGTAGGTGATACACCCTTGTCGCCCTTCGGTTGCAGGTTCAAGTCTCGCAGCCTTGCCGGACGCGACGGGTTGCCGCCCGACCTCCGGGTAGTCCTTTTATGGCAATCCAAAATAATCCAAACTAGAACTATCCAAAATACTTCTGTCCAATACTCACATTCCAACATTTATAAGGAAGGTAAACATAATGTAGATCCTTTGTACCCCGTAATAGCATATGAATACCTTTATCATGTATTCTTTTAATACATTGAAACATCCTGAATTACCATATTCCTTATTGATTACATTCATTCTCCTTTATTCCATATAGAATGCTGGACATACTTCATCAATCCAAAAATGTTTTAAACCCCAACAATGATGGAATAGACAAATCATTAATCAGCTTCAAGGTAGTCAAGAATATCCAATATAATTTATCCAAATCAATCATGTATTATTCTAAAATCACTACCTCGGTATCAGAACCATATTATGGTTTATCTTTCTCTCAACCATATATTTTCCAAAAATTTAACCTTCTATTGAGTCACTTTTCTTTGTTCCACAAAATCTCAAGTCCTTAATGAAATAGTACTGCAGTACAATCCTTATATACTACATAATTATTATAACAAGTATATTGTTGATACAACACTCAATTGACATAATCAACATAAGAACTCTAATCATTCCTCTTCATCTGTGGTAGTATCATAACTTGATTATTATCCAATAACATCATTTGCGGCATAGTCTGATGACTGGGACATAGGTTCGCGTAGTGTCCAAACTCCTTGAAAATGAAGCATTGTACATTTGAAACCATTTTCTTACCCTTGCAGTCACGTACTTTGTGCCCTTTTCCTCCACACTTATAACAAACTCTCATTCCTTTCAGGAAAGTTCCAGGGTGTTTCTTCCCACAGTTATCACATATGGGAAAATTCATCTTTTTCCTCTTCCCTTTATCCATCTTTCTCTCTTCCATCCTTTTCTTCTCATGCTTCCCTTCAAATCCATAGGACTCAGTAAACTCTTTACTTATCTTATCAACACATGATATTATTTCTTCATATGATGATAATACATGAGAGACTATTTCTCTTATAAATTCTGGCTTAAGACCATGAAATATATGATCCTTCTTTCTCTTTGTATCATGTGCATTGCTGGAGTTCTCATTCCTTCTACTAGGCGCCATTTCTAAACAATGGCATACACTAGATTAGTTTATGAATAACAATACCTAATCCCAAACTTGTGAAACACATAACATAAATTAAATAGTTTATGGATATAATCCATAATCATAAAAATGTTTTCTTTGAGAAATTATATACTCATAAACCCTTCATAATGATTTGTAAATAAAATGAGAGTTATCCTAAGCATATCCCCTGGGAGTGTCGTAACCAAGAGTGCAGCAAGGCCCGTTGTCGTGCACCAGTTCCCGTTCGAGTCTAGCTCAAAGCGGTGTTTTCGGGTTTTACCCCTAGATACATCTGTGCTAGAGCCGCCTCTACCTGCTCGTATCCAGACAGGGATGTATTGCTCAGAAAACTCACAAAATCTCTACAATACCAAAATTTTAGGAAGTTCTTCTATACTAATCCTCAAAGTTCATCTTAGGTCTACGTGCTCTAGTCAGAGTTTATCTAAATCTAGCTTCCAAGATTTGTACTAAACTTCCTCTGATACCAACTGTAATGCCCTGACCCTAGTTACCCAGAGTCGGTGCATTATTACATAACATTGGCATGATCACAAGAAAGATCAAATCTCGAAAGACCGATTGGTTTAATAGCCTTGGAAACACTAGATATATTCATAAGTTTTACATTACATCATAAAGTGAAAAACTACTACGACAACATAATGTCTCCATAGTCCACACTATTATCCCCTCATAATATCCCTGCAGGTCATTCATAATTTACTTCTTCACTTCCTGGGAAAAATAAAAAATAGAAAAGGGGTGAGCTCAAATGCCCAGTAAGGATAACAATATAGCGAAAACTTTCATAAATAAGAATAAATATTTAAGGCAATTTATAACTAAAACAAAAGCCTTTCAAACATGAAGTTTCAACGTAGTATGGCATAAATAAAATGAAATAATGCCATTTACTTAATCACATAGATATTCTAATAATCGAATAATCACATGCAAAATCAATAAAAACTTTCATAATGACGGAATGCATAATGCTGAACTTTAATTTCTTTGTCAAGGCCTCGTCCCAAGACCTTGGGGCTAACTGTAACCGGAACCCAACCCGGAGTGCCTCTAATAACCGGACACCAACCCGGAGTGCCTCTAATAACCGGACACCAACCCGGAGTGCCTCTAATAACTGGACACCAACCCAGAGTTCCTCTAATAACCGGAGACCAAACCAGAGTTCCTCTAATAACCGAATACCAAACCGGAGGGCTTACTTTTATCGGTCCCCAACCCAGAACATACTTGTCTAACACATTCATCTGAATGAAAGGTTGAAATATAACATAAACATTCGGATTACAAATAACTTATGAAATGTCAATACTCTAAACAAAAACCATGAGTGACATAAGAATAACTTATCCACAGTAAAAAATATCGCAAAACCTTCAATAAAATATGGATTTTTTGTATCATAATAAACCAACTTCAAATAAGCTTAAAATCCATCAAAGGATGTTGACATAGATGAAATAAAGACTATTTTAGAAAAATATCTCTTTCTATTTTGAAATCATTTAAGAGTCTTATATTTATGAAATAAAACATTTTTTTTTGAAAATATTCTTATTATCTTGTAAGGGAAGCTTCGACGATTTTATAACGGCGGAAAATAGCCACACCCGCCGTATAAGTTAAAAAAACATTCTTACCTTAATTTTGTCGAAAAGGTTAAAAAGAACCTTGTTTGGAAAACGACGGAAAGATTCCTTTATAAACCTCTTATAAAAAGTCAAACAAGGGTATAAATGACTTTAACCCATATTCTAGTAAATAGTAAAAAAGTTTTGAAATTCATTTTTAAGAAACATGGATGTGGATGATAAATAGATCCCAATAGATTATTACGTATAAACAACCTCGGATAATGAAGAGATTGTGAAATAACCCTTACCAATTTGGTAACTTATGAAACATACAACCCATGAAAGAGGTATCATACAATGAATATGTAAATACACATAAATTAGAGTGTATTACACAAAGAATATAATTATGGGCAGTACATACACCACACAAAAGGTGATGGTGGCAATATGGCATGAATCTCACGGGAATAAGGAGTGAGATGAAAACACCTTACCACGTTGTAATCAACTGAGTCGTATGAACAAAATTTAATAACCACCAAATTATTTACATAATAACATGAATATAAAGATAATCATGATAATATATATCAAATGGCAGTATACAATACACCTCTTTCAATAACTTAGTGGCGAACAATGGAAATCTCACGGAATTGAAAGTGAGATAAGAAAATCCCTCACCTTGTACTTTTCCTTGGTTGGGGTAAGTTAACTTCCTGTATAATGGTGAAATAATTGTTATTAAATTATTCAAGAATCATATATATTAATATGATATCATATATGATCTTTTAACATTAATTTGTTAATAATATCTTTTAATTATCGTCGTTTCGGGTGTTAACTTACTCATTTTCTTTTATATGTTTTGTTACATAAGTCGTGTTTGTTATCGATAGGTTGTATCTTATTCATATCCAGAATTATATCAAGTCCTTAAACATCATTTTTAAATCATCAAATGATAATTATACTTTAATGGATATGATGGAGAATGAATCTCATCGCGTTCGTAGAGACGGTAGTCCGTACGTACGCACGAGCGACAATATCATTCTTTTGATATTAAAATAATATATAAATGGTTGTTATATCATATATACAGAATCATTAACATGTTATATTTATTATTTAAATGAGTTACATATCATTATTATACCCATCCAAATAATAATATATTGAATAACAATTACACCACGACGTGGAGACGGTAAGCCGTACGTACGCACGTATGGTGAAATGTTATTCAAAGGGTGGATAGAATACTGAATATGGTTGTACCATATTTATAATAACATCACAGTATATATATGATACTGGAGTTATTATTTTAGAATGGTAATAACAAAGGAAGAAGAAGTGGAAGAAGAAAGGAACTTGGAAAAGGGTGGTGAAATCATTACCTCTTCTTCGGGTTCTTCCTTTTGATTTGATCAAAAGGGCTCCTTAGGTTGGATTTATGATCAAAATAAGGCCTCTAGGTTGTAGTGAGGGAAGTTGGGAGAGTATTTGGGAAGAGGTTTTCTGAACCAAAAGGTTTTGAAGGTGTGAAGAAATGAGAAGGAGGAGTTCCCTTTTATAAGAGGGGTGAGGGGTACCTTTGGAAAAGCTAGAAATATTAGTTTATAATAAATTAATATTTGGTTTCTAATGGCTCCAAAGTTTATTATTTAAATTTTAAGGTGGGTAGGAGTAGAAAACAACTCAACCAATAGAATTTAGATAGGTTTGGGTACTTATATTAACCTTATCTTTAAGTATTAACTCTAAGTTAATTAGTTTCACTTTTACAATGTCTCTTTGTATTTTTATAAAATATGGTTAATAAACTTACTATATACATTCAAGCGACCCCCAAGTGATACATTAATGATGAACCTATCATGATATAAGTCTCTTGGCCTAACCTTAGATTTTTAAAAATTTAATATCAATTAATAATATAATATTTGTTTTAAGAACTCTTTTATGTCAATTTTGACACTATTCAATAGTTGATTTTTTTGAAAATCATAACAGATTGATTACTTCAAAAAAAGTCAATTAAATAAATACTAATATATCATATTATCCTAGAAAATTAGTTTAATTCATTAAAAGTTTCATATTATATTTATTTGTGTATTTATAATATCAATTATTTTAATTTTTCACTATTATAGTAATTAATTCATCATCATTGTGTCATAAATAAATTAAATTATTTAATGTCTAAAAATTATAAATAAAATATAATTATGTATTAAATATTTTTATATTTCTAGTGAATATCTATAATCTAAAATCCAACATATATAACCCTATGGAAAAATTGTTTTGCTAAAAGATATATGCTTGTGTCATTTTTGTATTCATTTTAACTTAATTAAAATAAAGTGTCTGTATCACCTACAAGTGGCATCATGGGGTCCCAAAATCGACCCAAAGATGCCTATGGTTGAACATGTGTCAACCAATAAGGTTAGGACACGTTTCAGGGTAATTTAGTATTATTATAATATTATTTTTTAACCCTTATTTACCGGATTTACCCTTAACCATGGTAAATAAAATATTTACCGCAGTAATTATTCAAAATGTCTAAAAATAAAAGTTACCTATTTACACAATTTGAAAATCCTGATTCCAAATATGGAATCCATTTTTCTAAATTTAAAACACAGAAGTGGCAGAAATTAATTTAAAATTAATTCCTGCTGTCAAAACAAAAAGCGTGTTTTTAAGAGATAATAACTATCAAAAGATTAACACTTGTTTATGTTCGGTTTAGTTGTAAAATTATGTCTAATGAACAACATTATATTAGATGGTAAAAATATATTCTAAATATACTTTAAAACCCCTCAAATTCATAATTTATCACTATTAATTATTTTGATTAAAAAAGTTGTTTTTAATTAAAATTTAGTAATTTTCACTATTCATCAAAATATGAAAGTTATCCGAAAAGTACCAAAATTTTACCTTAGGCTAAATTCGATACTCCGAATCCAAAAATGAAGTCCATTTTGAGAGATAAAATTTCTAAAATTTTAAAAGGTAGGTATTACTATTCATAACGGCTAGTTTGATTGGTTGTGGTGTGTTAGAACTCGAAGTTGCGTACAACACACACTACTGTTTTATTCAAAGGAAAGCGTACCGTGGAAGCTTGGGATGTTTCATTTTAAATTTTTTGATGTCCCCATTTAGTCAAAAAGTTTAAAATATTGTATTTAAAAAGGTTTCACTATTAAAAGTTGATAAAAGTGCAATACTGAAAATGAATCTGTTCTTGCATTATGACTAAGAAACTCATAATATGGATTCTAAAATTATAAGGATTATATAAATTTTAAAATTTAGTTAATACTATTCATGACCTCTTTTTAATGGATTTTTTTTGGTAAGTCATGGTGTGATTGAACTCGGTGTTGCGTGTAGTTCAAGTTATTGAATTATTTTGAAGAAATAACACACTATGAAATCTTGGGGTGTTACATTTATTCTCATAGTTAGGATATCTTTCCATAATATGAATTATGGAAGCCTCCTCTGTTGGATCAATATTATAGTTTTAATACCAATTAGGATTGTAAGAATATTCTCATATTTTTATACATACAAGAGGGGGTGAATTATAGTTTTAAAACTAATTTTAAAATAATTAAACTAAACAAATCCAAAATCTCTTTAAGTATGTTATCGGACTCAGACATAGTCCGATTAACAAAGTCACAAAAATTAAAACTAGACAGTGGTACAATTAAATAAGAGTAAATATCAGAATCATCATGGATCTGATTAAACAGATTTTGAGAATCATAATCATGATGAATATGATTAAATAAAATAGTATATAAAGATGAATATGGTTTTTAACTTTCTATTAAAATGTATAGTGGAAAAATAAACTTGTAAAGAAAAAGTAAACAATAACATATGAAATAAAGAATGAATTTCTAGCTATTAAAAAGATAACTCTTTTAACCTTAAGAGAAATCTAGTCTATAACTCATACTAAAGGTATCCATTGTTTTATACTTACAGCAAAGTCTATATTTCATTGCCAAGGAAAGACCTCAATACAAAGATCAGAATGGATTTGTCTTCCTATACCCGAAATCCCTCAATACAATGGTTGGATTATCTGTATACCTATCCCTAGTAGCCCTCGATCCGATGGATCAGATTCTCTATCTTCCTATCCATGTAATCCATCGATGTGATGATCAGACACAATCATAATTACAAAACAATTTATTAAAGTGAAAACTTGATAAGGTTTCCTTAAGAAGACTCTCTCTAGATAATTAAAAAAGACTAAGAATGATATGTTCATGCTAAGTAATCTTCAGAAGAATTTGAGAGCGAATGTAATTGACCAGCTTTAAACTCTTCAAATGACTTGGTATTTATAGGTGTTCTTATAATGGTCATATTCTTTGAGTTTATTGCAACAACATCGGACACCTGGAACTTCACAGCTCATGAAAACCTGACATAAGTAAAAGTCTGATGTCGTATTGATTTACACTTTTATAGTGTAAAAGATGTTCCTTACATTAGAAATGAGTTTACTGTATTCTGATTATAAACATAGTCAGTCTGATGGACTTCTTAAAGTTTGTCAATATGATAATCTTCATGAGGATTGGTCTGATGTTTATCGGTACCAATATAAGTCTGATTGTTAAGACTTTTTCAGTATGAAAGAAAAGATAGAAAGTCTAACATCTAATCTGATAAATATGAGTCTGATGTTTATCAGACATAATCTCATTCCAATAATCATAATGAAGAATGTTAAAGTTTATATATGGATACTTTATAAATCATTATAAGTATGGTAAAACATAATATTTTATATAAAAACATTCTAAAAACACTTTAGACATAAAAAGTTAGTAAATATGTTTTTAAGAAAGGGTTTGTGATTTCCAAAACAAAAGGAATGGAAAAGTAAGAAGTAAAACTTATGACTCAACATCCTCTATACTCGGTTTTATTCTTTGCATGAAAACCTTTGTGTGATAATATTTTCATATTTGAGAATAAAAAACCCCTAATAAACTAGCATTATTAAAACCTTGATATCATTATATAGATGTTCTTTATTAAAAGCTCCTTGTTTTTTGGCCTTCGAATTCAAACCAGTTTCCATCTTCATATCTCACTTCTCTATTTTTAAATGAAATCAAACTCTCAATCATTTATTCTTCCACGAATCACTCATTTTTAAAATTCAAGCATGCCCTTTTTAATAATAACAATTATCACTCACATGACTCAAAAACCATACACACAAACTTTTGTATATTTTAACTCTTGTTCATACAATCATTGGATTGACCATGCTAACCTACCGCTACTCTGTTGTGGCCACTAGATCGATCATGGATGCATGATCATTGGATCAACTTTCACTCCACCATGGTCAGTGGATCAATCATCATATCACATAGAGATCCTTATAGAATACCACACTAAGTGAAATGACATAGTGAGATTTCCATGAGTGTTTCCAAGTTAAAACGAGCTTTTGTAATGTGCTAAGGAGATCATGAGTACTTCCTAGATTCGGTTGTTAAGCACTGGTGTCGAGTTCATGCACACAGGAAGTCTCAAGTGAGTGGTTGAAGATGAATAAAAATGATGTTGTTCCATTTTCAATCCCTCACATTTTAATGATGAATAGTACCACTACTTCACTATCCCACATTGAAATAGCCTTTGTATACACACTACTTAATAATCTTGGACACCTCTTGACCATTCATTCAAGTTTTTCTAGTGTCAGTGCACGCTTATAGCCTCCCATGACACCCTATACATGAGAGGCTAAGAATATGTTTCCCTTATGCGCCGAATCGGGCTCCTTCCTGCCTTCATACATAGTTGTACCTGATTGCATGGGTGCTCACATGCACACTACCCCTACCACCCAATCGACTAAGTACTGTCTTTGATCTCATCCAATAGCTTATCTAGTCAGGCTACTCGAGTTCTAGATTTGAGTGGGTTAGCCCCATTTTTCTTGATAAACTCATCAAGACACTTACGTATAAGGATAATTCCTCTAGCACAAGGCATAAACAGAACCAAAACAGCACCTTCACACACACACACACATATATATTTTACTTCTCCAAGAACATCAACCAGAACTAATTTAACTTCAATATTATAGAATAAATGAATCTTTAACAATCCTCTAACCATCACCAATAAATATAATCTTTGTATTTTCAACAATGCCAATACAACACATGTTTTCAACAAATCCACTCCAAACTCTTAATGGTTCAACAATATACCCCTTTTATTTTTTTGATGATGACATATTAACTCTTCTTCTATCCCTTTTTATTAATTAAATACAAGGGTTCACTTCAAATCAAAACTTGTCTTTATGAGAAAAATATTCAATCATTATAACCTTTTATTCTTGAATTTCATAAGGAGATCCCTTTCATCTTCTAACCCCCCTGATACCTTCTTTTTTATTATTGTCTTGCTTCTTACCCCCCATTTTTCAATTGAATGATAGATAGATTCTCCATGAACTTATACTCTCACTTAAATTCTGAATTCTATAAGGATGATTTTTTGGTTCTTAACAATGCTCCCCCTTTTTCAGTAATTTCTTTACACCATTCCTTGATACCATTTGTCAAAAAAAATTGGATGAACATTCCAAATCCATAATCCTTCACCTATCAAACTTTGAAACCATTTGTTCAAAAATAACAGCATCAATCCGTTAATAAATCTAGTGAGAAAGATTACTGCTTAGTACATTAGGTGTTAACAAATTCTCTAAGCCTACTAAGCTAAGGCTTAGTGTAGGAAACAATAGTCTTAGATAACACACTCAAGGTTGTTTATGTTACTCATTTGATCCAATAAATTCATAGTATCCTTTTCATTCTATTTTCTCAACACATCCTATGATCTCAACCAAACTTACACAAAACAAATAGCATGAAAGCTTTTGAAGCACAAAGGGTGTATGACATACCATTTCCATAAGTAGTTATACCAACTGTTAACACCAACTAAATATTTCCATTTGTCCTCTATGTCATCCTATATCTCACAAATTCCTTCAATTATAGAGGATTCTTAAACAACCCTTGGAACTTCAACTCCAATTCCCCCTTGATTTCAACAGTGTATATTTTAAGTACTCTTCAATTTTGGGGACTCTACTTGTTAAGAAATAACCCTTCTTAATCTGCAGCATAAAGTATCCTGAAAAATACAGCTGAGACAAATGGAATAATACCAAATCAGATAAGCAATATATTTTGAGTATTATTTCCACTTTGTTTTCTATTGTAATATGTATAAATATTTTTAGTTTTATTTAGTTGTACGTATCCTTTTAGTGGACTGATTCCACTAAACAAATGGCCTTTACAATCTTATTTCAAGACAGATTCAACATAATGTAGCATATTACTTTAGATTTTACTTCATACACCAAATATCATCAAAATCAATCCTTTATTCATTAACTTTAGCAAGAAATATCAATACATCATACAACTTCAGGCTTGACACCAAAATGGACCTAAAATGCCTTAATCACCACATAATACCATCCACTTCATGCAATTTTATTCCTTGAACCAGATCTACTTTTAGTTTAACCTCGTGTGCTTTTGAGCACACTTAACCCATGAATTGTGTCACCCCCCAAGTCTTACACCTCTTTAAAGAAGTTAAAAACAATTAAAGATTAAGGTGAGAGGGGTACATTCCACTTTCCTCAAGCTAATGAGGATGGTGAGTTACTATGGAGCACCATTTTCCCTTTTCATTCACCTTGGAATCCATTTTCAGATCTGAATTTGATTTTATGGAATCCAACCACTTTTACTCTTCTTTGGGTTTTTTTATTCTTCACAACCCAAATCGCAATCCTTCCTTCCTTGGACAACTTTATCACTAAGGACTTTCCTTCCCATTATCGCTTGATCTTTCACTCTCTATATTTTTTTCTTATTTCTCCAAGAATCTTGTGATTCAGTAGCGGATTTGACACAATTTTTCAGATTACTTTTAGCAAGAGATCCTTCTTTATATAGCTTCTAAAATTTGTTTCTCAAAGGGAAAGATTTATCTTTAACAGTGGGTTGGTCTCTTCCTTTTAACCCATCTGGTACTTTCCCAAAATCTCTAGTATGGACATGATTAGTATGAAAGACATTTTTGGAATCAAACCCATACCTTGGTTGCTATGATAGGTCGTTCAGTTTACCAAGGCTTTCACCATCTTCACAACAATGAATGTATTCTAATGCTTCAAAAAAACATGAATTGTGTTTATACATCCCACAAAAATAATACATGTTTCCATACCATCTTGTAGGGCGCTTCCAGTTTCCATTACCTCTTATATAGATCTTTTTATATCTATTTCCAGCACCTATAAGATTTCCCCTTTTCTTAGGATTCTTCATGGTTCGCTTTTTCACCTATGTTAGAGAGGTCTTGTCATAGCCAATACCAGTTTTTTTCATATTTCATGGCCTTTAGGAAATCACAATCTTCTCATGTTTTTCCTCATATGAGGCATATTTTCCTTTCAATTCATTATTACCTACTGAAAGATAGTCAAATAATATATGTGAAACATCCTTTAATTTAGGCTTACCTTTGGTACTAGATTGCTCCACTTCTTTCTTGATTGAGTTTAACTCTTCTTGCCCTTTGTCTCAAGTTGAGTATTCAAATCTACCTTGAGTGTCTTCCCACTAGTCATCTCATCCTCCAATTCATGGGAGAGTTTATCCAATATGTCGATTTGCTCCTTCATTTTAGAATTCATTTGAGCAATGGAATCTTTAAGGCATACATTCTATTGTCATAGCCTCTGCCTTTCCTCAACCAGTTCTGATAAGTGTGCAGTAAGATCATCTTTATTAGCTTTTAAATTTTGAATTTCTTTTGAGTTCAAACTCCTTCCTTTTGAATCATTCTTGATATTTTCAACCTTTGTTGGCATCTCCTTCAACTCTTCGGTTTGGGAATCATTCTTTTCCCTAAGTTCAGTTTCCACTTCAAAAAGACTTTTATTTAAACTTTTTATCACGTTTTCTTCAATTTCCTATACTTGGATCCCAATTCCTTGAGATTTATCTTCTTCTTTAAGCTTTAAATTTTCTTTTTTTAATTACTGGTCCATCTCCTATGTCAAGTGGATAGCTTTCCTTATTAGCCTCCTTGGAATTTTTTTATCATCGGTGGTTCCAACTTTACTTGGCATATCAAACTCCTCAGATATTCCAGCAACATCATTAAATAAACCCATAGATTCACAATCCGATTCATTCATACCTTTCTTTTGTAAGTTGCTCGTCTTTGATGTGGCTTTTATTCATTGCCTTTTGTCACATCTTTTATTGCAATTGATTGTATTTTTAATATCTAAATATTGTTTTATCTTGAATAATTTGTATTTGTGATAATTTGGTGTTGAATAATTTAAACTGTGAATTATAATTTTAAAATATTAATTTTATTAGTTATTTTTGTATTTTGGTTAATTTAAAGTTAAATAAATAATTTAGTTTTAACCACCATTTTTTTCATGCGTTTTTGTGTAAATTATAGTATTCATTATTTTATTTCTCTTGATTCATCTATTCTCTTTTTATTTTTTCTAAATAACAATGTTAAATTATTACTGAAATTATATTTATTCTTTCATTTTGTATATTTCAAAATAATAATATTTAATTATTTAATGACTTTCTTTCATTTGTTTATTTTTTATTCCAATTGTATTTTAGAATAATACATTTTGAAAGTTTTTAATTTTTGTTCAAGAGATTAGATTAATTAATTTATTCATTCTTTATTTTATTAGTAATTTATTAATTTGTAATTTTAATTTTATATCTGTTGTTTTTTTATTGTATTTTGAATTTTAATTATTTATTTAATTTTTAGGCACCGTTGCCCTACGCGACCGCGACCGCCGCTCGTGAGGATGGGGCCGATCCGAATCTCGACCTAGGCTTGGGGTAGAAGAACCCCGGAATCGTCGATTGAGCTTGCAGAGAAAGATTTCAAGTTCAGCACATCGGAAGAAAGAATTCACCGACGAACTGTTTCACCGGAAATTGAGATCTGGACGACTCCACTGTGTGAGAACTGATGTTTGAAGTACAGAGTTGAAGACGACGGCACCGTGAAAGTCAAAGCCGGCCGAAGTCGTCCTCGCCTTTGATGAAGCCGACCACCGAGCGTCGTCGCCTGCTGATCCCGGACGCCGAGCCAAACCAGGTGCCGTAAAGACCAGCGCCGATGAACCCAAACTCGAAGCCTCCGCCGAGAGATCCCATGATGAAGAAGCCTCCCCCTGAATAGGAGCTCTGAGCTGGAAGATACAAGAACATTCTGGAAATTCTTAAATTTTGGGGAGGCATGCTCATGTGCAGATGAGCATTTTAGGTCAGAGAGGGTTCGACTCAAGTCGCCCAAGGAAGAAGAGGTACAGTCACAGCCTCACCATGTGGAGGCCATTCGGGCATTTAGAAGCTATTGCCTGTGAATTGCCAGTGATTCCGGGAGAAAGACATCAATAAAAGAAGAAGATTCGAGAGACAAAGATCATCCATAACCCATTCACATTCCCATTCCGGGGAAGCAAGCAGGGCACCAGGCAAAGATCAAGAGAACCATCCACCCCATTCCACCTTTCATTTTTTTCGTCATTCCATTTCTTCGATCATCGATCATCGATCACCCATCCATCGCGCAACCGAGAGTGGAGCTGGAACAGAGGCCGGAGAACACACTTGAGGCAGTGCGCTTGGAACTGGAGCTGGAGGAAGATGCTGATCACACTAGAGAAGGTTCCTTCTTCTTTACTTTTTGTATCATTGTATCGAGATGATTCTAATGATTTGTTTTGTTACTGCATCTCTTATGAATAGCTAAATAGTTTAGGGGGTTGGATTGGATGAATTAAATTGCATTTCATTTATTCTGTTCTTGAAATTGGATTGATCATAGAGGGTTGATGTGTTTCATCCAGAGATCTCATTTTCTCTTCATCGTGACCATCTTGGCACTCTACCTCAAGTACCGAGTGGTGAAAGATAAGAGTATTTTTTTCCTTAGCGGCCACAACTGATTGGTCTGGAAACGGTTGTGATATGCTCTTCTCCATGACGAAGCATAACAGCCCTCAAGAGAGATCCCTAGCGGGGGTGATTTATCTCACGACGGTTAGACATTTCATTCGCACATATCAATCTCATTCAGTCCAATTCCCTGCACTTAATTATCTGTCGGGTTTCAATCACTGTCTTTTGTCATTATTTCTCACACCTCTTTCACTGTTTTATTTCTGTGGGGGACACTCCCAATATGGGGTGACGTTTTCAGCGGAGGAGAAATTGTCGGCAGCAGCCTGCAGCGGGTTCCTTCATGTTGGGCAGCATGGTGGGTAGCAGCCAATATTGAAGCAGCCGGCGGGGAGAAAATTTCTCAGGGTAGCTGAACCACCCCAACAACCAAAGAAGATAGTTGGTTTTTCATTCTCTATTTAAACGGGATGAAAATCCCATTGTTTGTAAGGGAAAAAAAATTGTGGTGTGTGTGTTGTGATCCTCCGACGAGAACCGGAGAGAAATGAAATAGTGAACCAGCCCCCTTCTCCGTGGATGTAGGCAGATCTGCCGAACCACGTTAAAAATTCGTGTGTTGATCCGTTTTGCTTCCAGTTTTGTGTGTTTGAGGTACCGCGCACCTCCGCTGCGCCCCAACAAGTGGTATCAGAGGTGAGTCGGAGCGAACGGAGGTGAACCGGCGAGGCGACGGAAAATTTTCTGGTGGCCGGAAAATTGAAAGTGGTCGGAAATTTTTTCCGAGGCCAGATTCGGGAAGAGGACGGCGAGACGGTTCCAACGGGGCAAACGACGAGAAAAACGGAGTTGAAACGAAGGAGATATGGCCGGTCAAAGTTCGGTCAAACACGCGGGTGAACAGTAACCCCGTGCCGGAGAAGAAGGCACTGTTCACGCCGCCAGCGACAATTCCGGCGAGATTCCGGCAAGAGCTTCGGCGTGCCACGTCAGCGACACGTCAGCGCCACGTCAGCGAGCGATCTGGACCGTTGAACGTGTTTTGACCATATCTCGGTCAATTGGTGTCCGATTTCGGCGATCCAGGAGTCGATTCCGACTATTTCGACCGTTTCGGACACATCCGTACGGTTAGTTTTTGAAAATTCGCACTCTTTCAGGTGGTGATTAAAGGGTGCGACATCGACGGTGGTGATCGCGTTTTGCGACGACGGCGATGGCTGGTGACGGAGCACTACCAAAATTTGACATCGAGAAGTTCGATGGTCGAAACAATTTTGGCTTGTGGCAAAACACGGTGAAGGATCTTTTGGTGCAGCAGGGCCTGATCAGACCGTTGATTGGAGAAAAGCCCGAGACAACCAGTGCCAATGATTGGAAAGAGCTCGAGATGCGGGTCGTCAGCACAATTCGACTGTGTTTGGCGAATGAGGTAAAATACTCGGTGTTGGATGAGACATCACCGAAAGAGATCTGGAAGAAGTTGGAGCAGCGGTATATGGCGAAGTCGCTCACCAACAAGTTGTTCCTGAAGAAGAAACTGTACCAGTTGCGCATGGACGATGGAGCGAATTTGTTGGATCATACCAATGAATTCAACAAGATCCTGACGCAGTTATTGGGGCTCGGTGTGAAGGTTGAAGAGGAAGACAAAACACTTTTGCTTTTGTCATCACTACCAAGCTCATTTGATGGGCTTGTGGCTGCATTGCTCGTGGGGAAGGAGACATTGAAGCTGGACGATGTGATGACGTCGTTTTAAGATTCAGAAGCATTTCGAAGACCCACGACGCATTCAGGTGATCAAATCATGGCGATGCGAGATGCTCAGCGTGGGAGGAGCCGACATCGACAGTCAGGAGGTAAAGAATGGCGGCCAAAATCCAGGGGACGTGATCCGAGCGAAATCACGTGTTTCTGGTGCGAGAAGAAGGGTCACTATAAAAGTGATTGCGGAGAGCGCAAACGGTACGTTGCTGGGAAGAAGAAAGTTGAAGAGGAGGATGTGAACATCACAGGATTATATGCAGATGATGAAATCTGCGTGACAACGGGAAGCGTGCACTCAGATTAGCGAGTTGAACGGGAAGAAGTGCAGTGTCATTACTGCAAAAGATATGAGCACATGAAGCGGGAATGTCGTTTTCTGAAAAGGAAGAACGAGCAGACTCAAAATCCAAAAGAAGACGGATGGGTTCTGGATTCGGGGAGCTCGGCACACATATGTACGACGAGAGGTACATTTGATACTTTTCAGCAGGTGCGAGACTCGGTGAGACTTGGTGATGGGTCAACATGCGAGGTTCGAGGAGTCGGGACAGTGAAATTGAAGACACCCGGTGGAGCAGTTCGTAAACTGGCTGACGTGAAATTTGTTCCGAGGATGAGGCGGAACTTGATATCATTAAGTAGGCTCGATGCGAGAGGATTCAAGATTTCCATTGCAGGTGGAGTGCTGGAAGTCTCAAATGGGGATGCAACGATGTTTACTGGGAAAGTGTCCCAAGGGTTGTATCATTTGACGGAGACCGTAGTCAGCCCGAGATCGAGTGAAGAAAGTGGAAGTGCCACGTCATCTGGCGTGAAGAAGCGTGTTCGATTTGCTGATGAAGTTTTCGAAACCTGCAAGGAGACTGCAGGTCATGCTTCTACCCCAAATTGGTCGTGAGGGGGAGATTTGTGGGGGCCACTCCCAATATGGGGTGACGTTTTCAGCGGAGGAGAAATTGTCGGCAGCAGCCTGCAGCGGGTTCCTCCATGTTGGGCAGCATGGTGGGTAGCAGCCAATATTGAAGCAGCCGGCGGGGAGGAAATTTCTCAGGGTAGCTGAACCACCCCAACAACCAAAGAAGATAGCTGGTTTTTCATTCTCTATTTAAACGGGATGAAAATCTCATTGTTTGTAAGGGAAAAAAATTGTGGTGTGTGTGTTGTGATCCTCCGACGAGAACCGGAGAGAAATGAAATAGTGAACCAGCCCCCTTCTCCGTGGATGTAGGCAGATCTGCCGAACCACGTTAAAAATTCGTGTGTTGATCCGTTTTGCTTCCAGTTTTGTGTGTTTGAGGTACCGCGCACCTCCGCTGCGCCCCAACACCTTCCAACATCACTCCATCACTGGCTGCCCCTTTTGCTCCTGTTTTCATGTTTTGTGTTTTTGATTTTGTGTTTTTTTTTGTATTTTTTTTTGTCTGCACAACTTCGTCTTCTCTATAGTTCAACCCTTATTACCACAATACTAGTGTAAGTAGGTTTATAAATAATTAATTTGTAATTGCGGATGTCGACAACACTTTTGCGGGTCGTCAGTCTCCTTCAACTTAATCACACTCTTTTCATAAACACTTTCACACTAAGGGATTTCACCAAACTTCTATTTATTCTTTGAAGTTTTGCCCTTTTCCATGACACACCAAAATATAAAAGCAAACTGAAACTTAAACTTCAACAATCAAATGAACCAAGTCAGTGAAAACAAATACAATAAAAGAAACCTATACTCTGATACCAATTATGAGACAAATCTTAAGTAAGATATACCCTGAGAGGGGGGATTAGGGTATGAAACTTTATCTAAATTTTATATTTTTCCCTTATTCTCACAACTCCCTACTAAATCTTAACATCTTAAATATAAGGGTCACTATTCACGCTCATTAGTTTGTGTAGATCCAATCATTTAACCTGCTTTTTATGTCAACATGACTTATGATTAACTAATAGTGATGTGCGGAACTTAAAGTAAAGAAACCATAAGGACATGGAGATTTTTAATTGGATTTCCACTATGGGTTAGTCTAAGGAGCATGCAACCAACGATGTGTTGGTGCACCAAAAATACTAAGTTCATCGCTTGTTGGTTTTAGGTTAGGTCACTTTTGTCGGGTCTCACTACCCTTATAATGGTTTGGGGTAAATTTATTATCTCTTCAGGATCACTTCTTTCACACTTCCATCTTATGGCCACTGCTTCAGAAGGAAAAACAAGTTGGCACACAAGCCAAATAACAATATCACTTATTACTGAGAATTGCACTGAGTGTAGTTTGGTGCCATTTGAACTCCACATGCTCTTTCGTAGCATTGATGTGAATATCACCTTGAGCATCTTCTTTCCATGAGAGGACATGGAAACTCCTCTGGAAAATTTTTAAATAGATTCCAAGTCTTCCTCTTTCCAGTGTAATTCTGGAATTCCTTTCTCTTTCTAGAATAACATTAGAATGTCCACTTTGATGGATTCAATAACTTCTCTTCTTTTCCCTCAATGTCTCGGATGTGGTAGTGGATTTTTATTTGCTATCATAGCAGTAAGCCTCATATTCTTTGTTTCGACATGCAGATTGTATCTTCTGCATGACATAATATATGATAATGTCCTAAAATTGTCGCATTAAAAGGTCATAACAGTTCTCCGCTATGATGAGAACTCAGAAGTGATAGGACATTATTCTTAAATATATGTTCTATAGCTGAATGATATAATTTGAGGGACATGAATGATATAGACTATCAGGGGTGGAGACTCATAGGACTTTGAACCACCTTCTCATGGTGTACGCCCTTGAGAATATCCAATGTAGGATATTATGAAAACGATACTAGCCAGTAGGAAATCCACATTCATATGTGTCATTAAATGTTCCTATATGCATATGTGTGTATTGATCATTAGACTTTAAGATTATTATTAATGAGTATTATGAGTCATGTATTTTGATGTATTGATGAAAACCGTGACGATGTATGTTCGCGGTGAGGTAAGATACGTTGGGTGTGTCACGAGTAATATTTCATTAACGAATAATGCGGGAAAGGATTTGTCCCTTCCGTTCTTTAGAGTAAGTTGATATCTCAAACCCTTTGACGGAAATGATATAGCCTAAATAAATTCATGGTCATTGTTATCTATAGGCAAGTTCGATTTTTGGAAAGTCAAAGAAAGCGACATCGAGTACATAAGTTAATGGCATCACCATGCAACCTGCTTGATTAGAGATATCGTGATAAATGAATTATATTACACAGTAAGTGTCTGTATGAGGTATTATGTCGTTGCGACATTAACTTCTTTCTTTATGGATGTCTTGACGTGTTTCTAGATGTTAACCTTAGACTTTAGGCTGCTTCGCATAATGTCATTGAGAAAGAGGCCTAAAAGGTCACACACTAAGTGTATCCAGAATCTCAGTTAAATAATATATTATTATTTATTATTTAACAAGTTGAATAAATATTATTCTCATACATGGTTTAATAATTATTCATGTTTCCTTGATCACATATATTCTATCACCAGTTGTTCGAAAGAATATAATGTGAGCAAAATATTTAATAAATATTTATTTGATATTTAGTGAACATAATATTTATTTATTTATTGGTGAATAATGCAGTGATATTTATTTATTAAATAAATAATAATTATTCAAGGCTTAATAAATATTATGGAGGAATAGTGGACCGTGTATTTAGGTCTGGTGAGAAATAATATATATTGAATATTATTTGATTAAATAATATTTAATTTAATTCACAATTTAAGCGCATGTCGAGAAATAATAATATTATTACTATTATTGACATGAGGTTCTGTAGGGATTAAATAAATAATAAGGGGCACTTGTGCAATTATTTATTTCTAACCTTAGCAGTATTTAAACTCAATTATATTATTTTTCAAGAGAGCCAATTCATTTTGTGTTGTGCACAACAACAGCCCGAGAGAATCCTCTCCAAGAACGCTGCTAAGAACGGAGAGCGATCTTCCTTTACCTCCCACTCTCGAGTCTAGAGAGATCAAGGAGAACGCTTTGGAAGTTATTCTTGTGGCCATCAAAGGCGAATAAGCGATGAGATTTGTCGTGCTAACACCCGAAGATTCCTACGATGACGTTTGGAGATTTGTGGAACACGTGTGGATTACCGCTAGAGGGAATCTGCTCTTGATTCCTTCAACGCAACGACGATACAACACAGATCTATTGTCGGATCCATCAACGAAGAAACAACCCACACAAGATAATTCTTTAATTGATTAGCCCACCCGAATGGCCCGAAAGCCTTCATTTTTATTGATTTTTGATAACCTCCTTTCAAGAGATGAGGGGGAACCCATAATGCCCGTAGGCTCAGAGTAATTGATTAAGTTAACTATAAATAATATGTGATGATCCTCCATCTGGTTCTAGCATTTTATCCATCGTCTGTTTTCTTTGATTCAATTCCGTTTATCACGGCGTTTATCATCGTACAGATCTCAGATTGATCATTGATCATGACAAAAAAGCAAAGTTTGGCACAACCCATCGTATGCTTCCGCTGCACCCAGAATCTTCTAGGCTGACCATAAAAAACACTCGGTTACCCTTGTTTTAAAAACTTGAGAAGGGTCCCATCATGGAATAACCAATATGGCTCACGATGTGATTCCCTATACCATACAACAGTCACGACATTGCCCCTTGGGTCACAACATGACGCAACTCCCTCAGCTAGAAACAAAGGCCTTGCGGCCTACCCCTCATGGTGTGACCCCTCTAGTCACAGTGTGACACAACCCCCTTAGGTATAACAAAAAAATGAGGACCTGACCTCCACAATATAGCCTCCTCCCTCTATAGCGTATCCCTCACCCTCGTGACACAAAAACCCCCACTGTGACCCTTATCATGGCGCAACCCCTCTGGTCATGGTGTGACAAACCTTTCTTATTGAAAATCAAAAAGGGAAAGGGAAAGGGTACTCAAACCCATATGTAAGAGATATCACCACAACGTGATGCCCTTCACCATGGTGTGATGCCCATGTAAGAACCCAATCTTTATTTGAGGTGCAGATCCTTTTAATTTTAGTCTAATTCTTTATTTTGGACCTAATATAGATTCCAAATGAATTCTTGGAAGTTTCAGGGGTGATCGAGGCTTGTTTGGAGCCCGGAACCTAACTTCAGGAGAAAAACAGTTGGGCCGCACGGTTAGGAGAAACCATGCAACTCAAGCTGCACGGTTTGATGAAACCGTTCGGGGCTGGACAATGGGCTGGAGAAGCCTGTACAGTTTGAGAAAACCGTGTGGTTGGGGGTGCATGCCCGTACGGGGGCGCCTGTAATTTTTAATAGAGCCAAAATGCATGGTTTGTGCACGGTTAGTCAAACTATGCACAATGACCATGGGGGTGCCCCCTTAGCACAATAGAGGGTGCACGGTTGGCGCACGGTTTGACCAACCGTGTGGTCAGACCGTGCGACCCATATATTTTGGGTGAAATTACCATTTCACCCTTAATTCTAATTTAAACCTCACCCTGCCTTTTGTTTTCTTATTTCCTGCGAACAAGAGCCCTCTTCCCTTCATGTTGAGCTCCCAAGTGCCTCCTTCATAGGTTTTCCTCCCTTTCTTTCATCCAGTGTTCGATCGAATCATCGTTTGTCTCGTTAGATTCATCTTGGTATGTTCTCTATTCCTTTTTTTCCAATCTCTATTTGTCTTCCTCTCGATGGAGTTATCGAGGTGCATGCTCATATGCCCTATTTTTCAGGGCATTAATATGTTTCATTTTCTCTCGATTCGGACCAAATCAAGGGTCTATACTGAACGAGAGGAGTTGTACAAGCATGAGTTTGGTGGTTTATAATTTATCCCTCAAGTTTTGATGTTTTATAATGTGTCGTTGTGTCGCACGCCAGTTTCACCGTGCATTGCCTTAAATTGTATCTACCTTAAATTGGTTGTCTTGCTTGGAACCTAATGACTTGTTAGAACCCATTTTATATCAAGAATTTTCAACCTCGGATTGATCCATTCCTTTTGGGTGTGCCCTCCTTATGCCTAATTGGCTTACTTGAGTATGTAGCCAAAGCACCTATTGAAGTGTGTGGTTTTAATTATGAATGATGGTATCATAAATTGTTAATGGATCAATGTTGTGTTGTAGCACAGATAACACCCTTGTCATATAATGAATTGAATTGATTAAATGTGATTGGTAAGCCTGTGCCACCTAATTAAATAGACAATGGTTACGCCCTTGTCATTATTAAATGTAAATGAGAAATGAATTATCCCTTGGCTCGTATTAAATCCAATGGTTGTTTATCAATAATATGACAGGGAATGACGACCCTTGTGAATTACAATTAATGGGAACAACGACCCTTATGCATGTACTATACCAAATGGGCATAACAACCCTTTATAAATAAACTAAATGGTCATGACGACCCTAGTTAAACTAAATGAGCATGACAACCCTAGTTATATATAAATGGGCATGAAGACCCTTATATAAATGTGATACTATAAGTGCATGGTGTCCCTTGTAATACTATACGGGCATGACGTCCCTTGTGATACTATACAAACATGATGTCCCTTGTGATATGATATGGGCATGGCGAACCTTATATAATTGTGATATTATACGGGCATGGCGTCCCTGATCTGTGATACTGGGCATGACGTCCCTATTCTATGATACTGGGCATGGCGTTCTCTATACTACTGTGATATCGGGCATGGCGTCCATTATAAATGTGATACCGAACATTGCGTCCCTTAATACATTTTCAAAGTTCACTAGCACGGGCCGAAGCGGGTAGTTTCCGCCTGGTTTCCTTTTAGGAACCAGAGCCGACCCATTTATAGTTGTTATTAATATTTTACTTTGTTATACCTGCACACTGTCATATTGTATACACATATTGGATATTTATAGACATTGTTAGTGGTGGCCTACTGATATTTATCTTGCACCCTATCTAGACCTCCTATGGTACCTGGGAAAACTACATGCTTGTAAGTGTTGATAAGAGGAAGCATCCTCTTACAGATGCTTGAATTCTTGCACGACTTAGGATGGAGTAGGGTAGCAGATGATTGGGCAGGTGCTTGGGATGCTTGGATAGACTTTTGGATCCTTTTTGTATAGCATGTATAGTATCACTGCCTGGTGTTTGTACCCATGTTTTCCTACTTTATAGATGCATGACATACATTATCACTCTTTTGTATATGATTTAGTTTCCAGTTATCAGTTGATTATTATTGCTTGGTTGTTTATATTTGCTTCTGCTGCAGCGGGTTACTGGTTCAGTGTTTATAGTGTCTGCTTTTGTTGTGTCATCTAGTTATATTATGTTTCTGCTATTTATTTATTTATTTATTTATTGTACGGTTGTGCTACTCTGGTAACGAGAGCATAGTCTCCCCGTGAACACACCTAAGGCTCTCGCTACTAGTCGTTAGCCTCTGGTGTTTGGGGAGATGCGCTTGAGGTCATGTGCCCAACCGGGCTTGGGGCACCGTTTAGTGGCATCTGGGTCCGGCACGTCACAACTCATATGTAAGGCTTCACCCCATGTGTAAGGATCATGCCTTAGAGAAAAAACCCAAACAAATTCACCACGTCGTGACACCCACTGATCACGACGTGACCAACAACCTCCGCATCATGGTGCCTCCCTGGTTATAGCGTGATCCCTGACCAGGCTCCTCGACATGACGTGACTTCCACTCGTCACATCATGATGCACCATCTGTAGCAAAATTCAGTTGTAGGACCACCCGACCCTACTCTGATATCCACCCGAGCACCCAAAACACCTTCTGGGCCTCTAAACACTTCCAAAAACATCTTTTAGGGATGTCCTAGCCCTTGAAATCCTGATCTGAGTCCCAATTCTCAAATCATTCCCCGCTTTAGGACCAAAAATTCAAATCCCCTCTGAATTTCACAACCCGTAATGAGGTGATACGTTGTATAAATACACACGTGTGTGTTTCTAATATGTGTGTGGTGTGTGTTTGTACGTATTTACACATGAGCGCGCATGCATGTACACACACATATATATAGACACAAATATATGTGCATAAAACTCCAAATTTTTTGTAATTAAAAAAATAGATTTAATAATAATAATAATAATAATAATAATAATAATAATTAGCATCATCATCATCATCATCATCATCACGTTAACACATCAAGTATATGTATTTATGATCTTAGTATATAAATACATCATAAATATGAGTTTGTTTTGTTATATATATATATATACATTATATGAATTTGATATAAGGATCTATTTATGAATTATAGATGTAAATATATTACAAATACATTTTATAAATAATATAAATGTATATAATTATAAATGTGTGTGTGTTTACATAAATAATATATACACATTATGTGTGTGTGTGTGTTTATAAATAATAATATAAATGTATTTATAAATATGTGTAAATATACTTATATAAATATATATAAATATATATATTTATATATATGTACAGATATACAAATATATATACATATACATATTGTGATGAATATTAATCTAAAAGATGTGCTTGAACTAGTGGTGCAGGTGCCTATCTTGGTCCCTCCATACAGGGGGTTCGATTCTCCCCATCAGCATATTAATGGGGGATATTTGGGGCTCGTCCATGGTCTAGCGGCCTCAGGGCGGCGGAGGTGCGCATGGCAATGAGCCTTGGCCTATGTTTATGACTCCTTGGTGGTTAGCCTTAGCTTATGTTTATGACGTCTTGGGTGAGCCTATGTGTATGTTTATGATGTATCTATGATGATCCTTAACATATGCTTATGATGACATGCTTAGGTATGTTCCACATTACTTTATTCCTATTTCGTATCACACCCCTATTCTATAATCTCAAAGTTCATGATTATTGTCTTGTGATTTCTGATTCACATGGAATTTACTAGCATTTTGATAATTTTCTAACTTAGTTTTAATTAATTTTTCTAATCGTTTTTGTGTTTTTTGGTTCTTTTCGTAGTTTTTTAATATTTTAGTTATTTTTATAGTTTTTAGTTAATTGTGTATTAATATGAGTAATTTAGTATTATTATTAGTTTATGTTAATTTTATATAATATTTAACACTATTATTATTAGCAGTTTCATTAATATTAGTTTTATTATTAATTTATTAATATTTATTAGTATATATATTAATTTTCTGTATTAGTATTATATATTATTTTATATTATTAAATATTTGTAGTTTTAATAATAATAACATTAATTTTATTAGTTTATTATTTTTATAAAATTATATTACTTTTTAATAGTAGTAATATTATTATATGTATAATCATACTTTTATTATATTTATATTTTAGAGTATCTAATTACATGTGCATATATACACTTATATCACATTATCTTATAATTATTTGTGTTTATATATAATTAGTATAATATTTATTTCTATGATTCTATTATCATCATTATTATTATTATTATTATTATTTAACATTTAGATAATAGGATTTGTTTTTTGAATTTTGAATCTTTTCTCAGTTTGATCTTCTATTTATTCATCACATCAAAGAATGAGACCTGATAGTATTTTAATTAAATTTGGAATCAGTGATAATTGAATAAATAAATATTCAGATATGGAAATTAAATAATTGGCATTTCATGCACCTGAACATACATCACAACTCTGGAACTTCCATCTCTGCTTATTTTTTTCCTAGATTAATTTAGTTCGCTTAGATAGTTTTAGTTAATTCAATTAATCATTTTTAAATAGTTTAGTTTTTAGAATTTTAAGTCGTTGATCACGTTAAAAACTTATCTGCATGAACATTCTTTTAAAAAGATATTCCTAGTGTCTATAATGCACATTCTCCCTATGATTCGACCCTGCTTGTCGCTTCTATAGTAGTTAGTAGGTTGATAAATTTTCAAATTTTGATGTGTTACGATGTTCATGCCAATTTCACATCATTATGACATGATTCATGTAAGTTTTTAGGATCTTAATATTACAGATTTTATATCATGATATGTGATGTCTCCTAATCGCAGACCATGAGACCACTCACCAGTGACTCGGTCAGAGTCATCATAAGGTTGCAGGCACGCCTCCCCGTATGTGAGAGGGTGTCAAAAAGTAATGAGGGTCTAAAGTGTTACCGTGGGTAGAATATAACCTCATATTAGAGTAAAAAACATCATAAATTTTATACAATATCCATAAAATGATCATATTATAAAAAACCAAAAAAAAAAGAATCAGAATTATACATCCCAACAAATTTTTCATCGAGTCAATTACATATACAAATAAACAAGGAATAAAAAAAATTACAAGAAGACCATAACGTCCCTCGATCTGGCACTCTATCATGTGGTAAAAAAGGGTTGGTTACGAGACCTCAAGCGTGTCTCCCCATACGCCAGAGGATGTTGACTAGTAGCAAGGGTGTGATATGTATAGTGGAGAGATGATACCCTCTGGTATGAAGTTTCATAATAGTGAAAATAATCCATATAACAAAATCAATCAGAGTAATAGACATAGCGGGAATCAAATAACTGAATTGGGAAAATAAAGGAGAAACCAACATACCAAAAATGAGGAATCATGTAATAACAAAATGATATGTATCTAAATGTCAAATTGAAAACATTACAAATAAAAGAGTGATCTAACACAAAATAAACCTAAATGACTTCATTCTCGAACCCCATGTCTGACCCATTTCCTAACTCCAACCCATCAAGTGAGCAACAAGTCAACAACAAGATCCTTTGCCCTTGTTCAAACCTGCATCCATGAAATCTCACTTCTACAAAACTAGGTTTATCCAACGCTAGAGATTTAATAGCGCTAGCTAAAAGTGCCGTTAAAGACTCTCTTTGTCAACGCTAGAAAAAGCGCTGTTAAAGGGGGTTGTTTATTAGCACTTGTAAAAAAGTGCTAATAAATCCTTCCCTTTATTGGCACTAGAAAAAAATCACTGATAAAGGGTGAGCTTTATCAGCGTTAAAAAAAGTGCTCATAAAGGCCACCCTTTATCACCGCTTTTTTAGCACTGATAGAGTATATTTCATAAAAAAAATTTCATTAAAAATAATATATTAATATATAAATATATTTATATTGATATAAATATAATATATATTTTTTAAATATGTTTTAGATAAGGCTAAATATGCATTTACACTTAATATATAAGATATTTAGTGAAAATTGATTATAAAATAATTAAAAATATTATTAATTAATAATTTACTAATTATTATCGATTAATAGTCATTTAATAAAATTTGGATGACATAAAAATTAAATGAATTAATGAATGATCTAAGATATGTTAAAAACGTGACTTGAACTTCAAACGACTATAACTTTTGATCCGGGTCTCCGTTTGGGTTCTACCACATATCAAATCGAAGCCTGAGGCAAGCTCTATACCCTAATAATTTGAGGAAACCCATGGTCACATTTTTTTAGGCCAAAAAGGCCCAGGAGGCCTCCAAAATTGAGTTTTTAGTTGGGGTATTTAAATTTTTTAACATTCAATGGGATTTCATCCTTGTTTAAGAGGGTATTAGTCTTTTTTTGATGGGGACTGAATTTATTCTCAGGAATTACACTCATATTGATATTATGGTTTTTAAGTTTTATCATTTTTTATAATGCAGTTTCATTTATAATTAAATAAATGCGTATTTTCTTATATTTAGTTATAATAAATCACTTTTATAAATACATATAATAACATATTTATGCAGAAATGTATTTTTAAATATATAAACTATATATTTATTATTAATATTATTTAAAGTAAAAAATTACTCATTTTATTTACCGTTTAAAATGCACTAATATGTATATATATACCTATACAAGTAATATTTATATATAAACATGTTTGTATCAATAAAAAAATATATATGTATATGTATATTCTAATATATGTAAATTAATACATATTCTAAAAATATATTTAAAACAAAATCTAACAATTTTTTACATTATACAAATATATATAATGTTTATATATACATGTATGTGTGTATTATTAAATAGATATGTATTTATATTATATTATAGTAAATGTGAATGGATATAATATATAATATATTTAAATAAATATAAATATGTATATATATACCACACACACATATATTTTATAGACATTTAAAAATAATTATATAAATATATGAATAAAAAATATATATGTATATATATATATATAAATAGAAATATCATTAAACAAACAACAAAACAATATGATGTAGTGGTAAAGGTGTTTCATCTTCAAAGGAGAGGTGCATGGTTCGAATCCAGGCGTGCACATGAGACTGAAAATTCACAAAGCACTGTTAAAGGGGTGGTAGGTGAAAAGTGTTGATAAAGGGAGGATAAAGCATTATTAAAGGGGTAGTGGAAGTGCTGATAAAGGGGTCGGGCTCATAGAGGTCCGATTAAAAAATATAATTTTACCCCCTTTAACAGTGCTTTTTGTGAGCGCTGTTAAAGTTTGCCCTTTAATATCGCTTGTGTAGACAGCGCTTTATAAGCGCTATTAAAGACCCATTACTAGCGCTGTTAAATGTTAGGTCGGATAGGGTAATGACATATGGTCTAGAGGGGGGTGAATAGACCAAATTAAAAAAATTAATCAAATAAATTGATTAATTAAATCAATTATCAAAGTTAATTATAAAGGTTAATTAGCAGCGGGAAAAAATTAAATAACATAATGATGATTTTTATAGTAATTCGGTTCAAAGTGGGTCTACTCTATTCTTATATCTCTTTACTCAGTGAGAAATACGTGTGCACTAATATGATTTTTATGGGGGAATCATAACTCAATTACAAAATCATTTTCTAGTGGAGAGATAACCATGACAATGATTTTTGTATGGGGAGTCACAACCCTTACAACCTGACTTTAGACAGTGGGAGTCACAACTCGAATATTCCTGACTTTAGATACGAGGAATCACAACCCTTAGATCTTGACTTTAGAATCCGGGAGTCACAACTCGAGGAAGAGAAGAAGAAATAATGTTTTTGTGTGTAAAATCATAAAAAAAATAAAGTGCATGTGAGAGATGAGAAATAGTGTTACAAACTCAAAACTAGGTGAAGGAGATGATAAATAATGAAAGTAAAAGTACTGGTTCTTGAGCATTGGATTGGCACGTCTTGTCAAGGTGGTAGAATTCGAAGAAGAAGAAATTCAGCCCTTAAGAGGATGTCCAGGTGATGAAATAGGTATCATTAAATTCTGATAACTACAACATAAGTTATAATTAAAATACAGAGAGGTTTTAAAAATAGTTTTTCACATAAAATAATAAAAGGGTTTTGGATATTTAAAAACATAAAATAACATGTAATCAAACAAAATAGAAATACATGCATGCACATGCACAAACAATCTCCTCCTTTTTGTTTGATTACAAAACCAAAACATTTAAAACCAATTTTATTCCCCTTTTTGTAAATAAACAAAAAGAGAAAAACAAAAAACTCCCTCTAGACAAATTCAATAATTAAATAATTAAATTTCCAACATTCCAAGTTCAAATTTAATCTTTTCAAACTGAACAGAGTCTAAAGGCTTAGTAAATATGTATGCTAGCTGATTTTCAGTAGAGTTAAATTCTAAAACAATATCACCATTATTCACATGATCTCTAATAAAATGAAATCTAAGATCAATATGCTTTGTTCTAGAATGCTGTAAGGGGTTTTTAGAAATTGAAATTGCAGAAGTGTAATCACAATAAATAGACAATTTTTCAAGATAAATATCAAAATCACATAAAGTTTGCTTAATCCATAAACTTTGAGCACAACTACAGGCAGAAGAGATATACTCAGTTTCTACAATAGATAGAGAAACAAATAGTTGCTTCTTAGAAGACCAAGAAATTAAAAAAATTCCCATAAAATGACACATACCTAGTGTTCTTTTTTGGTCAATTCTACAACCTCCAAAATTAGAGTCAGAATAAGATACTAAATCAAAACAGTTATATTTCGGATAAAATAAACTATAATTAATAGTTTCTTTAACATATCTAATCATTCTTTTACAGATTTAATATGACTCTCTTTAAGGTAAGCTTGAATTCTAGTACATAAATAAACACTAAACATGATGTCGGGTCTAGATGTAGTTAAATATAGCAAGTTACCTATCATTCCTCTATAAACTTTAATATCAACAAATTTACCAAATGCACCAACATCTAATTTACAATTAGTGCCCATAAGAGTTTTCATAGATTTAGATGAATTGAGACTAAGTCGTTTAACCAACTCTTTAGCATACTTAGATCAATTAAGAAAAATTTCATCTTTTCTTTGAGAAATTTTATGTCGAAGAAAGAACATTAATTTTCTCATTAAACTTATGTCAAACTCGGAAGACGTCAAAGTAAAAAAATCATTACAAATCATTTCACTAGATAAGTTGAAAACTATATCATCAACATAGATTTGTACAATTAAAATATTATCATGTGTTCTTTTAATAAAAATTATAGGATCAACATCGCTTTTCTTGAAACCATTATTTAATAAAAACAAAGAAATCCTTTCATACCAAGCACGAGGTGCTTGTTTAAGACCATACAAAGCTTTAGATAATTTAAAAACATCATTAGAAAATTTTTTATTTTCAAAACCAGAGGGTTGAGAAACATAAACTTCTTTAGTTATAAAAACATTTAAGAAAGATCTTTTTACATCTATTTGATATAATTTAAAACATTGAAAACAAGAAAAATCTAATAAAATTATAATAGCCTCTAACCTGACAACAGGTGAAAATGAATCTTCAAAGTGTATGCCTTCTTCTTGAGAGTAACCTTGAGTAACAAGTCTGGCTTTGTTTTTGACAATCTGTCCAGATTCATCCAACTTGTTTCTAAATATCCATTTAGTTTCAATTACCTTCTTATCCTCAAGAAATTCTACTATTGACCAAACATTATTTCTAACAAATTTATTAATCTCATATTTCATAGCAACAATCCAATTAGAATCATTTAAATCATCATTAATATTATTAAGAACAAAATCAGAAATAAAAGCGGAATTGACACAAAATTTTAAAACATAATTTTTAGTTTTAACACCAAAATCAACATTGCCAATTACTTTTTCAACATGTTTATCTTTATGAATCTTCCGCGATCTTGGATCAAGTCGAGAAGGAGTATGCTCCCACTCAAATGATTCATCCTTATCCTAAGGTTTTTCTTCACCAAAATTAAAATCTCTAAACTCATAATCAAACATATTAGAATTAGAATTTAATTTAACATTATTTTCATCAAACATAACATGAACAGATTCTTCAATAACCATAGTTCTTTTATTATAAACTCGATAAGATTTTCTATTATTATATTATCCAATAAAAATACCTTCATCGCTTTTAGCATCAAATTTATCCAAATTATCCTTTGAATTTAAAATTAAAACTTTATAACCAAAAACTCTAAAATAACCAACTTTAGGCTTTTTATTTTAAAATAATTCATAAGGAGTTTTCTTTAATAAAGGTCTAATAAGAAATCTATTTGAAATATAACAAGCATCAAAAATGGTCTCAGCCTAAAAATATTTAGGCAAATTATATTCACTTAATATAGTTCAAGCCATTTTAATAAGAGTTTTATTTTTCTATTCTACAACACCATTTTGTTGTGGTGTTTTAGGAGCAGAAAAATTATGAAAATAACCATTCTTTTCACAAAATTTTTCAAAATCTAAATTATGAAATTCAGCTCCTTTATCGCTATGAATAGAAACAATCATACAACCTTTTTCATTTTGAACTAAATTAAAAAAAGTAGTAAACCTATATAAAGTATCATTTTTACGAGCAGGAAAATATACCCGTGTAAATCTACTATAATCATCAACAATAAATAAAATATATTTCTTTCCACCAAGGCTATAAATTTTAGTAGGACCAAATAAATCAATATATACTAACTGTAAAGATCTATTAGTACTTATCTGATTTGTAACACCCCAAGATTTCATAGTACGTTATCTCTTCAAAGTAATTCAATAACTTGCGCAACATGCAACACCGAGTTCGAGCGCACCACAACTTACCAAACTAGCCGTTCAAAAAGAGGTTATGAATAGTATTAACTGCATTTTGAATTTTATATACACCATATAATTTTAACATCCATATTATGTGTTTTTAGACATAATATAAGAACAAATTCAATTTTTCAGATAAAAGAAGTGTTTTTCAAAAAAATGTAATTTTACCGCCTTTTAATGACGAACCCTTTTTAAATCTAGTTTTTGTCACTTTTATATGTTCTATTTGAAAAAATAAAATTCTTCTTTAGAATTGGGACATCAAAATTTACTTTGGGTAACTTTTTATTATTTTTCTGACAAAGTTCATTTTTTTAATGAATAGTGAAAAATACCGCATTTTAATTCAAAGTTGTCTTTTCATCTAATTTAATTATATAGTTATATTGTTCTTTTAATTGGTTTTAAAGTATAATTAGATTATATTATTATCATTTAATACAATGTAGGTCATTATAAGTAATTTCACATTTAAATTTGACATAAACACATGTCAATCTTTTGATAGTTTTTACTTTCTAAAAAACCCGCTTTTTGGTTTTGACAACAGAAATTAATTTTAAATTAATTAATGCAACTTATATGTTTTGAATTTGATAAAATAGACTTCATTTTTGGATTCGGAATATCAAAATTAGCTTAGGGTGAAGTTTTGGTATTTTTCTGAAAACTTTCAATTTTTGATGAATAGTAAAAACACTGCCTTATTGTTTAAAATCAACTTTTTATTTAAATAATTAATTATATTATTTAAATTTATTTTAGATCAAAATAGATACATAATACCTATATATGTTCAATGTAATTCATTGAAGTCATTTTATAATAATATATATATATATATATATATATATAATTTTATTTAACTTTTTACCGTCTTTTACCCCATTCTGAAAGCATTTGCAAATTTTCTTAAAACATAATTTTACCACTTCTGTGAGTTGAATTTCGAAAATTCGAGAGACACGGTTGATATCAGTAAGTAAAATGTGGTTCAATAAGATGAAAATAAATTTTGGTGAATAGTAACTTTTGATTTTTATTTACCACGGTTAAAAGTAAATAGGGTAATTAAAGGTAAAAAATGATATTGTTATTACCCTAACACATGTACTAATTCTATTGGATAAGTTTATTTCGACCAAAAACAACCTTAGGAATAAAATATGATCCTTTAGGTCCACTTGAATTAGATTAAGACATTTATTATTATTTAATTTAAAGAACAGTTAAAAGTGTTAAATTCAAGTTTTCATAACTAAAACATTTTTAATATAGGGTTAAACATAAGATAAATTTGATTATAAATATTCATTAGAAAGCAAAAAATATTTTCTACATAATGTTATTTTATTTATAATTTTTAGACATTAAATAATTAAATTTATTTATGACACAATGATGATGCAGTAATTACCTTATTAATGAAAGATTAAAATAATTTATATTATAAATATCAAAATAAATGTAAATTGATACTTTTGATGCATTCTACTAATTTTCTAGGTTAATATGACATGTTAGGGTTGATTAGATAAATTTTTTTCGAAGTGATAAGGTTGTTATGACTTTCACAAAAACTAAATACTAAATAGTGTAAAAATTGACATAAATGAGTTTTCCTAAAACAAATATTATATTATTAAATGATATAATATACCTAAAAAATCTAAGTTTCGGCCAAAGGACTTATATAATGATAAATATTTCATTAATGAACCACTTGGGGTTCGCTTGACATTTTATAGTAAGTTTATTAACCATTTATTATAATAATATAAGAGGACAAGGTAAAAGTTAAACTATTTATCTAAGAGTTAAATCTAAAAGATAGGGTTAATGTGGTGATCTAAACCTGTCTAAAACCTATTGGTTGAGAGGATTTCGACCCATCCCCACCTTAGCCTCAAAATAAATCATTTTGGAGCTACTAGAAACCCAAAATGATTTTATTATAAAATAATATTTCAATCTTTTCTTGAGGTGCCTCTCACCTCTCTTATAAAAGGGCACTTCCCCTTCTCTTAATTTCACACCTCCAAATCCATTTGGATTGGCCAACCCCTGACCAAATATCCTCCCAATTTCCCTCACTTCAACCTAGAGTCCTTACTTTGATCAGGAAGCCAACCTAAGGAGCCCTTTTGATCAACTCAAAAGAAAACACCCAAAGAAGAGGTAATAATTTCACCACCCTCTTTTAAGTTCTTTTCTTCTTCTACTTCCTCTTTCTTTGTTGTTTCTATACCAAAATAATAACTCCAGTACCTTCTACATATTGTGATGTTATTATAAATATGGTACAACCATATTCGTTATTCTATCCATCCTATAAATGACAAAGTCACCATACGTGCATACGTACAACTTATCGTCTCCACGTCGTGGTGTAGTTTGTTGTTCAAACACTTGATTATTTGGATGGGTATAATAATGAGTATAACTGATTTAAATAATAAATATAACATGTTGATGATTCTTTATATATGATATACCATCCAATTATATACGATTTCACCATCAAAAGAATGATATTGTCGCTCGTGCGTACGTACGGCTTACCGTCTCCACGACGTGATGACATGTCATTCCTCACCGTAACCATTCAAGGATAATTTTCATTTAATGATTAAAAATAATGTTTAAAGACTTGATATCATTCTGGATATGAATAAGATACATTCTATCCACAATAAACATGACTTACGTAACAAAGCATATAAAGGAAAACGAATCAGTTAACACCAGAAACGATGATACTATTGAAATATTATTAACAAAGCAATATTAGAGGGTCATATATGATATCATATTAATGTATATGGTTCTCATATAATTTAATAACAATGATTTCACCATTATACAGGAGGTTAACCTACCCTCAACCAAGGAAAAGTACAAGGTAAGGGTTAATTTTACAATCTTTTTATTATCTGAGGTTGTTAATACATAAGTATATACTGGAACCTCTTTATCATCCACATCCGTGTTTTTTAAAAATGTATTTCAAAACATTTTTACTATTTAGTAGACTATGGGTTAAAGTCATATATACCCTTGTTTTACTTTTTATAAAATTGTTTTAAATGAATCTTTCTGTCGTTTTCCAAACAAGGTACTTTATGACATTTTCGACAAATTAAGGAAAGAATGTTTTTTAAGTTATACGGAGGGTATGACTATTTTCCGCTATTATAACACCTTCAAAGATTCCCTTACAATCTTATAAGAATATTTTCAAAATAGATGTTTTCTTCTATAATTATGTAACTTTTAAATGATTTCAAAATAGAAAGAGATGTTTCTCTCAAATAGTTTTGATTTCATCTATGTCAACATCCTTTGATGGATTTTACACTTCTTTGAAGTTGATTTACTATGATAAAAATATTCCATATTATATTGAAGGTTTTGTGATATGTTTGACTATGGATGCGTTATTTTTATATTATTCATGGTTTATGGTTAAAGTATTAACATTTCATATGCTAGTTTTAATACGAATGTTTATGTTATGTTTAAACCTTTTCATATGATGAATGCATTGGACTCAGTAAGTGACCAGTGCAGTCCGTTATCGCTCCTCGATGCATCGGTAGGTCTCATTAGACAAACTAGTGTCTTGGTACAAGGCCTTGACAAAATCTTATTTGTAGTCTTAGCACGAGGCCTTGACTATGTGGTTATGAAGTCTGGCATTATGCATTCCATCATTATGAAATTGGTTATTTGATATTACATGTGATTATTCAACTAGTATAATATCCATGTGAATAAGTAAATGACATTATTTGATTTATATTTTCCATATTAGACAGATGTTTAAGTTTAAAAGGCTTGTGTTTTACTCTTATACATTGCCTTAAATGTTCATGCTTATTTATGAAAGTTTCCATTATATTGTTATCCTTACTGAGCATCTGAGCTCACCTCTTTCTATGTTTTATTTTTCCCAGGATGCGAAAAAATATATTATGACTGACCTACATGGATAATATAAGGGATATGAATGTGGCCAATGGAGACAATGTTGTTGTTGTTTTTCATTTTGTAATATAATGTAAAACTTATGAATGTATCTAGTACTTCCAAGGCTACTAAACTGACTGGTCTTTCGAGATTTGATCCCTTGTGATCATGCCAATGTTATGTAATAATGCACCAACTCGGGGTAACTGGGGTCGGGGCGTTACAGTTGGTATTAGAGGAAATTTAGTACAAACCTTGAAACTAGATTTAGATAAACTTTGATTAGGGCACATTACCCTAAGATAGACTTTCAGAATTACTATAGAATAACTTCTTAGAATTCTGGTAATGTAGATATTTTGTGAGTTTTCCAAGCAATACATCCTCGTTTGGATACGAGTAGGTAGAGGCGGTTCTGGCACAGATGTACCTAGGGGTAAAACCCGAAAACATCACTTTGAGCTAGACTCGAATGTGAACTAGTGCATGACAATGGGCCTTGCTGCACTCTTGGTTACAACACTCCCGAGGGATATGCTTAGGATAATTCACATTTTCTTTACAACCCATTATGAAGGATTTATGAGTATATACCTCCTCAAAGAAAACATTTTTTTATTTTTTATAATTATAGATTATATGAAAAATCTTTTCAATTTACGTTAGGCATTTTACAAGCTTGGAATTATGCATTGTGATTCATAAACTAACCTAGTGTATGTCATTGTTTAGAAATGACGCCCAGTAGAAGGAATGAGAACTCCATCAATATGCATGATCCAAAAAGTAAGAAGGATCATATCTTTCATGGTATTAAGCCAATATTTAGAAGGGAAATAGTCTCCCGTGTATTCTTATAATATAAAAAAAATAGCATCATGTGTTAATAAGATAAGTAAATAATTATCTTAGTCATATGGTTTTGAAGGGAAGCAAGAGAAGAAGAGGATGGTAGAGAGAAAGATGGATAAAGGGAAGAAGGGAAAGAAGGATTTTCCCATATGTTATAACTGTTGAAAGAATCACCATATGAAGTGTTTGATAGGAATGAGAGTTTGTTATAAGTGTGGAGAAAAAGGACATCAAGTTCGTGATTGCATGGGTAAGAAAAAGGTTTCAAATGTACAATGCTTCTTCTGCAAGGAGTTGGGTCACTACACGAATCAATGTCCCAATTATCAGAGTATTCTCAAATGATGCTATTGGATAATAATCAAGTTATGATACTACCACATATGAAGAGGAATGACTAGTGTTCTTATGTTGTTATTAAAGAATTATGTCATTTCATTGTTGTATCGATGATGTACCAGTTATATTAATTATGGAAATAAATAAGGATCGTACTTCAGTACTATTTAATTGAGGATTTGAGATTATATGGTATTGTGAAAAGTGACTCAATAGCAAGTTAAACTTTTTGGAAAATATATGATTGAATGAAAGATAAACCTTAATATGGTCCTGATACTGAGGTAGTGATTTTGGAATAAGAGATGGTTAATCTGGATAAATTATATTGGATATTCTTGAATACCTTGGAACTGATTAATGATTTGTTTATTTCATCATTGTTGGAGTATTCAAAAATTTTGGATATAAGGAATATATCTAGTATTCTATAAGGAATAAGGGAGAATGAATGTAATCAATAAGGTTTTATGGCAATTCAGGGTGTTACCATGTTTTAAAAGAATACATGATGAAGGTATTCACATGTTATTATATGGAAAAAAAAGATCTTCATTATGTTTACCTTATAAATTTTGGACTGTGAGTTTAGACAGAAGTATTTTGGATAAGTCTAAAGGTTGGAATGGATTAAGTTTGAAATTGGATACTATTTTTAAGGTTAAAGAATTTATTAAGATTATTTTTGGATTGTTATAAAAAGGACAACTCGGAGGTCGAGTGACAATCAGTCGCCTCCGATAAGGCCACGAGACTTGAACCCGCAATCGAAGGGCGATAGGGGTGCATCACCTACCACTGGCCTATGTGATGTCCTAGATTGTATAATGTAGTTTTTTTAAAAGGTCTGATAGATGAATTATAAATTCATTTTCTTAGCCTTATATGATTAGGATGAATAGAATATTTTTAAGTTCTATTATCTTTTAGAGTGAAAGATGAGTTTGTGATACAAATTAGTTAAAGTATGTAACTCTACTTGTCAAGTATATATATTTTTTCTCTTATTCTATGAAAAAATTAATCCTTAAACTTTAGGGAAGGGATATTAAATCCAAAAATGTGTTATCCTAATACCTTATGTTTTGTTGATTCGATAATATTTTAAATCATCATAGATTGATGGCTTTGAGGCCCTCGATTTTACACTTGTTTGTGATTGATGAATTCAATCACTCCCTGTAAATATTTACATTTTCCCTATAATTATGTGTCTATAATTTCCACCAATGTTCTTCTATTCGAAACCCTAATTTGGTGGTGACTTTTTCATTTCCCTTTCCCTCTTATTAAGACTACATTTTATTAACTCTATTTCCAATGTGGGTTTTCCACAAAGGTATTTTCTATTTTAAACCTTTTATTTTCAAAGAAACAATTTCAAATTTTGAGGATGCAATTTATTGAAGGAGGGGAGAATGTAACACCCCAAGATTTCATAGTACGTTATCTCTTCAAAGTAATTCAATAACTTGCGCAACACGCGACATCGAGTTTGAGTGCACCACAACTTACCAAACTAGTCGTTCAAAAAGTAGTTATGAATAGTATTAAATGTATTTTGAATTTTATATACACCATATAATTTTAACATCCATATTATGTGTTTTTAGACATAATATAAGAACAAATTCAATTTTCCAGATAAAAGAAGTGTTTTTCAAAAAAAAAGTAATTTTACCGCCTTTTAATGGAGAACCCTTTTTAAATCTAGTTTTTGTCACTTTTATATGTTCTATTTGACAAAATAAAATTCTTCTTTAGAATTGGGACATCAAAATTTACTTTGGGTAACTTTTTGGTATTTTTCTGACAAAGTTCATTTTTTTAATTAATAGTGAAAAATACCGCATTTTAATTCAAAGCTGCCTTTTCATCTAATTTAATTATATAGTTAGATTGTTCTTTTAATTGGGTTTAAAGTATAATTAGATTATATTATTATCATTTAATACAATTTAGGTCATTATAAGTAATTTCACATTTAAATTTGACATAAACACATGTCAATCTTTTGATAGTTTTTACTTTTTAAAAAACCCATTTTTTGGTTTTGACAATGGAAATTAATTGTAAATTAATTAATGAAACTTTTATGTTTTGAATTTGATAAAATAGACTTCATTTTTAGATTCGGAATATCAAAATTAGCTTAGAGTGAATTTTTTGTATTTTTCTGAAAACTTTCAATTTTTAATAAATAGTGAAAAACACTGCGTTAGTGTTTAAAATCGAATTTTTATTTAAATAATTAAATATTTTATTTAAATTTATTTTAGGTCAAAATAGATACATAATACCTATATATGTTCAGTGTAATTCATTGGAGTCATTTTATAATAATATTAGATATATAAATTTTATTGAACTTTTTACCGTCCTTTACCCACCTTCAAGTAGTAGTTGCAAAATTGCTTAAAACTTAATTTTATCACTTCTGTGGGTTGAATTTCAAAAATCTGAGAGACACGGTTGATATCAGTAAGTAAAATGTGGTTCAATAAGATGAAAATAAATTTTGGTGAATAGTAACTTCTGACTTTTATTTGCCACGGTTAAAAGTAAATAGGGTAATTGAAGATAAAAATGATATTATTATTACCCTAACATATGTCCTAATTCTATTGGATAAGTGTATTTCGACCAAAAACAACCTTCAGAATAAAATATGATCCTTTAGGTCCACTTGGATTAGATTATGACATTTATTATTATTTAATTTAAAGAAGAGTTAAAAGTGTTAAATTCAAGTTTTCATAACTAAAATATTTTTAATAGAGTTAAACATAAGATAAATTCAACTATAAATATTAATTAGAAATCTAAGAAGATTTCCTACATAATGGTATTTTATTTATAATTTTTAGACATTAAATAATTAAATTTATTTATGACACAATGATGATGCAGTAATTACCTTATTAATGAAAGATTAAAATAATTAATATTATAAATATCAAAATAAATGTAAATTGATACTTTTGAAGCATTCCACTAATTTTCTAGGTTAATATGACATGTTAGGGTTGATTAGATATTTTTTTTTGAAGTGATAAGGTTGTTATGACTTTCACAAAAACCAAATACTAAATAGTGTCAAAATTGACATAAATGAGTTTTTTTAAAACAAATATTATATTATTAAATGATATAATATACCTAAAAATCTAAGGTTCAGCCAAAGGACTTATATAATGATAAATATTTCATTAATGAACCACTTGGGGTTCACTTGACATTTTATAGTAAGTTTATCAACCATTTATTATAATAATACAAGAGGACATGGTAAAAGTTAAACTATTTAACTAAGAGTTAAATCTAAAATATAGGGTTAATATGGTGACCAAAACTTGTCTAAAACCTATTGGTTGAGAGGCTTTCGACCCATCCCCACCTTATCCTCGAAATAATTTTTTTTGGAGCCATTAGAAATGGAAAATGATTTTATTATAAAATAATATTTCAATCTTTTCCTAAGGTGCCCCTCACCTCTCTTATAAAAGGGAACTTCCCTTTATCTTAATTTCACACCTCCAAAGTCATTTGGCTCTGCCAACCCCTGCCCAAATTTACTCCCAACTTCCCTCACTTCAACCTAGAGTCCTTACTTTGATCAGAAAGCCAACCTAAGGATCCCTTTTGATCAACTCAAAAGGAAACACCTGAAAAAAAGAGGTAATAATTTCACCACCCACTTTCAAGTTCTTTTCTTCTTCCACTTCTTCTTTCTTTGTTGTTTCCATACCAAAATAATAAATCCAGCACCTTCTACATACTGTGATTTTATTATAAATATGGTACAATCATATTCGTTATTCTATCCATCCTGTAAATGACAAAGTCACCATACATGCGTATGTATGGCTTACCGTCTCCACGTCGTGGTGTAGTTTGTTGTTCCAACACTTCATTATTTGTATGAGTATAATAATTAGTATAACTGATGTAAATAATAAATATAACATGTTGATGATTCTGCATATATGATATACCATCCAATTATATACGATTTCACCATTAAAAGAATGATATTGTCACTCGTGCGTACGTACGGCTTACCGTCTCCACGACGCGATGAGATGTCATTCCTCATCGTAACCATTCAAGACTAATTTTCATTTGATGATTAAAAATCATATTTAAAGAATTGATATCATTCTGGATATGAATAAGATACATCCTATCCATAACAAACATGACTTACATAACAAAGCATATAAAGGAAAATTAATTAGTTAACACCCGAAATGATGATACTACTGAAATATTATTAACAAAGCAATATTATAGGGTCATATATGATATCATATTAATGTATATGGTTCTTTTATAATTTAATAACAATGATTTCACCATTATACATGAATTTAACCTATCCTCAGACAAGGAAAAGTACATGGTAATGGTTAATTTTACAATCTCTTTATTATCCGAGGTTGTTAATACGTAAGTATCAACTGTGACCTCTTTATAATCCACATCCGTATTTCTTAAAAAAGTATTTCAAAACATTTTTTTTATTTATTAGACTATGGGTTAAATTCATTTATACCCTTGTTTGACTTTTTATAAAATGGTTTTAAAGGAATCTTTCCGTTGTTTTCCAAACAAGGTACTTTATGACCTTTTCGACAAATTAAGGTAAGAATGTTTTTTTAAGTTATACGGTGGGTACAATTATTTTCCTCCATTATAACATCTTCGAAGTTTCCCTTACAATCTTATAAGATTTTTTTTTGAAAATAAATGTTTTCTTCTATAATTATGAGAATTTTAAATAATTTCAAAATAGAAAGAGATGTTTCTCTCAAATAGTTTTGATTTCATCTATGTCAACATCCTTTGATGGATTTTACACTTGTTTGAAGTTGATTTACTATGATAAAAATCATCCATATTGTATTGAAGGTTTTGTGATATGTTTGACTGTGGATGTGTTATTTTTATACCATTAATGGTTTATGGTTAAAGTATTAACATTTCGTATTCTATTTTTAATACGAATGTTTATGTTATGTTTAAACCTTTTTATATGAAGAATGCATTGGACTTAGTAAGTGATGGGTGTAGCCCACTATAGATCCTCGATGCATCGGTAGGTCTCATGAGACAAACTAGTGTCTTGGCACAAGGCCTTGAAAAAATATTATTTGTAGTCTTAGCACGAGGCCTTAACTATGTGGTTATGAAGTCTGGCATCATGCATTCCATCATTATGAAATTGGTTATTTGATATTACATGTGATTATTCGACTAATAGAATATCCATGTGAATAAGTAAATGACATTATTTGATTTATATTTTCCATATTATGCAGAAGTTTAAGTTTAAAAGGCTTGTGTTTTAGTCTTATACATTGCCTTAAATGTTTATGCTTATTTACGAAAGTTTCCACGATATTGTTATCCTTACTGAGCATCTGAGATTACCCCTTTATATGTTTTATTTTTCCCATGATGCAAAGAAGTATATTATGAATGACCTGTAGGGATAGTCTAAGGTTTATTAATGTGGCCAATGGAGACAATGTTGTTGTTGTTTTTCATTTTATAATGTAATGTAAAACTTATGAATGTTTCTAGTACTTTCATGGCTATTAAATTGATCGGTCTTTTGGGATTTGATCCCTTGTGATCATGTCAATGTTATGTAATAATGCACCAACTCTGGGTAACGGGGGTCGAGGTGTTACAGTTGGAATCAGAGGAAGTTTAGTACAAACGTCGAAAACTAGAATTAGATAAACTCTGATTAGAGCACATTATCCTAAGATAGAATTTGAGGATTAATATAGAAGAACTTCCTAGAATTTTGGTAATGTAGATATTTTATGAGTTTTCTGAGCAATACATCTATGTCTAGATACGAGCTGGTAAATGTGGCTCTGGCACAGATGTACCTAGAGGTAAAACCTGAAAACATTGCTTTGAGTTAGACTCGAACGAGAACTGGTGAACAACAATGGGTCTTGCTGCACTCTTGGTTACGACACTCCTGGGGGATATGCTTAGGATAAATCACATTTTCTTTACAAACCATTATGAAGGATTTATGAGTATATACCTCCTCAAATAAAACATTTTTTTTATTTTTTATGATTATAGATTATATGTATAATCTTTTCAATTTACATTAGGCAATTTACAAGTTTTTAATTATGCATTGCGATTCATAAACTAACCTAGTGTATGTCATTGTTTAGAAATGACGCCCAGTAGAAGGAATGAGAACTCCATCAATATGCATGATCCAAAGAGTAAGAAGGATCATATATTTCATGGTATTAAGCCAATATTTAGAAGGGAAATAGTCTCCCACGCATTCTCATGATATAAAGAAATAGTATCATGTGTTAATAATATAAGTAAAGAATTATTTTAGTCATATGGCTTTGAAGGGATGCCAGAGAAGAAGAGGATGGTAGAGAGAAAGATGGATAAAGAGAAGAAGGGAAAGAAGGATTTTCCTATATGTTATAACTGTGGAAAGAATCACCCTATGAATTGCTTGATAGGAATGAGAGTTTGTTATAAGTGTGGAAAAAAGGACACCAAGTTCGTGATTACAAGGGTAAGAAAAAAGTTTCAAATGTACAATGCTTCCTCTGCAAGGAGTTGAGTCACTACGCGAATCAATGTCCCAATTATCAGAGTATTCCAAAATGATGCTATTGGTTAATAATCAAGTTATGAGACTACCACATATGAAGATGAATGACTAGTATTTTTATGTTGTTATTAAAGAATTATGTCATTTCAGTGTTGTATCGATGATGTACCAGTTATATGAATTATGGAAATAAATAAGGATTGTTCTGCAGTACTATTTCATTGAGGATTTGAGATTATATGGTACTATGAAAAGTGACTCAACAACAAGTTAAACTTTTTGGAAAATATATGGTTGAAGGAAAGATAAACCTTAATATGGTCCTGATACTGAGGTAGTGATTTTGGAATAAGAGATGGTTGATTTGGATAAATTATATTGGATATTCTTGAATACCTTGGAACTGATTAATGGTTTTTTTTATTTCATCATTGTTGGAGTATTCAAATTTTTTGGATATAAGGATTATATATAGTATTCTATAAGTAATAAGGGAGAATGAATGTAATCAATAAGGTTTTATGGTAATTGAGGGTGTTACTATGTTTTAAAAGAATACATGATGAAGGTATTCACATGTTATTACGTAGAAAAAAAAAGATCTTCATTGTGTTTACTTTCCTTATAAATTTTGGACTGTGAGTTTAGACAGAAGTATTTGGATAAATCTAAAGGTTGGAATGGATTAAGTTTGAAATTGGATATTATTTTTAAGGGTAAATCATTTATTAAGATTATTTTTGTATTGTTATAAAAAGGATAACCCGGAGGTCAGGCGACAACCAATCGTGTCCGGCAAGGCCGCAAGACTTAAACCCGTAATCGAAGGGCGATAGGGGTGCATCACCTACCACTGACCTACGTGATGTCCTGGATTGTATAATGTAGTTTTTTTAAAAGGTCTGATAGATGAATTATAAATTCATTTTTTTGAACCCTATATGATTAGGATAAATAGAATATTTTTAAGTTCTATTATCTTTTAGAGTGAAAGATTAGTTTGTGGTATAAATTAGTTAAAGGATGTAACTCTACTTGTCAAGTATATATTTTTTCTCTTATTCTGTGAATAAATAAATCCTTAAACTTTAGGTAAGGGATCTTAAAACCAAAAATGTGTTATCCTAATACCTTATGTTTTGTTGAATCGATGATATTTTAAATCATCATAGATTGATGGCTTTGAGGCCCTCAATTTTACACTAGTTTGTGATTAATGACCTTAATCACTCCCTATAAATATTTACGTTTTTTCTCCAATTATGTGTCTATAATTTCCACCAATGTTCTCCTATTCGAAACCCTAATTTGGTGGTGACTTTTTCATTTCTCTTTCCCTCTTATTAAGGCTAAATTTTATTAATCCTATTTTCGATGTGGGTTTTCCACAAAGGTATTTTCATTTTAAACCTTTTATTTTCGAAGAACAATTTCAAATTTCGAGGACGCAATTTATTGAAAGAGGGGAGAATGTAACACCCTGAGATTTCATAGTACATTATCTCTTTAAAGTAATTCAATAACTTGCGTAACACGTAACGCCGAGTTCGAGCGCACCACAACTTACCAAACTAACCGTTCAAAAAGCGGTTATGAATAGTATTAACTACATTTTGAATTTTATATACACCATATAATCTTAACATCCATATTATGTGTTTTAGACATAATATAAGAACAAATTCAATTTTTTAGATAAAAGAAGTGTTTTTCAAAAAAATGTAATTTTACCACCTTTTAATGACGAACCCTTTTTAAATCAAGTTTTTGTCGCTTTTATATGTTCTATTTGACAAAATAAAATTCTTATTTAGAATTGGGGCATCAAAATTTACTTTGGGTAACTTTTTGGTATTTTTCTGATAAAGTTCATTTTTTTAATGAATAGTGAAAAATATCGCATTTTAATTCAAAGCTACATTTTCATCTAATTTAATTATATAGTTATATTGTTATTTTAATTGGTTTTAAAGTATAATTAGATTATATTATTATCATTTAATACAATTTAGGTCATTATAAGTAATTTCACATTTAGATTTGACATAAATACATGTCAATCTTTTGATAGTTTTTACTTTTTAAAAAACCTATTTTTTGGTTTTGATAATGGGAATTAATTTTAAATTAATTAATGCAACTTCTATGTTTTGAATTTGATAAAATAGACTTCATTTTTGGATTTAGAATATCAAAATTATCTTAGAGTGAATTTTTTTTATTTTTCTGAAAACTTTCAATTTTTTATAAATAGTCAAAAACATTGTGTTATTGTTTAAAAATGACTTTTTATTTAAATAATTAATTATTTTATTTAAATTTATTTTAGGTCAAAATATATACATAATACCTATATATTTTCAATGTAATTCATTGAATTAATTTTATAATAATATTAAATATATAAAATTTTATTGAACTTTTTACCGTCTTTTACCCACCTTCTAAGAGAATTTGCAAATTTGCTTAAAACGTAATTTTACCGCTTTTGTGAGTTGAATTTCGAAAATACGAGAGGCGCGGTTGATATCAGTAAGTAAAATGTGGTTCAATAAGATGAAAATAAATTTTGGTGAATAGTAACTTTTGACTTTTATTTACCACGGTTAAAAGTAAATAGGGTAATTAAAGGTAAAAATGATATTATTATTAACCTAACACATTTCCTAATTCTATTGGATAAGTGTATTTCGAAAAAAAACAACCTTATGAATAAAATATGATCCTTTAGGTCCACTTGGATTATATTAGAACATTTATTATTATTTAATTTAAAAAAGAGTTAAAAGTGTTAAATTCAAATTTTCATAACTAAAACATTTTTAATATTGGGTTAAACATAAGATAAATTCGACTATAAATATTCATTAGAAATATAAAAAGATTTCATATATAATGGTATTTTATTTATAATTTTTAGACATTAAATAATTAAATTTATTTATGACATAATGATGATGCAGTAATTACCTTATTAATGAAAGATTAAAATAATTTATATTATAAATATCAAAATAAATGTAAATTGATACTTTTGATACATTCCACTATTTTTCTAGATTAATATGACACGTTAGGGTTGATTAGATAAATTTTGTTTGAAGTGATAAGGTTGTTATGACTTTCACAAAAACCAAATACTAAATAGTGTCAAAATTGACATAAATGAGTTTTTTTAAAAAAAATATTATATTATTAAATGATATAATATACCTAAAAAATATAAGGTTCAGCCAAAGGAATTATATAATGATAAATATTTCATTAATGAACCACTTGGGGTTCACTTGACATTTTATAGTAAGTTTATTAACCATTTATTATAATAATACAAGAGAACATGGTAAAAGTTAAAGTATTTAACTAAGAGTTAAATTTAAAAGATAGGGTTAATATGGTGACCTAAACCTGTCTAAAACCTATTGGTTGAAAGGATTTCGATCCATCCCCACCTTATCCTCGAAATAAATCTTTTTGGAGCTATTAGAAACCGAAAATGATTTTATTATAAAATAATATTTCAATCTTTTCTTGAGGTGCCTCTCAAATCTCTTATAAAAGGGCACTTACCCTTCTCTTAATTTCACACCTCCAAAGCCATTTTTATTGGCCAAACCCTGTCCAAATATCCTCCCAACTTCCCTTAATTTAACCTAGAGTCCTTACTTTGATCAGAAATCCAACCTAAGGAGCTCTTTTGATCAACTCAAAAGGAAACACTCGAAGAAGAGGTAATAATTTCACCACTCTCTTTCAAGTTCTTTTCTTCTTCCACTTCTTCTTTCTTTGTTGTTTCCATAACAAAATAATAACTCCAGTTCCTTCTACATATTGTGATGTTATTATAAATATGGTACAACCATATTCGTTATTCTATCCATCCTATAAATGTCAAATTCACCATACGTGCATACGTATGACTTACTGTCTCCACATCGTGGTGTAGTTTGTTGTTCAAACACTTCATTATTTGGATGAGTATAATAATGAGTATAACTAATGTAAATAATAAATATAACATGTTTATGATTCTATATATATGATATACCATCCAATTATATATGATTTCACTATCAAAAGAATGATAGTGTTGCTCGTACATACGTACGACTTACCGTCTCCACGACGCGATGAGATGTCATTCTCCATCGTAACCATTCAAGACTAATTTTCATTTTATGATTAAAAAAAATGTTTAAATACTTGATATAATTATGGATATGAATAAGATACATCATATCCATAACAAACATGACTTACATAACAAAGTATATAAAGGAAAACGAATCAGTTAACACCCGAAACGATGATACTACTGAAATATTATTAACAAAGCAATATTAGAGGGTCATATATGATATCATATTAATTTATATGGTTCTTTTATAATTTAATAACAATGATTTCACCATTATACAGGAGGTTAACCTACCCTTGGCCAAGGAAAAGTACAAGGAAAAGTACAAGGTAATGGTTAATTTTACAATCTCTTTATTATCTGAGGTTGTTAATACATAAGTATCTACTGGGACCTCTTTATCATCCACATCCATTTTTCTTAAAAATGTATTTCAAAACATTTTTACTATTTACTAGACTATGGGTTAAAGTCATTTATACCCTTGTTTGAATTTTTATAAAACGGTTTTAAAGGAATCTTTCCGTCGTTTTCCAAAAAGGTATTTTATGGCCTTTTCGACAAATTAAGGTAAGAATGTTTTTTTAAGTTATACGGCGGGTACGACTATTTTCCGCTGTTATAACACTTTCAAAGCTTCCCTTACAATCTTATAATAATATTTTCAAAATGAATGTTTTAATCTATAATTATGTAACTTTTAAATGATTTCAAAATAGAAAGAGATGTTTCTCTTAAATAGTTTTGATTTCATCTATGTCAACATCCTTTGATGGATTTTACACTTGTTTGAAGTTGATTTACTATGATAAAATATTTCATATTGTATTGAAGGTTTTGTGATATGTTTGACTGTGGATGTATTATTTTTATACCATTCATGGTTTATGGTTAAAGTATTAACATTTCATATGCTAGTTTTAATACAAATGTTTATGTTATGTTTAAACCTTTTCATATGAGGAATGCATTGGACTTAGTAAGTAACGGGTGGACCCGCTATAGCTCCTCGATGCATCAGTAGGTCTCATGAGAAAAACTAGTGTCTTGGCACGAGGCTTTGATAAAATTTTATTTATAGTCTTATCACGAGGCCTTGACTATGTGGTTATGGAGTCTGGCATTATGCATTCCATCATTATGAAATTAGTTATTTGATATTACATGTGATTATTCAACTTATAGAATATCCATGTGAATAAGTAAATGGAATTATTTGATTTATATTTGTCATATTATGCAGAAGTTTAAGTTTAAAAGGCTTATGTTTTAGTCTTATACATTACCTTAAATGTTTATGCTTATTTATGAAAGTTTCCACTATATTATTATCCTTACTGAGCATCTGAGGTCACCCCTTTCTATGTTTTATTTTTTCCAGGATGCGAAGAAGTATATTATTAATGACCTGCAGGGATAGTCTAAGTGATATGAATGTATCCAATGGAGACAATTTTGTTGTTGTTTTTCATTTTATAATGTAATGTAAAACTTATGAATGTATCTAGTACTTCCAAGGCTACTAAACTAATCGTTATTTCGGGATTTGATCCTTTGTGATCATGTCAATGTTATGTAATAATGCATCGACTCTGGGTAACTGAGGTTGGGGCGTTACATGATTGATAGGTCTAAAAGATTTTTTTTTTGTTTCCCTTTCATGAAAGTGTCACAAACATGAAGATGTTCTTTCTTCAAGGAAGGTAATTGTAACACATTCTCCTGTTTATAGAGTTTATGTAACATTCTGAAATTAACATGACTTAAATGTCAATGCTAAAGGATTCTTTCATTCTGTATAGTGTTGAAACACTTAACATGTTGAACAGTTAGTTCTGCAAAATCAATAGTATAAATATTTTCTTTTATATTTGCATAAAATAATAAAGAATCATCTTTAAAAACTAAACATTTATCATAATAAAATTTAAATTCCATTCCATCATCACATAATTGAGATATACAAATTAAATTGTGTTTTAAACCTTCAACATATAAAAATTTAAAAAGAAAATTAGAATTTGAAATACTAAGTTTACCAAAACCTTTTATTTTGCCTTTGGAATTGTCTCCAAATGTATCAGTGTCTCCATCCCATGTGTTATAAGTGGAAAAATTTGATGGGACTTCGATCATATTTCTATAGCATCCAATGTCCATGTACCATGTGTCATTCTTGAGACATCGAAGGCTTTTTTCCTATAAAAATAAATTACTTGATAATTTTGGTATCTAAGCTACTTTGGATCCAATAGGATTAGTAATAAAAAATTTAGTTACCCATACAAAATTTAAACATGTATTGTATGGTACTCTAGATAACAAGGATATAGAAATATTAGTTTTTGTAAGTCCTAAAGATTGTTTAAATCTAAGATAATAATCATTTTCATAGTGACCTTCCATGCCACATTTAAAACAAGAAATAGTATAATTACAACCTTTAGTGACTCAGGTTTTGACCTGTAATACTTTGAAATATTTCTTGGAATATTTATGAAGGAAAACACAGAGTTGTCATAGGATTCTGGGGCCCATACAACCTTTACTCCCCTATTGTGTTAAGGCACATGTCCTCTAGATGTGGAGTATAGATAGAGTGGGTACTCCCCTATCATGTTAGGGTGAGGGTCTTCTATCCTTGGATCCAGAACTCCCCTTTCATTCTAGGGTGTGGGTCCTCCATATGTGTTAACTTGATAGAGTTGGTACTCCCCTGTTGTGTCAGGGAGTGGGTTCTCTAGCCCTGGTTCGGTACTCCCCTGTCGTGTCAGGGTGCGGGTCCCTCATATTTATTGAGCAGGTAGAGTGGTACTCCCTTTTCATATCGGGGTGTGGGTCCCCTATCCTTTGAGTGGTACTCCCCTTTCGTACCAAGGCGCAGGTCCTCATAATGTGGAGTAGCACTCCCTTTCTGTGTCAGGGTGTGGGTTATCCATTGGAGTTATTACTCCCTCATATGTTCAGTAAAGTTATGAGTAGCAGGACACTCTACTAGTTACATATGATAACTAGTTAGGATTTAGTTCTCTCTCAATGGATTGTGGTGTGGGCCACTCCATTCAGGAGTGACAGAGGTTTTATGGGATGGTTAGGAGATAATACTCCCTTGACTGTAGGGTAGTGGCAAGGTGTAGGTACCTCTATTATCTCTCACTAGAGAGGATGCACGAGGTGCATAGTATGAAGCAGTGCTCCCTCAACTGTGTGCAATGGTGAGGGGAATGCCTCTCTTCTTCGGTTCTTATAGCCTCGTGTAGGGTGCAGGTTAGCGATGAAAGGACCTCTGGTGTTGGGCACTAGATTTAGACCTAGTGAGTTGTTCCCGATGGAGCGTATCACTCGGATGGGTTCTATTTGGGATGGATGAGCTCGTGGAGTGTGTTCTCCTGGTTTTCTTGTTACCATTAGAGCCTCGAGTAGAATCTTGTTGTTGGCTTTGAGGTCAGAACCTCATGAGACTTGGAGTCTAAGATGAGTATATCTGGGTATTTCTGGAAGTCCTTACAGTGTTTTCACATTTCTAGGTTAACACCCCTTGTGGACTGAGCTGACTAGTCACGTATAGACAAGGATGGTTCTAGATGAAGTTTCTCTCACAATTGGGTTCCCTTTAGCTAGGTCGAGCAGACTATTTCCTTTCAATTTCTCCCTTTTCTTTTGGATTTTTAGGGTGCCTACTGAGTATTGTTATACTCAACCTTACACAGGCTTTTCCCATACATGTTGTGTGTCTTGTGTAGACCACAATCCTTTTGACGGAGTCCCTAGAGGACCCAAGGTGGGTAGAGCTTTGTGGGCTAGACCAACTGAGGTGTTTACTAAAGTTGGGCTAAGGAGATTTTCGGCAATTGCATTTGATAGTGATCTCCTCCTTCTGAGTAGGTTGGATGTTTTTACAGTTTTTGGTGGGTGTGTGTTTTTTCCTTTTTATGCTTTCAGTACTTCTATTTTACTATGGTTTGGGATATTTGTATGCAGGTATTTTAGTCAGATTTTTATATCTCTGCATTGTTGCATCAAGGTGTTTTTGGGTGCATGTATATAGATACTTTAGGTAAAAGCCTCCCATCTATGAGATATTCCTACTCAGTGCTAGTCGTCGTCCCCAGGATTATTGAAGGTGGGCTTGGGGAGTTGTGGCTCGGGCCCCATTGGGTCGATTTGTGACAAAGTTGTATCAGAGTGGGTTTTAATTTGGGACTACAGTGTTTTGATCTTGGTTTGGGTTTCATAGAGACAATGTTAGGGTATTTCGATTTCAAATCTCAGGCCAGAGGTTCTAGTGTTGGTATGGCGGCCGAAATATCTATTCACCAGGACTCAAATCACCTAATTTTTTACTCAGTACATTAGGACACTAGTCATAGGGAAATAATGGTACATGCATCATGTAGGAATGAGTCTTGGTTTTTTTCCTTTTCCTTCTTGATTCATCTCCCCATATATACTCTTTTATCATGGTGCATATTGATTTTGTTTCAGGATGCCACCACGATGATAGCCAAACCGAATTCCATGATCATATTGTGGTGATGATCCACCCCGTGGTGAGGCTTCAGTGTATGGAACTGGTTCTGAGGCGGTACCTCCGGGTGGTCTTCCAGTTGAGCCACCACCTAATGAGCAGCTGGTTGTGCCTGTAGTTCAGGTTGAGGATGCGCACAGGCTGAGTGCATTGTATGAGTTACATAGGAAGTGACCTCTAAGGTATCAGGGTGATCTAGACCCCCCCAAGCAGCTGATGACTGGCTCGAGGTAGTCACAGGTGTTTTACACCTAGTGAGGACACCTCCCGATCATATGGTGGTCCTAGAGGCAAGTCTTCTACAGGGTTCGGTCGGGATATGGTGGAGTTTAGTGACGTAATCCCATGATGAGGCGACACTCACTTGGGTAGAGTTTGAGCGACTCTTTAGGAAAGAGTTTTTCCTAGCCACATTGAGATCAATGTGTATCTAGGAGCTTCTATAGCTTCGGAAGGGTGGCATGATAGTGAAAAAGTAATGAGCTAGGTTTACAGACCTTTCGTGATACTCCATAGATGTGGTTCAAGACCCATTCTTCAGAGCTTGAACCTTTGAGTAGGGACTCTATAGAGATATCTGAGTAAGTGTGTCCTCCTTGTACCTTCCATCTTATATGGGGGGTAATAGAGTGATATCTAGTTGTAGAGAGCTTCCTAGTGGAGGGACAAGAAGAAATATAACCCGCAATGGTGGTCATGAGGATGAGGTGTCTGTAGTAGTTGGAAGATGATAGATGACAGGATCATGGCGCAAGAGGCATACACATGGCCAGACCCAGGAATGTGGGCCTATAGTGTAAGATTCACATCGATGATTAGTTCAGTCATAGGAAAGACGTTATTGCGCTTGCAACGTATGGGGATATCTTGCTAGAGATTGTCCAACCCATCATGCTATCGATATGGATCTGATCAATAGACCACCTTGGTAGAGGCAACATTTAGAGCGGGGGGTTTTATAAGATGGAAGACATCACATAGGAGCTGGGAGAGCATCAGTTGGTGGCAAGAGGTTCGAGGTGTTGCCACCACCACCCCCAGGTGATCCACTCCAAGCTCAGTGAGCTAGAGGATGCGGGAGAGGACAGCTATAGGCCATATAGGCCTTCGACCTAGAAGCTCTGAGGATGAATAGAGGTATGCTCTATATCCTTTCTACTTTATGTTGTAGTAATTATTAGACATTTTTGTGAGATACTCTTTTCTTTCCACTACTTTCTCGAGGTTTACCAGGGTAATGCGGGGTGTCGGTAGAACCATGTGTTGGTTTTGTTCAACATAGCTTCTAATGCACAAGGAAGAGGGACACTTTCCCCACAAAGATGCATTTTTGTGACGTGATAAAAAACTGTGTGGGAGAGTTAGTGCCACCCAAAGCGGGCAATGTCAAGGTGTGGTGGATGAGTTCCTTAGACTTGTGTGTTTGGGTCCTGGTGACATGTTGGTGGTTTACCGATAGAGGGTCCAGTAAGACCCAATGTGAGCATTTGGGAATCCCTTTTTTGTTCGCTAGTAACCTCATGCACTTGGTGTCATATTTATACATGAGATACTCGAGGAGTATGTGGTTTGGTTTGTCATAGCTTTGTACTCACGAGGAAGAGGGATACTTTCCCCACCAAGACACATTTTTGTGATGCGATCAAAACCATGTGGGTGAGTCAGTTCCGCCCAAAGCGGACAGTATCGAGGTGTGGTGGATGAGTTTTTTAGACTTGTGTGTTCAAGATGAGGTTGTGTGTTGGAGTGTCGGAGAAGGTCCTAACATTTCTAGTGGAGTTTTTCTGATTTTCCCTTTTTTCTTGGAAACCATAATGGAGGGAGAACCTTTCTTAGAACCATTATGTAGCAGTAGAGTTAGAACCTATGATGTTTCCACAATGTGTATTGGTTTCCCACCATCCATACTTAGCTGGGATTCAACTAGTGGGTGTGGTAGTTTTTCTGTTTTGGTGAGCTATGTTACAACTAGAGGTTCACAAATAAAGGGTCTCGTAAGAACCAGTGTTTATATTTGAGCAGCCCTATTTTATTTGTTGGTACCCTTGCATGATCATCATCAAACTTGAATGAAAGACGCTTGAGGAGGTCGAGGTGTAGTTCATCTAGGGGTCAATGTGAACTATGGGGTTGCGTTGGTATCTGCATCGGGACAGTGAGGTGGTGTACAGCTAGACCCTTTGAGTGTAGATGGACTATGGTTCTTGGTGATTCTCCACCTTTCACAACTGAGGAGACATGTTCCTACTTATTACATGATTTTTACATTGTTATAGATAGACGTAAGTGTGGTTTGGCCTTGGTGGTTCCCCTGAGTATGTGCTTGGAAGTAGTATGGAAACCCCTGGTGAGCTCGCTAGCGTTGGAGTTCCAATGAAGCCGAGTTTCTTTCCCATATGCCTAGGATTTTTCTTTTAAGGGATGAAAATCCTTAAGGTGGGTAGAATTTAGTGACTTGGGTTTTGACCTGTAAGACTTTGGAATATTTCTAGTAATATTTCTAAAGCCAGGTGCTAAGTCGGAACGGGATTCCGCGGCCCAGAGAGCCTAAGTGTGGAGATTTTAAAAATATTAAATATATTTTTTCACGCACACACAGTTTGTCTTGAAACATTGAATAACTCTTGAACTGAATTTTGGATCAAAAATCTAAGGTCGTGGTTGAGTTCAGAATGTTATTTTTTTCCTAGGTGCGACATAATTTTAGTTAATGTCGGGGGTTTGGTCGGAGGCAAGTTTGTGGGGAATAATGTGGTGGAATTATTAATTAAATGAAAATTTAATTAATAATTTAACCTAAATCTACCCTCCACCACCCCTTTGGTAAGAAAAATTCAAGGAGGAGATGCACCTCCTTTCCCCCTTTGGCTGATGGATGAAAACGATCCAAAATCAAAGTGACAAGTTGTTATTGATCTCTGTTCTTGACACCAATCACCATCATATCGAGGAGCAACACAATTCAGGCATCATTCCACACCCAAACCTTCAATGTTTCACCCTCGCGGTAGGAGGATTTTAGTTTTTGTTTTAATCCCCTTTTTTTGCATTGTTTTAAGGTTTTAAAGCCCTGTTGCAATTGATAGAGATCTCTCCTAGGTTGGTCTGCAGGTTTGGGGGAAATTTGGGTTGAATCAAAACAATATCAAGGCAATTCCCATCTAGAATTACCGTCTCCATAGTGTGTAGTCCAGTGAAACATGTCATTCATCTCTTCCTATTTGGGGAAGATGACTTTTGGGGACTACACGAATGTGTACCGGGGTTACATGTCATGTAGTGACCCCATGTTATGTGGCTATAGGATATAATGTGGGAATCTGTGTGATCGTACATGGTTGTGTAGAAATTCACAGCCAAAGTACATGGGCACGGGGTGCCTATAATGTCTCGACCCATGTTCCACACACTGGTGCCCTAAGATGGTATGCTACGTGACCTCAAGTACACCTCCTCATACACCAGAAGATGCCGACTAGAAGTAAGGGTCTAATATCAATCATGGAGAGACTATACTCCCTTTTATGAGAGTAATACACCAGTGGAAATAAATAAAAAAATCATAACCGGAATGATACCAATATCACATGATGACCAAAGTGAAAAAAATAAAATACCAAACTAATGCAGTAGATATGTGACGCCAAAGTACATGTCAAGTGTCAATATGAAAAATACCCAAAATAAATAAAGACACTGACAACTCCCAAGTGGGTCCTGAACTGTATCTAGTTCCCTTATCCATGATTCATCCCGACTCAGCCATCTAACATAGGGTCTTTTCCCTTAACCTTTCCCACAACCATGAAATCTATTCAGGTACCGATCAAGCATCTTGAGTAGGGTGTGAGTAAAACTCAATAGGACACCACCAACGACGTCTAAAATAATATCTAATCAATAATAGTGTATGCAGTTGTATAACGAATAAAATAAAAGTAATAAAATAAATAGTTTACATTTATTCAATTTCTCTTTATTTAACCAAATAAACCATCGGGTTCCCAAGGACACCCAAACTCTCAATACTTGCTTCAGCCTATGCCGGAGTCTGAACTATTCCCAAGGTATATCATGTATCGAAATTCCATTATTACCATTCATTATCTCAATTAATATCTCATAATTATATTGTTACCATTCTTTATCTTAATTCATATCTTAGAATTCCATTATTACCATTCTTTATCTCAATTCATATCTTAGAATACCATTGTTACCATTATTCAACTCAATTCATATCTCAAAATGATATTGTTACCATTATTTAACTCAATTCATATCTTAGAATGTCATTGTTACCATTCTTCATCTTATTTATCACTATGGGATTTTAATGAAGCAGATCATGTCCCACGCATGTATATCACATATATCACAATATCACTATTTCACATGCATCACAATATCACATGTACCACAACAAATCATTAATTAATTCACCAATTAATTAATCCAAATCAACAATTTCATTCTCACATCAATCCATTAATTAATTCAACAATTAATTAATCGCATAAATACCACTAATTAATTCAAAAATCAACTAATCATCTCAATTTCATTAATTAACTCAACAATTAATTAATTACCTCAAACCTATTAATTAATTCAAAAATTAATTAATCATCTCAACCAATTTCATAATCACAACAATATCCATTAATTAATTCAAAAATTAATTAAATCCAATTCAACAATTTCAATATAATAATAATTAATTCAAAAATTAATTATTCCAATTAAACAATCCCAATATCCCCATAATTAATTCAACAATTGATTATTCTGTTTCAATAAATTCAATATCCCTAATTCCACAATCTCTTAATTAATTAATTTACCAAATTAATTAATTAAATTTAAGAAAATTAATTTCTAATCATCCAATAGTAATTCTAAAATTACATACATGTAATTTAAATTAAGACTTTGGGATTTGAATAATAGACTGCCTACCTCGAATCGTTGATGAGTGATTTCCCAATGAAAATCCCCATTTTGAATGGAACAATGATGTAGAACGAGATCTGGATCTAAAACCCTAATTCAAGATCGAACAATAAAGATCCCACAATTCTAGATTTATATCCAACACTCCTAGATCTAGATCCAACCAAAAATTGGGAAGAACAATACTTCAAGTATGGGAGAATAATGAGAAAGAGACGAGAAACCACATGGGATAAGAATCTCTTACTGGGAGAGGTGCATATCTTCAATATGGGTTTCAAATCGTGAAGATTGGAGGTTGGAAGCCCTAGGAATTCATCTGGGAGCCTCCAAAAATAAGAGGAATCTATTATTTCCAAGTTGGGGTCGATTTTGGGTTAAAATGGGGGTTCAGTGAATTTAAATCTAATTTGTTGGGTTAATTAAAAATTTGTGCACGGTTTCCTAAGCAGGGGCACATAGTTTACCAAACCATGTGCCTAAACTATGTGCCACTTCTAGGGAGGTGCATGGTTACTCTTAATATGGTGCACGTTTTAACAAACAGTGTACCATTTGTGAAATCCCTCACTTTGAGGGGTTTCACGGTTTGTTGGGTCAGGGCGCACGATTTGGGAAAATTGTGTGTCAACCATGTACTACCCTTCATCCTTCCAATTTTCTCAACTTTTTACCCAAATTCACCCAAGATAAAACCCAAACAAAATATACTCTAAACAAGGAAAAAAGAATACTTGTAAATGATCTTGATACATCTTGAAAAAATGTCAAGATCTTACAATATCCCTACCTTATATCAAATCGTCCTCAATCCCAAACATCTTTAAGATTCCAAGTCAAAAAGATTAGGTCACTGAGCCTGCATATATGCTTCCCTCTCTCAATTTTTATCCTGAATATAGCTATGTTGCCACAATTCACGAACTATTGGTATGATCTTTCCCTAAAACACTTTCTCGCTGTGATCCAACTCACGTATCAGATGCTCCTCAAAGGACGCATCGGTCTCAAGATCAACATCATCCATATCGATCACATGAGAAGTTTCATGGTGATACCACCAAAGTTGTGACACATGAAAAACATAATTCATAGCACTGTATCTCTTTAGAAGATCCAATTGGTATGCCACCAGCCGAATTCTCTTCACAACCTCAAATGGTCCAATAAATCTGGGTGCCAAATTTCCCTATCTTTGTATCCTATGGTGACCCAATCTAGGTGATGCCTGAAAGAATACACGACCACCCTCTATAAACTCTATGGGTCATCGTCTATTAGTATATGACTTCTGTCTACTCTGAGTCGTAGCCATACGCTTCCGAATCAGCTAAACCTGCTCTGATGTCTCCTACATGAGACTTAGTCCCAACAACTCTGAATCACCTGCCTCCATCCAGCATAGAGGTGATCTTCATGGACTACCATAAAGTGACTTATATGGTTCCATCTAAATAGTTTCCTGATAATTGTTGTTATAGGTAAACTCTACCAAATCTAGGTGCTTCTCCCAAGATCTGCCAAAGTTTAGGACACATGCTTACAACATATCCTCAAGCACCTGTATAGTACGTTCTGACTGCTCATCTATCTGTGGGTGGAATATCGTATTCAATAGAACCTATGTACCAATCACCTTATATAACCCCTACCAAAAGTGTGAAGTAAAGTGTGAGTTTCAGTCTGAAACTATAGTCCATGGTACCCCATGCAGATGAACTATCTCTCGAATGTACATATATCCCAACTGATCCACTGAGAAAGTCTCTCGTACCAACAAGAAATGTGCTACCTTTGTCAACCGATCTACAATCACCCAAATAATGTCGTTCTTCTGAGGTATCCTCAGAAGACCCACCACAAAGTCCATGGTAACATCGCCCCGCTTCCATTCCAGAATAGTAAGTGACTATAGAAAACCACTAGGTCATTGATGCTCGGCCTTCACCAGTTGATAGGTGTAGCATTGTGTCACGAACCTTACTATCTCCATTTTCATGTTTGACCACCAAAACTATCATCTTAGGTCATGGTACATTTTGGTCACACCCGGATGCATTGCCCACTTTGAGGCATGAAATTCACGCATCATCTCTTCCTGCCTACTCATAGGCACAACAACCCAATTATTAACATAGATGATCTCATCCTCATATATGCTCCAATTGAAAGGTGACTCCCCACCATCAAGGTTTTCCCTCAAGTTCAAACATTCTGAATCCTCATATTTTCTATCCCTGATCCATATCGAAAGTGTAGACTCCACTGAAACTGATACGAGAGTCATATGCTCTTGGATCCCTTGAACCACAACATGTATCTCATCCAGTAAAGTCGTCATCTTCCACTCAGCACTAGACTAATGAATAGCCTGAGTCTGAGTTTTTCTGCTCAAAGCATCAACAACACTATTTCCTTTCCCGGGTTTATATTCTAGCTCAAAATCAAATGACTGCATATAATCAAACCATCTCCAATTCCAGAGATTCAAATCTCGTTGGGAAAATATGTACTTTAAGATCTTGTGATCAGTATACATAGTAAACTTTTCACCCAACAGATAATGTCTCCAACACTTCAAAGAATAAAAAATTGCTGCCAACTCAAGGTCATGTGTAGGATAATTCTGTTCATGTGGCCTCAACTTCTGAGACCCATACGCCATAACTCAATCTCCCTTTATCAACACAGCTTTGAGTTTGGTCCCAAAAGCATCACAAAACACTGTGTACTCATCACCTGGCTCAGGTAGTATCAAGATTGGTGTTTTATTCAAACACTTATTTATCTACTGGAAAGCATTCCCACATACTCTAGACCATTCAAAATTTACTCACTTTTTGGTCAATCCTAAAAGTGTTGCTTCCAATTGGGAAAAGTCCTGAATGAACCTCCGATAATATCCATCCAACCCTAGAAATATATGAATATCAAAAACATTCTTGAGCTTCTCTCAAGAAACAAATTCTTAGACCTTATATAGGTCCACTGACACACCTTACTCTAAGATGATATGGCCCAAAAAGTGTACCTGGTCAATCTAAAACTGACACTTAGATAACTTGGTGTATAGTTGATGCTCTTTCAGTGTGCTCAGGATGATGTCAAGATGTTGGGCATGATATTCATGAGTCTTGGAGTACACCAAGATATCATCCACAAATACTAAAACAAACTAATTCAGGTTTAGATGGAATATTCTATTCATCAAGTCCATAAACACTACTGGTACATTCGTATACCCAAATGAAATTACGACAAACTCATATAGGCCATACCTGCTTCTGAAAGTATTCTAAGGTAAGTTAGAAGTTTGAACTCTCAACTGATGATACCTTGATCTCAATTTGATCTTGGAGAAAACACAAGCTCCTCTCAACTGGTCAAATGGACCTTCAAGGGAAGAGGATATCAGTTCTTCACTATCATTTGGTTCAACTTTTGAAAATTGACACATAAGTGTAGAGTCCCATCAGCCTTTTTAGCAAAAAATACTAGAGAACCCCAAATCGATATACTCAGACGGATAAATCCCTTATCCATAAACTCCTCCAATTGATTCTTGAGCTCTTGAAGCTCTTTTGATGTCATTATATATAGTGGAATAGAAACTGGATCATCCCTTGGCATGAGATCAATTATAAACTCCACATCTCTCTCAGGTGGAAGACTTGAGAAGTCTTTAGGAAATACATCATGAAATCTATCCACTACAAGTGGAAAGACATCCAGTTTCACACCCCCATCATTCAGTAATAAACTAGAAACTTGGGTAGTAAGCTCCCCCAATTACTGATGAACTTGCCCTGCATGGCCTGTCTGAATATCCCACTCTCCATGGTTAATGTAACTATTACCCTTAGGAGACGTAAAGGTCACTCTCCTTTGGTAACAATCAATGTGATCTCAGTATGCTACTAACCAGTCCATACCCAAAATTAGGTCAAGGCCTGATGTGTCAATTTTGTAAAGATCCCAAAGGAAATGATACTCCCCGACCTCGAGAGAACACCCCTTTCATAAGTAGATGTCTCTAGACTGTACTCCCAATAGTGTATATATCATCATAAACCCACTCAATAATTCCACCATCAGGCTCAAACAATTCACAATTTTTTTAGATATAAAATAATGAGAGGCACCAATATCAAATAATATACTAGAAAATATAGAATCTACAAGAATAGTACCTCCAACTTTCGATGGTCCAACCTCACTATCCATCAATATAGGCTGAGATGCATGCAACTATCCTTCCCATATTCCTTATGATGTAGTCTAAGCTCCCTAAGTTGCACCACTCTACTGATACGGGTTCTCTTTCGTAGAAGTACCCCACCCACTACCTCTACTACCACAACCAGTAGAACTCTAACTTCCAGACTACTATGGTGCAGAAGATCTCATTCTCGCACTCTGGTTTTTTCTAGATCCTCTATCACTACCCATATACTGCGGGTTCCTGTATAACTTCTACAGATGTCCCATCCTACCACAAGATCAACACTCTACTGGAGGTCGGGGATAATGCCTACGATAGTGGCCCAACCTACCGCACTGGTGGAAAAGAACTCTGGTAAGATCCTGAGTAATGGATACTTCTCCCTAGCCACTCTTCCTATTATCCCCTTGGATAACATTCTCATAGTGATTCTTCCTACTTTCGGAAGGTGTACCACATGATCATCTAGTAATAACCATATGTCCAACACCAGAAACCTAATTTAGGTTCCCCTTAGCTATGAGAGCCTGGTCCACCACATTAGCAAACTTCTTTAACCAAAAAAGTTAACTTGGGACCTAATCTCACGTTTAAGCCTATCTTAAAAATGCCTTGTCTTAGTTTTCTCATCCCCTTCCAATGTTAGAGAAAAGCGCTGAAAATCAGTAAAGAGACCAGCATAGTCCATCATGGATATACTCCCCTAAGTTAACCTCATGAACTTAGATGCTCTTTCCTTCCTTAGAGTCTCTGGATAAAAGTGCTCTAGGAACTTCTCCACAAATTCCTTCCATAACATACCATCAGCCTATCCAGTCTGAGCCTAAACGTCCCACCAGCGCTTCGTTGATCCTCATAACATATAAGCAGTTAACTCGACCCTGACTCAATCCATAACTTTACTGCCTCAGGTCTACCCTCTCTGGTGAAAGTCATAGGGTACTACAATTAAAACTCCCATGTCATATCAGACATGATTTTTACAACCTTCCCCGAGTATGTCTCCATAAACTACATGAAGCGGGAAAAGTTCTCATGGAACTGCTCTCCTGCTTTCTCACTTGGAAATATCTATGCCTTAGGTTCCACTACTAGTGGAGTATCTCCAGCCATAACCTATGATCTTCCTATAAACAAGAATCGTCATGGAGGTATACCTACAATGCCAAAAACATGTCTTAGGACACAGTTCACAACATTAACATAGTTTACAAGAGGGATTCACACAAGTCCATAACAAGTATTTTCCCCAAACCCCTCCACACGGTCAAAACCAGGGCACTATCAGTACCCTTAACCATCATACCTCTAGGTCATGGTTAACAAAGGTAAGCACATTCTCAAATTCAAGTTTCTCATTAGACACCCATTTATTCACATCTTGTATCATTTTACAACTTTCAATTCATATTATGCACCATTTTCATTTCAATTTCATAAGAAAAGGAAAACATTTCATGTTCAACAACTTACCCAAAACCCATTTTCTCATGCATTCTTAAAATGATGCATATCACAAAAATAATACTGAGTGCCTAAAATGATGCATGTATACTCAAATCTCATTCCATTCCGGACCATGAATAAAATATCAAAAAATCTAAAAAACAACAATCACATCACACAACAAGTGCATCACCTAAGATTAAATAGTGCCCAACTGTAACAGCAAATACCAATAACAACATCCCACCTTGGGTACTTGGGTTTTCCCCCATGCATGGGTTAGCTACTCCCATACATGAGCTCATGACCAAGACCCAACTCTTCCTAGTCTCTTATCTACCTTTCAAAAACAGTAAGACAAAAGAAAAGAAAAGAAAACTGAGCTTTGATACCACTTTGTAACTTCCTGACCTGGGTGTCACACACCGGTGCCCCGATCCAGTCCGCTACATGACCTCAAGAGCACTTCCTCATAAGACAGAGGCTTCCTACTAGCAGCGAGGGTCTAATATCGATCATGGGAGACTATACCCCTTTTATCAGAGTAATACATCAGTGGAAATAAATAAACAATAACTAGATAATATAACCATAACCAGAATGATATCAATACACATGATGACCATAGAGAAAAAATACAATACCAAACTAACGCAGTATATATGTCATGCCAAATTATGTGTTAAGTGTTAATATGAAAAAATCCCAAAATAAATAAAGACAATGAAAACTCCCAAGTGGTTCCTGAACCATGTCTAGTTCCCTCATCCATGATCCATCCCAACTCATCCATCTAACATAGGGCCCTTTCCCTTAACCTGTCCCACAACTATGAAATCTATTCCGGTACTGATCATTCATCCTGAGTAGGGTGCGAGTACAACTCAGTAGGACACCACCAACAGCATCTAAAACAATATCCAGTCAATAATAGTGTATGCAGTTGTATAAAGAAGAAAATATAATCAATAAAGTAAATAATTTACATTTATTCAATTACTCTTTATTTAACCACATAAACTCCTGGGTTCTCAAGGACACCTAGACTCTCAATACCCACTTTGGCCCATGCCAAAGTCTTAACTATCCCCAAGGGATATCATATCTCAAAATTCCATTTTTAGCGTTCATTATCTCAATTCATATATTAGAATTCTATTTTTACCATTTTTCATCTCAATTCATATATTAGAATGCCATTGTTAACATTTTTCATCTCAATTCATATCTCAAAATTCCATTGTTACCATTCTTCAACTCAATTCATATCTCAGAATGATATTGTTATCATTCTTCAAATCAATTCATATCTCATAATTCCATTGTTATAATTCTTCATCTTATTTATCACTATGAGATTTTGATGTAGAAGACTATGTCTCACACACGTATATCACATATATCACAATATCACCATTTCACATGTATCACAATATCACATGTACCACAACAACTCATTAATTAATTAACCAATTAATTAATCCAAATTAACAATTGCATTCTCACATCAATTCATTAATTAATTCAACAATTAATTAACCACATCAATGCCACTAATTAATTCAATAATCAATTAATCATCTCAATTCCATTAATTAACTCAAAGATTAATTAATCACCTCAACCCTATTAATTAATTCAACGATTAAATAATCATCTCTATCAACTTCATAATCACAAAAATATATATTAATTAATTCAACAATTAATTAAATAAAATTCAAAAAGTTCAATATAATAATAATTAATTCAATAATTAATTATTACAATTCAATAGTCCCAATATCCTCATAATTAATTCAACAATTAATTATTATATTTCAATCAATTCAATATCCCTAATTCCATAATCCCGTAATTAATTAATTTACCAAATTAATTAATTCAATTTAAGAAACTCAATTGTTAATCATCCAAGAAATTATAAAATTACATATATATAATTTAAATTAAGACTTTGGAATTTGAATAATAGACCACCTACCTCAAATCGTTGATGAGAGATTGCTCAATGAAAATCCTCAATTTGAGAGGAACAACAACATAGAATGAGATTTGGATCTGAAACTTTAATTCAAGATCAAAAAATCAAGATCCCACAATTCTATATCTAGGTCTAACAATCCTAGATCTAGATATAACCAAGAAAAGATATGGGAAACCACATGGGATAAGAATCCCCTACCGAAATCAGATCTTCAATCTGGGCTTCTAATTGTGAAGAACAGAGGTTTGAAGCACTGGGAATTCCTCTGAGAGCCTCTAAAATGATAGGAATCTATTATTTCTAAGTTGGGGTCGAATTTGGGTTAAAAGGGGGTTTGGAAATTTTAAATCTAATTTTAGGGTTAATTAAAAACGCATGCATCATTTCCTGGGTAGGAGTGCATGGTTTTCCAAACCATGCACCTAAACTGTGCACCTCTTCTAGGGGGTGCACGGTTACTTCTAAGATGGCACACGGTTTGAAAAACTGTGCACCAACCATGCAATCCCTCACTGTGAGGGGTTGCATGATTTTCAAGGCCAGGGCACATAGTTTGGGAAAACCATGCACCAACCATGCACTACCCTTCATCCTTCCAATTTTCTCAACTTTTCATCCAAACATACCCAAGATAAAACCCAAACAAAATATACTCAAAATAAGGCAAAATAATGCCTATAAAATAGCTTGATACATCTCTATAAAAGGTCGGGATCTTATAGTTCTAGACACAGGCACGACCAGATGACATGACGAGGTGTCCATTTAGCCTGAACACACCATGTAATATGTGATGCATGGCGTGTGAGGGACTCAGTAGGCCGAGCCGTGTGGAGTAAGAACATGGATCAGGGCCGGGTGAAGTGGGACACTCTGTGTACAGGGTGTATATGTTGTGTACCCCTACGTGGCCAAGTCAAACCATGTGAATGGTAGACACAGCCAGGTGCACGGGTGAGTCCACACACCGTGTGGACCCCGATTCATGCCATGTACTATCTTGGGTATTTTATTGAGATCTTTCTCCTTGAGTATCTCATTCTCTAGAACTTGTATTCAATCTTGTGAATAGCTTATCCTGATCAGTTTTCCACGTATAACGTGATGGTGGCCTCTGTTTCAGCCTATGAGATATGATATTGTGTGTTTCAAGAACGACGCTTGTGTAGCGGTGTTTAACCTTGGATAGTGACCAGGATGTATCACTGGATTGATATCGAGTTCAGTACCCTTCCCTTTAACCTTAGTATGTGGGTCCCCTAGACTCTTTAGGCCGGTAGAGTGGTACACCCCTGTCGTATCAGGGCATGGGTCCCCTACCCGTGGCAGTGTTGCAATGCGAGGTATGATAAGTGTAGCACTCCTTTAAGTGAAGCTTAACTGATGATATAGATTGGTGTGGTTCGTAAAGAGATATGTTGAGATTGTTACTCCCCTATAGTATTAGGGCATGGGTTTCCCTTACCTCTCTGCTTTGGTAGAGATGGGACTCCCCGCATCATGGGTGTGGGTTCTATACCTATGGTGTAGTTCGTCCAAGGTTGGTAATCCCCTGTCGGACCAGGGCATAGGTTCCCTGTATCATTCATATATTTGTAGACAACACTCCCTTGTCATGCTGGGGTGAGGGCTCTCTATACTTGTTGTCCATATAGAGTAGTCACTCCCCTGTTGGACCAGGGTGCAGGTCCTCTATCTGTGGAGTTGGTACTCCCCTATCATGTTAGGGTGTGGGTCCTTGAGACGTGACATATAGATAGAGTGGGTACTCCCCTATCATGTTAGGGTGTGGTTTCTATATATTTGGAGTCATAACTCCCTTGTCATTCTAGGTTGTGGGTCCCCCATACCTGTTAACTCGACAGAGTTGGTACTCTCCTTCCATGTCAGGGAGCAGATCCTCTAGTTTGGGATTGGTACTCCCCTATTATGTCAGGGTGTGGGTCCCCCATAGTGATCAAGCTGGTAGAGTGGTACTCCCCTGTCATATCGGGGTGTGGGTCCCCTATCCTCTAAGTGGTACTCCCCTATAATACTAGGGTGCAGATCCTCATAATGTGGATTAGCACTCCCTTATTGTGTGAGGGTTTGGTTCATCCATTGGAGTTAGTACTCCCTCTTCTATTTAGTACAGTAATGAAGAGTGGGGCCCTACACTAGTTATGTGTGATACTTGGTTTGGATTTAGTGATCCTTTATTGGATTAAGTTGCGGTCTACTTCATTCAGGAGAGACAGAGGTTTCGCGGGTTGGTTAGGAGATAGTACTCCCTTAAATATAGGGCAGTGGCAAGGTGTGGGTATCTATGTTCTCTCTTGCTAGATAGGATGCACGCGGTACATAGTCTAGATCATTTGTCCCTCAACTGTGTATAGTGGTGAGGGGTGGTCATATCCACTTGGGTTTTTACAGCCTTGCACAGGGCACAGGTTAGTGATGATAGGACCTCTGGTGATGGGCATTAGAACTAGCCCTAATGAGTTGTTCTCGATGGAGCATATCACTTGGATGGGTTCCATATGATATAGTTGATCTCATGGAGTCTATTCTCCTAGTTTTTTTGTTATCATTAGAGCCTCGAGTATAGTCTTGTCTCTGTCTTTGAGTTCAGAACATCATGAGAATTAGAGTCTGAGATGAGTATATATGGGTATTTTTGGAAGTCCTTACAATGTTGTTATGTGTATGTGTTGACACCCCTTATGGACTGAGATGACTAGTCATGTATAGATGAGGATGGTTTGAGATGGAGTTTCTCTCTCGATTGGGTTCCCTCTGGCTAGGTCGAATAGACTATTGACTTTCAGTTGCTTCCTTTTATTTTGGGTTTTTGGGGTGCCTACTGGGTATTGTTATACTCACCCCTTCATGGGCCTTGCCCACACATATTGTTTCTTGAGTAGACCACATGCCTTTTGACGGAGTCCTTGGAGGATCCAAGGTAGGTATATCTTAATGATCTAGACCGACCGAGATGTTTACCAGAGCTGGGTTGAGGAGCTTTCTAGATATTGTATTTGATAGTTATCCCCTACTTCTTAGTAGGTTGATGCTTTTATAATTTTTTATGGGTGTGTGTTTTTCCTTTTTACGCTTTTAGTACTTCTTTTATACTCTGTCTTGGGATATTTTTATGCATGCATTTTAGTTTTTTAGCTTTTTATATCTCTACACTGTTTCATCAAGGTGTTTGTGGGTGCATGCATACAAGTACTTTAGGAAAAGGTCTTCCACCTGTGAGATATTCCTACTTAGTGTTAGTCACCAACCCCTTTCCTATTAGAGGTGGGCTTGGGGAGTTACAGTCCGGGCTCCATTGGGTCGGGTTGTTACAAAACCGTTTTTACTTTTAACAAAATGGGTTTTAAACATTTGAGGTAATATGTTATCATATCCAAACCCATATTTATTTTTATTCAATTTATTCAAAGACATCATTTTGTGATATTTTTCAAGACCTTAAATAAAATAAGATAAAATTTATTTAAGACTTTCAACTTCATTTTTCAATTTTTCATTTAAATATTAAGTAGATTTCAAATTTTCATAAACTGTGGAATGAGAAGTTAAAGCATCATTTCTTAATTTTTCATTTTCTTGTAAAATTACTTTATTTTCATAAACAATTTTCTCATTATTTTCCTTAAGATTATTATATTAATCAGAATATTTGAAAATATATTTTCTTAATCTTTCAATTTCTTTAATTATTTCAAAAATATTTGGGTTTTTAGAATCATAGTCAAAATCAGAACATCCAGAATAAAAAACAGAATTATTAACCATATCTAGTAATGTAATGAAGCAAAAGTTAGTAGTTTCTTTTTCATTTCCATATTGTTCACAGGAATCAGATTCTTTTGTACAAACCCAACTGGTTTTCAATTCCTTTTTATCCTTATTTCTGTATTTGTCTTTATTTTTATTTTTAGGAGAGTCGGGCTTGATATGTCCTTTATTCCTGAATTTATAACAAGTTGCATCTAAAGTAGTATAATTTAAACTTACTTTATTTTATCCCTTGTGTTTTTATTTTTGAGGGTTTCTTCTAAACTGATTTTTGAATCCTTTTTTCATTCTTTTTTAAACCCCAGTCACAATCTGAGCCATGTCTTCCTTTTCACTATCTTGTAGATCATAATTAGAAGAGTTATTGGAAGCAATATTCACATATTTAAAAGCTACGCCTTTTCTTTTTGTTGTCTCCTCATCATCTATGTTCTTAATTTCTAATTCATATTGATGAAATGATCCAACCAACTCATCTAGGGTATACTCTTTAAAGTTATTTCTTTCATTAATGGAAACCTTATTAGAATTCCATTTCTTTGGTAAAGCTTGTGGTACTCATTCAATAAGTACTAGTTTTTTCAGATCCCCTACAAGTGAATTCATTCCATTCACAATGCGTGTGAATCTATGGAACATTCGGTTTACTGTTTCATCTTCACCCATATTTAAGACTTGGTACTCAGCATGAAGCATTCTAAGCTTGGTTCAAATCAATTTTTTAGAGCCAAGGTGAGTGACTTGTAGAATCTTCCAAATTTCATGAACTGTATTACAAGCATACACATGATTAAAAACACTTATGTTAATAGGACAATATAAAACATTAAAAAGCTTGTAATTTAAAACATATCTGGTAGCATCATTTCCTATAAGTGTATATGGGTCGTCTTCAGGTAGTGTGTATGATTTTTCCATGATGGACCAGTGATCAATGCTCAACTATTTGAGGTATGCCTCCATTCGATATCTCCAGTAGACATAATCATTACCATAAAAGTGTGGTGGATTTTGAGGAATCCAAGCATCATTTAGATTCAATCCTTACATATTATAAAATCTTTTTCTTTAAACTGTGAGGTTTATGGATAGGTTGTCACAAATAAAATAAAATAAGACTCTATAAAAAGGTTGACTAATTCCAAAAGGAACAATCTTTAATATAGATTGAAATGTATCAGAAAGAGAATAATAGAGATAAACTATTCTTTAAAAATTTTATCCTTTGATATCAATTGTTTGATATGGGGAAAAAGAATAAAATTCTCTAAAAATTAGTCTTTTAGGCCAACTTCAAATTCAGATGTTTAGATGGATTAAAAATCATTTGAAGTTTATGTGTTCAGTTTGAACATAAAATGATAAAACACTATTCATCATCTTCCTCCTCCATCCACTTTCCTCGATGGATGAACTCTCAAGATTCCTCCCCTTCTACTAGCAGCCCTACAAACTTATATCTCTTCCTTGCATGAGTTCTCCTTCTACAACAGATCATATAAATGAGTTCTTTACTAACGGTGAATGAGTAATCCTTCATTCTTCTTCATGTAGTAGGTCTCCTCCTCCATTCATGGTAGCTCATTTTTCTTCTTTAATGGTAGGTAATATTTCCTTTTCCATTTTTTTCATTCTCCACTTAACGGTAGGTAATACTTCCCTTTTACATTTTTTCATTCACCTCTCAATGGTGGGTAAAATTTCCTTTTCCAAAAATTAGCTTCTTCTAATACCCTTCCAATGGTGGGTTATTTACTTTACCAAAAATTGGCTTCTTCCAACACCCTTCCAACAATGGGTTCTTATTTTACTTTTCCATTTTTTTTCAAATACCCAACCAACCCAATGGTGGTTTAATCCTTCCTTTTCCAAAAAAAAATGTCTTGTCCTCTGCATGTGTACCTAACAGTGGGTAGTTTATATCATTTTCCATTTTTATTCTATACCCAATGATGGGTAGTTTATTTCCTTTTCCATTTTTTTCTATAACAAACAGTGTGTAGTTTTTGTCCTTTTCCATTTTTCCATTCCAATGGTGAGTGGTCCTTTTCCATTTTTTCAAGCCAATGGTGGGTAAATTTATTAAATCCAACGATGTGTAAAATTCTAACCCAACGATAACTTAAACTCAGTGGTGAATTAAACTCAATGGTGACTCAATTTATCAACGGTGACTTAATTTATCAATGATGACTCAATTTATCAATAGTGAATCAATTTATCAACAATGAGTCAATTTATCAGTGGTGAATCATTTTATCAATGATGACTCATACTCTGTTTTTTTATATTTTTATATTTTGATGAACTGCATACTTATATTAATTGTTGTAAGTATTTTATTGATTTTCAAAATAAATATATATTATATATAATCCATGAAAAGTATTTTTATAATATTTTAATGAGTTTTAAAATGTTATTAAATTTATTTATTATTATTACGTGACTTTTTCATCATATATTCTGGAATTTGTATGTCTTAATATTTTGAGTTAATTTATTTGACTAACACTTTTCTTAATTATTATTTAATGGAATTGAATATATTCAAACACTTTTTACTCCATTTAAAGAAGTTTTATTATTTTTTAAATTACATGCTACTTTAAATTAAATTGTTTCTAATATTTGTTTTAAAAAGTCTTACGATTTTTATAGGATTTCATTTGACTTATTATTATAATTTATTGGGTAATTAAAATCTATTTCAATCAGTCTTTGGTTTTAATTCAAACATTTATTTCTTGCGATTATTATACACAATAATTCTCTCTCTATCTCTCTCTTGAATAATTAAATCATTTTTTGAATTAGCATTGATTTACCCAGATATTGTTTTGTAAGTTCTATTTTACATATCCAATTTAAAGGTTTTAGGACACTTCAAGGTTTATATCATATCACCACTTCTTTGATACTCTTTTTTTCTTTGATAAAAAATTTGTGAACATTTCAACCTACTGTACAATTTTTTAAAGTCCTGTGACACTCAGTTTCATCACCTGGACATTCTCTCAAGTGATGGATTACTTATGATTCGATTTCTACTACCTTGATGAGACATGTCAATCCAATCCTCAAGAACTAGTACATGTTATTTAATTATTTATCATCTCCTTCATCTGGTTTTGAGTCTGTAACATTATGTCTCATCTCTCACATTCACTCTATTTTTCTATTTATTCTTTTACACATAAAATCTTTATTTCTTCCTCTATTACTTGGTTTGTGACTTTTGGATTCTAAATTAAGGATCTAAGGGTTGTGACTCCCTGTATCTAAAGTTAGGAATGTTCAGGTTATGAGTCTCACTATCAAAAGTCAGGTTATAAGGGTTGTTACTCCCCATAAAAAAGTTAGTGTCGTGGTTATCCATCCATTAGAAAAGGATTCTATAATTGGGTTATGATTACCCCTCAAAAATAATTTTAGTGCACATGTCACTGGTGGAAATCCCACCTATACCAACGCATATATCCCAATGGTTTGAAAAAACCATTAGGAAAAGTAACCTATACCAGCAGTTAATTGAAACCGTTGGCATGTGCCAATGTAAGGTTGATTTTCCCAATGGTTTTCTCAAACCATTGGGATATGCATATAATTCCCAACGGTTTTATACAACTATTGGGGGAGGATTAATTTGGCATAGGTACCCCAACAGTTTGTGGAAACCGTTGGGATATACCCTCTATCCCAATGGTTATTAAAAATAGTTAGGATAGAAAACCCCCAAAACCAGTCGATCCCCCATCCTCCGTCCAGAACCGATCTTTGCCTGAGGGTTTTCCTGAGATTTCTCCCTCCTGTGAACCCTACTTTTTGAGCCCACTTCCTCTAGAACTGATCTATCCAGGCTACCGACCCTACTTCCCAAGTACACTTCCTTGAGAACCCAACTCTAACATTTTTCCCTAAAAGAGATTTCTCTAGGCTGAGAACCCTACTTAATAACCGGAGATCTATCTTTGATTCAAGTAATTTTTTTTCTTCCACTTTAAATCGGTACGTTTTAACTGAGTTATGTCTTCTACCTCAATTTATTTTATCTTTTTTCATTCTATTTTTTTACAATATTCTTTTTTTTACCTGTATTATGATCCCCTTATGAACACAAGCCATGTATCATTTTAGGTTGTGGTTTTTTTGTGTTTTTGTTGTGATTTATCTTTATAGAATAATTTTGATTGATATTGAAGATGTCAATATGATCATGAGTTGTTTTATTCTTGTTTTATTTTAAATTTAAGGTTTATTGACATGATTTCATTGGTTAGACATAAATACAGCTATATAATTTTTTACCCTAAGAGGAACGAAAAGATACTCATGCATGATGAAACTACCCTTAAATGTTGTCTTTGAAATATCACACTTTAACTTTAAGATGATGATACCATCACTATAAGTCGTTCATAGAGAAACACTATGGGAAGGTTAATACTACGTTACATGTAATGTACTGCTAAGTGATATTGTAAGTTATGTTATAATGTCAACTTAAATCATAAGTATTGTGGGATTTTGAAAGCTGGTGTTTATGGAAATTTTTAAGAACTATTAAAATACAATTAATTTAGAGTAATTCTCATAAACATTTTAGTGAAGTTTCTCAATGGTTATTCGAATATATTTTTAAATATCATATTTATTTATATTATTTTGACCATGATTATTTCCAATTTAATTTCAAGTGAAAGTCATCAACTGTTGTACTATTTTCATGGAATGACTTGTGGATCTCTTTGACCCAACTGTAGTAGTAAGAATTATTCTTTTTATTATATATATACGAAGTAATATTGAGATATAATTGAAAAATACTTTATGTTAATACTGATTTATTTAAATATTAGATTATAGTGAAGAATATTTTCAGAACTACTACTTCTTGAAGAATCATTTTTTGAATAAGATTCATTTACTATTATTTGTAGAGACAATTATGTGCTAAATATGATCTCTATTTTTATATCTCATGTATTTCTAGTATAAGTTTCAGCTACATATAATTAGATTTATATTAAAGTTACAACTAGTTTTACTTATTTGTGAGGTCCCCAATAAAAGGATTTGAAGTCCTGACAAACTCCTTGTTCTAAGTATTTACTGCTTCACTCAGTTGTGAGATCCCTAGTGTAGAGCCCATGTTGGTTGGTACCACTAAGAGGGGGTGAATGAGTGGTAAAATTTTTATGATTTCCTTTTAATTCAACTTATTGTACTGGTTAATTTCATGATCCTTTCAATATTGAATCAAATCATCCTCACCTCATATGAAACATAAATAGATAAATCCCAATGTATAAGGTTTTAAAATGTTCGGACTCAGATGCCTACTCCTTTCCATGATTGGTTAGTCACCCCAATTGTGGATTTTCCGCTATAAACCCAAGTGGTTAGACTAAGGACCTCTCAATCCTATAAGAATAGAGACCCACTATGCTCCTACTCTAGAGTCCCACCAATGAATGCATCTTACCACTAACCAATAAAAAGGTATGATTAAAATAAAAGAATATCTACCTAATCTCTAAGTTTCTTCTTCACCACTCGATGTAGATATCCCTGCATTAACACACACTAGTGTAAATAGGCTCTATACCAACACTTTTATGATGTGCTGATTTGATATTGTAATTTGTGGTTTTGGCACTTATACCATACAGGGAAGAGGATTGTGTACATTCATAGTATGTGGCATGTAGGATTCACATGACATTTATATTCTTATGTGTGATTGAATTTTCTAATGACATAGGGTTTAGTTGTATAAAGTGTCCATAATGAGTTTTATTTGGGTTTCCTATATTACTTGTTAGTGGAATTATACCCACCCAAACCACAATGTTTTTTTAGGAAAGAACATGTGGATCTTATTTTGGGATGTTCTCTAATGATGTAAATAAATTCCATTGGTGCAATGGATGTATTTTAACACTTGGGGTTCATTTAATAATTTTATGGATTTGTAATTGTTTAAAGTATTAAAGGTAATCATAAAAAACAATTCATGATGAGAATGATTCACCTTGATTATTTTGATACCCTTGTGATGGTAAAAGTGAAGAAATGTAGAATTATTTCTATCCTTTTAATTTAAATTACTTGAAGTAATTTAGGAATCATGATTATATGAAGAGGGAATGATTTATTATATACCTAGACCTATTGGTTTTGGGTGTGGTTTTTGATGAGAAGGTTTATTATGATCTGATATGGTTGGATCTTGGATAGATAGAGCATGTGTATGTTATTTGTGATTTTGTAGTAATTCCTGAGTGACTAGTGATCATTTAGTAATCCATGGAATGAGTGTTATTCCTTAGTATTGTTGGGAAGGAAGCACCAAGGGTGGTTTTTTTCTAGATAAACTTTACATGGATGAGAATCATGGTCACTTTTTAGTTAAATGAGCCTAGGTTTTATGGCATGTGACTCATTGTAGAATGAGCCTGGTGGTGTGATCAGGTGATATAGGAGTGTACACTCGTTGGGTTTGTAACACCTTGAGTTTTAATGAATCATTATTATTATTTAATAAATTCAAATTCATTGGTGGCTTTCATTGCATGCTACACCAAAAGACCGTTAATGTGATTAATGAATATATTACCATTTAATTAACATCTTAATATTTAATGAATATCTTACCATTTAATACTTTCAAAAAATATTATCAATATGATTAATTAATTATGATTGTTCCTCAGTGGATAATTTTTTAGTAGTTGAGTATAATTTCGATAAAGCCTCAAATGAAATGGGTGTATGGAACATATGAGGGTACTATGTTACTTACTTCTCCACATAACACTTTGTTTTCTGAGATTTATTACCACACCTAAGAGAAAGATTCATTGGATCATTTAATATTATATGAGGTATATATTTAAAGATTACTCATCAACCAAAGTTGATCTAATATTGAGTTTTATAAAAAACTCAATATATTATTCACCCTCTATGTTTCATTTTACATTTGAGTTGAGCCTATGTTTAATATATATTTACTTATCACTTATCTTATTCTTTAAAAGGGTTTACTCCAATACTCCTTGTTCCTTAATTTTAAATATTTTTCACATGAATAACTACAATAGAGTTCGGTTGTATCATGGAATTCCTAGTGTGTAGTTATTTCATGTAAAACCTGATCCATGTTATGGTTCATTTTATTTTTTTAAATAAATGTTCTTAGTAGTGGGTTACTATCATGTGGAGAAAACTATGTTTTATATTGGAACTAAACCTCCTATTTTTTTAATTCCACTATGTGTCATTTTTTGCTATTATATAGTCTAAAATCTATGTTGATACAATACTATAATTTCTAATTCTATGTTTCAACATGTATCTATATATTTTGTCGGTTATGGTTTTATATAAAGTGAACAATTCTCATTTACTTAAAAATATTTTCGATTGAACTTAAATCTTATTGAATTGATTTCACAAAATGACTGATTATAATTTTTTTACAGAATGGATAGAAGTTGGATATATGAAACTAATCGGATCTCAAGCAATTTTCAAAACAATTTGGAGAGCTTTTTAGATTTCGCATTTGACAATGCTTCAAATCGTGGTCTCATACACTGCCCATGTTATAATTGTGTTGAAAGACCTTGGTTGATCCATGAATAAGTTAGCTACCATATAACCAAATATCATTTTCAAACAAACTATTATGTGTGGTATCACAATAGGGAGAAAATGGAATCTCAAAATGATGATGATCCAAATGAGAGGATTGGATTGGAGAATTTTATATATGATCAGTTTCCATTTATTTGTCATCATGAGAAGGAAAGTATGTTGACCCAACAAGACTTCGATACGGGCATACGTGATGCATCCAATGAAAATGATGATGTTGATAGAGTGAAAAAATTGAATGATACTGCGACTACTCCAGTATATCGGCAATGTGGTAAAATTAAAAATCTAGAATTTTTAATTCAATTGTTTCATGGGAAAACCGTGTTTGGGGTTTCTAATACTGCCATAGATTACATTCTTACCTTCTTGAAGGACTTACTTCTAGATGATGCAGATATTCCCCTAAACCACTATATGGCATGGAAGTTAGTTGAAGAACTTGGATTTTCAAAAAACAAAATTCATTCTTGCCCAAAAGATTGCAGCTTATTTTGGGAGAAAACAATCAAAATAAATGATTGTATCAAATTTGGAACATCTAGATAGAATTCAAAAGCTGATGGAACACCATCCCATGTGCCACATAAAGTAATGTGACACTTTTCATTGATCTACAAACTCCATAATCTTTTCTTATCTGATGAAATATCAATAAAAATGCGATGGTATGATACCGAGAGAAAGAAGAATAATGAAGATTTGGTTCACCTTACAGATGGATTTGCATGGAAAATATTTGATGCTCGCTATCCTGATTTTGTAGCTGACGTGCGTAATGTGAGGTTGGGTATTTCATGTGATGGTTTTAATCCGTTTGGGCATATTCTTACTTCGTACAGCACATGGCCGATTTTTATACACATTTATAACCTTCCTCTGTGGTTGTGTATGAAAAAACCTTTCGCTTTCATGAGTATACTTATATCTGGCCCTTCTAATCCTGGAAATGATTTATACATATACATGAAACCTTTAATAAAAGAGTTGAAACTTCTTTGGGATGTGGGTCTGTGAACATATGATTCATGTTTGAAAGAAATATTTCAGATGTGTGATGCACTTATGTGGATGATCAATGATTTTCCTACTTATGTAATGATATCTGGATGGAGCACAAAAGGAGAATTGTTATGTCCTATTTGTATGAATAATACTCAATCCATAAGACTAAAATATCTTCGTAGTTTTAGTTTTATGGGACATCAAAGATTCTTTCCAATGAACCATCCATATAGAAACAATCATAGAAGATTTTAAAATACCATGGTGACTGGAAATCCACCTCATCATATATCTGGAACTGATGTGCTTAATGAGTTGAAAGATTTTAGTTTTTCATTTGGTAAGGGTCAAATGGAATCTAGAAAGAGAAAGAATGTTTCCAATGATACTTGTTATAATTGGAAGAAGAGGAGTATCTTCTTTGAGTTGTTTTATTTGTCAACCAATTTGTTACGTCATTTTTTAGATGTAATTCACATTGAAAATAATATATGTGAAATGTTTATTTTGATTCTTCTAAATGTTAAGGGAAAGATAAAAGATGATTTACGATCTCGACGTGACTTGGTGGATTGGGGAATTAGACCAAAATTGCATCCTGTGTGTATCAATGAAAATAAATGGAAAGTTCCATGTGCTTCTTATGTGATGACACCTACAGAAAAAAATCAAATCTGGAAGTACTAGAGACTATTAAAGTTCCTAATGTCTATTCAAGAAATATATCAAAATGGGTCAATAGAAGAGATTTGAAGCTGAAATATTTGAAGACTCATGATTATCACATCCTTCTGCATGAATTGATTCCAATAGCAATTAGTTATCTTTTGTCCAATAATGTAAGGGTGTTAGTTATTCTATTGTTCTATTTGTTTATAGATCTTTGTGCTATGAATTTGTCCAATTAATTCTTACAAAAAATGCTGGTAGAGACACCATTAATTTTGTGTGAGTTAGAGAAAATATTTCCTCCATTATTTTTCACATGCATGTTCCATCTGACTGTATATCTTCCAACTGAAATACTTCTTGGAGGACATTTTGCTTTCTATTGGATATATCCAACTGAAATAAATATGTACACATTGAAATCTTATGTCCGGAACAGGAATCATCCTGAAGGTTCTATCGTGAATGGTTACTTGGATCAAGAATGTATGGATTTCTACTCAATGTATTTGTCTGGTCTTACTATGAGAATGAACAGACCAATGAGAAATGAAGAATAATAGTATGAGAAAATTGAACCAAGTTTTCCATCACTTTCTCAAATAGGAGGAATTTTCGGATCATATACATTGATGACATTAAGAATTGAAGAGAGGGAGATGGCACATCACATAGTGTTGTTCAACTATGATTTGTTTGATGACTACATCAAGTAAATTGAACATGTATATCTTATCTCCTCTCTTGTAATTTTACATATCTATTAAAATATTTCTATTTTTATCTATAGGTAACATAAAGAAATGATAAATAGAAAGCATTTTTCTTTATATTTAAGAAGGAGAGAGACTTTACATAGTAAATAGTTTTTTACTTGGTTGAAATTGAAAGTAGAAATATTTCTATAATAAATAAATAAAATGAATATTTAATTAAATTTAACATTTTTTTATATTTCAGGTATTGATTTTGCCTTCAGACTCTGTTTCTGAGGAAATAAGAGCTTTGGATTTTGGTCCTAATACTTTGGTTTGTGAATGTAAATCAATTGTGATCAATGGGCACAGATTTATTATCACTAAACAAGAAAAGAACATGATAACACAACATGGTGGTGTTATGCTAACTGCCACAACAGAATATTATGTCAGTGCATCAGATATTAGACCTTGTTTTGAAAATGTAGCTTATTATAGAGTCATTGAGAAAATAATAATATTAAATTATTACTCTCATGGTCGAGTCATGGTGATGAAATTCCAGTGGTTTGATTCGATGACGAGGCAGGGCACCTTTATTGATGATTTTGGATTTCGAGTTATTAACATGGATCGCACTCTTGCTACTGATGAACCATATGTATTGGCATCAATGATGAAATAGGTTTTTTATGTCAAATATCATCTTCGACCTAAATCGGGTGTCATTATTGAAGTAATTCCAAGACATTTTTTTATGATGGTGATGATGGAATTGACACCATCCCTAATACCATTGGAACCAATCCATTTATTACTTATGATAACTCCAATAACTCAATTGTCAGAGTTGATTATAAACCTGAATCTGTTATGGGAAATATATAGAATCATCCATTCATGCTCTCAATTATTTTGGTTTAGCTCAAATTGGGTTGTTAAGGTTGGTAATATTCAAATTGATTTAATATTGAATACAAATATGTTGTATCCGACTTGAACTATATTCAAAACTACGAAACCAACATTTCTAACTTGGTGAAAATTTCAATTCTTTATTGACCATGTATAAAATTAGTATAACTCTACGACCCACTTTAACATTTCAATGCTTTATTGACCATGGCTTCTTGACCCTAGAAAGCATGAATCCCCCTATTCCCTCTCATATATTTTGTTTTCTAGGTTACACATTAGTTATCATTTTATAATTACTTCCATATTTGTTTTCAAATATAGGAAATGAAACCTATTGAAGAGATGTGACGAAAAAGGATGAAGGACAATAATCGTCACATGACTGATATGGGCATTCCTCCACTAGTTTCTGTTGTGAGTTTTTTATTTCAAATATATATATTTAAATAACATATAATTTCATGTGATTAATTTTGTTTTAAATGTTTTTGAAGGATCCACCACTGAGGCGACAGTTATTTGATGAGCAGCCTAGTAGTGGCCCCATTACTCAGGCCAATGGTACAAGGGAGGGTGGTACGAGAGATAGGCGATCTATTCGACATACCTGATTAGACCTTTCCCCTACCATTGACATACAATCTATCCCGAATTCCAATCTTAGTGTATCGTTAGGGACACACGGGATATTTAGGCCTCCCATGTTTTCACCACCTTTTACATCTGATCCTCCTCACCCTTCTATACCATATCTGATGATGATTCTCACTCCTCATCCATATCATGCATTTGGACAACCATTCATGCCATATTCTTTTACTTTTACTTCCTTATCTTCAAGCTTCTATATTCCATCTTCTTCGACTCCTGCTTCACCATAGTCTGTGCCTACAGAGCATACACTCGGACCCACTCTACCTGTATAGGATGTTCCTCTAGTTTCTGCGGATCCAGCAGCACTCGTTGATCAGATTGTCGCAGGTATATTTATAGAACCCTAAAAAAATTATACCATTATTTATTTTCATTATAACATGTATTGATATAATATTTGCTTTTCTTTCATAACAGATACATCTACTGATAGGAGGCAGGGGCGGGGGTGTACATGCATGCATGTGATGTGGAACCGCTGCACATAGTTAGTAATGCGAAACGGGTGGGCCGAGGCAGGGTGGGCCAAGACCGCATGGGTTTGAGCCCACACGGGTTTGTCTGCAAAAGCCTGCATATAATGCGAACAAAAAATTTCAAGCCCGCCCCACCCCGCATAAACCCGCGGGTTGCCCGCAGGCTTATCCACACTTACAAAAAAAATATTATTTATAATCATTTAAATACTATATTTTTTATCATTCTTAAAGGTATTTGTGGGGAGAAGTATAAATTAAAAATAACTAGAGTTTTAAAGGATGTGATAGAACATTTTTTGTGGGTTAAGGGTGGCATGCGGTAATGCCGATGTGGTGGCGAACTGTTTCGATGGAAAGTAGGTGAGTGATCGGTGATGGGTGATGAATGATAATGTTGGTTGTGTGGTGATGTAAACAACTAAACATGTGAATGAATGAAGTCTCTCCAGGTAATGATTAGTTTCAGAGAAATTTATTAGTGTTTTCACGAGGTTTTATCCAATTCTCTTAATAACAAAATAAAATAAAATAATAACAAAATTAAATCGACCTAAAAAATATTATGATTATAATAACTCTTATAGAATTGAAACCACGCGCAGGGGCGATGAGTTCCATTTTTCAAGAGATGGGTTGACACACCATGTGAATATGATTAATAATTACTATATAAATAATATCATATCATATTAAAATAATAAATATAGGCCTATTTAAAATCCACATGTGAATAAATGGTGAATTAATATGATCATTACGGTGAGAAATCATATGTCACTGTTTAACCATGATTTTTTTATTAAAAAAACTAAAATGTTAAAGAAAAATATATTGTAAAAATAATATATATATTTTTTAAATCAGGCCCGCGGGAAACCCCGCACTCACACGGGCTCAACCCACATTGGCCCACACTCTAAACGGTAAAAACATTTAAGCCCGCCCCACCCCACATCCGCCCCATACCCGCAAAGCCCACGGGGCATGAGCCCACTTTGCATCGCTACACACAGTTGATAATGGACTATAACGAAGACAATCAAATGATTGAAAAAACAGGGCAACGATGTCAGAGTTTTTTGGAAATGCTTGCCAAATACTCCGACATCATTCCCGTCAGCCCGCTCTCATGGATACAGTTTCCAAACAAAGTCAAAGATAATGCTTGGGCATAGATATGGGTAAAAAAAATCTATTTTATTTAATTTAATATTTTTTTTGTATTTATATGAATTAATATTTTGGTTTCAGCTTCAGTTTAATTTCCCCGATGGTGAGGGTGCACAACTAGCACGTCTAATGGAGTTAGGTGATCTTTGGAGATCCTATAAGCACAATTTGTATATTGGTTGGTGTGCTAGATTTGGAACATAGTTAGAGGCAGTACCTATCGTGGATGATTGTCCAATATAACAGTATCGGTAAATGATTACTCATTGGACGACTATCAAGTTTAAGGTATTAGTCACATTTGAGGTATTTAAATTAAAATTTTCATGTTTTGAATTAATACTATCATTTGTATTATTTAATTTTATTTAGAAATAATATGGAAAAAAAACATTGATGCTAAAAAATACCTCCACACATTGGGGACTACTATGATGTAAGATCATGAGAGGAAGCAGGTACGACAGTTGTTTATAATTTTTCTTTAGGACTTTCACTTTCTATTGTTTCCTCTGTAATTTATTATATTTATAAAGTTTTAATATAATTTTATTTATGAAATTAATTATTGGTAACCTATTTTTAATTATGGTTTCATACATTCAATGCCATTGTATAGGAAAGTATTGAATATTTAAGGATGTGTGCCTCGAGCAAAATTGTTTTGCTCGAGTAGAAGGAAAAAAGATGTAAGTGCGGTTAACAAACCGACATATCCATATATTGTAAGTTTTACTTTGTTGATTTCAAATTTTAATATCTATTTTGAAACTTAATAATCTATTTATATTTTTAACATGCTACTTTAGAGGTCCTTGATGCCTAGGAACCTGACAATTTTGGGCCAAATGATCACTTACATCAGGTGTTGGGAGATGAGCATCCTAACAGAGTACATTGCTGACCTAGGAAGAGTATAGTCCTGATAAGGTATTGGACCTCTTTAGGTACAAGTTTTACTGCCACCGAGTTCGAACAGGTTAAGGCACGGACAAAACATGCCAAAAAAAGGGCCACACATGTGGAAGAATGGTCTACTAGGGAAAACACTGAATTTATGAAAATGATGAAAGTTTTATGTAAAGCACTTCCACTAGAGGTCAGAACAGCTTGTGATGAATATATTTCATTGATGCGTTAAATATATAGTGAACCAAGTGGAAGTTCGAGTGGTGGTCGAGACAATGTCATTCCTGGCGATGACGATGGCGAGAAAGAGGCTGAGGACAGGGATGATGTAGAGGACGAGAGTAATGAGAGGATAAGGTGGAGGAGGAGGGTGAGGAGGAGGGTGAGGAGGAGGTCGAGGATGGGAATGGGGATGGGGCTGGGGATGAGGGTGGGGATGATGATGGGGATGGGATGAGGACGAGGATGAGGCTGATGATGACGGTGATGAGGGACAGATTGATCTGTTACATTTTTTACTAATATTACTGACATTTGATGTTTGATGATTTGTTGTGACTGAATATATGTGTGATTAGGTAGGCCACATTATATTTATTTTTTTATCTATAAATAATAAAACTTGACTTGATATGGAGGTATGGATTCTATGAATTCTCTTTTTACATGGTATCAAAGATATTTCCCAGTTCTATTTTTACATACACTCAAACTGTTGGGTAAAGAACTTGAGATTATTCATTTTCATTATACCACGTCTTAGTCATATTTCTCTGATTCATTGTATTTTTATGATTTACATTATGGGACACCATTTTTTATCTAATCTCATTCACAGATCATGTTGTACTTGATACTTTGTGTTGTTGTATTTGTTACCAAAAATATTTTGATTTGCTGATAAATTTTGAATCTTCTTGATCTGTTTTGTATGAATACATCATGGTATAATGTTTCATGATCCTAAAAGGTGTTTTTTAGGTCATTTGGAAGTCATCTGGAGAGGTTATGAGTGAATTTGAGTGAAATCTATAATTTTCCAGATTCATGTAAGAATTTTCAGTACATAGGAATTTCATGTATCCAAATATATCATGTAATTATATCTAGTCATTGCTACCATAAAAGTTTCTATTTAAATCTTAACCCCATCGCTCATCACACCACTCTGGGAATCTGTGAAAACCCCCATCACTAATTTAACAATCATAAAAGTTAAACCTATTAACTATCACATTTCCCTCAAGGAAAACCAGCCCACATGAATCTATATTGTTCTCCTAAGACCTTATTCATCAATTATATCTTTTATATGTCACCTCCATGTAGTTCACATCACCAAAATACCTCACCCATGATTGTATCAATAGATTAAAATATATATCATTTCACCTCACAATAATTATAACCCCTTTAGGTTAGATTCTGTGGCCCATAGGTTTTCTTAAATCAATGTTTTACATTGGAATCAAGAAATCCCATCCACTGAGATAATCCCATATCTTAATTCATGGTAAAATATTCCCAAGGTCTAGAAGGTCACACTAGGATCCTTGCTCACCACTATTCCCTTAGTCCCTAGTCCATTCACTTGAAAATAGATCCATATGGCTATAAATTACCTTATAAAATCCTTTGAATATACCCATCGAGTAATGATATCATCACTATCGACCCACTATATGTCACTTGAGGTATTTAATCTATCTAAATAATTAATAAACCTTTAGTATTCATCATCTTCATTCTTCCACTATCAATCTCCAAAAAAATACCCATCCTCTTTTATTGATTGTACTATGTTGTGGCAGAATGTTCATATAGTTCCTAAATCCACAACCACTGAATCAAAGGGAAGTTGGGGGAGAGTGAAATTGAGGGAGTTGAGGAGGAATCATACCTAAAAATTCCATATACACACCACTAAAATCATCCTTAATCATGGAGGATTTAATAGAGAAATACATATATGAGGAGCTATCCAAATGGACTTCCACGTTGTCCCCATTTATTATTTTGTTGCAGATCACCTATATTTTTTGTATATGTTTAATACTTTATGACATAGTGGTTTTATCTTTGTTATGGTTGACACATGTTTGTTTGGTTTGGTTCCATTATAAAATGTTTTATAAAGATGTTTTGAAGATGAGTTTTGAATTTAATGACTCTTCTATGATATTAATATTTGTATTTCAAAATGCATGTTTTGATTTAAAGAAGGCTTCAACCTATAAAATGTTATTAACATGGCTATTTTCTTTAAATAAAAGAACGTGATTTTTTAGAAATGTTAATGGGTTTCTTATTTTTGAAATTTATTAGGCAGGTGGGGAGGGAGGAGCTGTGAAGGTGGGGAGGGGGTGTGTGAGTGGATGGGGGAGCTGTGTAGGTGGGGGAGGGGGTGCAGGGGGAGGGGGGTTGTGTAGGGGGAGGCTGCTGGGGGTGAGGTGGGGAGTGGGGGGCTATGCAGGTGGGGAGGAGGTGTGCAGGTAGGGGGTGTAGGTGGGGAGTGGGTGTAGGTGGGGGTGCAGGTGGGGAGGGGTGTAGGTGGGGGTGTGCCGGTGAGGGGTGTGCAAGTGGGGAGGGGTGCAAGTGTGGAGGGGTGTGAAGGTGGGGTGGGGGCTATGCAGGTGGGGGAGGGGGTGTGTAGGGGGAGGCTGCTGGGGGTGAGGTGGGGAGTGGGGGGTGTGCAGGTGGGGAGGGGGTGTGCAGGTGGGGGTGTGCATGTGGGGAGGGGGTGTACAGGCTTCCGGGGGTGAGGTGGGGAGGGGGGGCTATGCAGGTGGGGAGGGGTGGGTTGTGTATGTGGGGAGGGGGTGTGCAGGTGGAGGGGGGTGATTAGTAACAAAATATTAACCATACAACATCTAATCCTTGAGAAGCATGTATAATAATATCTCAATCTCTATCCTATCTACTAAAATCCAATATCATCATTTTCTCATGATTGTAAATGAGGGATAATTGGTCTATCAGTAAAATCAATCCCATTAAACTAATTTTTCAATGAAAAGTCCAGATTTAATCCCCATTATGAATCCACCATTTTTGAAAATGAATTTTTTGAAGTCATTTATCCATTTTCGTATCTAATTACATGTGAAAATTATTAGTCAATCTTCAATCACACTAAATTCATCTAAAATCACCCCATCCTATGAACAACAATGCCATATTGAAAACTTGAAACATTATTTCCTTATATAGGGGTTATAATGATTCATTTTAACATATATATAATACCTCTATTAATGACCTTATTTTTATATTATTTTTTTGGAACATGTATATCTAAATCTTGATTGGTACTTGATCTATTAATTAAAATATATACCTCACTAGTCACCCTAGAACATAGATCGTATCCAATTACCACAGATGAATCATAAAATTTAGTATTTTCAATGAATTAGATATGACCCATCCTTTCCACATCCATCATCAACATCAAAACTCCAATCACTCACTAGTTGGGTTAGCTATATAGGTCAATCTACACATTCATCGTCACTTATCTGACATTAGGGTCATACTCAAATATCTAATAACCCATGAAGATCAGAATTCCATATACATGCCTGAATTATCCTGTGATAACTATCCCAAGAACCTTACTCTAAGGTATAAATACAAAATTGTTCATTTACCAACAAAGATCAATCTATGATCATCCTCATCGCATTCCCCGTTGGTATGGTTCACAATCCCTATCAAATTTCTAGAATTTTCATCTAGTATGATTCTAAATTTATTAAACTGGCATGAATCACCTATGATGACTCAGGAAATAACATAAAACCACAATAATTATTTGGTTTTGTCTATCAACCATGCCTAAATCAATGTTCACCGCATCTATTCTAAACCATGGGTCATACACTTTATTAGTTTATGGTGTGATGACCACAATTTGACTACACTCACCAAATATCCTTGAGCACCAACCAGTATAGATGTTTATCATCACCCAAGCATTTTCACCCATTGAATATTCTAATTTCATACTCATATATTCATCCCAAACTCCATAATTGGGTCTGAACTTCAGGATATCCCAAGCTTCTTCTACCCCATACTATCAAGAATTCATCACCAAGGCCCCATACCACTTCCCATATAGAACCACACTATCCCATAGGATGTCTTGTAATTACCTTGATTTCCTATTCCTCACTTGAGGGTAAGACCTTCCCTAATTCACATTTTTACATTGTTCCGCATATCCCATTGAGATTAAAAAAGGTTTATAAGCTCATCCCAAATAATTTCAATGAGACAACTCCAGGCTATTGGGAAACTAATAATCATGAATACTAGTCCAATCATAATGTATTTTACTAGTTCTCAATGCCATAAATTGTTATTGGAAAATCACATGACATTGATCAAATTCACCCACCTATCATAGTGGTAATGAGTAACACTGACATGCACCACTGAATTATGTACAGTTTATTGAAATTGCACAGGGTAATTACCTTCTAAATTCTGAATTCAATTCTACATGTATTGAATTATGAATTGAATAAACTGTACATAATTCAGAATTATGTATGTATTCATAATTATTTATAACACATACATAATTATGTATTCAATTCTGTATTTATTGTATTCATAATTCATAATGCAATTCTGTATGTATTCAATTCTGAAATCTGTATTGCATAGGGTAATTGCCTTCTAAATTCTGAATTGAATTTTAAATTCAATTATAAATGTATTTAATGACCTTATGAATTATGTGTTATACTTTAATTGAATTATGAATTCAATTATGTGTTATACTTGTAGGTAATTTCTGAATTTTGTATGTGTATACTTACAGGTAATTGCATAGGGGGAGGCGGGATGCTGCCTGCTGCTGGAATTGCAGGAAGGCTATACCAACGGTTTACAACCATCGGTATATGTGTGTAAACCTACTGTATACCAATGATTTCATGTAAACCATTGGTAAAAGTCTAAACCAACATTTTTTAAACCGTTGTGATATACCTCTGAACTCAATCTTTACCAATAGTTTACTGAAACTGTTGGAAAATTATATTCCAACGGTTTGTAATGGAGTAGACATGATATTTCAACTTTCACAATGGTTTTAAACCATTGGTAAAATTTTATACAAATGGATACTAGAAACCGTTGGTATAATGTGCATTCCAAGGCCATATACCAATGGTTATTCAATAATCATTGGTATATGGCTATCCCCACGCCTCAGCAGCCAACGGTTTTCCAGCCTTTACCAATAGTTTTAAACCATTTTTATAGAATAACTTTCCATTAGTGTGTATTTATTGCTGATTAGAGAGGTATAAGAGTAGAGTAGACCCACTTTGGACCTAACTACAATAAAAAATCATCCTTGTGTTCTTTACTTTTTCCATTGCTAATTAACCTTAATAATTAACTTTGATGATTAATTTAATTAATCAATTTATTTGATTAATTTTTTTAATATGGACTATTCACCCCCCCCCTCTAGATCGTCTATCATTACCCTATCCAACCTAACATTAAAACCTAATTTTGTAGTGGTGTCTGCTCGGGTACCAAACGGTGGCCCAAATAGGGTGTGAGTAAAACTCAGTAGATTGACACCACCATATCTAAACAAACCAGTTTGATAATAAGTGCATACAATAAGGCAATAAATAGGTTCATTAATTAATTCAATAATTAATAAAATAAATTAAAAACCTACTTTGATACCATGCCGAAATATCTCTAAGCATGTCTCATAACCATGACAACTATAACCATATAACCATGATAAAACATAAGTTGCCTTAGCACCATGTCAGAATGTCTCTAATCATGTCTCAAAACCATATCAACCACAACCATATACCCATGGTATAACAAGTAACTGGGACAATCCCACTATATAAGCATCACAACATGTGTCAGGTCCTAGCCTATTATATAAGCATCTCAATATGTGTCTGGGCATATCTCGGTATATAAGCATCTTAGCATGTGTCGGGCCATAGTTTGGTATATAATCATCTCAACATGTGTCAGAACATAGCTCAGTATATAAGTATCTCAACATGTGTTAGGGCATAGCCCAATATATAAGAATCTCAGCATGTTTCAGAAGTGCATATCATAATAGCAATCATATCACAATATGACCACATAAAACCAAATGGTTAATTCTTCTAAATACCATTTGGCTTTCAATTTACCCATTATTTAAATTAATAAATTAATCCATTTTCCAAGGTGAATCTATATCAAGAAATCACTTTAATCACATGTCATACTAAAATCATATCTAATTCATTACCAAATCATTATTTCCAAAGGTTTTCTCACCCAACGGGTAGCCGTAAGCCAGGTCACATCATCAATTGAATCCAAAGGGATCCAATGAAGAATCCCACATAGGATTATCATAATTTTATTCAATTAATTAATTATTGAACACATGTGTTAGTGCAGTCACAATATTGCATAGACTTCATAATTGAAAATCAGATCATAGGGTTAAGATTTAGATCCCCTACCTTTAACTGAAAATCAACTAATGCTTCCAGCATGATTCACCACAAGAACAAAGGTGTTGAAAATTGCAAGAAGGTTCCTTGATCATAATCGATTAAGATCAAAACCCATAATTATCATGATCAAGATATTATACCACAACATCCGAAGATAAAATTGAGATAAGGGGAAACCTAACCAAAACCACTTACCAGGGATCAGATGCGTGATTGGGATGTCCAGAATCAAGAGAGGTGCTCCAAAACCACCCAGAATCTGCCCTAGGATCAAGAGGAAGAGACTGCACAAAGGAATGAGAAAAAAACCATCTGTATGGAACCTTTAAAAAAATTTCTCGGAAAATTACACGGCATGTAATGCAGTTACACATCGTGTATTTATTTTTAGATGGATACACACACAAAACATGTCACCTAGGGTGATTTTTAATACTATCCAAACATTACATAACATGTAATGCATTCACGATGTGTATTCATTTCACGTCATGAACCAAGCTCATGACTTGTGCATGGAAACAGTTACACATCATATACCTTCATTACACGGTGTGTAATTTCTTTACAGGCATCCCTCAGCCCGTTTCCCACAGAAAGACCTGAACCACCTCTAAAGCCATCCAAATCATGGAAAACCCTCGAAAACTCATTTAATACACTTATACCCAGACTCCATTAATTCAAATAGAATTCCTCAACCACTCCCCATGTGGATCATCTCCGGTTCTCTCAAGTTTCCTCACAACCTAAGTTTTAATTTATTTAAACAACCAGACATCCATGATGAAACACAACCACCAAGGTTTAAAGACAAGGCAAATCTCAACCAAAATAATTTTAACAAAAAACTTAAAGAGATACGTACATGGGAAAAGATGGGATCTTACAAAGAATTTACTACCATACCCAAGACTCATCATATCCCAATACCCTGACTCCCTCCTAGATATATAACCAAACAATCCAATCATGGGCTAGTGATGTCGAGGAGATGAGCATTGTGGAGCTAGGTTCGGGGTTTGGTGGTGGAGGCATGGGGTCCAGTTGAGCCAAATCTAACATTTTTCATCAAACCATTACCGGTGGTTACAAAAATACTAGTAAGTTTTTAAAAAATATATATATTAGAGATGATATAGTACCCATATCCAACTTTACATCTAAAAATAATAAATAAAATCATGTTTTTTTAGAAGTATATATATTTTTGTGAAACTAAGTTCGAGATTTGGTGGTGTAGGCATAGGGGACCAGCTGAGCTATATCTAACATTTTTTATCAAACCATTATTGATGGTTTCAAAACAGTTGGAAAGTTTTTTTTAAAAAAAATATTAGGGACGATATTGTACCCATATCCAACTTTACATCTAAAAAAATAAACAAAATCATGTGTTTTTAGAAGTATATATTTTTTTCATTTTAGGAGTCATAACCACCGATAAATTTTTGTGGGGGACACTCCCAATCAGTGGAGAAATTAATGGAGGATGATTTTATAGGAGTTTTTGTCGGTAGGGAGACGGTATTTTTTGGAAGAAACCAACCCAAGCAGAACCTACCATTGAAATAGCCAATGTTGACGTAGCCATTGGGTGGAAGAATTCATGGGTAGATGAACTACCCAAACAACCATATAATAATTGGATCTTCCTTCATCTATAAAATGGGATCTAATCCCACAAATTGTAATCAGAAAAAAAACCCTTGTAACCCTCTATGTGATTTTCTGAAGCTTCATCCAGAGAGGAATAATATATTTGGCCCCATTATCCTATGGATGTAGGCAATCTTTCCAAACTAGGTAAATTGGCATGTTCCTCCATTTTTTGCTTCTGTTTTTGTTTGTTTTCATCGCCAGGGAGTTCCGCTGCCCCAACAAAGTGGTATCAGAGCCACTATGGTCGAAATAGTGGTGGTGCGGATAAGTTTTCTAGTGACCAGAAAATTGAATGTTGTCATAATTTTTTTGAGGCCACATTAATGAAGATCTTGGAAAGATGATTCCAATGTCACAAACGGTGTAAAAAACAGAGCTAAAATGAATTTGTTAGAGGTGGTCAAAGTTTCGGTCAAACCCTGGGTGTTACATTACCCCTTAACAGAGAAGACATTGATGACCACATTGATGGTGAATTTTTGGCGAGTTTTTTGGCGACTGTTCCAAAAAGTGACATTAGTGCTACCTCATTGGTCAATCTAGGCTGTTGAAACTGTTTTGGCAATATCTTGGCCAATTGGAGTCAGTTTTCTATGACCCAGGAGTCATTTCCAGCTATTTCAACCATTTTGGACGCATCCGTATGGTTAGATTTTTGAAATCCTCATTGTATCAATAGAATAAAATATTAGTAATATGATTAAGCTTACCGATTTTAATTATACCATATGGAAACCCAAAATTGAGGATCTTTTATATATTAAAGATTTATGGAAACCATTAGTAGAGACCATTAATCCCATTGTAGTGAAAAAGGAGGAATATTCAACAAGCGATCAATCTAGTGAGAAGACATCAACCAGTACCCCTCCAGTTGATGAGGAGTGGGTAGTGCTCAACATGAAGTGTGTTGTCCAAATCAGGCAGTGGATCGACAAGAGTATCTTACAAAATTTTGTCAATGAACACGATGCTTCTGTTCTATGGTGAAAATTGGAAAAGATCACTAGTATAAATAGTGGCTTCAACATCATACATATGATGGAAATTTCTTACAAATTGATGCAAAAAAGGTCTGTGGAGACTTTTGGCATTAGTTTTGTCCAAAATTGATGCCAAAACTGATTCATTTCAGGTTTTGGCATCGGTTTTGGAAAAAACCCACACCGATTTTTAAAAAAAATAACTTTGGGAATCGGTTTTTATAGAAACCAACACAAAAAGTTAAAATAAATAGATTTTTATCATCATTTTATGTAAAAACCGATGCCAAAAACCTTTAAAAAAACCTTCACTTCCTCCATGCTCTTATCCCTTCTTCCCCTCTCCTCCTCTCCCCCGCGTGAACCCTCTATTCTCCCTTGATTCCATTCTTATCCCTTGATTCCTATATCTTCCATCACGCTCATCTCACTCAAAGATGAAACCCTACCTCAATGCTCTACTTCCTTCCAATTCTGGTATTCCAACTTCAGTTCCCATCCTCCCCATTAACGCTCAAACTGTTAGAATCAAATCTTATCATCCTTTGTTACATCTTCCTCCACCTCCGCCTCTGCCTCCCATTTTATCTCTATCTCCCATATTTTTCTATCTCATTCTGGTTCCATATTCACCTCCACATAGTGCTTTTGGGTGCCATTAAATTTTAGTGTCTCCGAGTAATATTCATGTCTGTATTTTATTTCATTTTTTTGTTGCATTTGATTTCATTTGTTACTTTTAATTTTGACTAAAATTGACTTTTCTGGATGCATTGCTCAATTATTCTTTCTCTATTTTTTTCATGATAGTTATATAGATGATGAGATAACCAGGGTTTTGATCTTTGAATGTCCAATTGGAGTCTTTAAAGGCAAGAAATTATTGATTTTTGACTGTTTCTATTTATTAACTCTGTAATTTCAAGCCTTATGCATATTACTAATTTGAAATGTTATTTTTTATTGTATATTAATTTATATACATTTGATTATTTTCTCTGATTTGTGATATTCTGTTTCATAATAGATTGCACAACAATCGACATCTTCCTGCTTCAAACAAACTCACTGTCAGCATCATCAAGGGACACCTTTAACGAAAATAAAATATGCCAGTATATTTTTCATAACTACATTACTCTCTTATAAGGTTTTATTTTTTTTCAATGATTGTATACTCATCATTCCTTTTTCACTATTCAATCCATAATGTTATCAATATAAATTCCCTCTTTCATTGAGTTATTTCTTAGTGAGCATTAAATTCTTATTTTAGTTTGTCTTTTGTTAGTCAAACACATATGATATGCACTAAATTTTTTTGTTGTCAAATATTCCCTTGACATTTATTATTGATATTTTTGTGAACAATTCATGAAACATCATAAAAAACATGCATGCCTAATACTATTTACTGTTATACACTGTCATTTTTTTAATGAATATTATTATGCACTATCATTTAATGTTGTCTACTATTATACACTATCATTTTTTTTAATTTATAATATTATACAATGTCATTTAATATTGTATACTATTTTATAAACTATCATTTTTTTAATGTATGCTTTTATACACTATCATTTAATACTGTCTACTATTATACACTATAGTTTTTTTTAATCTCTATTGTTATACATTGTCATTTAATATTGTCTACCATTATAAACTACCCATTTAATGTTCTGAATACTATTATACACTATCATTTTTTTAAATGTTGGGTTCTGTTGATATTTATTAATTTTAGTGGAGGACTTTCCCATTTATTTTTCTAGATTTTGTAGATAATAAATCATAAACTATCATATTTTTAATACTTTATTGATTTATTATCTATCCCATCTACTAAAATGTATAGGAATAAATGGGCATGTCCTTTATCTGTTATTTATCTCATCTACTATTGTATCTCACTGAAATGTACAGGAATATATTACTACATACATTGTATCCCACATAGTGTGTTGTATTGCACTGAAATGTATATGAATATATTATGTTCAATGAAATTTATTTACCACTATATTTGAATGTTTTTTTTTTTGCATCAATACTTTTAAAATAAATATTTCATATTTTCACTACATCTTTGAATGTTTGAAGGAATAATTTTTCCACCACCTCAATCATTATAAGTGCATAATAGTGAAACCATCAAACATGAGGAGATGTTGAATAGAAGCGGTGTTGTGTGATAGTTTTTAAAAAAAAAATATAAAAAATTGATAAAAGTGTTCCTATTCCTTTACTAGGATCATAAAAAATACTTTTTATTTATTTATTTAAATAAATTAAATACCTAGAGTAATTTATTTTTGATTTTATTCCTAATAATCATTGATATTTGAATGGATCATAATTGTATAAATTTATGAAGAACCACTAGTGAATATGAAAAATGAGTTGATGATTTCTTGGAATTTTCTAAACAAAATATTCAAAACATAGATTTTATTTTTTTCCATGTGTGAAGTGTTTGAATATGAGAAAGTTAAATTCCATAGAAATCAAGGATCATCTCATTTGTTATGGTTTTATCCTTAATTATACACGTTGGATTTGGCATGGTGAAAGAACTAAAAAATAACATCTAATGTTGATGAAAATATTCACAATGATACAGAGGATCATATTGAAGAATTAATTCATGATTTAGGTGTTGAAACTATTGAGAGAGAGAAAAAAATTGTTAAATGATCGTATAGAGATTCTAAGAAACCATTATTCCCTGGTTGTATTAAATATACTATGTTATTAATAGTTTTGAGATTAGTTAACTTGAAAGCAATAAATGGGTGGAGTGATAAAAGTTTCTCTAACTTGCTTGAGCTTTTAAAAGAGCTACTTCCATAAGACAATGAGCTTCCATATTTCAATTATGAGGTGAAAAAAAATATTTTTCCCAATTGGATCAGGCTATAAAAAGAAACATGTTTACCCCAATGATTGTGTGTTGTATAGGAAGAAATATGAATATTTATCAAAATGTCCTACATGTGGGACATCATAGTATAAGATGGATGAAAATTACAACTTAGATTCATTCTCAGGTACTATCATCTAACCTCATGCTAAATCAATTTGGTACTTTTTAATAATTCCATCCAATAATTCCTTCATATAATTCCAATAATTCAACTTTGATTTATTCTCAAGTACCATAATCAAATCCCCTGCTAAATAAATTTGGTACCTTCCAATAATTCCTCATTTGAAGCATCTATTTTCAAATTCAATTGATGCAAAAAGGTTAAGGTGTCATTCAGAAGATCACATCTCTGATGGTAACTTACGTCACCTTAATGATTCACCACAGTGGAAGAGATTTGATAAAAAAATTCTTGATTTTTTAAGTGAAGTTAGAAACCTCAAAATGGGATTGTGTACTAGTGGAAAAAATATATATTAGAGCCTAAGTAGCAAACATAGTTCATGGCCTGTTTTGATGGTATTTTACAACTCGTCCTCATAGATATGTATGAAGAAAAAATATGTTATGATGAGTTTGATGATTTTTGGAATAAAATAATGGGGAAATGATATTGATGTGTATCTTTTACCATTGATTGATGATTTGAAACTTCTATAGGTGATATGTGTTAAATTTTTCAATGCATACAAGAAAGAAGATTTTATTTTGTGTGTTATGATAATATTCACTATAAACGACTTTCCTGCATATGGAAACTTATCTGGATACAGTGTTAAGGGACATAAAGCGTGTATAATTTGTGGAGAAGATACTTTATATTATCAATTTCATAATGGAAGAAAGACAGTGTACATAGGACATCGAAGTTTTTTGCAAATTGATCATCCTTATCATAGATTAAAAAAATCATTTAATGGTTTATAGGAATATAATCTTCCCCCACAACCATTGTTAGTTGAAAAATATTATGATAGGGTGAAAACTATTGTTCTACATTTGTAAAGAAAATAAATTATGGACTTCAAAAAAAATATGGAAGAAACGGTCTATCTTTTCTAAACTACCTTATTGAATATTTTTAGAGATAAAACATAACATTGATGTGATGCATGTTGAGAAAAACATATGTGACAGTTTGATTGGAACTTTTTTAGACATAAAATAAAAGGAAAAAAGATGGATTTCATGCTAGATTGGACTTGATATCAATGGAAATACGTTTAGAGTTAGCTCACACTATAAAATGAAATAGAACATATTTACCTCTGGCTTGTCACACATTAAGCAAGATTGAGAAGATGATTTTTTGTGAGTGTCTTCATGGTATTAAAGTACCAAGTGGATATTATTCAAATGTGAAGAATTTGGTATCATTAAAGGATTGTAAATTAATATGTATGAAATCTCATGACTTTAATGTATTGATGCAACAACTTATACCAGTCGCACTGCATGGTATATTGCCATCAACTATCAGAAAGAATATCATCGGGTTATGTAATTTTTTCAAATCCATTTTTAGCAAATTCATTGATCAAATTTTGTTAGATGTGTATGAGAAGAAAGCTTCTTTTGCACTTTGTCAACTAGAAATATATTTCCTACCTACGTTTTTTGATATAATGGTTTATCTAGTAATTCATTTAGTGCATGAGATAAGAATATGTAGGCCTATTTATTTATGATGGATGTATCCTTTTGAAAGATATATGAAAATTTTGAAGGGATATATTAAAAATCCTTATCTACCGGAGGCCTCTATTGTTCAAAAATATGTATCGGAATAGGTGATTGAGTTCTGTACTGGTTATTTGTATAAAGTATAGCATATTGGTCTCCCTATATCTCAACATATGACAGTTTATAGTGAAGGTAGAGGTATTTGAGGCTTAAAGGTAAATTTCATTCCATGTGATGAAGTGATGTAGACATATTTATACATTTTGAACAATAAAGATGAGGTTCAGACATATATATCATCACATATTTCTGAATTAAAGGTATGATATCTAAAAATAAATGAAAAGTGGTTGATGATTGAGCATAAAAAGACATTTGTTTCATGGTTTAAAGAGAAAGTCATCATAGATATATCTGCATAAGAAACATTGAAATGGTTGGAAGAGGGACCATCTCTTAATGTGATCACATAGTCTGGTTTTGATATTAATGGGTACACATTTTACACAAAAAAGTTAGATGACAAGAGTGCCATTTAAAATAGTGATGTAATGGTCGTTGCTGAAACACTTCATTTTTTGAGTGAAATAGATAAAAAACCAATTTATATATCAACGACATATTTTAGAGTTATTGAAAATATATGAGAAATTGATTATACTAAATTTTTATTCACCGTGTTTAAGTGTAATTGGGTTTCTAGTAATAGTGGTGTGAAACATGATGAATATGGGTTTAAACTATTTGATTTAAAAAGATTTAGTTGCAATGAGGAACCATTAATCATGGAAACATGTTAAAAGAAAATATTTTATGTCATTGATCCATAAAATGATCAGTGGTCCTTCATTTTTCAAGGGAAAATAATCCATTTGGGTGATGAGGATGATGGTGATGTTATTGATTTATATGAGGCTTCTTCATCTATTACGCAATTTTGGGATAATAATGACTATAATGCAGACATAGTGCATGCAATATGAAATGATCACACTGAAGGGATATAAGAAAACACTAAATTATTCTCCTAATTAATCTGGTAAATATTTACATTATATTTCTTTTTTGAAATTTACATGTGTAAAAACTGTATTTTTTTAATAAATATTGAATGTTTAATTATATATATTTGATTATTTATATGATTTTTTGTGTTAAATTTTATATTCCACGGTTATGGTTAAACATTTTTTTATTAAAATACCTGATGTACATTATTATATTTTGGTTAAATTTACACATATGAAAACACTTTTTCATAAATTTTATATTTAAATTTATAAATGTTTCTATCATTTGAGAATTAATGTTTATATTTAATAGTTTATCTTGCATATTTTTTGGTTAATAATCATAACATCATTATTTTTTAAAAAAACTTACACATGTGTGCCACTTTTTTTACTTAGATGTTTTTGTTTTCAGGTTTTCTAATTATTCACTTGTCTAATAATATGAAGGTACAAAAAAAATCATTACATTTGTCTGTTTCAATGAAAAATAGAGATACAAAGACATAGGAACATGCACCAAGTTATATTCCTTTTTTCATATTATTAAATATTCAGTAATATAATTATTTAATGAAAGAAAACTTTTAATTTATAAAAATTAATTGCAGGACTACTGATGAGACTTCAACAGTAGATTCTTCTCCTTTTAGTATTCATAAATTGATTTCTCAAGTTGGTAAAAGTGTAATTACATGTTTACCAAAACTATAACTTGCTCATGGAGATGAGCGATTACATATTAGTTTTTATGATGATGATAATACAACTGGCCCAAATGCAATGCAGTTTATCAGTTATATCACCATGAAGAGTCGTTGTGGGATTAACATTTTATATCCTGATTGGAAATTCGTCGACACGATGGAGATAAATCATCTTTGGGAGGCCTTAATGGTAAAACATCTCAATTGATTTATTTTATCTCATTTTTTGAATATTATATATTTTAAATGACTAATATTTAATTTATTCAATTACAGATGACTTTCAATTTTGAAGAAACAAAAGCAATTAAGAAAAAGATTTATTTCTTTAGTGGTGGTTTGATGGAGAGATTTAAAAATAAAATTGACAACAAATTATGTTTTTGTAAAGAAACAAAATGAAAACCCATGCCTCAAGTATGATTTTTTAGATGCAAATACATGGAAGAAATTTATTTCCAGTCAACGTGATGAATCATTTTCTGGTACGATAATTATTTTATATAGTAAAATTTATTGTATATTTACCTAATTATTTATTAATTTATTTTTATATAACAGACCTCTAGGAAATATCATCAAGAGATCCAGTTGCAGAATGTACACCCTCATACTTTATCACGTGGAGGGTATCATTTATTGGAGCAAAAAATGATTGAAGAAAAGTTTGAATCATTAAGAGCTCAGTCTACTAGTGGTTCAGATGAGGTCCAGTTAGGTCCTCCATCTCCCCCCACCTGCCATGAAAAATGGAAAAGAGCGAGAAGAAAAAAAATGAAAAGTATCTTACAGAATAAGCTAAGAAAGTAGCTGAAAGAATTGTAAGTAAATATTTTTTATTTTTCATGAATTTTTTTATTTTATAAATTAACAACACTAATATACCATTTTCATTTTTCATTTCAGGATGACCTTTAGGAGAAATCGACACAGGGCACTTTTATCCCTAAGGATAGGATGTACATCCTAGCCACTATTTTAGGAAATCTAGAACACCCTAGCCACATAAGAGGATATGAGGTGGGTGTTAGTATTCAGAAAGTTTTCGATCATCAAAAAAATAAATCAAAATACCCATAAATCGAATACTTAAAAGTTGAACTGAAAGATATGAAATAGTACATGAGTGATCAAATTCAATTAGTTGTCATGGTTGTAATGCCCCGACCCTAGTTACCCAGATCTGGTGCATTATTACATAACATTGGCATGATTACAAGGAATCAAGTCCCGAAGGACCGATCAGTTTAGTAGTCTTGGAAAATAGATTACATAAATTAACTTTACATTATAATTTCAAACATAAAACACAGCATAGATAGTTCCTTGAGAACTCCATTATTCCCTTTAGCTTAACCCTGCATATCAATCATAATACATTTCTTGGAATCCTGGGAAAATAAAACATAAGAAAGGGGTGAGCTCAGATGCCCAGTAAGGGTAAATAATTTAGCGGAAGCTATAAACTTTTAAGGCAAGATGTGTGATAAAAACAACATCCTTTTTAAACATAAACTTGAACATAATATGGAAAAATAAATTAAACATTACCATACAAACATGCACATGGACATTATACTAGTCAAATAATCACATGTAATAACTAATTTCATAATGAGGGAATGCCTAACGTCGGACATCATTACCACATAGTCAATGCCTCATGACAAGACTACAAATAAATTTTTTGTTAAGGCCTTGTACCAGGACACTAGTTTTTCTCATGAGACCTACTAATGCATCGAGGAGCTATAGTGGGCTTCACCCGTCACTTACTAAGTCCACTACATTCCTCATATGAAAATGTTGAAACATAACATAAACATTTGTATTAAAACTAGCATACGAAATGTCAATACATTAACCATAAACCATGAATGGTATAAAAATAGCACATTCACAGTCAAACATATCAAAGCTCATTAAATACAATATTGAAGATTTTATTTATAATAAATCAACCTCAATCAAGAATAATATCCAAAAAGGATGTTGACATAGTTAAAAATAATCATTAAAAACCTTTGAGAAAAATATCCTTTTTTGTAAAATAATTTAAATGTAATGCATTTATAAAGGAAGTAATTTAAAATAGATTTTTGAATCAAAGTTTCCCATACCACTTTGAAATTTTGAAAATAATTATTATTTCAAAACATTCATGTCCATATAAATAAATACTTAAAACCATTTTGAAAACATAGACATTAATTAAAAAGATTTAGAAAAATATTTAAAACATTTAAAATTATGATCTTGATAAAGAGTACCTTTTAAAAATCCTTAAAATATTCATCTTTAAATCATTTTTATGAAAAATGGACATGTATGATAAAAATTTCCCAGTAAATACTTACACATAAACAATCTCGGATAATAATGAGATTGAGGAATTAACACTTACCTTGCACTTTCCTTTGGTCAAGGGTATGTTTAACCTCCTGTATAATGACCATGGTATGTTACTAAATTATAAAATAACCATATTAATATTTATGATATCATATATGATTCATTTATGACTTTATACTCCCCATTTAATAATAATTTCCTTGTTAAAGTAACATTTTGGGTAATAATTGCTTTCTTTATCGTACATGTTTTAACTTTTTATTCTTGATCGTATCACTTAGATAATTATTTTAATACTTATAAAATATAAAACATGATTTATATTTCATATATATTCAGAATATAAATATTTATAATAGATAGATATATTAAATGGAAACACTGTTTATGGAGACGGTAGGTCGTACGTACGCATAAATGTCGTTTCCATCTTAATGTCGTATTGAACGGAAGTAAGTGATTGAGATATGTGTAAATAAATATATACATATATATATATATATGTATATCCAGTATAATTAATATTTTATATATTAAATAATAATTAATAATATATATTTTTATAATCATTGTTTAATGGTGAACGTGGAAATGAATCTCATCACGTCGTGGAGACGGTAATCTGTACGTACGCACGAGCGACAATATCATTTCCTTAAAGGTGTGGAATTGGATGGTATATTTATTTTACAGAGACATTATCATGTTATTTTTATTATTCATATATATATTACGCATCATTATATCCATCCAAATAACATAGTGTTGAATAAAAAATTACACCACGGCGTGGAGATGGTAAGTCGTATGTACACACGCATGGTGATATTATTATTCATAGGATGGATAGAATAATGAATATGGTTGTGCCATATTTATAATAACATCTCAATATATATATAAGGTACTGGAGTTATTATTTTGGTATGGTAATAACAAATAAAGAGTAAGTGGAAGAAGAAAAGAACTTGAAAGATGGTGGTGAAATCATTACCTCTTCTTCGGATTCTTCCTTTTGATTTGATCAAAAGGGATCCTTAGGTTGGATTTCTAATCAAATAAAGGCCTCTATAATTAAGGTAGGATATTTTATAGGATAATTGGGTAGTATTTGGCCGATACGAATGGCTTTGGAGGTGTGAAATTAAGATAAGGGGAAGTTCCCTTTTATAAGAGGGGTGAGGGTCACTTTAGGAAAAGATTAAAGTATTATTTTATTATACAATCATATTCGGTTTATAATGGCCCAAAATGAATTTATTTATAGACTTAGGTGGTTATGGGTTGAAATAATCTCAACTAAAAGGTTTTAGACAAGTTTAGTTTACCATTTTAACCTTATATTTTATATTTAACTCTTAGTTAAATAGTTTAACTTTTACCGTGTCTTCTCTTATTCTTACACTATATGGTTAATAAACATACTATAAACTTCCAAGTGAACCTAAAGTGGTTCATTAATGATATATATAATAATATTTAAGCCCTTTGGCCTAACCTTAGATTTTTAGGAATAAAATATCAATTAATAATATAATATATTTTTTAAAACTCTTTTATGTCAATTTTGACACTATTTGGTATTTTGTTTTTGTTAAAGTCATAAATGCATTATTACTTTTAAATAAATTCATTGAATCAATAATAACATGTCATATTCACCTATAAAATTCGTGGATGGCATCAAAACTTTAAAATTATATTTAGTTTAATATTTATAATATCATTTATTTGATTCTTTCATTAATAAAGAAAATATTGTATCATTATTGTGTCATAAATAAATTAAATTATTTAATATCTAAAAATTATAAATAAAATACCATTATGTAGGAAATATTTTTAGATTTCTAATTAATATTTATAGTCGAAGAGATCAATTATATAACCCCAGATAAATTTTTTTTACTAAAATATACATGCTTTTGTCATTTTTGTATTTACTTTAACTTAATTAATATAAAGTATCATTATCACTTACAAGTGGCTCCATGGGGTCCCAAAATCAACTCAAATATGCCCATGGTCTGAAATGTATTAGACAATAGGGTTAGGACACATGTTAGGATAATTTAATATTATTATAATATTATTTTTTACCCTTATTTACCGGATTTACCCTTTAACCATGGTAAATAAAATATTTACCGAAGTAATTATTCAAAATGTCTAAAAATAAAATTTACCTATTTAAAAAATTTGGACCTCCTTTCTAAATATGGAATCCATTTTTATAAATTCAAAACATAGAAGTGGCAGAAATTAATTTAAAATTAATTCCCATTGTCAAAACAAAAAAGCGTGTTTTTAAGAAATAATAACTATCAAAAGATTGACACTTGTTTATGTCTAATTTTAAAGTAAAATTACTTCCAATGACCAAAATTGGATTAAATGATAAAAAAATAATCTAATTATACTTCCAAATCATTCAAATGTATAATTGAACACTATAAATTATTTTGATTAAAAAAATTGTTTTCAATTAAAATTTAGTATTTTTCACTATTCACCCAGATATGAAAGTTATCAAAAAAACACCAAAAATTTATCAAAATTAAATGTTTATGTCTTGATTCTAAAGAATAATTTAATTTCATTAAATTTAATATATAAAAGTGTCAAATATTGTTTTTAAAAAGGGTTCTTCGTTAAAAGGCAGTAAAATTGCATTTTTTGAAAAATACTTCTTTTATCTGAAAAAATGAATTTGTTCTTATATTATGTCTAAGAAACTAATAATATGAATTCTAAAATAATAAGTATTATATAAAGTTCAAAATTTAGTTAATACTATTCATAACCGCTTTTGGACGGATAGTTTGGTAAGTCGTGGTGCGCTTGAACTCAGTGTTGCATGTAGTGCAAGTTATTGAATTACTTTGAAGAAATAACGTACTATGAAATCTTAGGGTGTTACATTCTTCCCTCCTTCAATAAATTGTGTCCTCGCAATTTGAAATTGTTCTTCGAAAATAAAAGGTTGAAAATAGAAAATACCTTTGTGGAAAACCCACATCGAAAATTGGGTTAATAAAATTTAGTCTTAATAAGAGGGAAAGTGAAATGAAAGGGTCACCAACAAATTATGATCTCGATAAGAAGAACATTGGTGGAAATTAAAGACACATAATTGGATAAAAAACGTAAATATTTATAGGTAGTGATTGAGGTCATCAATCACAAACAAGTGTAGAATTGAGGGCCTCGAATCCATCAATCTATGATGATTTAAAATACCATCGGTTCAACAAAACATAAGGTATTAGGATAACAAATTTTTTGTTTTAAGATCCATTTTAAGAATTAATTTATCCATAGAATAATAGGAAAAATATATATGTATATATATAATTAACAAGTAGAGTTTCATCCTTCAACTAATTCCAGCCACAAACTCATCTTTCACTCTAAAAGATTTCAAAAAAAATCTATTTATCTTAATCATATAGGGTTCCAAAAAATGAATTTATAATTCACATATCATACCCTTTAAAAATTAAACTACATTATCTAATCTAGGTACTTCATGTAGTCCAGTGGTAGGTGATAAATCCCAATCGCACTATGGTTGTGGGTTCGATTCCCACAGCTTTGTCCGATGCGACGGGTTGTCACACGGTCTGCGTGTTGTCCTTTTATAAAAATCCAAAAATAACCTTTCAAAATTAATCCATTACAACCTTTAGACTTATCCAAAATACTTCTATCCAAACTCACAGTCCAAAATTTATAAGGAAGTTAAACACAATGAAGATCCTTTTTTCCACGTAATAACATGTGAACACCTTCATCATGTATTAATTTAAAACATGGTAACACCCTGAATTACCATAGAACATTATTGATTACATTAATGCTCCCTTATTCCTTATAGAATACTGGATATAATTCTTCCATCTAAAAATGTTGTAAAATCCAACAATGATGGAATATACAAATCATTAATCAGTTTCAAGGTAGTCAAGAATATCCAATATAATTTATCCAAATCAAACATGTATTATTCCAAAATCACTACCTCAGTATCAGAACCATATTATGGGTTATCTTTCTCTCAACCATATATTTTCCAAAAAATTAACCTACTATTGAGTCACTTTTCTTGGTTCCACACAATCTCAAGTCCTTAATGAAATAGTACTGCAATACAATCCTTATATACCCCTTAATTTTTATAACCAGTACATCATTGATACAACACTCAAATGACATAATTCTTTAATAACAACATAAGAACTCTAATCATTCCTCTTCATCTTCGGTAGTATCATAACTCGATTATTATCCAATAGCAGCATTTGGGGTATACTCTGATGATTTGGACATTGATTCACATAGTGTCCCAACTCCTTGCGGATGAAGCATTGTACATTTGAAACCTTTTTCTTTCCCTTGCAATCACGTACTTGGGGTCATTTTTCTCTACACTTATAACAAACTTGAATTACCTTAAAGAATTTACCAAGGTGATTCTTTCCACAGTTATCACATATGAAAAAATCCTCATTTCCCCTCTTCCCTGTATCTATCTTTCTCTCTACTATCCTTTTATTCTCTTACTTCCCTTCAAAGCCATAGGACTCAGAGAATTATTTACTTATCGTATTAACACATGATACTATTTCTTTATATGTTGAGAATACCTGGGGGACTATTTCCCTTCTAAATTTTGGATTAATACCATGAAATATATGATCCTTCTTAATCTTTGGATCATGCATATTGCTGGAGTTCTCATTCCTTCTACTGGGCCCCATTTCTAAACAATGGCATACACTAGGTCAGTTTATGAATTGTAATTCATAATTCCAAACTTGTAAAATACCTAACGTAAATTGAACAGTTTATGGATATAATCCATAATCATAAAAATGTTTTATTTGAGGAAGTATTTACTCCTAAATCCTTCATAATGGCTTGTAATGAAAATGTGAATTATCCTAAGCATATCTCCCGAGAGTGGCGTAACCAAGAGTGTAGCAAGGCCCGTTGTCGTGCACCAGTTCATGTTTGAGTCTTGCTCAAAGCAGTGTTTTCGGGTTTTACCCCTAGGTACATCTGTGCCAGAGCTGCCTCTACCTGCTCGTATCCAGACAGGGATGTATTTCTTGGAAAACTCACAAAATCTCTACAATACCAAAATTCTAGGAAGTTCTTCTATACTAATCTTCAAAGTCTATCTTAGGGTAATGTGCTCTAATTAGAGTTTATCTAAATATAGTTTCCAAGGTTATTGTTAAACATCCCTATGATACCAACTGTAACGCCCTGACCCCAGTTACCCAGAGTCGGTGCATTATTACATAACATTGGCATGATTACAAGGAATCAAGTCATGAAGGACCGATTAGTTTAGTAGTCTTGGAAAATAGATTACATACATTAACTTTACATTACAATTTTAAACATAAAACACAGCATAGATAGTTCTTTGAGAACTCCATTATTCCCTTTATCTTAACCCTGCATATCAATCATAATACACTTCTTAGAATCCTGGGAAAATAAAACATAAGAAAGGGGTGAGCTCAGATGCCCAGTAAGGGTAAATAATTTAGCGGAAGCTATAGACTTTTAAGGCAAGATGTGTGATAAAAACAACAGCCTTTTTAAACATAAACTTGAACATAATATGAAAAAATAAATTAAACATTACCATATAAACATGCACATGGACATTCTATTAGCCGGATAATCACATGTAATAACTAATTTCATAATGAGGGAATGCCTAACGTCGGACATCATTACCACATAGTCAAGGCCTCGTGCCAAGACTACAAATAAAATTTTTGTCAAGGCCTTGTGCCAAGACACTAGTTTGTCTCATGAGACCTACCGATGCATCGAGGAGCTATATCAGGCTCCACCCATCACTTACTAAGTCCACTGCATTCCTCATATGAAAATTTTGAAACATAACATAAACATTCGTATTAAAACTAGCATACGAAATGTCAATACATTAACCATAAACCATGAATGGTATAAAAATAGCACATTCACAGTCAAACATATCAAAGCTCATTCAATAAAATATTGAAGATTTTATTTATAATAAATCAACCTCAATCAAGAATAATATCCAAAAAGGATGTTGGCATAGTTGAAAATAATCATTAAAAACCTTTGAGAAAAATATCCTTTTGTGAAATTATTTAAATGTAACGCATTTATAAAGGAAGTAATTTAAAAGATATTTTTTAATCAAAGTGTCCCATACCACTTTGAAACTTTTGAAAATAATTATTATTTCAAAACATTCATGTCCATATAAATAAATACTTAAAACCATTTTGAAAACATGGACATTAATTAAAAATATTTAGAAAGATAAATCTTTAAAACATTTAAAATTATGATCTTGATAAAGATTACTTGCCACAAATCCTTAAAATATTAATTTTGAAATCATTTTTATGAAAAATGGACATGGATGATAAAAATTTCCCACTAAATACTTACACATAATCAATCTCGGATAATAATGAGATTGAGGAATTAACCCTTACCTTGCACTTTCCTTTGGTCAAGGGTATGTTTAACCTCCTTTATAATGATCATGGTATGTTAAAAAATTATACCATAACCATATTAATATTTATGATATTATATATGATTCATTTATGACTTTATACTCCCCATTTAATAATAATTTCCTTGTTAAAGTAACATTTTGGGTAATAATCACTTTCTTTATCGTACGTGTTTTAACTTTTTATTCTTGATTGTATCACTTAGATCATGATTTTTATACTTACATAATATAAAACATTATTTATATATCATATATATTCAGAATATAAATATTTATAATAGATATATTTATTAAATGGAAACACTGTTTATGGAGACGGTAGGTCGTACGTACACATAAACGTCGTTTCCGTTTTAATGTCGTATTGAACGGAAGTAGGTGATTGAGATATATGTAAATATATATATATATATATATATATATATATATCCAGTAGAATTATTATTTCATATATTAAATACTAATTAATAAAATATATTTTTATAATCATCGTTTAATGGTGAACGTGGAAATGAATCTCATCGCGTCGTAGAGACGGTAATCCGTACGTACAAACGAGGGACAATATCATTTCCTTAAAGGTGTGGAATTGGATGGTATATTTATTTTAGAGATACATTGTCATGTTATTTTCATTATTTATATAAATATTACTTATCATTATATTCATCCAAATAACATAGTGTTGAATAACAAATTACACCACGGCATGGAGACAGTAAGTCGTACGTACGCACGCATGGTGATATTATCATTAATATGATGGATAGAATAATGAATATGGTTGTCCCATATTTATTTTGGTATGGTAATAACAAATAAAGAGTGAGTGGAAGAAGAAAAGAACTTGAAAGATGGTGGTGAAATCATTACCTCTTCTTCAGGTTCTTCATTTTGATTTGATAAAAATGGCTCCTTAGGTTGGCTTTATGACAAAAGGAAGGCCTCTATGATTAAGGGAGGATAGTTGAGAGGATAATTGGTTAGGGTTTGGCCAATCCAAATGACTTTGGAGGTGTGAAAATAATATAAGTGGAAGTGCTCTTTTATAAGAGGGGTGAGGGTCACTTTAGGAAAAGATTAAAGTATTATTTTATTATACAATCATATTCAGTTTATAATGGCTCAAAATGAATTTATTTCAAGCCTTAGGTGGTTATGGGTCTAAATAATCTCAACTAATAGGTTTTAGACAAGTTTAGGTTACCATTTTAATCTTATCTTTTATATTTAACTCTTAGTTAAATAGTTTAACTTTTACCGTGTCTTCTTGTATTCTTACACTATATGGTTAATAAACTTACTATAAACTTCTAAGAGAACCTCAAGTGGTTAATTAATTACATATATAATAATATTTAATCCCTTTTTCCTAACATTAGATTTTTAGGAATAGAATATCAATTAATAATATAATATTTGTTTTAAAAGCTCTTTTATGTCGATTTTGGCACTATTTGGTATTTTATTTTTGTTAAAGTCATAACAGCATTATTACTTTGAAATAAATTCATTTAATCAATAATAACATTTCATATTCACCTATAAAATTCGTTTATAGCATCAAAACTTTCAAATTATATTTATTTTAATATTTATAATATCATTTAATTGATTCTTTCATTAATAAGGAAAATATTGCATCATTATTGTGTCATAAATAAATTAACTTATTTAATGTATAAAAATTATAAATAAAATACCATTATGTAGGAAATTTTTTTAGATTTCTAATTAATATTTATAGTCGAAGAGATAAATTATATAACCCCAAATAAAAATGTTTTACTAAAAGTTACATGATTTTGTCATTTTTGTATTTACTTTAACTTAATTAATATAAAGTGTCATTATCACTTACAAGTGGCTCCAAGGGGTCCCAAAATCAACTCAAGGATACCCATGGTCGGACATGTATTATCCAATAGGGTTAGGACATGTTTTAGTGTAATTTAATATTATTATAATGTTATTTTTTACCCTTATTTACCGGATTTACCCTTTAACCATGGTAAATAAAATATTTACTTAAGTAATTATTCAAAATGTCTAAAAATAAAATTTACCTATTTACAAAATTTGTACCTCTTGATTATAAATATGGAATACATTTTTCTAAATTCAAAACACAGAAGTGGCAGAAATTAATTTAAAATTAATTCTCGTTGTCAGAACAAAAAGCGTGTTTTTAAAAAATAATAACTATCAAAAGATTGACACTTGTTTATGTCTAATTTTAAAGTGAAATTACTTTCAATGACCAACATTGGATTAAATGGTAAAAATATAATCTAATTATATATCCAAACTATTCAAATGTATAATTGAACACTATAAATTATTTTGATTAAAAAAGTTGTTTTCAGATAAAATTTAGTATTTTTCACTATTCACCCAAATATGAAAGTTATCAAAAAACACCAAAAAATTATCAAAACTAAATTTTTATGTCCCGATTATAAATAAGAATTTAATTTCATTAAATTGAATATATAAAAGTGTCAAATATTGGTTTTAAAAAGGGTTCTCCATTAAAAGGCAGTAAAATTGCATTTTTTTGAAAAATACTTCTTTTATCTGAAAAAATATGAATTTGTTCTTATATTATATCTAAGAAACTTATAATATGGATTCTAAAATTATAATTATTATATAAATTTCAAAATTCAGTTAATACTATTCATAACCACTTTTGGACGACCAGTTTGGTAAGTTGTGGTGCGCTTGAACTCAGTGTTGCGTGTAGTGCAAGTTATTAAATTACTTTGAAAAATAATGTACTATGAAATCTTGGGATGTTACAAATTCTATATTAGAAAAATTTATGAGACATTCACAATATACATATCCTTCCCATCCTGACCAGCCTTCTCAACCAGCTGCGCAGCCTATACAGCCTGCCCAGCTGGACCAACCTACCTAGCATGCCTTCTCAGGTCCTCCACCTCCTCGTTCAAACCCAACCTTATATTGTGAGTTGTATGATGGATATCCTCATGTATGTATTGTAGTTTATAGAGTTGTACATAGTTTTTAGGATTATATACATCACCAGCCTGTGCAGATGGGTCGGGTCAGAGTATCAGTACATGATATTATTGATCCTAATTCTCTATTACCATTGCCTATAAAGGAGGTTACCAAAGTTGGGGATTTTATGGGTCACTTTTTATTTTGGCTAGCTAACCTTCTTCGTTATCTTTCATACAAGGTATACATTTTTTTAAATATTAATTAAATTTTATTGAAAATTACTTATAATGTTTTTTGATAATTAATTTATAGAGTATCTAAAATCAAAATAATTGGCATAAAGGAAACAAAAGGTTCTGGAACAAACAAATTTAGATACTTCTAATATTTATGATGGGGTACAAAGATTAACTTAGGTTTCTTCTTACTTAGATAATTTATATGAGTTTCGAATGATGTTTGATATATGTGGAAGTGAATATCCATTGATAATATTTAGAAAAGATATCATGGATCTGATTAGTTTTGATGAGCTCATCATGCCTGTGTTGCAGTTGCTCTATATGTAAGTAAATTTATGTTTCAGTTTTTATTTCTTTAATTAAAGATGGTTTTAAGTGACTTACTAAATTACTTATTTAATTAGGTATCTACACATGCTTCTTATTAAAAATGAGACAACAAGAATTTATGGTTTTATAGATCCAGAATTCATTTCAATTACTGTGAAATATTTGAAGCTTGCTGATATAATTACATATATATGTGAGAGATTATCAAAGATAGAGAGTGAGTGTTGGTTTTTTCCATTCCTTTATGAGTAAGAACACTAATATAATTATGAACTAATATTCATTATAATTTCATTAATTGTAAAATTTCTGTATTGTAGAGGGCATTGGATGTTGGGCATATTCTGCCTAAGTGAATGCACATTATATTGGTTTTTCTCTTTATCAGGTGTTGTTTATAAAAAATTTAGCACCTTGTTAGACAAGTAATGTCATGACCCATCCCTCGGGGGCTGTTCCTTGACTACCCCAAGTCCTCCTTCCATAGGCCATGGGTTGGCGACTAGAACTGGAAAGGTATTTCCCTAAAATTGGGAAGGCAGTGCCTTTAAGCTTGCAAACACACAGACCAAGAACGTGACAAGATGCAAACCACGTGGTAAAACTACAATAGTAAAAGTGTGTACTGAAAGTAAAGGGGGTAGGAATACAAGCCCAACTGAAAGGTACGACTACAATAGAAAACAACTCATGATATCGTTCACCAAGGATCCTACCTGAAGGGTAGGTACAACTCGTCTCCGCAACTCTCCACGCCAACCAGTCACCTCTGTGTACCGCCTGGTCCTGGCTCCCTAAAGTCGCAGCCAAGATGATTGTCGTCTGAACAAGACATGACAAGGTGAGGGCGAAGCCCATGTAGGGGTGAGTATAATAATACCCATTATGGACCTCGAGACCCCTGAAGGTCTCCCGGAATTCCATAAAGGAAAAACCACAAAGCATGACCTCAAACACAAAGCACGAAATAAAGTCATCTTACACCAGGTATACAACTCAGAGATCAAGAATAAAGATGATTAGTCTTAAGATATATCATTTTATTCTGTTAGGAAGTTCCACAACTGAACCACGAAGAAGTTTTTCCATTGTTGATCCACACAGGGTCGTATGTCGTTGATCCACGACGGGCCGCTCTAAGGCTGGTCCTCGTCGGGTCGTGCACTGTTGCTCCACACAAGGTCGCTAGGATGCTGATCCACACAGGGTCTCTATAATGTTGATCCACATAGGGTCTCTATGATTTTTATCCACATAGGGTCACTATGATGTTGATCCACACAGGGTCTCTCTTCAATTGACAGTCAGCCACAGGATTTCCCGCACTCGGTGCGCTTGAGTTCCATAGAATCTGCTCCTCAAGATATCGTTCATGCCTCAACTGCCACAAAGTTCCTCAAAGGAGTAACCCAAATGAACATCATGTCGTAAGGGTCCCAACGCAACAGACGACGCGTCAATCAGACGTCTAATCTGTGAGTTATAAGTGTTTTAGTACCGAGGGCCCGGTTCGATTCGGGTTTGATCCAACTCATATGTACTCCAACTTTCTCCAAAACTCATGTGAATTATCTCAAAAGGACCGTCTTGTTACAAGGATTCCAGCACCACAGACGGTTCTTCAAATGTACATCTAGTTTGTGAGACACAACCTTTTAAGAGAAACTGGGTTGAAAAGGGTCTAGGTCAGGTCCAACCCGACCCGCCTCGACCTAGGCCGACCTAACCCGGTTCGGGTCAACCTGACCCAACCTGGGTCCGACCCGGCCCAGCCCGAACTGGCTGGGTTGCCCGAGTGAGCTGGGTCGTGGCCCGGCCCGACCCGCCTTGGTTGGGCGCGACCCGTCAGGCCGCACGGGGGTCGGCTTCCCTCCCAAACAGACATTCGTCCTTTTGGTTTGCAATAGTGGAGCCACATGGCACCGCCCCCTCTGTCAGCAGGACAAGTGGGGCGCGGGTCCCACTCCTCTACTGCTCGAATCTGCGGCATCCCTTCGCGACGCACGACGGCATGTCGCCCGCTGCCAACACGGCCGGTCAAGGGTTGACCTCCCCTGCTGTCTGTCGCGGTGCCTTCGGGCACCGCCATATTTTCTGGTTGCCCATGAAGAATGCAATCAAAGCAACAAAGGAAGAGGTTCTGGGCCTTATTTGGTTGTCCCGCACCCTTAGTGTTAGCAAAATAACAAGGGTGAGAGTTCAAGCATCATCGAGAGAAGACTAAACCCCGTTCAAAACTCCCGCAACAACCACCCACAATTCCGTACAAATCGCGGATTAACTTATTTTGGTTAATCCATGTTTGTCACATTTTTCAAGGACGGTATATTGAAACAAAATCACCTGAATTTAAACAAAAACCCCTACCTCATAATCATAGGAGATGTCGTAGTTGTGGGAGAAGAATCCACGTTCGTTGAAGCCGCCGACGTTCGTTGATCCCAGATCGTTTTCCCCAATGATGTCATCCAATCCTCTGTTTTTTGTTGGAAGGGTTGATCGTTGATGCTTCGTCGGAGTTCTCCCACAATATCTCACCACTCTCTCCCTTAGCCAATGTTTTTAAAATCCCAAGGATGAGTTAAGAGATTAATCCTATTTTCAATTAATGGTTCATTAATTGGTGTAATTAATGAACCACATTAATTTAACAAGGTGTGGTTAAACAATGAATGTGTAACCGGGCATTTAATGTCCCTCATTAAAATTCCGACCACCTCTGTGGTCCCTACCAATGTCACTCAAGAGGTGGTAGAAAAATAAAATAACATATTATGTTATTTTATTATTCTTTCAAAAAGTCTGTGAAACTAACTTTTTCTCTCGACCTACTACAGTCAAAGTTAAACCTCCCTTAAGCGAATCTTAGTGTTGCGAATTCAACGATGCCCTCAGATTTTAATTCCGAGCACAAGTTCAAAAGTTAGAAATTCTCACTCGCACGTTTACTGAACATACCATAAAAAAAGTTTAAAATTCCGTTATGGGCACACCGGGCCTCAGAATCATGTGCCGTCAATTTTCGCAAACTCGTAATAATCCCAAATAATTTAAAAAATATATATGGAATTTTCGGGTCATTATAATTAAGTTTTCTTCTTTTTTATAAGTTCATTATATTTAATTCTTATTGTTTATACATGTTTTGTTAGTTTATATATATGAAAATGCAGGTCATGTAAAAAATTTAACAAAGACCACTTGTCGATAAAGAATCCAAATCAAATTCAATACGTACAAGTAATGATAAATATTTTTTATATTAGATTATATTTTGATTTTTGATGTGTGTATATATATATATATATATTGGTTTTTATTATCAAGTTAATGATTTATAACTGTAGTGTCATCACCAATAAGGAAGTGTGGAATGTGGTTATTATGATTTACTGTTCATGTATGAGATAATCACAACTGGGGTAACGACTGAATTTGATAAGGTTAGTTATATTAATTATTTTATATTTTATGTCATAGTATTCTGTTTTTTAATCTTATAACATTCAATGTTATTATAGATGTTCAATGATGTTGAGTCATATACAAATGATGAACTTACCCATCTTTGATCTTTGTTTGGGAATTATTCGTTAAGTATGATTGCAATTTACATTATCAGGTATGCATCTTTTAATGTTTATGATTAATATTAAATTTTTCTAATAAAAAGTGTTCAAAAACTAATTCTTTTGTTATAATAGGTGTTTGAACCTAATGATCTCAAAAGAATGCTTCAACAACACCCGCTAATGAACATGTTATAAATTATCAGGTATGTGTTTTTAAATTCTAGTTTAAAATATAATTATGTAGATAATGTTTTTTTGATTAAGTTGTTAAATTATGTTTGTTTTTATAGATTTTTATTCTATGATACATGTTGTTTGATTGTTGTATATTGTGTTTTCAATTATAGGAATCTTGATATTTTTTGGTGTGTGATATTTAGAATTTTCTAAAATAAAAATTATCTTTCGGTGTCGGTTTTTTATATAAACTGACACCAAATACCATTTTCAGCATTCATTTCTAATAGAAATCGACGCTGAAAATATGACCGAAAAGTTTAAAAAAGATGAAATTCGGCGTCGATTTCCACTAGAAACCAATGTTGAATATCATTTTTGGTGTCGGTTTATAGTGGAAATCGATGCAAAAAATTGGACCTAAAATACAAAAAATCAATTTTTAGCATCGATTTTAAAAAAACCAATGCCGAAACCCTTATTTATAACGTTGCCTTTATAAATGTTGGTTAAAAACCAATGCTAAATTGAAAAAAAATGATGTGAAAACCTGTTTTTGCACTAGTGGATGTATGTAAGGACAACCGCGTAGAACAAAACAAACTGGATACGTCGACTTATCAATTTGAAGTACAAAATGGGACCAACGTATCCGAGCACATGAGTGAGTTCCAAGGTACTGTTGATCAGTTTAATTCTATGAAAATAGCGATTGATGATGAGTTACAGGAACTATTGATGTTAAGCTCTTTACCAAAGATGTGGGACACACTAGTTGTGTTATTTAGAAATTCAACTCCAGATGGAACTCTCACTATGGAGATGGTGAAAGAAGGAATTTTGAATAAAGAGTCTTGACAGAAGGATGAGGGATGCACACCTGAATCGGAGGCTCTTATCACGAAAAGACAAGGGAAGTGAAAATGGTAGAGAAGAAGCAGAGGAAGAGAACCCTATGACCAAAGTCTAAAAAGAAGGAAGCGATTGAAATCCCGATCAAGATATGACATGAAGTGCCACCACTATGGCAAGCCCAGAAACTCCATCTGAGAGTGTAAGAGGCTGAAGGTATAATAAAGGAATCAGGATGGCAAGACCCAAAATAATGATGTTGTAGTTGTCAATAAAGAGATCATTATTGTTCAAGAAGATAATCATATCAGTCTTGCAAGCCAAGAATCGATATGGGTGATTGATTCAGGAACCTCATATCATGTCACCGCTAGAAGATATTTCTTCTCATCTTACAATTTAGAGAGTTTCAGACATGTGAAGATGTGAAATAATGATGCATCCAAAATCTCTGGTATTAGTAATATTTTTTTGGAGACCAATATTAGATGCAGGTTATTGTTGAAGGATGTGAGACATGTTCCTAATATTTTCCTCAATCTGATATTTATTGTAATGCTTGACGATGATGGATATGTAAGTTACTTTGGTGATAGGAAATGAGATCTTACCAAAGGTAATATGGTAATTTCAAAAGAAAAGAAAGATGCTTCTCTTTATCTCACATATGTCAGACCATGTGGAGGAGAAGTAAATGTAGCCAGAAAAGATATTCCTGCAGAAGTTTGACATAGGCAGCTTGGTTACATGAGTGGGAGAGGAATCAAAATGCTCTCCAGGAAGGATCTCTTACCAAAAATAAAATGTACGCATTTGGATACTTCTGTTTATTACATCATGGGAAAACAACGCAGACTCTCATTTCATGGTTATTTATTGTCCAGAAAAGCAAATGTTTTTTATTTGATTCACATTGATGTTTGTATGATGAGCACTAAGTCAATGAGTGGTTTTATTTATTTTTTTACCTTCATAGATGATCATTCTAGAAAATAATTGGTCTTTACTTTGAAAACTAAAGATCAAGTGAATGATTTTTTCAAGAAGTTTCATGTGAAGGTGGAAAGAGAAATAGGTTGATGATTAAAGTGTGTGTGAGCAGATAATGAAGGAGAGTATCATGGTCCATTTGAGGAGTAATATAGGAGTTTTGACATCAGGTTAGAAAAATCAGTATCGAAGACGCCTCAACATAATGGTGTTGTTGAGAGGATGAACACAACAATTTGTAAGAGAGTTAAGTGTATGCTCTTAAATGCAAAGCTGCCAAACACCTTTTGGGGGGTGCAGTGAGGACCACGATTTATCTTAATAACCCTTACCCATCAGTTCCACTAAACTTCAATGTTCCAAAATGATTTTGGATAAGTAAATATGTTTCATACAAACACTTGAGAGTATTTGGCTGCAGGGCATTTGTTCACATCCTGAATGATGAGCGGGAGAGCTGGATGAAAAAGGAAAGCAGTGTATCTTTTTGGGATACGCTCATGAGGAGTTTGGATATTGACTCCGGGATCCTATCAGCAGGAGGATCGTTAGAAGAAAAGATGTGGTGTTTCTTGAGGATCAGACGATTGTAGATTTTGAGAAGCCATAAGATGCAGAGAAGTTGTAGTCTTAGGAAATTCAAGACAACCTGGAACTAGTCCCACCACCATTAGTTCCAGCTAGAACGAGAGAGATACATGAAACAAATGATACATTACTACCAGGTAATATGTCTTTATATGTTGATATGTCTCCATCATATGATATTCCAGAACATATTCCCCCTGAAGCGCAGTTGAGGAGATCCACCAGAGAACAACAACCGTGTTATAGATACTCACCACATGAGTATGTGATGCTTACTAACGGGGGAGATCCAGACAGTTACGATGATGTGATCAGGAGTCAACATAATTTGGAATGGAAAAAGGTCATGCAAGAGGATATGATATCCTTGCACAAGAACCATATATTTGATTTAGTGGAGTTACCACATGGAAAGAAGACACTCAGGAACAAGTGGGTGTACAAAATTAAAGGAGAAGATGGTAGCTCACAGTCATGCTATAGAGCCAGAATGGTTGTGAAGGGATTCAGTTAGAAGAAAAGTATTGAATTTGATGAAATTTTTTCTCTTGTGGTTAAAATGTCTTCCATCAGGGTTGTTATTGGATTGGCAGATGGTCTAAACCTAGAGGATCAACAACTGGATGTAAAGACAACATTATTACATAGTGATCTTGATAAGAAGATACACATGGAGAAACCAGAGGGATTTTCAGGTGAAAGGTAAAGAAAAGCTAGTATGCAAACTTAAGAAAAATTTATACGATTTTAAACAAACACTGAGACAATGGTATAGGAAATTCGACTCATTCATGGAAAAAAATGAGTATAGGAGGATGACTACTAATCACTGTGTTTTCATTAAACAGTTTTCTGATGGTGATTTTATTACCTTGTTGCTTTATGTTGATGATATACTGATCATTGACAGAGATATCACAAAGATTGATAGGTTGAAGAAGGAGTTGAACAAGTCTTTTGAAATGAAGGACTTGAGAGATGTTGCTTACATTTTTTGTATGACAATTACCTATGATGGGAGGGATCACAAGATTTGACTATCTCGGGAGCGGTACATTGAGAAGGTTCTTGAAATATTCAACATGAGTAAGGCAAAACCAGTTATCACTCCACTTGTGAGTCATTTTAGGCTCACGACAAGTCATAGTCCATCAACTGAGGAGGACAAAGTAGATATGAAAAAAGTTCCTTACTAGTCAGCAGTTGGAAGTCTTATGTATGTCATGATGTGCACCAGACCAGATATTGCTCATGTTGTGGGCATTGTGATCAAATTCTTATCAAATCTAGGAAAGGTACATTGGACATCAGTCAAATTGATATTGAGGTATCTCTTAGGCGCATCCGGTCATTGTTTATGTTTTTGAAGTGATAAACCTGTTTTAGAAGGATACAAAGATGGTGATATGACTGAAGATGTAGACATGAGGAAATCCATATCTGGGTACCTAATATCATTTGCAGGGGAAGCAGTCTCATGGTGATCATGGCTTCAGAAGTGTGTTGTCTTGTCTACCACGAAAGTAGAGTATATCGCGATCATTGAAGGCTGTAAGGAGATGCTATGGATGAAGAAGTTTTTACAGGATCAAAGACATAGTCAGGAGAATTATATTATCTATTGTGGTAGTCATGGCACTATTCATTTCATCAAGGACCCAACATCTCATTCCAGGTCCAAACACACCGACATATGATACCACTGGATCTGAAATGTGTTGGAATAAAGATTGTTGAAAGTTGAGAAAATCCACATCAATGATAAATGGGGCAGACATGGTGATAAAGGTTCTACCGAAATAGAAGTTGAAAGCCTGTAAGGAGACTACAGATCTTTCTTCTACTCCAAATTGACCGTGAGGGAGAGATTTGTGAGGGCCACTCCCAATTAGGGGAGAAATCAACGAAGGGTGAGTTTACAGGAGTTTCTGTCAAAAAAGAGAAGGTCTTCTCTGGCACCAACCAACCCAAGCAGCACCTATTGTTAAGCAACCAACATTGACGTAGCCAATGGACGAAAGAATTTAAGGGTATATGAACTACCCAAACAACCGGAGAATAATTGGATCTTCCTTCATCTATAAAATGGGATCGAATCCCATGAATTGTAATCAGAAAAAAAAAACTCGGTAACCCTCCGCGTGATCCTCCAAAGCTTCATCCAGAGAGGAATAATAGATTTGACTCCGCCTGTGGACGTAGATGATCTTCCTGAACCATATAAATCTGCATGTTGCTCCGTTTTTCGTTCCTGTTTTTGTTCGTTTTCGTCTCCAACGAGTTCCGCTATCCCGAGAATTTTTTAAATTACCAACGCCTGTGCATAATGCATTTAGTTGAGTTTATAATCAGTGGCTCAAGCAATCCCTTCTTATGCTATGTCGCTGTTTAAATTCCCGGAAACTCTCGTCGATCAGATCCACTCCCGGTTGGCCAATTTTTGGTGGGGCTCTTATGAAGAAAAACATAACTCACACTGGATGTCTTGGGAGAAGCTGTGCGTTTCAAAATTTCGTGGGGGCCTTGGCTTTAGGAATCTCAAATGGTTTAACGAGACTCTTCTGGAAAAGCAAGGATGGCGCCTCCTCTCCCATCCATATGCCCTGTTCTCAAAGGTTTTGCGAGCAAAATATTTCCCTCATTCTGACTTCTTGCATGCCCAGTTGGGGTCAAGGCCGAGTTTTTTGTGAAGAAGCATCTGGGGCACAAAATCCCTCCTTGACATGGGTTGCGTCTAGAGAATTGTCAACGGGCATAATGTTCATGTTTGGAAGGACTCCTGGCTAGCAATGGCATTAACCATAAGGTCTCTTCGACTATTGTTCCTGGTTTCGAAAATGCAAGGGTACGAGATCTGATCAATGACTCGCTTGAGCACTGGGATCACAGGAAGCTTTACAGTTGGTTTAATGAGGTTGATCGTCAGCTCATCCTAAGTATTCCTCTCACACTAGGGATGAGCAGTGACCAGCTTTGCTGGACCGGGGAGTCTCATGGCAGATATTCTGTCAGCTCAGGTTACAAAATGTGGGTCCAAGGAGTGGCACAAGCCTTTCCTGGTTATCGATGGAAGATTATCTGGGCGCTCACTGCCCCCCCTAAGGTGAAATTTTTTTGGTGGCATGTCTGCTCTGGGGTTCTCCCAACCCGTGACTTTTTGGTGCGTCGACATTTGGCGGAGGATGACACATGTTTGTTGTGCCTCCAGGAGGTGGAATCCCCTTTGCATGCAATTCTTTCCTGTCGTGGGGGTGGAAGGGGTGTGGAAGGCATGAAAACCGGATTTTGATTTGTTCTTTGATCTTTCAATTGGGCTGGTCCAAAATCTGGTTAAAATGGGTGGCTTCTCTTGAACCGAGAGTGGTGGGGTTGATCTGCACAATTGTTTGGTTTGTGTGGACTCGACGAAATGATCGCATTTTCCAAATGAAGGTGACCCATGATCGTCTTTGGGTGGATAGGGCTAGGGAATGGATGGACGGTTGGAAGAATAACGATTCAGTGCCTCCTTTGGGCAACACTCGGCAACCGGCTCCTTGTTGGTCTCCCCCCCTGAGGGTTTCCTCAAGATCAATATAGATGCTGCTGTCTCTGCTAATTCCAGGGTCGGTATTGGACTCATTGCTCATAATTGTTTTGGCCAAATTGTGGAAGCTCAGTGTCGGGCTGTGCCTTTTTCATGGAGCCCTGTGGTGGCGGAGTCCTCTGTCATTCTCCATGGGATCATTTTTGCCCGTTCAAAAAATTGACCCAAGATTTTGGTGGAATCCGATTGCCTCAAAGTGGTGAATGCTTTAGCTTCGAAGGACGATGCATCTCAACCGTATGGACTTATCTTGAGGAAGATCTGACCATTAACCGAAGGCTTTGTTGCATGCAAATTTTCTTTTATCAAGCGAGAAGGGAATATGAAAGCTCATTGTTTGGCTCGTTTTGGGAAATCTTGGGGTGATCATTGTTGGGTGGACTCTTTTTCTGATTGGGTTTGTAGGTCTGATTTGATTGATCAGTAATATATCTTATCTTTTTTCAAAAAAAAAAAAAACCATCTCTAATGACAACACCCCAACTAAATATGCGGTTTTTTTTATAGGGGTGGGTGAGGTGGTGTTGAGCATGCAAGACAAGCTTAGTTTTTTTCAAATTTAATGATACCTAGTTTTTATATGGTTTTATGTTGTCCGAGTTGTCGTTGTTTTTTTTTTCGTTGTGAAAATTCGAATGATTTTTTATCTGAATCAGGGCAGAAAGGGGACCCAGGCCTTACTTCTCCCACTGGACCGCCTCCCCTCCCAAATCGCCCGCCTCCCCTCCCAAATCGCCCGCCTCCCGGCCTCGCCGCCCGCCCGCCTCCCTGCCTCGCCGCCCGCCTCCCTGCCTCCCTGCCTCCCTGCCTCCCTGCCTCCCTGCCTCCCCCGACATATCACCGTAGACGCTCGCTGCTGCCTCTTTGTTTTAGATTTGTGGGTAAGCATCAAAATTGATTTTATTTATTAATTTTGTATTTGGAATTAAGTTTACTGTTATTCAATGATAGAATTAGTTATCTTTGTAAAATATTTCAGAAGATGTTTGATCTGGGGAGTGTATCTATTGTTCTGGATTTGTCAGTAGTATGTCGGTTTCATTTTATTTCATAATAATTGTTTGGTGGAAGTAACACATAGGTTGGGTGGGCAAACTTTGGTTTCGGTTATAACCATTTCTGATTTTTAAATAACTATCTTGTTTTGGTTATCATTTTTGCAACCAAATCCAATAACTGTTTTTTTTCCTTTTTCGGTTTCGGTTATCAATTTAGACTCACCGTTCTGTTATTTTTAAATCGGTTTTCGGGTAACCATTCGTTTAACTGTTTTTTTTTTGCGAAGGTAAATGCAATAAATCATGAACTAGTTTATATTTTGGATTAGTCATGAAACAACTATTCATATTTAAATCTGTTTTGGATTAGTCATGAACTAGTTTATATTTTGGAAGCATCTTCTGGATCCAAGGCTTGGATCCTGGAGAACACCGACTTGGTGGCTTCACACGTATCCATTGCTCAGAAACTTAAGTGCACTACTCTGAGCCGCATGGTGGCGGTGAATGGGAAATGATGGATGAGTTTAAGCTCTGCAGTAAAGGCACTACTGATTGAACATGCAGGGAAAGCAGTAGAGTGTATGGAAAACTAATAAAACGACAGAGAGAAAAACACACCTCCTTCGTCCAAGCAGCAACACACAGTGAAGCTGCCGATTGATAACGGCTGCATCAAAACCAACAACAAGAGCGGATCCACACCACGTTCAAGAAATCGCATCTTCAGATCAACAACAAAAAGACACAAAAAGTCTTATTTTAGTTTTCTTGCAATTCCAACCAAATCAAGGAACCATTCAGTTAACCTCCTAAAAATATAAATTTACATAAAAAATGTATAAACTATTTTTGAATAAAAAAATGCACAATTTCACTATTAAAACTTATTAAATTTCATTCAAAATACAGGCACACCATGTTCTCTCTCATTTATGGGATACAACAAGTATAAGTGAAAAAACACATTAATGATCAACCATTATAGAAAATGAAATTGAAGAATTGTAATATTTCACCACCTACAAAAGATGAGATAAAAGACTTGTATCACCATAACTTCAAAAGATTAAAGTTCAAATACTTTTTAAATAATTAAAATTATATACATGACAAATAAATTAATGAAAAATTATTGCTTAAAGAATCTAGATGCAAGCCTCAATTTTTCACCTTCAAAGAAGATGATCCAAAAGCGACTTTGTGAACAATCTGACTTAATGAGTACTACACCGAATGTCCACCCACATCAACAATCTTGCCTCTCATGTATAGTTAAAAAAGGCCACAACAACGCCTGTATATTTCAAAAAAGGTCACATAAGATTTCAATAAAATAAAACAAGCTATAAAAATGTAGTCAACCACTATTGCACAAAAACCGGGCAAAGTGGATTGCACGCGCAACCAAACAATAGAAGACAAATAGAACGAAACACTACCCAACCATGGAAGTGAACAAATTGCGGAAGACCATAAATTTGAAAGAAAAAAAATTAAAAAACTAAATGCACTAAGAATTATACAAATTAATTATATGAAAGATAACAAATTAAAAAACCAAATGCACTAAGAATTATACAAATTAATTATATCAAAAACCTCACCAACTTACCATTCATGATATAATGGACGAATCCAAATGTAATTTTTCGAATTCTCCAAACATAAAAAAATGTTCAATATTATAAGTAGATTGAAATTTAACTTCATAACATAATACCATATACCATACTTTGCTTTATCTTATTTAACACATGTAAGCCTTCCTCTTCATTAGTTATACTTATTTCTCAATGAAGACCTAAACGCATCTAAAACTCTTCCTTCAGCACTAAAAGTTGCCTCAGAAACTACAATCGAGATAGGAATGGCTAGAACATCTCTTGCCATAGTTGCTAAGATTGGAAATCTTAGAGCATTCATCTTTCACCATTGAAGAATATGAAAATCTTCACAATCATCCACAGAGTCGTCTCTCTAATACTTATCTAACTCCGTTTTTTCTAAAACATGACCCTAGTTCGTCTTGTATTTCTGTTAGGCAAACCTAAGTTGTTGAAAACACTTTTTCTGTGGCTCACTCTCAAATGAAACATCAAAATCATCGTCTTTTTCTGCATGAACCACATTTTGAATTTCAGAAAATGAATATATCCTCTTGTATTCAACAAATAATTTTCTTTACTATATTCCCATACTTTTGTCCTTTTATCGGGCCAAACATATTGATAAAAATAAATTAAAGAAATTCTAATTTGCTTCTTAGGTTAAGGATAACAACATGACAAATATTTTTATTCATCTGATTGAGATTTTGCCAATATTTAAGATACTCATCTCTCATGTTGCTAGTCACATGATAACCATCGACATCATTTCTCATTGTTTTCAGCAAATCACCGACCTTAAACATGAAATAAAGTCAAATATATTAATAAGACATGCAAACATAAATTTATACATAACAAATAACTCAATTAAAAAAAACTAACCTCATTTCCGGGAAACATAAATTACTAGTAGTATAATGACTACCGGTAATCTTCTCAGTTAAGTAGTAGAAGTGCTCTAAGAACTTGACAAGTCGTCTCACATTCTCCCAATCAATACAAGATGAAAATTCGGTTGTATTAGGCCCATAATTCAATTTTGACCTCACGTCTTTATCATCATGCCTAACATATCTCTAAAAGATAGAATAACTTCAAAATATGATAAATTAACAAACTAATATATCTTAAAATTTTAAAAAATAAAGAAACAATTAATAATAAAAATAGGTTAAAATTTACCTCTCAAACTCCGTTTAATATTTCTCATTGGTTTCCAACATCAAGTATAGAGTTCCATCTTGTAGGAACACCCAAACAAAGCGTTTTTTCACTGTCAATGGTCTCGCCCAAATTTACCCAAGCTTTTAGGGTTAAGCGGTCATTTGAAGTTTAGCTTGGTTTGTCGAATCCTCAGAGACCTAAGAAGTAACCTACAGACACGTACATTCTATGGATTGTTTTTGGCTATGAAGTGACCAACTTGGGTTGATTTTAGATGGGTTTAAGTGAACTCTAAAAGACTTAAGTGAATTCAATTTAAAAGAATGAGTTGATCCTAAGTTATCACTTGGGGTGGATTGGATACATTCCTTTTTCAACTATTTCAAATTCTTATATTTGAGATGAGTTCATTTAAGAAGATCAAACAACATAATCACTTACTGGTTTAATACCTACACACCTTAATATTAATCACTAGTACACTTGGAGGATCAAGGTTTTGAGCACTCAATGGTAAAAGTTTGTATTAACACTTGAAGTGTGTGACTTTAAATTCCACAAGGACGAAGGAGTTTAAAGATCGCAAAAAAAAAAAAATTCTCAATTAAGAGAAGTGATTAGACATTAATGGAGTGAGAAATAACATCCAATCCTGCCCCTTGCTACTCCCTTGGATCAACTCATAAGCGGGTTAGCTCTCCATTGATGCTATGGTTTCAATGGAAGCGGAAAGTAGTCTCATGAGGGAGGAATTGAAGAAGTAATAAAAAAACAAAACAAAAAAGAAAACGATCACTCCACCGTTGTGTGAATAATTTCACAAGGTTTGGTGTGACTAAATTCACACCTTGAGGCAACGGTATCAATGTGATATAGAGAAGAACGGAATAATAGGAGAAGAATAACTTTTATTAAGAAACTAAGTTGAATTAGAACAACTTACATGTGAAAGACAAACTTGAGACAACAAAAATGCAGCATAACATTACAATGAAAGAAAGCACCAAAGATGAATAAATCCTCCAACACCACTGCTTTAAATAGGCATTTTGGGAGCCTTGGTTCGAGCCTCCAATAGTGAAAGTCATCCCACTTGAGTATGACATACTTAGGGTGGTGGAAAGCTTATGAAACTTTTTTCCACTCTTGACCCGAAGTGGAAGCCAATTTGCATCCACCGAACAAAGGCGTCTAAATGACCTTCTAGATGACCGAATTAGAGTGGGCCATAGAAGAAGAAAATGGAGCCCCGAATGTCTCCTAATCACCTGTAAAATTTCAGCCCAAATGGAATTTTGGTTTGCGAGATATTATCGAAATGGTGAGCTGTTTTTCTGAGCCGCAGAATTTGACCCAAAATTTTATCTCCAACTTGGGCCGCCTGGAACTCCCTTAAAACATCCGAATTAGCTCTTGTCACTGTTTGATGAAATGTTCAAAATGATGTCCTCTATCTTCAGTTAAATTTTGAGTATCATTGGGCTTGGATCTTGACTGTTACAATCTCTTTATTGGGCTGCTGTCCAGTTTACTTTGCCCAGAATGTGTTGCCATGAAAGCTCATTTTGGTGGTCTTCCAATGTGAATCTTCAAGTACTCCAAAAGTATGAATTGATCCCAATGTAATGAGAAACCTGAAAATTAAATATGAAAATAAAATCAAGGCTATTGGGTATTTTATATGGTGTTCAAAAATGTATCATGTAATAGTACATTTTAAGGACTTACAATCATAATGTGAAATGATGTTCAAAGTGTAAAATGCACTAAAATGGTGTTTATGAATAATAAAGAACATGAATATTATATATATTAACAATGAATATTTGGCTCATTCAGTGGCTAATCGGTCAATTTCTTTAAGCACGACAACTTTAAATTTCTTTAATTTTTGAGGGCTTTGTCTCACATATTTTTCTGCACCTCTTACAGTCGTGATTGACTCATGCTTGACTTTTTCTTTTGTTCCATCACTAATTATTAGATAATGATATGTGTCGCATATCTCATGTGAAGATCTGGAGCCCCCAAGATTAATGTTCTCCATTTATTTAGTGCATTTTTCAAAACTGTAATGACTCCATCATTTGATGATGCATTATCAACGGTCAAGTAATACACTTTATCGATACTTTAATCTTTCAAACATCCTTCTAAAAGGTCACCAAACTCTTCTCCTTTGTGACTCTCAATTGGATCTAAGTTAAGATTTTTTTTTGTGAAAATTCCATTTTTTTAAACAGATTGAGGGTTTAGCCCTCTTTTATTAATACAAAAGAGAAAAGCCCCCTTTAAACCGGGTTAAGGGGAAACCCAATACATGGCTCGTAGACCCAGAGACACATAGGCCTGAGAAATGTATGTTCCGAAGGCCCATACATGGTCCAAAAGACCTAGTGACCCGTAGTCTCATAAAACACCCCTCATGAAGGAGATGACCCGAAGACACAAGAGGTAACATGCTTCATGCCAAACACCAGTCAAACGTCTCGCCCCCCCGCCAGAGCTACTGCACTTGTGCTTCGAGTCAAAGATGTTGCATCGCCCCCCGCCAAGAGTTGCACTGTGCCACGTTCAACACAACGTGGCGGAGCACCCCTCCGTCCCACATTGGCGTGTGGGGGAGGATTAGACGATAGACGTCGACACACCCATCTCTCTTTCGAGTTGCCCACCAGATGATGCTTGCGTGGTCACTTTGCATCGTCAATTTGATGCTCCACAACATCCGACTGAAACACCGTGCAAAAAACTATGTGGCTGAGAACCCATCCGTCCCTCATTGGAATGAAGACAGATGACTGAATGATGGGTCTCAGCTCATCTATTCGTCTTTCGAGGTCACACACCCGACGACACTTGCATGAACCATGATGTACCACCTCCCAAATGTGCCAAGTCATTTGACTAGTCTCGTCACGTCACTTGCAACCTTGAAATGGCCCGAAGGCCTAGTGAACAAAGTCCAAAACCAGAAAGCCCAAAGGCCCAAAAGGCTAAAAGCCCACAAACACTAAGCCAATTACGAACAGGTTTAAAGGCTTAGGTAGAACCCTAGTAGATCCCACCCAAACCACGTCCGAACCGTGTCGTCGCCCGTTGACCTCCTCCACCGCTGTTGTCGTTGACTGCCACTCCGATGCCAGTGCCGCACATCTCAGCAGAGTCACTGCCATCATTGAAGCCAACCGCTAGCGACTACCGCGCAAGCCTGTACCGTCGCCGCCCTTTGAAGAATGATGCCGACCACCGCGCAGCCCCGTGAAGGTTCCAATGTTCATCAATATAATGTGCAATATGACACACATATGAAATTCTTTGAAGTGATGTCCATGTGTCTGTGGTAAGTCAAACCCTTTGATATGTATGTGGGTGCGGGGTCAGTGGGCTGGCTAAGGGTCCTGCTAGGGGGGGTGGGGTGATGCTGTACATAAGGGGAATAAGTGCCGCCAGGGGTAGATATGTAAATACCAACGGTAGTTGTTGGTTGTTAGTTAGTTAGTGGGGCTGTTAGTAGACATCAAGGTGATGCTGTACATAAGGGGAATAAGTGCTGCCAGGGGTAGATATGTAAATATCAAAGGTAGTTGTTGGTTGTTAGTTAGTTAGTGGGGCTGTTAGTAGACAGCAAGCAGGTTGCCAGCTATTAGGAGGGGGGTTGTCTAGAAGGTTCTAGTGAAGTCCATAAATAAGGGAGTTGTGGGCTGTATGAGGGGACTGATTGTATTTTGGAGGGTAATCAGCTACCGCTGATTGGTGGGTTAGGCCACAGGCCTTGGGAGCAGCGCCTTCCAGGGAGATTCCTTCTCCTTCTTCATACCTCTTCCTCTATTACTTCTTCTTTGTTTCTTCTTCTATCTCTTTTTTTTTTACTGTAATTTCTGCTGCTTTTAATTGAAGTGTCAACTGTTTCTCTCTCTTTCTCTCAATTGATTCTTATCAATTGGTGCTTTCATTGAGAGATTTATGTGGAGAGAATCTAGCAATGGTTCATTTCTCAGAACTGACGACATGTGTCGAGGAGCAGCTTGCAAAGCCTCAAGCGGAGAGGCAACGAATCCCGATAGAGGAGCAGCTCGCACTGGAGCAGATTGATTCCAATACGCAGCAGACAAAAATTGAAGCTGAAGGACTGGAAACTTGTTGGGTTGCTCAGGAAAGGGATGATGAGGAGCAGTTTAGTTCCATTGCGGTACGACCAGATGAGAGATTTTAAAGTATGACAATGTTTCAGTTGAAGCCTCGGGTGTTGAGTTCTGGTTGGGAAAATATCAAAGGGAAGTTGGGCAATGTCAAAGGAGGTGGAGGCGATTCAGAGACGAAAGCATAAGGAAACTAGTGGAAGGTTACAACAGCGGTAACTGAGGTTGTTACTGCTCAAGTTGAGTCTGAATCTACTGAACTTCAGGCACAAATTGGACCGTTGTCATGTGCAAAGGAGAAACTGGATGAAACCGGTACTTGGCACCTGCGACATGAGGAGTTGCATAATGGACCGCGACAAACTGAAGAGAAACCAGTGTCAACGGATTTGCACGGTTGGAATTTCTGGTTCGGCTTGGGTGAGCGGTTACAAAAAGGTGCTGTTGACGGTGAGGGCACATGTTAGTAAAGCCAAGCTGCTCGAAGTACTACAAGAGGAGGCTACTCAAAGCAGCTAGGAGTAACAGCTGGAATTGGGGATCAAAGGGGAGACATAGAGGTTCAAGAGCCTCCACACCGGAAGAAGATTAACCGAGGGAAGATTTTCGATTCACGGGTAGCACCATCATTGCCACTACCATGGATGGTCATCCAACTAATCACCTACTCACCTTGAGGACAAGGTGATTTTTCAAGGCGGGGGGGAATGATAGGTATGTGGGTGCGGGGTTAGTGGGCTGCCTAAGGGTTCTGTTAGGGGGGTCGGGGTGATGCCGTACATAAGGGGAATAAGTGCTGCCAGGGGCAGACATGTAAATACCAAAGGTAGTTGTTGGTTGTTAGTTAGTGGGGCTGTTAGTAGACAGCAAGCAGCTTGCCAGCTGTTAGGAGGGGGGGTGTTTAGAAGGTTCTAGTGGAGTCCATAAATAAGGGAGTTGTGGGTTGTATGGGATGGCAGATTGCATTTTGGGGAGTAATCAGATGCTTCTGACTGGTGGGTTAGGCCACAGGCCTTGGGAGCAGTGCCTTCCAGGGAGATTCCTTCTCATTCTTCATACCTCTTCCTCCATTACTTCTTCTCTTCCTTTGTTCTTCTATCTCTTCTTTTTATTGTAATTTCTGGTGCTTTTAATTGAAGTGTCAACTGTTTCTCTCTCTCTCAATTGATTCCTATCACCCTTTGCTTTGAATCTCTGAAATAATTTTTGAGCTTCAACCTTTCTTCAACACATATATCAAAACAATCTCTTGTTATCGATATTCTTGATGAGATTTTAAAATAAGGAGGCAATGCATGCTAGCAAAATTTCTTAATACCTTTTTAACAAAACTGATCGGCGCTCAATTTTTGAACGTCGTCGTAGAATCGTTTGGTGCCAGCACAATCGATCCTGAGCACTTGCGTCTTTCATGGTTGATTGCAGCATAATTCTTCTACGAGGACGAAGAACTCTTGATGTTCTCTCGATGACTTGAGAGAAGAGGAAAAATGAGTACACTTTAGATCTCTAGAACTCTCTCTAGGGTTTGAGAGAGCTTCTTTCTATTCGTTATGCACAACAACTGTGTTTATGGAAAGTGATATAATTAGATATTTGTTAAGGTTTTGGGTTGAAAATTTGCACACAAGCCCATTTCCAATCACTTAATTCTTAGCGAACCTTGTCTTAATAATAGTATAATTATTATTCACTTGACATGTGCATCACTTAAAAATAAATAAATATCATTTATATCATTTCTAATTAGACCATTAAACTCGGTTCGCTTATCCTTTTTGACATTTACCGAACCTTGAATAATGACTGTTTATTTAATAAATAAATATCGCTGTACTATTCGTCGATAAATATAATAAATATTATATTTGTCAAACCTTGCAAATAAATATTTATTAATATTATTCAATTCACTTATTTTTTTGAATAACTTGTGATTAAATATTGACAATCAACCAAACCTGAACAATTATTAAATCATAAACCAGGAATAATATTTATTATAACTTGTTAAATTCAACATTGAATTTAACTGAGATTGCGGATACACTTAGTGTGACTCTTTGTAGAGACCCGGTTTTCGCCGTGTAAGACTTTGAAATATTTCTACATATATTTCCAGAGTTAGGCACTGAGACGACGTGCAATTCTGAGGCCCGTAATAAATTATACAAAAATATTAAGTGTTTTTGTACTATTCACGCAACGGAAACATGATGTCTCTTAAACGGTTGATCAGATCAGAAATCTGAGACCACGGTTGGGTCTGGAATGCGGTGTTTATCCTAGGTACAACATAAAATATGTCGGTGTGGGACGTTCGGACACCCCGCTCGTTAGTGGTTCGTTAAATGAATGAATGAATTTATTAATTAATTAATTTAATAGCTCAAACCCAAATAACTCTCAAACAGTAACTCGGATCGGAAATCCGAGACCATGGTTGAGTCCAGAGCGCGCCGTTTACCATAGGAGGGGTATAAGTTTTGTCGGCGCAAACCTTCTGTAGAAAAAGTCCCGGAGGACAAAACCGTAAATAAAATAATTAAATTAAATTGTTTTATTTGAAACGCTACTTTGAATAACTTTTAAACGGGAACTCGGATTGGAAATCTGAGATCGCCGTTGAGTTCGTAGCGTGGTGTTTACCCAAGGGGTGACCTCAGTTGTGAGGGTGCGGGAGGTTTGAATTTCGCGTCCGCTGGCAGTTTCCTATAAATAGGAGGTTAGAGGAATGAGCTACTCATTTCTCTCTCGGACGGCAGAGCTCTGGCCGACGGTGATTCGACATCCGAACGTCGTTGGATCGCGGTGAAATTTCAGACGTTGATAGATCAGAGCGCAACGAATGCAACAACGGATCCAGATACAGGTAGGATTTCTATTTTTGGATTCTGCAGTGCTCTGATTGAAATTTTCGTCATTGGAAATCCTTTTTGTTTGTTTTCGCTGCTTTAGAATCCTTTACTAATGGCCGAACAAACAGCGACTATCGTCTGTTTCAATTTTCGATCGCCCGTTCTTCACCGTTCTTCGTGTTCTTTGTCGGTTAACTTTTCGTCTTGCACAAACGACCTCTGATTGTGAAGTGAGACCCATATCTATGAAACCCTCAACCCGAGAAGTCTCGATTTGTGCTCAGGTTCGAGTTTCGGGCGCCGGAGGAGCCACGACGGCAAGTGGAAGATCCACCAACTTTTCGTCACGTCAAAACGTTGACGATCCTTTGAACGGAGGCCATTGCACCGAAGAGCGCGTCCCGAGGATCCTAAATCTGGTCCCGGATTGCAAATCGGACCACCGGGGTGATCCCGGCGGTCCGCGGAAGACCGACCGGCGCGGCGGGAAGGAGAGGACCGCCGCGGCCCCGCGGCGGTCCGGTGTTTTCGGCGGCGGCGGTCGGGCCGGCTGGAGCGGGCCGGTCTGGTCTTTTTTGGTCATAGGGTTCTTTAAACCCCCGTATCTTCTTCATGAGAAGTTCGTTTTGCGTGCCGTTTGCGGCCACATGTTCATCTTAACGAGACAAACTTTTTGAGACAATTTTTGGGACTTTTCGTTTCGGGCTCGATGCTCGGGGGCACGAAACATCTGTTTTTAATAATAATAATATAATTATTATTATTCGGGAAACTTGTATCGGACCGCACGTTTGCATACGACGTCCGATTGATGCGTCGTCTAAGCCTTTGCGATCCTGGAGTTGAGTCGGACTTTCCAAAGCCGATTTCGGGCGCTTAAGCTGAAACAGTGGGCGCGAGCCCCATGAGGCCCGTTTCGGGTGTTTGCGGTGAAATGTGACTTTTTCATCGGGTATCCGTTTTGGATGATCGAGTAGTCGATCTTGTGTGTTTTCCCGTGAGGATCGCAATGGCGTGATCTGCCAGACTAAATTCGGGGCCGAGGCGTGGGCCCCATGGGACGCCTTTTTGAGTGCAATGCAGCGTTTTACAACTTCTGCATCGGAAGCCTGTTTGGGGCAAGTGAATAGTCTACCTTGCGTGATTTTCCGTAAGAATCGCAATGGTGCGATCCGTTTGGATGTGCGTAGCCTTTTCGTGATGGGTAGTGATCGAGCACCGATCGGGCGTTTGCGGTGAAAAACAACATTTTCACCGGTTGTCCGTTTTGAACGAATGAATAGCCGATCCCATATGTTTTTCCAAGGGGATTGCAATGACACGATCCGTGTGAAGTGTTTTCTATTTTTCAAATCTTTTATCATGAAATTCATGCTCAGTTCTCCACCTCCATTAAATGTCTCCGTTTCGACAATGGACGGGGATATTTATTTACTTCCTTACAGCAGTTTCTCAAGGATAAAAACATCATTCATCAGACATCCTGACTCGATACACCTTAACAGAATGACGTGACCAAGCGTAAACATCGTCATATTCTGGAGACTGTCCGTGCCCTCCTATTCCGCATGCACGCCTCTTCATTTTTGGGTGGATGTCATCCTTACTGCTACATACCTCATCAATTGCCTTCCTTCTTCTATTCTTCATGGGGGACTCCTTTTTGGGTTCTGTTCTCCTCTTTCCCTCCTCACCCACTCTCACTCCGTGTGTTTGGGTGTCTGTGTTATGTCCGTGACACTCGTTCCAACCTCTCCAAGCTTTCTCCCAAATCCCTCCGTTGCATATTCCTCGGATATTCTCGCACTCAGCGCGGATACCGATGTTTCTCTTTAGACTTACGGCGGTATATCATCTCTGCTAATGTATCTTTTGTTTAGACCTCTCATTTCTCTCCTCCCTCTTCCCATCCAGACACCACCATCGATGATTGTCTTCCTCTCATCATCCACCCACCTCTGCCTCTGGTGTCTCACTCTACTGATCACCGGTTTAGCATTGTCTACTCTTGTCGCCCATTGGATGTGTCCCTCGTCCAGGCCGAGGACACCATCTCCCAAGTTTCGTCGGATGCTCCTGCTCCGGCACTAGACGACTGCCCATTGCATTGTGAAAAAGTATTCGTTTTTGCCAGAATACTCCTCTTTACACATCCTCTGATAGGAATGTGGGCAGGGGCTGGGTGCTGTTGTGATGGAGATAGGGGCTGGTGCGCTGGAATTAATAAGCTGCCAAGGTAGGGGGCTGATTGCTGCGTGGCTGGAATTCTTCAGCTCAGGCTACGGAGGGGTCTTGGGTGCTGCTGCAGAGGGGTTTAATAATTGCCAGGGGCAATGTTGTAAAATGTTTTAGATGGTTAGTTGGGGCTGTTGGGAGCAGGTGGAGGGTTATTAAATAGGAGGGCTGCTGTTGGGGGGATCTGACGGATATTTTTGGAGAGATTCGGCCAAGGCTGAAGGAGGCTGTGGCCAAGGGCTTGGGGAGCAGCGACTGCCTGGAGATTCTTCTTCCTCCTTATCTTTCTTCTTCTTCTGATCTTCTGTAATGCTGCTAAAAGTAATAGAGGCTACTGGATTCTTTCTCTCTCTCGTCTAAATCATATCAATTGGTGCTCTCTTTGAGAGTTTCTAGAGAGAGGTTAGAGAGAGGTTCTTGAAACAGAGGTTTAAAGCTGCAGATCTTCTGTAAGCTCATGCGCATGGAGAATCATCTAGCGGCTGGGAAGTCGGCGATTTTGAAAATGCAGTCTACTTTTCAGCGACTGGAGGGCCACGTGCAGGAGTTGTTGGGCCACGTGGAGGAGCTGTCGGTGGCTGCTTCTCAGCTCGTGAAGAGCCAGGCGGAAAGTGATGATCGGAGTTCTTGTAAGGGAACATCGGTCGTAGCAGAGGATGGCGGGAGCTGATTTAAGTCGGTAGAAACTGAAAAAAAGGGTGCCGAAGGGATGAGGTGGAAGCAGTTGACAAGGGGATATGGACTGTAGAACAAGAGGAGATGCGCCTGCTGTTGAGCTTGTCGCAGGAACTGTTGAGTTTGCAGCAGGACCACTTGACGGACTCTGCTGCCTTGACAGAGCATCATGAAAATCAGGATCAGGTGAATCAAGTGGAGGTCATTGCTGGAAGGATTACCGAGGCAAAATGGGCTAAACAGGGAAGGAGGAGCAGTTTGAGCCAACCGTGCTGGCCTGCTGATTCTTTTGTGTGCAAGGAGAGCAAGAGGGCAAGGAGGCAGACTGGAGTTGCATGGTTGATAAGGCCACCGCCATGGACTAGTGATAAACTGCTGGTCTTAGACCAGCTGCTTCAGAAGCTGCAGAATCATGGACATCGAATTCTTCTATTTGCACAGATGACAAGCACTCTTGACATTTTACAGGATTTTATGGAGTTTAGGAAATATTCTTATAAGCGTCTTGATGGTTATGTCCGAGCTGAGGAACGTTTTGCTTCTATTAGAAGCTTTAGTCAGCATTTATCCAATGATGGTTCCATCTCACCAGCAGCTCCTGATGGTGTGTTTGTGTTTTTGATATCTGCCGGAGCAGGGGGAGTCGGCTTAAATCTTGTGGGTGCTAATACAGATATATTCTATGAGCAAGATTGGAACCCTCAGGTGGACAAACATGCTCTCCAACGAGTACACCGAATTGGTCAGTTGAATCACATATTATCTGTAAACCTGGTCTTGGAACATTCAGTGGAAAAGGTTATTATGCAGAGAGCAGAGAAGAGATTACAGCTCAGCCATAATGTTGTTGGAGAAGATGACACGTTCCTGAATGCGAAAGAATCAGTAGGAGCCGAGAGCGGAGTTTTCCGATCCGTTATACTTGGATTACATACATTTGATCCCACAAAGGTCAATGATGAAAAGTCAGCTGAACTGAACATTTCAGAATTAAGTGTCATGGTTGAAAAGGTAATTGCAATGAGGCATCAACAACAGCCAAGCAAAGAGGAACGACATGGCTTTGTTACAGTAAAAGGCTGCGATTCTCTGAAATATGAACCTGATATTGATGAAGTTTCATATCTCTCATGGGTTAAAGAGCTCGAGGAATCCAAGTCAAGCAATGTTTTGGTTCTTTGGCAGGGGTCTCGGGGAATCTTGCCCCAGGAAAGGAATCTTAAAACCGAGGCCAGAAAAGAGGAGGCTGAGAAGAAAAAACTGGGCAAGTGGGATGCTCTTGGATATCATTCTTTATCTGTAAAACTTCCGATCAACACCGTTGAACATGAATTGATGTCAGTTTCGGGTTCTGTTCACTTGGTTTATGGAGATTGCACACAGCCATCAAAGGTTTGCCCATCTGAACCTGCTGTTATATTCAGCTGTGTGGATGACTCTGGAAGATGGGGCCATGGAAGAATGTTTGATGCATTGGCCAAACTCTCTGCGAGCATCCCTGTTGCTTATGAGTGGGCTTCCGAATTTAAGGACCTTCATCTTGGTGATCTGCATTTCATTAACATCATCAAAGGACCTGGGTTTGTGCTATTTTCTGCTTCCAGGCCATTCCTCTAATAGCCCTGGCAGTTCATTATCCTGTTTTTCCATCTTGAGGACAAGGCGTTCTTTTTAGGCAGGCAGAATTGATAGGAATGTGGGCAGGGGCTGGGTGCTGTTGTGATGGAGATAGGTGCTAGTGTGCTGGAATTAATAAGCTGCCAAGGTAGGGAGCAGGTTGCTGTGTGGCTGGAATTCTTCAGCTCAGGCAACGGAGGGGTCTTGGGTGCTGCTGCAGAGGGGTTTAATAATTGCCAGGGGCAATGTTGTAAAATGTTTTAGATGGTTAGTTGGGGCTGTTGGGAGCAGGTGGGGAGGGCTGCTGTTGGGGGGATCTCACGGATATTATTGGAGAGATTCAGCCAAGGCTGAAGGAGGTTGTGGCCAAGGGCTTCGGGGAGCAGCGACTGCCTGAAGATTCTTCTTTTTCCTTATCTTTTTTCTTCTTCCTTTGATCTTCTGTAAATTCTGTGTCTAATGCTGCTGAAAGTAATAGAGGCTAGTGGATTCTTCCTCTCTCTCGTCTAAATCATATCATCCTCATACAAAGGTCTTTCCGCTCTGGAGACGATATCTATTCTTCGCACGGTTGGTGACGCCAAATCTCACCCTGGGTGGCTTCAAGCGATGCGGGATGAATTGCAGACTCTGGACGACAATCATACTTGGGATCTGGTCCCCCTTCCGGCAGGTAAATAGGTGGTCGGCAGCAAATGAATTTATGCGGTCCGTCTCAATGCAAATGACACTCTTCATCGCCTTAAAGCCAAATTTGTGGTAAAGAGATTTGCTCAGACATATAGTGTCGACTATTTTGATACTTTCTCTCCGGTTGCAAAGATGACATCTGTCCGATTATTCACCCCTTTTGCCGCTCATCATCATTGGTCTCTTCATCAACTTGATGTAAAAAATGTATTTCTCGATGGCTTTCTTGAAGAAGTATATCTGCAACAACCTCCTGGCTTTCGTGCCTCAGGAGCCGACTCTCATGTCTGTCAATTTCGTCGCTCTCTATATGGGTTCAAGCAGTCTTCTCATGCTTGGTTTGGCAGATTCAGCACCGTCCTCACCTCATTTGGCCTATCTCGGAGTATGAAGGACCACACTGTCTTCCACCGCACGACGTCCTCCGACTGTATCCTGCTGGTTGTGTATGTTGATGATATCATCATCACTGGGAGAGACTCAAATAGAATCGCCCAACTAAAGGGACATCTTCAACACCACTTTAAAACCAAAGATCTCGATCATCTGACATACTTCCTTGGCATTGAGGTCGCATTCCGATGCTTACTATGCTGGTGGCCTTGCTACCCAAAAGTCTATTTCTGGGTTTGCCGTTTTCCTGACAGGTAACCTCATCTCATGACGCAACAAGAAACAAATTGTCGTCTTCAGATCCAGTGCTGAGTCTGAATACTGTGTGATGACCACGGTCACTACTGAGATCTTTTGGCTTCGTTATCTTCTCCATGAGATTGGTTTCCTACAACATACGTCTGCTCATATTTGGTGTGATAATCAGACAACCACGAAGATTGCGTCCAATTCCGTCTTCCATGAATGCACGAAGCGTATCGAGGTGGACTGTCACTTTCTTCGCCATCACCTCGAGCAACACCATGTCAGTTTCAGCCACATACCGACGACAGATCAGTTTGCCGACATCTTCACCAAAGGTCTCCCGGGAGCTCGACCGGACTCTCTCAGTACCAAGCTGGACATCCACAATATTAACGAACCAGCTTGAGGGAGAGTGTGTATGGTCTTGTGTGGTGTCTTTCTTTTTTATGGGACTCTTGTCCAAACTATCATGTACTAGCGTGAGGGGGAGTGTTGAACCCGGTTAATTGTATTTCCGGGTAAAGGGTATTTCTGAGTCCCACATCGGATTATTCCACCTTGTAATCCTTTTTATCGATCTATAAAAGAATATCTCCACCTCACCTTGAGGTAGGGGGAATTCACTGACTACATATCCAATATACGCGGGAGGACATGGTGTCCCTGTATTTTGAGTGAAATTTAGTTTTAAGTTTTAAAAGTGAAATTGTGCATTTTTTAATTCAAAAATAATTTATGCATTTTATATGTAAATTTATATTTTCAAAAGCAGGTTAACTGAATGGTTCCTTGATTTGGTTGGAGTTGCAGGAAAACTAAAATAAGAGTTTTTGTGTCTTTGTTGTCGATCTGGAGATGCAGTTTATTGGGCGTGGTGTGGATCCGCTCTTTGTTGCTGGTTTTGTTGCAACAGTTGTCAATCGACAGCTTCACTGTGTGTTGCAGCTTGACTTGCAGCTTGACTGAAGGTGGTTAGTTTTTCTCTATTGTTTTATTAGATTTCCATACACTGTACTGCTTCCCCTGCATGTTCAATCAGTAGTGCCTTAACTACAAAGCTTAAACCCATCTATCATTTCCCATTCGCCGCCACCATGCGGCTTAGAGTAGCGCACTAGAGTTTTTGAGTGAATAGCTGTTTCTTGACTAATCCAAAATATAAACTAGTTCATGATTTATTACATTTACCTTTGAAAAAAAACGTTTAACCGAATGGTTACCTGAAAACCAACTTAAAAATAACCGAATAGCGAGTCTAAATTGATAACTGACACCGAAAAATAAAATGGTTATTGGATTTGGCTGCAAAAATGATAACTGAAACAATATTGTTATTTAAATATCGGAAATGGTTATAACCGAAACCGAAGTTTGCCCACTCCTAGTAACATACATACACATATTTATACATAAACCCCATCCATCCATACAAAACATTTTATTCTCAGGGTCGCCCTCTCCCCACCTAAGCGGGTACTTTTCCTGGTCTCAAATGCGCCTTGTGAACAGATTGGGTAAATATTTTACCCTGATTGATTGATTTATTTTTAATACAATAAATATTTTATTTTTATTTGTTAAAATGGAAGAGAGGTGAACCCAATACCCAAAATGTCTCTTAAGAGAGGACTTTGTGTCTATTTATAACGAATAATAAAGTTGACAAAATACTTCCGATATGGGACTCCACACAACTTAACCTCTAACACTCCCCCTCAAGTTACGTGTACCTAGTTTGGATACATAAGAAAACAAAAATAAATCTCTGACACTCCCCCTCAAGTTGGACATGCCTAGCTTGATTACATAACAAAATAATACATAAAAAAATATAAACTGTCATGACTGCTTCCCCTCAATTAGTTGATGGAAGATGTCGCTGAAAAAGATTGTGCCAACAATGGAACAACGCCTATATGCATTGTCCACTGGTTTTGCTCCATCTGTTGCGCTTTCGCCCATGGGTGCTAATGAAAAGATGACCATCATTTAACTCTCATGCTCCCATGCTGAGGACAACCCTTGCTTCAAGATGCCGGATGAAATAGTGATCGACAAATGACTTCAAAACGGCCGGGTGAAACGACGCCTTACTTTGCGGACCCAAATTGCCGAGGTGAAACGACGTCTGACTAGCGGACCCTAAAATGCTGAGGTGAAACGACGTCCGACTAGCGAATCCTAAAATGCTGAGGTTGTCGGATCCAAATTGCCGAGGTGAAACAACGTTTAACTTTGCAGACCCTAAATTGATTCCGATTGACAACGAAGGGCTTAGGAACAGTAGGGAGCAACGAAGAACCTGATAGAGGCAAATAATGCATTTTGCAGCAGGTTGTGCGTGCGGCGACGATGAGAGATCGCACCTGAAGAGGCGACGAAGAAGGGGCAGTTGCACTGGAGGGCCATCGTGTTGAAGGTCTGCCCGCAAGGAGGGGCGACACATAATGGAGGCGCAGGAGGTGCATAAGGGTTGGCGCACAAGAGGGTGACCTGCTGGAGGGGTGGCGCACAGGGGCCGCTCTCTGTGACACCCAACCACACCCGTTCATTCCCCATCGTGTTCTCCACGCGGCTCGGCGGCTCGGAGATTCTTGTCCACGTCGCCCGTCTGATGGAAAGCAGCGCCGGCGCGGCGTTTGGTGAGGCCATCGCCAAATGCGTCGGCGGCTTGCTGAGTGTCGCGGCGGAGGACGTGCGGGTAGAGATCGGGTTCGCGAACAAAGGCGACCGACCAAACGATGGCGTTGGTGGATTTGTCGAGGACGTTGGCGCCGGATGCGGGCTGCAGTGTTGCACGGGCTGGTGGCTTCGATGGAGGGGCGGCGGTGTCGAGGTCAGACGAGCGGCGGGGTCGAGCTCGGCGTGGTCCTCTTCAGCCGGTAGAGATGGACTCGACGACGAGGGGGTGTCGTGCAGTAGCGTCGGGAGGAAGGGATTCGTCGAGGCGACACATAGCAAGACTTGCGAAAGAGGGAGGAGTGGAGGGGGCGACAACTGAAAATTAGGGCTCACTGCCCATGGGTCCGCCGCCCCCCGGAGGGGAATAGAAATAGATCTAGGCGGAGAGGATATGAGAGGGAGGGGTTTAGGGTTAAACCTGCTCTGATACCATGTTAAAATGGAAGAGTGGTGAACCCAATACCCAAGATACCTCTTAAGAAAAGCCTTGGCGTCTATTTATAATGAATAATAAAGTTGACAAAATACTTCCGATGTGGGACTTCACATAACTTAACCTCTAACAATATTTATTACTTTATTTTGCTAGAAAATACTACATAACAACAAGTAAACGTACTTGAATTAGAATCAATATGTTTGACTCTATAAAATGCGTTATATTTTTTTTTATGTTTTATTATCTTAATATGTATATTATTACATTAAAGGGCTATATTTTCTATGCAGGTCTTGGGCAATGTTATTGCCTGGGCCGGTCCTGTTCACAATTCCCATGATTGCAAGCAAAACAGTGCTTCTTGACGTATAGTTTTGCCCCTCTCGTTGCTGGAAGCACTGTAAACCAGCTAAAGTTTTACATCTCTTTGGTGTTCTTCCTGTATTTTTAACTTTCACCTTGTAGATTTTTGTAAATAATTTAAGTTTAACATTTTTCTTTTAATAGTTTTCCCTGCATCCTGAACAAAAGCTCTTTTTTCATTAGCTAGTGTTCTAATATCTCATTATTCTATTATCTTTCTGTCATTTTTTGTGGCTTGTCCTTGTTCTTTGTTATAAAAAGGTCCATGAGTTTCCATTGGAGGTCTGGGATCGCTTCATGCCTCAAGCGCCTTTCATTTTTTACTGAATCCCTAAGACCTCATATGGTTATATTTTAGAATGTTTAGAGTGCTGAAAGGATTTACTTATTACTGAAGATGGTAGACAGGAAGCATCCAATTATGTTTAGCCTTTTTCTTGTTGATCTGAAACCCGGGAAAAGCTTAAAATTTTAATCCGCACAATATTGTTAATCCACTCCTTGGAGATTCACAAAGGCTGCACTCCATCTTCCCCTAATGGTGTTCAGATGCGATTACAAGATTCTGCTTAAGCCTGCTAAATTTCTTCATTCAGACTAGAAGCTGTTAGAAAGTGGTCAACCTGTGTACATCACAGGCAAAAATATAGGTATCTCGCTATCTTCAATGTGGAGTTTCTTATTAATTTTCCTTATTTAGCCGAACATTTTGGATTGACATGTTTTTGACGAAAATTCATAAAATTTCTTCATTTTATTAGTTGCAATGAAGCATTATGCGCTTGTCTACTCCACCTCTTGCCTCCCATCCACTCTCTCTCATTGTCACTCCAGGTCTGCTTGGCCGTTTCTTCAACCAAAATTCTTTTTTTTCCCTTTTGCTTTAAAATGTTTCTTTTTCAGATGGGTTTAGTGTATTTCTTGCAGATCCTCTCCCTTTGCCTGCAATTCCAGCTTCTCTGCAAGCAATGCTATTGAAGTCAACAAAATGAGTTTTTCCATCCCAAACAGGCTAGGCAAGCTTGTACCAATTATAAAAGACTGTTCGCTACAGATTCCAACTGGGCAGCTATGGATGCTTCTTGGACCTAATGGGTGTGGGAAATCTACCCTTTTAAAAGTATGTTTCTCTTGATACTCTTATAGAAAGGCTGCTTTATTTATCAGTTTGACATGCATGTGCATATTGAAACTTCGTATGATCGTTGATCACTGTCTTCATGTTTAATGATGGGTTTGGAGGTAGCATAATGCGATTATTGGTTTGTTTTAATGCCATCTGCAGATATTGGCTGGGCTTTTAAATCCGATGGCTGGAACTGCATATGTCAAGAAGCCAAAGAGTTTTGTTTTCCAAAATCCTGATCATCAGGTTGTTTTCTATTTTTGATGGTTCCCATTTTTTGCAATTTATTTAACTTCCTAAGAGTATTGTATTTTCAATTAAATACCTGTTTGGTTGATGAAAATTGATAAGCTCTCTGCCAAAAACAAGGAAGAAACCAAACAATATGACTTGTATTCAATGGGTATGGAATGACACTTACAGGAGAAAGTAGACTGACGAAAGAAGAATACTGGAGAGTGCCTGGAACTCCCCCGCCCAAGCCTGAAGGCCAACTACCCAAAACAGCAAAGATTCCTTCCTACCCCTTTTCTCAGTGGGTTTCCCCCTTATACAACAGACTCCCTTCAGCCATGCATGTGGTCCCCAGCTAACAGATTTCCCCTCCCGGAGTGCCTTGGTCCCCAGCTAACTGATTTATCCCAAGAATGCCTTTTCTACCCCTTGTGGAATACTGGGTGGCCAACTGCTTCTCAGGTTGGATCCCTCTTCCAGAACATGCTTTTCCAGGCTGTGTTAGGGGGTCCAGGTCTCTATCACTCGCACCACCTTGAGATTCAGTCTTGTCCTCAAGACCGGGGAAAAGGAATGAATTACAATTGGTAAGACAAGTAGTTCTCTGGGCCGAGAAACTTCTATGACGAGTCATTCTACCAGAGCTCTCACCATCCTTTGTAAATCCAGCTGCTAGGTCATCCCTCCGTGTCGCCGACTGTGCCACCTCTGCTGGCAACACCTGCTCCTCCCCTAGAGTCATGCAGATCTTTGCTAAAACCACTGAAAAAATTAACTTCTTCAGCTGCAGGACCCCTCCTTAACACTGCGGGTATTCCTTTGTGCTGAATGCCTGGAAGAAAATTAATTCCCTGGCCATTTTCCAAGTGCCAAGATGTACAGTCCTCCTTGAAGCTTGCCCATCCACTGCTTATATATAAGCAATTGACAGCCATCAGAAGAGGAATGGACTGTAAATTACTCCTCCGCACACCCTTTTCCCATAAACAACTTAAGTTTTTTGCATTGGAAGAGGTTTTGCTCCTTGAATTCTAAGCCAGGGTGACCTGGACTTGTCCATATATAAATTTTTCTGAAGCAGAGAGTAAGGTGTTGTGAGTCGTGATAGCTCTCAGCACATAACACCATAGCCAAAATAATGTCTAGATGATGAGTGTCCGGTCCGAGGGCTTGGTTCTGGCCTTGGAAAAGAATCGCTGTCATGTATAAAAATCCATCACAACTGCTGCGTGTATTGAATACTGATCCAGTCTGTAATCCCTTCATTCCTCGTAAGCTGTTTGCGGCTGTGCCGGTACTGTCGCCCTTCTCCTCCCTTCATAGTGTTGCGGGGCAGCTCCCTTGCGTGCACCATTGTCACAAGGAAAAACCGACTTACCGAGATTCCTGCCAATGCGGTTGTTTGGTCCTGCTTCTGAAAATGCAGTTCTGTTCAAGTGTTCCAGCTCTTCTGGTCCCTTGTGCGTCTGAGCATACACGTTTGCGGTCGCGTACTCCTTCCCGACTGTCACTCTGTGTCCCTTCTCAGGAAGGGATGCTGTAGTATTCAGCTGAGGCTGGACATCTCCGAGGTCAGTTATTTTTTCCATCAAAAATAGGTCCTGCTCCTGCACTTTGGTACCCGATTTGACTGTTTCTTTCAGCTGTCGCATGACCGATGGTCGCTCATCCCCCTGCAGTGGCGTTTGCTCCAGGCGATGTTCCAGGAGCTGCATCTCCCTACCGCCGAGTGCCTCTAATCACATGCGAAATTCCTTCATGATATCAGGTGGCAGCACGTTGTCTGATAGGCGGGTTCTCCAAACATCGCTCCGTCGTGCTAGGAGAAAAAAATCCCCTGAGTTCCACCTAGTTTTTCTTTTCCCGCGTCGTAGCTTCCACCATCGACGCCAGTTCGGACAATGCCGCTTTGTCGCATTGCTTCGTCTCCATAGCTCTAGACGTCGTGGAGTGCACTTCAAGCAGCGCCATCAACAGAGAAGGCGGAGTCGCATCTTTACTGCCGTTTGGGGTGCACCGTCTGCCCGGGAGAAGGCCATTGTTCCGAGAATTATGGAGATGCCTTTGCTGTTTGCGGTCCCACTCAAGGCGATGCAGCAAGAGTGTCAAGTTTTTCTGGAATTCCAGCTGCCCTTGCCGTTTGCGGTCCCACTCCTGCTGCAGTCGCTGTTGATCCTGCAAGAGGCCGTCGACGCATGAAGTCAAATATGTGAGAGCCGCCTGGGCGCGTCCAAGGTGCTGCTTGGCACCGTCGAGTCGCGTTTGGTTCCTGGTCTCCTTCGTTGGTGGTGGAAGATCGATAATTGAGGGGAGCAGTTGTGAAGTGGAGGATACCGAAGAGGAGAAATCCAGCAGAGTTGGACCAAGTGATAAACTCCCCACCAAAAACAAGGAAGAAATCGAACAATATGGCTTGTATTCAATGGGTATGGAATACAGCAGAAAGTAGACTGACTAAAGAAGAATACTGGGGAGTGCCTGGAACTCCCCCACCCAAGCCTGAAGGCCGACTACCCAAAACAGCAAAGATTCCTTCCTACCCCTTTCCTCAACCGGTTCCCCTCTTATATATCTGACCCCCTTCAGCCATGCATGTGATCCCCAGCTAACAGATTTCCCCTCCCGGAGTGCCTTGGTCCCCAGCTAACTGATTTATCCCAAGAAAGTCTTTTCTACTCCTTGTGGAATACTGAGTGGCCAACTGCTTCTCAGGTTGGATCCCTCTTCTAGAACATGCTTTTCCAGGCTGTGTTAGGGGGTCCAGGTCTCTATCAAAAATCAATCTCAAATATATGCTTCGTGCCACTGACTCGGCCTTTCCCAAGCTCTTGTGCGACTCCTAGTTTCCTTGCTCAAAGCCGAGTGAAATTCAGCCCTTCACACAAAGGAAAAGAGGATCTAGAGCGGAAGTGCTCAAGAAGCTCTCAAGAGACCTGTCTTACAGTGGAAAGCTCTCTATTATTCAATCATTGTTCGTTGGTTACAGATGATGCCTCTCTTCCTTTATATATAGGGGTTGTTGGCATGATCTGCAACGTAAGTATACAAGGTTCTCATGAAGTCTAGCATACAGGAATGTACAAGGATCGTTCTAGAACACTTTTCCACAACATTCCATAGGGGTCTAGTATGTTCTAGAGTCTCCATGACTGGAGTCGGAGTTCCTCAATACTCTGGAGAAATCTAGAATATTCCAAATTCTCAAGTGATGTCTTAGAATATTTAGGAACCTTCTTAATTGGTCAAGAATATTCCAGAACTCCCATGATGGGTGGAGGATTGTCTGGAGAATTCTAACAAACCTTCCGCCAGCTTGGGTGGCCCATGACACGAGGCTTTGAAGGGTGGACTTATTTTAGAAAGGACTCACCAAATCCCTTTCTCATTCCCTTTCACACATTTTTTTTGTGTTTTCATTAGATTGACTTTCCTCACTATACCTAAATGTTTCAGTATGAATTTGCAGGTAGTGATGCCTACAGTTGAAGCTGATGTGGCTTTTGGGCTTGGGAAGTTTGACATGGACCATGAGGAAATTAGGTCAAGAGTATTAAAAGCTGTGGATGATGTGGGGATGTCAGATTATATCAAAGTAGGTAGTTCTTAAATTAGGGTTTTGGAAGTCTACATTTTCCATCGTGCGCTTCTGCATTCTTTGCATCAACAGAGGCCAATTCAAACGCTGAGCGGTGGTCAGAAACAGCGGGTTGCCATTGCCGGTGCTTTGGCCGAATCCTGTAAGGTGCTGTTGCTCGATGAGCTCACCACTTTCTTGGATGAAACTGATCAGGTTTGTTTGGGTTGCTCTGAACTGTTATCATCTTCAATGCATAATTTATTTTATGGGGTTTTGGATGTGTTGGGATCAGGTGGGGGTGATAAGAGCAGTGAAGAGTTGTGTGGGAAGTGGCGGGGGAGTAACAGCACTGTGGGTGACCCATAGATTGGAGGAAGTGGAGTATGCAGATGGTGCTGTGTACATGGAAGATGGTGGAGTTGTTTTGCAAGGTGATGCCTCTACTGTCTTGGATTTTATAAATAAATATAAAAATGCGGCATAGGTTTTATGATTCATGGATTTAATATTTTGGGAAAATGCTAAAAAAATCTTTCTCATTTGTTACAAGGCTTTTCACAAAATAAATCAGTGGTTTTTTTGTCTGATAAAAAAGAAAACAGTGGAGGAAAGCAAATTTCTTTGCTGGGAGGCATGAAATGAAGTAGGTTTTATGTTTTATGAATTAAACCTGACACTATTCAACTTCATTAAGTTGGATTACGGTGAGTAGGAAAATCTCTCTAAATACCAATTCATTAATTATATATTTTTAAATGATAATAAAATCGTACAAAATATTTATTTAATTTGAATTTGTTTCCTATTAGATTTATGAACGAATTTTACCATTTGAATTTATAATTGGATATTGAAATTAGCTTGGGCAGCTGAATGAATATTGTAAAATATGAGTACTATTAAGATGATGTCTGTTAAAAATTTAAGGGTTATATGTTAGTCAATGCATTCTAATTATTAAATGAATTCTAGTTGAATTCACATTGCTCATCAAACAATTGAGTGCGAAATATTATTTTGTTCCAATTAATGTTCTGCAATTTTTATTAATCGAGATATTTGTAAAATCGATGACTGAAATCAGTATTTTGAAATTGTAACCTTTGTTGACTTGTGTTAATTTTAAGATGGCTCGTTAAAAACCTCACCAGGAAAACATCGCGAGAAAACTCAATGAGGGGTTGATTAAATCGTAATGAACTTTGTACTCTTCACATTCTAATTTTATGAATCAATATTTGTTTTATGTTGATTTCACCATTTTTTGAAAACTAATGTGTAAAAAAGAATTATGATGAGATATGTTTTGTCCTATCATTTTTGATACATCAACCTTTTAATTGCGCTATATAAATGTATTATTTTAATGTATAGTAGTAAGACTATCATTATTCATAGTTGATCCATGATTGTTTTTGATATAATGAACAATTGATCTCAACAAAACATATTATTGACTTGTTTGAATATCCTCAAGAGTTCCGATAATATTGAAATCATTAACATTTACTTTAATAATTACAAATTCAAATCCAGTCCTCTTCATGAATACACATGAACAAATCAAATCATTTTTATAACCTTCTTTCATCAGATACTCGGATGGTTATACTACATATGCTAGCTGCTTTAATGCACATGATTTTTTATTCAATTTAATGGAATAAAGATCTTGAGATCCAAAACATGCTTCAAACATTTTGAATCCTTTTGAGATTTTCATATAAACATCATTATAAATTGAAATGACCTGTACGAGACCTTCTGTTGACCTGAACCAGATCATCATTCACCCCAAGCACGTTACTCAATTGATAGTGGGGTGATGATTAACATCGAAAGTATGAATTATTAGCTATAGAATGATTTACCCTCTTAAAATAACAAAATTTGTCAATGTTGGATTTTGATGAAAATCCAACACAACTCATCCATATATTGGATGTTTCCAAAATTTAAAATGATAACTTGTACACTGAATGGAATTACTTGTACACTTGTGATACCTAGTATATTAGTCTAAAACAAACTATCTATATGAATGCAATCAAAACGTAAATTGCAGCTCATACATATACAATGCATAATAGCAATATACATGCAACAAATATACTCAAATAAAAACAACTAGACTCATCAATGTACTTCTCCCACCAATGCTGACCACCTGCACTCTAATCCCTCATGGTGGCTTAGCTTGCTTAGTTAACCAAGCCTAGCTAAGCCGGAAAGTATCAAAGCAGTCATTCAATCCATGTACCTAAAATGCAACATGTAAACTACATATGCACCGAGATGCATTTACAAGGCGTGAGTACAAAACTCAGTAGACCACCACAAACGGTGTCCCTAACATAATCCATTATATATACAAGTGCATGCACAACATTACGTGATATGCAATAGTAGCATAGAGCAGTCAACCAATCACCCAATCCAATAATATAACACGTTCACATTACATCTAGAAAGCAATGACATAATGTCTTATTATCGATTTCCCAAGTGCTTACCAAATCACTGGGCAAACCACTATATTTGCTTTGGGCCTTGCTTGAGAATTACTATACCTTCTTCGAGTCATAGCCCGATATCCATGCAGTCACTCAAGTCAAGAAACCTACTGGCCGCACCATACAGAGTCAGTAAAACAGATTCAGAGTATAATACCTATAGAGATTCTGTTTTTGGCGTGTAAGACTTTGAAATATTCCTAAGAATATTTTCGGAGCCAAGCGTTAAGACGACGCACGATTCTGAGACCCAGTGAGCTCGAAATAAATTTTATAAAAACATTAAATATATTTTTATTATGCACGTACAATTTTCCTAAAAAAATATAATATCTCATAAGCGAAGTCTCAGATCGAAAATCTGAGATCACGGTTGAATCCGAAACGTGGAGTTTACCCTAGGCGCGAACTAAGGTTGGTCGGCACGGGACGTTCAGATGGGACATGTCACACCTCCACCTCAGATACTCCTTTTTTTTATCCTTTTATTGGTTGAGGGTCTTTTGGTCGAGATTCGGGTTGAGACCATATCAATTTTTTTGAGTTTTTAAAAGTTCGGGTGAGATTTCCAAGTGGAGCACGGTTACCGCATAGTTAGTAGAAACCGTGCGGCCTGGCCGTGCAGCAGGTCCATGTTTGGACAGAACCTACCACACGGCTAGCGCACGGTCGTGCGGTAGATCCCAGGTAACAGTGTGTCGATTCTTCCGTGGGAAGAGTCCCACACGATTACCGCACGGTTTGGAAAACCGTGCAGCCAAACTGTGCGATCGTGCCAGGTCATTAAAAAGTTGAAACCCATTTCCCCCCTCTCCTCCCTTAACCCTAATTTGAGCATTTTTGGCGCACCAAGGGGTCCCAAGACCCCTTCTCTCTTGGCTCTCCTTCCTCCATGGTTCAATCTTCAAGCTTCCAAGGTAAGTTTCTTAGGGTTTTGGTTCATTTTCTTCCCTCCCTCCTTGATTTCTCGGTTCTCCTTTGGTAGGCCCTCTCTTGGCCGAACCCTAAATGTTAGGGTTGTTGTAATTTGTTTTCCTTTGGGTTCTAAGGTGTGTGAAGGGTTCGTAGGGCTTAGATCTCCCTTCTCCGAGAGTTTCGTCGCTTTCGCACTTAACTGAGGTTGGTGTTTCCATGTTCTTCTTTCCTAAGTCATTTCCTTTGATGCCTGACATTTTAAATAAATTTATAAACTTGATCCGCACCCTTATGACACCCTTTTTTAACTTATTATAGCATTTTGGAATTGGTTCTATTTGTTACAAATATGCTTTCAAAGAGATTTGTGTGCAATGGCACCTAGAATGTTTGTTGAGATGTCATTGTTCTTTTAAAGTGAAATTGGGGTTTTTTTAAGAAATGCTTATCCCTAGTTATGTTGTGATGGTATTTGTTTTCTTGTGAATTTGGTTTGGTGTGTATGATTTGGTAATGTTATAGCTTGATAAATGTGTTAGAATGTCTTGGAAAGAGTTTTATGGCTTTAAGGGGACAATTTGTGTTCTTTTAATAATGTGAGTGGTTGGGTTTGGTTTCAAAGCAAATGGTGATTTGTGAAAATGGTTTTGAAGTGTTCTCTTAGACCTTGGAGTGTGCCATCAGATGGTGGCACATCCATGAGTGCACTAGGTGCACACATGGATGTGCATTCAAATGAAGATGACACTTTAAATTATTTTCCTTAAAAGTTTCTCATCTCTCCTCTTTTTCTTGGAGCGGTCCCATTTCTATTTAAATGGTAAAGTTTTGCCTCAAGTGTTTTGGAAAATATGGTTTAAAGTGTGTTCTTCAAGGTTTGGCCCGTTTGGCCTTGGAACATATTTTGGCGTGAGTTTGAAAAGGGTAAAGGCCTGTTTGGAAATCGTGAAGTGTTTGGGTGTGTGTTCAGAACTTAAGGGCCCGTTTGGAATTGTAAATATAAAAGTGGTGTTTGTAAGATGTTTTGGTAAATGCACTTAGTTGTGTCAAGCTAAAGGCCTGTTTGACACTTCCAACTCAAATGTGACGTTGTGTTAACTTTTAGAAAGGATTGTGGTTTGGAAAATGTGTGTGTCCGATTGGCAACCTAAAGCGTTTTATGAAATGGTTTGAATGTTATATGGTATGGCGGCCCGGTTGACACCTTAATGATGTGTGATATATATAAGGGGCACCTTTATAGAAGAGATTTCCCTCCATGGGATATCGTATAGTGGTATCCGTGTTTAGGGCAGGCAAGTGCAACGACGACAGGTCAGATGAGTCACGCGTGCGTTGACCTCCTACTTATATAGTTATACTACCACCATGGGTTCCTGGGCGTCTTATAGATGATCGAGTGGCAATAGCTTACCAGTCCTAATTAGACGGGTTGGTACCCTCCTGGAGTTGTAGACATGCTAGGAGGGTCGTGCCACTGGTGAGGCTGGGATAGAGCAGTCAGTTGGTTATTGACTTAGAGGCTTCACCATACGTCGACAGGTGGTTCCGAATAGAGTGTATCCAGGGATCTTCTAGGGATGTTTAGGATCACCCATGATTATTACTATTCATATTATCGGTTTGCCTTTTGTTGCACTGTTTACCTATTTCTTTTTAGCACAACCCTATCATTCCTCATTTTAGTTTTTGATTGTAAAATGGAAATTGGTTTTGGAAATAAAATGTGGCATGTGATGTTTAGTAAAATGTGAAGACCCTGTTTTTATAACTGTATTTCAAACTAGTGTTAATTGACTGTTTTGGGAAAGGAAGCACTTGGATTCCGTGGTTTATCTTTGGCATTCCTATTGAGCATTTCAGTGCTCACACCTACTTTATCTTTTCAGTTTTAGGTTCCGTTTTGCTCAGGTCCTTCTGGTTTAGTTGCTCGTTGTTGGAGAAAAGCCGGTCTTGTGGTTGGTGGTGACCAAGAGGTCACATGGAGATCGCGTGGCAACGATTTAGTTTTGCTTGTTTTAGTTTTTAGTATGTTTAGTTATATCTTGTGATTGAATCAATTATTCAGTTGTTAGTTTTGTTGCGTTGTCAGTTTGTTCTAATTATTTATCTAGTCCTGGTTGTTCCTTTGTGGGTTGAAATCGTCCCCTCTTGTATGTTTTGATGCTCGACACTAGTTGCCAACCCGTGGGGATCAGGAACGCCCTTTGGGTCTTGTTGCGGACCGACCCGGGTAAACGGTTCAGGGTTGACTCGAGTTGGTTCGTGAAAAAATAGTATCAGAGAAGGTTCTTTGTTATTTGGGGTGTTTGGTAGTTGGAGATTAGGATTTTCGGAACTCGGGAGGTAGTTGTGGGAAGAGCGCTGTAAACTCTTGCTCGTTCTGAATCTTGAGTTACCAGGGATAGTCATGGATTTCGGTCTTTTGCTTTTGTTTTGGATTGAGGGATGACATTGGAGGTGATCTGGTGTCACGTTGTGATCTCACATGGATTAGTGACCCATGTGGAGTCCAAGTGCATGGTTCAAGCTCCTCTTAGTGTTATGCCTTACATGGGGCATGAACCACTACCATGTCACCAGGTTGTTGTACCTCTCGTTCCCCTCGTTGTTTGATTTTCATGATCACAATCACCTTATTTTTTGTCTAACCTTGTTTTTAAGTGTTGTGGATGATAGACAAGAGATTGCCAAAGGAATGGCCCAAGAAAGCATCTCAAGTGGACTGAAATTCAGTCCACCGGCCAACCGGTGTGATAGCACCGGCCAGCCGGTGGACCTGGCAGAGGCATTGCCCACTGCCAGGTTCCACCGGTCAGCCGGTGGCTCTGTCACCGGCCAGCCGGTGGCACCCAGCTCAAACAGTGTGAGCTACTGTCTTCCCACCGGCCAGCCGGTGGCTCCTCCACCGGTCGACCGGTAGAGCCTGGACCAAATCTCCTCTCCTCTGCCAAGGCACCGGCCAGCCAGTGGCCCTGTACCGGCCAGCCGGTAGCCCAGTCAAACTAGCCGTTGGGTTTGACCAGTCAACCCTCTTTTGGCCTCCAACGGCTCCGAGGCCTTTTCCAACGGCTCCAAAGCCCTCCAACGGATACTTGAAGGTTCCTAGCCTATAAATAAAGGCCTAGGAAGCCCCGGATCACCACCCAAGCCACCGGACACATTGTTGATCATTTTGGCGAACCTCCGGCGGATTTCCTCAAGGAACCCAACGTGCTCCAATCCAATTCCACATCCAAGAGCACCTTCAAAGAAGCTTGGAAGCGGCCTTCAACATCTCCAATCAATCAAAGGCGCCCAAGGCTTCTCCAATTACGGGTTTTATTGTTTTTATCTTTTTGAGCTTTAAATTTGGGTTTGTGCCTACAAACCCCAACCTTTTCTCTATCCTCCCTTTCTTTTGGGTTTCACACCACCACTAAGGTGTGAAGAGGTTTCTTCAAGCCTTTCCTTTCAAAAGGCTTGAGTTTTCGGTGAACTAGCCTTCACCCGTTAAAAAGGCTAGTGGGTTCTTGCTATTCCATTGAAAGCAAGTGGGTTCTTGCTAAACCAATAAAAGCAAGCTGTAATAGGTCCTAGTGCTACCTCAAAGCCTAGTGGGTTTCTTGCTAAAACCATTGAAAAGCAAGCGGTAGGAATCTCTCAACGGTTGAGTTGGGAGCGGAGACGTAGGCCGGGTTTTGGCCGAACTCCGTTATCAATTTTCTTGTGTGATTGCCTCTTTATTTCCGCTGCATTTCAACTTTGATTTTTAATTTGTTAATCATTTTTTAAAAGGCAATTCACCCCCCCTCTTGCCATCAATTCCCCGTTTTTTCCGACCCAACAATTGGTATCAGAGGGACGTATTTGAATAATTCCCTAACCGGTTTCAAATTAAAGATCCTTTTTGATGGCTTCTACCGCTTCAACCTCTTACGCCTCCGAAGGCTTTTCTTTGGATCGTGCTCCATTTTTTGATGGAATCGATTATTGTTTTTGGAAAACCCGCATGACCACATTTCTTAAAAGTATTGGCTATCCAATTTATAAAATTGTTATGCAAGGATTTTCCCTCTCCTCTCCCGATGAGTCTAAATGGACCCCCAATGACATTGCTTTTTTTGAGCTTGATGGGAAAGCCATGAACGCTCTTCATTGTGGTCTTGACCGAAATGTATTTAATTGTATTTCTACTTGCTCTACTTCTTATGATCTTTGGAAATTTTTAGAACTAACCTATGAAGGTACTAGCGAGGCTCCAAAGCTAGAACCCGCTCAAAAGCTAGAACCCGCTGAAAAGCAAGAACCCGATGCAAAATCCGTACCCGCTTGCCCACTTCACAAGAAAAGGGCCAAGAAAAAGAAGGGAAAGAAGAAGGCTTCAAAGGCATCTTGGAGTGATAGCTCCTCCTTCTCCTCCTTCTCCTCAAGCGACCAAGGTAAAAAATGCTTAATGGCAAATCATGAGGTATCATCTTCCGACTCTTCTTCCTCGTCTTCTAGTTCTTCTAATTCTTTCAATCATTTGTCATATGAAGAACTCCAACACGCTAGAGATCAATTAGAAAATGGTTTTCATGCCTTATCGTCAAAATTCATTGCTTTGAAAAAGTCTTTCAAAAAGCTTTCCTCCGAAAAAGACCAACTTCTCAAAGAGAAGGAGGAACTCTCCCTTAAAATCCAAAATTTTCCAAATGTTGATTCCATGGAATCAACCATCAAAGACCTAAAGGAGACCCTAGCTAAGTTCACCCAAGGGGAACAAAATTTGAACAATCTCCTAGGTTCCCAACGAATATCTAGAACCTCCCATGGACTTGGCTACACCAACCAAGCTTCCTCCTCCCATGCACCCACTGTTTTTGTAAGGGGGAGCTCCGCTTACAAATTTTGTAATTATTGCAAGAAACCCGGGCACCTCATTTATGAATGCAATTGTAAAAACGCCCGGTACGGTCAACCCAAATCTTTTTTCTTTTCGGACGAATTTTATAGGAGAAGACCAGCTATGAGACAAGTTTGGATTGAAAAATCCCTTCTTGCGAGTCTCTCCGGGCCAAAAATAGTTTCCTTTCCCCGGTGATTTGTTGTTTTTATTTAGGGGGAGTTAGGATCGTTTAATCCCTTTTCAATTTCAAATTTTTTTTTCGATTCAAACTTTCAATTTCAACTCTTGGTTTCAAATTTCAAAATTCATTTGGTTTTTGATTCAAAATTTTCAATTCAAAATTTTCTATTCAATTTTTGATTCAAAACTTTCAATTCAAACTGTTATTCAAATTTTCATTTCAATTTCAAAAATCTCAATTGATTTTTCAATTCTCATATCTAGTTTTTCAAACCTGTTCCCTCAATCAAGTTTTATGCCCCGAGCTATTTTGATAATCACAAAGGGGGAGAAATTTCTTGATTGATTGGGGGAGAATCTTTTCTATCATGCTTTGATTTATTTTCATTTTATCCTTTAAGAATTCCTTTCAATTTCAGTATTTTACTTTAATTGTTTTGGTGATTGTGATCATCAAAATAGGGGGAGATTGTTGTACCTCTCGTTCCCCTCGTTGTTTGATTTTCATGATCACAATCACCTTATTTTTTGTCTAACCTTGTTTTTAAGTGTTGTGGATGATAGGCAAGAGATTGCCAAAGGAATGGCCCAAGAAAGCATCTCAAGTGGACTGAAATTCAGTCCACCGGCCAACCGGTGTGATAGCACCGGCCAGCCGGTGGACCTGGCAGAGGCATTGCCCACTGCCAGGTTCCACCGGTCAGCCGGTGGCTCTGTCACCGGCCAGCCGGTGGCACCCAGCTCAAACAGTGTGAGCTACTGTCTTCCCACCGGCCAGCCGGTGGCTCCTCCACCGGTCGACCGGTAGAGCCTGGACCAAATCTCCTCTCCTCTGCCAAGGCACCGGCCAGCCGGTGGCCCTGTACCGGCCAGCCGGTAGCCCAGTCAAACTAGCCGTTGGGTTTGACCAGTCAACCCTCTTTTGGCCTCCAACGGCTCCGAGGCCTTTTCCAACGGCTCCAAAGCCCTCCAACGGATACTTGAAGGTTCCTAGCCTATAAATAAAGGCCTAGGAAGCCCCGGATCACCACCCAAGCCACCGGACACATTGTTGATCATTTTGGCGAACCTCCGGCGGATTTCCTCAAGGAACCCAACGTGCTCCAATCCAATTCCACATCCAAGAGCACCTTCAAAGAAGCTTGGAAGCGGCCTTCAACATCTCCAATCAATCAAAGGCGCCCAAGGCTTCTCCAATTACGAGTTTTATTGTTTTTATCTTTTTGAGCTTTAAATTTGGGTTTGTGCCTACAAACCCCAACCTTTTCTCTATCCTCCCTTTCTTTTGGGTTTCACACCACCACTAAGGTGTGAAGAGGTTTCTTCAAGCCTTTCCTTTCAAAAGGCTTGAGTTTTCGGTGAGCTAGCCTTTACCCGTTAAAAAGGCTAGTGGGTTCTTGCTATTCCATTGAAAGCAAGTGGGTTCTTGCTAAACCAATAAAAGCAAGCTGTAATAGGTCCTAGTGCTACCTCAAAGCCTAGTGGGTTTCTTGCTAAAACCATTGAAAAGCAAGCGGTAGGAATCTCTCAACGGTTGAGTTGGGAGCGGAGACGTAGGCCGGGTTTTGGCCGAACTCCGTTATCAATTTTCTTGTGTGATTGCCTCTTTATTTCCGCTGCATTTCAACTTTGATTTTTAATTTGTTAATCATTTTTTAAAAGGCAATTCACCCCCCCTCTTGCCATCAATTCCCCGTTTTTTCCGACCCAACACAGGTTGGGCATAAGCACTAGTCCCACATTCTAAGGGTTCGTTGTTGGTTGTGTTTCATTTGGGTTCCAGTCGGTGTAAGTGTAAAAAATGAAAGTGGATTTTGAAATAAAAATAGATTTAAAATGGAAGTGCTTTCCATTAAATGGTTTTAAATTGGTGAAGTGGGTTTTGAAAATTGAAAGTGTTTTGGGTTTTAGAATATGGATTTGGTGTGATCCTTGGTATTCCTTATGAATGTTTGCATGTGTGTGGGTATGTATGGGAAGTGCATGTTGTCATGCGTGGATGGAAATGGATGGACACACATGTGACGGTTCATAGGGTGTCATGGGCGGGGTTTTGGAATCAATGGTTTGGATTGGTTTTTCCAACATGGAATTGAATGAGATGATGATTTTGGAAAATGGTTTTTTTGAAAAGTGGGTTTTAGTATTTGGGAATTGACATTAGAAGAAGACAATTTTGAAAATTTAAATGAAAATGGTGGTTTTTAAAAAGGGATGTTTTGGTGGTGTTTTTATGTGGCTGGCTTTTGAGCCAGTTGTCTTTGGCTTGAGGTGTCCTTTTGATTGCACCTCAGTTTGATGTTGAATTTAGTTTGTGTTTTTCATGTTGCTCGGGAAATGATGCCTAGAAAGGTCCCCAAAGTTTTTGATGAGTCATGCCCAGTTCCTGATCCTTCTCGAGTGTTGCCTAGTTTCCATGGCGATCGAGGTCTGTTGGAGGTTGTGGAATGACTTGATGAAGTCAAGTGTGTTTTCAAGCCATTAGGAACTCCCGAGGCTGTTAGAGTTCATCAAGTTTGAAGGTTGCTTGAGGGTCCAACCTTGGACCAGTGGGAGTTGGTTACCCCATCATCGATGTAAGTTGAGATGACGTGGGAAGTGTTTAGACCACTTTCATCCAACAAGTCATATTGGATGAGGTGAAGCAAAGGTGGAAAAGTTTCGAGATGTTCGGTAGGGCCAACGACCAATAAAGTCTTTCATTGACCATTTTAAAGAGCTGGTTCCATTTTCTTTGGAGGAAACATTAAAAGATCAGATGAAAACCCCTCTTTTTGTCTAGGGTCTTCATCCTGAGATTGTAGAAAAAGTTCTCTCATCCGGTGAAACCTATTTCGAGAAGTTGGTGGATGAGGCATTCATGGCTGAGCTGGTTTTTGGGGTGCAGTCAATGGTAGTTGGTTCTCATGAAGGTCCCCCATCTAGCGAGGATCGCATGCTAGAGGAATCTGTTTCTAAGGAGTCTCCTTCATTAGTCCCAATTCCTCATTTGTCGGATTGTTCGCTTGTATGTTTCCAGTGCAGTTGGTTTGGACACTCGAAGTCGTCTTGTCGCAATCCTCCAAAGACCTACCATCGTTGTGGTCATTTGGTTCATCTGGAGAAGTTTTGCAGGAAGCATTATCTGAAGAAGTCTTGATCGGAGGATGTGCTGCCTGACTATGAGGCAAGAGATGCTTCAGCTATCAGAGCCCTAGTCACAGGTCTTAGGATGAAGCTCGCGCATAGTCAGGAGTTTCTTGGGGTACGAAAATCCCCATCCTAGTTTTTTGTTTCCTAATTTCCATTCTTCTAGTTGTTTTATGTTCATCTTTTACTGTAATAGTGTGATGGACACGTTCTACCGCAATCTAAGTGGCTTTATTCATTCTAAATGTGGCTTTTGGAATTGTTTATTTCCCTTAAGGGATGTTTGACCCATGGATAAACAGGTCCGTTTGGGTTTTGGTTTTGGTTTTGGCTTCAACTATGCTCATTTGGGAAATGTTTCGGTTTTGTAAAGTGGATAAGTTGTAGTTTCAGCCCGTTGTTTGGTTTTAGTTTGAATTGTTCTCGTGGGTTATCCCTGGGTTTGGGAATCTGGCTGGTGTGGGGAATTTTTAATTCCAGTGGTGATGTTGTTCGCCCTTGTGCAGAGAGTTGTTAGTCCTTGTAAGAAGTTTCCCCGTCCCAGCGTTCCAATATACCGGGTTGCTTCGTAGTAGGTTTCCTATTTGAGTCCTTAGGTGGGGTTGTTTTTCTCATGCTGATGGAGTTTGCTTAGTTCAAGATTAAGAGTTCCTTGGTTTTTGGTTTCGGTAAGTCCGTTGTTCAGTTAGTGTGAAGGAGTTGGGTAAGTTCGGGTTGAGAGTTCCCGCGTTGCGCCCCTGGGGGTGGTGTGTTGGGATTTTGAGGTTTTCAATCTAGTTGAGTTATTGTGGTGGGGAGAACCATCTCATGTCCTTCCCTCAATCTGGGGCTTCGGTTTCTTCTTGAATCGGTCAGGTGTGACTTGTGGCGAGTAAGGTCATCCCAGGATTCACAGTTTTCCTCGGTTTTGTCTCAGCATGGACTCAGGTTTTGGTTAACTAACAGCTTGGTGACTTTATGGGGGCATAAAGTGTTCGTGGTTGGGAGAATTATCACACCCAGACCTTAGATACTCCTTTATTTTATCCTTTTATTGATCTCAGGTCTTTTGGTTGAGGTTTGGGTTGAGACCCGGTTGAAATTTTTGAATTTTTAAAAGTTCGGGTGGGATTTCCAAGTGGAGCATGGTTACTGTATGGTTAGTAGAAACCATGTGACCCGGTCATGCAGTAGGTCTAGGTTTAGACAGAACCTACCGCATGGATAGCGCACAGTCGTGTGGTAGATCCCAGGTAACCGTGTGCAAGTTCTTCTGTGGGCAGAGAGTCCTGCACGGTTTGGAAAACCGCGTGGCCAAACTGTGCAGTCGTGCCAGGTCATTAAAAAGTTGAAACATATTTTCCCTCTCTCCTCCCTTTAACCCTAATTCGAGCCCCTCTCCCCACCTTCATTTTTGGCACACCAAGGGGTCCTAAGACCCCTTCTCCCTTGGCTCTCATCCCTCCAGGGTTCAATCTTCAAGCTTCCAAGGTAAGTTTCTTAGGGTTTTGGTCGATTTTATTCTTTTTTCTTCCCTCCCTCCTTTATTTCTCAATTCTCCTTTGGTAGGCCCTCTCTTGGCCGAACCCTAAATGTTATGATTGCTTTTAATTCATTTTCCTTTGGGTTCTAAGGTGTGCAAAGGGTTCATGGGGCTTAGATCTCCCTTCTCTAAGAGTTTCGTCGCTTTCACACTTAACCAGGGTAGGTGTTTCCATGTTCTTCTTTCCTAAGGCATTTCCTTTGATGCTTGGAATTTTAAATAAATTTATAAACTTGATTCTCACCCCTATGGAACCCTTGTTTAACTTATTATAGCATTTTGGAATTGGATCGATTTGTTAAAAATAGTTTTTCAAAGAGATTTGTGTGAAAGGTCTAGGTTTATGGCACCTATAATGTTTGTTGAGATGTCATTGTTCTTTTAAAGTGAAATTGGGGATTTTTAAGAAATGATTAGCCCTAGTTATGTTGTGATGGCATTTTTTTCTTGTGAATTTGGTTTGGTGTGTATGATTTGGTAATGTTATAGCTTGATAAATGTGTTAGAATGTCTCGGAAAGGGTTTTATGGATTTGGACGATTTGTGTTCTTTTAATAATGTGAGTGGTTGGGTTTGGCTTCAAATCAAATGGTGATTTGTGAAAATGGTTTTGAACTGTTCTCTTAGACCTTGGAGTGTTCCATTGGATGTTGGCACATCCATGGGTGCACTAGGGTGCACAAATGGATGTGCATTCAAATGAAGATGACACTCTAAATTCTTTTCCTTAAAAGTTTCTCATCTCTCCTTCTTTCTCTTTTTCTTGAAGCAATCCCATTTCTCTTCAAATGGTAAAGTTTTGCCTCAAGTGTTTTGGAAAACATGGCTTAAAATGTGTTCTTCATGGTTTGGCCCGTTTGGCCTTGGAACATATTTTGGTGTGAGTTTGAAAAGGGTAACGACCCATTTGGAAATCGTGAAGTGTTTGGGTGTGTGTTCAGAACTTAAGGGCCCATTTGGAATTGTAAATATAAAAGTGGTGTTTGTAAGATGTTTTGGTAAATGCACTTAGTTGTGTCGAGCTAAAGGCCCATTTAGCATTTCCAACTCAAAGGTGATGTTGGGTTAACTTTTATGAAGGATCGTGGTTTGGAAAATGTGTGTGCCCGATTGGAAACCTAAAGAATTTTATGAAATGGTTTGAATGTTATATGGTATGGCGGCCCAGTTGACACCTTAATGATGTGTGATATATATAAGGGGGACCTCTATATAAGAGAGTTCACTTCATGGGATATCGTATAGTGGTGTCCGTGTTTGAGGCAGGTAAGTACGGTGACGACAGGTCAGATGAGTCATGCATGCGTTGACCTCCTACTTACACAGTTCTACTACCACCAGGAGTTCCTAGGCATCTTATAGACGATCGAGTGACGATAGCTTACCAACCCTGATTAGACGGGTTGGTACCCTCCTGGAGTTATAGAAAAGCCAGGAGGGTTGTGCTGTAGCATCCCGCCTTTTTATAACATAAACTTTCATTACATTACACAAAACTGAGGATCTTTAAGGTTTAGTGTCTTTGAAACCAGGAACATAATACATGAAAACAACATAAAACATTCTTCTTAAACAATTTAAAGACTTCTCCTTAAGTTCATCCTAGGTTCATTACTGCATCTCATAACCTGGGGACATACATCAAAAGAAAGGGTGAGCAGAAGGCCCAGTAAGGGAAATAAGAGAAACATTTTACATGTGAACTTGAGATACTTCAATAAGGTCATGAAAAGAACTTTAAGGCATGAGAAAGAAATCATGAGGCATATCATAATAAAAATAACGTTTTTCATAACTTGAAGATGTGGCTACAACATTTAATATTGACAATCATTTCCGTTTCACTAAGGTCCATCCCCAAGGTGTCATTAAAAATTACCAAGGTTATTCACTAAGACGTCGTTAAAAATAGTCATCTCTAGAGATTAAGTCTTTACTCAATGCATTGGAGCGCTATCAGGGCGCACCCTTGACATGTATTTATTATCATGTGAGCCAATATATCATCATCAATCATTTCATAAACAAACCATATAGCATAAAAGGAATGAGTTTCATTTCATAATCATAACGTTTTAAAAAATGTTTTAAAGACATGATCTTTACGTCACTTTAAACCCACAGAAAGGGAGAGCGGGTCTCATGTATGTAAATCCCAGAATTTAAAATAGAACAACTTGGTATATATGTGAATACCCCTATAGAAGAGAGAGCTTTGAGTATTCACTTAATAAAATAAAAGAACTTTAGAAAAAGAGAGACATTTTGAGACGGAAATTCTGCAGCATAACGACTATGTTTTGGGGTTTTAGAAAACATTGAAAAGAGAGGGGAAATGGGTCAAACAATCATAAATGACCCATAAAACAGTAGAGGGACCGAATATGAAGGATATATGAACATGGTAATGAAATTTTAAGGACATACCATTTGAAATGAAAAACATGGAAGGAAGACAAAAATTAGATTTCTCTTATGAAAATTCGGCAGCCTAATGGCGTCACTTAAGCTTCAACAAAAATGAATTGACAAGATCAAATAGGGTATCTCATCATATGAACGTAAGAGTTCAGTATGATAGATATAGAGATCATACCCCAACGTAATAAAAGGAACTTGAAAGACTTGACAAGAAAATAGAACTTAAAAATGAGAAGGGTGAAAGAATCCGTTACAAAAATTTTGGCAGCCTAACGGCGCCACTTAAACATTCATAAAACGAAATGATGAGAGTAAGAGGGGATCTCTCATCATATGAACATGAAAAGGGAAGTAAGAGGAATATAAAAGAACATTCTCTAACATAAGAACATGGAGAATAAATTAAGTTACATAAAAAATAGTACTTAAAAAGAAAGAGAGAGGTAAGATCCCTTACCTTAAACGTAACTCTTAAAACTCAAAGGTTGGGACCTTGAGGGCTTGGGGGAATCTTGGGAGGACTCCTTGGGAGGTAAGGAGGCTAGAACTTCGTTGAGGATGATTTTGGAGTCGAATGGATGAGAGGATGACTTGGTATTTATAGGGAAAGTGAGGGGACAAGGCATTAATGGCCAAGGGACACCTCATTGGTGGTATTGGAAAAACCATGGGCTTGCCCATGGTATTTGCCCATGGTATTGGCCACTTGAGACACCTCATACAATAATTCATCCCCTTTAGTCGACCATCCCTTAAAATATCTAATGACATCATCATGACACAGTTATGATGTCATTTAACATACCGAAACCCTAAAACTGTATTTTTACTATTCACTGAAAATTCATCTTTCTCAGAAAAATCCCAAAATTTCACCTTAACCAAATATCGATGCTCTGATTAAAAATATGAACCCCATTTTATAAAAATAATTTTCTAAATAATTTTAATTTAATTTTTAAATAAATACACTATTCACTGAAAATTTATCTTTTTCAGAAAAATCCCCAAAAATTACCATAACATAATATCGATGCTCTGAGTTCAAAAATAAAGTCCATTTTATAAAAATAATTTTCTAAATAATTTTAATTTAATTTTTAATTAAAAAACACTATTCACCTGAAAAAACTAATACTTGACTAATAATTTATGAAACCGTTATTTACCCATTTTATTGAATCATATTACTTAAACAAGGTGTCTAAATTATATTAAATCTTTATTTAAGTGAGATTACTAATCCATTTGGTCACATTACTAATCCTAAGCGTAAAATCACTATTCATAATTTACTATTCATCAAAAATTAAGTTGATCTTATTAGACTCCAAATTTCTTACTGAACACTTTTGCAGAAGACCATTTTTTGAAAATCATTACACATAATTAATTATTTAAGGTTTACATAAATATTTTAAAATATCTTTTTTTTCAAAATTCATCAATAAAATACATCCTAAAATTATCCGGACATTTGAAAATTCACAAACTTCACTAAAGGAGGAAATCTCAATTTATTCATCCCAAAGGATTACACAAAGAAGCTACGGTCTCGTCACATAGCCCCTTATAACACCAGCATATGACCTAAGTGTAAGGTGTGCTATGGTGAGATAATCTGAGGGAGGCTCAGATAACATTGCCCTAGTAGTAATCTCTACTAACTTGAACTTCTCCCGCAGGCGTTTCCGTTCAAGCTTGACACGCTGGAGTTCGGCTTGGGTTTGGTCCAAACCGAAGCCTAAAGATGCCACCTCCTTCCCAAGCTCTGATAAGTGGGCTTCATAAGGTTCGAGTCTACTGGATGAAGCCATCGACTCCTCTTTCCGCTTAACCAAAAACATCTCTATTAAATCGTTAAGAGTAAGTTGATATACTATTCAAAAAGTTTGGGTCGTTACATGTTCCACTGGCGAGGCTGGGATAGAGTAGTCTGTTGGTTATTGAATTAGGGGTTTCACCATACACCGACAGGTGGTTCCAAACTGAGTACGTCCAGTAATCTTCTAGGGATGTTTAGGATCTCCTATAGTTATTACTATTCATATTGCTGGTTTTCCTTCTGTTGCACTGTTTACCTATTTCTTTTTAGCACAACCCTATCGTTCCTCATTTTGGTTCTTGATTATAAAATGGAAATTGGTTTTGGAAATAATATGTGGTGTGTGTTGTATAGTAAAATGAGAAAACCCTTTTTTTATAACTGTATTTCAAACTAGTGTTAATAGACTGTTTTGGGAAAGGAAACACTTGGATTCTGTGGTTTATCTTTAGCATTCCTACTGAGCATTTCAGTGCTCACACTTTATTTTTTCAATTGTAGGTTCTGTTTTGTTCAGGTCCTTCTAGTTTAGTTGCTCGTTGTTGGAGCAAAGATGGTCTTGTGGTTGGTGGTGACCAAGAGGTCACATGGAAATCACATGGTAGCGGTTTAGTTTTACTTGTTTTAGTTTTTAGTCTGTTTAGTTGTATCTTGTAATTGAATCAGTTGTTTATTTAGTTGAGATTCAGTTGTTAGTTTTGATGCGTTGTCAGTTTTTTTTAATTATTTATCTGGTCCTGGTTGTTCTTTTGTGGTCTGAAATCATTCCCTCTTGTATGTTTTGATGTACGGTACTAGTTGTCAGCCCGTGGAGATCGGGAACACCCTTCAGACCTTATCGTGGACTGGCTTGGGTAACCGGTTCAGGGTTGATGACCACATTGTCGTGACATGTCAAATTGATAGTGATTTAAAGAAGCTTTTGTAGTCTAGGGAAGACCCTAGGTCATCTCTCAAGGAGCATTAGGGGTTTTTAGTGTGAATTTTTAATAAAAATGACTGAGGGGGGTGGTTTTGAAAACAATTTTTAAAATAAAATGGATTAATTAAAACTTTAATACTTAAAATACCAAATGGATTTTGAAAAATATGAGATAAAAGGGTTCATTATGAGTTCACTACACCACTAGAAGAGTTCCTTGTTCTCAATTGATTATTAGGTTTTGTTGTAATCCTTTGGTTGAGGGATGACAAAGATCTTTCTTCTCCTCTTTCCTCTAAAAATGACGCACAAAGAACCACCCCTTGACACAAAAATCGTGTTGTCAAGGATTGGACCTCAAGAATAGAGTGAGGTATACCAAAGCATACTGAAATCCCATGTAGGTGTGAGAGAAAGAGGATGCTTGGTTTGTCCAATCAGAACAACCTAAGATTCCCACTTGAATCTCAACCCAATCGGTATTGAAATGAAAAATGTTTCACTTTATTAAACCAAAACAATGCATTCCGATAAGAAGCATATTAAGATTAAGAACAAGTGAAATAATAAAAACACAAATTACACAAAACTAGTAGAATATAATGTTCTAAAACTCCCTCTTCAAGTGTGTATCCCCCTCGCAACGAACACCCACTGATTATCCCAACATCAAGAGGAGGAAAGTCGGGTGAAACTCATTCTTCATCCTTGATCCCCCTATGAGGATAGGGGCCTCTAGAACTTCTAGGATGATGAGTATACTCCTATAAGATTCCAAAATGGAAAAGCTTGGCTCCTGGTTTGAACTTACAAATGAGGTGCCCATGGTGCTTTTTTATAACCAGAATGGAACATGGTTTTGAGCACCCTATTTTTGAGATACCATTTGTGTCTCGGTTTTGGAATATTAGAAAGCCATATCATGACTTGACCAAAAGAGAAGAGTTTTTGGAAAGCCTCTTTACTGTCTCCCTGTCAAATTTGGCGGCCATTAGACATCTTTATTGGGATATATTGTCAAAACACCGAATCAAACTGTTGAATTAGGGAAAATTCTGTCTCCTGGACAAAATGGTTCAGGCGGGCCACCATATGGACGAATTGGGATTCAGTTCCTTGAGAGAAGATTTGTAGACCATGATGTTTTGGAGCGGACCACAAAGTTTCAGGTCATTTGGATGCACATAATTATTTTAATGATCAAAACAGTGGACATATGTCCATGGGATGCCATGCAGTTTGACCCATTTTTCTTCTAGACCATCTTCGGTGCCTCCAAATCACCTCTACCTTCAATGAAAATATCAAAACAAGTATAATTTCCCATTTTAACAGCGATAAAAACAAAATAAGTTAATCAAACACGAAGTGCAATATTTTTATTATATTTGAAATTTACAATACAAATTCAATTTAATACAATGGTGTAAGGGTGTAAATGAAATAATGAATCGAGGTGCGATCACACCCCTATACCTAAACATTTTCACTCCTGGGAAAAGTTACATTTTAAAAAATTATGCATGTAGATATTATCAACATCATGAAGATTAATCATTTGAGGAAATTTTAATTCCTTAAAGTAATGTGATCAATACAGAAACCACACTAAAGAGTTCTTCCCAGTGAAAATGGAAAAAGATGTCTCATAAATAATATCACAATTAAACTCAATGAAATTTATGATACCAAATTGAGAAAGGAATTCAGAAGTCAACCATGCTACTAACTCCCCATATGTATGTGTGAAAACCATTCCATGCTATTCTTTCAACTTTCTATCCAATAAATATAGGTTATTTTAACATTTTTCAGCTTAAATGATTTTTTCCACCGAACCTGCCCTACATCCTTTGCAATCATATTTCAAAACCCAATCACTTAAGTATTCCCAAAATTCAAACCATAAGCTCCTGATCTAGATATCCCCATATGTTGCACATTTCATCACTCCTAATTTATTATTTTTGTTTTTTTTTTCAGAAGTTGCATTTGGAACAAATATCACACTCATCTCTCAAACCTTGTTATATATTCTCACGACACTAATTGTAATACTTATAACAAGATCAAAGGATGAGGAGTGGTTTTTGACCTACCCAAGACACAACCCAATTTTGTTTCCTTTTTTTGTTTTTTCAGGGTGTACAACAGTCGGATATCAGGTACACACACCTAGGTCAATCTGGTACATTAATGAAATAGATTGGATAAGGAACGAATGTATATAAATATCATTTTAAGCTGAAAAATATTAACCTAACATGTATTTACCTTTTATTAAGTAAGAAATATTCACACTTTGTGGTTTGGTGCAAAAATGTGTGGAGATATTAGTGACACGGTTTTCCCAAAAACTACTCACACAATGGGAATAAATCATCTCAAAGGTTTCACAGATATAAAAACATTTATATCATTGATAAAAAACCAATTCACTAAAAATCACCCTCTGATGTTAAATTCATACAAAAAATCATTCCATAACAGAAACCGGTTTTCATCAAATGTTAAAACAACATGGAATCAAAAATTTCAACATGAATTTTCATTAAGTTCAATGATTTGGTGACCATAAGGGGGGGGGGAGTAAAAATACCATAAATAAGGCTAAAAAGAGAAGAAAGACGATGAAAATCCAAATGAACTCAACAAGATGGGGAAAAGTGAAAATACCATAAAGAAGGTGAAAAAGAGAAGACAAAAAAAAGATGATGAAAATACTAATGAACTCAACAAGAGGGGGAAAAGTGAAAATACCATAAAGAAGACAAAAAAGAGAATAAATAAGAAAGACAATGAAAAATCCTAACTAACCTAGGAATGTACCCATCCCCCCACACCTAGAGTGTGTAGTGTCCTCAGTGTAATAAAATAGATTGTGGGAAGGAAGGATAAAACCTGATGGATGTCATTGGTATGTTGCTTCTTGAACACGGAGTTCCTCCATTGGGAACTCTGTAAGGGCTTAATGGAAGTGATTTAGCTGCTGCCTATTGACAGTGAAGGTTTTCTTAGTTTCTTCATTTTGAACCCGAATAACACCAAATGGAGATACATTAGTAACAATGTATGGTCCAAACCAATGGGAACAAAGCTTACCTGGATGAAACTTCAGCCCTGCATTGTAAAGGAGGACCTTCTGCCCTATGTGGAATTGATAATGAAGGATGAGATGGTCGTGGGCAGCCTTGGTTCTCTCCTTATAAATCCTAGAGTTCTCATATGCATCTCTTCTCATTTCCTCCAGCTCCTGAATCTACAACTTCCTTTGAGCACCTGCACCAGAAATATTAGAATTGCATTGTTTAATGGCCCAGTAGGCCCGGTGCTCAATCTCAACAGGGAGGTGACAACTCTTTCCAAACACTAGCTGATATGGTGATATACCAATGGGGGTTTTGAAAGTAGTACGGTAAGACCATAATGAATCATTGAGTCTAAGACTCCAATATTTTCTATTAGGTTGAACCATTTTTTCAAGAATCTGTTTTACCTCTCTATTTGACACCTCGACTTGACCATTGGTATATGGGTCATAAGTAGTAGACACTTTATGCTCGACCCCATACCGATGTAAAAATGATTTCATTGTTTGGTTGCAGAAATGAGAACCCTGGTCATTGATAATGAACCTAGATAATCCAAACCTACAAAATATTTGGGTTCTCAAGAATTCTACAACTGCCTTAGAATCATTAGTCCTTGTAGCTCATGCCTCTACCCATTTTGACGCGTAATCAACTTCCATAAGAATGTACAATTTTCCAAAGGAATTTGGAAATGGATCCATAAAGTCATTACCCCAAACATCAAAAATGTCATGAAAGCGTAATGGTTGTTGTGAAATTTCATTTCTTTTAGAGACATTACCCTTTTGTTGACAATGAGGACAAGATTTACAAAAATCATGGGCATCCCGAAAAAGTGTTGGCCAAAAGAGACCAGAATCAAGGAATTTGTGAGTAGTCCATTGGGGACCAAAGTGGCCCCCACAAGCAAGAGTGTGGAAGAGTCTAAGGACAGACTGGAACTCGCTATCGGGAATACAACGCCTAGGGACTTGATCACTACATGTGTTCCAGAGGTAGGGGTTATCCCAAATGTACCAACATGACTCATGTTTTAGAAGGTTAGCCTGGTTTTTGTTGAAATCAGTAGGAATGAAATATTCTACCGAATAATATACAATTTTAGAATACCAAGGAATATCATCTTACACTCAGTACAATTGCTCATCAGGAAACATATCATTTATAAGAATATAGTGGGATGAGTCAATGTCTGAGGATGGGTGGATCCTACTAATATGGTCAACCACCACATTCTCTACTCTTTTTTATCTATAATTTCTAAATTGAATTCTTGAAGGAGGAGCATCCAGTGAATGAGACGTGGTTTGGCTTCAGGTTTCTTAAGGAGATACCAGAGGGCTGTATGGTCTGAGAACACAATGACTTTGGACCATAAAGATATGACCTGAATTTATCTAAGGAAAACACAACGAAAAGGAATTATTTTTCAATTATGGTGTAGTTTTCTTGGGCAGGGTCCAGTGTACATGAAGAATAGGAAATGACATGTGGAGCTTGATTGACCCTTTGTGATAAGACTGCCCTAACTGCATAGTTAGAGGCGTCACACATGAGCTCAAATGGTAAATCCCATTGAGGTGGTTGGATTACCAGGGGTGATGTGAGACTCCATTTTAACTTATTAAAAGTTTCTTCACATTCTTTATCAAAAACAAATTCTTTTTCTTTTTGGAGTAATCAGGAGAGGGGGAGTACAATCTTACTAAAGTCACGAATGAAACGACGGTAAAATACAACATGACCTAGGAAAAACCACACATCTTGTACATTTTTGGGGAATGGTAGAGAATAAATGACACCCACTTTTGATTTATCTACTTGGATACCATCCCCATAAATGACATGCCCCAAAACTATACCTTATCGCACCATGAAATGTCATTTATCATAATTTAATACGAGATTCTTTTCAATATAGCGACGTATGACTGAAGCAAGACTACTCAAACATTCATCAAAAGAGTATCCATAAACAGTGAAATCATCCATGAATACCTCCATGCAATTCTCTAGGTAATCCGAAAAAATACTAACTATGCATTGCTGGAAAGTACCCAGAGCATTACACAGACCAAATGGAATCCTCTTATATGCAAATGTGACAAAGGAGAAAGTGAAGGTCGTCTTTTCCTAGTCCTTGGGGGAAATATGGATCTGAAAATATCCAGAATAACCATCAAGGAAATAGTAGTGGGACTTACCTGCTAGCCTCTCTAGAATTTGGTCAATGAATGACAAAGGGAAATGGTCCTTCCTAGTGTGTTGGTTTAGTCAGTGATAGTCTATACAGAAATGCCAACTATTCTACACATGAGTTGGAACCAATTCATTATTTTCATTTTTAATTATTGTAAGGACAATTTTTTAGGAACTACTTGAATGGGACTGACCCATTGGCTGTCAGAGATGAGGTAAATGATTCCAGTAGCCAATAATTTTGTTACCTCCTTTTTCAAAACTTTTAAGAGGTTTGGGTTTAGTTAACGTTGTGCCTACCTCACTGGTTTAGCCTCATCATTTAATAAAATATGATGTGTTTAAATTGATAGGATAATACAAGTAATTTCAGCAAGTGTCCATCCCAAAGCTTGTTTATACTCCCTCAAAAGATAAAGCAGTATCAATTCATGCTTAGGAGGGAGTGAACTAGAAATGATGACGGGTAACTTGTTTCCATTCTCAAGATATGAATATTTTAAATCTTGTGACAGTTGTTTTAGTTCCAATTTAAGTGGATTTTGGATTGATGGGAGTGTGTGCGAAAGTAAGAGGTCACTAATCTCATCTAACTACTCAATGGTATCATCCTCAATAGAGGAATGTGCTTTTACAACTTAGCAGTATAATTTATGGTTAAGTGATCCTTAGTGTTCAAGAAATCATCAATTAATAAACATACATGGCATTTTTCTAATCTACTACAACAATCATTGCATGAATCATTTCATAGAATTTCAATCAATGAAGAAAACTCAGAAAGGGGATCAGGGGAAAGAAAAGTTTTTTTTTTCAGGGGTAGGGAGTACATCAATTGAATTAATAGAGAGAGAGAGAGAGGAATGTTCTTCTCAGGGGTGCTTCATGGCATCAAGTATGTTGAAATGGATTATGTCACCACCAAATTCCATAGATAATGTACCATTATGGACATTAATTATGGATTTGGAAGTTTTAAAGAAGGGTCTCCCTAATATAATTAGGGCATGTCCATTCATCCTATCATCTTCCATTTTTAGCACATAAAAATCAGCAAGAAAAATTAAAATTTTCACCCTCACAAGAACATCCTCTAACACACCAGAAGGGTGTGCGATACTCCAGTTGGACATCTGAACAATAATTCCAGTGGGATTCAGTTCCCTGACCTGTAATGTAGAGTAAATGGAGTGTGACATCACATTTATAGAAACACCTAAATCAAGCATAACATTGGAAAATGAATACTCCCCTATGGTGCATGGAATTGAGAAGGTTCCAAGATCATTGCATTTGGTAGGAAATGATGGTTCTATAAATTCTGAGACATTCCTCCCCAATCTTACCTTCTCATCACCATGAATTCTCCTTCGATGTGTACACATATCCTTTAAAAAATTTTCATATCTTGGATTTTTTTTCACAGCATCAATCAAGGGGATGTTTACCTGCACTTTTTTAAGGGTCTCCAAAATTTTCTTATCGAGTCCAGTTTCCTTTTGTTTCCTAGTTGGGGTGGTGCTTTGGGGAAATGGAAGAGGAATGGGTTGGATAGGAGACTCATAGACATACACACTCTTTCCTTTGGAAGGGCTTCTCTCGAGACATGGTTTTTCAACATTTGAAACATTTTTAATGGTTGAGATGGAGGTTTCCTCAGGAGAGGATGACTCTAATAGAGGATTCACTTGAATTTCTATTTTTTTCCACTTATAAGGGTGATGGAACTAAAATTTCCTTTATCTATAGGGTTGACTATTGGTTGAGAGGGTAGTTTACTCGACCCATGACTTTGAATTTTCCCCACCGAGTTAGCTAGTTGGCCCAATTGGGTTTTTAGGTCTTATATGGAAGCTTGGGTGGTTTATTGAAATTGGAGATTATTGGAAGCCATTTGTTTCATCATATCTTCTAGGCTAGGCTCGAGTTTTAGAGGGGGCGGTTGGAAAGGCCTTTGGGGTGGTTGAGGATTTATAAGTGGTGGTGGATGACTACTCTACCCCAGTTGGTTCCATGGTTGATGAGGTTGGTTTGAATACCCCCTTTCCTATAGGCTTGGTTTTCTTTCCACCCAAGGTTGGATGGATAGTAAGTTTCTTTCCTAAAGGGTTGGTTATAGGGGAGACCAGGAAATAGTGCCTCACAACTCTTAGAAGTTTCTCTTAATTGGGGGAATTGGTTAGAATAATGGGTGTCATAAGAGTAGATTCCATAATGGATGGGAGGAGGATATTGATATTTCCCTTGGGAGAGAGCAGTTGTCGTAGAAGGGTACTTACCTCTTCAAACTCTGTGTCCATCTTCTAAAATTCAGTACTTTTCACCTCATGGACACCTCGAATGAGTATATTAGACCTTGAATAGAATTGTTGAGTGTTCTTCACCATGTTCTTAATTAAGGTCATTGCATTGATTGGGGTTTTATCCACTAGTGCACCACCTGCAGTAGCATCAATCATATTTCTATCAATAGGGATTAAACCTTTATAAAAATATTGTATTAAAATTTGGTAACTTATTTGGTGATGTGAAAAAATTAAACATAATATTTTAAATCTTTCTCAATATTCATGAAGTGTTTCCCCTTGAGATTGTCTTATCTCGAAAATTTCTTTCCTTATTGTTGCAGTTCAATAGGCTGGAAAATATTTTTCAAGAAAAAGACGTTTCATGTCAGCCCAGCCTCTTATTGGGGAATTAAAATAATAAATCCAGTCTTTTGCAGTATATTCTAAAGAAAATAGGAATTCTATAAGCTTTACTTGTTCCTTATCCACATTAGCAGGTTTTAATGTTGAACAAACAGTGTGAAATTATTTTAAATGCTTATGTGGATCCTCTCCAGGAAGTCCATGGAATCTTGGTAATAGATGAATTAAACCAGCTTTTAGTTCAAAATTGGGTGCCTTGCCTTGTAATTGAATGTATGTGGGTTGGATATCGACATAAGGTGAGTTTAGTTATTTTAGTGTTATATTGTTTTCATCCATGTTATACAAGTTTATTTTAGTTTTGATGTTGGTTCTAAAAGAAGAAGTAGAAGGATCAAGAAGAGTGTTATTGTCTTGTGTGTCCTCCTTCAAAGGGTTCTCTTGTGCGTCTCAGGGTCGCTGACGTAAGATCCTCTCTGGTTTGGGTTTGAAAGGTGGTAAATTTCCCAGATTAGAAAGCATCATGCACAAAACCTACACAATAAATAAATCATAACACAAAAATATAGGTAAAGGTATAAGATAAAACAAATAAATATTAACAAAATTTACAAAAATATTTTCAAAAACACACACTAAAAACCATAACGCTCTCCGAAAACAGTGCCAAAATTTGACCATGTTGTCGTGACACGTCAAATTGATAGTGATTTGAAGAATATTTTTTAGTATAGGGAAGACCCTAGGCCGTCTCTCAAGGAGCATTATGAGTTTTTAGTGTGAATTTTTAATAAAAATGACTAAGAGAGGGGGGTGGTTTTGAAAATAGTTTTTAAAATCAAATGGATTAATTAAAAATTTAATACTTAAAATACCAAATGGATTTTAAAAAATAAGAGATAAAAGGGTTTATTTTGAGTTCACTACACCACTTTAATAGTTCCTTGTTTTCAATTGATTATTAGGTTTTGTTGTAATCCTTTGGTTGAGGGATGACCAAGATCTTGATTCCCCTCTTTCCTCTAAAAATGATGCACAAAGAACCACCCCTTGACACAACAATCGTGTTTTCAAGGATTGGATATCAATAATAGAGTGAGGTATACCAAATCATACTGAAATATCATGTACGTTTGAGAGAAAGAGGATGCTTGTGTTGTCCAATCGGAACAACCCAAGATTCCCACTTGAATCTCAACCCAATCGATATTGAAATGAAAAATGTTTCACTTAATTAAACCAAAAAACTGCATTCATAGAAGAAGAATATTAAGATTAAGAATAAGTGAAATAATCCACACACAAATTACACAAAACCAGTAGAATATAAAATTCCAGAACTCCCTCTTCAAGTGTCTAGCTCCCTCGTAACGAACACCCACCGATTAGCCCAACATCGAGAGGAGGAAAGTCAGGTGAAACTCCTTCTTCATCCTTGATCCCCCTATGAGGATAGGGCCCTTCACAACTTCTAGGATTATGAGGATACTCCTATAATAATTCAAAATGGAATATCTTGACTCCTGGTTAGAACTCACAAATGAGGTACCCATGGTGCCTTTTTATAGCCAAAATGAAACATGGTTTTGAGCACCCTGTTTTTAAGATACCACTTGTGTCTAAGTTTTGGAATAGTATAAAGCCATATCACGACTTGAAAAAAAGATAAGAGTTGTTGGAAAGCCTATTGAATGTCTTCCTGTAAAATTTGGAGGCCATTAGACATATGTATTGGGAGATATTGTCAAACAACTGAACCGAACTTTTGAATTTGGGCAGATTCTATCTCCTGGACAGAATGGTTCGAACGGGCCAACATATGGACGAATTGGGTTTCGGTTCCTTGAGAAGAGTTGTATAAAATGATGTTTTGGATCGTAAAACAAAGTTTCAACCTATTTGGATCCACTTAATTCTTGTAATTCTCAAAACAGTGGACAACTGTCCATGGGATGTCATGTAGTTTGACCCATTTTTCTTCTAGATCATTTTCGAGGCCTCCAAATCACCTCCACCTTCAATGAAAATATCAAAACAAGTATAATTTCCCCTTTTAACAGTGATAAACAAAAAATAAGTTAATCAAACATGAAGTGCAATTTTTATATTATATTTTAAATTTACAATACAAATTCAGTTTAATACAATGATGTATGGGTGTAAATGAAATAGTGAATCACAGTGCGATCAGTTGACTCAGGTTAGTTCATGACAGAGAATCTGTTAGTGGGTGAATTGGATAAATAAATTAATTAAATTTATTTATTTAATAACCTTAATCCAAATTACTCACATACAGAGACTCAGATGGGAAATTCGAGACCACCGTTGAGTTCAGAATGTGACATTTACTCTAGGCGCGACCTAAAATAGGTCGGTGTGGGACGTTCAGATGAGGTAGCTATTAGCATATATGCTTAAATGAAATAAATAAATAAATAATTTATTTTTTTTATTGAACGACCTAATTAAACATTCTATAAAAACCCTCTTATGACGATTTTCCAAGGGTTGGCTGCATAACCCTTGCTAGATCTAGGAGGAGGAGGGGAGTGATCTTTATTGGTAGATCAACATTGAACATTGTATGGTGATCAGATTGAGCTGGATCGATGGGTAGTGATCTTAGAAGGTCTCCCTCATCGCCGGAGGACACATTCTTCACCAACTATCAATCCATAATCGAGGTAGGACTCGTTATATATGGTTTTCCGCCCTTATAATTAAAATATTGATCATGATCAATTCCCTCTCTTTGATCAGCGATAATTTGAACATTCACATGAGCTCGTGTATCAGAATAAATTATTCTTTCAATTTATTTGTTGTCCATTCCATGTTTCTCACCCCGGTTTCCCCGCTATGAAATCATTGGCCAATAACTCTTGGTCAACGATGCTTATCACCTTTGTTATTGGTGCTTTTCCCCCACCGTTTTTCACGTTCTTCATCATTGAACCATAGAGTTATGATTTGACTTTACCGGGGTGGGTTCAACCATGGTCGAGCCCCCAGATTCTTTGCAGTACCACGAAAGACATGCAGAACGATGATTTGGGGACATATTAATAAATGAACGAGATGATTCTTGGTGAACGAATCAGTTTGGTACCGTGGGTGTGAGCTCTGTGATCAGAGGTGGTTCAGGATTAGATTGGTGATCCTCATTTTCCTAGTTTGTGTGTGGTGATGATGTGCGATGTGATGAGATTGTTTCCATGCGGTGACCGTGCACGAAATCTCATGGAAGACGCTGCTTGGCGTTGGCGTGGTGGTGACTGGACTCGAATCTCCAAGAAGGTGGTCAGACGTGATCAACACGACGAGCTCTAAATAATAATAATAATAATAATAATAATAATAATAATAATAACAATGGTGGTGATTTAATAAAATGAAACTAATATTTTTTATTATTATTATATTAAATAATAATAATGGTGGTGGCATAAAATATGTGGTTGATTAAATTAAATGTTTTAATTTAATGAGGAAAAAATCATTTTAATTAAATCATTTAATTAAAATTAAGGAAACCGTTTTGATTAAATAGTTTTTAATGTACATATTGTAAGAGAGAAGGTGGGGTGCATGAAGAGAGGTAGTTGTGATTTCCTCCCCACGTGAATACTCTCCCTTTTTCCTTAAATTTATAATATAATGATAAAATAATTGATGGAAATAAATAGTCATAATTATATTATTATTATTAAAATAATAATATTTATTAAATAAAGGAGGAGTAGGTGCTCTGGAGAGGGTTTGAGCACCGCCAAGAGGAGCATGTAAAAGGGTTTTAAAAAATATTAATAATAATATTAAATTATTATTATTATTATTTTTTATTTTTGTTGGAAAACCATAATTCGATCATAACTCCATCGTACGACCACAAATTGATGAACCGTTAGTGACAGTGTGATTTTAAGATCGACGTTGGATACCTTTTTCTGACTCGTGTCTTGGGTCAACGAAATAACCAATAATAATAAAATTATTATTATTATGGAATCTTATATTCGACATATCTCCCTCATACGATGTCAGAATAATGAACCATCTGTGATGTCATGACCTTTAAATTGAGGCGGATGTTTAAATACCAATTTAAGGTATTTAATTTGGACTTGTGTCTTGGGACCACGAAGCACCATTCGTGCGTGATGCGGTTAAATGCGACCTTTTCACTAATTGTCCGATTGAGGCAAGTGAATAGTTTATCCCAATCATTTTTTTGTGAGAATTGAAATGGTGTGATCCGTTTGAACATACAATACCATTTGAAGAGGCATATTAGCGAAATTATGTTTTTTTCCCTTGGACCGATGATGAGCCTCGTGTGTTCGTCATGATTGTGGCCACACGACATGTGTTCCTGCTTTGTTTCCTTGCCATGTCCTCGCTAGAACATGCCTTGCTGACCATGTAGCACTACATAGTGCATATTAATGCTCCCCCTTCAGCTTTTGGGGCATCCTATTGGGTATGTTTATACTCACCCCTGCATGACCTTTGCCTATACATATCATGTCATATACAGACGACAGACAGGTTGACCATGACTATAGAGGAGCTTATAGATATTGGTTGCTTGGACCACGTACGATGGTCTTAGCTTGAGATTCATGATATGAGCTCTCTTTCAGTTTTTTACTATTCCAGTTTTTTCAGGTTGGGACACAGATCTGGTTGGACATATATTTTTCTCCTTTACTTTCAATTTACATTACTATATTTTTGTACTGTCTAGAGGTTCATGCATGCTTGATTTACTTTATAGTAGTGTTGCATATTTTATTATTTTCTGCTGCACTTTTTCATTGAGATGACTGTGTGTGTGCATATAGGTTCTTAGGCAAAGGCCTCTCTAGGTTAGTTATGCCTTCGATGCTTGTCGCCACCCCCTAACCTATGGAGGTGGGATTGGGGTAGTTGTGTCTCGAGCCTTGACTTGGGTCAGGCCGTGACAATACCCATCCCATGGGAAAGAGGAAAGTGTATAAGTAGTCAGGGAAATCTTTCATCTCATCCCTTTGGGAAATGAGAAAGTGTATTGGTAGACAGTGTAATCTTCCCAACCATCCCATATAGAGTTAGCATATCTAAACACCCATCCCCTTTGGGAAACAAGAAAGTGTGTAAGTAGTCAGGGAAATATTGCTCACTATGATTGATATATTGGAATCACCTTTCATAATGTGTTAATCTCTTAAATTTGGTAATGAATTTATTGTGCGGAAATCTGGAATTATAGTGTTGATATTTGAATGTGAAATTTTGATTTAATATGAAAGTCTAATTAAGGATAATTTCTTTAGTGTGAAGTGCTTCTATGTTTACACAAAGGGTTATGAATGGTTCTTATGGTGTGTTGGGAGGGTGAGGTGTGGTTCAGCTGTAGTAATGATGGATGGGCTTTTGTATGATTATGGTTGTGGTGTCATGGATGGTTGTGTGTAAAGGAGATGTTTTTATGGCTATTGTATTGGTTGTTGGAATGCGATGTGTTATGGTTTTTGCAGTGATGAGTTTGGGTGTTGTGGGGTTGTGTTATTGTTTTCTAGTGGCGTGGAAGGCGGTTGGAATTAATGAAATTGGTAATGGATAATATGTTGTAATTGATAAATGATGGGTTGTAAAATGATAATGGTAATGGATGGGAGTAGTAATGGATATAATAAATGCGAGTAATGAATGATGAACAACTTAAAGAAAACAATGGTTTAATGAATGGTTTGACATAGTAATGGTATCAGTTTTTAGCGGGTGATAGTAATGATGCAACGGCCATTGCGAGCAATGGTAATCCTGGCTTGGCATGAACCCTTAGGATGGGCTTTGTGTGGCTATATATTCATGATATTTTCTTTTTATTTCTTACACACCATGAGAATTCAACATTACATGAATTGTTAATTAAATTTCATTTAAATTTTTAATTTTAATATGCATGTTTTATTTTGTTTTTTGTACTCATGTTTTTTAAATGATAGTTTTATGCGAGTCAACTTCCCACTTTCCCTGTTTCTACCTTATCTAATGTTCCCATGTATCTCTGCTAGGTTGTTGAGTAGTTAGTCCAAGAGGGATTATCCACCGAATTCATATCCCCAATGGAACCCCTTGCTTTCCCATCACTACTCCGCAACTCCTTAGTTATCATGATAAGATCTATTAACGAGATCCCTAGTTTGGGCCTCTCTTCACGGAGATATATTGGTGAGAGTTCATGGTCTTCGAGGCTTGGCTTCGCTGAGAGAGAGATAGTGCAATGAGGTGCATGACCTCCGATGAGTTGATTCTTGGCCCGATGGAGTAGATTCTTATCAACATATTGATGAAGGTTGTTGGTTCTTGAACCTAAAGGTAGACGGCTCTGGTTCGCACCAGAACTAGATGATGGTGAAACATCGAGACATTGGAGCAATATGATTGGTTCTTGATGCTTAAGGATGAGAGTATGTGGTGATGGTGATCCCTAGTGTACACAACTGGCTCTTTCTTGGTCCATGTGGAGATCCCTCAGAGGATCTGTGACACATGTAGACCTAGGAAGGAGTTCCAATGATCCCATGGTGCATCTGTGTTGCTGCATGTAGAGATCGACTGTGACCAAAGGTGTCAGTTATAGTTCTTGACCTCAGAGGGCATTGATTTTTGGACAAAAGTTTTGTGTGAAGAAATTATATCTTGTTATTGGACTTGGAGGATGGTGGAATGGGGTTGTCTCGGATTGACACCATGCTATGCCTGGATGATTCTGGTTCTGGATGACGATCCTAGTTCATGATGCTTCAGCATAGTAGATCGATGCCACAAAGTAGGTAAGACTGATCCCTAGTAAGGCAGTTCAGTCCATTTGTTTCCTTTTTTTGATCTTATGGATGGTGTTTATTGGGCACGTCAGGTTTTTCATCCAGATGTCTATCTTGAAATTTGATGTTCTCCTTTTATTTCATAGTTAAAAACCCATGGTGACAGTACCCCATGCACGTAGGCCAATTGGCCGAAGCACATCACATCATCATGTCCATTCAATGTTTTTTTGTTATTTATTCATTGAACATGTAATGATGAACACTCTCTTCTTGAATTTAATTCAATTTTGGTTTCAATTTATTTTTTATAAAGAAGCAGTTTGGAACTAGTTTTTTATGGTTCTCATTACTGCTGCTTTCCACCCTTTAAATTCTTGCTTGTTGTTTGATTCAGTTTATGTATAGATTGTGTTTCTCAATTCTGGAAATGTATATTGGATGAATCTGGTTTTGTTTTCTCATGTTTTTTGATTTTGTTTTTAAATTAATCTTCACGTAGAATATATTATTTTATGTTGATGAGAATTCTAGCAATATTGGTTTATGTACCATCCATTATTATTGTGATGTGTTCATGACTGAAAATTCATTTGTATTCCTGTTATTGGAATTAAAATATGAATGTATTCATGTTTATTGGTTTTTTGTTTTATAAACAAAAATAATAAACATAATTGTTAGATTTATTATTTTGATTTTACAAACCAAAATAAAATCCAATTGGATTTTTTTCTACTGCATGTGAATTGCCTTGCATCAGCACAACCCGCAACATTTGATATCATAGCCAAATTGGGAATAATTTTGGGTCATCCACATTCATAATTGAATATTCATTGATTTAAATGATTTGTTAGTGGATTTTACATTTACAATGAGCTTTGATGTTTGTTTAGTTTCTTCGTTTTATCTCTTTTGGTTGTAATTTTGAAATATGTTATTGATTGTTGTTTCCCTTGTTGTATCCCTATTTTGCATTCTTTATTAGAGACCTTAGGAAGCTTGGAGTTGTCTGGTTTGTGTCTTGGGTTCTGGAGTAGGAAGGGGTTTATGTGAGGTTAGACCAGGTGATAGTGTCTTGGTTAGCAGTGGGGTGTGTGGAAGGGCCTGACTAGTTGTTTTGTCTCCCTTGTTCTTCTTTTCAGACTTATAAGAGAGAGCATTAATTTATCTAGTTTGTTCCTTTGTCTCATGTCTTGGATAGGACTTGTGTCTCCGGGTGACTGCATGTTGTGAGTGGTGATTGGTCTTGGAAAGTGTTGGGTGTTTCATCGGTGTTTTATGCTTGGTTGTCCACCATGCTCTTTTTTCCTTTTTGATTCAACCCTTTACTGGATCAATATAGGTAATTGGGAATTAAGAACCTTGTGTCACTTGGAAGCTAGACTAGGATGGGACTTATTGGTCAGTAGCTTAATGCCCTTGGATCACTAGTGTGTCCTGCATCTCAGAGTTTTTCCTTAGGACCCATGGGTGTCACACCTCGGCTTCTGAATACCTTGATTCGGTTCCATACAGAGGATCAAATTCGGTTCAGGCTCTGAGAAACCAGTTACTTCTGAAATGTTTCTTCTGCTAAAAGTTGATACCTGAAAAATTTATTTCAAAAACACAGGGTGATCATACGAATTCCCAGTAAGGGGTTTAAAAATAACATACTATACCCAAAATAACTTTCGAAAACATTCTTTAAACCATTTCATAAAACAATCTTCTTAAAGAAAAGATGTAGCACATGTAAAAAGTCATAATAAAAGTTCTTAATTAGAAACATGCTAATAGAATTACAAGGATACACAATTCGAATATAGGCATGCTTAATAGGAGTAATGAATAAAATAAATTCTAAACATGTATGACATAAGAATATGTAAGAACAAATTAAACAGCTAAGAGTAATGAATAATCAAAGTTGCGCATAAAGGTATTAACTTTAATTTCATACATCGAATACTAAATCACTGAGTGCTATACATATGTCATGACATAAGATTTTACATTTCTGATACTCATAAGTACTGTCTCTTAACTATGGATATTATAACAGTCTAATATCCATTTGGTTAATTAATTATCATGCACATAATGAGGGAATTTATAATGCCAAACTTTAATTTTTGTGTCAAGGCCTCGTGCCAAGACCTAGGGGATAACTATAACCGAACCCCAACTCAGAGAGCCTCTGTAACCAGACTCCATCCCGGAGAGCCTCTGTAACCGGACTTCAACCCGGAGGGTCTGCTGTAACTAAAACCCAACTAGGAGGGATTACTTTTACCAGTCCCCAACCCATAACATACTAGTCCAATACATTCCTTATATGTTTAATAAAGCCTTGTATCCAAATTTTCCCATACCACTTTGAATACCTAATTCCATGTCTTTTATTTGTGGTGTCCCATACCACTCCAAATAATTAAATTCTTAATTCATTATCATAAGTGATGAATAATAAATAGTTCAATTTATCACATAAATTAATAACTTTACAACTCTTCCATAAACTTTCAATGCATTACATTGCGTGTTGAGAATACACACAAGGCCTCTGAGCGGCGTCACCCCTATCTCTCTCGCGCCCCTAGGGTTTCTCCGTCGGGTCCTTCTCCTTCCCCCTCCGATGCGTCTAGATGGCTCGACATCAATGCTCTAGAATCCCGCTCGGCATCAGCGTGGTCTGCTGAAGCTTCAGGTTTGTGATTTGGTGTTGGCGTGGTTTGGATCTCAGCTCAACGGGCTCCGGTGGTCTGGATCTCAGCATCAACTTCTGGTGGCTAGATCTCAGCTTGGTGTTAGCAGGAAAAGCATCGGATTCGGGATCTCGGCTTGGATTTGGTGCGCGTCGACGTGGCTTGGCGACGGATTTTGGGATTGGGATCTGGTCTCGACTGGTTCTCGGCTTCAGGTGCGTTCTAGTGTGGTCCGATGTCTGTTCCGATGCAATTCGGAGGGGGAGGTTTGGTTTCATTCTGCATTTCTATTTTTGGTGCACAATTGGTGTTTTTTCGGCGTTGTCGTTGCCATAGGGGCCTTGTTCTTCCGCTGGTTCCTTCTGCCTCCTACGACTCATCTGTTTCGGGTTGCAGTGGATGTGTTCGAAGGGTGCCTCACGGCCGCGGAGGGGTTCTTGTGGCTTCGGTTCTAGAAGTGATTGCTTTGGGGTGATTGCTTTGGGAGAGTTTGTATTGCTCTACCCATTTAGTTTTTATCATTTGGCTTTGATGTCTCAAAAATTGTGGTTTTCTGGAAGTTTTGTTGGTTTTTGTCTCGGAAGGCCGCAACTCAAGGGATTCTTCAATGTTTAACTTACAAAAAGACTCTTCAGATGAGGTTGAGGGAAAAGAGGTTCCACTGTTTCATGGCTTTGCAGAATCGGAATATTGAGAGGGTATGGCTTTGGCCATCGGTACCATGTCCGTGCTTTGGAATGGGTTAGCTAGTCGTGCTGCGATGAGACTTTGGAAGCTGGATTTTATGGTAGTTTGTTGCTGGGAGTTGCTTCTCTTTTGTAGTGAGCATTGTTTTTGATCTTGAGTTTTGGTCTGTTGGAGACTGTTGTTTTGTGGTTAAGTCTTGATGTCATGGGTGGTTACTTCCCCTTAAAAGTGCTTGGAAAATAAAAAAGTAATTTTTAGTCAGTCAGTACATTGCATGTTTATAACATCGGATATGTATTATTTATGTTCAAATCATGCGCTGATAAATGGAAATGACATTGGGATAAATGATAATATGTCATTTATTATTTAAATAATAATTTTCCCAATGACATGCATAAACTATTAAACATTCTTTGTACATGTGATATTAATTTAAAATATGCAATAAATGGGGTTACCACATAAAATGATAGTTCCTTAATTTTCAAAATCCTTGATTCATGGAAATGAATATTTATAGTTTAAAATGACCAATTTTCAATTAAGACAGATGTCATTTGTACACAAGCTTGTGCTGATAAATGGTCATGTCTTAATAAATGTACATACTCCATGTTGCCTAGCATATATGGTCAACTGATTTGTAGTGAAACATACATTCATGAGAAATTAATTAAGGATATCAACAACATACTTTAACCACTGAAGTTTGTTTTAGGCCAACCTATTTCAGATTATGGTTCAAACTTATAGGTGCATACATATAACCATATATGTATATACATAAAATATGTATATGTCGCACCCTTACTTTATATATTCTGAAAACTAAAAATTACACATATATATATATATATATGTGTGTGTGTGTGTACATTAACATTATACAAGAAATGTAATTTGTTTAATAATAAAAAACCCTTAGCATCATAAAAGTAATTCACATTTTAAGCAAATGAATTTCCATAATAGAACCAGAAAATAGAGATTGTATAAAGTAATAAATAAATTTCCTTTACATTTTAAAAACATCATTGAAAATCAACACTTGATAGAATTAAAATCGAGTGGATTAAAACTATTTGGGTGTATGTGTAATAAATATAACAATCCATTTGAACCCAAAACTTTATTCACATCCAAGTATTTATTTAAAGATTATAAATCATCTTTAATAACATAAAATAGAAATAGATTGAATTATGTGTGTATGGATGAATATACACTAAGTGTATAACAGAAAATAATTATAAATTGAAATAACCCTTAACTTATGTACACATAAAATAATAAGTTATATATGTGTGTATATATATATGTATATACACACATATAACTACCGTAATTTGATCAAATTACACCCTCACAAACCATAATATTTAGAGATAAATACTTAAAATTTAAAACTATTATCATTTAAAAAAATAGAGGTTATATAGATAGATACATTTTCTTATATATATATACACGTAAATTTTTTTATAACAACATGGTTTAAGAAAAACAATTAAAACCCTTTCAAAACATAGATTTTAACATTGTAACCCAGTTCAGAAAATAATATTTTATAATGAAATATATAGATTCATATAAAAATTTATACACAAGTATCTTTGTGTATACCATTGTAAAAAAAATAGAAAACAAAATTGATCAAATTAATTAAATCCTTACAAAATATACATTTAATGAAAAATATTAAAACATAACTCTTAAATCCATTATATCACTTGAACCCGAAAACCCGAAGACCCAGGTTCAACACAGAAGAACTTTTAAACTACCGAAAAATTATAAACATACCATTAGGAGCATATATAAGTATATAATCTCAAAGAAACATGACAAGGAAAATTTAAAACACTTACTTTGATTCCGATGCTTGGAAACACTAAGCAAGGAAGTAGAAACAGGGTATGCGATACCCTTAACAATAGGTATTATGAAATCCATAGGGTGCAAAACACTAAAACTAAAATTCTAGAATGTAGCGCTGAATTAAATTATAGGTTGACAGAGGAAAATGGGTTTACTAGTGTGTATGAATATATAAACTCAATGAATCTTACCTGAGAAGCTTTATGGAAATAGTGGTGATTAAAGAATGAAAATAAATCTCATGAGAGATCCGATTCACACCCAAACTTTGACAGAAAACAGGGGTCTGACTTAATTCAAGATTAATGAAAAAATTTCGAGTTATGAATAGGGAACATATATCGTGGAAAGTCCAAACCCCCACCTGGATCTCTAAAGACACAGACTGCAACAAAAAACCCGGGTGGCCTGCTCGACCTGAATTGCATGTCTGTGACCCGACACCCAACGTCGGACCTTGCGCGACTCCACCTCTGATCTCACCCCACCCTGCTAAAACCCTAGACATAACCTGGACCCGCGACCTGTAGCCGAAGTACGACGCACCCCCGAGACGCGGTCTCCCTCAGCTTCGGCTTGCGCTTTCCCTGCCTGCTCAAGACCCCTGGTGCTGCGATGCGACACCCGAAACCCTACTCCGCGTTTGCAGAAAACGAAACCCCTAGCGGCGCGACACCCTTATCACGGGTCCTCAAATCCCTTCACAAGATTCTCTCTTTTTTAATTTATTTTTCCTATTTTCCCTCCATTATTATAAATTTATCTTTATTTATTTAATCAATTGTCATAAAAAAATCAAAAGTCTAATAAATTCATTTATACCTGTTTTATCAATACTTTTAAAAAGTAAGAGTTATTGTTATTATTAAATTCTTTTATAAAATATATTTTTACATATTTCATTTTATATACTCATAATGTTATAAATTAAATTAATAAATTAAAATGTATTATCATAATAATAATTATAATAATTGTACAAAATATTTGTAAATTTTAAAAAAAATTGTTTAAAAAAATAAATAATACTACTTATATATATATACATGATTCAAAATAATAATGATTTTCATAAGAATATCATTTCATATCTACACAATTATCTTGTTAAAATAATTTTATTATATATTCAAAATGTTAATAATGTTATGAAACTTTAATAAAAAATTTATAATCTAATATTTTTGCATAAATCCCATATAATTATTCATATATTAAATTAAATAATTGTATGAAAATATAGAGTACATATCATATTCTAAAAAATATACAAAACTCATAAAATAGATTGAGTAATTATTCTCATAATTAAAACAGTTCACTTTTACAAAATAATGATGTTAAAATATTTTAAAGCAATAATTCTCAATGTCATAAATAAAATTATAGTATTAGTTTTATATAATTATAATTCAAATATTGTTTACATATGCTTATATATATATACCATATTTGGAAAATAAGCAACAAATTAGTTTTGTTCATATATTAGTATTAAAATATTCTATTAATTAATAATTCAGAACAAATAAAATAGTTATTTTAAACTGTACTTCTAAATTAAACAATATAAATTTTCTATTTTTATTTTACAAGAAACTATCTTTAAATTATAACTATATCCAATTAATTAAACACTAATGATCATTCGACAAAAAATCCAATGGTTACTTCATTTGAACTCCAACGGCTACAAGTATTTCTAACGGTCAGGTAAACCCTTATAAATACATGTTTGTGGTATCTCATATCTAAGTTGGTTTGGTTTACCAGGATGGTTCTCTACATTCCTTTTACGCTTAGTGCTTGTGCAATTATCCTATCAATCACATTCTTCTTTATGGTTGCTCCAAGCAATGAGGGATACGTACCCTTCCTCTTCATGGTGTTAGAAGGTCTCCCAATGGCGCTTCTCAGATTTTATCTTATTTTCTTAGGCTAACTATGGTTTTCTACCCTTTTAGGATGTAAAATTTTTAGTGGTTTATTAATAATATGGGTCTTGTTTTATTTTGAGAACCATTATTTGAATGACTAAATAATAAAAATTTATTATTACACATTGAAAAGGTTTGGGGTGTCACATTATTTCCCCCTTCAAAGAATTGTGTCCTCGCAATTCATTCTACATACGCATAAGAGAAAGACTCCCTCACCAACTTTACCACAACCTACATCGTGGAGGGTCCTCTAGTGATGCCAGGTGAATTCCCAAGTTGATGTTCAACTCTTCTACTTCCCTGGTCCAAATACATTTTGAGCAGAAAGGGTTGAACCTTTGCATAGTGCATTTGGGATTCTAGAGAGAGGCTCAAACAATGGAAAGTTCAGAGACGTCCAAATGGACAAACTCTCGAAGAATTTGTTGGAGTGACTCTTGATTGAGAGCATCTAATTCATAGGCATCATCATATAAGCTGAAACTGAGGAGTTGGTATATATAGGCTACACAAAGGTTTCCCTATAAAGCGGCCTCTTCAAATCTTTCTCTAGTTGCGAAGTTCTGGACTAGAGTAAAGTATAGAAAAATCCCCTTGTGGTATTTTCCTCTTCGCCTGTACTTGGCCAATTGGTCTGTGCTATTATGTGGTATATGTAAGAATTCTCTTGATATGAACTGATAATTTCTAGACTATTTGACACTTTGTAAAGTTGCTTGCACATTTTTCGCAAATTTGAGAAAGGTAGGTACTCTTCTTCATAGGTCTTAACCAATATGGTCTCTAGTATCTCAGTAGGCAGTGACAAGATGTGTGTCCGTCCTTCCATCTGAATTTTTTTATAAAAGTTTAATCGTTGAAACCCATACAAAAGTATAAACAAAGTAAAGATAAAAGAAAGATGAGGTAAAAAAATTTATTCTCATATAACCACTGGTACATATAAAGTAAGGTCTAGTGGTTTCCCCAATTCCCTAATACACAAATCCCCAAAACTAATTCGAAACTTTCAATCTCCGAGGACTATATGCAACCTGATAAATCTGGTTTGATGTCGTGGGTGCACTTGTGTTGTCTTCAGAGTCTAGAATGTGGGGTATATAGCTGAGAGACATCAGTATGCACTTGATGTCTGTACACCGAACGAGTGGCTTTGTATTCAAGGATGTTGAAGTCCATTACTTGACCGTAATGGCCATAAGACAGGACTTGACACATATATGCTGTGCGGAGGTCTCCCTCTGCTGCAGATTCTTGGAAGGTCGTGAGGGATGGGATGCCTTACGCAGTGGTGAATCATCTAAAAATTCCCTCGTAGTATTTTCCCCGTCGTGTGTAGTATGGAAATTGGGCTTGCATCATAAATATGTAATTCATACCCACTCTTCGGTGGAGTTAAATTTCTCAGGGATAATTGGATATGTCATAGAGATGTTTGAATGACATACATATATGGGAATAGTTTATAAAATTTTCATGGATGACTATTGAAATTATGGTTTCTAGGGCCTCATTGGGAAGAGACAAGAGACTAGTACCTTCATTTTCCATCTGAAAATTAGGAAAAATTTCATATTTAGTAATCCTTAAGTAAAATTTTCTTTGTTTCAGTTCTGTTTTTCCAGAGTTATCCAAACCGAATCCTCTGATACCAATTTTCACACCCCAGCTTCCGCATACCCAGAGCCGGTGCCATACAGAGGATCAAATTTGGTTCAGGCTCTGAGAAATCAGCTACCTCTGAAATGTTTCTTCTTCTAAAAGCTGATAACTGAAAAATTTATTTCAAAAACATAGGGTGAGCATACGAATTCCCAATAAGGGGTTTAAAAATAACATACTATACCCAAAATAACTTTTGAAAACATTCTTTAAACCATTTCATAAAACAATCTTCTTAAAGAAAAGTTGTAGCACATGTAACAAGTCATAATGAAAGTGTTTAATTAGAAACATGCTAACAGAATTACAAAGATACACAATTTGAATATAGGCATGCTTAATAGGAGTAATGAATAAAAGAAATTCTAAACATGTATGACATAAGAATATGTAATCACAAATTAAATAGCTAAGAGTAATGAATAATCATATTTTTTCATAAAGGTATTAACTTCAATTTCATACATCGAATACTAAATCACTGAGTGCTATAAATATGTCATGCCATAAGATTTTACTTTTATGATACTCATAAGTACTGGATCTTAACCATGGATATTCTTCTATTTGAATATCTATTTGGTTAATTAATTATCATGCACATAATGAGGGGATGTATAATGTTGGACTTTAATTTATGTGTCAAGACCTTGTGCCAAGACCTAGGGGCTAACTATAATCGGACCCCAACCTAGAGAGCCTTTGTAACCAGACTCTATCCCATAGAGCCTCTATAATCGGACTCCAACCCGGAGGGTCTTCTGTAACCTGACCCCAACCCGTAGGGATTACTTTTACCGGTCCCCAACCTAGAACATACTAGTCCAATACATTCCTCATATGTTTAATAAGGCCGTGTATCCAAAGTGTCCCATACCACTTTGAATACCTAATTCCATGTCTTTTATTTGGGGTGTCCCATACCACTCCAAGTAATTAAATTATTAATTCATTATCATAAGTGATGAATAATAAATAGTTCAATTTATCACATAAATTAATAACTTTACAACTCTTCCATAAACTTTCAATGCATTACATTGCATGTTTATAACATCATATAGGTATTATTCATGTTCAAATCATGCACTGATAAATGGAAATGACATTGGGATAAATCATAATATATCAGTTATTATTAAAATAATAATTTTACCAATGAAACACATAAACTAGTAAACATTCTTTGCGCGTGTGATATTAATTTAAAACACGCAAGAAACGGGGTTACCACATAAAATGATAGTTCCTTAATTTTCAAAATCCTTGATTCATGGAAATGAATATTTATAGTTTAAAATGACCAATTTTAAATTAAGATAGATGTCATTTGTACACAATCTTGCGCTGATAAATGGTCATGTCTTAATAAATGGACATACCCCATGTTTCCTAGCATATATGGTCAAATGATTTACAATGCAACATACATTCATGAGAAATTAATTAAGCATATCAACAACATACTTTAACCACTGAAGTTTTTTAGGCCAACATATTTTGGATCATGGTTCAAACTTATAGGTGCATACATATAACCATATATGTATATACATAAAATATGTATATGTCGCACCCTTACTTTATATATTCTGAAAACTAAAAATTACACATATATATATATGTGTGTGTGTGTGTACATTAACATTATACAAGAAATGCAATTTGTTTAATAATAACAAACCCTTAGCACTATAAAAGTAATTCACATTTTAAGAAAACAAACTTCCTTACCAGAACCAGAAAATATAGATTGTATAAAGTAATAAAATAAACTTCCTTTACATTTTAAAAACATCATTGCAAATCAACACTTGATAGAATTAAAACTAGGTGGATTAAAACTATCTGGGTGTATGTGTAATAAATATACCAATCCATTTGATCCCAAAACTTTATTCGCATCCAAGTCTTTATTTAAATATTGTAAATCATATTTAATAACATAAAATAGAAATAGATTGAATTATGTGTGTATGTCCGAATATACACTAAGTGTATAACAGAAAATAATTATAAATTAAAATAACCCTTAACTTATGTACACATAAAATAATAAGTTATACATGTGTATATATATATGTATATACACACATATAACTACCATAATTTGGTCAAATTACACCCTCACAAACCATAATATTTAGAGATAAATACTTAAAATTTAAAACCATTATCATTTTAAAAAAATTCCAAGTTATATAGAAATATAAATTTTCTTATATATATATATACACATATAACATTTTATAACAACATGGTTTAAGAAAAACAATTAAAACCCTTTCAACACATAGATTTTAACATCATAACCCAGTTTGGAAAATAATATGTTATAATGAAATATATAGATTCATATAAACATTTATACAAAAGTATATTTGTGTATACCTTTGTGAAAAAAATAGACAACAAAATTGATCAAATTAATTAAACCCTTACAAAATATACATTTAATGAAAAATATTAAAACATAACCCTTACATCCATTATATCACCTGAACCCGAAAACCCGAAGACCCAGGTTCAGCACAGAAGAACTTTTAAACTACCGCAACGTTATAAACATACCATTAGGAGCATATATAAGTATATAATATCAAATAAACACAACAAGGAAAATTTAAAACCCTTAATTTGGTTCCGATTCTTGGAAACACTAAGAAAGGAAGTAGAAATAGGGTATGCGATACCCTCAGCAACAGGTATTACAAAATACAGAGGGTGAAAAAAACTAAAAATAAAACTCTAGAATGTAGTGACGAATTCAATTATAGGTTGACAGAGGATAATGGGTTCACTGGTATGTATGAATATATAAAATCAATGAAGCTTACTCGAGAAGCTTTGTGGAAACAGTGGTGATTAAAGAATGGAAATAAATCTCATGAGAGATCTGATTCACACCCAAACTTTGACAGAAAATAGGGGTCAGACTTAATTCATGATTAATGACAAACATCTGAGTTATGAATAGGGAACCTATCTCACCAAAAGTCCAAACCCCCACCTGGATCTCTAAAGACATGGACTGCAACAAAAACCTGGGTGGCCTGCTCAACCTGGACTGCATGCCTCGCGACCCGACACCCAATGTTAGACCCTGCGCGACTCCACCTCCTAGCTCTCCCCACCCTGCTAAAACCCTAGACACGACCTGAACCCGCGAACTACAGCCGAAGCGCAATGCACCCTCGAGATGCGGTCTCCCTCAGCTTCGGCTTGCGCTTGCCCAGCCTGCTCGAGACCCCTGGTGCTGCGATGCGACACTCGAAACCCTACTCCGCGTTTGCAGAAAACGGGACCCCTAGCGGCGTGACACTCTTATCACGAGTCCTCAAATCCCTTCATGGGATTATCTTTTTTTTTAATTTCTTTTGTCCAATTTACCCCTCTATTATTATAACTTTATCTTTATTTATTTAATCAATTTTCATAAAAAAAGTCAAAAGTCTAATAAAGTTATTTATACCTATTTTATCAATACTTTTAAAAAGTAAGAGTTATTGTTATTATTAAATTCCTTTATAAAAGATATTTTTACATATTTAATTTTATATACTTATAATGTTATAAATTAAATTAATATTACTTATATATATATACATGATTCTAAATAAAAATGATTTTTATAACAAGATCATTTCATATCCGCACAATTATCTTGTTAAAATAGTTTTATTATATATTTAAAGTGTTAATAATATTATGAAACTTTAATAAAAAATTTATAATCTAATATTTATGCATAAATCCCATATAATTATTCATATATTAAATTAAATAATTGTCTGCAAATATAGAGTACATATCATATTCTCATAAATATACAAAACTCATATAATAGATTGAGTAATTATTCGCATAATTAAAACAATTCACTTTTACAAAACAATGGCGTTAAAATATTATAAAGCAATAATTTTCATTGTCATATATAAAATTATAGTATTAGTTTTATATAATTATAATTCAAATATTGTTTACATATGCTTATATATATATATACCATATTTGAAAAACAAGCAACAAATTAGTTGTGTTCATATATTAGTATTAAAATATTATTTTAATTAATAATTCAGAACAAATAAAATAGTTATTTTAAACTGTACTTCTAAATTAAACAATATAAATTTTCTATTTTTATTTTACAAGAAACTATCTTTAAATTATAACTATATCCATTTAATTAAACACTAATGATCATTCGACAAAAACTCCAATGGTTACTTCATTTGAACTCTAATGGATACAAGTATTTCTAACGGTCAAGTAAACCCTTATAAATATATGTTTATGGTATCTCATATCTAAGTTAGTTTGGTTTACCAGGATGGTTCTCTACATTCCTTTTATGCTTAGTGCTTGTTCCATTATACTAGCGATCAAATTATTCTTTATGGTTGGTCCAAGCGACGAGGGCTACCTACTCATCCTCTTTGTGGTGTTAGCAGGTCTCCCAATGGCCCTTCTCAGATTTGCTATTAGTTTCTTAGGCTAACTATGGTTTTCTGCCCTTTTAAGATGTAAACTTTTCAATGGTTTATTAATAATATGTGTCTTGTTTTATATTGAGAACCACTGTTTGAATGACTAAATAATAAAAAGTTATTATTACACATTGAAAAGGTTCGGGGTGTCACAATGGGGATTCATGTGGTTTACAACAGGTCCCTATTGTTAGAGGAACTCTCTTACTGGCTTGGTTAGTCAGAGTGATCTTCCTAGGTGGAGATTATGGACTCTCTTTAAGGATTCATCTTTTCCTACATCAAAATTCTTAAAAACGGTGTTTATCATTGCGACTTGTCTCGACTTGAGCAGTGTCTTGGTATGATTCAATGGTGTAGGAGTTTCATCTTTGGTTTTCTAGGTTTAGGTGGAGACCTTATCTTTTGTTTTTACTATGATTAATTTATGATTATTTATTCTTTTGCTTCTTTTCTTTTCATAATTTCCTAGGTTTTCTGAGTTATATTATTTATGAATTTTCTGAGCTTCATTTTGACATGGTTTTAGAGGATGTATATTGCTATGTTCGTTGCTTGTGTTACTGATATTGTTTATAAGTGAAGGAAATCCTCGATATCATCAACTTGGAGGTAAAATCAAGTAAGTGTAGGTATGTATTATTTTTAAGTTTAGAATTATTTAAATTCAGAGCATGTTTAGCAGCTATTTAGAATATCATTTAATTCGGGCAACATGTGTCCCATTGATACATGATGGTGGATAAAATATTGTCATACCATATAGGTTCTTTCCTGTTTAGGATTTGATACCCGAATTAATGGTTATAGGTGGGGTAAATTCATCATGTGGTTAGATTTTAATTTTCAAGGTGGAGATTATATAGTATTATTGTATATTAAAATTGTTTATGCATTTAATTTCCAAGGTTGAAATTTGTGAATTCGATATTCCCTGAATTGTTAATTAAATTGCATTTAAAATTTGAATTTTAATATGCGTATTTTATTTTTTTACTTGTGTTTTTTAAATGATGGTTTTATATGAGTGGGATTCCCACTTTCCCTATTTATTTCCTATCTCCCATCCTCATGTATCCCTGATATCCTGTTGAGCAATTAGTCTAGGGGGGCTCATCCACCAAACATGTGTTCCTGATAGAACCCACTTTCTTTTCCATTATTACTTTTTAACTCCCTGGTTATCCTGACAAGCTCCATTAGTGAGATCCTAGGTTCGAACCTCTCTTTGTAGAGAGATATTGGCGCGATTTCTTGGTCTTCAGGGGCGAGCTTCACTAAAAGAGAGAGAGAGAGAGAGATTACAACGAGTTGATTGTCCCCCAACTAGTTAGTTATTGGCTTGTTGGAGTAGATGCTGATTGAAAAATTGATAAAGGCTATTGGTTCTTGAACATTAAGGGAGGAAGCTATGGTTTACACCAGACTTGGACGACGATGACACATCAGGACATTAAAGACATATGACATGTTCTTGATGCTTGAGGATGAGTGTTTATGGTGATAGAGATCCCTATTTTACATAGAAAGCTCTTTGCTGGTCCACATGGAAATCCCTCATAGGAGCCGTGACATAGGTAAACCTAAGAAGAAGTACTAATGATCCCCCAGAGAATCCATGTTTCTGCATGCAGAGATCAACCATGATCAGAGGTGGTGATTTTGGTTCTTGAACCCAGAGGGAATCGATTCATGGATAGTGCCATCGTGTATAGAAATCAAATCTTCTTCTTGGAATTAGAGGATAATGGGAAGGGGTTTTCTCAAATCGATTTAGTTCTATACCTGGATGATTATAGATCTGTACGATGACCCTAGTTCATGATGATTCAACCTAATATATTAATGCTACAAAGGAGGTAAGACTGAACCTTGGTAAGGGGGTTTAGTTTGTTTTCCCCCTTTTTTGATCTTGTGGATGATGTTTCTTGGGTGTATCGAGTTTTTCTATCCAGTTTTCTATCTTTCAGTTTGATGTTATCCTTTTCTTTCATAGTGAAAAACCCATGGTGACTCTTCCCCATGCATGTAGGCCAATTGGACGAATCATGTTACATCACTATGTTCATTTACTACTTTTAGGTTATTTATTTACTAGCCATGTAATACTGAACACCTGCATCTCAAAACTAATAAAATTTAGGTATTTATTTTTTTATAAAGAATCAGTTTGGTGTATGTTTTTTATGGTTTTCATTTATTATGATTGATGGATTTTAAATTATAGTTTTTTATTGATTAATTTTATGTACAGAACATGATTATCAGTTCTAGAAATACATATAAGATGAATCTGTTTTTTTTCTCATGATTTTGATTTTGTTTTTAAATGAATCTTTAGGTAGAACATATTTTGTTATGTTGATGAGAATTCTAGAAATATTGGTTTATGTATCATCCATTGTTATTGTGATTTTATCATGACTAAAAATTAATTTGTATTCTTGTTATTAGAATTGTGATATGAATATATTCATGTTTATTGGTTTTTTGTTTTATAAACTAGAATAGTAAACATAGTTTTTAGTTTTTTTATTTTGAGATATCAAACAAAAATTAAATCCAATTGGATCCTTTTACATTTCATGAAGACTACCTTACATCAGTGCAACCCACAACATTTGGCATCATAACCAAATTGGGCATAATTTCATGTCATAAAAATTTGGAATCAAATATTCATTTATTTAAATTATTTGTTAGTGGATTTTACATTTTTAGTATGCTTTGATGTTTTTTATCTTGGTAATTTTCTATATTTTGGATATAATTTTGAAATATGTTATTTATTGTTGTTTCCATTTATATATACCTATTTTGTATGCCCTAGTAGGGAACTCATACATCTTGGAGTTTTCTGGTTTGTGTCTCAGCTTTTGGGGTAGGAAGGGGTTTATGTGAGGTTGGCCTAGGTGAGAGTGTCTTGTTTAGAAATGGGGTGTGTGTAAGGGTATGTATGGTTTTTATATCTCTTATATTCTTCCTTTCTTATTTAAAAGAGTGAGCATTAAGCTATATGGTTTGTTCCACTGTTTCATGCCCAAGATAGGGCTAGTGTCTCAGGGTTACTGCCTGTTGTGAGTGGTGATTAGTCTTAAGCAGTGTTGAGTGTTGCATCAGTGTTTGATGCTTGGTTGGACACCAAGATCTTTTGGCCTTTTTGGTTCAACCCTTTAGTGGCTTGATATAGGTACCTGGAAATTAGGAACCTTGTGTCGTTAGGGAGATAGACCTGGATGCAACTCCTTAGTCGGAAGCTTGCTGCCCTTGGATCACTACTGTGTCTCACATCTTAGAGTTTATCCTTAGGAAACTTGGGGCTACATGTGGTTTGAATCAGTTCCCTGTTGTTTGAGGATCTCTCATCTTATCTTTGTTTATCCAGAGTTATCTCCTTAGGTGGAGATTCTGGACCCTCCTTAAGGATTCATATTTTCCTACATAAAAAATCTTATTTATGTTGTTTATCAGTGTGAGGTGTCTCAGATTGAGTAGTGCCTCAATATGAGATGATGATGTAGGTGTTTCATCCTTGGTTTTCTAGGTTCTGGTGAAGAATTTTTCTTTTTTTTTCTATGATTAATCTCTAATTGTTTATTTTTTATTACTTTTCTTTTCATGATTCCACTAGTTTTCTAAGGAATATTCTTTACAAATTTTCCAAGATTTGTTTTTTCATGGATTTAGAGGATGTTTACTATTGTGTTCATTGCTTGTGTTGATAGTATTGGTTATCAGTGCAAGACTTCCTCAATAGAATCATCTCATAGATTGAATAAGGTAAGTATAGGTATTTATTATTCTTATGTTAGAATTTTTTAAATTATGAGTATGTTTAATATATATTTATAACATAATTTAATTTAAGTGACATGTGTCACATTGATGCATGATGGTGGAAAATTTATTCTCATACCATATAGGTGCTTTCCTGTTAAGGACGTGATACCCAAATTAATGGTTTTAGGTGGTGAAAAAAAAATCATGCGGTTAGATGTTAATTTAAAAGGTAGAGATTATATATCAATACTGCATATTAAATTTTTTCATGCATTTAATTTCCAAGGTGGTGATTTGTGAATTCAGTATTCCATGAATTGTTAATTAAAATGTATTTAAATTTTTAATTTTAATATTCCTGTTTTATTTTTATTTTTTACTTGTGTTTTTTAAATGATGATTTTATACGAGTGGGATTCCCAATTACCCTACCACTTCCCTATCTCTTATCCCCATGTACCCCTTCCAGGATGTTGAGTAATTAGTCTAGGGGGCTCATCCACTAAATGTGCGTCTTTGATGGCACCCCCTTGTTTTTCCATCATTACTCCACAAATACCTACTTATCATGATGATCTCCATTGGTGATATCCCATGGTCCATGACTCTATTTTTGGAGAGATATTGGTGATATCTCCTAGTCTTCGAGGCTCGGTTTTTTCGAGAGAGAGTGTGCAGTGAGGTGCATGACCTCTAGTGAGTTGGTTCTTATCCCACTGAAGTAGATTCCAATTAAAAGATTGATCAAGGTTGTTGGTTCTTGTGATGGTAATATTCCTTAAAGCCTTATATGTATATATGATACATATATAATCAATATCGTATTATATTCAAATCATGTTTTTCATGCCCATGCATTTTACGATTGTGGAAAAATGATAAACTATTATCATGTATTATTCTACCATATTAGCTATCATTTATTATACCGTTTCATGAAATGAAATGTTTGGGAGGACTCATATTCATTTATAATATATACGAAACGATAATAAAATTTATACATTCATTTTAACACATGAGTAAATGTAGTAGTTTGAGATGCATTATTGTGGATCATTTACACTACTAACATTCAATGGATGTAGGTGTGTGGGCTTTCCATGTTATCTTTGATGAACCTCCCTAGATCCCAAATATATCTTTCATATTTATCTTTTACATAAGAGGTACTAGAATATCATAGAGAAAAGGTGAATCCCATCTGAACATCATATGATTTAGATTAGCCCGTGGATACACTTAGAAGGTGGGATTATTTTTCCAGTCAGTGATCTTTATCAAACTCATCCGAAGGAGATCAAAATTAATGCAGTGGATCTTAAATGTAAGGTATGTTATTGAAAAAAATTATTCATTTTAATTTTTTAAATAGGTTTCATATTATCATGCATAAAATATCCTTAGAAAAGGGATTTTAATCGGTTTCTCTTGATCTGATAAGTGTTATTAAACTTTAACAAAACCCTTTAGTGGTATTATAATTAGGTTCTAATTTAGACTTATGAAATCATGAATTGAAATGAAGAAGAAAATTAAGAACAAAGAATCAATTTACAAGTTTTTTTGAAAATATGGAAAAAGGGTTTACCTATACATTCTTGGCTATGTAAAGTTAACCCAAACCTTACTATTACACAATTGGGCTATGTAAAGGTAACCAAGTTCTTACCCTTATACAACTAAGATGCATAAGGGAAATTGAGAATTACCCTTATGCAATCAAGGATACCCTAGGCATATCCTTATGAAAATGTTTTGTGTAAAGGTGATTACCCTAACTCATAAAGGTAGTGCAAAGTTTTGAAATCTCACGTAAAGGTGAAAGGTTCTTGTGCAAGGGTCATCTTACCTTACCCTTATGTAGACCGATCTACATAAGGGTCACATGATATTTACCTTACACATAAAGGGTTATATAAGGGTATGATACTACTTTATGTTTACATTACTTATAGAAATAAATGACATAATGTATTATTATCAGTTTCCAAAGTGCTTACCAAATCACTAGGTAAATAACTATATCTACTTCGAGCCTTGCTTGAGAATTACTATACTTGCTTCAAACCATAGCTCAAAATCTATGTGGTCACTCCAGTTAGGAAAACTACTTCCCATCCCATATAGAATTAGTAAAACATAGTCAAATTATAATACCCATCCCATGGGAAAGAGGAAAGTCTATAAGTTGTCCAGGAAATCTTGCAGCTCCTCCCTTTAGGGAACAAGAAAGCATGTAAGTAGTTAGTGAAATCTTCCAGACCATCCCATATAGAGCTAGGGTATCTGAATACCCATCCCCTCCATGTATTCTTGGTGTACACATGCTAGCCCACCATCGCTATCACCATCACCAAGGACCTTCCCATCAAAATAGAGGGACTTGTAAACCATATTTATAAAAATACCTGTGCATCCCATGCTCACTAATACAAAAAAGTATATCTAGGATATGTATAATAATTTAATAAAATATAAAATTTTCATTCTTATTATAAGGAAACACCTCATTATTGTAGGTTTCATGCATAGAGGAAGCACCAGTTGAGCCCATTCCCAACTTAGATTTTATCATATTCAACGAATAATCCACAAGAATATGACGAAGAATAAACATGTATAATGAATATACCATATGAAATTAATAAGGAATCATAAAACCAAGATAGATGATATTTTATATTAAATTTATAATCAATTTAATAATAATAATTACTATAGTTTTGAGATTATTTCTTCGATGAAAATGATGATCGTTCAAACTCATCATTTGAGTTGTATTGTCATTATGTTGAGAGGATCCAAAATAGAATTTCTCTAGTAGTGATCCACACATACTCTTAAATTTCTAAATGATACTGATGGAACATTGGGTGATAGTGTAAAAAATATGACTATCTTGTGTTATTCATCTTGATCATAACACAGTCCTTTAGGCTTGAAGGATTCTATCTTATTCTCTCATTTTTAAGAGGGAGGAAGAGGTGGAGAAATTATATTGGTCTTGTGAGAATCACTAGAGAATTTCTTTGTTGAGATAGATTTATCTAGATAGGATTTGTTGTGCACAATGATGGCTCTTATTACTAACCCTAACAAATGATATAAATAGGTATTTATAGAGCTAGGTTAAGAATTGGTAATTATACACAAGCCCTTAATCAATTACTTTATATTTATCAAACTCCATGTCCAATAATAATAATAATAATATTTCATAAACATATGAAAATCCTATGGATAAAATAAATATCATATAATAAATAAATAAATAATTTTTTATTTAAATGATATTTAAAATATCATTTTCACCGGACCATTAATTTGGTCCATCCACCATCCTCGATATGTACCGAACTTTAAATAATTAATATTATTCATTCAATAAATAAATAAATATCTTATTTGTTTTTAGGTACTCCTCAACCCCTCTTTTAATCATTATTTGGTTGGGTTTCATTTAGGGGTGCTTCGGGTGAAATTTTGGAAATTTTGAAGGGATCTTAGGCTGTACATGGTTGGTTTATGGTTTGACCCAATCGTGCACATTGTTAGTAAAAACCATGCAAACCCAGGCAGTGAGGGTTTTCACGGTTGGAACACAGTTTAAAAAACTATGTTCCCACCAAGGAGAAACTGTGTAATCCCATCAGTAGGGCTGCACAGTTTGAAAAACCTTATGGCCCTTCCCAGGAAACCATACATGCGACTTTTAATTAATCAAAAAAATTCTTTTAAAGATTTTTAAACCACTATTTATTCCCCCACTCAGGACTAACTTGACCAAAAACGTTTCCCTAGGCATTTGGGTCTCCCAATATCCAATTTTGGCTCCTATAAATATAAGGCCCCAACCTTAAACCTTACTTAATATTGAATTAAATGAATAATTCACATTGAGGATCTTTTCAGGTTTAGAGTTTTAGAGAATTAGATCATAAATCATGAATTACATTCCACATTTAAACAAGGTGGTTACATAAAAGGCAGTATTCATTTTTTCCCATAAAAGGAAACATATTTAAGATAAAACATGGATTCTTTCTTGAAACTTCCTCGACACTATCATCATATCATGTACCTTTCCCTTGACCTGTGAAAAACATCTCAAAAACTTGGGATGAGCATAAAAATCTCAGTATGAGATATAAAAATATGGAAAGGAAACATGAGTACATGTATACATAAGAATCAATGAAATCATACTTTACTCATAAAACACAAGAACTTTAACATACCTCATCAAATCATGAATAAATCATAGAAATCATAATACATAAAGGTAACTTGAGGCATTCATAACATTCTTACATAGGGAGTAACCCTCTTGGTTATGTTTGGAATACCCATCACAGTATATTCCCTAAATCTCTTCAGAGAAACCTTAACTTTTAACCCCTTTGCATTACCCAATGCATTGGAGAGCTATATCGGGCTCACCCACCCTTATTTTATCACGGAACCACCCGTCTTCATAATAATTCCCAAGAACCATAACATAATCGTATCACATAAAACATACATAAAGGAAACATAACATTTCCACATTTCAATCACGAGATATCAATAAAACACATTGATATAATAAAAACATTATGAAAACCATTTTCAATACCAAAATAAAATAAAATTAAAACATGGTATTTATTTTTCATTTAAAAAAAAGGTATGGCTTGTAGAGGAAGCCGAAACTCAAATAATGGTCACGGCGGCGGAGAAGTCGTTGTCGCCGCATACGTACGACAAAAACATTCCCTTTTGTCGTTTAGTAAAACGCTTCGTATAAAAAGATTCCTTTTGGATAAACATAAAATTCAAAGGGGTTTATACACTGTATAAAAGAAAGTTGTGTATAAAACATAATATGCCTCAATGAAAGGAGATTGAGATGAAGTCCCATACCTCAGGTCCGACTTGACTCGATCGTTCTTTAATCTCCTGAATAATAAACTAAAGTTAATTTATAATTTCTTAAGAACCTTTTTAAAGTTTATTATTCCTTTTATATAACTTATTTCCATGTTATAAACGTTATGTAATCATTTAATTTAATTAAGTTCGTTTTGTCGATATTTGGTACTTAAGTCAAAAGTGGACTTCTTACAATTACATGTTGTTTGTGTGGTCAAAGGTTCATTATATCCAGAATGATATTCATGATTTGGATATCATATATATCATATATATCCAGAATATACATGTATTTATAATATTACATAATCATTTAGAGGTAAGAAATGAAATTCACCATTCATGGAGACAGTAAGCCGTACGTACGCATGAACGCTACTTTCATTTCTATGTCATATTAATGGAATTAAAACTAAATGAGGGATATGTATATTTTAATTCCAGAATTATATTCATCATTTAGATGTAACATACATCATATATATCCATTATATATATGTACTTATAATAGTACATTACATTTGGGGATAAGAAATGAAATGCACCGTTCATGGAGACGGTAAGCCGTACGTACGCATGAACGCTACTTTCAATTTTATCTCATAATTTAATGGAAATAAATAATAATGATATAAAGTTATATTATAATTCCAGTATAAAATCATATATAATAACTTTAAATCCATCCTTTATATGTACCCCATATGGTATTAACGAATCAAATCACTTTGAGGGGGCGGTAGTCCGCACTTCCTAAAATGAAATTATCGTGTTTACCCACAATGGAAACCATAAAGGTATGCCAAAAATGAAAAATATAGAAGAATAAGGAAAACATAAACATAATATATATCATGTATAAATAGAGTGATATCTTAATGGCCACCATTAAAGGTGTTAAAAGAAGATTTAACAATCATCGTTTCGTGAGGCAGAAATTCGCCATCCACAGAAACAGTATGTTCTTTAACCATTAGATGTAGGTGTGTGTAGGTGTAGCTCGAATACTTATTATAACAACATCCTAGTATATTTAATATACTTGTGTTGTTACAAATTAAAGGAATAAAAAGAGTTTAGTGGGTTGGAGAAGCAAACTAAAACATAAGAACACAAGAGAAAACACTACCTTTAAAACTGGTAACTCTTTTTGATTTGAGCTCAAAGGCTTCCTTGGGAAGACTTATGCCCAAAGTGAGGCCTCTAGGAGTAAGAGAGGGATGTGGGGAGTCAAAAATAGCAGGGCTTGTCCGAACCAAAGGCTTGAGAGGTGTGGGTAAGGTGGTAGAGGTGGGGGCCTTTTATAAGAGGAGAGCAGGGTCACTCTTGGAAAGTTAAGAAAAGATACTTTATTATAAAATTATTTTCAGATAAAAAGGGTCCCACAATTATATATTTAGAGGATAAGGTGATAATAGTTCTAGATCCACCCATCCAATAGGTTTTTGACTGTGTAGGTCTTAGATTTTTCATTATCTTTTCATTTTATTTAAATCGTTAAATAATGAGGTAATCGCTGCATCATCATGGTGTCATAAATACTTTAATTTATTTAATGTATAAAAATTATAAAAAAAATATCATGATATAGGAAATCTTTTTGTATTTTTAATTAATATTTATAGTAAAAAATATGACTTGTATAACCCCTTTTTAAATTTTTTTTAGTAAAACAACTCATGTTTGTGACATTTTTATTTTAACTTTAAATAAAAAGTTTTTAATGTCATTTTCCTACCAAAGTGGCTCCATGGGGTCCCCAAGTTGACCCATGGATTGTCTTGGTCGGACATGACACATCAAATAAGGGTAGAACATGTGTCTAGGTCATTTAATTTTATTAAAACATTATTTTTACCTTAAACTACACTAATTACCTCTAATCGCGATTAAAAACTTAAAAGTTACTATTCACCAAAAAATTATTTTAATCCCATTGAACCACATTTTACTTCTTAATGAAAAACATGTATGCCAGATTTTTGAAATTCAAAACACAGAAGTGGCAAAGTTTCATTTAAACAAAAAATCAGTTTCCTTAACTACCACTTAGTGGTTTCACTATTCATCAAAAATTGAAGTTTTTCAGAAAAATACCAAAACTTCACCCTAATATATATTTGATATTCTGAATTAAAAAATTATTTCTATTTTAAAAAATTCAAAACATATAAGTTACATTAATTAATTTAATAATTAATTCCCGCTGTCAGAGCAAATAGCCTGTTTTTATGAAACAATAAGTATCAAAAGATTGACCCTAGTTTAAGTACAATTTCGAAGTGAAATTAATTCCAACGACCACTATTGGATTAAATGGTAAAAATATATTCTAATTTAACTTTAAAACCAATTCAAAAGATAATATAATCATATAAATAAATTAGATTAAAAAGAGGTTTTGAATTAAAATACAACAGTTTTCACTATTCATTAAAAAAATGAACTTTATCGGAAAAATACCAAAAATTCACACAAAGTAAATTTTTATGTCCCTATTCTAAATAAGAATTTTATTTGGTCCAATAGAATGTATAAGAGTGACCAAAACTATATTTATATATAGTTCTCCATCAAAAGGCGATAAGTCGACCTTTAGTGAATGTTAGAGTATATATGCCTAAAATTGAATTCTTTTCGTATTTTAAGCCCTTATCCTTTATTGGATAAATGTAAAAACATTTAACAAACATATATAATCATATTTTAGTTATTTCTATTCATTCCTGCCAATACAACGACTACATGTTAACTACCATTTAAAATAATATTATTTTATTACTAGTGCGCAACGTAGGATTTCAAAGAAACTCTTTGTTGCGTACCGGGAACGCTATCGAACATAGAAACCCCTTTAAAGTAAAATTAATTTTTAATTAATAAATTTTAATAAATATGAAAATTTATTATTCTTTATTTACCTGGGATGTTACATCCTTCCCCCTTTTGGGAATTGCGTCCTCGCAATTTTATTCACTTATCAAAATAAGTGGGGGTATTTATCCCTCATAGCATTTTCAGATTCCCACGTTGCCTCTTCAACCATATGGTTTTTCCACAAAACCTTTACCTGATGAATTACCTTATTTCGCAACACTTGCTCTATTCGGTCAAGAATCTGGACTGGTTGTTCTTCATAAGAGATATTCTCTTCCAACTGAACTACCTCTGGGCTCAAAACATGAGATGGATCTGGCATATACTTTCTCAACATCGAAACATGAAAAACATTGTGTACCTGAGATAAACTCGGAGGTAAAGCCACTCGGTATGCAAATGATCCAACTCTCTCCAGAATTTCATATGGTCCAATGAACCTTGGACTCATCTTTCCTTTCTTACCGAATCACATCACACTTTTCCATGGTAAAACTTTGAGAAAAACATGATCACCTACCTCGAAAGATAGATCCTTCCTCCGATTATCCGTATAACTTTTCTGTCTTCTCTAAGCTATTCTCATGTGTTTCTGAATCGACTGAACTTTTTATGCCATCTCTTCTACCAATTCTGGTCCCATCAGCTTCATTTCACCTACTTTATCCCAAAAAGATGGAGTTTGACACCGCTTCCCATATAATTCCTCAAAGGGTGCCATCTGTATACTAGAATGAAAACTGTTATTATATGAAAATTCAACCAAAGAAAGATGTTGGTCCCAACTTCCCTGATAATCCATCGAACAAGCACGTAGCATATCCTCCAAAGTCTGAATTGTTCATTCTGACTACCCATCTGATTACGGATGAAAAGATGTACTAAAATTTAATTCAGTACCCAATGACTTCTGAAGGCCTTTCCAAAAGTTAGAAGTAAACCTGGGATCATGATCAGACACAATGGAGAGGGGAACTCCATGAAACCTGACTATCTCTTTAAGATACAACCGAGCAAGTTGATCTAAAGACAAAGTATCTCGAATAGGAAGGAAATGAGAAGATTTAGTCAATCAGTCAACAATAACCTAGATTGCATTATTACTTCTAGATGTATTCGGTAATCCCACAACAAAGTCCATGGATATATTTTCCCATTTCCACTCTGGCACTGGTAGAGGCTGAAGCATCCCTTTTGGTAACTACCGCTCTGCTTTAACCTGTTGACAAGTCAAACACTTCACAGTAAAATCAACAATATCTCTTTTCATTCCATCCCACCAGTAATACTCCCGTAGATCTCTGTACATCTTAGTACTGCCAGGATGAACTGAAAACGGGGAACTATGAGCCTCACATAACAACTCATTCTTCAACTGTGAATCACCAGGCACACATAATCTCTTCCCAAACCTCAAAACACAATCATTATCAATGTTGAATTTAGGCAACTTACCCTTTTGAACCAGCTCTAACTTTTTCTACAACTCACTGTCTTGCTTCTGTGGTTTCTTGATTCTGTCTGATAGAGAAGATTTCACTGATACCTGAAACAAAATAGAAGAAATTCCTGCACCAACAACTTCTATTCCAAAGTTCATCAAATCAAAAACCAAAGGATCTCGTTCCAAACGTAGCATGGTTAATGAAGCATTACTTTTTCGACTCAAATCATAGGCCACTTTATTTGCTTTTCTTAGATAGTAATGAATTGTACAATCATAATCCTTGATTAATTCCAGCCATCTCCTCTGTCTCATGTTCAATTATTTCTGAGTGAATATATACTTTAAACTTTTATGATCAGTATATATTTCACACTTTACTCCATACAAATGATGCCTCCAAATTTTTAGATCAAAAACAACAGAAGCTAATTCCAAGTCATGTGTAGGGTAATTTACCTCATGAGTTTTCAACTGACGTGAAGCGCATGCAATTACCTGATCATTCTGCATAAGGACACAACCAAGTCACTTCAATGAAGCATCACTGTATATAACAAACTCACCATTCCTGGAAGGAAGTTCCAAAACTAGAGCATTCACCAATCTTCTTTTCAACTCCTGAAAACAATCATCACATTCTTTTGTCCAGATAAACTTAACACCCTTCTGAGTTAGCTTAGTCATTGGACTAGATAACCGTGAAAAATTTTCAACAAACCTTCAGTAGTAACCTACCAAACCAAGAAAACTACGGATCTCGGTTACATTTGTGGGTCTTGTCCATTCTTCAACAACTTTTGTTTTAACAGGATCAACAGTTATGCCATTTCTTGAAACAATGTGACCAAGGAAAGAAATTTGTTGTAACCAAAACTCACACTTGCTGAATTTTTCATACAGTTTATTTTATTTTAAGGTTTTCAAGATAACCCTTAAATGACTTTCATGATCCTATTTACTTTTAAAAAACACCAAAATATCATCAATAAACACAACCAACATTTTTCACCTAAGTCAACTGAGCCATCACTGCAAAAAACTGTTTAGTTCTGATTCTGACCATCTTAGGATACTGATTTGAAAGGTCATTTCCCTCCATATTCCTTCCCATAAAATCTGTTTTGTTTCCTCTATGAAAAACCATTCTTAACACATAAATATATTAGGATAAGTAACATGGTAATCTTTAAATTATATATCATTTCAATCATACCATAAATTAATTTATAATTTAACAATTTTCTAACTCTTAAAGTTGTCTAAACCGACCTCTGATACCAACTATAAGGCCCCGACCTTAAACCTTACTTAATATTGAATTAAATGAATAATTCACATTGAGGATCTTTTTAGCTTTAGAGTTTTAGATAATTAGATCATAAATCATGAATTACATTCCACATTTAAACAAGGTGGTTACATAAAAGACAATATTCATTTTTTCCCATCAAAGGAAACATATTTAAGATAAAACATGGATTCTTTCTTGAAACTTCCTGGACACTATCATCATATCATGTACCTTTCCCTTGACCAGTGAAAAACATTTCAAAAACTTGGAATGAGCATAAAAAGCTCAGTATGGGATATAAAAATATGGAAAGGAAACATGAGTACATGTATACATAAGAATCAATGAAATCATACTTTACTCATAAAATATAAGCACTTTAACATACCTCATCAAATCATGAATAAATCATATAAATCATAATACATACAGGTAACTTGAGGCATTCATAACATTCTTACATAGGGAGTAACCCTCTTGGTTACGTTTGGAATACCCATCATAGTATATTCCCTAAATCTCTTCGGAGAAACCTTAACGTTTAACCCATTTGCATTACCCAATGCATTGGAGAGATATATCAGGCTCACCCGCCCTTAGTTTATCACAGAACCACCCATCTTCATAATAATTACCAAGAACCATAACATAATCTTATCACATAAAACATACATAAAGAAAACATAACATTTCCACATTTCAATCACAAGATATCAATACAACACATTGATATAATAAAAACATTATGAAAACCATTTTCAATACCAAAATAAAAGAAAATTAAAACATGGTATTTATTTTTCATTTAAAAAAAAGGTATGGCTTGTAGAGGAAGCCGAAACTCAAATAATGGTCATGGCGGCGGAGAAGTCATTATCGCCGCATACGTACGACAAAAACATTCTCTTTTGTCATTTAGTAAAATGCTTCGTATAAAAAGATTCCTTTTGGATAAATGTAAAAGTAAAAGGGGTTTATACACCGTATAAAATAAAGTTGCGTATAAAACATAATATTCCTCAATGAAAGGATATTGAGACGAAGTCCCATACCTCGGGTCCGACTTGACTCGATCGCTCTTTAATATCCTGAATAATAAACTAAAGTTAATTTATACTTGCTTAAGAACCTTTTTCAAGTTTATTATCCCTTTTATATAACTTATTGCCATGTTATAAACGTTATGTATTCATTTAATTTAATAAAGTTCGTTTTGTCGATATTTGGTACTTAAGTCAAAAGTGGACTTCTTACAATTACATGTTGTTCGTGTGGTCAATGGTTCATTATATCCAGAATGATATTCATGATTTGGATATCATATATATCATATATATACAGAATATACATGTATTTATAATATTACATAATCATTTAGAGGTAAGAAATGAAATGCACCATTCATGGAGACGGTAAGCCGTACGTACGCATGAACGCTACTTTCATTTCTATGTCATATTAATGGAATTAAAACTAAATGAGAGATATGTATATTTTAATTCCAGAATTATATTCATCATTTAGATGTAGCATACATCATATATATCCATTATATATATGTACTTATAATAGTACATTACATTTGGGGATAAGAAATGAAATGCACCGTTCATGGAGATGGTAAGCCGTACGTACGCATGAACGCTACTTTCATTTTTATCTCATAATTTAATGGAAAGAAATAATAATGATATAAAGTTATATTATAATTCTAGTATAACATCATATATAATAACTTTAAATCCATCCTTTATATGTACCACATATGGTATTAACAAATCAAATCAATTTGAGGGGGCGGTAGTCCGCACTTCCTAAAATGAAATTATCGTGTTTACCCATAATGGAAACCATAAAGGTATGAAACAAATGAAATATACAGAAGTATAAGGAAAACATAAACATAATATATATCATATATAAATAGAGTGACATCTTAATGGCCACCATTAAAGGTGTTAAAATAATATTGAACAATCATCGTTTCGTGAGGCAGAAATTCTCCATCCACAAAAACAGTATGTTCTTTAACCATTAGATGTAGGTGTGTGTAAGTGTAGCTCGAATCCTTATTATAAAAACATCATAGTATATTTAAGATACTGGTGTTGTTACAAATGAAAGTAATAAAAAGATTTTAGGGGGTTGGAGAATCAAAATAAAACATAAGAACACAAGAGAAAACACTACCTTTAAAACGGGTAACTCTTTTTGATTTGAGATCAAAGGATTCCTTGGGAAGACTTCTGCCCAAAGTGAGGCTTCTAAGAGTAAGATAGGGATGTGGGGAGACAAAAAGAGCAAATCTTGGCCGAACCAAAGGCTTGAGAGGTGTGGGTAAGGTGGTATAGGTGGGGGCCTTTTATAAGAGGAGAGGAGGGGCACTCTTGGAAAGTTAAGAAAAGATACTTTATTATAAAATTATTTTCGGATAAAAAGGGTCCCACAATTGTATATTTATAGGATAAGGTGATAAGATTTCTAGATCCACCCATAAAATAGGTTTTTGACATGTTTAGGTCTTAGATTTTTCATTATCTTTTCATTTTTTTTAAATCGTTAAATAATGAGGTAATCGCTACATCATCATGGTGTCATAAATACTTTAATTTATTTAATGTATAAAAATTATAAAACAAATATCATGATGTAGGAAATATTTTTATATTTTAATGAATATTTATAGTAAAAAATATGACTTGTATAACTCATTTTTAAAATTTTTTTAGTAAAACAACTCATGTTTGTGACATTTTTATTTTAACTTTAAATAAAAAGTTTTTAATGTCATTTTCCTACCAAAGTGGCTCCATGGGGTCCCCAAGTTTACCCATGGATTTTCTTGGTCGGATATGACACATAAAATAAGGGTAGGACATGTTTCTAGGTCATTTCATTTATTAAAACATTATTTTTACCTTAAACTACACTAATTACCTCTTATCGCGATTAAAAACTTAAAAGTTACTATTCACCAAAAAATTATTTTAATCCCATTGAACCACATTTTACTTCTTAATGAAAACCATGTATGTCAGATTTTTGAAATTCAAAACATAGAAGTGGAAAAGTTTCATTTAAACAAAAAATCAGTTTCTTTAACTACCACTTAGTGGTTTCACTATTCATCAAAAATTGAAGTTTTTCAGAAAAATACCAAAACTTCACCCTAAGCTATATTTGATATTACGAATTCAAAAATGATGTATATTTTACAAAATTCAAAACATATAAGTTACATTAATTAATTTAATAATTAATTCCTGTTGTGATAGCAAATGGCGTGTTTTTATGAAACAATAAGTATCAAAAGATTGACACTAGTTTAAGTCCAATTTCGAAGTGAAATTAATTACAATGACCACTATTAGATTAAATGGTAAAAATATATTCTAATTTAACTTTAAAACCAATTAAAAAGATAATAAAATTATATAAATAAATTATATTAAAAAAGGTTTTTAATTAAAATACAACAGTTTTCACTATTCATTAAAAAATGAACTTTATCGGAAAAAAACCCAAAATTCACACAAAGTAAATTTTTATGTCCCTATTATAAAGAAGAATTTTATTTGGTCCAATATAATGTATAAGAGTGACTAAAACTATATTTATAGACGGTTCACCATCAAAAGGTGATAAGTCGACCTTTAGTGAATGTTAGAGTATATATGCCTAAAATTGAATTCTTTTCGTATTTTAAGCCCTTATCCTTTATTGGATAAATGTAAAAACATTTAACAAATATATATAATAATATTTTAGTTATTTCTATTCATTCCCGCCAATACAATAGCTACGTGTTAACTACCATTTAAAATAATATTATTTTATTACTAGTGTGCAACATAAGATTTCAAAGAAATTATTTGTTGCGTATCGGGTACGCTATCGAACATAGCAACCCCTTTAAAGTAAAATTAATTTTTAATTCATAAATGTTAATAAATATGAAAATTTATTATTCTTTATTTACCTGGGATGTTACAATAAACCCCTTTCTAGTTGGATCAAAGTGCGACGAATCACGTTTAATCTCCTCCGTGTATGTGAATCTTCTCTCTTAGTATCTCCCACTCTATTATTCTATCCTACCTAGGGTTTATCAAATATCCATGTTGTTGGAGGATATAATCCCTATTGTTTTAGATATTTAATCTAGGTTTGATTTTCGGATCTTCTTTTCCAATGTTCTTTATTGGAGTTTCCCATCACATGAATTTTGTTATGTGATCCTATGATCTATAATAGGTGGTTATATTTAAGATTTTCCAATTTATTTAACCCTAAATTGATTGATTTTAATTAAATTGATTTCAATTGTATTGTGAAAACCTAATTTATTTTAAATTTGTATTTGGATTTACTTTGGCATGAAATTGGGGAAAACCCTTCCAATTCCATTTAATTAGGGCGTATTTGTAGAAATTGGATGGAAAAGTTGTGGAATTTAAATTGTAAAATTGATTTGTGAACTTGATTTAAAATTTTTATTTAAGAAAAATGGATTAAATTGTTTTGATAGAAACCCAGTGGTTTTATCCTAGAAAAAGGATGATTTTATTAAAAACCCATCTTAGTTTTTAAATGGAAATTGGCATATTGAAATAGATAAAAATGGGTTAATTGCGTTTTGAACAGTTTTAAAATAAATTTCCCATTATTTATTATTGTTAGAGAACATGAAATACTAGGTAGTTTGTGAGTTATTTAGGACAAAACTCTATTAATTATTTACAACTCTAACAAAACATATGCAATAGGTCACATCCCCGATGGGATGGTGATGGGTCCTCTTTGACCAGTGTCTGAGGGGCATGTGTACACATATTTTCTTGATCACTTATTCGAGCATGTGGGGATCTCATAACTTGAAACTATCATACCTCTTGTAATATGACCTTGTTTCTCATTGCTAATGATTTGATATATATTCCATCATTTTTAAACTATTTTAAAACATGACTTATGAATTTATATAAACTATTTTATATAAAATTTTTATTAATCCATTTTTAAAGTATTTTCATCAATTGAAATGTAAAGAATGATTTTATTTAAATATGATTTTAAACTGCCATTCCTGTTTATTTAAAATTTAAATATTTATTTAGTTAATTAATTGTGGCATCTTATTATGGAATCCTTGGTGAGAACCTACTGGGATTTTAGCTCACACCCTACCCGTGCCTTTAGGTATTTGTAGATTATATTCTTTTAGGTTTGAGTAAGGGTAAAGTGCCACTTGGAGGTGGTTATTATTGTTGATCCTTGGGCTCATAGGGTTTTTCCATTTGGACCTGGGTTGTTATCCTATTTTCTGGTACTTTGTGGTTATACTTTGGGTTTGTTTACCTATTTGACTTCTGGTACAATTCTCTCTGTGGAGTTTTCTTTTGAGCATACTGAATTGTAACTATTTATTTCACTGTTTATGTGGAAAAACCATTCCCAGTTTTATCTTGTATGTTTCTAGATAATAGTCTCTAACCCATGGGGATCAGGAACACCCTTAAGGCTAGGTTAGGACCGACTTAGTTATTAGGGTACCAGGGTATCCAGGCTAGTTCACGACATCATGTGAATAAATATTTATTTTTAATATTCACATAAATAAATATTTTTTAAATATTATTTATTATCTTTTGAATAAAACATGATATATATAAATATTACATTCTATAGTATTATGAATAAATATTTATTTAATATTCAACTCACATATAAATACGGGGACTGAATATTTTTGATAAAATACATAATCCTAAATAAATATTATTACTCAGTCTTGATTATAATATTCATTCAATATATTAAATATAAATAATATTTAACTAAGATCAATGAATACACTAAGTGTGTGACCCTTTGGGTCTCTTCCCTAGTGACATTAGGTGGGATTTACTAAAGTCTAATATCAATGTCTAGAAACACATAAATACACCCATAGAGGAAGAAGTTAATATCATAATAATGAAAATCACATATGAATGATTACCATGTAATATAATTCCTTTGTCATGATATATCTAATTAAGAAGGTTGTATACTTGTGATCTCAACCTATGTGATCGATATATCTTTCTTTAATATCCTGAAATGAACCCATCAATCACCATGGCTATGAAATTTTAGTTCAAGAATTTCATTCCAATCAAAGGTTCTGAGATATTAGCTTCTATAAACATAGAAGGTACAAATCCTTTGTTAACTTATTCATTAATGATATATCATTCATGATACACCCAACATATCCTACTTCTCGTGAACATAGGTCATCATGGTTTTGGTCAATACATCAAAGTACATGAGTCATGATATGCATTAATAATAATCTCAAGTCCAAGGACCATTTTTCATGCTTACATATAGGAATGTCCAATAATGTGAAAACATGTGGAATTCATACTGACGAGTCTTTCCTCATAATCTACCATCCCAAAGATTACCAAGTACATAATTCATGAGATGAAGTCTCATCCACTTATGAGTACATGAACCTGATAATCAACATACCATGTGTCCCATCATATAATGTTACCCAGACTATATGAAATAAGTTTAAAAATATCATCACAACACTTCAAGGTTCTCATCATTGTGATTAACTTCTGTGACCTTGAAATGATACAAATATTATAGGATATTATCAAATTAAATTTACATAGAAGAACAATCAGTATGTGACAATAAATTTATTAATATTTAAGTATTTGAATAAACAGGTAATGTAAAGTACAAATTAGTTGGTTTTAGGGAACCAAATCCAATAGACCCCCACTTGCATTAAATCCAACTTCCAATGACTTTAAGTTTTTTATCTATCATATAATATTCATTCTTATAATTAGATAAGTATTTATTCAAGAGTTATTCACATTCTCTTCCATGTAACCTCTATATACCGTGACATCACCTCTCTAAGATAAATCTATCAAGTGATAATATTTTTGAAGTATATGCTTTGTATGTTGATGAGGCCTTGGATCCTTAGTACGATCCACCACTATAGTATTATTAGAGTATATTGTGAGAGAATCTTTACTACTAGGTATCATATCAAGATTTTGGATAAAGTTTCATATCCACACTGCTTCCTTGTTTGCATAAAAATATGAAATATACTTATACTCTACTGTAGAATCAGTAACCGCTTCTTTCTTTGAGTTTTTCTTATGCATAGCTCCTCCATTGAGGGTGGAGATATATCTGGATCATGATTTCAGGTCATCCTTATTTTTTTGGAAACTAGTATATGTATATATCTTGATGACTTTATCTTTATATCCTATATAAACCAAAAACATATCCTTATTATGCCTTAGATACTATATGGTAGTCTTGAATTTTATTTAATGGTAGTGTATTGGGTTAGCTTGATACCTACCTACCATGCTCAAGGCATAAAAAACATCAATCCTAGTACATATAATTTCATATATGATTGACCCTATCATTAACACATATGATATCCTTGTAATTATCTATCTTGATTTTAGTTTCCAAGGACACATTTTCTTATAGTGAAGTATACCATGTTGAATAACCCCATGGAATAGTGGCTTTGTTTGAGGGCATTTGAAGATCCCATGGAAGTTGATGAGTTTGGGTTGTTGTATTTGTTGATAACCTTATTTTGAGGTTCTTACTAATTTTGATAGTTCTTGATCTAGTTTTTATGGACATATATCATGGGATATATTTTCATGATATTAGAAAGTGTTTTTGAGGTTGTATGGAAGTAAGCTAAAGAGTTTCGAGTGAGATTGAGTGAAATATGGAATTTTTAAGATTCATGTAAGCATTTTTAGAACATAGAAAATTCACATAGCCAAATCTATCATGTATCAGAATCACATAGCCAAATTTTCTATGTAGTAATTTTGGATAGCATCACATATCCGAACTTCCCACATAACTAATTTCTTCGTAGGAGATTCCAACCATATAAGAAAATTATGTAGTTGATCCAATGATATAATAGAATGTAATGATGTAGCCAAAAGGATTCACAAATCCGTTTCAGTGATGTAGCTAAAACCACATAGACAAATTATACTATATATGAAAGTAAGGGATTTCATGTATCTAAATGATTGACATAGCCAAAATGAGTCACATATCTATTTACTAGCGATGTAGGTGAAGTATTCCACACATTCATGTATGGTATTCACTTATGATTTTGAGAATCACATAAGGGATTGTATCCTTACATATTGGGTGAGAGTTTCAGAATTCAAAATTATGATAATAGAAGTTCCACATGGAAGATATGCATGAGACCATGCACATGAAAATCTTGAATGTTTTTAAATAAACATATTTTAAGGAACTTTCATATGAGTTTTAAATAGAGTAGATTTTGTGGATGCTAAATATTTTGGTATTTGAATATCACAGTTGGAAAGAAGACCTAAGTTTATCAGGAATTTAAATGAGGTGATAAGTATGTGGATATATATATATATATATATATATATATATCACATGAAAAATGAAGTTTGATCCTTCATGATTTTTTAATAATTAAGATTTGATTGGGATTTAATAAGTAAAAAAAACGAGGAATTTGTTGTGCAAAACCGTGTGTCCATTGTGTATAGTTTTTTCTATGAGAAAGAGGTAGAAGAATAAGAGTCTATGGATAAGGTTTGATTTTGAGCAACTGAAATCTGATGAATATTATTACTTTATGATATTTGATTTGAGTTTTAGAATATTTGTGCAGTGCAATTCAAGTTTTCACTATAGGTGATTTTATCATTCTTTTTACAGAGGCTCATGGAAGTGAATCTTTATCTCTTTTCATCAAAGAAACCTGATTTATTTAGTTATATTCTTTATTTTTTACTTATCTTATTTGTATTGTAGTGTGAAGTTGTGTTGTTGGTTGCGACTCCTAATGTGTGTGGTGTAATGCTGTATGAATGCTTGTAATTGGAACTCACTTGTGCATATAGTGAAGAGAATCCATGGTTGAGTAGGGTAACCAGCCATGAAAGGGTGCAGGATTCCACATTGGTATAGAATAGTGTAAAAATTATGTGTTCCTCATCATTTTATTTCCTATATTATTGTGTGATGATGATATATTTTTGTTTTGAGTAGATCAGAATCTAACAAGTCACATAGCTTTATTTCTGTTGAAAAGAAAACATAAAAACTACCCTCCACTAATTAAACCCCCCTTATTATTGGAGAAAACTAATACTTCTCAGAACTTTATATGTGACATTAGAAACAATCCTCTCTTGGATTGTTCCATAACGAATCTCTCTAGTATCTTATCAATCCTTGTACCCTGACTTAATCTAAGTAGCCTCTTGAATCTATCTCAATCTATCTTGATCCCAAAAATGTATACTACTTCACCTAAGTCCTTTATGGAGAAGCATGTGTTCAACCACATCTTAATGGGATGTAATACTAGTATCTCATTTCAAATTAGTAATATATCATGAACATATACTATCATGAAAATGATTTTACTCCCACTAAACCTCTTGTAGACACAAGGCTCACATTATCTTATTATGAAAACAAATTACCTTATGGATTAATTAAAGTGAATGTTTCGTGATTCATATACCCACTTCAACCCATAAATTGATCTATACTACTTACATACCTTATTGGAATCTTTTAGAGTACAAACCCTTCCAATTATTCCATATATACATCTTCCGCAAGGTTCCTATTAAGGAAGGATGTTATAAAAACTATATTACAAATCCCATAATCATGAAAAAATACTATGGAAAGTATCATTTTGACATATTTCATCATAGAAACTAGTGAAAAGGTTTCATTGTAGTTAATACCTTAAAGTAGTTCACACCTTTTTATAACCAATCATGCCTTATAGGTACTCACTTGTCTATCCATGTCCAATTTCTTCTTGAATAACCATTTGAAACCAATGATATTTACATCCAATAACGATATACTAAAATATATACTTGTTTTTGGTACATGGAATTCATCTCAAAATTCATGGATTTTTTCTATCTGCCTGCTTCTGTGCCACTTATTGTTTATTTATAGGACACACATTCATTATTATCAAATAATAACTAATAACCATCCTCGATGACTATAAAACCATATATTTATAGTTCTCTAACTATCTAGTGATCCTATATAGTTTTTTCATCTATGGAACATCCTCTTCCATGTGGTTTATTGGAAGCTGTTCTTTTCCAACTCTTGTGTATCTTGATATTGGACTCCGTTGAACTTCTTCTCACATCCACTATCTCTTTTAAAGATGTGATACCTATCAAGAAACATGGATTATATTTCCAATATTTTATTTTTATCTAATGTGTTGTATATGTAATATCCCCTTATTTCCTTGGGATATCCTATAAAGATACAATTTGTGCCTTGAAGTGTAAGTTTTTTATCTGAAGATGCCTTAAAAATCACTTCATATCCCCACACAGGTAAATTTGAAAACACAGATATCTTTCCACACCAAATTTTATATAGAATACCATTTTCTAATTTAGTTGTCACTTGGTTTAGTATCTATGCCAATGCCTGTAATGCGTATCCCCAAAAGGATAATGGAAGAATTTCATGTCTCATCGTTGATCTCACAATTTATAGCAAGGAACAATTATTCTTTTCACTTACACTATTCCATTGTGTTGTATAAGGGGGAGTGATTTGAGATATAATCCAAAAATCTCATAGGTAATTAATGAATTTTTGGTTAAGATATTCTCCACCACAGTATGGGTGGAGTTTTTTTATCTTCTTACCAAGTTGGTTCTCAAATTTATTCTTGTATTCATTCAATTTATTAATGGAATTTGAATTATACCTCATTAAGTAGACACAATCATATTTGCTAAAGTCATTAGTAAAAGTTATGAAGTATGTATATCCATCCATTAATTCAGTAGAAAATAGTCCCCACACATATTTATGAACCAATTAAAGAATCCCTATGGTCTTTTCACCCTTTCCACTAAATGGAGATTTGGAAATTTTTCCTTGTAAACACGTGTGGCATATACCAAGTGGTTTTAGTTTAGAATAATCTTAAAATCTATCATTATATAGTTTTATTAATATATTTTAATTTACATGACTTAGTCAGTGATGCCATAGTTGGGTTTGTTATGAGTCATGTGAAGAAGATTCATTATAGATTTTCAATACTTTTTTTTGTATTCCAACACATAAAGACCATTATTAATGTGTTCCATACTATAACATATTCTATCTTTGTAAAAGTTTCAACTTTTATTTCATAATTTGAAAACAAAACCATCTATATCAACATTGGATATATAAATAATGTTTTTTGTTACACTTAGAACATAATAATATTTCTTTCTAACCAAGATCAATATTATTGGTAATGTGAAGTGGTAATCTCCAATAGCTACTATAAAAAGTCTCTACTAACATCTCATAGATCAACCTCACCTCACACAACTCTTATAAATCTACTTGGTTCCTGTAATTAGATACAAATGAAAGCACCAAAATATATATCCAATAACTAATTTGTATAAAGAGAAGGATTTCACTTGATAAAAGACATTCATATAGCTTCCCTCTTCTCCTTTTCCACAGCGCAGTTCTTCCAGTGGCCCTTCTCTCCACATAAAAAATAGATGATGTCCTACTCCCTTGATTTACCCTTGATCTTCCTCCTCTTTGTAAGGCATTGTAAAGAATACTTAGACTTGATTTCTCTCTTTGATCCTTACACCTTTCCCTTCCTCTTATTCACTATAATTATAGAATAATTTTCATACTTCATGTCCTTATCTACTCAAATAAGTATAGTAAGGAGACCTGAGAGCGACTTCTCAATGTTGTTTATATAAAATTTACAACAAAGATAGAAAATATCTAAGGGAGTGAAGTAAGAATGATATCAGTTCACAATTAATTATACAATATAAACCCTATAATTTTTAGACACTCAATATAGCTAATAATTTTGACAACATAAGGTGAAACCGGTACACCCTCTCCAAGATTTCATGCAAAGAGAGACTTGGAGACCTCAAACTGCTCCTATATTATTCTTGTTAGATAATGATCATGGAGATGCTTGATAATTATATAAGAATCTATGTTATTATTTGAATTATGGATTTCATCAGATATGGATGTTAGAATAAAAAAATATACATATTTAATATCATCTAAGTGTTTTATGTAGACATGAAGCTCTTCTTCACTCACCCCCTCAGTAGGCTGATCTAAAACTGAGGATTCTAGCATGCAGAGCTTATGTTGTTTTCATAGTAAAATTTAAAAGAACCCGTACCAATCTTGGAAGTTACTTTCAATGATAAGATTTTATTTCTATAGTATAGATCACTGGGATATTAGGGTCAATGAACATGCCATTTTTCTATAACAAAATAAAAGAAGATTTAAGCATGTTATATGATTACCAAGTATGATGTAATAAATTAAATTCTTTTAGTATTTCACTATTTTATAAAATCCAAATAGTTCTCACCATTGGATTTATAATATCCTTTCACATGGTCATTATAGTGGAAATGATCCATATTTCCCTTTTCATAACCCAGACAAGGGTTTAGTCAATTACTCGAAGGTATTTAAGCAGACGGTCTTACCAATTTCTAGCTCATAGCTCCTCTATATATTGAGTGGAATCCCAATACTAAAATCCTAAATTGGATTTCCTCAACAATTTCCTTCAAGTTATACCAATAATATAAAGGGATACTCATATTGATGTTAACTTGGTTAATTCAACCCAAAACTTTCATTAGAACTCCTCAATAAAAGTAGGTGTACTTATAGGGGCCAAAACACCACTTAGTTATATGGTTCTACTCTAAATTAAGTAATATAAGGCTTATTGACTTAATATTTCCTTGAGGGATTTTTTTTATTATTCTTAAATTTATTTATTTTATATTTTACATTCCTTGTTAACATTCTATGTATTTTACATAATTAACTAACCATGTTATGATAAAATATTTATGCACAATCCATTTATTTTACTTTATATTTCATATCATGTTATCTTATTTAATTTATGTGACTGAATTTAAAACCATAAAAAAATGAATTTCATAAAATATATAACCATATATCTAGAAAAATAAATAAATAAAATGACTTGACCATGATCTTTCTAATGGTTCATTTATTGAGCTGATAATAAATCAACCTATGTACCTAGAGAAAAAACTCATTGAGTCAGTCTTAGATCATGTTTCAACATTCCTCCATTAATATTTGTATCTTCTTGGTTGATTTAACCTCAGACCAGAATCTAAATCACCTCTTATCCTTGGATCTCCATCCTTGATATATTTCTACTCACACACAAGTGAGGAGAACTATTATAATGGTTATGAGGTTTACGTAAAAAACAATAGACACAAAGATCCTAGATAATAAAGGTGGGAGGGATGACATGTAGACCATCATATTTAATTTAATAAAACTTTATCACATACAAAAACCATGCAATAATATTAAATTAAATAGAAATCCTACATAGAAATTATCCAATCAATCTCATGTTAGTCACATATGTGAAATGAATACACATTTAAAATAATTAGCTAACATTCATTTAAATCATTATTTTTTAAATAAATCATCTAAATTAATAAATAAATTACCTTATTAATTAATTAATTAATTTATCTTAATTTATATCCAAATAGTCCTGAAGATTCCCATCCACTGTAATTTTAAATAAATCAAACAAATTAATTTTATTTAAAATTAGTTAAGTACATGATGTGTACTTGGTGGAAACATGACGAGTACCCATATGAACTTCTCAGTGTCTAGCATGTTCCTTTTCATATACTACGCACTCACATGACATGTAGTGTACATGGCACATCAAATAATTACAGGGTATGTACTATCAATCAATGACACATGGACGTGAGTTAAATTACATGACATATACTACTTTTAATGCATATGGAGTATACAATGTGTAATGACCATACACAACATGTAGTTATGAAATTTAAAATGGACACCAATTAAGCATTTAATATTATTTAAAACCTATTACACGATGTGTACTATCAATTTATGACACAAATACATGTGTTAACTAGGTTTAATAGCGCAATTAATTTTTTTCCCAGTAAATTAATTATGGGGTGTACAAACTGACTTGGAAATTATTCTATGTAGATAGGTACATGTTACACAGTGTGTACAACTAGATACACACCATTTACTACTTTCTGTGGCTATCCATGATACATGCCTAAAGACTTGGAATGTATTCTGCACATACATTTTGTTGGAGTTAGTTCCCTAGAACCAACTACTATTCGATTACCAAAATATTCATAATATTGAATATTAATTTCGATCTTATCACATGATGATTATTAATCTGAATTAAATCTATGTGATAATTTCCTAAGGATATATGTCACACTAAAAGGTCATAAAAGCTCTCCACTATTATGAAAACCAAGATGTTTCATGATAATATTCTTAAATATATGTTTCCTGGACAAATGATATCATTTAATGAGATGAAAATGATACATGATCTCAGGAGTGGAGACTAATATGACTTAGAGACACTTTCTCATGGTGTATGACCTTGTTAATCTTTAGAGATAGAGATTATGAGAACATGACCCACCGGTATGAAATCCACATTTATATTTGTCATTGGATTTTCCTATCTTCAGACATGTGTAATGATCCATACACTTAAAGATTATTATTAATGCATATTATGAGTCACATAATTTTATGTAATAACCAAAACTATGATGACATATATTAATAGTAAGTAGGGTACATTGGGTATGACATGAGTTTTATTTATTAATGAATAATAAAATAAAGGATTTATCACTTCTATTATTTGATGAATGTTGATATCTTAGGACCATTTATGGGAACAAAAATACCTAATTAAATCCATGCATATGGTTTTCTATGAGAAAGTTTATTTCCAAAAAGATAAGTAAAGATACATCGATCACATTGGTTGATGAAACAAACATGAAACTTTATTGATTAAAGATATTGAGACAAAAAAGATTATATTCGATAGTGTGCATTCGTATGAGGTTGTGTTTCATTGAGACATTAAATTATTTCTCTATAGGAAACTTGAAGTGTTACTAGATTCCAACCTTGGACTTTAGGTGGTATAACCTAATGTCATTGGGAAATGGGCTTAGAGGGTCACAAACTAAGTGTATCTAGAGTCTTAATTAAATTCAATATAAATTTAACATATTTAATAAATATTATTCTTGTACATGGTTTAGTAATAATTTATGTTTGGTTGATAAAATATATTTAGTCACCAGTTATTCAAGATAATATTATGTAAGTTGAATATTAAATAAATATTTATTCACCATGTAATTATTTATTTAATTACATGAATATATAATATTTATTTATCTTTGGTATATTCACAAGGTAAAAAATATTTATTTATTTGGTTATGTGAAAATTTAATAAATATTTATTTATTTGGTTACGTGAACATTTAATAAATATTTATTCTCTGATATTGTGAATATAATATTTATCTATTTATTAGAAAATAATGAATTAACATTTATTTATTTAAATAAATAAACATTATTTTGAGTCTGATAAATATCAAGGACTAACATATCGAGATTAATGTTTTAGTGAGAAATGATATATTACATATTATTTGAGTAAATATTAATTAATTTATTAAAGTAGATAATATTTATTTATATATGAGTTTTTCACAAGTCAAGTAATAATAATATGATTATTATTCTGACATGGGGTTTTTTGGGGATTCATATAATAATAAGGGCCCATGTATAATTATTTATTATCTAACCCTAGGTTTATAAATACTCATTTATATCACTTTATAACCCCCTCCAAGACTAGAAATTTATGTGTACAATGATTTCTAGAGATAATCCTCTCAATACCTAGAGATATATTCTCCTAGAACATTCTCAAGAATGGAGATAAATCCTCCACCATTACCCTCTAGAGTATAGAGAGAACCAAAGTAATTCCTTATTACATTTAAGGATTCTATTATGATCAATTATGATTGAAACAAGTATGAGAAACATCCATTCTAGCACCTAGAGAATTCTATGATGATGACCAAAGGTTTGTGGAACATGTGTGGATCACCATTAGAGGAAATATATCCTTTATTCGTCTAACATAATGATAGTATGACAAGAGTTCTCAACCGAATCATTGAAAAATAAATAATTCCAATGAGAGGAAATTATTTATTTTGAATCAAATTAATTATAAATTATATGTGATGATCATGTCTCATGCATTATGATGTTTATATTTTTTCTAGTTCTGAGGAGAAATTCAAAGGTGTTGATGAAAAAATATTTTTGGGCATGAGCTCAACCATTTCCATTGTGCCCCTGAACCTTCAAGTGGTATCAAAGAGGTCACACAATAATTAATAATTATTTTTATTAGTCTAATGATATGCATGTTTGTTGTTAGTGTTTCATTTTTTGGATTCATTATTTTAATATGATAATCGATATTACAAGTTTTTTCACCTTCATATGATCTAGAACATAAGAAGAATATATGAAGAATTACTGGAGGTTCAATCAGGAGGTGCTAAGGGTTATATCCATATGACATAGTTACACACCGTGTTACTAAAAATTACATGTTTTGTAACTAAAAATTAAACTTTGTGTAATGAGGTTCACTTTATATGAATGAGCCATGGGATACAAGACTTTCCACACAAAAATTATTATATAGAGTAATTAATACACCATTTGTTGAGAGAATATTATGGAACAAGGATTTCGAGACTACTTTCCATGTAACCTTCTTACACACTATGTATTCCTACACGGAACACCTGAAAATTTTCATGAAAAATGTTTGTTCAATGTTCGCATCACATGATATATAAAGACTTAAATTTGGTTAACCTATAATTAATGACATTACTTGCCATATAGCCCATACACATGATGTGTAACCCATTAATTCATATAATGTGTAAATGCCTAGTTACCCAATTGTGTGTTATAGATATAGGAAACACAATACACATGATGTATAGCTCACTATAACATGTCATGTAATCACCCAACAATCAAAAAAATTAAATTTTGTGAAGAATTAATTAATTGTAATATCAAAACCAAACTTTATAGCTAGAAACTGACGTACTACTATGTAATATGGTTTTAAGAGTATTTAAATGATCAATTAATTTTGCATAATTTATTCACCTTAATGGTCAATGTATTTACTATGGTCATTTAAAGCAGTACATGTCACATGGTTCAATGCATGTCCAATTTACATAAATGCTACAGTATTATGGGATATTATGACATATGGAATTTCAATTGGCTTAACCATTTGACTTACCATGTACACCAATATTCCATGTGATTATTTAATACATGAGAAAAATGACAAAGATGGTTATATGATGTGTTGGCTCGAAGTACACATAATGTTCTTATTTAATTTTAAATAAAACTAATTTATTTAATTTGTTTAAATTAAAATGGTGGAATTTACAAGACTATTCGGGCAAGATAAAATGAATGAATGAATGAATTAATAATATAAAATATTAAATTAATTCAAGGCGGTTTTATATTAATAAAATAATGAATTTAATTGAATTATTTATAGTGTAAAAATATGTATTCATTTCATGTATGTGGATAACCATGGGCTTAGACTAATCTATGTATGTGATTGGTTTGTTTAATTTATTTTTATCACAAGGTTGTTATAATAATATATTAAATTAAATAGTGGGCTACATGTCATTCCCCTTCTTTCATTATGTATAGTCCTGTGTGCCTATAGTTTCTTTTATTCAAACCCCTTAACCAATCATTTGGTTCCCCTAACCTGAGTGTAAGTAAAACTTATGTAATGGATGAATCTCTCAGGTAAGTGGATGCAGTTTAAGTTTGGATCTAAGGTGAAATTAATCTAGGAGGTACATAGGAGCATAAGTGGAATGTTGAAACTCAAACAAAAAATGGTTCTAGGAGTTTATTTCCTTGATTCAAGGGTTAGTTTATCATCTACTATATAAACCAAACATTAGAAAATCTCATGGTTATTCCAATTTATTTATTTTATTTCTGTCAGTTACATGGTTAATTATTTTTGGATGTTTAATCATTAAATAAATTAATTAACAAGCATGAAATATGAATTAAAATAAAATTATAACATGTGAACACTTTATCTAGACATGGTTAATCAATTAAATAAAATCCACTTAATATTAACAAGCATGTATTAAGATTAAATGGTATGTTTACACATAAATATAAAATCCATCAAATCTAAACATTAAGTAGGTATATCCATCAATTAACTGATTTATAATGAAACCAATAGATTATAGTGTTTGATACAACCCTTGTTGGGTCACTACCATTTAACAGGGAGTTATAAAGAAAGTTTTGGGATGACTTAATCAAATTAATATCAAGAGGAGAAACCTTTACTAAACTTGGTGTAAATTTAGACATGATCATCGAGTAAATAAAAATATTTTATTTTAATATTGGGGAGTAAACTCAATGGACCAAGTAGCTTTAAGTTAATGTAGTTGGAAAATACCTTCATACCTAAACACCTTTGAGTAATTGACTAGGACCTCACCTGGGTTATGATAAGGGGTATATGGATCCTTTCCACTGGAATATCCATGTGATAAGGCATTCCAAAACCAATGGTGAGGGCCATTGGGTTTTAATAAAATAATGGGATAATAATAAATAAAATTTATTGATTCATATATTTTGTAAATAAAGATAAAAATTAAAATACACTTTTAATTAATGCAGATTATAGGAAGAGAAATCCTCATAACATTGTGATCATTTGGAAAAAGACTGTTTCCTCACCACTACATATTTCCAAGGGCAGTGTAGGTCTTTATACACTAAACTAAAAAAATAAAATTTATTATATGTGTTGTAATTACCTATACCTATTTATCTAACTCATATATCAAGTTAATGTGGGAATGATTACTATAGTAGGTATATAGAATTCTCCAACTTTCCATTGCATTAGGATATCAATTTTATCCAGAGAACAAATAATACAACATAAGGATGTGGATGCATATACCATGGCTTCTCATCTCCCATACCTTAATAAAGATAAATAGAGGCTTTATATAAATGATATTGTCACTACAATATACTAGTGTAAACTGGAAGATGGTACTTAGCTATTGATCTTCTCTTCAAAATACTGAAGTACATTGACTAGTTAGAAAAGTTTATGATTCCATATGAATATGAAATTATTAATTAATATCATAAAATCATACTTACCTTAAAATTCCTCCCCATTCATCTTATAGTATAAATAATATAGATGAAAACTCATAAATATTTTGACAAAGCATCACCAAGTAAATAAGATTTGTAGGGAACTCAGTCACACAACCCCTATGGTGAAAAACATGAGAGGAAAGATTGAAAATCCCATAAATATTTTATATTAAATGGTTCATTTACAAAATATTTCAATTATAAAAATGGTTTATAGGTAGTGTGGTGAACATAAGCATATTTTCTTCCCATATGGATAGTATGGTTATTTGAAAAGAAACTACATTGAATTGAAGAAGAAGTGATTAGTTGCATCTAATTCAAGAGTAAATTCATAATATTATGTAATATTTCTATCTCACTTTGGTATTTAATACATTTTTGTTTTATTAAAAGAAATATAAAAGTAAGTTTTATTCTCCTAGTGGCTTAGAAATGGCGATTCCTATACTAGCAATGAGAAACACACAAAAATATTACAAAAAGTAAGGTGTCTTCTCCTAGTGGCTGAGAAAGGGAGATTCATATGTTAACAGTGAAAAACACACAACTTCATAAGTAAGATGTTTTTTCTAGTGGTTGAGAAAGAGTGATTCCCATGTCAACAATGAGAAACACACAACTTCTTATTTTACAATGGATTGATTCAAGTTGAATTATTTTTTGTGTTATGTATCACCAAACATTTATCATAGTGTTATATTTAATACAATGAGAAATTATTTCTTTTGAAATTAATGTTGTTATGGTAAAATAAACTTAATAAATAGTTTAGTAAAACTTTAATCATAAACATAATTAATAAATGATGAATATAATTATAAGGCTCATACCCAATTGTGGAAAAATGATTCTTAGTCAAATAAAACTGTATGCTGTCATACATATACCTAGTATGATGTTTAGAATCTTAGTAGATAAACATATTAGGTTTATGATACAATTATATTATAGAAAAATAAGCCTTTATATATAAAGATAATCCAAAAATATTTTAGAGTTATTTTTGCTAGATATTGTCAAATATTTGAAGGAGAAGCTAGAGGTAAATTCACATACTCCATGAGATTCCTTAATAAATATTAGGAATTCTTAGTGGAGTAATGAATCCACTTGGTAAAGGATGTAGGATCCTATGGCCTAGAATTTCATAGTATATATTAACCATGAATTCATAAATCTTTTAATCTAGAGTGATGGTTTTCCTGAACTCATATAGCCTTATTCCCATCTAAGTATAAGGTAAGATCGATGAAGATCCCTATATACACATTATAGTCTTTCATGATTATTTTACAAATATGTTTTGCAAATATAAATTTCACAACTAACCATATGACAAATATATTGACTAATGGATATCTTATAAGGCTATTATATAAGGAAATCCATTATGTCACAGGCTTAGGTGTTTTTATGGGATCTATTTCTAAATATTGTGAAAGATTCAAATGTATATCATAAAAACACAAGGTGAATCTCAATTAACAATCCTATTGGCACTAAGGATATTAAAATCCCCAAGACACAAAAGTTATTAATCATATAAATTTTATTTATATGAGGGAAGTACATGTATTTTTTAGATAGTGGTATCAAGTAAGAATTTAGTAGAATCTTGACTCAGATGCACAAGTTAGAATAAGAATATTAAACTCCACAAGTGTTAGCAAGAGAAATTGTTCCAGAGGAACATACTATATAGGATGGTTAAAACCATAGTTTTGGTTTTATATTAACTATGGTGGGTGATATATTCAATAAGAATAATAAATTCTATATAGAGTATTAAGTTACAAAAAATATGATTGAAAAGTTCTTATGAATTCAAATTTGTATTCTATATACCAAAATTCATTCTATATTTTAGTAGTTAATGTAAATCCATTGGTGTGTATTCAAAAAATAATAATAAATAGATGGAATAAGAAAGGTACCAATAAGTTCTTACCACTTACACAAATACATCATGCATAAATCAATTTGAATTCTACTTGTCATAGCTACTATGACCATTATATTAGGCATTAAGTGTCAAGACCACCTCACTTAGAGGTAACTTTATGGAACGTGTCTATATGATGTGACTAGAAAGGTAGGAAACATAAAATAAATCCAATATGGATTGAAATATTAAAAGATATATTTATGGTTTAAAACAAGTATAGTGATCATAGTATATTTTTTTAAATGAAATGTTTCTATATGTCTATAAGTTGTTAGTGGGAGCAATACCATTTTCAAAGAAAGGTATGTTTGACAAAATATGAAAAACATGTGATTAGTCTTATGGATATATAAAACTAAAGAATTTATCAAAAAAAGAGATAAGTAAAAAACCAAGTTCTAAGTAACATTATCTACTAGCTTAGATTAGTGGGTTTCTTAATCTAAGTTATAGTATACAATTGACATGGTATTGAAAAAATACAAGATGAAATAATAAACCCAAATTGTTTCTAGTGTCACATGGTATTATTATGATGTATAGACTACATAGGTATAAGATTACTTTATAAATATATATTATATTTCATGATATATACACAAGTTTTATCTTACTTATGCATAAATCTTAGAATGAAAACATCAAACGAGACTAGGAGAACTACATTGGCTGGTAGTCAAAACTATCCGAAAATGTTTGAGTAAGAAAAAATGGATTAGTTCTTAGTAATTTGAGAAATGGAAATACTAGCTTTCAATAAATATAAAACTAATCTTATTTAGATTAGTTTGATATAGAATTATTGTTAGATTAAGATAATATGCAAATAGTAAATGATATTATAGCTAGTAGTTTCCATATCTTCATTAGACCGAGTACATTGCAACTTTTGATGTAGATTAAGAAGCAAGTTCAATAATTATTTTTTCCATATTTTGTAATTGTACCTAGATATTAAAAATTTATTCAGAACATGATGAATTTTAACCATGGTATTATCCAATATATTATGGATAAAAGAGTAAAATATATACACCCAATGATATCATCTCATGAGGTATTTTCTTAGAGCGATGAGGTCATAGTAAGTATAAAAACCATGGGCAGCATATTGGGCTCAACAACTATAACCATATCTTAGAAGAATCATGTTTATCATGTGAAGCTAACATGTTAAGTTGTTAGCAGTTGTCTTAGTGCATGTGAGAGTATGTTGGAGTTGTCTTCCTATAACCAACTACTATTTGATTACTATAATATTAATATTGTTGAATATTAACTTATATCTTATCACACGATGATTATTCTTCCATGATACATCTATGTGATAATTTCTTAAGGATATATGTTGCAATGAAAGGTCATAGAAGTTACCTACTATGATGAGAACCTATATGTTCCATGACAGTATTATTAAATATAAATTCCATAGTCAGGTGAAATCATTTGACATGACACAAATGATATGGACTATTGGGGGTGGATATTAATAGTACTTTGAGAGACTTTATCAGGTGTATTCCCTTAGTAATATTTAGAGTGGGAGATTATGAGAGCATGACCCGCCGGTAGGAAATCCACATTTAGATTTTTTATTGGATATTTCTATCTATAGACATGTGAGATGATACTTATACTTTAATATTATTATTAATGTATATTATGAGTCACATACTTTGATGTACTAACCATAACTATTATGACATATGTTCAGAGGAAGTAGGGTACATTGGGTGTGTTGTGAGTTTTATGTATTAATGAATAACATGAGAAAGGATTTTTTCCCTTCTATTATTTTATGGAAGTTGACATCTCAAAACCTTTGATGAGAATGAAACTACCTAATTAAATCCATGTCTGTGGTGTTTTATGGGTAAGTTCATTTCTAGAACGTCAAAAAAAGAGACATCGAGCACATAGGTTAATGACACAATGTGAAACCTACTTGATTAAAGATATAGAGACAAAGAGATTATATTACATAGTGTAAGTTAATATGAGGTTTTGTGTTGTTACAACATCAAATTTTACCCCATGGGATCCTTGACATGTTTCTAGATGAAAACCTTATACTTTAGGCAGTGTAGCCTAATGCCACTAAGAAAAGGGCCTAGAGGGTCACACACTAAGTGTATCTAAAACTTCAGTTAAATTCAATATGAATCTAACATTTTGAATAAATATTATTCCCATATATGGTTTAATAATTATTCATGTTTGATTGATTGAATATATTTAGTCACCAGTTATTCAAGAGAATATTATGTGAGTTGAATATTAAAAAAATATCTATTCTCTAGGTAATTATATATTAAATTATGCGAATATATAATATTTATATATCTATGGTGCATGATAAAACACATTTTTATTGAATATTTTATTGATAATAAATGATAAAATTTCCTCACATTGTGTTAAATATGTTTATTTATAAAATATTTGGGATTAGATCATTCATTTGAAAATTTGATGGAAATTCCAGTTTTACCCTTTATAGTGCACTGTAGTATTTCAAAGATAAATATTTTAATATTTATTATTTGAACTTGAAATTTTGTAGGTGTGTTCCTGAATTAATTGGATACAACTTTTGTTCAGGATATTGAAGGTAAAATGTACATTTGGTGTGAATAAATGGACCATGAAGTCAAATGTGGGCTGGACCCGCCAGATTAGACATTGGTTATGTATTTGGGCCATAAATTATTCATACGAGCTTATATTGGGCCCAAATTTTTGAGAGGATCTAGAAAACCCAATTTTTCACAAATACTTCTTCTGGAATAATAGCTGGTTCACGTGTTTTGGAGGTCAAATGGGTAGTGTAATTTGTATTAAAATATTTTTCTGAGATTCCCCATTCATACTTGAAACCTATTTAAACCTAGCCTCCCCTACACTCTTTAAATTAGTGTTTTTATCACTTGGAGGGGTGGGGAAGTGAATTATGATATTGAAGGCAGAGGATAATTTGTTTCACTCAAATTCTCTAACCATTGTAAGAGGGGTAGCTCTTGAATCAAGGATCCCTTCATCAAAGCTTTCTTCTCTTCTTCATGTTGTAATGTTTTCATTTGTGTAATAAAATTCTTTGTTCTTCTTTTATTTATTTTCTTTTATTCTATTTTATTCAAATTTATTCTTATATTAATATTCCTAATTGGTCTGGAATCAAGAGTATAAATGAGATTGTGTTCTACCCTCTATAAATATTTGCAAATGCAAAACATTTCTAGGATGACTACACCGCCCATGGAAGAGTAGTTATTTTTAGTAATAGATCTATATTTAACCTTCATCATTCATTTATTTTGAATTTATGAGATACTGTAATTCAAATAATATGATCTATTGATTGAGTTTTTAATTTAGATGAAACTAAGAAAGCAATTGAACAATAAACACAAATCACACGAGGTCGAGAATTGTGTGAATTGTGAGAGCGCGAACTTAATTGGTAATTAAAAACCAAACAGGATCAATTTGTAGTGTTCAAATATAATCCCTAAACTCAATTAATTTTAATTTCTAGAGAGAATATGTGCCTTAATTTACCACTTATCATAAACTAACCGTATAACATTAATCAAAGAAGGGTGTTGTGATTGTATGTTCTGAAGTTAGCCTAGGGTTAAATTCACTTCATCTTTGTTGTAAAGTTAATTCTCATAGGTTTCATGATTTAAAAAATTAAGATATCATAATTAATTGGATATTAATTTAAATTATAATTATTAATAAATTATTTAATAAGTATAGTTATATCGATTACACTTCCTAAAAATAGTTTTCTAAAAAAACATATTCTTGTTGTGATTTGTTAATCAACTTTCATTTCAAAATTGAAAACAAAAAAATGAAATCTTATTCCAGAAAACTTCTTCTAGTTTTATAAATGATAAAAAAACCCCATAATTTCAAGTAGTGTTTTTATTCTATTTTATTTTATTTTTATAATACCTTTAAGAAGTTGTTTTAATTTACTTCCTCCATTGAGAGACGACCTTGGTCAGCCACTCTTCTTCACCCAAGTACCCAAAAAAATCACACTTCATTTGAGAGATCCCATGACGGTTCCTTTCAAATTGATGCCATTTCTAGGGAGGAAAGTAATTATTTCAACCAATTAGAGGTATTTATTTTATTTTACATTTTATTATCTTTTTATATTCTTTCTTCCTTCTTTACCGAATATTTTTTTTTTCTTCTTTCTTTTTGACCATCAACTCAAAATTCATATTTTTATTTTAATATGGTACACTTTTATTCTTTTCATTTTTTTGATTTATGACACGTACTAATCCTGAAGATCTTTTAGATATTGACCCTGAGATTGAACGCAACCTTATGGATCGAATAAGACATTCTCAGTCTATGAGAAGTTTCAACATTCAACTAGTTGAAAAATTCCTACAATATCAGAACATTGAAATTGGAAGAAATTCAAATTTAACCATAAAACAAGAACCAATGGCTGAAAATAATGTAAATGAACTTAATAGAACTATTCAAGAACCGACTGCACTTGATATTAATTATCAACCAAATTACATTGCATACCCAAATCTCAAATCAAACTTTGAATTGAAATCTAGATTAATTCACCTTATTCCAAAATTTTATGTCCCCTCTGGTGAGGATCCCAATAAACACCTTAAATAATTTAACATGGTCTACTCAACCTTTAAACCAAGAAATGTTTCTGAAGATCAAATCAAACTAATAGCATTCACATCCTCACTTGATGAAGCTACAAAATATTGGATGTATTATTTACAACCTGAAGATTTAACTTGTTGGAATGATTTGAAACATCTTTTCTTGTTGAGATTTTTTCCAGCATCAAGGACCACATCCATTCGAAAGGAGATATATGGGATCAAGCAAGCCCAAGGGGAGTCAATGTATGAGTACTGGGAGCAATTCAAGAAGTTGTGTGAAAGCTTCCCACATCACCAAATCAGTGAGAAAATCCTTATCCAATAATTCTATGAAGGAATCACACCAATGACGAGGGGCATGGTGGATGCTGTGTCTAGAGAAGCATTGGTGGATAAGAAACCAGAAGCTTCACGTGCATTTATTGACAAGATGGCCCAAAACTCCCAAAAATTTGGTGATCGAGGTACACCACATGTCAGGGGAGTACATCAGGTAAGTAATTCTTCTCTTTAAATTCATTTTATTGATACCAAATTAGAAGAGTTGACAACTATGGTGAGATAGATTGCTTTGGCAAAAAGACATCCAAACCCCCTCTTTCAAGGCCTTGTGGCATTTTCACTAAGACAAGACGCCCAACTGATTGTTGCCTGCAACTACAAGAGACATAAGATTGTACAAAAATGTTTCCTGGGAGACCATATCAGCAGAAAAAACAACCACATCCCCAAAATAAGTTTGATTCCTTTCCACCAGCATACAACCAAGGGTGGAGGAATCAATTAGACTTGAGGTATGGATCTGGAAAAAAACAAATACCCCCTTTTCAACAAAACTTCTAACAACATCCATCATACCAATAGGGTTTCCAACAACCCCAAAGGCAATTTGAAGCTCAAAAATCAACATGTCAACAACAAGGTAATCCCCAAACGAAGGTAGATTCTAACACTGATGATATTTTGAAACAAATTGTTCTTAATCAACAGAATGAGATGAAGAGTCAAGGTTCATAACTAAGGGAGTTAAACACTCAAATGATCCAGATTTCTATTGCCCTCCATGAATTATTAAGTAATAATTATGGAAATCTACCTTCCCAACCTACTCCAAATTCTAAGGGAAATGTTAGTGCCATCACATTGAAAAATGGGAAGCAAACAACTGATATATCTACACCTATCATTCCAATGGGATTCAACTCAACTCCAGAAAATCCCCATTCAAAACTAACTGATGAGCAACCCAAGGAGAAAGATAAAGGTAAGAAAAATATTAATGATGTTCCTCCTAAATCCCTTCCCTTTCCAGACAGGGTTGTATAAACCAAGAAGATTGCTAAAGAGGCGATGTAAAAAGAAGTTTTGGATACATTCAAGCATGTGTTGATCAACATGACTCTACTTAAAGACATAAATAAAATCCCAAGGTATGCAAAATTATTAAAGGAACTTTGTACCAATTTAAGAGGGCTCAAGGGAAATAAGAGGATCAATCTTGGAAGGAATGTGTCAGAACTTATTACACCAAATATAGCAATGCCAACAAAGTGAAAATATCCAAGGACATTCACCTTCCCATGAACCATTGGGGAGTTACATTTTTCTGATGCTCTTTGTGATTTAGGAGATTTCATTAATGTAATGCCTCACTCTGTATTCTCTTCTTTACAGGTTGGTGAGTTGAAACTGATGAGAGTAGCAGTGTAGTTAAAGAATAAATCTACAATATATCTAGTGGTATTCCTTGAGGATGTACTTGTCTGGGTAAGAGACATGATCTTTCTAGAATATTTCTATGTACTTAACATGGGGGTGATCAGGTAAGTTCTCATGCTCCCATTATCTTAGGTATAGCCTTCCTCAAAACTGCAAAAACAATCATAAATGTCTATGAGGGTACAATTTCCATGGATTTTTGGGATGAAGTTGTGATATTTAATGTTATGGACTCCATGAAGTACCCCTAAAAGGACCATTCTGCATTTTTTATCTCCCATTTTGAACTACAAAATAAAAACCACATGGAATTTTATTGTCCTATGCTTAGGGAGATTATGATTATTGGTTCTAGTTTGATGTCTAAGAGTAATTCCACAACTATTTATAATGCACAAGACTCTCTTAGATTTGATTTTGAAATGGATTCATATTCTTATTTTGATCATGAAAACTCTGATTATGACATGGATGTTGAGTATGCTAATGGATTTGATGCTTTATTCTCTGATTTTGATGATGTATATTCTGATACTGATGTTCATTGTGCACATATTGCAGTTCCTTCAATTCATCCATCTATACATCACCCCCCTTAATTGGAACTCAAGACATTTCCACTTAATCTCAAATACTCATACTTGTTAAGTGGAGAGATATTACCTGTTACAATTGCTAATAATATTCCTTTTGAACATGAAGAAATGATTTTGAATATTTTGAGGGATAATATCAAGGAAATTAGTTGGACCTTGGCTGACATATCAGGTATTAGCCCCTCCATTTTCATGCATAGTATTCTTTTTAAGTATGGGGATAAATCGGTTAGGTATCCACAAAGTAGAATCAATCCAACCATTTTGAAAGTTATTAAAAAAGAGGTTGAAAAATTTCTCGAGGAAGGTATAATCTATCGCATTTCAGATTCCCAGTGGGTGAGTCCTATTTAGGCTGTGCCTAAGAAAAGTGGTGTTACTGTTATTAAAAATAAGAAAGATGAGTTAATTCCAATGAGGGTACAAAATAGTTGGCGTGTGTGTATTGATTATAGGAAACTAAATCAATCTACTCACAAGGACCATTTCCCCCTTCTATTTATTGATCAGATGCTTGAGAGACTAGCTGGGAATACACATTATTGTTTCTTGGATGGATTTTTTGGATATTTTCAAGTTCCTATTACTTTGAAGGATCTAGAGAAAACTACATTTACCTATCCCTTCGACACATTTTCCTACCAGAGGATGCCATTTGGACTTTGCAATGCCCCAAGTACCTTCTAGAGATGCATGGTGAGTATTTTTTTTGATTTTATTGAGACCTGCATGGAGGTATTCATGGATGATTTTACAGTGTATGGGTATTCATTTGATGATTGTATATCTAGTTTGGGAAAGGTGTTGAATCATTGTATTGAGAATAATCTAGTCTTAAACTTTGAAAAGTGTCATTTTATGGTAGATCATGGCATTGTATTAAGGCATGTAGTGTCAAAACATGGGATAGAGGTTGATAGATCTATGGTAGATATTATTTCATCCTTACCCTATCATTTATGTGTCTGTGATGTTAGATCTTTTCTAGGGAATGAGGGATTTTATCAGTGCTTCATCAAATATTTTAGTAAAATTTATCTTCCTATGTCACAATTACTTCAAAAGGATTCTGATTTTGTGTTTGATGTTTCTTGTAGGAATTTCTTTGATGATCTAAAATAGCATCTGACCACTCCACCTATCATACAGACTCCATGGTGGGAACTTCCTTTTGAGCTTATGTGTGATGCCTCCAACTTCGCAGTTGGGGATGTCTTATCTCTGAGGGTGGAGGGACATTCACATGTGATTGCCTATGCATCGAGGTCACTAGATTCATCCCAATCAAACTACACAACCACAAAAAAGGAGTTTCTTTCTGTCATATTTGATTTAGATAAATTACATTCATATTTATTGGGCTCCAAATTAGTTGTTTTTTCTGACCATGCAGCTCTGAGGTACCTCTTGAAGAAGCCAGATGCAAAACCCAGGATAATCCGTTGGATGATCCTTCTTCAAGAATTTGATATTGAGATAAAGGAAAAGAAGGGGTCAGAAAACTTGGTGGTAGACTACATGATTAGGCTTACTCACACACTAGAGGATGGCACCTTAGACCAGGTACCACTTCGGGAAACTTTTCCCGATGAGCATCTTTATTCCATTTCAGGTACATATCCTTGGTATGCTGATTTAGTTAAATAACTTGTTTCTTTTGAAATCCCTATAAATTTAAAGAAACATCAAGTCCAAAAATTAAAGAGTGAGTCTAGGTTTTATGTGTGGTATAATTCCTACCTATGGAACATGTGTAGTGACCAAGTTATTAGGAGGTGTGTTCTTGATCATGAGTTTGAGTCTATTCTTCAATTCTATCATACAATTTCTTGTGGTGGGAAATTTGAAGCCCAACATATATCTAGGAAAGTCTTAGACTCTATATTATATTGTCCTAACTTATTCCATGATGCCCATGTGTTTTGTAAGTCATGCTCTCATTACCAACACATTGGAAACATTTCTAGAAGACATGAGATACCCCAATAACCCATACTATTCTTTGAGATTTTTGATGCATGGGGCATCGATTTTATGGATACTTTTACAAGTTCATTTGGGTTTTTATATATTTTGGTTTCCATTGATTATATGAGCAAATGGGTGGAGGCTAAGGCCACCAGGACTGATGATTCTCATGTTGTTGCGGAATTTGTAAAAACACAATTTTTTTGGAGGTTTGGAGTACTGAAGGTCATCATCAGTAACCAAGGGACATACTTTTTCAATCGGAATTTGGCTTTCTTGCTTTGTAAGTATGGGGTGACACACAAAACACAAACACCATACCACCCCCAAACAAATGGTCAGGCTAAGGTTTCAAATCGTGAGTTGAAACAAATTTTGGAGAAAATCGTGCATCCGAATAGGAAGGATTGTAGCAAGCACTTGGATGATCCTCTATGGGCTTATAGGATAGCATAAAATACACCCATTAGTATGTCCCCATTTCATATTGTTTTTGGGAAAGTGTGTCATCTCCCCATGGAAGTTGGGCATCGATATTATTGAGCTATAATGAAATGTAACATGGATTTGGCCCAAGATGGAATCCAAAGGAAGCTGCAAATTAAAGAGCTTGAGGATATTCGATTGTATTCATATTAGAACTCAATTATTTACAAGGAATGATCAAAAGTAGCTCATGACAAAATGATCCAGAAAAGAGAATTTCAAGTTGGAGAGAAAGTCTTGCTCTATAGTTCACGACTGAAGCCGATTCCTGGTAAATTTCATTTTAGGTGGTTAGGTCCTTATGTTGTGACTATTGTTTTTTCTTATGGTGCAATGGAGATCACACAAGAGGATACAAGAAGGATCTTTACAGTTAATGGGCAACGTTTGAATAAATACATTGAGGGACTTCCTACTGATGCAGTGGTTTTCATCACACTGCATGACCCCATCATTACTTAAGCATATCAGGCTGTTCCTATCCCTTTCACTTTTATATTATTTGTCCTATTTAAAATTATACATTTCATGTGCATATATCATCTTATAGGTTCACATTGAGGATAATGCAATATTTTATGTGTGGGGGAGGGACAACATTTTGGGGTAGATATTTAGGATTTTCATTTGTGTGTTTTATGTGTATTTTCTATTAAGTTTTTTGTTAAAATTTTCAAAAAAAAAAATAATTAAAAAAGAAACAAATATATCATGTAAAATTCTCATGTGGAACATATGGAAAATTCATGTTTTGAAAATTCATTGGTAGAAATATCAGCATGAGTATTATTTAATCATAAAGGGATGACTTTTATAAAAATTGAAGTTGTTGATGATATGAATGATTGTGTAATTATAAAACCTTTTAGATTTTGACATTATTATTTTTGATATTTTTTTATGGTAAATTGTGTTATTGATTTCTCCACACAATGTTTCACACAATCATGACTTGTGAGTTTCTCTTACCCAATTGAATGTATATTCAGGGTAAGTAATTCTTTTTAACTTATAACATGGTCTTTCCATATGTTCGTTTCTCTTTTGATCATTTCCATCACTATACCAGATTGACCTATGTGTTTTCGCCTAATATCTGACTATTATACTCCCTCTAAAAAAATTATAAAAAAAATCCAAAAATAAAAAAAAACCATCAATAAAGCAGGGAGTGAAGAAATGTACAACATGTAGAGATATTTAGGTCGAGAGCTCATGGTTTGACTTCTGGAATGCTTAAATGAGTGGGTTTTGGAATTTGATTACAAAGGATGTTGAAAAAATTCGTTGGAATATAATCAGGTAAGATAAAAGTTTTTATTGACCTAAATATAATAGATAAAGGGTGGAGAGACAAGCTTGGAATGGTTGGCACACACACACGTGGAAAATTAGTGGCATGGTAGACCCATGACTTGTTTCTCTATGATTAGTGTTATGAATCTCATTAGATTTTGTTTTGACACAATTTATGAGAAAATGTATTTAAAATTTATTGATATTGACTCTTGATGTGATTCTTACATTTCCTATATTTGCACCGTGGATTGAGAAATATGAATATGCATATCTTGTCAGAATTTTTTCGAATACATGATATGAGGTTTTTCCCAGGAGTGCAGAAGGGTAATTGTGAGGGAGTTGATAAAACAAATTTTTATTGAATACTATATTTATAATAAATGATAAAATTTCCTCACATTGTGTAAAATATGTTTATTTATAAAATATTTGGGATTAGATCATTCATTGAAAATTTGATGAAAATTCCAGTTTTACCCTTTATAGTGCACTATAGTATTTCAAAGATAAATATTTTAATATTTATTATTTGAACTTGAAATTTTGTAATTGTGTTCCTAACTTAATTGGATATAACTTTTTTTCAGGACATCGGAGCTAAAATGTACATTTGGTTGGACTAAATGGACCATGAAATCGAATGTGGGCTAGACCCGCCAGATTGGACATTGGTTATGTATTTGGGCCATAACTTCTTCATCCGAGCTTAGATTGGGCCCAAATTTTGAGAGGATCTCTAAAACCCAATTTTTCACAAATAATTATTCAAGAATAATAGCTGGTCCATGCGTTTTGGAGGTCAAATGGGTGGTGAAATTTGGATTAAAACATTTGGCCGAGATTCCCCATTCACACTTGAAACCTCTTTAAACGTAGCCTCCCCTCCACTATATAAATTAGTGTTTTTATCATTTGGAGGGGTTGGGATGTGAATTAATAGATTTAAGGTAGATTATAATTGGTTTTACTCGAATTATACAACCATTGTAAGAGGGTATCTCTTGAAGCAAGGATCCCTTCATCAAAGCCTTCTTCTCTTCTTCATGTTGTAATGTTTTCATTTGTGTAATAAACTTATTTGTTCTTATTTTATTTATTATATTTTATTCTATTTTGTTCTAATTTCTTCTTCTATTAATCTTTATAATTGTTCTGGAATCAAGAGTATAAATGATATTGGGTTCTAACCTCTCTAAACCTTTACAAATGCAAAACTTTTCTACGACAACTACACCGCCCATGGAAGAGTAGTTCTTTTTAGTAATAGATTTACCTCTAAACTACTTCATTCATTTATTTTGAATCAATGAGATATTTTAATTCACATAATATGATCTATTTATTGAGTTTTTAATTTAAATGAAAATAAGAAATCAATTGAACAATAAACACAAATCACGCGAGGTCGAGAATTGTGTGAATTGTGAGAGCGCAAACTTAATTAGTAATTCAAAACCACACGAGATCAATTTGTAGTGTTAAAATATAATACCTAAAATCAATTAATTATAATTTCCAAAGAGGATATGTGCATTAATTTACCACTAAACATAATTTAACCTTATAATATCAATCAAAGTAGGGTGCTGTGATTGCATGTTTCGAAGTTATCCTAGGGTTAAATTCACTTCATATTTGTGGTAAAGTTAATTCTCATAGGGTTTGGGACTTAACAAATTAAGGGATCATAATTAAGGGAATATTAATTTAAATTATAATGATTAATAAATGATTTAAGAATTAGATTTAGATCGATTACCCTTCCTAAAAATAGTTTTCTAAAAAAATATCTTCTCGTTGTGCTTTGTTAATCAACTTTCATTTCAAAATTAAAAACAAAAAAATGCAATCTTCTTCCAGAAACATTCTTCTAGTTTTATAAATGATAAAAAAACCCCATCATTTCAAGTAGTGTTTTTACTCTCTTTTATTTTATTTTTATAATAACTTTAATAAGTTGTTTTAATTTACTTCCTCCTTTGAGAGACGACCTTGGTCATCCACTCTACTGCACCCAAGTACCCAAAAAAATAATACTTCATGTAACGACCAAAAAATTCACTAATGAAAATTCCTATTGGTCTATTTAAATGTCTTCTTATGGTTATGTAAAACGTATAAAATAATTTGGATCTATGTTTTAAATTTTAAAATACCATTAAGAATTGTGACCGTTGCTAATATAGCTGTTGAATAGTGATCACATGATTAGTATAAATATAGGTATTTAACAAATCTAATTTACTCAGAAAAAGGAAGCAATGACCTCATACAATAGAATTTACCCATACTAAGCCCATTTGTTAGAGATCGTAAATAAGGTGGTGTCATTGGGCTTCACTCTTTACCAAGCCCAAGCCGAGCTTGAATACTTTAAGCTTGAGCGGAACCACCTACAGGAGAAGCGGAAGTTGATAGAGATTACCACTCGAGCGATGTTATCTAAGCCACCCCAAGAGTCTTTCACCATCACACACCTTACCCTTAGATCTTATGCGGGTGTTATAAGGGGTTATGTAACAAGACCCTAGTACTACGATTATGTACATTATTCTTGTATAGAGAATATACATTCATTTTATTATTGTTACTTTGTAAATAGTTTTTAAAGCGCAAATAGTATTTTTAGTTAATATTCAAATAAGAAATAGATTTTGACAAATTAATATATTTTTGGATTAAATAATATTTTAATAAATTATTATTATTATTATTAAATTAATTTTTATTAAATATAAATGAATGTATAAACTTATGAATGCAATTGTAACTTTTATTAAGGTTTGAAAGCTGTTTTTGTCAAAACCCATGAATTTTCGATAAATGTCAGTTTTTATTTTAAAAGTAAAAATTCACATATTTAGAAAATTATTTAGATAAAATGAATATCTTTTTTGGAATCATGATGTCGAAATTATCCAACTATGATTTTTTCATAATTTTACAAGACAATCAAATTTTCGGGTAAAAATTTAATACCATTTAAATATATAATGTGTTTTATGACATCATAAAGACTAAATAGTGATGTAATAAAATATTATAAACATTATTTTCAGCCAATATATGTTTTACCATTAAAATAATTTGATTTTATATTTGTTTGATTTATTTTACAAAGCTTTAGTGGACCCTCCAAGACTTATAAAACATTTTATCCTTTTAAATTGTTTTCCTTGAGAGTGTGACTCACCTCCGTATAAGAAACCCTATTATTTTAAGAAGTTAGGACATTTTACTTATAAAATATTGTTTTTCACTCCCCTTTGGAAAAAAACATGGGCAAAAACTATGGTATGGTTTGTGGTTTTGATTAGTTTAATGTGTGGTATCCCTAACCTAAATAATAAAGAATTCCCTCTCCTTTCCTATATAAACCCACCCAAGATCCCACTTCCTATTCACTCAAAGACTTTGTATTTCATAAAAACCCTGAAATAATCTCTCAAAAATCCTCCCAAGGTTCCCCAATCTCCCAAGAATCTTCTCTCAAGCCTCTCCCAATCCTTTGGGATCACACTTCCAAGTAAGGGATTCTCACTTTCCTTATTTGTGTCCAAGTTTCCTTATAATGTTATGCCCTTTTATTTTCAATTATAAATATTGGGGTATGATTTACAACCTCCCCCATACTTCCCTATTCATGTTTTAATAATGATATATCCCATTTCTCTCTCATTTATTCTTCCCATGTACACCCGTTACCATGCTAAAATTCCGTAAGGAATTTCTCTCTCCTCATTTACATTCAAGAAATTATTTTGTATTAAGTATCTAAATTCCATTACATTTGTTGGGACATGTATCTATATGACCCAATTACTATCCATTTCATGTAAATATGATTATACACCAATTTCTCTCTCATAAACCATTTTTATTAATTCTTATGTCACGATGTTATGCTGCCGAAATTGCACCGCGTTTTTCCAAGCCAAGATCATTGTGTAGTGAATATCATAACCATGTATCTATCAAGGGTATTCAACTTTATGAATAAATACATATCTAATGGTACTTTCATGTATTTATTACACATTCCTTAATTGTGTAATAACTTATGATGTTGATTGATTCCATGTTATATGATCCATATGGCACACTTATGCATGAAATGAAATGATTATGAAGGGTGCGCCCTGATAGCGCTCCAATGCATTGGGTAAAATATAGTATAATGATACGTCATGTGCAATGAGTGTTTACTAATGACAATTAAAGTGTAATGAGGGTTTACTCGCGCTTCATGTGCAATGAGGGTTTACTCATGCTCTATGTGCAATGAGCCTTGGCTCATGCTAATATCATGTTAAGTGTTGTTGCCACATCTCCATGTTATGATTTTCATGCTTTATCATGCCTTTATGTTCACGTTTCTCTTGTGCTCTATTTATATGCCTATTGTCTAACATGTATTGTATTCCTCATTTTATTCCATGTTTATTCCCTTACTGGGCTTTATATCTCACCCTTTTCTTATGCATGTCTACAGGTTATCCCATGCAATGCTAAGTACGAGATAATGTAGTGGTCATGTAAAGGAAGTTTTCAATAAAGATGTTGTGTTTCATGTTTTAAGTTATTATGTAATGTTCCTAATACCCAAAGACACTAGACCTATTGATCTTACATGTTGTATAAAGTGAAGAGTTTATGTAATAAATCATGTTTAAGTGTTTAAATAAAGCAGGGTTGTTATACTTCATTTGAGAGCACCCACGACAGCGCCTTTCAGTGTATTCATAAGGTAAAAAATATTTATTTATTTGGTTATGTGAAAATTTAATAAATATAAATTCATTGATATATTGAATATAATATTTATTTATTTATCAACAAATAATGCAGGGACATTTATTTATTTAAATAAATAGACATTATTCAGAGTCTGATAAATTTTAAGGAGGACTGGTATACCATGATTAATGATCTAGTGAGAAATGATATAATAACTATTATTTGAATAAATATTAATTTATTTATTCAATGAAATAATGTTTATTTATCTTTGAGTTTTTCGCTTATCAAGAAAATAATAATAATATGATTATTATTTAGATATGAGGTTCTTTGAGGATTAAGAGAATAATAAGGGCCTATGTGAAATTATTTATTATCTAACCCTAGGTCTATAAATGCCTAATTATATCATTTTATAACACTATCTAAACTGATTCACCATTATAAACAACTATTACTAGAGAGAATCCTCTCAATCCCTAAAGATATCTTCTCTTGGAATGCTCTTAAAAATGAGGAGCGATCCTCCACCAATACCCTCTTGAGTCTAAGGAGAACTAGAATAATTACTTCTTACCTTGAAGGATTCTATTATGATCAATGATGATTAACTATGATAGAACCTAGAGCATTCTATAACGATGATTAGAGGTTCATAGAACATGTGTGGATCACTACTAGATGGAATCTACCATTGATTCCTCTGATGAAACAATAGTAAAACAATAGGTATCAACCAAATCATTGATGGAGAAATAATTCTAATGAGAGGAAATTAATTATTTTGAATCAAATTAATTATAAATTATATTTTAAGATCCCGTCTCATTGATTTTTGGGTTTCTATTTCATCTAGTTTTATGGATAAATCTTAAGGAGTTGATAAGAAACCATTGTTGGGAATGGATTGACCACCTCCGATGCACCCTAAAACCTTCACATTTATGGGTTATATGACATGTACATCAACTAAACACCATTTAATATCATTTGGATCATTTTTTAAGTTTTAATTCCTTATTCATTGTGTAAAAAATGCAAAATTTATATTTAAACACACAATTTCTGTGAAATTCTCAAGGAAAATCATATAGGATTACATAGCTTGTGGTTCAGTTACACAATATGTATTCCCTAAAATTGTGTGTGGCCTATTCTGGTCAACATGTATTCATGTAATAACATCATGTATCCACTACAAGGCCAACCATGTTTTTCACTACTATGTCATGGTGTAGTTAATATTGACATATCACGCGTACATTTATGTTACAAACCATTTAGTCCCATGTTATCCAACTATAATCCTCAGCACTTCATGATAGTTCTTCAGATGTTCTTTATGTTTTTTTAACATGTTCTTGGTTATATTAAGGTAAATAGAGAAGATATATCAACTTTCAAATTAATGAATGCATATCAAGGAATGAAAAACTTAAAAGAAATGTGTACATCCATCAATTATTAATAAATAATTATAAATTTTAATACAACCAATCTGATACCGCTTGTAGGTTCTGGGCATAGTGGGAGTACCGATCAAGCTCATGACCAACTTTTCTTTTGTTGCATTAAATTAAAAATCCATAATAACATGATAAAGAATCGACATGTCTAATTAATATACTCAAAGAAATTGAAAAAAAATCTCATAACCAAGAGAGAGGACCTTTCATGTAAAATTTACAATTAATATAATAACAAGAATTACCTCAGTCTTGAGATTCTTTATTCAATAAAGATATTGATCATTTAAAACCCTCATTCAAGTTTCACCGTCATTTCACCAAGAATATCCAAAATAGAATCCCTCTAGCGGTGATCCACAAATGCTCTTCAATCTCTAAAAAATGATAATGGAATGTCAAGTGCTAGTATGAAAAATCCGATCGTCATGTGCTATTTATCTTGATCACAAGACAATCATTTGGGCATGAATGATTCTCTCTTTTTCTCTCAATTATTATGAGGGAGGAATAGGTGGATGAATTCTCACATTCTTGAGAGAATCCCTAGAGAATTTCTTTTTTGAGAGATAATTATCTAGTAAGGATTCATTATGAAAAAATATATCTCTTATAACTAATCCTAGAAAATGATATAACTGAGTATTTATTGAGCTATGTTAAGAATTGGTAAGTGCACAAATGCCCTGAACCAATTACTTAATCTTTAGTGAACCCCATGTATAATAATAATAATAATAATAATAATAATAATAATAATAATAATAATAATAATAATAATAATAATAATATTTTCTCGACTTTCACAACACCCATGGATAAAATAAATATCATATCTTAAATAAAAAAATTAATATTTATTTAAATGATATTTAATATATCATTTTCAAGGGACCATTAGCTTGGTCTGTCCACCATCCTCTACACTTACTGAGCATTGGATAATAAATATTATTCATTTGATAACTAATTAATTATTTAATTCATGGTTTCATGGGTAAATATTTTTTTTAATATTCAAATAACTAAATATTATTTAAATATTATTTATTACCATGTGAATAAAACAAGCGATAAATAAATATTCCATATGATGGTCTTGAGAATAAATATTTTTTTAATATTCAACTCATATATAAATATGGTGACTAAATATTTATGATCAAATAAATAATCCTAAATGAATATTATTACTTGGTCTTGATAATAATTTTTATTCCAACTATTAAATATAAATAATATTTAACTGAGATTGATGGATACACTAAGTGTGGGATCCTTTAGGGAATCAACCCTAACAATGATTTCAAGACCCGTCCCTTGGGGCCCATGTCGTGACATACCCCAAGCCCGCCTCCCAAAGGCTAGAGATTGACGACTAGCACTTAATGCGTCAACCTAAAAGTGGGAGGCATTTTCCTGAGTACCTATACACATGCACACACAAACACATCCCAAAGTAGGAAAAGTAAACATGAATGACACTAAACAACCACTGAGTAAAAGTAAAAACTGCAGGTCAAATGAGCTAGAATAGAAACCCAACAAAAGATAAACTGGAAATAGGAAAGTACAAGAAAACTCTAAAAGTCGTCTGCTAGAAACCACACATGATGGGTAAGTGTAGATTAGATGCTGGAAGTCATAGAAGTATGCCCCACCTACCTGGTCTCACTAGGAACCACTGGGTCCTAGGCCACCAAGTCCCCTGTTAAGGCTATGATCATCTGCACCATACACAACATGTGCAGGTGAAGCCCGTGTAGGGGTGAGTAAAAAAATACTCAATAGGGAGCCCAAAAAAATAAGGAAAGACCACAAATCAATCCAAAAGAAACCACAAAGTATCATCATGAAGCATGATTATGAATCAAGATAGCTCGCACCAAGTATATTCTAGAATATTGAAAGTAGAACCATCCGTCATATCATCGAACACCTTGGGATACTTGAGAACTCCTCCTCAATGAGTATAACGGGACTTCCGAGTCACATAGAATCCATTTAATACTAACATAGGACTGCTATGGTACTCATCCATGATGAGTACCATGGGTATGCTGAGTCACATAGAAGGCTCTCCCCACAGTGGGCATACTGGGTCACAGAGAATCCACATTCCACCTTGGCCATACTGAGGTACTCCTCCTGTCGAGTATCATGAGTCTGCCAGGTCACACAGTGACACTCCCCATCATGGGCCTACTGGGTCACACAAAATCCTCTTCCCACTAGGACATAGTAGCTGATCCACATAGGATCACTTATCAGCAGTATTTAGCTCTCATCCAACCGCAGAGTTTCCGTATGTAGTACACTTGATTCTGGGAGAACCGCTTCTCAATACATTATTTACATGTCAAATTATATTAAATCCTCCATAGAACATTCAAAAATATCCACCTCATATAGAGGGTTCCAATGCCGCAAACAGATCATTAATCATATGCCTAGTTTGAAAGATATTGGTGTTTTCTAGAAAGGGGCCGGTTGGGTCCGGGTCCGGTCTATCCCGATCGGACTGACCCGAACCGACCTAGTACATGGTCCATCGACCTGACCCAAGTTCACCAACCTGACCCGGACCTACCCCATCCTAGGTCCGGACCATTGGTCATGGGACCATTGGGCCGTAGGTTCAGCTCGGCCCGATGGGGTGGGTCCGGCCCGCTGGAGCGGGTCCAGCCCATTGGGGTGGCCAACACTCTACCTGGTTCGCCTAGTTGGGATGCGGCTGTAAGCTGCGTTCTTCTCCCTTTCACCCCACGGGTCATTCGTGGGGCCAGAACCTCTTCCACTGTCGGTTGATCGCGACCTGCTGCGTGTGACGCGACGCGGTGCAACTACGTGGCTGGGTGGCCGCATCCACTAACCGCCAGCTGTTGGTATAGAGGCTGGTGGCTCTTACCGCACCACCATATCCTGATCCGGCCACAACTCTCTTCTAATGTTCCATTGTGGCTCACCTCCACCAACCACCAATGACCTCCAACGCTGGTGCGCTAGCGAGTTCTTCTACGGACCATCGGGTCCGCTCTGGTGGTCCGTTCTTCATGCCACTTGCACCTATGACCTTAGGGGGATACCTTCTTCCCTAAAATGGCCTCATATCCTCCTTGTCTCTATTTCAAAGATGGTTCCATGAAGAAATCACAAGCGAAGGGGCTCGTGCCTTGTTTGTGTTGGCCCACACCCTCCACGTTAGAGGTTTAAAAACAAGGGAGGTTTGTGATCATAGTTCTATTGAATCAACCTCTTTGTGGGTTGATCTACATTCATTTTTTAGAATAATAATGGGGAAAACATAAAACAATAAACCCCTACCTCAAAGCAGTTCGACATTGAAGTGGTATTCCTGTGAAGATTCAAGAGGTCGAAGGCGTTCATCACTCACCAATCTCATTCTTTGAGATGAATTGAAGTCATTAACGATCTGTTGGTGTTCGTAATTTGTCAATGGAGAGATTTTTCACCAACGGTTCATCAGATAAATTTTCACCCTTTGATTCTCAACTCTCTAACGCATTAAACCATTAAAAGAAAACACGTTGCAGCATTTCTTTTATGCTACAACGTCATGTCTCTATGCTTCATTTAATGCTTCGTTACACTACCCAAAAATGAGACATTAATGAGCTTCATTTAATTCATCTCGTCACCACATCGCAACACTACTGTCCACCACTCAACGGTTTTGAAAAACAAAACAAAACATCTTTATAAGTTATTTTATTTTTTTTCTGAAAATTCTAAAAAATAACTTTTCTAGTCGACCCTTTCCGGTCAAAGTTAGGTCCTTTCTAGGCAAATCCCTACATTCCAAGTTCAATGGTGCCCTCATATTTTTGATTTGAGCATCGGTTTACAAGTTAGAAAAACCCACTCGTATGTTTACTTAAATGAACTTAAAAAAAGTTAATAATTATATTCCAATCTCATCAAGCATCCAAATAAGGTGTTGTTAGAGAATTTTGTCTCAAAAATAATTCCATATAATTTAAAAAAAAATTACACAAAAATTTTGGGACATTACATTACTCCACTATTTTTGGGCTTCATGTCCTCATAATCCAAAATAAGGCTAAACAAACAAATGGGGGTACTAAGAATGAATATGAGCCTCCTGCTCCCATGTTCTCTTATGGAGGTTCTCATACTTCCACCGAATGTGCACCAGAGGAATCAAATATCCACAAAGGACCCACTCCTGTCGATCCTCTATATCCACCAGGAACTCCCCAAATGTCTCCCCATCATCAAATTCCAGCTCTCCCCAATTGATGACGTGCAATGGGTCATGCATGTACCTCCTTAGCAACAACACATGAAAAACATCATGCACCCAATGAATCTATAGGGGAAGAGCTAGGTGTTACACCACCTCAACAACTCTGCTAAGATTATTAAAAGGTCCTATGAACCTCAGAGATAACTTTCCTCCCTTTCCATATCTCCACAATCCCTATTAGGGTGAGACCCAAAGGAAAATATGGTCTCCCTCCTTGAACTCCAAGGGTCTCTGTCTACTATCATCATACGATTTTTGCCTGCTCTATGTAGTCATCATCCACTCATGGATGATCTGCACCTTCTCAGTGGTAGCCCGTGCCAACTCTGGACCCATGAGTGCTGACTCCCCAGAGTCTATCCAGTATAGAGGTGATCTGCATGGCCTCCCATACAAGGCCTCAAATAATGTCATGTTAATGGTGGAGTGATAAATATTTTTTATGAAAAAATACACCACTGTTATGTGGTCCTACCAACTACAACCAAAATCAAGGATGCGAGCACAAAGCATGTACTCCAAGGTTTGTATGGTTCGCTCCGTCTGACCATCCGTCTATGGGTGAAAAGCTGTGCTCAAGCAAAACTGAGTCCCGAATTCCACTTATAATCCCTTCTATAACCATGATGTAAATCATGCATCATAGTCTGAGATGATCATCAAAGGAACCTCGTGAAGTCGCACTATCTCCGGGACGTAGAGGTGTCCCAAGCCCTCTACCGATCCCTGCCCCCGGATGGGTAGGAAGTGAGCCGACTTGGTGAGTCAGTCAACGATCACCCATATAGAATCATGACCCCTAGACATAAATGGTAACCTCATCAAAAATTCCACCAAGATACCATCCCATATCCACTCTGGTACCTCAAGTGGCTAGGCCAAGCCTGCTGGAACCTGATGATCAACATTCACTTGCTGACAAGTGAGAAATCATGAAATGAACTCTGCCACTACTTTCTTCATCCTTGACCACTAGTACTGACATCAGAGGTCCTAGTACATCTTCACCACACTAGGATGTATTACCAAATTGGATATATGAAACTCCCTCAAAACCTCCTCCCATAATTTCACTGGTACTACAATACATCCTCTAAAAAGGATAACGTGCTCCCCACCTATCAAAAACCCATCAGGAGCTTGTCTTGAGTATAACTAAGCACTTCAGGCCTCGTAATAAGTATCCACAAGATATGCCTCCCTAAATCACTATAAGAGTGGAGGAGTGACAATCATTGACTGAAGGTAAGATTCCCCATCATCATCCATGAAGGATATCTGCATCGTAGCTAGCTTCTCTGTCGCCTCACTCAGTAGTTATAAATCAGACCTCCTGCTGAGCGTGTGTACCACCACGTTCCCCTTCCCAGGAGTATAGACTATCTCAAAGTCATAGTCCCAGATGAACTCCAACCATTTTTGTTGTCTCAAGTTCAGGTCCTTTTGTGAGAAGATATACTTGAGACTCTTGTGGTCAGAGTAGACAGTAAACCATTCACCCATCAAGTAGTTCCGTCACATCTTCAAGGAAAATACCACCACTGCTAACTCTAGGTCATGGGTCACGTAGTTATACTCATGCGGCCTCAACTAGAGTGAGCTGTAGGTGATCAATGATAGATCCTACATCAAGACACAACTCAATATAGTCCCTGATGATTTTCAGAAGACTACATACCCAATGAACTCTTCTGGTAGTCTCAAGATGGGAGAACTCATCATTCTCTACCTAATATCCTAGAAAATCCGCTGGCAATTCTCCATCCACATGAAGGGATTTACCTTCTGTTTCAAGGCTGATAAAGGTTCTAATACTCTGGAAAAGTTAGGCATGAACCTTCTGTAGTATCCAGCTAACCCCAAGAAACTCTGCACCTCAGTCACGCTCCTAGATGGATCCCAATCCAACACTGCCTCTATCTTCATCGGATCCACTAAAACTCTAGCCTCCGAGATGATGTTTCCTAGAAAGTTGAACTCCTTAATCCATAATAGGAACTTTGAGAGATTATTATAAAGCTGGATCTCTTTGAGTGTATCTAGTACTATCTGCAGGTGTGTAGAGTGCTCCTCCTCTGACGCCGAGTACACCAAGATGTCATCAAATAATACTGCAAAAAAAAAGTCAAGGTAAGGCTAGAAGATTCTGTTCATGAGTCCCATGAACACTACTGTGGCATTGTTCATTCCTAAAAGCATCACAAAAAACTCATAGTGGACATACTGACATCTAAAGGCTGTCTTCGGTATGTCCTCATCCCATACCCGAAGCTGATGATAGCCTGATCTGAGGTTGATCTTCGAGAACTACCTCACTCCCTTCAGCTAGTCGAAGAGGTCATCAATCCTCGGTAGTGGATACTTGTTCTTCACGGTCACCCGGTTTAGGCACCAGAAGTCCACAAACATCCTTAAGCTCCCTTCTACCTTATTGGAAAACAACACTAGGGCTGACCATGGTGAAACGCTGGTCCTCATGAGGCCCTTATCTTATAAGTCCTCCAACTGTACCCTCAATTCACAAAGCTCTGAAGAATCCATATGATATGTCGGTGTAGATATCGGTGTCGTTCCGGGGTAAAAATCGATGCAGAAGTCTACCTCTCTGTGAGGAGGTAGTCCCAGATATCCCCATGGAAGACATTCTCATACTTGTCCACCATTATAGGAAAACTTGGACTCCTCTCGTCCACTACAACAAGGGTGAGGCTAGCCAATTGGTGAGTGATCAGCTACACCCTCCTTCTAGAAATTATCTCTTATGCTGCAAAAGTTCCCTTCTCTCTAGTGAAGGAAAATCTGGTCCCATTCTCATGGACACACCACACCTTGCGCATAATATAGTCAATATAATCATGGGCTATAAATAACCAATCCATACCCAAGATGATGTAGTAATGCCTCGACGTTGCTACAATGATATCCTAGACAAAGATCTTTCCACCTAGAGTATGTTCACACTACTGACACCAGTGTGTGATCATCTAATCCCCTCCCATAAAATTCTCTAATCATAAGGATTGAGACAATGACTCCACCGAAATATATGATCCTCAAATGAGGTCCATGTTAAGGAAAGAGTGATCGAAACCTGTGTCTATAAGAACTATAGATAAGGTGGATAAGACACATATCATACCTCTAATCATCTATAGAGTTCCGTGGTCATAGGCCTCCATCACCTGAAGCTATCCCTGACCCTATCTGATGGCTCCTTGAGCCCGTGGTGGACCACCTGGGAGTGGTGGTGGTATCACCTCGAACCACCATCCACCACCTGCTAGTCGACATAATCCCCTACCACATCTACTACCCTGTGGACCTCCTCGCTCGAACCTCTTACTATTCCTTGGTGGTTCGTTAACCATCTATTGATCATCTATGCGGTAGGTCGGGCAGTCACAAGCCATGTGTCCCTACCCGCCGTATGAGAAGCACAACCTAGTTACCTACTGAATCCCTCTACTTTGGGATCCCTACACTACCGACCCCGAGTCCTGGGGTCTTCCTCTGAAATATCTGACCCACTTGGGTCCCCTCTTATATTGCCTACTGCTCACTACTGAAGACTCTTCCACATGATGCCTACTGGTGGATCCAGTTGTCGGTGCCTGCTCGGTTAGAAATATATCCATAAGAAGGGCTCACTCCAGCACCCCAGCCTGAGTGGGAATGTTGAGAGACACCATGGATGCCTTGATCTTCCATCTGAGTCCCTACTCAAAGGTCCTGGCCCTGAAGAAAGGGCCCCGTACCATTTATGTGGAGTAGAAAGAGAGGTCTATAAACCTTGCAGAGTACTCATCCACTAACATGTTCCCTACTGTATGTGAAGAAACTTCTATATGTTCACTGATCGTAAGGTCATGGGGAAGAAATCCTCTTAGAAAATATGCTCGAAGTCATCCCAAGAGAGGGTTTCCTCATCATGAGTCTGAATCTTCAAACTCCACCATATCCCTACCGATCCATGAAGAAGGATTATATCTAAGATCGCCATCTGATCAAGTGGCATCCTCACTAAGAGGAAGACCTGTGTAACTACCTCTAGCCATTCCCCAATGGCCTGAGGATCTATCTCTCCCCTAAAATTGGGAGGTCTCTGTCTCTGGAACTCATGCAAGGCACTAAGCCTGTGAGCTTCCTATACCAGTAATGCCAATAGTAACTGCCGATCAATGGGTGGTGGTAATGCTGGTGCACCACCAGGTGGGGCCATATCTAGAATGGGTCCCTAAACCAAAGCCTCATTGCTAGGTGGGCTGTCCTTATAGTCACACATTAGAATCCTAGCTAGCTATCTGCATGGAGGCATCATGATACAAATCAAGATATACCATGGTTAATAGATTATACATGGTGATATGACTCTAATTCAAGAAGAACATAAGGAAACGCTAAATTCTTATATGATGCATGCAACCAATGTTTTTATTTATAGAGTCAAAAAGAAGAATTCAAGTTCCTGGTGTATGGATACATCGGCCTCCGCACCAACACTGGACTCCTTGAATTTGAATTTCGAACTCGAAACATTTAACACTATTTCCCAAAAACAAAACAATAGTCTCCGAGTCTTTGAGGTAGAGACGACCACCTCTGATACCACTTTGTCATGAACCATCCCCCGGGAACCGTGCCATGACATACCCCAAGCCCACCTTCTGAAGGCCATAGGTTGGCGACTAGTGCCGGAGGTGTCAACCTACAAGTGGGAGGCATTTACCTGAGTACATGTATGCACGTACACACAAACACATATTAAAGCTAGAAAAGTAAACATGTATTCCACTAAACGACCACTAAGTAAAACTAAAAACTGTAGGTAAAATGGACTAGAATACAAAACCAACAAAAAAAACTAGAAACAGAAAAGTACAAGGAAAACCTAAAATTCGCCCGCTGGAAACCCCACATGATGGGTAAGTGTAGAGTAGCTGCTGGAATCTATAGAAGTATGGCCTACCTTCTTGGTATCACTGGGCACCACCGGGTCCTGGGCCACCAAGTCCTCTGTCAAGGCAGAGATCATCTGCACTAGACACAACATGTGCGGGCGAAACCCATGCAGGGGTGAGTAACAAAATACTCAGTAGGGACCCCAAACCAAAAATGAAAGACCACAAAGTAATCCACAAGAAACCACAAAGTATCACCACGAAGCATGATTACAAATAAATATAGTTCATACCAGGTATATTATAGAGTATTGAAAGTAGGACCATCAATCATATCATCGAACACCTTGGGATGTTGGAGAAATCCTCCTCAATGAGTACAGTGGGCCTACCGAGTCACATAAAAGTCGATTACCACTAACCTATTACTACTATGGTATTCATCCCTAATGAGTACCGTGGGTATGTTGGGTCACACAGAAGTCATTACCCACCACGGGCATGCCAGGTCACACAGAAGCCGCTTCCCACCTTGGCCATACTGAGGTACTTCTCCTATTGAGTACCATGGGTCTGATGGGTCACACAGAGCCTCTCCCCACCATGGGCCTTCTAGGTCACACAAAAGTTTATTCCCACTGAGCCATAGTAGCTAATCCACACAGGGTTTCTTGTTAGTAGTCTTTAGGACTTAGCCAACCATAGGGTTTCCACACGTAGTGCACTTAATTCTAGGAGAACCTCTCCTAAATCCATTTGTTGCATTTAAAATTCCACGAAATCCTCCACAGAGCATAGAAAAATACCCACCTCATCACAAGGGTTCCAATTCCGCAAACAGATCGTCAATCAGATGCCCGTTTGAAAGATATTGGTGTTTTTCCAAAAAGGGGTCGGTTGGGTCCGCGTCCAGGTCCGGTCTGACCCGACTGGACTGACCCGACCCAACCTGGCCTGAGTCTGCCGACCCGACCCAAACCCGATCTAGATTTGGTCTGACCCGGTCCAGCCCATTGGCCGCAGGCCCATTGGGCCGCGGGTTTGGCCCAGCCCGCTGGAGCGGGTTCGGCCCGCTGGGGCGGCCCACGCCCTGCCTGGTCTGCCTAGCCGGGACACGGCTGGAAGCCACATCTGGCTCCCCTTCACCCCACTAGTCATCCAAGGTGGTCGGTTGACTGCGGCCAGCCACATGTGCCTCGACGCTGTTCCACGTCCGCAGTGCACCGATGCGACCGGGTGGCCGCGTCCATCCACTGGCATAGAGGCCAGTGGCTCTTGCTGTACTGCTGCGACCCGATCTGGCCACGACACTCTTCCAGAGTGCCATCTTGGTATGCCGCCACCCACCTGTGGTCGTCGCCGGTGCGCCGACAGGTTCTTATGCGGACCACCAAGTCCGCTCTGGTGGTCCATTATTTGCGCCACTTGTGCCTATGGCCTCAGGGGATGCCTTATTCCCTACAATGGCCTCAGATCCTCCTTGTATCCATTTTTAGGATGCGGCCACAAAGAACGCACAAGCGGAGGGGATCAGTACTTGTTCATGTCAGCCTGCGCCCTCCGCGTTAGAGGTTTAAAAACTAAGGAGGCTTGGGGTCAAAGTTCTATCATATAATCATTAATCTCGGTGCAAAAACCCCAAGGAAAACACCCTCCTGCAAGAACACACAATTCGCAGATCAACCTGTTTGTGGGTTGATCCACATTCATTATTTTAGAATAATAATGGAGAAAACTTAAAACAATAAACCCATACCTCGAAGCAGTTCGACTTTAAAGTAGTCCGCCCACAAAGATTCAAGAGGTTAAAGGTGTTCATCACTCACCGATCCCATTCTTTGAGATACGTCGAAGTTGTTAACAATTTGCCGACATTCGTCATTCGTCATTGGAGAGATTTCTCACCGATAGTTATTTAGAGAAATTCCCACCCTTTGATTCTCAACTCTCTAATGCGTTAACCCATTAAAAGAAAACACATCACAAAGTTTCTGTTACGCTATGAAATCACGTCATTACGCTTCATTTAATGTGTTGTTACACTGTAAAAAAATGAACCATTAATGAACTTCATTTAATGCGCCTCATCATCGCACCACAATATTGCCATCCGCCACTCAATGGTTTCGAAAAACAAAACAAAATATCTTTATAAGTTATTTTTTATCCTGAAAAGTCCGAAAACTAACTTTTCCGGTCGACCCTTACCGACCGAAGTTAGGTCCTTTCTAGGAGAACACCAGTATTCCGAGTTCAACAGTGCCCTCAGATTTTTTATCTGAGCACTGATTTACAAGTTAGAAAAACCCACTTGCACATTTAATTAAATGAACTTAAAAAAAGTTCAAAATTCTATTCCAGGCTCACCGGGCCTCAGAATCATGTGACATCAGAGTGTCTAGTCTCGAAATAATTCCATATAATTAAAAAAAATTACATGAAAATTCCGGGACATTAAAAATGATAACCTACTCATAATTTTTCAATGATTATTACCACATATGGATTCTCATTGTGTAATATAATCCCTTTTTCTCAATATCTCTAATCAATAAAGTTTCATACTTGTTGTAACATCCCACACCTCCTTATTGTATTGAGTTGAGGCGGTGGTGTTACTTTCCTTAGGTGACATCTCCAAGACAGCAAAGGCTAAAAATATATTCCATGGGATTTAAAGGATTCAGGGGGATGATTTTACCCTTTTATGAACATAACTAGATGAACAGAAATAATAAACATCCAATCCTCTATATGATGCATGAATAACAATACAACCAAAGGTAATCCCAACAATAAACAACCATATTAGAGTTATAACAAAAATGGAAGATAATAATCCAAAATAAAAAAAGACTCAAGATATCAAGACAACCAAATCCCAACCATCTCCATGATCTAACTCCAAATTCCTCATCCATGGTATCAAGAAGAATCACTAAAAAATGAGATAGCTTGCCTTTACTTATTTCTTGATAGATGACATCTGAAAATGCACAACAATGCCCAATAAAGGGTCGATTGTAAACTCAGTATGATTTCACCAAATAATTTCCAAATCACACCACTTGGGAAAGAACTGATATTTTATATGAAACAGTTTTAAAAGCAGATAAAACAGTTTATATTAAAATAGTAAACAAGTTCCAAGGAAACATTTTACAAATCATTTGAAACATTTCTCATTGATTTAGAAAACCAATTCCATACAAATTCCTAGAAAAAGTTACATACTCATGAGTGGTCTCTTGTCGATCCACCAAGTCGTCATAAGGTGACCAATGTCCAAGTGTCTGATCGCATTGTCGAGCATATAAAATTATTTGTTTAGTTTTTACTATAATTTCAGCAGTATAAAAGGATCCCAAGGTTATATATTAGCGGAGCCTTAGACCATAAATTTTAAAAGAAAGTTTTTATTAAGAAAAAGGGGAATGTTATTGTATAAAATTTTGGTTTTTTTGATTTAATATGAAATCATATAAAATAAAACATTACAATAAATTAGAAATTGATAGATTTGATTAAGTGTGAGAAACGCAGGAAAATCTCATGATTCTCATACTTCATTGCTTCAAGAGATAAGGTTATGATCTTTTAACCCCTAGTTTGAAACACTTATAAACATAATTTTAATGAGTTTATACTAGTATACCTCCTAGGGTTCAGTTGGAAACACACAATGATTCATTAGATACCACCGATGATTGAGTGATTTGTGTTCAACTTCATAACCGAAACTCACCGAGTCAACACACGAAGAACTTGATGTGTTGTCTAGGTTTGTATGTTATTTCAATGTGTTACCATGAAATGAAATTAAATGTCTATGGAAGTGTTTATTTGAGTTAAATTGACCAATATGAACCAAACAAACACTATAATTTAAAGGGAAAAGAAGAAGTGGTGAATGGTGTGTAAAACATAACATGAATGAGTACCCCCAAACATGATCATATGAGTCGAATATGACATACCGGTACATAAATCAATAAAATAAGAATATAAGATAAAGAAAAACAACATATAGACCTAGAATTAAAATTATCATTCAATTATTACAAAAAAAAATCTTGGTATTTACAACATGTTCCTCCCCAGGTGATCACGAGGAGTTTAGAACTCCATGGGAGGAGAGGAAGAAAAAGATGTTGAAGTAGAAGTTACCATAGAATCCAGAACTTATAGGTATTATGATAGGAATATTTTGGGACTCCAAAATGGTGATACCTTTCCTCTTGGTTGATCTTCCAAATGGGGTTCCCAAGGTATCATTTTATAGGCAAATTGGAAGGTGGTTTTGAGCCCCAAGATTTCGAGAAACCACTTGGACCATGGTTTTAGACCTCCATAAAGTCTTATCTCACTTTTTAGAAGACTAAAAAGTTTTAAAACCACCTATGAAATATCTTGAACTAAAATTTGTAACCATTTGAAAAACTACATCTCGATATATCAACAGAATACAGAACACCACTTTGACTTTTTTCAGATTCGATTCCCTAAATAGATCAGTTTGGATCAACCTCTTAGTAGGAGAATTGGGATTTGGTTACTTCTTAATATCTTTATCCCACCAAATTTTGTATATTTCCAAAAAATATTATCCCATTTTGTTGTACTAATTTTTCATAACATGAAAAATAGTGGACATGTGTTCATGGGCTTCCATGTAGTTTGACCCATTTTCCTTTCACATCATCGTGGGCTCTCCGAATCACGTACATCTTCAATGAAATCATCAAAAAAGTGAAATTTACCTTTTTAAAAGTGAAAAAATAATTGAATCAAACATGAAGTTAATTTTTTTTATTAAATTTGGAATTTATGATACAAAATCATTTTAGCACAGTGGTATAAGGGTCAAAATGAATAGTGAATCGCGGTGCGATCACACCCCCACACCTAAACATTTTCACTCCTGGGAAAAATCACATTTCCAAAAATTATGATTTTAGATATTCCAAAATTAATGAAGATTTAACATTAAATTAAAATTATATCCATGATAGTAATGTGATCAAAGAAAAAATCACACCAATGAGTTATTCCTAGTGATCATGGAAAATGATGTCTCATAAATTGCATTAGAATGAAATTCAAAGAGATGCATGATACCAATATGAGAAAGGAATTAAAAAGTCAATCATGACACTAAATCTCCATGTGTGTGTATAAAAATCATCTCATGCTATTCTTTACACTTTCTATCCAGTAAATATAGGTTATTTTAACATTATTCTGCTTAAATGATTTTTTCCACTGAATTTGCTCTACATTCTTTTCAATCAAATTTCAAAACCCACTCACTTAAGCATTACCAAATGTTAAACCTTAATCTATTGACCTAGATATCCCCATATGTTCTAAATTTCATCACTCCCCTCATTTATTACTATTTTTTTCAAAAGTTGAACTTGGAACAAATCTCACACTCATCACTCAACCCTTGTTTGATCTCCTAACACCACTAATTGTAATAATTACAAAAAGATAAAAGGATGAGGAATAGTAGTTTTTGACCTGCCCGAGACACAACCCTTATTATTATTATGTTTTTTTTTAATTAATTTTTTAGTTATAGTTTTTTAGGGCGTAAAATAGTCAGATAAGAGGTACACACACATAGGTTAGTCTGGTACAATAATGAAACAGATCAGATAAGGAACGAAAGTATGAAAAAATCATTTTAGAAAGCTGATAAATATTAACCTAACTTATATTTACCTTATATTATATAATAAATATTCACACTTCCTGGTTTGGTGCAAAATATGTGTGGAGATATGAAGTGACACGATTTTCCCATAAACTACTCACAAATGGCATCATTATTCTTAAAGGTTTTAAAGAGATACAACCATTTATATCATAGATAAACAACCAATTTACTAAAAATCACACCCCAATGTTAAATTCATGCTAAAACACACATTTCAACATTGAAACAAAAAATTTAAAATGTTAAAAAAATATAAAATAGGAAAATTCCTCATGAATTTTCAATAACTTACATGATTAAATGGGTATCATTTTCTATGATAAAGTGGGAATCAAAAATTAACATTTTGGAAAAAAAGTGAGGGGGGGGGGGGAATGGGGGGGGGGAGGTAATAATACAATACAATAATCCAAAAAGATAAAAATAAGAATTATGATGAAATTTCCTGCCAACACAGGAATATACCCACCCCCCACGTCTAGAGTGTGAATTGTTCTCACTATAATAAAGGATAATGTGGGAAGGAAGGATAAATCCCAGTGGGATTCATTGGTATGTTTCTTCTTGAAGGTTGATTTCCTCCGTTGAATGCTTTGGAAAATACTCATAAAAGTGTTTAAGTCTCTACCCATTGATTGTAATACTTCGTCTACTCTGCTCATGTAAAACCTGTATTGCACCAAAAGGGTAAACATTGGAAATAATAAAGGACCCCGAGCCATCAGGAACGAAGCTTACATGGGTAAATAATTATCCTATAATTTTACATAAGGACATTCTCACTGATATGAAACTTCTACTAATGAATCACCCCATAATGGGTAGCCTTTGTATTCTCTTTATAGATTCAAGAGTTCTCATATGTATCAAACTAAATTTCTTCCAACTCCTGAATCTATAACTTCCTATGCTCACCTACATCTGATAGATTCATATTACATTGTTTAATAGCCTAACATGCATGGTGATATACCTCTACTAGGAGGTGAAAAGCATTTAAAAACACAATCCTATATGATGACATTCTGATCGGGGTTTTAAAATCTATATCTTATGCCCAAAGTGAATCATCCAAGGACAAACTCCAATATTTTCTATTGGGTTGTACCATTTTTTCCAAGATTCTCTTAACTTCCTGATTTGATAGTTCTGCTTGTTTATTAGTTTGGGGGTGATATGTAGTGAATAATTTATGAAAAAACCCATACTTACAAAGAATTTTTTTCATGTTATGATTGTAAAAATGTGAAACCTGATCACTAATGATGAATCTTGATAAACCAAACCTGCTGAAAATCTGGGACCTCACAAAATCAACAACCACTCGAGAGTCATCAGTCCTAGTATCCTTTGATTCCACCCATTTAGAGACATATTTCATAACTAATAAGATGTACGTAAAGCCAAATGAATTTGGAAAATTCCCCATGAAGTCAATGCCCCATGAATCGAAGATCTCACAAAATAACATGGGCTGTTGGGGAATTTCATTCCTTTTAGAGATACTCCCTGTGAATTGACATCGAGTACATGACTTGAAAAACCGATGTGCATCCCTATACAATTTTGGCAAATAAATACCTGAGTCAAGGACCTTTCAAGATATAAATTGAGAGCCAAAGTGGAGCTTATAAGCCAAAGTGTTATAGATGGTAAAAATAGAGGTGAACTCATGGACAAGGACACACTGGAAAATAACTTGGTCACTAAAAATTATCCACAAATACGAGTCATCCCAAATGTACCATCATGAATCATACTTAAGTATTTGGGATTGTGAAGTGACTTAATATATGGGTACCATATATGTTTCTATAAAATTCACAATGTACGTATACCATGGGTTAAGTTCTACAACATCACAAGGGTTCTCATGAGGGAAGAATTCTCCAATGGGGAGGGGTGAGTCAACATGATGGTCCAGTGGTGGGAGAATCCTACTAATGTGGTCAACTACCACATTTTCCACTCCCATCTTATCTCTAATATCATTATCAAACTATTGTAGGAGGAGCATCAACCTAATGATGTGAGGCTTAGCTTTAGGTTTCTTTAGGAGAAAACAAAGGGAATTATGATTAGAAAAGAAAATGATTTTTGACCCGATAAGATAAGAACAAAACTTTTACAAGGAAAACACAAATGAAAGGAGTTCTTTTTTAGTGGTGGTGTAGTTTTCCTGGGTAGGTTCAAGGTTATATTAGGTATACTCAATGACATGAGGATACTTCTCAATCATTTTTGATAAAACTACCCAAACTGCAAAGTCAGAGGCATCACACATAAGTTCTAAGGGGAGATCCCACCTTGGTGGTTGGATGATGAGAGGTGATGTGAGACTAATTTTTAGTGAATTGAAAGCATTCTCACAATTTTTATAAAATATAAATTCAGAACCCTTTTACAATATTCAAGATTGGGGAATTGTGATCATACTAATGTATTTAATGAATCAGTAGTAAAAACCAGCATGAACCAAGAAAGACCATACTTCACAGAAAAATTTTGGATATATAAGTGACAAAATTAATTCAATTTTTGATTTATCCACTTGAATTCACTCTTTTTAAATAAAATTCTCAATAACTATCCCCCACTCAACCATGAAATTACATTTCTCATAATTTAATATGAGATATTTTTCAATACAACGATGGAGGAAAAAACCTAGGTGTTCCAAACTGTCATCAAATGAAGTTCCATAAACCATGAAATCATCCATACAAACTTCCATACAATTATCGAGGTACTTAGAAAAAATACTCAACATACATCATTGAAAATTACCAGGAGCATTACATAGATCAAAATTCATCCTTCTATATGAAAATGTTCCAAATAGACAGGTAAATGTTATATTTTCTTGATCCTCAGGGGCTATATGGATTTGAAAATAACCCTAATAGCCATCAAGGAAATAATAATGGGACTTACCAGCTAGTATTTATAACATTTGGTTAATTAAAGGTAGAAGAAAGTGGTCTTTTCACATGGATTGATTCAATTGATGATAGTCAATATAGACCTGCCAACTATTTTTCACTCGTGTGGAACCAATTCATTCCTTTCATTTGACGTTACTATTATTCCGGTTTTTTAGGCACAATTTTCACTGGGCTAACCCATTTACTATCAGATATAGGATAAATGATCCCAGCAATAAGTAATTTACTGACTTCCAATTTTACCACTTCAAGGAGAGTGGGATTAAACTGTCTTTGATCTTTCCTTATGAGATTAACCTCATTATCTTAAAGTATAAGGTGCATACAAATAGATGGGATAATATTAGGAATATCATCCAATTTCTTTTTTACAGTCTCTCAAATGGTTGACCGATTTTTATTCCTACTATGGAGAGAGGTTATTGACAATAGTAATGGGAAATTGGTCAATACTTTCAAGATAGTCATATTTTAAATTATATTGAAGTGGTTTAATTCCAACACCAATGGTTTTTGGATCGAGGGAGGGGATTTTGGGGGAGTGAGTTCCATAAAACTATCTATCCGCTCATGTTTATTATATAAGGAAATAGAATCAATGGAAATGAGATTTACATAATCATCGATGGTCATGTGTACCTCATAATGAACACACTCATCAATTAAAGCACAAAATTTACACTTTTATGAATCCACACAAAACTCAAAAAATGAATCAAAACTCAAATCATCTAAGGGAGAAGAAGAGGAAAATTAATCAGAGTATGGGTTGAGGATATAATTGTGTGTGTGTGTATAGTTTGAGAGAACTTCCATCGAATAGACAATAAGAGTGGAGTGCTCTTCAACAGGGTGCTTTATAGCCTCAAGGATGTTAAAAATTACTTTTTCTCTATCGAACTCTATAGAAATCATACCATTGTGAATGTTGATGATCATATTTTCTATTTTAAGGAATGGTATTTCTAGTATGAGAGGGGAATGTCCTTGGGTTAGGGTATCTTCTATCTCAAGAATGTAGAAGTCTACTGGGAAGATGATATTCTTCACTTTTATGAGGACGTCCTCAACCACTCTAGATGGGAATGTTGTTCTTAGATTGGAAAGTTTCATGAAAATTACCATTAGTTTAATCTCTCTAAACTATAGAGAAGTGTACATAGAGTAAGGAATCACATTAATCGAAGCACCCAAATCTAGAATTACATCATAAAAGAAGGTCTTCCCTATGGTGAAAGGTATCATGAAAGTGCCCATATTGCTTCATTTGGTTGGAATTGATGGTTTTATTAAAACTGATACATTCCTTCCCAGGTTGACTCTCTCATTCCCCTTCTGTCTCTATCTATAGGTGTAAAGATCTTTAAGAAATTTGGCATAGTGAGGGATTTTTTTTAACTGCACCCAATAAAGTAATGTTAACTTGTACCTTTTTAAATGTATCTATTATTTCATTATCAATTTCATTATCAAAAATTTTATTAGATTTAGAGAGTCTTTTGGGGAAAGGAAGATGAATGGATTATTTATAGGAATCCTAAATGATAAATTTTTTACCCTTTTTTTCTTGTTTGTCTTCAATTGAAACTTTTGTGGGTAGAGAAAGAGAGTTTTAAAGAGGAGGACATACCTATTGGGTAGAATCATTTTAAGAATAAATTTATTTACCACTAAGAAATGTGATTACACATACATTACCTTTGTCTTTTGGATTAGAAAAAGGTTGGGATGGTAATTTTCTAGAACCTTGCATCTTTATCTCAACAAATGGTGTTTTAAAATTGTAAAACTTGAGTTCATAGGTCTTGAATAGATGATTGCATGGTCTATTGGAACTAGATGTTCTTGGTTTCCATTTTCTTCACTATGTACTCAAGGCTTGGTTTAGATTTGGGAGGAGGAGGAGGATTGTTTTAAGAATTTTAGGGATAAAAGGTTGCATACTTTATCCTTATTGATACCAATTCTTTTTGGGGTAGCTTGAGTTTCCTCCTTGTCAATACCATGGTTTTTCTTGCCACCCGAGGTTTGGATTTGGCCTGAATGGTTCTTTCTTGAAGGGAGGTGCTTATTAGAATGGATTCCCAGGTAATACTGCTACACAAGACTCAGATTAATCCTGAAGTTGCAGGCACTAGTCAGAAAAATGAGTGTTATCAGAATAAATACCACAATTTAATAGAATGGAAGAAGAGTGCGAGTTACCTTGTGCTTGAGATAATTTCCTCAGAAGGTTATGCATGTCATCAAGTTTATTATCTACCTTTTTTTCTAGGGATGAATGACTTACCTCATGAACTCCTTGAGTTGGTGCAATTTATCGTGTACCAAATTGTTGTTCATTTTGAGCCATGTTGGCTATTAATTCATGAGAGGTAGATAAAGTTTTATTAACTAGGGCACCACCAAATACAAAATATATCATTCCAAGATCCATGGGAACAAGTCCATCATAGAAGTATTGAATTGGAAATTTTTCACTAATTTTTTGGTGGGAGCAACTTGAACAAAGTCGTTTGAATCTCTCTTAATATTCCTGAAGGGTCTCTCCTTGCGATTGCATAATTCCACACATTTTTTTTTCTAATTTATGAAGTTAGGGAGGAATATAAAATATTATATATAAAGAGTAATTTAAGTTCATTATAGCCCCCAATTGTGGTAGGTAGATAGTATATCCAGTCTCTGGCTGCACCATCATGGGAGAAAGGGAAGGTGATAAAACACTATTTTATTGAATATTTTATTGATAATAAATGATATAATTTCCTCACATTGTGTTAAATATGTTTATTTATAAAATATTTGGGATTTGATCATTCATTTAAAAATTTGGTGAAAATTCCAGTTTTACCCTTAATAGTGCACTGTAGTATTTCGAATATAAATATTTTTATATTTATTATTTGAATTTGAAATTTTGTAACAGTGTTACTAACTTAATTATATACAACTTTTATTCAGGACACTATATCAAAAGAATGCATTTTAATGGAGTAATTGGGCCATACAGTCAAAGCTAGGCTGGACTCGCCAGAATGGATAAGCTTCTGTATTGCGGCCATAACTCCTACATATGGGATTTTATTGAGCCCAAATTTGTAGAGGAGATATAGGACCCATATCCTCACATTTTATACTTATGGAAGCCCGGCCAATTCACGCGTTTTGGTGGTCAAATGGGCGGTGTAATTTGCATTAAAATATTTGGCCGAATTTCCACATTCACACTTGAAACCACTTGTAACCTCTCCTCCCCTCCCCTCTATAAATTGGAGTTTTTCTCATTTGGAGGGGTTGGGGAAATGAATTAGGAGATTGGAGGAAGAGGATAATTTGTTTCACCTAAATTCTCCAACCATTGTAAGAGGGTTAGCTCTTGAAGCAAGGATCCCCTCATCGAAGCCTCCTTCTCTTCTTTATTTTGTAATGTTTTCATTTGTGTAATAAACTTCTTTGTTATTCTTTTATTTATTCTATTTCCTTATGTTTTGTTTAAATTTATTCTTCTATTAATCTTACTATTTGGGATGGAATTCTTGAGTAGAAGCGTTATTGGGTTATACCCATTATAAACCTTTGCACATGCAAAACGCTTCTATGATGATTACGCCACCCATGGAAGAGTAGTCTTTTAGTAATCGATCTATCTTCTACCCTCTTCATTTAATTATTTTGAATCATTGAGCTACTGTAATTAATTTAATATGATACATGAATTCTGTTTTTAAATTTTAATAAACTAATCAAGCAATTGAACAATTAACACAAAAACACGCGAGGTCGGGATTTTTTGTAAATTGTGAGAGTGCGATCTTAATTGGTAATACAAGACCACACGGGATAAATTTGTAGAGTTAAAATATAATCCCTAAACACAATTCATCCTCATTTCCAGAATGGATATGAGCCTTAATTTACCACTGACCATAAGCTAATCTTAGAACATCAATCAAAGCAGGGTGCTGCGATTGCATGTTCCGAAGTTAGCCTAGGGTTAAATTCACATCATCTTTGTGGTAAAGTTAATTCTCGTAGGGTTCGGGATTTAACAAATTAAGGGATCATAATTAAGTGAATGTTAATTTACATGATAATGATTAATAATAAAGTGAATAGGTAGAGTTAGATCAATTACTCCTTTTAAATAGATTTGTAAAAAAAACATCTTCTTGTTGTGTCATTTTAATCGAAATTCATTTCAAAACTAAAAACAAAAAAAAATTATACAATATTCTTCCAGCAAACTTCTTCTAGATTCATAAACTACAAAAAACCCCAATCCTTTAAAGTAGTGTTTTTATTCTATTCTATTTTATTTTATTTTTTAGAATACCTCTAATAAGTTGTTAAATTCACTTCCTCCTTTGAGAGACGACCTTGGTCAACCACTCTGCTGCACCTAAGCACCCCAAATTACACTAATCATTTGAGGGCGCCCACGACAGCACTCTTTCAAATTGGCGCTGTTTCCGGGGAGACAAGTAATTATTTCAACCAATTAGAGGTATTTATTTTATTTTACATTTTATTCTCTTCCTCTCTTCTTTCTTCCTTCTTTACCCAATCTGATTTTTCTTCCTCTTCTTTTATTTTCTTCTACTTCTTTTTGGACCATCAACTCAAACTTCTCATTTTTATTTTACTGTGGTCCACTTTCTTTCTTTTCATTTTTATTTGATCTATGACACGAACTAATCCCGAAGATCTCTTATATCTTGACCCTGAGATTGAACGTAGCCTTAGGGCTCGAATCAGAAATTCTTAGTCTACGGGAAGTTTCAATATTCAAACAGTTGGTGAATTCCCCTCTTTTGGAAACATTGAAATTGGAAGCAATTCAAATTCAAACATAAAAGAGGAACCAATGGCTGGAAACAATGGAAATGAACTTAATAGAACCATTCAAGAATTGGCTGCACCTGATGTTAACTATCAACCAAATTGTATTGCATACCCAAATCTCGAATTGGACTTTGAACTGAAATCTGGGTTAATTCACTTACTTCCAAAGTTTCATGGCCTCTCTGGTGAGGATCCCAACAAACACCTTAAAGAATTTAATGTGGTTTTCTCAAAATCAAAACCAAGAAATGTTTATGAAGATCAAATCAAATTAAGAGCATTCCCATTCTCACTTGATGGAGCTGCAAAAGATTGGATGTATTATTTGCAACCTGAAGATGTAACATGTTGGAATGATTTGAAATGTCTTTTCTTGCAAAGATTTTTTCCAGCATCAAGGACCACATCTATTCGAAAGGAGATATCGAGGATCAAGCAAGCACAAGGGGAGTCAATGTATGAGTACTGGGAGCGATTCAAGAAGTTGTGCACAAGCTTCCCACATCACCAAATCAGTGAGCAACTACTCATCCAGTACTTCTATAAAGGACTCACACCCATGGAGAGGAGCATGGTGGATGCTGCAGCTGGAGGAGCATTGGTGGACAAGACACCAGTAGCTACACGAGCATTGATCGGCAAAATGGCCCAAAATTCTCAATAATTTGGTGATAGAGGTACACCACATGTCCGAGGAGTACATCAAGTAAGTCCTTCTTCTCTTGAAAGTAATTTGATTGATACTAAGTTAGAAGAATTGACAACTATGGTGAGGCAGATTGTAGTGGCTCAAAATACATCCCAACCCCCCCCTTCAAGGCCATGTGGCATTTGCACTGAGACAATCCACCCAACTGACTGTTGCCCATAACTACAAGAGACAGAAGATTGTACAACAGTGTTCCCTGGGAGACCATTTTAGCAGCAACAACAACAACCATATCCCCAAAAGAAGTTTGATACAGTATACAACCAAGGGTGGAAAGATTAGTCAGACATGAGGTATGGCTCTGGACAACAACAAAGGCCCCCTTTTCAACCAAACTTCCAGCAGCCTCCACCTTACCAACAGGGTTTCCAACAACCCCAAAGGAGATTCGAAGCTCAAACATCAACGAGTCAGCAACAAGGGAATATCCAACACAAGGTAGACTCTAACACTGATGATCTTTTGAAACAAATTGTTCTTAATCAACAGAATGAGATGAAGAGTCAAGGTTCGGAGCTGAGAGAGTTGAAGACTCAAATGAGTCAGATTGCCACCGCCCTCCATGAACTTGTGAGTAAGAATTCTGGAAATCTACCTTCCCAACCCACTCCAAATCCAAAGGGTAATGTTAGTGCCATCACATTGAGAAGTGGGAGGCAAATGAGTGATACATCTGGAGCTACCATTCTACCGGGATTCACCTCTACTCTAGAGAAGCCGCATTCCATACCAACTGATGAGAAATCCAAGGATAAAGATAAAGGTAAGAAAAAGATTGATGATGTACCTCCTAAACCCCTTCCTTTTCCAAACAGGATTGTTCAAACCAAGAATATGGCTGAAGAAGCAATGAAAAAGGAGGTTTTGGACACATTCAAGCATGTGGAGATCAATATTCCTCTACTTGAAGCCATTAAGAAAATTCCAAGGTATGCGAAATTCTTAAAAGAACTTTGTACCAATCAAAGAGGGTTCAAGGGAAATGAGAGGATAAACCTTGGAAGGAATGTCTCGACACTCATTACACCAACTCTAGTAATGCCAACAAAGTGCAAGGATCCCGAGACATTCACCATCCCATTTACCATAGGGGAGTTTCACTTCTATGATGCTCTTTGTGATTTAGGAGCTTCAATAAATGTGATGCCTCACTCTTTATTCTCTTCCTTGCAGGTTGGTGAGTTGAAGCCAACAAGAGTAGTGGTGCAATTGGCGAATAGAGCTACGACATATCCAGCGGGAGTTCTTGAGGATGTACTTGTTCGGGTAAGAGACATGATCTTTCCAGCAGACTTCTATGTGCTTAACATGGAGGATGATCAGGTAAGTTCTCATTCCCCCATTATCTTAGGTAGACCCTTCCTCAAAACTGCAAAAACTATCATAAATTTCAATGAGGGTACACTTTCCATGGAGTTTGGAGATGAAGTTGTGATATTTAATGTTATGGATTCCATGAAGTACCCCTCAGAGGACCATTCTGCTTTTGTTATCTCCCATTTTGAACCACCAAGTAAAAACATCATGGAATTGGATTGTCCTATGCTTAGGGAGATTATGATTATTGGTTCTAGTTTGATGTCTAAGAGTACTTATACACCCGTTTTTAAGGAAAAAGACTCTCTAAGATTTGATTTTGAAATGGAATCATATTTTGATTTTGATCATGTGAACTCTGATTATGATATGGCTATTGAGTATGCTGATGGATTTGGTGCTTTATTCTCTGATTGTGATGTTTTTTATTCTGATACTGATGTTCATTGTGCAGATATGTTTATTGCATCAATTTCTCCATCCATACTACACCCTCCTTCATTAGAACTCAAGCCATTGCCACCAAATCTGAAATACTCATACTTGTTGAGTGGTGAGAGATTACCTATTATCATTGCTAATAATCTCCCTTTTGAACATGAAGAAAAGCTTTTGAATATTTTGAGGGAGAACATTAGGGCGATTGGGTGGACCTTGGCTGACATATCAAGTATTATCCCCTCCATTTGCATGCATAGGATTCTCTTGGAGGATGGGGCTAAACCGGTGAGACAGCCACAAAGGAGACTTAATCCCACCCTCCTGGAAGTTGTTAAAAAAGAAGTTGAAAAATTACTCGAGGCAGGTATAATTTACCCTATTTCTGACTCACAGTGGGTAAGTCCAATTCAGGTTGTGCCTAAGAAAACTAGTTTTACTGTTGTTAAAAATGATAAAAATGATTTAGTTCCAATGAGGGTGAAAAACAGTTGGCGTGTGTGTATTGATTATAGGAAACTAAATCAGACCACTCGCAAGGACCATTTCCCCCTCCCATTTATTGATCAAATGCTCGAGAGACTAGCTAGGAAAACACACTATTGTTTCTTGGATGGATTTTCTGGATATTTTCAGGTTCTTATAGCTCCAGAGGATCAGGAGAAGACTACATTCACCTGTCCCTTTGGCACATTTGCCTACCGGAGGATGCCATTTGGACTTTGCAACGCCCCAGGTACCTTCCAGAGATGTATGGTGAGTATTTTTTCTGATTTTATTGAGACCTACATGGAGGTATTTATGGATGATTTTACAGTGTATGGGTCTTCATTTGATGAATGTATAAGTAGTTTGGGAAAGGTGTTGAATCGTTTTATTGAGAAGAATCTAGTCCTGAACTTTGAAAAGTGTCATTTTATGGTAGAGAATGGCATTGTCTTAGGGAATGTAGTGTCAAAACATGGGATAGAGGTTGATAGATCTAAGGTAGACATTATTTCATCCTTACCCTATCCTTCATATGTGTGTGATGTTAGATCTTTCCTAGGGCATGCAGGATTTTATCGGCGCTTCATCAAAGATTTTAGTAAGATCGCTCTTCCTATGTCATGATTACTTCAAAAAGATTCTGATTTTGTGTTTGATGATTCTTGTAGGACTTCCTTTGATGAGCTAAAGAAGTTTCTGAACACTCCACCTATCATACAGCCCCCACGGTGGGACCTTCCATTTGAGCTTATGTGTAACGCCTCCAACTTCGCGGTTGGAGCTGTCTTATCTCAGAGGGTGGAAGGATGTTCACATGTGATTGAATATGCATCAAGGACATTAGATTCAGCCCAATCAAACTACACAACCACGAAAAAGGAGTTTCTTGCTGTCATATTTGCTTTAGATAAATTCCGTTCATATTTATTGGGCTCTAAAGTAGTTGTTTTTTCTGACCATACAGCTTTGAGGTACCTCCTGAAGAAGCCAGATGCAAAGCCACGACTTATTCGTTGGATGCTCCTTCTTCAAGAGTTTGACCTTGATATAAAGGACAAGAAGGGGTCAGAGAATTTGGTGGCGGACCGTATGAGTAGGATTACTCACACACTAGAGGATGACACCTTGGACCAGGTACCACTTCAGGACACTTTTCCCAATGAGCATCTTTATTCCATCTCAGGTATGCATCCTTGGTGTGCTGATTTAGTGAACTACATTTTTGCCTCTGAAATCCCTGAAAATTCAAAGAAACATCAAGTCCAAAAATTAAAAAGTGAGTCTAGGTTTTATGTGTGGGATGATCCTTACCTCTGGCACATGTGTAGTGACCAAGTCATTAGGAGGTGTGTTCCCGATCATGAGTTTGAGTCTATTTTGCATTTCTGTCATACACTTGCTTGTGGTGGACACTTTGGACCCCAACGGACAGCTAGGAAGGTTTTGGACTCTAGATTATATTGGCCTAGATTATTCCATGATTCCCATGTGTTTTGTAAGTCATGCTCTCATTTCCAACACACTGGGAACATTTCTAAGAGACATGAGATACCCCAAAAACCCATACTATTCTGTGAGATTTTTGATGTATGGGGCAATGATTTTATGGGTCCTTTTCCTAGTTCATTTGGATTTTTGTATATTTTGGTTGCTGTTGATTATGTGAGTAAATGGGTGGAGGCTAAGGCCACTAGGACTGACGATTCTCATGTTGTAGTGGATATTGTCAAGGCTCAAATTTTCTGCAGGTTTGGAGTACCAAAGACCATCATCAGTGACCAAGGGACACACTTTTTCAATAGGAATTTTGCTTCCCTCCTTAGAAAGTATGGGGTGACACACAAAACATCAACACCATACCACCCCCAAACAAATGGCCAGGCTGAGGTTTCAAATCGTGAGTTAAAACAAATCTTGGAGAAAACCGTGCATCCAAATAGGAAGGATTGGAGCAAGCGCTTGGATGATGTATTGTGGTCTTATAGAACAACATACAGGACCCCCATTGGTATGTCCCCATTTCGGATTGTTTTTGGGAAAGCATGTCATCTCCCAGTGGAAGTCGAGCATCGGGCTTATTGGGCTATAAAGAAATGCAACATGGATTTGGCCCAAGCTGGAATCCAAAGGAAGCTGCAAATTCAAGAGCTTGAGGATATTAGATTATCATCATATGAGAACTCAAGTCTCTACAAGGAAAGATCAAAATCATCTCATGACAAAATGATCCAACAAAGGGAGTTTCATGTTGGAGAGAAAGTCCTTATCTACAGTTCACGACTGAAGCTGATGCCTGGTAAGTTGCATTCCATATGGTTAGGTCCTTATGTTGTGACTAATGTTTTTCCTTATGGTGCAGTGGAGATCACACAAGAGGACATTGGAAGGAGCTTTACAGTCAATGGGCAACGTTTTAAGAGATACATTGAGGGACTTCCTACTGATGTAGTGGATTTTATCACACTGCATGACCCCATCATCACTTGAGAACATTAGGCTGTTCCTAACCCTTTCACTTTTATATTATTTGTCCTATTTAAAAATTCTGAATTTCATGTGCATATATCATCTCATAGGTTCACATTTAGGTCAATGTAATATTTTAAGTGTGGGGGAGGGAACCTTTTAGTTTAGTAATTTCAATTGCTTTCCTGTTCAAAAAAAAAAATTGTGTGTTTTTCAAATTTTGTGTGTTTATTTTACAATTTTCTATGTGTTTTTGAAACTTTTGGGATGAAATGATTCTCATCACCATTTTTAAATCCATATCAATAAGTGAAACAATTTACCCCTTGAAACTAAGCTTAAATGAATACTGAAATGACTTTGTTTCAAGTTCAAATATTTAGTAATTTCATGAAAAGTACGCTGAATTTTGAATCCCATGCCAATATCACTGTCTTTATATTTGAAATCACTTTTTTGTGAGGCTTCTAAACCATTATTTTAATATTCTTTACATTCACCTCACTTCTTTAGAGAACCAAACCATACTTGATTTAACCAGAATTTGATCTATTCCTGTCAAAACTTGAGGTTTTGAGGTACTTATGTTTAAATGATTAAGGCATTTGTTTGGTATTAAAGCCCCTATTTTAAATAATACTTTTTTTATAATGGCCTACCTTGAATATTTAATCCTTTTAGCCCTTATAATCCATGCAAATCCTGTTAGGTTAGCCACATTACAAGCCAATTTTCCCTATCCAACCAACTCTTGAAGTGAAATTGCATAATCTAGTTGAGCTTAAGTGTGGGGGAAGTTGTATTGTGTTTTTCCACCACATTCTGTGATACTTTAGGTGTAAAATTAAATTCTGAAGAGATGTGTTTGCTGCTAAAGAAAGTCATTATATTGGAAGCTGTGCCTTTTCTGGATCTTTCATGACAAGTGAAGCTGTGCCTTTTCTGGAGCTTTCAAGAAAATCATGTTTGAGAAGATTGACATTTTTTTATGCTGAAATGATGAATGGTGTAAACCTTTCATGACTTTTCATGATGATGGAGCTGAATTGATACTATGAGGATTGAAGAGAAGACCATATTTAAGTGAAAATTAGATTAATGCAATTTTGCTTCAAAAGAGTCAAGCCCTCCTCATTCTGCCTCAGAGTTTTTCACATCTTAATCCTACCAACCGAAAGCCACAGAACAACCCTGAAAAGTCCTCATGATAAACATATGTCCTTGACTCACATCGGGTAGCGATGTAGGAATATATCAAGCCTATGGTGACCCTTGTATGAGTTTGGATGAGAAAGACATTGCAAAAAAATTGATATTTGAGTGATGAGAGAAAATTCAAGCGAGGTAAGTGTTTTGTGCATGGGCGGATAAATGAAGTGGAAATATATTGAATGATATAAATGGAGAACTTGAAATAAGGTTTTTTATGAGGCATGATATCTTTTGATTCTTGGTGTGAAATTGATTGATCTTAAGGATATGTGTTTTAAAATTGGTTTTGATTTGATATTGATGTTTACTTGATATGAGGTTTTGCCCAGGTGTGCAAAAGGGTAAGTGTGGGGGAGTTGATAAAACAATATTTTATTGATAATAAATGATATAATTTCCTCACATTGTGTTAAATATGTTTATTTATAAAATATTTGGGATTTGATCATTCATTTGAAAATTTGGTGAAAATTTCAGTTTTACCCTTAATAGTGCACTGTAGTATTTCAAATATAAATATTTTTATATTTATTATTTGAATTTTAAATTTTGTAACAGTATTCCTAACTTAATTATCTACAACTTTTATTCAGGACACTATATCAAAAGAATTCATTTTAATGGAGTAATTGGGCCATAAAGTCATAGCTGGGATGGACTCGCCAGAATGGATAAGCTTATGTATTTCGGCCATAACTCCTACATATGGGCTTTTATTGAGCCCAAATTTGGAGAGGAGATAGAGGAACCATATTATCACATTTTATCCTTCTGGAAGGCTGGCCAATTCACGCCTTTGGTGGTCAAATGGGTGGTGCAATTTTCATTAAAATATTTGGCCGAATTTCCACATTCACACTTGAAACCACTTGTAACCTCTCCTCCCCTCCCCTCTATAAATTGGAGTTTTTCTCATTTTAAGGGGTTGGGGACGTGAATTAGAAGATTGTAGGCAGAGGAGAATTTGTTTCACCTAAATTCTCCAACCATTGTAAGAGGGGTAGCTCTTGAAGCAAGGATCCCCTCATCGAAGCCTCCTTCTCTTCTTCATTTTGTAATGTTTTCATTTGTGTAATAAACTTCTTTGTTATTCTTTTATTTCTTCTCTTTTCTTATGTTTTGTTTAAATTTATTCTTCTCTTAATATTCCTCTTTTTTTCTGGAATTCTTGAGTAGAAGCGTTATTGGGTTATACCCATTATAAACCTTTGCACATGCAAAACGCTTCTACGATGATTACGCCACCCATGGAAGAGTAGTCTTTTAGTAATCGATCTATCTTATACCCTCTTCATTTAATTATTTTGAATCATTGAGATACTATAATTCATTTAATATAATCCATGAATTCTGTTTTTAAATTTTAAGAAACTAATCAAGCAATTGAACAATTAACACAAAAACACGCGAGGTCGGGATTTTGTGTAAATTGTGAGAGCGCGATCTTAATCGGTAATACAAGACCACACGGGATAAATTTGTAGAGTTCAAATATAATCCCTAAACACAATTCATCCTCATTTCCATAATGAATATAAGTCTTAATTTACCACTGACCATAAGATAATCTTAGAAGATCAATCAAAGTAGGGTGCTGCGATTTCATGTTCCGAAGTTTGCCTAGGGTTAAATTCACATCATCTTCGTGGTAAAGTTAATTCTCATAGGGTTCAGGATTTAACAAATTAAGGTATAATAATTATGTGAATGTTAATTTACATGATAATGATTAATAATAAAGTGAAGAGGTAGAGTTAGATCGATTACGCCTTTTAAATATATTTCTAAAAAAAACATCTTCTTGTTGTGTCATTTTAATCGAAATTCATTTCAAAACTAAAAACAAAAAAAATTATACAATATTCTTCCAGCAAACTTCTTCTAGATTTATAAACTACAAAAAACCCCAATCCTTTAAAGTAGTGTTTTTATTCTATTCTATTTTATTTTTTAGAATACCTCTAATAAGTTGTTAAATTCACTTCCTCCTTTGAGAGACGACCTTGTTCAGCCACTCTGCTGCACCTAAGTACCCCAAATTACACTAATCATTTGAGGGTGCCCACGACAGTGCTCTTTTAGAAGGCCCTAAAATTAATGAGGTCCTCAGACACATTTTGGAGTTTTATGGTGGAGCACACTTTATGAAACTCCTTGAGATTCTTTTGAGGATCCTCAATAGGAAGAACATGGAATTTAGGAAGTAGGTGGACAAGTCCTGATGTTAGATCATTGTTGGATACTTCCTCAGGATATTGGATGTACGCAGGTTGGTACTCTACATCCAGGGTGGTCAGTTCTTTTAAGATTTTATTATTTGCATCCATGATTTTTGAGGTTTATTTTGGTTCAATTTTTTATTGGTTTAGGAATAATTGAGGTACCAAAATATGTTACTCTATGTTAATTTATTATCCTAACCTATATGAACTAATTTTTGAGTGAAGTGTCTTTTCAATTTTTGGGTCAAATTCAAGTAATTTTTGTTTTTATGATCAAGTCATGCATATAAGTTGTGATGTTTGTTTGTTTTTTTGTTTCTTTATAGTGGAGTATGGATAAAATAAAATCACTTAAGATAGGTGAAAGGAGAAAATAAAAGATAATGTTATACTACAAAATTAGAGAGAGAGAGAGAAGAATAAGAAAAGAGAGATTGAGAGAAAGAACACAAAAAAAACAATAAAATGGGGTGGGGGATATAGGAAGGAGTAATAAGTAAAAAATTAAATAAATAAAAGGAAATAAAAAAAGATCTTGGATCCTGAGAAATGGTGCCAAAATTTGATCGCATTATTAAGTGCGTCAAATTAGTTGTTTAGTTTTTACTAGAATTTATACAGTATAACAAAAACCCTAGGTTGTCTCTCGATGGAGCTTGAGATAATTAATTTTAAAATAAAGTTTTGATTAATAAAAAGAGTAATTAAATTTTATGAAATTTGGGTTTTGTTTATTTAAGATGAAATCATATAAAATAAAGTGATACAAGAAATCATAAATTGACAGATTCGGTTAAGTGTGATCAACCTAGGGAAATATCATGATTCTCATTCTTCATCACTTCAACTGATTGTGTTATAATATTTTAATCCCTAATTTTTAACACCTATAAATATAATTTTATTGATTTTATACTAGGATACCTCCTAGGGTTTAGTCAGAAACACACAATGATTCACTGGATACCACCGATGACTGGGTGATTTGTGATCGACTTCATAACCAAAACTCACCAAGGCAACACATGAAGAACTTGATGCATTGTCCAGGTTTGTATTTTATTTCAATGTGTTACCATGAAATGAAATTAAATTTCCATTTTAGTGTTTATGTGAGTTCAATTGACCAATATGAACCAAAAAAACACCACAATTGAAAAGGGTAAGGAGAAGTAGTGAATGATGTGTGAAATATCACATGAATAAGTACCCCCAAACATGATCATATAAGTAAAGTACGACATACCGGTATAGAAATAAAAAAATAAGAATAGAATATAAATTAAAACAATATAAAAACCTGGAATTAAAAGTATCATTCAATTATTATAAAAACAAATCTTGGGATTTACAACATGTTCCTCCCCGGGTGATCACGAGGAGTTTATAACTCCATGGGAGGGGAGGAAGAAAAAGATGTTGAAGTAGAAGTTACCATAGACCTTATAAGTTATAGGGATTATGATAGGACTTATTTGAGACTCCAAAATATCATCACCTTTAATTCTATTCTAAATTCCAAATGGGGTGCCTGAGGTATCATTTTATAGGAAAATTGGAAGGTAGTTTTGAGCCCCCAGATTTTGAGAAACCACTTGGACCATGGTTTTAGACCTCCAGATATTATTATATAGATTTTTATAAAAATAAAAAAGTTTTATACCACCTATTTAATAATTACACCAATTTTTTCCAACCATTTGAACATATACAGATTGAGATATCGACAAAATACAGAACGCCACTTTTGACTTTGTACAGATTCGATTCCATGGATAAATCAGTTTGGATGGGACTCTTAGTGGAAGAATTGGGATTTTGTTCCTTATTAAGAGTTGTATCCCACTAAATTTTGGATTATTACAAAAAATATCATCCTATTTGTATTCACATATTTTTCATAACATGAGAAATAGTGGACACATGTTAATGGACTTCCATGCAATTTGGCCCATTTTTCCTCCGTATCATCGTGGGCTCTCCGAATCATCTCCACCTTCAATGAAATCATAAAAAAGTGAAATTTTTATTTTTAACATTGAAAAAAAATAATTGAATCAAACATAAAGTGAAATTTTTTATTAAATTTGTAATTAATGATACAAAATCAGTTTATCGTAGTGGTATAAGGGTTGAAATGAATAGTGAATCGTAGTGCGATTAGAGCACCAATAGAACACACCCCTTATCTAGGGTCATGTATTTGTACCCCAATGGTACATGCACCTTATACATGGTCACATAAAAAACAATAAACACCACTAACCATATATTCCAAATCCCATGCCAAACCATCTCACATAAATAAAACCAAATATTTCTTAAAATAATTTCATTAAATAACTTATGTTCATAAAACCATACCACATTTTTAAAATATCATTTCAAAATTATAAAAAATGGTGTTTCCCAAAATCCTTAAAATTTTACATAATTAAAAAATATATTACCAAAAGTGTTTTACATAAATAACCATACAAGTATTTCACAAAAATTTTAATAAAATTATCTTTCCAAAACTAAGCCTTTAATTTCTAAATCAAGTGGAGAGAATAGATAAGACACCTACCTATCAACAGTTTGTGAAAATAAATAATGACACCACAATTATCTAGATTTATGATTGGATCTTATTCCCTTAAATATTTTCAAGAATATATCATCAATATTCCCATAAAATAACATAGATTTATCCTTTATGGATTAAATCCATGGTTTTAGGAGATAGGAGAAGAATAAATCTAAGAGGAACAATGAATAACAATGACTTATCGATGAATTTAGATCACTATATTGCTTTGATTCACTAAAGAATTGATTATGGATCAAAGTGGATCATCTATAAAGACTACAGAGAAAAAGGAATTAGAGATCTTGAGGTATTAGATGATTAAAGAGGGTTTCAAGAGCTAATTCGGATTAGATCCATAAAATCCAGGGTACCAAATGTACGCCGCATGGCTTGGCCACACAATTTGGAAAAACATGCACAAAACATGCTGTGATACTACCTTAAGTCCATATATCATAGGGTTGTATTTCATGGTTTGAAAAACCACGCACTAACCATGATTTCCCCCTCTATTACCCGGTACACGGTTTGTCCTTGGCATCTACATAGTTTGGCCAAATCATGCACCAACCGTACGCTTGCCCAGTGCCCCCCCAAGAAGGTTTTACAGTTTTCTAGAGGTGGTGCATAGTTTCTAATAACTGCACATAAACTATGCACCTATATAAATTCCTCCAAAAAATTTCTAAACCTCTGAAAGATCCCCAAAATTAATCCAATAATTTTATAAGCTCAAATCATATCAATAAAAGATCATGTACCTGAAATGGGGGGGGGTGTTACACTTGTGTTATCAAACTATGTGCTTGATATATATTTCTTTAACTTCCTAAAATAAATATATCAATCAATATAGCCATGTAATTTTAGTTTGAGAGTTTTATTTCAATAATGGGGCCTAAGATATCATCTTCCATAAAGATGTAAGGGAAAATCCTTTCTTGACCTATTCAATAATGACATATCATTCATGATGCACCCAACATATCCTATTTCCGTTGAACATAGTGACAGAGCAAATATTTTCAATTATTTTATTCTTAATTTCAATGTTTAATCCCACCAATGTGTTATTTTAAGGTAAATTTTCACATTTTATGTTTTTGAAGTATTTTTGAGCTTCATTGCTAAAATGGAATATTTTGGATTTTAATAGTTTTAATTTGTTTCAATGTTTTGGCCACAACATTTTATGAAGTGATCCAAATTGTAAAATTCTTATTTTATAGGTTCCTATTTTCAATGGGATTCATTTTATCCATAATTAACCAAAGTTAAATCTACCATTTGGAGTCCCAAAATTAGCTTACAATCCAACCTCGAAAATTGTGCACAGATTTGGATAATTTTATTGTTGGGACCATAAACCATAAATTGGAAAACAAATGGAGCTTAAATTAAACATAGAGAAAGTGAATATTAGGATGAAAAACTTTAATTTAGGGTTCTGTGCATGATTCCTTAATTTTCAAGGAAATAAATGCATGGGAATTCATATGATTGGGAATGAAAAGAGTCATTTGTCCAGAATAAATACCCAGAGTAAATTCAAAATATCACTCACTACACATGGAAAATAAATTTGAAATTTCATGATAAAAAAGAGGAGATATTGATAAAAAACTTTTAATAAGACCACATTTACCAATTATGCCATTTATTATTCCTACCATGCATAAAATTTTGGAGCCAAATATTTCACATCTTTTTCCCATAAAAGAGTGCTTCTTCTTCATTTCAAGGGGTTGGCAACTTAGGGATAGCAATTGTTGTTCATTTTATATAATTTTGTAGTTTAATTTATGTTGTAACAGTATTCTACATTTTTAGTATATGTTAGTATTCTTCTTCTTATCATTTTATCATTGTTTTTATCTTTTTTGTTTCCACCCCAATATTCTCCGCTGTGAACTCTTATGCTCATGATCATGAGTAGCTAACCAGAGAAAGTTCCTGGGAGAGTAATCCACTATTGATACCGAGCCTTTGAAAACTCATGTTTATTGTTTTTTATTTTCTTATAGTTATTCTGAGGGTGATCTTAGTAGGCAAGATACCTTTGTGTCTCCACTTTCCACCCGTGGTTTATCTTTCACTTCAGTAATATTTTCCCTTGATCAAAGAGGTGGATGTGCGGTCTCTCTTTGATTGTTGAGATAACTGAATATTCACAACCATATGCAGAGGGGGTTATTCACACGTACTATGGAGTGTGTTCATTAAGTAAATTAGAAACCAATAATAAGAAAATGAAGGTTCAATCTAGGTGATTATCTTAGGAATGAATCCTTTCTTCCTAACATCATTCTTTCTGCATTCATTCTATTTTCATTGCATTTGCATGTTTAATTTTTCTTATCTTGCATTCTCTGTAATACCTTAGTAATTTTTTAATAATTTTTAATAATTTAAAATTAAGCGTTTTAATTAATAATAATACTTATAAATAATTATAATTTATATCTTTTAAATTAATTAATGTTCTAAAAAATACTATTTTACAGTATTATTTTTGTGTAAAAGAATATTTTAATATATATTTGATTATTTTTACAAAATTCATTTTTATCAATATATTATTTAATTAAGTATAATATATATTGACTATTATAATTATTTTGATAAATACTAAATTATGTTATGAATATATTCACTATTAATATGACTCCCTACGATTTTATGGTATATTTCTTCATAAATAATATTAATTCATTAGATAAATTATATGCACATAACACTGAGACTCTACAAAAAAAAACCTTTTTATAGTTATAATCCATCCCTGAAACATAATTTTCCCACTTCTATGATTTGAATTTTGAAAAACAGACATACACTGTTGCGATCAATAAGCTTTTTAGAGTCTGATAGGATCAACTTAATTTTTAGTGAATAATAACTTGGCCCTTATGAATAGTAATACACACTTATGAATAGTAATTTTACCCTTATGAATAGTAAACCGACCCTTATGAATAGTAATCTCACCCACGAAAGTATAAATAAAATTTAGGCACTTTATAAATGAGAGTGAATGTTTTAAAAATAAATAATTAAGTAATGGTATTTTTGTGAGTAATAAATATTTATTTACAATTTTAAATTAATAAAATTTATTTAAAATAAAATTAATTTTCATAAAATGTATTAATAAATAATTATTTTTTCCTATGATTTTAGGATAATTTTATGAGACCTTAGTTAATTTTTAAAAGTATAATAAAATCAATTTTAAAATTAAAATATGTATTTTTCAAGTAAATAATGATTTTATTTAAAAATTGAATTTCACATATTTAGAAAATTATTTTTTAAAATGGAGTCCATTTTTGAATCCTACACATTGAATAATGGTTAGGGTGAATTTTTGGTATTTTTCTAAAATACTTGATTTTTTGGTGAATAGTGAAATTCGATAATTTACGAAATATGCTAAATAAATGAATTTATGTATCATTATTGAGTCATGGATGATTTAAAAGGACATTAGTTTGAACTCACATGCACTTATTACTATTTTTAGTCATAATAATCAAGACTACTCATAGTATTGAGCCAAAATAATAAAATAATGATTAAAATAATGGAAAAAACCCTCCTCTCCTCCACTATAAAAACCACCCCACTCGCTCTTCCATTCACTCATACAAGCCTTGAAGATTCTAAAATTTATACCAAAATACTCTTACCTAGTACCTCTCCACCTCCAGGAGCCCTTGTTCTTTCCAAAATACAAAAACCCCTTCTCTTAAGAAGGTTCTTAAGGAGGATATTTCAAGAGGTAAACCCTCTCCCCTTTTCTTTTAATTTTATTTCCAATTTGTTTTATATTCTTATTTTATACTAACCTCCTATGTCCAAATTATCATGATAACACCATTATAATATATATACTATAATTATATCATGTTAATTTAATATATACCATCAATATTCTTAATCTCTCTCTTTCATTTTAAAAATGAAATCATCATCTGAGAGGTGCCAATTTACAACCTTCGTGGATGAAGAACCTTCGTTCTTAATTTTTTCCTTCAAGGATGGTCATGAAACCATTTTTATGGTTGAAAAAGATTCTAAAATATTTATTATATCAAATTTAATGATTCGAGAACTACCATTTGTACATGATACTAAATAATATAAAAAAACTAGTTCATTGTGATCAAAAACCCATCGTAAAAATCTAAACGATTATCACTAAATGACTTATCTAATGATTCATCCTCATACCATGTAATAAAATGATATATATAACCATTTAAAATTATATATGTTTATTAATAATATATAAATTCAATCCTGGATAATTATATCCATTCCACATGAACTTCCATACTTATAATCAAGTGAACTGATCATGAATATCAAGAAACAAACACTCCAGAATGACAGAATTCAATATTATAACTTATAAAAAGGCCATAAATGAACTTAATAAAATTATAATAAATTATATAAATGTCTAATAGGTTATGAATTAAATTATTAATGGGTTTAATTTTATATTCCAGGACGTTAAGGTCAAGTGCAGAACACATTCAGGCATAAGGTAAGAGTTTTCTCATCTCACTTCCATTTTTGTGAGATATTCCTTATTCACCACTATTTCTTATGTATGATGTTTGTATTCTAACCATTGATGTATCATATAATTAATAAATTTATTTTAATGGAATTAAATGTATCATTTGATTATTATTAATTTTGAGGCATATGATTCGATTGATTACAAAGTGGTAAGGGGTTCCACCCGAACCTTCATTTTTTCCTTCGGGTTATTCCTTCACTATACTTACCCAAATGGAATGATTATTTATTTTGGTGTACATATTCTATATTATGTTTGTATTTTCCAAAATAATATATTCATATCATTTCATCTTTATTTTATGGGGATTATATGTTTTAAAATAGTTTTCTTCTTAATTCTTCCCGATGAACAGGCCCAATTCAAGGGAACTTCTCAAATTCTTACCCATTTTCAAGAGCACTATATAATCTGTTTTAAGCCATTTTTTTTAAAATCACAGAATTTATCATGAAAAAATATCACGGTTCATTTTTATTTTTATGAAAACAAACATTCCATTCTGATTTAAAATCTCTTTAATATTTTCTTTAAACCATACTAAAATGTTTTATTTCTAAAGCTTCATTAAAAACTCTTTTTACACGATTTCACTTGAGTGGGAAAAAATTTAAGAATAAAATATAATTTCAATGAATTTATCTTTTTTTTATGGGATAAAAATTTTCACAATATGATTTTATGACAAATAAAAATGGTTTTCCAAAATAAATATTCTTTCCAAAATAAAAGGGTTTTTCTCATCTCACTTTTAATTCTATGGGATTTACAACTTTTTTCACCACTTATTCCTTTCATGTGGTGTATGTAATTTCCTTTGATATAAAAAATCACGAGTCTTATTATTATTATGATATTGTATGTAATTAAGAATTAAATGTTTCAACGTGGTATGGGACACTTTGTAATGTTTAATGATGATTTTCTTCAAGAGTTTATCAATGATTTAATTAGAGTATTTTCATCTATGATTATGATTCAAATATTTAAAAGTGGTATGTGACAATTTTATCTAAATATATATTTTATTAGAAATATGAGGAATTAATTGGACTTATCAAGTGATGGGTGGGGCCTGCTATATCCCCTAGACACTTCAATAGGTCTTATGAGAAAACAAAATTGGGTTTTGGCCGAGGCCTTACCCTAGTATTTCTAGAAGTCTTATTCGAGGCCTCGATGACAGGTTTATGATGTCCAGCATATGAATTCCCTCATTATGATATTAGTAATAAATAAATCATGTGATTATTCGAGTAGTATAATATCCATGGTGAAGTTTCATGTGATTATTTATATGGAATTATTCATTCAGTTTTTATTCCTGCCATATTATACTCAAGATTAGGTTTTAGTGGCATGATTTATTCACTTTTTATTATTGTTTATGATATCTTATATTATGTCACTTACAATTACTGATCATATGAGCTCAACCCTTTCTCATTCTTCCTTTCTCTATGTTATGATGAAGAAAACATTGAATTAAATTTCCAGGATGTAGTTTATTTCATATTGTATCATGTTTTATTTTCTTTTTCCAATGTATTATGGGTATGATGACTGTAATTTGGTCTTCCAAGACTGATAAATTGATTGGTCCTTTGGGATTTTATTCCTTGTAATCATGCCAATGTATTAAAATAATGCACCAGCTCCAAGTTTCTGGGGTCAGGGCATTACAGTTGGTATCAGAGGAAGTTAAGAAGCAACATTGGAAACTAGATTTAGAAAACACAGGTTATGAAACATAACCCTAAGATAGACTTTAAGGATATGAATAGAAGAACATCCTAGAATTTTGGTAAGGTCTAGATTATGTGGATCTTCCTAGAAAATACATACCTGTCTGGATACTACAAGTGGATGTGATTCTAGCATAGATATACCTAGGGGTAACATCTTTGACAAGGTGTTATGAGCTTGACTCAGGGTAACCTAGTATACGACAATGGGCCTTACTGTGCACCTGGTCTGACACTCCCTGTAACAACCCAAAGATTTATAAATAAATTTAATATTGAATGCATGAAATACTGAGTCTCTACAAAACACCACTTTTTTATAACCTATCCTGTAAACATAATTTTTCCACCTCTGTGATTTGAATTTCGAAATACTGACATACACGGTTGCGTTCAGTAAGATATTTAGAGTCTGATAAGGCAAACTTAATTTTTAGGGAACAATAACATACCCTTATGAATAGTAATATGACCTTTATGAATAGTAAATCATATTATTATTTTATTTTCTTAAGGTTATAAGATAATGATATCTTGATTAAATTTTCAAGGTGATATAAAACAAAATCATAGTTTTAAAATTTTTCTTTTTCGAATAAATTAGGATTTTATTTAAAAATTAAATTAATCATCTTTAGAAAATAATGTTCAAAAAATAGAGTTAATTTTTGAATTCTACACATTGAAAAATGGTTAGGGTGAATTTTTGGTATTTTTTTTGAAATACTTGAATTTTTGGTGAATAGTGAAATTTGATAATTTAAGAAAAATTTTAAATAAATGAATTTATGCATCATGCTAGAGTCATGGATGATGTAAATGACTATTGGTGAAAACTCACATGAACGTATTACTTTTTTTGGTCACAATAATCAACACTATTAGTTGTCTTTGGAAAAATAATAAAATAATGAGTAAAACAATGGGGAAACCATCCTCTCCTCCACTATAAACCCCCCTCACTCCCTATTATCTTCACTTCTCTCATGCCTTGTGAATTGTCTAAATTCTACTAAAATATCATCTAAAGATACTTTCCACATCCATTATCCCTTGTTCTCTTCAAAAATCCAAATCCTCTTCCCTAAAGAGGCTCTTAAGGAATATAAATTCAAGAGGTAAATTCCTCTTTTCATTTCTTTTATTTTCTTTAAAGTTTTTTTCTTTATTTTTCTTTACTCACCTCCACTCATCCATATTATTTGATAATTATAGTACCTTAAATGTACTATAAATTTATTATTCTAATTGAATATTTCATCATCATATCACTTTCCCCCTCCTCTTATATTAAAAATGGAAACAGTGTTCGAGAAGTGTTAATTCATCACTTTAAAGGACAACGAGTTTTCAATTACTATTACCATCTTCAATTATGGGAATTAAACCATTTTTATGGTTGAAAAAGATCATAATATATGTAATATATCCTAATTAATGTTCTGGAATCATTTTTTTGAACATGGTATTAAATTATAAAACAAAATGAGTTCATGGTGATAAAAAAAACCTCCAAATTAATCCAAGCACTTATCATTCAAATTTTATCTATTGATTCATCCTCTCCCAAAATAACCAAAAGATATATATGATCATTTAACCTTCTGTATTATCATTTATAATTCATAAATTAAATTTTGGAATTCAATTTCCATTTTACATGAACCTCCGTACTCTTAGACAAATGAACCGATCATGAAAACTAATGAAACGAGCACTCACAAACAATGATATTGGATCTATAAACCAATAAAAATGACCAAAAATGAACTTAATAAAATTATAGTAAATAAAATAAATGTATAATAGGTTCTTAAATAAGTTATTAATAAGTCTAATTTCATATTCTAGGACCTCATGTTTAAGAGCGGATCATATCCGGATATAAGGTAAGGGTTTTCTACTCGAACCACTATTTTCATTCATGTTACTCTTATTATCTTCTTACCTCAATTAAAATAATATTTATTCATATTTACTCCACATAAATTCTATTTTAATGTTATTTATAAGTGTACCAACCAGAATACAACTTTAATTTATGAATATTTATATGTTTTTGAAAGGATCTTTCAAAAAATGTTCCGAAATACAAGCCCGATTCAAGGGAATTTCTCAAATTCTTACCTATTTTCAAGGGGACTCTATAATATGTTTTTGGAAACCATTATATTTATAAAATCACTCATTTTATTATGAAAATACTCTCTTACTTCACTTATGGTTTTATACAAATATTTTTCCAAAATAACTCTTCTTTTCAAAGTAAAATAGTATTTATCTTAAGAATTACTCGATGATTTTATAAGAGAATCTTCATCCATTTCAACACTCTTGTTGATTATTATGTATTATTAATATTAATATTGTATGATATAATATACCATATTTAATTTAATGTTTTATTATTAGTTTGACTATATATTTTCTATCTTAAAACCATTCATCAATTTACTCCAAATGGTTAGTGTTTATACTTAATGCTCGAGGAAAGTTATTGAAATTTCATATGTTAGTTTCAATATGAATGTATATTTTGTTTATGTTTATCCTAGTTAATATGAGGAATGCATTGGACTTAGTAAGTGTCATTTGTGTCCCACTATATCCCTTAGGTGCATCAGTAGGTCCCATGAGACAAACTATAGTCTTGACCCAAGGCCTTGACAGTATGATTATTTATGGTCTTGAACAAAGACTTGATGGTATGGTTATGGTGTCCTTTATTATGAATTTCCTAATTATGAAACTAGTATTTTATAGTTCATGTGGTTATTTGACTAGTATAATACCCATTATTATGTTTTATTATGGAATTATTTATTTACCTCTTATTCCTGCTATATTGTGTTCAAGTTTTTTTAAGGCATGTGTTTTTAGTTATTCACCATGCCTAATGTATATGTTTATGATATATTATTCTATATTTCTTACCCTTACTGAGCATTTGAGATCACCCATTTATTATGTTTTATTTTTCACAGGATGTGAAAAAGCATATTATGAATGAACTGTAGGGATAACCTAGGAGATATGGATGTTTTCAAAGGTATTTGTATCTTGTATTTATTTTCAAATTGTAATTTTGAACTTATGTATGTATCTTGTTTCCAAATATACTAAACTAATCAGTAATTTAGGATGCATATTCATTTTTTATATACCAATGTAATAAAATAAGACACCGACTCCAAGCAACTGGGGTTGGGCCCTTACAGTTGGTATTAGATGAAGTTTAGTAGAAAACTTGGAAACTAGATTTAGAAAATGTAGATTGGGAAACAAAACCCTAATATAGTATTTGAGGATAAACATACAAGAAAATCCATGAATTTTGGTAAGAAATAGATTATGTGGATATTTTTATCAAATACACCCCTGTCTGGATACTAAAAGTGGACGTGGTTCTGGAAGAGATGTACCTAGGAGTAAAAACTCTAGAAATGAGTTTTGGGCTTGACCTGGAGTATCTTGGTACATGACAACGAGCCTTACTATGCACCTAGTTTGACACTCCTGGGGGATATGCTTAGGATAATTCACATTTTCTTTACAAGTCATTATGAAGGATTTAAATGTTAATTTTTTCTCCAAGGAACCATGTTTATGATTATGAGATTAGTTATGTATAGGATTTCAATTAATGCTAAGTATTTTTCTACATTGAGATTATACATTATGATTCATGTCCTAATATAGTGTATGCCATTATTTAGAAATGGAACATAGTGGAAGGAATGGAAATCACATGAATGCACGTATCCCATGTAGGGATTTCCCTCCGATGCAAGATAATGATGTTGTATCTAGTTATGAAACTAGTGCTGAGCAACTTATAACTATAATGGGATAAGTGACTAAGGTTATAAACAATAACCTTACCCGTATGAAGCATCCGGATCCACAAAGTGGAGGATCTATGTTAGAACACTTTATGCGACCACAACCTCCATCATTTAATGGGTCTTCAAACCCGTTTTTAGTAGATCAGTGGATAATTTCCTTAGAGAAGAATATTTCTCACTTTGAGAAGCAATGAAAGGGAGAAGGTTTTCATGGTAGTGTATCATCTATTAGGAGATACTGATCAATGGTGGTCATTGATTCAAAACACAAATGAGGAGTAAGTTATTGAAAATATGGAATGGAGGTATTTTAAGGAAATTTTCCTAGAAAAATATTATCCCCATGAATAATGAGAGGATATGGAAAGACAATTCTTGAACATGAGGCAGAAGGGGGATGAGAATGTTGCAAAGTATGAAGAAAACTTTACAAGTCTATCAAGGAATACCATGGACTATATACGTAATACAAGGATCAAGATTGATCAATAATTTGATGATTTAAAACCATTCCTCTAAAGGGAACTGGTCTCACAAAATTTATCATCATATAAAGATATAATCTCATGTGATATCAAGAAAGAAAATGATTTCTCTAAGTCATATGACTTAAAAGTAAAGAAATAAAAGAAGAGGGATGCTGAACACTCTAGAAAAGGAAATAAGTAAATGGGGGAAGAAGGGAAGAGTTTAATTTACACCCTATAGTAATTATGGGATGAAATACCCTGGTAGTTTTGTGAAGGGAATGAGTTTTTGTTACAAGTGTGAAGAAAAAGGCCACCATTCTTGTGATTACAAGGGAAAGAAAGAATCTTCCAATGTTCAATGCTATAATTGCAAATATATGGGACTTTATGCACATGAATGTCCTAAGAGTCAAGGAAAATCCCCCAAAGAAGTCCAAGGGAGAAAGGCCAATCTTATGTGGTCACAACTACCAAGGTTGAAGTTCCTAACAATGTGGTGGTAGGTAATTTAATATTTTCCTCAAACATGGACAATGATTTATTTGATTCTAGATCATCAAATTATTTCATATCTTCCCAATTTTCCAAGAAATTTAGATATTTCCCATTTGATTTAATAAGGGAGTTGTCAGTCAAAACTTCTAAGGGAAGTATCATTCCAACAAAGATGTATTAGGTAGTCCCCATTATGGTATATAAATTTACTTTATCTGCTGATTTTATTATCATACCCATGATTGAATTTGATATAATCCTAATTATGTATTGGATTTCAAATTATGATGTGAAAATATATTGCAAGAATAAGAAAGTTACAATTTTTGAGGACGATGTGGAATCCCTTATCTTTAGGGTAGAAACATCACCATATGATTATTATCTAGATCTACCCTTAGTATCTCTACTGAATTCAATTATTTGGTAGGATGAGAAATAGAAATATATGAGTGAGGAAATAAATTTTCAAATTAAGTATGTACCTATTGTGCAAGAATATATTGATGTTTTTTCATAGGATTTACTTGGACGTCCTCCAGAGCGGGAAGTTGAGTTCTTAATTGATTTAATTCCTAGTTAAAAACCTATATCAAAGACTCCTTATAGAATGAAAACTATATAATTAGTAGAACTAAATAAACAACTAGGGGAATTGAGTGATAAAAGATTTATTCTGCCTATTGTTTCTCCATGAGGATCCTCTGTTCTTTTTTAAGAAGAAAGATGGATCTATGAGGTTGTTCATTGACTATAGAGATATAAATTCTATAACAATAAATAAAAAGTATCCCTTACCTCAAATAGATGATTTATTTGATGGAATTCATGGAGCCCAATATTTTTCAAAGATTGAACTTATATTTGGATATCATCAATTGCATGTGAGGAAGGAAGATATTTCAAAGACAACATTTCAAATCAGGCATGGGCATTATGAGTATACAAAAATGCCTTTTGTACTGACTAATGAACCCTATGTTTTCATGGATCTAATTAATAGAGTTTTTAGGGAATATCATGATGAGTTTGTGGTGGTATTTATAGATTATATCTTGGTATACTCCAAAATCTATGAAGATCATGAAAATCACTTACGCACTATTATGAATACTCTTAAAAGAAATGAATTATATGGGAAGTTTAGAAAGTGTGAATTTTGGATTCAATTAGTTTTTTTTCTTGGACATATTGTACTTGAGTATGGAATATCCATTGATCCTATGAAGATAAAGGTTGTTAAAGAATTGACTACTCCAACGAACATAACTAAGGTACATAGTTTTATTGGTTTAGTAGGTTATTATCAGTGTTTCATTCAAAACTTGGCCCATTTAGCCAACCCAATGAACAAGCTTACTCATAAAGGGGTTAAGTTCGTATGAAAAAAAGAGTGTGATGAATGTTTTAAAGAATTAAAGAGGAGATTAGTGAATTCTTGGATCCTAACTCTACCATCGGGGAATGATGGGTTTGTGATCTATAGTGGCGCATAAAAGAAAGGAATTTGATGTGTCCTTATGAATAATGATAGAGTTATTTTATATGCATCAAGGTAGTTAAAAAATCATGAACAAAAATATCAAACTCTTGATCTTGAGTTAGCTATTGTGATCTTTTCTCTGAAAATATGGAGACACTATCTCTATGGTAAAAGATGTTAAATATATTCAAATCAAAAGAGTCTGAAATATATCTTCTCACAAAAATAACTCAACATGAGGAAAAGGAGATAACTCAAACTACTCAAGGATTATGATTGTTCTATACACTAACACCCAAGAAAGGAAAATAAGGTAGTTGATGCGTTTAGCAGGAAGGATCATAGAGTTTTAAACAAAATAAAGATTAAAAGGGATCCTGTATTCATGGATATAGTAAGGATAGACATGAGAATTATCAAAGAAGGTGAAACATCATTACCTTTTCAATTAGTTTCCCAACTATATTTATTAGATAGAATTAAAATTTCTTACCTTGATGACAAGAATCTTTAAAAGAAAATTAATGTTGTGAATGATGGGAAGTTACAATACTTCGTATATAAAGACGGAATTCTAAAATTTAGAAAGAGGTTTTGTGTTATGGTTATACCTGAGCTAAAAAGGTAGTTATTGGATGATGCACATAGTTCAAATTTTTATATACATCCTAGTTTCACTAAGATGTATAGATATTTGAAGGAACATTTCTAGTGGGATAACATGAAGAGGGAAATTGCAGATTATGTATCAATATGTTTAGTTTATCAATAAGTGAAGGCCAAATGACAACATCCTGGAGGAGTCATGTAACCTATACCTATTACTACATGGAAATGGTATGATTTCACCATTTATTTTGTCACCGGATTACCCAAAACTACAAGATATAATGATTTAATATGGGTAATTGGGGATCAACTTACAAAATCTGCACATTTCCTCATTATAAGGAAGATATGTCAAACACCAACATGTTGGGATGAAGTTGGTGAAAGAAATCTTGTGGGTCCAGAGCTTGTGGAGGAAACAATAGCAAAGGTAAAGACTATTCCAACCCATATCAAAGCATCTCAAAATAGGTAAAAGAGCTATGCTGATAATCAAAGGAAGTATTTGTAGTTTAAAGTATAAGATCATGTTTTCTTGAAGGTGTCTCCATGGAAGGGTGTTATAAGATTTGGGAAGAAAGGGAAACTATTACCTGGGTACATTGGAGCTTTTAAAATCCTAGAGAGAATTGGAGCTGTTTCATATCGTTTGTCAATGCCACCTAGCCTGTCTAAAGTACAAAATGTATTCCATGTCTCATTATTGAGAAATTACATACCACACTCAACACATGTCCTCACTTCTAAAGGTATAGAATTGGAGCCCGACCTATCTTGCTGTGAAGATTCTATCCAGATTCTGGACATAAAAGAATGGGTGTTGAGAAATCAGATGACTAGATTGGTAAAGATAATTTTGAAAAATCATAAAATTAAAGAGGCACCATGGGATCCTAAGGAGCATATGATGAAGACCTACCCAAATATTTTTATGAGGTAAAATTCTGTGAATTTCGAGGATGAATTTTTTATAAGGGAGAATGTAACACTCCAAATATTTATAAATAAATTTAATATTGAATGCATGTAACAACAAGTCTATAAAAAACACCACTTTGTTATAACCTATTCAGTAAACATAATTTTTTTACCTCTATGATTTGAATTTTGAAATACTGACATACACGGTTTCATTTAATAAGATATTTAGAGTCTGATAAGACGAACTTAATTTTTGGTGAATAGTAATTTACCCTTAAGAATAGTAACATGAACAGTAATATGGCCCTATGAATAGTAAATCATATTATTATTTTATTATATTAATATTATAATATAATGAGATCTTGATTAATTTTTCAAGGTGATATAAAAAAATTATAGTTTTAAAATTGTCATTTTTCAAATAAATTATGATTTTATTTAAAAATTAAATTAATCATATTTAGAAATTTATTTTCTAAAAATGGAGTTCATTTTTTAATTCTAAACATAAAATAATGGTTAAGGTGAATTTTTAGTATTTTTTTTGAAATACTTAAATTTTTGGTGCATTTTGAAATTCGATAATTTACGAAACATGCTAAATAAATGAATTTCTGCATCATTCTTGAGTCATGGATGATATAAATGACCATTGGTTTGAAATCACATGCACTTATTACTATTTTTGGTCACAATAGTCAACAATATTGGTTGTCTTTGACAAAATAATAAAATGATGAGTAAAATAATGGGAAAACCCTCCTCTTCTCTATTATACCCCCCTCACTCCCTCTTCTCTTCACTCCTCTCAAGCCTTTTTTATTGTCTAGATTATACTCAAATCTCCTCTTAAGATCCTTCCCAAATCTATTATCCCTTGGTCTCTTAAAAAGACCAAATCCTCTCCCCTAAAGAGGCTCTCAAGGAAGATAAATTCAAGGGATAAATTCTTCTTTTCATTTCTTTTAATTTCTTTCAAGTTACTTTATTTTTCTTTCCTCACCTCCCCTCATCCATATTATTTTATAATTAAAGTAACTTAAATTTACTGTAAATTTATTATGATAATAAAATATTTCATCATCATCTCTCTTTCCCCCTCTTATATTAAAAATGGAAACACCATCTGAGATGTGTTAATTTATCACATTCAAGGATGATGAGTTTTCAATTTCTATTACCATCTTCAATTATGGTAATGAAAACATTTTTATAGTTGAACCAGATTATAATATATTTAATATATCCTACTTAATGTTATGGAATCATTTTTTACACAAGGTACTAAATTATAAAACAATATGAGTTTGTGGTGATTGAAAAAACCTCCAAATTAATCCAAGCATTTATCATTAAAATTTTATCTATTGATTCATCCTCTACAAAAATAACCAAAATATTTATATGATAATTTAACATTATATATTATCATTAATAACTCATAAAAGCAATTATTTAATTCAATTTCCATTTTACATGAACTTCCATACTCTTATACAAACGAACCGATCATGAAAACTAATGAAACGAGCACTCAGAAATGATGATATTGAATCTATTAAATCATAAAAACAACCATAAATTAACTTAATAAAATTATAATAAATAAAATAAATGACTAATAGGTTCTAAAATAAGTTATTAATTTGTATAATTTTATATTCCAAGACCTTAAGTTCAAGAGTGGAACATATCTAGATATAAGGTAAGGGTTTTCTACCCAAACATCCATTTTCATTTGGGTTACTCTTATTCTATACTTACCTCAATTAAATTATTATTTATTCATATTTACTTAAAATAAATTCTGTGATAATGTTATATATATGTGTAAAAACCAGAATCCTAATTTCATTTATGGTGAGTTATATGTTTTTGAAAGTATCTTTCAAAAATTCTCCCCGAAATACAAGCCCGGTTCAAGATAATTTCTCAAATTATTACCTATTTTCAAGGGAAATATATAATATATTTTTGGAAACCATTATTTTTATAAAATTACACATTTTATTATGAAAATACTATCTTACTTAACTTATGGTTTTATACAAATATTTTTCCAAAACAAATCTTCTTTTTAAAGTAAAAGAGTATTTATCTCAAGAATTACTCGATGATTTTATAAGAGTATATTCATCTATTTCAACACTCTTATTGATTATTATGTATTATTGGGATTAATATTTAATGATATCATATACCATATTTAACTTAATGGTTTAATATTAGTTTGATTGTAGATGTGATATCTTAAAACCATTCACCAATTTACTCCGAATGGTTAGTGTTTATGCTTAATGTTTGGGGGAAGTTATTTACATTTTCATATGTTAGTTTAAATATGAATTTATATGTTGTTTATGTTTATCTATGTTCATATAAGGAATTAATTGGACTTATTAAGTGTCAGGTGGGGCCCTCTATAGCCCCTCGGTGCATCGGTAGGTCTCATGAGACAAACTAGAGTCTTGGCTCGAGGCCTTGACAGTATGGTTATTTATGGTCTTGGAATAAGGCCTTGATGGTATGGTTATGATGTCTTGGATTATGTATTCCCTCATTATAAAACTATTAATTAATAGTTCATATTGTTATTCGATTAGTATAATACTTATGATTATGTTTTATTATGGCATTATTTATTCATCTCTTATTCCTACCATATTATGTTTAAGTTTTTTTAAGGCATGTGTTTTTAGTTATTCACCATGGATAATGTTTATGTTTATGTTTATGATATCTTCTACTATATTTCTTACTCTTAATGAGCATTTTATCTCACCCCTTATGTTTTATTTTTCCCTGGATGTGATGAAGTATATTATGAATGAACTGTAAAGATATCCTAGGAGATATGGATGTTTTCAAAAGAATCTCTCTCTTGTATTTATTTTAAAGTTGTAATGTTGAACTTATGTATGTATCTTGTTTATAAAGATACTAAACTACTCGTTCCTTTAGGATGCATATTCCTTATTTATATTCTAATTTAATAAAATAAGGCACCAGCTCTGGGCAACTGGGGTTGGGTCCTTACACTCTCAGGGGATATTTTTAAGATAATTTACATTTTTCTTATGTACCATTATGAAGGATTTATGCTTCCAAAGTAACTAAAGTATACGGTTCTATGATTTACGATATATAAATATGTGTTATCTTCTATAAAATGATGAGAGTTATAGAAAGTTCATAATTTTATGAGATAATATAGTATATTTCAATATTTAGAAATGATTCCTAGAAGAAGGAATGAGAACTCTACCAATGCACGTTATGAAAAGTGTAAGAAGACTCATATATTTCATGGTCTTAAGAAATTTTTTTGAAGAAAAATAGTCTCCAAGGTATCCTCATCATATGAGGAAATAATATCATATATTAACAAGATAAATAAATAATTCCATGAGTCTTATGACTTTGAAGGGAAGTAAGAGAAGAAAATAACAGAAGAGGAAAGGATGGATAAAGGAAATAAGGGAATAGAGAGTTTTACCACATGTGATAATTGTGGATAGAATCAACCTAGAAAATACATGAAGTGAATGAGAGTTTATTATAAGTGTGGAGAAAAAGGACACCAAGTTCATGATTTCAATGGTAATAAAAAGGCTTCCAATATACAATATTTCAACTGTGAGGAGATGAGACACTATGCAAATCAATGTACCAAGCGTCAGAGAAATATACCCTAAACAATGCTATTGAATAATGATCAAGTTATTATACTACCATAGATAAAGAGGAATAATTAACATGTATATTCAAGAATTATTTTATTTGAATATTTTATCATCAATGTACCAGTTATAATATTTATGAAAAATATATGAGGATTGTACTACAATACTCTTTCATTAAGGATTTGAGACCATATGTTGAATGGTACTAAGAAAATATATTCATTAGAATGTTAAACCTTTTGGAAAACACATTATTTAAGGAAATACAACCCTTAATATATTTCTGATGTAGAGATAATGATGAATAAGTGATTAATTTTGATAAGTACTGACAACCTTGGAACTGATTATTGACTTTTCGACAAGTGGTCTATGCTATCATCGATGGATTTTACAACACTTTTGGATTTAAGGAATATATCTAATAACATGTATCTTACTTAAGGAATATGGGATAATTCTTGTTTCCAATAAGGTTTTATGTTAATTCGAGTTATTACCATATTTCAAGAGGATACATGATGGAGTTATTCACATGTTTGGAATGTGAAAATTTAGAGTTTCTTCATGGATAAGTTCATCTTGGAAATTTAGTGACTTTCTTTCTAAAGTTTTGAATCATTATATTTTGGAAATTTTAACTACTTATGAATTGTATAAGTTGATCATTGTATGAGGTCTTATAGGTTAATGTATTACTTAACCACATGATGCAACCTGTTCTAAGAGATAAAGTATAAATAGTTCAAGGTGAAATCAAAGGATAAGACTGTGTTTATGAAATAGAAACATATATTTATACTCTTATAGAGTGAAATAATTACTCAACTCAATGAAAAGAGTATTAAATAAAATTTTGTCCTATTATCATAATATTTTATAATATCAATGATTTTTTACAGTATTTTATAGTTTTGTAGTAATCAAAATTCATCTGAACATGTTCTCTATCACTTTCCATTAGAACTTCATAACTTGATTTTTCTTCCATTTTAAGGTTTTTACTTCCAACTAATGTCACCCCATTAGAAATAATAATTTTTGTGGTGACCACCTCATTTACCTTAACCACTTTTCAAGAGGATATTTTATTAACCCCGTTTCCAATGTGGGTTTCCCACAAGGGAATTTTCATGCATCAACCTTTAACTTTTGAAGTGCAGTTTCGAGATACAAGGACACAATTCTATTGAGGTGGGAATAATGTAACCCCCCAGTAATTTGATTAATAATTTTAAATAATTTAAAATTATGTATTTTAATTAATAATTATACTTGTAAATAATTGTAATTTATTTATTTCAAATTAATTAATGTTATAAAAAAACAAATACCATTTACAATATTATTTTTGTGTAAAAGAAAATTTTAATATATATATTTGATTATTTTTAAAAATTTCATTTTTATCAGTTTATTATTTAATTAAATATAATATATATTGACTATTATAATTATTTTGATAAATAATAAATTATTTTATGAATATATTCACTATTAATATGTCACCCTAATATTTTATGGTATATTTATTCATAAATAATTTAAATTCATTAGATAGATTATATGAACATAATACTGAGTCTCTGTGAAACAACACTTTTTTATAGTTTTAACCTAGCCATGAAACATAATTTTTCCACTTTTGTGATTTGAATTTTGAAAAACAGACATACACCATTGTAATTAGTAATTTTTTTAGAGTCTAATAGGATCAACTTAATTTTTGATGAATAGTAACTTGACCTTTATGAATAGTAATACACCCATATGAATAGTAATATGAACCTTATGAATAGTAAATTTTCCCTTATGAATATTAACCTTACCCATGAAATTATAAATAAAATTTATGCACCTTATAAAATCAGAGCGAATGTTTTTAAAATAAATAATTAAGTGTTGGTATTTTTGTGAGTAATAAATATTTATTTACAATTTTAAATTAATAAAATTTATTTAAATTAAAATTAATTTTCATAAAATGTATTTCTAAATAAATATTTTTTTGTTCTATGATTTTATTATAATTTTATGAGACCTCAGTTAATTTTTGAAAGTATTATAAAATCAATTTTAAAATTAAAATCTCTATTTTTAAAGTAAATAATGATTTTGTTTAAAAATTAAATTTCACATATTTAGAAAATTATTTTTAGAAAATGGAGTCAATATTTTAATTCTACACATCAAAAAATGTTTAGGGTGAATTTTTCATATTTTTCTATAATACTTGAATTTTTGGTGAATAGCGAAATTTGATACTTTATGAAATATGATAAATAAATGAATTTCTGCATCACGCTTGACTCATGGATGATGTAAATAGACATTTTTAAAACTCAAATGCACTTATTATTATTTTTATTCATAAGAATAAATACTATTCATATTATTGAGCCAAAATAATAAAATAATGATTAAAATAATGGAAAAACCCTCCTCTCCCCCACTATAAAAACCATTCTCACTCCCTATTCTCTTCAATCCTCTAACCCTTGAATTTTCTCAAATTTATTCCCAAATTTTCACGAACCAGGTTGGTGCGTCATCCGACCTGGCGCCCGACCCGGTCCGCGACATGGCCCGAAGGGCGTTCCCGATCCCCACGGGCTGGCAACTAGTGCCGGGCATCAAACATGCAGTTGGGAATGATTTAGCCCAGAAAATAAAAGACATAAAAACAAAAACAACCAGAACAAAACAATTAAACACTAACAGCGGAAAATAAAATAAAGATAGACAACTAGGCATACCTCCAAGTGACCCCATGGGTCACCACCAAACTTATAACCATGTTCGCTCGAAGAGCGATTCAAGTCTATAACCTGAAACTGAAAATGAAAGTAGGCGTGAGCACCGAGATGCTCAGTAGGAAAGCCAAGGAATAACCACGCCCTATGCCCTTACCTTTAAAAAAGAAATCCAATTATGCTAGTTTGAAAATAAGAAATAATAAAATAATGTTTTTTTCCTTTTCAAATCCAAATCACAAGTTGACATTTTTATGAAAATCATTTCTATTCCACGATATTTTTCAAAATCGATTCCAAGAGTGCATTCACCTTTCGAAATTGTAAGAAAAACAGTTTAGTTTGAAATAGGGTTTTCACAATGAGACAGTAAGTGTGAAAAAACTGAAAAGAAAGTTACACCGCTAGTAGCATGTCACAAATGAGCACCATGGGTAGCCCCTATAGGTAGCTAGGAAAAGTGGGAACCTAGATACCTCGTACCTCGGTGAAACGTGGCTTAGAAGGCCACGACCCTCAGAAAACGTGGCTTAGATGGCCACGACCCTCAGAAAACGTGGCTTAGATGGCCACGACCCTCAGAATTTCATATGTTTAGTTAGTGTTGTTGCGTCAATCCTGCTAGACAACCCGGGACGAACCCCTGCCGTGTCATCTAACGTACTAGTCCTGGTCGCCCACCTAGGTACCCAGGGTTTCCCATGTGCTCTATTTCAAAGGGTGGTGAGGTTTTAACAAAAACATATAAAGAACATAACACTTTCTTATCCACCACCGTTCTCCCTCCTTAAGCGCATCCCCCTTTTTACGTCACATAACCTCGCAAAGCCTCTTTATTAAACACATATCACAAATCACACACTTAACACACACATCATGTTTCTACAACAACGGGGCATGCCTTAAGAGGGGTTTTGTTTTACTTTCGCAAACCATTCTCAAAGTGCCAGACGAGCTTAATTAATTACAATAAACACATTTCATTTTTGAACACAAAATCACTCAACGCTTATGTTTCCAAAACCATTTGAAAGTTCAACTAAACAACCAAGGTACTATATCTTTAAAAGAAAGCTAGAAAACATGTTTAAATATAAAAAAAACCATTGGAAATACTTATTACACACTAAAATCATTAAGGAAACCACTTTTAAAGAACCATGACCATTTGTGTATATACATATATATATATATAGCATGTGCATTTCATATAAAAGCAGAATATGCATTTAAAGAACACCAAGCAAAAATGGAGATTTTAATTAAATATTAGGGCATAAGGGACCTAACTCAAGACACGCATCTTTTGACAAGGGTAACCCGAGACCGCTTCACCGCCATGCATATACATTTTCATGCATATGCATATACACAGGTCCTTACTGCCGACGACTCGAACCCCCGAGGAAGCGACCATTCACTATACATATAATTTAATAAAGGAATTAAACATTTAAACAATTTATAACGCATTTGAAATATCACATTAAAGCTTTATACCAACAACGCACTCAAACATCCTTCCTAATACCAAGAGCACCATGACGCAACACCAGAATCATGATAGAACAGACTTTGCAGCACTTGCGCGACCATAACGCAACACCAGAAACATTATAAAACATACTTTGCAGCACTTGTGCGACAAAATAAACCCACACCAAAGTTTATAAAACACTATGAAAAGTTCAGCACAGGTATTCACAAAATCAGAACATTCATACTAAATGAACACACTATGAAACACATCGAAATCATAGTAAACTTTAAGTGAAACTATATTCGCACCAAGAAAAATAATCAATGAGTACACTAAATTAATTAAATAAGAAAATTAATTTGACGAACAACACATATATGCGGAAACTCATACCTTCGGTATCCAAAATTCGCAAACGTGGCACGCAAACTCTGCCGCACGACAACCACACCACAAACAACATAATTAATCCCTAAAACAAGAAATCAGAGCAATTACACCATAATCAGACCAAACACGAATCCTAAAACCAAATTGCATCACAATCAAATTAAAAGAACTAACAACCGAGGTATAGCGCACTTACAACGAGCAGTCCGAAACGCTGGCCGGAGGTCGGCGGAGGGTGTCGGGGTTTACGAAATGCTGAAAAAAAAGGAGAAGGCCACTGAGAATTCGGTTGAACAAAGGGGAGGGTTGTGCGGCAGTGGTCCAGTGCGCCGAACCTGTTGAAAGCCGGCAAGGAGGGTTCCAAGCTAGGGGGGTTGTGCGGCGGTGCCAAATTGGAAGGGGAGAGGTGCTGCGCGCGAGGATTTTGGTGTGTCGGAGTAGGCCAGCCGGGTAGCGGAGTGGTCCGGTGGTAGCCGGTCCGGCGAGGAGGAGTAAAGGGGAGGGGCGGTGCGGCGCAAGGCCGGGGCGGCGAATGCTGGTTTTCCAGGTGGTTCGGCTGAGAGGAAGGCGGCACCTCGGGTGGTAGTCGGTCCGGCAAGGAGGGGCGAAGGGGAGGTCCACGTCGGAGGGGGTCGCGCCGGAGTAGGCTGCGCCGGGGGAGGTCGCGCCGCTGGAGGCTGTGCCGGAGGAGGCCACACCGGAAGGGGAGATGAGCTGGTCCGCCGCGACACCGAAGGGAAGTGAGGGGAGGGGTGAGCGGCGATGAGGTTCGCCGGAGAAGGGACCGAGCGGAGGGTCGGCTAGGGTTTAGGAGGGGAGAGTGATGCGCAAACCAGAGGGGGGAAATCGCGCGGAGAGAGGGGAGCTCAAAGGAGGGAGAAAAAAAAAATAAAACTAAATAAAAATAAAAATAAAAGTAAAAGGAAAAAAAAAAGAAAAAGAAAAAAGTAAAGATAAATTAAAACTAAAAATAAAACTCCAACTCAACATAAAATAACAATAAGGTTTTTAATAATAATAATAGTAATATTATGGGGGAAATAATTCTAGAAATTCTATAATGACAACTTAAAAAAAAATTATAACTTAATTAATATTAATACAAATAATAAAACCAACCAAAAAATAATAATAAATTTATAAATTTAGGCCAAACACTGTGCAAGTTTGCGTGCACGGTCGCGCACAGGGTCGCACGCACGGGCGCCTAGTTGCGATTACGTTCAAGCACCCATAAAAGATCCGAATTTCATAAAAAAAAAGAACTTGTTCAAACCACATATCAAAAGCAATACTTAAAATAATTAAATTAAAAAGGAGTGTCAGTCGGGGTGTGACAATTCTCCCCACCATGACACTTTCTGCCCCCAGAAAGTCCCAAAAGACCGGGTCAACCAAGGGTTCCAAGTGAGACCATGAAGACACCTAAAACAAAACCTCAATCACCCGAAGGTCGAGCATTCAAAACACCCATGACATGAAACTCCAAATATCTCAAAACCAGAATCACCAAGAAAAACAACCAACAGCAAAGAATTCACCTCCAAACACAACTACAACATGGAACACCCCGACCCCTAACGTAGGGATCATCAGGACCACTCGAGATCTCCAAGAACGCTCGTCAAGTGACCCACTACTTAAGCTATCCAATTAACATGGTCAAGGTTGGGCGGAGCAGAAGCAAGGGGTTGCTCCGCCAAGCGCACTTTGAAAACATAGCCTTCCACAAGCCCGTCTTATAGTGGTCTCCCCACCATATTTGGGTTCTCGGCAAACATTGGTTCTCCAAACCAAAACGACTCCCAAACCCAGACAACTCTAACACCGGCTTGGCCCTCAGAGTTCACTATGTTGAACTAACACAAGACGGGACATCGGCGAGACCCGCACAGGGTCTCCCCACCATTTTAAAATATCCTAACACCATGAAACCCGCACGGGCACTTCTAGTTTACTTTAAGCAATACCGATTGAACCCTTCATCGTGAACCTGCCACACGGGCCGACCTACACTGATCATTCTTACAGTGGACAACACTCTGCCACGTGAGATAGCTTTGATAGGAGAAACCCCTAACCAGGAGATGAACCAGACAGGCGCACAACGTTTCCACAAGACATGAGTATCTCCGACCGCAAGAAGGTTCACGAAGCACACCCACTAGCTTTACAAGAATATGGGTTTTTCCGAACCTCTTTAATGCCCAAGAGAAACTCCCATAAAATAAGACAACGACAAGTAGACAAGGGCTCCACTCCCCTGACAACAAGAATGACGCCTTCGAAGAGGGTACCACAATAGGGAAAATTTAATTTGTCCCCGTCCCGACATTGCAGACTAAAGTCGGACCAAGCCCATCCCACATCTGACGAGTCCTGACTGCGCGCAAGCTTCACCCCGAGACCTATGGTTGGGGCACTGATGTCTGAAGCATCTCTAGCCTCGCAGTCACAAGCTGACCACTTCTAACTGGAACTTCCTCCGCTGCAAAAGCAACTTGCATACTTCTCCTCGCGTCTCGCGCGACCACTCTATTAACATACCAACTTAGAATTGCAACGAACGACCTAGAGTGTCTAACTGACCACACTAGAGATAGGGGACTGAGCGGTCTGTCAAACGCGCGACACAAACTGAAGAGAGGGGCACTCCAAGAACAAGTCCCTTTGGTTCACACTCTTCATCAAACGAAGAACATTCATTTACCACAGTATAAACGGGACCAACAACTATTCCGAGCTTTAAACTGATTGTTACACACACCCTCTGTGAAACAAGAAACTAGCTCATCAGAAAGGTCAACATACCTCCTTCACCCTCTGTTGACTGGTCAAACACCTACGAGATCCACCACTTTCCTTCGACTTCACTTAGGTACAATCGCGGAATGAGACTAGTCTTGAGGGTTGCTCACGACGTCACTATTCACAATGAAAACGGAACTATCATCGTTTGCTGGTTTAGTCTCGCTCCTCCAAACATACTCGAGACAACTTACGCATACACAACATCTAGAGTTCCTCTAAAACTAGAGACACTTCCAACTTTCTCAAAGCACTCAACGACATCCAACTGACATCGACGTCTACGAACAGTCGACACCACCGAGAAGAACCAAACTCCGCCACTCCACTAAGATTCTGAGCCGGCCCAAGAAAAGATAGAGACCTGCTGGAACCCATGGAACGTTTCTAGGGGGTATATCCCAAACAAGAAACACAAAACAGCCTTCCACAAATCCAAACACATCACAAAACAAACACCAACATTCCAAAAACAGATCCAATAATCCCAATTTAAAACATCAATTCATTTTCAAAGAAAACACTCACTTGAAAAACCAAGCCCTGCACAATAAGCCCAAAAGCTATTTAAAAAAAATCTATCTTTACTCTAAAAGCAATGTCATTTTTTTCCATTTCCAAAACCATTTGAGCACGAAAACCCATTCAAGAAAAAGGACCACTTTCTAGGAAACAAGAATCAACCTTAGAGATCAATCAACCACCAATGATATTCCATGGTGCCTCGCAAGTATGCATTTTCATGCCACTCAGGCACCCATCCACACGATCTAACAACTATCCATTAATCAAGTCCACACGCACATGCGAGAACCCATAGGAATACCACTGGACAAAGCAAGGTTCTTCTGCTTTCAAAAATAAAACATCACCAATATTCCAAAAATACCTTTTTTCCAAACTATTTCAAAAATTCGAGACTCATTTTAAAAATGCTTTCCATTTCAAGAATAACTCACTTCAATTTCAAATAACTCAAAACGTTCTTTTAGAAAATCAACTTCGACAAATCAACGCCAAATTTCAAAAACAAGGTCCAAGAGAAACACACCCCAAAATAAAATAAGACCAGTAGCAAAGTCCGCTTCCCTTTTTGAAGGAAAACAATTTCACGCCAATTCCCAAAATTGAAGCAATACATCACAAGCATTAAAGCACCTGGGCGGAGGACTATTGGTCGTGTCTAACCCGGCTACATGGTTTAGCAGACCATGCCCTAGGCAAGCACCAACCACTAAGAGTGTCGAACCGTACTCTCGGGCATCACATGGGTCGCTACTCCATGTGAGACCGCGCGCAGTACCGGTTTACTCCTATTTTCATCCCCCATCCACAAAGACCAAAGCCAAAACTTAGATCCCGAACTTCCCCTGGTTACTCGAGGATCGGAACGAGCAAGAGTTCGCGACGCTCTTCCCGCACCTACCACTCGAGTACCGACGATCCTATCTCCGATCTACCTGATACCCCAAATAAAAAGAACAAAACCGCCTCTGATACCATTTTTTCACGAACCAGGTTGGTGCGTCATCCGACCTGGCGCCCGACCCGGTCCGCGACATGGCCCGAAGGGCGTTCCCGATCCCCACGGGCTGGCAACTAGTGCCGGGCATCAAACATGCAGTTGGGAACGATTTAGCCCAGAAAATAAAAGACATAAAAACAAAAACAACCAGAACAAAACAATTAAACACTAACAGTGGAAAATAAAATAAAGATAGGCAACTAGGCATACCTCCAAGTGACCCCATGGGTCACCACCAAACTTATAACCATGTTCGCTCGAAGAGCGATCCAAGTCTATAACCTGAAACTGAAAATGAAAGTAGGCGTGAGCACCGAGATGCTCAGTAGGAAAGCCAAGGAATAACCACGCCCTATGCCCTTACCTTTAAAAAAGAAATCCAATTATGCTAGTTTGAAAATAAGAAATAATAAAATAATATTTTTTTTCCTTTTACTTTTATTTTTTTTATGTAACGAACCCGGTGGGCCTGAAGCCCAACCAAACTCGGCCACGCCCGAGCCCAGCCCTCTGGCAGATAGCAGACCCCCACCCTCAGGCAGATAACAGGCCCCCACCTCAGACCGGCCCAGATAACACGTGGCAGGAACTGTCCCCTGCCCGGCGGGGATTTTAATTCGCCTCCCCCGCAACTCGAACCCGTGACCACAGGCTTAAAGGCCAACCGGGAAGCGTTACGAGTACCACTGGGCCATTAGATCAGTGGTACTCGTAACGCTTCCCGGTTGGCCTTTAAGCCTGTGGTCACGGGTTCGAGTTGCGGGGGAGGCGAATTAAAATCCCCGCCGGGAAGGGGACAGTTCCTGCCACGTGTTATCTGGGCCGGTCTGAGGTGGGGGCCTGTTATCTGCCTGAGGGTGGGGGTCTGCTATCTGCCAGAGGGCTGGGCTCGGGCGTGGCCGAGTTTGGTTGGGCTTCAGGCCCACCGGGTTCGTTACACAAATACTCTTTACTAGTTCTTCCCCACATCCATTAGACCTTGGTCTTTCCAAAAGACTAAAACCCCTTCTATTAAGGAGGTTCTCAAGGAGGATATTTCAAAAGTTAAACCCTCTCCCTTTTTCTTTTAATTTCATTTTCAATTTGTTTTATGTTCTTATATTCTCCTCACCTCCTCTATCCAAATAATCATGATAAATGTAGTATCATCTATATACTAGAATTATATCATGTTAATGTTAGATACATTATCAACACCCTTAATATCTCTCTTTTATTTTAAAAATAAAATCATCATCCAGGAGTTGCCAATTTACAACCTTTGTGGACAATGAACCTTTGTTATTCATTTTCTCCTTAAAGTATAGCCATGAAACCATTTTTATGGTTGAAGTTGATTCTAAAATATGTATTATATCTTATGTAATGATTATATAACCATAATTTTTTTGTGATACTAAATAATATAACAAAACTTGTTCATTGTGATCTAAAAACCGCTGTAAAAATATTAACAATTATCACTAAATGACTTATCTAATGATTGATCCTCATACCATGTAATAAAATTATATATATAACCATTTACACTTATGTATGTTAATTAATAATATATAAATTCAATCTTGGAGAATTATATCCATTCCACATGAACTTCCATACTTATAATCAAGAGAACTGATCATGAATATCAAGTGGACGTGGTTATAGCACATATGTACTTAGGGGTAACAACTCCGAAAAGGTGTTCCGAGCTTGACTCGGGGTAACCTAGTATATGACAATGGGCCTTACTGTGCACTTGGTCTGACACTCCCTATAACACGCCAAGGATTTATAAATAAATTTAATTTTGAATTCATGAAACACTAAGTCTCTATAAAACAACAATTTGTTATAACCTAGCTAGTAAACTTAATTTTCCACCTCTCTACTTTTGAATTTCGAAATACTGATATACATATTTGTGTTCAGTAAGATATTTAGAGTTTGATAAGACAAACTTAATTTTTATGAATAGTAACATACCCTTATGAATAGTAATATGACCCTTATGAATAGTAAATAATAATATTATTTTATTGTATTAATGTTATAAAATAATGAGATCTTGATTAATTTTTCAAGGTGATGTAAAAAAATTATAGTTTTAAAATTTTTATTTTTCAAATAATTTATGAATTTATTTAAAAATTAAATTAATCATCTTTAGAAAATTATTTTTAAAAAATGGAGTTCATTTTTGAATTCTACATGTAAAAAAATGGACAGGTTGAATTTTTGGTATTTTTTTGAAATAGTTGAATTTTTGGTGAATAGTGAAATTCGATAATTTACAAAATATGTTAAATAAATGAATTTCTCCATGATGCTTGAGTCATGGATGATTTAAATGACCATTTTTTCAAGCTCAAATGAACTTATTACTTTTTTTGGTCACAAGAATAAACACTATTGGTTTTCTTTGGAAAAATAATAAAATAATGAGTACAATAATGGGGAAACCCTCCTCTCCTCCACTATAAAACCCCTCCTCACTCCCTATTCTCTTCACTCATATCAAGCCTTTTTCCTTGTCTAAATTATACTCAAATCTCCTCCCAAGATCCTAACCATGTCCATTATCCCTTGGTCTCTTCAAAATACAAAATCCTCTCCCCTAAAGAGGCTCTTAAGGAAGATAAATTCAAGAGGTAAATTCCTCTTTTCATTTCTTTTATTTTATTTCAAGTTACTTTATTTTTATTTCCTCACCTATCCTTATATATATACTTTGATAATTATAGTACCTTACATGTACTGAAAATTTATTATTCTAATGGAACATTTCATCATCATCTCTCATTCCTTCTCTTATATTAAAAATGGAAATACTATCCGAGAAGTGTTAATTTATCACATTCAAGGACGATGACTTTTCAATTTCTATTACCATCTTCAATTATGAGCATAAAACCATTTTTATGGTTGAAATAGATCATAATATATGAAATATATCCTACTTAATGTTCTAGAATCATTTTTTTACACATGGTATTAAATTATAAAACAAAATGAGTTCATGGTGATCGAAAAAACCTCCAAATTAATCCATGCATTTATCAATAAAATTTTATCTATTGATTCATCCTCTACCAAAATAACCAAAATATATATACGATAATTTAACATTTTATATTATCATTAATAACTCATAAATTCAATTTTGGAATTTAATTTCTATTTTACATGAACTTCCATACTCTTATACAAACGAACCAATCATGAAAACTAATGAAACGAGCACTCAAAAACAATGATATTGAATCTCCTAACTCATAAAAATGACTATAAATGAACTTAATAAAATTATAGTAAATAAAATAACTATCTAATAGTTTCTGGAATAATTTATTAATAAGTCTAATTTCATATTCCAGGACATTAAGTTCAAGAACGGAACATATCCAGATATAAGGTGAGGGTTTTCTACCTGAACCTCCATTTTCATTCGGGTTACTCTTATTCTCTACTTACCTCAATTAAAATATTATTTATTCATATTTACTCTGAATAAATTATGTGTTAATATTCTATATATATTTACCAACCAGAATCCTACTTTCATTTATGAGGAGTTATATGTTTTTGAAAGGATCTTTCAAAAATGCTTCCCGAAATACAAGCCCAATTCAAGGGATTTTCTCAAATTCTTACCTATTTTCAAGAGAACTCTATAATATATTTTTGGAAACCATTATATTTATAAAATCACTAATTTTATTATGAAAATACTATCTTACTTCACTTATGTTTTTATAAAAATATTTTTTTCCAAAAGAACTCTTCTTTTCAAAGTAAAAGAGTATTTATCTCAAGAATTACTCGATAATTTTATAAGAGAATATTCATCTATTTCAACAGTATTTTTGATTCTTATGAATTATTTGGATTAATATTTTATGATATCATATTTTATATTTAATTTAATGGTTTATTATTAGTTTGATTGTGGATGTGCTATCTTAAAATTATTCACCAATTTACTCCAAATGGTTAGTGTTTATGCTTAATGTTTAGGGAAAGTTATTTAAATTTCATTTTTTAGTTTAAATATGAATTTATATATTGTTTATGTTTATCTCTATTCATATGAGGAATGAATTGGACTGATTAAATGTCATGTGGGTCCTGCTATATCCCCTCAGTGTATCAGTAGGTCTCATGAGATAATCTAGAGTCTTGGCACGAGGTGTTGATAGTATGGTTATTTATGGTCTTGGCATGAGGCCTTGATGATATGGTTATGATGTCCCACATTATGTATTCCCTCATTATGAAACTAGTAATTGATAGTTCATGTGATTTTTTTGACTAGTATAATACCCATGATTATGTTTTATTATGGAATTATTTATTCAGCTTTTATTCGTAACATATTGTCTTCAAGTTTTTTTAAGGCATGTGTTTTTAGTTATTCACCATACCTAATGTTTATGTTTATGATATCTTCCACTATATTTATTACCCTTACTGAGCATTTGATCTCACCCCTTTCTTATATTTTATTTTTCACAGGATGTGAAGAAGTATATTATAAATGAAATATAGGGATAACCTAGGAGATATGGATGTTTTCAAAATAATTTCTATCTTGTATTTTTTTTTCAATTTTTAATGTTGAACTTATGTATGTATCTTGTTTCCACAGCTACTAAAATACCTAGTACTTTAGGATGAATATTCCTTGTTTATATACCAATGTAATAAATTAAGGCACCAGATCTGGGCAACTAGGGTCGGGTCCTTATAGTTGGTATCAGAAGAAGTTTAGTAGAAAAATTGGAAACTAGATTTAGAAAATGTAGATTAGGGAAAAAACCTAAGAAAATCCTAGATTTTTGGTAGGGAATAGATTATATGGATATTTCTAGCAAATACATCCCTGTCTGGATACTACAAGTGGATGTGCTTCTGGCATATATATACCTAGGAGTAAAAACTCTGACAAGGAATTTTGGGCTTGACTTGGGGTATCCTGGTACATGAAAATGGTTCTTACTGCACACCTGGTTTGACACTCCTGGGGGATATTCTTTGGATAATTCATATTTTCTTTACAAGCCATTGTAAAGGATTTAAATGTAAATTTTTCATTAAAGGAACCATGTTTATGATTATGAGATTAGCTATGTATAGGATTTCAATTTATGATAAGTATTTTTCTATATTGAGATTATACATTATGATTCATGGCCTAATCTAGTGTAAGCCATTATTTAGAAATAGAACCTAGTAGAATGAATCGAAACTGCATGAACACACATATACCATGTAGGGATTTCCCTACGATGCAAGATGATGATGTTGGATCTGGTTCTACAACTGGTGCTGAGCAACATATAACTATATTGGGACAATTGAATCAGGTTATGAATAATAACCTTACCTGTATAGAGCATCCAAATCCATAACACGGAGGAGCTATATTAGACATATTTATGCGACAACATCCTCCACCATTTAATGGGAGTACAAACCCATTTTTAGAAGATTTGTGGATAATTTCCTTAGAGATGATATTTATCACTTTGGGAAACAATGAAAGGGAGAAGGTTGTCATGGAAGTGTATCATCTATCGGGAGATATTGATCAATGGTGGTTGTTGATTCAAAACAAAAATGAGGAGGAATATATTTAAAATATAGAATGACGGAATTTTAAAAAAACTTTCCTAAAAAAATATTTCCCCCGTGAACAATGAGTGGATATGGAAAGTAAATTCTTGAATCCGAGGCAGAAGAAGGATGGGAATATTTCCAAGTATAAATAAAACCTTACAAGTCTGGAAAGACATGTCATAGACTATATATGTAATCCAAGGAGAAAGATTTATCGATTATTTTATGGTTTAAAACCATTCCTACAAAGGGAACTGGTCTCCCAGAATTTCTCATTATATAAATATATAGTCTCACGTGCTATCAAGATAGAAAATGAATTATCTAAGTCATAAAAATTCAAAGTAAAGCAAGAGAATAAGATAGATACTTAAAACTATTCAAAATAAAATAAGGAAATGGGGGAATATGGGAAGAGTTGACTTTCCACCCTGTAGTAATTATGGGAAGAAACACCCAGGTACTTTCTTGAAGGGAATGGATGTTTGTTAAAAGTGTGGAAAAAAGTCCACCATTCTCATGATTACAAGGGAAAGAAAGAATCTAGCAATGTTCAATGCTATAATTTTAAATATATGAGACACTATTAACATGAATGTTTTAAGATTCAAGGAAAATTCCCCCAAATAAGGCCAAGGGAAGAAGGAAAAGCTTATGCGGTCACAACCACTGAGGTTGAAGTTCCTAACGATGTGGTGGAAGGTAATTTAATCATTTAGTAAAACTTGGATAATGATTTATTTGATTTTGGATCATATAATTCTTTCATATCTTCCCAGTTTTCAAAGAAAATTAGATATTTTCCATTTTATTTAATAACGGAGTTGTCAGTCAAAACTTCTAAGAGAAGTATCATTGCAACAAAGATGTGCCAGGAAGTCCCCATTATGGCATATAAATGTGCTTTATCTGATGATTTTATTATCATACCCATGATTTAATTTTATATAATTCTTAGTATGGATTGGATTTCAAATTATTATGTGAAAATATATTTAAAGAAGAAAGAAGTTACAATTTTTGAGGACGATGGGGAATCCCTTATCTTTAGGGCAGAAACATCACCATCTGATTGTCATTTAGATCCACCCTCAATAGATCTACTGAATTCTATTCTTATGGAGGTTGAGAAATCAATATCTATGAGTGAGGAAAGAAATTTTCAAATTTAGGATGTACCTTTTTTGTAAGAATATATTGATTTTTTTCTAGAGGATTTACCTGGACGTCCTCCAGAGTGGGAAGTTGAGTTATCTATTGATTTAATTCTTGGTTCAAGACCTATATCAAAGAATACTTATATAATGACCACTATGGAATTAATAGAACTAGAGAAAATACTATAGGGATTGAGTGATGAAATATTTATTCTCCCTAGTGTTTCTCCATGGGGATCCCCTGTTCTTTTCTTTAAGAAGAAATATGGATATATGAGGTTGTGCATTGACTATAGAGAGATAAATGATATAAAAATAAAAAAATGTATCCCCTACCTCACATAGATGATTTATTTGACCAAATTCATGGAGCCCAATATTTTTCAAAGATTTAACTTTGATATGGATATCATCAGTTGCATGTGAGGAAAGAAGATATTCCAAAGACAACATTTCGAACCAGGCATGGACATTATGAGTTTACATTAATGCCTTTTGGACTGACTAATACACCCTCTATTTTTGTGGATCTAATGAATAGTGTTTTTAAAGAATATATTGATGACTTTGTGGTGGTATTTATTGATGATATCTTGGTATAATCCAAAAGAAATGAAGATCATGAAAATCACTTGCGTACTATTCTGAAGACTCTTAAAAGAAATGAATTATATGGAAAGTTTAGAAAGTGTGAATTTTGGATGCAATCAGTTTCCTTTCTTGGCCATATTATCTCTAAGGATGGAATATCTATTGATCCTATGAAGAAAAATTCTATTCAAGAATAGACTACTCCAATGAACATAACTGAGGTATGTAGTTTTATTGTTTTAGTAGGTTATTAATGGCATTTCGTTCAGAATTTTGCCTGTTTAGCCAACCCAATGACCAAGCTTACTTGTAAAGGGGTTAATTTTGTATAGACAAAAGAATGTGAAGAATGTTTCAAATAATTAAAGAGGAGATTAGTGAATGCTTTTATCCTACCTATACTATCATGGAATAATGGGTTTGTGATCTATAATGATGCATAAAAGAAAGGACTTGGCTGTGTCCTTATGAAGAATGATAGAGTTACTGCCTATGCATCAAGACAGTTAAAAATTCATGAAAAAAACTATCATACTCATGATTTTGAGTTTGATGCTGTGATATTTGCTCTAAAAATATGAAGACACTATCTCTATGGTGAAATATGTGAGATATATATGGATCAAAAGAGTCTAAAATATATCTTCTCATAGAAAGAAATCAACATGAGGCAAAGGAGATGGCTTGAACTACTCAAGGATTATGATTATTCCATACACTAACACCCAGGAAAGGAAAATAAGTTATATGATGCATTTAGAAGGAAGGATTATGGAGTTTTAAACAAAATGAGGATTGAAAGAGATCATGTATTCATGGATCTAGTGAGAACGGACATGAGAATTATCAAAGAATGTGAAATATCATTACTTTTTCAATTGGTTTCCCAACCATATTTATTGAAAAGAATTAAAATTTCTCAGTTTTATGATGAGAATATTCAAAAGGAAATTAATTTTGTGAATGATGAGAAGTTGTAAGACTTCATATATAAAGATAGAATTTTGAAATTTTGAAAGAGGCTTTGTGTTCTAGTTGAACCTGATCTAAAAAGGGAGTTATTGGTTGATTCCCATAGTTAGAATTTCTCTATATATCCTGATAGCACTAAGATGTATAGATATTTGAAGGAACATTTATAGTGGGATGACATGAAGAATGAAATTGAAGATTATGTATCAATATGTTTAGTTTGTCAACAAGTTAAGGTCAAACGAGACCATCCTAGAGGATTCATGCAACCTATACCTATTCTTACATGGAAATGGGATGACATCACCATGGATTTTGTCACTGTATTACCCAGAAATACAAGAAAGAATGATGCAATATGGGTAATTGTGGATCGACTTACCAAATATTCACATTTCCTTGCTATAAGAGAGGATTTTCCAGTGGAGTGCCTTGCACGACTCTATATCAATGAAGTTGTGAGAATTCATAGAGAACCTCTCTAAATTTTGTCTAATCATGATCCACAATTTACATTGAAATTCTAGAAAATTATTTAGAAATATTTGGATACTGAGCTTTGTTTGAGTACTACTTACCACTCACAAACTGACGGGCAATTAGAAAAAATGATCCAAACTCTAGAAGACATGTTGATATCATACTCAATTGATTTTCAAGGTATGTGGGATCAGTATTTAACTTTATTGAAGTTTTAATATAATAATAGTTTCCATTATAGCATTCAAATGGCACCATATGAAGCATTGTATGGAAATAGATGTCATACACCAACATGTTGGGATGGAGTTGGTGAAAGAAAGCTTGTGGGTCCAGAGCTTGTGGAGGAAACAATAGCCAAGGTAAAGACTATTCAAACCCATATCAAAGCATCTCAAAGTAGGGGAAAGAGATATGTTGATAATCAAAGGAATTATTTTCTATTTAAAGTAGGAGATCATGTTTTCTTGGAGGTATTTCTATGGAAGGGTATTATAAGATTTGGGGAGAAAGGGAAACTGATCCCTAGGTACATTGGTCCATTTGAAACCCTAGAGAGAATTGGTGATGTTGCATATCGTTTGGAAATGAAACCTAGCCTATATAAAGTACAAAATGTGTTCCCAATATTATTGTTGATAAATTACATTCTAGAACCAACACATGTCCTCACTTCTGAAGGTATAGAATTGAAACCTGACTTATCTTATTGTGAAGAGCCTATCCGGATTCTGGGCACTAAAGAATGGGTGTTGAGGAATCAAACAACTCGACTGGTAAAGATACTTTAAAAAAATTATAAAATTTAAGAGTTAACATGGGATCCTAAGGAGATTATGATGAAGACCTACCCAAATATTTTTATGAGGTAACATTTTATAAATTTCAAGGATGAATTTTTTGTAAGGAGGGGAGAATGTAACACCCCAAGGATTTATAAATAAATTTAATATTGAATGAAAAAAGCACTGAGTCTCTAAAAAACACCATTTTTTATAACCTATATAGTAAAAATAGTTTTTCCACCTCTGTTATTTGTATTTTGAAAAACTGACATGCACGGTTGGGTTCAGTAAGATATTTAGAGTCTGATAAGCCAAACTTAATTTTTGGTGAATAGTAACATACCCTTATGAATAGTAATATGAAATGTAATATGAATAGTAATATGACCCTTATAAATATTAAATCATATTATTATTTTATTGTCTTAAGGTTATAAGATAATGAGATCTTGATTAATTTTCTAGGTGATATAAAACAAATTATATTTTTAAAATTATTATTTTTTGAATAAATTATGATTTTATTTAAAAATCAAATTAATCATATTTAGAAAATTATTTTTAAAAAATGGAGTTCATTTTTGAATTCTAAATGTCAAAAAATGGTTAGGGTGATTTTTTGGTATTTTTTTAAAATACATGAATTTTTGGTGAATAGTGAAATTCGATAATTTACGAAATATGCTAAATAAATGAATTTTTGCATCATGCTTGAGTCATGGATGATGTAAATTACCATTGGTTGAAACTCACATTCACGTATTACTATTTTTTGTTACAATAATCAAAACTATTGATTTTCTTTGAAAAAATAATAAAATAATGGGAAAACCCTCCTATCCTCCACTATAAAACACCCTCACTCCCTCTTCTCTTCACTCCCCTCAAGCCTTGTGCCTTGTTTAAATTCTATTTAAATCTCCCCCCAAGATCCTATATACATCCAAAAACCCTTGGTCTCTTCAAAATACCAAATCCTCTCCCTTATAGAGGCTCTCAAGGAAGATAAATTCAAGAGGTAAATTCCTCTTTTCATTTCTTTTATTTTCTTTAAAGTTCCTTTCTTTCTTTTTCTTTCCTCACCTCCACTCATCCATATGATTTAATAGTTCTATTACCTTACATTTAATATAAATTTATTATGCTAATGGAATATTTCATAATCATATCTCTTTCCCCCTCCTCTTATATTAAAAATGGAAACACCATCCAAGATGTGTTAATTTATCACATTCAAAGATGATGGATTTTCGATTTTTATTAACATCTTCAATTCTGGGCATGAAACCATTTTTGTGGTCAAACCAGATCATAATATTGTAATATCTAAATGTAAATGTATATTTCTCAATTATAATAGGGAGTTTAATTGTAGGTTTTAAAAAGTTTCATTTTTTTCCTTAAGAAAATATATGTTTAACGAAGTTAAACAAGACGAATTCACAAACCCTATTTAGTTTTTAACAAGGAAAATAACTTGATTAAGATATAATAAGATAGATTTGATAAATAAACTTAAGAAAAGTTTACTTAGGGAAATATGCTACCTTAAAGTGTATATAATCTTATTTATATCAGAGTATACAAGTATAAGAAAGTATAAGAAAGTTACACTTCTTAACTTTAACAAAATGCTGAGAAAATAAAACTAGTAAAAAAAAGGACAAGTATAAGAAATATTTTAACCCAAATAGAAGGATATCCAACAACCTTGGATAAAGGTACCTTGATTTATACTTTCAAGAAAGTCTTTCTTACCCACACCAGGGTAAGCCATCAATATGAAGATCAAAACTCATCTTGATATCCCTGCAAGCCCTCGATCTCTAAGATGATCAACACCTATGTATTCCTATCCCTGGAAGGCCTCAATTGATCAGAAACAATTGGAATTGGGCTAGGCAGGTTGAAAAAGATATTCTCATATTGAACAAGTTGTTCATAGAATTCACACCAGGAAGATCGAGCAGATCTTTCGCAGAGTATCACTTCACTCCCGAGATAAATAGATTTCAATGAAAACTCTAGAATTGAGTTCATTAGAATGGTTGGGTATTTATAGGTATGGATTCCAATAGTCAAATTCCTCCTACAATAGTCATATTTTTCCTTAAATTTAGAAGGGACCTGAACATATGGCATTTAAGAAATGTTTAAGTTAAAACAGATTGGACGACATAATTTTATAACTAACTATGAGAAACATTAACATGATTAAGAAAAAATATCATATTTAAGATCCGATAAAATAGAACATTACTGTAAATAAATTAGGTAACTATAAGAAAATAATTTAATCATATTCTTAAGGTAACGAAAAATAGAGTCTAGAAATATTAACAATCATATTTTAAAATAATAGAGAATCATATTCTGATTTTTAAAGAAATCAGAGACTGATTTCAGAGAAATTTGAGTCTTATTTTAGGAGAAATCAGAGTATGATTTTAGGAGAAATCTAAGTATGATTTTATAAGAAATAAGAGGACATTTTTAGAAAAAATTAGAGTCCAATTTCAAGATAAATCAGAGTTTGATTTCACAAGAAATGAGAGTCTGATTTCTAGAGAAATCAGAGTCTTATTTCAGGAGAAATTGGAGTTGGATTTTAGGAGAAATTGGAGTCTAATTTCGAAAGAAATCAGAGTCGGATTTCAAGAGAAATTAGAGTATTATTTCATATGGAATAGAAGTCTAATTTCAGAATAAATCAGAGTCTAATTTTAAGATAAATTGGATTCACAATTCTAGGAAAATAAGATTATAAGGAACTATAAGATTCTGAGTTAGATAAGGATCCAATTTTTTTACTTAAGGAAAGATGGTTAATATTTTTTTAAGAAAACATTATATAAGGCATTGAAAACCATGGGTAAGTTCAAAAACATTTTTAGAGAAAGATAATTTTCCTTAAGAAAATATTTCTTAGAGAAAGATAATTTTCCTTAAGAAAATGTGTTTGTTATTTTCAAAACATAAAGGAAATGGAAAATTTATAATGGAACTTATTTACTCAACAAATATATGTAATACATACTTATTAATGTTCTAAAATCATTTTTTACCCTTGGTATTAAATTATAAAACAAAATGAGTTTGTGGTGATCAAAAAAACCTCCAAATTAATCCAAGTGTTTATCATTAATTTTTTTTCTATTGATTCATCCTATCCCAAAATAAACAAAATATTTATATGATCATTTAACCTTATTAATTATAATTAATAAACCATAAAATAAAATTTTAAATTAAATTTCCATTTTACATGAACTTCCATAATCTTATACAAAGAACTGGTCATGAAAACTAATGAAATGAGCACTCAAAAACTATGATATTGAATCTATTAACCCATAAAAAAAATCATAAATTAACTTAATAAAATTATAATAAATAAAGTACATGTACAATAGATTATTACATAAGTTATTAATAAGTACAATTTCATATTCTAGGACCTTAAGTTCAAGAGCGGAACATATCCAGATATAAGGTAATAGTTTTCTACCCGAACCTCCATTTTCATTTGAGTTACTTTTATTCTCCACTTAACTCAATTAAATTATTATTTATTTATATGTACTCAACATAAATTATGTTTAAATATTCTATATATTTGTTCCATCTATAATCCTACTTTCATTTATGGGGAGTTATATGTTTTTGAAAGGATCTTTCAAAAATTCTTTCAAATACAAGCCTGATTGAAGGGAATTTCTCAAATTCTTACCTATTTTCAAGGGAACTCTATAATATATTTTTGGAAAAAATTATTGTTATAAAATAACTCATTTTATTATGAAAATACTATCTTACTTCACTTATGGTTTTATACAAATATTTTTCTAAAATAACTCTTCTTTTTAAAGTAAAAGAGTATTTATCTAAAGAATTACTCGATGATTTTATAAGAGTATCTTCATCTATTTAAACACTCTTGTTGATTATTATGTATTATTGGGATAAATATTTTATGATATAATATATCATATTAAATTTAATGTTTTATGATTAGTTGACTATGTATGTGCTATCTTAAAAACCATTTACCAATTTACTCTGAATGGTTAGAATTTATGGTTAATGTTCGTGGAAAGTTATTTAAATTTAATATGTTAGTTTCAATATGAATGTACATGTTGTTTATGTTTATAACCATTCATACGAGGAATTAATTTTACTTATTAAGTGTTGGGTGGGGTCCTATATAGCCCCTAGGTTCATCAGTAGGTCTCATGAGACAAACTAGAGTCTTCGAACGAGACTGTGACAGTATGGTTATTTATGGTCTTGGAACTAAGCCTTGATGGTATGGTTATAATAACCTAAATTATGCATTAACTCATTATGAAACTAGTAATTTATAGTTCATGTGGTTATTTGACTAGTATAATACCCATGATTATGTTTTATTATGGAATTATTTATTCATCTCTTATTACTTCCATATTATGTTCAAGTTTTTTAAGTCATGTGTTTTTAGTTATTCAACATGCCTAATGTTTATGTTCATGATATCTTCCTCTATATTGATTACCCTTACTGAGAATTTGATCTCACTCATTTATTATGTTTTATTTTTCCCTGGATGTGAAGAAGTATATTATGGATGAACTGTAGGGATAACCTAGGAGATATGGATGTTTTCAAAGGAATTTATATCATGTATTTATTTTCAAGTTGTAATGTTGAACTTATGTATGTATCTTGTTTCCAAAGATACTAAACTACTCAGTACTTTGAGATGCATATACCTTGTTTATATTTTAATGTAATAAAATAAGGCACCTGCTTCAGGAAACTGGGGTCGGGTCCTTATACTCTTGGGGGATATGCTTAGGATAATTCACATTTTTCTTATATACCATTATAAAGGATTTATGCTTCCAAAGTAAACAAATATATTCTTCTAGGATTTACGATGTATAAATTTATGTTATGTGCTATACCATGATTAAAGTTATAGAAAGTTCATAATTTTATGAGATAATATAGTATATAGAATTGTTTAGAAATGATGACTAGTAGAAGGAATGAGAACTCCACTAATACATGTGATGAAAAGTGAAAGAAGGATCATATCTTTCATGGTCTTAAGCCAAAATTTTGAAGGGAAATAGTCTCCAAGGTATCCTCATCATATAAGGAAATAATATCATTTGTTAAATAGATAAGTAAATAATTATATGAGTCCTATGGATTTGAAGGGAAGTTAGAGAAGAAAAGGATGGAAGAGGAAAATATAGATATAGGAAATAAGGGAATGATGGGTTTTCCTACATGTGATAATTGTGGAAAGAATCACCTTGGAAAATTTTTGAAGGGAATGGAGTTTGTTATAAGTGGGGAGAAAAAGGACACCAATTTCATGATTTCAAGGGTAATAAAAAGGTTTCCATTGTACAATGCTTCAACTATGAGGAGATGAGACACTGTGTGAATCAATGTCCCAGGCATAAGAGAAATATACCCCAAATGATGCTATTGGATAATGATCAAGTTACACTAATACCATAGATGAAGAGTAATAATTAATATGTATATTCACAAATTTTTTCATTTGAATATTTTATCACCAATGTACTGATTATAAGAATTATGAAAAATATATAAGTATTTTACTATAATACTTTTTCATTAAGGATTTGAGACCATATGTTGAATAGTACCTAGAAAAGATATTCCGTAAAAGGTTATTTTTTTTGTAAAACACATGATTGAGGGAAATAAAACCCTTAATATAATTTTTATGTTGAGACAATGATGAATAAATGATTGATTTTGATAAGTACTAACTACCTCAGAACTGATTATTTACTTGTCAACAAGTGGTCTATGCTATCATTGATTGAGTTTACAACACTTTTTTATTTAAGGAATATATCCAATAACATGTATCTTACTTAAGTAATATGGGAGAATTCATGTTTCCAATAAGGTTTTCTGTCTATTCGAGTTATTAACATATTTCAAGAGGATACTTGATGAAGTTATTCACATGTTTGGAATGTGAAAATTTAGAGTTTCTTCATGGATAAGTTCATCTTAGAAATTTAGAGACCTTCTTTCTAAAGTGTTAAATCAATATATTTTGAAAAGTTTAACCATTTATGAATGATTTAAGTTGATCATTGTATGAGGTTTTAGAGGTTAATGTTTACTTCACCACATGATGTAACATGTTCTAAGGGATAAAGTATTGATAGTTCAAGGCGAAATCAAAGGATAAGATTGTGTTTATGAAATAAAAATGTATATTTATACTCTTATAGAGTGGAATAATTCCTCAACTCAAGGAAAAGAGTCTTAAATAAAATTTTGTCCTATTATCATAATATTTTATAACATCAATGATTTTTTATTGTATTTTATAGTTTTTTAGTAATCAACTTGCATCTTAACATGTTCTCTATCACTTTGCATTATAAATTCATAGTTTTATTCTTATTCCATGTCTAGGTTTTTTACTTCCAACTAATGTCACCCCATTCAAAATAATAATTTTTGTGGTTACCACCTCATTTCCCTTAACTTATTTTTAAGAGTATATTTTATTAACCCTGTTTCTGATGTGGGTTTCCCACAAAGAAATTTTCAAGCATCAACCTTTAACTTTTGAAGTGTAATTTCTAATTGTGAGGATGCAATTCTTTTGAGGGGGGAATAATGTAACCCCCCAGTAATTTTTTAAATAATATTAAATAATTTAAAATAATGTGTTTTAATTAATAATAATACTTATAAATAATTATAATTTATATCTTTCAAATTAATTAATGTTCTAAAAAAACAAATACTATTTTACAGTATTATTTTTGTGTAAAATAATATTTTAATATATATATTTGATTATTTTTACAAAATTATTTTTTATCCATAGATTATTTAATTAAATATAATATATATATTGTTGGTCGGAGTGGACACTCAAGAGGGGGGTGAATTGAGTTCCAATTAAAATTTTCTGTTAAAAACAATGTTTGTTAAAATCCCCCTATTTCAAAAACAGATTAAACTGTAGTGAATTTATACAGATTATAAAGGTTCAATTAGTTTCTCAAAGATTGATAAGTTCTCAGTTAACTTAATCTTATGATTAAATTAACTTTTGAAACTAACTTACTGGTTTATAATAAATATAAACACTTGCGAGTTTAACTATCAAATTAGATTTGAAAATAAATTATATTTCAAAGTAATAGAAGCGGAATATGAAATAAATATGTATAGTATGGATATAGTATGTAGCTACAAACACAGATAATTAACCAAGAGGTTCAGTCTCAAGCCGAGACTTAGTCCTCTCAAAAGTTTATATAAAAATGATCTACACCCTGGATCGGGGTTAACAACAGTGAACACACTGTCCAGGTCACAAGACCTCTACCACAGTTCTGCGTGGGAAAACAAACAACAGCTTAGAGCTGTCTAGGTCTCACACGACCTCTACCACTATCCACAGTGGTAAATGAAGTGTAAAAAGGTTTGCTGAGGATTTACAGATCCTCCAGTGAAAGTACAGGAGTCAATGTGTGTGTTTAATATAGAAGATAACACACACTGCTCAAAATGTAAAACAAATGTATCACAAAGCAGAGATGTAGAGTTTAGAAATGGCTCTGGTGATTTCAGTGTAGCTCTGGACTCTTTTGTATTTGGTCAGAATTTATTCTGAGTCCTCTTCTCGTTTTTTTTGAGAAGAAGAGTGTCGTATGCTTCAGGTTCAAAGGCAGTGAGATATAGTCGATGAAGTTCTTCAATGTTATTTTTTATGCACAGAACTCTTCTTGAGTAGGCTTGATTGTGTATGAGGTTCTGTTCTGCTTGGTTCTTCCTCTTCTTTCTTTCCTCTATATTCTTCTTGTGTTATTCTGTCAACTATTTTCTTCAGCAGAGTCTTCTTGTATTTATGTCACGTGCTTCGGAAGACAGAAAAAGTTTCCTTTCCGTAGGTACGAGGTACAGTTTCCTGACATCCGAAAACCTTTATTAATTAATTGACAGAGCATTAAAATATACCTAATATGACTGTTGGTTAGATTAAATAAAGATAAAGATAAATAAATTCAAACAGTTGTTTATGACTATCGATTAGTTCAAGTGATCGGTAGGTCATCAGCATTAGTGAGTAATGATCGGTGACTCAGATAGATCAGCATCGGTGAATCAGACTGATCAGCATCGGTCTGTTATCTGATCGGTGAGTCAGTTTGATCAGCATCAGTGAGTCATTTGATCGGTGGCTCATTTTGATCAGCATTGGTGAGTCATGTGATCAGTGTCTTATCTTGATCAGTATCAGTGAGTCATTTGATCGGTGATTCATTTGCATCGGTGAGTCATTTGCATTCTGATATCGGATCGGTGCGACCGTTGTTCTTTGATATTGGATGAGTGCTTCCGATGTCTGTTGATATTGAATCGGTGCTTCCGATGTCTGTTGATATTGAATCGGTGCTTCCGATGTCTGTTGATATTGGATCGGTGCTTCCGATGTCTGTTGATATTGGATCTGTGCTTCCGATGTCTGTTGATATTGAATCGGTGCTTCCGATGTCTGTTGATATTGGATCGGTGCTTCCGATGGCTGTTAATATTGGATCGGTGCTTCCGATGTCTGTTGATATTGGATCGGTGCTTCCGATGTCTGTTGATATTGGATCGGTGCTTCCGATGTCTGTTGATATTGGATCGGTGCTTTCGATGTCTGTTGAATCCAGAAGACTTCCAAAATACTTTGTAAGTCAATAAGCATAGACAAAAACATGATAACAGATTGTAATTAAGTTTATGAGAAATCAAACCAGATTAAGCATTAATGGTATGTGATGATTTGTGATTATTAAAACATCAATCATAGACATGAAATCAACAATCTTCCAGAGGGCTCAACAATCTCCCCCTTTTTGATAATCACAAATCTTTATCATAAAATAAAAATAATATGATATATCATCAATAAAAACATAATGAGAATTAAACCATAAAGAGAATAAATATAAAGAGATATATAAATCTCCCCCTTAATTTAAATTTCCCATATATAGTATACATATTTCTCCCCCTGAGATATATACATCTTTTCTCCCCCAGATATCTCTTCCATACATCTTTCTTCTCCCATATATCTCTCTTCTCCCATAAATCTTTCTTTTTCTTCTCCCCCTTTGGGATAATCAAAAAGGAGGGAACACATATAAGTGAAAGTAAAAGCAGTCAGCATAGAGTATAGAGAAAAAAAATATTTTAAAAAGTAAAAAATATTACAAGCATCACATTTTTCACCCTATCAAAAACAATACACAACTATTTGTGGGGATACAAAGGGGATTTTGCTTTGTCTTTGGGATCAATAGTGGGTAATTTTGAAGGCTTGGAGGCAGGCTGTACTTGGCGAATCTGAAGTGGTGGTAGGACAACTCGGGCAGGTGTAGGAGCAGGTGCCATAGAGAGTTGTTGTTGAGAAACAGGAGCTGGTTGAGAAGCTTGCTGAGGGACTGGTCTTAACTGAGATAGAGCTTGAGCAATAGATAGCTGATTTGGAGCTACATCAGAGTCACTGAGAGGTTCAGAAGTAGGAAGTACTATTGTAGTGGCCTGTGCATTCAAATAGGGCTTCAAAAGATGAATGAAGCCTTGAATGACTTCTGCCCCATACTTCATAGCTTTTTCAAAATCATCTTTATTCTCCATGAACTGTGCCAAGGAAGGGGTAAAATCTTGCAATTGATGAACTTGAGTTTTGAAGGCCTGAGTGACTGGAGGTAATTTCAGATTCTCTGCCAACACCTTGAAGTTTGCAGCCATCTCTTGTTTTGTATAAATATTGGAAAAGTAATTATCAACTTTGTCTTTGATCTCTTGCAGAGCTTTCTTAGAATCTGCTGAATACACCAATGCCATCTTATGACTGTTATCACAGAGCTCTTTCATCTTCCTCAAAGATTCTAAATCAATAATTTGTCTAACAGCAGCTAACTCATCATGCACAACTTCTCTTAGAGCTTCTAGTTCACGGGTAGTGATCTTGGTTACCTTGGCTGTACTGGATTGGACAACTATGTGAGTTAACTCAGCTTTCAACTTCCTCAGGTCAGACTTGTTGAGATGTTCAATCAAATTTCTCAAAACTTCCATCATACCAGAGATGGTTGATCGGAATACGCTTGATAGAGATACCAAGCTGATGTGAAGATCCTTCATAGTCTGATTCAAAAATGCTATGTGCCTGCCAATAAGTTCACTAGTATTGGCCAGGTCTGGCTTCACAGCATTAGATACTCTTTGTGAGAAGGCTTCCAATGAATTTTCAGAAACTTGTAGAGACACTTGAGTAAGAGCATTAGAAATTTCTTCTCTAATTGTGGCTCTCACAGCGGTTAGCAATTCAATCTTAAACTTATCAAGATCAGCTTGAGAGATTCCAGAACTAGGTAAATTAACATTTGTAGGATCAACAGCAGGAACAGACCTTGCTTCTCTTGGGAGGCTCTTCTTCACAACTGCAGCAGATTCTGGCATTTCTTCTTCTTCTTCAGAATATTCTAAGCCCAACATAGCATAACCAGGGTAGTCATCCCAAACAGCAGCACACAGGGTGTATTTTGGTTTCTCATAGCTTGCTGTTCCACTGATTTTTGGTGAATCAACCTTGCCACTGATATGTATTTCTTGTACTGACTGAGGTGGTTCTATTTGATCTACAGAAAGACCATCCACTGGTCTGTTATCACCATCAACAGCAGCCTCAGTATCATCAGCATGTCCATCATCACTCTTCTCAGAAGCTTCACTGTGATATTCTTCAGTATCAGAATCTTCTTCATCACCAAGAATAGGTTCTGATTCTGGTAGGGCTAAGGGTGGACTAGCAGGTCCAAATTCTATTCTTCTTTTGGGACTAGAAGTGTCAGGATCACTCCTATCATCATGAGATGACATACTTCCTTCCTCAGTCGTAGCTTCCTCTTGCTCTTGGGCTTTGGTGGTCTCATCCTTTCCTTCTTCTTGCTCATCATCATCAGAATAAACTGGTTCCTCATCTGGTTTCAAGCCAGGGTCTCTCAAATCCTTTGGCCTCTTGCCATGAACTATGGTATTGTAGGATTCATACAATTTATCTTCATCTGCAACCCAGCACTTCTTCCATGGATTCCAATTTATTTTCATCCTCTTGCAAATCTCTTTGTTGAGACAGAAGGTATGATCTGTTTCATCAACTTCATCATCTTCATCAACACATTCTAGATTCTTGAGCATGGTAGATATCATCTTTGAATAAAAAAAGGCAGTGGATTTCTTGGACAGTTTTACCATTCCATCTTTGTGCACCATCACATATCTACACAAATTGATCTTCTCATGTGTTTTCAGAAGAAACAACAGGAAAAAATCCTGGTACTTTACAGCAGCAAAATCTCCTCTCCTAGGGCAAAGTTGGTGCTGAATAAACTTGAAAAGAAGTCTGCATTCACCATCTAATTCTGAAGCTGTGATTCTCCGTGACTCTCTGTTTCCAGTCAGAAGCTCTAGAGCTAATTCATACGAGAAGTAATCAGATGTTGGAGGAATATTCCCAGCATAATCCTCATACCGACCTTCATGAGGTACATTCAAGCACTCAGCCCACTGCTTAGATGAGAAGGATATTTTCTTTCCTTTTACCACAGATGACATCCTGGCAGCCTCCACACCATCTAGAGTGATTTTCAGATTCATGTAGAACTCATGTACCAGCTTCGGGTAGTCTATTAGAGAGTTGTCTGAAAACCAGTCTATCCATCCTTGCGATTCAAGAACTTGCAGCAACAGTGACTTACTTGACAAAAGCCACACAGAGCTGACTTCTCTTTCTACAGCAACAATCCGAGTTTCCAGGTTCGGATTTACTGATCGTTGAGAGGTACTACTCGACTCGCCTCAAGCACGCTTTGAAGGTACAGGGCTATCTGGTCCTTTGCTCAGTCTCTTTTGCTTAGTAATTCGAAGATTTTGGGAAGGTAGGAGTTTGAAGGTTCGAAATAGAGGGGAAGAGAGGTTGAAAGGTTCGGCGGGAAATGAAAGGTCAAAGGTTTAGGGAAGATAAATAGCCGTGTATCATTTATTTTATCATTTAGGGTTCCCATAAAAAGTATAAAAGAAATTTACTAATTAATTACAATATATAAAAAATAGAAAAATAGATCGGTATGACAGATCAGTTGCACTGATCGGTTTGACAGATCAGTTTCACATATCGGTTTCACAGATCGGTTTCACAGATCAGTTTCATAGATCAGTTTCACAGATCGGTTTCACAGATCGGTTTCACAGATCAGTTTCACAGATCGGTTTCACAGATCGGTTTTACAGACCAGTTTTACAGATTGGTTTCACAGATCGGTTTCACAGACCAGTTTCACAGATCGGTTTCACAGATCGGTTTCACAGATCAGTTTCACAGATCGGTTTCACAGACCGGTTTCACAGATCGATCATACCCAACTCTTGTTTAATAAATTTCATTCTTTAAGAGCATAAAGGCTTTTTGAAGATATCAGCTAATTGATGTTCAGAACTAATAAATTTTAAAGAAATATCACCTTTTTGATAATGATCTCTTAGAAAGTGATGTTTGACATCAATGTGCTTAGTTCTAGAGTGAGACACAAGGTTCTTGGATATATTGATTGCAATAGTATTGTCACAGTTAATTGAAACATGTTTAAGATCAAATCCATAATCCAATAAAGTGTGTTTCATCCACAGAATTTGTGCACAACAACTACCAGCAGCTATGTATTCTGCCTCGGCAGTAGACAATGCAACTGAGTTCTGTTTCTTACTACACCATGATACTAGGGATTTTCCAAGCAAATGACATGTTCCAGATGTGCTCTTCCTATCTAACTTACATCCAGAAAAGTCAGCATCTGAATAGCTAGTTAGGTTAAATGATTGTCCTTTTGGATAAAACAAACCTAAATTTACAGTATACTTCAGATACTTAAAAATCCTTTTAACAGCCAGTAAGTGTGATTCTTTAGGATTAGATTGAAATCTAGCACACATACATACACTGAACATAATGTCTTGTCAACTAACAGTAAGATAAAGTAAGCTCCCAATCATACCTCTGTAATTGGTTTGATCCACTGGTTTCCCAGCTTCATCTGTATCCAATTTACATGTAGTACTCATAGGTGTATCACTTTCCTTAATACTATCCAATCCAAAACGTTTTAAAAGATCCTTTGTATATTTACTTTGATTTAAAATAATTCCATCTTTAGTTTGAAAAATTTGAAAACCAAGAAAATACTTAAGCTCTCCCATTAAGCTCATTTCAAATTCATTTTGCATAACCTTTGAAAAATCAGTACATAAGGAATTTTTAGAAGATCCAAAAATAATATCATCAACATAGATTTGTACTATTAATACATCTTTTGAAATCCTTTTTATAAAAAGAGTGGGATCAGCTACTCCTTTTGTAAATCCTTTTGAGATAAGAAAGTTTGAAAGCCTTTCATACCAAGCTCTTGGAGCTTGTTTTAAACCATATAAAGCTTTAGAAAGTTTAAAAAAATGATTTGGAAAATGAGGATTTAAAAAACCAGGTGGTTGTTCTACAAAAACATCTTCAACAATAAAACCATTTAGAAAAGCACTTTTGACATCCATTTGATATAGCTTGAAATTCAGATGTGATGCATAGGCAAGTAATATCCTAATAGCCTCTAATCTAGCTACAGGTGCAAAGGTTTCCTCATAGTCAATTCCTTCTTCTTGATTGTAACCTTGTGCAACTAGACTAGCTTTATTTCTAATGATGTTTCCAGATTCATCAACTTTGTTTCTAAACACCCATTTTGTGCCTATGTTCAAAATGTCCTTAGATCTTTCTACTAATTTCCAGACTTTGTTTCTTTCAAATTGATTTAGTTCTTCTTGTATAGACATTACCCAAAATTCATCATTGATAGAATCATTGATATTTTTAGGTTCTAACTGTGAAAGAAAAGCTTGATGTTCAACCTGATTTCTTAGAGAAGCTCTAGTCTGTGTTCCTCTATCTAGATTTCCTACAACAGCATATAAAGGATGGTTCTTTAGAGTCCTAGATGGTCTTGAAAAGATAGGGCTAGAGATTTAAGATTAATCTACAGATTGAGGTTCAATAGAATCAGGTTCTGGAGAATTTCCAGAGTTGGATGTTTTAACTATAGGTCCATTGTCTTTAACATTGAGATTCAAACCAGAGAGATCATCTTCAAGAGAGATTTTAGGTTCATGTGGATCAGTTTCATCAAATTTGATGTGAACAGATTCTTCCACACATTTGGTTCTTTTATTGAAAACTCTATAGGATTTACTAGAGATAGAGTAACCTTGGAAAATTACTTCATCACTCTTGGATGCAAATTTGTCAAGATTGTCTTTAGTATTGAGAATGAAGACTTTGCAGCCAAAAACTTTGAAGTAGTTAACCTTAGGTTTCCTATGGTTCCACAACTCATAAGGGGTCCTCTTAAGAACTGGTCTGATCAAGACTCTATTAATGACATAACAAGCTGTATTTACAGCTTCAGCCCAAAAGTAAATAGGCAGTTCATATTCATTGAGCATGGTTCTAGCTATTTCTTGTAGGGTTCTATTCCTTCTCTCTACTACACCATTTTGTTGGGGTGTCCTAGGGGCAGAGAAATTGTGACTATAGCCATTGTGTGAGCAGTAAGAATCAAACTCATGATTTTCAAACTCACGACCATGATCACTTTTTAGGGTCTTAATCTTGAGTCCACTAAGATTTTCTATAGACTTGGAATATTTAACAAAGTAAGAACAATCTTCACTTTTGTGAGCTAGAAAATATACCCAAGTAAATCTAGAAAAGTCATCTACAAGAACATAGACATAGTGTTTCCCATTCAAACTAGAAACTCTAGAAGGTCCAAATAAATCCATGTGAACCAACTCGAGAGGTTGAGAAGTTGACACTTCTTTATTTGATTTAAAAGAAACTTTATGTTGCTTTCCTTTTTGACAGGGATTACAAACTTTGTCTGCTGGAAATTCAAGTTTGGGTAGGTCTCTAACTAATTTCTTCCTAGAAAGTTTTCTAAGTGAGTGTACATTGCAGTGTCCTAATATTTTGTGCCAAATCCAAGACTCTTTATGAAAAGCATTTAAACAAGGAATATTCTTCTTAGCTAAAGAATCTAAATCAACAGCATAAAAATTTTCATTTCTTAAAGAAGAAAATACTAAAACATTTTTAGAGTTAAAAACATTGCAAGAATATTTTTTAAATTTCACATAAAAACCATCATCACACAACTGATAAATGCTTAACAAGTTATATTTAAGTCCATCGACAAATAAGACTTCAGAAATCAAGATTGAATCAGTGTTACCAATTTGGCCTAAGCCGATGATTTTTCCTTTTGAATTATCACCAAAAGTGAAAAAGCCTCCATCAACTTTTACTAAGCTCTTGAAACATGAAAAGTCTCCTGACATATTTCTTGAACATCCACTGTCTAAGTACCATATCTTCTTGTGACAACTCTTCAAGCAGGTGTCCTACAAAACAGATTTAGATGGAAGATGATTTTGGTACCCAGATCTTCTTGGGTCCAAACATGTTAGCCAATGATACTTTAGGTATCCATATTTGTCTAATGGGTCTCATATAATTTGTAGAATTAACATTCTTTGAAAGATAAACCTTATTAGATCCATAACTATGAATATAACTGGTTGAGGCATATGAAGTTCCAGAATTAACTATCTTCTGTCCAGATTTAGGAATGAATCTAGTTTTGGAAACTTTTCTTTGTCCAGGTTGGTATCCTATACCAGTAGTATATTTAGGTGCAACTTGCTTTCCTAGAATTTGTGTTAGAGTATTCTTGCCATTTGTGAACTTCTCTAAGTCTTTTCTGAGTTGCTCATTAGACAATTTTAGTTCAGTATTCTCTTTAAGCAACTGAGAATTATTTTCTAATTCTATATCCAGATCAGATTTATGCTTAACACTTAAAGCATACTGTTTCTTTAAACCTTTATATTTATCTTTAAGCTCATTACAGGTTTCTTCAAGCATATCACAATATTCAAACAGTTCATACTTAGACATGTTATCACATTCAGAATCATCTCCAGAATAATATGAATTTGAAGCAGGAGTTTCTGATGTTACCTCAGAAGTGTTTGTCATGAAACACATGTTGGCTCGATTCCTTTTAGAGTCTGAAGATTCAGCTTCACTTGTGTTGTCTTCTGAAGCACTCCAAGTAGCCTTCATGGATTTCTTGTACCTGTTATCCTTGTATTCATACTTCTTTCTGTATTTCATCTTTGGACAGTCTGCTTTTATGTGTCCTTTTCTTTTACATTCATAACAGAAAACTTCATCTGATTTATCAGACTTCTTCCAATCCTTTTTCCATTGTCCTTTGTTATCATACTTGCCTTTGTAGTTTGACTTTCTGAAAAACTTCTTCTTCCTATATAATTTCTTAAATCTTCTAGCAATGTGAGCCATCTCAACATCACTGTCAGAATCATTCTCACTTTCCTCACTGCTTGAACTTTCATTGATAGCTTGAGGCTTTTCCTTATCCTTATTCTTTGAGGTTGTAGTCTTGAAGGCAATAGACTTCCTTTTAGGTTCATCATCTTCTTTTTTGTTTACCTTGAGTTCTTCTTCATACATCATCAACTTACCAATTAGTTCCTTGACTGGCAGTTCTCCAATTTCACATGATTCTCTAATAGAGACAGAGGTTCCTCTCCATCTTTCAGGTAGACATCTCAAAATTCTCATGATTTGTTCCTTTTCTGGAACATCCTTTCCTAGAGAAGTCATTGTGTTGACAATTTCATTTAACCTGAGATAAATATCATAAATGGGTTCATCAGGCTTCATCTTAAAATTATCATACTTAATAGTATAGGTATTCAATCTCATCTCCTTAACATTAGTTGTTCCTTCATGAGAAATAGCTAAGGTATCCCAAATTTCATATGCAGTTTTACATGTAGAAATTCTATTAAATTCCTCATCTCCTAGAGCACAGTACAAGGCATTCATAGCTTTACAATTATTATTGTAAGCAGTCTTTGTAGGTTCATCCCAAGTAGATCTATCAGTACTGGGAATTTTGTATTCAGCTTCAATGGCAGTCCAAATATCAAAGCTCATACTTTCTAAATGAATTTTCATTTTTAGCTTCCACTGAGCATAGTTGTTTCTATTAAAGAAAGGTGTCCGGTTAGTAGCAGCACCCTCAAGTCTATTATCCATGATATCACAAAAACGACTTTTAAAGAGATAAAAATTTAGAAATAACAGAAATTTTAAGAACTTTAAAATACAACGAAAATCACCGTTGAAAAACAGAGTACTTTAGAAAATATTTTCCAACCTCTGATACCAAATGTTGGTCGGAGTGGATACTCAAGAGGGGGGTGAATTGAGTTCCAATTAAAATTTTCTGTTAAAAACAATGTTTGTTAAAATCCCCCTATTTCAAAAACAGATTAAACTGTAGTGAATTTATATAGATTATAAAGGTTCAATTAGTTTCTCAAAGATTGATTATTTCTCAGTTAATTTAAATCTTATGATTAAATTAACTTTTGAAACTAACTTACTGGTTTATAATAAATATAAACACTTGCGAGTTTAACTATCAAAGTAGCTTTGAAAATAAATTACATTTCAAAGTAATAACAGTGGAATATGAAATAAATATGTATAGTATGGATATAGTATGTAGCTACAAACACAGAGAATTAACCAAGAGGTTCAGTCTCAAGCCGAGACTTAGTCCTCTAAAAATTTTATATAAAAATGATCCACACCCTGGATCGGGGTTAACAACAGTGAACACACTGTCCAGGTCACAAGACCTCTACCAAAGTTCTGCGTGGGAAAACAAACAACAGCTTAGAGCTATCCAGGTCTCACACGACCTCTACCACTATCCACAGTGGGAAATGAAGTGTAAAAAGGTTTGCTGAGGATTTACAGATCCTCCAGTGAAAGTACAGGAGTCAGTGTGTGTGTTTAATATAGCAGATAACACACACTGCTCAAATTGTAAAACACATGTATCATAGAGTAGAGATGTAGAGTTTAGAAATGGCTCTGGTGATTTCAGTGTAGCTATGGACTCTTTTGTATTTGGTCAGAATTTATTCTGAGTCCTCTTCTCATTTTGTTTGAGAAGAAGAGTGTCGTATGCTTCAGGTTCAAAGGCAGTGAGATGTAGTCGATAAAGTTCTTCAATGTTCTTTTGTATGCACAGAACTCTTCTTGAGTAGGCTTGATTGTGTATGAGGTTTTGTTCTTCTTGGTTCTTCCTCTTCTTTCTTTCCTCTATATTCTTCTTGTGTTCTTCTGTCAACTATTTTCTTCAGCAGAGTCTTCTTGTATTTATGTCACGTGCTTCGGAAGACAGAAAAAGTTTCCTTTCCGCAGGTACGAGGTACGGTTTCCTGACATCCGACAACCTTTATTAATTAATTGACAGAGCATTAAAATATACCTAATATGACCGTTGGTTAGATTAAATAAAGATAAAGATAAATAAATTCAAACAGTTGTTTATGACTATCGATTAGTTCAAGTGATCGGTAGGTCATCAGCATTAGTGAGTAATGATCGGTGACTCAGATAGATCAGCATCGGTGAATCGGACTGATCAGCATCGGTCTATCATCTGATCGGTGAGTCAGTTTGATCATCATCAGTGAGTCATTTGATCGGTGGCTCATTTTGATCAGCATCGGTGAGTCATGCGATCGGTGTCTTATCTTGATCAACATCGGTGAGTCATTTGATCAGTGAGTCATTTGCATCGGTGAGTCATTTGCATTCTGATATCGGATCGGTGCGACCGTTGTCCTTTGACATTGGATCGGTGCTTCCGATGTCTGTTGATATTGAATCGGTGCTTCCGATGTCTGTTGATATTGAATCGGTGCTTCCGATGTCTGTTGATATTGGATCGGTGCTTCCGATGTCTGTTGACATTGGATCGGTGCTTCCGATGTCTGTTGACATTGAATCGGTGCTTCCGATGTCTGTTGATATTGGATCGGTGCTTCCGATGTCTGTTGATATTGGATCGGTGATTCCGATGTCTGTTGATATTGGATCGGTGCTTCCGATGTCTGTTGATATTGGATCGGTGCTTCCGATGTCTGTTGATATTGGATCGGTGCTTCCGATGTCTGTTGAATCCAGAAGACTTCCAAAATACTTTGTAAGTCAATAATCATAGACAAAAACATGATAACAGATTGTAATTAAGTTTATGAGAAATCAAACCAGATTAAGCATTAATGGTATGTGATGATTTGTGATTATTAAAACATCAATCATAGACATGAAATCAACAATCTTCCAGAGGGCTCAATATATATTAACTATTATAATTATTTTGATAAATATGAAATTATGTTACAAATATATTCACTATTAATATGGAATCCCAATATTTTATGGTATATTTCTTCATAAATAATTTCAATTCATTAGATATCTTATATACACATAATACCGAGTCTCTATGAAACAAGCCTTTTTTATAGTTACAACCTAGCCATGAAACACAATTTTTCTACTTTTGTGATTTGAATTTGGAAAAACAGACATACACCATTATGATCAATGATTTTTTTAGAGTCTAATAGGATCAACTTAATTTTTTGATGAATAGTAACTTGACCTTTATGAAAAGTAATGAACCCTTATGAATAGTAATGTGACCCTTATGAATAGTAACCCTACCCTTATGAATAGTAACCTCACCCATGAAAGTATAAATAAAATTTAAGCACCTTATAAATGAGAGTGAATGTTTTAAAAATAAATAATTAAGTGTTGGTATTTTTGCGAGTAATAAATATTTATTTGCAATTTTAAATTAATAAAATTTATTTAAAATAAAATTAATTTTCATAAAATGTATTCCTAAATAAATATTTTTTTACTATGATCTTAGTATAATTTTATGAGACCTCATTTAAGTTTTGAAAGTATTATAAAATCAATTTTAAAATTAAAATCTGTATTTTTCAAGTAAATAATGATTTTATTTGAAAATTAAATTTCAAATATTTAGAAAATAATTTTGTAAAATGGAGTCCATTTTTTAATTTTATACATTGAGAAATTGTTAGGGTGAATTTTTGGTATTTTTCTTATATACTTGAATTTTTGGTGAATAGTGAAATTCGATAATTTACGAAATATGCTAAATAAATGAATTTCTGCATCATTCTTGAGTCATTACTAATGTAAATGGAATATTTTAGAACTCAAATTCACTTATTACTATTTTTAATCATAAAAATCAATAATATTCATAGTATTGATCCAAAATAATAAAATAATGATTAAAATAATGAAAAACCCCTCCTCTCCTCCACTATAAAAACCACCCCTCACTCCCTCTTCTCTTCACTCCTCTAAGACTTAAAGATTATCAAATTTCTTCCAAAATACTCTTTACCAGTTCCTTCCCACCTCCATGATCCCTTTTTCTTCCCAAAATACCAAAACCCCTTCTCTTAAGGAAGTTCTCAAGGAGGATATTTCAAGAGGTAAACCCTCTCCCTTTTTCTTTTAATTTCATTTTCAAATTGTTTTATATTCTTATATTATCCTCAATTACTTTGTAAAAATGATCATTATAACTCTATTATCATATATATACTGGAATTATATCATGTTAATGGAAGAAACATCATCAATATCCTTACTTCCTCTCTCTTTTATTTAAAAAACAAAATCATCATCTGGGAGGTGCCAATTTACAACCTTCATGGATGATGGACATTTGTTATTAATTTTATCCTTCAAGGATGGTCATGAAACTATTTTATGGTTATAAAAGATTCTAAATATGTATTATATTTTATTTAATGATTCTAGAACCATCATTTGTACATGATACTAAATAATATAACAAAACTAGTTCGTTGTGATCAAAAAACTGCTGTAAAAAACTAAACGATTATCACTAAATAACTTATGTAATGATTCATCCTAATGAAATGTAACCAAATTATATACATAAAAATTTAAAATTATTTATTTTCATTAATAATATATAAATTCAATCTTATATAATTATATCCATTCCACATGAACTTCCATACTTATAATCAAGCGAACCAATCATGAATATCAAGAAACGAACACCCTAGAATGACAGAATTCAATATTATAACTTATAAAAAGGACATAAATGAACTTAATAAAATTATAATAAATTATATACATGTATAATAGGTTATTAATTAAATTATTAATAGGTATAATTTTATATTCTATTACCTTAAGGTCAAATGTAGAACACATTTTGACATAAGGTAAGAGTTTTCTCATCTCACTTCCATTTTTGCGAGATATTACTTATTCACCAATATTTATTATATACCATGTGTGTATACATCCAATTTATGTATAATATCATTAATATATTTAATTTAATTTAATTAAATTCATCATTTTATGATTATTAATTTTGGGGCATATGATTTGATTGATTATAAAGTGGTAAGGGGTTCCACCCAAACCTTCATTTTTTCCTTTGGGTTATTCCTTCACTATCCATACCCAAATGTAGTTATTATTTATTTTTGTGTAAATATTATATATTCTATATGTATGTTCCAAAATAATATATTCATATCATTTAATTTTTCTTTTATGGGTATTATATGTTTTAAAATAGTTCCCTTCTTAATTCTTCCCAATAAACAAGCCCGATTGAAGGGAACTTCTCAAATTCTTACCCATTTTCAAGTGCACTATATAATATGTTCTAAGAAATCGTTATTTTTTTAAAATAAAAAATTTTATCATGAAAAAATATCATTGTTCATTTCTGGTTTTATGAAAACAAACATTCTATTCGCTTTAAAATCTCTTTAATATTTTCCTTAAACTGCACTAAAATGTTTTATTCTAACACTTCATTAAAAACTATTTTTATATGATTTCACTTCAATGGGAAAAAATTTATGCCTAAAATATAATTTTAATTTATTTACCTTTTCTTTTATAGTATAAATATGTTTAAAATCTGATTTTATGAGAAATAAAAATGGTTTTCCAAAATAACTCTTCTTTCCAAAATAGAAGGGGTTTTCTCGTCTCACTTTTAATTCTATGATATTTACGACTTGGTCACAAATTATTCATTTCATGTGGTGTATGTAATTATCTTTGATATATCAAATCATTAGTATTATTATTCTTATGATATTTTATTTTATTAATAATTAAATGTTTCAAAGTGGTATGAGACACTTTGGAATGTTTAATGATCATTTTCCTCAAGAGTTTATCAATGATTTAATTAGAGTATTTTTGTCTATGATTTTGATTCGGATATTTCAAAGTGGTATGAGGCACTTTGATATAAAGATATATTTTATTAGACATATGAGTAATGCATTGTACTTTTCAAGTGATGGGTGGGGCCTTCTATAGCCCCTTAATGCATCGATAGGTCTCATGAGATAAAACAGAATTGGGTTTTGGCCAAGGCCTTACCCTAGTATTTTCAGAAGTCTTAGAAGAGGAATAGATGAAAAGTTTATGATGTCTATAATATAAATTCCCTATTTATGATATTATTAATAGAAAAATCATGTAATTATTCAACTATTATAATATCCATGTTGAAGTTTCATGTGATAATTTATATGACATTATTCATTCAGTTTTTATTCCAGCTGTATTATGCACAAGATTATATTTTAATGGAATGATTTATTCACTTTGCCTTATTATTTATGATATATTATGTTATATCACTTACACTTACTAAGCATTTTAACTCACCCCTTTCTTATGTTTCCTTTACCTAGAGTATGAAGAAGAAAACTTTGAGTAATCTTTTAAGGATGAAATTTATTTCATATTTTCTCATGTTTTATTTTATTTTTCCAATGTATTTTGGGTATCATGACTATAATCTAGTTTTAAAATAATTTTAAACTGATTGGTCCTTTGGGATTTGATTCCTTGTAATTATACCAATGTATTAAAATAATGCACTGGCTCCATATTACTGGGGTCAGGGCGTTACATTTTCATTTCTCAAATATTCATTTCTATTTATTTTATTTCATAAATAAAAAATATAAAAAAAGTGAATTCGTAGTAGTGAGTGATTGACCATGAAATCTTCTCAAGATAATTAACTAGGTAAACCCTATGCCATAATTAGTTATAAATATTTTTGAGTGTGTGCATGAAAAATTATTATGGATGAACTGACCAATATCAGGTGCAAGAAAATGTTTACAATGGTCTTGATGATAAGTTTCCAAGGATAAGTGATGTAGTAGAAAAATTGGAGAGAAAAATAGAGTGGATATCTGAATATGTACATTCATTTCAAGATAAATCCAAACCTAAACTTGAACTAGAACCAGAACGAGTGGTGGAAGAAATTTCACCGATCATTTTTTATGTTAAAGAACCTAAGTTGGGTGAGAAGAAGCTACTAAAATAATTAATTACATCATCCCGTACTCAAAAATTACAAGAGGAGGTCCCTGAAGTACACATTACAACTGACACAAGTATGGGAGATCAACATTTTTTGGAATAATCCTATAATTTATTTGTTGAATATAACCTAAAACTTGATTTTCCCATCATTGAAAATAAAAAGTCAGCACCTCTATACCTCTCTCTTTCTTTGGAATATGAAAATGACGAAGATACACCTTATGAGATTTAGTTTCCAATATTACTACCAAAATATACCAATTTTCAAGATGACATAATTTATAAGGAATATTTCTTTATTTATTCTTCATGTTTTAATATAATTTAAGTTGAATTGTTTTCTAACTTCTCTTTTTCTAAAATTTCTGATACAACACAAATGGAGAAGACCTTGGATGTTAAAGAAGTGACTACACAAGTTGTGGTGTCCAGATAAGAATACTTTAAGGAGCATGTGGTGGTGATACTACCTCATCTACAAAAACTTTCATACCATATAGAGGAGGGCACTACAAAAGTCAACCAGGATCACCCCTATCTTCTTTTCCGTCCCACTTTGGAACTCAAATTTTCTATTTTATCTCTCTTAGGGGTTGGTAACTTTCTTATATTATTTTGGGTTCTTTGTTATTTGTGTTTACTCATGGATACTAGAAAAATTCACATGTGGTGGTTCATCTCAAATAAACCACATCCACCAACTGATTGGTGATAATCCACTACAACTGCCTGACTAGGGGCAGTAAAAACCTAAGGGGTTAAACTAAGAATTATCCATTTTATATCCCCTTTATATTTATTTTTATTTATTTTTCTTATGTCTTATCATTTATTTCTTATAGTTTTAAATTGATAGCAGTTAGAATCTTAACTCAAGGCTGCCACTGAAAAATAAACCAAGTTATGTCTTTCCTCTTTATTTTATTTTCTTCCCAATTTAAATTTCGAGTGAAAATATTTCTTTATATAATTTGATCTAAAAATAAGGTAGTAAATAGAATAAGTTTGGTGTAAGAATTTTAACCAATTTTTAGAAATTTTTTGTGTACTTAATTTTATTTTTCGTGTCTTTTTCTGAATTTTTCATGTTTTCTTTATCAATTTTTGGTGTGTTTTTAGGATTCTTGAGCTAAATAGAATACTTTGGAAAATTTACACCATCTTTCTATTTTTGTAAAATTGATTGATTTTAATATTTTTGGATTTGAATAATTGATAAATGGATTTTGTTTCTTGATTTATGATCTTTTGATTTGATGAAGTTTATTGATTGTGAAACTCATGTGCACTAGTACTATCCAAATTTAATATCTTTCCCAATCTGAGAGCTTTTGAAATATGTTTGAAGAATTATTTCATCTATATTTTTCTTTAGATTATTGAGACATGTTGTGTGATCCATAAATTTCTATTTTTCTCTTTTTCAAATCTGTTAGAGTTCATAGAATGTGTCAAGTATGATTGAGGAACCACTTTTAAATCCCTTTTTGCATTCAACTCTTATTTTGGACTAAATTTTCATCTGACCTTATTTAATCCCCCAATATCCATGAAATAACTTATTCGGTAGACACATTAAAATCCATTTATCCCTTTAAAACTTTCTATATTAGTTAAATGAAAGATTATTATTGAATTCAAGTGTAGGGAGGGGGGGGGAGATGAGTAGTATTGTGCTTTCCTGAAGAATTTTCTTGAGTTGAATTGAAAGTGATACCATATTTATTGCTACTTTGGTGGAATAAATTTTTATATGGGAATATGTATGGGTAGTCCAAAATATCATTACACATATGGGTTAGGTGTATTAATTTTTGAATATTAATAGTTGCCTCTCTTTTCCTAAAAAACATGATTCTGAAGAGAAATACAAATCTAAATTCAAGATGAAATAATGAAAATAATTTGGTAAAATAGGAATGAAATTTATCATTGATATTGAAATTCCAATTTTTAACTTCCCAAATAAATAGGTGTTTGGAGGTGATTTATTTTCAAGCTGATTGAGGAGAATACCATTCTTGAGCAAAACTATTTTAATACATTTACTTGACTTTAGAGCCTAACCCTCCTCATTTTGCCTCTAATATTTTTACATTTAAAACCTTCCAACACTCAGACTCAAAACAACCAATGGAAAATACCTCATGATTGACACATTTTTGAATCTTTTAAGTGGAGATACTAAGAGAATATCAAGCCTATGAAAATCACACATGTTCTTAGGAATTAGAAAAACTCCACATTAAATATCTTTGAGTGAAGAGAGAAATATTTTTCTAGGGTGGTAGGTATGAAATCCATACGAGGATAAATATAAAATTTAATGGATTTCGTTTTATTTTTGGGGAGTTATGGAATTTTTTATCCCTGTATGAGGCATGATATTTTATTTGATATGATAATTGTGTTGTGTTGTTATTTATACTTTAGGAAGTTTGTTTTGACCATGGTATTAGATAATTGTCCAGGAGTTCAATATTAAAGTGTGGGGGAATTTATAGAGAAATTTTTTTCAATTATTTTATTATGAATTTCAATTTTTTAATCCCAAAAATGTGTTATTTTAAGGTAAATTGTCATATTTTATGTTTCTGAATCATTTTTCAGCTTCATTACTAAAATTAAATATTTTGGATTTTAATAGTTTTAATTTATTTCAATGTTTCAGCCATAAATTTTTTTGAACTGATCAAAATTTAAAAATGATTCTTTTATTGATTCCTATTTTCTTTAGGCTTAATTTTTTCCTTATTTACCTAAATATTAATCTACCATTTAGAGGTCCAAAACTAGATAACAAGTCCAACCTTGAAAACTGTGCACAAATTTGGATAATTTTATTGTTGGGACCATAAACCATAAATTACAAAACAAATGGAGCTTAAATTTAAAATCTAGTAAGTGAAAATAAGAAGTAACAACTTTCATTAAGGGGTATTGTCACATACATAACTTATTTTAAAGTTATTTTTAATTTATTTTCCATTCATGATTTGTTTTGGGGGTTTCCAAAGGTTTTATGGAGAATATGTGAGTTTTCAAGAATTGGGTCAAACCGTGAGCCCAATTCCAGATTTAAAAATAAATTTTATTTCTTTTATAACTTTTTCATTTTGTAATATTTTTCACTCATTCCAACTCCTAAATTTCATCCCCTGATATATTAACACCTCCATTAAAATTTGGAGCCTTTGGAAATCCATAACCAAGGTTTATGTTGGTTTTTATTTAAGGGATTGGGCCTGCCCGAAAGCCCAATTCCAGTTTTAAAAATAAAATTTGATTAATTAATAACTTATTCATTTTTAAGTCTTTTTCGGTGATTCAAAGCCTCAAATGCGCCCCTTGAACCCAGCCGCGCGACCAAGATTTCTCTACCCTCTTTGGAGCTCTTCTTCATCGCGATTTAGTACTGAACATATTAGGGTTTCTAAAATCGAGCAGATTTGGAGAGGTAAATTGATCCTTTCATAACTCCTTCATTTTGCATCCTTTTTCCCCCATTTCAGTCCCCACATGACCTAATATGAATCCTTCTAACCTAAATGCCAGTTTTGGGTACTTGGTGATTCATTATTTGGTGGATTGGGGCCGATTCCTTCAAGATATTTCAAGTAAGGGAATTCCTTCTTGGTTCCTTCCATTCTCTTTTAGTTTTATTCCCTTTTTCTTAAAGTTCCTCATGTCCAGAAGTTGGGGTTCGATCCTAATGTCTGATTTTGTGTCTTTTGGGTAAATTATTGTGGTTTAGGTCAGGATTTATATTCCTTTTGGTGCAACGGTGGTGCGCTTAAGGTTTCGCACCAAGTTTTGAGGGTTTCGACTCAAAAGGGTAGGTGATTCCATGTGTAGCCATTTTATGATGAGTTAGCTTGCATGGATAATTAATTTAGAATGTTTATAATCTGTTTTATGTGCTGTTAAAACAGTTTTGATGGATTTGGTTGAACATTTAATTTTTAGTTGCATTATAGCTTGAAATTGGGCACTTTTCATGTGTGACTCTTGGGGTAATGTTTGGGTTTAGTTTATAACATATGAAAGTGATTTATTAGTCTTGAAAGGGGATGCCAATTCTGGTTTGTTAATTCCTTATTTTCATGTTGGCCTTGAAATTAGGTTTTTTTTAATGAGTTTAAGGAGTAAAAACATGTCGTACTTCTTGAAAGTGATTTATGAAAACGTGTGTTTTTCATGTGTATCTTTGTGGTATTATTTGATGTATTTTTATAAGATTTGGGGGAGGTTTAATAATTGTTTTAGGGATGAACAATTCTGTTTTGGATTGGTATTGGTATGATTTTGCTTTTAAAAGAGGGTTTTGAAATGGGTTTAGTGTGCAAACAATGGTTATACCTCTTGGGTTTGTTTTATAAAAATTGCCAATGTTTTATTTGGTTAACCAAAGTTGGGAAAGGGTGTATATGTACTGTTTGGGTGAGTGTGTTCACCTAATGTGGGTTTTTGAATGGTAAAGTGGTGATTTGAGATGTTAAACATTTTTATAATTTTTTTTTATAAATTGTCGAAATGTTTTACTAAATTGTGTTTTGTGTGCGAAACACGGGTGTGGGATATTTCATGTGATTTTATTTATAAAATGAATTGTGAAGGTGAGAAGGGTATTGTGTGACATGTGTGTGGGCTGTTATGTGAGTTGAATATCTTGTAATGGTTTTATAAAATTGGTTAATGGATTTGTGGAAGTGTTAAAGAAATTTGAAAAGTGTTGTAGGCAATTTGGAGTGAGTTTGATTTCAAAATGCATTTGAATGAAAAGTGGAAATTTTGACTTGCGTGATGTACATGGGGCTGTTTGGTTAATTTGTGATGTGGAAGTGATATTTTCATGTGAAAACCATACTTCTTGGATTGCTGAACTTGTTTGAGCACAAAGGAAAAAACCCGGGTATCTAGGTGGGTGGACATGTACTAGTATGCTAGTGAATCCGTGGGGTTTGGCCTCAGTTTCACTTAGAAAGATTGACGCTTACAACTCTAACTAAACTATGATGATGATGATTGGGGACCACTAGGTTATGGGTATGTTCCCTACTAGTGGCTCGTGCACGAGAATGGATATTTGTGATGGTTACTCTCACCGAGATACGAGGTACCTGGGACCCACAGCTAGCTAGTGCCTAGGGGTTATTTCCCATTTCTTGTGCTCACTGGATACTTTGTTCTTACCGTCGGTATACGGTATGAGAGGCTGGAAAATTCAGTAGATATGGTATTTATTTTAAATGTTTTTATTCTTTAAATTAGCCCACCTGAAAACTGTTTTTATTTAATGTTGCATCTTTTAGAAATTTTAACTAGCATCTCATGTCTTTGAAAACTTGCATGCTTTTCGCCATTAAATGTTTATCACATGGAATCTATTAGTGGTGGTATCCTACTGAGCTTTCGCTCACACCCTACTTACACCTTTGGGTGTAAGTAGATTTGCTTCTTTTATGTCACAGGTTTGGGTACAAGATTTATGCCATTGATTCAGGTTTTTAGTTGTCCATTGGGATACAATGTCGTGGAGATAGCTTGAGGGTGGTGCCTCTTTCCTTGTGGAGGTTCTTGGGCTGTCTTTATTTTGTTATGTACCATTGTAATATTCTTTAAACATAGTTTTAACTTATGTATTTCAGTTCTGAAATTTTGTAAAAGACGGTTTTAGTAAAAAAAATCCAGATTTGTTCTATTGAGTTTGTTTGTTGTTTAATGTTTATAAAATCGGGTAAATCGTTCCCAATCATCATGATATGATACCCGGGCACTTGTGCCAGCCCGTGGGGATCGGGAACGCCCTTCGGGCCTTGTCACGGGCTGGGTTTGGTGTCGATTTTGGCGGCGACCAGATTTGGTTCGTGACAAAATGGTATCAAAGGAGGTTCACTCCATTTGAGTCATGTTATATGGGAAATAGTCAGGATAGTCTAGAGTTATGATTGTTGGGACATGGAATTCTGGTTATGGGTAGTGTGCTTGATCACCACACCTCATTTCAGGATTCAAGTCGCCAGGGGAGGTTGGGATTTGTCTATGTCTTTGGGTTTTCTTGGTTTGATGATGATTAGGGGAAATGAAAAGAGAGTTGGGTTAATGGTCTCAATGAGCTCGCAGGGTCTGGCAAGCCATGTGGAGCCGGGGATATTACCTCGAAAACTCTCTGTGACAGTGAAGTGATTGGAATATGGCCGCCAACCATATGTCCAAGTCACCAACTGAAACTAGTTTCCTCTCGCATTGTCTGGTTTTCATTAGTTTTGAAATCTTGGCATTTTGGTTTTAAGGTGACTTGGTTTTAAGAAGCGTAAAGTTTTTATGAAATGATTTTCAAATAAAGAGGGAATGGTTGGGTTTATGAAATGGTAGAACTGAATTTTCAGAATTGTTTTGAAATATAAAATGGTGTGCTTACACCTCTTTGAAAGCAGGAACTATATTGAAGTTGGTTTTGAAAAGTGTTTCCAATAGAGTTTTCTAAACAATCAGAGTGTGTTTTAATGGGATGAGATGTTTTGAAATTGATGTGAATATCTTGAAAGTGAGTTATTTTCTAAATGGTTGTGACTTTCTGAAATTTTTTTTAAGATGTGATTTGGGATTTTGATCTCGTGGTTAGCGGTTTTGAGAAAAAAGGATGTGTTGGTTGACCGTTTTGGTTTTGAAAAGTGGAACAAATTTTTGTTTTAACCTTTGGTATTCTCGTGAGCAACCACATGCATGGGGTTATATGGGAAGATGGATGGTTGATGACATGACTCAATGAGTGTCGAGATGGATATGAGGAGGGTGCCCGGTGTGGCACTGAAACATGCATGTGTAAGGCCCATGGGGTACCATTGGTGGATGCGCTAACCGCTGAACCATTTGTTTTCAAAGAAATGTTTTTAAAGAGAAATATGAAGACTTGATGAATTTTTTAGAATGGTTTATATTATGTATTTTTGGAAAATGTTGATGTTGTGGGATGTTTTGAGTCCAAGAACCCCTCCTGTTTGAACTGTGTTTTGGGTTTGGGTTTGGTCAGTAAGTTGTGTTATAGGGACAGTTAGTGGTCTCTTTTGAAAAATGTTTTGGGACGCATTTATGATGGTTCCCTTAATGTGTTTAGATCTGGTTTGTGGTATATCTTGACTAATAGACCATCTTGGTTGGGTCCTTGGGTTTAATCGTTGGATAAGGTACACCCCCATTAATGGTTAGTGCACAACTGAAGTGCAACCCGGATTGTTTCGCCGTTTGAAGACCCTCCAGTTGATCAATATAAGGAATATTTTTTTTCTTGAGATTTTTAGATTGAGTCTACACCCATTCCTTTCTTTGATTTTTTTAGATCCTCTTGTAATGGGAGAGTGCTTGTGGATGGGTGAAAGAGACCATAGTTTCTTATGTTTCCTAATTCGTCGAAGGTGGATGTGGTCTAGGGTTGTTATTTTGGATGAGTGTCTTGATGGTGTCTAAGAGGGCCTTTGGGGTTCTTCAAAGTTTCTTTGAAGCATGAGTTCATGTTAAACCACCAATTTGAGAAATATGGTCACGATAGGATATTATGACCACTTTCTAGAATTGTGTGTTGTTTGGGGATGTTGTATAAGGTCCCTCTCCATGCATTGTTTACATCAGTAACAATGGCCATGTTCGGTGATGCCTTATGATGTCATGTGCTCGATTGACCATATAGGTGAATGTTGTGAAATCCTCTGAGAGTCCCTGTTGTGTTGGGTGAATGTATCACTTGGAAAAAAACATTAAAATCATCTATTTTATAGGAATGTGAGTGTAGGTGTTCTTTAATTCTATTATTTATCACCTGTAGAAACTAGTTGTGATGTGTGTGTATCTTCTTAGCCCTTGTTTCAATGAAATATCGGGATAAGGTAAAGTGAGTTTGGAAGGTGTTATGTCTAGAAAACTTATTTGGGACTGCAGTGTAGTTTTTGGTGGCACCGAAAAGAAGAATTCTCATTCAGTGGGTTTCCAAACATTAACTACGAGGCCGAAGATGCTTCAATCATTTGAGCTCCAGCCATAGGTCTCGGAGAGAAGCTGGCTCGTAGTCAGGGGAAATCCTAGGGCCATTTAAACCCTTGTACAAAGTCCTATCCTTAGTATGAAAGATGGGAATAGTTCAAACCTCTGGTTTCATCATGGTTGAGCACATAGTTTGTGCACGTTTAGTAGTGGCCGTGTGCTAGGAAGCCATGTAGAAATAATTATATTCATAGTTAGTGCACAGTTTCCCAAACCATGCAGACTAATCGTGCGCCCTTCCTAAATCTTTAATTTCTTTTTGGGTCTTTCTGTGTCGGCCCATGCTGGTCGGTTAAGATGGTCAGTTCTTATGGTGGGGAGACCCACTATGATTCTCATGAATGTTCCTTCATAAACATTTAATGGAAGTATATCCCTTGTAATAGAGAGTATGTTTGGTCCTCCCACTATTAGTGTCTTGGTTCTGTCTCGGGAAAACAATTTAAGTTGTCTCTTATGGTGGGGAGCCCATTTGTGTCTCTTCATACGAGTAACTCATATTTTTTTTCCTTGGACTTGTCTGGGAAGTAGGTATTATCATTTGAAGATATATAACTACCTACATATTCATTGGGTAAACATTGATATTGGAGAGTTTCCAATGATTTATTTATAGTAGGGAAGTGTAACCTTGTTCAATGTTGTTGTTGTTTTTTGGGTAAATTGATTGAGTATTGTTCAGATTGTGTTTGAGGAGTTTTCATTTGGGATAAAGCCTGAATGTACTTGATTGTTTCAGGAAAGTGGTGTAAGTTTGGTTTGTGAGAGTATTCCTTCCATCATTGATCACTGGAGGTGTTTTGACCTTTGGGGGTGAAACCTGGCAAGGGTGTACCTATTGGTTTCTCAGTTGGGTTTGGTTGTTGCTTTGACCTTGCTATGACTTTCCGGGGCGGAAAGTTTTCAAGGTGGGGAGAATTGTCACATACATAACTTATTTTAAAGTTATTTTTAATTTATTTTCCATTCATGATTTGTTTTGGGGGTTTCCAAAGGTTTTATGGAGAATATGTGAGTTTTCAAGAATTGGGCCAAACCGTGAGCCCAATTCCAGATTTAAAAATAAATTTTATTTCTTTTATAACTTTTTCATTTTGTAATATTTTTCACTCATTCCAACTCCTAAATTTCATCCCCTGATATATTAACACCTCCATTAAAATTTGGAGCCTTTGGAAATCCATAACCAAGGTTTATGTTGGTTTTTATTTAAGGGATTGGGCCTGCCCGAAAGCCCAATTCCAGTTTTAAAAATAAAATTTGATTAATTAATAACTTATTCATTTTTAAGTATTTTTCGGTGATTCAAAGCCTCAAATGCGCCCCTTGAACCCAGCCGCGCGACCAAGCTTTCTCTACCCTCTTTGGAGCTCTTCTTCATCGCGATTTAGTACTGAACATATTAGGGTTTCTAAAATCGAGCAGATTTGGAGAGGTAAATTGATCCTTTCATAACTCCTTCATTTTGCATCCTTTTTCCCCCATTTCAGTCCCCACATGACCTAATATGAATCCTTCTAACCTCCATGCCAGTTTTGGGTACTTGGTGATTCATTATTTGGTGGATTGGGGCCGATTCCTTCAAGATATTTCAAGTAAGGGAATTCCTTCTTGGTTCCTTCCATTCTCTTTTAGTTTTATTCCCTTTTTCTTAAAGTTCCTCATGTCCAGAAGTTGGGGTTCGATCCTAATGTCTGATTTTGTGTCTTTTGGGTAAATTATTGTGGTTTAGGTCAGGATTTATATTCCTTTTGGTGCAACGGTGGTGCGCTTAAGGTTTCGCACCAAGTTTTGAGGGTTTCGACTCAAAAGGGTAGGTGATTCCATGTGTAGCCATTTTATGATGAGTTAGCTTGCATGGATAATTAATTTAGCATGTTTATAATCTGTTTTATGTGCTGTTAAAACAGTTTTGATGGATTTGGTTGAACATTTAATTTTTAGTTGCATTATAGCTTGAAATTGGGCACTTTTCATGTGTGACTCTTGGGGTAATGTTTGGGTTTAGTTTATAACATATGAAAGTGATTTATTAGTCTTGAAAGGGGATGCCAATTCTGGTTTGTTAATTCCTTATTTTCATGTTGGCCTTGAAATTAGGTTTTTTTTAATGAGTTTAAGGAGTAAAAACATGTCGTACTTCTTGAAAGTGATTTATGAAAACGTGTGTTTTTCATGTGTATCTTTGTGGTATTATTTGATGTATTTTTATAAGATTTGGGGGAGGTTTAATAATTGTTTTAGGGATGAACAATTCTGTTTTGGATTGGTATTGGTATGATTTTGCTTTTAAAAGAGGGTTTTGAAATGGGTTTAGTGTGCAAACAATGGTTATACCTCTTGGGTTTGTTTTATAAAAATTGCCAATGTTTTATTTGGTTAACCAAAGTTGGGAAAGGGTGTATATGTACTGTTTGGGTGAGTGTGTTCACCTAATGTGGGTTTTTGAATGGTAAAGTGGTGATTTGAGATGTTAAACATTTTTATAATTTTTTTTTATAAATTGTCGAAATGTTTTACTAAATTGTGTTTTGTGTGCGAAACACGGGTGTGGGATATTTCATGTGATTTTATTTATAAAATGAATTGTGAAGGTGAGAAGGGTATTGTGTGACATGTGTGTGGGCTGTTATGTGAGTTGAATATCTTGTAATGGTTTTATAAAATTGGTTAATGGATTTGTGGAAGTGTTAAAGAAATTTGAAAAGTGTTGTAGGCAATTTGGAGTGAGTTTGATTTCAAAATGCATTTGAATGAAAAGTGGAAATTTTGACTTGCGTGATGTACATGGGGCTGTTTGGTTAATTTGTGATGTGGAAGTGATATTTTCATGTGAAAACCATACTTCTTGGATTGCTGAACTTGTTTGAGCACAAAGGAAAAAACCCGGGTATCTAGGTGGGTGGACATGTACTAGTATGCTAGTGAATCCGTGGGGTTTGGCCTCAGTTTCACTTAGAAAGATTGACGCTTACAACTCTAACTAAACTATGATGATGATGATTGGGGACCACTAGGTTATGGGTATGTTCCCTACTAGTGGCTCGTGCACGAGAATGGATATTTGTGATGGTTACTCTCACCGAGATACGAGGTACCTGGGACCCACAGCTAGCTAGTGCCTAGGGGTTATTTCCCATTTCTTGTGCTCACTGGATACTTTGTTCTTACCGTCGGTATACGGTATGAGAGGCTGGAAAATTCAGTAGATATGGTATTTATTTTAAATGTTTTTATTCTTTAAATTAGCCCACCTGAAAACTGTTTTTATTTAATGTTGCATCTTTTAGAAATTTTAACTAGCATCTCATGTCTTTGAAAACTTGCATGCTTTTCGCCATTAAATGTTTATCACATGGAATCTATTAGTGGTGGTATCCTACTGAGCTTTCGCTCACACCCTACTTACACCTTTGGGTGTAAGTAGATTTGCTTCTTTTATGTCACAGGTTTGGGTACAAGATTTATGCCATTGATTCAGGTTTTTAGTTGTCCATTGGGATACAGTGTCGTGGAGATAGCTTGAGGGTGGTGCCTCTTTCCTTGTGGAGGTTCTTGGGCTGTCTTTATTTTGTTATGTACCATTGTAATATTCTTTAAACATAGTTTTAACTTATGTATTTCAGTTCTGAAATTTTGTAAAAGACGGTTTTAGTAAAAAAAATCCAGATTTGTTCTATTGAGTTTGTTTGTTGTTTAATGTTTATAAAATCGGGTAAATCGTTCCCAATCATCATGATATGATACCCGGGCACTTGTGCCAGCCCGTGGGGATCGGGAACGCCCTTCGGGCCTTGTCACGGGCTGGGTTTGGTGTCGATTTTGGCGGCGACCAGATTTGGTTCGTGACAGGTATGCATGTGATTCCTTAATTTTTAAGGCAATAAATGCATGGGAATTCAGTTGAGTTGGAATGAAAAGAGTCACCTATCGATAATAGATACCTAGAGTAAATTGGAAATATCTATCATCACATGTGGCCAATAAAGCTAAAATTTGATTAGAAGAAATATGATATATGGATAAAAAACTGTCAAGAATAACATATTTACCAATTCATCCATTTATTATGACTACCACACGTTAACTTTCAAAATATTTTGGAGCCAATTATTTCACATCTTTTTCCTATAAAAGAGTGCTTCTTCTTCATTTCAAGGGGTTGGAAACTTAGGGGAAACCTTTGTTGTCCATTTTCTATTTTTTTTGTTTAATTTATTTTTTAATGGTATTATATATTTTAATTATATGTTATTATTCTCTTCATATCATTATATTATTATTTTTATCATTTGTTTTTCCACCCCAATATTCTACGCTGTGAACTCTTATACTCATGATCATGAGTAGCTAACCCAAGGAAGTTCCTAGAGGAGTAATATAATGTTGATCACAAGCCTTTGAACATTCATGATTACTGTTTCTTATTTTCTTAGAGTTATTCCAAAGGGGTCTTAGTGGGAAAGGCGGATTTGTGTCTCCACTTTCCAACCAAGGTTTATCTTTCACTTCTATAATATTTTACCTTGACCGAAGAGGTGGATGTGTGGTCTATCAGTAATCATTGAGAGAACCATATATTCAAAACCATATGTAGAGGAGTATGTTCACACATAATATAGAGTGTGTTCATTAAGTAAATTCAAAATTAATAATAAGACAATGAAGGTTCAATTTGTGTGATTCTCTTGGGAATGTCTCCTTTCTTCCTAACATCATTCCATCTACATTAATTATATTTTCATTTCATTTTCATATATATATTTTTTGTTTTTAAATATCATTTCTCAAATATGAATTTATTTTCATTTTATTTCATAAATAAAAAAATATTAAAAAAACTGAATTAGTAGTAGTGAGCGATTGATCGTGAAAGCTCCTCAAGAGAACGACCTAGGTCTGCCCTGTTCTACACTTAGTTATAAATATTTTTGAGAGCACACATGACAACACTTTATCATATAGGTCATCATAGATTTGGTGAATGAATAAATATACATGATTTATGATATTAATTAATAATAATATCAAGTTTAAGGATAATTACACACAATAATATATAGGAATATCCAATAACATTAAAAATGTTGAATTACTACTGGTAAATCTATCCTCATAATCTCCCATATTAGATATTACCAAGTTTATACTTTATGATATGAAGTATCATCCGCTTATGATTACATAGATTTGACATTAAATATACTATGTGTTTTATCATAGAATTTTATCTTGAACATTGGACATATAGTTTAGAATATCATTATAACACTTCAAGGTTCTCATCATAACGAGGAACTACTATGACCTTTCAATGTGATAGATACTCTAAAACATTATCATATTAAATTTATTCAGAAAAAAATCAATACTTGATAAGTCATTTATTAATATTATGTTCTTTAAATATATAGGTAATCAAAAGTAAAAAGTAGTTGGTTTTAGGGAACCAACTCCAACAATGATAACATACTAATCATGAAATAAATATATTAAACAACATGATCATTATGAATAAACATAAAAATCATGAAATAAGAATCAACATGATTATTATAAATAGATAAGAGCATGAAAAAATGTCAAAATATGGAATTAAAAAATGACATACTTCATGTAATACCATATATGAATTAATCATTTCTAAGGAAAACCATTTAAAACAATTTAGTTTAAAATAAAAATCGATTCCTCTATTATGCCTCAAGATAATTTATGCCACTGACCGGATAACTCCTGATGATCCAATATGAGAGAAGGGAGAACCACCTATTGGTTAGTTAACACCCACTAAAACTCAGATCTACCTTAGTTTAGACTAATACTGAATTCCTTTTTCACAAGGCACTTTATCAATATTGATAAGGCCATGATAAATTGAGTTTTTCACCTTTTTCATGAACTCTCTAGTAAAAACTACCCCCATTAATTATTGTCACAAGAGACAACTACTTTAAACTATATTACACCACATTACATATGTACCCACCTTAGACATCCAACACATAATCCATTCCATCAAAATTTATGTGGATAAAATAAAACACTTTACATTTTAACATAATCAAAAAATCTAGGTAAAATATTATTGAACCACTTACCACTCAACATACCTACTCAAGGGTTTCACTCAATAAGAGTGTATCTATACAAAAAATCTTGTTAATAAACTTAGTAAAAGAATAAATTCATCCCAATATCAAGATTAATTTAATTAAAGACACAAATTACAACTTATCCCATTGGCCAAAGGTAACTCAATACTCTAGATAAAATAACTAAATGCCTTATATATGGAATCAGAAAGTCATATTTGACATAATTCAATGTATATCACTCTTAAGGTTTCTATTTATAACTATAAGTCTCTTATACAACCTATACATATTGGTTAGAAAACCCCAATATATATTACACTGATTATGACATGTCATCTATAGAACAAAGAAGTCTCATTCAACCTCACACAACCTCCCCATGAATTATCAGTCAAGTAATTAGTATCATACACCCTATTATGCTTCCATGTTGTCATAACACAAATTAAAATACATATAAATTGATAGAAAATTAGAGGTACCACCTTCTGAAGACTATTGTGAGTTGATTCATTGATAAATTTTTATTGATTCACCCTGAAATGTATAAAATCAAGAAATTAGGGGGGGAAATCCCAAAATGGAGAATTCAATGAAGACACTAAGAAAAATCAGTAGGGAAGGGATGTGGAAAGAGATAATCACAAATAGGACTCCATTTATTTTGACATATCATAGATCATATGATTAATGAAGGAGATGGAAGATAAGGAGGAGCGAGGGGGGGGGGATTGGAAAAGAGGTGAAGGTTTTGATCTCCCTTGGTTCTCTTTAACAAAATGAGGTGGGGGTGTTATGTTATGATTTTAGTTAAAAGAATAAATAATTTAATTTAAAAAATTTAAAAGTAAAATCATAGAATATTAGGCACTCAATACACGTCTTTTGAGTAAAAGTTGGTCCTCCTGGGCCACCCCCTCTTTCAGAATCCTCACCAGCTACTTGGAGAGTCTTTACAAGGTACTCAATGGATTCTATAATTCAATACTTTATTACACATCTTACTAAATTACAACCAAACCTTAGAACCTTATTTGAAACCTATAAACATATGTAAAAACACTTATTATATCATGTTCAAACTTCAAAATTCATGTTTGAATCCCAAAACAAAAAAAAACCCTGCTTAATATTAACAAGAGATTGGTCTAATTTAATGTCACCAATATTTCAAGGCATGAGTTGCCAAAAAATCCCCACTATATAACTTATCATCCTTTAGAAGTACCCACAACATTTCCCTAAACCTATCTCACCTACTAAAATCAAATTATAAAGTTTAACCCTTAAAGTCAAAATGATATAGGATCACCACATACCTAATTCCAGAAATATATTTCTTATAATTTGATCCTTAATAATAATTAGTCATATTTTATATGATACACCTAATTTATAGATTTATTTTACTTATATTTAATGTACATAGAAAAATTTAACCAATGCATCACTTTATTTATTCCTCATGAACATGCCAACTACCAAAATACTGAAATTCCAATGGATTACATCTCTTATCTACAATGGTGTTTCTAATTCCCTAAGACTCATAAACACCCAATCACCAATTTCAAACTCATACTAGTTGAAATTGTCAATTTTGAGTCATACTATTACTCAAACAACCTGTAACCAAGCATTTACTATTTATCTATACTCGATTCCCAACCCTATCTTGAGGTTCAATACATAAAATAGTTCATCAATCTAATGATACCATTATTATTCCCCCTTATTGAATCCTAGAATCCACTATTGTGAGCTCTATACCATCTAAATTCTTCAATTCCATAACATCCAGTTACTAAAACTACTAAAATTCCTTAGAAAAATATTGAAAAATACTCAAATGTTGGTATCCTTAATGAATTATACAATTCCTCTGACCATTTTATTGTTTACTAGTCTATCTATTAAATTCTCACCTAATGATCTTCAACTTACCTAGTGAAACTTACATTCATATACTAGAATTCTAAGTTCAACCCTCCATTGGAATTGACATTGGTTCAACCAACACATCACCCACAATATACACCATACTTCACTCAAAATAAAATTTATATTCCAACAATCAATGATATTATCCCCACTATAGTATTTTCCCTCTCCCCCTAGAGCATTGATGTGACCAATTTGCATTATCACACTAACATTGTCAACCATAATCTAAGATTGATAAATCATTACTAACCCATTAATAAGGTATCCATTATATGATAAAATGTATTTTGATATTTTATACAATCACTTACCATTTATTGATAGAACTTTAAAGTACACACTTGAATTCTAAGAATCCTTATAACAAGGGTCATACTAAGAGTTCAAAACTTTGGTTATAACCTCCAATATCTTGAATAAACACATATTTCTTCCACTTACACTTAACTATTATGTTTTCACTAGAATTAGAGGTAATGAAAACTATTACTCTTATGAAAACAATTTATGAATTACCTTATAGAAGGTATCAATGAAAAAGAGTATTAGATGAACTAACAATGGATCATTCTCCCACTTCTCAAAATATTGTCTTTGAGAATTTGTTTATCTTATAAAGAGGGTATAGGGTAAATGATATATGAAAAAAAGTAACACACTTCATCACTAATAATAAAAACTACCAAAATTCTAAGAATTATTAAAACCATCTTGGATGCATTGTCCCTGGATATGACATCTTATAGAAGAGAAAGTTATTTGAGAAATTCCCAATCCAATTTCTTACATGATAGGCTTAATCCACCACCTAGAGATGATTATTTTTTTTTGAGAATAGAGATCGCCCCTAACCATCATCCATTATTCCTTAATCATGATCTTATTAAAAACCCAAGGATCAAACACCACATAAGAACATATAACCATGGTCCTTTCATTTCCTTTTCAAATAAGTACACACACTGGTATTGGCTCATAGCCCGATCAACTCATATCATAAAGATTACGATCATATAGTTATTAATTTGACACACCAATTCAAATGATAAATGATTTAGGATGATTACCTTTTCACTACCCATATTTCCAACCCAGATACATCCAAGGAAAACTATATGTTTGGACCAATACACTAGGATTATATCATGAACTCCTATACATCCCAATGGTATCACAAAACCATAGTTTATAATCAACCTAAATTGAAACAAAATAGAATCTTTATCGAAAAATATTATATCCAACTAAATCCACATGAGATATATATGAAAAGAAATGAGTTTTCTTTAAAATATATAACTCTAACACATATACATACCTAAAAAATTTCTTTATTTTACCCAAAAAAAATTATATTAAAAAAAAGTTAAAAAAAGTTTTCTACCCTTTTAAAATGTTTTAAACAAAATGAAAATAAAAATTTAATTTTAAAAACCACTTAATTTTATTTAAAAAAACAAAAAATATTTTCTTATCTATTGGAGAATCAAAATGACAGCTATAAAATTACTAATAGAGTGATAAAAATAAATAATAATGAAATACATGTGAGTTAATTTAATTAATTTAAAAAATATGATAAGGTATTAAAGTAAAACAAATTACTTTATTAATTACTTTTAAATTATTTAAATCCATTCATATATAACAATAACAACATATAAATTCATATGTTCTTATGTGCCACTAAACAAATGATGCATGAAAAAAAATACAAAAATGGCTCCCATCTGATCCTTGAAACATTTTTTGAGTTCCCCCATGTCTTTAGTGAGACTTTTAAATAAAAGATTCAGTCACACATATAGTTCTTATCTCATATATTCATAATAACTTTATATTCCATCATAAAGTGGTTGATCTTTACTATTTATGAGTTACTTATCATGTTCTAATAATCCTATCACCTGGTTAGAAAATAAAATCCTAGGAAACCCAAAATCACTCCGATACCACTCGCAATGACCTAGAATATACCTTACACTGACCTAAACTATATCATTACTAACCCCAAGAAAATTACCTGATTTTCAGGGGCTAGTCATTAGCACTAGGGACACAAAAATGTGCCTCAAGAATCCTATAAACAATGTTGGACACATATACTCCAACCCCACTTGGATACTTGAGCAGATACGTTTCAACCAAACCTAGATGAACCTGAAAACATCTAAGCAGTCATCCAATTGATGTTCCTAAAACACAATATGTAAAATATATATGGATTGAGATGAATATGTAGGGTGTGTGTACAAAAATTATTTGGCCACAACCAATAACATCTCTAGCATAATTCATTATATAAGAAAGTGTATGCATTCCATGACATGATATATAATATTAACATAAGGTTGATAATAAATCACCCAACCATATAATAAAATATAGCATGTTTACATTATCACTAGAAAGAAATGATATAATTTATTATTACCAGTTACCAAATCACTGTGTAAACCACTATATCATCTTTGATCCTTACATAAGAATTATTATACTAACTTCTAGATATAGATCAAAATCCATGCAATGACTCTCATCAGGACACCTAGTTCCCATCCCATATAGAGTTAGTGAAATAGAGTTAGGGTATAATACCAATATATATTAAAGGGTAATTTTAATAAGTAGTCAAGGAAATATTATAGACTATCCCTTCAGGAAAGGGGAAATTTTAATGAAGTCAATCTTGGAACCCAACCCATATAGTGTAAATTATCTAAATACTAGCCCTATCCATGTGTAGATAATGTACACGTGGAAATATTCCATCACTATCACCAAGGAAACATCCTTCAAAATATAGGGACTTGTAATGAAACATCCTAATAATTTTAGAATAAACAAGTGTTATTATTAAAATAAGAAGAAATATATTTTGAGTGAACTTGATGAAAATATATCTATTTATTCACTAAATATTTCGAAAATATATAATTAATTATGCTAATTTTACATAATAAGATCTTTTTAATTTATCACATTAATTATAAGTCATTTTAATAAAAGTGAAATTAGAGTGAAAGTGATTATCAATTACTTAAAAGTACTTTTTTATGGTATGAAAATTCATAGTTTTGAAAGCATTATGATTTTAACATAGTTAGTCTTGAATACATTATTATTTTCAAGAAATAAGATATATATATATATATAGGTTTATTGAAACATATAATTATGAAATTATAATTTAATTAAGAATTTATTTTTATAAGAAACAGTAAAATTATAGTTTTATTATTCACATAGTATAATATTTATTATTTCATAATTATTTGGTGTTAAATAATGTGTGAAAAATGTAAAATTTTAATAATAGAAAATATTAATTTGATATTAAAGTAAGAAAAGTAAGTATTAACATAAATTATAAGAAGAAACTAAATATATCATATTTAGATAAATTATAGTAACACAGGGTACAATTTTAGTATTTTAAAAAATAAAAAAATTAGCCAACCACACAAGCTAGACTAGGACAGCTCAACTGTACATTATGGGAGAAAATTAAACCATGCATATTAGCTAGCCAGGAGATCCCACATGGTGGAAGGGTTTAAGAGTGGGCCGATGCACAACGCCTATAGGGTGCACATATTTGAGTGCGATTGAGGTGGGTAGGTGGGTCAATGTGGGTTGGCATGTCCTATGAAGCCTGTGGGTGTAGTGTTGATACATGAGAGAACCCCATGATACTCAAAATTAGGCTGTTGAAGGAAAAATTGATTATATATTCAAGGTCTTGATGGATCTGAACTCTAATGTGGGATGTATACATGGGTTACTGGTCACCTGATTAAAAACATCCACTTATAACACAGGATGTTTGATCAATTGCATATAAACCATCCAATTAAACCCAACATCATCTCATAACTCACATTAAACCTAAAACCTCACCATTTTCTTATTCTACTTCCTCTAATGTAGATATCATACTCTCCCAATATTCATAACCTATAGATGGTCCATCTTGATATACCCTATACCTCCACTGTCGTTTTCCTTTGGTGATAAGCCCGTAACTCTCAAAATACAAAATAAAGATTCTAGAAACTATAAAGATATATTGGGTTACAATAATTTCTTTTTCACTGCTTTTTCCTTGGTATATAATGGCGAAACATTCACGTTGATGTCATAACATGAAATGGAAGATTTCATCAAGCCACTATAATTAGTTTGGCTTCAACAGTTGTGATCGATGGGAGTTTTTGTGTTTGAAAGAACTGATTAGAAAGATATATAAAAATACACACACATACACACACACCAATAACAATCATATTTAAAATAAAATATCATGTATAGTTTAGTTTACATTTCTTGAGTTTTTCATCTTCTCCTCGGGTTACACCAGTCACAACAACGACACACACACACACACACATATATTATCCATCAATATTAAAGCTTGTTTATCTGCATTTCCATCTTGCTACATAAGCCAATATAAACTCAAACTCCTCAAAGATTAAAGTTTGGAATTTTTTAGAATATTAAATGTATAAAATACCAACGAAAATCTTAGGAATTATATTTTATGTAAATATATTTATAAAAGGAATTTCTTAAAATATATATCTTTATTTGGAGAAGGAGTTGACCATTCACATTCATATTATTTAAATATGAATTAATAGTGTAGTAATGGATATATAAGAAGCATTTTTCTTCATATTACCAATAATAGAAGTTCCACATAAGTTCCTTGTTTACCTTATTGTTTTGAAAGAGAGGAAGAGAGTCTGTAAGTATAATTCTTCCTTGGAAAATAAAAATTTATGAAAATATTATGGTAAGGGAAGAATTTTTTTTATTTAAATTCCTATTTATTTTGAAACCCATTCTCATAAAAGGGATAATGTTTTCTTAAACTTAAAATTATTTTTATAAAACCCTTATTTCTCAGAGAAATACATTTTTATTAAACCCTCTTTGTAGAGTATGTTTTTAAGGATTTAAATTCATTTCTATTTTAAAACATCCCATTTTAAAATTATACAAGTTATTTAAAGAGAATTTTGGTTCTCTAAATTGATAAATTTTATCATTTTATGTGTAAAATACTTTTTTTATTTCTAAAAATTTCTTTCATGATTATAGGTATGGCCATGAACTATAGTTATCATTGGTATTATATAATAAAGATAATATTTATAAGTTTAAATATTCCTTTACAAGAACCATTTTCAAGTGTTATTTTTAAAATTATATATTTTCCTAATCTTTACAAAAGAATGGTATTTTCTTTAATGAAACTATTACTAAATTTTATAATATATAAAATTATTTTACTCTTCGAAAATAATTTATGTAGTTTTAGAAATACTATTTTAATTGTTTATTAATAAAAAGGTAAGTTTTACAAATTTTTTATTAAAATTTGACACTTGGTTAATTATTTTAAAAATAAGTAATGGGGAGTGAATGCACAACCTCAAAGAGGGAATCCTATTCCAGAAATGATAATTTCAATACTGCTAGTGGACAAATAAATTTTTTAGGTTTTCTAAGTGTCATTAAATTATATAAAGAGATATTAATTTCAAAGTAAATTATTTAAAATTTTCAAGGAGAAATCCAATTTTATTTAAAATATTATTATATTTTGAAATAAAATGGGCTTTCAAAATGATATTTATTTCAAAAATTTTTAAAAATATTTCTTATGGATATTTATTAAAAAATATAGATTCATTTTTGTGGAAAATTATTTATTATATCAATTATTTTGGATTTGATATAGAAGGAAATGTTTGTAGAATATTTTTTATAGTATTTATAAGAAAATTATTTTAAACTTGGTTTTAAAACCCATTACCATGAAATTTTGTGCTCACCCTATATTTTAAAATGTTTTTTATAGGTTAGTAATGAGTAGAAGATCATCTGTGTTTGGTCTGGATTATGATTATAACTCAAGTAACGTTAGATAGTTGTTGTATAAATTTTTTATAACTCTAATATGTTTTCAAAATTTTCCAAATCCTTCAAAACCTAAAACTAAAGGTTACTTAGATGTATAAAGTATTTTATATTTCTTAGTTTATTTTTTTATAAAAAAAATATACAACATGTTTTTAGCACTAGATGTGGGAGCATGGGTATAAGGAAGTTGCAATTGGCATAAAAGTTAAGGTTTAAATAACTTTGGATATTTAAAAATTTTGGTTAAAAATAGATTAAGTTTTAAAGTATATTTATTTTTAGTAAAATCCTGATTATGTAACTTTTTTTGATCAAGTAAATGAGTTAAAAAATGGAAGGAGGATAAAAAATAACTCTTATTTATATTCTAGAAGACATGATTTCAATAATTATTAAAAAGTAATTCTTTTATAATTTCATAACTTTTACCAATATACAACTCTCTTGCAAGCAGTTTTATGAAATATTAATCACATCCTCTATACCTCGATGTTATCATGGATCATATATTATTCTAAATCAAACACTGAATTCCCAAATTTCTCACCTATCCCAAAAGGGATGGTTTTATTAAGATATCTTCAAATATTCCCCCTTTTCATGAGATTTTAAAGCATACTATGATTTTAGAAGAGTTGTAGAAGAAGGGGACCCTTGTGTAGCATACATGTATTTTGTAACAACTTATAGTCTTTTTTGACATACTCTTGGTATTTTGGCAAGACCTTTGATTAAAAGTTTCAAAATAGAATCAATTAGGGTATTTTATAAAAATAAAGTTCTATCAGATGTTTTGAAATTATATGTCATTAAAAAATACTTTCCAAAACTATTTATTTTCCATCATCGATATAACCCAAATTGCACAAGATGATTTTAGAAAAAGGAATAAAAGGACTTTGAAGAATCTATAAAACATTGTTTCAATACTTGTATCATCTATCTTAATGAATGAAGCAACCATAGAAATATGTGGATACTCTGATGAAGGTATGACCTATATTTATTTAAATTATTATGATTTTTTCTTGATTAAAATATAGAAATAAGGAGTTGTGGGATTCCAAATGTTAATATATATAAAACTTTATGAGTTAAGAAGTCGATGTGAAAAAGAATTTTGAGGACGCAGTTCCTTTAAGGGGGTAGAATGTAACATTCCATGAATTTTAGAATAAATAAATGTTATTATTAAAAGATGTTGAAATATATTTTGAGCGAACTTGATGAAAATATATTTAGTTATTCACTTAATATTTTGAAAATATATGATTCATTATAATGATTTTATATTATAATTTCTTCTGAATTTATTTAATAAATTATAATTCATTTTAATTAAAAGTGAAATTACAGTGAAAGTGATTATTAATTACTCAATAGTAATTTTTTAAGGTATAAAAAATTATATTGTTGAAAACATTATGATTCTAATACTTTTAGTTTTGAATAAATTATTATTTTCCAAGAAATAAGATATATATATAGGTTTATTAAAACATATCATTATGAAAGTATAATTTAATTAGGAATATTTTTTTAAAACAAATAGTTAAATTATTGTTTTCTTACATACAAAATATAATATTTATTATTTCAGAATTATTTAGTGTTAATAATGTGTGAAAAATATAATATTTCAATAGTAGAAAATATTAAATTGATAATAAAATAATAAAAATAGTCATTAACATAAATGCTAAGAACACACTAAATATATGGTTTATAGAGATATTATAGTAACATTTGGTGTAATTTTAGTATTAAAAAAAAGAAAACACAAAAAATGGACAATCAAACAAGATAGACTAGGCCATATCAACCATGCATTATGGGAGAAAGTTCAACCATGCACGAGATCTAACTAGGCCAACCTGCATGGTGGAAGGGTGTAAGAGAAGGCCGTCACATAGCACCCATAGGGTGCATATAGTTAATCGCACTAGAGGTTGGAAGGTGGATCAACGTGGTTCGACATATCCCATGAAGCTTGTGGGTGTAGTGTGGATATGGGAACGAACCTCATACTACTTAGAACTAGGCTACTGAAGGAAGAAATTATAATATATGTGAGAACTCGACTAAGATGAACTCTGATGTGGGATGTTGACATTGGTTGTTGTTTACCTGATTAAAAACATCTTCTTATAACATAGGCTATCTGATTAATTATGTCCAAACCATCTATTCAAACCCAGTGTCGTCTCTTACCTCATGACAAACCAAAACCCTCACCATTTCCTTGTTCTCATCCCTCTCATGAAAATATAATCTTCTCTAAACCTACATAACCCTTAGATGGCCTAACTTGATATACCCTATACTTCCACTTTTGTTTTCCTTCGATGACAAGCCCATAACCCTAAAACTACCAAACAAAGATTCTAGGCCCTATGAATATCTTTTGGATTAAAAAAATACATTTCTCACTAATTTCTACTTAACCTACAATGGTGTACCATTCACATCTATGTCTTAACATGGAATGCATGACTCTATTAATCCACTACAATTAGTTTGGCTTTGAAAATTGTGATCAGAAGGAGGTGTCATGTTTTATTGAACTAATTTGAAAGAGATATATAGACACACACACACACACACACACCAGTAATAATAAAATTTTGAAAAATATCACTTAATTTTCAGTATGGATTTCTCAAGTTCATTGATTTTCTCTCAAATTTACCCAAGAGAAGAAGGTAAGACGGTCCTTGTAGTTTAGCTTGGGCTGTCGAATCCTCAGAGACCTAAGAAGTAACCTATAGACACGTACATTATATGAACTGTTTTTGGATATGAACTGGACAACTTGGGTTGATTTTAGATGGGTTTAAAGGAACTCTAAGAGACTTAAGTGAATTCAATTTAAAAGAATGAGTTGATCCTAGGTTATCGCTCGGGGTGGATTGGACGTATTTCCTTTTTAATGATTTCAATTTCTTATATTTGAGATGGGTTCATTTAAGGAGATAAAACAAAATCATCACTTACTAGTTTAATAACTACAACCTTTAATACTAATCACATATACACTTGAAGGATCAAAGTTTTTGTCACTTCAAGGTAATGGTACGTATTAGCACTTGAAGTGTGTGGCCTTAAATTCAATAAGGACGATGGAGTTTACAAATCATCAAATAAAAATCTCAATTAAAGAAGTGATTATACATTAATGAGGTGATAAATAACATCCAATCCAGACCCTTTATACTCCCTTGGATCAACCCATAAGTGTGTTATCCCTCCATTGATCCCATGGTTTCAATGGAAGCGGAAAGTAGACTCATGAGGGAGGAAATGAAGAAGTAAAGAAAACAAAAAAAAAATAAAATGATCACTCCACCATTATGTGAATAATTTCACAAGGTTTGGTGTGAATAAATTCACACCTTGATACAAATGTATCAAAGTGATATAAATAACAACAAAATAAGAGTATAAGAAGAACTTTTATTAAGAAACTAAAGTGAATTGAACAACTTACATGTGAAAGACAAATTTGAGACAACAAAATTGCAGCATAACATTACAATTGAACAAAGCATCCAAGATTCTTCAATCCTCAAACACCACTACCTTAAATAAGAATTTTTGAGCCCTTTGGTAGATCCTACAACAGTCCAAGTCTCCTCAATTAATTGTGGTAGGCCATAGGTGGGTGGAAAGTAAGGGAGAGTTGATTTTTCCACCCTTGACCCGATGTGGCAGCCAGCTTTCCTTCACCTAAAAGAAGAGTTTGTAAGACCTTATATATGATCAAATAATAGTGGTCCATAGAAGAAGAAAATGGATATAATGATGTCTTATAACCTCCTGTAAAATTGGGTCCCATTTGGAGTTGTGGATTCCGAGATATGATCCAATTAGTGGGATGTTTTTCTGGGCCGCAGAATCTGGCCCATAATTGTATTTCTAACTTGGGCCGCCTTAATGACCACCATAGAGGCCGAATTAGCATTATCTCATGAAGAGTTATTTGTTCCTAAACATTTATTCTATCATCACAAAAAATTTGGGATTCATTGGGCCTGTATTTTGGGCCCCACAGTCTCATAAGTGGGATGATGTCCAATCTTCCTTCTCTAGAATTGCTTCCATTCATCTCCAAATATCTCCATCATCGTTTATGAATCATCCATTGATACCTGAATGAAAAATGTTCAAATTTAAGTATATATATAGTTCCCAAAATATCATATTAAAATATTTATAATTAAATTCCTTAGAATCAGATGACTCATTGGGCCTAAATTGGTGTATATTAGGCATGAAGTGCACAAATGATGAGAATGGATGTTCATAATGAAAATGCACTAACTCAGGCCCATAAGATAAAAAATGAACATTTAATACCATTAAAATTTAATTAAAAAAATATGTTTTTTTATTGGATAATCACACCCCCCCAACTTGAGATTTTCTAGTCCCGAGAAAATAATTAAATGATTTTATTTGAATTCCTTTCTTCAAACAAATTATAACAAATAGTTATCACAATGTAAACTGCACACAAATATATCTTTATAACCTATCAAGATAATTTAAAACAAGATGAATTTAAAAGAAGATCCCAATCCCAAGCCCATTCCTTTGATCAAATCCATCATCATACTTCATCCAACTCAATTAGGTGTAATGATGTGTTGTGAATCACAATAGATATGGGGGTTTATTTTCATTCAAGGGGAAAATCATGGAAGCACTAGGTGGAATCACATTTAATCCTAATATGAGTATTCTTAATTCCTTTTTTTTGGATTTTTTTGCAATATTTCTATAGTAATTGAGATTTCAGTTAATCAAATTAACCCATGTAGCAAGACTTTACTGATGACTCCCAAACTCAAAGGCCTTAGGGAACCAAGTGAAGCCCACATACTCGTGCATCATCTCGAGTTAACTTAATCAAAAACAAAGTCATATTACCATAAATATAGATAGACTGAAAAACTCAGGGCTAGAAAACTTTGGAGTCACGATCCCCAAGTGCCGAAAGCCTCGAATTTTATCAATCCATTTCTCTACACGCAATTTTTTTTATTTGAATACTCATATTATTCATAAAAATCAAACCAGCCTACGCTATTTATTATGGGACCCCAAAAATTCAAATTAGTACCCCATAGTCTAGAGGACATGCATTGTGGCATTTTGATTTAATGGATGAAAATAAAAATGATGAAAATTTTCATTGGACAACCAAACTTCCAAAATCAATGCTTTTAAACTTAATCATGAATTAAATTAAGAGTCAAGGAAATAAAAGTTATTTGCTATGTATTTTTAATGTGATCAAAGATGTTATTATATAAATGATAAAGGAATTTTACTTCTTTTTTTTATCATTGTTTTTTTAAACAAACATTTTGTTTCCACACCCCCCAACTTAGAATGAAACTGTCCGTAGTTTCGTAAAAATAAAATTTAGAATGGGGTAGAGGAATAAAAGGGGAGTTCAATAAGGAAATCGAAATATGAGGATCATGGAATGAAGTTACCTGGTGGTTGAAGTTTGAAGTTCTTGTCGCTCGAATTTAGTTCTTTGATATCCATGTCGCTTGCAAAGTTCCCTAGTGGAAAAAGGAAAAAAAACAAAAAAAAAACAATATATATATATATATAAGTAAAATATCAGTATATATATAAAAATTATAGAATAAGTAAGCACATTAAGCTATAGGTTAGTGGTATGTGCGCGCCCCTGTCTCCCTTCGGTCCCGGGTTCGAGTCCCCGCGGCTTCGCTGGTTGTGATGGGGTTTTCCCCACGGCCTATGGCGTGTACCCCTTTTTAATTATTATTATTATATTATTATTATTATTATTATTATTATTATCTTAACCTATAAAATAATAAAAATACAAAAAAATAAACTGATGATACATTGTCTTCTTTTTAAATTTCTGGGTAAGGTATTACTCAAGGATCACACCACATGACACGGATGAATATGGTGCTCCCCTTTCGTACCCATCCATACTCATAATAGAAGAACAGGTCAAAAGTCTATTTTTTTATTTTTAAATATAAAAATGATTAATTAATCTTATTTGAAAAATAAATATGATTCAGAAAGATTAGAAACATAAAAACCATGGGTTGCCTCACGTACAACGCTTTGTTTAACATCGTTAGCCCGACATAGATCCTAAATTTATCAATTTTTTCCTGGTTCATAGATTGTCTCAATTAACTCAACATCTATTTCCTGTTTATTGAATGATTCAATGAATGTTTTAAACTTTGACCATTGACCTTGAAAATGTGACCACTAGTGGGATCTTGAATCTCTACTGCCCCATGGGGGTATACATGATGAACTATGAAAGGACCTGACCATCTAGACCTTAAATTTCCCTGGTATAAATGATGTTTTGAACTATACAAGAGAACAAGTTTTCCCGGTTCAAAATGTTTTACCTTGATATTTCTAGATTGGTAGGCTTGAACTCTAGCTTTATTGATCCTTGAATTTTCATACGCCTCCATCCTTAGTTCCTCCATTTCATTGAGATCTAATTTCCTTTTTCTTCCGGCCAATGAGAGATCATAATCCATTTTATTAATTTCCCAAAAGGCCTTATGTTCAATATCCACTGGCAAATGGAATTCTTTACCATAAACCAACCTATATGGGGACATTCCTAAAATGGTTTTATATGCAGTTCTATAGGCCCAAAGATCATCTAAGAGTTTCTCATACCAATCTTTCCTAGAGGGGTTGACAGTTTTTTCAAGAATTTTCTTAATCTCCCTATTCTCTAACTCATCTTGACCATTGGTTTTAGTATGGTATGCAGTGGACAATTTATGAGAAATACCATATTTAGACATGAGTGAAGAGAATGGGCGGTTGTAGAAATGGGTTCCTCGATCACTGATTATAGCCCTAGGAATTCCAAATCTTGAAAATATGTTCTCTTTCATAAATCGAATCACAACTTGATGATCATTGGACTTAGTGGGAATGGACTCAACCCATTTTGAGACATAATCAACATTTAAGAGTATGTAGAGATATCCCTGAGAGTTTGGGAAATAACCCATGAAATCAATTCCCCAACAATCAAAGATTTCAACCACTAAGATGGGAGTGAGTGGCATTTGATTCTTTTTTGTGATGGACCCTACTTGTTGACACCTAGGACAACTTTGACAAAATGTGTAGGAGTCCCTTGAGAGGGTGGGACAAAAGAGATCACATTGAAGAATCTTAGAAAATGTTTTCTTAGAGGAAAAGTGACCTCCACATGCCTCACTATGACAGAATTCAAGGATGGTCTCTTGTTCAGATTCTGGAACACACATCCTAATGACTTGGTCAGGGCAGAACTTATAGAGGTATGGATCATCAAACACATAGTGTCTAATATCAGAAAGGAATTTCCTTCGAGTTTGAGTCCCTAAGAATTTTGGAATGAATCTTGTAACTAAGAAATTGGCTATGTTGGCATACCAAGGGCAGTCACTCACAGAGTATAGGTGTTCATCAGGAAATGAATCAGACACAGAAAGGTGATTTAAGTTGTCTTTGAATTCCATCCTAGAGAGGTGATAAGCTACAACATTTTCAACGCCCTTTTTATCCTTTATTGTGAGGTCAAATTATTGTAAGAGAAGGACCCACCTAATCAGTCTAGCCTTAGCATCTTGTTTTTGGAAGAGGTATTTTAGTGCAGAATGGTCAGTGAACACAGTGATGGGGGATCCTAAGAGGTAGGACCTAAAATTCTCTAAGGCAAACACAATAGCAAGTAACTCCTTTTCAGTGGTGGTGTAGTTGATTTGGGAATCATTTAAGGATTTTCTTGCATAAGAAATGACATAAGGATTTTTATAACAACATTGTCCTAACACAGCTCCTATAGAAAAGTCACTGGAATCACACATAAGTTCAAAAGGAAGGTTCCAATTTGGAGATTTCATAATGGGAGGAGAGGCGAGAGAGGATTTTAGGGTTGATAATGAACCCTCACAGCTTTCTGTCCAAACAAATGGAGCATCCTTTACTAGGAGAGCATAAAGGGGACGAGATATTGAACTAAAGTCCTTGATGAATCTTCTATAGAAACCAGCATGTCCTAAGAAATACCTCACTTCCTTGATAGTTTTGGGTGATGGAAGGTGACAAATGATGTCAACCTTGGATTTATCAACTTCAATCCCCCTACCTGAGACCAGATGGCCTAAAACTAGTCCCTCTTTAACCATGAAATGGCATTTTTCCCAGTTTAGGACCAGATTCTTTTCTTCACATCTTGACATGACCCTCTCCACATTCTGCAGACATCCCTCAAATGTATCCCCAAACACAGAGAAGTCATCCATGAAGACCTCTAGAAAATCCCCTACCACGTCTGATAAGATTCCCATCATGCATCGTTTGGAAGGTTCCAGGGGCATTGCATAACCCTAAGGGCATGCGTTTGAAAGAAAAGGTTCCAAATGGACATGTGAATGTAGTCTTCCCTTGATCCTCTAGGGAGACCTAAATTTGATTATACCCTGAGTACCCATCTAAGAAACAGTAGAACGCATGACCTACCACTCTCTCAAGGACTTGGTCAATGAATGGTAAGGGGAAATGGTCCTTCTTGGTGAATGAGTTTAGCTTCCTATAGTCAATGCAGACCCTCCATCCACTACTCACCCTTGTTGGAAGAATCTCTCCATCCTCATTGGTTATCACTGTGATTCCAGCCTTTTTTGGAACCACTTGGATTGGGCACACCCATTCACTCTCAGCTATGGGATATATGATACCAGCTTTTAGCATTTTCAGGAGTTCTTTTCTTACTACCTCCATGAGATTAGGATTGAGTCGCCGTTGAGGTTGACGACATGGATTTGAATCAGATTCCAGAACAATCCTATGAGTCCCGATAAGTGGGCTAATCCCAGGAATATCAGAAAGGGTCCAACTAACAACTTTATTATGCTTCCTAAGGATATCTAGAAGCATCATTTCATGATTGGATTCAAGAGAATAAGAAATGACAATAGGATGTGTTTGATTGTCCCCTAGTAAAGCATACTTGAGTGTAGCGGGATGTTCCTTCAATTCGAGATCAGGTTGGTTCGGAATTTTAAAAGGAGATTGGGACATTGGATCAAGTTCATTTTACTTTTTTAGAGTTTCAGATAGGATTGATTCCCCCCTTGTAGAATTTTCAGCTACTAGATTGGCTTGATCAGATTTAGGGAAGGAATTTGGAGTGGTCTTCATGAAAGTGGTTTCTTGAAAGGTTTCACTGATTGTTGGACCTAAGACTTCATCATAAGATCAATTTGAAAATGATTCAAGCCAAGGAGATAAACTTCCTTCATATGAACAAAGGAAATCAATCTCATCCTGACTTAAACATTCATCAAATATTCCTTGATGTTCTATGGATTCATTATCAATGCTTCCTATCATGTTTACTTCATGAATGTCCTCATCATCCCCTATTTGTGAGCTTGAATTATAGATGTTCAAGTCTAGAATCATGTTCCCAAAGGTGATGGTCATGTTCCCATTTCGGACTCGGATAACAGAGTTGATTATTGCAAGGAAAGGACGACCAAGGATTATTGGGGTTTGTTCCTTATTTCCTAAGTTTGGATGTTTTTCAAGGACAATGAAATCAGCAGGGTAGATGAATTTTTCAACCTTTAACAGAACGTCCTTTAAAATCCCCTTTGGAAACCTAATGCTACGATCAGCAAGTTGAAGTGTGACAGATGTGGGTTGGAGTTCTTCTAGGCCTAACTGGAAGTACACAACATATGGGATGAGATTGACACTAGCACCTAGATCACACAAGGCCTTGACAAATTTTCTCTCTCCTAGTTCAACATTGATGTAAGGGAAACCCGGGTCTTTCAACTTATGAGGAATGGTCCCTTGAATGGTGGTACTCACATTAGCAGCCAAAAGGACTTGGTTTTTATGTGAAAATTTTCTTTTAAAAGTGCACAAGTCCTTAAGGTACTTTGAGTAGGCAGTTATGGTTTGTATGGAATCGAGAAGGGGTATGTTCAACTTTACTTGTGAAACGATTTCCCTCAATGTTTCCCTCAATTCAGGCTTAGTTTTCCCCCTCATGCGTTGAGGAAATGGTGTAGGTTGTGGGGTTGTTTGTTGAAGAGTTGTTTCTTTGACAATGTTATAATGTTTTTCAATTTGATCATTTGGTTCATTTGAATTTTCATCCAAGTTTGAATCTTCAGGTGGGTTTTTAATTAGTTGTTCAGGTTTCTCAATTGATTTCCCACTTCTTAAAACAATCACAACCTTTAGTTGTTCATGAGTTGTTTGAGTACAACTTGACTCTCCCCTTGAAGTTGAGGATGGAACCGCCTGAGTAGGCATGGGTGCCTTTCCAGTTTTGATGGTTTGAAGTTCTTGTTTTAGGGAAGAGACTTATGAGTTCATCCTCTCTATTTGTTTGCACATTTGTTCTAGTAGGCTTTGTGGAACAGTTTGGGTTAGTGCTTGAGAAGATTGGTTTATCCCAGGGGGATATTTTGGAGGTGGGATGGTTTGTTGAAAATGGACCGGTGGCTGTTGGTATTGGATAGGTTGGTTTTGGAACTAGTTATGGGTTTGTTAGTTTTGATGGGGGTAAGGATTTTGTCCCTATGGTTGGCTAGGTTGTTGGTTATCCTTCCAGCGGAAGCCTGGGTGGTCGTTATACCTTGGGTTGAAGGTGTTTTGGTATTGAGGCTTTTGAAAGTTCAAAGCATTTACTTCCACTGGGGGTCCTCCTAAAATAACATCCTTGATGGATGGAATGGTTGGGCAGTTGTCTATCTTATGGTCATGTTTGTCACAAATTGTGCAAACAGGGTCAACAGTTTGGATTTCATGGACTTTCATAAGGTCTATCTCTTCAACCTTCCTAGAGATTGCTGCAAGTTTAGCCCTAAGGCTTTCCTCTTATCTAAGAGTATGAATTCCAATAGTTCTTTGTGGCTTTTCAGAATAAGGTGAAGTTCCCCATGTTTGGTTTTGTTCAGAAAGGCTTTCTAGATACTCGTAAGCATCATTTGGGGCTTTTTTTTAAAGGTTCCATTACACATCATGTCAATGAATTGTTTATTCCCTGGACCCAACCCTTCATAGAAAATTCTCACTTGTTCAGGTATATAAAAACCATGGTATGGAACAATGTTTAGAGTGTCTTTGAACCTCTCCCATGTTTCATATAATGAATCTCCCTCTTTTTCAAAAAAGTTTTGGATACTCTTTTTAAGTGTAATTGTTTTGTGGTGGGGAAAGTATTTTTTGTAGAATTCTCTTTGTAGTTGGTCCTAAGAGTTGATGGATGATGGTCTCAAATTTTTTAGCCAATTTTTAGCTCGATCCTTTAAAGAAAAAGGAAATAGTCTCATCTTATCTGATTCTAGTTGATGTGGGGGACACATGGTTTTTACAATGTCATTGAACTCCTTAATGTGCAGGTATGGAATCTCGGACTCCATTCCATGGAATGTGGGAAGGTGGTTTAGGAAATGGGGTTTAAAGATGTAGTTGGCATATCCTAGGGAATTGTGTCTAATTCCTGAGGGGGCATTGGTCCAGGAAGGTGTGAGGTAGTAATTCATGGTTTGATCCATCACATTCCCCAAGTTTGGGGCTTCCTCATTTGGGTTTCCATTTTGGTTCTCACCCAGGTTTATGAGTTGGTTTCTTTGAAGACCTTCCATTGAAATTGGCTCAATTTTGGACTCTAGAGTATTAGGAAGATTAGTATCTAATGTAATGAGTTCCCTTGGTGTACTTTACTCCCCAACCCCAGGACTATCCACCCTAACTAGACGGTTTGATTGATCGCGGGTGTAGGCGGACATGCGCCAAAAGAAAAAAAAACAAGAAAGGGACAAGATAAGAGAATTTGGATGAGAAAAGAAGAAATGGGGGAGAATAGAATGAGTGTTTAGATGAATTACTTGGGTCCCTGGAAACGACGCCAAAATTTGATTCTCGCTCAAATTTACCCAAGAGAAGAAGGTAAGACGGTCCTTGTAGTTTAGCTTGGGTTGTCGAATCCTCAGAGACCTAAGAAGTAACCTACAGACACGTACATTCTATGGAATGTTTTTGGCTATGAAGTGGACAACTTGGGTTGATTTTATATGGGTTTAAAGGAAATCTAAGATACTTAAGTTAATTCAATTTAAAAGAATGTGTTGATCCTAGGTTATCGCTCGGGGTGGATTGGACGTATTTCCTTTTTAATGATTTCAATTTCTTATATTTGAGATGAGTTCATTTAAGGAGATAAAACAACATCATAACTTACTGGTTTAATGCCTACATCCTTTAATACTAATCACCTATACACTTTAAGGATCAAATTTTTGATCACTTCAAGGTAAAGGTTCGTATTAGCACTTGAAGTGTGTGGCCTTAAATTCAACAAGGACGATGGAGTTTAAAAATCATCAAATAAAAATCTCAATTAAAGAAGTGATTATACATTAATGAGGTGATAAATAACATCCAATCCAGCCCCTTTCTACTCTCTTGGATCAAATCATAAGTGGGTTAGCCCTCTATTGATCCCATGGTTTCAATGGAAGCGGAAAGTAGACTCATGAGGGAGGAAATGGAGAAGTAAAGAAAACAACAAAAATAAAATGATCAGTCCACCATTGTTTGAATAATTTCACAAGCTTTGGTGTGAATAAATTAACACCTTGATCCAAAGGTATCAAAGTGATATGAATAACAATAGAATAAGAGTATAAGAAGAACTTTTATTAAGAAAATAAAGTGAATTGAACAACTTACATGTGAAAGACAAATTTGAGACAACAAAATTGCAACATAACATTACAATTGAACAAAGCATCCAAGATTATTCAATCCTCAAACACCAATACCTTAAATAGGAAATTTTGATCCCTTGGGTTGAGCCTTCAACAGTACAAGTCTCCTCAATTAATTTTGGTAGGCCATAGGTGGGTGGAAAGTAAGGGAGAGTTGATTTTTCCACCCTTGACCCGAGGTGGCAGCCATCTTTCCTTCACCGAACAGACGCATTTGGAAGACCTTCTATATGGCATAATAAGAGTGGGACATAGAATAATAAAATGGATCTACGGATGTCTTATAACCTCCTGTAAAATTTGGACCCATTTGGAGTTGTGGATTCCGAGATATGATCAAATTAGTGGGCTGTTTTTCTGGGCTGTAGAATCTGGCCTAGAATTGTATCTCTAACTTGGCCCGCCTTAATGACCACCATAGAAGCCTAGTTATCATTATCTCCTGAAGAGTTATTTGTTCCTAAACATTTATTCTATTATCCCACAAAATTTGGGATTCATTGGTCCTGTATGTTGGGCCCCACAGTCTCATAAGTGGGATGGTGTCCAATCTGCCTTCTCTAGAATTACTTCCATTCATCTCCAAATATATCCATCATCGTTTATGAATCATCCATTGATCCCTGAATGAAAAATTTTCACATTTAAGTTTATATATAGTTCCCAAAATATCAAATTAAAACATTTATTATTAAATTCCTTATAATCATATGACTCATTGGGCCTAAATTGGTGTATATTAGGCATGAAGTGCACAAATGATGAGAATGGATGTTCATAATGAAAATGCACTAACTCAGGACCATAAGATCAAAAATGAACATTTAATAACATTAAAATGTAGTTAAAAATATGTTTTTATTGGATAATCATTCATCGTATTCTCATTGGGTTACACTAGTCACAACGACGATATATATTCTCCATCAATATTTGTGTTTGTTTATCCGTATTTCCACCTTACTCCGTAATCCAGTAGAAACCCAAACTCCTCGATGCTCAAAGTGTGGAATTTTTTATAATATTAAATAGATTAAATCCTAACCTAAATCTTGGGAATTATATTTTATGTAAACATTATTGTAAATGGGATTTATTCAAATATACATATTTTTTTGGATAAAGAGATGACCATTCACATTCATATTATTTAAATATGAATAAATATTGTGGGTATGGATATATAAGAAGAATTTTCCTTCATATTACCTATAATCAAAGTATTATATAAGTTCCTTGTTTACATTCTATTTTAAAAAGAGAGGGAGAGAGTATGTAAGTAGAATCCTACCTTGGAAAATAAGAATTTATGAAAATATTAAGGTAAGGGAAGAAAATGTTTTATTTAAATTCCTATTTCTTTTGAAACCCATTCTCATGAAAGGTATAATGTTTTCTTAAACTTATAAATATTTATCTAAAACCATTATTTCTAATAGAGATCTATTTTCATTACAACATCTTTACATAGGAGAATGTTTTTAAGGATTTAAATTTATTTCTATTTTAAAACTTTCCATTTTAAAATTATACAAGTTCCTTAAAAGGAATTATATTTTTTAAATTCACAAAGTTTACAATTTTATGTGTAAAATTATCTTTTATTTCCATAAATGTATTTCATTATTATAGGTATGGCCATTCACTATAGTTATTGTTGAAATTCCATAATGAATAGAATTTTTATATGTTAAATTATTACTTTATATAAATCATTTTAAAGTATTCTTTATAAAATTATATATTTCTTATAATCTTTATGAAATAATGTAATTTTATTAAAGGAAACTCTTACTAAAGTTTATAATAAATAAAATTATTTTCCTATTTGTAAATAATTTATGTAGTTTTGTAAAGTCTATTTTAATGGTTCATTAATGAGAAAGGAATGATTAATAAAATTGTTTTATTAAAATTCAGTACTTAAGTATTGATTTTTAAAATGAGAAATGAGGATTGAACCCATGATCTTAAAGGGGAACTTCTATCCAAAAAGTGATAATTTCAGCATCACTAGCGACCAAATGGTTTTCTTAAGTTTTCCAAGTGTCATTATATTCCATAAAGAGATATTGATTATAAAGTAATGTATTTAAAGTTTTCAAGGAGAAATCCAAGTTTAATTCAAATGTTATTATGTTTTGAAATAAAATAGGATTTCAAAATGATATTTATTTTAAAAGTTTTGAACATTATTATTATGGATTTTTCTTGAAATCCCAAGATTCATATTTGGGGAAAATGATTTATTGTATATATATATATATATTATTTTATATAAAAGGAACAATTTTCAAAAGAGTTTTTATATTATTTATAAGAAAAAAAATTTACCTCTGTTTTTAAAACCCCTTACTAAGAAATTTTGTTCTCAACCTACATTTTAATTTTTTTTCATAGGTTAGTGATGAGTAGAAGGTCACCATTGTTTGGTCTTGATTATGATTCTAGATTGAGTGAATCTAGATAGTTGTTTTAGAGATTTTGTTTAACTTTGATATGTTTTTATATTTTTTCTTGATTCTCCCGAACCCAAACCTAAAATATTCTTGGGTGTATACTTCTAATAAGGTACGTTCTTATTTTAGTTTTGGTTCAAATCCATTTAAATTAGTTAATGAAATGTTTATTGAGTTTATGAGGAGGTTCATGGGTGTTCTCACAGTTTAAGACACAGAATAAGGGAAAAGGGAACATCAATTTCATGTTGCATGATTGACACATGGTTAGTAGTAACTATACACCCTAACAATGCTTTCCTAGAGGAGGGGTGCACAGTTAGTGAAACCGTGAAAGGGGGAAGCGAGACTGTACAAGATTTGACAAATCCATTCTACACGGTTTCCAAATATTTTTTTAAACCATGTGGGATCCCTAGGATACTGGGCAACCTTTCCCCTCTTAGACAGAGTGTGGCTCATGGTTGTTGCATAGTTTGGCCAACCGTGTGGTCAAACCATGCGACTCATTAAATATGGAGAAAATTTACCATTTCCCCCCTAGTATTTAAGTTTTCTTAACATATTTTCCTCCCTATTCTTCCTCCATCAGCAAGAGTTATGAACCAAACCCTCCAAAACTTCCCAAGGATTGATATCCCTCATTTATAAGCCATTTGGGGCACCATTGGGTGAATATCAAAGATCCGAGTGAGTCTAACTCTCCAATTCATTCCTTTTTTTGGATTAGTGATTATATAGTTTTTCATTTTCTTCCAAATATCTAAAACCCTGTTTTTACAATAGTTTTAGGTTGGGTATTTAAAGTTTGTTTGTTTCGGAATCAAATTCTAAGGTTAAGTGAGTATTCATATTTGGAATCAAGGTAGGTGGTATACAAGTTATATCCCATAGTCTTGTGGTTAAATTTATGTGTATGTGGTAGTGAAATTATTCCGATGTGCTATTTTTTTTGGTTTTATATGGTAGAAATGATGAATTAATTGGTTAATTGATGAATTTAACCCCTCATTATACTTGTGGGATGCATTGAGGATGATTAGATTTGGTTAAGGGCCACCCATGGGGTGTGACACTTTTTTGAATATGGAATTGAGTTTTTAAGTATATAATTGAATTGTTATGAGATAGATACCATGATAAATATGTTGATATGTTATCTTGAGTTATTAAATAGAACTAATTATAATTATTTCTAGTTGTTGACATGGCATAAGGGGGTGTTTGGTATAATGGAAAATTTGTTAAATGAATTATGAGTTATAAATCGTAAATGTGTTGATGGGATAAGGCATGTAAATGATAAATGTGTTAAATGGATTAAGGAATGTAAATGAGGAGTGTGTGTGAAAATGGGTTAAGGTACATAAATAGTATATGCATTAATGAGTTATGAATTTTGAATAATTTATGTGTTAAATGGACTGGGGCATGTAAATGATAAATTTGTTAATGGGTTAAGGCATGAAGATATCATATGTGTTGAATAGACTATGATTAGTAAATGGTAAATGTGTTCAATGAGTGATGGTTTGTACATGGTATATGTGTTGAATGGTTAAATAATCATGTGCACATGGCTTAGTGTTATTTTGGTTATTGGACTTGAGTCTCTATGCTCATGGGTTATTTTAGACTAATGCTATAAACCCCACCCCTATAATGTATGGGTTAGGGAGTCATATTGAGGATCTATGCCCTTAATGAATGTATGGGGTATGAATAGCTGGACTAAGGATCCAAGGTAAGTGTTATGTATTTTTTTTGTAATGTTTTCCTAGTGATTTAGGGAACATGATTCTTCCCCTTATTCATAGTTTATATGACTGACATTGGCCTAAGTGTATTTGATGAAAATGGTTAAACCGTAGAAAAAATGATGAAATTGGATAAAGTAAACCTGGTTAACTAATGAAACCTTATTTATATTCTCTTTATCTTTTTATTCTTTTTTACTATTATACAATATAGATTTCGACTAGATATTTTGTAGACACCATTGGTGGTTTCCTACTAAGTTGAACTCACACCCTACTCAGGCCGCCATTAGGTACCTAAATAGAATTTCTGGTTATTGGTCAGGATAAGGGAAAGGGTACTATGCTAGATAGTTGATTTGGGTAGGGGATGTGCATGGATGAGGGATCGAAACTTGGAGTCAGGACATGTTTTCAGGATTCTATAGTTTTTATTCATTTTGAGTTTTCACTACCATTGTCACTACATGACATGAAATAACATATTTACTATTTAGTTTTTGGGCTTATACCCAATTTCAGGAAATGGATTCATGATGCATATTTATTGTTTACTTTTTCCCTTTATTTTATATTTCATCTGCTGTGGATTACTCTGTTAAAGAGGGTATAGTATCCCAACATGTTCTATTAGACCCTCACTACTATTCGATATCCTCTAGCGTATAGGGAGGAACACCTGAGGTCATGTGGTGATCCGACTTGGGGCACCAGACATAGTGGCTATCAGGATGAAGACGTTACAAAGTGGTATCAGTGGGGTTTTACTTTTCTATTGTCTTACTATTTGGGAATGGTAGACATGATATTAGGTTGTGTCAGCCCTTGTAAATGAGCTCGTACATGGGAGTAGCTAACCCATGTATGAGGGAAAAACCAAGTACCCATGGTGGGATGGAGGTTCTTAATGTTTTTAGTTATAGTTTGATGATATTTCACCATTGGGCGATGTACTTATTTTGTGATGTGACTATTTTATAGTATTATTTCTCATAACAGAAGTGGAATGTGGTTTTTCATACATGAATCATTTTAGGAACCTAGATATATACGGGACATGCATCATAGTAGGAACACAAGGGAAAGACATGTGGGATGTGAGGGATGGAATGCTTTTCATTTTCTATTAAATTTAAATGAAATGGTGTCTAATAGAGATAATAAAATTGGGTAAATGTAAATAATGTAAAAGAAATTCTAAATAATAGTACCTAATGAAGAGTCATAAATGGGTTAAAATTTTGTTCATGAGGATTTGTAAAGATAAAAAGGTGCCTAAATGAAAAAGATTTATGTTGTGAAGGTAAAATGGTTAAAAAGGGTGTCTAATGAAATACTTGTGAATATGTAAGATGGTTTACCCCATGTTAACCAGAACCCATGATAGGGATGGTTGAGTGTAGTAATATAGATGTGATTATATTTGTTGGAATAGTGTGTGTAGAATGGGTTGTTTATAGTGAGCAGTGAGCCTTCTTTTGCGTAAATTATGAAAACACAAAGATATGTGTTTTGCGATGTGTGTTTGGCATTGTAGAGATATTCCACCATGATGATGTGTACTGCTTAGGAGACATGTGGAAATTTCTAAGAATGATCCTCCAGTAGTGGAGAAAGAAAACCCATTGTTAATAGGTAATAGAGGGAAAGATAAGTTCTGTAATAATTTTTCTTGGTTTATACAGATGATGGAGCGAGATCTAGGGTGGGTTTCACTAAGTATGTTTGACTTGAATAGAGAGTTTTAGTTGCATCACCATCTAATGTTTTTTAGAGAGGGTGGACTTGAGTTAGATGAGTTTTGGATAGAGTCTATCCAGAATATTTTGTATTACTTAAAGACTTCTCTTGAGAAGAGATTCAAGTTGGCGGATTACATGTTTTAAGGACTGACGAAGCACTGGTGGGATATTCTGGTTCAAAATGAGCAGAAAGAAGGTATGTTGTGGAAATATTTCTAGGAAAAGTTTTTGGAACATTTATATCTAGATACCTTGAGGAAGGAGTAGGTATTAGAGTTTATGAGGTTGACCTATAGGACTATGATAGTGATGGATTATGCTGGTCGCTTCATTGACTTACAATGCTTTGTTCTAGCATTGGAAGGGGATGAGGCAGCTACAACGAGATGCTTTTAGGAATGGCATAGATATGATATCAAGTCCCAGGTGAATATATTCCATTTAAAGAGGTTTTCTAAAGTGGTGGATCAGGCCCTTATTTCAAAAGGGATCTTCAAGAAAGATTTTGGTAATAGGAATGTGGTTCTAATTGGGTGATCTAGTGGCAAGACTTATGATATTAGGAAGCACCTTTTCAAGGATTTTTACCAGGTTGATGATGGATAGAGTATTCAGAGAAGAAGACTAGCCTATCAGGTTAGTGATTGAGTTTTCTACTATCAGTGTGGCATGCTAGGATACATGCATAATTAGTGCCCCTGACCACAAGTTGAGTGATGTGCATTATGTAGGATGGGTTATGGGTAGAGTTTTTTTAAGAACCATCAATATATGGGAAATGATGGAGGGTCTGGGCTAATACAGAGTGTAGAAATGGGGTTGGTTACCCCATACCAGATAAAAGTTGGAGTTCTACTGGCCATACCGATCGGAGTGGAATATGTGGTACCACAGGATATTGGAGTCCTTATCAGTAGGGTAGTGCAACACCAAAATCTCATACCAAATCCCAGGGTATTGGGACATGTAATCTTCATGTAGTTAAACCCGCACTAGGAGGTGGAGAGGCTAGAACATTCACAGTTCAAGGTATTATTCTTGTAGATTCCATGATTTATAGTGGTTTATTTGATACAAGTTCCTCACACTCTTTTATATATTCTCAGTTTGTGAATGTGTTGGGTCTATCAGTGTAACATATGTTTGAAGTTTTTTCGATTGATACACTGTTAGGGGTATGAGAAGAAAATATCCAGCAATGTATGGAGTTCACCCTTAAGGATGGAGGGTACCATTTCCTTAACCGATATGTCAAGTTTTGATATGATATTGAGGATGGATTGGATGGTGCTATATTAGGCCTATATTGAATATTAACTCCATAGTGTAAAGTTCACATCCCTTGAGGGGGATACTCATATTGACTGTGTGGAATGGGATATCTAGGCAGTTCGTGCAGGGCTATTTTGTCAGTAGTTGGGTGAGATCACAACCCATGTGGCATGTCTTGTACTTTATTATGGGGGAGTAAAGTAGGGTTTCGTTCCTCCTATGGTGGATCAATTTTAGGATGTGTTTCCTGAGGAATTCTTAGGGCTACCGCCTGAGAGAAATGTTGAGTTTTCTATTGAGTTGCTGCTTGGATCAAAACCTATTTTTATTCCACCATATAATATAGAACCAATAGAACTTCAATAACTTAAAACCTAGTTAAAGGAATTGGAAAATAAAGGGTTTATTCATTTGAGTATGTCACCTTGGGGATCTCTAGTTTTTTTTCTAAGAATTATGATGGGATGTTGCAGTTGTGTGTCAATTATCAAAATTAGAATAAGATGAAAGTTAAGAATTGATACAATATTCTATGAATCGATGATTTTTTTACTAGTTGATAGGTTCTTATGTGTTATACAAAATTGACTTGAGATCAGGGTATCATCATTTGAGGGTGAGACCTTATGATATACTATAGAATAATTTTAGGAGTAGGTATGGTTTATATTGGTTTGTTGTGATTCTATTCAGTTTAACCAATGCACCAGTAGTGTTTATGACCCTAATAAAATAAATATTTAACCCGTACCTAGATTAGTTTTTAGTCATATTTTTTGATGACATCTTGGTGTACTCCAAGACTCATGATGATCATTCCAAATATCTTGACATCGTACCTAGTATATTAAGAGGGAATATGCTATACACCAAGCTATCTAAATGTCATTTCTAGTTTTAAAGGTTACATTTCCTAGGTCACATAATCTCTGAGGAAGGTGTGTTAATGGACCCATAGAAAGTGAAAGAAATTTTATCTTGGTAGTATTCAAAGAGTTTTTTGATATCCAAAGCTTTATATGTTTAAAGGGCTATTATCAAAGGTTTATCCAGGAATTATCCAATTTGGAAGCTTTATTTTTGGCCTTGAACAATAAGGGAATAAAGTTAAATGGTTTGGATCATGTGATAATACTTTCCTAGAGTTAAATAAGTGGTTCACTGCTATAACTATTTTGATCTTACCAGAGTTGGGTAAGAAGTATAACTTGTTTTGATATGCATCCGGTGTTGGGATTGGGGTATAATTGATGAAAGATGATAGGGTTATGGTGTATGAGTCACAATATGTGAGGACTCATGAATGAAATTACCCTATTCATGATCTTGAGTTGGCTATGGTGGTTTATGATTTAAAGTGTTTGCGACATTACTTATTGGGGGAAAGGTTTACTATGTATAATGATCATAAAATCCTTAATAACATCTTCTCCAAGTGTGATTTTAATCTTCAGTAGTGAATATGGGATGAGTACATGCAATACTTTGATTTTCAGATAGTCTATATTCCGAGAAAGGAAAACAGTGTTGTAGATTCTTTGAGTCAAAAGACTCAAACTTAGGCGGTTCAGGAATCCAATTTCGAGTGGAGGATGATGGTGTTGTTTGTTGAGACGAACCTAGAGATTTAGGATGGAAAAGGGTAGATGAAACTCATATCCTTGGTATTTGATTACATGATTATGATCCAGATCAAGAAGAGACGGTATTAGGATCTGGAGTTATTGGCCTTGAGGTGAAGTCTTGAAGGTGGCGAGTCACATTCTGATTGGATTATTTATAATGATGGGATCATGTATTTCTGTGGCCGTGTTGTTGTGCCTACTTGTATATAGGAAGAGTTGATGCTTGTGTTTCATTCTTTGAAGTGGATAGTGCATCTTGTATTAAATAAAATTTATCATGATCCTTATAGATATTATTGGTGGCCAGGGATAAAGAAAGAGGTTATAGGTTTCATGACATGATGCTACACCTGTAAGTAGGTGAATTACCAACATCAGTGACTGAGTGGTTTGATAAATCCTTTTTCTATTCTAAAAGGAAAGTGGGATGACATTATAATGGATTTTGTGGTAGGTCTTACAAGGAATTATTATAAGGATGATGCGATATGGGTACTTGTGGATCAGTTGACCAAGGTGGCACATTTCTTACAAATTTAAGAGACTTTTATCAGGGATTAGTTTGGAGATCATTATATTCAAGAGATAGTGTATTACCATGTGGTATTGTATACCATAGTTTTTGATCATGATCCATATTTTAATTTGTGCTTATGGTAGGGGTTACAGAAGGTGTTTGGTACCTAGGTGTGTTTTTTATGAATTTCCACCAAAAAACAGACAAGCTGTTAGAGCGTACTATTCATGTGTTGAAGGACATGTTAAGGGAATGTTTCCTAAACATTGGTGGATTTTGAGAAAGTCACTTGCTGATAGTTGAGTTATCTTATAACAATAGTTACTAGGAAAATATTTATATGAAACTATATGAGGTGATCTATGGTAGGATTTGTATATATCTATTATATTGGATGGAGGTTGGGGAATTAGAGTTTTTGGGACTGAGTCTCATGAAGGAGACATCAGAACATGTTTATTTGATTCAAAAATGTATCACTATGGCTTAGATTTGGAAGAATTCATATGTTGGTCTATGTTGTTGACCTATTGAGTTTATGGTAGATGATCATGTGTTTCTTCAAGTGTCACCAAGGTTGGGTCACCATCAGATTTGGAAACAGGGTAAGTTGGCACCTAGGTATGTGGGGTCATTTGAGATTGTGGAGAGGATCAGACTTGTGTCATACCGACCATCTATTCTATAGTGGTATAGTGGCATGAATGGTGTATTTTATGTGTCACATATTTTTAAGTATTAACCCGAATCATCTCATACGATTGATGTTGATGATGTAGAGTTTGAGGTTGATGCGTCCTTTAAGGAGAATTTGGTTCATATTATGGATAGTAGTGAGAAAGTCTTGTGGGGAAAGACTATTCCACTATTTCGAGTTTTATGGAATCATGGTAATGTTTAGGAAGATACTTAGGAGAGGGAGATGGATATGTGGGCCCAGTTTCCTGATCTTTTTATCTTGGAAGCTTAGTGATTCTTGGGAGTGTGGATCAAGGATGAACCACTTTAAGGTGGGGAGGTTGTAAGATCCTAGACTTCTAACGAGGTATGTTCTTGTTTAAGTTTTGGTTCAAATACATTTAAATTAGTTAATGAAATGTTTCAAAAGTTTATGATGCGTCTTGGGGGTGTTCCTATGGTTCAAGACACAAACGAAGGGGAAAAGGGGTCATCTAGTGCATGTTGCATGGTTGGAGCATGATTAGTAGGAACTGTGTGCCCTAATAGTGCACCATAATCGTGCTTTCCTGGAGGAGGGGTGAACAATTTGTGAAATTGTGTAAGGGGGGAAGAAAAATTGTGTAGGCTTGGACAAATCCATTCCAATGGTTACCACATAGTTTGTCAAAATGTGCGGGCTCTCTAGGAGACTGTACAACCTAGCCCCTTTTAAAAAGAGAGTGGAACATGGTTGGTGCATGGTGTGGCCATCCATGCAGTCAAACCATTAACCTCATTAAAGATGTGGATATTTACCATTTTATCCCTTGGGATTTATGTTTTATTACCTGATTTTCCCCCCATTATTCCTCCAGCAATAAGAGTAACGAACCAAACCCTCCAAAACATTTTAAGGATCGATCTCCCACATTTTAAATCCATTTGGAGTTCCGTTGGGTGTGTATCAAAGATATAAGTAATTATAACACTCCTCTTAAATCCTTTTTCTAGATTAGGTATTTTTTAGTTATTCTTCTTCTTCCAAATATCTAAAACCCTCTTTATCCAGTGGTTTCTAGATTGGAGATTTAAATGTGATTTTCTTCTAAATTAAAGGCCAAGGTTAAGTGACTGTTCATCTTCCAAATTGAGGTAGATGGTATACTAGTTATATCCCATAGTCTTTTGGTTAAATTTATGTGCATGTGTAAATAATGTTAATTATGTCTCGTTGTTGACATGGTATAAGGGGGTGTTTGGTACAATGATAAATTTGTCAAATGAATTATGGGTTTTAAATGGTAAATGTGTTTATGGAATAAGGCATGTAAATGATAAATGTGTTAAATGGATCAAGGAATGTAAATGGGGAATGTGTGTGATGATGGGTTAAGGCATATAAATGGTATATGTGTTAATGAGTAATGAATATTTAATTATGTATGTGTTAAATGAAATAGGTAATGTATATGATAAATGTGTTAATGGGTTAAGGCATGAAGATGGAATATGTGTTGAATGAAATATAGTTTTTAAATGGTAAATGTGTTCAATTAGTGATGTTTTGTACATGGTATATGTTTTTAATGGTTAAAGAAGAATGTTCACATGGCTTGGTGATATGTGGGGTATTGGACTTGAGGATCTATGCCCATGGGTCAAGTTAGAATGAGGCTCTAAACCCCACTCCTATAATGCATGGGTTAAAGAGTCGAACTGAGGCCCTATATCCCTAATGAATGCAAGTGATATGAATACGTGGTCTAAGGATACAAGGTAAGTGTTATGTATTTTTTTTAATGTTTTCCATAATGATTTAGGGAACATTATTCTTACCCTTATTTATAGTTTATATGACTGACATTGGCTGAAGTGTATTTGATGAAAATGGTTAACCCATGGAACAAATGATGAAAGTGGATAAAGTAACCTTGTTAACTAATGGCACATGTTTTATCTTTTATTTATCTTATTATTCATTTTTTACCTGTATACACTATCTGTTTAGACTAGATATTTTGTAGATACCATTAGTGGTGGCCTACAGAGTTGCACTCACACCCTGCTCGGGCCACCATTAGGTACTTGAGCAGACTTCATGGTTACATGTTAGGACAAGGGTAAGGTACCTATTCTAGATAGTTGATTTGGTTAGGGTATGTGCATGGATGAGGGATCTATACTTGGAGTCAGGTCCCATTTTTGGGATTCTACTATTTTTATTTATTTTGGATTTTCTCAAGCCTTGGAACTATATGTTATGACATAAAATATCTATTGTATTGCTATAGTATTATACCCAGTTTTGGAAAATAGATTCATGATTCATATTTATTTCCTACTTGTTTCCATTATTTCATATTTCATCTCCCATGGCTTACCTTGACAAAGAGGGTATAGTCTCCCAATGTGTTCTGTTAGACCCTCACTGCTAGTCGGAAGCCTCTAGGATACGGGGAGGTGCAAATGAGGTCATGTGGTGACCTGGATCAGGGAACCATACATAGTGGATACTGGGATTAGATGTTAAATTGTGTGTGTAAAGGTATATATTTTTCTTAGTTGAAATTTTTATAAAAAAATACACTGCATTTTTTTAGCACCAGATTCAGGAGTGTGGGTCTTGGGCTGTTGCATGTAAACTGTCTATATACCAATAACTTTTTATCCCTCTACAATATATAACAAGTATATCTAGGACATGTATAATAATAAGAAACATTTACATTTCCGTTTTAGGTCAATAGGCCACACATGGTAATAATTGAATAAAATATATACATGAAAAGATTTTTTTTGAATTCTCAACATAAGGAAACACCTTATGATAACCTACTAATATTGGAATAAATATTATAAAAAAATGCTCATCATGATTAAAAATATAAATTATGAAATAAAAATCAATATTATTATTAAAAATAGACAATAACATGGAAATATGTTAAGACATAGAATGAAAAAATGACATACTCCATGTAATACCCCAAGTGCCTTAATAATTTTCAAAGAAAACCATTTGAAACAATTTGGTTTAAAAGAAAAATCAATTCCTTTATTATTCATCAAGATAATTTATGATGCTAAATATACAACTATTTCACTTCATAGAACTTTATCAATATTAACAAGGCCTCAATGTCTTAAGGTTTTCCACTTTTTCATGAAATATTTGAACAAAACTACCCACATGACTTCTTTTCTAGAGTGATAACGACTTTATACACCATTCCATTCCATTTCATATGAAATAAACTTACGTAACCCATAGATAACCCATTCCATCAAAAGTTACTTGGATAAAACAAAAAATTTTACATTTTAACATAATCAAAACACCTAGGTAAACTCTAATCAAACAACTTCCCAATAAACATACCCTCTCAAGGATTTCACTCAATTATAGTGAATTATTACAACAAAATTTGTTAATAAAATTAGTAAAAGGATAAATTCACCCCAATAGTAAGATTTAATTAAATCAAAACCACCAAACTGATACCATTGTCCAATGGAAACTCAATACTATAGATTAAATAACCAAAAACCTTCAATATGGCTTCATAAAGTAGCATAAAACTTAATTCAAGGCCAATCACACTTAAGGTTTTGAATTCCAATAATAGGATACTCAAAAAAACTATAAATAATGGTTATAGATCTCTAAGATACATCAAACCTTATGCGGTATATCATCCATGGCATGAAGAAGTATCAGTCAACCTTACATAAACACTCTAATTATTATTAGCCAAGTACATAGTCTTACACACTCCTTGTAAGAACCCGGATCTTTTTTCTAGGTTTGGTTTTCCTATTTCTGGAGTTTTTAAGAAAAATGGACTTTCTGAAAATTTTTGAAGCACACGCCGTGTACTTTCTGAGTACACACCGTGTACTCGCTTTTCTGCTCAAAGCCGTGCGCTGGCCATGTCTGAGCCACACACATGGTGTGTAAGGGTGAGGTGGAGGCTGGTTAATTCGGAGTACAGAAAACTGAAGTACACGCCGTGTACTTTTTTTTTCATTAAAAGGACCGGGGTCACGCCTCATCGCGATATTTGTCTTTTTCTAGGTCTGGTTCGATTGAGAGTGACCCGTACGGCTGAATCTTCCCCGAGCTCCCGCCTTGCCATCCGTTCTCCAATTCGAGCATGGTCATTTGCGTTGGAATCGCAACGGTGAGTTCTTCCTTCTGCTTGAGCCTTGTTTCTTGATTCCTCCTTGTTTCAAAGTTATCGTGGGTTGAACGCTTTGTGAGTTCTCTCAGATCTACGTCGTTCTAAGAGGAATATGTCATTGAGGTTCACGTATATCAATCTCTTAGGATCGAGGTAGGTAGTTTGTATCTTTCTGTAGAAAGTTAATGAGTATTTTGTGCAAATTCCACAAATTCCCTTGGGCGGGGAATTCTAGGTTTCCTGTTTTGCCCCTACTATTTTATTTCTTTGATTGATTGCTCTAGTAGAGGTTTATGCTTATGAGTAGAGTAATTTATTTTGTGCTCAGGTTGCTTTTCCATGCTTGTTGTGCTGTTTAGCGTTGCCAGTTGCCATGACTAGTTATAGGATAATAGAAATGTTGTTTTATGACTGCTGTTGAGCCTTAGAATGATAGACAAGTAGTTTTTGAGGTTTTCTTGGACAATGTACATGCGTGATGAGCATGTTTTACTTTTCCACACAGGACTGTGAGAGCCTAGTGTAGTATACCATAGGGAGAATTTACGTAAGGGATTCTCCAGAGTGTCTTTTAATACGATGCGAGACTATAGGGGGAATTGAAGTTGAGTGCTTCCCCAGAGAGTCTGTAGATCCTCGACGCGGGCCATAGGGGGAATTGACATTGAGTGCTTCCCCATAGAGCCTTTAGCACGATACGGGACTATAGGGGGAATTGACGGTGAGTGCTTCCCCAGAGAGTCTAATAATTTCATAGCTGAACCAGAAAGGTGAGACTGTGTGTGCCTCCTAGAGGGTTGATAGTACTTATAGGTTTAACCATAGGGGTTAGGCTATGAGAGATACTGAGAGGGTTACCTGTTTCTTCTTTTGTTGCTGGCTGGTTACTGGTGTACTTTTCTTATTAGAACTGTGGATTGTAGCTACTTGTGATTTCCTATTTACTGCTTCTTATTTATTTACTGCCATGTATTCATTGACTGTTAGGCACAAATATTTGGGTGTTTTCCTACTGGGATTGTATCTCACACCTTGTTTGGGCCATGCTTTTGGGCCCAAGCATACTATGTTGCTACAGGTATAGATAAGGTCAAGCGCCCTTCTAATTTAGTTCTTGATTGCACTAGAGCTGGGGAGCATGGGATCGAGCCCTGGCTCACGATGCTGAGGAGATTTCTTTGTTTTATTTTGCACTTGGTTTCAGTTGTATTTCAGCACGTTGTTGTGTTTTCTCCATTCCTTGGACACTTGTACCTGCTGCATCATTATCATCATTACTATATGTATTCATTGCTTCCGTTGTTTGGTTTCAGTTGTTATGTATGTTGTTATTGATTCCGATCTTGATTGTTGTCTTCCTTACCTTGTATACATTACCGAATGAGGGCATAGTTTCCCCATAGACTCACTAAGGCCCTCGCTGCTAGTCGGCCGACTCTGGCGTTTGGAGAAACGCTCTTGAGGTCATGTGGCGAACTGGGTACGGGGCACCAGTGGAGGGGCTCCGGATTCGGGTCGTTACAAAGTGGTATCACAGAGGTTCTTTTCTCTTGATTTACTATTTGGAGACTTATCCAGGGATAGGACGGATTTGGTACTTGTCATTAAGCTATGCTCGGGATTAGCTGACCCGTGTATGGGGAAGAGCCATACTACCTTGTTAATTGTAGTTTTCTGGTTTTGAGATTTTATAGTTGATCTGTTTTCACCTAGAGTGATTCACATGAATTGTGATATTATTTTTTTGATATTGCAGTTCTATTTCTGTCGCAACCCAATTAGATGAGGGTATACTATCTCATGACTCATATAGGAACTTGTAGAATCACATTCCATGCATTCTTGCCATGCCATCTAGGGTGAATTAGCGATTGCATGCTGTTGTGATAGATTTTGTGTAGATTATGCATGCTTTTGTGATAGATTTTGTGTAGATTATGCATGCTGTTGTGATAGATGCTTGATATATCCTCTGTTGTCATGTTAGAAAATTGTTTGTTTTGTTCCTTGCTTAAAGTGAACACCAAATTTTGGTTCTTGAGGTGTTATGGTCCCTCACGGATCAAAACTAGGCACCTCTTTCCCTTGTTTTTAGTGTTTCTGGAATTCTGTGCAATTTTTGAGCTACTGCCCAGAAAAACCCAGAATACACGGCGTGTAATTTTTGGATACACTCCATGTAGTTTTTAGGCCGTGTCACTGACCGTGTGGGTAGAACACGGTGTGGTGAAAGTAACTTCGGGAACACGCCGTGTACGGTAGGTACACGCTGTGTAATTTCAGAGTCATGTACCTGGCCGTGTCACCAACAACACGGGTTGGGGAAGCTCGGGTAGAACACGCCGTGTCCATAGGGAACACATCGTGTAGTCCTGTCCAGGTACCCGGCCGTGTCACGAACAACACGGGCCGACGTTACCTTCCTTTCCACATGCCGTGTTTGTGCGGAACACGCCATGTAGTCTTGCCCAGGTACCCGGCCGTGTCACAAACAACACAGGACGATGTCGCCTTCACCTATACACGCCGTGTTTGTTCAGAACACGCTGTGTAAGGTCCAGCCGTGTAGACGGCCGTGTGCTCAACAACACGGGCCGCCGAAGCCTTGTCTAGTACACGCTGTGTTTGTTTCTAACACGCCGTGTAGTCTCAGGTTGAGTCGGACCGTGTGGGTTAGCCGTGTGAAGAGACTCGGGAAGGGGATTTGTTTTCTTGTATACGCCATGTGTTGGGGTTAACACACCGTGTAGTTTGAGGTGTTACACGACTTGTAGGGTAGAAGTACACGCCCATGTTAATGGCTTAAGAAGACACGTCGTGTAGTATTTATACACGCCGTGTAGTCGTGTTTTGCAATATTTTGTGTTTTTCTTCCCCTATTCCCATTTAGTACTCTTGTGTTCTCTGTCCTTGTTTTTCTGATCCAAGGTGTACTTTTGATCTTTCAGAGCTATGCCTTCGAGACGTCCTCCGGTCGTACGTCTGTCGTCAGGCAGTGATCAGATGCCAGACAGGGCTAATCAGGGACTTCCTGATGATCCCCCAGTTGAGCCAGCCTTGACACCGGCTGTCATACCAGTTGCAGGTGCTGATGTGCAGTTCAGGGAGGGATTCATGAGGATAATGAAGTCCTTACAGGGAGCACCGCCTCCTACCTCCTCTATGGAAGACCTGACATGGGTTTTCCAGCAACAACATCCTCCCACGTTCTTGGGGGAGAGAGGACCTTAGGCTGCAGAGTCATGGCTGGAAGCCATGCTAACTATCTTCGAGCATCTAGAGATGCCTCTAGAGAGGCGGGTCAAGATCTCCACCTACATGCTCTGAGACTCTGCCAAGAGGTGGTGGGACGTGATCTTACAGGCGGGTCAAAAGTAGGATATGACTTGGGAGGAGTTCCAACGCATGTTCTACGACTACTTCTACCCAGAGACTCTGAGGGCCGATCGAGCCCAGGATTTCATGAGCTTGGAGCAGGGTACTCTATCTTTCATGGAGTATTCCGCTCGTTTCACCGAGCTGTAGTGCTTCACACCCCTCTGGGATGGGAGTGGGGTGTTATTAGCAAGGAAGTTTGAGGACGGTCTCAGGTGGGAGATCCGCTCGCAGGTGAACATCTTCTAGCTGACTTCCATTGCTTCCATCATCAACCAGGCACTGATTGCGGAGTGCAATCTGAGAGACTCTGGAGCTGCGAGTCAGGGTGGTTCTGCTTCCAGAGATAGTTTTCCCCCATATGACAGCAAGAAGCACCGTATGGAGCCTACCCGTGGTGATTCGAGGAAGAGAGATGCATCGTTAGGCAGCCAGGTGACATGATACCAGTGTGACCGGTCAGGGAACATGAGGCCGCAGTGCCAGAGAGACCCCTTGGAGTGCCGATCTTGCAGCAAGATAGGTCACCTTCAGTGTTTCTGTCAGGTTTTCTCACCAGCGGCTGGTGACCGGGGTTCTTCCATGACTCCTCGTTTAGGAGTAGCCCCACCAGTTTCTCACCAGTCGGGAAACTGGATTTCTTTCGGATGTTCGGGCCGAGGTGGAGGTCGAGGCCGTGGCGGTCAGCCACCAGTTCCTCAACTCCAGCAGGGAGGTTCAGCTCAGAGTGGTCATCTAGGGGTGTAGGGCTGTGGTACAGGCTAGTATTTTGCCGTGGAGTAGACTTATCAGGAGCAGGATCCCGACCCTTCTACTGTTCGAGGTACAATTTTAGTAGCCTCAGTTTTATCTTCAACCCTTTTTGATACTGGTTCTATGCATAGCTTTATCTCTGTTGCTGTCATTGAGAGCCTTGGGCTCTGCATCTTTTCTTCTACCGACTCATTGACACTAGACACACATTTGGGAACAAGGACATCTAGTGTACGCCAGTGTAGAGAGTGCCCTCTCGAGGTTGCAGGGTATTGTTTCTTATGGGATCTCTATGTCCTAGAGATGACAGTCTATGATTTCATCCTCGACATGGACTGGTTTATTCCCTTCCAGGAAGTCTTTGACTGTTATTTCCACAGAGTTAGTTTCATCTCACCAGAGGGTGAACCTTTTCTTCATAGAGGCGAATGGGATGTTCGGGCGAGTCGGGCGAGACTTGAGCATCTTGGGCTAGGAGGGGTGACAGCCCAGATTGCTAGCCTTTATCTGGATGATCAGGGGACTCCACAGTTGGAATTTCCTCCAGTGGTGGATCTCTTTAGGGATGTCTTTCCAGAGGACTTTTTGGGTTTGCCTCCGGAGCGTGAGGTAGAATTCTCTGTTGAGATCATTCCAGGAGCGGCACCGGTGTCCATTCCTCCCTATGGGATGTCCACACCTGAGTTTCAGGAGCTCAAGAAGCAGTTGGAGGAGCTACAGGATAAGGGTTTCATCCGACCCAGTACTTCTCCTTGGGGTTCACCTGTCCTGTTTGTGAAGAAGGCAGACGGTACCCTTCGACTTTGTGTGGATTATCGGAAGCTGAACCAGTTGATGGTCAAAAACCGATATCCTTTTCCAAGGATCGATGAACTTTTTGATCAGATTTGAGGAGCCTAGGTGTTCTTGAAGATCTACATGAGGTCCGGTTATCATCAGTTGCACGTCATACCATCAGATATACCTCTGACAGCCTTTAGGAGATGGTATGGTCTTTACGAGTATACAGTCATGCCGTTCGGTATCACGAACGCACCTGCAGTTTTCATGGAACTGATGAACCGAGTGTTCCATCCTTACTTGGACTCCTTCGTCGTGGTCTTCTTGGACGATATCTTGGTGTAATCTCACACTCGACACGACCATGCCACACATCTTGAGATTATTCTGAGTACACTGAGAGAACATCGACTTTATGCTAAACTCTCGAAGTGCCAATTCTAGATGGATCAGATTCACTTCTTGGGTCACGTCATCTCATAGGCAAGAGTATCAGTGGACCTAGAGAAAGTGAGAGCTGTAGTTTTTTGGGAGCAGCCGAAGAACGTCTTTGAGGTACGGAGCTTCCTAGGGCTGGCTAGATACTACAAACACTTCATTCAGGACTTTTCTCATCTAGCTGCACCTTTGACATGTCTGACCAAGAAGGGGGCAAAGTTCTTATGGTCATATTCTTGTGATTCAGCCTTTTAGGAGATGAAAGGGAGGTTAATGTTAGTACCGATACTAGTTTTGCCAGAGCCAGGCAAGAGCTACACTGTTTACTGTGATGATTTGGGTATCAGGCTGGGAGCTGTGCTTATGCAGGGAGATGGAGTCGTTGCGTATGGGTCTCGACAGCTGAGGCCACATGAGAGGAACTACCCTACGCACGATCTGGAGTTGGCAGTTGTTGTTCATGCCTTACGCTGTTGGTGACAGTACCTGTTGGGGGAGCACTTTGTGGTCTTCACTGACTACAAGAGTCTCAAGTATATCTTCACTCAGCGTGATCTGAATCTGAGGCAGCGCAGGTGGGTCGAGTATCTTTAGTCTTTTGATTTCGAGCTTGCCTATATGCTGGGAAAGGGCAACGCAGTGGCTGATGCGTTGAGTAGGAGAACTCAGGTTCAGGTGGTTTAGGAGGCCAGCAGTGAGTGGAAGCTAATGGCTCTGTTCTCTGAGATGCATCTGGAGGTGCACAACAGACAAGGATAAAATTTTCTATCTTCTGTAGCTATTACCTCCACGCTACTTGATTGGGTACATATGAGGTAGCTATCAGACTTAGAAGGCTTAGTCCTGCGAGAGAGTGTGTCAAGAGAGGACTCTCTTCCTGGATGGACAGTGGGAGAGGATGAGATCTTGCGTTTCCAGGGACGTGTATGGGTGCCAGCAGACATACACGAGGATCTGATGCGGTATTCCCATTCCTCTGTTTGGGCAGTTCATCCTGGCGTCACCAATATGTATCAGGATCTTCATCGCCAATATTGGTGGCCAGGTATGAAGAAGGATGTTGCTGGTTTTGTCATGAGATGTTCTACTTGTCAGCAGGTGAAAGCAGAGCATCAGCGACCAGTGGGGATTTTACAACAGTTACCCATTTCGGAGTGGAAGTGGAACGATGTTGCGATGGACTTCGTGACCGGGTTGCCGAGATTGCCTTGGGGAAATGATGCTGTTTGGGTTGTCGTCGATAGGCTTACGAAGGTTTATCACTTCTTCCCGATCAAGGAGACCTTCAGAGTCGATGATCTGGGAAGACTTTACATCAGAGAGATTGTCTGTATAGAGTTCCACACTCTATTGTTTCAGATAGAGATGCACGCTTTAACTCTTGGTTCTGGTAGGAACTTCAGAAGGCCTTGGGTACATAGGTACTTTTGAGTAAAACATACCATCCCCAGACTGATGGCTAGTCCGAGCGCACGATCCAGGTGCTTGAGGATATGCTCCGAGCTTGCATTCTAGACTTTGGTGGTTCTTGGGAGAAGCATATTCCTCTGGTGGAGTTCTCCTACAACAACAGTTTCCAGGTGACCATTCAGATGGCACCATACGAGGCTTTGTACGGTAGGCCATGTCAATCACCCTTATGCTGGCTGGAGGCAGGAGAGGCAGCTTTGCTGGGACTTCGTCTTGTACAGGAGACTTTAGAGCAGATAGAGCTGATTCGGAAGAGGATGGCTACAACACAGTCTCGACAGAATTCTTATGCTAATCAGCGGAGATGACCTCTGGAGTTCAAGGTCGGTGATCAAGTTTTCATGTGTGTCGCACCGAGGTTGGAACACAAGAGGATTTGGAGACAGGGTAAGATTTCACCGTGGTACGTCAGGCCGTTTGAGGTATTGGAGAGAGTGGGACCGGCCGCCTATTGGTTGTAGCTACCTCAGAGGTATCAGGCCATGCACGTTGTCTTCCACGTCTCTCAGCTCCGAAGTTACTTTTCAGACCCGTCTCATGTCTTTCATCATGAGGAAGTCAAGATTGAAGCAGATGCGTTGTTCGAGGAGCATCCTATCCGGATTGTCGATCGCAGTACGAAGGTTCTCCGCAGGCGGTCTGTTCCTCTGGTATGGGTTCTATGGCAGCACGGATGAGTACAAGACAAGACCTAGGAGAGGGAGACCGATGTACGATCACAGTGGCTGGATCTATTCAGGGTTTCTCCTTCTCCGCATCGTTATGGAAATTTGGGGACGAATTTATTTAAGGGGGAAGTTTGTAAGAACCCGGATCTTCTTTCCAGGTTTGGTTTACCTTTTTCTGGATTTTTTAAGAAAAATGGACTTTCTGGAAATTTTTGAAGTACATGCCCTGTACTTTCTGAGTACACGCCGTGTACTCCCTTTTCCCTCTTGAAGCCCTGTGCTGGCCGTGTCCGGGCACACACACGGTGTGTAAGGGTGAGGTGGAGGCTGGTTAATTCAGATTATGGAAAACTGAAGTACATTCCATGTACTCAATAAGTACATGATGTGTACTTTTTTTTTCATTAAATGGGCCGGGGTCATGCCTCATCGTGATATTTGTCTTCTTCTAGGTCTGGTTCGACTGAGAGCAACCCGTACGGACGAATCTTCCCCGAGCTCCCGCCTCGCCGTCCGTTCTCCGATTCGAGCACGGTCGATTGCGTTGGAATCACAGCGGTGAGTTCTTCCTTCTGATTGAGCCTTGTTTCTTGATTCCTCCTTGTTTCAAAGTTATTGTGGGTTGAACGTTTTGTGAGTTTTCTCAGATCTACATCATTCTAAAAGGAATTTTTAATCGAGGTTCACGTATATTGATCTCCTAGGATCGAGGTAGGTGGTTTTTGCCTTTCCGTAGAAAGTTGATGAGTATTTTTTACAAATTCCACAAATTCCCTTGGGTGGGGAATTGTGGATTTCCTGTTTTTCCCCTGCTGTTTGCCTGCTTTGCTTGATTGCTATAGTAGATGTTTATGCTTGTGAGTAGAGTAATTTATTTTGTGCTCAGGTTGATTTTCCATGATTTTTGTGCTGTTTAGCGTTGCCAGTTTCCATGCCTAGGTGTAGGATAATAGAACTGTTGTTTTATGATTGCTGTTGAGCCTTAGAACGATAGCCAAGTAGTTCTTGAGGTTTTCTTGGACAATGTACATGCACCCTGAGCATGTTTTACATTTCCACACAGGACTGTGAGAGCCTATTATAGTAGACCATTGGGATAATTGACGTAAGGGCTTCTCCAGAGTGTCTTTTATTACGATGCGAGACTATAGGGGGAATTGACGTTGAGTGATTCCCTAGAGAGTCTGTAGATCCTCGACGTGGGCCACAGGGGGAATTGACGTTGAGTGATTCCCCAGAGATCCTTTAGCACGATATGAGACTATAGGGGGAATTGATGGTGAGTGCTTCCCCAGAGAGTCTAATAATTTCCTAGCTGAACCAGAAAGGTGAGACTGTGTGTGCCTCCTAGAGGGTTGCTAGTACTTATAGGTTGAACCATAGGGGTTAGGCTGTGAGAGCTACCCATAGGGTTAACTGTTTCTTCTTTTATTGATGGATGCTTACTGATGTACTTTACTTGTTAGAACTGTGGATTGTATCTACTTGTGCTTTCCTATTTACTACTTCTTGTTTATTTACTTTCATGTATTCATTGACTGTTAGACACAAATATTTGGGTGATTGCCTACTGGGATTGTATCTCACACCCTGTTTGGGCCATGCTTTTGGGCCCAAGCAGACTATGTTTCTGCAGGTATAGATAAGGCCAAGCGCCCTTCTACTTTAGGTTCTTGATTGCACTGGAGCTGGGGAGCATGGGACCGAGCCGTGGCTCGCGATGCTGAGGAGCTTTCTTTGTTTTCTTTTGCACTTGGTTTTAGTTTTATTTCAGCATGTTGTTGTGTTTGATGCTTTCCTTGGATACATGTACCTGCTGCATGATTATCATCATTACTATATGTATTCATTGCTTCCGTTGTTGGGTTTCAGTTGTTATGTATGTTGTTATTGCTTCCACTCTTGATTGTTGTCTTACTTACCTTGTATAATTTACCGAATGAGGGAATAGTTTCCCCACCGACTCACCAAGGCCCTCGCTACTAGTCGGAAGCCTCTGGAATTTGGGGAAACATGCTTGAGGTCATGTGGCGAACCAGGTACGGGGCACCAGTGTAGGGGCTCTGGATTCGGGTCGTTACACTCCTTACTCTGGCTCATTGTCATTCCACACATGAAAATGTATATTGATCATGGGTAAATTCAAGGGACCACCTACCATATACTACCAAGAGAAAAATAAATAAATAATCACTAGTTGATTTATCCTAAAATTCCTAAAATTGAGAAATCAGAGAAAGAGGGCCAAAATTGGGATTTTAGGGTGAACACAGTGAAGACATTAATAAAATCCAAGAGAGAAGGGATGTGAAAATAGAGACTCACCACCATTAATACACTGTTTTAGACTAATAAAATATCATATGATTAATGAAGGATATTGAAGATGATGAGGAAGGGGGAGAATGAAAGAGAGGGTTTAGAGTTCCCTTAGTGAGTTCGAACATGATAAGGAGGGGGACATTCTATGTTTTTAATTAAAATAATAATTATTTTAATTTAAACTATTTTAAAAAATAAAAGATATCAGGTATCTATAATAAGGTATCATTTACCCAATGGTCCTCCTGGGAAACCCCTTATTTTAGAATCCTTACTACATACTCGATTAGTTTGTACTGGGTACTCAATGTCTTCTATAGTCATATTGCATGCTAAATCATCCCAAATTTCAACCAAACCTATAAACGTAATACATAATATAAAAACATATGTAAAATATACCATTATCTCATTTTCAAAATTCTAAATTCATAAATGAATCCCAAAATTAAAAATAAATCTTGATCTAGATTAACCAGAGTTCATTCTAATCGAATTTCACCAATATTTCAAGACATGTTTAAATACATTAATATTATTATAAAGGTATACAATCAAAAAATTTATTTGGTTTAATTCAATATTTTAATTTATAATTATTTTCATGAGATATTGAAAGGTTATGACACCCATTACAAATGAATATGTTCATTATAATCAATTTTGCATCCTTATGTGAAACTCTAAGCAACTAATTGTGTCCTATATCACACAAATTCATTATTTTAAATTATCTTTCTCATAAATATCCATTTATAACCAACATGTTTAATCCCTCCATGTTTCTTCACAAAAAACCTAAAAACATCATGCTTAGAAAGTAAGTCTAATTTATATTGGATTATGACATTCCATTTATCCCAATTTAGTATATCATGACATTAATTTACCAATTTAGGTTCTTGATCGACATCAAGAATATCAAGTGTCACTTATATAAGCATATTTCCTCAATAATAGTTTTCATAGAGTTATAAAATCTTCTGGTGTTATTAAAATTTATATAAATTACTTTTTTTTCATTATTACGTGATTTAGGTAAATTTATTTCTTGAGTAATATCATGATCAAGTGAATTTCATTTTTTCTTAAGTTATTTTATTTCCTCAATAACCATAGATTGTTTCCATTTTTTGAAGATGTTTTTTTTATCTTTCTAATTAAGTTTTCTCCAATGCTTTGAGTGTAGATTAGAAAAATTATTGATAAAACTATTAGACTATCCTTTTGAAACATATATTATAATTGGTATATTTATAGTGGATATATATGATTATGTAACATGTCTTGAATCATTTAATTCACTAGAACATTAATTTGATAAAATTTAAAATTAATGATCTAATGAATTTTCAATTTATTGATATTTGTATGAGGATCATGATATAATAATGATTCTTTTTTCCAGGATATTTATTTTTATTTTAATGGATTTACCTCTTTTAATAGAAGAAAAATATTTTAATCAAAATAAAAATCAATAAATATTGCTGTTAATATATTCACAATCATTATTTAAAGATACTTTATAATCAAGGGAGATTAAAATATATCATAATACCTATCTTTCTTTGGGGTATCATTTTTGTTCATTATGGGGGTGATACTATAATATATATCATGATAACATGATGGTCTAATTTGATCTAGTGTTGTTTCATGAAAAATTGAATGTCCCCATACTAAATCATGTAATTGAGTTTTCATAAGTAGTGGTCTAGTGATAAGTTGTAATTGCTTTATAAATGATTCAATTTGACTATTTTTATTATGAACATGACTAACAGGATGTTCAACATCATTGAAATCACGTGATGAATATTCAATTATATTATTAAGAAAAATATGTTTAATTGGGTAATATTTTAATTGTACACTTAATCTACTTATTTGATAAAACTATTTCACAAATTCTAGGTTATGATTTGATAATAGGCACACATAAGACCATTTAGTTAATAAATCAATAAAAATCATAAATACCTAAATGATCCACATGGTGGATGAATTGACCCAAATGATTATATCATATAATAAATGCATCATGGTTGAGAAAATTATTTTTTACCATATTTTATGTGATTATGCATATATTAACATAGTAAACATCTGAAGGAAACATTGAATGTTTATCGCAAATCAACCTTTTTTGTGTATTAATTATTATTATATAAAGGTATTCAACACCACATTAATGAATTTTTTTAATGTGATATTTTTTCATTAATGTATTTAAATATAAAACAATTTTATTGAGGCATAGGAATATATTTTCTCTTTTAAATCCTTTGATTAAATTTTCACCAGCTTTTATGGTATTTACATGAGCACTTTTTATATTAAAATTGATAAAATCTTTCTCATGTTTAGGTATTATAAGAATCATGATGCTATCGTTAAGAAAAATATATTCATCATGAAAATTTAAAACAGAACAATTCATAATATTAATTTATAATAAAAATAAATAAGATATATATAAGGAGTAAAATAAGTAAATAAACATAGAATACACAATATTTACTAAAATATTTTAAAAATCAAGACAAAATCATATATAGTAATTTACAGATTCTCATTATGCTCAAAACCTTTAGGGTTTAAAAAATAATCATAGATTTAAAAATTCATCATGTCATCATCATATTTTATGTTTGGGATCAAATTTTACTTTAAAACTTGTCTTTTATTTTATTTTATTAATTGTTAATAAATAGAAAACAATTGATTTGGCATTTGAAAGAAATTATACCAATTCCCCTTCATTCACATTGAAAACATATACTTTCATCATGTTTTGATTTATTTGTATGTAGTTTTTCATCACTCAACCACTTATAGTGGTACTTTTACTCTTTCCATTGGGTTTATAGCCACCTCAAGTAATATGTTTTCCTTTACCCAATCCATGTAAATTATTTTTACCTCTATGTCTATTAATTTTTACATTCACTTCAGGAAATGAAATTGAACTAGTTAGTTGAAATTCATGATTTCTTATTAGGAGTATTTTTAATAGTATTGAGAGTTTATTAAATAATTATACAATAAGAACACAAAAAATTAATTAAAATTATTTTTTAAATCCTTTATCATGATATTGCTATTATATAATAACATTCAAAGCATGAAAAGTAGAAAATGTTTTTAAGACATCAATTCCAGTAATATTTTTTCCATATAATTTTAATTGTGATATAATTTCAAACATTGTGTAGTTATATTCACTTATTAAATTAAAATATAGGAATTGAAAATTACACTATTCATATTATTCTCATGATAATATTACTATAATTTGAGAATTTTCCATAATCCTAGAGGATATTTCATCATTAGGTATTCATATTTCAGATCATCATGGAGGTGATGGTAGAAAAAAATTAAATCTTTATCATTGTATTTCATGAAATAATTTTTATTCACATTGATAATCTTGTTAAGGTCATCCACATCTAGTTTTATCTTATCATCCAAAATACATGACAAATATTTATTTTCAGAAATATCAATAGAGAGAAAACCAAGCTTCAAAAATGTTTTCCATATAAAATATGAATTACATGATTAGTTTAAACTTTTAAACCCATTAGAACTCATGGTAATAATGTTTTTGAAATTTGAGATCAAAACGGTAATTGGAACCACATAATATTTCAAAACTAAAACCTCATTATTGATCATAAATGAATTATAATATCGACTGAGGGTGAAAACTATAGTGAATGAATGCAGGCATATAAACACATTATTATCACAAGTTTTATTTGATCCCTATCTTCCAAGTGAAATCTAATGGTCAAAATTAGAGGTGAAAATATTTTAATTGACATTCAAATATGACACAAGCATGATGGGCCAGGTTATAGTTGAGGATGACTAACATGAAAACTTGATAAACAATACAATAAGTAAAAAATTAAAAAAATTAAATGTATAAATTATAAATAAAATATAATAAATTATGGATAAATATATTAAATAATTGTTTAAATATTAAATAATATGTGATATGATAACTCATTTAATAAATGGGTTGGGTGAAGATTGAGTATTTTGACATGAATATTAAATGGGTCGACTTGTCACAACATGGATTTCCACAATTAATTGGAATATGATAACTATGACTATGAAATGTTAGAATATAAAAGGTTGAATTTGAGAATTTATATCCCCGTGAGTTTTATAATTTAAAAATTATGACATCCATAATTATTATTTATTATTTAAAAGTATTTTTAATTTTTACGTATATTTATTTTTTGTCCCGTCAAATAAAAAAATATAATAAATTTTCATTTCATTATATCTTATCAAACACAATGTTTTTACTTATGTTTCCATTATGTATATTTTTGTTCTCATTTACATTACATAAAAAATTATAATGGGATAATATTTTTTAGATTCATTATTTTTCATTTTTCACATCAATTATTAATGGATTTTAATAAAGGTAATATATAATTTATTTTTAATGCCACTTTTAGTGAAAAATGAATAAAAAATCACATAATAAAGTAAATAAAATTATTTTTGATTTTTTTTATAAAATTGACATTACTTTTTTTAAATTTTTAAATTTGGATTATTTAAAATAATTGAGAAGAAAAGTGTTTTTAATTCCAGTATTATAAATAAGAAATTTTAAAAAGTTTATTTTTATTATTATTATATTTAATTTTAAATTTATCCTTATTTTACATGAACTTGGATTTTATGCCATTAATTTAATAAAAAATAGAAACTTGTATGTTTTTCATACATCTCAATATTCTTATAAGTTTATCCAATTTTTATCATAATGAAATCAAATCTAAGAAATAATTAATTCTTAATACTCTAAATTAGTTCAGTTTATCACATAATCGTGGTCCTATATCTTCAAATAATTTCATATTTAAAGGAAATTATTTATAATTAATCATTAATTAAAAATAACATATTTAAAGATAAAATTTAAAGTCAATATACATGTCATATTTGATATTGAAATTATATATTTAAAAATAATAACATTTTGAAAAGATATAACACAACTAGTTGAAATAATTTTATACAAATATTTTAAATTCACGGAAAAAAATGACAAGTAAAAATATCAATTTTTATATCTATTGACATATATTAAAAACAATTAAAATGAGTTTACTTATATTAGGTTGAATCTATCTGTTTTTTTTTTAATTTAACATTACACGTGCATGTTAATTTTTTTATAATTTATTGATAAACATATAAAATAAAACATCAATAAAATAATTATGAAATTACTTAATATAACATAAATTTAGAACTTACCCTTTCATAAATTACTTAAAATTTGTTTCACAGAGCATAACCAATATAGTGTGTTTTCTCACAGATAAAAAACACAAAACATTCAAAATTCACCACAATAAAATTGTATATGTTATATTTTTAAAGATAATTTAATAAAAATTTCAAATTATGTAATTATTTTTAATTTATTTTATTATATTTAAACATATAACAGTGTCATTGTTGTTAATTTCTTAAGGAAGGGTCAATCAAATCAACATCACCTTTGACATATCTCAACCTCTACAATTTTTCATATATTAATCTCTATTATAATAATGTATACCCTATATGAGAAATTGTATCAATGTATACATGATTTGTCTTGTTTTATTTGTTGGATAGTCTCTCATCATATTAAGATATAAAGGAATACATGTAACACCCTGGGATTTTAAAAAAGGAACAATATATACGATATCATATATGACATGAAACACCAAGATTATAAGAGAATGTAACACCCCTAGAATTTAAAATATATTTATTTCTAAATAAATTCAATCACTTTGATATCTTACAATGCACACAACATCAGGTTTGAATGAAACACTATACTTTATTAAAATATTATCATTTAAACATGACCATTATAACCCAACCTTTGAGATGCTGGGTATAAATAGTAATAAATAAATTATGAAAATAATATGGTCTACACTTGTATAAAATAAATTCAATGGTTATATATTGATTATAAATAAAATAAGAACCATTTTAAAGTGAAACAAATGTTTTTAAAACACTGTACAGTTCTAAAATGCGGTTTATTCACGCTTTGCACACATAATTTAAAATCAATTTTTACCAATTTTAGAAAATTTATTTGAAAAAATAAAATTATTATTTTTAAATATACATGTAAAAATTATCTTTGAGTGAATTTTTGGGATTTTTCTGAAAATATTAATTTTTTGATGGATAGTGAAAAATACTGATTTTTATTGAAAACCGTCTTTTCATTTAAATTATTTTAAAATTTAAATTATATTTAAAATTAGTTTTAAAGAAAAATTAGTTAAATTATATTAAAATTTAACTAATTTAGGTCATTTTAATCAATTTAATATTGAATTTTGATATTAAAACATTCTATACTTATGATGATTTTCTCTTTAAAAACCCGCTTTTCGTCGTGTTTGTGGGTATAATTTTAAATTGGATTCAACAACTTATATAAATTGAATTTGTAAAAAATTATTTCATATTTTTAATCAGAATAATTTATATTATATAATAAGTTAAACTTATTTTTATACAATTATGAATAGTAAAAATAGTAAAAATTAATTACCGCGTTTAAGGTAAAAATAAGTTTGGGGGGGGGGGTTAAATTAAGAAGATAAGGATTAAAAATGATCTAAAACTTGTTCAAAAACCATTTTATAGACATATTTAGACCCTATAACCTCTATGGTTTGATAATTACCTACTTTTTATGATTTTGGTATGATAAAAACATGGGTGTAATTGATTCTTTTCAAAAATACCAAGTGTGTCCTCTCCCCTACTTATAAAAGGCCACCCACTCTCCTCCCCTATTCACACTTCCAAAATCCATTATTTTGGAAAATACCCACTCAAATACATTCCTTAAATACCTAAAAAATCCTATATTCCCTTTTTAGATCATAAATCCAATCTTTAATGGTGTTAGGTTAAACCTAAAGAGGTTGCCCAATGAAGAGGTAATGTTTTTAACTATGCATTTTAATTTTATTATTTTCTACAAATATTTATAATATTATTAAAATATGATAATATACTAATTCCAGTATACCATATATATTTAGATTTTATTATTTTAATTTAATAACCCATATCTATCCCTACTTCCATCAAATGAGAAACAAAACCATCGATCATGTGTACGGTGGACTACCGCCTCAAGAACCGATGTAATTCGTTTTCCATAACCACATTTAAAGGATGGATAAAATTATGTATTTAAAATATTTATATGATATTTACAACATTATTATACTTATTAAATTATCATATCACATATACCTTATTACTTTCCATTCTGTGTGGGATACGATAACATCACTCGTGTAAACGGTAGGCTATCGCCTCGTGAAGCAATGTGATTTATTTTTCACTTACTCTTTACATGAAAGGTATTGAGGTTAAATTTAATGAATATTTGTGATATTTATGATCTAATAATACTTTTGGAAATATAATATCACATCTAAATTCTTACCTCCCAATCCATTGGAATACAATAACATCGCTCGTGCGTATGTGTGGACTATCGCCTCCACGTAGTGATGTGAAATGTTTTTCATTTTATTTTTAAAAGGATGGAAGTAAGGATGAATTTTATTAATATAAATGATATATATAAAATAATATTAATTCTTTAAAAAGTTAATTAATATTTATTTTCCTTTACTTCCATCTATTGAGAAAAATTGAAACAACATTCATGCATATATACAGTCTACCATCTCCATGAACGGTGTAATCCATTTTCTATCTATAAATTTTATAGATTACTCTAAATACATATAAAATGAATATATATGATATTTATATCATTTTTAACCTTTTTTATATGATTTAACCATGATAAAATTAGAAGGACCAAAATTATCAAACTAAAACATACATGAAAAACAGAGCAATTATCACACGAAACAATGATTTTAACAATTTTTTAATAAATGGGTGGTAAAATACTATAATAAAATCATATATGGTATTAAATATATGAGTATGGTTTTGTAATATATTTATAATAAACCTATATTTATTATAAAAGAGGTTCACATGTAACATCCTGAGTTTTTTAAAGGAAACACTATGCTCAATAGCGTATATGATATGCCACATCAAGCTTAAGCAGAAAACTAAATAATATTTAAATGTTACTTTTAAAACCTATCCATTAGAATAAAGGGAATGAATATTATTAAATTAATTATGAAACTATGGTTTACACATGTATATATAATTAATTATTTTTTGAATAATTAATTATAAAAAAAATGTAAAACCTTTTTTAAAATAAAAAGATAGGTTTTTTTTCTAAAAAACTATTTAAATGTTAAAATGTGTAGTTTATACCAATAAATAAACAAATCTATCTTTTTGTATTATATTAATGAAATATATATTTAATAAATTAAATATAATATTTAACATTCATATTATGTGTGTTATACACATGATATAAGAAAAAAAAAATCCAATTTTACACATAAAAGAAATATTTTTCAAAAAAGGTAGTTTTGCCACCTTTTGATGACACACCTATTTTAAATCCAGTTTTTGACACTTTTATAAGTTCTATTTGAAAAAAATAAACTTCTTATTTCAAATAGGGGTATCAAAATTTTCTTTGGTTAATGTTTTGGTATTTTTCTGATAAGTTTATTTTTTTTATGAATAGTGAAAAAATAATGCATTTTTAATTGAAAACCACTTTTTTATTAAATTTATTTATAGTATTAAATAATATTTTTGAATGGGTTTGAAGTATAATTAGATCAAGTTTTAATAAATTAATCCAATTTTGGTCATTGGTATAAGGACCCGACCTTATTACATACATAATATTGAATTTAGTCAAGAAAAAACTTCCTTTTACATTGAGGATCTTTTCAAGTTTAGAGATTTAGAGAATTGGGAAATAATAGATTCATAAAATTACACATTATTACAGAGTGGATACCATAAAAATAGTTTCCATTTTTTTCAAAATTTAAAACATTAAAACTTAAAACATGATTCCTTGACAATTCTTCAACATTTAACATGGATTCCTTCTTTGTCTTACACATACATTAACCTATGAAAATAATTTAAAACTTGGGATGAGCACAAAAACTCAGTAAGGGATATAAAAAGAAGGAAAGAACACATTAGCCCATGAATACTTGTAACGTATGAAATCATTTTCAAAAGACATACTTATCACCTGTATATATATACTTTGTGAAACATGAGATTTCCAAAATACCTAAGAACATAAGTAGAACCATAAATGTATCTTGGGGAATTACTTACAAAATATTGTAATCATCTCATCTACCTTATAATTTGTAACCCTCACGGCTACCTTACTATTTGTGTAGCCATCGTAGTTACACTTGGAGTAACCATACTACTGACCTCCAACTTATACATACCCAATGCATTGGAGGGAAACATAGGTCCCCAAATTAATAATAAACAATTCTCAAGATCCAGAACATAATCATAAAACATTAATATTAGCATAAAAACATTGCTTTTGAATTTTAAAAAATAGAATTTTAAAAGAGGATTTTAAAAGAAAAGTCCCTTATAAATATCATATAATTGAAGTGAGACTTAATAGAGTGGATGAAATATGTATATACTCTGTAAATATACATAATTAAACATAGTATAATCAGAATTCATCACATAAAAAATTTAAATACCACATAAATAATGAAGAATAAGGTTAACCCAAAGGATGGAAATTGGGTTAAAAATTCCCTTAAAAAAATTCGGCAGCCTAACGGCTTTTCCATATGGTTTTAGAAAATATTAAAAAGAGAAAGGACAAGGGTCACCCATCTAGAAATTAATCATAATACAAAATATATCAATAATAATAATAAAATTAGAACATGGTATGAAAATTTGAAAGTTATAGCACACAAAAGAGAACTTGAATGGAAAAATAAAGAAATTGAGAATTTTCTTACCTTGTAGAGTAACTCTTAGAGATTAAAGGTTTGGACCTTAGGGGCTTGAGTAAACCTTGTTAGGGCTACTATGGAGGTAAGGAGGCCAGATCCTTGTTGATGAGGAACTTGGAATGAAGTTAATGAAGGAACGGGTTGATATTTATAGCAAAAGTGAGAGATTTTTTTAATAATTTCAAAGGGACACCTCATTAGTGGTATTTGAAAAACCATGGGCTTTCCAATGGTATTTTCCCATGGTATAAGACAATTGGGACACCTCATAACTTATTTTACTGTACAGAAGTCAACTAGATTTATTACATCATTATTACATCATTAATGACGTCATTAACATACCGAAACTCAAAACTGTATTTTTTACTATTCACAGAAAAATCATCTGTTTCATAAAAATCCCCAAAATTCACCCTAACCATTTATCGAAGTGTGCAATTCAAAAATTAATTCATTTTTTTTGAAAATAATTTTCTAAATATTTTTAATTTAATTTTTAAATAAAATCATACTTAATTTAAAAATTAATAATTTAAAAATTATAACTGCTTTTATATAACATTTAAAAATTAATCAAGATGTCATTATATTAAAGCCTTAAGAAAATAAAATAATAATAAAATTTACTATTCATGAGGGTCATATTACTATTTATAAGGGTATGTTACTATTTACAAAAAAAAACAAGTTGGTTCCAATAGACTTTAAATGACATAATGAACACAATTGTAGATAACCATTTTTCAAAATTCAAAACATAGAAGCAGTAAAATTATGTTTAAAGTCTACTTATAAATATCTATATTAAACAAAATTTCAAGCATTTTAATTTATTTTTAGAAAACCTTGGGGTGTTACATTATCCCCACCTTCTAGAAATTGTGTCCTCATAATTTTATTTACTTATTAAACGAGTGATGACACCTTTCCCTCATATCATTTTCAGACTCCCATGTTGCGTCTTCAACCATGTGGTTTCTCCACAAAACCTTTACCTGGTGGATTACCTTATTCAGAAATACCAGTTCCCTTAAATCAAGAATCTGAACTAATTTTTCTTCATATGAAAGGTTCTCCTCCAGTTGAACTGCTTCTGGGCTCAAAACATGAGTCAAATCTGGTTCATAATTCCTCAACATCGAAACATGAAAAACATTGTGTGCCTGAGACAAAATCGGAGGCAAAGCTACTCGGTATGCAACTGGTCCAACTTTCTCCAGGATTTCAAAAAGGACCAATGAACCGCAGACTTATCTTTCCTTTCTTACCAAAATGCATCACACTTTTCCAAGGAGATATTTTATGGAAAACATAGTCACCTACCTCGACAGAGTAGTATTTCCTTCTGTTATCTGCATAACCTTTCTTCCTGCTCTGAGCTATCCTCATGTGCTACTAGAACATATTCACTTTCTCAGCCACTTCTTCTACTAATTCTATCCCCATCAAATTTATTTCACCGACTATATCCCAAAATGCTGGAGTCTAACACCGCTTTCCGTATAGATCCTCAAAAGGTTCAATCTTTATACTGGAATGAAAACTGTTATTATAAGAAAACTCAACTAAAGAATGATGCTGATCCGAACTTCCCTAGTAGTCCATTTAACAAGCTTGAAGTATATCCTCCAAAGTTTAAATCGTTCATTCTGACTTCCCATATGATTAAGGATGAAAAGCTGTACTGAAATTTAACTCTATGTCCAAAAACTTCTGAAGTCCCTTCCAAAAGTTAGAAGTGAACATGGGATCCCGGTCAGATACAATAGAAAGAGGAACTCCATGTATCCTAACAATCTCCTTGAGGTACAATCAAGAAAGATGATCCAAAGACATTATATCTCTAATAGAAATAAAATGTGTAGATTTTGTCAGCCGATCCACAATAACCCAAATTGCATTATTACCTCGAGATGTCTTAGGTAGTCCCACCACCAAGTCCATGGATACATTCTCCCACTTCCACTATATCACTGACAAAGGATGTAGCATCCCATTCGGTAACATCCGCTCTACTTTAACCTGCTAACATATCAAACATTTCATGGTAAAATCAGAAATATCCCTTTTCATTCCATCCCCCCAGTAATACTCCCGAAGGTCTCTATACATATTAGTACTTCCAGGATGAACCAAAAATGGAGAACTATGAGTTTCACACAACAAATCTTTCTTCAACTGAGAATCATAGGGAACACACAACCTTTTTCCAAATCTTAAAACACAAACATTATCAAGGTTAAATTCTGGAAGCTTACCCATTTTAACAAATTCTACCTTTTTCTGTAACTCACGATCTTCTTTCTGTTCTCACTTAATTCTGTCTGACAATGTAGACTGCACTGAAACCTGAAACAAAATAGATGTATTCCCTACACCAACAACTTCTAAGAAAAAATTCATCAAATCATTAATCAAGGTATCATGTTCCAAACGTAACATGGTTAATGACGCATGATGTTTTTCGACTCAAGGCATCCACCACTTTGTTTGCTTTTCTAGGATGGTAATTGACTGTGAAATCATAATCCTTTATCAGTTCAATCCATATTCTATTCCTTATGTTTAATTCCTTTTGAGTGAATATATACTTTAGACTTTTATGGTCAGTATATATTTGACATTTGGCTATGTATAAATAATGCGTCTAAATTTTTAAATAAAAAACAATAGTTGACAATTACAAATCATGTGTGGGATAATTTAACTCACGAGGTTTTAGTTGTATTGTATCATAAGAAATTAACTGATCATTCTACATCAAAACACAACCAAGTCCCTTCAATAAAGCATCACTGTAGATGAAAAAAATCACCATTTCAGGAAGGCAAGGACAAAACTGTAGCATTTACCAATCTATTCTTCAGTTCTTGAAAACAAACATCATATTCTTCTGTCCAAAAAAATTTAATCCCTTTCCATGTTAACTTATCTATCATGCTAGATAACTAAGAAAAGTTCTTAACAAAACGTCGGTAATAACCTGCTAATCCAAGAAAACTACAAATCTCTGTAACATTTGTGGGTCTTGGCCATTCATCAACCACTTTTGTTTTGGTAGGATAAACTATTATTCAATCCTTATTTACAATGTTCCCAAGAAAATAAATCTGTTGCAACCAAAAATCACACTTTCTGAATTTTCCATATAGTTTCCTTTCTTTTAATGTTTTTAGAACAACCCTTAAATGTTTTTCATTCTCCTATTTATTTTTAGAAAATAAAAAAATGTCATCAATAAACACAACCAAAAACTTATCCAAGAACTCATGAAATACTCTATTCATAAGATTCATGAATACAATAGATGCATTAGTTAACCCATAGGGAATAAAAAAAATTCATAATGACCACATCTAGTATGAAAGGATGTTTTTGGGATGTCATCCTCCTTCACCTTCAACTAATTGTATCCAGATCTCAAGCCAATCTTGGAAAAGTATTGAGCTCCCTAGAGCTGATCAAACAAGTCATTGATGTGAGGAAAATGATACTTGTTTTAAACGGTGATGCTATTCAAATCTCTATAATCAATGAAAAGTCTCATGGAACCATATTTATTTTTAATGAACAAAATAGGGGCTCCCCATGGTGAAGTTCTAGGATGAATAAAGCCTTTATCAGGCAAATCTTGCAACTGATTTTTCAATTGAATAAGTTATATTTGAGCCATAGGATAAGGGGGTTTTGAAATTGTATTAGCATCAAGAACTAAGTAAATTGTGAATTAGACTTCCCGATAAGGTATGACACTAGGTGACTCATCAGTAAAAACATCAAGGTATTAATTTACCACTGGCACATCATTAATCTAAACAGTTCCCTTGTTTTCAACAATATGAGCAAGATAACTTTCATTCCCATCTTTCAATAGTTTCTCATCTTCCTGATATGTTATCAATTTTATGGGTTCTTTATTGTATAAAAACTGAAAATCTTTTTGAAAAAAAACTTATTTAGCTCTACAGTCAATCTTTGCATGATAAACATAAAGCCAATCCATCCCTAGAATAACATCAAACTCGACTAAGGGTAAAAAAAAAGTTTTTATGGTAAAGTCCTTCCATAGACCACAATATAAAGATTCTTATAATTTCTCTTTGGTATAATATTTCCCCCTAGTGTTTTAACAACAAGTTTAGGTCTCATTTATTGAGGTGATATTTCAAATTTACCTGAAAAGTTCTAAGAGATGAAGGAATGTGTAGACCTCATATCAAACAAAACTTTAGCAAAATATGATTGAACAAACAAATTACCTGATACAACTTCATTGGATGGACCGACATCTGCTGACGTAGTCTCAAAGGATCTCAATAAACCTTTCTACTTATAGTCTAGATTCTTTGCAACATTTAGATCTCTCTTTGGGCAGACATTTGCATAATGACCCATCTCACCACATTTAAAATACATTATAGTTTTCTTATCAGTATTAGTCTTTGGATCATTTTCATTGTAATCTCAGGACATATGTCCAAACTTACCACATTTAAAACACTTCCCAGTTTTTCTAATACATTCCCCAGTGTGTTTCTTGCCACACTTTTCATAAAGTAGAAACTGAATTTTCTTACCATCAGATTTATTTGGTCGATTCTTACCCATAGATTGACACCTGGACCTCTTCTTCTCTTTGATTCCAAAATTCATGTGATCATAAAAAAACTCCATATCTACCCTCTCATCACATCAGATAGGTTTCTCATAACTTTTGAATTCACAGGAGGCCAACACCCTTCAATACCTTGGCTTCAGTCCTGAGTAAAAGCGGTTGATTTTTTTATTAAAATCTAGAATAAGATTTGGAGCATACCTCGCCAATCAGGTGTAGTTAGCTTCATACACAGCCAATTAATCCTCCTCATTTCTCTTCAATTAAAGGAATTTCTTCTCCATCCTAAGTCTCAACACCTTAGGATAATATTTTTCAAGGAAAATAATTTTAAATTCATCCCACTCTAAGGCATCAAAATCCTATCTACCCCTGATATTACTTACCATTGACCAAAACTGATTAGCTTCACCTTCAAAATGATAAATGGAAAGACTTACCTTTTGATTGTATGAACATCCCATAACATCAAATATATTTTCAAGGGATTTGATCCATCCTTCAGCTACTACTGGGTCAGAATATCCATTGAAAGCAGGAGGGTGTTGTCCCATAAAATGTTCCACTACTATCATGTTACATTGTGGTACCTATATTTGTTATCTTGCATGGATTCCACCACCATTTATTTCCTGTGTTAGTTGAGACATTACTATTACAAAATGCTTGGTTCCAATCCCAACCATTCCGAGCTGTAGATATAGAAGGATGTCATTATTTCGGTGCCTATCCTCTTCAGCATCCCTATTCCTTCTGTAGACAACCATTTTGAACAAATATATCTTAGATGAAGAAACATGGTAATCCTTAAATTCTATAACATTTTAAATTAATGATAGAGTAAAAATAATTTATGGTATTCCTTTAACATCATCCTAACCTTTAAAGTTATCTAAACCATCCTATGATACCAACTATAAGGACCTGACCTTATTACATAAATAATCATGAATTCAGTTAAGAAAACACTTCCTTTTACATTGAGGATATTTTCAAGTTTAGAGCTTTAGAGAATTGGTACATAATACATTCATAACATTACACATTGTTACAGAGTGGATACCATAAAAACAGTTTCCATTTTTTTCAAAATTTAAAACATTAAAAATTAAAACATGATTCCTTGACATTTATTCAACATTTAACATGGCTTACTTATTTGTCTTATACATCCATTAACCTGTGAAAATCATTTAAAACTTGGGATGAGCACAAAAACTTAGTAAGGGATATAAAAAGAAGGAAAGAACACATTAGTCCCTGAATACTTGTAACGTATGAAATCATTTTCAAAAGACATACTTATCACCTATATATATATATACTTACTTTGTGAAATATGAGATTTACACAATACCTAAGAACATAAGTAGAACCATAAAGGTATCTTGGGGAATTACTTACATAATATTTTAACCCTCTTGGCTACCTTATAATTTGTAACCCTCACGAATACCTTACTATTTGTGTAACCATCATAGTTACACTTGGAGTAACCATACGACCAACCTCCAACTTACACATACCCAATGCATTGGAGGGAAATATAAGTCTCAAAATTCATCATAAACAATTCCCATGATCCATAAAATAAACATACAACATGAATATTATCATAAAACATTTCTTTTGAATTTTGAAAAACAGAATTTTAAAAGAGGATTTTAAAAGAAAAGTCCCTTATAAATATCATATAATTGAAGTGATACTTAATAGAGTGGATGGAATATGTATATACTCTATAAATATACACAATTAAACATATTATAATCACAATTAATCACATAGACAATTTAAATACCACATAAATAATGAATAATAAGGTTAACCCAAAGGATGTAAATCAGGTTAAGAATTCCCTTACAAAAATTCAGCAGCCTAAAGGCTATGCCACATGGTTTTAGAAAATATTAAAAGGAGAGGGGAAAAGAGTCACCCATCCAGAAATGAATTATAATAAAAAATAGATCAAGAATATGAAGTAAATAAGAACATGGTATGGAAACTTGAAAGTTATACCACATAAAAGAGAACCTGCCTGAATGGCTTGAAGGCCTTCATTTTTATTGATTTTTAATAAACCCCATTTAGAGGGATAAGGGGGAACCCTTACAAGTCCCATAGTCTCAGAGATTACATGGCCATTAGGCTTAGGAGATTACATGACCCAAAGGTCTTAGGGAATTCAACCAGACTATCTACAAGGAACTGCCCCTCCCCAGCATCTGTATCCTAATAGTAGCTCTCTACCTTTGTATGACCATCTGGATAGGCTTCCCGTGCAAGCACAGGCTTGTACCGATGGCATAGACATACCCTATCATTCTTACAATCCATTTGGCTCTACTCTGGTGAGTGTACCTGCTCTGAATCCTCTTCTAGGGCTGCTTCTTTTTTGTAGTGTGTCTGGGACCTGCATTCATGTGGCCCGAAGGACTTTGGGTGGACCTAAGGCATTAAGGTGGCCTGAAGACCTTGAGAATCAACTGTCCAGAAGGCCTTGGGTGGCCTGAAAGCCTTGCAGGACCCGAGGACCAAACTGGTGGCCCGAAGGCCCAGATGGATGAATAGTTCCGGCTGCTACAGTACCGAACAATGCCTGCTATAGTAAACCGGAAATGATCCTCCACCCGGATTTGATCTCGGGTCTCTTGGATGAACCTAGAAAGTACTCACCAGCTGGGATGAGGCTCATGTGCCACATAAAAGAGAACTTGAATTGAAAAAGAAGGAAATTGATAATTTTCTTACCTTATAGACTAACTCCTAGAGCTTGAAGGTTGGGACCTTGGGGGATTGAGGAAACCTTGGGAGGGATACTAGGGAGGTAATGAGGTCATATCTTTGTTGATGAGGAATTTTTAATGAATTTAATGAAGTAATGGGTTGGTATTTATAGCAAAAGTGAGAGATTATTTTAATAATTTCCAAGGGACACCTCATTAGTGTTATTTGCAAAACCATGGGCTTTACCATGGTATTGGCTCATGGTATAAGCCACTTGGGACAAAGTATAACTTATTTTACTATACAAAAGTCAACCCGATTTATTAAATAACTATTACATCATTAATGATGTCATTAACACACTGAAACTCAAAACTGTACTTTTTACTATTCACCGAAAAATCAACAGTTTCAGAAAAATACCCAAAATTCACCCTAACAATTTATCGACATGTAGAATTCAAAAATGAATTACTTTTTTTTGAAAATAATTTTCTAAATATTTTTAATTTAATTTTTAAATAAAATCATACTTAATTCAAAAATTAAGAATTTAAAAACTATAACTGCTTTTATATCACATTTAAAAATTAATCAAGATGTCATTATCTTAAAGCCTTAAGAAAATAAAATAATAATACAATTTACTATTAATTAGGGTCATATTACTATTCATAAGGGTATGTTACTATTCACCAAAAAAATAAGTTGGTTCCAATAGACTCCAAATAACATAATGAACACAATTGTAGATGACCATTTTTTGAAATTAAAAACATAGAAGCAGTAAAATTATATTGAAACGCTACTTACAAATATCTACATTAAACAAAATTTCAAGAATTTAAATTTATTTTTATAAAACCTTGGGGTTTTACAATTGGAATCAATTTCACATTGAGATTGGATATAAAAACTTGGTGAACTTTTGAACGTCTTTACTTTAAAAACTCATTTTCTCATTCTGATAACATGATTAATTTTAAATTAATTTTATCCACTAATGTATTTTGAACTTAGAAAAATGGAAATACAAAATTTTAATTAATATGAAATTTTTTTCTAATAGGAGCAACATAATTTTTTACGAATAATAACTTTAGTATTTGTTTTACCACGGTTAAAGGTAAATCGGGTAATTAAGGGTAAAAATAATATTATAAGCATTATAAAATTACCTTAAAACTTATCCTAATTTAATTAGATGAATTTTTTTCAACCAAAATAATCCTTGGTTCTATTTTGGGACAACTTGGATCCACTTGTATGACTTTAATACATTTATAATATTATATTTAAAGAAAAGCCAATTTTGTTACACTTTGTTTTTAAAAAGTAAAATATTTTTAATATGAGGTTATATAACTGATATGTTAAACTATAAATAGTAATTTTAAATATAAAATATTTATATACATAATTTTAATTTATTTATAATTTTTTATAGATAAAATAATTATCTTAAATGGTGACACAATGATGATGTAGTAATTGTTTAATTAAGGGAAGAATAAAATAAATGATAATAAAAATACTAAAATAAATTTAAATTGAGATTATTAATGTCATTAAAGTCTTTTAGATAAATTTTACTTTTGATAGATGTCTTAAATGAGTTGGTTCTAATTTATCATGTTTTTATGATATTTTTAAAAGTCAAGTAATGAATAGTGTAAAAAATTGACATTATTGATATTTTCAAATAAATAATATTTTATTAAATGATATAAAATTTAAAAAAATATAAAATTAAACAAAATAGTTTTAATAAGTCTTATAATGTCATAAATGGCCCTTTTATGGGTCATTTTGCATGTGAAGGTAATTATATTAACCCTCAAAGTGTAATTTACTTGATAACACGGTAAGAGTTAAAAGAGTTAAAACAAAAAGTTAAGGATTAAAGAAAATATTTAAAACATGTGTAACTTTAATTGGATGAGTGTATTTAGATCCATACTCATCCTATATTCTAAATAACTCATTTTTATCCATTTTTAAAAGAAAATTAATTTTATATTAATTCAATATTTTAATGAATTCCAAGAGTGCCCCTCCCCTCTCCTATAAAAGGGAACCCATTCTTCTATTTTATTCACACTTAAGAAACTACTTGGTTCAAAAATTATCTAACAAAATCACTTACTAGAGTCACTAAAAACATTATATTGGACTTATTTTAGGTAGAACATCCTCCTTAGAGGTGTTAAGGTGTTAATCAAAGGAGATCATCTAAAGAAGATGTATCATTTTAAATTAAGTGTTTCTATTTTATTTCTTCTTCAAATTCCTTAAAATATCATTCAAATATGATAAAATAATAACTATAGTATCCTAAATATACTTATATTATATATTTCTTGTAGAATGACCAATATCCTTCTCCAATTCCATCCAATGGGAAAAGAATTAATCGTTCATGCGTACGTGTGAACTATCACCTCCACGGACCGATTTAATTTGTTTCCATTAAAGTATCTAAAGAATTGTTATAATGATGTAATTAATGTTTATATATGATATTAATGGAATATTTATAATTATAAGATGACAATATATCAATTATATTCTTACTTTACATGCACATGAAAGTGATAACGTCGTTCATGCGTATATGCGAAATATCACCTCCACGAAGCAATGTGATTCATTTTTCATCACCACATCACATGAATGATATATATAAGTATTTTTAAATGATTAATATTATATTAATGATATTATTATAATTATTTAAATATAAAATAACACTTACCTTGTTTCCATAATGATCATTGAAAAATAAAAACGTTACTCATGCGTACGTACGACTTATATTTTCTATGATTGTAATGTTGTTCATTTTCATACACATATTTAATGGATATATTTAAAAGTATAATTGATGTATTAAGGTTATTATTATTTTATTAATAATATTATAAATATTATGGAATTATTACCACTTTTACTATTGACATATTACCAATTTTTTTTTGGACTCAAATACCAAATATCGTCAAAACGTTCGAAGTGAACTTAAATAATTAAGTGATTGCTATAAAATGGTAATAAGTGATATAAAAAGGAATAATAACTTGAAAAAGATTATAAATCAAGTAAATAATTAACATATATTTATTATTTAGGAATATAAAGAACATAAGTCATGAATTAGACTCAAGGTAAGGGATTTCATCTTAATCTCCTTTCATTGAGTTATTTCTTAATGATACACACATTTATTCTTTTATAATGTGAATATAAAACCCCTTTTACATTTAATATACATATTTTATCTGTAATAATTTTATTTAAAGTTTTTTTAGATTTATTATTTCATGAAGATTATGATTTAAATGTTCAAAGTTACATGATACACCTTGACTGTTTACAGATTTAATTATAAAATCCTTTTCTCCATGTCAAAATTCTTGATATTATTTTACATATTAATTTATATGGGTATAAAATTTTTTATAGGAGATTATATATATATTTTTAATTCCATTAAAAGGTTTTTAAAATTAATATTTCTATAAATTTTTATATGGAATGTCTTGATAAATGACAAAAAGAATGTTTTATTCTTAACGTATACGACGCCAAATACTTTTCCACCACCGTGACCATTATTTTATTATTGAATTAATTTTTAAGATTTAAAGTTTCCATAAATGAAAAATAATATTTATATTTTAGTGTATTTTGTTATTGAAAATGGGGTTTCAATGAAAACAATGTTTTTGTATTGAAAATGGGTTCTTAAAAGAAAATGGTATTTTTATTTTAAAATGTTTACATATGGGATTAAAATAGTTTTTCAATGGGTTTTATGATAAAAGTGTTTTATTCATCACATGGTACTTGAGTATAGTAGGAAAAGAGTGATCTGAATATATATTATACATGGGGTGGCCTAGATATTACTGGGAAAGCCCATAACAACTTAACATTGGGTGGCCCAGATAACAGTAGGAAATATTCTTATAGCTTAACATAGGGTGTCCCAGATAGCATCGAGAAAGCCTATTATATATTAACATGGGGTGGCCTAAATAGCTCCAAGTAAGACTGTAATAGATTAATTGGAAGTCGACCATATGGTTATTCCAATTGAATGGGTTTTATGTACATGATGCTCTAAGTCACCTAAATAAGTTTTAATTTCATGCTATGGTTTTTAATGATTTTTTTTGAGAAACATGTGTGTATTTTTTTCATGTGAAAATATTTTATTTCATATAATCAATGAACTTTGAAGATAAAGATAAATGTTATATGAGATGTCATGTTTTTTCTGATTTTATAGTTTCCTTTCTTTTTATATCTCTTACTGAGATTTTTGTACTCATCCTATGTTTTAAAATGTTTTTTACATGGTTTAAGGATGTGTAAGAGAAATTTGGAAGTCAAGATGAATGTAATGAAGATATTTATCTAGAAAAAAAATTCATGTTTTATTTTGTGAAAAAATGGATAGAGAGTAGAAGTGTATAATTTGTAATATTTGAGTTATTATGTAATTATTATGGCATAATTATATAAAACTCTAAAACTAAAAGGATTCTCAATGTGAAATAAAGTAAAATTCTTGAATTAACTCAATATTATGTAATGTTTAAGGATGGGGACTTATAGCTGGTATCAAGGGATGGTTAAGATAAATTTATAAATTTGGATGTTTTCTTAAGAGTTAGGGATATATTCACAGGTTTATAATTTTCAGTTTTATCATAAGTTTAATGTCTTAGAAACAATTTTGAGGCTTTAAGTTATTAAATTTTAAGGTGATTAATGGTATTTTTAGAGACATTAATGTTTTGAGGTAATTATGTGTTATTAATTTTTGGGATGAAAAATGAAAGGTATGATATAAAATTTGAGGTTAAAATATGTCATAGTTATTTTAAGGACTTTATCATATTTTCAAAATGTTATAATAATTATATAGTTTTATAAAAAGGATAACTTGTAGGATTAGTGAAAACCCATCGCGTCCAGCAAGGCTGTGGGAATCGAATCCACAATTGAAGATCTACAAGGGTGCATAACCTACCACTGGCCTATGTGAAGTCCTAGATAGTATGACTTTTTATTTTTAGTTAAAACAAGTTTATGGAATACTAATAAGTTAATTTTGGGAACATATCTTTTATTGAATAGATAGACTTGATATTGGAAAATGATTTGGTGATTAAGTGATTAATGTTATTTTAGAAGACGTTTGATATTCTGGGAATCCTATATGATCAAGGTAAATAGAATAAAATGGTGTTTTATTTGAGGAATACAAGTTGAATTATATTTTGGAATAATTTATTATTTTATTGTGGAATTATGGTGATATAGGTTATTTATAAAAATAGTTATTATATCTTGAAGATTACTAGGGAAATTAATTTTTTGTATGATACTTAAGGACTAATTGATGTTATTTGGAGATAATTCTTAAAATTTATCTTATAAGATTATGTGATCAGATTATTTTTCAATTTTAATATTAGTCTAGAATATTTTTTAAGAAATTTTTAGAATAGCTATTTATTGAATGGACTATGTTGAACTTTAGGTATTACTGTTTAATTTTAGAGAATAATGTAGTTTTTAATCATATAAAGGATTACACTTTTTGGGGAATTATCTTATCTTATCCTAACTATTTTGGTTTTGGTTAATTTTTGATAAGAGGATAAATAGATAGTTAATATTTTTTGGACTATTTCATTCTATAGAAGTTGATTCTAGTGCTTTAGTCATGAAAAATTCATCTTAAATACTCATCATTTGGAGAAAAAAGGATGTCTTTACTGTGGAATTTCATTATTGGATGAAACTCTACTTGTCAAGTAAGTATATTTCCTTATGTTCTTAATCTAGGTTGTAAAATAATTCCTCAAATATATGAAAATGATCTTAAAATATAAATTTTATTCATTTACTTTTATTACTATGAAGTTAATTTCCTCTTAATACTTTACAAATTTATGGTTTTATGATTTCTAACTTTATCATGACCATGTTATCTATCACTCTAAATCAGAAATTTATGGTTAGTTTTCTATTCCATATCCATGTTTTCCAATATGGAACCCTAGTATGTGTTATCTTAGGTGACCTTTAAACTTTCCTTTCTTTATTTTAAAGTGGATGATTTATTAATCCTTTTCTGATGTGGGATTTAAATAAAGGAATTTTTAAAATTCAAACCATAGTTTTTGATCATGAGTTTGAATTGCAAGGATGAAATTTATAAAGTTGGTGGGGGAAAATTTAGATCCCAAGTATTTAAAAGGAAACACTATTATTAATAGCATACATGATATGCCGCATTGAACTTAAGCGAACAACTAAATAATATTAAAATGTTATTGTTAAAAACTAGCTGTTAGAATGACGGGAATGAACAATATTAAATAAATTATGAAAATATGGTTTACACATGTATATATAGTTAATTATTTTTTGAAAAATTAATTAGAAATTAATGTGAAACATTTTTTAAGATAAAAAGAAATGTTTTTTTCTTCTGAAAAACTATTTAAATGTGAAAAGGTGTGGTTTATACCAATAAATAAAAAAATTATATTTTTGTATTATATTAATGAAATATATATGTAAAATATTTAATATAATATTTAAAATTCATAATATGTGTTTTCTAGACATGAAATAAGAATAAATCCAATTTGACACATAAAAGATGTATTTTTCAAAAAAGGTAGTTTTGCTACCTTTTGATGACGCACCTATTTTAAATATAGTTTTGAAACTTTTATAAGTTATATTTGAAAAAAAATAAATTATTTTTTGAAATAGGGGCATCTAAATTTAATTTGGTTAATTTTTCAATATTTTTCTAATAAGATTTATTTTTTTATAAATTGTGAAAAAATAATGCATTTTTAATTAAAAACTACTTTTTCATTAAATTTATCTACAGTGTTAAATACTATTTCTGAATAGTTTTAAAGAATAATTGGATCAAGTTTTCTCAGTTAATTTAATTCAGGTCATTGTAATAAATTTCACATTGAGATTGGATATAAAAACTTGGTGAACCTTTGAACGTGTTTACTTTATAAACTCGTTTTCTCATCCCGACAATGGGATTAAATTTAAATTAATATTAGACAGTTATATGTTTTTAATTTTTAAAAATTAACATACATTGTTTTAATTAATTTTAAATTTGTGGTTTAATAGGAACAACTTAATTTTTTGTGAAAAGTAACTTTAGTATTTTTTTACCACAATTAAGGGTAAATCCGGTAATTAAAGGTAAAAATAATATTATAAGCATTATTAAATTACCCTAACCCTTGTAACAATTTAATTGGATGAGTGTTTTTCGACCAAAATTATAATTGGGGCTATTTTGGGACAACTTGAATCCAATTGGATGACTTTAATACATTTATAATATTATATTTAAAGAAAAGCCAGTTTTTTTACACTTTTGTTTTTAAAAAGTAAAATATTTTTAATATGAGGCTATATAGATGATATGTTCGACTATAAATAGTAATTTGAAATATAAAAGATTTATATACACCATGGTAAATTATTTATATATTTTTAGAGATAAAATAATTACTTTAAATGGTGACACAATTATGATGCAGTAATTATTTAATTAATAGAAGAATCAAATAAATAATAATAAAAATAATAAAATAAATATAAATTGAGATGATTAATGTCATCCAAGTTTTTTTGATAAATTTTACATATATATGTATTAAATTAGTTGGTTATAATTTATCATGTTGTTATGATATTTTTTAAAAGTCAAGTAATGAATAGTATAAAAAATTGACATTTTTGATATTTTAAAATAAATAGTATTTTATTAAATGATATAAAAATTAAAAAAATATAATATTCATCCAAAAAGTTGGGATAATTCTTATAATTTTATAAATTACTCTTTTATTTTTCTTTTTTCATGTGGTGATAATTATATTAACCTTCAAAGTGTATATTACTTGATAACATGGTAAGAGTTAAAAGGTTTAAAACAAGAAGATAAGGATTAAAAAAATATTCAAAACTTATCTAATTTTCATTGGATTATTGGATCTCGAACCATAATCATCCAATATTCAAAATAACTCAATTTTTATCCATTTTTAAAAGAATATTGATTTTATATTTATTTAATATTTTGAAGAATTCCAATTGTGCCCCTCCCCTCACCTATAAATGGGAACTCATTCTTCTCTTTTATTCACAATTAAAAACCTATTTTGTTCCACGATTATTTGACCAAATCCCTTATTGGAGTCCTTACATGAATTATATAGGCCTTATTGTAGTCATAAAACCCTCCTTTGAGGTGTTAGGGTGTTAATCAAAGGAGATTGTCTGAAGACGATGTATCATTTTTAAAATAAGTGTTTCTATTTTATTTATTATTCCACTTCCTTCAAATATCCTTAAACCAAGATAAAATAATAACTCTATTATTATCAATATAATGAGATGATATTATGTTTTTGTCATTACCCATATCCATCTCCAATTACATCAAATAATAAAATAATTAATCATTCGTGCGTACGTGTGAACTATCACCTCCATGAACTGATATAATTTTTTTCCATTACAGTATCTCAAGAATGGTAATAATGATGGAATTAATATTTATATATTATATTAATGACATATTTATAATTATAATTGAATGATATATCAACTACATTCTTAATTTCCATGCACATGAAAATGATAACGCCGTTCATGCGCACATGTGAACTATCACCTCTATGAATCGATGTGATTCATTTTTCATCACCACATCACATAGATGATATATAAAATTATATTTAAAAGATAAATATTGTATTAATGTTATTATGATCATTCTGTAAAGTTATAATAATACTTACCTTCTTTCCATAATGATCATTGAAAAATGAAAACTTTACTCATGCGTACATACAACTTACCGTCTCCAGGATTATAATGTTGTTCATTTTTCATACACATATATAATGGATAAATTTAAAAGTATAATTGATGTGTTAAAGTGATTATTATTCCATGAATATTATTATGTAGATTATGTACTTATGAACACTTTGACTGTTGACATCATATGAATTTCATTTTAAACTCAAATACCGATTATCATCAAAACGTCCGATGTGAACTTAAATAATTAAGTGATTGTTATAACATGGTAATAAGTGATATAATAAGGAATAATAAACTTTATAAAGTTTATAAATCAATTAAATAATTAACCTAAGTTTATTATTTATGAATATAAAAAACGTATGTGACGAATCAGACTTAAGCTAAGAGATTTCATCTCATTCTCCTTTCAATGAGGAATTTATTGATAATACACACCTTTATTATTTTATAAGATATATACATCCATTTTTACATTTAATATCAATATTTTATCTATAATATTTTTATTTAATGTTTTGGTAAATTTATTATTTAATGGATATTATTATTTAAATGTTCAAAGCGGTGTGGGACACCTTGAATGTTTAAAGATTTGTTTATAAAATCTTTTTATCCATGTAAATATTCTTGATATTATTTTACATATTAATTTATATGGATATAAAATAATTTTAAAGGAAATTTTATCTATATTTTTAATTTAATTAAAATGTTTTAAAAAGGAATACTAAAATTTTTTATATGTAATGTTTTGAAAAATGACAAAAAGAATGTTCCATTCTTAAGGTATACGACGACAAATATTTTTCCAGAACTTTGGCCATTATTTTATTGTCGAGTTCCTTTAAAATATTTCATGTTTCCATAAATTAAAAACCGTATTTATTGTTTTAGGTATTTTGGTATTGAAATTGTTTTTTCAAGGAAAATTGAGTTTTGGTATCAAAAATGGGTTCTTGAAAGGAAAGTGCATTTTTATCTAAAAATGTTTACATATAGGATTAAAAGAGTTTTTCCAAGGGTTTTATAATGAAAGTGTTTTATTAATGATATGTTACTTGATCATTGTAGGAAATGGGTGATCCTGATATAGCTTATACATGGGGTGGCCCAAATAGCACCAAGAAAGCCTGTTATAGCTTAACATGGGGTGGCTCAGATAGTGCTGGGAAAACACGTTATAGATTAACATGGGGTGACCTAGATAGAACCAGGAAAGCCTATTAAATATTAAAATGGGGTGACCCTAATATCACTAGGTAATCCTGTAATATATTAATTGGAAGTCATCTATATGGTTATTCCAATTGAAATGGTTTTGAAATGGTTTTATGTATATTATGCTCAAATCCACCTAATAGAGTTTTAATTTCATGCTATGGGTTTTAATGATTTTATTTGAGAAAAATGCAAGTCTGTTTTTATGTGAAAATATTTTATTTCATATACTCAAATAAATTTTAAGATAAAGGTAAAAGTTATATGAGATTTTATGTTTTTACTAATTTAATGATTTCCTTTCTTTTTAGATCCCTTACTGAGATTTTTGTGCTCATAACAAGTTTTAAAATGTTTTTTATAGGGTATAAGGATGGGTAAGAGAAATTAGAAAGTCAATATGAATGTTATTAATATTTTTATTAAGAAAAATAATTCATGTTTTATTTTGAAAATTTTTATTTTTTGAAAAAAAATGATAGTGAGTAGAAATGTCTACTTTGTAATATTTGAGTTATTATGTAATAGTTATAGAATAATTATCTAAAACTCTAAACCTAAAAATATACTAAATGTTAAATAAATTAAATTTTTTGACTTAACTCATTATTATTTAATTTTTACGGTTGGGGCCTTATATCAGACACATATAAAGGAATTTGAACCAAAGGTAATGGTTTCTAATCTCACTTTTACTTCCATGATACATACACCATATTCAACATTTATTCCTTTGTGTGGTGTATATAATTCCCATTTTTATATGTTATATCGTGAATCTATTTCTATTAATGGTATTTAAAGTTTCATTTTAAGTTATTTATCCCATGAGACTTATGATTCAAAAGTTACAAAAGTGGTAAGTATTTATTTCACAATCTCATCATTATTTTGGTTTTTTTTATTTTGGTATCCCTTGGGGGAATTATTTGATATTTATATATTAAAATAAATATATTTTCTTTTAATATGTTTATTTATAAACTTTTTCAAGTAATAGGACCATTTTCCACTCTTTTGTACGTAAATTTTTTGAGAAAATGTTTTTAATAGAATTTGACTTTATTTATCTCTTCGGTCAAAAATATTTTTTCATCACAATCCATGTTTTCTAAAAATGTTTTAAAAAATATTTTTAACCTTTTAAAAATGATTTATTAAGTAATTTTTACCCATTTTTACTTTTTATTTTTTTTAAAATGAACCTTTATGTCGTTTTTGTAATAACCACAACCTTAGAAGCCATGATCTGGTGCCTTACTTTATTACATTGACATGATTATAAGGAAATAAATTCCAAAGGACCAATCAGTTTAGTAGTTTTGAAGAAATATATACATAAATGATACCTATTTTACATTGGGAATAGAAAATAATACATAACACATAACAAAATCAAATAAACTGCATCCTTAAGAACTTATTCAAATATCTCTTCTTCATAACCTAGGGAAAGGAAACAAAATAAGGGTGTCCTTAAATGATCATTAAGGGTTAATCATAGTATAAGTAATAATGAATAAATAATCATAATAAATATTTAAAGGTATATAGATAAAACACATTCCATTTAAATAACTAGATAATGAATAATCAAAATGGCACAGTTAATAAATGAACAAACATACCATATAATCAATAAGCTGAGAATGAAGTGTGTCTATAGATTTTTTCATAGTGAAAATATCATGGATAAAAATAAATAAATTATGAATGCATAAAATTATTAATTATTGGTCTTCATGTTTTCCAGGAACATGATACCTTTATCATCAAGATCTATTCTCAAGATAGTTTAAACTATTGGGTAAAAACCCATATGATTTGGATACCTGATTCATCTCATGAGACTACCAATGCATTTATGGGATATCATTAACCGAGACCCACCCATTTCTGTAGGTCCAAATCATTCCTTATATATCAAATAATAAATTTAATAATGTTCTTTATCATAAAATTTTTGTTTGAGTAAAGAATATTAATTAATCAACATTTTCTCAGATATACAAATAACTTTCTAAGTATACACCGTAAGTAAAATTGGTATATGGTTTAGGAAATAAAAATATACATAATAAAATAATATATATATTTAATATAAATTAAATTTCTAATGATAAATTATTACAATTAAGTGATTGTTTTAAATTAAAGTTGATAATCAAAAAATAAACTGAGAATGCACAATAAAATTTACCATTTGGTAATTTTAAATTCAAATCAAATTGGATGAAATAATTAAAATTTAAACTTAAAATACCATTAATAATGGATTATTCATGATATTACATATCATGTGGTAGTAAATATAACATATAAATGTAATTTGGTGCATAACATTACAATATGCCTCAATGAAATGAAACTGAGATGAAATCCATTACCTCACACTTACTTTTGTTTGAACGCTCTTTAACCTAATGTATAATTTTTTTAAGAATATTATAAACTTATAATAGAAACATATTAATATTTATAATATCATATATGATCATTTTATAACATCTTATCACCTATTTTTTAATATTCTTTCATTATTTTTATTATTTTGGGTGTTAATTGCCTCGTTTTTCAACTGTATCTTGACTAGTTATTTTTTTCTTCTTATTAATTAAATCATGATTTCATTATGTAATTTTTTTTAAAATTTTTAAATATAATATATATTTAGTATATATTTATTTATATTAATCTATAAAATTTGGTGATAGGAAATAAAATACACCGTTCATGGAGATGGTAGGGTGTATGTACGCATGAACGCTGCTTCCATTTTATTATCGTATTTAAAGAAAAAAAATTAAATGATATATATACATATTATAATTACAACACCATTTTTATGTCATTAATATCACATATTTTTATTAAACCCATCCCTAATACATTCCATGTAAAGCGTGAATCAATCACATCATTTCCCGAGGCAGTAGTTCGCCGTACACACGAGCAATGTTATCATATTCCTACAAAATATAAATAATGAAGGTATGTGTGATATAATAATTAAAGAAGAATAATAACATCATAAATATAATATATATCTTATATAAACTATAAATACATCATTATTACTAACTTTTAAAGGTGGTAATGGAAAAATAAATGACATCGGCTCGTGAGATGGTAGTCTGTCAAACACACGAATGATGATTTTGTAACTCATTTGATGGAAGTGTTTAAAGTTTTAGGTATTGAAATTAACATAAAAAATATCATTATATATAATTTACCAAGGCTATTATATAATCATGGTATAATAATAACTGAATGAGGTGAAGATGAAAATAAAATAAAAATGCTTTTAGAAGAATATTACCTCTTCTTTGGGTTTCCTCCTTAAGTTCGCACTAATTTCTTACTAAGTTGAATTTATTCCATATATAAGGCTTATAGGATGAGAGTAGGGATGTTAGGGTTTTATTTGGATTGGTTTTTTATGATCCAAATGACTTTAGAGTCATAAAAGAGTGGGGAAAGTGAATGCATTTTTATAGTTGAGGAGGAGTGACAGTCTTGTAAATATTCAAAAGTATTCACTATTGGGAGGTATCTCTTACATCATGTGACTAAAAAATTGAATAATAATGTGTATGAGGTTTTATGTGGTCTATATACACCTCCTACAAAAAATATATTTTTTTATCATATTTCCTTAGTCTTTAAGTTTACTCAATTTTACCCTTTTTTGTTTTTATCATTGTAACTAGTTTTCTAAACTAGGAAATTTATTCATTAAGAATAAATTAAAGTGATATTTATTATATAATTTATATACATTGATTATAAATATGATATATAATTTTTAAAATAAAAATCTAATGTGTGTTGGAAATTAAATTTAATAGAAGCGCACATAACGCACAAAAACACTATTTTAAACCTAATCGCACTAACAAAGTTTTTACTATTTAGGGGTAAATATGATCATTATAAAAGATAAATTGGATCATTAATGGAAAATATTTTATATTTATTAAAATTTGAAAATAAATTTGAAGAATTTAGGGTTTTTTAAATTTTAAATCATTTAATAAAATATTAATTATTAAATAACATTAATGTCAATTTTGACATTATTTATTTAATTTGAATTTAAAAATATCAAAAAAATGATGGAATTTGAATATATTAAGTTCAAAACTATGTAAAATAATATATTTTTCTATAAAATAAATTTAATACAATAATTTACTCAATTTATTTCACTTTTAATATTTTTAGTATCATTTATTTAAGTTAATTATTAACTAAATAATTCATGCATTGGCATTGCTTAAGAATTTAAAGTAATTATTTAATCTATAAAAAATTAAAATAAATAATCAGGAAAAAATTAATTTACCTTTAAAAATAATATTTATAACTAAAAATTTAATGTTTTTCCCTATCTCAAATTTGTATAAATATTAAAGTTAAGGAAGGTTCCTTTTTTATATTTTTCCTTACTCAACTTATTATACAGGTCACTTTCATGGAAAATTATACCAATAACTCATAAAAATTGATAATAAGGTTTTTAGGGTAGAAATATTTCCATATAATGGGTGTTGGACAAGTTGATAGGTTATTTTACATCTTATATTTTAAGTTTAATCACTAAATAAATTCGTTTATACCTTAATCACTATAATCAATTTTAACTATTTTCACTGATTATTTTCATAAAATATTAAGTTGAACTTATTAAATATTATAATTTATTCTTATTTAAAATATGTAATCCATTTTTCCAAACTCAACACACAAAAGTGGCAGAATTTAATTTAAAATTAATTCTACAGATGAGATGAGAAAATGAGTTTTTAAAGTGAAAATGTTCAAAATATTGAAATATTTTTATATCTAAATTCAATATTAAAATGATTAAAATTAATAAAAATTGATTAATTGATATAAAATTGATCTAATTTTACTGTAAAACCAATTAAAAATATATTTCAACTTTATAAATTATTTAAATGAAAAGATAGTTTTCAATTAAAATTCAGTATTTTTCACCCTTTATAAAAAATGAAACTTCTCAAAAAAATACCAAAAATTAACCCTATGATAATTTTGGTATTACTATTTAAAAAATTAAGTTTAATTTTTTATATAATTTTTCTATTTTTTTTAAAAATTAATTATAAATTATGTGCATTAAGCATGATTAAACCATCTTTTTAGAAAAAAATATTGTTCTTTAAAAACTATTTCTTTTTCTTTCAAATGATTCCTATTTTACTTATAATCAATATATAAACAATAAATGTGTGTAAAAATATACTTTTATAAGTAATTTAATCATATTCATACCCTCAATTTTAATTTCTAAGTGATAACTATCATTCTAAATAATAATATTAATAGTTTATTTTTTTGGTAAAACTCAGTCTTGCATGAAACACAATCTAACTCAGTGGTGCTTATACCGAAAGATAAACTCAATGTTTCATGTTGAATACACTATTTAATAAAATGTAATTATTTTATAAATTTAAATGTGTTACATTCTCCCCACCTTAAACAAATTGCATTCTCATAGTTTAAACCTGATCTCGGTAATTAGGGGTTTGACATCTGGAAATGCCATTGTTGAAAAACCCACATCATAAAAAGAGTTAATAAAATACCCTCTTAATAAGAGTGAAATATAAGATAAATATTTATATGGAATAATCAAATAAATAGGTTTCTATATAGGCCAACATATGTGGGAAATGAAAACATGGACATGAAAGAGAAAGCTAATACTTAAATACTTAGGGAGAGCGATAGAGAACATGTTCAGGATAAAGTTAAAGACCAAAAAGACTTATAATTGAGGTGTGAAAAAGGTCATTGATATCATAAAAAATGATGATAATATGAAAATATTTTTTAGGACCCTTTTCCCAAGAGTTGAGGAATTATTTTACTCTATAAGAATATAAGGAAATTTATTTTCATGATACGTTTCTATTTCATAAACACAATCTTATCCTTTGGTTGTGCCTTGAAATATTTCTAATTAGTCTCTTAGCATAGGTTGAATCATAGTATGGAGTAAAATATTAATATATATAACCTTTTCTAAATATAAACTTAAACCCTTTCATTAATGGTTAACATTATGTCCCTTCCAAAACATCAATATCCAAAACTTTAGAGGGTCCCTGAATTTGCAAAATGAACTTATCATTAATCTGAACAACATGAAGTATCTCTAAATAATCACATACCAAACATGTGAATACCTTCATCATGTATTCTCTTGAAACATGTAAATAACATTAATTACTATAAAACCTTATCAAAAACATTCTATCATTCTTATTACATAAGTGAAACATAGATTATTGGATATATTCCTTAAATCCAAAAATGTTGTAAACTCCATTAATGATGGAATAAAAAACTTTGTAAACAAATCATTAATTAGTTCCAAGGTATTCAATACTATATAATTTACTTATCTATATTAATAACCTATTTATCCAACCATTATTATCTCAACATCAGGAACATATTAAGGCTTCTCAATCATGTGTTTTCTAAGAAGTTAAACTTATCACTGAATCATTTTTATTGTTCATTAGTACCACATAACATACACACTCAAATACTTAATGAAATAGTTTTTTAGTAGAATCCTTATATATTTCATAATTATTATGATGATAATATCATCAATAAAATACTTTTACAACATTTTTCTTAGATCCAAATACACAAGAATATTAATCATTTAGATTCGTTTGTATTAATAAAATATTCTTGACCTTGACCCATCATCTTATTATAAGGTACATTACCTTGATTATTGTGGGTATTTATTGACATAAGGACCCATCTACTTATAGTTGAAACACTTAATATTAGTGTTTTCTTTCTTCCCTTTTCATTCCTTTTCCTAGTGACCCGTTTATCAGAAAATATAACAAACTCCCAATCCCTTCAATCATTTACTTTGGTGATTATTTCCATAATTATAACATGTGGGAATATAATTCTTTCTTTTCTCCCCTTTATCCATTATTTTATCTACCTCCCATTCTTCTATTTATTCCTTTTGAATCCATAATACTTAGAAATTATTTCTCTATCTTGATATAACATAAAACTATTTCATCATATGAAGAAACAATTCGAGATACCAACACCCTTTGGAGGATTAGCTTAATACCTTAAAAGAAATGATCAATATAGCACTCCATGTTGCATATGTAATACATAACATACCTAGATAACCTTGTAAAGGCAGCTTCATACTATGCAATAATTTATTCCACATTTTTATTTAATATATAGAACTTTATATTCATCTCAGTTTGTTTCTCATAGGGGAAATATTTTTCAAATAATGTTTCCTTGAAAGATTTCCATTCCATGAGTTCTATTTACTATTCCTCCCTAGTATTTTGGATCAACAATAACCATTTATCAACATCACCATTGAGACAATACATTACAAGTGTAACTATTTTCTTTTCACCACATCCCAATTCCATAAATATCTTATCCTAACACTTAATCCATTACTAAGTTTCCATTGGATCAATAGTCCCACTAAATGATGGGGAAATCTATCCTATAAAGTGATCCAGCATAAAAAAACCTCACTATGGAATAGGTTTCTCTATCCAGGAAATGTTATTTTTCATAACTTGATTACGATGTCGTAATATATCCAAAACTTGATCAGTTCTAATACCAGCTATATTGGCTTCCTCAAAAGAGAAACCTCTACATTGACTATGAGTATTGACACTCTTATTCCTTCTAGAATCCATTTATAAATAATGAAAAAAATTCTAGATTAGATCATAACATTGTGTAACATAATGTTTAATCCCAAGACTACTCAGATACTTATCACAAATTAAAATTTTTATCAATAACTAATCTCATAATCCTAAACATGTTTTCTTTTGGGATATATTTACTTTCAAATACTTTATAATGGTTTGTAAAGAAAATTTTAATTATCATAAGCATATACCCCAAGAGTTTCAAACCAGGTGTGTAATAAGGTCCATTATTATGTACCAAGTTACATTTTAATCAAGCCCAATGTTCCCTTTTCAGAGTTATTATCCCTAGATACATTTATTCCAGAACCACGTGAACTTGTAGTATCCAAATAGTGATGTATTACTAGGAATACCCATATAATATATACCTTAACAAAATTTTGGGATGTTCTTCTATACTTATCCTCAAATTCCATCTTAGGGTTATGTTACCTAATCTATTTTCCCCAAATCTAGTTTCAAAGGTTTCTACTAAACTTACTTTGATACAAAATGTAATGACCTCAACCCCTAAAGCCCAAAGCTGGTGCCTTACTTTATCAAATTAGCATGATATAAGGAATCAAATCCCTAAGGACCAATAAGTTTATTAGTTTTGTAGAACCATATATATACATGATACCCATTTTACATTTAGAATAAAAAATAAAACATAATACAAAACAAAATATTATAAAATTCATCCTTGAAAACATATTCAAAGATCTATTCTTTATAACATTGGGAAAGGAACCAAAATATGGGTGATCTCAAATGCTAAGTAAGGGTTAATTATAGAGGAAGTAATCATTAATCAATAAGCTTAATCAACATGGTAAGGTAGATAACTGAATACACATTCCATTAAATCAATAAGATGAGAATGAAATGCATCCATATATTTTTTTAATAGTGAAAATGTCATGTATAACAATAACTAAATTCTAAAAACAGGAAATTATTAATTATTAGAATTCCTTTTTCCCAAGACCATGACACCTTTACGAACAAGATATATTCTCAATACAATTTAAAACTACTGGTAAAAAGACAATATGATTTGGAAAACAGATTCATATCATGAGAATATCGATACATCAAGGGGATATCATTAACTAGGTCCAACCCATGTATGCAGGTCCAAATCATTCTTAATATATCAAATAATCAATTTAATAATGTTCCTTATCATCAAATATCCATATTGAGTAAAGAATAAAGATTTATCAACATTTCCCTAGATATTCAAATAACTTTCAAAGTCTACACTAAATATAAAAATAGTATACAGTTTATGAAATAATCATATCCATCATAAAATAATATGGATATTTAAGATAAATTAAATGTATAATGATAAATTATTTCTAGTAAGTGATTGTTTCAAATGAAATTTAACAATCACAAAATAAAGTGATATTTCACAATAACTTTTACTATTTGGTAATTTTCAAGTTAAATACACTTGGATGAAATAATTCAAATTGAAGATTAAAATAACATGAATAATGGATTATTAATGATATTACATTTCACGGGGAATTATATACACCATATAAAAGTATTTAGGTGCATAACATTACAATATACCTCAATAAAATGAAATTGAGATAAAATCCCTTACCTTAAGCTTCCTTTTGGTTGAATGATATTTAAAATATTTTATAATTGTTTTAATCATGTTATTAAATTATAAAAAATCATATTAATATTTATTATGTCATATATTATCTATTTATAACATCTTATCTCCCATTTTTAAATATTCTTTCATCATTTTCCTTATTTTGAGTGTTAATTTCCTTGTTTTTCAAGTATGTTTTGACTTGTTATTTTTTTGTTCCTATTAATTATATAATGATATAATCATATCTATAATTCAACACATGATTTAAATATCATATATATATATATATTATATGTATTTATATTAATCCATAAAATTTGTTATAGGAAATGAAATACACCATTCCTGGAGACAGTAGGCTGTGCGTACTCATGAACATTATTTCCAGTTTCTTATCATATTGAAGGAAAGAAAATTATATATATATATATATATTATCTTTATAATACAATTTTTATGTAATTTATATAAAATATGTTTATTAAATCAATCCTTTATACATTCCATGTAAAACGTGAATGAATCACCTCGCTTCGCGAGGCGGTAGTCTGTTGTACACACGAGAGACATTATCATATTCCCAAAAAATGAAAAGCATAAATTTATATGTGATATAATAATTTAAAAATAATAATAACATCATAAATATCATATATAAACTATAAATATATCATATTCCCAATTTTTAAAGGTTGTAATGGAAAAAAAAATAACATTGGTTTGTGAGGTGGTAGTCCATCGTACACATGAATGATGATTTCATAACCCATTTGATGGAAGTGTGTGAAGTTTTAGGTAATAAAAAATATATATCAGTACATGTAATATATTTAGGTTATTATATAATCATGGTATAATAATAATTGAAGGAGGCGGAGAAGGAAATAAAATAAAAACGCTTTTCGAATAACATTACCTCTTTTTTAGGTATCCTCCTTAAGTTTGCACTAATTCTTTCCTAAGTTAGATTTATTCCAAATTTAAGGATTATATGATGAGGTGAGGGATTTTGGGGAATTATTTGGGTAGCTTTTTGTTGATCCAAATGGCTTTAGAGGTGAAAATAAGGGGGGAGAGTGAGTGCCCTTTTATAGTTGAGGAGGAGTGATATTCTTGTAAATACTCAAAATTATTCACTATTGGGAGGTCTAACTTACCTCATGTGTCTCCAAAATTGAATAATAATGTATATTAGGGTTTATTTGTTTTGGAAAAACCTCAAACACACAAAAAATAAAAACCTTTTTATCATTTTTTCCTTATTCTTTATGTTTACTCAATTTTACCCATTTTATTTTTTACCATAGTAACTAGTTTTCTAACCTAGGTAATTTATTCATTAAGACTAAATTAAACTGACTATTATTATATAATTTAGAACCATTGATTATAAACATTATATATAATTTCTAAAATAAAAATACCATGTGCATTAGAAATTAATTTTAACAAAAGCGCATGTAACGCACAAAAACACTATTTTAACCATAACCGTGCAAACAAAGTTTTCACTATTTAGGGGTCAATATGCTCATTATAAAAGAAAAATTGGTCCATGAATGGAGAATATTTTATATTTTTTAATATTTTCATATCAATTATCATAATATATTATTTTTTTAAAATTTAAAACATTTAATAAAATATCATTTATTATAAAATAACATTAATATCAATTTTGACATTATTTATTTTATTTAAATTTAAAAATATCAAGAAAATTATTTAGTTTGAATATATTAAGTTAAAACATATATAAAATGACATATTCATCTAAAAAATTAATTTAATAAAATAATTATCTCAATTTAATTATCTTTTAATATTTTTAGTATAATTTATTTTAGTTAATTATTAACTAAAAAATTCCTGCATTGGTGTTTCTTAAGCATTTCAAGTAATTATTTAATATATAAAAATTCAAAATAAATAATCATGATAAAAAATCATTTTAATTTCAATATAATATTTATAATAAAAAATATGATGTTTTCCCCCTATCATAGAGCTTTATAAATATTAAAGGCAAGGATGATTCCGTTTTGTCTTTTTCCTTAACTTATTATATAGAAATATTTCATGGAATAATATCACAATAACACATTAAATTATATAATAGGGTGTTAAGATTCAAAATATTTACATATAATGGGTTGTGGACATGATGGTAGGTCATTTTACATCTTATATTCTAACTTTTATCACAAAGTAAACTTGTTTTTTCCTTAATCACTTTAATTAATTTTAACTATTTTCATTAATCATTTTGGTCAAACATTAAGTTGAAATTATTTGATATTATAAATTATTCTAATTCTAAATATATAATCCATTTGGAAAAATTCAAATCACAAAATTGGAATAATTTAATTTAAAATTAATCCCATAGACTTAATAAGAAAGAGGGTTTTTAAAGTGAAAACGGTAAAAAATTTGAAATGTTTTTATATCTAAATTCAATATGAAAATGATTCAAATAAAATAAATTTTATTATTTTTTATAAAATTTATAAAATTTTACTTTAAAACCAATTTAATAAATAATTTAACCTTATAAATTATTTAAATGAATAGATATTTTTCAATTAAAATTCAGTATTTTTCACTATTTATAAAAAAATGAAACTTCTCAAAAAAATACCAAAAATTCAACCTATGATAATTTTGATATTTATATTTCAAAAATGAAGTTTTTTTTCATATAAATTTTATAAAATTGGTAAAAATTAATTTTAAATTATGTATGATAAGCACAATTAAACCGTCTTTTTAGAAAAAAATCCATTTTTCATAAAACATTTCTTTTTTCTTTAAAATGATTCATGTTTTATTTATAATCATCATATAACCAATAAATGTTTGTAAAATATAAATTTTAATAAGTTATTCAATCCTATTCATACCCTCCATTACAATTTCTGGGTAATAACTATCATTTTAAAGAATAATATTAAGAGTTTATTTTAGTTTGGTAAAACTTGTTCTTGCATGAAACGCTAGCTAACTCAGTGTTGCATGTAATGAAAACTAAACTAAATGTTACACGTTACATAATTTATTGATTAAAATTTTATTCATTTATAAATTTTAGAGTGTTATAGTTTTAAAAATAATTCCCTTTTGACTTTTACTGAAAATGTAAAATGGAATCTTTGTTTTAACATGTACGACTTGAGTGGAATTTTATGCCATTATGTTCAATCAATGTTTTGAATATTATTTTAAATATTTTCAAATTTTAGTCTAAAATAAAATTATCTTAATTTTTTTTTGTGAAACTTTTTTTCTAAGAGGTGATTTTAAAAGTGGAAAGGATATTTTATACAAGAATGTTTTAAATAACATTTTTATGGTATTTTTATTCATCAACGACATCAACCCTTTATTGTAATTATGATACAATAGGTATATGTTGTATTTATATTATATTTATTATTTATTTATATGGTTTATTATTATTTTGACTAAAGATATACAATTTTATTACCTTTTCACCATATTATTCTGGATGGTTTTTAAATATGTTTATTTTATTGGGGTAAGTATTAACATTTTATATGTTAGTTTTTTAATAAAATGTTTATATTTATTATGTTTCACTCATTTCATATGATGAATGCATTAAAATTAGCAAGTTATGGGTGGGTACCGGATATAGATATCCCATTGATGCATCTACAGGTCTCATGTGATGAATCAATTGAAAAAATTAGACGGGTTTTGACCCATAGATTTAAACTTTCTTAAGGAAGCTCTTGATAATTTCAGATATCCCACATTATGTATTCCATCATTTTGAGATTAGTTATTTCTATGTGATCATTTGATTAGTTATAATATCCATTGATAAGTTTCAATATTATGTGATTATTTATATGGATTTATTTTTTTATCATTTAATTATTCTATATTATGCTTAGTTTATTGATTAAATGGTATGTGTTTTAGTTATTTATCTCTCCATATTTATTATGATTATTTATTCATAATAGATTCAGCTATATTCTTACCCTTATAAATAATTTTATCTTGCCCCTTTCTTATGTTTTATTTTCCCCAGGATACTAGGAAGTGTTTTATGAATGATATGTATGGATATGATACAAGGAATAACGAAGTTCTCAAAGAAAACACTTTTTTATATTTCATGTTTTCAAAATTATGTTAAATTCAAGTATGTATCTTTTTAAAAAAAAATAATAAACTATTCAGTCCTTAAGTATGTGATACCTTGTATCTAGTTCCAATGTACTAATGTAGACACTGACTTTAGGTTACTTGAGTCGGGGTCGTTACAGTTGGTATCAAAGGAAGTTTAGTTTGGGAAATAGATTTAGGAAAATATAGATTAAAGAATATTAACCTATGATATACATTAAATATAAATATAAAATAACATCCTCATGTTTTATTAAGGTATAAATTATGTGATTTACCTATAAATATATCCATATCTGGATACTATAAGTGGACATGGTTCTGGAATAGATGTACCTAGGGATAATAACTTTGAAAAAAGAGCATCGGGCTTGACTCGAGCATTACCTGGTACATGAAAATGGGCCTTAATACACACCTGATTTAACAATCCTATGATATATGTTCAGGATAATTCAAATTTTTTGTATAAATCATTATAAAGGATTTGAAAATATTTTTATGATCTGGAAACTTTCCCAAAGAAACCATGTTTATGATCATGAGATTTTCCCCGCATAAATCTTTCAATTTACATTAATAATTTCACCAGTTTTGGGATTATACACTATGATAAATAATTTTATGATTTAATATAGTGTATATCATTGTTTATAAATGGAACCTAGTAAAATTAATGGGAACTATACCCATGCAAATAATCGAAAGAGTAAGAATGATATTTTCTTTGATGGTATTAAGGTAACATTTCAAAGGGAACTAGTCTCCCAAAAATTCTATTCTTATAAGGACATAATATCATATGAAATAAAAATAGATAAATAATTATATAAGTATTGTGTTTTCTAAGGGAGGTAAGAGAATAAGAGTATGGTAGAGAAAAAAATGGATAAGGGGAAGAAGGAAAATAAGGGTTTTCCCACATATGATTATTGTAGAAAGAGACATCCTAGTACTTTCTTGAAGGGAATAAGAGTTTTATATAAGTGTGTATAGAAAGTCCACCATGATCATAATTGCAAGGGTAATAAAGAAATTTCTAATTTTAAATGATTTAAATGAAAGGATATGGGGTACTGTAAAAATTAATGTCCCAAGCTTCAAGGTAATATATCTTAAAATAAGTTAAGGGGTCATTGTCAAGATTATGCTATTTCCATAGAATAAGAGGAATGATTAATATAATTTTTTTTAGATTTAAGAATTATGTTATAGGAGTATTTTATAAATGATATTCTGGTTATAAGAACCATGAAATGCAAAAGGATTTTACAACAGTACTACTTCTTGAATGATTTGAGAGAATATGCTTAATGGTATTGATGACCATAAAAATTTATTCAGTGAAAATTTGAACCTCTTGAAAAACACATGATTAAGTGAGGATAAAATTTAATATATGCTCAATGTTGAGATAATAATGAGATGTTTATGGGATATTATTGGTGAGTATAAAATTTGTTAGAGGTTTAATGGTTTATGTCATCTTTGTTAGAATTTATTATAAGTATTGATTTATGGAATATATTAAACAACCTGATATTTTATTTTTGGAATAATGCATGTTTTCATTAAGGTTTTAAGTTGATAAAGTAATTCACATATTTTTAATGTGAAATTAAGAGCCACTTTATATTTTTCGGGGAATATAATGTTGATTTAGTGACCTTCCTTTAAATTTTTTGGACTTTGAATTTGGAGAGACATATTTTATATGAGACTTAAGGTTAAATATATATATAATGGATTAAATTGAACTTTGGGTGTTATTGTATAACTTATGATAACCATTTTTGGTTTTGGAAAATATCTAGACATATGAGGAATAACTTTCTATTCTAATGACATGTTAATGTTACTTTGGGCATAAAAATAGATTTTGGATATTCATTTCATGGAGTAAGAAATGAAGTGGGAATTGATCGAAGCACAAAAAAAGTATGGAATTAGTCCTATAAAGTATAAATATATCAAGTAATTATATTTTCATATTTTCTTAGTCTATATGGTAAAGGAATCCCATAACTCCAGGAAAAGGATATTGAAATAAAAATGTTATCCTAATACCTTCAATTTTTATCAATCAAATTCTCCTTTAACTCATCATATATTTATGGATTTGTGGTTGTTGAATTAATCTTGATCATTAATTTTTTTTATTAATGACCTATATCACCCACCATAATTATTTGGGAATTTTGTTTTTCTTATATGTCTATATATTCACTTCCCACCTATGTTCTCCTACTTGGAAACCAAGTTTTTTTATTATTCCAAATGACCTTTGTACTTCCGTTTATCTCTTATAAATAGGATATTTTATTAACCATTCTCAAAATGTGGTATTTCAATATGGTTATTATAAAATGTCAAACCCTTGATTATTGAGAATAATATTAAATTGTAAGGACACAATTTATATAAGGGGGTAGAATGTAACACCATAATATTTTAAAAAGAGGATATCATATACGATATTGTATATAACACACAACACCAAGATTATAATAGAATTTAGAACCCATATAATTTATAATATATATATATTTTTAAATAAATTAAATCTCTTTGATAGATTTCAATGCACACAACACCGAGTTTGAATGAAACACGATACTCTATTGAAATATTATTATTTAAACATGACCATTATAACTTAGCCTTTAAGAAGATGTGTATAAATAGTAATAACTAAATTATAAAAATTATATGGTTTAAAAATGTATAAAATAAATTTAATGGTTATATATTTATTATAAATAAAATAATAACCATTTAAAAGAGAGAGAAACATTTTCTAAAAAACTATATTTTTCTAAATAGCAGGTTATTCACGCTTTGCGCATATATTTTTAAATTAGTTTTACTAATTTTAGAAACTTTATTTAGAAAAATTAACTTCATTTTTTTAAATATAAATTCTAAAATTATCTTTGAGTGATTTTTTTGGTTTTTTTTAAATATTATTATTTAATGAATAGTGAAAAATACTGATTTTTATTGAAAACTGCATTTTTTTAAATTTATTACAAAGTTAAATTTTATTTTAAATTTTATTTAAAGTAAAATTAGTTAAATTAAATTAAAATTTAACTAATTTAGTTCATTTTAATCAATTTTATATTGAATTTTGATATAAAATCATTGTATACCTATGAGAATTTTCTCTTTGAAAACCTACTTTTTTCGTGTCTATGGGTATAATTTTTAATTGAATTAAACCTTTTTTGTAAATTTAATTTGGAAAAATTGATTTCGTATTTGGATTTATAATAATTTATATTGTATAATAAGGTCAAATTAATTTTTTACCATTACGAATAGTAAAAATAGTAAAAATTAATTATCACAGTTAAGGTAAAAATGGGTTTATTGGGGGGGGGGTTTAAATAAGAAGATAAAAATTAAAAATATCCTATATGTTTTTAAAAAGAACATTTTATGGAAATATTTAGACCCTATAACCTCTATGGTTCAATATTTAACCATTTTAGAGGCTTTTTTCATGATAAAAACATGGGTGTAACTGATTCTTTTCAAAAATAACACATGTGTCCTATCCCCCATTTATAAAATTCCATACCATATCCTACCATATTGAAACTTAAAAAAAAAATTGGTTTAATAAATATCTACCCAAATACCTTAATTAAATATCACCTCACATCCTAGATGAATGTTTTAGATAAAAAATACAATCCTGAAGGCTTTAGGTTATACCTAAAGAGGTTTCCCGAATAAGAGGTAAAGTTTTTAACTATGTGTTTTCATATTACTTCTTATTATAACTCCTTATAATCTTCTTAAAATATTATAATATAATAAAAAAATTATCCACTATATAATTAGATGTTATTATCTCAATTTCATAACCCAGATCTATCTCCCCTTCCATCTAATGGGAAATAAAACCGTCGATCACGTGCATGATGAACTACCACATCGCGAACCAATGTATTTCATTTTATATCACCACCTATAAAGGATAGATATAATGATGTATTTAACACATGTATATTATATTTATGAAATTATTATACTTATTAAGTTAATATATCACATATTCCTTCTTAATTTCTATTTCATGGGGATACGATAACATCGCTCGTGTGTACTGCAGATTACCGCCTTAAGAATAATTTTGAATCATTTTTCACTGATGCTTTACATGATATGTTGTGAGGTTAAAGCTAATGAATATATGTGATATTTATGATCTAAAAATACTTTTTAAAATATAATATCACATCTAACTTTTTTACCATCCAATCCATTGAAATACAATAACATCGATCGTGTGGACAACCACCTCCATGTAGCGATGGGAAATGTTTTTAATTTTATTTTTACATGGATGGTAATAAGGATAGATTTTATTAATATAAATTATATATATAAAATAATAATTATTCTTTAAAATTGAATCAATATTTATTTTCCTTTTATTCCATCTTTTGACCATTATCAATTTCATTATTTCCAAATACCTTCCATGCCACTGGGAAACTATAACACAACTCCAAAAAAACCAAACCCATCACCAAAAAAACCACTACACATACCATGAAAACATACCCCATGACAGCCTAAAACTATCTCATCTCCACCCAACCAACCTTTCCACCACTACCATAATAAAATAAAAGTCCACCCATCACTACCATAACCAAGACACACCTTATCCTCTAAAACAACCAAAAGAACCAACCATAACCCTTTTTATCATAGTGGGAACATAAAAAAATTTCACACTAAAGGAATTATCCTTATTTAATACTTTATATTAAATAATAATTTTATGTTCAAATATCAACAAAATAATTCTGGATTTTTACATAACCAATTCATTACCAAATTTAAGTGATTAAATCATTATGAAAGGTGATTACAAAATATCAATAATAGTTATCAAAGTTTTCACAAAAAAATACATAAAAATATTACTAAAAACATGTTTTAAACCAAGAATTGTGTATCCAAACTGAGATTGGGGGTTAATTAGTGTATTTTATTTTTATCGATTTTATTTTTTTCGGTTTTAGATCTGCACCAGTTAGGGTGAATAGATCTCACTTACTTTTTCCGTCACATGGTTTTTTTTTCATGAAATGATAAATAAGAATGAAAAAAATGTACACAAGGATTTATAATGTTCACACAAAATGTGTGAGTTAGTCCTTAATTTATGGTGAAAAATAGATTTTATTATCAAGAATCAACTAAGGGAAAGGGGATATACTTGAGCCCTTTTATCATGGAACAAACAAGGACACATACAAGCACCAACTTGTGATCTTATTTAGATATGGTAATAACTAGTACTACAATGAAAAAATAGATTCAATTGGCTTCCCTTTGAAGTATTATTGAAATTATATGCACAAGTCACCTTTGGACCAGATATATCTAATTTCCTTCCTAAAATATATAATAATCATAAGGGATAACTATTTTTTATAGAAATCATAAAGGCTATCTCACTTTTTCTCCATCCTATAATATTATTGAATGAGATACCTCTCTTATTCACAATAATCAATCGACTGACTCATTTATTCTTAAATATCTTTAATATAAATGATAACTTATAATAATAGTTTGGTTTCTATTACGTTTCATCATCATATTCTTATTCAATGCTCAAGGTAACCTGAATATGATAACAATAATGTTGGTTACCTTATTTTCTAAACCCTTGCAATATGTATATTTTATAGGGATGGTATCCTCAATTTTCTTTGAATATTATAGAATATATGTAATCACACAATGTCAATATTTCTCAATCACCATCCACTCCAACTTATTTTTTTCTTTATAAACTCATAATTATCATGAGGATATTTTTTCTATAATTTAAATATAGAAATATCATTCAAAATTTTCATGATATTATTATTCAATGAATGGTAAAATATCATTATAATTAATTATCATATGAATATACTTTTCATATATTTAAAATATGAAAATCATTCAACCTTGTCCAAATGATTCTTCTCACCATAATTTTCAGTCTTTTAATTCTCATTAAAACCATTCAAGAATATCCTTATTCAAATCCCTAAAATACATAGTCTTTAACATACTCACAATCTCTGTAATGATCATGGTTTCTTTTTTTCTTTAATTCTCTACAAAAATCATTGCTTTAAAATCCACATCTATATGAAAACATGAAACCATATTCACTATGGAGAAATAATTCCTCTTCAAGGAATCAAATTTTTTTTATTCATGTGTAAGGAATAATACAATGGTGTGGCATTTATCTTTGAAGCATAATTTATTCTCTAAGAATGTTATAACATCACAAAAACTTCTTATAACACAATATTACAACATAAAATTTATTATACAAAACTTTATTCATCACGCTCTATGATGTGGCTTCATTAATGAGATGTGGATATCTTTATATTTCCAAATACAACTCTAACCTTCTCAAACTTATTTATCATCCTCATATTGATTCATTGTGAAACATGTGTCCCTATGGAGCAATCTAATTCTTCTCATCTTGAATAAATCCCAATATGAACAACAAACAATATCAAAAGTATACTGATGTTTATATCTTGAATAACAACACAAGAATAAACCAAATTATCACTTGAAAGCTTTATTTTAATCTCATAAAAATTTCATAGGAATATTACATAGATTTTGATAACTTTGATTCATTCTTACATGAGCCTTGATACACTGAAGTTAATATGATACATCTTCCAGACATTCATAAAGAGCCTTTAGAAACCTCTTTTTATTCTTTCATAGCCACTGGAGTTAATCACATGTGAGTACATGTTATTTTGAAATAGCTTCAGGTGGGTGTGATTTAATCCTCCACAATGCTATGTGAAACTGATGTAGCCTGTGTCATAGTTGGATTAGTTTGATATATTGACTGTTTTAATATTTCATATCTCCTACTTGGATTTAATTTAACATATCCTTTTTGTGCCTTTTTTAATATCACACAACTCATCTATCAAAAAATTCATTTATACATATCCAGTTTTGTGATTGGTATTATCCTACTCAGTACCAAAATTCTCAAATCTATTCTTAAATAAATTTATAACTTCAACCTTACTATTATTCATGAATTCCATTCAACACCATTATTTTCCAAACTTCCTAAAAAAATCTCAAACACTTAAAATTACTTTTAAATAACTTCAAATCCACTTTAGTATTATAGGATTAATTTCAAATCTTATGAAACATGTAAATACTCCTTAGGGTATTTCAATAGATCTTCCACTTCCTCAACACTTCCTCAGTTTTTATTTAATCTATATAAATAATTATGTAATGAGTAATTCTAGTAAATGCAGTATATATAATCTCTTTTTGTTACACTACCTAAATATGATCTATCTCAAATAGCTTCATTTCTCTTCATAGGTACATATTATTCAATAATAAGAATACTCTATGGAATTATTCATCAACCTATTTAACCTTTTCTATATGTGATTGGATTTATAACGACATATCCAATAGAAAAATCTCATATATACTACATTCTAACATATATAAATGATGAAAAAACTCATATCAAATTCCATACTCCAAGGTGTTCATCAAACTTCATCTAATATTCACAACACAACATATATTGACACCTTTCTTGAGCACCTTATCTCACCTTATCATATCATATTTTTGGGTAATCTAAATTACTTCTTATATTATCTTTATATAAATATTTGAATCATGCTTATTGAAAAAAATAAAACCAATAACTAATGGGATCAACACAAAATCATAAAAAACCATCAATATATAAGTAATATCATATAATTTCATAATGTACATGCGAATCAACCTCTTTATTTTCAATTATATTTAGTCTAGTTTATTATCTATTTAGTTTAATCTATATCATTGACCTAAAAAAACCTTGATAATTCCAAAAATTTCAAATAAAAAAATAATGATAAATCTCAAATCTCCTACCTTACCTGAAGCTTCAATGAATTTCATGAGAAAATGAGAAGAAGATGAACTTCCCTCTAATATAACCCAAGAAAGAAACTAAAAAACTTATAACACATTAGGTTCCATAAAAATCATGATCAAATACCAACAAAACTAAAGCCAAACTATTATCACATCTCCTCAAAATAAAATTGACAAGAAGGAATGAGAATAGGATAACGAATGGAAGTATATATTCTTCACATATGGAAATTGGGGAACATGGTGGTTGATTTAATTACCTCTAAAGGTGGATACAATTATATTATTACTAACTATTATTGAATTGGATCTATTAATTTGGATTATAAAGTTATTATATCTGGTTATTCCCTCAGGATCCACCACTTCATACCCCCTTGAATTTTGGTTCTATAATTTTCCACCGTTATAATAAAAATTTCTAATTATCAATAAAGAGAGTGAATAATAAGAAGACGAATCACTTTGTATCACAAAGTGGTTGATATCTTGAAAATTAGGGGAAAAACTATCAAAGGTTAGAAAAATATATCAAAATATTCAAAAATGGTATCCTAGGGTTTATATGAAGTTAGAGAAATAGGATAAAATTCACAAAAAAACTGAATTTATAATTTCTACAAGAAAATAAAGAATCATGAACGTGACTAGTTTCCTTACACCATAATACACTCCATATATGTAATTCATGACAAAGTATTTATTTAATCTTAGTGGGGGTCAAAACACATTAAAAACAACATGATAAAAAATTTCAAAATGAATCCAAATTGATCACTTCTCAATTCATGAACTTTAGAGGATAATAGTGTGATCCTTGGCCCTCTCTCCTCAAACCCAATATGCCTAAAACTAAACCATGGAAAAATTAAAGCTACCATGATACAACATGTATTAGATATATAGAACCAATAATAAAACCATCCATAAATATATTCTATAACCAATATAACCATTCTATAATTGACTTCACATAAGATTAACCTCAATAGTTTTCACGTGACAAAAAATATATATAGGATTAACCATGAAAAAAATAAAAACCACTACTCAACAACCCAAGAGATCATGATACAAACAAAATTACTTGTTAAGATATAGTGATGCAAAAAATATCATGGATCCTCCTCTATAAAATAATATGACAATCATGTGGTAGCCAAAGTCATTATGGCGTGACATGCTAGACTGCAACACAACCCCTTTATTCCACTCAACTTTTCAAAAAGTAATATATCAGGTCATGCCATATAAAATCCATCTAGTTTAAATTCTAACTCCAACCCCATATTACTTCCTATAACTTCATCTAAAAAACTTAGACACCCAAAAGATAAAACATAATAGTCCTAAAACTCCTTATTCTCCCCCGACATTACTTATTTCAGTATCATTTTCCCCAATAATCTGATCATTGGTTTAGAAATTATACTTATTTTTCACAAAAAATGACATATTTAATATGTCATGACCTATCCCCACTAGGAACCCCTCCAAGGATTTTAGTGAAGATGAGATTTACCTATCAATACCACCTCCAATTGGCCAAGGTTTGGTGAATACCAATGAGGGAATAAAAAACATTTAAGGGAGACATTGGCCTCATAATTTCAATAATAATAAATAAAACCACTAATCAACTACACATAGAATAAAATTAACCTAATACAAAATTCATGAAAATATCATACATAACTAAGTTATCCAAAATGAAATACTAAAAAACAACTCCTATAACAGCGACTCTGGAAGTAACTTAAATCCTTGAGCTAGTAATTCCAAGATCAATCACCAAATTACTTCTAGAAAAATACAAATATATTTATATATAGGGGTGATCATACAAGTATACTTAGTAGGATCCTCCCTAAAACCACTCATGTAGATGTGGAAGAAACATACTAATCACTTTTTTGAATAAGTAATAGAAATAACTCACACCTATACCAGGCCATCTATCACCCAAATTATCCAAGGGTCTCTCACACAATGTTATGTCCAAGTATAGTAATATAAAATTAAAATAATATATCAAATAGGCACCTCAAAACCACTACCCACTGATCTAGTCACCCTCACACCCAAATAGAATACATTTTTTTCTAAAATACCTTCTATATCAACATATAAAAATATTCTTATACTACATTAAATACATAAATACATATCCAAAACTATATACCACATCACCACTTCACAAATTTATATAAAATACTAATTATAGTAGGTTAACATGGACACAAAGGATATTAACCTTGTTCCCTCCTCTTTCCATTATCCTTCCCCTCCATGTGACCACATCACAACCAAAAACCATGATAGCTAGTATATAGATATATATACTATAACCACTATCCATTATATCCTATATACATATATCTAATTCCTTAAGCCATAAAAACCCATAAATTATCTTAATGGAGAGTGGGTAAGAGGGAGTGGTTAGTCATCCATTCCCTCTATAATCTAGATGTTAGGAAAAACACATGAGACCAATGTCCTCATATAGTCTTTTGTTGGGTTATCTAACTAGGGTGATTGTGTATAAGAAATAATAATAAAATATCAATGAAACAAGAGTCATCATGGAGATATCAATGAAGTTATGACACATTAAAAACATTGTGGGTTCTTTCCAGTTACAGAGGAAGTTTAAGTTGACATACAACCTCAGTAAAACTTTCTGACACTTTTGATGGACTAATAAACTAAGGGGAAATCATAATCCCTCTGTCAAACCTTTAATTACCATGATAAGGGATAACCCATAGGAAATTATGGTCTCCAATATCAAAATATAAAGGGTTTTATATGGTGTTATGGTGGCTTGGAGGAGTGTAGATGGGAACGTGAGTCACAGATGCGTGATCCACATCCTAAGATATTTTAAACCTTGTTTTCATGTTGAGATGTTTTATTTTGTGCTAATTTGATGGATATTATTTATCCTTGTTCTACATTATGATTTGGTGATGGTGTCATTTCTATTTGAGAGGTATCTCTTGGGGATGTTTGTATTTTTCATCCAATGTACTTTTTTATGGGTTAGTTTGGTTTCTCAAGGATGAGAATAATTTTAGAGATATATAATGTAATTAAATAAAGTTTCTTAAATTGTTAATTTGAATATTTAAAGTTTTAGAGGTGTTAATAGCAGTTTAGAAGAAGTAATATGGGGTTGGAGATGTAATTTTAGTTGGATGGATGTATTGTGGAATGGTTCAACGTGATGCATTGTGATGAGATAGCCAAAGTAAAGGGGTTTTTCTATAGTCTAGTGTGCCAAATAATATATATATTGGATGTATTTTGGTTTTCATATTACTATATGGAGTAAGATCTATGATATTTCTATATTTATCTATCTCCAGGAGGAATTTTAGTTGTTCCATGATCTATTGGGTTGTAGTGTGATGGTTTTGAGTTTTTTTTCAAGGTTAATATTACATATATAAGTTACTACATATAAACTATTAAGGTTAATCTTACATGATATCTATTTTAGTATGACTATTATTGCTGCACCATGGAATCTGAGGTTATCAGTTTGTTGATTTTGTCTATCTGAGACCCATTGCACCATGGTGGATTTCATTACACCATGGTTTAGTTTGAGGTTTTTTAGGTTTTAGGAGATAATCTCGATGATCACTCTAGGATCCTTAGAACTGTATCATGATCACTTTGACCATGATATTACATACAATATTATGTCAGTTTTAGTACTATTTTATAACCTTGAGATTTAGGGGATATCATGCTATACATTTCAGATCATGGGTGCATTGTGGTGTGAGAAACTCAGTCATGAAATTATTCTTTATTTTCCTATAGAAATTATAAATTTGGGTGTTTTCATGAATTTTACCCTACTCCTTCAACTTATTATAAAGACTAGGTAACTAGAAGTGTGTTTTTTGATTTCTCTATCTGTCATTTGAATTGTTTTATCCCTTAGATTCAAGACATCAACCAATTTGTAATCCAATGTGTTTTTTCATTTTCTTATTAATTATCTTCTCATTCCTTTTTGTTTATTTATCTAGGAGGTGTTGTGAAAATAGTTTGTATTTAGTTTTTTTAATTAATCATGTTTTTAATGGAACCCTATGTGTTATAGGATATTGTGGGTCTTCTTTGGATATTCTTGGTGGGGGTGTTCATCTCCTTTTTATTTTCTCACTAAAGTCTTCATAGAAATGGTTGAGGTAAGGGATTCTAGATTTCTCCTTATTTATTTATGTTTAATTTTTTAAATTATCACTATTTTTATTTCATTGGTTGGATGTTATGGATTTACTTAAATATTACAATAAAATACACTAAAGGGAATCATAATAAAGATAGATATTCACAAGTTAATTATAAAATTCCATGTCATTATTTATATATTGATGGTTTTGGTTAATTTGGTTGCTAAGTGTTTTATGTTTGTTACTATGAAAACTGTGATTAATACTATTTATATGTTGGAATCACCTTTCATAATGGGCTAATCACTTAAATTTGGTAATGGTTTTTGTGTGTGGAAATATGGAATTATGGTGTTGATATTTAAACATGAAATTATAATTGAATATGAAAGAATAATCAAGGATAAGTTCTTTAGTGTGAATTGATTCTATGTTTTCACTTATTTTATACTACATATGGGATCATTATTATAGTGATAACAATTGTTACGATTGGTTATTATGGTTGGTTGGGAGGATGCAGTTTGGTTTGGTTGTGGTAGTGATGGATGATATTTTGTGCGATTATGGTAGAAATGGCATGAAAGGCTATGTGGAAATGATATGTTTTCATGGATGTTGTGGTGGATGTTAGCATGGGATATGTGGTGGTTTTTACAATGATGGGTTTGGTAATTATGGGTTTGTGTTATAGTTTCCTGGTGGCATGAGAGATAGTTGGAATTAATGAAATCATCAATGGATAGGTTGGAATTGATAAATTATGGGTTTTAAAACGATAATGGTAATGGTTAAGATGGTTTTGATTAATAAGTAGTAAATGTATTGAATAAATTAAAATAAATAATGATTAATTATTTAAGGAAAATAATGTTTTATTAATTTTTTTGACATTAAATATGGCTAAATGAATGAAACGTTATTGGTGATCATAATTATAGAATTAATGAATAGTGAATGAAATGGGAAGTTAGTAAAACTGTATGTCTATTTTATGTAATTAATTAGAGTTTGTTTATGGAATAATAATGGAAATAGTTTTTACTGAGTCTTAGTAATGATGCAGTGGCTATTGCGAGTAATGGTGGTGCTGGATTAGAATGAACCCTTAAATTGGGATTTGTGTGGCTATATATGCATGATTCTTTCTTGTTATTTCTTATGCACCACCACTTGAGTATGATAAAATAACTAATATCCATATAAGTACATGGATTTTAAATGTTTTTTTCAATATCTAGGTTGTATAGTGAATGGATGATTGACCAATCCCTATCCCCATATATTCTTTTAGATGGTGTATAGACTATGATAGATCAAGGAATTTGGTTTATATATATGATCTATAATGGTTAGTAGTTATAGTATATATATATATATACACACTATATAATATGGTTTTTGGTTGTGGTGTGGTTACATGGAAAAGAACATACATGAAAAGAGGTGAACATGATGGTGATTTACTTCATTTTCACATTACCCTATTATAATTCCGATGTGATATGAGATTGGTTATGACTATTATATAGTATGTAAATATATATAAATATGGATATAGAAGGTATTATAGTATATGAAATTTTCCATCAGGGCGTGGGAGAAAGTAGATCAGTGGGGATGCGGTTTTAGGGTACCACCTTGAAACATCCTTTTGATATTATGTTACTATACTTGAATATAATATTGGGTGAGAGAGCCTTAGTGTCATTGGGTGATAGAAGAATTCACATATGTTTGAGTTGGTTCAACTGTTTATTAATTGAGACATTAGTATGATTCCCACACATTTTCATGAGATGTTTTTGGTAGTATTTGAGTGAGTATAGTTGTATTCTCACCTCTCTATATATAAATTTGTTTTTGTATATTTACAAGAGAAATTTGGCGATCACGATGAAAATTACTATCTTGAGGCTTGGAGTTTCTATCAGAATCACTACCTTAGGAGTTTATTTTTTTATATTTAATTTTGGATACCTTAGATATATATGAAATTTTCATACATTATGGATTAGGTTTATTTAATGTTATATTGATTTGATCAATGATTTTATTTTCTGTTTATAGGATTAAGAGGGAAATTCCCCCCATATATGAGTTTATATACCCTTGGTACTAGTCACCAACCCATGGACTATTAGAGATAGGCTTCAAGGGTCACTCGCATCTTAACTATAGGCCCAAGAGGGGTTTCTAGTGGGGTTGATCCATGACATGAATGAAAATATAACACATTTTTTTATAATTAAATCACATTAATAGAGTTGATACTTCCACTACTTTTCTCTATATTTCAATTATTTAATCCCCACCATTTTGAAATCTTACATGAAATTACATAATTTTTAGTTCTTATGTACTTTTTTTTAAATTTTTATAAAAATAGATCTATTTAATGTTTTTAGTGTTTTTAATCATTTTTCAAATTAAATGATCAATTCATGATTTTAATTTTAAATTCTATGAATTCATTATGAAATTTACCATGTGCAGGATAATTCAGGTTGAGCAGGAGAATTTTTTACACCACATATGATAATTTAATTTTCCAAAATTCTTCATCATAAGATAATTTACCCATCATAAGTACATTTAATTTGTCAAGAATTTGGTATGCGTAGGAGAATTCTTATCCTATATGATATTTTGGAGAACTCATAGTTTGATTTACTTTGTTAAATTCTAGCCTTATAAGAGAATTATTCACCTGTAAAATAATTTCTAATATATTTAATAGAAATTTACTTATATTAATAAAAATATGGCCCCATAAATTAATTTTCACCAACAAGATAAATTATTTTGAGAAATTACTTTGTAAAACTTTAGGAATTAGGAATTTTATATTTTACTTTGTCCGATCCATGCTGCATGAGGGTAAACAAGGAATCATGGATGCTGAATCAAGGTAGATGGGAGATGTTTAAGGTTAAACTCATGGATATTCCACTAAATAAGGGTATGAAGAGAAGAATATTTTAGAGTATAAAATTAAAATCCATCCATGCATCTTAATCTGTGAAGGGAGATGAAAGGAAGAAGCTCATGGGGTGATTTAAATGATAAATAAATGTTTTGTGAGCATAGAAATAAATTTATCATCCATGTGATGAAGAAATTTATTCTACTAATATATGGAGTATTTTTGTGAGATGTGATATAAATTCACGGAGGATCCCAAAATTTGATTTAAGGCATGTTATACATTCAATAATTTTCCTCCATTTTGCAAGAGCATAAAGAAGCTAAAAGCATGACTAAAGAAAGGAATTGACCACTTAGAATGTTGTCAGAAATAGATATAGAATAATTTATAGAGGGTATCAATTAGAAAAAAGAATAAGGGAGGGTATATGATTTTTCCATTCTTTTATAAACTAATAATTAGTTGTGGATAGTGTAGATTCGAGGATTTTTATCTCTTTTGAGTTTTTTTTATTTTCACCCTAATATTTTTGTATTTATTTGAAATATATTTTCTTTATTAAAGAATGTATTTTTCTATCTTGGATTAATTTTCTTTTAACTATTTTGGATATTTTTTCAAAATTATGAAAGTAAAGTAGTTGTTTTCACTGTTTAAACATCTTTGGAAAAGTGTCACCTTTGAGAATAGTGAGTTCAATCAGGTTTAATTTCTATAAGGTTTTCAAGTAGTTGAATCAATTTTTCAAGGGGGTAAACACCCATATTTGAGGTCTCTATTTGGTGTCTAGGTTGATTAGGTGTTCACTTTGAGGCATTTTATTGGGCATTGAGAAATTAAATCTGATAATATTTTTTGACAAGGATAGGGGGTATCCAAGGATTGAAAATTGTCCACTCATACTAACTCAAATTTGATTTCTATTTACTTTTCTAAATCCATATTACTTTTAGTTTCTAACTAATTTCTAGATTAATCTAATTTTATTACACTTTACTTTGCTTAACCCATTTCAAATCACCTAATTTACTAACTTCAAGAAAAAAACTAATTCAAAAAAGTGACAGTTTTTCTAACATAGTCTATAAGATCTTTGAGATACTACTCTAAGTACCATTATAAAAAATTTATAAGAAGAAATTATTGATAAGGGGTAATGCTACTAAGATCAAATTCCATCAGTTTGGTACCATTATTGGGGTGGTTTCCTAAGTTGTCTTAATTTGTTTTTGTATCAATATAGTTTTTGCCACAAATATAGGGACTTAAAAGTATTTTTATAGTGACTACTTTTATGCTTGAAAAAATTATCAATAATTAGAGGAATAAAATAAATAAGTGGGGTTTTAAAAACAATTGGAACAAAATTCCATCATGATTGAACTAATTAGTAAATAATATAAATTATTTGCATTTCAATAAGGAATTAAAGGAATTAGTTGATATAAAAAAACTAAAAATAAATAAAACCCTGTTCCACCCACTTTCTATATTGATGAACCTTATAAGGATGAGGCTGAAGATATATTAGACCTTTATTTTTTTTAATTTTACAATCAAAGGTGGGGATTTACCATGAATTTTCTATTTATTTGGGTATTGACAATAAAAATGATTTAGATAATTATTTGACTGATTTTGTAGACATTTAAATTCCATTTGATTTTTTACACATTTCAATGAAAAATATTTACCTTTGAAATTTTTTTTCATTAAATATAACATTTCTTTTGAGCTTAATTAGTTTAAAGAAAATATGGAATGTCAACTTCCCACCCCAAAAAATGATTACTTTCCTAAGTATTTTATTATGTATTCAAATCTTGAAGATAAATTTTTTAAGGGATATATATTTTTAGAGAAACCACTTTTTTATTATATTAAATCTAATTTATAAACTAAAATCCCTTTTACAATGATAGTACCACTTTTTTAGTCCCTATTGGAAAAAATAAAGAGGAATAACTGGATTAAATGGCAGTGAAAATGAAGTACCCAATTGATTTGAGCACTAGTTTCCATACGGATGGTGGTATTAAGTTATTTTTAAAAGGAAAAAAAATCAAATTAAAATATTGAAATAAAGATAAAACACATATTTGAATTGATTTATAGCAACCAGTGGATGTACATTTTGAAGACCAAGTGAGGTTAAAGCACCGTTACATTTTCTTTCACCATACAATATTTCATGAGAAAAAAAGCAATGAAAGGGAACTTTCATAAATCTATACACGAGATCTTATAAAAGTTATAAAAGTATAAAAATATTAGAGCTAAGAACATTTGGTGGTTCATGAGGAAGAAAATACACCCACTTTTGAACTGGGGATAACCCACTACCACTGTTCAGCTATGGAAAACATAAAATAAAACATTACCTTAGAGGTTAAAACCATTATTATTTATCCCTATTCTATTTATTATTTATTTTTTTCTCTTAAAATTAGGATGTTTTTCATATTTCTTTCTTATTGTTTTTAAACTGGTATCTTTTAGGAGGCTATCTCAAGGCTTCTGCTCAATGAAAACCATTTGTTTTCGTTCATTTCCACTTTTTTACCAAATATAATATTCTTTATTATCATTACACTTCTATGATATGATACAATGGGTAAATTACAAAAAATAAGCATGGGTAGAGGGACAACATTTATTAGATTAGGGATTTTTTGAGTTTTTTATTTTATGTTTCATCTTTTCAAAATTTTCACATTTCTTTAAAAATTTGTGTGTTTTCTTTTCATATTTTTTGTATTTTTGAAATTTTTGAGATCAAATTTAATAAATTTGTAATTATTGAAACCCATGTTAATGAGTAAACTAATTTTACTAATGAAATTGAAATTAAACAAATTCTAAAATAACTTTTTTTCAAGTTTAAAACTTTGGGTAATTCATGAAAAATCCCCTGAATTTGGAATCCCATGAAATATTTCACAATTTTAATTTTAAAATCATTTTCATGCAAGGCCTTTGATCCTACTCATAACATATTATTCACATTAACTTTATTTCTTAAGTGAACCAAACTATAGTTATTTAACCATAATTTCTTAAGTTTCTATTAAAAATCGAGAACCTTGAGATACTTTTTCTAATATGATCAAAGAAATTATTTGCCTTTAATATCCCCATTTTTAAAAGAAACTTTTTATTTTAGAATTCCATTTACATTTATCCCTTATAATCGCCTAAAAATAAATGAAAAACCTATTAGGAAACCACATATAAGTCATTTTTCCCTATCCAACTTTCTCTAGAAGTGAACTTTCATGATTTAATTGAACTCAAGTGTGAGGGAATGATTTCTTGTGATTTGATAAATAATTTGGGATGCTTGAGAATAATATTTATGGCTGAAAAATATGTGTTTTGAGCTGAAAAAAATATTTTTTGAATATATTTATGATTAAATTTTCAAAAATTAAATATGTATTTGGATCTTATGAGTGAATTTTATTGATGAAATCAAAGAAAAATCATGTCTGAAAATATGAGAAAATAATTATTATCTTTAAATAGAAATATAAAAGTCACACCCTATAAGAACCTGAGTTTTCATAATGGGTCAAAATCCCAACCCGTTTGAATTTTTGACTTTTCCTTGAGAAAACTGGAGAAAATGGGCAGTTTCTGGAAATTTCCAGACTACACGTCGTGTACTATAGAGTACACGCCGTGTATGGGTTGGGGGAGTAACAACCATGTGCCGCCAAGTGCATGATGTGTGATGACCGTGTAGGAATTTCTCACTACACAACATGTAGTTATCAACATGCCATGTACTCGTGACTATGTGGAGGCCATACATGGCATGTATGCCTGTTGGTTAGGTAGAATCATTTAACTAAGTACATGTTGTGTCCTCCTTGGACACGACGTGTAGTAAAGCCATTTATGAAGGATATACATGGTGTGTGGGTAAGTCGGCGAGGAAGAGAATAAAGACTAAGTACATGCTGTGTACCCCTAGGTACACGCTGTGTACTCATGTCGGTAGGTTATCGAAAGTAATTTGGTGAAATATCAGCCGTCTTATGAACAGTAAAATGATACATGGAGTGTAGTCATAAAGTACACACCGTGTAGTTTATTTTTTTTCCACTAAAATGGACAGTAGCCTCGTATTGAGGTAGAGGGCATAGGGGTTGCTGACTTTTGTGAACCAAGCTACCAGGAATTCAAATCCCTACCATTACTTCGTCCAAGACCTGATTTGAACACCGGTTGATCCATTGGAACCCCATCGGTAAGGCCTTGATTCCTCTTGAGTCGTTTTCTTGATTTATGTTCTAGAATGAGTTATTGGGGTTTGAGAGGTTTTGATTATTTTGTAGATCTACCACATTTTAGACCTAATTGGAGGCTGTTATCAAAGGAGTAGCATCAGACGAGTCTCAAGTAGGTGGTGTATATCTCTTTTTGTGTTTTTGTGATCATTTGGGTGGAACGACCTTCAGCACATTTTTAGGTATTTTGAGAGGGACCTAGTGTTATCTGATATTTCATATTAAATTGTTCATTAGACCTGTGGGATGCCTTTGGGTATTCCCTTTTACCTATTTTACTTGAGCGGGGCCGGGTGAGGGGCCGTTGCTCAGATGGGGTATTTTGGTCAGGGGAAACCAAAATGGTTATGATTGAACTGTGATGTTTTATCTGATAAGTTTAGTTTATTAAGCCTGATATGAATTGTTAGAGGCTCTCAAGACCTCAGTATTGGTATGGGACAACACTTTTCTAGTGTAATTCAATTGTTTCATTGTCATGCATGTTTAAAGTTTTTCTTTGTGATTATATATATGATGTGTGATATTGCATATGCTGGAACCTTCGGGTTATGCTAGCCATGTCCTGGGTATTGTTGAGTGATGTTGATCGCAGGTTGGGCTTGGCTCAGGTTATGTTTGGTGGTTCTGACCACGGGATTGGGCGATATGGACGTCGGCTTGAGGCAGTGTGACTGTTAGGTTGGGCATGGCCTGGGTTACTGGGATGGTGAGACCATCGGACTTGAGCGGCATGGTCGCAGGGACACGAGGTGTCATAGGTGTTGTGGCTTGTGTACTATTTTGGTGATAACCGCTCACCCGGAAACTTTGAGTAGTGTGCACATAGAGAGACTCCGTTATGAGTTGGTTTTAACCACTATTGTGGGTAGAGTCCCCCGTTAGTTGCAGTTTAGGTACTATTGGTTTGGGGGTGCTTGTCGTAGGAAGCCCCGTGGGAGGTGAGGAGCCTTCAGGGGATAGAATTGAGGCTATCGGGTTGGGGGTAGTGGCTCTCTGTTATTTGTGGGCAGATATCCCTCTCCCTTTGGATACTTTATTTTGAGGGCAGACATCGATGCCCCTCCGACTACTTATTTTGAGGGCAGACATCATTGTCCCTTTGGTTACTTATTGAGAAAATGCATCGCTATTACTCCGGGTTACTATTTCTTGGGTGTGCCTTCGAGACGTCGGTACATGAGACACGCAGTGTCAGGGGGTACATGGTGCCGGGTTACATGACAGAGACTCCGACATTGACCGAAGTAGGTGACACTCTATGGTGGCTACTGAGAACCAATGGAGTTTGTGTTTATTTTTCCATCATATTGTTTACTATTTACTTTATAAATTCATGTCTGCTTAAGCAAGTATATTAGGTATGCACTGTTGGGTGAAATCCTTCTAAGATTCGTCTCACACCTTGCATGGGCCCTTTGGTACGCGTGTAGACTTTAGGGATTTTCGTGCCAGAAGGAGGCCAACTTCAAGAGTTGGGATGCGTTAGCTATTTCATGGAGATGGTGTGGACCTTGAGGACTTGCATAGCTTGAGTTTACTATGTTTTGCGTACTTTCCTGTATCAGTATGCTTGTTTGTAGCTACATTTGGTTATCCATTAACACCCTTTTATATTTAGATATGTATGACCTGCTTTGGATGCATGTTTTGTTGTTCAGTAGTAGTTACAAGTGATCAACATGTTGTTGTGTTTATTTCCTCTTTTGTTGTTTATATTTATTGCTTACGCTGTTTATTGATATTGAATGTGCTTCTGCTCTGTGGGTCTGGTTCGAGTCTGCTGAGTCATTTATTCCGATGCATCTTTATTATTATACTCGTACCAGTACCATTATTATTATCCTCTGAGATGGTATAGCCTCCCCACTATACCTATAAGACCCTCACTACTATTCGGAAACCTTTGGCATTCGGGGAGGTGCGCCTAAGGTAGTAGAACCCGATCTATTTAGCACTGTTCAGGTGGCTGTTTGGGTCTGGGTCGTTACAAAGTGGTATCAGAGGAGTTCTTGATAGGGATTTAGTAGCAGTGTTTTTCTGGATACTAATGAGATTGAGACTTCTCTTTTATTTTCTGCTGGTTTTACTATTTGGGATATGGTAGATTGGAGATAGGTTGTTACTGGGACTGGGTTTATAGCTTGTGCTTGGGTTCCTATAGCCCTAGGTACTAGGGATGGTCCAAGTTTCCATGGGTGGTAATTTTTGTTTTTCTTTTGATCAGATTACAGTTTTCATGATTTTCACCTCAGAGGCTCACTTGGAATGTGATGTTATTGATTGTGATATGTGACCCTTGAACTAGTGTGGTAAGGGAGAATTGGACCTTGGACCAGTATGGAAAGGCTTGTTTTATTTTCTTTTGATAGGCACATTTTAGTGTATTTAAATTTCATAACTACACGTATTCTTTGTGAAGTGATAATTCCATGTGAATGATATCAAATTTCCATGATTTGTATTCTTGAAATGTGAATAGGTGAAATTTATGATTGAATTTTATGTTTGTTGAAATGTGTATGACATGCTTTATATTTTTTGTAAAATTTCATGTGTCAGGGTTTTTGGGTCTAGATCTTGTACAAGTAGGTAAGTACTATCGGTTGAGGTGATTTTGATCACCAGGATTGGGCGACTAGGTCATCGGTTTGAGGCAATGTTGGTTGTCAGGATGAGCATGGCCTGAGGTACTTTTGATACTTAGATCTGTAAGGGCGGGTAAGGAGGCCATGAGGCCGAGATGCCATAGGGAATGGTTGCAGTAGGGAAGTTAGGCTAAGGACCCATCTAGACCACCTCATGGAAGTTCTTCAGTGGTTTTCTTTTAGTTTGGATAGCCAGGAAATGTTCAGACTCAGTGCAATAGGCCTCCAAAAGAGTGTCGGGCATGTGGATAGGTCTGGAATCTTGAGAGGTTCTGCAGGCAGCCTTCTCAGATAGCTGGTAGGTAGAGACCAGGACAGATGGTGGTATCTGGAGTTGGTTCAGGTTCAGTACCAGGAGAGGGTAGCTGAGGTTCAACTACACACGGAGGACATGACAGAGACAGTGGGATCCAACTAAGGGGTCAGTGGCTGGTGGCTGGAGTAGTACCGTAGGGAGGTCAGGCATCAGGCAACCGTACTTCAGGCTAGGTGCACGCCGTGAAGCTTCCAGAGGCTGAGTAGGCTGGTGAGATGACAAAGGTTAGAGGTACACCATGGGTGTGGCCGTGATTTCCATGTTTCCTTTTTGGAATGACCTATAGAGGCATGTCTGTTTTGAGTGCATGTGATGCACAAGAACTATGTGGACTGACTAGATGCTAGTCAGTGGGATTGACACCATATCAGGTGTATAATATATTTATATATGTTTATGAGATGCGTATCATCAGGGGCATCGAGGATGCAAGTTACTTGGGGTGCCTTGGGCATCAGGGCATCGAGGATTTGGATTACTTGAGGTGCCTTGGGCATCGGGGCATCAGGGATGCGGGTTACTTGAGGTGCCTTGGGCAACATGGAATCGAGGATTCGGGTTACTTGAGGTGCCGTGGGCATCAGGGCATCGAGGATGCGGGTTACTTTAGGACTACATGCCATGTACTCATGTCAGAAGGTTCTAGAAAGTAAGTCAGTGAAATATCATCCATCTTATGAACAGTAAAATGATACATGATGTGTAGTCCTAAAGTACACACTGTGTAGTATCTTTTTTTCTCTAAAATGAACAGTATCCTCGTATTGAGGCAGAGGGCGTAGGGGTCACTGTGTTTCATGAACTAAGCCACCAAGAATTCAAATACCTTCCATTCCTTCGTCCGAGACCTGATTTGAACACCAGTTAATTCGTTTGAACCCCCTCGGTAAAGCCTTGATTCCTCTTGATTCATTTTTCTTGATTTATATTCTAGAATGAGTTATTGGGGTTTTATAGGTTTTGATTATTTTGTATATATACCACGTTTTAGACCTAATTGGAGGCTGTTATTGGAGGAGTAGCATCGTACGAGTCATAGATAGGTGGTTCATATCTCTTTTTGTGTTTTCATGGTCATTTGGGTGGCGTGGCCTTCAGCGTGTTTTCAGGTATTTTGAGAGGGATCCAGTTTTATCTAATATTTAATATTAAATTTTTAATTAGACCCATGGGATGCCTTCAGGTATGACCTTTTACCTGTTTTTCTTGAGCGGGGCTGGATGAGGGGTTGTTTCTCAATTGGGGAATTTTGGCCAGGGGAAGCCAAAATGGTTATGATTGAACTATGATGTTTTATCTGATAAGTTTAGTTTATTAAGCCTCATATGAATTGTTAGAGGCTTTCAAGACCTCAGTGCTGGTATGAGACAACACCTTTCTAGTGTAATTCAACTATTTCTTTGTCTTTCCTGTTTAAAGTTTTCCATTGTGATTATATATGTGATGTGTGAGATTGCATATGCTGGAACCTTTGGGATGTGCAAGGCATGTACTAGGTATTATTGAGTGATGTTGATAATAGGTTGGTCTTGTTACGAGTTATGTTGGGTGGTTCTAACCACGGGATTGGCCGTCATGGATGTTGGCTTGAGACAGTGCGACTGTCAAGTTGGGCATGACCTGGGTTACTGGGATAGTGAGACCATCAGACTTGAGGGGAATGGTCGCAGGGACATGAGGTGTCAGAGGTGTTATGGCTTTGGTACTATTTTAGTGATTACCACTCACCTGGAAACTTTGATTAGTGTGCACACAGAGAGACTCTGTGATGAGGTGGTTTTGACCACTCATGTGGGTAGAAGCTCCCATTAGGTGCGGTTTAGGTACTATTGGTTTGGGGTTGATTGCCATAGGAAGCCACATGGGAGGTGAGGGGACTTCATGGGATAGTATTGAGGCTATCAGGTTGGGTTAAGAGGCTCTCTGTTATTTGAGGTCAAATATTTCTATCCCTTCAGATACTTTATTTTGAGGGTAGATATCACTGTCCCTCCGACTACTTATTTTGAGGGTAGATATCGTTGTCCCTCCAATTACTTATTAAGGATATGAATCGATGTTCCTCCGGGTTACTGTTTCTCGGGCGTGCCTTTGGGATGTCTGTACTTGAGACACACAGTGTTAGGGGGAACATAGTGTCGGGTTACATGACAGAGACTCTGGAATTGGCCGAAGTAGGTGACACTTCTTGGTGTCTGCTGAGCACTAGTGGAGTTTGTGTTTATTTGTGCATTGTACTGTTTACTGTTTACCTTATAAATGCACGTCTGCTTAAACACTTATATTAGGTATGCACCATTGGGTGGTATCATACTGAGATTCATCCCACACCCTGCACAGGCCCTTCGGGACGTGTGAAGACTTTATGGATTTACGTGCAGGAAAGAGGCCAGCTTCAGGAGCTGGGCTGCATTAGCTGTTGCATTGAGATGGTATAGACCTTGAGGTCTTGCCAAGATGGAGTTTACAATGTTTTGCATACTTTTCTATATTATCATGCTTTTTTGTAGCTACAGATGGTTATCCATTGTCTCCCTTTTATATTTAGATATGTATGACCTGCTTTGGATGCATGTTTTGTTATTCAGTAGTAGTTACAAGTGATCAACATGCTATTGTGTTTATTTCCGTTATTGTTGTTTATATTTATTGCTTCGGCTATTTATTGATATTGAATGTGCTTCCGCTCTGTGGGTCCGATTCGAGTCTTCTGAGTCATTTATTCCACTGCATATTTATTATTATACTCGAACCAGTACCATTATTATTATCCTCCAAGAGGGTATTTCCTCCCCACTATACCTATAAGACTCTCGCTGCTAGTCGGCAACCTTTGGTGTTCAGGGAGGTGGGCATAAGGTAGTATCACCCGACCCGTTTAACACTGTTCGGGTGGCTATTCAGGTCTGGGTCATTACAAACCCACTATTTTAAACTCAAATAATCCTTTACTACATTCAAAAATTAACTTTGTACAAATTTGAAATATCAAAAACAAAAGAAAATATATGAAATAATTTGAGTGAATATTATTCTATTTATTAGAAGTTGAAGGTGTGGAATTACCCTAAATATTTTAAAGCTTTTTTGATTATTTTCTTCTAATATGAGTATGGATAAATCATACTTGAATATAAATCTAATTATGAAATTTTTTCATCAAAAGTATTAAAAACCTCTTTATTCTGCCTTAGAATTTTTGACATTCAAAACCTACCAACCCTCAAGAATCATAAAACCTCTAAAAATTTTCATGATTGAAACAATACCTTGAATAATTTTTGTGTATATATATTAAATTACCAAGCCTATAGTGATCCTTGTATGTGTGTTGGATGAGAAGATCCTTGTTGAAAATCCATATTTTTTATGAGAAAAAAATTAAATAAGGTAAGTGTTTTGTGTGCATGAGAGGATAAATGAAATGGAAATGGATTAAATGAGACAAATAGATAATTTTAATTTAATTTTATTAAATATTAATGATATTTTTTGTTCCTTGGTGTTAAATTGGTTTATCTCATGAGTATGTGTTTTGAAATTGTTTTGGTATTGTTTTTAAAACTTACTAATACATGAGGCCAAGTCTTAAGTGTATGGAAATTGATTGAGTTGATACCTTCACTAATTTTTATATATATTTAAATGATTTAATCTGCATAATTTTTACATTTTAAGTGAAATTAAAACATTTTTCGTTCTTAGGGATATTTTGGAAGTTTTTCATAAAAATAGATTAATTAAATGTTTTAATTTTTAATCATTCATGGAATTAATTGATCAATCCATGATTTTAATTTTAAATTCTATGAATTATTTATAAAATTATTTTTTCACAAGTTTAAATGAAAAAATTTGACTAAGTATATCTCGTAGGATAATTCTAACCCGCGTAGGTAAAATTTACCTCACATAGGATAATTTAGGCAGAGTAAAAGATTTTTTTCTACCATGTATGAGAATTTTATTTACTAAAATTCTACCCCATAAGATAATTTTCCCTATATAACTTAATTTAATTTTCTATACATTCAGGGCATATAGGAGAATTTTGGAATCATAAGATATTTTAGAGCTCCCATAGGACAATTTCATTCATTAAATTGCATCCTTATAAGACAAATATCCTCTCATAAAGTAATTTCCAAGCTTCATAAGATAAATTCACCCCCCTTAAGAAAAATATGGCTCTGTAAATGAATTTTTCCCCATAATATAAATTAATTTGTAAAACCTTATAAATTAGGTATTTGCTACTATGCTTTGGCCAATCCATGTTATGTGAGTGTAAATAAGGAATCTAGAATATTACATCAAGGTAGATGGGAGATGTATAAGGTTAAAATAATGGGTTTTCCATTGTATAAGGTTATAAAGGAAATAATATTTCACACTGAAATATTATGACCGATCCACATGGCTTCCTTTGTGAATGGGGATGAAATGGCAAAGCTTGTGGTATGATTCAAAGGGTAAATAAATGTTCAGTACTCATGGAAATAATTTTCTCATCCAAATGATGAATAAATTTCTATTTTTTCCACCTAGATCATGTTCATGAGAAGTGTTGTACACATATTAAAGAGGACAAGATTTTTATAAAGGATGAACACAATTTCAAATATTTTTTCCTCCATTTTTGGGAGTATAAAGAAGCTATAATCATGAATAAATAAAGGAATCGACTAACTATAATATTATAGGTGATGGTTATGTAATTATATAAATAAGGTAGTGATTGTAGAAATAAGAAGAGAGGGGAGATGATTTATCCATTCTTTGTTAAACTCCCAAGTAGTTTTGTACAGTGGAGATCTAAAAAATTTCATCTCTTTTGAGTTTTTTTATTTTCATTGTAATCTTTTTATATCTCTATAGAATATATTTTTATTATATAATAAGTTTTATCTCTATCTCATATGAATTTTCTTCTAACTATTATGGATTATTTATCAAGCTTAAGTAAAGTGTTTTTTCTCACTGTTTCAAATTATTTGGTGAGGTTTCACCTTTGAACATAGTGAGTTCAGTTATATTTTTTTTTCTAAGAAATATTTTGGAAAATAAATAAATTTTATAAGGGGATAAACACCTATCTTTTAGGTCCCAATATGGTGTACAAATATATTAGGTTTTCACATGGAGGTCTTCATGTGGGAATTGTGAGATTAAATTTAATAATATTTATAGACAAGGATAAGGGGGAGTATACAAGTATTTGAACTTGTCCATATTAACTAACTTGAATTTAGTTTCCATTTAATTTTAAATCCATTATAATTGTAGTTTATAACTTAATTACAACACAATATGATTTTATTTTACTTTAACTTTTTTCAAAATATTTCAAATCCTTCAATTTACCAACTTTAACAAAAAAGTGACAATTTTTCTAAATAGTTCATAACCTGCTTGTGAGATAACACTGAGTACTACTATACTGAGTCTATAAAGGAAATTTATTGATAAGGGTAAACATGAATAATATCCCCTTACACCAATAATTTTTATATATTACTCTATTTATGAATTTTTTTTAATTTCTCTATAAATCATTCTTGTTTTTCTATGTTTATTTTATGGTAGTTTTTAATTCTAAATATTTTGGATAGAGGATTTATAATTATTTAAAAATCGATGTTTTGATTCAATTTATCTTGACTATTGTGAAGCTATGGGTTGTATGTTTCCAAAGACCATTAAGTGGGTTAGGTTGTATATATTTAGGGCTCAATTTACCCAAATAGTTGTCTTATGACTTAATAAAAAACACAATAACATGGATTAAATTATTTAAAAATAGTTTACCCTTAAGAGGTGTTTTTTAATAAGGTTATTTAATAAATATAAAGGGGTTAGACCCTATTTCATGAGAGAGATATTATTCCCCAAAAGGGAGTAACCATTCCTGATCAATTTTCTTCCTCCACACACAGTGGGAAACCAAACATGATCACCAAACTATATTCACTGAAACTTAATATATGATTTTGGAATTATTTCTCTAATTTATCCCCAATATATTAATTTGATTAAGAAGTAATAAATGAGAGATTTATAAAAATTTTAAAATTGTATTTTAATGAAATAAGGATATAAAAAAGATCCATTCCACCAAGAATCCTTAAGATAAAATTTCCTTATAATAATGGGTTTTTATATAAAGAACATGTAGAGACCCTGTTTTTTCCTTATAAGACTTTTAAATATATCAAGGAATATATTCGGAACTAAGAGTTGAGACGACATGATATTTTGAGGCCCTATGAGACCAAAATTAATTTTATTAAAATATTAAATATATTTATATCATGCATGCACAATTTTTTATAAATAATAGAATATCTTTTGGATGTAGTCTAAAATTGAAAATATTGGATCATGGTTGAATATAGAGCATGGTTTTTAGCCTAGGTGTGACCTATGATTAGTCTACAATGGATGTTCTATTGAGGGAACTGTTGGAAAGTGAGTTTAATTAAAATAAATAAATAAATTATTTTTTTATTAAATGATCTAGTTACATCCTATATAAATACTCAATTATAATAATTATCTAGGGTTAACTACATAAATATTAAGGGAATTGGGAGGAGCTCTAATGAAATTTATTGGTGAATTGGTATTAGATGGAGAATGATGATCAAATTGAAGTGGAATGATGGGAAGTGAATGTAGAAGATCTTCCTCATCAATGAAAAACACATTATTCACCAACAATAGATCTTAAATTGGTCTAGGGTTCATTAATTATGGTTTCCTCCCTTGATTAAATGTTTGAGAATTGATATTTGATTATCCTATTTTGATCTACGTATTCCCACCCTTCGTATGAGCCCATTTTTGAATTAAATTGTTTTATTCAATTAATTATTTTATCCCATAATCTCACCATGGTTTCCACACTTTGAAATTATTGTTTGAGAATTATTGTCTAATGATGTTTATCACCATTTTTATTGTGATTTCCCCCATCATTATTTGTGTTCTTTTCCATTGGCCTATGAGGTTATAGTTTGACTTTTATAGGTGGGTTTGAGTGTGATCGAACCCCAGGATCCATGGTGGTTGTGAGAACAATAATTGAGATGGTGATTTGTGAATGGATTGAGATTCAATACATGACGTAGGTGATGATTTACATAGATTTGGGATCCAAGATGATTGATAGGTGATGGAAGGCATACAAGACATGTGAAAGACCAGTGTGGGTGACCGAGATCTGATTTTTGGAAAAATAAGGTCCAGAATCGATGGCCAGAGGTGAACCCCGCCAATGTTTCATGGTCAAATGGTGGGAATTGTAGCGGTGGTCATGGTACACACATATAACTTTACTTTCTATCGAAAATGTGACTACACGGTGTGTATTCTGATGAACTCATGTCATGTAGTACCCCCTAGATGTGATTATAGGATTTTGGGGAAGATAAGGATAACACGCCTTGTTCCTGGGTCCACATGCCTTGTCACACTCTTGGGGTAATTGAGCCGTATTCCAGCTACACACAGCCAGGACCCCGTGCGAGAGGACACATCGTGTACTCTGGGATTACATGGGAATGGGTTGGTACCCAAACATGGATGGGTGCATGACATGACCTGATGATCACAAACACAGATAGAAGCACACATGCATGCCTCGAGTTGCCAAGACACACAGTGTGGGCCCTATAAATTCAGTGTATGGTAACATGAATATCGATTGGTGTCTAGAGAAGAAAACAAATATACATTAGGGTGGGGACACACACCATGTGGAAACCATACACAATATGTACCCATTTTTATGAGAAACTTATACCTCGCATATCTCCTTCATTTTGACTTGGATTTTGTCCAGCAAGTAGCCTATCCTATGTTTTTTTCATGTAGAACATGATAGTGGCATTCATAAAGTCTTTTGAGATAAGATGCAAGATGTTTCAAGTGATATTCTTCTTTAGGTTATTCTCGATGATGGTAGTGACCAGACAAGGTCATTGGAGTGATTCCACATAGAGACAGTACTCCCCTATTCAAGGCACAAGTCCTCTATCTATAGGGATAATACTCCCCTATTGAAGTAGGGAGTAGGCCCCCAATACTCATTATTCCAGGTATATAAAATACTCCCCTATTATTTATTTGTGTCTCAATCTATAGGGATGGTAATACCATTTTTCACCACGGTGTGGGTCCCCCATACTCATTATTCTAGTAGAGATGGTACTCCCCTATTCAGGGTGTGATTCCCCTATCTATGGGGATAATACTCCCCTATCACATTAGGACATAGGTGACCCATACTCATTATTCTAGGTAGAGACAATACTCCCCTATTTTGGGAATGGGTCCTCTATCTATGGGTATGGTACTCTTCTATCACACCAGAGCACAAGTCCCCTATATTATTTACATAGAGAGAGATGATACTACCATACATGGGTGAAGATCATATATCTACTAAGTGGTACCACCTAATGTTCTAGGGAATATGTCCTATTTCTATTGGATATTTCACCCTCTTGGTATGTGGATCAGTGGCGATGTGCAGGCCCTACTCATGACTTATTTGGACAGACACGCGAGATGTTGGGAATCAATAATGGACCTTTGTAGCTATAGGAAAAATCATCATCCTGGGTTGGGTAGTGAGATGTTGATCCCCTTTATCGATCATATATATATATATGTGTGTGTGTGTGTGTGTGTGTTGATGGGTTTTGTTTCCCTATTACTTTGGGTTGAGATGACTACTTCTATCATGTCATCTATTTCACCCTCTATAGTTTTCGAGGAATCCTACTAAGTATGCATATAATAACCCCTATATGGAATTTTGTGATATGTGTTGTGTCTTATACAGATGACATAAATATTGGCGGAGATTTCAAAGGCGTATAAGGATACTCAGGTTCATAGACCGCTTATAGTGGTTGGGATTGAAGATCAATATTCAGTCTCTATCATATATTTTATATTCCAATTTTTTTTTCTTCAGTTAGGGACATATCTTTTAGGTGGGAATGTATTTTTACCTTTACACTTCCGATTAAATTGCCTCAACCTTTTTTTCCTTAGATGTTATCACATGCATGGTTTTTACTCTAGATGTTACTGTCTTTTATTTTTATTCCTTTTCACTTATGCATGGTGATGGTAGGGTGCGTTCATATAAGTACTTTAGGAAAATGAATCCCATTTTAGTTATAAATTATTGGTTCTTATATCCAGCCCTTGGCCTATGGAGGTGGGTTTGGGGTTGTAGAGGCCCAGTCATCCACTGGTCAGGCGGGCCCCTGGTGGGTTGGGCCATTATAGAGTGGTATCGGAGGCGGTTTGACCTCAGGATAATGTTTAAAGATTTGTAACCTTGTGAAGTTTGATTGAGAATTTAGGTAAACAATGTCAAGGTGCCTTGAGTACGTCTTTGAAGCTAGGGAACCCAATGTTGGTGTGGAAACTGATGTTTCCATTCACCAAGACTCTGATTAATTGCTTATCGACTCAGCATACCAAGACATTGGTTATAGGGAACATTGTTACATGAATCATATTTGTTTGATTCCTTTAACCGTCCTTGAGCCAGATCCCCATATATATATATATGATCATATAACTATGGTACATCTTGATTATTTCTAGTATTCATTCATGAAGAAAACTAGTTAGGTTACCGATTTAGGAATGTAAAGATGATCTAATGAGTGATGTGGCCTTAGTTCAGGGGCCATTTTATGTGATCTTTCCTCTAGGTGGGAAAGTATTATCAACCCCACCTAATGAGTAGTATATTATACTATAATAGAAGTTCTAGGATGCATGTATGGTTAACACACTCCTTGATTTCTAGCACCAGAGGCTGCTGAGGCTCCACGGTTAGCCAGATCCCTAGGCAGCAAAGGATTGTCTTGAGTATGTGATATAAGTTTTTAGACTTGTGCATAACCTGACCGATCAAATGGTTGTGTTGGAAGTCACTATTTCCCATGGAGTAGTTAAGAACTGGTGGAGTGTAGTCAAATAAAAAAATGATGAATCATCACTCTCATATTACAACTTATATTAGTTGTTTTATGAGGAATAATACCCTTATGCTTGTGCTCAGTTTGAATTAAGATGCATATAGATATGTAACATGGTATTATGATAGTATATATGTATACTTCAAGGTTCATTAACCTTATGCGGTAGTACCTTGACATGATTTAGGATGGATTCTTCTAGGATAGGAAGTTTGAGAAGGGTCTCTATAGGGACATTCAGGCTACCATAGTCTCCTTATGCATCCCTCCCTATGTGGGAGTTCTATAGTGAGATATAGTTACATAGATATTTTTAGTAGAGAGACATTAGGAGACTAGTTACATTAGTGGTAATCAAAAGGCTGAGTTGTCTATAGTGAATAGAAGATGATAATTTTCAAGGAAAAGGAGGTGTACTCATGCTCTTACCCATGAATGAAACCATTTAGCACAAGGACCGTGCAAAGAACCAGGGAATATCAGAGAGGGGTTATGTTATGCATGTTATGAGCATAGTCACATATATCCTGACTACCAAACCCATCAAGCATATGAGGGTAAGAAGGTAGCATATATACCTCCATAAAAAAGACAACACCATGATCAAGGTTCTCCCAGGCATGGCCAGGATTTAACCTAGGGAGGTGGAGCTGGAAGAGGGGCAAGTGGGGATTTAGGAGGAGGATATAATGGTGTAGGGAGACACTATGAGCTACTTCCACCACCACCACCACCATCAGAAGGCCTATCCAAGCTTAGATAGTGTGTGGTTGTGTCTTGAGTAGCTTCAGGATATAGAGGATTATAACCTAAAAGATCACAAGATGATCATAGGTACGGTCTTTTTTCATTCTAATCTTTCTTTAATACTATTATAAATATGTGAGAGTCATTACTTTAACCCCTTACTCCTGGTTCTAGAGTTAGATATCCTAGTTGAGACTTTATCCCAGTATATTTGGCTTGAGGTTCAAACAATGAATACTTATTTGATATCACATGCCTGTCGACAGTGTGAGATATCTCTTGGTGGAGAGAGTTTCTCATGGGATCTCTTGATTTTCATGATGAGAACTTATGACATCATCTTGGGTATGTATTGATTTTCTATGGTATAATACTAAATTTCCTATCACTAAATATGATTCATATGCTTTCAGATAGATGGGATGAGATTCTCCTTTGTGGGTGAGAGAGATCTCATGACAGAGTGAGTGGGTATTGCGAGTAGGAATTTTCAACCCATCACCCATAAGTTGGAAAGTTTATCCCTTGGAAAAGAGAGATATTTTGGTATCTATGTTCCTTCAGTAGTGTACAATTTCATTTATGTCTTCCTCAAGGATGTTTCAGGACTACATCCATGGAGGGAGATGTACTTTTTCATTGATACAAACCTTGGGACCATGATGATATATTTTGAGGCATATCATATGGACCCTACTAAGCTACGGGAGATGAGGGTGAAGTTGTAGTATCTTTGAAAGAATGGTTTTATCAAATCCAGTGTATCCCCTTGGATATCTCTAATTTTGTTCATGAAAAAGGTGTATAAGATCGTGTATTTTTTATTGATTATCATCACCTAAACTAGGTCATGATAAAGAGAAAGTACCCCTTGACAAGGATTGAAGACCTCATTGATCAGTTGCGAGGCATGAGTTGGTTCTCAAAGATTGATTTTTGGTCTGGCTACCACAAGTTAAGGGATTTCAAGGATTATATTCCAAATTTGGCATTCCGATGTCGCTATATACAATATGAGTTCATGGTGATGCCTTTAGGTGTGAATAATTCTCCTACCATGTTTATGGATTTGATGAACCATTGTTCCATGAATACTTGGACCGATTTGTGGTTATATTAATTGAGGACATACTCATTTAATATTCATCATAGGAGGAGAAAAAAAAAGAACTTGATGATGGTCCTAGACTTACTCTGGGAGAACCATCTTTATGGTAAGCTCTCAAAGTTCCAGTTTTGGATCTATGAGGTTTAATTTCTAGGGAATTTTATTTCTGAGCTTGGATTAGCTATGGATCTGGTGAATATTGATGTAGTACTTTCTTGGCATCCACCCAATAACATGTATAGGTACAATGTTTTCTTGGTTTTAAGGGTACTAGAGGAAGTTTTTGGTAAACTTATCTAGGATTGTATCCACTTTGACCACCCTAATGCGAAAAGGGTAGCCGTTTACCTTGATTGAGTAGTGTTAGATATACTTTGAGGAGTTGAGACTGAGGTTGACTAGTTATCCTATTTTGACACTACCATAGGATGATATGGAGTATGTAGTGTATTGTGATTTTTTAGGAGCTGATATCGGTTCCGTGTTAATTCATAGGTAGGCAGTGATTGTATATGGGTCAAAGAAGTTGAGACCCCATGAGCAGAACTACGTGACTCATAACTTAAAGTTAGTAGTGTTAGTCATCACTCTAAAGATGTAGAGGCATTATCTTTTGGGAGAGTTATTTTTTGTCTACTCAGACCATTAGAGTCTCACGTATGTATTAATTCAGGGATATATTAACTAGAGATAGATTTCTTAGTTGGATAACTAGTAGGTCTATGACATTGAGATAGTCTATACTTATAGGAAGGGGAACATGGTAGAAGATAACCTTAACATGAAGTATTATTCTTGCTTGATGGAGGAGGTGTCTAAGAAATTGGATTATTTGTAGCTGACCCTAGTGGAGGAGGTGAGTGAAGTTTTTCTTTAGTCTATGGTATCGACTCCTCATCTTCTCCATCGTGTGAGGGAGGCTCAATTTGGATACATAGACTATGAGATCTTACATAACCTGATTTCCTTAAGAGATTCACCATATTTATTATTTGAAGGAGGTAATCACATCAATATTTTCCATGGATGAATGGTGGTTCCTATCATGTTGTAAGAGGAGAAAATGAGAGAGTTTTAAACTTCTCTTTTGGAAGTATATCATGGTGTAGGGAAGATGTAAAGAGACCTTCTATGGAATTTTTGTTGGGTTTTCATGAGGCAAAGCATTGCTGATTTTGTATTTTGGGGTATCACATGTTAGAAGGTGAATGTTAAGCACCATGTTTTGGTAGTTTTTTTGTATCCTCTTGATATCCAAAAGTGGAAATGGGATGACATATCCATGGACTTTGTGATAGGGATTCCATGGACAATGAGAGGCCACGATTCCATCTGGGTGATAGTTGACTAACATACCAAGTCATCACACTTTCTTTATATTAGAGAGCAAAGTTTTTAGAGAATTTGGGGGTAGTTATACATGCGGAAGATCATACACCTTCATGGGGTAACCTCAATGATTGTATCTAACCATGATGTGAGGTTTACATCATATTTTTGGATAATACTAAAGGAGGTATTCAAGATCCAATTAAGGACGAGTTCAACTTTTCACCCCCCAAAAGATGGGAAGACTGAGCACACTATCCATGTGTTGGAGGATATGCTGAGGTATTACATGTTAAACTTCAATTGGATTTTGGAGGATTACTTATGTTTGGTATAATTTTCTTATAATAATATACATAACTCAACCATCAACATGAAACCTTTAAAGGACCTATATGGGAGACCTTACGGTTTACCCTTATACTGGAATGAGATCGGTGATGCATCTCTTGTTGGGTCAGATATGGTATAGGAAATGAAAGATAAGGTCTAGGTGATCTATCAACAGATGAGGATAGCCCAGAGCAGACCGAAATCTTAGGAAAAATGAAATTATAAGAATTTAGAGTTTGAGAAGAGAGCCCATGTTTCCCTGATATTCTCCCCATGATGAGGATTATATAGATTCTTCTAGGGAGGAAAGCTATCCTCAAGGTTTATCAGGACATTTGATATCCTACACAGGGTTGTCATGGTTACTTAATACCTAGATTTACCCCCACATTTGGAGAGGGTACATGTTGTATTCCATGTTTTATAACTAAGGATATGTTTACCTGATCATACACACGTTACTGACTAGAGAGAATTGGGCATCGTGGAGGATCCACCTTTATGGAGTACCCGATGGAGATCAAGGATTAGTAGGAGAGGATACTATAATGATGGACCATTCCTTTGGATCATGTGTTGTGGTGGATTTATTACATATATAAGAGCTCTTGGAAGTGGGAGAGCCAGGAATGAGATCAATATTCCCAACAATTTACTTAGTTTGTTATTTTTAGAGAAGAAAATATTTGAAAGAAGGGCTAATGTGGAGACCATGTTTTTTTCTTTATAAGACTTTAAAATATATCATGGAAGTTTTTTAGAGCTGATAATTGAGACGACATGAGATTCCGAGCCTTCGTCAGCCTAGAATTAATTTTATTAAAATATTAAATATATTTATATCACATGCACACAATTTTTTAGAAATAACATAACATCTCCTAAATAGAGTATCAAATAAAAAATATGAGACCATGGTTGAATATGGAGTGAGGGATTTACCATAAGTGAGTACTAAGGTTGATTATTGTCGGATATCCGTTTGAGGTATCCATTGGAAGGTGCATTTAATTAAAATAAATAAACAATTTTTTTAAATTAAATGTCTTAAATAAATCGTCTATAAATAATACATTATAAAAATTATCTAGTGTTATCTAAAAAAATCATGGGATAATTGGGTGGATATTTGATGACCTTCATTGGAAAATTGGGATCGGAATATGAATGATGATTGAACTGAGTTGTAACGATGAGAAATGAACAAAACATATCATCCCCATTTCTGGAAAAAAATTCTTTACCAATGATTGGTCCTAAATTGAGGTAGGTCTCATCAATTACAATTTTCACCCTTGTTTAAACAATTGATCATAGATATTTGATCATATTATATTGATATTAGTATTCCCACCATTTACATGATCCCATTGTTTAATTGCATTATTTTATTAAATTAATTATTTTATACCATAATCTCACCCTGGTTTCGCTACTTTGCAATTTTTGTCCAATAATTCTTGTCTAATGATGTTTATCACCCCTATTATTATCCTTTCCCCTATAGTTCTTCTCTATTGGCCTATGAGGCAGCAGTTCAACTTTTCCAGGGTGGATTCAAGCACAATTAAACTACCATATTTTTGGTGGTTGTGAAAACGATGATTGGGATGGAAATTTGTGGATGGATCAAGATTCATTGTAGGATGTGTGTGATTATTTCTATAGATCTAGGATCTGGGGTGACTGATGGGTGACGAGAGGTGTATGAGACATGCGATAGACCATCGTAGGTGACCGAGATCCAATTTATAGCCACTAGAGGGTTGAAATTGATGGTCAGAGGCAAACCCCACTAGTTTTTGGTGGTCAAATGTTTTGAATCACAGTGGAGTCCATGAATCTAGAATGTACATGAAGAACTTGATTTTAAATAGAAATATTGACTACAAGGCATGTAGTCTGATAAACACATGTCATGTAGTATCCCCTTGATATGATTCTAGGGTTTTTGGAGAAGATTAAGATCCCACACCATGTGGATGGGCCCACATGCCATGTGAAACTACCCGGGTGGATGTGACATATTCCAGCTACACACATCCAAGACCTCATATGGAAATACCCACCATGTAATTTTGGAGTACATGGGAATGGGTCAGTACCCAGGCATAACCAAGTGCACGACTAGGTACACGACAAGACCTGATGGACACAAGAACGACCATAAACACACAGACAGGACCCGGGTGGCCGAGACATGATGTGTGGGACTAGTACATTCCATGTATAGTAACATGTCCACTGAGCCATGTCTAAAGTACAACATGTAAAAATAGTGTATCATGACCACCTGCTATGTGAAACTCATACACGTCATGTAACCCCTTTATTGAGAAACCTGTAACTCTTTTATCCCCTTCATTTTAACTCATATTTTTTCCCATGAGTAGCCTATTCAGAGTGTTTTTTCACATATAATTCAATGGTGTCCTTCATAGTGGATTTGAGATATGATGAAATATGTTTTGAGAAAGAATATTGTAAAACCCCCGACTCCAATAGCCCAGAGTTGGTGGTTACTTTATTACATTGGCATAATATAAAAGAAATGATATCCTGAAGGACCAAATAGTTTAGTATTATTGGTAAAAAATATACATACTTAAAATCCACATCAAATTTTAAAACATACAATATAAAAAGAATTTTTTTTATAATTCCATTATTTCCATTAGTGTATCCATGCATATCAATCAAAAAACACTTCCTCGTATCGTAGGGGAAAATAAAACATATGAAAGTGGTGAGATCAGATTCTCTTTTAGGGTTATCATATAGAAAAAGCTATGAATATATTAGGAATAATCAATATGGAAATTTAAATATCCAAAACACATTCAATTTAATCAATAACTTGAGTATGATATGGTAGGAATAAATGATGATCAAATAATTCCATAATAACATGAGATAAAAATTATCCATGGATATCATAACTATTCATATAATCACATTAAAATCAATAAATAATCTCATAATGAAATAATATATAAATTCAGACATTATAAACATACCGTCAAAGCTTTGACCCAGACACCATGCATAAACATCTAAGATCTCAGCCAATACCCAACCTATTTTGTCTCATGAGACCTACTGATGCATCGAGGGGCTATAACGGGCCCCAAAAATCACTTACCAAGCCCATTGAATTTATAATATTAAATGGGTGAAATAAAATCAAAATATAAATATGTATTGAATCTAGTACATAAAATATAAATAACTTTCCCCAATTAGTGAACATAATCACACACCATCCAAAGAAATATGGAAAATGATATCAAAATAGCACATTCCTAGTCAAAATAATCATAAAACATACAATAAAATATGGTAGATGGTTCCATAATAGAATAACCTCAGTAAATCATAAAATTTAACAAAGGATGTTTTCATAGATGAGGATACTTTAAAAAGTCTATTTTTAAACGTTTTATAAAAATACCCTTTTCACTTTAAAATCACTTATTTTTAAAAATGGTGCCCATATAAAAGAAACGATTTATTTGAAAATAACCCTATAAAATTTTAAATGAATCTTCAAAGCATTTAGGATTCATGATGGTGGGAAAAATAAAATATAAATATATAAGTTTAAAAAATTCTTTCTATATTTTTTTTCAAAAAAAAAATCACAAAGTACCTCATTTAGAAAATGAAAACAGATTCCTTTCAAACCATTTTTTAAAAAATAAAAACATGTCTAAAATTTAATTTAAAAAATTGTAGTAGAATATTTAAAAGCTTTTTTATTTTTTAGAATACATGGACATGCTAGAGAAATATTACCCAATGGATACTTAAACACAAACAATCCTGAATAATGATGAGATTGTGAAATAAACTCATACAACTTTTGTATCATTTGAATAATAAGATCCAAGAAATAAATAAAAATAGATGGATATATAAATCTAATAATTTTTATGATAATAATAATAAAACAAATTCATGGTAATTATATAAATCACACAAAAGAAACAAGTAGTGTATAAGGCATGTGTCCCCTAAAAATAAAAGTGAGACAAAAATACCTTACCTTATATTGGATTTCCTTTGTATGTGACCAAAAATCCTTTATAATAAATATAATTTTATTTTACATACATTACAAAACCATTATCATATATATCATACAATATATGGTTTACTTATACCCTTTTATAACCCATTTAAACAAATTTTTTATTAAATTATAATCCAGGTGCTAATTACATCTCTTTTCATGTATGTTTTGATTCAGAAGTCTTGGTACATGAAATTTTATCATGGTTACATAATATATAAAATTTTAATAATTATATTAATATCATATATTTTAATTATATATTTATTTATAGTAATTCATAAAATCTAGATATAGAAAAATTAATAACATCGTGCATGGAGAGGGTGGGTCGTACATACACACGAACCTTATTTCTATTTTTCAATGGATGGAAAGAAAGAAAGGTGAATAGTAATTAATATTTAAAGGATCATATTTTTGTAATAAATATCATATATACTCATTATTTTAATCTTTATAACCATCCAAGTAATGTGGTAATGAAAAATGAATTACATCGCTACGTGGAGATGGTAAGCCGTATGCATGCACGAGCAATTTTTTTTGATTTTTGTAAGATGAAGAAGAGATTAAAAATGGTTATCCCATAAACATAATAAAATATAATTATATTTATTATACTATATTTATTTATTTATAATTATTTAAACACATTAATAGTAAGTATAAGAAGAAATAAAATTGAAAGAGTCAGTAAAAATGATTACCTTCTCTTAAAGAATCCTCCTTTGGATCTCCTCTTAGAGACATTAGGGTTGGAATTTTTTGATGAAAAGGTCATATAAAAAGTTTATAAGGATTTTGGTAAGATAAATGGTTATTTATTGGTTGATATATATGGCTCAATATGGTGTGAATAAGTGAGGGAGGAGATGCCTTTTTATAATTGAGGTGAGAGGCACTTTTGGAATTTCTCAAAATATTAATTTATAAAAAATTCATTTATCATTCCAAATTCCTCTAAATGGAAAGTTATTAGAATATAGGATAGGATAAGATTGTAATAAAATAAACCAATATAATTTAAATTTTTTTTGGGTCATTTGAAACCTTATCATTTTGATTAACCCCCTGGTTAGTTATTTTTGACCTTAACCATAGTAACAACTATTTTAATAATAAAGGGCTAACCATGTTACTATAAATGAAAAAATGGATCATAAATGGAACATTTATGATGTGATAAACTATATTGCATTCACATGTATTCAGATTATATTTTTATGAATCTTAAATAATTTAATAAATATTATTTTGATAAATTGTCATTAATGTCAATTTTGACACTATTCATTTAATTTGACTTCAAATACATCAATAAAAAAGGGGAAATTATAATATAATGCATTAAAATTTATATAATATATAATATAGATCTAGAAAATTCATTTTACACAATAAATAATTTAAATTATATCTAAATTAATATTTTTAAAATCATTTATTTTATTTCTCTATTAATTAAATAAATAATGTATTAGTATTTCACAAGAATTTAAGGTAGTTATATAATTTATAAATATTAAAAATAAATGTATATAATTAAAATAATTTCATTAATATAAAAACATGCATTTATTTCCATTCATATCTTTATTTTGTCCCCATGTGGACACATAAAAGATATTAAAAACAAAGAGAGTTACATTTTGTAACTATCTTTTATTTAAATAATATATAATTAATTTTCTTGGAAAGGAGTCTATTAAATAACTAAAATTTAATCCTACAGTCATAAGGGTAGAATAATTTTCATCCAATATTTTTTTACAATTTTAGGTCATGGTTATATCCTTATATTTTTGTTTTAACCTCTTGTCACCTCTTTTGACTATTACCATACTATTAATTTTTTTTTACTATTTAAGATTCAACAATGTTATTATAAAATGAAAAAGTACCTATGCTATATTTAATTAACCATATCCCATTAATTTTTCTAAATTTAATTTTTTAATTATTTTTAATCATTAAATAAAATACTATTTACTATAAAATTTTCATAATGTAAATTTTTATAATAATTCGTTACTTTGAATTTAACAATATCAATACAACACATAGAATTAAAAAAAAAAATTGTATCATATCCCTAACATGTCAAGGTAATATAAAAAATGTTTATCTCATTAATTATTTCAATTTATGTTTAATTTAATATTATTAATATCATTTTTATGATTTTTCCAATAATTGAGTAATTACTATATCAACGTTGTGTATGCATTTAAGAAAATTATTTCTTAAAAAAATATCAAAAATAAATTACCATAATGAAGAAATATATTTTAGTTTTTAGAATAATATTTATAGTAAAACATATCTTCTAGATGACCTCATATTTGAAATGTTATAATTATTGAAATCATGAGTGTGACATCTTTGAATTTTCTTTAAATAAAATATTATAAATATCATAATCACTTAAAAATGAAAAAAGGCCATATATTATAACCTTGAATAATTATGGACTAAAATTACTCATAAAAAAATTTGGATAAGTGTCATGGTTATTTTATAATCCTTATCATATTATCTTTCCCCTTAATTATTCGATTTCCCTTTACTGTGGTAACAAATATTAACAAGGTTAATATTCATATTGACAAAAAATAAATGGGTCTATTTACTAAATTTGTACCTCATGATTACAAATATGGAATCCATTTATAAAAATTAAAAAAAAAGTTTCATAATTTAATTTAAAATTAAACCCGCAAAACACAATGAAAAACCATTTTTGTAGAAAAATTCCCTTTTCAAGTACAAAAGGTTTTTATACTAAATTCATGTATAAAATTCATTTAAAATATCAAAATTAGATCAAAAGGAACTAACTAAATTTATAAAATGACATAAAAAATTATTTCACTTTGTAAATGATTTAAAAGAAAATACAGGTTTCAATGAAGTAATTTTTCACTATTCATTAAAAATTCAAACTTTTTAGAAAATAATCAAAAATTCATCCTAAGATAATTTTTTAATTTTTAATAAAAAAATGAAATTAAAATTTTCAAGTAAATTTTAAAAAATTTCCATAAATCAGTTATAATATTATTATAAAAAGAAAGATAACCCATTTTTGAGGAAAACGAATTTTTGAAAAAAAAATTACTTTACTAAAAACGAAGTGCTTATTCACAAATCATTAATTATTAAATTTTTAATTAGTAGGTAGTATATACATACATACATACATACATACATACATACATACAGACACACACACACACACATATATATATAATAATTTGGTTAATAATTTTTATACCCTCCAATTTAACATCTAGGTTATAATAGTCATATTTAAATAATAATATTTTGGGGTTTGTTTAAGCTCAATGTTACATGTTGTATACGATATTGAACATAGTGTTCTTTTTAAAATATTAGGGTGTTATATATTCTCCCATACTTTAATAAATTATGTCCTCACAATTTTAACTTTTTATCGGTAATCAGAGGGTTGACATTTGAAAATACCTTTGTGGAGATCCCACATCTTAAAAAAGGTTAATAAAACTTCATCTTAAAAATAGGGAAAGAGAAATGTGAAGTTCACCACAAAACTATGATTCAAAATAAGAGAAAATTGGAGGTAAGTGAAGATATGAACATGGAAGAAAGTTAATTTATAGTGATCATTGATCATAATAAAGTGATTGATCTTGAGAAAGGTAGCAATCACAAAATCGTAAACCATCAATTCATCAAAATTGAAGGTCATAGGATAACATTTTTTGTCTTAAGATTTATTTTTCTAGAGTTAAGGTATTCCTTTACTATCTAGACTAGGAAAATATGGAAATATATATACTTGGAAATTATAATTTCATCATTTAATAAATTTTCACCACAATCTCATCTTTTTCTCTAAATGAAGAGTAAGATGAATATTTCATGACTCAAGAAGTAAGATCAACTTTTATCTAATCTCATAATCCACAAAGAATAAAAATAAATTCCTCCTATCTTTTTATATTAACCAAAACCAAAATGGTTAGAATAACTAATCCAATATAGATAAATAAATTAATTTATAAAATTTTAACAATAATTTAAAAGGTTTAGCTTAATCCAATTCATAAGTAGTTTATCATAAAACTCTTAAAAAATATGTCTGATCAAATTCAAGGGCCAAAAATTTAAAAAGAAATTCACTACGATTCCAAAATATATATACCTTTAATCGCTAAAAGTTGATCTTAATGTCACATACCAAATATGTTATTAACTTAATCACCTTAAAACCTTAATGATAACATGCATGATTTAAGTAATTAACTCTCCTTATTCCTTAAATAAAATCTCACATTATTGAATATATTTCATAAATCCCAAAAATTCAATAAACTCTATCATGAATTACTTTTTCATAAAATCATTAATTAATTCCAAGGTAGTTAATACTATCCAATTTACATTATCTATACCAATCATTTATTTAATACAACATTATTATCTCAACATCAGGAATATATTTAGTGTTATCCTCCTTCAATCATGTGTTTTCCAAGAGGTTCAACTTGTCACTAAATCTCTTTTCTTGGTTATTAGTGAAATTCAACATATGCTCTAAAATCCATTAATAAATGGTAAAATAGTACAATAATTATACATTTCATGATTCTTGTAATGATAATTCCACTAAGAAAATACTTTTACAACATATTTCTTGGATCCAAAAATACAAGAACAATAATAATTCTAATTGATCTATAATAATAACATAAGACTGACCTTGATCCCTTAGCTTATTCTGAGGTATATTCCTTTGATGATTGGGGAATTAATTTTTGTAGTGACCCATCTACTTATAGTGGACACATTGCACATTGTAATATTTTTTATTTTCCTTTCAATAAAAATATTAGTTCCCTTTTCCACCACACTTGAAGAAAAATCCCTTTCCTTTTAATCATGCGCCAAGGTTTTTCCTTCCACAAGTATCACATGTTGTAAAATCCTTCTTTAACTTATTATTTTTATCCATATTTTTTCAACCATCCAATTATTTTCTTTATTCCCATATAATCCATAATATATAGATAACTCTTTATATGCCTTTATAGCACATGATACCATGTCCTTGTATGATGAGAATGTTTGGGAGACTAGTTCCCTTTAAAATACTGGCCTTAGAAAATCAAGTACATGTTCGTTCATACTCTTTAGATTATATTAATCGATAAGATTTCCATTCCTTTAACTAAACTTCATTTATAAAAAAGAATTAAATAAATTATATTAGATCATAACATTATGAAATATAGTGTTTAATCTAAAAACTAGTGAAACACTTAACATAAATTGAAAATTTAGGTATAAATAATCTCTAAATAAAAATCTTGGTTTCTTTGGGAATATTTACAAATTCAATAATAGGGTTTAATTATCTAATATATGTTTTTCTAAATCTATTTCCCAAGATTTATACTAAACTTCCTCTGATACTAACTATAAAAAACTCGACCCCAATAGCCTAAAGTCAGTGGTTACTTTATTATATTGGAAAAAAATATAAGGAATCATATCTTGAAGGAACGAATAGTCTAGTAGTCATTGTAAAATAGAAACATACTTTAAATTTACATTAACTTTTAAAAAATAAAATAAACAAACAATTTTATTTGATAATTCCATTTTCCCCTTAGTATATCCCTACATATCAATCACAAAACCCTTCCTCGTATCCTGGGGTAAATAAAATATATGAAAGGGGTGAGCTTAGATGGTCATTAAGGGTAAGTGTATAGTATAAGCTTTTAATAAATAATGTTTAATATATATTTCAATGTAAATAACTGAAACACATTCCATTTAATCAACAACTTGATCATAATACGCCAGGAATAAATCATGACCAAATAATACCATAATATCATGTGCTAAAACTTATCCAAGGATATCATAAATATTTATATAATAAAATGAAAATCAATAAATAATATAATAATTAGGTAATGGATAATTCAAGACATTATAAACATATCATCAAGGCTTCATCCAAGACCCCATACATAAATGGGTAAGACCTCATCTAATACCCAAACTAGTTTGTCTCATGAGACCTACCAATGCATCGAGGGGATATAGCTAACACCACCCATAAATTACTAAGTTAAATGCATTCCTTATATGAATGGGGTGAAACATAATCAATATAAAAATTTATATTGAAACTAGCATATAAAATCATAACAACTTTCCCAAACCAGTAAACATAATCATAAACCATCTAAATAAATATGGTGAATGGTATAAAAATAGAATATTCCTAGTCAAACTATCCATAAAACAAATAATAAAATATGTTATATGATACAATAATATAATAAACTCAATAAATCATAAAATTAAATAAATTATTTTGATATAGATGAAGATACTATAAAATGATCATTAGAAAACTTTTGATAAAAATTCAATTTTCTCTTTGAAATAACTTATTTTAAAAAACTATGCATATATAAAAAAAGGTATCATTTGAAAGTAACATTGTAAAATTGTAATTAAATCTTAAAATAATTTAGGTTTCATGAAAATGGTAAAATTATCTCATTAAATATAAGTTAAAAAAACATTCCTTCCATATTTTTGTCAGAAAACTCACAAAGTACCTCGTTTGGAAAATGACAAAAATATTTCTTTGAAACCATTTTGTAAAAAATTAAAAAATGGGTAAAAAGGATTTTAATAAATTTTAGAAGAATATTAAAAACAATTTTGAATTTTATTTAGAAAACATGGGCATGGAATAGAAATTTTTCCCAATAGAGAATGAAACAAAAATAATACTGAATAATGATGAGATTGTGAAATAAACCTCTACCTATTTGGTATCATTTGAATTGTAAGACCCATAAAAGAAAAATAATTATATGGTTATTTAAATACCAAAATTTTCATTATAATAATAATAAAATAAATTTATGGTCAGTATATATACCACACAAAATAAACAAGTAGTGTATAAGACATGTGTCCCTCAAAAATAAAAGTGAGGAAAAAATACCTTACCTTAGGTTCGATTTCCTTTGTATGTATCCATAACTCCTACATAATAAATATAGTTTTATTATAAATATATTACATAACCTTTATAATATATGATTTACTTATACCCTTTTATCACCCATTTTTATTTTTTTATTAAATTACTATTCCGGGTTATAACTGCTTCATTTTTCTTATATGTTTTGATTCCAAGTCTCAGTGCTTGTACTTTGATCATGGTTCCATCATATACAGAATTTTAATAATGATATTAATATCATATATATTAATTATATATGTAGTTATAGTAATACTTAAAAGGAAGAGATAAGAAAATTAATAACACCATTCATGGAGATTGTAGGTCGTACTTACATAAGAAAACTCTTTCCATTTTTCGAAGGATGGAAAGAAAGAAAGATGAATATTATTTAATATTTCAAAAATAAATTTTATGTAATAAATATCATTTATAATCATTAGTAAAATCTTTATAACCATCCAAGTAAAGTGGTTATGAAATAATAATTACACCTCTACGTAGAGATGGTAAGCCATACATACACACGAATGATGTTTTCGATTTTCATAGGATGGAGAAGAGATGAAAAATGGGTTTTACATAAAAATAATAACATATAATTATATTTATTATACTAGATTTATTACTTTAAATTTGTTACAATACATTAAAAGTAATTAGAAGAATAAATAAAATTAAAATAGTCAGTAAAGACAATTACCTTCTATTAAAGAATCATACTTTTGATATCCTCTTAAAGACACTAGGGTTGGTCTTTTTGGAAGACCATGACCTCAAAAACTTGGATAAAGATGTTGGTAAGATAAATTAGTAGGTATTGGTTGAGATATATTTCTCAATGTGGTGTTAATAAGTGACAAAGGAAGTCCCCTTTTATAATTGAGGTGAGGGTAACTTTTTGGAATTTCTCAAAAGATTAAATTATAATAAATTAATTTATCATGAAAAATTACTCAAAATTTCAAGGGATTAAAATATAATATATTATATGGGTTTAATACCATAAAAAAATATAATTTAGAAAATTTGGGAGTCATTTTAAACCTTATCATTTTTATTAGCCCCTTGGTTTCTTATTTTTGACCTTAACCATGGTATCCACTATTTTAATCACAAAGGATTAATAATGTTATTATAAATGAAAAAATGACTCATAAATGGAACATGTATTGTTTTTTCAACTATATTACATTAAAATGGAAGAATATAATATTTTTATGAATTTTAAAATAATTTAATAAAATATTATTTCGATAAATTAGCATTAATGTCAATTTTGACACTATTCATTTAATTTGACTTCAAATACATGAGGAAAAAAGGGTAAATTGAATATAATTATTTAAAACCTATATAATATGTTATTTAGATCTATAAAATTAGTTTCACTTAGTAAACCATTCAAATTATATCAAAATTAATATTTTTAAAATCATTTATTTTATTTTTCTATTAATTAAATAAATAATGTGTTAGTATTTAACAAGAATTTAAGGTAATTATATAATTAATAAAAATTAAAAATAAATTCCTATAATGAATTTTTTTATTAAGATAAAAATATACATTTAGTTCTATTCATATCATTTTTCCCCATGTAGAAACATAAAAGATATTAAAAACAAAGAGAGTGATATATTTTTTTTAACTATCTTTGATTTAAATAATATATTATTCATTTTCATGTAAAAGTGTCCATTAAATAATTAAAATTTGATACTAAGTTAATAAGGGTTGAATCCTCTTTAATGAATATTTTTTGGACAAGTTTAGGTCATGGTTATGCCATTGTCTTTTTGTTTTAACCTCCTTTTAACTCTTTTGAAAATCGCCTTACTATTAAAATTTTCTACTATATAAAGTTCAATAATGTGAATATAAAATGAAAAAAGTCCTATAGTATATTTAATTGAAAATATAACACTAATTTTTCCAAATTTAATATTTTTAGGATTTTTTAGTAATTAAATAAAATATTATCTACTATAAAATATTCATTATGACAATTGTTAGAAAAATGCATTACTTTTCTTTAACTATATCACAATAACACATATAAATCGAAAAAAATATTATTATATCCCTAAAATTTCATTTTTATCTAAAAAATTTATGTATATCATTAATTATCACAAATTAAATTTATTTTAATATTTTTAATATCATTTATTTATTTTTGAATAATTGAATAAGTATTGCATCAATGTTGTGTAAGCATTCCATATAATTATTTATTCCATAAAAATTAAAAATAAATTACCATGATTAATAAAAATATTTAATCTTTCATAATAATATTTTTATTCAAACATATTCTCTATATAAACTCATATTAAAAATGTTATAGTTATTAAAAACATAATTGGGACATCTTTGACTTTTCCTTAAATAAAATATTATACGTATCATAATCATTTATAAATGAATAAAAATTAAATATATTTTAAATTTTAATAATTATGGACTATAATTACTCATCTAATAAAATTGATACAAGTTTTAGGGTAATTTTATAGTCTTTATTATATTTTTTATCCTTAATTACCCGATTTTCCTCTTATCGTGATAATAAAAATTACCAAGATTACTATTAATATAACCCAAAAATAAAATGGGTCTTTTTAATAAATTTTTTCCTCTTGATTACAAATATGGAACCCATTTTTCAAAATTCAATATAAAAGTTTCAGAATTTAATTTAAAATTAAACCGTCAAAACGCAATGAAAGACATATTTTTTAGAAAAAAATCCATTTTTAAGTATAAAATGTTTTTATACTAAATTCAAGTATAAAATTCATTTCAAAGACCAAAATTATATTATAAGTAACTATTTTTTAAAAAAAATAATACAAAATGAAATTTTACTTTGTAAATTCTTTAAAAGAAAATACAGTTTTAAATGAAAATCCTTATTTTTCACTATTCATTAAAAATTCAAACTTTTTAGAAAATTATGAAAAATTTATAATAAGATAAGTTTTACATGATGAATCAAAAAATATAATCGATTTTATCAAATAAATTTTTTGAAATTTATTTAAATTATTATAATATTCTCATAAAAAAACCATTTTTTGAAGAAAACATATTTTTGAAAAATAAAATTACTTTAGTAAAAAGCAAGTGATTATTCACATATAATTAATTAATACATTTTTACTAATTAGGTTGTATATATATATATATATCATAATTTGTTTAATAATATTTATACCCTCCAATTTAACAACTAGGTTATAATGGTCATAGTTAAATAATAATATTTTGGGGTTCATTTAAGCTATGTGTTGCATATTGTATATGATATTGAACATAATGTTCTTTTTAAAATATCAGGGTGCTATATTCTCTACTCCCTTAATAAATTGAATCCTTATAATTTTAACTTGTGATTTGTATTCCTGGTTTTGATATTTGACATACCTTTTTTAAAACCCCACATTTTAAAAAGGGTTAATAAAACTTCCTCTTAAAAATAGGGAAAGAGAAATAGAAAGGTCACAAAAAACTATGATTATGAATATAACACAATTAGTGGGCACTAAAGATATTTACATGGATGAAAATTAATATCCAGTGATCATTGATCAAAATAAAGTGATTGATCTTGATAAAGTTAACAATCGCAAAGTTGTAAACTATCAATTAATCAGAATTGAAGGTTATATGATAAATTTTTTGTCTAAACATTCTTTTTCCTAGAGTTGTGGAATTACTTTACCATATAGACTAGAAACATAAGGACATATACTCAATTGAAAATTATAATTTAATTATTTAATAAATTCCCACTTCAATCTCATATTTTTTCCAAAATGATGAATAAGATGAATATGTCTTGCCTCAAGCACTAAGATCAAATTTTAATAGATCACATAATCCATAATGGACAAAAAGATACTCCTCCCATCTTTAGATATTAACCAAAACCAAAATGGTTAGAATAAGCTATCAAATATAGATAAATACATTAATTTATAAAACATCAATAATAATTTCCAAGTTTTATATTAATCTTATTCATAAGTAGTTAACCATAAAACTGTTATAAAATTTATATGACCAAGTTTAAGACCCAAAAATTTAAAAATAAAGTCACTATGATTCCAAAATTTGTATACCATTAATCCCAAAAGTATCCCTTAATTTCACATACCTAATATATTATTTTCTTGATCACTTTAAAACCATAATTAAAAGATGAATGCTTTCAATAATTAACTCTCCTTATTCCTTAAATAAAATATCATATTATCAAATGTATTTAATAAATCCTAAAAACTAAATAAACTCCTTCATGAATTAATTTTTCATTAAATCATTAATCAATTCCAATGTATTTAGTACCATCTAATTTACATTTTTTATATTAATTATCTATTTATCCCAACATCATTATCTCAAAACCAGGAAAATATTAAGTGTTATCCTCCCTCAATCATGTGTTTTACAAGAGGTTCAACTTGATACTGGATAACTTTTCTTGGTCATCAGTTCCATTTAACATATGATTTCAAATCCTTTAAGAAATTATACTATAGTACAATCCTTATACATTTCAGGATTCTTATAATGATAATGTCCTTAATAAAATAATTTTACAATATATTTCTTATATATAAATTTACAAGCACAATAATCATTCTACTTTGGATGTATTAATTTCATAATATTGACCTTGATCCCTTATATTTTTTTGAGGTATATTCCTTTTAATCTTTGGGAATTCATTTTCATAGTGCTCTACATCCTTATAATGGAATAATTTCATATTGGAAGATTCTTTGTTTCCATTTTAATCACAAGAATGTATACATTTTCCCCTACAATTGAAGAAAATTCCATTTCATTTTAAGCATGAACCAAGGTGCTTCCATCCCCAAGTATCACATATTAAAAAATCCTTCTTTCTATTCTTCCCTTTATTTGTCTTTTGTTCCATTGTACTCTTATTCAATTTCTTCCCTTAGAACCCATAATACTTATAAAATTATTTCTCTCATTTACAGAACATGATACTATGTCATAGTATAATGAGAATGTTTGGGAGACTAGTTCCCTTCCAAATATTAGTTTAAGAACATCAAGTAAATGATCATTCATACTCTTTGTATTATATCCATTGATACAGTTTCTATTCCTTCCACTAGGTTCCATTTCTAAAAAAGAATGGAATATATTATATTATATCATAACATTATGAAACAAAATATATAATCTCAAAACTTGTGAAACACTTAACATAAATTGAAAATTTAGGTATATCTAATATCTAAATCATAAGCTTGGTTTCTTTGGTAATATTTTCCAATTCTATCATAGGATTTAATTATCTAATATATTTTATCATAAATCAAATTCCTAAGTTTTTACAAAACTTCATCTGATAAAAATTGTAAAAACCCCAACCCTAGTACCCAGAGTTGGTGGTCACTTTATTACATGAGCATAATATATAAGGAATCGTATCCTAAAGGACCAAATAGTTTAATAGTTCTGGTTAACTAGATACATACTTAAAACTCAAATTACATTTCAAAACACAAAATACACAAATATTTTTCTTTGGGAATTACATTATTACCCTTAGTGTATCCTTGTATATCAATCAAAAAACACTTCCTTGAATCTTGGAAAAAATAAAACAATAGAAATGGGTGAGATTAGATGCATATTTAGGGTAATCATATAATATAATCTATGAATAAATAAATCATAATAAATATGGAAAGGTAAATATATGAAACACATTCCATTTAATCAATAAATTGAGCATAATATGGTAGGAATAAATGATAATCAAATAATTCCATAATAATATGAGCTAAACTTATCCATGAATATTATAACTATTGAGATAATCACATGAAAATCAATAAATAATCTCATATAAAATGAATGAATAATTCTAGATATAATAAACATACCATCAAGGATTTGTCCAAGGAACCATGCATAAATGGGTAAGATCTCATCCAATACCCGAACTAGTTTGTCTCATGAGAACTACTAATGCATCAAGGGGTTATAGAGGGCCCCGTGCCTAACTTACTAAGTAAAATGAATTCTTTATATGAAAGGTATGAAACATAATCTACATGAACACTCATATTGAATCTAGCATATGAAATATTAATAACTTTCCCCAATCAGTAAACATAATCATAAACCATCCAGATTAATATGTAGAATGATATAAATTAGTACATCCTCAGTCAAACTAATCATAAACCATCTAATAAAATATTATATATGGTACCATAATATAATAACCTCAGTAATTCATAAAATTCAATAAAGTATGTTTACATAGATAAAGATACTTTAAAAAGTTCAATAGGAATTTTTTTTTGAAAATACCATTTTCACTTTGAAATAACTTATTTTTAAAAACTGCACACATATAAAAGAAAAATTTGTTATTTTTCAGAGTGAGTAACTCAATAGGGGGGTGAATTGAGTTCCTAATATAAATTTCTATTAATTTTTTTTTTAATAATACCCCCCAATAAAAATAAATTTTCCTAGTTATTCGAAAGAGTATTTTAATATAATTTCAATATTTTAAAATATTTCTCAAAGCTTGATTAGTGCTCAGTTTAAAAAATATAAAAATTATTTTAGCTTTCAAAACCAATTTACTCAATCAAATATTTATATAAACACTAGTTAATATGAACTTTTAAAGTATGTATTTTTTTGTAGTTTAAATGAAAATAGTTTAAAACTTTGTAAAAAATGAAACAAAACAAATCACATAGAGGAATAAAACAAGGGGTTTGGTCTCAAGATGAGACATAATCCCATCCACATGAAAATAACCCACTTAAAAGAAGATTATATAAATATAATCCAATCTACATCCTAGATCTAGTATACTAACAACAACATACAAGCTATCCGATACACGTAGGGACCTTGTCCCCAAAAACTGTGGGAAGAAAAATAACTCAGGCCATATAAGGACCTTTTCCACAAATATCATAGGTATACAGATGAAAATTTAGTGAAGATAATATCTTATATTCTCTATTTATATCACAAAAGATAGCGTGTGTCGATAAATAGAATAGAAAACATACTACTCTAATATAAATGAAACAAATATAAAGAAAAGAAATAAGATAAAGAAAAGATAATATTTCTTGGTATAATGTTATATAGATGCTTGAGTCTCCTTATATGTGACTTGGAGATTAGCTTGAGACCTTTCTCTGAAAGTATTAGTAATATAGAGCATCGTAAAGCTCTCTTTGTTCTGACTATAGGAAATGATCTATATATTTGATGTACTTTACTCTTCCACAATCAAAATGTTGGAAAGAATGTAGTGTGTAAGATCCTATGGGTATATTCAGTAGGTAACACTCTTTTTAATTTATTTAATCCCTTATACCTCTTTTGGAATGATGGATAATTATTTGAATATATATAACCACATGATAGAGAGTCCATTTGAAAAATAATAATCACAATATTATTCATCCTCATACTGAGCTCTGAAAAAGGATTTAATGTTTCCCTGAATTGGTTAAGAATAATCATTAATATAATCCCTAGCATTAACTTCAATAATATATCAATTGATATAATTTAATTCAAATTATTTATAATAGTGATGTTGGTTCATCATGGTGTCGAATCATGTCTAGTGGTGTGTCAAGCTAATAGTGAGTTAGGATGAAGGTAGGTCAGGTTAGCGGTGACACAAGCTCAATGGTAACTTGTTAGACAGTGGGTCAAGTGTGGTGGTATGTAAAATCTATAAGTAGGTATTTTTTAGTTGTGATTCATTTATAATGGAGAGTCATTAAAAATGGTGACTCATTCTAAATGATGAATTAGGTTAGTTAATAGGTCATTCCTGGTGGTGTCTCAAATCTGGTGGTGACTTATTCTCAATGGTGACTCATTCTTCGTGGCAATTTTGCTCTAGTGGAAAGTCAAGTGTGGTAGCGGGTCCTTTCAAAACTTATCCTATATTTATTCAACCTAACTTATATTATAAAATACTATCATTAAATAGTAAAATCATTAAAAAATAATCAACATGATTTTGTGATCATTAAAACAAGGGTTCCAAAAATATCCTCCCTTTTAATGATCACAAATCATAGCATTTTAGAAACTAAGTATAAAATAAACTTTGGAATAAAAAAATATATCTTCTTAACACTTTAAAAATATAATGTGAGGGTTTGATTAGAAATTTTAATTTTGTTAAAATAGAATATAAATAAATAAATATTGTATCATAGATATTATATCAAATAATAACATAAATGTAAAAGAAAAAGGCTCATTATCAGTCTTCTCAAATAAATTCCATATTTATTCTCCCCCTTTGGGATTATAAAAAACGAAGATAATTAATAATAAATTCAAAGAGAAAAAATATAAGTAGTAATATACATTTCATTAATGAGAAAAGTAAGTTTATTTCATCCTAAAAAGATATTTAACGAAGTCACAAAGAAGTCCCTATCATAAAAAAAAAGTCTAAACTCATTGAATCCCAGCCTAGGTATTCAGATCAGAAGGTGATTTTACCTTGTTAGGGATAAGGGGAATAGAGGCAGATGATGAGGCTGTGGTAGTGGCTGTATGGATAGAGTTTGGAGGTATATATCTAATGATAACTAGAAAAATATTCCAGACTACTTCCATTGGAAAAAATGAGAGGCTGAAATAGATCAGGAAAATAAGCATTTGGATTCAAGGCAATAGATGATATGAAATACTCTAGGGTAGTTACTAGAGTAGTCAAATGAGCAGTCACTAAAATCACCTCATGAGATATGATTTTTATACTATACACATGAAAGAATGACTTTATCAGATTGATGAAGTCCATGATGATGTTTCATTAATGCTCTATGGCACTAAAGAAGTCATTTTTTTCTTCATAAACAACTTAAGCATGGGTTTCATCACTTTCAACCAATTGAATTTCCCCTTAAAGGCTTGTGTAACTGGAGGTATTCAAAGGTTCTCAGCAAGAAACTTGAAGTGAGAGTTTAACTAATAGTTAGTGTAAATATAGGAAATATAATATTTTATGGATTTTGTAATTGTTTCTTGATCATCTCTAACTTTATTTAGAAATTACTTTACCATCTTATTAACACGATCTCTATTGTGTCTGATCTACCTCAGACTCTTTTGAGGAGTAGCAGAAACATCTACTGAAACAACATGAAGTTCCTCCCTAACCACTGACCATATAAAATCTATATCCAAGTAATCTATAGGATTTAGAGCAATTGGAGTAGAATCATCCAAAGAAAAAGTCTTAAACCTTTCTAAAAAATAAGAAAATATATCAACAAAATAATTGTTCAACTCCTCCATCATAGTCACCAAGGACTCTATTTCACTATCTAACCTACTATTTTCTATCTTAACCTCTTGAATATGACGGATCATCTTTTTCTAGACGTGGAACACCATAAACTAAAAAATGATTCTTTAATCATGACCACTAATCTATGTTACTGAAGGTGGATAATTCCTCAAAAGACTTCCAAAATCAGAAAATAGACTCTAAAAGATTCCATATTAGCTTTTGACATAGAATATATAGGCACAAAGGGAGTAACAATGGTAGAAATAACTCTCTCTTTTGGTGACATAGTATACTCTTCCAGCTTAGATCTGGTAGGAACATCTGAAAAAAATATTTAAATCTCTCTTGCAATATCTATTTTCCCAACCAAGGATCCCTTAGGATCCATCTCATATCAAACTTGGGAATCAGTTCTATCATGATTTTGCGGAATTATATCATCAAAATATGAATCCTAATACTCTAATCGAAGTCTCACATATCCTGGAAATCTTCCCTACTAATCAAACACTGAAACATCAATCCCAGTAGAAGACACAAAATGAGGATCAACATTTTCACTATTAGTAGGGTCAACTGAGTGACTAAAAAAACTAGAAGTTTCCTCCCCCTCAACTGATGCCCTCAACTCATATATGTCAAAAGTTTCCTCATCAAAATCTTGAACAAAACATGGTCTCTATTCATACCTAGAAGAAACAAACAAACTAGGATAAGAAACACATGATCAAGTCATCTCATGATTATCCGGACCATCATGGTTAGATCCACCATCACTTCCATATTCATCACTATCTTCAGAATCTTCATCAGTTCCAATAATTCCTTTATCTTTCTCATTTATTCATTTTTATCACAATTACTTTCATCATTACCATTTTCATCACTTCCATTATCAAATACATTAAAAACTTCCTTATAATGTTTTGAGGAATAACTCCTGAAATGATCTTCCTATGAAACTTTTATTTCCTCATCATCATATTTCTCACTTAAAATAGTTTCTCTAAAAAATAGAGATCAAGGAAGACTAGCTAGTCCAAAAGTGACACCTAGAATCTTAAGTAAGTCAGAATCACTTCACTCCTCAATTGAGAACTATTCCTCATCAATAACTTCTTCTTTCTCTTTTTCATATTATTCTACCACCTCATTTGGATCCACACCAAGATCAATGAGGTTCTTCAGTACAGTAGGGTGATAAAATGATTAAAACTCTCATATAACTTATCAACATCATCAACGCATTTCGAAAAACATGGGTTACAGTTTATCTTCATTCTATTATAGATAACTTTGTTCATGAAAAAACCTCCATATTTCACCTCAGATTCTTCATCCTTAGCTACTAATCCCTTTTCCATAAGCATGAACGAAATGGACTTGTGATAAATAAGAGAGTTAGACTTAGAAGTTGACTTGTACATATCCATTATATTCACCATTATATACCTGCATAGATTGATTTTGTATCCTCTTTTCATAATATATAGAATATATACATCCTAGCATCTCATCATGATGATGTCACCTTTTTGAGGACACAACATGTGATGTATAAACTTGAAAAAAATATGGCACTCCCCATCTAAATTGGTTGCAGTAGATTTTCTTAAGGTTTCATCTCTTGTAAGATCTAAAAAGGCATTATCATAAAAAAATGAACAATTTTCACTTGGAATCATTTCTTTATAGTCATTATAACACCTTCCTGAATTACTTTAAGAAATATATCCCATCATTTTGAATAGAAGACTATCTTTTTCTTATCTATCATGCTTCAAATCCAATGTTTATCTTCCCCAAAACTAAACTCAACATACTGATAAAACTAGTGTACTAACCTTGGATAAAATGGTCTCTCATTATTAGAGAAACAATCCATCCATCCATGGTCCTGGATCACCTAAATAACTAATGATCCATTGGATGAAAACCACTTGAAATTTCTTTCTTTCTCAGGTAATACTATACGATTCACGAGTTGTGGGTTTCATAGTTCGACTATCGATCTGATCAAGTCTCATTTATGCTTATTTAAATTCTATGAATATTTAGGGGTCGACTTAGTAGACTGTTTCACTCTAACCATTAAAAAATGTTATAAGGTTAAAGAAAGGATGAGAGAAGGAAAATGGCCAGGAGATAAAGGGTAGCACATAAGTTCAAAGGACAAGAGGTGTGAAGGAAAGAGTGCGTTGAAATTATACTAAGGCCCCAATTTATATCATTAAAGGATTTGGAAATCAGAAATCAAAAATATAACATTTAAATAAAAAATAAATAGATAATTAACCCAAAAATAAAAATTAGCAATGGTGGATTAAATCCAATGACAGGTCATTTCCAACAGTGGGTTAATTTCCAACAGTGGGTAATTTCCAACGGTGGGAAATTTTAAATAGTACGTTAATTTCCAATGGTGGGTAATTTAAAATAGTGGATATTTTCTAATGGTGGGTGCCAAAAATTAAAGTCTAACCAAAGTTTATCATCCCAAATTCATGTTTGATGTAGTTTAATCTCTCAAAATTCAATGGATTAGTGAAAATATATGTAATCTGATGTTTGGTTCCTATAAATTCAAGAGTAACATCACCGTTTTGAAAATTATCTCTCAAAAGTGATTTCTTAAATCCATTTTCTATGTATTATAGTGAGAATAATTATTCTTAGAAATGTTTATCACACTTATTTCTTCATAATTTATAGGTTCATGTCTAAATTTATATCCATAGTCTAGTAGAGTGTGTTCCATCCAAAAAAATTAGGCACCAAAACTACTTGAAGCTATGTATTTAGCTTCAACAGTAGACAGTGAAAAAAAGTTTTATTCTTAATACACTAAGAAACTAGAGAATTTTCCAAAATATGACATGTTCGATAGGTTCTTTTTCTATCTAACTTTCAAACACTGAAATAAACATCTAAATAACTCACTAAGTAAAATTATTGTCCTCTTGGGTATAAAAATCCTAAATTAGTTTTATATTTGAGGTATTTTAATAATATTTTACCATAAATTAAATGTGAATCTTTTGTATTTTCTTGAAAACAAGAACACATACACACACTAAAAATAATGTAAGTTTGGATACCAGTTAAGTATAAAAGACTTCCAATCATGCCTCTATAACTGGTTTGATCCACTAGTTTCCTAACTTCATCAAGATCCAACTTACAGGTGGTACTCATTAGAGTATCAATACTTTTAGTGTTATCCAAACAAATTTTTTTAAAATATATTTTTTGTAATTTGATTTAAAATAATTCCTTATTTATTTTTAAAAATCTAAAAACCAAGGAAGAATTTTAGTTCACCCATTAAACATATTTCAAATTAATTTTGCATCATTTTTGAAAAATCAGTACACAAATAATTTATAGAATATTCAAAGATAATACCATCAATATAGATTTGAATAACTAAATCATATTTTTAAATTATTTTTATAAAAATAGTAGGATCGATTATATCTTTTGAAAAACATTTTGAAATTATAAAAGAGCCAAGCCTATCATACCAAGCTCTAAGTGCCTATTTTAAACCATATAAATCTTTTGTTAATTTAAAAACATGATTTGGAAAATGTGAGTTTTAAAAACTGGAGGGTTGTTCAATAAAAACTACCTAAACTATATAGCCATTTAAGAATGAAATTTTGAAAACCATTTTATATAGTTTAAAATCAAAATGTGCTACATATGTGAGAAATATTTTTATCACTTCAAGTATGGATACAAGTGTGAAGGATTCCTCATAGTTAATACCCTCTTCTTGAATATATTCATGTGTAACTAGTCTAGCCTTATTACTTAATGTATTACTATATTCATTAACTTTGTTACTGTATAACCATTTATTACCAATATTCATGGTGTATTTAGATCTATTAACAAGTCCCAAACATTATTTATTTCAAATTGGTTAAGTTTATATTTCATAGCCATCACCCAAAATTCATTATTAATTACATTAGTGATGTTATTAGTTTCAAGCTATGATAAGAATTCTTGATGTTCAACCTAATTCCTAAGATAATCTCTAGTCCATACACCTCTATCTTGATATCTAACTACACCATCTAGAGTATGGTATTTTTGATTCCTAACAGGTCTTTGAAATGAAGGGATGATCATCTCATTTTCATCTACAGTCTCAGGTTCAGGTTAATCATGTTCCTCAGAATTGAATGTTTTTTTTCTTATTTATCAGGATTGTTAGAATATTTGGAATTTATTTCTAGACTATAAAAATCCCCATAAATGTATTTATAAGGGGTTTTAGTCTCATGTGGATTTGTCTGATCAAACTTGACATGAAAAAACACTTCCACTATCTTGGTTCTTTTATTAAACACTATGTATCACTTATTATTAATTTAATAATAAAGGAAGACTCCTTCATCAATCTTGGAAGAAAATTTGTAAAAATTATCATTAGTGTTAAGAATAAATACTTTTGAACCAATAAATCTAAATTTATTAACCTTAGACTTTATACTATTCCAAAGTTCATAATGGTTTTTCCTTAAGAGAGGTACGATTAAAACTCTATTAATTATATACTAGGATTTATTCATAGCCTCTTCCCAAAATTAAACATGAAGGTTATATTTATTAATAATTTTACTAGAAATTTATTAAAGTTTCCTATTTATTCTTTCTACAAAACCATTTTTCTAGGGGTTCCTAGGAGCAGAAAAGTTGCGATTATAACCATTTTGTGATAAAAAGGATTCAAATTATTTATTTTCAAACTCACAGTCATGATCACTTCTTAAATTTTTAATCCTATGTATAATAATATTTTCTATAGATTTTGCATACTTGGTAAAGTAAGAGTATACTTCACTTTTGTGAGCTAAAAATAATAGCCAAGAATACCTAGAAAATCCATCTACAAGAACATAGACATAGTGATTCCCATTTAAAATAGAATCTTTATATGGTCCAAACATATCCATGTGAAATAATTATAGGGGTTGAGAAATTGAAACTTCTTTATTTTATTGGAAATATATCTTATTCTATTTCTCCTTTTGTCATGGGTTATATAATTTATCATTTTATAATTTACGTTTAGGTATATCTTTGAATAAATCTTCTCTAGTTAACTTTTTAAGTGTGTAGATATTTGAATGGCCTAGTATTCTATTCCAAATACAAGATTACTTATTAAAGTTGATTAAATAATAAACATTATGAGAAAATAAGGAATCTAAATTAACATCATAAACATTTTTATTTCTCAAAGAAGTAAACACTAAATCATTTTTAGAATAAAAATCATCACAACATTTTTTTTTCAAATTTTACATGAAAACCATCATCACATAGCTATTATATGTTAAGAATATTGTATTTTAAACCATTAATAAATAATAATTTAAAAATTAAAACTGAGTTATAATTACTGATTTCCCCAAGGATAATTATTTCCCCTTTAGCATTATCACCAAAGGTGACAGGTCCACCATCAAACTTTATCAATTTTTTTCATGTTTGATTAATCTATAGCCATGTTTATGGAACAACTATTTTCGAGGTACCATAAAATGTTATTGGAGCACTTCAAGAAATTTCCCTAAAAAACAATTTTATACCAAAAATAATTTTGGTACGAAAAACTTATTGGGTCCAGAGATATTAGTAATTAAAGATTTAGGAACCCATATTTTCTTAATAGGTTTCCAATAAGAATATTGTAAACTTTGGTAAATAAAAACATTGTTATTTCCACTTGAATAATAACCGGTAGCATAATTTCTATAATGATATTTAGGATTTAAAGTGATCTTGGAAATTCATCTCTGTCCAGGTTGATAACATAAGCCAATGATATACTTAGGTTCTATTTGTTTTCTTAGTATCTGAGTGAGATTATATTTATAATTAGTGAATATATCTAAGAATTTATTGATTTTCTCATTTGAAAATTTCAATTTAGAATTTTATTTCAACAATTTAGTATTTTTCTCTTTTCTATAAAAATTCATATTTAATATTAATAGTTAAAGCATGTTGTTTCTTAAAATTTTGTACATATATTTCATCTCAATTAAAGTATCTTCTAACATGTTTCAATATTAAAACATCTACTCATTTTATATATTTTTATCATTATTCTCCTCTTAATAATTATTATAATTATTTTTAGGAGAAATAAAAAAGATATTTGATACCTCATATGTGTTTTTCATTAAACCCATGCTTATTTTACCATGTTTTTACTCATGAGTCCAGTCTGTGTCATTGGAGCTATCTTTAGAAGAAATACATGTGGATTTTATTACTTTAATGTAATTCCTATCCTTTTCATCATACTTGTATTTATATTTTTGTTTAGGGTAGTCAGCTTTAACATGCCCTTTTGTCTTATATTCATACCAGATGATCTTATTTTCAATATCATCCCTCTTATAGTCCCTTTTTCCAATTTTCTCTAATATTATATTTTACTTTTTAGCTTGGTTTCCTAAAAAAAATATTTTTCTTATAAAAATTTTTAAACCTTCTAGCCAGATGGGCCATCTATTTATCACTATCAACTGGTGATTCCTTATCACTAAAACTTTTACCTTGAACTTTTTCTTTCTATTTTGAAGTTGTATACTTTAATACTATATAATTTCTTTTATGTTAATCTTTCTCTTCTTAGTTCAATTTAAGTTCTTCCTCATACATCATTAACTTTTCAATTAGATATTTAATAGGGAGTTTTCTAATATCACAAGATTCCATGATTGAGACAGTGGTTCATCTCTATCTCTCTAATAAGAATCTTAATAGTCACATGATTTAATATTTTTCTGAAATTGGATTCCCCAAATAATAAATCGTATTCAATATTTTATTGAAACTGAGATACATATCAGAAATAATTTTACCAGGTTTTATCTTAAATGTATCCTATTTAATTGTATAATTGTTTAACAATATTTCTTTCACATTATTTGTTTCTCCGTGATAAATAGATAATGTCTCCCAAATTTCATATTTAGTTTTCAAATAAGATATTTTGTTGAACTCATCATATCATAAATCACAATAAAGGGAATTCATGGATTTATAGTTATTATTATAGGCAGTTTTAGTAGCATCATCCCATGTAGCTCTAACCATCATAGGTAATACATATTTATCTTCAATAGCTGTCCATATTATAAAATTAATTATTTAAATGTGAATTTTCATATTTATTTTCCAATGAGAATGAATATTTATATTAAATAAAGGAGGTATGTTGGTTATATAACATTATTTTCTATTATCCATAACTGAATTTAGAACTAACAAAAGCTGAGGATCTCTAAAAACACAACTAAAATCACAGTTGAAAATATTTTAAAAATACTCTAATACCAAATGTTTTTTAGAGCGAGTAACTCAAAATGAGGGTGAATTGGGTTTCTAATAAAAATTTAAATTAAAAAAAGTTTGAATAAAATCCACCAATTAAAATAAATTTTCCCAGTTAATCAAAGGAGTAGTATAATATAATTTTGATATTTCAAAGGACTTTTTAAAGATTTATTAGTGCCCAATTAAAATACTATGAAAGTTATTTTAACTTTTGAAATAAATTTAATCAATAAAATATTTATATAGACACTAGTTAAAATTAACTATTAAAGTATATATATTTTTATAGTTTAAATCAAAATAGTTTAAAGCTTTGTAAATATTAAAAGAAAACAAATAATACAATGGAATAAAACAAGGGGTATCAATCTAAAGTTGAGACCAAATCCCCTCCACATAAAAATCACCCACTTCCAAGAATATTATACAAATATAATATGATCCACAACTAGGATTTGGTATACAAACAAAAATATACATGCTGTCCATGCCACATGGGGACCTCTTCTACAAAAACCATGGGAAGAAAAATAAATTAGGCCACAAAAGGACCTGTTTCACAAACATTGTGAGTATAAAGATGAAAAGGGAGTGAAGAAAATATCTTATATTCTTCAATTAAAGAATAGGTGATAGTGTGTGTTGCTAAATAGAATAAATAACACACTGGTCGAATATAAATGAAACAATCAGAAATTGAAAGAAATAGGATAAATAGAAGATAGTGTTGCTTGGCTTTATGTGCTCTAGATTCTTGATTATCCTTGGATTTTTTTTGGAGAGGAGCTGAGGCCATTTCTCTAAAATTATTAGTAAAACAAAGTGTCTTAAACCTATCTTCGTTTAGACTATAGGAAAGGATATGAATGTTCGATGTACTCCACTATTCCACAGTAAAAATGTAAGAAAAAATCCAATGTGTAAACTATCTTGGGTATATTCACTAGGCATTATTCATTTTCATCTATTTCCTCACAACATTATATTTTCTTACAAGGGATACTTATTTAGGTATATATTATTGCATGATAGAGAGTTTGTTTCAAGAAAAATCATCATGATATTCTACATCCTTATACCGATCTCTGAAAAAGACATTAATGTTTTCCTAAAATATTTAAGAATAACCATTAAAATAATCCTTAAAATTAACTTCAATAATGTAACTATTGGGACCATTTAATTCAAATGTCATAGAATAGAGATGGTGGGTTAGCCAAGTGATGAATCATGTCTTGCGGTGAGTCAGTACAATGGTGGGTTAGGCTGGTGGTAGGTCAGGCTGGTAGTGACTCATGATCAACGTTGAGTTTCTAGAAGATAGGTCAAGTTTGGTGGTAAGTAAAATCTGACAATGAATATTTTTTGGTGGTAGATATTTTTCAGTGGTGATTAAATATTGACGTTGAGTCATTCCTAGTGGTGAATCATTCTTAATGGTGACTAAGTTCTGATAGTAGGTCATTCCTTGTAGCATCCCGACCCAGCTCACCCCTGAACCAGTGACCAGACCGGTCGCCACATGACCTCAAGCGCGTCTCCCCTTACGCCAGAGGATACCGAATAGCAGTGAGGGTCTAAGGATAGTCATTGGGGTGACTATACCCTATTTTTACTGTTCAAAAATAGACAAAGGAAATAAATAGCAGAAACAGTATAATAAATGATAAAGCCGTGGAAACCAGATTTTATAAATTTTGTATAAAACAAATGGCCAACACCAAATTGTACAGCAGATGCATGCATGACTTGATAATGATAAAAAATAGAAAATATTGAAAATAAAAACACTATTTACATTCCAATATATAAATAAACAATTAATGACTCAAATCCCCAAGGGCGGTCTCCTTGAGCATCCTGAGCATCCGCTCGGTCCTCTACTCCTATCTCCCAAGTAAATGCAAACAACATAATTCTGCAACAAAAATATAATCTACTCAGGTACTTAGTGCAATGGTTGCTCGAGTAGGGTGTGAGATATAAATATTAGTAGTCCGGGACCACAAGTGTCTACCCTAATTCAATACATTTAATAAATAATTTAAAACACCTGAAGGCATGTATAAATAAAGTGAGCAGTGCAATGTAACTATATACCCAAGTACCTACTTCATCCCTCAGCTGGTGTCGGAACCTGCATTATTAATTTTTTGTGAATACTCAACAATCATTACATAATAATTTTTCATTTATCAATTAATCATGTCTTATTATGAAAGTCTTGAGATTCGGCCTACACCCGACATCCCTCGGGTAAGTCACTCCCCACAGATTTCTATAAGGACCATCTAAGTACTCAAAGTAAAGACCGGATCCAAGCTTGTGCTTTGGATTGGATAACGCATCATAAGTTATTCAATTTAATCTTTTATATACTAAGTCTGAGCCTGTCCACTAAAATAGTGATTTGTTCCTGGGCCCATCCACTAACAGTGATTCACCCAATTCATAAATAAGTCTGAACCTCTTTCTCATAATCAAATCACAAAATCATTATGTCACAAATGCTTTTATTTCCCATCACTTAATTTCATGCACGAACAATTGGACCCATAGACCAATGTTAATTAATGGGTGTAGAACATCATGTTTATCACCCTTGTGAGTATTCGGAGCATCATTCCTTGTATCAAAACCCATTGGTATTTGGAGCATCAGTCCCTGTCCCATAAAAGAATATTTACTTGCAAGCTGGGTGTAGAACGCCATGTCTAGCACCCCATGAGTATTTGGAGCATCATTCCTTGTCTCAAAACCCATTTATCAAACATACATATACATCTATCATTGGGGTCAAACGCCATGTCTAACCCCTTGTGAGTATTTGGAGCCTCAGTCCTTGTCTCACAACCCATTCATCAATCATACATATATATTTATCATTGGAGTAGAATAACATGTCTAACACCACAAAACCAATCCATTAATTAATTCAACAACAAATTAACAACACAAATATCTCTTCAGATAAATCAACACTGAATTATCCAAATTCCTTAACAATTATGAACCCATCCACTCAAACAGTGATTCGTCCAGGACTTTAACAATCTACAAGAACCCCATAATCATCACAAAACATGCTGAACAAAGCCAAGATATTTAACAACCATCTCACACAACATATCATATTTTCAAACAACTCTATTCAAGAAAACTTAAGTCCTCAAAAAATAATACGCATCAAAAGTACTCCTAACTAACAATCGTAACAAACAATCAATTCAAAATCTTAATTTAATGCTTGAAAATTAATTAATTCAATAATTAATTAATTTAATCTCATATCTTTAACCAATAATCAATTAGTTAACCATTTACCATTTAACATGTAATAATTAATTCATATATTAATTATTACTACTTTCCAAATTATATACCGAACATGTCAAATATTCAATATTCCCAATAATCAGTAAAATCCACAACTTCATTCCAACTCATGACTTGATAATTAATTCTACCATTAATTACCCCATTACCCATTCTTCCCATTCAAATCATTCAAATATTTAGTCATATTACTTTAACTAAATTAGTAACCCATTCTTAAAATCAACACATGCTCACGTCCTCATTTATCCCATGTGGGTGGCATTATTTAATAACATTAAAAGTGACATGCATTGACATATCATAATCAAGGAAACTCACATTATCAATTTATCAAAAGGAGCTCAAATTCTCATATAAATTGTTAATGATTTGGGACCCTACCTTGGGGTTTTGATGAAAACCACAACGAACGAAGAACACTCAAGAGAAATGGGTTGATTCTTCAAGAACCCGCCTTAGATCACTTCTCCAAGAAATATCAATACCAAAAATCATCATACTTGTCATCCAAACACTTATATTTACTCAAAACGGGCATATATCTAAGAAAATGAGAGAATAGAAGATGTAGATATAAGAAGATCTAAGAAACCGAACAAGAACAAAGAGGAACATCTACCTAACTCAAGAATTCGGCTTCGATTCTCCAAGAGAAGCCTTCAGATCGCCTCCAAAATGCTTGGGGAGGTCCTCCTACCTTCAAGGGAGGGTGATCCCGAGTTATGGACACTTAGGAGGAAAAAAACCCATCTAGGGGAAAAACGCGTGAGATCCACTTTTTTAGGATCTCACTTAAGTGCCCGCATGGTTTCCTCGCACGGTTAGACAAACCGTGCGCTAACTGTCCGTTAGCTACTACCTCAGTAAACACTCCTCGCATGTTTAGGCCACATGTTTAGATAAACTGTGGGCTAATAGTGTGTTAGACACTGCCTCAAAACTTCAACTACGTATAGTTTGGCCGCACGGTTAGAAAAACTGTGCGCCACCTGTGCAGATTCCCCTTTGCCTCAAAACTTCAATCAAAGTTCAAAAAATGACATCTTTAGGTGTTCCATCACTTGGAATAAAATTACATAGCTCGGTTTAAAAAGAATTACCCATTGATAAACCTAAAAAAATAATTTAAAAAACATTCATGTTTTAACCCAGTTCAAACACATGGGATTTTACATTATACCCACCTTAAAAAAAACTTCTCTTCCTTGAGAAGCCATCAGGGAACACTACTAAAACAAACTACCTACCAAGGTCATTTAATCTTGTTATAAGTGACGTGTTGTGTTACCAATTCCAAAAAAACCTTTAACCTTTCACAAACCTGGTGGATAAGCCTTTATAAATAGATCCAAAGATTACTCTAAAGCTTAAACATCAAAACAGATCTTATATCTAAGATTATTAGAAAGACCTTGTCAACATAAAAGGTTGAATCTAGATCAATCAATAGAACATGTTTCACATGCTTCCTTCAAAAGACGTCGCAGACCCAAAAGCCACATTCTCCCTTTATCTGACGACGTGTCCAGAAGAGCGCACTAAGAGAAAACCGAGGTCATGAAGAAGATCAGTCAAACCATTACCGGACATCTCTGTTCTAAAATCTTGGCATCAACTGCCAACACATTCATCAAGAACAAAGTGACAATAACCACCTTAGGATTTTCCAAGACATCCCAAGAAAAGATCAGTCGCTCACTAGTGTGCTAGATTAATAACAAGATAAGCGTGTCACAACACCTAGGTCTTTCGAAAACCATTCCATGTATTGAAAAGAAACTGATTCTTTAATTCTCGTGTCACTCTATATGGAGTTGACCTGAGACCGTACTCAATTAGACAAAAAGACTTATTATGGAGTCATATTTCCTCATACGACCATTTTCCTAGACGATGCTATAACCAGTCATCCATTACTAAGAAGGAAGGGTCAAACGACCAACAATGCAGCCGAGCATGCCCGAGGCACGTCTAACCAGCTGATAAAGAGAATTTCTCGATGATCAAGCCCATAACAAGGTCAATAAGCACAATAGCACCTATTCGAACAAGGTTGTCCTGGGAAATTGGAAGTCCTTCCTGGGACAACGGCACCCAAAAACACCAAAAGAGTGAGAACAACCATAGCGCTAGCAAGGCATTTATGTTTTGAGGGCGCTACTGACCACAGGTTAGCCCCTTATGAAGAATAAGTGTCAACCCTAAAATGGGTCATGTCAAACAAGTAATTAGACTCAAAATATGAACATAAGGCCATTTCTAAGGAGAAGAACGCCTACGAAAAGTACTCATGCTTCTGTTCCAAGGTAACTCAAGAGAACTGTGAACTACCCTTTACATGAGGGTTTTAAATAGTGGACACCACAATAGTTTCCATTTCAAAGGATCTTATATTTAATCACTTTTAATCTTCAATCATTAAAGATTTAATCAAAACATCAAAGTACTATTTTCAAAATGCCCCAAGGGAAAAATAGGCAAGCCTCACAAAACTCCCTTTAAAAAAACATTTACGATAGTTAACAACCTGTCATTTTCAAGAAATTTATCAAAATAAAATCCTTTTAAGAAGATAATATGACCTACGAGGATCTCATTTTAACCAACCTGGGTTCTCTATAAAGCAACCCAATAGAAAACACACAGGTATTAAAATTCCAAACACCCAAATGGGTCATCCCATAAAAACACTCCCCAACTAACCTACTTGGGTCCAGTTTCATTTTGGAAGCTAGCCATTTGATTTCAGATCAAAATTAAACATATTTCACATTTATAAGCACTTCATAAGGAATCAAGTCATCACATTTAATATGAGTCATCATTTACCAATTCAAGAAGCGCCCACACACTCCATGGATTGAAAATTGGATCTCATTAATCGATACCAACATCAATTCAAAAATTAACTTGGTCAAACTAATGGTCCAAATTATATGGGTGACCACCTACCAATCGATAAGGCACCCATACACCTTATCATTGGATTTTGGCTCCCATTTAACACAATCAACATTTATTTCATATTTTATCTTTAGAACCACTTTCACCAATCCAAAACATCTCTAAAGTGTTAACATAAGCAATAACACAACAACATGATACAATATAGAAGCATGGAACAACAACAAAACATGCTAATAACTGAGGTAGTATGACATATAATCATTTAATCATGTTAAATCTATCAATGAAACATGCTATCTAGAGAGGCATGCTAAAGCAGATCAAACATGGAATTGCACCCAAGGAACACAATCCAAATTAGCATGAATCCTTCTAATGAAACTACATGGCATGTTATATGCATGACATGTGAATCTCTAAGTGCCTAAGATGATGCATGTATAAAACTTCCTTGCCAAATCAGGCCAAGAAAATTATTCTTTTAAAAATTCTCAAAATCAATAAACAATGGAAAATACAACAGAAAATCAAGGTGAAATCATATCAACTGTAACCTCTAATAGTACAAACATCAATTCCCATCCCTGGCCACTTGGTCATTTCCCATACATAAGGTGATCAGTCCCAAGAATGACTATTAACCCAAGCACCAAAACATTCCTAGTCTCTTTTATACCAAACAAAAATAGTAAGACAAATGAAAAGATAGGAAACCTAAACCTCTGATACCACTTTGTAGGTTCCCAAACCGGATCACCCCTAAACCGGTGGCCAGACCGGTCACCACATGACTTCAAGTGCATCTCCCATTATGGCAGATGATACTGACTAGCAACGAGGGTCTAAGGACAGTCAGTGGGGAGACTATACCCTCTTTTTAGTGTTCAAAAATAGACAAAGGCAATAAGTAGCGGAAATGGTATAATAAATGATAAAGCATCAGAAACCAGATTTTAAAAATATTGTATAAAACAAATAGACAACGCCAAATTGTACAACAGATTCATGCATGACATGCTAATGATAAAAAATAGAAAATAATGAACATAACAGCATGCTTTACATTTCAATATAGAAATAAATAATTAATGACTCAAAGCCCCAAGGGCGGTCTCCTCGAGTATCCTGAGCATCCGCTCTGTCCTCTACTCCAATCTCCCAAGTAAATGAAAGCATCATAATCCTGCAACCAAAATATAATCTACTCGGGTACCCAGTGAAATGGCAGCCCGAGTAGGGTGTGAGATATAAATCTCAGTAGACCGGGACCACCGGTGTCTACCCCAATTCCAAACATTTAATAAATAATTTAAAACACGTGAAGGAATGCATAAATAAAGTGAGCAGTAAAATGTAACTATATACCCAAGTACCTGATTCATCCCTCAGCTGGTGTCTGAACTTGCATTATTCATTTTTCATGTATACTCAACAATCAATACATAATCATTTTTCATTTATCAATTACTCATGTCTTATTATGAAAGTCTTGAGATTATGCCTATTCCTGAAATCCCCTGTGTAAGTCACTCCCCACAGATGTCTCTAAGGACCATCTAAGTACTCAAAGTAAAGACCAGATCCAATCTTGTGATTTAGCTTGGATAAAACATCATAATTTATTCAATTTAATCTTTCATATACTAAGTATGAGCACGTACACTAAAATATAGATTCATTCTTGGGTCCGTCCACTAACTGTGATTCACCCAATTCATATATAACTCTGAACCCCTTTATCATAATCAAATCACAAAATCATTATGTCACAAACGCTTTTATTTCCCCTCACTTCATTTCATGCAAGAACAATTGGACCCACAGTCCAATGTTAATTAATAGGTGTAGAACATCATGTCTATCACCCTCATGAGTATTCAGAGCATCAATCCATGTGTCATAACCAATGGGTATTTGGAGCATCCATCCCTGTCCCATAAAAGAATATTCTCTTGCAAGATGGGTGTAGAACGCCATGTCTAGCACCCCATGAGTATTTAGATCATCAGTCCTTGTCTCACAACCAATTTATCAAACATACATATACATCTATCATTGGGGTCGAATGTTATGTCTAACCCCTTGTGAGTATTTAGAGCCTCAGTCCTTGTCTCACAACCCATTCATAAATCATACATATATAATTATCATTGGAGTAGAATACCATGTCTAACACCACAAAACCAATCCGTTAATTAATTCAACAAATAATTAACAAAAAATATTTCTCTTCAGATAGATAAACACTTAATTAACCAAATTCCTTAAAAAGTCTAAACCCATCCACTCAAACAGTGATTCGTCCAAGACTTTAACAATCTACAAGCACCCTATAATCATCACAAAACATGATGAACAAAGACAAGATATTTAACAACCATATCACACGACATATCATATTTTCAAATAACTCCATCCAAGACAACTTAAGGCATGGAAAACTAATACGCATCAAAAGTACTCCTGGATAACAATCGTAACAAACAATCAATTCACAATTTTAATTTAATGCATGAAAATTAATTAATTAATTAATTAATTAATTAAATCTCATCTCTTTAACCAATCATAAATTAGTTAAACATTTACCATTTAACATGTAATAATTAATCCATCCATTAATTATTACTAGTTTCCAAATTATATACCGAACATGTCAAATATTCAATATTTTCAATAATGAGTAAAATCCACAACTTCATTCCAACTCATGACTTGATAATTAATTCTACCATTAATTACCCTATTACCCATTCTTCCCAGTCAAATCATTCAACTGTTTAATCATATCACTTTAACTAAATTAGTAACCCATGCTTAAAATCAACACATGATCAAGTCCTCATTTATCTCATGTGGGAAACATTATTTAATAACATCAAAAGTTCCATGCATTGACATATCATAATCAAAGAAACTCACATTCTAAATTTATCAAAAGGAGCTCAAATTCTCATATAAATTATTAAATATTTGGGACCCTACCTCATGGTTTTGATAAAAACCACAATGAACAAAGAACAATCAAGAGAAACAGGTTGATTATTCAAGAACCCATCTTAGATCACTTATCCTAGAAATATCAAGACCAAAACTCATCATACTTGTCATCCAAACACATAGATTTACTCATAACAGCCATAGATCTAAGAAAATGAGAGAAGAAAAGATGTAGATCTAAGTTGATCTAAGAAACCGAACAAGAATGAAGAAGAACATCTACCTACTTCAAGAATTCGGCTACGATTAGCCAAGAGAAGCCTTTGGATCTCCTCAAAAACACTTAGTAGAGGTCCTCCTACCTTCAAGGGAGGGTGATCCTGAGTTATGGCTGCTTAGGAGGATAAAAGATCCATCTAGGGAAAAAATGTGTGAGATCCACTTTTTTAGGACCTCACTTAAGTGCCCGCACAGTTTTCTCGCACGGTTAGAAAAATCATGTGCTAACCGTGCGTTAGCTACTTCCTCGGCAAACACTCCTCACATGGTTAGGACACACGATTAGACAAACCGTGCACTAACCATGCGTTATCCCCTGCCTCAAAACATCAACTACGCACGGTTTGGCCGCATGGTTAGACACATCGTGCGCCGCCCATGCGACTTCCCCTTTGACTCAAAACTTCAATAAAAGTTCAAAAAATGACAAATTTATGTGTTCCATCACTCAGAATAAAATTCTAGATCTCGGTTTAAAAAGATCGACCCATTGATAAACTGAAAAAAAATAATTTCAAAAACATCCAAGTTTTAACCCGGTTCAAACACAGAGGATTTTACATTCCTAGTGGTGACTTAGCTCTGGTAGTGACTTAACTATGATAGTGAATCAAGTCCAGTGGTGGGTATTTTTAACACATATCCAATATTTCTTCAACCTTACTTATATTTTAAAATGATATCATAAAACTATAAAACCATTAAAAACACAGTCAACATGATTTTATAATAATTAAAATAGGGGTTCAAATAATTTTATTGAAAATAACCCAATAAAATTTTCAAGTTGGATTCAAATAAATAAGTTTTCATGATGGTGAGAAAATACTATCATGTTGTATAATTTTAAAAAACATTCCTTATGTATTTTTTCTCCAGAAAAGTCAAAAAAGTACATCATTTGGAAAATGAAAAAAATATTCCTTTCTAAATGTTTTATAAAAAATTAGAATATGGATAAAAATGATTTTAAATAATTTTAGGATAATAGTAAAAAACTTTTTGAAAATATTTTTAGAAAACATGGACATGGAATATAAATATTCCCTAGCAGAGACTTAAACACAAATAATCCCGAATAATTATGTGATTGTGAAATAAACCCTTTCTGCTTTGGTATCATTTGAATCACAAGACCCATGAAAGAAACAAACTTATATGAATATGTAAATCCCATAATTTTTAGGATAGGTATCATAAAATAAATTCATGGGTAGTATATACACTACATAAAATAAATAAGTTGTGTATAAGGCATGTGTCTCACATAAATAAAAGTGAGACAAAAATCTATTACCTTAGGTCCAATTTCTTTCATACATGTTTGAACCTTATGTATAGTAAATATAGTTTTATTATAAATATATTCCAGAACCATTAACATGTATATCATATAATATATGATTTACTTATACCCTTTTATTACCCATTTTAAAAAATCTTTATTAAATTACTATTCTGGATGATATCTACTTTGTTTTTCATGTATGTTTTAATTCAAAAGTCTAGGTAATTGTACATTGATCATGACTCCATCATAAAAAAAACGTAAACCATGATATTAATATCGTATATATTCATTATATACATATTTATAGTAATCCTTAAAAGGTATATATTAAAAAATGAATAACATTGTTCATAGAGATGATAGGTTGTACGTACGAATGAATACTATTTCCATATTTTTATAGATATAAAAAAAGACAATTTAATAGTAAATAGTATTCTTAGAATCATATTTATGTCATAAATATCATATATACTTATTATTTCCGTATTTATAACCATCCTATTTAATTGGTGATGAAAAAAAAAATTATACAACTATGTGAAGATGATAAGTCATACATACGCATAAGGGATGTTTTCAATTTTCATTGGATGGAGAAGAGATAGAAAATCTATGTACCATAAACATAATAACATCTAAGTATATTTATGGTACTGGATTTATTAATTTATAATTGATATAAAACATTAATATTAAGTATAGGAATAAATAAAGTTGAAAGAGTAAGTAAAGACGATTACCTTCACTTAAAGAATCCTCCATTGGATCTCCTCTCAGGGATACTAGGGTTGGTATTATTGTAAGAAAAGAACATACATAACATGTATAAGGGTGATGGGTAGATAGATTTGTTGGTATTGATCATAAAATTTAATCAATGTGGTGTGAATAAGTGATGGAGGAGGTTCCATTTTATAATTGAGGTGATGGACACTTTTGGAATTTCTCAAAAGATTAAATTATAATAAATTTATTTATCATGCCAAAAACCTAAAAATGGAAATTTACATGAAGATAATATTAAATATTATTTTAATCTCATAAACCAATATAATTTATACAATTTTTGGTGTCATTTTAAAGCCCATCATTTTGATTAACTCCTTGGTTAGTTATTTTTTACCTTAACCATAGTAAGTACTATTTTAATCATAAATGGTTAATTATTTTTCTATAAATGGGAAAATTAATCATAAATGGGAAAATTTATAATTTTTTAAACTATATTATATTTACATGGATTAATATAATATTTTTTTTAATTTTAAATAATTAAATGAAATATTATTTTGATAAATTATCGTTAATGTCAATTTTGACACTATTCATTTAATTTAACTCCAAATACATCAAGGAAACAGGGGAAATTGGAATATAATGATTTAAAATATCTATAATATGTGATATAGATCTATAAAACTCATTTCAAATGATAAATAATTCAAATTAAATCAAAATTAATATTTTTAAAATCATTTATTTTATTTTTTTGTTTATTAAAAAAATATAGTGTTAGTATTTCACAAGAATTTAGGGTAATTATATAATTTATAAAAATTTAAAATAAATTTAAAAAATTAAAATAATTTCATTAAAATAAAATAGATATTTAATTTTGTCCATTTATTTCTTTTTACTTTATGTGGACATATAAAATATATTAAAAATAAATAGAGTGAAATTTTACAACTATCATTGATTTAAATAATGTATAAGTCATTTTCATAGAAAAGTGTCCATTAAACAACTAAAATTAGATACTAAGGTTATAGAGGTCTAATAATATTAATCCAATAATTTTTAGACATTTTTATGTCATGATTATACCGTTATCTTTTTATTTTTACCACTTGTTAACTCTTTTAACAATTACCGTATTATTAAAATTTTCTACTATATAAGGGTCAATAATATTACTATAAAATAAAAATAATTCCTATGGTATATGTAATTAACCATATACCATCTATTTTGATGAATTTAATATTTCTATTATTTTTTAATCATTAAATAAAAAATTATTTATTATAAAATATTCATAATGTCTATTTTTAGAACAAATCATAACTTTAATTTTAACAATATCTGTAGAATATATAAAATTAAAAAACAATATTTTATTATATATATAACATGTCAAGTAAATATATAAAATTTATGAATATCATTAATTATCTCAAATTATATTTATTTTAATATTTTTAATATCATTTATTTGATTTTTCTAATAATTGGATAATTAATACATCGATGTTGTGTAAACATTTAAGGTAATTACTTTCCAAAAAACATTAAAAATAAATTTTCATAATGAATAAAATTTTTTATATTTAATAATAATATTTATAGACAAGAATATCCTCTGGATAACCCCATATTAAAAATTTTATAGTTATTAAAAACATGAGAGTGAAATCATTGACTTATCATTAAATAAAATATTATTAATATCATCGTCACTTCCAAATAGAAGAAAAATCCATATTTTCTAATCTTGAATAATAATGGATACAAATTACCCATCTAATAAAACTGGGATAAGTTTTATGGTCATTTTATACTCTTTATCATATTATTTTTACCCTACATTACCCTATTTTCCCTTAACCATGGTAATAAAAATTATTAAGGTTACTATTCATATTGGAAAAAACTAAAAGGGGTATATTTATTAAATTTGTACCTCTTGATTAAAAATATAAAATAAATTTATCAAAATTCAATAATAAAATTGTAAAATTTAATTTAAAATTAAACTGAAAAAATGTGACGAAAAACAATTTTTTTAGAAAAATACCATTTTTTACGTATAAAATATTTTTATACTAAATTCATGTATAAAATTAATTTAAATTACCAAAATTATATTAAAAGTAACTATAAAAAATTTAAAACTAATCCAAAATAGAATTTTTAATTTTTAAATTCATTAAAAGAAAATATAGTTTTCAATAAAAATAAGTATTTTTCACTATTCATTAAAAATTCAAACTTTTCAGAGAATTATCAAAAAATAATCCTAGGATAGTTATTAAATTATAAATAAAAAAATTAAATTCATTTTTTAAAATAAATTTTCTAAAATTTATAGAAATTAATTATAATATTCTCATAAAAAGAAATAAAACCCAATTTTGTAGAAAATATAATTTTGAAGAATAAAATTACTTTACTAAAAACCAAGTGCTTATTAAAAATAATTAATTAATAAATTGTTTCTGAATAGGTCCTATATATATATATATATGATAATTTTGTTAATAATATTTATACATGCTAGTTTAACGGCTAGGTTATAATGTTCATATTTAAATAATAATATTTTGGGGTTCATTTAAGCTTGTTGTTGCGTACTGTATACACTATTGAATATAGCGTTAATTTAAAATATCAGGGCGTTAAAATGATTCTTTAGGTAATTCTTGACGATGGAAATTATCAGGAAGGATGATTAGAGTTATTCCAAGTAAGGTTTATACTCCTCTATTATGGGCGCATGTCCTCTATATATGGGGATGATACTCCCCTGTCACACCAGGGTGTGAGTCCCCCATACTTGTTATTCCAAGTAGATATGGTACTCCCCTATTTAGTGTGGGATTCCTCTATCTATAGGAATGTTACCCCCTTATCGCACCAGGTCATGGGTCCCCAATACTCTTTACTCTAGGTAGAGATAGTACTCCCATATTCAGGGCACAATTCCTATATCTATGGGGACAATACTCACCTATCGCACTAGGGTGTGAGTCCCCGCATACTTATTATTTTAGGTAGAGATGATATTACCATATTCAGGCCATGATTCCTTTATCTATATATATGATACTCCACTTTTTTCACTAGGTCACAAGACCTTTATATTCTTTACATAGATAGAGATGGTACCCCCTATAGAGGCATGAGTCCTCTATCAACCGATTCGAACACCCCCACATGCTAGGGTGTTGGTACTATTTTTATTGAATATTACTCTCCCTCATGATGTGGAGTAGTGGTGAGGTTCGGGCCCTCCTCATGACTCCTTTAGTTATACACACAAGATACTGGGCATCATTGATGGACCTTTAGAGCTGCATACAAACTCATCATTCTGGGATAGGCTATAATATGGAGATTATTTTTTTTCATCTGGTTTTATTTTAGGAAAATATATATTTGTGTTGTTGGGTTTCATTTTCTTCTTATTTTAGGTTTATTTGACTACTTCTATCGTGTCTTCTATTTCCCCCTTTTCAATTTTCAGGGAATCCTATTGAGTATGTATATACACACTCCTGCATGGGCTTTTATCGTACATGTCATGTATTATGAAAATATTGGAAAGATTGGGTGCGATGTCATAGGATCATAGGGATAATTGGTTGTATAAATCACGTACAATGGTCAGATATAGAGATTAGGAGGTGGACTCTCTCACCTATTTTCCATTCTAATTGTTGTATATTTGGAAAATATTTTCTGGGTGTTCATATAATTTTCCCTTTATATTTTATATTACACTCTCATCATCTTTTTTCTATATAGGTTATTAAGTACATGGGTTTTACTCTAGATGTTACTATCTTTTATTTTTATTCATATACGATTATTTATGGAGATGGTTGGGTACATGAATACAAGTACGTTAGGAAAAAATCTCCCATTTTATTTATACCCTCTCAGAACTTATCAATAGCCCCTAGACTATGGAGGCATGCTTGGGGTTGTGGGGGCCTAGTCTTTTGCAGGTCTAGAAGGCCTCGATGGATCAGATCATTATAGAAAAAGTGTATGATAATTTTTAAATTTTCTTTCTATAAGGTTCTTACAACTGATTGAAAGAGAAAAAAAATGAAAAAAAATAAAAAAAATTAAAATAATAATCAAAAGAAATGAAAAAAATATTTATTTTTTATAAATTTTATTTATTTAGTAAAATTTCAATAATAATATCCTAATAAAACTAAATTAAATAAATTTATTTGTTCAATAAAAATTCTAATAAAAAATTCTAATACAGGGAATTAAATATTTAGGCCCTTAAATTATCCTAGTATTGGGTCTCTAAATTATGTATTTTTTCATGTATTTATATTATTATAAAAAATATCATATAAACTATTCACCATTTCCTTTTACTATTTTTTGAAAATTTAAAATATTTAACCGTAACTACTTTCAATGTACTAATTCCAAAAAATCGAACCATTTTTGTAAAATTAATTTATAAATTATAAAAATTCATACTTTAAATTGAACATATAAGTATTATGGTTTTATGAATGAAGGAATGACGAGTTACATTATTATTATATTATTATACTTTCATTAAGTTTAGAAAATTAAAAATTTATATCCAATATTATTGATATTCATATATGGTATTTTGATTGCTTTTTTCTATTATATGTGTGATATACATTTTCTTATACAACTACTCTAATGGTTACCCTTAACAGTTACTTCATCCCCAATGGGTAACTTAATACACCTACTAACATGTCCATTTATAATAACCTTATAACAATAACATTTCCTTATAAGTTACTATATATAATCTTTAATTAATACCCCTTTTATTCACTTAGTTTCACCTCAAGGATATAAATGTATTCTTTTTTTTAATTTATCATCATTATTTTTTTCTCTATACAAAGATTCTTATAGATATGAATTAAAAATACACTTATATTCATTAGATTGATACTTTTTAGTAATTATCGTTATTTTAATTTATTATCCAATATTATTTATTCTAGTTATGGTTGATAAATTGTTTTAATTTTTAATATCCATATTATTAAATAATTTCATAGTGTTTTTATGTATTTTATTCATGGTGTTGCATCATTAAAAAACATCTTATTATAAATTAATTTTATTTATTTATTATTATAATAAGAAACCATAGAGTGGTTACAATGGATTAACATATAATTATTATAATTTAATTCTATTCTATCAAGACTTCATTATTTCATTTAAGGATTCAATTATTAATTAAATCCCACTTAAACTCCAATTATATGTCATTTATTTATTGAGGGGACATCTAAAGTGATAGTTTTTATCGAATAAGAATAATTTCATTGGATGAACTATATAAATCAAAATTTATTATACAAGATGCATATCTTATAGTATGATGTACCTTCTATATGTTAAACAATGTGATTGCAACATAATGTATAATTTGATATGATTGATTTAGGGAATATATCCTTAACATCTAAGGGAAATTCTTAATAATGTAAGTTTGTGATATGAAAATGGTGTATTGAGCATTTGATAAGATCTATGGGGGATATATTGTAATTACATGTGGTTTTCAAAAATAATAATAATTATTTTAATTTTAATTTTGGTTTGAAGAAAAAAATATAACATAATTTATTGATAAAATAATAATGTGCATGGTTTTACGGCATAACAGTGATTGCTAGCCTGACAGTCCTTCCCATTTCATAGGGGAATGGATTCCCCTTAGTAGTATCATCTTCTTCTCACCTTAGTAATTATATCCATTTCACCAACCTTGGAGTTATTTTGGATTTTCTTTTCATATCACTGAGTCCAAAGGTTTCCTGTTTTAAAAAAGGAATCCAAAATCTACTTATTTTCAGTCTAGAAATTACCAAATCCTCAGATCTTCAGTATTTCTCCCTAGTGGATATATTTTCTTTAAAAGGACCATTATTATACTCTTTGAAAAGACTCATCAACACATAATAGGTTTTAAAGGCTCGTTTTATGGTAGGGTTTCTTGACTCAAGAAATTTTCAGATTTGTCTTGTAAAAGAGGATGGATTTTCTCTCACCTGGTCCAAAGCCATATGTAGCATCAATAACATCCAATTTTTTATTCTCTGATAGTCCTATAAATTCTTTATAAACCAAGAACCCTTAACCATAGTGATCTAATTAAGCTTTATAGGGGTTCCCTTTTCTTTTCAAAACATAGCTATTTTGTGTATGATTGGAAACTTGGTGAGTTGATTCTTATTCTTTGACTGTAGGAAAGAAATTAGGGTATCAATCGACTCCTCAATGTATTTGAATCGAGTATTATGTCTCTAGGAAACTAATGAAATAGTTGTGTCATTTTTTTAAAGAGGAGATAATGTTTTATTAAGAGGTGTACTTTGGGTCATGGTATAAATTACTATAGTCCTAAAAGTGTTTAGAATAACCCAGTCAGGATTTATGGGGAGGTTCTAGGAGTAAGATTGCATTATCTAACCTAAAATATGTTAATCCTAGTAATTATGGTATCAGTAGAATTTTGAGTTATGGGATTTTTAATTATTCATAAATTTTTCCAAGATCATTCACACAGGTTGGCATAATTATTTCAAAGAAATTTGTTCCATTGTTCGATGATTATTTAGGATTTTATAGTTTTGTTTGAGGGAATCAGGTGATGTTAGAACTCTACCTTCCTATACATATTTTGGTGGCATGTTCAAGTACTTTAAATAAAAATACCTAAAATTGGGGGGGTTTAAAAGGGATAAAAGTGTGGGGATTCTTAGCTATAAGCATGAAACTTATATCCCTCCTTTTATTATTTAGTTTAATTTTTTCTCAACTGCTAAAGAAAAAGAAAAGTGTTTGGAAGTTAAATTCCCAACCAAGAGTTTTCTAGGATAAAATGAATTTCCTAATATGGAGCTCTGTAATAGTTTTGGAGGGTTAGAAGATCTCTATCAAGACACCAAACAAAATGAATGGAAGTAGTTACAATATAAGAAAAAGGGAAAGGGACAGGCTATAAGGACACCAATAGATTCAGATCACGAGGAAACTTATACAATGAAGGTGAACTCCTCTTTCAAGGATACCTCAAATGATGAAAAATATAATATACTTCCATCGTCACATGAATATGAGTTACATGCTAGTGATATTTATCAACTCAAAAGAAAAAATGAAATAATGGAATTCATTATGAGGGTAGTTTCTCGATGAATAAAAGGAAGAAATATTGGATTTGTAAAGACTACTCAAACCTACCAAAACCCAAAGAGACTAGATTAGTGAGTAAGTATAAAGATTCCAAAACATAGCAGGATGAAACTTGTGATCCTAGGAAAATAAAGTGCGAAGATATTTATTATTAGGTATAAGGTTAATTGGTAGTGCTTGAGGCTATTGTAAAACAAGAGATAATAGGAATCCCCTTTAAAGGGGGAACTAAAGGAGGTACCAAACAAACACCAAACTACTCTTGAAATTGATCTAGAAAGGGAGGAGGAAGAAAAAGTAGTTACAGAGGGGGTTATATAACACCCCATGATTTTATGTTATATTTATCATTAAATAAATTTTATGTCTTTGATAGTTTTCTTTACACACAGTATTAAGTTTAAATGAACCATGATATACTATTGAATTATTATTATTTAAAGTGGAAGTTATTGCCTAGATGTTGGATTTTCGAGTATAAATATAATTAACTAAATTTTAAAAAATAATTTTTTAAACATCTATAAAATTAATTTATTTTTTATAAATTGGTTATAAATGAAAATAAATTCATTTTATGGAAAAAAGAGATATTTTTCTCAAAAACATTTTTTATGCGTGCAATATATTTTTTATCTTAATAAATTCAATTAATATCCATTAATGAATTATTTTAATTAAATATGAATATAATATATTCAATAAATTATTTTATCATTAATTTAATGGTTTATACTTGGAAAGTAATAAGAATAAATTCATTTTTATGCTTAAAAATGCATTTCTCTAAAAATGATTTTCATTTGTTTTGTGTGAAAATATTAGAATTAGCCTCTAAAAATTCTAGGAGATGAATATTGAAAAAATTATTCTAAATTAATAATAATAATAATAATAATTAATATTAGGTTATAAGGTCAACTTAATTTTTTATCATAATGAATAGTAACCATGGTACAAATTTTGTTACTATGGTAAAGGTTAAAAGGGTTAATGATGGGATAAATTATAGATATAAGGGTTAAAATGGATTAAAAATTGTATAAATCATATTGTATGACTTAATTTTTATCCTTTATTTTCCCATATTTAAACATGAGCAAATTTGGACCCACTTTCCCTTAATAGTGGCTATATTATATTATAATATTCTTAATAATTACATGTGTGTCACTCCCTTCACTTATAAAAGGGAACTTAATCTCCTATCTTCTGAACACCACTTGATCCATTTATATCTACCAATATATAATAAAACAATCTCCCAATATCCTTATAAATGACCTTTAGGTTTATGTATTTTGAAAGTACCCATCCAAGAATCATTAATATGCTCTTTAAAGGAAGATACCTGAAGAAGTGGTATATGTTCTTACAAATAGTTTTCATGATTCTTTGTTCTTAAACCTCCTATAAAAGTTCTATAACCATTATAACATTGTTTAATTAATATATTAACAATAATTATATGTTTTTATTTTAATGGTATATCAATTTTATATCTCCTTCCCACCAATTGAAAAATGATTACGTCGCTCGTGCGTACGTGTGTACTACCACCTCCACGAAACGATGTGAATCATTTTTCATTTTCTATTTACATGGATGGTTTTAAGGATATATTTAATGAATATGTATTATATTTTGTATATAATTATAATTATGTAAAGGTGAATTATTATTTTACTTTATTTCATTCCATCCATCAAAAACTGAAAACATCACCCATGCATACATACAGACAACCAAATCCATGAAGTGAGGAAATTCATTTTCCCTAATTGATTTATATAAATGGTTATAAAACAGTATATAATGAATAAATATAATAATTATAAAATTATTAATATTTTTGGGATGATTAAACCATGACCAAGGTGTAAGGATGGGAACCGTCAAACTGAAACATGCATGAAAAACATACAATTTTTCACCCAAATTTCCATTTAAATGAATAATTGTTAATAAAATGGTAATTAGATATTTTAAAGGAATGATTCATAGTAATATTTATATTAATATGGTTATTTAATACATGTATAATAAATCTATATTTGTTATACCGAAGGTTTTAATGCATATGTAGCAAGACAAGACATGAGGTAAGGGTTTATGTTACAATCTCATTTAATTTTAGGATTGACCATGATAAAATTTTATTGAGGGAAATTATATAGATACTATCCTTTTAACCCCATATATTTTATTTTAATATGGATATTAATAAAATTTTAATTTAATATTTTCATTTTTCTTTCCTTTGTACGTAAAATTATTAAGAAAATATTTTTAAGAAAATCCAACCTTATTTCATCTTTGGTCAATGAATGTTATATTCCAAGTTAATGATCTTTAAAATGTTTTCAAGAATATTATTTTATATAATACAATTATTTTTTCAAATAATTTTCAACCATATTTTATTTTATTTTTCCAAATTTTTAAAAATGATTTTTTACAATGTTTTCTAAACTAGTTATTTATGAATTTCAATAAAAAGTGTGAAATGAATATTTGTTTTAAATTTTCGACACAAATGAATTTTCCTACCACCATACCTATTATTTTATTTGAATCTTACTTTAAATGTTTCAATGGTTATTTTAAAATAATAATATTTTCGCAATATTCTGGGAATTTTATTTTTTAAAGATACCAAAAAATGACATTTTCCTTTATTTTCAAATAAATGTTTAAATACTCTCTTAGAGTTATTTTTTATCTATGTAAATTTACTTTAAGGATTGATTTGATTTACTGGGGATTTGATCTTATAATAATATATAATTTCTTTTTATGGATTGATTATGATAATGATTTAAGAATAATTCTATGAATCCTATTTATTTTCCATGGGTTAATTAAGTTATGATGAAATATTTAGAAAAATCGTTTATTTTTCATGGGTTATGAAATGATAGAATACTTTTAAAACATATTTAGTTTTACATGGGTTATGATATAATGAAATGATGAATGTTTTTAGTATCTTGTGTCTCACACATATATGGTTTTCATTATGTGTTGAGTAGGCCTAGAATTATATATCCCTCTAATGTATTGGGTAAAGATCAATATATCATGGGATAATATAGACTACAATGAGGAGTAAAACTAGTAAATAATGAAACTATATACATTTTATAGTCTTTTGGGTAAAATGTGACTAAGAAAATGATGGAAAGAGTTTTGAACCCAATCGACTATGATATACTTGGTAGTGAGTCTTGAATAAGGAAGTTATTATTTATTCGTATATGTATGCCAAAAACCTATGTCTTATGCTTATAATATGATCTCATGGATCATTATTTATTATTAACGATTACAAAATCTTATGAACTCCATATTCTATAACCCTATATTTGGAATCAACCATACACTGGTTACCGTACTGTTGTCATCAACCTCATGAAAAATGACCCCCATAATGATCCAGTCATCTAAAAAATTTAAATTGTGAATTATTTAGTGATTTCTTCTATGATTTTACAAGAGTAAATCTCTTGATAAAGTGAATCAATGAGAATTTTAGAAGATACACAAATAAAGACAGATTTTCTCTGATTTATAAGGGAAGTTATTAATTACCTTGGTTATTAAAATTCAAATTAAAAACATGCTATGTATTTTGAAATAATTATTTATCTAGAGAAAATTTTAGATCTATTTGACCTAAAAAATGTGGGGTTTCTTATTTATTCTTAAGGGATACATATATATGATTTGATTCCCAATGATACGAATCTCTAGATCTATAAATATTACATTGAAACTTTCATAATCAAGAAAAATATTTCTTAACTACGTATACAATGTGTTCATCCAAAAATTTTAGATCATAATTTTATTCTTGGAATAATAAAACCTACAATTGTATGATTCTATAATATATCTTCTATAGTTTGTTGAAGCTTTTAGGACTAAATTTCAAATACAAACATGTTTCTTTAAGTAGCTGTTTTGTGTTTATGCTCATTCTACAAAGTTTAAATTAACTACTTATACATTATTTATGTATTATCTATATTAAAATTGGAGTTTCTTCTTGAGTGATAAACTTTGAAGACATACATATATTCCTATGAAGATCTATTCATCTATCAGTTACAATATCTACATATAAATGTTTCTATAGAGAATTTATCTAACTAAATTTAAAACCTTCTTTATTTTTGAACACTCAAGTGTTGAGTGTTTCAAGAAATATTTTTAGTCTTGATTAAAGTATTTTTAAAATCTATTGTAAGAAGTTACATTTAATTGCACTCAACTATTAAGATCCCTTGGAAAATAATATGTTAGTGAAAATCACCAAACTCTCTAAGAGAGTGTTGGTGGGGCAGACTAGGGGATCTTTTTTTCCATGAACCAATATAAAAATTACTACGCCATTTTCTATTTTTTTCCACTACATACTAGGGTTAAATAAAATAAGACAATTTTTATTTTAATTTTCAAGAGGGATCAATTTAAAAATTGTAAAGTATTTTTAAAAGGACACAATTCACTCCCTATTATTATTTTTTCATCATTTTGAAACAATAATTAATATCTATGGAGTTCTCTATCGAAGATTTATTTTAGATCTAATAATATTGAGTTAAAGATAAAAATGATGATTGATGTTAATGTATGATCTTAATAAACGGATTTCTATGATCAAGGTGCCATATTTTAATGGAAAAAATTATCGATGGTAGAAAACCCACATGGTTTTATATTTAAAAAATATTGGTTTGATAGTTTATTTGAAATCTATCAAGTTATATGAAATCCTTAAATATGAAAAAAATTAAATAATACTAAAGAAACTAAATATGATTTGAATTCAAGAGCCATGAATAAATTTTTTATAGACTTAGATTAGATGAGTTCAATCATGTCTCTCAATATTCTACTTCTTTTGAAATAGAGTAAACAATTATTGTTTTATATGAAGGAGCTGATAATGTGAGATAGTTGAGATACACTAATTCTAATATTGAATTTGATACTATAACAACCCTAACACACACAACCTGAATATGGTGATTAATTTATTATATTAGCATAGATAAAAGGGGTCAAATCTCAAAAAACTGATTAGTTTTACAGTTTTAGAGAACCAGATACTTATATGATACCCATTTTACATAGAAAAAAAACAAATCATAGTAATGGAAAAAATTTGACATCCCTAAACTTATTACAATAATTCTTCTTTATATATTGGGTAAGGGAAACAAAATAAGGGTACAATAAAATTCATAGTAATGGTTACATACAACATAATATTTCATGAATCAATAAAGAATAATAAATATGGAAAGGTAAATAACGTAAAACACATTCAATTTAATCAATAATAGGACTATCATAATTGGATAAGACATAATTAATATAGAAAGGTAAATAACTGAAAAAACATTTCGTTTAATTAATAATCAGAGAATGAAATTAATCTAGATATAATATCATAATGAAACTCTCATGGATAATAATAATAATTGAATTCCAAATGAAGGTAATTATTAATTATAAGATTTTATGATTTCAAAAATCATGATACCTCTACTTTCAAGACATTTTTCAAGATAGTTTAAAACTACTGGGTAAAAACCCATCTAATTTAACCAACATATTTGTCTCATGAGACCAATCGATGAATCAAGGGGCTATTTAAAACTTGTAAGCACTATTAAGCACATATCCAAATAATTACTCATATATTGAATAATAAATTTAATTAATGAATCAATATTCCTTATAATCAAATATCTATATTGTGTAAAGGATATATATTTATCAATATTTCTATAGTTAATCAAATAAATTTTGAATTGAACACTGTATGTAAAAATGGTATAAATTTTAGGAAATAATAATATCAATGATACAAATAATATGGATATTTAACATAAATTTAACTAACAATGAAAAATGATCACAATAAATTTATTGTTTCGATAGAAAGTTAACAATCACAAAATAAAGTGAGAATGTACAATAATTTTTACCTCCTAATAACTTTTAAATTTTAACCCCTTGAAGAATAAATTTTTAAGAAAACATTAATAATAATGAATGAATAGTTATTCATGTTAAATACATCAAATTATTATTATATACACCACATAAAATTTAATAGTTTTATATTAATAAATATGTCAAAATGGAAAGAAAATTGAGACGAAATCCCTTACCACTAGGTAATTTTCAATTAAATTCCACTTGGGTGAAATAATTCAAATAAAAACTTAAAATACCATGAAATATTATGTATTCATAATATTATATGTAAAAGGGGTATTATGACACTGTATAAAATAGATTATTTTCTTAACTTTACAATATTCCTCAATGAAGGGAGATTGAGATAAAGTCATTTACCTCATGTATCTTTTTGGTTGAACTAGATTTACATCATGGATAATGGTTTTCTTAATGTTATTAATTATAATAGAACCATATTTATATTTATAATATCATATATGATCCCATTATAATATTTAACCACCCATTTATCAATAATATTTCATTATTTTCATTGTTTTGGGTGTTAATTGCCTTGTTTCCTTATACGTGTTTTGTAATGAAAGTTTTGATTATGAAGAATTTTATATAGTCCCATAATATTTATAATTATATTAATGTTATAAATATCATATTGACTCACTATATTTATTTATATAATCATTATTTAAGGCTGTACATGGAAAATGAATCGAATCAATTCTTAGAGACGGTAGGACGTGCGTGTGCATGAACAACTATATCATTCACTTAACAAGTGAAAAGGTAATGAATTGGGTGATATATTAATCTTAAAAAACTAATATCATGTTATATATATTACATATATTTATTAAATTTATCCTTATTACTTTCCATGTAATATGTAAGAGAAAAACGAATAACATCACTTCGCGAGGCGATAGTTCGCCATACACATGAGTGAAGTTATCATATTTTAAACGGAATATAAAGTAAGTAGGTATATGTGATATTATAATTACATAATTATAATAATATCATAAATATCATATACATGTGTTAAATCAATCATTATATGTATCCTTTAAATGTGGTGATGGAAAATAAATTATATCAGTTTGTGAGGTGGTAGTCCACCATACACACGATTGATGGTTTCATTTCTCATTTGATAGATGTGGAGATATATATAGGTTATTTAATTAAAATAATAACATAATATTATGTGGTATATATTGTTGTTATTATAATATCATTATTTAATAATATTTTAATGTGGTGGGATAAGAAATAAAATGAAAACACTTTGTTTAAGAACGTTACCTCTCTTTGGGGAACTTATTTTTGTTTTCTCCAAAATAATTATTAGTATGATTTCATGATAAAAAATGGCTCTAGTATTTTCTATGGAATTAATTAATTTATTTTTTATCCAAAATACTTTGGAAGTGTGAATATTTGAAGAGAGGGAGTGACCTTTTATAAGTGGTGGAGAGGACACACATGGATTTTTTGAAAAGAATCAATTACAACCACATTTTTATTAGGTTAAAAGACACAAAAATGGGTCATTATAAACCCTTATAGGTTATAAGGAAGAAATATTTCCACAAAATTGTTTTTTTACATGTTGGTAGGTCATTTTAATCTTTTTCTTATTAGTTTAACCCCATGGTATATTTGTTTTTACCTTAACCGCGATAATTAATTTTTTCTAATTTTACTAATCATAATGGTAAAAAATAAATTTTAAACTACTATATAATATAAATTATTATGATTACAAATATGTAATCTATTTTCGAAATTCAATTCACATAAGTGAAAGAATCTAATTTAAAAAATATACCCACAATCGTGATGAAAAAGTTGGTTTCCAAAGAGAAAATTCTCATAAGTATAGAAAGTTTTAATTTCAAAAATCAATATGAAATGTATTCTATTAGAGTAAATTGTATTTATTTTAATATAATTGAACTAATTCTACTTTACAACCAATTTAAAATATAATTAAACTTTGTAAATTTAAATAAAAATCCAGTTTAAAAAAAAAACGGTATTTTTCACTATTCATAAAAAAATTAAACTTTTCAAAAAAATACCAAATATAAACCTTAAGGTAATTTTAATTTGATTATTTAAAAAAATAAGTTCATTTTATTAAATAAATTTTCAAAAAAATTTAAAAATTAATTTTTTCATAAGTGCACGAGAAGCGACAAAACCATTTTCTTTGAAAAAAAATATTGTTTTTTTAGAAAACACTTATTTTACTTAAAAATGAATATTATTTTTATTTATAATAAATATAAAACTACTGAATGTGTGTAAAAAATATATTTTTTATAATTTAGTTAGTCTTATTCATACCCACTAATTTAATTGCATGGTTATAATGGTTATGTTTTAATAATATTTTAATAGAGTATCATGTTTCATTTAAACCTGATGTTATCAAAGATATTAAATTTAATTAAAAGGAAATAAATCATAAAGTCTTGGGGTAGTAAATTATTTCCTCCTAAAAAAATTTCAACCTTGAAATTTGGTGGGTTTTACCTTCTAATTATATGAGGGTAGTTCTTCTTCATATCACCCTCTACTTCCCACTCTTCTTCATCCATTATAAGATTTCTCCAATGTAACTTTACCAAAAAATTCATCTGATTCCTCTGTACTTTCTCTCTTGTATCAAGAATATGGATGTTTTATTCACATTAATATAGTTCATATTTCAATTCTATTTCATTAGAAGTAATCACATGTGTTTGTTTCAGCGTGTAATTCCTTAACAATGATATATGAAACACATCATTCACTTTTTAGAGAATTGACAACATTGCAAACTGGTAAGTGAGGGATCTAATCCTTTCCAAAAATTTCAAAGGGTCCAATGTACCTTGGGCATAGTTTCCCTTTCTTAGTATGCCTTATGACACCCTTCCATGAAGATACTATCAAGAAAACATGATCTATTACATGGAATTCTAAAATACTTCCTCCGATTACTGGTATAACTTTTTGGACTACTTTGAGTTGCTTTAATGAGATATTAAATAGCATTTAATTTTGTTGTTGTCTCTTAAGGAAGTTCTAGGCCTGCAAGTTTCCTTTTATGAACTTTATCCCAATAAGTTTAAGTATGACAACTCTTTCCATATAATTCTTTATACGACACTATTTGAATATTTGAATGGAAACTATTATTATAGGAAAACTCTACCAATAGTAAATAATGACCTAAAATACATTGAAGTTCAAGTTATAATGAACTCAAATTTTATTACATTATTTGAATAGTCCTTTTGGACTATCCATTAGTTTGAGGATGGTAGGCAGTGATCAAATGAAACTTAGTATCATAAGCCTTCTAAAGACACTTTCAAGATTTTGGTATAAAAAGGGGATCACAATCAGAAATTATCAAAATAGGTGCACCATAAATTATTACAACTTCAGTAATATAGATCCTTATGAGGATATCAAGAGGTAAATCTTATATTATAGTGAGGAAATGTTAAAATTTGGTTAGGTGATCAAGGATAACCCATATTGCATCATTTTTTCTAGGAGTATTTGGTTGTCTCATGAAAAATTTCATTGTAATGTCATCCCATTTACACACAAGAATAATAAGTGGTTGCATGACTACTATAGGATACTGTCTCACAACTTTCACTTGTTGATGGACCAAACATCTGGACACATAATCTGTCATTTCCCACCTCATGTTATCCCACAAAAAATGTTCCCACAAACCCCTGTACATATTTGTGAAACTAGGGTCTATAGAGAAGTTCGAGCTAAAAGAGTCATCCAACAATTCCATTTTTAGCTCAGGTATAGATGGAACACATAATATCTTTACAAATTTTAGAACACCATCTTCATAAATGATGTTTTCTAATTTCCCATCATTGAAAACTTTAATTTTCTTATAAAATTTATCATAATTAGATTGATAAATTTTTATATTTAATAATAAATATGGTTTTTAAATCATTTAAAAAATGAATGACGTGACTCCTTCTTTAGTAATTCCCATATCTATATTTATAAGATCCATGATCGTAGGATCCATTTAAATCCTTATTTGGTTCATAACTCCATGATCTTTCCCACTCAATTCATTCACTACCTTATTTTCTTTCTTTGGGTGGTAGTTTATCAAGTAATCATAATCCTTGACTATATCTAGCCATTGACATTATCGCATATTGATATATTTTTATGAAAAGATGCATTTTAGGCTTTTATGATCTATTTATATCCTATATATTACACTATAAAGATAATATATCCATATATACAAATAAAATATTATAGGTACCAACTCAAGATGATGGGTTGGATAGTTCTATTCATGATTCTTTAATTTCCTCAATGATTATGTAATAACTTTATCAATTTTTGTTAGGATACAACCAAGTCCCTTCTTATATGCATAACTATATATCACAAACCCATAATTTCCATATGGTAGAGTCAAAATTATACCATTGAACAATATCCTCTTCAGTTTATCAACACATTATTCACATTCCATTTTCCAAAAAATTTAACACCTTTATGTATAAACTTGGTTAATGGGTTAGTCAATCATGAAAAATTATGACCAAATTGTCAATAATAACCCGAAAAACCAATGAAACTACATACCTAAATTATGTTCATTGGTGTATTCTATTATCTGAATTCCTTTTTCTTTGAATGATTAACTTAGATTCTATCCTTATAGAAAATATGGACAAGAAAATAACCATCTTGATATTATAAATCACACATATAAATTTCCCATATAACACTTTCCTTCTAAGAGTCTCAAGAATGATACAAAACAAATTCTCATGTTCCTAATATCTTTTAGAATACACTAATATATCATCAATAAATACCACAAAAAATCATTAAGATATTCCTGGAATACCCTATTTATTAGATCCATAAAAAAATAAGGTGAATTAGTCAATCCAAATGGAATTGTTGTAAACTCTTAATGTCCATACCTCATTTAGAGAGCTATATTTAGAATGTCTTCCTTATTTACTTGTAATTGATGATACCCCAAGAAAAGATCATTATTTGAGAAATGTTTTTCTTTGTAAAGTTTATTTAATAAGTCATCAATGTGAGTCATAGGATAGTTGTTTATTATTGTAATAACATTGATTTCCCTATAATCAACACACAACCTCATGGATCCATTTTTCTTCTTAACGAAGATAATAGGGTATCCCTATGGTGAAACCCTAGGGAGAATAAGTCCTTCATCCCAAAAATCCTCTATTTGTTTCTTAAACTCCACTAATTCTATAGTGTCCTCTCTATAGGGAGTATTTGAGGATGGTCTTGCATTAGGTATTAAATCAATGGAAAAATCAACTTCATACTCTAGGGATATCTAGTTAATTCTTTAGAAAATACATCAACATATTCATATATAATAGGTAAATCCTCAATTTAAAGATTACCTTATCCATCCCTATATTGTGACTACTTTTCTTACCCAAGAATCTCATTCAATAGATCAAATGGGGGTGGATTTAAACATATCTCATATGATGATGTCTCTTATTTAAAGAAAATAAATTATATATATTCATCATAAATCATAATTACCTTCTTATTACATTAATTATTTTGCATCATATTTTTTAATACACTCTATAATAATGATTTTATCGAAGTTAACCATAGGTATGCTAATAAGTCTAGAAAATAAAGCATGTTTATGTATCATAATGAGGTCTTATTAACATATCCTTGTTGTAGTTAGAATTCCACTATGAGGTTTTACTGACACATCCATTATTAAAGTTATAGGGAAATATCTAATTTTCTAGGAAAACTTTGAATATATAAAAGAGTGAGATGATTCATAATAAAATAAATAGTTAGTTAAATTTGAAGCTATGGTTAAATTACCTTCCACCACATCATTGTGTACTCACACCTCATATCTAGTAATCATATTATATTAGCCTTCTCCCCTTTTCCTCTTATATGGTATATTCCACTGACACTTGGGGTATTAATTTATGTAGTTCCTCCTCTCCCTACAGTTAAAAAAATGAATAAAACTATTTTCTTTATTCCCCATTCATTCTTTGGACAGATTATCCTTATCACCACACTTATACCAAACTACCAAGTCCTTCAATAATTTACTAGGATGTGTATTTCCATAATTCTCAAAAGGTGAAAATTTCTTCATTATTTCTTCTTATTTGACACATTACATTTTTCTTAGTGCCCATTCAACCACTTATTTTCTTGATTTCCTTGAACATGTTGGATATATAGAATTCATTATCTATTTTGGTGGAACATAAAAATATTTCACCATATGATGAAAAAAATTTAGAGACCAGGGCCCTTTAGAGATTTGGATTAATCCCTTCAAATAAATGGTCAATATTTCACTCTTTGTTTCATATGTAATCCTTAGAATAGCTAGATAACCTTATAAAGGCCACCTCATACTCAATAAAAATTTCTTCTTCCTTTTGATTTACAATGAGGAACTTTCTCTTTACTTTAGTTTGTTTCTCATGAGGGAAATATTTTTAAAATAATGTATCCATAAAAACATTTTATTCCATCAGTTATATTTCCTCTTCTTACCTAGTTTTGTTGATCAAAGATCATAAATGATCCGCATAACCTTTTAGATAATACACTACATGTATAACTTGTTTCTTTTAATTACATCCAAAGGCCATATATATCTTCTCTAAAGACTTAATCCATTCCCTAGACACCATTGGATTAATAGTCCCACCAAATAATGGATCATTCTATCACATGAAGTGATCAAAATTAGGATAATCATGATTTGGAATAGGTTTCTCCATTCAAGTAAGGTTATTTTCATAACCTGATTATGTTTACCTAATATAGATATGATCCACTCTATTTCAATACCAGCTATATTGTCCTTTTCAACTAGGAAATATCTACATTATTCATGAGTATTGATTCCCTTCTTCCTTCTAGATACCATTTCTAAAAAATAGAATATACTATACTTGATCATATAATGAATAATATATAATTTTAAATATGGTGTAACATTTAACATAAATTTTAAAAATTTATTCATTGTTAATCTTAAAATCATAAAATTATTTTTTTTGAGGATATATTTATTTTCAAATCCTTCATAATGGTTTGTAAATAAAATGTGAATTGTCCTAATAATATCCCCGGAGAGTATCAAACCAAGTGTGTAATAAAGCTTTTTGGCATGCACCAGGTGACAATCAGGTCAATCCCATTACACCCTTTTCAAATTTATTACCCCTAGGTACATATGTTCAAGAACCATATCCACTTGTAGTATCCATACATGGATGTATTTCTAGGAAAACCACATAATTTAATCCTTGTAAGTTTTCTTGGAAATTATTCTATATTTATTATCAAAGTATATCACAGGGTTATGTTCCCTAATACATGTTTTCCTTAATAAAGTTCCCAAATCAATGTGAGATCACTGAGTGGGTGAGGGGTGAATTAGAGATCCCTTTTTCTTTTTAAAAATTATTTCTTTTTCAATTAAACCTACAAGGTTATATAAAGACTCAATTCATTATTATTGTGTATCTTATCCTTACCTCTAATAACAATATAAATAAAAAGGCATATAATATAAGGATTTATAAGGTTCGGTACAAAGAGCTACTCCTTACTATGTTGGTTATTGTCCCCAACACAAATTCTCTACTATAATCTTTTAAAAAATTAAAATGATCAATATAGAGTCACAATTTATCTCTCCTAAATCCACACAAGAGGTTCTTTATACAACACCCCACAATGTAACTATAATTCACATCATCTTACTCTATAATTCACACTTGAGACTTATACTCCTGAACCCACATGATAGACTTCCCTATTTCTATAGGTCTTGATCTACCATAGGTTGATCTATTAATATTTCGCCCTAATATTTCTATATCACACTTTTTCATGTACCTCTTCAAGTACCTTTTCAAATCTTATCGGTCTTGCTAACAAATTTCTTACCACCATTATTTGATGAATTTCTTGAATGAAAAAAACGAATGGGATGATTATTACTTATGATGATGAAGTATTGACCTCAATTATTATTTATAGATCACACAAACAAATTCAACAATAATATTTATATGCAATAATTATCTTGCGTAATATCAACTCATTAAATCTTCTTGAATCCTAAAACACTTTTAACTAGAATATAATCTCTTCTAAAATTCTACTCGACTTTAGTCTCAAAAATATACTGCTCAAATATTATTAGAAAAGATCATTATCTGTATAGAATAATTATTTCATGGTAAATTTATGTTCTATCATATTGTATTGACATTACTTTTCTAATTTAAAAATTGTTATCTGCACTACGATTGATAAATAAATTTCTTAGAAAATTGTCTATGCACTTCAGTGTACTCAATTTATCTCAATATATTCCGCATGTACATGTATCTTCTTCATATGGGAATAAACCTAGTATTTATAATGAATTATTCACCAGTTATTAAAGTAGTTATCACATGATAATTTTGGGAATGTGGTGAGTAGTTTGAAGCGGTTAAATGGTATCCACATAGCATATCTACATATAATTTTAATCATATCCACAAAGAATGTTTTATTCAGGTCCACAAAGAATTTTAATTTTATCACCATAAAAACTCATTTAAAAGAACTCATCACAAAGAATTTAATTCATCTCCACAAATCAATTTTGACAACTGTTATTCATACTATTATTTTTAATGCAAAGAAACATGTCCACATAGTAAATCCACTTATCTAACTTACATCACATATAGTCTTTGCATACAAACCATTCATCCACCACAAAGCAGTAGGTTATCATGTGGTTCATGAACTCTATTGGTTCATCTATGAAGACTATAAACAGCTCATCACTATCCACGAACAACCACACCTCCTTTTCATATCATCTTATATCCTATGTATATTCACATAGGATCATCACTGCAAACTGAAAAATAGTCCGTAAACATCTCCTCGTGAATCACTATTCCCTAAAAATTTCATCATCATAAAGATTTTGTATTGATTTAAGGAAATTCATACATAGTATGATTTCATTCACTCGATGGGATTTGGAAGTTCCCGCATATCGTTTAAGATCATACATGATTAATCAGCCTGTAACCCTCATCCACAAATCATCTACCCCATGGAATTAATCTCCACAAAATCAACTTCACAAAGCATTTATATTTTTTTTGGAAATACATAATTGACTGATTTTCAAAACACTCGATGTGATGGTTGATCTTGCATGGTGCTGGAATGACTTTGGGATTGTTTTGTCATCAAAACTCATCAATGAAGGGTTCATACAAGGGACAAGGAATAAGAATATCTACCATTTTGATCGTATGTCTTAAATTCAAACATTGGTTCTGATCAGACAGTTAGAATTATTTATATCATTTTAATGGATGGGTGAAGAGTAACTCATAATGTATTGTCCCACATCAGTTTCTCAATTGTTCTATGCTTCGGTTTATTAATAATGTCGCGATAAATACAACTTCAAGCTGACATCAGGGTCGACACCCAGATACACTATACACACCACCTGGTCTTTGAACCATGGGATACAGGCCAACCTCTGCACGCTCTATGGGAATGCGCTCCATAGCCCTTTTACATGGGTCCCCTAGGGGATTATACATGGAACACATTCTAGCATGCTCTTATGCCAACCCATGCCACCCATGGGATTTCCCAGGATAGTTCATTTGGTGTGGTTGTTCCTTGGGTCCCATATGAGCCTAAGTTGAGCTATCCTTTGTAGGTCATTAGGCTGTCCCAAAATTTTAAGTAATTCCACCATAAAATATACTTATATAAATTCTAAGTATAAAATGAAATATAATTATAAGCCTTCTCAAAATACAATCCCAAGCCTTCTCAAAATGTAATTATAATACAAACTCCTCATATTCACTTATAAAATATATTATTTAATAAACCATCCTCATGAATTTCTTCTTAATATTATTTTATTCAAATAATACTGCATTTCATCTTCAAATCATCATGAAAATTGATTTTTTCATTGTCTTCAATAGTAGTAAACAATGTGTAGACTCCTTATCACATGAATTGTACAATTAAGATCATTTCAAAAAATCATCACATGTACAAGGAGAACATTCAAAGCATGATATACAATTACCTTAGACGAATCCATAATAATTCTCTAGGGATCATCACTTATATCCACCAACACATATTGAAATATTGATAACTAATGCAATATAATATCAACAATCTCACCTTTTTATTTTGTTGTCAATATCATCACATATCATTAGTCAATATTTGGTGCTAACATTTATTCCCCTTATTGATATTCAATATGCAATGTTCAAATGGGGTCTTCGCATCTCATCTTTATTCTTAAAAGAATGATCACCTCCCTTATAAAAATTTCAAGATCACCTCTAAGAGAGGAATGATATCACATGGTTCTCTCAGCAAAGAGCCTTTAGTCAATGAAATCCAACTCTACATGGGCTAATATATAGTAGAAAACAAGAGAGATATAACCATGTATGTATAAGAAATATATATAAACCATGCATGTGAAATCATACTTAGAAATATTTAATTACCATTAAAGGGAGTAGAGATAATAAGATTTATCAATGAAATACTAAATCATGAACATACTTTAACAAACAAACTAGAATATTCAAGTGCAAGAGATATAGATCCCCATTTGTCTCATCTTGACATCAATAAAGAACTCCAACTTAATTGATATGATTAATACAATTAAAAACAAGAGATGAAAGTGTCATTGGAACACCTCATCTTCCAATTTTATAAAGATGTTTAGATGTTTCACATTTAGTAAGTACTGAAGATTTAATAGTTTCATATCATTAATGATCCTCCTAAAGGGATGCATCCATCTCCTTAAATTCTGTATATATTAGTATAGAAGCATTCATATATAAGGGAATAAATGGTAACTCTCGATTTCTTAGAAATAATATTCAGATTGAGTGCTTCCTCATAATATGGGCTTCTAATTCCTATTAGATTGCATAGAATGTTGGATTAATATTTCCTCATTTGTTGACACTTATAATGTGAATATTAATTCCTTTTCAATACCAGATGCATTATTTTTTTACTTTCCACATATTATTCATATCTTCTTCTTGGGTTGGTTTAATTGTCCTAAAATATCTTATTTCAATGCTAGTTTATTCACACCATTAACACTTAATGATTTTTAAGACATCACATGTAGATAAATTCTCATCAACTTTAACATTTTCAACTATCACTACTTGATTTAATTTTCTCTTATAAAGTTTCTGATATTTCTCTATTTTTTATTCTTATCCATTTATGAAGGAAAAATAAATAAAAATTCTTTCTTGATGTTCATAGATTGTATGAGTTTATCACATAATACACTGGTGATTGTTTCTTCCTTCAAAAAATTTATTCTCTTTATATTTACATTGTGTGAAATTTCACTTGGTGAGAACATTAAATTTCTAAAGTTTGTGACCTTTTTAACCATATATTCCACAAAAAACCTTCAAGAATTAAAATTTGTTTTGTGTTGATAGTTTGGATGATGTCTTGGTCAAAAGATTATATTTCTAATAATTTGATCTCATTTATTCATCATTTCTCTCCATTGATTCATAACTCATTCCTGGTAGTGACATGTTATAGTAGCATAAATAATATTTATGACCAAACACTCCACAGCACCAGTAATATCCTTTAAACCTTGATCTTCTGGGAAGTTAATAATTTATGCTTTGAAGATTGTTTTTGTCTTTTAACAGATTGTGGGTGTTTCTTCTTTGGAGGAAACCTTTTAGCTGAATTAGTCAATTATTTATTTTTGAAATAATTTTTCTCATTTTTTGGTCAATCCAAATTTAGTATTGTCTCTCAGGCATGCATTATCTTAAATAAAAAATTTATATTAAGATTTATTAGCTTTAGAAGCCAAAATTTTCTATGGTCCTTTCTTCTCATCATCTTTAGAAGATTCTCCCTTAATATCAAAAACATTGGTGAAATATTATTTCATCTTCTTCAACTCACTTTGAGATGAAATACATAAATACCAAGTATTAAATAATTCTACCTCTTCCACAAAGTTTTTTTCATCAAAAACATTCACCCTGTTATCAAATTTAGCTATCTTCAACCTGTTTTGTTTGTTCTATTTAATGAAAAAAGTATCATCATTGTTGAATTTTCTCTTCTAGATGGATTTTATTTAGAATCTTGTAGTTTATGTTCATGATCATCTTCCTTCTTCACACATTCCCTTATCTATTTTATTTCCCCCTTTTGGAGATTTATGCTATTATCAAGAGTAGATTTTATATTTCTTTCAAGTACCATTCTAGCTTAGTTATCTATTTAACTTCTGTACCTTCAAATGTTTTTGTAGATGTTTTGGATTTTCCCATGAAATGCATATAATTTCTAGAAGATCATTCAGATTTTGTCCCACTTCTTGATGATTAAGATTCACCAACTTCCCTACTCATCATATTTCTTCTATTTTTCTTTGATTATTTCTTATTTTTACTCTCATAGTCAAAATTTTAATATTTCTTAGAATTTATCTTAAAGTAGTCTTCTTCTTTATCAGATTTGATGACATTGGATTTCTTCTTTGGACAGTAATATGAAAATTTACAAGCCCAAGAAATTTAAACCACTTTAGTGTCTTCTTTCTTTTTTCTCTTCTATCTCTATTATACATCTTTGTAAAAAAGGATATCATTGTATTGTAGTCCTCTTCATCTTCCTCAAATTCCGAACCACTTGATTCTGGTTTCTATTAAACTATAGTTTTACCTTTTATCATGGATTTAAATTCTATATCATATTTTTATTTCTTCTTAAATTCTGGTATTTTTATCATTTCATATGCATCAAGAATTTTATGAAGTTCATCCAGTGATGGATCTTATTATTAATCCAGTGTATAAACTTTTGAATCAAATACATCTGGAAGGTTTCTCATCAGCTTCTTCACAATGATTGAATCATCCAGCTTCTCATCAAAACCTCTGATGCTACTAAGAATATCATTTACTCTTGTAAATTAGTCATCAAAAATTTCATCATCACCCATTTTAATATCTTCAAATATTCTTCTCTATATTTTCATCTTAGATTATTTGACTTTAAGGTTATATTCATAACTACTTCTTAGTTTATCCCATATTTACTTGGGGGTTTGGAGACCCATCACTTTAGTGTATAAATTTTCTTATAAATCCATCAAGATTGCATTTTTATCCTTTTCATCCATCTATAAGTTCCTTTTATCTTCAAAAGTCATAATAGAATTCTCAACATAGAGTCGATATCCCACTATAACAGCATCACTCACTTCTACCCCAAGTGATAGGAGATATGGTATCATCCTATTTTTCAATCCATGATAGTTATCACCATTAAATATAGGAATACCCATTCTATTAATTGAATTTAAATTCTAGATCCTCAAAGTATTGTTGGATCTGTCAAAAGGTGACCTTTGATCTGATATGAATTGAAGTTCCCAGATAAGTGTGAGATCACTGAGATGGAGAGGGGGTGAATCAATGTTCCCATTTTATTTTTTAAAAATTGTTTATTTTCAATTAAACCTTCAAGGCTGGTTAAATCATTAATCCACTCTTCTTGTGTCTCTTATCCTTACCTCAAATAATGTTGTAAATAGAAATTCACATAACACAAGTATTTACAAGGGTCATTACAAAGATGTACTTTTTATCATGTTTTTTATTCTACCCAATATATATTATACACTATAATATTGTAAAAAATTGCAATGGTAAATATAGAGTCACACTGTATCTATCCTAAATCCACATAGAAAGTTCTTTATACTGCATCCCATAGTGTTACTAGAATCCAAACTGGCCTGCTACAGAATCCACACTAAAAATTTCTGCTCCCGAATCCACATGAGAGACTTCCTCCTTTCTTTAAGGATAGATCCACTATAGGTTGAACTATTGATCTTCCTTCATGATCTTCCTAGATCACAATCTCTTATGTACGTATTCAAGTACCTTTGTAAATATTTATAGTCTTTCTCAAAAATCTATTATCACCTTTATTAGATCAATTATCTTAGTAAAAAAAATGCTCAGGATGATTATTTCTTATGATGATGGAGTCCCAGAATCACTTGTTATGTGAAAGTGGTGTATAAAACTTTTTCAAGAATATTTATATTCAAGAAGGATCTTGTACAATGTCAACTTAGTCAATATTCTTGAATCCTCAAACATTTTCAACTCAGATATAAGCTATTCTGATATTCTGCTCGACTTTAATCTCAAATATATGTTTCTCATTTATTATGATAAATGATTATTATGTGCACAAAATTATTATCACATGGTACCTTTAGGATATATCATACTATCTTCACATTACTTTTTTTCTTTTCAAACTAATATCTATTCTGCAAGAGATAAATAATTTTCCTAGAAAATCAGCATCTAAATTTCTACACAATCACTGTATCTCAATATATTCCACATGTACATGTACCTTATTCATCTAGGAATAAACCCAATGTTTATAAGAAATTATTCACTAGTTATTGAAGTAGTTCTTTCATGATAATTATGCTAATGTGGTAAGTAGTTTAAAGTTGTTCAATGGTCTCTATATAGAATCTCCACATAGCATTTTAATCATTTCAAAAAAGATTTTTTTATTCATTTATGAAAAGAAATTTAATCTATTCACCATAAAAACTCACAAAAAATCAACCCTCACAAATCATTTAATTCTTATTTGTAAATAAATTTTGATAACTCATCCTCATACTGTTATTTTCACCACAAAGAAACATGTATTCATAGAAAATCCATTTACCCAACTCCCATCATATGCAGTCTCCATATAAAAACCATTCATCCACCACAATGAAATAGGTTATCATGCTATTTTTGAACTCTATTGGTTTGTACATGAACAAAAAAAATGACTCTTCACTATCTGCAAATGAATTCACCTCCTTCACAAATCATCTTACATCCTCTGCATCTTTTCATAATATCTTCACTGAGAACTGAAAAATATTCCACAAACACCTCCTTAAAATGTAATATTCCCTCAAAAATTCATCATCAAAAATCATTTTGATTTCATTATAGAAATTCATACTTAGCTACATTTCAATTAACTGATGATATTTAGAATTTTCTGTATAGTTTTTATTCTTATACACATTTACTCATTCTAAAACCATCATCCACGAGGCATCTTCTTCTTAGAATTCATCTTTACAAACTCAACTCCACAAATTATTTTTACTCTTTTAAAAAATTCATACTTAGCTTGTTTTCAAAACACATAACATGATGGTTGATCTCACATGGAACTAGAATTCCTTTTTGGTTGTTTTTTCTAAAAACCTCATCCGTGGAGTGTTTATACATGGGAGAAGGAATAAGACAATCTATTTCATTAATTAGATGACTGAAATTCAAACGTTGGATATGATCAGACGATTAGTGTTATTTCTATATTTTTAATGGATGGGTCAATATTAACTCACCACGGCTTGTCCCACATTAGTTACATAAATGTTCTCTACTTCAGTTTATTAATCAAGCAATGAGAATTGTACCTTTGAGACAACATCAAGGTTGGCACCCAGATACACTAAACACACCATTTGGGATTCATCCTATGGCCTACTAACCCAAACTCTGTGTGCTCTATAGTTATGTGCTCTACATGCCCTATGAATACCCCCTATGGGATTGTACATGGTCCATATATTGTCATGCTTCTACACACACCCATGCTGCCCATGGGATTTCCCAAAAAAGTTTCTTTAGTGTGGTTGACCCTTGGGTCCCATATAAGCCTAAGTTGAGCTGGGCTTGGCAGGTCTTTGGGATGGCATAATTTTTTAAGTAAGGCCACCATAAAATATACTTAGAGAAATTCTAATCATAAAATGAAATATGATTCCAAGCCTTCTCAAAATACAATTCCAAGACCTGTCAAAATATAATGCCAAGCCAAACTCACCATTTCACTTCTCAAATGTCTTATTCAATAAATATTACTCATAAATTTATTCATCAATATTATTTTATTTAAATAATACTTCATTTCATATTAAAATCATCATATAAATAATTTTTTTCATGGTCTCACTTGTTTTAAACAATGTGAAAACTCCTTACCTCATGAATTTGACAATTAAAATTAGTTCAAATAATTGTAACATTTATAAGGAGAATTGTCTAATCATGACATCCAATGATATTAGATGAATCCACAACAATTCTCCAAGAATCAACGCTTCATCCACCAATACATATTAATGTATTGACAACAAATTCAATCTAGGCTCCACACTTAATCTAGCTTCCATGGTTTTTACTAAAGTTCCTATGATACCAACTATAATGACCCTAACTCTAGTAACTTAGATTCAGTTCCTACTTTATTACATTGGTATAGATATAAGGGGTAAAATAATAAAAGAACAATAAGTTTAGTAGTTTTGGAGAACCAGATACATACATGATACTCATTTTCCATAGGAAAAAACAAAGCATAATAATGGAAAAAATTTCCATCCTTAAACACATTACATGAATTGTTCTTCATATCTTAGGGAAGGGAAAAAAATAAGGGTGAGCTCAAATTATTATTAAGAGTTACATATAGTGAAATCTATCATGAATAAATAAAGAATAATCAATATAGATGGGTAAATAATTGAACACACAAGACATTTAAACAATAACTTTACTATCATAATTGGATAATTCAAAATTAATATGGTAAGGTAAATAATTGAAAAAACAAGACATTTAATTAATAAGATGAGAATGAAATGAATACATAGATAATATCATAGAAAAAATATCATGGATAAAAATAACTGAATTATTAATAAAGTTAATTCTTATTTATTGGACATCATGATCTTAGACATCATGATACCTCCACTATCAATACCTTTCTCATGATAGTTTAAAACTATTGGGTAAAAAACCATATGATTTAGCCAACTAATTTGTCTCATGAGACCTATAAATGTATCTAGGGGATATCTATAACCATGATGCACTCATAATTTTATGTCCAAATAATTCCTTATATATTGAATAATTTATTGATTTACGGAATCAATATTCCTTATCATCAAATACTCGTATTGAGTAAAGGAAACAAATTTATCAAAATTTACCCAATTAATAAAATAACATTAAAAGTAAACACTATATATAAAAATCGTATACAGTTTAAGAAACAATCATATAAATGATATGAATAATATTTATATTTAATATAAATGTAATTACCAATGATAAATGATCACAATAAATTTAATATTTCAATATAAAGTTAACAGTTATAGAAAAAGTGAGATTGTACAATAATTTTTACCACTTGGTAACTTTTAAATTTTAACCCCTTAGTGAATAAAATTGAAAAGAAACATTATCATCATGAATTAATATTTATTCATGTTAAATACACAAAAGGGTCAATATATGCACCACATAAATGTGAATAGGTTCATATTAACAAATACGTCTCAATGAAATGGAAATTGAGATAAAATCCCTTACCACTTGGTAATTTTCAAGTCAATTTCCCTTGGATGAAAAAAATTCAAATTTAAACATAAAATACCATGAATTGTGATGGATTCATGATATTTCATTTAAAAGGGGTAGTATATACATTGAATAAAAGAAATTTGTTGCATAACATTACAATATGCCTCAATAAAGGCAGATTGAGATTAAGTCCCTTACCCCATGCTTCCTTTTGGTTGAACATTATTTAAACAACTTTATAATGGTGTTAATAATGTTATTAATTCATAACAGAATACTATTCATATTTATAATTTCATATATGATCCCCTTATAACATTTTACTATCTGTTTGTTAATAATATTTCATTATTTTTATTATTTTTCATGTTAATTACCTTGTTTTATCATACATGTTTTGTTATGAAAGTTCTAATTTTTGCAAATATTTTATGGTACCATCATATCCATAACTATATTAATGTTAAAAATATAATATTTAATAATTATATGAATTTTTATAATCGTTACTAAAGTTTGGACATAGAAAATGAATTGCATCCCTTTATGGAGATGGTAGGTCACACATATGCACGGGCGACGATATCATTCCCTTAACAAGTGAAAGGGTATGTAAGTGGGTGATATATTGATATTATATAATTGATAAAATTTCATATATAACACATATATTTATTAAATTTATCCTTATTACCTTCTATGTAAAGTGTAAGTGAATAACGAACACATCACTTCACAATGTGGTAGTCCTCCATACACACGAGCAGTGTTATCATATTTTAAACAGAATGGAAATTAAAAAGATATATGTGATATTATAATTATATAAGTATAATAATATCCTAAATATAATATAATATTTTTAAATCCATCATTATATATATCCTTGCAGGTGGTTAGGGAAAACAAATTATATCGGTTTGTGATGCGGTATTATCTTGTATACATGATCAATAGTTTCATTTCCCATTTGATGGAAGTGGACCTGTATATAGGTTATTATATTAAGATAATAACATCTTAGTATATTTTTGGACTCCTCTTGTACTAATCATGTTTTAAGGATCAAAAATTATATTCAACCTGTTTAAATCCTGTAAATTATATCAAATCATGTGTATTTTTGTTTAAGTATTATCATGATTTAAGAAGAGCCATTCAAGATCTTAATTGATCTATATTCAGTTTAATTACTTTATACTATCTTTGATTTACCTTTATAATGATTTATTTGACAAATGATTTAGTCTAATTCATTCCATGATCATCATTGGTTAAGTATGAATACAGTTATTTTGAAAAGTCTAAGACACTGTGAGACTGCCACTGGTCATGTCTTTCTAGAAAAGTAAATCAGACACCATAACATCCAGACATCATAAAGAAGACACCGTGAAGCAGACACCATGAAGTAGATGCCGTGAACTAGACACTGGGAAGCAGACACCGTGAAGCAGACACCGAGAAGAAGATACCGTGAACAAGACACCGTGAAGCAGACACTGTGAAGCATACACCGTGAAGAAGACACCGTGAAGCAGACACCGAGAAACAAACACCGTGAAGCATGCACTGTGAACAAGACATCATGAACAAGACACCGTGACTACTAGACACCGTGACCAATCTGGACATTGTGAAGTAGACACCATGAACAAGACATCGTGAACAAGACACTATGAACAAGACACTGGGAATAAGACATCGTGATTACGAGACACCGTGACCAATCCAGACACTGTGGGAAAGAGACACCATTTACATGACATACTGTGACACTGTTTCCTAATATATTATGTCATTTTAAATTTAATCTCTAACGGTTATATTTGAATACTTTAATACACTGACATAATTAATGTTTTCTTTTAGACATATAATCGGATAGTATGAGGTATGAGGTGCATAATACATGCAACCTGTCATCCCCAACACATGAACTCAAAGATAAAAGAGTAGTACGACCAAGAAACACACGACGAGCGAAAAAATAGTGGTATAAAAACTCAAAGAAGAAGCTGGTGGGCGTGAACATGAGACCAATATACATTTTGGAGAATTGGATCATGCGACTTGATTCTACTGAAGAACACATGAAGCATACTAAAATCCTGATAACTTCTTCATACTGTCAAACACTATGAAAAACACAAGCCTGATCTGTCTATCTTGCGATACTCTGTTTTTCCAGACGAGGACTCGAGTTCTGCATCTACTTCATCTCAGAAGTCCAGAGCTGCAAAGACCAACACTCAGAGCACTTCTAAACCTATCTCAATATTACTACTCTATTTTGTATCATTTTATTAACTTTCAAGTAGAGTTTGTATCTATATTGAAATACACTCTGTCTCCCACATTAAACTTAAGGACACAAGATATCCTTACTCAAACATTCTTTTACTCTTGTGTATACCCACTGATAAGTGTGGAAGAGGTCCCTGTGTGGCCTGGTAGTTTGTACCCACAAAGAACCATAGAAGAGGTCCCTATGTGGCCTGGACAGTCCGACGTACTATTGTTAACCATGATCCAGGGTGTGGATAAAGTTTATTTATATAAACTTCTTGGTGTTAGGTGATCACCAAGTGTAGTGGATTAGGTCTCATCTTGAGACTGAACCACTTATTTCATATCTGTTGTGCTGCTAAATTTAGTCTTCTCTGTTTTACTGCTCTATTGTATAATTCCAAAATCACTAAATTCACTTTGATAGTTAGTCTTGGAAAGAAGTTATAATTATTTTGTCTTATTATAATAGCTTCAAAAGTAACTTTAATAACTGATATTAATATTACTAAGAATTAATCAATATTCTAAGAAGTTATTTAAATAGTCAAACTCTTATAATAGTATAACCTTGATTAACTGGGATGTATCTAATATTTTGGGGAAATAATTTTTACAGAATTTTTTTATAGTTACTCAATTCACCCCTCCCCTATTGAGTAATCTACTCCGACCAACATTTGGTATCAGAGGTTGTTTATTAAGACACAGTGTAATCTTTTTAAACTGTGATTTTAGTTGTACTTTAAAGATCTGTAAATGTTTGTTATTTCTAAATTTTTATCTCTTTTAAAGTAAAACTTTATTATGGATAATAGATTGGAAGGTGTTGCAACTAACAGACCAACATTATTTCATGGAACTAACTATGCTCAATGGAAAATTAAAATGAAAATGCATTTAGAGAGTATGGGTTTTGAAATTTGGTAATCCATTATAGATGAATATAAGATTCCTGCTACTGATAGAATCACATGGGATGAACCTTCCAAAACATCCTATAATAAAAATTGTAAATCTGTGAATTATTTATACTGCTCCTTAGGATATGAAGAGTTCAATAGAATTTATGCTTGTAAAACTGGCCATGAAATATGGGATACCCTGTCTGTCTCACATGAAGGAAAATATAGTGTTAAAGAAATGAGAATTAATACTTATACTATCAAATATGATAATTTTAAAATGAAACATGATGAGACTATTTCTGACATGTATCATAGGTTCAATGATATTTTCAACACAATGATTTCTCTTGGAAGAGAAGTCACTGCCAAGGAACAGATCATGAGAATTATTAGATGTCTGCATGAAAGATGGAGGGGAACTGCTGTCTCTATTAGATAGTCATGCGACATCAGCAAACTACCTAGAAAAGAACTCATTGGGAAACTGATGATGTATGAGGAAGAAATGAAAGTCAACAAGGAGGAGGAGGATGAAAAAAAGAGAAAATCTATTTCATTCAAGACCACCACCTCTAAGAACAAAGAAAAAGGGAAACTAGAAGATTTTGTAGAAAGTTCCAGTGATGAAAAATCATTATCCGACAGTGATGAGGAAATGGTTCAATTAGCCATAATATTCAAGAGATTTTACAAGAAGAGGAACTCTTTTAGAAAACCTAACTTCAAAGGAAAATATAAACAAAAAGGAAATTTGAAGAATGATTGTAAAAGACGTGACAAGACTGATGAAATTGTCTGCTATGAGTGTAAGCACAAAGGACATATCAAGAATGACTGTCCAAATCTCAAGTACAAAAAAGAAATATGAGTATAAGGACAGGAAGTATAAAAAGGACATGAAAGTAACCTGGAGTGCTTCTGAGGACAATTTAAGCGACTTAGAAACATCACGTGATGAACAAGAAAATAAATCCAATATGTGTTTTATGAAAAACACATCTGAGGTAACACTGGACACCTTTTTACTTGATTCATACTATTCTGAAGATGATAGTGACTTTGAGAACAAGACTAATAAAGAAATGTTTGAATACTATAACATGCTTGAGGAAACATGCAATGAACTAAAAATAATATAAATCATTAAAGAAACAACATGATCTTATTGTGACTATTAAATATGAAATCACAACTAAAAAAGGGAAAAATGCTCAATAGCCCAAAGAAAAAAATGAATTAAAAATGTCTAATGAGCAATTAAAGAATTACATTGAAAATTTTACCAATGGGAAGAATAACCTTAATAAAATTCTATAAGAACAAATTTCTCCTAAATAAAACACTAGAATTGGTTATCAACCTAGAAAAATAAATCTTGGTAGAAAAAATTTGGTTTCAAGATCCAGGACATATAGTTTTACTCCCAATTCTGGACACAAATCAACTAATTCAATTCATGATACATATTCTACCATTTCAAGTTTTTTCATACCAAATAAATTTTATTTTTTAAATACTTTACATAATGCTTATTGGAAACCTATGAGGAAAATATGGGTTCCTAAAGCACTTATCACTAATATTACTGGACCCAAACAAGTATGGGTACCAAAATCTATTTTTGTTTGATCATTTTGTAGGAAAGCTGCTTAAAGAGCTCCTATAAAAGTCTATGGTACTTGGATAGTGGATTTTCAAGGAACATGATAGAAGACTATTCATTCTTCAAGAACCTAATAAAAATAGATGGAGGACATGTCACATTTGGTGACAATGACAAAGGAAAGATTATTGGCCTCATCCAAATCGGTAACTCTAACTTAGTCTTAATTTCTAAAGTACCATTTGTTTATGGATTAAAATATAATCTTCTTAGTATCTCATAATTATGTGATGATGGATTTAATTTTAATTTTTAAAATTATTCTTGCAATGTATTTAATTATAAAGATAAATTAGTGTTTTATGCTTTAAGAAATGAAACTGTTTACTCTGTTAACTTAGATTCCTTAGCTTCTCAAAATTCCTCATGTTTAAGTGTATTTCATAAAGAGTCTTGGATCTGGCATAGGAGACTAGGACACTGTAACATTCAGTCCTTTATAAAGCTAACTTGAAAAGGCTTAGTTAGAGACTTACCCAAACTTGAGTTTCCAAATGAAAAATTGTGTAATCCATGTCAAAAGGGAAAAGAACACAAAATTTCCTTCAAACTAAAGAAAGAAGTGTCAACTTCTCAACCTCTCAAACTAGTTCACATGGATTTTTTTGGACTATCTAGAGTTTCTAGTTTAAATGGGAAGCACTATGTTTATGTTATTGTATATGAATTTTCTAGGTATACTTGGACCATCTTTATTGCTAAAAAAAGTGAAGCCTGTTATTATTTTACTAAATATTCCAAGTATGTAGAAAATATTAGTATACTTATAATTAAATCTTTAAGAAGTGACCATGGCTGTGAGTTTGAAAATCAAGAGTTTGAATCCTTTTTCTCACAAAATGGTTATAGTCAAAATTTCTCTACCCCTAAAACACCTCAACAAAATGGAGTTGTGTAAAGAATAAATAAAACCTTGTAAGAGATAGCTATAACAATGCTTAGTGAATATGACCTAACAAATTATTTTTGGGCTGAAACTGTCAATACAACATGCTACATAATCAATAGTGTTTTGATTAGACCCATTCTTAAGAGAAATCCTTATGAGTTATGGAAAAATAGAAAACCCAAGGTTAACTACTTCAAAGTTTTTGGTTGAAAAGTCTATATCCTTAATACTAAGGACAATCTTGACAAATTTGCATCTAAAAGTTATGAAGGTATCTTTTTAGGATACTTCTTGTCTAGTAAAGCCTATAAAGTGTTCAATTAAAGAACTAAATGTGTGGAAGAATCTGTTCATGTAAAATTTGATGAAACAAATCCATATGAGCCTAAAACAATTCTAGAGAACCTGTAGGATGATGTATCAAATCAGAACATTAATCCAAAATATTCAGACCATTCTGTGAAAGAATCTGTGAAAACTTCCAGTTTTGTAAATTCCTTAGAATCAAGTCACAATGAACCTAAAATCACTAGTCCTTCCTTTTCTAGATCATTTAGAACTCTTAAGAACCACCCCTTAGATTCTGTTGTAGGAGACATAGACAAAGGAAGTAAAACTAGAGATTATCTTAGAAATCAGGTTGAACATCATTTATTTTTGTCACAACATGAACCTAAAAACATTAATGATGCTATCAATGATGAATTTTGGGTGATGGCTATGCAAGAAGAACTTAATCAGTTTGAAAGGAACAAAGTCTGGAAATTTATTGAAAGACCCAAGGACACATTCACCATAGGCACTAAATGGGTGTTCATAAATATGGTATATAAAGCTGGTAACATTGTTAGAAACAAGGCCAGATTAGTTGCACAAGGAAATATCCAAGAAGAAGGAATTGATTATGAAGAGAACTTTGCACCAGTAGCTATACTTGAAGCCATCGGAATCCTACTTTCCATTGCTACACAACTTAATTTCAAACTATATAAAATGGATGTTAAAAGTGCATTCTTAAATGGGTATATAGCTGAGGATGTTTTTGTGGAAAAACCCCCTAGTTTTCCAAACCCCCATTTTCCAAATCATATTTTTAAATTATCAAAATATTTATTTAGTTTAAATCAAGCTCCAAGATATTGGTATGATAGGTTGAATACTATTCTTATTTCCAAAGGTTTTACAAAAGGAATAGATGATCCTACCATTTTTATAAAACGAATTTCTAATAAAGTTTTAGTTGTTCAAATATATGTTGATGATATTATTTTTGGATATTCAAAAAATTCTCTATGTGTTTATTTTTTTAAAATGATGCAAAATCAATTTGAAATGAGTTTAATGGGTGAACTGAAATTCTTTCTCAGATTTCAAATCATTCAAAATAATGATGGAAGTATTTTAACTCAAAGTAAATATAATATAGATATTCTAAAACGTTTTGGATTGGATATCACTAAAAGTAGTGACACTCCCATGAGTACCACTTGTAAGTTGGATCTTGATGAAGATGGAAAATCTGTTGATCAAACCACTTATAGAGGAATTATTGAAAGTTTACTCTACTTAACTGCTAGTCAACCTAACATTATGTTTAGTGTGTGTATGTGTGCTCATTTTCAAGAAAATCCTAAGAAATCTCATTTGAATGCTGTAAAGAGAATTTTAAAATACCTCAAGCATATACCCAATCTAGGACTGTTCTATCATAGAGGATAATCATTTGACTTAGTTAGTTATTCTGAGGCTGACTTTGGTGGCTATAAGTTAGATAGAAAAATAACCTATGGAACATGTCATTTTTTAGGCAAGTCACTAGTATCATGGTGTAGTAAGAAACAAAATTATGTTGCATTATCTACTACAGAATCTAAATACATAGTTGCTGGCAGTTGTTGTGCACAAATTTTGTGGATGAAACACACATTACTAGATTATGGATATCAATTCAGGCATGTACCTATAAACTGTGACAACACAAGTTCTATTAACATATCTAAAAATACCATTTCACATTCTAGTACAAAGCATATTGATGTAAGACATCACTTTTTGAGAGATCATTATCAAGAGGGTGATATCACTTTAGAATTCATTAGTACCGAGTATGAGCTTGCTGATATATTCACCAAACCACTAAATTCTGAGAGAATAGACTAAATCATACATGAACTAGGCATGATAAAACTCAAATAGATATTTTACTGTTTCATTTCTTACAGTTTTATATTTTACTATATCATGTTTACAGTCTCAAAGTTAGTGCTTCATGATTACTATTTGATAGTCACTGTCTCACCGTATTACTTTCTCACCACAATGCTTAGTTACTGTCTCAACATATTACTGTCTCACCGTAATGCTCAGTTACTGTATCACCATGTTACTGTCTCACCGTAACATTCATTCTTTGTCTCACCGTAAAGATTCTTTATGATTTTTTAATTAAAATACATATCGTGGTAATTATACTTTTCACCTTTTTTTCCTGCACTTTTACTTTTGCGATGTTTGGTATTCCTAAATGATAAAATAAAGGAAGTATCATTTTTCCTTAATGCGAGATTTATTCTATTCACTCATTCGTACCCTCTCTTTGAACCTATAACCCTTCTCTCTCTCTCTCGAACCTTCGGTGGATGACCAGGGTGAAGTTCCCTTCATCATCAACTCCTGAGAAGTGCTGCTCAAAGAAGAAGAAGATTGAACCTAAGCTAGCACCCGAAGGACCTCTAAATCCAAATCTAGAAAACTGAGTTGTTGTACCTGAAAAAGAGGTTTGACCCAATTGGATTTTGTATAGTAAGTCTTTGGTTTTGAAAGTGTTAGAACAACAAGGCTGGTTAGAGTGGTTTTCGAAGGATGACAGACCTATCTATCCTAAGTTTGTAGCTCAGTTTTATCAATATGTTTAGTTCTAATTTGATTATGAAGATGGTTATGTCGTGAGAATATGGATCAATGGGCAGATATGCACATTCTCTTTGAGGTTATGGGTTTCATGCCTTAGGATACCTCATGAAGGCATCTGTGAGGATTATCAGAGAGGACCCCCACCTTTAACCGAATTCTTTGATCTAGAGGATGCATTGAAAGCTTTAACTGGAAATAGAACCAAGAAGAGAGCCATTGCTGCTGAACGAGATAGAGAATCGAGGATTTTGTTCAAGTTTATTCAGAATCTAGTTTGCCCCAAAAAAGGTGATTTTTCTTTTTTGAAATATCAGGATGTGTTTATGATCCACCTTATCAAAAATGGGCATAAGATCAACCTGTGCAAGTATATCATACACCATATGTGTGAGCTAATCAAATCTACATCCATGTCAGCCTCTCTATTTTACTCTCGGCTTATCTCAGCCATGCTTCATGCCAAAGGAATGGTTGGACCTAATGAGGAAGTAATTAAGGATTGTGAATTCTACCTCTCAAAATCCACTATCAGGAGAATGAAGATAAATTGGAATTCTTGGAAAAAGGAATGGGTGGAAGACAATGATAGAGTTTATGAGAAATTCAATCCAGTGGAACATACTTCAAGACCAAGAAATATTTATGATCCTGGTTTGGAACTAGATGAGATTGTTGAGTACTCTTCTGAAGAAGACGAAGAGGCTGCTGGGCCTCCTATAGAAACTGTTTCTATTGAGGATGACAGTACTCCTGCTCCTCATAAAGTTCTTGAATAAGAAGGCCCTACTCCCAAAGATGCTATTAATCTGGAAGATCAACCCAAGGTTGAAACAGACTCTGTTTCCAAAGAAATTGACAAGAATTCCATGGAAGAACCTATAGTGGAAGAGCTACCTAGTATGCAAGAAACTAATCTTGAGGAACTCCAAGTGAAACAATCTGCTCCTGAAATCATCCCTTCAGCTGAAGAAATGATAGAGATATCTTTTCAGCTGTCTAGGCAGGAAATGAGTGATGAATCAAGAGCTGTTTTTGTGGAATTAGATGAAGACCCTAATCCTCTATGTCCTGAGAAGGATGAAACCATTGAGGGGGAGTAACCCCCAAATCTGGAATCCACTAAAGAACCAAACCCGATAGTTCCAAGTCATGTAAACACTCGATATAAGTTACCCAGTTTCTATGATGTGGATGACTCTCAGAAAGTCTCAGCAAAAGGATTTGACCTTTCCTCTTTGTTCCAGATGAAATCAGTCTCTAATATAGCCCCTGCAATGGAACCTAAAACCATATCAATACATGTTTCTGAACCTTCATCAGACCAATCATCCTTGGTGAGTAATGATGATCTAAAGGAATTTGGTGCTACCCTCTTGTCTGGTGTTGAAAAATTCCAGAATTCCCAACCGGCTCTTGTGACACATCTAACTGAGAAAGATGCCTCTTTATTTTTGGATAATGTTATTTGGAAGATTAAACCTAAAATGATTTATGAGATTCAGGAAGTTAGAGTTGAAAATAGGCTTCTTAGTGATGAAGTGAAGACTCTAAGAGGTATGATCAAAGAAATGCAGAAAGAGTGGAATTCCAGACCAATGATTATTTATCCTCCTATAGAAACTGTTGTTACTCAAACCCCCTAGGATTTTTTGTCTCCGATTAAACATTATTTAGCTTCCTTAGATGAAAAGGTTTCTGAAAGAAACAAACAGATTTTGAAGGAGATGAGAGAGCTTGTTGTAAATCTTAACAAACTCACTGCTGAGTATACAGTATGTCTTCAGAAAGTGCATAAACAACTGAAATCTCTCACCACCACTATAAATGCTTCTATAGCCTCTGGTCAGTCCTCTAAACCTTCTTTAGACAGTGACCTACTCAGAACAGTGGTCAAAGAAGAGCTTCAGACTGTGCTTAATGGTTTCAATGCAGATTCTCTCTCTAAAGTTATGAAGAATAGTGACCGAGTTCTTGATCTAGTCCAAATCCAATAAAAAAATTCTAATTATGATCAATACGAGATTTCTAAGAAAGTGGGTTTCTAATTCAACTGAATCTTCTCCAATACTGATATGAAAAATCACTTCAAGTATCTTGTGGAAAATATGTGGATTCCTCCTGTGACTCAAGCCTTCAAGACCTAAGTCCAAAAGATCACCGAGTTCACTCGATTGTTGGACAAGTTTATCAAGAACAAGGATGATTTTGAGAAAGCCATGCATTATGGTGGGGAGATCATTGCAGATTTCATTAAGCATCTGAGGCCTTACCTTCATGTACAAAGTACAACCATTGTTGCTCTTGCGACTGCACCTCTAAGACCTGGATTTCCTACCTTCACCTCTTCCCTAGCCTCAACTACTATGTCTGTCAGGCAAGCTCTAAGTCAGATCAGGCCTATGATTCTTGATCAAAAACTACCTCCATCTTCTACCACTCCTACTCTGGCTCCATCTATTTTTTAAGGCCTTCCTTTACCTTCTCTATCAACCACCTCACTTCCTTCTTCTTCCTCGACCTCTGCTTCTATGGATTCCACTTCTACTACTACTACTAAAGGTGAAGAGAAGGCCAGAACCTGAAGAAGCACAGTGATTACTCTTTTTTCTTGATAGGAATGATGTTGATTTTTCTCCTTTTTATTTGTACTGAACCCTATTTTCTTTAATGAAATGTGCACTTTTCATGACTTCTCTTATTCTATCTTTTTGATAATCCCAAAAGGGGAAGAAATATGTAATACATTTATCTTATCTCTATATCTATAGTTGACTCAAATATATACTTTAAATCTACATGATTTGTGATCATCAAAAAGGGGTAGATTGTTGGACTCGTCATATACTAATCATGTCTTAATGATCACAAATCCTATTCAACCTAGATAAATCTTGTAAATTATATCAAATCATGTGTATTGTTGTTTAAGTATTTTCATGCTTTCAAAAGATCCATTCAAGATCTTAATTGCTCTAAATTCAGTTTAATTACTTTATAATATCCTTGATTTACTTTTATAATGATTTCTTTGACAAATGATTAAGTCTAATTCATTATATGATCATCATTGCTTAATTTTGAATACAATTATTTTGACAAGTCTGAGAAACCATGAGAATACCACTGGTTAGGTCATTCTGGAAAAGTAAATCAAACACCATAACATCCAGACACCGTGAAGAAGACACCGTGAAGAATACACTATGAAGAAGACACCGTGAAGCAGATACCGTGAAGCAGACACTGTGAAGCAGACATCGTGAAGAAGACACCATGAAGTAGACACCATGAACAAGACACCGTGAAGCAGACACCATGAAGCAGACACCGTGAAGCAGACACCGTGAAGCAGACACCGTAAAGCAGACACCGTGAAGCAGACACCGTGAACAAGACACCGTGACTACGAGACACCATGACCAATCTAGACACTGTGTGAAGAGACACCGTTTCCATGACATACTATGACACCATTTATTAATATATTCTGTCATTTTAAATTTAATCTCTAACAGTCATATTTGAAGACTTTAATGCATAGAAATAATTAATGTTTCTTTATAGACATATCATCAGACAATACGAGGTACGAGGTGCATAATACATGCAACCTGTTGACCCCAACACATGCACTTGAAGATAAAAGAGTACTACGACCAAGAAACACAAGATATGTGAAAAATAGTGGCAAAACGACACAAAGAACAAGATGGTGGGTGTGAAAATGAGACCAATATACATTTTAGATAATTATCTCATGCAACTTGATTCTACTGAAGAGCACACAAAGCATAATGAAATCCTGAGAACATATTCACAATGTCAAACACCACAAAGAACACAAGCCGAATATGTCTGTCTTGAGATACTCTATTTTTCAAGATGAGGACTCGAGTTTTATATTTGCTTCATCGCAGAAGTCCATATATACAAATACCAACACTTAGAGAACTTATAAACCTATATCAATATTACTACTCTGTTGTGTGTCATTTTATTAACTTTTGAGTAGAGTGTGTATCTGTATAGAAACACACTCTATCTCATGCATTAAACTGAAGGATACAAGATATCCTTAATCAAATATTTTTTACTCTTGTGTATACCCACTAATAAGTGTGGAAGAGGTCCTCGTGTGTTCTGATAGTTTATACCCACGAAGAACTGTGGAAGTGGTCCCTGTGTGGCCTGGACAGTCCTGTGTACTATTGTTAACCCCGATCTAGGTTGTGGATCAAGTTTATTTATATAAACTTCTTGGTGGAAGGTGATCACCAAGTGGAGTGGATTAGGTATCGTCTTAAGACTGAACCACTTGTTTCATATCCATTTTTCTACTAAATTTAGTCTTCTTTGTTTTAATTCTCTATTGTATAATTCAGAAATCACTAAATTCACTTAGATAGTTAGTCTTGGAAAGATGTTATAACTATTTTGTCTTATTAGAATAACTTTAAAAGTAACTTTAATAACTGATATTAAGATTATTGAGAATTAACCAATCTTCTCAAACTCTTATAATAGTATCACCTTGATTAACTAGGTTGTATCTAATCTTTTGGGGAAATACTTTTTATAGAAATTTTTTATAGTTACTCAATTCACCCCTCCCCTCTTGAGTAATCTACTCCGACCAACATATATTTTGCATAGTTTTTTTTTCATAAAATCATGATTTTATAATATTTTAATGAGGTGTAATAAGAAATAAAATGAAAATTCTTATTTAAGAATATTGCTTCTTCTTTAGGGAAATTCTTTTTATTTTATCCAAATTCCTTCTTAGGATGGATTTATGATCAAACCAAGGACACTAGGATGTTTTTAGGGGATTAAGGAAGTTATGTTTTCTATAATTTTCCATTCCAAATGGATTTTGAACTATGAAGATGAGAGGAGAGGGGGTGACCTTTTATAAGTAAGGGAAATGACACACATGGAATTTTTGAAAAGAATCAATGTTTTTATCATGTTACAAGTCTCCAAAATGGGAAATTATTAAAACTTAGATTTTATATGGTCTAAATATTTCTACTAGATGAGTTTTTAATATTTTTAGGTCATTTTTAACCCTTATCATTTCAGTTTATCCCTTGATAAAGTTTCTTTTACCTTAACTACAGTAATTAATTTTTATTCGATTTAATATTCATAATGGAAAAAAATTAATTTGACCTTGTTAGATGATATAAATTATCATGATCCAAAATATAGAATCCATTTTTTGAAAATTAATTCATATAAGTGGCATAATCTAATTTAAAAATTATATATTCATACATGATGAAAAAATGGGTTTTAAAGAGAAAATTCTCATAAGTATAGAAGGTTTTAATATCAAAATTAAACATGAAATTGATTCCACTGAAGTAAATTGTATTTATTATAATATAATTTAACTAAAATTAATTTAAAACCAATTTAAAATATAATTTAAATTTTTAAATAATTTAAATGAGAAGGAAAATTTCAAATAAAAATCAGTATTTTCACTATTCATAAAAAAATGAGATTTTTCAGAAAAATCCAAAAAATCCACCCTAAGAAAATTTTTATATGATATTTAAAAATTTAATTTCATTTAATATAATAAATTCTCTAAAAGTATTAAAAATTAATTTTATAATAAGTTCATAAGAAGCATCGAAACCATTTTCTTTGAAAAAAATATAAATTTTCAGAAACAAATTCTTTGTCCATCAAAAGAATCTTATTTTTATTTATAATAAATATTAAACCAATGAATATGTATAAAAAATATATTTTTAATAATTTATTTTTTCATATTCATACATGATAATTTAATGGCTATGTTATAATGGTTATGTTTAAATAATATTTTAATAGAGTGTCATGTTTTGTTTAAACACGGTGTTACATGCATCACAAGTTATCGAAGAGATAGAATTTAATTAAAATGAAATAAATTGTAAAGTATTGGGGTGTTATAGATAATTTTTAAATGTATAATGAATAAATTATCATTCATATGAATGGAATATTATTTGAGATAATCACTTTTTTTCTACTAGATAAAATAGAATTTCAATTGAATTTATGAAGTAAAATCTAGTTAAATATTTAAAGATGAAGTAATTGATTGGTAATTTAATTATGTATGATGTGAAGATGAAAGTAGAAACTAAGGATTATAAAATGATCAAGAATGAAAATAAAACTATCAAGGTTTCTATTTTTAAAAGAGAAAATAATTCAAAGGAGAATATTATATTCTCTAATGATGAATAAATTTGTTCAAATTTATGTAAGGAATTTTATTAGTTGTCTATAATATTCAAAATACTATATAAGAAAGAAAATTTTAAAGAAAACATTCAATGACTAAGAAAAGTAGCCATAGACTGAAATAAATTAATTTTGTGAATGAAAATAGCTATCAAATATCAAACCTAATTGTAAAAAACTTAAATAAATAATAAAAATTAAAAATAAGGAGAAGAAACTTCAAATGAAATCTGTTTATCAATGAGAAGGAAAGAAATCCATGATGTATACCTAGAGTGTATTTAATGTTTCAAATAGTTATTCTAGTCCTGAATCTGAACCAAAGGAATCAAATCAAAAAAGAAAACATGACCTTTATATCCCAAGAAGATAAGGTAGAATACTATTATTCTTGTCTTTCTAAATATAAATATGAAAACTTGTCTTAAGAAAAATTAGTTGAATACCATTCTATGTTAGAAGAGAAATATAAAACATTGAAGAAAAATCACAAATCTCTAAAAGTTATTCATAATGTTTTGTTAAGTGAAAAAGATACTATTCAAAAACAACTTTTATAATTAAAATAAAAACAAATAAAATATGATTTAGAATGTATTGAGAATGACAGTAAAATTAGAGATTTACTTATTTAATTAGAATCCTTAAAACATGATTCTAGATTTTTTTATCAAGGGGGAGAGTATTTTAATAAAATTTTAGAAATAAAAATATTAAGAAAGAAAAATATGGAATTTGAAGTAATGGTGACAAACTTAAACTATACAGAAATTATTTTTTACCAAGCTAAAAGAATCATAACATGTATAAATTTACTTGTTTTTATTATTGCATTAAAAATAAATATACTAATTATTTAATCTTAAGGAATCCTAAAATAAGTAGCATTAAAAAATCATATACTACTAGAGACATATATAAGGTTAAATATATAATTTTTCATAAAGTTAAATAGATCTAGCTGCCCAGATATTTTCATGCTAATATTGTAGGACATGAAATCATTTGGGTACCAAAAAAAATTTCTTGATATTTTTATAAGTGAAAATACATAGTGACAAATTTGAAATATGGTATATAGATAGTGGATATTAAATACATATGAGTTTAGATTTATCTAACTTTCATGAACTATATAATGTTGATGGAGGTTTGATTACCTTTAGTGATAATGCTAAAGGAATAATCATTTGAGTTTCATTAGTTAAAGATCCAAATTCTATTCTGATAAAAAAATTACTCTATGTTCAATAGTTGAAGAATAATTTAATATGTATTTATAAAATATATTATGATGATTTTACTGTTGATTTATATAATGATGCATGTTTTTTGTTTTTAAGAATATTCTTCTTAAGTTTAGATAACCTAGAATAGAAAATTTTTATACTTTAGACCTTAGTTCCATGTATGAACAAAATGATAACTATTTAAATTATTAATTAAGTTAATCCAAGATATTAAATATAATTCTTGGTCACTATAATATATTTTCTTTATCTAAATTATATAAGAATAATTAGTTTCTAATTTTCCTTGTCTTAATTTTAATAAGAAAAAAAACATTAATATGAATGTAAAATAGGAAATAAACATAAGTCGTCTTTCAAAAAAATTTACAAGGTTACAACATCTAAAAATTTAGAACTTATCTACAAGGATTTTATTGTACCTTATATAGTAGAAATCTTAAATGGTGAATTTTTTTCTTTGATTTTTTTAAATTTACCTGGGTTTATGTTTTGAAATTTTAAAGTGAAGCTTTTATAGTTTTTATGTGTTTTTATATGTTGGTTGAAAATTAAAAGGATGTTAAAATAATTTAATTAAGAAGTTGTCATGGAGGATAATTTTTGAATCAATAATTTAATTCTTTTTTATTAATCATGGGTATTAAACATAACTTTTCTTCTCCAATTACACCTCAATAAAATGGAATTTTTGAAAGAAGAAATGGAACTATTCAATAAATGACTAGAACTAAATAAAATGAGTATAATATACCTATATATTTTTGAGTAGATGATATTAATAAAAAATAATATATTAATAATAGAGTTTTAATTATACATCTTATGAAAAATATACCATATGAGGTGTGGAATAATATAAAACTGAAATTGGGTACTTCAAAGTTTTTGGATGCATGGTGTATATCTTGAATACTAAAGAAAAACATAGTAAGTTTGATCTAAAAAAATGAAGAAATATTTAATGGCAATTATACTACTTCTAAATTTTATAAAGTGTTTAATAAAATGTCAAGGATAATTGAGGAATCAATTCATGTGAATTTTGGTGAGAGATATGCCTTTGATCACACTGGAACATAAACAGATGAAGTTACCAACTCTTTAAATAACATGAAACTTGATTCTTCTAATGTTAAGTATGAAAGGATATTAAATAATGATCATGATAAATCGATTTTTTAATAGAATTATGTTGAGGAACTGGAAATAATCTTTCTAATACAATATAATACTTTTAAGAACCACCCTTTATAGAATATCATAGGATATCTTGATAAAGGTGTTAGGATTAGAAGTAATGTTAAAAAATTATTTATGTTCTCTTACTTTTTTCCAACTTTGAACCAAATTTTATAGAAGAGTCCTCGAATGATAAGTGTTAGGTTGTAGCTATACAAGAAGAGATAAATAAATTTAAAAGAATTAAATCTTGAGAATTAGTTGATAATTCCTCAGACTATCCAATAATAGGAACTAAATTGGTCTTTATAAATAAGAAAGTTGATCAAAGCGAAATTATAATGAATAAATATAGGCTAGTTTATAAAGGAAACAATTAGTAGGAAGGTATAGATTATGGGAAAAAAATTCACCTATTGCTAGGATTGAATCCATTAATATTCTTTTAACCTATTCATATTATATGAATTTAAAATTATACCATATGGATATTAAATATGATATTCTAAATGGTTATTTAATGGAGGAATTTTATACTGAAAACCCCCTTTTTTTGAATATCCTCATTTTACAAATTCTATTTTTAAACTTAATAAATCTCTTTATGGTCTTAAAGAAGCTCCAGGGGATTGGTATAAAATATTGAGCATTTTTCTTTTAGAAAATGGTTTTTATGTATGACTGGATGATCCTAGTCTTTTTAGGAAAATATCTTCTTCTTATATTTTATTATTATAAATATATGTAGATGATATTATTTTTAGTTCATCTAATAAAAAAATTTGTAATGACTTTTCAAAACCAATTTTAAAAGAGTTTTAAATGAGCATGATGGGGTAATTAAATTTATTTCTTGCATTTTAAATTCTTTAAATATATTTTGAAGGTGTTTTTAATCAAAGTAAATGAATAATATATATTTTTATTTTTTTTGGACTTTACAATGGTAAGTCTTATAAGACTCCTGTGTGTACTAATATAAAACTTGATTTGGATGTTTCTAGTAAACCAGTTGAAAACAAGTTATATAGATATATTATTGGTTGTTTATTATATATTATTATTATTAAACTAGTTATAATGTTTTCAATTTTTTTATGTGTAATATTTCAATCGAATCCAAAATAGTATCATTTGATAGTTGTAAAAAAAATTTATTGTTTTTAGAATGGACTTTTTCTTTATCTATAATCTATCTAAAAACTTTAGGTTTTTATTTAATATCATATGTAAATGTATATTATGTAGGCATTATATTAGATATCAAAATTACCATAGGAACCTATCAATTTTTAGGAAAATATCAAGTTTCATGGTTAAGTAAGAAGCAACATTCAATTACATTGTCAACTAATGAGGTATAATATATAACTGTGGGTAGTTTTTGTGGACATGTGTTGTAGATGAAACACTATTTCTTAAACCTTGGACTTAATTTTGATCATATTCATATTTTATGTGATAATACTAGTCCTATAAATATTTCTAAAAATCTTTTAAGTCATTCAATAAATAAACATATCAAAATTTGGAATAGTTTTTTGAGATTCATGTTAAAAAATTTGATATCTACTTAGAATTTGTAATTACTGAATATTATCTTATTGATATTTTTACTAAACCTCTTCCCACAACTCATTTTTTATTTTATTAGGTGGGAGTTATGTTTTTTTGATTTTAAATAAATATTATTTATATTGTTTTAGTCTTTACTTAGTTATTAATTGTAACGACCCTAAATTTTATTAATGAAAATTCCTCTTGATCTAATTAAATGTCTTATTATGGTTATATAGAATGTGAACATCATTGGTATTATGTTTCTAGATTTTAAAATACTATTAATAATTGCGAACGTTGCTAATATAGTCATTGAATAGTGATAACATGATTAGAATAAATAGAGGGCTTTAAAAAATCCAATTTACTCAAACAAAGGAAGCGATGGCCTCATTTAATAGACTAGCCTCATACGAAGCCCATTTGTCAGAGCTCATAAATGAGGTGGCGTCATTGGGCTTCACTCTTGACTAAACCCAATCTGAGCTTGAACATGTTATGCTTGAGCGGAACCAACTATGGGAGAAGTGGAAGTTAATAGAGATTACCACCCGAGCGACGTTATCTGAGCCACCCCAAGAGTCTGTCACCATCGCACACCTTATGCTCCGGTCTTATGAGGATGTTATAAGGGGTTGTAACAAGACCCTAACACTATGACTATGTACATTATTTCTGTATAAATAATGAGCATTCATTTTATTATTGTTACTTTGTAAATAGTTTTTAAAGTAAAAATAGTATTTTTAGTTAATATTCAACTAAGAAATATATTTTGATGAATTAATGTATTTTTTAATTAAATAATATTTTAATAAAATATTATTATTATTATTATTAAATTACTTTTTATTAAATATAAATGATCATATAATTTTATGAATGCAATTGTAATTTTTATTAAGGTTTGAAAGCCATTTTTGTCAAAACCCATGTTTTTTCGATAAATGTCACTTTTTATTTTAAAAGTGAAAATTCAAATATTTAGAAAATTATTTAGATAAAATGAATATTATTTTTGGAATCAGGATGTTGAAATTATCCAATGGTGATTTTATCATAATTTTCTGAGATTTTCATATTTTTGGGTAAAAAATTACATACTGTTTAAATATATAATGTGTTTTATGACATCATATGACCGAATAGTGATGTAATAAAATAATATAAATATTATGTTAGGAAAATATATGTTTTAAAATTAAAATAATGTGATTTTATATTTTTATTATTTATTTTACAAAGCCTAGTGGACCCTCCAAGACTTATAAAACATTTTGTATTTTTAAATTGTTTTCCTTTAGAGTGTGACCCACCTCCAAATAAGAAACCCTATTTTTTTAAGATGTTCGGTCATTGGAATTATAAAATATTGTTTTCTACTTTTCTTTGGAAAAAACCATGGTAAAAATCCATGGGCTGATTTGTTTTTTTAATTAGTTTAATGTGAGGTGTCCCAAACCTAAATAATAAAGAATTCTATCTATTTTACTATATAAACCAACCCAAGAACCCACTTTCTCTTCACTAAAAGACTTTGGAGTTCATCAAACCTCTGAAATAATTTCTCTATAATCCTCCCAATTGTCCTCAAGCTCCTAAGAATCCTCTCTCAATACCCTCCCAAGCTATTGGGATCAGACTTCCAAGTAAGGGATTTCTTCCTTTCCCATTTTTGTCAAATTTTCTTTAAGTTGTTATACCCTTTTGTTTTCAATTAAAAATGTTGGGGTATGATTTTTCACCTCCCCCGTACTTCTCTATTTATGTTTTTGATGATGGTAGACCCCTTTCTCTCTCATTAATGTGTCCCATGTACACTCGTTACCATGCCGAAATTCCGTGAGGGATTTCTCTCTCCTCTTTTACATCCAAGTAATTCTTTTGTATTATGCATCTAAATTCCATTAAGTTTGTTGGTAAATGTATCTATATGACCCCCTTACTATAAATTTCATTTAAATATGATGAGACACCCCTTTATATCTCATCAACCATTTATTTATGAGTTCTTATTTCACGTAGTTATGCTGCCAAAATTGCACTACGATTTTTCAATCCAATGTCATTGTGTAGTGAATACCATGCCCATTTATCTATCAAGGGTATTCAACTTTATGAACATTTACTTATTTATTATAAATCTTCATGTATGTATTCCATATACCTTTATCATGGAATAAATGATGATGATTGATTCTATGTTTTATGATCCATGTGGCACACTTATGCATGTAATGAAATGTTTAAGAAGGGGTGCGCCCTGATAGCGCTCCAATGCATTGGGTAAAGTATAGTATCATGATACGTCATGTCAAATGAGTGTTTAATCATGCTAATTCAAATGAAACAAATGGTTTACTCATGATTCATGTTCAATGAGGGTTTAATCATGCTCCATGTGCAATGAGCCTTGGCTAATACTAGTTCTATGTTAAGTGTTGTTGCCATATTTCTATGTTATTATTATCATGCTTTATCATGACTTTATGTTCATGTTTCTCTTGTGATCCATTTATGTGCCTATTGTCTAACATGTATTTTATTCCTCATGTTATTCTTTTTTTATTCCCTTACTAGGATTTATAGCTCACCCTTTTTTATGCATGTCCTCAGGTTATCCCATGCAATGTTAAGTATGAGGGAATATAGTGGTCATGTAAAGGATGTTTTCCATAAGATGTTGCGTCCTATGTTTTAAGTTGTTATTTAATGGTCCTAATCTCCAAAGACACTATACCTCTCGATCTTCTATGTTGTATCATGTAAAGTTTTCTATGTAATAAATCATGTTTAAGTTTGAAATAAAGAGAAGGGTTGTCATAGTTGGTATCAGAGGATAGGTTTAATTATTCATATGATTAGGATTAGAAAACCCTAGTAAATCCTTAGAGACAAGACTAAGTATAATAAAAACATCCCTAAGTTCTGGTGGGTATTGAGTAAGTGGTTTATCAAGAAAATACATCCCTGCCTGGATACGAGCAGGTAGAGGCGGCTCTGGCACAGATGTACCTAGGGTTGAAAACCCTGACAAGGAGTTTCAGGCTTGACCAGGGGTATCTTGGTACACAACAACAGGACTTACTGCACTCTTTTTTATGACACTCCTGTGGGATATGCATTGGTAAATTCACTAGCTTAGTATGATCCATTATTAAGGGAATTAAAAAAACCCCTAAGAATATATGTTAGATAACATAGATTGAAGCCTATAAATTCATAAGTTAAGAAAATAAAAACTATTTATAAGTCATCGGTTTTGTCCTTGGATTACCCTTTATGTGTTACCCCTAAATTTCCTTTTATTCCAACCAATGGCCAGTAAGAGGAAGACTCGAGCTAACAACCGATGTGAGGATCAATGTGAGTAATATGCTAATGAGATTCCCAATCTGATGGGAGATAGAATCATAAACTTTGTCACTCTTCTCTCTTAGTTAACTCATGATTTGAATAGAAACATGGGTCAAGAGGAATGTTCAACCCCCCCCCCCCCCCCAAGAAATTACAAGTCACTATTGATAGATTCATGGGACAAAGGCCTCCTACTTTTAATGGATCATATGATCCCTCAATCGTCGAAAAATGGATCAACTACATTGAAAAGATCTTATCCATCCTTCAATATTCTAAAAAAGAGAAGGTTATCCTAGCCGCTTATCATATGGAGGGTGAATCTGATCAATGGTGGATATTGATCAAATATAAAAAGCCTAAGGAGGATATCAAGGCATTGGAATAGAAGGATTTCTGGAATATGTTTCTCGATAAATATTTTTCCACACACCCTCCGACTTAAGATGGAAAATGACTTCTTTTCCCTCAAGAAAAAAGATTAATAATCTATTGGAGAATACGAGGAAAACTTCACAAGGATTGTACGATATGCCTCCAAATTTTTTGTCACCCCTAAATTCAAGGTTGACCACTTCTTTGGTGGGCTAAAACCTAGCCCGTGAAAAGAACTAGTGATCCGTGACTTCGACAGCTATGAAGAAATTGTCTGATGCACCCTCAAGGTCGAAATGGAGATCAGAGAATCTCAGGGGTATCATGGGGATAAAAAGAATAAGGTGGACTTCAATTATAGTGGTACTATGGATAAATCCAATAGTTCTAAGATGATCCAGCACCCCCTTGCCAAAGGTGCAGAAAGAAGCACCCCGAAAATTGCCTGAAGGGGATGAGGAAATGATTTAGGTGTAGAAGATAAAGGCACCTAGCTGTTAACTATCGGCAAGAAAAACCCGCGGCTGCGACATAGGATAGGAATGCTCCATTTGATTCTCAACACATTTTTCATTGCTTAAACTAAAAATAATGAGGGAATCATGCAAATAATTGCCTTAAGACAAGATTTTTTGGAGGCAACCAACAACCTCCAAGGAAGCAAGGGTGAGTTTTTTCCATCACTACTGCCAAAGTGAACCCCTAAAACGAAGTGGTGACAGGTACACTATTTATTCATTCAGGAATAGTGAACATACTTTTTGGTTCTAGTTCTATGCATTCTTTTATATCCTGAAGGTTTAGTAAAACAATCCCAGCACCACAAAAAATTATTGAAGTGAAGATATTGGTGAGTATGACAAATGTGGAAATCATTACATCCCTTGAATATAACTCCTCCCCTGTCATAATCTATGGACTGAATTTCTTGGCAAACATCATCATAATCCCTCTAGTGGAATTTGATGCAATTATTGGCATGGATTTACTTTCCTTATATAGAGAAAACATAAATTTTTGTGATATTGAAATCACTATCAATGTGGAGAATTGACCCCCGATTATATACAAGTGCAAGGAGGAAGATGAATCTTCTTTAGCTTCATCATCTCAAGTGTGGATATTACTTACCTATGAGCACGCGTATCTAGCTCAGATGATTGAGTCTAAGGAGTCAACCGTCCTTGTAGATATGCCTATTGTGAGGGAATTTACTGAAGTGTCTCCCGAGGAATTTACTGGTATTCCTCCTAGAAGAGAAGTTGAATTCTCAATTGATCTTATACCTGGGATGTTGCGAATATACAAGACTCTGTATAGAATGGCTGTTGTGGAGCTTGAGGAGTTGAATAAACAACTACAGGATAATCTGGATAAAGGGTTTATATGCCCAAGTGCTTCACCATGGGGTACACTAGTCCTCTTTGTCAAGAAGGATGGGTCAATGCACCTTTTCATCGATTATCATGAGATTAACAAAATCACAATAAAGAACAAGTATCCTATCTCATGAATTGATAACTTGTTCGATCAGGTATGTGGAGAACAATACTTCTCCAAGGTGGATTTCTGGTTGGGATATTATCAAGTAAGGGCGAAGAAGGATGATATCCCCAAGACTTCTTTTTATACTAGATAAGGGAACTATGAATTCATAGTAATGCCTTTCGAACTCACTAATTCTCTTGAAATATTCATGGACTTGATGAATAGAGTCTTTAGAGATTAACTCGAAAAATTTGTGGTAGTATTTATAGATGATATTCTCATATATTCAAAAACCAAGGAGGATCATGAGGAGCATCTAAGAAATATACTAGAGACCTTTCGAAAGGAGAAGCTCTATGAAAAGTACAGAAAGTGTGAGTTCTGGTTGAAGGAGGTCTCATTATTGGTCCATATCATCACAATAATTGAGATATATATGGATACCTCCAAGAAAACTGCAATAGTGGGATGACCGAGGACAACATCGGTAACGGATATCTGTATCTTCTTGGGGTTAGATGGATATTATCAACAATTTGCGAGAAATTTTTCATGATTGTCCAACCCTCTTTCCAAGCTAACTCTAAAGATAGTAAAGTTTTCTTGAAGTAATTAATGTGAAGAAATATTCGAGTTGAAAAGGAGTCTTATCACTGTGCCTGTTCTCACTTTACCCACAAGTGGAGAACTTTTTGTGGTATTCAGTGATGCTTTAAAGAAGGTACTGGGCTGTGTGTTGATGTAAAATGAAAATTCATTGTCTATGCTTTAAGGAAATTGAAAGTTCATGAGAAGAATTATCCAACACATGATCTGGAGTTGGCTGCGGTGATATTCGCCTTAAAAATTTGGCGGCATTATCTCTTTGGGGATAAGTGTGAAATATATATGGACCACAAAAGCCTCAAGTATACATTCACACAGAAACAGTTTAACATACACCAACGAAGATGGTTAGAGCTGATCAAAGACTATGGCTTCTCAATCCATTACCACCATGGGAAAGAGAACAAGGTGGCTGATTCTCTAAGTAGAAAGGACCCAACAATTCTATCATTAATGAGAATTGAGAATGATCCAATCTTTTTATATTTTATGAAGATGGACATGGAAATCATAAAGACGGGAAAGTCATCAATCCTTTCACAAATGATTGCTCAACCATATTATTTGGAAAGTTTAAAGGATTCTATAAAGGATGATTTAAGAATTCAAAAGAAAGTGGAAGGTATTAGAAAATGGAAATCCTTGGAGTTCAATGTTAATGAAGAAGGAATTGTGAGATTTATCAAAAGACTATGTGTTCCTTAAAGTTTAGAGCTGAAGAAGGAACTTTTGGACGACGAACATAGTTCAAATTTTTATATTCACCTAGTAAACACAAAGATGTATTGAGATCTCCAAGAGCATTATTGGTGGGATAATATGAAGAAGGAGATCGCAGAATTTACATCAAAGTTCTTGGTGTGTCATCAAGTGAAGGTATAGAGACATAAGTATAAGGGGATGATGAAACCATTACCCATACAAACATGGAAATGAAATAAAATCACCGTGGACATTGTCACCAGATTTCTGAAGACATCCAAAGGCAACAATGAAATATGGGTTGTTGTGGATCGTCTTAAAAAGTCTGCACACTTCATTGCAATTCGTGAGGATTTTTAATTGGATCAACTAGCACAGATATAATCAGGGAAGTGGTAAGGCTTCATGGAGCACCACTATCTATTGTATCTGATCGAGATCTAAGATTCACCTCTATGTTTTGGAAGTCTTCAATATGCTCTGGATATTGAACTGAACTTCAGTATGGCCTATCATCCTTATACGGATGGCCAATCTGAGAGAACTATTCAGAAACTGGAGGATATGTTAAGATCATGTTCTATGGACTTCAAAGGAGGGTGGGACCAACATCTTCCACTGTTTGAATTCTCCTATAATAACAGTTTCTACTCAAGCATCCGAATGGAACCTTATGAAGCCCCATATTGGAAGAGGTGTAGAACACCAACACGTTGGGATGAAGTCAGTGAGAATAAGATGCTAGGACCATAAATGGTTGAAGAAATGTTGGAGAAGGTGAAAACCATTCAACAACATATCAAGGCATCCCAGAGTCGAAAAAAGAGTTATGTAGATGACCATCGATGAGACCTTGAGTTTAATGTTGGATACATGGTATTTATACTCATATCCCCATGGAAGAAGGTCATGAGGTTTGGAAATAAAGGGATGTTAATTCCAAGGTACATCGGTCCCTTTGATATTCTTGATCATGTCGGGGATGTGGCCTATTGACTATCACTTCCACCAACCATGGAAAAAGTACATGATGTATTTCGTATCCCTCTTAAGGAAGTACATACCCAACCCTTCATATGTACTCTCTTTAGAGGTAGTAAAATTAAAGGATGATCTTTCTAATGAGGAGAAACCAGTGAAGATCTTAGATTGTAGAGTTAAAGTTCTACAAAATAAGACAATGACCCTCATCAAGGTGTTATGGTGTAACCACAAGTTTGAATAAGTGACATGGGAATCAGAGGAAGTTATGAAGAAAAGTTACCCACATCTGATTTAGTGTGGGAAAAGTAAATTTCGAGGGCGAAATTTCTTAAGGGGGGATGATTGTAACGACCCAAAAATCTATTAATGAATATTACTCTTGGTCTAATTAAATGTATTATTATAGTTATAAAAAATGTGAAATTCATTGGATTTAGGTTTCTAGATTTTAAAATACTATTATGAATTTTTACCGTTTCTAATATAGTCCTTGAACAGTGACCACATGATTAGTATAAATATAGGGCTTTAACAAATCCAATTTACCCAAAAAAAGGAAGGGATGACCTCATAAAGTAGACTTGCCCCATACAAATCCCATTTTTCAGAGCTCAAAAAGGAGGTGGCATCATTGGGTTTTGCTCTTGACCAAGCCCAAGTGGACCTTGAACACGTTAAGCTTGAGTAGAACCAAGTATGGGAGAAGTGGAAGTTAATAGATATTACCACCTGAGCAATGTTATCCGAGCCACCCCAAAAGTTTATCACCATCGCACACCTTACCCTTAGGTCTTATGCGGGTTTTATAAGGGGTTATGTAACAATACCCTAGCATTATGACTATGTACATTATGTTTTTATAAAGAATGTGCATTCATTTTATTATTGTTACTTTGTAAATAGTTTTTAAAGCGCAAATAGTATTTTTAGTAATATTCAATTAAGAAATATATTTTGATGAATTAATGGATTTTTGAATTAAATAATTTTTTAATAAAATATTATTATTAATAATAAATTAATTTTTATTAAATATAAATGATCATATAATTTTATGAATGAAAATGTAATTTTTATTAAGGTTTGAAAGCTATTTTTGTCAATACCCATGATTTTTTGATAAATGTCACTTTTTTTTAAAGTGAAAATTAAAAAATTTATAAAATTATTTAGATAAAATGAATATTATTTTTGGAATCAGGATGTCAAAATTATCCGATGGTGAAATTTTCATAATTTTCTGAGATATTCGAATTTTTGGCTAAAAAATTAAATACCATTTAAATATATAATGTATTTTATGACATCATAATGACCCAATAGTGATGTAATAAAATAATATAAAGATTATTTTCGGCCAATATATGTTTTAAAATTAAAATAACATGATTAAGATTTGTTTGGGTTATTTTACAAAGCTTTAGTGGACCCTCCAAGACTTATAAAATATTTTGTATTTTTAAATTATTTTCCTTGAGAGTGTGACTCACCTCTACATAAGAAACCCTATTATTTTAAGATTTTCAACCACTTAAATTATAAAATATTGTTTTCCACTCCTGTTTGGAAAAAAACATGGGCAAAAACCATGGTCTGGTTTGTGGTTTTAATTGGTTTAATGTGAGGTGTCCCAAACCTAAATAATACAGAATTCCATTTATTTTCCTATATAAACCCACCAGATATACCACTTCCTCTTCACTAAAAGACTTTTTAGTTCATAAAAACTCTGAAATACTCTTTCTATAATCCTCCCAAGGTTCCCCAATCTCCCAAGAATCCAATCTCAAGCCCCTCCCAAATCCTTTGGGATCACACTTCCATGTAAGGGATTTCTTCCTTTCTCATTTTTGTCAAATTTTCATTAAGTTGTTATGCCATTTTGGTTTCAATTAAAAATGTTGGGGTATGATTTAGAACCTCCCCCATACTTCAATATTTATGTTTTGATTATGTTATACCCCTTTCTATCTCATTAATGTGTCTCATGTACACCCTTTACCATGCCAAAATTCCATGAGGGATTTATCTCTCCTCTTTTACATCCAAATAATTATTTTTTATTATGCATATAAATTCCATTATGTTTGTTGGGAAATGTTTCTATATGACCCCCTTTATGTCCATTTCATTTAAATATGATAATATACCCCTTTATCTCTCATAAACCATTTTTTATGAGTTCTTATTTCACGTCGTTATGCTGCCGAAATTGCACTACGATTTTTCAAGCCAATGTCATTGTGTAGTGAATACCATGTCCATTTATCTATCAATGGTATTCAAATTTATGCACATTTACTTATTTATTACAGAGATTCATGTATTTATTTTACATCCCTTTATTGTGAAATAAATTATGATGATTTATTTCATGTTGTATGATCCATGTGGCACACTTATGCATGAAATTAAATGTTTAAGAAAGGGTACACCCTGATAGTGCTCCAATGCATTGGGTAAAGTATAGTATCATGATAATTCTTGTTAAACGAGTGTTTAATATTTTTAAATCAAGTGAAATGAAGGTTTACTCATGCTTCTTGTGCAATGAGGGTTTACTCATGCTCCATGTTCAATGAGCCTTGGCTCATGTTGATTCCATGTTAAGTGTTGTTGCCACATTTCCATGTTATCATTATCATGATTTATAATTCCTTTATGTTCATGTTTCTATTGTGGTCCATTGATATGACTATTGTATAACATGAATTTTATTCCTTATGTTATTCCTTGTTTATTCCCTTACCGGGCTTTATAGCTCACCCTTTTTTTGCATGTCCTCAGGTTATCCCATGCAATGCTAAGTATGAGGGAATGTAGTGGTCATGTAAAGGAAGTTTTCAATAAGATGTTTCCTCCTATGTTTTAAGTTGTTATGTAATGTTCCTAATCCCCAAATACACTAGACCTATATATCTTTAATGTTGTATCAAGTGAATTTTTCTATGTAATAAATCATGTTTAAGTGTGAAATAAATAGCAGGGTTGTCATATTAATAATTTTTTTTACTTCATTTTTTAAATTGTTTATTAATGTTTTTTAACAAATATTTATTTATCACTTAATATTATTTTATTTTTTTTAAATTTTTATTATTTAAATTTTGTTACACATTTTTATTTTATAAGTTATATTTTGGAGTTTAAAACTCCCAATAATTACACTGAAAAAATTAGATCGAGAAACCCAAGCATTACCAGAAACCATAAGAAATATCATCTCCCTCTCCTACGTGTGAACCCTCATCTCTTTGAAATTTTGAAATTTATATCACTAATTTTATAAAACCCTAAATATTTGAATCCTAAACTTTTAAATGTTGTTTCAATATGGTTAAGACAAAGATAACCTATGAATTTGGTCGTAGTATTGGAAACATGCAGAGTGTTTCAAGTTCATATCATCTTGTGTTATAAAGAAAAGTGGTATATTTCAAATGGATTTTAAAACTAATATCCTTATGAAGAAATCTATAAATTTTAAAGGTTTGGAGTATGTTTTTGATGGGGGAAATTTAGAATACATTTTCAAACGGGATTTTTGGGTGTTAATTAAAAATTCCCAATTCAGTTTTGGTTACAACGATGATATGGTTTGTTAAAAATTAGATGAGAAGGAATTCTATATTTTATTTATAGACATGGATAAGATCTTATAATACCCTAATTAAAGGAATTTTATTTTTATATTTAGTTTGATCGGTGATGAGGTTTGAAAATCTAAAGAAATTATTTCTTTCTCTTTGGAACTTCTCATATTATGATAATGATGGTGAAAGCCCTGAAAGATGATCAGAAGGTTCTTTTAATGTTTATCCAAACTTCTATTGTATATCAGATTAATGAATTACAGAATATTATTTTTTATGAATTGTATATAATTTTCCTTATATAAAGTGACATAGATATGAATTTATGTTGATATATGTTGAGTTACATGATTCATTATAGTCAAAAGAAATCTAGAATGAACTTTTATCCATATAGAGGGGTGGTGTATCTTGTTCTCTAAAAGTGAGGGTTAATTTTTGATATTAGTAAAGGGTTGATATGTCACTAAAATAATACCATATCTAATAGAAATTTGAAAAATATTATATTTTTTTGGAGTGTTTCAAGAGGGAATCTAATACCCATAAAGGGAAAAATAAAAGGAACCCTATGAAGTTGGTGCTAAGGGGGAGTAATGAAGGCTCAATTCTGCTGGGTCTGGTAAATTTTATAATGAAAAAAATTGGTGAATCTTGTATTTAAGGTGATACTACTAATATATGAGTTGATGGAGATTAATTTTGATCCATAGGGTTAGAAGACTATATTATTGATAATGAAAATTTTCTTTTAGGTATAAGAAGGAAGAAAGTTTTGGTTGAAAATGTAACTGTAAGAGTTGAGGGAGATCTATAGTTCTAAGGGGTGTATTAGGAACCATATTCTAATATATAATGTGAATATGTGTTAGTTAAAATACCATGGATGAGTGATCAACCTTCTCTAGTTGAGAAGGTAATCGAGTTTTCTAAAAGGGAAGTTGGACATAAAACTTAAGAAGAAGTGGTGTAATGTCGAAGACCTGGTCTAATCATATATAACCAAACCCGATTTATCATAAGGCCTCAAGTGAACCTCCTCATACACTAGAGGATTTGAACTAGAAACAAGGGTCCAAGGCGGTACAGCAGGGAAACTATACCCTCATAATTAGAGTATCACAATAGTATAATAAATGTATAAATAAATAAATCATAATAAATGAAAGATAATACATTGGAAGTAAAACATACAGATGATAATGATAAACAATCCAAAAGCTATGATGAATAAAAATTGATGAATATTTCATGTATCTATACAAAATAAGACACAAATACATGTATATAAAAAAGAACAAAAGACCAAAAAATCTATCCAATAGCATAATGATCCAAGGCTCGGTCTCATGCTCCTAATCTCCCAAGCTATAATCAATCAAGCATCCAAGATCATGTTCTTTCCCCTATCCCTACTTGCATCCTTGAATTTTTTATGGATACAAAATTATGAACCGAATAGGGTGCGAGATATACTCAGTATTCCATCAAAAATAGTGTCTAGAACTATCCATCCAGTTCATGTAATTTGAGTTGTGTGAAAATATCACAATGGTAAAGTAGTAATGTAAACTATAAAGGGTCAGCTCTGGTTCATGGAGGACACCGATCTAACACTACCTTCTTTGGACCATGCTGGAAAGCCTCTGAATCAATGTCACCAAGAACATATACATATAAGTGTATCCATGAGTATGTATATATTTGTGCTATATATGTAGTAATTCTTCTAGCTGTATATTTACATACGTAGCACTAGACAGGACTCGAGGCATAACTCAAGCATCCATGTATAGTCAAGAGTCTCATAAAGTAGTAGGGGATTAAATTCCTAAGTATCATAAGTCATAAGGGTTTCCATGCCCAAGTATCACAGGTATATGGGACATCATTCCCAAGTATCACAAGTATATGAGATTCCATTCCCAAATATCATAGGTATATGGGAGACCATGCCTAATTATCATAAGTATATGGGATGCTATGCCTAAATATTGTAATAATAGGGGAAACCATGCCTAAGTATCACAAGTATATGGGATTCCATACCTAAGTATCAAAAGTATAGGAGAAACCATGCCGGAGTATCACATGTATATGGGACTCCATACCTGAGTATCATCAGTATATATAATCAAATAGGGTTTATAATTTATTAACATTCAACTTAAACAAGGGAGTAACCACTGTTTATTTAAAATCACATGGCATGCTCATACTACTCACTTTCCATTTATTCCATTCTAGTTATTACATTTAGGATCCAATACATAACCTCATAGAAGATGGTTTGTTAACTCAAGAATTTATAATATCATTGGGAAATTCCATAGGCACACCTCAAGGTGTTGCATTAGTCGATGAGGACCCATTCCAATAAGAATAAGGAGACATGAGGTAATTTCTATCAAGGCTTCCAAATTTAACAAGGGTTAAGTTTTTTTATTAAAATTCCCAGAAAATACTATATGTGGTATCACAAATCACTATACCACCTACCTTCTAAAGGTGGATGAGTACTCATCTAGTATCAGCTTCTAATTAGTCCCGGAACGAGAGGAAACAAAGAAATAGACAAATGCCCGGAAAATATGGTATCTTAGCTTTTACTAAAATAGAACCAAATATGGAGAGATACAACATTAAAATAATGATTTTGATCAAATCACTTTCCAACATGATTCCCAAATAATGAATGGTGGTCCGATCAGAGTCTAGATAAAGAAGTTACCTCAAATACTAGGTTATGTTTCAAAAGAGCTTAAATAGTTTGAAATTATTTGTATAGTTGAATTTATTTTATAATTTTATATTATCTTTATGGATATAGTTATATATTTTAAACTTTTTTTAATCCTACCAATTTCAACATACACTTATCCTTGGCTTACAAAACCTTCATATATAGTTCTATTCTAAATTAACTATTTTTATTCCATTTTAATACCTTTTAATATCACCAAAGGTGGATAAATCTAGAAAAAAAATTATAAACAAATTCAAATTATGTATCTTTAATTTAATTAATTATACTAAATTAATTTACTTGATTAATATAACCTTATTTTCTTGAAATTATAAACCTGTAAGTCTTTATATTTTTATGGGTTTTATGATCATCAAAAAGAGAGATATTATTGAGAAAAAAAAATTTAATCCAAAAAGTATTTCATTTGATTTTTATTCTCACAAAAAACCTCATTTGTTTTACTAATAAAGTTACTTTGAGAGGATTTTAGGTTTATATTTTTAATTGAATAATTTATTTTATTTTCCTAGAACTGTAAAATATTATGTTTAGTTTTTTTATTTTTTGGGAAGAATGAAAATTCTACTAAGTATTTTGGTTATAAGAAGTCTAGAATCACTATTTAGAAAGTGTGGTTGAACCTAATGGTATAATCTTACCCCATATTTGGAAACCCACATTTGTGGTAAGCATTATGTTTTGGAACCTCACTTTTGGCATGGAACCTCCCATTTGGGTAACTAATTCATATTATATACCTAACATAAGTAACCCTATGTTGGTAATATACCAAAAATTAAGAACCAATCATTGGTATTGAAATCCAAATTTTGGAACCTGATGTTTGGAATCAACCATACACTAGATACCATACTTCTGGAATCAACCTCATGTATATTGATCCTCACAAGGATATAATTATCTATAGAATTTAAAATTTCAATTATTCTGATATTTCTACTCTAATTTTTCTAGAGTAAATCTTTCGATAAAATGATTCAATTACTGTTTGATAATATCTACAATAATGTAATTTTTTTTCTAATTTATAAGGGAAGTTATTAATTTTTATAGCTATTAAAATTTAAATTTCAAATAAGTTGTGCATTTTAAAATCCTAATTTATCTGGAAAATTTTTCAAATATTTTTGACCAAAATAATTTGGGGTTATTTATTTATTATCAATGAAAACATTTTAAATATATGATGCTTGATTATCTGAATCTCTAGCTCTAAAATAATAACACTCAAACCTTCACAATCAAGAAAAGGATTTACCACAAGCTGATATTGTGTGTTCATCCAAATTATTTAGTTCATCACATTATTCTTGGAATAATAACACCTAATAATATATAATTTTATAATATATTTACTATAGTTTTGTAAAGATTTTAAGACTATACTTTGGATACATACATATTCATCTAAGATTCTGTTGTGTGTTTGCCATATTTCTATAAATTTATAATTATCTATTAATGATTTATTTGTGTATTCCCTATAGAAAAATTAAAGTTTCTTATTAAGGACTACACATTAGAGACATACATATATTACTATATATATCTATTCATTAATTAGATGAAATATTTGCATCAAAATGTTTCTATAGAGAATTTCTCCAAACAAATTCAATATCTTCTTTGTTTCTAAACACTCAGGTATTGAGTGTTTCAAGGGATGATGTTCATCTTACTTAACAACCTTGTAAAATAAATTGTAAAAAGTTATAGTTTACATCCATTATAAATTGATTTCAATGTTCAAATCACCAATCTCACTGAGAGAGTGTTGGTGGAGTTGACTGGGGGATCTTTGTGTCCTAAACCCACTATAAAATTTATTATTAACTTTTCTTTTATGTTATGCAACATACTCTAGTTAGATAAAATAGGATATATATTCTTTTCATGTTTAAGAAGGATATTTTTTAAAATTTTCAAGTATTTTTAAAAGGACACAATTCACCCCTCTCTTGTGCCTTGACTGTCATTTCAGGACAACACATACCACTATTTATTTTATTTCTACAAATTTCATGGCTAATTACTAATGGATGTTTAAATCATTAAATTAATTAATTAAAAAGTATGAAATATGAAATTAAAATATATATTATAACATGTTTAAAAATTATCTAGACATGTTTAATCTCATTATTCAAATACAATTAATATTAACAAGAATGTCATAAGATAAAATGATCTGTTTAAACATAAAGATAAAATCCCTCAAACTAAATATTAAGTTTTCATAACCTTCCATTAAGGGAGTTAAAATGGAACAATTGTTCAAAGTGATTGAACATACCATGTTAGAATTATTTAAATTATTGGATAATTTTATCTTGATCTCATGTGTTGAGTTAACTTAGTTCACATTAAGGGTTAACTATCTAAGAACGACTTGGTGTAATTAAGAGGCAAAGCATTGAGTAAATTATTATCTTGGATTTTAGGATTGGGGAGTCAAATCAATAGATCAAGGGGATGCAAATTAATGTATTTGGAAAGTTACACAATGTATCACCTTCAAGGTCTTTATCAATAGAAGTCAAAATAAGGGAGATATGAGACCTACAATTCATTGTGAACATGAACACATGGAGAGTCAGTTCTAATTGAGCCTTATATAGTCATGATGATTGAGTACATTGAGCACTTGAACATATTGGGATTTAATATCCTGGATGAGATGCACACAAATCTATTTCTATCCTCATTTCCAAAGAGCATCTAAAGTTTCATTGTTAATTATAATATGAGAAATAGTGAGAGTCTCTCTCAGAACTGCTTACATTGATTTTAAAAGTTTATAAAGACCTGGGGCATGAAAAGCATACTTTCCTTATTTTGAATAAGAAAAATAAGAACAAGGAAAAGGGGACCAATACTCATTCTAAGTATAAGGCTCCAGATTAATTTCTTTTATCGAAAATAAAGATCTAAATATAGGAAAAGGAAAAGTATATAGTATTTTTTACATTCCATGAGATAGATCACTGTAAGAAGAACCACGCCTAGTTAAATAAGAATGGGGAAGCTTTAGGTATGTTCATTATTGAGTGAAATCTGTCTACATATACACATTGAGTATTGGATATAGCTTATGCTACCCACATCTATATTAAAATATAGAAACCAAGTATATTTAAGAATATTTCTATAGGAGAGGTGGATTTATAGGATTCCAATGGTGTGAGGATGGATAATTTGTCTATTAGAGACTACCAAATTCTACCACAAACTGGGATGGTATTGGATTTAAAATATTATTATTATGTTCCAAAATTTATAAAAAATATAATTTCTATATCTTGACTTGATACAAATGGTTTAATTTTCATGTTCAAAAATAAATGTTGTTTCTTTTATAAATATGACATATGTTATGGTATAGAACATTTATATGAAAATATTTATTTATTAAATTATAAAAAATAAGTATTAACAATTGATAAAGAATAAATTTTTCCTGAATCATTTTGCACCAAGCTATGGAATCACTATCCTAGTCATGTAAACGAGAATCATTTGAAAAAGCTCTATTAAGATGGTTACTTAGGCTCTTTTGATCTCAAACCACTTAAATGATGCCACACTTGTTTATAAGGACAAATGAACAAGACACCTTTTGGTGGAAATGGTGAAATAACTTTTAAGATTCTAAAATTGGCACACATTGTTGTATGTAGAATATTTACAATAGAAGCTAGAGGTGGGTATTCTTACTTTATAACTTTTACTGATGATTTATGTAGATATGGATATGTCTACTTAATGAGGCATAAGTCAGAATATTTTGAGAAATTCAAAGAATTCAAGAATGAAGTAGATACTCACCTTTGTAAAGAGATAATAAGGGGATTTTATCTGATCATGGTGGTTAATATCTTAATTAGGAATTTATTGACTTTATATGAGATTTTAGGATTATATATGAACCCACTCCACCTTATACACCACTGTAGAATGATGTTAGTCAAAAAAGTAACCATACCTTTCTATACATGGTGAGGTCAATGATAAGTCATACATATATTCCATTATCCTTTTGGGGATATAAATTACACACTGTAATATACATACTAAACTAAGTACTAAAAAAGTGATAAATAAAATTTCTTTCAATTTATTTAGTGGAAGGATACCTATTTTTTCACATACTCATGCATAGGGATGTGAATAATTTGTTAAATACCTCTTAGGAATCAAACTATCACCCCAAGTTAAAAAGTGCATCCTTATAGGATATCCTAAGGAAATAATAAGATGATATCTATAAAAAACTTAGATAAGAATGTTAATATTTTAAGAAAATCCATTTTTATTGTGAGGGAGAACACACTCAAGAAGGATAGTGAGATAAAGTTTGACTTTGATGAATTTGATGCTCAAGATACACAAGAGTTGTTGCAGGAACAATTTCCATAGGTACTTATGAAATATGTCATTCATGAAACAAAATTACTATATAAGAACACCAGAGAGATTAGGGAACTATAAATATATGTTTTTATAGTCACTGAAGATGGAGAATCATTATTTGTTGAAAATAATGATCATATTTACAAAAAGTGGTTAGTAGAAAGCTTAAAAACCACAAGATGGAAAGAATCCATGAATTCTGAGATGGATTCCATGTATCAAAACCATGTATGGTTTTTTTAATCCACTATTTTATGTAAATACTATTGGGTAAAAATGGGAATTCAAGAGAAAGCTAGATATGTAAGGTAAAGTGAGTAACTATAAAGAAATACTAGAGGCTAAATGGTTTAAACAACATTAAGAAATTGGCTATGGTGAAACCTTTTCTTCAGTTTCCATGTTTAAATCCATTAAAATTATACTTGTAATAGTATATTTCTATGACTATGAGATTTGGAAGATTGATTTCAATATAGATTTCCTTAATGGAAACCTTTAGAAAGATGTCTATATAACACAACCTAAATTGTTTTTCAATCCAAGAAATTGTAATAAGATATGTAAGTTGCATATATCTTTTTATGGGATAAATTAGGCACTTGGTTATGGAACATTCAGTTTGATGAAGCTATATGATATTTTTTTCATAAATAATTAATGAAATCCATGTGTTTACAAGTATTTTAATGGGAGTGAAGTCATGTTATTAGTAGTATATGATGATGACATATTATTTTTTGGAAACAACATACCATTCTTATAGTTAGTCAAGGACTTGTTAAATAAGTGACGCTCCATGAAGGAATTGGGATAAACATCATATATCCTTGGATCCAAGATAATTCATGATAGATCCAAAAGGATAATTGGAATAGTCAAAATACATAAATTAGAAAGGTACTAAAGATATTTAGAATGAAAAAATAAAAGAGGGGATTAGTTCCAGTGTCATATGGTATATATCACTCTCTATGAAAATGTGTCCTCAGACACAACATGAGAGTGAGAGAATATGTAGTATCCTATACTTATCTATGATAGGATATATTATGTATGAAATGTTATGTACTGGGATTGATGTTGCTTGTGATTTAAGTATAGTAGGTAGATATTTGGATAATCTAGGAGAAGAACAATGGTCTACTATTAAGTCAATCCTTAAGTAATAATATGTACTAAGGATATATTCCTAGTATATAGAGGTTATGTGGAACTAGTCATTAGAGGATATAATTATTCTATTTTAAACAAATTATAATGTTATAAATCTATAGTAAGGATATTTCTTTAGTCTCAATGAAAGAGCTATGAGCATAAAGAAACCAATTTTTGTTGATTCTATAATAGATTCTGAGTATATAGTGGATTTTGATATATCCAAAGAAGCTATTTGGATTTGAAACTTTCTCCAAGATCATAATGTGGTACCTAATATTATAAACCCTATCACTTTATATTGTTATAATACTATAGTGTTGGATCTCGCAAAGGATCTAAGGTCACATCAATCGGTGAATCACATACTCTACAAATATCACCTCTTTAGGGATTTTTCACTAAGGGTTAAAGTTGTTGTGAATAGAGTTTGCATGGAGAAAAACGTGGAGGACCCCTTGATTAAGTCTTTATCTCAGTAGAAGAATTAATATCATGTGAGAACTAGTGAACTAAAGGTTGTTAGCATTTGGATCTAGTGCAAGTGAGAGTCTATTAGTGTTGGTTCCCAAGAATAAACTTCTAAGTACTTTATGATTACTTTTATTCATATATATGAATATTAATAAAATTTATTATTACAATATAATTGTTCTTTTGTATGACATAGTATGTACTAGTGTCCTAAGTTTATTTTTATACTAAAAGGTCATAACAATTCCCCTCTATGATGAAAACCTAGAAGTTTCATGATGTTATTCTCTAATATAATTTTTATAACTTGATGATATCATTTTATGAGACAAAAATAATACAGGATATGAGGGGTTCATACTCATGGGACTTTGAGACATGTTCTCATGGTGTACGACCATGGAAATTTTCAGTGCATGAGATTATGAGAACAGAACCCGAAAATAGAAAATCCACATTTATATTTTTTATTGGATATTCCTATCTACAAACATGTGTAATGATCCTTGTACTTTAATATTATTATTAATAAATTTCATGAGACACACAATTTTATTTATTGATGAGAACCATGATGAAATGTGCTCGTAGAGAAGTAGGATATGTTGTATGCATCACAAGTGATGTTGTATTAATTAATAATGGAAAAAATGATTTGTCCCTTATGTTATTTAATAGTAGTATATATCTCATTCCATTTTATGGTAATTTAACAACCTGATTAATTCCATGTCCATGATCGTGTTTTCAGAAAGTTCAATTCTCAAAAGTTAGAGAAAGATACATCAGACACATAGGTTAATAACAATAAAGGGATTAATTATAATGTTTAATTTTGTATTGTAGCCCAATTCCATTGAGAAAGGGCCCTAGAGGGCCACACATAATGTGTATTTGAATCCCTAGTTAAATTACATATGAATTTAACAATATGGTTAAATATTATTACCTTATATTGTTTGATAATTATTTATGTTGGTTTGATCACAAATATTCAATCACCAGTCATTTCAGAGAATAAAAATGTGAGTTGAATATTTAAATATAAAATATTTATTTATTCTGGTCTATTCACAAGGTAAAAAAATTAATTATTTAGTTATTTGAATATTTAATAAATATTTATTCACTAATTTTGACGAATATAATATTTATATATTTATTGAATAATCTTTTTAAATTTATTTAATTAATTAAATATCCCTTATTCATTGCCCAATAAATATTGAGGAGGATTGGCAGACTGAGTTTAATACTCTAGTGAGAAATGCCATATTAAATATTATTTGAATAAATATTTATTTATTTTTTCAAGAAAATAATATTTATTTTATCTCTAAGTTTAGTAAATGTCAATTAAATAATAATAATTATATTATTATTTAGATATGGGGTATTTAGATGTTTAAGAAAATAATTATGGACATTGTAAAATTATTATTTTCTAACCCTAGAATTATTTAAACCTGGTTATGAAATTATCTAAATTTGTATGCCACATTATTTTCATTTTTCAAAAATGAGTTCTAGAGTGGATTATATCAATCCCTAGTGAGCTATCCCCTTGAATTATTTGAATAACATAGAGTTTTTATCTTCCTATACTAGATTAAATACCTTGTTCCTTAAAGTCTTCTTATAATAACATATTTCACTCAAGCATTCAGATGACTCCTTATGAATCCATCTATGATAGGAAGTTAAGAAATCCAATGTGCTAGGATGAAGTTGTATAATTAAATCTATTTGGACTTTATCTAACAAAGGAAATGATAGATAAAGATAAATCCATTCAGCAACACAATAGGGAAGCTCAGAGTTGACATAAAATTGATACTGATAATCATTGGCGAGATCTAGAGTTTGAAGTTAGTAACAAGGTATTTCTATAAATACATACTTGGAAAAGGTTATGATATTATGAAAGAAGGTAATTATAAGCCCTATATATATTGGTCTCTTTGAGATTATTGATTTTATTATAATGATATCTTATTTCATGGTGCTTCCACCAAATCTCTCTCAAGTTTATGATGTGTTCCATGCATCTCTCCTGAGGAAGTGTATAACTAATCATTCACATGTACTAAACTTAGATATCATACCAATGGAAAATTATATCTCTTATGGGAAAATACGGAATATATTATAGATCAAGTAGATAATGTGTTGTGGAATAAGACCACTCTTTGAGTTAAAGTATTTTTTTTAAAATGATAAATTTGAGGAAGCTACGTGGGAACCTGAGAATGTGATGAGAAAGGGGTATATTCATTTGTTTGTATCATAGTGATGAAATTTTGAGGAAAAAATTATTATAATGGGTTATAATATAATACCCCAAGGTTTTATGATATATCAATCTTTAAATAAATTTATAGCCTTTGATATCTTTCTTTACACGCAACACCATGTTTAAATAAACCGTGATGCACTATTGAAATATTATTATTTAATTTGAAGATTATCACCTACCCATTGGATTGGTGGTTATGAATAGAAATAACCAAATTATGAAAAATTATTTGTTACACATGTATAAAATTAATTCATTGGTTATTAATTGTTTAGAAATTAAAATAAAATCATTTGAAGGTAAAAAAGGCATGTTTTTTTGAAAAAATATTTTTATGTGTGAAATGTGTTTTTATCTCAATAAATTAAACTAATATATATTAATAGATTATTTCAATTAAATTCATAAATAATATATTTAATAATTATTTTTATCATTTATCTAATCATTTTTACTAGTCACAAAATAAGAACAAATTTATTTTTATGCTTAAAAATGCATTTATCTAAAAACGATTTTTAAGAATTTTGTATGCGGGTATTTGAATTAACTTTTTTACACTTATAGGAATTAAATTTTTTGAAAATTATTATATATTTGGAATAAATATAATTAATATTATTTAATAAGGCAGACTTAATTTTTTGTCTAAATGAATAGTAACCATGGTAAAAATCTTTCCACAATAAATGTTAAAAGGTATAATGAGGGGTTAAACTAAATAGATAAGGGTTAAAATGGACAAGAAAATTATATAAATCCTATTGGATAAATTTATTTATATATATTATATTATCCCATATTAAAAATTGATCCAATTTTTATCCACTTTCCCATGATAGTGACTTTATTGTATTATAATATTCTTATTAATTACAAGTGTGTCACTCCCCTCACTTATAAAAACGAACTTCATATCCTTTATTATCCACACCACTTAAGAAATTTATCTCAAAAAATATATACCTTAATACCCTATAGAAACAAATACCAATTTCCTTGATGTTATGTTATTCCCAAAAGACCCATCTAAGAATCCTTAAGCTGCTCTTCAAAGGAGGATACTCGAAGAAGAGGTATATGTTCTTTTCGATATTTTTCATATTTTTTTTTCATATTAATCCTCTTAAATTTTTTTTATAACCATACTAACATAATGTAATAAATATATATACTATACTAAGATATATTTAGGTTAATTTTATAGACATTTTCTATCTCCTTCATATCTGTTGGAAAATGATAATGTAACTCGCACATATGTGTGGACTACCGTCTCCACAAAGTGATGTGATTTTTTTTTAATTTAATCTTTAAATAAATGATTTAAAGGATATAATTAATTAATATATATTATATTTATGATATAATTATTTCTATTTAAATTTGAATTATTTTTTAACTTTATTTATTTTCATCCATTGAAAAGTGAAATCATCACCTATGCATACGTGCAAACTATTATCTCTATGTAGTGAAGTAATTTATTTTTCATCAATAATTTATATCAATATTTATAAAAATTTATATAATAAATTAATATAAAACATATGAAATTGTTAATATTACATATATTATGAAACCATGACTAAGGTTTAATTACCAAAATCATCAAACCGAAACATGCATGGAAAACATACCAGTTTTCATCTGAATGTTCATTTAAATGAAGAATTATTAATAAAAGGTAAATTGGAAATTATAAGGGAATTATGTATAATAATATTCATATGAATATATTTATGGAATAAATTTATAATAAATCTATATTTATTGTATAGGATGTTTGAATTCATACGAAGCAATATGGGACATGAGGTAGGGTTTATATTACAATGGGATTGTCTATGATAAATTTACATTGAGAGAAATTATATAATATCATATCCTTTAAAAACCATAAATTTTATTCTCCTATGGTTATTACTATAATTTAAAATTAATAGTATAATTTTACTCTTTTTGGTACTTAAAATGATCTATAACATGTTTTTAGGAAAAAACAACCTTATTTTAACTTTGGTCATCGAAATTTATCTTCCATGTCCATGTACTTTAAAATGTTTTAAGGAATGAATTTTCTATGATATAATTATTTTTAAAGTCATTTTAAACCATTATTGGTTTTTTAAATGGTTTAAAAACTAATTTTTACATTTTTTTCCAAAATGGTTATTTACGACTTTTTACAAAATTTGTGAGAGGAATATTTATTTTAATGTTTATCGCATGATTTTTTCCACAATCATGAATATTATTTTATTTGAAACATACTTTATAATTTTCTATGATTATTTTAAAATAAAATATATTATTTTCAATATTATGGGGTTTTTTAGTTTTTAAATATACCAAAAGAGAATGATATTTCCCCAGTTTTCAAAGAAATGATCAAATCCTTAGAAGTAATTTTTATATATGTCAACATACTTTATGTATTATTATGATTCACTATGGATATGATCTTATGTTACTATCCATGTTTTTTCATTGTATGGATTATGATGATTATGATAAATTAATAATGATTCTATAAAACAAATTTCTTTGCCATGGGTAAATTAATTTATTATGAAATATTTATAGACCCCATTTCCTTTCAATGGGATATGCTATGATAAAAAATTAAATCTTTATGAAAACCATTTCCTTTACCTGGTTCATTCTATAATGATATGATATATATGTTTATGATCTTATAGCTTACATATGTATGGTTTTAATTATGTGACAGGTGGGCCCAAAATTATATATCCCTCTAATACATTAGGTAAATATTGATATCTCATGAGATAATATGAGCTGGAATGGGGAGTGGACCCAATATAGCAAGGAACTCTATCCAATATGATAGTCTTATGAGTGAACCCAATCCACTATGATAGTCTTTGTAGTGAGTCTTGATCAGGAAAATGATTTTATATGCGTATTTGTATACCATACACCTACATAACCTAATGATAATTATTCTCATGGGTCATGATTGATTATTCATGATTCTACACTCTTATAAATTATGTATTTTTTTTATGAAAAATATCTAATCCATGATTCATGATTAAATATATTTAATTAACACTAGTAAAAAAATGTGTTTTTTACATAAGTTTTTTTATATTTTTAGCATCGGTTCTTGAAGTGATGTATTTAAAGGTGACAAAGTAAATATGTTTTTAGCATCTGTTATTAAAACCACCCTTAAAAATTTATGTTTTATGATTTTCAATGTCATTTTTTTAAAACAAATGTGAAATATCATCTTAACATCAGTTTTTTTAAAAAGTGGCGTTAAAAAACAAATTTTCACATCATTTTTATGAAAATTACCTGAAAAATATGTTTTTGACATTTGTTTTATAAAAACCAATGTAAAAAATAGGTGTTTTACATTAGTTTTATAAAAACTAATGAAAAAATAGGTCTTTCACAATGGTTTACTCCATCCAAGTCAAATAGAATATCGATAAAAAAACCAATCATAGAAACCATAAGAAATATAGAAAAAAGATTAAATATTTGACATAATTTTCAAGGTTATTGAAGTCTTAGTGCATATAATTTTATTTTGAGGAAGGATTTGATGAGGAAATAATTTATTTTTCATATAATTAATTTTAGAATCCAAATGAAGCTTTATAGTTTTACCATGATACAAAGAAATATTCTTCATTATAAGAAAAATGGAATCATTAACTAGTATATCAATTAAGAAGACTAGTCATAAAAAACCAATTAGGAAACAATAACAACAAATACCATGATGAGTTCAATGAAATAATAAATAGTGTATTGATGATGAAGATTAAATGAGTTGAGTTAGTGGAATGATGATAATTGAAAGAACTGATCATGAATTTAATATATGTAGAGTGGGAAAACATGTCAATGACACCGTAAAAAAAAGTTTAATTCCACATTTCATGTTGGTTTTATGATAGTATTAATGAAAATATATTAAAATTTCCCTTTTTTTGCAACAGTTTTATGATAACTAACGTGAAAAACTAGCTTTTAATGTCGGTTTTTTTTCAGGAATCAATGTTAAAAGTAATGTTTCACATTTTTTTCTTCAAAAAACTAACATTAATAATATTTAATGACTTTTAGTTTAATTAATATTCTTTTATTTTAATTGTCTTGGAGATCAAACATATTTTCAGATCAAAAGTTATGGCTGTTAGAAGTTGGACTTCAATAAGACTTCGTTTAGAGATGATTAACTTCCAATGTCCATAAATTTTGATTTTTAAGTCAATTTTAGCACCATTGAAACTAAAATAGAATCTTTAAAGATAAAATAAAAATATTTTCACATTATCAATATCATTTTTTTGTAAAAACAAAATTAAAACATACTTTTAACATCAGTTCCTAAAAAAACTGCTGTTTAAAAGTCTAATACGAGAAATTTTAACATCAGTTTTTAAAAAAATGATGTTAAATGTCACTTTTCATTTCAGTTTTTAAAATAAAAAAATTAATAATGTTGGAAAAGTTTTATTTTATTTCTCTATCATTTATGTGAGTGGTCATGGAGATAAAATATACTCACAGATCAAAAGTTATGGATGTCAAAATTTGATCATCTCTAAATGAAATCTTAGAGAAGTACAACTTCTGACGACCATAACTTTTGATCCGTAAATATGTTTGAGCTCCAAGACACATAAAATCAAAGCTTAAGAAATTAAATAAAAGTTTTTATGAATTAATAATATCATTTATTTTGAAAAAATGACATGAAAATGACTTTTAACATCTGTTTGTAAAAAATGACATGAAAAGCTAGTTTTCACGTCAATTATTATAAAACCGACATGAAAAAAAGATATTTTTAATATAGTTTCTTGACAGTTATTAAATAAATGACATAAAAATACTTCCATGAAGACTTTTAATGTTGTTTTATCTGGAACCAATGTTAAAAGTGTTCTTTTAATGTCAGTTACTAAATAATAAATGTAAAAAGTCCTCATTGAATACTTTTAATGTCGGTCTTGAAGAATCTACGTTAAAATGGAGACATTTTTTTATAATAGTGTAATTACGTATGAATTTTATAAGTTGTTATCCTATTATCATACCTTTATTATTATCTTATTCTCAGTTATGATCATTGATTTATATCTTCTATGTTTACCCTTTTTGAGCATTTAACCTCACCCTATCTCATTTTTTCATTTCACCAAGTTATGGAGATAGATTTTATGTAGGGTATGTCTAATAAGTTTTATATGTGAGAAATTTTTTTTATAAGATGTTGAAGATATTATATGAAATAACATGATTGTGTATTTGTTCTCCAAATACACTAAACATTTATGATTTCTCAGTAGTGTATTTTTATTAGATATATTGAATATTCAACTAAAGTGATGTAATATTTATGTATGAAATTATTGGTGCCCATAAGTTATTCAATTCAAGACTAGAAAAAAAACACATGAACCTGGGGTTAATAAGGACCAACTTATATACGATGATTGGAGAAAAATAATGATTAAATTAGACCTGTTAATGCACTCCTAGGAAGAGATAATTGAACAAGTTTCACCCATAAAAGACTTAATTGAAGATGTCAATATAATGTATGAATTGGATCTAAAATTAGTTGAAAATAAGGAACAAAGAGAATAAATTGATAAACAAGAGATCGTTTTAATTATTGGATTTAATGGAGGTAAGATTAGCTTGGGAGTATTTATCATGACCTTGGACAAGATAGACTTTTTGTTTGAGGACCTCATAAAGGATGATCTAGATTAGAGTAAACCGTCTATTGAATAGATTTTATACAGGGTGAATGTTTCAAATATTTAAAAATTATTCTATAATGTTCTAGTGATTTCATATCTAACCTAATAAACTTATGCTGATTGAATGTTCTTTTTATGGTTCATACTAAACTCATTAAAGTTTTCTTCTAATAAAATAAAATAATTAATTAAAAGGTTCATGGTTATAAAAATAATGTTCCAAATAACACATTGAAAACTACATATAAAATTTACAAAATCATGGTTTCCCTAAACATGCTAATAAATTATACTCTCCTTAAAATGGATGATTTATTTTTAGTTTTTCCCTTAACCCTACCAAGTTTGACTTATCAAATTAAATGAACTATAAGAAGGTCTAATTAATTATATAATTATTTTTTTATGGAAAGGAATATATTTAAAATAGATTTTTAAAATTTAATTAAAACCCCAAAATATTAAAAATATTAAGCTATACGTTTACTCTTAATGATGAATTCCCATACTCTTTTACTCCTAGACTTTCTTACAAATGTTCTAAGTAGTAATAGTAACATACCCATCTTCTCCTCTTTAACTATTTAAATAGAAAAACTTAATTTTTATGCATATATTTTTGTACCAATATCAAACCTAAGGTAATTATCTAGAGATAAAACATTCCTCATTTCTTCCCTATTTATATTTTATTCAAAATATAACCATAAAATATTTATCAAGATTTAGAATTATGAATTTGATTAGTATTTTTATATTTTATGATTTTTGATTACCTGAACATCAGAGAGTTTTAGACCCTTCATAGTGGAAAAATTATAAGTGATAAAATGAGGTAGGGGATGTTGAATTCTTAACATTTTTTAAAGATATTTAATTTTCCATGTCACTACCATTGTGGTTTAAATTTATATAAACATAAAAAAATTATTAATATTTTATCATGAATTCTTAGGGTGGTTTGAAATTAGTGTCAACCTAAAGTAAATTATTTTGGCTTTGTTATATCATTTTATTTAATATGTAGCTAGTAAAAGAGTTTTTATTGTAAAAGGAATGTCTAATAAATTATCAATGGACTCTAATATTATTTAATTAAATTTGTTGAACACTCTCAAGATATTATAAGAGTATTGGATATCCATTAAAATAAAAAAATAGATATTTTATTTTTTATTTCATAATTTTATAGACCATAAATTAAAAATTTATATAAATAAAATATTTATTTGGTCTTTGTTTTTATTAAAAGTATATTCCTTCACAAAGGTAAAAAATTTTATTTTCTTTTAGGTTTCATGGGATTTTCCAATTCTTGGAAACCTCATACTAAATTTTTGATAAAAACTAAATGTATGAGGAGGTTTATGTATAAAAGGATCCCCTATAATGGTTATATATACATCCTCAATATTTTTCACTATTTTTGGTAATTTATAGAATGCATTTGAGACTTTATGGTCACATGAATCAAGAATTGAGATATTCCCTAGGTTAAGGCATTAATTCTCCCCTTGAATTTATTTTTTATAACTAGAAGCCAACATTTGAAAAAAAAATTAATAATCCCAACCTTTTTTACCAACCATTTAGTTCCTATAATGTTAAAAAAGGATTTAAATTATGGGTTAACAATGAGTTAATTGAGAAACATTTTCTTCTATTTATCAGTTGATATCATTTAATATAATCATGCTTGACCATTAGCCTACTTTAAATCAAGATACAACAAAAAAATCTAATATATCATCCACCGCACATCCTAATCCTATCTCTTTAATTACAAATATGACTTTCTACATAAATCATATACTTCTAAATTACCTCAATTGATTCATAAGAAAATAGTAGTGTTGAATATGTAGAAACTCCATCCATTAACTTTATCATTGGTTTAGATAAGTCTTCAAAAATGTTTATTAAAACAACTTTTCATTTATGAAGACGTAAAATCAGTATTTAATTAGGTAATGCCTTCATGAATTAAAAATAAATACTAACATATACATCACTTAATCATAGGTGACATAATTATGATCATTGAAAACAACTATCACAGTCCATATGTGATGATCACATTTTTATTCATTAGCATGTACAAAATTCCAAATAACATGGCATTAGATTACAGATCATATAGTAGGACATGAAAATATAAAAATTATATGTTTTTCATATTTTTTTTTGGGGATTACAAAGTATACCAATATAAATTTATCCATAAAATAACACGTACAATTTTTATTAAAGTTGTAAAAGGAGTTATAATCTATAATAATCCATAAAAGAACCTCCTATAATACCATACTAACCCCAAAATATCCATTACCTCTAATAAATTTTTGGGCATCCTATAAAAAACCACCATATCTTTATTTTTTGGGTTATGTGGAACACCATTAGAAAAGAATTAATATTATAATAAATATTTTAAATAAATAATCCATAGGTTTATATCTTTACATATAAAAAGTTCTCCCTTAACATATATAAAATAATTCTTATGTCATTAACAGAATATTTCTATTTCTTTATATACACAAATATATTATTAATGAATACTACCAAAAATTTATTAAGTTAAAATTTTAGTATCTAGTTTATCAATACATTTATCATGGATAGAATATTAATCCACAAAAATTTTATAACCATTAACTAATGTTGTCTATATTAGTATCATCTTTTCAAAACATTCTATAAAAAATCCTTAATAAAAGATAGTTTAAACTTAATAACCAATGTAATTATTAAATTACTTTTCTTACTTATTGTAAAAAACTTATGAGAATAATTAAAAGTAGTTGAGAATGTGTTTTATTATAATTTGAGGTTATTGAAGATTTCTTAAGATTGTTATAAAATTAAGAATATAAAAAACTTGAATAATGTGTTGTGAATAAAGTTGGAAATGAAAATGTATTTTTATATACAAGGGGTAAAATTTTCATGCATAAGAGTAAATTTTTATTTCTAAATTATTTTTATCATCTTAGAGATGATACATAAGATATTTAATGGAAACTTGGAAAATTATCTAAATACATAAGAATATCCCGAGTTTTCTATGTGGTATGTAAGAATAAATTAGAGTACACATAAGAGTAGTGGCACATAAGATTTACTTAGAAGTTACAGTTTATGTATAAGATTAAAATTTTGGATATATAAGAGTAACCCATGGTTCCAATTGATACATAGTATTTTATAGGAGGCCATATAATATTTTTCTGGTTTTTTCATAAGATATGTAATATTAAAAGTGGCGATGTTAAACTATTATTCAGGGATTTAATATCACATACTTAACTGTTAATCCATTATTTAATATAAATATTTTAGTGCTAATATTTGAATAATATTTCACTTTAAAGAGATTATTTACACTAAAATTATATTTGTGTAAGTTCTAATGCTGACGTAGAATAAAGTTATTGTTTTTATGGAAGTTTGAATAAAAAAAGAAACCAAAATATATGCCATAATTAAATTATAAGATCTTTAATTTTTATAAAAAGAGGTTTGAATAAGAAGATATGTTTCTATATCTTATAGTATTGTTTATTCATAATTATTGAAGAATATTTGATCATAAGAAAACGTAGGAGTTAGTTTGAGGATCACAATATCAAATTTCAAGATAGTTTCCATATTTGAATCATGGAAAACATCAATGCGATATTGGTTGGAGATTTAAATAGAAGAATATTTAATAGAAAAAATATAAGATAAATAATGATAATTATGTAAAATTATTACGTTGAGAGTAATACTAAAGATCTGCTCTTATTCCTAAAATTTACGGACATTGAGGTTCTTAAAGAGGAGAAAGCCTAATTTTATTTTTATGATTCTAAAAACTTTAATAGAAGAACTTTTATAAGAATATAAGGGTTTTAATGGGATCATTTTGTCTTTTTTTGAATACTATATTGTTAATTGGAGGGATCTAGTATACAAAAAATTTGGGTGACGTAAGTGTTGGGAAACACTCTTAGGTTATGGATGATACCTTCCCTCCTATAGCCACTTTATGATATCTGTGATATATTTATGTCTCAAACCTAACCCAAAAAATTCAAGGATGTATTTAAGCACATTATAGGTGAACCTTGTAAAAATACTATGTGCCATGTGTTCCTTTTATTTTCTACTAAATATGGGTGAGGGTGATATTTAAAGAATAAGTGGATCATGAATATAACCAATTATAATGGTTGATTTCACAAAGGAAAATTATAAAAAGGGAAAAAAGTGATTTAACCCTCTCTTCTTAGTGTTACACTATCAATCACTTGATAAATAAAAGTGGTATCAGATAAATATAGTTTCCCACTAAAAGATCATATCTTGGATAAATAGTCAATAAAAAATCTTAATTTAGTTAGCAATAAAGGTATGCTAATTTTTTATAGAAAAACTTATCATGAATGGAAGAATAGGATGATTACCTATCATAATATTTCCCCGCTGGTACCCCTCTTAGACAGAAAATGAAGACAAATGTGTCCTTTAATCCCATATCCAATAGCCCAAAAGTTGGTGACTAGAACTGAAGGTATAAACACTACTGAAAATCCGGCCTTTAGCGGCCGCTCAGTGACCGCCATTGGCGGTCGCTGTTGCCTCGTCACTAGAGGCTTTCAGCGACCGCCAATGGCGGTCGCTATAGACGGCCGACAGATCGGCCTTCAGCGACTGCCAAGCGGTCGCTGCAGCCCCTCTGCCAGGCACCCTATAGCGACCGCCTATGGCGGTCAGTAGTTCTAAAAAAAAAAATTTAAATTTTTTTTATTGAATTGAATATATAAATATAAATATATATATATATATATATATACAAATATTCATATATATACTATTAAATACAATATTTTAAATATATATATATATATAATATATTTTAAATGTTTTAATATATATATAATATATATATAATATCAAATCATTGTGCTATAATAATTTAAAAACTTCGATTCAAGAAATAATCTCATTTCAGGTCTTTCGGAGCACGTTTGCTCCGAATGGGACCGCCGCACGCCGTTTTGGTGTTTTATGGCGCCAGAAACGCGTTTCCGGCCGCCGCGGTCAAACGGCACCTCCGAATGTGGTTCCGTCTGGCCGACCATTTCACAATTCACACCCCGGATGTTGTCGTACGGTTTCGTGGCATTCAGAGGTCGTTCGGGTGGTTTTGACCCCCCAACGCGCCATTTCAGCGCGCGCCGCGCTATTGAAAAGGACACAATCGGACGTGTCGCGCGCACCGCACGTCCGATGGACGTGAGGCATCATCCTGCATCTCAGGAATAATATTTCTATCGTTCCCGTGCGGTTTCAGGTCGTTCGGAGCACGTTTGCTCCGAATTGGACCGCCGCACGCCGTTTTGGTGTTTTAGGGCGCCGGAAACGCGTTTACGGCCGCCGAGGTCAAACGGAACCTCCGAATGAGGTGCCGTCTAGCCGACCATTTCACAATTCACGCCCCGGATGTTGTCGTACGGTTTCGTGGCATTCGGAGGTCGTTCGGATGGTTTTGACCCCCCAACGCGCCATTTTAGCGCGCGCCGCGCTGCTGAAAAGGACACAATCGGACGTGCCACGCGCACCGCACGTCCGCTGGATGTGCTGCCTCCTCCTGCATCTCAGGAATAATATTTCTATCGTTCACGTGCGGTTTCAGGTCTTTCGGAGCACGTTTTCTCCGAATGGGACCGCCGCACACCGTTTTGGTGTTTAATGGCGCCCGAAATGCGTTTCCGGCCGCCGCGGTCACACGGCACCTCCGAATGAGGTGCCCTCTGGCCGAACATTTCAAAATTCACGCCCCAGATGTTGTCGTACGGTTTCGTAGCATTCGGAGGTCGTTCGGGTGGTTTTGACCCCCCAACGCGCCATTTCAGCGCGCGCCGCGCTGTTGAAAAGGACAAAATTGGACGTGCCGTGCGCACCGCAGGTCCGATGGACGTGCGGCCTCCTCCTGCATCTCAGGAATAATATTTCTATCGTTCCTGTGCGGTTTCAGGTCGTTCGGAGCACGTTTGCTCCGAATTGGACCGCCGCACTCCGTTTTGGTGTTTTGTGGCGCCAAAAACGCGTTTCCGGCCACCGCGGTCACACGGCACCTCCGAATGAGGTGCCGTCTGGCCGACCATTTCACAATTCACGCCCCGGATATTGTCGTACGGTTTCGTGGCCTTCGGAGGTTGTTCGGGTGGTTTTGACCCCCCAACGCGCCATTTCAGCGCGCGTCGCGCTGCTGAAAAGGACACAATCGGACGTGCCAAACGCACCGCACGTCCAATGTACGTGCGGCCTCCTCCTGCATCTCAAAAATAATATTTCTATCGTTTCCGTGTTGTTTCAGGTCGTTCAGAGCATGTTTGCTCCGAATTGGACCGTCGCACGCCGTTTTGGTGTTTAATGGCGCCGGAAACACGTTTCCGGCCGCCGCGGTCGCACGGCACCTCCGAATGAGGTGCCGTCTGGCCGACCATTTCACAATTCACGCCCCGGATGTTGTCGTACGGTTTCGTGGAATTCGGAGGTCGTTCGGGTGGTTTTGACCCCCCAACGCGCCATTTCAGCGCGCGCCGCGCTGCTGAAAAGGACACAATCGGACGTGTCGCGCGCACCGCAAGTCCGATGGACGTGCGGCCTCCTCCTGCATCTCAGGAATAATATTTCTATCGTTCCCATGCGGTTTCAGGTCATTCGGAGCACGTTTTCTCCGAATTGGACCGCCGCACGCCGTTTTGGTGTTTTATTGCGCCGGAAACGCGTTTCGGGCCGCTGCGGTCAAACGGCACCTCCAAATGAGGTGCCTTCTGGCCGAACATTTCACAATTCACGCCCCGGATGTTGTCGTATGGTTTCGTGGCATTCGGAGGTCGTTCGGGTGGTTTTGACCCCCCAACGCGCCATTTCAGCGCGCGTCGCGCTGCTGAAAAGGACACAATCGGACGTGTCGCGCGCACCGCACGCCCGATGGACGTGCGGCCTCCTCCTACATCTCAGGAATAATATTTCTATCGTTCCCATGCAATTTCAGGTCGTTCGGAGCACGTTTGCTCCGAATTGGACCGCCGCACGCCGTTTTGGTGTTTTATGGCGCCGGAAACGCGTTTCCGGCCTCCGCGGTCACACAACACCTCCGAATGAGGTTCCGTCTGGCTGACCATTTTACAATTCACGCCCCAGATGTTTTCGTACGGTTTCGTGGCATTCGGAGGTCGTTCGGGTGGTTTTGACCCCCCAACGCGCCATTTCAGCGCGCGCCGCGCTGCTGAAAAGGACACAATCGGACGTGCCGCGCGCACCGCACGTCCGATTGACGTGAGGCCTCCTCCTGCATCTCAGGAATAATATTTCTATCGTTCCCATGCGGTTTTAGGTCGTTCGGAGCACGTTTGCTCCGAATTGGACCGCCGCACGCCGTTTTGGTGTTTTATGGCGCCGGAAACGCGTTTCCGGCCGCCGCGGTCAAACGGCACCTCCAAATGAGGTTCCGTCTGGCCAACCATTTCACAATTCACGCCCCGGATGTTGTCGTACGGTTTCGTGGCATTCGGAAGTCGTTTGGGTGGTTTTGACCCCCCAACGCGCCATTTCAGCGCGCGCCACGCAGCTGAAAAAGACACAATCGGACGTGCCACGCGCACCGCACATCTGCTGGACGTACTGCCTCCTCCTGCATCTCAGGAATAATATTTCTATCGTTCCCGTGCGGTTTCAGGTTTTTCGGAGCACGTTTGCTCCGAATGGGACCGCCGCACGCCATTTTGGTGTTTAATGGCGCCCAAAATGCGTTTCCGGCCGCCGCGGTCACACGGCACCTCCGAATAAGGTGCCGTCTGGCCGACCATTTCAAAATTCACGCCCCGGATGTTGTCGTACGGTTTCTTGGCATTCGGAGGTCGTTCGGGTTGTTTTGACCCCCCAACGCGCAATTTCATCGTGCGCCGCGCTGCTGAAAAGGACACAATCGGACGTGCCGCGCGCACCGCACGTCCGATGGACGTGCGGCCTCCTTCTGCATCTCAGAAATAATATTTCTATCGTTTCCGTGCGGTTTCAGGTCGTTCGAAACACGTTTTCTCCGAATTGAACCGCCACACGCCGTTTTGGTGTTTTATGGCTCCGGAAACGCGTTTCCGGCCGCCGCGGTCACACGGCACCTCCGAATGAGGTTCCGTCTAGCCGACCATTTCACAATTCACGCCCCGGATATTGTCGTACGGTTTCTTGGCATTCGGAGGTCGTTCGGGTGGTTTTGACCCCCCAACGCGCCATTTCAGCGCGCGCCGCGCTGCTGAAAAGGACACAATCGGACGTGCCAAGCGCACTGCATGTCCAATGGACGTGCGGCCTCCTCCTGCATCTCAGAAATAATATTTCTATCGTTTCCGTGTGGTTTCAGGTCGTTCGGAGCACGTTTGCTCCGAATTGGACCGCCGCACGCCGTTTTGGTGTTTAATGGCGCCGGAAACGCGTTTCCGGCCACCGTAGTCGCACGACACCTCCGAATGAGGTGCCGTCTAGCCGCCCATTTCACAATTCACGCCCCGGATGTTGTCGTACGGTTTCGTGGCATTCGGAGGTCGTTCGGGTGGTTTTGACCCCCCAACGCGCCATTTCAGCGCGCGCCGCGCTGCTGAAAAGGACACAATCGGACGTGCCGCGCGCACCGCACGTCCAATGGACGTGTGGCCTCCTCCTGCATCTCAGGAATAATATTTATATCATTCCAGTGTGGTTTCAGGTCGTTCGGAGCACGTTTGCTCCGAATGGGACCGCCGCACGCCGTTTTGGTGTTTAATGGCGCCCGAAACGCGTTTCCGGCCGCCGCGGTCACACGACACCTCCGAATGAGGTTCCGTCTGGCCGACCATTTCAAAATTCATGCCTCGGATGTTGTCGTATGGTTTCGTGGCATTCGGAGGTCGTTCGGGTGGTTTTGAGCCCCCAACGCGCAATTTCAGCGCGCGCCGCGCTGCTGAAAAGGAAACAATCGGACGTGCCACGCGCACCGCACGTCCACTGGACGTGCTGCCTCCTCCTGCATCTCAGGAATAATATTTCTATCATTCCCGTGCGGTTTCAGGTCTTTCGGAGCACGTTTGCTCCGAATGGGACCGCCGCACGCCGTTTTGGTGTTTAATGGCGCCGGAAACGCGTTTCCGGCCGCCGCGGTCACACGGCACTCCGAATGAGGTGCCGTCTGGCCGACCATTTCACAATTCACGCCCCAGATGTTGTCGTACGGTTTCGTGGCATTCGGAGGTCGTTCGGATGGTTTTGACCCCCCAACGCGCCATTTCAGCGCGCGCCGCGCTGTTGAAAAGGACACAATCGACGTGCGGGGGTGCGGGGGGCTGTACGGGGGTGGAGGGGGGCTGTACGGGGGTGCGGGGGGCTGTATGGGGGTGGCGGGGGTCAGTACGGGGGTGCGGGGGGGTGTACGGGGGTGCTGGGGGGGCAGTACGGGGGTGCGGGGGGCTGTACGGGGGTGCGGGGGGCTGTACGGGGGTGGCAGGGGGCAGCACGGGGGTGCGAGGGGCAGTACGGGGGTGCGGGGGGTTGTACAGGGGTGCGGGGGGGGGGGATGTACGGGGGTGCAGGGGGGGGGTGGCTGTACGGGGGTGCAGGGGGCTGTACGGGGGTGGCGGGGGGCAGTACGGGGTTGCGGGGGGCTGTACGGGGGTGAGGGGGGTGTACGGGGGTGCAGGGGGGGGGGGGGGGCTGTACGGGGGTGCGGGGGGGGGGGGGGGGGGCTGTACGGGGGTGCGGGGGGGGGGGGGGTGGCTGTACGGGGGGTGCAGGGGGCTGTACGGGGGTGGTGGGGGGCAGTACGGGGTTGCGGGGGGCTGTACGGGGGTGAGGGGGGTGTACGGGGGTGCGGGGGGGGGGGGGGGGGCTGTACGGGGGTGCGGGGGGCTGTACGGGGGTGCGGGGGGCTGTACGGGGTGCGGGGGCCTGTACGGGGGTGCGGGGGGTTGTACGGGGGTGCGGGGGGCTGTACGGGGGTGCGGGGGGGGGGGGGGGGGCTGTACGGGGGTGCGGGGGCTCTCCGGGGGTGCGGGGGGGCTGTACGGGGGGTGCCGGGGGGGCTGTACGGGGGTGCGGGGGGCTCTCCGGGGGTGCAAAGGTCATCCCATTGATTACAAAAGTGAAAAATAAAAGTGATAACATCTAATTAATACATATTTCTTTTATCGATACCATACAGAAATTTATAAAAATATATTGGATAATACATAATCTATAATATCAGATTTATTGATCTGTTGGAATTAGTTTGACTTTTTCGAATGTAGAATCATTCAAGATTATCTGATCAAAAACTCAATATGTGTATAAAATATTTAAAAGACCACCATGGATGGTAATAATGCATTACTTAAATGAATAAATACAGTACATCAATGTCAACCCTACCAGTAAAAACAAAAAACATATCTCGTGAATATATGGTGCGTCACGCGTTGTCATCACTGCTACCTCCTTCTGGTGGGCCAGGTGCCTACAACAAATAAACATTATAAATATTTTAATAACAAAAATAATTTAAATTAAATAAATAAATATTGTATATACCTGCGTCGTATGATCCCCTGTACCATCAGCTCGACGCACATATTCCCACAGTGCTCTAACCTCAGCTGTCAATTGCGCATTTGTCTCCTCGGAAGCGCGCAGCCGTGCCTCAAAATCTGACATCTGCTGTGTGATATGAGAAACAGCAGGACCGAAAACCGCAGCGCGTGACACTACAGAACGAGGAATCCCTGCTTCATAGGTCAAACTATAGCCATGCCCGTCTCGACCAATAATGCGATGAAAGATCTCATCTCGTCGCATGGGAAGTTGTCGCTGGTCCTCTTGCAGATGTTCTAACTCAGCTTCAAATTGAGCCTGTGAAATATTTAAATATACATAAATACATATATGTTAATATATAGATTTATGTAATTATTGGTAAGTACAGACACTTACTATCAATGCTGCAACCTCTGGATCATTGCGATCACGAGTCCTTATCCACACCGACATTTTATCAGTTGCTGCACCTTGCCCTCGCAACTGTATATTAAAAGAATATAAACACAAAACCATATTAATTAATAAATTAAAAAATGAATAATATATACCTCATGTCGGATCTGAGACACGTGACGAGTCCCGAGCCTGTGAGCTGGTCCCTGCAACGCTCGATTCTTCGAATGGCGTGTTGACACCTCCTACATTCAATTCATTCAAATTTCAACAAATCACATATTCTTGAAAATATATATACAGAAAAATAATTAATATACAAACCGCAACACCCTCAGTAGACCAATATGCAACCAAGTCACGCCACTGAGCCGGGAGGACACCTCTCGGGACTTTTTCCAAAATGTCAAGGGCACCCACATTTGGTACCCAGTGGTCCCTCTTCACTTTGCCTTTATAATCTTTCCACATCTTACGGCATTTTCTCATACACACGGGCCGAAACTCTTCAGGGCATACTTTCAAATTTTTCTATAAAGAAAATAATCAAACATATTAGTATTCTTTATAAATAGAAAATAAAGTAAAATTATTTTCTTACCTGAACCTCCCTCCATAGACGATATAATGTGTCCTGAGGGATAGAAGCCCAATCACACGTGGTCAATGGAAATCGATGTGGGACACGTATGATATGACCCAGCTGACGAATAAATGCCGGGGCATTCGGTCCCACGGGATGAAATACCTCATCAAATGAAACATCTATCGTCGTGTCGGAATTCCATGATAATATGCCACGGCCAGGGCCTCTCCTGCGAGAGGAAGAAGCAGCCGAGTCTGATCCTGTTGAAAACAATTTTATATATAAATTGACAAATGTTATATATATATATATATATATCAATTACATAAAAAATATAGACAATGAAATTCAAACATACCTCGACCCTGAGACGTAGATGCCTCAGATGGATGATGTGGATCTTCTACCTCTTCCCCTGACATGTCTGCAGTCATAGAAAATATCAGTAATGAGTCCAAAGTGTTTAAAAGATAAATTGGATTGTTCTTAATAAATCAAACTTGTACAACTGTTAATCAAAGAAAAAATGGATTGAATAATTAGTTGTGAATGGATTTTAAAAAATCATAAAGTTAATCAACCTAAATATTTATGACTGAATTAACTTACAAAAGTGAGGATTAAAACTTATAAGGATTTATAAAATGATTAGATAATTTATGATATCCTAGGACATTCTACTGAATAGCGGGAAAAAAATTATACCTTTCATTAAGCATGCAAATCGACCGTTTCTCCTTCAACAGCCACTCTGACCCAATAAATATCTTCTTCATGTTGAACTACGGTATGTTGATCAAGTTGTTGGTAAACAAACAGAACAGTCTCGGGTTCATCTTCTTCAAATAAAAACACTCCTCGCCGAGACATTTTGACAACAACTTGCCAACTTGGATCCGAAGGCAAAGTAACGAAGAATACTTGTTCCGCTTGTGATGTCAAAATGAAAGGTTCATTCTCAACTCGTTCATTATTTCTGTATAACATATAGTTAAAATTCACCAATGAAAACTGATATTGATCAACTTTACATCCACGCACTGGATCAACCCAATTACACTTTAACAATATGTACTTCAAACCGTGTGTGTATACAACTTCAATGATGTCTATCAATTGACCATAGTAATAACCAGAATCGACAAAGGGACTACCGATGCCACTGTTTTGTGTTGCTCATTTGTCGTCAACATCTTTAATGCGAAATCGAAAACCATTAGCATCAATAGCTTTATAACGATGAGCCATTATAGATGGACCCTCAGCCAGTTGGATAAATACTTCAGGTAGCGTGGGGTCCCCTAACTCCCTCAGCTTACGAACCTACATAATTTATAAAAATCAATACTGATATATGCATAAAGAATTAGTTTAATACTTCACTCATAATGAAAATCAATTTATACATACATAATCCTTGAACCAATCTTGAAATGACGCATAATGAGATTGTTGAATTTGAAACTCAGTCGCACGATGCATCTCTTCTTTTATCTCATTAATGTGTTTCCTGCAAATGATTACGTGATGTTTAAAAGATCAACTTATGCAAACAAAACATGTAAAAGTTATACAAGCACATTGATAAGATACTTACTGCATTAATGGTGCAACTGATGGAGTATTGAACAAGATATGTCGACGTGCTTGTATCCACTCGATGTTGTCCATATCAAATGTGGTTCCTTCTCCAATTGGACCATCATGAATCCGAGAGGGCTTATCTAATTTTGTTTCAACATCCGTAAGATATTCTGCACAAAAGGTAGTACACTCATCCATCAAATAACCATTGGCTATTGATGCCTCTGGACGAGCTCTGTTGCGTACAAATATTTTCAATGTACTCAAATACCGTTCAATAGGATACATCCACCTGAATTGCACTGGACCAGCAGCCATTACTTCATCAGTTAGGTGCACTTTCAAGTGGACCATAACATCGAAAAATGAGGGGGGGAATAGTTTCTCAAAGTGACAAAGCGTAAGTACAATTCGGTCCTGCAAACTTTTTAAATCACTCATTCGTTGATTTCTTAAACAAAGCTGTCTAAAAAAATTACTCATCTCAATCAAGGGCTGAACAACATTGGGGGATAAACAATCACAAATTGCGATTGGAATAAACTGCTGAAGTAATATGTGATTGTCATGACTTTTCAACCCTTGCAATGTCTTGCTCGTCAGATTCACACACTTTGAAATATTAGAAGAGTAACCATCAGGCACCTTGACCATATTCAAAATGGAAAGAAATGTCTCTTTCTCCTCTGTAGTCATCGAATACTGTGCAGCAGGCATATATGCCTTGTTTCCCTCAGCTAACTGTAAATGCAACTGTTTCCTTAAACCCATTTCTTCCAAATCACGGCGTGCATTAACATGGTCCTTTGACTTTCCACTGACACCTAAAATGGTCCACAATATGTTATCACAAACATTTTTTTCAATGTGCATGACATCCAAATTATGCCTCAACGTGTTAGTTTTCCAATACAGAAGACTATAAAAAATACTTTTCTTTTTCCAATTGTGACTGCGCTGCCTACCCGTAGCACAAATATTACGTACTGGAGGAGCCACCAAATCCTGAATTTCATATACCATGCGGATGTTTTCTTCCTCAATCTGCGATAACATTTCGACTCCTGTCATGATCTTTGGTGCTGGGCTGAACTCTCTAGAACCATCAAATGCCACTCTGTCCTTTCTGAACCTGTGCTGGGGAGGGAGAAAACGCCTGTGACCCATGTATGCCCATTTTTTGGAATGTTTAATCCATACAGATTTTTTACTTTTATTGCAACAAGGGCAAGCAAATTCCCCTTTCGTACTCCATCCTGATAAATTTGCATAAGCTGGGAAGTCATTGATTGTCCACAATAAAGCAGCATGCAGTTTGAACATTTCATTCGTTTCGCAGTCATAAGTCATCACACCATCGCCCCAAAATTCATTCAACTCATCAATCAATGGCTGAAGGTAAACATCAATCTTATCCCCCGGACTTTTAGGTCCATCAATAAGAGTGGAAAGTAATATAAATTGTTGCTTCATACAAAGCCACGGAGGAAGATTATATGGAACCAACACCACGGTCCATGTGCTATGAGTTGCACCAACCATAGACTTGAATGGATTGAAACCATCTACTGCCAATACCAATCGGACATTACGAACATCTTTAGCAAAGTCGGGATGTCTCTTATCAAAATCCTTCCATGCATGAGAGTCTGCCGGGTGGGTTAACATGTCACTTTCATTAACTCTTTCTGCATGCCATCTCATTAAATTAGAAACTTTAGATGACATAAAAAATCTTTTCAACCTCAGTTTAAGGGGAAAGTAACGCATTTGCTTTACGACAATCGGTTTCCCCTATATCGCAATCTGACTTTGATGAGTCTTATTTCCCCTGTTCTCTTTCCACCTGGAAGCGCCACAAACCGTACAAATATCCAAATGAGCAGTTTCATTTCTAAACAACATAAAGTTGTTTGCACATGCATCTATAGTCTCATACGTAAAACCTAAGTTCTCTGTCAACTTACGAGCATAGTAATACGACTCAGGAATCTTAGCATCGACAGGAAGAAATTTTTTCAATAAAACCAAAAGCATGTCGAATGATGTGTCTGACCAATTATTCAAAGTCTTCAAATGCAACAAATCCACGATAAACGACAGTTTATTGTAAGAAGTACATCCGGGATATAATTCTGTTTTCGCATCATCAAGTACTTCATAAAACCTCCTCGAATCACGATCTGCACCAGAGCGAATATTTATCTCACCGGTCTCAAGATTCTGGATGTCAATGCCTTCAGGATCAAACCCACGTACCATTTCAGTAAGCATTTCATGCATTGGATCAGTCATCCTTGCATCAACATCCATCTGAGCTGCATCTGTATTTTGACAACGAACATATTCTTCTCCATGACGAGTCCAACTCTTATAATTTTTCAGAAATCCATTAAAGAAAAGGTGCTCCCTCATAGTATCTCGTGTGAATTGATATCTGTTAGCACATTTTCTACATGGACAACTAATATAGTCACTTTCAAATCCTCTCGTGAAGTCAATAAACTGCATAATTCCATTGAAATATTCTCTAGACGTTCGATTTGGAAGATCAATCCAACTCTTATCCATAATAATATCTGTATAAAAAACATTTACACAATACTTATTACATTTACATTTTTCAAATCAACTATTATAAAAATAAATATTAACCATTTGTTTATGAACCATTGATAAAATAATAATGTAACTGAAAGCTCATGTTACCTGATTGAGCTACAAACCTGAAAGGGAGGGGAGCCGAAGGCGGTGCTGCGAGGGAGAGGAGGCAGCGAAGGGGAGCCGGAGCCAAAGGCGGTGCGGCAAGGGAGGGGACGGGCGGCGGCGGCGGCAGGGAGCTGGAGGAGAGGAGGCGGTGAGGGGACGGGGGACGGGCAGCGAGGGGGGGGGGGGTGTCCGGGGTCGGGGGGGGGGGGGGGGGGGGGGGGGGGGCTGTCCGAGGTGCGGGGAGGGGTTTCCGGGGTGTCGGGGGCCTGTCAGGGGTGCGGGCAGGGGTGTTCGGGGTGCGGGGGTGTCCGGGGTGCGGGGGGGGGGGGGGGGGGGGGCTGTCTGGGGTGCAGGGGGGCTGTCGGGGGTGCGGGGTGGGGTGTCCGGGGTGCGGGGGGCCTGTCCAGGGTGCGGGGGGGGGGGGGGGGCTGTACGGGTTCAGAGGGGGGGTTTCCGAGTGCGGGGGGGGGGGGGGGACTGTCCGGGTTCAGAGGGGGGTGTCCGAGTGCAGGGGGGGCTGTCCGGGGTGCGGGGAGGCGTCCGGGGTGCGGGGGGTGGTCCGGAGTGCGCGGGGGGTGGGGGGGGGGGGTGGGGGGAGGGGCTGTCCGGGGTGCAGGGAGGCGTCCGGGGGGCGGGGGGCGGTCCGGAGTGCGCGAGGGGGGGGGGGGGTGTTCGGGGTGCGGGGAGGCGTCCGGGGTGCGGGGGGCGGTCCGGAGTGTGCGGCGGGGGCTGTCCGGGGTGCGGGTGCCGTCCGGGGTGGGGGGGGGGAGGCCGAGAGGCCGGAGGGGGGCAGCCGGAGGCCGGAGGGCGGCGGACGGAGGCCGGAGGGCAGCGGCCGGAGGCCCGAGGGCGGCGGCCGGAGGCCCGAGGGCGGAGGGCGGCGGCCGGAGGGCAGGCGGCGAGGGAGGGCGGGCGGCGGGGGAGGGCGGGCGGCGGGGGAGGCCGGGCGGCGGGGGAGGCCGGGCGGCGGGGGAGGCCGGGCGGCGGGGGAGGCCGGGCGACGGGGGAGGGTGGGCGGCGGGGGAGGCCGGGCGGCGGGGGAGGCCGGGCGGCGGGGGAGGGGAAGGCGGCGAGGGAGAGCGGTGAGGGAGGGAGGGGGTTAGGGAGGCGATCGGGAGATCGGGGTCGAGGGGGCGCGGGGGGGGGGGGGGGGGGGCGCAGAAGCCCCCCATTTTTTTATGTAGGTTAGCGACCGCCATTGGCCGTCGCTATTGGTTAGCTATAGCGACCGCCAATGGCGGTCGCCCGAGTCTGGGGGGCTTCAATGCCCCCTTTTCTAGTAGTGAAAACATGCACATGTGGGGGAAATTACCCTAAAAATTCACAGGAAAAGATAATGTATGAACTAATAAAATATATCATAATAAATAAACCAATTAAAATACATGTAATGTCTTATAATTCTAGAAAAATGGGAATTAATGTGAGTAAAACCTATGGGAATGACCATGGTCACCAATAATGCTCAAACTACCTCCATGAGATTTTAAGGCACAAATAGATCAAAAATTCTCACCCATGAACCATATATTTATATATATATATAGGGGTGAGAATACAAGTTTAATTAGTATGATCCTCCCTAAATACTACCATGAAAAAATATAAGAATCATTCTAAATACCTAATAAATAAATGGTAAAATAAACTCATTACCTTAATCAAGTCATCTATATTCGCATCCTCACCTATTATTTCTCACTAAATAATGAACGAAAGTTGGTAACATAATATCAGAGTCATATATAGAATAAATGTACCCAACTACCACTTTCTCACTAAACTAGTCACCCTAAAACCCATCATCTCATGACCTGGTGCTCCCATCCTATCTATAATTCATAATTCACAACCATGCTAACAAATCATAGGTATAACCACATAATCATATCCACATCACCATCACACCCATGGAAATCATATAACAATACTAATATCTATCCCTGACTATGAAAATACTTACTATACCTTAATCCATTAAAAACCACGCATAAGTACACATGTAATAACCATATTCGATTACAATCTATATATATACACTATAAATATAAGACATCACAACCTGTATATACATGTTTTCCATAACCTTGACCCATTATTTATCTCATGAGTATATATCCTACAACCATATTCTATCGTAGTTCGGACATGCCCACATAAATACTATATATGGAAGAGAGAGAGAGAGAGATGTAGGGGGGAGTAGTCATCCATCGATATCCTTGATAATTTAGATATTAGTTAAAAATCTAAAATTCAAGTCTAAATATGGTGTTGGTCATATTATTTGACTTATGTGGTGAAGCATAATAAATAAAAAATTTAATAAATATATCTTGCACACAAACATTATAAGGGAAAAAATACAATCCAAGATTCTATCTAAAACTAACATCCCACATGAGAACCCAACCACTATAACTAAGTACTAGGAAGCTAATAATTTCCCAAGAACACAAGAATCAAGGTTCAACACAAAAACTAACTATTTATGTCAATCAAATACCAATCATATAATAACATCCCATAATTAATTCTAGATTCATATTCACATTAACCATCGAAATCTAGGTTTATTTTATTCCACATTATAATTTGAGTTTATATACATGATATTTTATTCATTTACCCAATCTATATCTTCCACTTATTAACATATAATATTCCACTACATTCATCAGTAAATCTTCAAAAACCATCCCCCTTAATTAATTCATCAATTATTACCATCCATGATCTTAGGCACCAAGAAACAATTATAACTACTTCAAGGAAAGATATAGCCAAAATAGAATAAGCAATAAATAATAAGTAATATGAATATAGAAACCAAGAAAATAACCCAAATTAAACTAATTGTCCTGACATCACCCACAACACCTTTCTACACCATGCACACTATCCCACCATCAACTGCATCAAAACACTCCCACAATAATATCAACACAGCTTAAACCTCACCATATTAACCAACCATAACACATTTATTTATTTCACATCAAGGTATATATATACTAACATATATAAATAGTGTCTAATCATTATTCTAATAGAAAAATATTAATGATAAATTAAAAATTATTTAATCATTGCATGTAAGTTTATAGAAATCAATGCCTGAATATAATTGACCATTGGTATTAATTCCATGAATCATAATCTTTATTTACTATCATAAAAAATAGCTCATTATAAATATATTTAATAAATAAAATATAATTAATAAATTATAAACTAATATAAGTATTATTCATCCAAATAATACGATCAAGGAAAATCCTTACCATTTTAAGCATTTTTACAGAAGAATGATGAACTCAATGAATTCCTTGTTCATTAACTTATTTTCTATACCATATTTAAGTTGTTTAATCAGTTTTAGGAATGTCAAATATATAATAAATAAAATATTATCATAGAAATTTTCTATCACATTATCTAAAAAATGCCACAAGGCAATATCATAGAGAATAGTTTTAATCTCATGTGAAAAAACACTTCTATACCTTTAATTATTAAACATAAATAACTTTATCCATTATACCAATCTCAACTATGTACTAATTAGATACAAAATCATGATAATACCAAATTTACACATAATTTATTGTAGAATTATCTAATTCCATACCTTGATAAAAATATTTAATGATCACCAAACTGAAATATAATTATGGATGAGGATCACCAACACAAATCCTCATGATTAACCCAAGACTATTAAGACATTGTCCCATCATGAGTCATTTATCAATAATTGATAAAAAACCCATATAAATTGGATGAATAGATACTTCAATGAATTATAAACAATGAATTAAATAACAATGAAGAAGAGAAGAGGTAGAGAGTGATACAATGGACCAAAGGTATTTATTGCATAATGTAAAGGCCCAAAGACCAATCATAGAGTCATAAGTTCATAAAAAATGCTCCCACACCAAGATAGGTTTCAAGGGGATAAAGTGGGAATTGAATGAATTTTAGAGGAACCCTAAATCTATAGATTATAATGGAAAACACCCCATCATGGTATGATCAGGTTTTTTTGTGCTATGATGGGCCTAGATCTAAATATCATGATGTGATCTCCACATTTAGCTTCCCCTTCTCCCAATAGGAAATTATTTTTTCTTTGATTGAAAAAAGAAGGTTCATGGATTTGATAAGGGTGTTATGAAAAAATGTTCAAACCCCTTATAAATCATGGTTCAACTGCTAATATATTTCCTCATCTCAATCAAATCCATAACAAAACCATTCCGTGTCCTATTAACCATGGCATTATGAACACTAATAAAATATAACAAATTAACTGAACCTCTAGGTCTTCATGAAATAATATAAATACCATTTGTTGTGAATAAGAATGTTTTAAAGTATACTATCCAGACTTTTGAAGTCATTTTTCACAAATTTGTTCTTTATTTTGGAGGTTTGTGGGTGAATCAACAACACTTGGTTAAGTTTTCTTATAATAATAATAATTATCACTCACCATTGTTATGGATCATTTCAAAGTGTTTTATGGACAAACTCATAGCTCTCAATTGTGTTAGATTAAGGTTAAAGATTCCCTAATTATTGGAATTGACTTGGTGTAGTACACAAAAGTTAAGGTCTAGGTTATTCACAAGAACATTAAGGAATCTCAAGAAAATTAAGGTAGCTCAAGATAATAAACACAAAATTATAAGGTAAACTATACAATCCAACACTGAATCTATAACTAAAATACAACACGAAAACCTTGTGACCATCACTAAGGAATATAGAGACAATAAATTCATAAACACACAATCTTCAAGGTTCAAAACAATCAGTAATCATTTATTTCAATAAAATAAAAATACTTTAATAATATCCCATAAATAATTTTGGATTAAAATTCACATTAACTATATAAATATAATTTTATTTTGTTCAACATTATAATTTCAGTTCATATTTAAGTTCTTTTAATAATTTAACAAATCCATAACTTCTACTTATTATCATATAATATTCCACTACATTAATCATTACATCTTCAAGAACTGTCCTCCCTTTAATTAATTCATTTGTTATTATCATCCATGATCTCAAGCACCCAGACCCAACTATACATATTTCAAGGAAGGATATTCCAAAAATAGACTAAGTACGTTGTAGAAATAAATAATTATATAAAAACCAAGTAAGGATTCCTACCTAATCCAACCATCCCAAAATCACCCCCAAATCTTTTCCTCACCATCCAAACTATCCAACCATCAATTTCATCAAGTCACTGCCACAAAAATATCAACACATCTCAACCCATGCCATATTAATCAACCATATTGGGTTTTTACATAAATCATAGAAAGAGATTTATATTTTAATATATATAAATATTTTCAAATAATAATTATAGAAATAATAATATCAATGTTCAATAAATAATGCTTCAATAAATACACTCAAGCTTACATATAATTAGGTACAAACATAGTCAACCTCTACTATTAATGTAACAACCCGATATTTTATGATAAGTATTCTTTTTAATTTATTTGATTTCATGTGTTTTATGCTACAAAAAGATTATCTTGTGCTATACGCCACACTGTATTAGCTTGAAGTATACTTAACACTATTCTTAGATTATGTTACACACAATTTCAAGTTCATTTTATAATAGTCATTCTACGCAAAATTGAGTGTATATATACATATATATTAAATGTATAAATAAACTATGGTTGGATTATGTTATACGAAATAATTAAGGGTTCTTTCACAACACGCAACCCTGACTTGGCTTGCATTACATGCAATCGCGACATTTCTCAATAGCGTGTGTTGTATGCAATACCGAGTTTTACTAAACAACCATATATTATTATAATATTATTACGAACTAGCTGTTATGAATAGTATTAACTAAATTTTCAATTTGATAACATTATTATTCATCTTACACATTTTCTAGAACATGGTATAAGAAAAAAATAAAATTTTCAGGTAAAATATGTATTTTTCAAAAAATGCAGTTTTGCCACCTTTTGATGGCGCACCCATTTTAAATATAGTTGTTGACATGTTTATAAGTTAAATTTGATAAAATAAAATTCTTATTTTGAATCAGGATATAAAAATTGACATTGGATAATGTTTTGATATTTTTCTGATAACTTTCATATTTTAATGAATAGTAAAAATACGCTATATTTTAATGAAAAACAACATTTTTCATTCTAATAATTTATATGGTTAAATTATAATATTGAATGTTTTTAAAGTATAAATAGAATATATAATTACCATTTAATATAATGTATATCATTAGCAATGATTTTACATTGAATTCGTAGGTAAAATCAATTCAATCTTTTGTAATGTTTTAAACAAAAACCCGTTTTCATTCGACAACAGGATTAATTTTAATTTAATTTATGAAACTTATATGTATTTAATTTGAAAAAATTGATTCCATATTTGGAATCACTGGGTCCAAATTATGTTAATAGGCTAATTTTTATTTTTGGGAATTATGAATAGTAACTACGGTAAATTTTATTTACCATAGTTAAAGGTAAATCAGGTAATTAAGGGTAAATATAATATTATCAAATTACCCTAAAACATGCCAAAATTCTATTGGATGACTATAAGTATACCCATATCACCTAAGGGTCATATTAGATTCATTTTATGGACTTTTGACCATGAAAAGTATTTAATTATTATCAAAACCAAAGAAAGTGACAACATGTCACTCTCTTAAATATTATAAGTATAATAATTTTAATTTAGTGATCAACATCATAAAACTTTGAAAATGAATAGTATAAAGAAAGCTAATAAAATTATCTACATCATGATAATTTATTTATAATTTTTAGGGATTAAATAATTGTCATTAATGGTGATACATTAATGATGCAGAAATTATTTATTAAGTGAAAAATCAGTAATATAGTTTTTATTGAAATAATAATACCCATTAAAAACCCACAAAACTGACCAAACTTATTGGTAGTATATATCTACACCATAATCATCCAAGGACCTAATAAATAACCGTTTTGAGTCTTATAAAAGTGATTATGACACTTATATTATTTTATTTTAAATGATGCCAAAGTTTTCACCTTCATAATTTAATAAATATAACAATTTAAATATTGTGATGTTAAGATGATATATTCTAGTAGAAGTATTATTGTGAAAGGTAATATATTTATCTTCATCATAGGATTTTAGTTTTAATTTTTATGCAACAAATAAGTATATTAAATAATTATACAAAAATGTTGTAGTAATTATTTTATTAAGAGATAAACCAAATAAATGGTTTTAAAAATAATAAAATAAATATTATATGAACTATTTAATGTGCTCCACTAATTTTCTAGATACATATGAAATTTTATGATTCTATTAAAGATTTTATTTCGAAAATATATTCTATATATATTTTATTTAAATTCAAATAAATGAATAGTGTCAAAATTGACACTATTGTTATTTTATAAAAATAACATATTATAAAATTGTGTAAAAAACACAAAAATATATAAAAATTATAAAATTAAATTTATATGGTCTAAAATGTTATAAAGTATCAAATTATGGACAATTAACAACAAATAAGTAATTATTTGTTATAATTTAAAATTTAGAATGTTATTACCACAAATAAAATAAAATTGATTAAGTAAGGATAAATCAAGTTGATAATGTTTAAAATAATTTCCTAACATGTCTAAATTTTATTGGTTGATGATATTACAACCCTATCTCATATAATATTCGAATATGAGTCATTTTTGGAGGTTTTTATGTGGGGTTGGATTTATTATAAATTAATATTTTTAAGATTTCCAAAGGCTCCCCTCTCCTCCCTTATAAAAGGGAACCTCCTCCCTCTCTTCCTCACACCACTTTAAGCCTTAAAACTCGGCCAAAACCTACCAAATTCTCTTCTCCACTTCCCTAGAAACATCCTAGAGGTCCTGGTATTCTTCAAAGACCAATTTTAGTTCCCTCAGAGGAGTTATCAAAGAGGCGCTTCAAAGAAGAGGAGGTTTGGATACGTACGAAGCATATCAGACCTAAGGTAAGGGATAATTTTGAAAATCTCATTTTTATCCGAGATTGATTATTAATAAGTATTTACTTGTGTTATTGTTATCATCCATGTCCATGTTTCCTAAAAATGTTTTCATGTATGTTTAAATTCCTTTTTACCCATTTTAACTTTTACCCCATGGTATGGAAGGAATCTTTCTTTTATTTACCCTACAATGTACTTTTTGACTTTTCTGACAAAAGTACGAGAAGAATTTTTTTTAACGTATATGACATGAAAGGATTTTTACGGTTTTATAATGCCTTATTTTCATGAAGCTTCCTCCAAAAGATTTCATGACTATTTTCAACAAAATTATTTTCTTTTAAAATTGCATGACATTTTTTGAAAACAAAATGATTTTGAAGTAGAAAGGATATTTTCTTCAAGAATGGAGTTCACGTGTTTTATCAAAATTATTTTCCATCTAGGATAATATAGGGTTCTATTTCTATCCCTATTATTACATTTATTTTATTATGTTGTGATGGAATTATTTTTATGAATTCCTTTATCTTATATGAATTGTTTTATGATGTCATGATGTTTAAGAATTCCATTTTTATTACATGGGTTATGAAATGACGTATGATTTATGATTTTGTGGCACACATAAGAATGGTATCATTATGAGATGGGTGGGACCTATATCTCCCTCCAATTCATTGGGTAAATATTTATATCTCATGAGATAGACATGGCTGGAACGGCAAGTTAAACAGGTTCAGTAATACAGGACTGGAACGAGGAGTGAACTCGATTCATAAAGGGACTTTTTCCACTAAGATGGTCTTGGCAGCAATGCCTTGGCTACTATGGAAATCATATCATGTGCTTAATGGTTTCCACAATTACATGTTTTATTCCCATGAAATTTTATCATGATTGATGTTCCCTTATGATATGTGCCTTACGTACTTATATGATTCATGTCTTTGCTCAAGATTTTGATGTTTAAACATTATGTTCATGTTTTTTTTAAGTTCAAATGTATTGGTATGTTTTATTTTATCCATGATTACCCTTACTAAGAATTTGAGCTCACCCTTTTTATGTTTTATTTTCCCCCAAGATTAAAAAAAAGGTTTTAGGTAAGGAAACAAAAAGTGGAAGATCTTTATGCGAGATGTTGAAGATCTTTCACCACGATTAGAAGATTACGTTCCGAGTTTCCCAAGACACTAAACTATTACGGTCCTTATGTGTCTGTTTTTTTATGTATTAAGTATTTCGCTAAAGTAATGTAATGTCCATGTACGTCAAGCTTCGGGTCTCAACAGTTGGTATCAGAGGAAAGGTTTAGTTAACCTTTGGAAACTAGGATGCGAAAACGTTAGTGAGATCCCTAAAGATATTTCTAAGGTATGTCTAGGGATGTCCCTAAGGATAAGTATACATATAGGATATAGTCCTAGAACTATTGCAACGATCATAGAATTTAACCTAAGATTTTAGATATTGATGGTACTTCCCCTTTACTATGTTGTTTTCCCTAGCATGATTTTTGCCTCTCACAGAATTGTTTTTGTGTTTTATTCAATGGAGGGAACCAGAAGGAATTCGGTTAACATTGAATACAAAGGACAAAATGGTGACTATGAGAAACAAAATTACGTAATGCCTAGAGAGAAAGATATTGTGATTATGCTGAATCAGTCATCGCGATATATGATTAACAAGGTGAAATTTAGTGGTATGCCTAATTCATCAAATAAGAGGAAGGTAGAATTTTATACATGTTCTCATGTTGAGGAGCATAAAGTAAGGAATATTGAGATTTCTAAAGAAGGAAAGAAGAACCTTGACGAATAACTCAAATGGAGGGGAAGATGTTATCTGTGTGGAGAAAGGGTCATAGAGTGACAGACTATTATGGAGTTCAATGTATTATTTGTGGAGAACATGGGCATTACCAACTCCATGCCCTAACCTAAAAAGTTACTTCTAAATCAAGGAAGGACTTATTCTAGGACAATCATTGAAGAGGATGGACTGAAGTGTTTTTGTATTGGTATTCAAGAATAATGTTGTTGAGGTACTTTTATGGTGTATTAGAATAATTTTTTTATTAGTATATTGTGGTTTTCAATAATTTTATGGTACCGGTAACCATGAAAAGTGATTCAAATATTTTGGAAAGCAGATGATATGCGCATAATGAAGGGATAAGGAGAAAATGAAATGTTTGACAGTATTCATGAGCTCATGATTGATATAAGGACTAAGTGATATCATGGTTTGAGTATATAGAATTTTGAGGGTTTTGGTATGTGGAAGGTGTTAACTTTTAACTGCATTCATGTTTTCACTAAGGTTAAATGGGTATTCATTCTTCAAGAGAATACATGATTAAGGTATTCACATGTTTGTAATTTGACCAACAAGATATATCTTATTATATATTCTGGATAAATGATGGCATTCACGTGATTGTTATGTGACATTTCAAGTAATCATTTTCTTTATACTATGAGCTTGGACCAAATTATTTTAGATAAGCCTAAAGATTGGAATGGGTTATGTTGGACATAAGTTAGTATTGTTTAAGGATAGAACTTTTTTCGATATTATTGATGGGATGTTATAGTAATGTGGTTTTAGAAAAAGGACAACCTGCAGGACGAGCGACAGCCCATTGCGTTGGACAAGGCTATGGGAATCGAACCTACAACCAAAGTGAGACTGGCCTTTATCAGCTACCACTGCCTACAGGAAGTCCCTGGTTAGTAGAAACTAGTTTTATTAAGCGGTATGATATATGAAGTATAAGTTCATTTTTGGAATCGTATATGATTAACCTCACCATAGATGGACTTATGTATATTTGATAACTTTTTCTAACCTTTTGTTTGAAACAGATGGAATGACCCATCATTCTATCACATGATCTATTAACACTTCACGAATAACAAATTCAACTTCTTTTCTTTAAGATATGAAGTGTAAAATTGTTCAAAGCACGAACAACAGTGAGATTGTACCAAAATCAAACAAGTATTTCTTTTAATTCAAAAATTTCAACTTTAGGGAAATGATATTGAAAACCAAAAATGTTTTCCTAGTGCTCTTATATCCGATTAATCAGAATGGTACCTTAGATCATCACAAATTTATGGCTTTGTGATTGTTGTCTTTTTCATAGCCATGTCCTCTACCACTCTCCATCAGAACTTGATGGTTATATTTTTCTTCCATATCTATATTTTAACCTATGTTCTCCTATGTGGAAACCCAATGATTAGTTAATTTGGGTAACCGTTACGTTTCATACTTTAGTTTTTAAAGTTAAGTTTTGGTATTTCATTTTACGATGTCTGTTGCAATTAAAGAAACTTTCAAGTAGAAAACCATGTATAACCCCGACGAATTTCGAGGGCGAAATTCATTTTAAGGGGGGTAGAATGTAACAACCCGATATTTTATGATAAGTATTCTTTTTAATTTATTTGATGTCATGTGTTTTATGATACAAAAAGATTATCTTGTGCTATACACCACACTATATTATCTTTAAGTATATGCAACACTGTTCTTAGATTGTGTTACACACAATTTCAAGTTCGTTTTATAATAGTCATTCTACGCAACATTGAGTATATATATATATATATATATTCAATGTATAAATAAACTATGGTTGGATTCTGTTATATGAAATAATAAAGTATTCTTTCACAACACGCAACCCTGACTTGGCGTGCATTACACGCAATCGTGACCTTCCTCGATAACGTGTGTTGTACGCAATACCGGGTTTTACTAAACAACCATATATTATTAGAATATTATTATGAACTAGCCTTTATGAATAGTATTAAATAAATTTTAAATTTGATAACATTATTATTCATCTTACACATTTTCTAGAACATGGTATAAGAAAAAAATAAAATTTTCAGGTAAAATATGTATTTTTCAAAAAATGCAGTTTTGCCACCTTTTGATGGTGCACCCACTTTAAATATAGTTGTTGACATGTTTAAAAGTTTAATTTGACAAAATAAAATTCTCCTTTTGAATTAGGATATAAAAATTTACATTGGATAAAGGTTTGATATTTTTCTGATAACTTTCATATTTTAATGAATAGTAAAAACACACTATATTTTAATTAAAAACAAAATTTTTCATCGTAATAATTTATATGGTTAAATTATAATATTTAATGGTTTTAAAGTATAAATATAATATATTTTTATCATTTAATATAATTTATGTAATTATCATTGATTTTACATTGAATTCGTAGGTTAAATCAATTCAATATTTTGCAATGTTTTAAACAAAAACCCGTTTTCATTCGACAACGTGATTAATTTTAATTTAATTTCTGCAACTTCTGTGTATTGAATTTGAAAAAATGGATTCCATATTTTGAATCATTGGGTCCAAATTATGTTAATAGGCTACTTTTTATTTTTGGGAATTATGAATAGTAACTATGGTAAATTTTATTTACCATAGTTAAAGGTAAATTGGGTAATTAAGGGTAAATATATTATTATAAAATTACCCTAACACATGCCAAAATTCTATTGGACGGCTAAAAGTATACCCATATCACCTAATGTTTGGATTAGATTCATTTTATGGACTTTTGACCATGAAAATAATTTAATTATTATTAAAACCAAAGAAAGTGACAACATGTCACTCTCTTAAATCTTATAAGTATAATAATTTTAATTTAGTGATAAACATCATAAAACTTCAAAATTTAATCGTATCCAGAAATCTAATAAAATTATCTACATCATGATAATTTATTTAGAATTTTTAGGGATTAAATAATTGTCATTAATGGTGATACATTAATGATGCAGAAATTACTTATTAAGTGAAAAATCAGAAATATAGTTTTTATTGAAATAATAATACCCATTAAAAGACCCAAAAACCTGACAAAAACTTATTGGTAGTGTATATATACACCATAATCATCCAAGGACCTAATATATAACCGTTTGAAGTCTTATAAATGTGATTATGACACTTATATTATATTATTTTAAATGATGCCAAAGTTGTCACCCTAATAATTTAATAAATATAACAATTTAAATATTGCTATTTTAAGATGATAAATTCTAGTAAAAGTATTATTGTAAAATATAATATATTTATCTTCATCATAGGATTTTATTTTTAATTTTTATGCAACAAATAAGTATATTAAATAATTATACAAAAATGTTGTAGTAATTATTTTATTAAGAGATAAACCAAATAAATGGTTTTAAAAATAATAAAATAAATATTATATTAACTATTTAATGTGCTCCACTAATTCTATAGATACATATGACCTTTTATGAATCTATTAAAAAATTTATTTGGAACATATCTTCTATATATAGTTTATTTAAATTCAAATAAATGAATAGTGTCAAAATTGACACTATTGTTATTTTATAAAAATAACATATTATAAAATTGTGTAAAAATCAAAAAAATATATAAAAATTATAAATTTAACATTATATGGTCTAAAATGTTATAAAGTATCAAATTATTTACAATTCACAACAAATAAGTAATTATTTATTATAATTTAAAATTTAGAATGTTATTACCACAAATAAAATTAAATTGATTAAGTAAGGATAAATCAAGTTGATATTGTTTAAAATAATTTCCTAACATGTCTAAATTTTATTGGTTGATGAGATTACAACCATATATCATCTAATATTTGAATATGAGTCATTTTTGGAGGGTTTTAAGTGGTGTTAGATTTATTATAAATTAATATTTTTAAGATTTCCAAAGGTGCCCCTCTCCTCCCTTATAAAAGGGAACCTCCTCCCTCTATTCCTCACACCACTTTGAGCCTTCAAGCTCGGCCAAACCCTACCAAATTATCTTCTCCACTTCCCTAGAAACATTTTAGAGGCCCTGGTCTTCTTCAAAGACCAATTTTAGTTCCCTAAGAGGAGGTCTCAAAGAGGCGCTTAAAAGAAGAGGAGGTTTGGATACGTACGAAGCATATCAGACCTAAAGTAAGGGATAATTTTGAAAATCTCATTTTTATCCGAGATTGATTATTCGTAAGTATTTACTGGGGTTATTGTTATCATCCATGTCCATGTTTCCTAAAAATGGTTTCATTTATGTTTAAATTACTTTTTACCCATTTTGACTTTTACCCCATGGTATGGGTGGAATCTTTCTTTTATTTAACCTATAAGGTACTTTTTGACTTTTCTGACAAAAGTACGAGAAGAATGTTTTTTTAACGTATACGATATGAAAGGATTTTTACGGTTTTATAAAGCCTTATGTTCATGAAGCTTCCTCCAAAAGATTTCATGACTATTTTCAACAAAATCCTTTTCTTTTAAAATTGCATGACATTTTGTGAAAACAAAATGATTTTGAAGTAGAAAGGATATTTTCCTCAAGAATGGAGTTCAAGTGTTTTATCAAAATTATTTTCCATCTACGATAATATAGGGTTCTATTTCTATCCCTATTATTACATTGATTTGATTATGTTGTGATGGAATTATTTTTATGAATTCCTTTATCTTATATGAATTGTTTTATGATGTCATGATGTTTAAGAATCCCATTTTTATTACATGGGTTATGCAATGATGTATGATTTATAATTTTGTGGCACACATAATAATGGTATCATTAAGATATGGGTGGGACCTATATCTCCCTCTAATGCATTGGGTAAAGATTTATATCTCATGAGATAGACATGGCTGGAATGGCAAGTTAAACTGGTTCAGTAATACAGGACTGGAATGAGGAGTGAACTCGATTCAGAAAGGGACTTTGTCCACTAAGATGGTCATGGCAGCAATGCCTTAGATACTATGGAAATCATATCATGTACTTAATGGTTTCCACAATTACATGTTTTATTCCCATGAAATTTTATCATGATTGATGTTCCCTTATGATATATGCCTTAGGTACTTCCATGATTCATGTCTTTGCTCAAGATTTTGATGTTTAAACATTATGTTCATGTTTTTTTTAAGTTCAAATGTATATGTTATGTTTTATTTTATCCATGCTTACCCTTAATAAGCATTTGAGCTCACCATTTTTATGTTTTATTTTCCCCCACGATTTAAAGAAAGGTTTTAGGTAAGGAAACAAAAAGTGGAAGATCTTTATGGGAGATGTTGAAGATCTTTCACCACGATTAGAAGATTACGTTCCGAGTTTCCAAAGAAACTAAACTATTACGGTCCTTGTGTGTCTGTTTTTGTTATGTATTAAGTATTCCTCTAAAGTAATGTAATGTCCATGTGCATCAAGCTTCGGGTCTCTACAGTTGGTATCAGAGGAAAGGTTTAGTTAACCTTTGGAAACTAGGATGCGAAAACGTTAGTGAGATCTCTAAAGATATTTCTAAGGTATGTCTAGGGATGTCCCTAAGGATAAGTATACATATAGGATATAGTCCTAGAACAATGGTAAGGATCATAGAATTTAACCTAAGATTTTAGATATTGATGGTACTTACCCTTTACTATGTTCTTTTCCCTAGCATGATTTTTGCCTCTCACAGATTTTTTTTATGTTTTAGTCAATGGAGGGAACCAGAAGGAATTCGGTTAACATTGAATCCAATGGAAAAAATGGTGACTATGAGCAAAAAAATTGCATAATGCCTAGAGAGAAAGATATTGTGATTATGCCGAATCAGTCATCATGATATACGATTAACATGGTGAAATTTAGTGGTATGCCTAATTCATCAAATAAGAGGAAGGTAGACTTTTATGCATGTTCGCATGTTAAGGAGCATAAATAAAGGAAGATTGATATTTATAAATAAAGGAAGAAGAACCTTGAGGAATACCTCAAATGGAGGGGAAGATGTTATCTGTGTGGATAAAAGCGTCATAGAGCGACAGACTGTTATGGAGTTCAATGTCTTATTTGTGGAGAACATGGGCATTACCCAACTCAATGCCCTGACCTAAAAAGTTACTTTTAAATCAAGGAAGGACTTATTCCAGGACAATCATTGAAGAGGATGAACTGAAGTATTTGTGTATTGGTATTCAAGAATAATGCTGTTGAGGTACTTTTATGGTGTATTAGAATATTTTTTGTATTAGTATATTGTGGTTTTCAGTAATTTTATGGTACCGGTAACCATGAAAAGTGATTCAAATATTTTCGAAAGCAGATGATATGCGCATAATTAAGGTATAAGGAGAAAATGAAATGTTTGATAGTATTCATGAGCTCATGATTGATATAAGGACTAAGTGATATCATGGTTTGAGTATATATAATTTTGAGGATTTTGGTATGTGGAAGGTGTTAACTTTTAACTGCATTCATGTTTTCACTAAGATTCAATGGGTATTCATTCTTCAAGAGAATACATGATTAAGGTATTCACATGTCTGTAATTTTACCAACAAGATATATCGTATGATATATTGGGGATAAATGATGGCATTCACGTAATTGTTATGTGACATTTCATGTAATCATTTTCTTTATACTATGAGCTTAGAGCAGAGTATTTTAGATAAGCCTAAATATTGGAATGGATTATGTTGGACATAAGTTAGTATTGTTTAAGGATAAAACTTTTTTCGATATTATTGATGGGATGTTATAGTAATGTAGTTTTAGAAAAAGGACAACCTGCAGGACGGGCGACAACCCATCGCATCGGACAAGGCTGTGGGAATCGAACCCACAACCAAAGTACGACTGGCCTTTATCGCCTAGCACTGGCCTACAGGAAGTCCCTGGTTAGTAGAAACTAGTTTTATTAAGCGGTATGATATATGAAGTATAAGTTCATTTTTGGAATCATATATGATTAACCTCACCATAGATGGACTTATGCATATTTGATAACTTTTGCTAACCTTTTGTTTAAAACAGATGGAATGACCCATCATTCTATCACATGATCTATTAATACTTCACGAATAACAAATTCAACTTCATATCTTTAATAGATGAAGTAGAAAATTGTTCAAAGCATGAACAATAGTGAGATTGTACCAAAATCAAGCAATTATTTCTTTTAATTCAAAATTTTCAACTTTAGGGAAATGATATTGAAAACCAAAAATGTTTTCCTAGTGCTATTATATCCGATTAATCAAAATGGTACCTTAGATCATCGAAAATTTATGGCTTTGTGATTGTTGGATTTTTCATAGCCATGTCCTCTACCACTCTCCATCAAAACTTGATGGTTAGATTTTTCTTCCATATCCATATTTTCACCTATGTTCTCATATGTGAAAACACAGTGATTAGTTAATTTTGGTAACCGTTATGTTTCATAAATTAGTTTTTAAAGATAAGTTTTTGTATTTCATTTTATGATGTCTTTTGCAATTAAAGAAATTTTCAAGTAGAAAACCATGTATAACCCCGACGAATTTCGAGGGTGAAATTCATTTTAAGGGGGGTATAATGTAAAAACCCGATATTTTATGATAAATATTTTTTTTAATTTATTTTATGTCATGTGTTTTATGCTACAACAATATTATCTTGTGCTATACACCACACAGTATTAGCTTTAAGTATACGCAACACTATTCTTAGATTGTGTTACACACAATTTCAAGTTCATTTTATAATAGTCATTCTACGAAACATTGAGTGTATATATATATATATTCAATGTATAAATAGACTATGGTTGGATTCTGTTATAAAAAATAATACAGGATTCTTTCACAATACACAACCCTGACTTGGCTTGCATTACACGCAATCATGACCTTCCTCGATAGCGTGTGTTGTACGCAATACCAGGTTTTAATAAACAACCATATATTATTATAATATTATTATGAACTAGATGTTATGAATATTATTAAATAAATTTTGAATTTTATAACATTATTATTCATCTTACACATTTTCTAGAACATGGTATAAGAAAAAAATAATTTTTTCAGGTAAAATATGTATTTTTCAAAAAATGCAGTTTTGCCACCTTTTGATGGCGCACCCACTTTAAATCTAGTTTTTGACATGTTTATAAGTTCAATTTGACAAAATAAAATTCTTCTTTTGAATCAGGATATAAAAATTTACATTGGATAAAGTTTTGATATTTTTCTGATAACTTTCATATTTTAATGAATAGTAAAAACACGCTATATTTTAATTAAAAACAACATTTTTCATCGTAATAATTTATATGGTTAAATTATAATATTTAATGGTTTTAAAGTATAAATATAATATATTTTTACCATTTAATATAATGTATGTCATTAGAATTGATTTTACATTGAATTCGTAGGTTAAATCAATTCAATCTTTTGCAATGTTTTAAACAAAAACCCGTTTTCATTCGACAACGGGATTAATTTTAATTTAATTTCTGAAACTTCTGTGTATTGAATTTGAAAAAATGTATTCCATATTTGGAATCATTGGTTCCAAATTATGTTAATAGGCTACTTTTTATTTTTGGGAATTATTAATAGTAACTACGGTAAATTTTATTTACCATAGTTAAAGGTAAATCGGGTAATTAAGGGTAAATATAATATTTTAAAATTACCCTAACACATGCCAAAATTCTATTTTATGGCTAAAAGTATACCCATATCACCTAAGTGTTGCATTGGATTCATTTTATGGACTTTTGACCATGAAAATAATTTAATTATTATTAAAACCAAAGAAAGTGACAACATGTCACTCTCTTAAATCTTATAAGTATAATAATTTTAATTTAGTGATAAGCATCATAAAACTTCGAACATGAATAGTCTACAGGAATATAATAAAATTATCTACATCATGATAATTTATTTAGAATTTTTAGGGATTAAATAATTGTCATTAATGGTGATACATTAATGATGCAGAAATTATTTATTAAGTGACAAATCAGTGATATAGTTTTTATTGAAATAATAATACCCATTAAAAGACCCACAAACCTGAAAAAAACTTTTGGTAGTGTATATATACACCATAATCATCCAAGGACCTAATATATATCCGTTTTGAGTCTTATAATAGTGATTATGACACTTATATTATTTTATTTTAAATGATTCCAAAGTTGTCACCTTCATAATTTAATAAATATAACAATTTAAATATTGTGATTTTAAGATGATAAATTCTATTAAAAGTATTATTGTGATATTTAATAGATTTATATTCATCATAGGATTTTAGTTTTAATTTTTATGCAACAAATAAGTATATTAAATAATTATACAAAAATGTTGTAGTAATTATTTTATTAAGAGATAAACCAAATAAATGGTTTTAAAAATAAAAAAATAAATATTATATGAACTATTTAATGTTCTAAAATAATTTTATAGATACATATGAACTTTTATGAATCTATTAAAGCTTTTAGTTCGAAAATATCTTCTATATATATTTTATTTAAATTCAAATAAATGAATAGTGTCAAAATTGACACTATTGTTATTTTATAAAAATAACATATTATAAATCTGTGTAAAAATCACAAAAATATATAAAAATTATAAATTTAAATTTATGTTATCTAAAATGTTATAAAGTATCAAATTATGGACAATTCACAACAAATAAGTAATTATTTGTTATAATTTAAAATTTTGAATGTTATTACCACAAATAAAATTAAATTGATTAAGGATAAATCAAGTTGATAATGTTTAAAATAATTTCCTAACATGTCTAAATTTTATTGGTTGATGAGATTACAACACTATATCATCTAATATTTGAATATGAGTCATTTTTGGAGTTTTTTAAGTGGTTTTAGATTTATTATAAATTAATATTTTTAATATTTCCAAAGGTGCCCCTCTCCTCCCTTATAAAAGGGCACCTCCTCCCTATCTTCCTCACACCACTTTAAGCCTTCAAGCTCAGCCAAACCCTACCAAATTCTCTTTTAAACTTCCCTAGAAACATCCTAGATGTCATGGTCTTCTTCAAAGATCAATTTTAGTTCCCTAAGAGGAGGTCTCAAAGAGGCACTTCAAAGAAGAGGAGGTTTGGATACGTACGAAGCATATCAGACCTAAGGTAAGGGATAATTTTGCAAATCTCATTTTTATCTGAGATTGATTATTCGTAAGTATTTACTGGGGTTATTTTTATCATCCATGTCCTTGTTTCCTAAAAATGGTTTCATGTATGTTTAAAGTCCTTTTTACCCATTTTGACTTTTACCCCATGGTATGGAAGGAATCTTTCTTTTATTTACCCTACAAGGTACTTTTTGAATTTTCCAACAAAAGTACGAGAAGAATGTTTTTTTAACGTATATGGAATGAAAGGATTTTTACAGTTTTATAAAGCCTTATTTTCATGAAGCTTCCTCCAAAATATTTCATGACTATTTTCAACAAAATCCTTTTCATTTAAAATTGCATGACATTTTGTGGAAACAAAATGATTTTGAAGTAGAAAGGATATTTTCCTCAAGAATGGAGTTCAAGTGTTTTATCAAAATTATTTTCCATCTAAGATAATATAGGGTTCTGTTTCTATCCCAATTAATACATTGATTTGATTATGTTGTGATGGAATTATTTTTACGAATTCTTTTATCTTATATGAATTGTTTTATGGTGTCATGATGTTTAAGAATCCCATTTTTATTACATGGGTTATGAAATGATGTATGATTTATAATTTTGTGGCACACATAAGAATGGTATCATTATGAGATGGTTGGGACCTATATCTCCCTCCAATGTATTGGTTAAAGATTTATATCTCATGAGATAGACATGGATGGAACAACAAGTTAAACCGGTTCAGTAATACAGGATTGGAACGAGGAGTGAACTCGATTCAGAAAGGGACTTTGTCCACTAAGATGGTCTTGGAAGCAATGCCTTGGATACTATGGAAATCATATCATGTGATTAATGGTTGCCACAATTACATGTTTTATTCCCATGAAATTTTATCATGATTGATGTTCCCTTACGATATATGCCTTAGGTACTTCCATGATTCATGTCTCTGCTCAAGATTTTGATGTTTAAACATTATGTTCATGTTTTTTTTAAGTTCAAATGTATATGGTATGTTTTATTTTATCCATGCTTACCCTTAATGAGAATTTTAGCTCACCCTTTTTATGTTTTATTTTCCCCCACAATTTAAAGAAAGGTTTTAGGTAAGGAAACAAAAAGTGGAAGATCTTTATGGGAGATCTTGAAGATCTTTCACCATGATTAGAAGATTACGTTCCGAGTTTCCAAAGGCACTAAACTATTATAGTCCTTGTGTGTCTGTTTTTGTTATGTATTAAGTATTCCGCTAAATTAATGTAATGTCCATGTACGTCAAGCTTCGAGTCTCTACAGTTAATTCCAATAATCATCATATTTCTTTACCTTATTAATTAATCAATTAATTATGAGTAGGTTTAAATTAGAAATTAAAACTAATAAATAATTAATTAATAGAATCCATCACCATTCAAATAATATTCATAATGAAACACCTTATCATGTTAAGAATTTTTAATGAAGAATGATAAATTCAATGAATAACTAAATCATTATTTTCCTTTTCTTACTTTTTTAAGTTGTTCAATTAGTTTTAGGCATGAAAATTATTCATGGAATCATAGATAATTATGAAAATATACTATCACACTACCAAAAAATATCATAAGGAAATATCATAAAGAATAGTCACATTCAAATGTGAAATAAAAATACCATCCCTTAAACTCTTTAATCGTATATTATTATCTTATTTAAGTTAATATCAACTATTTACCCATTGGATACAAAATCATGATAAACCCATATTTACACAAAATTAATAGAATAATTCTTGAATCCATTACCTTGATATGAATCTTAAATCATCACCAAACTAGAATAATATAATTGATTAAGATAACCAACATGAGTCCTCATTATGAACCCCCAATTCATAAAGACATCATCTTATTTGGAATACTCTATCAATAATCAATAATAAACCTACATAAATAAGAGGAATATATATTACCATTGATTGAAAAGAATTAATAAGAGATAAAATAATAATATAGAAGATAGAGATTGTTATCTTGAATCAAAGGTATTTTTCGCATAAATAAAAGGACTAGGTTCATCCAAAATTCTTCCACAAATCCTTAAGGGTTTAGGGGAGAAGGAGGATATGGAATGAATTTGAGAGGAATCCTAAATTTATAAACAATCCTATTAATTATTTCACCATGGTGTGATTGGGATTCATCATGTAAAAACATCAATCTTTATAAGTTGTGAAATTTAGGGTGGAATTTTCATTTTCATTTTAAAGTAGGGGATATTGGGAGAATCAAGATTCATATAGGAATTTTGATGGTTTGAAAATCTTTAGAAGATGTTACTAAACATGGAATAGGGTATAAAAGATGTTTCATGTGCTCAAGTGAGTATCAAAGTGGGGTTGAGGAATCCCCTTTATTGAATATTTTTATAGAGGGTGGAACACACAACATTGTAATGGTGAGTGTGTACAAGTTTTTGGATAAGGGAAAAACTTATTTATAAAGATAACATGCTGAAAATAGAGGGGATGCACTATGAGGATTTCTCATGGGGTAAGAATTACACTACATCCATGGGGGTACTTTGTAGAGGATCATCAAGAGGCAAAGGTATTGAGAATTACTAGGAGGAGGATTTCACTATGGAGTATAGGGTTTTACTATAGTAGGTGAAGTGACCTGACCTGTAGTTGAATTCGCACATGCTGGGGTCAGATTAGAATTTGGAAGGTGTTTACCAAACTTAACTTTCTACAAGGTGTAGTATAGTGAGAGTCTTAGGTCAATCCCATGGAGAGCATAACTTGATTTTGAAGTCAAAGGTTCAATACCCTTTGGGGTAATAGTCCTTTCTAGTTTGTTTTAGTTTGGGAATTTCTAGATCTATGATGGTTACTTAGATAAATAAAGAGAGGTTGGGATCAATTTTTGGTATCTGTAATAAGGATGGTCTTAATTCTAATCTTGGTAGGATCCTAAGGTTTAGGATGCGAAGTAATTAATATTCTCTAGTTTACATTGGTCAAGTCACCTAGTACTACCTTGGAGTTAGGTATTCCTCGATTGGGATATAGTGACAACATATATGAATTAAGCTTAGCTCCTATGGCAGAATGTATCTTTGTATAGTGTTCATATCCTAATCTACTCTAATCAGGATAACGTCTTCTACTTAAATATCCCATGATCCATGATATTTAATAGAATTGGATAGGCATTAATTATTTACCCTAATTACTAATTCTCAAGGTTACAAAGTTTAGAATTATTGATTTAATTATTCAAATTCCCTTACCCACGATCCCTACCCAGGGGTGGTTTTAGCAACTCCTAGTTGGGGGAGATGAAAATAAATAATTAAAAAAAATGCTTGATATGATAAAATGATTTGAAATTAAACAATTCACAATCATGAAATGGTTCAGATTCACTAAAGGGAGAGAGAATTAAATGGGGGATTAAAATTATATAAATCACAACTTAATGAAATACTTACTTGTAATAAAAGCATAATTGGACTCGACATGAGTTTGGTGACGAATGATGATAAGTGATGTGAAAGGGAATTTAAGGTGATGATGAAAACACAACACATGGCTCTATTATTGAAATAAAATAATAAAAAAAATTGAAATTTGAGTTTGAGAGGTAAGGGGTCGAAGGAAACTTGAAAGAGAAAAAAAAACAAAAAAGTATCTACTTTGGGATCTCTCAAAACTATTGTCCACCTGCTGTATATATAGGTGAAAAATTTAATGATGTGTAATGGATTACACATTGTGTACTACTGATCTATTTAATTCTCCTTTTATTTTGAATCTTGTGCATATCTAGTGTGTATTTCACTTGAAATGAAAGGTTTGAATGCTTTCATGTCGTGTACTTCTGACTCACGATGTGTAATGGCCTTCTATTTGTATCTACATAGCATATATGTTGTTCAATGGGTTTGACTGAAGACACTTTATGTGTTTTATGTTCACAATATGTACTATATTCTTTCCATGATCTCTTCAGGACTTGGTTCATGACCTGGTTCATGACTTGGTGGAAGCTGTGAAATCCTATTACATAATGTGTACTAATAGTTCACAACATGTAATAGGTGAATTCAATACTTTTTATGATTTTCTTCCTTTGAATCCTTGGAAGGATCATTCCTGTAGAATTAATCACATATTAAGTTCATTATCAAATAAAGTAATTTAAATGACCTAGTAAATGGCAGCAAAAATTATATATTATTTTAGTTTATCAAATCCCCCCACACTTGAAAAATCAGTTGTACTCAAGAAAAAATGTCTCAATAATGATTTCAAAAAGATAATAAAATTTTAAAGTAAACATTCATTATGTCCAAAAAAATAAAACTAGGTGTGATTAGAAAATGTTAGTTTCCAGAATCATCCTTTTATAGAAAATTATTCATGCCTCAAAACTCAGTTCTTTAATTAAATTATAATACTTTAATTATAATATTTTTATATTCCTTGAATTATGAACCCATTTGCGATTTAACTCACAATGAATTTTCGCTCATCACTCAGGATAAAATGAAATTGGAGTTATGCTCATACCCTGAATACATGCTCCTAACCATAATATTTCATTGATTTTATCATCTCCAGTTTATAAATATAAGTACACAATTAATTATGAGGGCTTTATCAATTCGGTTCTAATGACTCTAAGGCTGTGGGTAGGTGGGTAAAAAGTGAAAACAAATCTCAAAAGGTGGGTAAGATTGGAGGTATAATGCATTAATGTCATGAAAAATGTAATACAGTTCCTCTACCTAGATAATTAAGTCCACTCCTAGTATCATAGGTTAGATCCATGTAATGTCAAGTAAGTTCCAAAAAGGGTATCCTGTTCTTTTCCTTTTTCTTTTATATTTTAATTTTTTGAAAGTCATGTTTAGGCCAGATCTCACATCCATCCCATAATCACATATGACCTTTAGGGGATTCATCGATCTAGAAATGGTGATTTTTGACCTTATTAATACACAAACCATGTCATTTTTTCTTTTCTTTTGATTTTTTTCAAAGTAACATAATAGATGTGGAATGATATAAAGTATACATGGATCAAAAACAAGGACGAGGCATATAAAATACATATTTTCAAGTATGATAATACCATATTTCTAAATTCCTCCCCTACACTTGTTCAAAATTAGGTCATGCATTATACAAGGAGCAAGGTAGGAAATGAAAAATCAGCTTTGGAATAGATTCATCCTATAAGGTCATTCATGGAAACTATGGGATAATGAAGGAAATATGTTAGATGGTTCTCCAGAAAATGTGTCTGAACAAATATTTCATCAATAATGTTAAGTTTTGATAGGTTTACATGTCTTACGTATCACTCAAGAAATATGATCAAAAAAGAATATGCATTTGTAGGCTTAGATTCCTCTTAGGTAATGAGAATAACAAACTAAACTGGAAATCAAAATGGATATAAAACCAAGTAGTGAGATAATTAATCATAATTTCAAAATTGTTGAATTTGAATTAAATTTATAAGCTTAGAAATAATTTTAAACATTCTAAACAAAGAAAAAACATAGATTTCAACAATTTCCAACTTAAAATTTTCTTTTATTTAAATGATTATATTTTTTTCAAGTTTAATGCATGCTTACTATTTTAAAAATATCTTCTAGATAGGAGAGAACAGACAATAATTCAAGTATATAAAAAGTGAAAATCACAAGAAAATCCCCAACACTTAGTAGGATACAATTTCCTCATTTTCCATGGAATTATTGTGGGAGTGTTATAGAAAATAAATCTTATAAAAAATGAAATGGAACTTAATAATTGAAAAATTGAGGGAATCGAGAGCTCCCTTGATAAAGTGGCATGCCATGAGGGAATTTGGATGTCTTTATGTTGTGTCTGAGTTACCTGAAAAATTGGTCAGAAAACAATTCCTTCACTAGATGAAATATCAGTCCACAGGTGTTAAGCATGTGAAAAAAGAATAATGGGTGGGTGCAAAGTATGTTGAACCAGAATAACCAGTTTTACTTAAATTTAGAATATTTTTTCAATAAAACTCAAAGAGGGACTCAAAATGAAAAATAAAAATAATTAAACATTACAACTCAATATATAAAAATGATCAACTATGGGTTGCCTATAATAAATCACTAACAGGATGTCATCATCCATACTGATGGACCTATGAATCCTGTAGGGGGTCCATCGGCTCAGTGGTTCCTCTTTCATTTGTAGATACTAGTGGATACATCTTATAGTTCATGAGGCTGATTGAATGGATTAATTACTTCAAGGGAAGAAGCTTGAGGATGAATCAGATGTGAAAAAATGGAATCATAGCTCGTGGTGGTTGTTTTTGGTCATGGAACTCCAAATAAAGTTCCAGAAGTTGGTGTTCAATTTATACGACTCATTGGGTAACCCTTTGGACTAGAATCGAGGGTGTAATAGGTCCATAAACAACTATGGATGATGTAGAGGAGCTAGACATGTCAATTAATTTTTTTAATAAATGAAAATCAATCCAAATAACAATTTGAGGCAACAATCATTATCCATATATATATATAAATGATCTATAAAAAAATGAGGGTATATAAAGATGAAAAAATGAAATTACCATCCCAATAAAAAAAAGTATAAATCCCCAAAATAAACAAACATGAAATATAAGGCATCAGGGATAATGATCTCTATCATCAACCTGTTCGCTAGTGGTGAAGAAAGTTGTACTATGGATGAATGTTTGTGGAGGTGGAAGATGCGGGTGGATCGGCGATGGATGGTGGAGTACTGGTGTTGGATACATTGGTTGGGGTAGGTGGTAGAGAGGTTTGGATCTGTAAAAAGGTCATGGGTCTGATAGTTGGATTGATAAAAGGTACCTCAATGGATATATCGGTGGACAACCCCATTTCTCATCAGGCCCGCTCAGCTAAAAACCTTAATTGGGTGGTAGGGTTAGTGATATTATATGGTAGGTTGATATGAGACATGGAAATAGTAGGAGATAAGGGGATGATAGAGGAATTTGGTGGTGGAGTGGTGAACTCTAAAGGTTTGACAAAGAAAAGATGAAGATGAGTGGAGATCTAGCACATGTTCACTCGAATGCACTATTGTGTAACCTAGATCTATGATAGGGTGGGATGGGTGGGTGGAGGTATGGGGGATGAGGTGGTGGAAGATGTAGAATGAGGGATGGAAGGTATAGGTTGGGAAATGGTGGATGGCTCAGTTGATGGGTCGGCCACTGCTGGAAGATCTACTGAATGTTGTGCCTCATGTATGCCTGGTGCTCAACTGTAAAGATCATCATCCTTTACCAAAATCTTCATTTGGTGTAGCATCATGAAATCTATGAGCTCAATAAGTCCCAGGGAGGTGAGGGGTAGTGTTGTATCAAACACTTTGAGGTTCCTAGCCAAATGATTAATAAAGGACCTTCCCATAAAAGTACCATGATTATGTTGGGTGTGGGCTTTGTAATAGTGAGAAAACTAGGAACCCATGTTGACATATGGGTTGTCCATGGCTGCTGCTATAATAAGCACATCGATCTGGATGATACTCCCTTGAGACTCAACCCTAGAAAACTATTCATGTGTCATAGATCAATACCGAATTCATAAGGATGGAGCCCGAAGCTAGGTAGATTTGGTGATGGGTGGGTCATGGGGTGACTAGGGGTCTCAGGAAATCATCTTCCATAGTAGTTGAGAATATTTTTGGGGTGGTTCCAACTGGAGTGTCGAAAGAACCTCAGATGCAGCAAACTCATCAGTATAGATGCAGAGGCCAGTGCCGAAATTTGAGAAAGAAATCTCATGGGTCTGACCACCTAGGCGAAATCAAGGTTGTAAATGGTCATCTTGAACATCGCCAGGAACTCTAGGAAAATATCTCTAAGGTTATATTCTAAGTCCTCAACAATGTTGTCAATATGGAGTGTCTTCATGAGGTCAAGGTCGGAATCGCTGATGTTCAGCCTAGCTAGGATGGGTAGGTCAGGAGTTTTATTAGTTCACATTGGCTTGGCCTGCAACCTAAGGAGATTTAACCAATTATTTGGGTTATTAAATCCTAGTATGGGGTGTAGGTGGAGGTTTTCATCACTGGAGGTGGATGTGGACTTTGCCTAAAAAGGTGGTGCAACACGAGCTACTATAAGCGGTATAGAAGGTGCAACAGGTGATGCAGAAGTGGATCCATGTGATATAGAAGTGGTGGCAGGTTAGCGCTTGGTTGGTGGCCACTAACCAAAGGATAGGGATGATGGGGTGGAGGGTTGGGGTCATTTGGTTCAGGACATTGAGAAGGGGTGGTGGTTTTTGTTGGTGCAACGTGAGGGGAAGGAGGGGTGCACGTTTGGGTTGCTGGTGGTTAGAAAGGGAGTGGAGGTCATGAGAGAGGGATAAGAGAGGGTACAGTTGTGCATGTTCATGTAATATAGGAGTATAGGGAGCATGTTATTTAGGTATAAGGGAGTTTAGGGTTGGGGGATGTAGGAGTAGGTGAGCAGGAGAGAGGTGAAGGGTTGTGGGATGCGGGTCATGAACCTAGGGTTCATGACTTGATTTTTTTTAAAACAGAACAGAATCATTACACGATGTGTAACATTGTCTCACATCATGTATTGGTGTAATAAAATGGGTTTTGACTGAAAAAGGTACACATCATTTAAGATGGTTACACGACTTGTAATTGATTGTTTTAGTTCAAACTTTGTTCATTCCTTTATTTTAGATCATGGACTACCTAAAAAATTCCTAAGGATATCCTAATATTACATAGGATAAGATGTCCTACCATGGGTTTCCTCCTAGTCAACGCTTCCTTTAACATCAAGAGATTGACTCAGTTAAGGATCAGTTGAAATTGAGGCTGATGAAACAACCCTCACAGAAAGGTTCTTAGAAGATTTTTAGTCTTTGACCATTCACTTTAAAAGGTGGACCACCTTCTCTCTAAATTTTGATGGTCCCATAAAAAAATAATTGCATAAATTTAAATGGTCCTGACCATCAAAACTTTAACTTACCAATAAATAGTTTCAATCGTAAGTTAAATTGAAGGAACATATTCTATAGTATAAAGATACGCCTAAGAATGTGTTGATCATGACATTTCTTTGTTTTGTCCGTATAGATCATAGAATTTTTGTAGGCATCCTTAATTACCTCTTCTAATCCAGTTAACTATAAAATCCAATCTTCTCTATCCTTCTTAGAATCTAAATTCAGTTTCTTAATTTTCCAAAACGAATGATTCTCCATCTCAACTGGGAGATGACATGGTTTCCTATAAACCAGTCTGAACGGTGTTATTCTTATGGGTATCTTATATACAATGTGGTATTCCCAAAGTGAATTGTCTAGTTTGATACTCCATTCAATTCATCTTGTCTTTATATTCTTTTAAAAAATTTGTTTTATCTTCTTATTTTAATGTTATACTTTCTACTTGTTTGTGGGTGGTAAGGAGTTCTTGAATTATATCTAATTACATATTTCTATAGAAATCCTTTCTCATCATGGTTAGTGAAATGTGTTCCTCAATCACTAATGTGTAATATTGGAAATCCAAATCTTTAAAACACATTATTTTTTAAAAAGTTCATGACTACTTTCACTATGTCATGTGAAGTTGCTTCAGGTTTAACCCTTTTTGAGACGTAGTCAATGCCAACCAGAATGAAATATTTTCCATATTAAGTGGGAAATGGTCCCATAAATTATATTCCCCAAATGTCAAATATTTTTACATCCATGATGGTATTTTGAGGAATTTCATTTCTTTTCCCAATATTTCCCATCTGCTAGCATCTATCACATATTTGGAAAAATTCCCTCACGTCTTGGTGTAGTGTGGGTCAGAAAAATCCACTTTGTATAATTTTGGATACTGTACTCTCATGTCCATGATGTCCACTATCTTGTGATGTGTGACAAATCTCAATCACATTGTGGGTTTCATTATTGGTAATGAAGCATCTCAATAAGCCATCAGCACAATGCTTGATGACTAGGGGATCATCCCAATAGTAATGCATTGCTTCTGGCAAGAATCTTTTTCTCTATTGATATGAGAAATATTGATGTAAAAATATTATGGTGAGATAATTGTGATATAAGAGAACCACGATTGTACCTTGATACTGAACAGGGTTTCATATAGAAAATCTACATCAATGTCAACCTCCTCACCTTCCTTGGTGAATGAAAAGGGATGTCTGAAAAAATGGTTAGAAATAACATTTTATGTTCCTTTTATATCCTTGATTTCAATCTCAATATCTTGTATCAAGAGGATCCATCGTATCAGTCTTGGTTTGGAATCATTATTTTTCGTCAGGTATCTTAAGGAAACATGATCAATATGAACAATCAGTTTGGACAAAACAAGATAAGTGTTAGGTCCACTAGGCTGAATACCCTGAGAGGGGGGGTGAATCAGGGTATGACTAATTAAAAATTAAAGCCCGTTCTGATCTTGTTTCGCTGTTAAGCAAAACACTCTTCTCTCTCTTTCCTGCTGCATAATATAAACAAAAAGTAAAGCAGGCACAGGACACAACAATTTTACTTGGTTCACCGCTAAGGGCTACGTCCAAGGAGCATACGCCGACAGGTTGCCGGTCGTACCAAGTCCACTAAACTTCACTAGCTGTGGATAACAATGTTCGGGCTAGATCACTTCTATGCCCAGGCTCACTGTCTTTACAATGTTTAGGGTCAGCTCACTGCTTTCCCAAGGGTCACTCCCTATTTCTCTCTCTCTGGCTCACTGCCGGTGGAGAGGATCACCTTCTTCCTCTTCCTAAGATCACTGCTCTTGGAAGGGATTCACTCACAGTTTATAGACCTGTAGGTCTCTTCATTTTCATGAAGGAATGCATCTTCCTCTGTATGTAGATGCTCTGTTGAAGTCCAACTTTCACCCGCAGATGAATCTCACTTTGCACCGGATGTACCGGGCAACCTCAATTTTTACGCGCAACCCTTACGGTGCCTTGCGCGCAATTTCTATGATTTGCGCGAAATTCCTTTTTCGCGCAACCTCCAAATATTCCGCGCAGCCTCGAAACTGCCTTGCGCGCAATTCACTGATTTTGCGCGAAATCCACTTTTCGCGCAATCTTCCTTTTACGCGCCAACACCAACTTTCCGCGCAGCCTTTGCTTTTCGCGCAATCTGACTTTACGCGCAGACTTTAAGTTTACGCGCAACACACTTTCTAACTTCAATTTCGCGAACCAGAGCTCGGGTATTTTCTATGTCTTGAACTCTCTCTGAATGGAGGAGGGTCACTTCATATTTATAGGCAAAATCGACCCCGCGCGAAAAACCCTCCTTGAGCGCGTAATCGGCTTTGGTCGCGAAATCCAAACCTTCCGCGCACAACCATTTTCCGCGCACTGCTCCATAACTTCGCGCACCTCATGCCTTTGCCATTTTACGAGCTTCGGACCTCATAACACCTCTTTCGCGAAATACTTCATCCGCTATTTCGCGCGCCACTTCAATTTTCCGCGCACGCCTCCAAAATTTCGCGCGCCTCATGCCTTTACCGATTTTCGAGCTTTCGGCCTTGAAACATCTTTTGCGCGAAATACAATTTCGCGCAACCCGCTGTTTTGCGCGCCATACTTCAAGATTTCGCGCAACCCTCTAGTTTTGCGCGCCACGCTTGATTTTTCCGCACACCTCCTTCATTTCTCTCTCCTCAACCTTTGCCAACAATATATCACTCCATTTTCCATTGGCGATTTTCAGGCCCAAAAATTTGGCAAACACTGGAAAACGGCGCTACCTTGTACTGCTCTTTTGTACCGCCTCCAGATCGTCCTTTCCTTTGTCAAAGTTCTTTGTCAACATGGAATGTCAACAACTTCTCGGGAACTCGACAATTCTCCATGGAAACCTGCTTTGTCAACAAACACAATCAACCCAAAAATGCTGCAATGTTACCTTGAGGGATTTTTGCCCAACAATCTCCCCCTTTGGGTTTGTTGACAACTCTTCACAACTCTGCTCAAAAAATATTTTCTGCACTTTGATACCTCACTGAGTCTTCTTCCAGCCGCTACCACCATTCGCCTCTTGCGATTTTGATAGCGTTCAAGGATTCACTTAACACATACTCTAAGCCCACATGAGCAATGCTCGGCGTGAGAAACAAGAGTAGTATGAAAAGTTCATCAATGAATCACTTTGTCTCTGACATCCACTGTTGACACCCAAAAACTGTCCAACACCACTCTTCTGCTTTTATCACGATCCTCAGCTGTCGTGATATCTATTCTTTGATCGATCACTTCTAGCATCGTCAGATTTAATACACTCCCCCTTTCTCATTGCTCCCCCTTTCTGGCTGCTCTACCTGTCAGCTTCTCCCTGTATCAATTATGATTTATCAAATCTCCGCACTATTTTCTCCCTTGAACTAACACTTTTCTCCCCCTTTGTCAAGCACTTTTCAAGCACTTTTCTCCCCCTTTGTCAACGAACCCAAAGGTCACGCCTTTGTAGTCTGTAACATAGTAGAGAACACATATCAGCACATTAGGGAAAAACACACCATACCTCGGGGAGAGGGGGTCCCATATCCACACTATTTCAAGTGCGGGGAGTCGACTGAACTTCCAGAGCCAGTCGATGCCTCTCAAATGCTGCCTTGGGTAAGGCCTTTGTCAGAATGTCTGCAACCTGCAGCTCTGTAGGCACATACTCCAACTTCACGATCCCCTGCTCAACCTTCTCCTTGATAAAGTGATACTTAATCTCAATGTGCTTTGTCCTTGAATGATGGACGGGATTTTTGCTAAGATTTATAGCACTTGAGTTGTCACACTGGATTCCGATCGGAGACTTCACTTGAACTCCCATATCTTCAAGCTGCTTCTTCATCCACAATAACTGTGTGCATGCTTGAGTGGCCGCAATATACTCAGCTTCTGCGGTGCTCAATGAAATGCAATCTTGTTTCTTGCTTAGCCAAGAAATACACAATCCACCAAGATAGAATGCACCACCTGACGTTGATTTTCTATCATCGGCTGAACCGGCCCAGTCTGCATCAGTGTACCCCAATAACTCTGTCTGAGATTTGTCATTGTATGTCAAGACGAAGTCCACCGTGCCCTTAATATACCGAAGTATTCTTTTTACTGCGAGCATGTGACTTTCCTTGGGATTACTTTGATATCTCGCGGCTTGGCATGTGGCGAAAACAATATCAGGCCTTGTTGCGGTTAAGTACAACAGACTTCCAATGATTTGCCTGTATTCTGTGATATTAACAGCCTTGCCATCCTCATCTTTTGATAATTTCATCCGGGTAGCCACCGGAGTCTTCATCTCCTTGGAATTTTCCATTCCAAACCTTCTCAGGACCTCCTTGGCATATTTAGATTGAGAAATGAATGTTCCATTCCTTCCTTGTGTTACCTGTAGACCAAGGAAAAACGTTATCTCTCCAATCATTGACATTTCAAACTCATTTTTCATGAATTCGGAAAACTGTCTGCACTGAGCTTCATCTGATCCACCAAATATTATGTCATCGACATAAACCAACACCATCATCCTTTGATTACTGTCATTACTGAAATAGAGATTGTAATCAACTCCTCCACGCTGAAAACCAAGCTTCTTCAAGTACTGATCAAGCCTTGAGTACCATGCCCTTGGTGCTTGTTTCAGCCCATACAATGCCTTCTTCAGCCTGCAAACTTTGTTCTCATCCTCATGAATGAGAAAACCATCTGGCTGCTCAATATACACCTCTTCTTCCAGAACCCCATTCAAGAATGCGGATTTGACATCCATCTAGAAAACTTTGAACTTCCTTTGCACTGCGATGGCTAGGAATAATCTTATTGTCTCCAGCCTTGCAACCGGTGCAAATGTCTCATCAACATCAATTCCCTCAATTTGGGAGTACCCCTTGCACACTAGACGTGCTTTGTTCCGAATCACTGTGCCATCTTCATTCATCTTGTTGCGATAGACCCATTTGGTCCCAATGACATTCTTGTCCGCTGGCCTTGAAACAATCTCCCATGTCTGGTTCTTCTCAATTTGATCAAGCTCTTCATTCATAGCCTGAAGCCAGTTTTCATCTTCAGCTGCATCGGAAAAACATTTTGGCTCCACCTGAGATAAAAAAGATGTTTGCTGTAATGATTTCATTCTTCGAGTCTGAAATGGAGCTGTCTGATTTCCAATGATATTTTGCCTATCAATTTCAGCTCGATTCTTTGGCTTCTTTGCAGATACAGACTTGACACTTTCTTGTTCATCATCAGAATCTTCTTCTGAGTCAGCCTCTGCCACTTCTACTCCCCCTGTGCTGCTTACCTCATCATCACTTTCATCCAGAAACTGTTCACTGGGTCGTTGAGCAGTCTGTTCATTTTCGACTATAGTGACATCATTGCTCTCAACAATTTTTCCCAGCCTCTTGTTGAAACATTTATATGCTTTGCTTTTCCCTGAGTAGCCAAGGAATATCCCTTCATCTCCCCGTGCCTCAAACTTCCTATGATGTTCTTTGTTGAGAATGAAACACTTACTTCCAAAGATTCAAAAGTATTTCAACGTTGGCTTCTTTCCGTACCACAGTTCATACGGAGTCTTCCCTTGCTTCGGACATAACAGCGACCTGTTTGAAACATAGACCGATGTCAAAACTGCTTCCTTCCAAAATTTCTCTGGTAGGTCCTTATCAATAAGCATTGTTCTGGCCATGTTGTTAATGATCCGATTCCTCCTTTCTACCACTCCATTTTGTTGGGGAGTTCTTACTGATGAAACTTGATGCCTTATCCCATGTTTCTCGAGATATTTTTCAACCTGACTGTTTGTAAATTCTGTACCGTTATCAGTACGAAACTTCAGAATTTTCTGCCCAAGCATCTTTTCTGATTCCCTCCTGTACTGCTTTATGCAACTGAACACCTCTGTCTTATGGGTAATGATGAATACCCAGGCCATTCTGCTGTAGTCATCAATGAAAAGAACATAGTACCTTTGCCCATCTATAGCTCGTGGTGAGATAGGTCCACATACATCAGCATGCACCAATTCGAGCACTCGAGTTGCTTTTTGTTCCTTTGGCCTGTATGTCTTCCTGATGATCTTCCCTTGTTGACAAGCATCACACGTATGAGTGCGATCACGTGACAGTTTGGGAAGGTCTCTAGCAGCATCACACTTTACCAGATCTTCCATAGATGGTTGACATAGATGACCAAGTCGCTTATACCACAACTGATTTTCTTCTTCTCTGGATAAAAGGCATGAATCTTCTTCCCCACCTATCAGGTAAAGATTCCCCTTTGTTCGCTTTCCCTGAAGAATGACTCTTCCATCTTTTCCTTTAACAATACCCATCTTCTTGGTAAATAGTATAGAGTTCCCAGAGTCACATAGTTGACTAACGCTAAGCAAATTATGACTGAGACCCTCTACCACCAAGACATCAGCATGTCTCATTTCTTTGCCCCCAAACTTGGCTTTTCCTGAGCCAACAATCTTTAGGCCTTCATCATTTCCAAACTTGACAACTCCTTCTTTGTCATATTTTATGCCTGTAACCAGATCCTTATTACCCGTCATGTGGGATGTGCAACCACTGTCAAGGATCCAAACACCAGAACGATCTGATGCTTTAAGGGCAATTTCAGCAACAACGGCCTTCTCAGTTTTCTTCTTCCTAGTCCATACTTTTTCTTTCATACTCGGCATGGATTGAGGATTCTGTTCTTTCTCAGAGTATGATGGACCAGCTTCATCTTGCAAAACTGCAAATCTGTTCTGAACTTTTAACTCACTTGTCGGTTTACTGATCTGTTGCTTGCGATCATTTTGATTCTGCTTTGGCACATTTTTCTGAATGGTCGGAGTGCAGTACCTAGCCATGTGTCCAAATCCTCCGCACCAAAAACAGTGTCCTTCAAAAAATGTTCTGGGAAACCGTTCTCTGTTTGGCTGCCATCTCTGTTCTTGTTCCCTTCGATATCTTTTGGCTATGGAACACACATACTGTGAATGTCCCATCTTTCCACAACAGTAACACCTGATATAAGGTGCATTCCTTCGTGTTACTTCAGCACTACGAGTTTCCCCTTTGGATCTCTGAGTATTCTGATTCTGCTTTGTGCTCAAATCCACTTTCAATCTCGGGACAAGTGCTTGCGGTCTAACTTCAACTGCCATAGATTTTTGTTTCTGATTAAGCCATGAATCAGCCTTAACATCTGAGTTCAATTGCTGCTTCTTTCCTGCTGAACTACTAGGCTCTTCTTTCTTCTTTTCCGTCTTCGTAACGACTTGATTTCCCAAGAATGTGTTGGGATTCAAAGGTTTTTCCTGGTCTTTAACTTTTCGCCACAGACCGACAACTTCCTCTTCAAGCTCTTCAATACGCTTGACATGATCTTTCACTTTTCGACTCAAGCAGTCGATCTCCCTTTTCTGCTCTTCAATCTTGAGCTTATGCTCATCAACCTTTTCTGTGCGCTCTGGCCTGGAAGACTTAAGATTTTCAATTTCTTTCTCAAGCTCAGACTTCTCTTCTTCTTGTTGTTGCATGTAGAGTTTGGCATCACGTACTATCTTATTGGCTTTCTTTGTTTTTGCTCGCCAAACATCTATCTCTTCAAGAGCTGCTTCTAATTCAGCTTCCATGTCAACTCTCCCTTCAATTTCTTCTTCTTCTTCATCAGTTTCAGTTTCTTTCTTTTCTAGAGCGCTACTAGCAACAGCCACCATCGCATTTTGACCACGATCTCTACAGTTTTCTATCTCTTCAACTTCTTCACCCTCAGACTCAGCTGAACTATCAATTTCTTGGGAAAGAAGATTCTTCTTTTTAAAGAAATTTCTCTTGAACTGCTTCTTCCCTTTCACATAGGCTGAAGATTTTTTCATGGGAATCTCAACTTCATCTTCATCGCTTTCTTCTTGAAACTTTTTGGGGCATCTTGCAGCAAGATGACCAACCTTTCCGCATCGGAAGCATGCTAGTGGAAGTTTCCCTTTAAACTTTCCTTTTCCTCTTTGCAGATTTGAAGAAAGGAACGACATCACCTCATCTGACTCTTCTTCCTCCTTAGAATCTTCAATAGTGAGCCTCTTCATGGCCTTAAATGCCACCTCTTTGGATTTCCCCTTTTCCACAGCATCGTTGTCATCATTTCTCATTTCATATGCAACAAGAGTGCTGTGTAGGTTATCCAGTGTTAGCTCTTTAGGATCTTTATCTTCCAACACAGAAACTTTTGGATTGAACCGAGGTGGAAGCTTTCTCAAGATGCGCTTTACGATTTTAATGTCTTCGATAATTTCTCCAAGACCCCGCATGTCTTCTACCACAGCATTTACCCTGTCAAAGAATGCATCAACAGACTCATTCGGGTTCATTTTGAGATCTTCATACTTGTTCCACAACACTTGCAGCTTTGCCTCTCTGACTTTTGTATCCCCTTCATAAATATTCAATAGTTTTTCCCACATGGCATGTGACGTTTTGCATGACATCACCTTTGTATAAATGGGATTAGAGAGGGCTCCCCTAAGGCATTTATTGCTTTGGAATCAGCATCCAACTCTTTGTGCTCAGCTTCTGATAATGCACCACTAGTAATATCAGCTGTGATACCATGCATAGCTGCTGAAAACACATCCATTCCCAAAGATCGGAAATAATGTTGCATTCGATTCTTCCATATCTGAAAATTACATCCGTCGAAGATCGGAATACCTCTATGATTAGTGACCTCCATTGAGAGAAGACCAACTGTTAACCTCGCTCTGATACCACTTGTTAGGTCCACTAGGCTGAATACCCTGAGAGGGGGGGTGAATCAGGGTATGACTAATTAAAAATTAAAGCCCGTTCTTATCTTGTTTCGCTGTTAAGAAAAACACTCTTCTCTCTCTTTCCTGCTGCACAATATAAACAGAAAGTAAAGCAGGCACAAGACACAACAATTTTACTTGGTTCACCGCTAAGGGCTACGTCCAAGGAGCATACGCCGACAGGTTGCCGGTCGTACCAAGTCCACTAAACTTCACTAGCTGTGGATAACAATGTTCGGGCTAGATCACTTCTATGCCCAGGCTCACTGCCTTTACAATGTTTAGGGTCAGCTCACTGCTTTCCCAAGGGTCACTCCCTGTTTCTCTCTCTCTGGCTCACTGCCGGTGGAGAGGATCACCTTCTTCCTCTTCCTAAGCTCACTGCTCTTGGAAGGGATTCACTCACAGTTTATAGACCTGTAGGTCTCTTCATTTTCATGAAGGAATGCATCTTCCTCTGTATGTAGATGCTCTGTTGAAGTCCAACTTTCACCCGCAGATGAATCTCACTTTGCACCGGATGTACCGGGAAACCTCAATTTTTACGCGCAACCCTTACGGTGCCTTGCGCGCAATTTCTATGATTTGCGCGAAATTCCTTTTTCGCGCAACCTCCAAATATTCCGCGCAGCCTCGAAACTGCCTTGCGCGCAATTCACTGATTTTGCGCGAAATCCACTTTTCGCGCAATCTTCCTTTTACGCGCCAACACCAACTTTCCGCGCAGCCTTTGCTTTTCGCGCAATCTGACTTTACGCGCAAACTTTAAGTTTACGCGCAACACACTTTCTAACTTCAATTTCGCGAACCAGAGCTCGGGTATTTTCTATGTCTTGAACTCTCTCTGAATGGAGGAGGGTCACTTCATATTTATAGGCAAAATCGACCCCGCGCGAAAAACCCTCCTTGAGCGCGTAATCGGCTTTGGTCGCGAAATCCAAACCTTCCGCGCACAACCATTTTCCGCGCACTGCTCCATAACTTCGCGCACCTCATGCCTTTGCCATTTTACGAGCTTCGGACCTCATAACACCTCTTTCGCGAAATACTTCATCCGCTATTTCGCGCGCCACTTCAATTTTCCGCGCACGCCTCCAAAATTTCGCGCGCCTCATGCCTTTACCGATTTTCGAGCTTTCGGCCTTGAAACATCTTTTGCGCGAAATACAATTTCGCGCAACCCGCTGTTTTGCGCGCCATACTTCAAGATTTCGCGCAACCCTCTAGTTTTGCGCGCCACGCTTGATTTTTCCGCACACCTCCTTCATTTCTCTCTCCTCAACCTTTGCCAACAACATATCACTCCATTTTCCATTGGCGATTTTCAGGCCCAAAAATTTGGCAAACACTGGAAAACGGCGCTACCTTGTACTGCTCTTTTGTACCGCCTCCAGATCGTCCTTTCCTTTGTCAAAGTTCTTTGTCGACATGGAATGTCAACAACTTCTCGGGAACTCGACAATTCTCCATGGAAACCTGCTTTTTCAACAAACACAATCAACCCAAAAATGCTGCAATGTTACCTTGAGGGATTTTTGCCCAACAATAAGAACATAATTTATCAAAGGCATATACAATGGCATAGATTTATTTTTATATAGTCATGTAGTTAACCTGAGATTTAATTAGTGTGTTTCTTTCATAATAAATGAAACAATTTTTTACTAATTCTCTATCCAAAAACAACACCGATAGTAAGGTCATTGTCACCACACATTAACTCAAATTCCTTATCACAGTTGGGTGAAATGATGACAGGGGATGCTATTAGGATTGTTTTAAATGTATAAAATTAATTTCCAACATTCCTCAGTGAAATTTAAGGTTACTTATTTTGACAATAAATACATTAATGGATGGGAAACCTTTGAAAAGTCAATTATGAATCATCTACAAAGTCCAACATGCCTTAGAAATATTCTTATGCCTTTAATTGTCGAATGTTCATGTAAATTCCTGATGACTTTTATCTTGGTTGGATCGACCTCTATGATTTCTTTAGATATTTTATAGCAGTGGAATATTTCCTCTTTAGACCATAAAATTTCATTTTTTCCCCTTTCAGTTCTAGGAATTTTTCTTCACAGTGTTCGAGGACTAATTCTAGATTTCTTAAACAGACCTCAAATGATCTTTTATAGATTGAGAATCCATCCATGAATATTTCTAAGAATAATTCAACTATTTCATGGAAAATATGCACATGCATGTCTGAAATGTTTCTGGTTCATTTCACATTAATAATGCAATTATCCTATAGAAAAATGTACTAAGTGGGCATGTGAATTTGGTCTTTGAGTAATCGGTGGGGTCTACTAAAATTTGGTTTTATCCTGAATATAAATCCAATAAATAGTTGAATTAATGTCCCACAAGTCTTTTCGACATCTGATCCATGAAGGGTAAAGGAAAACGATCCTTTCTTGTTACAATATTTAGGCATATGTAATCTATACAGACTCTCTATCCAGTGATAGTGTGTGGTGAAATTAATTCATTTTCATCAATTATCTCTAATGTGAGTCATTTTTTCTTAGGAACATGTATGGGGCTCACCCATTCACTATTTGATATGGAAAAGATTAGTCCATCATCTTAGTGCTTCAGCACTTCCATTTTCACTACTTCCTTCATCGGTGGTGTGAGCCACCTTTGAGGTTGACGTTTTGTATTTTCATCTTTTTCAAGTAGAATCTTGGGAGTGTATTCAATAGGGTTGATTCCTTTGATGTCTGCCACTCCCTAAAAAATTGACTGCTTATGTCTCTTTAATAATTCAACCAATTTTTCTTCTTGTGCCTGAGATAGTTCAGATTTGATAATAACTAGTAGAGAAGTTTACACTCCTAAGTATGAGTACATAGGATTACTGGGTAGAGGTTTTAGTTCCATATTTGGTGGTTGGATGATGGAGGGGATAAAAGGTGGCAAGTTATTCCTTGTGAGAGGTTCAATGAAGCTTAATTCCTCAATATTTTACTATTAACCCTTCTCTGAGAGTGAATCTTCACTTTCTTATTCAATGGTCATGTACTCATCTTCTTTTTAGTTAAGAGAGATGGCTTTTAAATCAATGGAATCATCTGATTATTGGGTAGCTTTGACCAGGTGGAACAATACATATTCTTCTCTAACTCAGAAGATCATAAATCCTTGATTCACATCTATCAAAGCCTTTCATATGGATAGGAATGTTATTCCATGTAAAATGGGGATTCCACCTTCCTCTTCTATGTCTAGAATTACGAAGTCTTCTAAAAAGATGAATTTTCTAACTTTTAACTAAAATATCTTCAATAATTCCACTGGGGTACTTCACTAAGAAGTCAATGAGTTACAATGATACTTGATTTATTTTGATTTCATGGAGTCATAGCTTGAAGAATACACTCATTGGCATAAATTTTATTCTATCTCCAAGATCACATAGTGATCTTCCAAACTTGCATTCTCCAATAGAATGGGGAATTAAAAAAATTATGGTATCTCTCATTTTTGTGGGATTTTTCACTGTACAAAAACACAAAATTATTAATTTAATGATATGACCCTAATATCTTCTATCTTTCTTTTGTTGGAAAGCAGATCGTTGAGAAATGTTTCATAAACTGGCATATGGGCAATGGATTCGGCCAATGGTATATTGATGTGAAATTTCTTGAACATTTCTAGGAACTTTTTGTATTGTGCCTCCTGTCTCCCTTATATTTATCTTTCTAGTAAAGGAATATGTGTCTTGTATGGTGGTGGGGAAATATATATTTTTTCATTGAGTTGCTGAGGAATTTTTTCACTTTCAGCTGGTGATACTTCTTGAGGTGTGGTTTTCACGTTTTTTACTTCTTCTTCTACTGGTGGTTTTTTATTGTGATCTTCAAGTTTCTTTCATCTCTTACACTTGGTTGTTGAAATTAAAATATCTTCCCACTTATCAGCACTATATCTTCATATTATTCCCTTGGGTACATCTCTATATTACCGGCTAGGGTTTCTGGTAATATATCAGAGAAAGTCTTTGATATTTCACCCATTTTAACTTCAAGATTTCGTAAATCATCTCTTTAGTTTTTCATGTTTTTTATTGATTTTTCTTTATTTGATATGATTTTTGAAGGAATTCAGCCAGGATGTTTTCTGTGTTACATTGAGGAGGATCAATTTTTTTCTAAGGTCTAGGATGAGTGGGATGGAATTTCTACTGATCTCTTTGTGGTAAGGGTTATTGTTGCATTTTATGGTGAGGTCTTGGTAATGGGTTCATAGGTGGATACCCTAGTGGTCCTTGGTTTTTTAATGGTTCTTTTCCACTTATCTATTGAAAATATCCTTGGCCATTCTAATGTTACTGTTAATCAGGCCTCTACCAGTAATATTGTTGTTGTTGTTGAAAAGGTGGGTTCTGTTGATTGTAATTGATGTAATTACAATCATATTGGTCTTCAAATCCTACCTTGAAATCTTGGTAATGGTTTAGGACACCACACATCTCACATGATTGTATCTCTATTATGGGAGAAGGAGGGGGTAGTGTAGTAGACATTTGAAATGATTCGAGCTTCTTCGTGAGCACTTCGAATTGCGCTGCTAATCTGGTATTTTCATCGACCTAGTGGATACCATGCCGAGGTAGTCCACAATCACTTTTCCACAGGCTATCATTATGAGAAACTTCATCAAGAATATATCTTTCGTCTTCTTGGGTTTTAAACATCATCCCTCCATCTGTGGCTGCATCAACAACATTTCATGCGGCTAGCTGGAGTCATTTGTAGAACATATGTAACTAAATCCACATGTTCAGTCCATGTCATGGACACATTATCATAAGCTCTTTAAATCTATCCCATGCTTCCCAAGATTATTCTCCATCAGACTAAGCGAAGTTTTAAATGTCATTTCTGGGCTTCCAAGTCCAAATCGGTGGAAAGTATTTATCCAAGAAATTCTTGGAAATATCTTCCCAAGCCATTATTGACCTGGGATCTTGGAGTTTAATCTAGTCCTTACATTGATCTCTTAAATAAAATGGGATGATGCGTAGTATGATTGCGTCTGAAGAAACTCTCTCGTTGTGAAAGTTATCACAAACTTCCAGGAAGTTAGAGATATTTTTATGTTGATCTTTGCTCTGAATTCCACTAATTTTTCCAATTTTTTGGATCATTTAAATGAGTCTAGGTTTTATTTCTAAGGTATGATATTGGATGGGGGGACGAACGATGCTTGGAGTGCCACCATGGATTGATGGAAATCCATAATCAATGATGTTCCTCTCTTGATACATCAGGTGCTCCCCATGAATAATTTTTTGATGTCCATGTGGGTCTGATGGATTGGGTCCCACTTGACTGTGTTGTTAGGACATTATAGACCAGCGTAGTGCAAATAGAAACCTTTAGATATCAATATCGAAGGCTAGGTATTATTTTTTCTCAAGTATCTTTGAACGAGTCGAAGGACTTTGGTACATGCACCGTACGACAAAGTAGACATGCAGGGGAATCTTAAAAAGGAAAGAAGGAAAGAGGATAAGAGAACTGTAATATCATGTCTTAATTACCAAATGTTTCTAAGCAGAAAATTGCCTCCCTGACAATGAAACCAAAATTTTATGCACCCTCACGTGTCTTTGAATTCATGAGAGCTACGATTAGATTATAATTTTTAAGGATTTATCTAAACATTACTTGTTACAAGGCATGGTATAGTGAGAGTCTGAGTTCGATCCCATGGGGAGAGTAACTTTCTTTTGAATTAAAAGGATCAAGACCCTTTGGTGTAGGAGTCCTTTCTAGTTTGTTTTAGTTTGGGAATTTCTAGATCTATGATGGTTTATTTGATAAAGTGAGAGTGTTTGGGATCAATTTAGGGTATTTTTAGGAAGGATGATCTTAATTCTAATCTTGGAAGGATCCTAAGGTTTAGGCTGAAAAGCAAGCAGAAGTTGATAGATAACTTTGGTAAAGTAATTTAGTTCTACTTAAGAGGTAGTTACTCCTTGGTCAGGTGATAATGACAACCTAGATGCATTAAGCATAGCTCCTATGGAAGAAAGTATCATGGTTGGTGTCTGTAGCATAATATACTCCAATCGGGATAGGGTATTCCACTTAAATATCCCATGATCAGGGATGTTTAATCGAATTGGATAGACATTAATTATTTACCTTGATTACCAATACTTAAGGTTAAAAAGTTTATAATTATAGATTTAATTATTCATATTCCCCTACTCTCAATCCCTACCCCTGGGTGGTTTTATCCACTCATGGTAGGAGGAGATGAAAATAATCGATTAAAAACCACACTTCACATGCTAATATGACTTGAAATTAAACAATTCACAATCATAAAATGGTTCATATTCACTAAAGGGACTCATCATGAAATGCGTATTACAATTATATAAATCAAAACTCAATGAAATACTTGTAATAAAAGTGGAACTGGATTCAACATGAGTTTGGTGATGAATGATGGTAAGCAATGAAAAAGGGAATTGAATGAGATGATTAAAAAAAATCCATGACTATTGTATTAAAGTAAAATAATGAAAATTTGAATAAATTTGAGTTTGAGAGGGAAGGAGTCAAAGAAAACTCAAAAGAGAAGAAAATCACAGAAAAGGATCTTCTCTAGGATCTCTCAAAATTGATGTCGGCCTGCTATATATATAGGTAAAATATTACAAGACATGTAATGGATTACAAATAATGTACTTTAGATCAATTTAGTTCTCCACAGATTTTGAATCTTACATGTATCTCACATGTATCTTGCTTGAAATTAGAGGTTTGATAGCTTCCACATCATGTACCGCTAACTCATGATGTGTAATGGCCTTCCAGTTGTATCTCTGGAGCATATTTGTTATTCAATGAGTTCTACTAAAGATAGGTCATGTGTTGTTTGCTCACGACATATACCGGCTTCTTTATTTTCTTAATTCATGACTGGGTTCAGGACCTGGTTGACGACTTGGTGGAAGTTGTGAAATCCTATTACACGATGTGTACTGACGGTTCACGACATGTAATAGGGGAATTCTATATTTTTTATACATTTCTTCCTTTGAATCCTTGTAAGAATCATTCTTGAAAAATTAAGCACCTACCAAACACATTATCAAATAAAAAAATTAAAATACTTAAGTAAATGGATGCAAAAAGTATATATGAATTCGACTTATTAACAGGTGTCCAAGTATGGATCTTTTCACTAAAATCCAAGGGGTGGTTCCATAAGGAAACCCCAATTTATGGGCTTTAAACTATGGCCTCTATGGGATGTGACATAATGTTCCACCAATTATATTTTTAAAACAAAGATATTAACCTATGTTAAAAGTCACCCCTTTTCTTTTAGGTCAAGAGGGATCAAGGGGAGGGTTATTTTAGATACTCCTCCCCCTCTCTTCCCCAATTTGACCCCCTTGGAGAGGGGTAAATTTTAGTGGTTATGCTATATTTTAAAGTATATTCATCCTTTTTTTCCTTAATTATTATTTCCCTCATTATAATAATTTTTAATTATAAAATTTTAGGATAGGGTTTGGTGATGATTCCACTGGAGCTTGGTGGAGTCAGGAAATAATGTTGGGGATTTTGGTTGACATGGATAGATTACATCCTGGGTGAAGTTTCCCAGTCAGGATCCAAGTATCACTGAGAGGGCTATTAGGTGAATAAATGGTATCTTTTTCTCTTATGTTTCCTTACTTATTAAAAAACATTCATCTCCTATTAAATATTTATTTCCATTCTGAACACAATCAACCACAGAACCATAGGAACATAGGAATTTACAAGGTTCATTACTCAACAAGAGTAACTACATTCTTGGTATGTCTTGGAAAAAATCCAATAAAACACAATCCACTAGAAAAAAAATATATTTTTTGGAATAAAACAAGTAGGATATTCCCTTACACACATATAGAACTTTTAAAACAATCCAATAGCGTGTGCGATTCTTCTGTAACAAAATGATGAAAATCAATATTTTGATGCTTCTTGATCAACTTTCACAAGTTTTATCTTTCAAAAACAATTCATATCTTTCATACCCAGAAGCTGGTAGAAAATTCCTTGAGTACTTCATGAACGGTCTTTCATCCTGTACGAACTGCCCGTATCCTTCACGAACTGAGTTACAAAGCATAGAACATGTGTTTCACAAAAAACCTCTTCTTTCATGAACTGTCTCTACTCCACGAACTATCACCGCTCCGCATACCACCTCTACATACCACCTCAACTTACTACCTACACGTATCGCTTCCACATACTATATTTGAGTACCGGTTATGCATACCATCTTCACATCCTATTCCACATACCACCTCTACTTCTACAGAATTTTTTATTCCATTAACTACTTCTTATTATTCCAAAATCCTTTTATTCTTCCATAATCAACTTCTTCTTTCATGTAATATTTCCTCTGCTAACTACCTCCCTTCACAGAACTCTCCCTCATGAAATTTTTTGGACCTACCCAAATTCTTCCTCAGAGAGAAGATGTAATATTATAAAAATCACTCACATATTTAATAAAGGTATTATCACTCCTTATATAGGAAAATATATCCAAAAATATCACTAATCCAAATATCCCAAATATTTGATGCTATACAACCTTCACTGCATACTAAGCTTCTCCCGAAAACTGCAATTTTTCCACGAACCATTTTCATCCGCGAACCATTTCTGTACGCAGTACGTATCTTGCCTTTCATCCTTCAAGGCGAACTAAATCACCGCCTCCATTCTGTGAACAAAAACCTTCACCATAAACTATTGACCTCCTGCAAACTACAAGCCTCCTGTGAACCGTGATCCACCTGCAAAATGTTTCTCTTATACGGTCCATATACCGCACTTCGTAGAATCCCTACTTTACTAATTTTCCTTTTCCACTCCACATACCTCCTATGAATTCCATTAACTATCCTTCATGGTTTGTGTACTTCACTCTTTGGACACATTTTAAAAATCTCTTCCTTTTCCAAAATAAAAAAATCCCAATTTTTGAAGCCCAAAAATTTGGCAAACACTAGGAAACAACAACACCTTAAAAATATGATTTGACAAGAATACCCTTGTTGATTCGCTATCATATGGCTTATTCAACAAAAAATTACTTTCATCATGAAACTTATCTATCTGGATATATATTATTTGATCAATCACCTTTATCATTTTTATATTTTCAAAATCCTTTTACAAAGTGAATTGATTTATCTTCTTTGACAACAAAAGACAACACTCTTGAAAAGAAAAATCTTCTTGAATCATTATACATCTATCTCGGTCTCAACACTAAGAAAATTAATGTATACCACATTTAATCTTTTGGATGTTGATAATACACTTTATTAATTTAATTAGGGGTTCTTATTAAATTGAATGAAATTAGCTATTGACTGAGCGATGAAAGTCAATGATTTTGATTGTGATGGTATTGAGGGTAATCCCTAGACTATCCAGATTTGGTTGATTGAGGTTTCACTGAGTGGGTTCCACTCAATGATTTTTATGTTATTATTCCTATTTGAAATAAATTGAATAATTAATTATAATTAATTATATTGGATGTTATGCTATGATTTAATAACTTAGGATTTGATGCGGTCTTGTCTGTGGATGAGTAAGGATGGGAGAGGATTCTAAATCCCTATATGAGTTTTGTGGTCTCTAAATATATCCCTAAGGTTTATGAAATTATTTATGTAGAATGTGATATGTGATATCACCCATAATGGGTGATTAAAATTAACTATAATAAATGGTTTTATAAAATTTTCATGATAATAGAAATGGATTCATAGCCATGATAGACCCTTAAACACCAGATGGTGCCTCAAACACTGATGACTAGGTACTAGGTTATAATTAGGTCATGTGATACATAGTGAAACTAGAGATAGAGTGGACTTTAACCTCATAGATATTCAGTGAGTGATCCTATAATATTGAAGGGAATATAATTTCTTAGAAACTATGACATTAGGGGTAAAGATGATTGTTGGATTCATGAGTCGACTATAATAAGATCTTAGGATTTGAGATTATACATGAATAGGCTTGGTTAGGTACCTAATTCAAGTATAGAATATGTGATAAGATTATGCATAGTGGTGATGCGTGAGATGATTGTACATCTCACACTTAATAAGGGTAATCTTCCTATTTGAGTATTGGAACCTTGGAGAGTTCCATGAGTGGGATAAGTCCCTTAGGATCAGATGAGGTCTGATGATGAGATTTTCCTCTATATGAAGTGCTTTAGAACTATTATAAGGGATATTTGAGATGGTCACTAGTGAGGATCATGATAATTTCTGATGGAATTGGCATAAAAATGGGGAGGGCCATTGAATGAGTTGACTGGAGATGGTCCATGGTTATAAGGACTATGTTGTGATACAAAATTGGATTATGATTTAGACTTGAATCTTGAGGCTAGGGTTAGAAAAGGAAATATGGTCTAAGATAACACTGGGGTGTTTGATATGGATTGGTGCTAGTGAGAAGAGACTGGGATGGGTTTGAAGGACCCTAATGGATTCCCAAGTAGATTAGATGAGGATGCTATTGGTTTTGGAAAGATGAGTTTGTGGGGCTGAGATAGTCTTGAGGGATACAACATATAAGGATGGATAGATGAAGAATTGAAGTTCAATTCATATAAATATCCCTCAAGTGATGAATTTGGGTGGTTTTATTGAGAGGCTGTCCTAGAAGATATGTGATGGGTTTGAGAATGGGGGAAGCCAATGTGAGGATGATGATATATGAAGTGTTTCCAGGTAGGGTGAAGGTATACCCTTGGGTACCTAATTATATGATTTGTTTCTAAGTAGGTTATGGATGTTCCCCTGAGTTTTGTGATGTTATATAATATGAGATTCCAGGTAGAGTGTGAGTTTCCACTAAGTTTCTTAATGACATATGATATTATCTTACAGGCAGAGTGAAAGTATGTTGCCCAAGTGTCCTAATGATATATAATATGAAATTCTAGATAGGGTGTGTGTGTTCCCTTTATTTTCTTAATAATATATGATATTAGCTTCTAACTAGGGTGTATGTATGCTTGAATGTTTTTTGATGATTTGATATGAGACTCCAGGTGGGCTGTGGTAATTCCATTAAGTTTCCTAATGATATATGATAAGAGATTCCCAATAGGGTGTGAGTATTACCACAAGTTTCCTAATGATATATGATATGAGATTCTAGGTGGGGTGTAGGTATTCTATAGAGTTTCTTGATGATATATGATATTATCTTCTAGGTGTGGTGCAAGTACCCCCCATGTTTCATAATGATATGTTATACACTTCTAGGTAGGGTGTGGGTATTACCTTTTTTTCGAAATGATATATTATATGATCTTCTAATATAGGTGTAAATATTACCCCCTAAGATTTATAATGATTTATGATATGATCTTCAAGGTGATGTGTGGGTATGCCCTTGAGTTTCCTGATAATATGATATCCGAACTTCTTATTGTGGAGCAGGTTTGACCCCAAGTTACCTAATGATATGATATATGTGCTTTCAGGTGGGGAGAAATTATGCCCCTAAGTTTCCTAATGATATGATATATGTGCTTCTAGATAGAGGACAAGTATTCCCTTGAGTTACCAGATGATATGAGAGACGTTTCTAGGTGGAGAGCGTATATTCCACTAAGTTTATTAAGGCTATGATATAAATTTCTAGGTTGGAGAGTGAGTATAAAACTAGGTCCATGCTGATTATAACCATGTTTCTAGGGCATGGAGTGGTTATATACATAGTTTCTTGATGATTGTATGACATTCTCAAAGACACTCTGATGCTACCTGAAGAAGGTATGGTTGATCTTGAGTGTTACCTGAGAAGCCGAGGATCCATAATGATTATTTTATTATGATTTTTAACTTTATTTTATTATACCAATAATATCAAATTGTTAATACACTTTATTTATGAGTTATAGAAGGGAAACTGTTGGTGGTAGTTCATTGAGTTTTACTCACACCCCACTCAGGTGGATTTGACACTTTGGTACCTGGTAAGACCTCATGTTTTCTGGTTTAGGTAGGAAATATGCTCAATTTTTTTAAGAAAATTGGTGACCTGAATTGGTTTCCCAATTCATGTCGCTTATAGAATTTATTAAAGTTAAAAAATATGGATATTACAACCTAGAGGTTTAAAGAACTTACACCAGCATAGATTTAAAGGGGCTACAAAAAAATCACATTCAAAATAAACCTATTCTTGAAGACAGCCCTGAAAAATCACCAGTCAATTGTTTCTTTAAAATATAGATCTTAAAATATGAAATCCATCCAAAAATTTAGAGAGATATCCTATTGGAAAAATTATAATAGTCTGAGCCTTCCTCCTCTGCAGTCAGCATGAACTTCCACTGCTAAGTCATCAAACCAGACATTAGCACAACAAATCCAACAATTAAAGCAAGCTAAAGCCCTGATCCTGCAGTATGTAGTATAGGCCAGATCTAAAAAAAATCTCAATCAGAGCTAGAATGAAGCCATTTTGCTTCTATAGATTCCTTTACACAACCATCAAATAGACAAAAGACATACTGAACAAACCAAAGAATCAGAATCATTAAATCCAGCACTTTAAGAAGGAAGAAAAAATCTTCAAAATGAACCAGAGTCCAGGAAAGTACAAGCTGGAGGTCCAACAAATCCAGACCTTGTGGCGTGTTATTAGCAAGATAGGAAGAGAATTTAAGGACCTTACTCCTCAACCATTCAACCTCAATAATAAGGAACAACAAAATCATGCCAGTACCGAGGAGTTCATGTCCTCCAATCCAAGACTTCAAAGGAATCATAAGAGAAAACATCAAGAAAACCACAATGAAAACACCAAAAGAAAACAAGGACAACAACACTAGTAAGAGACAACATGTTGAAAAGAAATCAGTCACAAATCCATCCAACTAGAATCTTCAAGTTAATACCCGAATAAAAAATCAAAGAAGAAAAGACAAAATCATTAGGAAGAGTGCATGGATAGAATTATTTTCTTGTTAAAATAATATCGCCTTACCCTGAGATATCTCTCTAATGAAATCTAACCCTGTTGAAATTTTTGAAAAGCAATATCCATTTTTCTCTCCATTTAAGGGAGTTGTTGTTTCACCTCCTTAGTATAGTGATAAGCAGACTATTCATTTGATTAAAAAATAGTATTCATGTCTTGGGGATTCTGAGAATAATCTTTCTTAGACACATCCAGAGAACGTGTGACAATGTTCCGTTCCATTTGAGAGTAATCCATGCGCTTTCTAGTCCTTTTAGGATTTGGAGTGATGAAACCATCAACATCTACAATAGGATTTTTACCTTTTTTGGCCATTGAATTCAAGTAAGTTTCTTCAACCTTCATAGGATGATCTTTCTCATCATGTGAGGAATCCCTAGAGTCCAATTCATACTCTTTGTTTCTGTCTTCTAAAGAGTGTAGAGAATTATTTTGTTCCTCTACAATAGGGGGTGGGACAACACTCTCTTTACCCTCAAAAACTCCAACATGAGAATCTTCTTCCTGAATGGATGCTACACCTTTGTAAGCAGACTCATGATCAATAACATCCATGAAAACATTGACATATTCATCAATTTGATTTTTAGTTACTTGTTTAATTTTTTTTCATCTATGACCTCAGAATTTTCTTAACTACTGTTAACATTATAAGGACTAGCCAAACCATCTTGGTTAGGCTTTCCCTTTTCCTTAGGGTAGTGAATTGTATGAGCATTAAAAATTGATTTTGAAGGTTCCTTTTCAACCCACAGAGATTTAACCCGAGATGGGGGAGGATTCCATTTCTTCTCACATTCATTGAATAGTCGTCCAACTCTGAAACATTTATTACAATAATTTGGAAGATTTTCAAAGACCACATCCTGAGTAAACCCTTTATCCCCATTCTAAATCCAAAAGTGAGATGGAAGATCCCTCGAGATATCAATTTCAGTGAAGATCCTAGCTACATAGGATCTTGAAAGGTTTAATGTAGTAGAGTCCAATCTAATTAGGGTTCTAAAAATACTAGAAATTGAAAAGACTGCCTTACGTTTGAAAAGATGAACCGGTAAACCTAGAAATACTATCCAAATTGGAGTAATAGGGGGTTCTGAACCAGTATCATAATATGGAGACCATTTAAACACCTTCATAGTAGACTTTCCAAAAGTCCATGTACCATGCATCCAAAGACGATAATAATCGTAATCCGAGGAGAATCATAATAGAACATTCCACGAATTTAAAAAACTGATATAAAAATCAGAAAAACCAATATTTTCAAGGGTATTTCGGAGGAACAGGAGCGAAGGATGATGCTTAAAGAACTTTCCCACAATGTCAAAATGAAGATCTGAGGCAAGAGATTCTACCTCTTATTTTTTGAAAGATATAGCAGTAAGACCTCTATGCTTGAACGTTTTTGGAGAAATTAGCTCCTCAATCTTTGATTCAATACAGGGTACTCGACCTGAAACCGCATCTGCGAAAGATCTGTCATCATGTATCCCTGCCGAGCTAGGTTTTTTTTCCATTTTCAAATATTCCCAGTATTGGATGATTGGGTTAGAGAATCTTAATGGCTACTAGAATATTAGGAAATAAAAATGGTTGAAGATGGTAGTAGTGTCTCATTATATTTATTTTATGTTTGTTTATTTGTATATGTGATCATGTCAATGGGTAGTCAATCATGATGTATTCTTGTATAAAAACCTTTCATTTGTTATCACTTGATTATTATTTATTGTATTTTTCATACTTTGAATATTATTTTGGTTTTTTTTAGTTATTTTAACTAGTTTCTTTACTATGATAAGGGGGTATAGTTTCCCCACAATAACACCTTAGAAACCCACATATAGTGGACAACCTGTGCAATATGGTGAGTAATGACTAGGTTTTTGAGAGCTCTAGTTAGGAAAATAGTGAGTTTTATAAGGACATGGGACATTACATAGTGGAACAAGACCGTATTTTTCTTGTATTATTATTTAGGGTATGGTAGGAAGAGAGTAGGGATGTTTCAGAGCATATGATAGAACTCAAAGTAGTGCATCATGAAAACTTTTTCAATAGGAAGTATGAGTTACTAGGGACATAGGATTTCTATTTCTAATTTTCTATATAACATTTGAGTTTTTATTTGTGTCAAATATTATGTTTGGGGATTTATTGATTTATGGTTTTAGCTCTCAGTATGTGGGAAAGATGCATGCATACATGAATCATGTTCAACACATAATATTAAAAATGAATTTATATTATTTCATGTAATTTATATCATTTATGAAAGATAGTTTATCTATTTAATGTATCAATAAATTAAATAGTTTTTTCTATATAACTTATTAGTGGAATTTTACTCAGTTTAACCAAATTTTGTTTCTGATGATAGGTCATCTAGATCCCATAATGGGATGTTCTATGGTAAAAATTATATAGTCATGCCATACAAGGGATGTATAGTTACACATAGTGGGTCAGTATAGGTATTATATGTCTTGGTGATAGACCCTTGTGAGTGATTGTGATGATGGTACAGTTACATAAAGTGTAAAAAAAAACCTATATGTTATTTTCCCATGTATATTCTTAGAGACATTACACTTAACTGAACAACATGAATAATATTTTTCTTGATATGAATCATCATAAGATGATATTGTTATTTACACTTGGATGTGACCAGATCCTCAAGGGGGTAGTCTAGTATGTAGATTTCCTTTGAGGATAGGTGACTAAGAGGGAGTGGTTAAATCAACTTGTGATGCCTAAAATATATATACGAGAACACTATAGTGGTTATGTTGGCACATGGGTAACTCTAAGATGTGGATAACCTTATGAGGATAGAATAAAGACATGTAACATGCCTTGGATTTTTTGATATAGATTACTAGAGTGATTTTTGTATTAAGGTTTGGTTTTAGAGGGAATGATCCATTATATGACTAGTTAAATTTATTTTGAGTGAGATTCCCAATGAGATGATGGATTTTGATCTTAAATAGTTGGATATGGGAAATATAAAGAATGGATAGATGTTTTTGGTTTTGGAAATTATTCTTGAGTGGAAGGTTATTGTATAGTATTCCTTGTCATGGTCAATATGCCTTGATCTTGTTAGTTGAGTTCGACATGAAAAATAAAAATGTTTAGTGGTTGAGGTGTGTGATCCGAGGTTTAATGAGATGAATATAATTATAGAATGATTAGGGTTGTATGATCGAGAATAATGATAGTTTAACCCTATTTTTATGAAAAATATTGAGATAGATAATGAAAAAAACATTGATAATTCTTTATGGTGGAGAAATATTCCTAGAAATAGAATAATGAGTCATAATATAGATTTCATGGAAGCCTTGATGCATGAGGAAAAGTGTGCACTAAGTACACATAGTTCCCATTTGGTTTGTGCATTAGTGAGAGACTATGTATAGTTCATGGACTAATATGTAGATGAAATTCTTATGGTAATGTAAGTTTGTAGCTTCATTTATAAAGAGTAGTGTTTCCTCTATAATAGATAGTGGTATCATGGATGGATTTGAGTATCATAGTAAGGTCATTCTGACTATGCATCGTGATAAGGCTTATCAAGATAGTTGAACATGGCTTGTGATGAGTGACATGCATGAGATGTTAAAATCTATTAGGAGATGCACTTAATGAGTGGTGTAAGGAAAACCATAATATGGGGAACACACCATTTTCTTAAAGGACATGACTCTCATTGCGGATGGAATTTTGGTGGATGTTGAGGATGATTTTCTTGGTGAGTTCGGAATAAGTAGTGATCAATGTTTCATATTGGTGCTCGATTATAATTAGAATAAACATTCTTCATCATTGCATTTGGTAATGTATAGAGAATGGTCTATGGATATTGGTTTTTTATTTTAATACTGTGATGATAAGGACACTCCTATAGTGGGTAGCATATTGTCAGTTGTGGATGTATAAAAATAGTGTTTTTAGGGTTGTGGATAAAATGTTCGATAGGATCCAAATGTTAGTTTCAGGATCAATATTGAATTTACATACCTAATAGTGAGATGAATTATAGGTGAATTGGTTCTCATGGTGAGAGTGCAACAACTAGTGTGGTTGGATGAAGATCCATCCATGGAAATACACCAAGGGTTGGGTTTAGAATTCTGGGTGAGAGTTTGGATGATATCATAATGCCTCTAGGTATTAAAGTATCATTATTGGGTATTGTGATACCATGATGGTGGGTGTGGATAAGTATTTTATACAATGGATAGCCAGTAGAGGACCAACAAGTGATTTTTTATAGAATTGGGTGCAGTGAAGTGGAAACCACTTTGAGTGTATCGATGGACTACTAGAAGTGTAGTTTTGATATGAGATTCAAATGGTGTGGAGAATCATGATCCAGAATTGAAATTATGAGTAGAGTCTTATGGTGGTTAAAATAATAATATTTAGTATAAATTTATTGATAATTCTTTAGTGTCTCTAAATAGATGGGTTTGGATTAACATTGTCTTAATATTGGTGAAGGTAATGAGTGGGTAGTCCAACTTTTGATGAATATAGTGCCTTTTTGTTTTTAATTTCACAATGAAATATAATTAAATGTTACATGTTCGAATGTTACAAGTTAGTGGTAAATTGAAAATTGAGGTGGCTTAGTTTTGATGGTTGAAGGAATATAATGACTTCTTATAGATGAGAATTGAAATTATAGGGACACTATAAAGATCTGCATATTTATAGGTTCTGAAATTCAGTAGGAATTTGAATTTTGATCTTGGAGTAGGAGAAATTTGGGCAAACAAGATCCAGATTAAAATTTTGAAGGTTTAAATATCTTTTAGAGTTGTTTTTGGACATGGAATATGTCCAAAAAATGTTTCAGGTTCTCTATTTAATTCCAAAATAGGGTCATGGTGACCTATTTTATAAATATTTTTGTAGAGGATGGATTACACTATGACAAGTGGGTGTCATTGTGAGGTGAGTGTGTGCAAGTTTTTAGATAAGGTAAAAACCATATGTATGAGGACATCACATTGTATCCTGAGGGGTTCTACCAAAATTATTTCTCAAGGGTGAATAATTATGTTGCATTCATGGGGTTTCACTATGGAGTGTCTTTATAAGGCGTAGGTATTAGGAGCTACTAATAGGTGTCTTTCACCATGAATATTGGGGCTCTGCCACAATAGGTATCCTATGGTGGGCCTTTACACCTCAATCAAGGGATTTTCACAGTAAGGAAACTCTAGGTGAGGGGATTTTAGTATGGTCCCTATAGGGAATACCACAATGGGCCACCCACCCTGTTTTTAAAATAGTTATAGAACTATATTTTTAGGGCCAACTCCCTTTATTTTTAGGTTGCACAAACACATTGAGGGGTCCAATTTTGATGGATTTACACTCTTCCCTAATTTGAATCCCTATTAGAGGGAGGTGATTTTATATGGTTTTAAAGTTGTTTAAGGTATGTTCTTCCCTTCATTGTACTTTATTCTTATTTCCCCCTTCAACACCTTATTATTTTTATGATTTTAGTCTAGGGTTTTTCACTAAATACACTACATCATAGTGGAATCAGGTGAGGGTGATGAGACCCTCACTTGACATGGATATAAGATGTCGCATATGGATTAATTCATTCCTCACTTTATTATTTCAATAGAGGTAATAAAATAGTCTAATTTATTACAACGCTTCGACCCCAAAATCCAAGAGTTAGTGCATTAAGTTATCACATTAGCATAGATACAAGCTTCAAATATCATGGTACAGAACAATTTATTAGTTTTGTAAAACTATATTACATACATGATACCTATAATACATTTAGAAAAGAAAATAAATCATAACATCAGTAAAAGATCAACATCCTTGAATAATAATTCAAAGATTTCATCTTTATATCATAGGTAAAGGAAAAAAATAATGGTGAGCTCAAATTCTTAGTAATGGTAAGTAAAATAGAAGAAATAATGAATCAATAAACATAATTAACATGGCATGGTAAATATCTAAGAACACATGACACTCAAATAACTAGATAAGGCATAATCAATATGGAAAGGTAAATAACTGAAACACATATCATTTAATTAATAAACTAATAATTAAATTCATCCATGAATATTTTTAAGCAAAATCTCATTGATAAATAATAACTAAGTCTAAATAATGGAAAATATTATTTATTGGATTCCATGTTTCCAAGTTATATGGTACCATTACTATCAAGAACTTTCACAATATGGTTTATCATATCAGGTAAAAACCCATCTAATTTGGAAAAATAATTTGTATCATGATACTAGTGATGCATCAGAGAGCTATCTATAACTAGGCCCACCCATGTCGTACCTATTAAAAGTATTCCCCATATATTGAATAAAATATTTAACAACGTGCCTTAAAAAATATCCATATGTACTATAATATATAGATTTATCAATAATTCCTCTATAGAGGATAAGTAACAATAATGATTTTTGATGTTGATGAATGGAAATACCATTGAAAGATCATTAAAAACATTCTTGAGTAAAATAAACTCTAAACATTCCAAAGTGTCCCATACCACTTTGAAACATTGGAATCATAATCCCTATGAAGGAATAACATTAGATGAAACTTTTAATATCACTAGAATAAGGATATTCATGATATAACATGTCAAAGTGTAGTATATACATCATATATAAAAGTGAATTGGTGCATAACAACAAATATGTATCAATTGAGTGTAAATTGAGATGAAATGCCTTACTCTGAGTTTGACTGGTCATGTGGGTCTTTATATTCCTGAAGAATAAACTTATTTTAATTACTTAATTTCATTATAACCATTTTAATTTTTATAATTACTTTTAATTCACTTATTACAATGTTCCAAACAACTTCTTAAACAATTATGTTTATGTCGGGTGTTTTGGCCATATTCAGTTTATGTATCAAAAATGACATTGGTAGGCCAACTAGGGTAAAAGGGGTCATTGTATAAACTTATATATAATAATAATAATAATATAATTATCATATTTATAAATCAATTATACTCTTAAAACCAATCATGAAATATTTTTATGAAAAATGAACCAACGTTACAATCATGGAGATGGTAGGCTTTACGCATGCACGAGTGAAGTTCCCATTTTCAGTGATCATTATGAAAATAAAATAAGTAAAATTATATATTTATAGAATTATAATTATATCATAAATAAAATTTTATTTAATCATATATACTTATATATATATAATTTTTGTGATGTAAAAAAATCACATAGTGTCGGGGACGCGGTAGTCAACACATCCACGACCGACGTTATCACTTTTTAGTGTGTGAAAAGGGTAATAGAAAAAAAGATATATTATGTTTATAGATATTTAATTATGTCATTAATATCATATATATTTCATTTATGTTACATATTCTTAATTAAAACCATCCTTTATATGTTCCATGTACAGTGTGAATGAATCACATCATTTTGAGGAGGTGGTACTCCACACTTCCACAAACAATTATATTTTATTCCCACAGAATAGAGTTAATAAAGGTATGTGTTACTAAATAATTATAAAAGAATATGAATATTATAAATATCATATATATTAAATATATAAATAATGTTTCCATAATAATTCCCAACCATGAAAGGTAGCAAAGTAAAAATGAACATCATCATTTTGTAAGGAGGTAGTTCTTCATACACATAAATGGTAAGTTCATTACCCATTATATTTAAATGTTTGTAAGTGTAGTTTAAAAACATAGATTAAAAAAATATCATTATAATTAGTATACTAATTTTATTATTTAATCACGTAATAATAATATTTTAGGGGGTGGAGAATGAATATAAAACAAAAGTGCTTGAAGAAGGATGTTACCACTTCTTTGGGTAACTCATTTTCGTTTGAACTAAAGGGTTTCCTTGGATGTATTTATGAACAAGTAGAGGCTTCTAAGTTTAGGTTATGTATGTTGGGAGATTATTTTATCAAATTTTTGGTGAGACAAAGGTTTTTATTGGAGTGAATAAGTGTGAGGTTTGTGTGACTTTTTATAGTAGAGGAGGAGTGACATTCTTATAAATTTTGTAAAAGGGAATTAAACCCACGTTATTACCTTTTCATGTGGCTAAAATAATGGACCATGTTATAGAAAAGTGAGTATAGGGTCTAAATATGTTCGACTAATGGCTTCTGGACAAGTTTCTAGGCTATTTTGGGCCTTAAGTTTAAGGTTTAGTCCCTTGTTAATCTAAATTTCCACTCAATATCTATAATTAATTTTAATTAATTTCCCTAATATTTTTGGTGTAAAACTAAGTTCATCTTATTATAAATAAAAATTATGATTATTCCAAATAAAAAATTCAATTTTTCAAATTATAATTATAGAAGTGGTAGAAATAAATTAAAATTATTCTTGTAGATGGGACGACAATGTGGGTTTTTAAATTAAAAAAATTCAAAAGTTTTATAAGTTTTCATATCCAATTTAAATGTGAAATTAATTAAAATTACCTAAATTGGATAAATATATGTACAATTTGTTTAATTAATATTTAAAACCAATAAAAAATTTAATTTATCCTTATAAATAAAGTAGATGAAAAATTCACTCTAACCTAATTTTGAATTTTTTTTTTCAAAAATGAACTTTATTTTTTTATATTAAATTCATAACAGTTCCCAAATAAAAATTTAATGCATGTTTTCCATTAAAATATTGTAAAAATACCTTTTAAAAATATTGGTTTTTATGTATAATATTGAGATTTTTCTTATCTTATGATTATAAAATCTATTGGAGGAATATAAGCAATATTTTATTGATTATATAATATATAGATTACTTTAATATAACTTTTTAATAGTAATTAATTTAATTTATTAGGATAAAACAAATTCTTGATCCTAAAAATAGTTTTTTATAAAAACATTCCCTTTATTTTCTATTGGTTCTTATATTCATTTATAATTAATTTGTAACCAATGAATTAAACTATATATTTTAATAAATTAGTTAATCATTTTCATAACCAGCAATTTAATGGATATTTTTTTATCTTATTGTATTAAATAATAATATTTTTTAAAATATATTATTGTTCGGTAAAACTCATTATTGCATATTGTGCAATCCATCGAGGAAAGTCAGTCTTGCTTGTAATGCTAGATTTCCTTAGTGTTCTCTGTAGAGAAAGATAAACTTTATATTGCATGTAACATAATATTAACTTGTAATTTTATATAATTAAATATAGGAACAAAAATTAAATTTATTATAAAATGAAAATATTGTAAATGTCTTGGGGTGTTACATTTATTTAGGGTTATTGGTCAAACTGGATGAAATTAGCTATTGAATGGGTGTACAATGTTTGGTATTTTTCTCTTTGTAGTGTTGCTAATACACCATGGAAATTATAGATATAGTTATTCAAGGTTTCTATGAGTGGTAGTTTATCAATGATTTTTAGGTGATTATTACTATTTGAATTAATTTAAATAATTAATTACCATAAATTATTTTTGATGTTATGGTGTTATTTTGGAGGTCTATAGTTTATGTGGGATTTCCCATGGATGAGTAGAGTTGGTGAGGATTCCAACTTTAGGTATGAGATAGGTGGTCCCTAAACATATCCCTAATGTTTATTAATTTATTTATATAACATGGTATATATGGTCTCACCACTAAGGGGAGATGAAACTTAACTATAAGTGAAATGTTATATAAATTTTCCATGATAAGAAAAAAGTGTACATGGACACTAATGGTCCCTTGAGAATTAGATTAATGCCTCATTTGTTATGGATAAGAATTAGGTAATAAATGGGTTTTATGAGAAAAATTGAACATATAGATAGGGTGGATTTGAGACACTTAGATTTGAAGTGAGTGGTCCCATGATATTGTGGGAAACAGAATCTATCAGTTACTATGCCTCTAAGGGGTGAAGATACTGGTCATATTTATAAGAGTATTGAAATATATCATTGGGTATTGAGATGATACATTAATAGCATATTTTAGTTTCATAATTATAGTTAGGAAAACATGAGAGGATTAAGCCTATTGGTGATGAGTGAGATGGTCATACGCCTCACGCTTGACAAGGGCACCCACTTGAGGGTGTATTAGAACCATGGTGAGTTCCATGAATGAGATAATTCCATTTGGAGTATATAATATGTGATGAGGAGGTTTTCCTCTGGATTAAGTTATTAATAACTCTCATAAGGATGATGTGAGATGGTCCATAATGAGGGTCATGGTAATTACTGATGGACTTGGGGTTGGGATGCCATGGGCCTTTGTATGAGTTGGCTAGAGACAATATCTGATTATAGGGACCGGGTTGTGATCTAAAATTGGATTATTAATTATCCCAACCTCTTGAGTCTAGGATCAATAATGGGCTTATGAGATAAGATAAACCCCAATTGTTGGATATGGATTATTGTTAGTGGTAAAAAATTGGGATGGGTCTAAGGGTTCCCAAGTGGGAAAGATAAGGATGTCTATGGGTTCATAGTGATGAGAGTGTGTGAATATGAGGGTATTAAGGGATATAGTATGTGATTCTGGATGAATGAGAAGATTTTCTTAAAGTCATTAAGCTAGGCGTCGAGTGATGAGTCTGAATTGTGTTCTTGAGAGGCCAACCATGGGTATGTGTGGTGGGTTTGGGTGTTGGATGAGTCTGTGTGAGAATGATGATATATGATATGTTTAAATTTGTGGAGTAAGTATACCCACCATGATTACTTGATGATATGATATATTTATAATATAAGCATAGATACAAAACTAAATTTTCTGATGATATATGATATAAGATTTTAGGTGGGGTGCATGTACGCCCCCAAGTTTCTTGATGATATATGATATGAGTTTCCAGGTGAGGTTTGGGTATTCCCTTGAGTTTCTTGATGATATATGATATGAGATTCTAGGTAGGGTATGGGTATTCCCATGATTTCCCTAATGATATATAATATGATCTTATTAGCATGGTGAATGAATGCCTCCAAGTTTCCTAGTGATTTGATATGTTCTTATGGTAAAAGTGCATGTATGACCCTAAGATTCAGAAGGATATATGATATGAGATTTTAGGTAGGATGTGGAAATGACCTCATGTTTCTTAATATTATATGATATGTTCATACATTCATGGTGTGAGTATGCCCCTAAATTTCCTAAAGATATATGACCAAAGATTCTAGGTGGGGGTGTGAGTATTCCCTGAAGTTTCTTAATGATATGATATGATATTTTTGGCGGGGTGTGTGTATAACCATTAGTTTTTTAATGATATATTATACAATTTTCTATGAGTGGTGTGTGAATTCCCTAGATTTTTTGATGATATATGATGTAAGCATCAGGATTGGTGTGGGTATGCCCTTGAGTTTTCTAATGATATGATATATGAGCTTCTAAGTGGGGAACATGTACACCTATAAGTTACCTAATGATATGATATATTAACTACTATGTAGAGAGTGGGTACACTTCTATATTTCTATATTATATGATATATTATCTTCTAGGTGGTGAGTGATTATGAATGTGAGTTACTTGATGATTTTAAATATGTTTCCATATGGGGAGCATATACACCCCATGTTTATTAAGGCTATGATATATGTTTCTAGGGTGGTGTAACATATAATATAAAATATCTAATGATGAGATGTATATTTCTAGGTTAGAGAGTAGGTATTCTATCGGGTGCCTAATGATTTTATGACATGATCAAAGACACTTCAACACTAGAAAAAATAATTATAGTTGATCCTGAGTGACACCTTAGAACCCAAGGATTAGTATGGTTATTTTATTATGATTTTATACTTTATTTTATTATGATTATCATGTCTCATTGTGAACAAAATATATTTACCAGTTATTTTAGGGACACCATTGACGGTGTCCTATTGAGTTTTACTCACACCTTGTTTGGGAATCCCCAACACTTTGGTACTCGAACAAACCTCATGTTCACAAGTTCAGGTAGGGAAAAGGCCTAGTATTGGATGATCATCCTAGATGATCTCAATATTTACTTGGATATTTGGATATGATAAGGCTTGAGGATAATAGTAGATCCTCCTTTTATTTTGATTCCTTTTGTTTATTTATATATGTTATAGACCCAGTGGGTGGTCAATCATGATGTATTCTTGTGTGACACCATTTCACTTGTTATAGAATAATTCTTGTTTATTTAATTTCATGTACCTTGATTATTATTATGGGTGTTATTTGGTTATTTAAAATTGTTGATTCCCTCTGATATGGGGGTATAGTCTTACCATGGAAACATATTAGACCATTATTACCAGTAATTGTAAATATCACTTGGGATATTCTATATACTAGGGTGTGAATTAGTGTAGGATAATTTCTAAACATAAAATTTTCACTTCTTTAACTTTACTATTTTTAGTTAATGAATCTATTATCCAAAACCTCACCTTTTGTTTACATGAACATGAATAAAGTAGGAATGTAAAATAATAAAGGAAACTAGGGTTTGTTAACAAGGTTCTCCACTAGTATCGATCAGTACATCTTCGATGACACATGGTTTTTATCCCCCATGCACAAATTCTCTTTTATTTTCAAAAGAATCTAAGGAAAGGGTATGGCATGGGACTCATTATCCTAGCAGTGACCAGGTAAAAAGGAAGAAATGGATTTCTATTCTTTTTTTAAATAGTTTTCTTATATTTCCTATGAAGAAAGATCACTAGTGTTGGATCAAGTATCACCTAGGAAAAATAAATTTGATCTTCTTCCTCAATTTTAGTAATCATACCGGCCGCCTAAAAATTATTTAGACTTATACAACATATAAAATCTATATGATTGATCACCCACATCTTCTGTATAGATATAATATGCATTATAAAAGTACAGTATTATTCTAAAATTCTTATTCAGTGCATAAAATCAATCTCCTTTACAAAAACATTGGGTCACCTCAGTTATTTAACACAAATAAATCTTCAACTGGTTGTGGTGTTGGATCTTCTTCCTTGATACTTTGATAATGCTCAGAATACTGTACCAAGGACACTACCTTTCTTCTTATTATCTAAATATAAATTTCAAAAACCATGTACCTATAATTTCCATGATATTTGGTACATTTGAATCACCTCAAACCTTAATATTCAACTCTCCATTTAAATCATAATTAATCACTTATAATACTCCTTAATACTCAACTTTCATTTTACCCATGATCTCAGCCTCATTCATGGAACCGTATCTCATTTTTAAACCTTTATAAATGCTGAATATAATTAAATATTCCCAATTACATGTGATAATGTAATAAAATAGAATCATTTACAACTTCTATATTTTCAGTGAAAACCTTTCCTGTATTTATCTCCCTACATCACAATTTCATGGGATTTCATGAAACACTGGTAAATATGGATGTTTTTACTTTTACTTTTAATCATGAAATTATAACAAGGACCCTTCATATTAGTTTATATAAATATTTCAAAGTACATTACCTTATTTTTTCATAAATTTGTTTATACATGATAAATAATTCAAGTGTACCCTATAAACTTATTTACATGTACCATACAATGATCCCCTGTCTAACTTATAAAGTATTCATCCGCATTCACTACCCATTCATTTTATTCATATACATAAACCAAGAAAAACCATCAAACCCATTATGTAGTTTTTATCACTAATGATATGTATAATAATACCCATATTTAAATATATAAATTCCTTCTTAGAATCTAGTATTCTATTACTTTTTATGAAAGGGAAACTATCTCACAAGATTGATCAATTTCTTATGAAAATCTTGAAATATCATATGATCTATTTTTATCCTCATATGATAGAGATTTAGTTTCATTTTATAGGAATTAAATATCATAATATAGAGTTCTTCCTTTGTATAATATAATTTTAACTTCATATGATAGGTTTTCCACTTTGTATAAAAGGAATCCTATGTATGAGTTATCAATTTCATATGAAAAAAGTTTATCATACGAGATCATATTTCATATAAATTTCTTGCATATTCTAGTATCCAATTAATTCAATAATATTCATGTGATTCTTCTAGTATACTTATGATCCTAGTTTATTTGACCGTTGTTAATATAGCATGCTCTTCTGACATGTGAACTCTAGAAGCCTGAGGAGGGAGATGACATGATGATACATCATATCCTTGTGTTTTAAAATGATTATTAGTGTAAAATATTATACTACATACCCTATTAGAGTTTTATTTTGAATCCATACTAATTTATTATGATCGGTTCATCATACCACATCATCAAATCCCTTAGATCCTACCAGTCTAATGAGTCACCATGCCACCCCTCTTGGTGTTTACTCCCACTATCTGAAGTCTAATTCCAAAACACACTATATCTTTCCTACTTCACCATGATGCTGAAGGTTAACTACCATATTTTATCTTGGCTGGGTATCTCCATGATATTATAGATTCTCAGATGGTTAATATATCCTTTATTTGGTAAATTTTTTGTCATAATTATTTATTTTATTCCTTTATAAAATAATAAGAAAACCTTAGTATATACTATAAACTTCCCAAATCCTCTAAAATTATTCATTGAAGAAAACATTTCTTGGTAGTATCTCAATAATTTCAAAATTTTAGATATTAATTGAATGGATATCCCAAGATTCCAATGGTAGTTATCTTAAACAACTTCCAAGTCTCAAGGTAGATCATCAAACATCAAATGTTGTTCAAAAATTAAAAATCATAATAATACCTTTCTTGGAAACATTTCTTTTTTTCTTCTCAATCAAACTAGGTAACTTCCAACCCCCTTCCAAGAAATTATTCATCAATACATTAACATCATATGGCTTCCTTTAATTACTTTGATACTTATTGATATTAAATACAACACAAACACAAAGTGGTTAAAAAATATCCACCTTTTTGTTTGTTTTCAATACATACTAAAAAATGATATATTAATACATGTTTCAATTTATTTCCTCTTTTTTATCTCATTTCATTTCCTTATATATCTTTATTATTGAAAATAAATACAAAGCATATGAGATTGGATGGTATAACTTCATAGTTAAGAAATGTGTCATCAATTACCCCAATCTAAGTTTACTTGATCCATTCTTGATGTATAAAATAGGTGGGTTTTATTTAGATATCAAAGTTATCCATTGGTCAAAATAAAATGATACAAACTGAATCAACTAATTACCATGACTCATTCAGGGGATGCTCATGTGTCCTCAAGATGAAACCAAAAGATGGAAATTAATATCTTTTTTTATCTTTGTAATAATAACCTGAGTTCCTACACTAATCACAATACATAGAATAGAAACATTTATACATGTGTAATAGGTTTTAGAAATCAACCCTGAGATCTCCTCCAATTTTAATATTTTCTTATTATTAGTTAAATAAGTTTCTTCCCCTTAAAATAGAAATGATTCTTGAAAAATAATAATGAGATAATAATAATTAATAACTTTTTGTTGAAATTTTATCATTAAAATTCCAGAAATTGTATAATTATATGAAATAAATTATTTTGGAAGCATCTAATTTTTTTTATTCACTTGTATCCCCATCAATGGGACACTCTTTATGAACTTCATCAAGGTGGATATCTAAATTATATAGGATTTAAGATATCCATGTTGAGAGTTTAATAAAATGTAATATTTTAAATTTCTATTCCAATTTCCATCCTGTACATCTTTCTTAGTCCCCCCCAAGAAAACTCTTCACCTTCAATTCCTTTAATGGTAATACAAAAATGAAATAAAAATTATAAAGGAATAAGGTGGAATATCCTTTTCCCCTTAGTGCGAGAAATATGTCTAATAATATCTTCTCAACCTTGAAACTCTTGTCTTTTCTAATTATCTTCTGGGAGAAATCCTCATGATGGACATTTGGATTTCATGGATTTATGGGGAATCAGAAATATCTCATTCATCTCAACACATTAAAAGTATAGGTAATATTATTTTATCATCATCTATAAAATCAAATATATCAACTAGTATAATTTTCACATTCTTTAGGATTTATTCTTATATTGGTTTGATAACCTGAATGGCCCGAAGGCCTTTATTTTTATTGATTTTTGATAACCCCCCATTCAAGTGATGAAGGGGAACCCTAACAAGGACCATAGGCTCAGATATTACATGGCTAGTAGGCTTAAGAGATTACATGATCTGAAGGTCTTAGAGAATTCAACCAGACTATCTATAAGGAATTGCCCCTCCCCAGCATCTGCATCATGATAGTAGCTCTCCACCTTCACATGGACATCTAGATAGGATTACCGTGCAATCAAAAGCTAGTCCCAATGGAATATCCATACCCTATCATTCAGAAAAATCCATTTGGATCTGCTATGGTGAGTGCACTTACTCTGAATCCTCTTATGGGGATGCTTCTTTTTTTTAGAGTTTGTCTGGGGAAATTACATATGGCCCAAAGGCCTTGAGGTGGCCCAAAGGCCTTAAAGGTAGCTTGAAATCCCTAATGACCCAAAGACCTAGGTGGACTGAAAGCCTAAAGGACTCCAAGCATAAACCGGTGGCCCAAGGTGAATTGTTCCAATGACTACAGTAGCTGCTACAGTACCCGCATAGTGTACAGCCTGCTACAGTACCTGTACAGTGTATAGTTCTACTACAGTAGCTGTACAGTGTACAGTCTAGTATAGTCTAGTATAGTCCCTGTACAGTGTACAGTCTTCTACAGTACCTTTACAGTGTGCAGTTCTACTATAGTGCCTGCTACAGTACCTGCTACAGTACTGCTACGGTACCCGGAAATATGCCTCTACCTGGTTTTGAACCTGGGTCTCATTGATGCACTTAAGGATACCTCACCAACTGGGCTGAGGCTCATGTGCCTTAGGTTTGTTTGATTGTAATACAATATATTGAATAATGTTAAACTAGTATCCACCTCCCATATTACATTTTATAAGGTCTTGAGCATTTATGTTTTTTTAATCTCTTTTGAATTTTTTATTCTTTAAGTGAAACAACTACATTTCCATTATCACTAACTTTAAATTGTTATTATTATATTCTTCTTTACTTTTCAAGATCAACTATAAAAATTATTAAACATTTCTTAGGTGTGTGCTCATCCTTATTTATTCTTTCACATGGCACCCTGAGTATGATTTTAACCAAAACAATTATTCTTTATTTATATTGAATAATTAACATTTTATATTCCAATATATTTATTTGAATATCAACATTCATATATTTTTTAAAATATTCCATGATGTTACATATCCTTCCATAAAAGAATAATATTCTTCACTTTGGTGAAGGATTCTTTTATAGCTTCTTTGGTTTTTAGTAGATTTATTCTTATTCCTTCCCAAGGTAATGTTATCCTTTCTATTTAATTCGTATGGTATTTTATTTTTAATCACATTTGATTCATGATTTTATAGCTTTTATAAGTATACATATTTACCAAAAACACAAACATTTTCTTATCCACATAATTTTTATAGACATTCAAATCTATTTGACGTATGATGATTTCCATTTTCCTTCAATAAATTTTATAGCATACTAGAAGTTCTCCCCTAGATATAGGAATATATTTTATCTTATGAGTTTAATTTCACAAAATTAGAATTATCCTAAAAATCATGATTTCCACCTTGGACAAAAATCTTTCTAGACTTGGTTGTTTACTATTTTTTTCAATTTAGCACCATTTAGAGGGAATTATTTTGGGGAGAAACAACCTTTACTCATGATTAAATAAACCTTATATGTAGTGGTTGAATTTTATTTATTTTTTATCATCTAGTTTTTTATGTATTTTAAATTTAAATATGGAAACTTTATAAAAAATTGATAAATAAAAATCATTGACTTTTGAAATGGATGATATCTTTATTTTTTTAGAATCTTGTAATTGATCTTTATATAATCTCTAGATATTATTTCCACTATATAGAGGCCTTTTTGAAAATTAATCCTCCATGAATTTACAGTTTATTACATATATCTACTCACCTTGTTGTGTATTCTCAACTTTAAATGTTTCTAGATTCATAAATTTAACTTCGAGCTCTACAAATTTCATATTGAAGATTGTTTTCTCCTCAAAAATTGATTTTAGTTTGGATTCCTAAGTTTATTTCAACGTTTTAAATCTATATTCATGAATTTTTCTTCATATTTTTAGTATACATTCAAGATATTTTATTTAAACAAATTTTATCATCAACTAATAACCCTTGACAGTAGTAATTTCTTCTAAATCAGGTGTCTTTTCTTAAAAACTTTTCATGGATTATTCTATTTCATGGATTGTAGTGATCCACTCATTCTCAAATACAGGGAACCTTTATTTAAGAACAATTTTTATAGTATTTAAGGCTATAATTTTTTTAGAGTATCATACACATGTTAGTAATTTTTTATTCATATCCTTCTCTAAAAGTTTACACTCATCTTCAAGTGGGGTTATCTCCTCCTATATGTTTTTGATAAAGCCACAAAAACGTGACCACATATTTGAGAAATTTTTATACAGTATTTATCAAATAAGCACCGAATTATCATATGTTTCATTATATAATTCAATATATATTTTAACCTCCACATGATTGGTTCATCAAAAGGAAAATTTTCATTAGAAACTTCAATTACCTCATCATCATGTAAAGTATTTGTATCTTATAAGGAAGAATGTATGTATATCTTCCAAGTGTTTCATTAAAATACTATATTTTATTATTCCATATAAGATCTATGTTCATAATCATTGAAACATGGGGAAAAAATATTTTCCACACTTTTCACATGAGTATTGTCTTCTCATCGCCATCCTATTTAATATGAAAAATATTAATAGTTGTAACAAAAATGCATCCCCCTTGATTACCTTCAAATAGTGGAAATACCTTTTATTTAATGTGTAATTTATAAATATCTTCACCATTATTTTATTTTTATTCCTAATAGTCTTATAAAATATATATTATATAGTTTCTTTAATAGTTAAGTGAATTTATTTTTTAAATATTCATTTCATATATCATTTTCAATGAGAATATATATATTTTTTTTAAAAACACTTCAAATTTAAAAACTATTCAGAATCTAATAAGTGGTGTGATTGTATCTTTGATAACAATTTTTATGAACACTTGGTATATTACATAAAATTACAGGGGGTAAGGGTGAATTAGTGTAGAATAATATATTACCACTTTTAAAAATTTCTCTCTTCTTTACCTTTTCACCATTTTAGTGAATGAATCTCTATTCTAAATCATCACCATTAGTTTTTATACATTTATATAAAATAAGAAATTAAATAAAAAAATCACACTGGGTTTTATTAATTAGGTTTTTATCAAGTATGTACAACTACCTCCTTGATGATATTTTTTTGTCATCCTAAACACATGACCTCTCTTTTATATCAAAAGAAGCACGTGTAAGGGCATTTCCTTGGACCTGTTTTCCTGGCACCAACCAAGTGAAAAGAAATAAAAAATAAATATTTTTTTATAATATTTTGATTCTATTTCTATTGAATAAATATCACTAGTTTTGAGTAAATTCTTTAATGTAAAATATAGATTTAATCTTATTCCTCAATTATAGAAATTTGATTGGTAACCTCAAACTTCTCTAGACTTCTACAGCATATGAAATCTATTTTCTAGCTCACTCAAATTTTTGGCTTGGATTTAATCTATAGTGGAAAAGGATATTATTATTCTATTATTTTTCTTCTTCCCTAGTGTATATAATTATTATCCTTTATAGAGGAATTTGGTTACCCTAGTTCTTCAACATAAAAAATTCATTAATTGGTTATAGTGCTGGATATTATTCTTTAATTCTTAAAATACTATATGTTGTACAATATCTTTATACCTTTTATCCAAATATATATCTACAAAAACTTATTCCAATAATTTCTATGATATTTGGTACATTTAAATCTTGTAAATTTTTTTCCTTAAAGTGTCCATTTAAAGAAAAATTGATCACATGTAAATACTTTAGAAGTTTTAGATTTTATTTTACCCATGATCCTATCATCATTCATGGAACTTTAATTCATTTTTAAACCTATAAAACAAACTATAATTAAAATTTCATAACTATATATCATAGTTTTGTAAAAAATATATGTGGTTGTGGATTCTTCATTTCAGACACAAACCTTTCCCGTATTCAAATCCCTATATCATGTTTCCATCAGATCACATGCATCACCAGTAATCATGGAAATCCTTCCTTTTATTTCTAATCATATGAAAATATCATGTCTCATTAATTTTGGTGTACATATATATCACAAAGGAATATATATTATGTTTTCATAAGTCCATATATACACTACAAAGGATTCATCTTTACCCAAAAAACTCCACTGCATGTAGCTAACTAGGATCCCATGTGTAGCTTATAAAATTATTATCCACATTCACTACTCATTATTTTTCTTCATTTTTACTTGAACCATGAAAAATGATCAAATTCATCATGGAATTTTGACCTTAATCATAAAAACATTTAAATATGGAAATTGATTCTCATAATCTCACATGATTTCACTTCATATGAAATACCAACCATCTCATAAGATATAGTCATTTAATATTATAGGATAAAAATATTTCATGATAGATTTATATCCTTTTATGATAGAGTTTAATCTTCATATGATACAAATTTATACTCATAAGATATAACTCTACCTTCAAATCATAAAAGTTTAACTTTGTATGATAATTTGGGCACTTCGTATGAAAGGAATATTATGTATTGGAGTTTTGTTTTTTATGAAAGATGTTTATTATATGAGATCATATTTTATATGAATTTACTATAGAATATGGTATCCAATTATTCATGTCATCTTCATGGGATACTAATGGTAGAATTATGATCATAGTTCATCCAACCATTTTCAATGTGGTGTGATGTTTAGACATGAGAACTCTGGAGGCTTTATGAGGAGATGGTGTGTTGTAGCAACATATCAGCATGTTTTAAAATGACGAATAATGTAGTGCATTATCCAATATCCCACATCAGAATTTCATTTTGGAAGAATGGTAGTTTATTAAACTTGGTACTCCACACTGTATTGTCAAATACCTCAAGGTATACTTTCCCAGTGGGTCATCGTTCTTCCTTGCTCTATGTTTACTCCTTCTCTATTCAATCAATTATCAACCCGTACTAGATTGTGCCTCCTTTACTATACTGGTCAAGGTTGACTCCCATGTTTGAGCCGTTCTTGGTCTCTCCAAATTATCCAAGATTCTTAGGTGTTTGAGCTACCTTTTAGTTAGCCATATTTTTATTGAAACACTTCTATTTAATAGTTTTAACTAGAAAAGTTGGAATAAAAATCCCATTTATTAAAAAGAAAACACACAACCCATTTTGTGGGAAAAGAAAGAACCCAACAGAAACTGAACACACCAAGGCACAAATGCCATAAAAAAAATGACCTAAAGGTCATAACAGTTCCCCAAAAGCCTAGAGGGACAAGAAAAATACAAAAAAGTGGCCTAAGAGTACAGAGGGACAAGACCAATCCAAATTCAAGGTGAACCCACATTCCCACCACCACCTACGTCGCCGCCATGGTTTCTGAGAAGCCCCGAAGACACCAGATCAACACACACTACACTGGTAAACACCATCGTAGCCAGATCTGATAAAAAATCCACTGATGACATTTATCTTAATGGGTATCCACATGTACCAGGATTATATTGGTAATGATATCAAATAAATTTTAATTCTCAAGGTAGATAATCAAAGATCAAATGTTATTCACAAATTATCACTCATTTCCTATGAACTTCTTTGTTCTCAATCATTCATAGGAACTTCAAACTTCCTTCCAATAAATATTTCATTAATATATTGACATCATATAGGTTCCCTTAATAATATTGATCCTTATTGAAAATAAAATAAAACACAAACACAAAGGGTTAAATTGTAAACAACTTTTGGAATATAGGGAGGATCTCTCTAGGTATTTTTGAGACTCAACCAAGGACCCTAGTATTTAGTCTTTGGCTGAGGTATGTTACACAACATGCTGTGATGGGTCTAAATTTTTAGATTATAAAACAATCTCCCCATTAGGACCCCCTTTTCCTCATGGTTAATGTAAATTTAGTTGATATGAATAAGTAGGTTCATGACATGGATAAGGATATCTGGATCAAGTGTTCAAACCCATTATAAATCATGGTGAGACATCCAATAATCTACATGATCCTGATCAAACTGATATGAAAACCCCGACGTGGCCTATGTAGCTTGGAACAAAATAACCTTAAGAGAGGGGACCAAGTAACTCGGCCCATAGGTTTTCAAAATGTTAAAAAATAACTAGAAAATTGAAAAAATAATTAAAAAATAGAATTAATATATATATAATGTTTCCCTTTGATATTTAATGGTTTTCCATTTTCTATAATCATCCTCAAGAATCTTCACATAACAAAAAAATATAGTCACACTCTGAATGGAATTAACCCTAAATAGTGGGAATTGAACTATAATGACTTACACATCCAATCCATGACACATCTTTATTCCATGACACATACCATAATTCCATAAAGAAACCTTCAAAATGTTATTCCTAGTAAATATGAACAATGTTCTTACCAAAATAATAATACTATCACTAAATAATGAAAGATTCCATCAACACCTAAGAAACATAAAAGGTAGAGATTAGGAATAATCCATGCCCTCATATTCTATAACACCCCATAATTTTTCTATTTATTTTTCATTTTAATAAATACTATATTTAATTGATTGCTTCACATGAAATAATAAAACAAACCATGATACATTTTACTGAGATAAAAATATTTCAGTGGAAGATAAAAATTAACACATTATGAGAATGTAATATGAAACAACACTACAAAAAGAAAAATTGGAAAAAATCCATAAGTAAATAAAAATACCACAAACATAAATTATTTAACCTCTTGGTTTTCCATGATGATCATTACCTCGATTAAAACTATGGAAGAAAGGAAAATAATTACAAATGTAATAATAATTTTGATAAAGAAGTAAATGAATATGATGTATGGTTTTATTAATTATATTATGGTTATATATAGGAATATAGAAATCAATTGGGTTTATATATCCATTAAGATTAGACATGTATTGATATAATCACTAGACATGTGAATAATTAATGAGATAAATTACTGAAATGTTACCATTATAACATAGATGATGAGTTAGTATGTATAAATATAAGTAACCTCAATATGAAATCTCTTTATAAAGGAGAATAAATGGAATCAATTAGTATAAGTATTCCTTATGAGTATATGTTTTCTGATCACGGAAAAGAGGCAACATCACTAGTGTTTTCTTAATAAAAATATGAAGCTAAACTTCAAAAAGTACATCTTGAAAGAAATTAGTTATGGGAGAAGTTTAATATTCTATAAATCATGATGAGATTAATAATGGTTTAATCACTAAATAATAATAATATAAACATAACATAAATGATATGTTAATCTCATGGTTTAAATAATAAATATCACAAATATTCACATAACCCAAAAAACTAAAGGTATAGTGCCATGGAGATTAACTACCTAAACATCTTAATCAATAATAATTTCTCCATAATAAAACTCCTCTAGATTCACTCATAAAATTTCCACAAGTTATAATAATCTTCATAACCTGGGGAAAGAAAAACATAAGAAAGGGTTGAGCTTAAATTTTCAGTAAAGGAAAACTTATAAACATGTCATCAAGGGTTAGATCATAAGAAAATGAGAAAACATAGGAAGGGGAGAAATATATTATTAAAAATAATATGAAACAATAATATTTGTCCATATGTCTTGATATAAAGACATGTAATATTAAATAAAAAAATATACCATAGAAAAAGTGTGTGGAATCATGAGACATTAAACATGATTCAAGCATCAAAATTATAGGCACATGATTGTGATAAAAGAACATGGAATAAACATAAGAATAGAAACCATATTTCAAGGCTACCCACCAATAAACGCATCACATAGTAGGATTGGGATAACCACCTATGTACCCTTTTAGGCTTGGGATAATCCTCTCATGTACCCTTTGGCTTGGGATAACACCTATAGAGTACCCCTTTGGCTAGGGAGAAATCCTCCAACGTACCCGTTTGATCTCATGAGACAAAAAATTAAACTAATGAATTAGAGGGAGAAATATTACCCTACCCATCATCATCCTTATATATGTGTTCCACTTAAAATAAATCATAAATATATCTTAATGAAACCATATAAGAATAGTGGGTTTATAAAACTTTCTAAAAACATAAAATAACTTAACCTTAAAAGATAATATGATATCAAAAATCATATTTTCTAAAAATAATAATATCATAATAAAATATATAGGATGATCAAAACATTACTTCATGAGAGATAAAACATAGAGGAAAAGTTTATGTGAAAATAAAAAAGTTTCAACAAAACCTTTTATACATTGTTATAAAAGGTGAAGTGAAAATTACTTCCAATTTTTTTTGAGAAGGGATAATGAAGTCTTTTGAAAACCTTATTATAAATAGTTTAAATTAAAATATCCCTGAAAATATATAATTTATTTCAAAAAGTATATAGTTTAATGTAAAAAATTTTATTTTTAAAGGATGGAAAACTTTTTTTTAAAATTTGATATACCTTTCTTTGAAAACCCACATTATAAAAAGAGTGGCCAAAAATTCATTTCAAAAAGAACATAAAAGAGATATTATGGTCACAAAAATAATTTTTTTATTATAAGAGATAAAATTATAAGGATGGAAAATAAATAACATGGAGAAAAAATCCATTAAAATTAATGGGAATTATTATTAACATAATTTCATTTTTATGGAATATTATATTCATCATTGAAGACGACATTGGTGTGAAACATTATTTCCACAAAAAATAAGGTCATAATATATAATAACATTATCATAGGTTATAATAAATAAATTTTGAAATATAATATTCAAATAATAGTGATTATTAATGAAAAACAATATTTTAGTCATTGAAACCCCTTACAACCTTTGTAACTTTTTAATTAAAAACACCATGAGAGGTTAAACTATAAATAGAACATTAAATATCATGACATTTAATATAATAGTTATTAAAAAATAAAATTTTTGTATTATTTACACCATTTAAAATAAAACACCGTGTATAACATAAACATGTATCACGAAATTCAAATTTGAGACAAAGATTCTATTACCTCATTCCTGCTTAGAAGAATGAGCTCTAACTTACAAGAAAAAGGGAAAAATTATGTTAATACAATATTTAAAAACCTTATTCATAAATATTACCCTCTCATATACTTTATTTAATATCATTTTTATGAATATATTAGTTAGGTATCTCTTATTTTTACTATCGAGTGTTAAGAATTTCGGTTGTTTATTTCTTATAAACATCATGTAGATGGGATTACTTTTCACTAATTAGTTTCAAGTTTATCATTAAAAAATAATTAAATATATAATAATAATTGTTTATAAGTGATTAATTTGGTCACAATTTCATTAGATGGGAAAAATGAATAAGACTTTTGAAAATGGAAATCATGATGAACTAGTTTCCGATGTGTTTAAAGATCGAAAAGTGATATATTAATAAATATTTTTAATATTTTTTAAAAAATTATAATCATTAAAAAATAATAAAAATATCATTATTAAATGGTATTACAATTTTATTAAATCCTAAAATAATATATGATATAATCATTATAACATCATTTACATAGGTGGTTAAATCGACCCAAGTAGTAACATGTTATAATGATTTATGAGTAAGGTGATATATTTAGATAACGATAATGTGAAATATAATGAATATTTAATATGTAATAAAAATAATATATCCATATTAAATCTATTATAGGAACCATCAATGAATGGCGACCGAATTGTCCAGCTCCCCTCTCCCCTCTACCCTCTCAGCTTCCCTCTTAGGGTTTTTGAAAAACTCCCCAGTGGCGATGGATGGATATCATTCATTCCGGTGCTTTCCTTCTCTCTTGTATTCTCCTTCTCCATGACAGTTCCTTCTTCTCATGTATTTCTCCCTCTCTACTTTGGTGCTTGATACTTTGGATTTTTTTCTATGTTTATTTCAAACTTCTTGTCGAAGGATGATTCTTGTGGAAGCCCTTGGCCACTCAATCCTCACTCTGGCCTCAAGTTCCTACGAGCCTCTCCTGGTTAGATTAGGAGAAGTGGTAACGATGTGAATTTGGTTTATGAGGATTGGTGGTCGATGAGTTTCCTGGTGCTACTGGATTCAGCGTGTTTTTTGGTCTATCTACTATAGTTTTTTTGCTGCTACGTTGATGCTTGTGATTCAGAGTCCACTACTACTCAAATCTATTCTCTATACTCACATTCCCCTGTACCCTTCATAGTCAAACATAGAGTGGTGGTTCATTAAGGATTTGGTATGTGAGTCTCGGTGGATGTTGGTTCTACAAGAGCTGCTTAAATCGGTGTTTGTAACTAGTTCATTGAAGTTTATGTATTTGGTTTTGGTGATATGTGTTTCTGGTGCGGTGACGATTGGCAGACAACAACAAAGTGTTACATTGGGTCGATGGTCTTCGATGGTCTCAGGCGGTTCTAGACACTTCCTCTTCATTTTTTTCCTTCTATGTTCTCTTCTCTAGATCCAGATTCCACCAGTCCATCTAAGGTGGAGATGCATGGTGGCATTCAAGGGTTTTTAGGTTGTAAGTCTAAATGGGAAATATTGGGAGGAGGGAAATGGAAATGTTTCGACTTTCAACAGCATGGCTATGTTTGGATCTGGAAATATGCTGATGGTGGTTGGTTTTGATGCAATTGAAGCTGGAGAGGTGATGATGGTGGCGAAGTGTTCGATGGTGGCAAGGTGTTCGAGGGTTTCTTTCTCGGGCGGAGGGTGATGGGTGATGTGTCATGGGTCTTGGGGGGCGTGCGACTAATGGGTCAAGGTGATGGATCATGATTGATTTGGATTTTGAATTTTGAATTTGGAACTGTGGTCTTTAAAAGTGGTTGTATGGTCTCTTTTTCGGTGTGGAATATGTGGGATCATGTGGTTGTATTTGGCTTTACACTTTCCCTTAAAAGTGTCATTTGAATATACAAAAATATGGATTGGATAGAACCATCATTGATGTGTAGTGATGAAAAATGAATTTGATCATAGAGCCAATAGTCTGCACGTATGCATGAATAATGATTTCATTTTTCTTAATGGATGGTATATATGAGAAGATAATGATAATACCATTAACATACTAAAATTAAAATATATAAATGTTACTAATATCATAATATTATCATGTGTATAATAAATTTTAATGAATATATTTAAGAATAAAATCAAATTAGTTGATATTAATCATGTCTTTCCTTTGAAATATTGGACTTATATTTTATAATGGATGCCATAAGATTATGAAAAATGGATAATACTATAGGATGAGTAATTTGTTATAGTTTTAAGAAAAATTTAATATATATGTGATTCTTGAAGAGGTGGAAGTGATATCCTTTTATAAGTGAAGTGCATGGTTGTTTTGGATGTAACATTACATTTTCAATAATGTAATGTTACTATTCAAATGTTAATGAATCTAAAATGGAAAAAGTGGATGGTAGTGTGTATAGGTATATATTATCTTCATGAACTCATTTTGGAGACAAACTAGAGTGTTTTAGGCGTTTTATTTTAATTTTTTAACTTTTACCCTAATATACTTCTACCTTGGAAATTAATTATTAACCTTAGTAATTAATATTAATAAAATAAATTAATATATGTCTATTTAGATAATTTTAAAATTATAATTTCAAATTTTTTGAATCATTTTACCAAATAAAATTTTCAAGGGTTTGAAATGTTAATTTTAATATAAACGCACATAACACTAAAAAACATATTTTTAGAAAAAGTGTGTTGTTACGTTTATAAATTTATTTTATAGAAAATTATAATGGAATATAATTTACATATAGATTTTACTTCAACATTGAAGATTATTTAATACATAACATAACAAAAACCACTCCAGAACTGTAGTGGTTCAGTGTCTTTAGAAATTGGGAAACATATACAAACTGGTTCATAAAACATATAAATTGCCTCCTGCTTAATTATTAATAACTAGAATATTTTTTGACATATCATAATTAATATACTTATTCATGACCAGGGGAAAGAAACATATAAAAGGGTGAGATCAAATGCCCATTAAGGGTAAACAAGGGAAATATCAATCATAATATAATCATAAGAACATAACATTTGAAAATATTATCCTGCATATAAAAGATCATAATATCATGTCATGGGATAAATAATAAAAGTGAAATTTAATCCAAATAGTTATAAAATAAGACATGAAATTTCATGGAATACACACAAAAGAATATAAAATCATTTCATATTAGTCAAGGCTCATTACTAAGACCATCATGGAGGACAAAATCTATTACTAAACTGAGTTCACTCCTCGTTCCAACACTGCATTACTAAACCTGATTTTCTTGCCATTCCAGTCATATCTATATCATAAGATATAAATATTTACTCAATTCATTGGAAGGATATATAGGTACCGCCCATATTATAATGAAATCATTCTTACATCTTCCATAAAAACGTAAATCATTCATTATAGCATAACCCATGAAATAAAATGGTTTTCTTAAACATTATTCCATCATAATCGATATAAAATAAATGTATTTCATAAAAATAATTCCATCATAAAAACAATAAAATAAATGTAATAATAGGGATAGAAACATAACCCTATGCCATCTTAGATGGAAAATAATTTTGATAAAACACTTGAACATAATTCTTGAGGAAAATATCCATTCTTTTTCAAAAACAATTTCTTTTCTCAAAATACCATGCAATTTTAAAGGAAAATAATTTTTTTAAAATAATCTTGAAATTTTGTAGAGTATGATTCATGGAAATAATGTGTCATGAAACAGTAAAAATCCATTCAAGTAGTATAATTAAAGAAACATTCTCCTCATACTTTTTCCAGAAAAGTCAAAAAGTGCCTCAAATAAAAAAATGATAAAAGATTCCATTAATTATGTTTAACAAAAATTTACCAAAGGGTAAAATTAATTTCAATTTTTTTGAATAATATAAATAATATTACATAATTAGGAAGCATGTATGTGGGTGATAAATATACCCCAGTAAATACTTACGTATAAATAGTCTCGGGTAAAAATGAGATTGCAAAATTATCCCTTACCTTAGGCCCGATATGATTTTTATGTATCTAAACCTACTGTATAATGATTTAAATAATGATAATGATTTATTTTATAATCATAATCATTTTTATGATAACATTTATGATCATATTTTCATCCATTTGTTAGTAACATTTCATTGTTAATTGTTATTCGGGTATTAACTACTTTATGTGCTTATGCATTTTTTTCAGATAAGTTATTCTTTCTATTTTTAGGTTATAGTTATATCAATTAAAGAATGGTATTAATAGAATATATATCATATTTATTCATTAAATTCATTTCTATAATCATTCTTTAATGAAGATTATGTAGAATGAATCACATCACACCTTGGAGACGGTAAGTCGTACGTACGCTCGAGTGATGATATCATTCCCATAGTTGTTGAATGGTATTGAAATGGATGGTGTATAGTATCTCAGAATCAATATAATTTTATATTAATCATATATATATATATATATATTAATTCTATAATTATACCCATTCATGTAAGGTTGTGGTGAAAAATGGATTATACCACAGTGTGGAGACGGTAAGTCGTACGTACGCATGCGTGGCGATTTCATTTTTAATTGGATGGGTAGAAGGCAAAATGTGGTTTCTTCATAATCATAATAACCTCTCAGTATATAATTAATACTTGAGCTATTACTTTATAATTAAACAACCCATGAGGTGGAAGTTGAAGAAGGATGAAGTTTGAGAGAATCGGTAAATCATTTTACCTCTTCATCGACATGTCTCCTCTAAATCTAATCTTAGAGCACTAGAGTGGGACTTTGAAAAATACCAGGACCTATTGAATGTTTCTAGGGAAGTTGATAAGGGAACGTTTCAGGGTATGTTCGATCTTGAAGGCTCTAAATTAAGTTAAGAGTTGTGGGAGGAAGTTCTCTTTTATAATTGACGCGAGGAGCACTTTTAGAAACCTCAAATATATTAATTTATAATAAAATAAAACACCAATTAAAAGCCTCCAAAATGTCCCAATATAAAATATTATATGATATGGGGTTTTAATATCATCAACCAATACATTTTTGACAAGTTTTTATGTCAATTTAATCATTATCATTTTAATTAATACATAGTTATTCTATCTAATTTTTAATTAGGGTAACAAATATTTCAATAGTAAAAGGGAAAAATATTTACTTATTTGAAGTCATTTAGAACAAAAATGAATAATTTAGAACATTTTAGACCATATAATAATTATATTATATTTTTAAAAATGTTTTAGACTTTTTAAATAATTTAAGAAAACCTTATTTTGACAAAATATTAATAGTGTCAATTTAGACACTATTTATTTCATGGATTTTAAAAATATAATAATAAGAAGTGAACCTAGATCCAAATATTTTATTATATCCCTAAGAGGTCAAGGTAATATAGTAAATAATTTTGACAAAATAATTTTCCAAAATAATATTTATGAAAATATATTTAATACCATTTATTTGATCTCTTTAATAATAAAATAATTACTACCTCAATTTTGTGCAATTATTTAATATACATATTTATTGAATAAAAATTAAAAATTAAAAATAAAATAATATAATTAATATAAATAAAATATATTTCATAAGAATACTTTTAGTCGAATTTATCTTCTCACAAACCTAACATTAAAAATGCTATACTATATTAAAAAAATGAATTTGACAAATTTATCTTCACTTTAAATAAAATAATATAAGTGTCATAATCTCTTCTATAAGCCTCAAAATGGTCAATAAGTATACCCTTGGATGATTATGGTCTATATATACTCGACCAATAAGGTTTGGTCAATTATTGGGGTCTTTTGATGGTTATTAATATTTTAATAAATGTTTTGTTTATTTCTCAAAAATTAATTAATTTTTTTCATCATCCAAGTATTTAATGTAATTATCTATTTTTTAAAATTTTTTAAAAAAAATATTCATGATAAATAAAAAAAATTATATTTCAAATGAGTATTTATAATCAAATTTATCTTTTGTATAACCTTATAATAAAAATAATTTTATTATTAAAGTTTAAGGGAGACATATTTCACTTTTCTTTAAATTAAATAAATTAAATATCCTAATCCCATCCAATTGGGTTCCATTGGATAAAATTTTGACGCAAGTATGTTTTAGGGAAAATTAAATCATCCAATTATATTAAGACAAGTGTTAAGGTAATTTTATAATATTTTTTTATCCTTTATTACAAAATTTACCCTTTTACCGTGTTAATAAAATTTACCATAGTTACTATTCATATTGCCCAAAAATAAAAAACATATTTACATTATTTTGAACTACTGATTAAAAATATGGAATCCATTTTTTAAAATTCAAAATATATAATTTTTAGTAATTAATTTAAAATTAACCTCGTTGTTGAAATTAGAAAATGAGTTTTAAAAGTTAAAATATTGCAAAAAACTGAAATGGTTTTACATCTGAATTGAATTTAAAATTGATTACAATGAAACAAAATATATTAAATGGTAAAAATATAGTCTATTTATACTTTTAAACCATTCAATAATATATTTTAACCATATAAATTATTTCAATGAAAAAGTTATTTTCAATTAAAATTTAAGGTGTTTTTACTACTCATCAAAACAAGAAAGATATCAAAAAAATATTATAAATTAATCCATAGTAACATTTTATATCTCAATTTGAAATAAAATGTTTATTTTGTTGTATAAAAATTATTAATGTGTAAAAATATTAATTTAAAAGGGGTTCTCCATTCAAAGGTGTAAAATTAACCTTTAAAAATAGGTTTTTATACATCAAATAGGGTTTTATTTATACCCTATGACTAAAATATCCATTTGAAGAATATAAAAAATATATTATTAAGTATAAAACACATATATATCTCACTAATTTCATTACTAAAAGTCATTCACAAAAATAAAAATATCTAATTGATTTATATTTTTCATAAATAATTGATAGCCAATGAATTCACAATGCATTTTCACAAGTTAGTTATAATTATTACTGCTAACCTAAAGTCTAGGATGTAATAGTAATTTTATAATAAGGGAGTCTCAAATTTCGTTTAAACTCATGATTTCGTAAAAAGAAAGATACTAAAGAATAAAAAATATTTAAATAAAATATTTCATAAAAACATGTGGGTGTTATATTCTACCCTCCTTAAGCTGAATTTCACCCTCTAAATTCGTTACTTGAAAAAAAGATGAGGTTACCTATCCCTCATCATATCCCCAAGTTCCTATTTAGCTTCTTCAAATTTGTGGTTCCTCCATAAAACTTTAACCAAGTGAGTGGTCTTGTTTCGTAGAAATTTTTCACTACGATCTAGAATATCTATTAGTTGTTCCTCATAAGAAAGATCTTGCTCCAATAGTATGAATTCTAAGATTAGTACATATTAAGGATCAAGTATTTAATTTCTTAGGAGATATACATGGAACATATCATGAACTTGAGATAGATTGAGTGGAAGTTCCAATCGGTAAACTACCTTCCCAACACGATCCAAAATTTCAAAAGGACTGATATACCTAGGGCTCAGCATTCCCTTCTTTCCAAATCTCATTACTCTCTTCTAGGGAGATATTTATAGAAACACCTTATCAAACAATTTAAACTCTAGGTATTATCTTCCATTTCCAGCATAACTTTTTCTTGACTCTAAGATGTTGTTATGTGTTATTGAATATATATGACCTTTCCTACCATTTTATCAACAAGATCAGGTCCTAATAGCTTTATTTCCCCAAATTCATCCCAGTAAGTTGGAGTTATAAACTTCTTTCCATAGAAGTATTTATAAGGATCCATCTGAATACTGTAGTGAAATTCATTATTATAATAAAATCCCACCAAAGTTAGGTGTTGATTTTGAAATCTAAAGTTAAAGCTATCAAAATTTCTTCGAGAGTTTGAATTGTCCTCTTAGACTGACTGTATAGCTGAGGATGATAAGTAATGCTTAATGTTAACTCTATATACATATCATGCTGAAGACTTCCCCATAACTTTGAGGTAAACTTCGGACCCTGATCAGATATAATGGAAAGTGGTATTCTATGCAATCTTACCACTTTCTTTACAAATATCCTGGAAAGACGATCAAGAGAGAAATCCTCTATAATAGAAATGAAGTGTTTCGACTTTGTATGGAAATCAACTATAACCCATATAGAATTATAGACTTTATATGTTTTGGGAAGTCCAACAATAAATTCCATAGTGATGTTTTCCCATTTCCATTATGGTATCGGTAATGTTTATAACATCTCCTTAGACTTATGTCTCTCAGCCTTAACTTGTGGAAAAACCAAGCATCGAGAGACATATTCGGTGACATCTCTTTTTCATGCCATCACACTAGAAATACTCGTTCAGGTCCTTATACATCTTTGTGCTTCTAGGGTGAATAGATAACGAAGAACTATGAACCTCATCCAATAGAACCTTTTTTAATTCTGGTATTGGAAGAATACAAACACTATTACTAAATCGTATTATTTCATCACAATCAAGGTTGAATTTAGGAACATTTCTCACCTTCTTTTATAGCTCTAAATATTTCTTCTGTGATTCCTTAATCTTCAATTGTATATATGGTTGAAAATTTATTTTAGAAAGATAAGATTTCTCCACTTCCTTTAAAATTTCAAGATCCATACTTTGAAAATATATAAATGTTGGATCTTTTGTGATCCTAATCATGAATGGTATAGCATGGTCTTGTCGACCCAAAGCATCAACCACCTTGTTTTATTTACTAGGGTGATAATGTATTGAGAAGACATAATATTTAATCAACTTCAACCATCTTCTTTGGTTCATATTTAGATCCTTTTGTGTGAAAATATACTTTAAACTTTTATAATCATTATAAATATAACACCTTTCACCATAAAGATAATGCCTCTATAACTTTAATGAAAAGATCACCATAGCTAACTCTAAATCATGAGGTGGGTAATTTTGCTCATGGATTTTCAACTTCCACAAGGCATAAGCTATCACCATATCATTTTACATGAGAACACATACCAACCCCTTCTTTGATACATCATAGTAGATCAAAAACTTTTCTCCACTATAAGGCAGTGTGAGCATAGGTGCACTAGCTTACCTTCTTTTTAGATCTTTGAAATTGTCTTCATTTTCCTCTATCCAAACGATATTAACTCCTTTTCGAGTCAACTTGGTTAGTTGATTAGATAATCATTAAAAACATTTCACAAAAAATTGATAATATCCATCCAAACCAAGAGAACTTCAGATCTCAGTTACCGTTTTTGGTCTTGGCCAACTTTCAATAACTTCTGTTTTTTATGGTTCCACAGATATTCCTTCTCCTGAGATTATGTGACCCAAAAATGAAACTTTCTGAAGCCAAAATTCACACTTGCTAAATTTTTCATAAATCTTATCCTTTATCAGTCTTCAGTATAATTATCAAGTGGTTTTCTTGTTCTTCCATGATCTTTAAATAGACACGAATATCATCCATAAAGACTACCACAAATTGATCAAGATAGTCTTTAAAGACTTTATTCCTTAGATCCATGAAGATAGAGAGGGAATTAGTAATACCAAAAGGAACCACTATAAATTCATAGTGTCCATACCTTGTACGGAATTTTGTCTCTATTTTATCCTCCTTTTTGAACCTTAATTGATGATATCCTGAACAAAGATCAGTCTTGTAAAATTATTGAGCTACACATAGTTTTTTGAATAAGTCATCAATGCAAGGAAGAGGATATTTGTTTTTGATAGTGATCTTGTTTTGTTCTTTATAATCAATGTAGTGTCTCATTGATCCATCTTTCTTATTAAAAAACAAAATAGTTGTTCCCCAAGGTGATACACTAGGGTGTATAAATCCCTTATAAATATTCTATTAGATTTGCTTCTTTAATTCTTGCAACTCAATTGGTTACATTCTATAAGGTGTCTTTGAAATAGGCGTAACACCAGGTATGATTTCTATTGAAAACTCAACCTCTTGATTGGGTGGAAGACCCGAAAATTCCTCTAGAAAGACATCATCAAACTCTTATAAAATATGTCTATTCTTAATCATAATTTTCTCCCTAACCATTTGAGATAAATAACCTTCGTTTATAGGAATCAAGAACCTTAAGATGGAAAAAATTTCTACTAGATGGTAATATTCATCCTTGCATCGATAGATGATCATAGATTGATTTGAAATATGAAATGTGACTTGCTTTATTTGGAAATTAATATGAGATCCATATAGAGAAATCCAATCCATTCCAAGAATCAGATCATATTTCACTATAGTAAGGATCACAAGATTTACAGGAATCACTTTCCCAAAAACTTCAACCAAAGAATAATTATAAAGTTTTGATGTGACCATTGTGCCACTAAAAGTTGTTACAGCTAACTCAATATCTAATTGATGAGGTAATATGGAGATACCCATAGAAAATTATTTAGAAATAAAAGAGTGGGTGGATCTAGAATCATTTAAAACATTTTCTACTTTAGATTAGATGCTAAGTGTACCTTTCACTACTTCATTATCATTCTCCACGTTGCTAAAAGTGGTTTCATGTGACTTTTCTTTGTATTTGTCCTTAAGTGTTTGTTGATGTAGATCATCATCAATAACCCTTGGATTAGGGAATTTATTGGAATAATTCCCTATTTCCTTACTCTTGTAGAATTGAGGTGTAGGAGGTGCATTCTGTGTAGACTTTTTTTTGTTCGCATCATTAGAAATATTTTTCCCATCACTTTAGCATTCAACTACCTGATGAACTTATTTTCCACACTTAAAATATTTACTAATCCCTTTAATAAAATTTCCTCAATGATTCTTTCCACACTTTGAGCATAAGGAAAAACTCTTATTCTTTTCAGTGTGGTATTTAGATTTCCCTTTGAATTCCATTTTTCTCTTCTTATCAAACCCATATGAATAATTAGTTACTCCAATCTCCATATGAACCTTGAGATCCCATTGAACAATTTACACTTAACTATTGAAGTAAATTATGTCTAATTCCCTTCAGAGACTTAGTTTTAAGACACTAAAGAATTGATCAATTTTACACTCAGGTTGGACAATAATTACAAAAGCGTACCTTGCAGGTCTTGTAAAATTTGCTTCGTAGGTGCCAACAGATTCATCATCCTTTTTCTTAAGTTCAAGGAACTCCTTATCCATATTTTTTGGAAGAAATGAGGAACGTACTTATTAAAAAATAAGTTCCTGAACACGTCCATTTCCATGGACTCAATTTAATCTATTTTCCTCATATTCTTGATAAGATTACCCCATTCATCAGCTTCACCTTCTAAATTATATACTGATATGATGAATTTATAATGTTCAGAACATTGTAGAACTGAAAATATCTTTTCAGTGGTACTGATCCATTATTCAGAAACTAATGGGTCATAAGACCTGCTGAATGAAGGTGGACGCTGCCAAACGAAGGATTCAAAGGCATTATTCTCCCTCATTTTATCATTTGAAAGTCTGTCATGATTCATAGCTTGAAAAGTTGTGTGAGAATGTCTATAATATTTCTCATTCCAGCTCCCATAACATTTGGTTTCTTAGGGAGAAAATCATTACATTGCTCATTGTATTCAACATTAACGTGGTTCCTTAGGATTCCATCCATTAACTAAAACCAAGAATCATAGTGAGAGAAACACTAATACCAACTATAAAATCCCATAATTTACATATTGTTCTTACTTCAAAATTATAGAATATTTATTACATAACATAACAAAAACCACACCAGTACTGTATAGGTATAGCGACTTTAGAAACTAGGAAAGATAAACAACTGGTTCATATAACATCTACATTACGACCCTCTTAATTCTTCTTAACTAGACTCTGTTTCAACATATATTACTTAATACCCTTCTTCATGACTTGGGAAAAAGAAATATATTAATGGGTGAGCTCAAATTCTTAGTAAGGGTAAATAAAGGAAATATCAATCATATCATAATCATAAGAACATAACATTTGAAAATCTTATCCAGCATAAAAAGATCATAATATCATGTCATGGGATAAATCGTAAAAGTAAAATTTAATCCCAATAGTCATAAAATAATACATGAAATTTCATGGAATACACACATAAGCATATAAAATCATTTAATATTAGTCAAGGCTCATTACCAACACCATCACGGCGGACAATGTCCATTACTGAACCAAGTTCAATCCTCGTTCCAGCCCTATATTACTGAACCAGATTTACTTACCATTCCAGTCATGTTTATCTCATGAGATATAAATATTTACCCAATTAATTAGAGTGAGATATAAGTTCCACCCATCTCATAATGAAATCATTCTTACATATTCCACACAAACATAAATCATTCATTATAGTATGACCCATGAAATAAAATGGTTTTCTTAAACATCATTCCATCATAATCCATATATAATAAATGGATTTCATAAAAATAATTCCATAATAAAATAAAATAAAATAAACATAATAATAGGGATAAAAACATAACCCTATTTCTTCTTATATGGAAAATAATTTAGGTAAAACACTTGAACTTAATTCCTAAGGAAAATATCATTTATTTTTCAAAAAAGATCTCTTTTCTCAAACTGACACACAATTTTAAAAGAAAATAATTTAGTTGAAAATAATATTGAAATATTGTAAAGTAATCTTTATGGAAATAAGGTTTCATGAAACTGTAAAAATCCATTCATTCTGTATAAGATAAAAAAACATTCTCCTCCTATTTTTTCTAGAAAAGTAAAAAAGTACCTCAAATCGAATAACGACAAAAGATTCCATTCATAAAATTTAATAAAATTTCACCAAAGGGTAAAATTGGACTTAAATAATTTTATAATAATATAAATAATATTATATAATTAGGAAAAATGTGTGTGGATGATAAATATACCCAAGTAAATACTTACGTATAAACAATATCGGGTAAAAATGAGATAACAAAACTATCTCTTACCTTAGGTCCGATATGCTTCATATGTATCCAAACATCCTATATAATGATTTAAATAATTTTACTGATATATTTCATAATCATAATAATTTTTATGATAAAATTTATGGTCATATTTTTATCTGTTTGTTAGTAACATTTCATTGTTTCTCGTTATTCGGGTATTAACTGCTTTATGTTCTTATACATGTTTTTTCAGATAAGTTCTTATTCCTATTTTAGGTTATATTTATATCATTTAAAAAATAGTATTATTATGATTTATATTATATTTATTCAATCCATTCATTTATATAAACATGCTTTAATGAAGATTATATAGAACGAATCACATCGCACTATGGGGATGGTAAAACGTACAAATTCCCGAGCAACGATATCGTTCCCATAATTGTTGAATGGTATAGAAGTGGATGGTTTATAATATCTTATAATAAATATAATTTTATATTAATAATATATATATATTTATTAATTTCATCATTATACCCATCCATGTAAGGTGGTGGTGAAAAACAGATAACACCGTGGCGTGGAGACGATAAACCATACGTACACACGCGTGGTGATTTCATTTTTGACTAGATGGGTAGAAGGTGGAATATGGTTGTTTCATAATCATAATAAAATATAATTATATAATTAATACTGAATTTATTACTTTATAATTAAACAACTCATGAGGTGGAAGTTGAAGAAGAAAGAAGTTTGAATGAATCGATAAATGATATTACCTCTTCTTCAACGTGCCTCCACTAAATCTCCTTTTAGAGCACTAGAGTTGTAATTTTAAGAATACCATGAACTCTAGAATATTTATAGGTAATTTTATAATGGAAATGGTCAGGGTATGGTTGATATTGAAGGCTCCAAATAAATTTCATAGTTGAGGGAGGAAGTTCCCTTTTATAATTGAGGTGAAGGGAACTTCTGGAAACCTCAAAAATATTAATTTATAATAAAATATAACCCCACTTAGAAAACCTAAAAAATGTACCAAATTCGAAGATAAGATGATATAGGGTTTCGATATCACCAAAAAATAAATTTTAGACAAGTTTTTATGTCAATTTAATCATTATCATTTTAATTAACACTTAGTTATTCTATTTAATTTTTAATTAGAGTAACAAATATTTCTATATAAAAAAGGGTAAAATATTTACATATTTGAAGTAAATTAGGCCATAAATGAATAATTTAGAACTATTTATATCATATAATAATTATTCTATCTTTTTAAAAATGTTTTATGATTTTTAAATAATTTAAGAAACCCTTATTTTGACAAAATATCAATAGTGTCAATTTTGACAAAATATCAATAGTGTCAATTTTGACACTATTTATTTCATGGATTTTAAAAATATAAAAATAAGAAGTTAAACTCTATAAAAATATTTTATTATATCCCTAAGGGGTAAAGGTAATAAATAAAATTCATTTTAAATAATAATTATCCCATATTATATTTATTAAATTATTTTTAATAACATTTATTTGATCTCTTCATTAATAAAATAATTACTACTTAAATTTTTTTTATTTAACATAATTATTTTTTGAATAAAAATTAAAAAAAATAATATTATGAATATAAATCCATTATATTTCATAATAATAATTTATTATAATTTATCTTCTAAAAATCCAACATTAAAAATTATATACTCTCTTAAAAACAAGAATTTGAAAAAATTATCTTCACTTTAAATAAAATAATATAAGTGTCATAATATCTTATATAAGCCTAAAAATGGTCAATAAGTATATCCTTGGATGTTTATGGTCGATATATACTTGAACAATAAAGTTTGGTCAAGTTTTTGGGCCTTTTGAAGGTTATTAATATTTTAATAATAATTGTTTTACTGATTTTGTAACGTCCCGGACCCGAGTGCCACGCAACGGGTGCCCCGAGCCTGGTTCGCCACGTGACCTAAAGGGCATTTCTCCAAACACCAGAGGCTTCCGACTAGTAGCGAGGGCCCAGGTCTGATAGTGGGGAAACTATGCCTCCATTTGTCAAAGTGTAGCGCAACGGAATACCAAAATAAACATACCACAAACAGCGGAAGTAGTAAACATACACAACTGAAATAACTACAGTAGTGGATATAACCAAATATATATAAGTGATGATTCTACATGTTTCAAGTTCTAAGAAAACAGCTAGAACATGTTATACATCAATACAGTATAGCAGAAAACAGAGTACAGCAAAACAAGCAAAACTGCTGGCAGCGGCATCACGAGCCTAGGCTCGGTCCCATGCCTTACTACTCCTCAGAAACAGTCAAGTACCTGTATAGGGACTCTTGCACTTATCTAAACCTGCAGCAACATAATATGTTTGGGCCGAAAATCATGACCCAAACAGGGTGTGAGAAATATATCTCAGTAGGCACCCACCAAAGGCCTGTGCCCAACTGCGTGTAAGCATGCAACAACAGTGTGTAGTAGTAAAATGCAATAAAGTAAGCAGTAATCAAAAGTAACTAATTACCAGTTATATTGCCATTTCATTATCCATTTAATCCATTTAAATATTAGAAACCACCATAGTGCATTTATAAGTAAACAGTCCATGTCCTTAGACAAACAAAACCTTACCCCCAGGTAAGCAAAATCCAACCCGCATGTATAGCCCTCAGGCGTAACAGAAATTGCCCTCAGGCGTAGGGAGTGTCTCCCTCAGGCACAGAAGTCAAGCCCTCAGGCAGGAAAGGTTTCCCTTAAGCGAAATAACTACAACCCTCGAGCTAAATAGTGCAGTGCCCTCAGGCTAATCACAACAATTCCCTCAGGCTAAATACAAAAACATCCTCAGGATAAACAGGTAACCAGGCCATGCCCAACAGGTAAACAAGCAGTAATAAGAAATTCCTCCCAAGGAAATTCTACAATTACTACTTTGAAGTCATACCCTCGGGTATCCTGGCCAAACAGCTAAAAAGAGAAACACACCCCGGGGGTGGTTCCGGATCCATGCAACGATCCCAACCAGCATTTTATTATCACAATTAAATACCTAATCAATTCTAGGTATTAAATATAGATACGACCTCATCCACATGACACCCCAACATGGGTTCATGGCACAAAAACACACAAAACACACAGCAGTTGGAAAACTAAACACAAGGCCGCCTACCTTATACGTCAACGAGCGTTATACCCGAACGCCGATTCCAGAAACGCCCAAGAACGGCGTAGATCTGGCGAAGAACAAAAATCATTCAAATGTAAATAACTTACGTTTGGAGAAGAATTGGTAAGAACGGTACCAGGATAGGAGAGGGCTTACCCGTGTGGTTCCAACGAAATCGTCTGAAGCCGAATCGGATTCCAGACGAACGCTCGGTGGATATTCAAAGATCTGGCCTCCTCTTTTGGCTCCAAAATGGCTCAAGTGCCTCCTCTTCCAAATGAGGAGGCTACTGCCAGTTTTAAGACGAAAAAACAAAGTACACGACGTGTAATTCTGAGTATATGCCGTGTACTTCTTTCATTTAACTGGTCATTTGGCGGCACCGCCACACTGTTCATCCGTCGACATGAGTACACGGCATGTACTCTCGTATACACGGCTTGTACAGTCGCCCAGCTGGCGGCGACGCCACCGCCTTATTGTTTAAGCCTGCCGACTGACTACACGGCATGTAAGGTACCACTACACGGCGTGTAGTGGTTCCTACACCCTTAGTCGTCGTCATGGCTACACGCCCTGTGTACTCATCCCAACATGGCCAAAAGTACACGACGTGTGGATAAAGTACACGGCGTGTAGTTCCAAAATTCAGGATTTTTCCCCATTTTCCATATTTTCTCAAAAACAATTAAGGAAAAGGAAAAGAAGAATCTTGTACCTCTAAAATAAGAACCGGGTTCTTACAAACTTCTCCCCTTATAGAAATTCATCCCCGAATTGCCCTTCCCAGGGTGGCGAAGAATAAGCTCAGAACATCTCTGGCCACTGAGCACGTACGTCGGCCTCCCGCTCCCAGGTCTTGTCCTGCACTTGGCCATGCTACCATAGCAACCGTATGAGAGGAACTGACCGGCCTCGGAGAACCTTCGTGCTCCTGTCAACAATACAGATCGGATTCTCCTCAAAGGACGCATCATGCTGTAGCTCAAACTCCTCTGGATGAATGGTGTGAGATGGGTCTGAATGGTAGCGAACGCAACTGAGACACATGGAAGACGTCGTGCATGGCTCGGTACCGCTGCGGTAACTGCAACCGATAGGCAACCAGCCCGACTCTCTTCAGAATCTCGAATGGACCCATATACCTCGGTAAAATCTCACCCTATCTCCTGATCCATTTGTGTCCTAGCCTCAGTGAAACATGCAAGAAAACTTGATCCCCAACCACGAACTCCAAAGGCCGTCTGCGAAGATCAACATAAGACTTCTGATGAGACTGCGCGGTAGCCATCCGTTTCCGAATCAACTAGACCTGCTCAGATGTCTCCTGCACGAGCTGTGGCCCCAGTAAAACTGCCTCACCTGCCTCTAACCAGCACAAAGGTGACCGGCATGGCCTACCATATAAAGCCTCATATGGTGACATCTCAATAGTTGCTTGAAATCTATTGTTATAGGAAAACTCGACTAAGGGTATATGCTTCTCCCAAGAGCCCCCAAAGTCTAGGACGCATGCACGCAGCATGTCCTCTAGCACCTATATCATCTGCTCTGACTGGCCATTTGTCTGAGGGTGGTATGATGTGCTTAGAAGCACCTGTGTATCCAACGCCTTCTGAAAACTCTACCAGAAACGAGACATAAAGTGGGCGTCCCTATCTGAAATGATAGAATGAGGGACCCCATGAAGACGTATGATCTCTCGGATATACAACCTTCTGAGCTCATCCACACTGAAGGACTCCTTGATCGGCAAGAAGTGAGCTACTTTCGTGAGTCTATCCACAACAACCCACACGGCGTCATTGCCTCGAGGTGACCTTGGAAATCCCCTCACAAAATCCATCGTGACATCATCCCATTTCCACTATGGAATGGTCAACTGCTGTAATAGCCCAGATAGTCTCTGATGCTCTGCCTTCACCTGTTGACAGGTGGAACACCTCGTAACAAAACCAGCTATCTCTCTCTTCATACCCAGCCACCAGTACTGACGTCTCAAGTCTCGATACATCTTGGTAACCCCGGGATGAACTACCCAAGCTGAAGCATGAAAATCCTGCATCAGCTCCTCGCGTATATCCTCTAGAACCCATACACGTCCATGGAAACACAAAACCTCATCATCGCCTATCATCCAACTGGGAGGAGGGTCCTCACTTGCCACCGACTCCCGTAGAACTAGGCCTTCTGAATCTGATAGCATCCTCATCCTCAATCTGTCTAGGAGAGTAGAAGTCATAGCTAACGAGGAAAGATAAGTCTGCCCCTGACTGTCATGCACCTCCAAATGCATCTCAGAGAACAAAGTCATAAGCTTCCTCTCATCACTGGCCTCCTGCACTGCCTGTATCTGAGTCTTCCTGCTCAGTGCATCAGCTACTGCATTACCTTTATCAGGTGTATAGGCAAACTCAAAATTGAAGGACTGTAGGTACTTGACCCACCTTCTCTGCCTCAGATTCAGGTCATGCTGAGTAAATATATACTTGAGGATTTTGTGGTTGGTGAAAACCACAAAATGCTCTCCCAATAGATAATGTCTCCAACAGCGCAACACATGCACAACTGCAGCCAACTCGAGATCATGCGTTAGGTAATTCCTCTCATGTGGCCTCAACTACTGAGACTCGTACGCCACAACATGGTCGCCCTGCATCAAAACGGCTCCCAACCCAATCCCTGATGCATCACAGTAAACTATATAGATCTTCCCCTGCTCTGCGAGTATCAGGATCGATGCTGATGTTAGCCTTCCCTTCAGGTCCTTAAAAGTTGTCTCACAAGCTTCTGACCAAACGAACTTCACACCCTTCTTAGTCAGACCTGTAAACGGTGCTGCTAAGCAGGAGAAGTCCTGTATGAAGTTCCGGTAGTAACCATCCAGCCCTATGAAACTCCATATCTCAAACAAGTTCTTGGGCTACTCCCAGGAAAATACTGCTCTCACCTTCTCTGGGTCTACTGCAACTCCTTCTTCTGAGATGATATGACCCAGGAAGTGAATCTGGTCCATCCAAAAGTGGCACTTCGAGAGCTTAGCATATAGCCGATGCTCTCTCAGTGTACTCAATACGATCTCAAGATGGGTGGCATGGTCGTGTCGAGTGTGAGAGTACACCAAGATGTCGTCCACGAATACTACCACAGATGAATCAAGATACGTATGGAACACACGATTCATCAGAGCCATAAAAACTACTAGCGTGTTCATGAGTTCGAACGGCATAACCATATACTCATACAGACCATACCTACTCCGAAAAGCTGTAAGCGGTATATCTGATGGTCTAACGTGTAGCTGATGATATCCAGATCTCAAGTCAATCTTCGAGAACACTCGTGCTCCACGAAGCTGATCAAACAGATAATCTATCCTCGGAAAGGGATATCGGTTCTTAACCATCAAATGGTTCAGCTTCTGATAATCCACACAAAGTAGAAGGGTACCATCCGCTTTCTTCGCAAAAAGGACCGGAGAACCCCAAGGAGATGTACTGGGTCAGATAAAACCCTTTGCCTGTAACTCCTCTAACTACCTCTTAAGCTCCTGCAACTCAGGCGAGGCCATCCTATAAGGAGGAATGGACACTGGTGCTGCTTGTGGGACTAGGTCAATAGAGAAATCCACCTCACGCACCGGAGGTAGACCTGAAAAGTCGTCTGGGAAGACATCCCTGAAACGATCAACAACCGGAGGGAAATCCATCTGAAAAGTCCCCTGGTCATCCAGATATAAGCTCTCCATCTGGGCTGTGACTCCACCTCGCCCATGATGCTCTGGACCAGCTCGACTCGCCTGAACATCCCACTCACCCTTGTATAGAAACTCCCTACCCTCTGGTGACGTGAAACACACCCTGCGATGATAGCAGTCTACAAAGGCTCGAAAGGGAAAAAACCAGTACATCCCGAGAATGAAGTCATAGCTCATCATCTCTAGGACATAGATGTCCCAAAGGAAGTGACACCCACCAACCTCAATGGGGCACTCCTTGCACTGACGCACACCAACTGTCTTAGTCCCCAACAGAGTGTCTAGCATCAAGATATCAGAAGAAGTAGAAACACCGAGCCCAAGGCTCTCCACAACGGGTACAGATATGAAACTATGCGTAGCACCCGTATCAAAACACAATGAAGACAAAACAGAAGCTACTAGAATAGTACCTCTGACTGTCGAAGGTCTGGGATCCTGCTCCTGCTGGGTCTATTGCACTGCATATGCCTGTCTAGTGCCGCGGCCCTGCGACATAGCCTGGCTACCCTGAGCTGTCTCGCCCTACTGCCTTTTCGATCCTAGTGTCTGGCTACCACGACCACGACTACCGTCTCTGCCTGCACGCTCTGACGTATTCCAGTTCCCTGGCTGGTAAGAATCCACTGGTCCTGCTCCCGCACGTGGAGTCTTCACAGAAACCCTCTCACTATCCACTAGTAAAAAATCCTTGAAAAAGCACTACAAATGAACTATCTTGCTGCAAGCTCGGCACTCCACTGGGTCTCGTGGACACTGCGGCCTCTTGTGCCCCTCTCTACCACACTGGTAGAACCTGACCGGTCCACCTGAAGAAGCTTCCTGGCTAGTACTGCCGCCCTAAGAGAAGTCCATCTGTCTCTTCCTCTTGCCAGCAGAAATAGTAGCAGTAACTGGTGTTGAACCGCCCTGGCCCACACCACTCGATTCCCGCAGGTTCCTCTCTGTAATTAACACCTGGTTCACAATTGCGTGTGCAGTAGGCAACCTGAAAACATTCACCAGTGCTCTAATGTCATACCGAAGACCATCCTCAAAATGTCTGGCTCTCAACATCTCATCACCCACCAGCATGGGTGAAAAACGCTGAAGCTCTGTAAAACAAGAAGAGTAGTCCATCACCGACATAGCACCCTACTGTAGATTCATGAAATCTCGAGCTCTATCTACCCTCAGCGTCTTGGGAAATGAGAATTCATAGAAGACTTCCTGAAAATCTTCCCACGCCATGTCCCTGTGATGCTCTGACTGGGTGGTAACATCCCACCACCTCTTGGCGGAATCACGCAGCATGTAAGTCGCGAGCTTGACCCTCCACCCTAGAGGCGTCTCCAGATGCTCGAAAATAGTCTGCATCGATCCTAGCCGAGACTCTGCAGCCTATGGTCCGCCATCCCCTGAAAATGTAAGTGGATATTGCTGCTGAAAGATACACGTCAACTCGGCCATAGATGTGGCAGCCTGTGGTGCTCCCTGAAAGGTTTGTATGAAACGCAATAAGCCTTCACGGAACTGTACCTCCATGCCTGTGTCCGATATAACAGATGGTGCCGCATCTGGCTCTTCTAGTTGATCAACTAGTAGCCCAGGGCCCACCATCTCTGGAGTATAATCGTCGCCGCTCTCCTAGCGAACAACTCGCGGTCGTCTAGGCGGCATGACTCTACAAGGTCAAAAGCATGCCTCAGATTCAAGATTATTAAGACTGAAAGAGAAGGAACCACAAAGGAACAAGAGGAAGAAGGCGTTTCAAAATTTTCAAAACAAGACTACACGACGTGTACAATGACTACACGGCGTGTACTTGACTTCCTTTCCCCTGCCCGGGTCCTTCTACACGGCTAAGCCACACGACTTCTGTTCAACAAAACTACACGGTGTGTATAATATCTAAACGGCGTGTACAATGTTATTTTCTAACTGCCTGTGTCGTCTGTGACATGACCGACTACTCGGCTTAACACTACACGGCGTGTTACACCCGCACACAGCGTGTACACCATCCTGTTTCTCAGCCACACGGCTAACTCCACACGGTCTGTCCTCGGACAATACTACACGGCATGTCCCACAAGTACATGGCGTGTTCAGGGAGAGGTGACACCGGCCCGTGTTGTTAGTTACACGACCGAGTCCCCTGGTCACACTACACGGCGTGCCTATAACTGACACGACGTGTTCTGTCAAGGAGTTCACTGACCCATGTTGTTAGTTACACGTCCGGACTCCGGGTCACACTACACGACGTGCATGAAAACTACACGGCGTGTTTTACCCAAGCCCTTCCCTACCCCGTGTCTCCACCCACACGGTTTGTGACACGGGAAGAGACTACACGGCGTGTACTCGGGGTACATGGCATGTACTCAAAAAGTTCATTTTTCATCTCAAATAGAAGAACACACACGACGTGTATGAGGTCCTACACAATATGTATTCTGGGTTTTCCGGACAGTATGCCTCCTAAACTTCCCCGGAACCCAGAAAATACTGAAAAACAACACCTAAGTGTTAAATTCCGACCCGTGGGGGCCCATACACCCCACGAATCAAAGTTTGACATCTCATTTGTGTTATAACCAATAAAAGTCAATAATCCACCAAATTCCTGTCAATGGGGGCCCATACTCCCCAAAAACCAAGGTTTGACGTCCATCCTATAAACAAGCTCAACCAAATAGGTAGGTATTTATCAAGAAGCTATCACAATAGCATGCTTTCTCAGCACATCAACTATCACAACAACATGAAAATTCTAATTCACCTACATGGCATGGAAACTATGCATGGAATGTTATTTCTAGCATGTGCCTATATAATGCATGAGATGACATACCCTCATCTCATCAGGTTGCAACTAAATAGCACCCACAGATAAAATATAAATAGCACAATCCAAGTGCATCACCCAACGGTGAAAACATATCAACCATAAAATTACAAAATCAAAATAATGTAAAATACGAGGTAGACTGGCTTTTCCCTATACACGGGTTATCTACGCCCGGGAACAACTTATTACTAACTACCATTCCATCCTATCCCTGACTACGACTCCAAATAGTAAGTCAAAGTAAAGAACTCCTTTGATACCAATTTGTAACGTCCCGGACCCGGGTGTCACGCAACTGGTGCCCCGAGCCCAGTTCGCCACGTGACCTCAAGCGCATTTCCCCAAATTCCAGAGGCTTCCGACTAGCAGTGAGGGCCCAGGTCTGATAGTGGGGAAACTATGCCCTCATTTGTCAAAGTGTAGCATAGCGGAATACCAAAATAAACATACAAAAAATAGCGAAAGCAGTAAACATACACAACTGAAATAACTACAGAAGTGGATATAACCAACAGTATATAAGTGATGATGCTACATGTTTCAAGTTCTAAGAAAACAGCCAGAACATGTTATACATCAATACAGTACAACAGAAAATAGTGTATAGCAAAACAAGCAAAACTGCTGGCAGCGGCATCGCGAGCCTAGGCTCAGTCCCATGCCCTCCTACTCCTCAGCAACAGTCAAGTACCTGTATAGGGACTCTTTCCCCTATCTAAACCTGCAGCAATGTAATCTGTTTGGGCCGAAAATCATGACCCAAACAGGGTGTGAGAAATATATCTCAGTAGGCACCCACCAAAGGCATGTGCCCAACTGCGTGTAAGCATGCAACAACAGTGTGCAGTAGTAAAATGCAATAAAGTAAGCAGTACTCAAAAGTAACTAATTACCAGTTATATTTCCATTTAATTATTCATTTAATCCATTTAAATATTAGAAACCACCATAGTGAATTTCTAAGTAAACAGTCCACGTCCTCAGACAAACAAAACCTTACCCTCAGGTAAGCAGAATCCAAGCCGCAGGTATAGCCCTCAGGTGTAACAGAAATTTCCCTCAGGCATAGGAAGTGTCGCCCTCAGGCACAGAAGTCAAGCCCTCAGGCACGAAAGGTTTCCCTCAGGCGAAATAACTATAGCCCTCGGGCTAAATAGTGCAGTGCCCTCAGGATAATCACAACAACGCCCACAGTCTAAATACAAAAACACCCTCAGGATAAACAGGTAACTGGGCCATGCCCAATAGGTAAACAAGCAGTAATAAGAAATTCCTATCAAGGCAATTCTACAATTACTACTTTGAAGGCATACCCTCGGGTATCCTGGCCAAATGGCTAATTAGAGAAACACACCCCGGGGGTGGTTCCGGATCCAAGAAATGATCCCAACCAGCATTTTATTATCACAATTAAATACCTAATCAATTCTAGGTATTAAATATAGCAACGGACTCAGCCACACGACACCCCAACATGGGTTCGTGGCACAAAAATGCACAAAACACACAACAGTTCGAAAACTAAACACAAAGACACCTACCTTATACGTCAACGAGCGTTATACCTGAACGCCGATTCCATAAACGCCCAAGAATGGCGTAGATCTAACGTAGAACAAAACTCATTCAAATGTAAATAACTTACGTTAGGAGAAGAATTGGTAAGAACGGTACCATGAGAGGAGAGGTCTTACCCGTGCGGTTCCAACGAAATCATCTGAAGCCGAATCGGATTCCAGACGAACGGCCGGTGGATCATCAAAGATCCGGCCTCCTCATTTGGCTCCAAAATGGCTCAAGTGCATCCTCTGCCAAATGAGGAGGCTATTGCCTATTTTAAGATGAAAAAACAAAGTACACAACGTGTACTTCTGAGTATATGGCGTGTACTTCTTTCATTTAACTGTTCATTTGGAGGCACCTCCACACTGTTCATCCATCGACATGAGTACACAGCATGTACTCTCGTGTACACGGCGTATACAGTCGCCCAGCTGGCGGCGATGCCACCGCCTTACTGTTTAAGCCTACCGACTGACTACACGGAGTTTAAGGTACCCCTACACGGCGTGTAGTGGTTCCTACACCCTTCGTCGTCGGCATGGCTACACGCCCCGTGTACTCATCCCAACACGACCAAAAGTACACGATGTGTGGATAAAGTACACGGTGTGTAGTTCCAAAATTCACGATTTTCCACATTTTCCATATTTTCTCAAAAACACTTAAGGAAAAGGAAAAGAAGAGGCCCATACCTCTAAAATAATAACCGGGTTCTTACATATTTCTCATTAATTAATTAATTTTTTTCATCATTCAAGTATAAGCCTTTAAGGTAAATATTTATTTCCTAAAAATTAAAAATAAATTTCCAGGATAAAGAAAAAAATTTATATTTCAAATGAGTATTTATTATCGAATTTATCTTCTGTATAAACGTATATTAAAAATAATTTAATTATTAATGTTTGAGTGAAACATATTTCACTTTTCTTTAAATAAAATAAATTAAATGTCCTAATGTCATCAAAGTGGGTTCCAATGGATACCATTTCAACCCAAGTATGTTTTCAGGTAAAATTAATCATCCAATTATAATAATACAAGTGTTAGGTTAATTTTATAATATTTTTTCCCTTAATTACTTGATTTACCCTTTTACTGTGATAATAAAATTTACCAAAATTACTATTCATATTGCTCAAAAATAAAATAAATATATTTATATAATTTGGACCTAATGATTCAAAACATGGAATCCATTTTTCAAAATTAAAAATACAGAAGTCTTAGTAATTAATTAAAAATTAATCCCATTGTGGATATGCGAAATAGATTTTAAAAGTTAAAATATTTCAAAAGATTGAATTGTTTTTACATTTGAATTTAATGTAAAATTAATTCCAATAACCTACATTATATTGAATAGTAAAAATATATTATATTTATACTTTGAAACCATTTAATAATATAGTTTAACCATATAAATTATTTCAATGAGAAAAAGTTATTTTTAATTAAAATTTAGCGTATTTTTACCATTAATAAAAAACATGAAAGTTATTAAAAAAATATCAAAAAAAAAACATCCAAATTAAAATTTTATATACTTCTTTAAAATGAAATGTTTATTTTTTCATATAAAAATTATTAGTGTGTCAAAATCTTAATTTAAAAGGAATTTATCATTCAAAGGTGTAAAATTAAGCTTTAAAATATGTTTTTATATATCAAAGAGTGTTTTATTCATATCCTATGACTAAAATATCCATTGGATGAACATAAAAAATATTTTATTAAGTATATAACGCACATATATCTCATTAATTTAATTAAAAAAAGTAACTCACAAAAATAAAAATATCTAATTGATTTATATTTTTTATAAATAATTGATAGCCAGTGAATTCACAATATATTTTCATAAGTTAGTTATAATTATTCCCACTACCATAACGACAAGAATATAATGATAATTTTATAATAATGGCTCTCATTGTTCATTTAAACTCATGATTTCACGAAAAGTAAGCTACTGAAGAATAAAAATTATTTAAAGAAAATATTTCATAAAAACATCCAAGTGTTACAAAAATATTATCATGTATACTAATTTTTATGAAATAAATTATTTTTTTATAAAAAAATATAATATAGGTGGATTTATAATCAACACAAAACCAAATTTCAACATCAAAACACATAACTAGAATAAAATACTAAAAACAATTTTTATCAATGTAACATTTTAGTTTAGTTCTGAAAATGTTAGACATACAATTTATAAGTTCAAAGAATATTATGAAATGAATAATTTTATTCTTCAAAATAAATATTTTATTAATAAAAAGGGGTTTTAATATTCTTGGATACACTTACATAATGATAAAATCATAAAAATATAATTTTTGTAAAAACATTTTTTTTCTAAAATCAACACTTTAAGAAAAAACTAAAAAATTAATACTAAGAAAATTTTAATGTGATAAATGAAAAAATTAATTTTATTTTATCAAATTTAAATTCTAAATTTGTTATATTTATCTTTAAAAATAAAATAAATAATATAGATAAAAATTAATTTTATTGAAAATAAAATTTTTTAATATTAACTCATAGTAATTATCTATCTTTTGAAGGTAATCAATTTTTACAATTTACCATATGAGTGCTTATTATATATTTATTAATAACAATATCTTAATATGTTGTGGTTTTATTACATTGCATGTAACGTGTAACATTATTTATCAAACCTAACATCAATTTTACAAGGTTTAGAATCTTGGGTCATTACATTCTACCCCCTTAAATAAATTGAATCCTCATAATTTTAAATACTACCTACTAATTAAAATACATAAGGATATATAATGACAGTCAATACTCAATATTTATATTCAATGAGATACAAACCTTTCCATATTAGGAAAGACTTGGTAACATAACATTTTCCCCATTATAGACATATATTAATATTCTCAACCATTTATTCCAAATACGCCTCTATAGATAACTCTTAAGAGCTTCTAGAGACTTACCATCAACAAAATCATTTTAAAGGTACTATTTGTAAAAAAAATATTAGAAAGAAAATGATTATGACAATATCCAAACGAATTCTAGTAATTGAACATATTAATATTGAAGATCAATACGAAGATGTATTCTCCAATAAAACCTTCAGTTCAACCTATGATACTTAAATTTAAACTATGTGACACCTGGTTTATCCTATTACTATATTTATTTAACCTAGGTTACTTGATGTGTTCTATCATACTTGTTTTACTAATACATTAAATTAACTAGGAAACCAATCCTTCATAGTGGGTTATAAAGATAATATGATCAACCAAATCATATCCACTAGAGTTTCAAACCAGGTGTGCAGTTAAGCCTATTTTTCATTGATTAGGTGACAATTAAGTTAATACCCAACCCAACCTTTTTAGGGTTATTACCCCCAGGTACATCTATTACAGACCCTACATCCACGTTTAGTTTCCATTTAGGGATGTATTAATAGGTAAACCCATCTACTCAATACATTACTAATATTTTAGGATATCATCCTATACTTAGACTGATCTCTCAGGTTTTCACTAAGTATCTCTAAACTAATCACCATAATAACTAAACTAATCTACAGAGATAATTAAAACCTTCTATGATACCAACTAAAGTATCCCAAGAAAAAAAATCATAAATTTTACATTAATATCATGTTCTAAAAAATACATCTCACAAATAGTCACACAACTCGAAGACATAAAGGTTTAGTGTCTTAGATATTAGCTATAGAAACATATTAATCTACAATAATTTTTCCATAATCTAACTCCTCTACACCCCATTTTATACATTCCACAAGTCTTACCAATCTTCATAACCGAGGGAATGAAAAACATAATAAAGTAATGAACTTAAACACTCAGCAATGGAAAACATATCAACATGTCATCAAGGGTTATATCATGTGAATATAAGAAAAAATTGGAAGGGGGAATTTATTATTAAAAAGAACATGAAACAGTAAGGGTTCTCAATAAGTCATGATTGAAGGATATGTGATATCAAATAAACAAATATATACAATGGAAAAAGTTTTTATAATCATGATACATTAATCATGGGTCAATGGGAATAATAATAAGCACAAGATTATGACATAAGAGTTTTGAATAAACATAGGCAAAAAACCCATATGTCAATACTACCCATCAAGATATGCAACACATATAAGGCTTGTGATAACCACCCATGCACCTTATTGGCCTTGGGATAATCCTTCCGTATACCCTTAGGCTTGTGAAAAAACCTTCTATGTACCCCTTTGTCTAGGGATAAATACTCTTGTGTGACATTTGGATTGGGATAAATCCTATATATGTTCCCTTTTGATGTCATTATACATAAAGTTAAACATATGCATTAGAGGGTGATATATGACCCCTCCCATAATCATCCATACATATGTGTTCCCCTTAAAATCAATACTAAATGCATCTTAATGAACCCATAGAAAAATAATGAGTTTCTTAAACTTTATAAAAACATCACATAACATAAACTTAAATGATCACAAGATATAAAAAATATATTTTTCCAAAACTAATCATATTTTAATAAAATATATAGGATGATAAAAAAATAACCCCCATTATAGATAAACCATGTATGGAAAATATAATTGAAAATATAATTTTTTTCACAAAACATTTTAGAAATTATAATAAAATGTGAAGTGAAAATTACATTAAAATCATTTTCTGAGATAGAAAAAATATGAGCTCCAAAAAACTAATTTTAAAGAGTTACAAAGAAAATATCCTTGATAATACATAAATTTTAATGGTTCATGCCTTATTGGGTTGTTACTTTACTGTTTTGATGGTTGGTGATGTTTATAGGAGGTTTGAGAAGGGTTCGTTGGAGTTGGAGGTAGAACAGAACTGTAGTAGGTGGTTCACACTGAGTAATGAATTCATGAAGTGATATGGTGTTTCACGGAATGTGAGGAAAATGGTTCATGGATTGTATTCAGGGTAGGTGTTCCACAAGAAATAAATTTATAATGTGAATTTGTAATTAATGGTGTAAATTAATTGAAGATGAGGCACAATGAATTTCTATAGAAGTGTGTGATATGAAGAATTCATAGCTTAAATATAGTTCATGTATTTTATTTAATGTATTATAAGGATTTCATAATTTTAATATATAATTCTCATAATGAATATGAAAACTTACATCCAATTTATAAGTTTAGTGTTTGGAAGAATTCTCTCCATTAGCCATCATTTTCTCTCAGTTTTAGGTAAACCCTAGACTTCTTCAGAGGAATCTTTCAATCCTTTCATCTTACTTTGATATATTTTTTCCATAGGTTGGTTATTGGAAGTTGAGTTCTTACCTTAATCCCATTATTTTTCTTTAGTCATTCTTTCATGGGATTGCAGTTGTGATGTTTTTTTGTTTGGGGTATACTCAATAAACACTTTTGATGATACCTTTGTGTAGTAAATATTGATATGAGGTTTCCTGGAATTGTATTGGTTTCTATTATATTTAACTTTTACCTTGTTTTTCTTAGATAAAAATCTTCTTTGAGGTAGGGGACCATTATTCTCTCCCTATTTATGTGAAACATATGGTGATTTTATACTTTTTTCCTTCCTTTGGGTTGATAGAAAGAGTCAGTGTAAATTGGATAATGAATTGGAAAATCTAAAATTGATGGGAATGGGTAGTAATCACATATTTCTACTACTTTGATGTTATTTCTTGAAATTTTATTCTTGTTTCTACCAATATTAAAAATCATGGATATTGAGAGCCTTTCTTGTGTCGTAGATGATATGTATCTCTAACCCTTTCTATGCTTCTTGTTAAAATTATCCTGCAAAAAAAGATAATAACATATATATGGATAATAATTTTTTTTCCATGGAAATATATTTTTTGTGATAATTCACATGCTAAATAAATAAGTAATGTAATGTAAGCCCTTGAATCTAATTTGTGGAAGATGGGATGTGGTTCATTGTGTGTATGTTCTTGTTGTGTTTCCTTGTGTGATGTGGGATGGTGTGTAGTTATTATGGAGAATGTATGGGTTATGAGATGTTTAGGGTAGTGATATGATGGTATTGGCATGGGGTATGATGGAGTTGTGTTGTACTACCATTATGATATGTGTTGGTTGCATTGTGATTTAGTTGTAATGTGTAGTGGTTTTCTTGTTTGGTGGCTGTGATGCATGGTGGTTGAGATGGGAATTGTTGCAATGAGATGGACTTACTATTGTGGTGTTTCAGTGATGGTTGATGTGTGCTAGGTGAGATGTTTTCTGGTGTAGTTGTTCTAGTTTCTTTTTTAGCCATGGAATAAATTTTAATGTTGAAATAAAATTCCATGGTATGGTCAATGAGTAAATAATGGCCTAGAAATTGACATGTGGTAATTGGATAAATTAATTTTAATGATAAGTGAATGATTTTTTTAAATGTGAAATTAAATTTATTATAAAGTGGGAGTTATTTCAAACTTGTTAAATCTAGAAAATTGGTAATTTAATGTAGGAATGCATGAATTTATGTTATGTTTGTATGGTGTAATTCATTAGAGGTAACATCATGCGTGAGGGTTGACATGTGGTGTAGTGATAGCATAGTGGTGTATAATAGTATTTTGGATGTGAATCCATAGATTGGGTACTATGTGATATCTATATATAATGTATTTTATGTTATTTATATATATTCCCCACCCAAGTTGGATAACCTTACCAACGACCAACGGTTTTGGGTTCTTGGTGATATCTTAAACATCCAATATGGTGGTGATACAGGTGCATGACTACCCACTCTTCCCAAATATTCCTTCAAAAGTGATTAGGTTGGTGTTTGAGATTGCCTAGTAGTAACGTGATGAGTTAAATATATGATATATGGTTGGGGACATGCATGGTAGGAGGAGGTCATGAGGTTTATTTCTTTAATGTTCATGATATCATACTACTCTATATATGTGGTGAGATGTGATGTGATGATCGAGATGTCTTTGGATGAGATGTGATGTGATGGCCTAGATGTATTTGGGTGAGATGTGATGTGATGATGCTTGATGCTATCACAAAATACAAGAACTTGTGAGTGTGGGGTAAGTAGGAATGTTCCTTAAAACATGTTAGAGATTGTTGGTTATAGGTTTTTATATGTATAGAAGGGATGGGAGCACAATAAATTTAATGTTGGGGGTGTGAGAGAAGAATATTATAGGGGAAACAGTTTTGGTGTGCATTTATTTGTTTGCGATATTTATACTATTTTACTATATTGGATGCATGATTGGGTTAGCGAGCCATGGTGAGTCTGAGATTGGTTAATTGACCTATATAGGTGCTTGTTGGATCTTCTTTTTATTCAATGATGCATTAGTATTCTATTTTCATTTGTTCACTAGAGACCTTGGGTATAATCCTACTAAGTATACTTATATTCTCTCCCTACATATATAAAATGTTTTTCAGGTTTCCAATTGAACATTAGAGACTAATCTAAAAATTTATAGCTTGGGTTTTGGATCTGTTGTTGAGTCACTATTGTAAGACTTTCCTTTTGGTGTTTCTTTAGAGAATTTTATTATACTTGTGGAAATTATTCATGCATAGTATAATGGTTTTATGTTTAATGGTATATTATTTGATGGATTTTATTGGTGGGTTTTATCCTATATCAAGATCCTATTTTTTATAGAGGGCAATGCGTTCCATATGTGATATTTTTATACACTCAATGCTTGTCGAAAACCCAAGGACTACTGTAGATGGGACTTAGGGGTCATAATCTCACTTAATTTCTTGAATATAAATGGTATATTTTGATAGAGGGGTCATGAAAGAGTTGTATTAGAATTTTTGGTTGGATAGAGTTTGGATTTAGGCACTATGAGGACTAAATGGATTAGTAGGGAAATGATTCCAGTTGATCTTTGTTTGTGACATAGGCTAGGGACACTGGCTAGGACACAAGATTTTATCCCCCCTAATACAATGCATAATATTTAATCTTATTTAATGACCAAGTGAGGTAGACCTATTTATAGGGTAGATACAAAGTAGAGGTACATATATCTTGATTGATTATGTTCATGTTTGATTTGGGTGATCATGAGAAATTAAAATGATTTAATTAAATAATATTATGATAAAATTCCATTCTATTGGGCTTAATATTCCTTATTTATTTTTAGGAATGGATCCTGTTCAATATTTGAGAGTATCTTAGATGGTTAATTTTCAATTTGTATAGTCCGTTCAATTATTGGAGGGTTGACCAAATAGAGGAGGATAAGTTAAGGAAGATATATTTGTGTTCCTTTTAATGGAATATTTTGAGAAATTATTGGGGATCATATTCAATATGGATAAAAAGTATTGGTTAGAGGATCTTGAGATCACTTTGGGTATGATTTTATCTCGAGCTATGTTTTGGGTACTTTTAGTAGTTGGTAACTTATAAGGAGCGACACGTCAGTGGTGTTCATTGTATCTTAGGGATAGAAAATTGGTATATGTGTTATGACCAGAATTTTATAAGGAGTTCCATTCAGAGTTCATTTCATCGATGAAAAAGTCATTAAGGTGAAAAAAGTTTCTCTCACTTCAGCCGGATATCCTGAGTCTGTAGTACCTTAAGATATAGTTCAAGAACCTCTTGTTCTTTGACCCCAAGTGTTTTTATGAATGAGGAGTACATAACATAGTGTTTATAAGAAACTTTTCACCCAGTGATCGGGTATTCCATCACCCCATTTACACATTATATTTAACTTGAGGTGATGAAGAAGGCATAGGATATCAAGAATATTTTTTCCTTCAGATTTGAACCTCAAGGGAGTGGATAACATGTAATATTATGGAGAAGATCCTCAAGAAGTGGGTCAAAGGTGTTCAGGCAGTTGGGGTTTTGGATAGTGAGGAGCTGATCAAGGCATATCTTTTATCATCCTTATGGTATAGGTGGTTTACAATAACTTTATAGGGTAATTTTTTGATATATTTTTATGAAAAAAAAACACTACTAGTCTAAGTGCCCTACCACTTTGGGAGGCCAATTTTGGAAGGATGTTTAGGCCCCTTTTCAATAGCAACAACAACAGTTTCCTCTGAGGATGTTTTAGCACTTAAGACCACTAGTGCTTGTTAATCATTCAAAATTAGATAGTGTTGGTAGGATAAACCCCATTATAGTTCTTTCCTATTGGGACCTAGGATAGATAATAATTTTGGAGACTAAAAGTAGGTAATCAGAGGAGATATGCATGGTTAGATGCACACGTTGGAGGTAACGACACCAGTAGTGACAGAGGTTGTCAGGGGTGTGATGAATTTATCATCTACTCTTGTTTGTGATTTTTTATTCTATATCCTCAGAAACTTTTGTTGCTCTTACATTATTCCATGTATTATGGATAATTGTGGATATAATTCCAGTTCCCCTAGTGTTTTCTACACTGGTTTGAGGTTAGACTGTTTTATTTGATGTGTTCGGTGGATATAGGTTGGTGATGGGGTAACACCAATCATTGTGATATTTCTTCTTACTATAGATACATCCATATGATGTTATCCTTGGTATAAATTGGTTTCATTTTATGCATGTAGTTTTCAACTATTTCTAAAGGAATACTTTAGTTTCCGATATGGTGGGGTAGTGAGTCACATTCTTTGGTGAGCGAGGTTATCAGATGAGTGATAGGAAAATGGAGTTTATTTTGTCTCATTTGGTGGAGATTTTATTAGAATCTCATGCAGATGATGTTTCCAGGGTTATGGATGAGTTTTTGGATATTTTACCAGATGTGGTTATGACACTACCCCCTCAACACTATGTCAAGTTTAGAATATAGTTACAACTAGGTGTGTTACTAACTTCGATAAATCCCTAAAAAATGGTTCCTATAGAGTTGCAAGAGTTAAGGTTGAAATAAGATGATATAATACATAGAGGTTTCATCTGACTAAGTGTGTCTCCATGGGGTGCTCCAGTGTTGTTTTCCAAGAAGTTGGATGATAGTCAGAGGTTGTATGTAGAGTACCATAGGTTGAATTAGGTATTAGTCTTTATGACCATATGAAGGGAGCGAGTTGGTTTTTGAAGGTAAACCTGTGGTATTTGTATCACTAGATGAGGGTAAAGTATGACAACAATCCAAATAATGTCTTAATAGGCTGGTATGGTCACTTTGAGTTTGTGTTTATGACATTCAGTGTTAATAATCCAATAACTATGTTCATGGGTATCATGAACACTATATTCTATGTGTTCCTGGACTAGTTTTCATCATTTGCTTTGATGAAATATTAATCTACTCAAATTCATAGGAGGATCATTCCATGCACATCAAAGTTATATTACATTTACTTCGATACCACTAACTATCTATAAATTTTTCTAATTGATTGTTTTAGATTTGAGAGATTTATTTCCTTAGACAAGTGGTGTATCAGTAGGGTGTGGCATACATCCATTAATGTTTTAGGATGTTTTTTTTCAGATATCACCCAAGAATGTGGAATATGTTCACAGTTTTCTTGTCATATTAGATGATTATTAGATGTTTGTTTCTTATTTATCTTGAGTTGTATCCAAAATAACATCTTTCAGTAAGAAGGAACATTTATTTTTGTGTACTAATTAGTTCCAGTTAGTATTTAGTTTTTTAGGGGGAAGTTGATCAGTGTTTTAGTTTCCTGAGGATGGTGTGATGTTTGAGGTTTTCTAAAATGCCTCCCATATAGACTAGGTATGTGTCTTGATATGGTAGAGAGAAGTGATATCTTTTGGGTCTAGTAAGTGACATCCCCCAAGAATAAATATGAAACCCATGATATAGAGATAGTGGAAGTTGTTTTTGTATTGATTCTGGGGTGGAATTAACTTATTGGAGAGTGGTTTGTGATTTCCATAGACTATAAGATCCTATAATATTTATTCTATCAGCAATATTTGAATATATTCTAGTAGATTTGGATAAAGTTTCTTTAGGATTATGATATTGAGATATATTAAACCCTGGAAAGGATAATGTTGTTTTCGACACACTCAATTGGATGTCCCAAGGATATGTGTTTAAAGAGTCCTCATATGTTTACAAAGGGATGGAGGAGCTTGCAGTGATTCATCTTGATGTTAGAGAATGTATTGGTTATGGTGATAGTGTACTGACAGATGAAGTCGACTAATTTTTTTGTGATCCATGAGTTGAGTGTCATGAATGTATTATAAAGTAAGTTTGTGGATGATGCTTTTAGGATTCATGGAGAACTGTGGACCATAATCTATAATTGGTATCCTTATTTTACCTCATGGGTCTATAGGGGATTAAAAAATTATTTTAACTCCAATTTTTTCCTTAGAACTTCTTTCCACCCATAGATAAATCGGAAGATGGAGTGGACTATCCAAACACTTGAAGATATGTTGTGATATTACATCTTAAACTTTAGTGGATCATGGTTAAGACAACTACCTATGGTCTAGTTTTCATACATTATTATTTACCACTTTTCCATTGGAATGGACATGTTTGAGGCATTTTATAGGTGATTGTGTCATTATTTGTTATGTTGGATGGAGGTTGGGGAGTCATCAGTTTGTGGTTATGATATAGTGAATATCATGATCAAGAAGATCCAAATGGTATAAGAGCATATGAGGATGGAACACGACTTTAGTAGGGCCTATGATGATCATGGGTGGAAGCCATTTTATTTTTATGTTGAAGACCATGTGTTCTTGAGAGTCTCCATTCAATGTGGAAAATGATGGGTTGGTATGGGAGAAAGATTCCCCCTAGTTTTTTTGGGCCTTTCAAGGTGTTAGGACAAGTTTTCGTGGTGGAATATTTGTTGACCGTTCCTCTATGGCTAGAAAGGATCTATGAAATCTCTCCCACTTACCAAATTATAAGGTATTTTTATAATGACTTCCACAACATTGAATGGGGAGGTTTGGATATCAAGGATGATACAATATTCATGGAGTGAATAGTAAAGATACAAGATTGTTGCGAGAAGGTGATTCATGGATGAAACATTCACTTGGTTTATGTGTTATGGAGGAATAATATCATGTAGGAGGGTAAATGAGAGTGAGAAACATAGTTTCATGCCCAGTACCCAAATTGTTTTTGATTTTTTTGATATATTTTTTCTCAATGATGTGATGTTTGGATATTTTGGGTTTAGTTTTGATTCTAAATAATGGTAATTATTTAAGAGGTATCTAATGTAACGATTCATGCCTTCTTGGTACATATCCATTTTTATGGTTGAAGGTGTTTATATGAGGTTCGAGTGGGGTTCAATGGAGTTGGAGTTGCAGAAAAACTGCAACATGTGGTTCACGTTGTGAAATTAATTCACATTGTGAGATGGTGTTTCATGAAAATTAAAGATGGCAGTTCATGACTTGTCTACGGTAGAGGTCTTCTATATTAAACAAATCCACAACATGAATTAATTAGGATTAAGGCAACATGAATTTTTATGGAAGTGTGAGATATGAGGAATTCACAGATTAAATCCAGTTCATGACTTTCATTTCACATACCCAGAGGAATTCAAAACATGAATATATAATTCACGACATGAATAGGGTGGATTGCATCCTATTTATATGTTTGGTGTTCGAACTAATTATCTCAATCGACTCTCATTTCCTCTCACTTTTATGAAAACCCTTGATGTATTTAGAGGAATATTCTATCCCTTTACTCTTTAGTTATGATGTTTTATTGTTGAAAATACAAGGTGAATTCTACCCTCAATACCCTTATTTTCCTTTAGTTCTTATTTCAGGGGATCATAGATCTGATGGGTTTTTGGTCTGGAGTGTGCATGGGCTATTTTCTATGACTCCTTGGCGTGGTTCATGTTAATCTGAGGTTTTATATAATTGTTTTGGTTTTTAGGATATTATACTTTTCTATGTTGTGTATAGTGAATAAAAAAGATTATTTCATTTAGGGGATCCTCATTCTGTCTCCATTTATGTGAAATGTGTGGGGATTGAAATCATTTTACTTTCTTTTGTTGGTTATTAAGTGTTAGCATAAATAATATAATGAATTTGAAAATATAAAATTGTTGGGAATGAGGCATAATAAAAATTTTCTACTACTTTGATGTTATTATTGATAAGTTTATTCATGTATTTTCCATTATTGAAAATCATGGATATTAGGATCCTCGATTTTTCTATAGATGATATATATGTGTAACCCCTTACTATGTTTCTTTTTGAAATCACCCTAAAAGAAAATTATAATAATGTATATATGGATAATAATTGGTTTCCCATGGAAATATGGTTTTGTGATAATACCTATGATAAATAATAAAGTTATGTAATGTAGGCCCTTGAATTTAATATATGGAAGCTGAGATGTGATACCTTCTATGGTTGTGCTTGTTGTGTTACTATGTCTGATGTGGGATGTTGTGTAGTGATGGTGGTGACTAGCTGGGTTATAAGATGTGTGGGGTAGAGATGCGATAGTGTTGGCATGGGGTGCAATTTGGTTTCATTTTTCTATGTTTGTGATGTGTGGTGGTTTCATTTTGTGGTGATTGTGACATGTGGTGGTTGCATTGTGGGGTGGTTGTCATGTGTATTGGTTGAGATGGGCATTTTTGTGATGATATATCCCGACTAATGTGGAATTGTTTATGTACAAGATAAGATTATAATAAATACTAATTTTATTTCATAAATTGGTTTACTATAAAAAAATAAAATGTAGGAGGATTTCAAAGCAATCAAAAAATGAATTTCACCCTCAAAACACTTAATTATAAGAAAATAAAAATTGGTTTTTATTAAAGTAACTTTTTAATTTAGTTCTAAAAATTTTGGACATAGAATTTTTAAGTTCCTAAAAAATTAAAATTCATAATTTTATTACTTAAATTCATATAGTATTACTTAATGGGGTATTTAATATTAAAGGATATGCTTATATAATGATAAAATTATAAAAATTATAATTTTCTTAAAAACCATATTTTTTGACAAAAAGTTTTTTTTATAAAAACTAAGAAAATTATATGAAGTGAATTTTGATGTGAGTAATTTAAAAATTAATTTTATTTCATAGAATGAAAATTATAAAATTTTTAAATTTAGTTTTTAAAGGAAAATACATAATATAAATAAAAATGACTTTTTTTAAATAACCGTTTTCAATATTAACTCATATTAATTATTTATCTTTTTAAAGGTAATAAATTTTAATGTTTTATCATGTTAATGTTTATTATGGAATTATTAATATTTTTATCTTAATATGTTGTTGTTTGTTTACATTGGGTGTAGCGTGTAACACTAGTTATCAAACATAACATTATTTTTACAAGGTCTAGAATTTTGGTTCATTACAATCACCACTCAAGACATCTAACATTTCTTATATTACCCTTAAGCCTTATCCAATGGTCTTGAAGGGATTTTTGGGTATAATTTGTAATGATACAAACTTGAAATTATAATATAATAAATTTAATATTTTCATTATTACATTTATTTATACATTTAGAATTTCAATAAAATTTAATTATAAATAACAGATTTAATTAAATAATAAAGTATTTATTTAATAAAAATTGATAGATAAATTTTAATTAATTATTATTAAATAAGAAATCAATCTTAAAGAACCATGAATAAAGTCATTTAATTATACTATAAGTTGTTCATTTTTATCTTAATAAAATAAATTGATCACTACTGAATAATAATGATGCTCAAATATATTGATAATATAGATAAGTAAATAAATTTTTATTAAATTAAATATATTTTACTTTGAAAATAATAATAATATCTTTTTATGCATAAAAGACGCATTTTTCAAAAACATTGTTTTTCACGTGTTATGCATTTTCTAAATTAAAATTAATTTTCAAAATTGAATATATTAAAATTAATTTCATATTTTGAATTATAATTTTCAAATTATGTGTTATGTTTTATTTTTTTAGACCTATAAGTAAGTTACCAAGGTAAAGGTTATGCACTATGGTAAATGTTTTGATTAAATATATAAAAAATATATTAATACTGATTTAAAGTATTAATTTATAGTAAATACGATTAAGAACACTTAATGTTTAAAAAATAAAATTTTTACAAAAAGAAAATTTTCTATGTATTATATATTTTAATTTAGTATAATATTTTATCATATTTAGAAACTAAATATGATTAAATTACTTCCAAATTTAGAATCCATATGTCAAAATTTGGCAATATGGGCCATCTTATTTTTTTAGTAAAAAATAATTACCATCGTAAATAATTTAACAAGTCAACAATTGGTAAAAGGATGTAATCTACCATGGATCAAATTTTATTAAAAAAATGAAAAATTTATGAATTATATATTTTTTTAGGTTTTTAATTCAATAAAAACATCTCACCAAAATTTATTTACCTAAATAACCTAAGTCCCATGTGATTATTTCTTTATCCCTCACCTAACATGAGTTTCCAAGGGAATGTCCCTCATTTTTGCATATAAAAGGATCTCTCCCCTACAAATCTTGAACCACTCTATTACTTATAATTAATCTCTAATACCAACCTATTATTTCTATATTATATCACTATTCTATGTTTGATAGACCTTTATCACACGAAGGTGTCCCAAGTACTCCATTTCCAAGAGGCCCTCTGGGGGGGGGGGAATCTTTCCCTCAAAGTGAGTATTATCCACTCCCTAATCATTTATTCTCTATTTATACATTCAAATATTCCCAAATATTATAAATAACATTAATAAAATATATATTATACCATTATAATTCTTTTATAATGATGTTATAATAAAATAATCACTTTCATAGTCATACTCACCCATAAATTATAGTGTGTACTTGTTTGGGTCGGTCTTACCACCTACATGAAAAGTGATATAAATTTTTATCATGTTTGTTTATGAAAAAATATTTATAGGTAATATATGACATTAAATGTTAAATTATGTTTTGAATATTTTTCTTTGAGGATATCACAAATAAATTAATGATCTATATAATGTAACTTGTTGTTGTCACCAAATTACCTGAAACAAGTTCATCATGGATTCCATTTTCAAAAACTATCCCCATATATTCTATAAATGGAAAATGGGGATTTATAAATCATTAAAACAAAATTATTCCACTATATTTAATAATATATGAATTATGATCTTTTTAATAATTCACTAAAACTCATCTCTCCATTACAAAACATGTATGAAACAAACAAAATTACCAACATGTGACGATGAAACTAAACTAAAACTAATGTGTGTATAGTAAATGATTGTAAATTAATATTATAAATTTAAAAACATGAATAAAGTTATTAAATAAGTTATAAATATGTTTATGTTTATTATATATGAGGTTAGAGCAAGTTTGACCATGAAGGAATCCAAGGTAAGGTTTTTTGTTAACTGGGAATCTAAGGTAAGGGGTTTTGTTAACTAAAATCCCTTTCATTGAGTTATAAAAATTGTTCTTGAACTCCAATAATCAAGGTTTTTTTCCACCATAATACATTGAAATATTCTATTTTATTATTCTTTTATTGGGAATTTAAATTTTCACATTAAGTCTTCCTTTTTTAATGAATTATTTCTTCATGAAAACATAACATAGTTGAGAATAATTTCCATCCTTTCTAATGGTTATTTTCACTCCATTTTGATATTATTTATTTTCATAAATGATTTAATATTTTATTTTTTAAGATAAAGATGTATTATCTCATATAATCTTCATATTTCTCTTTATCTATTTTTAAAATATATTTTTATTACCCTTTAATTGATGGGGGTTTTTCTCTATAAATACCTAAAAACATTAAAAAAAAATTATTTCACTTTCTCCAATTTGGTATCATCCACTTCAAATTTACTAACATGAAATTTATTTTTTTAATGTCCCATTACTGGTAAATTTTTAATAATAATGCTTCAAAAATTCTACTTCTTACCTTCTCGAATATGATTTTTGAAAATGAATTATCACTTTATTTTTTAAAATAATATTTAAAATTGTTTATAAAATATCTTTTTATGATTTAATTTCCATGTTATTATCTTTCCAGAAAGGATATAACTCTTATAGAGTAATTTCAATGATCAATACCTATGTGATTTTATAATATACTTCCTTTTTGAGATTTTCTTTTTAGTATCAAATAATTAAACTCTTGATGTAACTTTATGGGATACCTTTGAAAATATTCTGAAACACATTTCATTTCCATAATATTTTAAATGGAATGATATATTATTGATTTTATGTGGCATATTTATATGTTTATGTTTTATCACTGTATAATGTATTGAGTCCTGTATATCCCTTTAATTTGTTGGTCAAGGTTTTATATCTCATGAGATAATGGTGTTAATACATGGGAATGATTATGTTTTATTACAATATGATTCACATACATGATTAGGTTTGATCCTAACTTAAATCATGGTCATGATTTAATTTTTCACAATATGATGTGTGGATGTGATTGGGGGTTTTCACAACTTATGTGGGCATGATTGGATTTTATCATAATATTATGTTTTCCTATGCTTATATTTGTTCCAAATTTATATGTTAGATATCTATGTTACAATCCATGGATCATGATTATTTTCTATTTTTTCACACTCTTACACCATTATATTGGAACCAAGGCCTTTCATAAGTAGAAATAGATGGGTTAAAGTTTCTTGGATATTTTTGAATTGTGGGGATTCATGAACCTAATTATAGAGGTTCACAAAAAGGCCACTGGAGACATGCGATCTTTGTGAATGGATACATATATAAGTAAGAGTCTGTTTCGCACGGAATTCGGGGATGACCTCCTGGATGGGAGATTCAAACGTTCCGATCGGTTTCTAGCAGGTTTGTTCGTAGAACCAGAAACATCCAATGATTCCACATCCGTTTGGACCTACTTTCCAAAGGTAGGCGCTCATTAGCTTGTGGACTGAGGAGGCTTAGGAATTTGCATTGGTCGAGAGGATGGGAGGTCGAACTCATCACACCTTTTTGAGGGGAATTATTGTCTACTCTGGGACTCTCTTCATAGATTTAAGTTATGTTCGTGAATCCTTATTACATTACCAAGTATAAAATGAGCTTTCCTTTATTTTAACAATAAATGATTAAATATGTAAGAAATTTAGAGAATCTTTTATATGTATTCGAGGTTCTTCATCAATAGAGAATCATATATATCTATTTAGAGATTCTTGGTCAATGGTATCCTTCAAAACATTTATATAAAAGTCTCTTGGTCATTTATGATGACCGGGCTGGTTTTAAAGCCACTCAGTGGGGCACTTGAAGTTTATTGTCATTCAGAAGGACATGGATTATTTCAGAGTTGGGATCGAACCCATAAATGGGCTACCTACGTATCCTTTGTTTTGGAAAAGGAATCAGAACCCACGTAGTTCGAGTAAGGTAGTATGACATTTATGATTGATGGCTCAAAGAAGGATGTCATAATTAATTTTACACTCTAAGCTCACGCGAGTCATGCTCGGTGTGAGAAACAATAGGTATTGGTAAAAATTAGACAATTGTGCCATGAAAGATGCAATCATAAGAAATGGTTTGGGGATTATGTATGTATGACTGCCCAGATAGATGAAGGTTTAGGATTTACTTTTAGGGAGAAAATACAGGAACATGGTCCATAAAGGTATATGTGCTTCATGGAGATTTGAATACTCTAACTTGGGACTTATTCCTGAAAAAGAAACCCAAATTAGGAGAGAATTGATAACTGGGTTTTACTCCTGAGAAGGAATCCCAGATCAAATGAAAATTAGGACTGGTTAAAGAGAAATTAAGGGACTTGGGTCTTACTTCTAAAGAGGATGCCCATAATTATGACTGGGACTTATTCCTAAAAAGGAGGCCTAGGTTAGGGGACTTGGGGATTATTCCTGAAAAGGAAGCCCAAGATTATAACTGGGACTTATTTCTGAAAAGGAGACCCAGTTTATGAGATTAAGGTTTGGGGCTTACTCCTAAGGAGGATGCCCATATTTGGGTATTTTAAGAATTTGGGGCTTACTCCTGAGGAGGATGCCCAAGTTTGGAGGACTTTGGACTGGGGATTATTCCTGAAAAAGAGACCTAGGCTAAGGATTCTCTCATTTTAAAGGATGAGGTTGAATGAATGAACTTTCAATCTTTAGTGACATAAAGATGTATAAATCACTATGTTTTGGGAGATATTCCACAGAATTCCTTTCAAATAAGGAAGTCAAATCAAGAAATCATGCCATAAATGGCTTTGAAGAGTATCTTGAAGACTGAATCTTGAATAGGAAAGGTGAAATGGATTAAGAGGGGTGAAATGGGCAATATGGGCACCCAAAAAGGAAGGGGCGCGCAGGTACTGCGGCGGCGCGCAAGTATTGGTCGCGCAGGTATACCTGCGCAACATGTGGGGTACTTGTGCGATTTTCAACCAGCATTAGAATACTTGAGCGACTCTTTATTAAACCCTTTAGAATCCTCCTGAGGTTCTTCCAAAAAAGGGACGCACAAGTTCTATTGAAGGAATAAGGTGGTGCGCAAGTGTGGTCACTTCCCTTAAGGGCTGACCACTCAGGCGCGCAAGTGTTGATGAGTTTCAACACTTAGGCCTTCCTCCTTCTCTTTAGATCTTCCGTTCTAGGTAAGAAATTACCTTAGAAGTGTTCCGGAAGTTTTTAGAAGAGACTTGGGCGTCGGGAGCTTCAATCCGAGTTTCTGGAAAAAAGATCCTCTCGAATGGGGGTCCCACATGGTCTATTTATAGGCAGGAGAAGACCCCAGGCGGTTACCAAGCGGTTATCACTTAGGTCGCGCAAGTCACATGGGCGACCATGAGGCGGCGCGCAAGTATACCTGCACGACCACTAGGCAGCGCGCAAGTACATGCACGACCACTAGGAGGCGCACAAGTGTACTTGCGTGATCATGAGGGAACTTGCGCGACCTCTGGGCAATGTTCTCCTTGTTCATCCCTTTGTCGATTTTTTGATGTTTCTTCAAAGGATGAATCACTTTGGACTAAGGTATTTCCTTTTTTTCAGTTGTTAGACTCTGTGACGGAAAGGAGCATCAACAAAAGTCCCCCCTTAGAGTTGGATCCGGAGAGAAAAGAGGATTTGACTCTGAGGTGAAAAGAAAAACAAGAAATATGGAAGTTTAAAGTCATGCATGCCGGACATAAAGGGGCTAATGTTTAAGGTCGAAATAGCTTTGACCGAAATGGATTAGAATTGACACATTTCCTTGAAAGTTCATATGAAAACATACTACCATACTCAAGTATGAGGGAAAATATGTAAACTATGGCTTAAGAATATTTGAATCCGAGGAATGATATGAAAAAGAGCTAAAAGGCATTAGAAGAAGTAGTTTCCAAGAATGAAGTTACTATTATTTAAAAAACCCATTAGGGGGTTGAAATATGCAGGGCCACCTAAGGGCATTGGCTGCATGGTCAAATAAATAGCATCTTTCGGCTGACAAGTCTTTTATGTGGACTGTTTATGCAAGGCCACCTATGGGCACGTGCTGCATAGTTAGGAAAAAGAACTCCCAGAAATTTACTTTCCTAGTGCTAAAAGACAGTGAAAGTTTATGGAGATTCAAATTTTCTAAAGTATAGAGTTTGTTGTATGGAAAGAGGGACTTGAATATGGAGAAGATATTTCCAGACAATATTATTGAAGAACTGGATGAATATCACTCCCACAAAGGTCTGACCCAAACATAGGGAGGAAGAATAAACCATAGACTTGAATACTTTCAGATCATGAAAAAGGATATGGGACAAAATATGTTAAGGATGGCTATTTTTTGCGGATCCCTACATACTGTCGTTTAAGACAAATAAGGACAAAAGAGGCATTCTTCCCAAGAATGAAGTTACCATTATTTAACAAAAACGTTAGGGGGTTGAAATATGTAGGGCCACCTAAGGGCATTGGCTGTATGGTCAAATAAATAGCATCTTTCGGCTGACAAGTCTGTTATGTGGACTGTTTATGCAAGGTCACCTATGGGCACGTGCTGTATAGTCAAGAAAAATAATTCTCATAAGTTTGACATTTTTGTGACTAGAAGTCATGAAAAGGGTTATGAAGATCTGAAAATATTTAAGGTTAGGATTATAACACATAAATATGGGTATTGTCCAATGTATATAGAGATACATAGGTCAATGATAACCATAATCGTGTTGTGGCTGGGTCCTGAATTGAAATTTTGGACTTCACTACGTATCTCATAAGAATGAGAATCAATCCATACGTAGTTTTTGAAATGCAGTTTAACGTCGTGTAGGACGAAAATATGAGAGATCTTAGTTTAGGGTCATAGAGTTCGAACCATAATAATGAATACACAATGTGTGTTTTCATGAGGAATTTTCAGCTAAGGGACTGAAAGTGAAATTTGGGGTTAGGCCCAAAAGACTTGGGGCTAGATTCGAGGGATACTCGAACGTTCCTACGTATCCCATAAGGATTGGAATCAAGCCCACATAGTTCTAGAACTACCCTTTGTAAAAATTTGGTTCGTACATGTGAAGGGTGAAAGGGGACTTTAGTGCAATGATTGTTTAACCCGAGATAAAAAAGTTTAGGCATTACCATGTATGCACGTAGTCTTTTGAAATGAAACATGATTGAAAAAATCAATGTCAATAATAGTTCTCTATCAAATGTGGAATCAAAGAGTATTGTAGTTTATTGTCATACCGGACAAAAGTGTTGCATAGTTTAACGTCATATAACAAGGACAAAAGTGAACCAATGAAAAGATATTGATTCTAGGGGCGGTTTCACGAATCAACATCATATGAGATGGTGGTGAACAGATGAAAAGAGATTTTTTTTTGGGCTTGAACCCTGGGAGGTTGCCTACATACCCAGCCTGGAGGGCAAGGATCAAAGTCCGTGTAGTTTAATTAAAGAATGAATTAATGATCAAGTTGTTCTTGGGGACAATGATCTAATAAAAAATGTTGTTGGGACTTACACATGGTTAGCGGCCCAAAGAGAGTGTTATGGTTGAGGTTTGCTCTAAGCCCACGTGAGTCGTACTCGGTGTGAGAAACAAGAGGTAACAACAACCTTAACGATGCACAATTAAATGTCATGTAGGACATATCAAGGGACTATGCAGTTTAAAGGCTTGCAGTGAGGAATATTGGTGTTGCACAGTTTTGTGTCATGTAGAAGGAACAAAATACAGTTTAATGTCATGTAGGACATATCGAGGACTTTCTGTACAGTTTAGCGTCATGTAGTTAGGACGATGGGGACAATACAGTTTAACGTCATATTGGACGTAAGGGGGACTGTGCAGTTTTAATGTCATGCAGTGAGGACAGAAGAGTGCATCATTTTTACGTCATGTTGGACGCATTGGGGATTTTTTTCTACAGTTTAGTGTCATGTTGGACAAAAGTTTGAATAGTTTAAGGTCATACAGGACCTTTGATGATTATATAGTTTAACATCTTTCCGGATGTAAGGGACTTTTATACAGTTTATCGTCATGTAGTTAGGATGTCACAATTTAATGTCTTGCTGGACGTAAGGGACTTGCAAATAGTTTAGGGTCATATGCATGGACCGTTGATGATGCAGTTTAATGTCATACAGGACCATGGTGTATTTTAAAGTCATACAGTACTTTTTAGGGAACTTTTTCACGTTTTAATGTCGTGTGGGACAAAATTGCAGTTTAAGGTCATACTGGACCATTGCTGTATAGTTTAACGTCATATAGCAAGGACGAACTGGTGCCACACAGTTTAGTGTCATGTTGCGGGGACATCTTCTTTTCTACAGTTTAATGTCATGTTGGAAGAAAAAGGGACTTTTCTACAGTTTAACGTCATGTTGGACGTAGTTGCAGTTTAAGGTCATACTGGACCATTGCTGTATAGTTTAACGTCATATAGCAAGGACGAACTAGTGCCACACAGTTTAGTGTCATGTTGCGGGGACATCTTCTTTTCTACAGTTTAACGTCATGTTGGACGTAGTTGCAGTTTAAGGTCATACTGGACCATTGATGTATAGTTTAACGTCATATAGTAAGGACGAACTGGTGCCGCACAGTTTAGTGTCATGTTGCGGGGACATCTTCTTTTCTACAGTTTAACGTCATGTTGGACGTAGTTGCAGTTTAAGGTCATACTGGACCATTGCTGTATAGTTTAACATCATATAGCAAGGACGAACTGGTGCCGCACAGTTTAGTGTCATGTTGTGGGGACATCTTCTTTTCTACAGTTTAACGTCATGTTGGACGTAGTTGCAGTTTAAGGTCATACTGGACCATTGCTGTATAGTTTAACGTCATATAGCAAGGAAGAACTGGTGCCGCACAGTTTAGTGTCATATTGCGTGGACATATTCTTTTCTACAGTTTAACGTCATGTTGGACGTAGTTGTAGTTTAAGGTCATACTGGACCATTTCTGTATAGTTTAATGTCATATATCAAGGACGAACTGGTGCCGCACAGTTTAGTGTCATGTTGCGAGGACATCTTCTTTTCTACAGTTTAACATCATGTTGGACGTAGTTGCAGTTTAAGGTCATACTGGACCATGGTGTATGAACCAATTGTAAGAATCTTTGTTCTGGGGACCATATTTTGTGTTTATACAAAATATTTCTTCAGAAATCTGGCATTGGTTGGAGTCGTGATGAGTTCTCCATTCATTGAGATTAATGAATAAGATCCATTAGAGTAGACCTTATGTATTGAATAAGGTCCTTCCCATTTTGGTTCAAGCTTGGGAGGCTTCTTTCCTGGTATCATTGGTGTTCTGAGAACCAATACCAATTCTCCCTGAATGAATGAACGAAGACGAACTTTTTTGTAAAAAGCTCGTGCTATTCGATTCTGATAGATTTCCAAGTGGTGCAAAGTGCACAATCTTTTCTCATATAACTGTTCCAATTCATTCAATCGCTTTTGGGATTGATCATCTATAGATAACTGATCACAAATGGCTACTCTGAGTGAGGGAAATTGAACTTCAATTGGCAAGACTTCTTCTGTTCCATATACCAACGAATATGGATTTGACCGCGTTGCATTGTGGGTGGTATTCCGATAAGCCCATAAAGCATGAAAGAGTTTATCAGGCCATGACCTCTTATCTTTATCCACCATCTTTTCGAGTATATTTGAAAGAGTCTTGTTAAAGGCTTCTATTTGGCCATTGGTTGCCGCATGATACCGAGATGAATGGTTGGATTTAATGTTGTATTCTTGATACAATTTCATCACCTCAGAAGAACAGAAGTTGGTGCCGTTGTCCGTCAATATGGTATAAGGGACACCAAATCTAGTAATGATGTTAGAATTGATGAAGATAACAATGCATTTAGAACTGACTTCTTTGATAGGTACTGCCTCTTCCCATTTGGAAAAGAAATCAGTAGCTGTAAGAATGTACTTAAACTGCTTGGTCGTAGCTGAAGGGTAAGGTCCCACCACATCCATTCCCCATGTGGAAAATGGCCATGAGTATTTAGCTGTATGAAGAAACTATAGAGGTTGATGAATGAAGTTGGCATGTACTTGACATGAATGACACTTCTTTGTGAAATCAACACAATCTTGTATCATTGAAGGCCAAAAGTATCCAAGCCTTCGAATTTGATCAGACAATCTATGTCTAGAATGCTGGGCACCACAGACTCCTGCATGCACTTCTTTCATGACAGCCGTTGTCTCTTCACTATCAATGCATCTAAAGAGAACTCCATCAAAACCATGTTTGTAGAGAATTTTCTCTAGGTGGTTTGGGCCATCATAAAGAGTAAAATTGACCACATGTCGCCGGATTTGTTCTTTCTCGGCTCTATCAGGTGGAAGTGTTCCATTTTGAAGGTATTCCCTGATAGGTGACATCCATCCTGTAGTATGACCATACGGTTCAGGAATGGGACTAATTTCATTAATTTCCTCTGTTCTGGCTTGAACATAAGGTGAAATTGCACGACGGTGGGCAATACCAATGGTTGTCTCGTCCTGATTTGGATCTGCTAGAGCTATGGCTATATTAGCCAGTGCATCAGCTTGAGCATTTTGTGATCTTGGGACATAAGAAAATGTCGGTTCTAAAGGGAATTCTGCCATTAACTCTCTGACGTAATCATACAAAGGGATTAATTCTTCTTTTCTGATGGCATAATCCCCATTGACTTGTTTGATTACCAGGTCTTAATCACCTTTCACTTTTAAGTGATTCACTTGTGCTTGGAGCGCTAACTCCAAGCCTATAATGAGAGCTTGGTATTCGGCTACATTATTGGTACCACCTTCCCACAAAAAAAGGAATAAGGTAGGACTGCCTTATCTGGAGAAATGAGCACAATTCCTAAACCAACTTTGTTGAATTTAGGATTTTCCATTTTCCTCCCTGTTGGACTTCTGGAAGCACCATCAAAATACATTTCCCATGTTTGAGGATTCTCTTGAATAGAGAAAACTTCCTCATCAGGGAGTTCAATATCTGAAGATGTGTCTTCCATTGAAGGATGTTCAGCCAGAAAATCAGCTAGAGCTTGGCCCTTTATTGCCTTTTGAGACACATACTGAATGTCGAACTGCTGCAAAATAACTGCCCACATTGCTAGACGTCCTGTAAGCATTGGACGACTAAGGATGAATTTGAGCGGATTATTGCGAGATACTAATTGGACCTCGTTATTTTGTAGGTAGTGTCTCAGTTTCTGAACTGCAAAGATTAATTCCAGGCAGCACTTCTCAATACTTGAATACCGGGTTTCTGCTTCAAGCATAGTTCTACTGAGGTAGTAGAGGCTATTTTCATTCCCATCGTCATTCTTTTGAGCGAGAAAGGCACCCAATGATCGCTCTAGAGCTTTCACATAGAGGATAAGTGGTCTACCTTCAACAGGTGGGATGAGTACTAGTGGAATCAAGAGGTATTTCTTGAGAACATCAAATGCTTCTTGAAATTCTTCAGTCCACTGGTAAGTGACTCCTTTCTTCAATAATTTGGTAAAGGGTAAACTTTTTCCTGCCAAATTGGCGATGAAACGCCTAATATAGGCTAAGTGTCCTTGAAGTCCTCTTAATTCTTTCAAATTCTGAGTTGGTGACATACCAAGGATTGATTTGGTCTTCTCAGAATCGACTTCAATACCACTATGGCGTACAACAAAGCCGAGGAATTTTCCTGAGGTTACCCCAAAAGCACATTTTAGGGGGTTCATCTTCAAATTATTTTGTCGAAGCTTGTGGAATATGACTTCTAAATCAGTCAAGTGATTAGAACATTGTTTGGATTTAACCACCAAATCATCCACATAGAACTCAACAAACTTCCATAAGAATGGTTTGAATATACGATGCATGACACGTTGATATGTTGCACCTGCATTCTTTAAACCAAAGGGCATCACCCGGTAACAAAACACACCTTGAGGAGCTCTGAAGGCTATATATTCCTCATCTTCTGGGGCCATTCGGATCTGATTATATCTGGAATATCCATCCATGAAAGGAAGTACTTCATAGCCAGCCGTCGCATCAATTAAGATTCTGTAATCGGAACTAGGAAATCATCTTTAGGACAATACCGATTAAGATCTCTGAAATCGATGCAAACCCTAATTTGTCCGTTCTTATTCTTTACAGGGACAATATTAGCCAACCACTTGGGATAATGAACTTCTCTGATGAAGTTAGCTTTGATCAGCTTATCCACTTCAGCTTCAATTTTGGAAGCATATGTTGGGTGTGTTCTTCTCGCGGCTTGCTTAAATCCTCGATGTTCTTTTGGTAAACCCAAATGATGAGTAGCAACATTAGGATCAAGCCCAGGAATTTCTGTATAGTTCCAAGCAAAAATATCTTTATTTTTCTTTGGAAAAGAAATATACATCTCTTGCTCTTCAAGGGTCATGGCCGCACTAATTAAAGTGGGGCGTGGATCTTTCTCTGTACCCAGATTTACTTCTCTAAGTTCATCCACAATGGTAGAGATACCTTCTTCAAATGCTGGAGGAGCATCTCTAAGATCTTCCTCTTCCTCTTCATCACGTGCTATTTCTTCCGTTTCTACTTGCAAAGTAGATGACAAAACGAAATTTCCATGATCATAAGAGATATCAAAATTTTCACATTTTGAAGAAGAAGCTTCCATTTCCGACCCTATTGATGATAAAGGGCCTTCTTTGGGAAATAAAAAGGAGATGATGGATTGAGAATCGACATCATTATTCACCTTTGGTGTTGCTATAACTTCTTCTGGCCGGATTGGTGAAGTATAGACTTGTTGGACTTCAGCAGATGAAATGAAAACGTCACCACTTAGGCTTTCATCACTGTTTGGTAGGTTACCAATTTCTCCCATGTTGTCTGGATCGATTGCCATAATTGACATTGTGGATCTTTCCATAAGAGTATTTTGATTTGGGCCTATTTTGTCAATTTGACTGATAGGTAACACATAATTTGAACTCAAATGTGTAAATGGATTTATTGGAATCTTCGCCAAACCATATGGAGCATTAACTTTTGTAATTTCCTTCATTGTAGATTTTTCTCTTCCCTTCATGTGATAAATTTCTGCCTCAATGTATTGAGACTCACATGTCTTGAATGGGGTCTTATCACCATACAATGTTCCAACTTGACCATCGAAATAGTATTTGAGACATTGATGGTATGATAAAGGAATAGATGCATGCTGATGTAGCCATGGTCTTCCAAGCAAGATGTTGAAAGCTGAGTCTTGATCAACAATCATGAGATCCGAATTGGATACAAGATCTCCAAACTGAGTTTTGAGTGTAACTTCGCCCAGTGGTTCTTGTTCATTTTTATCATATCCTTGTAACATCATGGTAGAAGGAGATAAATCAGATTCCGTGAGGCCCAATCGACGAAGTGTACGAATGGGCATGAGGTTGACTCCTGAACCATTGTCAATGAAAGCTCTTCGGATATCTACACCATTGACTTTTCCAAATAAGTACAAAGGTTTTATGTGACCATGCACAACATCATCTTTATCTTTATCAGTAAAAGATATTACTTCATGGCATTCTGTAGGATTATTCTCTATGTGATAGACTTCAGCTGCAGCAATTTCAGCTTCAAAATCATGAGGACTTGACAAATCTTCGATGAATGCTTCCCGAAGATCTTTTGACAGATTCAAAGCATCCAAAATTGATAAATTGTCTGGTACTTGGGCCAAGTGTTTCAATATATCATAATTTTGATCTAAAGGTCTGTGTTTCCCAACCGGAATATGCGGTTTAGCAGGTACCTTGGAAGCAGATGCGTTGGAAGCTGATGCATCTTGTATTGAAGTTGGCAAAATCCTTGGTTTTGGAAGATTAGACTGATTAGATCCATTTACTTGTTGAGATAAAGAAGATGGAACCTTTAATCTCTCTTCCAAAATAAATGTGCCAAAACTGAGTTGGCCATTGGCAGAAGAACCTGCTTGTTCTTTTTGAGCTCGATGAAGAGCTCTACCACGAGTTTCTACTGCATGCACAGTGCTAGCAGGGGTAGAATTGGAGTAGTGGCTTCGGAAAGATCCACGTCTTCCCCTATATCCTGAACCTCTAGAATTTCCTCGGATTCCCTTATTTGATACAGGGAATTTAGGCTCATCAAGACTGGAATATGGATCTGTTAATTGAATCATATTCACAGAACCGAAGAATAACTCTTCGTCTGATAAAGACTCTGCCTGATTAGCCTATTTAGGCTGTGCCGTTTGGTGGGGCGGTGCCCGTGGCTTTGAAGTAGATGGCATAAAGTCTGCCAGAGTCAAAGCCAATTTAGGCTTTGACACATACTCATCTTCTTCTGATTCTTTTTTCTTCTTTGAATCAAGCTGTTTCTTTGAGGATTTTCCCTCTGATGAAGAGGGTTTTACCGCAATATTCATGGTAGAAGGCACAATTGGTTTCTTTAATTGTGTTTGCAAAATGGAATGAGTCCAGTTGATTGTCTTTCTGACCATCCAATCATCATACTTATGTGCATTTCTATTTTTGACTTCTTGCCATTCACCTTCCTCCTCTGGAACTGTAGCATTAACACATGCTACCTGAGTCGAATAACCTTTCAACTTGACTTGTCCCAAGTCGACCATCTTTTGAAGGAGGTCTTTAAAGACAAAACACTCCTCGATGGGATGCCCTAACATTTGATTAAAGGGACAATAATTGGGACGGTCTTCATCTCCTTCCTTGTTTGGCCTCTTGGGCACTGGTAATTGAACCAAATTATTTTCCAGAGCTGAAATGAAGTAACCAGGAACTTGCTCACTTTGAAAAGAGTATGTTTTACTCTTCAAATCATCAAATTGTTTTCATCGTTGATCTCTTTGATCATTTGGACGAAACGGCCTTTGTTGTTGGTGTTCAGGAGGTGGAGCCCTTCGAGAAGATGAAGGTTTCGAAGTAGAAATAGGTACAGGTGCTTGTTTAAGAATAAATGTAGCAGTTTCTGCTTTACCCATTCTCCTTCTTGGAGCTAATGGAATTACACGAGATTTAGCCTGTATAAGGGAATCTTCAATCTGTTGAGCGATTGAAGTAAGATCTCGAAACCCTCCTGTGTATTTCACAGAAATCAATGGCGTGTGTAATTCGTCATGCAAATTTTCCACACAGATTGGCAACAGCTCTTCCTGAGGAAGTGCTAAACTCAGGGAATATGTAAATCCCTTCCAGCGAGCAATGAAATCAGAGACTCTTTCATTCTCCCTTTGCTTCCAGTTTGTAAGATCGAAAACTGTCGTTTTTGGCAAAGTTGAGCTGAACTGAAGAAGGAATTTTTGCCAAAGATCCTCCCATCCGATGATTGACCAGGATTGCAAGCTTGTATACCAGACAAAAGCTGGTCCTTGCAAGGTTCGCACGAAGCATCTGAGTTTCACTGCTTCTTGCTGCTCCGGAGTTCCCATCATAGGATCACAACAAGACATGTAATGTGTCAAATGTTGTTCAGGGTCACCTGATCCATTGAAAGTAGGGAAAACGAGGTTTCCAAAACTAGATGGAGGAGAAATTGAATCTACCAATTCAGGGTAAACTTTCTTTTCTGGTTGAAATTGCGCCCGTTTCCCTTCCATAGTTTCTAAACGAGCTATTAATGACTCAATAGTAGTTATCAAATTTTGAGAAACATCAGGTTGAACTTGGTTTTGGGTAGGTGCAATGAATGGAGCTTGGACAGACGTGGTGGTCGGTGCTGCAACTGATGGTAGTGCTGCCAACCGTTGTTGCGTTTGACCCGTAGGATTAGACCTCTGAGGGTGTACTGATAAAGGAGGATATTCCTGATCCATCTCAGTAGTTACAACAAATTCCTTTGGCTGTCGGACTTCAGCATTCTTAAGAAGAAGACTACTCTGAAGTAGTTCTGCATTCAACCTTCTTAATTCTTTCATTTCTTCCTCCTATTGTGCAAACCTTTGCTCTAATGAGAGCGATTGACCTTCTCCAGAGGAAGGATATGTAACCTGATTCTTCCCCTTCCCTTTGTTGTATACCTTTTGGAGGGAGGGAAGTGGATTACCTAGGTTTTGAGTAATCCTTTGACTTCGTGTACGCACACCTTATTCATTTGTATCAGTGCGTACGTTTTCTTGAGCAGGACGCTCTTCATCTGAGTCTCCTGAGTGAGTCTCCTCTGGTGGATTAGCAACAACGACATTGATGACATTGATTGATGTATAATGCATCGCATCCCTTCTATCAACATTTCTGTGATATTGTCTTCTTTCATGTCTTTGATGAGACATTGTCTTTTGTTGATTTAATCTTTTAGGAACTTCTTGATGAGCTATAACTTGGAGGGAATCTCCTGATAATTTGGCTCTTCGTTCCTCTTGGGTCTTCTTCCCGAATCGAGAAAAGACCGATATTCTCTGAGAAGGGGATTGATGATTTGAAAGAGTCCACAGTCTCGAGAACTGGGGATGTTCTTGCTGCTTCTGCTCAACTCCTCAAATCCCATTTGTTGAATCTGAGGGTTGGGTTAAAGAAGTCCCCAGTCTGACAAGCTGGGGTGTCTCTTGACATGATATGTCTGAGATGTTCTTAAAATCTCTCTTGATCTTGTGAACCTTAGTTCGGAAATTAGTTGGATGCATTAGCCTGTATCCACTTTTATCACCTGGTTCAACAGACCATTGGATGATTTCCGAAACTTCTGTCATTTGATGACGTGTTTCCTCCATACGAGAGGCTTGTGCAATATTCTCGCCTGCTTGATGTAAGAGCAATTCAACAACTTGTTCTCTATATGCTTGATTTTGAGAGGAACTAGTTGAAGCATGTTCTTGAGCAAGCTTTTGATTATGAACAAAGCCCATTGACTGTGGCCGGCCATGGGCAATAACATTGCATGAGACCATTTTCGGCGGGCTTTGATGACGGGAAAGCACTGTGAAATGTAGTGATCCATGAACACCCCATCCTCTGATATGAACACCAGATGGAGCATTGGCAATTAACTGGCGCAATTTTCTTAGTGCGCCAAGGCATGAACATTGAAGGGTTCTCTGTTGCTTTTCAGCCTTCGGATACCGAGAGACTGATAGAGATTCCAAATCAATCTGACATTGTAGCCCTTCTATTATCTTAAGATGATTTTCATATTCATCATAATATAATACCTTCTTCTTCAATTGACAAAGAGTTTTCCATATGTTGAGACAAATATCATGGACTCCATCTTCCATCAACATATTTGGAATGTCATACTGGGAGTCAGCCAAAGGCCAAAACATGACTGGTACCTCACCTTTTGCCAGTTTTTTCCTCATGTTCAGCATTTCTTCTTTATCATTAAATGAAGATTCTTCTACCTGTTTTGACCAGAGTTGGTGTTTCCTTGTTGCTTCATTGGATTCAACAAGATTGGTAGAGAGATCATTGATCAAACTAGAAGATGCATGACTTAGGGGTGGTTCGGAGAATGACCTACACCCTGGGCTATCTTCTGATTGAGAAAGTATTTTACTTGTTAGCGATAAATTATCAGACATGACAGGTTTTGCATTTGCAAGTGCCTCAAGATAAGAGGGCTTTCTCAGAACTACATTGTCCACTGAAGTATTTTCCAGGAAATGTGAATCACTACTGTGGAGAGGACATTCGCAGCGAAGTTCATCATCATGGGGAGGACCACAATAATGGGTTACAGAAAATGATGAGATCTCTTGCTCCTTGGTCTTCTGACCACACAGAGGGTTCCTATGGCTCTCATCTGAAGATGAAACTTTAAGATTGACCGAATTTTCACGAAGCAAGCCTTCATGAGAAAGTGTCTGTTGAAGACTTTTGGAATTAATGTTCCCGTTATTGGGAACAGAGGTAGTAGAATCTTGAGTTTCAACAGATAAATGTCTGAGGGCTTCAAGAACTCCAGCATCGAGCAAGGCCTTGTTGCAGATTGGCCTTTGATCTCCAGACTGTGCTGGGCGGATCTTTTTCTTAGATGCCTTCTTACTCGCTTTGAAAACCACTTGTTGATGAAAGTGGTTACTCTGAGCAGGTGTATGTGCCTGATCAGGAAAGATGGTCAGGTTAGGCTGACGATCTCCGCTCAAATCAGGTGTATGTGCCTGACTTGGTTGTCCGTATGATATGGGGGGTATGCCCCATAACCCTATTGGACTGGAACAGATGTGTGTGTCTGTTCCGGAGTGAATCGTTGATGTGTCACTCCACTGCTAGGGATAGATTTATGTGTCTGTCCCTGAGATGATGCTGAAGCTGTTATGATATCCTGGAAAGCGTCCAGAATATGAGCAGGAATTTTCTTCTTCTCTTTCACCATTGACAAAATATGTTTGGTGACTTCAGCCGCCGGAACGGGGATATACATCCATTCCGGGCTTGGAGTAGGTGTATGTGCCTGCTCCTGTCCTCCTTTTCCTATCAGTGAATCCTGACAGTACTCAAGTGTGGAGGCAGAGAGTTGAGTCTGCCTCCTGTTTGTCGTCGGGGCTTTCTGACTGACTTCTCTGTGCGCTACCAAGCGAGACCGTTGGTAGGCTTGATTAGTATTAGCAGGTGTATATGCCTGCTGATTACACTTCTCCAAACATGGTTGATGAGATCCATCATATGTATTCAGGCGAGCTTGCTGACTAACTGATGATGTATAAGCAGTTGTATGTTCCTGCCTATAGTACTCCACTGGAATTGCCTGGCAGGATTGGCGTGATGCTGCCAGACGATTCTGCTGGACAGCGGAATTAAAATGGACAGGTGTGTGTGCTTGCTCATTGTTTTCCACCAAGTTAGGTTGGTGGACTTCTATGGAGATGGTAGGGATGAAAACCTGCCCATTGTTAACCGGACTCCGTCTCTGGCGGTTCGTCTTGCCTTCTCGGGTTCAAGGAACCTGAGTTGAATGCCAGGAGTCGGTACCCTCATCATGTTGAGGGCACACTGCCGCACGAGTCTGGCGGCGATTGTTGATGTGAGCCCTCGGGAAGGACTCCTATCTTTTTGAATTAAGGCCCTGAGGGACCTGCTCATTCACTTCCTCAGATTAAGGGAGCGAATGGAAATTGCGTTCCGAGGATAATGACCCGAAACGGTTGGAGACGGTAGTCAGCACTGCCTACCTCTTAATCACTGTTCGTCGTTGTCCAAATGACCTGTGTGAGTTGTTTACTTGGAGGGCCTGTCGGGCAGCCTCTAGAGTTGGGATGGTACCGTGTTGACGGTACTCCTTAACCAGTGCATTTGATACCCAGCGTTGAAGACGCTGAGTAGGTGATGTCATCCTCAGAGCGGATGGCGATCCAGTAGGAATAGCAGGAGTGGTATTTGCAGCAGCAGTATTCACAGATGTGAATTTGAGAGCATCCATTATGGAAATACAGAAGATCTTGGAAAAGAGTGCCTGTTTGATATAACAGACGTAATCAAGATATATTCAGCCACTTCATCCTTTCGATGAGCACATATGTCAATGATTGTTTTTGTTAGCCCTCTTACTGAGTTTTAAATAGGGGCTTAACAAATAGGTAAAACATCATTTTAACTTGGTTAAGGATTCACGTCGGGTTCACCATTTTTGTTTCACACGGAATTCGGGGATGACCTCCTGGATGGGAGATTCAAACGTTCCGATCGGTTTCTAGCAGGTTTGTTCATAGAACCGGAAACATCCAATGATTCCACATCCGTTTGGACCTACTTTCCAAAGGTAGGCACTCATTAGCTTGTGGATTGATGAGGCTTAGGAATTTTCATTGGTCGAGAGGATGGGAGGTCGGACTCATCACACCTTTTCGAGGGGAATTATTTTCTACTCTGGGACTCTCTTTATAGATTTAAGTTATGTTCGTGAATCCTTATTAAATTACCAAGTATAAAATGAGCTTTCCTTTAGTTTTAACAAACAATGATTAAATATGTATAAAAATTTAGAGAATCTTTTATATGTATTCGAGGTTCTTCATCAATAGAGAATCATCTATATCTATTTAGAGATTCTTGGTCAATGGTATCCTTCAAAACATTTATATAAAAGTCTCTTGGTCATTTATGATGACCGGGCTGGTTTTAAAGCCACTCAGTGGGGCACTTGAAGTTTATTGTCATTCAGAAGGACATGGATTATTTCAGAGTTGGGATCGAACCCATAAATGGGCTACCTACGTATCCTTTGTTTTGGAAAAGGAATCAGAACCCACGTAGATCGAGTAAGGTAGTATGACGTTTATGATTGATGGATCAAAGAAGGATGTCATAATTAATTTTACACTCTAAGCTCACGTGAGTCATGCTCGGTGTGAGAAACAAGAGGTATTGGTAAAAATTAGACAATTGTTCCATGAAAGATGCAATCATAAGAAATGGTTTGGGGCTTATGTATGTATGACTGCCCAGATAGATGAAGGTTTAGGATTTACTTTTAGGGAGAAATTCCAGGAACATGGTCCATAAAGGTATATGTGCTTCATAGAGATTTGAATACTCTAACATGGGACTTATTCCTGAAAAGGAAACCCAAATTAGGAGAGAATTGATAACTGGGTTTTACTCGTGAGAAGGAATCCCAGATCAAATGAAAATTAGGACTGGTTAAAGAGAAATTAAGGGACTTGGGGCTTACTTCTAAAGAGGATGCCCATAATTATGACTGGGACTTATTCCTAAAAAGGAGGCCCAGGTTAGGGGACTTGGGGCTTATTCTTGAAAAGGAAGACCAAGATTAAAACTGGGACTTATTCCTGAAACGGAGACCCAGTTTATGAGATTAAGGTTTGGGGCTTACTCCTAAGGAGGATGCCCATATTTGGGAATTTTAAGAATTTGGGGCTTACTCCTGAGGAGGATGCCCAAGTTTGGAGGACTTAGGACTGGGGATTATTCCTGAAAAGGAGACCCAGGCTAAGGATTCTCTCATTTTAAAGGATGAGGTTGAATGAATGAACTTTCAATCTTTAGTGACATAAAGATGTATAAATCACTATGTTTTGAGAGATATTCCACAGAATTCCTTTCAAATAAGGAATTCAAATCAAGAAATCATGCCATAAATGGCTTTGAAGAGTATCTTGAAGACTGAATCTTGAATAGGAAAGGTGAAATGGCTTAAGAGGGGTGAAATGAGCAAGATGGGCACCCAAAAAGGAAGGGGCGCACAGGTACTGTGGCGGCGCACAAGTATTGGTCGTGCAGGTATACCTGCACGACACGTGGGGTACTTGCGCGATTTTTAACCAGCATTAGAATACTAGAGCGACTCTTTATTAAACCCTTTAGAATCCTCCTGAGGTTCTTCCAGAAAAGGGACGCGCAAGTTCTATTGAAGGAATAGGGCGGCGCGCAAGTGTGGTCACTTCCCTTAAGGGCTGACCACTCAGGCGCGCAAGTGTTGATGAGTTTCAACACTTAGGCCTTCCTCCTTCTCTTTAGATCTTCTGTTCTAGGTAATAAATTACCTTATAAGTGTTCCGGAAGTTTTGGGAAGAGACTTGGGCGTCGGGAGCTTCAATCCAAGTTTTTGGAAAAAAGATCCTCTCGAATGGGGGGCCCATAGGGTCTATTTATAGGCAGGAGAAGACCCCAGGCGGTTACCAGGTGGTTATCACTTAGGTTGTGCAAGTCACATGGGCGACCATGAGGCGGCGCGCAAGTATACCTGCACGACTACTAGGCAGCGCGCAAGTACTTTCACGACCACTAGGCGGCGCGCAAGTGTACTTGCACGATCATGAGGGAACGTGCGTGACCTATGGGCAATGTTCTCCTTGTTCATCCCTTTGTCGATTTTTTGATGTTTCTTCAAAGGATGAATCACTTTGGACTAAGGTATTTCCTTTTTTTCAGTCGTTAGACTCTGTGACGGAAAGGAGCGTCAACAGAGTCTACCCCTAATTAATTTATGATAAAGAAAGTTGAAGAAAAGGTTAGATCCCTCTAATTTTGTGAAGGCTGTAGATTCATGAATCTATATTTCTATGAGAGCTTGAGCATCATAAAAGGAGTGGTTAAGTATTAATAGATTCCAATGATTTTGAGTTATGGGTGTTTTATTGAGACTGGGACTTCCATAAAGAAATAATTTTCTACTAAATCTATGAGATTCACAAAGGAAGTTTGTTCAGTAAAGGCAGTGAGATTCATCAAGGCATTTATTCCATGAAGGTTCTGATATTATTGAAGGTACGGAGCATAGTGAAGGTGTGTTGGTTTGTGAACTCTATAATTTATTTGAAACATAAAGGTGGTTATGAAAAGCTTGAGAGCTTCATAAACAAGTAGTGTTGAACATATGGTTTAAGTGAATAGTGATTTCATGTGCATCAACTCAATACTACGATGCAAGTAGTGTATCATGTTATTTAGGGAAAAAGGATTAAATTACAATCTACTAAAGTGGCCTTTAAGTTGTAAAATTGATTAAGAATTATCCCAAACAAGTGGGATAGGGGGAGTTGATGAATGTGTTCTGATGGATGTTGTGTGTTGTCCATAAAATCTTATTAAGGCTGTGTTACTAGAATAGAGTGACTATGTATGAACTTATATGTTCCACAAAAACTAGTGAATATTTGTAGATTTAGGTATAACTAACACACTTTTGTCATATTATCCTTAGATTAAATCTTAATTATGAACCAAGTAAAACTTACATGTTGTATCTCTGCATTTGAATGTTTAATTAATGAACAATTCCATCAGATAGGTTTAACCAGTTCCTACCAACATGGGAACATAATTTGTCACTTTAAAAAAATTGTTGACACCCTAATTCACCCCTCCCCTCTCTGGGTATTCTGGTGTTCTACATTTGGTATCATAGTGTATAGTTTGTTAGAGATAAAAATTTCCCCTATTGTTTTCATGGATAATTTAGTGAATGTTAGATTAATCCCCCTCTTTGATAGAAGTAACTTTCAGATTTTGGAAGAACAAGATAAGATCTCATATTAGACCTCCTAGTATAGAAGTTATTTTTCCACTACCTGGAGGATTCATGTCACTAATGTGACATGTCTTTCTATGACTGAAGTAGACATGGAAATTCTTGATGGAGATGCCAAATCAAAAACGATCTTACGACAACACTATCTGATCAAATGCATTTGAAGGTGATGAGTTTCTATTTAGACAATTCTATGTGGGAGAAACTGGAAAATATATATGAGGTGATAAAAAAGTGAAGTAGTCCAAACTACATGTTTTTCACAATATGTTTGATGATATGAAAATGAATCTAGATTAAAATAAAGATAGATTTTTTAATAAAATTACTGAAGTCGTTGGAGAAACTTGAGGACTTGGTTAATAAATTAAAGATATTGACATTGTGAAGAAAATATTGAGAAGGATTCCGCCTTTGTACAATCAAAAAGTTTCAGCCATTGAGGAAAGGGTTTTGTATAAAATTTCTCTTGATGATGTGATAAGAAGTATGCTAGCTTATAAAATGCGATTCAAAGTAGAAGTTACTTCCACTAAAGTAATCAAGGAAATGGAAGTAAAATACATGGAAAACCTGAGGTTTCTAGAGTAAATGATGATGAGGAATAAAAACTTATTTCTCTTTATTCTAAGAAATTCAAAATATTAAAAGGGCCATTTGAAGGAAATCTTCTGTTGGATTTTTTTTCAGTGTGGTAAAGTAATTTATATTACCTCTTGAAACCCAAGGAAATTTGATGACGTTGAAAGTGAAAAATAAATCTTGCAGAAGTCTCAGAATAGGTCCTCTAACAAAAGAGGCTTCCAATCAATAAATAAATTTTAGATAAATATATTTTTCTTCAAATAAGAACAAGATGATATTGAATTTCTAGAGGATATAGAACTAGGGTTGAAATCTAGACCTGAATCATCCATGATGGATACAGTTGAAGAGGTAGAACCTTAAAAAGTTGAAGATAATCAGTTGATTTGTGTTTTTGATCTCAAGGTGGAACTTGAGGATTAAAATTATGAGAATAATAATAAAATAAGTAGAAATATAAAGATGATAGTTGTGATGAAATATTCAGCAGATTATGTTGACCAGCTTGAAGTAGAACTTGATTGATTGGAAGAAGTGGCAGAAGAGCATGTGACCACTCTTGAAAGCTCAAAAGAGGTTGTGGAATTTAAACTCATAATTTAAGAGAAGGAAAAATTACTCAATGAAATTACATTGATATAGGTGGAAAAGTCTAAGATACTTGAAGGGCATTAAGAAGAAGTTTTTACTCCAAGGAGTAAACTGGAAATTGAATCAACATTAAGGGAAACAAAGAAGAAATTACAGTTTGGAAAAATCTCAGATGTAGAGCTACTAGAAAGATCTAAACATGGTATTGAATGAGTAGAGAAGGCCTTGAATAATCTTAGATCCAAAATTATGGTAAAAAGTGGAATTTTCTATGATTATAAAATATAAAAGGTTAGAAATGGAATGAACCAAAATAAAGGGAATAATAAAATAGAACATATCACAAAGGAACTTTCTATCCTAATAAATAAAGCTTCAAATCAAATAGAAAAGAGAACAGAAAATTATCCTCCAGTTTCTAGAGAGGATATATAGGAATATTCCTTCACAAAATAATGGTATATAAAGAGTAATGTAAGTGAGAAGACATTTCCTCTTATGAAATTTCAATTTTTTGTATTTATAGGTAATACCAGTCTTACTCTGAAGAGGTAAGGAGATATCGGAATGAGGAATCTTTGAAGTCAACAATGGAGAAGTATACCATATTTTTAATCATATATAAGAAATAGTTTCCATGGATATTGTTTTCATTTTTTCTTAATATGGACATAAATAAATTAATTAAAGAAAAATGAAAGGTTTAAAAACTACCTATAGAACTCAGAAACCAGCCAATACTCACCAATGAATTGGAGTTACTCTTACAAACAAGTATTATCCTCTGGAATAATAATATATGTATGATGAAACCATTAATAGTTAAAAGATATTGGAAAGTAAATATTTATCCTCTACCTAATCAAGTATATTATAGAAGGAAAATAAGAAAATCGATAAATGAAACCATACAGAAATAGCTCTCAAAGCTGAAAATAACAGTATCATCTGGATTCTTGATAATGGATTCTCACCCCACAAGATAGTAAATGAATATTTTTTGAATAATGATAGGAAAAGGGATGATGGAAGAGTGATATTTGTAAATTATAGTGATTTAAAGATCAAATTCAATGGAAATATAGAACTGGAAAATGATGAGCTGGAAAAACGTGAAGTTCTATATGTTGATAGTTTGTATCATAATCTATTGAGTGTGAGTCAACTCTTTGATTGAGGACTAATAGTGACATTTAATCAAAAAATGTGCACTATAAAAATAAATTAAGGTAATTCTATCATGAAATGATGCAGAACAAATTGAAATTTATACAAGGTTGACAGTAAAGAGAACACATATTATATAACAGTTGAAAAAGAAACTAAATTTTGGAATTATAGGTTGGGTAATTTTAATCAAAAAAGAATGGAAAAAATATATAATCTTAATATACTTGTCTAAATTCACAATCTAAATCTTGACTGAGAAAAGACACATGATGCACGCATGCAAGGAAAAATGGTCAAGAGTTTATATCGATTGAAGAACAAAAGGGAATCAAATCTACATGATCTTATCCACATAGATGTATGTGGTCCAATGAATGAAAATGGAATGGAAAAATAGAGAGTGGTAATTAATTATTTTTATTGATGATTGTAGTATAATGAATTTTGTAATGACTATGTTGAGGAAACAAACCATTATTGAATACATGAAGAGTTATTGTCAAAGAGTTGAAAATGAAACTAGTAGCACAATCAAGATTCTACAATCCAAAATGGGGGAGAATACACACCCATTGAATTTGAAAATTACCTTGAAAAACTTGGGATAAATAATGAGGTGACTACAATGAGAACCCCTCAAAAATGGGGTTTTTGAATGTAGAAATCCATAGGTGAACAACATGGATAGAACTATGTTGATTGAGAGTTGTGTTTCTCATCATTACTAGAAATAGGTTGTTCAAGTAGAATTATACAATCAAAATTGCATAGGGATTTTTATGGGAGAAACCAAGACACCATATGAGATATGGTATGGAAATAATACCTCTAATAAGAATTTTTGTGTTTTTTGAATTAAATGTTTCATCTAAAATAAATAAGTAAATCAAGGAAAGTATGGTGATACCGATGATGAGGGAATATTTCTTGGATATTCAATGAAGAGTAAAGCCTACAAATGAAACAATAGTCATCTTATAAATATTGTCAAAATCAGTGATTCCAATATCATTTGAGGATAAAAACATAAATACCTTGAGAAGCTTATATGTTACTTTTATTGAAGATGAAGAAGAAATTATACAAGGGACTGATTTAAATGAATAAATAATGGAAGGATTAAAAACTTTTAAGGCCCCAAATATTCTTTTTAGGTATGGATCTTGATTTAGGATTGTTTTTAGGAAAAAAGAAGAAATGGGGTTTTTTATGTACACACTGTGTACTTCTATGTACACACTGTGTACTTATATGTACACTCCATGTAACTGGTTCTTGCATACAGCCACGTACTGGTCATCTAATAGCTGAGTACATGGTTGTGTGGTGACTTGGGAGACCACTTAAGTTGGGGGGGGGGGGTAGGGGTTAAGGAAACTACAAGGCATTTAGTTTTAAAGAACATTCCATGCAGGTTTCTTTTTATCTGATAAATCGGAGGAGGGTCACATTTCATATCTGGAAACGTCTTCTTCTTATTGTGTTTCATATAGGGATGATCAAGAATGAAGAATGTAGATAAAACCTTTGATTCTCAGTACAACCACTGATTTATACATTGTCATGTGTGTTGGAATCCCACTAGTAAGTTCTCAAATCCTCTAGAGCATTTCTTCCTAATTCATCCTCTCTCGTGAGTTATTCAAGGTTGGAAATTTTTCACCTTTTTGTCTATCTATGCTAATATAGTCCAATTCAAGGGTATAAGTTCAATTATATATATCGTACGACATTTAGGTAGGTGGTTTGTGCCTTTTGTTATTCGTCTTCAGATTATATATGCTAAAAGTGCAGCATACCCACATTTGGGGTATTTCTTGATTTGGAATTTAATCTTGTTTATTGCCTTATATGGTTTTATTTATTGATAAAGGGTTTTTTATTATACATAAGGTTGGATACCTTATTTATGGGACACCCCATGGCTGCGTTTACCTTGATTGATTGATTATGGTTGTTTGGTCGAGGATGCCTGTTAGGCTTGCCTTGTTTTCCAGGCCTTAACATGTTAGGATGGAGTTGTTGTTTATATTAAATGCATGTGACATGATTTGTGAATGTTTATCCATGTATTAGTTATATATTAAATGAGATCCTTTGATATGAAATGTTTGATATTTATTTTTCCAATGGACTATGAGAGCCTGGACTAGGAAGACTGAGGGGACTTGCAGATTATTTACACCGGACCATGAGAGCCTTGGTGTAGGTGATTGACCCAGGGGTATTGACCATGAGAGCTACACAGATGGTCATCTATAATTGATTTATTCTATGTTAATCCAAGGGTATTGACTATGAGATCTGTCAAGGTAGTCATTTATAATTTATTTATGCTATGTTGACCAATGGGTATTGACCATGAGAGCTGCCCAGGTGGTGGGTTGTAATTGATATATATTATGTGGAACCAAAGGGGTTAGACCATGAGATCTTCCCAGAGGGTCATTATTTAATTAATTTGTTCTATGTTAGACAAAATGGTTTAGACTATGAGATCTTTCCTAGAAGTTTGTTTGTGAATAATTGAATGATTGTGATGAGTCTTCCAAGACAAAGCACAAGCTTGGACTCAGTCTTAATTGATTATTTAGATGGTATTCTGAGACATTTGTTTTGTTACTTACATAGGGGACACATAGCTTAGGATATATAACAAGGTTTACATGATTTAAAAAATTGAATAATAAATGTAAATGAATGTAATTGAAAACTGTAGTATTTTTTACTTTTGAGTACTTACTAGTTTATTGCTTCATTTTTCCTATTACCTACTATATATATTCACTAACAGTTAGGCACATATCTTTTGGTGGTTTCCTACTGGGATTCATCTCACACCCTATTTGGGTCATTATTTTGGACCCAAACAGATTATATGATTCTAGTTATAGATAGGGGAAAGTTCCCTTCTTCATCAGGTAGTTGATTGTTGTTGGAGCTGGAGAGCATGAGACCAAGATGAGGCTTGAGATGCTATTGGAGTGAATTTTCTTTCTTTTGTATTTTATTTTACTATATTTACCGCATTTTTACTCATTTGGAATATTTATTTGATACATATGACATGCATCATATATATATATATATATATACATTGTTGCCTCTATTGGATTTACTTTCAGCCTTCTGCTATTTACTTTTCTCGGTAGTATTGCTTCCACTATTGTTTACTATTTGTTTTTCTATTGTGTATACTATGCCAATGAGATCATATTTTCCCCAATATCACACATTGGACCTCATTTCTAGTCATCATCCTATGAAATTTGAGAAAATACACTTGAGGTTTTGTGACCAACCGAGTTCGGGGAACCTTTGGGAGGCACCCAGATCTGGGACATTAAAAAGTTGTATCAAAGGAGGTTTTCTTTTCTTATTTTTCTTACTATTTTAAAACATTATAAAGGTATAAGAATGAAATATAATTTTTTAATTAGTTGTTCCCAAGAGTAGCTACCCCACGTAAAGAGAAAACTATGCTACCTCGAATATTGCAATTTTTCTGGTTTTTCAATTGTTACAGTTGATTTGATTTCACCATTGGGTGATACACATGTATGGTGCTATTTTCATTAATATAATTGATGTTCTATTTCTTTTCAAATCCGATGAGATGAGTGTATTCCATGTCATCATCATATATGAACTTTATATAGATGACATGTCATGCATTCTTATCATGCCATATAGGGTGAATTACAGATTTCATGCTATTGTGATGGATGTTGTGATAGATATTCATGATGTTATGATAAATTACATGATATAAAACCTTCTATGTTGATAGGGTATGGTTATATATAACATTTCATTGGATGAATGCCAATATTTTTTCCCTGAGGTGTTATGGGCCCTCTTGTATCAGAATTTGGTGGATCATGTCTGAACTTTAATTGAATTCTGTTAAAATATAAAATGAATATAGATGAAAAACTTTGATTAACGGAGAGTATGGGCTCTCACAGGTTAGAACATGGAATTCCTTGGCTAAATTTTATGATTTTGGGGTTATGGAGAAGTTTCAGAGGATTATTGTTTAGAAGACCCAAAAAACATGGCATGTGATGTTATTAACACTCGCCATGTGTTATTCTATTTTGGAATAATTGTTTTGTCTTAAATACACATTGTGTATCCTATGTACACACCATGTAGTTTTTGATCATGTGATTGAAAGTGTGAGAAGAGACACAGGGTTGTTAAACATTTTGGTAGAACATGCCAAGTACAGGGAGTACACGTCGTGATGAAATCGACTGTGTATCTAGGTGTGTGACAAACAAAATAGGTGGATGGAACCTTTTAGTACATGTCGTATCTAGAGTTTGAATGTCGTGTAGTGTTACATCAGAAAAACCGTGTAGTTCTAGCCATGTAGAAGTACCTATGCAGGAGGAAATATTCAAGTAAAAGTTGTGTATCAGGAGGAACATGTCGTCTGTATTGGGTGTTGCACGAAAAGGTTAGCAGAGGTACACACCCATGTTAAGGCTTAAGAGAACACGACATGTAGTGGTTCTACATGCCGTGTAACGCTCTTTGGTTAAACTCAAATGTTTTTCTTTATCCTATTCTGTTCTTTCACTGCTAAGTTGTAGTATTTTTTAATCTCATACTGAGGTGTGTACTTGACCTTGCCGATTTATTCCACCAAGACGTTCTCCAACTATACGCCAGGTACATGGAAATGATCAGACACCAGAAATGGTAGATCAAGGACTACCAGTATATCCTCCTGACATTCACATATTGGAAGCAGCTATTATATAGGAAAATGGTGCAGATACATAGTTTATTCAAGGATTTTTGAAGATGATGCAGACTTTTCAAGGAGCACCACATCCTACCCTGACTATGGCAGAGTTGACGTCGGTGTTCCAGCAGCAACATACTCCCACTTTTTTAGGGTATGGTGAATCATAAGCTATAGAGTCATGGTTTGAGGACAGGCTTTCTATATTCGAGAATATGAAGACTCCTCTTGATAGGAGGGTGAAGCTCGTGACTTACATACTAGGTGATTCCGCCCAGAGATGGTGGGATGTTATCTCACATGAGGGACGACATCGAGATATGAATTGGGAAAAGTTTTAGAGGACCTTATAAGATTATGTTTACCCTGAGATGTTAAGGGCTGACTGAGACCGGGATTTCATGCATTTGGTGTAGAGTTCTCTTTCGGTGATGGATTATTATTCTCTCTTTATAGAGATTTAGCACTTCACACCTATTTTGGGAGGTGAAGAGTTATCACTGTCTAGGATATTTGAGGATAGTCTAAGGTATGACATCCAATCGTAGGTGAATGTTTTCCAGTTGACATTGGTGACTACTATAGTATACTAGGCACTGATTAATTAGAATAATTTTAGGGAGTTTGGAGCTGCGATCCAGGGTGGTTCAGTATCCAGGGTTGGTACTCCTTCGACTGATATAAAAAAAGAACTATAAGGATCTTTGAATTGATGTTTCTTGAGGTATCCATGTGAGGTGCTACCTGTGCGGGAAGAGTGGGTACATAAGACTGTAATGCCCGAGGGACCTAGTTGAGTGATGGTCTTGCAAAAAGATGGGCCATATTCAGAGTTTTTCTAGGAATTTCTCACCCTAAGCTCGTGAGAGGGTATTTTTTGTGACTCCATGTTCAAAAGAAAGACCACTAGTTTCTCATCAGTTAGGGAATTAGGTTTTGTCAGACTCAGGATTTGGTCACAACCGAGGTATCCAGATGACATGTTCTCAATGACAGTAGGGTGGACCAGCTTAGGGTATCCAGGAAGGGTCAGAGGGTTGTAGTACATGTCAAAATTTTGAATTGGAATAGACATAGCCGGAGAAAGATCCCATAACCTCTATGGATAAAGGTATGATTCTAGTTGCCTCAGTTTTAGCTTCTACTCTTTTCGATACTGGGGCTTCCCATAGTTTTATATCTATTGTTGTTGTGAAGATACTTGGGCTATGTATCTTTAATTTTGATGATTTTATGACACTAGACACTCCATTAGGTATTAGTAAGGATAGTGTACATCAATTCAAGGAGTGAACTCTTGAGGTTGGTGGGTGTCACTTCTTGTGGGACCACTATGTCTTAGAGATGGTAGGCTTTGATTTCATGCTCAGAATGAATTGGTTGGTCTCCTTTCAGGCCTTTGTTGACAGATATCATCAGAGAGTGAGTTTCACATCACCATAGGGTGAATATTTCCTACACAAGGGTGAATGAGATGTCCATGAGAGAAGACATAGACCCGAGCATCATGTGTTGGGAGAAATTACAGCCTAGATTTCTAGTTTATATCTAGACGACTAGGGTACTTGACAAATGAACTTTCTTACAGTGTTGTATCATTTCAAATATGCATTTCCTGATTAGTTTTTAGGTTTACCTATATATAGAGAGGTAGATTTATCAATTTATCTTATGCTAAGAGTGCCACCAGTGTCCATTCCTTTATATAGGATGGCTACACTAGAGTTACAGGAGCATAAAAAGTAGTTAGAGGACTTATAAGCAAAGGGTTTCATTCGACCCAGTACTTCTCCTTGGGGTTCACCTATCCTTTTTGTAAAGAAGGTGGATGGTACCCTTAGACATTTTGTGGATTAGTAGAAGTTTAACTAGTTGATGGTCAAGAACCGATATCCCTTACTGAGAATTGATGATTTATTTGGTCAACTTCGAGAATCTCAAGTGTTCTTGAAGACTGACTTGAGATCTGGTTCTCATCAATTGTATGTTAGACTAGATGATATACCACTAACATCCTTTTAGAGAAGGTATGGTCTATACGAGTATTTGGATATGCCATTTGGTATCATGAACATACCGATGTTTTTTATGGCACTGATGAACTGAGTGGTCCATCCTTACTTGGATTCGTTTGGGGTAGTCTTCATGGATGATATCTTGGTGTACTCTCACACTCAACATGACCATGTCGTCCATATTTAGATCGTATTGAGTACACTAAGAGGGCATCCATTATATTCCTAGCTCAAAAAATGACACTTTTGGATGGATCATATTCACTTCTAGGGTCATGTCATCTCAGAGAGGGAAGTATCGTTAGACCTAGAGAATGTGAGAGCGGTAGTATCCTAGGAGCAGATGAAGAATTTATTTTAGGTACAAAGTTTTCTAGGGATGGATAGTTACTAAATAATCTTTATTCATGACTTTTCATACTTAGTAGTTCCACTAACAGGGCTGACTAAGAAGGGTGTGAAGTACTTATTGACAGATTCCTGTGATTCAGCCTTTCAGGATTTGAAAGGGAGATTGACTTCAGCACCAATCCTAATTTTTCCATAGTTGGGAAAGTGTTACACAATTTACTACAATGCATCAGGTATCAGGCTGAGAGTTGTTCTTATGCAGGGGGAAGGAGTCGTTGCATATGGTTCTCAGAAGTTGAGGCTACATGAGAGGAATTACCTGATGCACGACCTCGAGTTAGCTATAGTTGTGCAAGCTTTGTGATGTTGGAGACATTATCTTTTAGGAGATAATTATTTGGTGTACACAGACCACAAAATCCTCAAGTATATCTTTACTCAACATGATCTAAATTTGAGACAGTGAAGGTGGGTTGAGTACCTTCAGTCATTTGACTCTGATCTTGCCTAAACGCCTAGGAAAGACAATATAGTGGCTGATGCATTATATAGGAGGACTTAGATACATGAAGTTAAGGAGGCCAGTAGTGAGTGGAGGATTATGTTTCTATTATCTGAGATGCATTTGGAGGTACACAATAGACATGGCCAGATGTTTGTTTCTTCTATAGCTGTTACCTATACTCTACTGGATCGAGTGAGAACGAGGCAACTTTTAGATTCCTAAGTCCTAGTCCTATGGGAGAGTGTCTGGTGAGGACCTTACTCCTAGTTGGACCATTGGAGAGGATGAGTTTTTTCATTTTCATAGATGCATATGGGTGTTAAAAGACATACATGAGGAGATTTTTAGAGATTTTCATGCCACCGTATGGGCAGATCATCCTGGTGTCACCAAGATGTATCGAGATCTACATCGTTAGTATTGGTGGCCATGTATGAAGAGGGTTGTAGTTGGTTTTTTTTATAAGATGTTCCTTTTATTAGTAGGTGAAGCCAGAGAATCGGTGACTGGAAGGTATTTTACAGTAGTTACCCACTCTTGAGTGTAAGTGGAATGATGTTGCGATAGATTTAATGACAGGTTTACCAAGCTCACCTTGAGGAAATGATGTTGTATGGGTTGTTGTTGAAAGACTCATGAAGGTTTCACATTTCCTAATAATAGAGGAAACCTTCAGTTTTTATGATCTTGGAAAGTTTTACATCCGAGAGATAGTGCATTTACATAGAGTTATATACTCTATCATTTCAGATAGGGATTCCGGGTTTACTTCTCATGTCTGGTAGGAACTATAGAGGGATTTTAGTACACAAGTACTTCTGAGTATACCTTACCATACCCAGAAAGATGGACAGAATGATCACACAATTTATTTTTTGGAGGACTAGCTTCAAGCATGCGTCCTGGATTCCAGGTGCTCTTTGGAGAGACACATACCCCGGTTGGTTTTTTCCTAGAATAACAATTTTTCAGGCCATGATTCAGATGGATCCTTATGTGGATTTGTATGGTAGGTCATTTTGATCACCCCTATGTTGGATGGAGGTAAGATATGGAGTTATGATGGGACCTCGTCTTGTCCGGAAGACTGCTAAGAAGGTGGAGTTGATTCAGAAGTGGATGGATACTATGCTGTCTTGGTAGAAATATTTTGTTGATCGACGGTGATGACCTCTAGAGTTCAAGGTCAAAGATTAGGTTTTCATACATGTCATACTGAGGTTGGGACACAAGAGGATTAGGAGAAAGGGGAAGATTTCATTGAGATATGTCGGGCTGTTTGAGGTTTTGGAGAGAGTCGTCCTGGTTGCCTATCAGTTGCAGTTACCTCATACGTACTGGGCTATGCATGAAGTCTTTCATGTTTCTTAGCTATGACATTACTTTTCATACCTGTATCATGTTTTTCAACCCAAGGAGGTTGAGTTGGAGGTGGATGCATCCTTCAAGTAGCACCCTATTCGGATTTTGGATCACAACACGAAGGTTCTACGTGGCCCGTATGTTCCTTTAGTATGAGTTATATAAAAAAACATGTGAGTGCAATGTGAGACTTGAGAGAGGGAGGCCGATGTGCGATTTCAGTGGCCGTAGTTGTTTTTAGATACTTCTTCACCACCCTTGGAATAGAAATTTGGGGATGAATTTCTTTAAGAGAAATTTTTTTTAAGAACCCATCTATTCTTTTTAGGTATGAATCTTGATTTCGGGTTGTTTTTTCAGAAAAAAAAAGAAATAAATTGGTTTTTTTATATGTACATGTTGTGTGCATCTATGTACATGACATGTACCCAATTTTTGCATACTGGTCATGTAACGGACAATTACATGGACATGTGGTGACCTGGTAGACTGCTTAAGTTCAGGGAAAGTTAAGAAGACTACATAGCATGTAGTTTTAAAGAACACACTATGTAGTTTTCTTTTTATTTGATAAATCAGAGCAGGGTCGCATCTCATATCTGGAAACATCTTCTTCTTGTGTTTAGCACAGGAGCACTCTGAAAAAATGAATGAATAACGAACCCTCAATTCTCTATCAGAGTTCCAATTTAGACATTATCAGGTGCGTTGAAATCCCACTGATGAGTTCTCAAATCCTTTAGATCCTTTATTCCTGATTTATCATCTCCAGTGAGTTATTCATGGTTGGGTGTTTTTAACCCTTTTGTAGATCAATTCTAGTCTAGGCTGATTCAAGGGTCGATATTCAAGTATATCGATCATACGACATTGATTTAGGTGGTTTGTGCCTTTTATTGTTCGCCTTTGGATTATATTTGCTAAAGGTTTCGCATACCCACATTTGGGGTATTGTTTTATTTAAAATTTAAACCTATTTATTACTTATTATGGTTTTATTGATTGATAAAGGGTTGTTACTTATGTGTAAAGTAAGATGCCTTGTTTATGGGACACCCCATGGGTGTGTTTCCCTTGATTGATTGTTTATGGTTGTTTGGTATAGGATACCTATTAGGCTTGCCTTGTTTTCCATGCCTTGACTTATTAGGATGGATTTGTTGTTGATATGAAATTCATGTGATATAATTTGTGAATGTTTATCCATGTAGTAGTTATAGATTACATGAGATTCTTTGATATTATATGCATGCTATTTATTTTTCCAATGGACCGTGAGAGCCTTGGACTAGGAAGACTGAGGGGACTTCTAGATTATATACATAGGACTATGAAAATCATGGTATAGATGACTGACCTAGGGGTATTAACCACAAGTACTACCCAGGTGGTCATTTATAATTGATTAATGCTATGTTGAATTAGTGGTATTGACCATGAGAGGTACCCAAGTGGTCATTTATAATTTATTGATGCTTTGTTGACCTAGGGGTATAGACTGTGAGAGCTTCCCATGTGGTCATTTTTAATTGATATATACTATGTGAAACCAAAGTGGTTAGACCATGAGAGCTTCTCAAAGGGTCATTATTTAATTAATTGGTGTTAGGTTAGACCAAATGGGTTAGACTATGAGAGATTTCCCAGAGGTTCATTTGTGAATATCTGAATGATTGTGATGAGTCTTCCAAGCTAAAGCACAAGCTTTGACTAAGTCTTACTTGATTATTTAGATGGTCTTCTAAGACATCTGTTTTGTTACTTACAAAGGGGATACATAGCTCAGGCTAGATTCCAAGGTTTACATGATTCCTTGAATTGAATAGTAAATGTAAATTAAGGTAATTGAAAACTGTTGGATTGTTTAATTTTAAGTGCTTCTTAGTTTATTGCTTCATTTTTCCTATTACCGGCTATATATTCACTAACAGTTAGGAACAAATCTTTTGGTAGTTTCGTACTGGGATTCATCTCACAAACTATTTTTTTCAGGCTTTTGGACCCAAATAGATTATATGATTAGAGGTATAGATAGGGGAAATCTCCCTTCTTCATTAGGTACATGATTTCTGTTGGATTTGGAGAGCATGGGACCAAGATGAGGCTTGCGATGCTGTTGGAGTTACTTGTTTTTATTTTGCATTGGATTGTACTATATTTAAAACATTATGACTTGTTTGGATACTTTATTAGATACATATTTCATGCATCATATATATAAATTTATATTGTGGCCTCTATTGGATTTACTTTCAGTCTTCTAAGGTTTACTTTTGTTGGTATTACTTCTTCCACTATTATTTACTATTCATTTTTCCATTGTGTATAATCTATCAATAAGGGAATAGTTTCCCCAATATCACACCTTGTCCCTCACTTCTATTGAGAAACCTCTGGAGTTTGGGGAAATGAGCTTGAGGTTATGTGACCAACCGGGTTCAGGGCACCTTTTGGTGGCACCCAGATTAAGGATTCTACAATAGTCATCTTATAAACATTTCCTTAAATATTCAATGAAGAGTAAAGAATAAGAATACAATAAAAATTTTAATGAATATATTGATAACATGCATGTGGTTCATGAATGTGATTTATGTGGTCTAAATTCACAATCTTAAGCATGATTGAGAAAAGAAATGTGACACATGCATGCAAGGAAAAATGGTCAGGAGTTCATATCTATCGAAGAACAAAAGGGCATTGAATATACGTGATATTATAAACCTAGATTTATGTAGTCTAGTGAATATGGATGGAAAAAATGGAGAGTGGTACTTCATTATTTTTATTGATTATTATAGTATAATGGATTTTGTAATGACTATGGTGAGGAAACAAAATGTTCTTGATTTCATGAAGAGTTATTGTCAAAGAGTTGAAAATGAAACTAGTTGCTCAATAAAGATTCTACGATCCAAAAATGGGGGAGAATACAGATCCATTGAATTTGAAAATTACCTTGAGAAACATGAGATAAATAATGAGGTGTCTACAGTGAGAACCCCTCAAAAATGGGGCTGTTGAAGATAGAAATCGATAGGTGAACAATATGGATATAACTATGTTGATTGATATTTGTGTTTCTAATAATTAATAGATATAGGTTGTTCAAGTAGTTGTATACAATCAAAATTGAACAAGGATTTTTATGGGAGTAACCAAGACACCATATGAGATATGTTATGGAAATAATACGTCTATTAATAATTTTCGAGTTTTTTGAAGTAAATGTTTCATATAAAACAAAGAATTAAGACCAGAAAAGTATGGTGATTCTGCATATTAGGTAATATTCCTTGAATATTCAATATATAGTAAAGCCTACAAATGTTAGAATAGTCATCTTATAAATATTATGGAAAACAATGATGAAAATATCATTGAGGATAAAGAAATAAATAGCTTAATGAGATCATATGTTGATTTTATTGAAGATGAAGAAGAAATTATTCAAGGGACTAATTTAAATGCATAAATAATGGAAGGATTACAAAACAATTAGGGATCACAAAAATATGATGATTCAGATGAAGAATCAGAAGAGGAAACCATTGTTAAAGAAACTTCATCGAAACCTCACATGAGAAATAGAAGATAAAAAATTGATTAATACAATATCATTGGGGATTATATCACACCCATACATATAATAAGAATGAGGAATGAATCACATTATACCTTCCTATCAATTATGGAACTAACCTCATTTGAAGAATCAGTGAATGATGAATCACGGTTTAAGGTCCTGAATGAAGAACTAGATCATAATAAAAAGAAGAATACATGATATATTGATAAGAGACCTAAAAATCACAATGTGATTGGAATAAAGTGGATCTTGAAAAAAAAATTTATGAGCATGAAAATATGATAAAAAATAAGGCACACATAGTGTGTAAAGGATATTCCCATATTGTAGGCATTGATGTTAATGAAATGTTTTATTAGGATTTTACTTCCCATGGAAATTAAAATAGTGTACAATTTTTATCAAATGGATGTCAAAACGGAATCTTTATATGTATTTCATGAATAAAAAGTATACATTGAACAACCAGTGAGATTTATTATTGGAACTGATGAGACTAAGGTTTATAGATTAAATAAATATCTCTATGGTCTGAAGTAGGAACCATGAGTGTGGAATTCTTGAATCAATTATTATATCCAGAATATTAAATTAAAAAAAGTAATGGTTTACCATAATATCTATGTGAATAAATCTCATTTAGATCAATTTGTGGCTCTTGTGTATGTGGATGAAATTATATTTGGTGGAAGAAGGCATAGTTCAATGGAATACTTTTGTAATAACATGAAATAAATATTTGAAATGTCCGTGATTGGTGAACTCACATACTTCTTGGGGATTTATATGTTTCAAAAGAGGGATTAAACCTTCATTTCTCAAGGAAAATATAAAAGAGATAGTTTGAATAAATTCAATATTCATGACTCCAAACCGACATCGACTTTGATTTTGGTTGGGAAAAAACTTAAGAAGCATGAGGATGGGATACATGTGGATCCCACCCTATAAAAGAGAATCATTGTAATCTTATTATACATGACTGAAACATGACCATATATTATATTTCCAGCATTCTTAGTGGCCCACTTTTAAAGTAATCTGAAGGAATAGAATTTGGATGTATTTAAACGAATCATGAGGTATATTCAAGGTACACTCAATTTTGTCTTATACTTTACAAAAGAAAGATATAAAAAAAATCATCTTTTTTTATGATAATTGGGCTCGATATGTGGTGGATCAAAATTCTACAGGTGGTGATTCATTATTAATGGGGAAAATGTGTGGGATGGTTGATAAAAAAATAAAATAAATTCTATTAGTACAACTGAAGAAAAATATATCTCTATTTTAGATTATTTCAATCAGCTATTGTGGATGAATAAAAAACAGACTGATATTAGTGATGAGGTGAAACGTCAAATAGTGATTCACTATGATAAAAAGAGTGTGATCAATATTATAAAGAATCCGATTCACCACTCTCATACCAAGAATATTGAGTTCAGATGCCACTTCATCAAAGAAAAATATAAACAATTTGTGATTACAATAGAGCATGTTAGAAATAATGACTAAGTGTCTAACATTATGACTAAGGCTTTGGTGGTCAAAATGTTCAAGAAACCTCAGTTGAACCTTAGGTTTAGCCACCTCTCAGTTCATGATGAGGTTATGGTTCATCCCATCTCCATATTTGTGTTAACTATTTTAATTTTTTTGGATGTAATGTATGTTTTTGGGAGATACAATTTAGGGGGAGTTTGTTTTGAGCAGTAAAATCATAAATATAATTTCATTGGTTTTACATTCAAAGGTGGAGATAAGTGGAATTAAATTATTTGTAGGATTGGATGATTTAGTGATCTACGAAGGAGGCATGATATTATCTTTTTTCACTCCTGTTTTCTACATCTATCTTTTCCCACATATACTTAGAATGGTGGATGAGTTTTATCAGGCCTATCAGGTTTTTGATTGAGGATGGTGCATTATTGATTTTTTTTACTAAAAAATTCTTATAAACCTAAAGGGGGAAATTTCTGGAACAAAGGACTTTCACACCTAGAAATAGAGTCTTATTTTAGTTAGTTTTCAATCCACTACTTATTTAATTAGGGATTTTTCAAGACATGGGATACTAAAATACAAGATGGCTATAATATTGAAGGTGGGGTATTTTCCCAGTGTTTTCCAAATTTTTAGGATCAAAATTAGGAGGAAGGAGAAATATTATCAAAATGAAAATTTTTGGGATTTAATCTTAGAAAATGTGGTAAATAAATGAGTTTCATGATGAATGGGCTTCCCAAAGACTGGGGTTTTACAAAATGTTGAGCTACGTGAAGGTATGAAGCTTCCCAAATGCATGATGTAAATACAGTGTTATTTGAAAATAAGACAATCATCATGAGTGTGTGATGGGTTGATGGTGAATATGTGTGATTAATATAAGTTTAATGAATGTGTTAAATTTCACTAGATATCCACAAATAGAAGAACTTTGTGAAACTAATTTTATAGGTTCTCGAAAAGGCCGTTGGAGGCATGGGATCTTCACAAAGGAATATGCCTATAAATGGGCAGCTAACCCCACTTCATTTGTGATTAAGAGAATTGGAGAAAAGATTGGATCACTCTTATTTCATGAAGGTTGGGATCTTCATGAATATGGATTTCTATGTGAGCATGATCATTGTGAAAGGACTGGTTAAGTCTTAACTGATGCTAATGCTTTTTTACTTATGGGAGTTTTGATAAGAATGTGAGTTTTGTATAGAATTAGTGTTATGAAAAGGTAGTGATATTTTTAAAGGTAGATTATTCCAAAAAGGTAGTGATATTTGAGAAGGTAGGGAGCTTTATGATTGTGTTTTGGTTAGTGATCTCTAGAATTTCTTTGAAACGTAAAAGGAATCCATGAAGTTTGAGAGTTTTAAAAAACCAGCAGTGATGGACATTGAGTTTAAGTGAACTATTCTTTCATGTTCATAAACTTAGTTATATGATGAAATAAAATTCTCATTCTATTCAAGAAAAATTGCTTAAATTCTAATCTATTGAAGTGAACTTCAATTCATTAAACTGAGTAAGACTTCTCCCAAATTAGTGAGATAGGGGGAGTCGACAAAATTATTCCAAGGGAGGTAGAATTCTTTCCCTAAAATAGTTTTTCATCAAGTGTTCCTAGAATAGAGTGACTATGTCTAAACTTATGTATTCCACAATAACTAGGGAATATTAGTGGATTTAAGTAAGACCGATACACTATCGATGTATTCTCCTTGTACTATCACTTAGTGGTGAACCAAGTAAAAATGCATTGTTGTATCGATGCATGTGAATGTGTAGATACAACATAATTCCATCCCACTATTTTAATTAGTTTCTACCAATATTGGAATAGGATCCATCACTTTAAAAGAAAATTTTGACACCCTGATTCACCCCTCCAATCATAGGGTGTTCTGAGGTCATGCACATTATACATGTTCGATCATGTGTGCTTATATGTTATTCTATCATAATTTATGGATTTTTTGGTAATATAATATTTTTAATTAGATATTTTTCCCATGTTCATGTTTTACCACATTTTTTTACCCCTTAATTACTCATTGATAAGTTTCCTATTACCAAGTTTTTGAGCTCACTCATTCTTTATTTCCACTTTCCTAGGGAATTATAAGTAGTATTATAGGTATAATTAAGTATTATGTTGAGAATATTTTGGTACATGTTGATGTATCAATGTGTAATAATATGTTTATATAGATAGTATTCATAGATAATAAACTTTTGGGTTCTGGTATTGTGTGATTAATTATGAGGTAATTTTTAAATTATGTAAATGATGTAAAATAAATGCATGTTTAGTGTGGGTTATCTTAGTTGGTATCAGAGTGGGGTTTAGTTATTATTTTCGGGATTAGGACTAGAAACAATTATTGAAAACACTAGGTATGAGTATAAATATTTGACAAAATCATAAATATTTTGTAAATTATATAGTGTTTAGTTTATTTAGAATGTTAATAATATCTTGATATAATCAAGTGGATGTAGGCTTTGGCTTAGATTCACCTAAGGGTAATAAACCTGAAAAATGTTTGTTGTAAATTAACTCATTATTTACTCAATACAAAAAAAATCATGCCTAATTTCACAATTGATTTTTAACTCTTAGGGATATGATTTAGTTGATTCACATTCTATTTATGAACAATTACAAAGGATTTGGATATATTTATATAACAGATAACTAGTTAGGTTAGAAAACCTGATAAGAAAATAACCATGGATAACCTAAATAAATACCTATAAAATTCATAAGTTAAGTTATATATATTCCATTTATGATTTATTCCTTATAGGTTATTAGTTTTACATTTTATATTCTTATTGAATTAAGTATTTATATTACTAACCTTCCATAAATTTTAGTAAATGTATGGAAATAAGAGGATCCAAGTTAACAATGGGTATAAAAGATAATGTGGTGGTTGTATGAATAAGAAACATAATAAGATATGATATGGAATGAAAAATCTTGTGGTTATTCATATCCATCCATATTGAGTTATGATTATTAACTTGAACACAACTGAATTTCAAAACACACCAAATAGAAGAAAAATTGAGTTTCATGGAAGTTTATATGTTAAATACCATGGAGGAAAGAATATTCAACCTTTTACCTCTTAAGAATGTGAGAATAATCCTTGAGAGAAATTTCTTAACAGAATAAGATAATGTTTTCAATTGGGAAAAGAATTTATAGGGAAACAAACTATTAAGGAAAAATTAAGGGTTTGATTAACATGATGAAGGAAAATAAAGTTATTTACAATATTCCATTAATAATACAATGTTTTAAATTTATTTATTTTGGAGATTATGCACCAAAATTCCCCAATACAATGTATATAAAGGATACTAGGGATTAAAAACCTATATGAATAAGGGAAAAGGAAGAGCCTATAAAATTACCAATATTAAAGTAGACCATGATATTTAAGTGGTTAACGATACACTTATTCTGTAATCATGAAATGTGAATATCTTATTTAATTTTTGTTCTTATCACTCTTTTATATCATTACAGTTTTCTAGGAATGTTGAATCACCACCTCAAAAAATATAAATTTAATTATAAATGAAAACAAATGGTGGAGTGATTATTGAATCCATGGTGTAAAAATATTATTCAATAAAATTTTGTGGGAAGATATTATTCATAAATATATTTCTTCTTACAATATTATAATTCAATGTGATATAGGGCATGGATTAACTCCCACTCTATATAACTCATATCAATTTTCAGGACAAGGAAATATCATTTCATATCTCAAATAATCTTGTTACCAAATATCGATTAAAGGGTGTTTGTGAGGTCCAATTGAAAGTAAACTCCTTAAAATGGGTATTTATACCCAATAATGAGGTAGAGTAGATTAAATGTTTAGTGGAATAAATCAACATTTAATACATTCCAATTTTATGAGAGTATATTAATTCATTTCCTAAAGAACCACCAGGTCTCCCCCTAGAATATGAGGTTATGTTTTCAATTGATTGCATGCATGGTTCTACACCAATATCAAAGTTTCATTATAGAATATTACTAGTGTAATTGAATGAATTAAAGAATAAATTTCAATATAATGGGAAAAGATATTTATATGACCTAGTTCATCAACATGGGGTGCACCAATTCACTTTTCCAAGAAGGATGTATTAATGCGTCTTTACTTTGATTATCATGAACTTAATAAAATCAAGATCAAGAATATATATCATTCACCCCATATTGATTATCTATTTGATCAATTTATATGGGATCATTACTTCTTGAGAGTGGATCTTAGATTTAGATACCATAAATTAAGGGTATCTTTGATTTAGATGCCACTATAGTTATGTCATTCTAATAGAAATATTCTCTTAAAATAATTATAGATATATCGAATAGAGACTTTATAGATTACCTTGAAAAATGCATGGTTTCTTTTTATTTATTATATTCATATATATTCTAAGATAAAGAGGAATATAAAGAGCATCTTGTGATTTTTCTAAATACTGTAATAAAGGATAAATTGTATTAAAAATTTATCAAGTGTGAAATTTGTCCAGGTAATGTAATCACAAAAAAGGGACCCAATATTCCAAGATATTCAAAGTATGGATATGAAAATCATAAGGTAAGGGATGAAATGTAAAATTTTCTAAATGATTACTCAACCATCCATCTCTATATTGATCAAGTAGGTCCAAGAAGATTATATGGATCTATATAATACGGTAATAAGTATTCCATATTTAAAATTTTATAATGGAAGAGTTATGTGATTTGTGAATTCAATATGTATCCCTTGAAAACTAGAATTAAATAAGGATTTTTTGAATGATGCAAATTGCTCATTATTTTCTATCCATCCTAGAAGTATAATGATATATTAATATCTTAAGAAACACTTATTATATGAACAAATGGAAAGGGATATTGAAAATTATGTATCTCTATGCATGGTATTCTAATAAGTAAAAGTAGAGTGATGAAAGTCTAAGGGGATGATGAAACCATTTCCTATACTAGTATAGAAATGGGAGAACACCACCATGTATTTAATCACCAGTCTTCATAGTACCTCGATATACAATAATACCATTTGAGTAGAGGTGGATTAACTTACAAAGTTGGCCCAATTAATTTTAATTTAAGAGGATTTATCACTAGATCAACTAGGTAATTTATATATAAAGTAAGTGATAAGTCCACAAATAGTGACACTCTCAATTGTATCTTATTGATATTCAGGGTTTACCTCAAATTTATGGATAAGTCTTTTACAAAAATTGGTACATATTTGAGCTTTATCACTTCTTATCATACTCAAACTAATGGTCAATATGGAAGAACCATTTTGAATCAAAATATATGCTAAGATCCCAGACGATGGATTTCAATAGAATATGGGATCCGTATATTATTTTTACCGAGTTCTCATATAATAATCGTTTCTACTCTAGAATCCAAATAGCACCATATGAGGCTTTTATGGGAAGAGATATAAAAAACTAACATGTTGTGATAAATTTTGGGAGAGGAATTTGTCATGAATCCATATTTTCCATGAAGGGTTCAAACCATTTTGTGATATATAAAAGAAGATTAAATTCGATAGATGAGATACATCGGTAACCATCGAAGAGATCGAGAGTTTTAAATTGGATACAAGGTATTCTTTTTAATATATCCTTGAAGAGGGTAGTGAAATTTGGGAATAAGGGAAAGATGATCCCAAGATACATTGGTTACTTTATAATTCTTTATCATTTAGGTATTGTAGCTTATAATTTAACACTCCCACCAAACCTCTCTCAGGAAAATGATGTGTTATGTGTGTTGGTTTTGAGGAAGTACATACTAGATCCATAACATGTACTAAACTGAAATGGTGTGTAATTATAATATTATTTCTCTCATGAAGATTAACCATTTGTGATATTGGATCATATAAATAAATTACTATAAAACAAGACAATCGAACAGGTCAAATTTATAGGGAAAACTCATAAATTTTATTAGCTGCATGGGAAACTGAAGATCTAATGAAAAAAGCACCCTCATTTACTTTCATTATTGTAACACATATAGAGGGTAAAATTACTTTAAGGAGTGGGGGATAATGTAGCACTGCATTATTTTACAATTTATTTTTCCATTAAATAAATACTATGATGAATAGATTATTTCATATGAAACAATGAAATGAATTTTGAAACATTTTTGTGATAAAAATATTAAAATTAAAATAAACATTAATAAATTATGAGAATCTAATATAAAACATCATTAATAAATATAGGTGGAATAAATCTGTAGGTAAATGAAAATATCATGAACATAAAATCTTTATCCTTATAATTTTTCATGAAAATCATCATCGTGATTTCCATAATGAATGTAATGAAATTAATTAAAAATATAATAGAAATGTTGAGAGAGAAGTAAACGAATAAGATGAATGGTTTTATAAATGAGTACAAGGTTATACATAAGAATATATATGATCATTAGGCCTATATAGATACTTATATCATCACTAGAGATATGAATAATTAAAATGATAAATTATTAGAATATTACTGTAATAATATAGTTGTTGATCTAGAATATATAAATAGAAGTAACTGAATTATGAAATTTATGTATAAAAGATAATAAATGGAATATAGTGGTTGAAATATTCATTATGAAGTTTATTTTATTAGAACGTGGAAGGGAGGTAACATCATTATGATTTTCCATATATAAATCCCAAACTAGATCACCACCCATGACTCCCACCATTTCTTATATTACCCTTATGTATTATATAGAGGTCTTATGGGGAATTTTATGTAGATTTTGAGATGATATAAAAATGTAATTATTAATGTAATTAATTTTACATTTTCACTATTATATTTATTTTATATATTTTAAATTCTCAAAAAAATCACCTTTAAAGAATTTATTGATAAAATTTTATTAATTATTCTTAAATGAGTAATAAATCGTACGGAAATTGGAATAAAATGGTTTAATTATACTATATATTGTGTATTTTTGTCTTAATAAACAAAATTGGTCACTATTTAATAATGATGTTGATGAAATATATTGATAATATATATAAAAAATAAATTAATATTAAACTATATGTTTTTTACTTGTTGAAGAATAAGAATTTTTTTATGCTTATACGATACATTTTTTTTAAAAAAAATTAAGCGTTAAATGATTTTATATTTAAATTAATTTTAAAATTTTATCTAAAAATTTGATTTAATATTTGGAATCATCATATTTAAATTAATTAATAAGTTAAATTTTATTTTTAGACACAAAAGTAAGTTATAGTGGGGAAAGTTAGTTACTGCTGTAATGGTTAAAGGGTTATATTTAAAGAACTTTTTTTTATAAGGGTTGTATAATTTTTATGAATTAAATTGATATTTTTAAATGATGAAACTAATTTTATGTATATAAATATATATTAACACTTAAATACATTACTAATATGTTGGGAATAATATTAAGAACACTTAATTTTAAAATAATCATTTTCCATAAAAACAAAATTCTCTTTAAATTATATGTTTTAACTTAAAAGTTAATTTTATCATATTTAGAAATTGAATTATATTATATGGAGTCAAAATTTTGAATTATCCAATATAAATTTGGTAAGTGGGGTATTATTTTATTTTTAGTAAAAAAATAATTACCAGGATAAATAATAAACAAGTTTACAAAGGGTAAAAAGTGGCAATCCACCATGGATTTAATTTTATTTAATAAATTAAACACTTAGATATTATAAAAGTAAATTTATGTGGGTATGTCATATCCACATGTCTTATGAATATTTATTTACCTATCTCACCTAACTCCCATGTGATTTCATGTTTACCCCTCACCATACTTATGTTTCCAAGGAAATGTCTCTCATTTTCACATAAAAAAGATGTTCCCCTCTAACCATTTCAAAACACTCCATTAATTTAAATTAATATTAAATACAAGGTAATTATGACACTACTAGAGACCTATTCCATTTTTTGTAACCCATGATCGTAAGAATATGTTCAAATTCCTCCATTTCTAAGAGGCCCGCTAAGGGAAGAATCAATCCCTCAATGTGAGTATTATCCACTACCTAATCATTTATTATCAATTTTTTCCATACATATATTCTCCAATATGATTCATCACCTTAATAAAACATAAATAATAGAATTATAATCCTATTATAATGATCTTAGAATAAAAACATCACTTTTATAGTCATACCCATTGATAAATTATAACATGTTCTCGTTTGGGTCGATTTAACCACCTACATGAACAATGTTATAAATTTTTATCACGAATGAATATTTAAGATTAATTATTTCTAATATATGATATTAAATGGTAAATTATGTTATGAATATTATCATGAACAATCTCAGTCTGACCTAAGGCATCACATGGCCCAACTCACTATTAGGCTCGAAGGGCATTCCCAATCCCCACAGACTGACAACTAGTGCTTGGGAATAAAGGAAAAATTCTTGGTAAGAATCCCGTTAATCAGAGTTAAAAAACATATCTTTTAGAAAAATTATATCATGGAAATTAAATAAATTATAATTCCATGCAATATCAATAATTATAACCAAAATACATACACAAACCAAATAGATTATAAACAATAAAATAATGATCCAACCCATTAGTAAATACATACAAACATTAATCATAAAGAACCCATAATAAGTAATGAAAAAAAACTGAATATAGATAAAAATGATTTCATGGAAAATAAAATGATATAAAAAAATAAACCTGAACCAAAATATTCCACATGACACCTTTATACAACCTATGGTTACCCTCTACATTGTGACTCACTACGGTCATCCCAAGAGAATTATATCTAAACTGAATTGAACTTTAAACCTATATAAAACATAATATCTGAACACACACACACAATAGTGTGTATTTAGGGTGTGAGATAATAATATTAGTTAGATATCTCCATGAACACTTTTTAATTTTTTAAAATAAATAGATCATGAATTATAGTTTGAAATATAACATAAGATATTGTTTTAGATTTCATAAGTCCTAAACAAAAAAAATGCATGCTCTTAATCTCAATGAAGGAAAAAATTACTTTTTTTTCAAAAACACATGAAATATATGATTTATAAATCAATTTTTTAATAAATTTTGATGGGGAAACCTTTAAAAATATAAAAATCAACTAAAACCTCATTTTCCTCATTTTAAAACCATTCATGAAATCTCATTTAAAAAAACCCCTTTCATTTGATTTTTTTTTCACAGAATCTCTTTTCAAGACCATTTAAGATACCAACCCAACCATATAGAAATGAGTCATAGTATAAGAATACATCACTATATTAATATAACACAACTAAATGTAAAAAAATTCTTCCATAATAAAACAAGGACTAGGGGATACATATTAGGGACGGAAAATCCTATACATTAACAACCATTCAAAAAATATGTGTCATAGTCAACTCGCTAAGTCATAAATTGAGATGGTCCTAATAGAACTATAAAAATATAGACCAACATATAATTTATGTCATTTCAAACCATAACACAATCCATAGATTACACAACACTAATCTGATTCCGATTACACCTACCCTTTAGTTTTGTCCCATATTAGAAATAAGGGGACCCATGTAGCGTGTGTACTTTAAACATAGATACATGGGTTACCATGACTAATATAACATGGAGTGAGTAAAAAATGAATATAATATTAATAAAAAATGAACAAGAAATAACTCATTATCACCATCATCAAACTTTTAGATAATAAACCCTTTTCACATCATACAAGAATTATATCATAACCCCTAAAGGGGTAAACATGAATAAGGGGCATCGATATAGGTGTTATAAGCTCGGAAATATTTTAATTATGATGTTTCTAAATGGCCCTAAACATTAAATATGACTCAAGATGCGGATTCCTTACCTTTTATTTAAAATCTCATTATTTAAAGAAATTTAGAAAACAATTGAACACATACGCCATTTTAATCCACAATTCTTCCTTGATATCATGAAAATTTTATTTCAAAACCCAAAATAGGTCCTAAGGCCAACATTTACCATAAAACCACTTAAAAATTCCCCTTGTTAATTTTTATAAACACTTATAATATGAAAATATTTCATTAAAAAAATATAAATAAATTCCACAGGAAAAAACCATTATTCCAAATCACGTTTCCCATTGAAACAAATTCAATTATCATCCAAAATATTATATAAAATATAATTTAGTTAAAAATAAATTTATAATACTCAATCATACCATGAATTAAAAATAAAATAAAGATCATAGAAATACACTCCTTAATTGGATGGAAATCATGTTGCAACCAATCTCCTTCAATAGCTAACACCCAAACAAGCAAAGAAACAACCTCTACATGTCGTAGAAAAAAAACCCTTTGTTAGAACAATCATAAACCAAAAACCGAGCTTGTAAAATTATTTAGGGATTTGGGATAAGGAAGAACCTTGTAAAAATAGGATAAATAATAGAGGAGAGAAAATATAGGAAGAAAATGGAATATTGCCTTAAGAGATCACTTGAAACTCATAGAGGAGGAGTCAAGTATTAAAGGAAAATAGAGGTAGAGAGATAACTTCACCCTACCAAGGGTTATATAATTTTGGAGAGGGGAGAGGAGGAGTTAAAGATTAAAAATTGAGAGGTTCATATAGAAAATATCACTATTAAATTGAAACCAAGTAGTTTTTGTAGTTTTTCTACATGGTTTACAAAACCATGTGACAAGCATGAAAAATGCCTCTAAAATACTACAAAACCATTAAAACACATGTAACACTATTAATCTTAACCATGTGAAATCCATGAGATCCAAGAAATTACAAATTTTCAAAGTAAAGGCCTAAATGTTTTCTAAATCTCACATTAACACAAAATTAAATAATAAAAATATCATAATAATGACATAGGGTATTATAATCTCCACACAATACCACTTTATAACCCCAAAATTTCACTGTTTAATGTAAAATTAATTGTAATGTTGAAGCCTCCACACCTCTAATAATATGTGGGTGGGTCCAGGAAAGATTTACAAGGGTCCTACTGAAGAATGTCCACTCAATTGAGATCCTTATAACAATAGGACCCACAACCTCATACAAGACCAACCTATCCAAGTATATACAACCCAAAACTATTTAACCAGAATCTATAATGGTACATAGACCCATTATATATCTCCCCACTATTTATAATTCTTATAAAATGGTGTAAAAAAAGGTAAATAACTCCAAAAATTAAACCACCACCAAAGATATACCTCCACCTTAATAAAATATCCATGAAAGGGAAATATTCACTAGATTTAAATGATCACTTCAATATCCATGAGTGACATAACCTAAAAAAAGTTATAATCCAAAAATTAAGACAAAAAACTAAGATTTAACTATAAATTTTTATCAAAATATAATTAATAATCCTGCCATAATAAAGGCTCATCATGAACTATCCAGGATTCTAGACCCAGGTCACTACACTCTACATGGGTAAACTATGACCTTTACCACAGAACACCATCTCACGGTGATCAAAAAAATAAAACCAACACCAAAATATGATCTTACTAAGAAAGAAACAGTGTTTATAGTTACTAAATCATGGAACCAAGAGTCTCTCATATTAAAACCATCTAAAATATCACCGCAACTAGATAACCTCAAAACCACATGACCCCCATGGAAAAAAGTTTCATCAGCCCATTATTAGAATAACCTCAATTGACTAACCTTATAAAAAATAATTGAAAAAATAAGAAAACATCCAATGAGTAACTTATCTAATACATTAATAAAATGACTTAACCAAAATAAAATCCATACCAGAAACCCACATAATTGATAAAATCATAATAGAAATTACACTTGATACTTCTTTTAAAACCCCAACTTATAAAACCTCGAAAGATGATCCCAAATCAATAGTTTATCATACAAAATATCCCCACATAACATATAGAACCATGAAATTTCGAAAAAGAAAACCCCAAATATGAATATAAGGTCAAAAAAGACCTCCTTTTATAAAATTTTCTATTAAAAGTGTCATCGATGACTCACGTTGAATAAAAGGATATCACTCCAAGAAGAGATCAATAAATCATTCCCCATTCATTCACCATGATAAAGGCTTATAAACTCAATATATTTCTCCATCTTAACACCCTTAGGGTAGAACCACTAATTAAACATTACCTTAAGGAACTCCCAAGACATGGTCCATAAGTGATGGGAGGATTCTATAACTGAAAGATCTACTCCAAGTAAGTGGAGGATTCACTGTGAGGATTATCCGTGATGAAAATACTTCTACATTATTTCTTCACTATTCTAGGAGGAATCTTATAAATAACACATGAAATGAACCCATCAAATTCATGCTTAAAAATTTAAACCAAATGGTCCTATTATAAACTATGGAACAAATCCAAAATTAAAAAATCCTCCCAGAAAAAATGCACTAATTGCACGGTATAAAAAACCCAATTCCATTAAAGTCAAAAAATTACATTTATAAAATTTAAAAACTCCATTTACTAAGGAAAAATTGAAAAAATAAAATTTCCACTTTTCAAATTAAACCAACCTTGAAAAAACAACCCATTTAACATTTTGAAATTAAATTAAGTCATTTAAAAACATTGAAATAATTTCTTAAACAAAATGAGAGTATTAAGAAAATATTTAAAAAATAAATCACTCATATTTCATTTTTTTACAGACACCAAAATTAAATCAACCACTTTTTAAAATACTTCAATATAAACAAGGAAACTCTATTAAATTAACCCACCAAAAATTGGTTTTAAAATAATATTTTTTATAAAATTCCTTTTTTCAACCAAAAAAATCCTTTGGAAATTAAGTATAAGAAATAAAAAGAATCAAAAATTAAACAAAATTAACTTATTAAGCATAAAAATACCAAAAAAAACCTCCATTAATCCATGTTTAATAAGTTTAATCCACCTTAAGAGTAATATTGAATTAAAAGGGTTCAAAAAAATCCAAGAGGGATACATAGTTGTATACAATTTGGATGTATGGTTTGGTAGGCCTTGTTCTAACCATGTGGATCCCTCTAGAAAGATGACATAACCATTTTAATGGGATCTTGAAGGTTTAATAGATCATTTGGGATAATCGTGTAACCTAATTGAACTTCTAATTTTACCCCAAAATACCAAGGGGCCCCAAAAATCACAGGACTATCTCATCAGATATCCAAATATCATTTCCACATATTAAAATACATCAAATAGTCTAGAAATAAATCAAAATAAAATATTCAATCCCAACTAACCATGGTGAATCGAGGTTTATCACGAGGAAGAGCTGGCCAAGAACTTTACTACACATTCTCTTAAAGTTTAGACATCCCTATTTCTATAATACCATGAAACAACCTAAATAACAAGAGGATTTCTCAAGAACCTAGGATCTTCTCAAGAAACTAGTCTCAAATACCATTTTTCATGAATCATCCTAGGCTGACCCAACAATCCACCCAATACAGCTCGCCACTAGGCCCAATGTGAATTTTCAATCTTCACAACATGAAAACTAGTTCATGGGAAATAGGGAAGCACTATAGGGAATAATTCCACCCTAAAATATGATTTAATGACACAACAAATATTTTACTCAAAGTACTACATAGACCATACATACATTTCAAAACCATAAAATATCAACAAGAATAACCAAAATATATAAAAAACTAAATGAATCATAAAAACAATTATAGATTCAACAAATTTATAAAACATACAAGAATTAACCAGAATGGATACATGAAAATATAAAATAAAAATAAATGAATATGTATAACAAAATTACTTCTTGGATGATACATCGATATACAAAATAAAAAATAAACATGAACTGAACCATACCACATGATACCTTTATGAAACGTATGGTTTCTATCTACAACCTAACCCACCATGATCTACCCAAGAGATTGATGACCCAATTAGAGGGAACATAGAACTTGTAAAAAATATAAGATATTCATAAACCCACACATAGTAGTGTGTATGAAGGGTGTGAGATAACATCCCCAGTAGGTTCTCACTAGATTCCATATTATTTCTTTAAATAGATAGATCATGAAAGATAATTTTAAATACAATATAAAATAAAGCTTTAGATTACATAAAGCTTGCAGAAAACCAAACACATTCTCTTAATCATAATGAAGTAAATAATTTCATTTTTTTATAAAACCAATTTCAAAATTTTCTTTATATATCAAAAAAAAAATTATAAATCTTAAATAGGGAACCTTTGAAAATATGAATATAAACTAAAACCTCTTTTTAATCATTTAAAAACCATTCAAAAAATATTATTCAATAAAACAACATTTCCCTTTCAGTTGATTTTTTCTAGAATCAATTTTCAAGACCATTTAAGAAACCAACCCAACTATATAAAAATAAGGAACAATAGGAGTAGGAACCACTATATCAAGAGAATATAACTAAAGATAAAAAATATTTCCATAAGTAAGAAATCACAATGGGATATATATATATATATATATATATATATTAATGAAATAAGATACCTTACATGATCCAAAAAACAAAAAGTAAGTATCGTGGTAAACTCCTTAGGTACTAAAGTGAGATGGTTCAAATAGTTCCATAACAACACAAACCAACATATGACTTAAATTAGGTCCAAGAATAACACAATACATTCAATTATCTTACACTAAACTCATTAGAATAGAACCTCCCCCCTTGACTTGACCTGTAGAATAACCAAGGGCAGGCTAATAGTGTGTGTACTAACTAGGGTAGTAATTAAGACCTCCCAACTGGATATATGGGTTCCCAAGAACAATATAACTTTGAGGAGAGTAAAGATGAAAGATAAGATAAATAAACAAGGAAAACACAATAAATCACCCTCACCTACATAACCCTCCCATAGAAAAATCCCTTTTCACATCATACATGCATCATATCATAACCCGTCATTTGGTAAAAAAGACTAAGGGGAATCAATATTGGTTTCATAATAATGAAATAATTTATATTTTGAAAGTTAAAAATGGCCTTGACATAAAAAATGGCTTGGTATGTTGATTACTCCCATTTTCATTAAAATTTTATTATTTTAAACAATTTAGAAAACACTATAGCACACACACCTTTTTAATCTGAAAGTGTTTCTTGAAAACATTGATAATTTCATTGAAAACCCAAAACAAGGGTTAAGGATTAACTTTTTCATAAAAGACCTTAAAATACCCCTTTATAATTTTTATAAACACTTGTGATATGGAATATTTCATTCAAAATCAATACATAAAATCTGTGGGGAAAACCCTTTATAACAAGTCATGATTCTTATAGAAACAATTTTTATTCCCATAAAAAAGTTACATAAAAAATTAATTTAATTAAAAATGAATTTATAATACACAATTATCCCATGAATTTAAAAACAAAGAAATAACATAGAAACACCCATCTCAACAAGATAGAAATCAAGACACAACATGTTTCCTTCTATGGTAAACACCAAAACAAGCTAAGAAACTACCTATATGGGTCTTAGAAAATAAAAAAACTAGGTTAAAATCTTTCTAAACCCAAAATTTATAATTCACATTGATTTAGGGTTCTAGTAAAACAAATAACTTAGAAGAAATAAGAGAAATAAGAGAGAATATGAGAATAGAGGAAGAAAATGGAAGATTACCTTGAGAGATCACTTGAAAATCATATAAGATGTGCCAAAGATCAAAGGATAAAAGAGGTATAATGATCTCTTTCCAAACCAAAGGTTATAAAAATGATAGAGAGGGGATAATAGGAGAAATAAAATTAAAAAAAAGAGGGGTATATAGTTAATTTCAACATTAAATAAAAATTATGTAGACCTCATGATTTGGATGCATGGTTTAGTAAATTGTGCTCTAATCATTAATATTACACAAGAAAATACAAGACACCTACATATATTGGCCAAAAAATTTCAAAACACTGGACCAACCATGATAACTTACTCTATAATCATTTTATCACCACATAAACACTTGTCACACGACTCCTTTAAACTGTGAAAAGGTTGTGCGACACCTAGAAACTTACAAAATATAAAAGTAAATACCCAAAAATTCTTATAAGAAAAAATTAACCTAAAATTAAATAACAAAAACAATATAAATGTCACATAGGGTGTTAAAAATATGGTTCTATAAGGGTAAAGAATGAATGATCTAAATAAATTAATTCATTGTTATCACCAATTAACTGAAACAAATTCAAAATAAATTCCATTTTCAAAAACCGTACCCGTGCCTTCCATTAAGTGAAAATGGGACTATATAAATCAATTATACAAAATTATTTCACTATCTTGAAAATTATTTGAATGATAAATTTTTTATCAATCATCAATAACCAACATCTTCATTACAAAAATTATATGAAACAAACAATATTACTAATATCCGATGATAAAAAGAAAATATAACTAATACGTGTGTTGTAATTGATTAAAAATGAAGTGTATAGAAGCAAAAAGACATGAATATAGTTCTAAAATGAGTCATTAAGATGGATATTATTATTATAAAAGTGATTATAGTGTATTTGACCTAATGAGGATCCAAGGTAAGGTTTATTTCTAACACAACTCCATCTTGTTAAGTTATAAACTTTATTCTTGAAATTTTTTCATCTATGTTTGGTTTCTTACACACTATGATTCATTTATATTTTATTTCCTCCTTATTTTATGAAATTTTCATTTAAAAGTATTTTTATTTTTTGGATTTATTTCTTCATAAAAATATAACATTTTTAAGAACAATTCATATCCTTTTTATTGGATTTTTTCTACGATTCACATATTATTTATTTAAAAAAATTATTGGATGTCTCATTTTGAAAAATAATGATATATTATCACATGTACCATTAATATTTCTCTTTATATATTTTAAAAAGTAACTTTTATAACATTTTCAATGATGTGTATTTTTCCATAAAAATACCTAAAAAGTTTAAAAATACATTTCAATTCACTTTAGTTAATTTGTATCTTCCACTTCACATTTCATAACATGAACTTTATTTGTTTTCAAGGTACTATTATTGAGGGTTTTTTTAAAAAAATGTTTTAAAAATTCTTCTTCACACCTTATTGATTGAGTTTTTTGGAAATGACTCATGGATTTATTTCAATGATAATGTTGAAAATGCTTTATAAAATATCATTTTAGGATTTTCTTCCATTTTCTTTTTTTGTCCTGAAAAATCTAACTCTTATAGAGTAATTTTCATGATCAATCAATATTTGATTTTATGATTTACTTACTTTTATATATTTATTTTTGGTATTTATTGATCTTACTCTTGATGTCATTTTGTGTGATACCTTTGAAAATGTTGTGAAACCAATTTTTTATATGGGTTTTACATGATATAATATATGATTTATTTAATGTGTCATACATATGCATGGTTTATCATTATTTGGTGAATGGGGTCCTATATATCCCTCTAATACATTGTTTAATGTTTCATATCTCAAGAGATAATGATTCTAATACATGGGCATGATTGTGTTTTATTACAACAGGATGTATAGACATGGTCAGGTTTGTTCACAACTTAGTGCATGGGAATAATTTTCATGGATCAAAAATTGATTCATGGACATGATTGGATTTCTTCACAACTTAATTTGTGGGAACTATTGGTTTTTATCATAATTTCATGATTTATTAGAATTATATTTGTTCTACATTTATATTTTATATGTTTATGTTATGATCTATGGATCATGATTATTTTCTCTTATTTCTTCACTTCTTTTTAATGGTACATTTTTTTATAATTTGTCGTTATATTCACTTTAATTATGATTTATAGAAAACTCTTATGGTTCCATGATCATTTTAATTAGATATTTCTCCCATGATCATGTTTTATCAAATGATTTTGATCTAAACCTTTCTGGATCATTGATTAGTTTTCCTATACTGAGAAATTTATCTCACTCCTTAATTTTTTTTATACTTACCCAAGGAATTATATATAGGATTATGTGTAGAAAGAATCCTTATTTAGATATTTTTATGGGAGATGTTAAGAAATAATGTGTAATAAATTGTTTATATAGATAGTCTCCAAAGTACTAAAACATTGGGTTATAGTACTATGTGATTAATTTTGATATGTAATTTTTAAATTATGAAAAATCTATAAAATAAAGTTATGTTTAGTTTAGGTCATCTCAATAGGTATCAAAGTGGAGTTTAATTATTTTTTGAGGGATTAGGACTTTATAAACATAGTAAAAACCATAGTGACCAAAATAAATACAGGAAAAAATCAAAACATTTTGTTAAAGTATACAGGGTGTGGTTATGTAGTAATCATATTACCATAAAAATATAAAAAAAAGTGGATATTGTATCTATCAGAGATGCAATTAGGGATAATAATATTGAAAAAATAAAACTTGTTATTAACGTGATCTTCACTCAGTGCACAACAAATGGGCCTAACTATACACTTAGTTTGATTCTCTTAAGGATATTTATTGGTTGATTAACACGAACTTTATTAACCATTAAGACTAATTTGAATATATATTAATTATATATAACTATTCAGGTTAGAAAAACTAATAATAAAATAAAAATGTATAACCTAGATTGAAACTTATAAAATTTATAAGTAAGGATATATATTTCATTTTTGATTTATTATTTATAAGTTAATATTATTAATTTTTAAATTAATTATTTTCATCCTACAATTCCTTTATTTTAATTAAATGACTAGAAATAGGAGGAACCAAGTTAAAAATGGGTCTGAAGGATAATATAATTGTTTTCCTAACAAGCAGAAGAATTGGATATGAGTAGGAGTGAAAAATATTATGGTTATTCCTAACTCAATATCTTAGGTTATAATTAAAAATTGAGTTCCATTAAATTTTAGGTTATAAAGACCAGGTATGAAACAATATTCAATTTTCTATGTGTTAAGAATGTATGAATAAGTGCACAAGGAAATGTATCAATGTAACACAAATATGTTTTTGGTGTGGAAAAGAGTCCATACATAAACAAACTACATAGGAAAAATGAAGGGTTAAATTAACCTAATTGAGGTAAAAAAAATATTCTTCCTAATACACCAATAACAATTTAATGTTTTAAATATGGGGAATTTTGAAATTATGAAATTTAATTCCCCAATCTAAGGAATGAAAATGATAATATCTATAAAAAACCACCAAGACCATTGAAACAAGGAAGATCCTATTAAATCACTACTATTGAAGTGGAAAATGATATTAAATTGGTTAAATGCACACTTATTATACACTTTAGATCAAGGAATGTCCAATGTTTTTGGTTCTTAACACACTTTAATATCATGGATTTTTTCTATGAATGTTTATTCACCACCTAAAACTATGGATATTGAATTATTAATAAAAAACTGTATATGAAATGATTCCATCAACGGTGTATAAATCTTCTTCAATAAAGATTCATGGGAAGATACTTCCAAAAAATCTTGTTATTATTCTATTGGTGGAATTTTATGTGATCCTAGGAATGGATTTTATCTATATATATAAAGATCATATCAATTATCAGGATAAAGAAATATTATTTCATATCACAGGTCACCCTATTACCAAACATCCATGCAAGGATGGTCATGAACCAACATTGGTACAAAACTCCTTAATATAACTATTGATACCAAATAATGAGTGATACTTAACTCAAATTGGTGGGTAAAAACTTAATATTTAAGACATTCTAATCAGACAAGAGTATATTGATGTATTTACTGAAAAAATGACCCCATCCCCTAGAAAATGTGGTTGAGTTTTAAATTGAACCAATTATTTGTTTTATACCAATATCATAAAGTACATAAAAATTTATCTTTATTAAATTGAAATAATTACAGAAGAAACTCTAGAAGAATATATAAAAAGGATTTATATGCCCATTTTCTTCAACATTGGGTGAATTATTTCTATTTTTCAAGAAGAAGTACGGATAAACACAACTTTATATTGATTATCATGATCTTAACAAAATCAAGATAAATAATAGGTATTATGTACCATGTATTGATTATTTATTTAGTCAAGTTAGAGGGTCTCATAAATTCTTGAAAGTGGATATTTGAACTAAATACCATAAATTAAGGATAAATAGAGAAGATATACCAAAGAAAAATTTCAACATGAAATATGGACACTATGAATTCATAGTGATGCCTTTTAGACTTCCAAATTCCCATATAATTTTCATGGATATGATGATTATAGTCTTTAGATATTACCTTGAAAAAATCATCATAGTTTTTATAGATGATATTTTCATATATTCTAAGAGAAAAGAGGAACATGAATAGTATTTGAGGATTGTTCTAAATACCTTATGAAATTAAAAATAGTATGAAGAATTCAAAAAATGTGAATTTTACATAAAAAAGTATCCTTCTAGGGTATTGTAATCACAAGATAGGGTCTTTATATGGGTCCTTAAATGGAAAACATAATTAAATAATGTACCAAAATAACCAATATGATAGGGATTGATATTGTTCTTGGTTTATATGGATACCATTGATAATTTTTGATAAATTTCTCATGATCTAATGGGAATATAAGAAAAGATTCAAGAATATTAATAAGCTATTGATCACAACACTTTTACTTAAACTAACCAACAATGGTGATATGTTTTCATATGAAGTGATGCTTTAAATAAAATATTGGGATGCTTCCTTATGAAAAATAAAAAAAAAGTTAATTGATTAAGCATCATATCAATTGAATATCTAGGAGAAAATTTACCTAAATTAGGATCTAGGGTTGGTGAACATTATCTTTTTAATAAATATTTAGGGAAATTTATTCTACAGTGAAAAGTGTGATATATATATTGATCAAAAGATATTAAATTATATATTCACATAGAAATATTTGAACACATTCCAATGAATATTGTTTGAGTTAATAAAAGACTATAATTCCTCACTACATTATCATTCAAGGAAGGAAAACAAGGTTATATATACTCTAAGTAGAAAGGATTATGCTACCCTATTATTAGTGATGATTGAAAGGGAACCAATATTTATAGATATTAAATGTATGGATATGGAAATCATAAGGGAAGGGATGAAATACAACCATTCCCAAATTAATCTTCAACCATCCATCTATGTGAAGATCAATTTGGCCTAGAAAAATGATATAGATATATAGAAGAAAGTAATAAGTATTTTGAATTTCAACATTAAAAATGGTGGAGTTATAAGATTTTTAAAATGAATATGTGTCCCCTAAAAACCAAAATTGATGGTTTTATTAGATAATTCACATAGATAATCATTGTAATATCCCGAATCGGCTTACCATCAAACTAGTAGTCAGACTGATGGGTCACATTCCCTCAAGAACATCTACCCATATGATAGAGGCTACTGACTAGTAGTAAGGGTCTTAGAAGATTATAGTGTGGGGACTACACCCTCTTATCATAGTTGCAAAATTGTATTATCAGGTAATAAAAAACAAAAAATAGTGGAAGAAAAATTAAGAAAATATAATGTAGTGGAAGACAAACACTATTATAACTGAATAAAAGGTGGACAACACCAGTTTATACTAAGTATTCATGTACATTTGATGAAACTTAAACTAAAAAAGGAAACATACAACATGATTTTCAAAAAAATAAAGTACATTAATCATGTAAAGAAAAGAAATAAAATGTTATAAGGTGGTATCCATGAGCATCCTGATATCCAGCTCATTCCTTTCCTCCTAACTCCAAGGTACAAGCACACAACAACTATCAAGGTCCCAGGTCCTATAAAATATTGTCTACTCGAGTACCAAGGGTACCTGGGCAGGGTGTGAGATAAAATATTAGTAGGTCGGAACCCATGGTATCTAGCCCAATCAAATACATGAATATAATTTAATGAAGTGTACAGGTATATATATTTTAATAAAAAAACTGAATAGACCAATAACCACCCATCTAAGTTCCTAAGGTACTTTTGATGGCTATACCTTCTTTAGATCATAACTCTAATAAGTATGATCATGAACTATATATATATAATAAATATATATATATAAATATATATAGTATAGTTATATATAGAATCCTCCCTTATGAACCAAGTGTGTATAGATTCAAAATGGTCATTTATCTAGGATGCTATCACTGGATGAACCGAACATAGCTTGCAGACATCCCATAATTAGGGGAAGATCTCATAGTCTAACCCCTAGCCCCACATAGAAGCTCTCACGACCTTCCTACTCAAATTCTCTCATAGTCCTCTGTAAATCAATATGGAAGATCACACGATCTTCCTACTCAAGGCTCTCATGGTATTTCAGAAATCAACATGGAATATCACATGGTCTTTCTACTCAAGGCTATCACGGTCCTTTAGAAATCAACATGGAATCTCACATGTTTTTCCCTCCCAAGTGCTTCCATGGTCCTTTATCTCCTTATACCATATATAATAATCATTTAAAAAATATATTTCACTATGAATTAACCTCTCATGCATCTCATTAGCTCATTTCACTTATATAGAATTATGAATGTTCACATTTATACTTAAGGAAAAACATCTTTATAATTTTAATTAAAACATTATTATAGGTTTATTAAATTTTCAATAAAATTAATGAGAAAAAAACCTCTCATGAAATTCATTTATTAGACCCTTATATGGGTGTCATCACATTCATAAAACCATCATTTACATTTACAATATAGTGCATAAGGAAAAGCCTATTATACATTTCAATTCAAGGAATCCATTTCATTTAAACCATTTAATATATACCAACTTATTCCATTTTCTTAACCATGGAAAATTTATATATAAGGAAAATGTGTCAAGGGTAAGTGTCATGGAAAAAATTCACATGACCACTTGGGAAATTCCACTTAAATGAGGACCAAAAAACTAGGAGTTGCATTGGTATGATAAACATTTATAAAGTAAAGTATTAATCCATTTAATGTTATCAAGGGGGCTAAAAATAACTTACCACACATTATGCACTAAAAATAAGGTATAAGAAAAACTAAAACTATAACAAGCATGATATTAATTGCTATCATTATATTTTGGTTTAAAAGAAAGTGCACCTATGTTGGGGCAGGGGGTTTATTATAAAATCATGGAATTTCTCTTCAAACAATTCCTTTATCATATTTAAAATTTCAATCATGAAACATACTCAATTCACATTCAAGAGGAATGTAATCTAAATACCATACTTCACCAATTAAAATCTAAGGAAGGTGAGATAACTAAGTAATTAATGAATTATTTAAATTAAATGTTAAGGAAAGGGATCCTACTTCAAAGAGTAACCAAGCCGAACACTTAATACTTTATGACTTAAGCATCGACCACTCAAATCTTCTGCTACCCCCTTCATGAATATGAACCTTCACATATATATAAGGAAACCTATCATCTATTCACATATTATCATGGCCATGAATATGTGAAAGAGTATCCTTACATATATTCTTATATGCATACACCCATATCCACCCACACACGTATGCATTTTCATATCATACGTAATCACACATATCCCCATATATATATATATATTCACTGATATGGATGAATATACATATAACGGAGAACTTACATATAAATATTCCTACCGATGCATACATGGTGAGTCACCTTTGACTCCAGAGACTCGAAACCACATGGCACAGTCAAACACAATACATATAAAATACTAGGAACTCTAAAACACCCAATGTAAAAAAAAACAAGCGAAACAAAGTAGTGAGTGTAAACCCTAACATTGGACAATAGGGACAACCCAAAATGAAAAAAACCACTTCTTTTATAGAGGAAGTTTCTTTAATACACACAAGGTTGTCTTGAGATACCTTTTACACAACCTAACATCCAAAGAAACAACCACAATTGGATTAAACCTAACCTAGGGTTGGACTGAGATGAAATCAAAAAATGGAGAGAATAGAAATCATCCCAAAACAAGATAGAATATAGAGATGAGACCTTAACTTGGATATTCAAGCAAGAAACATTAATAATCTCGGTGGATTCGTTGAGAGGATAGGAGGTAATAGGAGGGAGACTACATGCACCATTGGAGAAAGGGAGGGGGTGCGTCGCGATGTGTAAGGGGAGAGGTGAGGTAGATTAGGTATTTATTTATTTTTAATTTAATTTAGTTTAATTATATCCAATTATTTAAAATGGGGTGTCACATATGATTTGGGATGAATAGTTTGGTAAACTATGCACCAATCGGTCACCCTTTACTGGGCACATGGGTCACCCCACAAGGTTTTTCCCACATGGTTATCCTAACTGTGCAAAAACCATGCAGTGATTTGTGTCAAGGTACTTCCAAAAGACACTAACCATGTAGGCCAGGATTATGGTTTGGTAAACCATGTGCATCCCCTGTGAAATCCTATGTCCACCTATACAAATTCATATAGTTCCCTATTGTGGTCCATACGGTTTCAGACAAACTATGCACCCTCTTTAGGTCCTTCAAAATTTTATTTTCCCAGTTTGGTGCTCCCAAAACTCCGTGAGACACCCGGGAAACTTATTGGGCCTTCACCCAAGTACAAAAAAATAATTCCTTGGAGTGATTTACCTCATATAATTTAGTTATAAATATCAATTTTAAAAATAGACTGTTCAGTAAACACAAAATAATAAAATCCCATGTAATTTTCAACTAGTTCAAAACACAGGACATTTCAAACTTTCCACCTTATAACTTCTCATACCCAAGAAGAATTTGAGAATAATGTAAACATAACTCAGCCTACATAGGCTATTAAGCATTGTTCAAATGGTCGTGTGTCATTTCCAAACTCTCAACACACCTTTAAGCATTTTTTAAGTATATGACCCTTAAGAAATTAATGATCGATCCCACACTCACTTTCCAACTGAAACATAAAAATGGTGTATAACTAAGCCCATTTAGTTTATGTCATGATCCCATTGTTGTCTCGTTAAGCATCCATAAAAAGGTACTTCCCTCTATAGTATTTAACATTGTAGAGGGCCAATTCTAAGACATGAAATCTCCCCAATTAAATTTTCCTTATGAATCACGCCTCCAAGAGTTATAATGATGCTTCTCATGTGATTTTGAAACAGTAAAATGGTTGATTCCCCATTGAACATAAAGCCTAAGTCGAGTTGTCTTTTCATGAAAATCCTCGACCAATACACACAACACTGGCCTCCACCTGGTGACATGTCTGAAAACGGTCCTTCACCGACCGTAAATATTAAACAAGAATAACTAAGAGTCATGTCACATCTATATAACTTACCATTATTAAGATGATTGGATTAGATAGATGACTTATTACATCAGAACTAATACTCCTTCTTCCAAGTCATCTCACATTCACCATGAGCATGTCCACCGAGTTCCATACCCGACTTTCGATGGAGTTCCTCATTCAAAGAACCACCGAGACCAAAAAATTATTTTTGGAAACCTTAGATTTAATAAAATAGGAGTTAAAAGAACTATCATAAGGTATTCTATAGTCCTTGTTTATAAGTTATATGTTGAAACAAACCACAATGTCCACATCCAATCTTTGACTGATCCCGGAGTGGCATCTGTATGATTGTTGAGTCAAGAGAAATAGTCGGTGTACAATAGTCTATCCAAGTCATTCCTACATGGGAACCCATGGATCAATTAAGAATAATCACACCTAGATAATAACCACACCTCCACCATGAAAAATAGAAAAAACCACCCAAACAAGCCCAACATATTTTAAAGATTTAGTGCAGCGTAAGACCGACACACTTTTAGTGCATCAAAGATGAAGTCATGATAGGGGACATTCTCATCGCTAAGGGGAATACACTAAGAGGATAACAAGAGGCTATCAAGGAGATCAGTTGAACCACTACCAATTGACTTCACTTAAAAGAAGATCAGCTTCACCTACGGACTCCCATCATTAACCAAACCACGATGCCTTTATCAACTGAGGCATCTCATGTTTGTTCAAACATTACCCCCAAAGATTAACCATGACCAACAATGTTCCTCAAGGGTTTAATACACCACCAAAATTGTCAATGTCATGCTACGAAGAAAAAACCAACATTTACAAAACCCAGTATTCTATAGGGATTTTACGAAAATTGACCATTTTTAAATGGCCTTTCTCAATTGTGTACCTTATACCTAAAGGGGAACATGACCACTAGAACCGAAATGATTATACCCACCTTAGTATTGTCCTATACATTGAAATAAGAGATAGACCGAATGGTCACAAGTGAACTAGGTCGTATTCACCTCAAATGAACATGTGATTCTCCTCCGAGTCACTCACAAACATCAAAGAAATAGACAAGGAAACAAAAACCGAACTGACTGGAATGTCAAAACACATGAGTCTCAAAAAGTCCGCTCGATAATTGGAATGAAAATGTTTATTTAATGATCTGGTCAGTATACTCAGAGATGACCCAAGGCCGCACTCAATAGCACAAGGCTCAATGATTCCACTGAACTCAGCCGGTTCCTTACCACCTTTAACACTCAATGGTACTGCATATATCAACTCATACCACCCCAAGGTTATATGAGAAAATGACACATCCTAAATACTACCCATAGGATTATAATACCTATTCATTCAAGTATTGTATGGACTACACTCGAGTTTTAGTCCAAATTCATATTTCCCCATATGACTAATAACCTAGTTGATGACATACCCAATCATCAATCAATAATAGAAAGAAAAGGTCATGTAATCTACAAAGTAGCCGACCATGAAAGAGGAATGTCTAAACAGATAAAAACAAGCATTAATCGATGATCACACCCATAACAAGGGTCAAAGAGACCACTACCACTCATTTGAACAAGGTTGTCATTGAAAATCTAAGTGTTCTACAAGGGACAACGACACGCTAATGGCACCAAAAGTTAGAAAACTCATAATATTTAGAAAATATTTAAAGATTTAAGGGTGATACCTACCATGGTATATCCCCTTATGAAAGAATAAGTGTTGAATATACTACCAGGTAACACAAAGCAGAAAGTCACTAGGCTCAAGAGACTATAATTTAATCCATTTTTAAAAAGGAAACAACCTACAAAAAACATACCCGTTTCTGTTCCAAGGCTATTCAAAGAGAAACTTGAAATACCCTTACACAAGGGTTTTAAACAAAGAAAACCACATAGGTTTCCATTTCTAATTCATTTACCTTTATTCACATTTAATCATTAATCATTAAAAGATTTAATCAAAACATGAAGTATCATTTTTCTAAAAAAATCAAGGTACTTAATTTTAACCAATGTATGATAGGTAAAATAGGAAAGTATATCAAACATTATTTTAAATGTTAAAAATTAATTAAAATATTGTCTTTATTAGTAAATTTATTAGAAAATCCAGATAAGTCAACCTACGAAGGTCTCACCAAGCCAACTTAGTTTCTCTAGAAAGCAACCCAATAGTAGTTGCTCAAATATAAATGTTTTAAACACCCAAAAAGGTCATCTCACAAGATACTTACCCCCAAATGACTTAATTGGGTCAAGATGTGCATTTTAGAAATTAACCAATTCATTTTATATTAAAAAACAACCTTTCATTCAAAACCTTCTAAAAATAAAGCATACCATTTGATTTTATATGGGTTTCCATTTCCCGATTCATGAATCACCCATACAATTCATGGATTAAAAATTGGCTCCCATTACTCAAAACCAATCTCATTTAAAATTATAACATGCTAATATACAATTCTCCAATCATATGAATGTTCATATACCAATTTTTAAAGCATCCATATGCTTTATAGTTTGGAATTTGGATCCCATTAATCATAACCAAATTACTTTAACAAATTAATTTAGCATCCTTTATATTTTAACAATAGACTTAAAAAGAATTTCTATATAATTCTCATTTTTTTGAATATATGGGTTAACTTTTACTATTTTTAAGGAACCCACACACCTTAAAACTAAAAACTAGATATCGTTCATTGATAACCACTATCTCTTCAACCCATGCAACCAACCATATATAAACAAAGAAAAACATGCCATTATAAGCAATAAAAATAGGATCATGCAATAACATTGGAGCATGGAATATATTAAAGATAGTGAAAATTAAATATTATCACCTAATAATTGAAAAAATTATAAAATTAAACACTAAATACTGTTATCTATATAGGCATGCTGAAGAAAATGAAATTAAGACATAAGACTCAATGAAAATAGTCAAATCAGCAGGAAACCTAAAATTAAACTACATGGCATGGAATATTTATGACATATAAATTTTATATGTGCCTAATATGATGCATGTTATGCTTTATCCTTACCATAATAGTTAAAGGGAAAAAAATTCTATAAAATTCCATAAATCTATAAGCAACAGAAAATACACCAGTCACTCATGGTGAAACATCAGTCAACTGTAATAGAAAAAAGCATAAACAAAAATATTAGCCCTAGATACATGGTAATTTCCCATAAATGGGGTGATATGTACCAAGAATTACTATTAACCAAGAACTGGAACATTCCTAGTCTTCTATCTACCAACCCAAAATAGTAATACAAAGGAAAAATTAATTCTCTGATACCACTTTGTAACGTCCCGACCAAAATTACCATTAAACTGGTAGCCGAACCGATGGGTCACATGGACCCAAGAATGTATCCTTGTATGCTAGAGTCTACTAACTAGAAGAAAGGGTGTCATAAGGTGGTAGTGGATAGAATGTACCATCTTATCAAAGTTTCAAAGTGGTATTATCCGATAACAAACAACAAAAATCAGTATAAGAAGAATTAAGAAAAGAAAAATAAGCAGAAGATAAAAAGTATTATAACTAAATTAATGGTGGAAAACACTAGTTTATATGAAGTATTAATGTACAATTGATGACACTTAAACTATAATAGGAAACATACAACATGATTTGAAAGTAGTACACTAAAAGGATCAAGTAAATACTACCAAAAAATGGGCTTTTATCAGCACTAAAAAAGGCCTTTATCAGCACTAAAAAAGAACTGATAATAAATCCACTATTAGATAGGGGGTTCCCATTTATTAGTTCTATGAAAATCACTGAAAAAGGTTCACCTTTTTCAACACTATTCTAAGTACCGATAAAGTCCCCATTTGTTAATACTTCAAATAGCTCTGATAAAGTCCCCATTTATCAGTGCTTCAAATAGGGCTAATAGTGGATTCCCTACTCGCGTGTGATTTTTATATAACATAATACCCATACAACCTATCAAAAATAAACAACACCCAAAAAGCAGACCAAAATAACCAAACCAGAAAAAATAACTTGCACAAACCAGCAAAAACCAGCTAAAAAATACCCACTGATAGTATATACAAAAGAACCATATACACGATGAAAATGATGAACAAACGAGTAGTACAACAAAAGGTGTGACAAAAAAATCTATATAAATTTAATCGAAATCATGAATACAAAAATATTAACTCACGGTATATACCAAAAAACACTTCTATTAACATTTTGAACAATTTTTTATAAAATTACATTTACAATTATCCAACAAACAGTTAAAAACAATAATGTTTTCTCTTTTGACTTCGGTGGTCCCCTCCTAAAAATGTCCTTCGATGGTAATAGTCACTAAAAAAATCATCCCAACTCAAGAAAGATGTTCCAAATATATAAGAAAACAAATATTACTTTAGTAATACTATAAATAAATTAATTAAATATTAATGTGAATATTACATTAAAAAATGTCAATTATTAATAAAAATGACACATTAGGAGTTATACTAGTCACATTGTGCATCGTATTGAGGTGGGGTTAGATTAATACAAGTTAAAAATGAAAAAAAAATCATTTTCATAATTATCAAAACAATCCTAATGAATTTTCTCAGTTTTTGGTATATCAGTTGGGTTTTTTTTACTAAAATATCATTTCAAATTGAAATCATGTAATTTGAGTCATACAGGTCACATCGTGCATCAGTTTGATAGGGGACTAGTTCAAACACGTCACAAAGGACATACAAATTTCTATCCTTAATTTTGAAGACAATCAGATTGTGTTTTCTTGGTTTTATGTGAGTGACACATTTTGAGTTAAAAAGTCAATTTTAAACTGATAGTGGAATTTTTTAGTCATACCAGTCACACTGTTTTTCATATTGAGGTGGGGTTGATTACTACACATTGAAACTGACTCATGTATCATTTCCCTAAAGTATCAAAACAACCAAAATGTGTTTTATTGGTTTTCAGTATATTAGTTGTATTTTTAAACATGATTTAATATCAATTTTAAATAATAAGACACATTTGGAGTCATTCCAGTGATACCGTGTATCAAATTAAAGTGCAGTTGATTCCTAAACATCAATAATGACTAATAGCCTATTTTCCAAAAGTATCAAAATAATAATAATTAATTTCCTCAGTTTTCAGTATGTAAGTTGTGTTTTTTTACTAAAATGTAATTTCAAACCGAAAACATGCAATTTGAGTCATACAGGTCACATCGTGTGTCGGTTTGACATGAAAATAATTTATACACATCACAAAGGACTGAAGAATCACTCAAATTAATTTTGAATACAATCATAGTGTGTTTTATTGGTTTTCAGTGAGTGACACGTTTTGAGCTAAAATGTCAATTTTAAACTAATATTGGGCACTTTTAGTCATACCGATCACACCGTTCGTTAGATTGAGGTGCAGTTCCTTAATCCACATCAAAACTGACTCATGGATCATTGTTCTAAAGTATCAAAATAATCATGATGTGTTTTCTTGTTTTTCTGTATGTCATTTGTGTTTTTTTAATTGAATTAATGTTAATTTTAAATAACAATACACATTTAGAGTCATATTGGTGACATCGTGCATCAGATTGAGGTGTGGTTGATTCCTACATGTCAAAAATGACAGATAGATCATTGTACTTATGTATCAAAATAATCAGAATGAATTTCCTAGGTTTTCAGTATTTCAGTTGTGTTTTATTTACTAAAATGTCATTTTCAACCGAAAAAAAGCAATTTGAGTCATACCAGTCGCATCGTGCATCAGTTTGATCCCATTATAGTTGACACAGAATAACATCCTCCTTCTGTAGAATAGATTTAGTCAACCGAGTAAAGAACCAACTGTCATATATTCAGGACCTTCAAATGAGTATATGATAGTTGGTTCTTCACTGGTTTGACTAAAGAGGGAAACTACCAATATTGTAGATTGAATCGATGTTTTTTGGAGAAAAAACCCTTCTCGTTGTTGAAAATGAGAATATTGGAGTAAGATCCTATTTCCATTATATCTCAAGATTTCACAAAAAACTCAAGGGATAGAAAAAATCCTTCTTGATACTCGTTATCTTTTATGGTCTATCAACAACACACATACCCTATAAATGAGGACCACTAATTTATATTAAAAATCAATCAACATGAAATTCATTTAGTGCACAAATAAGGACCACCAACAACCATGATTTTTAGTAGGGTGTTTAGCCTATAAAAATCACAAAATTACCACCAAAAAAAGAGAATGATAAGGAAGACAAGATTATTAAAGTTGAAATTATTTGAGAATTTTACCATCTTCATTCTATATTTTTACATTCTTCCATCATGTATGTTTCCCATTCATTTCTAAGAATATATAAATCATATTGTGAATATGAATCCTTTTAACCACCATGATATAAAAAAAATACATAAATGATTAATAAGTATTTTAAATGATATAACAATTATCTTTGAAAATACCTCTTTAGGGATGCTGGTTTGTTCATGGAATATGATCTTTTCATAAATTTAAAAACATAATTACCATAGTATTTACTGTTTTTTTGTTTCAGGCACTACAAAAACATTGAGAAAAATTATTAATTTTTTTATATGTCTTTGGATAGTGAAATATTATTATATATATGCTATTAATTATACAATCATAGTACTTTTTAGGTTTCTTGTCCTTTTACCCTGTCCTCATTCCATAATGTAGATGATATTCACGCACCACTCTATCATAAAAGAATATTCATTAAAAGATAATATAAATTATATAACTGTATGTTTAGTTCTAAAATGTTGGATGCAGTGTATTAAAAATTGACAAACACTGTCATGTGTGGTCGGTTTCTTGGATATCCATGCATTGAATCTATAAAATAAATCTTTGGAGAATCTTGAATTGACTGTCATGAGCATCCAATGTTCCCTAAGAACACCAAAAAGAATATGTAATGAAAGAAATCAAAATATATTTGATATGATTAAATTTTATAGTTTTACCCCTGCATCATTGGTATTAAGAAGAGTCTATCATCTATAATTTTTCTGTTAAACAATTTGAGCAGTCCTACCACTATTTCACCCTCTTTTATAGAAGTTATGTTTTATGGTTCTGTAGAGGTGATGTGAGGACTAACGAGTGAAAATTTATGTTCATGGAAAAATCCATTCAATTGTTTTTCATATATACACCTGAAAAAATATGAAATGTATTTAGTCATAATTTACATATTATATTAGTTTTTGGAAAATAAAATCATGAAAACATACCTCATGTATACATTTACAATTGAGTTTCCTAACCATTCATAGTCAAGGATTTTAGTTTCAATCTCAATTCCAATTAAGTATATATCTTCCCCTCCATACAAGTTTTCTTCAAAATCAATTATGTGTGTGCCACCATCATTCAACTTCAAATCCACATGATCCTTAAATAACAATAAATGTGGATATATAATGGGGGTTAATGTTTTTATGGTAGATATTTTTTATTATTTACTTGATCATTGAGATGGTTTTGAACAGGTCTTTCGTTTCACCCCCTTTACTTTTTTCCATCTGTAATAAAATGCATCGGTTCAGAACTTTTTTCATTAAAATTTTAAGTATTAGCTTGAAAATTAAATTATAAATGAATACCGCATTGTAAATATGTTTTTTTACAAGATTTGATGGCCATGCGATAAATGTTCGAAGATATTGTTCAACCATATGAATATCTGCATCATCAATTAGAACAGGTATCTCAACACTCTACTCTAGGGCTACAATAATTGAAACTCTAACATGACCTATTAGAAGTGGTCTATTTTGTATCATGTTGTTATGGATATTGAACAATGTATCCCTCGGTACTAGGTGATGGGTGGGTGTTGATAGATATAAATCATAGTCATTTTCACCCTGTAGAATATAAATATAGGAAATGTATTAGTGTCTAGTGTCTATCTGATTCAAATTTCACATAAAAAATTATTAGAAAAATGACTACCTTAGTTAAGAATTGTTTTTCAGGGGAATGGCTCACCTCAAAACTGGTGGAGGTGGGGCAGGATCTTCACGTATGGGTTTTTCTTGAGTTGTTTCTTCTCTCCCACCATAAAATTATATTTCAAATCTATCTGGTATTGTAATTCTTCTTCAAACATAGATAATCTTTCTTTCATCTTTTTCATTTCCTTACTTTGATCCTATTCTTGTTTTTTTTTCTGAAAATATGTTTGGAGTGTCACCCAAAAACCCACACCTCTGACCCAACCATACATTTTTGGATGCGTCAAGACCACTAAAAGTATGTCTCTATCTTGTGTGGGTGTTGTTGATTCTTATTATTATTTCAGATAAAAAATATAGTAAAATAAGTAAACATTGTAATGTAATAGATATTTAAATCAGAAAAATTATTATGTCACACTTACACATGTTTCCCACACTTTTTGTGTGTTTTCATCTAATATTTTTCCATCATTAGTTACACACACCTCTTTCCATAGAACATGGCATATGATGGAAGTGTCTTTGTATTTGGGCTCTTCAAGATGTATATAAAGAAAAGAACATAGTTATTATGTTGTTTTATGTCACATAAAAGTATTATGGTAGATTTAAAATATGTACCAAATTTTTTTCTAGTCATGTGTACCCGATACTTTCTTTACAGTAGAGGTACACTAGTTTTGATTCCCGTTGTTTATTTTCAGCACTCAATTGTGGTTTCATAAATAAAAATCCATCAATAAAAAGGATGAATACATGTACCACCAAACAACGTATTACTGAACATAATGTACCTAAAAATAGTGCTTCACACGAAGACTAGTAAACTCATCCCATGTTGTTTGGGTTGTTAGGTGTGCATAAATAAACGGTGGGTGTTGTTTTATTTTCCCTTCATCTTATTTAATATGATATTTATTAAAGGTGTGTGAAAACCCCTATGAATCCTTCTAGAAACCCTTAAGACACAGTCTTTCTGAGACTTATCTACTATAAATACACTCTGAAAGAGATGATGAAGTGTAAGTCAATGTTTCATTATTTAATTTTTAGTGAATTTAAAAAATGTGATCATAATGTTATTGTAATGTCACCCCACATTGGTGTCTTAATCTCAGCCACAACATGGTTCCATGAGGTTACATCAATCGTCATGTGTTTCTGAGTGATGATTCAAATGTAACTACTGAACATGGCCTTGTTGGGTTTAGCATGTTGGCCTCACTTATTCTATCCAATCTCATATTTGATGTCTTTCTCTTTATCCTTAATGATTTTTGCTAATACCGTCAAACTACGACACTCCTATTTTTTCTATGCCGCTGGTGTTTTTTCACCTTTCATTTCCTCGGATCCACCATAATCAATATGTTCCTCCAAATCTGGAGGGATAGCATAGGCATGTGTAGATGGTGGTTGTTCCTCTACACTTAGAGAAACAATAGGTTGAGAAACTTGTTGTTCGTCTGCATTGCAAGCAATAGCAGGTTGAGAAACCAATTGTGCCTGGCGATTGAGAGTATCATCATGTGAAGAAGTCATTATCTACAAAATTTGTTTAACATTTAATTTAGATAACATAAAATTAGCAATGAACATATATTAACATAAAGAAATAGGTTGAGAACCTATTATTTGTATACAATATGAGTAGCAGCAGGTTGAGAAACCTATTGTGCTTGGGTATTGGGAACATCATCACGTGCATAGGTCATTATCTACAAAATTGGTTTAACATTTAATTTAGATAACATAAATGTAGTAGTGAACATATATTAACATAAGGGAACACAATTTATATTATAAAAGAATATAACTTGATTATTAAACTCTCTTTTTTAATGGTTGAAGGGATTTGACCCCTATATCGACTATTAAAATCCTTTCATTATGGTCTCCTCTGACATATATAATGTCGTCTATAGTGGGAACACTATGAAATGATTGTGGCATCCCAATGAAAGCGTCATCCTCTGTTGAATTTTCATCTGAATCTTCAGTGGTTTTGGTCGATAACAGAACAATTTACTAGTTTTGGATTGTGAGATCTGGAACATAAAATACTTGTACTTCCTGTTATGTCATTACAAACGATACATCTTTTCACCCTTCCATAATAAAATCAAATTTCATGAATCCCAACTCATCTATTTTAACAACACTTATGATATCAACCCTTGTGCATTAAAAAATCATCACTCGAAATGTTGTATAATCTAACTCCCATATTTTTTGATGATGCCATAGTATAACATATTCGTGTAAATTGGATTTTTATCCTTAGGACCAGAAACATGCATCACATCAGCCACAAGTGTAACTACACTATTATATCTTATACTATCTTCATCACGTTCGTTAGTATAGAATGTATAACTATTAATTACATAATCATTGTAAGATAACTCGCACACACTTGGTCCTCTAGCTAGCCATCAAATTCGTTCTGAAATAGAGTCTGGATTTTCATCTGAATCCTTAAAAATATGGTCTTGAAACCTTCATATAAACTATTTATTATGTTTATTTGATATCTATTTTTCATCCCTTCATGGATTTTAATGCCTAGAATTTCTTTGTGGGTTTCATTTTATGGTTCAATGTCCAAACTGTTATGCAAAGCATGAAGGTGGGCCTGCTCCCAATCTACTATATTGATTGTGACAACCTCCTTTCTAGAAATTCCTTCACCCGTAAGTTTCCCAATGTGACAAGATTTCGTTAGAACAATGATTTTCACACTGGATGGGTATTTTTTTTTATAGAATTCAATGTCTTACTCAACAATATATCTCTCCATAATACAACCCTTAGGCTAACTTTGAGTTTTGACATACCCTTTCAAAATATTCATATACTGTTAAATGGGGTTCATCTATCTATAGTGCACAAGACCACATAGTTGAATCTCTCTCACTAAGTGAACCATCAAATGAACCATAATATCAAAGAATATTGTAGGTAAAAACATTTATAATTGACATAATATGACGAAAATCTCTTTTTTCCATAGTCGGAAATTTCACTGCGTCTATAACTTTGCTACATATAGATTTTAAGAAGAAATAGATCTTCGTTAATGAATAATGGAAATTCTTGAAAAAATGAAACATAAATCTATAGAAATCATATATTCCTTCAAAACATGGAATTCATGTAATTTAAGACCTTTTAACATTAAATCATGCATTGACACGATGTTATTGATATTCGATGAATACCCCTCTGAAACCTTTACGTCATTCAAGAAGTTGAAAAATTGATATCTCTCTTACCTATAAATTGTGTAAGCAGTAGGAGGAACAAATTTTCAACTTTCACCCTTCACTATTTCCAAATCTTCTCATATTCCCTTGTCAACCATGTCCAGCCCAGCCTTAATTCCATAATTTGTTTTGTCGGGTGCAATTAGCAATGTGAAGATAACACTATCACAAACATTTTTTCTAACATGAATAACATCTAAAAAATTTCTGATGTATAGACTATTCCATTATGGTAATTTAAAAAACTGATTTCTTTTTCCAACTAGTTTTCATATGTTTTTTTGAAAATTATTTACCAAAATAAGTGTCCATATATTTAACTTTCTCAAACAGTTGATCACCTATTAGTGGAGATGGTGTTGTACATTCTTCCGAACTTTTATTGAATGACGTTGTCTAAGATCGTTACTTATGTCATCGATTGAGAAATCTACGATGTCCTAGAAACATAGTTTCCAATGAGTGTTTCAACCTAATTGATTGTGTACCTTGTTCACTGATGGGACACCCAAGAGTTCCTTTAATTCTATATCCTGAGAAATTTCCATAAGCAAGAAAGTAATTTATCATCCCATACAACATGGCTCTCAATGTGAAATATTCATTTTTATAATCATCATATATCGTAACACCTATATCATAGAATAATTTCAAATCCTCGATGAATATAGCCAAATAAACATCAATATCAATACCCAGTAGTTTTAGCCTTGATATAAGCATATATAACATGATGCATTTTTATTTCATGCATAACCAAGGTGGAAAGTTATAATTTTCCAATTTAACCATCCATGTATTGTGAAAATACTTTGAAAACCAAAAGGATTCACTCCATCAATAGATAACGCAAGACGAAGGTTTCTCAGGTGATTTCCAAAGTCAAGATACTCATGATCAATTCTCTTCTACTGAGGAGAGTCTACATAGTACTATAGTTTTCCATATTTATTTCTTCTATTTGTATGCCACTTAAATTTCCATATAGTCTCCTCACTTCCATATAGGCACCTAAACCTTGGAATGATTGGGAAGTAACGTGAAACTTTAGTAGGACCAGATTCATATTTCTTGTATCGAGAAGTACCAAACTTTGGGAATTCTCTAAGTGATATGTGGTCCTTACAAAACATTATACAGTTATATGGGAAAGTGTGTATTCTTTTAGAGATCATACCCATCGAGCGTAGCATTATTTTGACGTCGTAAGTTCAGCTCAGGAGCTTAATATATTCTAAGAGAATGTCATTAAAAAGAGAAATTAATTCTATAAAACTGACATCACTCTATATGTTTCTTACTTTAAAATTATATATCTTCATAATATCTGAAAATACAGTATATGTAGTGCAACCATCATACAATGACATATTTTCACAAATCTTTAACTACTAAAACAATTTTGGGCAATCACAAAGTTTATCTTCAATTGTCCTTATCATTTCATTAATACAATTTTCATCATCATGGACATCTATATTCACATCCTCTATATGGTCTTATTCATTTTCCACACTTGTAATCATATCAAATGATCCATAAAATGCAGTGTAACTCCAGTCACTAGATATATTTTATTTTTCCCTATGTTTATTCCAAAATTTATAACATTGATCTATTTAGTGACAGATCACGTGTTCTTACAACTCCTTTAGACTAACTTGTCTTGAATAACAACAGCATAAACATGAAAAAAGGATTTGAGAAGGATCATATGAATGATCTTTTTCATACTTGATGAACTCTTTCACTCCGTCTCCATACTCTTTTTTCAAATGATTGGAATCCATCCATTATTTATTCATATCTATCATATCCGATTCAGTGATATTAATATTTAACAAAATAAATACACAAGAAGTTGATATAAAAATTAACGAAGGATAAAAAAGTCATAGACTATAAATATCTTTTGAAAACTATTTATAAAATCACAGTAGAAATTTCATTAAAAAACCATCTATTTACACAAATTCCTCTTTAAAATAACAAACCCTTTTTAAAATAAAACAATTAGTTTCAAACATCCTTTCTCAAAAACGTAATTATTATTTTTAATCCACTTTAAAGCAATTTAAAACAAAAAAAGTTTGATGAACACATATAATTTTTTAAGAAACATTTCAAAACACGTGAATCATTTTAAAAGAGAACCCCTTACAAAATTACTAGATGCCATTGTCACTTCCCTCTATCTAGACAATGAAAATAATTAATGGCTACATGCCTTATATGTATCATGAAACCCTCTATCTAGATCTTATAACTAGTTTTCAGTGGCCATCCTATCAACCTTATGGACTGGCCAACCCATCAATGGTGGGTGAACTCCTTTTCTAGTGTTTCAACCCCCAACTGGCTACTCAAAACCATATTCAGATTTAAATTTATGATTAGAGATTAACACCATCACTATCACTCGTGAACATAACAAATTGATAATTTATTCACATGTATTATTATGAGTAGAGATTAATGCAATCACACTCACCCTTTTTGAACCTATAGACTTACTAACCTATTTACATAACATTTATATATCATGATATATTATCTTTTACCCACTAAATTGTTGGAAAATGTAGGTAATACCTATCTCATAATACATAAATTTGTTTTACACTTGAAAATCAAACATTAATTATCTCACAAAGAGCCCATATCAACTATAGAAAATAAATTCATAATGAATAAGGGAACCATGTGATCAAGGAACCATATAATAGTAAAGAAAACTAATATTAATATTTACACTAATAAAACAAGCATAAGGGGGATGTAATCAATATAATAATTTAATCCTCTATATAGAACCACCAATAAAGGAAAACATTTCATGGGATATACCCTAGGTACTAGTGTGTGACGATCCAAAATGGCACTATAACTACCTGGACCAACATCTGATATATGTTTCATCCAAAAATAACATGATACACTCAATTAAAACATACTTAAATCCTTATAATGAAACCTTACCACTAGACTTGTCTTAAACACAACTAGGGGGACCATATAAGTGTTTGTACTAACTAAGGTAGAATTAATCAAGACCTCCCAACTAGATACCCAAGATACCATAAACAAAAAACCATATAAGTGAGAAATAAATCAATATAATTACTAAAAATATGTCTCTCAACTCACCTACAACACCATCACATATAATACCCCCCTTTAAAATTATACATCCATCATATAAATAATCAATAACCCATAACCGGTGAAACAAGTACAAAGGAAATCATTGAGTGTCACTTGAGAAATAAAACATCTTATTTTTAAAGTGAAAAATGTATCTTCACATAAAATCTAACTTAGTATGTAGAGTCTCACTACCTTTCTTTAAAGTCTACTAATTTCAATGATTTAGGAAGCACTTGAAAAAAATCCATTTTACATTACAAAACATTCTCCAAGCACATGGAAAATTCCTTTGAAAAACCAAAAAAGGCAAAAGACCTAAATTTACTATAAAAACACTTAAATGACCCTATGAAACTTTTCAAATATTCTTTTCATGAGAATTAATCTAATTTATAAATTGTACATGAAATTATTATGAAAACCCCCTTATGCCAAGCCTATAATTTAAGAATGAAAGTTATAATTTCACCCAAGAACCCATACATTAATATACATTAATTGAAAATAAATTTATAAAGTATACACATTCCATGAATTATAAAATAAAGGAAGAAAAAATAAACACCTACTTAAAACTGAATGGTAACCAACACAAAACATGTCACTTTCCATTAAAAACACTAAAAAATCCTAAAGCCCTTAATCCTCATAAAAGATGAATTTCAGTTCTTGGGTGAAGGAGAAACCTATGGGAAATAGATAAGAGAAGATGGATGGGGGGATAAAGGAGAAAGAGCGGGAAGAATGATTGAAATGGAAAAATAATTGTTTTCTTAAATAATTAAAAAATTCACAAATCATGAACTTACGATATTTAGTAAATGAAGTTGAAATAATTTTAAGACTTTTACTTTTAAAAATAATTTTTATAATATAAACATAAAAAATACATAATGTTTTCTATAAAAGAATTTGAAAAACTTTGAAGCCATTTATTTTTCAAATGAATATTTAATAATATAGTCATAAAAAATATATAAAAGTAATAAAAAATAGAATTGGACGATAAAAATTTTATTTTTGAATGTATGGAAAAACATTATGAATTTTTTGAAACAACCATGATGAAAACCAACATTTTCATTGAAGATTTTTAAATCAACCAATTCAAAATATTTTATAAAAAAATTAAATTTTACCAAATATAACTAGAGTATAAGATAATTATATATTATTTAGAATTAAAGAGTAATCTAATTCCCTGTATTGAATATCACATTTGAGAGGTCTCACTTTTTGGAAGGATGTTGAAAATAAATCCTTACAGGTCATAAAAAATATAAATAAAAGCTCTTAAAGGAGAATAATCAGGAAACCTAACATAGAATACAATGAATGAAGAATTTATTAATGATATAATATATCATATTTTCATTCTGTTTCCAAACAAGGACCACAAACAACCATGATTTTAAGTGGTATTTTTACCCTATACAATTCACAACATCACTATCAATATCAAACTGTAATAAGTAAACCCAATGAAAAAGAGGAGAAAACTAACTGTGGAGGTGCAGTTCAACATGCAGAGGAGGAACATTCATATTGTAGGAGAGGCATGAAAAAGGAGAGGTGTGGTGGAGGAGAGGAAATGGTGGAGAACTCCAATGAATGAGAGGTGTGGCAGAGGAGAACCACTGGTGGAGGAGAGGTGCGATAGAGGAGAGCCACACGATGAAGCTCGGTTCGCGGCATCAGAGGATTCATTGATAGAGGAGGATTAGGATGAGGAAAGAGAGGAGGGAGGAGAGGAGGGAGGAGAGTAGGGAGGAGAGGAGGGAGGAGAGGAGGCTTCGACGGTATTAGGGATCTACATCTGCGAGAGCGTGAGGGGCGTGAGGAAGGAGGAGAAAGTTATGGTTTATTTATAAGACCTGGTGACACTTTTATCAGTGATAGATAAAAAAGTGATGATAAAAGTATGTTTAATTAGTTCTAAAATTGAAATCCCTAATAAAACATGACTTTATGAGTGATTATTTTGGTGCTGATAAAGACCCATCTTTAGCATCACTAAAAAGCGCTGATAAAAGGATGTTTTATCAGAGCTACAATTGAAAGCGCTGATGAAATATGTCGTTATCGGCACTATTTAATTAGCGCTAATAAAACATACCATTTATTCGTAATTAAAAAATGATAACCAAAATATTTATTACATTTATAATTTTATAAATATATATTATCAATATATTTATTATAATTTAATAATTTAAATTATATATATATATATATATATATATATTTATGTTTCTATTTGTGTATAAATTATAAATATATATATATATAATTTTACAATTTAAATTATAATTAAATATATATAAATATATTAATAAAAATTGATATATTAATTTTAATTTTAATTGCATAAGTATTTAAATATATATATATATATATCATTGTGTGTGTATATGTGTATATATTCATTAAAGACATATATTTATAAATAAATATATTCAAAAGGTATTAATAAATATATATTTGTCATTTTAAATTTTTGTTTGTAATTTTATAATTATTTAAAAATATTTTTATTTAATTTGTTATATATAATTATAATTATATATAATATGTTTAAAAATTATATAATTATATATAACAAAATATTTATATTTTTAAATATAATAAATACATTTATTGTTTTTTTAAACATATTTATCATGATTTTAAGTATTTATGAGAAGATAAAGCTTTATATATATAGGAAATGAATCAATACACCACGTATAGTACTATATTATATATGGCCAACATTAGGGTAAACAATGAACATATTCATGAGAATATGAACGTACACATCAATTGACACATTCATTTGGAAACATAAATGTATTTAAATATATATATATATATATATATTTAATATGTATTTATATATATATATTAAAATTTATTTATATATAAAATTATAAACATATATTATATTAAATATATAATAAAGATATAACTAAAACTAATAAACATAATAAACATAAATAAAACATAATCAAAATAAACATAATAAACATGTGTTTTTATTTAATATATATATATAAACATTATTTTTGAATATAATTAAAAGACATTTATATAAATTAATAATATTTTCTATTAAAAACTTTTATCAGCGCTATTATTAGCGCTGATAAAGTCTTCTTTTTATTAAAATACAAGTTCTTCCCTTGCCTGAATTTGTGGTAGTGAAAGAAAAGAACTAAAATTCCCTAAGGTGATCTCCATGAGCATCCTGAGCTTCAGCTCAGTCCTTTTCTCCTAAATCCTATGTACAAGAAGAAAACAACAAGCAAGGTCCTAAGTCCTACAAACTAAGATCTACTCGGGTACCAAGGGTACCTGAGCATAGTGTGAGATGAAATCCTTGAAGGATGGAACCCACAGTGTCTAGACCAATCCAAGAAGTGCATATAATTTAATATAGTGTGTAGTTATAGAGATTTAAATAATAAAACTGAATAAACCAAAAACCACCCATCCAGGTTCCTAAGGGACACCTGACGACTATACCTTCTTCGACTCTTAACCAGAATAGGTCTGATTAGCAACTATATGTATTGTAAAATTATATATATATATATATTATTTATATATAGAATCCTCCAATATGAACCAAGTGTGCACAGATGCAAAATGGTTATATATCTGGGATGCTTTCACTACCTAAACTAGGATGTAGCTTGTAGAAATCCCATTATAAGGGGAAGCTCTCTCAATCTAACTCCTAGCCCCACATGGAATCTCTCATGGTCTTCCTAATAAAAGTCTATTATCGTCCTTTGGAAATCAACATGGAAGGTCACATGATATTTATACTGAAGCCTCTCGCGGTCCTTTGGAAATCAACAAAAAATCTCACATGATCTTTTTACTCAAGGCACTCATGGTCCTTTGAAAATCAGCATGGAAGCTCACAGAGTCCCCCCTACCAAGGGATCTCACGACCCCTTATCTTTTCATCCCATATGGAATAATCATTTATAAAATATAATTCATGAGGAATTAACCTCTCTTAAATCTCAGTATCCCATTTCACTTATATATAAGTATGTATGATCATAATTATATATAAGAAAAAACATCTTTAGCATTCCAATTAAAACATTATCATAGGCTTGGTTACATTTTCAATTCAATTCATGAGGCAAATAGCTCTCATGCAATTCATTTATCAAACCCATATACGAGTGTCATCACATTCATAAAACCATTATTTACATTCATAATATAGTGCATAAAGAAATTCCTCTTATGCATTTCAATATCCTTGTTAAATTCAATTTCAAGGAATCCATTTTATTTGAACAATTTAATGCATTCCAACTCAATCCATTTGCATAAGAATGGAAAAACCATATACAAGGCACATGTGTCACGGGTATGTGTCATGGATTTAAGGTTATAAAAGGATCCAAAACTAACCTGCCACAAATTATTCAATAATAAGAAGGAATAAGGAAAACTCAAACCAGAACAAGAAAGATATAAATGACTACCACTAATGTTTTTGTTTAGAAGGCAGCACACCTCTGTTAGATGGATTTTATTATAAAATAGTGACATTTCCCTTTAAATAATTCATTTATCATATTTTGACATTTAAATAATGAAATATTATCAATTCAAATTTAAGATAAATTTAATATAAATATTATAATTCATTAATTAAAATATATGGAAGGTGTGATAAGTAAGTAATTAATAAATTCATTAAATTAAAGGGCAAGTAAAGGGATCATACCTCGAAGAGGAACCAAACCGAACACACATCACTTTATGATTTAAGCTATGACCACTTGAAGTTACTGCTACCCCCTTTGAGCATATGTACCTTCGTATATATACAAGGAAACCTATCCCATATACACATATTCTCATGGCCATGAATATGTGCAAGGAGATCCTTACATATATGCTAATGTGCATACACCCATCTCTACTCACATGCGTATGAATTTTCATATCATACGTATGTACACCTAGCCCCATATATATATATATATATTCACTACCATGGATGAATATACATATAACGGGGATCTTATATATAAATATACATACTGATGCATATGCTATGAGTCTCCTTTTACTCTGGATACTTGAAACCATGCGAAAAGGTCCAACGCACTATATATGAAATACTAGGAACTCTAAAACATCTAAAGGACACAAAAAATGGGCAAAACCAAGTAGTGTGTGTAAACCCTTAACTCAGATGGTAGTAGAAACCCAAAATGAACCAAACTTCTTCACCTATGGTGTATGTTTCTAGAATACTCACAAGGGATTCCCAAGATACCTTCCTCACAACCGAAAATTGGAAGAAACAACCAAAATTAGATTAACCCCAACCTAGGGGTTGACTGAGATGAAATCTGGCGATGAAGAGAAGGGAAATTAGCCAAAAATGAGAGAGAAGAGGGATATGATACCTTACCTTGTATATTTGAGGAAGAAACATAAAAAATCTGGGAGGATTCACTGATAGGAGAGGATGTTGTATGAGGGAGGTTGTGCATGAAATAGGAGAAAGGGAGGTTGTGCATCATGATGGGTAAGGAGAGTGGTGAGGTAGATTATGTTTTTATTTTATTTTATATTAATTTAATTTAATTATATCTAATTTTTTAAAATAGGGTTTCAGGCATGGTTTTGGATTCATGGTTTGGAAAATTTTGTTCTAACCATGCACCCTTTACTGGGCACCAGGACCACCCCGCATGGTTTATCCCACATAGTTAGCCTAACCATGCGAAAACCATGCAGTGAATAGTGTTGAGGTACTTCTCAAAGCCACTAACTATGTGGACTAGGTAAATAGTTTAGAAAATCATGTGTAGCTCATGTGAAAATCTTTTTCCACCAACATAAATCCACACAATTTTCATGTTGTTGGATGCATGGTTTCAGACAAACCGTACACCCTCTACAGGTCCTTCAAGATTTGGTTTTCCCAGTCCGGCACTCCCAAAACTTCTCGAGAAACAAAGAAATATTCCCAAGCCTTCACCCAATTCCAAAACCATCACCTTTAAGTTATCCAACTTGTGGAATTTATTTTTGAATCCTTCTTTTAAAAATGGTCCATTCAGTAAACAAAAATGTTCAAAATCCCATTGAATTTTCATTTGATTCAAAACACAAAACTTTATAATCATTATTTATCCATCCCTGAAGAAACAATATATATAAATATATTAAGAAACACTTCTTGTGGGAAAAAAATGAAAAGTTTTATTATGAAGATTTTATCTCGATGATTGTTATGCCAATAAGCTAAGAAGGGTTGAAAGAAGTCTAAGGGGATGCTAAAATAATCACCTATACCAGTATGTAAATGGGGTAACATCACTATAGATCTTATCAATATCCTTAATAATACTCATAAAGGTAATAATTATGTTCTTTTATTGGTGTATTGACTTATAATATTGACATAATTTAATTATATTCAATGTGATTTATCACTATATTAGCTTTCTATGTTATATATAATGGAAGTGGTACAGTTGTATGAAGTACCACTCTCAATTGTGTCATATCGATATATGATATTTACCATAAATCTTGGGATAATTCTTCAGAAATAATTGTATGATGATATTATCTTTAACACTAGTTATAATAGTCAAACTAATGGTCAATCTAAAATAACCATTAAGGAATTAGAAGATATTCTAGAATCCTACTCAATGGATTTCATGGGAGTTGTAATAAATAACTTCCTTTTATTTTGTTCTTGTATAATAATATTTTCCACAATATCCTCCAAATGGAACTGTATAAGGCTTTAAATGGGAAGAGATTCATAATTTTGATAGTGCTGGATTGATTTGGGAAAAAGAATCTATTTAGACATAATATTTTATAAGAAATAACAGAGAAGTTTCAAACCATTCACTGATATATAAAATAAACAAAAAGATAATAGAATATCTATACTAATAATTGTTAATAAGATCTAGAGTTTAAAGTTGGTGAAAAGGTATTCCTTCAAATATCTCCTTGGAAGTGGGTAATGAGATTTTGGAAGAAGTGAAATATGATCCCTAGATAAATTGTTCCATTCAAGATTCTTGATAAGATATGGATTGTAGATTATCAGTTATCACTCCCAAAAAAACTCTCTTAGGTACACGATGTGTTCCATGTATCACTTTTGAGGAAGTAAATAATATATCCATCATCTATAATAAATTAGGATCTGGTGAAATTGAGACATTATCTCTCATGAGGAAAAACTAGTGGAGATATTGGATCATAGAGACAAAGTATTGAAAAACAAGACAACCAATTAAGTTAAAGTTTTATAGTGAAACCACAAGTTTGAGGAAGCTACATGGGAACATAAAGATGTAATGAGGCAGAAACATCCTAATTTTTTCCCATTAGAATGAAATATTTTTACGAAGAAATTCCTTTAATGGGGGTAGAATATAACACCCCATGATTTAACTATGTATTTTTCCTTTAAATAAATACAATGTTGAATATATTATTTCACATGAAACACTGAAATGGACCATGATTCATTTTATCAAGATAAAAATATTATAATGTAAGATAAACATCAATGAATTATGAGAATGAAAATGAAACAATAATTAGAAAAGTAAAAGTGCAGTAAATCAATAAGAAAATAAAAAAACCTTGAATCTAAAAACATTATCTTCATTTTTTTATAAATACATTCACCCCAACTGAAACTATTTATGTATAGAAAAGATTTAAAAAAAATAATAGTCATCTTGAGATAGAAGTAAACGAATTGGATGAACAGTTTTAGTAATGAATATAAGGTTATATATTGGAATATATTTTCATTGGGATCATATAAAATTTGGGATTATACATATAATGACATCATTACTAGATGTTGAATAATTAATAGGATAAATTATTAAAATGTGACCATTATAACATAGCCATTGAGTTAGCATGTATAAATAGAAGCAACCACATTATGAAATATATGTAGAAAAAATAATCAATGAAATCAAGTGGTAGAAGTATTCTTTATGAGGATCATTTATCCAATCTTGTAAATGAGACAGTGTCACTAGGGTTTTCTCTAGACCAAGCCCAAGTTGAACTTCAACAAGTACAAAGTGAATAAAATTGGTTACAAGAGAAGTTCAAGCTTGTGGAAATCACTACGAGATATATTCTAGCTAATTCAACACCCATGAATACTACCCTTTCTTATCTTAACCCTAAGTATTATATAAAGGACTTGATGGGATTTTTAAGTAGAAATTAAGATGATATGAACATATAATTATTAATATAGTAAATTTTATATTTTCATTATTATAAGTATTTTACATATTTTTAATTTCTAAAAAATTTAATTTTAAATAATGGATTTAATTAAATAATAAAGTATTTATTTAATACAAATGAATTGATAAAATTTAATTAATTCTTATTAAATAAGTAATCAATATTATAGAACTAGAAAAAAATCATTTAATTATAATATAATTTTTTTATTTATGTATTAATAAACTAAATTGATCACTATTGAATAATGATGCTAATTAAATATATTGATAATATAAATAAACAAATATGTTAGCATTAAAATAAATATTTTAACCTAGAAAAGGAAAATATTAAATTTTTTATTCTCAAAATATTAATTTTTATAATTTTTTATGAATTATGAATTTTTTGTATTAAAATTAATTTTATAAATTAAATCTAATAAAATGGATTTCATAATTAGAATAAACATGTTCAAATGATGTTATAAATTCAATTTTTTTAGTTACAAAATAAAGTTACCAAAGTAAAAGTTAAGTACCATGCTAAAGGTTAAAATGTTATTTTCAAAGAAATTATTTTTATATGTGTGGTGTCATATTTATAAATTAAATTTATTCAGTTAAAATTTTGAATCTAATATAATGTTTAAATATAAAAACAAATATATTATAACTTATCTAAATTATTAATTGATAGAAAAAAATATTAGGAACACTTAATGTTTAAAAATAAATTTTTCTACAAAACAGTTATTCCCTATATATTATATAGATTAATTTAAAATTTAATTTTATCATATATTGAAATTTAATAATATTAAATGGTGTCAAAATTTGGAATCTTCATATTTAATTTTTTTTATGATGGTTCATCATATATTTTTAGAAAAAAAATAATTACCATTGAAAATAATTAAAAAAGTTAACAATGGGTAAAAAGAGTTAATCTACCATGGATCAAAATTTATTCAATAAAGTTGAAACATAAAAATTATATAAGGCATTTTTAGGTGTGTAATTGATACCCACATCTCTCACTAATTTTTTTTTCTAACCCACTTAACACCCACGTGATTCCATCATTACTCCTCACCCAACTTAAGTTTCTAGGGAAATGTCCCACATTTTCACATATAAAAGGAGGTCTCCTCTACCCATTCCAAACCATTATATTCATTTAAATTAATATTTAATAACTAACCATTATTCCAATCCTATATATTTATTACATGTTTCACTTCCCATAATTATAATAATGTGTTCTAATTTCTATATTTCCAAGAGGCCCTCTAAGAGAATAATGAAGCCCTCAATGTGAGTATTATCGACTACCTAATCATTTATACTCTATTTTCATAATCCAATTATTATCAAATATTATTCAAAACCTTAATAAAATATAAATAATATCATTATACTTCTACTTTAATGATGTTATAATTAAATAAAAACTTTCATAATCATATGTTCTTATTTGGGTTGGTTTAACCACCTACATTAATGATGTTATAGATTTATATCACGTATGACTATGGAAACATAATTTATTGAAATATATTATATTAAATGTTGAATTATATTATTAATATTGTTCTATAAGGGTATCAAAAAAATTAAATATCTATATAAAGTAACTCATTATTATCAAAAAATTACCTGAAACAAGTTCATCATGAATTTAATTTTCATAAACCATACGCTTATCTTACATAAAGTGAAAATGAGACTAAATAATTCATTAAAAAAATTATTTTACTATATTTAATAATTTAGGTATGATGAACTTGGTATCAATAAATGATAACCAACACGTCCATTACAAAAATTGTCTAAAACAAACAAAATCCCTAACATACAATAATGAAAATAAACCATAACTAACAAGGGTATCATAAATTATTATAAATTAAGAGTATAAAAGGTCAAATTCATGAATAATTTTAATAAATAAGTGATTAATATGGTTATATTTATTATATATAATGTTATATAATGTCTTACCTAACAAGAATCCAAGGTAAGTGTTTTTTTACCCAACCCAATTTTGTTGAGTCATAACATTTATTCTTGACCATCATTATGTTATGTTTGGTTTTTTCCATTTATATTTTTTATATTATATTCAATCCTTATTTTTTTAGGAATTTAATTTTTTAAATCAAAATTTTCTTATTTTATTGATTTAATTCTTCATAAAAAGAACATCATTAAGAATAATTATTATCCTTTCTAACATATCTTTTTCCTCCATGTCTATATTATTTCCTCATGAAAATTATTTCCTCTCTTATTTTTAAAGATAAATAGGTATTATCCTATCTAATTTTTATACTTCTACTTATATCTTCTCAAAATGAAGTTTTATAATATTTTCATTGAAGTGATTTTTTCATAAAAATACCTAAAATATTAAGACATTTAATTTCACTTCTATTAATTTATATATCCCAATTAACATTTCTTAAAATGAAATTTATTTCTTTTCAAGGTCCCATTATTAATAAATTTTAATAAATATTTTTATCAAAAATTATTCTTCCCACCTTCTTAAAATGGATTTTTTTGAAAATGACACATAATGGTTTTTATGATAATGCTAAAAATGATTTATAAAATCAAATTTTATGATTTTGATTCAATTTTATTCTATATATTGAAAATATATAACTCTTATAGAGTAATTTTTATGACAAATTTCTATGTTATTTCATGATTTACTTCCTTTGGAAGATTTATCTTTTTATCATCCAATTTAATTATTGATGTCATCTTTTGTGACACATTTGAATCTTTGATGAAACAAATTTTCATTCCATGGGGGTTTCCATGATATGATACATGATTTATTCCATATAGAAGAAATATGTATGGTTTATCATTATGTTATGACTAGGGTGTTATATAACCCTCAAATTCAATGGTTAGAGTTTTATATCTCATGAGATAATTAAATTATTGTTTTGGAATGATTGTGTTTTCTTACAACACGATTCATGGACATGATTGGGTTTATTCTAAAATTAATGCATTAGAGTGATTTAATTTTATTAATAATAATTCATGGATATTATTGGGTTTGTTCACAAATTAATTTATGGTAGTGATTGGTTTTTCTCACTATGTTATAATTTCCTATGCTTATATTTATGCCACATTTGTATGTTACATGAATGCCTTTGTTATAATCCATGGGTTATGATTGTCATCACTTGTTTCTTCACTCTTATTATATAGTACTTGTATGATCATTTTTGGTTATATGTATTTATATCATGTTTTATGGAAATATATTTTGGTTCTATGATACTTTTAATTATATATTTCTCTAATTATCATGTTTTCTCAGAAGCGTATAATGTAACCCATTATGAATCACTGATCAGTTTTCCCATATTGGGCATTTTAAATCAATAATTAATTTTTTTACACTTACTCAAGGAATTATATATAGTAGTATGTATATAAGGAATTATTATGTAGATATTTTTTAGGGAAATATTGAAGAAATAATGTGTAATAATATGTTTATATAGGCTATCTCCAAAGACACTAAACATTTGGATTTTAGGATTTTGTGATTAATTTTGATATGTAATGTTTATATTATGGAAATAATGAAAAATATGTTTAGTTCAGATTGTATAAAATTCACTATCTTCTTTCTCTTGGAAAGGATGTTGTTATTTCGACCACTATTAGTTTTACCCCATTTGAGAACGTTTCTTCCTTGAAACATTCTAATAAAATAAATTGGAAAGTTTGTGATAGAGTAAAGAATTCAATATTGATGTATATATTTTGTGAGGTGTATAAAAAGGTTATGTGAATGAAATAAACTTAAGTGATTAAGAAAATATACAATTCTGGATAATAAGATTTTAATATTTCATAATGGATGATGATGAGACTGTTGATGAATTTTTCATACAAGTAAATGATATTGGTTGCAATGTCAATGGTTTTGGAGACATGTTGAAAGGATTTACCATTATTAATAAGTTATTGAGGAACTTACCTAATTTATTCTAGGAAGAAAAACTCATATTTAGAATATAGAGACTCAAATGAGTTGTCTCTTTATGAGTTTCACACTATTCATTTTACTAATGAAATGAGAATGGATACTGTTTTCAAGAAAAATACGTGGAGGAGAAGGATTAGAAATTTTCATCCACAAAAAAGCATAAAATAAAGAAAGATTAATATTAGTTCCTTGATGATTCCAAATTTTATGAATAAAACGATATAGAATATAAAATAACAATATATCTTATTTAAACAAAATTAGAAAATTTATGGGTAAAAAAGGTAAAATTCCATTGAAATGATTCAGCTCTGGTGGAACTGGACAATTTTTAATTGATTCTAAAAATAATAAAGGTTATTAGTGTGGGGATTATTAGAAAGGATAATTTTTTTTACAAAATGATATGTGGTAATTTTTTAAAAAGAAATCAATAAACTCATTGAGAGAGAAAAGGCTCAAAAAAGAAAAATAAGAAGTATATCAAGAAAAGAAGAGGATAACAACTCCACTAAAAGTTATAAATTAAACAAATAAACAATATAAAGGTTTAATAGCTTTATGGATCATATTTTAAGAGATAAATAAATCTTAATCATTGAAGAAGATTATGAATATAATTACAACATACATATATTAAAATCTTAGAATGAAGATTATTTTGAAAAAATATAAATATTAAGAAATAAATAAGGTTTTTAAAGAAAGAAAATAATTAGATGAATGAAATTGAAGATGAGTTACTCAAGAATGAAATCAACTATATTGAATAACTCAAGATTCCCCAGGAGAGAATTGAAGAACAAGATAAAATGTTTAACACCATTGATGAAAAATTTAGTACACATAAAGAAGAGTTGGATAAGGAACAATCAAGGTGTCTTTTAATTTAAAATACCTTATATAATATTAGATAAGTATATAGCTAATATGAGGTAAAAAGTGATAAATCATTTCACTTCACTGATAATTTTAGACCAAAAAGTTAGCTATAATTTTCTCTTATAAATCCAAATGGTGTTAAATTGGTTCTTACTAATAGTACAGGTTCAAAATATAAATATTTTCATGTTTTTTCTAATAAAAATCATTAAAACTCACTCTTATATCAAGGTAAGTTAAAATAATTTTTCTAAAAAAAATTCCTCATGAAAAAGTAAAAAGGAAACTCAAAATGTGTTGGACATCAACAATAATTTTATAGAGATAATTCATAAAATCATGAAATATATTTATTTAAATTCAATAATCGTTATATGGAACATATGGGCACAAATCCTATGTTTTTTGGTACAAAAATTCTTTTAAATGGTGTTAAATAAGTCATAAATTGAGGTTGAGTTAATCTATGATAATATGAAATAATTTAGAGTAAAGGAAAGTTGTGAGTAGAGACCAACCAAATTTGTACATTAAAAAAATATTTTATTGTTTAGAAAACATATATGCAATATGTGATAAAATTTTAATTTTTATAAATAAATTTTGACTGCTATTATAAGGAAATATTTTTAAGCTATACGATTTGAGAAATTTTGGAGAATATAAGTAAATGAGAAGTCACTTTTGTTGAAGTGGAAAGTAAAGAATGTATGAGAAGTAAGACATGGATAAATGATAGTGTTTTTTCATCCCACATGAAATGGGGAAGGAAAATATTGAAAAATAAAAAAGATCATAATAGAGGTTCAGTTACTTTTTTCAATGAGAACTCCTTTAAATTCATATTAATTGGATTATTTAATATTAGAGCTCAAAAATTAAAATTCAAGGATATTATATTTATAGATAGGATCAAATACAATCTATTGAGCTTTAAAAAAATTAATGATGGGAATGAAGTTATTTTCATAATTAACTATTTTATCATCAAGTTATTAACAAATATAAGAATTATCACTAATGGATAAAGAACCATTGACAACTTATTCCAAATTGACAATTCCAATGACTCTTACTCTTTGAGTTTGAAATATGAGAATAGGATTTAGAATAAAAAATGTATCTCTTGGACAAAGGAGTATAAATAAATTCTCAAATGAATATTAAGCGAGTAAATTACCCCAACTATAAATAGAAAGAGATTTCATGTGTGAAACATGTTAAAGAAGAAAAATAATGCAAATAGTTCACACAATGGTAGAAACTATATCTAATGTGCCACTTAAATTATTGCACTCTAATTTATATGGGCTAACAATACATTAAGACACTATATATAAAATTTATTTCAATACATTCATTTAGGATTTCACTAGGATGGCTAATGTTTTCTTCATGAAACACAAGTTTGAATCTATGGAGTTTTTCAAAAACAATTAAAAGAGATATTGAGAAATAGTTGGAAGTCTTTTTCAAAGATCGGAGAACCAATAATGGAAATTATTTCACTATAAAATATTTTAAATCCTATAATACTAATAATGAGATTTAAAATCAATATAGTGATCCATATACACTTCAATAAAATAGAGTTTTAAAATGGGAAAAATAGAATCTTGGTTGAAATGGGAATAACCATTCTTGATGAATTCAAACGCTCAAAATTATTATGGAGAGAAACTATAAGTAAAGTTATGAACATTAAAAATATATTCTTATTGATAATTGAATCAAATATTTATACCTATAAAATTTTATATAACAACTAATTAACTATGAAGTATTTCAAGGTGCTTGGTAGTCTATTATTAATAAAAAAATCAAATTTGGGAAAGATTGATGAAGAATACGAGGAATGATATTTAATGGGATATTTATCTAACGTAAGAGGCTAAAATTGTTAGAAAAAGACTAAAAAAGTTGGTAAAATATTATGATGTAAATATAATTGAAAATAAATCGAATTTAAGTGAATTAAATGATTCATATTCTGAAAATTTTACTGAACTAACATGTAAATTTTCAGAAAAGTGAGTGAACAAAAAGGTATAAATGAATTAATTCATGTTTATATTAAATGAAATCACGGTAGTGATTATTTAGATGTTTATGGAATTATAAAACTTGAGAATAAAATGATACAAAATATTTTTTAACCTCAAAATATCATTATAAATATGGAGGCACTAGTTCAAACTATAAGAAGACAGAGGTATAAAAACCAAACAACCCTTGTATCAAAAGTTGAGCCACATTAAATTTATGAATATATTGAGAAAAAATATTATATTGATTCTATGAATTATGATATAAATAATATAGAAAATAATTCTACTTGAGATCTTATCCCAAGACCATAATGGAAGAATTTTATTAGAACATAGTGGGTTTTCAGAAACTATCCCTTTGAAAAAGGTTATATTTTATGATTAAAGGATATATTGGTTTTAAAAGGATACTCTTAGGTTAAATGTGTTGAGTATAAATATAATTTTTCACCTATTATAAGTCTTGAGTTGATAAGAATGTTTTTTACTGTTCCAACACAAAAAATATAAAGTATATCAAATGAATATGAAATCTGGTTTCTTAAATCAAGATCTTGAAGTAGAAATATTTATTGAGGAACATTAATTATTTATCATTGAAAATGATGGTATAAAGGTTTTTAGGTTGGATAAAGACTTACATTGGTTGAAATTGCCACCTAGAGCTTGGTATTCCAAGCTGGATAGCTACTCTCATTTTTATTGTATATATTGATGACATGTTTTTTACATAGGATAGATAGTATTCTTATAAGTAATTATCAAATTAGATAGATTCATATTGAGATATATATACTTTTTTAGATGAGATTATTTTTAAGAATTAAATTTTTTATGAAATATAAATAAATTTTATTCTATAAAGAAAAATATACCATGGAATTGGTGAATAAATATTTCTGGTAAGAATCTAAATCAGTGTCTACATGTATAATAGATATTGTGAAACTGATCAAGGATGATGCATGAAAAGGTGTTAATTAGAAGTAATTTGGAAGGATAATTTGAATTTTATTGTATATAACTACTTAATGAGTAAATATTTTTTATACTGTGACCTTGTGTACAGGGTTAAAAATGATCCCAAAGAATCGTACTTGAAAAAAGTTGAGATAATACTCTAGTACATAAATAGAACTTTGAGTCATGTTATTATTTATATAATAGGTGAAGAATTGAATTTTTGTGGGTACAATGATTCAAACTAGTCTTGAATTATTAATGATATAAAATCATCATCATGAAGTAGATTTTTCTTAGGAAGAAGTTGTGTGAGCTACCCTTATAATAAGAAAAATTATATAACTTTGGGAATTATAGAGGCTGAGTGTATGGCTACTACACATGAATTCACATAAATGATTTGTATGAAATATTTTTTATAATACTTGATGGTAAATTTTGATAAGTTTTTTATAATTTCCTATGATAAAAACAATGTTGTTGATTTATCTAAGAAAATAGTGAAGAACTCCATATCTAAACACATTGATATCAAATTTCATTTCATTAAGAAGATAGTTTTAAATTGAGATGATAGGTTTGAATACATTTTCACAATTGATCTAATTAAGGATATTTCCACTAATAATATATATCAAGGGCACATTTTAAGATTTAATGATAAAATTTCATATTCATTATTTCCCTATTACTTGAGGAATTTTAGAAAATCCCCACAATACTTTTTATTTGTTGATTAAATGGGGATAATTATTAATAACTCACAAGTTAGGTTGGAGGAATCCAAATCAAGTTATATTTTAAAATATAGAAAATTTATTGAGTTGATCAAGGGGAAGATATCAAATTCATAATCCATAAATTTCTTATCATCTAGAGAAGGAATTATCTAAAAAAACTTTTTTATCTTATAGTTTGGTTTCTGGGTACTGCTCTTTGAGAGAAGTTAATATTATTTGTGAATTAGTGATTTATTGGAGTTGGAAAAAAATCCAAAGGGTTATATTGAACAACCCATTTAATTATTTAAGTATTGTTATATTTTCCATCAAGAACTTATTATTATCATTATAAATAGTGTATAATGTTTTGGAGTTGATTTGAGGTGGAAGAATATTTCTTGATATGGTTTGAAAATTTTAAAGAGTTATGGAATTATGTGTTGAGAATATAGTTTGAAATGAAAAAATATTGATATCTATAAGAGTAACCTATTAATGCATAATAATTACTATGGTTTTATATATTATATATAACATATCATATATTATACATTATATATTCTAGAGAAATTTATAAAAGTACCTAAATATGTAAGAATAATCCTGAGTTTTCTTTGTGGAATATATGAATAAATTGAAGAATGTATGAGATTAGTCTAGTTGTATGTACGATTAACTAAAATATTCTATTTCATATGTAACATTAAAATTGAGGATACATAAGAGTATCTTATAGATTCAATTAATATATAATATCTCATTATAGGTCGTATATGTTTTAATAGTTTTTCTTAAATGAAATATAACATAAAATGTGATGATTCTATAATGTTCTTTAGTGATTAAATATCAAATTTCAATATGTAAATATGTGTTTCAAGATGATTATTATGGTTCTAATATTTAAGGAATATTTAACTATGATAAGAATATTTACCTAACAATTATATTTCTTAATGGGACAATGATGATATAGAATATATCTATAGTTTTTATGGATTCTTGAATAAATAAAAAATCTAAAATCTATTAGAGATTTAAATAATGATATCACAAAGGCATTATAATATCCTTGAATGATATTGGATGATGTTTGAATAAGGATATATGTTTCCAAATCATATATAATCACAAATTCGTGATTCATAGAGAACATTTGACCAATAGAAAAGGATGGAGTTTTTTTAGGATCACAATATAAAATTTCAAAGGAGTTTCAATTTTGGAATCATGGAAAAGATTCACATTATCTTGATGGTGATTTAAAGAGATGAAGTTTGAGTTAAAAAAATATGAGCGAGATGGTGAGAATTATAGAGAATTATTGATTTAAGAGTAAGATCAATGATTTGATACTACTATTGAAATTTCTAGATGTTGAATTTCTTAAAGAGGCGTAAGCCTGAGTTCATGTTAAAAATTATGAAGGCTTTATGAGAAGATATTTTATTGGTATAGAATAATCTAATGTTTTTAAGGATATTTTTTTTATTTATATTTAAAAAACTATTTTTTAAACTATAGGGATATGGTATAAAGAAAATTTAAGTGTCATAAGTGTTAAGAAGAACTCATGGGTAAAGAATGGTAACTTACCTCTTTTTATCACTTTATTATATTGGTGATAAATTTGTGTGTAATACTCAACACAAAAATATTAAATAAATAGTTGACAATATTGGGGGGAAACCTTTAAAAATATCATGTACCATACATTCCTTTAATTTCTGATGCATACAAATGAGGGTGAGATTTAAAGAATAAGTGGATGATGAATTTAACTAGTCCTAGAAGTTTATTTTACAAGGGGAAGTTATAAAAAGGGTAACACTAATTCAACTCCCCCTAATTATTGTTATACCATTGATCACCTGATAACTTTATGAAAATAAGTAATTATTTAAAAACCAACTTCTAGGATATCACAAATCCTTGACAATAGGAAATTATTATTCACTATCATGAAAACCAACTTATGGTAATTGATGAACACCATCAACCTGTCATATAATTTATTTGGGAATAACACTAATATATTCCATTTGGACACACTCAATTTTATAAATAACTTATGAAATATGTTAAACACTCTAATATTTAACTCAAATAGTTCATCAAGTAGGTTATGTTAAGGGGTCGTGTTAGGTCCACTGGATACTATGAGCCACTCTAAGAAGGGGGTGAATGAGTGTGATACCAACATAGGTAAATTTTATCTTATTCAATCAAATTAGTCATATTAGTTAATTTATATATTGAATCACATGTTATCAAGGTCATTATTATGTGTTTTATTTGTAATTTAATTACCCTATATTAGTTAAAAACACTTATGAGTACCCTAAATCATCCAAAGAATAAGATAAGTAAATAGAGAATATTGATAATTACTTAGTTCATTTGAATGTGTGTATAATTTAAGGCATATGAAAAAATCAATACTACCAAGAAAAAAAATCACTAAGTCACTCTCTGTGATCAGATTTAGTTAGGCCACCCCTCTTCTATTCTTAATAACCTATAATGTTCAATTTCAGCTCAAATTTATACTAAAGTTTACTCCCTTTACACGTAAATCTCATTTAAAATTAAGGGGTCACTCCACATTTAGAATAATGGTAAATTGGCATTTATAGGTGTGAAAATTAAATTATCATACTATAAAGTAGTTTGTATGGCTAACTTTGATAGACCTTAATAGTTTACCTCTACTTTATAGGATCAACCTTCACTTATTATCCATCAGATAGAAACTAAAGATTAATTAGTTCATTGTCCTCATCTTGGATCACTTTAATATAATAGAAATCAACTCTTCTATTCTCTAAAATATTCATAATATCCTCTCTTAAAAAGTATTCAATATGATCATCACAATTATTATTTTTAACTATATATATATTAAATATAATATTTCATTGATATTTTCCCACTTCATATTATCTTAGTAATTCTATCTAAAACCATTATTTCCATCCATCTATCCAAAGGACATTTCTAGAATATATTCTTTATCCTAGTACCACTCCATATATAAATTCATGAAATTATTTTTCTATAATCACTCTGACCAACTTCACATGGTATATATAATCAAATCATGATCATAAATATTTTGTTTAAGGCTCCATGATCACCTTTTCTATACTCATTGATCTCTATATATCCCATATAAATTAATGAAATTCCACATTCCTAATATTCAATTGATCATTCCATATCTATTACCGAATATAATATAGGTATCAGATTCGTCCTGATCTCCTAATAACTAAGTTACAAATGTGCAGAATCAGGGATATCATATTTTACAATATCCATTTATCATAGTGTGGTGATATATGCCTGAACATACATATTTCATAGCCTATAATTTTTTTCCATTATAGATTCTGATGTGTCATGTGATATATAAAATTGGATGAATGTATCTGGGAACCTATTTCCACATGGATTATTCAGTTAAGGATTAATATGATTTATCCATTTATGAATTTACATACTAAACTCATTCATTGAAGTTTCCATTGGATGGAAGCTTTAATGATAAGTAATGTACAAATTACATGAGATGGAAATCAATGATTGAATCACTATTGATTAAATGAAGTGTGGTTATAAAAGGGGATGTAATCCCTCCTATTGTGTACCCTTTTTTAATTCCATAAGCTGAATATTTCTTCATTTTTTATTTTTTATTTATCTTTACTAAAGGTGTTGCAACTATTTAATGAATATGAGTCATATTATTATGAATTGGGATCCACTAGCAAGTGTAACCCCTTAGAGATAGGAGGCATTAACTGTTGCTACCAAGTTCTCCATAAAGCACATATCAAATAGTAAAAGATTGATTATATAGTTGTGCAAGCATACTTTTTTCCTTCATTTTATTGAAAATTAAATTAGTTGAATATAAATTATACATATCATTGGTTGTATCCAATGAATTTGATCATTAGATGATATCCCTGAACACATTAGTTGAATCATAGGAAGGTATTTAACATATCAATGTGTAATTTTATTAGTTATTTAGAACTCGTTAACATAAAGCATTTAGAGATATATCATAAAATATGATACAAATAAATTATTAATATTTTTTATTCTCAATATATGAACATGCTATATCATAAAGTATGATATATTATAACCTAATAGAATTGACCTATGGTAGATGATATGATATATGATTTATATTTGAATTTCTAGAAAATAGAGTATCATGGAATAATTATGATATCAACTATATTGTAAAATATGATAGGATCTTTACAATATCTTCTATTTTAAGTGGTGATAGTAATCGTAGCATACGATTGAAATTATATAATTCAATATGATTGATACAAATTGACAGTCATCAATAGTAATCAAAGTTTATGATTGATAATTCCATTCATTATTCATAAAATATTATATTGGTAAAAATGTTAAAAATATACTATTTTAATATTCCCTTATGGATAATAAAATGTTTATAAATTATATGTGTCAATACATGTACAATTAGATTTTGTATGCCTAAATTAAATACAAAATATTTTATTTTTATATAATGTTATGGAAAATAAATATATTTTTTATTTATTTGTTTATTCCTTTTAAATATTCATGTTTATAAAATTTTTATGGATTATGAATATTTTTTCTACTTTATTTATGTGATAATTTTCCTCTATGAGATTTTTTAGTCATAAATTAATTCGTATGTTTGATATCATACAATTTAGTCTTCATCTTCCATGAATTAAGTTTTTCATTATAGTTATAAGCATGAATTTATTTGTTGGGAATAGTTTGTACATATTAGGCTCTATAGTTAACATTAATTGGGTTCTACCTTGAGTAATGTATCCTCGAGTAAAGGGAATTTAGGTAAAAATTCAAACTAGCCTATAGGAACAATCCTTGTTTTTTAACATGGGGGTTGGCTATTTTTGTATCCAGGATTACTCATATAGAGATTGTAAATCTCATAAAATTATAAATATTTACATGTAGATTTAATATACCTCATGCATGATATGAATTTCGATATGTATAAATATGTTTATCATATATTTTTGGATGAGTAATACAATATTTTTGATTTTACAAAGAGTTACTCATTAATGTGGTTTTAACACATCCATTTAATGGGTGAATTAAGGATTTGAAAATGAAATCATTGGAAACATGCATACAAAAAGGAATAAAGCATGAGATAATAACGATTACATGAGATGTAATAAATATGGATCTAATATGAAAGTGGTGTATATTAAATTGGTGATACTTTTTAAAGAAAACCGCTTAAAATAATAAGTGTGAGATTCTTTCCAATGTGACACTTATAAAGAAATTAATCATTCAACATGTATGAAACTAAAAACTAGCTACCTATGGATTATCTGGTGTAAGACATAAAAGTTATTAGGTGAACCTTTTCATTAGGTTCCTTATTCTTGGTTCCTTATTTTGATTATAATTATCTGGGAAACCATAACCATTAGGATAACATATGAAAATATTTGAACGAATCCATATGAATGATTAGGCTAAAGAGTTATCTTCTCAGATTTATAAGAATCATATATGATTTTATTGAAAATGGTTGTCGACCAGATATAGTTATGGGTTATTTAAATGATATATGTTGTAATCCATGACCAAGTTTGGATCTTAGCTTACTAAATAGATATAGTGTATGTGGTTATCATTTTAGTGTGTGAACTAACATTAAAAGTGCTTGATGAAAATGTATAAAACCTAATATTCACCGATATATATATATATATCAATATTATATATTATGGATTACTTCATGATAACAATTTTGTGACCCATTATAGATATGGCTTATAAAATAGATTTAGACTAGCATCTAAGGTTGAGAAGTGTTCTCAAAGAAATCCATTCTGAGCACCTAAATGTGAATGTTATTAGAGTTACTACATTTCTTCTTTGTACTTATTGTAACGACCCAAACTTTGGAATATTATTTGTTTCCTAAATTTTTGTGTTATTTTATTTTGTACTAAAAAAAAATATATCTTTTTAATCAATGAAGTTAGTATAATTAAAATGAGACCGTTCAGTTTTGACTGTTATATGACCGTTGTTCAAAATGACCATAGGAAACTATACTCTTAACGTTATTATTATTGTTTATAAATAAAAATAATCATGTTTAAATAATAAATAAAGAAGATTTAATGGCATCATCCAGTAGACTTGGGTCGTATGAAGCCCATCTGTCGGAGCTAGGGAAGGAGGTTGCATCACTAGGCTTTTCTCTGGACCAAGCCCAAGCAGAACTTTAACATGTTAAGCTTTAACAAAATCACTTAGGGGAGAAGTTCAAGCTGATAGAAATCACCACTTGGTAAATTTTTTCCGAGCTGCCCCAAGATTCTATCACCATAGCACACTATAATCTTAGGTCTTATATTGGTGTTATAAGAGGTTATGTAACTATGCCTTAGTTACTTTGTGTAATCCTTTTATATAAATAAATTTTTTATTTATTATTATGGTAATATTTGTGAATTTCAAATTTCTAGATAAATATAGGATTAATTTAAAGAAGTTCCATATTATTGATTAATATTGGAAAAAAGTATTTTTTTTATACTTTAAATAATTAATTATGTGAAATTATTTTCAAAAAATGGCCTTCTAATGTTTTTATTAGTAAGAAATTTATATTCTAATAATATCAACTTAATTTTTGGTGAATAGTAAATTATGAAATATAATATTACCCTTATGAATAGTAATGTGACCAAGAGAATAGTAACCTCACTTAAGAAAGTATAAATATAATTTATTCATCTTGATTGGTGATGTGTTATAATAGCATTACTAAATAATTGCTTCAGAAATTATTAGTTAAGTATTAGTATTTTTTTCAATTAAATATTTATTTTACCTTAAAATTAAATATCTCATAAATATAGAATTATTTTTCAAAAAATGGAGTTCATTTTTGAATTCAGAACATCGAAATTAGGTTAGGTAGAATTTATGAAATTTTTATAAAATGTTTTGTTTTTCAGTGAATACTAAAAATACAGTTTGGAGTTTTATTGTGTTTAATGACATCATTAATGATTTAATAATTTTGGTAAACTTTTTTATATTAAGATATGATATGATGTGTACCAAGTGGGAAATACCATGGGAAAATAAAATGTGAAGCCCCTAGTTTTGCAAATACCACTAATGAAGTGTCCCTTGGAAATTAAAAAAATATTCCATCACTTTTTCTATAAATACCAACCCATTACGTCATTCCTTTTATTCCAAATTCATCCTAAACTAATATTTAGGCTTTTACCTCCCATGGAGTCCTCCCAAGGTTCCCTTAAACCCCCCAAGGTCCCAACTTTTGAGTTTTTGAAGTTACTCTTGAAGGTAAGGGAACCTTTCACCCTCTTAGTCGTGACATCCTTTATGTTATGTCTTCTAGTTTCATTTATATTATGTGAGGGTATGTTCTTATGTATCTTTATTTCTATAAATTTTATTTCCAGATGATTATAGACCCTTTACTCTCCCATAAACTAATTTTCTAAATTTTTATTTGACGACGTTAGACTTCCAAATTTTCGTAAAAGAAATCACACCTTCTCTTTTCTTTCAAGTTTCCTTTTCATGTGGTATGTCATTCAAAAATATATACCATGACCTTATTTATATTTTAATCTGTCCCTATACTATATTATGAGTTATATATGAGTGGTTAGACCTAGAACCCTCTCTTTTTAATTTTTTCTAAAACCATGTTATATAGTCGTTATGCTACAGAATTTTCATTTCAAAATCTCTCTGTTTTTATCAAGAAATTCTCTTATTTTATTGAATACCCAAAATTATTTAATTTTTAGGTGTATTAATCAAGACATAAAAATGATATATTTTATTCTTTAATTTACATACATAAGACCCTTATTCTCCTTCCATGGGTTATAAATGACATATTGATATTTTTTAAGCACTTTTTAAAATAAAGACATATTAAGGGTGATCTCTAATAGAACTCCAATTCATTGGGTATAGAATTTAATCTCTAGAGATGACAAGTTTCACGATACCTTGGTAAATAACCTTGGTAATTTTTATCAAACCTTGGGGATGGACCTTGGTGATATGTTCCTGGATATCTAAATTAAATGTTCTAGCCACATTTTCATGTTATGTTTCATGTTATTATTTTTATGATATTCCTCATTATCTACATGTTCTTATTGATACCATTTTGGTTCACATGTAATCTGTTTCACTTTCTTTCCTTACCGGGCCTTTTGCTCAACCTTTACTTTGATGTATGTCTCAAGGTTATGAGGTGAAGTAATTTTAAATAGGATCAACTTTTCAAGATGTTTTTCAAGGGTATTTAAAATAATGTTTTATGTTTTCATGTTTTATGTTCCTGATTTCCAAGACACTAGACTTTAAAGACCCTATATTTGTAAAATGTAATGAAAAGATATGTAATAAAAAGGAAGGATACCACAGTTGGTATCAATGGATAGTTTAGTTATTTATAAAAATTTGGCTATAAAATTTTTAGGAAGAACCTTATAGAAAAGTTTAAATATAGGAAAACATCCTTGTATTTTGGTGAAATATTAAGTAAGTGGTTTCTGAACAAATTAATCACTATCTGGATACGAACAATTGGATGTGGCTCTGGCATAGATGCACCCAGGAGTGAAAAATCTGAAAAGGATTTTCAGACTTGATCAAGAGTATCCTGATATATGACAAAAGACCTTTCTGCACTCCTAGTTTGACACTTATAGGGGATATGTTTGGTTAATAATAAGATCTTTATGAATCATTATGAAATATTAATATATAAATATAATTTTTGGTTCAAGAATAATATGTTTAAACATAAAATTTTAAGACATAAAAATTCTTTATAGTTAAAAGATTTGTAAATGAAATAAGTTTCTCACTAAGGTTTTATTATTTTAGAAAATTGTGGGCAATAGGAGGAACCATGAAAATGGTGACCACAATGGACCATGCAATGAAGACCCTCCGATGAAAGCTATAATGGAAACTTTCCTAAGAATGATGAACCAGTTGACTCAAGTTATGGGAAATAACATGAATCAAGATGAGAGTCCAATCTCACCGCTAAGGTAACAACATTATGTTGATTTTTTTTATGCATCAATGACCACCATCCTTTAGTGTATTTACCAACCCGTTGATTTATGAATAGTGGATCAGCTATATTGAGAAGATATTTTCTATGCTATGCTATTCAGAAGAAGAGAAGGTCACCCTGGATATTTACTGCTTATAGGAAGAAGCTGATCACTGGTGAGAGCTGATTAAAAAAACAAGGCCTAGAGTAGAGTTTGAAGCTTTAGAGTGGGAATATTTTGGTGGTATCTTCTTCAATAATTATTTCTCTCGATCGATGATAAAAAAATGAAGAAGGAATTTCCTGAGCAGAAGTATAAGGAGAATGAATATATGGGAAGCTATGAGATGAAATTCACAAGAATTTCGTGTTACACCTATATATTTTTCATGGATCCAAATGGGAAGGTTGATATATTTTGGGGTGGACTAAGACCTCATCTTCTGAAGAATCTATCCAACCGATACTATGATAGCTATGAGGAGATCCTACGGAGTGCAATGAAAGTTGAACTGGAGTTTGGGAAGATGTAGTGGTCTCATAAATCCAATGAAAAGAAGAGACAAATGGATCCCAGATTACAGAGGAACATTGAATAGGGAAGATGAGGCATGCAAGTGTAACATCCCATGTGTAATAAATTTGGAAAGAAGAATTCTAGGAACTACATGATTGGGAGTGGGAATTGCTAAAAGTCTGGATGATATGTCCATATTTCATGGAATTTTATTAGTGAGGTGAAGCCTTAAATTCCCAAAACTAATGATAAGGGGAAGATGGTGAAGGCCCTACCTGATGTCCAATTCTATAATTGTGGAAAACTTGGTCACTTTTCCAATCACTGTCCAAATGTGAGGGTAGTGGAGGGGAACCACCATTAGCCTCAACAAAGGCCAAGAAATAAAGTTCATGCTTTTGCTATCACGATAGCTGATGTTGAAGCTCCAAATGATGTGGTGGAAGGAACTCTTTTTTTTCTATTAAATATATAAAATACTTTGCTTGATTCTAGTTCTATTCATTCCTTTATTTCCTCCATGTTTGCAAAGAATTGAGAATCAACCCCTGAATTTATAAAAGTTGAGTTATTAGTCAAGTCTTTTAGTGAGATTATCCAAGATTCATCAGTGTTTAGAAACTCTATTATTTACTATAGGAGTGAAATATTACTTCAAATCTAGTAGTCATTACCTATACTAGGGTTGGAATCTCTCTCAAAGTATAATGCTAAGATCAAATTTAGAATCAAGGAAATCTCAGTAGTCTTGAATGGGAAACCTACAGTTATCTTACAAGGAGAGATATCTGAACATGATATTTGTCTACAAGAACCTCCTATATCTTTCTTTATAGAGTTGATTAGTTAAGAAGAAGAAGGAAATGATAGAATACAGATAGAAAATGTTTCCATAATCTAAGAATATATCGATTTATTTCCTGTGGAGTTACCCGGACCTCCCCCAGAAAGAGAGGTAGAGTTCTCCATTTAACTCATACCCGGATCTCATCCGATATCAAAACCCCATATAAGATATAAAATATGGATCTGACAAAATTAAAGAAACAACTCAAAGATATTTTGGAGAAGGGTTTTATCTGATCGAGTGTGTCTCTTTGGGGATCTCTAGTTCTATTTGTGAGGAAGATGAATGGATCAATGCGGTTATGCATTGATTATAGAGAACTGAATGGGATCACAATGAAGAATAAATAAACTCTTCCAAGAATTTATGACTTATTTGAAAAAATTATTGGGGGATCAATTCTTCCCTAAGATTGGTCTTCTATTTGGTTATCATCAATTGAGGGTGAAGAGGGAAGATATTCCAAAAAACATCTTTCGATCAAGATATGAGCATTATGAGTTTGTTTTTATTTCATTTTTCTTAACTACTGCTCCTACTATTTTTATAGATTTCACAAATAGAGTCTTTAAGGACTACCTTGATAACTTTGTGGTAGTTTTTATTGATGATATTATGATGTATTCCAAAAGTCATGACAATCATGAGGATCATCTAAGGGTTATTTTTCAAACTCTATAGAAGGAGATGGTTTTTGGAAAGTTCAGAAAATGTGAATTATGGTTACAACAAGTTTCTTTCTTGGGGCACATTGTAACCAACGAAGGAATCACAATTGACCCTGCAAAGAAAAAGGTTATAGAGGAGTGCCCTCAACCTACAATAATAACTGAGATTCATATTTTCCTTGGATTATCAGGATATTATAAGAGGTTTGTTAAAAAAATTCACAACTTTCAAATCCATTTACAAAGTTATCTCAAAAAGGGTTCAAGTTCATCTGAACAAAGGAGTGTGAGGAAATTTTCAAGAGCTGAAAAAGATATTGGGTACCTCAACCACATTAAATTTGTCCTTAAGTGGATAAGGATTCATTTTTTTGTGTAATGAATATCTAAAAGGGATTGGGTGTGTCCTCATGAGAAATGATAAGGTGATTGCTTGTGCATCTCGACAGTTGAAGACTCATGAGAAGAACTATCTTACACATGATCTTGAGATGGATATGGTTTTTTTCTCTAAAGATATGGAGGTAGTATATTTATAGAGAGAAATATGATATATACACATACCATAAAATTTTGAAGTATAATTTTACAAAAAAGGAATTGAACATGAGGGAGAAGATATGGTTGGAAATTATTAGTGACTATGATTGTTCAAGTAATTATCATCCCAGAAGAGAAAATAAAGTTGCTGATGAATTAAGAAGGAAAGACCCAGTTGTTTTTTCCGTGATGATGATTCAATGAGATTGCTTGATCCAAGACCTAGTGAAAATGGACATGGAATTATATGGTAAGGGACATCATGTTAAGCATGAATGACCTCTCTTATGAGGATTAGTCGGTGGAGATCTTGGATCATAGAGACAAGGTTCTACGCAACAAGACTACCCACCTAGTTAAGGTGCTGCGGAGGAACCCAAAATGTGAAGAAGCCACATAGGAACCAGAGGAGTCTATGAGGCATAAGTACCCACACATTTTCTCTTAAGAGGGTATGAGTTGAAATTTTGGGGATGAAATTTCATAAGGGGGAAGAATGTAATGACCAGAACTTTTGAATAATATTTGTTTCCAAAAGTTTTGTGTTATTTTATTTTATACTCAATGAAACTATATCCTTTTAATTGATGAAGTGAGTATAATTAAAATGAGACCATTGAGTTTTGACTATTATATGATTATTGGTCAATATGACCATTAGAAACTATAATCATAACATTATGATTATTGTTTATAAATACAAATGATCATGGATAAATAATACAGAAAGAAGATTTGATGGCCTCATCCAGTAGACTCGGGTCGTACAAAGTCCATCTATCAGAGTTTGGGAAGAAGGTTGCATCATTGGGCTGTGCTATGGACCAAGCCCAAGCCAAACTTCAACATGTTAAGCATCAATGAAATCCGTTATGGGAGAAGTTCAAGATGATAGAAATCACAACTCAAGAAATGTTGTCCGAGCTTCCCGAAGATTTTATCACCATAGCACACCTTACTCTCATGTTCTATGCAGGTGTTATAAGAGGCTATGTAATGAGGCCTTAGTTACATTGTGTAATACTTTTGTATAAATAAATTTTTTATTTCTTATTATGGTAAAATTTGTGAATTTTAAATGTCGAGATAAATATATATTGAATTTAAAGAAGTTCCATATTATTTATGAATATCAGAAAAAAAAATTATTTGAATTTTTTTATACTTTAAATAATTAATAATGTGAAAGTATTTTCAAAAACTGGTCTTCTACAGTTGTGATTAGTAAGAAATTTATATTCTACTAAGATCAACTTAATTTTTTGGTGAATAGTAAATTATGAATAGTAATATTACCCTTATGAATAGTAATGTCACCAAAGGAATAGTAACATCACTCAATAAAGTATAAATATAATTTAGGCATCTTGATTGATAATGTGATACAATAGCATTAGTAAACAATTGTTTTATAAATTATTAGTTAAGTATTAGTATTTTTTCAGGTAAATAGTGTTTTTACTTAAAAATTAAATATCTCATAATTAGAGAATTATTTTCATAAAATGTAGTTCATTTTTGAATTCAGAGCATTGATATTAGTTTAGGTTGAATTTATGATATTTTTATAAAATATTTTGTTTCTTGGCGAATAGTAAAAATATAGTTTTGAGTTTCAATGTGATTAATGACAGCATTAATAATGTAATAATGAAATAATAATTATGGTAGACTGGTGTACAATAAGATATGTTATGAGGTGTCCCAAGTGTCCAATACCATGGGAAAATACCATTTCCAAGCCCATGGTTTTGCTGATACCACTAAAGAGGTGTCCCTTAGAAATTAATAAAATATTCCCTCTGCTATAAATACCAACCCATTACATAATTCCATTAATTCAAAATTCATTCTTAACAAATATATAGTCTTTTACTTCCCAATAAATCCTCCCAGGGTTCCCTCAAGCCTCCCAAGGTCCCAACCTTCATGTTTTTGAAGTTACTCTTCAAGGCAAGGGAACCTTTCACCCTCCTCTTTTAGTCATGACATCCTTTATGTCATGCCTTCTAGTTTCTATTTTATTATGTGGGTGTATATTATTATGTATCCGTATTTCTGTCCATTTTATGTCCAAATTATTATATACCCTTTCCTCACTCATCAACTGATTTTATGAATTTTTAAGTGGCGTCGTTAAGTTGTCAATTTTTTGTAAAAGAAGTTGCATCTTCTCTTTTCTTTCAAGTTTCCTTTTCATGTGGTATGTCATTCAAACATTAATACCATGATCTTATTTAAAGTTTATTCTATCCCTATACTGTATTATGAGTTATTTATGAGTGGTTAAACCAAGAAACCTCTCTTTTTAATGTTTTCTAAACCCATGTTATATAGCCGCTATGCTGCAGAATTTTTGTCTCAAAATCTCTCTCTTTTTCTCAATAAATTATCTTATTTTATTAAATATCCAGAAACATTTCATTTATAGTGGTATTAATAAATAAATAAATATTATATATTTTATTTTCTAATTGACATACATAAAACCCTTATTCCCTTTCCATGGCTTATAAATGACATATTGATTATGTTTTTATGAAGTTTTTAAAACGTCATGATTTTGGTATAAAACCAAATTCTTTTATTCTATGTGGGTTATTTATGGAATGTATGGTTGTGATATATGTGGATCACATGAAAATAACAACATATTAAGAGTGCACCCTTATAGAGCTCCAATGCATTAGGTAAATAATTTAATCTCTAGAGATGACAAGTTTCACGATACCTTGGTGAATAACCTTGGTAATTTTTATGACACATTGTGGATGGACCTTGGTGATATGTTCATGGATGTCTAAGCCACATTTTCATGTTATGTTTCAAGTTATTATTATTTTGATATTCATCTTTATATACACGTTCTTATTGATACCTTTGTAGTTCACATGTAAATTGTTTCACTTTCTTTCTTTACCGGGCCTTCTACTCACCATTTCCTTTGATGTATGTCTCTAGGTTATGAGATGTAGTAATTGTACATAGGATGAACTTTTAAAAGAAGATTTTCAAGGTTATTTAAAATAATGTTTTATCTTTTATGTTTTATGTTCCTGATTTCCAAGAAAATTGACTTTAAAGATCATATGTTTGTAAAATTTAATGAAAAGTTATGTAATAAAAAGGTGGTATGTCATACTTATGATATATTTTTACTAGGTTGATTAGTACTATAATTGGAGAAATGTTATATAGTTCCCACTATAAACAAATTTCTTTTGTACCTTGTTTATACTAGAATTTATTTTAATTCACTATTAAGAACAAAATTTGTTATGTATATATATGAGTGAATTGTTTTATAGCGTTGGGAATATGATAAATGATTTATATATTTTAGATATGGATAATCCTATTTATATAAATCAAAATAGAAAGGTCAGGGTTGATTTTAATACTACCTAGCATTGGCATTGTGGACTTGGATATATAAGTGAGAAATAGATCCAAACACTCCCTAGATATAGATTGTAGGAATCATTCAATAATGAATCATTTTATATATTGGAATATTGTTTAATGGGAAATATTACCAAAAAATTAATGGAAAATGTGAAAGGGCTAGTGGACTATTGGATCTCATACGTTGTGATGTATTTGGATTAATGAGTACTCAATTAAGTAGTTTTTTAGGTACAAAATTAATTTTACTGATTATGTAAGTTTGTATAGTTATGTGTTATTAATGAGGCACAAATATGAAAATTTTGAAAAGGTCAAAGAGTTTCTAAATGAAGTACATAATCAAATGGGAAAAATTATTAATACTATATGATATTATCAAGGTGGTGAATACTTGAGAAAACAATTAATTAATCATCTGAGACATTGTTGAATTTTTCTATAACTCACTCCTCATATAACATTATATTGGAATGGTGTTCCTGAGAGGAAAAATTATACCTCATTAAATACGGTACATCTATGATGAGTTAGTGTGAACTTTATATTTTATTATTTTATTATGATTTAGAGACTACTATATTTCTACTAAACCATGTTACATCTAAAGAAATAATAATGACACCATATGAGATTTTTCATGGGAAGTGTATTGATATATATTTTATGAAAATTTGGGGTTGTGAATAATATGAATTACATTTGGATTCTAATAAACTCTATATTAAATCTAAGAAATTATTATTTGTTGGTTGTCCTAAATGGATTGTGGGATATTACTTATATAATCCTAATAAAAAATGTTTTTTAGCTCGATGTAGTGTTTTCCTTGAGAGGGAACACATAATTCAAGGATTATATGGGAGGTAAGTTAAACTTGGAGAAGTTAAATAATAAAAAATAGGAGTTGTTCATATTATAGAGTCTGAGCTAGTTCCACAAGGATATGTGGAAGAAGAACTTCCTCAATTCACTCAAGAAACTCAAAGGGTTGGTAGGATTTGTTAGGAACCCATGAGATATGGATTTATTATGACAAATGATGCTGAATTAATATTTAAATGAGATAAATAAACTTCTTACCAAGATTCCATTGAGATTTATGATTCTAAAAAATGGTTAAAATCCATGAAATCTAAAATGGACTCCATATACACTAACTAAGTTTTGAACTTGGTGGATGTACATTAAGGGGTGATAATAATAGGATGAAAGTAGGTTTTCCATAGGAAAATTGACATGGATAGTATAATGCCTACCTATAAATAATTCATGGTAGAAATGGGTATAAGAAAATTCATGGTAATGACTATGAAAAAAACTTTTCACTTGTAGTGATAATGAGGTCTATTTGGATATTGCTTTCCATAATAGCCCACTTTGACTATGAGATATATCAAATGGATATCAAGAACAAATTACTTAATGAGAATTTAGATATGTACATGTATATGAAATATACCGAATGTTTTTATATCCAAATTATTTATATAAGTTTTTAAAATTGCAGTGTTCCATTTATGTATTGAAATAAGCTATTAATACCTGAGACCCTACTATAGTATATAAACACCATATCCCAAACTATCACACGATGCACAATTTAAAGAGCATTTAATCATTAAATTATTTAAAATATTAATTTTATAATTTATAATTGACCAAAATAACTTCATTTTTTAATCTAATATATCAAAATTATCTTAGTATGAATTTTTGAGTTTTTCATGAAATGGTTTTTTTTTTCAATAAATAAAACTTTCACAAAACATGTAATTTGTATGAATTTAACCTTATATAATAATGATCTAGTAATATATAAAACATTTTAATTAGTAGAATATTAATTTATGTAATAACATTATGTATTTTAAAATATTATTCGAACTTATAAAACCTTTGAAATATATTTAGAACTAATTAAAATGTTAATTTAATATAAAAACTAATTTTGTCTTTTATTTCAATCTAGTATTTTCAAGAGATATTCAGTTTTGGATTAACTTAAAAGACTCATAAACTTTATTTTTTTAATAATTATTCAAATTATTTCATTAAAATCAATATCAAAGATAATTTTATCATATATTTAAATTTAATAATTAAAGAATTATTTTTATAAAAACCATTTTCATGTGATCAGGTTTTCTTATTTTAAAATTAATATTTATAACCATTAAAAATTTTATTTTGTAAAATGATTATAAAATTTCAGATCACTAGTATAAAATTAGTTAAATTGTTAAATCTTAATTATTTCTTTAAAATTAATTAATATTGTTTTAAATTATTTACTAAGGTAAAAGTAAACTAGGGTAAATGTTAAAAGTTAAAACAAAAAACCCCAAAATGATCAAATTTATCTAAAAATGAGTGTTTGAGGTTATTTTTAAACCAATATAACAATAAACACATATTTTTTCCATTTTTTTCCTTCAAAATTTTAATAATAACCTTAAATTAATGTAAGTGTTACTCCCAAACCTACCCTTCTCCTCACTTATAAAAGAGTAACATACCCACCACTTAAAGAATAACATCTCCTTAGAATTTAATCTAAAAAATATACCAATTTTATCCTACAAGAACCATGTGAAACATTAAAAATAGTGTGGTCTCCAATAGTTATTATAAGACACTCATTTCCAAGGATACTTCTAAGGAAAATTCATGTCCCTGAGGTTTGTATTATCAGCTACTTAGATTTACTTGTAAATTATTTTATTTAAAAAAATTATATACAAACTAAAATAACGATATTATAATAATTTATATGTTATAATGTTACAATAATATGGGTATTATTGTTATATATCCATATATCCTATACATTATGAAAAAAAATTGTTGTTTGTGCGTACATACAGACTAACACCACCATGAGTAACGAAATTCATTATTCATCACCACAAATCATTGATGGTTACTAGAAAGGATTTAATTATGAAATATAATTTTTAATGATAAATTTTTTGATATGGTATGAAAAATTGGAGAAATTATTAATGATGTGATAAAAAATGTTAATCGTTAATTCAATAGTTTAAAACAAGCATACTAAGAGGATATTATTTATTTAAATTATGTAATATTTTCATATCTATTACTCATTATTCAACTTAAAATTCAAATATATAAAAATAATAAACAATAAATAATATCAATATACTTTTTTTATAATGATATTACAACCAAACCACCTCATGATCTTTCATTAAATCAGGGTATGCTCATGTTTGGGTCAATTTAACCACCTACTTGAAAAATAATATGAATTTATATCAGTAATGAATATGGGAACATATTTAATGGGATAATATAATATAAATTTTTAAATAATGTATTGTAATTATATATATATATATATATAATATTTATATTTAATTCATTAATTAAGAAAACACCATTCGATCATCAAGAATCACCGAAACAAGCTTGTTATCTATTTCATCTTCAAGGATAATGAATAAAACAATAATGAAAGAAATTCTAAACAAAATAAGTTATTATAAATCATCCCTATAATTAAATTTAAAGTCATATTAATGATTAACTTTGGAAGAATAATGAATATGAAAAATTATATTATGAAACTTGTACAAACGATCAAAACTTTAAACACCCAATGTTGAAAATTAGAAGAATTCATTTAAATAATGACTATTTATGAAGTGTATGAATGAAAATTTATATAAGTAAGGTTTTTTTTCTAATATTACTCTATTTGAGTAATTTTTTTAATTATTAAACCTATTTCCTTTATGTGGTTTATATACTGCCTATGTGAGATTCTATATCATGAAATGAACTTTATTCCTGATATTTGAAGATAAACATGAAGCTATATCTTTTAATATGTTTTAATTGAATGGATACCAAATCCATAAGTGAGTTTTTATCATCTCAATTTTCATTCTTTTGGAATCATGTTATATTCACCACCTATTTTCTTTTGTGTGGTGCATAAATTTCCATGGAATAAATTTTTCTATATTACTTAGGGAATTTTAGGGATTTAAATGTTTATAGTATTATCCATCCATCATGTTCTTTTAATTTGAGAGTTTCCAAAAATATTGTAAAATTAAATATTCTATATGGTAGGAAACAATCCTAAGATTTGGTAAATTAAAAGTGTGTATGTTTTCCAGGAAAATAAATCCTTGTCTGGATACTGGAAAGTGGATGGAGCTATAACACAAATGTATTTAAGGTAAATCACCACAAAAATTGTCGGTTGATCACTGAATCAATCATCAATAAAATTAATTAACAATGGGACTAAGAATGAACTCTTGGATAGAAACTCTCATGTGATATGATTTGGGATGATCACACACTCTTTATGAACCATTATAGAGGAATTTTCCTACCATTTCCTTGGTCTCCTCAAAATGCAAGATATTGATCTCAATTACTATCTTACATGGATAACCAAACACATTGTAAGTACCTTATGAAAAATATTTCTTTTATAAGGGAACTTCATGTTACTTTGACTATACCCCATAGTTTTTATGTTGGTTAAGGGATGTTATCATAGACGTGCACATTATTTTATTTAATGAGGAAGTATCTAATTTCCATATTTTTCATTATACATATAGCTAAGTTTTATTTAGTAAGAGGTTATATAGGGGATGGTATATATGGTATTAATGAATCTTATAGTGAGTTCATTGTACTTAATGAGGTGACAGGTTGGGGGATAAACTTATATATCCCCTTGATTCATTGATAGGTACCATGAGACAAAATATGTTGGGTTTTAGTTTATACCTGTTCCCATAATACAATAGTGTCTTGGAACAAGGACATGAAATCATGTTTTAAAATTTGGAATTATTAATTCCATCAATATCAGATTAATTATTTTTTATATTCATGTTTTCATTTTTTGTCATATATAGAAATCCCTCTGTTTCATTTGACTAAGGCATCATGTTGTTCAATTATTCCAGCCATATCACTTATTCACTATTTAGGTTATGTGATATTTTGTAGTATAATACTCTTTATTAAGAACCTGGGATCACCCTTATTTGTTTTTTTCTTTCCTTAAGAAACCAAGAGGATTAATATGTGTAATTACTAGAGATATAATATAAGGGACAATAATTTTCTTGTAATATGTCCAAATAATATATTCTATTTTAAAATGGAATGTATGTATGTTTGTAGTCTTACAAGACTAATAAACTATTAGATCCTTTGGAAACACTTAAATCTTATGTCAATAATGTAGTAATTATCTATTATATATGGGTTTTAGAGTTTGGGATGATACATTTTTCATCAAATAATATTTAGTATAATCATTGGTGGACAATATTTAGAGGAACTAATGTAGATATCACAAGTACTATGAAAATATATCAATATTTATAGGGAACACTCTAAAAACATTGTAGTAATTATATTTTACAATTCAATATCATGAGCTAATTATGTATATAGAGGTTTTGACTAATTTTAGGAATGAGAAAATATCAACACTGATATTCAATTTAGGGATGTTCCCCTTGAGAAAGTAAATGGAGAAAGAGATGAGGAAAATCAAATCATAACCATATGAGGGAAGTTGATCTAGGTTATGAAAAACAATACCACTCACATAATTAGACTTACCAAGCCACAACATGGTATAAATATGTTGAACGAATTCATACGATAACAAACTATGGAATTAAATGTAGCTACTAATCCATTGATATCCAAATAATGAATCATGTCCCTAGAGAAGATCTTTCACACTTTGGGAATTAGTGAAAAGGAAAAATTCATCATGGTAGTTTATCATCTGAAGGTAGATACTTCACCTCCCGAGTATTTTCTATAACCATCTCTAGTATCCATCCTTAATGAAATTTTGGGAATAGATTAAGAGAAATAATTCTCTATGTATAAGTCATATATCATAATAATATAGGATGAAACCACAATACACAATTTTATTAGTGTTTTTTTAGAAACATTACATGTTTATCCACCCAAATGTGAAGTTTAGTTCTCTATTGAAATCATTTCTGATGCAAGGAATATATATATAACTAACTATATGATGGAATAATAAGTGTTAATAGAGTTTAAGAAACTACTACAAGATTGTTTTGTTAAGGGATCTATGCACCCTCAGTGTTTCACTATAGGGAGCCCCTATTTTATTTGTGAAAAATAAGAGTTGTTCTATGAGACTTTTCATAACTTATTGGGAGATAAATTCCATTAATATAAATAATAATCATACTTTACAACTCATTGATGAATTAGATTATCAACTTCAAGAATATAAATTCTTTTAAAAGATCTATCTTTAGTCTGGTTATCATTAGCTAAGGGAGAAGAAGGATGATATACTAAATATGACATTTCATATTAGTTATTGACATTATGATTTTATGATAATTCATTTTGGATTAACTAATGAACCTTATATATTTATAAATTTTTTTAATAGAGTATTCAAGGATTATCTTGAAAAGTTTTTGGTGGTTTTCATTCATTATATCTTCATATACTCAAAGAGATATAAAGAGCATAAAAGCCATATAAAAAATTATGGAGACCCTCAGAAAAAAGGAATTATATGGGAAATATAGTTAGTGTGGATTTTATTTCAATGATGCTTCCTTTCTTGGATATGTTGTCTCGAAGTATAGAATATATATTGACCTTTGAAAGGAAAAGGTATTTAAATAATGTCCACCAATGAACATAACTGAGATCCAAATTTTACTAGGTTTAGTAAGTTGATTTCAGTAGTTTGTCAGAGATTTTTTTCTTCTTGGAGAACTTGTTAACCATGTTAACACATAAAGGGGTTCAGATCACATGGTCAATGGAATGTGATGAACTTTTTGAATTGATTAAGAGGATACTGATTAATGAAATGTTATTAACTCTACCATTAGGTGAGGAAGAATTTATAATTTTTAGTGATATGTCAAAGAATGGTCTTGGTTGTTTCCTTATATAAAGTGATAAAGCGATTTCTTATGCATCAAGGAAAATTAAAATCCATGAATATAACTATTCAACTCTTTAATTTTATCTACTATCCATAATCAATACAATAGAAATAGGGTTTAGCGGCGGTTTTGTGGCAGCGGTTCACAAAACCGCCGCTAAACGTTTTCCAAAAAAGGTTTCGTGGTGGTTTTTAATAAACCGCCGCTAAACCCATATTTTTTAAAAAAATTCCTGACCCTTACCCCAACCCCCATTTTCCCCAACCCTCCTGACCTCGTGCTCCCTTCATCCCATAAACCCCCCCCCCCAGCAACCCCGCGATGACTCCGGCGAATGCGCAACCTCCGTCTCCGATGACCCCGCGACCAACGCCTACGGCGGAGCCTGCGACTGGTGACCAGTGACCCCGACAACCCATGACCCCCTTCTCCTAGTGACCATTATCACTACGACCGCGACCCCAAAGTGAATTTTCCAACATTTTTCATCTTTTTTTACAAGATTTTGTGCAATATATGTTTATTATTTGATTATAATGTTTGTTACTTTAAGTTTTATCATGTTAATTTGAAGAAAATTGTTAATTTGACACCTAATTCATGTTTAATTGAAATTGTTATTCCATGTGTTAAAGGAATTGGATAAATAAGATGAATCAAGAAATACTTATATATTCTTTGTTTATGGTATTTCAAAACATTTATCCTCTATGATTTATTTGATGAGTAAAGGAATTAAATAAAATTGGAATGATGAATTACATAATACTTTTAAAGAGTTGTCGGTTCATCTTATAAGAACACCCCTACTTACATTGACAAAGTCAAAACTATCATATATCATCTATTGAGATTCATCAGGATTTGGGTTGGGATGTATTATTATATAAGGAGATTATGTCATTTCTTATGGATCATGTCGATAATGACGACCAGATAAAATTTTGCTGATTCAAGACTTTAATATTGATACTGAGGATCATTCCTTGAATACATGTCATCATTATATTTTCTGTGAGAAATTAACAATGTTCAAAAATCATCAGTATATGAAACACATTTTATCATAAATTGATTTTAATCAAAGGTAATGAATATTAATGTATTATATATAGATGTTTGAATTTGAATTGATTTATGTACATTGGGTATAGGTAAATTTTTAATAGATTAATTGATTTTGAATTTATATAATCAATTGGATAAATAAGCTTTAGGCTAATGAAAAATGATATTTCATATAGTTGATATTTATTTGGATTGAGTTTAAAAAGGAAATTCTACTATTTTATATCATGTTTATTTCGCTACTGATTTGAATGATATGTTTTTTGATGCTCAAACCACTAAACCTAAAATGATTGAATAGTTGGCTAAAATTGAATCATGAGGAGAACAATGAGGGAAGGTGGTTATATAAGAAATATTAATTTTAGTTTATATATCAAATATTTGTTCTTATAGATTATTAGGAATAGATTTTTCATAGCTACAATTATTTTAGATGGTTTGTTCATCTAGGATTCTATAAGGTGTATAAAGGGTTTAAAACCGAATATTAGTGGGATGGTGAAATGTGTAATTTTCAAGGGTTTGTATCATGATTCCAACCATGTTAATCTTTCAAGGAAACAAGACAACTCACAGTGGGTACATTCATATCCTTACTATTTCTCAGTTGGACATGGGATCATATAACTATGGATGGTATCATTAGTCTACAAAGAATAAAATGAAAACAAAATTACATATGGGTGACTATGGATTGTCTCCAAATGGTTTCCCACCACATCCCTATTTTTATATATATTACAGTGGTAGATTTTTTACAAATTCAATATTTTAGAAATTAATTTACCCCCATCAATTATGTTTAACCAGGTTCCTAGGATTATATATCAGTTTTGGTATGCATTAATGTAATCTCTATGTGCATAATATTCATAGGAATATATTAATCATCATAAATTGTATGTACAATCGAAATGGTTTATCCAACCATTATAGGAAATGATAAAATATTTTGTGATTTATTTTAGAGGCTCATGTAAAGATATTTTACTACAACATGTGTCTTTATACAATAAATTCTTTTGATACAATGATGAATATGGATATAATAAAACTATTTTATAGATTTACTTCATGTTCAAGTCATTTTTGTGAGAAAAGTTTTGATAAATTTATTATTATAACTATTAGAGTTTTAGAGACAATGACAAATATTCATATTATCAAAATGAGGTTGTTGTTAGCTCAATGTCAACTAAAATCATATATAGATCATCCATGATTACCATCATCATTTGAGGTTCCTAATGACATTATATTAAAGATATCTCCATTATTTGGAAAACAACATTTTGATTACTATTAAATGTTTCTCCCTAATATATTATGAACTTTTAGATAATTGAACTATTAACTATTGTGATTTATAAGTTTTCTTCACCACCACAAATCAATTTTCTACAGAATTTGTTTCATGGATCTCAATTGATGATATTCAATCCTGATATATATAATGCAATTAAAAGGGAAATCATCCAAGAATAAAATATTATACCATACTTTCTACTCAATTTGTCATCAAATTTTACGATGAAACCATACTTTGATGAATAATATAATGGAGGTGTTTTTTTTCAGACACTCGACAATGTTTCTTAGTGTACTTCATGATCACCAATCGTCCAATTTCTTATGGAACCTTTGGTAACATGCTTAAATCAATGTTTTTCTTGTCAAGTTCTAAATGTTGTAATGAATGTATGGAGTTCGGTAAAATCATTGAACCACAGGCTGTATTTAAGGTGTCGGTTCATCTACGGAGTTGAGTGACCTATGAATTAAATAATAAACTATGTCTCAAAGCATTGGAGGAATTAAAAAATAATAAGGTGTTTTGGCATGCTGGTCGGTTTGGTTTTGTCCCTCTTTATGATTGTTATGATGTAATGAGAGTGCTTGAGGGGAGAATCAAACATATGTTTGATGTGAATATGATATAGATAACTTATTAGTGGCTGATATATCACTAATTTTGATAACTAGGACACTCTATAAGTGGGGAGAATCTTTTCATTTTTGTTAAACATGAGTCATTCCCGGTAGAATGAAAAAAACATAATATGTTAATTGAAAAATGGAAAAAAAATTCTAGAATTTCTTTTGAGCTCTCATGTATTAAATATCTTTAGTTATTGCTTGGAAAAATGACTTTGATACAGTTGGTTGTGTGTGAAACCATTTAGAAACATCATTCCTCTTGGAGGACATATGAGGTCAAGACTAAACAATCACATAATGTCTCGGGTATAAAATGCATTATGATCGGTTTCAATCACACGTCAATGGGGGTGTTGTTTAAGGAAAAATAAATGTGTGATCGACTGTGTTATGATATGTTTGTAAACCGATATTCTTACTACTCCTCAATGAGGTGTTGACGCTGTCTCCTATGGACCAGACTTGTTCGGTTGGTCTAAAGTGGTAAATGTGATCAATGAATCAACTTTATTATATTATGTATACTATAAGATCAATGGGTCATCTTTATTATAATATGTTTCTGTAATCTTACACTATCGTATATTTTGTGTAGGCACATTGTGATATACATGGATAAAAGCCGAATCACATTACCGAGGAACACACCTCAGTATGATAAGGGTTTGAATGAGTTTTTAGATTTTACAATTTCTAATTGATTCGTTGAAGGGAGAATAAAATGTCCATGTCCTAAATGTAAATTTAGAACATGGTTGAAGAGAGATGAGGTTTATGAACATTTAATACTGAAGCAATTCCCTGGTCAATATTTGTGTTGGATTTGGCATGGAGAATCAAACATTACAGAAAGATTTATCACTGATGTTAATCCAAATAATGAGGTCCCAAGTTCATCGACAATGGAAAATGAAATGAAAAACCTAAAAAATGATGCATTCGGCAATGCATGACACCACTATCAGCATCAAAACATATCAGAACAACCCGAAGAGGGTTCTACAAATTGCAACATGACAAGTGATGTTTTTGAGACTGTAACACAGGCAGATCAAGATTGTCACATATCATTGGATCCTCTTCTTGTTTATGTGGATCCAAATGTAAGAGAAAACTTCATTGAGGAAAATGCGTTTCATGACTTAGTTGATGATGGAAATCAAGAGTTGTATAGTGGGTGTTTGAAATATTCAAAGATTTCATTTCTGCTGAAGTTTTACCATATCAAATGTCTATGTGGAATTACAAATAAGGAAATTTCCATGATATTGGAATTGATTCATGATGCATTTCCTGAAGCAAAAATATCAGAATGTTTTTATGATATGAAAAAAGTTGTTAACAAGCTTGGTCTGAATTATACAAAAATATATGCGTCTCCCAATGATTGTATGCTTTATTAGGGAGAGGATTTAAGTAGACAGAATTGCAAGAAATTTTCTTCTTCTAGATGGCAGGAAAAGGGTGATGTTGGAGGTATTAATGAACATAATTTTGTAGAGAATAAGAAAATAAGCACACCTACAAAGGTTTTGCGTTACATTCCTTTGAAGCCTCGATTGTAAAGATTATTCATGTCATCGAAAACTGCCGAACACATGAAGTGGCATTCTGTAGATAATAACAATGATGAATGAGACATCCACGAGATTCCCAATCGTGGAAGACATTTGATTCATTACATCTTGATTTCTCAGCTGATCCTAGGAATGTTCGATTGGGATTGGCTGCCGATGGATTCAACCCATTTGGGACTTTGAGTACCAATTATAGCATTTAGCCAGTTTTTTTGATCCCTTATAATCTACCTCCATAGATGTGTATGCAACAAACATCTTTTATCCTTTCAATGATTATTCCGCGAAAAAAAATTCTTGTAAATGATATTGATGTATACTTGCAGCCTTTGATTGAAGAATTTCATGAGTTATGGAGCAACGATGTTGAGACATTTGATGCTTCTTCTAAAACAATGTTCAAAATGCATGCTGATTTAATGTGGACCATTAGTGAATTCCATGTGCTTGTGAATTTATCTGGTTGGAACACTTACATGGGTTTGGCATATCCCGTTTGTAACTTTGATTTTGATCCCAAATGGATACCTCACAGTAAAAAATGGTGCTTCTTGTGTCATCAAAGATTTCTCGATGAATCTCATAGATTTCAGCTGAACAGATAAACATTTAATGGTTCCATTGATCATAGACCACCTCTAAAGTTGTTAAATGGTATTGAAATATTAGCACAGCTTGAAAATGTTGAAACAGAGTTTGGGAAGGTTCATCATTTGAATGATAGTGAAAAACGGGTCCGAAGTGCATCGTTAAGCAAAACCGGAACACAAAAATGGAAGAAAAAAAGTATATTCTTCAAACTTCCGTATTGGGAATTTAATTTGCTGCGGAATAATCTTGATTTGATGAATATTGAGAAAAATGTATGTGACAATTTGATTTTCACATTGCTTAATGAGCATGGAAAGTCGAAGGATCATCTCAATGCTCACAAAGACTTACAAGCAATGAACATAAAATGCGATCTCTGGCTAGATGAGAATGAAAAGTGTCCTCCAGCAATTTTTGCAATGAAAAATAGGGATAAAGATACATTCCTTCGAATGTTAAAGAATGTTAAGGTATCTTATGGGTATTCAAGTAACATCTCAAGGTGTGTTGACTTGAAGAATCGTAAGTTACATGGATTGAAAATCCATGATTCACATATTTTGTTACAATAGTTACTACCATTGGCATTGCGTACATTATTACCTGAAAAAAATTACTACTGTTGTACTCTAGTTCTGCAGATTTTTCAGAAAACTATGTGAGAAATATCTACATCCATTTCAGCTTGACAACCTCCAGGAGAGGTTTGTATTGACCATTTGCGCAATGGAGATGATATTTCCTCCATCCTTTTTTACTGTAATGATGCATTTAACTATGCATTTGGTTGAGGAAGCTAAATTAGGAGGCCCCATTCATTATCTATGGATGTATCCAATTGAGAGGTACTTTATTTATATGTTTTACAGTTAAGTAAACAATTTTTGGTACATAATTAAATGCATAATTATGTTTATTTTATTTCACAGATATCTTGGGCATTTGAAATCGTACGTGAGAAATAAAGCTAAACCAGAAGGATCAATTGCTGAAGGCTATGTGGCTGAGGAGTGTCTTACCTTTTTTTCTTGATACTTAGATGATATTGAGACAAGATTTAATCGAGTTGGATGTGTTGACAACACATCGACTCAATCTCGAAAACATCAGAAATCCAAAATATTTCCTGCCATTGGCCGATCAGTTGGGAGGACCTCAAATGTGACACTGACTGAATTGGAATTATTACAGGCACATAGATATGTGCTTCTGAATAGTGAAATTGTAGATCCATTTATTAAAGAGTTGAGGATACAAAAAAGACACGAATGAGAGTTCGAACACGAAATGAGAAAGATATAAAAAAAGTTGTTAATAAAGAGCTTGTAGAATGGTTTGCATGACGTGTAAGTTCATAAATATTTCAATAAATACAAATATTAGTTTGACACATACATTTTGTAAATCTAATAAAGTATATTTCTTTTTTCAGATCATGAATATTGATACTCAAGCAGAGGTGTCATAAGATTTGAAGTTTCTTGCTAGAGGTCCTCTAAAAGAAGTTAGAAAGTCCGACACTTATAATTTGAATAGCTTTAGATTTCATACAGTCAATCGAGAAGTGGGTTTGAGAGCACAAAATAGTGGTATATTTACATTTTCTGAAGTGGAATTTTATGGAAAGCTACATGACATTATTGAATTAAACTACCACAAAATTTTTTGGTTGTTTTATTCAAATGAAAATGGGTCGATATTATCAGAGGTGTTAAAAGAGATTCCTTGCAATTTACTTCTGTGAACTTCTCTCGCTTGATGGATGTTGGTGATCATGAACTGCATGATCCATATATCTTATCATCACAAGAAAAAATGGTATATTATGTGAGTGATGTTTCCAATGAAGGGTGGAGTGTAGTTTCTCACGTAATACAAAGAGATTTGTATGATATTGGTGATGAAGTGGAAAATTTGACCTCTGAAATTGAATTTAATCAGCAACAGGAAGCAGAATTATTTGCCCATCATGATATTGAAAATATTAGTGTAGCAAGGATGAATGAAGTGGATGAAGAAATGGAGCAGGAAACTGACATGATTGAAGGGGAAAATTATTGTATGTACAATTATTTATTTATTCAGAAACCACTTGTTTCATTTCTATAATCATTCATTATCATTGTTATATATATTTTGTCTGTTAGTACTCCATCTGTTATCATTTTTAATTTTTATTTTCTGCATAATTTTTTTGAAATATATATTCTGAACTTAATTTTATTTGATTAAATGATAGGAATGCCAAGGAAGAAGTGGTATATTATTTCATCCAGTTCTGCAATAGATGACTATCCATCTAGCTCCCTCCTCGTGACATCTGAGGCACCAGCTACCGACACCCCTGCACCATCTCCCCCTACACCATCTCTCACACCATATGTGGATGTCCCAGTAGAGGCTAAGTCGTTGACTCCCCATTCAGGAGCCTCAGCAGTGGGGTAGCGATGTGCCCCTTCCAGTTTATCTCGGACATACTAGAGTGTCACTATCATAGGTACAAATTTTAATAAAATAAATTTATTGCATTTTTTTTATACTAATTGTTTTCTCATTGAAGATGACAAAAATGCAACCATGGAGAAAAACATAAAATGTTCAGATGTTTGGAATCTGAATGGTGAGAAGATTGTTGTGCCATTTGATTCTTATGGGGTCCCTACAGATGATGTTGCTGGGTTACTTGGCCAGATTCTAGGACAGCTGGTAGCGTAGCCCATTTCCCTTCCCATTTCATATGATGATTGAAGAAATATGCCTCCAAACTGGAAAAATGAAGTGTTTGATTCTCAAATCAAGGTAAATTTATTACATTATGGTTTAATTGAATGTCATGTTACTAATATGTTCAAAATAAATTTCTGTATACAGATGTTCTTCCACTTTACCGTTGCTGATGTGATAGCATGGAAGTGGACGTTGAAAAATTTAGGTAAGAAGTGGAATGATTTTAAATGGAGATTGTGGTGTGATGTCAATGATGATTCGTTGACCGTGCTGCAAATGTATGAGAAGCTACCCAGTGGGGTACGGAAAGATCAGTGGAAAGTTTTTGTTGACAGGCATCAGGATCAGAAGCGGATGGTATTGAAATATATATATTATTATATTATCCTCATTTTACATTTATAGATGTATATGAAAAGGACATGACATTCAATACATTATTATTAAATTGTATTTTATTTATTTCAGGATCTCTCAAGACAGAATGCGTCAAACTGAGCGAAGCAAGTCATCCAGCACACTACGGGCTCAAAAAGTTTTTTTAGAAGTCGAACGACATTGGTAATCTATTAATTAGTTTAAATATTTATAAGAAAATATTATCTGTTTAATATATTGAATTGTTGATTTATCTTTGATTAATGCAGTCATAGAGTTTAGGCCATGAAGCATCCAGAACTGAACTGTGGTTGGATGTTCAGAAGAAATTAGATGGATGTTTTGTTAATGAGCCTGCTAAAGAAGTTGTGGTATGAAGTCAATTTTTTATCATAATAACTTATTATCAATTTTTTCTGTGTTAATATATATTGATATTTGATTTATAGGTCAAAATTAAAGAACTATGGGATGCCAATCCTGCGTATTCCTACTCTGTCTCCCAGGATGACCCAGTTGCTAAAGTCCTTGGGAAGGATCATCCTGGGAGAGTGCACGGGATGGGTTTGGGACCCGTTCCATCTGAGGTTTTTAGCAGGCCACCGGGGATAGCTTCTGTATCTACTCCTGACATTATTCATCCCATACCCGGAGATGCTAAGAAAGATATTGTTTCTTTACAAAACACAGTTCACCAGTAGGGGATCAGATATCTACATTGCAGAAAGAGTTGACTAAAATACGTCAGCAGATGAGTAGATATGCCCCCGGTGGGAGTGAATCGATTGGTGGTATGTATGTAAATCACATAAAATCAAAATAATTTAGTTTGCTAACTTTCATTGGTTTTAAGTTTTAATATAAATATGTAACCGTATTTAATTTTCAATATAATGTTCTTACAGGTGACAACACAAAGTGGAAATGAAGGTGGAGAGGGTGACGATGCATCATCGGACCCTGAGAAGTTGTATTGTTTATGTGTTGAACAAAAATGGAAACAACTGGTTTGTATATGTAAAAATTTTGGCACATAGTTTCCACCACACATTTTCATGTCCTACAATTTCCTTGATTTCTCATGTTTCTTTTTATGCATTTTATTGATTTCTCATGTTTCTTTTTATGTATTTATTTCTTGAGTGTGGTATATATCATTCCATTTAGGTCTTTGTTTGAATTGGTAGTTGATTTTTTGGATGACTAGGAGTTAAACCTATTATTGATGTGGGTGAAATAGTTGCATGTAGTAGAGTTTTATACAACAATAGTTATCAATATACCATTAGAGTGTCTATTTTATGACTTTTATGGAAGGTCGTGTTGTTAAGCATTGTTTTAGATAAGCATTGGGAAGGCAGGTGTTCTTGGACCAGAGTTAGTGCAGATCACACCAGAGAATTTTGATATCATGCAAGATATGATGAATGCAGCTCTGGGTATAAAAGGTTTAGTAAGGTGAGAAATCTCTCTTTCATGTTCATTATACCTTTCTAAGTGTTTGGGTGAGTTGGTGTGGTGGAATATCAGCTGGAATTTACAACGCATTTTGGGAGGATCCATGATGTTTTCTAAGACACCTAGATCTATCAATATTTACATGATACCTCTCACGTCTGATACTTGGGAGAGCCAGATGTTGAGAATGATTCAATGATCATTGAAAAACTGTTAATAATCGAGGATCGTAAGGATAAAGTGCTCTGTGGATGGATGATTCATTTGGATCATGTGTTGTGGAGGAATGTTTTCCATGAGGAGAGTACTAGGGAGTGAGAAGCGAATATGCATTCCCAGTACACTAATCTGTATCGAGTTGATGTTCTGAGCATTACTTTGATGTTTTAATTTTTTAATTTTCATTGAAGTGATATTTGACCTTGTTTTTCAATAAGATATGTTGTATCTTGAAATGGAGGAAGGAGCTCTCTAATCCATGTGTCTAGATGGTGTGACCATATGTGATTACATGGTTGTTAGGTGTAGTGTGGGGCCTTGGGGATTACACAATTGTTTTGGAGAAAGATAACTATTTAGGAGGGGTTCTGGGATGTCAAGGTTTTCCTTCCAGCATTAGAACAAATCATGGTGGTTTATACCTGATAGTTATGTTGCAGGGTGGTTTTTTGGACCACTCTCTTCTTGGGTAGTTTTTCATTCTATAGGCTGAGGATGTTTTGAGAGCTATATGATGTAATGGAGTAAACCTCATAGATTAATTACATTTTGAAACTTCAGTGATTAGGGTGTTATAGGGGATGTTTTTCACTCATTCCAATAGTTTTTCAAAAATACAGTTTTTAACTATCCATGAGTCAGCATGTCAATGAGTCAGGTTTTCAGTGAATGATCCTATCAGTGACTCAGTGATTTGGTGTCAGTGAGTTAAGGGTGTCAGTGTCGATGAGTCATGGGCATCAGTGTCAGTGCCATAGTGTCGGTTCCAGGGCATCGGTACAAGGGTGTTGCTCACATGGAATCAGTTCTAGGGCATCGATGCTAGGGTGTTGGTGCCAGGGTGAAAATGTCATGGCATCAGTGATAGGGTATCAATGACCCACCCATCAGTGAGTCATTTCATGTTTTCCCCAGACATCCCAGTCTCTCCCTTATGATTTTATTTTAACAAAAAATATGTTACCTATTGAGTTTGACTTTGCTTATTTATTTTTCCACTGTATTCAAGGAGAATTATTGTTTCTCCAAAACTTAATCACCCTTAAATTTGTAAAAACCAAATTAACGATACGTGGTGTTGACCAAAACACGTATTTCAAGTATTTTGAAGTCACCTCTCTAATTTTATAGATATATGTTTTCAAAAAACCGAGTTTGATGCTATGTTTGGGTGTTTTTAAGAGTTTTTTGAAGGATATTTTATATATATTTAATTTCCTAATGTCCTCAGGAATTTGAGATATTCAAATAGCATGGTCAATCCATGATCTGTTTTATCCAGCACATTGAAATTATATCCCTCGTTATTAGAATCTCACTCATTCTTAAGCCAAGATCCTCTAATTTCCAGTGGATTCTTTTCCTTCTCCCAAGGTGTGGAAAGAGTCCTTCCTCCTTAGAAGGGGTTATAGTACATTTACTATTTCTACTTGTTATCTTTTTTTATTGTTCTGACTTTTTTTGGATGTGTGCCTTATAAAAATCATGGCAATTGGTGGTCTTTTCTTACACACTATTAATATTTTTATTTGTTATAATGCTGGGGGAAAATGTTGTAATGTGGAAACTGATTAATCATGTAAACATGGTTAATTAAATTGATGCTCGAGGAATAAGAACCATTATGTGATACCCCAGTAAAAAAATTTAATTCAAGAACAGTGTTGGATAAATCTGAATTTACCCATGTTTGATGGGTGTGGTCATGTAATGTGTGTTATGGTTGGGTTTTATGGTTTATGTGGAATGTTTTTGAATTGAAGCGATATGTCTGTGGGATTGATTTTTGAATGTAAGAACTTATAGGCAGTTGAACTACCTTTGGTTGTACTGTGTCCATCAGACAGGTTTCTGTATGGGGACTGCAATGTGGCATTGGTGGGGTTGTGCAGTGGGACTACAAGAATGGTTTTCAATCATTTTTTTGTTGGTTAGGGATTTTATTTTTTTGTAGTAATGGAATATATAATGTGAATCCCTTGATTAAATGAATAGAACATGGTTAAATAAAAAGTGGCTAGATTATTCTTTGGAAGCATCTGTTGTGAGGGTTTGCATATAGCGGTAGCAACAAAAGTGTTAATATTGGGTTGTTCATTGTTTGGTTGAAACCTATAGGTTGGGATACTGTTTGATTATATATATGTATATGAAAATATTGTTTTTTGTGATTTCTATACACACCTGACTGTCATTTACCATCATATTGTTTTTTGTGATTTCTAGTTTTATTTGTTTTTCAGGGCAGTGGTGCAGCAGAAGCAAAGAATTATTATTTTTATTCTAGGAAGATTTTCGCGGAGGTTTTAACCACCTCTACATGCATATTCGCAGAAGTTTCACGGCTGTTTACACCGCCGCTAAATAGGAGCATCGTGGCTACCTCATTCCATGGTAGTCACTGTGACTTTAGCGGTGGTTTTACGACCGCTGGAATTTGAGTATATTCGCGGACGTTATAACCGCTGCGAATAAAGTGATATCCCAGGCTCATAAAACCGCCTCTAAATTCAGAAAAACCGCCGCGAAATGAGGTAGTGACGACGCTTTCCTGAAACCGCCGCTAAACGCAAATAACCGCCACTAATAGATTGGCAACTTCATATTTCTCGGTGGTTTCTGTAAACCACTTCCAAACAATGTAGCGACGGTTTAAACTACCGCTAAACGGCGATTATGTTGTAATGAATATTTACTTTTAAAATATAAAGACACTATCTCTATAGTGAACGATGCGATATATATAATGACCACAAGATTTTGAAGTATATATTCTCTCAAAAGGAATTCTATATAAGGAAAAGAATATGGTTGGAACTAATCGAGGACAATGATTTATTGATACACTACCACCATAGGAAGGAGAATAAGGTGGTTGATGCATTGAGTAGGAGGGAGCATAGAGTTTTGACCATGATGAGGATTAATAAGGATCCAATATACTGAGATTTAGTGAAGCTTTATATGGTGATATTCATGAAAGGGGATCCATTTTCATTTTTTAAGAAATTTTAAAACCATCCTCACTATAAAAGATAGAGAATTCCTAGTAGGATGAAAATAAATTAGAAGGGAATATTAAAGTAGTGAATGATGGTAAATTTACAGAATTCATATATAGAGATAGAGTGTTGAAGTTTGGGAAGTGGTTATGTGTTCTATCTATACTCTAATTGAATATGGAATTGGTAGATATATCACATAACTCAAATTTATCTATAGACATTGGTAGCCAAAATATGTATAGGGATTTAAGAGAACCTTTTTGGTGGGATGGAATTAAGTTGGAAATTTTGGATTATGTGTCAATATTCTTAGTATTCCAGTAGGTAAAAGCTGAAATAAAATATCCTAAGGGAGTCAGGAAACCATTTCCTATAAATATATGGAAGTGAGGCACTATTACAATGGACTTTATCACAAGACTCCCAAATAATCCAAGGAAGAATGATTCTATATTGGTCATCTTTGATCATCTTACTAAGTATTCTCATTTATTAGTGATAAGAGAAGATCTACCACTTGAGTGTATTTCTTCAATATATATCAATGAAATGTAAGGATTCATGGGTAACCTATATTGATTGTATCTAAACATGACCCTTAGTTCATATCAATATTCTATAAGATTATTTAAATGGATCTCAACACTAAGAAAAATTTAAGAACTACTTATCCTACCAATTCCAATAGGCAGTCTAAAAGGACTATCTAGATTTTTTAATATATATTGATATAATGTTCTCTTCACTCTCAAGGTATGTGGGATCAATATCTATCATTAGTAGAATTTTCATACAATAATGTCTTCCATTAAAGCATCTAGATGTCACCATATGAATAATTTTTGGGGAATAGATGTCGAAATTCAACCTATTAGAAATAAGTTGGATAAGTAAAGTTAACTGGACCAAAGCTTGCAAAGTAGATGACTATTAAAGAACAAACTATTCATGATCATATTAAAGCATCCAAAAGTAGAAAAAATAGTTATATTGATAATTAAATGAAATAATTTTAATTTTAACTTAGGGATCTTATATTATTGAAGGTTTCACCATGTAAAGGAGTTGTAATTTTTGGTAAAAAGGGGATGTTAAACCCTATGCATATTAGAGATTTTAAAATACTAGAAGGAATTGGATCTACGGTTTATCAATTGGATATGCCGCTAAACCAATATAAGGTACATGACGTCTCATGTGTTTCATTATTAAGGAAATAAATTCTAGAAAAAGTCATGTGATCACATATGAGGGAATATAATTGGGTCATAACATGTCTTATAATGAATAACATGTTAAAATTATTGACACAAAAGATCAGGTATTGCACAATCAAAAAAATCTATTAGTGAAAGTCCTTTAGAGAAATAAAAAATTTGAAGAGGTAACCTAGGATCATGAAGAATATATAATTAAGGATTTTCCATGTTTTTTTAGTTTCTAATATATACACAAATTTTGGGGATTAAATTATTTAATGGTGGATAATGTAATACCTGAGACCCAATTATAGCAGGTAAACACAATTTCTAGAACTATCACACAATGAACACATTAAATGTCCTTTTCTCATGACATTATTTAAAATATTAATTTTATAATTTTAAATTCTCTAAACTAATTTTTTTTTGAGTTCATCATACCAAAATTATCTTAAAATTATTTTTAATATTTTTCTAAAAATGTTGGGTTTTAGTTGAAAAATATATTTTTCATGAAACTTGAAATTTTTATAACTTTATTGTTATGTAATAATGACATGTAATTTATAAAACAATTTGTGTAACATGATATTTATTTATGTAATAACATAATCAATTTTAAAATATTCTTCAAACTTATAAAATCCTTGGCAAACATTTTTAGAAATAATTGAAATTTTACTTTGATATAATTTTTTTATCTTTATTTGGAATAAAATATTTCCAAGGTAGATTCAGTTTTTTATTTCCTTTAAAGCCTCATAAATTTTTTTTTTATAATAAACAAATTCATGATATTAAAACCATTATCCGTTATAATATTTTCTTATATGTAAATTTTATGCTTAAGAACACAATTTTTCTAAAAACTATTTTACATGATTATGTGTTTTTATTTTAAATAAACATTTCAAAACATTAGAAATTTTTTTGGTAAAACGATTTTAAAATTTTAAATCATAATATTTTTCATTAAAATTTATTATTAAGGTTAGAAATTAATTATTAAGGTAAAAGCAAATTAGTGTAAAAAAAGTTAAAATAATCCTTGGAACACTAATTTTTATCTCAAAAATGTGTTTGAGTTTATTTTAGATCCATAATCACTATCCCTACCTATTGTTTCCATTTAGTGGCCTTGGACACTTGAATAGTAACCTCACACTATTGAAAATGTAAGGGCTACTCCCAAACCGCCCTTATCCTCACTTATAAAAGAGTAACATATTCACCACTTAATGAATCACCTTTCTATATATTTTCCTCTCAAAACTATACCATTTTACTCCTATAAACCTATATCATTTTAAAAATCTTATGGTTACCCTTATTTAGTATAAGGTATTCATTTCTAAGGGGACTTCCAAGGAATATTCAAGTCCTCAACATGAGTATTATCAACTATTTATCTTCTCTAATTTATTATCTCCTTTAAAATTTATTCAATACACACTAATATAATGATATTTTATCATTTATATACTTTAATGGTACTATATTAAGAGTATTATCATTATCAATTCATCTATCACATCCATTAAGAAAAACAAAATAATTGATTGTGCGTACATGCAGACCACTTCCACCACAATCAATATAATTTATTTTTAATCACCACCCCTAATTGATGGTTCATATAATGGATTTAATGAGGGAATATTATTTTCACCATATCATTAAGTTTTTTTATCAAAAACTAGAGATCTTGTTAATAATATTATAAATAAATGTTCATTATTAATTCAATCGTTTAAAATAAGCGTACTAAGATGATAATATTTAATCATATTATGTAGTATTTGAATATCCATTAATTATTCTTATAATTCCCTTAAATTAGGATATATCAAAATAATAAATACTGTGTAAGATAATTATGATTTTGGTATATTGATATTAAAACCAAACCACCTCATAGTCATTCATTAAATAAGGGTATGTTCATGTTTGGGTCAGTTTGAAAACCTAATTGAAAAAAACTATGAATGTTTATCAGGAATTAATATAATAATGTAATTACTAAGATAATATAATATAAATATGTAATTAATTGTTATTTTTTGATTCTGGATATGTTATATCAATATTTAATTCATCCATTAATAAAATTCCCTTCGATCATCAAGAATCACAGAAACATGTATGTTATCAATTTTATCCTCAAGGATAAAGACCAAGACACTATGTAATGAAATTTGAAACATAATAAATTATTATAAATAATCCCTAAATAAACTTTAATTACCTATTAATTATGAACTTTATAAGATGAATGAATACAAACACTACTATTATGAAACTATTACAAACAATCAAAACTATGAACACCCGATGTGGAAAATCAGAGGAATTATTTTAGAGAATGACTATTTACATAGTGTAAATAAAAATAGGTATTTTTAAGGTTATAAATTAAGTTATTCAGATAAATATTTTTATGATACATGATGTTAAAGTAAATTAATGGTAGTTAAGGAAAGAGGTAAGCATTTCCTATCCCAAATGCCTCTCTTTGAGCAATGTTTTTTTATGCACCTAATTTCCTTCATATGGTGTATATAATACCTATGTGAGATGTAATATCATGAAATAAAATTTATTCATGGGATATGAAGATAAATTTGAATCCCTCCCTTTTAATTTATTTTAATTGAATGGATACCCAAGTTGTAAGTGGGGCTTTTTCATCCCAATTTTCATTTTTTAGGACTCATGTTATATTCACCACTGATTTATTTTTTTAGTGCATACATTTACATGGAATAATTTATTACATATTATTCATTAAATTTAACGGATTTAACTATTTATATTTTTATCTTTCCCTCGTGTTTTTTATTCAGGTGTTACCAAAACCATTGTATAATTCAATATTTTATATGGTGGAAAATATTCCTATGTTTTAGAAAAGTAAAAGTATGTGTAGTTTACAAGAAAATAAATCCCTAAATGGATAATATAAATTAGATATTGTTATAGAATAGATTTACCTAAGGTTAATCACCTCTAAAAGTGTTATTTTAGAGTTTAATTAAGCATCTTTTTGATAAAATATTAATGGTCCCAATACAATAAACCTAACTAGACACTCCCATGAGATATGTTTTAGAATGGTTACACACTCTTTATGAACCATGATAAAGAGTTTTACTACAATTTCCATTTTATTATATCAATTACAGGGATTTAATACAATTACTATCATCCATGGATAACCCAACACATTGTAAGCACCCTCTATACTATATTTCATTAATTAAGGTACTTCATGTTACATTAATGACACCCCAAGATATCTAAGTCGATTAAGGGATATTAACCGAGACATAAAAATTATTTAATTAAATGGGGAACTATTTGATTTTAATGCATATCAATATATGGATATCCAGTAACTATTTATTAAGATGCTCCTTAGATATTGGTATGTAAGGTCTTGATGACTCTTATGGTGAATTCATTGGTCTTAATCAATTGAAGGTTAGGGATTGAAATTATATGGCCCCTTGATACAGTGATAGGTATGAGACAAAATAAGTTGGGTTTTTGTGTATACCACTTATTATAATAGGACAGTGTCTTTCCACAAGGCCTTTATTGCATGTTTTGACATACAACATTATGCATTCCATTAATATGAGGGAAGTGATTATTTTTATCCATGTTTTAATTAATTATATTGGATATATAATTCCCTTAGTTTTAGTTAATTATGGATTTATGTTGTTCATTTATTCCTTCCATACCACTTATGACAAGTTTATATTATGTAAGCTTCCACTGTATGTTACTACTTAGAGATCACCTGATCTAACCCTAATTTTTTTCATTTACCCAAGAAACTTAGACAGAGACTATGCATAATTTTACAGGATATGATGGAAGGTATATTAATGTTCACGAAATATGTTCAGGTTGTTTATTATGTTTTGAAACGTAATATATATAGGTATCTAGTATTCCAAGACTACTAAACTATTGGATCCTTCGATAAATCTTGTATCTTATGCCAATAATGTGACATTACTACTAAATATAGGTTTTTTGTGTCTAATGTGTTATGAAAATTCTAAGATTTAGAATATTTAGTTTGATTATGTAATCAAAGAGTTTGGTTTCATCAATAATATGGATGATTCATATGTATACAAGTATATTAGGGGGAGTATTTCAGTATTTTCGATTTTTTATGTGGATGAAATATTAGTTATCAAAAATTACATCCCAAATTTACATTCTTTAATGATGTGGTTGGATAAATGATTCTCTATGAAATACATGGGTAAATTATCCAAAATACTGGGTATGAAGATAAATAGAGATATATCTAAGTGGTTTTTTGGGCTATTTTAGGATGTATACATTGGTAAAGTGTTAAATTATTTTGATATAGAGAACTAAAAAAGGGTCTTTACAAGTATTACATGGCATAAATATTTGGAATATTAAAGATCCTTCTAAGGAATTAGAATGGATGGATATAATTACCTATGCACCCACCGTTGGATTTATGATTTATTCCATACTATATAATAAACCTTATGTTTCCAATTATCATATAAAATCTATTATTGTGCAATTAAATCCTAGTGATATACACTTTATTACTATTTAGAAAATCCTTAAGTACTAAAAATAACTAAAGATATATTCTTGGTGTTTATAGTAGGGGTGAAATCCATATAAAAGGTTACATTTATTAAAGTTTTCAATACCATGGAGATGAAACAATACCTCAATATTGTTTCATGATTTCCCTAAATGGTGGATCCATCAACTGGAAGATTTTGAAACAAGATACAATGGTGGACTCAAAAACATAGGAAGTGTACATTACTACATCAAATACCATAAGAAAGATCTATAGATCAAGGAGTTTATTTTTGAACATGAGGTGTTTCCTAGAATCAAGGGAGGAACCAAGATTTACAGTGATAATAATGGAACCATTATTCTAGCTGATGAACCCTAATATCACCAAATGACCAATCACAACCTTCCAAAATACCATCTTATTCAATAGATCATTGATAAAAACAATGTTGTGATATTTTAGGTGGATATAAAAAATAATATAGTGTATATTTTGACTAATCCATTAGAAATGCAATACCATGGGGTTGTCATAAATATCTTGGTGTACAATACATAAAATATTGATGAAATTGTCAGATAATGAACCATGTTTCTATAATAAATGTAATATCCATTTATCACTCATTAATTTGTTCTAAAATTTATTTTACATGAACAATGAACATATAAAATCTTCTCAAATAATGACTTAGGGTTTTCCCTAATCAATGATATTTATAAAGTATCTTGGGTAGTGATGATATTTTAAGATTAACATGGATGGTGGGATCATGAAATGATAAGTGGGGACTTATTTATTTGGACTGGCTTTCTAAATAATATCCCATTTAATACCATATAATCATCAATACACTTAGGTGTGTATTCTTATTACAAATATTTTTTACCAGAGGTTTGTGAGATTTGTAGAATGAGAACCTTTATACTTGGAAACATTTATTATATAATACTTGAGGATTAACTAATTAGGGTTGGTTTGGTATGTTGTTGATTATGTCATTAGTTGGAGTTCAACCAATATTGGAAATGTAAACTTTTATAATAAGAAAATACATTTATTCATTATGTTGATTAGATTGTGGAAATGTAATTCCATGTTTAGGTAAGTCACATATTTCGTGTTCTGCTACATGGACGAGGGACATGTGATGTGGTCATCTCCTAGAATAATGACATGTGATGTATTCATAGACTAGGTTAGTCTTTTCAATGAATCGAGAAAGAAAGTGTAACATCCCCATGTCACTTATGTGAAAAAATTATTATATAATAAAGGATTAGTTCTAAATTTTTTGAAATATTTGTGAGTTGAGATTACCTTGGGTGTTTTTGTTCATTTTTTAGTTTTGTTTATAGTGAGTCACACTATGAAATAGGTGGGTCAAGATGTGATGAATGTGTTGGGCGAGCCTATAGATATGGATGATAGGCGGTCATAACATGATAGGTGGGTCATGATATAACTAGTATTTTGTCTTTTTTTTGTAATTTTTGAGTGAGAAATGGGTTACACTTTTGGGAGGAAATATGGCCAGGTTCTGCACTATGAAGGGTTTCCCGAAGGGTGGTTTCACTACAATGAGAATGGGTCGCATCGAGAAATGAACCTGGGTAGTGATTTCAATGTTCATCATAAGAGGTAGTCTAGTCCAATATATATATAGCATGATGTGATGTTCTTATACCCAATTTTATTTTTTTTAAATTTTCTATTCCCCCCTAATTGGTTTTAAATGCTTTAGCCTCCCTTTTTTCTCACTTGTTTGGAAAACTGTGAGGTGTGCCCAATAGATATTTCCCCTCCCTCCATTTTTAGATATTGTATTCTCTTCCTTAATTTTCAATAAAATTTTTAAGGTGATTGATTCACCCAAAAAGGCATTGTTACATCCTCTGGGCATTATCAAATTATAAATTTATTTATTTCTGAACAGTACTAACAACAAAGGCATAGTATAACAGAAGTGCGGGGTTTATCCCATAAAGAGTGGAGAACAAAGATATGAAAACTCTTAACTAATGGTTATGTTTCTCCAATTTATGATTAATTTAATTAGACTAATGATGCAATTTAAATAAATTAATTCAAATATAAAATTATAGGAGAGGGGAATTGGTTTATAGGGTGGTTCTTCTAAATAAATTAATTCTGGTTTTCTTGAAAAATAATCATATTATATAGTTATATAATAATTCAATTTTATAAATATAATACATGGTTATTCTATATAAATATAACCTATAATTATAATTCATCGTGTTATGATGAATAAAAATGGATAAAGTGGATTAAGTTTAGAGTTTCAAAAGTAGAATAATAATTCCATTGAATGGTTATGAATAAATCATCTCAATCATGTTGGTGTGAATTAACGTTTTAAGGCATTTGGTCAATGGTTAAATGATGAATAAAATAGTTTCATTTTCAAATCATGATATTATAAAATAAAATCATATTTATGAGTGAAGTAAAATCATTCTTTGTTGGTATGCAACCCCTTTAACCAATTACGCTCTCCCCTATGGGGTTTATCAAAATCTTCGACAGGTAGTCACCGATGATGAACACACCAATAACCATAGTGGTGAGATTGGAAAATAATGAATTATAAAGTAATTAATAAAATAATTAAGAAAATTTAAATATTGGAATTAAACTATACATCATTCGTTCTTACATGAATGAAATAAAAGTAAAATAAAAACCAATCTATGGAGTGAAAGGTCAAAAATTTTCTTAAAGTATGTTTTTGTTTAAGTTATTTATTGGGAATATACTTTTTGGCTATATAAGTGTTTTCCCATGTCCTTAAGTGGATCAGGGGTGTTTTGGGGGTTCGGGACATGAAAAAGGGGGGAAATGGGTTTTCTGGGCAATCTGCACGGTTTGCGCATGGTTTGGAAAACCGTGCCAGGGGATGCCATGCATGCAAATGAAATCCAAACAGTTTTCACACGGTCTGGAAAACTGTGTGAGAGATAGGCATGTGAGTAGTAGATTACACATGGTTTGCGCACGTTTTGGAAAACCGTGAGGGTAAACCATTAGGCCTAGAAACTTTTTGAAAAAATTACAAAAATGCCACCCCGAGATTTTTAAGTTCACTCTGGATTTTCCTCCCCCTTTCTCATAAGAACCCTTATAACGAACCAAACCTCCCAAGATCTCCCAAGGGTGGTTCTCCTTTGATTCTTGTCTGTTTAGAGCGCCGTTGGTTGTGGATTGAAGCCTCGAGTAAGTCTAACGCTCCTCTTGCTTCTCTTTCTCGGATTAGGGCTTGTGGTTTCTCCCATCTTCTTCTGAAACCATAAAACCCTCTTTTTAGGTAATTTTTAGTTTGAGGCTTCAAAGGGTTTTTGAATCCAGATCCAAGTCCATGATTATGATTTCATTCATCATTGGATTTGAGGTAGGTGTTCTACAAGTATTATTCCATAGTTTTATTTTGGATTTGTTCATTGAAGTTGGTGTTCTTATTTTTCCCTTTCTCTACTCTTGGTTTTATTGAAGTTTTTGATAAAAATGGTGTTTTCACTAACCAATTGAAACCCTCATTATCCTCATGGGATTCATTGAGGATGACTTGACCATTTTAGGGCCTCCCATGGGATGCACCGACATTCCAGGCCTACATAGCGGCGAGGGTTAAGTGAATGATTATCGAATAGTAATGTGAAACCCATGTAGAACATGGTTTAACTGTTTATTAAGTTTTAAATGGGATTATGATAAATATTACTAGAGTGATAAGGGAATAAGGTGTTGTTGTAATGACATGACAATGGGTATTTGGGTTGAAAGAGATTAGGTTGACTCTTTAATGAATTTTGGTTAGAAATTCCTAAGGAGATTAGTTCATATTAAATGGTTAACATGTAATTGGGTAGTGGAATGGGAAGAGGGGAATATGTTAACAATATGTAATAAAGGAGTCGATGAATTTTTGGAATGGGTTAGTACATGAGAATTAGGTGGTACACCTAAATTATTGAATGAATTAAAGGGGTTGTGTTATGTGATATGGGATTTGTGATTGAAATGCATAACTGGGTAAAGTATTGTGAAATAATGAATTGACCCAATGGGTAAATGAGTGGTTAATGATGAACTTGGATATGAATTAGGGGTTGTTGAATACACCTAATGGGTTAAGGAATGATAATGGGAATTTAGATAAATGGATATGAATTGTAAATGGTAAATGTATTAATCGGTTAAGGAATGACATTAATTCACATGTTGATTGTTTTGTACTATGAATTATAATGGAATTGAATATGCTTGGTTGTATTATGGTATGGTTTTGGTGACATGATAAATAAGCATGTGAACATGGCTTAGAAAAGTGGGGTATTGACTTGAGGTTCTATGCCCATGGGTCAAGTTAGACTGAGGCTCTAAACTCCACCCCAAAATGCATGGATTAGGGAAGGGGTAAAAGGCTCTATTCCCCTAATGATTTCATTCCACCTGGACTGAGGCTTTTAGGTGAGGTTAATGTGTTAATGTGATGTGTGTATCCTTAGTTACATAGGTACTTAATTTATTTTCCCTATGAATATTTATTTCTTTCATTAGACCCATGTATAGATGATGTATATGCCTAAACAAAAGAGAATGTGTTAAAAATGGGTATGTAGTATAAATGGTATACGAAATGGAATTGGGATAAATACTATTCATGAATTAAATGAAAGTTGTTAACTAATGGAACCTGAACTTACCCTTACTTACTTACCATTTATTTTGTACTTTCATGCAGTATCTATTAGACTAGATATCTTGGTAGACACTATTGGTGGCGGCCTTCTGAGTTTTGTACTCAAAATCTAGTTGGGCCATTGTTGGGTACTCGAGAAAACTTCTTGGTTGTAGGTCAAGATAAGGGAGAATTCCCAACTCTAGGATGTTGAGTTGGGCTTGGTACTTACATGAAGAAGGACCCAGACTTAGAGTTGAGACCTGCTGGGAGTTTTTTCCATTTATTTTATTTTGGGTTCTTTCACTTTTCACTATAGGTATGATAGGAAATTGTTGTATTTTATTGGTGTTTATACCTCATTTGGGAAAGGTTTGGGTTTTCATGCTTATTGGTTCATATTTGTTTCCGCTATTTATATTATGTTCTATTGTGTATTTCTCTAATAAAGAGGGTATAGTCTACCCACATGACTTATTATACCCTCACCACTAGTCAGAAACCTCTGGCGTATTGTGAGGCACGCTAGGGGTCATGTGATGACTTGGATCGGAGCACCGTTTTAGTAGATTTTGGGTCGGGGATGTTACAATGTGGTATCATAAGATTTATTTTCTCTTTAATACTATTTAAGGATTGTAGATAAGATATTAGTATATGTCAGGCCTTGGTAATGAGCTCGCGCTTGGGAGTATCTAACCCATGTATGAGGGAAAACCCAAGTCCCCCTGAGTGGGAATTGTTGTTCTTAATGTGTGTTGTTCTAGTTGAATGATATTTCACCATTGGGTGATGCAAATTTTGTGTGATTTGACTGATTTATGATATTTTTATCATGGCAAAAAAGATATGAGGTTGTGAATTCATGCATCATTTTAGGCACCTAAGGATATAGGTGGCATGCATCTTTATAAGCACACACACGAGATGGGTGTGCGGGGCATAGAGAGTAGAATTAATTTTCTTTCCTTGATAAATATGAAGAAAATTATGACTAATAATGGTAATGAAAGTGGGTTAATGAAAATAATGAAAATGAATATTTAAGGAATATCGTGTAAAAAGAAATGTTAGGAATGGGTTAAAATTTTGGGTTGTGATAAATTGTAAAAGGTTGAATCAGTGTCTAAAAGAGAAATATTTCACAATTAGGGTAAAATTGTTAATGAATTTTTCCCAATGAAAGGTTTAAATGAATTAAAAATATGATTTTAAAAAAGTTGTGAAATGGGAAATGTGCCTAAAAGGAAAGTAATCGTGTTGTAAAAGAAGAATTGGGTCGAAGAGGTGTTGATGGAAGACTTGTGATTAAGTGAATTGGTTACCCTATGTTGAACATGAACATGATAGGTATGGTAGGGGTAGTGTTCTAAGTTTGATGATGTCCATTGGGATAGATCATGAAGAATGGGTTGTTTAAGGTTGTTAGTGTGACACCTTTTTCCATCTGTGATTAAATCATGTCAGTAATTATTCAAAGCGTCGAGCGAATGATAATTTAAAAAATGAGAATAATTGATTTTAGAGGTGGGAATCCTTTGTGTTTTTGGTTTGACCATTTTATGTGTGAGTTGGGGTAGTGAGAGTAATCTAGTTTGAGACTTTGGGTTTGGATTGTGAGGTCTGGCTGGTTGTGATATGGACTAGGTCGTGTGTTTAGGGAACCCTTGGTAGGGTTGTGAACTTTGGGTTGTGAGGCGTTGTTAGGTAATGTGAGTGAGGGAACTCTCGTGGTTTGGGACCATACAGAGTACTTGCTTGACCCTAAGGATGGTGTATGGATCTTGGTTACCATGTAAGTAGAGATATTACAAGTTCTATTTTGAATACTAGAGAGGATGTTTTGTTCATATTACCAAAGAATGTGTACACCTTTGGTAAAAAACCTAGAGTAATTGTTATTTTGGTGTGCATGGCACAATTTGCATCAAAATTGGGGTGAGTGTTCCATTCATGAGCATTGCATTGTTCGTGTCATGATATGTAGGGTTTGGAGAAAGGACCAATGGACTTTCCTAGTTGTGACTCTAGTTAAGGGAGTTTGTATCATTTATATTTCAAGGTGACCTATTAGAGAGGTATTATAGGGTTTCTAGTGCTATTGGGTGTGTTCTACACATGTAGATGTTTTGTACTTTGATAGTGGGACTCATAGTGTTCTATAGTGCAGGATTGGCCTTGAGGGATAAGTGGGAAGGTTGATGGTTGGTTGTGCCCCTCAAGTTGTGGTTTTGCGATGAATGTTTCTGAAAATAAAGGGTGTCCTCATGGGAGGTTAGGATAGTTGTACATGTAACATGGGATATGAAGCATGGGAGATGCTTTATAGGTGGTTTCAATGCATACTAATTACCCCATATTTAATTGAATTGTATAGTTGTGCCCAGTTCCTTCGTAAGGGCACCCTAGTGTTTGTGATAAGAGGTAAGGTTTGTTTTGAAGAGTTGTATCACATTGATTCTTGATTCACTTATTTGGATGATGATTAATAGAGGTCTCAATGTTGTTTTTGAGAAGAATAGATAAGGGTGACTGAAGTTCAATTATATTATTTCACTCGATGATGACACCTGAGGTAAGGGTGGTCACGTGGCTGAACTTGTTGTATGAATGGTTTGGTTTTTGGGTGAGATGAAGAGACCACCTCAAGGATGATGAGACTAACTTACCAAAAGACATGGTTACATAAGTAAGCAGCCGATGGGACATACCCAGGTTAAGGTTGATTTGTCAGAGACTGTTAGTTTTATTGGTGTGGTAGACTATTGTGATTCAGTTTTTAGCTGTTAGTAACACATTTTAAGAACTCGAGTGGTGTGGTAGAAGTAGTGACACATGAAATATTGGTTTATGGATGATTGGTGGTTTGTTCAGGGAGTGATGGTTAAACTTGGTTTCCAATCACACCTGAGTGGTGGTGATTAAGTGTTGGTGGGATGTGTTCAGCAGGGAAGCATGAAATCTGTGGCATGTTATGGTGTCTCATAGTTTCACATCAGAAATGGATAAGTTAGTGGTGGTGTTCTTTGAAAAATTCTTAGCATACCTTAGAAAGTGACAAGAATTCCCAATATCTTGACATCATCCAAGGAACATTGAGATGATCTGGCTTACGCCATGATACTTGAAGGTGTTTGGTTGGATGAGGGACATCATGGAGTTTAAACTCATGGAAATGGTATATTTAGAGCTTGATGGTGGGATGTACACCCTGATGACTTGGGGTGAGGTCCTCGGGATGGACCTAATGAAGACAAACGCCATGGGTGTTGTCCACAGAAGCCGAGAACGGGCACTGGGTGATGTTTATTTTCTTGTTATGGGAAAAATCTTGATGGCCATGTCTAAGTTTGGGGTTCGTCTTGTGTTTGAGTGTAAGAAGTGGTGGTTGGAATCCCTCATGGTGAGAAATAGTAATGAAACTCATATGGTAAGGTGTGATAAGTCAGTCTTGGATGTGGAGAAAGGACCATCGATTTGACATAGTGGCACCGAGATGCCAATTTGGAACCTGTGAGGTGCATGTTTGGTTCCTCAAAGAGGAATGCGTGCCTTGGACGTGATTTTGATGAGCCAAGTGTTTGGTTGAGCTCAAGGTGGTTCCATGTGAAGTTTTTATGTCTGTTCTGATTCTTAGAAGTGTGTGGTTGGATATTAAAATAAGTTGGGTAAAGATAATTTGGGGTTCTATAACTCCAATGAAGATTGGGGTTAGACTCGGGTAATTTTCCTTGTGTGATTTTGGAATTTCGTGAAGTTGAGTGAACCTTGGCCATGTAATGTGGTGTTGTTCCAAGGGTGAATCCCAATGACAGTCTAGAGGGTGGTAATTCCATGATGATGGAATTACACCGGAATTCAGGAAATGACCTCAGTGGGTGTGTAGGATGATAATGATAGGATTCAAGTCGGTAAGCACCTTGGGAAGGTGAGAAAGGGGTAGCATACCATTAGTGAAAAGTGGGTGTTCTGAGAAAATCCAGTTTGATGTGGTCTAACCTGATATGGTGAACTTGAATGGGTGTAGTGAGAGTGACCCAACTCTGGGTGTATGTTGTAGCGGAAAATTCCATTTTGAAATGAAGTTGTACCTATGTGAGGTCAAGTTGATCTTAATCCTTGGATGGATAGTGTAGGAATATCCTCCTAAATGGTTTATATGGTGTGATTGGATTCCAAAACAGGATAATGCTTCTATGGATGTTTGGGAATGGTGAGTTGGGACATGTTAGATGATTGAAAAGTTGAGTTGAGTTCTGGTGGTCCTTCATCGATGGGGGAGGTTCCAAGTAACCAAAAATGGTGGAGAGAACTATACCATATAAATGGTTGGTTGATGATGTGATCATAGTTTCAAGTTGGAAGGACTCAAATGGTCATTGTTTGGGTGAGTTGGCCTTGGTAGACAAATTTGGAACGGTTTAACTGGTAGAGTAGCTAAGAGTTTTGAGTTGCATTTTCTTGTATAGTTGTGGAATGAAATCTTTAGGAAATGTTGTTGGAAGGATCATGTGTTTCCCTTCAGGTGATATTGGGTTTGGGTCACCATTAGAGTTTGCAAAATAGAGGAAAATAATTCCAAGTGATTTGGGTCATGAGTTGTACAGAGGATCGGGCTGATGAGGTTCCAATTGGTTCCTATATAATGATGTGATGTTGTTTGTTAACTTGTAATGTGTTGTGAGTTAGGTTTTGTCCATATGTTTCCCCCATGAAGTTCTCATGGTGATAATGGTTGAATTTGATGAATCCTTGAGGAGTTCTCATCTCATGTTTGGTTGTAGTGAGGAAGTATTATAGGGAATTTCTTTTCCCTTGATTCGTGTTCGGTGGGAATTGTGATGTGCCACTAGAAACATGGAATATGGGAATGGGTAGGCAAGCATAGTGGAATGACCTCTATTTCCGAAAGCTTAGTGATGCTTTGGGACGAGCCGTTATAAGGTGGGGAGGTTGTAAAGTCCTAGATTTTCTAAAAGTATGTTTTTCTTTAATTTTTGGCTTGGTACTATCCTTTTTTTTCTATATAAGTGTTTTCCCAAGTCCTTGAGAAGGCTTGGGGGTGTTCTGGGTGTTCATGGCATGAAAAAGGGGGAAAGGGGATTTTTGGGCAATCCACATGGTTTGAACATGGTTTGGAAAACCGTGAGAGGTGAGACCATGTAGGTAGTATCAATCCACATGGTTTGTGCATGGTCTTTCAAACCGTGTGAGAGAAGGGTGTGTGGGTAGTATCCACTACACAATTTTCACATGATTTGACAAACCATGTGGCCTAGAAAATTTAAAAAAAATTACAAAAATGACACCCTGGTATTTTTATGTTCACTCAGTATTTTCCTCCCCCTTACTCCTTGGAACCATAGGAACGAACAAAACCTCCAAAGATCTCCCAAGGTTAGTTATACTTAGATTATTGTCTATTTAGAGCATTGTTGGTTACAGATCTAAGCCCTTGGTAAGTATAATGCTCCTCTTGCTTCTTCTTTTGTGATTAGGGCTTATGGTTTCTCCCATCTTCTTCTGAAACCCTAAAACCCACTTTTTTGGGTGATTTTTAGGTTTAGTCTTAAAAGAGTGTTTGAATACATATCCAAGGCCACGATTAAGAGTGTATTCATCATCGTATTTGAGGTAGGTGGTCTACAAGTATCATCTCATTGTTTTATTTTTGGATTTTTTCATGGAAGTTGGTGTTCTTGTTTTCCCGTTTTGTGTTCTTGGTTCCATTAAAGTGTTTGATAAAAATGGGTGTCTAAGTGAACAATTGAAAACCTCATGATCCCCATGGGATGCGTTGAGTATTACATGACCATTTTAGGGCCACCCATGGGGTACACTGGCATTTCAGACCTAGAGAGTGATAAGGGTTAAGTGAATGATTGTCGAATAATAATTTCAAACCCATGTATAACATGTTTTAATAGTTGATTAAGTTGTAAATGGAATTATGATAAATATACCAAGGGTGATAGGAGCATAAGGTGTTGTTGGAATGACATGAGAATGGGTATTTGGGTTGAAATATATTAGGTCGATTGTTTAATGAAGTTTGGGTAGAAATACCTAAGGGGATTAGTGCATATTAAATGGTGAACATGTAATTGGGTAATGGAATGGGAATAGAAGAATATGTTAAAAAATTGTAATAAATAAGTGGTTGAATTTTTGGAATGGGTTAATACATGAGAATTAGGTGGTACACCTAAATGATTGAATGAAATAAAGGGCTTATGTTATGTGATTTGAGAATTTTTCTTAAAATGCATAAGTGGGTAAAGGCTTATGAAATAATAAATGGTCCCAAAGGGTAAATGTGTGGTTATGATGAATTTTGATATGGACTAGGTGTTTTTGAATACACCTAATGGGTTAAGTCATGAGAATGGGAATTTGGGAAAATGGATATGAATTATAAATGGTAAATGTATTAATGGGGTAAGGAATAGCATTAATTCCCATGTTGATTTTTATGTATTGTGAATTATAATGGCATTGAATATGCTTGGTTGTGCTATGGTATGGTTGTGGTTACATGATAAATAAGAATTTGCACATGGCTTGGAAGAGTATGGAATTGAATCGGGGATCTATGCCCATGGGTCGAGTTAGACTGAGGCTCTAAACTCCACCCCAATATGCATGGTTTAGGGAAGGAGACAGAGGCTCTATTCCCCTAACATTTTCATTCCACCCGGATTGAGTCTTCGAGGTGAGGATAATGTGTTGATGTGATGTGTGTATCCCTAGTGAGATAGGGACTTGAATTATTTCCCTTATGCATAGTGATTTCTTGCCTCAGTCCCATGTATAGATGATGTATATTCCTAACCTGGAGAGAATGTGTTAAAAATGGGTATGTAGTTGAAATGGTATAAGAAATGGAATTGGGATAAATTCTATTCATGAATTAAATGAACATTTTTAACAAATGGCACCTGCACTAACCATTGATTACTTTCCATTTATTTTTTACTTTCATGCACTATCTGTTAGACTGGATTTGTTTTAGACAGCATTGGTGGCATTCTACTAAGTTTGGTACTCACACCCTGCTCGAACCGTCGTTGGGTACCCGAGAAGACTTCTTGGTTGCAGGTCAGGACAAGGGTGAAGACAAACTCTAGGATGTTGAGTCGGTCTGGGGATTCACATGGAGAAGGACACAGACTTAGATTCAGGACCTGTTTTGAGTTTTGGCCATCTTTTATTTTGGGTTCTTTCACTTTCCACTACTACTACAACATGAAAGTGTGGTATTTGATTGGTGTTTGTACCCCATTTGGGAAAAGTTTAGTTATTCATTCTTATTGGTTCATATTGTTTCCACTATTTATATTGTGTTATGTTATGTATTGCTCTGATAAAGAGGGTATAGTCTCCTCACGTGACTTATTAGACCCTCACCTCTAGTCGATAACCTCTGGAATATGGGGAGGTGCTCTTGAGGTCATGTGACGAATCAGCTCGGAGCACCGATTTAGTGGCTACTAGGTTGGGAATGTTACTTGAAGAATGGTGGGTTAGAAGCCTACGATAGCCTCCTAGTGGTTGTGCCACAATATTTTAATGGAATTCTTGAATCCTTTGGAATAAACCAATATTTATAAGCACTCCTATCATTAATGGGATTTCATAGGTCAAAGGAATGTTTTAATGGTCATTTAGGGGTCAAAACAAATAATTACCATCAAATATATGTTAAAAATACCATTTTTCTACTCTGTTAGGCATTTACATGACATGTAAAGTTTACACGATGTGTAATATTGCACAACATGTATCAAATTAATGAGTGTATACTTCACAATAATACTTCAATAGTGTTATAGAGTGACACATATGTGTCATTACATAAAACATTTCAACTTCCCTTTATATCGATTTTCTCCCCTTCATGCCCTATAGTTCTTTCATGACTTGTATTGGTACACGATGTCTAGTGATTTAAAAACATATAAAGTCATATTACAGTTCTCAAAGCTCTGTTTTTTTCATTGTTTATTCAGTTTTTTCCTCTCATACCTCCATTTTTCTATTTGGATTCAACCATATACCTTATCTTCTTCATCATTTTTCATTGTCACGCTGAGCCACTTCACGAATCGACATGAAGTGCATTTTTATTCTTTAATTACCACATTTTCCTTTGTAATGCTCCAAATATTGGTCCTTTATTAAAATACAAAAAAAAATCAATATATTTTAGGAAACCAAACTTTAATTAATTAATTTTTGAATAAAGTAGAGATAAAAACATATGATAATATAGATATAAAATATAGATATCAGCGAGTCCCTACTTTTTTATCCTTTTATTCTCCTTCATTCCTTCCTACTTGATTTTCATTTCTCTTACAAACCTTCTTCATGGTGTGGTACAAATTTAGGGTTCAATATGGGTTTAATCATGGGGATTTTATTTTTTAGGTCATTTATAGGCTATCATCTTGTTCAGTTTGGCATCATCCACTAAAGGTAAAATGTTATGACTTATTTCCACTTGGATTGAGGTAGGGGTTTCTATAAAATTCATTTATTTAGTATTTCTTGAACTGATAGAGGTATTATAAATTATGTTCCTATGAGATTATTTTTATATATGATTCATATGATGGGTTTATGAAATGTTTCAACATTTTATTAACATGGAATGGAAGGTTTTAATGAGATTATTATATGGATTTTTGAATTAAAATGTTTTTACATGAAAAATATTTATGAAAAAAAGACTATTAGGATATTTTGAAATGTTTTTTATGATAAAGGAAGGGTATTCATACTATTTTGAATTTTAAATAATGAATACCTTGTTTCAAGAAGTTATTTCATTAAAAAGGATGTTTTGGTTTTCTTTTAAGTGACCATTAAGGGAAAAAGATTAGTTTTTTTTAATAGTAAAACCTTTCATGTTTCAAATTATGTTTTACAACATGTATTTTCATGATGGACTTAAAGTTGTAAGGCCCAGACCCCAGTTACCCAGATTCGGTTCATTATTGCACAACATTGGCATGATCACAAAAGATCAAGTCTTGAAAGACCGATTAGTTTAGTAGACTTGGAAACACTAGATACATTCATAAAAGTTACATTACATCATAAAGTGAAAAACTATAAAACATGGTCTCCATAGTCCACACTCATATCCTCTTCTGACTATCCCTACAGGTCATTCATAAAATACTTGTTTACATCCTACAAAATATTAAAACATTGAAATGGGTGAGATCAGATGCTCATTAAGGATAACAATATAGCGGAAGCATTCATAAATAAACAAAAACATTTAAGTCAATTTATACCTAAAACAAAATACTTTTAAACTTGAACTTCAACATAATATGGAAAAAGTAAAATGAAATAATTCCATTTACTTATTCACATGGATATTCTACTGGTTGAATAATCACATGCAATATCAATAACCACTTTCATAATGATGGAATGCATAATGCCAGACTATCATAACCACGTAGCCAAGGCCTCATGCCAAGACTACAAATAAGATTTTTTTCAAGGCCTCGTGCCAAGACACAATTTTGTCTCATGAGACCTACCGATGCATCGAGGAGCTATAGCGGGCTCCACCCGCCACTTATTAAGTCCAATGCATTCCTTATATGAATAGGTTTAAACATATCATAAACCATAACATAATCGTATCACATAAAACATGCATAAAGGAAACATTAAATTTCCACATTTTAAATCACAAGATATCAATACAACACATTGATATAATAAAAACTTTACAAAACCATTTTCAAAACGAAAATAAAAGAAAATTAAAATTTGGTATTTATTTTTCATTTAAAAAAAGTTATGTCTTGTAGAGGAAGCTGAAACACAAATAATGGTCATGGCGGTGGAGAAGTCGTTGTCGCCACATACATAAGACAAAAACATTCCTTTTTTCGTTTAGAAAAACGCTTTGTAAAAAATATTCCTTTTGAATAAAAGTAAAAGTAAAAGGGGTTTATACACCGTATAAAAGAATGTTGTCTATAAAAAAAATATGCCTCAATGAAAAGGGATTGAGATGAAGACCCTTAAAAAGATATATTTTTTAAATAAAGTAGATTTATTATGTGTATTCACTATAAGTACACATATATAAAGTACAAATACAATATAGGACATAATAATATCATGACATAATTTTAAAGTAGGAGATTATCCCAAAGAATGGAAATTGGGTTAAGAAGTTCCTTTACCTTGTGTCCGACTTGACCCGACCATTCTTTAACCTCCTGAATAATAAACTAGAGTTAATTTCTATTTGCTTAAGAACCTTTTACATGTTAATTATTCCTTTTATATCACTTGTTACCATGTTATGAACATTATGTAATTATTTATGTTAATAACGGTCATTTTGTCGATCTTTGGTACTTGAGTCAAAAATAAACTTCTTATAATTACAAGTTGTTCATGTGGTGAAATATCCATTATATCCAGAATTATATTAATGATATAGATATCATATATATCATATATATCCAGTATATACATGCATTTATAATATTACATAATATTTTGAGGTAAGAAATGAAATGCACCGTTCATGGAGATAGTAAGTCGTACGTACGCATGAATGCTACTTTCATTTCTATTTTGTATTTAATGGAATGAAATTATAATTATATAAAGTTATACTATCATTCTAGTATAATATAATGTATAATACCAATTACTCCATCCTTTATACATCCCACATATGGCATTAACGATTCAAATCACTTTGAGGGGGCGGTAGTCCGCACTTCCTAACATGAAAATATCGCGTTTACCCATAATGGAAACCATAAAGGTATGACATAAATAAAAAATAAATAATCTTAAGTAAAACATAAACATATTATATATCATATATAAATATATTTACATCTTAATGGCCACATTTGGAGGTGTTATATGAGTGTTGAACAATCATCGTTTCGTGAGGCAGAAATTCACCATCCACAGAAACAGTATGTTCTTTAACCATTAGATGTAGGTGTGTGTAAGTGTAGCTCTAATCCTTCTTATAACAACATCCTAGTATATTTAGGATATTGGTGTTGTTACAAAATAATTGAATAAAAAGAGTTTAGGGGGTTGGAGAGGCAAAATAAAACATAAGAACACAAGAGAAAACACTACCTTTAAAATGGGTAACTCTTTTTGATTTGAGCTCAAAGGCTTCCTTGAGAAGATTTATGCCCAAAGTGAGGCTTCTAGGAGTAAGAGTGGGATGTGTAGAGACAAAATGGTCAGGTTTTTTCCGAGACAAAGGCTTGAGAGGTGTGGGTAAGGTGGTAGAAGTGGGGGTCTTTTATAAGAGGAGAGGAGGGGCACTCTTGGAAAATTATAAAAGGTTACTTTATTATAAACTTCTTTTCAGATTTAAAAGGTCCCAAAATTATATATTTCAAGGATAAGGTGATAGTAGTTTGAAATACAACCATAAAATAGGTTTTTTACATGTTTAGGTCTTAGATTTTACATTATCTTTTACTTTTATTTAAATCGTTAAATAATGAGATAATCGCTGCATCATCATGGTATCATATATAATTTAATTTATTTAATGTCTAAAAATTATAAAAAAAATATCATGATGTATGAAATATTTTTATATTTCTAATGAATATTTATAGTCAAAAATATTACTTGTATAACACCATTTAAAAATTGTTTTATTAAAACAACTCATGTTTGTGACATTTTTATTTTAACATTAAATAAAACGTTTTTAATGTCATTTTCTTACCAAAGTGGCTCCATGGGGTCCCCAAGTTGACCCATGGATTTTATTGGTCGTCCATGACTCATAAAATAGGGTTAGGACAAGTTCAAAGGTATTTTCATATTTTTATAATATCACTTCTACCTTAAATTTCACTAATTACCTTTAATCGCGATTAATTAAACTTAAAAGTTACTATTCACTAAAACTTATTTTAATCCCATTGAATCACATTTTGCTTCTTAATAAAAACCATGTATGTAGGATTTTTGAAAATCAAATCACAGAAGTGGTAATGTTTCATTTAAATGAAATATCAGTTTTTTAACTACCACTTCGTGGTTTCACTATTCATCAAAAATTGAAGTTTTTCAGAACAATGGCAAAATTTCACCCTAAGCTATAATTGATATTCCGAATTCAAAAATGATGTATATTTTACAAAATTACAAAAATATAAGTTGAATTAATTAATTTTATAACTAATTCCTGCTATCACAACAAATAGCATGTTTTTAAGAAACAATATATATCAAAAGATTGACAATTGTTTATGTCCAATTTCAAAGTGAAATTAATTCTAATGAACACCATTGGATAAAATGGTAAAAATATATTCTAATTATACTTTAAAACCACACAATAGTATAATTTATCACTATAAATTATTTTGATTAAAAAATTTGTTTTTAAGTATTTTCACTATTCATGAAAAATTGGAAGTTCTCAGACAAATACCAAAAATTCAACATAGGCTAATTTCGATATTCCGAATCCAAAAATGAAGTCCATTATAAAATATATATAATTTCAAAAAGTGGGTATTACTATTCATAATGGTTATTTTGATTGGTCGCGGTGTGTTAGAATCTCTAACTTGCGTACAATGCAAGCTATTGCATTATTGAAAGAGAAGTGTATCATGGAAGCTCAGAGCGTCACATTCTACCCTCCTTCAATAAATTGCATCCTTGAAATTTGAAAATTTTCTTTGAAAATTAAAGGTTGAAAATAGAAAATACATTTGTGGAAAACCCCCCATTGGAAATAAGGTTAATAAAAATATAACTTTAAAAGAAATATAGATAAGTACAAAGGTCACTCGAGATAACCCATACTAGGATTCTATGAAAATATAGATATGTAAGAAAAAAACCATCAAGGTCTAATGGAGAGTTGTAGAAAATAGGATTAGGAGAAAGTTAACCACAAGAAAATCACAAACTTGTGATTGGTTAAACTGTCCTTGAATCCCCAGTTGGAAAAGTTAACCAGCAACGTTTTTGTTTTTAGTTACCTTTTATAAAGTTGAGGAATTTATATATGAGATTTACTAAGAACATAAAGAAATATACTTACTTGTCATGTAGACATTCATTCTTTAATAAATTTTTACCACAAACCCATCATTCACACCAAAAGGTAATAGAACTCAAAAATATTCTATTTATCCTAATTATATAAGGTTCCAAATATTAACACATACCATTTAGATTAGGAAAACTTTTTTGTAATAACCAGGAACTTCCTATAGGCTAGTGGTAGGTAGTAAAGGCCTATCACACTATGGTTGTGGGTTCGATTCCTACAACTTTGTCTGACGCAACGGGTTATCCCCCGACCTATAGGTTGTCCTTTTCCTAAAACTATAGTATTATAATATTCCAAAAATAATATTCATAAATGTTTTAACCTTAAAGAATACTCTCCAAGTTTCAACTTAATCCATTCCAACCTTTATAGTTATCCAAAATACTTTTGTCCAACTCACAGTCCAAATTTTATAAGGTAAACATAATGAAGATCCTTTTATCCGCGTAACAACATGTGAACACCTTCATCAAGTATTCTTTTAAAACACTACAACATCCTGAATTACCATAAATCCTTATTGATTACATTCATGATCCCTTATTCCTTATATAATACTAGATATGCTCTTTCTATCAAAAAATTTATACAAATCATTAATCAGTTTCAAGGAAGTTAAGAATATCCAATATAATTTTTCCAAATCAATCATGTATTATTCCAAAATCACTATCTTGGTATCAGAACCATATTATGGTTTATATTTCTCTCACCCATATATTTTCCAAAAATTTAACCTGCTATGGAGTCACTTTTCTTGGTTCCACACAATCTCAAGTCCTTGATCAAATAGTAATGCATTACAATCCTTATATACTCCATAATTATCATAACCAGTACATCATTGATACAACACTAAAATGAAAAAATTCTTTAATAACAACATAAGAACTCTAATCATTCCTCCTCATCTGTGGTAGTATCATAACTTGATTATTATCCAATAACATCATTTGGGGCATACTCTGATGATTTGGACATTGGATTGCATAGTATCCCCACTCCTTGCAGATGAAGCATTATACATTTGAAACCTTTTTCTTACCCTTGCAGTCACGCACTCGGTGTCCTTTTTCTACACACTTATAGCAAACTCTCATTACCTTTACGAAAGTTCCAGGGTGTTTCTTCCCACAGTTATCACATATTGGAAAATTCTTCTTTTCCCTCGTCCCTTTATCCATCATTCTCTCTTCCATCCTTTTCTTCTCTTTCTTCCCTTCAAAGCCATAAGACTCAGAGAATTCTTTACTTATCTTATTAACACATGATACTATTTCTTCATATTTTGAGAACACGTGGGAGACTATTTCCCTTCTAAATGTTGGCTTAATATCGTTAAAGATATGATCCTTCTTACTCTTTGGATCATACATATTGATGAAGTTCATATTCCTTCTACTGGGCGCCATTTCTATACAATGGCATAAACTAGGTTAGTTTATGAATTGCAATGAATAATTCCAAACTTGTAAAATACTTAATGTAAATGGAATGGATTATGGATATAATCCATACTCATAAAAAATGTTTTCTTTGAAAAAGTATATACTCTTAAACCCTTCATAATGGTTTGTAAAAAAATGAGAATTATCCTAAGCATATCCTTCGGGAGTGTCGTAACCAAGAGTGCAGTAAGGCCCGTTGTCATGCACTAGTTCCCTTTCGAGTCTAGATCAAAGTGGTGTTTTCGGGTTTTACCCTGAGGTACATCTGTGCCAGAGCCACCTCTACCTGCTCGTATCCAGACAGGGATGTATTGCTCGAAAAACTCACAAAATCTCTATAATACCAAAATTCTAGGAAGTTATTCTATAATAATCCTCAAAGTCTATCTTTGGGCTATGTGCTCTAATCAGATTTTATCTAAATATAGCTTCCAAGGTTAGTACTAAACTACCTATGATACCAACTGTAAGGCCCCTACCCCAGTTACCCAGAGTCGGTGCATTATTGCCTAACATTGGCATGATCCCAAAAGATAAAGTCTCGAAAGACCGATTAGTTTATTAGCATTGGAAACAATAGATACATTCATAAAAGTTACATTACATCATAAAGTGAAAAACTATAATAACATGGTCTCCATAGTCCACACTCATATCCCCTTATGACTATCCCTGTAGGTCATTCATATAATACTTCTTCACGTCGTGGAAAATAATAAAACATTGAAAGGGGTGAGCTCAGATTCTCAGTAAGGATAACAATATAGCGGAAGCATTCATAAATAAACAAAAACATTTTAGACAATGTATAACTAAAACAAAAGCCTTTTAAACTTGAACTTCAACATAATATGGCAAAAGTAGAATGAAATAATTCCATTTACTTATTCACATGGATATTCTACTGGTCAAATAATCACATGCAATATCAATAACCACTTTCATAATGATGGAATGCATAATGCCACACTATCATAACCACGTAACCAAGGTCTCGTGCCAAGACAACAAATAAGATTTTGCAAAGGCCTCGTGCCAAGACACTAGTTTGTCTCATGAGAACTTCCGATGCATCGAGGAGCTATAGCGGGCTCCACCCGTCACTTATTAAGTCCAATGCATTCCTCATATGAACAGGTTTAAACATATCATAAACCATAACACAATCGTATCACATAAAACATGCATAAAAGAAACATAAAATTTCCACATTTCAATCACAAGATATCAATACAACACATTGATATAATAAAAACTTTATCAAAACCATTTTCAAAACAAAAATAAATGAAAATGAAAATTTGGTATTTATTTTTCATTTAAAAAAAGTTATGACTTGTACAGGAAGCTGAAACACAAATAATGGTCACGGCGGCAGAGAAGTTGTTGTCACCGCATATGTAAGACAAAGAAATTCCTTTTGTCGTTTAGTAAAACGCTTTGTAAAAAATATTCCTTTTGAATAAAATTAAAAGTCAAAGGGGTTTATACACCGTATAAAAGAAATTTGTGTATAAAACAAAATATGCCTCAATGAAAGGGTATTGAGACGAAGACCCTTACAAAGATCATTTTTTTAAATAAAGTAGATCTATTATGTGTACTAACTATAAGTACACATAAATAAAGTAAAAATTCATGATAGGTCATAATAATATCATGACATAATTTGAAAGTAGGAGATTAACCCAAAGAATGGAAATTGGGTTAACAAGTTCTCTTACCTTGTGTCTGACTTGACTCGACCGTTCTTTAACCTCATGAATAATAAACTAGAGTTAATTTCTATTTGATTAAGAACCTTTTCCATGTTAATTATTACTTTAATATCACTTGTTACCATGTTATGAACATTATGTAATTATTTAAGTTAATAACGGTCATTTTGTCGATCTTTGTTACTTGAGTCAAAAATAAACTTCTTATAATTACAAGTTGTTCATGTGGTAAAATATACATTATATCTAGAATTATATTCATGATGTAGATATCATATATATCATATATATCCAGTATATACCTTAATTTATAATATTACATAACATTTTGAGCTAAGAAATGAATTGCACTGTTCATGGAGACGGTAAGTCGTACGTACGCATGAACGCTACTTTGATTTCTATTTCGTATTTAATGGAATGAAATTATAATTATATAAAGTTATAATACCATTATTGTATAATATAATGTATAATACCATTTACCCCATCCTTTATACATCCCACATATGGCATTAACGATTCAAATCACTTTGACAGTGCGGTAGTCCGCACTTCCTAAAATTAAAATATCATGTTTACCCATAATGGAAACCATAAAGGTATGCGATAAATTAAAAATAAATAAGTTTAAGTAAAATATAAAAATATTATATATCATATATAAATATAGTGACATCTTAATGGCCACCTTTGAAGGTGTTATATGAGTGTTGAACAATCATCGTTTCGTGAGGCAGAAATTCGCCATCCATAGAAACAGTATGTTCTTTAACCATTAGATGTAGGTGTGTGTAAGTTTAGCTCGAATCCTTCTTATAAAAACATCTAGTATATTTATGATACTGGTGTTGTTACAAAAGAAATGAATAATAAGAGTTTAGGGGGTTGGAGAAGCAAAATAAAACATAAGAACACAAGAGAAAACACTACCTTTAAAACGGGTAACTCTTTTTGATTTGAGCTCAAAGGCTTCCTTGGGAAGACTTCTGCCAAAAGTGAGGCTTCTAGGAGTAAGAGTGGGATGTGGAGAGACAAAATGGGCAGGGTTTGGCCGATACAAAGGCTTGAGAGGTTTGGGTAAGGTGGTAGAGTTGGGGGCCTTTTATAAGAGGAGAGGAGGGGTTATCTTGGAAAGTTATAAAATGTTACTTTATTATAAAATGCTTTTCAGATTTGAAAGGACCCAAAATTATATATTTCAAGGATAAGGTGATAAGAGTTCAAAATAAACCCATAAAATAGATTTTTTACATGTGTATGTCTTAGATTTTACATTATCTTTTCATTTTATTTAAATCGTTAAATAATGAGGTAATCGCTGCATCATCATGGTGTCATAAATAATTTAATTTATTTAATGTCTAAAAATTATAAAAAAAAATCATGATGTTGGAAATATCTTTATATTTCAAATGAATATTTATAGTAAAAAATATGACTTGTATAACCTCATTTAAAAATTGTTTTAGTAAAAAAACTCATGTTTGTGACATTTTTATTTTAACATTAAATAAAACGTTTTTAATGTCATTTTCTTACCAAAGTGGCTCCATGGGGTCTCCAAGTTGACCCATGGATTGTCTTGGTCGGCCATGAATCATTAAATAGGGGTAGGACAAGTGTAAAGGTATTTTCATATTTTTATAATATCACTTTTACGTTAAATTTCACTAATTACCTTTAATCACGATTAATTAAACTTAAAAGTTACTATTCACCAAAAATTATTTTAATCCCATTGAACCAAATTTTACTTCCTAATGACAACCATGTATGTCGGATTTTTTAAAATCAAATCACAGAAGTGGTAATGTTTCATTTAAACGAAAAATCAGTTTTTTAACTTCCACTTAGTGGTTTCACTATTCATCAAAAATTGAAGTTTATCAGAACAATGCAAAAATTTCACCCTAAGCTATAATTGATATTCCGAATTAAAAAATGATTTATATTTTACTAAATTTCAAACATATAAGTTGCATTAATTAATTTTATAACTAATTCCTACTGTCACAACAAATAGCGTGTTTTTAAGAAACAATATATATCAAAAGATTGACAATTGTTTATGTCCAATTTCAAATTGAAATTAATTCTAATGAAAACCATTGGATAAAATGGTAATAATATATTCTAATTATACTTTAAAACCACTCAATAGTATAATTTATCCCTATAAATTATCTTGATTAAAAAAGTTTTTTTTAAGTATTTTTCACTATTCATAAAAAATTGGAAGTTCTCAGAAAAATACCAAAAATTCAACATAGGTTAATTTTGATATTCCTAATCCAAAAATTAAGTCCATTATAAAATATATATAATTTCAAAAAGTGGGTATTACTTTTCATAATGGCTATTTTGATTGGTCGCGGTGTGTTAGAATCTCGAACTTGCGTACAATGCAAGCTATTGCATTATTGAAAGAGAAGCGTATCGTGGATGCTCGGGGTGTCACAAAAGTCGAATTTAAATTTTTATACAATGTGATTTTATGGAGTGTGTGCATGCCATGGAGGTTTAATGCCTATAATTCCAATCTTGTATTACAGAACCAATTTTATTTTTATAAAGTGAGTCCATTAATAATTTTCACCATATCACGACCCCCTATTGTATACCTTGTATGAAATTATCCCCATTTATGGAATTTAATTTGATTGTTTTTTTGATGTTGGTATAATGTAAAAGATAGTATTTAATGAATGGGTATTAGATGTAAAATTATAATTATTTTTATTCCTTATTGATGCGTGTTTTGTACATGTGTTTCAATTTTTTTCACTTACATTGGATAGATTTCATGAGAACCATAGGAGAATGGGTAGATGATATGAATGAGTGATCCACTAGTGTATATTTATCTCTTTATAGTAACCTTGGAATGATTGTGATCTACTAAGGCTTACTTACTGGTCATACCAAGAAGGCAATTTAAGGTAGATATTTCAGTTAGGCTCACATAGGTTGGCCAATGATTCAAAGTGATGTCTAAGATAATACTATGGTAAGACCTAACAAGTTTACCATGATATATTTTTTTATTGGTGATTATTCTTGGGGATACCATTTTTCTCATTGTTTTTATCCTCTAGCTTTTGTTTTAATTATATTTCACCATTTTATGGTTGGTTTGTTGCATATATTACAATCCATTGGAATTTTGGTGTATATTGTTTTATATTCTAGTTTCCCTAGGGTTTTGGTTTAATTTTAAATTGATTGAAAAATGGTTTGGAATATAGTTTTTAAAATTGGAAAAGTTTTTTTATTTTGTAAATGGGATTATGAAATTATTTTTAGAAAGTGGAAGGAGTTTTTCATAAATTTAAAGGATCTTATTTCCATGGTTCAAAAGTTTTTTCTTTAATGGAGTGGGTTTCACTTTGGTTTGTTCATGGCTTGATACTTGTTTTATTTTACTCACATGTAGAAAAAAACTAATTTCAAACTATATTTAAAAGTATTATTTATGTAATGTTTTATAAAATTAATTTCATAGAATTATTGGTGAAATCAATTTGAGCGTATTTAGTTTACACCCTAAATTTGAATTAGTGTATGTTTATATAATCCCTCTTATGTTTTCTCTCAATTTCACAATTAGTGATGCCATATTGGTTGTTCTCTGAGTATATGAATGGAAATTGTGGATTTGATGACTAACTATGGGTTATGTGGAGATGTTTGAGTAATGGATCAAGTTGTTTATTTATTTATGGGTTTCTTGTATATCATATAATTTACCTAGTTTAAATGGGTTATCTTTAATTTTTTATTTTTCTTGTATGATGTGTTGCTTCCACTGCACATTTAAAAGTCAGATGGATCATTATTTTTTGGTTATGAATCATTTTTATGTTTACATTTTATTATACCATGTTTTTGTCTATTTATTTGTATCTATTTATTTTTATTTTCATGGATGTATAATGCATCGATGATTCATGATGGATTATTGATACCATTTTTACTTATTATTTATTTATTATGGGGTAAATAATTCCCACTTGTGTATGTTTTGATACCATAGTTCTTTTCATCATCCCATGGTGATCTAGAATGCACTTCGGGCCTTGTGGTGGGATGGGTAAGGTTACAGGTCAGACCAACCTGGGATGATTCATTAAAAAATAGTATCAGAGTTCCCTTTTTTATTTGGGTGTCTCCTGGTAGTTTGGAGATATGACTATTGGGACTTAATTGGTAGATCGTGAGTAGGTGAATGATCACCATATTTTTGTGGTGACAATATATTTTCCTTGGGTATTTTGGATTTGAGTGTTGAATTCAGATTCTGGTATTTATTATTTTGATGGTGTTTTGGACCCCATTAACTTATATTAGAAATATTGGGGGTTTCATTGAGTTTTGGGGTGAAAATAAAAGGATATAGAGTTTCATTATTATATTACACGGTCTATAAAACCATGTGTATCCAATTCACAAGGTTGTATAAAATATTCATAGGCTTATACATGATTGGAACAAGGTCGGTCAAATCATGTGACCAACTACACACAACTTCACATCCCTTCTGAAATTATTATTGAAAAATATTTTGATTTCCAATGGCTCCATGAATGGTTTCCATTTTTTGGAGAGTGATCAAAGAGGATTTAATTATGTTTTGATTTTTTTGGGATGTCTAATTTTGATATACCATGTTATGTTATTTTTATGATGGAAGTTTATAAATCTATATTTGTATAAAAATGAATTTCATTCATTTTTTTATTATAAAACCTATTTTGATGGTATATTTAAAAAATTAATTTCATGGAATGTTTTGGTTTTTAAAACTATGTGTTTTGTTTTATTTGTAATATATTATTTACTACCATGGTATTTTTATGTAAGTAGTTGATTTTATTTTAGGATTTGGATTTTTTTTTGAAGTGAAAGTGATTTTTTTAAAAAAAAATTATTTTGAATCAGAGTGAATTTCATAAAAAGTTTTGGTTTTATATTGGAAATCATAATTTATTTTGGAAATGAAGGATAAATTTATGAAGTACTAACTAGATTTTTATTTTAATGAAGGTGATGGGTTTTAAAGCCTACAAAAATGTTGTAAATTTCCCCAATAAGTAATTTGTAATTTTAATTTTTTAAATGTATTTTGTAGTTTTAATAAATAATTGATTTTTTTAATGGTGTTTTATACTTTTGTAAAATGGTTTTTTGGACTCTTTTCAACTATAGTGATTTTAAAGAGAGGAATTTTGATAATGTGATATTCTCTGGTAAATTGGTTCTTTTGAAAACATCCATTGGTTTTAAATGATATATAGTTATTGAGATGTAAATAATGGATATTTTGGACCAATTCCTCATAAAATTAAAAATATACCCCAAGTGTATCAATGGAAAATAGAAATTATATTTATAAGGTTAATATTACCCTAAAACATGTACTAATTCTATTTTACAAGTGTATCTCGACCAAAAACAACCTTATTAATAAAATATTGTCATTTAGGTCCACTTGGATTAGATTAGGAAATTTATTATTATTTAATTCAAAGAAGAGTTAAAAGAGTTAAAATCAATGTTTATTTACTAAAACATTTTTAATACAGGGTTATACATAAGATAAATTCGATTTTAAATATTAATTAGAAAGATAAAATGATTTCCTACATAATTATATTTTATTTATAATTTTTAGACATTAAATAATTTAGTTTATTTATGACACAATGTTGATGCAGTAATTACCATAATAGTGAAACAATTAACATCATTGATATTATAAATACCCAAATAAATATAATTTGAGACTTTTTATGAATTACACTAATTTTATAGGTTAATATGACATTTTAGGATTAAATTAATTAACTTTTTTCGAAGTAATAATTCTGTTATGACTTTTACAAAAATCAATTATTGAATAGTGTCAAAGTTGACATAAAAGAGTTTTTAAAAAAATTATTATATTATTAATTGATATTAAAATCCTAAAAATCTAAGGTTCGGCCAAGAGACATATATCATGATAGGTGTATCATTAATGGACCACTTGGGGGTCTCTTGGATGTATATAGTAAGTTTATTAACCATATAATATAAAAATACAAAGAGACATTGTAAAAGTGAAACTAATTAAATAAGAGTTAATACTTCAAGATAAGGTTAATATAATGACCCAAACCTGTCTAAATTCAATTGGTTGAGTGGTTTTAGACCCATCCCCACCTTAAACTTTAAATAATCCACTTTGGAGTCATTAGAAACCGAATATGAATTTATTATAAAATAATATTTCTAGCTTTTAAAAAGGTGCCCCTCACCCCTCTTATAAAAGGGAACTCTACCTTCTCATTAACTCACACCTTCAAATCCTTTTAGTTTGGGCATACTCTGCCCAAATACTCTCTCAACTTCCCTCACTTCATCCTAGATGCCTTCCTTTAGTTAGAAAGCCAACTTAAGGAGACCTGTTTATCAAATCAAAATGAAGAACCCGAAGAAGAGGTAATGATTTCACCACACTTTTTCAAGTTATTTTTTTCTTACACTTCTTCTTTCTTTGTTATTACCATTCTAAAATAATGAATCAAGTATCTCCTATATAATGTAATATTATTATAAATATGGTACAACCATATTCATTATTCTATCTATCCTTTGAATGACATGTCACCATACGTACGTACGTACGGCTTACCGTCTCCACGTCGTGGTATAATTGTTATTCAATATATTATTATTTAGATGGGTATAATAATTATTTTTAGTTCATGTAAATAATAAATATAACATGATAATGATTCTTTATATATGATATACCATAAAATTATATATTATTTTAATATCAAAAGAATGATATTTTCGCTCATGCGTACGTACGGATTACGGTCTCCACGACGCGATGAGATTCATTTCCAAGTTCACCATTCATCGACGATTATAAAAATATATATTACTAATAAGTTTGTAATATATGACATAATAATTCTACTGGAGATATATATATATATATATAAGGATTTATGTACTTACATATATCTTATTCATTTACTTCCGTTCAATACTATATGAAAACAGAAACAGTGTTTATGCGTACGTACGGACTACCATCTCCATAAACAGTGTTTTCCATTTCATATATATGTCTATTATACATATTTATATTCTAAATATATATGATATATTTTTCATGTTTTATATTCTGGAAGTTTTTAAATCATGATCTAAGTGATACAACCAAGAGTGACAAGTTAAAACACGTACAATAAAGAAAGTGATTATTACCCAAAATGTTAACTTAACATGGAAATTATTATAAAATGGGTAATATAAAGTCATAAATGAATCAGGTATGATATCATAAATATTAATATTGTTCTGTTATAATTAAATAACATACTATAATCTTCGTACAGGAGGTTAAACGTACCCTCGACTAAAGGAAAGTGCAAGGTAAGGGGTTTTCATCTCACTCCTTATTCCCGTGAGATTCATGCCATATTGCCACTATTACCTTTTGTGTGGTGTATGTACTACCAATAATTGTATTCTTTGTGTAATACACTTTAATTTATTTGTATTTACATATTCATTGTATGATGCCTCTTTCATGGGTTGTATGTTTCTTAAGTTACCATATTGGTAAGGGTTAATTCCTCAATCCTATCATTATCCGAGATTGTTTATGTGTAAGTATTTACTGGAGTATTTTTATCATCCATGTCCATTTTTCATAAAAATGATTTCAAAATGAATATTTTAAGGATTTTTAAAGGTACTCTTTATCAAGATCAGAATTTCAAATGTTTTAAAGATTTATCTTTCTAAATCTTTTTACTTAATGTCCATGATTTCAAAATGATTTTAAGGATTTATTTATATGGACGTGAATTTTTTGAAATGATAATTCTTTTCAAAAGTTTCAAAGTGGTATGGGACACTTTGATTCAATAATCTCTTCTAAAAATTACTTCCTTTATAAATGTGTGACTTTTAAATGATTTTACAAAAATGATATTTCTCTCAAAAAGTTTTACTCATCATTTTCATCTATGTCAACATCCTTTGATGTATTTTAAGCTCATTTGAAGTTGATTTATTATAGAAAACATGCATTGAAGGTTTTGTGATATGTTTGACTATGGATGTGTTATTTTTATACCATTCATGGTTTATAGAGAAAGTATTGACATTTCGTATGCTAGTTTTAATACAAATGTTTATGTTATGTTTAAACCTATTCATATGAGGAATGTATGGGACTTAGTAAGTGACGGGTTGAGCCCTCTATAGCTCCTCGATGCATTGGTAGGTCTCATGAGACATACTAGTGTCTTGGCACAAGGCCTTGACAAAATCTTATTTGTAGTCTTGGCACGAGGCCTTGGCTGTGTGGTTATGATAGTCTGGAATTATGAATTCCATCATTATGAATGTGGTTAGTGATATTTCATGTGATTATTCGGTTAGTAGAATATCCATGTGAATAAGTAAATGGAATTATTTCATTTTATTTATGCCATATTATACTGAAGTTCAAGTTTAAAAGGCTTTTGTTTTAGTTTTATACATTTCCTTAAATGTTTATGCTTATTTCTGAAAGTTTCCGCTGTATTGCTTACCATTACTGAGCATTGGAGCTCACCCCTTTCTTTGTTTTATTTTTCCCAGGATTCCAAGAAGTGTAATGTGATTGATATGCAGGGTTAATCCAAGGGAATAATGGCGTTCATAAAGATTAATTATGTTGTTTTTTACGTCTTAAAGTGCAAATGTAACATTCATGTATGTGATCTATTTTTCCAAGACTGCTAAACTGATCGGTCCTTTAGGACTTGATTCCTTGTAATCATACCAATGTATTAAAATAATGCACCGACTCTGGGTAACTGGGGTCGGAGCGTTACAGTTGGTATCAGAGGAAGTTTAGCAATAACCTTGGAAACTAGATTTAGATAAACTCTAATTAGAGCACATAACCCTAAGATATACATTGAGGATTAGTATAGAAGAACTTCTTAGAATTTTAGTATTGTAGAGAATTTGTGAGTTTTCCGAGCAATACATCCATATCTGGATACGAGCAAGTAGAGGCGGCTCTGGCATAGATTTACCTAGGGGTAAAACCAGAAAACACCACTTTGAGCTAGACTCGAACGGGAACTGGTGCACGACAATGAGCCTTGCTTCACTCTTAGTTACGACACTCCTGGGGGATATGATTAGGATAATTCTCATTTTCTATACAAACCATTATGAAGGGATAATGAGTATATATTTACTCAAAGAAAACATTTTTATGATTATGGATTATATCCATAAACTGTTCAATTTTTGTTGGGAATTATTCATTGCAATTCATAAACTGACCTAGTTTATGCTATTGTATAGAAATGGCACCCAGTAGAAGGAATGTGAACTCCAGTAATACGTATGATCCAAAGAGTAAGAAGGATCATATATTTCATGCTATTAAGACATCATTTAGAAGGGAAATATTCTCCCACGTATTATCATCATATGAAGAAATAGTATCATGTGTGGATAAGATAACTAAAGAGTTTACCGAGTCCTTTGGATTTAAAGGGAAGCAAGAGAAGAAAAGGATGGAAGAGAGAAAGATGGATAAAGGGAAGAGGGAAAAGAATAATTTCCCCATATGTGATAACTGTGGGAAGAAACACCCTGGAACTTGCCTGAAAGGAATGGGAGTTTGTTATAAGTGTGTAGGAAAAGGGAAAAAAGTACGTGACTGCAAGGGTAAAAAATGGTTTCAAATGTACAATGCTTCATTTGCAAGGATTTTGTACACTATGTGAACCAATGTCCCAGTCATCAGACTATGCCACAAATGATGCTATTGGATAATAATCATGTTATGATACTACCACAGACGAAAAGGAATGACTAGTGTTCCTATGTTGTTATTTTAGAATTATTTTATTTAAGTGTTGCATCAATGATGTTCTGGAAATAAATAAGGATTGTACTACAGTACTATTTAATTAAGGATTTTTGATTTTATGGTACTAAGAAAAGTGACTCTACAACGAGTTAATTTTTTTTTTGAAAATTGCATGGTTGAAGGAAAGATAAACCTTAATATGGTCCTAATATTGAGGTAGTTATTTTTGAATAAGAGATGGTTGATTTTGGTAATTCAGGATGTTGTGGTGTTGTAAAAGAATATATGAGGAAGGCGTCCACATGTTTCTATCTAGAAAAAAGGATCCTCATTATGTTTAACTTTCTTGTAAATTTTGGACTGTGAGTTTGGATAATAGTATTTTGGATAAGCCTAATGATAGAATGGATTAAGTTTGAAAGGTTATTTTTTTTTTAATTTTTATAAAAGGAAAACACGAAGACCGTGTGACGACCCGTCGTGTCGGACAAAGCTGCGGGAATCTAACCCACAACCGTAGTGCAATTGGGATTTATCACCTACCATTGTGCTACATGATGTTCCTGGATGGTATAATGTAGTTTCATTACATAAAGGGTCTGATATGTGAATTATAAATTCATTGTATTTGGAACCCTATACGATTAGGATAAATAGAGTATTTTTGAGTTATATTATGTTTTGGGGTGAAAGATGAGTTTGTGGTATAAATTTATTAATGGATAAAACTTTAATTATAAAGTAAGTATATCTCCTTATGATCTTAGCCAATCTCATAAATAAATTCCTCAACATTAAGAAAAGGAACTTAGAAATTTTTTTTTGTCCTAGATGGTACCTTAGATCATCACTAATTTATGGCTTTAGGATTGTTGGCCTTTTCATAGCCATGTTCTCTACCACTCTCCATCAGATAATTGATGGTTAGATTTCTCTTCCATATCCATATTTTCCTACATGGAACCCTAGTATGTGTTATTTTTGATAATCTTCATAATTTGCACACTTTATTTGAAATAGAGGCCTCATTAATTCATTTTTCGATGTGGGATTTCAACTAATATATTTTGAAACATAAAAAATGTGCTATATTAATACCTTATGTTTTGTTGAACCGAGGGTATTTTAAATCATCATAGATTGATGAATTTAAGGACCTCAATTTTAAACATGTTTGTGTTTGATGACCTCAATCACTTCCTATAAATATTTACATTTTCCTACAATTATATGTCTATAATTGTCACCAATGTCCTCCTAATCGAGCTCATAATTTTGTGGTGACCCTCTCATTTCTCTTTTCATCTTGTTAAGACTAAATTTTATTAACCAAATCTCTGATGTTGGTTTTTCCACACAGATATTTTCTATTTTCAACCTTTATTTTCAAAGCACAATATCAAATTGCGAGGACGCAATTTATTGAAGGAGGGGAAAATGTAACACCACAAGCTTCCACGGTACACATCTCTTTGAATAATACAATAGCGTGTGTTGTACGCAACTTCGAGTTCTAACACACACCACGACCAATCAAAGTAGCCGTTATGAATAGCAGTACCTAATTATTAAAATTTTATAAATTTTATCACTCAAAATGGACTTCATTTTTGGATTCAGAGTATCGAATTTAGCCTAAGGTGAAATTTTGGTACTTTTCGGATAACTTTAATATTTTGATGAATAGTTAAAATTACTAATTTTTAATTAAAAACAACTTTTTTAATCAAAATAATTAATAGTGATAAATTATGAATTTGAGTGGTTTTAAAGTATAATTATAAAATATTTTTACCATTTTATCCAATGGTGTTAATTAGGATTAATTTCACTTTGAAATTGGACATAAACAATTGTCAATCTTTTGATATATATAGTTTCTTAAAAACACGCTATTTGTTGTGACAACGGGAATTAATTATAAAATTAATTAATTCAACTTATATGTTTGTAATTTTGTAAAATAGACATCATTTCTGAATTCGTAATATCAATTATAGCTTAGGGTGAAGTTTTGGCATTGTTCTGAAAAACTTCAATTTTTGATGAATAGTGAAACTACTAAGTGGTAGTTAAAAAACTGAATTTTTCATAAAACTTAATTTTACCGCTTCTGTGATTGGAATTTAGAAAACCTGAGAGACACGGTTAATATCAAGAAGTAAAATGTGGTTCAATGAGATGAAAATAATTTTTGGTGAATAGTAACTTTTTACTTTTATTTACCACGGTTAAAAGTAAATGGGGTAATTAAGGGTAAAAATGGTATTAATATTACCCTAACACATGTCCTAATTCTATTGGACAAGTTTATCTCGACCAAAAACAACCTTAGTAATAAAATATTATCATTTAGGTCCACTTGGATAATATTAGGACATTTATTATTATTTAATTCAAATAAGAGTTAAAAGAGTTAAAATCAATGTTTATTTACTAAAACATTTGTAATGTAGAGTTATACATAATATATATTCTATTGTAAATATTCATTATAAAGCTAAAATTATTTCCTACATAATGATATTTTATTTATAATTTTTAGAAATTAAATAATTTAATTTATTTATGACACAATGATGATGCAGTAATTACCATAATAGTGAAAAAATGAAAATAATTGATCTTATAAATAACCAAATAAATATAATTTGAGACTTTTTATGAATTAAACTAATTTTCTAGGTTAATATGACATGTTAGGAGTGAATTAATTAACTTTTTTAGAAGTAATAATTCTGTTATGATTTTTACAAAAATCAATTATTGAATAGTGTCAAAGTTGACATAAAAGAGTTTTAAAAACAATATTATATTATTAATTGATATTGAATTCTTAAAAATCTAAGGATCGTCCAAGAGACCTATATAATGATAGGTGTATCATTAATGGACCATTTGGGGGTCTCTTGGATGTATATAGTAAGTTTATTAACCATATAATATAAAAATACAAAGAGACATTGTAAAAGTGAAACTAATTAACTAAGAGTTAATAATTAAAGATAAGGTTAATATAATGACCCAAACCTATATAAATTCCATTGTTTGAGTGTTTTTAAACCCATACCCACATTAAACTTTAAATAATACACTTTGGAGCCATTAAAAACCAAGTATGAATTTATTATAAAATAATATTTCTAGCTTTTCCAAAGGTGCCCCTCACCCCTCTTATAGAGGGGCACTCTCCCTTCTCATTAACTCACATCTTAAAAGCCTTTTGGTTCGGCCATACTCTTCCCAAATACTCTCTAAACTTCCCTCACTTCATCCTAGAGGCCTTCCTTTAGTCAGAAAGTCAACTTAAGGAGCCATTTTGATCAAATCAGAAGGAAGAACCCGAAGAAGAGGTAATGATTTCACCACCCTTTTTCAAGTTCCTTTCTTCTTACACTTCTTATTTCTTTGATATTACAATTCTAAAATAATTAATACAGTATCTCCTATATAATATAATATTATTATAAATATGGTACAACCATATTCAGTATTCTATCCATCCTTTGAATGACATGTCACCATACGTGCATACGTACGGCTTACCATCTCCACGTCGTGGTATAATTGTTACTCAATATATTATTATTTGTATGGGTATAATAATGATTTGTAATTCATGTAAATAATAAATATAACATGATAATGATTCTGTATATATGATATACCATCCAATTATATATTATTTTAATATCAAAATAATGATATTTTTGCTCGTGCATACGTACGGATTAACGTCTCCACGATGCGATGAGATTCATTTCACTGTTCACCATTCATCGAAGATTATAAAAATATATATTACTAATAAGTATGTAATATATGACATAAAAATTCTACTGGATATATATATATATATATATATATATATATAAGTATTTATGTACTTACATATATCTTATTCATTTACTTCCGTTCAATACTATATGAAAACAGAAACATCGTTTATGCGTACGTACAGACTACCATCTCCATAAACGGTGTTTTCCATTTCATATATATATCTATTATACATATTTATATTCTAAATATATATGATATATTTATCATGTTTTATATTCTGGAAGTATATAAATCATGATCTAAGTGATACAACCAAGATTGACAAGTTAAAACACGTACGATAAAGAAAGTGATTATTACCCAAAATGTTTACTTAACATGGAAATTATTATTAAATGGGTAATATAAAGTCATAAATGAATCAGGTATGATATCATAAATATTAATATGGTTATCATATAATTTAATAACATACTACGATCTTCGTACATGAGGTTAAACATACCCTCGACTAAAGGAAAGTGCAAGGTAAAGGGTTTTCATCTCACTCCTTATTCACGTGAGATTCATGCCATATTGCCACTATTACATTTTGTGTGTTGTATGTACTGCCCATAATTGTATTCTTTGTGTAATACACTTTAATTTATGTGTATTTACATATTCATTGTATGATACCTCTTTCATGGGTTATATGTTTCGTAAGTTACCAAATTGGTAAGGGTTAATTCCTCAATCTCATCATTATCCGAGATTGTTTATGTGTAAGTATTTACTGGGAAATTTTTATCATACATGTCCATTTTTCATAAAAATGATTTCAAAATGAAGATTTTAAGGATTTTGAAAGGTACTCTTTATCAAGATCATAATTTCAAATGTTTTAAAGATTTATCTTTCTAAATCTTTTTAATTAATATCCATGTTTTCAAAATGATTTTAATGATTTATTTATATGGATGTGAATGTTTTGAAATGATAATTCTTTTCAAAATTTCAAAGTTTTATGAGACACTTTGATTCAAAAATCTATTTTAAAAATTACTTCCTTTATAAATGTGTGACTTTTAAATGATTTTACAAAAAGGATATTTCTCTCAAAAAGTTTTACTCATCATTTTCATCTATGTCAACATCCTTTGAGGTATTTTAAGCTCATTTGAAGTTGATTTATTATAAAAAACTTACATTGAAGGTTTTGTGATATGTTTTACTGTGGATTTGTTATTTTTATACCATTCATGGTTTATGGAGAAAGTATTGATATTTTGTATGCTAGTTTTAATACAAATGTTTATGTTATCTTTAAACCTATTCATATGAGGAATGCATTGGACTTAATAAGTGACGGGTGGAGCCCGCTATAGCTCCTCGATGCATCGGTAGGTCTCATGAGACAAACTAGTGTCTTGGCACAAGGCCTTGAAAAAATCTTATTTTTAGTCTTGGCATGAGGCCTTGGATATGTGGTTATGATAGTCTGTCATTATGCATTCCATCATTATGAATGTGGTTAGTGATATTGCATGTGATTATTCGATTAGTAGAATATCCATGTGAATAAGTAAATGGAATTATTTCATTTTATTTCTTCCATATTATGCTGAAGTTCATGTTTAAAAGTCTTTTTTTAGTTTTATACATTGCCTTAAATGTTTATTCTTATTTTTGAAAGTTTCTGATGTATTGCTTACCCTTACTGAGCATTTGATCTCACCCCTTTCTATGTTTTATTTTTCCCAGGATTCCAAGAAGTGTAATGTGATTGATATTCAGGGTTAAGCCAAGGGAATACTGGAATTCATAAATATTATTTATGTTGTTTTTTACATCTTAAAGTGAAAATGTAACATTCATGTATGCGATCTATTTTTTCAAGACTGCTAAACTGATCGGTCCTTCAGGACTTGATTCCTTGTAATCATGCCAATGTATTAAAATAATGCACTGAATCTGGGTAACTGGGGTCGGGGTGTTACATATAAAATAAAACCACTCTACTAATCAGTGATATATCATCAGAAAAATGGGCTCTCTCTTTTTAGATATTTTCCTCATTTTTTCATGTATTATAGGATCTTGTGCAGCTATGTGAATATTTCAAACAAAATCAATCTCCTTATCTTTTATGCATCGCCTGATAAATATTGAATCTCATGGTGATGTGTGATAATTTCCAAGTAAAACCGTTATTCTTGTTTGTGGTGCATCACATGATCAGTACAGGATCTCGCGACAGTGTGCATATATTTTTTGGGACATTCTCTCTACTTGATTTTGATGCATCACGTTGTCTTGGATGCATAATGTCATATCATGACCAAGTGTGTTTTCATGTCAAGGAGGCATGAAAAAAGGTTCATGGCTAGTGTTTCAATATTTTGAACAAATTTCATATAACCCAAGCTTCATTATCACATGTGTATGAATTATGATCTTATAATTACTATTCACATGTTTCCATATGTGGAAAAGTTCATGGAACACATTTAAGGGTGTCAATAAAATCCCCCCCCCCCCCCCCGCACTTAGAATTTGATTCATTTAGAATCAAAATAATATGATTCTAAGGTAAATATTTGGAATTCCGTTGTATATCTGAATGATGATGAATTTTTCTAGGGAGTGGATCACCGATAGAGGGTTATATATCTTTTTCTGAATTTAATGGATGTGTAAAGCATTTCTCTATTTTCTATGAATCCATATGGTGGGCCTCACAAGATTTTCCATTATTGTAGACTAAATTGATCTTGTGTTATATTTTATTGTCTTTTATATCTAACCTTATATCATTTTAGTTTTAGGGTCATTTAGCTTGGACCTTCTGTAGATATAGTTTAGGGTCATTTAGATCGGACCCTATATCACTATATTATATAGTATTTTAGATCGGACCTTCTACAGATTTAGTTTATGGTCTTTTATTTTAGACCATATATCACTATTGTATAAGGTCTTTTAGCTCAGACCTTCTATAATTATAGTTTAATATCTTTTAGCTCAGAACTTATGTCAATTTATTTTAGGGTCTTTTAGCTTGGACCTTATATCATTGTAGTTTAGGGTCTTTTAGCTCGAGCCTTCTATCACTGTAATTTTGGGTATTTTATATTATACCTTGTATTACTATAGTTTAGGTTATTTTAGCTCACACCTTAAGATGTCATTCAATTTAAAATCTTACTACTAGGTTTTGATCAATGATCATGGAATATGGTACATACATTCCAAAAATGACCCAAAACTCCCTGGGTTGTTGAGTTATTATATGGTGTTTATGAGGCTCATGAGGATCATATCTCTTTTCCTACAAGGAGTTGATGCATATGGTTGGTAGGTAAAAGCCCTTATGTGTTTGTAGAATTGTCAATAAGATGTGTCTCTACTATTTTCCAAGGGTCATGGAAGATTTATGGGGGAATATCGATTGAGGGTGAAATACTAGGGATTCTAGGTCCACCTAGATGGTAGGAGTATGGGTGGTATAAGTCATAACACAAAAGTTTGATTCAATGAATATTAGATGGGGAAGACATTCTAGGGATGACCCATAACACCCTGAGGTGATAGGTTCTACTGTGGTATTTCCAGGGCTCACAAGGATTGAAGTACATTTCTTTCAAGTAGGACATACCTTTAGTTGGTACGTAAAAGCCCTTATGCATAGATATCATGGACATGCAAATATGATATCCACTCCTCTATGAGGTTCATGAGATATTTTTAAATACTCAAAACATCTATATGACATGGTTTTTATATTAAGGAAATATATCTTATAATGGTTTTGGAACCCTAGGGTAGTTAAACACTTTATTGTGAATCTTGATCCCTATACCCTATGGTTTTGATTCACAAAGTGTGGGTCATAAAAGGTTCTATAATGGAGTGTCACATTACTAAATTAATAAAGGGTACAAATCATAGTGACATAACATCAAGATGTCTAATATGATTGGATAGTTTGGTATGGAGATTTTAAATCATCATCCAAAGTGCTCGGGTCAGGAGGATGATATGTGAATCATACCAGGAATGGACTAGAACACACTGAGGTGTTGAGTTCTTATGTGGTAATTTTATGGATCACAAGGATCAGAAATCCTTTTTTATAGAGTAACATATTTTATTGATTATCATAGGAGTATATGTAGGATTCATATGCATACATTCATAGTTAAGAAAAAAGTCCCTTAGAGATGGGTATCCTTTTCCAAGGGCCATATAAGGTTTACTATGATCTGAGGAACTCAATTCATTATATGTTATTTTTGAAAGGTACAATATTCAAGAAGGTTTTGAGAACCCTAATAGTTGTGTCACTACCTAGAAAAAATAATCTTGTGGTGAGGAGATGTGAAAAATAATTAATCTAACGTTTTCCTAAAATAGGGGGTCTTATGAGCATATATTGTCTTTTACCAGGGATACAGAGTAGGCCCTATGATCTTTATAAATTATTTATTTGTTCCATAATTATCCCCCCAAAATATAGAGATAAATATTTTAACAAGTGATTACTTGACTTTTTCCTAGGTCTCGCTTTATGGGATTTCAACCTAAAAAGTTGTGTGTCTCCTTTTATAGTAGTTTATGGTCTTGTGATTTGGACCATTATAGGCCAGAGTTTAAGCCCATATATATTCGACCAAACTACAGGTAGTTTAAGGTAATGTCATACATATACCTAATATGGGGGATAACACACAATATCCTTATTGGGACACCCAAGGTAAATAACACCCCCATCATCCTTTTGATCGAGAGATTAAATTTTTTAAATAATGGATCAAGGTTCTCATGTCATGAGTAATAATATGGGACAATCATATTGGGAATATCCAAGAAAACACTAAGGTGAAAACATATGTTATGGAGATTTCAATGATCATAAGTTTCAGTAATCCCTTTTTTACAGAGTTAATCATTTGGTTGATGACTATAGGAGCATATACAGGATCCATTGGAGTGCATTCATAGTCAATCAAAGGGTATCATGATTCCATGTATCTTTTTCTAAAGTCCATGAATGGTTTTTTTGGAAACTTTAGGTTCTCAATACATGAAGTGTAATTTATGGATTTATATACTTAAAATATGGTGGAAGCACCCTGTACTCTGGATGAATGGGGTACACCTCTTGTGGTCCTTTGATAAAGTATGATAACTAATGATGATCTGAAAATTTTAACATCATGTAGAAGGGACATACTTGCTTCCATGTAGTTTAATGTCATGCAGTAAGGAACTTTTCCATGCAGTTTAACTTCATGTGGTAGGGACATATTTGTCGTGTAGTTTTAATGTTGTTTACCCAACTATGTTAAATACCCTAAGGGGGGGGGGGTGAATCATGGTATGATAGATAAAAACAAGAACCCTTCAGATATTGTTTCATTGTAAAAAAACGTTCTTCTCTACATTTCCTATAGAAATGGATGAAAAAATGAATTTGTACATGATACATAGTTATTTCACATGGTTCACCCTCAATAGGCTATGTCCAAGGAGCATACAATGACAATGTGCAGATGTACTAAATCCAGTAAGGCTCACTTCCAAAATACAAGGATTAGTCTAGATAACTTCTATGCCTAGAACACATCCTTTACAAATTTTAGGGATATATCAATACTTACTAAGGGTCACTCCTTCAATCTCTCTTTTGATGGTTCACTACCGGTGGAAAGAATCACATTCTTCCTCTTTCTTTTCTCACTACTTTAGAAAGGATTTAAACACAGTTTATGGACATGTAGGTCCTTTAATTAGAAATAATGAATACATCCCCAGTTGTAAATAAATGCTTTGTTGAAGTCACAATTTATCCTACTTGATGAATTTCACTTTACCAAAGATTCATTGGGAATTACTTTTTAAACACTTTCATGATTCTCACTGCCTTCATCAAAATAACCTCTTTCAAGAAGCTCAAATATCCTTTATGAAGAAACCTTCTATCATGAAGCTCATTTTGCCTTCGTAAAGAAAAAAAGTTCATGAATATCACTTAGCCTTCACGAAGCATACAAAATTTGGTCGTATTTTTATAGCCTTTGTAAACTCCCTTTTTTCATAACATTTTTTTAGAAGAATCACCTTCATGAATATAGAGCCTTAGAATCTTCATTAAGTATTACTCTTCTTTTATAAGGGTGGTAGATAACTATTTATAGGTGTAACCTCCCATTATAGAAGCTTCTATACACATCACCACCATTTCAATAAGCTCACCAATCTCATTCACAAACCTCCAAGTCTTCACGAGGAACCATCGAAATTTTCCATTCACAAATCATCTCATAGTCATGGAGATCACTATTGAATCATTTTGTATTCGTGATGATCCACTTGTGGTGATCCACAACTTCACAAAACCCCCATTCATTAAACCTAGTATTCATGAGACTCATGCCTTTACCATATTTTTATAATTCCTTCAAGGAAGTACAACTTTCATGATGATATCCATCCTCCAAATTTTAGACCACAATTTTTTTTCTAACATTAGGAAACATCATCACCTTGTGTATGAGATTTTATGTACTACATCCAAGGAATCCATTCCTATGTTTTGGATATTTGTCAACATACCTTGTCAAAAAACTCTCTAGAACTCCAGAACTGACCATGGAAACCTTCTTTGTCAAAAAACATAGTCAACCCAAATATACTGTAATGTTATCTTGAGGGTATTATTTCCCAACAAATTTCATTCGAATAGGACCTTTTCCTTGTAGTTTAACTGACATTTGGTAAGGATGTGGGTATTAGTTATTTTATTTGGGCCTAGTATTGTAGGTATGGGTGTCACTACATATCCTATGATGATATGAATCAAGACATGTGTAGTACTTGAATGGGAAACTCTCTACCTAGGTCTAACATGTATGCATAGGTGGGAATTGTTTCCATTGATTGTTGTAGCTAGGCCTAGTATTATAAATTCGGGTGTCACTATGTATCTTGTGATGATATAGATTAAGACACGCATAGTTCTTGATGAACTATGCAGTTTAACATCATGCAGAAAGGATGTAGGATTCCCAACATGAAAAGAGGTATTATGGTTGGACCCAAGGATGGAAATCTGGGACTCACTAAGTATCCCTAAGTAATAAGAATCAAGCCACATCTAGTCATTGAAATAGAATATTCCCATGAAAGTTTAACCTATATGCATGGAGGGGGTCATTTGTATGTTTATTTTTTGTGACTGTACTTGGGGTTAGAGATTCTGGCATCACTACATATCCTATGATGTCTGGAATAAAGTCACACTTAGTTCTTCAAATGAGGTGTGGTAGGAGACCAGTCAACAACAATAGTGGTCCTCTCAGGAGAGGTCCATAGGAATGTTCAACATTATGTCATGCAAGGGGAATCAACTGTGTAGTTTAATTTCATGTGGTGATGAATCGGGGTATCCCTTTTATGGTCTTTCATTTGGGACCATGATGAGCCTATTATGAGATGTTATTTCTTATTTGTGCCAGGAAGCCCTTATTAAAATTTCTAAGCTCATGTGAGATATTCCCAATGAGATAAACAAGGGATGGAAAGGGTTCCTCTCACCATGTAGTTGAAATTAAGGATATGAAAATGGAATTTTGTATCATGTGGTGGCTAGACCAAGATATAGGATTGAGGCATCCCTATGTATCTCATTGAAAAATATAATCAATCCATGAATAGTTATAGAAAACATGTGATGTTTAATGTCATGAATAAATGATATATGTTTACATTTTAATGTTAAGAGATAAGAACACATGCCTTGTAGTTTAACTTTATATGGTAAGGATGAGGATCACCTAATGTGAAAGGAAAGGAATATTATATCTATACATAATACTATAGGTTTGGGAATCACTATGTATCCTATGATCGAAGGAATCAAGCCACTTGTAGTTCTTAGATGAAAATATTCTCTATGTGGAGCCGAATATCACTTGGTAAAGGGTTAATTTCATCCTTCCTTCACACAAATCTAGGTCTTGTATGATGATTCTTTACTGAGATAGTGAATCTCGTGTAGTTTAATATCATGTGATCAGGACATGCTCTATACATTTTAGTTTCATTTGGTTAGGACATGAGATGATGTGTAGTTTAAAGTATTGATGCCAGGACTTGAGATGTTGTATAGTTTAACATCCTAAATCCAAAATGATCTTGTGTAGCTTAACATCATGCAACCAGGACAAGCTTGTATAGTTTAACATCTTGTAAATATGATGAATCCATACAGTTTAATGTAATGTGGTCAAGATGTGGGGTACTTTATAATATCTAGGAAAAGTATTTCTAGAGTAACCACTCATTGGTGGGAGGTGAGACAATCTCCCCATACATCATGGCTAATGAGTAAGATCTGTTGTGATAGACCTTATGTATGATTCAACGTCCTTCTATTTTGGATTCCAACTTCATAGGATTCTTTCCTGATATAATTGGGGTCATGAGATCCAACACGAGTTCTCTATGGAGGAATGAATGGAGGTGAACCTTATTATTAAAGGCTTTTGTGATTCAATTCTGAAGAAATTTTTGGTTGTGAAATATATGCAACCTGTTCTCATCAAGCTACTCCAATTCAAAAATATACTTTTTATATTTCTCATCATTTGAGATTTTTCCAAAAAAATTATATTCTAATCAATGGAAGCTAGACTTATATGGGTAACACTTCCTTGGTCCCATACACCAATGAGTATGGTGTTTCTTGTGTAGTAGTACACATGATGGTAATGTAGGCCTTTAAATCATGAAGGAGATTTTTTAGATAGGACTTCATGCCCCTTTTCACCATATTCTAGATTATATTATATATACTCTTGTTGAAGGACTCTATATATCCATTTTATAATATAAGATAGTGAGATGAGTTATTGGATTCGATATTAAATTCCTGGTACAATTTCTTCAACTTTTTAGAATAGAAGTCGGTGCCATTTTCCATCAATATCATGTGAGGAAATCCAAACCTGGTTATGATATGGGAATTTACAAATTTTATGATATTTTTTATCCTGAATTATTTGAGTGGTACTGAATCAACCCATTTATAAAAGAATTTGATAGTAGTAAGGATGTACTTGAACAACTTAGTAGTGGTTGGGGGATATGACCCTACAACATCCATTCCCTAAATAGAAAATGGATAGGAATATTTAGTTGTATGTAGAAATTATGGGGGTTGATAGATGAGGCTGTAATGGATCTAGAATGCATGAAATTTCATGGTGAATTATACATAGTATTGTATCATGGTTTTCCAGTAATAGACCATCCTCCTGATTTGGTGGGAGAGCCTTGTCCCAGACTAATGAGCACTACATGATCTTTCATGTACTTTTTTCATGATTATGTGAATTTCTATTTATTATATGAATCTGAGTAAGACTACATCAAAGCTTCACTTTTAGATGTCTTTCTTCTCATTTGGGTCATACCACAAGGTAATGTTTGTTTCATGATGCTGAATTTGTTCCCTTTCAGCTCGGTCTGTCGGGAGAACTCCATTTTGGAGATAACCAATTATGGGATCCATCCATCCTTGGGAGGATATCGGTTCATCATTATTTGAGGTAGTGTTGACCTTATTTATTTCTTCCATATATTAGAGGATGATCGACCAGACCATTATTCAGTGTTTGATACAAAAGATCACTTCTTCCGAATCAGGTTGGCTAGGACTGTGGCTACATTATCCAATTCATAGGCACAATCATTCTATGATTGGAGAACATGATGAAACATGGGATCGAAATTGAAATCTTCCATCAGTCCCCTAATGTAGCCCATGTTAGGGGATAGTTCTTCCTATTTGATGGAATATTATCCCTTGACCAGCTTTATCACTAGTTATGAATCCTCTTTTATATATAGGTAGGATATATATAGATGTAGGGCTAGTTGCAATGAAGTAATGAGTGATTGGTATTCTTCCTCATTATTTGTGTAGCCTTCGGATAGTGAGAAATATTAGGGAAAACACCTTATCCTGGATAGAAAAATACAATCCCTAACCCAACCTGATTGAGATTTGGGACTTCCATCCTTTTTCTGATAGAATTTCAAGAGGCACCACCAAAAATACATATCCCATGTATGGGGAGTGTAATGGGTATAGAAGACCCCCATATATGGGAGATCATTGTCCAACGATGTGTATTTTCCATGAGGAATTTAACAAGGGATTTCCCTTTCATCACCTTCTATGATATGAACTGAATGTCATATTGTTTTATAATGATTTCCCATTGGTCCAAACACACAGTTATAATGGGGCGACCAAGGATGAACTTGAGAGCACCAATACGAGAGACTAGATAGACTTTGTGGTGCTATAAGTAATTCCTCATCCTTTTCATTATAAACATGAGTCCAAGGTAGTTATTCTTGACATCTATGTATCAGGTCTCAATACCTATCATTTTTAGGATAAGGTAATATAGACTGTTCTTTCTCCCCAAATTGTTTTTTTGAGTTAGGAGGGTACCCCATGAGCATTCCTTGGTAGACACATACAAGATGAGAAGCCTCCCTTCAACCAGAGGCATTATAACCAGTGGGTGTAGTAGATACTTCTTGGGAATTTTATAGTCTTATTTGAAGTTATCATCTCATTGGTAGTTGATTCTTTTCTCCATTATCTTGGTGAAGGGGAGAGCATAGCCAATCAAGTTAGCTATTAAATGCCAAATTTAGGTGAGGTTACCTTAGAGTCCCTTTAGTTCATTGTGATTTTTGAGGGGTAACATTACTAAAATAGAAATATTATTCTCTGGTTCAACCTTGATGCCATGGTGGTATGCCACAAATACAATGAACATCTCTAATGTTACCCCAAATGCATATTTCAACAGATTCATCTTCAGAATATGTTGTCACAACCTGTCAAATATTTTTTGAAGATCTATGAAGTTATCACATCACGGTTTGGATTTTACCATTGGGACATTGACATAACATCTAGTTATTATTACCATGAATATATTGATGATATAATTCATGACACATTTACATATAGTGACAACATTATTTAACCCAAAGGGCATGAAATTATAGAATAATATCCCCTAATCCGCTTTGAATGCAGTGGATTCCTTATCTTTAGGGGCCATTTTTATTTTATTGTACCCTAAATGTCATTATATAAAGGAAATGAATTAGAATCTATAAGTTTCATCGATCAAGATATTATTTATTTGTTATGGGAAATATTCCTTTAGGAAGTGCTGATTAAGGTCTCTAAAATTGATGTAGACCCTAATCTGCATGTTCTTTTTCTTGAAATGGATGATATTTGAATGAAATATTGGGTATTGAACTTCTTAGAAATGTTTTCCTTGATAAATTTGTTATCTTTCACCTCTACATTTTTGGCATGAGAGGGGTGAATCCACCTATATTCCTACTTGAATCCAAAATGCTCATCGGGAAGGCTGAGATGGTGTATAGCCACATTTGGATTTAGTCCGAAATTTTTTTTATAGTTCCAAGGAAACACATATTGGTGGTTCTTTAGAAATGAAATATACATGTATTTAACTATGAGGGAATGAAGACACTAAAAATAATAGGTCATGGGTCTTCTTATGTTCCCATATTAACCTATATAATCTTGTCAGTGGTGGTTGATACACCTTCCTAGAATGCTAGAGGAGATTTCTAGAGGTCATCCTCTTCTTATTAAATATCTGAATCTTTGGAGGAATTTAAAAATAGAGGTGTAAATTTGGGGGAATATCTATCACTTTTTATCTGAGAGAGGCCATGAAAAGAGACATTATCATCCCCTACTACCTATTTTGTTTCATAGAGATTCTGGAGTTAATTGTATTTTACACTTTCACTGGGGATGCGAGGGGCTTGGACCTCAAGTACTAGGTCTATCTCCTCAACTAGATTTATGGGGATCACATAGACATTGTCGAGTATACTCTCGAGATTTAAAGGGGTGATGCCCAATCCATTTGGGGTTATAACCTATATATAATCATCTAGTATTGGTAATTTTCCTACCCTTTTATAGAAATCCGCTTAGACATATTTGGCTTCACAAGTCTCAAAGGAGGCACTTTCACCATGTATATGCTTAATTTTCCATGAATGGGGTATTTCAGACCTTGATGGAATGTTGATTGTACCAATTTGTGGCTATGAAGATAGGTCCTTCAAAGCCATATGTTATATGTAGTGTCTTTCTGGATAAATATAAACATAGTGTCAGGTGTGAGATATCCATACTATTATTTGAGTTTGATATTACTGAGAGGTATTTTCTCATGCTTATCATACCCTTAAATGGTTATATTTTCAGGATGAAAATCCCCTTTGCTATATCCCAAACATGAGAGGGTTCAAACTAGTATGAGGTTTCTCTAGGATTCATTTTCAATTAGAGACATTAAATTGTCTATATTATTGAGTCTTCCTGAAACATATTGGGGTATGATGTATCCTTGGATGACCTCTTCCTCATCATTCTCTGTGAATGATATGGTGACATGACATTTTTCTGACATGGTCTCCATTCGATAGACCTCGACTACAATTTTTTTTTTCTAAAATTCATGTGGGATTTGAAGGTATATAATGAGCGCCTCTCTATGTTTTTTGAAAGTTGGATTGCATTGAGGATTGATAGATTATCTGATAAAACCAACAGTTATTTCATAATATTGTACTTTTATGCCAGAGGTTGGCACTTATAGAGGTGGGGTTTCTCTAAATCATGTGTCTCAAGAATTGAGTAATTTTAGGTGGATGGGACTAGAGATTATGCTGAGGTTGTAGAAGTATATGCTACCAGTGGCATGGGTAGATCCATTCATCCCCATTTCCTTGGATGATTTGATAATAGAACCCTTGATAGGCATTCATGCAAGACAAATAGGTGTGGAAAACCATTAGAGGGTTCTTGGACACCTCCATTTCTTTTTTTTTGGATTACTATAGTGCTTTCCCACAAGTCTTAGCTATATATATATTATCTGTTGGGATGTGAAATAAATATTGGATTCAACCATGCCCATGCTATCCCCTGAATCCTCATTTTCTGCACATGCATCCTCTTATTCTTCGATTTGGTGTGGGGAACTAATACTCAGAGGAATATTCATCTTAAAAGAAGGGTTATTCTAAGTGTATCACATTTACAAAACCAAATATGATCTCTTCATCTTAATAGGGTTCTGTTTGGTGGTGGTAGTTATTGAGATTCAGATATTACAGGTAAAAAATCTGAAAGATCCATATCTTTCTTTGGAGGGGAATATGACTCATCCTTCTCTATTTACTTATACTTTTTGTGGGTTTTTCCACTTTTAAGATACATATTTGATGTCACATTCTTGGGTGGTAGAGTTATTCTAGGTCTGAATAGCTGTTCTCTTAGAGTGGCATGATCTTGGTCAAATATTTTCCAAGTCATCTAGTTGTTGAAATTTTATTCAGGCCTATCCATAAATTTAGTCAAATCAACCTCTTCTTTTGAATGGGAAATAGTTATGTGGGCCACATACTCTGAGAAGTTATCTAACACTAGCTATCTAGAATCGATCATGCCTTGAAGGCTGTATTTGAAGATGAAGAAGTCCTAGATATTATGACTCAACCATATATATAAAAGTAATTAGTTTGTATGAGCGTTGAGGTTGACCTTGTCCGAATTCCTGGGCTATAGTAGCTTAAGTAGGATATTATCAATTAATTCCAAGAAATAACTCAGGACTTGTTCATTTTGGAAATATTTTTCTTTATTTATCAAATCCTCAAATATTAAGTGACCTTAATTTCTCTATGCTTCTAGAAGAGAGGGATTTTGTAGTTATTTCCACTTGATAGGAGGTTCAGGGTGGTTCAGAACCTTCCTAGGTACTGATTCTTGCTTGATAGTGACAGATGTAGCTTCTTTCTCTCCTAGAATTTTTCCTTGTGATGAGGGAATGAGTTGAGATTCAGACTGGGTTCACTGAATGGAATCCTCAAGATTTTGTTCATTTTTTTATACTCACAGAACCCACATATATACTAAATTTGGATGAGAGGTTTCTTCAACTCATCCTAGATATTTTTATCACCAATATTTAGGAGTTTATATGGGAGAGTAATTCTTAGAGAATAGTTTAAAACCTTATATATGGATATGAAGTCATACAGTCTCTTATTTTCACATAATTTAAGTCAAAAGAATTTCATTTTTTTATCTTGGAGATGAACTGATAAAGGAATTGATGATTAAGGTCTTCCCATTCAATAACAGATCCTGCTAGAAGACTGTTGTACCAAACAAAGGATGGCCCTATCATAGTTTGTACAAAACCCCTTAACATAGTTTCTTCATGTTGATCTCAAGGGCCCATCATTGGACCACATCAGGATGAGAAGTGTGTGAGATGTTGTCTGAGGTCACCTTCACTGTCAAAGGTATGGAAGGTAGGATAGTTGAAATTGGTTTGGGGTAGAGTATCATAAACCCACGCAGGATATGGATTCCTCTCAGGCATCAAGGGTGCATGTTTCTCGTCCATGGCTTCCATTCGAGTATCTAGGGACTCTATTATGCTAATAATCTCTAGGGGAACTATTATCTAAGACACCTCCAATATATATGGAGTATATGGGAGTCGAAGAGGTGGAGACTCTTTCACATCCCACTGATTCTTTATTCATCCTAACACAGAATGATCACCCTGGTGAGGGATAGGTTGTCATTGTAATGGAAAAAATTCCTGATCATTTTTGAGTTCCTAATTTATGTATACCAGCTACCCAAATTTGTATCCAGTATGATGATCATACACCACTCTTTTTGAAAGATAAAATATGGTAGGAAGAATATTCATCTATTCTTAAAGATGATACATGGTGGGAATATTTCCCCTAAGTAGCTCCTCGTTGAGTTTTCTGAGAGTTTGTATGTCAATATCATATTGTGACAATTTTCCACTATTGAGGGAACATCAAATCTTCTGGGTGGTGATTAGGATATAGCTTCACCTTTACCATAATCATTGTAAGTGTTCTACCAGGGAGGTGGCAAGTCAATATTTGAAGGTGGCAGATTTTGGATCCTTCTTTGGTTATGGGTGTGTGTAGCCTCAGTTGATTCATCTAAATCACCCTCCTATTATGGTATATTTTCTATATTGTGACCCTCTAAATTTATATCTTGATATACCATATATATTCTATTGATAGTAATTACATTCACATAGTAATATTAGGCAATGGTATTGTCGTCGAAGGTACGGGTTCTGTGAAGTAGGGTGCAACGGAGTAGGGTGCAATGGAATCCCATGATGTGAATGATTTTTTATGGGATGTTTTTTGGTTGATTCCAACTTTGACTTATGTGTCCAAAATGTATTCGCATTTCTTTGAGGGGATCCATTTCAAAGTCTTATTGGTTATCCTCTTTTTCTATTCATGATATTTAGGGATCACTTAAGCGGGGGAATTCTATTGTAATGACCAACTGGCTCATGCATTACCAGGTCCTCTTATTTTACTAGTGGCTATAACATTATAGGGTACCGTATTTGAATGGTTTTGTTGTTCTAGAGACATATTGAAGTTCAATGCTTCATATTTTATCCATCCTTAGATACACACGTATGAAGATTTTCTAGAAATCAGTCAGTACAACATTTTCAAAGTTCAGTCACAAGCACTGTGTAGGTGTTTGTCATGATCCTCAATTCCTTAGTTCCAAGATATAGAAAAGGAGGCCATATTCAGCTAACAATAGAGTGAATTGATTATCTAAAGTTGATTCTCATACCCTCTAGATAAGGGAGACGTCTAGACTCCACTCTCCAATCAGTATCTCACATATTTTGGCATAGATAAGGCATGAAATCCTTTTCTATGGCATCTTGGACCTCATTGTCACAAGTGGTGTGGGTAAAAAACATAGTGGGGAGGTTATTTCCAAAAAAATATCTACATATGTCAATGTTGGCTGTGGAATTTCTCCTTGGTTCTTGGTGAGTTCGTGGATTTATCTTCTTGCTGTTGTGATGTCATGGATCGATATCTAGGGTTCAGTGTTGTTGAAGGTGCAGGTTCTTTGGATTCGAGGGTTCGCGGGTTCTATGGCGGCGTCGTGGGAAGTAGCCAACAACGGGCTTCTGCGGTATCGAAGGCTTGTACTCTTCAGTGGGCTCAGCTTCTCTTTGATGATGCGTTGAAGGTCCATGGTCGAGATTTGATTTTCTGCGGTCTGAGTTTGAAGCTGTGTGTCTTCCCTGGGTGCTTAGGGTGAATCTTCGGTCTTCACGAGCAGTGGTGGCGACCGGTTTTGTCTTGGGAACTTTGTGTTGGGGATTCTTCCGGAATTGCTCTGTTTTGGTGGTAAAGGCTTCGTTTCTTTGATTTTTGAATAGGATGTGGGTATTTCTACATATCATCGGCCTATAGAGTTTGCTCAGTTCATATTTCTGTGAATCCATCTCTTGTCTATGTGGACTGAAGTTGGTTTTTTTTCAGCTGTTGTACTGGATGGTCTGTTTTTTTATGTTAAGAATGAGATACAGCTACCGGCGGAGCTGCAATCTATGTAGTTCTTTAGCTTGGTGATGGAGGTACCATACATTATTCACAGAAGTTGATCTATTGTGTGGGGTTGATGAGGCATTTTTGGTTTGAATTTTGTATGTTTTCTTTTGCATTGTGGCCTTGTTCCAAGGGACATTACATCCAATTCAATTTTAAGGGATTGATCCAGAAGAGTTCAGAGTAATGAGCATTCTCTTTATCATCGCTATCCAGAATTTGGATGTTTTGAGAGGGTATGGCATTTGCCATTAGTACTGGCCCCGTGCATCCTTGCACGGGATAGATAGTCGTGCAGTGACAGAAATGTGGATGGTGATCATATTGTTTTTTTACTAGGTGGGGCCTTTCATTGATCTTGAATTGGACTTTTTTGGTCTTGTGATACTGGGCCGTGGAGGCATGGTAGTGTTTTATGTCTTTGATGTCATTCTGGTTTCCCACTTTTTCCTTAAAAGTGATTTTAAAATAAATATTAAATTTTCAGTTAGAAGGTTTCTAAGAAAGGGGAGGATTTCCATGTCCATGGGAGATATCACTGTGGGGAGGTTTACCATAGCATATGTCAGGATTAGAGTACCAATGATCTACCGTCACACTACTATAAGGAGGAATATATGTGTAATGATTGTCTTCTTCTTTGGTTGAAGAATTTATGGAACCTTGAGGAATTGAGAATGTGTCTTGAATGACCTCAAGGACACTGGCATTGAGCAGATTAGGGATATGAGCCTCATTCTATGTCATGGATGAAATATACCAACCCACCATCAAGAATTGTGCAGGGATATGATCTAGCTGTATGAAGCATTCTAGAACTTGTTTATAACAGTATGGTATTGTAGAAATATGATCCCACTACAAATAATCTTCTAGAATCTGCTAATGAGATGCATCATTATTGAAATGAATATTAGCCTTTCTCAAGGAATGTTTCATTCTAAATTGGTGATCCTCTGGAAGAATGAGAGTATCAAACTGATCCTGAGCCTTTGGAATATGCTAATAGTGTTTTATGGTAGGGATATGAGCCTTCACAAAATCATGTTTTTTTATCAATTGGTGAGCCGTAATCGGAATAGAAATTAGAACCCAATATGAATATGAATTCCCAATTGGAATATAATGATTTACCTCTAGAATTAGATAAAGGATATGAGCAGCCTCCTGTATTACCTTAGAATTATTCTACTGTAGTCATTTTTAGGCTAATGTAGAAATATTCACCTAGATTCTATGATCTGTTGTAATATTCCATGAAGATTCACTAATAATAATATGATCTTATCCTGAGACATGTTCTATTCACACTTGGTGATCCCTATCTAGAATGAGGATATGAGACAGATCTTAGGCCTTTAGAGTATTTCGACTATCTTCATAGACAAGAATATGATCTTTTTCAAAGGAATGTTCTCCTCTCACATAGTGAACCCTGACTAAAATGGAGATATGAGCCTGATCCTAGGCCTTTAAAATATACCTCTAGACTTTTTCGATAGGAGTGTGCCCCTATCTCAAGGCTTGTGTTGCTCTCACCTGGTGATCCCAATTTTTGATGGGAATATGAGTCTAGTCCAGTGCCTCTTCCTTTAACAGAATATGTCGATAATCATCTTGGATGGGAGTAAGAATGTATGATTGCTCTGGAGTAACCACTTTTTTATATAATTAGAGTGTTGAAATTCCTTATTTTAGGGATATGAATATGAACCTATCTCTGTATCTATATTTGTACCAGTGAAAAAATATGCCAGTGGAGTTCATAAGCTATTTCTAAGATGTAATGAAATTTTAGAAAAGTTTGTGTAGGAATATAAGCCAACACATTTTTTTCTCTACTATATACTAGAAGATATCTTCGACTGATGTGGGGATACGATACCCCTTCAATCCTCCCTATGCCACCAGAATATGTTGATGGGATTCATGCATAGAGGTAAGAATTCATGTCTCCCTCATGCTTGTTTCAAAAATATTCCTGCAGAATTTCTCCAAGAGAGTAGGGACATAATCTTGTTTGCTGGTTACTCCTAAAATATACTAGAAAAAATTATCATAGAGAGTGGGTTTTTGAGACCACTCATGGTTATCCCGAGCCTTCCTCGTCTGATATTTCTTCCTTGTTGTTCGTGTATGGGTAACAATAGTGTCATTATATCATGCGGTACCCTCAACAAGTGATTTTTGGGTACCTATGGGATGATTTTGGTGACAACTATTGATAGTGGATCAACTATAAGACTTTTTTATAGGCTTATATTCTTTGTTTAGTATACCAACAATGTCTCTGAAACATGGAAAGATGACCATCCTACTATTTGAGGGTCTTATGTCTTGTTTATTATTATTTTTAGTAGAATATTCAAAGAAAAATAGCATGACCCATGATTAAATGATCATTTTGTTATTTGAGAGATTCATGTTGGGTTCATCATTTTTGTTTCTATAGATAAGAGAAAACTGCTAGGTTTGTTCGGTTTGGCTTGATAATTGATTGTGAGTGATGGGGGAGTTTAAATGTGTTGCATAATCATTTAAATATGGTTACCATTTTTGTTCTTAATGGAAACTCCCAATGGTTCCCACATCCATAACTGGGTATAGACCTACTTTACAAAGGATGGTGGTCAATTGGGGTTTCAAAAAACAATGATAATTAGGAAATCACATACCTTTAGAAGATGGGATACTAGGCTCATTGCACCATTTTGGAGGGAATTTTTCTTACTATTTGACTCTCTTATATATTTTATACATGTTTGTGAATCTCTTCCAAATCCCAATATGGGACTGGTTACCCTAACAAAATGATCATTGTTTGTACCCTTTTCTGTTTCGAAGAAGAAGGGGATCTCATTATTTAATCCATCTATATGTATCTAAGGTTCTTTATCCATTTATCGGTAATTAATAGTTTCATCTATGCTAAAGCCTCATAACCATGAACTTCAAAATTTGATGCCATGTAGGGAGGTGATTAATATACCATGGTGGGGATTGATATATTATAATGCGTCCTACATATCCTTTTTATTGTTGGAATCAAAATCCACATAGTTTGTTAAACCCATGTAGTTTAATTTCATATAGAAATGACTTATGTGTCTGATTTTAGGCACTAAATATTTGATATTAAGTCTCAAGGATATATCCTACGCATCCTTGTTATAGTAGGAATAAAAGTTATAATAGTTCATTCATGCACTTGAGAATGACCCCAAGGTAGATGCCCTTATATGGTGGATGTTTATATCATACCACCCATCGAGGCTTACATACAAAGATTTCCTTGGATGGTGGAGATTCATGATGCCAATTAAGTGTTCATTGAGACCCCATAAGTCCATATGAGCTACGATCGATGTGATAAATAAGGGATAACAAGTGATTAGCCTCATTGAATTTGGATGTGGGACTTATGTACAGGCACAACCCTTGGGATGTTTAATATGGAGATCATGCCTTAAAAAGGTGTCCTAATTATCCTAGTTATCGATGGAATCAATGTCATTATAGTTAAATTGGCTTCTCATTCTACTAATGGATGATGTAGAATGATCAACCCATTGGAATGATTGGGTCCTGACTGTTGAAATGTCTAAGAAAAAGAGAGAGTTACACTGAAATGGAAGCCCATTTAAGTTCAGTCTCAAGACTTAGGATGATTTCCTACATATCCTGGTTATTTTATAAATTAGAGTCCTCATAGTTCCATTAGATCTCAATCCATTGGTGGATGAGGAAATTTGATCATCCCATGTGAATTATTAGGTCCTGATAGTTGAAATGTCAAAGACATGGTTGGACTTAAACTTAAGTGGATTCCCATTGATTTTGGGCTCATCCCTTAGGAAGGAATCTTATGTATCCTGTTTTTGGTAGGAATTAGAGCCCTTGTAGTTCAAATTGTTTTCAATCCATTGGTAGATGGGGAAGGATGATAAAACCATGGGAATGATTAGGTCTTAATGGTTGAAATTTTGATGACATGGAGGGACTTACACTGAAGTGGATTCCCATTGATTTCAGGCTTGGGCCTTATGAATGCGTCTACATATCCTAGTTAGGTTAAGAATCCAAGTCCCCATAGTTCAATTGGTTATGGATTACACACAGATGTTACCCTTATATGTGGGACATATCATATTATACCACTGATTGGTGCTTCTACATTGAGGTTTAACTTATAAGTATAAGGACTTTTCACATGAATGATATGATCATTGAAACTCCCTATGATCCTGTGAGCTATGATAAGTGTGAGAAACAAGGTATGGAAAATAATTAGTCTCATTACTTATGACTGTGGGATTATATTCTAGGACCACCCTTAGGATGCTTAATATAGATCTGGGGCCTTAGGGAGTCATCCTATGTATGGTTATGGAAGGAATATAAGTTATCATAGATAATTTGATTTGGGATTACACACTGGTGTTTTCCTTTTGATCGGGGCTTGCACACTGAGGTTGGACAAAGTCATCAAATCCAGGGATGCTCGATTGACCTGGTGAGCTTGTCTTCCTATCATGTGTTGATTTTCTACTTGACATGCCTTAATTGTCTACTTGATATGTTAGAGGATGTCTACCTGACATGTCCAATGAAAATTTTATGATTCATTTGACTTTTCTGAGGGATATTGCGTGACCTGGATGCCATGACTAAAGGTTTTAACTTGATCAAGTTATACTTGTCTGGAGGAAATTTCAAGACCTGAATGAATTGTTCTAGACGCCATCACATGATTCCTACTGATATTATTAGAGGGTGTCACATGATTCAGCTAAATTTCCCGAATTTCATCACTAAAGACGGATGACACACTTTGAGAGCATCACGAGATTCAGGGTGCCATGTTTTGGAGGGAGTCACCTGTCTTGGTTGGATTGTTTGGGTTTCATCATGGGAACTAGATGACATGTATGGGGGGTATCTCAACATTTGTATGGATTTCATGGAAGATTCCACTCAATCTAGTTGACATGCACTGGTGATGTAACGATATTTAACTAACATTTACTGGTGTCACCATATGACCTATGTGACATGTCTAGAGGATATCGAGAGGCCTAGATGGAAAACCTTGAGGGTTTCATGATAATTGGGATGCTTTCTTTGGGGGTTCCATGTTACTTTCTTTGGCACGAATAGAGGAATTTTCATGATCCAAATTGTATACCAAAGGAGCATCGTGATATCTGGGTGACATGTCTTGGTATTGTCATGTGTCATGGGTGGTTCACATGAAGTGCATGAAGATCAAAATATATATTCTTATCATAAGCCACTCATCTTCTAGTCTTTTTTCATGAATATTATTTCATATTCCTTATATTAGTTTAGTGTTATCTTTTTTTAAGTCTCATTTATTTTAGAAAATATGTGTGATGTCCCTTGCGTAACCTTCCATAAGTCCTTCATGTGATCTATGAGTGATCATGAAAAGTGTTCATGCTTGCTTCATGATTTATCTGGTTATTCCTTGGATCTTAACTGATGGAAAACTTTCTTGGTTGTGAGATTAAACACTCTGAGAAATCTACTCTGATGCTTGGGAGCACCGGTGTGAGGTTCTAAGAGTTATTCAATCAATGTAAATCCCTAGTTTTTCATGCTAAAGTAGGGGATTTATAGGCCTCACCACCCAATTTATTTTCTGCTTTTCATAGCACATATCATGCAAATCAAGGTTGGATTTGGTGGAAGGATTTAGAATCACACGTCTTTTTATTGTCCAACTATTGGTTATTTAGGGGGTGTCACATGATTTTCATCAACTACATGATTATCCCATCAAAGCCACATTTATTTGATTATAGACAATTGATGGGATCTTTTTTAATAATACAGATATGCTAATGATCTTTTATATTGTCATACCAATATGTCTAAGTGCCTTCAAGAGATCATGGAACCTATCAAATAGCCTATAAGTGATCTCAAGCGACTTGTATGAGTCTTTTTACATGATAAGGATTTCTTGTCAAGGGGCATTATGAGACCCATACTAGTGTGTCACATGAATTTAAAGACCACAAGAGGATACAACCTTTCCCATTATTTATTTTCCTTTTTAAATTTATAGGGGTCTAGGGTCTTTCAAGTTTTCTTGATTGTTGTTGAGGAGAATCATTCCCCCTACCGATGATGCATCATGTCACCAATAAAACGTATTGTGGTGATGTGTGAGAAATTCACGGATAAACCCTTATGCTTATTCTTAGAGACAAAGGGGGAGCATGAAACTAGCTGAACAAGTCTGAATCCTTTCATGTGGTTAGGGTGACATGCTAATGGGATTTTTCATGGAAAGGCAGTCATGTCATCAGGGGATTCTCATGTCTTGCGAACCACTTAGGGTGTGGTACATGGTTTTAATGACCACAAGAGGCTCCTGTATTTCCCCCCCCCCTTTTTTTTTATAAATTTTTGGGATCTCACAATGTTGTTTGAGTGTTTTTAAAGACAATAACTCTACCTTTCATAGATGAATTGTGACCGCAAGAGACTGTCAACCTTTGGATATCTTCTTAATAATTTCCAAGTATTTTTGGATCGTTCAAATATATGTGAGTTTTTTTCAAATAAAATAACTCTCCTTGTCAACAATGCATCGCATGATCAATAATTAATCTCATGACAACATGCGATAATTTCCATCGAAAACCATTCTTATTATCTGTATTTGCATCGCATGATTAGTGTTGGATCTTATGATGACATGAAGACATTTTCAAGGACAATATCCATGATTATGTTTGATGTGTCACATGTTCTTGGATGCTTGATTTCATATCACGTTCAAGGGTGATTTCATGTCAAGGCATCATTCTAAAAGGTGGATGGAGAATGTTTCAATCTATCACATGAATGTTTCATAACCCAAGATTCATTATCACATATGTATGAATTATGATCAGATAATCACATGTCACATGTGTCCATCTATGTAAAAGTGCATGTAAAACATTTAGTGGTGTCAACGACCACCCATGATGAAGCTTCAAAATGAAGTCTGACACTAAATCAATGAACCTAGGGATTTTAATTCACTGCAAATCGAGATTTCAAAGGAGAATGACAATGGATTTGTGTTTGGATTTGAGTTTAGTTAAACCAAGAATGATTGAATCTCATTCATGTGTAATTTTTATATGAATAAGATAAACTATGGTTCATAAATGGAAGTCGATCCATGGTTGATGAATATATTAGGAACATCATCCAATTATCAAAAATAAATTTCCAAGAAATGATTGATTATCAATTTAAGAGACAAGTATATTTCGAGTGATGGAGAACCAAGGACAAGATGTTTTTATGTTTCATGGATTTTTTATTGTTTAAAGTATTGATAAAAGATACAATGGGGATATTTTATTTTCCCGACCAACCTATTTTTAGTTTGGGTTCATGATCTCATTTATGTTGAATGAGGTTAGAATTTTGTAAATTCTTATGGGTTAGTCTAACAATATGACAATAAGGTTATGTAATGAGAGAAAAATATTTTAATATAATATTCAACATTTATAAAAAGTTGATTATTCACAAGAACATTATCATGTTAAATTGGGGTAAATTAGTTGTGTATATTTTCTAGGGTGTTGGGGGACAGTGACTTAAGGAAATAGAATTAATTCTCTTATGTGACTATCATGAAATGGAGGTGGTGTTAGGATCCTATGAGATTAGAGAAAAAATAATGGAAGATCCCTAAATATTTTGACCGAAGGATCAAGGAAATGACACACTTTTAACAAAAATACAGAGTAGAAAAAAAAGATCATGATTCAAGAGGTTTTTTTGGAGTGCTTGAGGTGGAGATTATAATTTCTACTCTGATAAAGATGAAGTTTAAAATTTCAATTTTTACCATGATCATGTTGGAATAAAAAAATTTGTAGTTAAAACATGTAGATTTGAATGGCGATTTATTTCCAAGATTAAATTTCTTGTACTTATTACTGTAAATTCTTTCTATATTTATATTATGTTGAAAATTGACTAAATATTGATGAATATATTTTTTTTATTTTGTTTATCTCTTCCTTCCCTTTTGAAATGGCCACAAATCTGATCAAAGAGTGTCAATTAATGAGTGTATATTTATATGTTAGTCCATATAAGAGATTTATGTAGGCACTCACTGATTAAATTTCTGAATATTTGATTGATGATTGTGTGTACATTGGGTGTTTGTTGTGTATATGAACTGGGAGATTGTTGAGTGCATCAATTGTATCTTATGGAAAAGATAATGATAGGTAAGATTTTAATTATAGTACTCAATATTTAAACCCTAATGAGATTCCTGAATTGTGATTATATTTCATGAATTGAGAGTGTTATCATCATTAATTTTATTTTTTAAGTGATGAAGAATTAATGAACCAAGATATCAACTAGTTTTGGACACTACTTTTATTCTATATTTTTCATTGCTCTTGTTCTATGGATAACATTACTCATTCATTTTTCATTATTACTATTGTTTTATTTTTCCTTAATTTATAAAATTAGTTTCTATTTATCTTATCAAGAAATATCCCTATAGAAATATAAATGTAAAAATATCATAAAAATCATGACAAAGAGACTCCTAAAAGGTAACCACATAGGTGAAAACCTTAGGTTCCACTATAATATAGTATTTTTGGGAAAATTGGAGTAAGGTTTAAAAAAATATCATAATCCTCATCCTTCATTCACAAAAATAAACTGGCATCATTTCCCTACCAACCCATGTACTCACAATGCCCAACACCAAACACCATCCTATATCTCAACTTGTATCTAAAACCAATTTTTCATGACCCTCTCCCTTCAAAGGTACCCCTCCTAGGGTATAAATGAAATAAGTTAGATAATGAACCTTGATTCCCACCTTCAGTAGGCCCTGGGATGGGGACTAGCATAGAGGATATAAAAATCTCACATATGGGAGTCATTAACCTCAAAGATGATGTAGGATCAAGATATAGGATATAAATCATCATGAAACTCCAAGTAATAATATAAAAGAAAGAAACCAAAACCATCCCAAAATGAATGTGAAAATTTTAAAAATATAAACAATCTCTAAATAAATATAAAAAATAAAAATCGAAAGGTGGTGACATAGAAACAACACAAAATTATAAGGTTAATGTAAAGCATGGTCCTTATATTCCTCCTAAAAACTTTAAAATGGTTTATATATAAATAGGGTGAGCATAACATGTATACTCAGCAATATCATACCCAAAATCTCTTATGCACATGTGAAAAGAGAATACCAATTCTTGTTTTAGAAAATAGAATAACCGATAAACCTAAGTAGTCCAATAAAATAATCCCATCCTCTATATGGAATGCTCACCAAATAACTCATATATATATAATAAAAATTTAAGAAGAATATCGATAAAAGGGTACCCCATAACACTTTCCCACTGATTTTCACTCTCAGTCCCCAATATCGTACATCCTAGTTATTCAATATCTTATGTATAATCATACTCAAGGACACCTATGAAATAGAAACATTCTAAGAACCCTGCGTGCAACTGTCTATCATATCCCACCCAAAGACACTTGGGCCACCACATGACATCTCACTCGAAGACACCTTGATAATCACATCAAATCTCCGCTATTTTCATTACTATAATAGTATGATATCATGAACATGATGGACATAAACCTCATGACCACCTCCTACCATGCACAACCCCTACCATGAACCCCCTCATTATCTCATCAAACATCACCACTAGTGCACTCTTAAATTATGACCATCACAACATGTTCATATCAAACTCACCTGGAAGAAATAGTAGGGAAGAGGGGTATCTTTCCATCCATCCTCACCATATTAATATTGGGAACCCCCACAAAAAACATTTGGGTGTTTGGTTCTTAATGTGTGTGTGTGTGTAGAAATAAAAATGAAAATATAATGTATATATATGTCATACACACAAGCCTAGCCTATGGGTTTATAATAAGGGTACCATCCCAGCTCACCACACCTTAAAAAATCCTCCACATTCACTGTCACCTCTAAATTCATTATACTACACAAGAAATCCACAAACAATAGACCACATTCCATATTTTTTTCATGTTATTCTAATTACTTGATTTAAAAATTACCAACCAAATCCATCTATCCAGCCCATTTATACTATATTAAACAAAAAACTCTTTAACTAAACTTAGAATTTTGGTATATGTGTTTTATATCCATTCCAACCCATTAGTATTTCTAGTTTAAAAGTTAACATTTAAATCTATTACTACTAAGAAACTAAATCATCACATCACCAACACAAACAACCCACTTTATCATTCCAACATGACAGACATTAAAAACATCACACACAACAACCACTTTTTCATCACAAATTCCAAAAATAACAACCAAATCTCATCACACAACCACATAACACAACCAATTTTAACACATTCCATTTTTTATTTTTCAATGGAATTTCAATGTGTTTACTTCATTATTTTCAATGGAATTATCACACAAACCAAGATCTTATATGGGTAACCAATTCATTATCAGGATACAGGTTCTTAGCCAATTTTATTGAAGGTGATATCAAACAATCACACAACATGGGTTCCATGATTTTATCAATAAAAATAAAATAAAGGATCCCAAAAACTAGATTTTTAACATGGAAACAAGAATGTATAATAGAAATAACAAAAAAGGTGGTAAAACATTTGTTTCTTTTCCCTTTCCCTTTAATTTCAATTAAACCAATTATGTATCCTCATTAAGCATATGAATACTACCTCCAAAAGTAAAATAAAAGAATGATCCCTACCGCATGTACAACTAGAATAAAGATAAAGGATCCACTTTCGGGATAAAAGAAGCATCATATGATTCACTGCACCAAAACAAGGGTTGAGTGCATAGGATAAAATCACAATATGAAGTACTCAAACCAATCATCAGTAGCGTTCCATGACTCCAAGGGAAGGGATCTAGAACCTATATCCTTGAGATAAAGAAATTATGAAAGAATAAAGAAAATATATTTGTTTTAGAATTAAATACATGAAATAATCTTGATTTCAGATAACATGTAAGGTTTTAATTAACCATTAATTAATATCTCATTAAATTACAAATAGAAGGACAAATTAATGGATTTGTTCACCAAATAAAATAAAGTATATATTTATCCTCATAAAAATAGAATTTTAAAACCCTTAATTAAATCTTCAAAAATGAATTTACATTAAAATTCCATATTCATGAATTTTAGGGGAATTTTGTGGGAAATTGTAAATTTTAGAAATTTTCTAAACTCCTAAACTAACCATACCAACCAACCTACCACACAGACAAATAACTGGATACAAGAGGGATACAAGTGACTATGCCAATCGACTACATGACCAACCAACCTACAAAATGAACAAGAAAGTGACCACATAAAAGAAATAAGTTATTTTTCAATTGGTCTTATGACCAACCAAACTACAACACAAAAAAACAAGGAGCCACATGAAGGAAACAAGTGACCATGCCAACCAACTACCTAACCAACTAACCTACTTTATAAATAAAATAGTGACCATATGATGTAAAAAATTTACTATGATAACCGACCGCATGACCTAATAGCCTAACACATAATCAAACATGTGACTGCATGATGGAAATAATTTGTTTTTCTAACCAGTAGCAGAACCAACCAACATAACACATGAAAAAACATGTGACCATGAGAATAAAATAAGAAAAAACAAGAGGAAAAAACTCCAAACACACTCTTGAATCTTACATGCCTCATAAAACACAAACTAAAGAGTTTTAGAAATATATGACATAAAAATAAAGAAACATAATTCATGTAATAAAGTTTTATTCATAGCATGTATCAGATATATAAGGGTGAATTATTCCCATGATGTAAAGGTTGTGTATAAGGGACCTCATTGTGATACTACATAGTTTTCATTTGAACACCAACATTTATTTCATTCAAGTTATGAAAATTGATTCATGACATGATAAAAACTAAATAAAATTTCTAGAATAATTCATAGGAATTGTTGTGATGTTACCACTCATTCATGTCATGAACCACCTGGTTTACAATCAAAGGAATCATATCTTGGATGGAATTTTGACGATTTAATCTGGTAAATATAGAGTATATTTGTAAACTAAAAAATTGATATTTTTTGTACACGTGGAAATAATTAGTTCATTCCATTACATGTTTGAGGAAAAATATTTTTTGAGAGGATGTTTCACTATTCACACTATGAATCCCTTATTATGCTATGAATAATGAATGTTTCTATATTTTGAGATATGAAATATTTCTTATCTTTAGAGGATTTAGAGCCATTATGACCCATGATTTAATGTACAACTTGAAGGAATTTAATAAATTTATTTCAACCATCACCTTAGGAATTACACCATAGGAAAAAACCCTCTAGGGTTTCAACCCATGAGAAGTTCATAGTTAGGTTTTTCCTCTCTTTTTTTATTGTTTCTACTACAGTTCTATAACTAATGGTATATTTATTATTTAAATTCTATTCTCTTTAAATTATTCTCTATTTTCAATTATATATTATATGGTGTATGGAATATTTATCATTGATGATCAGTTGATGATTATTGGATATCCCAAAGGACAGAGTGGTTTTGGTTGAAGTTGGTGTGTACCAACATGTCTTGATTCTTTATCCAATCATTCGATAGCCTGATGTAATGAATTTTTTAATATAAATAAATTCTATTTTTTATTTATTATTGGATCATTGAACACTTTTTTAATAATAAAATATTCCCAACATATCATGGTTGATTAATACATGAATGGAAGATTATATTGTCCTTCCACCTTTGTGATTAACTTAATGTATTTTAGGTTTTTTGAATTTTTGGATCAAGAGGTTTGAGATGCTAAATTAGTTTTAATATTAATTGAGAAAATTTCTGTTGACTACAATTATGATTGTGTAGGTATTTAATTTTATTATTTTTTGAGTGGAGTTGGGTTTATTTATTTAGGGAAACCAACTTTAGAAATCAATTTCCATCACTTACACTTTTCTATATAATTTTAGATACTTTATTTCATATCTTTAGCTTAATTATTTAAACTGAGTATATTATGAGTCATATTCCTAAAAAGATCATAAAGAACTAACATTTAGGTTAAGATTCATTATTATTCTTGCTTTTTATTTGAGGGGTTGACCTTAGTACTCATGCATCCTACACTACTATTTAGTAGCTGTAGTGATTTTCATTTTTATACACTAAAAATTTATAAATTGACATAACTCGAATGATAGAATTTATTTATAGGCTATTATTTTTTGGAACCATTTTTGGGGAATAACATAACATAGATAACAACTCAAGATCAGTTTCTATGGTCAAAATATTTTCTTCTCCTATTTCTGAATGTTAATTTTATTTTAGGTTTTTTTTTCATTTTCATTTTTTATTTTATGTTCATGGTTATTAGTGAAAATGTTTAAGAATAAATAAATTTTGTATCAGTACAACATTTTACCTTCATAAGAATACATAAGATAACAATCTAAGTCTACTATGTGGGAAACACCAAGTTGTGAAGGGTGGTACCCAAAATGAAATTGTTTAAATGGCTCATTTTCTTATGAATATGATGAATTACATACCCAAGAGTGGAATAAAACTTAACACTAGTCCTATTGAAGAGCTCCTAAATACCAAAGTAACCAAGGTAGATCTTGTGATGAGCCAAATTACCAATAATATCCTCATTATCATTTACTTAAAGACTCAGATTCATAAGAAAGATTAATGGAATTTCTCACAAAGTATATTGAACCATCAAATGGGAGGATAAATGATCAATACACACAACTCAGATAATGGATATAAATGACCAATCACCTTTCTCTCAATTTTACAACATTAAATTCCCTTGTGAATAATTTTTGTGTTAATATTAATACAAGTAACAAAGTTTGAATCCCACCTGCTCTCTATCATTTCCTATTAATAATATATACCTTATCTTTCAAATATTATTATGGATAAGGCTGAATTTTTCCAACATAATATTTTCCAGCATGACTTCTACCTATTTACCATATTTTTTCCCACATTAATTACATTAATAAAAAATTTAATCAGTGAAAAAATAGGAAGAAGAGTAGAATGTAGAAGAATTAAAATATATTAAATAAATTATCATGAACCATTTTGGGTCCACCCTTCCCATTACTCAATCCATCCCAAAAAAGGCCTCAATAACTCCTCCCCATATTTTCTAGGATACCAACTATTGGTGAGGGCCTAAAATGAAACATATGAGAGACTATTCCCTTAGATTAGTGTGTAATAATAGTAGAAATAAACTAAACATATGCACATACATGAACAATAGAGTGTACATAAATAAATAAATAACAAAAACATGATAATATTGAATGAAATCATACATAAAAACTAAAGGACAAGAATAAATACATTGTTAGACCACTTGGATGACACCATATATAGAATAAAATAACGGAAAATAAATACACAAGGATCCAATGCTATTGTGAGCCAAACCAGATACCTAGTCCTCATGTCTGTCGAACTGCTCTAGCTTAATACAAAGATTCCACTTGAGTATATCTACTCAATCATGAAACATTGGGCCACTAGAAAATCCACCAAAATCGATGATAAAATGAAAATAAGATATAGGGTTTGTACACACACTTATGTGAATGTATATAGGTGACAAATAATTCTCAATAGGTGACCCCCAATGGCGAACCTAACATATTCTATCATAACATGTGCATGAAACACATGTCATTACCAACCTAACTAAACATGAATATTGGTATAAAGATAAATAAAATATATGGAGAAAAATATAAAGGGATGAATAAAAAAGTAAAATAGAAAACATGGGATCTTTAATGATATATGAGGAAAACCTACCATTTATCTGGATCCATCTAGATGAATTATGAAACATGGATCACCTAGCCACAACATTAGAGACATCCTCCTAATCAAGAAAGAGATCAAAAGTCTAATACAATAACAAGTACACATTCCATTACCTAGGATATCATCCTAGGTGTCTAAAACAGTGAAGTAAATATACTGGGAACTTGGTATCTAATGGAATGATTTGAACTGGTGGTAGGCACTGCCTATCAACCACAGGAGGATATGACCATGTCCTATAAGTCTTAAAAAATCAAATAGAAAATAAAAAAAATTCAATTCATATTAGGGATTCCTAACCAGGAACCAAATACATATAAAATGGGCACTAAAAGTTTAAAATACTCCTTTATCCACTAACCTTAACAAGGGAGAAAAATCTAAACTAGGGTGGCTACACTCATCTAGATCATCCATTAGCTCCCTTTCCCCCACCTCATAATAACTATCCAATAGAAGAAAGAAACATATTCGATCATATTTCCAATTAATAGTTCAATAATATCCTAAAGGACTCCTCACTAATCTATACTTGAACAAGAATGGGCTCAACCCTAAATCCCACAAGCACAAGCACCAAGGTTAGCTAACACTTTAACCTGCCAACTGGAACTACTGAGACTGGAAACAAAAATCTCACAATCCCAAAATAATATGGAACCCTATACAATTAAAAAACTATAGATTAAGAAGGAAACCCTACAAGGGGATACTCCAGTAAAACCAAAACATAGGAAAATACCTCTAAGGGAAATACAATTGGTATCACAGCCCAACAATCACCATGCAAAAAATAGAAACCTCAACCATCACCCCACCCTAAAGGGAAATATCAACCTGAACAATGCCTAGATTGGAAACATAAAATAACACCTCTCCTCTAAGGGAAATCCTCAAATAGATCCCTCAAACCTAATTTAAACTATTATCAATAATGCTAAGTTATTCTCGACATCCCATGATGTCGATGCTGCCTAAAAGATCCTACTAGTCCCGAACCCTAGTGATTAGAACCAAACCTCAAGAAGTTGAACTAATGATATCATCCAAGAAGACACAAAATCATTCCTTCTAGAATATATACAAATAACCTCAATAAAACCCACCTAGAATCCTTAATCATAGTTGGTAAACAAGAATAGACCCTCGCACAATCCTCACAACACACAACCCAACCCCTAGAAGGATTCTAGAACCACAACCCAAAGGAATACTCCCTCTAAACTCTCTCAATCCAATACTCCATCCAAAATGAATCTAAACAATAAAAGGATTACACTATTGTGATATACATGAAAAAATGATCAGAATTAACTACTCATATGTCCAATTCTAACTATGGGGCATAAACACCCCCAAACCCCCTTTTATAGAGAAAGTACATGGTTTTTTACCTCAAATTTTCACCTAGAAATATACTTCTACATGGCCAACGTAGACATGGGTTATGGACATATACCACTAACCAGCCAAGTACCCCTCAAACAGGGTGCCTTATAGAGTGAATGACCACATGGCCATGTACCACCACAAGGGGTGTACTCCTAGTACATGGAGTGTTGTCTCAAAACATCAATCTTACCATGTAATTGGATATATGTCCGAGTACAAATACACGTTGTGTACCTCATTTACATGGCATGTAGTCCAACACACTCCATCTTCCCTAGTAATCAACCACATGGCCAAGAACTACTACACGAAGTGTACTTAAAGTACATAGCATGTAATTATAAATAGATCATATTCCCCCAAAAAAATAACATGTGACATATGTTATTGAAAATACAAATCATGGGATCATGATTTCCTGAAAAGAAATCCCACTGGACCTTATAAAACCCTCAATTATCCCCCGAAACCACCAGATCGACCCTCTAATGGTCCCCAAAAACTACAAAAAAGGATTAAAAAATACAAAAAAACTAACCCATGGGGATTTATGGTTAAAAAATTATAAAGGGAATATCGACTGGAGTAAATCATTGAATCTTTGATCTAATCTACATTCAAAAGATATCAAACAATGATATGGTGCTACCTGAGATCCATGGTAGTGCCTCCTACCCCCTCCCTCCCACTCTCTTATCTACCTCTCATCAAACTCTTATTATCTCATACAAATATCTCCAATGGAGGGGTGTATGAAAGAAGAAAAATGGTGAAAAATAAAGAAAAAAAGAAAAGAAAATGAAAACAATGAGAGAGAAGAAAAGGGGGCTCATGCTAGCCCCAATGCCCAATGCAAGGTTATGCCTTGCCTAAGAAAAAACCATATTCTGAACACAACCAAAAATTCAAAATTGAAATTTCACACTATTAAAAAGAAACATCCCTAAATGAATATGCGTGATTAAATAATATTTAACTAATTAAATTAATTAAATATTAAAATAATCTTCTAAAATTTAAATGGCTTTGAATTCCATAAAAATCACATTCCTAGGGAAAACACCCTATTCTTGGGACTAAAAGAGCGGTCAAAAAAACTATATGAGATCCCCTAATAAGATAAATTACCTTTTTTCCCATACACACTACCTAAGAGTAAAAATTAAAATTTCCCTTGTTTTCTTCAAACCGTAAAAACACAATTCCTGATAAGATCCCAAAATAAACACTTATCACCCCTAATCATTCTAAGTGGTCAACCACATACCAATTTTAACCCCAAAAATCAGTTCTTATAAGTCTAGAAGGATCTTACACCGATCAATCTCTCAACAGCCATGACCCTCCCAACAGAAGGTACATTCAACCATGACTGATCTGATTCTCCCAACCATAGGAGTATCATTATCATCTTCCCTCATGTAACAACCAAACTGATGGTACTGAGGTTTGCAGTAGAATCCAGTGGTATTTTAATGATGAAACTTTTTCATTTTAAATGATTTGAGACCTAGTATTGGTATAGAGATCTCTCATGAATTTAATAAGAAAATAAAATTAATAAATAATCACCTCATTTGATTCAGTGGTTTGTTCGACTGTATCTTTCCACCAGCAATCGTTTCTTGAAGGATATGAATTTTAAAACCTCTAGATCCTTCACATGTGCTCTAATAATTTTCATGATCTCTATCCATCGAATTTTAAATGCTAAAACGGATCTCGGATGAATCCTCTGGCATCACTATGATCACCTTGATCCCATTTGTTCGATTCATTGAAGGCATTCTTGGATTGATCACTCAGAGAGAGAGACTTTATCTCTCTAGGAAGCTGGAGGATATAGATAATATCATTCTGTAAAGACCTATAATTTCTGTGGAAATTTTTTTCCTTAAATACATGGGAATTTTATGAGTCTGTATTTTCTGACGGCGCATGATTCTGAGGCCCGGTGTGCTCGAAATCAATTTCTGAAGTTTTGTTCAGGTACGTTCAATAAATGTACGTATGAGATTTTGTAACTTTTGAACCGGTTCTTGGAATTGAAATCCTAGGGCATCGTTGAACTCACATAATCAGGGATTTCTTAGTGAGACCTTCATCGTATTTGTGTTCTAATGAGAGTGGAAGTTATATTTTTGGGGGTTTTTAATTAAGTTAAATAAAAATAAGAGTTAGCTTATTATCATATCTTGGTAGTTAAAACCTCCAAGAGGAGGTTAGTGGTGGGGCCCACCCACACATAAACTCCCGTGGGAGGATATTATTTGGTGGGGCCCACACAAGCTCCAAACCCCCCTAAACCTCCCATTTATGTGGGACGAAACCCTTAAACTTCCCTTGATTTAATGAAGCCAACCCTCTATACATTTAATTGCAACTTTCCTCCTTCCCTCATAAGTGTTCCAAACCACAAATTAATTAATTTCATTAATTAATTAATTTTAAATCGTTTGAATTATTTTAGCCAACAATTAAATAATGGGTTAGCTTTACCCATTATTTTGGTTTGCACTTTCATTTTGGTGGAGCTTTGGAGAACCCTTGGAGAACATTATTCTCCCAATGAAGAACGCCCCTCTCCAACGAAGAATGAAGAACATCTCTCTCTCCCTCTTCAACCACGGAAAGAAGAAGAAACATTTATGTCCTTTTAGAACGCAAACAATGTCAACTTCTTCATCTTCTTCTGACGTCAATGGAATGACGTCCTCCTTTCCACGACTTCGTCAATGATCTTCAGTAATCAAGGTAGGGGAATTTGAGTTATTTTATACATGATTATGAACCATCGTTCTTCGTCATTCAAATTTCTAGATTATGGTATGAAAAATTTTATCTCCATAAAGAGGAGGGCTTGGACCGCACGAACACGGCCCAACCGTCCCCCTATGGTTGTTCTTGTTGTTGATGACAGAGGCATACCGTGAAGAAGATGGCGGAGCAAGGGGGTCCCCACAAGGGTGCGGCACCGCTGTACCACACAGGGAACCGAGCTGTGGCCAGACAGTCCGCGGTGGTGCCAAAAGAATACTGTGTCGTCGTACCATGACAGAAGAAAGGGGGGCCGCAGGCAGGAGGGCTGCGGCGTTCGGACGATGAGCGCGACCCCGTCACGCCGCGCGGAGAAGGTGGAGGCCGCAGCTAGCTCGCCACACCAGAGGTGGCATGGCGCCGTCATGCCGTGCGAAGGCCAGCAGAACCGTTGTGTTGTCGCACCGTGGTGGAGGATCTAGGGGTGGCCGAATGAGCCGGCCACCGATGCGTGCTGCAGGCGGGACCCTTTAGGTCCTGCGGTTACCATGACAACACCATGCACCGACCATTTTGGAAGACATGGGGTGTAACCACCCCCCCATTCGTGGAAAGCTGGCCACGTGGGCTGGCTTGCTGACCACGCGGGCCAGCCAGCTGGCCACGCGGGCATCCCCCCAGCTCGGGCGAGCTGCCCTCGACCAGGCCGCCCTCGGGCCGGGCCGCGTTCGCTCGATCCGCCCTCGGCCGGGCCACCCTCTGGCCGGGCCGCTTTCGGCTAGGCCGCCCTCGGACAGGCCACCCTTAGGCCAGGTCGTCCCTTAAGTACCACCACTCGGGTTGGGATGGGTCAGTCCAACTGGGTTGGACCAGACCTGGACCCGTTTGGACAGTTTACACCTTTTCACCCATATCTCGGGCAACGGGTGTCTGATTGACAAACCGCCTACGGTGATGGAAATCTTAGAGTGATATGGTTCTATTGGAATACTCCACATGAGGTTTGGACATAGTTAGGGTGTGGTCAGGTTGGGTTGAACCTAAAATCAAACCGGGCCCCGGGACGGAAATGCCAATAACTCACAGACTAGGCGTCTGATTGACGCACCGTCTGTTGCGTCGTGACCCCTATGATGAGGAAGTCCTTTGAGATAATTCTACTCGAGACTTCGTGAGAGTTGAAGTTTGACTAGTAGCTCATGGAGCGGATCCTTCCAGAGGCAAGCAGACAGTGTCTAGAGACCTAGTAGCTGGTAGTGAGGCAGTGGTTGGAGACAAATCATACGGAGGTCAGCGCTCAGCAATCCTGTGTGGGTTAGCGCATACCGATCCTGTATGGGTCAGATCCTATGTGGGTCAGCACTAAGCGATCGTGTGTGGGTCAGCGCATACCGATCCTGTGTGGGTCAGATCCTGTGTGGGTCATTGCAGCAGTTATTCATATCGATCCTATGTGGGTCAGACTCTGTAAGGTCAGAAGCAGTGCCTCTTGTCAGAATAATATGATCTAGCTTCGTGACTAATCATCTACACATTTAAGCTACACTAAAATTTCTGGTTTTATCTGATTCAATGACCTTTGTGTTCTCCTCATGATTGAGATGGGTTACTAGATAACTTAGGTATATATATGGGCACATACCTAAGTAATGGTTGTCCGTTGTTTCATAATTTTTGGTTTATCCTTGTTGGATTTTATGAGACCTTGAGGGTCTCGGGGTCCCTACTGAGTATCTTTATACTCACCCCTGCACGGACTTTTCCCACACCTCGTTGTGTTGGATATAGACGATAGACAGCACTGAACGAGGCGGAGTGTACGAGGACTGGACGGTACACGGAGGTGGACCTCATGGCGAGTCAGTACCCGGCGGAGACGAAAAAACATGGAGCACTAAGGAGGCTATATGTAACTACCCTTCAAGTAGGATCCGTGGTGGATGATCCAAGAGCTTCTAGACACCTTCCAACTGCTTGTCTTTTTTGTTGTACATGTTTTATCTTTTCCTTGTACTTTACCGTTGGGATTGTATTTTCAGCCCCTTTACTTTCAGCACACTCTTTTGTATACAGTTTCTACTTAGTTTTTTTGCTTCCAGTTGTGTACTCGGTTGTGTTTTTTTACTTTTATAAATGCAATTCCTTCCCAACATAAAGATTTACGCCTTTGGTGCTAGTATCCAGCCCCTGGCCTATAGAAGGCGGGCATGGGGTAGTCACGGCATGGTCCCGAGGATGGGTCATGAAAAATTGGTATCAGAGGGTTCGGTTCTACCAAATAACTCAGGAATATTATCATTATTTTTTGTGAAGCAATAGTGTTAAGGATACCAAGTGTGGTTTTTAGTGCATGGATTCCATTGTTGGTGCGGTGGACAACATATCCGTACACCAGGACCCTGACTACTGATTTCCGACTTAGTGCATGAAAACACTGATTGTGTGCGTGTCTTTAAAAGTTTTCTTAAGTCAGCTCAACCAATTCATCTCACCAGGTATAATATTTGACCGTGTTGCATCTGTTTCTTTCAGGATGCCTCCCCACGAATGATCGGTTAGGGCCCCGAGAGTTATTCACACTGATATCCCACCAAGCGACGAGACCTTAGTGCAGGGCTCTTTACCAGCGGAGGCACCAGTGGTACCATTCCCATTGGGCCACCGATGCCACCAGCCCCAACAGAAGATTATGCACTCTTCTTGAGTGTATTTCATGAGTTCCAGTTCAAGAGGCCACCCAGGTTCAGGGGAGAGACAGACCCACAGAAGGCTGGGGATTGGCTGGAGGCTGTGGCCAGAGTCTTCAGGCTAGTAGGGACACCGAAAGACTTCATGGTGATCCTTGATACCAGCCTCCTTTAGGTAGAAACATGCAGATGGTGGAGCCTGATGTTCCAGGTGCATGATGAGGTGACACTTCTTTGTACAGACTTCTAGAGCCTGTTCTGGGTGGAGTTTGTTCCATCCACACTTCGTGCGGTGCAGATACAGGAGCTACTGTATCAACAGCAGGGTAGCATGACAGTAGCACAATACTCAGCGAGGTTCATTGACCTCTTGTGCTACTCCATGTATGTGGTACGAGGCCTATTATTCATGGATCATACCTCCGATCAAGGACTCAAGCGAGAGATTAAAGGCTTGATGATCTCCCTCATCATTCTGACACAGACAGGAGTGTTGGAGAGAGCCCTCCTAGTGGAGAGTTTTATTGCTGAGCAGTCTCCAGCACTAAGACCCACTACTAGTCGACTTACAGTGGAGTCTTCTATAGATGGAAGTAGACAGATGATGCAGAGCTCCAAGAAGACCCAACCTACAGGTGGTTGACCACACGACCCAGGATCAGTTTTTCGGGGTAGTGACTATGCTAAGAGTAGACAGTGTTACTCATGCGATGGGCAGGGTCACATGGAACGTGACTGTCCGACCCTCCATACATACGATCAGCTGTCAGTTGAGGGACCTCTCAGGCAGAGTCAGAGATTCGATCGAGGTGGTCCACATGGCATAGGCGGACGTGGTAGAGGAGTTGGTCGAGCAGCTGGTGGTGGACGACGTTTCGAGGTGTTTCCACCACCATCACTAGCAAGTCCACCTCGACCATAGGGAGCGAGTGGATAGGGGAGAGCTCAGCTTCAGGCAGCTGAGGCATAAAACCATGGCACTCCGGAGATGATTTGAGGTACGCTCTTTTTCTACTCCACCTTATCTGCAGTTCTAATAGACACAGGTTCCACTCACTCTTTCATATCCATTGCCCTCGTTTGGAGCTCTGAGATTCTGATGGAGTCGTTGGCTCGATCCTTATAGCTAGATACTCCTACGAGAGCAGACTCGATGATTACGCACTGGTGCTAGTAGTGTGAGATTACTCTAGGAGGCGAGAGCTTCGGCTGGGATCTCCTCATAGCGGCGTCGAGGCCTTACGATGTCATCTTGGGTATGAACCAGTTATCTACAGTCCATGCTCATATTTACTGTATTAGGAGAAAAGTGTGGTGTGACCGCACTGATGGGATCAGATTCACCTTCATTGGTGAGAAGGGAACTTTTTCAGCACAGGATGGACTTACGTGGAGGACGGTGCAACCGATCACTCATCAGTTGGAATGCCTTACCCTCGGAGCAGTTGATGTGGGGAGTCCAACTTATCCTGTAGTGGTGGACTAGTATTTGAATGTTTTCCCTAACGATGTCCAAGACTACCTCCTCATAGAGAGGTGGACTTCTACATTTACATGTACCCCGGGACAGCACCGATATCTACTCAAGCATATGGGATGGCTCCCTCCGAGCTTCGTGAGCTATGAGTACAGTTGGAGGACTTACAGGGGAAGGGATGAATCTGGCCCAGTGTTTCTCCCTGGGTAGCCCCGATCCTATTTTCCAAGAAGGCGGACGAGATCATGAGGCTCTGTGTTGACTACCGTCGCTTGAAACAGGTGACTGTGAAGAACAATTACCCACTCCCAGGTATTGATGACCTCTTTGATCAGCTCAAAGGAGCACGGTGTTTCTCGAAGATAGACCTCAGATCAGGCTATCACCAGCTCATATATTGAGATGAGGATGTGCAGAAGATGACCTTCAGGTGTCGTTACGGCCACTACAAGTTCTTGGTTATGCTCTTCGGTGTAACCAACACTCGAGCAGTGTTCATGAGTCTCATGAACAAGATATTCTAGACTTACCTTGATCACTTTTTTGTGGTCTTCATCGACGACATTTTGATCTACTCGACTATTGAGGAGGAGCATGACTACCATTTGTGGGTAGTACAGAACACACTCCAAGAGCACTAGATTTATGGTAAGCTCTCGAGGTGCCATTTCTGGATTTGAGAGGATCAATTCTTGGGACATGTCATCTGGGAGGCTGGAGTTGTAGTGGATCCAACAAGGATTGATGCTGTACTTTCCTGGGATCCACCTAGGAGTGTGGCGGAGGTACGGAATTTCCTGGGCTTGGCTAGATACTATCGAAGATTCATCCCAGAATTCTCCAGATTTTCAGTACCACTATCATCCTTGATGAAGAAGGGGAAACCCTTCGTGTGGTCGGAGAGATGCCAGTAGAGATTTCAGGAGCTGAGGTAGAGGCTAAATAGTGACCCTATCTTGAGGCTTCCATAGGAGGGTGTAGGGTACGTAGTTTACTGCGACGCTTCGGGGACCAGACTTGGGTGTGTCCTATTGTAGGAGCGAGCTGTGATAGCTTATGGTTCTCGATAATTGAGACAACATGAGCAGAACTATGCTTCCCATGAACTGGAGTTTGTAGCAGTGGTATTCACCTTGAAGATGTGGTGGCACTATCTGATGGGAGAACATTTTACCATGTACTCTGATTAGAAGAATCTCAGGTATATCTTCTCTCAGATGGATCTGAACTGGAGACAACAGCGATGGCTTGAGTTCCTATAGGACTATGACTTCGAGATAGTCTATACTCCTGTGAAGGGGAACATTGTAGAAGATGCTCTCAGTAGGAGATCAGGCATTTAGCTACTAGGAGGGACGACAGAGAAGCTAGTTGCCTTACATATATCCTTTGTGGATAGGGATGTAGGAACCTATATGCAGTCTCTTATAGTCACTCCTCTACTTCTTTAGTGAGTCAGGGAGGCACAACATGGGGACACTGACTGTGAGACATGACGTGCTCAGATATCCACATGGCAGGAACCTGATGCATTTTCTGAAGGTGGGGAGCACATAATCCTTTTCAGAGGACATACCATGGTCCCATTTTCACTTCAAGAGAAGGTGTTGAGGGAGTTCCACACTTCCCCTCTAGCGGTGCATCCAGGAGTGGAAAAGATGTATCAGGACATTCGACAACACTAGTGTCCAAGTATGAAGAATGCAGTAGCTGAGTTTGTCTCATGATGCCTCACTTGTCAGTAAGTGAAGGCAGAGCACCAGGTACCTTCAGGCTTGGTTCAGCCCTTAGAGGTCCCAGAGTGGAAGTGGGATGAGATATCAATGTACTTCATGATGGGTATTCTACGTACATCCAGGAAGCATGATTCAATATGGGTGATCATTGATCGACTCACCAAGTCATCCCACTTCCTACTGATCAAAGAGTAGGGCTCAGTAGAGAGCTTGGGATGCCTCTATGTGCAGGATATTGTGCATTTTCATGGAGTACCTTCTTCTATAGTCTTTGACCGTGACACATGGTTTACTTACCAGTAATGTAAGGGGTTGTAGGATGCTTTTGGGACACAACTTCACTTGAGTGCCTCCTTCCAACCTCAAACGGATAGTCAGACCGAGCATACCATTCATTCCCTCAAGTATATGCTACGTGCATGTGTCCTCGACTTCGGTCATAGCTGGGAGGATCACTTACATTTCGTGGAGTTTTCCTACAACAAAAACTATCACTCCACCATCGGTATGACACCTTATGAGTCCTTGTATAGTTGACCATATAGATCACCAATATGCTGGACAGACCCAGGGGAGTCAGCACTAGTGGGACCAGAGATGGTACGGGCTTCCACGAAGAAGGTGCAGATCATCCAAGAGAGGATGAAGACTGCACAGAGCAGGCATACGTCATCTATTGACAGGATACGGAGGCCTCTATAGTTTGAGGATGGTGACCACGTCTTTCTGCGGGTCTCACCTTGACAAGGTCTACAGAGATTTTACTGAGGTAGAAAGTTATCTCCAAGGTTCATCGGACCATTCCAGGTCCTCAACATAGTTGTCTAGGTGTCTTACCTCTTAGCTCTTCCACCTCAGTTTCACCGGGTGCAAGACGTCTTCCACGTATCTTAGCTGAGGAGATACGTGAACAACCCGTCCCACATCATCAACCACGGGGAGATGGACATTGATGATAGGGAGACTATCAATGATGTTCCAGTGGAGATTGAGGATCGATAGGAGTGGGTCCTACATGGACGGTCGATACCTCTGGTGCGCGTTTGTTGGCAGCATGGGAACCTCTAGGAGAGCACATGGGAGTGGGAGGCTTAGATGCATGCTCGGTACCCTCATTTGTTCCCTTAGTTTGAGTTGTAGCATACGAGGACGTAAATTCCTAATGTGGGGAGAATGTAAAGACCTGGAATTTCCGTGGAATTTTTTTCCCTTAAATACATGGGAATTTTACGAGTCCGCAGTTTCTGACGACGCATGATTTCGAGGCCTGGTGTTCCCTGAATCAATTTATGAAGTTTTGTTCAGGTACGTTCAGTAAACGTACATACAAGATTTTATAGCTTTTGAACAGGTGCTCGGAATTGAAATCCGAGGGCACCATTGAACTCGCAGCGTCGATGATTACTTAGTGAGACCTTCACTGCAGTTGTGTTCTAACGAGAGTGGAAGTTAGATTTCTGGGGGTTTTAATTAAGTTAAATAAAAATAAGAGTTAGATTATTTTTATTTCTTGGTAGTTAAAACCTCCATGGGAAGGACAGTGGTGGGGCCCACTCTCACATAACCTCCCTTGGGAGGATATTATTATGTGGGGCCCACACAATCTCCAAACCCCATAAACCTCCCATTTATGTGGGATGAACCCCTTAAACTTCCCTTGAGTTAATGAAGCCAACCCTCCCTTCATTTAATTGTAACTTTCCACTTTCCCTCATAAGTGTTCCAAACCACAAATTAATTAATGACATTAATTAATTAATTTGGAATCGTTTGAATTCTTTTGGCCAACAATTAAATAATGGGTTAGATTAACCCATTATTTTGGTTGGCACTTTCTTTTTGGTGGAGCTTTAGAGAACCCTTGGAGAGCTCTTGGAGAACTTTATTCTCCCCATAAATAACACCCCTCTCCAATAAAGAATGAAAAACATCTATCTCTCCCTCTTCAATCGGGGAAAGAAGAGGAAACATCACCGTCATTGAAGAACACTGATGGAATCAACTTCTTTGTCTTCTTCTGACATCAACGGAATGATGTCCACCTTTCTGCGACTTCGTCAATGATCGCCGACAATCGAGGTAGGGGAATTTGAGTTATTTTATATATGGGTATAAACCATCGTTCTTTGTCATTCAAATTTTTGGATTATGGTATGCCAAATGTTATCTCCATGAAGAGGAGGGCTTGGACCGCATGAAAACGGCCCGAACATACCCCTTTGGTTGTTCTTATTGTTGACGACAGAGGCGGACCGTGAAGAAGTCAGCGACGCAAGGCTGCCGGGTCGCCACAAGGGTGTGGCACCGTCGTACCGCACAGGGAACCGAGCCGTGGCCAGGTGGGCCGCGGCGGTGCCGAAAGGGTGTGGTGCTGTCGTATCACATCGGAAGAAAGGGGTCCATGGCCAAGAGGGTCGTGACGGTCAGACGATGAGAATGGCGTTGTCGAGCCACGCAGAGAAGCAGGAGGCCGCGGCCAGGTCGGGCCATGGAGGAGGTGGCATAGAGCTGTCGCGCAGCGCGGAGGCCATCAGAACCATGGTGTTGTCACGCTGCGGTGGAGGATCCAGGGGTGGCCAACTAAGCCAGCTGATGGTGCGCGCTGCAGGCGGCACCCTTCGGGTCCCGCAGTTACCAGGCCGATGCCATGTGCCGACCATTTTAGAAGACAAGGGGGGGTGTAATCCCCCCCCCCCCATGCGTGGCCAGCCGACCACGCGAGCCAGCCAGCTGCCCTCGGGCTGGGCAGCCCTCAGTCGGGCCTCCTACGGCCAGGCCACCCTCGGGCCAGACCACTCGGGTCGGGCCGGGTCAGTCTGACTGGGTCAGACCGGACCCAGACCCGTCTGGACAGTTTACACCTTTTCACCTATATCTCAGGCTATGGGTGTCTGATTGACGAACCTCCTATGGTGACGGAAAGATTAGAGTGAGATGGTTCTATTGGAATATTCCACTTGAGGTTTGGACATAGTTTGGGTACGTTCAAGTTGGTTTGAATCTAAAATCCAACCGGGGCCCCTAGACAAAAATGCCAATAACTCACAGACCGGGTGTCTGATTGACGCGTTGTCTGTTGCGTTGTGACCCCTATGACGATGCGGTCCTTTGATATACTTCTACTCGGGACATCGTGACAGTTGTGGTTCGACTGGTAGCTCGTGGATCGGATCCTTCCAGAGGCAAGCAGACAGTGTACGAAGACCTAGTAGTTGGTAGTGAGGCGGAGGTTGGAGACAGATCATACGGAGGTCAGCGCTCAGCAATTCTGTGTGGGTCAGCACATACTGATTCTGTGTGGGTCAGATCCTATGTGGGTTAGCACTCAACAATTCTGTGTGGGTCAGCGCATACCGATCCTGTGTGGGTTAGTTCCTGCGTGGGTCATTGCGGGGGTTAGTTCCTATCGATCCTGTGTGGGTCAGACTCTGTATGGTCAGAAGCAATGCCTCTTTTCAAAATAAGATGATATAGCTTCACGACTAATCATCTGCACTTCTAAGCTACACTAAAAATTATGGATTGAGCTGATTCAATGACCTTTGTGTTCTCTTCCTTATTTATATGGGTTACTAGATAACTTTTGTATATGTATGGGCATAAACCTAAGTAATGGTTTTCCGTTGTTTCGTACTTTTTGGTTTATCCTTGTTGGATTTTGTCAGACCTTGAGGGTCTTGGGGTCCCTACTGAGTATCGTTATACTCACCCCTACACGGGCTTTTCCCACACCTCATTGTGTTGGATGTAGACGACAGACAGCGGTGACCGAGGCAGAGTGTAAGAGGACTTGATGGTACCCAGAGGTGGACTTCACAATGAGTCGGTACCCGGACGAGACAGACGAATGTGGAGCACTAAGGAGGCTATATGTACCTACCCTTGAAGTAGGATCCATGGTGGATTATCCAGGAGCTGCTAGACACCTTCCAGCTATTTGTCTTTTTATTTGTACATGTTTTGTCTTTTCCTCGTACTTTATTGTTGGGCTTGTATTTCTGGCCCCTTTACATTCAACACACTCTTTTGTATACAGTTTCTACGTAGTGTTTTTCTTCCAATTGTGTACTCTATTGTGTGTGTTTACTTTTATAAAGGCAATGCCTTCCCAGCTTTGGGATTTATGCCTTTGGTGCTAGTCGCCAGCCCCTGGCCTATAGAAGGCGGGCTTAGGGTAGTCACGACACGGGTCCCGAGGACGAGTCGTGACAATTCCATTGGAATAAATAAATTTTTAATGAATTTCTCTCTCCTACTTATATAGTTTAAGGATCAAATACCCGAAAAGGGTTCCCCAACCCCCAGAAATAAAACACCCACTAAATAAACAGTAAATGGCATGTTATGAGGAAGTAATTTCTCCATTAACTTCATTTATGTTTTATCACTTCCTTATGATATAATAAATATTTTACATGATAAAACATGATTCATTAACTTGACTCGAAATTTCCACTAATATGAAACAAACCATGAAAATTAAAATAATATCACTTTATATAATATTTTTATTATATTCACTAATTACCTTATGAATGTTTTTAATAAATAACTCAACTTAATTATTCTATACTCGATTAATAATGATTTATTATTATTTTTTTGGGATTTTTAATACTTAGAAAACTCTTGTACCCTGGTGTGGGGACCACCATGTCCTCTATAAATATTCACAAAAATAGGGAATATTATTGAATACTCTATTATGTGTGACCCTATACACCCTTTTCATAAGAGTAGTGAACACCATTCATAGACTAAGACTAGAGTTTAGCAACCCATCGAGACCCTTAAAGAGATAATGAATAGTCATAACAATGATAACCATCCTATAAACACACATTATGTAATATAATATATTTGTCTCATGATATCTCATAAAACAGGATGTATAACATGTTTCATCATCCATTCTTGATTTATTATTTATTTGTCTAACTTGACAGAATTGCCTCCAACTACCTTGTATAAGTATTTATGAAGGTATTACCATCCTGATTAACCAGGCTTGAAATATCAATTCCTCAACTCAAAAGAGACAAATTATATCTTGACCATTAAACCTTTTCATACCATTAATGATGCACCCAACACATGAAACCTCACCATGACTTAAATTTCATGGTTTTTTCATTGCATCAAAGTACATGATCAAATTGTACACATTGATAATTATCTCAATTCAGGAGACCATTCCACATGTTCACAGATAGAAAAACCCAATGACACCTAAAACATGTGGTTTTCCTATTGGTGAGTATGTACTCATGATATCACCTTCTAGATATCACCATGTGAGGAATTCATGAGAAGAAGTCTTAATGATTATGAGCCACCAACACCTGATAGTCAAATGTATACTATTTATATTCATTATAATGTATCTAGACTATAGGAAATATGTTTAATATTAATTTCATAGTATCTCAAGGTTCTCATTATTTCCTAGAAACTGATATAACCTTTTGATATTACAAATAATCTACCAAAATTACCATTTAAATAGTGCATGTAGAAATGGCTACACTATAATGATAAGTGTACATAATACATAAATCATTGTACACATGGTTTGGTAATAAAAAATTGATAATAAAGTTGGTTCTAGGGAACCCACTTTTACAACACTCCCAATTACACTAGAGACAACTTTCTAATAAACCTTTTTAGCTCTCACATGATTTTATCATATTTATACTGAGTTATGGAATTATTCATGGTCCTAGCATGTTTCCACTGCATGGATATTCTATAATCTATGAATATACCTCATTGAGTATGACTTCCCAAAAGATGATATCCCTAAATATACCCCTTTTCCACTATCAAAACATGACATATTAGCGAGTAATAGTAATATATTTATCATAATTTACATTATGTTAATAATTTACTATAACGACCCATACTTTACATACATTGCTACTACTTCAAAATTGAAGCACACTTATTACAACATATGACAAAACCACAAAGGACCGTATAGGTATAGTGTCTTTAGAAACTGGGAAACATAAACAACTGGTTCATAAATATTCTACAGTGTCTCCCATTTATTTCATCATATATAGGGTCCCTTTTAGCATATTCTACTTAATATCCATCTTCCTGACCTGGGGAAAAGAAAACATAAAAGGGTGAGCTCAAATGCTCAGCAAGGGAAAATAAAGGAAATAAAAATCATATCATATCCTTTTGAAAATCAAAACCTGCAAAAGAGATCATAATATCTTAACATGGAATAAATCATAGAAGTGAAAATGAGATCCCCATAATCATAACATAAAACTTGAAACTTTGTGGCATGCACACATAATCATGGAAATCATTTCTTGTTAGTCATGACTCATTGCCAAGACAATCTTAGTGGACAAAGTCCCTTTCTGAACCGAGTTCACTCCTCGTTTCAGTCCTGTATCACTGAACTGAAATAACCTTCCGTTCCAGCCATGTCTATCTCATGAGATATAAAATCTTTACCCAATGCAGTGGAGGGAGATATAGGTCCCACCCATCTTATAATGAATCCTTTCTTATGTGTTCCACATAATCATAAAACATACATCATCGCATAACACATATAACAAAAATGGGATTCTTGAAACATCATGACATCATAAATCAATTCATAAATGATAAAGGAATTCATAAACATAATTCCATCACAACATAGTCAAACCAATGTAAAAATATGGATAGAAACAGAACCCTTTATTATCTTAGATGGAAAATAATTTTGATAAAACACTTGAATTGAATTCTTGAGGAAAATATCCTTTCTTCTTAAAAAACATTTTTCCTTTCATAACATGTCATACAACTTTAAAATAAAAGAAGTTGATTAAAAATAAACTTGAAAACTTGTAAAGGAAGCTTCTTTGAAGTAATGTTTTAAAAATCCATTCATGCCGTATAAGTTAAAAAAAACATTCTTCGTACTTTTGTCGGAAAAGTCAAAAAGTACCTCGTACGGAAAAACGACAAAAGATTCCTTTCATATTCTTTACTAAAAACTCACCTAAGGGTAAAATTGGATTTAAACTATTTCAAGTGGATGGAAACAATATTACATATTGAGGGAACATGGATGTGGATGATAAAATACACCCCAGTAAATACTTACGAATAAACAATCTCGGATAAAAATGAGATTGTGATATTTCCCTTACCTTAGGTCCAATTTGCATTGTTCGTGTCCGAAGCTCCTGTATAATGGTTTAAATAATGTTATTGACTTATTCCAGAATCATAAATATTGATATGAGATCATATATGGTCATATTATTAACTTCTTGTTAGTAATATTTCATTGTTACTTGTTACTCGGGTCTTTATAACTTTTTGTTCTTATGCGTGTTTTGTTGAATAAATTCTTATTATTATCTTTAGGTTATAGATAATTCATTTCCAGAATGGTATTATTGTAGTATATACCATATTCATTCATTCAATTCATTTATATAATCATTATGAAATGAAGATCATGTAGAACGAATCGCATCACATCGTGGAGACAGTATTTCGTACGTACGCACGAGTGATGATATCGTTCCTATGATCGTGGAATTGTATTGGAGTATATATATATATTATTTCAGTATCAATATTACTTAATAATAATCATATATAGTTACTCATTACACCATTATACCCATCCTTTTAAGGTGATGGTGGAAAATAGATTACACCACGGCGTGGGGACGGTATTCCGTTCGTACGCACGCGCGATGATTTCATTTTTCCGTAGGATGGATAGAAGGTGAATTAGGGTTGTTTCATATTTATAATAACATATCAGTATGTAAGTAATACTGATGTTATTACTTTATCATGAAACAACTAAAGAATAAGAAGTTGAAGAAGAAAGAAATTGAAAAGATCGGTAATGGATATTACCTCTTCTTTGGAACGCCTCTTTGAATCCTCCACTTAAGGAACTAAGAGTGGTCTTTGGAGAAGACCAGGACCTCTAGGACTATTCTAGGGAAGTGTAGAGGAGAAAATGGCAGGGGTTGGCCGAGCTTGAGTGCTCAAATTGGTGTGAGGAGGAGGGGGAGGAGGTGCCCTTTTATAAGGGAGGAGAGGGGCACCTTAGGAATATCTCAAAATATTATTTTATATTAAAGTCAAAATCGGTTTATAATGGTTCCAAAGGGTCTTCTTTCGAAGATAAAGTGGGGAAGGGTCGAAATCCTATCAACCAATAGGATTTAGACAAGTTTAGGGTATTATTTTAACCTTATCAATTAGATTTAACTCTAAGTTAATTAATTTAACTTTTACCGTGTCTTTTTGTTTTCTTTCACTATATGGTTAATAAACTTTCTATAACATGCCAAACGAACCCCAAATTGTTTATTATTAATATATATATCCTTATCTAAGTCATTTGGCCGAACCTTAGATTTTTAGGAATAAAATAACAATTAATAATATAATATTTGATTTAAAAACTATTTTGTGTCAATTTTGACACTATTTGATATATGATTTTTGTGAAAGTCATAACAGAATTATATGTTCGAACAAAGTTGATTAAATCAACACTAATATATCATAGTAACCTAGAAAATTAGTGGAATTCATAAAAAGTCTCAAATTAAATTTATTTTGGTGTTTATAACATCAATTATGTCAATATTTCATTAATAAGATAATTACTGCATCATCTTTGTGTCATAAATAAATTACATTATTTGATGTCTAAAAATTACAAATAAAATACCATCATGTAGGAAATCCTTTTAGCTTTCTAATGAATATTTACAATCGAATTTATCTTATGTATAACACCATATTAAAAATGATTTACTTATTAACCTTTGATTTTAACTATTTTAACCCTTCTTTAAATAAATTAATAATAAATGTCCTAATCTAATCCAAGTGGGCCTAAATGGTCATATTTTATTCCTAAGTTTGTTTTTGGTCGAATTAAACTTGTCCAATAGAATTAGGACATGTGTTAGGGTAATATTAATATCATATTTACCCTTAGTTACCCTATTTACTATTAACCGCGGTAAAAATAGTAAAAAGTTACTATTCACCAAAAAATTATTTTTATTTCATTGAACCACATTTTACTTACTGACATCAACCGTGTCTGTTGGATTTTTGAAATTCCATTCACAGAAGCGGTAAAATTAAGTTTTATGCAAAATTCAGTTTTTAACCTACCACTTAGTGGTTTCACTATTCATCAAAAATTGAAAGTTTTCAGAAAAATACCAAAATTTCACCCTAGGCTAATTTCGATATTCTGAGTCCAAAAATGAAGTCCATTTTGAAAAATAAAATTTATAGATTTTCAAAAAGTGGTTATTACTATTCATAACGGCTAGTTTTAATAGCATATTGTTGTTTAGTGAAACTCGGTATTGCGTACGACGCAAGCTATCGAGGAAGGTCGCGATTGCGTGTAAAGCAAGCCAAGCAAATGTTGTGTAGAAAAAGATTCCTTTGATGATTTATATAACATAAAAGTCTCGGGTGTTACATTCTACCCCCCTTAAAAGAATTTCGCCCTCGAAATTCGTCACTTTGTAACAAACAAATGAGGACACTTCTCCCTCATCATATCCTCAAGCTCCCATGTAGCTTCTTCAAGTTGGTGGTTCCTCCATAAAACTTTCACCAAGAGAGTGGTCTTGTTTCGTAGGACATTTTCACTACGATCCAGAATCTCTATTGGCTGTTCTTCATAAGAAAGATCTTGCTCCAGCGGTACAACTTCTGAGCTGAGTACATGTGAAGGATCTGGTATGTACTTTCTCAGGAGAGATACGTGGAACACATCGTGAACTTGAGAGAGATTCGGTGGAAGCGCCAATCGGTAAGCTACCTTCCCAACACGATCCAGTATTTCAAAAGGACCGATATATCTAGGGCTCAACTTCCCCTTCTTTCCAAATCTCATAACCCTCTTCCAGGGAGATATTCGTAAGAACACTTTATCGCCCACTTCAAACTCTAGGTCTTTTCTTCGGTTGTCGGCATAACTTTTCTGTCGACTCTGAGCTGCTCTTATGTGTTGTTGAATAGATCTAACCTTTTCTGCCATTTCATCAACGAGATCAGGTCCTAATAGCTTTCTCTCCCCAACTTCATCCCAGCAAGTTGGAGTCCTGCATTTCTTTCCATAGAGAGCTTCATAAGGAGCCATTTGAATACTGGAGTGAAAGCTATTATTATAAGAAAATTCCACCAAAGGTAGGTGTTGATCCCAACCTCCTTTGAAATCCATAGAGCAAGCTCTCAACATATCTTCTAGGGTTTGAATTGTTCTCTCAGACTGACCGTCTGTCTGGGGATGATAAGCAGTGCTGAAACTCAACTCTGTATCCAGAGTATGCTGAAGACTTCGCCAGAACTTCAAGGTAAATCTCGGATCTCGATCATATATAATAGAAAGTGGTACTCCATGCAATCTTACCACTTCCTTTATATATATCCTGGCAAGCTGATCTAGAGAGAAATCCTCTTTAATAGCAATGAAGTGTGCAGACTTTGTAAGAAGATCAACTATGACCCAGATAGCATTATTGCCTTTTGATGTTTTAGGAAGTCCTGTGACAAAGTCCATAGTGATGTTTTCCCATTTCCATTCGGGTATGGGTAATGGTTGTAACATCCCCTTAGACTTCTGTCTCTCAGCTTTAACTTGTTGACAAACCAAGCATCGAGAGACATATTCAGCAACATCTCTTTTCATGCCATCCCACCAGAAGTACTCTTTCAGGTCCCTATACATCTTCGTGCTTCCAGGATGAATAGAGAATGAAGAACTATGAGCCTCATCCAGAAGCTCTTTCTTTAATTCGGGGATGGGAGGAACGCAAACCCGATTCCTAAACTTTATTATCCCATCACAATCAAGGTTGAATTCAGGAACATTTCTCACCTTCTTTTGTAACTCGACATCTTCTTTCTGTGCCTCTTTAATCTTCACATGTATAGATGGTTGAACATTCATTTGAGAAAGGTAAGATTTTTCCCCTTCCATTATAATTCCAAGATCCATCCTTTGTAAATCCATAAATATTGGATCTTTTGTGATCCTCATCATGGATAAACTAGCATGGTCTTGTCGACTTAATGCATCTGCCACCTTGTTTGCTTTCCCAGGGTGGTAATGGATTGAGCAGTCATAATCCTTAATCAGCTCCAACCATCTTCTTTGACGCATATTCAACTCCTTTTGTGTGAAAATATACTTTAAACTTTTATGATCAGTATAAATATCACACCTTTCACCATAAAGGTAATGCCTCCAAATCTTTAATGCAAAGATTACCGCAGCCAACTCGAAATCATGTGTTGGGTAATTTTGCTCATGGATTTTCAACTGTCGTGAGGCATAAGCTATCACCATATCATTTTGCATAAGAACACACCCCAATCCCTTCTTGGATGCATCACTGTAGATCACAAACCTTTCTCCACTACAAGGCAGTGTGAGCACAGGTGCACTGGATAACCTTCTTTTCAACTCCTTGAAATTCTCTTCACATTCCTCTGTCCAGACAAACTTAACTCCTTTCCGAGTCAACTTGGTGAGTGGATTAGAGAATCGTGAAAAATCTTTTACAAAACGTCGATAATATCCAGCCAAACCAAGAAAACTTCGGATCTCAGTTACTGTTGTTGGTCTTGACCATCTTTCGATAACCTCTGTTTTTGCTGGATCCACAGATATCCCCTCTTTTGAGATTATATGACCCAAAAATGCAACTTTTTGAAGCCAAAATTCACACTTGGTAAATTTGGCATAAAGCTTCTCCTTTCTCAGGGTCTTCAATATAATTCTCAAGTGATCTTCATGCTCTTCCTTGCTCTTTGAATAGACAAGAATATCGTCTATAAAGACTACCACAAATTGATCAAGATAGTCTCTAAAGACTCTATTCATTAGATCCATGAAGATAGCAGGGGCATTAGTAAGACCAAATGGCATCACTATAAATTCATAGTGTCCATACCTTGTACGGAAAGCCGTCTTTGGTATATCCTCCCTTTTGACCCTTAATTGATGATACCCTGAACGAAGATCAATCTTGGAAAAGTATTGAGCTCCGCGTAGTTGGTCAAATAAGTCATCAATGTGTGGGAGAGGATATTTGTTCTTGATAGTGATCTTGTTAAGTTCTCGATAATCAATGCAGAGTCTCATTGATCCATCTTTCTTCTTAACAAATAGAACAGGTGCTCCCCAAGGTGACGCACTAGGGCGTATGAATCCCTTATCAAGATTCTCTTGGAGTTGCTTCTTCAATTCCTGCAACTCAATTGGGGCCATTCTATAAGGTGTCTTTGAAATAGGCAAAGCACCCGGTACGAGCTCTATTGAAAACTCAACTTCACGATTTGGTGGAAGACCCGGCAATTCCTCCGGAAAGACATCATCAAACTCCCGTACAATGGGCATATTCTTAATCGTGAGTTTCTCACCAACCATTTGAGATAAATAACCTTTATTTAGTGGAATCAATACCCATAAGATGGAAGAAATTTCCACTGGAAGGTTATGTTCATCCTTGCATTGGTATACGATCGTAGATTGATTTGGAATATGAAATGTGACTTCCCTTATTTGGAAATTGATATGAGCTCCATGTAGAGAAAGCCAATCCATGCCAAGAATCACATCAAATTCCACTAAAGGAAGGATCACAAGATTTGCAGGAAGCACTTTCCCACAAACTTCGATCGGAGAAGAATTATAAACTTTTGATGCGATTGATGTGCCATTAGGTGTTGTCACAGCTAACTCAACATCTAATTGTTGAGGTAATACGGTGATACCCTTAGAAAATTTTTCAGAAATAAAAGAGTGGGTGGATCCAGAATCAAATAAAACATTTGCTACTTTAGAGTGGATGGTAAGTGTACCTTTCACCACATCGTTATCGTACTCCACCTCGCTGATAGAAATTGCATGTGACTTTCCTTTGTCTTTAGCTTTAAGAGTTTGTTGACGTCGACCATCATCATCAACCCTTGGATTTGGGCATTGATTGGCATAATGCCCCATCTCCTTGCACTTGAAACATTGAAGTGTAGTAGGTTCATTCTGTGTATCCCTTCCTTTTTTTGCGTCATTAGACATCTTCTTCCCATTATCACGGCATTCAAATGCCCGATGACCTTCTTTTCCACATTTAAAACATTTACTTGTCCCTTTAAGACAACTCCCTCCATGTTTCTTTCCACACTTTGAGCATAAGGGAAAGTTCATCTTCTTTTCCGTGTGCAATTTAGATTTTTCTTTGAATTCCATCTTCCTCTTCTTATCAAACCCATGTGACTGATGGGTTACTCCAATCTCCATCTCAACTTTGAGAGCACATCGAACGATTTCCTCGTAGCTATTGAAGTCTCTTATGGCTAACGCCCTTCGAAGACTTGGTTTTAAGCCACTAAAGAATCGATCGATCTTACTCTCAGGCTGGATAATAATACCAGAATCGTACCTTGCAAGTCTGGTAAAATTTGCTTCATAGGTACCAACAGATTCATCATCCCTTTGCTTCAGTTCAAGGAACTCTTTCTCCATCTTTGTTCGGAGAATACGAGGGAAGTACTTATTGAAAAATAAGTTCTTGAACTCGTCCCATTCCATAGACTCAATTTCATCCCTTTGCCTCGTATTCTTAACAAGATTCCACCATTGATCCGCATCTCCTTCCAAACGATACACTGCTAGGATGACATTATCATGCTCAGAACATTGAAGAACTGAAAATATCTTTTCAGTAGTACTAATCCATTGTTCAGCAACTAATGGATCAGTAGACCCGCTGAAAGATGGTGGACGCTGCCTCATGAAGGATTCAACAGAATGTTGCTCCCTCCTTTGCTCGTTTGGAAATCCTGCATGATTCATAGCTTGAGAAAGTTGTGTGAGCATGGCTACAAAATTTTGCATTCCAGCTCCCATATCGTTTGGTTGCTCAGGGGGACAATCATTGCATTGCCCATCACATTCCGCATTAACACGGTTCCTTCGGGTTCCAGCCATTGACTAAACCAAGAAGAATAGTGTGAGCAACACTAATTATAATAGGAAACCACATAATTCAAGAATAAAATTTTCATGCTTAAGGTCTTATCCTAGGTTATTCAAGGCCATTTCTAAAACACTAAGATTGTGTTCTATGCTTAGACTTATCCTTAGGGTTCTTACTAAGGCTTTCGCATCCTAGTTTCCAAAGGTTGACTATACCTTTCCTCTGATACCAACTATAACGACCCATACTTTACATACATTGCTACTACTTCAAAATTGAAGCACACTTATTACAACATATGACAAAACCACAAAGGACCGTATAGGTATAGTGTCTTTAGAAACTGGGAAACATAAACAACTGGTTCATAAATCTTCTACAGTGTCTCCCATTTATTTCATCATATCTAGGGTCCCTTTTAGCATATTCTACTTAATATCCATCTTCCTGACCTGGGGAAAAGAAAACATAAAAGGGTGAGCTCAAATGCTCAGCAAGGGAAAATAAAGGAAATAAAAATCATATCATATCCTTTTGAAAATCAAAACCTGCAAAAGAGATCATAATATCTTAACATGGAATAAATCATAGAAGTGAAAATGAGATCCCCATAATCATAACATAAAACTTGAAACTTTGTGGCATGCACACATAATCATGGAAATCATTTCTTGTTAGTCATGACTCATTTCCAAGACTATCTTAGTGGATAAAGTCCCTTTCTGAACCGAGTTCACTCCTCGTTTCAGTCCTGTATCACTGAACCGAAATAACCTTCCGTTCCAGCCATGTCTATCTCATGAGATATAAAATCTTTACCCAATGCATTGGAGGGAGATATAGGTCCCACCCATCTTATAATGAATCCTTTCTTATGTGTGCCACATAATCATAAAACATACATCATCGCATAACACATATAACAAAAATGGGATTCTTGAAACATCATGACATCATAAATCAATTCATAAATGATAAAGGAATTCATAAACATAATTCCATCACAACATAGTCAAACCAATGTAAAAATATGGATAGAAACAGAACCCTTTATTATCTTAGATGGAAAATTATTTTGATAAAACACTTGAATTGAATTCTTGAGGAAAATATCCTTTCTTCTTAAAAAACATTTTTCCTTTCATAACATGTCATACAACTTTAAAATAAAAGAAGTTGATTAAAAATAAACTTGAAAACTTGTAAAGGAAGCTTCTTTGAAGTAATGTTTTAAAAATCCATTCATGCCGTATAAGTTAAAAAAAACATTCTTCGTACTTTTGTCGGAAAAGTCAAAAAGTACCTCGTACGGAAAAACGACAAAAGATTCCTTTCATATTCTTTACTAAAAACTCACCTAAGGGTAAAATTAGATTTAAACTATTTCAAGTGGATGGAAACAATATTACATATTGAGGGAACATGGATGTGGATGATAAAATACACCCCAGTAAATACTTACGAATAAACAATCTCGGATAAAAATGAGATTGTGATATTTCCCTTACCTCAGGTCCAATTTGCATTGTTCGTGTCCGAAGCTCCTGTATAATGGTTTAAATAATGTTATTGAATTATTCCAGAATCATACATATTTATATGAGATCATATATGGTCATATTATTAACTTCTTGTTAGTAATATTTCATTGTTACTTGTTACTCGGGTCTTTATAACTTTTTGTTCTTATGCGTGTTTTCTTGAATAAATTCTTATTATTATCTTTAGGTTATAGATAATTCATTTCCAGAATGGTATTAGTGTATTATATACCATATTCATTCATTCAATTCATTTATATAATCATTATGAAATGAAGATCATGTAGAACGAATCGCATCACATCGTGGAGACGGTATTCCGTACGTACGCACGAGTGATGATATCGTTCCTATGATCGTGGAATTGTATTGGAGTATATATATATATTATTTCAGTATCAATATTACTTAATAATAATCATATATAGTTACTCATTGCACCATTATACCCATCCTTTTAAGGTGATGGTGGAAAATAGATTACACCACGGCGTGGAGACGGTATTCCGTTCGTACGCACGCGCGATGATTTCATTTTTCCGTAGGATGGATAGAAGGTGAATTAGGGTTGTTTCATATTTATAATAACATATCAGTATGTAAGTAATACTGATGTTATTACTTTATCATGAAACAACTAAAGAATAAGAAGTTGAAGAAGAAAGAAATTGAAAAGATCGGTAATGGATATTACCTCTTCTTTGGAACGCCTCTTTGAATCCTCCACTTAAGGAACTAAGAGTGGTCTTTGGAGAAGACCAGGACCTCTAGGACTATTCTAGGGAAGTGGAGAGGAGAAAATGGCAGGGGTTGGCCGAGCTTGAGTGCTCAAATTGGTGTGAGGAGGAGGGGGAGGAGGTGCCCTTTTATAAGGGAGGAGAGGGGCACCTTAGGAATATCTCAAAATATTATTTTATATTAAAGTCAAAATCGGTTTATAATGGTTCCAAAGGGTCTTATTTCGAAGATAAAGTGGGTAAGGGTCGAAATCCTATCAACCAATAGGATTTAGACAAGTTTAGGGTATTATTTTAACCTTATCAATTAGATTTAACTCTAAGTTAATTAATTTAACTTTTACCGTGTCTTTTTGTTTTCTTTCACTATATGGTTAATAAACTTTCTATAACATGCCAAACGAACCCCAAATTGTTTATTATTAATATATATATCCTTATCTAAGTCATTTGGCCGAACCTTAGATTTTTAGGAATAAAATAACAATTAATAATATAATATTTGATTTAAAAACTATTTTGTGTCAATTTTGACACTATTTGATATATGATTTTTGTGAAAGTCATAACAGAATTATATGTTCTAACCAAGTTGATTAAATCAACACTAATATATCATAGTAACCTAGAAAATTAGTGTAATTCATAAAAAGTCTCAAATTAAATTTATTTTGGTGTTTATAACATCAATTATGTCAATATTTCATTAATAAGATAATTACTGCATCATCTTTGTGTCATAAATAAATTAAATTATTTGATGTCTAAAAATTACAAATAAAATACCATAATGTAGTAAATCTTTTTATCTTTCTAATGAATATTTACAATCTAATTTATCTTATGTATAACCCCATATTAAAAATGATTTACTTATTAAACTTTGATTTTAACTATTTTAACCCTTCTTTAAATAAATTAATAATAAATGTCCTAATCTAATCCAAGTGGGCCTAAATGGTCAAATTTTATTCCTAAGTTTGTTTTTGGTCGAATTAAACTTGTCCAATAGAATTAGGACATGTGTTAGGGTAATATTAATATCATATTTACCCTTAGTTACCCTATTTACTATTAACCGCGGTAAAAATAGTAAAAAGTTACTATTCACCAAAAAATTATTTTTATCTCATTGAACCACATTTTACTTACTGACATCAACCGTGTCTGTCGGATTTTTGAAATTCCATTCACAGAAGCGGTAAAATTAATTTTTATGCAAAATTCAGTTTTTAACCTACCACTTAGTGGTTTCACTATTCATCAAAAATTGAAAGTTTTCAGAAAAATACCAAAATTTCACCCTAGGCTAATTTCGATATTCTGAGTCCAAAAATGAAGTCCATTTTGAAAAATAAAATTTATAGATTTTCAAAAAGTGGTTATTACTATTCATAACGGCTAGTTTTAATAGCATATTGTTGTTTAGTGAAACTCGGTATTGCGTACGACGCAAGCTATCGAGGAAGGTCGCGATTGCGTGTAAAGCAAGCCAAGCAAATGTTGTGTAGAAAAAGATTCCTTTGATGATTTATATAACATAAAAGTCTCGGGTGTTACATTTACTTACTATGTGTGATTCCAAGAACTGTAAAAAATCATTGCATATTTTGCACTACTTCTCTAGCTAACTCATATTCCGCAGGGAACTCATAAATTTTTAGATATAGATACCACTTTCTTGAATGATATTTTATTTCTCATTACTTTATACTAATTACGATATTATATCATATTGATCTAATGTAATATAAGTTTGTGTCTCATTATAAATAGTATCCATTTCTCTCTATATACCAGTTGTATATCTTTTGTACCTTCTCAAGTACAATTAGATAGTTATGACTGCTTCCCATGATTTTCTCATAGATGTAACTGATATTTTCATACCCTTAATTATATGTTGTAAATATCAATATATATAGTACATAACATTAAATGAATGACTTATCCAAGATATAAGCATATGGAACTTAACTCACCATGTTAATCTCTTCCAATGCTTAATGAATGTTTTCTTAGAGAAATTTATGAAATGTGAAATTGGTAATAATTCTATCCAAAATCGTTCCAACTTGTATTTTTGTAATACATTATTAGTGTATTTACTTTGAATTGATCTATGAAACCTCTAGATCTACCTCAATAGATAATGTCCTCGAAAACATATATTTCAACTTTATGTTAATACCTTGAGAGATTATTTTATTTTGGTCATGAATAACTGTAAGAACAATAGTTTTTTTCATATTTTATCAAATATATTTTTATTGGAAAATAATGGTTCTCCCACTGACCTCTTGTAGATATACGAAAAAAATTCATTCTAAATGAATATTCTATGATCATGTCTTTTAATTAAATCATGAACTAGATTTCTATAACTTTCAAACCTTACTAAAATTCATTGGTTTCATCATCCCTTTCTAGTTACTTCATATATAAACCATCCATTATTGGTGTTCTTGACATCCAATGCTCAATAAAATGGTCATATAAAGTAACTATAACAACTAAAATTCTAATAGACTTGGGAATAATGACTTGGTGTGACTAATAAATCCTTATTGGTAGAATGATTATACCATCCATGTATAGTTTCATGTGAATTCCCACGATAGTATTCAAAAACAATAAGGACCTTATACATCGATACATAGAATCCATTATTTAATTTTAATTGATCTTTCCAATTTTAGCATGTTTCCATGAACTTATTACTTGTAAGAAGTATTATTCTCTTTGAATATGGTATCACTAGGCGTGGTGAATATAAAACTAGCACTATTGTTTCATCCTTCCAATGTAGTATGTGTCTCTAGAATATTCGTTTTCTACACACTCTTTTAGAAATTATTCCTATGTCAACTATTTGTGTGTCTCTAGCTTTGACTACACCCCAGTCAATCATGATCCCATTATCTCAAATATTGATATGCACCCTTTTATAACAAATATATTATATCACTTTACTACAACTTTTTTTATCACAGGTATTTCTCTAATATCCTAAGAAACATTTAGGATAATTACTTTAGATGCACATTATGTTTCTCTTAATGGATGTTTTTTATATCCTTAATAAACACTTTTCAAAAAAACACATTTTTAATGACATAATGGATTTCCATCATACTATAACTCATTTGATATCCATTTTTTGTGACATTTGTCGTATTATTGTGGGATAATGCTGTTATTTTCCATGAATGTCTTTAAAAATAATGGAATTTTTTGCAATGAAAACAAGTTGAAACATTGATACTCCTTTTACATACATCATGACAGTAATGTGTATAAGGAAATATATATTTAGGAATTTCTCAATGATATATTTTATTGATCAATGTTTACATGTAAGACTCATAATTGATCCTACTTATGAGAATAATAGATTTGATGTGGATAAGGTAATGTGTGTTTAAGAATTTCATCATGCTACATTATATTGATCGATAAATTTTTGGTCAATATCTTCCTTGACACACCAACCCAAAGTGATTCATATTTTCTGACCATATATATACCATAAATTAATCTCACATTCTTTAATAAACACTTAATTATTCTAATGAAGTACACTTATATCTATCTTATACTTATAATATTTCACTCTCTCCAGTTCAAATAGCTCCAAAAGATTTGTGGATTACCTTTATTTCTAAAGGCTTCTTTTTCCTTATCTAAATATTTCTATAAATCTCTAAAGAGTATAAATACCATATTGGGTATATCCTTTAAATCAACTTATTTTTCTTGAATGAATATTATATTTCCACAACTAGGTATATAAGTATTACATTTTATATTAATCATGTATTGTCTATGATTTAGGTACTAATGAAGTGTTAGTTGAGAATGGGACACCAAAAAAAATTCCAAAATGGAAAAATGTATCCTTGTGCCCAATGAAAACATGAGAATTGTTTTTGGGTTATGCTCAATAAAATTTCAACTCTAATCAATAAACATGGAAATATAGAAGTTGTGTACTTCTCACTACTGACATAGGATCCACCATTCCTCATCATATTAGATAACACACCATAATTCTTGTAACATTTCTGTTACTTACTTGGTTACTATATTTCAACACAAATATGTGATAATGATATTGCATTTAATAACCAAGAATTTTGATAGAAACATCACATTAAATGATGAATATAACAAAGGAAGAAGTTACTACTTTATTCAGTGATTCTATTCATTACAATTAATCTTTAAAATATTTATTTCATGAAATGTGTAGAAAATAACTTGATATTTAATATCTATTTTCTTTGAAGAATTTTTCAATGGGGCCTTTAGTGTCAATCTTTCCATCGACTTTTTTTCCTTGTATTTCAACTTATTCACCATATTTATTGAATATTATAAATTCTTAAAGTTCTTATTTACTTGGATAACCTTACCCAAAAGGTAATGAATCATTTTCCCCACATTGTTCATTTTGTAATATTAAATAAAATTAAATTAAATGGGATAACAATATATAATAATTGGTTGTAATGAAAGATTGCGATATGTGACATCCTGGACTCAGGTACCACTCAAAGGTTCCCTGAGCCTAGTGGGTCACTGGGCCTCAAGCTCATCTCCCAAAATGAAAGAGGATACCAACTAGTAGTGAGGGCCTTGGGTGTGTTCATGGAGAGACTATTCCCTCACTATTAGTTTAAAATAGTAATAAAATCAACATATAGATAGATGAAGTAGTATAACAATGAATAAGTAGTATAATCAGATGTAAATAACCAAGAAACTAATATCAATACTCAAAATTAGTAAACTAAATCATATATAAAAGGATGATAATTTCATTTTTTTACGAAGTAAAAAAATGTGGATACAAGGTAGTAGGAAATACTTGTTGTACAAAATAAACAAAAGGTACAAAAAGGCCAAAAGTATATCCAAGAATCATGATCTCTAGCCCGGTCATCTTCTACCAGCTCCATCCTAAGTCATTCTAGAAGTCACACGTCCATAAGAGGATGCTTCCCCTTATCTACACCTATGAACATGTATTCTTACTAGGTACCATAGGTGACCAAGATAGGGTGTGAGGTAAATCTCAGTAGGTCACCACCATCAATGTCTATATTTATCCAGTTTGTGTATACAATATGTCATTATGAATATATAATGATGTATAGCAGTAATAACAACTATAAATGGGTTAGCTTTGGCTCTTGAAAGAAAACTAGGCTGACACTACCTACTTCGGCCAGTTCCAGAATAACTCTGAAAAATTATTAAGGGATGCAATGCTCAATATCACATTTATAAGGGACACTATGCCTAGTATCACAATATTAATGGGAAAACCATTCCCATTATCATTTTTTAAGGGACTCAATACCCAATATCATTTATAGGGTCACCATTCCCAATATCATATTAAGGGATGTCATTCCCAGTATCACAAGGGATTCCATGCCTGTATCACATTTATATAAAGGGACTCCATGCCCATGCCATATCACATTTATATTAGTGTCTCCATGACCGTATCATATCATAGTTATATATAGGTCTCCATTCCCATGTCATATCAAATTTATATAAGGGTTTCTATGCCTGTATTATATCACATTTATATAAGGGTCTCCATTCCCATATATTTACAATAATGTTCATCACGCTCATTCACCTTAATTATATAGGGTCTCTATACCAAATTAATATTAAGTAGATGTTTTGACCTACCCATTTATACTAAACATGCCTTAGGGAATTCATTCCCAATTACCATAATTATAAAGGGACTTCATTACCATGTTCTTAAGTTGTTACAAGAAATCTCAGATTTAGGAAGATCCAACAACTAATACACAACTCATTAAATTCAATATTAACAAGGGTGTAACCATCATTCAGTTTAAGAAAGTGACATGGGCCCACCACTCACTTAAATTAAATTCATTATAATGATAAATTTAACTAGACATGATATTTCTCTACTCTAATTCCATACTGAAAAGGTTTCATTATTTTAATTAAATTCCAAACACATCATTTGGTGTTTTGAGAACATGATTTGAAAGTTCAATTAGGAATATTGAAGGGAACACCCAAAAGGAATGGATCACTCTTAGGATGAAAATTCTTGATATGAAATGGGTTATAACAAGTCATGAGGTTCCAACAAAGGAAATAAATTTAATGCAAGTTTAATTTAGGTGCACGTGTGGTGAAACCGGTGTGCGTCACAACAAAAAATATTATAAAAACACCCAAACTTGAGGAATAAATTATAGAACAACTACCTCATACTATTAAAACTCTCCTCATTAAATATCATCCTTTATTTTAGTCTATATTGGAATAAATATGATGAATGGAACAATTCCCTAAAAATAAAGGACATGATCCAACACCTCAATAACTCCATCTTGAGAAATATAAATGGATAACAAATAAAAAGAAAACAAGATATTACTAAGAGGAATCAAATGAGAAAAAACATGCTTCAATCAAATTCCAGACAGGCGAACAAGATAAAAAACTATGAAGGATGGGTCTGGGACCTCAAATGGGAGAAGAGAGCCCTTTTTTATGTTTTAAAGAAAAAACAAGGAAGAATAGTATTAAAAAATTTAAATAAGGGTGAATTAATCATTCTTCCCACAAAAATCTTGGGTTTTATAGTTGGCCCAACTGTGCGCTAACCATGCACATTATTCTATGCTATGGGGGAACCCAGATAGTTAGGCCACACGATTAGAGAAATAGTTCTCTAACCATGAAAAACATATATGCTAAAAATTTTATAGTTTTTTTACTGGCGTGTGGTCCCTTACACATGATTATAGAATATTGTGCACCCTACTTCACCCCAATTTTCAACCTCTCATAGTTTTGAGAGACCATGAATCCTGGGTCGCATGGTTTCTGCTAACCATGTGGATGAGTTCTTTTTTCAATCGACTAGGGTTCTGAGCTCTTAATAATCATCAGACACCTAATGAAACCTTTATAACCTCATAAGGCATCCATATTAGGTCCATAATAAATAATTATAATAAAATTAAAGGTATCCATACATGATATCAAAGCTGGGATCTTTTAGTATTTCCCCATAAAGGAACTCATATCTAAGTTCACCTTCCAATAGAGGAAAAAATTCATCTAATTATAATTCCTTCCATTGAGCACATACATAAACCCCCTTTTCACAAGTCACATCTTGTACCTGGTTGGGCTTCCATAACACCTATACCATAGTGATAGATCAGCATCAGAGAAACTTCATGCTCTAGTCAATGATTCTTATAGGATACTCATCAAAAAAATTATCAAAATACAGCTCCAAATCCTTATGATTTAAAGTATGAGAAAAATCAACATGATATTAGGAAGATGTGAAATGTGGAAGGTGTCGTTCATGGAACAATACCTATGGGGTAAAATCAACTGATTGACTATTGGCCCTACTCTCTCTAGAATCTCAAACGGCTCAGAAAAGTTTGTCAATAGCTTCCCTTGACTCCAAATCCTTTTACGCACAAGTCTAGGTAATACCTACAAGAATACATAATCCCTAACATTGAACTACAGAGGTCATCAACAATGACCAGCATATGATTTCTGTATAGACTGTATAGTAGATATATGGTTTTTGATCAGATGATCCTACTCAGTAGTATCTTGAATGATACAAGTACCCAGTAGTTCTCCCTCTCTTGCCTCTAACCAGCGTAGGGGTTAATGGCATGGCCTACTGTATAGGTCCTTATAGGGATTCATCTATATCGTCACCTGATAACTATTATTTTAGGAGAACTTGATGGGAGGAATATGATTTTACCAAGAACCTATGAAATCAAGGACACATGATCAGAGTATTTCCTCTAGAACCTATATAGTCTATTCCAACTAACCATAATTTTGAGGGTGAAAGGTTGTACTAAGAAGCAAATGTGTACCCATAGAATTCTACCACCCTTTCCAAAAACCGGATGTAAAGTGAGATTACCTATCTAAAATGATAGTACAATGGACCCCATGTATTAATAAAATATGATGTATATATAATTTCCCAAGATCCTCAATTGAGAAAGTCTCCCAGATATGAATTAAGAAGGAAACTTTACTCAGTTGATCCATGACTACCCAAACTACATTGGTACCTTGAGGAGACCTCAGTAAGATGATGAAAAAATACATTGCAACATCCCCAAATTTTCATTCTGAGACCAGTAAAAACTATTGAAATCCTGTAGGTATTTTTTTCTCTACCTTCACCTATTGACACCTAGAACACCTAGTGATAAAACCTTCTATCTAACATTTCATCCATGGACACAAATATTATCAGTGCATTTGACGCTACATCTTGGAGATGCGTAGGTGAACTACCCACTGAGAAGCATGTGACTCCCACATCAAATCCTATATCATATCTATGGGAACTTAGACATTACCATGTATACACAAGATTTTTTCATCATCATTATACCAATTCATATGTGGGTCCTTGCCTGAAATACTCTTTTGTAGGACTAAGACCTCAGGATCTAAAAAAAGTATCATCTTCACCTTCTCCAGATGTGAAGAGGTCACTGATAGTGATGTGAGTATATACATCTCATGATAGTCCAAAAAATCTTTATGCATCTCAAAAAACATATCCATTAGATATAATTCTCTAGTAGTCTTTTGAACCATCTATGTCTATGTATTCCTTCTCAGAGCATCGATAATAACATTTCCTTTCCCAGGAATACTGTCTTGCTCAATGTCAAAGGAATATAAATATTAAACCCATATTTAAATCAAAATATTTAATCCATACTTTGTAAAAATATACTTGATGCTCTTGTGGTTTGTAAACACTACACAACTCTCTCCCAGTAGGTAATTCCTTCCACAGTGCATGGCGTGTACAACAAATGATAACTCGAGATCATGCATCAATAATTCTGATCATGAGGGCTAAATTACCTCGAACTATATGCAATGACTCAATATTCTTACATAGAAACTATTCCTAGACCAATACCTAAGGAATAAAAATAGACTGTATAGATTTTACCTAGCTCTGGGGGAATTCAGATCGATGTAGAAGTCAATATCTCTTTTAGCTCCTGAAAGGCTATCTCCTAGGATTCAGAACACATAAAAGGCACACTATTCTTAGTCAAACCTATAAGAGGTGTTTATAATCATGATAAGACCTATATAAAATGTTTATAGTAACCATCTACCCCCAATAGAATCTGTATATCAAAGAATTTTTTGTGATTACTCTAGGTAACTACAACTCTCACCTTATCTAGGTCAAATGAAACTCCTACTTCTGAGATAATGTGACCTAGGAAGTGCACCCTATAGATCAATAAGTGACACTTTCTGATATTAGCATACAGTTTTTTCTCTCTCACTATATTCAAAATGATCTCAAAATGAGTGTCATGGTCGCTCTGAGTATGAGAATACATCAAGATGTCATCTATAAATACCGTGACCAAACCCTCTAGAAAGGGATAGAAAAAAAATATTCATCAAATTCATAAAGATAGTAGGAATATTCGTAAGATAGAACAAAATAACAAGATAATCATACAAGCCATAAAAACACTATAATGTTTCGTGTGTAATATCTGAAGGCCTGAATCAAACATGACGATAGGATGATCTCAAGTCAATCTTTGAGAAAACTCTTGCCCCTCTAAGCTGGACAGAAATATTATCTATGTGAGGTAAAGGATATTATTTTTTCATTACAATATGATTCAAAATTTTATAATCCATGAAAATAATAATGGTTCTACCCACCATCTTATAGAAAATGACCTATGAACCCTAGGGTGAAGTACTGGGTTGTATGAAACCATTTTTCTTCTCAATCCTCTAGCTGCCTCTTGAGCCCCTGTAACTTAGTAGTATCCAACTTGTGAGGAATAAGGGATACTGGTGAAGATACATTCCCAAGATCAATAGTAAATTGAACCTCTCTATTTTTAGGTATTCTTGAAAAGTTTTCAGGGGAAGACATTCCTAAATCGACCGACTATAGGAGGAAACTCAACCTGATGCAGTCCTTGACCATTCATGTAATGGATGGACATCCGGGAGTTCACTCTATATAGCCCATGATTATATGGTCTAGGTCTATCGGCATGTACATCTCACTAACCTTTTTTAATATACACACTACCCTCTGATGATGTAAATGACACCCTATAGTGATAATAGTCCACATATGAATGATAAGAAACCAGTAAATCCATTACAGGAATAATGTCAAAACCATTCATATGGCGGATGAATATGTTCTATAAGAAACTATGGATTCCTACCTTGAGAAATAATTCCTTGCACTGGTGTATGCTCTCTGATTGTATACCCAAGGGCACATTTAGTGTCATCACGCCAAAAGAGTACTTGATATGAATTCCAAGACTCTCTTCAGTAGGCATAGATATAAAAGAATGTGATACACCTATATAAAAAAGATATAAATGATAGTAAAGGATACTATAATAGTACATAAAATATTATATGTTCCAACATCCTACTCTTTAGGTATAGGATTCTCTAAATAGATATGGTATAATATCTGGCCTTATCCTATGACTTGACTACTTACAGCGGGTCCGCTCTGTTGGAACTGAGAATCAAAAGTCTGGATACCATGGCCACAATCTCCTCCTCTACTTGTATGTTCAGTATTAATCCACCTACCTACTTCATTAGGTGATACTAAACCTACTCCTGAAGGTGTAACTAGCATGTATCCTCTCCCACTTAGCACAGATGGGAGGGTCCTATAGAAACATTGTAGATGGAAAATTTTTCTATATCCATGGCACTCAGCAAGGTCTCTATGACATTGTACCTCTTATGGAAAAACTTCCCACACAGATGGAATACCTCATAACTGTATTTGGGTGTAAAATAGTTATCACTTCTCACATGTTCAGACTCAAAGTGTTGCTTTTAACCACCACTAGAACCACTACTCTATTTGGGTTTTAAACTATCATGGTTCACACTGTCTTCTTTCCTCAGGTTTCTCTTAGTGATAAGGTTTTATTTCACTATTTAATAAATTTTATTCCACCTAAAAGCATTTACCTAAGAATGAATAGGATGCCTCAAACCATCCTAAAATCACCCGTCTTTCACTGGATCATCGGTAGTATATATAAGAACAAAGTGATAAAGCATTGTAAAATGAGCAGAATAGTCCATCAATTTCATTGAACCATAAAGAAGGCTTATGAATTCCCTAGAATGATCATACTTTAGGGTCTCAAAAAATAAATAATTTAACAATTTCTACTAGAATTCCCTCCACATTGCATCCTGATATTGACCAACCTAATTCAAAATATCCCACCAGTGTTTGGAGGATCCCCATAGAATATAAGTAGTGAGTTTCACTCTCCTCTAAAGAGCTATATCTAGATGCTTAAATATAGACATAATAGTCTCAAACCATAAATTTGTATCCTATGGTCCATCATCCTCCAAAAATGAGGGTGGATGCTGTTGTTTTAACTCCCAAGTCAACACTTCCATAGAAGGGGCAGAGCACATAGCTCCCATTAAAGTATTCATACGCTATAGGAAATCTCCTCAAAACTCGAAATCATTTCCCACATTGAGGATAGAAATAGGTTCAATAGTAGAAACTACTATAGGTATAACTTATGGATCAAGTACTACCAACTCTGAGGCATGGTCTTCACCTCCCTCTTGACATACGTCTAGAGGACGTCATGGTGGATTTGGTCTACAATTTCCAAACACATTCCTCAGATAATATTCAATAATGGAAAAATCCACTGATATAGAAATAGAAATGATACAAATCATTTCTATTTCATAGTCTCAACACTTTTACATCTCAATTAGTTATCTCTAGGTGATAGAACAGTTATATAGAACAATAGAGATACTACCTACTACCATTACTTAGGGTGAGACTGGGTCAAGCTCTATGTTTTTCAAATTAATTTAATTTAATTTATGTTTATTTTCAGTTATTTTTTAAATGGTTAAACCAAATGCTTCATTCCTTATAATCTGTAAGGGACATTACCCCTTATGAACTGAAATATGGTGTGTAGTCAATCCACACCATAACATGTTCCAGTCCATGTGACCAATGGTTCATGAATCAATGTGCCATAGTGGAGTACTTAGGGTGTCTATCATAGCCTAATTAGGAAAACACTATTTAGGTCATGGAAGGAACTCTAAGTAACAACTATATTTTTATTAATTTATTTAAATAATCATTATCCAATAAAAATTCAATTTATATCAATAAAATCACTCTTGGTAATCCCATGTGATATAAACAACACAATGCTCATATAGGTAATGGAATATGCATGGAACATGAATTTTCATATAAGGTGACTAATATGATGAATGATGAATGATTCCTTTCCCTCATCTCATTAGGTTAATCATAAACGTTAAACCTCAATCATATTAATAGTAATATCACAATTAATGTGAATCACCCAAAGATGGAAACAAATCAATTATAATTAGAAAAATATAGAAAATTTCAATTTCTATTAAAGGTAATTTTGATTTTTTGCTATACATTGGATGGATATCACCATGAAGAAATCATTACTAAACTCTATAACCTTCTTAATCTCTCGACTATTCTCTCAAAAAAGAAAATAAAGAAATAAAATCCTCTATGATACCACTTTTGACATCTAGAACCAGGGTGCCACTCAAGTGTTCCCCAAGCACGGTGGGACACATGGCCTCAAGCACATATCCCTGAATGCCAGAGGATATTGACTAGCAGTGAGGGACTTTTTTTGTGTCTGTGGGGAGAGTATTCCCTAATTACTAGAGTAGCAGAGCGGTATAATCAATAGATAAATAGCTAAAGTATTATAATAATGAATAAGAAGAAGAAAAAAATGTAAGTAACCAAGAAACTAATATCAATACTCAAAAGTAGTAAACTGAATCATACAAAAGGATGATAATGTCATGTGTCTTCAATGTAAGAAAACAAGGATACAATATAGTAGGCAATATATGTTGTAAAAATGAAACAAAAGGTATAAAAAGGAAAAAAGTCTATCTGTAACACCCTGAGATTTTATCAGATATATTATTTTCAATTTCTTTGATGTATTCTATTATACACTACCCCAAGTTTAGCTTGTACTATACGCAACACTGTATTAGCTTGAAGTATACGCAACACTATTCTTGGCTCGTGTTACACACAATTTCAAGTTTGTTTTGTGGAAATTATTCTACGCAACATTAAGTATAGATTTTGTTTAATGTATAAATGAAATAAGTTTTGATTTTGTTATAAACAACACCAAACAGAGATTTCACTACATGCAGCCCTGACATGGCTTGCATTACACACAATCAAGACCTTCTTCGATAGCGTGTGTAGTACGCAATACCAAGTTTCACTAAACGAGATATTATTATAATATTATTATGAACTAGCCGTTATGAATAGTAATACCCACTTTTTGAAATTTTATGAATTTTATCTTTCAAAACGGACTTCATTTTTGGATTCGGAATATCGAAATTATCCTAGGGTGAATTTTTGGTATTTTTCTAAAAACTTTCAATTTTTGATGAATAGTGAAAACACTGGGTTACTATTTAAAAACTGACTTTTTATTTAAATAATTATTTATTTTATTTAAATTTATTTTAGGTCAAAAATGATACATAATACCTATATAAGTTAAATTTAATTCATTTGAGTCATTTTATAATAATTTTAGATACATAAAAAATTTATAGAACTTTTCACCGTCTTTTACCCACCTCCTAGGAGAATTTGAAAATTTACATAAAACTTAATTTTACCACTTCTGTGAGTGGAATTTAAAAAATTAGAGAGACATGGTTAATATCAAGGAGTAAAATGTGGTTCAATAATATAAAAATAATTTTTGGTGAATAGTAACTTTTTACTTTTATTTACCACAGTTAAAAGTAAATAGGGTAATTAAGGGTAAAAATGATATTATTATTACCCTAACAGATGTCATAATTCTATTGGATAAGTTTAATTCGACCAAAAACAACCTTATGAATAAAATATTATCCTTAAAGTCCACTTGGATTAGATTAGGACACTTATTATTATTTTATTTAAAGAAGAGTTAAAATAGTTAAAATCAAAGTTTAATAAATAAAACATATTTAATACAGGGTTATACATAAGATAAATTAGAATACAAATATTAATTAGAAATATAAAACTATTTCCTACATAATTATATTTTATTTATAATTTTTAGAAATTAAATAATTTAATTTATTTATGACACCATGATGATGCAGTAATTACCTTATTAATGAAATATTAACATAATTGATGTTATAAATACCCAAATAAATGTAATTTTAGACTTTTTATGAATTACACTAATTTTATTGGTTAATATGAAATTTTAGTATTTATTAAATTAACTTTTTTCAAAATAATCATGTTTTTATGATTTTCACAAAAATCAATTACCAAATAGTGACAAAATTGACAAAAAATAGTTTTTAAATCAAATATTATATTATTAATTGTTATTATATTCCTAAAAATCTACAGTTTGTCCAAATCACTTAAATAAGGTTATATATATTAATAAAGAACCACTTGGGGTTCTTTTGGCTTGTTATTGTAAGTTTATTAACCATATAGTGTAAGAAAACAAGAAGACACGGTAAAAGTTAAATTATATAACTTAGAGTTAAATCTAAATGATACGGTTAAAATATTAAACTAAACTTGTCTAAAACCTATTTTTTGATATTATTTAGACCCATACCCACTTTAGCTTCGAAATAAATCAATTTTGAACTATTATAAATCGAATATGACTTTATTATAAAATAATATTCTATGTTTTTCCAAAGGTGCCCCTCTCCTCCCTTATAAAAAGGGCACCCCTTCCCTCCTCTCTTCACACCCTTTTGAGCCTTGAAGCTTGGAAACCCCCTACCAATTACTCTTATAAAACTCTATAGTTATATCATAGATGTTCTTGTCTTCTCAAAAGACCAACTCTAGTGCCCTAAGAATAATTTTAAAGGAGGTGCGTCGAGGAAGAGGTAATCTCGTCTACCGACTCTTTCAAGTTTCTTTATTATTATACTTACTCTTATTTATTTGTTTAATTATAAAGTAATAAAATCAGTATTACATATATACTGATATGTTATTAGAAATATTAAACAAACCAATTTCAGCTTCTATCCATCCTACGGAAAACGAAATCACCGCACGTGCGTACGTACGGAATACCGTCTCCACGCCGTGGTGTAATCAGTCTTTCCACCACCACCTTACTTGGATGGGTATAATGGTGTATATAATAACTATATATGATTATTATAACATCATACTGATTATAATATATTATATCATCCACTCCAATTCCATTCAATAAATATTGGAATGATATCATCGCTCGTACGTATGTACGGATTACCGTCTCCACGACGCGATGAGATTCATTTTCCATGTTAACAATTCAAGAATGATTATAAAGTATATCTAATAGGTAATCATGAAATATATGACATAATAATGCTACTGGATATATGTATATATATATATATATATGTATTTCATCTAGTTAATTTCATTCAATTCAATAAGGAAATGAAAAACAGCGTTCATGCATACGTACGGCCTACCATCTCCATGAATGGTGTATTTATTTACATTTATCAATCTATTATATATATGTATATTATGAATATATATTATATATAAATCATTTTTTATATTCTGGAATTAAGTAATCATGATCTAAGTAATCATATTAATAATTACAAGTCAAAACATGGATGCTAAATGAAACGATTTTACCCAAAATGCTACTTTAACATGGAATTGACAAATGAACGGATAATATAAAGTCATAGGTGAATCAAATATGATATCATAAATATTATTATGGTTCTGTTAAAAGTTAATAATATGTTTAAACCCACTATAAATGAGTCTTGGACACATATGGAAGAAATTCAACATAAGGTAAGGGATAATTTAACAATCTCATTTTTTTCGAGATTTCTTATTTGTAAGTATTTACTAGGGTTATATTTTTCATACATGTCCATAAAAATGTTTTCATAAAGTGTTTAATATTATTCCATTTATTTTTAAAGTGATTTTTACCAATAATGACTTTTACTTTGTGTTATGGAAGGAATCTTGCTTTTGTTTACCATACGTGGTACTTTTTGACTTTTCTGTTAAAAGTACGAGGAGAATATTTTCCTTAACTTATATGGCATGAACATATTTTTACGGTTTTATAACACCTTATTTTTATGAAGCTTAATCTACAAGATTTCATGACTATTTTCAACAAAATCCTTTTCTTTTAAAATTTCATGGCATTTTGTGAAAATAAAATGATTTTGAATAAGAAAGGATATTTTCCTCAAGAATTCATTTGAAGTGTTTTATCAAAACCGTTTTCCATATAAGATGACATTATTTCATATGTGTATCTTTCAAATATAAAGTCTCTATGATTTACATGGTTTCACTTTTCTTATGATGAAATGATATCCATTTGTTTTATATGGATTATGTTATGATGGGATGATGTTTATGAAACCCATTTTATTATTTGGGTTATGATGAATGATTTATGTTTATGTTGTGGCACAGGTAAGAATGATTTCATTGTGAGATGGGTGGGACCTATATCTCCCTCCAATGTATTGGGTAAATATTTATATCTCATTAGATAGACATGGCTGGAATGGTAAGTTAATCCAGTTCGATGATATAGGACTAGAACGAGGAGTGAAATAGATTCAGAAAGGGACTTTGTCCACTAAGATGGTCTTGGTAGCAATGGATTGTCTACTATGGAAATCATAACATGTGCTTAATGGTTTCCACAATTACATGCTTTATTCCCATGCTATTTTATCATGATTGATGATCCATTATGATCTATTCCTTACGTACTTCCATGTTTTATGTCATTGCTCAAGATTTTGATGTTTAAATATTATGTTCATGTTTTGAAGTTCAAATGTATATGGTTTGTTTTATTTTCTCCATGCTTACCCTTACTGAGCATTTGAGCTCACCCTTTATATGTTTTCTTTTCCCCAGGATATAAAGAAAGGTTTTAGGTAAGAAAAAAAGGAAGATCTTTATAGGAGATGTTGAAGATATTTCACAAAGATTAGAAGATTATATTCCGAGTTTCCAAAGACACTAAACTATTATGGTCCTTTGGTGTATATTTTTGTTATGTATTACATATTCTGAAAAAGTAATGTAACTTCTATGTACGTCAAGCTTTGGGTCTCTACAGTTGGTATTAGAGGAAAGGATTAGTTAACCTTTGGAAACTAGGATGTGAAAACTTTAGTGAGATCCCTAGATATATTTCTAAGGTATGTCTAGGAATTTCCCTAAGGTTAAGTATAAGTATAGGTCATAGTCCTAGAATTACGGTAAAAATCTTAGAATTAACCCTAAGATGTTATATATTGAAGGTACTCCCCCATTATTATGTTGTTTTCCCTAGCATGATTTTTTCCTCTCACACTATTCTTTTTGGGTTTTAGACGATGGATGGAACCTGAAGGAACCATGTTGATCAATGTAATGGAAAATGTAATGATTTTCCTCCTGAACAAATTAATGTTATAGGAGATGGAGTGCAAAATCTTATTTCTATAATTACACAAGCTATGAATCATTTTGGACTTCCAAATGAGCAGAGAAGGGAACAATATTCTATTGAGTCCTTCATGAGGAAACATCCACCTTCTTTGAGTGGGTCTTCTGATCCACTTGTTGTTGAACAATGGATCAGTATCATTGAAAAGATATTTTCCATACTTCGTAGTTCGGAACATGAAAAAGTCATTCTAGATATTTATCGTTTAGAAGGTGAAGCAGATCAATGGTGGAATCTAATTAAGAATACGAGGCCCCAAGATGAAATTGAATCCATGGAATAGGATGAGTTAAAAAACTTATTTTTCAATAAATACTTCCCTCGTATTCTTCAAACAAATATGGATAAGTATTTTCTTGATCTTAAGAAAAAATATGATGAATCTGTTGGTATATACGAAGCAAATTTAACAAGGCTTTCAAGGTATGCATCTGGCTTTATCATCCAACCTGAAAGTAAATTTGATCGATTCTTCAGTGGCTTAAAACCATGTCTTCGAAGGGAATTAGCTATAAGAGACTTCAGTAGCTATGAAGAAATTGTGAGTTGTTCTATCATGGTAGAAATGGTAGTTGGTTCTACATATCCATCTCATGGTTTTGACAAGAAACAAAAGATGGAGTTCAAGGAAAAATCTCAGAATTATGGTGAAAAGAAGATGAATGTTTTTATGCTCAAAATGTGGAAAGAAGCATGGTGGAGATTGTCTTAAAGGGACTAGAAAATGTTTGAAGTGTGGAAAAGAAGTTCATCGAGCAGCTGAGTGTCAAATTAATGGAAAAAGGGTTGCTAATGATGTGAATAAAGAAAATACTGCATAGAACGCACCACCAACACTTCAATGCTTCAAGGGCAAGGAATTGGGGCATCATGCTAATCAATGCCCTAATACAAGGTTTAATGATGATAAACGTGAGAAACCTCTTAAGTAAAAGGTTAAAGGGAAGTCACATGCGATCACTATTTGTGATGTTGAGTATGAAAATGATGTTGTGTAATGATTAAGTGTTTATGTAATGGGATTTCAAAATAGTATCATGGAATCTCATTTATGGCATGATGGAATTTTGGAATATCTATGAATTGGTTTTCAATAATTATATTGTTCTGGTAACCATGAAAAGTGATTGAAATATTTTTGTAAATAAGATGATATGTGCATAATGAAGCGATAAAGAAAAAAATGAAATGAGCTCATGACTGATATAAGGACAAAGTTCTATCATGGTTTGAGTATATAGAAATTTTGGGATTTTGGTATGTGGAAAGTGTTAAATTTTAACAGCATTCATGTTTTCACTAAGGGTCAATGGGTATTAATTTTTCAAGAGAATAAATCAAATGTTTTTAATTTGACCAACAATATATATTGTATTATATATGGGGGATAAATGATGGTATTCACATGCTCATCAGATGACATTTCTAGTAATTGTTTTCTTTATACTATGAGCTTGGACAGAAGTATTTTGGATAAGCCTAAAGATAAGAATGGATTATGTTGGACATAAGCCAGTATTGTTTAAGTCTAGAACTATTTTTGATATTATTTATTGAATGTTATAATAATGTATTTTTTGAAAAAGGACAACCTACAGGATGAGCGACAACCCGTCACATCAGACAAGGCTGTGGGAATCAAACCCACAACCGAAGTGCGACAGGCCTTTATCGCCTACCACTGGCCTACAGGAAGTCCCTGGTTAGTATAAACTAGTTTTGTTATATTAATTAGTATGATATATGAAGTATAAGTACATTTTAGTAACCATATATGATTAATCTCACTATAGATGGACTTATGTATTTTTGATAACTTTTTCTAACCTTTTGTTTCAGACGGATGGAATGACCCATTATTCTATCACATGATCTACTAACACTTCATGTATGACAAGTTCAACTTCATTTCTTTAAGTGATGAAGTGAGAATTGTCCAAGGAACGACCAACGGTGAGATTGTACCAAAATCAAGAAAGTATTTCTCCTAATTCCAATTTCTTCAACTTTAGGGAAATGATCTTGAAAACAAAAAATGTTGTCCTAGTGCCCTTATATCTGATGAATTATATGGTACCTTAGATCATCACAAATTTATGGCTTTTTGATTGTTGGATTTTTCATATCCATGTCCTCTACCACTCTTCATCAGAAGTTGATGGTTATATTTCTCTTCTATATCCATATTTTCACCTATGTTGTCCTATGTGGAAACCTAGTGTTGTGTTACTTTGGGTGACTATTATGATTCTAACTTCCCTTTTGTAAAATGAAGTTTTAGTATTCCTTTTTACGATGTGGGTTTCTATGAAAGAAACTTTCAAGTAGTAAACCATTTATAACCCCGACGAATTTCGAGGGTGAAATTCATTTTAAGGGGGGTAGAATGTAATACCCAGAGATTTTATGAGATATATTATTTTTAATTTCTTTGATGTCTTTTATTATACACTACACGAAGATTATCTTGTACTATACACAACATTATATTAGCTTTCAGTATACGCAACACTATTCTTGGCTCGTGTTACACACAATTTCAAGTTTGTTTTGTGGAAATTATTCTACGCAACATTAAGTATAGCTTTTGTTTAATGTATAAATGAAATAAGTTTTGATTATGTTATACGAAACACCAAACAGATCTTTCACTACACGCAGCCCTGACTTGGCTTGCATTACACGCAATCTAGACCTTCTTCGATAGCGTGTGTAGTATGCAATACCAAGTTTCACTAAACGAGATATTATTATAATATTATTATGAACTAGCTGTTATGAATAGTAATACCCACTTTTTGAAATTTTATAAATATTATCCTTCAAAATGGACTTCATTTTTTGATTCGTAATATCTAAATTAGCCTAGGGTGAATTTTTGGTATTTTTCTGAAAACTTTCAATTTTTGATGAATAGTGAAAACACTCATTTACTATTTAAAAACTGACTTTTTATTTAAATAATTATTTATTTTATTTAAATTTATTTTAGGTCAAATTTGATACATAATACCAATATAATTTCAATGTAATTCATTTGAGTCATTTTATAATAATTTTAGATATATAAAAATTTTATAGAACTTTTCACCGTCTTTTACCCACCTCCTAGGAGAATTTGAAAATTTACATAAAACATAATTTTACCTCTTCTGTGAGTGGAATTTATAAAATACAAGAGACATGGTTAATATCAATTAGTAAAATGTGGTTCAATAAGATAAAAATAGTTTTTGGTGAATAGTTACTTTTTACTTTTATTTACCACGGTTAAAAGAAAATATGGTAATTAAGGATAAAAATGATATTATTATTACCCTAACACATGTCCTAATTCTATTTTATAAGCGTAATTCGACCAAAAGAAACCTTAGGAATAAAATATTACCCTTTAGGTCCACATGGATTATATTAGGACACTTATTATAATTTTATTTAAAGAAGAGTTAAAATAGTTAAAATCAATGTTTAAAAACTAAAACATTTTTAATATAGATTTTTACATAAGATAAATTCAACTATAAATATTAATTATAAATATAAAACGATTTAATACATAATGGTATTTTATTTATAATTTTTAGACATTAAATAATTTAATATATTTTTGACACAATGATGTTGCAATAATTACCTTATTAATGAAATATTAACATAATTCATGTTATAAATACCCAAATAAATGTAATTTTACACTTTTTAGGAATTCAAATAATTTTATAGGTCAATATGACATGTTATTATTTACTAAATTAACTTTTTTATAACTAATAATGTTTTTATGATTTTCAAAAAAATCAATTACCAAATAGTGTCAAAATTGACATAAAATAGTTTTTAAAATGAATATTATATTATTAATTGTTATTATATTACTAAAAATATAAGGTTCATCCAAATGACTTAGATAAAGTTATATATATCAATAATGAATCACTTGGGTTTATTTTGGCTTGATATAGTATGTTTATTAACCATATAGTGTAAGAAAACAAGAAGACAGAGTAAAAGTTAAATTATTTAACTTAGAGTAAAATCTAAATGATAAGGTTAAAATAGTAACCTAAACTTGTCTAAATACTATTGGTTGAGAGGATTTCTACCCATCCTAACTTGAGATTCTAAATAAATCAATTTGGATCTATTATAAAACGAATATGACTTTATTATAAAATAATATTTTATGTTTTTCCAAAGGTGCCCCTCTCCTCCCTTATAAAAAGGGCACCCCTTCCCTCTTCTCTTCACACCATTTTGAGCCTTGAAGCTAGAAAAAACCCTACCAATTACTCTTCTAAACCTCTATAGTTATATCATAGAGGTTCTGTTCTTCTCAAAAGACCAACTCTAGTTCCCTAAGAAGAAGTTTAAAGGTGGTGCGTCGAGGAAGAGGTAATCTCTTCTACCGACTATTTCAAGTTTCTTTCTTATTCTACTTCCTCTTATTTAGTTGTTTCATAATGAAGTAATAAAATAAGTATTAATTATATATGGATATGTTATTATAAATATGAAACAACCCTATTTCACCTTCTATCCATCCCACGGAAAATGTAATCACCGCGCGTGCGTATGTACGGAATACCGTCTCCACGCCGTGGTGTAATCAGTTTTTCCACCACCACCTTACTTGGATGGGTATAATAGTGTAAAGAATAAATATATATGATTATTATAACATCATACTGATTCTAATATATTATATCATCCACTCCAATTCAATTCAATAAATATGGGAACGATATCATCACTCGTGCATACGTACGAATTACCATCTCTACGACGCGATGAGATTCATTTTCCATGTTAACATTTCAAGAATGATTATAAAGTATATATAATAGGTAATCATGAAATATATGACATAATAATTATACTGGATTTATGTATATATATATATATGTCATCTACTTAATTCCATTCAATTCAATAAGGAAACGAAAAACAACGTTCATGCGTACGTACAGCCTGTCGTCTCCATGATTTATTCCCATGCTATTTTATCATTATTGATGATCCATTATGATCTATAACTTACATACTTCCATGATTTATGTTATTGCTCAATATTTTTATGTTTAAATATTATGTTCATGTTTTGAAGTTCAAATGTTTATGGTTTGTTTTATTTTCTCCTTGCTTACCCTTACTGAGAATTTGAGATCACCCTTTATATGTTTTCTTTTCCACAGGATATAAAGAACGTTTTTAGGTAAGAAAAAAAGGAATATCTTTATGGGAGATGTTGAAGATCACTCCCCAAGATTAGAAGATTATATTCAGAGTTTCCAAATACAATAAACTATTACGGTCCTTTGGTGTCTGTTTTTTTATGTATTAGATATTCTGCAAAAGTAATGTAATGTCTATGTACGTCAAGCTTTGGGTCTCTATACTATCCAAGAATCATGAGATCCAAAATGTTCATCTTCTACCAGCTCCATCCTAAGTCATGAAAGAATTCACACATCCTTAAGAGGATGATTTTCCATTGTATACACCTAAAATCAAATAATCTTCTTAGCTACCATATACATCTCAAATAGGGTGTGAGATAAATCTCAGTAGGCCACCTCCAATTGAAAGAATAAATATCTAGTATGTGTATAAAATATGATAGTGTGTATCTATAAAAATGTGAATCGGTAATAAAAACTTTAAATGGGTTGGATCTTTCTCTTAAAAGGAAACTGGGTTGACACTGTCTGCTTCAACCCATGACAGGATAACTCTGAACAAGTATCATGGGACGCAATTCTTGATATCACATTTATAAGGGAATCCATGCCCAATATCACAGTAATAAAGGGGACACCATGACCAGTATCACATATATATGGTATTCCATTCTTGATATCACATATAGGGTCTCCATTCCTAGTATCACAGTAAGGGATACCATTCCCAGTATCATAAGGGATTCTATTACTATATCATATTAATATAAAGGGACTACATTCTTATATCATATCACTTTTATATAAGGGTCTCTATGACTTCCTCGTATCAAATTTTTATAAGGGTTGTCATGCACATGTTGTGTCAAATTTATATAAGGGTTACCATTCATTTATCGTATCACATTTATATAAGGGACTCCATGCCCATTTATTTATAACAGGGGTCATTGTTCCTAGTCACCTTAATTAGAGAGGGGTGCTAGACCTATTTAATATTAATAAAATGGGACACCATGACCATTTATACTAAACATGCATAAGGTTCTTGATTCAAAATTACCATAATTATCAAGGGTCTTCATTCACATATTCTTAAGCTATTATAAGAAATCAAGGTTTAGGAAGAGCCAATATTTAATATACAGCTCATTACATTCAATATTAATGTGGGCGTAACCATTGTTCATTTTAAGAAAGTGACATGAGATCACCACTTACTTCAATTCAATTACTTATAATGATCATGGGCACTATCCATGTTATTCCACTACTCTCATTCCATATCAAAATGGTATAATCATTTTAATTTAAGGCCAAACACACCATTTTATATTTTGGGAACAAGAATTTAAGGTTCAATTAGTTATATTTCAGGTAACACCCAAAGGGAATGGATCACTCCAAGGTTGAAAATTCGTGATATGAAATGGTTTCTAACAATTCATTAGGTTCTAATCAAGGTAATAAATTTAAGGTAAGTTCAATTTTGTAGATTGTGAGGTGAAAATAGTGTGCGACATAATGACACATATTATAAAAACACAAAAACTTGATGAATAAATTATAGATCACATTCCACATACTCATACCACTCTCCTCATCCATTATTACCATTTAGTTTGTATTGTATTGGAAGAAATCTAATGAATAGACCAACACCAATAGAATATGGCATATGATCCAACACCTTGATAACACTTTCGAGATAAAGATAAAAAGAAAATGTATAAAATGGAAATAATATCTTACGGAGAGGAATCCAATGAAGTTAATGGTGATTCAATTGGTCTCTGAGTATATGAAAGGGATAAAAAACAATGAAGGATGGATTTGGGAGATTAACTGGGAGAAGATATCCCTTTTCATCTTATAAAAATAAAAGAGGAAGAATAGTTTTAAAACATTTCATTAGGAGGCAATTCATCATCTTACCCATAGAAATCATGAGTTGCATGGTTTGGGTGCATGGTTGGACAAACTATTTGACAAACATTAACCTTATTCTATGATAAGGAGGAACCCACATGGTTAGGATACACTATCAAGGAAACCATGTTCTAACCATGCAAAATAACTCTACTAAAAGGTATGCAGTTTTTGTACGGGCATGAAACCCCTAGAACAAGATTAGAGAAAATTGTACACCCTAATTCACTCCACTTTCTATACTTTCATGGTTAGGAGAGACCATGAGGGTTGGGTCACACAATTTCTACTAACCATGTGGTCGAGTTATTTTCTCCATCGATCGGGGTTCCAAGCTTTGAATAATCCACTGACACCACTTAAACCTTTATAAACTCATAAGGCATCAATATTAGGTCCTTAATAAAGATCTAGACCAAAATTGATTGGATCCATACCAAAGATAAAATTTGAGATCTTACTTGAACCACCTTTCAATTTACACGTTTCCAGTGTAATCATCACTCATTCATATCTTACTTAAGTTTCTCCTTGTCAGCTTCTTAGAAATGAGGAAAAATTTTAAATCATCTATGAACTGATGTTGTATCCCCAACTCAAATTGGATGTTGATGATAGAATTATGAAAAAATCATCATATTTTTTATACATGAGTCCAATAATAATTTTTCTCACCCTTTCTTCTTGATTTTGTTCAATAGGTATTGGGGACACCAACACCTTGAATTTTTGATATCAGAGTACTTTACGCGAACACCTATAATACTCTTTGGAAACTCATGATAGTTTGGAAATTTTCTTTATCCAATAGGTATCATAGTGTACTTTTTTTTATTACTTTCAATTTTATAAAAATATAAAATATAGCATATAATTAATTTTTTATCTTTATTTCTCATTAGACATTACCAATTAAGTTAAATCATTAAATGTTTCCCACTATTTTATTGAACTCTTTAAAACCATTTTACTAGAATCAGAATACACTGTCACTTAAGTATTCAAGTATCATGGATCCTTGAAACCAATTATAATAGTCTAAAATTTGTGGATATTAAACTACTTGAAGAGTTTCATGGTATGTGTTTGTATAGAAAACCACATTAACTCACAAATCTTTGATTTTTGAGTGAAGTATCAACTTAAACAATATTAAATATGATTTTCTCAACACTTTTCCTTAAAGATGAAAAAATATAGCTTTTACCATTACTTTTCTTTCAACATTAGTTAAGTAAACTAATCACTCTCATAAGAACTCCCTGGTTGTAAGATTCACCCTAAACTTTGGCTGATGAACACCCCATACACCTAGTTGTGTTCAAATTTAAATGATTGAAGTCATTTGTGACTAGATATTTCTATGAGGTATTTAATGTTTTTTTTTGAAGAATGTAATAAATTTATTTTAATATATTTTTATTATGTTTTCATTATAATAATTTAACATTAATAGAAAAACATTAATCATGAATTTATTCATTTTTCTATTTATTGTTGTATGTGTTTCCCGTAGGCAAGTGAATTCATAAAAAGATAAACAATCCATAAAGGAAATAAAATTACTGGACTGGTCTTGAGAATCTAATATTGGTTGATCTGGTTAAAATTAATAGACAATCCATGACATATGGGAATCATACCTGAGTCAGGTCTTTACTTCTGATGCAATACATCCCTTTTCTAGTGTGTCCACTTATCTTTTGGATTTCACCTCTACTTTGTGTGGTCTATGACTTACAATGTCATCGTCAATAGTACATCAATACTCACATGCATGTGAGGGGGTCTCTGGAAGTGAAATATATATAAAAATAATGATGGATGCACATACCCTAATACATATTGAATAGAAAATGATGATACACATACTGTTAATAAAACTGATTAATTATCTCATGTGGGTAATAAATAATTAAATAAAATAACTAACACAACTATAAGGGTAATTCAATGCTCAATACTACTTAGTGAATAAAAATAAAGTGAGATAAAATTTAAATGAAATAAATTTAAGTATTATGGGATTTAAATAAATTAAATTAATTATTTAAATAAAAATAATTTAATTTAATTTGGTCCAATAATAAATTTAACTTTTATTCAAAAATTAAATTAATTTGATTTTATACCCAAAATTAAATTAATTATTTGGAATATTAAAATCAATATTTTTTATAATCCAAAATTAATAAATTAATTTTGATTATATTTTAAAAAATTTCATGTCCCTGAAACCTTGACCAAACCCAACAGGAATTGGGCCAAACCTGTACAGGCCCATTCCAAACTGAGTATACCCTATGTGGAGGTGTTCTGGGCCAGGAAGACCTACCCTAACCTATTCTAGGTAGGTAAGACATACCTAGTCTAATTGTGAGGTAGGTTAAGTCACCAAGGACCCACTAAAAAAATTGGAACCCCAATCAAGGTAGGGGTTCACTAGAGGTGGTCGCACGAGGCCTGAACCACACCCGAGGTTATCTTGTGCATACTAGAACCTGATGAATGGATCTAGAGGGGCACATGAGAAAATTTGGGTCCAATAAATCTTAATGGGTATAGGATCCAGTGGTTGAGGGGTGCATTCCAGTCCAACAGTGCATCATGGGAAGGCTCGTGTGGTGATTTGGGGTGACTGGTAGGGCAAGGCCACAGGGGGGGGGGGCTAGCCAGATAGTGACCGTCATCGAGGACAGGGGTTAGAAAATATCATTGGGGGATTAAAGTGGTATCCAATGATTTGGTGAGGATGATATGAGGCTGATTAGGGGGGGCCATATGAATGGTGTTGGCACATCGAAGAGGGGTGTGGTTCCACGGTGCACAGTGAAAAGGCATTGGTCAGTCAAGGGTGGCAGCCAAAGGGTAGTGTAGGTCACCAGACATGAGAGGAGCTAACAATAACCTCAAGTGTAAGGGAAGGTTTCAACCAGTGTCTCTACTAGTTTCAATCAGAAGGAAGGGGCACCAACAGGGGTCCCACCCACTTTTATCTTTTTCTTTATTTTATTTTTTGCTCACTTCCATCACCCAATTTCTCCACTATTAATTTAAAAATAATTTGTCCGACTAGTATACCACCCTATAAATTAGTGATAAGTAGTTTTTTATTAAATAATTAACTTATTATTCTGAGAAAAATGAATAATTATAATATTATAATATTATATTTTCCAAAAACAAGAGAAAATTAAACATTTTGGAGGTTACTATTCTTATGGGCACTGAATTTCTAGCTAGTGTTAGGATTTATTGAAAAATTATTATTCTACTAACCTTTGGGTTTATATATATATATATGATCTTCAATTTTAATACCAGAAAAAAAATAATTTCGATCCCTAATTTTTTTTGGGATGGTTATAACATGGATATCCAAGCTTAGTTCAAAGAATGGTCAGATCCATTGGGACTGAATGAAAACCATCTTCTTAATTTAATGAAAATGAGTCATTCCATGGATCAGAAAATTCACACAATTAATCTTATACCAATTTATTATACTAGAGAATATAGAGAATTCTGGTGGATTAGAGATTTAAAAACATTCATCGCCAGAGTGACAAAACATTTTCATTACCAAAGATCCAAGCCTCTATAGAGGTACGGGGATATCATGTGAATTTAATAAGAAAAAAATAAATAAATGAGTACCTTGTTTGATTTTTCAGAATGTTCGACTTCAGCTAGTCATCGGTGATCATTACTCAATGGGTTCGAAACTGAACCCCTCTAGTTCATACACACACACTATAAGAATTTTCATACTCATTATTCATCTAATTCTAGGTGCTATCACTGATCTTAGATTAATCATTTGGTGTCATGATGATCACCTCAATATTGTCCCTTCCATCCATCTAAGGAATTCTTTGATTGATCCCTCAGATAAAGAATTTATCTCTCTGGAAAGTGGTAGGATAGAGAGTCTCTCATTCCATTAGAGTTAATAGTAACTGAATTAATTCTTCTCTCCTTCTTATATAATGGGAGGCTCAAATACTTTTAAAGGGTTCCCCTGTCCCCTGAAATAAAATCCCCCCTGAATAAGTAGTAAATGACACATTATGACGAACTAATTGCTTCATTGATGTCATTTCTATTTTATCACCTCCTTGTAATATAAAAATATATTATATGAGAAAACCCAACTCATTAACTATATTTGAAATTACCAATAATATTAAATTTAACATGAATATTAAAATAATATTAATTCGTATAATATTTTTCCTATATTCACTAAATACCTCATGAATACTTTTTATAATTAAATTCAACCAAATTATTCTATACTCAAATAATAATGAGTTTATTTATTTTTTGGTAATCGTTCATACTTGGTAAATGCTCAGAGCCCATGGTTGGGCCCACCATTTCATATATACTTTTTCACGAGAATATGAGAGATTCTTGAATATTCTATTATATGTGAACCTCTAGGACCTTATCTCAATAGATATGAATATAATTCATAGACCAAGATCAGATTCTAGAAACTAATAAAATCCTTTAAAGAGATAATTAATAGTCATAGCAATAACAAACATTCTACGAACAAACACAGTGTAATATAATCTCTTTGTCTCGTGATATCTCATAATGTAGGATAAACAACTTGTGTCATCATCTATTATTTTTTATTTTTTATCTAACTGGATAGACTTAACTTCAACCACCTTGGAAAAGGATTTTTGAAGGTACTAGTATTCGAGTGAACTAGGCTCGATATATCACTTCCTCAACATAGAAGAGACAAATTATATCTTGTCCATTCATCCAATAATATAACACCAATGATACACCCAACACAAACAACCTCACCATTACATCAATGTCATAGTTTTTCCTTTCATCAAAGTACCTAATCAAATAGTGCATGTTGATAATGATCTCAAGTCAGGAGACCAATACACAAGTTTATAGATAGGAACAACCAACGAGACCTAAAACATGTGGCGTTCCTATTGGTGGGATTTTCCTTGTGATCTCACCTACTAGAGATCACTAAGTGAAAACTTCATGAGAAGAAGTCTCAATGCTTATGATCCCCAACACTTAATAGTCATACATTTAATATATCTAGTTATTATCAAGTATCTAGACCATAATAAATATGTTTAATATTAATTTCCTAGTATATTTATGTTCTCATTATAGCCTAGGAACCTCTATAACATTTTTATATAAGAAATAATCCATAGAAATTACCATTTAAATAGTGGATGTAGAAATATCTACACTATAATTGAAGGTGTTCATCATACATATCTCATTGTAAATATGGTTTGGTAATAAAAAATTACTAATGAATTTGGTTCTAGGGAACCCACATTTACAACACAAACATCACAAACCATGCTTCGTCCAACACCGAACATAATGAATAGATGTGGCCAAAATTCTCACACTGGAGCTCCAAAAAAACACTAACCACATCCCATTCCAAGATCACTAGGAACAACATACCCCACACTAAAATTACCTATTATAATAAGATCTAAAACCCATGATGTCCAATGGTTCACTCAACACCATAATTCTTCACTTCCAGCACCCTGAGAATACTGACCTCATGCACTAGCCAGTACTGCACCAAACCGGTGTGAACATGTCTTCTCTCAACAGGTGTTTTTCTTGAAAATCAGACTAACCACCACTCCCCTTATCAAGGTAGAGTGATACTTACCAATTTTTTCAAAAACTATTAAGATAAAATGAACCCTGATCTAATTATTATAGGATAACAAATCTAAAACCACCGACCATGCTCCTCACACAAGCTAGTTCTAAAAAAATAGAGCACCATCAATGTTCCTCTTCAAAATAAGGAACCCCCTCAGGATAAAATCCACCACAAAACCACCATAAATGCAGTAATTTATCAAAAACCATGATTTATTAACCATGTTCTCACTATGACACCTAAATCACAACTAGTGGGAAATTGTGCTAGGTATCCAATAAAAAACTACAATCTCAAGCCAACCAAAAAACAAAGCGCACATAAAAAACTCCACTTTAGAAGACCAAGGAAACCTCTACCTCACCATATAATGTCTCAGGGAAAACCAAAACTTAGGGAAAATCAATCCCAATCCCACCATCACTCGGGAATCATTTCCTTCATCGATCTAACCACAATAGTTGTAGGGCATCCCGAAGCCGGTACCTACCCACAAGGGTTTCCATGCATCACTCAATGAAGCGAATATATCTATACCAAAAAAAACACCTGTCAAAAAGATTAACATGAATTTTAATCATAGTAAAGATACTCATTGTTAATTATATTATAATTCCACTAAGTAATTATATGAGGAATCACAGTATCATTAGTTTTGGAAACTTTATAAAACTGAACCTCCATAGTCAATAAAAACAAATAGTCAAGAAAATTGTAGGAGGATACTAAGTGCCTATCATGATGCATGAAAAAAAACTTCTTCCCATCAATCCAATATCCAGAAAATCATAAATAATAAATTCCATAAACACAAGTGCATCACTCAAGGTTAAAATTACACAATCGTAACATCAAAAACCAAGAACAAAAATCCCATAGCCCTAAAAACCTTGACTTCCTACCTTAATATGTATTCATGATGCACCATGATGATATCCATAATAATATATGAAAATTTTCATATATATAATTATAAAAACGCCCAAAATAGTAAGATAAAGAAAAAGAAATGACCAGATATCATTTTTTCATGAATCAACCTAGGTCAAACCATCCCTTCACCCGATATGAATGAAAAAAGGCCATAGGTTCACCTCTCCATACAACAAAGGCTGTTGACTAACAATGAGTGCCTAAAAGGCTAAATTGGAAAGACTATACCCTCATATATAAGTTAACTAATAGTGGAAATAAACAAAACATATACACAAACATGAATATTAGAATGTGTATAAATAAATAAACAAATGAAACTAGATTAGAATGAATGAAATGATGCATAACTAATCAAGGAAAAGAATACATACACTATTCTCCCATTGGTATGACCACATATAAAGAAAAAAATAGTGGATAATAAATACACAAAGCTCTACTATACTCTAAGCCAACCCACATTCCTGGTCTGCATGATTGTAGATCTAATCCAGTTTGATCCAAAGACTTCACATGAGCAGATCTACTTGATAATGAATCACTAGGAATTTGGTTGATCCAAAACATCTTATTCACAACCTAAAATCATATATAAGGTACGTACGCACACTAAGGTGCATTTATAGGGGTAAAAACAAATATTAGTAGTACATCCCCAATGTTTGACCTAACATATGTTTTCATAACATGTATAGGAAACATGAATCATGACCAACCTAGATGAACATGAATATAAGCATAATGGTAAAAAATGTAGGAAAACAAAATAGAATGGGCCAAATAAAAAATGATAATGACAACCATGGGTTATAGATTGGAACCTGAGGTAAACCTATCCTCACTCTAGCTCTATCCATAGGAATTATGAAACATGGCTCACACATCCACTACATCAAGCATGTATGCCTAATCAAGAAGGATCTATAGATCCTAATGCAAGTATATTCACACATTATAGACTATATAATCTCATACTATGTATCTCAACCCATGAAGTGAATCTACTAAGAACTAGGACTCTAATGGAATGATCTGAACTGGTAGTAGAGACTCCCTTTCGACCACGAGATGATACTACCATGTCCTAATAGTCTTGTAGAACCAACTAAGAAATAAAAAACATGTCATCATATCTTTGGGATTCCTGACCAGGCACTAAACTCATATAAACTTGGTCCCCTAAGAACAATAGCCTCCATGGTCCACTAACCCTATTTAAGGTGAAAAATATAAAATAGGGCGGTTGGACTCCTTGAGATCATCCATTAGCTCCCCATCCCCACCTCACAACAACCAATTAATAGAGGATAGATATATAGTCAATCTCAAGGTGAATACCTGGTCTAAAAATATCCTAAATTTCTTCTCACTAATCTAGTATTTAATAAGAATAACCTCAACCCCCAAGCACACAACCACAATCATCAAGGTCTACTAACACCCTCACCTACCAACTATAATTGTTGAGATCGATATTGACCATATCATAAGACAAAAATAATGGGGAACCCTCTTTTTTCCTCTAGTAAAAATATTAATATGGACACCATATAAGGTTCTCTTCTTGAAAAACAAAACATTTGGAAGAAACCACCAAGATAACTACAACTTCTCTCATAGACCAATGATCACTAGGCCTAGAAGGGAAAACTCAACCAACACTCCATCCAGAAGGGAAACCTCAATGAGCACCATTACCAGAAAGGAAACCTCAAACAATACCCCACCCTCAAAATAAATCCTCAAATAGGTACCTTAGACTTACTTCAAACTCTACACAATACCACCAAGGCATGCTTGATGTCCAATGTTTTTTATCCACTCTTAAGGAACCTACCAATCCTGAACACTTGTGAATAGATCAAAACCTCAAGAAACAAAATTAATGATCTCATCCAAAAAGTAACTCAATACCACCTTCTAGAATCTATCTAAAGAACTTCATGTAAACTCACCCTAGAAAAACCCCATATTCCAGACTCAACCACAAAGTTAAAATTGAAATCTAATGATCTGAACAGAAGATATCACCAAAAAAATATGTAAGAATAAATAACATTAAATTAATTAAATTAATTAAATATTAAACATTTGGACAAAATTCAAATGTATCGAAATTATATCAACCATTTTTTCTAGGATACACACCTTATTCAAGGACCAAATAAGTGTTTAGAAAATTATATGATGTCTTCTAGGAGGATAAATTACCCCCCCCCCAAGAACACCACTTGAGAGAAAAATTTAAATTTATCATATTTTCTAATTTTTTACAACACATTTCATGACAGAAATGGAGGATAAAGTGGGGGTTAGAAAATATCATTGGGGGATTAAAGTGGTATCCAATGATTTGGTGAGGATGAGATGAGGCTGATTAGGGGGGGCCATATGAATGGTGTTGGCACATCCAAGAGGGGTTTGGTTCCATGGTGCATAGTGAAAAGGAATTGGTCAGTCAAGGGTGGCAGCCAAAGGGTAGTGTAGGTCACCAGACATGAGAGGAGATAACAATATCCTCAAGTGTAAGGGAAGGTTTCAACCAGTGTCTCTACTAGCTTCAATCAGAAGGAAGGGGCACCAACAGGGGTCCCACCCACTTTTATCTTTTTCTTTATTTTATTTTTTTCTCACTTCCATCACCCAATTTCTCCACTATTAATTTAAAAATAATTTGTCCGACTAGTATACCACCCTATAAATTAGTGATAAGTAGTTTTTTATTAAATAATTAACTTATTATTCTGAGAAAAATGAATAATTATATTATTATAATATTATATTTTCCAAAAACAAGAGAAAATTAAACATTTTGGAGGTTACTATTCTTATGGGCACTGAATTTCTAGCTAGTGTTAGGATTTATTGAAAAATTATTATTCTACAAACCTTTGGGTTTATATATATATATATATATATATATGATCTTCAATTTTAATACCAGAAAAAAAAATTCGATCCCTAAATTTTTTTGGGATGGTTATAACATGGATATCCAAGCTTAGTTCAAAGCATGGTCAGATCCATTGGGACTGAATGAAAACCATCTTCTTAATTTAATGAAAATGAGTCATTCCATGGATCAGAAAATTCACACAATTAATCTTATACCAATTTATTATACTAGAGAATATAGAGAATTCTGGTGGATTAGAGATTTAAAAACTTTCATCGCCAGAGTGAAAAAACATTTTCATTACCAAAGATCCAATCCTCTATAGAGGTACGGGGATATCGTGTGAATTTAATAAGAAAAAAATAAATAAATGAGTACCTTTTTTGATTTTTTAGCATGTTTGACTTCAACTAGTCATCGGTGATCGTTACTCAATGGGTTCGAAACTGAACCCCTCTAGTTCATACACACACACTATAAGAATTTTCATACTCATTATTCATCTAATTCTAGGTTCTAGCACTGATCTTAGATTAATCATTTGGTGTCATGATGATCACCTCAATCTTTTCCCTTCCATCCATCTAAGGAATTCTTTGATCGATCCATCAGAGAAAGAATTTATCTCTCTAGAAAGTGGTAGGATAGAGAGTCTCTCATTCCATTAGAGTTAATAGTAACTGAATTAATTCTTCTCTCCTTCTAATATAATGGGAGGCTCAAATACTTTTAAAGGGTTCCCCTGTCCCCTGAAATAAAATCCCCACTGAATAAGTAGTAAATGACACATTATGACGAACTAGTTGCTTCATTGATGTCATTTCTATTTTATCACCTCCTTGAAATATAAAAATATATTATATGATAAAACCCAACTCATTAACTATATTTGAAATTACCAATAATATTAAATTTAACATGAATATTAAAATAATATTAATTCATATAATATTTTTCCTATATTCACTAAATACCTCATGAATACTTTTTATAATTAAATTCAACCAAATTATTCTATACTCAAATAATAATGAGTTTATTTATTTTTTGGTAATCGTTCATACTTGGTAAATGCTCAGACCCCATGGTCGGGCCCACCATTTCATATATACTTTTTCACGAGAATATGAGAGATTCTTGAATATTCTATTATATGTGAACCTCTAGGACCTTATCTCAATAGATATGAATATAATTCACAGACCAAGATCAGATTCTAGAAACTAATAAAATCCTTTAAAGAGATAATTAATAGTCATAGAAATAACAAACATTCTACGAACAAACACAGTGTAATATAATCTCTTTGTCCCGTGATATCTCATAATGTAGGATAAACAACTTGTGTCATCATCTATTATTTTTTATTTTTTTATCTCACTGGATAGACTTAACTTCAACCACCTTGGAAAAGGATTTTTGAAGGTACTAGTATTCGAGTGAACTAGGATCGATATATCACTTCCTCAACATAGAAGATACAAATTATATCTTGTCCATTCATCCAATATCATAACACTAATGATACACCCAACATAAACAACCTCACCATTACATCAATGTCATAGTTTTTTATTTTGATCAAAGTACCTAATCAAATAGTGAATGTTGATAATGATCTCAAGTCAGGAGACCAATACACAAGTTTATAGATAGGAACAACCAACGAGACCTAAAACATGTGGTGTTCCTATTGGTGGGATTTTCCTTGTGATCTCACCTACTAGAGATCACTAAGTGAAAACTTCATGAGAAGAAGTCTCAATGCTTATGATCCCCAACACTTAATAGTCATACATCTAATATATCTAGTAAGTATCAAGTATATAGACCATAATAAATATGTTTAATATTAATTTCCTAGTATATTTATGTTCTCATTATAGCCTAGGAACCTCTATAACATTTTTATATAAGAAATAATCCATAGAAATTACCATTTAAATAGTGGATGTAGAAATATCTACTCTATAACTGAAGGTGTTCATCATACATATCTCATTGTAAATATGGTTTGGTAATAAAAAATTACTGATGAATTTGGTTCTAGGGAACCCACATTTACAACACAAACATCACAAACCATGCTTCGTCCAGCACCGAACATAATGAATAGATGTGGCCAAAATTCTCACACTGGAGCTCCAAAAAAACACTGACCACATCCCATTCCAAGATCACTAGGAACAACATACCCCGCACTAAAATTACCTATTATAATAAGATCTAAAACCCATTATGTCCAATGGTTCACTCAACACCATAATTCTTCACTTCCAGCACCCTGAGAATACTGACCTCATGCACTAGCCAGTACTGCACCAAACCGGTGTGAACATGTCTTCTCTCAACAGGTCTTTTTCTTGAAAATCAGACTAACCACCACTCCCCTTATCAAGGTAGAGTGATACTTACCAATTTTTTCAAAAACTATTAAGATAAAATGAACCCTGATCTAATGATTATAGGCTAACAAATCTAAAACCACCGACCATGCTCCTCACACAAGCTAGTTCCAAAAAAATAGAGCACCATCAATGTTTCTCTTCAAAATAAGGAATCCCCTCATGATAAAATCTACCACAAAACCACCATAAATGCAGTAATTTATCAAAAACCATGATTTATTAACCATTTTCTCACTATGACACCTAAATCACAACTAGCGGGAAATTGTGCTAGGTATCCAATAAAAAACTGCAATCTCAAGCCAACCAAAAAACCAAGGGCACATAAAAAAACTCCACTTTAATAGACCAAGGAAACCTCTACCTCACCATATAATGTCTCAGGGAAAACCAAAACTTAGGGAAAATCAATCCCAATCCCACCATCACTCGGGAATCATTTCCTTCATCGATCTAACCACAATAGTTGTAGGGCATGCCGAAGCCGGCACCTACCCACAAGGGTTTCCATGAATCACTCAATGAAGCGAATATATCTATACCAACAAAAAACACCTGTCAAAAAGATTAACATGAATTTTAATCATAGTAAAGATACTCATTGTTAATTATATTAGAATTCCACTAAGTAATTATATGAGGAATCACAGTATCATTAGGTTTGGAAGCTTTATAAAACTGAACCTCCATAGTCAATAAAAACAAATAGTCAAGAAAATTGTAGGAGGATACTAAGTGCCTATCATGATGCATGAAAAAAATCATCTTCCCATCAATCCAATATCCAAAAAATCATAAATAATAAATTCCATAAACACAAGTGCATCACTCAAGGTTAAAATTACACAATCGTAACATCAAAAACCAAGAACAAAAATCCCATAGCCCTAAAAACCTTGACTTCCTACCTTAATATGTATTCATGATGCAACATCATGATATCCATAATAATATATGAAAAATTTCATATATATAATTATAAAAACGCCCAAAATAGTAAGATAAAGAAAAAGAAATGACCAGATATCATTTTTTCATGAATCAACCTAGGTCAAACCATCCCTTCACCCGATATGAATGAAACAAGGCCATAGGTTCACCTCTCCATACAACAAAGGCTGTTGACTAACAATGAGTGCCTAAAAGGATAAATTGGAAAGACTATACCCTCATATATAAGTTAACTAATAGTGGAAATAAGCAAAACATATACACAAACATGAATATTAGAATGTGTATAAATAAATAAACAAATGAAACTAGATTATAATGAATGAAATGATGCATAAATAATCAAGGAAAAGAATACATACACTGTTCTATCATTGGTATGACCACATATAAAGAAAAAAATAGTGTAAAATAAATACACAAAGCTCTACTATACTCTAAGCCAACCCACATTCCTGGTCTGCATGATTGTATTACTAATCCAGTTTGATCCAAAGACTTCACATGAGCAGATCTACTTGATAATGAATCACTAGGACTTTGGTTGATTCAAAACATCTTATTCACAACCTAAAATCATATATAAGGTATGTACGCACACTAAGGTGCATTTATAGGGGTAAAAACAAATATTAGTAGTACATCCCCAATGTTTGACCTAACATATGTTTTCATAACAAGTATAGAAAACATGAATCATGACCAACCTAGATGAACATGAATATAAGAATAATGGTAAAAAATGTAGGAAAACAAAATAGAACAGGCAAAATAAAAAATGATAATGACAACCATGGGTTATAGATTGGAACCTGAGGTAAACCTAGCCTCACTCTAGCTCTATCCATTGGAATTATGAAACATGGCTCACACATCCACTACATCAAGCATGTATGCCTAATCAAGAAGGATCTATAGATCCTAATGCAAGTATATTCACACATTATAGACTATATAATCTCATACTATGTATCTCAAACCATGAAGTGAATCTACTAAGAACTAGGACTCTAATGGAATGATCTGAACTGGTAGTAGAGACTCCCTTTCGACCACGAGATGATACTACCATGTCCTAGTAGTCTTGTAGAACCAACTAAGAAATAAAAAACATGTCATCATATCTTTGGGATTCCTGACCAGGCACTAAACTCATATAAACTTGGTCCCCTATGAACAATAGCCTCCATGGTCCACTAACCCTATTTAAGGTGAAAAATCTAAAATAGGGCGGCTGGACTCATTGAGATCATCCATTAGCTCCACATCCCCACCTCACAACAACCAATTAATAGAGGATAGATACATAGTCAATCTCAAGGTGAATACCTGGTCTAAAAATATCCTAAATTTCTCCTCACTAATCTAGTATTTAATAAGAATAACCTCAACCCCCAAGCACACAACCACAATCATCAAGGTCTACTAACACCCTCACCTACCAACTATAATTGTTGAGATCGATATTGACCATATCATAAGACAAAAATAATGGGGAACCCTCTTTTTTCCTCTAATAAAAATATTAATATGGACACCATATAAGGTTCTCCTCTTGAAAAACAAAACATTTGGATAAGACCACCAAGATAACTACAACTGCTCTCATAGACCAATGATCACTAGACCTAGAAGGGAAAACTCAACCAACAAACCATCCAGAAGGGAAACCTAAATGAGCACCATTACCAGAAAGGAAACCTCAAACAATTCCTCACCCTCAAAATAAATCCTCAAATAGGTTCCTTAGACTTACTTCAAACTCTACAAAATACCACCAAGGCATGCTTGATGTCCAATGTTTTTTATCCACTCTTAAGGAACCTACCAATCCTGAACACTTGTGAATAGAACAAAACCTCAAGAAACCAAATTAATGATCTCATCCAAAAAGTAACTCAATACCACCTTCTAGAATCTATCTAAAGAACTTCATGTAAACTCACCCTAGAAAAACCCCATATTCCAGACTCAACCACAAAGTTAAAATTGAAATCTAATGATCTGAACAAAAGATATCACCAAAAAAATATGTAAGAATAAATAACATTAAATTAATTAAATTAATTAAATATTACACATTTGGACAAAATTCAAATGTATCGAAATTATATCAACCATTTTTTCTAGGATACACACCTTATTCAGGGACCAAATAAGTGTTTAGAAAATTATATGATGTCTTCTAGGAGGATAAATTACCCCCCCCCCCAAGAACACCACCTGAGAGAAAAATTTAAATTTATCATATTTTCTAATTTTTTACAACACATTTCATGACAGAAATGGAGGAAAGAGTTTAGTAAGAAAAATGGTAGGAGTACAATAAGTTATAATACGTAGAGCATGTTGAAATATGTTTTTAAGATGAAACTTTGAATCATTAAAAAATATAATATAATCATCATGTATCCCTTATTCACTTACAATAATAATAATACGAATAATAATAATATCTCTCCCTCATATTATTATAAGAACAATAAGTGAAGAAGATGATGGAGCTCATTGAAAAATAGTGACTAGAAGAGAATAAAATTTCAATTCTAGAAAAAACATCAAATTTGAAGAGGTGAAATAATTAAATAAGGTGGAGAAGGATATCATGGATCTTGTGAAGTTATTAAAGTAAGATAGCCCTCCAACACTTGAAATAGAAGGTACTATTTCTTAAATTCCTTAGTTCATCATAGTAATTAAATATGAAAATGAGGTGTAAGTAGTAAAGGAATGTAGAACTATTTTACCTATTTAATTATTTAATAAAAAACACTTTTAGTAGTAGAAAAATAGCATTTATATGATAGAATACATGGATTTATCCTAGACCTAAAATATAAAAAGAAAGAAAATAACGTGGTGGATAAGGAATGTAAGGAGATTTATAAAATTCATACTGAAGAATCTCCTTGAAAATCATGTTAATAAAAGAAGGATGATAAAAATTTTAGATTCCATGAAAATTTTATCTAAGATAAAGAGGAATAAACCTCGATGAATGTGTACTATAAAAAAAATATTTTTTATTATTTTTTATTTAATCTAATCTATCCAAATCATAGAGTCCAATATAACTTCGTTTTAAAAATAAGAAAAGAAAATGGAGAAAATGTGCACCATATAAAAAAATTTCAAATCATTCAAAACAAAAAATAGGGTGATAATATTTCATTATCCAAATACATGACATGAAGATAATGGTCTATCTTAAATACCTTAAAGAAAGTAATTTCATGAGGAAAATCAAGTTTTAAATTTCTCTCTAGGATGTGGTTATATTTAATTAGTCTAGTTTAAGAACTATCCTCATAGACAATTTACTTATCATTTTTATCCAATTTTTTAGAACCTTTCTTTAAATGGATGTTTTGATTATATAGGTAAAAAATTATAAGAATGAATTTGAAGAGTAGAAGGAAAGTGAAAATAACTTAATGGGAAGAGGATTATTGTTCTTAATTTCTTAAATTTTTCTTTAATTTCTCTTTAATATCATCTTATTTTGAAATAAAAAAGAGTTTAAACTTTTTATTATTTGAACTTAATATATTCACCCAAAACGTTTTTAATTCTTCGTCTTGAGATCACTAATTTATGAGACATCATCACATAGGGAATAATTTTTTACTTGTTATAAATTTTGAATTATCATGCCCATAAATGTTTGTGGTATAGGTGGAGTTTTTTTTTAAAATTCACATTATTACTTCAATTTATATTTTTTTGAAAATGATTGTTGATATAGTTTCAATTATTAATATTTATTCTTTGAAGCTTACATTTGGTAAACTGATTATTAATGTTCATGCCATGACCTGATAGACCCAATTTATGTTTCTCATCCCCAAGAGAGTTCTGAGACTAATTTTTTAAATTTTATTTCTATACCTATTTATTTAGTTAAATTATCATTACAACCAAAATTTTACCTCCATAAATCAATACTATTTTCAATATCATACTCACACACACCAATAACTAAAATGAAAACGGTGAAATATTTATATAAAAAATAAATATTAAATATGATTGTTAAAATATAGTCATTAAATTAGTATGTATTAATAGGAGTAACCAAAATATGAAAAATTCATATAATGAAACTAAATACTATTTTTAATGGAAATTGAATGCAGTATTTATATTTGAAACGACTAATAAAAAAATATGCTTACAAATATATTTTTCTAAAAATGGTGTTTTATTTCAAGAAAATAAGTATATTATGATTTAATAATAATAACCTATATTGATAATATGAATAAAATATTACTAATAAATTAATTTTTAATTGATAATATGTAAGAATAAATAATAGTTAACATTTTAACAAAATTTATTTTCCAATATGAATAGTTTTCCTCTATATTTTGGGATTTTATTTTAATATTGATTTCTAAAATTTTATAAATTTAATTTGAAAAAATTAACATAATTTTGGGACTAATAATAATGATATAATATTAAGATTAATTTTTTTCTGAAACATTTTATTTTTAATTGAATACTGTAATATACCATTTTTTCTATTATTGTAGATTTTATGTTGTTATTATTATATAAATATGAATTGAAAATTTGTGAAACCTTTTTATAAACCAACATATGTATTTTATATGTTAATTAATAATTTTAAAAATATATTTTTTAATTTATTAACTCATATTTTACATTTTATAATTTGAGTAATATTTTTCAAAATATTTTTTTTAAAATATTGTATAATTATTTTTTTAAATTAATTTTTATCACTTTTAAAAATTATATCAGAATAAATAGTTTTAAAAATATATAATAATTTTGATTAAATTATTTAATAAATTATTTTTTTTTGGTATAAAGGATCAATTACCTAGGTAAAAATTAGTTATTATGTCGAAACAAGAATGATAAAAATGAGTAACCTCAGAGGTAAAGGGCCTAACATTTTAAACTAATGTTCTAATTTAGTGGTGGAGGTGGTTATAGAATTTTTTTATTCTCTTATTTATTATTTATAAATTTATGATTCATTTTTCTGTAGAATGAACCTCTATTATTGAATTTTTTTGTGGAATTAAAAAAATATCACTACTTTTCACTTATAAATATTTTGGGCCAAGGCATCACCTTCTTAAAAAACTTATAAAAGGGGAACTCCTTCTTACTCCCTCTCACACCAAAACCCCTTATTTTTAGACCGTACTATGTACAAGATTCTCCTAGACACTCTTATACACCTTAAGGAGTTTATTTTATTATAAAAATATGATCCCAAAAATTTTTAATCCCCTTCATAACAAAGATAATCCATGAAGTTATGTATAAGTCCCTAACCTCTCTTTCTCTTTTATATTTATTTATGCACTTTTAGTCTTCCTAATGTTTATTTTAATATAATTAAATGATATAATTATTATAATTATTATAATTTTATTATGTTATAATGATGTTATAAGTATTAACCACCCTCCCCATTTTCATTAAGAAAAACAAAAATGTGAATCGTGTATTGTGTATTGTGGAGACTACCTCATCCATGAATATATATGTTTTATTTTCCTTGAATTCTTAAACTGGATGTTTTAGTATAAATTTTATGATTGTTTATGATATTTATAAGTAATATATATAATTTATATGGTTATTGTTTTATAAATAAAATTAATGATTGTTATAATATAATCTATCGATATCGGTAAAAAACTTGAAACTAGTTCATCATTGTTTTCATCTTTAAGAAATAAAAATAAAACTCCCAGGTGATTAAATTATAACATTATAATTTATTATAAAAAATAAATTATAGTAAACTTAATGGTTTATAAATGATTATGTTTTGGAGAAAAAGGAATATCAACGATGCTTTTATGGACCTAGTTGAAAACGGTCAAGATTATTAACATCTGATGTTGAAAAGTGATTACAACAATAAAATACATGTAGATAGTTTTTATAAATTAAGAATATAATTTGAAATGTATATTAATAATGTTTCAAAATAATTAATTAACATGTTTATCTTTATGATGTATGAGGTGAAATCACATCCATGTAAATCAAGGGTAATTGTAAGAGACTTAATGAATTAATCTTCTTTCATTAAGTTATACTACTTCTTATTGAAATTAATTTTTCCAAGAAATTAAATTTTTAATGATGTTATTTATTTTTTTTAGGTTAAAATGAGTTTTTGAAACAAATCCATTTTGATGAAAGTTATTTTTTTCATTTTTCTTAAAAGAAAAGGATTCCTTTTTTAAAAGAGACGTGTAAATGTGATATTTACAATAATGAATAGAAAATGTTTTCAAATAGATATTTTAATGATTTATATTTCATTATAATAAAATGATCTATCTCTAATGGAGTCATGTTTCTTGGTTCACCTTATATTTTCTTTATTTATGTGATTATTTTTTGTGGTGATGTTTTTGGAATTAAAAATTTTAATTCTTGGGGTTATTTAATATTATTTATATGTTTTATGAAACCCAATTTATTTCCAGTGGTTCTTTATTAAAAGTAGAATATTTCCAGTAGGATTATTTATGAAACCAGTTATATTTCCATGGGTTTTTTTGAATAGAGAGTGATATTAATTAATAAGTTTCATGAAAATCATATTGTTTATTTGGTTTCTTTATGATGTGAAAAGTGAATGATTTTTATGTTTCACGTGTAAGTACGAATGAATGAGAGATGGGGTCCTATATCTCCCTCAAATCCATTGGTTAAGAGTTTATGTCTTATAATATAGGTATTCAAGAACACATTTTAGTTTCTTATCATCATGGGAACTGATGGTGTAGTTAATAAAATTATTGTTTTCTTATGATAATGTTTATGCCATAGTTAAGGGATGTTATTCATTATTATCTTATGCTATCATGATAAAAGGTTTATTTTAAATTTTTCTAACCTATTTAATTTTATTTTTATGTTGCCATATTTATTTTTTTGGATTTATTTTCGTATTCCATTTACTTTGAGGCTATCTTATGTTTTATGGTAATCATTCATGATGTTGTGATATTTATATTATGTTCATTTTTTTATTTATTCTTATGAACTCATCCCTAATGAAATTTTTATTCAACACATACTAAGAACTATTATGTTTTTATTCCCTAGGTTATAAATATGAATCTTACTATTGATATTTCTAGAATATAGTCTAGTATTGTGACTTTAAGGAAAAACTATCGTGAGTTTTGTAAAATAATATTATTAAATATCCATTCTACAAAGAAATTGAACCTCTAATTACTTGGGATATTATTATATTTGGAATGAAATGTTTTAAAACATGTAAAGGATATAAAATAAAGGAATGTTTATCTTGGGTCCCTGTAGTTAGTATCAGAGGAAAAGTTTATTTTTTTACATATTAGTGAATCTATTTTAATAATTAAGGTTAGATAACCTTTTTTTAAACCCAAGAGATGAGTCAAAGTTTAGAATGATATCATGAAATATTGGTAAAGTATTTATTATGTTCTTTTTCATTAAAAATATATCTCTACCTGGATACTAGAAAGTGGATGTAGAATCTAAAAAAGTTTTACCAAGGGTAATAACCCAGAAGATGGAATATTGGGTGTTAACTCAAAATTTTCTTGGTGAATGAAAAAGATACATAACTACACACCTAGCTAGATACTCTTAGGGGATATGATATAGTTGATCACATACTATTTATTAACAATTCTGAAGGATTTATTACCTAGTTACTTTGAGATATTAGGTTAAGAAGTATGGGAAAAATAACATAATGTTTTACTAAGAATGATATATGTTGAAATAAAATAATTACATAATAACAAAATAGTTTCAATGAAGACGAAATTTTAATATTGAATTAATTTAATTATATTTTTCACTTATTATATTAATTATTCAATACTCATAGAAACCCTTTTTGGTTTTAGTAATGGTTGAAACTAGAATGAACTAGGTTAACACTGTGTGTGTGGGACAATGCGATGGTTTCCAAAAGGAACAACTGAATGGAATGAGTGCTAGAGTAAAATACCTTGTATTATTAATCAATTAAATGTATCACTCTATAAATAGTAACATGAATGATGTTGATATCTTGGAAATTCCATGGAGGGAGCAGGTTACTGTTGAGTCTTTCATATAGAAACGTCTACCCTCTTTCATTGGATCTTCAAATAAACTTATCCTTGAGTAATGGATTAATGTGATGGAAATTATACTATCCATTATATAGTGCTGAGAAACTGAGATGGTTGTTCTGGTGGTTTACTGTTTGGAAGGTTAATGTAGCTAGTAGTGGGATCTTATTAAGAATACAGTGAAGAAAGAAGAAGTAGACTCAATGAAACGGTAGGATTTTAAAAATGTCTTCTTTACCAAGTATTTTACTTGAACCATTAACATGAAAATAAAGATTTAATTATTTTATTTGAAACAAAAAGAGGATGAATACCTTATAACATAAAAATTAAAACTTCATGGGGGTATTTAAGAAACACTTATGGTTTTATCTCTGATCTATAAAGTAAAATTGATCTTTTCTTTAGTGAATTAAAACCTAGTATTTTAAAGGATTTTTTCATAAGTGACTTTGTAAGCTGTGAAGAAATTGTTTGATGTGATTTATTTTTTACATGGGATCTGGGTTATCTTAGTACTCCAAATAGGGAAAAATAAAGGAAAATACCAAGGTATACTCAATGTTCAATCACATTGTGTGAGGAAATTCCAACCCCTACTCGCCAAAAGTGTGGGATAAATCACTCAGGTAATTTCTTTAAAGGGTAAGGGATGTTTTTAAGTGTGTTAAAATGGGACACCAAACCAAAAAATGTCAACGTAAGTCTAAGAGTATGATTAAAAAAAATAGGATAATAAGGTCCCAACTAATGATCTACCCACACTATAATACTTCAAGTTCAAGGAGTTTAGACACTATGAAATCAATTCCCCAACCCTGAGGCCAATGATGAAAAATAGGCCTCATCAGACTCCCAAATGGAGGGAACAAGGAATGATTTTCATTATCACTACCACTAAGGATATCATAAAAAAGAAGTGATGTGAGGTAAACTTACTCTTTATACTATATTTATAAGTTCCTTAATTGATTTTACTTCAACGTATTCTTTCATATCATATAATTTTTCTATGAATGTAAAATCACCAAATCAATCAATCGATGTATAACTATTAATAAAAACACATAGTGGGAAAATTATAATTTCTACTATATATAAATATTCTCTGATTGGAATTTTTTGGAGGATACTTCCTGCCGATATAATTCTTCTACCCTGTTTTGATTTTGATGTGATTTGGGGTATGGATTGTGTAATAACCCCGAATCTAGTAACCCAGATCTCATGGTTACATTATTGGATTTTAATAGATATATGGGGTTATAATCCTAAAGGATCGATAAGTTTAGTAGTCTTGGATATCTGGATACATACAAGATACCCATTTTACATTGGTTATAAAATATAAAACATAACAAAAGTAAATCTTTTGAATCCTTGAAACACATTCAAAGAATTCTTATTCATAACTTGGAGAAATTGAACAAAATATGGGCGAGATAAAATGATTATTAAGGTTATATATAGTTAAATCCATCATGATTAAAAATGAATAATCAATTTTTAAATATAAATAACTAGAAACACATACCATTTAATAAAAAACATGAGCACAAAATGTATCCACATATAATATCAATTCAATAATCACTTGGATAATAATAACTAAATTCTAAATGAAATTAATTTTTAATATTGGACTTCATTGATCACTTATATAATGATATCTATTTTTTAATACCATTAACCAAGATATATTAAAACTATGGGTATGAATATACCAAAAACCACTTTTATTTGGATACTGATTTGTCTTATGTGACCTGATAATGCATGGAGGGGTTGTATATAACTACGTCCCACGCATCACTACATGTCCAATTAATTCCTCATATATTTAATGTTAAATTAAATTCATAAACAATATACCTTATCAATAAATATCACTATTGAGTAAAAAATATGGATTTATCAAGATTTTCCTCATTAAATCAAATAACTTTCATAATAAAAAACCATATGAAAAATTGGTATATAGTTAAGGAAATAATAATTTCCATGATATGAATAATATGGATACTTAAGATATATTTGATGTATAATTATTAAAATAAATTTAATTCTTAAATATAAATTAAATGATTACAAAATTGATAAGGGAAAAGAGATAACCATCGGTTCATGATAAATATAGGTTTTGCAATAAGATCATGTAATTTATAAAAATAATGAATGTGGAATTGAAATATTAAAATAATATTTCATTAAATATTTTTATTTGTAATAAAATTAATTTTTTTAAAAGAATATAAATTTTGTAAAACATTTATGGCAACAGAAAGGTTCATTAACATTGTATTTGTTAAAAAAATATTCCTTTTGACTTTTTTATAAAGAAAGTAAAAAAGAAAACCTGTCGAAAAACATTATAAATTTAACCTTAATACCTTTTGAAAGTCAAGAATGAATTAAAATTTCTTTAATAAAACATTTTAGTAATAAAAAGTACTTTTAAAAAATAGTTTAGAAAAATATGGATATGGATGAAAAATAAACTTGATAAAAAGAGAAATAAAATTGGTTTTTCTTTTAAAATTTTATTTTATTAATTCAAGTGAAAAAGAGAGGAAAATTTTAAAGAAATATGGAAACTTTTTAAATATCTATATTATAATAAAATATATGGGGTTTAATAATCATATGTTATAATTATCCTTTAATGAAAATAAGATCAATCATATAAATTGTGATTGACAAAAAAATCGTACCACTTTGGTAACTTTTAAACTGCAACACATTATAGAAAAATGATTGAAATGAAACATTAATCATCAGGAATAAATATTTATTCAATTTAAAACATTAAATTATCATAATATAAACCACTTAAATGTGAATTGGTACATAATATCAAATATGTCTCAATGGAGTGTAAATTAAGATGAAATCCCTTACCTCACACATACCTTTAGATGAACATGATTTAACCTCCTATATAATGGTTTTAAAAAATATTAATTTATAAAAGATATATATTCATATTTATAATATAATATGTGATCCTTTTATATCATCTTATCATCTTTTTATTAATAATATTTCATTATTACTATTGTTTGGTTATTAATTTCCTTGTTTTCTCATGCATATCTGTCGTGAAAGTTATGATTCTTTAGAATATGATATATATTCATCATATCCAAAATTATATTAATGTTATTATTAACATATTTAATCATTATATAATTTTTTAGTATTATTATTAAAATATTAATATGGAAAATGAATCACATTTCTTTTTGAAAACAGTGGGTTATATGTATGCACGAGCAACATTATCATTCCCTTAATGGGTGAAAGTGTTAAGAAGTGTATGATAAATGAATTTTCAAAAATCACTATAATTTAATATTTATAATATTTATTCATTATTTACATAATTATTGATATATATGTGATTCATTGATGGAAATAAAATTACATCGGTACACGAGGTGGTAGTCCGCCATACACACTAGAGATGGTTTTGTTTCCCATTTGATATCGATGGAGGTTAAAAAATATTATTCCAAGAAAATAATAATATATAATTATATTTAAGATAATTTTTTTATTATATTGTAATATTTAAGACATAATTTAATTTGGTGAAATAATAAGTAAAAAAGAAAGATCTTGGTGAAGACAATTACCCTTTCTTAGAAGAACCTCCTTTGGATATCTTATTAAGGTCCCTAGGGTTGGTATTTTGGGAAGAAAAGAAAATATAGAATGTGGATAATGATGTTTGGAAGATATTTTGGTAGTTTTTTGTTGATATAAATGGATTGGGAGGTTTGAATAAGTGAGTGGAGGAGGTTCCCTTATATAATTGAGGTGAGTGGAATACTAGTAATTTTTTTAATGTTTTTCAATAATTTCATGCCGTATTCTTAGAAATATGGATCAAAAAATGGATCATATTAAAATAGTAAAAGTATAAGGTCAAAATAAAATCCAAAATAGGGTTTCATAATGTTTATTTGTTATTTTGACTCTTATCATTTTATATTAACACCTCGGTAAAACTGTTTTAACCTTAACAGTGATAATTAATTTTTTTTGTTTTCAATTTTAATTATGACCAAATATTAAATCAAAATTATTAAGTAATATTCATTATTATTAATAAAAATATGAAATCCATTTTAAAAATTTAAATTCATTGAATTATTAGAATTAAATTTAAAAATAAAACCACAAAATGTTTCGGAAAACACTTTTTCATTAAACACATTTTTCAAGCATAAGATGATATTACATTAACTATATGACTAGTAATTGTAATTGGATAGATTTAAACTCATATATTTATATATATAATCAACAAATTTTATTTAAATCATCCATAATTAAATATTATTTTAGTTAATTAAAATGTTAAGACCTTATGCCTTTTAAAAAAAATTAAATGAAAATATATCTTTTACCTCCAAATACTTTTATATTAATCTCCATCAAACTGATATCCAATAAATTTATAATTATATATATTATAAAAAATTATTATAAATAAATTTATTAATATATAAATACTAAATTTTTTATTATTCATAAAATATTATTTATAATGGAAAATTTTAAAAATTCATTCTTGGATTATTTAGACCAAGTAAGTTCAATATAAATATTCATCCAATCAAATTATAATTTTTGTGCCATGATATATTAAAAAATTAATTTTAATATAGTTTTATTAATATATAATATTCACATACTATAATCGGTTCTTGGGTGTTACATTCTTCCCTTATACAAAGAAATTCATCCTTGAAATTTTCATGGATATTACCTTATAAGGAAGAGGATGGTTATTCTACATAACATTCTACAGTTCCCATGTTTATTCATCCATTTTAGGATTTATCCAAAGTAACTTTTCAAACTGAATCATATGATTCCTCAATACTTTCTATCGAGTGTTAATAATATGTATGGGATTTACCTAGTAAGATAGACAAAGTTCCAATTCTCTTTCTTTATAGGTGATGAAATTCATCGTGTTTGGAATGTACTTCAATAAAAATGATACATGAAACAAATAATGTACCTGATATAGGCTTAGTGGAATGTAAAATTGGTAAGTAAAATCTAATAATATTTCCAAAATTTCAAAAGTTTTGATATACATGGGTCTTAGTTTCTCTTTCTCATTGAACATTATAACACCCTTCCATGGAGATAATTTCATGAAAATGTGACCCCACTTAAAATTAAAAATCTTTCCTCCAATTATTGGAATAAATATTTTTCCTTATTTGAGATAATTTAATATGAGTTTGAATGGTATTCAAATTTTTTAATTTTGTTCAAAAATTTATGGCCCTATAAAATTCCTTTCACTAGATTCATCCTAACAAGATGGAGTAAGACACATTTTTCTATGTAACGATTCATACAAAGCCACATGAATACATGAATGTAAACTATTAATATAGAAAAACTATTAAAATGGTAAATACTAATCCCAAATACCTTGATAGTAATGTAATCATAACCTCAACATGTCTTATAATTTTTGAATACTCCTTTCAAACTATTTATCGGTTTGAGGGTGGTAGGCGATTCTCAAATAAAGCTCAGTATCAAAATCCTTCTGATGACTACTCTAGAATTTTGATATAAATCGGGGTATATGATTAGTAACAATTTTAATAGGTTTGATATGAATTCTTACAACTTCATTAATATATACCCTTACAAGGATATCCAGAGGAAAATCTTCTCTTGTAACAAGGAAATATGAAAATTTATTTTGGAGATATATAATAACCCATATTATATCATTATTTCTAGGAGTCTTTGGTAATATATTAAAAAATTAAAAAGTAATTTCATCTCATTTACACATAGTAATAGGTAGAGTCTACATGAATCCTATAGGATTTTTGTCTCTCAACCTTCAACTTTTAATAAAATAGGAATGTTGATACATAATTAGAAATTTCCCACTTCATGTTATCCCACAAAAACTATTCCCTAAAAGATTTATACATCTTAGTGATACTAGAGTTTAAAGATAAATTCAATCTATTAGAATCATCCAATAATTCTTTTTTTATCTCATGTATAGGTGTAACACATAGGCTATTTCCAAATTTTATAATTCCATATTCACAAACAAAGTATACCAATTTTCAATCATTGAGGGTTTTAATTTTCTTCTAAAAATTCTCATAATCAAATTGGGATATTTTTATCTTTTCTAATAAATAGTATTTGGAAGTCATTTAAAAAATCAGTGATGTATCCTCTTCCTTAATAATTATCATATTAATATTTACTAGATCCATGAACATTGTATACCTATCAATCCCCATTTGGGTTATAACTTCATGATCATTCATGATTAATGCCCCTACTACCTTATTTTCATTTTCTGGGTGGTAGTGTATTGATAAATCATAATACTTGAGTAATTTAAGAAATCTCCTCTACCTCATGTTGATCAATTCTATGAAAATATGTCTCTTGGGCTCTTTTGGTCTGTGTAAATATCATATGTTTCACCATGGAGATAATGTTTTAATATCTTCAATGTAATGATTAAAACTACCAACTCAAGATCATGAGTTGGACAGTTTTGTTCATTATTCTTTAAAAAACATGATGTATTTGAAATAATATAATAATTCCAAATAAGTAAAAAAACTAAGTCCTTTCTTCGATGAATTACTATATATCACAAATCAATAATTTTTTGAGGGTATAGTCAAAAGAAGAGCAATAAATAATCACCTCTTAAATTCTTCAAAATATTTTTCTAATTCTTTTGTCCTAGTGAAATTAACCTCCTTACATGTAAGATTGGTTAATGGTTAATCCAATTAGGAAAATCTTAAACAAATACCTAATAGTAAAAAACAAAACTAATGAAACTATTACCTCAGTTATGTTCATTGGTGTATGACATTTTTTTAATTCCATTGTCTTCATATGATCAATTGAGATTCCATCCTTAAAGACAATATAGACAATAAAATAAAATCCCAGAATCTAGAATTCACACTTAAGAAATTTTCCATACAACTATTTTCTCCTTAATAGTCTCAAGAATGATATGCAAGTGATTCTCATGGTCCTCATAACAAATATAATACACCAAGATATCATCAATTAATACCACAATAAAATTATAAAGATATTATTTGAATGGTATTTTAATTATATCCATAGAAATAGAAGTTTCATTAGTCAATAAAAATGGATTTATTATAAACTCATAATTTTTGTACCTTGTTTAAAAGGTTTCCTTGGGAATATCTTCCTTCTTTACTCATAATATATGATACCTAGAACGATGTTCAATATGTTAAAAAAATTGATCTCTATGAATTTTATCGAATAATTCATTAATATTTTGTAGAGGATACTTTTTATTTATTATAATATAACTAATTCACCTATAATTAATGCACAACCTCATGGATCCATATTTATTCTTAAAAAAGAATAGGGGCTCCCCAAGGTGTAACACTAGGGAGAATAAATCAATTATCAAAATAAATATCTAGTTGTTTCTCCAACTCTAATAATTACATAGTGTCCATTCTATATGGATTCTTTGATATAGGTCATGCATTATAGATTAAATTAACAGAAAACTCAACTTCATGCTTTAGTGGATATCACAGTAATTCCTTATGAAGTGAATTAATGTATTTCTATTAAATAGGTATATCATCAATTTGAATATTACCTTCTCAATTTATATATTGTTTTTATATTCTTCCCCAAGAATCTTATTTAGAGGTACTACTTGGGGTGGATATAAATACAAATCAAATGGTGAAGTCTCCACTCTATCGATAAGGCATTCGACATCTTTATCTCAAATCATAATTTAATTTTATATACAATAACTTTTTGCATCATGTTTTTAAATTCATCCCATAATAAATATTATATAAAATTAAACCATAGTTATGACAATAATTTCTTCAAATAGGGCATGTTTATGTATAATAATGGGAACTTTATAACACATATTTTTTTAGTGATATTTCCACTAGGAGTTTTGATTCTCAACTCCCAATTTTAGGTTCTAGAGAAATATCTAATTTTATTAGAAAATATGGAAGATATAAAATAGTGAGATTATCTACAATGAAATAAATAATAAGGTAAATTTTAGGATATTATTTAAGTACCATTGACTATATCTTTGAGAACATTAACCTTTGCTATAGTGACTTCATAATCATAGCCTTATCCTCTTGGTCTCTTTTGTGGTATATTTCCTTGATCATTGGAATTTTGGTTTGAATAATTTCTCATTACTTTATAGTTCAATAAATTGATAGCATTGGTATCTTTCTTTACCTAATATTCATAAGCTAGATAAATATTTTTCTGAACTTGTAAAACACTCCCATTCCCTTTAGTTATTAAAAAATGGACTTCATTTTTTGATTCTACACGTCGAAAAATGGTTGTGGTGATTTTTTGGGATTTTTCTGAAATACATGAATTTCTGGTAAATAGTAAAATACATTAATTTACCATATAAATACATTATAATTTAAACCCACTATTCCTAACATCACAAGTGATGTAAGCACCCAAATCTCAAACTCACATGACCTATTTACTATTTATGATCACGGAAGACTCACCATTCCTTTTATTGTGGGGAAATAATAAATTAATAAATTTTATATTGAGAAATCCCCTCTCCCCTCCACTATAAATACCACCCTTCACACCCTCATTTCCTCACACCTATCAAGATTCAAACCTTGTCTAAAGTATTCCCAGTAATCTTCCCTAGACCCCCCCCCCCCACTTCCAAGAGCTTCTGGTATCATCAAAATACCAAGACTAGGTCCCTTAAGGAGGATCTCAAGAGGAGGATTTAAGATCTAATTCCTCTCTCTCTATTTTCATTTAATTTCATTTCGATTTCAAGTTCTTTTCTTATTATCTTCCCACCTTTCGTCATCAAAATGGTATGGTAACTCCAGTATCATACATATACTGGAATTTTATGATACTAATGGGTTATTATACCATCCAACCCCCTTATCCTATTCTTTTTATTTTATAAAAGAAAATGTTGTTCCTGAGGTGTCAATCTATCACCTTCAAGAATGACATGTTTTCTTTTTCCTTTTCTACCTTCAGATCTTGTCATGAAACCATTTTTTTGGTTGAAATAGATTATATAATATGTATTATTTCCTATTTGAAGTTTTGGAACTAAATTATGTACATGTTACTAAATTATTAAACAAAACAAGTTCATTGTGGTCAAAAACCCGCCCAAATTAACCCAAACAATCATCATTTAATTATTATCTAATGATTCATCCACATGGTATATAATATAATTCATTATAAGATAATTTTAACTTCTTTAATATCATTAATAACATTAAAGATAAGTTCTGTATTTTTATCCATGTTCAACATGAACTTCTATTTATGAATACATGTGAACCGCTCAAGAAAAACCATAAAAACGAACATTTCTAAACAATGTTTTTAAAATATATAACTCATCAAAAGGCCCATAAAATAAGTTAATTAAACCATAATGAACCATATAAATGTTCAAAAGGTTTTTAAAATGTTAATTAATAAATCTAATGTGGTTATAGTAGACATTAAAGTGAATAAAGCGTTTGGGTATAAGGTAAGGGAAAAATCTTGAACCCAACTTTCTTTCTTCGGGTTCTCCCTCTTTCACTCCATTTTTGGTATGATCACTCCTTAAAAATAATTTGTTCATAATTATCTTAAATTTTATGGGATATACATATTTTCTAATGAATTTTATTTCAAACAAATTTTTTCCAAAATAACTCTTCTTTAATGAACACACCTTTTACTTCTCGCTCAAGATTGATGGCTATCATATCAAGTAATTTATTCCCACTTAATTTTGGGAACCCAATTCTTATTAATGTGTTATTATAATATGAAACCCATTCCTTTACATGGTTTATTTATGTTCATTTTTTATATATTTTTATTGTGCCATGCAGAACAAATGATAATGATATGATGTGACGGGTGTGCCCAAAATTATATAGCGCAATATAAAGGTTTCAATGTGATGGGTGTGCTCAGAATTATACAGCGCTCCAATGATTTGGGTAAAGTGATGAATATCACAAGTTAATGTGAAATGATGTGTTAAAAAGATTCTATCTTTTTTATTAAGTATGTGTGGTAGTTAACCACTAAGACATGATGTTTCATTTTTATGCATTGCCACATTTGGAATCTTTTATTAATGATTCCTCTCATGTTCATGATTTTTTCCTATGTTATGATTATGATCACACCATGCTATATTTTTCTTATCTATCCTATTAATTGGATTTTATCTCACCCCTTTTGATGTATATCCTCATGCAACTATATGTACTAAGGAGAGTTCAAGTGCTAATAAGAAGCTAGAGAAGAAGGAATTAAATAAATGTTTATGCTTGATGTTGTAATTGTTATGTATGGTCCAAGTTTTCCAAAGACACTAAAACTTTGTATTCTCTATGTGTAATACTATTATGTTTTTTATCTTTAAAATTATGTAATAGTAATGTAAGAAAATTTTGTGTCTCCATAGTTGGTATCATAGGTAATTTTTAATTAATTTGGGAATTAGTGAACCCTAGAGAAAACCTCTAACATGATACTAAGTACAAATATGCACACAAGAATCTTTACATTGGGATCCCATATTTTATAATTTTAGTGAAAATTGTTCACATGAATAATTTATTCATTACTTGTTCACTTATGTTTTTTTCTAACCTTTTCTATTTTAGAATATGGTTGGAACCAGGAAAAACCATGCCAACAACTCCTGTGAGGGCCAATGCAACGATTGCCCAAATGACACCCCTAATGATTTGGGAGGTGGAGTTCAAAAGATATTGGTGATGCTTATCCAAATATCTCATGTTATGAATAATAGAAATAATAATGGGGAATTTAACCCTTCACCAAAGAGGGAGAAACTGGCTATCATATGTTTTATGAGGCAACGACCATCGACATTTCGTGGATCTTTTGATCCACTAGTTGTGGAGTAGTGGGTAAACTCCATGGAGAATATCTTTTCTGTGCTTCACTATTCTGAGATAGAGAAGGTGACTCTAGTTGTTTATCATCTAAATGGAGAGGCTAATAAATGGTGGGCATTTATTAAGAACACCATTCCAAGGGAGGAAATTGAATGGATAGAATGGGAAGAGTTTAAGATAGTGTTTCTTAACAAGTATTTCCCAAGAACTCTTCACACGAAGATGGAGAGAGAATTCATAGAGCTCAAGAAAAAAGAAGTAGAATCTATCACAACCTATGAAGTGAATTTCACAAGGCTTACAAGGTACACTTAGTGTTTTTTATCAACAATGATAGAAAAAGTGATAGATTATATACTGGATTAAAACCACACCTATGAAATGCTATTGCAATTTGAGAATTTGGGAGTTTTGAAGAAGTTGTTCGGTGTTCTCTCAAAGTTGAGATGGAGTTTAGAGAATTGTCCCACCACTATGGGGATAAGAAACAAAATATGGAGTTTCAAGACAGAGGACCTAATGACAAGGGTGGGAACAAAACTCAATGACCCATATGAAAAAAATGTGGGAAGTTGCACCATGGGAACTACCTCAAAGGGACGGGGAAGTGCTTGAAGTGTGGTAAATAAGGAAACCATGCTCAAGAGTGTCTAAACGACATGAAAAGGAAGGAGAAGGTATTGTAAGACATGAGAGAACCACCCATGGTTCAATTCTAAAACTGTAGGGATCTAGGGAACTTTGCAGGATAGTGAACTGAATCTCAAGTTCTTATGGGTAATCAGCATCATCAGCCACCAAAGCCAAAAAAACAAGCGAAGGCGTATGCCATCACTACTACAGAAGTGGAGAAAGATAATAAAGTCGTACCAGATGTACTTCCTATTCACTCAAGAATTAAAAAATTATTATTGGATTATGGTTCTAAACATTATTTTATATCTCGCAATTTTGCTAGAACTATATAATCGAATCCCTGAAACCTTGAAGAAGAGATATCTATAAAAATACCAAGTGGTGAAATCATTGCAACCCAAGTGTTTGGCTCTTCTCCTATTGGCGTATGTGGAAATATTCTTTTAGAGAATCTTGTAATACTTCCCTTGGTGGAATTTTACACTATAATGGGAATAGATTGGCTCTTATTATATAGATCCCGTATCAACTATTGGAAAAAGGAAATATATTTTAATATTTTGAACCATCCCATGGTCCTATACAAATGAAAGGAAGATCATGAATCTACTTTAAAAAATTCTTCAATGTTGTGTTTTTTGATCCTCTATGAAGAAGTATACCTCACCCAAATGGTTGAGTCAAAGCATAGTACAAACCTTGTGGAAATTCCCATTGTGAATGAATTCAGTGATGTATTTTCCAAAGATTTACCCAGAATTCCCCCATATAATGAGGTAGAGTTATCAATAGAACTCATACCCAAAGATACTCCAATCTCAAACTATCCCTATAAGATGGCTCCTATAGAACTAGATGAGTTAAAGAATCAGATGCAAGAGAATCTGGACAAAGGCTTCATACGCCCTAGTGCATCACCTTGGGGTGCACAAGTTCTCTTTGTGAAGAAGAAGGATGGAACAATGCGGATGTGTATCAATTATCAGGAATTCAATAAGATCACCATAAAGAACAAGTATCCTCTTCAAAGGATTGAAGACTTGTTCAATCAGTTAAGAGGAGATCAATATTTCTCAAAGGTAGATCTTTGTTCTGGATATCCTCATCTAAATGTGAAGAAGAAAGATATTCAAAAGGCTGCCTTCCATACAAGGTATGGGAACTATGAGTTTCTAGTGATACCCTTCAGACTTACTAATGCCCATGCAATATTCATGGATTTGATGAATAGAGTCTTTATACATTACCTAGACAAATTTTTGGTAGTTTTTATTGATGATATTCCCATCTACTCTAAGATAAAGGAGGAATATGAAGAATATATAAGACCTGTGTTGGATACATTGATAAAAGAGACATTTTATGACAAGTTCAACAAGTGTGAATTTTGGATGAAGAAAGTCAAGTTCTTGGGACATGTGATCACAAGTGAGAAAATTTCTGTGGACCCTTCAAAAACAAAGGCAATTGTGGAATGGCCCAGTCCCTCTAGTGTCACAGAAATCTGTAGTTTTATTGGATTAGCTGGGTACTACCGATGTTTTGTGATAAATTTATCATGATTGTCAATCCCACTAACTAAGTTAACAAGGAAAGGGGTAAGGTATTTCTGGATAGAAGAATGTGAGGGAAGCTCCAAGAATCTAAAGAGAAGGTTGATCACTGCACCAATACTCATATTACTGAAATGTGGTAAAGGTTTTATGATATACAGTGATGCTTCAAAGAAAGTCTTGGGTTGCATACTCATGAAAAATGATAATGTGATAGCCTACACCTCACGAAAGTTAAAGATACATGAGAAGAACTACCCGATGCATGATCCAAATCTAGCCGCCGTGATTTTTTCCTTAAAAATATGGAGGCACTGCCTTTATGGAGAGAAGTGTGACATATACACCGACCAAAAGAGCCTAAAGTATATATTCATACAAAAGGTGCTCAACATGCATCAAATAGATGTTTAGAGCTAATAAATGATTAAGATTTCTCTATTCACTATCATCTTGGAAAGGTGAACAAGGTAGCTGATGCTCTATGCAGAAAAGAACCCACTACTCTATCCATGCTATGGATTGAGAAAGACCTTATCTTCTAGGATATGAAATGGATGGATTTAGAAATCATAAATGTAGGGGTTACGTCATACCTTGCCCAAATTATTGTGCAACTATCCATCCAAGAGAAGATTAAGGAAGCACAAAGGGATGATGTGGAGATACAAAAGATAGTGAATGCAGTAAAGAAAGTAAAGCTGAAAGGGTTCCATATCGATGATGATGGTGTGATTCGGTTTGGAATGCGGATTTGTGTGCCTTCATCACCTAGGATAAAGTAGGAGCTATTGGACAATGCACATAGCTCAACATTATCGATCCATCCTGGGAGTACCAAGATGTACCTTCATCTTTGAGAACACTTATGGTGGGATAAAATGAATAAGGATATTACGGAATATATATCAAGGTGTTTGTTATGTTAGAAAGTTAAATCAGAGGAACATAAGTCCAAAGGGATGATGCAGTCATTTCCTATACTCATGTGGAAATGGAAGAATGTCACTATGGACTTTGTCACAGGTCTCCCAAAGACGTCGAAGGGAAATAATGTGATATGGGTTGTGGTTGATGGACTCACCAAAATTGACCATTTTATCGCTATTGGGGAAGACCTATCACTTGAAAAACATGCAATGATATATGTGAATGAAGTGGTGAGACTGCATGGCGATCCACTCTTGATTGTCTCTGATCATGATCTAAGGTTCACATCTAAATTCTGGAGGAGTTTTCAACATTCTTTGAGTACTGAATTAAATTTCAGCACAACCTATCACTCCCAAACTGATGGCCAATCTAAAAATACTATTCAGACACTTAAGAATATATGCTAAGAGCATAATATCTAGAATTCAAAGGTGTATGGGATTTGTATCTCCCATTGGTTGAGTTCTCATACAATAATAACTTCCACTCGAGTATTCAGATGGCTCCATATGAAGCTCTTTATAAAAAGTGACGTAGAACTCCAACCTATTGGGATGAAGTTGGACAAAGAAAGTTACTTGGACCCAATCTCGTGAAAGAGATGATAGAGAAGGTTATTGTCATCCAAAAACATATCAAAGCTGTTCAGATTCGGAAAATGAGATACACTGACAATAGTTGAAGGTAATTGGAGTTTGATTTTAGAGACAAAGCCTTCCTTAAAATGTTACCATGGAAGAGAGTCATGAGGCTTAGAAATAAAGGGTAGCTAATCCCAAGGTACATTGGCCCTTTTGAGATCTTTGACCACATAGGATTCATGGCCTATCAGCTTTCACTTCCACCGAATATGTCTCAAGTTCATGATGTTTTTCATATATCACTCCTGAGGAAATACATACCTGATCCCTCACATGTACTGAAATCAGAGGTGTTGCAACTAGAAGATGATTTCTATTATGAGGAATAACCAATAAAGATTATGGACCAGATAGATAAGGTTCTACGGAACAAGAAAACCCACCTTCTCAAAGTGTTGTGGAGGAACCATAAGTTTTAATAAACTACTTGGGAACTGAAAGAGGTGATGAAGGAGAAGTTCCCTCACCTATTTTTGTAAAGTGAAATTTTGAGGGTGAAATTTCATAATGGGGGAAGTATGTAATGACCAAAAAAATTTAATAGAAATTAATATCTTATAAATATTTCATATAATCACATGAAAGCACAAAATAATGAACTATTAAGTGCTGAGTGACCTTTAAACATAAGTTTTTCACTTCTGTGTTTGTAATTTTGAAGACCCGACATACACAGTTGTAATCAGTAAGTTATTTGGAGTCTAATAAAGAAAAAATAATTTTTGGGGAATAGTAACCTACCCTTATGAATAGTAACATACCCTTATGAATAGTGATATACCATTATGAATAGTAACCTTACCTCTGATAATATATAAATAATATTCAAGTTTAAAGTATGATATACCTATATTTTAGAATAAGTAAATAAATGATTTAAAACTGGTTTTTTATAATAAGTTATGATTTTAATTAAATTTTAAAATAATAATATTTAAAATTTATTTTTGAAAAATGGAATTCATTTTTTGATTATACATGTCAAAAAATGGTTGGGGTGATTTTTTGGGATTTTTCTAAAATACTGGAATTTTTGGTGAATAGTAAAATACATTAATTTACCGTATAAATACATTATAATTTAAACCCGCTATTATGGACATCATAAGTGATGTAAGCACCCAAATCTAAAACTCACATTCCCCTTTACTATTCTTGGTCATATAAGGCTCACTATTCCATGTCCTGTGGTGAAATAATAAATTAATGAATTTTATATTGAGGAATCCCCTCTCCCCTCCACTATAAATACCACCCTTCACACCCTCATTTCCTCACACCTCTCAAGATTCAAGCCTTGTCAAAACTGTAACACCCCGAGATTTTATGAAAAATATTCTTTTTAATTTCATTAATGTCTTGTGTTGTACGCTACACCAAAAGGAGCTTGCACAACACGCATCCTTGACTTGCCTTTCATTACACGCAATCACGAACTTCCTTGATAGCGTGTGTAGTACGCAATACCGAGTTTCACTAAACAACGTTATGCTATTAAAATATTATTAAAACAAGCCATTATGAATAGTAATAACCACTTTTTGAAATTTTGTAAATTTTATTTTTCAAAATGGATTTCATTTTTGGATTCGGAATATCGAAATTAGCTTAGGGTGAAATTTTGGTACTTTTCGGATAACTTTCATATTCTGATGAATAGTGAAAATTACTAAATTTTAATTAAAAACAACTTTTTTAATAGAAATAATTAATAGTGATAAATTATTAATTTGAGTGGTTTTAAAGTATATTTATAATATATTTTTAAAATTTAATACAATGTTGGTCATTGGATGTAATTTCACATTTAAACTAGTTATAAACTAGTGTCAATCTTTTGATAGTTATTATCTCTTAAAAACACGCTATTTGTTTTGACGACGAGAATTAATTTTTAAATTAGTTAATGAAACTGATATGTTTTGAATTTGGTAAAATAGACATCATTTTTGAGTTCATAATATCAAATATAGCTTAGGCCTAATTTTTGGTATTTTTCTGAAAACTTTCAATTTTTGATGAATAGTGAAACCACTAAGTGGTAGTTAAAAAAACTGAATTGTTCATAAAACTTAATTTTACCGCTTCTATGAGTAGAATTTCGAAAATCCGAGAGACACAGTTAATATCAAGGACTAAAATGTGGTTCAATGAGATGAAAATAATTTTTGGTGAATAGTAACTTTTTACCTTTTTTTACCACGGTTAAAAGTAAATAGGGTAATTAAGGGTAAATATGATATTATTATTACCATAACACATGTCCTAATTCTATTGGATAAGTGTAATTCGACCATAAACAAACTTAGGAATAAAATATGACCATTTATGCCCACTTGGATTAGATTAGGACATTTATTATTAATTTATTTAAAGAAGGGTTAAAAGAGTTAAAATCAAAGTTTATTTACTAAACCATTTTTAATATGGGGTTATACATAAGATAAATTCTACTATAAATATTAATTAGAAAGATAAAAAGAATTCCTACATAATGGTATTTTATTTTTAATTTTTAAACATTAAATAATTTATTTTATTTATGACACAATGATGATGCAGTAATTATCTTATTAATGAAATATTGACATAATTGATGTTATAAACACCAAAATAAATGTAATTTGAGACTTTTTATGAATTCCACTAATTTTCTAGGTTACTATGATATATTAGTGTTGATTTAACAACTTGGTTCGAACATATAATTCTGTTATGACTTTCACAAAAATCATATATCAAATAGTGTCAAAATTGACACAAAATAGTTTTTAAATCAAATATTTTATTATTAATTGTTATTTTATTCCTAAAAATCTAAAATTCGGCCATATTACTTAGATAAGGATATATATATTAATAATAAATAATTTGGGGTTCGTTTGGCATGTTATAGTAAGTGTATTAACCATATAGTGTATGAAAACAAAAAGACACGGTAAAAGTTAAATTATTGAACTTAGAGTTAAATCTAATTGATAAGGTTAAAATAATAACCTCAACTTGTCTAAATCCTATTGGTTGATAGGATTTCGACCCATCCCCACTTTATCTTTTAAATAAGACCCTTTGGAACCATTATAAACCGATTTTGACTTTAATATAAAATAATATTTTGAGATATTCCTAAGGTGCCCCTCTCCTCCCTTATAAAAGGACACCTCCTCCCCCTCCTCCTCACACCAATTTGAGCACTCAATCTCGTACAACCCCTACCAAAATTACTTCTCCACTTCCCTAGAATAATCCTAGAGGTCCTGGTATTCTTCAAAGACCAATCTTAGTTCCCTAAGTGGAGGATTCAAAGAGGCGTTTCAAAGAAGAGGTAATATCCATTACCGATCTTCTCAATTTCTTTCTTCTTCAACTTCTTCTTCTTTAGTTGTTTCATGATAAAGTAATAACATTAGTATTACTTACATACTGATATGTTATTATAAATATGAAACAACCCTAATTCACCTTCTATCCATCCTACGGAAAAAGGAAATCACCGCGCGTGCGTACGTACGGAATACCGTCTCCACGCCGTGGTGTAATCTATTTTCCGTCACCACCTTAATTGGATGGGTATAATGGTGTAATGAGTAACTATATATGATTATTATAAAGTGATATTGATGCTTAAATAGTATACATACACTTCAACACAATTCCACGACCATGGGAACGATATCATCGCTTGTGCGTACGAACGGACTACCGTCTCCACGAAGCGATGATATTCATTCTCAATGATTAACCATTCATGAATGATTATAAAGTATATATAATAAGTACTAATGAAATATATGACATAATAATGATACTGGATTTATGTATATTTATATGTATGTCATCTACTTAATTCCATTCAATTCAATAAGGAAACGAAAACATCGTTCATGCGTACGTACGGACTACCGTCTCCATGAACGGTGTATTTCATTCCATTTATCGATATATTATATATATATATATATTCTGAATATATATATTATATATTAATCATGTTTTACATTCTTTATATAAGTAATCATGATCCAAGTAATCATATTAATAATTACAAGTTAAAAACACGAACGAAAAATGAGACGATTTTACCCAAAACGCTACTTTAACATGAATTTACAAAAGAACGGGTAATATAAAGTCATAAGTGGAGCATATATGATTTAATAACAATGAATATGATTCTGTAATAATTCAATAACCTGATTTAAATCATTATATAGGAGGTTCGGACACTTACGAAGCAAATCGGACCTAAGGTAAGGGAAATATCACAATCTCATTTTTATCCGAGATTGTTTATACTTTGGTATTTACTGGGGTGTATTTTATCATCCACATCCATGTTTCCTCAATATGTAATATTATTTCCATCCACCTAAAATTGTTTAAATCCTATTTTACCCTTCGGTGAGTTTTTAGTTAAAGATATGAAAGGAATCTTTTATCGTTTTTCGTACGAGGTACTTTTTTACTTTTTCGACAAAAGTACGAATAATGTTTTTTTAACTTATACGACATGAATGGATTTTTAAAACATTATTTCCATGAAGAATCCTTTACAAGTTTTCAAGGTTATTTTTAATCAACTTCTTTTAGTTTAAAGTTGTATGACATGTTAAGAAAGGAAAAAAAAATTGAAGAAGAAAGGATATTTTCCTCAAGAATGGAGTTCAAGTATTTTATCAAAATTATTTTCCATCTAAGATAATAAAGGGTTATGTTTTTATCCCTATTATTACATTTATTTGATTATGTTGTGATGGAATTATTTTTATGAATTCCTTTATCTTATATGAATTGTTTTATGATGTCATGATGTTTAAGATTCCCATTTGTATTACATGGGTTATGCAATGATATGTGATTTATGATTTTGTGGCACACATAAGAATGGTATCATTATGAGATGGGTGGGACCTATATCTCCCTCCAATGCATTGGGTAAAGATTTTATATCTCATGAGATAGACATGGCTAAAATGGTAGGTTATACCAGTTCAGTGAAACAGGACTGAAACGAGGGTTACTCGATTCAGAAATGGACTTTGTCCACTAAGATAGTCTTGGCAATGAGTCTTGAATAATAAGATACGATTCTCTATGATTATGTGTGTATGCCACAAAGTTTAATGTTTTAAGTTATGATTATTGTGATTACATTTCACTGCCATGATTTACCCCATGTTATGAAATTATGATCTCTTTTGCAGGTTAAGATTTCCAAAAGTTATGTGCTTATGTATATGATGTGATTGATGTTTCTTTTGTTTACCCTTACTGAGCATTTGAGCTCACCCTTTTATGTTTGCTTTTCCCCCGGATATAAAGAAAGGTTTTAGGTAAAAAAAAAGGAAGGTCTTTATGGGAGATGTTGAAGATCTTTCACCAAGATTAGAATATTATATTCCGAGTTTCCAAAGACACTAAACTATTACGATCCTTGTGTGTGTGTTTTTGTTATGTACTAAGTATTCCGCAAAAGTAATGTAATATTCATGTATGTCAGGCTTTGGGTCTCTACAGTTGGTATCAAAGGAAAGGTTTAGTCAACCTTTGGAAACTAGGATGCGAGAACTTTAGTGAGATCCCTAGAGATATTTCTAAGATGTGTCTAGGGATGTCTCTAAGGTTAAGTATACGTATAGGTTATAGTACTATAATTACTCTAACGATCATAGAATTAAACCTAATATGTTAGATATTGAAGGTACTCCCCCTTTATTATGTTGTTTTCCCTAGCATTATTTTTCCCTCTCACACTATTCTTTTTGGGTTTTAGACGATGGCTGGAACCCGAAGGAATCGTGTTGATCAATGCAATGGACAATGCAATGATTGCCCTCCTGAACAAAAAAATGTTATGGGAGATGGAGTGAAAAATCTTATTGCTATACTTACACAAGCTATGAATCATTCTGGACTTCCAAATGAACAGATAAGGGAACAATATTCTATTGAGTCCTTCATGAGGCAACGTCCACCTTCTTTCAATGTGTCTTCCGATCCACTTGTTGCTGAACAATGGATCAGTACCACTGAAAAGATATTTTCAGTTCTTCAATGTTCTGAACATGATAAAGTCATCTTAGCAGTATATCGTTTGGAAGGTGAAGCTGATCAATGGTGGAATCTTATCAAGAATACGAGGCCAAGAGATGAAATTGAGTCCATGGAATGGGACGAGTTCAAGAACTTGTTTTTCAGTAAGTACTTCCCTCGTATTCTTCGAACAAAGATGGAAAAGGAGTTTCTTGAGCTGAAGCAGAAGGATGATGAATCTGTTGGTATATACGAAGCGAATTTTACAGGACTTTCAAGGTATGGATCTGGCATTATCATCCAACCTGAAAGTAAAGTTGATCGATTTTTCAGTGGCTTAAAACCAAGTATTAGAAGGGAATTAGCTATAAGAGACTTCAGTAGCTATGAAGAAATTGTGCGTTGTGCTATCAAGGTAGAAATGGAAGTTGGTGTTACATATCCATCTCATGGTTTTGACAAGAAACGAAAGATGGAGTTCAAGGAGAAATCTCAGAATAATGGTGAAAGGAAGATGAATGTTTCCTTATGCACAAAGTGTGGAAAGAAGCATGGTGGAGATTGTCTTAAAGGGACTAGAAAATTTTTTAAGTGTGGAAAAGAAGGTCATCGAGCAGCTGAGTGTCGAAGTAATGGAAAAAGGGTTTCTAATGATGTGAATAAAGCAAACACTACATAGAACGCACCACCAACACTTCAATGATTCAAGTGCAAGGAAATGGTGCATTATGCTAATAAATGCCCTAATCCAAGGGTTAGTGATGATCGACATGAGCAACCGCTTAAGGCAAAGGATAAAGGGAAGTCACATGCGATCACTATTGGCGATGTTGAATATGACAACGATGTGGTGGAATGATTTAGTGTTTATGTAATGGGAATCCAAAATAATGTTGTATTATGGAGTATTGGAATATTTATGTATTGGTCTAATATGGTATTCAAAGTGATTGAGATATTTTTGGAAATAAGACGATATGCGCCTAATGAAGGGAAAATGGGAAAATGAAATGTTTAACAGTATTCATGAGCTCATGATTGATATAAGGACTAAGTGATATCATGGTTTGATTATAAAGAATTTTGAGGAGTTTGGTATGTGGAAAGTGTTAACGTTTATCTTCATTCATGTTTTCACTAAGGTTCAATGGGTATTCATTCTTCAATAGAATACGTGATTAAGGTATTCACATGTTTGTAATTTGACCAACAAGATATATCTTATGATATATGGGGGATAAATGATGGCATTCACGTGATTGTTCTGTGACATTTCAAGTAATCATTTTCTTTATACTATGAGCTTGGACCGAAGTATTTTACATAAGCCTAAAGATTAGAATGGATTATGTTGTACATAAGTTAGGATAAAACGTTTTTCGATATTATTGATGGGATGTTATAATAATATAGCTTTAGAAAAAGGACAACCTGCAGGACGGGCGACAGCCCATCGCGTCGGATAAGGCTGTGGGAATCGAACCCACAACCGAAATGCGACTGGCCTTTATCGCCTACCACTGGCCTACAGGAAGTCCCTGTTTAGTAGAAACGAGTTTTATGTTATTAAGCGGTATGATATATGAAGTATAAGTTCATTTTTGGAACCATATACGATTAATCTAACCATAATATGAACTTATAACTTTTCAAACCTTTTGTTTGAGAAAGATGGAATGAACCATCATTCTATTACATGATCTGCTAACACATCACGAATGAAAAATTCAACTTCATTTCTTTAAGAGATGAAGTGGAAATTGTCCAAAGAACGACCAACGGTGAGACTATACCGAAATCACGAAAGTATTTCTTCTAATTCCAATTTCATCAACATTAGGGAAACGATCTTGAAAACCAAAAATGATGTCCTAGTGCTCTTATATCTGATTAATCAGATGGTACCTTAGATCTTCACAAATTTATGGATTTGTGATTGTTGGCTTTTCCATAGCCATGTTCTCTACCACTCTCCATCAGAACATGATGGTTAGATTTTTTTTTCCATATCCATATTTTCACCTATGTGGAAACCCACTGATTAGTTTATTTGGGTAATCGTTACATTTCATACTTTAGTTTTTAAAGCCATGTTTTGGTATTCCTTTTTACGATATGGGTTTCTATCAATGAAAATTTCGAATAGTAAACCATTTATAACCCCGACGAATTTCGAGGGAGAAATTCATTTTAAGGGGGGTAGAATGTAACACCCCGAGATTTATGAAAAATATTCTTTTTAATTTCATTAATGTCTTGTGTTGTACGCTACACCAAAAGGAGCTTGCACAACACGCATCCTTGAATTGCCTTTCATTACACGCAATCGCGAACTTCCTTGATAGCGTGTGTAGTACGCAATACCGAGTTTCACTAAACAACGATATGCTATTAAAATATTATTAAAACTAGCCATTATGAATAGTAATAACCAATTTTTGAAATTTTGTAAATTTTATTTTTCAAAATGGATTTCATTTTTGGATTCGGAATATCAAAATTAGCATAGGGTGAAATTTTGGTACTTTTCGGATAAGTTTCATATTCTGATGAATAGTGAAAATTACTAATTTTTAATTAAAAACAAATTTTTTAATAGAAATAATTAATAGTGATAAATTATTAATTTGAGTGGTTTTAAAGTATATTTAGAATATATTTTTACAATTTAATACAATGTTGGTCATTGGATGTAATTTCACAATTAAACCAGTTATAAACTAGTGTCAATCTTTTGATAGTTATTGTCTCTTAAAAACACGCTATTTGTTTTGACGACGAGAATAAATTTTTAAATTAGTTAATGCAACTAATATGTTTTGAATTTGGTAAAATAGACATCATTTTTGAGTTCATAATATCAAATATAGCTTAGGCCTAATTTTTTGTATTTTTCTGAAAACTTTCAATTTTTGATGAATAGTGAAACCACTAAGTGGTAGTTAAAAAAACTGAATTGTTCATAAAACATAATTTTACCGCTTCTGTGAGTGGAATTTCAAAAATCCGAGACACACGATTAATATCAAGGACTAAAATGTGGTTCAATGAGATGAAAATAATTTTTGGTGAATAGTAACTTTTTACTTTTTTTACCACAGTTAAAAGTAAATAGGGTAATTAAGGGTAAAGATGATATTATTATTACCCTAACACATGTCCTAATTCTATTGGATAAGTGTAATTCGACCAAAAACAAACTTAGGAATAAAATATAACCATTTAGGCCCACTTGGATTAGATTAGGACATTTATTATTAATTTATTTAAAGAAGGGTTAAAAGAGTTAAAATCAAAGTTTATTTACTAAAACATTTTTAATATGGGGTTATAAATAAGATAAATTAGACTATAAACATTCATTAGAAAGATAAAAAGATTTCCTACAGAATGTTATTTTATTTGTAATTTTTAGACATTAAATAATTTAATTTATTTATGACACAATGATGATGCAATAATTAACTTATTAATGAAATATTGACATAATTAATGTTATAAACACCGAAATAAATGTAATTTGAGACTTTTTATGAATTCCACTAATTTTCAAGGTTACTATGATATATTAGTGTTGATTTAATCAACTTGTTTCGAACATATAATTCTGTTATTACTTTCACAAAAATCATATATCAAATAGTGTCAAAATTGACACAAAATAGTTTTTAAATCAAATATTATATTATTAACTGTTATTTTATTCCTAAAAATCTAAGGTTCGGCAAAATGACTTATATAAGGATATATATATTAATAATAAATAATTTGTGGTTCATTTGGCATGTTATAGTAAGTGTATTAACCATATAGTGTAAGAAAACAAAAAGACATGGTAAAAGTTAAATTATTTATCTTAGAGTTAAATATAATTGATAAGGTTAAAATAATAACCTCAACTTGTCTAAATCCTATTTTTTGATAGGATTTCGACCCATACCCACTTTAGCTTCAAAATAAGTCCCTTTGGAACCATTATAAACCGATTTTGACTTTAATATAAAATAATATTTTGAGATATTCCTAAGGTGCCCCTCTCCTCCCTTATAAAAGGACACCTACTCCCCCTCCTCCTCACACCAATTTGAGCACTCAAGCTCGGCCAACCCCTACAAAAATCCCTTATCCACTTCCCTAGAATAATCCTAGAGGTCCTGGTCTTCTTCAAAGACCAATCTTAGTTCCCTAAGTGGAGGATTCAAAGAGGCGTTTCAAAGAAGAGGTAATATCCATTACCGATCTTTTCAATTTCTTTCTTCTTCAACTTCTTCTTCTTTAGTTGTTTCATAATAAAGTAATAACATCAGTATTACTTACATACTTATATGTTATTATAAATATGAAACAACCCAAATTCACCTTCTATCCATCCTACGGAAAAAGGAAATCACCGCGCGTGCGTACGTACGGAATACCGTCTCCACACCGTGGTGTAATCTATTTTCCGTCACCACCTTAATTGGATGGGTATAATGGTGTAATGAGTAACTATATATGATTATTATAAATTGATATTGATACTGAAATAGTATACATACACTTCAACACAATTCCACGACCATGGGAACGATATCATCGCTTGTGCGTACGTACGGACTACCGTCTCCACGACGCGATGATATTCATTCTCAATGATTAACCATTCATGAATGATTATAAAGTATATATAATAAGTACTAATGAAATATATGACATAATAATGATACTTTATTTATGTATATTTATATGTATGTCATCTACTTAATTCCATTCAATTCAATAAGTAAACGAAAACAGCGTTCATGCGTACGTACGGACTACCGTCTCCATGAACGGTGTATTTCATTCCATTTATCGATATATATTATATATATATATATTATGAATATATATATTATATATAAATCATGTTTTACATTCTGTATATAAGTAATCATGATCCAAGTAATCATATTAATAATTACAAGTTAAAAACACGAACGACAAATGAGACGATTTTACCCAAAACGCTACTTTAACATGAATTTACAAAAGAACGGGTAATATAAAGTCATAAGTGGACCATATATGATTTAATAAAAATGAATATGATTCTGGAATAAGTCAATAACATGATTTAAATCATTATACAGGAGGTTCAGACACTTATGAAGCAAATCGGACCTAAGGTAAGGGAAATATCACAATCTCATTTTTATCCGAGATTGTTTATACTTTGGTATCTACTGGGGTGTATTTTATCATCCACATCCATGTTTCCTCAATATGTAATATTATTTCCATCCACCTAAAATTGTTTAAATCCTATTTTATCCTTTGGTGAGTTTTTTGTAAAAGATATGAAAGGAATCTTTTATCGTTTTTTGTACGAGGTACTTTTTTACTTTTTCAACAAAAGTACGAATAATGTTTTTTTAACTTATACGACATGAATGGATTTTTAAAACATTATTTCCAAGAAGCATCCTTTACAAGTTTTCAAAGTTATTTTTAATCAACTTATTTTAGTTTAAAGTTGTATGACATGTTAAGAAAGGAAAAATGTTTTTGAAGAAGAAAGGATATTTTCCTCAAGAATGGAGTTCAAGTGTTTTATCAAAATTATTTTCCATCTAAGACAATAAAGGGTTATGTTTTTATCCCTATTATTACATTGATTTGATTATGTTGTGATGAAATTATTTTTATGAATTCCTTTATCTTATATGAATTGTTTTATGATGTCATGATGTTTAAGATTCCCATTTGTATTACATGGGTTATGCAATGATATATGATTTATGATTTTGTGGCACACATAAGAATGGTATCATTATGAGATGGCTGGGACCTATATCTCCCTCTAATGCATTGGGTAAAGATTTTATATCTCATGAGATAGACATGGCTGAAATGGTAGGTTATACCGGTTCAGTGAAACAGGACTGAAACGAGGGTTACTCGATTCAGAAATGGACTTTGTCCACTAAGATAGTCTTGACAATGAGTCTTGACTAATAAGATACGATTCTCTATGATTATGTGTGTATTCCAAAAAGTTTAATGTTTTAAGTTATGATTATTGTGATTACATTTCACTGCCATGATTTACCCCATGTTATGAAATTATGATCTCTTTTTCAGGTTAAGATTTCCAAAAGTTATGTGCTTATGTATATGATGTGATTGATGTTTCTTTTGTTTACCCTTACTGAGCATTTGAGCTCACCCTTTTATGTTTTCTTTTCCCCATGATATAAAGAAAGGTTTTAGGTAAAAAAAGGAAGGTCTTTATGGGAGATGTTGAAGATCTTTCACTAGGATTAGAAGATTATATTCCGAGTTTCCAAAGACACTAAACTATTATGATCCTTGTGTGTGTGTTTTTGTTATGTACTAAGTATTCCGCAAAAGTAATGTAATGTTCATGTACGTCAGGCTTCAGGTCTCTACAAAAACTCTGCCGAAGAATCTTCCCTAGCCCCTCACCCACGTCCAAGAGCTTCTGGTCTCATCAAAAGACCAAGCCTAGGTCCCTTAAATAGGATCTCAAGAGGAGGATTCAAGAGGTAATTTCTCTCTCCCTCTCTTTTCATTTAATTTCCTTTCAATTTCATGTTCTTTTGTTATTCTCTCCCCACATATATTCTTCCAAATGGTATGGTACCTCCAGTATCATAAATATAATGGAATTTTATGATACTAATGGGATATTATACCATGAAACCCCCTTCTCCTCTTCCTTTTATTTTATAAAAGAATTTTTTTTTCGTGAGGTGTTAATCTATCATCTTCAAGAACGACATGTTTTCTTTTTCCATTTCTACCTTCAGATCTGATCATGAGACCATTTTTATTGTTGAAATAGAATATGTCATATTTATCATTTCCTATTTAATGTTATGTAACTCATTTTTTTACATATTACTAAATGATTAAACAAAAAAATTTTGTTGTTGTCGAAAAACAACCCAAATTAACCCAAACAATCATCATTTAATTTTTATCTAAAGATTCATCCACATAGTATATAACATAATTCATTATAAGATAATTTTAACTTATTTATTATCATTAATAACATGAAAGATAAGTTCTGGATGTTTATCCAAGTTCTACTTGAACTTCCATTTATGAATACATGTGAACTGCTCAAGAAAAACCATAAAAACAAACATTCTCGAATATTGTTTTAAAATCTATAACTCATCCAAAGAACCATAAAATAACTTAATTAAACCATAATGAACCATACTAATGTACATAGAGTTATTTAATTTTTAATTAATGAATCTAATGTGGTTATACAGGACATTAAATCAAAGAAAACATTCATATAGAAGGTAAGGGGAAAATCTCGAACCCAACTTTCTTTCTTCGAGTTCTCCCTCTTTCACTACATTTTTGGTATGTTCACTCCTTAAAATAGTTTTTTCATCATTATCTTACCTATTCAGGGATATAAATGTTTTATACTGAATTTTATGTCAAAAAAATTTTTTCCAAAAGAACTCTTGTTTTAAGAACACACCTTTTACTTCTCACTCAAGATTGATGGCTATTGTATCAAGTATGTTATTCCCACTTAATTTTTGGAACCCAATGTTTATGAATGTATTATTATGAGATGAAACACATTCCTTTACATGGGTTATTTATGTTCATTATATATATATGTTTTTTGTTTCATTCATGATAAATGATAATGTTATGATGTGATGGGTGCGCCTGGAATTATATAGTGCAATATGAATGTTACAATGTGACGGGTGTGCCCAGAATTATACAGTGCTCCAATGCATTGGGTAAAGTGATTAATCTCATGAGTTAATGTTAAATGATGTGTGAAAAAGATTATATCATTTTTCATAAGTATGTGTGGTAGTTAACCACTAAGACATGATGTTTCATTTGTATGCATTGCCACATTTCAAGTATTTTATTAATGATTCCTCTCATGTTAATGATTTTTGCATATGTTATGATAATGATCACCCCATGCTATATTGTTATTATCTATCCTCTTACTAGTATTCTATATCACCCCTTTTATGTATATCCTTAGGTGACTAAATGTACTAAGGAGAGGTGATTAGCCACTAAATGAGGCTAATATTCATTGTTAATATATATAATATTCATGTTATTTATTATTCCTAAACACCATTTTAGTGGATTTTACACTTTGAACATCATTTCACATTATGATTTTAATACCTTCTTAAAATGTACTATTATGTGGTACATTTTTGACCATCATTTGAAGTACTCAATGATTCATCTGATTTTAAGGAATCTAATTATACATATTTTAATTTTATATTTTTGGAAATTGATCTAATCTTCAATATGATCATGTTTAATTTAGGTATCAATGGAGAATTCATGGAAGAATATGGGGATATTTTGTGATGAAAGGAAACAATTCTGGAGAAGTCATATTGGACACCATCCCACTGATGATAATTTGGGGCCCAACATAAAGGTCCAATGAATCAAAAATTTAGTGGGATGATATAATACATGTATAGTAACAAATCACTCTTCAGGATACAATGCTAATTCAGTGTCCATGGTGTCCATTTAGGCGGCCCAAGTTAGAGATAAAATTCTGGACCGGATTCTATGGCCCAGAAAAGCAGTCCACTAATCTAATCATATCTCCGAATCCACAACTCTAAATGGGCCCAAATTTTAAAGACGGGTAGGTGACATCTGGATCTCCATTTTATTCTTCTATGTTCCACTCTGATTCTTCCATCTAGAAGTACTTACAAGCGCCTCTATTTGGGGTGTAAAAATATCCTCTCCCTTACTTTCCACCACCCTAGGCCTATCATACTCAAGTGGGATCTTTTGTACTGTTGGAGGCTCGACCCAAGGCTCTCAAAATGCATATTTAAGGAAGTGGTGGTGAAGGAGTTTTAGGATCTTGGATTCTCTGTTCAATTGAAATGTTATGCTGCGATTTTGTTGTCTCAAATTTGTCTTTCACTTGTAAGTTGTTCAATTCACTTTAGTTTCTTAATAAAAGTTCTTTTTCTCCTCTTATTCTATTGTTCTACATCTCACTTTGATACCTTTGCCTGATGGTGTGACTTTACTCACACCAAATCTTGTTAAATTATTCACACAACGGTGGAGTGATCATTTTATTTTTGTTGTTTTCTTTACTTCTCCATGTCCTCCCTCATGAGTCTACTTTCCGCTTCCATTGAAACCATAGAATCAATGGAGGGATAACCCACTTATGGGTTGATCTAAGGGAGTAGAAAGGGGCTGTCTTGGATGTTATTTATCACCCAATTAATGTATAATCACTTCTTTAATTGATATTTTTATTTGATGATTTTTAAACTCCATCGTCCTTGTTGAAATTAAGGCCACACACATCAAGTGCTAATACGAACCTTTAATTTTTAGTGCTCAAAACTTTGATCCTTTAAGTGTATAAGTGATTAGTATTAAAGGGTGTAGGAATTAAACCAGTAAGTGATGATGTTGTTTTATCTCCTTAAATTAAACCATCTCAAATATAAGAAATTTAAATCATTGAAAAGGAAATATGTCCAATCCACCCCGAGCGATAACCTAGGATCAACTCATTATTTTAAATTGAATTTACTTAAATCTGTTAGTGATCCTTTAAACCCATCTAAAATAAACACAAGTTGGCCACTTCATATCCAAAAACAGTCCTTATAATGTGTGTGTCTATAGGTTACTTCTTAGGTCTTTGTGGATTCGACAACCCAAGAAAGACAACAAGGACTATTCTACCTTCATATCTTGGGTAAATTTGAGAGTGAATCCAATTTTGACACCGTTTCTGGGGACCTAAGTAAGTTATCTTAGACATTATCATCCTTTTTTTCATCCCTCTTCTTTGTTCTCACCCCCTCACTCCTATGGAAGTCAATTTTGAACAATTCCAAACATGGGAAACCTATCTCTACTTTGATCACCCAACCCCATGTATGATGTACAATGACCATTCTAATTCCTACTTGTGGTATCATCAACAAACTAATGAACCAAAATGTTTTTACTCCTATGATCCACAAAACATCCAAACATATAATGAGTTTAAATAACCACAAATACAATATGAACACCCTCCTATGAAATTCTAACAAATTAATTATCCACCTGGAATTGAACATCTTTCTCAACCCCTTACCCATCATGATCCAAAACCATTACTTAAAAAATTGTGTCAATAAATAGAGATAATGAATTTTGATGTTTCATCATTGAGATTAGAACTACAAAGCATTAATACTTGTGAGGAACCCATCCCTACAAAAACTATCCCTTCCATAACCTTATGTGAAGTGTCTAGTTTCCCACAAACCTCTCATGAATTTACTGAAGGGAAAACATTTGGATTTGGGGAAGATGAAGAGGACCAAGGAATTATTGATGGGTGTTTTAATCAGGAGTAAATTGAATTTTTGGATTCAAAATAGGAGAATTTGACATCATGGATTGAGTCTCCTAAGTATAACTCCATTGATGAATTTTCAAAAACACCAACCATTGAATCATTGAGAGAAATCGAAAACATTGAGTCCAAGTCCATTCCTAAAACTGATATGTCCAATTTGGTGGATGAATATTCTTTTCCAAAGGAACCAATTAAGTTGAGAAATTTTGAAAATAAAATTTAGTTTAATTCAAAGTGCCAACCGATGTCTGAATTTCCTATCCAAACTGAGCTCAAAACTAGTTTTCTTCCTTCCTCACTCAAGTATCCCTTCATAGTTTATAACCATGACCTTTATGACGGAATTAATTCTTCTCTTGAAACTAATAATTTAGGAATTATAATTTAAGTCTTAGGAAATACTAGAGAAGCAACTAGATCCACTATTTCAGAAATTCATTGGATTTACCCACTCATTTTAGAACATAGGATTGTGAATGAAACAAATTATAAACATAGAATCAATCCCAACCTAGTATAATTGGTGAAACATGTGTTCCTTAAAATATTGAATGTTGGTATTGGGTAAGTTGGGGGGTTCAAGTCGAGCTAACGACCTTAAACAAAGCGCTGCATGGGAGGAAACTCGTGGTTTTAATCTTTGCAAATCAGCTTTTTTTAAATAGGATTAATGAATCATTTTGATAAATAAAAAAATAAACTATTGAACTATTCTTATATTATGAGTATGGATGGGTATGAAAGGGGATCACCATATTCATCCATGTCACGTGGTGTGATCCTTGAGTAATACCATACCCAAAAATTTAAAAAGAAGATAATGTATCATCAGTTTATTTTATTTTATATATATACTTATATTGTACTTATATATACATATATACTATTTTTTTTGTTTGTTTTCTTTTTTCCACTAAGGGAACTCTTCAAGAGATATGGATATCAAAGGACTAAATTGGAGTAGCAAGAACTTCAAACTTCGACCACTAGGTGACTTCATTCCATGATCCTAATATTTCAATTTCCTTTTTGAACTTTCATTCTCTGCCTCTACCTCCTTCTAAATTTTCTTTTCTTTATACATTAGGGACAATGTTATTTTAATTTGTGGGAAGATAAAATAAAAAAATTCTTTCGTGTCAATTTTTTTTTAAAATGAATGGTTTGAAAAAAAAATTGTGTGAGTGGAAGGAAAAATTCCTTTAACTTTGAACATGGTAATACACATTACACACTTTGAAACTGAATATAAAATAATTTAGCATGCCCCGATTCTGATTTTAATCCTTGTATAATTTCTTGAGCATAAATTTTGGAAAGTATGGCTGTCTAATGTGATATTTCATTGTTTATATTTTCATCCAAATAAAAAAAGAATCACAATGCACGTCCTTTGGATAGTGGGGTATTAGTTTGAGTTCATGGGGTCCCAAAAATAAATATCATAGGTTTGGTGATCATTTTAGTTTTAATATGAGTATTAAATAAAAAAAATTAAAAAATAATAATAATAAATTTGTGCGTAGAGCAATGAAAAGACCTAATGCATGGCTTTCGGCACTTGGGGATCGTGACTCCATGGTTGTCTGGCCCAGAGTTAGTAATTTTATCTCTATTTTTAGTAATTTGAATTTTTTTTGACTTAGTTAACTCGAGATGATTCCTGAGTATGTGGGATTCACTTGGTGCCCTATGTTCTTTGAGCCTGGGAGTCATCGGCAAAGTCTCGCTACAGGGGTTGACTCTTTTGAGTGCAATTTCAATTACCATGACAAAATTTCAAAAAAAAAACAAAAAAAAATTATACAATAAAAAAAATTATACTCATCTTAATATTGAAATGTGATTCCACCTAGCGATTCCATAATTTCCCCCTTGAATAAAGATGAACCCCCATGCCTACTATGATGCACAACACATCCTCATACTAAATTGATATCGGATGAAATAAGGTAATGAATTTGAACAAAGGAATGGTCTTGGGATTGGGATATTATTATAAAACTATCATGTATTAAAATATTTTTATGGCTTTCATGATTGTTTGGTATAATGTTTTTGGTGATCATTGTGTATTAAATTTTTTTTGGAAAAAGGAATTCGAATTTCATATTGTTGAGATATATTTTGCTCGGGACTAGAAAAACTCAAGTTGGGGGGTGTGATTATCCACTAAATGAGGATAATATTCATTGTTAATATATATAATATTCATTTTCTTTATTATTCATAAACACCATTTTAGTGCATATTACACTTTGAACATCATTTCACATTATGATTGTAATACCTTCTTAAAATGCAATATTATGTGGTACATTTTTTAACATCATTTGAAGTACTGAATGATTCATCTTATTTTAAGGAATATAATTATACATATTCTAATTTTATATTTTTGGAAATTTATCTACACTTCAATATGATAATTTTTCATTTAGGGATCAATGGAGAATTCATGAAAGAATATGGGGATATTTTGTGATGAAAGGAAACAATTCTAGAGAAGCCGGATTGGACACCATCCCACTGATGAGAATTTTGGGCCCAACAAATAGACCCAATGAATCCAAAATTTCGTTTGATTCTCGAATACATGTAGAGGAACAAATCACTCTTCAGGATACAATACTAATTCGGCCTCCATGGTGTCTATTTAGGCGGACCAAGTTAGAGATAAAATTCTAGGCCAGATTCTGCGTCCTAGAAAAACAGTCCACTAATATAATCATATCTCTTAATACACAACTCCATATGGGCCTAAATATTACAGGGGAGTAGTAGACATCCGGTGATACATTTTATTCGTATATGGAACACTCTGATTTGGCCATCCGGAAGGACTTACAAGCGCGTCTGTTCGTTGGAAGCAAGTTGGCTGCCACCTCGGGTCAAGGGTTGAAAAGTCTACTCTCCCTTACTTTCCAACACCCTAGGCCTACCATACTCAAGTGGGATCTTGTGTAATGTTGGAGTCTCTACCCAAGGCTCCCAAAATTTCTATTTAAGGTAGTGGTGGTGAAGTAGTTTTAGGATCTTGGATGCTTTGTTCAATTGTAATGTTATGCTGCGATTTTGTTGTCTCAAATTTGTCTTTCAATTGTAAGTTGTTAAATTCACTTTAGTTTCTTAATAAAAGTTCTTCTTGTACTCTTATTATGTTGTTCTACATCTCACTTTTATACCGTTTCCTCAAGGTGTGAATTTATTCACACCAAATGTTTTGAAATTATTCACACAACGGTGGAGTGATCATTTTATTTTTGTGGTTTTCTTTACTTCTCCATGTCCTCTGTCATGAGTCTACTTTCCGCTTCCATTGAAACCATAGAATCAATGGAGGTCTAACCCATTTTTGGTTTGATCCAAGGGAGTATCATGGGGCTGGATTGGATGTTATTTATCATCCCATTAATGTATAATCACTTCTTTAATTGATATTTTTATTTGATGATTTTTAAACTCAATCGTCCTTGTTGAAATAATAGCCACACACTTCAAGCGCTAATAAGAACCTTTACCTTGAAGTGCTCAAAACATTAATCCTTCAAGTGTATAGGTGATTAGTATTAAAGGGTGTAGGAATTAAACCAGTAAGTGATTATGTTGTTTAATCTCTTTAAATGAACCCATCTCAAACATAAGAAATTGGAATCATTGAAAAGGAAATACGTCCAATCCACCATGTGTGATAATCTAGGATCAACTCATTATTTTAAATTGAATTTACTTAAATATGTTAGTGATCTTTTAAACCTATCTAAAATCAACCAAATTTGGCCACTTCATAGCCAAAAACAGTCCTTAGAATGTGCGTGTATATAGGTTACTTCTTAGGTCTCTGTGGATTCGACAACCAAAGCTAGACTACAAGGACCGTTCTACCTTCATATCTTGGGTAAATTTGAGCGTGAATCAAGAAGTTAAGTTCCAATAAGAATCTATAGAAGAAATAATTAAATAAATGTTTATGATTGATGTTTTAATTGTTATGTATAGTCCTAGTTTTCCCAAGACACTAAACCTTTGGATCCTCTATGTGTAATAATAGTATTTTGTTTATCTTTAAAATGATGTAATAGTAATATAAGAAAAGGCATAGTCACTATAATAACCTTTTATTTTTCATCACATCCAATGTCCATAAATATATTTTCAATTTACTTAATCTAATGATCAGTTACCTCTGGATTATTAGTTTCACTAAATGATGGGGGGGTCTATCGTATAAAACAATCCAGTATAAGAGAATTATGAAATTGAACAACCAGTTGTTCCATTCGATCAAGGTTAATAATCATAACCTAATTAGCTGTCTTAATATTGCCATAATTTACTCAGTTCTAATACCAGCTGTATTGGCTTGTTCAGTATGAAAATTTCTATATTGACCACTATTGTTGATATCATTATTTCTTCTAGTTTCTATTCCTAAAAAATGTAATATACTAGATTATTTTATAAAATTATTAATTTAAAAACATAATATATAAATATAATCTTATGTAACATATAATATAAATTGAAAATTTATGAATCTCTTACATGGGAATCATATACTTTGTTTCTTTATGAATATCTCAAAATTATAAAAATATTTTCAAATCCTTCATAATGGTTTATAAATAAAATATGTATTAGCTAAAGCATATCCCTATAGAGTGTCAAACCATATGTATAGTAAGGGAACACTCTCCATGAAAAGAATGATGTTTGAGATATACTCAAACCAACTCTTTTTAGGGTAATTACCCCTAGATGAATCTATGCCAAAACCATTTCAACCCATAGTATCCAAACATGGATGTATTTTTAGGAAAAACCACATAATATACACCTTAAAAAAATTTAAGTTGTTATTCCACAATTTGACATATCCTCAAATTCTATCCTTTTTTTATTTCCCCTAATCTATGTTTTCCCAAATCTAGTTCCCATGTATTCTACTAAAAATTCTCTGATATAAAATATAATAACCCTGACTCTAGTAACCTTGATTCAGTTGTTACTTTATAACATTATCATATATATAAGAGGTTTAATCCAAAAGGAATGATCATTTTTTAAGAATTGGAGATCTAGATACATATATGATACCCATTTAACATTAAAAATAAACAACATATCATAACAAAAGTTAATGTTCACCATCCTTGAACTCATTCAATGAATTCTTCTTCATAACCTAGGAAAATGAAACAATATAATTGTAAGATAATATTCTCAGTAAGGTTATGTACATTTGAATCTATCATGATTATATAAGGCATAATCAATATGGAAAGGTAAATAACTAAAAACAAATTCCATTTAATTGATAACATGAGCATGAATTGTATCTATGGATAATATCAATGCAATAATATTCAGGATAATAATAATTGAATTATCAATGAAGGAAATTAATGATATTGAAATTCATTTTCTTAGTCATCATGTTATTTATACTATTAAGACCTTATGCCAAGATGGTTGAAAACTATATGTAGGTATATACACAAAACCCATTTAATTTATCCAACTGACTTGTCTCATGAGACATGTCGATGCATCAACGGGATATCAATAACTGGGCCTCACCCCTCACTAATCTTCCAATTCATTCATCATATATTTAATGATCAACTCAATTCATAAATTATATACCTTATTAATAAATATATAACTTGAGTAAAAAATATATATTTACTTTGATTTTCCCCAGCAATCAAATAACATTTATAATAAAACACCATATGTAAAAATGGTATATAGTTTAGGAAATAATCATATCCATGATACAAATAATATGAATGTTTAAGAGAAATGTAATGTTCAATGATCATAAGAAAGTGATTTTTTTCAAGAGAAAGTTGACTATAAAATTATTAAGGGATAAGAGAATATATCACTTAATCAAAAATATAGGTTTCACAATAAGATCATTTACAATTTAAAAAATTATGAAAATGGAATTGAAATATTAAAATAATATTTAATTAAAGTGTTCTCTTTTTAATAAAATTGAAAACACTTGAAGAATATGAATTTTTTTAAAACGTTATGAAGGAAGGGAAGTATGTATATGTTAAAAAAATATCCCTTTTGAATTTTTATAAAGAAATTTGAAAGATAAATTTTTTATAAAACATTATAAAGTTGAATTTCAGAACATTAAACAAGTAAATTATAAATTTATTCTCATTAATAAATTATTTTATTAATAAAAAATACATTTTTAAAACAATTTTGAAAATATGAGAATAGAAGAAAAATATACCTGATTAAAAGATAAATAATATATGTTTTTCTATTAAACATTTATTTTATTAATTAAATTAAAAATAATAGAATTTTTTTAATAAAATAAGTAAACTCTATAAATATCTATATTCTAAGAAAATATATGTATTTTAAGAAATATATTTTATAAGTTTTCTTCAAATAAAATAATTGAAATACCAAAAATTTGGACTCTAAAAGAAATTATTACCTCTGGTAAATTTTAAAGTAAAACCCATTGAAATAATTGACTTTAATATAAAAATTAATCATCATTAATAAATAGGTATTAAGTTTAAATACATAAAATAGTTAACATATACATTGTATATAAGTGAGTAGATTCATAATAACAAATATATCTCAATGTAGTTTATACTGAGATGAAATTCCTTACCTCACGCTTCCCTTTAGTTGAAGGTGATTTAACATCCTTTATTATAGTATTATATGAGTTATTTAACTATAATAAAACCATTTTAATATTTATAATATCATATATGATCCTTTTAAAATATCTTATCACCCATTTGATAACAGACTTTCATTATTATTATTGTTTCAGGTGTCAACTGCCATGTTTTCTCATGCATGTTTTTTATGAAAGATCCTGTTCTTGATAATAGGATACCATTTCATCATATTAAGAATAATAATAATGTTATAAATATCATATTTATTCATTAGATACATTTTTAGGATCTTCTTTAAAATTTGAACATGGAAAATGAGTCACAACGTTTCATGGAGATGGTGGTTCATATGTATGCTTGAGTGATGTTATCCTTTCATTAATGGGTAAAAGAATTAGGGGGTGGATGATATATGAATTTTATAAAAACACTATCATGTAATAATTAACATATATATTATTTATTTTCATCATTCAGTTTATCAATTTGAGTCGGTGATGGAAAATGTTGGGACCACTTTGTGTATAAAGATTGTATTTGTTCTCAATAGTTGTCAATGATGGTCAAAATAAAGAAGGAGATTAAGAAGGACTCCAAAGTGAATGGATATTTATTGAAGTGAAGATATCTGTAGAATTTTTTTGGATTCATAGAATTGGATGCCACGCTTGGGAAATTCCTTATGTAGTTACAATTTAGACGGTTGTTGAGCTGATCCTAAGTTCAAAGCATGTGTATCAAAAGTGATACATTGTCTAAAATAATGAAGAATGGTGATTAAATAAGATGATGCTTTTCTAATTTGTATTTAAAAAATATCATAAGTTAAAATAACTTGTGATGCATGCATTAGGAAAGAAAGTGAGGGAAATGATGCTTCTAGTCATATTCAGTTTTGATTGGAAGGAAAGATGCTAGTAGAAGACAGGGAACATTATAGTACTTTCCATGGAAAATCTGATGATGCTAAAGGTGTTCTATCAAGGACTATATATCATGATAGATATGTTTCATGGTTAAAGAAGTTTTTTTTTGAATAATATATATTCCAGGGAAGCAGTATTGGGGTTCTTGCTGAAGTAGATTTTAAGGTGGTGTCAATTCCCAGTGTTTTACAAATTTTTGGGGCTAAAAATCAGGAGATGGAGAAATGTGATTTTGTAAAAGGATGTTGTTTGCAAGTTTGAAGATGGAATATAATTTTTAGTTCAAGGCATGATTCAAGGTTAGAACATCAAAAAATGGAAAAGGCATGGAGTGCGTGAAAAATTAGGAAAAGTGTGTGAAAAATAAGATTGCATGAAAGATTGGTATTGCATGAAATATGGAACACAGTTTAGAATTTTTTTTCGCAAGTGGAGTTCTATGTCTGGAACAGGAAAATATGGAAAAGTCATGGATTGTGTGAAAAATTGGGTTGAGTGTGCAAAAAAAGAGGTTGTGTGAAATATTGGTTTTGGGCACGTTATGGAACATGGTGTGGAATTTTTCACACAATTGGTGTATTGTGATTATAAATTCAAAAAATGACAAAGGCATGAGGTGTGAGAAAAATTGGAGATGTTCGCGCAATGTGGACGGAACATCATACTTGTGTACATAAAAATTGGTTGTGTGCAAAATGTGGGTTTGATGTTTTATGTAACAACCCAATATTTTATGATAAGTATTTGTTTTAAATTATTTGATGTCATGTGTTTTATGATACAACAAGATTATATTGTTCTATACGCCACACTGTATTAGCTTGAAGTATATGCAACACTATTCTTAGATTGTGTTACACACAATTTCAAGTTTGTTTTATAATATTCATTCTATGCAACATTGAGTGTATATATATATATTCAATGTATAAATAAACTATGGATGGATTTTGTTATACGAAATAATAAAGGATTTTTTCACAACACGCAACCCAGACTTGGCTTGCATTACACGCAATCGTGACCTTCCTCGATAGCGTGTGTTGTACGCAATACTGGGTTTTACTAAACAACCATATAATATTATAATATTATTATGAACTAGCCGTTATGAATATTAATAACTAAATTTTGAATTTTATAACATTATTATTCATCTTACACATTTTCTAGAACATGGTATAAGAAAAAAAATAAATTTTTCAGGTAAAATATGTATTTTTCAAAAAATGCAGTTTTGCCGCCTTTTGATGGCGCACCCACTTTAAATATAGTTGTTGAAATGTTTATAAGTTCAATTTCACAAAATAAAATTCTTATTTTGAATCAGGATATAAAAAATTACATTGCATAAGGTTTTGATATTTTTCTGATAACTTTCATATTTTAATGAATAGTAAAAACACGCTATATTTTAATTAAAAAAACCATTTTTCATTGTAATAATTTATATGGTTAAATTATAATATTTAATGGTTTTAAAGTATAAATAGAATATATTTTTACCATTTAATATAATGTATTTCATTATCATTTATTTTACATTGAATTCGTAGGTTAAATCAATTCAATCTTTTGCAATGTTTTAAACAAAAACCCGTTTTCATTCAACAACGGGATTAATTTTAATTTAATTTCTGCAACTTCTGTGTATTGAAGTTGAAAAAATGGATTCCATATTTGGAATCAGTGGGTCAAAATTATGTTAATAGGCTACTTTTTATTTTTGGGAATTATGAATAGTAACTAAGGTAGATTTTATTTACCATAGTTAAAGGTAAATTGGGTAATTAAGGGTAAATATAATATTATAAAATTACACATGACAAAATTCTATTGGATGGCTAAAAGTACACCCATATCACCTAAGGGTCGGATTAGATTCATTTTATGGACTTTTGACCATGAAAATAATTTAATTATTATTAAAACCCACGAAAGTGACAACATGTCACTCTCTTAAATATTATAAGTATAATAATTTTAATTTAGTGATAAACATCATACAACTTCGAACATGAATAGTCTCTAGAAATATAATAAAATTATCTACATCCTGAGAATTTATTTATAATTTTTAGGGATTAAATAATTGTCATTAATGGTGATACATTAATGATGCAGAAATTATTTATTAAGTGAAAAATCAGTAATATAGTTTTTATTGAAATAATAATACCCTTTAAAAGACCCACAAACCTGAAAAAAACTTATTGGTAGTGTATATCTACACCATAATCATCCAATGAACTAATATATAACCGTTTGGAGTCTTCTAAAAGTGATTATGACACTTATATTATTTTATTTTAAATTATGCCAAAGTTGTCACCTTCATAATTTAAAAAAAATAACAATTTAAATATTGTGATTTTAAGATGATAAATTTTAGTAAATGTATTATTGTGAAATTTAATAGATTTATATTCATCACAGGATTTTATTTTTAATTTTTGTGCAACAAATAAGTATATTAAATAATTATACAAAAATATTTTAGTAATTATTTTATAAAGAGACAAACCAAATAAATGGTTTTAAAAATAATAAAATAAATATTATATGAACTATTTAATGTAATCCACTAATTTTATAGATACTTATTACCTTTTATGAATCTATTAAAGATTTTATTTCGAACATATCTTCCATATATATTTTATTTAAATTCAAATAAATGAATAGTGTCAAAATTGACACTATTGTAATTTTATAAAAATAACATATTATAATTTTTTTTTAAAATCACAAAAATATTTAGAAATTATCAATTTAAATTTATATGGTCTAAAATGTTATAAAGTATCCAATTATTGAAAATTCACTAAAAATAAGTAAATATTTATTATAATTTAAAATTTAGAATGTTATTACCTCAAATAAAATTAAATTGATAAAATAAGGATAAATCAAGTTGATAATGTTTAAAATAAATTCCTAACATGTCTAAATTTTATTGGTTGATGATATTACAACCCTATATCATCTAATCTTCTGATATGAGTCATTTTGGAAGTTTTTATGTGGGGTAGGGATTTAATATAAACTAATATTTTTTATATTTCCAAAGGTGCCCCTCTCCTCTCTTATAAAAGGGAACCTCCTCCCTCTCTTCCTCACACCAATTTGAGCCTTCAAGCTTGGCCAAAACCTGCCCATTTCACTACCCCACTTCCCTAGAAACATCCTATAGATCCTGTTCTTCTTCAAAGACCAATTTTAGTGCCCTAAGTGGAGGTCTCAAAGAGGCGCTTCAAAGAAGAGGTAATGTCCGTTACCGATTCTTTCAACTTTATTTCTTTGTCCACTTATTCTTATTTAGTTGTTTAATTATGAAGTAATAGCATAAGTATCACTCATATACTAATATGTAATTATAAGTATGAAACAACCATATTTCCCCATCTATCCATCCTACGGAAAACGAAATCACCCCGCGTGTGTACGTACGGAATAAAGTCTCCACGCTGTGGTGTAATCTATTTTCCACCACCACCTTACTTGGATGGATATAATGGTGAAAGTAATGAATATATATGATTATTGTAAAGTGATATTGATTCGGTAATATTATACATACATGTTAATACAATTCCATGATCATGGGAATGATATCATCGCTCGTGCGTACGTACGGACTAATGTCTCCACGAACGCGATGAGATTCATTTTCCATGATTAATCATTCAAGAATTATTATAAAGTATATATAATGAATAATAATTAAATATATGACATAATAATGCTACTGTATTTATGTATATATATTTATGTCATATATTTAATTTCATTCAATTCAATAAGGAAACGAAAACATCGTTCATGTGTACGTACGACCTACCGTCTCCATGAACGGTGTATTTCCTTTCGTTTTATAGATCTAAAATATGAATGTATATGATGAATATATATTATATATAAAATATTTTTTACACTCTGTAATTATGTAAATCAGGATATAAGTAATAATATCAAGAACGAAAATTCAAAACACATACGATAAATGAAATGATTTTACCCAAAACGCTACTTTAGCATGGAATTTACAAAAGAACGGGTAATATAAAGTCATAAGTGAAACATATATGATATCATAACAATTAATATGATTATTTAATAATCCAATGACATTATTTAAATCATTATACAGGAGTTTCGGATCCATACGAAGCATATCATACCTAAGGTAAGGGATAATTTTGCAAATATCATTTTTATCCGAGATTGCTTATTCGTAAGTATTTACTGGGTTATTGTTATCATCCATGTCCATGTTTTCTAAAAGTTTTTTTATGTATTTTTAATTTTCATTTTACCCATTTTGACTTTTACCCCATGGTATGGAAGGAATCTTTCTTTTATTTACCCTATAAGTTACTTTTTGACTTTTCCGACAAAAGTACGAGAAGAATGTTTTTTTAACGTATACGACATGAAAGGATTTTTTACGGTTTTATAAAGCCTTGTTTTCATGAAGCTTCCTCAAAAATATTTCATGACTATTTTCAAGAAAATTATTTTCTTTTAAAAATGCATGAATTTTTTTGAAAAGAAAATGATTTTAAATAAGAAAGGATATTTTCCTAAAGAATTCATTTCAAGTGTTTTATCAAAACCATTTTCCATCTAAAATGAAATTATTTAATATGTGAATGTTTTAAGTATAATGTTTCTATGATTTACATGGTTTCACTTTTCTTATTATGAAATGATATCCATTTCTTTTATATGGATTATGTGATGATGGGATGATGTTTATGAAACCCATTTTATTTGTTGGGTTATTATGAATGATGTATGTTTATTTTGTGGAACAAGTAGGAATGATTTAATTATGAGATGGGTGGGACCTATATCTCCCTAAAATTCATTGGGTAAAGATTTATATCTCATGAGATAGACATGGATGGAATGGTAACTTAATCTGGTTCAGTATTACAGGACTGGAATGGGGAGTGAACTCGATTCAGAAAGGGACTTTGTCCACTAAGATGGTCTTGGCAGTAATGTCTTGGCTACTATGGAAATCATTACATGTGCTTAATGGATTCCACAATTACATGTTTTATTCCCATGCTATTTTATCATGATTTATGTTCCATTATGATCTATGCCTTATGTACTTCCATGTTTTAAGTCGTTGCTCAAGATTTTTATGTTTAAACATTATGTTCATGTTTTTAATTCAAATGTATATGGTATGTTTTATTTTATCCGTGCTTACCCTTACTGAGCATTTGAGCTCACCTTTTTTATGTTTTATTTTCCCCCAGGATTAAAATAAAGGTTTTATGTAAGGAAACAAAAATTGGATGTTCTTTATGGGAGATGTTGAAGATCCTTCACTATGATTAGAGGATTACGTTCCAAGTTTCCAAATACACTAAACTATTACGGTCCTTATCTGTCTGTTTTTTTATGTATTAAGTATTCCACTGGGGATGGTGGTGTGTCCCGCCCAGGGGGTGTAGCCTTCCATGGAGTTCCCTAATAGGTATCAATTATAGTCCACTGGAAGTAATTCCAGACCGCTACAGTTGGTATCAGAGGAAAGGTTTAGTTAACCTTTGGAAACTAGGATGCGAAAACGTTAGTGAGATCCCTAAATATATTTCAAAGGTATGTCTAGGGATGTCCCTGAGGATAAGTATCCATATAGGATATAGTCCTAGAACTACGGTAACGATCCTAGAATTTAACCTAAGATTTTAGATATTGATATCACTTCCCCTTTACTATGTTGTTTTCCCTAGCATGATTTTTTCCTCTCACAGATTTTTTTTTGTGTTTTAGTCAATGGAGGGAACCAGAAGGAATTCGGTTAACATTAAATCCTATAGACAAAATGGTGACTATGAGCAAAAAAATTGCGTAATGCATAGAGAGAAAGATATTGTGATTATGCCTAATCATTCATCGCGATATATGATTAACAAGGTGAAATTTAGTGGTATGCCTAATTTATCAAATAAGAGGAAGGTAGACTTTTATCCATGTTCGCTTGTTGAGGAGCATAAAGAAAGGAAGATTGAGATTTCTAAATAAGGGAAGAATAACCTTGAGGAATACCTGAAAGGGAGGGGAAGATGTTATCTGTGTGGAGAAAAGGGTCATAGAGTGATAGACTGTTATGGAGTTCAATGTATTATTTGTGTAGAACATGGGCATTACCCAACTCAATGCCCTGACCTAAAAAGTTACTTCTAAATCAAGGAAGGACTTATTATAGGACAATAATTGAAGAGAATGGACTGAAGTGTTTATGTATTGGTATTCAAGAATAATGTTGTTGAGGTACTTTTATGGTGTATTAGAATATTTTTTTGTATTAGTATATTGTGGTTTTCAATAATCTTATGGTACCGGTAACCATGAAAAGTGATTCAAATATTTTGGAAAGCATAGGATATGCGAATAATGAAGGGAAAAGGAGAAAATGAAATGTTTGAAAGTATTCATGAGCTCATGATTGATATAAGAACTAAGTGATATCATGGTTTGAGTATATAGAATTTTGAGGATTTTGGTATGTGGAAGGTGTTAACTTTTAACTGCATTCATGTTTTCACTAAGGTTCAATGGGTATTCATTCTTCAAGAGAATACATGATTAAGGTATTCAAATGTTTTTAATTTGACCAACAAGATATATCTTATGATATATTGGGGATAAATGATGGCATTTACGTGATTGTTATGTGACATTTCAAGTAATCATTTTCTTTATACTATGAGATTGGACCGAAGTATTTTAGATAAGCCTAAAGATTGGAATGTATTATGTTGGACATAAGTTAGTATTGTTTAAGTATAGAACTTTTTTTTGATATTATTGATGGTATGTTATAGTAATGTAGTTTTAGAAAAAGGACAAGCTGCAGGACGGGCGACAACCCATCGAGTTGGACAAGGCTGTGGGAATCGAACCCACAACCGAAGTGCGACTGGCCTTTATCGCCTACCACTGGTCTATAGGAAGTCCCTGGTTAGTAGAAACTAGTTTTATTTTATTAAGTGGTATGATATATGAAGTATAAGTTCATTTTTTGGAATCGTATATGATTAACCTCACCATAGATGGACTTATGCTTATTTGATAACTTTTGCTAACCTTTTGTTTGAAACAGATGGAATGACCCATAATTCTATCACATGATCTATTAACACTCCACGAATAACAAATTCAACTTCATTTCTTTAAGAGATGAAGTGGAAAATTGTTCAAAGCACGAACAACAGTGAGATTGTACCAAAATCAAGCAAGTATTTCTTTTAATTCAAAAATCTAAACTTTAGGGAAATGATATTGAAAACCAAAAATGTTGTCCTAGTTCTCTTATATCCGATTAATCAGAATGGTACCTTAGATCATCACAAATTTATGTTTTTGTGATTGTTGGTTTTTTCATAGCCATGTCCTCTACCACTCTCCATCAGAACTTGATGGTTAGATTTTTCTTCCATATCCATATTTTCACCTATGTTCTCTTATGTGGAAACCCATTGATTAGTTAATTTGGGTAACCGTTACGTTTCATACTTTATTTTTTAATGTTAAGTTTTGGTATTTCATTTTACGATGTCTGTTGCAATTAAAGAAACTTTCAAGTCGAAAACCATGTATAACCCCGACGAATTTTCAGGGCGAAATTCATTTTAAGAGGGGTAGAATGTAACAACCTGATATTTTATGATATGTATTATTTTTAATATATTTGATGTCATGTGTTTTATGCTACAACAAGATTATCTTGTGCTATACTCCACACTGTATTAGCTTGAAGTATACGCAACACTATTCTTAGATTGTGTTACACACAATTTCAAGTTCGTTTTATAATAGTCATTCTACGCAACATTGAGTGTATATATATATATATTCAATGTATAAATACAATATGGTTAGATTCTGTTATAAAAAATTATAAAGGATTCTTTCACAACACACAACCCTGACTTGGCTTGTATTACACGCAATCACGACCTTCCTCGATAGCGTGTGTTGTACGCAATTCTGGGTTTTACTAAACAACCATATATTATTATAATATTATTATGAACTAGCCGTTATGAATAGTATTAACTAAATTTTTAATTTTATAACATTATTATTCATCTAGAACATTTTCTAGAACATAGTATAAGAAAAAAAAATTCAGGAAAAATATGTATTTTTCAAAAAAATGCAGTTTTGTCGCCTTTTGATGGTGCACCCACTTTAAATCTAGTTGTTGAAATGTTTATAAGTTCAATTTGACAAAATAAAATTCTGTTTTTGAATCAGGATATAAAAATTTACATTGGATAAAGTTTTGATATTTTTCTGATAACTTTCATATTTTAATGAATAGTAAAAACACGGTATATTTTAATTAAAAACAACATTTTTCATCGTAATAATTTATATGGTTAAATTATAATATTTAATGGTTTTAAAGTAGAAATAGAATATATTTTTACCATTTAATATAATTTATGTCATTAGCATTGATTTTACATTGAATTCATAGGTTAAATCAATTCAATCTTTTGCAATGTTTTAAACAAAAACTCGTTTCCATTCGACAACGGGATTAATTTTAATTTAATTTCTGAAACTTCTATGTATTGAATTTGAAAAAATGGATTCCATATTTGGAATCATTGGGTCCAAATTATGTTAATATGCTACTTTTTATTTTTTGGAATTATGAATATTAACTACGGTAAATTTTATTTACCATAGTTAAAGGTAAATCGGATAATTAATGGTAAATATAATATTATAAAATTACCCTAACACATGACAAAATTATATTGGATGGATAAAAGTATACCCATATCACCTAAGGGTCGGATTAGATTCATTTTATGGACTTCTGACCATGAAAATAATTTAATTATTATTAAAACCAAAGAAAGTGACAACATGTCACTCTCTTAAATCCTTTAAGTTTAATAATTTTAATTTAGTGATAAACATCATAAAACTTAGAAAATTAATATTCTACAGAAATATAATAAAATTATCTACATCATTATAATTTATTTATAATTTTTAGGGATAAAATAATTGTCATTAATGGGGATACATTAATGATGCAGAAATTATTTATTAAGTGAAAAATCAGTAATATAGTTTTTATTTAAATAATAATACCCATTAAAAGACCCAAAAACCTTCCCAAAACTTATTGGTAGTGTATAGATACACCATAATCATCCAATAATGTAATATATAACCGTTTGGAGTCTTATAAAAGTGATTATGACACTTATATTATTTTATTTTAAATGATGCCAAAGTTGTCACCTTCATAATTTAATAAAAATAAGAATTTAAATATTGTGATTTTAAGATGATAAATTCTAGTAAAAGTATTATTCTGAAATCTAATAGATTGATATTAATCATAGGATTTTATTTTTAATTTTTATGCAACAAATAAGTATATAAAATAAGTATACAAAAATGTTGTAGTAATTATTTTATTAAGAGATAAAGTATATAAATGGTTTTAAAAATAATAAAATAAATATTATATGAACTATTTAATGTGCTCCACTAATTTTCTACATACTTATTACCTTTTATTAATATATTAAAGCTTTTAGTTTGAACATATCTTTCGTATATAGTTTATTTAAATTCAAATAAATGAATAGTGTCAAAATTGACATTATTGTTATTTTATAAAAATAACATATTATAAAATTGTTTAAAAATCACAAAAATATTTAACAATTATAAATTTAAATTTATATGGTCTAAAAGTTTATAAAGTATCTAGTTATGTACAATTCACTACAAATAAGTAATTATTTGTTATAATTTAAAATTTATAATGTTATTACCTCAAATAAAATTAAATTGATTAAATAAGGATAAATCAAGTTGATAATGTTTAAAATAAATTCCTAATATGTCTAAATTTTATTGGTTGATGAGATTAAAACCCTATCTCATATAATATTTGGATATGAGTCATTTTGGAAGTTTTTAAGTGGGGTTTGGATTTAATATAAACTAATATTTTTTATATTTCCAAAGGTGCCCCTCTCCTCCCTTATAAAAGGGAACCTACTCCCTCTCCTCCTAACACCAATTTGAGCATTCAAGCTTGTAAAAACCCTAACAATTTCACTTCCCCACTTCCCTAGAAACATCCTAGAGGTCTTGGTCATCTTGAAAGACCAATTTTAGTGCCCTAAGTGGAGGTCTCAAAGAGGCGCTTCAAAGAAGAGGTAATGTCTGTTACCGATTCTTTCAACTTTATTTCTTCGTCCACTTCTTCTTATTTAGTTGTTTCATTATGAAGTAATAACATCAGTATCACTCATATACTTATATGTCATTATAAGTATGAAATAAACATATTTCACCATCTATCCATCCTACAGAAAACAAAATCACCGCGCGTGCGTACGTACAGAATACCGTCTCCACGCCGTGGTGTAATCTATTTTCCACCACCACCTTACTTGTATGTGTATAATAGTGAAAGTAATGAATATATATTATTATTGTAAAGCGATATTGATTCTGTAATATTATAAATACACGTTAATATAATTCCATGATCATGGGAATGATATCATCGCTCGTGCGTACGTACGGACTACCGTCTCCACGAACGCGATGAGATTCATTTTCCATGATTAACTATTCAAGAATGATTATAAAGTATATATAATTAATAATAATGAAATATATGACATAATAATGCTACTGTATTTATGTATATATATATGTATGTCATCTATTTAATTTCATTCAATTCAATAAGGAAACGAAAACATCGTTCATGCGTACGTACGGCCTACCGTCTCCATGAACGGTGTATTTCCTTTCTTTTTATTGATATATAATATGTATGTATATGATGAATATAAATTATATATAAATCATTTTTTACACTCTATAATTATGTAAATCAGGATATAAGTAATAATATCAAGAACGACAAGTTGAAACACATACGATAAATGAAATGATTTTACCCAAAACACTATTTTAACTTGGAATTTACAAAAGAACGGGTAATATAAAGTCATAAGTGAAACATATATGATAACATAACAATGAATATGATTATTTAATAAGCCAATGACATTATTTAAATCATTATAAAGGATGTTTGGATCCACACGAAGCATATTGGACCTAATGTAAGGGATAATTTTGCAAATCTCATTTTTATCTGAGATTGCTTATTCGTAAGTATTTACTGGGGTTATTGTTATTATCCATGTCCATGTTTTCTAAAAGTGTTTTTATGTATGTCTAATTTACTTTTTACCCATTTTTACTTGTACCCCATGGTAAGGAAGGAATCGTTATTTTATTTACCCTACAAGTTACTTTTTGATTTTTCCGACAAAAGTACGAGAAGAATGTTTTTTTAACGTATACGGAATGAAAGGATTTTTTACAGTTTTATAAAGCCTTATTTTCATGAAGCTTCCTAAAAAATATTTCATGACTATTTTCAAGAAAATTCTTTTCTTTTAAAAATGCATGACATTTTGTGAGAAAAAATGATTTTAAAGTAGAAAGGATATTTTCCTCAAAAATTCATTTCAAGTGTTTTATCAAAACCATTTTCCATCTAAAATGAAATTATTTCATATGTGTATGTTTTAAGTATAATGTCTCTATGATTTACATGGTTTCACTTTTCTTATTAAGAAATTATATCCATTTATTTTATATGGATTATGTGATGGTGGGATGATGTTTATGAAACCCATTTTATTCGTTGGGTTATTATGAATGATGTATGTTTATTTTGTGGCCCAAGTAAAAATGATTTCATTATGAGATGGGTGGGACCTATATCTCCCTCAAATGAATTGGGTAAAGATTTATATCTCATGAGATAGACATGGATGGAATGGTAAGTTAATCCGGTTCAGTATTACAGGACTGGAATGAGGAGTGAACTCGATTAAGAAAGGGACTTTGTCCACTAAGATGGTCTTGGCAGCAATGCCTTGGCTACTATGGAAATAATTACATGTTCTTAATGGATGCCACAATTACATGTTTTATTCCCATGTTATTTTATCATGATTTATGTTCCATTATAATCTATTCCTTATATACTTCCATGTTTTAAGTCGTTTCTCAAGATTTTGATGTTTAAAAATTATGTTCATGTTTTTAAGTTCAAATATATATGGTATGTTTTATTTTATCCATGATTACCCTTACTGAGCATTTGAGCTCACCATTTTTATGTTTTATTTTCCCCCAGGATTAAAAGAAAGGTTTTAGGTAAGGAAAAAAAAAGTGGAAGTTCTTTATGGGAGATGTTGAAGATCCTTCAACACGATTAGCGGATTACATTACAAGTTTCCAGATACACTAAACTATTGTGGTCCTTGTGTGTCTGTTTTTTTATGTATTAAGTATTCCACTGGGGATGGTGGTGTGTCCCGCCTAGAGGGTGTAGCCGCCCATGGAGTGCCCTGATAGGTATCAATTATAGTCCACTGGAAGTAATTCCAGACCGCTACATTTTACGCACAAGAGAGGCTTAATGTTTATAATGATGAAAAATGGAAAAGTCATGAGGTGTGTAAAAAATCTCAGTGGTGCACAAAAATAAAGGAAAGGGCACGTAATATAAAGAAGTGAGAGAAAAATTTATGTGTGGGAAGGAGTTTTACGCGCAGGAAGGGGTTTTACGCGTGGGGTCAAAAATGCCAATAAATATAAGGTGAACCCCTCTCATTTGTTAAGGATCAACACTTAGGCAAATCCCAAGCTCTGATGCGTGGAAAAAAATTGATGTTTTGAGTAGTACGTGAAAAGAAGAAGTGTTGCGCGAAAAATAAAGTGTTGCATGAAAAAGTGAATGGTTGTGTGAAAAGGATAGTGTTGCATGAAAAAGTGAAGTGCTGCAAACAAAATAAGTGTTGCGCGAAAAAGGAATTATTTAGTGAAAAATAAGAGTTGCGAGGAAAAAAAATCACAGCAAAAGGTGTTTTTCCATGCAATGTTTGAATTTTATGCGCAAACCACCTAGAAGGGTGTGTGAAAAATTTGAGGGTTCCATCGACCTTTAACAAGTGTTTTGTATTATTGAAGTGTCTTACGAGGAGGCATAATCATGCACCTCATGCACAAAGAATATCTATGTATCTTTTCATGAAGAATATGACCTAAGGTCTCCTCGGTTTCATAAGGTGAAGAATAACTCTTTGAGGTACGCATTTTTACTCTCAACTATTTGTAGTGGTTTGTACTTTGGTGGAGAAAGAGATAAGGCCAACACACATTCATACATGCATGCGTATTGATTAAAGAAGCTCGAGGCCATTCTTTGAGTGTCTGAAGAAGAATCTCTCACAAAGAAAGTGTTTCACCCATTAGGGTTTTAAGAAACACACACAAACACCCTAACCTAGTGCAAGAGGAAGAAAGAAAAGAAGGAGGAGGAAGAGTACAAGTGTGTGTGTGTTTAAGGAACCATATTCATTAAGGGTTTTCACACAAGAAGAAGAAGTGGAGAATTCATGCTTTTATGCATGCACAAGAACACGTGAAGTGACTTAAATAAATAATCTAATAAAAGTTTTTTCAAGTGTATAAAGAAGAAAAATAAAGAAAGGGAAGAAAAGGTTCAAACTAATTTCATATCCATGATCACATGCATACATAAACAAGAAGAAAAGAATTGATTCAGATGATGCCAAGTGAACCAATATTCATTTCCTGAATAATCACATTGGTGTATGTGATTCTTTCCAAAAAGAGAGAATAATTTTTAGTGCAGTTGGTTGTTGCACTAAGAAGAAGAAAGAAGAACTCTAGTGCAGTTGGTGTTGCACTAGAGAAGAAGAGAAGGAAGGAAGGAAGAATTACTTTCCTGCTGCTTTGAAAGTAACCAAGTGAAGAGCACTAAAGAAGACCAAGAGAAGAACATACTTTTTAAAGAATTAAGAAGACTGTCTCCATAGGTAGTATAAAGAACCAGCTAGAGGATGCATGTTGGGCTAGGTCATCACCAGTCCAGGGAAGAGGATTGTTTCGCACCCCCTATAAAGTGTAGGGACTCACATTGCCTAGAGTATTTCTTTCCTAGCCACTCCACTGTAATAGCATATTGAATCATAGTGTATAATCCATGCACTAGTCATATACATGCATGGAAATGATGTAGCTACTCTTATTGAGTGTTGAACCTTGTAAAAATATCGTGTGCATATTTTTACTGTTTTTGATTATTTCATGTGACAGGGAAAAGAGAATAAGAGAATCAATATCCTAACAAGTCAATAGGTATAGGGATAAAAGTTGGAATTGGTTTAAAAATTCCCCAACACTGATCCCCCCCCCCTCTCAGTGTTAGGTATATCTCAAACTGGTCCTCCCAGAAAATAAATTACATTGGTGTCTGAGGATGTAGTTCATCGTACATATGAGTGATTGTTTTGTTTCCCATTTTATGGAGAAGTATGTGGATAAATATTATTCCATAAACAAAATAACATCTCATTATATGGGAATAATTTTTTATATATAATTTTCATACATAATTTCAGGTGGTAAAATAATAAGTAAGAAAATAATGTTCATAGTGAAGACAATTATCATCGCTTAGAAGAACCTCCATTGGAAATCATATTAAGGATCCTAGGTTGGTATTTTTGGGAATACCAGAACCTATAAAATGTGTATAAGGATGTTGGGTATATATTTTCGTAGGGTTTGGTCAAGATAATTGGATTGATATGGGTGAATAAGTGAGGGGAGGAGGTTCCCTTTTATAATTAAGGTAAGTGGTTCACTTGTAAGTTTTCAAAGTATTTCAATAATTTCATGTCACTTTATTATACATATGGAACAAATTACGTTACCTAAAATTATAAAGTAAGGATATTTTATTTGATTGACTATATGACACGTAACACCAAATGTAGAAAGGAATATAATAAATAGATACATTATGATATATTTATATTTAGATAAATTCAATATTTCTAATAGCATATATTACACGAAGCAATGAGATTAGATTGAATCACACACAACATAAATTTTATATTTTTGTACACATATCACAGAGGTTATCTTTCATTGCACACAACAATGACTTTCTTCAATGTCTCACGTTACACACAAGATCCAGTTTTACCAAATACTATTGATATTTTTATTTAAAATGAAAATTGCCTCCTAGCTGTTAAATTAGTAGTTATAAATAGTATTAACTAACTTATTAAAATATCTTATTTACATAAATATAAAATTAATTAATTTGTTTTCAAAAAAATTATAAATGAAAATAAAAACCAATTGAACTTAAAGGATAATTTTTATTAAAATACTATTTTTATGCACCCAATGGAATTTTTTCTTAATAAATAAAATTAATTTATATTAGTGAATGATATTAATGAAATATATATATATATATATATTCAATAAATTATTTTTTACATTCATATAATAGGTTTTATAGACATAATATAAGAACAAATTCAATTTTATTCAAATAAAAGCTATATTTTTCTAAAGGCAATTTTGCCACCTTTTCATGATGTACCTATTTTAAAACTAAATTTTGGAACTTTTATCATTTTTATATGAAAAAATAAACTTATTTTTTTGAATAATAATATTAAAATTTACTTTGGATGATTTTTTTCTGTATTTTTCCTAATACTTTTATATTTTGATGAATAGTGAAAAATACTGAATTTTAAATCAGAACTGAATATTTTTGTAAATAATTTATAATATTTTTATGATTCTTTAATTATTTTATAACACATACCTTTATTCTTTCCATATTTTAGTAATACGATAACTTCATTTTTGGACGTGTGGAATACCACATTCTCAAAGCAATGTGATTTGTTCATAATTTACAAGGAATATATAAAGGATGGTTTAAAATATGTGATGTATATGAAATAAATATGATTATGTAATGATAATATACATATATTTATATATATAATATAATTTTTTTTATTTTCATACAACAATAAAATGGAAATATCGTTAATGTATTCATACGTCCTACCGTCGCCATGAATGTTGTGTTTGATTTCCTATCTCCAAATTTTATGGACTACTATAAATAAATATATACTAAATTTATATGATATTTAAATCATTATTTAAATTCTAGAGATTATTAAATCATGATATATGTAATAGGAATAAAATATAACAAGTCAAAACATACTCGAAAAATAAATCATTTATTACCCAAAACTATAAAAAAAAGAAATATTATTAATAGAAGGGTAATAAGATATTATAAAATAATCACATATGATATAATAAATATTAATAAGGTTATGGAATAGTTTAATAACATTCTTAAACCATTATATATGAGGTTAAATCACGTTTGAATAAAGGAAGCATAAGGTAAGGGATTCTTGTCTCACTTTTTCTTCCATTAGGCAAACACCATTTTCACCACTTATTTCTTTTGTATGGTGTATATATAGCTACAATTTTATTTTATATCATTAATAAAATTATCTTCCTGGTATTTAGAGTTTCATTTGAATTTATTTCTTTCATGGGGTTTACAGTTTCAAATTTACCAAAGTGCTAATATATTTTTGTCCTAATTTTCCGTCTTTGAGTTATTTGTTTTGTTATACACCAATATTCTTTTAGAAGGTGTATATACTACTCATTTGATATGTTATATCATGAATCTCTTTATTCTCATGATATTATATGTTTCATTTAATGTTATTTTATTCAGGATTATTATGATTCAACTGTTTCAAATTGGTATGGGACACTTTGGAATGTTTAAAGGTATTTTCCTCAAGAATGTTTTAAAATATTTTTATAGTATTTATATTCATTAAAAAAACAAAAATATATTTTTACTTCACCTGGGATATATTGTATTGATACCATACTTATTATTCCTTTATATTTTTATGCTTTATTTCTCCAAGGATAGTATTTCCATTCACTTCCTTGATTCAGTTTTTTAGCCCCTTGAAATATTCACTTTCCAGTGATCATTGAACATTATACCCCCCCCCCCCCCCCCGAATATCCATACCATTTAACATGGATATGATTATTACCTAAACTATATACCATTTTTACATACAGTGTTTACATAAAATGTTATTTGATATCTCGAGAAATATTGATAAATCTATATCTTTTAGTCAGTGTGGATATTTGATAAGGCATATTGTTCGTGAATTAAATATATTATTCAATATATAATGAATGCTTTTGAGAGGTATGACATGGGTGGGGAATTATTATAGATATCCCTTTGATGCATCAGTTTTCTCATGGGAGGAGTCAGTTATCTAGCCTTAGTGTAATTTTCTCCTAATATGTTTTAAACTTCCTTGTAAAAGGTCTTGATGGTAAAGGTATCATGTACCTAGGAGACATGGCATCCAATAATTAAGCATTACCTTTATTCATATTCAGATATTATTATCCATGATATTTACAGTATGAAAAAATATATGGATGCATTTTATTCTTAGTTTATTGATTAAATGACATGTTTTTCTAGTTATTTACCTTGATATATTTTTTATGTATTTATATATTAGTTTATTGATTATATGGATTTTTTTAGTTATTAACTTTCTATATTAATTATTCTCATTGATTCTTTCAAACTTACATTGTACTTTACCATTACTGATCATTTTATATCACCCTTATTTTCTCCCGAATATTCCATGAATTTTATTATTAATTATATGCATGGATATGCTAAGTGAGAATAAAGTTATCCTCGAAAAACAATTATGTTGTAATTTTATTATTCAATTATAATAAGTGACTCAAGTATGTATTTGGTTTACCAAGAATACTAAACTCTTTAGACCTAGAAGATTTGATTCCTTATAATAATTCCAATTTAATGGTAGCACAACATGGGCTCCATGCTTCTATGGTCAGGGTGGCTATAGTTGGTGTCAAAGTAAGTTTAGTAGAAACCTTAGGAACTGTATTTAGAAAAACCTAGATTAGGGAACATAACCCTAAGATTGAATTTTAGGATTATCATAGAAGAGCATATGTATTCATTAACTTAAGTGTTATGGAAACCATCATAAGAATATGAGATTATGGTTGATCATAAGTCTTAAGTATTGAATTCTACCTTTTAGGTTTTATGTAATGGGAGTCTACTAAGATTAAGGATATTTTAGAGAAACTTATGGAAAGTATACATTTTAGTGAAAAATTTTATATGTAGAATAATTAATTTACATTACATAGATGAATGTTAAAATTTATTGATATATTTTAGGGTTCCTATGATCAGTAATGAAATACTATTAATATTCCAATAATATTATTAGACCTTTAAAAAAATTGTATTGAAAACCATAGAAAAAAGGTTATTTAATGACTAAATTTCAAAGATTCCCATCACATTTTTGGGAACATCATAGGAATTATATTATTATAGTTTACGAAAATTAAAATCCACATGTAGGTTGAAAACCTGTTGCATCTAAAAAGAAAATGGGGCATGAACCCATGGATGAAGGATGATAAGAGTTTATCAACTACCACTGGATTACACAGTTTTTGAGTTAATATGTCATTGTTTTTAGTTAAAAAAATAATAAATAAATATTAATGATGAACAAATAGTATTACTTTTATGGGTTTATATATTAATATATTATCTATATTTGTTTTGGAAAATAGTTAGATATAGATAGAAATGATTTTTTTATTGATCTTATAATCAATTAAAAGTGGATTTTATTGCTTTTGACATAAATTTTTTTATTCATTTCCTGGAGTAAAGGGATAAATTTTAAATTGATAGAATCAAAATCAAAGGATGAAATTGTGTTTATAAAACTATATCACGTAAGTATGTTTCCTTATATACATAGGGAATAAAATAATTAATCAACATTAGGAAAATGACCTAAAAAATGTTATCTTAATACCTTAATGTTTTTTGAATTGATGGTCTTCTAAATCATCACAGATTTTTTGGTTTTAAGGCCATCAAATTTCCATTAATCATTCAATTGTTTGTGAACAATGACACAATTTACTCCATATAATTATTTATGATATTCCTAAAATTCCATATCTTCAATTTCCATTAATGTTATATTACATAGAAACCTATTCATGTGACCTTATTACTCTAATTTCTCTCTTATTAAGAGGATATTTTATTTACCCTTCTCATGATGTGGGATTTCAATGATGGTGTTTTTCAAATGTCAAAACCTAGATTACCAATATAAAGTTTCAATTGAAAGGGTTAAATTTATTTAAGGTGTGGATAATTTAACACCCAAAAATTCTAAAATAAGGATATTGAATTTGATGGCCTGTATGACATGCAACACTAAGAATAAAAATGAATATAACAACTAGAGACATTACAATATATTTATATCTAAATAAATTAAATATTTCCAATAAAATATATTACACGTAACACCGAGCTTACCTTTCATTACATAGAACATAAATTTTATCTTTCTCTACATATAAAACTGAGGTTAGATTTTGTTACATGCAACAATGACTTTCTTTGATGGCTTGTATTACATACAAGACCGAGTTTTACTGAATACTATTAATATTATCATTTAAAATGAAAATTACCTCTTATACATTAAATTATAATTTATGGATAGGATTAACTAACTTATTATAATATATGTCTTAAAAATATCTCATTAATTCACTAGTTATCAAAAAATTATAAATGAAAATAAAAACCAGTTGAATGTAAAGGAAATTTTTTTATAAAAAAATACTTTTCATGCACCCAAAGGAATTTTGTCTTAATAAATTAAATTAATTACTATTAGTGAATGATATTAATGAAATATATATATATATATATATATTATAATCAATAATTTATTTTTTACATTCATTCAATAGGTTTAATAAGAATAAGATAAGAACAAATCTAATTTTATGGAGAAAAGAAATATTTTTCTAAATACACTTTTGTAACAATTTAGTGGCACACCTATTTTAAAACTAAATATTTGAACTTTTATATATTTTATATGATAAAGTAATTTTTTTTAAATTGGAATATAAAAATTTACTTCGGGTTAATTGTTTTATTTTTCTGAGAACTTTCATATTTTGATAAATAGTGAAAAATACTGAATTTTAATTGAAAACTGACTTTTCATCTAAATAATTTACAAGGTTAAATTATATTTTTAATTTCTTTTAAAGTATAATTATATAAATTAAATATCATTTAATCCAATTTAGTTTATTGGAATAATTTTTATATTTAATTTAGATATAAAAACTTAGTGAACTTTTGAATATTTTCACTTTAAAAACCAGTTTTTCCATCCCATATGTGAGATTAATTTCTACCACTTATGTGATTGAAATTTGTTAAAATGGATTACATATTTGGAATTAGAATAATTTATAATTTCAATTATGTTCAACTTATTTTTTGACCAAAAAAATGAGTGAAATCATTTAAAATTATTTACAATGATTAAGAGAAAAACTAGCCTAACAAGGGACAAAATATTAAACTTAATATAAATAAATGACCTATAAACATTTATAAAACCTTTTTTCTAGAAATATAACCGCCATATCCTCCATTTTTATTATTCTTTTTCATTATTTTAAGAACACAATGTAAGGGAGACATCCCAATCATGTTTACCTTTTTATATTTAAAAGAATGCCACTCCGCATCCTCTATAAAAGGGTTTTCAAACCCCCATCACTTATTCACAACTCTAAATCCATATGGATCATCCAAAAATTAACCAAATAATCTCAAAAATTTCATACCCTCATCCTAGAAGCATCACATTGGGCAAAATGGAAACAAAGAAAGTCTTTCGGTTTAAACCAAAAGGAGTTGCCTGAAAAAGAGGTAATGTTTTTCAATGAGAAATTTTGTTTAATTTATTTATTCACATATTAAATTATTATTATATATTTATATATTTATCTTATAATAAAATCATTACCTTAAATATACTAATATGTTTTTATGTTAAGGGTATGACCTAAATTTTCATACACTTCCATCAAATGGGATACAAAATCATCGTTTGTGTTTACAGTGGACTACCACCTCACAAACCAAGGTCGTTTGTTCTTTCATTACCACCTTTAAATATTGGTAATATTTTTGTAGTTATATTTTATATATTATATATATTATATTTATAATGTCTTTATGCTTTTTTAATTCTCATATAACACATAAATTTATGCATTCTATTTTATGGTAATACAATAACATTGTTTATAGATGTGTAGACCACCAAATAATAAAAGTGATGTGACTCATTAACACTTTATATGTAATTTAAAAAGGATGGTTTTAATAAAAATATGTGATATATATGACATAAATATGATACTGTAATGATAATATATATATATATATATATCATTTACTTTTATTTATTTTAATACAACAAGAGAATAGAAATTATGATCATGCATATGTATAACCTATATTCTCCATAAATTATGTATTTTATGATTTATGTAGTAGGAAAAAAATAACAAGTCAAAAATACTCAAAAAACAAAGAAGTTATTACCCAAAATAATGAAAATATGGAAATTTTATTAATGTATGGGTAATGAGATATTATAAAATAATCATATATGATATCATTAATATTAATAAGGTTATGGTATAATTTAAAAGCATGCTTAAAACCATTATAAAGGAGATTTAAATCACGTTCATATAAAGCCAACATAAGTTAATGGATTCTTGTCTCACCTTGTCATTCGTGATGTATACACCATTTTCACCACTTATTTCATTTGTGTGGTATATTTACTGCCCCTATTATATTTTATATCATGAATAAATTTATATTAATGGTATTTAGAGTTACATTGAAGTTATTTATTTCATAGGGTTTAGGTTTTTAAAGTCACCAATGCGGTAATTGATTTTTGTCAAAATTTTCTATATTTGAGATGTTTGTCATGTTATAAACCTATATTATTCTATGCGGTGTATATACTATTCCTTTGACATATTATATCATGAATATACTTATTCTAATGATATTATATGATTCATTTAATTCAATTACATTCATGGGGATTGTGATTAAAAATTTTCAAAAAGGTATGAGACACTTTGGAATGTTTAATGATATTTTCCTCAATAATAACTTTAAAATATCTTTTTTGTAGATATTATTTTCACCAATGACAACAGAACTTTATTTTTAATCTACTTTGGATATATTGTATTTATACTATCCTTATTATTCCTCTGTAAGGTTTATGATTTATTTGTCCAATGATAATATTATCCCTCACTTCCTTGATTCATTTTTTAGTACCCTTGAAATATTCACTTTAAAGTGATCATTGTATGTCAATTTACCCCCAGAAAAACTATATCATTTATCAGGGATATGATTATTTCCTAAAACATATACCATTATTACATATGGTTTTTACTTTTAAAGTTATTTGATATATGGTGAAACATTGATAAATCTGTATCTTCTACTTAATGAGGATATTTGATAAGTCACATTGTTTTTGAATTAAATCAATTTTTCGATACATGAGGAATGATTTGGATAGGTACTACATGGGTGGGTCCTAGTTATAGATTTCCACTCGATGCATTAGTAGTCTCATGGGCCGATTTCTCTTGCTAACCTTAGTTGTTTTTTCACCTAGTATGTTTTAAACTATCTTATGAAAGGTATTATCGGTAAAGGTATCATGTACCTAAGAAACATGACATCTAATATTTAATAATTTACTTTATTCATATTAATTTGTTATTATCTATTGGATTCTCACTATGAAAAAATATGTGGATGCATATTATTCCTAGTTTATTGATTAAATGGCATGTGTTTAAAGTTATTTACTTTTCTATATTTTTTATCAAATTCATTATCAATATATTGACTATAATTCATGTGTGTTTATTTATTAAATTACCATATTTTTTATTCTCACTGATTCATTATTACTTCTAACGCACTTTTCCCTTAATGAGCATTTGAGATCACCCTTATTTTGTTTCCCTTCCCCAGGATTCCATTATGTTTATTATGATTGATGTGTAGGGAACTTCTATGTGGGGATAAAGTTAACCTCAAAAAAATTATGTTTTAATTTTTTTATTTAATTTTAATATGAGACACATGTATGTATTTGTTTTACCAATACTACTGAACTCTTTGTCCCTCTAGGATTTGACTCCTAGTAATCTCACCAATTTAATAGTAGCACATCACCAGCTTTGGGATACTGGGGTCAAAGTAACTGCATCAAAAATGGCTCATATTTTAATTTGATATGGAAAATATATTAATAAAACCAACCAATGAGGTTCTAACAAAAATTTTGGTCATTTTGAACTTTATCTTTTCAGATTAACCCCTTGGTAAACCTATTTTAATATTAACCATGATAATTAATTTGTACTATTTTTACTATTCATTATGAAAAAAATAAGTTAAACTTGTTAAATAATATTAATTATGTTGATTCCAAATATGGAATTTATTTTATTAAATTCAATTAACATAATTTTCAGAATTTAATTTAAAAATAAACCCACAAAACATGTCAAAAAATTGTTTTTCAACATGAAATTTTCAAGCATAAGATGATCTTAAATTAACTATATAAATTAATTATAATTATATAGATTTAAATTAATATAGTTATTTATATAATATATAAATTTCATCTAAATTATTAATATTTCAATATCTTTTTAATTAATTAAATTGTTAAGTAATTATGCCTTTTTTAAAATAGTTTTTTGAAAAATAAACATTTTTACCTCCAAATGGTCTTATATTTATATCCATAAAATTTATAGTTAATAAATTATTAATTATACATATTATTGAAAATTATTATAAATTAAATGTGGAATATTTAAATACTACATTTTCAATTATTCATAAAATCTAATTCCTAAGGGAAATTTTCAGAAATTCATTCTAGGATTTTTTTGACAAAGTTCAAAATCAATACTCGTGCTATAAAATTAGAATTTGTGTTCCATGAAATATTATAATGTTCATTATATTATAGTTATGTTAAATTATATTAAATTATAATATTCAAATAATATAATTTAGGCTTTGGTGTTACATTTTTTCAATCCCTGTATAGAGCACATATCAATTGTCGAGATAACAATATCTCATTTCATATTCCAGATCATCATATTCTCAAATATCAATATAATGATGATCAAAAGAAAATTATATAATATGGGTTATGATACCCAAAAATTAAGGACTATAGAATCAAATGATTAGAGAATAAGTCAATATTTATGACATACTTATTACATATGAATATACATATTTATTTCTAGATGAACTTCCTAGTATTCCCTTGAGTTTGAGGTTGAGTTATCGATTGAAATTAAACCCAGATCTATTCATATGTTAAGGAGTCCATATATAATGGTAACCATTAAACATTATGAATTAAATAATTTTCTCAAGGAGAATATGGAAAAGGGCTTTATCCACCCTAGTGATTTACCATAGGGAGCACCAATCCACTTTGTTAAGAAGAAATATAGATCAATATGACTTTACATTAATTATCATGAAATTAATAAGATCAAAATTAAGAATAAATAAAATTTACCCTGTTAGTTATTCTATATTAAACTTTGATTTGGATATCATCAGTTAATAATAAAATGGGAGAATATTTCAAATATATATTTCCAAATGAGGTGTAGATACTATGAGTTTATAGTGATTTCATTTAGATTGAATAATACCTCTCAATATTAACATATATAAGGAATATAGTCTTTAGGAACTATCTAGATTAGTTTATGGTTTTATTTATAGAATTAATTCTTATATACTCAAATAGAAATTAATACCATGAAAATAATTTGTGGATTGTGTTAATATCCTTAAGAAAAGAGAAGTTGTATACCTATTTATAAAATGTGAATTTTGGAAAAAATTTATCATTATTGGGTCATGTAATCACCAAGAATGGAATATTTATAGATCCTTAAAAAATAAATGTTAATGGATAGTTTCTTAGAAAACATATAGTAACTAAGACCCCTAGTTCCCTCAATTTAGCTAGATACTATCAGTTATTTATGAGAAAATTCTCACCACTATTGAATCCATAAACCATGTTAACATATAAGAGAGTTAAGTTACTTTTTATGGAGTAATGTGAAGAATTTTTTAATAAAATAAATAAGATATTTGTTATAACACCTTTACTTACATTACCCTATAGTGTGAAAGTGTTTTTCTATACATTTATTTGTCAGAGAAGTTCTTGGGATGTGTCCTCTTGAAATATTAAAAGAAACTTTTTTATGCCTCATGAATATTAAAAATCATAAAAAAATTACCCAAAAATTATTTAGATCCAATATAGGTGATCTTTACATTAATTTTTTTTGGAATTATCTCTATGGTGAGAAGTTTGATATTTATACTGATAAAAATCACTTAGAGTATATATTCACATGTAAAGAGTTAAATATGTGCCAAAGGAGATGGTTGGAACTAACCAAAGACTATAAATTCTCAATATATTACCGCACTGGGAATGAAAATATGGTGGATAATTCTTTAAGTAGTAAAGGTCATGATACCTTCTATATGATGAAAGTTGAAAGAGACCCATTATTTTTGTATTTGGAAAGTATTAATCTTGAATTCATAAGGTAAGGTGATAAATCCTATCTTTACAAAGTAACTACTCAACCATCCATTCATGTGAATATAAAATAAGAAAAAAAGAAGATCTAAAGCAATGTAAAATTTAATGAATATTCTGGAGTTCAAATTTGATAATGTTGGAACTATAAGGTTTTAATCTGTATATGTGTCTCATAAAAATTATAATTAAAGTGGGAACTTTTGAATAATGCTCAGAGTTTTTCTTTGTCTATATATCCTTGAAGTAATAATATGTATAGAGATCTTAAAAAAATATGGTATATTATAAAAGGATATATTGAAAAACATGTATCTCAATTCTTGGTATTCTATAAAGTTGAGACTAAATAACAAAATTAAATGGGTATGTTGCAATTATTAACCATAATAGTTTTGAAATATAAAAACCTAAACATAGTATTCGTTATAAGACTCACTACAATATCTACATGCTATAATTCTATTTGGTTTATAGTAGATCATCTTATAAAGTTAGAAAATGTTATTTCCATCAAAGAATATTTATCCCTTGATCATCTCAACAAGATATGTATTAGGTAAGTGGTACAACTTTATAAATTACTATTGTCCATTGTATCTAATAGGTATATGAAGTTTACCTCGAGATTTTGGATAAGTCTTCATAAATCATTAAATATGGGGATGATTTTTAAAATTTCTTATCATCCTCAAATATATGTTCAGTATGACATGAAAATTTAAACTCTATTGGATATGATGATATCTTATTCGATAGTTTTTCATGGATATTGGGATCAACCCCTCCCCATGGAAGAGTTCTAATATTACAACAGTTTCCATTATATCATTCAGATGGAACCATATGAGGCTCTCTATAAGAAGATATATATAAATACAAAATGATAGGGTGAAGTTGGAGACAGGAAGTTGATAGGTCCCAACCTTGTAAAAGAAATGAAAGAGAAGTTTCAAGCTATTAAGTGACATATAAAAGTGGCCTAAATTCAACATAAGAGATATGCATATAATCCTCAATGATATCTATAGTTTGAAGTTGGTGACAAGGTTTTCTGTGAAATATCTATTTGAAAATACATTATGAGATTTAGGAAGAAAGGGATGATAATCCCAAGGTTTATTTTTTCCTTTGAGATCATTGATCATAGTGGGGTTGAAGCTTATCACTTAGATATCCCACCCGACCTCTCCAAATTATATGATGTGTTCCATGTATCACTTTTGATGAAGTACATACCAAACCCTTCACATGAAAATAAATCAGAATCCATGAAACTAGAACGTGATCTATCATATAAGGAATAATCAGTCTAAATTTTGGATCAAAGATAAAAGGTGTTTCAGAACACGACCACTCATCTGGTAAACGTTCTATGGAGAAATCATAAGTTTGAAGAATCCATGTGGGAACCTGAGGATGTAATGAGGAAAAAAAACTCTCAATTTTTTCCATATAATAAATTTGGAAGGTTATAATTATTTTTAATGGGGTTGGAATTTAATTATTCTAGTTTTTTTCCTTAAATAAATACTACGCATGATAACTTACTCCACACGCAACACCAAACTAAAATGACAACCATGAAATATTTAGGTAAAATAAAAAATTTAAATATGATTGTTACAATATAGCCATTGAATTAGTAGGTATAAATAGAAGTAACCAAAATATAAAATATGTATATATTTAAAATAAATAGTACTTTTAATACTAATTAAATTAAATTAGTATAGATAAAAAACTAAGAAAATCATTTTATTCTTAAAAATTTATCTTACTAAAATTGGTGTTTTATTTTATGAAAATAAATATATTATGATTAAATATTAATAAAATATATTTATAATATTAATAATATATTCCCAACTAATTAATTATTAAATTATTGGAAATAAGAATAAATAATTTTTTACATTATAAAAATTGATTTTTCAATGTGAATATTTTTCACTATATTTTGGTATTTTATTTAAAAAATTTCAAAATTTTAACTTTATAAAATGAAAATATTTTTTGGATTAAGAAAAATATATAATCTTAGGATTATTTTTTCCCATTTTTATAAAGTATTTAATTTTTAGCTGAATAATGTATTATACTATTTTTCTAATATTGTAGATTTTATTTAATTATTAGTATATAAGTATGAATTTTAAATTTAATAAACCTTTTCATAAGAACAAATATGTATTTTATAAGTGAATTATAATTTTAATTTTTTTAAAATTTATAACCCATATTTTACATTTCGTAATTTAAGTTATATATTTCAAGATATTGTTGTTAATACATTATAGATTTAGTATTTTTAAAATTAGTTTTTTCATTTTTAAAAATTGAATCAAACAAAATGTATTTTAGACTTATAATCATTAGGAATTAATTATATAATAAGGACCATTTTATTTTATTTTATAATGGATAAATTAAATAAGTAAAAACCAGTTACTGTGGTGAAACAAGAAAGGTAAAAAAGATTAGCCTTGGAGTTAAAGGGCATAAAATGTTAAAAGAAAGATTAATTGAGTTTTATAGGAGTTTATTGGCCTTATATATTCTCCTATATATTATTTCTCAATTTTGGATCCATCTTCCTTAAGATCAACCTTCCATTATTGAAATGTTTTTTTTATTTACAAAAAATTTCACTAATTTTCACATATAAAAGAGGCATTCTTCTCTTAACTTAAACATACAACAAACCCCTGTAATGTTTTCCAAAAATCCAACTAAACCTCTACTACCCACTCTTATAAAAATTAATTAGGTTTTGGTCTTCTAAATGGACCATCCCTCAAAAATTTAATTCCCTTATGAAATGAGATAATCCAAGAAGTGAGTTATAATTTCCTAACCACTGTTTATATTTTTTATTCCTTTATGTGGTTTTATTATTCCTAAAATATCATTTCACCATCTTATTATACTTTTTTGTTATTATAATGATGGTAAGGAAATTAACTACCCTCCCCTTTTCCATTAAAAAAATGAAAACATGAATCATGTGTTGTACAAGTTACCACCTCCATGAATAAACATGTTTTGTTTTCTTTCACATCCAAAAATGGATAGTTTTATTGTATATTGAAATATTATTCATGATTTTTATGTAATTAATGTATATCATCTACAATATTCTTTTTATATAACACAAAAAATTAATGATCATTATATAGTAAAATGTCGATATCAGTAAATAACATGAAACTAGTTCATTACTATTTTTATCTTCCAGAAACACAACAAAAACTCTCATGTAATGATATTATTACATTATAAGTATTTATAAAACATCAAATCTAGTAACATTAATCAATTTTAAATGATGATCTTCAAGATAAAAAGGAAGAATGATACCTCTTTCATGAACCTAGTTTAAAATGGTCTGGATTATTATCACCCAATTTTGAAAATATATTATAACAGTATAATAGATTATGATAATTGTTATTAATTATGAGTATAAGTGAAAATGTATAGGAATAAGTTTATTAAATAGGTAATTATTTTTTATCTTTATTATGCATAATTTCAAAGAACTCTCCCATAGATATCAATGGTAATGGTAAGGGACATGGTAACTAAAACTCCTTTCTTTTAGTTTTACAATTTTTTATGGAGAATCATTTATCCAATACATTAAAAATTGAATGATGTAATATATTTGTTTTTATGGAAAATTATTTTTTGAATCAAATCCATTTTCATGAATTTTATTTCATTTCTTAAAAAACAAAGGTTACTTTCTGAAAAGAGACTCATAATTATAATTTTTACAATAATGAGTACAAAATGTTTTTGAAAATTTTTTATCATGATTTTTTTATATTATATTTAAATGATCTCTCTCCATTGGATTAATGTTTAATGCTTCACCCTATATTTTCTTTTTTTTTATGTTATTATTTTGGGTGATCATGTTTTCAGTATCAAATGATTTAATTTTTGATGTTATTTTTTACTATTTGGATGTTTTATGAAACCCTTTATATTTCCATGGGTTATTTATGAAAAGTGAATTATTTTCATTTGGATTATTCAGGGAACCTATTTTATTTCCATGTTATTTTTATAAAAATATTTATTTTCAATTATATGTTCTATAAACCCCATTTTTTCATAGGTTCTTTATGATGTGAAAAGTGGATGATTTTTAAGTGGCACATGTAAGTATGCATGAATTAAAGGTGGGGTCCTATATAACATTCCAATGAATTGGATAATAGTTTATATCTAATGATATAAGTATTCATTGTTAAATTTGAGTTTTTTTCAAGAATGGGAACTGATGGTGTGGCTCATGAAAGTAATTTTTCTTTATGCTAATGCTTATACCATAGTTAAGGTATGTTATTTATTATGATTTTATGCTCTCATGATTCATGTCTTATGTTAAATTATTTTAATCCATGTTATAGTTTTTATGTTTACATGTTTATAATTATTATCTATATGTTCATATGAAATGTACTTTGGAGATCACTTATGTTTTATGGTTATCATTCATGATTTTATGATATTTATCTTATACACATGTTTTTTACTTATTCTTATGAACTCATCCTTGATGAAATGATGATTCACCTCTTATTAAGTGTTTAATATCACCCCTTTATTATTTTTAAATTCACCCAGGTCACGAGGATGAGTATTACTAATGATACTTCTAGAATATGGTATTTTATAGTGACTTTGAGGAGAAATGATATATATTTTTATAAAATAAACTTATTATGTAGAAGTCTTCAAATATATTGAACCTATCATCCCTTGGGATATTATTATTTATGAAATGTAATGTTTTAAATTATTTAAAGGATGTAAAATAAAGTCATGTTTATCATGGGTTTATAAAATCAAGGTATACACATCTACTAGATCTTTCTTACTAGTCTTCTTGAAGAATTATTATTTTAAAATAACATTAAATTTATTGAGTTGATAGATTGATTTTTTGTATCCCATTTTATCTTGAGGCCAAACCTATATCTGATCCAATTTAAACCCATGTAAACCATGAAATACCATGATACAAATCCATATTAGAAGCCTATGTTTCTTTCCTGCCCTTATTCTTCGACTTTAATTGCATGATTTTTCATTTGATATTTGAAGTGGGATTCATGTATTTTATGGTGCCTTTGGGTGATGGGGATGTGAATGAGTATGGGGAATATTATGGTTATGTTGGGAAATGGTTAAAAACTTTTAGTAATTGTTCTTACCTTTTATATTATATATTTTGAAAAAATATAAAAAAATTGAAAAAGTGAGTGTGTGGGATACCTTTGATTGACATATAGTTAGAAACACCCCCTCATCTTATACTAACTATTCCAATTAGTGTTAGTATGAGAACAATGGTAGAGATCAACGTTATATTGGGTTTTACTTCTCACAGTGTGTGAGTTTTTTTCAAACATTCCACTAAAAAATTAAGAGATAAAATATTCATAAATAAACGGATTATTTTATCACTGTTTTACACATTTTCTTGTGAACCTCATTTAGAAATAAGAGAAATAATTTTGGAAGCTTTATTTGAATACCATGTATTATTCTACAATTTCTCTACATATTTCAAACTCATATTTTAATTTTTAAATCATAACCCACCAAAATTTATTCCTAGATTCATTATAATCAAAATGTAAATATCTATTTATTTTTTTGGTTTGACTTCTAAGTAGATATGTAAATAAATTATAAGACTATAGATAGAGTACCTATTACATGTGATTAAACATAACTACATTTTATATATTCTTGAGTAATTTTTGAAAATTAATTTTGGTGAGGTAAATTATAAATGGAATGAATATTGATGTGATATTGAAATATGTAAGTGAAAGTGGTAAAATGTATTAAGTTATGAATTATAGACGAGTTATGATTTAGAACTTCTTTATTGTGTATGTTTTTTATTTTTAGAATCCTTAGTTATAACTTGTAAATTATGATCATGAGAAATTTAATATTTCCATTGTTGGGGTATGGATCCTTTGTAACTATATTTTTATATTTTTTTCAAGGATGAGAAAAATTTTGAGTGTGGGGGCATTTTATATCCCTATATTGTATATGTAATTTCCTTAGTTTTTATTTATTATTCCATTGGATTTTGATTGTGAAATATTACATTCATATATTATTCTATTTTTTATATTCTTTTATGGATGTTCTATTGTGATAAATAGAGTAACCTGGAATAAAATAAAGCACGATGGAATTTTGGAAAGTTAACTCGTGTCAGGATAATCCTATTCATAATGCTCCCTTTTTGAATCTAGATAACTATATAGTGAGATTTAGGAAATTAAAATTGGGAAATTAAGTTTTTTAGTTTGACACTATAGGATGTAATCTACATGTGATTAATAGTTTGATCCACTTTTAATTTCGTCCATGAACCATAATCCATGCTATGATTGAAGATAATAAAAGACTGGGTAGAAAATGTGAAAACACAATTCACATCATGGAGGTTCATTCATGCCCCATATGGGAAACATAAAAAGGGTTAAGAAATTAATTTTCATAATGGTTTTTCATAAGAGTCCTCACAATAGTACTTTATAAGGGTCATTTTAAAACCAGTGTAAACATTATTCGTGATGTGAAAATTGGTTTACAATGTGACAAAAGCTAGATTGAATTCCTAGAAGAATTACCAAAAATCATCGCACCATGAACCACCTAGTCTACAATCAAAAGAATCATATCTTTGATGATATTTTGATTATTTCCCACTATGAACTTTGATGATATTTAGATATTTTAAAATAGATATTTTTATTTAACAACATGAATCACTTGTCATAATGCGAATAGTGCGAGTTTACAGATTTATAGAGATTTTATTTTTCACAATAATTGGTATATTTTAATCCATATGAACATTTTATTTGATACACGACCATAAATAAAATTAATAATGTGATTTTGGCCATTTTCAAATGATTTTGACCGTCAGAGTGCAGACCTTTGGATTTTGACATAGGTGAAGTTTATGTTTAGGGGTTTCCTTCCTTTTTTTATTTCTGGTTCTTTTAAAATTTTCTAATTTTGGGTATTTTCATCTGTAAATGTAATTATCTATTAGTTATTATATATTTTCTATTCTATTTTTATGATGTGTGAAATATTCATCATTGATCATCACTCAAAGATGATTGGATAACCCATAGCTGAGAGTGGTTCTTATTTATGTGGGTGTGTACCAATATGTTATGGATATATATTTACTCATTCAGTAGTTTGATGTAATAAATGTAAATCTTTTATGAAACTATCTATTTTATTTTTTATTGTATCATTGAACAAATGTGTTTAATAATAAACGAATCTCGGTGTAGTAAAGGTGTTTAATTCATGCCCAATGTATTGGATTATACTTCTAACATTGCGATCAACATAATAAATGTTAGTTTTCATATATTTTGGGGTCAATAGGGTTGGGATACTAAATTAGTTTTGATTGTAATTAACCAAATTTCTATTTAATAATATAATTATTGAACAACTATTTAATTTTATTTTTTAAAAGTGGATTTGGGTTAATTTATTTAGAGAAATAACCTTTAGAAACTAGTTCCTATCTCTTATTAGTTTTTTCCCCTTATATTAGTTTCATTATTTAATTTCATTCATTAATTTATTTAAATTAATTAAAGTATGTTTCATGATCCTGACAATATTATGATGACCTAGAATTTAGTTAAGATTCATCACTACACTTCCCTATTTGTCATGGTATCAACCTCAGAACTCATCAATATTATACTACTATTTAGTAACTTTAGTGATTTATGTTTTCGTTCACTATAAATTTATAAATTCATTTGACATAAAGTATCTAATGATATCATTTGGGGCTATCACTATGTAAATCATAGGATAGTGAAAGGAGAATTGGTTCTGAAATGATTCAGTTCTCACATGCATGAAAAGGGTTATGTTTGTGTGTTTTAATGCATAAGAGGTGGTGCCCGATGTTAGTTGGGAATCATGCCCACATTTAGGGAAGATAAAGTGAGCATGAGATATTGGTGGATGTTTTAAACAAGGATTTGAAGATGAAAGTGTGATGGGTGTCATGTGGATGCATTAGTTTATAAGATGATAGGTGGCTAGTTTGTTCATAGTAGGGTGGAGTTTATCTAAGGAGGAGCAGTGGGGATAGAGAGAGAAAGAAGTAGGTTATGCTTGTCCTAGGTCACAACTAATAGTATGAAAGAGGTAGCTCACAATGAGGGAAGATTGATGTTTCTTCCCCCCCTATACCAATAGGGATTTTCACTACTTTGATGATGACGAGGGTGGTTAAGGAGATTCTGAAGATCTTTGTGAATGAGGAGGAATCAACAAATGGGAGGGGAGTGGCACTGGGTTTGTTGCCTGAAGACTTTTAAAATTAATAAAAACAACGTAAATAACAAAAAATGTAATATTTTAAAATAAATAATGTTATTAAATATAATAATAAGTTATTAAGATAATAGAAATAATAATAGTTATTATAATTAATTAGTTACTATTACATATATATAATTAGATATACTGGGGTTGAAAGAAAAATAAAGTTTAGTGAATTATAAAACTATACACAAAAAAGTAATATAATAATAATAATACTTAATATTATTAATATAATTTGATAATAAAAATAATACTGATATTAAAACTAATATATAATGTCAAATGTAATATGAATAACTAATATTGATATTTAATTAATTAAAATTATAAAAATATTTCCAAAAATAATAAACTATGAAAATAAATATCAAATAATAAAAGTAAATAAAAACTAAATTAAAATAAAGTTAAAATAAAAAATGTTAATGACTTCCTTTTTAATAAAATCCCCCACACTTAATGTTTTTTACTCCAGAGAAAAAATCATAAAAAAACTAGAATGTACCCTTAGTCAAATCAAACAACATAATTACATGTTCATTTGTTTAAATCATTTTATCCACAAACTATCATGATTTATTAAATATACTAATTTTAAAAAATAATTTATCTTCAAATAATTTTTTTTTTCAAAATTAATATCTATAATCATGCATCATGTGACCTACCATGCTATCATTCTCATTACTCAATAAAATTTATGATCAAATCTATACTTAATTATAAAAAAATGAATATTTACTATATTATTCAATTGAATTTTACATATCAATTAGAAAAAATCAAAATAATTAACCTATTGTGATTAATTCACATTAGGATCACACAATCTATGAGGTTTTGGGATGCTGGGTCATAAAACATTAATAATTTGGAAAAAAGTAAAGTGAAATATTGAAGTAAATTCATGATGAATTTCAATCCAAGTGTCTCCTTAAAAATCTCATTAACCCATACTTAGTTTCTTATGCCTAGGTAAATGATAATAACAAAATGTACATGAAAAGAAAGGGGTAATAAATCTCTCATATATTATGATAGTACAAACATGTGACAATCAACTCCAAAACCTAATGAAATAGATATTAGGTAATATCATAAAAAAAGAACAAAAGTAACTCATGCTCTACAGAATCTCAGTGAAATTAAGAGATATAGAATCTCTTTAGTTATTGTAATAATGTGTATAGTTATCCCTAAAGGTGAGGGTTACCATATAATAAATAAAAATGTACTCACTATTTAAATAAAGAATATATATTCCCATACCAATATATATATATATGTAATGAATATAGCTACAATGAAAAATAATACATATTTTATGATGAGATAATGTTTATCCATTTGTATCAAATGAATCACTATCACTCAAGAAACCCTCTTCATGAATAAATCACTCCCCCATGAATAGATTAAAAATCATCATGAAAATATTAAAAATATGGGTAAGTAATGATATTAGTTATGGTATAATCCTAAAAAATGCCTCTTCATGGATTATACAGGCTACATAATAGTGAATATCCAAGTTTCACACAATGGATTTAGGGGATAAATAAAACAAAAAAAATTTCTTATCGATTTCAATCAAACTTTCAAAATTCCTATCTCTTTGATGAAAAAACATGGAATGTACTATAAAACATAACATGGTTGAGATTCCCTTAAAAGGGATAAAAATAAAGTGATGTAAAAAGAGTCCAGTGTCCTTATGGGTAAGTAAATTTAATGTAAGACAATATAAATGAGAATTAGTGTATATAAGTGTCTCATAAATAAAAAAGTTTTAGAAAAACATTATCAAATAATGGAATGATATCAATAGTCATCTAAAATACGGTATAAAGGATTAAATCAATTTTACCAAGAATTAGGCGCTCATACTAACCAAGGACACAAGTGGTATATCATTGATTGTGTTATTAGAAAAATACAATATTTTTCATGTGGGTTCAAAAATTAGAAGGGTTTTATTTAGTTTTTTTAATTAGTAAGTTTACATGGTATTTATTTAAGTATAAATAAAATGAAATATAAAATGTAACTTATCCCTCATTAATTAAATAGAGACATGGAGAATATTTGTATATCCAATGAAGCTCTAAATATGATTTAACCTACAAAATCTACACATAGAGATTATATTCCCAATATATATTAAATAAATAACAAAATAATTAGATAAAAACATTTGATGATAAAAATATATATAATGAATTTATTGAGTCAATTATTACTGCTTTCATATATTTGTTTTGATAATTATATATTTCCCTTATATCATCTACAATTTATCTTTATTATTTTTTCTTTATAATAATTTGTTCTTAATATTCATTTTTATTATTATTTTATTCAAATATTTTGATACTAATGAAATTATTCTAAGGATATCATATTATATATTATTATTGATTCCTTAAAATATATTACATATTTGAAATTTTAGATTTTCTCTATGTCAGAATGTGAATCCCTGAACTGACATTCCCATATCTAGTTCCATAAACTTAGACTTTACATAAGTTATTTGAAAGTATATATAAAATCAAATATATATATATATCCATCCATAATTAAAAAGTCAATAATGATTATTGAATCTCTTACATCTAGAGGTTATTTTTCAGGTTTACTTCTTTAGAGAGTTAGGAAACACCATAAACTAATAAATCTCATGACTTTCTAAACTAGTGGAAATATTTTCTATTATATATAAGAAAATACTAAATTTTAACATCTCTCATAAATTCTTTCATATATTCCATCCTTATAAAAATTTCACGTGTAAGATTATATGTTTTGAACTATTTGAAAATTCTAAATGAATTTGATATTTTCATTTTGCGGATGATCCAAATATTAAACTAAGAATCGGAACACAATTTTGATAGTTATAAAACTTAAGAAATTTGTTTTTAGATGTGATTTGAGTCTCAAAAGGTGTATTGATTGTTCAAATTAGTTTTAGGAGTGTTGATATTCACAAACTAATTTCTATGTGAAACAGGATGAGGTGCATACTTGGAGCATAGTTATTATTAATTATGCGACTCAACCATACATCCCATAAAAAAGTGGGGCACAGTTAGTTAGGCTATATGAAGTGTCCCAGGGAGTCATGAGAGATAGTGCAGACTCTCATAGAAAGTTACATGTTTGGAACATGGTTTGTTTAACTATACACCGAAATCATATAAGGGGGTGTTTCAATTGAGAAATAGCATCGCACATGATATGTATGGTTTGATTAACCCTGCCCCTAATCATTAAATGCCGAGAAACTTCAAAAATTGGCACCAAATGGTTATAGTATAGTTATCCAAACTATGTAGCCAGATAATATAGCTCTTAAAGTGGTTGGATAAGAATGTTTTTTACTTTTACCCTTCAAGGTATCATCCTCCTTTATCCTTCCACATCCACACACAACACCCCCTCCATCCTCTTGAGCTCCTCCCTTGGCCTCCTCCTAGGATTCAATTGATCTACATCATTAGAAATCATAATCGAATTCCATCAGTCACATTTTATTTCCCTCAATTAGTATATTATTCCACATCCTTTTTTTCTTTGTTTATCTTTTCGTATCAGATGTTATTTCCATAAAAGACCATATTCCCTATTTTCAAGGATTTTTTTATTCTTTTTATTTGTCTCATTCCAACTCAGATCAAATCCTGATGATGGATGAGTGAAACATCCTAAGTATGAGGTAGGTAATATATATTCTTTTCCCTTAATGTTGTGTCCTTTATTAAAAGTGTCATTGTGTTGTACACTAGATATTCCATTTATCACCTATAAATTTTGAAATATATTAAATAGATTACTAGTACCTTGAATTAGTTTTCCATGATACCCAATACCATCATTGGAGGTTGTCTACCTAGACAGAAACCACCTCTTTAGGTGTGTTGATATAAATTCATTGAACATTATGACATGATTATGTAATTAAAACTCACTTGAGGCATTTTGATTTTCCCACCTAATTAGTGGGACTTATAATTGAATTGTAAGAACTTATAAATGGTTAAATTTTATCACTTACCACTTTAAGAAACTCAATAAGAATTTATTAATGGTGTAAATTAAAATCAAACTGGGCATTGTTGGTTAATTAAATCATGGTGAATTATAAGCATTCTTGGCTTCTTTCGGAATATTCATTACTACTAAATGATACACATTTGAGGTTTTTTTTGTTTCCATTTTTTTATATTTTAAAATAAAATAAATTAAAATTTAATGGTGAAACCATTTCACTTATCCCTTGCATATACCTATGTGAAAAAACCACATGATAAGGTGAGTTTGGTTTATTTCACTATAATTTAATGTAAAGAATGAAATTAGAAATGGTTGAAGAGCCATTTTCCCTTATTAAATTATGATGTATAATTTCAACAATGGTTATTATTGGGAATAAAATTATTCACCATTTCACAGGTAGTTTTCCGACACAACATCCCTCATCATTTCACTGGTGCTTACTGGGAAAGACAACCCTTACCAATATTGAGACTGATGGGAATGGTGTCCATTATTATTTAATTGAGACTATTGGGAATAGAATCACTTATCTTCATTTTTATATTAATAATGACATCCCTTATCAATTCATTTGAGATCTTTGGGCATGGAATCCCTTGTTTTAATTATTAAACTCAACATATTATTATTATTATTATTATTATTATTTTGATTCCTAGGTATTACACATAGGGTCCTCACCAATGCATATATATCTATGAGTATATATGTTTACATATGTTCACACATATATATATATATATAATGGTATGTTAAAATATATTTCATCTTAGGCCGAAGCTGGAATGGTCGTCTAGGTGTCCTAAAGAAACATGTGCCCGACTTTATTACATTTATTTGTTACCTAATTATTGATTATATATGAACAATGATTTATTTTATATTCATAGACTGGATTAAACTAGATGCCGGTAATGGTGGCCTACTAAGTTTATCTCAGACCATGTTCAGGCCATAGTTTGGTACATAGAAATACCTCCTGGTTTCAAATCATGATAATGGCTTGTGGTTTCTTGTGGTTACTCCTTATGGAATGGAGTTGACATAGTTCTAGGGGTAGAGCATGTACTCATGATTCATTTAAGGGATGGAGTATTTTTTTTATTCTAATCTTTTATAGTCATGTTTTATTTCCATACTGTATGTATTTTTTTGTAAGTTGTAATACATTCATGCTTGGTCACTTGTTCATTATATTGATTGTCAGTTATTATTATCTTCCACTACTCTCTTATTTTTCTTCTTATAATGTTCCATTTTTATGAATCCATTATATGTGATACTAATCCATTGGGTATAGTATCCCCAATATAACTTCATTATAAAGTTGACACCAATCAGTATCCTTTGGAATATAAGGATTTGTTCTTGAGGCTATGTGACCAACCAACTCAGGGCACTGGGTTAGTGCATCTTGGGGAAGGATGTTACAAAGTTGTATCAGAACATTATTTTTCCCTCTTATTCCTTATTTTGGATAGTATAATGGATACTATAAATATGAAATCACTTGGTAAATATCCTTTTTATGGGTCTGACTATCCCTCACACAAGGGAATGATCAAGTTTACATAAAAGGGATTAAAGTTCGTGTTGGTTTGTTATTACAGTTGATTATCATCTCACCTTGAGTGACTGTTGTATTTCCACTAGATATTATTAAATTATAAGACATTAACATTTTCCTGGAATGTAATGGAGGTATTTTTACACGAATCATTATAGGCTCATAGATATTTTCATACCCTTCATATTCCATGTTATGTGGGTTTCATTACTAGGCTGCTCGATGTTTTTCTGTGTACCATGTTGTTGGGATTATTTACCATGAATACTTATATACCTTACTTGAGTGGTTAATGTAATGTATATTTATATTCTCTAATTATGTATTAAATTTCCATTCCATGTGATCATTATGATATATTATTTTTTATTAAAGTGTTTGCATCAACATAAATGGTGTTTTCCCATATAGCTTTATAGGGGCACCTTAATTAGCTAATTATGATATGTTTGAACCATGGACCATTGGTTGTTTGGGATGAAACCTTAGTGGTTGTGAATAAATGGGTTCAAATATAAATTTATAAAGATTATGGTCCTTTATAAATTGGAAAGCGTGACCAATATAATCGAACCATCACATATGGGCTTGTTATATTTTGAGACCGATGACTTCAAGCTGGTATTAGTTACATGAAATCCAATTATAACTTATAAAGGAAAGAAAAATTTTAATGTGGGAATTTCAATTCATATAAATGTAACATTTTATAAATATAGAAGTTATTAGAAATATGTCTCATAAACTTTTTCAGTAGCTTATGTATCTTTGACTTGACTTAACTAGAGTAGGTCAATCATGATGTTTTATGATTATGAGATAAATTGGACTCAACCCAAGTTGGATGGTCATGACATGATATTATTATATAATAATCCCACTAAGGGAGAAATTAATATTTAATAAAACAAATGCTACTGGGTTACACTTAAAGATACCTAGGTTGAAATGATAGGGCCCTTGTAGGTCACCTTTATCTTTATTTTCTTTAGTGCTTAACCCCATGGGTGCATATTAATGCTAAGTGAATGGTTATTTAATGTGTAAGAAGACACTTATATGGATTATGCATAAATTTATGTTGGAATATTAATAAAATAATTCCCTTTAATTGATAATGACTTGTAATTTTCTTTAGAAATTTATTATTATGAGGCTTCCATTAATTAAAATGCCAATTACAAACTAAAGGGTATTTTCGTCTATATCTTGGGATTAGAATTTTCTTTAACTAATATAGTTGGGATAATTTCATGGTTAAATAAATAAGGGTTATATTTTTAAAAATAAATTGTGAGATAATTTTCTTATTATTCTACATGGATTCAGCTAAATAAAGGGCTAAGTACAATTGTAATCATTTTTCTTTATAACTGATAATTGACATTGCATATGTCTAAAAATCTTTAATTTTTAACCTAAATGTGAAGTTATGAAATTGATAAAATTAAACCATAATGTTTTTTAACACTTGAACCCCTGTTTAAGGGTTATATTTATAAATTCATTGAGATACTTGGGATTGGAACATGGACACTTCTCATATATCCCTATTGACTTCTTTTTAGGTTGTGTTGTTCCTGGAGGTTATACGGTAAGGCCTAGTGAACTTTTTTGATCAAGAAATTATTTATGGTTTATTAATTATGTATTTGAGGGGCTATTCTAGTATAGGTATTTCTCACTGAGGTAAATTGGCAATGTTAAATGCTTGTTTTGAATTTTTAGATGTGATGATTCATTCACATTTTAGTTTTCTCGAGTAGGGTTCAAAGTTTATAAAATAAAATCTGAGTTGGATAGGTGGTAATATGGTAAATTAAACCTCTTAAGGGTTATAGAATCATGTAATGTTCCATTATAGAGGAATATACATGACTAGGTCATGGTCGGCTACATTTTGATCATGTAATATTCACCCCCTTTTGAGATATGTAGTGTCGTTGGGCCAGTAAATTAAAAAGATATGGTTGAAACAATTGTGTTATTTTTCTTTCATGGTTGTACGTGTTAACACATGTTCTACCTTTAAAGTTGAAAAATGTTTTATCTAAATATATTATTTTAGTGGTAATAATCTAATACTTGAGCTATTACACTATGTTCATAGTTCATCTCTATAGTAGAGTGACATGGGCGTTAAAAGGAATCTGGTATTTCTAAATACTCAGGATGACATTGGAAAACGGATCAGGATTTGTAATATTCCATTCAAAGTTGTTTGGATATTATTCTTGATGCTAATGACATGCATGGTCATGGATCAGAGGATAATCAGGCTTGTTCCTAATGTAAACCTAATCTATTGTGTTTTTAAGAGGATATTTTATTTTTCACTTCATATTGTCTCTTGATGTAACTGTGTTAGCCACATACAAGAACCATGATTGGTGGATGATGATGTATGTCATAGGATGATTTCTCGTTTTTTAAATTCAATGACTAAGAAACTCCTAAGGTGGGGATAATCTCTTTGATTATGTATGATTGTGTCCTTCTTCGTAGAGAAAACAAAATCATGGAGGACTAGTGGGAAATGGTTTGAAATTATTTTTGGAATCCTATGAGACTATTGAGATTGAAGTTTCCTTTTATTTTAGATGATGCTTGATATAAAAACCTAGTTATGGGTTTGGGAGGAGTCTAGATACTATATTGAAGCTTGAGGCTCAGGATGTGTGATCGAACTAGTGAATGCAACACTTCATAGGCATGTTGGTGTTGAAAATCAGCACAATGAAGAGATGATTGGTTATGAATAAAACCTTTATAGACACCATGTTTTTGGATTGGAGTATGTTGGGTTGTTCGAATGGTCATGGTTACCCTAGGAATCCTAAGGTTCCATGATCAAACACTTTAGAAAAGTTTGAGTTGTTGAACTAGAAATCATAAATCCATGAAGCTAGTGTTTTCCTTATGCCATTGTGGGATGAATTAAGTAAGTTTTGATCAATAATTTCTATCTATGGATGGGTATGAGACTTGAGAAGCATGTGTACAATCATGGTATGACATAGGTGGTCAATTATAGTGGTCAAGTGATGATGATGCATTGATAGAAACAAACGATCCTTCTGATAAGATTCGGCTAGAGATGGTTCAATTATTCTTATCTTATGGAATTATATGTGTTTGGTTAGAAATAATTTTTGGCACTTTATTTTTGATATGAAGGAATTATTTTGGGATTTGGTTTAATTCCTCTTAAGTAAAGGCTAGAAAACTATGAAATGAATGGGTTGTAATTGTAACCCTTAATGACATCTTAGTGTACTCCCAGTTTAATGATGAGAATTCCAAATACATTAAACTCATTTTTTGTATGACAAGAGAGAATTGGTTATACACCAATATAATTGAGTAACTTTCTGGTTCATTGGAATTTAATCATTGAATGTTCTTCTTAAGGAGTGAGGTAAAATAAGCCTTATTGTGGGGTTTCCACCACAGGTCATTCGTAGATGACCCTTGCAGAAGGGTTTTAACCTGGAGACTTATAATGGGTTGTCATTTTGGAACTTCAATTCGTTTATATAAATGGAACTAGGTACAAAAATATTCCTTTTTTAATTTTAGGTATATTTTTGTACATAGGATCAATAAGAATGCTCAAAATAATCTCAGTGTTCCTTGTTTAAAAAGGTGGTGGAATCTCTTTTAAGTATAATATTGGCTCTTTAATATGATATTTTCAATAATAGTTGGTATGAAGTGGTTAAAATTTAGTTCTTTTGATCATTTGAATTTTTTTGGGGAGGAACTGCACTAGACGTGTCAGAGGAGGAGATGAGTGAAATACAAGAGTCAACTGAGAAATTTCATGTAAAATTCATCATTGTAAGATTAAGTATGATTGATTGGGTTTCAATCTTTTTTATTTATTCAAGGACTAGTATTAGAGCCCTCATGATAAATTGGGTGTCAAAAGTTTAAAATCATATTGGGAGCATCGTTATAATTCTAAGAGATTGTGTTCTTAGGATATTCTCATGGCGGGGTGTCTCATGGATTTGAATTGTCCTTTATTCATTAAAACCTATGGTGGGGAGAATCATAGTCTGGATGATGAAAGAGGAAACTATGTAATCATGTATCAGGTTAGATTGGCTTGGGTAAGCATCATCTTGATGTTTCATTGATAGTTACGATCATTGTCTTGAGTTTTGATGAATTATGTACCATGTATTAAATCATATTCTTGGAGGTGCATTGGGTGTGAGGAATTTATAACATCTATTTGAATGAGTATTACCCACCCAAATTGGTTAGGGGTTTCATTTCAATAGCCACAAAGGTTTCTCAAGGAAAAAAGTTCTAAGGTGGGGATATTCTATGATTCTGTGTTTTAAACTAGTTGAAAACTCTAAATGAATTTGTTATTTTTATTTAGTGGATTATAAAAATATTAAAATGGGCCTCATAACATAATTTAGAGAGTTTTAATGCATAAAATGTATTTTTGGATAGGGTTTAAGGCCCAATGTAGTTTTTTGGGTGCTTGAATGAGCTTCATGAGTGTTGAGCTTCAAAAAATCATTTTTAGCTGAAATTGAGTAAGGAAAACTTTTGAAACACTATAGGTATTCACCACATTGGTCAATTGTGTAGCTCATAAATAAGTGGAGGATGGTTATTTGAACCATTTTAGGTGGCCTGGGAAGCTATGTGAGATGGTGAAAACCCCCAGATAAAGTTTCACAGTTAGTGCACAGTTTGTTTAAATGTGTTCTACAACTATGTGAGGAGGTGTGCTTATTGGGAAGTATTACTGCACAAGCTACACATGGTTCGATTAACCATGAACCTAGACATGCGAGGGGTGACCCTTTGGATAGTGGAACTATACAGTTAGCACACAATTACCCAAATCATGCTTCCAAACTGTGTAGCTCTTAAAGGAGTTGGAAAGGATATTTTTTCCCATCCTCCTTTAAGGTTTACCCTTCATTTCTTCTTCCCATTTCATGCACATCACTCAACTCTAATCATTCAATCCCCTCCCTTGGGATCCTCCTATGATTTAATAGATCACCTTCTTTGAGAATTATAATAAAACATTGTCAGTTATGTTTGATCACCCTCATTTATTCTATCATTCCTATTCATTTTTCCCATTTATCTAGTCGTATCAGAGATTATTTTAATGTGACCACATATGCACTATTTTTAGGGTGTTTGACTATTATCCCAATTTATCTCATTCCATATTGAATCAAATCATGATGATGGACATGTGATACCTCCAAAGTATGAGGTAGGTGTTTTATATAATTTTTCCTTAATGTTTAACTGTATATAAAAAGTGTCATTTCTCTACATACCATACCTTCTGTGTGTTTCCTATAATGTAAAGACCCGTAAAATTCAAGGGAAATTTTTTCTAAATTTTCTTTGAGATTTTACAAGAATTCAATTTTTGACGGCGCCTGATTCCGAGGCCCGGTGTGCCCGAAATTTATATCTGAAGTTTACCTCGGGTAAGTTCAGTGAACAAATGAGCGGGAATTTCTAACTTTTGAACCAGTGCCCGGAATCGAATTCTAAGGGCACCGATGGAACCGCATCGCTGGTAATTGCTTAGGAACTCCTTTTTCGGAGATGCGTTTACACGAGGGAAGTTATTAATTTTTTTGGTAGTTGAAAATAAAAATTAACAATTTTTATTTTTCCCACTTGGTAGTTTTATCCTATGTAAGGATGTTGGGGGTGGGACCCACTTGTGATAACCAACCTTGAGAGGATAAAGTAGGGTGGGACCCACATGATCCCAACCCTTCACTTTCCTAATCCCTCTAAACCCCCATTTAATTTTTGTTAACTTATCACCTCATTAATTTTATAACATCTTATGTTAATAACTTAAGTGAGTTAAATATGGGTTTTGAATTTTCAAACTCTTGAAATTCAAAACCTATGTTGGGTTAATAAAATAAGTGGGTGGATTATTTTATTTTGGGGTTAGTTGTTCTTGTGGTGGAGACTTGGGAGAGAAAGGGCTAAGTTTGAAGTCTTCTTCTTCTTCAACATCGATGAAGAACGTGAAGAACACCGTTCTTCAATGAAGAACACCTCCGACGAAGAACATCGTTCTTCAATGAAGAACATATCTGCTGAAGAACGTGACGTCTTCTTCCAACGATGTTTCCTCTTCAAACGCATCTCGACGACAATGGAATCGACGTTCGTTTTCCACAACGCCCGACTTCCGCGATGCTCGTCTTCTGTGGCTCGTTAACGTGCACCGTTCCTGAACCAAGGTAGGGGTTTTATTTATTTATTTGTTCGTGAATACCAACTTGTTGATCTTCGTGGATTTAACCGCTTGTTATCGAATAACGCGAGGGGGTCAGACCGCACAAACACGGCCGACCCTCCTCCTTAATTTTATTATGATTGATTCCTTTGTGGATTGGTTCGGGAAGGTGTGGTGCCGTCGCACCACACGGAATCGAGCGAAATGAAACGCGCGGCGCCGTCACGCCGCGCCGTGGAAAGAAGTTTAAGAACGCGATGCCGTCGCGCCTCAAAGAAAACCAAAGACGCCACGGCCGGAGCGGGGCCGCGGCGGAGAGGTGCGGTGTTGTCGCACCACGCCGGACGACAAAGGCCGCGGTCGGTTCCGGGCCGCAGCGGAGCAGGGTGACTGGTGGCCAGTACCGGGCCGCCGGCGACGGAGCTGGAAGGGGACCGACCATCGCCGGTCCCGTTGAGCAGAAACCGGCCGACCAGGTCGGGCCGGCCGGACAAGGGGGAGCCGGGGGTAATTAATTCCCCTGGATGGATTTAAAGCGGCCCCAATTAAAGGGGCCGTCATTTTCATAAAGGAGGGGCAACGCCCCTCCCTTGGAAAGCGCGGCCCAAAGGCTGTGCTGGCCGCACGCGCTGGCTGCGCCGCCGCGCCGCCGGCCGGGCCGGAATTCCAGGCCGGGTCGGGTCATTCGGCCGGGTCGCCACCCCGGGCTGGGTCGACCCGGTTCGGCTGACCCAGGGGGTACTGGGCCGGGCCGGGCCAGGCCCAGACCCCCTATTTTCGGACTGAGTTGGTTCAAATGCCAATATTTTGGGCTACGGACCTCCGATCGATGCACCGTCAGTTGCGTAGCAATACTTGGAACAAGACGGTCGTTTAGGTATATTTCACTAAAGGTTTCAGAATACTTTGGGTTCGGCCGGGTTGGTTCGGATACGAAACCTACCAGGCCCTCGGAGCGAAAACGCTCGTAACTTGAGCTCCGGACGTCCGATTGATGTGTCGTCGACTTTGTTGGATTCCTATTAGTGAGAAGGATATTTTGGCTTACTCCGCTCAAGTTTTTGATGCCGTCGGATTACGGTTGGGTTGGTTCACTCATGAAACCAACCGGGGCCCTAGAACAAAAAAGCCAATAACACACAGACCGGGCGTCTGATTTACGTGTAGTCTATCTCGTTTCGTTCCTCTTGATGAGACAGAACTTTTGGAATACTTGGACTGAGTTTTGGTTGCTTTTAGATAGTGGTCGGGTTGGATTGTACCCAAAATCCAACCGGGCCCCTGGAACGGAAAAGCTGATATCTTTCAGACCAGACGTTCGTTTGACGAACTGTCAGCGGCGTTGGTGATCACGTTGAGAAACGGTCCCTATGAGTTTTCGGGGTATAGTTGAGTTACGGCCGGATTGGTTCACACATGAAACCAACCGGGCCCCTGGGACGAAAAGGATAATAACTCACAGACCGGGCGTCCGATTGACGTGCCGTCTGTTGCGTTGAGACCCCTATGACGAGGCGGTCCTTGAGATACTTCTTCATTGGACTTTGAGATACTTGGAGTTTTGACCAGTAGCTCGTGGAGCGGACCCTTCCAGAGACAAGCGTGCGGAGTACGAAGACCGTGTAGCCGGCTGAAACTTGACGACTGCTTGACCGACTCGACTTGGAGTGAGTCGACTAGCCCAGTGGATGGAGCGCCCGGTATTTGGCGACAGACCCACGGCGAACGGAGCACCCGATAGTTGGCTACAGACCCACGGTACTCGACAGGAGGAGTACCTCTGTAGGCTATTAGGGGAAGCGCCCGGTATTTGGCGACAGACCCTCAGCGGACAGATCACCCGGTAGTTGGCCGCAAACCCACGATACTCGACAGGAGGAGTACCTCAGCAGTCTTAGGTTAGTGAGCAGAACCTTAGAGTCGTGACAGGACCACTGTACACTCTAGAGACGGGGCTCCTCAGCAGTTACGTTTTCGATAATGAAAATCCTGGTTTGAGCTGAAACTTTTGACCTTTGTGTTTACCTCATGATTGGGATGGGACACTTGATAACTTAGTTATATGTATGGGCATATACCTGGGTAGTGGTTATCCGTTGATTTCATGATCCTTGTGTTTCCTCATGATTGAGATGGGTTACTTGATAACTTAGGTATATGTATGGGCATATACCTAAGTAGAGGTTATCTGTTGAGATCTTCTTTGTGGTTATCCTTGTTGGTTTTAGTGAGACCGTGAGGGTCTCGGGGTCCCTACTGAGTATCGTTATACTCACCCCTGCATGGTCTATGCCCGCAACTCATTGTGTTGGTTGCAGACGACGGGCAGTGCTGAAAGAGGCCGAGTGTTTGAGGACTGGACGGTACCCGGAGGTGGAATACACGATGAGTCAGTACCCGGGGGTGGACTACACAACAAGTCAGTATCTAGAGGAGGAATTCACGGCGAGAAGACACACGGAGGAGGTTGATGGGTGACAGCGTTGAGGAGGCTATTTGTACCTACCCTTCAGGTAGGATCCGAGGAGGACGTCCCAGGAGTTGCTTCCTTCTTCCAGCTATTTTCCTTTTTCTGTGTTACTTTCGTTTAGTTGTAGCTGCACTTTCAGTTGGGTTTGTATTCTGGACCATTTACTTTTCAGCACTTTCTTTTGTACTTAGTGTTTTGCTTCCGCTTATACTCTGTGGTGTTTTGTTTACTTTTATAAAGGCAATACCTTCCCTGTTATCGTGATTTATGCCTTTGGTGCTAGTCGCCAGCCCCTGGACTATGGAAGGCAGGCTTGGGGTAGTCACGGCATGGGCCCCGAGGATGGGTTGTGACAAATTGGTATCAGAGGAGTCGGTTCTACCGCAGAACTTATAACTCTGATATTTTCTTTCTGTGTAGCAATAGTGTTAAGGGTACCGAGTGTGGTATTTAGTTCAGGGAGTCCAGTGTTGGTGCGGGCGGCCGACGTATCTATACACCAGGACCCTGACAACTGATTTCCGACTTTGTGCAAGAAAACACTAATTGCATGTGTGTTTTAGAAGTTTTATTTGAAGATCAGCTCAAACCAGGTCAGCTCACCAGGTATAAATCATTTGACCATGTCACATTGTTTCTTTCAGGATACCTTTTCTCAGACGACCAGCTAGAGCCCAGAGAGATGTGCGTACTGACAGCCTGTCAAGCGACAAGGCTTCGGTACAGGGCCCTCTTGCAGTTGAGGAACCAGCGGAGGCACCCACGGTACTACCATACGTTGGGCCACCGATGCCACCAGCCCCAGCATTAGGCGATACACGCCACTTGAGTGCATTGTACGAGTTCCAGCGCCAGAGGCCACCCAGGTTCCGGGGAGACACGGACCCGCAGGCAGCTGAGGATTGGCTGGAGGCTGTGGTGAGAGTCTTCAGGCTGGTGGGGACACCTGTAGACTTCATGGTGATCTTTTCTGCTAGCCTCCTTCAAGAAGCAGCAGGAAGGTGGTGGAGCCACTTGTTCCAGTTTTGCGACGGGATGAACTTCGCATGGGAAGACTTCGAGACCTTCTTCAGGGTGGAGTTTGTGCCAGTAGCTCTACACCCCAAGCATGTACAGAAGCTTCTGCCTTTGCCGCATGATTTTCAATCAGTATCCGAGTCATCTGTGGGTAGTAGACAGATGATGTAGAGGTCCAAGAGGGCCAGAGCCAGCCGTACAAGGAGCAGGAAGTGTTATGAATGCGGCGGAAAGGGTTACCTGGCACGTGACTGTCTGACTCCTCGTACAGTTGATTCGAAGGCGTTGGAGGAGCCACTGAGGCAGAAGCAGCGACGAGTGCTTGAGCCATAGCTGAGCAGTGGACAATGCAGTAGAGCACCGGGAGCAGGTGGACAGGAGCGGAACTAGTGGATAAGTCCCTTGTACTTCTAGTTCCATGTTGCTGTTGTATTAGTGTCTTTGTACTATGAGCTGCAATAATAAAAAGAAACTTATCTTGTTTGCTTCCCTGTCCTTTTTGTTTGGTTGATACTGAGTGGTCTCGGTTAAGACTGCTGACTTGACCCTCACTTTCGAGATTTCTACTGGAGGAGACCTAGTGACCTCACACTGATGCCGACAGTGTGAATCGACCCTTGGAGGCGAGAGTGACAGTTGGATCTCTTGGTAGTTACGTTGAGGCCTTACGACGTCATCCATGGCATGAATGCATCATTCATGTCAGGATTGACTGTATTAGGCAATGAATGTGGGTCATCCAGGGGATGAGACCGGATTTCTCTTATCGGCAAAGAATAAATCATAGCAGCTCTTTTGATACTAGAGAAGGTCCAGGTCATCCAAGAGCGGATGAGGACAGCACAGGGCTGACAGAAGCCTTATGCTGATAGGACTTGGAGGCCTCTAGAGTTCGAGGATGATGATCTCGTCCTCGGGTGCACTTTCTCTGGCAGTACGGGAACCTCCGGGTGAGCACATAGGAGCGGAAGGCTCAGATGCGTGCTCTGTACCGCTTTTTGTAACCCTAGTTTCTGTTAAATCTTTACGAGGATGTAAAGCCCTGAGGTGGTAGTAATGTAAAGACCCGTAAAATTCAAGGGAAAATTTGTCTAAATTTTCTTTGGGATTTTACAAGAATGTAGTTTTTGACGGCGCCTGATTCTGAGGCCCGGTGTGCCCGGAATTTATATTCGAAGTTTAGCTCGGGTACGTTCAGTGAATGAATGAGCGGGAATTTCTAACTCTTGAACCGGTGCCCGGAATCGAATTCCAAGGGCACCAATGGAACCATAGCACCAGTAATTTCTTAGGAACTCCTGTTTCGGAGTTGCGTTTACACGAGGTAAGTTATTAATTTTTGTGGTAGTAGAAAATAAAAATTAACAATTTTTATTTTTCCCACTTGGCAGTTTTATCCTAAGTAAGGATGTTGGGGGTGGGACCCACTTGTGATAACCAACCTTGAGAGGATAAAGTAGGGTGGGACTCACACGAGCCCAACCCCTCACTTTACGAACCCCTCTAAACCCCCCATTTATGTTTTGTTAACTTATTACCTCATTAATTTTATAACATCTTATGTTAATAACTTAAGTGAGTTAAATGTGGGTTTTGAATTTTCAAACTCTTGGAATTCAAAACCTCTGTTGGGTTAATAAAATATGTGGGTGGATTATTTTATTTTGGGGTTAGTTGTTCTTGTGGTGGAGACTTGGGAGATAAAGGGCTATGTTTGAAGTCTTCTTCTTCTTCAACATCGACGAAGAACGTGAAGAACACCGTTCTTCAACGAAAAACACCTCCGACGAAGAACACCGTTCTTCAACGAAGACCATCTCCGCTGAAGAACGCGACGTCTTATTCCAACGACGTTTCCTCTTCGAACGCACCTCGACGACAACGGAATCAACGTTCGTTTTCCACGACGCCCGACTTCTGCGACGCTCGTCTTCCGTGGCTCGTTAACGTGCACCGTTCCTGAACCGAGGTAGGGGTTTTATTTATTTATTTGTTCATGAATACCAACCTATTGATCTTCGTGGATTTAACCGCTTGTTATCGAATAACGCGAGGGGGTCGGACCGCACAAACACGACCGACCCTCCTCTTTAATTATTTTTATGATTGATTCCTTTGTGGATTGGTTCGAGAAGGTGTGGTGTCGTCGCACCGCACGGAATCGAGCGAAAGGAAAGGCGCGGCGCCGTCACGCCGCACCGTGGAAAGAAGTTGAAGAACGCGATGCCTTCACGCCGCGTCGAAGAAAACCAAAGACGCCGCGACCGGAGCGGGGCCGCGGAGGAGGGGCGCGGTGTCGTCGCACCGCGCCAGACAACAAGGGCCGCGGCCAGTTCCGGGCCGTGGCGGAGCAGGGTGACCGGCGGCCGGTACCGGGCCGCCGGCTACGGAGCTGGAAGGGGACCGGCCATCGCCGATCCCATTGAGCAGAAACCGGCCGGCCAGGTCGGGCCAGCCGGACAAGGGGGAGCCGGGGGAAATTAATTCCTTCTGCTGGATTTCAAGCGGCCCCAATTAAAGGGGCCGCCATTTTCATAAAGGAGGGGAAATGCCCCTACCTTGGCATGCGCGGCACAAAGGCCGCGCTGGCCATGCAGGCCGTGCCACCACGCCGCCGCGCTGGGTCATCGGGCCGGGTCGCCGCCCGGGCCGGGCCGGGCCCAGACCCCCTATTTTCGGTCTGAGTTGGTTCAAATGCCCATATCTTGGGCTACGGACCTCCGATCGATGCATTGTTAGTTGCGTAGAAATCCTTGGAATGAGACGGTCATTTTGGTATATCGCACTCAAGGTTTCAGAATACTTTGGGTTCGGCTGGGTTGGTTCGGATACGAAACCAACCGGGCCCTCGGAGCGGAAACGCTCGTAACTTGAGATCCAGACGTCCGATTGACATGTCGTCGACTTTGTTGGATTCCTCTTAGTGAGACGGATCTTTTTGCTTACTCTACTCGAGGTTTGGATGTCGTCAGAGTGCGGTCGGGTTGGTTCGCTCACGAAACCAACCAAGGCCCTGGAAAGAAAAAGCCAATAACTCACAGACCGGGCGTCCGATTGACGCGCCGTCTGTCTCGTTGCTTTCCTCTTGATGAGACAGAACTTTTGGCATACTTCACCTGAGTTTTGGTTGCTATTGGATAGTGGCCGGGTTGGATTGTACCCGAAATCCAACCGGGCCCCTAGAACGGAAAAGCTGATATCTTTCAGACCAGGCGTCCGTTTGACGAACCGTCAGCGGTGTTGGTGATCACGTTGTGAAACGGTCCCTATGAATATACTCTATTAGTTTTCGGGGTATAGTTGAGTTACGGCCGGATTGGTTCGCACATGAAACCAACCAGGCCCCTGGGACGAAAAGGCTAATAACTCACAGACCGGGCGTCCGATTGACGCGCCGTCTGTTGCATTGAGACCCCTATGACAAGGCGGTCCTTGAGATACTTCTTCGTGGGACTTTGAGATACATGGAGTTTTGACCAGTAGCTCATGGAGCGGACCCTTCCGGAGATGAGCGTGCGGAGTACAGAGACCGTGTAACCGGCTGAAACCTGACGACTGCTTGACCGACTCGACTTGGAGTGAGTCGACTAGCCCAGTGGACGGAGCGCTCGGTATTTGGCGACAGACCCACGACGGACGGAGCGCCCAGTAGTTGGCCGCAGACCCATGGTACTCGACAGCAGGAGTACCTCTATAGGCTATTAGGGGAAGCGCCCGATATTCGGTGACAAACCCTCAGCGGACGGAGCGCCTGGTAGTTGGCCGCAAACCCGCGATACTCGATAGGAGGAGTACCTCAGCAGTCTTAGGTTAGTGAGCAGTACCTCAGAGTCGTGACAGGACCAATGTACACTCCAGAGATGGGGCTCTTCAGCAGTTACGTTTTCGATAACGAAAATCCTGGTTTGAGATGAGACTTTTGACCTTTGTGTTTACCTCATGATTGAGATGGGACACTTGATAACTTAGGTATATGTATGGGCATATACCTGGGTAGTGGTTATCCATTGATTTCATAATCCTTGTGTTTCCTCATGATTGAGATGGGTTACTTGATAACTTAGGTATATGTATGGGCATATACCTAAGTAGAGGTTATATGTTGAGATCTTCTTTGTGGTTATCCTTGTTGGTTTTAGTGAGACCTTGAGGGTCTCGGGGTCCCTAATGAGTGTCGTTATACTCACCCATGCACGGGATATGACCGCAACTCGTTGTGTTGGTTGCAGATGATGGGTAGTGCTGACAGAGGCCGAGTGTTCGAGGACTGGAAGGTACCAGGAGGTGGACTACACGACGAGTCAGTACCCGGAGGTGGACTACATGATGAGTCAGTATCTGGAGGAGTACTTCACGGAGAGACAACACACAGAAGAGGTTGACAGGCGAGAGCGTTGAGGAGGCTATCTATACCTACCCTTCAGGTAGGATCTGAGGAGGACGACCCAAGAGCTTCTTCCTTCTTCCATCTATTTGCCTTTTTCTGTTGCACTTTCGTTTAGTTGTAGCTGCACTTTCAGTTGGGTTTGTATTCTGGCCCATTTACTTTTCAGAACTTTCTTTTGTACTTAGTGTTTGGCTTCCGCTTATACTCTGTGGTGTTTTGTTTACTTTTATAAAGGCAATGCCTTCCCAGTTATCGGGATTTATGCCTTTGGTGATAGTCTCCAGCCCCTGGACTATGGAAGGCTGGTTGGGGTAGTCACGACAGAGGCCCCGAGGATGGGTCGTGACATATAAATTGTGAAATTAATTATATAAATTTCTCTTACTAAGAAGTGGTTATCTATAATACCCAATAACATCGTCGTAGGTTGTATAACTCAACAAAAACCACCCCTTCACATGTGTTGTTATAAATTCCTTTAATTTTGTTTCTTTCTTTTGTAATTAAACCGTCCTTGAGGCATGTTGAGTTTTCCACAAGATTAGTGGGACTAATAATTAAATTATATTAACTTCTAAAAGGTTAAATTTCATCATTTTTTTTGTTTAGGAATCTCACTGAGTAATTTCTTATTGGTGTAAATGGAAATGGAATTGGTCCTTGTTGGTTAATTAAATCATGGTGAATTTTATATATTCATGAAGTATTATTGGATCTTAATGAATTATAAAAATGATTGTATTATTTAAGAATATTATTTTTTATTAAATTAATTACCTTGAAAGTGTGTTTTTACCATTTATTTGGATGTTAAAATAAAATAAGTGAAAAGTGAATGGTGTTAGCATGTCACTTGGCCCTTTCCTCTACCTATGTTACCAAACTACATGCTAAGATGAGTTTGGTTTATTTCACTATAATTTAATGTTAATAATGAAATGACAAATGGTTAAAATACCATTTTCCATTATTAAATTATGAATTATACTTTTATCTATGGTAATTATTGGGCATGATATCCTTTATCATTTCACTGGTAGTTCTTAGTAACAGAATCCATCATCATTTCGCTAGTGCTCATTGGGAATGACACCCCTTATCATTATTGAGACTGATGGTCATGGAGTCACTTATCATTATTTTGAGGCTATTGTTCACAGAATCCCTTATATTTATCTATCTATTGGGCTTGACATCTCTTATCATTTCATTTTAGATCATTGGTAATTAGGTCACTTATTTTAAATATGAAAATAAATATATTATCATTATCTGGATGCATGGGTCTTTCACCCTGGGTCCTCATCAGTGCATGTATATCTCAGCATATATATATGTTTACATATATGCATATATGTACATGATGGAATGTTAATAAATATTATAGATTAGGATGAATCAGGTGTGGTCGAATAGGTGTCCCTGAGGAACCTGAGACAAAATTTATTATATTTATTTATTCATGGTTTATTGATTATATATACACACTACATTATTTTATATTCATGGACTGGATTTCATTAGACATCATTGGCGGTGTCCTACTATGTTTTTCTCACACCATATTCAGGACACAATTTAGTACCTATACAGACATCATGGTTGTAGATCAGGATCATGCATTGTACTTACTTTTAGTTACTCCACATGGTCTAGGGTTGACATGGAGTAGGGGGGTCAAGTATGTACTCGGTCTACCTTCAGGGGATGAAGTATTTTATATATTTATTCTTTGTTTATATAGTCAAGTTTAGTTCCCCTGTTGTATTTCTATTTTTTTTACATTATATTGTGTTCAGGCATGATCATTTATTCATTATTATTTAATATAAGTTATTATTATCTTCCATTAATTTGTTATTTGGCTTATTATTATATTTATTTTTTATGATTTTATTGTATTTGATACTGATCTAGAGGGTATAATCTCCCCAATGCATCTCTATTATAACCTTTATACTGGTTAAGAGCCTCTATAGTACATGAAGGCATGCTTGAGACCATGTGACCAACCAGCTCTTGGTACCGAGTTAGTGGATCCCAAACCAAGATGTTACATTATAAGTATTACTTTTAATAATAACCTGGGAAATGGAAACATAAGAAAGGGGTGACCTCAGAAAATTAATAAGGGAAATATATAAAGGAATCAGTCATTTCATAAACATGCCATGAATATTATGGCAGGAATAGGTAAATAACATGAATCCATAATCAACTTGAAATTGAGAGTATTCTATATACATGATAATAAAGAAAAACGTGGATATAAATAATAAGGATTCATTCTTATGGAAGTCATAATTTCATAAATAAAAAACCAGCATTCAATGCCTTGTTCCTAGAAACTTTACTTTCCAAAGATACCATATTCATGTCATCTTTCTAAATTGGGCACGCATACACCAAATACTAAAACAAATTCTCATGAGACCCTTCAATTAATTGAGAAGATATATAATTCTAGGCCCCACCATCACCTAGTTAAGTGAAATTAATTCACCATAATATTCAAGGATACCTTTTATACAATTCACTAAGAAACCTCATACTGAATAAAAACATGGTTATCTATATAATTAAAGATACAAAATTTCAATACACAATCAAACTATATTAGTAAATATTAATAATCAATAATTTAAATAAATTTCTTTATGTTAATAAAATGGATAAAATTACCATAATCCATCCTGAGAATGAAGTTATATAGTCAAACAATAAATAATCATTTTTCCAATAATCATCTTTATTGGTATAATAATATATGATATGCGAATATTTTTCCCCATGTTAATAGAATAATGTACTTTCTAGGTGGAAAAAATATAATCTGAATTATGTAAAATTTGATTTCCATTCCATATATAGAAATGGTTATATGCCCATGCTAATACTGTAACAAAATCATAAGTCATACATAGAAAGAAAGTAGATGGTTTCAAAAGGACATATCCTAAGAAGTGAGAAAACATTTTCAAAAGGTGTATGTGATGGGAATATATATCCCTGAAACCAATGAGATAATACCATAAAATATAATAAAAGGGAATAATGTAACCAAATTATATGAAATAAGTTCAAGAGAATGATAACAACTCAATGAAATAATGTTGAGTTACAAAAAAACCTTACAACTAGGGAAATAATTGAATTAATAGCCACATGAATAAGGGAACATGATTTGGATAATAAATACCATGAAATAAAATGGGTATGATAAAAATATATCCATGGGTATTGAGTACACCATATAATGGAAACATGGTGCACAAAATGTATTATATCTCAGAGAATCAGAATTGAGACTAAGAAAACCATTACGACTTCCAAAATGTTTGAATCAAAACCCATTTAAAGATAGAGAATAAATTTGAATTCAAAATACCATGATTAAAATAAAATTCGTCATATGGTGTCTCAAATAGGTATTATATACATATCATACATTAAATTAGGTTTATAAATACAATACTTGTTTCAATGGACTAATATTGAGATGAAAACCCTTACCTCGGTCTGTGTTTATTCTACACTTTCACCAAACATCCTGAATAATTAAATTAATTTTATTAAATAACTACAAAATAAACATATTCAGAACTATAACAAATTATAATCTTCATTTATAATCATTATATACATATATATTAGTTACTTTTTACCTATTTTCAAGATCAAGTGTAAGTTATATTTATAGCATTGAAATTGTTTCATAAAAATGGTGTTGGTATTCATTATTCTTATAAAGATAACCATTCCAATATAATTAAATATTACTAGATATATTTTCATGACATTTATAAAGTTTATAATTCATTCCATGATAGTTTCATTTCAAACCATGAAGATGAAATTGACAATGATCATGTTTCAGTGACTATTAACAAAGAAAGGTGGTTTCTTAATTAATGATTTTGATGTTAATATAACATTAATATAACAAAAAACAAAATTTATTTAAATATTTATATCATATTATACTAGTAAAAATTTTCTCATTATCATCCATGAAATAAATTCGTTTTATTGTTCATGTAGGTGGTTAAACCGACCCAAATGTGATCTTAGGATGATTAATGGATGATTATGGGGTGGTTTAATCATAGTATCATTATAAAAAAGAATAATGATATTATTTAATTATTATTAGTGTGATATTTTATAATTTTAAATTAATATAAAGGGAGTATAATTTATATAAATACATTTCTTATAAAGAAGATACAATTACCATCTTAGTAGGCATATTTTAAATGATTAAAATAACGATGAATGTTTGTTAATCATATCATTAATAGGTTCACTAATTTTTCAAAAAATAAACTTAATAATTTCATTCAAATCATATTTTTATTTTAATATCATCCTTAGATACATACTTGTTAGGTTTTTAAGTTAAATGAAACATGTTACGTCATGGAGGCAGTAGCTCTTACAACACATGAACAACAGTTTTTTTCTTAATAGATGTAGAATATGAATAAAAATGATAATACCATTAATATAGTAAAATAATAGTATATAATTGATAATAATATAATTATATTAGTGTGTATAGAATAAAATTTATAGAATATGATTAAGAATAAAACTAAATAGTTGATAATTCTAATGTTAGGGACTTGAATTTTCCTTGGAAGTCTGCATGGAAATAAAGGCCTATGCTAACTAATTGTGACCAGAAGCTTTTGAACATCGAAAAGGGATCTAGGGGGATAAAAATGGAATATTATAAAGGGTAAATAAAAAATATAGGTGAACCCTGAATTGGTAAATATGTTACCCATTTATAATTTAATGGAATAGTAGTTTTTGGAGTAACCCTTACGTTTTAAATAATGTAAGGTAACTATTCATGCATCAAATGACACAAAATGAAAAAATAGTAGAAAGATAAATGATTGTGTGTATAAACTCACCAAACCACTCATTTTTAGACAACATTTATTGTTTTATGTTTTTTGTTTTAATTTTTTCATTTAACCCAAACTTACTTTTACATTGGTAATTAATTTTTAAACTTTAGTAATTAATTTCAATGAAAAATATTAAAGATTATTTTTTTTCCTAATTTTTTACTTATAATTTCATTTTTTATAATAATTTTATCAATTTAAATATCTAATTTTGTGAAAATTTAATTTTAAAATAAATGCACTTAGTCATGTAAAAACATTTTTTAAAGAAATAATATTTTTAATATTCTAATTTATATATAAGGTAAAATTATCATAGGTACTGATTTTAATGATATAAATTGACTTATTATAAAAAATAATAAAGTATATTAGGATTACAATTCACACTAAAAGTGAATCTCCTTTCAAAAATACCTAATTCCTAGAAAAGACTTAAAATAATTTTTATATTAATGTTACATTTTAATTAGTTATAAATAAATTTCATAGGTTCTATAAGTTAAAATAATATTTTAAAATGAATAATTTGATTCCTAAAATTAATAATTTATTATTTAAAAGGATTCATAAATTTCTAGGTCATTCTTATATAAAGGTAAAATCATACAAATTACAAGTTTCATGAAAATCGTATTTTGTGACTAAAATGACCTTCTCAAAAAAGATCAAACATTTGTACTAAGTCAATTTTGTTATAATGAATTAGAAAATGAATTTAGTTTTTATTAATTTCAAATTTCAAAAATTAATAAATATATTTTTTTAAAAAAATCATAAAGAATAATTGAAAACACATTTTAATTGGAAAATGGAAATTTCAAATTTAAATTGTTATTATTCTTATTCTTATTCCATATCATGTGCCAAAAAAATTGGTGTTAATAAATTTTTAATATCAAACATAACTTATCATAAATCATATGTTTTTTTAAATATAAATTCATATCACATAAAAGATATTTTTTTATAAAAATGATTTTATAAACAATAAATAATCTTATTAGTTTTTTTTAAGTTGGGGATGAAGCCACTTTTGGTAAGAAACAAAGGAAACCTCTATTTCTTGTTCAATAGAGAGAGACCCAATATATGGAATATGGGACCAGAGGCACAATGTTCCAATAGAAACGAATCCCAAATGGACTTTACATGGTCCAAAGGACCCCGGGCCCATAGGCCTAGAAGATGGCCCTAAGGCCCTCACTCATAGACCTAAACCATACCAAATTTACCCATAGTTTCACCCACCTTGAACTGGGCCACATTACTCTAAGCTTATGCATAACCCACATCATGTGTTCCGCCATTCACCACCACCCTTGGCCTCACACTCACCCGTCGTCCTGCTATTAGAGTTCTCCTTAAGAGCTCACTTCACACGTCATCCCACTATTGAAGGTCTACCACTGGCCCCAAACGTGCCTATCATCACCATACTAGAGACCACCATCACCCATACCCATATTGTGCTTGCCTTTTATATTAGAGAACACTGTTTCCCGCCCCCAACCACACTCACCAACCATCATCACAAGTGTAGGATAAAACCCTACCATGCTCACCTATTGTCCCCCTACTAGAGGCCAACATCATACCCCCACATCTACTGCACATGTGAGATAAAAATACACTACCCCCAAAATGGGTATTATAAATGTGATGAATTCAGGATTTGATTCCCAACCACCTAGGTACAGTGATGAAACCAAGTACCACTTAGCTACAGTGTTGACCGTGATAAATTATCTTATTTTTTGTTTTTGGTAAACTAATTGAATTTAATTCATATAAAAAATATCCTTTATTTTATATAAAAATATAATTTGTAAAGTGGTCACCCCTATCAATTTACACTAATTTAATATCTTTTTTTTAATTATTGTACATAAATATTTATATTTTATCTAAATTTATCACAGTTTTGTTTTTGTTTGGTATTCCACATAGAGAAATTTATCAAAAAAATTAACTTATTTAAATAATTTCAAGGTGTTACATTCTCCCCCCTCCCCAAATAAAATTCATCCTTACAACTTGACTCAAAATATCAGAGTAATATATATAGGGAACTCATAATTAACCATACACCAATATGTGATCATTGGTTTATTTAGGATGTAGAAATAAATTTTTCTATATGAAAAATAATTATAATATAATTATAAAGGGAGCTAAACCATTCCAAATTTCATATATATTTCCATTAAGATCTATTTCCCTAAATAATAACTTCCCACAACCCCTAAAAATAATTTATATGATAATCATACCACTAATTGTTTTTATTTATAACTCAATATATAGTTGTTGGTGAAACTTACATGAAATTGTATTCTATAAAATTTTGAGAGAAAACTCAATATTAGATTCATTAGTATTAGTTTCATAGGATTTTCTTCATTCACATGGTTTCTGGTGACTATCTCCATCATTGAACCATTGATTGGGACATTTATTCACATGAATCCTAACTCTCTTGTAATCTAAGTAACAATTTTTAGGCTATATATTTTTCTTACACTCATGAGTTTTATGACCTTAAACTCCACACTTATTGAATTTACCCATCACTTTAGGTCACTTTACATCATTTTTCTTCTCAAATTTTGATATTTAAGAAATTGAATATTTTTTCCTTGATTATCTTCATCAGTTGGTATTTCATAAGACTCCATATTTCTCATCCTTAGTGTGTTTGTTATTTCAACTATATTCACATTATCAAATTTTTTCATATTAGTTAGTTTAGAATGATCACAAGTTTTTTCACTCCCTCTCCCATTCTATTGGGTTGTTCGTTGAGGTAATCATTGTATCATCCCTCACAACCACGGTTCCTTCTATTTATAGCATTTACTAAAACCAAAAGGATTAATATGAGTAATGATAATTATAAGTGAATTATCATAAATATCCATAGGAAAATTTAACCTCAATATGTATCACTTTATAGAACTATCATGTTAGCCTATAGTTTTTACAAGTCAAATTTTATCAGACTCAGTTCAAAATTAGCTTATCATATATTATTCTTGACTCACCCTAGGTTAGTTTTAGTTGGTTTCTCTCATACATATTAACCTAATCCTAAAATAGATATCCAAAACTACCATGAACTTTCTTAAAATATTCTAAACCCAACAATCATTGAAATATATGATCTTAAAATGAAAATTATCCTTTCTTAAACAACATTAGTCATTCATATAATCATATACCAAAGTATGTGTATACCCTAATCATATAAACTCAATAAAAAACCTTTTCCAAAAACTATTTTAATCTTAAAGACATTAAACCACAATAAGATTATATGAATTCCTCTAAATACTCAACATTATATTTATGAAACAAATAGTATTAACCACTAGTTAATAAGGTCACACACTAGTCATATCATAATCCAAAAAATTATATAAACTTCTATAAAAATATCATGAATTAATTATCAATCACAAAGTTACCAATTACTATCTAAATTTTTTCTTTAAGATCAATACTCCCTATATTATCTCAATGCAATGGGTATATTAAATTTAAGAGTTATCTATTCCTCAAACAAGTGTTCTTTAATATTTATCACTGAAAATATAACCTTGAACAAAAATCACTTCTCAAGGTTATTGATACCCTTTAATGTATGTTTGAAAACCTTTAATGAATAACTAATTAAAAACTATCCTTATAAATTTCACATAATCCTCATAACTTTTATAATATACCAAAATATCATCAATAAATATCACTCACTGGTGAGAATATCTAGTGGTTTTAAGATTATTCAAATATTAGTCCCACTACATTGGGTAGGACTAGAAAATTCACCTTTTAAATATAATAAGAATATACTAAAATTCATTACCAATTATATATTCTCCATTATTATTTTATAATACATAGTAATTTCTAGATATATACCTTTCTCAGTTTCATTTTTATGATATTATTTTATCCGAATACGAAAAAATGGTTATGATAGTATCAAAAACATGAATATTAAAATACCAATATGAATATGTATTCCCTTATGAAACCATTTTTTATCATATGATACTTTAAGATTAACCTATGAATCTCTTTGTTAAATCCTTGGGTACCCATAGTTGTTTTTATATTAGGTTCTATAACTTCATTAGTTAACATTATTCATAAATCCTCCATAATGGTTTAAAAAGAAAATATAATTTAGAAAAGTAGATCCCCCAAGAGTGTCAAAAGAGGTGTGTAGTTAGACCTCTTTTTCATTCACCAGGTGATGATCAAGTTAATACCAAATAGACCTTTTTAGGTTTAATACCCCTAGGTACATCTGTTCTAGAACCTGTATCCACTTTTAGTATCAAGATAAGGATTTAATTTCTAGTAAAACCACATAGTCAAGAATTTTCCAAAACATTAGGTTGTTATTCTATACCTAAATGTATTCCTAGTATTTTCACTAAATATCTCTTATCCTAATACACAAATAAAATGTATATTATTACCTTAAAAATAAATCAAATAATTATCCCATAGGGTTATCTATACCTTTTAACTTATAATAAATCCTAATTTATCAAACCTTAAATTATCTATAACAAACCTAAAAATCTAAAAATTTATCTAAAACTTTCCAATGATACAAATTCTGACACTCTCGATCTACACTCTAGATCTAGTTCTATAAACTCATAATTTATATGCTTAATTTGATACCAGTTATAAATGCCTGAATATAAACATACGTAATTAAAAAATAAATAATGATCGTATAATCTCTTACATCCAAAGAATCGTACTAGGTTTATAGATTTAGTTAATTAGGAAAAATTATAAACTAATAAAACCCTTTCCTTTCTCAACTAATGGACTTTTTTCCATTACATAAAAGAAACTACAAAATTCATAATAAATATTCAACATATCCCATAAATTCTTCGGAATGTGTTATCCTTCTAAATATTTCACATATAATAATTTTCACCATAACACGGGGAATTAAAACATAAGAAAGGGGTGATATAAAACTTTAATTAAGGGGAACATATAACTGAAGTAATAATGACACAAACAAGGTATAAATATTATGGTAGAAATATGTAAACAACATGGAGCCATAATCAACATGATACTGGGACCATTCTATATCCATGATAATAAATGAAAACATGTATATAAATAATACTAATCTAATACTAATGTAATGTATAATTCCAAACATTAAAAACCTATATACAAGTCCTTATTCCAAGACACTTTACTTTTCTTCAAGATTGTAGTCAAGACATATTGCTGAATTGGGAAGGCATACACCAAATACCCAAATATGTTTTGTCTCATGAGATCAGTCAATGTATCAAGGTACTATATAATTATTCTCCACACCCTTCACCTAATTAATCCCAATGCATTTACCATAAGAGTCAACAATACTATTCATACTATTCCTTAAGGTACCTTTTACTAAATAAAGACATGGAAATACATATAATGAAAGATAAATTTTTTTAATACATGATCAAACTATGGTTCTAGTTAATAATAATAAATAATAGAAATTCCTTTCCTCATGTAAATAAAAGGGATAACATAATAATAAATCATCCTGAGAAATAAGGTGGATGGTCAAACAATACATAATCAACTCTCCAATAATCATATGTATTAGAATAATAATATACATTTTTTCTTCCCCATAATAATAGAATAAAATACTATTGGATTGATAGTAATATAGATATGATAATAATTGTAGTATCAAACTATGGTGAAGATACTCAATATACAAGAGGGGGTGAATTGTATACTTTAAAATCCTTAAAGAAATTTTGTATAAAATTAACAACACCTCTAAGTTATAATAACTTTCTTGATTCTGGAAAAGTGATTCTAGAAATGAAACTTAAAAAAAGTTTACAACAAATAATATTCTACCTCAAAACTTATAGAATGATATAAAATTAGAGTAAAAATATAAGAAGTATAAGAAATTTATACTTTCCTCAACAACCAAAATTATAGTGGAAAACAAAATTGAAACACTACAAGTAACAAGTAGTAACTCTTTTAACCAAAAGAGATGGGTATCTAACAACCCTAGATAAAGGTACCTTGATTTATAATTTCAAGAAAGTATATATTACCCAAACCCAGGTAAGACCTCAATCCGAAGATCATTATCTATCTTGCTATCCCCGAAATCCCTCAATTTGTAAGGAAATTGTCTCCTCTGACTTCACTACCCGAATTCTCTGATTTCAAGGAAATCACACCACTACACAAATAAATTATGCCTGAAGAAAAGTTTGAACAAGCTATTCAAACTTTCTGCATGAATCCTGAGAGTATATAAGATCTTATCTCTCTCGAAATCACTTCAACATCATGTAAGAAAATTTGTCAAAGTTTTTGTTAAAGTTGTTTTCCTGAGATCATTAAAATGAGATCTTATTTATAAGCATGACTTCAATGGTTGGCTCCCTCCTCTAACGGTCATATTTTTTATTGAATTTTGGAGGGACCTGTACATGTTTCACTCAAACAATGGTTATTTTGTAATAGAATTCATGACATAATTTTATAACCAAAACATGAGTCTAACCAAAAATGAATGTTAGGAATCCAACCAAAAATACATTTGGAGTCCATAATATAAATATAGTTGGATTCTGTTTTCCAAGGAATTGTGAACATGAATTTTATAGAATTATAGAGTCTGAACTCAGAAAAGTTCAGAGTCTGAATTTAGAGATTTTGGAGTAAGAACTCACAAAGTTCTAAGTCTGTATTCATCAAAATTTGGAGTCTGAACTTACAAAGTTCGGAGTCTGAATTCATCAGAATTAGGATTTTGAAATTACAAAGTTCAGAGTCTGAATTCATCAAAATTTGGAGTCAGAACTCATAAGAGTTTGGAGTCTGAATTCAGAGAACTTGGAACCTAAATTCAGATCCTAAAAATATAATTTTCTATATCTAAGTATTATATGATTCTGTGGTTTTGGATATGAAACCAAATTTTACACTTAGACAAAATGAATGACGAAGAACATGGTAAGGATAAATTTCCTTGGGGAAGGAAATTTTTCTTTTTTAAAGTAAAACATAGGGTAGAATGAAATTTTCCTTAAGATATGGTGTTTGTGATTTTCAAAACAATAGAAAATGGTAAAGTCATAAGGAAACCTTATTGACTCAACAATATCCCCCAAGTATGATGGAATGGAAAAGTCATAAGGAAAACCTTATTGACTCAAAAATCTCACACTTTTTGGAAAGCACAAACATTCTTACAAAAATGAATATAAGGACTTAGAAAAAAAAAATTATACTTTGAAAATAAATCATATCTCCTTTTACTCAAGGACAATGATGAATATTACTAACTCCCCCTTAGGCTTTGGAACTCTAAATATCATATTCTATATTTTCGGAGTGATATTTTTCATTATCTTGAATATGGAAATCTTCATAATGAAAACTCCCCCTTAGATAAACTCTCCCTTAATTAGGGATATTTCTTATTTACTTATAATTCTTTTTCCTTTCTCCCACTTTATTATTTTTAAAAAGAATTTGAGGGAATGGAAAAGAAATTATGGTACCTAAAATATTAGTACAAAACATCGAATAGAAATGCAACCAAAAATTTCATTATGATTATAATGAATTTGTACAAGGAATAAAAGTACAACAAAAGATCAGATTGCAAAAAAGTTATCCTTCTTTTTCCTTCGACATAAACTTCTTGACTGTAGTATTCATCTTTTTGAGCTCCTTATGATCTTCCTCTGCTCACTTAAGAATCTGATTCTGATCCTCAGTTTTTTTCTCTAAATCTTTGATTCTCTCTTCCTAAGACTTAAGAGCCTCTACCTGAACCTTCAGTACTTCTTTATGCTTGGAAATATTTTCTTATATCTCAATCCGAAGATCTCTTTCTCTTTTCCAGCTTTGGGCAACAGAATACAATTTCCCATTCAGATCGGTCACTTTTTGAATCTAGGTATTTAGTTCCAAAGTTAAATTTTCCTCAAAACTGGTTGTAAGATCTTTGATCCTACCATATTCAATGTCAAAAGCCTCTTTGACATCATCTTGGAATTCACCAAGTTCTCTCAAATCTTCAACTGTCTTCTTTGACTAGCCAACCATTTTCTTATAGGACCTATTGTAGGCTTCATAGTTAATGAATAAATTCTTGAAGTTAGCCTCAGGCTTTACATACTTATCCATTACCATGGAAAATGAATCTGATTTCTGATTTAATGTATGTTGAATCATTTTGCATCTGGATTCTATACTTGGAAAAATCTGAATGGTCCCAACAATCATCTTCAACGATTGGACAAAAAATCATGTCTAAGAGATGATGATTATGAATCTGAAAATTTTTTAGGTGAAGGTTCTTTTTCTAGATCAACAAGTCTCCTCTACAAAGATCCACTAGCTTACTTCTTATTTAAAACAAATTTAGTAGGTGTATCCACAAACACTTGTTTTCCCTTATCAGTTCTTGGAATTACTTCATCATCTGGAGATTTATGTTCGCTATCGGACAACTGAACAATCTTATCCTCATCTATTTCTTGTTTCTGAGCTCCTGCCTCATCATCTTTAGGATGAATAAAATGATGATTATAACTTTCTTCCTCTGAAATCTTGTTCACTTCATCTTTAGCCTTGTCATCTAACCCAAGAGTACTAAGCTTTGAAGATTCATCTTGAGTGGTTCGGATTGATAACTTCTCGGATGGGATTTCCTTCTCATGAAAGTCTTCCACTTTCTTAATCAGGTCTCTTGTATCACCACTGCTTTTATATTCTTCTTCAACTCCTTTTACAACTTATTTTTCTTTAACAATCTTTTCTTGAACTTTTTTCGGAGTGAGAAAATTATTCCCAGGGGTTTCAGGTAATTATTCTACCAGGAAAGTTTTTGGTACCAGAATATTTTCAACTGCTTTCTCAGTATCCCTCAGAAGGGATTGTACAATCTCAATTTAGCATATATCCTGCAGAAGAAAATCAAAATATGGTGAATAAACTCAATATACAATAGGGAGGTGAATTGTATACTTTAAAATACTTAAGGAAGTTTTTTATAAAATTCACAGCTGCTTTCTCAGTATCCCTCAGAAGGGATTGCACAATCTTAGTTTGTCATAGATCCTGCAGAAGAAAATCAAACTATGGTGAAGATACTCAATATACAAGAGGGAGGTGAATTGTATACTTTAAAATCCTTAAGGAAGTTTTTTATAAAATTCACAACACCTCTAAGTTCTAATAACATTCTTGATTTCGAAAAAGTGATTTCGGAAATGAAACTTAAAAAAGTTTACAACAACTAAGATTCTACCTCAAATCATATAGAATCCTATAAAATCAGAGTAAAAATATAAGGAAGTATAAGAAAGTTATACTTTCCTCAATAACCAAAATTACAAAGGAAAACAAAATTGAAACACTACAAGTAACAAGTAGTAACTTTTTTAACCCAAAGAGAAGGGTATCCAACAACCATGGATAAAGGTCCCTTGATTCATACTTTCAAGAAAGTCTGTCTTACCCAAACCCAAGTAAGCCCTCAATCCAAAGATCAGTATTTGTCTTACTATCCCAGAAAGCCCTCAATTTGTAAGGAAATTGACACCTCTGAATTCACAACCAGAAGACACTGATTTCAAGGAAATTGCACCTCTCCACAAAGCAATTCTGCACGAATCAAAGTTTGAACAAGCCGTTCAAACTTTCTTCATGAAGCCTAAGAGTTTATAAGAGCCTCCCTCTCTAGAAATCACTTTAACAGCATGTAAGCAAAGTTTTAAAAGTTGTTGTTAATGTTTTTGTCCTGAGATCGTTCAAATGAGATCCTATTTATAGGCACGACTTCAACGATTAGCTCCCTCCTCCAATGGTCATATATTTCCTTGAATTTCATAGGGACCTATAAATGTGTCACTCAAACAACGGTTAGTTTGTAACAGAATACACGACATCATTTTATAACTAAAACATGAGTCTAACCATTAAAATGAAAGTTTAGAGTCTAACCAAAAATACATTTAAAGTATATAATATAAAGATATTTGGATTCTATTTTCCAAGGAATTCAGAACTTGACTTCTAAATAATTATAGAGTATGAAATCATAAGAATTCAGAGTCTGAATTCAGAGAGTTCAGAGTCAGAACTCACAATGTTCGAAGTCTAAATTCATCAGAATTCGGAGTCTGAACTTACAAAGTTTGAAGTCTGAATTCATCAGAATTATGAGTCTAAACTTACAAAGTTTGGAGTCTGAATTCATCAAAATTTAGAGTCATAACTTATTAGAGTTCGGAGTCTAAATTTAGAGAACTCAGAACCTGAATTCGGATCCTGAAAACAGAATTCTCTATAACTAATTATTATGTGATTCCGAGGTTTTGGATACAAAACCTAATTTTACACTTAGACAAAATGAATGATGAAAAACAAGGTAAGGATAATTTTCCTTGGGGAAGGAAAATTTTTCTTTTGAAATTAAAACATAGGGTAGAATGAAATTTTCTTTAAGATAAGGTTTTTGTGATTTTCAAAACAAGAGGAAATAGTAAAGTCATAAGGAAACCTTATTGACTCAACAATCTCTCCCATGTGTGAAGGAATGGAAAAGTTATAAGGAAAACCTTATTGACTCAACAAATACTTTCTAAGTGAACATAATCAAATCTAAATTATGTAAAATGTGATTTTCACGCCATTTAGATCAATAATTATTCAGCTAATTTGGTACTTTAATAACATGATCATAATCCATATTGATAAATAAATTAGATGGTTTCAAAATAATATATCAAAAGTGGTGAGAAACATTTATCAAAGTGTTTATGTGGTGTGAATGTATATAATAAAAAAGAATCATATAATACCACATAATAAAATCTAAGGGAATAATGTGCTCAACTTATATGAAATAATTTCAAGAAAATGATCCTAACTTAATGAATGAAAGTTGAGTTACCATAAATATTTACTACTGGGGAAACAACTGAATCAAAAGACACACAAATAAGGGAACATAATTTTTTATTAAATCCCATGAAATACAAAGATTATGATAAAAATATATCCATGGTTATTCAATACACCATAAAAATAAAACATGGTGCATAAAATATATTATATCTCAAGGATTAAAAAATTAAGACCAAGAACCCCCTTAGGAATTTAAAAACAATAGAATAAAAACCCCTTGAAAGATAGGTATTAAAAATAAACTTAAAATGCCTTGATTAAAATATAATTCATGATATGATATATCAAATGGGTAGTATATACACTACATAAATTAATTATGTTCATAAATACAATAATTATCTCAATGAAGGAAAATTGAGATGAAAACCATTACCTTGGTCCTAATTCATTACTCACTTGCATCAAAAATCATTAATAATTTAATAAATTTTATTACATACATACCCATGAACCATATTAATAACTATAAAAAATTTATACTCATATTTTATAATCATTATATACACATATATGTTAGTTAGTTTTTACCAATTTTTCAACACCACGTGTAAGTAATCTTCGTCGCTTTGAACTAGTTTAAAAAACATTGTTGGTATTCATTCTTGTTAAAAGGTTACTCATTTCAAGATAATTAAAGTTACTATAATAATGGTTCTGTGACATTCATATGTTTTATAATTAATTCCATGGTATTTTTGGTTAAAACCCATGAATATGAAATCATCAATGACCATGTTTTGGTGATTCTTAATGAAATAAAAGTATTTTCTTAGTTAATGAGTTAAATGTTCATATAACTACACCAAAATGAAAAAAATAAAAATATTTTCATATTTATATTATATTTTTCTAGTAAGAATTTTCTCATATTCATCCATGATATAAATATATTATATTGTTCATGTAGAAGGTTAAACCAACCCAAACATGATCCTGCCATGATTAATGGATGATTATGGGATGGTTTAGTTGAAGTATCATTACACTAAGAATAATGATCTTATTTTGTGATTATTAGTGTGATATTTCATAATTTTAATGTATTGAAAAGATATGATAATTTATATAAATTCTATTCTAATAAATAAGATACCATTATCCGTCCTTGTATGTCGGTGAAGGAAAACAAAACATGTTGCGTCGTGGGGGTTATAGTCTGTAAAACTCACAAATGGTGGTTTTTTATTAATGAATGGGGTATATGAATAAATAATAAAAAGACCCTTAATATTGTAACATTAAATTGTATAAATTATATTAATATCATTATATTATTGTTTCTGTAATAAATTTCAAATAATATAATTAAGAAGAAAATTAAGTTGTTGACAATAATCACATCGGGGACTTGAATTTCCCCTAGATGTTTTCTTAGAAATGAAGGAATTATACTAACTAATGGAGAAAAGAATCTTTGGAACAAGGGAGAGGGTTCTATGAGGATAAAATCTGTAGTGTTTCAAGAAGAAATCTGAATAATATGTGAGTCTTGATGTGGTGAAGGTGTTACCCTTTTATAAGTGAAGGGAATGGTAGTTTTGGGAATATCCCTTACATTTTAAATATTGTAAGTTTAATATTAAAGTGTTAATAGAAAAAATGGAAAAAATAAAATATTAAAATGATTTTGGGTCTAAAATAACTTCAACTACTCCTTTTTAGACAAATTGGAGTGTTTTATGGCTATTTTTAAATTTTTTTCCTTTTACCAAAAATTACTTTTACCTTGGTAATTAATTTTTAAACCTTAGTAATTAATTTTATTAAAAAATATTAAGATTTATATTTTTAAAAAATTTGATACTTATAATTCCAAATTTTAAAATAATTTTATAAAATTAAATTTCTAATTCTATGAAAAGTTAATTTTAAAATAAATATACTTATGGTGTAAAAATAGTTTTTAGAGAAATAAAATTTGTAAGATATAAAGCTTTATATAAGGTAAAATTATCTTGCATTATAATTATAATGACATAAATTGAATTATTATAAAACAAATAAATGATAATAGGATTCTAAGGAAATCCAAAACAGAATTTACATAGAAAAATAATTGATTCATTGAGTAGACTAAAAAAATATTTTATATTAAAGTAACATTTTAATTAGTTAAAAAATGTTTTTCATGTGTTTTATAAGTTCAAAGAATATTTTAAAATGAATAATTTTGTTAATAAATTTCATATTTTATTACTGAAAATGTTTTATAAATTTCTATGACATTATTATATAATGTTTAAGTCAAAAAAATTACAAGTTTCATGAAACCCGTATTTTCCGACTAAACCCAACTTTTCGATAAAAAGCCCCTATCATCACAACTCTAAATTACATAGAAGTTACTTCAAAATTTAGTTAAATAAAATTACCTTATCTTCTAGTGTAAAAATTATCTAATTGATGCATCATTCAGGCTATTTTTTTAATATTCTGATTTTAAATCTTGGTATTCTCCTAACCATCCCATCTTTGATCTTTTATCTCATCAAGTTACATTTTTATTCTTCCTCCCACACATTTTTTATCCATAATATTTTTATTTATAGAACAAAAATTATGTTATAGATGTACCAGTAAGTTAAAATGATCCCCATATAAAATCTTGAATAGGGTATTAAAAATGGGAATTTTATAAGCAGTTTGGTATTCCCAAAGGGCATCATCAATTTTCCCACTCTAATATTTATGGTTTATATTAATCATATTTTATATACTTTCATTTATATATAAATTTAATAATTCCACTTTACAACATTATTTTAGGTGATAAGAGGTGATAATATTGTATTGGACTCCATATTTCTCAGAAAATCCTGTCATTAAGTAGTTATATAAATGATTACATAGATCACCTATAAAAAATCGATAATTTTAATCCAAGTAAAGATGTTCTTAAAAAAATTCATCACCACATTTGGTGTTATTTAGATATATAGTGGCCACTTCCACCAACTTTGAGACATAATCCATAAATACTTGAATATATGTGTTTTTGATGTTTTTCAAGGAAGGTCTCATGAAGTTTATTCCCCATAGGTCGAACAACTCAACCTCAAGAATCAAGTGTTGTGGAATTTTATTTCTCTTCCCAATATTACCTATCCTTTGAAACTGATCATGAATTTACAAAAATAATCTAGCATCGTGATGAACCTTTTGAAAAAGAAAACCACTTTGGGGGATCTTATCCGTAGTATGATTAGTTCTTTAATTTCTTCTATTAGGTGATGAATGAAAAAAGTCCACAACACTTGGTACTTCCTAATTGGGTAAAAACCTTCAAATCAATCTATATCCACATTATTTGAAGAGATGAGGTTTATCTAAAAAATAGTGAGTTTTATCCAACCAAAACTTCTTCTTTTGATGTTAATATAATTATTGTAACAACATCTCATTGTCGAGGTAATTTTTTATTTCATTGAACCATTGTTTGTCATCAAAATCCACATTAAATAGCGTTTCACCCAAGAATTATTATAGAACATCTATCTCCTCTTCTTCCTCAACATTTTTTAATTGAAACCATGAAAATTTTTAATCAATAATATTCTTAGAGCTCCTATTATCCTTAATGATAAATTCAAACTCTTGCAGTAATAAGATACACTAGATCAACCATAGATTGGAACCCTTTTTTTATGATGGCTTTCTTCAGTGCCACTTTAAGCCGACTCACCCACTCAATATCCAAGATAGAAAAAATGATCCTCATGTAATGTAATTTTAAAACTTAGATATTGTAGAGAGCATATTTATAATTTTTTATTTTGGTCTCTTTGGCATCCATCCACTGGTCTACCTTGGGAATAAATGTAGATAGAAAAATATCAAGATTTGATGGTTGGAATTGGCTTATTAGCTATTTTTTGGGATGAAATGGATGTTGGTATAGTTTTTAAGGTGGTAAGTGTTGGGATATATATAGTGGGATTGTCTAGAATGGTCATGGGGTGTGTATTTTGGCTAGATAGATAGGTGGTCCTTCATTTATTTGGTAATTTTTCCCACTCTAATATTGGTTCCACCCTTGATTTATAACTTTCTAGGGATGGATAGGTCTTGGTCGAGAGTATTTTTTCTAGTAATATTATGAGCATCGGTTGTAACTCACATAGTTATAATCCAGAGACAAATTCTCTTCTAATATCTCTCATAATTACTGATAAACGCATGGGCCTCTACACTTTTTCATTACTTTACTTCTATAATAGGGGCCAAATTAGGTTCTTACTATAGTGGGGGATTAAAAGGAATATATATTATTTTTAAGGTCATCTACTTTGGATGTTAGGTAGGACATATCCTATACTTATTGAATGCCTCTCCTTGTGCTCCCCTGATCAGTTTTCCAAAATATGGAGTTGTATGATATGTTATCAATAATATCTCAACTAACCACTAGGGTATTCATCATAAGGCCTCCATCAGCTGAGGTGTTCACCACAACTCTCATAGTATTTTCTAATCTATGACATTCTAATTTGGAGCCAAACATTGTGTCTTTAGTGTGCGTACTTCCATATAAACTTCTTAAATCGATCACACACCTCCCTAATAGATTCTCCATCAAGTTGAGTGATTTTTTGAATGTTTATCTTTAGTTTCCAAGCAAGTGGAGGTGAGAAATGTCTATACAAAAACGTATTAGACACCTTTTCCCATATTGTGATTAATCCAATGGATTTTCATTTTAACCAATCCTTAGATCAATTAAATAAGCTAAATGGGAATGCCCTCAGTAGTATTGTATCTAAAAAACCCAATTGTGTTGTAAGGTGTTGTATATATCTATGAAATTTGAGAGGTGCCTGTGTAGATCTTAACTTTTTAAACTAATATATTTCTTAATATTCTAAATCATTTGGATGAGGTTGGTTATGGTATTAAAAGTTTTTTCCTGAATAATAGGTTGAACAATTCTTAGGGTAACACCATCGATAGAGGGTAGGATATAGTATAAGATGGTACATTCCTAAGGTATGTTCTAGCCTCTGTTATATTGTTCCATGTGGGAGAATTTATCATTTAAACCATTAGTGGTATTAACAGGGTATCATTGGTCAATCATGGATAACTATCATCATGAAAAAAACATTCTCTATCTCAAGCTCAAACTCAAGTGGATATTGAGCATCCAATCTCCATTAATGAGTATCTAGAGTCCTTGTCGTACACTATAGGTCCTATAATGACAGAGTCAGAACACCCATGCATATTAAAATAATAAAAAGGTAAAACAAAAATTGGAAGAGTATATAATAAGATAATCAACTAAATTTATTTTCTATGAAGGTCAATGTGCCTCCCCAGCAACAACACCAAAAATTGATCACCCAAGAAGTGCTGTTACTTCCCTGTGGGTGGTCTCAATTAAGAAATTTATAAATCCATTAAATTCACTATTAACTAAAATTTTGTAGATAGTGGAAGGCTATGATCTACCCAAGAATATATTGAAATCATAAGATTTTAAAGTTGGTTAACCCAGATATTGAATCAATTATTAATCGTGAAACATGATTAATAAAAATAATAAAAACTACATTAAAGTGGAAAAATTAATAAAAATATGGTCTCATGATCAATTTCAATGCATTTTTATAAAAATCTTTCACTCCTATCATTCATGGACTAGTTTAAGCATTCTTCATATAGTCAATCAATAATCATTAAATGTCTATATCTCATTTGGTTAATTCTACATAGGATACGAAAAATCCCTTGATCTTGAGATATTCACTAACTTGTACACTTTACACTTGATATTAAAGTGGAAGAAATTTGTTTTGTTAGTGATCCAAACTCAATTCACTCTACTAGCTTAGAGTCCCTATTTTTGCGCTCCACTTAGTTAGATTTTAGTAATAGAATACAATTTTAATAAGCACTAAATCCAGTTATTAATCAAAGAAACTTACCATGATTGAGATTAGTGATTCATTAATAATTCATAATTCTACTATCAATCCCCAAACATTTGATAATTTTAATGATTCATTATGAAATAATGTTCCACCATGCATGAATATTTACCTTAAGAATCGATAAAAATAAAGAAATAATTAATAGAACCAATCGCATGAATAAGAAAGGAAACTTACATGAAATCAACCAATTAACACCAAAAACATAGTATTTTATGTCAAATATCTGATAATTACCCAAATCAAATAATAAAATCCCATATAAATTCCAAAAGTTCCTAAAAAACGTCAATATCCCGTGTTATTACCTCCCACTCACCAAGACATATTTGGTTGGAAAACAGTTATGGTGAAGTTCATATTTGATTGATAGTGTGAAAACCTTTTTGACGACATCCATATTTATTCATATATCGTTATCATTGTAGCTACCCATGTTTTCAATAAGAAAACTATGTTCGATAGAGTATGTGACACACAACACCAAGCCTAAACGAACCATGATTATTTTTTTACATATATAACCTAGCCATTAAATTGGTGAGTTTGAATAGTATTAATTAATTTATGGAATATATATAAATTTCCTAATATATATAAATTTATTGTTAATTTATTGAAATTTTAGAAATGTAAATTTATAAAGATAAAAATAATTCTTTTAATCCCAAAATAAAAGATTACTTAGGGTGAAGTTTTGGTATTTTTCTAAAATTACTGATTTTTTAGTGAATAGTAAAAATTATCGATTTTTCAAATACTATCATTTATTTTATTTAAATAATGTAATTTAAAATTACCTTTATATTTTTAATTTAATTTTAAAATGAAATATTATCCATTTTAATTGGCATAATATTGTTGATTTCTTTTCAATCAATAGTTTTCATGATTTTGGTATAAGTTTGTTTTTATACTTAAAAACACTGTTTTCGACAAACTGTTTTTAAGTGCATAAAGTTTACAAATTTTAATTAATTATATTTAATTTAAATTAATATAATATAAAAAAATTATAGTAATTTAAATTCATATAATGATTATTTCAATTCACATAATTAATATAATATCATCTATTACTTGAAAAATGCATTTCTTGAAAATTGTTTTTCGACATGTTTTGCGGGTTTGATATTAAATTAAATTATCCCACTTGGGTGATTTGATTTTTATAAAAATAATTAAACATTTTTAATCATCATAATTAATATTATTTAATAATTCTGATTTATTCTTTTCATAATGAATAGTAAAATTGTAAAAAACTAGTTACCATGGTGAAAAACGAAAATGGTAAAAGTGAGTTACCTTAGAGGTAAATGGAATAACATGATTAAAACATGTCTAATTTTAAATTTTTAAGGTGTGTAATTAAAATATCATCACTCAAATCAATTATTTATTGATTTTTTTGGAAATTTTCTTGAGAGTGACGTCCCATTATTGAAGAGTTTGGGATCTTTACAAAAATGTCACCCCCTTTGACTTATAAAAGGGAACATACTACCCCCTTTTATTAACACTTACAAAGCCATTTTGTTCAAATAATACCTATCCAAATACATTCCAAAATTCCCTTAACACTTAATAGAGTCTTTGGTTTGGTTATAAAACCCTACTTTCAATTATTTTGGTGTAAACCTAAATAGGTTGTCTGAAGAAAAGGTATCCTTCTTAACCAAGCATTTTGTTTTATTTCTTCTTCCACCTCCTTAAAATATTATTCATCCATGATTAAATAATAAAACCTGTATCTCCAATACACTATGATGTTATTATATTAATTTCATGACCTAATTCCATCTTTTATTCCATAAAATGGTAAATGAAAGCATCATTCTTGTGTACAACAGACTACCGCCTCGCGAACTGATATAATTTGTTTTCCATCATCACCTCTCGTGGAGGCTTGTAATGATGGATTAAATGTATATATATATGGTATTAAAAACATATTTATAATTATATAAAGGTAATATATCATATATTTTCATACCTTTCCACTCATAGAAAAATGATAATGTTGTTCGTGCGTACGTGTGGATTACCACCTCCACAAAGTGATGTGGTTTGTTTTTAATTACCTCATCACATGGATGGAATATATAAGCGTATTTAATGAAATAATATTTTATTTATGATATAATTATCATTTTGAAATTATAAAATAAAAATTACCTTATTTCCATCATGATTGTCAAAAAATAGAAATGTTACTCATGCGTATGTACGACCGACCGTCACCATGATTGTAACATAGTTAATTATGAATAACCATCATTCATGATTGGTTTTAAAGGTATAATTTATGTATAAAAATATAATTATTTCAATATAATTATTCTATTTATGATTAAATAATAATATATTTTAACTTTTTCAACTTTCCAAATGGATTTGGGACATAAGGGTCAGCCATTGTCAAGACATCCGACTTAAACAAACAAAAATAAGTAATTAAATATAACGTGATGATAAGTAAAATAAAAGGAATAATAAACATGAAAAATGTTATTAATAAATTAAATAACTAACATAATTTTATTATTCAATAATATAAATAATTAATGTGATGAATCAAGATTGGGGTAAGGGATCTCTCTAAACCACCTTTTTCTTTGGGTTACAACCATTCTATCTCTAACTCACTTTCTATCTCTCAAAGTTATTGAATTGTCATAAAATGTATGTGTGTGTGTGTGTGTTTCTCACAAAAATATACATAGCTTATTATCCCTTCCTTTGATGGGATAATATATTCATTATGTAAATTTCTCAAATATCATCATTATGAAATTTCCATAGATTATGATATGAGGCAAGATTAGGCAACCCATTTTCTTTCCATGGGTAATTCTATTTTTTATACATTATTATTGATTTAATTTTTGTGTCACACATAAATCATGAAATTTTATGATGGGTTCACAAAGATAACTATAGTGACCCTACTTTTTCTTATATTACTATTACATCAATTTAATGATAAACAACGCAGTAGTTATACATTCAAAGATCAAAATGTTTAGTATCTTGTGAAAATTTGGATAATAAATCATTATTAAATAAAAAAACATAATAATTTATTTAAATAATTCTTATTTATCCATATAAAATCTCATGTTATCCTCAGTACATGTATTCACCCAAGGGAATATATCAAAGAAAGTAGTGCGATAAAATCCCAATAAGAGCATGAATATGGGACATGAATCAATATAAAATGGGTGAGAATAATAATAATGATTATATAATAAGAATAGTATAATAATACACATCATGAGGGAAAAATATTATAAATTAATGGGATGGGGAAATTTATAAAAATGAAACATCATGTCAGAATGTTGGAACACTACACATAGTTTTGAACAAATCTAGCATCATGTTCACGCATAACATATCTGCATAATCATAATATCATCATTCTGAAAAAAATATAATAACTTTAATGAATAATAAACATTATATAATGAGATACATCACATTAACCAATTCATTAGAGGGATATATAATTCCAATCCCACCAATCACATTATAATATTTACATAATCAATAATGCCACTTAGAATGTATAACAATCGTAGTCATGAAATTACCCATGAAAAAGAAATGGATTCGTAAATATTTCATCAAAAATAATTTAATGAATAGAAATTGAGTTTCTAAATAAATAAGTGAAAATATATTTGTAATAAACATCATCATTCTTGAGTGAAGGAGAAACAACTCAAGAGTAAAATATGGGTTTTGGAAAGAAAATTCTTTTTGAAAAATCTTTGTATTTGGATTAAAAATAAAGGTTGAAACATATATATCCCAAAAAATAAAATGGAATAATATTGAATTATATTTATGAAATATTAGAGGAATATATGTACTGAATATATCATAAAATAGAGATAACCCAAATAAAAGGAGTTTGGTTCGAGAATCCCCTTACCTTAATCCCCGCTTTATTTTTTCTCTTTTCCACCTCCTGAATAATAAACATAGGATTATTGAAACATAGTTATATAATTTAATTATATTAATTTTTTTCTACTATTTATCAATTATAAATTTTTTATTCTATTTTATAACATACTTTATTAAATGTTAATTGTTTTTATATCATGTTTTCATTAAATTTTTTCATTTTGTTTCGATTTCCCTAATTTTGTTCAAAGTCGTAATACATCAATATAATTAATTATAGTAGCTTATAATACAGGTATTTAAATTTTTATATACTATATATAATTCATAATATCCATCCATGATTATTTTGATAAGTTTTAACATGGAAATGTCTCTATAGGTGGTTAATTAAAATTTGATGAGACATTTTCAGGAAAGTGGGAAAGAGAAGTTTGAAATTTATATATATCATAAATATGATACTTTCATTAGGATAAAATAATTAATTTAATGTTAAATTACCTCCTCATTAGTATTATAATGTTTTTTAAGTGGTGTAATAAAATAAAGAGAAAAATAAGAATAAGAAGTGAAAAAGAGAAGAGTTGATTGAAACTTACTTAATCATTGGTGTTTCTTCTCTTGTACGAACACTTATACTCCTTTGATGCATGTAGTCGGTTTAATTTAGAATATCCCTAGGTATTATAAGTGGAATTATAAGGATTTTTTTTCTTCAGATTATGGGATTTTCTAAGAATGGGGTGAGTTATTTTCCACAAGGGATAGGGGTTATTTATACTTGAGGAGAGGGGTGTTTTTAGAAAAAAATAATAAAAAAATAATATATCAAAGGTAAAACTTGTAATAGTGAATTTTTACAATATAAATCATATAAAATTAATAATAATATGGTTTTAATACTTTAAACATCTTTACAATTCTAATTCATTAGTTTATTAAAAAGGAAATTGGAAAACAATTGTTATTTTAAGGGATCACTTTTGACGTTAAGTTTTGGAAAATGATTTTTAGGTTTGGAATTTAAGTTTATTTTATTTTAATTAATAATTTATGAAATAAATATATCTTTTTTTGAACCTGAAGTTATAGAAATTTGTAGGTCATTATTACATCATGAATGATGTAAGTTGAGATACACTGGTTATATAAAAAATTGTATTTTTACTATTCACTTTAATATTGATGTTTTTCAAAAAATTACCAAACAGTTACCCTTGTAAAATTTCAATGTGATGATTTCAAAAATTTTATTTATTTAATCTAGATAATTTATAATATCATTCATTTTAATTTTTAATATAAATAATGGGATTTTTTACAAAATACTTTAAAATAATGTTTTTTTAAAATGTGCTTCTATTTTATTTGTGTTTTTTAATCATGATATTTTTTTCATAAGTAAAGTATTAATATTTACATAAATTAATCATGATAAATTTTATTTAAATGTAAATTTATTATATTCAGGTTAAATTAATATTCCAATGGTTAGGTTACTATTCTTAATGACCATGTTATTATTATCAATGGCCAGGTTACTATTCCAATGATCACATTACCTCCTATAAAGATAACTTTATTTTTTCACTAGATTTTAAACTCAATTCCTCTCAAGGTTCTATATTTCCATTTTTTATAAAAATGATTCATTTGTTAATATTTTTTTCTTTTCTATAGTGTTTTTCATGGGAGGGATGATTCTAACAGATTGAGGTGATATAGATTTTTCAATTGTAGTTTTTATATTTTCAGTTATTGTGTCCCCTTATAATAATTAGAATTATAATTGTTTTATTCATTGACTAATGTAACTATTTCAATTAATTAAATAATGTTTTTTTGGTTTCTCAATGTTTTTTATGTATATAATATTGTATAATATAATATAATACACTTTCATTTCAAAGAAAAAATATCATATATAAACTCTGGGTTATTAAAATAGCACTCCAATGCATTAGGTAAAGGATTAGTATCATGAGACATTATGTATGGGATTAGGGAGAAAACATAATCAATTATGGGACTTTTTCTAGCATGTGATATTATCTAGAATGTTACCATTGACTCATGTTTATATGATTTTTTGTGTTACTGCCACATTTTCTATGTTACCATGATCTTATAATATCATGTTATTTATTTCATTATTCCATGTGATTACTCATTAGAATTCTATTTTATTATATCATTTTGTGCCTTTGACTAACACGCTATGTTTACTTAACATTGTTATTCCCTTACTATGATTTTTAGATCACTCATGTCTTTTATGTATTACCGAGGTTATCCTTTGAATTTTTAGGAGATCAAATGTATTTAGGATCTCATTATAGAGAATAATATAAGGATTTAATGTTTTTAAGTTTCATGTTGATGTATTATGAACCAAGTATCCCAAATATGCAAGGCCTCACAATCTTTGGGGTTGTACATATCAGATATTTTTAAAAAAACATATAATAATATGTGTAAAATGAATTGTTCATTATAATAATGCTCCAAAATGACCAAAAAAACAAGAATGGTAGACCTGATTTTCCTATGGTGAGTGAAAAAAATAAATCTCCAAGAAAAAATATAGGAATTTCAAAAACAAATCTACCTATTCAAATTTAGCATCTAATCCTCAAAATGGATAAATAAAATTCACCATTGTGTATCCTAGGTCAGGGTACTCTAAATAATATAACCACAAAGAAAGGGTGAGTGTTTCTAGTACCCCCTTCTAATCTCTTGTACACATACATAACCATGACTAGGGACACATTTAGGAAGTAGGTTTTTTGAATCCTAACTTCACCTATGATCTGAGAGAACATACTGTATGTTATAGCAATCAATGTTTTCAAACATCGCAAAGATGATATCACACATCACTGCGATGTATCATCAGTTATTTATATTTTTTGGTGGTCATTTCTTCCATGCATCAAATACCCTCATCTTAAAGTGCCTTCTACAACATACATCATGCCCAATATGGTGTTTCATCCATTATTTAACCATTTTTAAATCCTTATATAAAACAAGTTAACCCCTCCATGTCATAGTTAATCATAGTTCTATATTTCAAATATCATATTAGGTATTTTATCATAGATTTAAGACGTTTTTAACTCCCACTCTTCTTCTTTATTTCAAATTTCTCCAATTCATCTCTATCATGAAATTTCTTTAAAAAAATGTAGAAAAACATCACCAGTCTATCAAAATTAACATAATTTAACCATAAAACACAAATTAAAACCATACTTTAAAATAGGATATCAAATTTTATCATGAATATTTGGGAGAATTTTTCTTCATAGTTAATAACATGAATTATTTATAACATTTCATTATAAATAAATCCTTATAAGTGGATACCAAACCATATATGTCAAATTTTTTCGAAACCTATTTTAACCCAATGGTTCTTTCCCCTTTTAGAAAATCAACAAAGTTACAAACCATATTTGTATACATGGAGTTTATTTCATATTTTATGGCCTATAACTATTTTTTTAAAATAAAAATTCTTGAAGGGATTCTGATAGGAAGTAGGTTCATATTTTATAAACCAACTTCCTTACCATTTAATAAAATAAATTCATATCTCTTTTAATATTAGATAAATTTTACTAAAAATTTGTTATTTTTGTATTAATTTAGTAAATTTGGTTTCAAAAATTTCTTACAGGGCCAAATAATGTTTTGTATCATGAACTGTTCTTAATTTGTAATATTTAACTTCACTAAGTTTATATTTCTCTCATTGATTCCTTAATAAATATATTTTTTATCAAGAAATAAAATATATCAATCCATAAACACATTATGTTCTAATGGAAAAAAATATGTCACTTTTTTAGAACATGAAACACGTATTCATTTATCAGATTAGGGATAAATTATGTAAAACATTATGCTTTATATAATGTTTTCAACATACAATTCACATAAAAGAAAAACAATGCGATTTTTTATTTCATATTTCATATGTGGACTTTATAAATACCTCATATAAAATTATATTATGTTAGAAACCTTTAATTTAAATATAATAATACTAAAATGATTTAATAAATTCATATTGACACATCATAAATTGAAACATTTCAAACAATGTGTGATTCCACATTTTAGTTAAACCATTCTATTATGATTTACTTAGAGTAGTGAGTTTTCAAAAAATTATTCATTCACTGAGATGATCATAAAATTTATAACTTAAGTATAATCAACCATGATTAGATAAAAAAAATTATTTATATTTTCAATTTTATTATATACCTCATTTATTAATAAAATAATAGTTTCATCTTTTTTGTTCCAAAGTGTGTTTTGTTTCATTTGTTTTCAATATGTCAATATATGTTTGTAGTGAAATTTACTTAATAAATTTAGAGAAGTTTTAGAAGAGAGATGTAGTGTACATTCTTTATGGAGTGTAATAGGGTATACTTAACTATGTTAGGAAACTTTATTTAAAAATTCTAATGAAGTTTTGTTGTCATTAAAGTTACAAATATCAGGATGTTTATCATAATCCAAGAAGAATTTGTATGATTTTATACACAGTGATAGAAGTAAAATGTAAGAAGTAAAAAATAAAAGAATTCCAAGATGAAGGTGTCTATATATAGTTCATTCAGGAGTTATCAGTTAGACTATGTGAAAAAGTTGCATAATGTGGTTAGATGTATCAAACAATGTTATCAGACGAAATAGGCTCAATATTATCTGATGGAGAGTTGTATGAAGTTTGTGCTATGAAGATCAGTGAATTAGTTGAGTGAAGATTGATCTATTGAGTTGTGTCTATATAAATTATTGATGCATAATGACCAAATAAAGGATTTAGGGAGGTTCTTATCAGATGAAGGTCTAAGTTAAAAAGTATGAAGTTGCATCTGTGGGAATATATTCTTGAAGGTTTGGTAAAGGTAACTTGTAATTTTTATTACCTATATAAAGGTATGAAAAGTTATTTATAAATGTAGTAGGATAGTTACATGAGATACATAAAGGTTATCTATGTAAAGGTGTTTCTTATTAGGGATAGTTGTCAAAGCATATGGATCATTATGATGTCATCGGATGAAAAAATATGAAGTTTATTTATACTATTAATGGCATAAAATGTTTAAGATGGAGTATAGTTTCATTGGATAGACATACACTAGACTAGGGTATACAATGTCATGAGAAAAAATATCCTATAAAGATGTATTGGCCTATGTAGTTAATGATGAATGATCATATAGAAGCTTGTCGAGCCATTGTTCTAAGGCTTCATATGATTATCACCGGTTGGAGCACAATATGAAGATCCACTATATAGATATATGATATTTTATCAGACATACATATACTGATATTAACAGATAGAGGTTTCATAACAAAGGGAAACTAAACAAAGGCCCATTAGACAAAGAATGATGAAGGTGTACCATCAGTAAAAGATGCCCTAATGAAGGAAATGGATAGACATACACCTCAATGAGGATAACTAAGGTGTTTAAATAAATAATTTAAATACATTAACATGACTATGATGAAAGAAAAATTCAATGTTTGTTTTCTTTTCAAGGTTAATTATGTTTTTAAAAGTTCATTCACACCAAGTTTATGGAATTTTAATGAAAGGGAGTTGTTCAAGAAGCCTCATAAATATTCCATAAGAATCAATATGTTTTCTAGTAAAATTTATTGATCAATAAAATTCATTTGAGTTCCTTCCCAAAATTTTATAAACACACCTATATAAATTTTTTCAATAGTACACAGAATATATTGAGCATTTTTCATGTGCAGAAAAGATGAATTTATGAAATATTTGTTTCATAAGTGTCAAACAAATGTTACTACCTATTTGAAGAAGAGTTGCATCATAACAAGTTTCATTGAATGAAGAATAACTTGAAATGCACACAAAATCATTAAATGAAGAGGCAATAAAGGTAGAGTAGTCGATTAGGTTCCTACTCGGTACAAGAATCAGGAGGAACACTGGACAAAACTTGCTTCATTAGACATATAATCATCGAAATGAGAACAATGGAAGAAGTTTCATCAAAAAAATTATATTGGACTGAAGCATAGTGAGAATCATTATATGGAAAACTAGATGGAGACATTTGATAGACGGTATACTAGATGAAGTCTATCAGATGAACATTGATAATGATTTTTTTTAATAAAGTTTTGGAAGGTTGTGATTGAGTATATCCAGTTATTCCAAAGATCAGGATGAAGTTTTAAGGAAAACAGAATCATAAGAGATGTGTTAAAGTTATTAATTATTTTTAAAAGATAAATGGGGTTCAATTTTATTATGGATAAATATAATATCTTTCTCTAGTAGAACATAAAAGAATAAGTTAAGATATTATAATTATGAGTATAACTATTAGTTTTAAAGGCCTGTTGGATGAAGGTATAACAAGCTATAAATAAATATAATAAAATTATGATGGTTGGGAGTTATAACCAATTATGGAAGAAGCGCTAATTATTGGGGTATAATTAGGGTTAGCGGGAGGAACAATTTCTAGGTTTTATAACTAGTTGTTGCATATTCCTTTCTAATCCTACATAGATTAGTAAAAGAATCCATATTAGTGGATAACCAACATGGTAAAGAGTATGTAGTTTTACCAAACCTTTTAAATATCACTTTTTTATCTCTATTTATATTTTTTCATATGAAAGGTGAGCTTTATATTAATATTTGAGTGGATCATAACTCTAAAACGTTTTTGTATGTTGTTAATAGTTTCTTTAAAAAGTTATGAAACTTTACTATAAAATGAAAATTGATCCTTGATTCACCCCCAGTGATATTAAATTGATTTGGGGGAACTTTAATTGGTATTAGAGCCTAGTTTCCCAATGAAATATCCAAATACTAATAATAGAGAATTTTAATTCAGTGAACAACTAGTGTGTTCCATTATTTGATCGTAGAAACTATTGTAGTTATAATAATACGATGTTACTTTATCTTATCACTCATTTATAAGAAGCTATAGATATATAAATAGTTGGATTTCCTCCTATTGATATTATTTCTATGACAAGAGCTGATAACCAAAATTTCAAAGTTGATGGAAAATCTTAGAATACCATATTGATAGATCTCCCAAAGAATTTTAATAAATTATTTTAGAGTTTCTAATGGATAAAAAATATAGAATAATTTGAGAAAAAGTAATGAAGGAAATGAAAAAGTTAATTTAGCTAAGATAAAAATATAGAGGAGCATGTTTGAGGATGTTAAAATGGATAATTAATAAAGTATTGATGAATACATTAAAAGAGTAATGATATTTTTAGAAAAATCAGAGGTTTTGATGAGAAGTTAGAATATTTTATAATTGTTAATAAATTTTTGAGAAATTTTCTAGATAGATTTGATGCCAAAGTATCACCTTTAGAACATCATGAATATTTATCTATAGTTGAACTTTAGAATATTTTTGTGGCATATGAGATAAGAGAATTAGCTATATATAAAAGGAATTCTAAAGAGTAAATGGATGCAAAATAAATTTTAAAATGGAATATCATATATAATTAATTTTTAGAAGATTCAAATGATTCATAGGATGAGGAAAATGAAGAGGACTTTAACATAATCAATGCTCTTCTTTCTAGGAGATAAAATCAAGGAAAGTGGAATGGTAAAATTTCTCTTAAATATTTTAAATGTAATGATAAAAGAAATTTTGCACAAAATTTTCCTAAGAATAGGTATGAATATTATAAGTTGGGAGAATAAGATAAGAAGTCTTGGAAATAGAAGTGAAAAAAACATAAAAAAATCCAAAAAATAAGCAGAAATGTTTTGATAAGTAAAAAAGAGTAAGATAATTCTTTATCCAGAAATGAATATGATTGTCATGTTAATTTTGTAGCTTATGTAAGAATAATAAGTGATTAATTAGATATTGATGATGTCGGTGAATATATAATTGAATGTGAATGGATTCATAAATAAAATTTAGAAGAAACACTTGATAAAAATACACAACTCAAGAAAAAAAAAAGAATAATTTAAAGAAATAAATTAATGAAATAACTTTTTAGAATGGTGAGTGATTCAAAAAGCTTGAGATAAACCTCAATGTGATTAGAGATCAAAAAATAAAATTTTACTAGGATTGAGATAAAGCTAAAAAGTTATGAAGAAACATCAACAGGGAAGTATAATATCAACATGGTAGAAACAACACTTTTTGAGGAAATTAAAAAGAATATATTAAAGTTAGATAAACTTGATAGTATGTTAAATGTTTTCAAATAAATTTTTCTTAATAAAGAATAATATTTTTTATAAGATGATGAGTTTATTTTCATGGGGTGCTTCGGAAAAAAATTTTTAAACCTAATAATAAATGTAGAATTAGTAGGACTCCAGTTTTCTCCAGAGAATATAGTGTTGTGGATGTGTTAAAATATTGTTTAATGTATTTATTTATTATAAATAGTAATGAAAGATTAAACATGGTTGGTTTTAAATCAATTTAGAAGAAGTTTCATAACCTCGTATATCCCCTTACTGACCTTATTAAATAATTATTCCATTTTTACTATCTTTTTTATCTATAATCTAGTAAAGTATCACTCAATTACACTTTACTATTATTTTTCATTAAATTGGAGGGATGAAATGATCATGAGTCCCCCAATCTCGCCTATCCTAGTAATTAGAGATCTCTATTTACCCGTAAATCAACCCACTTCTCCTAATAAAAGTATTGTAGAAGACCTACGTTTCCACTATGAATGATTTAGTGAAAAAGAGATGATTAATTAAAAATGTGAGGAATAAGAAATATCATATTTCAAATATATTTTGAATAAATCCTATGAGATAAATAGAAGAGGTTAAATAGTTAAAACACAGAATTGATTTAAAAATGGGGTAGGGGATCTCTTAAACATAAATGTTAAGGTATTAGTGTTCCATCATGAGTTATTATAAAAATAAATTAAATTATAATAGTAAAAAACAAAATCAGTGATTATAGAAGTAGCCTTTGAGAATGAGTGAGAATTGTCCTACTCAGTATAGTGAATAGTAATTTTTATAGAATAACACTTAGTGTTCCTTGGCATGCATAAAAAAAATTTATATTAGAAGTACATGTATCTTAAACTTATTTGTAAATGTTCCCCAATTGTAGATTCAAACAATTAGTTATTCTTAATTGGATGATCAACATGTGTCTATCTTGAAGGCTGTAATGGGTTTTTTTGTCATCAAGAATATTCCCAAATTAATTCATGATCCTCCCATGACTAATATCTATATAATTTGAAGTTCAAGTGCTCAAGTACATCATATCATAGTGGGAATTGTGTAATAGAGAATGTGATGAATTATTTAGACTTCAAATTTTATATTCTTGTGATTTTAAAGATGACTGGCTAGGATTGGTCCTAGGATGTCAGTGTAATTATGTATGGGCTTGGTGTCTTCAAATCCAAACCTATAAATAGAAACAATTTTATAGAATTATTAATTCCAAATTTTAATGAAATTTAAAGGTTTTTTGGTCTTGAGAATGTTGTAATAAATAAGTAAATCAACCACGAAGTTTGTCCTGCATTACAAGGCTGAATGTCATGTTTCTAAATTGAGAATGTCATTTTTTTTTAATTTTATTTGGTTCTCCATTGAGAACATTTTTTCTAAGCCATATCCAATTATTTGGGTCTGAGTGAGGTCTCTATGGTCATAATTTTCAAAATATAATATTTTTTATTTTATAGTTATTATTATTGTTAATAATAATTGAGTTATAATCATTGAATTGTTTTTAAAAAATTAAATTTGTTAATTGATTAATTATTTTTATAAATTTATAAAAGTTAAAGAAAAATATGATAAAATGATGTCATTAATAAAACTATACACAAATAAAATTTATTTTTGGATATAACAGTTTAACAATAAGTTTAAATAAAAATAACTTTGTTAAAATATTAAAAGGAAGTATTTCTAGTGTAACATATTTTAAATGTATAATTAAATAGAATTAAAGTGATCACTAAGATTTACTTAATTTTTTTTATATTAGAACTTTTTTATCCAAAAAAAAATTATTTAGACTTACCCAAAAATAGATGTTTAAAATATGTTTGGGTGTCTAAAATACTTTCTATGAATTCTACTGAATTTATGACAACATGGGTGTAACACCCCCGAGTTTTTATGAAACTTTTTTTTCTTGAATGAATTAATTTAATTTGACATATTTCATTTAACTATACACTATTTAAAACGTTTTTATACACTATACCAAGTTAATCTTAAACTACATGCTACACCGACTTGGCTTGCATTACGTGAAACACTAGGTTTCTAAGAAATAACATTTTATTATTATAATTATTTAAACATGGTAATTATAACATAGTCATTAAAATTAGTAATATGAATAGAAATAAATAATTTTTAAATATTATTTATAATGGTTTTATATATATACATTATATTGATAAAAATATATACAATTTTTAGTAAAGACTTTATATGTTTAAAAAAACTATTTTCTTTAAATAATTTCATTTTATGTCCTTCTATAAACAACAATAAAATTAATTTTAGAAACTTTTAAAATTTTAATTTGATAAAATAAACTTGATTTTTTTATTCATAATTTTAATTTCATATTCGGGTAAATTTTAGGGATTTTTCTGAAAAACATCATTTTTGGTTGAATAGTGAAAAATACTAAATTTTAATTCAAAAACTAATTTTTTATCTTATTATTCTATATAGTTATATATATATATAAGTTTAATGTGATTAATATTAAATCAACTAATCCAATTTAGGTCATTGTAACCAATTTTACATTGAAATTAGATATCAAAATATTGTAAACTTTTAAACATTTTTTCTTAAAAAACACATTGTCACAACACGTCTATAGGATCAATTTTAAATTAATTTCTTCCACTTTTGTGATTTGAATTTGGAAAAATGGATTACATATTTGGAAGTAGAATTATTTATAATTTATAATAAGGTAAAATTAGTTTTTACCAAAAATATTCATCAAAGTGATTAAAATTAATTATAGTGATTAAGAGAAAAAAATCTTAACAAAAGACTAAACCTTAAACTTAAGGCCCAAAATGATCTATAAAATATTAAAAAATCCATTTTATGGACATATTTTTACCATATAATATTTTTTATTATATTTGGACCATTATTTTAGCTACTTGTAATAGGAAAAACATGGGTGGAATTCTATTTTCAAAAATTTACAAGAATGCCACTCCTCCTCCACTATAAAAAGGAACTCACCCCTCCTACATATTCAGACCTCTCACGCTCTTTGTCTCAGGAAATATATGCCTAAATATCCTCCCAAAATACATAAATTCATCATATAATCCTCTCTTTGAGAATAAATCCATCCAATAAATCCTTTTGGTGAAAACCAAAAGGAGTTACCCAAAAAAGAGGTAACATCATTCCTCAAGATCTTTTGTTTTATTTTCATTCTAAACCCTCATAAACTCTTCATATTACATTATTATATAATATGCACTATATCATAAATATACTAATATGTTTTTATTATAATTTTTTTACCTATACTTACTCACACTTCCTTCTAATGGATAGCAAACTTACTGTTCTTATGTTTCAGGGAACAATCGCCTCACGAAATAATGTTGTTCATTTTTCCTTTAAAACCTTCCATGGTTGGAAATTATGATGTAAAATATGTTTTTATATGATATATATTATATATAGGATTATTTTATTCCTCTTTAATTATTATATAACACATAACTTTATTCTTTTTATTTTTTGTAAGTATGATAACTTAGTTTTGGAAGTATGGACTACCACCTCCTCAAAGTGATGTGAATCATTCACATTCTACATGGAATGTATAAAGTATGGGTTTGGTAAAAATTTATGAAATATATGTAATAGTAATTATACTATAATTATTTTATATATATAAATATATTTCATTTTAATTATTTCTTTCAATAGGATAATTAAACAGAAACAATGTTCATGCATACATTCGACCTACCATCTCAATGAATGGTGTATTCCATTTAATATTTATATCTTTCATAGATTATTATAAATACATATATACTAAATATATATGATATTTATGTCATTTTTTACACTTTTTAAATCATTATATAAGTATTAGGGCCAAAAATATAAAAAATTAAGTCACCTATGAAAAACAAAGTGGATATTATCAAAACCCCAACCCCAGTAGCCTAGAGACAGTGTCTTACTTTATTACATTGGTACTATAAAAATGTGTTCACATCATAAAGTAATGAATGGTTCAGTAGATTTGAAAACCATATACAAACAAAAGTTTTAAATTATAACTTTAATGGAAACAACAATATTGAAAATCCATTGGAAACATCCACAAACTCTTCGATTATCCCTACAAGTCATTCATAATATACATCTTGTAATCCTAGGAAAAATAAAAAATAAGAAAGGGGTGATATTAGATTCTCAGTAATGGTAAGAAATATAGTATAAGATATCATAAAACGACACAAATGACAATGTAAAGGTGATTAACTAGAACACATTAAATTTAATCAATAACCTGAGTATAATAGGTAAGGAATAAAAAATGATTGAATAATTCCAAATAAATAATCATATGCGAATGAAACTTAACCGTGGATATTATACTAGTCAAATAATCACATGTATTTTCAATTAGTAAAATTATATTGAGATAATTCATAATGTGGGACATCATATACATATCACTATGGCCTCATCCAATAATTCTGTATAAATGGTTAAGGCCTTGGCCAAAACCTGGTTTAGTTTATCTTATGGGTCTTACTGATTCATCAAGGGGCTATAGCAGGCCCCACCCGTCACCTACTAAGTCTAGTGCATTCCTCATATGTCTAATAATAAATTTAAAAATATATTTTTAAATTAAAATTTCTCATATAACTTATAAATATTTGAATCATAATCATAGATGAAAACACTCTAATAAAATCACTGATAAATTCTTGATAGAAATATCCTTTTACTTTGGAAAGAAGAGTTATTTTGTAAAATAATTTTTATTTGTCATAAAATCATATTATAAAAATTAATATCCAATAAAAAATAAGTTAGTGAAAATGAAATTATATTTGAGTAATATCTTATTTCTAACTAAATTTAAAACATGTAAAAATAGTATTTAAGAAACTTTAGAAAATAGCCGCTTTAGTGTGGTTTAAGGGAAAATATAAAAGATTATTTAAAGCGTATGAAGGATTAATTATTTACATGAAACTAGAAAATAAATAAGATATTTTTTCATGATAAAAAGATTTATTTTAGAAAAATATTGGTATCTTAAAACATATTTTGGAGCTTTCATGAAAATGGTTATGAAATTGGGAAGTTCCCCTTAATTGGGCTTGTTTATTAGGAGGAATTAAAAAAAGAAACCTTATAAAACATGTATTCACCATAAAAGTAAGATTAATTAATCTGGATAAATGAGTTTGTAAAATATGTTCAAAATTTATAATATGTATATAAAAATGATAAATAATTAAATTGGGGTAAAGAGAGAGAAAGCATAACCTGAATGAAAAATTGAGGTTTGGGGAGAATCCCTTACCACTTTGAAAATAGTCGAACTGTATGCCCCATAAAATTAATGATCATCAAATAGGACATTTAATACCATGAAGATAAATATATTCATGATATTATACATAAATTTGTAATATATATACACCACACACAAGAAATAGTGGTGAATAAGGCATATCTCACATAAATAAAATTGAGATGTAAAAACCCTTACCTTATGTATGAAAGTGTTATATACTTGTAATTAACATACTTGATAATGAAATTAGATTCATTAATAAATTATTTAAGAACCTATTATAAATTTATTTAATTAATTTTAATTTTATTAAGTTCATTTATGGTCTTTTTGATGAGTTATAATATTCAATTTCATCGTTCAAAACTGTTCGTTTCCTTGGTTTTTACGATTTGTTCGCTTGTATACATGTATGAAAGATCATTTGAAATGGAAATAATTATCCAAAATTGAAATTATATGTTATTAATGAATTTAGATAAAACATAATGTTATTATATATTATTTTTTAGATATGAGGATGATTCATTAGATAAGATGTTAATGGTAACCGTTTAGATTATTTTGGCATTTTTTCAATCATCACGAGCTAGTTTTGTATTATTAATTAATATCATGTATATATAATAGTTTAATAACATTAAATTGGATTTAATATATTTATTATAATCTTTTTTAACTATAAAATTATTTTAATATCCAGACTTGATGGAATAATTGAAAAATGAAAACTCATCATCCATGAAGGCAGAAAATCAGCTCCTCATAGATAATGTTTTCATTTTGGAATAAAAGGGGGAAGAGAAAAGAATTTATGAATTATATCCCATTATCATAATAAAATTATAGTATATATAAGATAATGGACCTATAATTTATGTTTGGATATATTAGGTAAGGAAAGGATAAGAAAATAAAATAAATTGAAATGAAAATAAAGGAAAACATAAGAGGATTTTACCTCATGATTTTCTTCTCCTTGAGAACCTTTTAAAGGGGCTTGGGTTTGGTATTTTGGTGATTAAAATGCTCATAGATGTGGGAAGAGACTTATGTAGAGTAATTGGTAGGTATTGGACAAGATTAAAGTCTTAAGAGGTGTAAGGAGAATGGGTGGTGGGGTGGTATTTATAATGGAGGAGAGGGGTGTTTTCTCATTATTGTATTCATTAGTTTATTATTTTGCCTCAAACCTATGAATAGTTTGAAAATTATAAATATATATATTAAAATAATGAATTATATTTTGATATTATGGTCTTACATCAAGAATACGTCATATATGACTCAATAATTTATGGATTAATTAAATATCGCAAATTCCTGTATTTTACTATTCACAAAAAATCAACTTTTATAGAAATATCCCAAAAATCACCCTAACCATTTTTTAATGTATAGATTTGAAAAATGGACTCCATTTAATGAATATAATTTTATAATTATGAGAAATTTATGTTTTAAATAAAATCATCATTTAATAAAAAAATACCGAATTTTATATTATAATTTTTTTTACGACACTTTGAAAAATTAATTAAGGCCTCATAAAATTATATTATAATAATAAGACAACATAATATTAATTTATGAATATATTTTATGAAATTAAATTTTATTTTCAATTATTATACTTATTATAAAATTGAAAATAAAAATTTATGTTTCACAAAAATACCAATACTTAATTTATCATTTTTTAAACATTCATTTATTTATTTCACAATATAAATATAAAATATTTTCATTTATAATATACATAAATTTTATGTATTAATTCATAAGTGAAGTTAATATTTAAGTCATAAATAAACTATTAATATAAAAAATGCTAGTTTTATAAAAATCTGGATTTTTTACTATTCACTAGAAAATAAATATTTTAAAAAAAATAAAAAAAATCACCCTAACCTAATCTTGAAATTAGAATTTTTAAAAATAATTTTATTTTTTAAATATAATTTATAAAAGTTTCAAAATTTAGTTTTAAAACAAGTACGCCAATAAAAGGTGGTAAAACTGTCTTTAGGAAATACAGTCTTTTATGTGTAAAATTTGATTCATTCTTATATTTAGCCTATCAAGCTTATTATATTAGTTTAAAAACATTATATTGAATATATAAAATATATGTTTCATTAATATATTTAAATAATATTTATTAATTTAATTTATTAATATAAAATACCATTGTGGTCATAAAAATAGTTTTTTTATGAAAACACATCTCTTATGTTCAATTGATTTTAATTTTTATTTCTAATTAATTGGTAACCAAAGAATTCATTTATAAATATGTGTAAACCATATTTTCATAATTTACACAATCTCTTTCATTCAGACCATTCCAATGTCTAGATTATAACTATCACATTAATATTAAATCATTAGTTTAAGCTCGTTGTTCTCGGTAATTTACACTATCAAAGAAGATAAATTTAAAAAGTGACATACTTAAAATCTTGGGGTGTTAAAGATATTACTAAAAACATAACCTTAACATAGAAGCGTTAATAATCTGGTAATATAAATCCATATATGGTATTATGTATATGAATATCATTCTATGGTAGATTTATAATAAACTTGTATTTATTATACAGGGGGTTTGAATTAGTATGAATATAGTCAAGACATAAGGTAAGGGGGTTTCTAGTCTCACTTTTATTTCTGTGAGATTTACACCTTATTAACCACTTGTTTCTTTTGTATAGTGTATACCCATTAATATATTCTATGATTTTCATCCTTCAATTTATGGATATTTACATATCCACTTGATGATCTCTTTTTAATGGGGTTAATATTTCAAAAGTTACCGAATTGGTAAAGTAGTTTTGTCTCAATTTTCCTCCATTGAGACACATGACATGAACATCAAACCCCATTTTTTCAAAAACTTTTTACAAAATAATATTTTAATCTCATTTTCAAGGAAAATTTATTTTTGAAAATGTTCTATGGTTTCCAAGCTTCTTTTATAATTTTTCAAATCTCTTTTCAAAGAAAAATGTTTTAGAAAATGTTTTATGTTTTAGAAAGTGATTTTTCAAATTAGAAAGGATATTTTCTAAATAAATGTTTTCCAAATATCCTGCCAAATTGTTTTCCATCTGAGATAAAATCCATTGGTGTCACTCATGCTTTTATGGTGAAATGATCCAAATGTTCCATTCATATTTTTTCTCTGAATGGTTTATGCTTTGATGGAATTATTTTTATGAAACTCGTTTCTCTTTCACATGTTATATGATTATGGAGCCCACTTATTTTCACAATTTATACATTGAATAATTGATTATGAAATCTATATTTTTCTACAGGATAAGACATGATTACATTATTATGGCACCCATTTAATTTCATGGGTTATGATAAAAAGTTTTATGAATTTTTGGCACATGTATATATGATTTAATTATGAGAATTGTGAGACCAATATCTCCATACAATGCATTGGGTAAAGATTTATATCTCCTGAGAAAATTATGGGAATCAAGTCGATGAGCTTAATACACTATGGGAAGATGGGGAAACCTAATCCACTATGGGAATATTAGGAAACCCAATCCACTATAGGAATATGTAAAAACCTAATGCACTCTGGGAATATGGGGAAACCTGATCCACTATGGGGAGATGGGGAAACCTGATCCACTATGGAAATATAGTGAAACTCGTCCCCTTAAAAGGAAAGGATTGTGACTGGGGGTGGTGGCATGTTCTTCCCAGTAGGTTTAGTCCCCATTAAGTTCCCTAATAAGTTCAATCAATGTGTATTTAATGGGAAATATCCCTCAAGGTAACACTGTAGTGTTTTTGGGTTGATTTTGTTTTTCGAAAAAGTAGGTTTTCATGGTATGTTGCGAAGTTCTAGATATATTTTTGACATAATAAATTGAAAACAATCCAAGAAAAAAGGATGGATAGTCTAGAGGAGGTACATAAAGATACCTATATAAGGTGGTGCCATTTCCCAGTGTTTGCAAAAATATTTGGAACCAAAATCATGAGGATAGAAAAATGTGTTTTTGGAAAATGAATTTTGATTCAATATTGAAGGTGAATACTATTGTTTTTCACTATATTAGTTTCAATATCATCACATCAAAATATGTCTAAGAAAATAAGTGTGTGGAATATTTTATGGTGTGAAAAAGGATGGTTTTTACAATAGAGGAAGAGTTGTGTGTGTCTCTAAAAAAAGATGAAGTGATCATTGTAAAAGAGACTTACTATCCCAATGACAATTCAAATATGGGTTTCCATGATTGAGTAAATGTTGTGCATAAGGTAGCTGAAAGGAAAGAAACTTGATTTCAGGGTTAGTAATGTTTATAAATAAGATGCTACCCCCCCCCCCATAATTCAGTATCTCTAAAACCTTATAGAATATTCAAAATTTGAATCATGTAAGAAGTTTTGTATAAGGAAGTAAAGTTGTGTGCAATAAGTGTTGTGTGAAGCAATGACTCAAATTTTTTTTTGTACACAAGAAAATAACTTGGGTCTGAATGGACAAGGTAGTTGTGTGAAAATTATAATAGTTTTGAACAAGAATAAGTTCCATGAAAAAGAAAATGTTTCATGGAAGATTGGGATATCTACAACCAAGAACAGATATTACATTCGAGGTAATAGAATTATGTGCGAGTCATCCAAAGGTTTCACAAAAAATGTTGTGTGAACCAATAATGGATTTCCTAGTTATTCTATTTTCAAATTGGTATTCATCAAGTGGATGAAATTTTTAATTCAACAGAGCATCTATATACAACTGATAATGTATTCATTATGTTTAATAAAGGCACCTACATGTCAATAAATCATGTGTGGATTCTTTATTGAGCAGTGACCAATAGAAGAGGAAGAAGGTGATCCTTTCCACTAGCAGTGATCCATATAAGTAATGTTGAAGGTATGACCCTTGAGAAGCAATGAGGTATCCCTAAACATTATAATGGTAGTGAACCTGGGCATAGGAGTGATCTAGCCCGAACATCATTTTCTAGTGAGCCTTAGTGGATTTGGTACATCGACACATTACCGTTGTATGTTTCTTTGACGTAGCCCAATGAGGGTGAACCAAGTAAAATCAATGTGTCCTTGTTCTTTCTACCCCTCTTTACTTTCAAGGAATCATCATTAGATATAGAAGGAAGGGATAAGATCATCATAAACACTTAAGGGAAAATAAATAGACCTTTATAATAAATAGTCAAGATCTATTGGGGTGGGAAGAATTTTGAAAATAATATTCATACCCTGATTCACCCCCCCCCCCCTTCTTAGTGTACCTAATCCCCTTTTAGGAAAAATAGTCATGACTTATAGGGAATGATATTACATTTTTACGTGTCTTCCACAATTCAATTCCTATTTTATTCTTTTATTTTTTATGTTATTGATTCCCTTATGATTCATGCATTATAAAATGCTAATATTTATTACATGATTAGTTTTTATAATATTTTATATGTAGTGTATTATATTCTAACATCATGATCACATTATCATACCATTATGATCATGTTTATTCTTACATGTCTCCCTTTTTTTACCCTTAATGATCATCTAAGCTCACCTATTTTTATGTTTCCATTCCCCGGTTTATGAAGATATGTTTTATGTATAATGTTTCTAAGAAGGGTACTAATAATGAATAACCTAGTAGGATATAGTTTAGCTCACATATATACTGGTGTTTATGTTTCCATGTTTCCAAATTCACTAGACTAATACGGTCATTAGGAATCCATTTGTGTAATGTTTTAAGTATTATTCAAGAAATGATGTAATGTTAATGTATAAAAAGTGAGGGTCACTATAGTCACTATCAAACCAAATCTTTAGTTAACCTTTGGAAAATAGAATGATAAAACCTTAGTGATAACTTAAAGAACATTTCTAAGGATAAGTCTAAGTATAAGTAAAATTATAGGAAAATGTCCTAGAATTTTGGTAAAGGATAATGTCACAACCCGTCCACTAGGGCCCATGTTGTGACTACCCCAAACCCACATCCATTATGTCAGGATTTGGCAACTAGTGTTGAGTAGTCATATCCCACAAGTGGGGGGTATTTGAACTAGAACCTATACACACGCACCTATATCCAAGAAAAAGATAAAACTGAAAACTCCAAGTAAACATGGCTGCAAATCACTGAGGAAACCCACTCAGAGTAAGGTATAAAACTGAAAGAAAAAGGGCCAAAATACAATCCCAACTAAAAAAATTACAAGAACCTCGATATCATCTTCACAAAACCCTACTTAAAGGGTAGGTATAGTAAGTTATTTGAATGTTTCTGAAGCATGCCATGTCTGTCGGGTCACCCTGAAGCACCCCTATCTTCAGTCCACCAAGGACTCCATCAAAGTTTCTGATTTTCTTCACAAGACATGATATGTGTAGGTGAAGCCCATGAAAGGGTGAGTAAAACAATACTCAGTAGGGACCCCAAACCACAAAGGTATAACTAAGAAATATACCACAAAGAAATCACACGTAGAATTCCATAAAGTAATCACATGAAGTATGCCACAAAGGAATCACTAAGAAATACACCTAGTAGACTATGAAAGAGGTACATGAAGTGTAGCCTCTAAGAGTTATAATCAATATAGTCACTAGATTCATCTCATAACAAGTATAAGTATACGGTACGTAAATAGGACTTTTATAATAATCCACAGTACCCTCAAATAGTAACACACATAGTGTAGGTAACACGTGGAGTGTCAGTAAAACATAGAGTGTAGATAACCCATGGAGTTTTGGTAACACACAACCTGTCATCAAAGAATAGAGGACCCACACCCTAGTGGGATAAGAGATTATTGACTAAATCTTGGTAATACACACAGTCAAGGTAAGACACACAGTATAGGTAAGACACACATTCCAGGTAAGACACACAGTCAAGTTAAGACACATAATATAGGTAAGTCACATAGTCTAATTAAGACACACATTCTAGGTAAGACACATGGTCTAGGTAATCACATAGCTTCTAGTTCACAGTTAGCTGCAAGATTCCATCCTTAGAACGCTCATTCCAAGAGAACCTACTCCTTGAGCCAATAGGTCGTACACCAACTTCCATAGAAACTCACTTAGAGTATCTCATAAAGACTGCCTCATTGCAAGGGTCCCAATTCCAAAAATGTATTTTCAAATGGACACACAATTTGAGATTTATATGTGTTTAAGTAAAAAGGGGATGGTTGGGTTTGGGTCCCGCCTGACCCGACCTGCCAAGTCCGACCCGCTAGGTCCATCCCACCCTAACTAGGCCTGGCCCGCTGTCGGTCTAGTCCATCAGCTATGGCCCAGTCTATTGAAGCAAACCAGTTTGTCTGACTAGGATGCAGTGGCTGCCATGTCCTCCCCCCATCAAAGCAGGGCATCCACTACATCTGATGTGGTGGTCCACCACATGACCACCCCATGGTGGTTTCCATGGGGTCCTGCCTCCACAGTCCAGCTAGACCGTGACCCCAGGCAGCATGACACGACCCCATGCCGCATCCATCAATGCCCTCCAACGAACTACTGCCAGCGGATCCTATCTTCCGCACTACAAAATTTGTCATAGGGATCTCCACCACCATTGGTTGAGCCAACAGACACTATTTCCGGGTGGTTGCACTGCCACATGCCACTATCGTTGTCTTCCCTTCCACGGCCTGACACTGTCGCTATGGTGGCTCATTTTTCAAACCAGAAAAACCCTCACAATCTTTGGGTTGTCGCCTTCATTTTTTGATTTCATGATTATATTACCATCGTTATGGGGGTTCGATCGCATTTGTAACCTCTAGAAAAAGCCTGATGCAACCACAGGGGTCCGTCAGCAAAGAAAGTAAGAATGGTGCTAGGAAAGGAACCAAGAACACCCTCTAGAACGGATCCAGTCCTTTGATCATGTTGGCCCAAATTTATTCTTTTTATTAGGATAAAAAAAGATTTAAAATCACAAATATATAATTATCACATTAGTCCCTCATTTTTAACCATCCCATATAAACAATCAAACCACATATCAACTTGTTAATGGGTTGGTCCGCGTTCATCATTTGAAGCATGAACGGGGGAAAAATCACTGAGAAATTAAACCCACTACCTGGATTATGGATTGATCGGTGAATAGAATTCACCATTTTTGGAGATCCACTCATGAATTTTCTCGATCTGTCGTCTCTTCATCGTCCGTCGCTCACCAACGAGAGGATTTTCTAATGCATTTTCTTTATTCAATGACTCAAAGGAATTTTCCAGGATTCTTCCTAGTTCCATATCCCTACTAAGATATTAATTGAAGTAATGTGTTACAACATCGCTTTTTGGTTGGGTTGTAGTGTCTCCACTATGTTTCCTTTATGGAAGGAAACATATGCCTCATCACTACATCGCAGCATTGCTGCATCACCACAAAACATTAAAAGACAGAATTAAATAAACTATTTAAGTTTATTTTTATTCTTCTTTAAAATGATCGAAAAATATTTTCTGTAGTAGACCTACAATGGTAGATGTTAGGTATTTCCCAAGAAAAACCCACTGCTCTAAACACAATGATGCCCTCATATTTAAAATCTGAGTACTCGATTAAAATGTATAAAAACTAAGAATTCACACTATTTTTAATAAACATAAAAATAGTTCAAACATTTATCCTGGGAACCTCGGGCCTCAGAATCATGTGTCGTCTCAACACCTAGTCTCGAAATAAAATCATTTAATTTTCAAAAAAATTACATGGAAAATTTATGTCATTACAGATAAAGTGAGTGGTTTCATAGTAATAAATCTTTATTTAGATACTATAAGTGGATGTGGTTTTGGAATATATGTTCCTAGGAGTAAAAAATCTATCAAGTTTTGTTAGGCCTGACTCGAGTGTAACATGGTACATAAAAATGGGCCTTACTTCACACATGGTTTGACACTCTTAGGTAATATTCTTTGGGAATTTACAAACTATTCAAAAACCATCATGAAGGATTTAAAAATAATTTGGATATTAATAAACTAGGATAAATATAGGATATCAAAAATTAAGGAAGGTGTTATAATTTTGACATCCTGTGAGTGGTTTTTCATGATTATATAGTTCCTAACTATGAAAATTATTTCTTACTCTATTATTTTTTGTTTTAGTCAATGGATGGAACCAAAAAGAACTACATTAATGTTGGTTGTAATGAAAAATTAAATTATTGTTCTCCTGATCATCTAAATACTCTTGGATCTAGAATGAAAAACCTCATTTCTATACTCACACAACTTTCTCAAGACATGAATCATGATGAGATTCTAAACAATCTAAGGAGGGAACAATGTTCTGTTGAGTCATTCATGAAGAAATATACACATTCTTTCAATAGGTCTTTTGATTCACTTTATTTTGAACACTAGATCAGTACCATTGAAAATATATTCTCTATTCTCAAGTATTCAGATCAGGAGAAATTCATTCTGGATGTTTATCAGTAAGAAGGGGAAGCATACTAGTGGTGTAATCTAATAAAGAAAACAAGGAATTAAGAAGAAATTGAATCTATAGATTAGGAAAAGTTCAAGAAATTATTCTACAACGTTATGTTATTTATATGAAGATGTAAAAGGATCTCCTTGAGTTGAATCAAAAGGATGATGAATCTTCCAGTTCCTATAAGGATAATTTCACAAGACTTATAAGGTACGCTTCTCGCATTATCATCCTACCATAATGTAAGGTTGATAAGTTCTTTAATGGATTAAGGAAAAGTTTGAGAAGGGATTTGGCCATAATAGACTTTAGTATCTATGAAAAGATTGTGTGTTGTGCAATAAAAGTTGAAATGGAGGATGGTGTTACATATCAATCTCATGGTTTTAACAAGAAAAGAAAGTTGGAGTTCAAAGTAAAATATAAGAATCATGGAGAGAAGAATACAAGTCTTCCTTTATTCTCAATGTGTACAAATAATCATTGAGGGAATTGTATTATGGGGTATAATAAGTGTTTTAAGTGTAGAAGGTAAGGAAATCAAGTAATTTATTGTCGCATTGATGGGAATAAGTTAAAAAATGAAGTCAATAGAAGAAAATATATACAGAATGCACCTACCACACTTCAATTATTTAAGTGTATGGAGGATGGGAATTATAATAACTAGTTCCCAAACCCAATGTTTGGTTATAATGATCGTTGTTAGAAACCTCTTAAACCAAGGGACAAGGGGAAATCACTTGTGGTCACTATTTCCGATGAGGATTGCGAAAATGATATAGTGAAAGGAAAACTTACAATCCACTCTATAACTTCTAATGTATTATTTTATTCTTGATCTACCCACTATTTTATATCTAATGAATTTTCTATGGGTATTAATATTCCACAAAAATTATTATATATGGAATTAGTTGTTAAATCTCCTTACTATATGATGATTTCTTCTTAAGCCCATAATTACACTCTATTTGACATTTGTGGGAATATACTTCCTGAAAATCTTGAAATTTTTTCCTAGCTGAATTTAATGTCATCTTAGACATGGATTGGATTTCTCTATATAAATACCACATAAATTTTTGAGGAAGGGAAGTTAAATTTGCTATTTCCATCCATCCAATGGACCAAAGGCCTTCAAATTTTTATTTTATTTAAAACGAGCCCCCCCCCCCTTTAAGATGAGAAGAGGGGAAACCCAAATAGAAATCATCGACTTAGGACAAATCACGACCTGAAGGTTTAGCAATACAACCCAAACTGACAACATAGAGCTACCTCTCCCCAGCAATTGATCATGAAAAAACTCTCCACCAGTGTAGAGATGAACGGAAAGCAAGTGTCCTATGTCAAAGCACAGGCCCGATCCGACGGAAAAAGCCATACCCTCTCCACACCCCAATCCATAAAGCTCTGCAACGATGAAAAAGAAGATCTGGAACCTCCTTTGGGGCCTAATCTGTGTGGTCAAGTCTGAATGCATCATCATACCAAAAGACCTCATAAAACTTATTCACCATTCAGAGAACACACAAACCAGAAAGACCACCAACAAACAATCTTGTTGGAGCAACCTCATCGACCTCCACCCCAACACCGTAGCCACAAAATCCCAGAAGGCAATCCATAGAACATGGGTCCAAGCCAACGTCACCTAGGACTGGATGACCAAACCCCACACCTAAGGACCACCACCAATGAGGGAAACTAGGTCTTCCTAAAACAGAAACGCCTCTTTGGTCATGGATCTGATCCGATCAGAACCCCGGATACACCATCATAAGGTTCCGGCACAAGCCTCAGGATGACAAGAATGAAAGGACCAGCGACATCGGACCAGGACAACCAAAACCATATCCAATAAAAAATCACAACTGTCTTCAAATTAAACAATTGTAAAAACTCACAGAAACCGAGATTGAATTCCTCCCCATCTGAAGCATGGAGATAAAGCCTTGAGCCACAGCGAGGATAGATGGAGGTAGCCCGGATCTAGCTAAGAAACCATCTAACTCCATCACCTGTCCCGCTGGAAAAGCTGAGCAACCCAAACCAAGAACAGGGCCACCCCAAGCTTCGATGCCATCAGAAGAGGAAGACTGGGCCGACCACCCAAACACAGACCGAAGGCATGACGTCGCGTTCACGTCGAGCCGACTGTGGGACTTCCACCAGAAAGATGAATTGCTGCACAAGCAAAGCCGCCAACGCTGCGATGACATCGTCGGAAAATGTCCCACATCGAGCCAACTGTCAGACCTCTATCGAGAAGTGCCTCCACCACACGAGCAGCGACGCCAACACCAAGAGAAACCCTCAGCCACCGTGAGCAGAACTCAGCCCGAAGGGGGAAGAGGAAGGAAACGAAAAAAACCCTAGGAGACGTGAGGGAGAGGAACACCTCCGCTCCGAGGCTGATTACGTTTGATATTTCAAACCAATCTATGATCATCTATCAATGTGACGATAAGTATAAACTTCCTATGGAGATTAAAACCAATTTATGAGTCTTAATTCCTATTCATAAGGCATATTGCTCTCAAATGGTTAGGGATAAACTCAGCATCAATGATATTCCTTTTGTTTGGGAATTTGTGTGTGTGTTCCCAGAAGAGTTTTCTAGTCCTCCACTAAAATGTGAGTTTTATTTATTGATAGAACTTGTACCTGGTTCCACAAAAATTTCAAAGAATCCTTATATAATATCCCCAATTGAGTTTAGGAATTGAAGAAGAAACTCAAATAAAACCATGATAAAGGATTCATTAGGCCAAGTGTGTCACCATAGGGTACACCTAATCTCTTTATGAAAATAAAATGATGGATTAATATGACTATGCATTGATTATCAGGATTTGAACAAGATCATGATCAAGAAAAATTATCCTCTTCCCCATACTGATGACTTGTTCAATTAACTACACAGAGCACAATACCTTTTTGAGATTGACCTTAATTTTGGATATCATCAATTGAGGGTCAAGAAAGAGGATATTCCCAAGACGACATTCCATACAAGGTATGGACACTATGAATATATAGTGATTCCTTTTGGTCGTACTAATTCATCAATTATCTTTATGGAATTGATGAATAGAGTCTTTAGATATTACCTAGATTAGTTTGTGTTAGTCTTTATATATGATATTCTTATCAATTCAAAGAGAAAAGAAGATTATAGAGACTACTTGGGAATTTTTCTAAACACCTTATGGAAGAAGAAAATGTATTCAAATTTTAAAAAGTGTGAATTTTGGATACAAAGGTTTCATTTTTGGGTCACATAATCTCAAGAGATGGTATATAAGTGGATCGATACAATTTGGAGGCTATTGAATATTGTTCTAGATCAACCATAGTGACTGAGATCCATAGTTTTTTTTAGATTATCTGGATATTATCAATGATTTGTGGATAATTTCCCATGATTATCCGATCCTATGACCAGGTTAACTCATAGGGGTTACAAGATCCTCTAGATAGATGAATGTGGCGAACATTTCAAGAAACTAAATAGAAGGTTGGTTAGTGCACCTATGCTTACATTACCCTATAGTGGAGAAGGGTTTGTAATCTATAGTGATGTATCCATTAATGAATTAGGATGTGTTCTTATATTGAATAACATGGTAATCACTTATGTCTCATGATAGTTTAATATCCATGAGAAAAATTACCCAACTCTTGATTTTGAGTTAGAAATGGTAATTTTATCATTAAAGATGTGGAAGCATTATTTTATGGAGAAAAGTTTTATATATATACTAATAATAAAATTATAAAATATATATTCACATAAGAGGATTTTAACATGTTCTATAGAATAAGGTTGGATATGATAAAGGATTTTGACTGATCAATACATTACCACCTCAGAAAAGAGAACAAGTTGGCTGATGATTTGAGTAGAAAGGATCATGATAGCTTGTCCATGATGAGGATCACAAAAGATCCAATATTTCTGGATTTGTAGAGGATAGATCAATAAATCTTAAAGGAATGAGAGAAATCGTATCTTCCTCAATTGAATGTTCAACCCTCTATCCAAGTGAAGATTAAAGAGGTGTCGAAGGAAGATATAGATCTATGAAAGAAGGTTATAAATGTTCTTTAGCTAAATCTTGGTTGAGATTAAATGATAAGTTTCAGGAACCCTATATGTGTCCCTTCCATAGTAGATTTGAAGAATATATTAGAGTAATTTCATAGTTCATAATTCTATATTCATCCTATAAGTGAAAATATTTATATAGATTTGATGGAATACTTATAGTGGGATGGAATGAATAGTGAAATTGTATAGTTTGTATATCAGTTCTTGGTATGAAATCAAGTAAAGTAAGAAATAACAAATTCTATGGGGATGTTTCACCCATTACCCATACCAGACTGGAAATGGGAGAACATTGATATAGATTTTTTCCTCAGACTCCCCAAAACCTCTAAAAGGTTTAATGATATATTGTTGGTAGTTGATAGCCTTACTAAGTTATCACCATTCATTTCTATCATATATGACTTCTCTCTATTTCATCTTTCTAAGATATATATTAAGTAAGTGGTAAGTTTTCATGGAGTACCACTTTTTATTGTATCTGGTCGGAATTTGAGGCTTACCTAAAAGTTTGGGAGAATTATTCTGCAAGAAATTTATATAAAATTGAGTTTCAGCACTACTTATAATTATTAGACGTATGGACAGTCTGAAAGAAAAATTCAAACCCTAGAGGATATGTTGAGATCATGTTCATTAGATTTCAAAGGTGGTTTAGACCAACATCTTCCTATAGTGGACTATTCTTTCAATAATATCTTTCACTCAAGCATTCTTATGGATCCTTATGAATCCCTATATGGGATGAAATGTGGTGCTAAAACTTTCCAGGATAAAGTTAGATAAATAAAGCTATTGGGACCTGAGATAACTAAAGAAATAGCAGAGAAGGTTAGAACCATTCAGTAGTATATGAAAAAAGTTCAAAGTCAGAAGAAAATTTATGATAATTATTGTCTATGTGACTTATAATTTGAAGTTGGTGAGAAGGTTTATCTATGAATTTCTCCCTAGAATAATTTTATGAGGTTTGAGAAGAAACAAAAACTAATCCCAAGGTATATTAGTCCCTTTGTGATTCTTGATCATATCAGAATGGTAGAATATTACTTGTAAATTCCTTCAAATATCTCTCAATTCCATGATGTGTTCTTTATCTCTCTCTTGGGGAAGTACATACCTGATCCCTTACATGTACTGAACTCATAATTCATGCTGCTGGAGCAGGATCTTTCTTATGAGGAATAACCAGTTGAAATTGTGGATCATACAAAGAAATTTCTACAAAACAAGACCACTCACATGGTCAAAGTTTTGTGGAGAAATAACCAGTTAGGGGAAGCAACATGGGAACTGGAGATTATTAGGAGGTAGAATTATCCTTATTTTTTATACATTAAAATGAGGAATTTTGAGGGATAAATTCATTTTAATGGGGGTAGAATGTAACACCCTGAGTTTTTATGAACCTTTTTTCACAAATAAATGAATTTTATTTGATGTATTTCATTTCAAATTACACCAATCAAAACTTTTTTTATATTCTATACCAAGTTAATATTGTTCTACATTCAACATTGACTTTTCTTATTTTACAAGAAACACTGAGTTTCTACGAAACAACATTTTATTATTATTATTATTATTATTATTATTATTTAAATGGTATAGTTATAAAATAGTCGTTAAACGTAATAATATGAATAGTAATAACTAATTTTAAAATATTATTTATAATGTCTTTATATATAGTGGTGATATTCATAATAATAAATACATTTTTTTAGTAAAGTCTTTATATGTTTGAAAATACTATTTTCTTAATATAACAGCTTTCTATGTCTTATGAAAAACAATAAGAATAATTTTATAAACTTTTATAAAATTAATTTTATAAAATGAAATTAATTTTTGAATTTATAATTTCAAAATTATATTATGTATAATTTTCATGATTTTTTCATAAAAACTACATTTTGGGATGAATAGTGAAAAATTCTGAATTTTTATTCAAAAATGATTTTTCGTCTAATTTATATATATAGTTAAATTATATTTTAATTTTGTTTTATGGTATAATTAGATTACTTTTACATAAATTAATATAATTCATTAAATTGGAACAAATTTCACATTGAAATTGGATATCAGAGTATTTCAAATATTTAAACATTTTTTATAAAAAAACTTGTTCTCGTGACACATCTATGAGATTTGTTTTAAATTAATTTCTAAAAATTATGTGATTTTAAATTGGAAAAATATATTTCATATTTTTAATTATGATAATTTATAATTTCTAATAATTTCAATGTAGTTTTTGACCAAAAATATTAATGAAAGTGATTAAAATTAATTATAATGATTAAGAGAAAAATTAACTTAACAAAGGACTAAACCATAAAATTAAGGCACAAATGACATATAAACTTGTCCAAAATCCATTATATGAATATATTTAGACCGAGTACTCCATTTTATAATATTTTGACTATTATTGGAGCCAATTTACATTGGAAAAACATGGATAGAGTTCCCTTTTCAAAAATTTGCCAGAATGTCACTCCTCCTCCACTATAAAAAACCAACTCAAACCTCCAACTTATTCACACATATCAGGAAATTTGGATAAAAAAAATATACCTAAATCTCCTCCAAAAATCCCTACCTTAATCCTAGAATTCTCTCTTTGGTTATAAATACATCCAAGGAATCCCTTTCATGCAAACCAAAAGAAGTTACCCAAAGAAGAGGTAACATCCTTCCTCAATATATTTTGATCTATTTTCATTATACACCCCCCTAAACTATTATTATTACATTATTATATAATAATAATAGTATACTCAACATACTAATATCTTTTTATTATATTTTTTTGGCTTAAACTTACACACACTTCCAGCTAATGGGTAACGAACTTACCGTTATTGTGTATAGTGAACTATCGCCTTACGAAACGATGTTGTTCATTTTTTTACCACATTTCATGGTTGGTAATTATGATGGAAAATATAATTTTTATATTTTATATATGATAATTAGGATGTATTTTTTATTCTATAATTATTATATAACACATACCTTCATCCTTTCTATTTTCTGTAAATATGATAATTTTGTTTGGGGAAGTGTGGACTACTGCCTCCTCAAGTGATGTGAATCGTTCACAATATACATGCAATGTATTAAGGATGAGATTGTTAAATGTAAATGATATATATTAAATAATATTTACACTTTAATTATTATATATTTATCTATATTTGTCATTTATTTTCTTTCTTATAATACGATAATGAAACAGAAACAACGTTCATGCGTGTGTACAACCTACCATCTATATAAAAGATGTATTTTATTTCATATTTATATCTTTAATATATTATTATAAATAAATATATACATCAAATAAATTATAGTAATATAATGTTATACATTCTTTAAATCATTATATACGTATTAGTAAAAAAAATAAAACAAATTAAGATACATACGAAAAACAAAGCGGATATTACCCGTAATGTGAACTTAACATGGAAGTGTTAATAATAAGTTAATAAAAATACATATATGGTATTAGATATAATAATATAATTATTTTTTAGATTTATAATAAACTTATATTTATTATACACAAGTTTTGAATGAGTAAAACGAGTGTTAAGACATAAGGTAATGGGATTTCTAGTCTCACTTTTATTTTTGTGAGATTTACGCCTTATTCACCACTCATTTATTTTGTGTGGTGTATATACTAACCTTAAATATATTCTATGATTTTTATCCTTAAATTACAGGTATTTAAAAATACATTTTATTATTTATATTTTATGGGGTTTATGTTTCAAAATTTACCAAACTGATAATTTAGTTTTTTCACAATTTTCCTTCTTTGAGACACATGACATGAACATCAAAAATCATGTTTTCAAAAATGTTTTATAAAAATTATATTTTAAGATAATTTTTAAGGAAAAGGGTTTCTTAAAAAAATATGGTTTCAAGTATTACTTTATATGTTTTCAAATCTATTTTCAAAGAAAAAGATTCTTGAAAATGTTTAATGTTTTAAAAAACATTTTTCCTTATAGAAAATATATTTTCCCCAAGAATGGTTTTTCAAAGATATTACCAAATTATTTTCCTTATTAGATGGCATTCATTGGTGTGACGCATTACTATATGGGTAATTATTTAAAGGTTCCATTCATATTCTTTATCTGAATGGTTTATGTTTTGATGGAATGATTTTTTTAAAACTCATTTCTCTTTCACTGGTTATATGCTTAAGGAACCAGCTTATTTTCATGGGGTAGGATTTGATGAAATGTTTATGAAACATGTATTTTTCTATTGTATAATATATGTTTACATGTTTAGAACACTCATTTCATTTAATGTTTTATGATATGATTCTCTATTAATTTTTGGAACATGTTTTTATGATTTCAATATGATAAGGGTGGGACCTATATCTCCGTCCAAGGAAGTAGGTAATGATTTATATATCATTATATAATTATGTGAATCAAGTAAATGGGCTTGATATACTATGGGAATATGGGGAAACCCAATCCAATATAGGAATATGGGTGTAACGACCTGATCTTTTATGAATAAAATTATTTTTATTCTAGTGTCTTATAGAAAACACATGTACTATTTTTTTATTATTATTGGGTTTAAATGACCATTATGTATCATTACCATTGATAATATAGTCGTTTAAAAGTAATTACATTTCTATTATAATTATACGTTTTTAACAAAACCTTTTGACACAGACAAAGGAAGTGATGGCCTTGACCAGTAGGATCGTTCCCTTTAAATCACATTTATCAGATCATTTGAGGGAGATAACGTTTCTGGTATTTTCCATAGACCAATACCAAGCCTAGATCTAAAATATTAAGTAGGAGAGAAACCATTTATGAGAGAAGTGCAATCTCATCCAGATCACGGCCCAAACCATGTTCACCGAACGACCCCAAGAAATCCCTACCATCACACACCATACTCTTAGGGAATATGCTAATGTAATACATGGATATGTAATAAGACCTTAGAATTATGATTATGTGGATTGTTTTTGTATATAATAAATAATATACATTTATTTTATTATTGTTACTTCGTAAATGGTTTTTAAAGCACAAATAGGATTTTAAGTTAATTTTTAAATTCAATTAGGAAATATATTTTGATAAATTAATCGAATTTTTAATTAAATAATATTTTAATAAAATATTATTAATAAATTAATTTTTATTAAATATAAATGATCGTATAATTTTTATGAATACAATTGTCAATTTTATTGAGGTTTGAAAACTATTTTTGTCAAACCCATGAATTTTTAATAAATGTCAGTTTTCATTTTTTTTTAAAATGCACATATTTAGGAAATTATTTAGATAAAATTTATATTATTTTTGGAATTAGGACATAAAAATTATCCAACTATAAATTTTTCATAATTTTTTGTGACAATTGAATTTTTGGTAAAAATTAAATACCATATAAATATATAATGTGTTTTATGACAACATAATGACCCAATAGTGATATAATAAAATAATATAAAATTGATATTCGGAAAATATATGTTTTAAATTTATAATAATGTGATTTTATATTTGTTTTGATTAATTTTATAATGCCTTAGTGGACCCTCCAAGACTTATTAAATATTTTAACATTTTAAAATGATTTCTTTTAGAGTGTGACTCACGTCCACATAAGAAAGACTAATATTTTAATATGTTCAGAAATTTTAAATCTAAAATATTTTATAACAATCCAATTTTTAAGAAAACATGAGAAAAAACCATGGGATTTTTTGTGATTTTGAATATTTTAATGTGTAGTGTTCAAAGAATAAATAATAAAGAATTCCCTCTCATTTCCTATATAAACCAACCCAATCTCCCATTAATCGTCACTCAAACCATTTTGATCTCGACCAACATCTTCCCCATAATCTATATAATCCTCTCAAGGCTCCCCAAGCTCCCTATAAGCCTCTCTAAAACCTCTCCCAATCCATTGGGATCACACTTCCACGTAAGGGATCCTCACTTTCCTCTCCTCCTTTCAAATTCAAGCATCTTATTTGAAAGTAGTTCGTGTAATTTATAATTTTTATAATTTAATTATTTTATAATTATTATATTATTTTTCATTTTATGTTATTTTAATGAGTTATTGTTTATCCTCCCTCATTTTTACCCTTACCTAAGTCGTTACTATGTCAAAATTTCGTAAGGGATCTTCCACCCTCCTCTTTTATCAAGCATTGTTTTCATGTTATTTATTTTAATTCCTTTTATTACTATATTAGGATATGATAATAAATATACCTAATAACCATTTTATTTATAAATTATGATATCCCCTTTCAATCTTATTTATTCTTCTTATGAACCCTTATGCGCACCCGTTACTATGCCGAATTTCCATAAGGGATTCCTTCCTTTACCATTTTTATCCATGTTTTTTTATGTTGTAATACCATTTCAATTTCAATTAAAAATGTTGGGATATTATTTATAACCTACCCCATACTACCCTACTTATGTTTTAATGATTATAAACTCATTTCTCTCTCATTAATTCCTTTTGTGTACACTCGTTACCATGCTGAAATTCCATAAGGGATTTTTCTCTTCTTATTTCCATTCAAGTATTTATCCCATATTATGCATCTAAATTCCATTTCATATGTTGGTATATTTTGTTCCATGATACCATTAATTTATATTTCATGTTTAAATTATTATATACCCTCTCAATCTTATCAACCCAACTTATGAATTTCCATATGATGATGTTATACTGCCGAAATTACACCGCGATTTTCCAAGCCAAAATCATCATGTAGTGAATACCATACCCATTTCTCTATCAAGGGTATTCAACTTTATTCACATATACATATTTAATGTTACATAAATTTATTTATTCCCCATTCCCTAATAATTTAATAACTTATGATTTTGAATGATTCCATGTTATATGATCTCTGTGGCACACTTACGAATGAAATTAAATGTATATAAAAGGTGTGACCTCATAGTGCTCCAATGCATTGGGTAACGTTTAGTATCATTATAATACATGTGAAATGAGAGTTTACTCATGATAATTCATGTTAAATGAGGGTTTACGCATGCTAATTCATGTGAAATGAGGGCTTACTCATGCTAATCCATATGCAATGAGCCTTGGATCATGATAATATCATGTTGTATGTTGTTTCAAATTTTCCATCATTTGATAATCATGATATATCGTGACTTTATGTTCATGTTTCTCTTGTGATCCATTGATGTGACTATTTATTAACTTGTATTGTATTCTTCATGTTATTTCTTGTTTACTCCCTTACTGGGAATTATATCTCACCCTATTGTTATGTATATCTTCAGGTTATCCTATGGAATTCTAAGTACGGAGGAATGTTGTGGTCATATAAAAGAAGTTTTCAATAATGATTTTGTATTTTATGTATTAAATTTTCATATAATGATCCTAATTTCCCAAGAAACTAGACCTCTCAATCATAGTGTTTTTATTAAGTGAATGTTTATATAATAAATCATGTTTGAATATGTAATAAAGAGCAGGGTTGTTATAGTTGGTATCAAAGGATAGGTTTATTTATTTTTTGGATTAGGATTAGAAAACCCAAGTGAAAGCCTTAGGGATAAGAATAAGTATAAGAAAATCATCCCTAAATTTTTTTGGGTATTTATTAACTGTTTTAATAAGAAAATACATCCCTATCTAGATATGAACAAGTAGAGGTAGCTCTAGCATTGATGTATCTAGGGGTAAAACCCAAAAATAGTGCTTTGAGATAGACTCAAACAAGAATTGGTGCACAAAAATGGGTCTTGATTCACTATTGGGTTTACACTATCAAGGGATATTCTTCAGTGAATTCATAAGTTTAGTACCAACCATTATTAAAGAAGAAAAAAATCCCATAAGAATATACGTTATGAGATAGATCATGGATAACATAGATTGAAGACTAGAAATTTATAAGTTAAGGAGATAATTTTAATTTATAAGTTATCCATTTGTTATCATTGGATTCCCCTTTATGTGTTAAAATTTTTAATATACTCATCCCTATTTTTCCTTTTATTTTAGCCAATGGATGGTAATATGAGAAGTATTGCTAACAACCGATGCAAAGGGAAACATGATGAATATCCAGATTTCCAATCAAATGGGAGCTAAAGTAGAATATATTGTGATTATGACAAAACATATATCAAAAATCATGATTAAAAATTGTCACTTTGTTGAATGCCAAAGGAAATTAAGTAAGAAGAAGATGACATCTCATGAAAGTCCATCTGATAAAGTTAATAAGGGGAAGAAGACATAATTTCTTTCATACAACAAGTGTGGAATGAGAACCCAAGGGAAATGTCATGAAGGGACTAGGATATTTTTTAAGTGTGGGAAGGAATGGAAAAAAGTATCCAATTTACATGAAAGAATGGATAATTTGGTGGATGGAAACAAAGTTCCATCTAAGCCATCTTACACAGTTCTATGCTATAAATGTATATAATTTGGGCATTACCCAAGACAATGCTCTATTGCGAGGGCTAAGAATAATGAAAAGAATCAACTATATCTATGATCAAGGGAGAAGGGGGAGTCCTATTCTAAGATGGCTAATGATAAATGAATTACATGTAACCACTACTTCAAAGTAGTGTTTGTCATAATGTATTTCAATTCATGTCCAATTGGTATATCATTTATTCTATATAAGAACATTGATTCCCCAGTAGAAATGATATTAAATCATTAGGAAAAAACGTTTATAAGTGTTTTATCACGTGACGAAGTTTGTGTTAATGTTCTTCATGAAAATTTTAAATTATCCCTTTGATGTAATTTGAGGGAAAAAAGAAAAAGTCATTTTTATGCCTGGAAAAAGTTGAAAATTTATGAGAAAAACTATGCCACGCATGATTTGGAGTTTGCAGCAATGATATTTTCATTAAAAATTAGGAGGCATTCTTTCTTTGGGGAGAAGTGTGAAATATATACAGATCACAAAAGTCTCAAATATATATTCACACAGAAAGAGTTAAATATTTGCCAATGAAGATGGTTAGATCTAATCATAGACTATGACTGCTCAATCCATTACCACCTTGGGAAAGCAAACAAGGTGAGAATGCTCTAATTAGAAAGGACCCATCAATTATACCATTGATGAGAATTGAAAAGGATCCAATCTGCTTAGATTTGATGAATATGTACACAAGAATCATAATGAAGGGAACATCATCAATACTTTCACAAATTATTTCTCAACCGTATCTTTTGTAAAGTTTAGAGTATGCTCAAAATGATGATGTGGTAATTCAGTAGAAAGTGGAAAATATCAAAAAAGGAAAATCCTCAAAGTTCAATGTTAATGAAAAAGGAATTGTGAGATTTGGTTCAAGACTATGTGTTCTATCAAATCCAGAGTTAAAAAAAGAACTTTTGGATGATGCGCACAGTTCGAATATCTACATTCATCTAGGAAACACAAAGATGTATTGAGATCTCCAAGATCAATATTGTTGGGATAACATTAAGAAGGATATCACTAAGTATACATCTAAGTTCTTGGTAAGTCATAAAGTGAAGGCTGAGAGGCATAAGTATTAGGGGATGATGAATCCATTACCCATACCAATATAAAAATGGGAGAACATCACCATGGACTTTGTCATTGGACGTCTAAAGACATCCAAAAGAAATAATGTTATCTAGGTTTTTGTGGATCGTCTTACAAATACAACCACTTAATTGTAATTGGAGAGGATTTATCATTGGATAAACTATCACGGATATACATCAAAGATGTGGTAAGTATGCATGAAGTAACACAATCAATTGTATCTGATCAACATCCAAGATTCACATCTATGATTTAGAAGAGTCTCCAATATGATCTGAATACTGAGATGAACTTCAATACGTATTATCATCCTCAAACTAATTTCCAATCTGAGTATACTATCCAATAATTTAAGGACATGTTGAGATCATTCTCAATGGACTTCAAAGGAGGATGGGATCAACATCTTCCTCTGGATGAGTTCTCTTACAAAAATATTTTACACTCAAGCATCCAAATGGATCCTTATGAAGCCCATTAAGGTAAGAGGTGTAGAAAACTGGCATGTTGGGATGAGGTTGGGGAGAGAAAACATATAGGTCTAGAAATGGTCAAATAAATGGTGGATAAGGTTAAGAACATCCAGCAACACATCAAAGCTGCTCAGACTCAGCAAAAGAGATATGCTGACAACCATCGATGAGATCTAGAGTTTGATGTTGGAGACATGTTATTCCTCTGAAAATCACCATGGAATGGAGTTATCAGATTTTGGAAGAAGGTAAATCTTAGTCCAAGGTACATCAGCCCTTTTGAGATCCTTGATTTCATTTGAGAAGTGGCTTATAAACTAGCACCCCCACCATACTTACCTCAAGTACATGATGTATTCCATGTATCACTATTCAGTATGTACATACCTAACCCATTGTATGTACTCAATCTAGAGGTGGTACCATTGGAGAATGAACTCCCTTATGAAGAAAAGTCGGTGAAGATATTAGATCATAGGAAAAAAGTTATACGAAATAAGACAACGCCCCTCATCAAAGTGTTGTGGAGAAACCACAAGTTTGAAGAAGCAATGTGGGAACTGGAGGAAGTGATGAGGCAAAATTACACTAATCTATTTTAGTGAGGGAAAAGGAAAATTTGAGGGAGAAACTTATTAAGAGGGAAATTTTGTAACGACCAAATATTTTATGAATAAAATTCACTTTCTTTTAATGAATTATAGAAAAAACATGCACTCTTTTTTTATTATTCTTGGGTTTAAATGACGGTTAAGTATCATTACCACTAATAATATAGTCTCTGAATAATAATTACATGACTAGTATAATTATAGGGTTTTAAAAAAACCTTTTCACACAAACAAAGGAAGTGATGGCCTCAACTAGTAGGATCATTCCACTTAAAGCCCATTTATCAGATCTTTCGAGGGAGATAATATTTCTGGGATTTTCCCTTGACCAAGCCAAAGCTTATATCTAACAACTTAAGCACTATCAAAACAGTTTATGAAAAAAGTTCAAGCTCATCGAGATCATTCTCCAAACCATGTTCACCGAATGGCCCCAAGAAATCCCCACCATCACACACCATACTCTTAGGGAATATTCTATTATAAGAAAGGGATATGTAACAAGACCCTATTATAAGGATTATGTGCATTATTTTTTATAGAATAAATAATATACATTCATTTTATTATTTTTACTTTTTAAATGGTTTTTAAAGAATAAATAGTATTTTAAGTTAATTTTCAAATTCAATTAAGAAATATATTTTGATGAATTAATGTATTTTTTAATTAAATAATATTTTAATAAACTATTATTATTAAATTAAGTTTTATTAAATATAAATTATCACATAATTTTTATGAATACAATTGTCATTTTTATTAAGGTTTGAAAATTGTTTTTGTCAAACCTGTGAATTTTCAATAAATGTCAGTTTTCATTATAAAAATAAAAATTCACATATTTATGAAATTATTTAGATAAAATTAATATTATCTTTGTAATTAGGACTTCAAAATTATCCAATGGTTAATTTTTCATAATTTTCTTAGATAATAAAGTTTTTGGGTAAAAATTAAATATCGTATAAATATATAATGTGTTTTATGATATCATAATGAACCAATAGTGATGTAATAAAATAATATACAAGATATATTCAGAAAATATATTTTTTTACCTTTAAAATAATGTGAATTTATATTTGTTTGATTAATTTTATAATGCCTTAGTGGACCTTCCAAGACTTATAAAATATTTTAACATTTTAAAATGATTTCTTTTAGAGTGTGACTCACCTACACATAATAACTACTAATATTTTAATATGTTAGTACCTTGTACTTATAAAATATTTTACACCAATCCCCTTTTTAACAAACCATGTTAAAAAAACATGGTATGGTTTTGGGTTTTGAATATTGTAATCTGTAGTGTCCAAATCCTAAATAAAAACGAATTCCCTTTCATTTACTATATAAATCCACCCAATCTCCCATTCCTATTCAATCAAACCATTTAGAGCTTGAAACCCCACTTAAACATATTCTTTATAATTCCCCTAAGGTTCCCCAATCTCCCAATAATTCTCTCTCAAGCCTTTGGGATCAAACTTCCAAGTAAGGGATCCTCACTTTCCTCTCCTTCTTTCAAATTATAGCAGCTTATTTGAAAGTAGTTCATGTAATTTCGAATGGTTATAATTTAATTATTTTATAATAATTATATTAATGTATTTTTTTGTTATTTTATTGAGGTATTATTTATCCTCCCTCATTTTTACCCTTACCTAATCTGTTACTATGCAGAAATTTCGTAAGGGATCTTCCACCCTCCTCTTTTATCAAGCATTATTTTCATGTTATGTATTTTAATTACTTTTATTACTATGTTGGGATATCTTAATAAATATCCTACTTACATCCCATTTGATTTATAAATGGTTATATCCCCTTTCACTCTTATTTATTCCTCTTATGAACCCTTATGTGCACCTGTTACCATGGCGAATTTCCATAAGGCATTCCTTTCTTTCTCATTTTATCCATGTTTATTTATGTTGCAATACCCTTTAACTTTATATTAAAAATTTTGGGGTATGATTTATCACATCCCCCATACTTCCCTTATTATTTTTTAAGGATGATAAACCCATTTCTCTCTCATTAATACCTTTCATGTACACCTGTTACCATGTCGAAATTCCGTAAGGGATTTCTCTCTTCTTATTTCCATTCAAGTATTTCTCCCATATTATGCATCTAAATCCCATTTAATATGTTGGGATATTATGTCCCATGATACCCTTACTATCTATTTCATGTATAAATGATGATATACCCCTTTATATCTCATCATACAAACTTATCAATTTCCATATGTTGATGTTATGCTGCTGAAATTGCACTGTGATTTTCCAAGCCAAAATCATCATGTAGTGAATACCGTACTCATTTATTTATCAAGGGTATTCACCTATATGAACATATACATATTTAATTGTACTTACATGTATATATTACACATTACCTAATCATTGAATAACTTATGATGTTGAATGATTCCATGTTATATGATCCATGCGGTACACTTATGCATGAAATTAAATATTTATAAAGGGTGTGCCCTGATAGCACTCCAATGCATTGGGTGATGTTTAGTATCATCATACACCATGTGCAATGAGGGTTTACTCATGATAATTCATGTGCAATAAGGGTTTAATAATGAAAATTCATGTGAAATAAGGGTTTACTCATGCTAATCCATGTGCAATGAGCCTTGGCTCATGCTAATATCATGTTGTATGTTGTTGCCACATTTCCATGTTTTGATAATCATGCAATATCATGCCTTTATGTTCATGTTTCTCTTTTTCTCCATTGATATGCATATTTCCTATCATGTATTGTATTCTTCATGGTATTTCTTGTTTACTCTCTTACTGGTCTTTATAGCTCACCCTTTTCTTATGTATGTTCTCAGGTTATCCCATGCAATGCTAAGTAAAAAAAGAATTTGGTTGTCATGTAAAAGTAGTTTTAAATAAATATTTTTTATTTTATGTCTTAAGTTTTCATGTAATGTTCCTAATTTCCCAATATACTAGACATGCCGATCCTCAAAGTTATCTTAAGTCCAATTTTATGTAATAAATCATGTTTAAATATGTAATAAAGAGCGGGGTTGCTATAATAGGGAAACCCAATCCACTATGGGAAGATAGGGAAACTTGATCCACTATGGGAAATGGGGAAACCAAATCTACTCTGAAAAGATAGGTAAATATTATCCCTTGCAAGGAAATGAATGTGACTATGGATGGTGGCATGTCCCTCCTAGTAGGTGTAGTCCCCATGAAGTTCCCTGATAAGTTCTAGAAATTTATCTTGACTTATAGGGAATGATATTACATGTTTATGTGTCTGCCGCAATTCAATTTCTATGTTATGCTTTCATTGATTAGTCTCTTGATTATCTTATGTTTCATGTCTTATGAACTACCATTCTTTATTCCATCATTCATGTTTATGATATTTGATATTCTAGTTATGATCTTCTAACATTATGATCATGTTCTCATACCCTTATGCTCATGTTTATGCTTACATATCTCCATTTTTTACCCTTAATAAGTATTTGTGCTCACCCCTTTTTATGTTTTAATTCCTCAGGTAATGAAGATTTGTATTATGCATGTTGTGTCTAAGAATGGTGGTAGTCATGAAGAACCTATTGGTAGATAATGTAGCTCACTTATATACCTATGTTTATGTTTTCATGTCTCCAAAGGAACTAAACTAATGTAGTCTTTGGCCATCCATTTGTGTAATATTTTAAGTATTCCAAAAAATGAAGTAATGTTATTATATGAAAAGTGAGGGTCTCGATAATGGATTACCAAAAGGGTGTTACTTAAATCCAATTGGACTTAAGCTGATCACCATGCCCAGATAAGTATTTTTTTTATGAGCCATCATGTATATTATCTTATGTAAAATATTCTAATATGCTAGAATAAAAGATATATAATATATTTTTGATAAAAATTTATTTCTGATTTTTAGTTATTTTTGTTATCTTCTATATATTTGTTCTTTAAATGGTAAAATGTTTTAGTTTACAAAGTTAAAATTTCAGTTTTGAATATACTGACTATGTGTTTTATATTCTATAAAAATTTGTTAAAGTATTGATATATATCTTTAGAGAAGAATTAATTTATGGGTATTTACCCCTTTTTATTAATTTAAATAATATACTATTATGTATGTTTTAAGTAAGTGTTGAAATTTTTTCAGTCCACCTCAATTTCTTTAATAGTTTTTTTACTTTAGTGGGTGTTTCAAATTCAAGTTTGAACACATTTGATCTAGGGAAGACTTTTTTAATCTTCTAAATATCTTATGTGCTTTATCATTTAGTGTATCATAATTCTATATTGAAATATTCTTGGAATTCTGAATTGATTTAAATAATCAATTTATTCTAAAATTGATTTATTTCTGTCAAGATGAATTTAGAATTAGTGCATAAATTAAAATAAATTTATTGGATTATTTCATTTATTTAAACCTTTATTCTAATTTTTTAAATCTATGTTATTTATTTAAATGTTTCAAATAATTTCGATAATAAAATCTTATTTGATGATATTTTTTAAATTTAATATTATTTAATGATGCTTAAACTTGTGGGGATTTTGTTTTTAAAACTTTTAAATAAAATTAAATTTTATTTAAGGGTTTTAAAAACAAACTCCCCCTGCGCTTAAGTATCAAGAACAAATATTAGATAAAAAATGGAGGAAATTCATGCTTTATATTTCTTCATGATATGTAAATATAAAAAAATAAAATAATAAGTATAAAAAATTTATACAATTCACATTCATAAAATAATAGAAATAAAATAATAATCTTCTTGATTATTAAGATAGTAAATTTTTTATAAAAATATAATTTAATGAAATACAACTACAAGTATATGTGTACATAAAAAATGATTAAAATAATCTTATACACAACTTATAGTTATATTTCAAAAAATATATACTAAAATAATTAACAAAGAAATTATTTTAAAAACATCAATAAAAATAAGAATTATAGTTTTAGAAACCTTATTTTTAACTAACGATGGATTGAAATTATCTGGCGGTAGATTTATCCTACTACCATTGGTTTAGATCCACTGTTGAAATAGAGAGTGATAGCTTGATTCTGCTACTGGTTAAATAGAGAATAGTAGCATGATTTTTCTACCATTGAAAAGATCTATGAGTGAATATCAAATGGTGGTAAAATAGACAACGATAGAATATTTTGGTACCATTGGACAGTTGATCTAGTGATGGTAAATATAATAAAAAATCAATTGAATAAAGTAATAAAATAATTTAAAACAAGTTATAAAAACCTACTACACCCAATGATAAGAAGAAGAGCTCATGTGGAGCTTAAAAAAGCACTACTTCTATGCCAAGGGGAAATAATAAAACAAAAAATAATATCCTATGATGAAGACTAATACAATTACATTATGCCACTAAAGACTGGGGAAGTGAACTACTATAGAATAAAAAACTACATGTTATCATAGATCTATTGGGGGAATAAATAGGGCTACCAAAATAAAATCCACTAGAGGAGGCTTCGAACCAGTACTGCATGCTGAGTCGAATTGTGATGTATGAGAGATAGGTTGTTCGTTGAAGGTAGAAAATAATCCTATATAAGATATATGGAAAACTAAAGAAAAAAAGATAAGGAAGAAAATGATAAAAAAAAATCAAACGGGATAAGCGTAGGAGAAGAAATAATACAATGAGTAATAGAAAAAGATCAAATGGGTCATAGGGAACCGATTAGGTGGTTTCGGATCTATCTGTGTTTTTAAAGGATGAACAGTAAAAACAAAATGTTTCCCACATATATTATGGGATTTGGGGAATGAGAGGTACACCAATCAAGTTGTGTCTCTCAATAATCTGAGTTAGATATCAGGGATCAGCACCGGTTACACATTACACACACATGGGATTAGGCATATAGGTCTTAATGAGCCCAAACCATGTGCCTTATTGGCACACTGTTCATTCCTTATACTTGATCCCACACATAGTAAGTATGTACTATGAACAACTTGACTCTATGGCCCAACCTCTTAGGCTGCTCTCCTATGGGGGTTGACCTCCAAGCCCCCCTTGGTGTGGTAATAGGGTTATCCCTTAAGTCTTTTCCATAGATGGCCAAAAACATTACTTAAGTAGATAAAAATTTAAAATTATAAAAATCATTGATCAATTAACAACATTATTTTTTTAAACAATTAAATTATTATAACACAATTATTATTAATAATAATAATAATTGTAAAATTAAAAATATTATATATTATAAAAATTCTAGAAAATGATGCATTTAATGATAGTAAACACAAATAAAAATGATGTCCTTGATGAAACTAAACACAAATAAAAATGCTTTTGGATGTAATAGTTTAACAACCAGTTTAAATAAAACTAACTTTGTTAAAATATCAAATGGAATTATTTCCAGTGTAACCTATTTTAAATGTAGAATGAAATAAAATTATACCAATGAGTGTTAACTAATATTTAATAAATCTTTTGGTCATACTAGAAATATTTTATCTAAAAATTTGTATTTACACTTACCCAGAAATAGATTTTCGATATCTATTTGGGTATTCAAAATACCTTCTATGAATTATGATGAATTTATGATAGCATGGGTACAAAAAAGATTTAACTTAAATCATATCAAACCTAAGCTAATCACCTTGCCTAGATTAGTATTTTCTATGAACAAGCATGTATGATGTCTTCTATAAAATAATATGATATAAATGAATATATATATATATATAATATCTTTTGGATAATCATTTTATTTCTGGTTTTTAGGAATGTGTATTATCTTCTGTCTATTTTTTCTTTAACAAGTAAAAGTTATATTTTACACAGCTAAAATTTTAGTTATGAATATGATTCCTTTGTGTTTTATTTTATATAAAGGGTTGTAACAGTATTGATATTTCTATCTTTAGAGAAGCATGAATTTATGGGTAGTTAAACATTTTTTAATTAAAATAATATACTTATATATATGTCTAAAATAAGTGTTTCTATTTTTTCAGTCAACATCCAACTACTTTAACAGTTTGTTTACTTTTTTTATTGATTAAAATTCTTATTTAAACACATCTGATCTAGAGAAGTCTTTCATAATCATCTAAATATCTTATGTGCATCAGAATTTTGTTTATCATAATTATTAGTTGAAATATATTTGGAATTCTAAATTGATTTCAAAAATCAATTTATTTTAAAATTTATTTAATTATACCAAGTTGAATTTAGTATTAGTGCATAAACTTACATAAATTTATTTTACTAAATCATTTATTTAAACCTTTGTTCTATTTTTTTTTTTAAATTTGTGTTATTTTTATAAATTTTTTCATATAATTTTTAAAATAAAATTTTATTTTTTGATCTATTTTTAATCTAATACTTTTTATTTATGCTTAAGCTTAGGGGGACCTTGTTTTTAAAACCCTAAATTAAAAGTTAATTTTCATTTTTTTGAAATCATATTGTTCTATCTATATATTTATGGAAATTAGTTTTATTTTTTCATCGAATATAAAAGTATTTTCTAATATGGTAGTGTTTGAACTTAAAATTCCAGAAGCATAACATTTTTGTGTGTAAATGTTCTATTTTGATAACACTATTCACTACGTTGCTCTATTTTAATTCTTTATTTACTTGAATATTTAAATATTAGAGTAATTATTATGAAAAAACACTGCATAGATAATTTAAAGTAGTTTATTTTTATTTAAAAGGGATATTATTTTAACAATTTAATGTTACTGTACTTTTTGATAAATTTCAAAAAGGGGGAGATTTTTTTTTAAAATTTTACTATTTTTATGTTTTTAATTTACAAAAAGTGGGGAGATTTTTTATTTGAAATTGGTTTTATTAATTTAATCAAATTTATTTGTTTTGATAATTTATTGTCTCATCACACTTAGTTAAATTCAATATTTTATAACATTTAATATTTTTAATTTTTAATTTATTATTATTTTTAAAAATAATTGTGTTATAATCATTGAATTATTTTAAAAAATAATAATTTTGTTAACTGATTAATGAATTTTATAATTTTAATTTTTTATCTAGTAATGTAAAACAATTTGCCAACAGTGTCCAACCCTTAAGGTCCATCATACTACCACAATAAGGGGGACCTCAGGTCAACCCCCATGGGGGGGAAGGGATTGGGCCATAGTGGCAGGTCTTTCATAGTGTAGGCTTACTATAGGCAAGGCCATTTATAAGCCCTGCATAGCACACCCATAAGGCACATGGGTCGGTCTTGGTAAGCCCAATGGGCCTAAGCCCATGTTTGTATGTAATGTGTAACCATTGATTACCCCCAATAGCTTTCACGAATGATAGAGAACCATAGATTGATTTATATATTTCTTATTCCTCATATCCCATAATCAATGTGGGATGCATTCTATTTTTTATTGTTTATCCTTTAAAAGAAAGAATTGTTCCAAAACCATCTAATTGGTTCCCCATGAACCATTTGATCTCTTTATATTCTCCCCCATGTTATTTCTTCTCCCACTCTTATCCTATTTGAATTTTTTTATCACCATCCTCCTCACTTTTGTTTCTTCAATTCACCTAATATCTTAGCAAGTATTGTTTTCTTCCATCATCCAAAAACCTATCTCTCACACTTCATAATTCAACATTCAATGTAGTACTAGTTCGAAGCCTCCTCTAGTGTCGTCTATGATGGTAGAACCTATTTCTTCCAATGGTAGATACATTATAACCAATTGTTTTTTTCTTATTGTTTTTCACTTCCTCATTATTTTGTCTCAAAGTTTCATTATTGCAGTCTTCTTCATTGGATATTTTTTTGGTTTTATTATTTCTCATTGGCATTGTTGTAGTTTTTTTAAGCTCCACTAGAGCTCATCTTCTTCTCATCGAGTGTAGTAAATTTTTCTAATTTGTTTTAAATTGTTTTCTTATTTTATTTAGTTTAATTTTTATCGGATTGATCATCATTAGATAAATTATCCAGCGATAACAAAATCATACACCATTCTCTATTTTTCCAACATTGGATATTCACCAGTATATCACTTCTCTAGTATAAAAATCATGATTCCACTCTCTATTTCACTAGTAGAAAAATCAATCTGAAAATATATATTTCAATGGTGGATCTTCACCAATGGTAGCATGATCGATCTACTACCAGATAATTTTAATCCACTATTAATTAAAAATAAATCTTATAAAAATATAATTATTTATTTTATTTATGTTATTAAAATATGTTCTTTGTTAAAATTTTAAGTATATTTTTGTTGAAATATAATTGTATGTTTTTTAAAATATTATTTTAATCATTTTTTATGTACAAAAATACTTGCATTTGTATTTATTTTAATGCTGTATTTTACAAAAATTTTAATATCCTAATAATCGAGAATATCATTTTTTTTATTTCAATTATTTTTTAAATATGAATTGTATACATTTTTTATAATTATTATTTTAATTTTTTTATATTAATATTTCATGAAAACATATACAGAGTGAATGTTCTCTTTTCTTCAACGTGACGTTAACTAACAAAGATAATGATAACATTATTTTATTGTTATACATTAACAAGTATCATGTAGCTATTGGTTTTTTAGATGATATTAGAGGGTCTTTGTTTTAACGGTCTGGGATACATCTTTAAGGCATAAAAACAATTCCAGTGAAGATCATCAGATAGATGATTTGTGATACAACTTCAACATTATTTACTATACTTGTTTTTTTTTAAGAATTGTATATGACTTCTGTAATCTAGTTCTAATAAAATAATAAATTTAACTTTCTACATTTATCTATTCAAGTGATCAATGATCATAAATATTCGACATCTTTGACATTTTTGATCATTTTATAATTTCTCCATTTATTTTTTCATCAGGTAATCTTTATTATTATGTTTGTATTTATTTCAGGTTGGTTTATTCTTTTCCCATTCAAAATATATTATTGCATCATCTTGTTATTCCACCACCAAAAAGGATGTATGGGTTGTGACTCTCAATCAAAAGGCAGGTAAATATACTAGGCTGGTCTTTGTTAAAAGAATGGGTTGTGACTCTGAGTTCCTATAAAAGGAAGTGTCTGTAATAAGGTTCTTGAACCTTTAAAAGTGTGGTTCTTAATGGGTACCAATATTCTCGAGGAGTAGAAAAGGTTGAGGAGTGGACTAGGATCATTATGATCAGAACCACTATAAATCTTGGTGTTTTTTCTTTTTTTCTTTTCACTACAACTCATTTCATGAACACTTCACTCTCTATTATTCTTTTATTTTATGAACTCTAATTATTTTCTCTTTAGATTTTTAAAACAACTATTCACCAACCCTAAAGTCATAATTTCTATCACATTCGATTCATCAGTTAATTTACATAGGGAAAAAAGTATGAAAATAATTATTTTTTCGATAGTATATAATTTAAATAGGGTGGGCATTGTTTCTTAAATTATATCTCTTTAATTGGTGACTTATTTGGAAATTTGATTGAGCAACTAGCATATGGGGACATTGAATTAAGAATCTGGGGTTTGGGGATGTCTTGTGCCACAAATATTTTACGAATACTTCATTTGTTATTATCTGGGTGGAATGACTCAGGATTTGGTGAGCTCCTTCTACTTCAATAAGAACATATCTCTATTTCATCAGCATTGGCTTCATCGACACAGTTTGGTCTCGATTCATCTAGTGATGTGATTATGGATCATCCTCAATATTCATCATGGATCTTTCAAGATTGGGATTTATACTTGGCCATATCTACAGAGGTAGAGGCAAGGTCTTTAGTGAAAATATGAGATTCTCTAGTGTCATGGATCTACAAGCGTATGACATCAGTCGACAAACTTTAGTGCTTATCCTCGATGTGAAAAACAGTGACTGGTTTGATATTTAGTGAGAATGGGATGCATGGATTTAGTTTTTCTTAAATATACAAGGTTAAAGCATTTTGTTATGGATATTTTATATTTATATCTTTTTAAACCTTCAACAATCCTCCCAGAGTGTGATAGTTCATCCCCTATAGTGCACAGATGTAGCTATTTGGATTGTCTTCAACCTTAGTGAGAGTGGGTTTAGGTGGTATCAATAATAATTGAGTAGTACATAAGGATTTGGTGGTCTTCTCTAGAGAGGGATCTATAGAGAGGAGTGGAATGGTGAGGTTTTCTTAGTTGTGGTAGGTTTAAAGGAAGTTGTATAGTAAGTTGCAGATGGTTTAGGGAGAAAAGGTTACCATAATAATTCTAGGTTCATGGTAGGTTGGAGAGGTAGAGGCATGGTTAGTAAATAGGGTGGTATCCTGGTTAGTATACTGACCACGAGATGTATGGTCATGCAGACACTTGGGAAGTGACGGTGGTTCATGCAATAGGTTTATAATTGTAGGTAGAATCACATTACAAGTGACTGTGAGGGAGGGTGCCCATGCGGTAACATTATTTTTTTCCAATTGAGATCACTTTGAAATTGATAGTGAATTTTTTTAGTAGATTGTATTTATCATAGGGTAACTTAAATTTTTTTCTGCACGTTCACTTGTATTTTTTTTCCGGTGCACAATTAGTTCAATTTTAATATGATGTTACTTAAGAACTTAATTTTTTCAACCTAAAAAATAAAAAAAACATATTTCAATAAATTATTAATTCTAAAAGAAAAATTGATAAAATATTTGACAAATATAATTTCATCCACAAAAAAATAATTTTATATAATTTAAAATCCCTTTAAATCAATCCAATTAAAATCATATTTGTAAAAAATAAATATATTTTCATCTTTAAAAATTACATCCAATAATTCCAAATTTTTATTTCAAAAATAAAATCACAATTTATTTTCTAAAATTTTTAAAGGTATGAATTTTCTATTAAAATCAAAAAATAATCCATTAAATAATATCAGGGCCATTTTGAATCCCAAAATTTAAATTTCAATTTCAATGTTAATGTATGGATTCCATTTAATTCAAAAAATGTTTTAAAGAATAAATACTCAAAAATTAATCCAATCAATAATTTAATTTCAATTTGAGCTTAAAAAAATTATTTCAAAGATCAAAATTAATATATAGATATAATACTAACTTCAAAGATGAATATATTTGTAAAAAAATGTTTTAATCCAATTTTCAATAAATTTCAAATTTTTACAAAAGTATAAAAAATTAATTAATTACCTAGTATTTGAATCAATAATGGGCTAATTATCAATGAAAACCAATTAAAAACTTTGAAAAATTAGGCTCACATAAGAAACACAATCAATGTTTCTTACAACACAAAGTTTTTTTTGAAATATAAAAGAAGACTTCACCAAAGTAGTTGATGTTAAAGGTGATTCTTCTCATTCTACTGAACAAGAAGGTCCCCAAAAGTAGGTTGATTTTTTACCCAAACAATCTCAATGTATAGTAGAATATATTATCAATTCATATTCAAAAGATGATATTTGTGAGAAATCATATTTCGTTAAAAAATAATTGAATTCATCATGAAATTATCTCCCTAAAAAAGTCACTTATAGGTTATTAAAAGACGAAAAAAAAAACTTTAGAGCACTTATACTATAAGTCTGAAAGATAAATATTAATAGGTTAATGATAGTATTATTGAGTTTTTGGGCATAGAGAAGACTTAGGTTGGTATAACATTTTTATATCAAGAAATATGTATTAATCAAGGGTGGATGTAATGATTAGAAAATAATAAACTTAAAAAAAGTATCCTGAGGAAGAAAAGAAATTCCATAAGGTGAATAATGTTGAATCTTTAAGAAAGAAAAAATTAAATCTTAAGAAAGTTTAGAAAATACAGGAGTTCAGGAAACTTGAGTAAGGTAGGAATGTTAATTAGGAAAATAAAGTGTCCATAGTTATTTGGATTGAATAAATGGTCATGGATATAAATATGGTGGAATAATAAAAGTTTTCTAAAGAAAAAGGGAAAAATATATTTTAGGAAATGATAAAAACATTGAAAACAAGTTACAAACTTATAGAAAGATAAATATTTTGAAGAAATTCAAGGGGTGTGAGAAATATGGGATTGTTATAAAAAATTATATAAGCATCTTACCTGCCCAAGAAGAAAGAACGAAAAAGATGTTACAAACTCAAGGTATCAAATATATAACGAAATATGGAGAGAAGATTATAGCTCCATGTAAAGATTATATAAATGAAAAGAAATCAATTACTAAATCTATGGAATCTATTCCGAATAAATAAAGCACATCTAATTATAAATCTAAGAAAAATATGATGAAAGTGAGGTTGAGATAAGATTCTTGGTTTGAATGTTACTTATAAGGAACACTGAGGTTCCTCCTTATTCCCAATATACTTTCATATTTGAACTAAATTAAAGATAATCACGGGATAAGAAGTAATAAATGTTACACCCCAATATTTTTTGAAATATTTTTTTTCAAATGAAATCAAACTTTCTCATATTTTTTGTTACATGCAACATAGAGTTTAAATAAAACATGATATACTACAAAAATATTATTTTTTAATATAATAATTATCACCTAGACATTGGAATGGTGGGTATGAATTGGATTAAATAAATTATGAAAATATAAGGTTAAAACATGTATATAAGATGAATTCTTTTGTGACCAATAAATTTTAAATGAAAATAAATACAATTTGAAAATAAAGGAAAACGTTTTATGAAAAACTATTATTATGAAAAAAAACATGTTTTACATCAATAAATTAAACAAAATATTTTGGTGAATAATTTTAATGAAATTTATATATTATATATTAAATCAAAATTTTAGCTTTCATCTTTTTTTCTAGACAATATATAATGATAAATCCAATTTAATGCTTAAAACAATATTTTTCTAAAATTCAGTTTTGTCGCATTTTGTGCAGTTATTTTAAAACTAATTTCTGAATATTTTAGAAAATTTATTTCAAATAAATTAATTTCATTTTTTAGTTAATATTTTCAAAAATTATCTTATGGTGAATTTTATATAATTTTCAGAGAAGATGATTTTTTCAATGAATTGTGAAAAATATCTGTTTTTATTAAGAATTTTTATTCATTGTAAAGATTTTAAAAACATAAAAATTGTTTTAATATTGTTTTAAATGAAAAATTATTTCAATTAAATGTATATTAATCAAATTTACGTCATTTTAATCGTTTTCTTATTGAATTTTTGTATAAAAACTTTTTAAACTTTGGAACATCTTCTCTTTGAAAACTCAATTTATTGTCGCGTCAATGGGATTAATTTTAAATTAAATTTTATAATTTTTGGAATGGAATTTGTAAAAATTTATTACATATTTGGTTAATAATAATTTATATTATATAATAAGTTTAACTTTATTTTGACCATAATTAATAGTAAAAACAATAAAAATTATTTTCTACGATTAAGGTGAAAATGGGTTTACTGGTGGTTAAACTAAAATGATAAGGGTTAAAAATGAACCAAATCATTTCCAACACCCATTTTATATAAATATTTTGACCTTAACTCTTATAATTTCTACAATTTCCCATTTGAATCATTTTTTCATGTGAGAATGTGGGAACATGTTTTTCTTTTCAAAATTTACAAGAATTCCACTCACCTCCCTTATAAAAGGCCACCCACTATTGTCTGCTATTCACACTTCCAAACCCCTTTTATTCTTCCAATTACTACCAAAATAACTTCCTTAACTCACTCCTATCATCTTATAATTCTTATTTTCTTCATAAATCCAACCTAAGAGTCCTTTTGGTGTATACCAAAAGAAGTTTTTCGAATAAGAGGTAACGTCCCAAATCAAGTGCTTTATTTTATTTCTTCCACCACATCCTTCAACTATTATTAAACCATGATTATTTAATAACCTTATAATATTAAATATAATGATATGTTTAATGTTAGTTTAATGACATATATCCATCTTCTCTTCCATAAAATAGGATTTGAAATCATCGTTTGTGTGTACGGCACACTACCTCCTCACGAACCGATGTTATTCATTCATTGAAAAATAAATATTTTCAAAAAATATATAAAAATTTCACTATAAGATAATTTTTATATGATGATTTTAAAAAATATAACTTTTTATCAAATAAAATTTCTAAAATTCTCATAAATTAATTATAATATTTTCTCACAAAAAGGAAAAAAACAATTTCTGAATAAAATGTATTTTTAAAGAATAAAATGATATTTCTATAAATTGAGTGTTTATTTACTATGTAGTTATCAATAAATTTATATTTAGTGGGACCTTTATATATTTCATAAAGTCATAAATCTTATTCATATTGACCAATTTTATGTCTATGTTATAACGATCATATTTAAATAATAATACTTTTATAGTATGTCCCAATTCGTATAAAGATTGGTGTTGTGTGGTAAGAAAGGTATCGAGTATATTATAATTTTAAAAACTTAGGGTGTTACATATATAATATTTAAAAATATAAATCATGGTCCCATTTAGTTCTACAAATTGTAAAATATAATTGATAATCATGGCTTTAATGGGATAAAATTGATGGAGTCCCTACATAAGAATAACTCATGTAGTGTAAGCTATTATAGGTTATGATAGGCCCTGCATAATATTAAACAACATGAATGTGGACTTGTGTAGATATTTCTTAGTACTTGTTATTCACAGCTTATGCTAAGCAATTACATGAGATTAATCCATTGTTTTGATAGCCTATGTAGTATTAATCTTGCATTCTAAGCTTACGATATGTCACATGTAACATTAACAAAGCTCGTGGGGTCCTATTTAAGAATAAATCTCATGGTGTCGTCACTATTATCATATAAAATATATCCTACATAATATAAAACCTACATATGATGGAATTGAAAGGTGTAATCTATACTACTCTATGACATGGCCAATATAATATTAACCTTTGGTGCCTTGGAATCATTCTTTTTTATATCACCTATATCATAACAATGCTACAATGCTCTATTTTTTTATATCGCATAAACTCCTTGTGAAAACAACATCATACAATATTATTTCCCTAGGTCATACCCTATGACATATTACAACTTAAGAATTACAATTAAGTTACTATCTATAATATCCCATAGTCATGACTTCATCATAGCTTACAAAACCATATATCATAAGACAACCCGTATTTCAAATTCTATATCATTTTTATTACTCCAAATATGAATTTAAAACAATATATAATTTTTCTTCATTTTAACATTATTTCATGAATCAAATCACATGGATTTTCTATGATGCCAATTTTTTATTTCTAAGGATAAATTTACACAAAATACACTGAAAATGACAACAAAATCTTTAAAAAGATATCTATCATGCTTGATAAATGAAACCATATATATATATATAATTAAAAATAATCATGTACCATATATCAATGTGCTTTCACAACTATATTCTTTTCATTTACTTGATAAAGAACCCTTAGAGGCGGTTTAAGAACTCCCTCCTCTATGGTGTATTCATAACTTGAAACTAAATCAACCATTATATGGGTGTGATTCTTCTTCCCACTATATCATGCTAGTTCCTCACCCAATAGAGCAGGAGGAATAAAAAGATATTTGAGAGTAAGAGTGATAAATAGAATGAGTAATTCAGATAAGTTTTGGAAAATTTTAGATGATATTTTCTCATGGTAATCATCTCCTTTTATAGGTTTCAAGTATACATCATGAATCCATGAATTTATTTGTACATTATTAATCATACAATTAAATTCCTTAGGTTACAAATATTTTACAACCCATATCTGATTCAACTCTCATGGTTTTCATCAAATGAAACATGGTTAATAATGATATCCACTCTAGGAGTTCTTTGAAGATTAACCATTAACATTTCACTATCATTCTAAGTTAATGGACTAAAATATCATTATATCATAATCAAAGACATTCCTAAGAAAAATTACCTGAAAAATTCATTTGTTTTATATGTTGTATTGTATTAAATTTCTATATCATACAATACATTAAATAGATTTGGGGAATATATCCGAAAAAATAACATGGTTTTCTTGTGACCCTAAAATATAACTATCATGTGTGGACCATCCACCATAATCTAAATAGAAATATCCCATTATCTATTTTAATTATGAACCCTTCATATTCTCATTAGGGTCCCTTATGCATTTTTACCCATACTTGTAAACCACACCAGACATGAATCACATAATAAAATATAGAATAAGTTAGGGTACTCTTATCATATACTATCATCAATCTAATTGGTGATAATCATTGACCAACTAAAATAAAAATAATAGACCTCAATAAATCCTAAAAAATTGGTGAAAATAGATGTTTGGATGAATTTCCACCAATTGATGAGAGAAACCAAAAAAACCACTTACCTATTGTAGCCACTGAAATCTGCAGAAGGCCTTGGGGTGACATTTTTGGGAAAACTGAAGGCAGATTTTGACTAAGTGAACTATTCCACGACTGGAGAAAATTCTACGCAGAAAATAAGAGAAGTGTGCATAAATCCTCCCCAATGGCATGCAAATTTATGTAACCAAGAGAGTTTTTTCATGCTGCACGGAAAGTTCCATGTGACCAACTGATGGGTCGGGTTTTGCATGTAGGCAAAATTCCACACGCACCTGAGGCTCACAATCACCTATAAATAGAAGGACACCCCCTCCCTTCTGGGCTAAAGAATTCGAACCATATCCCTTGTGCACATTATACCTCTTCCGTATGCAAAAGATGACTTTCAGGTATAGGATTTTCTACGATAGGTCTCCCAAGGGCCCACCTTCGCGTGAAACCCCTAGGGCTTGACCCTATCTTAGTTCATTTATTGATTGTCCAGTTGCATGCAAGTCCATTTACTTTCATGGAAACCTCGTCCTCTTGTGCTCAAATATTCTCTATTGCATGTAAACCTCCTCCAATTACGTGCACGCCTCCTTTAACTGCACAACCTGACTTTTTTCATGCACTGATTCCCATTTGAGTGCATATTGCATGCAAACCCCTTGTTTTGCATGAAATCCTCACTCCTTCTGTTCTTCATGTGTTTTCCTAACCCTAAGGCACCATGTTCGAGCCCCTCTTATACTCAACACCTCTATCTTACACATGCTTCTCTCATACGGCCCTCCAGGTTCGTGCAAAGTGATTTCAAGGTCCCTTGGGTGGTGCTTTACATTGCGTTGCTTATCCTTATGCTTCTTTACATATGTACGCTAATGGATATTGATTCTTCGCATAGCCACGCTAACATGGACCCCTCAATGGATCGCTCCACAACATCCCAATGCCACAGCATTGTCGATGTATTCCCTTTACGAAGGGTTAAAGTGTGTTGGTTATGTAAGTCCTAGGGGTGTGGAGTGAACCCACCTAATCCGAACTACAGGACATTAAACTGCTAAGTACCATCCTCCCCAGCACATGACATTAAACTATGGCCTCTCCATGAAACACATGTGGGGTTCCCCATCTCGTACATTCTCCATGGTTGGTCGTCTTTGCGGGAGTGAGATCTTCCTCACATGGAATGAGATCCTCTTTGTTGAAGTATCATCTATTTATGGGGAAGGGAAACCATCCTTGTGTAATACCTTAGCCTTTCTTGCAAGAGGTAGAACTCATGCTCCTCCTCTCTTATTCTAGCCCAAATACCAGAGGATAGATGGGCACATGGACCTTCGTCATCTCATCCCTCTCCCTCTAGGATTTGTTTTCATTAGGCCTCCATCCTAGAGTAAGTCCCAATCTTCATCTCCCTTGGCCACTGACCACGCGTAATCCCCTATATCCTCTTTGGGATACTAACCACGTGTAATCCCTATTCCACTTCTCATGAACGCACCTTTCACGACATGATCTCCAGGTCTTTTTTGCCTCTTGTTTCTCACACCGAACATGACTCATGTGGGATTAGAGTAAGCATTGACCATGGCATCCTACCTAGGCCGCCTTATCATGTAAGCCCCAAACCATCCTGAACTATGTGGACTTTGATCCTTGTATCCTAGACATGGTACATATGAATCCTCCCTGAGGTTCAGGCCCAACACCTCTATTAGTTTTAACCCCCTTTCACATCAGTTCATCTTCATCCCATAAGATATTAAACTGTACCCATTCGAACTATGTGGTCTTTGATCCTTGTCTCCCAGACAAGGTATGTAGGAATCCTCCTTGAGTTCCAACCCCAATTGACTATAATCCATTGTGTTCCCTAATCGAAGGCAATCCATTGTGTTACCCAATCGACAGTAATCCATTATGTTCCCCAATCGACAGTAACATGTTGTGTTTCCCAATCGATGATAAGCTATTGTGTTCCCCAATCAATGGTAAGTCGTTGTGTTACCCAATCGATGGTAAGACATTGTGTTTCCCAATAGATGGTAAGTTGTTGTGTTCCCCAATATATGGTAAGCCATTGTGTTCCCCAATCGATGGTAAGTCATTGTGTTCCCCAATCCATGGTTAGTCGTTGTGTTCCCCAATCGAGGGTAAGTCATTGTGTTCCCCAATCAATGGTAAGATGTCGTGTTCCCCAATCAATAGTAAGCCGTTATGTTCCCCAGTCGACAGTAAGCTGTTGCGTTCCCCAATATATGGTAAGCTAATGTGTTCCCCAATTAGCGTTAAGCCATTGGGACCCCAACCAGTGGTAAGCTATTGTCAGACCCACACGACAATAATCCATTGTAAGATGAACTACGTTGGATTGATACATGTTTCCAATACATGGTAAGTAGTAAGACTCCATGAGGTTCAACCCCAAACACTGGTAAACAATGGTGTCCCCCCTATTGGGACTCACCACTCTATTTCACCCCTTGAGCGTCAGACCAACCCCAGGCTGCTAACCACGTGTAAGCCCCAGTACATTGTCAGGTCGTTGTCCTATTTGTACACCCCTATTATATACCACCATCATAAACTATGTGGACTTTTATTCCCTACCACGGGTATAAATATGAAGATTTTTTGATGTTCAATCCCATCACCCATGTCTCATCGTGGTCTCTCTCCCTCGATCCCATGTGTTTTGAGAAGGTAATGCCCTAACCCAAAGTTTATACTTCCTTTAGGTCCTATCCACGCTTCAATTTCCACGGTTCGCCTCCTCAGGTGCCACATCCCCCAGCTGAACTATGTGGTCTTTGATTCCCTTCAATGGGGATATGTAGTAAATCTCTTCTAGGTTCAAGCCCAACATCACCATCTTCCTCGCACCAGCTTCATCTCAATCTCTATTTACTCTCAACAATCCATATCCATCCTAATTCTTATTCAGGTCACCACATCCCAATGAGATCATTTCACCCACTTTCTCACTCCTCCTAGAAGTAATCGGGTAACAAACCAAGCATTATCTCCAACATCAGTGTTCCCTCTTAGGGTTATACCCATCTGATCCACTATTATCAGTGTTCTGATCAGTCTGATCCATCTCCGCTAGATGTTAAACTCATGGAATACTCTGTGTTAAACATATAAATCTGAGGAAAACCTCAGAGACATGAATATGACATAAAATTATCCACATTCGACATGGGATGCCTCAGGCTTCTGCGCCCTTGAGAATCCCTATCATAAGAGGAAGAAACCCAGACACATAAGTGTTCCAGCATTAGGCATGCTCGTGATATCTAACGTGACTACTCCGCCCAACTGAAGGTTGCTGCCTAGATTGGACCCCTTGGAATTTCTTGACATAATTGGCGTAATTAACTGGAATCCATGAAGATATGGAATTGGGAATAGTTTCATGAACAATTTCTTAAGTCTATGAGGGAGACCTGGACTACGTAATGAGTTCCTAGGAGGAATCCATGGAAGGAGAGATCGATATCCCCTCATCCCGTTTTGATCATGAAGAAAACTTCCCTAAATAATCGACGGATGTTGCCTGCCTTTGGAAAGTGGTAATGCAGGGAAATAGTTGTGCGTCCTCCACAGACAAATGGGTTACCTAGAGAAAGCGTCAGAAATAGAAATGGTGATCCTGACGTGAATTTCTTCTCCATAATGTGAAGATTAGTAACGTTCGAGACATCAGTGGATTAGCATGTCACTGAATCCATGTATCCAGCACCAGGTCCCGCCAATAAAATAGTGGGCCTAGCGTGAAACTCACTAGAAATTGGGGAAATTGAATGTTGTACATCCCGATCTACAATGTTGTCAGTGTGGACCCTTCTTACCAAACATGGAAGACAAAATGTTGTTGGGGCACTGGACCTCTCTTTCCTTATTTCAACACTAATGGTTAAATCTCCTTGATTTTGATGACCCAAGCTATCGTGATAATAAACCAGTCACCGCCCACCCACCGATGCAGGGGCAGGGAAAAAATCATTTCAGCAATCCCGCACAGCCTCATCTCCCCCATGTCAGCCTCCATGTATATGGCTTCTGGGTTCCCACGCCCCATGTCCCCATATGAAATCGTTTAGAGAAGGGTGATTAACGACCTCATTAGACAATATGAGGAGGAGGGGATTATCCCAACCTGGGATAGGTCCTAACAAGACTTAGAGGCTTATGTTCCTCATCACCACCACCACCCCCAAGGGCGGAACAGGGAGCCACTGCTCCCCACTCTGACATATAATCATTTCGGGAGCCTCTCCCAAAAATGCTTCGATGAATCCCCCCCCTACGCCAATGAGGTGAGGGATTCCTGAGTCAAGCCAACCAAAATCTCACTCTAGGGGCTCCCAAGGAGGTCTCCCACCAGGCCGCATCAGCACCGCCGCCCAGCCCCATAGGCTAAGGAGCAGGTGAGCTATGCACCTGCTCTACTGGCCTATGTCCGGTTAACCCGACGCCAGCATCGGGCTCAGGCAGAGGCGGATACCCACCGAGGGGAGTCAACATCAATAGCTAATGTGGCTTGTGCCACCACTGACACATACCATAAGATCTATGTTTATGCCGAGCAGTGGAACTCATACAAACATCCATAATCGTGGCCCCAACCACCCCACGGGTAGGCTGGGGCGACTCTCCTAGTCACCGACACAGGTGGTGCCTGTCATGAGCTGACCCGTGGTATTGACATACAAGTACAAAGGTCCTCCCTGTACCACCACCAATGAGAACTTGAGTCCTCCCCCCTCCTGAGCTTGGAGTGGAGGTCATCCCCATGCCACCTTCAATTTGAAGGAGGGTATGTCCAGCTGCATTAACACCTAGTACAGAAACTTCTTCTGCACCAATAACATTATGTATGAAGTTATCCCACCTATCACAGGTCCCCAACGTGATGTTTTTTTCTATCCAGTCAACCGTCAATGTGGGGGTCTTCCTCGTGTCCTTACAGCAACTGTCGAAGGTCCTCTTCATCCTAAAAGTCATAGAAGCGTAGGTTTTCCTTGCTTCATGGGCACCCAACATAGAGGTCATACCCGTGTTCGTCTTGACCAGTATGAGGACCCACCTTTCATTGATGATACCAAAGAAAATAAGGATGGAGGCCCAACCCATGCTCCCACCAGCTCTAGCAGACATCCTACCTGCTCCATCACTACCAGCAAAGATTCCCTCAATGCATCGGCTAGTGGACACAGAGGTCCTCCCTGTGTTCCATTTGACATATGTCTAGGTTCTCCTGGCATCCCAGCTTACCCAATAAGATGTCCTCTCTTCCCCATCATCAATTAGGCCAAAGTTCCACCTCATGCCAAAAATATACCCTGTCCCGAAGAGCCATCCCAGGGAAGAAGGGTGGGTCACTATTGATGCTCCTTTCCGTCACAGAGTCTAAAAGAATGTAAAGGGAAATACATTAAACCCAAAGTGATTCATCCTTTGAAGAAATATAAAAAATTGACAAAGTGATGAACCAAGATTAAAATACACTTGGGTCACGCAAGTTCCACTTAGGTCGTGCAAGTATACTTGTGTGCCGCCCATTGGTCGCGTAAGTGACTTGTGCACCTTCTTGGAAATTCTCCTAGGGTCTTCTCCAGCCTATAAATACCCCCTTTGGTCCCCCCATTTATAGGATAAAAAATTCCAGAAACTCATATTTGAGGTCACGGAGCCCTAGTCTCTTCTCAAAGCTTCCGAACACTTATAAGGTAATTTCTTACCTAGAACGATAGATATTAAGAGGGGGGGAGTCCTAAGTGTTGAAACTCATCAACACTTGCGCGCCTAGGTGGCCATCCCTTAAGGGAAATGGCCACACTTGCGTGTCGCCTTACCACATCAACAGAACTTGAACGCCAGTCTTATGAAAGCATCCAAGGATATTACTAAGGTCTTGAGCCAATCCTCGCCCAAGTTTTACTCTAAGGATTCACTGGCGTGCAAGTACCCATGTGTCGTGCAAGTATACTTGCACGACCAGGACTTGCGCGCCCACGCAGGACTTGCGCGCCACCTTCTTTTTGGGTGCCCCTCCTGCCTATTTTCACCTCTCTTATGCCTATCCACTCATCCTATTCAATATTAAGCCTTCATAACTCTCTCCAAAGTCATTCATGACATGATTTCCTTGTTGGATTCCTTGTTTGAAAGGAATTCCGTGGAAAATCTCTTAAAACCCAGTGATTTACATATCTTCATGTCACTAAGGTCAGAGATTTCATTCATCCAACCTCATCCTTTATGATGAGAATCCCTAACCTAGGCCCCCTTTCAGGAGTAAGCCCCAGTCCAAGTTCTCTTAATTCGGGCATCCTCCTTAGGAGTAAGCCCCAATCATAATTTCCTAACCTAGGAATCCTCCTTAGGAGTAATCCCCAGTCATAATTTTCAAATTTGGGTGTCCTTATTTAGAGTAATCCCCAGTCTCAAAGTCTACAAATATGGGAATACTCTTTAGGAGTAATCCCCAAGTCCCTTAACCTGGGCCTCCTCCTTAAGAGTAAACCCCAGTTCTCAAGTGCCATAACCTGGGCCTCCTCTTTAAGAGTAAACCCCAGTTCTCAAATCCCTTTAACCTGGGCCTCCTCCTTAGGAGTAAGCCCCGGTCATAATTTCTCTTAACCAGTCTTAATTTACTTTTTATTTGGGATTCCTTCTCAGGAGTAAAACCCAACCATAAGTCCCCTCAAAATTTAGGTATCTTTCTAAGGAGTAATCCCCAAGTTAGAGTATCCAAATCTCCATAAAGTATATATACCTTTATGGATGTTGTTCCTAGGTTTCTTCCCTAAAGTAAATCCTAATCTTCATCTATTTGGGTATTCATACATACATAAGTCCCACATCATTTCTTATGATGGAACAATTGTCTGGTTTTACCAATACCTCTTGTTTCTCACACCGATCATGACTCACGTGAGCTTAGAGTGTAAAAGTTATTATGACATCTTTTTTTGAGCCATAAATCATACAGAAACATCATACTACCTTACTCAAACTATGTGGGTTATGATTCCTTTTCCAAAACAAAGGATACGTAGGTAGCCCATCTGCGGGTACGATCTCAACTCTGAAATAATCCATGTCCTTCTGGATGACAATAAAGTTCAAGTGCCCCCACTGAGTGGCTTTAAAACCAGTATGGTCATCATAATGACCAAGAGACTTTTATGTATTGAAGGATACCATTGACTAAGAAAATCTAACAAATACAGATGATTCTCTATCAATGAAGAACCTTGAATACATATAATAGATACTCTAAATCTCCTACATATCAGTCATTGATTGTCAAATCTAAAGGAAAGGTCATTTTATACTTGGTATTGTAATAAGGATTCATGAACATAACTTAAATCTATAAAGAGAGTCCCAGAGTAGACAATAATCCCCCTAAAAAGGTGTGATGAGTCCGACCTCCCATCCTCTCGACCAATGCAAATTCCTAAGCCTCATCAGTCCACAACTAATGAGCACCTACCTTTGGAAAGTAGGTCCAAATGGATATGGAATCACTAGATTTTTCCGGTTCTATGAACAAACCCCTTAGAAATAGATTGGAATGTTTGAACCTTTAATCAACGAGGTCATTCCCAATTCTAGGGGAAACAAAAAATGGTGAACCTAACGTGAATCCGTAACTAAGTTAAAATGATGTTTTACTTATTTTTTAGGCCCCTATTTAAAATTCAATGAGAGGGCCAACAAAACAATCAATAAAATATGTGCTTATCCAAAAGATGTAGTGGCCAGACTTATCTTTATTAAGACTATTATATCAAACAGACACTCTTTTCCAAGATCTTCTGCATTACGAGAATGGATTCTCTTAAATTCACACCTATGAATGCCTCTGCTGTGAAGGCATCTACTACTACTCCTACTGGATCATCGTCTGCTCTGAGGGCAACATCACCTACTCAGCATCTTCAAAGCTGGGTATCGAATGAGCTAGTTAAGGAGTGCCATCAACATGGTACCATTCCAACTCTGGAGGCTGCTCGACAAGCCCTCCAAGTGAATAACTCACCCTCGTCATCCAGACAGCGACGAACAGTGATCAAGAAACAGGCGGTGCTAACCACCGTATCCAACCGTTTCGGGTCGTTATACTCGGAACTCAACAACCATTCCCTCCCATATTCTGAGGAGGTGAATGATAAGGCCAATCAGGGCCTTAATTCAAGGAAACTGGAGTCCTTCCCAAGGTCTCCCACCAAAAATCGCCACCAAACTCGTGTGGTAGTATGCGCTCAACATGATGAGGGTGTCGTCTCTAGGAGTTCAGCTCAGGTTCCTTGAACCCGAGCAGGCACGACGAACCACCAAAGGCGACAGTCAGTTAATAATGAGCAGGTTCTTATCCCTTCCGTTTCTGGAGAAGTCCACCAACCTAACTTAGTGGCAAGCAACGAGCGGGCACACGCACCAGTCCGTTTTAATTACGCTATCCATCAGACTCAACTGGAAGCATCACGCCAATCCCACTAGGAAATTCTGGTGGAGTACTATAGATTAGAACATACACATGTTTATAAATCATCGGCTAGTCAGCATGCTCGTCTGACTACATGCGATGGAGCCTGCCAACCCAATGTGTTGACAACTGGTAAACAGGCACATACACCTGCTTACATTCATTAATCCTTCCAGTAGCCTCGCCTTTCAGTATTGAAGGAAGTTAATCAACCAAGTTCGGCGGAGTGCAATCAGCTGGCACATACACCTACTAGTATTGATCAATCCTACCAACAGTCTCGTTTGGTAGCATTCGGATAAGTCAGTAGAAAAGCTCTGACGACAAACAGGAGGCAGACTCAACTCTCTGCCCCCGCACATGAGTACTGTCATAATTCACTGATATGAAAAGGAGGACAAGAGCAGGCACATACAGCTACTCCAAGCACGGAATGAACGTATATCCCCGTTCTGGCCGCTGAAGTCACAAAGCACATTCTTTCAATGGTGAAAGAGAAGAAACAAATCCCTGCTCATATTCTGGATGCCTACCAAGATATTATAAGAGCTTCAACATCATCTCAGGGAAAGTCACATAAATATATCCCTACCAGTGGAGTGACACATCAACATTTCACTCTAGAACATACACACACCTCTGTTCCAGTCTAAGAGGGTTGTGGGGCGTACTCCCCTATATCATACGGACAACCAAGTCAGGCGCATACACTTGATTTGAGTGGAGATAATCATCCTAACCTGATCATTTCTCCTGAGCAGGCACATACACCTGGTCATAATAACCACTTTCATCAACAATTGGTTCCTAAATTGAGTAAGAAGGCGTCTAAGAAGAAGACCCGCCCAGTACAGTCAAGAAATCAAGGGCCAATCTGTAATAAATTCTTACTCGATGCTGGAGTTCTTGATGCACTCAGACAATTATCTGTTTCAACTCAATATTATTCTCTCTTAGTTCCCAATAGTGGGAACATTAATTCTAAAGGTATGAATCAAATACTGCCTCATGAAGGCCTGTTTCATTACAATGCGGTCGATCTCGAAGTTTCATCTTCATATGAGAGCCACAAGAACCCTCTGCGTGGCCAGAAGACTAAGGAAAAAATGATTCATCTTTTGTTGTAACCCACCCTGGTGGTCCTCCCCATGATGATGGATTTAACTGCGAAAGTCCTCTCCGCAGTAGTAATATGAATTGTCTGGAAAATTCGTTAGAATACAATGCAGTGACGAGAAAGCCCTCTTATCTTGAGGAACTTGTAAATATGAATCCGGTCATGTCTGATGCTTTACCACTAACAAGTGAAACACTTTCTCAATCATAAGATATCCTGGGGTGTAGGTAATTCTCTGAACCACCCCTGGGTCGTTCATCTTCTAGTTTGATCAGTGAATTCTCTACCGATCTTGTTGAATCCGATGAAACAACAAGGAAACACCAGCTCTGGTCTAATCAGGTAGAATAATATTCATTTAATGATAAATAGGAAGTACTGAATATGAGAAAACAACTGAAAAAAGTTGAAGTTCCAGTCATGTTTTGGCCTTTTTCTAACTCTCAGTATGATATTCCAGAGATGTTGACGGAAGATGGAATTCATGATATTTGTCTCAACATATGGAAAACTCTTTGTTAGTTGAAAAATAAAATATTATATTACGATGAATATGAAAATCATATCAAGATAATATAAGGGTTAAAATTCCAAATTGACTTGGCATCTCTCTCAGTTTCTTGATATTCGAAGGCTGAAAAGCAGCAGAGAGCCCTTCAGTATTCATGCCTTGGCGCACTAAGAATATTGCGCCAGTTAATTTACAATTCCCCATCTGGTATTCATATCAGGGGATGGCGTGTTCATGGAGCACTACATTTCACTGTGCTCTCCAATCAGCAAAGCCTGCTGAAAATGGTCTCATGAAATGTTATTGCCCATGGCCAGCCACAATCAATGGGTTTTGTTTGTAATCAAAATATTTCCCAAGAACGGGCTTCAACTAGTTACTCTCAAAATCAAGCATATGGAGAACAAGTTGTTGAATTACTCTTTCATCAAGCAAACAAGAATATTTAACAGCCCTCTCATTTGGAGAAAGCACATCACCAAGTGACAGAAGTGTTACAAATCATCCAACAGTCTTTTGAGATGGGTGAAAAAAGTGGATACAGGTTGATGCATCCAGCTAATTTTCGAACTAAAGTCCATAAGATCAGGAGATATTTCAAGAAAGTCTCAGATGTAGCATATCAAGAGCCACCCCAACTTTCCAGACTGTGGACTCTTTTAACTCAACCCTTAGAATCAACAAATAGGATTTGATGGGTTGAGCAGGACCAACCCCAGTCCACAGGACTGGGGACTTTTTCAAATCCTCAATCCCTCCCTCAGAGAAAGTCAGTCTTCTCTCGATTGGGTAAGAATCCTCAAGAGGAATGAAGAGCCAAATTATCAGAAGATTCCTTCCAAATTACGGTTCATCAAGAAGTTCTTGAGGGATCGAATCAACAAAAGGCAATGTCTCATCAAGGACATGGAAGAAGACAATATCGCAGAAATGCCGATAGAAGGGATGCAATGCGTTATGCATCAATAAATGTCATCAATTCCATAGTTGCTGATCCACCAGATGAGGCTCACTCAAAGGCATCAGATGAAGAGGTTCCTGCTCAAAAAGTTGTACGCACAGACACAAATGAAGAAGGTGTGCGTACACGAAATCAAATGATTACTCAAAACCTAGGTAATCCTTCAAGTAACCCAATTCCCCCTCTCCAAAAGGTGTCCAATAAGGGGAAAGGAAAGAATCAGGTTACATACCCTTCCTCTGGAGAAGGCCAATATCTCTCACTAGAGCAAAGATTTTCACAACAAGAGGAAGAAATGAAGGAATTGACGAGGATGAATACAGAACTACTTCAGGGTAGTCTTCCTCCTAAGCGTGCTGGAGTCAGTCAGCCAAAGGAATTTGTTGTGGATACTGAGATGGATCAAGAATATCCTCCTTTATAAGTACACCCTCATAGGTATAATCATATGGGTCAAGTGCAACAAAAATCGGAAGTGCTGCCATCAGTTGCAGTACCAGCATCCACATCTGTCCAAGCTCCAGTCATTGCACCTATTCAGGTCCAAGCTCAACCGGATGTGTCTCAAAAGTTAATAATTACTATTTAGTCATTAACAGCTCTGTTGGAGGCTATAGAGGGAAAACAAGCTCAAATTCAACTAGAAAATAGATCTTACCCTAAATGGGTTGATGCGATTCCCCCCCATCAAATCTTTCAAGTACCACATTCCCAATATTTAACGGTTCGGGAGACCCAGAGAAACACTTAACACATTTTTTTTCGTTTCGATCCTATGATGGGAACCCCTCAGCAACAGGAATCAGTTAAGCTCAGGTGTTTTGTACAGTCATTACAAGGGCCTACTTTTGTCTGGTACACAAGCTTGCAATCCCGGTCAATTACCGAATGGGAGGATCTCCGCCAAATATTTCTTCTTCAGTTCAGCTCAACGTTGCCAAAGACAACAGTTTTTGATCATACAAACTGTATGAAAAGAAACAATGAAAGGGTCTCAGATTTCATTACTCACTGAAAGGGATTAACATATTCCCTAATATTAGCACTCCCTCAAGAGGAATTGTTGCCAATCTGTGTAGAAAATTTACGTGATGAGTTGTGCACACTGCTGATCCTTGTGAAATACACAGGAGGGTTTCGAGACCATACTTCAATCGCTCAATAGATTGATGATTATCTTATGAAGACTAAGGATAAAGTTTTTGTAATTCCATCAGCTCCAGGAAGGAGAATGGTTAAAGTAGAGACTGCTACAGTTATTCTTAAACAAGCACCTATACCTGCTTCTACTTCAAAACTTTCTTCTTCTCAAAGGGCTCTGCCTCCTGAGCGCCAACAATAGAGGCCGTTTCATCAAGATGATCAAAGAGATCAAAGATGGAAACAATTTGAGGATCTAAAGAGCAAATTTTACTCTTTACAAAATGAAAAAGTTCATGTTTACTTCATTTCAGCTCTGGAAAATAATTTGGTTCAATTTCCAAGGCCCAAGAGGCCAAACAAGGAAGGAGATGAAGGTCGTCCCAACTATTTCCCGTTTCATCAAATGTTGGGGAATCTCATTCTCGAGTGTTTAGTCTTCAAGGACCTCCTTCAAAAAATGCTCGACTCGGGACAAGTCAAACTGAAAGGTAATTCAGCTCAGGTAGCATGTGTTACTGCTATAAATCCAGATGAAGAAGGTGAGTGGAAAGAAGTCAAGAACAAAAATTCACAAAAATATGATGATTGTATGGTCAGAAAATCGATCAACCGAACTCATGCCATTTTGCGAACGCAATTGAAGAAGCCAATTGTGTCTTCTTCCATGAATGCCACAGTAAAACCCTCTTCATCAGAGGGAAAATTCTCAAAATGGCAGCATAATTCCAAGAAATAAGAACAATCAGAAGAAGATGAAATCGTGTCAAATCCCAAGTTGTCTTTGACTCTGGCAGATTTTATGCCATCTACTTCGAAGCACCGGGAACCGCCCCACCAAACGACACAGGATAATCAGGCATAGTCTTCATTGGATGAAGAGTTGATCTTCGGTTCTATTAATATGATTCAATTAACAGATCCATATTCCAGTCACAATTTCGATTTTGATAAGCCCGAGTTCCCTGTATCAAACAGAGGAATCATAGGAAGTTCCAGAGGCTCAGGATACAGGGGAAGACATGGATATTTCAGAGGCCACTATTCCAATTCTACCCCTTCGAGAACTGTGTATGCGGCAGAAACTCGTGGCAGAGCCCTTCAACGAGCTCAACAAGAACAAGAAAGTTCTTCTACACAAGGAAGATTCAGTCCTGGCACAGTTATTCTGGAAGATCGGTTGGAGGTTCCACCTTCTTCCTCTCAGTAAGTAAATATACCTAATCGGTCTAATCTTCCAAATCCTTGAGTATTACCAACTCCTATCCCGGTAAAGATGTATCAACTTCCAAAGCATCAACTTCTAAGGTACCTGCGAAACCACTTGTTTCTATTGGGAAACGTAGCCCTTTGGATCAAAAGTATGATGTATTGAAACACTTGGCCCAAATACCGGCCAAGTTATCAATTCTGGATGCTTTGAATTTATCAAAGGATCTTTGAAAGGCACTCATCGAGGCTTTGTCGAGTCCTCAAGAGTTTGAAACTGAAATTTTTGCAGCTGAAGTATACCATGTAGAGAATAATTATGATGAATGTCATGCAATGATATCTTTTACTGGTGAAGATGAAGATGATGTCGTGCATGGACATATTAAACCTTTGTACTTTTCTGGAAAGGTCAATAGTGTAGACATCCGAAGAGTTTTCATTGATAATGGTTCAGGAGTCAACCTCATCCCCATTCATACACTTCGTCGATTGGGCCTCACAAAATCTGATTTATCTACTTCTAATTTGATGTTACAAGGATATGATAAAAATGAACAAGAACCACTGGGTGAGATTATACTCAGAACTCAGTTTGGAGATCTTGTATCCAATTCAGATTTCATGGTTTTTGATCAAGACTCAGACATCAACATCTTGCTTGGTAGACCCTGGCTAAAACAACATGCGACTATCCCTTCATCATACCATCAATGTCTCAAATATTATTTCGATGGTAAAATTGGGACATTATATGGTGATAAATTCCCATTCAAGACATGTGAATCTCAATACATTGAGGCAGAATTTTTTCACATGAAGGGAAATGAGAAATCCACAAAAATGGAGATTACCAAAGTTAATGATCCATATGGTTTGGAAAAGATTCCAGTAAACCCATTTACACATGTGAGTACAGATTATGTGTTTCCTATCAGTAAAATTGATAGGATAGACCCAAATCAAAATACTCTTATGGAAACTTCCATAATATCAATTACGACAATCAAGCCAAATAGCATGGGAGAAATTGGTGATTCACCAAGCAATTATGAAAGCTCAAATGGAGATGTCTTATCTGCTGAAATCCAACAAGTTTATACATTTCCAACCAGTCTAGAAGAAGTTATAGCAATGTCATAAGTGAATGATGATGTTGATTCTCAATCCATCATCTCCTCTATATTTCCCAAGGAAGACCCTTCATCATCAATAGGGTCAAAAATGGAATATTATTCTTCAAGATGTTCAAATTTCAACATCTCTTTTGATCATGGAAATTCTACTTCATCATCTACTATGAAAGTAGAAACATAAGAAATAACACATGTTGAAGAAGAAGAGGAAGATCTCAGGGATGCTCCTCCAGCATTTGAAGAGGGTATCTCTACCACCATGGATGAACTCAGAGAAATAATTATGGGTACAAAAGAAGATCCACACCCCACTTTTATTAGTGCAGCTATGACTCTTGAAGTTCAAGAGATGTATATTTCCTTTCTAAATCAAAATCAAGATATATTTTCTTGGAAATATATAGAGATTCCAGGGCTAGATCCTGATGTTTCCACTCATCGTTTGGGTTTTCCAGAAGAACATTGAGGATTCAAACAAGCTGCTAGAAGAACACACCCAACCTATGCTTCCAAAATTGAAGCTGAATTGGATAATCTCATCAAATATAACTTTTTCAGAGAAGTTCAATATCCCAAGTGGTTGGATAATATTGTCCCGGTGAAAAAGAAGAATGGGAAAATTAGAGTTTTCATTGATTTCAGAGATCTTAATCATCATTGTCCTAAAGATGATTTTCCAGTACCGATTACAGAACTCTTAATTGATGCAACAGCTGTCAATGAAGCACTTTCCTTCATGGATGGATATTCTGGATATAATCAAATCAGAATGGCTCCAGAAGATGAAGAATCTACAGCCTTCATAGCCCCTCAGGGTGTGTTTTGCTATCGGGTAATGCCCTTTGTCCTGAAGAATGCAGGCGCAACATATCAGCGTGTCATGTATTGTATCTTCAAACCCTTTTTAGGGAAGTTTGTTGAATGTTATGTGGATGATTTGGTGGTTAAATACAAACAAATTTCTAATCATTTGGCTGATTTTGAAATCATATTCCACAAACTTAGGCAACATAATTTGAAGATGAACCCCTTAAAATGTGCTTTTCGGGTAACCTCAGGAAAATTTCTCGGCTTTGTTGTACGCCATCGTGGTATCAAAGTCAATCCTGAGAAGACAAAGTCAATCCTTGGTATGTCACCTCCTCGAAATTTAAAATAATTAAGAGTAATTCAAGGAAACTTAGCCTATATTCGGCGTTTCATCACCAATTTGGCAGGAAAAATTTTACCCTTTACCAAATTGATAAAAAAGGGAGTCACTTACCAGTGGACTGAAGAATGTCAAGAAGCATTCGATATTCTCATGAAGTATCACTTGAGTCCACCTATGTTAATGCCACCTGTTGAAGAAAGACCACTTATCATCTATGTGACAACTTTAGAGCGATCATTGGGTGCCTTTCTTACCCAGAAGAATGATGCTGGGAATGAAAACAACCTCTATTATCTCATTCGGACTATGATTGAAGAAGAAACCCGATATTCAAATATTGATAAGTGATGGCTAGAATTAATCTTTGTAGTTCAGAAGTTGAGACACTACCTGCAACATCATGAGGTCCAATTGGTATCTCACAATAACCCGCTCAAATTCATCCTTAGTCGTCCAATTCTTACAGGACGTCTGGAAAGAGGGGAAGTTATTTTGCAGCAATTTGATATTAAATATGTGTCTCAAAAGGCAATAAAGGGCTAAGCTCTGGCTGATTTCCTTGCTGAAAATACTTTAGTTGAAGATACATATTCAGATATTGAACTTCCTGTTGAGGAAGTATTCTTTATTCAAGATTGTCTTCAAACATGAGAAATATACTTTGATGGTGCTTCTAGATGTCCAAAAGGGAGGAAAATGGTAGATCCTAAGTTCAAAAAAGTTGGGTTAGGAGTTGTACTCATTTCCTTGGAAAAGGCATTGCTACCTTATTCCTTCTCATTATTGGGAGGTGGTACAAATAATGAAGCGGAATACCAATCTCTTATTGCAGGATTGGAGTTGGTGCTTCAAGCACAAGTGAATCACTTAAAGGTGAAAAGTGATTCAAACCTGGTAATCAAACAAGTCAATGGGGATTATGTAATCAGAAAAGAATAACTAATCCCTTTGTATGATTACTTCATAGAGTTAATGGTGGAGTTTCCTTCGGAACTGACATTTTCTTTTGTCCCAAGATCACAAAATGTCCAAGCTGATCCACTGGCTAATATACCCATAACTCTGGCAGATCCAAATCAGGACGAGACAACCATCAGTATTGCCCACCATCGTACAATTTCACTTTATGTTCAAATCAGAATAGATGAAATAAATGAAATTAGTCCCATATTTTAACCATATGGTCATACTACAGGATGGATGACACCTATTAGGGAATACCTTCAAAATGGAACAATTCTGCCTGATAGAGCCTGGAAAGAACAAGTCTGGAGACGTGTGGTCAATTTCACTATTTTTGATAGCCCAGATCACCTAGAGAAATTTCTATACAAGCGTGGTTTTTATGGAGTTCTCTTCAGATGTGTTGATGGTGAAGAGACAATGGCTGTCATGAAAGAAGTACATGCAGGAGTCTGTGGTGCCCATCAGTCTGGACATAGACTATCTGATCAAATTCGAAGGCTTGGATATTTTTTGCCTTAAATGATACAAGATTGTGTTGATTTCACAAAGAAGCATCATTCTTTCCAAGTACATGCCAACTTCATTCATCAACCCCCAGAGCTGCTTTGTAGAACTAAATACCCATGGCCATTTTTCACATGGGGAATGGTTGTAGTGGGACCTTATCCTTCAGGTACATCCAAGCAATTTAAGTACATTCTTACTGCTACTGACTTATTTTCCAAATGGTTAGAGGCAATACCCCTCAAAGAAGTCAGTTCTAAATGCATTGTTAGCTTTATCAAGTATAACATCATTACCAGATTCGGTGTCCCTCATACCATATTGACGGACAATGGTACCAACTTCAATTTATCCGAAGTGAGGAAGTTTTATCAAGAATACAACATCAAATCCAACCATTCATCTCGGCATCATGCAGCGGCCAATGGCCAGATAGAAGCTTTCAAAAAGACTTTGTCAAATATACTGCAAAAGATGGTGGATAAAGATAATAAGTCATGGCCTGATAAACTCTTTCATGCTTTATGGGCTTATCGGATCACCACCCACACTGTAATGCGGTCAACTCCATATTCATTAGTATATGGAACGAAAGCAGTCTTTCCAATTGAGGTTCAGTTACCTTCTCTAAGAGTAGCCATTTGTGATCAGTCATCTACATATGAAAAATATAAAAAGTGATTGGATGAATTGGAACGATTAGATGAGAAAGATTGTGCACCCTGCACCACTTTCAAGTCTATCATAATCGAATAGCACGATCTTTCAACAAAAAAGCTCGTCTTCGTTCATTCGTTCTGGGATAATTGATATTAGTCCTCATAAATCCTATGATACCAGGAAAGAAACCACCCAAGCTTGAACCAAAATGGGAAGGACCTTATTCAATACATAAGGTCTACTCCAATGGAGCTTATTCTTTAATCTCAATGGATGGAGAACTCATCACTACTCCAACCAATGTCATATTACTGAAGAAATATTTTTTATGAACACAAAATACACCAAGGTTTCATTCATATGACCTTAAAATATTGGCACTTATGTCTAACATGATGTTAAACTGTGACCTCCTAACTACATGATGCTAAACTATATAGAAGTCCCTTACATCCAGAAAGACGTTAAACTGCATCATCATCCACAGTCAATGCATATGACCTTAAACTATTTGTATTACTTTCGTCCCACATGATGTTAAACTACATATCCAATGGTCCATACATATGACTGTAAATTATTTTCATGTGTCAATGTCCAAAAAGACGTTTAACTGCACCATTATGGTCCATGAATATGACCTTAAACTGTTAGCACCATTGTCCAAAAAGACGTTAAACTGTGAAAAAGTCCCTAATATGTCCAACATGATGTTAAACTGTGTCCTCTTTTGTCCTTACTTCATGACATTAAACTGCACAGTCCCCCTTTCGTCCAACATGACGTTAAACTGTATTGTCCCTGCTACATGACACAAAACTGTGCAGCACCAATATTCCTCACTGCAAGACTTTAAACTGCATAGTCCCTTCATATGTCCTACATGACTTTAAACTGTGCATCGTTAAGGTTGTTTCTACCTCTTGTTTCTCACATCGAGTATGACTCATGTAATCTTAGATTAAACTTTAACCATAACACCCTCTCCGGGCTGCTAACCATGTGTAAGTCCCAACACCATTTTTTAGGTCGTTCCCCCAAGAACAATTTGATCACTAATTCATTCTTAAATTGAACTACGCGGACTTTGATCCTTGACTTCTAGGCTGGGTACGTAGGTAACCTCCCGAGGTTCAAGCCCAAAACCAATCTCTTCACATTGGCTCACCTTTGTCCTTGCTACATGATGTTAAACTGTACAACACTTTTGTCATGTACGACAATAAACTACAACATTCTTTGATACCCTTACCCAAGAGGGAATTATTTTTTACATTGATCTCCAATCATGTTATATTTCAAAGACAATGTGCATACATGGTAATGCCTGAACCTTTTATCTTGGATCAAACCATCATTGCACTAAAGTCCCCTCTTCACCATTCACTTGTACGAACCAAATCTGAACAGAGGGTATTTCTAGAACTACGTGCGGCTTAATTCCCATACTTATGGGATACGTAGGAACATTTGAGCATCCCTTGAATCTAGCCCCAAGTCTTTTGGGCCTAACACCAAATTCCACTTTCAGTCCCCTGGCTAAAAAGTCCCTATGAAAACACACACTGTGTATTTCTTATAATGGTCTGAGTTCTATGACCCTAAACTAAGATCTCCTACACTTTCGTCTCACATGATGTTAAACTGTATTTCAAGAACTATGTATGGCTTGATTCCCATCCTTATGAGATACGTAGTGAAGTCCAATATTTCAATTCAGGACCCAGCCACAACATGATTATGGTTAGAATTGATCTTTATATCTCTACATACAGTGGAAAATACCCATTTTATGTGTCATAATCCTATTCTTAAATACTTTTAGATATTCATAACCATTTTCTTGTCTTCTGGTCACAAAATGTCCAATTTCTGAGAGTTCTTTTTCCTGACTATGAAACATGTGCCCTTAGGCGGCCTTGCATAAACAGACTACATAACAGACTTGTCAGCCAAAAGATACTATTATTTGATTATGCAGCCAATGCCCTTTGGCATCCCTTCGTAATTCAACCCCCTAACAGGTTTGTTAAATAATTGTAACTTCATTCTTTGGAAGAAAACATCTTTTGTCCTTATTGGTATTATCAACAATATGTAAATGATCTGCAAAAAATAGCCATCCTTAACATATTTTCCCCATGTTCTTTTTCATGATCTGAAAGTATTCAAGTCTATGGTTTAAATCTATCTTCCCTACGTTTGGGTCAGACCTTCTTAGGAGTGACATTCATCCAGTTCTTAGATGATCTTTCTTGGAAATATCTTCTCCATATTCAAGTACCTCTCTCCATACAGCAAACTCTATGATTTGGAAAATTTGAATCTCCATAAACTTCCACTGGCTTTTTAGTAGTAGAAAAGTAAATTTCTGAGAGTTCTTTTTCCTGACTATGCAGCACGTGTCCTTAGGAGTCCTTGCATAAATAGTCTACATAACAGACTTGTCAGCCAAAAGATACTATTATTTGACTATTCAGCCAATTCCCTTAGGCAGCCCTGCATAATTCAACCCCCTAACGGGTTTGTTAAATAATTGTAACTTTATTCTTGGGAACTATTTCTTATAATTCCTTTTAGCCCTTTTTCGTATCATTCCTCAAATTAAAAATTTCATAAGTCATAGTTTACATGTTTTCCTTAATACTAGAGTGTGGTAAAATGTTTTCAGATAATTTGTCAAGGAATTGAGTCAATTTTAACCCATTCAGTCAAAGCTATTTTAACCTTAATCATTAGCCTTTTTATGTCTGACGTGCATGACTTTAAACTGCCCACAACAGACAAGGGAACTCTGAATAAAATTCAAGTCCCAACTCACTAAAGATACATTTTATTATGATTTAGGTAATATTGAGCAATTAAAATATTCAATGTTTGTAGGGTTATTTAATAATCCTAGAAAAAAACAAACTATGCTTACTAGGCCATTTGGCTTAGGTAAAAATCTAAAGCAGGTAGAAAAGGAAAATGCATGCACAAATGATTGAAGATGACAGTATTTTTTATTTGATGCACAAGAATTAGAAGGACATCCACAGATTGGATTCTCTTCTCTTTTCCAGGAATTACAAAAGGTTGTCAACATATGTCTTCACTTGATGTACAGTATCCCAAGATTCATCAGCAGCCACTTGAAGCTCATGCACTCGACCAACTTCACTCTTTTTCTCTTGATGGAGTGCTTTCTTAGCATCCGTGATGGCTTTCATTCCATTTTCTTAAGCTCCCTCAAATGAATTATTGAGTTGGTCAAGTTCCCCAATAACAACATCTAACTGTTGCTGAAGGTGCATCTTCTGGATGACTTTATCTTTGATCTTATGCTTCAACTCCTTCATCTTGGCAGCATAGTCAGCCTCAGCTCGGGATACCGTAGCCTCAAATTCACTGATATTGGTTGACAGCTTCACCCTGGTCAGATCTTCATGGCACTTTTTCTCCTGCTCCCTTTTTAAGATGACTTGCTTCACCGCGGCATGGATATTTTGATATCCAAAACCACCAAGTCCTATCATGAAAAATAGGGATGACAGTCATGGGATCTTCGACGACAGCACTTCTAAAGGCACTTCAGAAATGATCTTCCATATGTTTTTCCATGCCTTGCATAGTGAAAATTGGAGTGCCTTTTGTACTTCTGGATCTGACTCAGCATCACTATCATAGGGAGGAATGTAATGTGGGATTAATGCACTTAAGGAAGTTCCATGTTCAATATCTTGCTTAGATAAAACTTCAAATTTGAACCGATCATGATTAGACATGTAATAAGAAGTTATTTTTAATAGGGTGAAGGATAACACTCACGTCCATAATCTTCTAAATTACATGGTAAGTTAACATGATCTAAAAAATCTTCAAAAGATATGACAAGTCCCATAATTTCAGTCAATGTAATCTCAGAATCCTGGTTAATATCACCAGTGGGAGCATTTGGTATGTCTTCTTGGTAACCTTCATCCTGCGGTCTCTGACCCTGAACAGCATCTTCAGATAAAATAGCGGCGTTAGTTGCAATGGACGCCAAAAGCTCGAGTGTAGGGGTTGAACCTAAAGTATTATAGAATGGAATTCATTCAATGTTTCATTCAACATTTTTTGAAGAATTTTTAACTTACCAAAAGCAGGTTCTTCTCTTCTTGCAATAGCAGTAGGACGGTTACTGGGAACAGACGTTGGCTCTTCTCCAGGAGAAGCCAAGTCAGCCTGAACTTGTGATTGTTCACCAGTACCCTCTGTGGTCCTCAAAAGAGGGTCAGTCCTCTCCCTTAGAGGGTAAATTGAAGAATCCTCTGAAATTCCAAGGAAAATGAGCAATATTTTCATAGTTTAAGACTCAGGATTACTCAAAGGACTTACCACTACTAATGAAGCGTTCAGCTGTAGACTTCCTCCTTCGTTGCTTTTATTTCTTAGCTTTTTGGGAGTGTCGGTAGTCTCCCTTATATGCACTTGAATTGGAGAATGGAAAGCCATATCCAACTCCTCATCCATGTCTTTCTGGCCTGGAGATATCTCACCTGACTCGCGAGGAGATTTAGCAGTAGCCCCTATGGTAGTACCACCAGGGCTATACTGTGGCGAAGGAACCTCAATAATTCCTTTCTTTTCAAGCTACAGGATGAAGAAAATAATTTCCTTGAGTAACAAAGATTTTTCTAAAATCAAGTTGCAAAGCATATAAGGAAAGAAAACTTACATCTTAATGAGCCACGTAATCTTGCCACTCCTCATCTCCGGAAGCATCAGTCCCCTCAGCGGCACCATGATCTATCATTTCCTTAACCCGCTTGGTGACAGGAATGGAATCGTCAGTGGAATATATGAGCATTTTCAGATCTCCTATATAATCCCACACTTCATCGGGGTTATCCTTGTAATGGATATCTTTAGAAGCCACAAGATTCCCTATTCTAGGGAGGTGTATCCCCTTGCACAAATCCAGCTAGGTAGTTTCAACACCACAGTATAAACTCTACCATGTCTGGACAACCTCTGGTCATAGATATTCAGTATGTGTACCAGAAGGCTGCGAGGAAGGTCCTAAAATCTTGGACTTCAGTTTCTTCCCAGCTTCTACAACTAATTATAGAGAATAAGAAAATAATACTTGTTTCTCTATAAAGTAATGGTGATTAAATTTCCACAATGAAGTAACTTACCAGGATTTGATAGAGTAGGTATTTTGATTCTGACTGGAGGATTATATTGGGCACGAGGCCACTTTTCTGTTTGTTGTGCCTCATCATCCCCATCTTGGGGATCCGGTGAATCAGTCCTAGATGAGGAATTCGGCGAATCAGCTCCAGGTGGGGAAGTATCACCATCATGAGGAAGGGTTTTTTTCTCTACAGTTCTCTTCCTTTTCCCCACCTGATAAACCGGGTGATTCATCACCCCTCTAGGTATGATGCTATCCAGTGCTCGACATACCATGTTGTCAAGTTATATGCCGCTTTTTCAACTTGTAGATCAATCACTGCCCCAGTCTTCTCTTAGATGTCAGTAACCATAGTTGTCGGGCAACCATCAGACGTTGATCCGACCTGACATGCATAGGGGGAGATACAACAGTCTGCTGCAAACACATTAATTGACGTGCAAATCTATATGGACCATAGGCCTCGCATATAATATCTATGTCAATCCTGGAGACCAACACACCATATCTGCAGGCCAGCATGTATGCCCTTAATTCCAGACTGGTTGTTCCATCATCAACAAACCGCCTGGTTGGCGGATTTCAATAAGGAAATAAATTAAATTCCTTATACATGCTCAGCCTCACCTTCACGTCATAAGAGTTGAGAGCTAGTAGATAAATTTCAGATAATGCTTGCACTGACGGCCTGAAAGAACTTCTGGGGATCTGTACTCCATTTTGTACATTATACGTCTAGAAGTGAGTGGCGATCCATCCCCACAAAACTTGGAATGGTCCCACTATTCTCAAAGGATACTTACCCATAAATACATGGAGTAAGATCCTGTGAATCTTTGCTAAAATGGGGGTATCCAACCCAACCATTTTCCCCTCATCCAATTTAGCTGTGATAACGAAGGTCCCTAGCATGATGCCTCCCTCCGAGTCCCTGACTGGAAAGAGATAAACACTGATCCACAAGGCCAAGAAGCCCGCCAGACAAGTGGGCCTCTTCTTCTTGGATACCTTCTCCTTCGATCCCTTCTCCTTCGGCTCCTTCTCATGCTTCTCGATAAGAAACATATTCATCCACTCCTCTGGATGAATATCCATTCTAGAATGAGTTAAGGAGGTCTCTGAATTCTTGATCTTGTTGAATATTTTCAATAATTCTCGAGCTAAAGTCGGAGTCTTATCCAAATCATTCCAAGTCACCTTGGGAGGGAAGAATTCATCCTACATATCACCCAAAATTGGATCCCCTGAGATCTTGTGGACATCCCACAAACTGATTTCGACTTCTCCATGAGTCAGATGGAAGGAATTGGTTTCTGGGCACCAATGGCTGAGTATCTCCGGCATGAAGTTATCATGCCTATAACATATGTTTTCCCAGCCCAGACGGCTTCATATATCACAACTCCTTTAAAAACCTCGACAAACTCTACATAGGTTTGTCGCACCCAGTATGCCCACATCCAGGTTGGCTTTACACATCCTCTAGGATGGAAGTCCCAACTCTTCTTCCAGCCTTTGGATTGATCCATTTGAGAATTTCAGAATATTGAGGGATAAAAATGTGGTTGCAACTCAGGCTTATGAGGTTTCAGATCTGGTGTACAAGGGCTGTGATGCATCATATGGGCCTTCTCCACTGTTCCAGCATTTAGAAATACTCCTCCACATGAGATATTTGCTGAAGAAAAATTGGTGTAGTTCTGAAACCATGAAATTGGAAGATAGTTCTTTGCCTCTAGAATGGTAACTTCTCGCAGATGACCGTAGCCATACAAAGGTAGATAGATGATTTATATGAAATCAAGATGATACTTCTTCAGATACTTATCCAAATCTGGGAGAGTTCTGTTGCTGACAGTATAGTAATCATGGCCAATTATGCTCATCATATCATCAATTCGCTTGCTAGCCAGTTCATCAGTCGTTCTGATTCTCTTGGGATCCATTGAATCTGCACAAAGGTTGAATAAATTATTTCTTAAATGGGTTGATTTTTTTATAAAATTTGTGAAGAAATTAGAAAAAATGGAAAAGGAATTAAGGCGTGCAAGTCTAAATTTGTCGTGCAAGTATTGATGTGTCGCACAAGTTTTTGGTGCGCAGGTATCACCGCGCAAGTCCAAATACCTTGACAGCACCGCGACAGAAAAGAAATAGTGGAAAACATTGTAACTTGTACGACAAGAGAAACTTTCGTGGTGAGACCTAGAAAGTTTAAAATTCGGTGCTTTGCGCGAGGAATGACCACGTATATATAGGCCAGGCCGCACCCTTGTGTGTCGACGCCTGCGCGGCTCCAAACTTATGCGCCACCCTCTCCACGCTCAATACTTGTGCACCACATGTTCCTTGGTTTTCTTATTTTCCTCAGAGTCACATCCTCATTTCTTTCGGATCCAACTCTGAGGGGGGGGACTTTTTTTGACGCTCCTTTCCATCACAGAGTCTATGGGAATGTAAAGAGAAATACCTTGAACACAAAGTGATTCATCCTTTTAAGAAACATCAAAAATTGACAAAGTCATGAACCAAGATTCATATACACTTGGGTCGCGCAAGTTCCACTAAGGTCATGCAATTATACTTGCGCACCGCCCATTGGTCGTGCAGGTGACTTGTGCACCTTCATTGAAATTCTCCTAGGGTCATCTCCAGCCTATAAATACCCCCTATGGGCCCCCCATTTGTAGAACGAAAAATTCCAGAAACTCATATTTGAGCTCCCGGCGCCCTAGTCTCTTCTCAAATATTCCAAACACTTGTAAGGTAATTTCTTTCCTAGAACGGAATATCTTAAGAGGTGGGGGAGGCCTAAGTGTTGAAACTCATCAACACTTGCGCGCCTAGGTGGCCAGCCCTTAAGGGAAATGGCCACACTTGTGCGCCTCCTTACCCCTTCAACAAAACTTGCGCACCACTCTTCTGAAAGCATCCAAGGAGAGTACTAAGGTCTTGAGCCAAGCCTTGCCCAAGTTTTACTCTAAGGATTCACTGGCACGCAAGTACCCATGTGTCACGCAAGTATACTTGCGTGACCAGTACTTTAACGCCCATGCAGTACTTGCACGCTACCTTATTTTTGGGTTCCCCTCCTTCCTATTTTCACCTCTCTTATGCCTATCCACTCATCCTCTTCAATATTAAGCCTTTAGAACTCTCTCCAAATTCATTCATGACATGATTTACTTGTTGGATTCCTTATCTGAAAGGAATTATGTGGAACATCTCTTAAAACCTAGTGATTTACATATCTTCATGTCACTAAGGTCAGATATTTCATTCATTCAAACTCATCCTTTACGATGAGAATCCTTAACCTGGGCCCCCTTTTCAGGAGTAAGCCCCAGTCCAAGATCTCTTAATTTGGTAATCCTCCTTAGGAGTAAGCCCCAATCATATTTTCCTAACCTATGAATCCTCCTTAAGAGTAAGACCCAGTCATAATTTCCAAATCTGGGCAACCTTCTTAGGAGTAAGCCCCAGTCTCAAAGTCTACAAATATGGGCATCCTCCTTAGGAGTAAGCCCCAAGTCCCTTAAATTGGGCCTCCTCCTTAGGAGTAAACCCCGGTTCTCAAGTCCCTTAACCTGGGCCTCCTCCTTAGGAGTAAACCCTAGTTCTCAAATCCCTTTAACCTGGGCCTCCTCCTTAGGAGTAATCCCCAGTCATAATTTCTCTTAACCAGCCTTAATTTACTTTTTATTTGGGCTTCTTTCACATGTGTAAACCCCAACCATAGGTCCCCTCCTAATTTAGGTATCTTCCTCAAGAGTAATCCCCAAGTTAAAGTATCCAAATCTCCATAAAGTACATATACCTTTATGGACCATGTTCCCAGGTTTCATCCCTAAAGTAAATCCTAATCTTCATCTATTTGGGTAGTCATACATACATAAGCCCCACATCATTTCTTATGATGGCACAATTGTATGGTTTTACCAATACCTCTTGTTTCTCACACCGAGCATGACTCACATGATCTTAGATTGTAAAAGTAATTATGACATCTTTCTTTGAGCCATAAATCATACATTAACATCATACACCCTTACTCAAACTACGTGGGTTCTGATTCATTTTACAAAACAAAGGATACGTCAGTAGCCTATCTGCGAGTATGATCCCAACTTTGAAATAATCCATGTCCTTCTGAATGACAATAAACTTCAAGTTCCCCACTGAGTGGATTTTAAACTAGGATGGTCATCATAATGACCAATATACTTTTATGTATTAAAGGATACCATTGACTAAGAATCTCTAACAAATACAGATGATTCTTTACCAATAAAGAACCTCAAATACATATAAAATATTCTCTAAAATCTCCTACATATCAATCATTAATTGTCAGATCTAAAGGAAATATCATTTTATACTGGGTAATGTAATAAGGATTCACGAACATAACTTAAATATATAAAGAGAGTCTTGGATTAGACAATAATTCCCCTCAAAAAGGTGTGATGAGTCCGACCTCCCATCCTCTCGACCAATGAAAATTCTAAAGCCTCATTAGTCCACAACTAATGAGATCCTACCTTTAGAAAGTAGTTTCAAATGGATATGGAATAATTGGACGTTTCTGGTTCTACGAACAAACCCGTTAGAAACCGATTGGAATGTTTGAACCTTTAATCAATGAGGTCATTCCCAATTCCAGGGGAAACAGTCCCCAAAACCATAAAAAGAGCACTGAGAAGATTCAGATCACAATTAGGCCCATCAGCTTATCAGATTCCAGGGAGGAATGTGATTTGGTAATGGAACCCTAACCTCAATTCTCTATGTCGAGGTTTGGGGAAAGAAAAATCCTCCCTATCATCAACAGGGTCATTCTCTACCTACACTAGAGATCATGGATAGTTATTCTGGGGACTGATAAAGGATGAAAAACAACATGTCCCACCATCAATGACCACAACCCCTACATTTAAAGTCATGGTTTCCATATCATCTTACAAATATGTGGTGGTACAGTTGTTTCATTCATCATAGGAGATCCCAAGATGTAGTGGCTTGTCAGCCCATTCACTATATTCTCCACCGGCCAGTCTACCATCTCAGTGGTCCACTTCAATGTTGTTGTCGATCCCACAGCCACCCCTAGTAGATGAGTGGGGAAACCAAGGAATATATCTTAAGTTTGATCTAAGGATATTTTGGGACATCCTTGCAGTGGATCATTTCCCAGATATGTTCTGGCCAATTGTGACCGCAAACATTAGTGCACTATAATATAATACTCAGGAGGATGTCGTGTGCTTTCTCCAAACCCTCCGGGAGACGCACTTCTATCTCCGTTATCAGAAAGTATATTACCCCAAGAGTCAGTCACCATTCGAGGACATTGGACAATAATTTCATATGGTTGACTTGGCCATGCTCCTTGTGGCTTAGCGCCCTGAGTCACCCGGTCACCACCGGACCCTCCAGAAACGATGCGTTCAGAGCCTTAAAGTGCTTTGTAAGATTATCAAGGAGGATTCCCCCCACGTTCAGGTCTGTGGTTGGGGGAAATATGCTTCCCTCCATTTCTATTCTATCTGGATCCATCCCGACTTGTCAGGCGATATTGAGGATATGACTCTAGGTAGAGTCGTGGTTAACATGGTTGATCTATCAGAGGGGGAGAACGAGATAGAGCTTCTAGATGAGAAATTACCCCTGGGGGAGTTCTACAACTATTGGATTTCTTTGGAATGGTTACCCACCATAAGAGAAATATATTGGGTCTTTCTGTGCCCACCGAGGCATTAGTCCTCAAGAAAAATCCTAATTAGGGAAAAGAGCACCTTGGAGCCGTCAAACCCTCTGACCCATCTTGATTAGTGAATAAGGATAAGTATAATCCCAAAAAAATAGTGTTGCACCAACAACTTGTAGAGTATAAGAAGATGGTCGATGACCTCCTTTCTAAATGTGTTGTATAACATCAACCATACTACGGTGATCCTCGGCCAGGGCGGTAGGGGAAGGTACAAAGGTCCCCCAAAAAATTGCCTCTAGGTGACCCTGACCATCCTACCCATATAGACAAGATAGAGGCTAGAACTTATGGAAAGAGGGTGAGGTATGTGTCATCAAATCCACTTGAGCGGCGTGATAATCCCCAGAACCTAGCTCAGGTTCCCCCAGATGCTCCACAGGTCATCCCACTAGCCAATCCACAAGCTGTTGATACTGATTATCATGTTAATGAACCTACCAATACACTAGTGGTCCGAGACCCTCATAAAGAGAGGAATACCTACACAGATGACCTGATGGAGGTGCTCATTTCTCTCCTTGAGGCATTGGAAACTTGACAAGTGGCAATTCTGCCTAATTCCAAGCCATATCCAACATGGGTCGATGATATTCCAGCACCCCCGGGTTTTAGAAACCCCACCTTCTCCTCCTTTAATGGGACATGCAACCTTCTACAGCATTTGGCCCACTTTATCTCAAGGTGAAGACCCATTTTGGGAACTCCATCATAGCAAGAGGCCTCCAAACACCGGTGTTTCATACAAAAAATGGAAGGGCATGCATTTGTATAGTACGGCCAGAAACCCATTGGGTTAGTTCCCAGTTGGGAAGATCTTCGTAGACAGTTTCTTTACCAGTTCAACTCTACAACCTGAAAGATGAGTATTGCAGACCTTTTCAAGTGTAATTAGAGACCTGATGAGCGAGTCACGGACTTTTTCACTTGGTGGAAAGGCCTCACCAACTACGTGGATATGTCGAATACTTAGGAATAGTTGTATACCATGTGTGTAGGGAATGTGAAAACCGAACTGGTTCCCACTCTCATTATTAAGAATTACCCCCGGGGATTCTGGGATTTCTCTAACAAGACCCATCGTCTAGAGGAATCCTTGAAGCAGGTTAAGTAGGCATGTCTACTGCCTCCTGCAGTTCCCCTGAGAAGGGCCTCTAAGGTAGAGCTAGCTATGGTGGCCCAAATATAGGCCCCCAGGTAGTTGGATTTATTAGTAGTGGAGCCACCTCCATAGCCTCATAGAGGCCTGCCACCTTAGGCACAACCTCCGGCCCAGTAACACCCACCTTAGAATCGGTAGGTGCCCCGGCATAACGCACCACCACTACCCAGGTGAGATAAAAAAATTTCCCCTCCTTGGCAAGCTCCTCCAGCCCCTCATTAGGGCCAAGCTCTTAGATCCCCCTTCTCGGATAGGATAAATTGGACCTACTCATTCAACGAGGCTCAGTTCCCCAGTTATTTCTGAAGTGCCTTGGAATAGGGACGTCTACGGTTTTATGAATGCAGGAGGCTCAAAGAGGTATATCTCACTGATCGCCTCAATTAATATCCCTATAACTAGATCCTAAGTAACAACCTCAAAAAATTATATGTGATTAAAGAATAGCTTTGAGACCAGGTTGATAACAAAAAAGTTAGGTTAGGCCCAGCTCTGGCATAAGTGGAATGTGTATTCATGAATCCAAACAACGGTAATGATAGTGAAGGGGAGTGGAATCAGGTTCCTAACTGCGGGTCCTAGAAGTATGATAACTGGATGGATCATAATATAGTGGCACATGCCCATAATATTATTCATGGATGATTGAATTGACCCGAGACTTCAGAAAATGCCGCGTCACCTGCAGCCAGTACTTCTGCATGAATGGCTCAACCTCCCTCTTCTTAGAAGAGAAAAAATTGGAAACATAGTAGAAAACAAAGACCCCCACAAATTCCATATTCATTATGTACTCTCAATGACTCCATTCCCTCAGATATGAATATTCCCCCCAAAATCTGTCTAGTATTGGAGTATTCTTCAGGTGATGATAAATGGTACACTTTGGTTAACACCGTGGAGCTGGTAAACCCCTACATGGTTTATGACGATGAGGAGAACCTGATAGATCCTCCCAATGTCCCCAGCTGTCTCCAGCGTCGATGGGGTCATGGATATATGGGTCGTTGGAGTTCCTCTGTCAGTACTTCCAACAAGCCTATTCATGCCACCAAAACCAGACAATAGGCCCAGCATAGAGCTTACCAGGAGTAGCCTTCTCATTCGGTGTCATCAGGTCCTCCTTCACTACCATTTGTGTTACTTGATCAGGTAGATCTACCTATACCATGCCACAATCATCCATGCTCTATTAAATACCAGCCTCAGTCATATATCCCACATCTGGTATTCACTCCAAGAGCTTCTACTAGTGAGAAGCGGGACATTCCCAGCACCAGTTAGCTATCAGTTTAGTTGGAAGGTCCTGTCATTCCCCATAACACAGAACAACATCCTGTAAGAAGAAGCTTACACTTAGCATTGAAGTATAATATCCTTAAGCATATTTTCAACATTCCTGCAAAGGTCTCTATCCTTGAGGATATTCATCTGTCAATTGATATATGTGAATCCATTGTTGATGCTTTAAGAAGCCCCCTACAATTTGAAATGAAGATAGTAGTTGCAGAAGCTTTCCACGGTGAGGCAGTCAAGAATGATGAATGTCAGGACATTATATCCTTCTCTGGAGAAGATGAAGGCTCTCTCATACTAGGGAAAATTATCCCACTGTATATCACTGGCCACTTCAAGGGTGTAGAGATTCATCATTGTCTTGTCGACACAAACTCTGAGATCACCCTAATCCTGACCCAGACACTCTGAAAATGGGGTTATCCAAGGATGACTAGATTCCCTATGACCTAAAAATTCAAGGTTATGATAGAACGGAACAGACATAAGTCAAAAATATCTTCTTGAAGACCTAGTTTGGTGGTCTGGTATCCAGCACCATGTTTATGGTTGTCTCCCAGTACACCGCCTATAACGCGTTGATGGGTAGACCATGGATTCACCAGCATGCAGTGGTCCCTTCATCATATCATCAGTGCCTTAAGTACTCATTTAATGGTTGAGTGGGTGTACTCCAAGGTGACACATATACCTTTTCCTCTTGTGAAGACCGATACCAGGATTCCTATTATTACCAGATCAAGGAAAACAAGATTAAGTCTACGTAGGTTGAACATTCTATGACTACGACCGACCTGTGGACAGACCTAGATGATGCCTACATTTTCCTAATCCACTGATTGGAGGATATGACCCTGGATATGGGGCAATTTTTTTTTCAGGAACAAGGGAGAAGCACATTCCCAAGTCTAAGTGATGTCGTAAGATCACCTTGTATTCCTACATGAATTGGTCTCAGGTGATCCTAGATCCCCCTACTCCCAAAAGGTATCGGGATGTCTGACCCATGGAAACGAAAATACACCATACATTAATTTTTTGCTAGGTTGGGATAAAATGTCTCAAGAAAATGCAACAATATTTATATGATATCATCAAGTGCATCCCCTTAGGCCAAAGACTAGATGAGATCCAGTCGACAGCTTTCATCACTATGGTTTCGGCAGCGTTGAAGTCCCCGGATGTAGTGTCTACTACCGCTCAGGCTGGCACCAGCTTCCCATTAGGATCTATTGACTCAGAATAAAATCCTTCCACCAAGGATATCTCCTCCATAAGTGAAGAATAGGATTTGAAGGACAAACCTCCTACATTCAAGGAGGGTGTCTTCACCATGATCAATGAATTGGTACATGTGAACCTCAGTAGAAAGACGGATCTGAAACCCTTATTGATCAGTTCTGCTATGCTTTTCGAAGAACAACAATAGTACATGGACTTCCTAAAGAAACATCCCGATGTATTTTCCTAGAGTTATGATGGGATTATAGGACTAGATACTCAGGTTTCCATACACCACCTCAGTCTTCCAACAAATCATTGCGGGTTCAAACAACCTCCCAGAAAGATGAACCCTCCTCACGGTGCCATGGTCATGGCTGAAGTTGATAATATCATTAGAGCCAATTTCTTCAAGGAGGTCTAGTACCCTAGATGGTTAGCCAATATTGTTCCCATTATGAAAAAGAACAGACAGATCAGATTCTTCATCGAATTTCAGGATCTCAACCATCATAGTCCAAAATATGATTTTCCCCTTCCCGTGACAGAGTTGTTGATTGATTCCACCACTGGGTTCTAGGACCTCTACTTCAAGGATGGGTATTCCAGGTATAACCAGATCTGAATGAACCCTGAGGATAAAGAGTCTACAACCTTGAAGGAACCATAAGGTACTTTATTCTACTAGGTAATTCCCTTCATTCTAAAGAATGTAGGTTCCACCTATCAGTGTGACATGCACCACATATTTAAGCCAATACTCAAAACATTGGTGTAATGCTACGTGGATGACCTGGTGGTCAAATTTCACCAGTGTCAGGACCATCTCAAAGATCTTGAGAAAGTGTTCGGCTTCCTCCATTATTTCCACCTGAAGATGAACCCATTGAAGTCTACCTTCGAGGTTACCTTCAAAAATTTTCTCGGCTTCATTGTTAGATATAGAGGCATCGAGATTGATTCGGAGAAGATTAAGGCCATCATTCAAATGTCTCCTCCGAGCAATATTTGAGAACTTGGAGGATTTCAAGGCCACTTTTCCTACATACACCGATTCATTTCAAATTTGGTTGATAAGTGTAATCCTTTTTCTCGGATCATAAATAAAGTCACTATCTATCAGTGGGAAGAGAAATGTCAGAATTGTTTTGAAGAAATCAAGCAGTAACTTCTACAGCCTCTGGTCCTGATGCCACCCATTTCCAAAAATCCAATAGTCCTTTATGTGACCACCCTGGAATGACCTCTTGGTTCCCTTATCTCCCAGAAGAATAATGAGGGAACGAAGAACTTTCTATACTATCTTAGCTGCATGCTCCTCAATACGAAGACCAAATACTCCCCTATCGAGAAAAGATACCTTGCACTGGTATTTGTAGTATAGAAATAGTGACATTACTTGAAGCACCATGAGATACAGTTAGTGTACTGAGTGTATCCACTAAAGTACATCCTGAACTGCCCCATGTTGATAGGTCATCTTGCTCGATGGACAGTGATCCTCCAACAATTCGACCTCAGGTTTGTCCCCTAGAAGGCTATTAAGAGGCAGGCATTGGAAGACTTGTTTACCACCCATACAACCCCCTTGGACCAGTATTTGGATCTTGATTCTCCCAATTAGGCAACCCTCTTGGTATACCAAGACGTTCTGTGTTGGAAAATGCAATTTGGTGGTGCTTCCCGAAGTCCTACCGGTAGAAGACTCAACAACCCCAGACTCAACAGTGTGGGCCTGGGTATCATTATAATAATGCTAGCATAATTCATTCTTCCATATTCATTTTAGTTGTCAAAAGGTTGTACCAAGAATGAGGTGGAGTACCGGGATCTCATCACTGGCCTTGAGCTGTACCTCGAGATTGATATTCCCCACTTGCATGTGAAATGAGACACCAATCTAGTCATAAAATAGATCAATGGTGACTATGTCATCAAAAATCTAGAGCTCGTACCACTGTTTAAATGTACTCGCCAGTTGATGGCCAATTCATATCTCATCTAGAGGTTACCCATGTCCCTCGATCCCAGAATATTCAAGCTGAATCCTTGGCCAGCCTGGCTATATCTCTTGTAGAGACTGATCAGGATGATTTGATTATCCATGTGTCACACCAGAGATGAATCACCCCCATCACTCCAGACGATAATGATAGCCCACATGTAATCCACCTTACTACCGGTGCCTCCACATCAGGACCCCCAGGTCCCCCTAATTCAGTTCTAAAAGTGAATCCTGACTGGAGCACCCCCTTTATCGTGTACCTCTAACATGATAATCTCCTGGTAGATCGATCCGACCATGAGTGAATCTGGAATTTTGCATTATAGTTTACCCTCTAGAGTGGTCCTCGTCTTGAGAAGATCTACTACAAGAACAGGTTTGATGGGTTTCTCCTCCGTTTCCTTCAAGGAGGTGAGATCTCTCAGGTCATGCACAAGGTCCATGCCAGTTTCTAAGGGGCTCATCAGACTGGGCTGAAACTATCTCACCATATCTAGTGGTTGGGGTATTTTTGTCCCTCCATGATCTATGACTGTATTGAGTTTTCCATGAGGTGTCATGCATACCAAATTCATGCTAACTTTGTGCAACGGCCACCGGAGCCTATCCACACTGCCAAGTACTCTTGGCCCTTTGCGGTATGGGGACTCGACGTTGTGGGACCATATCCATCAGCAAAAGATCTCTAGTGAAGATTCATCCTGACCCCTACAAATTTCTTTTCCAAGTGGGAAGAGTTGATTCTTCTCAAGGAAGTGAAGGCTCGTTCTATTATTGAACTTGTGAGATCTAATATCATCTACCGATTTGGATTCCCTCACGCCATCCTCACCAATAATGGAACCAACTTCCATGCATCCAATTTGAAGAAATTGTATGCCAATTACAACATCTGTTATAGCCATATCTCCCACTATCATGCAAAAGAAAATGGTAAGATTGAGTCATTCAAAAAAACCCTCTCTAACATTCTGGAGAAGATGGTTGGTTAGAATGAGAAATTTTAGTCGAACAAACTCTCCAATTCCCTCTGGGCTTATCGGATGATGACTCGTAATTCCACCCAAGTTACCCCGTATTCCCAGGTGTACAGGACAGAGTCCATCCTGTCCATTGAGATTCAACTACCCTCATTAATCATAGATTTCTATTATTATTAATCACTAGATAAGGTAGCTAAAATTAATCTATCTGAATTGGAAACGCTCAACGAGAATAGGCTATGTGCCCTGCATAATCTAGAAAGACATTAGAACAAGATAGTTAGAGCTTTCAACAAGAAATTTCTCCTCTTCTCTTTCTTGAAAGATGACCTAGTGTTGGACCTAAGAACATCAATGATACTCGGTAGGAAACCACCCAAGATGAAGCCCAAATGAAAGGGACCTTACATCATTTACATGGTTTACCCCAATGGCATGTACTCCATGGTTACCATGGATGGTGAGCGTATAAATCCTCCAACTAATGTCTAATTCCTCAAGAAGTAATTTTCCTGAGTAAGCTAGGGTCCTAAATGACCTTAAACTATTAAGTAATGCATGACATTAAACTTATTTTCCATCCCACATGATGATAAACTGCAAAATGGTACGAGATTTGTAGTGATAAACTAATATCTATATGGTCCCACATAACCTTAAATTGTTCCATTTTTTCCACATGATGTTAAAATGTGTGATTAGTCCAAGGTGAAAGATGTAAAACTACTCATCACTTGTCCGACATGATGTTAAACTACGAGCAGCTGATATACTGTTATGGTATGATCTCTATGACCTTAAACTAATATCTCCCTATAGCCTATGTCCCACAAGACATTAAACTGCACCTTCAAGTACTACGTATGGCTTGATTACCATCCTCATGGGATACATAAGAATGCTTGGACGCCTCATCTTAGATTCCAGCCCCAAAATTATTCCCTTTGACTATCCCCCAGGGGTGTATTTCACTTTCAGGATCCTGAATGGTGTATTTTAGGCTTCTTTGGCCCTCACTCATGTCAGGATTACGATGATCTTACCATTTTCCCCTCCTCATTCTTCTATCTTCTCACGTCCTCACCGCATGTTGTTAAACTGCATGGACCCTTTAGAACTATGTATGGCTTTATTCCCATCCTCCTGGGATATGTAGGAACGCCTGAACATTTTGTCCATAAGACCAGCCACAAACTTTAGGATCTCCATTTGGCTTGAAATACATGGTGTGGTTCAGTCTTTTCCCCTCATTCATGTTGAGTTCATCATGACCATGCCATGTATCCAACTTCCTGGAGATATCTTCCTCTTCACTATCCCCAATGACATTAAACTACACAGGCATATTCATGATTCACACATCTCTTTCATTTGGGTATTTAACATCTTTCACATCCAAAAGGACCCCCCAAAAAGCATGGATTCTAGGCCTTAGGGCCCTCCTACCATTTCGGGCCAACGTCCTCAAGTATCTTAAACAAATAATTGATTCAAGTCACGCATTGTGAATATGGTCAGTGGTCGACCTTCATTTGTTGTTCCCATTTCAGGTCACACGATGTCAATGTTATGTTTCGAACATTGTCAATAGACATCCTCCATCATTATCATTGCCCTCGTATTTCCCAAATATTGGGTGAAGTGATTCATTTTGTTCTGTTATCCCTTCAAACATCAGTCTTCCTTGAGCAGGATTGTTATTCTGGTCGGGGCCGACCCTGTTTGATCTCTTCCCCTCATTTTCATACCCTTATATGTTGGGGAGAGCCTAATACTATTCCTTGTTTCCCACACCGAGGATTTCTCATGTGGTCTTAGGAGCTTTGGTAAGGCAATACCCACATAAAGGGCCATGTATCTATGGACTGAGACCAATGAACTTAAACTAAGACCACCATCATCCTCACTGCACACTATAAGAGAATCTCTATTTATTAGCGTTTTTTTGCGTTTAGAGGCGGTTTAAACCACCGCTAAAGGGTTTAGCGGTGGTTTATAGAAACCGCTGCCGAATATGGCGTCACTAATCTATTAGTGGCGATTATTTCCATTTCGCGGTGGTTTATGGAAAGCGTTGTAGCTACCTCATTTCACAGTGGTTTCACTAAGTTTAGCGGCGGTTTTTACGAGTCGTGGACATCATTTTATTCGCGGCGGTTATAACCACCATGAATAAAATCAAATCCAGCGGCCGTAAAACCACCACTGAAGTCACTAGAACCACTTTAGAATGAGCACCTACAATGCGCCTATGTAGTGGTGGTTAAAACCACCGCAAAATGTAATTTTTTTTTACATTTTGCGGCAGTTATCACTGTTTATCGGCGGTTTAAACCGCCGCCAATGTACATTTAGCGGCGGTTTAAACCACCGCGAAAACCTGACCAGAAAAAAAAAATTGTTTTCGATGCACCACTGCCCTGAAAGGCATATCAAACCAGAAATACCATATTGTACATACCAACATAAAACAAGAAACATCAACCTAGGAAATCGGTATAGAATAAATTGAAAAAAAAAGTAAACATTGACATGCTATATAAGAATGAACCATATTGTACATACCAATATAAAACAAGAAACATCAACCAAGGAAATCAGTATAGAATAAATTGAAAAAAAATATGATAGAATCAACTATAAAACATAGGTCCATTATTTTACTACTCTCCAAACATACATCTATTCGATCCTTCTTGATCCCCCATAATATATATCACTTGAAAATGAAACATTAGATCTACATGTGTTTAGGTGTTCCCATACAGGGAGTGAGCGTAAAACACAGTTAGATTTACCATTTTTGGGCCTCCTACTTGGTTTAATACCCCAAATATACCATCACCACACACATATACTATACCAGGTGTCTTAGAGAAGCTCATGTGTTAGTATCACTCAATACTTTATTCTGCACTTTTATGTAACACAACTAATCTTCTATTAACTTATTTCTTAAAAAAATCATGATACAAAATAACATTATGTCCTATTTGATCATAATTTAAAATAATTATTGAGATACATTATTGTAATCACCTTCTAAACCTGGTATGACGACTCTAAAATTCATTAAACATGTCATTTCAACACAATTTTAATCTACGATGAATCATGTCACATTACCTTAAAATGCATGCCTTCAATTATATTGTATTTTATTCCTCTTAGCTAGGATACAATATATTCCCCTCTGAGGTTCAATCCCAACATCAAGAAACATGCTATTATTCTTATGCAATAAGAATAATATGAATCACTTTTACAAAATACATTAGTTAAAGACTCTAGTATTAGATTCATTATATAGTACTTAATTTTAGATACCCCTCCTAATATCACAATATCATATCCACCTTAAAGTTGTATGCCCCATACTCTTAAGCATTCATCCATTATCATAATACCAACATTTATGATATTGAAAACAATATATGGTCCCTCTAATAGGTGTAATCCACAACCATACCTTCTCTAAATTATTCATTGAAGACCAAGATGAAACAGAAATCGAAACTCATGATAAATTCAAACACGATCTATTTATAGGTACCTTTCACAAAGTGTTCCCCTTCACAAAACGTTAAGATTCTTGAAATATTTCAATTTAAATTGAACATAAATGGTATGATGTATCCCACTAATCATTAATAAACTATGTGTGTTATGATTCTATTTATAGATATTCATATGATGCTCATCGCATGGGCCTGATCCCAACAATGTAAACACCTACGACCTCTTTGTATGGTGAAAAATGAATAATTTCCTAACTATGTGGCCTTAAACAAATGAGTCATAAACATGTATTATATGTATGATTAACCTAAAAATAATATATTTTCATATCTACACAGATTTAGAGAGATCATAGGAATAGGGGTAACTCGTTAAACACTATTATTTTGATATTATTCATTAAAAAATCATAAATCTATAAGGGAATCCAATAATTCAAATGATTCCACCCAGAGAATATTTAATGATCCCAAAATCTCACACCTTTTACCAATACCTATTTTGAAGAATCTATAGTATATGAATCACTAGTGAACACCTTTCATTGTAATTTAGTTCTAAAAGGACATCCATACCAAATATTCATATACATGGAAGCCCATTGGAGGTTCTCATAAAAAAAAAGATAACCTAATGTGAATCCATTAACATGGAATTGGATTGATAAACTATGAACTCTTACATTTTATGATGTATTGACGGGTTTCATCATTGTGTTTCCTTTTCAATACATTCATCACATCCTTCAATTAAAATTGAATCACCAAATGCACCAATTATGTTGAAGACCAAAAAAAACTGATAGTACCCATAAGGAACACAATGGCGAGGCATGAAAACAATTGTTATGTCATATATAGGACTCAATTTCTATGAATATATGCTCCCCATACCGTGACATACATTGTCTCCTACCCTTGTAAAATGAGTGCATGATGTTTCACACCTTATTTTAGGAATACCATCTAAATGGATTTATCCTGACATTATATGACACTCATGGTAATCTATAGGGAATAATGCCCCACAGGTTGTCCAACTAAAAATATTCTATGGCAAAATCATTGGTCCATAATTTCACATCCAACCTTTTTGTATCCTTTAAATATATCATGAGAACACGTTCTTCCCTTATCATATTTATTGGGATAAATATGTCCACCATAAAGTAGAAATCACCTTATAACTTCATTATGAGTATCATGTTCACTATAGTCATTTTTATTAACATGTGACCTTGAGTACTCAAGAAGATATATAGGGTGTTTTTCCCTATTGTCTATACTCAAGCATCTAAAAGTTGATCCAACTTGGGATATCCAACCACTAACACTCAAGAGTATATTTATACCACTAATAGTTTAAACACCCTTGAGGCCCATTAGAATATCTAGATAATATACTAGGGATGGTTACAATGATCTAATATCTAAAAGCATCATAATCTGTCCTAAGTGGCGTTTGTGACTATAAAATTACAATGGAAAACATAACCCACATGGATGGGGGAATTTTTTATCATTTTTTCCTCATGGTCATCTCCAGTATCATTCATCCTATGGGATCACACCGAAATTAATGATATCCCTCTTACAATGTAAATATGTGTTTCCTATTGGTGGTAACACATTATTATATTTCTTCAATGTTAACCCAATTGATGTTGGGAAACATGATTCTATTGAGTATGAAATAGGTGTGGATGAATCCACTGCCCCCTCACCACTAAAAAATAGTAAAACCATCTCAACATAAGAGAATATTACTTAATTCAAATTCAAAATAGTATAACATGTGAAATGATCCAATTTGTTCAACACATCAACAATGGGTTTAACTCCTAGTCATCTAAAATCTTGACTACCAATTCAAACACTGGCCTAAATGGAATGATGTATACCACACTCGAGAAATCAAGACATAAAAAGAAACATCATAAATCAATAAAATGCATAAAAGGAAACATGAGAAATCAAGGAAATTTTAGGACATGAAAATGTTTGGTGGAAACTATGTGCCACAAATGTTACATATACAAACCAATTGTTCCCATATTTGTTCAACACATGAACAATACAACTACTCATGGTCCGATGATGCATCGTCACCCTTGACACCTTCATCACCACTTCCTCCTGTCACATGTAAGAATATTATATTGAAAATTAAACACAGTTGCATATTTATATTAAAACTTAAAACCAATGAAAGTTATGAAACTAAATAATGTTTATTTTTTGTGATTTACCTGCATACCACTGGTTGATGCACTACCACTGGGGGAATATCTGCTCATATTCTAATGTATTTCAATCAACTATTTCTGCAAAGCAGATATCTGATCCCCCTGCTGGTGAACTGTGTTTCGTATAGAAACAATCTCTTTATGAGCATCTCTGGGTATGGGATGACTAAAGATAGGAGTAGATTCAGCTGCCATCCCCGGTGGCATGCTAAAAACCTCAGATGTTATGGGTCCCAAACCCATACCACGCACTCTACCAGGATGCTCCTTCCCAAGGACTTTAGAAACCAGGTCATCCTGAGAGACTGAGTAGGACTGCGCAGGATTGACATCCCATAGTTCATTAATTTTTACCTATAAATCAAATATCAATATATATTAACATAGTAAAAAACTGATAATAAGTTATTATAATAAAAAATTGACTTCATACCCTAACTTCTTTAGCAGGATCATTAACAAAACTTCCATCTGATTTCATGTGAACATCCAACCACAGTTCAGTTCGGGATGCTTCGTGCCTTAAACTTTGTGACTGCATTAAGAAAAGATAAATCAACAAGTCAATATACTAAACAGATAATACTGTCTTATAAATATTTAAACTAATTAAAAGATCACTAATTTCATTCGGCTTCTAGAAAAGTTTTTTGAGCCCGCGGTGTGAGGGATGACTTGCTTAGCCCGGTTTGAAGCATTCTTTCTTGAGAGATCCTGAAATAAATACAATGAAATTTAATATTAATGTATTCAATGTCATGTACTCTTCATATACATGTATAAATGTAAAATGAGTATAATATAATAATATATATTTCAATACCATCTGCTTATCATCACGATGTCTACCAACAAAAACATTCCACTGTTCTTTTGGTACCCCACTGGGTAGCTTCTCATACATTTGTTGCACAATCAATGAGGTATCGTTGACATCACACCACAATCTCCATTTGAAATCTTTCAATTTCTTACCTAGATTTTTCAATGTCCACTTCCATGCTATCACATCAGCAACTATAAAATGTAAGAACATCTGTATACAGAAATTCATTTTGAACATATTAGTAACATGACATTCAATTAAACCATAATGTAATAAATTTTCCTTTATTTGAGAATCAAAAACTTCATTTTTCCAGCTTGGAGGCATATTTCTCCAATCATCATATGAAATATGAATGGAAATGGGCTCTACTGCCAGCTGGCCAAGAATCTGGCCAAGTAACCCCATGGCGTCATCTGTCAAGACCCCATAAGAATCAAATGACACGACTATCTTTTCGCCAGTCATATTCCAAACATCTGAACTTTTTATGTTTTTCTCCACGGTTGTATTTTTTTCATATTCAATGAGCAAAAAATTAGTATAAACAAAATGCAATAAATTTATTTAATTAAAATTTCTACCTATGACAGTGACACTCCAGTACGCCCGTGATGAACTGGAATGGGCGTGTCCTGCCCCACTACTAAGGCTCCTGAAGGGGGAGTCAACGACTCACCCTCTAATGGGATATACAAAGATGGTGTGAGAGATGGTGCATGGGGAGATTGTGCAGGAGTGTAGGCAGCTGGTGCCTCAGATGTCGTGGGGAGGGAGCCAGATAGATCGTCATCTGTCGCGAAACTAGATGAAATAGTATACTGCTTCTTCCTTGGAATTCCTATCATTTAATCAAATAAAATTAAATTCAGAATATATATTTCAAAAAAATTATGCAGAAAAAAAATAAAACAGATAATAGATGCCCAGTACTAACAGACCAAATATATATAACAATGATAATGAATGACTGCAGAAATGAAACAAGTTGTTTTGGAATAAATAAATAATTGTACATACAATCATTTTCCCCTTAAATCATGTTGTTTTCCTGATCCATTTCTTCATCCACTTCATTCATCTTTGATGGAATAATATTTTAAATATCATGATGGACAAATAATTCTGCTTCTTGTTGTTGATTAAATTCAATTTCAGAGGTCAAATTATCCACTTCATCACCCATATCATACAAATATTTTTGTATTACGTGAGAAACTACACTCCACCCTTCATTGACAACATCATTCACGTAATATACTATTTTTTCTTGTGATTCTAAGATATATGGATCATGCAGTTCACGATCACCAATATCCATCAAGCAAGAGAAGTTCACAGAAGTAAATTTCAAGGAATATCTTTTAACACCTCTGATAATATTGACCCATTTTCATTTGAATAAAACAACAGAAAAATGTCGGTGGTAGTTTAATTCAATAATATCATGCAGCTTTCTGTAGTATTCCACTTCAGCAAATGTAAATATACCACTATTCTGTGTTTTCAAACCCACTTCTCGATTGACTGTACAAAATCTAAAGTCATTCACATTATAAGCGTCGAACATTCTAACTTGTTTTAGAGGACCTCTAGCAAGAAACTTCAAGTATTCTAACACCTCTACTCAAGTATCAGTATTCATGATCTGAGAAAACAAATATACTTTATTAGGTTTACAAAATGTATGTGTCAAACTAATATTCGTACTTATTTCAATATTTATGAACTTACACATCATGCAAACCATTCTACAAGCTCTTTATTAACAACTTTCATTATATCTTTCTCATTTCATGTTCAGCCTATCATTCGTCTCTTTTTTTGTATCCTCAAATCTTCAATAAATGGATCTGCAATTTCACTATTCAGCATCACATATCTATGTGCCTATAATAATTCCAATTCAGTCAGTGTCACATTTGAGTTCCTCCCAACTGATCGGCCAATAGCAGGAAATATTTTGGATTTTTGATGTATTTGAGATTGAGTCGATGTGTCATCAACATGTCAAACTTGATTAAATCTTGTATCAATATCATCCAAGTAAAGAGAAAATAAGGTAAGACACTCCTCATCCAAATAGCCTTTAGCAATAGAGCCTTATGGTTGAGCTTTATTTCTCACATATTCAAATGTCGAAGATATCTGTGAAATAAAATAAACATAATTATTCATTTAATTAAGTACCAAAAATTGTTTACTTAACTGAAAAACATATAAATAAAGTACCTTTCAATTGGATACATCTATAGATAGTGAACGGGGCCTCCTAATTTAGCTTCCTCCACCAAATGCACAGTTAAATGCATCATTACAGTAAAAAATGGCGGAGGAAAGATCATCTCTATTGCACAAAGGGTCAATACAAACCTCTCCTGGAGGTTTTCAAGGTGAAATGGATGTAGAGATTTCTCACATAGTTGTCTGAAAAATGTGCAGAATTGGAGTACAACAACAATAATTTTTTCAGTTAAGAATGTACGCAATGAAAATGGTAGTAACTGTTGTAACAAAATATGTGAATCATTACTTTTCAATCCACGTAACTTACAATTATTCAAGTCAACACACCTCGAGATGTTACTAGATACCTTAACATTCTTTAAAATTCGAAGGAATGTATATTTATCCCTGTTTTTCATTGCAAAAATTTTCAGGGGATACTTTTAATTCTCATCTGGCCAGAGATCACGTTTTATGTTCATTGATTGTAAGTCTTTACGAGCATTGAGATGATCCTTCGACTTTCCATGCTCATTAAGCAATGTGAAAATAAAATTATCACAGAAATTCTTCTCAATATGCATCACATCAAGATTATGCCACAACAAATTAAATTCCCAATATTAAAGTTTGTAGAATATAATTTTTTTTCTTCCATTGATGCGTTCCGATTTTGCTTGACGATTAACTTCGGACCCGTTTTCTGTGATCATTCAAAAGATGAACCTTCCCAAATTCTGTTTGAACATTTAAAAGTTGTGTCAATATTTCAGAACCAGTTAAAAACTTTGGAGGTGGTCTACAATTAATGGAACCATCAAATTTTGATTTGTTCAGCCGAAATATATGAGATGCATCGAGAAATCTTCGATGACACAAGAAGAACCATTTTCTACTGTGAGGTAGCCATTTGGGCTCAAAATCAAAGTTACAAATAGGACAAGCCAAAACAGTGTAAGTGTTCCAACCAGATAAATTACCAAGCCCAGGGAAGTCACTAATGGTCCACATTAAAACAGCATTCATTTTGAACATTATTTTAGAAGAAGCATCAAATGTCTCAACACTGTTGCTCCATAACTCCTACAATTCGTCAATCAAAGGCTGCAAGTATACATCAATATAATTTCCAGGATTTTTTTTTCCAGGAATAATCATCAAAAGGATAACAGATGCTTGTTTCATACACATCCACGAAAGAAGATTATAAGGGATCAAAACAACTATCCAAATGCTATAACTAGTACTCAAATTCCCAAATGGGTTGAATCCATCGGCAGCCAATCCCAATCGAACATTCCTAGGATAAGCTGAGAAATCTAGATTTAATGAATCAAATGTCTTCCACGATTGGGAATCTCATGGATGTCTCATTAACCAATCATTTTTATTATCTACGGAATTCAACTTCATGTATTCAGCGGTTTTCGATGACATGAATAATCTTTGCATTCGAGGCTTCAAAGGAAAGTAATGAAAAACCTTTGCAGGTGTGTTCCTTTTCTTCTTATCCATGAAATTATGTTCATTCAGACTTCCAACATCACCCTTTTCCTGCCATCTAGAAGAAGAACATTTCTTGCAATTCTGTCTACTTGAATCCTCTCCCCAATAAAGCATACAATCATTGGGACATGCATGTATTTTTGTATAATTCAGACCAAGCTTGTTAACAACTTTTTTCATATCATAAAAAGATTATGGGATTTTTTTTAGGAAATTCATCATGAATCAATTCCAATATCATGGACATTGCCTTATTTTTAATTCCACATAGACATTTGATATGGTACAACTTCAGCAGAAATGAAAGCTTTGAATATTTCAAACACCCACTATACAAATCTTGATTTCCATCGTCAAATAAATCATGAAACGCATTTTTCTCAGTGAAATTTTCTCTTACATTTGGCTCCACATAATCAAGATGAGGATCCAATGATATGTTACAATCTTGATATGCCTATGTTACAGTCTCAAAAACATTACTTGTCACGTTGCAATTTGTATCACCCTCTTCTGGTTATTCTGATATGTTTTGATGTTGATAGTGGTGTCTTGTAGTGCCGAATGCATCATTTATGAGGTTTTGCATTTCATTTTCCATTGTTGATGAACATGGGACCTCATTCGGTGGATTAACATCAGTGCTCAATCTTTCTGTAAATTTGGATTCTCCATGCCAAATCCAACACAAATATTTCCCAGGGAATTTCTTCAGTATTAAATGTTCATAAACTTCATCTCTCTTCAACCATGTTCTGAATTTACATTTAGGACATGGAAATTTTATTCTCCCTTCAACGGATCGATTAGAAATTGCAAAATCTAAAAACTTATTCAATCACTTAACATACTAAGGTGTGTTCCTTGGTAATGTGATCCAGCTTTTATCCATATATATCACAATGTGCCTACACAAAAATATACGATAGTGTAAGATTACAGAAACAAAATATATTAAATATTACACATTGATCATAAAGTATTCATAATATAATAAAGAAGATTCATTGATCACATTTACCACTTCAGACCAACCGAACAAGTCTGGTCCATAGGAGACAGCATCAACACCTCATTAAGGATCAGTAAGAATATCGAGTTACACACTTATCATAACACTGTTGATCACACATTTATGTTTCCTCAAACAACACCCCATTTACGTGTGATCAAAACCGATCATAATGCATTTTAAACCTGAGACATTATGTGATTGTTTAAGCTTGACCTTAGATGTCCTCCAAGAGGAATGATGTTTCTCAATGGTTTCATACACAACCAACCATATCAAAGTCATATTTCCAAGAAATAACTGAAGAGATTTAAGACATGAGATCTCAAAAGAAATTCTATAAAAAATTTCCATTTTTCAATTGACATATTAGGTTGTGTTCATTCTTCTGGGAAGGACACATGTTTAACAAAAATGACAAGATTCTCCCCACCTTTTTAGTGTCTTAGTTATCAAAATTAGAGATATATTAGCCACTAATAAGTTATCTATATCATAGTCACATCAAACATCTGTTTGATTCTCCCCTCAAGCACACTCATTACATCATAACAATCATAAAGAGGGCCAAAACCAAACCGACCAGCACGCAAAAACACCTTATTCTTTTTGAAGTCCTCCAATTCTTTGAGACATAGTTGATTATTTAATTCATAGGTCACTCAACTCTGTAGATGACCCGACACCTTAAAAACAGCCCATGGTTCAATGATTTAACCAAACTCCATAAATTCATTACAATATTTAGAACTCTACAGAAAAAACATAGATGTAAGCATGTTACCAATGGTTCCATAAGAAATTGGCACAACCTGATTACTATACATAATTTGTCCACCCTATGCATTAAAGAATTATAAGGTACACAAAATAGATTTAAACCAACATCATATTGACTCATACGACCATCAACATGAATGAAAGAATATAACTTTGTCCAACACTGAGGAAAATAAAGGGCCATGAAACCTGAAAAGAAGATGACAATGCTTGAGGTAAGCCCATCCTACTGAAACTGAGCATTTCTCGATACTCATGAAAATAAAAATGGCCAAAAACACAATAACCACCCAAAAAAAGGTTTCATTAGAAATAAAGAGTCATATGAGGGGCAATGACACCTGAACAGAACCGAGCATCAGAAAACTCCTTGTAATAGAAAGGTATTAATTTTCTAAGGTCACTACCTACCAAAGAATATCAACTTAAAACGAGAATGCATAAAAACTAACACCATTTTATGATTAAAAAATTCACTAGGATCAAAATCCAATCAACCAATCCATCTTTAAAAAGGAGTTCTATGGAGAATACATGTGGTTATATTCCAAGACAACTCAAAAAATTCCCATGCTACCCTTACATAAGAGTCTCTACCAAGGACACCACTAAAGGTTCCATTTCCATTAAATAATGGGAAATCACAAACTGAATTTAAATAAGTTTTTTTTCATATGAAATTATCCTATATTTTGACATAATAATGGGAAATCACATGTTCAAACCATTCCATCAATCCTGATAGCCCACGCATATCACCATGCATCCACCATATCAGGTGCCAACTACAACCAAAAACCCAAGTCTTATTAACCTTATACCTTAAATCTTCATCCATCCCAAGATAAAAAAGAATCATATAAAAATACTCAATTAAAAATAAAATATATATGTAAATAAACAATAAAAAGAGTCAATAGGGCATATAGTCCCTATAAACAATGTATATGAACATCACATGAAAATATGCTCGCTCGACCCCATACAGTTATCTTTATCAAACAACCAGTTTTATTTCTATTTTGGATTAACTGATTCATTTATCATAGGTTAAAACTATGAGAAACATATGGAATTAGCTACCATAACCTATTAATTATTTAAATATTATTTCAATCAAAACTTCATGTTTCATTGAATTTTAAGGATGAAAATTTCCATTAAAAAACCTCTTTATTATTATCATTAATAAGTATTTCCAGATTCATTTTCTTTATCCAATTTCATTAACAAATGGAATAAAAATTTCAATTAAACATGAATTAGGTATCAAATTAACAATTTTCTTCAAATTAACATGCTAAAACGTTGAGTAACAAACATTCTAATCAAATAATAAACATATATTGCACAAAATCTTGTAAAAAAAGATGAAAAATTTTATCAAAATGGAAAACTCACTTTGGGGTCGCGGTCGCAGTGAGAAGGGTTTTCGGGAGAAGGGGGTCGTGGGTTGTCGGGGTCGCCAGTCGTGGGCTCCGCCGTAGACGCTGGTCGCGGGGTCACCAGAGACAGAGGTTGCGCGTTCGCCGAAGACGTCGTGGGGTCACCGGGGGGGGGGGTTGTGGGAAGAAGGGAGCATGAGGGGTCAGTAGGGTTGGGGGAAATGGGGGTCGGGGTAGGGAAGGGTTGGGAATTTTTAAAAAAATATGGGTTTAGCGGCGGTTTATTAAAAACCGTTGATAAACCTTTTTTGGAAAATGTTTAGCGGAGGTTTTTTGAACCGCCACCACAAAACCGCTGCTAAACCCTATTTATGTTGTAGTGGCAAGACATTAAACTATGAACTAACTGGGACTTCCCATCTTTGATCCCTGACCTTTTCGCCCCCTTGGCCCAGGTTTTCATTTAGGATTGTACAATGTGGTGTGGACCCCTTATGTCTTTATTCACGTTGGGTTACTCACCATGTCATACACATTCCTCATCGAGACATCTTTCCCCTACCTGTTTCCTTGTCGCATGACATAAAACTAGACAACATCCCCCAAAACTACATGTGGCTTGATTCTCATCCTTATGGGATAAGTAGGACCGCCCAAACATTTAGCTTTCGGGTCCAACCCCATTTCTTAGAAACCTCCTTATCTTCCTGGACCCCTGGACTGAGTTCTTCTAGGAGAGGGGTATATGGTGTTTTATGGGCTTATGTACTCATTCAAGTCGGGTTTGTAACAACCATGCCACTTACCTCTTTCTCCGGATATTTCTTGGTCCCCTTCTTCAACACTCATCTTTTCGAGTTGACTGATCTTAAGTTAGGACCCTCAAATCTCTTTGGTAGTTCACCAATGTTCCCAAGAGAACTCTGGTTTAAGACCTAGAGTGTTGGATTCTACATAGACATGTTATCGCCCATCCTCATGCTTCATGTTCCCCTTAATTTGGTCTTTCATCATCTTTCACTTTCGAAAGGACCCCCAAATGGCATGGATGGTCGGCCCTAGAACCCTCCTACCATCTTGGGATAATGTACTCAATAATTTCTAATGATAAATTGATACAAGTCTCGCATTTTGAATACGGTCAGCAGTAGACAATCATTTGTTGTTCCCATTTCATCTCACATGATATGGACACTGCATTTCAAATAAGGTCAATAGTTATCCTCTATCGTCACACCAACCCCATTATGCCCTAAATGTTGGTTGCATGATTCACATCATTTTCCACTCCATCATGTCCAAGTGGAATTTCTATACTCTTTATACTGTCCCTTAGTGTGCATTTGTATGTTAGGAGGACAAAACCATGGTGAGATGTCATTCGGGGATCCGCACCAATTTTCCCTTTGCGTGTATTACATTTGTTACAAAGACCTTCTCTGCCCTTGTTTACCACATCGAGCGTAGCTCACTTGGGCTTATGGATTTGGTCAAGGTTTGTGCCTGTTTGGAAGAGTCTCTCTTCTCTATGGTCTAAGATCTAAGAACTTGAACTAAGATCTTTCTATGTATTTTCTACAAGGTGTAAGAACCACATACCTTATAACTACATATATCTTGATTTCCATCCTCATGGGATACGTAGGAATTCCCGCACAATAGTATTCGGGTCCAGCTCAGGTTATATTAATTACCTCTTTTTTTGGCCCATTGGACCTAACTTTCATAGGATTGTGTGGTGTGGAATGTATGGGATTATGTCCTCACTTGCATTGGGTTTGCAATAGCTACACCACATACTCCCCTTCTAGGAGCTAATCTCTCCTACCTCTTGTCCTGTATGATGTTAAAATGCACTACCAGAACTATGTACGGCTTGATTCCCATCTTCATGGGATACATAGGAACACCTAGACTTTTCATATTCGAGTCCAACCCCATATTCTATGACCTTTGTTCCCCTTGGCCCGAGGTTTCTACCTCAGAATTGTGCATGGTGTGGTGTGGACCTCGTCCTCATTCATGTTAGGTATGTTTAATCACGCCCTATGCATTCCCCCCTAAAACTGTGTTTCTCTTATATGTGTCTAATCTGTATGAATTTAATCTATGTTTCCTAGTCTCACATGACTTTAAACTATTATGTTTTTACTGAAAGATGTTAAAATGCAGGGGTTGGTCTTATCTTATGACCCTAAACTATGACATTATCGTCCTAGACACATGACGAAAAATGGAACTGCATTGTGATTTCCTCACTCGAGGGGACATCATGTATGGTAGTGATTATCCACCATACCTTTTTTCAATGCCTACACGTGGCTTGATTCCTATAGCGATGCCTGGATTCTCCGTTTTGGGTTTATCACTTCACAAAAAACACCCATCCTAAAGAACAAACAAGATCTATCAAATGCCACTTCTTTTGGTGCATGGGTCGGACCCATACGACATTATTGTCTATGGAATTGGTACCCTACCATGCCACTTCTAGAACTACATATGGATTGATCCCCATCATAATGGGGTACATAGGAACACCCGAGCACTTGGCCCCAGGCCCATCCCAACTTTCATTTTCAGTCCCTTGACCCAAAATCTCCCAAGGAAGCACATGGTTTGGTATGGGCCTATGTCCTCATTCACATTGGGTTTTAAAATTACCACACCATGTGTCTCCCTCCCTCCTTTATATCTATGGTATGAGCTATAATAACTTTAAACTAAGATCTGGTCATCCTTGTCATAGGACACCAAATTGCGCAACATCTTTCATAACTACATTTGGCTTGATTCTCATCTTTATAGGATACTTAGGAATTCCCAAACATTCCATCTATAGGACCAGCCCTAGGAATCCTAAATCCTGACCCCTTTTTTCAGTCCCTTGTCCCAAACTCCTTTGTGAGTATGTGGTGTGGTGAGCACCTCTTAGGTTCTCATTCACATCATGTTTTGTGACAACCGCACCATGTTTCTTCCTTGCCTATTTCCATCCTAGTCCAAGTTCTATGACCCTAAAATAAGATCTCCCTATGGGAACTAAACATCAGGTTTGACTACTTCTCCACCCTACAAGCATTTCATTAAACTAGGTCCCTTCTTAATGGTCCACTCTACAAACATAATCTAGGAGTGTGTGACCCTAGGACCCTTGTCCTTAGAAAATGGATTTGAGTCCCTCTATCTAATGCGCCTTATTGTTGTACTCAAATGTGTCATGAAAAAGAGCCCAAAGTGTGGAATTTTCACATGGACATTCTCTCATTTAATATCCAGGCTTCATGATCCCTTTATTTGGATCCCCATAAACTTTCATGTCTGAAGGTACCCCCTTTACGGCCTTGTCTCATGCCACATTGTCTCACCTAATGTTTTGGGCCAATGCCCCTAAAGACATCAGACAACATTTTTTATAGGTCCCGTGTTTCGAACATGGTCAGCAGTCAACCCTTGTTTGTCTGTCCCCATTCTAGGCTAATGTGAAATGGATGTTGTGTTTCAAACATGGTCAATAGTTATGATTTATCATCACACTACCATCATTGTGATCTAGATCTCAGGCTCTAAGATTCTCATTATTCAACACCCTTATGTCCTAGTGGAATACCAACACACTCGGTTCTACCCCCCCCCCCCCCCCGCACATGTATGTGTGTTAAGAAGGAGGATCAGTAATAGTGGAATGTCACTCACCTAGTGGACCATCACTCTTAATGTGTGCCTCCTTGCACCAGGGAAATACCATCACTACTCCTTATTTCCCACATCAAGCACGACTCACGTGGGCTTAGTTGTTTTGGTGGGGTGTGTACTGGTGCTGTTGTGCCACATAGTCTTTTCATCCTGAATGATGTTAAACTATAATCTCAGAACTTCATTTGACTTTATTCTTATCCATATAGTATATGTAGTTATGGTCGAGCCTTTTTCCTCAGGCCCAACCCCAGGGTCATTAACCCTTCTTGCCCCTCATCCCCGATCTTGGTCTATGAAGTATGACCTTAAACATATGTGAAATGTCTTCACCATACAATGTTTAAACTATGTGTTTTTCATCATTATTGATGTGATGTAAAACTATAGATCATTCTAGGTCATTACCAGAGAGGTCCTATTAGGAATAAGTTTGATCCCTGATCAGACTGATGCGTCCACCTAATCTGTTTTCACCACGGTGGCGAAATTTCAATAGTGTTGGGATTCATTCGAAAAACCCATCACTCTACCCTCCATGCTCTGTGTGTTATCTATTTGGAACCTCATCCTATTTCATGTCTAAAGGAAACCCCTAATGGTATGGATTCTCATCCTATTTCCCACCTATTGTTCTGGGCCAACGTTTCTAAAGACTGATGTATAACATTTTGAGTTAGGCCCTGTGTTTCGAACATGGTCAGCGGTCAGCCCTTATTTGTCATCACCATTTTAGGCTAATGCAATAGGGATATTATGTTTTAAAAATAGTCATTAGGTATCGTTCTTTTTCACCCCCCCCCCCACACACACACAGTGTTCTGAATTTTAGGTATCATGATTAATGCTTTCCATTCCCCTTTTTTTGGATTGATTCTAACTCCCCCAGCGTTACTCTGCTCATGCACTAGAGAAGATTGTAAAAACAACAACTCAGTTATTCTAAGAACTTCATTCTCCAGTCAGGCCTCCCTCTTTCTTCCTAGAATCCCAAATTGGTCATTCATACCCAAGATTCCCAAAGATTTTTTGGCACTCTCATATTCAGATGACGTAATGATGCGTCCATCACTTGTTTCTCACATCGAGAACAAACCATGCGAGCATAGGGATTGATTTATGATTACTCCACAATAATTATTGAGATAAGATAATAAAAATAAACAAGAAAAAAGATAATGAGTGTATGCATGCAGCTCAGAATAATAATACAAAGGGATAAATGTTTATAGGTTTGGCCAAAACATGACCCTTATGGATTAGCCCCTTTAATGGATTTTTCCAGTGCTACCACCGTCTGTCTTGTGGCCTCTAAGACTGCTTCCCACTCCTTGAGATCCCTCTCTTCATTAGTAGTTACAGAGCAGAGCTTGTTAGTTATGATCTTCATTCTCTCCAAATCATATTGAAATCTAGTTATTTGACAGTTTTCTTATGCTTCCAACTCTTGGGCTTCAGTCAGTTGGGACTTCAATCGCTCGATGATCTTATATTGGTATGCAATTAATATGGATTTCTCATTTTCCAATTCTTCAAGGTGCCGAACTTCTTTATCAGCCACATGTAACTTCATTATGATCATAGATCTATTCCGGCACTGTTCAACGGTGAGACATTGGCTTCCCTCCCACACCTTCTCAGCCATGTAATCCCAGATCTGTGTGTGGAGGTGATGAGAATCCACCCACTCGGTGTATATAAGGAACAACCAGGTGCTCAGTGATCCTATTCAGGGAATCCATTCAACTATTGGATGTTTTAGGAAGTTTCTAATACACTTACAAAACTTTATTCATGTCATATGGATTTCCTTGGTTGCTTCAGGATCGGAATCATCCATCTCCTCAAGGTCTGTAGGCCGATATTCTAGGAATGTATCCAGAAGATCAGTGTTGGTGTATCCCTCTAGAATTTTTCCCAAGGGGTTAGGATCTTCAATATGTGTAAGACCTTCCTCGCTCATCTTTGTTTCATCAATTTCTCCCCTTCCAACTTCAGACCCCACCCTGATAATGACATCACCGGTGTTCACAACCCCTTGATCACCAAGTGTCGGTACCGACCCATTTTGACAAGCAGGTTCTGATTGGGTTGGTCTGGTCACCATCGGATTCTCTGTAGATGGTCTAGATTTAGTGGCCTTCCTAGTCTCCAATATCGTGATTACTACACAAACAATGAATGCCTTGATTAGTTGAGCTCTCTAGTGATAGATACGAGCATCTGTGTAATGAAACTTATAATAGCTCAGCGTATCATCCTCTGGAATTTCAGTCATTACAGGAGCTGTCAGTGTAGGAGATCCGTCAGTGCTTGTCGGTTCAATAATGGGTGTCGTCTCCCCACCTGTTCTATCGGATCATCCTCACCCCCCTTGGATGGAGCTTCCTGACCAGTTCCAATATGCATCTGAACAGGATGAAAAATTAGATTGATGATTATGGATGATGAAAAGAGGAATGTTTGGGATATGAATTGAGGCATACCTCAAGTAGCTCAGCTATTTCTAAGTCATAACCAAAAATATCTCTGCTCTTCTGAGGACTCCCTTAGAGGGTTATACCCTGAGACCCTCCACCTCTAAGAACCTCTTCATATTCCCCTATTTCTTCTTTGTATTCTTCTTCTGAATAAATGTACTAGGTCTCCTCATCGTTGTCGTCATCTTCAAACAACATTCTTTCTGGATCATGCTCTTGGACGAGCATTACCTTCACCAGGATATTTGGTTCCTCACACATCCCTTACTGGATTGTATATACATCCATGGCCATCAAATAGGTGTGTCAATGATTGAAGTTTACTTTGTAATCAATTCGGATAATCCCAATTTCTGGTAGTTGTATCCCGTCTCACATCATTTTTTACCAAAGGGCTTTGGTTCTCATTGACTATTGTAAGGTCAACCAGGATAACCATAGTGTGGGGAAGATTATATCCTCATAAGTTTGAAGTAGATACCTTATCTTTTTCCCAGGAATCTCCCTGGACACTCTGTGAGTTTGTTCACGAGCCCCTATCCCTCTGGATGATGTATGTATGGTTGCACCATGTGACGTCCCCACTGCAGAAGCTCCGACCTATACTGACTCAACTGCCTGACTTGTTCCCATCCTTTCCTCCCCAATGGCTCCTTTTCTTCTCTCTCGCCTCCCAGGTTCCACACTTGCCACCTTGAGCTACTGAACTCACTTTCACAGAAGCCCTTCAGGATATGACACCGTCCAATGTTTGACATATTTTTTTGAGAGGCCAGCATCAACTCTAGTGGGGGGAAAGGTAATTACCTCATTAGATCCATAATTTGTGAAAATAAGCCACATTTGATGAAGAATGCAGGGTTCTCCCCCCCTAGACATTTGTATACACTTTCTTTGGAATCCGCTGGAGCTATCCCAACTATCTGGAAAACCTTGACAGCACATAGGGATCGCAATGAATCTTTATATCAACCCAAGCCACAAGCACCCCACCTATGATGATATACAAGTATTATCTTTTATCTATTGATCCTTTCCTATCATCTATCATTTATCTAGTCGGGGTGGGGAACAGACTAAAAGTAAAATTAGTGTGATTGCTGATTCAGATATTTATCCCCTCTTTGTTGAGCGTCAGCAGCATGACCCCGATAATGTTTAACAAGGAAGGTAATAAGCCATTACCTAGGGGATAAATGGAATTAATGAAGGTTTACCCACCACAGTGATCCATGATCCAACCATGAAGGATTTTTAAGTGGTTATAGATCCTCCTTAATAACCCCCTCTCAAAATACTCCCTAGAATTGTGTACAGTCAGGCCAGCACATTGACCCTTAGGTTAAACCTCTAATTGGCTACCATAATCACATCCATCACAAATTTTGTTGTGAGAACTCCCATCCTCATTTCCCTTACTGTTAGTAGCCACCCACTCAAGAATGTTTCATGAAATCTAGCATATCGGATGTTCGGGTCTCGGCTTTCATCCACTCTAAATCCCCTGGATTGATATTCCCCTACCTCCAAGATCCTCCAATATGACCCTCTCTTACTCCTCTACACCATGGTTAGACATTTCCTCCCTCACCCCAGTATCTTTATATCAGGGTATTTCAATAGAAACAGGATGAACCACTTAAAATAGGTGATGTATTTCAAAAAGTTCTTAACCCCCAGCCTCTCCTTGGCCATCTCTAACAAATGCCATGTTAGAATGGGAGTCTAAAACCTATCCCCCCAGATATTCTTGGTGGGAAGGAACTCATCATACTGATTCCCATCCAACGGGATAACCCCAATGTAGTGAACATCCCAAAGACTAACCCCAACCTTCCCATGGTGAAGATGGAAAGTATTGGAATCCAGTGACCATCGGCTAAACAGCTTCGCCCTAAGTTCTTGCTGGTGGTAGAAAAGGAACTGCAACATCCACACCACCTCGAATATCCCAATGTGCCACAATTCTTCTATAAATTTATCACATGATTTGCGTACCCAATACACCCAGGACCATCACTTGTGAAATTGTCTCCAGACCTCAGGTCCCAGTCCTATAGCCAGCCCTTGGTCTCATCAGTGATGCTCTTTCGAAAGGTACTTGCGTAATGTTCTAGAGAATCCTCAGTGACTGGCTCACTTCCTGAGATGGTTCTGGTCCTTGGATTTGGGACATAAATGGCCATATGCCTTGTTTCTCTAGAAGGATGGCCATTGTTTATTATGTAGTATCGTGGAAGATCATCCTCGCGTGTCACCCATAACTACGGTGTATAAATATCAAATACCAGCATCGGTACCTCCTCTAAAACACCAAAATCCCATATCAGTAGGTTTTTAGATAGTATGTAATCCTTCTAGACTTGGGTCAGTATGTTGAAAATAGCCTGGTTTTTGTACACAACTTTCTTGGCATCATAACCCTTAGGGTATGCAATCATTTCAGTACTCTGATTAGCATACGTGGCTTCTATCCCAGCGTCTCCCTGATTAGTAGCCATATTTTTTGGTAAATTCTGGAAAAAACAAAGATCCCGTGAAAAAAGACCAGTGTGTTTCACAACAAATCAAATGGTAGTGCGAAAAACCAAGTAAGTAGTGCAGAAAATGGATGTTGCACACAAAATTGCAACCAAAATCGGGGAATCCCGTGCAACAAAGGTCAAATTCAACACAAAGGAAGGTGATATTTACATGCATGTGATCATTATATCTTAACATGAGATAAATCTTGTATGGAATATGGGACCCCTGAGGGTTTATATAGGTGAAAATTGGGTTTTCCGCGCAAGTACAAAATGATTACGCGCCAAAGGTGCCATTTTCTGCGCACCACTTCAAAGGAGTCGGGTGTCTCAGCATTTCCCTCAAAATATGACCTCATCACCCCCTCATAGATATGATTCTGAGGAGGGTATTGGTAGTTTTTGAAATCCACATAAGGCCTCAGGCTGACATTTTTGGAAAACCGAAGGCAAATTTCGACTAATCAAACTTGTCTGTGACTGGAAAAAAGGCTGCCCAGAAAATCAGAGAATTGTGCATAAATCCACCCCAATGTCATGAAAATTTACGAGCCCAAGATAATTTTTGTGCATCACGTGGAAAGTTCCACGTGGCTAATGGATGGGTTGGGTTATCTACATAGGCCGAATTCCACGCACACCCACGGCACCCGATCACCTATAAATAGAAAGTCACCCCCTCCCTTTCAGGATAAATAATTTGAATTGTCTCCCAAGCATGCAATACACCTCTTCCATGCACAAAAGATGACTTTCAGGTATAGGATTTTCCGTGGCAGGTATCCCAAGGTTCCACCTTCGCGCAAAACCCTTAGTACATGACCCTCACCTAGTTCCTTCACTGATTGGACAGTTGCGTGCAAGTCCATTTACTTATGTTAAAACCTTGTCCTCTTGTGTGAAAATATCCTCTATTATGAATAAACCTTTTCCAATTATGTGCATCCCTCCTCTATCTATGCAACCCATCTTATTTCTCACACCAGTTCCCATTTTCATGAATATTGCACACAAACCACTTATTTTGCACGAAATCCTCACTCATTCTATTCTTCATGTGTCTTCCTTACCCTAAGAAACAATTTTTGATCCCCTCTTATGCACAACACCTCTTTTGTACACATGCTTCTCTCATATAGACCTCTAGGTTCATGAGAAGTGATTTCAAGGTCCCTTGGGTGGTGCTTTACATTGTGTTGCTTAGCCTTATACTTCTTCTCATTAGAACACTAATAGATATTACTTCTTTTCATAGACATGTTAACGTGGGCCCCTAAATGGATCACTCCACAACACCCCCAATGCCACGGCATTGTCAGTGCCTTCCCTTCACCCAGGGTTAAATCGTACTAGTTATGTAAGTACTTGGGGTACGAAGTGAACATGCCTTATCCAAGCTGCAAGACATTAAACTACCAAGTACCATCATCCTAGGTACATGATGTTAAATTGTGGCCTCACCCCATGTAACACATGTGGGGATCCTAATCTCAGACATTATCCATGCCCGCTCGTCTCCACAAGAGTGAGATCTTAGATGGAATGAAATTCTCTTTCCTAAAGCGACGTCTATCCATGTGGAAGGGAAAACATCCTGGTGTAATCCCTTATCATTTCTTGTGGGAGGTAGCACCCCTGCTTCTCCTCTCTTATTACATGCGAAAGACCATAGGAGAGATGGGCATAGGGACCTTCGTTATCTTATCCCTCTTCCTCTGGGCTTTATCGCCATCGGGCCTCTATCCTAGAGTAAGTACCAATCTCCATATCCCTAGGACGCTAACCACGTGAAAGCCCATGTATCCTCTTTGGGCCTCTAACCATGTGTAATCCCCATTCCACTTCTCATGAACGCTCCTTTCACGATGTGATCATTAGGTCTTTACTGTCTATTGTTTCTCACACCAAGCATGAAACACATGGGATTAGATTAATCATTGACCATGGAATCCTACCTGGGCCACCTTAGAGTGTAAGCCCTAAACCATCCCTAACTGTGTGGAATTCTATCCTTGTCTTCTAGGTATGGTACATAGGAAGCCTCCCTGTGGTTCAAGCCCATCACATCCATTGGTTCCGAACCCCTTTCATGTTGGTTCATCTTCATCCTACAAGACATTAAAATGTACCCATTTGAACTACATGGACTTTGATCCTTGTCTCCTAGACAAGGTATGTAAGAAGCCTACCTGTGGTCCAACCCCAATTTACGGTATTCCGTTGTGTTCCCCAATCGATGGTAAGACCTTGTGTTCCCCAATCGATGGTAAGTAGTTGTGTTCCCCAATCGATGGTAAGTCATTGTTTTCCCCAATAGGCGGTAATCTATTGTGTTCCCGAATCTACGGTAAGTCATTGTGTTCCCAAATAGACGGTAAGATGTTGTGTTCCCCAATCGATGGTAAAAATTTTTGTTACCCAATCAACGGTAAGCCTTTGTGTTCCCCAATAAACGGTAAGTCGTTGTGTTACCCATTCAATGGTAATCCATTGTGTTCCCCAATCAAGGGTAAGTCATTGTGTTCCCCAATTGATGGCAAGACATATGATCCCCAATTGATAGCAATCTATTTTTTTCCCCAATCAGCGGAAAGCCAATGTGTTCCCCAATATGCGATAAGATTTTGGGAACCCAACAAGTGTCAATCCATTGTCATCCCCACATGATGATAATCCATTGTAAGATGAACTATGTGGGTTTGATCCATGTTTCCTAGACATGGTACATAGGAAGCCTCCCTGAGGTTCAACCCCAAACACTGGTAAACTTTGGTGTCCCCCTTGTTGGGACCCACCTCTTTGGTCCGCCCCTCGAGCGGCAGACCAGCCGCAAGATGCTAACCATGTGTAAGCCCTATTAAATCATTGAGTCATTGTCTTATGTGTACACCCTGCTTATATACCCCCATAATGAACTTCATGGACCTTGATTCCCTAACATGGGGATGCATAGGAAGCCTCCTTGAGGTTCAATTCCATCACCCATGTCTCATCATGGCCTCTCTCCCTCGAGCCTATGTGTTTCAGGAAGGTAATTCCCCAACCCATAGGTTATACTTCCTATGGGTCCTATCCAGGTGTCCATTTCCATGGGTCACCTACTCAGGTGCCCCATCCCCCTGTCGAACTATGTGGGCTTTGATTCCATGCCATGGGGATACGTAGGAAGTCTCTTCCAAGCTCAAGCCCAACATCATTGTCACCCTTGAGTTGGATTCATCTCAATTTCCATTCACTCTCAACAATCTATATCCATACTAATTCTTATTTGGGCTGCTATATCCCTATGAGATCATGTCACACACTTTCTCACTAATCCTAGAAGTAATGAGATAACCAACCAAGTGTTAGCTCCAACATCAGTGTTCCCTCCTGGGGTCGCACCCATTTGATCCACTCTTATCAGTTTTCTGATCAGTTTGATCCATCTTTGATGGATGTTAAACTCGCATCCTACCCTATGTTAAACATGGGAAGATGAGGAAAACCTTAGAGACATGCCTATGGAATAAAATTTCCCAAATTCAACGTGGGATGCCTCAGGCTTCCGCACCCTCAAGAAGCCCTATAATAAAGGGAAGAAACCCAGACGCATTGGTGTTCCAGGGTCAGACACACCAGTGATGTCCAATGTGACTACTCCACCGACCAAAGGTTGGTGCCCTGACTAGATCCCTTGGAATTTCCTGACAGAAGTAGTGTAATTAACCAGCATCCATGAAGACAAGGAACTGGGAAGAGTTTCACAAACAATGTATTATGTCTATGAGGGTGACCCGAATTAGGTAATGAGTTCTAAAAAGGAATCCATGGAAGGAGAGACCAACATCCCATCATCCCATTTTGATCAAGGAGAAAATGTATCTTAATAAGTGATGAATGTATCCCACCTTTGGAATATAGGAATGTGGGGAAATAGTTGTGCATCCTCCAAAGACGGATGTGCTCCCCGACGAAAGCGTCAGAAAAACCTATCCTTTTTCTTATCAATTGTGTAATACCAACACTAAATAATATAAAATATGTTAATTAGGGAAGGAAAATATAAACATGAGGAGAAGATCGTATGTTCATCCCTAGATCATATGTGATTAGTATACTAAATTTATAATAAATCTCTCCCTTTAGAAAACCAAAAAACACAATTTTTTTGGGTTTTATGGTTTGGTTGTATGATTAATAATTATGCACCAAAAAAATGACAATCTTGCTAGACTGAGATTCATAGTTATATAATTGTGCATCCAAACCAATCATTTCAGAAAAAAAAAACATTTCTTTCATATTTTCACCCCATTTGACACTAATATTGACATTTGGGTCCCAAAACTATCCATATTACTTGTACACACATATATAAACATGAAATAAATGTGAAAAAAAATCTACAATTAATTCCAATCTATTCTACTAATTCTCACTAAAAATACCTTATTAAATGGTTTTTATTAAGTGAAATCATTTTAATAGAATTGATCTATCCAAATGAGGATTTAAGACCATAATAAGTAGTCCCTAATAGATTCCCAAATAAAACCTAATCTTTCACATAACCTATTCAATTTCGGGACCCAAAAACCATGATGTTTTAGTCAAAAAAATACAAAGACCAACCCAAAATATGTAAAATAAAAAAATACACAAACGTATACCATTACATGAGGTTTAACTCCCCACCATGGGGATTATTGTCCTTAATAAGTGTCATTGAGAATCCCTAATGAAAAAATATTGGAACAAGAAGCCCATATTCACTTCTTTTCCCCATGTATCCACTTGTATTAGGCTATTATAGCACAAAAAATAAACTAGAGATACGATGTTTCACTTTAGAGCCTTCTCTCTCCAATCCAAAATTCATATAATTCACTCCTCATACAAGGTGTCTACCTATAACTCCAGATCATTACAGTTGATCGCATTCAAAGGGTTTAGCTCATACTTCCTCATCTAAGATATTTAGAAATATTCATGCATTTCCCTATATCATGGAGTAAGCATCAATTTATTCACCATTTTAATATAACTACCCACACCTTTGGGTGTTGGTGAACTAGATGGAGGATTGGATTACTATCAATTTTTTGGACAAGTGATTTTGATTTTTTGAAAATTAATTCAGAGGGGGTATTTTATACATATTTTGGATGTGTAATTAGATGTTTTAAAAGTAGTTTTATTTATAAATGGTCCATTTAGATATTTAAATCATTAGTGGGAGAACTAAAACATAGTAGGTTATAGTAACAACCTACTCGACACTTGGTTCCAGCCTATCATAATCCTAGTGGCAAGACACTGGGACAGTGGTGAACTCACTAGGGGTCCAATAAAGTCCACCAAACTTTTGATGACGTCTGAGTTTTCTTTAGGTTAAAATGGGGATTATCCACATTTTCTACTAAATAAAACACAATAGGTTCTTCTTCTTGGTGGGGAACATAAATGGGGAATAGTAGGATCTCCTTCCCTCTCATCTTTCTCATTTTCTATCCTTGATTCATGTGGTATATTGATATTTCATCACATAAAGCCTAGGTAACACTTTCCCATTTATCCTCTTTCTTCTCTTCCCATATTTTCATCTAATTTTATTAGTATTTATCATACATTTTGAGAGTGCTTCCATTTGATCATGGTGGAAACACTTCAATGTGATGTATATTTCATGTGCAATGTACATAGGAGTCTTAGGAAGCTTTGATTATCAAGTTTATATGACATTTAACTTAAGGTATGTTTCTTGAATAATTTTTTACAGTTTTGGTGAAATTAAATTAAATTGGTCATCGATTAAAGTTTATAAATTAGGGTATTTACATGGCCTATGTATAGAGGTGCATCATGATTGGGACATATCTCTTTGCTCATGGTTTCAACATTATCAAACCACCCATTTAGTTTTACCATAATTATTACAATTATAGAAATTTTTATTATATGGTTCTTTGTATGCTTTGTTGGTGTCTTAGGATGAGATAGGTTCTCATGGGTGTAACAGTGTTTTTTATAAACTTGTATTATTAAAAGTATTGTATAATTGAGTTAGGTGGCCTTTATGAATTGAGAATAATTATTTACTGGATTGTGTAAACTTTTATGGTGGTATTTTATGTTTGTGTGATTATTATTATTATTTATGGCATGTCATGTGATTTTATATTTCTCTATAAATAGGGTGATCTCAGTTATTCTAAATAGTATAAATGGACTATATAGATTAAAATGTTTTTTTGTTGGTGTTTTGGTTAGACGAGTATCGGTGGTCTATTTTATAGTGTTTTTTAGTGATGTGAATTGAAATTTGGCTTGGAATTAAAAGTAAATCGGTTGGTTTGTGTGGTTTATCATTTAAATTGATTCTCTAAAAGGAAGTAGTTTTACTTTTAAAATTATTAATGAATTATTTAAATGGAAATTCTAAAAGGGAATGGTTTGGTTTAAATGAAAGGATTTTAATGGGATTTAAAAAACATAGTATGAGTTTTCAAATAGGGTTCTCATTGATATTTTTTCCAATGTTATATAATTCTTAAATTTTACATGTGATTTATTTTTCAAATGTTTTATAAAAATGTTTTTATCATATATTTTAAAGGAAAGAAAATAAGGGATTTTTTATAAAATTGATGTGTATAATTGGTCTTGTGTTAGTAGTGCCTTATTTTCTAGAGCATTTATTCTTGTGTGAGACTCTTTATTATGGTTACCTTATATAAAATCTCTTATTTCATGATGAATCATGACAGGTGATGAGTTAGTTAGACTAGTTTTGGATGCCTAATTATACTTTAATGATGGGATATTTATGAAACCTTGGGAGGTACTCTCTATTATTATGATCAAGTATGGGAATATTGATTTACCTTGACTTCTTAGAGTGATATATGGATTTAATTATGACATTGATTGATTTATCATAGGTAAGTTTTGGTAAGGGATCAAGGTGAATATTGTTTAACTTTGTATGTCACTAATATTGATCGAGTAATGGTTGAATCTATTCATCATAATGATTAGGTAATTTTTTCAATTATTGATAAGTGATTGGCCTCCAAGGTTCTTATAGAAGTTCTCTTTTGATTGAAACTTAGTGGTTGAGGTTGTAGGTTGTCCTAGTGATGTTTCAATTGAATGATAAGGCCAAATGCATGGGAAGAAGTCCCAATTTTGTGATGATCCTTAGTATGGATTGGGATGTGGTATGAGAAGTTAAGTGGGTTACCACTTATTATTGCTAATATGAGGAGAGTGTGATCATCCAAAGTAATTTTTCCTAAGGATAGTATAGATATAGTAACTAGGAATGTTGTCTATGTGTAGTGACCCAAATTTTTATAATAAATGTTATTGAATATATTTAATAATATTTAGAAAGGTATTCATGAAGTTGATTTGTTTTTATTTTTTAAATGGTCTAAAAAATATTTAATATATTTAATATATTATTTTTAGATACATATATGTGAATTATTACTATCTTCTAAGTGGAGTCTTTAATAGAAATTATAACACCATGAATATGTTCGGAATGGAGGTCTTTTCCTATGAGGGGTATAATATTTGTTTTTTGGAATTTGTGGGTTAGACTAAGGATTATAAGGTTTTTATTTAAATTACAAGTTATTAATATATTGTTTTACTATAAATATATGGTTATATATCATCTATAATGATATCTTTAATAATTAAATGATCATAAACCTAGAAAGTATTTCTCTATTCTTGGTGGATTTAAAGGAATTCATCGTGGTGGAATCAATGGCAGTCATGAATTGAAGTCAAATTATTGAGGTGATAACAATTCACTATCAAGTTAGGACATATTTATTATTAGAGTTAACCTTATTTCTTCTTACTATAGTTTAATTTATCAAATTTGAAAAAAGATAAATAATTTAGAATACTAACAATTCAAATATTTTATTGTAATATTTTAATATGTTCTTCACATGGATTATCTTCATGACATATGGAAAATTTGTAATCATATGATAGATATTGTATTTTAAATACCTGTCATGTGTATTTCAATGATATAATCATTTTTAGCTTTGAAGGTTATTTTTGGAATTTTAATAAAAATTGCTTAATTAATTTTTATTTTTTTAATAATTTCTTGAATAAATTAATGAGGGCGTGCATTTTTTTTAATTTTGAGTCATTTATAAAAAACGATTTTTTTAAACTTGAAATGAGAAATTTAGTTTAAGTCTGGAATATAAAACTTGATAGTACGACATTGTCTATTTGATCATAAGACTTCTGGTCACATCGTATGACTTCAAGACTTTTCCAAAATTTCATAATCCTTGATTGTAATTCTATTGAGTCCATCATTATATTTTTTCCTCCATCATAATAATTTTTGAATTTACCAAAAATAATAAACTTATAATCTGATGAAATTTTTTGACATAACCTTATGACTTTTCTTCCATAATAAGACTTTAAATTTCTCATGATGGGGAAATTTATACAATGAATATTCTAAATCCTTACACTTGACACATTGTAAAATTTTAAGGATTAGATTTCACATGTGTATTTTGAAGAATTCATGAATTTTGACCTACATGGGATCATTTAAAGGGGATATAGAGAATATTTTATTATGGTAGAATTAAATAAATAATAAAAAAGAATAAATTTGTGAAATTCACATGAATATTTAATATTGTGAACCCATATGCATGTGATGAGAGATTTTTTGTTGCTGCTAACCCTAAGACAATTCTTGGATGAGTTTTTTCATGAATAAGAAGATTCCCAATATGATATTAATGTCTATAATAAAATTTAAATAATTTTCTCTCTAATTTTGTGAAAGAAAAAATCCAAAAAAGTGAAAATCATGTATAAGAGATGGGGATCGATCACTATAGGTATGTTGTGTTCATAGTTTAGATCATAATTTTTTATAGTTGTGGGGAAAGAGGAATATGGGAGAATATTTATAAATGATTGGATAAAATTATATGTGGTTGAAGCAGTGTGATCCAAGGAAAAACCCTTCCGAGTCTATTATTTTTCTTTTTTTCTTATTTTTATTTTTATGAAAACTATGTTTTAAAATTAATAATTTATTTTTCCTTATAAAATCCTTTTTCTTATAATCTATTCAATATGGTTTTTTAATATATAAAAGTAAAATGATTTTTTCTCATTATTGAAACTTCTTTAGCATGACCTTTCCATTGAGTAGTGTGAGTTTGATCGAGTTCAATAACATAGTGTTATTTAGGTAATATAATCACTTTTATAAAGGGAACCACACCTATAACAAATTAATTGTATAGTATCTAAGAAAGATTAGGTTTTAAACTAAATTTTTTTATTTGAGCATTGGGAAATAAAATTTTTTTATTCTGTTTAGACAATGAATAAGGGAGATTCCAAAGTAGCCACACTTTCCAAAAACTACTACTTATAAAACTTGGTATTCAAAAATTTATTTTCAATATATTTCAATTCCAAAAATCCAAATGTTTCTTGAATCTATTTTTCATTTATTTTTTATCTTTTTCAATCTATAAAACCCCCAAATTTACATTCTTTATTTTTAAAAATAGAAAAACCAATGTGATAGTTTGAAACTTATATCTTACAACCTATCTATGATACAACATGAGGGTATTATTTACTAGATTTTAGGGGGTATATTTAATGATAATTTATCCACAATAGATCTCTTATGTCATTATACTTAAATTCTTTACCTTAACTTGTTTTTTTATTAACTAATAAATAATTTTATCATGGAATTATCATAATTCTAAATATTTTCTATTATAATCCCAATTGGAATATTCATGGAAAACAAATAATTGTTATTAGTTAATTTATGATAATAATTTAATTTCATTGTGTTGAATGTTATTCATCTAATCCCTATCACATTCATTGGGATTATATATCACTTTAATTTCTCTATACTAAATACCATTCATTCACTATTTTTTCATTAAAAGTAATCACATCATTTATTTCTTTGATAAATGGGAATTTGAACTCAGTATTCGATGGTTGTATTCCCACTTTACCATTATTAATCAATTTAACTATATCTTTCCCATCTATCCATGTATTTTTTTCATAGGTGACCAAGATGTGAGTGGGGAAGGCTTTGATGAATAGGGGTGGCAGTGATAATGGTTCTTGAACTAGATGATGGAAGTGAAAGATATTGGAGGAAGAGACAATGACTCGACTGTTGAAGAAGGTAGTGATGATGAAAAACATTTGTTTTATGATAAAAGTTTCGAAAAAAAAGGTGACAGTGAAAAATAGAGCAATGATGGATAGTCGAAAAAACTATGGAGATTCAAACTGATGAAACTGGGGGTGTCTGTCTTGAGAAACACCTAAAGCGAGACTAGATGAAAAGGACGTGGCATTGAGAATATTATGAAACGTAGTTGAATTGGTTATCTAGATCTGAAAATACTAACCATATGGTGTATAGACCTCTATGTCACACATAATGTATTCCATTTCATGTGGAACTAGGCTTTACATGCTTCTATAAATATCACATGGGGTGTGACCTCAAATCACATGTCATCTATATTGAACCATTTGCCTCACCATGCACTTGATTACAAACCAGACTAATGTGTTGTTCTTGTTCTAAGTGGGTTCCCTTGACCTTACTTATGTATTTACTTTTATTATGATTACATATATATAGCTTTATATATACATGTGTGTATCTTACCACAATAGTGTTGATACTTATCCATCCACAATATTTATGGTAATGTACTTGGATTACATGTTGTATGAAAAGGTTATAGAAATTTCAAGACTATAATTAGAACCTAGAGATACCATGAAATAAATCTTAATATTATTTTCAATAGTTCATATACATCATATTGATAGGACACCAATGATGTACGACCATCCAGTGCTGGGGGAACATAAACATTGAGACTTCTTCTCATGAAGTTCACACTTGGAGATCTCGAGAATATGAGATCATGAGTAAAAACCCATCAATTATAATACCACATGTTTTAGGTGACATTGGATGTTCCTATCTACAAACATGTATACAGGACTCCTATCTTGATATCCTTGTCAATTTTTACCATTTAATGTCATACTTTGATGAAAAGAAAAAACCATAACATTAAAGTCATGTTGATATAGCTTGTGTTAGGGGAATCTTTAGTGGTATGGCATTGGTTGAATGATCATGATAGAATTTTTCAATTATGAGATGGGGAAGTGATATCTTAAGCCTAATTTATCTAGATGGTAGTGCCTTAATTAAATCCATGGACATGGTAGAAAAGGGTAATTTCATCCAATTAGGTCAACAAATAATAAATTAGGAAAAAATGATGATGCAATATATGCATCTTAATTTATAATATATCATGAGAAAAAGAGATTATATTACATACAGTGTGTTAATATAAAGTTTTTCATTTATATAACTATTCCTTAACTCCTTAGGGTCCTTGATAGGTTTCTAGAATCCATTTTTGAATGGTATTCACTACTATCAGGATAAGGGTCTAGAGGGTTACACACACAATATCTCATTTAAAAGTCTACCTTATTCTAATGAATACGAATATAATACAAGTTGGGATCCACCATGGGGTCCAAGACATGTCTGAGAATAAATGATCGCCAAAAAATAAAAAAAACATTATTATTCAAGTATAGAATAATTGATCAGAATTTATTTATTCAACTTATTCACAATGTATTAAGTGAATAGATGGAAAAATATTATACAAACTAATATTGTTTTAATATTCAAGGTTCGTTTAGTATTGTAGGAATTATGAGTCAATTTAATGACTCGGTTTTATCATGTAATATATTTATTATATATTACAAGTATGTAATAAAATATAAATGACATTTTGATGTAGTTAATTCATTATAACATATCTTTTATTGCTTATTTAGTGGGAATTTTATATACAATGGTTAGGGAACCCTTTCCTAGTGTTTAACCTCCACTATATAAGCAAAGAGAAGATTATTTCTAGGGGACTATTCATAATCATTAACTTGAGTTCTCCTCTATCCTATTTCCCACATCATAGAGAGAGAAATATCTTTTCAAGGATTTTGATCGTCATTTTGGATTGAAGTAACAAGATCATGGTGGTCTTCATGATGTCGAAGGATTCATCGAAGCTCTACACTAGCATCCAGAATTCGATGATCGACATTCACATGAACTCTTAAAGAATGAATGGATAGTCTAGAGTAGTGTGACCTTAAATAATACAAGAAACAATCATAATTGATGAGATACAGATGAACGTGATGCCTAATCAAATGAGGAAATCCTTTATTTATTTATTTTTTTCATAATAAATTCACACAAGATCCTCAGACCTTTATTAGGGATCGGATCACCAGATACAATGAAGTTTCATCACTCTAATGATGATATTTTTTAAATCCCAAATCCACTAGATTCTTTCACTCACCCCAGTACCAGTAATTAGTATCAGTGGGATCATAATAATTTTCTAAAACATGAAAAAATTAATTTTCCTTAAATTTAATTATAGAGTTTCATTTTAGTTCTAATGGTTTTGAATTTGCATCAATATGATCTCTGATTCACATGTTACGACTATCCTAATAAATTAACATAGATAAATATATGGGTTAAATTTAATGCACATGTGTGTGTGTGTGTTGTTTTTCTTGATATATCTAGTAAAAATAAATTATTCCTTTTACGTTTCTGGCTGGAATTATGTTTCTAGGTGGTGGGGATAGATTCAACACACTGGTGGAAATTAAAACAAAAAAGCATATTGTCTAGGGTTGAAGAAAAATTGAAAGGGGGTATTATTCATCCAATAAGACAAAAAAATAATATATGAAAAAGGAGAGGCCAACTATTGATAGGGTGATGACTTTGGAAAAATTTAAAAAAAAAATTAAAAAAAAACTTTTGAACTAAAGGGTTAGGACCCCCTACCATATTCACCTTCACTGGTAACCACCCCTGTTGTCCATCACCCCATTAGTTCCTCCTCCACATATTGTTAGACCACCACTACTACTGGACACCCTAGATACACGTAGATCCCCCCTAGTTGTTACTTTATCTAATGGGAATTATTGTGTCATTCACCGCATGGACACCACCCTCGCTCAGCCACCTTATTGATATTGACTGCCATGTCACCTCTAGAAACCCGAGAAACCCGCACTCATTGCACCACCCATGTGACTATTATAGTCTCCCTAACTATCCACCACCTGTCACACTGCTCCCAACCATTGGTTCTTGTACCAACGACACACAGGCCTTCCTATCTCATCCCCATGCGCAACCCCTTGGGCAGATTGGCCAACCGACAATCCAAATCGGGTATTCCCGGCCCAAAATGGTTCAAGGTGGGGTATTCTAAACCTAAAATATCCCTGTATGGGTCTCCATGAAATGGAACTACCCTCCATGGGTATGATCGACCTAAAAACACCCAATATGGGTTCTGTCCAACTCAGAATGGGTCTATGTGGGGTTGACTAGATGCACAACGAGCCTGGGTGTCGTTTCAAGGCTCATGGAAAATTTTAAATATCTAAAATATCGATTTATTATTTTTTGAAATTTAAAAAATAATTATATTAAAAAAATAATTCAACTTTTTGGTTTAAAATTAAGTTAATTTTGGGATTGTAAAGAAATAAATTATTTGATTTAAATTAATTTATTTAATTTTTTTAATTTCCATTAAACATAAATTTCTAAAAATTTGATTTTATCACATGTTTATTTTATCCACATACTATCCTTCAGCATTGACTAACCTAGTTTTTTTGGGTCTATTTTATTTAATTAATTATTACAACTATATAAAATGCTTGTAATATTTAATTATTTTTTTATATCGTGTGCATCATCATTATTCATTTAAATATATATAAGGTCCTTCACATCCATAAATATATTTCTATATTAATTTTAACTTTATGAGACCCCTTCACCTATGAATGAGTATATTTGTATTGTGAAAATTACCCTATAAGATGTGGACCATTCCAAGATGATGAATAATCCAAGAAGATATGTTAAAACACTAAAGCAGGGTGCGAGCTGTAATATTAGTCAATAATTGACTAGGGTATTATACCTCTACCTCATGGTTGACCCACTGAGTTTAAATGGATTAACCAGTAGAAAATTCTCAATATCATTCAAGTAATTTATTTATTTTATGCATTTTTTATTATTTTATATATCTTCATGTTTTATGGAAACACATAAAACAATTAAAAAATATCGAATAAAAGTCAGATGATTGTTTTTCTATTAATACATGTTCAGTTATGAGTGTGATAATATAGTATGAACATACTTAATAGAAATGTATTACATTCATTGAGAAATAATAAAAACCCTCAAAGTAATATTAACTCATGAATGATTTCCATCATTTACATTTGAAAAAAAACTAGGTGTATAGGATGCTCATCAGCCCTAGTCGAGGGTGTCTGCTACTACTAGAGAGTTAATATGTAAATGATGGGCTAACTTAACTAAAGCTGGAATAAAATAGGTATCCATATCTAGATTAAAAATACATTAGAGGCAAAGAGATAAGGGAATCAAGGTTATGATTCCAAGAAGCCGAGACATCACTCAATAGTTCAATGAATTGTGAGTCAATGTGGTTTTCCAGACCAGTGACTACCATGCAACTCTCCAAGTAGTGTAATATACATACCTTGGACTATGTGGAGAGGATTCAATGATCCCTTTCACTAGAATACTCAAGATATAGAGTATTCCAAATCTAATAGTGAAGGATACTAGTGTCTGATAAAATAGTGGGAGACATTTAATGATTTAATTAATTTATCAATAATATCTAAAATGTAATAAAGGTAAATTAATAACATCAAATGTTTATTTATTTTATATTAAAATGGATATCAATAATACCACTGGTTCATTATCACTGATATCATTTTTGGATAAAGAAAATATCTTGACCGTCCATAACTTCTAGGAGTGGTACATGATCTTGTGCATAGTACTACACCAAGAGATGAGGATTTATTTGTTGTGGTCCTTACTTCCTACTAATCCATCATAGGGATAAAGAAAAGAAATAAAGATAAATAGAAGAATCATGTTGATTATTCACTAGATGTACAGTGTATCATGATGTTATCAATGTCTAGTCAACTGAAGAAAATGCATGAGGAAAAGGATTCCTACAAGATGATAACTAATATCCAAGCATTATACCTAGAGAGATGAAAGAAAGAAAGGTATGAGATATCTAGTGCACTATATAGGTGTATACTATCATAAGGGAATCAATAAGGGCATAATATACTCAAGATGATCAGGTACATAAAGAGACTTAAAGCCCTTAGGTTCAAGCTAAACCAAGAACTACATACTCATCTCATTCTTTCATCTTTAACACCAATATTCTCAAATTTTATTGTTAAATATAATATAAACAACATGGAAATGTTGCTCCATGATTTATTATATTTAGTTCACTAAGATGATAAGGATATGAAGAATAAAAATTATTCAATCCTTATAGTGAATAGAAGGAGGAAGGGAAAGGCTAAGGGGTCTAAGGTTAACCCCAAGAGAAAGACACAGATGCACCATCCTTAAAAAAACCAAAGATACAAAGGTAATGAAATAAGAAAGAGGCTGAAAACTTTTCATGTGGTATGAAAGGGACCTTATAGAAAAGATGAAGAGCTGGGAAGAAGAATCATTGTGATACTTATACTTTAGTTCTTTCCATCATTGAAACCAACATGTATTTTTCTATAAGTTTGGTATTAGATACAACATGTGAATCACACATTAGTATTCGCATACATGAACCATGTAGATTCTAGAATATTTTATAGGGTTAGGTAGATCTCCAAGCTACAAATGGTGTGAGACTAGAAGCCTTAGAAGTGGGATATTATCATTTGACTTTTTCGAGTGTTATGGTTCTTGTATTAAATAACTATTATTATGTCCCTTGAGTTACTAGAAACATAATAACAGTGTCAAGTATGGCACCATGGGATTTTATTTCAACTTTAGAAATAAATTTTTGTCTCTTTTATATATATTACATATGTTATGGTATAGCGATTCTTAAAAATGGACTGTATATACTTAAACTAGAAAACCCTATAATGGAAATCAATGAAAAAACCAATGAAAATAACCCATATAACACCCACCTTTGGAACATTGGGATTGGTCATGTAAATGAGAAGCATTTGAAAAAATTACATCAATAGGGGTTTTTAGACTCAACTGATTCAAAACCTATGGATATGCGGCATGATTCTTTATAGGGGAAAATAACCAATGCACCCTTCTCTAAGAAAGGAGTAAGGGCCAAAAAATTATTTTAATTGATTCATAATACTTTATGTGAACTTTTTATAGTAGATTCAAGGGGTGAGTTTCCATACTTCATTACTTTTATCGATGACTATAGAAGTTATAGTTATATCTACATAATGAGGTATAAGTCAGATTAGTTTCATATTTTTAAGGAATACCAACATGAAGTAGAAAATCATATTGGTAAGAATATTAAGTAAATACCTATAAATCATAACTAGTTTAAAAGGGTTTTAGAAAATATCAAGGCATAGACTATGATGAAACCTTCTCACCATTGGTGATGCTAATGTCCATCGGAATATTACCTACAATAGTATCCTTATGTGGTTATGTTATTTAGAAAATGGATGTTAAAACTCATTTTCTAAATGGAAATTTAGGGAAATATGTCTATATAACTCAACCCAAAGGGTTCATAAATTCAATGAGTTCCAATAGATAATGCAAGATATAGTGATCCACTTATATGTTGAAGTATGAATCATGATCATGGAATGTTCATTTTGATGTGGTCATAAGAGAATTTAGTTTCATTAATAATGAAAGTTATCGTTGTGTCTATAAGAAGGTTATTGGGAATTCCATCATTTTCCTTTTATTATATGTTGATGACATATTAATTATGGGAAATGCAGTGTAAGCCTTATAGTTAGTTAAGACTTAGTTAAATGAGTTATTCTCCATGAAATAATTAGATGAAGTAACCTAAATTCTAGGGACTAAGAACTATCAAGATAGATCTCAGAGGTTGGTTGGGACAAGTGAAAGTATATATATTGATAAGGTACTCAAAATGTATACTATGGAAAAATATAAGAGATGTTTGTTTTCAATGTCACCTTGTATCAATATATCTAAGAAAATACGTCCATAAACACATGAGGAGATTGAAAGAATGAGTAGAATATCTTATGCCTCAGCAATGGGATCAATCATATATTCCATGCTATGGTGTAGGTTTGATGTTTCCTTTTCTTTATTCATAGTGGGAAAATATTGAGCTAATAAAGGAGAGCTATATTGGGAAGCTATAAAAACTATCCTAAATTACTTGAGATGTTAAAAGGATATGTTCCTAGTGAATAGAGGATGTGAGGAACAAGTAGTGAGAGGATGCATTGATGCTAGTTTCTATATATATCTTGATGATCTAAAATCACAGTCAAGATATGAATTTTACTTGAATTGTGGTACAATGAGATGGAGAATATTGAAGAAACATGTGGTTAAAAATTCTATAGTATAATCGGAGTATATTATGGATTCTGATAAAGATATGGAATCAGTCCGAATACATAATTTTGTGTTAAAAATTAGTGTTATGCCTAGAAATTCAGGCCATATTCTAGTTTATTATGATGATGATAATACAGTAGTGGTGCTAGCCAAGGATCCTTGGACACACTAGAGGACAAATCCTATACATTATAAGTTTAATCTATTCATGGATTTTACTTATTTTGGTGAAGTCATAATTAAAAATTGTCCATAGTGTATAATTTGGTAGACCCCTGACTAAATACATATCGCAGAAGAAGCATGATTCTCACGAGAGAGAAATTATATTGAGACTTATTAGCATTTGGATCTAGTGTAAGTGGGAGTGTTATAAGTGGGCTCCATCAACCCAAATTATGTATGTACTTTGATTACCATTACATGTATATAGTTTGATATACAGATGTGTTTATATTACCATACTAGCATTAATAGTTATTCATCCACTATATTTATAGTAATGTCTTAAGATTACATGTCATATCAAAAGGTCATTGTTGATTCTAGGCTATAATGAGAACCTTGAGATACCATTAAAGAAATATTAAAATTATCTCTTATGGTCCATATACATCAAACTAACAAGACACAGATCATGTGTGACCACTAGGTATTGGGGGTCATAAGTATTAAGACATTTTCTCATGAAGTTTGCACTTGGTGATTTAGAGTACATGATATCATTAGGATATACCCACCAATAATAACACCACATGTTTAAGGGTCATGGTTTTTCCTATCTAGGAACATCTGTATTGGTCTCATGGATTGAAATTATTATCAATGTGTACCATTTTATCACATACTTTTATGCATGGAAAAAACAATGATATTGAAGTCATAGAGAGTTCACTTGTGTTGGGTGCAACATTAGTGGTGTGGAATTGGTTAAATTATCAAGATAAAAAAAATTGGTTCCATGGTGGGGAAGTCATATCTCAAGACTATTTGATTGGGATGGTAGTACCTTCATTAAATCTATGTACATGGTAGAATAATGTAAGTTCATCCAGTTAGGTTAAGAATGAATTATGACATAAGATGTGAATCATTCTTTATGAGATATCATGGTACAAATAGATTATATTTCATGGAGTGTGTTTGTAAGAATTTGTTTTTCTAAGACTATTGTTTATCCTCTTTAGGGGCCTTGATGGGTTGTTAGGATCCACCCCTGGTCTGTGAGTGATATTCATAGCAATAGAGATAAAGGCCTAGAGGGTCACACACAATAGAGTATTCAAAATTCTATCCTATTTTGATGAATATGAATATAGAACAAGGAGGGCCCCACCACAGGGTCTAAGAAAAGTCCAAAAATAAATGATCACAAAAAATAAATAAATTCATTATTATTTGATTATAGAATAATTGGGTTGAATTTATTTATTTAAAGTGTTCAAAAGGTACTAAGTGAAAACATGGAAGAATATTATATAAATGAATATTATTTTATTATTAAAGGTTCATTTAATATTGTGGGAATTATGATTCGATTTAATGACTCAATTTTTGCACATAATATATTTACTATATATTAAATTTATGTTAAAAAGTATAAATGATATTATTATGTAGTTAGTTCACCATAATATATCATTTTCTTCTTATTTAGTGGTTGTTTTATATATGGGGGTCAAGGAACCCTTTCCAGGTGTTTAACCTTTTCTATATAAGCAAAGAGGATCTCATTTCTATGGGACTATTCACAAACACAAATTTGAGATTTTTTCACTCCTACTTCCCACATCCTAGTGAGAGAAATCCTCATTCAATGATTTTGATCTTCAATCACCATTATGGATTAAAGGAAAGGGATCTTGGTGATCATCATGATGCCAAAAGATTTGTTGGATCTATGTTTTAGAACCTTAAATTCAATGATCATTTTTTTGACATACTCTTGAAGATTGTGTTGAAAATATAGATGGGTTTAGCCTCAGATCTTTTGATCAACGATCACTGGTGATGAGCTATAGACAAATGCACATCCAAATCGAATGAGGTTACAATTATTTTAATTTTTTGAATTAATAAATTCATTATAGAAATTAAAAGAATTGATAAGGCTCTGATCACTAGATACAATGAAGATGTGTCCCTCCGCTGATGAAAGATTTTAAATTCTTATCCCATAGGATTCTATTGCATGCCTTGGCACCAAAAATCCCCACATGCCATGTAGTACAGTTGAAAAAACATGTATCTTGACAACCAAACTTGGGAAACAATGATAATATATGGATGATTCATCTAAATACCCCACACACCATGTGGATAGAGTACATGATGTTTCCTTTAATTACATAACATGGACTTCTGTGATAGCACACTTCTAACTTTTTGCTGGGTTCCACATGCCATGTACCCCCTAATACACACCATGTAGGTTTCCTATATGTGAATTGAACTATGGTGGATTAGTCCTAGATATTAATAAGGCCTAAAAAATATATAAATTAGACTAAATTTCTTATACTATATAATTCTTAGTGTTCTTGACATGACCCGACACACCGGGTCACCACCTGGGCTGATGGTGAGTTGAGTGTGCCACCCCAAGCCCAACACTAATAGGAAAAGGGATTGTGACCAGTACAAAAAGGCACAACACACAATAGGAGGAAACAACCTATAAAAACCTTAGAATATATACATCTCCATTCAACAAAATATCTATAAACACATGATAGATACATATCTAAATAAGAATAAAATATGAATTCATACATCTTATAAAGGTCTCAGGGGTATACAATATAAATTCTAGTATAAGAGGGGGGATATAAGTCCCCAAACACTTAATTAATACACTAATATCATGTGACCGGGAGGAAGGGGATCACTATGCCGAATCAACTCAAATCTAGAACACCACTAGATATGAAAATCATCAGGGTCCGCTAAGATTTGGCCCCACTCACTCCATGTCCACCTAAGTCACCAACAACTTGTGTGTCATATTCATAGACACAAAAAGTGTGGGACAAGGCCCATGGTAAAACCTGAAAATAAAGGTTAAAAGGGATATAGGTCATCTCACATCCTAGGTTCAAACCACACAACATCTCATCAAAAAACAAAATGGGAGCACATAAATAGGGAAGAATTTATAGCTTCACTTCTCAATAAACCCAAAATTATTCCCATAGAGAAAAAAATAAGATACCAAAAAGAATACTACTCTCATCGGATGATAACTCCACAAATAGACCTCACACATTAGGGTAGACACCTCCCTACTCGTCCATAATAAATACACCTCACACCTTAGGAGAAAAAATACCCTACTCATATTCCCTAGGGCAAAACACTTTTCTCAACCATATCATATAATATCAATCCACGTGAGTCTAAATTATGGGACCTCCACCCAAAAAACCATGTCAAACCCATGGGATATATTTTGTAAGATCCCAACCTAGAGAGGCTCATCATCCATGAGCCACATTAAAAACATAATAACCACCCATCTCCCACCATATAGGGAAACATTTGGGATATGTTGGTGAAAATTTATTCCCAAAACAATGCCTACTTACATAAAAGGCCCATCTAAAAACCTCACACTCAAATCCCATCATCGATATTCTAAAAAAAAATTGGAACACACACCTTGATAATTATACAATTCTCTAGGGGATATCATCCCAAAAATAGGTGACATGTACACCATACCAAGAGGGAGTTATCTACCATATCCAATAGGATGTAATACACACCTTCTTAATCACTTTAGGACCAAAGGGGGTCTCATATCATAATCATTCTAAAATGGGGGAGATCAACCAAATGCAATGTGGATCCCCCACCCACTTAGCATTGATCCATTAGATCATCATACCAAAAGGGACCTTGGATAATTCTATTAAACAAAAGTCCCCAAGAACTCAAAGAAATTCTCATAGTATAAAACCCATAACCACCATTATACCACTAATCTAGTTCCCCCATAGGGGACCAGCACCTCACTAGAGAGGATAGATCAGCCAAGGGAGTTACTAACCATGAGCATCAGAAACATCCCTACTACTCGATCGCGATAAAAATCATGCCCCCCTAAAAATGTATTGGGGAACCCACACCTCCTTGAGGGATATTTGAGAAAACTATAAAGTATGGAATACCTACACATCATTTATTTGTAGGAGTATAGGATCCATCAATGATAGGGATGACCTAAACTTCGACAACAATTTCAAGCCCTAGGAAGTACCCAAAACCAATATCCATATCGTTTTCACCTCATAATCATTAGGACTAAGGATTCGATGAAAGGACCACTGAGAATAATCTTCAATCTCTACTCCCTATCTCCCATAGTCATAGCTCAGGGTGAAACATTGATGAGAGAGGAAATTTACCATCTACCATAAATACTAGACACAAATTACAATTTGAAAAGGAATTGAATGAACAACTACCCATATTACAATCTAACCTTCATGCACCAAAACTAACTCTGGGGTGCATGGGAATGAGGGAATATCCTTTATTTCCACATCTTTCTTTAAGCTTCATAATACTACCATTCTATATAAAGGTAATCACTATGTACCAGCCTAAAATATTTTTTCATGACTCTCCACCCTCCAAGAATCTAAATCCACCAATAAAAATTTAAAGGAAACCAATCTTTGAATACATGTGAGAGTCCCACACCCTAGTATCGAACTACTATCAGGGTGTTTGCAATCCTCTAACCTACCTTGGATGATCACATTTAACCCATCATCATCATCACGGGCCTAAAATATGCAAATAGTATCGAATTATCTCATAAATGGACTCTGATAGAAAAGCAGACCCTACCATAATTTCCTATAGGGAAGGATACTTGGAGTGAACTATTACATGATTAAATCTGGCTCTAGGGAAAAAACATGAAAAATCCCATCATAAGGTGGGAACATGGTGTGTACCATGGTGTGCATGAAGTGTACACCTGGATCATCTATTTAGGTGTGTACTTGTTCCCTTATCAACATTTATTTCACAAATATATGTAATTTTATAATTCTATACATGATGCTTAATATGCACGGGGTACTAAGTCATGTACCCTTCTCGATTTATGTCATGTAACCCGAAAGAACATGTAATTCTACATGCCATTTACCATACTTGGGGTGCATGTTCATGTACATGGAAACAACCTGAGTTTTATACCTAACAGCGTATAGGAAATATGTTATAATGATACACATCATGTTATTGGGAATTCCAAATATAGAAACTTTGTAAACCAATTTAATTCATCTATTTTATCAAAAATCACCCCTCTACGTGACTTAATCTATACCAAATATAAAAATACATAAACAATAAAGGAAATAGGCCAAGAAAAGGCAAGGGGTAAATTAAAATAACAAAATATACCATATTGTAAGTCATCAAAACTTTACAGTTTTATACTGATGATCAGTGTTTCATGGTTGATGCTTCTTGATCCAACTCTGATCGGTCTCCTCGAGTGAAGATCCTCATACCTATGTCACATTTTCCATTTGTCCTATAGGAATCAAAAGTGGAATTTTACCTTTAATTTTATGCTTAATGGGTGCATAATATATTTATGTAAGAATAAAAACAAAAATAAATAAATAAACCCATTAACACCCGGCCCGGGGCCCAAAACCTGAACGAATTCTATAGCTCAACTGGGTAAAACCACCCATTATGAACTCAACCATGAAGTTGGAATTTATAATTGATGATTTATTTAGGATATATTTTCATTGATGCATATGGGAATAAATATTATTTATTTAATAAATATTAAATATCCTAAAAAATATGCCTCTCTTGGAATCTCACCAAATTCCATATCAATGGTAATTGTCCTATCCAAAGACCAATAGGACCATCAAAAAACATTTCCCAGTATTGTTTCTTCAATAAATTATCATTTTACCCCTTATAAGGTATCATGGATCTTAAGATCCAAAAAAACTTATGTATTCCACATGGAAAAACTGGGGCTGGTACATCCTCCATACCTTCAAGACTTTTCAACCTTAAAAATGGAAAATCCCAAAAATCTCTCCAAGAATCCAATAAACAATAATCATAAATGAATATAAAATAGTTCTTCATAATCTCCTCCAACATTTGAGGGCCTATAAATCCATCAGGACCCAATACACAATCCCACTCAAGAACGTATCCCTTCCCTATCATGAAAATCAATGATAACACATCCGATACTATCATTCCACCATGAAAAAAAAAACAGTATCAAACCACCATAGGGTAATATCCTAACACCATTGCGACTCACCATTCATTAATCTCATCAATTATTTCCAACCAAATAATTTTTCCTCCAATCATGAGATGCCCATCATAACTAGCATGAAGGGTGACCTTGAAGACTATAATATAAATACAATATAATCATACTAGTATCCCATCGCAAGAACCTCATAAATAATGTTGCAACATATCACAAAATCCTTTCACTACTCCTCATTAATGGTCCATAAAGAATATATATCAACATTTTCTAGCTTAGGTAATGAGGATGTAATCAATCCCCTCATCCCTTATTTTCCAACAACTAAAAGGTAAACACCTACTCCACTAACATTATTCAAGTTCTCATCCATTTTAGATGACCTGATATATCTCTTCATAACCCAAGGTTGACATCTTCCTAATATATCTTTATACATGACCCTATGAAGTGATGAACCTCATCACACATCTTGATATGTGACAAGGTATCTCCCACTAAAACTCTCTCCACACCACCCAAGTGGCCAAATTCCAGGATGGTTGATTTTTTATCAATCGGATTATTATAACAGATGAACTCATGTCATCTATCCTTCCTCTAACTTAGAACATACACAATACCGATGATAAGGACATCATAAATCACTTCACTCAAAAAAAATTCTCTACAAAAATAAAAATAGGATTATGGCTCAATCACTGATTCAAATCCTCAAAAACTCTTGAAGTATTCCATTCCCAAAGGATCAACACTCAACTACCCAACCTCAGTTGAGGAATAACTTAGGGAAAGGATTATCCCTTTCTCTACAACCATGGGACTAATCCTTCAGAATAACCATGGCCCAGAAAGAAATGCTCACTAACCAGTGAAGGAACTGATTACAGCTTCTTGAGGGTTCTCCCTACTTATCTTTTGGATCTCACTTACTATTAAAAGTAAATTTTAGACCATATAATTGACTAAAAAACACTCTACTAGGATATTTATCCACCCAAACTCAGGCTTCAAGTTATCTCTTGTCACCAATAGCATCATCACTATGCCTCAATCCATTATACAAGTATCATAAGAAAACCTCTCTACTGAAATTGTCTCACACTAATGGATAAAAGGGTGGAAGATAGAAACCTCCAGTTAGAGTCTCCCATTATAACACACTGGTAGAAAGACTCCATTTGGATATCTAAATTTCATTTGATGATGGAAAAATAAAATAAAATAACATTTTGGAACTGACAAATGGGTTCACCAAGGTATAAAGGCCACATATCATACCTCAGACCTCATCAGGCACTACCATGTTAAAGAAATCCATAGATCACACCATGACACAATCATCACAATGATCATCATCCATCATCTATCTATCACCTGTGAGAAAATATTACAAAACAAGGGATTCCTCTCTTGCACGATAATGAACAATAAATCTAGCAAAGTCTCCTAATCCTGGGATCTATCTCATCATATTCATCATCATCTATATGAATGTTCTTTATAGGATACACTAACCATTTTTGATGGATCATCATAAAGTATAACTCTTAAATATAATATCATAATCAAATGTGTTGAACCAACCAAAATCCTACCACTCATTGACTATGAGAGGTACTTGCACCTCTTTGAGTGTCTACTATCTTATTGAATTGGTAATTGCCTTATTAGTGGTGAATCTACACCACATTGACCTATACAATAGGAAATTTTTTCTATATCAAGGGGATATTTACTCCTTTATAGTATGAAGGGCCCACACCTCATTACGATCGAGGGAGTATTAACCCCATGAATGGATAGAATGCATGCCAGCTGAGGGGGAACTTACCCCTCTTATAGAGGACCTTAACCCACCCCATTGGGGAGTACCAACTCTCATGGATTAAATAACCATATCTTATATCATCATGAACATAAATAGTTAGAAATAGAGTATCTTCACTCTGTCACATAGGGGTAACCAACTACATTGTAGTATGGGGGACCCACACCCCATCACTATCACAGGAGTGTCGACCCCATGTCTAGATTGAGGTCTTGATCCTTGTAGATGGTAGTATACACCCTTGTATTCATGGAGGAGAACCAAAATCCACCATCTCATATAGGGAACCTGCTCCCTTGTATTCAAACATACACCAAGGGGGGTTATCAACCCCATATAAACAAAAAATCCAAGACAATCGAGATATATTTCCCAACATATAGTCACTCTAAGAAAACTCTTTAGGATATAACCACAAAGTTATCAAGAAAAAATCAACCAAGAAGTTCGCATGTCAGTGATTGGTCATATTACTATCACCATCCATATAAGGTCTATTTCAAACCTCTATTAAAGTCAGTTTTAGGAGGACATTAGCATCCTCATTGCATGATGAAATCTCAAAAGTAGGGTTTCATGTCACAAAACTGAAAATACACTGGCCGCTACATGATGTATGGACCTAATCAATTGTAACATACAACCAATGTCTTAATTTCATCAGTTATTTAATAGATTTTTAGATTCCTTATGTAGTAATTCATCAGTCACGACATCCTAGATGGGATGTTAACAAAACCTAAGCACATTCAAGCACCATAATCTCACATTTTTCAAACCAAGCTCATGAGACACATATCTCCAGAATCCATCCCTAGATACACTAACTTTGATAAAAAATTTGACATGGCTTGACCCACCAATTCCCTTATTAGGTCGATGATGTGCTAACTGTTCCACCCTAAGTTATCTTCTAATAGCCTAGGGGTTAGTGACTCGCACCAAGAATGTGTAACACATAATGGGAGGCCATAGACTATAAAACCTGAAGGAGATATACATATTCATAAAAAAATATAAATAACCATGTATGAGGTAAATATCTAAATGATAATAAAATATGCATGATTTCAACTGTTAATGATCTTTGAGATGTGTGATAAAAATGTGATTATAAGAGGGACAAAATACAAGGCCCAAAATCCAAAATTAAAACACCAACCTTGAGTAATTGGGAAGAAGCAAATCACCATATCGCGTCAGCTCCAATCCCAAAAAAAACACCATCCATGAATCCCACCAAGCTCTATTAATCTCTATCTCCACTAGATCCATGCCCATCAATGTCTCCACCGACCTTTTCACCATCTGTACAAACAAAACATGTGTGGGAACATGTACCATGCATTGGTGAGTATAAAAATACTCAGTGGTACTCCCTAAAAATAAAGGGAAACATGGTTTCAGGTTGAATCACAACCCAAGGCCAAACGATACAACCTCTAAGCATAAGAAAAAATGGGAGAACAAAAATAGGGAAGAATTTAAAGATTCACTTCCAAATCAACCCTAAATTAGTCCCATGGGGGAATCCATAAGATACAAAAAAAGTATACTCACCCCATTAGAATAGGATTGAATAAATACATCTCACACCTCAAGGGAATAGAAAACCCTACTTGTATACAATAAAAAAACTCATTACTTAGGGGAAAACACGTCCCTATTTATATAACCTAAAAGAAAACACTTAACTTGTCAATCATCTCACAACATATCAAACCACATTAGTCTACATGAGGATACCACCACCCAAACCATTATGTTGATCCTAAGGGATTTAATTGGGAATATACCAACTTGAAAAGAATCATCATTTATAATCCACACTACATACATCATCACCACCCCACACCCACATGTTATCCCTACTAGATAATCATTGTTCTCATAACAATTCCTCCTACCACAAAAGGCCCATTTGAACACCTCACACTTGGAGCCTAGAATCGAGAGTATGATTGAATTAGGTAACCCACACCTGGGGAACGATATGATTATTGAGTGGTAAATTACCCCAAAGATGGGTGACCTACACCCCATTCCATAATGGAGTTTTCTAACTCATTATATAAGAGGTAATACACACATCCTCAACCATTCTATGTATAAAGGAGTCATGATACATAAGAATACACAAATGGTGGTGATCAACCAACCATAAGGTGGATCACCACCCACTCATCCTAAATCCACTAGAGTGGCATACCTAAAGGGTCCCTAGAAAATCTAGAGCACTATAAGTTCCCAAGAACTTGAACCAATTAACATAATATTAATACCACCACCATCATCATACCACTAATTTGATGCCCCTGTCGGGGGCCCATGCCTCACTTGAGTGAATAGACTGGCCAAGGGGGTTATCAAACCCAGTCATCTAAAATATCCCCACTAATCAACATCCATAACCATATTATCACCATTATAAAACATATTGGGTGGTTCATGCCTCAATGAGGGAGCTCCCAGAAAAGTAAAAAACATAGAGGACCTAAAACCAACACATTTGGGGGAGTACCCACTCCATTAATGATAGGGATGACCCATAGTTCAATAAAAATATCAATCCCAATGGATTACCCAATAATATTATCACCTTGTAATCATTGGAGAAAGTGTTCTAATGAAATGGAAACCTAGAGTACTCTGCAATCACTACTCTTAATCTCTCATGGTAATAGCCTGGGGTTAAACATGGAAGAGAGAGGTCATCTATTATCTACCATGAAGACTAGCCATGAATTCCACTATTAAAAGGGAGTGAATGGTCAAATCTCTATATTCTAATGAAAACCATATATACTAACTCTAATTATAAGGTGCATAGGAAGGATGTAATCTCTATGAGTTCCACATTCATTAATAATCCCCATTAGACTATCCTAATGCATAGAGGGAACCACTAAATACTAGATTAAACTTCTGCATTCATGACACTCCACCCTTTGAGGATCGAAATCCACCAATAAACTCCCAAAATACATTGATATTAAAATAAATTTTAGGGCACCATGACCTAGAATTAGACTATTGTCAAGGTTTTTATCATCTTTTCACACACCCTAGATGATCAATAACCCATCATCATTTCCATAGGGTAATGATCCACAATCATTCCCGGATCAGCTCAAAAATGACCTCTAAAAGAGAATATGACCCCAACATCACATTTTATGTGGAACGATACTCAAAAATGGAGTAATTACATAGTAAATAGAGATTTGGGGTGATAAAACATGCAAAATACCATCACAGGGAGGGTACACGATGTGTTTTTATAAATTTTGTACACCCATAATCTCTATTTGGGAGTGTATAACTACCTATATTGATGTGTTTTTCCAAAATACATGGAATACTATAAAAGAATACATATAATGTAGTCCACACAGGGTATTGATTCATGTACAATGCTTAAGTCGTGTCGTGTAACTTGACATACCATGTACATCTACATGTCATGTACCTCACATGGGGTATTTGACCATATACTTGTTCATACCCCGAGTCATGTACCTAAAAATCCTATACAGTGTGTCTATATGGAAAACATGTTTTATAGATTCCCTATTCAGTGATTTAATCCCAATGGTATACAAAGTGCGTGTTCTATTAATACATTTTGTGTGATCAGTAATTTTAGATGCAAAAACTCTTCAAACCTTACAAATTCACTTGTTTTACCACAAATATCCCTTCTATGGGCCTTAATCCAACCACATAAATCAAAATGAACAGACAATAAATAAAAATTAATTGAAATAAATGATATGGTGGGAATAAAAATAACAATCCCTACTTTATGGTGAATCACTGAAGTTTCAAGGTTTCATGTTGAGATTTTGTGCTCTATGGACACTATGCCCCAATCCGGCTCTAATTAGATTCCCTTAAGTGAATATCCTCCACTCGATGGATCTTTATACCTTTGATCTAGTGGATTCAATTAAGGAAAGGTTTTCCATTCCTCTTGTGTGTAATGGGTACAGAATAGGGTTAGAGGGAGAATAAAATAGAAATAAAATAAAAAGGACTCATTAAGGTCTGACCTAGGCCCAAGAACCAAGGTGGATATTATACCTCGACGGAGTAAAATTTATCATTCCAGATTCAACCATGAAGTTGTAATATCAAATAAAATGTTTTTAGGATATATTTATATAAACACATGTGGGAATGGAAAAAAATTATTTAATAAGGCCATGGGTATCCAAATGTCTAATATGAGCTAATTTTTCCACATGAGAAAACTGGGGTTACTATAGTTCATATTTTCTTTCTTGAGTGTCTGAATCTGATATATGAGTATTATATTCTAATAATATTTTCATATTGGGTGTGATGGTGTGTATCTATTCATTATCAACTATTTTTTTAGGAATCTGAATAGATTGAGTTCCTTAGCTTCATAGAGATGATGATGGAGAGTAGGAAAGATATTTTGAGCGGACGTGGGGTTGGTATCCTCTATGAAGAATATCGACTCTGGGGGAAGGGTGATTCATATACATAGTGGAGTAAGTAAACCCCCTTAGTGACAGGGTATGGTTCCTCCACTTATGGAGTAGGTAACCCCCTCGTCTGATGCATGGACAACGCAATAAGGCACGGGTCCAACATATGGTTTGACATCCCCTTGACTAACACAAACTCTTAAACAAGGTGGTATTCCACTATTAATATTATAGATACATTGTGTGAAAGTGATAGAAGTTAGGTAGTAGGTTTTTACCCAAACTGGTTCAGGTTCGTTTTAGCATATGATTTTTTTGAGATGAGATATAAAGATTGAGATCCTTATTAACCTTGGTTTTCATGTTTGCTTGATCATATATGGGTTTAATATTTTTAAGATGATTTTTTATTTTATTTCTCTTTACTATTCTTGTGGAATCCTTCTAGGTATATTTATACCCATCCTTGCATGTGAATTATGCCCACACATGTTGTGTCAGTGAAAATGATCACAGTTTTGTGGTGACTTCAATGGATGTAGTGCTAGTGGTGTTGGTGAATGGGTCTTGGTGGGTTTTTTTATTGGTGGTATTTAAGTGAGTGTCAGCATGAAGTATAATGTGTCAATTGCAGTTTTTATGATTATTATTTTCCATGGGATGTTGGTTTCTCTTATTTAATCATGTTGGTGTTTTTTATTTTATTTTTATGATATTTATCACATGTCTATTGTATGTTGTACTATATTTGGTTATATCTGTTTGGTTTTTATTATTATGTATATTGCTTAAAATAATGTTTTAGTATGAAATTTTGCAGGATAAGATCACCCATATATGTGATATTCTTTCTTGGTGTTTGCGGTCACCCTCTGGCCTATTCAAGGTAGGATTAGGGTAGAAAACTCAGCTTATTATTAGTCTAGAAAAGGTCTTAGTGGATTGAGACATGATAGAATGGTATCACATTGGTTCTAGTATGATGGATGATGACTAGAGTTTGTATTATTATGTGGATTGGTCTAGGATACATTGAGAAATGGTGTTAAAGAGACTTATGTTCAGTTAAAAAACTATGGAACCCAATGATTGATGAATAAAACCAATGTATCCTTTCACCAAGACATTGATAACTTGTTAGTCATCTTGGAACTCTATGAAATTGGTATCAAGTTTTAATATAATAATACACACATCATGTATCATGTAGTTTTTATTTTTATTCATGGTCTTCTAGATTCAACTTCTCCATATATGCATTAATGGTCATGGGTTCATCTTTTCAAATACAGGATTCCACCCCACTAATAATTATCTCAGATTCAATGGTAGTTTCATGTTGATCCAATGTATATGATTTAGAAACCTATCTCCAAATATTTGAGAAAATAATTGTCTGCATAAATACATGATATGGATATTTTTTCCCACTAGTGGATCATATAGTTGATCGAACACCAGTTAACCAAAGAGTTTACCCACCCACACCATAGATGGTAGACTCTGTAGAGTAGGATAAGAATGGTCATAGGTTAAGTGTGCATTATGGATTCTAAAAACATATGACTCTTAGGTTTTTTGATGATCTTGATCCTCGATTAGTAGAGAATTAGCTAGAATATTTTCCTCAAGTTTTCCACGCATTTCGAACACCCATCGGCTATATGATGGTTCTTCCTATGATTCTTTTTGATAGTGAAGAAGGACACTAGTGTTCATTGATCAAAAAAACTCGTAACGAGGAAAATCTTTCCTAGTTATATTTTTTTCTTTTATAGAGAGAAGTATTATCCAACAATGTTAAGGATGGTATGAGTCTAAGAGTGGTTGTAACTCCAGTAGAGTATCATGATAGTGTTAAAATACATTGTTTTGTTCAAATTAATTATGAGGTACTCCTAAAATATGATTCATGATATCTATCTTCAAGATTGGAAGTTTGAGCAAGGAATTTGGTGGGAGATTCAGGCTAGGACCATACCTTTATGGATTCTTGCCTATGCTAGAGTTTTGGAACATGCATCATTGATCAAGATTTTTCTGGTGGAGTCACAACCAGGTGCAAGTTTTTAGGTTTTCCTTGAGAATAATCATTATTGGTATCTTTTTTTGATAGTCAAAAGCATTACATCATTAGAGGTAGATGCATTCAAAATTATGGACTCATAGGTGGGGAGGAGAGGAATCCTAAGTCAGTTCCACCTAGTAAGAAGATAGGGATTTTTATGCTTATGGAGGTAGAGTAAAAGTGTCTTATTTCTATCCTACCAGATGAGAATATAAGGGTAGATAGGTTGGTATAGTGGATGTACCTCCCTAGAAAATATAGTGTAGAGACTAGGGACGTCCCTGAGGTAGCCAAGTTTACCTTATTAGAGTCAAAAATGGAAAATGAGCTGGTGGTGTGAGAGCAGATAGGAAATTATGATTTTATACACATTAATAAACACCACCTATAGAAGAAATACATTAGGCACATTGTATAGGAATTTATAGTAGAGGTTAAATGTAGGTGATGTAGTTCTTTAAACAGGAATCACCCAACATGATTCGAGGTATAATTTTTGTCTTCTATACTTTGGAACTCATACTCATCAACTTTATACTGATTCATTCCTTTATTACTACAATATATTTTCAAGAGTTATAGAAACCGGTATAGCACCAAACCGAACCCCTTTGTCTAGAAACTATTACTAGAGGGGATCATCCTCTCACTCTCATTTTCTTTTAGTGTTAGCTTACTCTCATTTGAGAGATGTTTTCTTGGGATATCATCATGACATAGATTATACTTATGATGTTACCATTGGAATGGAATATTTATTCATATTAAATATTGATTTATACCATTGTAGTGTATTATTCCATTGTGAAAATGGGTTGATATTTACCTTCATTAGTGAATGAGACCCTCAGACAAGATAGATAAGGACATCGAATGGAAATATTAGTTTTATGGACACTTGAATCATGGAGCATTTAACAAAAATAGTAGAGGAGTATATGGATTTCTTCACAAAGTAAGATTTAGGGTTTTGAATCATCATTAGATCGATTTTGGAATTGATTTTCACCCTAAGACCACATAAATATATCCAAAATCTTATCAGATAGCACTGGAAAAGATCAGAGAGCAGAAGGTGTAGTTAGAGTAACTTTAAGAGGAAGGATTTATAAGACCCAATGTGTCCCCCTAGGATGCTCTTGTACACTTTCTTAAAATATTATATGGTATTTTGAGGCTTTGTATTGATTATTATCACTTGAATTGGGTAATATTTAAGAACAAAAACCCTATTCTGAGAATTTATTATCTATTTGACTAGTTGAAAGGAGATAAATAGTTCTCAAAGATTAATCTCAACTCTTGGTATCAACAATATCAGGTTTATTAGGATGATATACTAAACATATAATTCAAATTTTTCTATGTTCATTATGAGTTCTTAGTAATATCATTATGTGTATGAATTTCCATGTAGTGTTCATGGGACTCATAAATCAAATCTTATAGAACTTATTAGACCGGTTCATGGTGTTTTTTATATATAAAAACCAAATCTATTCTCAAATAGAAAAAGGGAATGTTGATTATTTATGAATTTTCCTAAACTTACTTTATGAGAATAGGATATATAAAAAACTCTAAAATTGAAAGTTCTATATTTGAGAAGTTCATATCTTGGGGAATATCATTTTAGGGAGTGGGGTTGGAGTGGATCCCATAAATATTGAGTTTTTAATGGAATTAGATCCACTCAAGTTGATTTTTAAGGTGAATATATTCCTTGGGTTGTTGGTATATTACCAAATATTCATATAATAATTCTATTAGATTGCATCCCCTATGATGTCTCTTTCCCAAAATGGGTATCCATTCATTTGTTTTGAGATTTTATAAAGAGATTTTGATGAGTTATAGAATAGACTGACTGATACCCTAGTTCTAAATTTTCTAGAGTAAAGAATGGATTATGAGGTGTATTGTAGTTCCTCTAAGTCTATGATTAGTTTCATGATGATTCAATGAAGATTCATGATTGGTTATGGATCCAGGAAGTTGAGACCACATGGGTAAAATTATATAAACCATGACTTAGAGATAGAAACTATGGTATTTCCCTTGAATATGTGGATACATTATATTCTTTGTGAGTGGTTTGTAGTATTCACAGATTACAAGAGTCTCAAGTATATATTTTCATAGATGAGTCATAGTTTGGGAAAAAATATGGTGGATGAAGTTCCCAAAAGACTATAACTTTGAGATAGTATATACTCTATGAAAGTGAAATGTATTGGAAGAGGCCCTTAGTAGGAAATCATGTGATCATATAATTTATGATTCATTTGATTAGTTATCCTCACTACGGTTAGTTATAGTGGAGGAAGGATATATTTCTTATTTGTTATTGATGATGGTGTCCCCTATACTTTTTCACTGAGTGAGGGAGGTCCACCATGAATATATTTAGTGTGAGATTATGTGATAATGGGTTTTATTAGGAGATACACTATATGGATTCTCTAAATGTGGGGAGTATGTTATCCTCTTATATGAGAGGAAATTGGTTCTTATATTAATTCATGGGGATTTATTGAGAGAGTTTCACATCTTCCCTTTGGTGGTGCATACAGACATGAATATGATGTACTAGGATATTATGCATCAGTTTTGTGGTCATTCATGAATTAGAGTGTTGTTGGGTTCATTTCAAGGTGTCTTTCCTCTCATTAGGTGAAGGCTGAGTACCAGGATTCCATGGGATTGGTCCAACTTATTGAGGTTACAGAGTGTAATAGGGATAATATTTTGATGTATTTTGTAACTAGAATTCCATGTTCAATGAAGGGTCAATATTTTTTTAGGGTGATTATCAGCCAACTGACCAAGTCATCTCATTTAAATCCCATTAAATAGTACATTTTTTTATAAATCTTGGAACTCCTATAAATATATGAGATCATATAGTTTTATAGGTTTAACTTGATAATTGTCTCTGACTACAATACTCAACTCACATCTTGGCTGTGGATGATTTTTTAGGATGATTTTGGGACCTAGATGCATTTATTTTTGGCATTCCACCCCCAAACAGATGATCAAAATAAGAAAAAAGTTAAGGTTCTTGAGGATATGTTATGGTATTTCATTTTTTATTTCAGTAGGAGTTAGTATGATGACTTACTTTCAATGGAGTTAATGTAAAAAAATAGCAACCACTATACTATCAGAAAGGAGCCTTTAGAGGCCCTATATAGGAGACCCTGTTTATTGTCCTTTTGTCAAATAGATATTGGAAACACAACACTCATGGGTCCCATTCTAGTTTGGTAGATGATGGAAAATGTGAAGATGACCCATGAGAATATAAAAACAAACCATAGCCATCAAAAATTCTATACAAATAGAATAAGAAGAATTTTGGAGTTTGAGGATGGTGATCATTCATTTATAAAGGTATTTCCATATCATTTCATAAGGATATTTGTTTGGGTTATCATGTTATATACAAGATTTTTTAGATCATTACAAATTCTAACTAAGGTGAGTGATGATTATTATTGACTAGCATTACCCCCATAGATGGACCAAGTAAAAAATGTTTTCTATATGTCACAATTAAGGTAGTATGTTCATTATCTGATGCACATTATTGATTGGATTGAGTTATATTTCAAGAATTACATCACCTATACAAAGTATTGGAAAATATTGAGGATTTGTGGGTGAAGATCCTTCATGGATGATTTACTGCATTGGTGCATTTCTTATTGTAGCATGGAAATTTTCAAGAGGGTTTATAAGATCTTGAGAGACAAATGAAATCTCAATAAACTCACCCCTTTGATTAAATTGTAACTTTTTGGATAAAAATACATGAAGGTTGGGAGGATTTAGTGAATCAAATTGTTATAATAAATTCATTTGAATATCATTAATAATATTTAGAAATGTGGTCATGAAGTTGGTTCATTTTTACTTATAACAAAGATCTTTGAGAAATATTTAATGTATTTAATATATTATTTTTAGATTCATGAATTTGAATGAATATTATATTTTAAGTGGAGTACCAAGTAGAAATTTTGACACCATAGCTGTGTCTTGAATGGAATTCTAATAAGGAGAGGTATAATCTTTGTTTTTTGACTTCGAGGTTTAGACTAAGGATTATCGTATTTTTATTAACAATACTAGATATTAACCTAATAGCTTACAATAAATATATGGTTATATCACATATCTATGGTTATATTAAAACAATGAACATAAACCATGAATGAATTTGGTTTTAATTAGTGGATTCAAGGTGTTCTTCATGGTGGTTCCAAAAATGGTCACAAATTAAAATTGGATTCTTGAAGTGATGGTGATTCACCATTGAGGTAGGAAATATTTATTATTAGTGTTCACCTAATTTCTTCCTCCCATGGTTGAGTTTATCTAATATAAAATATATGATAATTAATTTAGATCAATAAGAATATAAATATTTGATAATAATATTTGAATATGTTCTTAACATATATTACCTTCATAAAACATGAAAAATTTATAATCATGCTTCAATTCCTTACATTTGAGTGTTTTTTATTAATCAATAAATATTTTTTTCATATAATTATCCAGATATATATTTTATTTTTGAATCCAATTTGGTATATTCATGAACACAAAAAATTAAAATTAATTAATTTATACTAATAATTTATTTTTATTTTATTGAATGTTATTCATCAAATTTCTATCAGCTTGGAATTCACTATCCCTTAAATTTTTCTATGAATGACACTCTTAATTCTTTATTTATTTCATTGAAGGGAATCTCATCATCATGTTATTTGATGAAAGTGAGTGTGAACTTAGTATTTAATGGTCAGATTCCCACGTGAATATCATTCATTGATATCTCCTTATCTTCCCCCTCTATCAATGGTGGTTTATCCATGAGTGATTAAGAGGTGATTTGTGAAGGACTTAATGAATATGTGTGGTATAAATAGCAAGACTAGACCCAGAAAATGGTAGTAGAATCTGTTGGAAGAGGTGGAAAGGATTCGCGGTCAGAGAAGGTGGTGGTAGTGATAAACATTCAGGTGATAGTGGTGGTTTGGATGGAAGAGATAGTGATCAATATAGAAGTGGTGTATAGTTTTTGAGGCATTATGATGTCACTAGGTTTGTCAAGATCAACTAAAAATCATGGACTAACTAGAGGAAAAGGAGGTAGCGTAGTCTACAATGTGAAAGATGGGTGACCAAACCCTCTAGATTTTGAAAACCTGACCACATGGAGAGTAGTCCCCCGAGTCACACATTTTGTCTTCCATTTCATGAAGTTCCAATTTTTACACTCATTTATAAATATCAAATTGGATGTTCCCTTGATTCACATGCCATGTATCCCAACACTGCATTCCATGACATGTTCTCAAGTGCCAACCAGGCTAACACATTGGCCCCACATGCCTTGTAGTCAAACTAACACACCATATATCTTAATAAACTTCCTCAAATAGATCATACAGTGTATAAATCATAGTGTGGAAAAATTACATGAGGTTTAATTTAGTTACATGACATGGACTTCTATAGAAATACATTCTTGGATTCTTCATAGGTCCCATATTTCATGTACCCCCTGGGACATGGAATGTTGGTTGACACTACATGAATTAGTGAGTGGAAACCTATGTGTGGATATAGAAAAGTCCAACATGTTTTATATACTATATTACATGTCATATACTATAAAATTATTAGGGTTCTTCATATTTTCTCACCCGGGTGTCAAAATAAAACATATAAGTAGTCCATTCTATTTGTTTTTAAATATAGAGTGAAATGGTGTTTATCTCTTTATCAGCTGGGTATATTTCTAAGGTATTAAATCATATAGAGTTATTTATCTTTATTCAAATGATGATGGATATTGTGCATTATAGTTAAATCAACATAGGGTTAGTAACCCCCTTCATTGCATACTGACTCTATTTAAATGTTCCTCTATATACATAATAAAGTAAATAACCCCCCTTAATGATGGGGTGTGGTTCAGTTACTTATAGAGTAGGTAAGACTATTGGATTATGCATAAACTATATTATGAGGCTCAATTACTCTATAGGGGTCAGTACCGGCTCGACTGACATACAATCATCGACAAGGTGTTGGTCCCTTAATACTACTATAAAGGGACAATGTAGAAGTCAAAAAAGATAAGTAGTGGGGTGGTGTTATGAGTTATTCGAGTTCCTTTTAGCATAAAACTTTTTTAGATCTATTTTGTGAGGATTGAGATACTTATGAACCTTGGTTTCTTATTCTCTTAAGCTTGTCTTGAATTAATTTGTTTGAGATAATTTGTTATCTTGATTATTCGTTATATTCTCAAGGTATTTTACTAGGTATATATATAATCACCCATTCTTGGGCCATGTTTTCAATTATGTTGTGTTTGTGAAGATAAATCATGTGGTGACTTTAGTGGATGTGGTGATGGTGGTGATGGTTCATAGTGACCCCCTGTCTCTATCTCATGGTGTTTTCATGATCACAAACACTCACCTTTGTTTCTAATGACTTTATTTAAGAACTATTATAGGTTTATATTGAATACAAAGTATTGGGATTTAATGAAATCTTAAAGATCTTTTAAAATATGGTTGAAGGCTTTAGAATATCTATTTTTATGTTTCAAGTCCATGGAATCAGGTTGTAAGAACTTTAAAATCCCTTGGATGGAAGTGGATAAGCCACTTGTTGAAGTTTCATACAAATTGGGAAAAATATCCAGTGTAAGGGTGTGTTGGACCTTACCCAAGTTGTGTTGGACCTTTATCTGGGCATGGTTTTGGGTGTTTTAACAGATTTTAAGGAAAAACAGCCATCATGTTTGTACCAGGTTTTGGTGTAATCCATTTCATCCTATGAAAGACTCAGGATTATTTTAATGATGTTTAACCCTGTCTTAAATCTAGTACCCAATGTCTTAATTTCTCTTATTTAATTTAAAAAGTTTTATAAAGGTTTTTAAGTCTATTAATAGAGGAATTTTGTGCTTGTATCTCAATAAAAAACTTTTGTAAAGTCTCTTTGATCTTCACCAACTTCATAATCTTCTCAATAGATTCAAACTTCCATCTTCCTCATTCTTTCCCAAATTATAATCAAAGTATTCATTATCCAATGAGATCAAAACACCAATCCATGTTATCAAATGACTTCACCCAAAGATCTCATGAAATTTAGTTCCATCTTTTTGTGCCTCTTTCTCTATCCTCCTATTGATCCTTATGCATAATCCCTTGGGTATCGTTTCTTATCCTTATATCTCTCCATTTCTATCTTATTATAATTATTTTAATAGAGTGTGAATATAATTCATTGTAAAGGTATTCCAATTAATCAATTCATCTATTCTCTTCTCCCTTTATTTCTTTGGTTCTTGGTTATCCATTTAATCCAATGGATTGAGGTTCTTCTATTCTATTAAAATCAAGGGTTTGTGTGTTTCTTGGTTTTCATTAAAACAAGGGGTTATTTTATTCTTGGTTCCCATTAAAACTAAGGGTTTTATTATATTTAACCATGTGGTTGATCTTATGGGGAGGAGACATAGGGACACCTTTTCTTCTATTTATGGACTTCATTATCAAAGTATTCCTTGTATATTGTCTTTAAAAAAAATTATTTCCACATTTATTTTGATTAGTTTCTTGTTTTTAATTTATACTATTATTTAATTTTATCTTATTAAATTATTCCATTATATCTAGATATATTTTATAACATCGATATATTTATTTCCTTTAATTTTTAAAAATGAAATCCCCCCATATTTCCAATTTTATGAATTGACACATAGGGGGGTTGGTGGTGTGTGTTGTGGGTGGTGTTTGTATCAGTGTTAGCATGACATTGAGTGCATATTTACTAGTTATTTTTGATTGGTCTTTACCATGGGATGTTGGTCATTGAGTTTTCTCTTATTTACCGGTGTTGGGGTTTATTATTTTTTTGGGATATGTATCATGTGTCTCATGCATGTTTCACTACAACTAGCTATATATGTATAGTTCAAATTGTTATATATGTGTATTTGTGTGTGTTTTTTTGTGTTATGTTTCATATAAGAGTGGTTGTATATAGTTTCATATGTCTATATCCAACCCTTATCCTATTAGAGGCATATTGGGGGTGGCATAATTGGATTACTACTTGCCCAGGTGAAGCCTCAATGGTTTGGGACATGTCACTATGATGTAGATATACTTGAATGTCTAACCTCTTGATTGGGATATGACCCCTATAGGAGGGGACATCTAAGATTACCATAGGGTATGATATTTTTCTCTTGGAGTGTGCCTGTATCACATACAAGGTCATGTGCACTAATGATATTCCCATTTGATGATGATGCCTTTACTAGCTTGTATATTCTCCATTGGAGACTAGACATGGTCTGAGGATGAATTAGACTATAGGAGAGTAGGGAGATCCATTGGCTGATGTGACAATTAAAATCTTGAAAGAGGTTTGTGTTATATCTTACTTCATTGGGGTAATGCCACAATCATAGTGAAGAAGATATTGATGATGATAATGATGTATTATCCAAGGGATCAGTGTTTATTCATGGTTTTGTTCCATCATAAAGTGGGATCCATCCCCTATAATTACTTGTGATATATAGGATAGATTCAGAGGTTCTCTATGGGTAGTCTGGAAGATAGATTTGATGATAGATGGTGTGATGTGATGAGGCAGGGTATGAGAGTTGGGATTAATATTTCATGTTGTTAGTATGTTTTCTTTTTTTAACGGGTTTTTATCATGGGATTGATGTTATATCATTATTAAATTACTTTTTACATGTTACACTTACCTTTTTAGTTTTTTTCCTTTGATGTTTAACATTGACGATTGGGCATTATTTGATTTCCTGTTTTTTGTTTTCTTTATATAATCATTATTAGGAATTATAATTTGATTGATGGATATTAACAAGAATTGAGATGACTTGTGGGTCTAGTGAGGATATAATTAGAATATCCTTATGGGTATAGTGATACCTCTTTAGGATCATGTTTGATAATATTATAATGGTTGTGTGGTATTTATAATAAGGATATGATGGTATATAAGTCGTTGAATTGAAGGGATGTGGGACTTGGCTTAAGTTGGGTAGCATAAATATAAGTATTTGGGGTATGTGTATCTTCTTATCATGATGGAATGTAGTTATGTTTTTTATGAGAATATATCACTACTAGAAAAATGGATTATGGTCATAGTTCTATAACAACGGGCAGGAAAACCATTGTTTTAAGTCAAGCTATGGCCACAGAAAAAAGTGGGGGCTATAGGGACTCTATTACTATAACAACCCTACTATTTATTACACACTTAAACATATTTTATTACACAAAACCTTTACACGATACAACATAGAATATCTAGAGTTCTAGTGCCTCTGTGTCTTATGAACATTACATAACAACTTAAAACATGAAATACACATCTTTATTGAGAACTTGTTTTACATGACCACAACATTCCTTCATAGTTAGCATTGCATGGGATAACCTGAGGAAATTCATAAGAAAAGGGTGATCTATAAAGTCTATTAAGAGAGTAAACAAGGAATAACATGAATAATACAGTACATGTTAAGAAATAGGCATATCAATGGAGAATAATAGAAACATGAACATAAAGGCATGATATAGAATGATTATCATAACATAGAAATGTGGCAACAACATTTAACATGATATTAGCGTGATCCAAGGATCATTGCACATGGATAATGAGTAAAACCTCATTGAACATGAATTATAATGATTAAACTCTCATTACACTTTATGTATCATGATACTAATATTTACCCAATGCATCGGGGTACTATCAGGGCACACCATTCTTAATCATTTCATTTCATGCATAAGTGTGCCGCATGGATCATATAACATGGATTCATTAAACATCATCATTTATTACATGATAAAAGAATGTGGAATTAATATATGAAACTCTATAGTCAATAATTAAATGTTCATAAAGGTGAATAACCTTGATAGATAAATGGTCATGGGATTCACTACACAATGACATTGGCTTGGAAAATTGCGGTGCAATTTCGGAAGCATAACGACGTGACATAAGAATTCAAAAAAATGGTTGACGATAGAGAAATGGTTGTCTCATAATATATAAATGAAATGTAAAGTAATCGGGTTATATATATACATGTCCCAACATGTGTAATGGAATTCAGATTCATAATACAAAAGAATTGCTTGAATGTAAATGAGGAGAGATAAATCCCTTACGAAATTTCAGCAGGGTAATAGATGTACATGGGAGGAATTAATGAAAAATAAAGCGGTATATCATAATTAAAAAATAAGTAGTTAAGTATGGGGTAGGTGATAAATAATAACACAACATTTTTAATTGAAAACAAAAGGGTATAACAATATAAATAAATTTGGACAAAAATGAGAAAGGAAGAAATCCCATATTTGAAAGTGTGATCCCAAAGGCTTGGGAGAGGATTGAGAGAGGATTATTGGGAGATTTTGTCACCTTTAGAGGATTATAGATAGAATATGGAAGATTTTTGTGGAGATCTAAAGGATTTTAGTGAAGAGGAAGTGGGATCTTGGGTGGGTTTATATAAGGAAAAAAGGGAATTCTTTATTATTTAGGTTTTGGGCACCACACATTAAACTAATCAAAACCACAAACCGTACATGGTTTTTTCCCATATTTTTTTCCAAATGAGAGTGGAAATTTCTTTTTTACAAGTCTAATGGCCTAACTTATGAAAATATTAGGATTTCTTATGTGGAGGTGAATCACACTCTCAAGAAAAACATTTTAAAAGGTTAAAATATTTTATAATCCTTGAAGGGTCCAAAAAATCTTTTTAAAATAAATCAAAAAAACCTAAAATCGCATTATTTTAATGTTAAAACATATATTTTACGAACACCCCATTTATAGTATTTTAATACATTACTATTGGGTCATTATGATGTCATAAAACACATTATATATTAAAACGGTATTTAATTTTTACCCAAAAAATCAACTATCTCAAAAAATTATGAAAATTTCACCATTGGATAATTTCAAAATCCTGATTCAAAAAATAATATTCATTTTATATAAATAATTTTTTACATATTTGAATTTTTAATTTTAAAATAAAACCAACATATATTGAAAATTCATGGATTTTGACAAAAATGGCTTTCAAACCTTAATAAAAATTACAATTGTGTTCCTAAAAATTATACAATCATTTATATTTAAAAATAATTTATTAATAATATTTTTTTTACAATATTATTTAATTCAAAAATCTATTAATTCATCAAAATAAATATCTTAATTGAATATTGTCTAAAAATACTATTTGTGCTTTAAAAACCATTTACAAAGTAACAATAATAAAATGAATGTATATTCTTTATTATATAAAAAAAATTCACATAATAATAGTTCTAGGGTCTTGTTACATAACCCCTTATAACACCCGTATATGACCTAAGGGTAAGGTTTGCGATGGTGACAAACTCTTGTTGTGGCTCGGATAACATCGCTTGGGTGGTAATCTCTATCAACTTCCAATTCTCCCATAGGCGGTTCCTTTTAAGCTTAATGTGCTGAAGCTCAACTTGGGATTGGTAAAGAGTGAAGCAAAATGATTCCACCTCCTTCCTGAACTCTAGAAAATGGGCTTCATAAGGAGCAATTATACTGGATGAGGCCATCACTTCCTTTTTCTGAGTAAATTGGATTTGTTAAAGCCCTATATTTATACTAATGATGTGATCACTGTTCAATGGCTATATTAGAAAAAATAACATTTCTTAATGGTATTTTTAAATCCAAAAACATAAAACCAAGGAAGTGCATATTTTATATAACCATTTTATATAATAACACATTTAATTAGATCAAGAAGAATTTTCATTAATTAAAGTTTGTGTCGTTACAATCTTCCCCCCTTAAGAATTTTTTCCCTCAAAATTTCCTTTTCCCACACTAAAATAGATGGGGTTAACTATGCTTCATCACTTCATCTGATTCCCATATTTCTTATTAAAACTTGTGGTTTCTCGACAACACTTTCACGAGGGGCATTGTCTTATTTCGTAGAACTTTTTCACTATGATCTAAGATCTTAACCATGTTCTCTTGATAGGAGAGGTCATTCTCCAATGGTACCACCTATGGATTTCGGGCAAGCGATGGGTTAGGTATGTACTTCCTTAAGAGTGATACATGGAATACATCATGTACTTGAGATAGGTTTGGTGGAAGTGCTAGTTGATAGGCCGCTGCTCCAATGCGATATGAGATCTCAAAAGGGATGACGTACCTTGGACTAAGATTTACCTTCTTCCCAAATATCATAACCCTCTTCCACAATGATATGCGGAGGAATACCATGTCTCTGACATCAAACTCTAGGTCTCATCGATGATTAGCAGCATAGATCTTTTGTCGACTCTGAGCAGCTTTAATGTATTGTTGGATGGTCTTAACCTTATCCACCATTTCTTTGACTATTTATGGACCAATGAGTTTTCTCTCCTTATCTTCATCCCAACATACCAGTGTTATGCACCTTTTCCCATAAAGTGCTTCATAAAGATCCATTTGGATGCTTGAGTGGAAACTGTTATTGTAAGAGAACTCAACTAGAGGAAGATGTTGATAACATCCTTATTTTAAGTCCATAGAGCATGCTCTTAAAATTTCCTCAAGTTTCTAGATAGTCCACTCAGATTGTCCATTAGTTTGAGGATGATAATATGTAACGAAGTTCATCTTGGTATTAAGAGCATGTTGAAGAATATTCCAAAACTTAGAGGTGAATCTTGGATATTGATTAGATATAATATATAGTGGTAATCCATGCAGCCTTACCACTTCTCTTATATATATATATGCCATTTAATCCAATGATAAATCCTCCCTAATTTCAATGAAGTGTGTATTCTTTATAATATGATCCACAATATCCCAAATAGCATTGTTTCCTTTATATGTCTTCGGATGTCTGGTGACAAAGTCCATGGTGATTTTCTCCCATTTCCATGATGGTATGGGTCATGGTTGCATCATCCCCTTACACTTCTACCACTTTGCCTTCACTTGCTGACATACTAGACACTTTTCTGTATACTTAGAGATCTTCTTATTCATGTTATCCCACCAATAATTCTCTCGGAGATCTCAATAAATCTTTGTGTTTCCTAAGTGAATTGAGAAATTCAAAATATGTGAATCATTCAAAAGTTATTTCTTCAACTCTAGACTTGATGGAACACATAGTATTTTCCCAAATCTCACAATTCCTTCTTCATTAACATTGAAATCTGAGGAATTCCCTTTTCTGATAGTTAACACTATCTTCTGAATTCCTAAATCATCCATTTGATCATCCTTTAACCTTTCCAAAAGAGACTATTGAGCAATAATTTGTGAAATGATTGATGATGTTCCCTTATTTATGATTCTCATCCCATATTCATCAAATATAATAAGATTGGATCCTTTTCAAATCTCATTAATGATAAAATCGATGGGTCCTTTCTACTTAGAGGATCTGCCACCTTGTTCTCTTTCCCAGGGTGGTAATGGATTGAGCATTCATAGTCTTTGATCAGTTCTAGCCATCTTATTTGTCCCATATTCAACTCTTTCTGTGAGAATACATAATTGAGGCTTTTGTGATCCGTGTATATTTCACACTTCTCCCCAAAGATGTAATGTCGTCAATTTTTTAAAGTGAATATTACTACAGCCAACTCCAAATCATTAGTTGGATAGTTTTTATCATGAACTTTCAATTCCATTGAAGAATAGGCAATGAATTTTTCATTTTTCATCAACACACAGCCCAAGCCCTTCTTCGAAACATCACTAAATACCACAAATATTTCTACACTTGTGGGTATTGTGAGCCCAGGAGCAGTGATAATCCTCTTTTTCAACTCCTTGATGCACTCTTCACTTTCATTACTCCGAGAAAACTTTACTCCCATTCAAGTTATCTTGGTAAGAGGGTTTTACAATCGTGAAAAGTTTCTCAAAAATTGGAGATAATATCTAGCTAACCCTAGGAAGCTACGGATATCCATTACCGATGTTGGCCTCAACCATCGCTCAATTGCAGCTATCTTGGACGGATCCACATATATCCCATTTCTTGTGATGATATAACCTAAGAATGAGACTTACTTTAACAAGAACACACACTTTCTGTACTTTTCATAGAGCTTCTCATTTAGCAAGGTCTCTAGTACATTTCTTTGATGCTTCTCATGATACAACTTGGTTTTGGAGTATATTAGAATATCGTCTATAAATACTACTACAAATTTGTTGAGGTAATCACTAAAGACTCTATTCATCAAGTCTATACAGATTATTGGAGAATTTGTGAGTCTAAAAGGCATTACTATGAATTCAAAGTGCCCATATCTTGTTTGAAAATTAGTCTTGGAGATATCCTCCTTATTCACCATTACTTGGTAATATCCCGACTAAAAATAAACCTTGGATAACTATTGTGATCCATGTAGCTGATCGAACAATTTTTCAATTCATGGAATAGGATACTTGTTCTTTATCATGATTTTGTTCAGCTCGCAATAATCAATGCAAAGACGCATTGACCCATCCTTATTCACGATGAAGATGACTGGTGAACCCCATGGTGAAGCACTTGGGCGTATAAACCCTTTATCCAGATTCTCTTGAATTTGTTTCTTCAGCTCCTCAAGATCCATAACATCCATTCTATACAGTTTCTAGGATATTGGAAACATCCCAGGTATAAGATCAATTGAGAATTAAATATATCTTATAGGAGGAAGGCTAGGGAATTTCTTAGGAAACACTTCAGCGAATTCCCTCATAATATGCATGTTTTCAAGGATGTTTGATTCCTTGGACTCAATCATATGATCCAGATACGCATGCTCATAGGTTAGTAATATCCACGTTTGAGATGATGGTGTTAAAGAAGATTCATCCTCCTCCTTTCACTTGTACAAAATCGAGGGTCAGTTCTCCATATGGAGAGTGATTTCCCTCTCACTGAAATTTATGTTGGCTCTATATAAGTAAATAAAATCCATCCTAGGAATTGCATAAAATTTCACCAAAGGGAGTATGAAAATGTTCTCTAGGAAGTTAAATCCATAAATTATAATAGGGGAGGAGTTATATTCATGGGATGCAATGATTTCCCCATTTTCCATTCTCACAGACATCTTTAATTCCATAACTTACGGTGGTGTTGGGATAGTTCAACTAAACTGTAAGGATAAAAAAGAATTCTTAAAACCAGAATCAAAACGTACATTCACTATTATTGAATGAATAACTAGCATACCTGTCACCACTTGGTTTTCGGGGTTCACTTCGGTTGTAGTGATGAAAAAATCTCTCCCTTTCTACCTTGGATTTTGTTGGTTTCCTCCATAAACCCTTGTATTAGGGAACTGGGTTGCAAAGTGACCCAATTCTTTGTAGTTGAAGCAATGAACAATGAGATGAGGGCCCAACAGAGCGTTCCTATCCTATGTCGCAGCTGTAGGTTTTCCTTTTTAGCAGTTAATAGCCAGTCTCCCTTCTCTTCCACACCTAAATCATTTCCGCTTACCCTTTAAGAAATTTATTGGGAGCTTCTTTCCACACCATTGGAAAGTGGGGTGCCGGATTTTCTTAGCACCATTGGATTTATCCATCGGAACACCAAAATTAAAGTCCACCTTACACTTCTTATCCCCATGATACCCTTTAGATTTTCCATTCTCCATTTCAACTTTGAGGGAACATTAGACAATTTCTTCATAGCTATTGAAGTCACAGATCTCTAGGAATTTTTGTAGGCTAGGTTTTATCCCACCAAAGAAGTGGTCAACCTTGAATTTGGGAGTAATGAAAAATACAAAGCTGTACCAAGAAAGCCTTGTGAATTTTTCCTTGTACGCTTCAATGGATTTGTCATCTTTTTTCATGAGGGCAAGGAAGTCCCTTTCCATTTTAAGTCGAAGGGTGTGAGGAAAATATTTGTCAAAAAACATTTTCCAGGAATCCTTCCATTCCAACGCCTTGATATCCTCCTCAGGCTTTGTATTTTTAATCAATTTCCACCATTGATAAGCTTAACCCACCATATGATAAGTAGCCAGAAGAACCTTCTTTTTTTCAGAACATTGAAGGATGGATAAGATCTTCTCAATGGAGTTAATCCATTGTTTGGTGATTGAGGGATCAGACGATCCATTAAAAGTAGGAGGCCTTTTTCTCATGAAGATCTCGATTGTGACTTGTTCTTTTTTAGGGGGGTTGAATATTCCTCTTTACCCATGTTTCTATTACAAAATTTAGTTAACTGAGAGAGTATCATAAAAGAGTTTGTGATTCCTACTCCCATTGGATTGGGCATCTCATTAAAACAGTCGTCACATTGATCTTCGCATTGGTTGTTAGCCTAAGTCCTCCTATAACCAGACATTATCTATAATAAAAGTAAAGTTAGGGTTAACACATAAATGGCAATCCAAAGACAAAAATGGATGAATTTTAATGTACTTTTATTTCCTTAACTTATGAATTTATAGGCTTCAATATATGTTATCCATGATGTACTTCCCAACATATATTCTTAGGGGCTTTTTTATTCCCTTAACAATGGTTAATACTAATCTTGTGAATTTACCAAATCATATCCCTTGGGAGTGTCATAATGAAGTGTGTATCAAGGCCCATTTTCATTCACTAGTTCCCATTCGAGTCTTGCTCAAAGCGTTGTTTTCGGGTTTTACCACTAGATACATCTGTTCCAGAGCCACCTCTACCTAATGGTTTCCAGACAGAGATGTATTTTCTTGATAAACCACTTACTCAATACTCACAAAAATTTAGGTATGTTTTTATTACACTTATACTTATCCCTCAGGCTTTCACTAGGGTTTTCTAATCCTAATCCCAAATATAACTAAACTTATCCTCTAATACCAACTATAACAAACCTACTCTTTATTACACACTTAAACATAATTTATTACATAAAACCTTAACTTGATATAAACCAAAATATCTAGAGGTATAGAGTCTTTGGGGTATGTAACATTACATATTAATTTAAAACATGAAATACACATCTTTATTGAAAACTTGTTTTACATGACCACAACATTCCATCATACATAGCATTGCATGAGATAACCTAAGGACATGCATAAGAAAAGGGTGAGATATAAATCCCAGTAAGAGAGTAAACAAATCATAACAAGAAGAATATAGTACATGTTAGTCAATAGGCATATCAATGGAGCATAAGATAAATATGAACATAAAGGCATGATATAGCATGATTATCATAACATGGAAATATAGCAACAACATTTAACATGATATTAGCATGAGACAAGGATAATTAAATGTGGATCATGAGTAAACATTCATTTCACTTGACCTATCATGATACTAATCTTTACCCAATGTATTGGAGTGATATAAGGGCACACCCTTCTTAATCATTTTATTTCATGCATAAGTGTGTCACATGGATCATATAACATGGATTCATTAAACATAATAACTTATTCCACAATAAATGAATGTGTAATTTATACATGAAACTATATAATCAATAATTAAATATTCATAAATGTGAATACTCTTGATAGAGAAATGGCCATGGTATTCACTACACAATGACTTTGGCATGGAAAATTGTGGTGCAATTTCGGCAGCATAACGGCGTGACATAAGAATTCATAAAAATGGTTGATGATAGATAAAGGGGTGTATCATCATATTTAAATGAAATTTAAATTAATGGGGTCATATAGATACATTTCCCAACATATTTAATGAAATTTAGATTCATAATACAAAATAATTGCTTGAATGTAAATGAGGAGAGAGAAATCCCTTACGGAATTTCAGCATGGTAATGAGTGTACATGGAAGGAATTAATGAGAGATAAAGTGGTATATAATAATTAATACATAAGTAGTTAATTATGGGGGGAGTTTTTAAATCATACCCCAACATTTTTAATTGAAAATAAAAGGGTATAACAATATTAATAAATTTGGACAAAAATGAGAAAGGAAGAAATCCCTTACTTGGAAGTGTGATCCTAAAGGCTTGGGAGAGGCTTGAGAGAGGATTATTGAGAGCTTGGAGAACCTTGGTAGGATTATAAATAGAGGAGGGTAGAGTTTTTTCTAGCTCAAAAGTATTTGAGTGAAGAGTGAGTGGGAGCTTGGGTGGGTTTATATAGGAAAAGAGAGGGAATTCTTTATTATTTAGGTTTTGGGCACCACACATTAAAATAATAAAAACCACAAACCAACCCATGGTTTTTGCCCATGTTTTTTTCCAAATGGGAGTGTAAGAAATTATTTTACAATTAAAATTTCCTAAATTATTAAAATATTTGGCGTTTATAGGTGTAGGTGAGTCACACTCTCAAGGAAAACATTTTAAAAGGTTAAAATATTTAATAATCCTTAGAGGGTCCACTAAAGCCGTGTAAAATAAATAAAACAAACATAAAATCAAATTATTTTAATGTTAAAACATATATTTTCCTAACATTTCATTTATATAATTTTAATACATCACTATTGGGACATTATGATGTCATAAAACACATTTTATATTAAAATGGTATTTAATTTTTACCCAAAAATTCAACTGTCTCAAAAAATTATGAAGAAATAACCATGGGATAATTTCAATATCCTGATTCCAAAAATAATATTCATTTTATGTAAATAATTTTCTAAATATGTAAATTTTTACTTTTAAAATAAAAACTGACATTTATAAAAAAATCCTTGAGTTTTGACAAAAACAGCTTTCAAACCTTAATAAAAATTACATTTGTATTCCTAGAAATTATATGATAATTTATATTTAAAAATTAATTTATTAATAATATTTTTATTAAAATATTATTTAATTAAAAAATCCATTTATTCATTAAAATATATTTCTTAATTGAATATTAACTAAAAATACTATTTGTGCTTTAAAAACCATTTACAAAGTAACAGTAATAAAATGAATATATATTATTTATTATATAAAAAAAATTAACATAATAATAGTGCTAGGGTACTGTTAGATAACCTCTTATAACACCTACATATGCCATAAGGGTAAGGTGTACGATGGTGACAGACTCTTGGGGTGGCTTAGATAACATTGATCGAGTGGTAATCTCTATCAATTTCCACTTCTCTCGTATGCAGTTCCATTTGAGCTTAACGTGTTGAAGCTCATCTTAGACTTGGTAAAGAGATAAGACCAATGATACCACCTATTTTATGAGCTCTGAAAAAAGGGATTCGTACAGAACAATTCTTCTAGATAAGGTCATCACATTCTTTGTCTGAGTAAATTGGATTTGTTAAAGCCCTATATTTATACTAATCATGTGATCACTGTTCAGTATCTATATTAGCAATGGTAACAATTATTAATGGTATTTTAAAATCCAAAAACATTAAACCAAGGAAGTGCATATTTTATATAACCATTTTACAAAATAATACATTTAATTATATCAAGATGAATTTTCATTAATGAAAGTTTGGGTCATTACAATTACCATGAGAAATTATTCCCATGGCTATATAACCATGTGGGAATATACTATATACATGATCACGGGTGATTTTGGACATATGGTTATGTAGGAACCAGCTGTCACACATGTTAAAAGTGTGATACATATGTGGGAAGTTCCTACTAAGACAAGAATGGATACCCATGGTTACAGGGTCTCCTGAGGGAATGTTATATCCATGAGAATTGGTTTCTGTGGTATTAAGCACTCTAAATAAATCCCTACTTCTACATGAATAAATTGTCCTATATTTAATGTTCACATAGTTGTGTCCTAAATTCACAAGCATCGGTGCTTGTGGATTTAGGATGCTCCTGATAAATCCCTAATGCCACAGACACCCTTGTAAATGGTTGTAGGGTGCTTCCACATGGATATAGAACTATTATAATTAAAATAATAATTGAAATAATTGATTTATTTAAGAATTTATACATATATATATTATACACATACATATATAAATGTATCAACAATGCAATGGTAAAGTGTGTGGTGTTAAAGTTGTGCATGTTAAGTTTATAAACATGATGGATATATTTTAATTTTCCACTGGATTTCTCCACATGAAAGTTATTATTTCAGTTGACACTTCCACTATATATATGGGTAGTTACCCATGGAAATATAAAAACTTTGATTTATGGACCAGGGGTCTATTGTCATTGTAATATCCCATGGCCCACTACCACTGTCGGGGCCCATGGAACAAGGCCTTGGATATTGATGTGGAAAGATGTATCTATGGGAATAACATATGTAAATAATTGTTAGGGATACTACCATGGAGATTACACCCATGGTCACCATGCCCATAGTCATAACCTACATCCATAAGTAGAGCCTGCGAATTTATTATTTTTTCATAGTAGTGTATGTTGCATGTTTTTAAGTGGATTGAGTTGCACTCACTAAAGAAGTGCATGACCCCACATAATTGTACATGAATCCACTTTATCACTAGTACTCATTTTGTAATGTTGAGTGGGATAATCTTACTTATCCATTAGACTCACCCCCTACCCATGTACATTGCATGGGTTTTGATGTTCATGGGTAAATATTCATGTTTTCTTTCCATAATAGGTACAATCATGGGGCTAGACATATAGATTGGGATGAGCAGGTTATTATATATTGATGGTTCACTATGAAGTTTTCATGTGATTTGTGTTAGAGGCCATTGTATTTATTTTCAGTTCTATATCACAAATGTATTGGCCAGTGTTCTAATTGACTTATTTATTATTATTTATCTAGTATATCATTCTATTACTGCTCTATTTGTTTTTGCATTCCATGAATATTGTTTTATTTTATATTTTGGATTACAACATTCCCTATTAGATCCCTTTTTTATTGTTTATAGGTTTTGGGTATGTTTGTTATATGGATGATTCATTCCAAAATTTGTATGGATTTCTGAATGACCCTTATGATTTATATTTTTTAGGTAATAGTATCCCCATTACCATTATAGGCCCTCACCGCTAGTTATAAGCCTCTAGAATATGATAAGGCATGCCTGAGATCACGTCACACCACTGAATCAATAATTATTCAAGTAAAATAGGTTGGGGAAATATAGTATAAACACTCTCTAAAATCAAAAATGATAATACAAACCATGTAATTGACTTTATTTTCCTTCTCAAATGATGATGTCCCAACTAAGGTGACACTTGAGAAAAACTGATCATCAACATCGAACTCTAATGACCAATGTATCTTGTTATGTAAGACTATTGTCTTCTATAGTCTATCACCTCCTAATAAATTATAAATGATCTATAGTTTTTTACATGCAACTCATTCCAAGAATCATCAACTCTTCCACCTCTATCCAACATAAAGGAGAATGAAATGGATTATCTTATAGAACATTAAATGACATCAATAATATCGATGAATGATAATTATTTTCATTGAAAAACTCATGAAATTCAAGATTATCCTCCCACTCACTATTAAATTAAAGGATTAACTCCCACAACATATCCTCTAAGATAATAATGTTACATTCATATTTCTCATTCTTCTACAAGATATATGTCATACTCAACTTCAGAAAAGTATCCAAGGATTGTTTTATCCCCTTATATAATTTGTATTCAAACTTTATATCTCATTCTAAAACTATGCTCCTAAACACTATGTGTAGTCTAGACATCTCTTTCAAATATAGCTTACCTAGTTAATCTTCTGACTGAATCACCGGTATAGGTAGAAATAATTATACTTTCATAAAACATTACATGATGATCTAAAACATATCTCTACCCTGATGTGATCTAGAAAGACCAATATTGAAACTCATCATGACCTCATCTCATATCCACATTAGAATGGAAAGTTATTGAACTAAATTAGTGGATCTCTAGTACTCAATATTCACCTACTAACAAGTGAGGAATCATGAAATATATCTCTTTGTATCCTTTTTCATCCCCAATAAACAAAATTGGAATCAAATTTCATCATACTTATTTGTTATCCCAGGGTTTGCATCCCATCATGAGGTTTGATAATTCATCATAACCTTATCCTTCATGCTCATTGAGACTACCACACTTCCATGAAGTATTGGAATAAGTCTACACATTAAGTTTGGTTAGCAATGTGCCCCCTCCATAGAATCTCTATCGCAGAATGTAGTAGTCAGAGTCTGACTCTAGACTGTCCTTCACACTATCTAATATCAATGATGTGATTCTTTAAAGAGATAGGTCCATAGTCCCATGGTATATTATCATACTCAAATATATCTCAGAGAAGAGGTACATCAAATTTCACTCCCCCAATTGTACCAGTGTTTTCTTACTAAGTGCATCAACCACTAAATTACCCTTCTTAGGCATATATAACATCAAAATTTAGGTACTAAATATTTCAATTATAAATAAAATCTTGGTCTCACTAGAAAAATATAAATTGTAATATCCTATGTTCGGTATGGACTATAAAATATTTACCAAAGAGCTAGTGATTCCAATATTATACAATATGGACCATAACTATAAAATATAGATCATGTATATGGTATCTCTTCTTATGTGGCCTAAACTATCAAGAATAATAAGTTATAACTTGATTGTCCTACATCAAAATTCCTCTCAAACCAACCTATTATTCATATAAATATATAATGTTATTCTTATCAAGGCTGAGTAAGATTAATTTTGTTCTATATGTGAGTCTCCCCTTTAACTCATAAAAATATACTTCAAATTAATCATATCACTTTAATTATACCCATTTATTGGTTTAATTCATCATTAATATTTTAGATTGGGAGAAATTATAGATGAATTAATGATAATATCTATATATTGTGAGGAAGATCTTGATATCAAACATGTTCTAGGATTTTCCTAAAGCACTATAACAACAAAATTCTCATGGTCTGTAAAAATTTCAAACTCATATATGACATACCCAAATAATTTCATCTCCTTAATCTAGAAATGACACTTTGAGAGATTAGAATATAGGTTATACTCTCACAGTGTGCTCAATATGATCATTAAATACCTCATGTGTTCCTTCTGTGTTTGGGAGTACATCAATATATAGTTAAAAACACTATAAGGAATGAGTCAAGATATGAATGGAAAATCTTATTCACTAGGTCCATTAAACATTTTAGTGTGTTTTTCAATTTTAATAACATCACCATTAAAAAATCATATAATCTATATTGAATCCTGAATGTTTTTCATGGAATGTCCTCAAATATCACTCTGATATAGTGATAACCATTTCATAAGTCAATCTTACAAAACCATCAGGTTCCCCTCATCTAATCAAATATATCATTTACCATTGGAAGTGGATGCTTATTTTTTCCTCATTAATTGATTTAGCTTTTAGTAGTCCACAAAAAAACCACAAAAACGTGTATCCATTATTTGTTAACTAAACCAGATCTCCCCATGGGAAATGATATTCTAACAAACATATTCACCTCAAGGTCCTTAAAATTAAACTTTGGCTCCCTTATCTTTGCATGTTTCATGCGATAAGGTGGTATCTATATGGTTTTTATACCTAGCACCTGACTAATAGTGAACTTAATCTTCCTATTATGTAGAAAGCCTAAAAAATCCTTACGAAATACATCCTAAAATAGAAGGAAAGGATAAGATAATTTATCCCCTCATCATCTATAAGAATGGAACTGGTCATTCGCCAAGTGAACATGTCTAACTATTAAAAGATAGGTCCTATGTGAACCTCCTATAAATCAAAATTTCCAATGAATGTACAATTGTCACCTACTAGATAAGTGAGTAACATTTACCTTTGGTAATAGTCTATGTGATCCCCAAAGTGTGACATCCATTCTATCAATAATCACATTGAATCTAAGATTATTCAATATGAGTAAATCCCATAGATGTTCATAGTTACTCACAACTACAAAAGATCCTAAACATTTTCTTGATGCCTCATATATCTCCTCCATAGTACCATCAATTACCAATGATCAAATCAAACACTCTAAAACCAAGTCCAAAACATCAACCATATATATTGAAATGAAATATATTTTCACACTAGTATCAAGAAAAACATTTTCCAAGGTATATGTCATCATAATAGTATCTATTACGGTCGATGGTCTATCTCTATCTTTAATCAGTGCCTAATCCTATGAAAAGTTGGTCAAAAATTATATTTTGGTCATACCCTATATAATTATGACTCTCTTATTAAGTTTTCTATTTAAAATATAGTGGCCCTTGTAAATCTCATCCACCTCCATGTCCTAATCATCCAGATGATACCCGTCATGTAGAGACCCTAAGTTTATCGTACATGGACATTACATTACTTTTGCGGAATACTTAGTACATAACAAAAACACACACACAAGGATCGTAATAGTTTAGTGTCTTTGGAAACTCGGAACGTAATCTTCTAATCGTGGTGAAAGATCTTCAATATCTCCCATAAAGATCTTCACTTTGTTTTTACCTAAAAACCTTTCTTTATATCCTGGGGAAAAGAAAACATAAAAGGGTGATCTCAAATGCTCAGTAAGGGTAAAAAAAAAGAAATATCAATCACATCATATACATAAGAACATAGCTTTCGGAAATCTTAACCTGCAAAAGAGCTCATAATATCATAACATGGGATAAATCATAGAAGTGAAAATGAGATCCCCATAATCATAACATAAAACTTGAAACTTTGTGGCATGCACACATAATCATGGAAAATCATTTCTTGTTAGTCAAGACTCATTGCCAAGACTATCTTAGTGGACAAAGTCCCTTTCTGAATCGAGTAACCCTCGTTTCAGTCCTGTTTCACTGAACCGGTATAACCTACCGTTCCAGCCCCGTCTATCTCATGAGATATAAAATCTTTACCCAATGCATTGGAGGGAGATATAGGTCCCACCCATCTTATAATGAATCCTTTCTTATGTGTTCCACATAATCATAAAACATACATCATCGCATAACACACGTAACAAAAATGGGATTCTTGAAACATCATGACATCATAAATCAATTCATATAAGATAAAGGAATTCATAAAAATATTTCCATCACAACATGATCAAATCAATGTAATAATAGGGATAAAAACAGAACCCTTTATTATCTTAGATGGAAAATAATTTTGATAAAACACTTGAACTCCATTCTTGAGGAAAATATCCTTTCTTCTTCAAAAACATTTTTCCTTTCATAACATGCCATACAGCTTTAAAATAAAAGAAGTTGATTAAAAATAAACTTGAAAACTTGTAAAGTAAGCTTCTTGGAAATAATGTGTTAAAAATCCATTCATGCCGTATACGTTAAAAAAACATTCTTCGTACTTTTGTCGGAAAAGTCAAAAAGTATCTCGTACGACAAAAGATTCCTTTCATAGATATTACTAAAAACTCACCGAAGGGTAAAAATGGATTTAAACAATTGTAGGTGGATGGAAATAATATTACATATTGATGAAACATGGATGTGGATGATAAAATACACCCTAGTAAATACTTACGAATAAACAATCTCGGATAAAAATGAGATTGTGATATTTCCCTTACCTTAGGTCCGACTTGCTTTGTAAGTGTCCGAACCTCCTGTATAATTATTTAAATCATGTTATTGACTTATTACAGAATCATATTAATTGTTATGATATCATATATGGTTCACTTATGACATTATATTACCCGTTCTTTTGTAAATTCCATGTTAAAGAAGCGTTTTGGGTAAAATCGTTTCATTTATCATAGGTGTTTTGACTTGTTGTTCTTGACATCATTATTACTTATATCATGATTTAATCACTTCCAGAATATAAAATATGATTTATATATCATATATATTCAGTATATATATATATAATAGGTAGATAAATAAAATTAAAAACACCGTTCATGGAGACGGTAGTCCGTAGGTACGCATGAACGCTGTTTTCCTTTCCTTATTGTCTTGAAATGGAAGTAAGTAGATGACATACATATGTATATATATACATAAATACAGTAGCTTTATAATGTCATATATTTCATTATTATTTCTTATATATACATTATAATCATTCTTAAATGGTTAACATGGAGAAAGAATCTCATCGCGTCGTGGAGACGGTAGTCCGTACGTACGCACGAGCGATGATATCATTTCTATAAATATTGAATTTAATTGGAGTGGATTATACAATATATCAGAATAAATATGATGTTTTAATAACTATGTATAGTTATTCTTTACACCATTATACCCATCCATGTAAGGTGGTGGTGGAAAATAGATTACACCACGGCGTGGAGACGGTATTTCGTACGTACGCACGCGTGGTGATTTCTTTTTCCATAGGATGGATAGATGGTGAAATAGGGTTGTTTCATACTTATAATAACATATCAGTATATGAGTGATACTGATGTTATTACTTCATAATGAAACAACCTAAGAAGAAGAAGTGGAATAAGAAATAAAGATGAAAGAATTGGTAATGGTAATTACCTCTTCTTTGAAGTGCCTCTTTGAGACCTCCTCTTAGGGCACTAAAATTGGTCTTTGAGGAAGACCAGAACCTCTAGGATGTTTTTAGGGAATTGTAGAAGAGATTTTGGCAGGGGTTGGCCGAGCTTGAGTGCTCAAATTGGTGTGAGGAGGAGAGAGAGGAGGTGTCCTTTTATAAGGGAGGAGAGGGGCACCTTAGGAATATCTCAAAATATTATTTTATATTAAAGTCAAAATCGGTTTATAATGGCTCCAAAGGGTCTTATTTCGAATATAAGGTGGGGATGGGTCGAAATACTATCAACCAATAGGATTTAGAAAAGTTTAGGGTATTATTTTAACCTTATCAATTAGATTTAACTCTAAGTTAAATAATTTAACTTTTACCGTGTCTTTTTGTTTTCTTTCACTATATGGTTAATACACTTACTATAACATGCCAAACGAACCCCAAATTGTTTATTATTAAAATATATATCCTTATCTAAGTCATTTGGCCGAACCTTAGATTTTTAGGAATAAAATAACAATTAATAATATAATATTTTATTTAAAAACTATTTTGTGTCAATTTTGACACTATTTGATATATGATTTTTGTGAAAGTCATAACAGAATTATATGTTCGAACCAAGTTGATTAAATCAACACTAATATATCATAGTAACCTATAAAATTAGTGGAATTCATAAAAAGTCTCAAATTATATTTATTTTGGTGTTTATAACATCAATTATGTCAATATTTCATTAATAAGATAATTACTGCATCATCATTGTGTCATAAATAAATTAAATTATTTGATGTCTAAAAATTACAAATAAAATACCATCATGTAGTAAATCTTTTTATATTTCTAATGAATATTTAAAATAGAATTTATCTTATGTATAACCCCATATTAAAAATGATTTACTTATTAAACTTTGATTTTAACTATTTTAACCCTTCTTTAAATAAATTAATAATAAATGTCATAATCTAATCCAAGTGGGCCTAAATAGTCATATTTTATTCCTAAGTTTGTTTTTGGTCGAATTACACTTGTCCAATAGAATTAGGACATGTGTTAGGGTAATAGTAATATCATATTTACCCTTAGTTACCCTATTTACTATTAACCGCGGTAAAAATCGTAAAAAGTTACTATTCACCAAAAAATTATTTTTATCTCATTGAACCACATTTTACTTACTGATATCAACCATGTCTGTCGGATTTTCGAAATTCCATTCACAGAAGCGGTAAAATTAAGTTTTATGCAAAATTCAGTTTTTTAACCTACCACTTAGTGGTTTCACTATTCATCAAAAATTGATGTTTTTCATAACAGTGCCAAAATTTCATCCCAAGCTATATTTCATATTCCGAATTCAAAAATGAAGTCTATTTTACCAAATTCATTACATAAAAGTTGCATTAATTAATTTTATAATTAAATCCCGCTGTTAAAACAAATAGCATGTTTTTAAGAAACAATATCTATCAAAAGATTGACACTTGTTTATGTCTAGTTTAAATGTGAAATTACATCCAATGACCAACATTGTATTAAATTTTAAAAATATATTCTAAATATACTTTAAAACCACTCAAATTAATGATTTATCACTATTAATTATTTCGATTAAAAAAGTTGTTTTTAATTATAATTTAGTAATTTTCACTATTCATCAGAATATGAAAGTTATACGAAAAGTACCAAAATTTCACCTTAGGCTAAATTCGATACTCCAAATCCAAAAATGAAATCCATTTTGAAAAATAAAATTTACAAAATTTCAAAAAGTGGTTATTACTATTCATAACGGCTAGTTTTAATAACATTATAATAGCATATCGCTGTTTAGTGAAACTCGTTATTGCGTACTACACACGCTATCGAGGAAGGTTGCGATTGCGTGTAATGCAAGGCAAGTCAAGGATGCGTGTTGTGCAAGCTCCTTTTGGTGTAGCGTACAACACAAGACATTAGTGAAATAAAAAAGAATATTTTTCATAAAATCTCGGGCTGTTACATTCTACCCCCCTTAAAATGAATTTCGCCCTCGAAATTCATCGGGGTTATAAATAGTTTACTATTCAAAAGTTTCTTTAATAGAAACCCACATCGTAAAAAGGAATACCAAAACTTGGCTTTAAAAACTAATGTATGAAATGTAACGATTACCCAAATAACCTAATCACTGGGTTTCCACATAGGTGAAAATATGGATATGGAAGAGAAATATAACCATCATGTTCTGATGGAGAGTGGTAGAGAACATGGCTATGGAAAAGCCAGTAATCACAAATCCATAAATTTGTGACGATCTAAGGTACCATCTGATTCATCAGGTATAAGATCACTAGGACAACATTTTTGGTTTTCAAGATCGTTTCCCTAAAGTTGAAAATTTGAATTAGAATAAATACTTTCTTTATTTTGGTACAATCTCACTGTTGTTCATGCCTTGAACAATTTCCACTTCATCTCTTAAATAAATGAAGTTGAATTTGTTATTCGTGAAGTGTTAGCAGATCATGTGATAGAATGACGGGTCATTCCATCTGTCTCAAAAGGTTAGCAAAATTTATATACATAAGTCGATCTATAGTGGGATTAATCATATATGGTTCCTAAAATGGGCTTATACCTCATATATCATACTGCTTAATATAATAACACTAGTTTCTACTAAACAGGGACTTCCTGTAGGTCAGTGGTAGGCGATAAAGGCCAGTCGCACTTCGGTTGTGGGTTCAATTCCTACAGCCTTGTCCGAAGCGATGGGCTGTCGCCCGTCCTGCAGGTTGTCCTTTTTCTAAAACTACGTTACTATAACATCCCATCAATAATATCGAAAATCTTCTATCCTTAAACAATACTAACTTATGTCCAACATAATCCAGTCTAATCTTTAGGCTTATACATAATACTACAGTCCACTCTCATAATATAGTGACAACAATTAACAGAGATTTAACACCATCGTCGATCCCCATATATCATAAGATATGTTTTGTTGGTCACATTCCAAACATTCAAAGTCCTTAATCATGTATTCTCTTGAATACCTTAGTGAAAACATGAATTCAGTTAAAAGTTAACACTTTCCACATACCAAAATCCTCAAAATTCTATATACTCAAACCATGATATCACTTAGTCCTTATATCAATCATGAGCTCATGAATACTGTCAAACATTTCATTTTCTCCTTATCCCTTCATTATGCGCATATCATCTACATTCCAAAAATGTCTCAATCACTTTTCATGGTTACTGGTACCATAAAATTATTGAAAACCACAATAGACCAAAACATAAATATTTCAGTACACCATAAAAGTACCTCAACAACATTATTCTTGAATACCAATACATACACACTTCTGTCCATCCACTTCAATGATTGTCCTGGAGTAAGTCCTTCCTTGGTTTAGAAGTAACTTTTTAGGTCAGGGCATTGAGTTGGGTAATGCCCATGTTCTCCAGAAATAAGACATTGAACTCCATAACAATCTGTCACTCTATGACCCTTTTCTCCACACAGATAACATCGATACCTCCATTTGAGGTATTCCTCAAGGTTCTTCTTCCCTTCTTTAGAAATCTCAATCTTCCTTTCTTTATGCTCCTCAACATGCGAACATGCATAATAGTTTATCTTCCTCTTCTTTGATGAATTAGTCATACCACTAAATTTCACCTTGTTAATCATATATCGCGATGACTGATTCGGCATAATCACAATATCTTTATCTCTAGGTATTACACAATTTTGTTGCTCATAGTCACCAATTTGTCCATTGGATTCAATGTTAACCGAATTCCTTCTGGTTCCCTCCATTAACTAAAACACAAAAAGAATTTTGTGAGAGGCGAAATCATGCTAGGGAAGACAACATAGTAAAGGGAAAACACCCTCAATATCTAACATCTTAGGTTAAATTCTAAGATCGTTAGCGCAATTCTAGGACTATAACCTATACGTATACTTAACCTTAGGGACATCCCTAGACATACCTTAGAAATATCTCTAGGGATCTCACTAACGTTCTCACATCCTAGTTTCCAAAGGTTGACTAAACCTTTCCTCTGATACCAATTGTAGAGACCCTAAGTTTATCGTACATGGACATTAAATTACTTTTGCGGAATACTTAGTACATAACAAAAACACACACACAAGGATCGTAATAGTTTAGTGTCTTTGGAAACTCGGAACGTAATCTTCTAATCGTGGTGAAAGATCTTCAATATCTCCCATAAAGATCTTCCCTTTTTTTTTACCTAAAAACCTTTCTTTATATCCTGGGGAAAAGAAAACATAAAAGGGTGAGCTCAAATGCTCAGTAAGGGTAAAAAAAAAGAAATATCAATCACATCATATACATAAGAACATAGCTTTTGAAAATCTTAACCTGCAAAAGAGCTCATAATATCATAACATGGGATAAATCATAGAAGTGAAAATGAGATTCCCATAATCATAACATAAAACTTGAAACTTTGTGGCATGCACACATAATCATGGAAAATCATTTCTTGTTAGTCAAGACTCATTTCCAAGACTATCTTAGTGGACAAAGTCCCTTTCTGAATCGAGTAACCCTCGTTTCAGTCCTGTTTCACTGAACCGGTATAACCTACCATTCCAGCCCCGTCTATCTCATGAGATATAAAATCTTTACCCAATGCATTGGAGGGAGATATAGGTCCCACCCATATTATAATGAATCCTTTCTTATGTGTGCCACATAATCATAAAACATACATCATCGCATAACACACGTAACAAAAATGGGATTCTTGAAACATCATGACATCATAAATCAATTCATATAAGATAAAGGAATTCATAAAAATATTTCCATCACAACATGATCAAATCAATGTAATAATAGGGATAAAAAACAGAACCCTTTATTATCTTAGATGGAAAATAATTTTGATAAAACACTTGAACTCCATTCTTGAGGAAAATATCCTTTCTTCTTCAAAAACATTTTTCCTTTCATAACATGCCATACAGCTTTAAAATAAAAGAAGTTGATTAAAAATAAACTTGAAAACTTGTAAAGGAAGCTTCTTGGAAATAATGTTTTAAAAATCCATTCATGTCGTATACGTTAAAAAAAACATTCTTCGTACTTTTGTCGGAAAAGTCAAAAAGTATCTCGTACGACAAAAGATTCCTTTCATAGATATTACTAAAAACTCACCGAAGGGTAAAAATGGATTTAAACAATTGTAGGTGGATGGAAATAATATTACATATTGATGAAACATGGATGTGGATGATAAAATACACCCCAGTAAATACTTACGAATAAACAATCTCGGATAAAAATGAGATTGTGATATTTCCCTTACCTTAGGTCCGACTTGCTTTGTAGGTGTCCGAACCTCCTGTATAATTATTTAAATCATGTTATTGACTTATTAAAGAATCATATTCATTGTTATGATATCATATATGGTTCACTTATGACATTATATTACCCGTTCTTTTGTAAATTCCATGTTAAAGAAGCGTTTTGGGTAAAATCGTTTCATTTATCGTAGGTGTTTTGACTTGTTGTTCTTGACATCATTATTACTTATATCATGATTTACTCACTTACAGAATATAAAATATGATTTATATATCATATATATTCAGTATATATATATATATAATAGGTAGATAAATAAAATGAAAAACACCGTTCATGGAGACGGTAGTCCGTAGGTACGCATGAACGCTGTTTTCCTTTCCTTATTGTCTTGAAATGGAAGTAAGTAGATGAAATACATATGTATATATATACATAAATCCAGTAGCTTTATAATGTCATATATTTCATTATTATTTCTTATATATACATTATAATCATTCTTAAATGGTTAACATGGAGAAAGAATCTCATCGCGTCGTGGAGACGGTAGTCCGTACGTACGCACGAGCGATGATATCATTTCTATAAATATTGAATTGAATTGGAGTGTATTATACAATATATCAGAATAAATATGATGTTTTAATAACTATGTATAGTTATTCTTTACACCATTATACCCATCCATGTAAGGTGGTGGTGGAAAATAGATTACACCACGGCGTGGAGACGGTATTCCGTACGTACGCACGCGTGGTGATTTCTTTTTCCATAGGATGGATAGATGGTGAAATAGGGTTGTTTCATACTTATAATAACATATCAGTATATGAGTGATACTGATGTTATTACTTCATAATGAAACAACCTAAGAAGAAGAAGTGGAAGAAGAAATAAAGATGAAAGAATTGGTAACAGTAATTACCTCTTCTTTGAAGTGCCTCTTTGAGACCTCCTCTTAGGGCACTAAAATTGGTCTTTGAGGAAGAACAGAACCTCTAGGATGTTTTTAGGGAAGTGGAGAAGATATTTTGGCAGGGTTTGGCCGAGCTTGAGTGCTCAAATTGGTGTGAGGAGGAGAGAGAGGAGGTGTCCTTTTATAAGGGAGGAGAGGGGCACCTTAGGAATATCTCAAAATATTATTTTATATTAAAGTCAAAATCAGTTTATAATGGCTCCAAAGGGTCTTATTTCGAATATAAAGTGGGGATGGGTCGAAATACTATCAACCAATAGGATTTAGACAAGTTTAGGGTATTATTTTAACCTTATCAATTAGATTTAACTCTAAGTTAAATAATTTAACTTTTACCGTGTCTTTTTGTTTTCTTTCACTATATGGTTAATACACTTACTATAACATGCCAAACGAACCCCAAATTGTTTATTATTAAAATATATATCCTTATCTAAGTCATTTGGCCGAACCTTAGATTTTTATGAATAAAATAACAATTAATAATATAATATTTGATTTAAAAACTATTTTGTGTCAATTTTGACACTATTTGATATATGATTTTTGTGAAAGTCATAAAAGAATTATATGTTCGAACCAAGTTGATTAAAGCAACACTAATATATCATAGTAACCTAGAAAAATTAGTGGAATTCATAAAAAGTCTCAAATTATATTTATTTTGGTGTTTATAACATCAATTATGTCAATATTTCATTAATAAGATAATTACTGCATCATCATTGTGTCATAAATAAATTAAATTATTTGATGTCTAAAAATTACAAAAAAAATACCATCATGTAGTAAATCTTTTTAGCTTTCTAATGAATATTTAAAATCGAATTTATCTTATGTATAACCCCATATTAAAAATGATTTACTTATTAAACTTTGATTTTAACTATTTTAACCCTTCTTTAAATAAATTAATAATAAATGTCATAATCTAATCCAAGTGGGCCTAAATAGTCATATTTTATTCCTAAGTTTGTTTTTGGTCGAATTACACTTGTCCAATAGAATTAGGACATGTGTTAGGGTAATAGTAATATCATATTTACCCTTAGTTACCCTATTTACTATTAACCGCGGTAAAAATCGTAAAAAGTTACTATTCACCAAAAAATTATTTTTATCTCATTGAACCACATTTTACTTACTGATATCAACCGTGTCTGTCGGATTTTCGAAATTCCATTCACAGAAGCGGTAAAATTAAGTTTTATGCAAAATTCAGTTTTTTAACCTACCACTTAGTGGTTTCACTATTCATCAAAAATTGATGTTTTTCAGAACAGTGCCAAAATTTCATCCCAAGCTATATTTCATATTCCGAATTCAAAAATGAAGCCTATTTTACCAAATTAATTACATAAAAGTTGCATTAATTAATTTCATAATTAAATCCCGCTGTTAAAACAAATAGCGTGTTTTTAAGAAACAATATCTATCAAAAGATTGACACTTGTTTATGTCTAGTTTAAATGTGAAATTACATCCAATGACCAACATTGTATTAAATAGTAAAAATATATTCTAAATATACTTTAAAACCACTCAAATTAATGATTTATCACTATTAATTATTTCGATTAAAAAAGTTGTTTTTAATTATAATTTAGTAATTTTCACTATTCATCAAAATATGAAAGTTATCCGAAAAGTACCAAAATTTCACCTTAGGCTAAATTCGATACTCCAAATCCAAAAATGAAATCCATTTTGAAAAATAAAATTTACAAAATTTCAAAAAGTGGTTATTACTATTCATAACGGCTAGTTTTAATAACATTATAATAGCATATCGCTGTTTAGTGAAACTCGTTATTGCGTACTACACACGCTATCGAGGAAGGTTGCGATTGCGTGTAATGCAAGGCAAGTCAAGGATGCGTGTTGTGCAAGCTCCTTTTGGTGTAGCGTACAACACAAGACATTAGTGAAATAAAAAAGAATATTTTTCATAAAATCTCGGGCTGTTACACGTCATCACTCTATGGCGACCCCCCTGAATATGCATAGGATGTTTGGATATATCTTTATCCTTAAAAACTACCTATTTGAGTCATCCTCATATAATAACACCATATATGTCCCAACTTACCCAAATCAAGGTACTCCTTTATTTCACTAGGACACCCTAACAAATGTTTCATGCCCGCCCACATCGGTAGCACTTTATAATAGTTCTCACTAGATGAATAAGAGATGAACATATACCCTTATTAACCTATATCTCACTACCCTATCATATATTTTCAAACCCTATATTTTGGTTCATATAATACCCACTTATAGAACCTATAAATGGATCCAATATACCATATCCTTTGCATTTTAAAAGTCCCTTCTCAGCAATGAGATCCTTGTTCACCACATCAAAGTAAGTTTTTATGTCGAATAATATCACTTAAACTAGAAAAGATGTTTATAATAAAATATAAAAGTGATGGTACTTTATGGATTAATTTACTCTTATAATTGGAGTAAAATAAAATAAAAATAATGAAATAAGTCACAAAACCGTTCATAAAAATATCTCTATAACAGAGTTTCATAAACTTTCGATCTTTATCCCACTTGAGTGTCTATAGAAAGAACTACTCAAAGAAGTGGGTCATGTTTCCCTAATAATAATACCCATAAAACTTATTAACCTACACTAATATATTCCACCATCAACTGATCATGTTGTTGAGATATCAAATTAGAAAAAATTTACTAGATTTTCTGCAGTATATCAAGAACCCTATATCGTATCTCGATAGATATTTCGATCATTAATTTTAAAATATTTTTTTTATTGTGAAAATAAAAGGGGAATGATATTTTAGAAAACATATTTTAATTTTTTTTAAAAACAAATAGATTTATAAAAATGATAAAAAATAATAATAAATTAATAGATTTGATAAGGTATGATCAACCAAGGGAAATATCATGGTGCCCATTCTTTATTGCTTTAAAAGATAGGGTTTAGATATTTTAATCCCTATTTTGTAATACCTAGAACTATATATTAATGATATTTTATTAGGAAACCTCCTACGGTTTGATCAGAAACATAAAATGACTCTCCATCTACCGCCGATGATAGAGTGATTTTTGTCCAAATTCATAATTGAAAATCACCAAGGAAACATACGAATAACTTAACATTTTTTCCATGTGTGTATGTTATTTTATTTTTATACCAAGAAATAATTTTACATTGACATTTAATTGTTTATGATAGTTAAATCTACCAATATTAACCACACAAACACCGAAATTGAATGGTGGAAGAAGAAGTGGTGAATGGTGTGTGAAACGTCACATGAATGGGTACCCCAAACATGATCATATGAGTATGATAATGACATAATATTACATAAATAAAATAAATAAGAAGATAGGATGATGAAAAACAACAAAAAAAATATAATTTAAAATATCATTCAAATAATACAAACACGAAGCTAAGGATTTACATCACATTCCTCCCCGAGTGATCACAAGGAGTTTAGAACTCCATGGAAGGTTAGGAAGCCATAGATGTTGAAGAAGAACATCCCTCCAATATTACCCTTTTTTTGGGAAACATTTAATAATGAGGAGTAGGATTAATTTTATGGATAATTACATCACAATATCCACAAAACAAGTCAATTTCCTAAGGGACTAGGTGACTATTCATGGAAAACGTTCTCCCCCAATTTGTTCTAGATGTTCAACAAACTTAATCACTTAATATTGACTTGTAATTAGTTGGAGATGTGGTTCTTATAATTATCTATCCAATGGATATAGAAATATCCCAATTTTATGTATGAAGTCTAAGTTATGGTCTAATCACTATAGGTAGATCCAATTTGTCTCTCCCAGAATGTATTCACTTTGTGGGCCTCTTTTTTCCATTTGTGCTTAGACCAGACATTAGTCTAGTTGGATGAATTGAAAACCATTATCATAGAATCCTAAAAAATTAATTATCACATTTGGATGATCTTGGTGAGTTATATGGTATAAATAGATAACTACTATCAAATTGGACCGTTTTTCAATTGCATCTTTTTATGCATGTTTCTAACAAATGAATTCAAAATAAATGATGAGTAAAAAAATATTTAATAAAGGGATACTAAAACCCATAAACAATGTAATTAAAAAGTATAATGGTGGTAATATATTATATGTCATTGTGAGATCGCACCCCCACACTTAAACCTTTATACTACAAGGAAAAGTCTTATATCCTACCTAAGTCCCATTACTGAATCAAAGGTGAGAAAACATTCAAGATTTTTTTTTAAATGAAATATATCTTGTCTTGTTTATGAAATCAATTTTCCTATCACAATTATTCTCTCACATTTAAATTTGTTCAAATTCATTCATTCACCCAAGAAACATGTCTCAACCTACTTCGCCTAGAATTTTTTCCACTTCACTCCAGAAACATATGAAAGTGTGCTCATTTCCCAGAGTTCATGTGATCTTACCATATGATTTTCAGGATTATAGGTCATATAATAGCAGAAACTAGTGTTACACTAAAGATGAACTACAAAAGGTTGTTCTGATTTTCAAGGGTTGGTAGGATTTAATTTTTAAAAATATCAAGCAAAAGATTAGTATTTAATCTCTTAAGTAAAAATCATGAAAGAAATCAGAAAGTGTTCATAATGAATGTACTCACTCAACCCCTCATAAATTTTATCACTTCCAAATCACTTTACCCTTTGTTCCTTTTTTATGGGTCACAACCAAGTAGTGAATAATAATGAGTAAAATTACTCTTTTATACATTTCTTTTTATTATTTTATTCTAATTTTTTCAATGTACAAAACTAATTATTTATATACAATTTTTTGGATGATAAAGATGGAAACATGTATAAAATTTATATAATATGGATTTTGAACCCACTACCTAAAACAAATGTAGGAACCCTTTCACTCAACCTATATCAAGGAATATTTCCCTAAAATTACCATGGAGACACCCTCTCCCCCACACTTACTAAAAATAAAACAGGAATTTACACAATAGATGGGTATGGAGGGATAAATTATCTTTTAATGAGGATACCTAATAGGAATTTCAGGTTGTCTAAGGATTAAAGAAGGTAAAGTTTCAATGTGTCTAAAAATAGAGGTTAATTTTACAAAGGGATTTTCAATGAATGATGGATTCTATCATGAATGTATCACAATCAAATCTTATGACTTCAAATAGAATCTAGGAATTTTCTAGTTTCTCTATATGACCCAAGAATCTCAAGAAAGTGATTAAAAGGAAGAATATGAAATAAAGGGATTAGAATATATCTCAGGTAAGGGGTTAAAAATATTGATTAGTAATAATGAGGCATGGGTGATAATCCTAAATGTTATATATATTTTACTGTCACTTTTCCTTTATTTTTCATTCATTTACAAGATAATGCTTGCTATAGATGTCCAATTTTGTAGGAAACAGAGCTTCATAATATTCCAAGGAAGAAAGGTAGAAAAGCTATAGAAATGGTCAAGTAGATGTCATGACGGCCAAGTACACGTCTTTTACTTGATGATCACAGCCTGTATCAAATTTTGAAGCTTATGTCGTGACCAACCAAGAAGACTGGAGGAATTTTCAGTTCACATCATGACTCTCTACTACACATCGTGACACCAATCAAACCGAATGCCAAGAAAGCCACTAGGATTCAACGCAAAAAGCCAACTGTCCATGGGGTATATGTCGTGAACCACCTATACACAACATGACCATGGTTAAACATCATTAATCCACAGATTATCCACATTTCATGTTGGAGATCCTCATCAAAATAATGTGGATTAAGGGTTCACTACGTGACAATCAAGCACACATCATGTCCATTTCTTCTTATACAAAGAGAAGCTCAACAACACTTTAGATAACACGTTGGGATCAACTCTCTCTCTCTCTTTTAAGACTCCCTTCAGAATTATCATTCAATTTATCTCTCTAAACAGTTTATTTTTTGTAATTTATTTACATTTTCAATCAAAGAGTCATGGATTCACTTTTCTTCAATGCCTTCAATTCTCATGTTGTTTCAATTCCATTTTATTCCTTTCAAGTAAGATTTTATTTAAAGTATTCTTGCATGTTCATTTCATATCAATACCTGTTTAATTCCATTAGCAATATTATCATGATTTATTCTATTACTTTTATTGATTTAATTACCAACATGTAACATCCCAATATTTTATATTATGTTATCTCATTAAATTAATTAAATATCATGCGCTACACGTGACACCGAGTTCGTGCACACCACAACATACCAAACCAGCTGTTCGAAAAACAGTTATGAATAGTACCAACTGCATTTTGAATCTTATATAATCTATATAATTTTAACATCCATATTATGTGTTTATTAGACATAATATAAGAACAAATCCATTTTTTTAGATAAAATAAGTATTTTTCAAAAAATTACAATTTTTCTAGATTTTAATAGTGAACCCTTTTTCAAACCAATATTTGACACATTTATATATTTAATTTAATGAAATTAAAGTATTATTTATAATTTGGATATAAAAATTTATTTTGGATAAATTTTCGGTACTTTTCTGATAACTTTCATATTTTGATGAATTGTGAAAAATACTATGTTTTAATTGAAAACAACTTTTTTAATAGAAATAATTTATAGTGTTAAATTATGAATATGAATTGTTTTGAAGTATAATTAGATTATATTCTTATCATTTAATACAATTTAGGTCATTATAAGTAATTTCAATTTTACATTTTACATAAACACATGTCAATCTTTTGATAGTTTTTACTTTTTAAAACCCCGCTTTTTTGCTTTGACAACGAGAATTAATTTTAAATTAATTAATGAAACTTCTATCTTTTTAATTTGGTAAAATAGAATTAATTTTTGATTTAGTAATATCAAAATTATCAAAGGGTAAAATTTTCATATTTTTCTGAAAACATTCAATTTTTTATGAATAGTGAAAAACATTGCGTTATTGTTTAAAACTGACTTTTTATTTAAATAATAATCTATTTTATTTAAATTTATTTTTTAAGGAAAAATATATATATAATACTTATATAATTTTAATTTAATTCATTGGAGTCATTTTATAATAAAATTAGATGTATAAATTTTTATTGAACTTTTTATCGTCTTTTACCCACCTTCTAGGAGCATTTGCAAATTTGCATAAAACGTAATTTTACCGCTTCTGTGAGTTTAATTTCAAACTTTGAGATACATGGTTGATATCAGTAAGTAAAATTTGGTTCAATGAAAATAATTTTTGGTGAATTGTAACTTTTGACTTTTAGTTACCACGGTTAAAAGTAAATAGAGTAATTAAGGGTAAAAATGATGTTATAATTACTCTAACACATGTTCTAATTCTATTGGACAAGTGTAATTATACCAAAAAACATTAGGAATAAAATATGATCCTATTTGGTCTATATGATTTAGATTAGAACATTTATTATTATTTTATTTAAAGAAGAGTTAAAAGTGTTAAATTCAATGTTTAATAACTAAACCATTTTTAATATAAGGTTAAATAGAATATAAATTAGACTATAAATATTAATTATAAATATAAAAAAAATTCCTAATTAATGGTATTTTATTTATACTTTTTATAAATTAAATAATTTAATTTATTTATGACACAATGGTGATAAAGTAATTACCTTATTAATGAAATATTAAAATAATTGATATTATAAATATCCAAATAAATGTAAGTTGAGACTTCTGATGAATTACAATAATTTTCTAGGTTAATATGACATGTCAGGGTTTATTAGATAATTTTTTTTACATTATAAATTTTCTATTACTTTCACAAAAACCAAATACTAAATAGTGTCAAAATTGATATAATTGAGTTTTAAAAACAAATATTATATTATTAAATTATATAATAGTCCTAAAAATATAAGGTTCTGCCAAAGAACTTATATAATGATAGGTATATTAATAATTTACCACATATGGATCTCTTGGATTGTTATAGTAAGTTTATTAACCATATAATATAAAAATACAAAGAGACATGGTAAATGTCAAACTATTTAACTAAGAGTTAAATCTAAAAGATAAGGTCAATATGGGGACCTAAACCTATATAAAACCTATTTTTTGAGATTTTTTAGACCCATAGTTACCTTATACTAGAAATAAATCATTTTTGAGCCATTATAAACAGAAAATCATTTTATTATAAAATAATATTTTATACTTTTCCTAAAGTGACCCTCACCTCTCATATAAAAGGGTACTCCCCCTTCTCTTAATTTCACACCTCCAAATCCATTTGGTTCAGCCAAACCCTACCCAAATATCCTCTAAAATATACTCTATTAAACCTATAGACATTACCTTGATCATAAATCCAACCTAAGGATCCCTTTTGATCAACTTAGAAGGAAACACCCGAAGAAGAGGTAATAATTTCACCACCCTCTTTCAAGTTCTTTTCTTCTTACACTTCCTATTTCATTGTTTTTTTCCATACCAAAATAATAACTCTAGTACCTTATACATACTATGATGTTATTATAAATATGGTAAAACATTATTCTTTATTCTATCCATCCTATAAATGACAAAGTCACCATACGTGCATACGTACGACTTACCGTCTCCACGTCGTGGTGTAGTTTGTTATTCAAACACTTCATTATTTGGATGGGTATAATAATGAGTATAACTAATGTAAATAATAAATATAACATGTTAATGATTTTTTATATATGATATACCATCCAATTACATGTGATTTTATCATCAATATAATGATATTGTCGTTCGTGTGTACGTACGGATTACCGTCTCCACGACGTGAATAGATTCATTTCCACATTCACCATTCAACAATGATTATAAAAATATATATTATTAATAAGTATGTAATATATGAAATAATAATTCTACTGTATATATATATATATACTTACATATATCTTATTTACTTACTTTTATTCAATACGATATGAAAACGGAAACAACGTTTATGCGTACGTACAGCCTACCGTATCCATAAACAGTGCCTTCCATTTCATATATATATCTATTATAATTATTTATATTATAAATATATATGATATATAAATCAAGTTTCATATTCTGTAAGTATTTAAATCATGATCTAAATGATACGATCAAGAATAACAAGTTAAAACATGTACGATAAAAAAAGCGATTATTACCCAAAATGTTAATTTAACATGGAAATAATTATTAAATAGGTAGTATAAAGTCAAAAATGAATCATGTATGATATAATAAATATTAATATGGTTCTGGTATAATTTAATAATATGCTATGGTCACTATAAAAAATTTTAAACGTACCCTTGACCAAAGAAAAGTGCAAGGTAAGGAATAATTCTTCAATCTAATTATTATCTGAGATTGTTTATGTGTAAGTTTTTACTTAGACATATTTATTATCCATGTCTATGTTTCATATAAGGGTTTTCAAAAGGATTATTTTTAAGGTAATCTTTAACTAAAAAATCATTTTAAATGTTTTAAATATTTATTCTTCTAATCCTTTCTCATTAATGTCCATGTTTTCAAAATTATTTTAAGTATTTATTTAAGTGGACATGAATGTTTTAAAATGTTAATTCCATTAAAAAGTTTTAAATTGGTATGGTATACTTTGATTCAAAAATATATTTTAAATTAATTCCTTTATAAATTGTGTGACTTTTATAATGATTTCATGAAAAAGGGATATTTCTCTCAAAGAGTTTTACTGGTCATTTTCAACTATTTCAACATCCTTTACTGGATATTATTCTTAATCGAGGTTGATTTATTATTATAAAAATATTCAATATTGTATTGAAGGTTTTGTGATTTGTTTGATTGTGGATGTGTTATTTTCATACCATTCATGGTTTATGGATAAATAATTTACATTTTGTATGCTATTTTTAATACGAATGTTTATGTTATGTTTAAACCTTTTCATATGAGGAATGCATTAGACTTAGTAAGTGACGGGTGGAGCCCGCTATAGCTCTTTGATTCATCGATAGGTCTCGTGAGACAAACTAGTGTCTTGGCACAAGGGCTTCACAAAATCTTATTTCTATTCTTGGTATAAGGCTTTGAATATGCGGTTATGAAGTATGGCATTATGAATTCCAACATTATGAAATTTGATATTGATATTACATGTGATTATTCGACTAGTAGAATATCCATGTGAAAAAATAAATGGAATTATTTGATTTATCATTGGAATATTATACTGAAGTTTAAGTTTAAAAGGCTTTTGTTTTAGTTTTATACATTCCCTTAAATGTTTATGCTTATTTGGGAAAGTTTCCGCTATATTTTTATCCTTATTGAGTGTTTGAGATCACCCCTTTCTTATGTTTTATTTTCCTAGGATTCCGAAAAGTGCTTTATGATTGATAAGAAGGGTTAAGCTAGGGTATTAATGGAGTTCTAAAAGGATCATTTATGTTGTGTTTTATTTTATAATGTGTAATGTAACATTCATGTATGTAATCTATTTTCCAATACTGCTAAACTGATCAGTATTTTGGGACTTGATTCCTTGTAATGATGCCAATGTATTAAAATAATGCACCAAATCTGGGTTTCTGGGGTCAGGGCGTTACAGTTTGTATCAGAGGAAGTTTATCAACAACCTTGGAAATAGATTTAGATAAACTCTGATTAGATAACATTACACTAAGATAGACTTTGAGAACTATTATATAAGAACTTTCTATAATTTTGGTAATGTAGAGATTTTATATATTTTCCAAGCAATACATCCCTATCTAGATACGTGTAGGTAGAGGCGGCTCTAGCACAGATGTACCTAGGAGTGAAAACTCTGACAAAGAGTTTCGGGCTTGACCCGAGGTATCTTGGTAGTCGAAAACGGGGCTTACTGAACTCTTGGTTACGACACTCCTGGGGGATATGCTTAGGATAATTCAAATTTCCATTAAAAACCATTATGAAGGATTTAAGAGTAAATACTTCCTCAAAGAAAACATTTTATGATTATAGATTATATGCATAATCTTTTCAATTTACATTATTTATTTTACAAGTTTGTAATTATGCATTGTGATTAATAAACTAACCTAGTGTATTCTATTGTTTAGAAATGGTGCCTAGTACAAGGAATGAGAGTTCCAGCAATACGCATGATCGAAATATTAAGAAGGGTCATATCTTTCATGGTATTAATCCAACATTTAATAGGGAAATAGTCTCCCATGTATTCTTATCATATGAATAAATAATATCATGCGTTAATAAGATAAGTAAATAATTCTATGATTCCTATGGCTTTGAAGGGAAGAAAGAGAAGAAAAGGATGGAAGAGAGAAAGATGGATAAAGAGAAGAGGGGAAAGAAGGATTTTCCCACATGTGGTAACTGTGGAAAGAATCACCTTGGTAAATGCTTAAAGGGAATTGAATTTTGTTATAAGTGTGGATAAAAAGGACACCAAGTATGTGATTTCAAGGGTAAGAAAATGGTTTTAAATGTATAATTCATCATCTTCAAGTAGTTCGGACACTACGTGAATCAATGTCCAAATCATTAGAGTATAACACAAATGATGTTATTGGATAATAATCAAGTTATGATATTACCACAGATCAAGAGTAATGACTAGTGTTCTTATGTTGATATTAAATAATTATGTCATTTGAATATTGTATCAATGATGTACTGGTTATAATAATTATGGAGTATATATATATTGTACTATAGTACTATTTCATTTAGGACTTGAGATTCTGTGGAACCAAGAAAAGTGACTCAATGGCATGTTATTTTTTTGGAAAATATATAGTTAAGAGAAATATAAACCATAATATGAATCTGATACTGAGGTATTGATTTTGAAATAATATATGATTGATTTGGATAAATTATATTTGATATTCTTGACTACCATGAAACTGATTAATGATTTGTATATTCCATCATTGTTGTAGTTTACAACATTTTTGGATAGAATGAGTATATCCAGTATTCCATAAAGAATAAGAGAGCATGAATGTAATCAATAAGGGTTTATGGTAATTTAGGGTGTCATAGTGTTTTAAAAGAATACATGATGAAAGTATTCACATGTTATTATGTGGAAAAAAAGATCTTCATTGTGTTTACCTTCCATATAAATTTTGGACTTTGAGTTTGGAGAGAAGTGTTTTGGATAATTCTAAGGGTTGGAATCGATTAAGCTTGAATTTGGATACTATTGTTAATGTTAAATCATTTCTTTAGATTATTTTTTGATTGTCATAAAAAGGACAACCCGAAGGTCGGGTGACAACAAGTTGCGTCTATCAAGGCTATGAGACTTGAACCTGCAACCAAAGGGTGACAAGGGTGGATCATCTACCACCGAAATATGTGATATCCTGGTTTTTATCATGTATTTTTTTATAGTCCAAAAAATAAATTATAAATTCATTATTTTTGGAACCCTATACGATTAGGATAAATAAAATATTTTTTAATTCTATTATCTTTTGTAGTGAAAGATGATTTTGTGGTAAGAATTAGTTGAAGGGTGAAACTCTACTTGTCATGTATATTTTTTCCCTCTTATTCTATGAATAAATTAATTCTTAAACTTTAGGGAAGGGATCTAAAAACCAAAAATGTGTTATGCTAATACCTTATGTTTTCTTGAACCGACGATATTTTAAATCATCATAGATTGATGGCTTTGAGGCCCTCAATTTTACACTTGTTTGTGATTGATGACCACAATCACTCCCTATAAATATTTACATTTTCCCTCCAATTATGCGTCTCTAATTTCCATCAATGTTCTCTTAATCAAGATCAAAATTTGGTGGTGACATTTTCATTTCCCTTTCCCTCTTATTAAAACTAAATTTTCTTAACCCAGTTTCACACATGAGCCTTAGCCCAGTTGGTGAGGTATCCTTTAGTACATTCACAAGACCCAGGTTCAAAACCAGGTAGAGGAATATTTTCGGTACTGTGGCAATACTGTAGCAGCTATTGTAGCAGGCACTATAGCAGACTATACACTATGCGGTACTGTAGCAGATTGTACACTGTGCAGCTACTGTAGAAGATTTGTACATTGTGTGGGTACTGTAGTAGGAACTGTATCAGGTATTGTTCGGTACTGTAGCAGCTGGAACTATTCACCTTAGGTCACTCGTTTGGTCTTGGAGTCCTTAAGGCTTTCGAGCCACCTAGGACTTTTGGTTAGTAGGGATTTATGGCCACCTTTAAGGCCTTTGGGCCACCTCAAGGCCTTCGGTCCACATTCAGTTTCCCCAGACAGACTCTACAAAAAAAGAGTAGCCTCAGAAAAGGATTCAGAGCAGGTGCACTCACCAGAGTAGATCCAAATGGATTTTTTAGAATGAGAGGGTATGTCTATGCCATCGGGACCATCCTATGATTGCACGGGAAGGCTATCCAGACGACCATACGAAGGTGGAGAGCTACTATCACGATGCAGACGCTGGGGAGGGGAAGTTCCTTGTAGATAGTCTGGTTGAATTCTCTAAGACCTTCGGGTCATGTAATATCTTAAGCCTATGGGTCATGTAATCTCTGATCCTAAGATCCTTTTAAGGGTTACCCCTCATCCCTTGAAAGGGGTTTTATCAAAAATCAATAAAAATGAAGGCCTTCAGGCCATTCGGGTCGGGTATTAACCCAATTTCCGATGCGGGTTTTCCACAAAGGTATTTTTATGCTTTTAACCATTTATTTTTGAAGAAACAATTTCAAATTGTGAGGGCGTAATTTATTTAAGTAGGGGAGAATGTAACACCCCAGGATTTCATAGTATGTTATCTCATTAATGTAATTCAATAGCTTGTGCTACACGCGACACCGAGTTCGAGCGCACCACAACTTACCAAACTAGCCTTTCAAAAAATGGTTATGAATAATATTAACTGAATTTTGAATCTTATATACTCTATATAATTTTTAAATCCATATTATGTCTTTCTTAGACATAATATAAGAACAAATTCATTTTTTTCAGATAAAAGAAGTATTTTTCAAAAAATTGCAATTTTACAACCTTTTAATGGAGAACCCTTTTTAAAACCAATGTTTTACACTTTAATATATTCACTTTAATGAAATTAAATTCTTCTTTATAAGTAGGACATAAAAAATTAGTTTGGATAATTTTTTTGTACTTTTCTGATAACTTTCATATTTTGATGAATAGTGAAAAATACTATGTTTTAATTGAAAAAAACTTTTTTGATTGAAATAATTTATAGTGTTAGATTATGAATTTGAATTGTTTTAAAGTATAATTAGATTATATATTTATCATTTAATATAATTTAGGTCATTATAAATAATTTCACATTTAAATTTGACATATACTCATGTCAATCTTTTGATAGTTTTTACTTTTTAAAAACCCGCTTTTTGGCTTTGACAACGGGAATTAATTTTAAATAAATTAATGAAACTTCTATGTTCTGAATTTGGTAAAATAGAATTCATTTTTGAATTAGGGATATAAAAATTATCTTTGGGTGAAATTTTGGTATTTTTCTGAAAACATTCACTTTTTGATGAATAGTGAAAAACACTACGTTATTGTTTAAAACTGACTTTTTATTTAAATAATTATTTATTTTATTTAAATTTATTTTAAGTAAAAATGGATATATAATACCTATATAAGCTCAATTTAATTCATTGGAGTCATTTTATAATAAAATTAGATGTATAAATTTTTATTGAACTTTTTACCTTCTTTTACCCACATTCTAGGAGCATTTGCAAATTTGCATAAAACGTAATTTTACAGCTTTTGTGAGTTGAATTTCAAAAATATGAGAGACACGGTTGATATCAGTAAGTAAAATTTGATTCAATAAGATGAAAATAATTTTGGTGAATAGTAACTTTTGACTTTTATTTACCACGGTTAAAAGTAAATAGGGTAATTAAGGGTAAAAATGATATTATAATTACCATAACATATGTTCTAATTCTATTGGATAAGTTTAATTCTACAAAAAACAAACTTAGTAATAAAGTATGATCCAATTTGGTCTACTTGGATTAGATTAGGACATTTATTATTATTTTATTTAAAGAAGAGTTAAAATTGTTAAATTCAAAGTTTAATAACTAAACCTTTTTTAATATAAGGTTACACACAATATAAATTCGACTATTAATATTCATTAGAAATATAAAAATATTTACTAAATATTGGTATTTTATTTATAATTTTTAGACATTAAATAATTTAATTTATTTATGACACAATGATGATGCAATAATTACCTTATTAAAGACATACTAAAATAATTGATATTATAAACATCCAAATAAATGTAAATTGAGACTTATGATGTATTCCACTAATTTTATAGGTTAATATTACATGTTAGCGTTTATTAGATAAACTTTTTTTGAAGTGATAAGCTTTTTATGACTTTCACAAAAACCAAATAAAAAATAGTGTCAAAATTGAGATAAATGAGTTTTTAAAACAAATATTATATTATTAAATTATATAATTGTCTTAAAAATATAAGGTTCTTTAAAAGAACTTATATAATGATAGGTATATTAATAATTAACCACATGGGGTTATCTTGGCTTGTTATAGTAAGTTTATTAACCATATAATATAAAAATTCAAAGAGACATGGTAAATGTCAAACTATTTAACTAGGAGTTAAATCTAAAAGATAAGGTTAATATGGTGACCTAAACCTGTCTAAAACCTATTGGTTGAGAGTTTTTCAACCAATACCCACCTTATCTTTGAAATAAATCATTTTAGAGCCATTAGAAACCGAAAATTAATTTATTATAAAATAATATTTCAAGGTTTTCCTAAAGTGACCCTCATCTCTCTTATAAAAGGGTACTAACCCTTCTCTTAATTTCACACCACCAAAGCCATTTGGCTCAGAAAAAACCTTCCCAAATATCCTCTCAACTATATTCCCTTAAACCTAGAGGCATTAATTTGATTAGAAATCCAATATAAGGATCCATTTTGATCAACTCAAAAGGAAACACCTGAAGAAGAGGTAATAATTTCACCACCCTCTTTCAAGTTCTTTTCTTCTTACACTTCCTCTTTATTTGTTATTTCCATACCAAATTAATAAATCTAGTACCTTATACATACCTTTATATTATTATAAATATGTTACAACCATATTATTTATTCTATCCATCCTATAAATGACAAAGTCATCGTACGTGTGTACGTACGGCTTACCGTATCCACGTCGTGGGGTAGTTTGTTATACAGACACTTCATTATTTTGATGGGTATAATTGTAATGCCCCGACCCTAGTTACCCAGAGTCGGTGCATTATTGCGTAACATTGGAATGATCACAAAATATCAAGTCTCAAAATACCGATTAGTTTAGTAGCCTTGGAAACACTAGATACATTCATAAATGTTACATTACATCATAAAGTGAAAAACTACAATAACAAAGTCTCCATAGTCCACACTCATATCCTCTACTAACTATCCCTACAGGTCATTCATAAAATACTTCTTCACATCCTGGAAAATATTAAAACATTGAAAGGGGTGAGCTCAGATGCTCAGTAAGGATAACAATATAGCAGAAGATTTCATAAATAAACATTAACATTTAAGGCAATGTATAACTAAAACAAAAGCCTTTTAAACTTGAAATTCAGCATAATATGGCAAAAATAAAATTAAATAATGCCACTTACTTACTCACATGGATATTCTACTAGTCAAATAATCACATGCAATATCAATAACCACTTTCATAATGATGGAATGCATAATGCCAGACTATCATAACTACGTATCCAAGGCCTCGTGCCAAGACTACAAATAATATTTTGTCAAGGCCTCGTGCCAAGACACTAGTTTGTCTCATGAGACCTACCAATGCATCGAGGAGCTATAGAGGTCCCCACCCGTCACTTATTAAGTCCAATGCATTCCTCATATGAACAGGTTTAAACATATCATAAACCATAACATAATCATATCACATAAAATATGCATAAAGGAAACATAAAAATTCCACATTTCAATCACAAGATATCAATACAACACATTGATATAATAAAAACACTTTGAAAACCATTTTCATTACCAAAATAAAATAAAATTAAAACTTGATATTTATTTTTCATTTAAAAAAAGTTATGGCTTGTAGAGGAAGCCAAAACTCAAATAATGGTCACGGGGAGGAGAAGTCGTTGTCGCCGCATACGTACAAAAAACATTCCTTTTTTCGTTTAGTATAAATGCTTCGTATAAAAAGATTCCTTTTTAATTAAAGTAAAAGTCAAAGGGGTTTATACACCGTATAAAGGAAAGCTGTGTATAAAACCAATTATGCCTCAATGAAAGGAGATTGAGACGAAGTCCCTTACAAAGATCATTTTTTAAATAAAATAGATCTATTATGTTTATTCACTATAACTACACATAAAGAAATTAAAAATAAAATATAGGACATAATAATATCATGACATAATTTGAAAGTAGGAGATTAACCCAAAGAATAGAAATTGGGTTAAGAAGTTCCCTTACCTCGTGTCCGACTTGACTCGATCATTCTTTAACCTCCTAAATAATAAACTAGAGTTAATTTCTATTTTCTTAAGAACATTTTACATGTTCATTATTCCTTTTATATCACTTATTACCATGTTATGAACATTATGTAATTATTTAAGTTAATAACGGTCATTTTGTCGATCTTTGGTACTTGAGTCAAAAATAAACTTCTAATAATTACAAGTTGTTCATGTGGTGAAATATCCATTATATCCAGAATTATATTCATGATTTAGATATCATATATATAATATATATCCATTATATACATGAATTTATATTATTACATAACATTTAGAGGAAAGAAATGAAATGCACCGTTCATGGAGACGATAACCCGTAAGTACGCATGAACGCTACTTTCATTTATATTTCATATTTAATGGAATGAAATTATAATTATATAAAGGTATAATATAATTCTAGTATAACATAATGTATAACACCATTTACTCCATCCTTTATACATCCCACATATGGAATTAACGATTCAAATCACTTTGAGGGGGCGGTAGTCCGCACTTCCTAAAATAAAAATATCGCGTTTACCCATAATGGAAACCATAAAGGTATTCCATAAATCAAAAATACATAAGCTTAAGTAAAACATAAACATATTATATATCATATATAAATATAGAGACATCTTAATGGCCACCTTTGAAGGTGTTATATGAGTGTTGAACAATCATCGTTTCGTGAGGCACAAATTCGCCATCCACAGAAACAGTATGTTCTTTAACCATTAGATGTAGGTGTGTGTAAGTGTATCTCTAATACATATTATAACAAAATCCTAGTATATTTAGGATACTGGTGTTGTTACAAAAGAAATGAATAAAAATATTTTAGGGGGTTGGATAAACAAAATAAAACATAAGAACACAAGAGAAAACACTACCGTTATAACGGGTAACTCTTTTTGATTTGAGCTCAAAGGCTTCCTTGGGAAGACTTCTTCCCAAAGTGAGGATTCTAGGAGTAATATTTGGATGTGTAGAGACAAAATGGTCAGGGGTTGGCCGAGATAAAGGCTTGATAGGTGTGGGTAAGGTGGTAGAGGTGGCGGCCTTTTATAAGAGGAGAGGAGGGGCACTCTTGGAAAGTTATAAAAGGTTACTTTATTATAAAATAATTTTCGGATTTAAAAGGTCCCAAAATTATATATTTAGAGGATAAGGTGATAGGAGTTTGAAATACACCCATCCAATAAGTTTTTTACATGTGTAGGTCTTATATTTTACATTATCGTTTCATTTTATTTAAATTGTTAAATAATGAGGTAATTGCTGCATCATCATGGTGTCATAAATAATTTAATTTATTTAATGTATAAAAATTATAAAAAAAATATCATCATGTAGGAAAGATTTTTATATTTCTAATGAATATTTATAGTAAAAAATATGACTTTTATAACCCCATTTAAAAATTTTTATAGTAAAACAACTCATGTTTGTGACATTTTTATTTTAACATTAAACAAAAAGTTTTTAATGTCATTTTCCTACCAAAGTGGTTCCATGGGGTCCCCAAGTTGACCCATGGATTTTCTTGGTCTGACATGACTCATACAATAGAATTAGGACAAGTTTAAAGGTATTTTCATATTTTTATAATATCATTTTGACCTTAAATTTCACTAATTACCTTTAATCGCGATTAATTAAACTTAAAAGTTACTATTCACCAAAAAATTATTTTAATTCCATTGAACCAAATTTTATATAATAATGACAACCATGTATGTCGGAGTTTTTAAATTCAATTCATAGAAGTGGTAAAGTTTCATTTAAACGAAAAAATCAGTTTTTTAACTACCACTTAGTGGTTTCACTATTCATCAAAAATTGAAGTTTTTCAGAACAATGCCAAAATTTCACCCTAAGATATAATTGATATTCCAAATTCAAAAATGATGTATATTTTACAAAATTACAAACATATAAGTTGAATTAATTATTTTTATAATTAATTTCCACTATCACAACAAATAGCATGTTTTTAAGAAACAATATATATCAAAAGATTGACAATTGTTTATGTCCAATTTCAAAGTTAAATTAATTCTAATGACTGCCATTGGATAAAATGGTAAAAAAATATTCTAATTATACTTTAAAACCACTCAATAGTATAATTTATCACTATAAATTATTTTTATTAAAAAAGTTGTTTTTAAGTATTTTCTCTATTCATAGAAAAGTGGAAGTTCTCAGAAAATTACAAAAAATTCAACATAGGATCATCTAGATATTACGAATACACAAACAAAGTCCATTTGGAAAGATAAAATTTATAAAATTTCAAAAAGAAGGTATTACTATTCATAACAGCTATTTTGATTGGTTGTGGTGTGTGTTAGAACTCGAAGTTGCCTACAACACACGCTACTGTATTATTCAAAGAGAAGTGTACCGTGGAAGCTTGGGGTGTTACATTCTCCCCTCCTTCAATAAATTGCGTCCTTGAAATTTGAAATTTTTCTTTGAAAATAAAATTTTGAAGATAGTAAATACCTTTGTGGAAAACTCACATCGGAGATAAGGTTAATAAAAATATAACTTTAAAAGATAGAAAGATAAGTACAAAGGTCACCCGAGATAGCCCATACTAGGATTCTATGAAAATATGGATATGGAAGAAAAAAACATCAAGGTCTGATGGAGAGTTGTAGCAAAGAGGATTAGGAGAAAGTTAACCATAAGAAAATCACAAACTTGTGATTAGTTAAATGGTCATTGAATCCCCAGTTGGAAAAGTTAACCAGCAACGTTTTTATTTTAAGTTACCTTTTATAAAGTTGAGGAATTTATTTAGTAGATTTACTAAGAACGTAAGGGAATATAGATACTTGTCATGTAGACTTTCATTCTTTAATAAATTTTTACCACAAATCCATCTTTCACTCTAAAAGTTAATATAACTCAAAAATATTCTATTTATCATAATTGTATAAGGTTCCAAATATTAACACATACCATTTAGATTAGGAAAACTTTTTGTAATAACCAGGGACTTCCTGTAGGCTAGTGGTAGGTAATAAAGGCATGTCCCACTATGGTTGTGGGTTCGATTCCTGCAGCTTTGTCCGACGTGACGGGTTATCCTCCGACCTGTAGGTTGTCCTTTTCCAAAAAATATAGTATTATAATATTCCAAAAGTAATCTTCAGAAATGTTTTAACCTTAAACAATACTATCCAAATTTCAACTTAATCCATTCCAACCTTTATAGTTATCCAAAATAACTCTACCCAGACTTTCTCTAAAAGGTCTCTAAATTCCAAAATCAATTGTAACATTAGATTCCCCAAACAAAGTAAAGTTTATCTTATTGTCACATACTAAAAATATGATTACCTTAATCATATTAAAACCTTAATTAAAAAACAAGTACTGCAGTACAATCCTTATATATATCACATTATCCTTATAACCAGAATATAATCCTTGAGTCCAAAAGCACCAATACATTAATTATTCCACTTCAACTGTAGTAACAGCATAATATTGTCCTTGATCCCTGGACCTTTTCTGAGGTAAGTTTCCCTGACGCTTAGGACATTCATTTTCATAATGCCCCATTTCCCTAGAATTAAAGCATTCAACATTGATAGCCTCTTTCTTTCCCTTGCAATCACGAGCCTGGTGACCTTTTTCTCCACATTTATAACAAACTCTCATTCCTTTCAGGCAAGTATCGGGATGATTCTTCCCACAATTATCACATAATGGAAAATCCTTCTTTCCCTTTTCCCCTTTATTTGTCTCTTGTTCCTCCGTTCTCTTCTTCTCTTGCTTTACTTTATTGTCATAAGATTTAGATAATTTCTTTTCTGTCTTGATAGAACACGATACAATATCTTCGTACGTTGAAAATGATTGTGATACTAAAGCTTGACGGAAAAATGGTTTTAACCCATCAAAGAAACGATCAATCTTACTTCTTGGGATACGTATATAATCTGCAGCATGCCTTGCTAACTTTTAAAGTTAGCCCTCATACATTGCGACATTCTCATCCTCCTTCTGCCTCAGACTCAGAAATTGCCTTTCCATATCCACTCGATGGTCATGTGGAAAGTATTTTTCTAAGAAAATTTCCTTAAAATCCTTCCATTACATACTTGATACTTCTTCATCTTCCTTTGTGTTTTGAATCAGTGACCACTATTGATCGGCATCCCCAGTGAGGTGGTAGACTGCCATGAAAACCTTATCCCTTTCGCTACTCCCCAAGGCGTGGAATATTTTCTCTAAGGAGTTTATCCATTTCTCAGATACTAATGGATTTGTACCCCCATTAAATGTTGGCAGTTGTTGCCTCATGAAGCTGTCTAACATTGATCATCCACTATGTGCCATTTCTAAACAATGGCATAAACTATATTAGTTTATGAATCAAAATACATAATTAAATACTTGTAAAACACATAACATTAATTGAACTATTTTTGGATATAATCCATAATCATTAAAATGTTTTATTTGAGGAAGTATATACTCATAACCCTTCATAGTGGTTTGTAAAGAAAATGAGAATTATCCTAAGCATATCCCTCGGGAGTGTCATAACCAAGAGTGCAGCAAGGCCCGTTGTCATGCACCAGTTCCCGTTCGAGTCTAGCTCAAAGTGGTGTTTTTGGGTTTTACCCCTAGGTACATATGTGCCAGAGCCGCCTCTACCTGCTCGTATCCAGACAGGGATGTATTGCTCAGAAAACTCACAAAATCTCTATAATACCAAAATTCTAGGAAGTTCTTCTATACTAATCCTCAAAGTCTATCTGTGGGCTATGTGCTCTAATCAGAGTTTATCTAAATCTAGCTTCCAAGGTTAGTACTAAACTGTCTCTGATACCAATTGTAACACCCCGACCCCAGTTACCCAGATTCGGTGCATTATTACGTAACATTGGCATGATCACAAAAGATCAAGTCTCGAAAGACCGATTAGTTTAGTAGCCTTGGAAACACTAGATACATTCATAAATGTTACATTACATCATAAAGTGAAAAACTACAATAACAAAGTCTCCATAGTCCACACTCATATCCTCTTCTGACTATCCCGGCAGGTCATTCATAAAATAATTCTTCACATCCTAGAAAATATTAAAACATTGAAAGGGGTGAGCTCAGATGCTAATTAGGGATAACAATATAGCAGAAGCTTTCATAAATAAACATTAACATTTAAGGCAATGTATAGTTAAAACAAAAGCCTTTTAAACTTGAACTTCAGTATAATATGGCAAAAATAAAATTAAATAATTCCATTTACTTACTCACATGGATATTCTACTAGTCGAATAATCACATGCAATATCAATAACCACTTTCATAATGATGGAATGCATAATGCCAGACTATCATAACCACGTAGCCAAGGCCTCGTGCCAAGACTACAAATTAGATTTTGTCAAGGCCTCATGACAAGACACTAGTTTTTCTCATGAGACCTACCGATGAATCGAGGAGCTATAGCGGGCTCCACCCATCACTTATTAAGTCCAATGCATTCCTCATATGAACAGGTTTAAACATATCATAAATCATAACATAATCATATTACATAAAATATGCATAAAGGAAACATAACAATTCCACATTTCAATCATAAGATATCAATACAACACATTGATATAATAAAAACACTTTCAAAACCATTTTCAATACCAAAATAAAATAAAATTAAAACTTGATATTTATTTTTCATTTAAAAAAAAGTTATGGCTTGTAGAGGAAGCCAAAAATCAAATAATGGTCAAGGGGCGGAGAAGTCATTGTCGCCGCATACGTACAAAAAACATTCCTTTTTTCGTTTAGTATAAATGCTTCATATAAAAATATTCCTTTTTAATAAAAGTAAAAGTCAAAGGGGTTTATACACCGTATAAAGGAAAGTTGTGTATAAAACCAAATATGCCTCAATGAAAGGAGATTGAGACGAAGTCCCTTACAAAGATCATTTTTTAAATAAAATAGATCTATTATGTGTATTCACTATATGTACACATAAAGAAAGTACAAATACAAGATAGGACATAGTAATATCATGACATAATTTGAAAGTAGTAGATTAACCCAAAGAATAGAAATTTGGTTAAGAAGTTCCCTTACCTCGTGTCCGACTTGACTCGATCGTTCTTTAACCTCCTGAATAATAAACTAGAGTTAATTTCTATTTGCTTAAGAACCTCTTCCATGTTCATTATTCCTTTTATATCACTTATTACCGTGTTATGAACATTATGTAATTATTTAAGTTAATAACGGTCATTTTTTTTTATCTTTGGTACTTGAGTCAAAAATAAACTTCTAATAATTACAAGTTGTTCATGTGGTGAAATATCTATTATATCCAGAATTATATTCATGATGTAGATATCATATATATCATATATATACAGTATATACAATCATTTATATTATTACATAACATTTAGAGGTATGAAATGAAATGCACCATTCATGGAGACGGTAAGTCGTACGTACGCATGAACACTACTTTCATTTCTATTTAATATTTAATGGAATGAAATTATAATTATATAAAGGTATAATATAATTACAGTATAACATAATGTATAACACCATTTACTCCATCCTTTATACATCCCACATATGTCATTAACGATTCAAATCACTTTGAGGGGGCGGTAGTCCGCACTTCCTAAAAAGAAAATATCACGTTTACCCATAATGGAAACCATAAAGGTATACCATAAATGAAAAATACAGAATCTTAAGTAAAACATAAACATATTATATATCATATATAAATATAGTGACATCTTAATGGCCACATTTGAAGGTTTTATATGAGTGTTGAATAATCATCGTTTCGTGAGGCATAAATTCTCCATCCACAGAAACAGTATGTTCTTTAACCATTAGATGTAGGTGTGTGTAAGTGTAGCTCGAATCCTTCTTATAACAACATCCTAGTATATTGACGATACTGGTGTTGTTACAAAAGAAATTAATAAAAAGATTTTAGGGGGTTGGAGAAGCAAAATAAAACATAAGAACACAAGAGAAAACACTAACTTTAAAACGGGTAACTCTTTTTGATTTGAGATCGAAGGCTTCCTTGGGAAGACTTCTTCGCAAAGTGAGGATTCTAGGAGTAATAGTGGTATGTGGAGAGACAAAATGGGAAGGGTTTGGACGAGCCAAAGGCTTGAGAGGTTTGGGTAAGGTGGTAGAGGTGGGGGCCTTTTACAAGAGGAGAGGAGGGGCACTCTTGGAAAGTTATAAAAGGTTACTTTATTATAAAATGCTTTTCAGATTTAAAAGGTCCCAAAATTATATGTTTTGAGGATAAGGTGATAAGATTTCAAAATACATCCATCCAATAGGTTTTTGACATGTTTAGGTCTTAGAGTTTACATTATCTTTTCTTTTTATTTAAATCGTTAAATAATGAGGTAATCGCTGCATCATCATGGTGTCATAAATAATTTAATTTATTTAATGTCTAAATATTATAAAACAAATATCATTATGTAGGAAATATTTTTATATTTCTAATGAATTTTTATAGTCAAAAATATGACTTGTATTACCCCATTTAAAAATTGTTTTAGTAAAACAACACATGTTTGTGACATTTTTATTTTAACATTAAATAAAAAGTTTTTAATGTCATATTCCTACCAAAGTGGCTCCATGGTGTCCCCAAGTTGACCCATGGATTTTCTTGGTCGGCCATGACTCATCCAATAGGGGTAGGACAAGTGTAAAGGTATTTTCATATTTTTATAATATCATTTTTACCTTAAATTTCACTAATTACCTTTAATCGCGATTAATTAAACTTAAAAGTTACTATTCACCAAAAAATTATTTTAATCACATTGAACCAAATTTTACATCCTAATGACAACCATGTATGTCGGATTTTTGAAATTCAATTCATATAAGCGGTAAAGTTTCATTTAAATGAAAAAAATCAGTTTTTTAACTACCACTTAGTGGTTTCACTATTCATCAAAAATTGAAGTTTTTCAAAACAATGCCAAAATTTCACCCTAAGCTATAATTGATATTCTGAATTCAAAAATGATGTATATTTTACAAAATTTTAAACATATGATTTTCATTAATTAATTTTATAATTAATTCCCGCTGTCACAACAAATAGCGTGTTTTTAAGAAACAATATATATCAAAAGATTGACAATTGTTTGTGTCCAATTTCAATGTTAAATTAATTCTAATGACCACCATTGGATAAAATGTTAAAAAATATATTCTAATTATACTTTAAAACCACTCAATATTATAATTTATCACTATAAATTATTTTTATTAAAAAAGTTGTTTTTAAGTATTTTCTCTATTCATAGAAAATTGGAACTTCTCAGTAAATTACAAAAAAATTCAACTTAGGATAATTTCAATATTCCAAATACAAAAACGAAGTCCATTTGGAAATATAAAATTTATAAAATTTCAAAAAGTAGGTATTACTATTCATAATGGCTACTTTGATTGGTTGTGGTGTGTGTTAGATCTCGAAGTTGCGTACAACACACACTACTGTATTATTCAAAGAGAAGTGTACCGTGGAAGCATGGGGTGTTACAATAATAATGAGTATAACTGATTTAAATAATAAATATAACATGTTAATGATTCTTTATATATGATATAACATCCAATTATATATGATTTCGCCAACAATATAATGATATTTTCATTCGTGCGTACGTACAGATTACCGTCTCCACGACGCGATGAAATTCATTTCCACGTTCACCTTTCAACGATGATTATAAAAATATATATTATTAGTAATTATGTAATATATGACATTATAATTTTACTGTATATATATATATATACTTACATATATTTTTTTCACTTACTTCCATTCAATATGATGTGAAAACGGAAACATCATTTATGCATACGTACAGCCTACCGTCTCCATAAACGGTGCATTCCATTTTATATATATATCTATTATAAATATTTATACTCTAAATATATATGATATATAAATCAAGGTTTTTATACTGTAAGTGTTTAGATAATTATCTAAATTATACGATCAAGAATAACAAGTTAAAACACGTACGATAAAGACAACGATTTTTACCCGAAATGTTAATTTAACCTGGAAATAATTATTAAATGGGTAGTATAAAGTCATAAATGAATCATGTATGATATAATAAATATTAATTTGGTTCTGTATTAATTTAATAACATACTATGGTCATTATACAGGAGGTCAAATGTACCCTCAACCAGAGAAAAGTTCAAGGTAAGGGTTAATTCCTCAATCTCATTATTATCCGAGATTGTTTATGTGTAAGTTTTTACTATGACATATTTCTTATCAATGTCCATGTTTCATAAAAGAGTTTTAAAAAGGATTCTTTTCAGGGTACTCTTTAACTAAAAAATCATTTTAAATATTTAAGAGATTTATTATTCTAAACCTTTCTTATTAATGTCCATGTTTTCAAAATGATTTTAAGGATTTATTTATATGGACATGAATATTTTAAAATGTTAATTTATTTCAAAAGTTTCAAAGTGGTATGGGACACTTTGATTCAAAAATATCTTTTAAATGACTTCCTTTATAAATTTTGTGACTTTTAAAATGATTTCATGAAAAAGGTAGATTTTTCTCAAAGAGTTTTACTGATCATTTTCAACTATGTCAACATCGTTTACTGGATATTATTCTTGATTGAGGTTGATTTATTATGATAAAAATCTTCCATTTTTTATTGAAGGTTCTGTGATATGTTTGACTATGGATTTTTAATTTTTATACCATTCATGTTTTATGGATAAAGTATTTAAATTTCGTATACTAGTTTTAATATGAATGTTTATGTTATGTTTAAAACTTTTTCATATGAGGAATGAATTGGACTTAGAAAGTGACAGGTGGAGCCCACTATAGCTCTTAGATGCATCGGTAGGTCTCATGAGACAAACTAGTGTCTTGGAACAAGGCTTTGACAAAATCTTATTTGTAGTCTTGGCACAAGGAATTGACTATGTGGTTATGAAGTTTGGCATTATGCATTCCAACATTATGAAATTAGCTATTGATATTACATGTGATTATTTGACTAGTAGAATATCCATGTGAATAAGTAAATGGAATTTTTTGATTTATATTTTCCATATTATTCTGAAGTTTAAGTTTAAAAGGCTTTTGTTTTAGTTTTATACATTGCCTTAAATGTTTGTGCTTATTTGTGAAAGTTTTTGCTGTATTTTTATCCTTATTGAGTGTTTGAGCTCACCCATTTCTTATGTTTTCTTTTCCCAGGATTCCAAGAAGTTTTTTATGATTGATAAGGAGGGTTAAGCTAGAGGATTAATGGCGTTCTCAACGGATCATTTATGTTATGTTTTATTTTCTAATGTGTAATGTAACATTCATGTATATAATCTATCTTCCAAGACTGCTAAATTGATCAGTCTTTCAGGACTTGATTCCTTGTAATCATGACAATGTATTAAAATAATGCAATGACTCTGGGCTTCTGGGGTCATGGCATTACAGTTGGTATCAGAGGAGGTTTAGAAACATCCTTATAAATATATTTAAATAAACTCTTATTAGAGAACATTACCCTAAGATAGACTTTGAGGACTAGTATAGAAGAACTTCCTAGAATTTTCCTATTGTAGAGATTTTTTGTATTTTACAAGTAATACATCCCTTTCTAGATACGATCAAGTAGAGGCGGCTCTGGCACAAATGTACCTAGGAGTGAAAACTCTGACAAGGAGTTTCGAGCTTGACCTGAGGTATCCAGGTACACGACTATGGGCCTTGCTTCACTCTTGGTTATGACACTCCTGGGGGATATGCTTAGGATAATTCACATTTTTATTAAAAGTAATTATGATGGATTTATGAGTAAATACTTCCTCAAAGAAAACATTTTATGATTCTAGATTATATTCATAATATTTTCAATTTATGTTAGGTATTTTACATGTTTGGAATTATGCATTACGATTTATAAACTAACCTAGTGTATGTCATTGTTTAGAAATGGAACCTAGTAGAAGGAATGATAATTTTAGCAATACGCATGATCAAAATATTAATAAGGATCATATCTTTTATGGTATTAAGCCAACATTTAATAGGGAAATAGTCTCCCCTGTATTCTCATCATATAAAGAAATAGTATCATGTGTAATAAGATAAGTAAAGAATTCTCTAAGTCTTATGGCTTTGAAGGGAAGCAAGAGAAGAAAAGGATGGAAGAGAGAAATATGGATAACGAGAAGAAAGTAAAGAAAGATTTTCCTATATGTGATAACTGTGGAAAGAATCACCTTGGAAAATTCTTGAAGGGAATGAGAGTTTTTTATAAGTTTGGATAAAAAGGAAACCAAGTACATTATTGTAAGGGTAAGAAAAAGGTTTCAAATGTACAATGCATCATCTAAAAGGAGTTGGGACACTACAAGAATCAATGTCCAAATCATTAGAGTATACCACAAATTATGTTTTTGGATAATAATAAAGTTATGATATTACCATAGATGGAGAGTAGTGACTAGTGTTATTATTTTGATATTATAGAATTATGTCATTTGAATATTGTATCAATGATGTACTGGTTATAATAATTATGGAGTATATAAGTATTGTACTGTAACACTATTTCATTAAGGACTTGAGATTTTGTGGAACCAAGAAAAGTGACTCAATAACATGTTAACTTTTTTTGAAAATATATGGTTGAGATAAAGATAAACCATAATATGGTTCTGATACTGAGGTAGTGATTTTGGAATAATATATGACTGATTTGGATAAATTATATTGGATATTCTTGACTACCTTGAAACAGATTAATGATTTGTATATTCCATCATTGTTGGAGTTTATAACATTTTTGTATAGGATTATATCCAGTATTCTAAAAAGAATAAGGGAGCATGAATGTAATCAATAAGGTTTTATGGTAATTCAGGGTATTATGGTGTTTTAAAATAATACATGATGAAGGTATTCAAATGTTTTTACGTGGAAAAAAAGATCTTCATTGTGTTTACCTTCAATATAAATTTTGGACTGTGAGTTTGGACAGAAGTATTTTGGATAATTCTAATGGTTGTAATCGACTAAGTTTGACTTTGGATAATATTGTTGAGGTTAAATAATTTCTTGAGATTATTTTTGATTGTCATAAAAAGGATAACCCGGAGGTCGGGTGACAACCAGTCGCGTCCGGCAAGGCTGCCAGACTTGAAGCTAAAATCGAAGGGTGACAAGGGTAGATCTTTTACCACTAGAATATGTGATTTCCTAGTTTTTATAATGTATTTTTTTTATAGTATGAAAAATTAATTATAAATTCATTTTTTTAACCCTGTACGATTAGGATAAATAGAATATTTTTTAATTCTATTATCTTTTCGAGTGAAAGATGAGTTTGTGGTAGAAATTAGTTGAACGATGAAACTCTACATGTCAAGTATATTTTTTCCCCTCTTATTATATGAATAAATTCATTCTTAAAATTTAGGGAAGATATCTTAAAACCAAAAATGTGTTATCCTAACACCATATGTTTTGTTGAACCGACAATATTTTAAATCATCATAGATTGATGGATTTAAGGCCCTCAATTTTACACTTGTTTGTGATTGATGACCTCAATCACTTCCTATAAATATTTAAGTTTTCCCTATAATTGTTTATCTCTAATTTCTACCAATGTTCTCCTAATCGAGATCATATTATTGTGGTGACTTTCATTTCCCTTTCCCTCTTATTAAGACTAAATTTTATTAACCCAATTTCCGATGTGGGTTTTCCAAAAAGGTATTTTTCTATTTTTAACCTTTTATTTTATAAGAACAATTTCAAAGTGTGAGGACTTAATTTATTGAAGGAGGGGAGAATGTAACACCCCAAGATTTCATAGTACGTTATCTCATTAATGTAATTCAATAGCTTGTGCTACACGCGACACCGAGTTCGAGCGCATCATAACTTATCAAACTAGCCGTTCAAAAAATGGTTATGAATAGTATTAACTTCCTTTTGAATCTTATATACTCTATATAATTTTAACATCCATATTATGTGTTTCTTAGACATAATATAATAACAAATTCATTTTTTTAGATAAAAGAAGTATTTTTCAAAAAAATGCAATTTTAACGCCTTTTAATAGAGAACCCTATTTAAAACCAATATTTGAAACTTTTATATATTAAATTTAATGAAATTAAATTCTTATTTATAAGTATGACATAAAAATTTAGTTTGGATAAATTTTTGGTACTTTTATGATAACTTTCATATTTTGATGAATAGTGAAAATTCTATGTTTTAATTGAAAAAAACTTTTTTAATCGAAATAATTTATAGTGTTAATTTATGAATTTGAATTGTTTTGAATTATAATTAGGTTATATTTTTATCATTTAATAAAATTTATGTCATTATAAATAATTTCACATTTAAATTTGACATAAACACATGTCAATCTTTTGATAGTTTTTACTTTTTAAAAACCCGCTTTTTGACTTTGACAACGGGAATTAATTTTAAATTAAATAATGAAACTTCTATGTTTTTAATTTGGTAAAATATAATTCCTTTTTGAATTAAGAATATCAAAAATTATCTTTGGGGAAAATTTTGGTATTTTTCTGAAAACATTCAATTTTTGATGAGTAGTGAAAAACATTGCGTTATTGTTTAAAACTGACTTTTTATTTAAATAATTATTTATTTTATTTAAATTTATTTTAAGTAAAAATTGATATATAATACCTATATAAGTTCAATGTAATTCATTGGATTCATTTTATAATAAAATTAGATGTATAAATTTTTATTGAACATTTTACCGTCTTTTACCCACCTTCTAGGAGCATTTGAAAATTTGTTTAAAACATAATTTTACCGCTTCTGTGAGTTGAATTTCAAAAATCTGGGAGACACAGTTGATATCAGTAAGTAAAATGTGGTTCAATAAGATGAAAATATTTTTTAGTGAATAGTAACTTTTGACTTTTGTTTACCATGGTTAAAAGTAAATAGGGTAATTAAGGGTAAAAATAATATTATAATTACCCTAAAACATGTTATAATTCTATTGGATAAGTTTAATTCTACCAAAAACAACCTTAGGAATAAAATATGATCCTATTTGGTCTACTTAGATTAGATTAGGACATTTATTATTATTTTATTTAAAGAAGAGTTAAAAGTGTTAAATTCAAGGTTTAAAAATTAAACCATTTTTAATATAAGGTTACACACAATATAAATTTGACTATAAATATTCATTATAAATATAAAAATATTTCTTACATAATGGTGTTTTATTTATAATTTTTAGACATTAAATAATTTAATTTATTTATTACACAATGATGATACAATAATTAACTTATTGATGAAATTTTAAAATAAATGATATTATAAATATCCAAATAAATGTTAATTGAGACTTCTGATGAATTACACTAATTTTATAGGTTAATATAACATGTTAGGGTTGGTTAGATAAATTTTTTTCGAACTGATAAGGTCGTTATGACTTTCACAAAAACCAAATACTAAATAGTGTCAAAATTGATATAAATGAGTTTTTAAAACAAATATTATATTATGAAATTATATAATAGTCCTAAAAATCTAAGGTTCTACCAAATAACTTATATAATGATGGGTATATTAATAATTAACCACATGGGGTTCTATTTCCTTTTTATAGTAATTTTATTTACCATATAATATAAAAATACAAAGAGACATGGTAAATGTCAAACTATTTAACTAAGAGTTAAATCTAAAATATAAGGTTAATATGGTGACCTAAAACTGTCTAAAACCTATTGGTTGAAAGGTTTTAGACCCATACCCACCTTATTCTCTAAATAAATCGTTTTTTAGCAATTATAAACCATAAATTATTTTATTATAAAATAATATTTTAATCTTTTCCTAAAGTGACCATCACCTCTCTTATAAAATGGTACTTTCCCTTATCTTAATTTCACACCTCCAAAGACATTTGGTTCAGCCAAACCCTTCCCAAATATCCTCTAAACTATCACCCCTTCAACCTAGAGTCATTACTTTGATCATAAATCCAACCTAAGAAAACCTTTTGATCAACTCAAAAGAAAACACCCGAAAAAGAGGTAATAATTTCACCACCATCTTTCAAGTTCTTTTCTTCTTACACTTCCTCTTTATTTGTTGTTTCCATACCAAAATAATAAATCCAGTACCTTCTACATACTTTTATGTTATTATAAATATGGTACAACCATATTATTTATTCTATCCATCCTATAAATGACAAAGTCACCATACGTGTGTATGTACGACTTACCATCTCCACGTCGTGGTGTAATTTGTTATTCAAACACTTCATTATTTTTATGGGTATAATAATGAGTATAACTAATGTAAATAATAAATATAACATGTTAATGGTTTTTTATATATGATATACCATCCAATTACATATGATTTCACCATCAATATAATGATATTGTCGTTCGTGCGTACGTACGGATTACCATCTCCACGACGCGATGAGATTCATTTACACATTCACCATTCAACAATGATTGTAAAAATATATATTATTAATAAGTATGTAATATGTGACATAATAATTCTACTAGATATATATATATATATATATATATATATACTTACATATATCTTATTCACTTACTTTCGTTCAATACGATATGAAAACAAAAATAGTTTTTATGCATACGTACGGCCTACCATCTGCATAAACGGTGCCTTCCATTTCATATATCTAACTATTATAAATATTTTTATTCTAAATATATATGATATATAAATAAAGTTTTATATTCTGGAATTATTTAAATCATTATATAAATGATACGATCAAGAATAATAAGTTAAAACACGTACGATAAAGAGAACGATTATTAACCAAAATGTTAATCTAATAGGGAAATCATTATTAAATGGATAGTTTAAAGTCATAAATGAATCATGTATTATATAATAAATATGAATATGATTATAGTATAATTTAATAACATAATATGGTCATTATACAAGAGGTTAAATGTACCCTCGACCAAAGAAAAGTGCAAGGTAATGGTTAATTCCTCAATCTCATTATTATCCGAGATTGTTTATGTGTTAGTTTTTATGAGGAAATATTTATTATCCATGTCCATGTTTCATAAAATAGTTTTCAAAATGATTATTTTTAAGGTACTCTTTAACTAAAAAATAATTTTAAATGTTTTAAAGATTTATTCTTCTAAACCTTTCACATTAATGTCCATGTCTTCAAAATGATTTTAAGGTTTTATTTATATAGACATGAATGTTTTAAACTGTTAATTACTATCAAAAGTTTCAAATTGGTATGGGACACTTTTATTCCAAAATATCTTTTAAATGAATTCCGTTATAAATTGTGTGACTTTTAAAATGATTTAATGGAAAAGGGATATTTCTCTCAAAGAGTTTTACTGGTCATTTTCAACTATGTCAACATCCTTTACTCGATATTATTCTTGATCGAGGTTGATTTATTATGATAAAAATATTCCATATTGTATTGTAGGTTTTGTGATATGTTTTACTGTGGATGTGTTATTTTTATACCATTCATGGTTTAAGGATAATGTATTGAAATTTCATTTTATAGTTTTAATACGAATGTTTATGTTATGTTTAAACCTTTTCATATAAGGAATGCATTGGACTTAGAAAGTGACGGGTGGAGCCTGTTATAGCTCCTCGATGCATTGGTAGGTCTCATGAGACAAACTAGTGTCTTGGAACAAGGCCTTGAGAAAATATTATTTTTAGTCTTGGCACAAGGCCATGACTATGTGGTTATAAAGTCTGGCATTATGTATTCCAACATTATGAAATTGGTTATTGATATTACATGTGGTTATTAGAATAGTAGAATATCCATGTTAATAAGTAAATGGAATTATTAGATTTATATTTGCCATATTATGTTGAAGTTTAAGTTTAAAAGTCTTTTGTTTTAGTTTTATACATTTCCTTAAATGTTTATGCTTATTTGTGAAAGTTTATGCTATATTGTTATCCTTACTGAGCGTTTGAGCTCACCAATTTTTTATGTTTTATTTTCCTAGGATTCCAATAAGTGTTTTATGATTGATAAGTAGGGTTAATCTAGGGGATTAATGGAATTCTCAAAGGATCATTTATGTTGAGTTTTATTTTATAATGTGTAATGTAACATTCATCTATGTAATCTATTTTCCAAGACCGCTAGACAGATCGGTCTTTCGAGACTTGATTCATTGTAATCATGACAATGTATTAAAATAATGCACCGAATCTGGGCTTCTAGGGTTGGGGCGTTACAGTTGGTATCAGAGGAAGTTTAGCAACAACCTTGGAAATAGATTTAGATAAACTCTGATTAGAGAACATTACCCTAAGATAGACTTTGAGAACTAGTATAGAAGAACATCCTAGAATTTTGGTAAGGTATAGATTTTGTATATTTTCCAAGCAATACATCCCTGTTTGGATATGATTAGGTAGAGGCGGATCTAGTACATATGTACCTAGGATTGAAAACTCTAATAAGGAGTTTTTGGATTGACCCGAGGTATCCTGGTACACGACAACGGGCCTTGATACACTCTTGGTCATGACACTCTGTGGGTATATTCTTAAGATAATTCACATTTTCATTACAAGCCATTATTAAGGATATAATAGTAAATAATTCCTCAAAGAAAACGTTTTATGATTATAGATTATATGCATAATCTTTTCAATTTATTTTAGGTATTTTACAAGTTTGTAATTATGCATTGTGATTCATAAACTGACATAGTGTATGCCATTGTTTAGAAATGGTGCCTAGTATAAGGAATGAGAATTTCATCAATATGAATGATTGAATTATTAAGAAGGGTCATATCTTTCATGGTATTAAGGAAAAATTTAATAGGAAAATAGTCTCCCATGTATTCTCATCATATGAAGAAACAATATCATTTTTTAATAAGTTAAGTAAATAATTCTATGAGTCATATGGCTTTGAAGGGAAGCAAGAGAATAAAAGGATGTAAGAGAGAAAGATAGATAAAGAGAAGAGGGGAAAGAAAGATATTCTCATATGTGATAACTGTGGAAGGAATCGCCTTGGTAAGTGGTTGAAGGTAATGGGAGTTTGTTATAAGTGTGGATAAAAAGGACACCAACACTACTATAAAATTTAGTATTTGTGGAGGGTTGATTCGGGCAACCGCCATTTGGCGTTCACTATTGAGTACATTAGCAACATCCAAATGGTGGTTGCTGTATATTTTAACCCCCCACCATACATTTCTATCCCCCCACAACCCTCCTCCTCTCGCGACCCCATTTCGTTCACCCTCCCATGACCCACCTCTATGCGGAGTCATCCCCCATACCACCGTCTTCGAACAGCCCTAGCCCTGTCGGGCGTCGTCCCCCATACCATCGTTATTGAACAGCCCTGGCCCTATCAGGCCCTGCTGCCAATCCCTCCTGCCTCCATCGATCCCCCCTCATCAATCCCTTACACCACAGTCTTTCCCCACCACCGAGCCCTCCCACCCCTTCGAGCTCCCTTTGTCAAGCCCCACCGTCCTTTTTCATACCCCGCCGGCAAAGCCTCCTGCCCCCATTGATCCCACACATCCAAGACCCCTGTTGGGCATTCCCAACATCATCGGCCCAATTTACTGACAGTGAGTCCCTTGTAGGTGATTTGTTCAAATTTCAGTTCAATATTAAGTATTCAATTTGAACATTAGGTGATTATTACATGAGTACTTCATCTTTCCACAAGTCCAATAGCTCTATATACTCTCATAATCATCCAATGTATTTTTATTTTGGTTCCAGTATAGCATTTGATATTTTTGGAAGGTGTATGAATTGGGATTTAGTTTCATCACCTACATGATTTGGCCTTTCATACTATATCACATACATGATTTGGACTTTCATTAATATAATTAAGCATTTTTTTACCCGCAGTCTCCAGGTGAGTTGTTCATTACAATTTTAAACATTGAAAACATTTATATGAAATCCTTTTCCAAGCATCCAAAAAATGCTTATTTATTCATATTTTAATGTTTCTCCTTTTTTTAATAGCTTTGATTGAGGTGATTTTTGTGGATGTGTTGTTTTGTGCATGACCTTTACTAGTTAGTTTAAGCTTATGTTTACCATAATTTCTTATCTAAATATGTGTGCAACATTTTTCCTTTCATGCCATATTTTGAATTCATGAATGTGATACAACATGCCAAAATAAAGTTGTATTGCATGATTCCTTATTTGATGATTATTATGAAGTGATTAATTCAATGTTTTTTATTTAAATTATGGAAATTAAAAAAAATATTGAAAATGTACAATGAAAAGACAACTATCCTTGTGGGCCACAATTGTTGATTCATAGTGGTAAAGTATTGAAGTATAAAAGAACATTCTCAGAGAGCAGGGTTTCTGAAGATGGATTTCTTATTTTCATGCTTATAAGGGCTAATCATTCTTAATTATATGTTAATTATATGTATTCTTCCTATATAATTCTTCTCAAGAATGTTCTTTCTCATAAAATGCTTTTTCATTTTGAAGGCCTTTACTAGCAATGAGCATCTCTTTAAAATGAAGGTCCACTATATGAATTTATGTTTATAAATCATTGTGTAACCCTCTATTCATTATTCCAACCTCAATAAATTTCATCTCTCCCTCCCTCCCTCATCTAATGTTTTGGTTATGGTAGTGATTTACCTAATTACAAGTTTTTTACTTCATTTTCAGATTTCTTATTTTCCTTTTTAAATAATCTATTTTTGAGGTGGTGGAATTTATCTATCTCATGTATCATGATCATATTTTTCAATGTATCTATATACAAAGAAATGGTGTCGTGTTTTGAATGAAAAAGTGAGAGCATGAGTTGAAACAATAGCTTTATCTCAATGCTTGTTTTTTAGAACATTTTCTTTGAATTTTAATTTATCCAGAACTATAATGCCTGTTCTGACACGTCGTAATTATAGTATTTTAACTCTAGCCTCTTCAGGATCTTATATATATTTTTTATTAAGCGATTAAATTAATAACAATGGAAATTTTGAAGTTTTATTGTGAACCCAAACATAGCTTATATGTTTTGGTGTTTAAAAAAAATATCGTGAACTTTAATCTTTTATTTCATTTTTTTAGTTATGGTGGTACATTATTTATTTTTTTACTTTTATATATTTGGATGTTGTTCCATAATAGATGTCATGCCCCAGCTTCTGAGTACCTGGAGACGGTGCCATACAGAGGATCGAATTCAGTTCGGACTCTGAAAAACCAGCTACTTCTGAAAAACTTCTTTAGTAAAATCTCATACCAGAAAAATTTTAACAAAAAACGTAGGGTGAGCATAAGAATGCCCAGTAAGGGGTTTTAAAATAAACCAATATAACTTTTTGAAAACTTTATTTAAACCATTTCATAAAAAAAATATTCTTAAATAAAATTTGCAACACATGTACACATCATAAAGGTGCTAAATTTAAAACTTGCTAACAGAATCACAAGGATACATGATTCGAATATAGGAATACTGAATAAAAGAAACTCTAAACATGTATGACATAAGAATATGTAAGCACAAATAAAACAGCAAAGTGTAATGAATATTCAGAGTTACACATAATGGTAATCACTTCAATTTCATACATCAAATACTAAAATCACTGAGTGTTATACATATGTCATTCCATAAGATTTTACTTTTATAATACTCATAATTAATGGCTCTTAACCATGGATATTCAACTAGTCGAATATCCATTTGGTTAATTAATTAACATAAACATGATGTATAATTCCAGACATTCTGAAACATATTTTCAAGGCCTTGTCCAAGACATCTAATGACTAAGGCCTCGGCCAAAATCCATATGCTCTTTAATTAAATATTCTACTAGTTGAATAGTTTTCTGGTTAATTAGATTATATAGTCATAATGAGGGAAGTGCATATATCAGACCGTGTCAAGGCCTCATGCCAACACCTAGGGATAACTGTAACCGTACCCCAACCCAGAGAGCCTCTGTAATCGGGATCCAACCCGGAGTGCCTCTAATAACTGAACACCAACCTAGAGTGCCTCTATAACCAGACACCAACCCAGAGGGTCTGCTGTAACCGAACCCCAACCCAAAGGACTTACTTTTACCAGTCCCCACCCTGGAACATACTAGGTCCAATGAATTCTTCATAACTTTTAATCAAAGTGCACATACAACTTTTATTTATTAAATTTCTTATCATTCCTAGTACACATATTACTTGGTTTCTTAATTCACATTATTCAAAGTCTCTCATACCAACTTGAATAATTAGATGCTTATCTCTTAAATTATTAATAATAAATTGTTTGATTATGAAATAAAATAATAACTTTACAACTCTTCCATAGTAATAAACTTTTAATGAATTAAAATACATGCTCATTATTCATTCTCAATTCATGTGCTGATAAAGGAAATGACATTGGACTAAATTATAATGTGTCAGTTATCATCTAGGCAATAAATTTCTTAAAGACATGCATAATATAGTAAACATTATTTGCACATGTGATGTCGATTTAAATCATACAAGTAATGAATGGATGGGGTTACCACATAAAATGATAGTTCCTTAATCTTCAAAATCCTTGATTTATAGAGATGAATATTTATAGTTTAAAATGACTTAGTTTGAATTAAGACAGAAAGAATGTACTGATAAACGGTCACATCTTATAAAGTGGTCATGCCTTATGTTGCATATCATATAAGGCCAATTGATTTGCAGCACATAATTTGTTTTATGTAATGCATATATTAAATTAAACATATCAAAAACATACTTTTACCACTAAAGTTTATTTTACCCAAGTTAATTCGGGATATGATTAAAAATTATAGGTACATACACATAACTATATATATATACATAAAATATATACATGTTACACCCTTACTTTATAAATTCTGAAAACTAAAATTTATATATATATATATATATATAAATATGTGTGTGTGTGTGTGTGTGTGTGTGTGTGTGTGTGTGTATGTATATGTGTATGTATATTAACATCCTACAAGATTTGTAATTTGTTTAATAATTACAACCTTAAAATCATAAAAATAATTCCTATTTTAATCAAATGAACTCCCTTGAAAGAACCAGAAAATTAGATAGTACAAGTAATTAAATTTTCCTTACATCATTTTCAAATTAACCGGGTGGATTAAAACTCTATGGGTGTATGTGTATTAAATATGCCATTCCATTTGAACCCAAAACTTTATTCACATCCCAGTATTTATTTAGATACTATAATTCATCTTTAATAACATCAAATAAAGATAAATTGAATTATATGTGTATGTCCGAATATACACTAAGTGTATAAAAGAAAAATAATTATAAATTAAAATAACCCTTAACTTAAAAAAACATAAAATAATAAGTTATATATGTGTAAATATATATATATATACACACATATAACTACTGTAATTTGATCAAATTAATTAAACTCTTATAAAATATATATTTAATGAAAATATAAAAACATAACCCATACAAGTCATAAGATCATAAACATTCGAGACAAATTATAATGAACCCCTACTTCAAACATAGTTTTAAGAAATTAAACACAATTTAAATAAATGAGAAAATATTGCTGAAATAATAATGGATTTGCAAAGAAATTTATGAGCAAGTCCCTTTCATCTTTTATATTATCTGAACCCAAAACCCGGAGGTCAAGTTCAACATAGAAGAATTTTTAAACTAAACTACAAGGTTATACTTTCATGAGTATATATAAATATACATGTATATACTCCCAAAAAAACAAAACAAGACAATTATAAATCCCTTACTTGGCTTGGATGAGAGGCTCATATAGGGGAGGGATTGCTGGATATTTGAGGAAGAGAAACAGAGAGGTTAAGGGTGAAAAGTTCCCCTTTGCAATTTTAATTAAAGGTTTTTATAACAAAATACCTACTGTATAAATAGTGAAACCAAAATAAGATTTTCGTGCAAGCTGCGAAAACATTGGATAAAAGATAGATAAATCCAAAACACTACTATAGGGAGGAGAAAAAGAAATAAGACTCAAGACAAAGACGTCTACTTCAAACAATATCTGAAAATCAAAACAGTGGGAAACCAAACAGATCTCCTTGAATGGAAACCCAAAACCCTATCCACACTTGGATACGTCGACACCACTCGGATCCCTCAGCCTCGACTCCTGCTTCCACGATGCCTCTGGCTACGGCGTGTGACATGACTCTGTGCGACTCCACCGAAACCACTCGGCCAGGTCGACTCCATCCTTGGCATGACCTCGCACACCCGCTCGAGACCCCCAGCACCGGTCTCCCTTGCGATGCGCTGAAACCCTATGCTTGAGGGAATTTCTTCTTTATGGTGCAACAATCCAACTCACTCTACAACAGGCCAAATGTGACCCCCAATAATCAATATGGGATTCCCTTTTTTATTGTTTTATTTTCTATTTTTTCCTCCTTTTTCTTTACACATTTTTAAAAACACGCCTTCCAAAATCCTTTGGACTTCTATTTTTTTGTCCCCAATTAAATAAAATTATCAATTTATTATTATAATATCTTTACATTTTTATATTTAAGTTCTTTTATATAGTTTAACATATCATATGTTTAACATTAAAATATTTATACCATTATAATTTTTATTAAATGAGAATCATGAAATTAATGATTTTATAAAAATTAATCTAATCATAAATTTATAAATTAAAACTATTAATTATTACTTTATATATATATATATCATATTATCGAAAAGGGAAGTATATGTAAACTCAAAAAATTTTGATATATTCATTCCTATTATAGTTTAAATATGTATTTGCATAATTTAAAAAAATTGTATTTTTATATCATTACATATTATCATTCATCCATTTTTTAGCATCTAAATCTAAACCATTTCTTTTGATGGTAAAATTATATATACGTAAAACAAATAACATTATAAATTAAATTAATAATTGGATATTTATCATCATAATTTTTAATTTTGAAACTTTAGAAAAGTGTAATATTACTCAACAATAATTTATATCAAAATATCATTCATACATGTACAAATTTTAATCATTCTACTAAATTAATTTTATTATATATTCACAATAATATTATGAAACATTAATCCACTTTATAATCTAGTAACTTTCATATTTCGAAATATATTTAAAACCCATATAATTATTCATATATTTGTTTAAATAGCTATCTGCATAAAAAATAACGCAATAATAATGTCATTAAAATACTTTAAAATAACACTCTTTGATGTCATGCATAACCGAATTATTAAATTATAAATATATAATTCGAATCAAATATACACACACACACATATATATATATTAAAATATATATAGAACCGATATAATAGATTGAGTAATTGTTCGCATAATTAAAATAGTTCACTTTTACCAAATAATGGCGTTAAAATATTTTAAAGCAACAATTCCCAATGTTATTTTTAAAATTATTGTATTAGTTTTATATAATTTTAATTAAAATCTTGTTTACATATGAATATATGTATATATAATGTTTGGAAATGATCAAAAACTTAGTTGTATTCCTATAGTAGTATAATTATTATTTAAAATATTATATTAATAAATTATATTTGACTGAAATAGTTATTCTTAAATTATTTTTTTAAAAAAGGTGAGATAATATTTTACTCTGAAAACCACACTCGTTAACATGATAATTAAAACATAAAATTATGATTATTACACATAAAAAGGCTGGATCGTTACATTATTCCCCCCTTCGAAGAATTGCATCCTCACAATTCTAAAATATTTGTACACAAACCATAGAAACACCAGACACACGTCACTCCCAATGTCCCTTTACCGGGAACACCACTGATGGTAGGGTGCTGACGACCTCAGGTGGGTTCTTAAGGCAGTATTCAGCTGCTCGATCTCTTTGGCCCAGACAAACTGTGAACAGATGGGGTCGTACCTGTGCCTAAAGCACTCGACCTTCCATAGAGATGCACAAGAAGTGTGGAGGTCAGAAATTTTAGAGTGGAATAAATGCCTATAAGTCATACGCACCATGTCATTCTTGAAAATATTGATTTCGTAGAGTTCTCCGTACATACTAAAACTCTGGACCTGGAATAGGTAGGTTTCTCGATGATCACCATCCAAAGCAGCTTCTAGAAATTTACCTATAGCTCGGTAGTTATCAGCTAAAGTGAAACATAGAAAAAGAGCTTCATGAAACTTCCCTTTTTTCCTATATGTTGCAAACTGTGCAATTTCTATACGGTAATAGACAAGATTTCTCCCTTGGTAAAGATGGAGAATTTTTGGGCAGTTCGACACCCAATATAGTTGTTTACAGGACAAACTAAGGTTTTTGAAAGCCTTGTAGTCCCCTAAACATGACTTTACCACTATAGTTTCGACTATCTCTATTGGGAGAGACAGAAGGCGCGACGCATCGGCCATCTGGAAATTTAAGAAAACTACAATTTAGTAACACATAACCAAGTTTTTAGTGTTGTTCTAATTTTATTAGATATCTCCGTAGAGACATAAGACTGGTATATTTTTTCCAATAACATCATACATAGTAATGCCTAAAAAAATTCTTTGTTCAGTTCTGGTTTTCCAAAGTTATCTAAACTGAATCCTCTGATACCAACTATCACACCCCAACTTCCAAGTACCCGGAGCTGGTGCCATAGAGATTATCAAATTTGGTTCGGGCTCTGAGAAACCAGCTACTTCTGAAAAACTTCTTTAGTAAAATCCCATACCTGAAAATTTTTAACCAAAAACGTAGGGTGAGCATAAGAATGCCCAGTAAGGGGTTTTAAAATAAACCAATATAAATTTTTGAAAGCATTCTTTAAACCATTTCATAAAACAATATTCTTAAATAAAAGTTGTAACACATGTACACATCATAAAGGTTCTCAATATAAAACATGATAACAGAATCACAAGGATACATGATTCGAATATAGGCATGTTGAATAAAAGAAACTCTAAACATGTATGACATAAGAATATGTAAGCACAAATAAAACAGCTAAGTGTAATGAATATTCAGAGTTGTGCATAACGGTAATCACTTAAATTTCATACATTAAATACTAAAATTACTAAGTGCTATACATATGTCATGCCATAAACTGTTACTTTTCTAATACTCATAAGTAATGGATCTTAACCATGGATATTCTACTAGTGGAATATCCATTTGGTTAATTAATCAACATACACATGATGTATAATTCCAGACATTCTGAAACATATTGTCAAGGCCTTGTCCAAGGCATCTAATGACTAAGGCCTCATCTAAAATCCATAATCTCTTTAACCAAATATTCTATTAGTCTAATATTTTTCTAGTTAACTAAATTACATAGTCATAATGAGGGATTTGCATATGACGGACCATGTCAAGGCTTCGTACCAAGACCTAGGGGATAACTATAACCGGACCCCAACCTGGAGAGCCTCTGTAACCGGAATCCAACCCGGAGTGCCTCTCATAACTCGACACCAACCCAGAGTGCCTCTGTAACCGGACACCAACCCGGATGGGTCGGCTGTAACCGGACCCCAACCCGGAGGGTTTACTTTTACCGATCCCCACCCCGGAACATACTAGGTCCAATTCATTCCTCATTTCTCTAAATCAAAGTGCACATACCAATTTGATTTATTAAATTTCTTATCATTCCAGTACAAATATTACAAGGTTTCTTAATTAAAATTATTCAAAGCGTCTCATACCACCTTGAATAATTAAATGCTTATCGCTTAAATTTATAATAATAAATTGTTTGGTTATCACATAAAATAATAACTTTACAACTCTTCCATAGTAATAAACTATTAATGCATTAAAATACATGCTCATTATTCATTCTCAATTCATGTGATGATAAAGGAAACGACGTTGGGCTAACTTGTAATGTCTCAGTTATCATTTAGGTAACAAATTTCTCAATGACATACATAATATAGTAAACGTTATTTGTACATGTGATATCGATTTAAAAAATACATGTAATGAATGGATGGGGTTACCACATAAAATGATAGTTCCTTAATCTTAAAAATCCTTGATTTATAGAGACGAATATTTATAGTTTAAAATGACTAAGTTTGAATTAAGATAGAAAGCATGTACTGATAAACAGTCATGTCTTATTAAGTGGCCATGCCTTATGTTACATAGCATATAAGGCCAATTGATTTGCAGTACATCATTTGTTTTATGTAATGCATATATTAAATTAAACATATCAAAAACATATTTTAACCACCGAAGATTATTTTAGCCTATTTAATTTGGGTTATGATTAAAACTTATAGGTGCATACACATAACTATATATATATACACACACACACACACATAAAATATGTACATGTCGCACCCTTACATTATAAATTCTGAAAACTAACATTTACATATATATATGTGTGTGTATGTATATTAACATCCTACAAGATTTGTAATTTGTTTAATAATTACAACCTTAACATCATAAAATTAATTCATATTTTAATCCAATGAACTCCCTTGCGAGAACCAGAAAATTAGATAGTACAAGTAAATAAATTTTCCTTATATCATTTGAAAATTAACCGGGTGGATTAAAACTTTATGGGTGTGTGTGTATTAAATATGTCATTCCATTTGAACCCAAAACTTTATTCGCATCCAAGTCTCTATTTAAAGATTGTAATTCATCTTTAATAACATCAAATAAAGATAAATTGAATTATGTGTGTATGTCCGAACATACACTAAGTGTATAACAGAAAAATAATTATAAATTAAAATAACCCTTAACATATATACATATAAAATAATAAGTTATATATGTGTACATATATATATATATATGTATATACACACCTATAACTACCGTGATTTGATCAAATTAATTAAACTCTTATAAAATATATATTTAATGAAAATATAAAAACATAAACCATACAAGTCATAAGATCATAAACTTTTGAGACAAATTATAATTAACCCTTACTTCAAACATAGTTTTAAGAAATTAAACACAATTTAAATAAATGAGAAAATCTTGCTGAAATAATAATGGATTTTCAAAGAAATTTATAATCAAGTCCCTTGCATCTTTTATATTATCCGAACCCAAAACCCGGAGGTCCATATTCAACATAGAATAATTTTTAAACTAAACTGCAAGGTTATACTTTCATGAGTATGTATATATATATATACACACGTATATACTCCCAATGAGACAAAACAAGACAATTATAAATCCCTTGCTTTGCTTGGATGAGAGGTTCATATTGGGGAGGTCTTGTTCGATATTTGAGGAAGAGAAACAGAGAGTTTAAGGGTGAAAAGTTTCCCTTTTCACTTTTAATTAAGGGTTTTTATAACAAAATAACTACTGTATAAATAGTGACACCAAAATAAGCTTGCTGTGAAAGCTGCGAACACAGTGGATAAAAGAAAGATGAATCCAAAACACTACTATATGGAGGAGAGAGAAAAAAAAAAGACTCAAGGCAAAGACATCTACTTCAAACAATATCTGTAAATCGAAACAGTGGGAAACCAAACAGATCTCCCACAAATGGAAACCTGAAACCCTATCCACACTTGGATCTATCGACACCACTCAGATCCCTTGGCCTTGACTCCTACTTGCACGATGCCTCTGGATACAGTGTGTGACATGACTCCATGTGACTCCACCAAAACCGCTTGGCCAGCTCGACTCCGACCTTGGCGCGACCTCGTAGTCCCACACGAGACCCCCAGCGCTGGTCTCCCTTGTGACGTGTTGAAACCCTATGCTTGAGGGCATTTCTTCTTTGTGTTGCAACACTCCAACTCACTCTACAACGGGCCAAAAGTGACCCCCAAAATTCAATACATGATTCTCTTTTTTTATTGTTTTATTTTCCATTTTTTCATCCTTTTTCTTTACACATTTTCAAAAACACACTTTACAAAAGCCTTTTGACTTCTCTTTTTTTTGTCCCCAATTCAATCAAATTATCAATTTATTATTATAATATCTTTAACTTTTTATATTTAAGTTCTTTTATATAGTTTAACATATCATATTTTTAACATTAAAATATTCATACCCTTATAATTTTTATTAAACGATAATCCTGAAATTAATTATTTTATATAAATTAATCTAATCATAAATTTATAAATTAAAACTATTAATTATTACTTTATATATATATATATATATATATTCTACAAAAAGGAAGTATATATAAACTCAAATAATTTTGATATATTCATTCCTATGATAGTTTAAATATGTATTTTCATAATTTAAAAAAAGTGAATTTTTATATCATTACATATTATCATTCATCCATTTTTTAGCATCTAAATCTAAATTGTTTCTTTTGATGGTAAAATTATATATACATAAAACAAAAACATTATAAATTAAATTTATAACTGGATATGTATCATCATAATTTGTAATTTTGAAACTTTAGAAAAGTGTAATATTACTCAACAATAATTTTATCAAAATATCATTCATACATGTACAAATTTTAATCATTCTATTAAAATAATTTTATTATATATTCAAAATAATATTATGAAACATTAATCCACTTTATAATCTAGTAATTTTAATATTTTCAAATATATTTAAAACCCATATAATTATTCATATATTTTTCAAATAGCTATCTGCATAAAAAATAACGCAATAATAATATCATTAAAATATTTTAAAATAACACTCTTCGATGTCATGTATAACCGCATTATAAAATTATAATTATATAATTCAAATAAAATATACATATATATATATATATTCTAAAATATATAGAACCCATATAATAGATTAAGTAATTGTTCGCATAATTAAAACAGTTCACTTTTACAAAAAAATGGCGTTAAAATATTTTAAAGTAATAATTCCCAATGTTATTTTAAAAATTATAGTATTAGTTTTATATAATTTTAATTAAAATCTTGTTTACATATGAATATATGTATATATCATATTTGGAAACGAGCAACAAATTAGCTGTATTATTATAGTAGTATAATTATTATATAAAATATTATATTAATAAATTATATTTGACTGAAATAGTTATTCTTAAATTATTTTTTTTAAACAAGGTGAGATAATATTTACTCTGACAACCGCACTGGTTAACATGATAATTAAAACATAAAAATATTATTATTATAGATAAAAATGTTAGGGCATTACAATAGAACCTAATAATACAAGACTATGTTTCATGAAGTTTCATGGTGTCTCTAATGATCCAATTAGCTGGTCTTGTTTTGAAGCATTTTTTTGTACGCCATGGTTTCAGTTGCAAACTAGTACATGCAGTTTTCATGATATGAAGTTAATTTTATTTATAATAGTTTATACCATATCTAGAATGAATTGTTTCATGATTATAATTTATTCATTTATTTTTGTACGAATACAGAGAAAAACTATGGGCTCCTCAGGGGTTTCGTCCACACCGATCACTTCTTCTGGCTTGTGAAAATGCACCCGATGTTCCTGAAGAAGTTGTGTGAGTTGATCTATTGGTAAATGATTCTCTTTGTTTTTGTTTCACAATTCATGCCAGTTTTAAATTCTTGTTTTATAGAGTTGAAAAGGTCACCCCTTCCACTTTTGATGACATAGAAACAAAGGAATAAAGTGCAGTATTTATTTTCTTGCAAGTATGGAATGTCCTTAAATGTTGGGTGTGGAGGTTGAGAGTGGGGAGGGGCTATTTGGGGGGTTTAAATGATGGTGAAAAACTTTTATCTATCATTTCAGGTAACCCTTTCAAGCATTGAAGGTGGAGGACTTGGATCTCTTGATTTTCTATGAATCAACCAACATGTGTGTTTCTTCTTGTATCACTTCAAATTTTCATTTAATCATTATAGTGTGTGGCATGCCTGAATTGAACATCACCCTATTCTTAATACATTGTTGCTTGTTTATAGAATTTGTTTTAATGCTTAATATTGTATTTATGCGATTATGTTTGATTATAGGTAATAATTTGAGTTTATAGATTAGGTTGACTCTCTTGTAAACCCATTTAACTTTAAATATATACCTTTCTATATCATGACAAAAGATTAGATGGATAAAGAATGGTCATCCTGAATCCGATCTGAAAATTATTCATATGTCAGACTACCCAAACCAATTATTTGTGTTGTGTAAGAGCTAATGGAACGTCAATTGGACGTTCAGTCTTTTCAGATTGACCGAATATGTGATTTTTAAAGGTTTTACGTCCATTAAAAAGGTGCGTCTGGGGGTCAAAATGAGCCGAACGACATTTGAATGTTGTGAAATCAGATGACAACAACCATAGAGTGAATTTTAAATGAGTAGAGTATATGAAACATCAATCAAAGATGCCATTTTCCTGGGATGACCGAATACACACCTTTAGTGTCATAAAATACCAAAACGTGCGTTTAACAGTCAATTCCATATCAAATGACCTTGTAACGAAATGAAATCATAGGAAGACCATATTATTATGACTCGTGTTGTGTAAAAGTAGATGGAACGTCAATTGGATGTTCGGTCTGTTCGGAATGATTGAATATGTGATTTTTAAAGGTTCTATGCCTTTTAAAAAGGTGCGCTCGGGGGTCAAAATCAGCCGAACAACGTCTGAATGTCGTGAAATCAGACAAAAATAATCGTAGAGTGAATTTTAAATTGGTCGAGCAGACATAACATCAATTTGATATGTCGTTTGGCTGGGATGACTGAAAACGCACTTTTAGTGTCATAAAACACCAAAATGTGCATTTAACGGTCTAATCCATATCAAACGACCTCGGAATGACCTGAAATCATAGAAATACCGTATTATTATTATTATTGATGTGTAAGAGTAGATGACATGTCAATTGGACATGTGGTCCACCCAGAACTATTGAATATGAAGTTTTTAAAGGTTCGACACCCTTTAAAAAGGTGTGTTTTGGGGTCAAAATCATCCAAACGACCTTTGAATGATATGAAATCAGAAAAAAAAACAACTGTAGAGTGAGTTTTAAATTTTTCGAGCATATGGAACATCAATTCGAGATTCTGTTTGGCCGGGATGATCAAAAACACACTTTTAGTGTCATAAAACACCAAAACGTGCGTTTAACAGTCAATTACATATCAAAAAACATCAGAATGACCTTAAATCATGGGACAACTATCGTATTATTATTTGTGATGTGTACCAGTGGACGGAACGTTAATCGGATGTACAGTCTTCCTAAAACAACTGAATATGTGGTTTTTAAAGGTTGTACGCCCTTTAAAAAGGTGTGTCTAGGGGTCAAAATCATCTGAACGACCTCTGAATGCCATGAAATCAGACAAAAACAACTGTATAGTGAATTTTAAATTGGTCGAGTAGACAAAACATCAATCTGAGATTTTGTTTGGCCGGGATGATCAAAAACACACTTTTAGTGTCATAAAGCACCAAAATGTGTGTTTAACACTTAATTCCGTATCAAAAGACTTCTAAATGACCTGAAATCATAGGAAGACCATATTATAATTATTCTTCATGTGTACAAGCAAACGACACATCAATTGGACATGTGGTCTACCCAAAATGACTGAATATGCAGTTTTTAATGTTTGGACGCCCATTAAAAAGATGCGTTTGGGGGGTCAAAACCAAACGAATGTCCACCAAATTCCATGAAATCAGATGAAAACAACCATAGAGTGAATTTTAAATTGGTCGAGTAGACAAAACATCAATCTAAGATTTTGTTTGTCTGGGATTTTCGAAAACGCACTTTTAGTGTCATAAAACACCAAAACGTGCGTTTAATGAAAAATTCCATATCAAATGACTTCAGCATGACCTAAAATCATAGGAAAACCATATTACTGTTATTTTTGATGTGTAACAGTAGACGGAATGTTAATCAGATGTACGGTCTACCCAAAACAATAGAATATGTGGTTTTTAAAGGTTGGATGCCCTTTAAAAAGGTGCGTCTGGGGGTCAAAATCATCCGAACGACCTCTGAATGCTGTAAAATCATATGACAACAACCGTAGAGTGAATTTAAAATTTTTCAAGAAGACAGAACATCAATATGAGATTCTGTTTGTCCAGGATGATCAAAAACACACTTTTAGTGTCATAAAACACCAAAACATGCGTTTAACAGTCAATTCCATATCAAACGACTTCATAATGACCTGAAATCATAGAAAAATTGAATTATTATTATTTGTGATGTTTACCAATAGACAAAACGTTAATCAGGTGTACGATCTTACCAAAACAACCGAATATGTGGTTTTTAAAGGTTGGACGCCCTTTAAAAAGGTGTGTCTAGGGGTCAAAATCATCTGAATCGCCTTTGAATGTCATTAAATCAGAAGACAACAACCGTAGAGTGAATTTTAAATTGGTCGAGAATATGGAACGTCAATCCGAGATTCTGTTTGGCCGGGATGATAAAAAATGCACTTTTAGTGTCATAAAACACCAAAATGTGCATTTAACACTTAATTCAATATCAGACGACCTCGGAATGACCTGAAATCATAAGAAGACCATATTATAATTATTCTTGATGTGTAAAAGTAGAAGACACATCAATTGGACATGCGGTCTTCCCAAAATGACCGAATATGCGGTTTTTAAAGGTTATACGCCCTTTAAAAAGATGCGTTTGGGGGTCAAAACCTATCAAACAACCTCAAAATGTCGTGAAATTAGACGATAACAACTTTAGAGTAAATTTTAAATTGGTCCAGTAGACAAAACATCAATCCAAGATTTCATTTGTCCAGGATGTTTGAAAACACACTTTTAGTGTCATAAAACACCAAAACGTGTGTTTAATGGACAATTCCATATCAAATGACTTTATAATGACCTGAAATCACAGGACAGCTATCTTATTGTTATTCGTGATATGTACCAGTAGACAGAACGTTAATCGGATGTAAGGTCTTCCCAAAACAACCGAATATGCAGTTTTTAAAGGTTGGATGCCCTTTAAAAAGGTGTGTCTGGGGGTCAAGATCATCCGAACGACCTCTGAATGCTATAAAATCAGACAAAAACAACCATAGAGTTAATTGTAAATTTGTCGAGCAGAAATAACATCAATTCGATATTCTGTTTGGTCAGGATGTTCAAAAACACACTTTTAGTGTCATAAAAAACCAAAACATGCGTTTAACGTTCAATTCCATATCAAACAACTTCATAATGAGCTGAAATCATAGGAAAACCATATTATTATTATTTGTGATGTGAAATAGTAGAAGAAACGTTAATAGGATGTATGGCCTACCCAAAACAACCGAATATGCAGTTTTTAAAGTTTGGACTCCCTTTAAAAAGGTGTGTCTTGGGGTCAAAATCATCCAAACAACCTCAGAATGCTGTGAAATCAGATGACAAAAACTGTAGAGTGAATTTTAAATTATTCAAGAATTCAAAACATCAATCCAAGATTCTGTTTGGCCGAGATGATCAAAAACGCACTTTTAGTGTCATAAAACACCAAAATGTGCGTTTAACACTTAATTCCATATCAAATGACCTCAGAATGACCTGAAATCATAGTAAGACAATAGAATAATTATTCTTGATGTGTACAAGTAGATGACACATCAATTGGACATGAGTTCTTCCCAAAATGACCGAATATGTGGTTTTTAAAGGTTTGACGCCCTTTAAAAAGATGCGTTTGGGGGTCAAAACCAGTCGAATGACCGCCAAAATCCATGAAATCAGACTAAAACAACCATAGAGTGAATTTTTAATAGTTCAAGCAAATGAGACATCAATCTGAGATGTCGTTTGTTTGGGATGTTTGAAAACGCAATTTTAGTGTCATAAAACACAAAAACGTGCGTTTAACGGTCAATTCCATATCAAAACGACTTCAGAATGACCTGAAATAATAGTAAAACCATCTTATTGTTATTCTTGATGTGTACCAGTAGACAAAACGTTAATTGAATTCATGGTCTGCCCAAAACAACCGAATATGCGGTTTTTAAAGGTTGGACGCCCTTTAAAAAGGTGTGTCTGGGGGTCAAAATCATCCGAACGGCCTCCAAATGTCGTGAAATTACACGAAAACAACCATAGAGTGAATTTTAAATTTTTCAATTAGATGTAACAACAATATGAGATTCTGTTTGGCTGGAAGGATCAAAAACACACTTTTAGAGTCATAAAACACCAAAATGTGTGTTTAACGGTCAATTCCATATCAAACGACCTTGGAATGACCTAAAATCATAGGAATACCATATTATAATCATTCTTGATGTTTACAAGTAGACGACACATCAATTAGACTTGCAGTCTTCCCAAAACGATAGAATATATGGTTTTTAAAGGTTGGATGCCCTTTAAAAAGATGCGTTTGGGGGTCAAAACTAGTTGAACAACCTCCGAATGTTTTGAAATCGGACGAAAACAACCATAGAGTGAATTTTATATTGGTAGAGTAGAAGAAACATCAATCTGATATTTCTTTTGTCCGGGATGATCGAAAACACACTTTTAGTGTCATAAAGCACTAAAACGTGTGTTTAACTGTCAATTACATATCAAATGACTTCAGAATGACCTGAAATCATAGAAAACCCATCTTATTATTATTCTTTATGTGTACCAGTTGATGGAACATCAATTGGATGTATGGTATTCCCAAAACAATTGAATATGTGATTTTTAAAGGTTGAATGTCCTTTCAAAAAGGTGTGTCTTGGGGTCAAAATCATCTGAATGACCTCTGAATTCCGTGAAATCAGAAGAAAACAACCGTATAATGAATTTTAAATTTTTCGAGTATAAATAACATCAATCTAAGATTCTGTTTGGATGGGATGATCAAAAATGCACTTTTAGTGTCATAAAACACCAAAATGTGCGTTTAGTGGTCTATTCCATATCAAACGACCTCAGAATGACCTGAAATCATATGAAGTACATATTATAATTATTCTTGATGTGTACAAGTAGACAACACATTAATTGGACATGTGGTCTGCCCAAAATGATTGAATATGTGGTTTTTAGAGGTTGGATGCCCTTTAAAAAGATACATTTTGGGGTCAAAACTAGTCGAACGACCTCTGAATGCCATGAAATCAAACGACAACAACTGTAGAGTAAATTTTAAATTTTTCAATCTGATATTTCATTTGTCTGGGATGATCGATAATGCGCTTTTAGTGTCATAAAACGCGAAAACGTGCATTTAACGGACAATTACATATTAAACGACTTCAGAATGACTTGAAATCACAAGACAACCATCTTACTATTATTCTTGATGTGTACCAGTAGACAAAACATCAATCGGACATTTGTTCTTCCTGAAATTACCAAATATGCGGTTTTTAAAGTTTGGACGCCCTTTAAAAAGGTGCATCCGGGGGAAAAAATCAACCGAACGACCTCTGAATTCCAAGAAATCAGATGACAACAACTGTAGAGTTAATATTGAATTGTTTGAGTATACGGAAAATCAATCCTAGGTGTTGTTTGGCTGGGAGGACCGAAAATGCACTTTTTGTGTTATAAAACACCAAAACGTGCATTTAACAGTCAAATTCCATATCAAACGACCTCATAATGACCTAAAATCATAGGAAGACCATATTATTATTATTTTTGATGTGTATTAGATGAAAAAAATCCTAGAGTGATATGTGAAATAGTAAAGGACGATATGTCAATCGGCGGTGCCGTTTGTTTAGGATGACGGAAAACGCACTTTTAATGTCATAAAGTATCAAAACATGCATTTAACATTTAGATATATATAGAAAATGACCTAATAATGACTTTAAATCACATAAAATCTATTTTATTATTATTTTATGTGTTTATGAGGAGACGACGCATCAATCTGAGGTGCGGTCTTCCCAGAACTACCGAATACGTGGTTTTTGAAAGGTTTGATGCCTTTTAAAAAGGTGCATTTAGGGATCAAAAATAGATGAACAACCTCCAAATGTAGTGAAATCAAATGAAAACAACCATAAAGTAAATTTTGAAATGGTCTAGTAGAAGGAATGTCAATCAGAGATGTCGTTTACACGGGATGACCCAAAACGAACTTTTAGTGTCATAAAACATCAAAACATGCATTTAAGAATCAAATCCATAGAAAACAATTTCAGAATGACCTGAAATCACAAGAAAACTGTCTTATTGTTATTTTTGATATATATGAGTAGATTAAAGGTGTAACGCCCCGACCCCAGCTACCCAGAGTCGGTGCATTACTTCGTAACATTGGCATGATCACAAGAAAGATCAAATCTCGAAAGACCGATTGGTTTAGTAGCCTTGGAAACACTAGATATATTCATAGGTTTTACATTACATCATAAAATGAAAAACTATTACAACAACATAATGTCTCCATAATCCACACTCATATCCCCACATAATATCCCTACAGGTCATTCATAATTTACTTCTTCACTTCCTGGGAAAAATAAAACATATAAAAGGGGTGAGCTCAAATGCCCAGTAAGGATAACAAAATAGCAGAAACTTTCATAAATAAGAATAAAATTTTAAGGCAATGTATAACTAAAACAAAAGCCTTTCAAACATGAACTTTCAACATGGTATGGCATAAATAAAATGAAATAATTCCATTTACTTATTCACATGGATATTCTACTAATCGAATAATCACATGCAAAAATCAATAACCACTTTCATAATGTTGGAATGCATAATGCCAGACTATCATAACCACATAGCCAAGGCCTCATGCCAAGACTACAAATAATATTTTGTCAAGGCCTTGTACCAAGACACTAGTTTGTCTCATGAGACCTACCGATGCATCGAGGAGCTATAGCGGGCTCCACCCATCACTTATTAAGTCCAATGCATTCCCATATGAAAAGGTTTAAACATAACATAAACATTCGTATTAAAACTAGCATACGAAATGTCAATAATTTCACCATAAACTATAAATGGTATAAAAATAGCACATCCATAGTCAAACATATCACAAATCCTTCAATACAATATAGAAGTTTTGTATCATAATAAATCAACTTCAAATAATCTTAAAATCCATCAAAGGATTTTGACGTAGATGAAATCTAAATTCTTTTTAAAGAAGTATTTCCTTTTATTTTGAAATCATTTAAGATCCATATAAAATAAAACATTTTCTTTGAAAATATTCTTATAAGCTTGTAAGGAAATCTTTGAAGATTTTATAACGGTGAAAAATAACCGCACCCGCCGTATAAGTTAAAAAAAACATTCTTACCTCAATTCTGTCGAAAAGGTTAAAAAGGACCTTGTTTTGAAAACGATGGAAAGATTCCTTTATAAACATCTTATAAAAGTCAAACAAGGGTATAAATGACTTTAACCCATATTATTGTAAATAATAAGTATGTTTTGAAATACATTTCGAAGAAACATGGATGTGGATGATAAAGAAATCCCAGTAGATTATTACGTATAAACAACCTCGGATAATGAAGAGATTGTGAAATAACCCTTACCTTGTACTTTTCCTTTGTTGGGGTAGGTTAACCTCCTGTATAATGGTGAAATAATTGTTATTAAATTATACAATAATCATATATATTAATATGATATCATATATGATCTTTTAACATTGATTTGTTAATAATATCTTAGAATTATCGTCGTTTCGGGTGTTAACTTACTCATTTTATTTATATGTTTTGTTACATAAGCCATGGTTGTTGTATCTTATTCATATCCAGAATGATATCTAGTCCTTAAAAATCATTTTTAAATCATCAAATGATAATTATACTTGAATGGTTACGATGGAGAATGAATCGCATCGCGTTCGTGGAGACGGTAGTCCGTACGTACGCACGAGCGACAATATCATTCTTTTGATATTAAAATAATATATAAATGAATGTTATATCATATATAAAGAATAATTAACATGTTATATTTATTATTTACATGAGTTACACATCATTATTATACCCATCCAAATAATATTATATTGAATAACAATTACACCACGACGTGGAGACGGTAAGCCGTACGTACGCACGTATGGTGACATGTTATTCAAAGGGTGGATAGAATACTGAATATGGTTGTACCATACTTATAATAACATCACAGTATATGTGAGATACTGGAGTTATTATTTTAGAATGGTAAGAACAAAGGAAGAAGAAGTGGAAGAAGAAATGAACTTAGAAAAGGGTGGTGAAATCATTACCTCTTCTTCGGGTTCTTCCTTTTGATTTGATCAAAAGGGCTCCTTAGGTTGGCTTTATGATCAAACTAAGGCCTCTAGGTTGTAGTGAGGGATGTTGGGAGAGTATTTGGGCAGAGTTTGGCCGAACCAAAAGGCTTTAGAGGTGTGAAGAAATGAGAAGGAGGAGTGCCCTTTTATAAGAGGGGTGAGGGGCACCTTTGGAAAAGCTAGACATATTAATTTATAATAAATTCCTATTCGGTTTCTAATGGCTCCAAAGTTGATTATTTAAATGTTAAGGTGGGGATAGGTCTAAAACAACTCAACCAATAGAAGTTAGACAGGTTTGGGTACTTATATTAACCTTATCTTTAATTATTAACTCTAAGTTAATTAGTTTCACTTTTACAATGTCTCTTTGTAGTTTTATATAATATGGTTAATAAACTTAATATATACATCCAAGAGACCCCAAAGTGGTCCATTAATGATTAACCTATCATGATATAAGTCTCTTGGCCGAACCTTAGATTTTTAGGAATTTAATATCAATTAATAATATAATATTTGTTTTAAGAACTCTTTTATGTCAATTTTGACACTATTCAATAGTTGATTTTTTTTGAAACTCATAACAGATTGATTACTTCGAAAAAAGTCAATCCAATCAATCATAATATATCATATTATCCTATAAAATTAGTTTAATTCATTAAAAGTTTCATATTATATTTATTTTGGTATTTATAATATCAATTATTTTAATTTTTCACTATTATAGTAATTACCGCATCATCATTGTGTCATAAATAAAATAACTTATTTAATGTCTAAAAATTATAAATAAAATATAATTATGTAGGAAATATTTTTAGCTTTCTAATGAATATTTATAATCGAAAATCCAACATGTATAACCCTATGTAAAATGTGTTCTTCTAAAAGATGTAAGCTTATGCCATTTTTATTTTTATTTTAACTTTATTAATATAAAGTGTCCCTACCACATACAAGTGGCTCCAAGGGGTCCCCAAATTGACCCAAGGATTCTCATGGTCGGTTATGTGTCCACCAATAAATTTAGTACACGTTTTAGGGTAATGTTGTATTATTATAATATTATTTTTTAACCCTTATTTACCGGATTTACCCTTAACCATGGTAAATAAAATATTTACCACAGTAATTATTCAAAATGTCTAAAAATAAAATTTACCTATTTACACAATTTGGACATCCTGATTCCAAATATGGAATCCATTTTTCTAAATTCAAAACACAGAAGTGGCAGAAATTAATTTAAAATTAATTCCCGCTATCAAAACAAAAAGCGTGTTTTTAAGAGATAATAACTATCAAAAGATTGACACTTGTTTATGTTCAGTTTAATTGTAAAATTATGTCCAATGACCAACATTATATTAAATGGTAAAAATATATTCTAAATATACTTTAAAACTACTAAAATTCATAATTTATCACTATTAATTATTTTGATTAAAAAAGTTGTTTTTAATTAAAATTTAGTAATTTTCACTATTCATCAAAATATAAAAGTTATCCAAAAAGTACCAAAATTTCACCTTAGGCTAAATTCGATATTCCGAATCCAAAAATGAAGTCCATTTTAAAATATAAAATATATATAATTTCAAAATTTAGGTATTACTATTCATAACGGCTAGTTTGATTGGTTGTGGCGTGTGTTAAAACTCAAGGTTGCGTACAACACACGCTACTATTTTATTCAAAGGAAAGCATACCGTGGAAGCTTGGGATGTTTCATTTTAAATTTTTTTGATGTCCCAATTTATTCAGATAGTTTAAAATATTTTATTTAAAAAGTTTTCACTATTAAAGTTGATAAAAGTGCAATACTGAAAATGAATCTGTTCTTGCATTATGACTAAGAAACTCATAATATGGATTCTAAAATTATAAGGATTATATAAAGTTAAAAATGTAGTTAATGCTATTCATGACCTCTTTTAATGGATTTTTTTTTGGTAAGTCATGGTGCAATTGAACTCGGTGTTGCGTGTAGTGCAAGTTATTGAATTATTTTGAAGAAATAACACACTATGAAATCTTGGGGTGTTACATTCTCCCCTCCTTCAATAAATTGCGTCCTCGCAATTTGAAATTGTTCTTCGAAAATAAAAGGTTGAAAATAGATAATATATTTGTGGGAAAACCCACATCGGAAATTGGGTTACTAAAATTTAGTCTTAATATGAGGAAAAGAGAAATGAAAGGGTCACCACCAAATTATGATCTTGATTAGGAGAACATTGGTGGCAATTAGAGACATATAATCGGAGGAAAACGTAAATATTTATAGGTAGTGATTGAGGTCATCAATCACAAACAAGTGTATAATTGAGGTCCTTAAACTCATCAATCTATGATGATTTGAAGTACCATCGGTTCAACAAAATATATGGTATTGGGATAACACATTTTTGACGTTTCAAAATATCTTAGTTGAAATCCCACATCGAAAAATGAATTAACGAGGCCTCTATAAAGAGTCAAAAGTATGAAGATTACCGAAAATAAAACATACTAGGGTTCCATGTAGGAAAATATGGATATGGAAGAAAAATCTAACCATCAATTATCTGATGGAGAGTGGTAGAGAACATGGCTATGAAAAGGCCAACAATCCCAAAGCCATAAATTAGTGATGATTTAAGGTACCATCTAGGAAAACATTTTTGTTCTAAGTTGATTTTCTTAATATTGAGGAATTTATTTATGAGATTGGCTAAGATCATAAGGAGATATAGTTACTTTATAATTATAGTTTTATCCATTAATAAATTTCTACCACAAACTCATCTTTCACTCTAAAAGATAATAGAATGTAAAAAAAATTCTATTTACACTATTCGTATAGGGTTCCAAAATAAACGAATTTATAATTCATCTACAAGATCTTTTAATAAAAACTACATTATTTAATCCAGGACATCTCGTGGGCCAGTGGTAGGTGATACACCCTTGTCGCCCTTCGGTTGCGGGTTCAAGTCTCGCAGCCTTGCCGGACGCGACGGGTTGCCGCCCGACCTCCGGGTTGTCCTTTTATGGCAATCCAAAATAATCCAAACTAGAACTATCCAAAATACTTCTATCCAAACTCACAGTCCAACATTTATAAGTAAGGTAAACATAATGTAGAACCTTTTTACCCCGTAATAGCATATGAATACCTTCATCATGTATTCTTTTAATACACCGAAACATCCTGAATTACCATATTCCTTATTGATTACATTCATGCTCCCTTATTCCATATAGAAAGCTGGATATACTTCATTAATCCAAAAATGTTTTAAACCCCAACAATGATGGAATATACAAATCATTAATCAGTTCCAGGGTAGTCAAGAATATCCAATATAATTTATCCAAATCAATCATGTATTATTCTAAAATCACTACCTCGGTATCAGAACCATATTATGGTTTATCTTTCTCTCAACCATATATTTTCCAAAAATTTAACCTGCTATTGAGTCACTTTTCTTTTTTCCACACAATCTCAAGTCCTTAATGAAATAGTACTGCAGTACAATCCTTATATACTCCATGATTATTGTAACAAATACATTGTTGATACAACACTCAATTGACATAATCAACATAAGAACTCAAATCATTCCTCTTCATCTGTGGTAGTATCATAACTTGATTATTATCCAATAAAATCATTTGCGGCATAGTCTGATGACTGGGACATAGGTTCGCGTAGTGTCCAAACTCCTTGCAAATGAAGCATTGTACATTTAAAACCATTTTCTTACCCTTGCAGTCACGTACTTTGTGCCCTTTTCCTCCACACTTATAACAAACTCCCATTCCTTTCAGGCAAGTTCCAGGGTGTTTCTTTCCACAGTTACCACATATGGGAAAATTCTTCTTTTCCCTTTTCCCTTTATCCATCTTTCTCTCTTCCATCCTTTTCTTCTCTTGATTCCCTTCAAAGCCATAGGACTCAGTAAACTCTTTACTTATCTTATCAACACATGATATTATTTCTTCATATGATGATAATACATGGGAGACTATTTCTCTTATAAATTCTAGGTTAAGACCATGAAAGATATGATCCTTCCTTCTCTTTGAATCATGTGTATTTCTGGAGTTCTCATTCCTTCTACTGGGCGCCATTTCTATACAATGGCATAAACTAGATTAGTTTATGAATCAAAATACATAATCCCATACTTATAAAACACTTAACATAAATTGAACTATTTATGGATATAATCCATAATCATAAAAATGTTTTCTTTGAGGAAGTATATACTCATAAACCCTTCATAATGATTTGTAAAGAAAATGAGATTTATCCTAAGCATATCCCCCGGGAGTGTCGTAACCAAGAGTGCAGCAAGGCCCGTTGTCGTGCACCAGTTCCCGTTCGAGTCTAGCTCAAAGCGGTGTTTTTGGGTTTTACCCCTAGGTACATCTGTGCCAGAGCCGCCTCTACCTGCTCGTATCCAGACAGGGATGTATTGCTCGGAAAACTCACAAAATCTCTACAATACCAAAATTCTAGGAAGTTCTTCTATACTAATCCTCAAAGTTCATCTTAGGTATACGTGCTCTAATCAGAGTTTATCTAAATCTAGATTCCAAGGTTTGTACTAAACTTCCTCTGATACCAACTGTAACGCCCCGACCCCAGCTACCCAGAGTCGGTGCATTACTTTGTAACATTGGCATGATCACAAGAAAGATCAAATCTCGAAAGACCGATTGGTTTAGTAGCCTTGGAAACACTAGATATATTCATAGGTTTTACATTACATCATAAAATGAAAAACTACTACAACAACATAATGTCTCCATAATCCACACTCATATCCCCACATAATATCCCTGCAGGTCATTCATAATTTACTTCTTCACTTCCTGGGAAAAATAAAACATATAAAAGGGGTGAGCTCAAATGCCCAGTAAGGATAACAAAATAGCGGAAACTTTCATAAATAAGAATAAACTTTTAAGGCAATGTATAACTAAAACAAAAGCCTTTCAAACATGAACTTTCAACATGGTATGGCATAAATAAAATGAAATAATGCCATTTACTTATTCACATGGATATTCTACTAATCGAATAATCACATGCAAAAATCAATAACCACTTTCATAATGTTGGAATGCATAATGCCAGACTATCATAACCACATAGCCAAGACCTCGTGCCAAGACTACAAATAAGATTTTGTCAAGGCCTTGTGCCAAGACACTAGTTTGTCTCATGAGACCTACCGATGCATCGAGGAGCTATAGCGGGCTCCACCCGTCACTTATTAAGTCCAATGCATTCCCATATGAAAAGGTTTAAACATAACATAAACATTCGTATTAAAACTAGCATACGAAATGTCAATAATTTCACCATAAACTATGAATGGTATAAAAATAGCACATCCATAGTCAAACATATCACAAATCCTTCAATACAATATAGAAGTTTTGTATCATAATAAATCAACTTCAAATAATCTTAAAATCCATCAAAGGATGTTGACGTAGATGAAATCAAAATTCTTTTTAAAGAAGTATCTCCTTTTATTTTGAAATCATTTAAGATCCATATAAAATAAAACATTTTCTTTGAAAATATTCTTATAAGCTTGTAAGGAAATCTTTGAAGATTTTATAACGGCGAAAAATAACCGCACCCGCCGTATAAGTTAAAAAAACATTCTTACCTCAATTCTGTCGAAAAGGTTAAAAAGGACCTTGTTTTGAAAACGACGGAAAGATTCCTTTATAAACCTCTTATAAAAGTCAAACAAGGGTATAAATGACTTTAACCCATATTATTGTAAATAATAAGTATGTTTTGAAATACATTTCGAAGAAACATGGATGTGAATGATAAAGAAATCCCAGTAGATTATTACGTATAAACAACCTCGGATAATGAAGAGATTGTGAAATAACCCTTACCTTGTACTTTTCCTTTGTTGGGGTAGGTTAACCTCCTGTATAATGGTGAAATAATTGTTATTAAATTATACAAGAATCATATATATTAATATGATATCATATATGATCTTTTAACATTGATTTGTTAATAATATCTTAGAATTATCGTCGTTTCGGGTGTTAACTTACTCATTTTATTTATATGTTTTGTTACATAAGCCATGGTTGTTGTATCTTATTCATATCCAGAATGATATCTAGTCCTTAAAAATCATTTTTAAATCATAAAATGATAATTATACTTGAATGGTTACGATGGAGAATGAATCTCATCGCGTTCGTGGAGACGGTAGTCCGTACGTACGCACGAGCGACAATATCATTATTTTGATATTAAAATAATATATAAATGAATGGTATATCATATATACAGAATCATTATCATGTTATATTTATTATTTACATGAGTTACACATCATTATTATACCCATCCAAATAATATTATATTGAATAACAATTACACCACGACGTGGAGACGGTAAGCCGTACGTACGCACGTATGGTGACATGTTATTCAAAGGGTGGATAGAATACTGAATATGGTTGTACCATACTTATAATAACATCACAGTATATGTTATATACTGGAGTTATTATTTTTAGAATGGTAAGAACAAAGGAAGAAGAAGTGGAAGAAGAAATGAACTTAGAAAAGGGTGGTGAAATCATTACCTCTTCTTCGGGTTCTTCCTTTTGATTTGATCAAAAGGGCTCCTTAGGTTGGCTTTCTGATCAAACTAAGGCCTCTAGGTTGTAGTGAGGGATGTTGGGAGAGTATTTGGGCAGAGTTTGGCTGAACCAAAAGGCTTTAGAGGTGTGAAGAAATGAGAAGGAGGAGTGCCCTTTTATAAGAGGGGTGAGGGGCACCTTTGGAAAAGCTAGAAATATTAATTTATAATAAATTCATATTCGGTTTCTAATGGCTCAAAAGTTGATTATTTAAATGTTAAGGTGTGGATAGGTCGAAAACAACTCAACCAATAGAAGTTAGACAGGTTTGGGTACTTATATTAACCTTATCTTTAAGTATTAACTCTAAGTTAATTAGTTTCACTTTTACAATGTCTCTTTTTAGTTTTATATAATATGGTTAATAAACTTACTATATACATCAAAGCGACCCCCAAGTGGTCCATTAATGATTAACCTATCATGATATAAGTCTCTTGGCCGAACCTTAGATTTTTAGGAATTTAATATCAATTAATAATATAATATTTGTTTTAAGAACTCTTTTATGTCAATTTTGACACTATTCAATAGTTGATTTTTTTGAAACTCATAACAGATTGATTACTTCGAAAAAAGTATATCCAATCAATCCTAATATATCATATTATCCTATAAAATTAGTTTAATTCATTAAAAGTTTCATATTATATTTATTTTGGTATTTATAATATCAATTATTTTAATTTTTCACTATTATAGTAATTACCGCATCATCATTGTGTCATAAATAAAATAACTTATTTAATGTCTAAAAATTATAAATAAAATATCATTATGTAGGAAATCTTTTTAGATTTCTAATGAATATTTATAATCGAAAATCCAACATTTATAACCCTATGTAAAATGTGTTCTTCTAAAAGATGTAAGCTTATGCCATTTTTATTTTTATTTTAACTTTATTAATATAAAGTGTCCCTACCTCATACAAGTGGCTCCAAGGGGTCCCCAAATTGACCCAAGGATGCTCATGGTCGGTTATGTGTCCACCAATAAGGTTAGGACACGTTTTAGGGTAATGTTGTATTATTATAATATTATTTTTTAACCCTTATTTACCGGATTTACCCTTAACCATGGTAAATAAAATATTTACCACAGTAATTATTCAAAATGTCTAAAAATAAAAGTTACCTATTTACACAATTTGGACATCCTGATTCCAAATATGGAATCCATTTTTCTAAATTCAAAACACAGAAGTGGCAGAAATTAATTTAAAATTAATTCCCGCTGTCAAAACAAAAAGCGTGTTTTTAAGAGATAATAACTATCAAAAGATTGACACTTGTTTATGTTCAGTTTAATTGTAAAATTATATCCAATGACCAAAATTATATTAAATGGTAAAAATATATTCTAAATATACTTTAAAACTACTAAAATTCATAATTTATCACTATTAATTATTTTGATTAAAAAAGTTGTTTTTAATTAAAATTTAGTAATTTTCACTATTCATCAAAATATGAAAGTTATCCAAAAAGTACCAAAATTTCACCTTAGGCTAAATTCAATATTACGAATCCAAAAATGAAGTCCATTTTAAAATATAAAATATATATAATTTCAAAATTTAGGTATTACTATTCATAACGGCTAGTTTGATTGGTTGTGGCGTGTGTTAAAACTCAAGGTTGCGTACAACACACGCTACTATTTTATTCAAAGGAAAGCGTACCGTGGAAGCTTGGGATGTTTCATTTTAAATTTTTTTGATGTCCCAATTTATTCAGATAGTTTAAAATATTTTATTTAAAAAGGTTTCACTATTAAAGTTGATAAAAGTGCAATACTGAAAATGAATCTGTTCTTGCATTATGACTAAGAAACTCATAATATGGATTCTAAAATTATAAGGATTATATAAAGTTAAAAATGTAGTTAATGCTATTCATGACCTCTTTTAATGGCTTTTTTTTGGTAAGTCATGGTGCAATTGAACTCGGTGTTGCGTTTAGTGCAAGTTATTGAATTGTTTTGAAGAAATAACACACTATGAAATCTTGGGGTGTTACAAAAGGTAAATCAGATGTGCGGTTTGTTTGGGATGACCAAATATGCGGTTTCAATTGCATTTCAATTATTAGTTGAAATATTTTTTTTTGTACTAATTATTTTATTAAATTTTGTGATGTAGTTTTATTCTATGATGGGTGTGGAGCTTGAAGATTATGAGTCAAATAGATTTATGTTCTCGTGGTTTTAGGTATTTTGATTTTTTTTTTGAAATATAGTATTTTTTTAATGTTGGTGTGACTTTTATAAAAAATAAAAAAAAACCTATTGTGACCGCTATATGGCGGCCGCTATATGCCTGCATAGAAGTTCTAAAGCAACGCCATTTGGCGGTCGCTATAGACAGTGCCGAAGTAAGCTATAGATAATTCCATATGGAAGTTGCTATAGGTAATCTTGATGTAATCTATAGTGTATGCCAAATGGAAGACGTTAAAGGAAACAGTGACAGGCGTAAAGCATCCATCGTTTAGCGGGTGCTAGGTGACTGCTATAGGCCTTTAGCGATGGATTTTGGCAGTCGCTAAAGGCCTTATTTCTACTAGTGTAAGTAAGTGATTACAAGGGTAAGAAAAAGGATTCAAATGTACAATGCTTTATCTGAAAGGAGTTGGAACTCGACGTGAATCAATGTCCAAATCATTAGAGTATACCAAAAATTATGTTGTTGGATAATAATAAAGTTATGATAGTACCACAGATGAAGAGTAATGACTAGTGTTCTTATTTTGATATTAAAGAATTATGTCATTTGAATATTGTATCAATGATGTGCTGGTTATAATAATTATGGAGTATATAAGGATTATATTGTAGTACAATTTTATAAAGGACTTGAGATTGTGTAGAACCAAGAAAAGTGACTCAATAACATGTTAATTTTTTTTATAAAATATATGGTTGAGAGAAAGATAAACCATAATATGGTTTTGATACTAAGTTAGTTTTTTTGGAATAATATATGATTGATTTGGAGAAATTATATTGGGTATTCTTGAATACCTTGAAATTGATTAATGATTTGTATATTCCATCATTGTTGGAGTTTACAACATTTTTGGATAGAAAGATTATATCTATTATTATGTAAGGAATAAAGGAGCATGAACTAAATCAATACGGTTTTATGTAAATTCAGAGTATTATAGTGTTTTAAAAGAATATATGATGAAGGTATTCCCATGTTATTATGTGGAAAAAAATATCTTCATTGTGTTTACCTTCCATATAAATTTGGGACTGTGAGTTTGGACAGAAGTATTTTGGATAAGTCTAAAGGTTGGAATTGATTAAGTTTGACTTTGGATACTATTTTTAACATTAAATCATTTCTTGAGATTATTTTTGGATTTTCATAAAAAAGAAAAGAAGAGCATGGGAGACAACTAGTCACGTTTGGAAAGGCCACGAAACTTTAACCCGCAACTGAAGGGTGACAAGGGTGGATCACTTACCACTGGAATACTTGATATACTAGTTTATATAATGCATTTTTTTTATAGTCTGAAAAATGAATAATAAATTCATTATTTTTGGAACCCTATACGATTAGGATAAATAGAATATTTTTGAATTTTATTATCTTTTGGAGTGAAAGATGAGTTTGTGGTAGGAATTAGTTGAACGATGAAACCCTATTTGTCAAGTATATTTGTTTCCCTGTTATTCTATGAATAAATTAATTCTTAAACTTTAGGTAAGGGATCTTAAAATCAAAATTATGTTATCCTAATATCTTATGTTTTGTTGAACCGACGATATTTTAATCATCATAGATTGATGGCTTTGAGGCCCTCAATTTTACACTTGTTTGTGATTGATGAACTCAATCACTCCCTATAAATATTTACATTTTCCCACCAATTATGTGTCTCTAATTTCCTCCAATGTTCTCCTAGTAAAAATCATAATTTGGTGGTGACTTTTCCATTTCCCTTTCCCTCTTATTAAGACAAAATTTTATTAACCCAATTTCCGATGTGGGTTTTCCACAATAGTATTTTTCTATTTTAAACCTTTTATTTTCAAAGAAACATTACAAATTGTGAGGAAGCAATTTATTTAAGGAGGGGAGAATGTAACACCCCAATATTTCATAGTACGTTATCTCATTAAAGTAATTCAAAAGCTTGCGCTACACGCGACACTAAGTTTGAGCACACAACAACATACCAAACTAGCCGTTCAAAAAATAGTTATGAATAGTATTAACTAAATTTTGAATATTATGTACTCTATATAATTTTAACATCAATATTATGTGTTTATTAGACATAATATAAGAACAAATTCATTTTTTTCAGATAAAATAAGTATTTTTCAAAAAAAATACAATTTTACTGCTTTTTAATGGAGATCCATTTTTAAAACCAATATTTGACACTTTTATATATTCAATTTAATGAAATTAAATTCTTCTTTAGAATTAGGACATAAAATTTTAGTTGGTATAAATTTTTGGCACTTTTCTGATAACTTTCATATTTTGATGAATAGTGTAAAATACTATGTTTTAATTGAAAACATATATTTTTAATCGTAATAATTTATAGTGTTAAATTATGAATTTGAATTGTTTTGAAGTATAATTAGATTATGTTTTTATAATTTAATACAATTTAGGTCATTATAAGTAATTTCACATTTAAATTTGACATAAACACAAGTCAATCTTTTGATAGTTTTTTCTTTTTTTAAACCCGCTTTTTGGATTTGACAATGATAATTAATTTTAAATTAATTAATGAAACTTCTATGTTTTGAATTTGGTAAAATAGAATTAATTTTTTAATTATTAATTTCAAAAATTATCTTAGGGTGAAATTTTGGTATTTTTCTGAAAACATTCAATTTTTGATGAATAGTAAAAAACACTGTGTTATTGTTTAAAATAGACTTTTTATAAAAATAATTATTTTTTTATCTAAATTTATTTTAAGTAAATATATATATATAATGCCTATATAAGTTCAATATAATTCATTGGAGTCATTTTATAATAAAATTAGATGTATAAATTTTTATTGAACTTTTTACCGTCTTTTACCCACCTTTTAAGAGCATTAGCAAATTTGCATAAAACGTAATTCTACCGCTTCTGTGAGTTGAATTCAAAAAATTTGAGAGACATGGTTTATATCAGTAAGAACAATTTTGTTCAATAAGATGAAAATAATTTTTGATGAATAGTAACTTTTCACTTTTATTTACCACGGTTAAAAGTAAATAGGGTAATTAAGGGTAAAAATGATATTATAATTACCCTAACACATGTTCTAATTCTATTAGATAAGTTTAATTAGACCAAAAACAACATTAGGAATAAAATATTATCCTCTTTGGTCCACTTCGATCAGATTAGGACATTTATTATTATTTTATTTAAAGAAGAGTTAAAAGTGGTAAATTCAAAGTTTAATAACTAACCCATTTTTAATATAAGGTTAAACACAATATAAATTCAACTATAAATATTTATTATAAATATAAAAATATTTCCAACATAATGGTATTTTATTTATAATTTTTATACATTAAATAATTTAATTTATTTATGACACAATGCTGATGCAGTAATTACCTTAGTAATGAAATATTAAAATAATTGATATTATAAATATCCAAATAAATGTAAATTTAGACTTCTGATAAATTACACTAATTTTATATGTTAATATGACATTTTATGGTTGATTAGATAAATATTTTCTAAGTGATAAGGTTGTTATGACTTTCACAAAAACCAAATATTAAATAGTGTCAAAATAGACAGAAATGAGTTTTTTAAAAAAATATTATATTATTAAATTATATAATAGTCATAAAAATATAATGTTCTTCCAAAGAACATATATAATAATAGGTATATTAATAATGAACCACATGGGGTTCTCATGGCTTATTATAGTAAGTTTATTAACCATATAATATAAAAATACAAAGGGACATGGTAAATGTCAAACTATATAACTAAGAGTTAAATCTAAAAGATAAGGTTAATATGGTGATATAAACCGGTCTAAAACCTATTGGTTGAGAGGTGTTTGACCCATACCCACATTATCCTCAAAATAAATCATTTTTGATCCATTAGAAACTGAAAATTATTTTATTATAAAATAATATCTCAAGCTTTTCCTAAAGTGACCCTCACCTCTCTTATAAAAGGGCACTTCGCCTTCTCTTAATTTCACACCTCCAAAGCCATTTGGTTCGGCCAACCCCTATGAAAATATCCTCTCAACTATCCCCCTTAAACCTAGAGGCATTACTTTGATCAGAAATCCAACCTAAGGAGCCCTTTTGATCAACTCAAAAGGAAACACCTGAAAAAGAGGTAATAATTTCACCACCCTCTTTCAAGTTCTTTTATTCTTACACTTCCTCTTTCTTTGTTGTTTCCAAACCAAAATAATAACTCCAGTACCTTCTACATACTGTTATTTTATTATAAATATTTTACAACCATATTATTTATTCTATCCATCCTATAAATGACAAATTCAACATACGTTCCTACGTACGGCCTACTGTCTCCACATCGTGGTGTAGTCTTGTTATTCAAACACTTCATTATTTGGATGGGTATAATAATCAGTATAAATGATTTAAATAATAAATATAACGTGTTAATTATTATGTATATATGATATACCATCCAATTACATATGATTTCACCATCAATATAATGATATTGTCGTTCATGCGTACGTATGGATTACCATCTCCACGACGCGATGAGATTCATTTCCACGTTCACCATTCAATGATGATTATAAAAATATATATTATTAATAAGTATGTAATATATGACATAATAATTCTACTAGATATATATATATATATATGTACTTATATATATCTTATTCACTTCCATTCAATATGATATGAAAATGGAAACGACGTTTATGCGTACGTACGATCTACTGTCTCCATAAATGGTGCCTTCCATTTCATATATCTATCTATTATAAATATTTATATTCTAAATATATATGATATATAAATCAAGTTTTATATTCTGAAAGTATTTAAACCATTATCTAAATGATACGATCAAGAATAACATGTTCAAACACGTACGATAAAGAAAGCGATTATTACCCAAAATGTTAATTTAACATGGAAATAATTATTAAATGGGTAGTATAAAGTCATAAATGAAACCCTATTTGTCAAGTATATTTGTTTCCATGTTATTCTATGAATAAATTAATTCTTAAACTTTAGGTAAGGGATCTTAAAATCAAAATTATGTTATCCTAATATCTTATGTTTTGTTGAACCGACGATATTTTAATCATCATAGATTGATGGCTTTGAGGCCCTCAATTTTACACTTGTTTGTGATTGATGAACTCAATCACTCCCTATAAATATTTACATTTTCCCACCAATTATGTGTCTCTAATTTCCTCCAATGTTCTCCTAGTAAAAATCATAATTTGGTGGTGACTTTTCCATTTCCCTTTCCCTCTTATTAAGACAAAATTTTATTAACCCAATTTCCGATGTGGGTTTTCCACAATAGTATTTTTCTATTTTAAACCTTTTATTTTCAAAGAAACATTACAAATTGTGAGGAAGCAATTTATTTAAGGAGGGGAGAATGTAACACCCCAATATTTCATAGTACGTTATCTCATTAAAGTAATTCAAAAGCTTGCGCTACACGCGACACTAAGTTTGAGCGCACAACAACATACCAAACTAGCCGTTCAAAAAATAGTTATGAATAGTATTAACTAAATTTTGAATATTATGTACTCTATATAATTTTAACATCAATATTATGTGTTTATTAGACATAATATAAGAACAAATTCATTTTTTTCAGATAAAATAAGTATTTTTCAAAAAAAATACAATTTTACTGCTTTTTAATGGCGATCCATTTTTAAAACCAATATTTGACACTTTTATATATTCAATTTAATGAAATTAAATTCTTCTTTAGAATTAGGACATAAAATTTTAGTTGGTATAAATTTTTGGCACTTTTCTGATAACTTTCATATTTTGATGAATAGTGTAAAATACTATGTTTTAATTGAAAACATATATTTTTAATCGTAATAATTTATAGTGTTAAATTATGAATTTGAATTGTTTTGAAGTATAATTAGATTATATTTTTATAATTTAATACAATTTAGGTCATTATAAGTAATTTCACATTTAAATTTGACATAAACACAAGTCAATCTTTTGATAGTTTTTTCTTTTTTTAAACCCGCTTTTTGGATTTGACAATGATAATTAATTTTAAATTAATTAATGAAACTTCTATGTTTTGAATTTGGTAAAATAGAATTAATTTTTTAATTATTAATTTCAAAAATTATCTTAGGGTGAAATTTTGGTATTTTTCTGAAAACATTCAATTTTTGATGAATAGTAAAAAACACTGTGTTATTGTTTAAAATAGACTTTTTATAAAAATAATTATTTTTTTATCTAAATTTATTTTAAGTAAATATATATATATATAATGCCTATATAAGTTCAATATAATTCATTGGAGTCATTTTATAATAAAATTAGATGTATAAATTTTTATTGAACTTTTTACCGTCTTTTACCCACCTTTTAAGAGCATTAGCAAATTTGCATAAAATGTAATTCTACCGCTTTTGTGAGTTGAATTCAAAAAATTTGAGAGACATGGTTGATATCAGTAAGAACAATTTTGTTCAATAAGATGAAAATAATTTTTGATGAATAGTAACTTTTGACTTTTATTTACCACGGTTAAAAGTAAATAAGGTAATTAAGGGTAAAAATGATATTATAATTACCCTAACACATGTTCTAATTCTATTAGATAAGTTTAATTAGACCAAAAACAACATTAGGAATAAAATATTATCCTCTTTGGTCCACTTCGATCAGATTAGGACATTTATTATTATTTTATTTAAAGAAGAGTTAAAAGTGGTAAATTCAAAGTTTAATAACTAACCCATTTTTAATATAAGGTTAAACACAATATAAATTCGACTATAAATATTTATTATAAATATAAAAATATTTCCAACATAATGGTATTTTATTTATAATTTTTATACATTAAATAATTTAATTTATTTATGACACAATGATGATGCAGTAATTACCTTAGTAATGAAATATTAAAATAATTGATATTATAAATATCCAAATAAATGTAAATTTAGACTTCTGATAAATTACACTAATTTTATATGTTAATATGACATTTTATGGTTGATTAGATAAATATTTTCTAAGTGATAAGGTTGTTATGACTTTCACAAAAACCAAATATTAAATAGTGTCAAAATAGACAGAAATGAGTTTTTAAAAAAAATATTATATTATTAAATTATATAATAGTCATAAAAATATAATGTTCTTCCAAAGAACATATATAATAATAGGTATATTAATAATGAACCACATGGGGTTCTCATGGCTTATTATAGTAAGTTTATTAACCATATAATATAAAAATACAAAGGGACATGGTAAATGTCAAACTATATAACTAAGAGTTAAATCTAAAAGATAAGGTTAATATGGTGATATAAACCGGTCTAAAACCTATTGGTTGAGAGGTGTTTGACCCATACCCACATTATATTCAAAATAAATCATTTTGGATCCATTAGAAACTGAAAATTATTTTATTATAAAATAATATCTCAAGCTTTTCCTAAAGTGACCCTCACCTCTCTTATAAAAGGGCACTTCGCCTTCTCTTAATTTCACACCTCCAAAGCCATTTGGTTCGGCCAACCCCTATGAAAATATCCTCTCAACTATCCCCCTTATACCTAGAGGCATTACTTTGATCAGAAATCCAACCTAAGGAGCCCTTTTGATCAACTCAAAAGGAAACACCTGAAAAAGAGGTAATAATTTCACCACCCTCTTTCAAGTTCTTTTATTCTTACACTTCCTCTTTCTTTGTTGTTTCCAAACCAAAATAATAACTCCAGTACCTTCTACATACTGTTATTTTATTATAAATATTTTACAACCATATTATTTATTCTATCCATCCTATAAATGACAAAGTCAACATACGTTCCTACGTACGGCCTACTGTCTCCACATCGTGGTGTAGTCTTGTTATTCAAACACTTCATTTTTTGGATGGGTATAATAATCAGTATAAATGATTTAAATAATAAATATAACGTGTTAATTATTATGTATATATGATATACCATCCAATTACATATGATTTCACCATCAATATAATGATATTGTCGTTCATGCGTACGTATGGATTACTATCTCCACGACGCGATGAGATTCATTTCCACGTTCACCATTCAATGATGATTATAAAAATATATATTATTAATAAGTATGTAATATATGACATAATAATTCTACTAGATATATATATATATGTGTGTGTGTACTTATATATATCTTATTCACTTCCATTCAATATGATATGAAAATGGAAACGACGTTTATGCGTACGTACGATCTACTGTCTCCATAAATGGTGCCTTCCATTTCATATATCTATCTATTATAAATATTTATATTCTAAATATATATGATATATAAATCAAGTTTTATATTCTGAAAGTATTTAAACCATTATCTAAATGATACGATCAAGAATAACATGTTCAAACACGTACGATAAAGAAAGCGATTATTACCCAAAATGTTAATTTAACATGGAAATAATTATTAAATGGGTAGTATAAAGTCATAAATGAATCATGTATGATATAATAAATATGAATATGGTTCTGGTATAATTTAATAACATACTATGGTCATTATACAGGAGGTTAAACATACCCTCGACCAAAGGAAAGTGCAAGGTGAGGGTTAATTCCTCAATCTCATTATTATCTGATATTGTTTATGTGTAAGTTTTTACAGGGACATATTTATTATCCATCTCCATGTTTCATAAAATAGTTTTCAAAATTATTCTTTTTGAGGTACACTTTAACTAAAAATTCATTTTAAATGTTTTAAAGTTTTATTCTTCTAAACCATTCTCATTAATTTCCATGTTTTCAAAATGATTTTAAGGATTTATTTATGTGGAAATGAATGTTTTAAAATGTTAATTCCTTTCCAAAGTTTCAAAGTGGTATGGGACAATTTTATTCAAAAATATCTTTTAAATTAATTCATTTATAAATTGTGTGACTTTTAAAATGATTTAATGAGAAGGGATATTTATCTCAAAGAGTTTTACTGATCATTTACAACTATGTCAACATACTTTACTGGATATTATTATTGATCAAGGTTGATTTATTATGATAAAAATATTCCATATTGTATTGAAGGTTTTGTGATATGTTTGACTATGGACGTGTTATTTTTATAACATTCATGGTTTATGGATAAATTATTGACATTTCGTAAGCTATTTTTAATACGAATGTTTATGTTATGTTTAAACCTTTTCATATAAGGAATGAATTGGACTTAGTAAGTGATGGGTGGATCCTTCTATAACACCTCGATGCATTGGTAGGTCTCATGAGACAATCTAGTGTCTTGGCACAAGGTCTTGACAAAATCTTATTTGTATTCTTGGCACAAGGCCTTGACTATGTGGTTATGAAGTCCGACATTGTGCATTCCAATATTATGAAATTGTCAATTGACATTACATGTGATTATTCGACTAGTAGAATATCCATGTGAATAAGTAAATTGAATTATCTAATTTATCGTTTCTATATTATGAATAATTTTAAGTTTAAAAGTCTTTTGTTTTAGTTTATACATTGCCTTAAATGTTTATGGTTATTTGTGAAAGTTTCCGCTATATTATTATCCTTACTGAGCATTTGATCTCACCCCTTTCTTATGTTTTATTTTACTAGGATTATACGAAGTTTTTTATGATTGATAAGCAAGGTTAAGCTAGAGGATTAATGGCATTATCAAAGGATCATTTATGTTGTGTTTTATTTTCTAATTTTTAATGTAACATTCATTTATGTAATATATTTTCCAAGACTTCTAAACTGATCAGTCTTTTGGGACTTGATTCCTTATATTCATTCCAATGTATTAAAATAATGCTCCGACTCTGGGATTCTGGGGTCGAGGCATTACACAACATTAGTAGCTAAACGCATCAGGGTAGGGAACAAGATTCGAAGTATCTAAACACTTAATTAAATCTCTAGTTCAAAACTTGGAAAACATAAATCGATTAGTAATCAGGATATAAACCAATGGTCAAACCCCATTTGTGTGATTGTACCATGACCATCAGACAGTCAAGCAAACGACCCTATCTTAATTGAAGTAACCTATTACTATGACCATTATCTTAGGGAAATTTCTATAGTAGAGGTTAAATGTAATGTATCAAGGACTGTATCTAGACTCCTAAACAAGGAATATCTACAACCTAGGTAGAACTAGAAGGCTGGACCAAGGTTGACTAGCAACTACCGCTTGCTTTCTAGACTAATCACTTAGGACCTTTCCAAGATTAGAACTAGGATCACCTTTATCTAGATACTCTTACTTGATCTTGACCCATATTTAATCACTTGAATTAAAACCCAAAATTAGTTATAAACTCCCAAAAACTAGTCAACTAGTAAGGAATCATTCAAAGGATTTAAGACCATATCTGTTTCACCTATAGAACAACATTTTCCTCATGGGATCGACCCCAAACTTCTACCATACTATGCCCTAGTAGTTACATAAAGTTTGGTACACATATAAATTTCTAATTTGACTCATTCCCATGAAGAATTAATGACACTCGTGGGTGTCTGATCAAATTTTAGCTTCGTTTCCAGGGAGAAATGATGTTTTTAATTGATTTGGATTTTTGTCTAGGTCTAGGATTACCTTTCCCTCACCCCATTTCCTTTGTTTCTATACTCCCATGAATCTTTTTCCTTTTTCATTTTTTGTTCACCCTATGCATGTACCAAGGTCCTTTGGCTCATTCAAGGACTCTTGAAGAACAATCTCTTTTTGGCCTTTGATCCTGAGATCAAAAGGAATCTCTCCTTTTTTTCGATCAGCAATGTCTGAGCAATTCCACCCTATGGGACCTAACCCACCAAACCCCAACAATCAAGTCATCCTGGGAGAGCACCGGATAATGAACCATGGGAAAACAATCATGGATTATGTCTTGATATAAATCCATGGTACAATACCTAGAATTGTTCAACCCCCTATCCAAGCCCATAACTTCAAAATAAAACCTGGACACATTCATATGATCTATAACATGGGGAATTTTAGCGGTCTTCAAAGAGAAGATCCACATGAACATATTGCCACCATCCTGAAGGTCTGTAATACCTTTCAAAACCAGGGAGTCTCATATGATGCAATAAGACTCCACATATTCCCATTATCCTTATGATAATGAGCCAAGGACTGGATAAAAAGTCAAGCTCCTAAGTCAATTATGACTTGGGATGAACTGGCCAAGATATTTTAGGACAAGTACTTCCTACCCATCTAAACCTGGAAGATTTGGATGGACATTCAAAATTTCTACCAAATTGATGGAGAATCTGCATGGGAAGCATGGGACCACTTAAAAGAACTAACGATGAAGTTTCCACGTCATGGACTGGATATGTGAATACAACTCCAAAATTTCTATCAAGGACTCCTACCAGCGACACAAAATGTTGTCGATGCAGTCGCTAGTGGAGGTCTCATGTTCAAGACTCTCGAATCCAGAAGAGAAATTATAGACAAAGTCTCTCACAATTCCAGTCTGTGGAAGAGTGATTGTGGACCACCACATCATGTAATCCACAAAATTTATGAGACCACAAAGCTAGAATCATAAGTGGAAGCGCTCACAAAAAAATTAGAAGATTTTTAGATACCAACTACTCAACCCCCTCCTTCCCCTGTAATAGAATTACAATCATGTGAGATGTGTGGTGGCATGAATTTATATCAATATTTCAAATTTGGATATGAAGAACCACAAAAATATTATAATTACATCAATTACAATCAACCGAACCAGCCATTCCCATAACAACAATATTATCAGCAGAGGCCTACTCAGCAGCAACCTCAAAACAATAAGGGTTATTTTCAATCGAGAGGAGGACATAACCAATTCACAGCTCAAGTACCACTAGAAAACCCTCTGATGAACCATGTACCAAGACAAAAAGATTAACAACAACCATTCCCTCAAAAATCACAATAATTTTATCCACCTCACCTAAAACCTCAGCAAGAAACTATGCAAAGAAATATAGAAAACCTCCTAGCGTCATTTGTGAAAAATTTTAATCAAATAATGATGAACCATGAGAAAAATATGCAAACCAGAGAGTTCCACTAAGGAACCTTGAAATGAAAATGGGTAAAATCTCAAACACCTTATGTAAGAGATTTCTAGGTAACCTACCTGGTAACACTGAGACATACCCACGATAGAAATCTAACATAGTAGGTCTGAGAATTGGAAAGATTCTAGACTTATGACAACCCAAAAAATCAAGGTTGTAAGAAGAAGAGCTGAGAAAACAACAAGTAACTGATGAAAAATCTGATGAAGTCAATCCCACCTTCCCTCATGAAGAAGTACTAGATAAGAAGGAATGTGCGCCTAAGAAATAGAAGGAAACTATGTATATTTCCCCACCTCCATACCAGCCACCTCTTCCCTATCCTAAGAGAGAAAGACAGCTTAGACAGGAGACGCAATACAAGAAGTTCTTGGATATGTTCAAGCAATTACATATCAACATACCTTTTTCTGAATCTATTGCCCAGATACCCATTTATGCCGTGTTTCTGAAATACCTTTTATCAAAAAAAAGAAATATAGAAGAAATATGAGTCATCTCTTTAAATGAAGAATGATTTGCTGTTGTACAGTAGGAAATTCCACCAAAGATGGGAGACCCCGATAGCTTCTCAATCCCTTGTGAGATAGGCACGGGAAAATTTGGCAGAGCACTCTATGATATTGGGGAAAGCATTAATGTCATTCCAATTAGTAATTTTCAAAAGCTCAGCCTCAAAGAGATCAAAGAAACAATTGTGGATTTTCAATTAGCCGATCACTCGGTCAAGTACCCTTGAGGTATTTGGAAAGATGTACTAGTAAATGTCATAAAGTTCATCTTCCTAGCTAATTTTCTAGTATTAGACATGGAAGAAGAAGGTGGCATTCCCATTATACTTGGAAGACCATTCCGAGCTACAGGAAATGAACTAATTGATGTGAAATAAGGATGTATCATATTTAGAGTAGGATAAGAACAAGTTGTGTTCAACCTAATTCGATTTGTGCAACACTTAGATGACAGTATAGACTATCATGCTAATTCTCTCACCTAGAATTGATAAGAATATATGGACATCGAGGAAGAAAGTAGTGACTCTCTTACAAAAGTAGAAGAATAATATGAATTTGAGGAAGTCAACTTTATTGAACCACTCAACAGAGATATTGTGCCATTATTTACCCCATCCATCATCCAACCTCCTCAATTAGACCTGAAACCATTGCCTAGTACTTTAAAGTACTCATTACTGAGGGAATATTCCTCCTTGCCTATTATAGTCAACTCTAAACTATCCTATGATCAATAAGAAAAATTTGTTGATGTCCTAAAATGACACAATTAGTCTATCGGTTGGGGAGTTTTAGACATTAAGGGAATCAATGCCACTAAATTCACTCACAAAATATTACTTGAAAAGGATGAAAAACCAAAAAATAAATCTCAGAGGTGGTGCACACCACCCATGAAGGAAGTTGTCAAGAAAGAGGTGTTGAAACTCATGGATGTTGGAATAATATTTCCTATCTTAGACAGTGAATGGGTGAGCACCCACCAAGTCATTCCCAAGAAAGGAGGACTTACAGTAACAAGAGAAAATGATAATGAACTTATTTCAACATGCACCATCACTGGATGGAGAGTTTGCGTGTATTACAGATGTTTAAACTCATCCACAAAAAAACAATTTTACCTTACCTTTTATGGACCAAATGTTAGAAAGACTATAGGGGCATGATTTCTATTGTTTCTTGGATGGCTATTCAGGATATAATAAAATTGCAGTCGACCACGCTAACTGGACAAAAATCACATTCACCTATCCTTTTGGTAATTTTCTATACAGATGCATTTCCTTTGGTATGTGTAATTCACCAACAACTTTCCAAAGATGAATGAAACGCATATTTCATGATATGGATGAATAATTTCTAAAAATTCTCATGGATGATTTTTTTATTTTAAGGAAGATCATTCCATGTTTGTCTCAGCAATATAGAACTAGTTCTTCAACATTGTGACGAAAAATTCTTGGTGATGAATTGGAAAAAATATCACATCATGGTGCAAGGAGGAATCGTACTGAGCCAAAACATATCAAAAGAAGGAATCAAAGTAGATCTAGAAAAGTTCAAATTTATAAAATATCTTCCTAATCCATCCATTGTGAAAGGTATCAGAAGTTTCCTTGGTCATGCTGGATTCTACAGACGCTTTGTAAAATATTTTTCTAAAGTCACACGTACTTTGGCACACTTATTGCCCAAATATACTCCGTTTGAATTCAATTAGAAATGCCAAAAATATTCTAATACTTTGAAAAATAGACTGATGACATCTCCAGACATCATTACACCAAACTAGGAAAATGATTTTGAACTTATGAGTGATGCCAGCGACCATGTTGTAGGAGATGTTCTGGGGAAACATAAAAATAACATATTTTCCCTAATTTATTATGCAATTCACACCTTAAATAAATCTCAGATTAATTACAGAACCATTGAGAAAGATCTCCTAGTCTTTGTGTATGCCTTTGAAAATTTTTATTCTTACCATGTTCTATCAAAAGTTATTATTCATATGGATCATGCTACCCTTTGATACTTAATGACCAAGAAAGATGAAAAACCAAGGTTGATACACTAGATTCTCTTGCTACAAGAATTCGATGTAATAATTAAAGTTACAGAGGGAATAGAAAATGTCACTATAGATCACCTCTCTAGACTACCTCTTACCATCATCAAAGATAACAATGTTGATATCAAGGTAGATTTTCCTGATGATACCCTATTTAATATCCAGACCCAACCTTAGTTCTCCGACATAGCCAATTTTCTTGCAATAGTATTCCTGCCTCAAGATTTATCTTATCAATAATGAAAGAAGTTGCTTTCATATGCAAAGCACTACTTTTGGGATAAACCTCTACATTTCAAACACTATGCTGATGGCCTTTTAAGGTGTTGCATTCCAGAAGAAGAGGTGAAGAATTTAATTAGAATGTTCTGAACTTCACCAATTGGAGGACATTATGGTCCTAAGTGCACAGTGTCTAAGATCCTACAAAGTGGATTTTTCTGGCCCTTATTACATCAAGATACCAGGAGGCTTTGCCGCCACTACGATAGATTCCAAATGACATGGAATATTGGAAAAATAAATGAAATTCCACAGAACCCCATGCTAGAAGTTGAAGTCTTTGATGTTTGGGGAATTGACTTTATAGGATCGTTCCCCATGTCACATGGTGATAAATATATTCTAGTTGAAGTGGAATACATATAAAAATGGTTCAAAGATGAAGCAACGAATCATGAAACTTCTAACATGTCAATAAATTTCCTTCATAAAAATGTGTCTGTATGTTTTGGATTTCCATGACTACTCATTAGCGATCGCGGAACACATTTATCCAATCAACCAATGAGAAAAATGCTTCAAATATATGGGATCTACTACAATACAAGAACTTCATATCACCCAAAAATGAGTGGACAAGTAGAAATTTTAAATAGATAGGTAAATTAGATCCTAGAAAAAAATAATCAATATAAGCATAAATGATTGGAGTCAGAAACTGGAAAATGCATTATGGGCGTATATAACGGATTATAAAACACCCATCAACACCACCCCATTTTGACTGATTTATGTTAAAAACATGTCATCTTCCAGTGGAGCTAGAGCACCGATCATTTTGGGCAATAAAAAACTAAATTTGGAGTTAGATAAGGCTGGAGAGAAGTGGTTATTATAATTAACCACACTGAAAGAATTAAGGAAAGATGTGTACGAGAATGTAAGAGTTTATAAAGAAAAAATAATAATGGCACGACCAACAGATTGCAATATTCACCTTTATCCTAGAGAATAAAGATATGTTATTCAACTCAAGATTTAAACTTTTCTCAGGAAAGCTAAAATCAAGATGGACTGGTCCATATGATGTTATCCATGTTTTTCCATATGGAGAAATAGAAATTCCATGAGATAGAGAGCCACCATTAAAATTGAACAGTCAACGGTCGAAGATTTTTCAAGAACTATTCCATGAGGGCTATGTCGTTAACCACATGTTCAACTAAACTATAAGGAAGTCTGGATTATGACTTTAAAGTTAGCACTTTATGGGAGGAAAACCATAGTTTTTTTATTTTTGTTTGATTCTTGGATTTTGCAGTGTTTCATTGCAATACTTTGTACAAAATTCCATTCAATAAATAAAAAGGATACAATTATTCTTTATTTTTACACCTTCCTATTTCTCCACTATTCAAATTTTTAAACCTGTGGATTGACATTTGTTCTATAGTGCATGATTTTTCTACAAACATATTTTGCTGGTGCATTAACTCTTCAATGTTAAGATAGCTCAAACACCCCCATAGAATACCAATTTATCTCATGGAACTCTCAATTCCCTATTTTTAAATTCAGTCATCACTGCCATGCCAATTCAATTTTCACAAATCACTACCACACCACTCCCACCAATTATTTCATAGACAGTGGGACCATTGTCTCCTTTTAAGTTTGGGGGGACTTTCTCATATTTTTTCCCAGAGATACACTTGATTTTTTTTGTTCTCACTATTCTAGGAGACATTTTTAAAATTGATAATCATGCTGGAAATTTTAAACAAATGTAATTCACATCTAAATTAAAAATAAAGTTAAAAATAAAAATTTTAAAAACCATGTTTCACCCCTTCTTAGAGTTTTAGAATGATTTTTGATCTTATAAGTTTAATTCAAATTTTAAATCTTTGATATCATGATTAATTAACTCACTACATAGGTTTATACCCTGATGCACTACTGTGCATAAGGCATTCCCACTTGGTTTAATATCTATAAAATGGTATTTTTGGATGGTTTTTATTGAATTTCACAATTTTGATGTACCTTGTTCTTTGTTTTTCGGTCACCAAAGGATAAATCATGGAGTCAATGAATTTTAGAGATTCATAAGGGAATTGGAGGCTTATGGACCCTTTTCCCCTGACTATGATAGAATGGAGTCACCTGGATCAAGCACTAGACATAAAGGATGGGTGAATTCTGTAATTTCAATGATAGAGGCAACCCGCACGGTCACCACATGGTTATCCAAAATGTGTGCAAACCGTGCGGGAGAAGATACCATTGACAGTACCCTCCACACGGTTGGCACACGACCTGAACAAACTGTGTGGACCATCTAGGAAAACCATGTGGCTCAAGGATTTGAGACAGTAGCATCCGCGCGGTTGGCGCACAGTCTACCAAACTGTGCGCCCAAAATGTGTGGACCACTATAGCCTTATCCTTTTTGCTTTTTCACTTTTCACCCACTCCTTGACCCGGGGTTCCCTTTTCAACCTGATTTTGGAAAACTAAAAAAGCCCCTTTCTGACCAAGAAGACTTTGGGGAGTGACCCAGAACAAGGGGGGATTGGGGAAAGAAGAAGAAGCAGGCTTGGAACTAAGCTTAGAGGATTAAGGATGTTTTTTAGGCACTAGTTCTTATAGTTTTGTTGTACTTCGTATTATTTTATTTTTTGTTTTAATTAACTCTCTGATGAATCTTAGTAAGTTTATTATCCTTTTCATTATGAGTAGCTAAACCCCCCTATGTTGGGGCTATGGAAAATGTGGGTTCATTAGAACCAATTTCTCTATTATTGTGTTTGTTCATTGTCTCTCACCTAATTATCCCAACTTCTGTTTCTTATTTCACTAGAAACCCCATATCATACCAAGAATGGAGTTTCCAGGGATCTTTGGGGGAATTACAACAAGGATATCCATGACCATTGGATATAATTGTCATTTCTAGAGGGTGGTTCCTAAATTAAGAGTCAGTAGAAATCAATTTACTGACCAAGGGATTGATTCCTACCAACTTGATCAGAACTCACCGGACCAAGGGAGTTCCGACAAAAATGAAACCCAGAAATATGGGTTATTATGAATAAAAAAACACAATAGGGAATAAGGTTTAACATCCCACATGAATTCCCAGCCCGACATATTTTTATTAAAATCCAAAATCTAGTTTTAAGTAATTTTCATTTTTCAAGTTTAAATCGTAGTGAATTAGAAAATTCCAAGTAAATAGTAATATTTTGAGATTCGTACCTTGAACCAAACAATATTATTTAAATTCATCATATTCACTTAAGTGATTTAAAATAAAGATACATAAAATTCCAATACTGCTTCCCTATGGATCGACCTCATACTTGCACATTATACTAGTTACAAGTTAGGGAAATTAATTTGGTGTTGAAAATAATAATTCAAGCAAATGACCGACCAAATTTTGGCGCCATTTATAGGGACATGAGTGTGGTTTTTTTAATTGAATTTGATTCATTGAGTGAAAACAAAAAATAAATATTTTCTATAAAAAAATCCTAATCTCATTTCAATTTTTCATTATTTTTTTCCTTTTACACTGGGTGTGTTGTTTGTGTTGTGCAAACCTATAGGTATATGAGTGGCCAGGTCACTTGTTCTCATATTTCCGAGTCATCAGAGTTACACCCTATAGATCCAGAAGTATAAATAATGTTTTCCAGGCGACATCATGCAATTATGGGTGATCACAACACAAATGACCCACTGGCGCAGTAGGAAGAAGAACTGGGGGATGTCCAAGGAGTTGGGAAGCCATTCGTTATTGAAGGAAATCCACCACTGGGTGGAGAGGAAGAGCAGCATCTGAATCAACCAGGGGATTATATGGAATACTTTTTGAGGAACCAACAGAGGCAACTAGCTTAATTTGTTTCGAGGTTCGGGTAGCCATAGCCAAGGAAATATATTTCATGGGTGTAGCCTCTCTTTTTCCTCAGAACCAGCAGACTTATTATCCACGGGAGCAACAACAGTTCATTCCCCAAGCACCTTAGGAACCGATTCTACCACTCCGTACTCTTATAGAATATTGATTACCCTCCATTCAGGGAGCGAACACTGGAATAGTAAGACCACCGGTGCAGGCTCAACATTTTGAGATCAAGCCAGCGATAATGAAGTTAATTCAAAATACAGTTCAGTTTGGTGGCTTTCCAAGTGAAGACCCCATTGCTCACATCTCCAACTTTGTAGAGATATGTGACACTTTCCAGGATCATGGAGTGTCAGAGGACGCAATACGCCTTAGGCTATTTCCCTTCTCATTAAGGGATAAGGAAAAGGACTGGATTAGGGGGCTACCTTAGAGATATATTCTTAACTGGGAGGCATTGGCCCAATAATTCTTATCGAAATAGTTCCCTCCCTCAAAGACGGTCACCTTAAGGAATGAAATTCGTAACTTCCAATAACATGACTCAGAAGCTTTGTATGATTCATGGGAATGGTTTAAGGAGATGCTGAGGAAATACCCACACCACAGACTACCTTTTTGGATGCAAGTATAGACTTTCTATGGTGTTCTGAAAACTAATACAAAGTTCGTGGTTGATGTAGCTTCTAGAGGGACAGTCATGAGGAAGTCCCCTGAAGAGATTTTTGAATTGTCGGAAGACATGTCATACAATAGTTTATAGTGGCATTTTAAGCAGGGAAATTATAAAAGGGGAATGCATAATAATGATTCCACCACCATGCTTGCGGCTCAAAATCGATGTCGTCTCAAAGAAGATCGACGCTTTAAATTTAAAACATCCATCTCAAGTTCAAGCTATAATTCCACCATTGTGTAGTGATTTTGGTGACAACCATGCTATGGGCGAGTGCTTAGGGGTATGTGTGGGAACCTCTACCAGTGAGGTAAATTATGTTTCATAGAACATAGGACCCAATAAATACCCTCAATACCAAAACTAGGGGTGGTAAGAGAATCAAAATACCGTTTGGGGCAGCAAGAAAAAAATCCTCAGCCCCGACCACAAAAACCACCTGGTTATGGGAAACAATAGTTTCATACTCTGTATCTAAGGTAGAAACAGGGCAACCAATTTCAGGAAGGAGCATATCAGTAGAAAGGGTATCAAAGCCCTCGTCCTGCTCAACCATTGAGACACCCACCTCCCCTACAAGTATCCCATCAACCTTAGTAGGAACATCCCCCAAGACTGTAGGAAATGATGTATAAATTTATAACTACTGTTGAAACACGATTTCAAAACCAAGAGGCATCAATTAGAATCCTCGAGATCCAGATTAGGCAGCTTGCCCATCAGATTTCTCATAGACAGCCTATTACATTACCGAGCAACACTGAGAAAAATCCACGGGAGGAGGCTAATGTTATTATTATACATAGCGAGAAGGAGCTGACGGCGAAGGTAACTATCATTCAGGGTGATACACCATCAAGGAATTCCACATTCTCCTTAGGTGGAGAAGTTGAAGCTAAGGAAACTTCCCCGAAACTTGAGATGGATAAAGAACTATAAGTCCCATAGGATAAGGGTAAAGGAGTGATTAAAGCATATGAACCTCCCTTTCCATTTCTAGAAAGGATGAAACAACGAAAGCTAGACCATAAATTTTCTAATTTCATGGAAGTCTTTTGGAATCTTCATATCAACATCCCCTTTATAGAGTAATTAAATCAAATTCCCACCTACATGAAGTTCATGAAAGAGATCCTTTAAAATAAAAGGAAGATGGAAGACTTGGGCACCATTCCCCTGACCAAGGATTGCTCTATGGTGGTCCAACATACTCTCCCTCCTAAGCTCCAAGATCTGGGAAGTTTTACTATCCCATGCACTATCGGACCTTGTGAGTTTGGAAAATACCTTTGTGATTTGGGGGAGAGTGTTAATTTAATTCCCTTAGAAGTATTCAAGAAGTTAGGGCTGAACGATCTCAATCCAACCTGAGTGGCACTCCAACTAGCTGATCGTTCTATTAAATACCCCAGGGGGTTGTTGGAGGACATGTTGGTTAAAGTGGGGAAGTTAATTCTACCAGCGTATTTAATTATCCTCGACATGGAAGAAGGCCAAGAGGCATCTTTAATTCTTGGAAGACAATTTCTGGCTTCTGGTAAGGTGTTAACTGATGTGAACCAGGGTGAGATGATCTTCCATGTTGGTGATGAGAAGGTTTCCTAAAACGTCCTAAAGGTCATGAAACAGGTTTCACTGATGGATCAAGAGGATTGTTGTTCTTTGAAAACAACGACTGAGTGCTTAGGCCTAGAGGAAGATGATATGCAATATTATTCATTCATCAATGAACATGTTCTAGATGATGACCATATTGAAGAAAACTAGGAGTAATTAAGCTTTATTGTAGGCTAAGGCAGCCATTACTGGCAAAGGGTGATTGTTCCAGATTTATTAGAGAGATCCGAGGTTGAGTCGATCATAACTTACATTCTCAAGGATCCCCAGCTAAAGTTGAATCCTCTCCCCTCCCCATTGAAATACGGCTATTTTGGAGAGGAACATACATTATTAGTGATCCTAAATGACTCTCTCTTAGGATATCAAGAGGAGGCTCTTCTGAAAGTCCTTCAAAGGTGGAAACAGGCCATTGGTTGGATGGTCGTTGGCCTTAAGGGTATAAGCCCCATGGTATGCACCCACAAGGTACATATGGAGGAAGGGGAAAAAGTATCTCACCAACCACAATGAATACTGAACCCCCCATGAAAGAAGTGGTCAAGAAGGAGGTGATTAAATTACTCGATGCTAGGATTATATACCCCATCTCTGACAGCCCATGGGTGAGTCCTCTTTAGGTGGTGCCTAAAAAGGGAGGCATCACGGTAGTGACCAATGAAAAGAATGAGCTCATCCCAACCCAAACAGTTACGGGATGGCGGGTTTGTGTTGATTATATAAAGTTGAATGATGCAACTAGGAAAGATCATTTCCCTCTTCCATTCATGGATCAAATGTTGGAAAGATTGGTGGGGCATGAATTTTACTGTTTCTTAGATGGTTATTTGGGATATAACCAAATATCTATTGCCCTGGAGGATCAAGAAAAGAGTAACTTTACGTGTCCTTATGGAACTTTTAACTACCGCTGAGTGTCATTCGGGATGTGCAACGCTCCATACACCTTTCAGAGGTGCATGTTATCCATATTCCATGATATGGAAGAGCAGATTCTTGAGGTTTTCATGGATGACTTCTCAGTATACGAGAAGTCATTCAATACTTGCTTGACGAATCTGGATCTAGTTCTTGAGCGATGTGAGCATACCAATCTGGTTCTCAATTGGGAGAAGTTCTATTTTATGGTACAACATGGAATCCTGTTAGGCCATAGGATATTTATGAAATTAATTCATGTGTATCCAGCTAAAATGGAAGTTATCTTGCAAATTCACATTCCCACATCAGTCCAATCGATTCGGAGATTTTTGGGGCATGCGGGTTTTTATCAAAGATTCATCTATGAATTATCCAAGATCGCTCATCCCTTAAACAATCTATTTTCCAAGGATGTAGTTTTTGATTTTGATGAAAAATTTATCGCAACCTTCCAAATTCTGAAGGAAAAATTGGTTGCCACCCCCGTCGTGATCACTCCGAAATTGGAGGAGCAGTTTGAACTTATGTGCGAGGCGAGCGATTATGCCATGGGGGAAGTGCTTGGACAATGTCTAGATCATATTGATCTATTATTCCATCTGAGCATTAAATTATGTGAAACTAAATTACACCACCATAGAGAAGGAAATATTGGTCGTGGTTTTTGTGTTTGAAAGATGTTTCTCCTACTTGGTGCTTTCTAAAGTTTTGGTATACACAGACCATTCCGAATTAAAGTATTTTCTAAATAAGAAGGATGCCAAACTGTGGCTTATCCATTGGGTGATCCTCCTCCAAGATTTTTATTTGAAAATTAAATACAAGAATGGAAGCAAGAATGTGGTGGCTGAACATCTCTCCAGGCTGGAACTACCCCACTTAGAGGGAGAAGAAGATCAAAAGATCAAGGAAGACTTCCCCGATGAGAAGCTATTTTCCATTGGCATACCACCTCGGACATGGTTCACCGACCTTGAAAATTACTTATCCACAAGATTTTTCCAACTGGACATATCATTTAAGTAGAGGAAGAATTTTTTGTCCAAGGTAAAGAGGTATTTCTGGGAAGACTCCCTACTCTTCCACTCATGTGGTGATGGGGTAATCTGTCGTTGCATCTTGGATGAGGACATCCAAAGTATTTTGGAATTCTGTCACTCTTCTTCGGCAGTAGGACATCATGGTACAGATCGAATAGTAGCAATGGTTTTACAATCAGGATTTTTTTGGCCATCCATGCATAAGGACACTAGTCATTTTTCTTCTACTATGATCGATGCCAGCGGACGAGAAATGTGGGATGTCATTCCAAGATTCCACAACACCCGATACTTGAGGTTGAAGTTTTTGATGTATGGGGAATCGACTTTATGGGTTTGTTTCCCCCATCCTTTGGGCACATGTACATTCTAGTATGTGTATATTATGTTTCCCAGTGTGTAGAAGTAGTGACAAAAACTCATAATACAGCTAAGGTTGTCGTCACTTTTCTTAAGAAAAATATTTTCAGTTGGTTTGGGACCCCGTGGGTGTTGATTAGAGATCGCGGTACACATTTTGACAACACTCTCATGAGAAATGTGATCTTAAAGTGTGGGTTCAAGTACAACCAAGGGACACCTTACCACCTTCAATCCAGTGGTCAGGTGGAGGTGTCAAACCGAGAGTTAAAGCAAATATTGGAGAAAATGATAGGTGAATCAAGAAAGGATTGGTCCAAGAAATTAGATGATGCATTATCGGCCTACCAGACAGCTTTCAAAACATTATTGGGTATGTCACCTTTTTGTTTGACCTATAGGAAACCCTGCCATTTTCCAGTGGAGATGGAGCACAAGGCTTATTTGGCTGTCAAGGACCTAAATTATGATCTCAATGCTGCGGAAGAAAAGAGGAAATTCCAGTTAACCGAGCTTGATGAGATAAGGTGATAGGCCTATGAGAATGTGAAACTTCATAAGGAGAAGAAAAAGGCGGTCCATGACCACATGATCTCTCATAAATTCTTCCAACCAGGTGATAAAGTCTTACTTTTTAATTCTCTTCTGAAGTTTTTTTCAGGTAAGTTGAAGTCTTGTTGGTTGGGACCGTTTATGGTGATTACTGTTTTCAACCATGGAGTGGTGGAAGTGGCTGGCGTGGATGGTCGAACGTTCAAGGTTAATGGGCAGCGCCTGAATTTTTACTTTAGCATGGATGAAATGATCAGAACTATTTTCACCATGAAATTGGGGTATCTCAAGGCCCAGGTAAGTCGAGCTCAAGACTTTAAACGTAGCACTGACCGGGAGGTAACTCAGCATTCTAAAAAAAAATGTGCTCCAATAATTTATCTGTTTGAGTGTGCCTAGGACGACATCATAGTGTGTTTTTCTATTCTATTGTGTTATAGTGTGGAAGTCTCACTACAAGTTGGGGTATCATATTGAATTTCATTAATGAAAGTCTTACACTTCTTAGGGAAACTCTAAAATTATTTTATCTCATTCAAGGGGATCCAAATATTTTAATTCAAAGGGTGTGTTTATGGTTCAAAAAGGGAAAAATTTTAAAATTTCATCACGTAGAACCAACCGCACGGTTGGCACACAGTTTTCCAAACCATGCGCAAACCGTGATCCTTGGACTTCCCCAGACAGAACCAAGCGCATGTCCAGTGCACGGTTATCCAAACCGTGTATAGTCCATGCACCCTGAACCCCTCACTCCAGTAGCTTCTGCACGGTTGGCGCACAGTTTGGTAAACTGTTCCCCCTAAACTATGGGGGCACTTAAAACCCGAAATTTCACAAAACCCTAACCCCCCCCCCTCTTTCAATCCGTGCACCTCCCCTACTCTGCATGTGCGAGTTATCCTCTCCTTCTTCTTCTTCTTCCTCCAGCCTGGTTCTCCATCCCTCTCTCCCTCCAAGGTATTCTTCTCCTCCTCTTTCTCTTCTTACACTTCTTCTTCTTATTTCTTATTTCTCTTTCTTTTTCTTTTCTTTTTCAGTCTCTTTCCCTAGGGTTTGGCATATTTCCCCCCTGTTCTTATTTTCCATTCCATTTCTTCTTCTCTGTTCATGGTCATCCATTCCCCTTATCTTCTTTTGTTTTTCCATTATTTCTTTGTCACCCAAATGTGAACCAATGATTTCCCAATGAACACGTATGTTCAAAACCTTCATTTCCACATTTAGGATTTTCGTTTTAAATATGTATAGTTTTTCATTTTGAAAATTTCAATTGATATCCATACTTGTAGTGACTATATGATTTTGTTGTATCTGTTTTATTCTACAGGTGCCCAAAACTCAACCCTAACCTATCATGTCTACCTCTAAGAGAGCCCAGGGCTCCAAATCAGGCTCCACCCATGGCCCGCAGGTTAATTTCACTAAGAAAGAGGAACTCATGCACTACCACACCCTTTTGAACTGAGGAATCAGTCCCTATCATGAGTTTTCCTTAGAAAACATTTCGTCCTTGGGCATTATTGATCAGCTTCAAATGCATATTTCCCGAGGAAATCTCATGTAAGCTTTAGAGGTCCACTAGCTAGTTTATAAGGATCTTGTCTTAGAATTTGGGTCTACTTTTCATTACCACGAGTGATACAATGAAGATGAGCAAGGATTTACAATCAAAGCTGCAAATGATGTCACTTTCCGCTTGATGAACCGGCAGCACAGCCTCAGGATGAGTGAGTTATCCACCTCTATTGGCATGTATGACAGTGACTACATGCAGAGTGATGCTTATTTTTTGGAACCATTTGAGTGGGACCAGACCCTGGCCCAGATTTTCTAGTCCACCATTGCCACGGGGGCCCCATACGTACCACATAATGCCAAAGCTTCCAGATTCATTAACCCCATCCACCGGGTCCTTCATCGGATTATTACCACCTGCTTTACAGCCCGGTTGGATAGTGAAAAAATGGTGAGCACTCGGGACCTACTAATTTGAACTCCACGGTGACGGGCATCGATGTCAATTTTGCCTACCTCATCACCTAGTATTTGAAGCTAATGTTTTCCAAGCCAAAGGGTGACATTTTTGGTGGACCATTTATTACTCTCCTGGAAAATTGGATGCACCTTGAGTTTAATGCCACAGAATTTGTGGAACTACCAGCAACACCCTTCTTTGATATCACTCTTCTCCACCGGATATAGATACTGGAGCCAGACGGTGTCCAATTATGACTGTGGGGTGTTCCCAGGGCCGCACCAGCTGCACCTCCACCAGGGGGCCTGGCTGTAGAGGAGCACCCTATCAAGCTTGCTATTTCCCACCATTCCACATCCTAGGGGACCCCTGATTCTCCTGCTGGCCCCTCTCACCCATCCATGACCCCACCATTTTACCTGCCATATCCATCCTACCCGACCCTATAGGGAACACCATATGTTTACCCCGACCTCTTCTAGAAGTAGAAGCAGGGCCAGTACTCTATGTTCCACTGGTATCTTGAGCAGACGCGCATGGAGGTGGAAGGCCTTATCTTGTCCGATCTTCATCCTCCCACCCTTTATGAAGTTGTGCCCCACCATCCTCCCTCAAACTATATGTCAGGAGCCTATTCCTCGACGGGAAATCCCTCTACCACCTCTACTCCCACTGATCCTGTGGACCTACCTCCGCCTACTGTCGATCCGACCTGGGACGTTTCCACTCAAGAATTCTTTTTCAATCCATCTACTCCCTGATGGGCTGTCATTGAATTATTTGTTACTTCTTTATTTTTCTATTCCCTTTGCCCTGTCCTGTACCTTCTTTTATGGTGTGATGTTTTGACTGCTTGGTGTCATTGTGTGTTGTTCTTTTCTTTCCCTGCTGTTAGTATTACTTTTTCTTGCTTCACTTGTATGGTTTCTTTGTCTCTCCAGTAGGCTTTTTTATCTGTTCCACGCCAGACACCTTTCCGCTCGTCGGGATCTCGCACACCACCTGATTTCCCCATTTGACTGACATTCAGGGGAGTTTTTTCACTTTTTCACTATTTTCTGTTCTTCATTTTTTCCCTCCCTTTTCATGCTTCCTTACCCACCCTTCTCTACTTTATTACCTTCATGGGGGACCGTGATTAGTTTTAAGTGTGGGGGAGGTCGCCCTTAAATGGCACCCAATTTTGATTGATTGCTTGCCCAAATACTTGGGGTAGCATGTTTTCTTAGATGTTTCTAAAGGGATGTTATAAATGTCATGGGTTTATATCATTTAGCTAAAAATGAATTGTGGAAATTATCTCTAAAAATGGATCATATGTCCAGATTGTTGAACCTAGTTTTTGATGTGAACAAACCTTGTAATACTTGAAAAGGAGAATTTAGCCATTAATTTAGACAAATATTTTATTTAAAAATGATTTTTGTGGTGGATTAGTTTGAATTGAGGAACCTCTTAAAATGGAAGTCAAATTGTGCATAAGAAGAGTTGACGTTTTGGGAATTGTTATTTCCGAACTAGTGGCTATTACACTTTCTTAATTTCATGAACTCTTGACTTGCTCAAACATTCTCGTCATGTGTTGACATGAGCATATTGAGAAACATTTTATGCTATTATCTCACCCCACTACAAAGAATAAGAATATTTTGAGATATTCAAAGTCATGGCCAATAATTTTGATGACCTTTCATCATGTTCCAAATAATGCAAGTCAATGAGGGTGTGTGACCTATAAAAGTGATAGCCCACCAATTGGGGACAACGAAACATGGGCTTAACAAATATGAGAGTATAACGAGATGAAAATAGAGGTAGGAACTTTCTTCGAATGAAGAAGGAAAAACCCAGTTTTAAGAAAACATGATTTATGAATGAATGGTTGACTGTTTTGGATTAAGTCTACTTTGTTGGATAACTTTATAGACTTGGAAAGACATGAAGTATGAATGTTTTCATTTTTAATGGTAATTAGTTCAAAGTTCATATTCATCTAATTGGTATAATCTGTGATATTTTTACTTGTATCTTTGGTAACTCTTTGGACATGACTGTTTGTACCTTTGTTTGAGGACAAACAAACAATTAATTGTGTGGGAGTTTGATGCAATGTTGTGCATAAGGAATTTCCACTTGGTTTAATATCTATAAAATGGTTTTTGTGGATGGTTTTGCAGGAATTTCACAATTTTGATGTACCTTGTTATTTGCTTTTCGGTCACCAAAGGATAAAGCATGGAGTCTATGAATTTTGAAGATTCATAAGGGAACTGGAGGCTTATGGAACTTTTCCCCTGACTATATTTGAATGGAGTCACCCGGATCAAGCACTAGATATTAAGGATGGGAGAATTCAGAAATTTAAATGACAGAGTCAACCCACATGGTCACCACACAGTTATCCAAACCGTGTGAAAACCGTGCGGGAGAAGATACCATTGACATTACCCTCCGCACAGTTAGCGCACGGCCTACCCAAACCGTGCGGCCCATCCAGGAAAACTGTGCGGCTCAAGGATTTGAGATAGTATCATCTGCATGGTCGGCACACGGTCTACCAAACTGTGCGGACCACTGCAACCTTCTCCTTTTTTCCTTTTCACTTTTCACCCACTATTTGACCCAGGGTTCCCTTTTCTACCTGCTTTTGGACAATTGGAAAAGCCCCTTTCTGACCAAGAAGACTTTGGGGAGTGATTCGGAACATGGGGGATTGGGGAAATAAGAAGAATAAGGCTGGGAACTAAGCTTAGAGGAGGAAGGAAGGTTTTTAGGCACTGGTTCTTGTAGTTTTATTGCACTTTGGATTCTTTTATTTTCTATTATAATGAACTCTATAATGAATCTTAGTAAGTTTCTTATCCTTTTCGTTATGAGTAGCTAACCCCCCCCCCCATGTTGGGGCTAGAGAAAATGTGGGTTCGTTAGAACCAATTTCTCTGTTATTATGTTTGTTCATTCTCTCTCACATAATTCTCCCAACTTTTGTTTCTTATTTCGCTAGAAACCCCATATCAGACCAAGAATGGAGTTTCTGGGGATCTTTGAGAGAATTACGACAAGGATATCCATGACCATTGGATATACTTGTTGTTTCTATAGGGAGGTTCCTAAATTAAGAATCAGCAGAAATCAATTTCCAGACCAGTGGATTGATTCCTACCAACTTGATCGTAACTCACCGGACCAAGGGAGTTCCGACACAAATGAAACTCAGAAATGTGGGTTATTATGAAAAACACAACACAATAGTGAATAAGGTTTAACATCCCACACGAATGTCTTACCCTAACACATTTTCATTAAAATCCAAGATCCAGTTTTAAGTAATTTTTAGTTTTCATGTTTAATTCATAGTGAATTAGAAAAGTACAAGTAATTGGTTATCTTTTGAGATCTGTACCATGAACCAAAAAATCGTATTTAAATTTAGAATCTTCACTTAAGTGATTTCAAATCAAGAGACATAAAACGCCAATATTGCTTTTCTGTGGATCGACCCCATACGTTCCATTTGATTTTTTTTGGGGGGGGGGTCTTTCTCATATTTTCATAGAGATACACTTTATTTTTTTCTCATTGTTCTAGGAGAAATTTTTCAAATTGATAATCATGCTTCCAATTTGAAAAAAATGTTATTCCCATCTAAATTAAAGATAAAGTTAAAAAGAAAAAATGTTAAAAACCATGTTTCACACCTTCTTAGAATTTTAGAATGATTTTTGATCTTAGAAGTTTAATTCAAATTTTAAATCTTTGAAATCATGATTAATGGACTCACTATTAGGTTTATGACCCTTGTAATTACTAGTTTTTATTTTATTCTTAGTACCCAAGAGGAGTCTAAGACTTCAATCTCATTTTCTTTTCTAAGCATTTTAATTGAGAGATACCTCGGACTTGGAAACCTTGTAGAACTAGCAGTGAGATCTTATCAAAATGATGAATGAATAAGTATAATTTTAAAATGATTGAGGCAGCCTTTGATATCCATTTTACCTGAGACCCACCAAACCTCTATCCTTAGTTTAGGCCATAGTTTCCATGAATTACCTATTAGAAGAAAATATATTTCAAACAAATTTCCATTACTACCCTTCTCTTTGTACAATGGTTGAAGATTATATTTTGAACAAGTGGGGGGAGGAATTCAAAGAGCATGGGATGTTCTCACTTCCAGATATGTACGGTGAACTCACCTAACTACCTTTTTTTATCCACATGCATTTTTGTTGTATCTCATTCTTATTTTATTCCTTTTAAAATTTTAAAAGAAAAGAAAAAATTGGTATCGGTTGTGTACTAGGAGGGCCAAAAATCACCATTTTCCAGATCGATGAATCCCTCAAAGGATCATATGTGGTTAGGTAATGGATGTGATATCTATCCCAGACATAACTTTTGAAAAATAAAAATTAAAAAGAAAAGGGAAAGGAACATAATAAATTATTTAGTTACTTACTTGCGGTACATATGGATCCAACCTGAGCTGATGGTGTATGGACCTGACTCGCCAGATGGAGGAATTTTGTCACACTTATCTTGTTTTATCTGCATTTTACTTTAGATATTACCCTCATATTGAGCCTGATTTTCAAATTCTACCTACCTACCTATAGCCTCAGATTCATCAAAACCTTTTTTATAAAATTCTTCAAGGTTATTTTTATACTTGTCTTTACATAGTGGAGATGATAGAACTAGTGTAAGCCTATGGTTAGGAACATGACCTTAGAGTATGAGCAAATCTTACTTACATTTTACCCTGAGTGATGAGAGAAAATCATGGTGAGGTAAATTTCAACTCCACATATAGCTTAAGGAATGGTTAAAAGATTATGATTAAAAGAATAGAATTTGTTTTGAAAATATGAAATATGAGGCATAAATAATTTACTAGTCATGATTAAAACTAGAACTTGACTACTTTTATTCTTATACTAAATTTAATTTCATGGAAATAACGTACAATTCTTACTTTGAACATTTCTTATCCTTTTGAAATATTTGTTGAGATATTTTTCTTGAGGATAAGAAATGATTCAAGTGTGGGGGTATTTGATAAGCCTAAATGTTATATATATATTTCACTATCAATTTTTCATTATTTTTTATTCATTTTCTGGATAATGAATGCGGTAGATTTCTAATTTTGCAGGAAATAGAGCTTCATAAGATTCCAAGGAAGAATGGTAGAAAAGCTACAAAAATGGACAAGTACACGTCATAATGGACAAGTACACTTTGTGTACTTAATGATCACAGCCTGCCCCAAGTTGTGAAGCTTAAGTCGTGACCAACCAAGATGGATGGAGGAATTTCCAATTCACGTCGTGACTCTCTACTACACGTCGTGACACTAGTCAAACTGAACGCCAAGAAAGCTGCAATGATTCAATGTGAAAATCTAGTTGTCCATGGAGTACACATCGTGAACCACCTGTATAGGATGTGACCATGGTTAAACATCATTAATCTATGGAATATCTTCATGACACATTGGAGATACTCATCAAAATAGTACGGATTAGTGGTTCACAACGTGATGATCAAGTACACGTCATGACCATTTCTGTCTATATAAGGAGCTGCTCAGCATCACTTTAGACAACATATTGGGATCATCTCTCTCTCTCTCTCTTTAGACTCCCTTAAGAATTCTCATCCCTTTTCCCTCTCTAAACACTATTGTTTTTGTAATTTCTTTAAATTTTCAATCAAATAGAAATGGATTAACTTTTCTTCAATGCCTTCAATTCCCATGTTGTTTCAATTCCATTTCATTCCTTTCAAGTAAGATTTTATTTAAATTATTCTTGAATATTCATTTCATATTCATACATGTTCAATTCCATTAGCATTGTTATCATGATTTCTTCTATTTATTTTATTTCTTTAATTACCAACATGAGTAGCTAAACACATCAGGGTAGGGATCAAGATTCGATGTATCTAGACTATTAATTAAATCTCTAGTTGTAAACTTTGAAAAACTAAATGGATTAGTAATCAGGATATAAACCAATAGTCAAACCCCATTTGTGTGACTGTATGATGACCATCAGACAGTCAAGAAAATGACTCTATCCTAATTGAAGTAAACTATGACTATGATTATTATCTTAGGGAAATTTCTACAATAGAAGATAAATATAATGAATCTAGGACTGTATCTAGCCTCCTGAACATGTACTAGCTACATACTATGTAGAACTAGAATACTGGACCATGGTTGACTAGCGACTATCGCTTGCTTCACAAACTAAGCACTTAGGACCTTTCCAATATTAAAACTAGGATTACCTTTATCTAGATACCCTTACTTGATCACAACCCATCTTTAATCACCTAAATTAAAACCCAAAATTAGTTAGAAACTCCCAAACTTTACTCAACTAGTAAGGAATCATGCAATGGATTTAAGACCATATCTATTTCACCCATAGAATAGCATCCTCCTTGTGGGATCGACCCCGAACTTCTACCATACTAAACCCTAGTAGTTACGTAAAGTTTGGGACACATATAAATTTATAATTTGAATCGCACCCCTAAGGAATTAAGGATGCTTGTGGATGGCCGGTCAATGGGTTTCAAAAATCAATTAAACTCCTAATAATGATTTGAAAATACATATTATAGAAAATATTTCATAACAAAATTCATTTGAAACTAATTTTCACAAAAACAAAGAAATTTTACATGCTGTCAAATCAACCATGAAAAATGATTTTGGATATTCTGTTCAAATTTTATCTAAAAAATATAAAACAAAGAAAAATAAACCCAAAATGAAAACACAATGTTTTTTTGTGTTTTTTTGTGTTTTTTTATTCCTAACTATCCCATATCACCCCCACCTAAAAACTTCATTTTCCTTAATGAACATAATTGAATTAAACAGACAAGTAAATAAGTATAGGGAGAAGGGACAACCTGCTAATTGGTGTCATATATGGCATCCAATAGCTATATTTCCTCCATCGGATGCTTATGAAAATCCTCATAGAATTGTATAAGTATCTTCTCATTAAAATTAAAACTTTTTCCACTCTGGTCATTCAAAACCTATATTTCACCAAGGGTAAACATTAGTAACAGTATAAGGACCAACCCATCAGGAACTAAGCATACTTGGGTGGAGATTTAATTTGAAATTGTATATGGGACCTTCTCAACAGTATGTGATAGAGATAATATTTTCATAATTTTTCATATGTGTTTCAATGATTTAACCCCTTCCAATTAATCAATTTGATCTGATTTGCATCATTTTAGTATTTTTGGTGAATTATGGGCTTAATTGTGGAAATTGGTTAATTCTGGAAATTTAGCAGTTTTGTGGAGCTTCTGTATTTCGGGCATATATTTTATATTTTTGATCCAAATTGTATGATTCCTTTTTTGTAGGATTTCTATGATCATGGGCTTCATTTTAGCCTTCTGAACCCAAAGCTCAATCCATCATTTGGAAGCTCAAATTCAGCTCACAAACCAGGCCTCGAAAACTGTGTACAGATTTGGAATGTTTTAATGATGAGCTTGTATCTCGAAGCTGACCGATCCAATGGAGCTGATATTCGACATGAAGCTGGAAGAGGCATTAATGAACATCTTTGATTAAGGAGACCACGTCTGAAGCGGCTGTTTTCAAGGACGTAAATGCATGGGAAGTTGGAGTTGTGGAAGACGAAGAGTCACCTGGACAGAATTAAATATCCGGAGTCATGTGACCATATCTCTTTCATACGTGGACCAATTAAGCTCAACTTTTGTGGGTCGACAGAGGAGATGGAGGGGAACAACTTTCAAGAATGAACAATTCTCAAAATCGGTCATTTAATATGCAAACCGGACTCAAATTTCGGTGGAGTAATTTTGGAGGGAAATTTTCTACTCCCCAATCCTATAAATAAGAGTATTCACTTCCATTCAAGGGGGTTGAAGAAGGTGAAAGAAGGGCTGTTCTGGAGGATTGAGTTCTTGATGTTCTTTGTATTTTCTATTTTCTTTTTACTTAGTTTGATTATGCTCTCTTCTTCCCCTTTCAACTCTAATACCCTTCACATGGAGGGGTAAAACCTTTGAGTGATTGGGGAAGGGGGAGTTTCTCTTTTGTAATGTCGGAGTTTTGTGATTAAATGTAAAACCTTATCTTTCTTCTTAATGACATCTATTATCAGTGTTTCCCAATTCTCTTAATGCTATCGTGTTTTGAGTTTGGTGTATTCATTTTTAATAGCTTTGGTTAAAGACTTTTTATCTCCCTCTGCCTAGTGCAATTTGTCTCGATCGAGCAGATTGTGTTAGGTAGTGAGTGTCTAACGATTGTTGGCACGTGTGTGGAACTAGTAGACTTTTTCTAGAGTTCTAAGGAGCAACAATTCCCGATCGGGACTTGCCTTAGTTGTTTAGGAGTTTTTTATGAACTTCCATGCACATAGGAGTGAGTTCTATTTTCTTCTTTAATCAAGGGTGATAGATGACTCGATCGAGGAGTCTTTCATTTATCATTCAAAAGGAAGAGAGGTGAGATGATCTTTGTGACTATGATGACATTACAAAAGGTGATCCTACCCTGACCCCATCACTCTCTTCATCCATTATTGTTCAACCTTTCATTTCAATTGCTTGTTTTATTTTTCAACTCAAACAACTTTCAAAAAGAACCTTTTCTTCTCTCTTTAATTTAAGTGACAAATATAATTGTTGTGCACTCCTCTCTGGAGACAACTTAGGTTACCCACTTTGCTACATTTTAACTTAGGTTTTATTTGTTTTTGCCACACCCCACGACAGGCACATGTCAAAACTTGGCGCCGTTGCCGGGGAGGTAGTGCCAATAGTTTTTTTTTCTTTCTTTCTTCTTATTTGTTTTCTCTTTTCTTAATTTCATTCCAAGTTGCATGACTAGAACCTCAAACACTGAACCTTGTCCCATTGATCCTGAAATTGAAAGAACTTTGTTGAATAGGCTCAGAAACCTCAATTTGCAATCTGAATTTGAGGAAATTTCTCTCATAGACTCGAGTTAAACTTCAAGTGTTCACTCTGAGCCTGTCATAATGGATGGAAATCAAAACCCAACTCTCAGAGACCTTTGTGCCCCACAATTCCTTAATCAGAATAATCAACTTGTTATGCCAGTGTTACAAAATGATTTTGAGATGAAACCTAATATGATACCATTGCTTCCAAAGTTTCATGGTTTGGCAGGTGAAGATCCCAACAAGCATATTAAAGAATTCACACATGTCTGCTCAACCTTCAGACCACGTGGAGTAGCTGAGGAACAAGTAAAGTGGAAGGCATTCCCATTTTCATTGGAAGGAGCTGCGAAAGAATGGTTGTATGGTCTACAACCTGGAGATGTGGATGATTGGAATGACCTGGTGAGATGCTTCATGCAAAGATTCTTCCCCGCCTCTAGAAGCACAGCCATCCGAAAGGAGATCTATGCCATCAAACAATCATCTGGAGAAACCCTTTATGAGTACTGGGAAAGATTTAAAAAGCTATGTGCCAGCTGCCCACATCAAGCCATCGAGGATCATCACTTTCTTGTCTTCTTCTATCAAGGCTTACTGGACAATGATAGGAACCTTCTTGATGCATCATCTGGAGGTGCTTTGATTGACAAGTCGCCAGAAGAAGCAAAAGGTTTGATTGAGAAGATTTCTCAGAACTCGCAGCAGTTTGGTACAAGAGGTACTGGAACAAGAGGTATTCATGAGGTACGAACTTCTCATCCATCACCCTTACTAGAAACTAAGATTGAAGAGCTAACTAGTTTGGTGAGACAGATAGCCTTGAAACAAGTGGGTGACCAACAAGCACCAGCTAAGGTATGTGGTTTATGCGCATCACCTGATCATTTCACTGACCAATGTGCTGAAATACAGGGAATGGAAACTTGTGCGGCAACCTTTCAACCAAGGCAGTATCAACAAAATCAAGGATGGAGAGAGCCAAACCATGTTCAATATGGGTTTGGAAATCAGCAGAATCAATCTAGACCCCCATTCCAGCAACAATTCCAAAACCCCCCACCATTTCAACAAAAGCAATCTTATAGCCATCCTTCTCATCCCCAACCACCCACATTCTTAAAATCCTATGAGCAGCCATCAACCAGTGCACAACCCATAATTTTGAACCAACATCATATATCTGATATTGAGGGACTGAAAGGCTCTGTAAAAGATTTGACCACCAAGTTTGACGGTCTTATGGAATTCTTAACCAAAAATCCTGGAAAACTTCCTTCCCAAACAATCCAAAACCCAAAGGAGAATGTCAGCATGATAACAACAAGAAGTGGAAAAGAGATCTCACCACCAGAATCCCAAGAAACTGAAACAAGACCACTTGAGTTAAGGGAGAATGAAGTTGAAAAATCTGAAAAATCTGTGAAAATTCATTATGAAGAAGAGAAGAAAGAGGCGGAAGAGAAGGATAGGCCAAGTAAGAAGAGACCAGAAACACCATTTCAAAGGCAACAAAGGGAGAAGAAAGACATACCCCCTCCATTTCCATCAAGGATTATTGAATCAAAGAAATTGCAGGATGAAGCACTTCAAAAAGAAATTCTTGACACCTTCCAGAAAGTAGAAATCAATATCCCATTACTTGAAGCAGTCAAACAAATTCCAAAGTATGCTAAATTTTTGAAGGATATGTGTACTAAGAAGAGGAGACTTCAAGGGAATGAAAGGATCAACTTGGGAAGAAGTGTCTCAGCCCTTATCACACCACAATTGCCAACCAAATGTCAAGATCCAGGGACATTTTCTATTCCATGCACCATTGGTTCTTTAAATTTCTCGAATGCTTTGTGTGATTTAGGTGCTTCGATTAATGTATTGCCTCATTCGGTATACACTTCTTTGCAGATGGGAGACTTGAAGCCCACAAGAGTGGTGGTCCAGCTTGCAAACAGATCCACAGTTTTCCCTGCAGGAGTTTTGGAGGATGTCCTTGTGAAAGTCAAAGATCTCTTATTCCCAGCTGACTTCTACGTTCTCAACATGGAAGAAGATAGGAGCCCGTCACATTCACCCATCATTTTGGGGAGACCTTTCTTGAAGACGGCGAAGACCATCATCAATTTCCATGAGGGGACACTGACCATGAAGTTTGGAGAGAGCATGATCCACTTCAATATTTTTGAATCCATGAGGCACCCATCGGATGATCACTCCCTCTTTTCACTTTCTCATGAAGTTGGTGTAGAACCCATTGAAGAATCATGTATGCTTTATGAATTCTTAGACTTAGGAGAGACTTCTTCCATCGGAAATATCATTGAACATGTGGATGCCCAACATGCTGAAGATTCTGACTTCATGTGGGAGGAAGAGGTAAAATCTGATTTCTTTGATGATTTATTAATTGATGAGGATGATGATATGGTTTATTGTGTGCAGGAGATCCAAAGTTTGGAAGAGAGAGATGTCAATTTAATTTCATCCCTTGAGCATCCCCCTGATTTGGAACTCAAACCACTCCCCACTGATTTGAAATATGTGTACCTTAGGGAGGGAGAGAAACTACCAGTGATAATCGCTAATAATCTCTCTGAAATCCAAGAGAAATCATTGATAGATCTTTTGAGAGAGAATATCCAAGCAATAGGGTGGAGTTTAGGTGATATTCCAGGAATCAGCCCAAATATATGCTCACATAGAATTTTTCTTGAGGGAGATTCCAAACCTGTTAGGCAACCCCAAAGGAGGCTGAATCCCACTTTAATGGAGGTTGTGAAGAAGGAGGTTGAGAAGCTATTGGAAGCTGGGATCATCTATCCTATCTCAGATTCACAATGGGTTAGCCCAATTCATGTAGTTCCAAAAAAAACTGGCCTAACCACTGTGAGGAATGAAAAGAATGAATTAATCCCTGTGAGAATTCAAAATAGCTGGAGAGTGTGCATTGATTTTAGGAAGTTGAATCAGGTCACTCGGAAAGATCATTTCCCCATTCCCTTCATTGATCAGATGTTAGAAAGATTGGCTGGGAAAACTCATTATTGCTTTTTGGATGGATTTTCAGGTTATTTCCAGGTACCCATTGCTCCTGAGGATCAAGAGAAGACAACCTTTACATGTCCCTTTGGCACTTTTGCATATAAAAGGATGCCATTTGGATTATGTAATGCTCCAGGTACATTTTAGAGGTGCATGGTAAGTATATTTTCAGATCACATTGAAGATTTCTTGGAGGTTTTCCTGGATGATTTCACGGTGTTTGGAAACTCTTTTGATCATTGTTTTAAAAATCTGGAAAAAGTTTTAAAAACCTGCATTGAAAAGAATCTTGTTTTAAATTTTGAAAAGTGTCATTTCATGGTTGAGAGAGGTGTTGTTCTTGGTCATGTCATTTCCAAAAAGGGCATTGAAGTTGATAAGTCAAAAATTGAAGTGATAAATTCTTTGCCTTACCCAACTTGTGTGAAGCATGTTAGATCTTTTTTAGGACATGCAGGATTCTACAGGAGGTTTATCAAGGATTTCAGTAAGATTTCTCTCCCTCTCTCTAGATTGCTTTTGAAAGATGCTGATTTTGATTTCAATATTGCATGTAGGGAATCCTTTGATGAGCTGAAGAGGAGATTGATTGAACCACCGGTGATGCAGCCACCAAATTGGGAAGAACCATTTGAGCTACTTTGTGATGCTTCCAACCAAGCAGTTGGAGCAGTCCTTTCTCAGCGAATTGAGGGCCGGCCACAAGTCATTGCATATGCTTCAAGAACCTTGGATGCAGCTCAATTCAATTACACAACCACAGAAAAGGAGTTTTTAGCAGTTATTTTTGCTTTGGAAAGATTTAGATCATATCTTCTTGGAACTAAAGTCACTGTATTTTCTGATCATGCAGCTCTCAGGTACTTGATGAAGAAAGCTGAAGCTAAACCGAGGCTGGTGAGATGGATGTTACTGCTACAGGAGTTCAATATAGAAATCAAGGACAAAAAGGGATCTGAGAACCAAGTGGCTGATCATTTAAGCAGACTTCCTAACACTGCTGAAGTTGAAATTCCAGAGAAAGAACCATTGAATGATCACCTTCCAGGAGAGCAGTTGTACTTGGTTAAAGGAGAAGTGCCTTGGTATGCTGACATGGTCAATTATCTGGTAACATCTCAGGTTCCATCTCATTTCAATTCTCATCAAATTCACAAACTGAAAGCTGAATCTAGATATTACATTTGGGATGATCCATTTCTTTGGAAGATTTGCAATGACCAAGTGATAAGAAGATGTTTGCCAGAGAGTGAAATTGGTTCTGTCTTTGAGTTTTGTCACACATTAGCTTGCGAAGGCCACTTTGGACCTCAAAGAACAGCAAGGAAGGTTTTAGAATCTGGACTTTATTGGCCAACCATTTTTAAATATTCTCATGAATTTTGCAAACGGTGTCCAAAATGTCAGTTTTCTGGAAACATCTCAAAGAGACACGAAATGCCCCAACAACCACTTAATTTTTGTGAGATTTTTGAGGTTTGGGGTATAGATTTTATGGGCCCTTTCCCAATGTCATTTGGAAATTCTTATATCTTGCTTGCGGTTGATTATGTTTCCAAATGGGTGGAAGCAAAAGCCACCAGGACTGATGATGCTAAATTTGTTTGTGATTTTGTCAGGACTAACATATTTTGTAGGTTTGGAGTACCTAGAGCCATAATCAGTGATCAAGGGACTCACTTTTGCAATAGGAGGATGGAGGCTTTGCTGAAGAAGTATGGGGTGCATCATAAAACATCAACTCCCTATCACCCACAAACAAATGGTCAAGCTGAAGTGTCCAACAGGGAAATCAAAGGAATTTTGGAGAAGACTGTTAAACCAAACAGGAAGGATTGGAGCCAAAAGCTGGAAGACACATTGTGGGCTTATAGAACAGCCTACAAGACCCCGATTGGAATGAGTCCATATAGGCTGATTTATGGAAAAAGTTGTCACCTACCTGTGGAACTGGAGCATAAGGCATATTGGGTTGTGAGGAAGATGAATTTGGATCTTGAAAGTGCTGGGGAAGAGAGAAGGTTGCAGTTACAGGAGCTGGAGGAAATTAGAAGAGAAGCATTTGAAAATTCCAAGATTTACAAAGAGAGAACAAGAGTGGCTCATGACAAGCTGATCCAACCGAAAGAATTCCATCCTGGAGATAAAGTGCTGCTATTCAATTCAAGACTCAAGCTGATGCCAGGTAAACTTTGTTCCAGATGGGAGGGTCCTTTTATAGTTACTCATGTATATCCTTTTGGTGCTGTGCAGATTGTGAAGGATGGAGAGCAGAAGCCGTTCACTATTAATGGGCACAGGCTGAAGAAATTCCATGGGACCATTCCATCAGACCTAGGGGAGGAGATCCCGCTCCTACAAGCTGTCTATCAATAAGATCCATCAGGTTGTACCTCTCCTTTACACTTGTTTGCTGCTGTGATTCATTCTAAAATATGCTTACATGTTAAATCCAGTTAAATGCATTGAGGACACTGCATCATTTAAGTGTGGGGGAGGGAACCTTTGTAGTTTTGGATTTTCATTTGTTGTTTGTTTTCAAAAAAAAAAAAAAAAAATTGTGTGTGTTTCAAATTTTGTGTGTGTTTATTTTTCATTTTTTTGGTGTGTTTTTGAAACTTTTGAGCTGAAATGATTGTCATTTCTATTTTTGAAACCCATGTCATTGAGTGAACCAATTTATTCCATGAAACTGAGCTTAAATGAATGCTGAAAATGATTTTGTTTCAAGTTCAATTCTTTGTGAATTTCATGAAAAGTACTCAGGATTTTGAATCCCATGCCACATCTCACTGTCATTATCTTTAAAATCATTTTCCTGTGAGGCTTCTGAACCATTATTGTTGTATTCTTTTCATTCACCTCACTTCTTGAGAGAACCAGACCATGCTTGTTTTAACCAGAATTTGATTCATTCCTTTCGAAACTTGAGGGTTTGGGGTACATGTGTTTTAAATGATTGAGGCGTTTCTTTGGTTTGAAATCCCCCTTTTTCAAGATAATCCCTTTCATTCTGGCCTACCTTGTAAATTAATCCTTGTAGCCCATAGAAGCCATGAACAGCCTGTTAGGTTAGCCACATTACTAGCCAATTTTCCCTTTCCAACCTGCTCTTGAAGTGAAATTGCATGATCTAGTTGAACTTAAGTGTTGGGGAAGCTGTCTTGTATTGTGCTACCTCATTTGGTGAAACTTTGGGTGGAAATTAAAATTCTGAAGAGATGTGTGTGCTGATGAAAAATCATTATGTTGAAAGCTGTGCCTTATCTGGAGCTTTCATGATTAAAGAAGCTGTGCCTTTCTGGAGCTTCTAATGGATGAAGAAAGCTGTGCCTTTTCTGGAGCTTTCAAGAAAATCATGCTTAAGAAGATTGAAATTTTTGCTGAAGAAATGATGAGCTGTTTGAACATTTCATGATATTTCATGATGATGGAGCTGAATTTCTACTAAGTGGAGTGAGGAGGATACCATACTTGAGTGAAAATTAGAATTGTGCAATTTTGCTTCAAAAAGAGCCAAGCCATCCTCATTCAGCCTCAGAATTTTTCACATAAAAATCCTACCAACCAAAAGCCACAGAACAACCTTTCAAAGTCCTCATGATAAGCATATGTCCTTGACTCACATCGGGTGGAGAAGTAGGAGTTTTTCAAACCTATGGTAACCCTTGCATTGGTTTGGTTGAGAAAAACATTGTTGAAAATTGATATTTGTGAGATGAGAGAAAATTAATGTGAGGTAGGTGTCTTGTGTTCATGGGAGGAGAAATGAAGAGGAAAAATATTGAATGATCTGATTTGAGAACTTGGAATAATGTTTATGGATGAGGCATGATAAATTTTATTTCTTGGTGTGGAATTGGTGGATCTCAATGGCATGTGTTTCGAATTTAGTTTGATTTGATTTTGATTTTGACTTGTCCGGGAGTCCAAGTGCTAAGTGTGGGGGAATTGATAGAGATAATATTTTCATAATTTTTCATATGTGTTTCAATGATTTAACCCCTTCCAATTAATCAATTTGATCTGATTTGCATCATTTTAGTATTTTTGGTGAATTATGGGCTTAATTGTGGAAATTGGTTAATTCTGGAAATTTAGCAGTTTTGTGGAGCTTCTGTATTTCGGGCATATATTTTATATTTTTGATCCAAATTGTATGATTCCTTTTTTGTAGGATTTATATGATCATGGGATTCATTTTAGCCTTCTGAACCCAAAGCTCAATCCATCATTTGGAAGCTCAAATTCAGCTCACAAACCAGGCCTCGAAAACTGTGTACAGATTTGGAATGTTTTAATGATGAGCTTGTATCTCGAAGCTGACCGATCCAATGGAGCTGATATTCGACATTAAGCTGGAAGAGGCATTAATGAACATCTTTCATTAAGGAGGCAACGTCTGAAGCGGCTGTTTTCAAGGACGTAAATGCATGGGAAGTTGGAGTTGTGGAAGACGAAGAGTCACCTGGACAGAATTAAATATCCGGAGTCATGTGACCATATCTCTTTCATACGTGGACCAATTAAGCTCAACTTTTGTGGGTCGACAGAGGAGATGGAGGGGAACAACTTTCAAGAATGAACAATTCTCAAAATCGGTCATTTAATATGCAAACCGGACTCAAACTTTCGGTGGAGTAATTTTGGAGGGAAATTTTCTACTCCCCAATCCTATAAATAAGAGTATTCACTTCCATTCAAGGGGGTTGAAGAAGGTGAAAGAAGGGCTGTTCTGGAGGATTGAGTTCTTGATGTTCTTTGTATTTTCTATTTTCTTTTTACTTAGTTTGATTATTCTCTCTTCTTCCCCTTTCAACTCTAATACCCTTCACATGGAGGGGTAAAACCTTTGAGTGATTGGGGAAGGGGGAGTTTCTCTTTTGTAATGTCGGAGTTTTGTGCTTAAATGTAAAACCTTATCTTTCTTCTGAATGACATCTATTATCAGTGTTTCCCAATTCTCTTAATGCTATCGTGTTTTGAGTTTGGTGTATTCATTTTTAATAGCTTTGGTTAAAGACTTTTTATCTCCCTCTGCCTAGTGCAATTTGTCTCGATCGAGCAGATTGTGTTAGGTAGTGAGTGTCTAACGATCGCTGGCACGTGTGTGGAACTAGTAGACTTTTTCTAGAGTTCTAAGGAGCAACAATTCCCGATCGGGACTTGCCTTAGTTGTTTAGGAGTTGTTTATGAACTTCCATGCACATAGGAGTGAGTTCTATTTTCTTCTTTAATCAAGGGTGATAGATGACTCGATCGAGGAGTCTTTCATTTATCATTCAAAAGGAAGAGAGGTGAGATGATCTTTGTGACTATGATGACATTACAAAAGGTGATCCTACCCTTAACCCATCACTCTCTTCATCCATTAGTGTTCAACCTTTCATTTCAATTGCTTGTTTTATTTTTCAACTCAAACAACTTTCAAAAAGAACCTTTTCTTCTCTCTTTAATTTAAGTGACAAATATAATTGTTGTGCACTCCTCTCTGGAGACAACTTAGGTTACCCACTTTGCTACATTTTAACTTAGGTTTTATTTGTTTTTGCCACACCCCACGACAGGCACGTGTCAGTATGAAACTTCAACTGATGAATCAAATATTCATGGATAGATTTTATATTCTCTTTATCTATCTGTTATTTCTCATAAACATTACGTCAAATTTATTCCCACTCCTGAATCTAAATCTTTTTATGTTCACCTGGTCTGAGAGATTCATTTTACATTGTTTCACATCTCAATATGCAGGGTTCTATACCTCTATATGGAGGTGAAAATATTTCTAAATAAAATCATATATGGAGACATTATGATTAGGGTTTTAAATGATGTGCGGTATGCCAAATTTCATTATCTAAGTAAAAACTCTAATCTTTCCTATTGTGTTATACTATTTTTTTCAATATTCACTTAACTTCCTAATTTAAAATTTCTACTTTTATGTTAGATTGAGGGTGATGTGTAGTAGATACTTTATGAATAGACCCATACTTATAGATCAATTTTTTCATGTTTTAATTACAAAAATATAAACCTTGATCGCTAATGATGAATATTATAAAACCAAACCTACTAAAAATATGATATCTCACAAAAATCAAAAACCACATGAGAGTCATCAGTCCTAGTAGATATTTCTTCCACCCATTTAGATACATATTCAAAATATAATAAGATATAAACAAACCAAAATGATTTTGGAAAAGGCCCCATGAATTCAATTCCCCGTGCATCAAAGATCTCAAAAAATAACATATGTTGGTGGGGAATTTTATACCTTTTAGATATATTTCTTGTGAATTGACATCATGTGCACGACTTACAAAACTAATGGGAATATCTATAAAATGTTTTCTAATAAATCCCCAATTCATAGACCTGTTGAGATATTTTTTGAGAGACAAGGTGGACCCCATAATATTGAGTGTGGAAGAATCTCAAAACAGAAGTGAACTCATGGTCAAAAACACACCGAAGGACAACCCGGTCACTACAAATTCTCCATAAGTATGGGTCATTCCAAATGTACCATCATGAATCATGCTTAATTATTTGGTATTGTAAAGTGATAAATTCTGTGTGGACCCTATAAATTTCTAAAAATCACAATTTTGGTATACCAAGGGATAAGTTCCACAACATCACAAAGGTTCTCATGAGGGAGGAATTATCTAATGGGGAGGGGTGAGTCAACATGATTGTCCAATGGTGGGGAAATCCTAATAATGTGGTCAAATGCCAAATTTTAAAATCATATATTATCTAAAATGTTGGAACCAAGGTTATTCACATATAGAAATTGATGATGTGTTGTGTTTTTTTCAATCCTCACTGGGTTGATCAAGACAAGTGATCTAATCCATAAAGGTGGATTCAGTGTTGAAGGTGGCATATTTTTCTATTATTTTACATATTTTTGTGGTCCAAAATTTGGAGGATGGAGAAATTTGTTTTTTTCAAAGGAAATATTGTCATGTAAATACAATAGTTTCATGAAAGGGTGAGGGAATTTTCTACAATTTTTCGAAAATGATTTTTTGGGGCCTCCTTGTCGAAATACATCTATGAAAAGTTTTTATAAAAAGACTTGAAGTTCCATAAAAATCAATATTGTGTACACCAATGAAATACATATGGATTTATGAACTAAAGTAAACATAAAATCGATGAAGTTCAGTGAACTAAGAAAGTTTCACATAAGGTTGATAGTGTGCAAGGAAGTTGAGTGAAGGACTAGAGGAATATATAAATAGGTGGGTTCCTCTATTCTAAAGAGATCCATCTCTCTCAATGAAGATCTAGATTCACTATTTTGTGAAAGAGTCTTACAAAGTAGAGTTGTGTGAAGTAAAGTTTCATGAATAAAATAACTTGTGTCTCTCAAGACCAAGTGAGATTTGTAAAACATTTAGTTTGTGTGAAAGTTGGAGTTGCATAACAAAAATAGAAGTTTCTCAAAAACTGAGGACTTTTGTAGGAGTGTGAAAGTTACATGAATAACTGAATAATTGCATGAAATTTAAATCGTTTCATAAAGTCTGATTTTTGAACATCTATTTTGATTGAATAATTCATTCAAGTTCATTGATTCTGGACTATGATGCAAGAAAATTATCATTATAATTAGGGAAAAGTACTTATGTGTCCAATCTACTAATGTGACCTTCAAGTTGATAAACTAAGGAATAATTCACCCAAAGTAGTGATCAAGGGGGAGTCAAAAGAATTTTCACAAGTGATGAAGTGTTCCATCCCTAAAATAATTATAAAGGTAATTTTCCTAGAACAGAGTAACCATGACTGAAAATTTTTAATCAACAAAATATCATGAATCTTAATGGATTTAGGTGAAAATGACACACTGTCAGTGTTTTCTCCATAGACTAGCCCTTAGAGGTTAACCAAGTAAAACTAGTGTGTGTTTTTTTATTTATACATATGGATGTTCAGTAATGCATGATTTTGTCAGATTGGTTTAAAAATTTCCTTCCAACATGGGGACAAGATTCATCCTATTCAAAGAAAAGCTTGACACCATGATTAACCCCTCCCCTATCAGGGTGTTCTGGGGTATAACATTGAATATCTAGGTCAAATTTATAAAGAAGGAGCATCCACCATATAAGGTAGGGCTTAGATTCTAGTAACTTAAATATAAACCAAAGGGCATCATGATCAGAAAATACAATGAATTTTCACTCAAGAACATATGAAAAGAATTTTTTTAAAAGGAAAACACAATAGAAAAAAGAATGTTTTTAGTGGTCATGTATTTTTACATGGTAGGTTCAAGGGTACATGAGGCATACACAATGACATGAAGATCTCTCTAAACCCTTTGTGATAAAACTTCCATAGTTGAAAAGTTAGAGGCATCACACATAGGTCTAAAGGGGAGATACCACCTTGGTGTTTGGATAATGGGAGGTGATGTGAGACTCCTTTTTAGTGAATTAAAAAAATCCTAACAATTTTTATAAAAAAAATAATTATCTTTTTGTGATAATTAAGAAAAGGGAATTTTGATCTAATTAAATTTTTTAATGAATCAGTAGTAAAAACACTACTAGAAAATATGGTTATACCAACAGTTCTAAACCGTTGGAATAGGATGGAAAACCGTTGGTATAGCCTATACCAACGATTTTCCAAACCGTACGCTAGTAAGCCGTGAGGAAAGCCTTATACCAATGGTTTGATCTAAATCGTTGGAATATACCAATGTATTTATTGATATACCAATGGTTTCAAAAGAACCATTGGTATATGTTTGTATAACATTTTTACCAACGGTTTTCATAAACCGTTGGTATATATTGTTTTTTTTAATTTCTCTCAATGTATACCAATGGTTTAGAACTGTTGGTATTGTATTTTATGAGAATTATTATAACAACGGTTGAGAACCATTGGTATTGTGTTTTCTATAACTCCTTTACCAACGGTTGTAAACCGTTGGTATTGTGTTTTTTCAGAACTACTGCACATCATCCCTCCAGTAGCCCCTCCACTATACACCTACATAAAGAATATCACAAAAACCACACAGACTTAAAACAGTATAAAAAACACCTAAAATAGCACACACAAAAACACATAAAACCATCAAACTCTTCCAACCATGTCATGTACAACAATTCCCTATTTCAATATTCATATGACAACAATCATCTGGTAGTAATTCACCTCACCCCTGCACAACCCCCTAACCAGCACAGCCCCCCCACCTCCCCATCAAATTCTAATAGGAAGAATAGTCTGAGAAATGCCTATTAGAGTTGTATAAGAGTTTGAAATTGGCTCAAATCCCATTTTTTTCTGATCCTAGATTTGGGTATGTAATGATTTGTGATGAATTTTGCATTGAACTTGTATTTTTTATAATATATGGTGAAAAGGTATTTTTTTAGGAGTCTCTTCACTTATGACCCCATGAGTGAAACTACCCAACTCATGAAAAAGAGTTTGTGACTATCGTTGATGAGTGTAAATTTCAGTTGTATTCACTTAAAATGACGTCCTTTTGAAACAAAAGAGAGACTTTGAGTGGTGTCGTCCACACCATGCCTCGGATTGAGGAGGAGTTGACTCGTACATGTCACAAATGACCCATGGATCATTTTCCTAAAGTATCAACACAATCTTAATGTGTTTGGTTGGTTTCCCGTATACCGGTTGTTTTTACATAAAAGCATATCCATTTTAAACAAAAGAAAGACACTTTGAGTGGTATCGGCCACACCATGCCTCATATTGAGGAGGGGTTGACTTTCACATGACACAAATGACTCATAGATCCTTTTCCTAAAGTATCAACATAATCCGAATGCGTTTGGTCCATTTTCCGTATGTCAGTTGTTGTTTTTACTTAAACTGTTGTCCATTTCAAAGAAAAGTTAGACACTTTGAGTGGTGTCGGCCACACCGCACCTCAGTTTGAGGTGGGGTTGACTCGTACACATCAAAAATGACCCATGTATCATTTTCATAAAGTTAAATATAATCTGAATGCATTTGGTCAGTTTTCTTTATGTCAGTTGTTGTTTTCACTTAAAATGATGTCCATTTTAAACAAAAGAGAGATACTTTGAGTGGTTTCGGCCACACTATGCCTCGGACTGAGGCGGGGTTGACTCGTACACATCACAAATGAACCATGGATCGTTTTAATAAAGTATCAACACAATTCGAATGTGTTTGTTTGGTTTTCCGTATGCCAGTTGTTTTTAATTAAAAGCATATCCATTTTAAACAAAATAAAGACACTTTGAGTGGTACCGGCCACACTGTGACTCATATTGAGGCGGAGTTGACTCTTATACATCAAAAATTACCCATGGATACTTTTCCTAAAGTATCAAAAGAATATGAAATCATTTGGTCCGTTTTCCATATGTCAGTTGTTGTTTTTACTTAAACTGTTGTCCATTTCAAAGAAAAGTGACACTTTGAGTGGTTCCAGACACATCGCGCCTCATATTGAGGCGGGGTTGACTCATACACGTCATAAATGATCCATGGATAGTTTTCCTAAATTATCAACACAATCCTAATGTGTTTGGTTGGTTTTTTGTATGTCGTTTTTTTACTTAAAAGCGCATCCATTTTAAACAAAAGAAAGACACTTTGAGTGGTACCAGCCACACCGGCCCTCTGATTGAGGTGGGCTTCACTCATACAAATCACATATTACCCATGGCTCATTTTCCTAAAGTTTCAACAGAATTCGAATGCGTTTGGTCGGTTTTCCATATGCTAGTTGTTTTTTCGCTTAAAATCATGTCCATTTCAAACAAAAGAAAGACACATTCTGTGGTACCGGTCACACCGTGCCTCTACACAACACAAATGACCCATGGATACTTTTCCAAAAGTATCAAAATAATCTGAATGCATTTGGTCCATTTTCCATATGTCAGTTGTTGTTTTTACTTAAACTGTTGTCTATTTCAAAGAAAAGTGAGACACTTTGAGTGGTGTCGGCCACACCGTGCCGCGTATTGAGGCAGGATTGACTCTTACACATCACAAATTACCCATGTATCTTTTTTCTAAATTACCAACACAATCCGAATGTGGTTGGTCGGTTTTTCGTATGTCATTTTTTTTACTTAAAAGCGCATCCATTTTAAACAAAAGAAAGACACATTGAGTGGTACCTGACACACCGGGCCACGGATTGAGGAGGGGTTTACTTTTACACATCATATATGACCCATGGATCGTTTTCCTAAATTTTCAACAGAATCCGAATGCGTTTGGTCAATTTTCCGTATGCCAGTTGTTGTTTTCACTTAAAATCATGTCTATTTCAAACAAAAGAAAGACACATTGAGTGGTACCGGCCACACCGTGCCTCATATTGAAGTGTGTTTGACTCGTAAACGTCAAAAATGACCTATGTATACTTTTCCTAAAGTATAAAAAGAATCCGAATGCGTTTGGTTCATTTTATGTATGTCAATTATTGTTTTTACTTAAACTGTTGTCCTTTTCAAAGAAAAGTGAGACACTTTGAGTGGTGCCGGCCACACCACACCTCGGATTGAGGTGGGGTTGACTCATTCACATCACAAATTACCAATGGATAGTTTTCCTAAAGTATAAATACAATCTGAATGCGTTTGATCGGTTTTCCGTATGTCATTTTTTTTACTTAAAAGCACATCCATTTTAAACAAAAGAAAGACACTTTGAGTGGTACCGGACACACCGGCCCTAGTATTGAGGAGGTGTTGACTCATACATGTCACATATGACCCATTTATCATTTTACTAAAGTTTCAATAGAATCCAAATGCGTTTGGTTGGTTTTTTGTATGCCAGTTGTTGTTTTCACTTAAAATATTGTCCATTTCAAACAAAAGAAAGACACTTTGAGTGGTACCGGCCACACCATGCCTCAGATTGAGGAGGGGTTGACTCTTAAACATCACAAATGACCCATGGATACTTTTACTAAAGTATCAAAATAATCCGAATGCGTTTGGTCCATTTTCCGTATGTCAGTTGTTGTTTTTACTTAAACTATTGTCCATTTCAAAGAAAAGTGAGACACTTTGAGTGGTTCCGGCCACACCGTGCCTTGGATTGAGGCGGGGTTGACTTATAGAAATCAAAAATTACCCATGGATCGTTTTCCTAAATTATCAACACAATCTGAATGTTTTTGGTCAGTTTTCCGTATGACGTTTTTTTACTTAAAAGCACATCAATTTTAAACAAAAGAAAGACACTTTGAGTTGTACCAGACACACCGGCCCTCATATTGAGGTGGGGTTGACTCTTACACGTCACATATGACCCATGGATCATTTTCATAAAGTATCAAAACAATAAGAATGAGTTTGGTTGGTTTTCCGTATGCAAGTTGTTGTTTTCACTTAAAATCATGTCCATTTCAAACAAAAGAAATACACTTTTAGTGGTACCGGCCACACCGTGCCTCAGATTGAGGTGAGGTTGACTCGTACATGTCAAAAATGACCCATGGATACTTTTAAAAAAGTATCAAAAGAATAAGAATGTGTTTGGTCCATTTTCCGTATGTCAGTTTTTGTTTTTACTTAAACTGTTGTCCATTTCAAAGAAAAGTGAGACACTTTGTGTGGTGCCGGCCACACCGTGCCTCGGATTGAGGTGGGGTTGACTCATACACGTCGCAAATGATTGATCATGTATTTAATATAGTCATGGACCTCTTTAAATGAATAAAAAAAATTCTCAGATGGTTTAAGTTCATTTATCACTTTCAATCATCCTTCAAACATAGTTTGGAAACCTTACTTTCCTATAATTATAGGATTCATGGAAATAATTATTATTTTTTAAAAAATATCCACTAAACATGCCTTCATTATTGAGTGGTATATGTTCTTATCCTCTATTTTTGGATTTTTGGTACCATTCCTAGTATATATCTCATTACCTCATTAAAATTAGTCTTGGTGTGAATAAAATAACCATGGAATTATAATTTCCTTAGAGATAATATCATATCAATTTCACTCAAAAATCCTTCTACTTAAAATCACATTTTCCATATCATTTTCCACATGCATAAACATGAAATAAATGTCTAACTAAGAAATATAATTAATAAAAAATAGTAAAATGGGTATCACAGTACCAAGGAATACTAAAGGTCTAGGTAGTAGACTAATCATACAATAAGAATCAAGTGCAAAAAACAGATCTGATAACAACATCCCTATGAAGCAGAGGAAAACCCCAAGAGAAATCTCCCCAAAATGTCAATATTAGTCTCCAAGAATAATAGGCCTAGAAAATAGGTGTAAAACTGAAGTCAAACCTCCTTGATAACCACAATGAAATGGATGATTTCCTTAAGATAAACCTTTCACCTAAGTACCCAAGGTAACCCATGTTCTCTTTTTCACAAACCCATTTCAATGCCTTGAAAACCATTCAAAACCATTTATAATACATTTATCAAAAGCCAAGGAAAACAAATTTTTATTTCAAAACACTTTTTCAACACATACAAAAATCATTCCAATTTCATTAATCAATTTATAAATCAATTTGCAAATCAAAACAAGTAGTTTCATTATCATAGGCTAGAAATGGAACCACCTTCCTTGAATTTTGGGTTACACACACCCACAATAGAATACAAAACCAACTTATGTTTTATGAACCAATCAATTAAAGGGAAAGAAACTCCTCACAATAACCCATAAAATCTCATATAGCATCACTCGCCTCTAAACCATTATAACATCATTAGGCTTCCATATTTGGTCGAAAATAAAGAGTTATACTAAATTCAAAAAAATCCATACCAGAGTGGAAAACCAGGTTCAAAAATAAAGAGTTATACAGAATTCAAAAATGTAATGGATCAATCTGCCCCTGATCACCATCACCATCACCACTGTCATCATCGGCCTCATCCTCACCGCCATCTCTATCCTCGTCATCATCCTCGTCATCGTCTTCATGCTCATCATCGGCCTCATCCTTGTCCTCGGCCCCATCCTCGCCCTCATCCTCATCCTCATCCTCACCCACGTCCTCTTCAGTATCCTCGTCGTCACCAGGAACGTCATCATCTCGACCCCCACTAGAGCTTCCGCCTAGTGCATTGGATAATGCACCCATCGACGATATAAATGTCTGACAAGCCGTGGGGGTGGCCAGGGGTGGGAGGTGTCCAGGGGGTGGGAGGCTGTCTAGGAGGTCAAGGTTTCTAGGTGGGAGGGCTGTCTGCGGGGGTGGCCAGGCTGTCCAAGGGGGTATGGGGAGTCCAGGGGGCTGGGTGGGTTGTCTAGAGAGGTGAGCGGGGTGTCCAGGGGGTGGGTGTGGCTGTCTAGGAGGGTACAAGGTGTCCAGGGGTTGGGTGGGCTTCCCATGGGGGTGGCGGGGCTGTCCAGGGGGTCTGGAGTGTCCAGGGGGGTGGGCGGGCTATCTAGGGGGGTGGGGGGGCTTTTCAGGGGGTGGGGGCGTCCGTGGGGTTGGGGGTGTCTGGGGGGTGGGGGGCGGGTTTCCGGGGGTGGGGTGGGCGGGCTATCAACAAGGGTGGGGGGGATGTCCAGGGGGCATGGGCTGTCCAAGGGGGTGGGCGGGCTGTCCATGGGGGTGGTGGGGCTGTCCAGTGGGGTCAGAGTGTTCAGGGGGTGGGGGTTAGTTCTATAAATTTAGCGGCAGCTTCGGGGAATCATCACAGAATGTTTTTTAGTGGCGTTTTTGGTTTTAGAGATGCTTTCACCTGCCAAAAAATGGAAAGGATATAATAGTGGTTTGAACCGCCTTTATATACTCACCATTTTTTATCATGGAAAAAACTGCTAAAACAAAAAACAGTAAACAAATATCGACCTTAAATAGTGGTGGTTTAATCCACTACTAAACAACCATTAGGCATATATAGAAGGGGTTTAAAACGTTGCTATATATCACTTTAAAAAAACCCAACTGCAGAATTTGCAACCCTGGAAGATAAAAACAAAATTCAATACATATGTTTAAAATTATATCCATATTCACCACACCCAACTATGAGATCATAAAATCATGAAGGTTATCAACATGGTTTACTAGAATGTAAAAATTAATTGACTATTCTGGGAATACATTACATTATTTAAGCCAGGAAAAACATTCAAGTGGCTATTATATTTTTAAGACATCCTTGGAAGACATTAATGAAGGAAGAAGTGAACTCATTAAAAAATCTAATGAGATGTAGAAAATCTAAAAATGGTATTAAGTTATGGGATATTAGTGGTAATTCTCAAACATGGATCCAAACTTATAAAGGATTCTCTAAGTATAAATATGTTTAATGAGATTTTAGAATACAATAATAATGGGATTTGTCTTTGTACAGTTCCAAATAAACCACTTAGAAAACATTTTAACTATTTTATAAACATATATTTAAAAACCACTCATTTATATCATTAAAATATAAATAGGTTTCATTATTAAAAAAATCAAACGTTGGCATCATAAAAACATAACCAAATAGTCACTCAGTGAGTCGACAACACCTACAAAAAAATTAGGCACACTTTATGAATACAATGATCTCTAAGAAGAACTTAAGAATAACTCCCCCGAAATTCATGACCAAAGGAACCCAATACATAATCACTATAAATCCATAAGAAAATAAAATACATTAACAACTAACACTAAAAACTATATAGAACAAAAGAAGAGGAATCCCTATGATCCTAGGAAAATTCCACCATTCTTTGGTGGAATCATCATATTAGTGGTAGTATGTCATATATTTAGTTACAAATGATATATGAAACCAAATTCAACCCTAGTCACAGACATTTACCAATCATGTATTAGTTATTAATTCAATATCAAATAGTGTGAATCATAAAATTTTCCAAAATCACTTAAATAGGAAAAAATGATGTGATCTTTCTAGATATTGAAATAAATGTTGAAATTGGAGGAAGAGGACTTGTATTTGGGAAGAGGTTTAAAGAGCCTAACATGGATGGCGGAGTTGCAGCCGATCGGATGATAGAACTCGGGTTAGGGTTCGCCTGGGCGCCACAACTTCTGGAAATTGGGGAAACCAAAGTTAACCCACATCATTGCACATCTTAATGACGATACAAGCTAATCACATATAGTTTAAATCAAAATAGAAACAAAAACATATACACATCAAAATAAAAACTAAAAACTGAAATATTAGATAAATTTCAATAAAAATAAGGTACCAGTTAAAAAATACCTAATTTAGGATGGGTCTGATAAGATTCGGCAGGAGATTAGCATCTTTAATGGGATGGAGGAAGAGGAAGCCGACGGAGCTCCACGATCGCCAAATTGCTTCCGTTTAGGGTTCTGTATCGCGAATGGGGGAGAGGAAAGGACGCTGTTAATTTGGGGGAAAGTTTTACCAACGGTTTTTAAAAACCGTTGGTATATATTTTCAGGCCACACCGATACCAATGGTTCCTTTGAACCATTGGTAAAATCTCCCCTAAACCACACCTATACCAACGGTTCTCATTGAACCATTGGTAAAAACTCCCCTAACCACATCTATACCAACGGTTCTAATGAACCATTGGGAAAATCTCCCATAAACACACCTATACCAACGGTTCTTTAGAACTGTTGGTAAAAGCTCCCCTAAACCATCCTTTACCAACGGTTTCATAAAACCATTGGTATGGAAGTGTGGGGAAAAGCCCACATTCCAGTAGTGAAACTAGCATGACCTAAGAAAGATCATACCTCATGAACACATTTTTGAAATGGAAGGGATGAAATTATTTCAAGTTTTTTATTTATCAAATTGAATTACATTATTAGAAATAAAATTACCAATAATTATCCCCTGCTCTACAATGAAATGGAATTTATCATAATTTAATATGAGAACTTTTTAAATGAAATGGTGGATTAAAGAACCTAGTTACACCAAAAAAATAATAAAATCAATATCCATAAACTATGAAATCAACCATAAAAACTTCCATAAAATTTTCAAGGTAATCATAAAATATACTCAACATACAATGATAAAAAGTACCAAGATTAATAAAGAGACCAAATGGAATCCTTATGTATGAAAATTTTCTTAATGGATAGGTAAATGTTGTATTTTATTAGTCCTCAGGGGCAATATAGATTTTAAAATAACTTGAGTATCCATAAAGGAATCAATAATGAGACTTACCATCCAATCTTTCAAACATATGGTTAATGAAAGGTAGAGTAAATTGGTCCTTTTTTGGCTTGATTTAGTCTATGATAGTCAAATGTAGACTTTCCAAATATTTTTCACACATGTTGGAACTGATTGATTCTATTAATTTGACGCCACTGTTATTTTAGTTTTTTTTAGCCACAATTTTCACTAGGCTAACCCATTTACTATCATATATAGGATATATGATCCTAGAAATAAGTAATTTACTGACTTAAAATTTTACAACATCAAGGAGGGAGGGATTTAACCCACATTGAGCTCACATTATGGGCTTATACTCATCATCTAAAAGTATGTGGTGCATGAGAATAGATGGGATAATCCAAGGAATATAATACAATATACATCTTATTATCTTTTTACACTCTCTCAAAAGGTATATTAGTTTTGATTTGTGCAATGGAGAGAAGTTTTTTGTGATATTTATGGGAAATTTATCAATACCCTCAAGATTAGAATATTTTAAATTATTTGGAAGTGGTATTAATTCTAATATTGGTGGTTTTGGAATTTAGGTAAGGTATTTAAGAGGAGTGAGGTCAATAACAATATCTATCTACTTATGTTTATTCTCTATGGAAATAGAATCAATTATAATGAGATTTATAGAATCATCTATGGTCATGGGAACCTTTGAATAAACACACTCATCAATTAAAACACAGACAAAAACACACTTTTCCAAACACACACAACACTCTACACATTAATTAAAATCCAAATCCTAAAATAGGGAAAGAATGAAAAAATGAATCAAAGTATGGGTTAAAGAGAGAATATTTTTTTGTGTGTCATTGGAGAAAATTTCCATCAAATATATAGTAAGAGTGGAGTTCTCTTCAATAGGTTTTTTCATTTCATTAAGGATATTGAAACTTACCTTTTATCCCCCAAACTCCATGGACAACATACCATTGTGAACATTGATGATTGTATTTTTTTAAATTCCTTCTAATTATAATAGGATCATGTTATTAGGTTTGGGTATATTCATTATCAACAACGTAGAAGTCTATAGGGAACATTAGATTCTTAACTCTCATGAGGACATCCTCAATCACTCACAATTGATGTGTTGTGCTTTGGTTAGCAAGTATCATGATGATTTCCGTTGGTTGAAGCTCCTAAAATTATAGAGAAGTATGCATAGAGTGAGATATCAAATTAATCAAAGTACTTAAATCAAGCATTAAATCAAAAAATAAATTTTCCCTTATGGTTCAAGGTATCATAACAGTGTCCAAATCCTTTCATTTAGTTGGAATAAATGGTTTTATCAATGTTAAGACATTAATTATAAGGTTGACTCTCTCATTCTCCTTCAGTCACCATATGTGAATGTAAAGTTCTTTGAGAAATTTTTCATATTAAGGACTTTTTTAAATTCATCTAAAATAAGAATGTTAACTTATACCTTTTTAAATGTATCCATGATATATTTTTCAATTTCATTATCAAAATTTTTCTTGGTTTGATAGAGTCTTTGGGTAAAAGGAAGAGGAATGGACTGTTTAAGAGAATCCTAAATGATAATTTTTCCCCTTTTTTTCTTCACTTGAATCTTTTATGGGTGGAAAAAGATATTTTTTAAGAGGAGAAAATACCTACTTGTAGAATTATTTAAAGGATAAAGTTATGTACCACTATGACATGTGATGGAACATACATTCAATTTTCCCTTGGGATTGGTAATGGGTTTTGATGGTAGTTTTACATAACCTTGCATCTTTATCTCACTAATGGTGTTTTCTAGTTGTCCCACTTTAGTTTATAGGTCTTGAATAGACAATTGTGTGGTCTCTTGGAACGAAAGGTTCTGGGATGAAATTTTATTCACTATATCATTGAGGCTTGGTTTAAATTTGACAGTAGGAGGGTTATTTTGAGAATTTAAAGGATCAAAAGGTTTCATAGATTATCCTTGTTGGGACCAATTCTATTTAGGATATATTGTGTTTCCTTCTTATAAATATTGTTTCTTTGCATTCCACATAGGGTTTGGATTTTTCCTAAATGGATCTGTCTTAAAGGGTGTTTATTTTTTAAATGGATTACCAGAAAATACTGATATGGAAAACTCATATAAATCCTGAAGTTGGGGGGATAGATCATATAAATGAGTATTATTATAACAAATACCATAGTCTAATGGAACAGGTGGAGAGTGTGAATTACTTTGATCCTAAGATAACTGTAAGGGTGTAAATTTCATCAATTTTATTATCTACATTTTATTATAGGGATGAATTTCTTACCTTGTGAACTCCTCATGTTGGTTCAATTACTCGTGTACCAAATTTTTATGCATTTTTATCCATGTTGTCTATTAAGTCACGGGAAGTGGTAGAAGTTTTATCAAATAGGGAAATACTAGCTATAAAATCTTTCATGCCACAATATATGGGTACAAGTACCTCATAGAAGTATATAATTTTAAAGTTTTTACTAATTTGGTGATGGGGGAAACTTGATCAAATATTTTTAATCTCTACTAATATTCATAAAGGGTCTCTCTATTTGATTGCCTAATTCCACAAATTTATTTTCTAATGGATTCAATTTGATAGAAAGGGAATAACTTATCTAGAAAGAGTTTTTTAAGCTTGTTACTTACCCTAATATTGGTAAGCATATATTATAGCCACTCTTTAGATACACCATCATGGTAGAAAGGGAAATCCCTAAACTTTATAAGGTCCTTAGACATATTTTGGGGTTTCACGGTGGATCATTTGATATGTTTATGAGGGTAAACACCAAGAATACCATGGAATTTATGAAGGAGGTGGATGTGGATTGATATCATCTCAAAGTTGGATGATTTCTCAGAATATTGGATAAACACAGGTTGGTACTCCACATCCAAGTGGTTAGTCTTTTCAAGGTTTGATTATTCACATCCATGAATTATGAGGTTTGATTTTTTCCAATTTTAGATTGGTTTAGGACCAATTGAGGATCAAAAATGGCCTTATTAGTAATAATTTATAGACCTAATCTAGAAGACCTAATTTGTGTCTGGAGAGTCTTTTCAATTTCAAGGTCCATTTCAAATAGTTTTTCTTTTCCAGATCAGGTCATTAAAACAAGTTTTGAATTTGTTTTTTATCTTTATTTTTTTATTTTTTATAAAATATTAATAAAATAAAAAAACTTAATAAAAATTAAATTATAAAATAAAATAGAATGGTATATTATGAAACTATAGAGTGAGAATAAGAGAGAGAGAGAGATAAAATAAAAATAAAAATAAACACACACAAAAATAAAAAAATAAATAAAAAATGATCAAAATGGAAGGGAAAATATGGAAATTTTTAAAAAATAAAAAGTAAAAGAAATAAACTAAATTTAAAAAATTAACCTTGGTTCCCTAGAAACGGTGCCAGAATTTGATCACATTATCGAGCACATCAAATTAGAAATAAAATTTACTATAATTTCTTTAGTATAGCAGGAACCCTAGGTTGTCTCTCGATGAAGCCTTAGATAATTAATTTTAAAATAATTCTATTAATTGTTAAAATAAAAGGGAAATTGGATTTTATAAATCTTGGGTATTTTTGAAAAGAAAATAGATATAATCAAGTGAAAAAACAACATTGAAATTAACTGATTTGATTAAGCATGATCAACCAGGGGAATTCTTATGACACTCATCCTTCATCGCTTCAAGAGATAGGGTTTATATGTTTTAATAAATGGATTTTAACACCTATAACTATATTTTTACTAATTTTATATGAGGATACCTCCTATTTTTTGTAATTACAAAATGATACACTATCTACTGCCAATGATAGGGTGATTTGTGTCTGACTTCATAACCAAAATTTTCCAAGCCAGAATTTGAAGAAATAGACATATTTTCTAGGTTTTCATGTTATTTAATTTTGATAACATGAAATAATTGTACATGCATAACTCATTTTTTATGATATTTTAATCTACCAATATTAACCACACAAACACCACAATTGAAAGAGGTTTGAAAAAGTAGTGAATGATGTGTGAAATATCACATGAATAGGTGGTCCCAAAAATGGTCATATGAGTTGGGCATGAAATACTAGTACATAGATAAATTAAATAAATATACGTGATTATTAAAAACAATACAAAAAACTTGACTTTAAATGATAATTTTAATAATATAAACACGCAGCTCCAGATTTACATTACGTTCCTCCCTGGGTGATCATAATGAGATTAAAACTCCATGTAAGGTGAGGAAGCCATAGATTTTGAATAAAAACATCCCAAATCCTCTAGTATTACGCTATGGTCTAGAAACATTTTTGAATAAGGGTGTCTTTTTATGTACAATTACATCACAATTTCCATAAAAATAAGTCAAGTGCCTGAGGGACAATGTGACTACTCATGGAAGATTTTATCCATAAAATTTGGCTAGATTCTTGACTGACTTAGTCATTGAATATTGAATTTAAATTTAGTGTAGATTTGTTCCTTTGAGTTATATATCCAATGGAGGTTTAATCCTCCCAATTGTATGTTCGAAACCTGAGTTATGGCCCAATCACTATAGGTAGGTCCAATATATCTCACTAATAATGTATTCACTTTGTGGGCATATTTTGGACCTCTTGTGCAATGATCTAGACATTAGTCCAATTTGATGAATTTAATCCCCCTGATCATTGAATCCTAAAAAAAATTATCACATTTTTATGATTGTAGTGAATGTTATGGTAGAAAGATTTAACTGTTATCAAATTGGGCCATAGTACAATTATATTTTTTTAATCATATTTTCAGAAAATGAATTCCAAATAAATAATGAGTGAAAAAGGATTTAATAATGGGATACAAAAACCCATAAATAATGAAATTAAAAATTACACAGGTGATAATATATTATATATCATTTTGTGATCAGAATCTCAATGGAAATTATGGCATGAAGGTTGGAATATTCATCTTCTTACCCTTCGGTTTATCAGTCAACTAAAATATACAATGGATAATGTCAACTCAATATTTCATATACTATAGTTTTTTATCTCGATGAAATATAGGTGGATACAACATCTAATGGTCCTTAGTGAGATCATCCATTATGGCCTCATCCTTATGGGCTCTTCTCTCCGCCACTTGGAAAACCCTAAGGAAGCCCATCATGAAGTATTAATCAACTTGGGTCCCAAGGGATATAACTGAAATATCATTATTTCCTCTACCCTCATAGTTCCATAATGATGTTCACTGAGGGGAAATTTCTCCATAATGAAAACCCATGGTTGAGAAAAAATTCTATTATAATTTACAACATCAATCAGAAGTAAACACCAACAATCATGTGCTCTCATACTACCCTAATGCAAATCTCAACTCATGATATCATCAATTATATCTCATCATTTCTAGGCACACATACCTAACCCAATTAAACTTTCATTACATTTATGTCAAAAATATCATGAATCAACGGTCTATGATTCTATTCTCATATAATCCCATGGAATCCACATACTAAAACTATCTATTCTAGGGTTTCTATATATACCATAACTACATCATTATCCCAATATCTCATTCAAAACAATAAGAACCAAGAAAAGTTTTCACTTTTAGTTTCATTTAATTAATGATCAACCAATAATTTTTTCAATAAAACATTGAATAAATTAAAATTTTCATTTTAATTAACCAAAACTATTTTTTCCAAAAAAAAATCTATTGTGAGTGGGTTCCCTAGACCCAACTCTTTTGTGTACTTTTATTACCATTAAATGGATACAGTTTGATATATACATGTATTTATCTTACTATAATAGATTTAATACATCTATTTCTGCTATATTTATGATAATTTCCTTAGATTACATGTCATATAAAAAGGTTATTGCAGTTCTCATGCTATAATTAGAACCTTGAGATATCATGAAAGTAATTTTAAATTTTTTTCTTATATACCAGATACATCTAACTAATAGGAAACCAACGATGTGTGATTATCAAGTATTGGGGCCTCATAAGAATTATGACTTCTTCTCATTATGTTCACACTTGATTATCTTTATTATATGATAACTTTAGGACTAAACCACTAATAATAACACCACATGTTATAGGTTTCTTTGGTAGTTTCTATCTGCAAAAACATGTAATGGTATGATTAATTGAGATTATTATCAGTTTATACTATCTAATTAGATACTTTGAAACAAGAAAAAAACCATTACATTTATATCATAGTGAGGTAACTTGATTTGTGTGTTTCACTGGTGGTATGACATTTATTGAATAATCAAGATAGAATTTTTATATTCTGAAAGGAAGTGATATCTTAGGCCTAGTTGATTAGGATGGAAATACCTTGATAAAATACATATCCATAATAGAAGGAGGTAAGTCCACCCAATAAGGTTAATGTATAATAAATAAAGAAAGGATAATGTCACAATGTGTGCATCCTATTTTATGAGATATTGGGAGACAAGGTGATTACATTACACAGTGTGTGTTTGTGTGAGAGGTTTTCATTACTATGACTATTCATATATCATAAGGGGTGTTTATGGGTTTCTAGAATCTAATCTCGATTTTTGAATAGTATTAACTACTATATAGATATGGTCCTAGAGGGTCACACACTTAGCATAATCAAAATTATATACCTGTTATAATGAATCGGTGTATAGGACATGGTGGCCCTTACCACGGGGTTCGGGAGATGTCTGAGTATAAAAGATCACCAAGGAATAAATAAATTCACTATTATTAAAGTATATAATAATTGGAGTTGAATTTATTTATTTAATTTATTTAATATTATTTAAGTGAATACATGAAAAAAAAATTAAATGAACGAATATTATTTTAATATTCAAGATTCATTTAATATTTTCAGGAATAATGAGACGATTTAATGACTCACTTTTATCATGTAATATATTTATTATAATACAAGTAAGTGAAAAAAATATAAATGAAATTTATGACATAGTTGGTTGTTTATAACATTTCTTGTATGACTTATTTTGTGGGTAAAACATATTTGGGGGTTGGGAGCTATTTTAGGTATTTTATACCTCACTATATAAGGAAGAGGTGGATCTCATTTGAAACACTATTCATCATTCAAATTTTGAGATCCCCTATCTCATCAATCCCTCATCCTAGAGAGATAAAAAATTTGATCTAATTGATTGATCCAACTTTTCATTCATGTATTGAAGGATTGGTGTTGTGGTGATCGTTGAGATGTTGAATTCTTCATCTGATCTCCCTGCTAGCACTCAGATATCGATGATTTCCATTCTCGAAGACTTTTGAAGTGTGTGGGGATGATTTAGATGGATTATACCTTGGTTCCATTGTACAATGGTATTCGGTGATGAGAGGTTTTTGAATGTGCTTTCAAATCAAATGAAGTGATTTTTTAATTTAACACTATGCTTAAATTATTCCATCCAAGATACTCATATTTTACCAAGATGTGCATCACCAGAGATAGATTTTTTCCATTGTTCTGATGAAAAAAAATGAAAATCACCATTCCATATACTTGTTTTGTGTGCCTTGATACCATCAATAGGTATCCAATTGATTTTATGACGGTTTAATCCAAGAAAAAATTAATATTGTATTAATTTTATGTAGAGGGAGTCATAATGGTCCCATTTCACCAAACTAAAATTCAACCTAATCTTGAATGGCCATGTGACAATATTCCAAAGTTTTAATTTGGATCGAAACCATTTTGTGGTTTTCTAAAATTGAAGAAGATATATTTTAATATGTTATTTTTTTACTAAGTCATTGGGTGGTGGAAAATATCAGATCTCCCCAAAATCCAATCAAAAATTTGATGTCTAAAATAGGGTTTTTTGTTAGGGATATTATTCTACACTTTTATGGAAATTTCAAAGGAAACAAATCCAATCCTAAGTGGATTGGCCTTCTGAAAAAATAAAAAAACAAATAAAAATAATAATAATAAAATTTATGGGGGTTATTGATGAAGACATCAGCCAAAAAAATTAAAAGGGTAAAGGTGTGTGGGAATCACAATTAAATCAGGAAAAAATAAAAAATATTTTTTTAAGGGGTGACTTTGCCACCCTGTGTAAATGATTAGCCCCTTAAAACAATTGGAAGGGATTTTGACCCAACCCCCCACCTATTATAGAAATAATTTTAATTATATATATATCAAGGGTAATAGTGTCACCCTTCCCCATCCCCACTTCCCATTCCCCCACGCTGCATGCATGTGTGCTACCACTGGTCGATCCAGTGACTGGATCGAGTCGGCCTGACTCGCATTGAGCTAGGTTGAGGCCTACCTGACCCAGCCAACACCTTCTAGGGTTGGAAACAGCCTAAAACCTCTTTTAAGGGGTTTCTAGGCTATCAGAAGACTCAAAAAATTTAAATAAATTTTAAAAAAATAGAGAAAAATTGGAATGAATTAAAAATATTTTGGTGTCGTACGATTTTAAATTTAAGGAATCAAAATTAGATAAAATTATTTTAGTTAATTTAAAATTACCTTAAAATAAATTTATTACATATTTAATTTTATTATGTATTTATTTTGTGTGGTTAATGATCTTGAGAATTTACCAGCCAATGTATGTATAGAATTTAATTTATTTAATTTATTATTGTAATTATGTGTAATGATTGTAATAATTAAATTATTTTTGATGGTTTGTGCATCATATCTCCACTCTTTATATGTATAAGGGTCTATGATTCCATGTGTAATATTCTACATGTATTTTTTACTTTCTTGGGTGTTTATGTATAATTTCTAGGATGTTGTAAGATGAAAACCTTACTGAGATGAGGTGGTATTCCAACCGAGATGTGATTACATTGGATAGGGGTGAAATTTGTGATACGATTCAGAAACTACTCATGTATTCAAACCCTAGAGTCATAGTTGATCCATTTACACTCAATGGATCAACCAATAGTAAATTTTCAATATCAGTTGGGTAGTTTATTTAGTTTATGCATGGTTTATTATTGATTTGTAAATATGCATCTTTATGCGATCACATAATATAATATAATATAATAAATAGATTAGAACAAATAAAGATGTAATTAATTTTTTTATTTAATACATTTTTTAGTTGTGATCATGATCACGTAGTATGAGTATATAAAATAGAAAATGAATTCATTTATCAAGTAATAATAAAAACCCATAAATAAATATTAAGTTGTAATACCTTCTGTCACTTAAATTTGAAGAAAACCAAGTGTATGAGGTTTTCATCAACCCTAGTTGAGGGTTAATCCTACTACTAGGGAGTTCTTGTGAGATCGATGGGTCAACTTAACTAAATATGATAGAAAATAATTATTTGTAGCTATTTTTTTCCACTTTAGAGGTGAAATGTTGAGTAAATAATTGTTACAATTACTAGAATGTGGGAATTCACTCAATAGTTCAAGGAACCATGAGTCAATGTGGTTATTTAGTCTAAATTCTACCTTGAAACTCTCTTATTAGTGGAATAGTCATATCTTGGACTATAAAGAGAGGTTTTAAGGATCCTTTCTACTAGATTACTCATGCGGATGGGTATTCTGAACCTAGTAGTGAGGGGTACTCAGGTTCGATAAAAGAGTGGGATAAATTTAATGATATAATTAATTAGTAATGTTTAATCAGTAATCAAGATAAATTACTACTCTGCTAAAATTATTTTTTGTGGATAAAATGGAAATAACCACCACTTGTTAAATATCATTTTGATATATACCAGATAAAGAGAATATCCTGACAGACCATAACTTCTGAGAGTGGTATAGGTTCTTTCATATAGTACTACACTAATATGGGAAACTTTATGTATTGGAGTCCCCACTTCCTACTTAGCCTCCCAAGGTATAAATCAAGGCAAATAAAAACAAATATAAGAATCATATATACGATTTACTATATGTACATTGTATCATTTTTTCATCGATATCCAGTCAACTATAGAAAATTCATGAAGATGAGTATTTCTACTGAAAGAGATATATTCCCTAAATCCTTATGTATATATATTATGTATTTCATGAAATTTGTGATTTTCATGAATAATTATATATATATATATATATTACTATTAATTTTTGTTGTATTGGTTGGTCAACTGAACAATCCTCCTCCTTGGATATCATTAAAAGAAACATTTCATAAGATGAAAAAATGGGAGTTAAATTCATTCATTCATATGATACATGAATTAGCTGAGGCATTAATACATGCATTATAAATGCATGAATTAATGCTTACACCACCTAGGAGAATCCTTGGGTTCTATATAAAAACTACTTCTATATGATGATGTATGGGTATAGTTTTAGATCCTCATTCTTTGTAGATACTCCTTGACTTATTGCTCTCTTTTTTCTTCATTTTTTGCATATGAGATGCTAGCACATCATGAAAGGAAGAAAAATATCATTTTAATGTCAGATGATTTAGATTATCTTAGGTATACCTATGAAGGTGGGATTATTTTATTTTCTAATTTTTTGATATTTATCAAACTCATCAGATGAAGATTGGGAAGGTTGCAGTGGCTCTTCAGTATAAGGTACACACATTTATGTTATTTATTCATTTCAATTTATGAACAGTTTCATATTATCTTGCATGGAGATCCTTAGACAAGGATTTTTAATCTCTTCCTCTTGATTTGATGAATTTTATTAATCTCTAAAAAAACCCTTAAGTTGTATTTTATGGATCAATTCTTAATATTTATGAAATCATTTGTTGAAATGAAGAAGAAACCAAGAATAGAGCATAGTTTTCAGTTTTAAGAAAATATGGAAAAAATATTTATCCTTATATAGCTGGGTTGCATAAAGTTAACCAAGGCTTTAAACTTATTAATAGGACCCCGAGACACCCTGAGAGGGGAGGTGTGAATCAGGGTGTCAATTTTTTCTTTTAAAATAGTAGATCTTGGTCCCACATTAATAATAACTCATTAAACTTGTATGATGGATAAAAAAAGCAATCAAACAATCACATGCAAAGAGACCACACAACATTTTTACTTGGTTCACCACTAAGGGTTACATCCAAGGAGTATACGCTGATAGTGTTTTGTTCATAGAAAAATCCATAAATCATCACCAGCTATGGAATATAGAGGTTTGATCATAGTCACTTTATTCCATAATCACTACCTTCACAAGATTTCATGGATAGCTCACTACGTCCCTGTGAAAACTTTCGTCGACACCCCATAGCTCACTACCTTGGGAGAATTCTTACTTAGTTTATTGACATGAAGGTATATTCAATTTATTTGCAATGAATTATTTGTCTCTGCCTAGCATGAGACTCAACATGCATTAAAATCCTGATTTGATGTAAACTGAAAACCATGTCTACTAAAATCTGATATTCAAAACTACCTTTTCACAAAGCTCCTCCAGAAAGACCACTCCTTCATAGAGATCACTCCTTCACAATGCTCACTACTTCAAAAAGCACACTACTTCTCAAATCTCATTATCCTTTTCAAAAAAACTTATCATCATGAATCACACTACCTTCGTGGATCAACCTTCCTTCATAAAGCTCACTGATCCAACATACAACATCCCATCTTCATGAAGCACCAATACATAGAATCATTGACTTTGATCAAGACTAGAAGAGTCTTTTCACGAAGATCAAGCTCTCATAGAATCATATTTTCATAGAGCACCCCTTTTTTCACAAAATCAGAGTGATTCTGGATTTTATTTGAAAATTTTTCATAACAAATAAAGAGGGGTATCCTCTTATTTATAGGCATGGTCGATCGCAAAGCTCCACTGCCTCTAATGTGTTTTTAGGATCAGTCAAAAAATTTCTTTATGATTCTACTTCCTTCTCAAATAACCAATGAAATTTTATGTTTTCATGATGCTCTATGTCAAACCATTCGTGCTTCTGCAATGCTCCAAATATCATAGTCATCTATAATGCTCGTTATAACTGTGGAGCACACCATCAGAATTATTTAATCCTTTGTGAAACACAATTCATGAATCCCATCTTCATGAAGCTCATTCATTTTCCATATTTTTATAAGTCCTTCATGAAGAACCACATTTTGCAATGATTTTCATTATCCAAATTTTGGGCCCCAAAAAATTTTCAAACACTAGGAAAGGATCCCACCTTCAATACCACTTATGGCTTGAAGTGTACGATCCCTATACTTGAAATCTTCTTGATCATCCATGAGAGTATTGAAAACAAACACAAACCACTCTCCATTTCCAATAAAGAAAAGGCATGTTTCCAAAAATCTTCTCCTTTGGGTTTGTTATAAATATATAGATAAATTCAATAGATAACCAGTCACTATCAAATCCTGATACACAAGAAACAACTCATCCAAAACTCTAAGTCTACATGAGAAATGATCGGTGTAGAAAACAAGAGGGTAAGATTCAATTGGGTTATTGTGTTTTGGAATGCTTAAAGATGTCCAAGCTATTCTTGGACTGTGTCAAAGAAGCATTGAATTCCCTGAACTATTTCCTCATAACACCAAAATCTTATTTTCACCCTTTACAACTCATCAAATTTCTCTTTTCTTCCCCATTGTATCATTTGTGACTTTATATATTCTCCACCATTCCTATAACCAGAAAAACATTTCATCCTTCACATTTCCACATTGAATTTATCCATTTCTCCCCCATTCTAAATAAAACCAAAGACCAATATTTGTACATTCTAGATCTCAAAACATACTTCCCTTGGATTGTATCTCCTCCATAAACCAGAAACACTTCCAGAAACAGATTAAAATAGTTAACACAACTGGGGAGAGGGGATTCTCATGACCTCCTTATAAACTATGAGGTGGATGAACACTGAGGTCCAACTGATGTTTCTCAAACACAGCCGCTACTGGTGGCTTGGTCAAAATATCAACCACTTGCTCATTAGTTCCCACATGATCCATTATAATCACTCCTTGTTCAACATTTTCCTTAATAAAGTGATATCTGATTTCAATGTGTTTTGTAAAAGTGTGTTGAAAAGGGTTCTTCGTAAGATTAATCACACTCTTTTTATCACAATGAATCACCACTGGTCATTTTACTTCATCACTAATATCTATTAGTTATTGATTCATCCATAGTAGTTGAGTGCATGCCTTAGTATCAGAGATATACTCAACTTCAGTAGTACTGAAAGAAGTGATTTACTATTTATTTCTCAACAAGCCTACACATTTCTTCCCAATATAGAATGCTCCACCACTGGTTGACTTTCTGTCAAATACATATCCATCCCAGTAAGTATTAGGAAAGGTTGATAGTTCACTATCTCTTACCACAATAAAGTATAACCCATAATTATGTGTACCTGGAATATACCTCATGATTCTTTTCACTGCTACCAAATGTTATTCCTTCAAATTAATTTGAAAACGGGTGACCAAGAATGTTGTAAATATAATATCTTGTCTTTTTTAGTCAAGTACAGTAAGATTCCAATGATTCTCATGTATAGTGTGGGATCTATAGATTTCTCATCCTAATTCTTTCCCAGTTTAGTTCCAACTACAATCGGAGTCAATATTGGTTTGGAGTCATGCATATTGAATTTCTTTAGCAACTCTCTTGCATAATTTTCCTAAGATATAAAAGTTAAGTATTTTCATTGAATCACTTACAACCCTAAGAAATATGTGAGTTCACTAAGAATGGACATTTCAAATTTTGATTTCATGTGGTTGGAAAATTCATCCATTGATCCCTACCTGCTTACTCCAAAAATAATATCATCAACCTACACCAATACCATGAACTGATCTTTTGAGAATTATTCACATAGATAATTTGATCAACTCTTCCTATTTCGAATTCATGTTTTTTCAGATAAGAATTCAGTTGAGAGTACCATGCATGTGGTGCCTGATTCAATCCATAGAGATATTTATTTAGTTTGAAGACCTTTATTTCATCATTTCTAAGAAAAAAACCCACTAGTTGTTCTACATAAACTTCTTCTTCAAGAACACTATTTAAGAAAGTGGTTTTGACATCCATTTGATAAACTTTGTATCCTCTTTTAATTTCCATGGAAAGAAAAAGTTTGATTGACTCTAATCTATCCACAGGGGAAATATCTCTTCAATATCCCCACATTAAATTTTTTAATATTCTTAACACACCAACCACACCTTATTTCTGATCACATTACCATGCTTATCAAATTTGTTCTTAAAAATCCACTTCGTACCAATCACATTCTGACCTTCGGGTCTCTTAACTAGATCCCATATTTGGTTCTTATCAATCTGGTATAACTCTTCATTCATGGATTTAACATATGATTCATCATTTACAGATTCTTCAAATGAGTATGGTTCTACAACTGAAAGGAATAAATATTGTTCATTATTCCTCATTCTTCTTGTTTGTGTGTGTGTGTCCCAGTACCTAATGATATTGGATTGATCAATTTCTTCTCTTTGATTTCTCCTGCGAGGTTCAGAAGGATTTTCTTCAGCCATAGTTTCTTCTTACAATTCTTCATCTGAATCGACACCATTTTGTGACCTCTCAATGTTTTATACACCTTCCTCTACTTATTCATTTGAATGTATTCCATTTCCCCTATCTTTTACATCTTCAATAACATTAGAATAAGACCCCCTCATGGTATTTTTGGTCTTATATTCAACTATCTTAACATCAATGATTTCCAAAAAAAATCTGAGACACTTATTGAAGCACTTTTAGGCTTTGAAATTCATTCAATATATGAGGAATATTCCTTCATCAACCATATCACCATATTTTCCCTAATTTTCTTCTTTGTTTTTGATAAAACGTTTACTTCTGAAAACACAAAAATACTTCAAAGAGGTCTTTCTTTCATGCCAAACCTCATATGGTGTCTTGGTGTCTCCCATATATATCCATGTTCAGTTTTTAATATATGCTACACCTTGAATAGGCTCTTTCTAATAATATTGAGAGATGCCACTCTCAATCAGCATAGTTCTTTTCATATTGTTCACCTGTCGATTCCTATGCTCAACAAATCCATTTTGTTGTGGGGTTCTGACAGTATCCACCTCATGTTGTATTCCATGCTTCTATAGGTAATTTTCAAACTCAATGAATGTGTATTCCCCTCCATTTTTATACTATTGAACTTTTATTGTCCATCCATTATCATTTTCAGCGATTTGGCGATAAGTTTTCATGTAGTCAAGCACTTGTCATTTCCTATGTATAACCATCACATAAGACATTCTAATATAATCATCAATTAAAAGAACAACGTTCCTTTCTCCATGCGTTCCAGCAACATTTATCGGTCCATATACATTTTTATGGATGATATCAAGAATATTTGATGACCTTTTATTCTTTGTTCGATATGAACTACATACCAACTTTCCTCATATACAGGAATCACATGTCTTTTCTCATTAACATTTAAGATTGGTGATATTCATGACTATATTCATCTTATATATCTTTTCTGTAGAGACCCAAGATTGATGTACATGGACATTACATTACTTTTTCGGAATACTTAATATATAACAAAAACAAACACCCAAGTACTGTAATAGTTTAGTGTCTTTGGAAACTCAGAACATAATCTTCTAATCAAGGTGAAAGATCTTAAACATCTCCCATAAAGATCTTCCCCTTTTGTTTTATTACCTAAAACCTTTCCTTATATCCTGGGGAAAAGAAAATATAAAAATGGTGATCTCAAATGCCCAGTAAGCGTAAACATAGAGAACATAAAACAATCCATAAACATTTGAATGCAAAAACTTGAACATAAAATCTAAACATCAAAGTCTTGAGAAATGAAATAAAACTTGGAAGTACATAAGGCATGTATCATAGAGGAACATAAATCATTATAAAATAGAATGGGAATAAAACATTTAATTGATAAAAAACATTAATCACATGATATAATTTCCATAGTAGCCAAGGCATTGCTGCCAAGACCATCATAGTGGACAATGTCCATTACTGAATCAGGTTCAATTGTCGTTCCAGTCCTGTATTACTGAACTGGATTCACTTGTCATTCGAGCCATGTTTATCTCATGAGATATAAATCTTTACCCAATTCATTGGATGGAGATATAGTTCCCACCCATCTCATAATGAAACCATTCTTATGTGTGCCACAAAATCATAAATCATATATCATAGCATAACCCATGTAATAAAAATGGGATTCTTAAACATCATGACATCATAACATAATCCATATAAGATAAAAGGAATTCATAAAAATAATTCAATCAGAACATAATCAAATCAATGTAAAAATAGGGATAGAAATAGAACCCTATATTATCTTAGATGGAAAATAATTTTGAAAAAACACTTGAACTCCATTCTTGAGAAAAATATCATTTCTACTTCAAAAACATTTTTCCTTTCTTAACATGTCATACAATTTTAAAATAAAATAATTTAATTAAAAATAAACTTTAAAACTTGTAAAGTAATCTTCATGGAAATAATGTTCAATGAAATCATAAAAATCCATTCATGTCGTATAAGTTAAAAAAATATTCTTCTCGAACTTTGGCCAGAAAAGTCATTAAGTATCTCGTACTGAAAACGATAAAAGATTCCGTTAATATCATTTAATAAAATTCACAAATAGGTAAAATTGGATTTAAAAAATTTTAGGAGGATATAAATAATATTACATATTGATGAAAAAAGTATGTGGATGATAAATATTCCCCAGTAAATTCTGAAATATAAACAATCTCGGATAAAAATGAGATTGAGATATTTTCCCTTACCTTATGACCAATTTCTTCCATATGTGTCTAAGACTTCTATATAGTGGGTTTAAACATATTATTAACTTTTAACATAACCATAATAATATTTATGATATCATATATGATTCACTTATGACTTTATATTACTCGTTCTTTTGTGAATTCTATGTTAAAGCAGCGTTTTGGGTAAAATCGTTTCATTTATCGTACGTGTTTCGAATTTTTGTTCTTGATATTATTAATTATATACTGATTTACTTAATTACATAATGTAAAACATGATTTATATATAATATATATTCATCATATAAATATATATGATAGATTGATAAATGGACATGAAATACACTGTTCATGGAGACGGTAGGTCGTACGTACGCACGAACGCTGTTTTCGTTTCCCTATTGAATTGAATGGAATTAAGTAAATGAAACATATATGTACATAAATAAATTATCATTATTATTTCATATCTTTCATTATTATTTATTATATATACTTTATAATCACTCTTGAATGGTTAATATGGAGAATAATGTCATCGCGTTTGTGGAGACGGTAGTCCGTACGTACGCACGAGCGACAATATCATTCTTTTGATATTAAAATCATATATAATTGGATGTTTTATCATATATAAAGAATAATAATAATTTTATATTTATTATTTATATCATTTATACTCATTATTATACCCATCAAAATGATGAAATGTTTGAATAACAAACTACACCACGACGTGGAGACGGTAAGCCGTACGTACACACGTGTGGTGACTTTTTCATTCATAGGATGGGTAAAATAACTAATATGGTTGTAAAATTTTTATAATAACATCACAGTATATATATAATACTGGAGTTATTATTTTATAATTGAAAAAACAAAGAAGGAGGAAGTGGTAGAAGAAAGGAACTTGAAATAGGTGCTGAGATATTTACCTCTTCTTCAGGTTCTTCTTATTGATTTGATCAAAAGGGATCCTTAGGTTGTCTCTATGACTAAATGAAGGGCTCTATGATTAATTGAGGATAGTTTTGAGGGTATTTGTTCAGGTTTTTTTCAATCCAAGTGGCTTTGGTGGTGTGAATTAGAGAGAAGGTGGAGTGCCCTTTTATAAGAGGGGTGAGGGGCACCTTAGAAAAACTTAAAATATTATTTTATAATAAATTAATATTCGGTTTATAATGGATTTAAAGTGACTTATTTTGAGGCTAGGGTTGGTATGGGTCGAAATCCTTTCAACAAATAGGTTTTAGATAGGTTTAGGTAACCATTTTAACCTTATCATTTAAGTTTAACTCTAAGTTAAATAATTTAACTTTTACCGTGTCTTCTTGTATTCTTACACTATATGGTTAATAAACATACAATAAACAGACAATAAAAACCCAATTGGTTCCTTAATGTCATATATATTATTATATAATTCTTTTGGCCGAACCTTATATTTTTAGGACCATTATATCAATTAATAATATAATATTTGTTTTAAAAACACTTTTATGTCAATTTTGACACTATTTGGTATTTTGTTTTTTCTAAATTCATAAAAGAATTATTACTTCAAAAAAAATTCATATAACTAACCCTAATATGTTATATTAACCTATAAAATTATTTTAATTCATAAAAAGTCTCAAATTTCAATTATTTGGGTATTTATAATATCAATTATGTTAATATTTCATTAATTAGGTAATTACTACATCATCATTATGTCATAAATAAATTAAATTATTTAATGTCTAAAAAATATAAATAAAATACCATTATTTAGGAAATATTTTTATATTTATAATGAATATTTATAGTCGAATTTATCTTATGTATAACCCTATATTAAAAAATTTTTAATTATTAAACTTTGATTTTAACTCTTTTAACTCTTCTTTGAATTAAATAATAATAAATGTCCTAATCTAATCCAAGTGGACCTAAAGGGTAATATTTTATTCCTAAGGTTGTTTTTGTTAGAATTACCCTTATACAATAGAATTAGGACATGTGTTAGGGTAATAATAATATCATTTTTACCCTTAATTACCCTATTTACTTTTAACCGGGGTAAATAAAAATAAAAAGTTATTATTCACCAAAAATTATTTTTATCAAATTGAACCACATTTTACTTACTGATATCAACCGTGTCTCTTGGATTTTTGAAATTCCACTCACAAAAGCGGTAAAATTAAGTTTTATGTAAATTTACAAATTCTCCTAGGAGGTGGGTAAAAGACGGTAAAAAGTTCAATAAAATTTTTATATATCTAAAATTATTATAAAATGACTCCAATGAATTGCATTGAACTTATATAGGTATTATGTATCTATTTTTACCTAAAATAAATTTAAATAAAAAGTCATTTTTAACCAATAACTAAGTGTTTTCACTATTCATTAAAAATTGAATGTTTTCATAAAAAATACCAAAAATTTACCCTAGGATAATTTTGATATTTCGGATCCAAAAATGAAGTCCAATTTGAAGGATAAAATTTATAAAATTTCAAAAAGTGGGTATTATTATTCATAACGGATAGTTTATATAATATTTTAATAACATATCGTTGTTTAGTGAAACCTGGTATTGCGTACTACACACGCTATCGAGGAAGGTCCTGATTGCGTGTAATGCAAGCCAAGTCAGGGCTGCGTGTAGTGCAAGCTCCCTTTTTTGTTGTTTATAACATAATCAAAACTTATTTCATTTATACATTAAACAAAATCTATACTTAATGTTGCGTAGAATAATTTCCACAAAATGAACTTGAAATTGTGTGTAACACGAGCCAAGAATAGTGTTGCGTATACTGCAAGCTAATACGGTGTTGTATATAGTACAATATAATATTGGTGTAGTGTACAATATAAGACATCAAAGAAATTAAAAAAAATACATCTCATAAAATCTCGGGGTGTTACATTCTACCCCCCTTAAAATGAATTTCTCCCTCGAAATTCTTCAGGGTTATAAATCGTTTACTACATGAAAGTTTCATTTATAGAAACCCACATTGTAAAAAGGAATACTAAAACTTAATTTTAAAAATTGAAGTATGAAACGTAACGGTTACCCAAATTAACTCATCACTGGGTTTCCACATAGAAGAACATAGGTGAAAATTTGGATATGGAATAGAAATCTAACCATCAAGTTCTGATGGAGAGTGGTAGAGAACATGGCTATAAAAAAGCCAACAATCACAAAGCCATAAATTTGTGATGATCTAAGGTACCATCTGATTCATCGGATATGAGGGTACTGGGACAACATTTTTGGTTTTCAATATCATTTCCCTAAAGTTGAAAATTTTTAATTATAAGAAATAATTACTTGATTTTGGTACAATCTCTCTGTGGTCGTTCCCTGAACAATTTCCACTTCATATCTTAAAGAAATGAAGTTGAATTTGTCATTTGTGAAGTGTTAGCAGATCATGTGATAGAATGATGGATCATTCCATCTGTCTCGGACAAAAGGTTAGAAAAAGTTATCAAATATACATAAGTCTATCTATAGTGAGGTTAAACATATATGATTCCAAAAATTGACTTATACTTCATCTATCATACCGCTTAATAAAATAAAACTAGTTTCTACGAACCAGGGACTTCCTGTAGGCCAGAGGTAGAGGATAAAGGCCTGTTGCACTTCGGTTGTGGGTTTGATTCCCGTAACCTTGTTCGATGTGACGGGTTGTCGCCCATCCTGTAGGTTGTCCCTTTTTCTAAAACTATATTATTATAAAATTCCTGCAATAATATCGAAAAAAGTTCTAGCCTTAAACAATACAATCTTATGTCTAACTTAATTCATTCCAATCTTTTAGCTTATCCAAAATACTTCGGTCCAAGCTCATAGTATAAAGAAAATGATTACTTGAAATTTCACATAACAAGCACGTGAATACCATCATTTTACCCCCATATATCATAAGATATATCTTTTTGGTCACATTCCAAACATGTGAATACTTTAATCATGTATTTTTTTAAAACATGAATTACCATAGAACCTTAGTGAAAACATTAATTATTTCAAAAGTTAACTCTTTCCACATACCAAAATCCCAAAATTTCTATATACTCAAACCATGATATCACTTTGTCCTTATATCAGTCATGAGCTCATGAATACTATCAAACATTTCATTTTATCCTTATCCCTTCATTATGCGCATATCATCTGCTTTCAAAAATCACTTTTTGTGGTTACCGGTACCATTCAACATATAATTTCAAATACTTTAGAAAAAAATAGTGTAACAATACTTAGATGTTTCTTTATTCCATAGTACCATACATAATTCTTGATAAACATGAAATCATTCCACTACCTTCTTAAACTATTGACCGAGCTTCAACAATTCATTCATCTAACATATCATTTGTAGTCTCTTCATCATCAACAATATAAATACTAATCATATGACTATGATGATTCTCTTCATGAGACTTTCCCTTAGGGCATTGGTTTGCATAATGTTCGTACATTCCACATTTAAAACATTTAACCATTTTTGATGTCTTGGAAATACCATTATCCTTGTCCATGGTGTTAACTGAACCTTTTTCCTTTTCAATTACTGGATTTGTGTCCTTATTTTCCACACCCAAAGCATCTTCCAATTCCTTTGAAACATTCTCCCTCATTCCTCTTCTCAGATTATTTATGTGAGGGAAATTGAACTTTCTTTCCTCTATGATCATCATAAAACACCATCTTTCTCTTATTAGCTGAGTCAAGAAACTTACCAAAGTTGAGATTATTGATCATATTATGAGATTTATTATTTGGAATAATAATTATGTTTGGACTTCCAAATCCTGTTTCGTTTGGTTTCTCATGAATAATATCATTCCATTGTCCATCATATCCTCCATTATCGTGAATCTTCCTATTTCCAGCCATTTTCTAAAACCCAAAAAGAATAGTGTGAGAGGAAAAAATCATACTAGGAAAACAACATAATCAAGGGGGGGTACCTTCAATATCTAACATATTAGGTTAAACTCTAAGATCGTTACCATAATTCTAGTACTATAACCTACACTTATACTTAACCTTAGGGACATGCCTAGACATACCTTAGAAATATCTCTAGGGATCTCACTAAAGTTTTCACATCCTACTTTCCAAAGGTTAACTAAACCTTTCCTCTTATACCAACTGTAGAGACCCAATCTTGATGTACATGGAAATTACATTACTTTTGCGGAATACATAATACATAACAAAAACAAACACCCAAGGATCGTAATAGTTTAGTGTCTTTGGAAACTCGGAACATAATCTTCTAATCATGGTGAAAGATCTTCAACATCTCCTTTAAAGATCATCCCATTTTGTTTTCTTAACTAAAACCTTTCCTTATATCCTGGAGAAAAGAAAACATAAAAAGGGTGAGCTCAAATGCTCAGTAAGGGTAAACATAGAGAACAAAAAACAATCTATAAACATTTGAATGCAAAAACTTGAACATAAAATTTAAACATCAAAATCTTGAGCAATGACATAAAACTTGGAAGTACGTAAGGCATATTTCATAGAGGAACATAAATCATGATAAAATAGTATTGTAATAAAACATGTAATTGTGGAAAAACATTAAGCACATGATATTATTTCCATAGTATACAAGGCATTTCTGCCAAGACCATCATAGTGGACAAAGTCCATTACATAATCGGGTTTACTTTCCATTCCAGCCCTGTATTACTGAACCAGATTCACTTGCTGTTTCATCCATGTTTATCTCATGAGATATAAATCTTTACCCAATTCATTGGAGGGATATATAGGTCCCACCCATCTCATAATAAAACCATTCTTATGTGTGCCACAAAATCATAAATTATATATCATAGCATAACCGATGTAATAAAAATGGGATTCTTAAACATCATGACATCTTAAAATAATCTATATAAGATAAAAGGACTTAATAAAAATAATTCCATCATAACATAATAAAATAAATGTAAAAATAGGTATAGAAACAGAACCCTATATTATCATATATGGAAAATAATTTTGATAAAACACTTGAACTCCTTCTTGAGGAAAATATCCTTTCTACTTCAAAAAAAAATTCCTTTCTTAACATGTCATAAAATTTTAAACTAAAAGAAGTTAATTAAAAATAAAATTGAAAACCTTTAAAGTAATCTTCATGGAAATAATGTTTTATGAAATCATAAAAATCCATTCATGTCATATAAGTTAGAAAACCATTCTTCTTGTACTTTGGATGAAAAAGTCAAAAAGTATCTCGTACTGAAAATGAAAAAATATTCCTTTCATATATTTTACTAAAATTAACCAATATGTGAAATTGGATTTAAAAAATTTTAGTAGGATATAAATAATATTACATATTGAGGAAACATGTATGTGGATGAGAAATATGCCCTAGTAAATTCTGAAGTATAAACAATCTCGGATAAAAATGAGATTGTGAGATTTTCCTTACCTTATGTCCAATTTCTTCCATATGTGTCTGAGACTCCTGTATAGTGGGTTTAAATGTATTATGAACTTGTAATATAACAACAATAATATTTATGATATCATATATGATTCACTTATGACTTTATATTACTCGTTCTTTTGTAAATTCCATGTTAAAGCACTGTTTTGGGTAAAATCGTTTCATTTATCATACGTGTTTCGACTTGTTGTTCTTGATATTATTACTTATATCCTGATTTACTTAATTAAAAAATGTAAAACAATATTTATATATAATATATATTCAGCATATAAATATATATGATATATCAATAAATGGAAATGAAATACACCGTTCATGGAGACGGTAGGCCGTACGTACGCATGAACGCTGTTTTTTGTTTCCCTATTGAATTGAATGGAATTAAGTAAATGAAAAGTATATGTACATAAATCAAGTATCATTATTATTTCATATCTTTCATGATTATTTATTATATATAATTTATAATCAATCTGTAATGGTTAACATGCAGAATGAATCTCATCGCGTTCGTGGAGACGGTAGTCCGTACGTACGCACGAGCGGAAATATCATTCTTTTGATATTAAAATTTTATATAATTGGATGGTATATCATATATAAAGAATAATAATAAAGTTATATTTATTATTTATATCATTTATAATCATTATTATACCCATAAAAATGATGGAATGTTTGAATAATAAACTACACCATGACATGGAGACGGTAAGCCATACGTACGCACGTGTGGTGACTTTTTCATTCATAGGATGGATAAAATAACTAATATGGTTGTAACATTTTTATAATAACATCACAGTATGTATAAGATTCTTGAGTTATTATTTTATAATGGAAAAAACAAAGAAGTAGGAAGTTGAAGAAGAAAGGAACTTGAAATAGGTGGTGAGATATTCACCTCTTCTTCAGGTACTTCCTTTTGATTTGATCAAAAGGGAAACTTAGGTTGGATTTATGACTAAATTAAGGCCTCTAGGATGAAGGTATGACAGTTGATAGGGTATTTGGACAGGTTTTGGCTGAGCCAAATGGCTTTGGTGGTGTGAATTAGAGATAAGGGGGAGTGCCCTTTTATAAGAGGGGTGAGGGGCATCTTAGGAAAAACTTAAAATATTATTTTATAATAAATTAATATTCATTTTATAATGGATCCAAAGTGACTTATTTTGAGTCTAGGGTGGGTTTGTGTCTAAATACTCTCAAACAATAGGTTTTATACAAGTTTAGATTTCCATTTTAACCTTATCATTTAAGTTTAAATCAAAGTTAAATAATTTAACTTTTACCGTGTCTTCTTGTATTCTTAAGCTATATGGTTAATAAGCTTACTATAAACTGTCAATCGAACCCCAATTGGTTCATTAATGTCATATATATTATTATATAATTATTTTAGTCTAACCTTATATTTTTAGGACCATTATATCAATTAATAATATAATATTTGTTTTAAAAACTCTTTTATGTCAATTTCAACACTATTTGGTATTTTGTTTTTTCTAAATTTATAACAGCATTATTACTTCAAAAAAAATTCATATAACCAACCCTAATATTTTATAGTTACCTATAAAATTATTGAGATTCATAAAAAGTCTGAAATTACATTTATTTGTGTATTTATAATATCAATTATGTTAATATTACATTAATAAGGTAATTACTGAATCACCATTGTGTCATAAATAAATTAAATTATTTAATGTCTAAAAATTATAAATAAAATACCATTATATAGGAAATATTTTTATCTTTCTAATTAATATTTATAGTCGAATTTATCTTATGTAAAACCCTATATTAAAAATGTTTTACTTACTAAACTTTGATTTTAACTCTTTTAACTCTTCTTTGAATTAAATAATAATAAATGTCCTAATCTAATCCAAGTGTACATAAAGGGTAATATTTTATTACTAAGGTTGTTTTTGGTCAAATTAAACTTATCCAATATAATTAGTACATGTTTTAGGGTAATAATAATATCATTTCTACCCTTAATTAACCTATTTACTTTTAACTGTGGTAAATAAAAGCAAAAAGTTACTATTCAAAAAAAATTATTTTTATCTTATTGAACCAAATTTTACTTACTGATATGAATCTTGTCTCTTATTTTTAAAATTCCACTTACAGAAGTGTTAAAATTATGTTTTATGTAAATTTTCAAATTCTCCTAGGAGGTGGGTAAAAGACGGTAAAAAGTTTAATAAACTTTTTATATGTCTAAAATTATTATAAAATGACTCCAATGAATTACCTTGAACTTATATAGGTATTATATATCTATTTTTACCTAAAATAAATTTAAATAAAATAGAATAGTATTTAATTAAAAAAAAATTAACCAATAACTTAGTGTTTTCACTATTCATCAAAAATTGAAATTTTTCAGAAAAATACAAAAAAATCACCCTAGGATAATTTCGATATTCTAAATCCAAAAATGAATTCCATTTTGAAAGATAAAATTTATAAAATTTTAAAAATAGGGTATTAATATTCATAACAGCTAGTTTATATAATATTTTAATAACATATCGTTGTTTAGTGAAACCCGGTATTGCATACTACACACGCTATCGAGGAAGGTCGTGATTGTGTGTAATGAAAGCCAAGTCAGGGCCGTGTGTAGTGAAAGCTCCCTTTGTTGTTTCATATAACATAATCAAAACTTATATCATTTATACATTAAACAAAATCTATACTTAATGTTGCATAGAATAATTTCCACAAAACGAACTTGAAATTGTGTGTAACACCATCCAAGAATAGTGTGGTGTATACTGCAAGCTAATACGGTGTTGTGTATAGTAAAATCTAATCTTGGTGTAGTGTACAATAGAATACATCAAGGAAATTAAAAAAATACATCTCGTAAAATCTCAGGGTGTTACATTTTCAATGTCTTTTTTATTAATGTTTCCCAACCTTTGGTGCCACAAGTCATTTTCTTCTTCAATAGTTAGATAGCAAATATTCTCTCTACTATCAACCTGGTACAAGTTTCCATATGTTCTACAACCTTTCATGAGATAATTCCATATCTTTCCCTTTATAGTGTAGCCTTTTTTTATTTAAATTCATGATAAGTCATGAGTCATAGAGTTGAATCACACTAAGGAGATTGTGATTCAAACCATCCACATAAATAACTTCAGTTTTCTTAAGCTCTCCATTATCTAGCTCAGTAATTCCACTACCTTTTATCTTTAACACACCATCATTACCAAACCTTATGGTTCTATCAACCTTTTTCTTACCCTTCATTAACAGGTCTACATTTCCCATCATATGGGATGAGCACCCACTTTCAAGAATCCTAGAATCATTTTTCTTTGTAGCTTTGAGAGATACTTCTGCAATGTTGGATTTTTTATTTTTCCTATTTTCCTTCCATGTAATATTACATTGAGTGTAGGATATGGATGCCCTTTCATATCTCTTGTCCTCGTGTATGGGTTCTTCATATTCATACTCTTCTTTGGAAGGATAAAACCTATTTGAAATAGCAACACCGTCTGTTAGGAAAATATTGACATGTCTATGAGTTTTGTATGAATTTATCATGTCATTCCTCTTCCTATAATACACATATTTATGGAAAATGATAGAACAATGAAAACAATATATATAAAAATTATTCCTTCTATAAGAGGTATGATATGAATTTGTTCTCCTTTTTCAACTTTTGATATCTTCCCCATTCAAATTTATCCTTGCCTCTTTGTAGTATGAAATCATATGGACCAGATAGCCAAAGAATTGAAATATCATAAGTTGATATGTCTTCTCATTTCTACTCCTCCTCATGTATCTTTCTTTAAGAAAATAGTTTGGATTCCTATCATTTCTAGAATTCAGAGAATAGTTTCTAGTTATCCTTTTAGTTTGAATTGAGGGTTCCTTTTTCAACACTTTAGTTGAATTTTCAACATGTTCAACTTTCATATTGCCTCTATTTTGGCTCAATTTATTTCTATAATTTGATGTATTGACATCACAACTGATTCCACTATTACCCATTCACACAGGTCTTTGATCATTCAAAATATTTTCAACTCCATCAGAACCATACTTAGCTCTCACTAGTAACTCAGTACTTAAGAATTTTCCAAATTGTATTTTATTCTTTTCTTATTTTGAATTTGATTCACTTTCAAGTTTACTCTGAACAATAATAAATTATTCTTAGATTCCCTCAATGGTCTTTTATTTATCCTCTAGTATGGAGGTAAGTTCATTGATGAACTTTGCATGTTCTCCAATTCTGAGCTTTAGTTCCACTACATCTTCTATGATTCCAAGGATTGATGACTTTACTTTCACTAGTTCTACCAGTCATTTAATTTTATATTCAAGTTGATCAACATATTCTAATGATTCTTACACAACTACTTTCCATTGTTTTTATCTCTTACTTTGATTCTCAATCTTACAAATAGAATTCTTAAGTTGCAACTTGATATCAGAATCAGTGGCCAAATGATTATCTCTAAATTTATCTCACAATGGTTCTGATTTTTCAATTGTATCCATCATGGAATCATGGATTCCAGATTTAAATTCTGGTTCTTCTTCCTTAAGAAATTCATTATCTTCAACTTCATCTTTACATAAAAATATATTCCTCTGTACTTTATTCCCATATTTGAAGTCTCCCTTTTTGAAATTTTTTTTTGAGGAATCTCCATGTTTCCATATTTTCTATCTTCATCATCAATATTTCTTGAGCACTGAGAGGAAATGTACCCAAATCTACCACAATAAAAACAAGACAAAGGTAACTTACCTTTAAATTTTTTTTCCCTTCTTTAATTTCTTGGAAATGAGAGAAAGAAGTTCATTTTTCTCATTATCTTCATCAGTATTATCTCTTGAAATTTCATGTTTTTACGTAGATTTTAATTCCATTTCATTATTTACTAGAGTATTTGAATATTATGGTTTGACTCTCGTCTCATATTCCACCAGGATACTCAGAAGATCATCCTTAGAAAGTTTTGAGATATCCTTTCCTCAAGAAATAACACCTTTGAATTGTAAAGAGGTGTAAGTCTTATCAATAATTTCTTTACAATATCAATGTCTTTAATCTATTCATCAAGCCCTCTAATTCCTCCTATAACTTTAGTAATTCGATTAAGGAAGGAATCTATATTTTTATCAGGTTTCATCTTCAGATCATCAAAACTTTTGTGAAAAACTTGGGGTTTCACCTCCTTCACTTTACTATATCCTTCATAAATATTTCAAGTTTTTCTTACATATACTTTTCTGAGTTGTAGCTCATCACATTTAGATAGATCTAATTAGAAAGTGCTGCAGTAAGAGAATTTTGTGCTTTAGAATATACATCAAGAATTTTTTTGTCCATATCATTCATAGAAATCCATGTTGGATCAGAGACTTGTATTCCTTGTTCAGTAAAAAAAAGGACTTCCATTACAAGAGATCATAGATGAGATATAATCTTGTTCTTCCAAATCTAAAAGTCACGTCCATCAAAGAAGGGAACTCCCCTAACATTGACTGAATTCTACATGATAGAAAAGGGAAGATTTAACAACAACAACCTTTATACATTGATACCACTTGTAGGACCCTGGGACACCCTGAGATGGGAAGGGTGAATCAGGGTGTCAAATTTTTCTTTTAAAATAATGGATCTTGTTCCCATGTTAGTAGGAACTCATTAAACCTGTATGATAGATAAAAAACAATCAAACAAGAGACCACACAAGACTTTTACTTGGTTCACCACTAAGGGATACATCCAAGGAGAATACGCTAATAGTGTGTCGGTCATACCAAAATACACTAATATTCACTAGATGTGGAATATAGAAGTTCAGTCACAGTCATTTTGTTCCATGCTAACTTCCTTTACAATATTTCAAGGATATCTCACTCTATCTCTTAGAAGACTTCTGTCAAATACCCCTAGGTCAATGCCTTGGGAGAATTCTTACTCTATTTATTTACTTGAAGGTATCTTTAATATATTTTCATTGAATTCTTTGTCTCTATCTATCACGAGACTCTTCTTGCATTGAAAGCCTGAGTTGGTACACACAAAAAACCATGTCTACTAAAATTTGATATTCAAAATGTTATTTCGAAAAGATCCTTTGTGAAGATCCTTTGTGAAGCTCACTCCTTCATAGATATCAATCCTTATCAATGCTCACTAATTCAAAAATCACACTACTTATCAAATTTACATAGACTTTTTGGAATAACCTGTTATCGTGAAGCACACAACCTTCGCAGATCAACCTTCCTTCATGAAGATCATTGAGCCAACATAGAACATCCCATATTCATGAAGCACTCAATAATTAGAAGCATTGACTTCAGTCAAGACTATAATAGTCTTTTTGTGAATCTCAAGCTTGTATAGAATCTTAGTTTTATGGAGCACCCCTTTCTTCGCTAAATCAGAGTGGTTCCATATTTTCTATGAAAAAATTTCATAACAAATGAAGAGGGGTAGCCTCTTATTTATAGTCATCGATGATCATAAAGCTCCATCTCATCTAGTGTGTTTTACATATTAGTAAAAATATGTCTTCGCGACACTCCTCCCTTCACAAAGAACCACTGAAATTTGATGTTGTCACTATGCCCTCCATCAAACCCTTCATGTCGCTGCAATGATCCAAATCTCATAGTTTTCTGTGATGCTCATCATAATAGTGGATCACACCATCATAATTATTTAATCCTTGATCTATATGATCCATTTCCTTGCAATCTACTTAATCATCCATGATATTATTGACAACAAACACAAACCACACTCTATGTCTAGCAAAGAACATCCTTGGTTACAACATTATTTAGAGTGGAAAGTGTAAGGATCATATCTCCTTACCCTTACATGGATGAGTCTATGTAAGGGTCACCTGGAATTACCATTTTTCAAGTATGGTAACCTAAGGCTTACCTTTACATGAAGGGTTCACGTAAAGGTATTTTGGGGTATAAACCTTACCCAAATGATTTGTGTAATGTTTCAATGTAAGGGTGTGGTATTTATTATAGTTACATGTAAATTTAGTGAAAGGTTTTAAAATATTTCATAAATTTAAATGGTTTATTCATAAAGGTTATGAAATATTTAAAAGGGTAACATAAATATAACCAGTAGCTTAACCTTATGCAAGAGAAAACATTAACGTAGTAGAGGTTTTCATAGGGATACATAAATGTAAATGAGATGTTAACTTTACATAGATGGGGTTCCTAAAAGTAAATATGATTTTCCTATACATGATACCCTTACAAAAAGGGTTTGTGTGAGTATAACCTCTTTGTTACCTTTATGAAAATGGTTTGTGTAAATTTAGTACTGCTATCACTTTATCTTTCTACATGATTACACAACCAAAGACTTTCTTTGAATCATCCTTATATATCACAGAACCTTCTCCTCTTATTGGTAGTGTGAGTATAAGTGTAGTGATTAGTCTCTTCTTGAGATCCTTATAGAATTACTCACATTCTTCCATCCAGACATACTTTACCCCTTTCCTTGTTAACTTAGTTAGTGGGATCTAAAATCATGAGAAATTCCTCACAAAACATCAGTAGTACTCAACTAAGCCACGAAAACCATGAATCTCTATTGCAGATGTTGGCATGGGCCACTCTTCAATAGCCTTTGTCTTGGAAGGGTCCATAGATATTCCTTTTCTTGTGATAAAAGGTTGTAATAATGATACTTCCTCCTTCCAAAACTCACATATACTATACTTTGCATAAATTTTCTACCTTCACAAAGTCCTTAACACAATATTCAAATTCCCCTCATGTTCCTCCTTACTCTCGGAGTATATTAGAATATCATCTATAAAGGCTACCACAATTTTTTAGAGGTAATCTCTAAAGACTCTATACATTATGTCTATGAATATTAATATAGAATTAGTGAGTTATAAGGGAATAACTATGAACTCATCGTGTCCAGACCTCATTCGGAAGGTATACTTGGGAATATCTCCTTTCCTCACCTTTAATTGGAGGTATCCTAACTAAAGGTCAACCTTAAAGAAATAATTGCCCCCACATAGCTAATTGAACAATTAATATATCCATGGAAGGGGGTGATTTTTCTTTATGATGATTTTATTGAGCTCATGAAAATCAATGTAGAGGCACATTGATCCGTCCTTCTTCTTGATAAAGAGGACCGGTGCACCCCATGGTGAAACACTCAGGCATATGAAACCCTTTTCTAGATTCTCTTGTAACTACTTCATCAGTTCTTCCAAATCAGTGGTGTTCATTCCATAAGGTGTCTTCAATATGGGTTGTGATCAAGGTATAATTTTAATTTAGAACTCAACCTCTCATTCAGGAGGTATACCTTGAAATTCTTCAGGGAACACATCAGTATAGTTCCTCACAATTGGAATTTCTTTAAGTGAATCCTCTATTTGTATCAATCATTTGAGCCAGATATTCTCTCTCATAAGGAAATAGTATCCACAATTGAGATGATGATTCTAAATAAGATTCATCATCCTCCTTGCAGTTGTATAGAATTGGGTGATTCCTTAGGATGTGATGAGTGATCTCCGTTTCCCGACACATGTTGTTGAATTTGTGTAAAGATACTCAATTCATGCCAAATATAGTATAAAACTCCACAAAATGATGTAAGATAAGATTTTATAGAAGGTTTATCCCACAAAAATTAACTAGAGAGGAGTTAAATACTTTGTATGTAATAATTTACCCATTTACTGTTCTCACAGATAACTCAACCTACATATTTTGAGGTGGTGTTTAAATAGTTGTAATAAAATTGCAAGATATGAAAGAATAATTAGAACCAAAATTGAATAGTATGTTCACAATTCGTGAATTAATAACCAATATACTTGTCACCTCATCATTTTCAAGCTCCACCTTAGTAGTAGTGACAACATATTCCCTTCCTTTCTACCTTGGAGGTTTTTGTTGATTGCCTCTGACAACCATTGGCTTAGGACATTGGCTCGCATAATGCCTATGTTCCTTTTAGTTGGAACACTACACTTAAAGATGAGTTTTGGTCCAAAACTTCCTTTATTATTACACATTAGTGGGGTTATTTAAATCTCTTCAGTAAAAATTAGACGGATGACACTTTCTTCCACATTTAAAGCATCTCCTAGTTCCCTTTATATAGTTCCAAGGATTCATCTTCCCACACTTTTGACACATGGGATGTGGGTTTTTATTTCCATAATGGGATTTATCTATCGATCCTCCCATATTAAAATACATTTTCCTCTATTTATCCTCAGACCCATGAGACCACTAAGATTCTTCGATCTCCATTTCAACCTTATGGGCACAATGAAAAATCTTCTCATAGATATCAATGTATCGAATTGCCAATTCTTTTCATAGGATTAGCTTTAGTCTACTAAATAAGTGATCCACCTTTATTTCAATGTTCATGAAAAAGATAGAGGCATATCATGTAATATTTTTAAGCCTCAATAGACTCATCTTCATTTTTCTTTAGTCTCATTAACTCCCTTTCCATCTTAAGAAGGAGTTTTCAGGGAAAATATTTATTGAAAAATATTTTCTTGAATTATTCTCATTCCATGAAATAAATTTCCTCCACATAATTTATGTTTTTGATAAATTTCCACCACCGATCAGCTTCCCCCTCAAAATGATAGATTTATAGCACATATTTCTCTTATTCTGAGCATTTAAGGACAAATAATATCTTCTCAATGGAGTTAATTCATTGTTCTGTGATAAGGGGATTAGAAGATCCACTAAATATAGGAGTTCATTGTCATATAAAGGATTTTACCACAAATTTCTCTTTCTTAAAGAGAATTATGGTGTTAAACATGATTTAAAATATTATTCATAACTTGATCTAGTAGTTCTAGTACTGTCATGATGTTTTGATCTTTCATTACCATCAGATTTTAAATATTATTAGGGAAATCATCACATTTACCATCACATTGATTATTAGAATAGTTTATCCTATTTCCATCCATTAACTAAGAAAAATAATTTACAAGTTGGGGATCTTGAATACTTAGCTATTAATCATGGAAAAAGGAAACATTAAATATTAAAGTATAAACTTGTAAATGAAAATTGTATCCTAACTTTTGATTCACTATGTTTTAATCTAGGTTATCCATGGGGATAGAATTATCCCTAGGGTTATTAAAAAAGTTTTCTTGTCCTAATACCACAAAATAACTAGACCATACTATGATACCAACTATAGTAACCCTGACCTTTTACACATATTATCACATGATTTTAATCATAATTATCCACCGCATAAAAACCATGTATCATAAATTCTAGTGTCTTTGGAGGATTAAGTACATAAAACTAAAAACATAGACCTAAAATAAATTATTTTTATATTAATCATCCATAATGAGATTCTAAATTCATTTGAGCTCCTACATATCCATAGGATAACCTGGGGAATACATAGACAAAAGGGATGAGATTAGAATCCTACTAAGGGAATAAACATAGTAATAAAGCATAACAGATGGGTCAGAAGGCGTAACAAGATGACATAAAAAGGAATGAAACATAAATAATCATAAAAAATAACATATAGAACATGGGATCATGTATTCATGGAAACATAGAAATTTGGAAGAAACATTTAACATGACATAAACATGAGTCAATGCTAACTTCCAAGACTATATCATATGGTAGAAAAAATCCCATAAAGGAATTAGGTTTACTCCCTATCCCAACATGACATCTCATAAGACTAAACATTAACCAATGTATTGGAGTGGTATATGGGTAGACCCATCATAATATTTTCATACATATGTTTTCCATATTAATAATCAAATATTAGGAATAAACATAAGGTTTACCCATGGAATGAAATGGGTATCATAACCATATCATAAAGCATGACCAACGGGAATATCATAATGGTGCACACAAAATAATGGATTTAAATCATACATGGACATAAATAAGGTAATATAGGCATATATCATGAAATATTATTCCCAAAATAATTGAAAACATGTAAAAAGTGTGTTTAATAAACTTTAGAAATTAGCCACTTTAGTACGATTTAAAGAAAAATATAAAAGAGTCTTTAAAGAGGATAAAGGGATAATTGTTTTCATAAAACTAGAAATGAACTAAGATGGTTTTTCATGATAAAATTCGTGATTTTAGTAATATAATTATGGATTCAAACAATTTATGGAGTGCACTTGAAAATGGGTAAGAAATAGGGAAGTACCCTTTAATTGGGCTTACTTATTAAGAAGAATTGGGAAGGGAACCTTATAAAACAAGTATTTCCCCATCAAATAAAGAATAATTGAGATTGGTACATATGTTTGTAACATAAATAAAAAATTTATGAGGAATTAACAAGAATAATTGAAAATTATATTGGGTTAAATAGAGATAAATCATAACTCGAAGGAAAAATGGAGGTTTGGGGTGAATCCCAAAACTTATGCCGAAAAGTGTTCTGCACTTGCACTTAATGTACTAGAAAATAAAGTTAGTTACATTAATTAATTAATTTATAACCGCTTCTACATGTATTTTATTTATTAAAATTTTATTAAGTTCATTTATGTATTTTTTATGAGTTATAATATTCAATTTCATCATCCTAGGAGCGTTCATTTCAGGATTTTATGATCGGCTCCCTTGAGTTTAATTATGGGAGTTCATGTAGAATGGAAGAAAAAATCCTGAAGTAAAATGATATTGTATTAATATAATTCCATAATTTTAAATGGTCCCATATATAATTTTTTTTCTAGATATGATAATGATTCATTAGATAAAACTTAAATGAAAACTGATTAGTTTATTTTGACGAGTTTTCGATCATCACGAACTAGTTTTGTTTTATTATTTAATACTATGAATATATATTAGTCACAGAACATAAAAACATATATAATATACATTTTTAAATCTTTTTTATCCATTGTAATGGTTTTATTACCATCCATTAAGGTTAATGGAAAATGAAAACTCGTTTTCCATGAAGGCGGTGAATCGACACATTACAGAAGATGCTTTCATTTTTATAATAAAAGGACAAGAGAAGATAATTGGTGATGAATATTACATTAACATAATAAAATTAATGTATATATATTATACTGGAGTTATTATTCTTTTTTGGATAGGGGAGGTGAGGTTTGGATAAGAAATAAAAAGAAATTAAAAGAGAGAGGAGAAGGATTTTACCTCTTGAATGTCATCTCCTTGAGAACCTTTTTAAGGTACTTGGGTTAGGTATTTTGGTGATACCAAAATGAATAGGATGTTGGTATGATGTTTGGGAGAGGAATTGGGTATAATATAAGCAATATATACTTCTTATAATTTTTGCGGAGAAGAGGTGGTAAGGGGTGGTATTTATAGTGGGAGGAGAGGGGTGTTTTTGATTATTTTATTCATTTGTTTATTATTTTGGATCAAGAATATAAATATAATTTATTATTATGAATGAATATAGTTAATGGTTCAATATAGTTTGAATCAATGGGTGCTTTCCTCATCCATATATGACAACCCTGCTTTTATTACAAACTTAAACATGATTTATTACATAAAATATTCACTTGATACAACTTGGATGATCGAGAGGTCTAGTGTCTTTGGGGCTTAGGATAATTACATAGCAACTTAAAACATGAAGTACAACATCTTTATTGAAAACTTCCTTTAAATGACCACTACATTCACTCGTACATAGCATTGCATGGGATAACCTGAGGATATGCATAAGAAAAGGGGTGAGCTATAAAGCCCAGCAAGGGAATAAACATGGAATACATGAGGAGTACAATACATGTTAGACAATAGGCATATCAATAGATCACAAGAGAAACATGAACATAAAGGCATGATAAAGCATGATAATCATAACATGGAAATGTGGAAACAACACTTAACATGGAATTAACATGAGCCAATGCTCGTTGCACATAGAGCATGAGTAAACCCCCATTGCACGTAAAGCACGAGTAAACCCTCATTACACTTGAATTAGAATGAGTAAATAATCATTGCACATGATGTATCATGATACTATACTTTACCCAATGCATTGGAGCGCTATAAGGGCGCACCCTTCTTAAACATTTCATTTCATGCATAAGTGTGCCACATGGATCATAAAACATGGATTCATAAAACATAATCATTTATTCCACGATAAAGGAATTTGGAATTCATAAATGAAAATTTATAATCAATAAGTAAATGTTAATAAAGGTGAATACCCTTGATGGAGAAATGGGCATGGTATTCACTACACAATGGCATTAGCTTAGAAAATCGGTGCGATTTCGGCAGCGTAACGACGTGACATAAGAATTCATAAAAACGGTTAATGAGAGAGAAAGGGGTTCCTCATCATATTTACATGTAATGGACAGTAAGGAGGTCATATAGATACATGTCCCAAAAATTGTAATGGAATTTAGATTCATGATACAAAAGTATTGCTTGAATGTAAATGAGGAGAGAGAAGTTCCTTTCAGAATTTCAGCATAGTAACGGGTGTACATGGGAGGCATTTAATGAGAGAGAAAGGGATATCCCATCATTAAAACATAAATAGGGAAGTATTAGGGAGGTTAAAAACCATACCCCAACATTCATAATTGAAATTAAATGGAAAAAACAACTTAAATAAAATTGGACAAAAATGAGAAAGGAAGAAAAAACCCTTACTTGGAAGTGTGCTTCCAAAGACTTGAGAGAGGCTTGAGAGAGGATTATTGGGAGATTGGGGAACCTTGGGAGGATTCTACAGAGAGTAGGGAAGTGGTTGTATGAACTCCAATGGATTTGAGTGAGGAGGAAGTGGGAGCTTGGGTGGGTTTATATAAGAAAGGTGAGTGAATTCTTTATTATTTAGGTTTGGGACCCCTTACATTAAACTAATCCAAACCAAAAATTAGCTCATGGTTTTTGCCCATGGTTTTTGGAAAAGGGAAGAGGAAAACAATATTTTACAAGGCCAAAGTCCGAACTTCTTAAAATAATGGGGTTTCTTATGTGGAGGTGAGTCACACTCCCATGGAAAATAATTTAAAAAACAAGATGTTTAATAAGTCTTGAGGGGTCCATTAATGCTTTGAAAAGTAAGTCAAACAAACCCAAAATCACATAATTTTAATGGTAAAACATATATTGGCCGAACATAAAGCTTATAGTATTTTATTACATCACTATTGGGTCATTATGATGTCATAAAACACATTATATATTTAAATAGTATTTAATTTTTACCCAAAGATTTGACTGTCTCAGAAAATTATGAAAAATTCACCATTGGATAATTTCGACATCCTGATTCCAGAAATATAATTTATTTTATATAAATAATTTTCTAAATATGTTAATATTAACTTTTAAAATAAAAACTGACATTTATCGAAAATTCACGGGTTTTGGCAGAAGTGGCTTTCAAACCTTAATAAAAATTATAATTGCATTAATAAATTTATATGATCATTTATATTTAATAAAATTAATTTAATAATAATAATATTTTATTAAAATATTATTTAATTCAAAAATACCTTAATTTAATAAAATATATTTATTAATTAAATAATAACTAAAAACACTATTTGTACTTTAAAAACTATTTGCAATGTATTAATAATGAGAAGAAGGTATATTCATTATTATATACAAAAATAATAATATAAATGAACATATTACTAGCGATTTGTTACATAAACCCTTAAAAAATCCGTATAAGACCTAAGGGTAAGGTGTGCGATGGTGACAGACTCTTGGGGTGGATCGGATAACATCGCTCGAGTGGTAATTTCTATCAACCCCCACTTTTCCCATAGACGGTCACGTTCGAGCTTGACATGATGAAACTCAGCTTGGGCTTGGTCAAGAGCGAAGCCCAAAGACACCACTTCTTTTCCGATCTTTAACAAATGGGATTCGTATGGATCAATTCTACTGGATGTGGCCATCGATTCTTTTGTCTGAGTAAATTGGATTTGTTAAAGCCCTATATTTATACTAATCATGTGATAACTGTTCAACGGCTATAAAAGTAACGGTCGCAATTCTTAACATAAAACCAAAGAAGTTGACATTTTATATAAACATTTTACATAAATGGAAATTTAACTAGATAAAGAGGGATTTCCATTAATGAAACTTTGGGTCGTTACACATACATCAACCATGACTCAAGAATTCATATATTTGTTAAATATCGTAAATTGTCATATTTCACTATTCACTAAAAATTCAACTATTTTAGAGAAATACCAAAAATTCAACCTAAATATTTTTTATAATGTTGATTTAAAAAGTGGAATCCATTTTATGAAAATTATTTTCTAAATATGAGAAATTTAATTTTTAATTAAAATCATCATTGACTAAAAAATACCGATTTAAATATTATAACTGATTTTATGACTCTTTAAAAAAATTAATTAAGGTCTCAAAAAATTATATTATAATTATAAGAAAAAAAATTAATTTATGTATATTTTTTATAAAAAAATATTTTATTTTGAAAAATTATATTAATTATAAAATTGTAAATAAATATTTATGACATACAAAAATACCAACACTTAATTTATCATTTTTCAAACATTTATTTACTTATACCAGGATATAAATATATCATATTTTAATTTATAACATGAATCAATTTTATTTATACTTTCATAGGTGATTTTACTATTCTATTGGTCGGTTTACTATTCTTAATGGTCAAATTATTATTCCAATGACCATGTTAGTATTCCATCTGTAAAGGTTCCTTAATTTCTATAAATATCACTTATTTCATTCTTCATTTATGATAATAATGTTTTCATTGTGTTCTCGATATGATTTATGTATTTTATACTATATAATATAATTATATGAAAATTACATTTATAAAATTTTGTGTTGTTATAGTGGGAAATGGATTTCATGCCGTATAAGTTAAAAAAAATTCATTATATACTTTTGTTGGAAAATTCACAAAGTTCCTAATTTAGAAAACAAAAAGAATATTACTTTAAAACAATTATATAAAAATTAAAATATGGATAAAAATGACTCTAAAAATTATAGTAGAATATTAAAAAAATTCTTTAAAATATTTCTAGAAAACATAGATATGGAAGAAAAAAGTTTTTTTCGAAGAGATAAATGAGGTTGATTTTCCTTAAAAACATGTTTCTAGTCTCTTAACTACATAAGGTGAGGAAAATGAAATTAAATCATGTATTTTAAACAAATAACCATATTATAATAAAATTCATGAGTATATTGAGAGGTATATTATAATATTTTATCATTGGAGGAATAATTATAATCAATCCCAATAAATAATGAGATTATGGCATAAAACCCTTACCTTAGGTCCGAATTCCTTCATACGTTTTCAAAACTCATATATAATAAATACAGTTTGATTATAAGTCTTATTACATAACCATACACATATATATAAACCATATATTATTTAATTTTAATGTTTTATCACCCATTTATTAACAATTATTTATTAAAATAATTATTATGGGTGACAATTGCTTCATTTTTCATGTAAGTTTTGGTTAGGTAGTTTTGGTCTTTGTACGTTGACCATCATTACATCATATCCATAATTTTAATCATGGTATAAATATCATATATATTCATTATATATATATATATATATATATATTCATCCATAAAATTTATGGATATAAAAATTAATTACATCGTTCATGGAGACGGTAAGTCATACATACACATGAATGTTGTTTTCATTTTTCAATGGATGGAACAAAAGAAAGATAAATATTAAATAAACTTTATAGGATCAGTATTATATCATACATATCATATAAATTCATTAAATTCATCCTCATTACCATCCAAGTAAAATATAAATGAGAAATGAATCACATCGCTTGATAGAGGTGGTAATCTACACATATGCACAAGCGATGTTATTATTTCCCAAAATATTGGATGGTAAGAAAGTAGACATGATATTATTTTTAAAGAAGTATAATTTTTTTCATAAATATCATATAAATAAATATTAAACTCATAATAATATCCATCCATAAAATATAGTGATGAAAAATTAATTGTATCTCTACATGGAGACGGTAATCCATACATACACATGAGTGATACTTTCACTTATCATTTGATGGGAAAGAGGCTGTATAATGATGTTTTTATTATAATAATAATATTTAATATTATTTAATATTATTAATAAATTATTTTATGATATATACTAAAGATTTAGAATAGGTAAATAAGAGTATAAAAGAAAGTGATCGTGTAAGTCGATTACCTCTTCTTTGAAATGACTCCTTTAGATATCCTCTAAAGGGATCTCGGGTTGGTCTTTTGGGAATATTGTAACCTATATAATGTGTATATGGAAGTTTATAATGGAAATTAGTATATTTTTTTTGATATATAAGGCTCAATTTGGTGTAAATAATTTAGGTATGGGGTGCCCTTTTATAATTGAGGTGAGGGTCACATTTAAAATTTCTCAGAAGATTAAATTATAATAAATTCATTATCAAGAAAAATGCCTTAAAATGGATAGTAATTTGAAAATAATGTAGGATAGGGTAGTAATACCATAAAAATAGAATTTAGATATGTTTTGGTACCATTTTAAACCCTATCATTTTGATTAACCCTTAGTTGACCAATTTTAATTTTAACTACTGTAACAACTTTTTCAATATTAAGTGGTTGCATTTTTTTTACTTATAAGGTGAAAATTGGATGATATATGGTAAATTTATGAATGTTTTAACCATATAAAAAAAATAGTCATATTTCAATATTTTTAAGATTGTTCAATAATTTAATAAAATACTATTTTGATAAAATATCATTATTGTCAATTTTGACACAATTCATTTAATTTGAATTAAAAGACAGAGAAAAAGTAGGTACTCGAATATAATCTTTTAACACAACACTAATATGTCATATTTACCTATAAAATTCATGTAACACTCTAAATTATTCAAATTAAAACACTTTAAATATTTCAAATTAATTTATTTTATTTTTCCATTAATTAAATAAATATTGTTTTGGCATTGTGTAAGAATTTAAGGTAATTATATAATACCTAAAAATTAAAAATAAATTTCCATTATAAATACAATTTAATTATTAAAAAATTACTATTAACATTAATTCATAACTATTTTTCCTTATGTGAACACATGTATGATATTTAAAACTAAGAGAGTGACATTTTGTAACTTTCTTTTATTTAAATAATATATAAATAATTTTTAAATAAAAGTGTCAATTAAACTAATAAATTTTGAGACTAAGTTAATAATGGTAGAATTAAATTCATCCAATAATAATTATGATGAAAATTTATGGCCTTATAACTTATTTTTAATCTTGATTAACCTGATTTACTCTTTAGTTTGGTGATAAATTTTACCACGGTTACAATACATATTGACCAAAAATAGAAGGGGCCTATTTAAAAAATTTTAACCTCAATATTATAAATGTTTAATTAATTTTATCTAATTAAATAAATATAAATTACATAATTTAATTTTAAATTAAACATGTAAAATGAGATAAAAAGCTCTTTTTAGAAAAAAATACATTTTAAGCATAAAACAGAATTTATTCTTATCATATGCTGACACAAGTATTTTGTGAATATTTAAAACATTTTATCAATTAAATAATATATAAATTTAATTAAAATGATTCACCAATATGGATTAATTTATTTTATTAATATAAAAATACATTGTGCACATAAAATTTGTTTTCTTAGGAAAATGCATTTTTACGTATAAAAATGTTTTTATACTAACTTAAAACATAAAATTTATTACAATGAACTTAATTGGATTATTTAAAATAAAATAGATTTAATTTTACTCTGAAACCATTTTAAAATAATATGGAACTTTGTATATGCTTGAAACAAAGATACAGTTTTTAATTAAAATCAGTAATTTTCACTATTCATTAGAAAATCAAAATTTTCAAAAAATCACAGAAATTTTCATTAAGATAATTTTGATATGGTGATTTAAAAAAATATTTTATTAAATATTTTTTTCTTAATTTTTTTTAAAACTAAATATAATATTTTCTCAAAAAAATTATTAAAAACATTTTGAAGGAAATCTATTTTTAAGCATAATATAACTTTTATAGAAATTGGGTGATTATTTATTAAGCATTAATAAATAAATTTATTTTGAGTAGGATATTATTATATAACTCATAAAGTATTTAATCTTATTCATACCCTCTAATTTAACGGCTAGGTTATAATGGTAACATAATAATATTTTAATAATATATTATGGTTCATTTAAACTTAGTGTTGTGTATTACGTAGACTATCGAATAAATAAAATTACTTTAAGAGAAATATTTTATAAAAAAATGGGGTGTTATATTAATATTTTTACCAAGGATAGTTTTTTATATAATTCTACTCTTCCTTAAACATATTAGAGGAATCCAACTTACACCTCATTAAGTAGATATTTCCATATCTACTACAATCATCGATAAAAGTAATGAAGTATGAAAGAACACCCCTTTCCTCTATTAGAAACAGAACACATACATTAGTATGAATCAATTATAATAGTTCAGTGGCCCTTACTCCTTTCCCAGTGAAGGGATCTTTGAAAATTTTACCTTTTAAACAAGCATGACATAGATCCAAGGGTTTTAACTCAGTATAGTATAAATACTTCATTTGATGTAATTTATGTAAATGATTATCATTTATATGACAAAAAATGATGGTCCATAGAAAGGTATTATATGAGTCATTTTTACTAGTTCTGTTATTGATTTCCATTGTAGGATTTTCAACTTCAAGTATATACAATCCATTGTTAAGATATGTCATACCATAACATATGTTATCCTTATAAAAGAGACAACATTTATTTACAAACATGAAATAAAATACCATGGTGACTAAAATTAATAGTGAGATTATGTTTCTAGTAACTGAAGGTACATAATAATAGTTTTTTAATATAATAACTAAATCACTAGGCAAATTCGGGATATAATCTTCCACTTCCAAAGATTCTAGTCTCGCACCATTTTTGGCCCGAATATCCACATCACCCTTTGAAATATTCTAGAATCTACTTGGTTCTTGTATGTAAATAAAAATGCATGTGTCATGAACTTTATCTGATAACTAACTTTTAAATAAAGACAAATTTCATTCAATGAAAAAAATACCTAAGGTATAAGAGTCACCTTTCTTCATTTTTCCAGCCATGCAATTATTCTTCCAATGGCCTTTCCTACCACATGTAAAGCAGACAACCTCCTACTCCTTACTCTCCATATGTATCTTTGTAATCTTATAATGATGACACATAAATTTCTTTGGATTGGGTTTATCCTTAAACCCCTTATCCTTTCCCTTTATCCTCTTGTTCGCTATAATGACTAATGAGTTGGTATTCTTCATATCGTTATCATCTTAGTGAACTAAATCGAATAGTTTTTAAGGAGAATTTGTTAGGGTATTCATGTTGTAATTAACAATAATATTCAAGAATATAGTTAGTAAAAAGGTAATAATGATATCAGATTTTAGTTCATATTTATATTTGAACCCAAGGGACTCAAATCTCTCAATGTACCCAATCATCTTGAGTACATGAGGTCTTTCCTGATCCCTTATTATAGCCCGCACTTATACAATATACTTGATTTCTCATATCTTTATTGACTTTATCTCTCATGATATTTATCTTAGAGATGAGATAGGATCTTATATGTGAAGGGATTTGTTAGAGTCTAATAAAATATATCATATCAAGAGAAAGTGATTAAAAGCCATTTTCCAAGGATATTCATGAAAGATAATATGAATATGAATATAAAATGAAATGAAGAAATAATGTAAATGTGTATACTTTAAAACAAAGTGCCATTGTAAAATTATTGATCTTTGTTTGATGATTTTGATAAAGATAAATAAAGTGGAAAACAAAATAATCCCACCTCCATAGGTATATATGGAATGATCCGAATCATCTAATGTTTTTGGATGGTATTATTCTTCCATTCACTAAATCCTCATAGAATTTGTACCATTTCACCTTATATTATATCATATAAAATAACTTTTGAAATAATATCTATTTTTTTATATTTTCTAAAAAACTTTTTAAAAGATATCATTAAGTTCACCTTGTATCACATCATATGAAATACCTTGTGGACACCCATCCAAAACACTTCTGGATTAATTCTAATACACTTTTAGAGTGTCTCTCTAAGTCAAACTCATTCCCCATTTAGGTAACCACAAAGTGTAACCCCATGGTCCTTTACAGCATTGAAAACAAATATAAATCTCCAAATCCATACATATAAGAAAAGAGAGACCTCTATAAAATCATAAATACAACTCAATATATAAATGGATATAGAATGATCTGCATCAAACACCTATATCTCTATACCTATGTCCACTAGTATGCATTACATGAAAACTTGGATTATAATATTTTTTCTTTTTTTAAGACATCGAGTGACCATGGGACACAAAAGATGTCAATCACATATATCCAACCCATATTTTCTGGATTCTATGAGTATAGACTGAACTGATTAATGAATATATCACATTCCATTCATCCTTCTAGATAATCACATCACACGCCCCTTATCCAGATAGATATATATAATATCTAGGTGTGGAGGAACACTCCCACAGTCTATCTCAATCAAGGGAGATTATGTTATTTTCTTCATATGAGAGGATAGATCTTATATTGGTCAACCTCTAACTAATGACACGATTAGTAATATTCCCAACCACCCCCTTATTACCTAAGTAAATATATATACTTGAGTAAGTAAGGTATCAAAGTATGAAGGTTATCATGGTAGGTATCTATCCAAAATTAGGTAGTTGGGACTCAAATATAATCCATGAACACCTAGTATACCAAATTCATCTCTATATGAAACTCAATGTGGTATACTTAGTAGGTCATCCATCACACACAAAGAATCCTATTCTTAGTCTTGTGACTTATGAGAATATTATTTTTCTCTATATAAGAATCATACTCACACCAACCTTAAAATTTCATCATAACCAATAATACTCCATGATAAAAATCACCTAGGGATAAACTCATTTTCATACTTTGAGATTCAATTATCATTTCACATGATGAAATGTATATCAATATATACATTTATATATCCAATGTGAAATAAAGATAAAATTTGGGTTTCCATTTAATATGATACAATTTAAAATTCTTAATCTCTTTATGAATATTTAAAAAAAATCAACATAAGCATCACTTTATCATATCATATATGATAAACCTCCAGACCAGCCTTATATTTACTATACTTTCTGGGTTTTGTTAACTCTTTACATCATATGTAATTCCTATCACATCTCTATGTGAATATATGATAAAACCCTCCCACTAAACACTTTAGTGAAAAAAATATTTGAAGTAATCTAGTTTTAATAATGGTGAGACTTAGGAATCATATTCATAACTATTCAACTTCTTGAACATATTCAAACTTCTTAACTTCACAATATTAAATGTTATGATGCCAAATTCTGTTTTCTACTCAGAACTATTTCTATGTTTATCATAATCATTTTTGAAATGCTTTTACATCAAAATTTTTACTTGAAATAATGTAACTAATTACATTATTATTTACCATTCCTCATAAACTTTTAGGATAAAGTGACAATCACATTGATGCAGTAACTAAAATTAACTCTTACATTTCTCATTACTGCTATAATATAAACTCTTTTAGGATAAATTGATAAAAAAATTTATGGTAACTAATGTAACTCTTTAAATTTATCTTTACCACCACAGCCTAAACTCTTTTAAGATATCAATCCCAATTCATTTTTTTTATTACTGGTATAATCCTATAATAAATAGTGTCATTCAATTTTCACAATAACTAAATGAAACTCTTTATATTTTTCTTTATTATGAGACATTCTAAACTCTTTTAGGATATTGAGTGAAAAAACATTAACTTAAAATGTTATAATAGTGATATCCAATTTCTAAATGGTAATTAAATGAAATATACGTTTTTATTTACCATTGCATATCCAAAAAGTTTTAGGATATTAAGTGGAAAACACTTAAACTTAAGATTTGTTTTATCTTTTATTTTTTAATTTTGAACTAATCTAGGTTCATGTAATGAACTGACTTGGGTTTACCTGACAAGTCACCCATGTCATCCCATCACATGGACTTAAGTGCATTCTTGACCACCACATGCTGAGGACAAGCACCGAACATAACCAAAATTTTCTTATGAATGGTTTTTCCATGGTAAAATAGAATGGACCATCCATAAAATGAGACGAACATGAAAATAACATTGGAGTAAAAAATACACATATATAAATATCCATAGTAACAAAACATATGAAAAGAAGATACTATAAACAACACTAAACATTATATACAAGACATGACACAAAAGGCTACATACATGGTATCTCAAGTCATAGATCAAATCTCGAAAGAAAGAGTAAAATGACCAAAAATACTAATGCACACATCCCAACAGGTACAAAATCCAAAAATGGATCCACATGAGCCAAATCCGTGAGACTACATCTCCTCCACAAAACACTGGACGATAGTAATCAAGAAGAACCACCCAGGTACATGGTGCCCTTTCCTTTACCTATGTCATACAAAATGAAAGCTATATACACTAAAGAAATATGTAGGGTGTGAAGCACATATTCCAATATAATAACACCATTAATATATTGAAGGCTTTTACCCATGAAAACCAAAAAATTATTTTGAAAATATTTTTTAAAACTAAACCACTTTGAACACAATTTATTTAAAACAATCCCTTTCCAATCACTTTGGTTTTTTAATAAAAATATTTTTTTTACAAAACATTTTACAACATGGATCAAATAAAGGAACAAGGACAAAGGACCAACATTCCCAACATATCCAACATATAAAAATATGGGTGATTATAACATCAACATCATATAACCATATAAATGGATATGGGCATAAAACATGATATCAAATCAACAAGGAATTAATCAAATGCATAAAAGAATATTAAATATGACATGAGTAAGTGAACCAATAGATCTAACCATAAGGTTATAATTTGAGAGATTCTAAAAAATTATTCTAGTTATATATGAAAAGATGGAATCTCTAACGATCTTCCCCAATCCCAACTCTAAGAGCTATTATAATCGCTTGGTAAATGATGGATGCTACTGTAATTTTATAATGTAAATGCTCTCATGGTCCCTTTAAAACCAAAATAGAATCTCTGATGGTCTACCTCACCAAAGGCTCACATGGTCCCTTTGTCAACCCCTTGCTCACACCCCAGTTAACCCATTTTCTACTCTATGTCAACATAATTAAAAGAAAGTTACATATAAATCAAATACATTTTACAAGATATTTATACAAACAAGATGAAAATTTATCTAAACACCTTCAATATGGAAAACCATTTCTAAAATATTTTATAAATCCATTTAAAACCATTAAATTTCTTTGATCAATTTCATTAAACACAAGGATTCATATAATCCACTCCCATTTAAAAAAACTAATTTTTAAACTCTAAAATTCCAAGCCAATACAAAAATCACATAAAACATGGGATAAATTTTTATCATAAATAATTTTAATGGAAACTTAAACAAAAAAATAAAGGTGTCCATAAATTTAAAGGTAGTCTATGGAAAACACCCTTAAATAGATACACCTACCTCATATTTGGCTCTAACCTCATCGCCTTTAATTACACCCACTTAGAATAGGTAGAATAAGTCCTCACCCACCAAATACCCATAAAAAACCAAATACACCATTTAAAACCTGAGGTTTATCCATCCCCACCACTTAGGGTTACACACTTCCATGAAAATGGAAGAAAAATCATGAGAAGGGGAAAGGAGGAAAAAAACCATGAAGAAAGGGGGTTACCTCCAGACAAGACAAAAATAACCCAATGGGATTCCACTAAATAATAGAGGTGAGAAGATAACAAGACATGGAGAGGGGCTGCGCATGATTGGAGAATAAAAGGAGGGACAAAACTATAAAAAATGATAGAGTAAATGGTAAAATACCAAATTTTTAATGAGCTAGACATGGCTACATGGTTAGGCTGAATGTTTAAGAAAACCATAATCCAACCATGTATGATGCATTATATCCCCAAAAAAAGGCTGCATGATTATCCCTTGGGCTCACATGGTTTGAAAATCTATATAAATCCCTCTACCTCAAACCTAGTGCCCCTCAGTTTGTTAGCCGTATAGTTAGAAAAACTATACACTAACCACAAACCATAGTAGATCTTCCCCAAGAATGTATTTTTTGACCCACAATACCCAAAAAATACAAGAACATACCCAAAGATAAATAAAAGTAAAAATTTAACATATTAGTGACCTTAAGGGTGTGAAAAAATCCCCACCATACTACTTTCTACCCCCAGAAAGTCTTCAATAATTTGAATAATAAAATAGGTGAGGCCATTACTCCCTCACTAATAATTCTCAATCCCATGTCTCTTGGTTATCACCACCACACTCCCAAAGAACATAGACTAATGAGATCAACTTACCATGAGAACCCTATTATGATGATCCACAATATGAATAGGCTCCTCCATGATAGAGGTATCCGGCTCAAACTCCAAATCTTCCCACTCCAACACATGATATGAGTCTAGATAGAATCTCTTTATCCAAGAAACATGGAATATGTCATTGATCAAGGTCAGTTATAGTGATAACTCCAACCGATATAATACCTTCCCAATATTCTCTATAAAATGAAATGACCTAACATAACATGGTAATAACTTTCTTGGATTTCCTATGTGATGATTCTCCACCAAAACTAATACCCAAAGGAACACCTGATCACCAAACTGAAACTCTAATGGATGACGATGATGGTTGGCACATGGATTTTGGTGACTTTTAGTTGTCTCAAGCTATTTTTGAATCAACCATACTATCTAGGTCTTCTCATAGACAAGACTCAGTCCCAAAAAGGAATTCTCACCCACCACAACCCATTATAATGGGGGTTTTCATGACCACCCACACGATGCCTCAAATGGGGACATCCTAATCAAGGAATAATAAAAATTATTATATGAAAACTCATACAATGAAATGAACCTTTCCCAAGAACCTCTAAAATCAAAAACACACACTCGAAACATATCCTTGAGAGTTTGAATGGTCCACTTAGACTGGCTATTTATTTGTAGGTGATACATGGTGCTAAATATCAACTCGGTTCCCAAATACTTTTAGAGTCCCTTCCAAAAGAGAGAAGTTAAATGGGAGTTCTGGTCTGAAACAATCATTGAGGGAACTCCATGAATCCAAATATCCTCTCAAATGTAAAGTCATTTAGGATCCTCTAGCTTCATCGACTCCCTAATGGGAAGAAAGTGGGCTGATTTCATCAAATGGTTGATAATATCCCATATAGAATCTTTCCCAATGGAGCACAAGGTAGAAAAATAATGAAAACCATATATATCTCATCCAACTTCCACATTGGAATGGTAAGTAGCTACAACAACCTGGCTAGCCTCTAAATTTCATCTTTGATCCTTTGGTAGGTCAAGTATCTAAAAAAAATTCTACCAGTGCACGTCGCATTCTAGGTCACCAATACCAAACTCTCAAGGTATATAACATGTTGGTTTCCTAGAATGAATTACCAAAATAGAATGATGATTCTCATCCATCACCTCCCGCCTCAATCTTAAAGAAAAAACCAGTCACTTCTAAAAAAGGATAGAACCATAAAGATACTAAGACTAATCACCTGAGGTCTCCCCACTATTTAAGACACTACTAATATTCTGACACTCAGGGTTAGATAACTTTTACTCCTAACCCAATCAATGAAGGGGGGGATGGTAACATAAACACTGGTTAAAAAACATTCTTTCCATCCTTATAAACCTCCAAAAATAGATCAAAAAACAAACACATCAGGGACCACTCATATTCTAATTCCCAAACAGCCTACATTGGAAGCTTCCTTCTCAACGCATCAGTGACTACATTCCCCTTCTCAAGTGTATATGAAATATTGAAATAAAAAGTATGGAGATACTCCAATAAATGTATATATCTGAGGTTAAGTTCCCTATGGTTGAAAATATACTTCAGGGTCTTGAGATCCAAATACACTATAAAATTATCCCCAAAGCGGTAATATCATAATGTCTTTAGTGCATGCATAACTGCTTCTAATTCTAAGTCATGGGTAGGATAATTCCGCTCATTTGGGTGTAACTTCCTTGATCCATAGGCCACCACATGGACATCCTACATCAACACACACCCTAAAACCACACTAGAAGAATTAAAATACATTTCATAAGCCTTACCATGATCAGGAAAAATCAAGATAGGTGTGGATGTCAAACAGGCCTGCAACTGCTCGAAAGAGGGATAACACTTATCATCCCACTCAAAATTCACCCCTTTTCTCATCAAGGATGTCAAGAGAGAATATATCCTAGATAATTCCTGAATGAAATGCATATAATACCTATCCAATCCTAAGAATCTATGAATATCAAGCACATTCTTGGGATGCTTCCAAGAAATTACTGATCAAACTTTCTCCAGGTCCAATAAAAATCCTCCCTCAGAAATCACATGGACCAATAAATTCACTTCATGAATCAAAAACTAGAACTTGGATATCCTGGTAAATAGAATATGGTCCCCCAAAACACTAAAAATCACCTCCAAATGGTTAGAATTATCCCCCTTCATGTTGGAGTGTACCAAGATTTCATCAACAAAATTGACCACGAAGGAGTCCAAAAACAAATGGAAGACCTGCTTCATCAATTCCATATAGACTACAGGATAATTGGTAAAAAAAATGGCATAAAAAATACTCTAAATTTTTATACCAACTTCAAAAGGAGTTATTTGGAACATCATCTTCTGAAACCCTCAATTGGTGGTACCCAGATCTCAGGTAGATCTTTGAAAATCAATAGGCTCCCATGGGCTAATGAAAAGTATCATAAATTCTGAGAAATGAGTATTTATTCTTCTTGGTCACATTTTTAAACATATAATAGTTGATTAAAACTTAGATAATTTCATCATAATTATTTTAAAAAAACACTAGATAATCCCATAGTGACATGATGGTATTGATAAATCCCTTACACTCAAGGTCCTTTAATTGAAATTTTAGTTTTTTCAACTCTTCTAGAGACCTATGATAAGATTTTAAGGAATATGGGATCATCCCATGGAGAATATAGATAGTAAAATTGACCTTTAACTGGGGTATAATGCCATATAAATCCTCTAGAAACACATATGGGTACATTTCGATGACCATTGGAAGTTCACCAACTAACATTATATAAAAATCATCAAAAAAAACAACCTAGACAGCTTACATGATAATAACCCCAAATTCCAAGCAGCTGGACATGCTCTCCCTAATCATAGATCTCCATCACCCTAGAAGATGTGAGTGACCCCATAAATATTAAGAAACTTAACCCTATAGTGATATAAGAAAAGGAGTTCCTTGAAGGTTATAAACCAATCCATACCAATTATTTAGCTGAAAATGTCTAGGTCCATCATGAGGAAATCCTAAATGAATTCAATGTCTGCAATTGAGACATGAAACTTCAGGCACTTGAAACCCTGTTCATTCTTCCTATATAATGGAGTTTCAAAATCCATAACATATGGTGTCAAATTAGCACACATACCCAAAGAATCAATCAAATTAAATAAAATAAATAAATTGGGTGCACCAATGCAAAATAAAATGGATGCCATTGAAGATGGAATAAACACTATACCTCTTAAAGTGGTTGGCCCAGAATCCGATTCCTCTGGTATAACCTTTTTATCATGGTGACACACTGGCTCAAAAACACATTGGGACTTCTTCCCTTGGTGATAATATCTCTTACTGTGAGGGAGAGATCCTCCACCCTTATAAGCCTCTTACTACACCTAATATACCCTCAAAGAACTGGATCCCATGCAACTCCCATAGAAATCCAACTAAAAAAATCCCTAGAGACGACCCAGATGTCCATACTGGTGGCACGTCCTCAGAGTCTCTAGGAAAATAGGCCTAGTGTGTCCACACTTCCCACAATAGTAACAATGGGTTTACACTATGTAGAAGCCACCTATGATATACCTGATGATAGTTCACCACTCTTTCCACTACCCCAATTAGGCTCATCCCACTTTATATTATATCCTAATGAATAAATTTGGATTCCACCCACATAAAGGACACCAATAAGACCTATATTTCCAGTCAAATTAGCCTCTACCATAGCTGGATTATCAACTACCTCTAAATAAGCTGGTATACAATGAAGAATAATCATGAACCTGATATCTAGCCTCAAACCCATATCAAGATGCCAATATTTAAGGTAATCATTCATAATAATATCTATATAAACATAAAACAACTTAGTAAATTAGGAGGAATAATCCATCATCGAATGATCCCATTGCTACAGATTTGATAACTCATAGGCTTTCACCACCCAAAAAGTATCCTGATATAACTACTTGTTAAAATCCACCTGGAAATACATTCACATTATATCCTCATGCCTCCTTGAAAGCACCATCGACTCCCACCTCTTCTTACCTAGTCCTCCCTGTATATACATAGAGAATCACACTTTAGAGGTCCCAATGGTTTTTAAAAACTCAAATATATTCTCAATATGATGCAACCAATCCTCAAGATCATTGGTTCCCTTATCACTATAGAAAACTGGTGGATATTTTCTCATGAACTTATGATAATGGTCCACCACATGTTCTTTCTCTCGAACACCCACTTGACCCAATGTTTGAATGAGGTTCTTCTAGGATGCATCATCTATAAGACAAAAACATGAGATTCATTAAGAACAACTCAATATCAAACCAAAACAAACAAAAAAAGAGCTATAACATAAAAATTTCAAACATTTTCCAATTTTCATTGTTTGTCTTCATGGTTAGACAAATCATGTGCCAATCGTTTGGGTGTCACTAGAGTTGGAAGATAAGGTCATGTGTGTTTCCCACAATTACTACTAACTGCGTGCCTTAACCGTGCACCACATCTAAACATCCCTATTTTCACCCCAAATATCAAAAAATCCCCATGGATAACCTTGTGATTCAAAACCAATCAAGAAATACCCCAAATCATCATCAAAACAACCCATATTTGGGCACAAAATTTCATGAAACAACCCAAATAACCTGCTACACTAATACCCAAGTATGTCCTGACATAGTTAAAAAAGGAATTCTCAATCCCCATGGTTTGCTTAATAATAACTGACATCATATCAAGTTCAAAATGGAATGATTTTTCCACAAAATAGTGGAAGATAAACGGTACAAGGCAATTTTTCAATAATCCTGACTGACGGAAAATTAACTTTTTTATTATCAAAACACTTTTGAAGAAAAGTGAGAAGCTGCAGGATCCAAACATTATAACCATTAAAACCATGAAATATGAAAACTCTGATAAGGACTACAGGATCCACCCCTCCCTAGAGACTATATCATGATGACAAGATTTCACCATCGCATGAACACTTGGCTAATTGTCCCGTTCAAGGTTGCACGGGCTTGGTACCGATGATAGAGCCATACCCTCTCGAACTTCCAAATCCGAATGGCATACTCATGAGAAAATTTCTTTCTCTGATCCTCATTTGATGCAGATCCATGTAGTGTGCTGGTTATAAACATATCCAAAATTCAATAATCAATCAAGAACATAAATGCAGCCTCAAATTGGAGACTCCATTTTTTATTCACAGCTTCTCTAATTGATGTCCAGGAGACATTAAATCCTTCACCTTTTTCAAGTTCCATTGTAATTCCATTTTTCTTTCCCATAGATAAACTCTTCAGGTAAGAGCCATTGGATTTCTCCAAGCCTATAGAATCAAGAACCACATTACAATCTTCCAAAAATACAGACCAACCAGAGCAGTATACACAGATGCACAAAATAATCTTCAACAAAAATGAAATCACAAACAGAACAAGATTAAGGAAAGAATAATCAAAATAAAATAATCACCCAGCACACCGCAAAACTCCTAGAAAATAAAATCCAAACCCTTATCTCGATTCGAGATCTCATAGGTTGAAATCCATCACCTTAACTAGCCACCTAAATGCCAACACGCTGGAAAGATGGTCCCACTGCATTCCAGACCCACAATCCCATCACTGCCTCCAAAACCAAACTCAAAGCCCACAGTGAATCTCCCAACGCTCCCTCAGAAGATGGATCCCATATCCATCAGTCACCTCCATCACTCTAGTTCCCATGAATCAAGTACACCAACCACCTCCAATTGGTTATTTTTCTTTTCTTGGATTTGACATAAGAAAATCTATAAATGGCTGAAGGAAAAATTAGAGTGTGAGATAAACTACCTAGTAGTATTTCACCAAGTGGTTCAAAATAAATTATATAACAATAAATCATTTATGATTCCAATTTAAATAAAACCAAGTATGGAATGATATTTACATATTTTAAACCAAAACATAACTTCATGTCAAAAATGGAAGAAATGTAAAAATAGTCTTAAATGAATATTTTATATAAAACAATTTTCATGAATAAAATGGATATATAATCAATTTCATGTAATAATAAAATCAAAATACATAATAACACTATGTCATAAACTCTATGGTACATTAGTTTCTAGATAAATAATCCTCACACATCTCAATCAGTCAGTTATCACAACTAAATTATGCACACAACCCTAAACTCATGCCAATGGAAAAAACACCCCAATGGGGACTAATCATATTGACTGGGTTTTTGTTAGAGTTTTCATCATCAATCCATTTCTAGGGTGTTAGAGTCCTAGTATGCATTTCCCATTCAATACTAACTACCCAGACTCACATGTGACTCAAAAAAAAATTTCTTCTTCAAATAAATCACTTTTTGGTTGAGTGAGAATCATACAATCAACCATGCCCAGAACACCTAACAAAACAAATAACAAGAGGGCCTGTCTAAAATCTGAGTCCTAGACCAGACCCGCTCCAAAATAAGGAAAAAATAGGCCGACCACGGAATCCAACCCAAGGCCAGACGTACCCCAAAATAAGGGGAATGTGTTAGGAGCCACACCCATCTAACGTTGCCCTGCACGTGCCCATATCACCCATCAACCTACAAATCACCTTGAACCAAGATACCTTGAGCTGCGCCCCTGATGTACCACACACCACCATCAAGGCCACACAAAACACCAATATCGGCCACACATGGAGAACCAACATCACACCAGATCCACCAAGTCCAGTGCACCCTCGGCCCATGCCGGAGAATCTGAGAACGACACGACACACCAGAGGAAAAATCTCCACGTACTGTGCCTCACATCAAGACAACAAGAGTATCCACATCTTCTCCAACCGCTGAAGCCCACTGGAACCCTTGACATCGACTAACGTGATCCAGAAACAGAAATGTGGAAGCTATAGAAGAGACAAAACCTCCACCGGAACCACCAGTGCCAACCACCAACCACAACCAAGAACCGACCAAGAAAAAGAACCCTAGACTAGACCATCATTATAGAAGACACCCACACAACCCAAATCACCAAGGGGGACTTATAACTAGACTGAGATGGGGTCCTATGCGAAGGGTCTCGAAGAAATGGTAGAGGTGACAAGAGAACAACGGACCAACATCAAGGAGACAAAACAAATAATGAAAATCAGTCTGTGGCGGGTCCAAAATCGGGAAGCATGACCGATAGGCACCCCATGAAAAGCGATATACTCTAAACAAGAACGAGGAATGAATCTCCAAAGAATATGGATCAAAAGGTAGTGAGACTGAAGTGAGTGAATGAGAAAAGGACTTCCAACTGGTTTTGTTGGAGAAGGTTGAATGACGATGGGAACTATGTCGATAGAGATCTAATTTGCAAAACTGTGGGGTGGCCTAGATGAACATCATGCTTCAACATCAAAATTGCTCATTCCAACCCTTGAAAGATCCATGTAAAGGAGGAAGAGTGAGATATAAGGAGAGAATGGAGGGAGAAGAGTAGATGCGGAAACCCTAGGCTGTGAGAGAGATACCTACTTGATTACATCGCTCTAGATCACATGTGATTAAATCAATAAAATAAACTTGGGGAATTCATTCATTTCAAAATGATACATCATTTACGATTCAATTTCTTAATTTTTAGTTTTCAATATTGTCTTATAAATCTCAAAACAAATCATGGTTTTCATGATTGTTATTCCTTTGGAAATCATCTTTAATTTTAAGCCATTTTATCATAGATGAAACATAAAATAATTTCATCAAATCATTTATTAATTGAATCCACATATTTCATAAAAACCCATCAAGTTCATCAAAAACTTTATAAAAATGTGTTTTTTAGGATCCATTCATTTCCAAAAAAAACCAAGTCAAGGTTTGAAAATCCATTGAAAACTCATTTCAATCAAGAAAAAAAATAAAGGTTTCATATGAATGGAAAATACTTATGGAACCACCTACCTTTTATCACAAGATTAATGATCAAACAGCTGAAATGGGAACACCAATGGAGAGTCGAAGGCATGGAATATCAATAATGAATCTCTTGAAACACACCACATTAGCACAGGGTTCCAATCCATCAATAGAATGAGGAATCATATCTCTCAAAGTAGAGAAGAGAATAAGAAGTGATTATAGAAAAAAAGAAGGTTATATTACCAGAGAAGGATTTAACGTGTTCACTGGTGCTTCAATCATATAAGAAAAGCTATTGGAGTAGTCAAAAATCCTCTTGGGAGCCTTTAAAATCAAAAAATTCAAATGAATCTTGAGAAGTGGAAGTTGGGATTTAAAAGGATTCAAGATATTTAAGGCTATAAAATACATACAACATAGTAGTACCACATGGACACAATACATAATGGTAAAAGCACCCAAGACCATGGCACAACCATCCTAGACTACATTGCAGCCCCTCCTGGTCAACTGGACTCCTAAAAACATGCCACATACCTTACCCAAATTCACTTCACCAAGGGAAAGGCTTTGGTGTGGCTCATACACCTTACCATAACCATGATCAAATAGGTAGTGGCACCAGAACATTATCACTCAAGCCTCCATGTTGTAGCCAGACCTCCTTTCCGTAGGGACAAAATGCCAAAAGCGGTCTATGGTGCATTCCAGTTTCCATGACATAGATATGACAAAAATTTTAGTAGATCTACAAAATGGTCTCTAGGGATCCGTAGTGTAGCCCACTACCAACACCACATCTCTTAATAAACTTACTTCCCATATTCAATAGCCTCATGGTCCATGGTGTAGCCCCATTGCAGAAAACCAAAAAACTTGTGTTTCCTTTCAAAAAACTCCAAAAGGCTTGGAACTTCACCCAAATAATAGGGAATAAAAACAAAGAAGAAAAAAATTACCTGATAATGGTAATGAGATATTACAACCCCCCACTATAAACTATTTTTATCCTTAGAAAGTATGTCAATAAGATTCCATATCAATTTGATGAGGCCACTACTCTCTCATTAGTGTCTCAAACTACTAATTATCATGTGAATTAGAAATATGATTCTATATCACATAGAACAATGTTATAGTCTTTTCATGAAGTTTCTATGTCTCAAAATCAACAATCCTTACTAGATGCTTAGTCTTGGATACGTCAAGCTCAAAATCAAGGTCTTCCTAGCTCAAAACATGAGAAGGGATAGAAAGATACTTTGGAACCTGAGATACATGAAACACATTGTGTATCGAAGAATAATGGATATACCAAATGATAATACACTTTTTCACATCTACTAAATAATTTCAAAAGGATACACAAAACTCAGGGAAAACCTTCCCTATTTTCTAAGATGTTAGTGACCCAATCAAAGAGAAACACCATATAACACTGGTAACCAACCAAAAACTATAAAGGTCATCAATGTCGATCAAAATAGGATTTATACCAGATTTTTTCTATCACTATTATCTGATGAATCAACATAATCATCACCGTCATCTCATGGAACAAACATGGTTCAACAAAGGAAGCTTCACCAATCTTTGACCAACAAAGAGAATATTTACATAGATGAACATACAAGGTCTCAAAAGGATCCATTCTTATATTATACTAGTAAATATTATTTTAATCAAACTAAAACAATCCCAAAAAGACATACTAGGCTCCCCTAAATTCAAAAACATAAGCACATTTCATATATTCAAGAATCTATATAACTCATTCTATATGGCCACCCATTTCTGGATGATATTCCATGATCAAACATACCTAAGATCCCATTTCCTATTTAAGGCCTCTCCAAAAGTAAGAAGTGAAATGAGGATCACTATCCAAGACTGTAGCTGAAGGAACTCCATGAAAATAGAAAATCTATTTCACATAGAGACTTCCCATGTCCATAACTTTGGTTGTATCTCAAATGGGTATAAAGTTATCTGATTTATCCATACTTTCAATTATAACCCATACTACATTATTCCATATAGTGGTATGTGGAAACCCAAACACAAAGTTTATATAAATATAGTCCCACTACTAAATCAGCACTGGTAACGATTGTAGAAAACCCATCATTCTTTGGTGCTCGACTTTTACCTACCAACAGGTATAATAATGAGAAATGAAATCAACAGTGTATTCTCTCATACATGTCCACTAGAATCATTGTTACATATCATAAAAAATATTTATGGTACCAAGGTACACTTACCACTAGGAACTATGGATATCCCCCATCATGTCCTTTCTCAAAGGTAAAGGCACAACATACCAATTCTGGAAACATATGACACCATCATAAGAGAATGGCCACTCACCAATGATCTCTGCCACCATAAAGAGAGTCCCTAATTCTATTAAAATATTTATCTAGATGATTCTCTTGATGAATCATCTCATTAAGAGAGGTGGTCAACTAAGTTCTTTCCAAAACAACCACATTATCATTCTCTACGACTCCCAAATGAAACTATGTGAATAGAGACATCAAATTAAAATATTCTGATGACTCTTTCAAAGCTTGGGTTAGAAGTTTCCTGTTCAATCCATAAACAAACATATTCCCCTTACCAGGGGTATAAGAAATGTCAAAATAAAAAGACTACAGGTACTAGACCCAACACCATTACATCAATTTAAATATTTTTGTGAGAATATATAACTCAAGATTTTGTGGTATAAATAAATTGTAAAAATTTCTCTAAAAAGGTAATGTTGAAAAATATTAAGAGAATGCATCGTATTTAGAAGTTAAAGATCATGGGTTGGATAATTTTTCTCATGTAACCTAAGCTATTTGGAACCATAGGCTTCCACATGAACAACCTACATGAGAACACATCCCAAACCCAAAATTAATGCATCACAAAATACTACATAGCCCTACACATCCTCTAGAAGAGTCACACTAGCGTAGTGGTAAAAATATGTTTCAAATCATCAAAATAACTCTAAAATTTCTCATTACACAAGAACTTCACTAATTTATGAGTGAGGTAAGTCATCAGAGAATCCATCCTTTATAAATCATTGATGAACCTATGGCAATACCCTACCATACCTATGAATCATTGAATCTCAAAAACATTACAAGGTTGTTCCCATGTCATAACATAATTCAACTTATTAGGGTCAACTAAAATACAATGTTCTAAAACCACGTGTCATAATAAATTCACTTCCTAAATAAAGAAACTACATTTTGATACCATGGCATAAAGTTGGTAATTTCTCAAAATTTATAGAACTGCACTCATATGATTCACACGATCCTTCTCAAATTTAGAGTAAATGAGGATTTCCTCTACAAAGACTAGCATGAATGAGTCAAGGTACTTGTGGAAGATCTTGTTCATAAATTCCATGAACACTATAGGATCATTGGTTAGACCAAAGGGAATAACAAGATACTCATAAAGGAAATACCTACTTCTAAAGGTAGTATTCTAAATGTAATGCTCCTTTATTTTTAACTGATGATAACCAAAATAAAGATCAATATTTGAGAACCACTTCAACCCTTTCAAATAGTCAAAAAAATAACCAATACATGGAAATTAATACTTTTTATTTACTATGACTCAATTGAGTTTTCAATAATCAGTACAGTGGTGAAGTGTTCCACTATCTTTCTTCACAAAGAGAACAGACACCATCTAAGGTGGCACACTCAGTCATATAAAGACTTTTTACAGAAAATTATCCACATGTGTTTTCAAATATTTCATTTCATATGGTTCCATGCTATAAGAAGAAATAGATACTGACTGAGTACCAATTACTAAATCAATGGATAAATCTACCTCTTTTACCAGTGCAATGGTAGAGAAATTAGATGGAAACATGCTGAGAAACTCAACAAAAATCATAAGGAGATCACAATTCAAGGATAACCACTCAAAGTTGAAATAAAACAACAATATTAACCTACCCAAATATATAAAATAAATTTTAACTTTACTCAACCTCAGATCAAATTATACCGAAAAAACATAGCACACCCCATCAAGCATAGTAAAGGAGACCTACCAAAGATAACAATAAATTCAATTCTTATGAGAAATATACCAATCTATACAATGAATGACATTAAGTAATTTCATATCGAGAACCAAATTATTATTACTCTCAATATTATATAGATAGAAAACAAAAACCAAGACATAAAATTCCCTTCTCTCTCTTCATTCTGAGGGGAATAGTAATATCCATCACATAAGACAAAAGATCCATAGGAAGATTCATAAAATCAATAACATGAGTCAATGTTAATAAATGATATGAACCAGTATTAAATAGAGCAGTCACTAAATATTAATCTATAGTGTTGGTACCTCTCACCATCACTGGACCTACATCAGCTTCCTATAGAGATTCTTCCACTACATGAAGAAGCTTCATTTTGGATGACTATGGATGGAAACCCGTAGTTGTTGAAGAATTTGATTTCACTATAGTAATTTTAGGAACTTATGAGCCCATTAGACTATATAGGATAGAAAAAAAATGATAGAAATTATATAAGTGTCTTGAATGATCATAATAACAATAAATATTTGGTGCCTCAGTACAAACTCACATCAAATTTTCAACCTTTCCACACTGGAAGTAAGTAAAAGGTCCTCTTATAAACACTATAAGAGGTTTGGATGAAGTTTTATATTGAAAACCACCTTGATATTCATCATGATTCCTCTTTCCATTTAAGGGACTAACCAAAATTCCATTGGGAGAAAATAAAAATTCCCATCAACACTGACATACTAGCCAGGTCAAGTTCAAACATCAATGATTTATCAAGAACGCTAGCATAAGAATTGAGATTCAACATGAAAAAAATGAAATTATATGTTAGATATAATATCCATATTTATTCTTTGAGACTTTAGCTTCTCATTTGACACTTCCACATGAGAAAACTAAAAATGATCATAAAAATGGTTCGTATATTGAGTCACAGTCTTATTTCCCTATTGAAGGTTAAAAAACTCCATAGAATTTGTAAAGACCATAAATTCTAGATATAACTGATCATTGAAAATAAATCTAAATTATTTCCACTCTATGACCTCATGCTACTTTTCTATAACCATAAAATTACACCATCTCCTGCTAGGACCTTCAATATTAAAGGTATAAAAATTCACCTTTATAGCTTATGACATTTCCAAAAAGTAAAAAACTAGTTTAATATTTTTAGACCAATCCTCAAAACCTCAAGAAAAATTCAAGACTTTTAAAGTTGGTGGTTTATAATAAAGAAACTCATGATTATGATATATAGATTTATCCCTTCGAGGTTCCACTCCAGAATCTTGAATGAGAACTAGTGTTGCTACCTACCATATAACTTGGATAGAAAACACCACTATCTCAACCAGATTTTGGTCAACTTGAGGATTTTATTATCATGGTTCACAAATAGCTTCCTCATAAGTCATGTTCAAATGCCTCCTCAGGGGCATGATGCTATAAAAAAATTAATAATAAACAATGAAACATCATTAAGGGTAAACCAATAATTAATTCAATCAATAGATATAAGAATATAAAACTCATGGGAATTCACAAAAATCAGATCAACTTAAAAAAATAAGAATCTAAAGGACACTTTTCCCAAACACCCATGGTGACTTAAGTCTCAATAGGATGATATTTTTATAGGAACTCACTCACAACTACCAACTAAGTCCCATCAATCCTACCTCTTGTCTACCCAGACATCCTAAAATACATATTAAAATTTAGGAAAGATGATAAACCTGAATATGATACCACTTTATCAAAAACCAACCCGAATACCATGGTATACTGATACCCAAGTTAGTTATGAAATATAACTAATGGAATTCCCGATCCCCATGGGTTGGATACTAGCACCTGGTATCATATCAAGGTCAATAGGTAACAAGTTTTCCATAAAATAATAGAAGATAAACGATACATATTGGTATCTCAACACTCATCAAGGAGAAATTACCATAATCAAACCAGTAAAATAGTACCCAAATAGTAAATCATCAAAATATATAGCATCTATCAAGGTAAAAACTCATAAATCCCACATAATATATGGATCACATCTCCAATGGCCACCTCCATCACTAATGTTCCCATGAATAAAGTACTCCATCCACCTCCAAGTGGTTCTTTCACTTTTCTTGGACCTAACATAAGATAATATACAAATTATTGAAGACAATTGTAGGGGCTGAGCTAAATAGTCTGATAGGTTATCACCAAGTGTTCCACAATAAATTACATAATAATAAACCATTTATGATTTTAATTTAAATAAAAAAAGTCATGTAATAATATTTACATATTTTAAAACAAAAAATCCCATTAAGTCAAGATATAAAAGATATGTCAAAATAGACTTAAACAAACATTTTAACTAAAAAAATTATATAAAATAGTTTGTATGAATAAAAAACTTCTATAATTAATGTCATGTAATTATCAAATCAAAATACATCATAGTATCATGTAATATGGACCATGGTACATTATTTTATGGCTCAAGGATCTCACACATCTCAATTAGTGATCATAGATCAAGTTTTCACATATCCCTTGGCTCATGCCAATGGAAAAAACCCCCCATCATGGAAAAATCAGGTTGACTAGGTTTTGGTTAGAGTTGTCATTGTAAATCCATTTCTAGGGAGTTACATTACAAGAATGTTTTCCCCCTTCAACACTAACTATATAGTCTCACATGTTCTTCAATCAATCAAATAAAAATGGGAAGTTAATTCATTTAAAAATGATATAACATTTACAATTAAATTGAATAGTTGTTAGTTTTCCAAATTCCATTTTATATTTCAAAATAAATTCTGGATTTCATCATTTTCATGTCTTTCAAAAACATCTTTCAATTTAAGAAATTTTCTCATGGATCAATCTTCAAATCATTTCATCAAATAATTTCTCAATTCAAGCCGTATTTCATCAAAAAACATCATGTTCATTAAAACCATTATAAAAAAATATTTTTTTCTTTCAATATCCATGTATTACCCAAAAAACTAAATTAAGGTTAAAAAATTCATTGAAAACTCATTTCAATCAAGAAAGAAAATAAAGGTTTCATATGAATGGAAAATAATTTTGGAACCACCTACCTTTAATAAAAAAATAAATAATCAAAAACCCAAAATTGGAATTCTAATAGAGATTAAAAGGCATAAAATATCAAGAAGGAATCCCTATAGACACACCCCATTATCATAGGTTTCCAATAAATCAATAACATGAGGATTCATTACTCTCAAAAGAGTGAATAGTATAAGAAGGTATTTTATACATAAAGAAGGTTCTCTTACTGAAGAAGGATTGAACTTGCCCACTGGTGCTTAAATTTGAGAAGAAAATGTTTTAAATGAGTCAAAATTCTCTTGGGAGCCTTCAAAATCCAAAAAGTCAAATGAGGCTTAAGAGAAGGGAAGTTGGGATTTGAAATGGTTTAGGAAATTTGGTTTCTAAAAACATAGACCATTCCACAACCCCACATGACCACAGTGCAGGAGGGTAAAAATACCCTAGACTAGGGCATAACCATCCCATATCATTCCATAACTTCTCCTAGTAAACCAAAATATTGAAAACACATCACAAACCTCACCCAGATCTACTTCAACCAGAGTAAGGATATGTAAAAACCCATAAAACACTCCACAACCACTCCAAAATAGGTAGTAGTACCCCAAATCACTCACTCGATCCTCCACACTGTAAAGAAAAACCTCCAAAAATAGGGCTATGTCATATCCCAGTATCCATGGTATAAATATGCCAAAAATAGTAGTAGAACTATAAAATGGTATTTATGGCTCAATGGTGTAGCCCACTGACTATGTCACAACCCTTCCCAACATCAGTTCCCCTACGCTACAAACGCATGGTCTATGATGAATCCTTGCTGTAGAAAACCAGAAAACTGTATTTCTTTCCAAAAACTCCAAAAGACTCGGAACTACACCCAAACAATAAGAAAAAAAACAAAGAAGGAAATAAGTACCTGACAGTGGTAATGGGATATTACAAAAATGTAAACAGAATCCCAAACCATCTATGGTGACTTTAGTTTTGATATGGTGAAGGGATGACTAGGCACTCTCCCACTCCTACATCTTGATCCCTGATGGTCCTAACTCTAGTATACAATTGAACCCCAAATAAAGACTACTCTGATACTATTATGTAGTGAACCAAATTTGGTCAAACCGACCCATAACCCAATTCGGCATGTCAAATGGCCTAAAACACATTCTTGATTTCCACGGGCTGGCGACAAGCACTGGGAATAACTGATAATCTCTTGGGAATGGGTTTTCTATGGTAAAATGGTATGAACCATACATAAAATAGTATATTAAAAACAATAACATCATAGTCAACAATGTACCTAGATAAACACCCAAAGTAACAAAAATTAAGAAAATTAGGCACCATAAACAAAACTAAGCATCATATGCAATACATTCCACAAAATACCACATACATGGTATCATAAGTCATAGATAAAAACTTTAATGAAAGGTAAAATGTCCCAAGAGTACCAATACATAAATCCAAATGGGTAAAAAATTACAAAATTACTCCACATGATCCAACTATACGAGACCTTATTTCATTTAAAAAAATAGTGAATGATGGTAATCAAGAAGATCCACCTAGATATATGGTTCCCTTGACTTTACTTGTATCCTATAAAAAAATCAATATACACCAAAAAGGATATGTAGGGTGTGAGGTACATGTCCTAGTAGGATACCACCATAAATCTAATTAAGGATTTTACCCATGAAGACTAATAAATTAGTTTAAAAACACTTTTCAAAACTAAATCACTTTGAATACAATTTTATTTAAAACAAGACCTTTAAAATCCATTTGGTTTTACAATAAAAATAAAAAAAATTCCAAAATAGTTTCCCAAATAGATAAAATAAAGGAATAAGGAAAACGTATTAACATGCCTAACATATACAGCACATCAAAATAAGGGTGATCATAACATCAACAACATATAAACATATAAATGGAAATGATCATAGCACATGATATCACATCAATAAGGAACTAATAAAATTAATAAAAGAATATATGATCTGACATGAGTAGGTGAACCTAGAGATCTAACTATAAGGGTATGATGTGAGTGATTCTAAACAAGTTATGCTATCTATATAATAAAATATGGAATCTCTCATAGTCTTCCCTGAGCCCAACTCCAAGATCTATAATGATCTCTCGGTAAATAATGGAATCTATCATGGTTTTCCTACCCAAAAGATCTAACAGTCCCTTGAAAACCAAAATAGAATCTCTCATCGATGTTCTCACCAAAGGCTCCAATAGTCCCTTAGTCAACCCCTCACTCATACTCTAGTTAACCCATGTACTACTCCATGAAAATATAATCACAATCAAGTTCCATATAAATCGAATACATTTTACAAGCCATTTTCACAAAGAATATATAAATTTTATTTAAACACCTTCAATAAGGAAATACCATTTATAAAACCAATTATAATTATATTTAAAATCATGAAATATCTTTGATCTATTTCATCAAACCCATCGAGTTTATACAAGACACTCCCATCTGGAAAACACGCTTTTAAACTCTAAATTGCCAAGCCAATCCATGAATCACATCGTAAATGGAATAAATTTCATCATAAATAATTTTAATCTAAATTTAAACAAAAAAACCAAATATGATTATAAATATAAATGAAATCCATGAAAAAAACCCACAAATAGAGACACCAACCTTAAATTCGGCTCCAAACTCATTACCTTTGATAAGACCCATCCAGAATCGGTAGAAGAATTTATCACACACCTAAGATTCATGAAAATAAACCAACTACCCCATTAAAACCCTATATTTATCCATTTACAAAACTTAGGGTTATACACTTCCATGAAAATGGAAGAACAAGCATAATAAGGGGAAAGGAGGAAGAAACCATAAAGAAAGGGGCTTACCTCAAGCCAAGATATCATGATCCCAAAGAGATTCAACCAAATAAGATATGGGATAATGTACCAATCCAAGGAGAGGGGATAAACATAATGAGAGAAGAAAATTAGTGTCAAAGGGTATAAAACTCAATAGGGATAAAATGGTAAAATACCAAATTTTCAACAAGCTAGACAAGGCTGTATAAATTAAGTTTCAAGGTTAGGAAAACCATGATCTAACTATTTTGGATCCACTATCCCTCCAAAAATAGGCTACATAGATACCCCTTGAGATCACATGGTTTGAAAAAATATGCTCAAAATGTGAAAATCCCTCTACCTCAAACCCAACACCGCTCACATAGTTAGCTGAATGGTTAGACAAATTGTGTGCTAATCGTGCACCTTGATCTATCTTCCCCAAGAATGAGTTTTTTGACCCCCCAACAACCAAAAACTTCAAGAATGCACTAAAAGGAAAATAAAACTCATAATTTGATACACCAGTGACCTAGAGGGTGTCACAATTAAAACATACTCCCACTAGCTTCTTAGAAACTATATTATTTTCAGAATATATTGTTAATATTCACAAACCTTTTTGTGTTAGGAAATAAAATTTATTTTTTAGTATGAATATTTAAAAAATAAACCATTTTTTCTATATCATATATGGTATTATATTTGTTTAGAACATTTTTCATAAAGAATTTTTTATTAAAATAAACCACTGATGGGTGGTGGGAACATGTTCCCACATATTTTAACAAATACTTGGATAATAATTTTAGGATGGATAAAACATTTTTATCCATATATTCTTCTCAAAACATGTTATAGAAATTTATGAATAATAAAATATATGTAAACATTTAATCATCTCATACTTGTTCATAAAAATGATTTTTATCGAACATATTCTCTTATCACATAAGATAAATGAAATTAAGAAACACATATTTTACTTAAATTCATCTATGATTGACATTATCCTTTATATTAATATATAGCAAATATTTTCTCCATGAATTTAAACTAAATTATCAAAAAATTATTCCTTTTTTTCAAACTTCTGTATATTTACTACACTTGTAAAATATATATTTGGTATCATATACCGTTCAAAACTGAATAATTAATTTCAATAACACTCATACCTGACATGGACATTCCATGGAGTTTCCTAAAATCCTTAAGGTATATTTTGGATAATCCAAAATTATTGAATTATTACTCTTACTTCCAATCAAACCTAGGTTTTAATTTCCATAATTGGTTTCTTGATGAAACCTTGTTGAAATTTTCAACAAAAATTTCTTCCTCTGGTTTGATCTTCTACCTAAATGTTCTGTCTATACAGTACTTTATAACCTAGACATCATATAACAAGTTCATATATATATATTACCAAAAGTTTGAGAATATTTGGTAAACATTATTTTAATTCAGTCATATTGTCATAACATTTCCATAATTGATAATAAGATAGATTCCCTAACAAGAACAATCCATTTTTAGTCTCCACTTAAAGTATGATATGTAATTAAAAATAAATAATAAATAATGTGCATTAAAAACACCATCTCATTTTTTATATAAAAATATTATTTGCATTATATTCTTAGAAACTAAATGAGATAAAATAAACATATTATTATAAGTTTATCTAATATCGAAGCATCCAAGTTATCAATGAAGAAAATCCTCTCCATTACTTGAAAACAAAATTCAAGATTCAATTCATTTCATCTTATGACCTTTTGTACATTTAAAATACTTTTAAATCATATGGTTGATATAATATATCTGTCAAAATAATGTAATTGATTTATATAACCATTAAATCTTTAAGGAAACCTTTAGTCTAACCAATTCATTTAGCATATTAAATAATAATTAACATCACTTGACATAACAAATCATATAGATTTTATGAGACTAAAATAGTTTATGTATCAAATAATATTGAATACATTAATATAGAACAATATTCCTTTATTCATTTTTCATCTAATTCCTTTCAAACTTTTAAATTAATCACACTATGCTTCCATAAGCATCTAGATTCACTTGTTGAACAATTTAAACATTTTGTCACCAAAGAAGGAACTATTATGACACATAGAAATTATCCTTAAGAAAAATTGTTAAATCACCAATCTTGATTAAGAAATTTTCTTGTTTAAATAGTCTTAAGAGTTACTTACATTAAGTTTCTCATTTTCAGGGATTAATTAAAAAACTTAGCTTGATTATGATGATGATATTATCTACAAAAAGGATTTTATAATATGGGAATCATGTATTATTAACTATTTAATAATTAATTTTATTAAATAGGATCACACTAAAATGATGACCCATTTTAAAATTCATAATATCTATTAGTGGGGAAAGATCCATTTTTAACCACGACTTAAACCTATTTGTTCACATAACAAATACATGATTATTTGGGTAGGGAATCATCCCAATCATATCATATATGATTATTGGATAGTTGAGTGGACAAACCTTTATCCAATCCGCCATATGGAAAAAATAAACAATATTACTTTGGTGTCCTAAGAGTTAGGGCTTCCCAGCTACTGTAACCCAAAAAAAATCCTATGAATAATCCAATAAATGAAAATTAAGGGATACTTATACTGATCTTGAAAATAACCAAAAAATAATCCAAATTTATTTATAAATTTATTTCCTTTCACAAGATAATTTATGGGTACTCATGCTGAGCTCAATAATACCCAGTTGAATGATTGAGTTATTGATAAGTGTTGAGGCCTAAAGATCAAGGAAAGAACATGATTATTCCTTCTTCTTCCTCAGATACGAATCCCTCTTATTATCATGTGAATAATCTTCTAGTGACCTCAGACCATCCATGTCAGGACCTGTCTCCACTCTTCTGCCAAAGTGCTTCCTTTCTTCATATTCCTGGTTTGATTCGATTGGTTCAAGTGTTCTATGCCTTCCCAAGGGAGACTGATGTTCCTCTTCATCTCCCATCCTCCCTGCCATGACTTTCCATCAAGGATATGGACTCAGATGATTCTTATGATAATCTTATGTAGGTCCAATTTCAAACTCTCATTATTCACATCAGGATGTGAACCTCTTGGATTCTCCTCCCATGGTCAACCATCCATCTACACCAAAATCCTTGGTGGTTAAAAATAACCCATCAGCATCTCAGATTCCCAATATTCCAAGTGGAGTCTGGACTAGATCTCAATCAAAGTCCAAGTCTAAAACCAGATCTTCTAATAAAATTTAGGTCAATGTGTCTAGGGATAATTCTAGACTTCTATTCCATCAATGATTAATATCCTCATATGTAAAGAATGTGGATTGGACTCTCAGGTAAAATCAAATTTCATCTCCAATGAATTTCTTTTTCACTCTTATTATCTAGTTGTAGTGATAGAACCCAAACAAGATCGGGAAAAAATAAAGGATTACACTCATTTCTTGAGAGTTCATGGATTCCTTAACTATTTCCCAACTAACTCTCACATATGTATATTCTAGAAATCATCCATTTCAGTTAACTTTATATTTTTTCCAGATCAATCAATCAGCAGTATGAGAATAATAGTGGGAGATAGTGTGTTTTTTTCTTTCAGATGTTTATTCTAAATGTGATTATCAAGCTAGAGTGTCTCTATGGGATGATTTGAGATCTTTCAACCTAAAAGTTTATCTATGATTAGTTGTAAGGTATTTCAACATAGTGTATAGTACTAAATAGAAAAATGGATGTGGCCCCTTACCTAGAATTTAAATTCATGCCTTTATCTCATTCATGTCTAACAATGGGGTTATGGATGCTGGATTTTTAGGTGATCCATTCACTTCATGTAACAATCAGTGAAGGACACAATGATCTTGAAGTCACATGGATTGATGTCTCATTAATGGAGAGGCTTTCTCTTAATTCCTTGATATCAAATTCTTTCACCTAGTATGTGGTATCTCATACCATTCACCTCTTCACATTTTCTTGAAGTTCAGTAGTGGTAGGGAGGATTTTTTCCACTTTTCCTCCACTTGGTCCGACAACCTAGAATTCCTTGACATAGTGAGGAATTAGTGGGATCGTTATTTCATTGATAACCCATATATTTCTATTCATAACAACCTAAGGCATCTCAAAAATTATTCTTCAATCCTGGGTCAAAATATTTCTTCAAGGGGATCTTGAACTGGAGGTAATTAATAGAGACACTCATCACCTTGAGTTGAGTTTGGAGATAGCTTGGGATGAGGATGTCTTCATTACTTTAAGACGATAGAAGGATTATTTGGATAATCTATTACTGAATTAAGAGCATGTTTCAAGAGAAAAATCCTGAGAAAAATGGATTCACGAAGGGGAAAGAAACATGAGGGATTTCTAAGCTTGCATTAAGTAAAAATGCAGACATTCTACTCCCAATCCTCTCTTGGAGTATGGGTCCTTTTTTAATGACAGAGACTTTATTGGAAATATGGAAAATAATCACTTAAATTATATACTCATTTCTACAAACCCATGCATGGTGGGTGACTATCCTAAAGTCTCTTCTTCTTTGTTTGATATTATTCCCAATTCGGTGTCTAAACAAGTGAATGAAAGGCTGAATTCCCTGCCAGATGAAAAATAAATTTTAAGAAGCTATTTGGTCCATAAATCTTGATAGTCCTCTTAGTTTGGATGCTTTCCATTACTCTTTTTATAAGGCCTCATGGGATATTTTGAAAAAGATCTTGATCTATGTGGTGAAAGACTACTTCCAAGGAGGGAATATACCTCGAGTGGCATGTGCTACTAAACTTGTTCTTGTGCCAAAGGTCAAAGATCCCCATTCCCTGAATCATTACTGCCCTATAATCTTGTGAAATGCTCCTTATAAATTTCTTACTATAATTATTAACTCAATGATTTTCCCCTTCCTTCTAAGTTGGGTGGATGAGGAACAACATGGTTTTGTAAAAGGTAGAACAATTCAAGGAGATATTACCTTGGCCCAAGAAATTATCAGCAACTTCAACTTGAATACCTTTAGTAGTAATTTATCCATCCAAATTGATATAAGTAAAGCCTATTATAGAGTCTAATAGAGTTTTATTATAAAATTCCTCTCAAGAATGGTTTTTTTTTACTTGGGTTATTGATCTTTTCTTACATTGTTTTAGCTCTCCATGGTTGGATTCTTCTTTTATGGGAAAACAGTTCAGTTTTTTCAAAGCATTTAGAGCACTGATATAAGGGGATCCACTTCCCCACTCTTTATTTATCATTTCTCAATATATCATTAGCTGTTACCTTAATCATTGTATTACAGCATTCAAGATTACCCCTACCTTAATAATCTCTCAAATGGAGGTATTTATAATCTCATGTTTACAGAAAATACCATTATTTTCATCAATGGTATTAGAAGATCTATCAATGGGTTAATGAAGTTTTATAATTTTATTGTTCTTGGAGTGGACAAGTAGTGAATTTTGATATGATTAACTTATATGTCCCTAAAAAATTCTCTGAAAGAAGGACAAGGTCTTTGGAAATAAGTCTTGGGATGAATAAAGGGTCCTTCCCCATAAATTACATGGGTTCCCTAGTGTCCCATAACATCAATCTAATAGGTCACTTTGATATGATTAGATATAAAATCATGGGTTGCATTATCAATTAGAAAAATAGATTCTTGTCATTTGGAGGGAGGATCAATTTGATTAACTCGGTACTTTCCTCCATCCCCATGAATATACTGTCCACTATGAAGGTCCCAAGGAAGGTGATTTCAAACATTGATTCCACTTTGATATATTTTTTATGGGATGGAAAATTTCATGGTAAATTCCATTGGGCTTCATCGAGAAATCTAGCTAAACCCATTAATGAAGGGTGTCTTAACTTGAGAAGTATATCTAGAACCATGAATGGTCTTCATTCCAAACTTGCACAAGAGTTAATTGAGGGGAAATATTTGTAAGGAAAACATGTGCAATTTACTTATGGAATTTATGGGTTCTTGTACATATTTAAACACTCCAAAATCCTGAAGATAATTCTACCCATATAGCTATTCTCCAACAACACACTCATTGGTTAATTGGAAAGGGGGATATAAACTATTGGAATCATAACTGGTCAGGGAAAATTCTTGTATTTATTAGATTTCCTGCTCTGAACAATAGTTTTAGGGAGGCCATTGAACATCCTACCTTCATCAGTGACACCTTGGATGAAAATCAGAGGAGTCTATTTGGCAATATTGTGATGACCAGTTATCTGAATATGTGTGTTTTCATATGTTTCAGGGATGGATCTTTTAAGATCATAGATTTCCAAAAAAATGTAGTCTACTTCCTCCCCTCAGGATCATCGGGGTGGAATTATATGGTGAAAAAAAATCCCTAAAAAAATCCCTTTCCGGTTTGGTGTGTCTGTAATAATTCCTTACCATCGGATGATAATATCTAGCACAGATGGATTAACATCGCCTCAATGTATCTCTTCTATCGCGAGTTAAAATCTGAATCCATGAAAAATTTATTTTTCAATAGTGAATGAGAAAAGTCTATTGGAAGCTTGTTTGACCAACTAACAAGATGGTCTGAAAAACTTTCTCTCCTGAGACACTCCTCTAGCAATGGTTCCATGTCTTGTACTATCCCAGTGCTGAGAGACAGTCTAGATCTATAATTTTCATTACTAGTTGATGGATTATCTCGTCATCAGTGAATGAAAAACGACATTAGTCTCTTTAGGGATCCAACACAAGTATTATCTTCAAAACCAGAAATTTAATTTTGGATTTCTATAAGTTATGCAAAGACACATTGAATGCACCATCTCTCTCATTAGTTTTTCCCTACACATCTCCATCACCCGTAATCCTACATCTCATAGAAACTAGGTCAAATAGAATCCTTCCCTCTTAAGGAATAAGCTAAATATAGATGGCTCATGCTATTTTAGGTCTATGTGTGGTGGGGGAGTAATCAGAGACCCCAAAGGCTCAATTATTGCTCCTTTCTCGGTGTTATTTAGAAGTAGTGACTCCCTTCTGGCGAAATCCCATGATATGTTTACAGGCCTAATTATTTTCAACAAAATGAGCATTCATATCAGGGAGATTGAGACTGATTCACTAACACTCTACATTGAAATGTCATGCAAAGGTCATATTCCTTGGTCCATTGAATATTCCATCAGGAGATTCAAGATCCTTATAAAAAACCACATGAACATCCTTCATATGTGGTGTGATGGTAAAGTTGTGGCATACTATCTTTCTTCAAAATATTCTCAAAATGACAAGCTCCATATATTTTCTAATCTTGGGTTCTTTCCCCCTTGAGGGTTACAACTTTTTTTAGGCTGATTATCTTAAGCTCCACTATTTTAGGCCCCCTTAACTGTTCCCTTTGTAGGATCTTTATCCCTTTATCTATGAAATAAAATAAAAAGTATTTGGTGGGTGAGATAAATATTTATGAACAATTCATAAACAAAATCAAATTATAAACCCTTTTATAATTTTCATATTTAACATTATTAAGATTCTCTAATTTTGAATATAAACATTTTATACTCATTTCAAAATTTTGAATATAAGCACTTTATATCCATCCCAACATAAAATATTTTATATTTATCATTATATGAAATTTTAATTTTTAAATATATGATATTATATTAACTATAAACTATTTATGATCCAATTTATACTATGTAATCATTTTATATAATCTAAATAGAATATAATTAATAATTATTTTAAAATTAATCATATCAATCATTAAAACACTTTTGATGTGACATAAATAATATACAAATAAATCCCTTTTAATTTGAACAATTAAAATTAATTAATTATGAAAAATTTATAATTCTAAATACAAACATTTTATATTTTGGCCTTGCTTCATAATTTAGAAAACATTATAAATTTTTTATTATGATTTCTAAATAAACACTTTTATTTCTAGATCATAAGTCATGGCATATAATTTTTTTAAAAGGAATTTAAATATGAACAATTAATATATAAGAAATATTTTATAATAAATGTTTCGTAAACATTTAATTTATAGTTAATTTATTTATAAACCTTTTATAAATTAAAATATCCCGAAATAATTTTTATAATGATTTATAAAATTTAACAATCCATATTAATAATTTTAAATGTTAAAAACATATTTCAATAATTTTAAAACAATTATGATTACACTTATGCATAGGGGTATTCCTGTGTAAGGTTAAAACCTTCTACCCTTACACTGGACATCTAAAATCTCTTGTGTAAAGGTAAGTCACTACTTACATTTACATAGCTTAAGTATTATGTGTTGTGTAAAGGTAATTCAAAGATTACCATTATGCATCTCATTCCACGTAAGGGTAAAAATGATATTAACTTTATTTAAATGCTTCACATAAGGGTGGGTCTCATTTACCTTGACACTAACTTCTCACATCGCTGCATTTCCTCATGGAAGTTGAAGATCCATGTGTATAACTACCTAACGCATGATATGTAGATAGAGTCTATGATTTTTTCCTTGAAAATATGGAAGAACTACCTATATGGTGATAAGTGTGACATATATTCTGATCATAATAGTCTCAAGTATATTTTCACACAGAAGGAACTCTATATGCATCAAAGAAGATGGTTAGAGCTAATAAAGGACTATGATTTCTCTATTAACTACCATACAGTAAAGGAAAACAAGGTAGATAATGCTCTTAGTAGAAAATAACCTTCTACCTTATCCATTATTTGGATTGAGAAAAACCCCATATTCATGGATATGCAAAAGATAGATTTTAAAATCATAACGACATGGAATGAATCCAATATTTAAAAAATTATTTCCAACCCATCTATCCATGAAAAGATCAAGGAAGAAAAAAGGGATTATCTCAAGCTAAAAAATAAGGTAAAATTGGTAAAAGAAGGGAAGCTATAAGAGTTCTATATCGATGATGATAGTTTGAATCGGTTTGTAATAAGGATTTTTGTTCCTTCATAAATTGATATAAACAATGAGCTACTAAATAATGCACATATTTCATCTTTCTCCATCCATCTCAGAAGTAAAAATATTTATCATGATCTTCTAAAACACTTCTAGTGGGATAATATGTAAAATGATATTTTGTACTATATATCAAGTTGTTTGGTGTGTCAGAATGTGAAAGAAGAGTGACATAAGTCCAAAGGCATGATGCAAACACTTCATATACCCACATGGAAATGGGATAATGTCACTATGTACATTTTCATTGGTCTCCCAAAAATATCAAAATGATACAATGTGATATGGGTTGTGGTGGATCGACTCACCAAGACTACCCACATAATTTCTATTTTGGAAGATTTATCTCTTGAACAAATATCCAAGTTATATGTGAAGGAAGTGGTAAGGATATATGGGGTACCACTTTGGATCATATCTAATCATGATCCAAGGTTCACATATTAATTCTATAGAAGTATTAAACATGCTTTGAGTACTGAGTTGAATTTCAACATGGCATATCACCCCCAAACTGATGTCTAATCTAAAAGGAATACTCTAACATGGGAGGACATGCTGAGAGCATGATCAATGGAATTAAAATGAGGATGAGATCATAATATCCCATTTGTTGAGTTATCATACAAAAATAGCTTCCACTCGAGTATTTAGATGGATCCATATGAAGCTATATATGGGAAGCGATGTAGAACTCCAAATTGTTGGGATGAAGTTGGAAAAAAATCTACTTAGACCTGATCTTGTGAAAGATATGATAGAGAAGTTTCAATCCATAAAACAACATATCAAAGCTAGTAAGAGTTGGAAAAAGATCTATGATGACAACTGTTGAAGGGACTTGGAGTTTGTTGTTGGAGACAAATTCTTCCTTTGAATATCACCATGGAACAGAGTGATGTCGTTTAGAAATAAAGGGAATATTAGCTCAGGGTATATTGGCCCCTTTGAGATCCTTGATCCCATAGGAGTAGTGACTTATTAGCTTTAACTTCCACCAAGTATGGATCAAGTTCATGACTTATTCCATGTATCTCTCTTGATTAATTACATACCTTACCCCTCACATGTATTGAATATGAAGGTGGTACTGCTGGAGAATGACATCTCATATAAAGAGTAGTCGGTGAAGATCTTGGACCATAGAGACAAATTCCAACACAATAAGATAAATAATCTTTTCAAAGTGTTGTGGAGGAATCATAAGTATGAAGATTCAATAGAGGAACTGGAGGAATCAATGAAGGAGAAGTACCCTCACCTATTTTCAACTTATAATATAAAACAAAATTTTAAGGGTGAAATTCCAAAAGGGGGAAAGAATGTAACGACCCAAAATATTATCAATGAAATTTAAATTCTTATAATTATGTTATGTCATATAAAACACATACATCACATAGATAACCCAATTAAATCATTATTATCATAAATTAAGAATAAAATAAGTGATATTTACAGGAATTAAGGAACCTATACCGATGGAATTATAACCAAACTGTTGGAGTAGTAGTATGACCATTAAGAATAGTAAGTTGGCCAATAGAATAATAATATCACCTATTAAAGTATAAATAAAATTGATAAATCTTATAAATTAAAATATGATATATTTATATCAAGTTATAATTAAATAAATGTTTTAAAAATGATATATTAAGTGTTGGTTTTTTTGTAAGTCATAAATATTTATTTACAATTTTATAATTAAAATAATGATTTAAATGAAAATATATTTTAATAAAATAGATTCATAAATTAATATTTTGTTTAATTTTAATTATAATATATTTTTATGAGGCCTTAATTAATTTTTCAAAGTGTCATAAAATCGCTTATAACAATAAAATCAGTATTTTTTGAATAAATAATGATTTAAAATAAAATTTAAATTTATCATTTTTAGAAATTTATTTCCATAAAATTGACTCCATTTTTTAAATCTAAATGCCAAAAAATGGTTTGGGTAAATTCCTGGGATTTTTCTAAAATAGTTGAATTTTTGGTGAATAGTGAAATATGGTAATTTATGGTATCTAACAAATACATGAATTATTGAGTCATGGATGATGTATGGATTAGGTCATAACCCATTGGTTTCAATTATTATGAAACATTTAATTTATTTCTTCATATTAATCAACACTATTGATAGTCTTGATCCAAAATAATAAACAAATGAATAAAATAATCAAAAACACCTCTCTCCTCCCACTATAAATACTACCCATCGCCACCTCTTCTCCTCAGACCTTATAAGATTTATATATTTCTTATATTATACATTATTAATCTCCCAAAAATCTTCCACATGTACTGATATTTATTTCTCACCAAAATTTCAAACCCAAGTGACTTAAGGAGGTTCTCAAGGAGACGAAATTCAAGAGGTAAAATCCTCCTTCTTTCTCTTTTAATTTCTTTTCATTTCTTATCTTCCAATAAAATTATCTATAAAAGATATAATAATAACTCAATTATAATATATATAATATAATTTTATTATTTTAATGAAATATCCATCATCAAGTCTCTTCTCTTCTCCTTTTATTCTAAAAATGAAAACATCATCTGTGATATATCGATTCACCGCCTTTAGGGACGATGAGTACTCATTTTCCCTTATCGCCTTGATGGATGGTCATAAAACCATTATAACATTTAAAAAAGATTTTAAAATTTATATTTTATTGTTTTCATATTATATAAATAATATATATACATAATATTAAATAATAAGACAAAACTAGTTCGTGATGATCAAAAAACTTCCAAAATAAACTAATCATTTTTCATTGACATTTTATCTAATAAATCATTATTATATCTGGAAAAAATGATATATAGAACCATTTAAAAAAAATTAAGTATATTAATACCATATCATTCCATTTATTGAGTTTTTCTTCCATTTTACATAAACTTCCATAATTAAACTCAAGGGAACTGATCATAAATCATGAAACAAACACCCCCGAAACGATGAGATTGAATCGTATAACTCATGAGAAGGGCCATATATGAACTTAAAAAATTATAAAAAATCTTATAAACATATAATAGGTTATTAATTAATTAATTAATGTATATAATTTTATTATCCATGACATTAAGTTCAAGTTCAGTACACTTTCATACATAAGGTAAGAGATTCTCTTCAAACCACCATTTTTCATTCGGGTTATGCTTTCTCTCTATTTACCCACATGTAATTATTAATTATTATTATTTATTCCTCCTAAATTAGGTGTATATTTTTAAAACATATTTAACTTGCTCAATTATTATTTTTTTTATGGTAAAACACATGTTTTTTAAGATTCCCTTCTCAATTCCTCCTAATAAGTAAGCTCAGTTAAAGGGAACTTCCCCATTTCTTACCCATTTTCAATTGCACTACATAAAATATTTTAAGAAATGAATAATTTTATAAAATCATTCATTTTATCATTAAAAAAAATCTTATATAATTTCTTGATTTATAAAAACAATTATTCTTTTGTACGTTTTAAAGACTCTTGTATATTTTCCCTTAAACTGAACTAAAGTGGATCATTTCTAATTTTTATTAAACAATCATTTTACTTGTTTAAAATTATTTTGGAAATAATTTATCTATATCTATTCCTATTTTAACTTATATATTTCCATGTATGATTTAAATCCATTCTTTCATGGACACAGTTATGATATTCCCTTTGGCCATGCTTTATGACACGGTTGTGATACCCATTTCATTCCATGGGTAAGCCTTGTGTTTATTCCTTTTGTTTGATTATTCATGTGGAACACATATGCATAAATTTTTTATGATTAATATACCTAGATAGCTCTCCAATACATTGGGTAATGTTTAGTCTCATGAGATTTCATGTTGGGATAGGGAGTAAACCTAATTCCTTTATGGGACTTTGTCTACCATGTGATATAGTCATGGTAGTTAGCCTTGACCCGTGTTTATGTAATGTTATATATTTATTCCACATTACTATGTTTCCATGATTAAATGATCCTATGTTATATATGTTATTCTACCATATGATTATTCATGTTCCATTCCTTTTTATTTCATCATGTTATGCCTTCTAACCCATGTGTTATGCTTTATTCCTATGTTTATTCCATTATTTATATTTTTAGCTCATACCTTTTATCTTTGTATTTCATAGGTTATCATATGTAGATATAGGATCTCAAAGAAAGTTATGATATCATTATAGATGATTAATATAAATTTGTTTTATTTTAGTTCCATGTTTTTAGTTTTATATACCTACTCCTCCAAAGACACTTGACTTTACAATCCTTAGTTTTTATTTGATGGTAATTATGATTAAAATCATGTAATAATATGTGTAAAAGGATTCTCTCACTATACCCACCATCGTGACTAATTGTTTTTGAATATTCCTTTACAATTTTATAACGTTCATTTCAAAGAAAAAAATATTTATATTTTTAAAGTTTTTTAAATATGTGATTTCAAAATGGAAAGGTGATTTTCATAAATAATGTTTTAATGGTATATAGATTCATCAATGACAACATAATTCAATGTTTATTGTGATTTACTAGTAATATGATCCAAATATACTGTCCATATTCTTTCTCTGGATGTTTTATATTTATGATGGCCTGATTTTTATCAAACCTATTTCTTTTTCATTGGTTATGATATGATAAAGTTTTTATGAATCCTATTTCTTTTCATTGGTTCTGATATTATGAATGGTTTATGATATTTTGTAACACATATGTTTTATTTTAATTATATAATGTATGGGACCTATATATTCCTCCATTTCATTGGGTAATGATTGATATCACATGATATAATCAAGACTAGAATGGGAAGTAAACCCAGTTCAGTAAGGGAATTTTCTACTATGATAATCTTGGAAGTGAACCTTGACTACTATGATGGTTTTGGGAGTGAAATAATTTCACCACGATAGTCTTGTAAAAGTTATTTTACTACTAAGGAAATTATTTTCTATAATTATGTGTATTCCATAATTTCATGTCTTATTCCAATGTTATGCTCTCATGGATCATGTTATTTTATTCCTTTATGATTCATGTCTTATAAAATGCCAATATTTATTCCATGAATCAAGATTATGATATATTATATGAAGGGTATGGTTTTAAAATTTTATTCTCTGTTCACATACCCTTTTCCTCATGTAATTCTTATATAATCATTGATATTTAAATTTTTTACCCTTACTAAGCATCAGAGCTCACCCTTTTTTATGTTTCCTTTCCCAGGTTATAAATAAAGGTTTTATATATGATATTTTTAATAAGGGTTATAGTTATGAAGATATAAGTGGGAGATGATTTAAAACAATTATAAACTAGTTTTTTATGTTTCCATGTTTCCAAAGATACTATGCCTATACGATTTTGGCATGGATCATTATATTATGTTAAGAATATTCATCTACATAGATGTAATATCTATGTATGAAAACTTCTGGTAATTATAATTAAAGAACTCTACTTAGATCGGGAAAGTTATTATCTCAACCAATATTTCATTAATCATGTAAAGGAGTGTGGGATAGTATCCCAAATCACTCCTTATAAACCTCAATGGGATGGATTTTGTGAAAGGAGAAATAATACCTTCATAGAAAAGGTCGGATAAATTATGAGTTAAGAAACAATTCCATTATCCTTTTAGGGATAAGCATTATATACAGCAGTATATACCTTTAATTGAGTACCAACTAAATATAAAGATGGTATTCCATGGTAGTTATGGTATGGAAATAAACCCAGTCTATCGCACATATGTGTGTAGTGATGTGAGGATTTTTTTTCAAGACTATACCTAGTAAAAAATTAGCATCCCAAAGTACGAAGTGAAACTTTATATATTATCAAAAATAAATTAAAGGATATTTAATGTATAACCCTTTAGATAGATAGAAAAGTTATTGTGGAAATAAATTCCATATTTCTATAAAGGGAACACATTTCCATAGGAAAATAGTGGGATAAATATTGACTCTGATGAATTTGATGCTCCAGGTGCACAAATTTTGGTATAAGAACAATCTCTACATGAGATAGTGGGAGATGAAGAAATTCCCAAGACACAAGTACTGTGTAGTTCTACTCAAGAGGTTACAAGACTAGAGAATTATGGTTTTATTGTCACAGATTTAGGTGACATATTACTCTTAGAGAATGATAAACCTCTAACCTACATGGAAGTATTATATATAAAGGATGCTAATAAAATGGAAAGAATCCATGAATTATAAGATGCATTTGAAGTATCAAAGTCCAGTTTGAATTTTGGTAGACTCTCCAACTTATTTAAAACTCGTTTAGTGTAAATATATATTCAAGAAAAGGCTAGACATGGATAGTAAAGTAAATACCTATAAAGAAAAACTTATTGTGCAGGGTTTTAGGTAATGTTAAGTCATAGACTATGATGAAATCTTCTCACCAGTAGAGATCCTGAAATCCATCAGAATATTACTTACAATAGTAGCCTTCCATGGTTATAAAAATTGTAAAATGAAGGTCAAAACTTATTTTCTAAATGGGAAGTTAGTTAAAAACATCTATATTACTCAACTTGAAGGGTTCATAAATTCAAAAGGTTCCAATAAGTATGAAATATATATAGATATATTTTTGGGTTAAATCATGAATCATGATCATGAAATGTTCATTTGGATGAGGCCATAAGATATTTTTCTTTCATCAAGGAAAGAAGTGATACATGTGTCTATAAGATAGTTACTGAGAATTTCATCATTTTACTAAGATTATATGTTGATGAAATATTAATTGTGGGAAAGGAAGTGAAAGTATTACATACATTTAAGACTTGGTTAAATTAATTCTTCTCTGTGAATGAATTACATGAATCATCCTACATCCTAGGGATTAAGAACTATTGAGATAAATCTCACAGGCTTATTGGGCTAAGTCAAAGTACATACATCAAAAAGGTACTCAAAAGGTAAAATATAGAAAAATATAATAGAGGGTTTTTGCTAATGTCACATGGTATCGATCTCTCCAAGAATATTTGACTAAAACACAGGAGGAGATTAAAAGAATGTGTAGGATCCTTTATTCTTAAGCAGTAGGATATATCATGTATTTCATACTATTTACCAGGTTTGATGTTTTCATTCCTTTAAGCATGGTGGAAAGGTATCAAGATAGTCCAATAGAGCTGTATTGGGAAACTGTAAAAACTATCCTGAAGTACTTAAGACATATAAATGATATGTTCCTAGTGTATGGTGGAGATTTGGAACTATTGATGAGGGGATATAGTGATGCTAGTTTTTATAAATATCATGGTGATATGAAATCACATCCATGATATGTCTTTTTCCCAAATAAGGGTGCATTGAGCTAGATAATCTCAAAGAAACCTATAGTCACTGATTCTATAGTAGAATATGAGTATATAGAGACTTCTTATGAGGCTAAGGAGGATGTATGGATATGAATCTTTGTCTCAAATAATGGTTTTGTTCCTAGAAGGTCATACCATGTTCCAGTTTATTATAATAATACTAAAGAGGTGGTGATTATCAAAGATCCTAGGTCACACTAGATGGAAAATCATATACTTCATAAGTTTCACATATTGATGTATTTTACGCATAGATGTGAAGTCATGGTTAGAATAGTAGCCATAGAGGATAACTTGATAAAACCCATAACTAAATCCATATCTAAGAAGAAAAATTATTCTCATGTGAGAGCTAGTGGGTTGATAATTTTTATTAGTTGGATATAGTACAAGTTGGATTATTGTCATTCGGTTCCCTAAACCCAACTTCTTTGTGTGATTTAATTACCATTACATGTATATAGTTTGATATAAACACATGTTTATATTACCATAATAGTTTTGATACATCTTCATCCACTATATTTATAGTAGTTTCCTTATATTATATATTGAATAAAAATATTATAGCATTTCTCATGCTATAATGAGAACCTATAGATACCGTGATAGAAATCTTGAACTTATTAACTATAGTCTAGATACATCATGTTAAAAATACACATATAATGTATGACTATCAGGTATTAGGGGATCATAATCATTTATAATTCTTCTCATGACTTTCACACTTAGTGATATTGAGTAGATGAGAACATGATGACTGACCCACCAATAGTAACACCATGTGTTTCAGGTTTCATTAGTAGTTATTTTCTATAAACATGTGTAATGGTCTCTTGACTTGATATTATTATCAGTGAAAACTATTTTATTGTTTACTTTAATATAAAATGAAAACCATGAAATTTATATCATGGTGAGGTATCTTGCTTTGGGTGAACCATTGGTGATATGACATTTATTGAATGATCAAGATTGAATTTTTTTACTTTTGAAAGGAAGTGATATCTCAGACACAGTTGATCGGGGTGGTAGTATCTTCACTAAATTCATGGTCATTGTAGAAGTGGATAAGTCCATCCAATAAGTTCAATGGATAATAAATAAATAAATTATGATGAAACAAAGTGTGTTTCCTACTTTATGAGATATCATAATACAAAGAGATTATATTACATGATGTGTGTTCATAGGAGAGGTTGTTGTTTCTATGACTATTACTTATCTCCTTAGGGGTCTTGATGGGTTTCTAGACTATACTCTTTATTTGTAATAGTATTCATTGTTGTTGAGATAATGGTATATAGGGTCACACACTTAGAGTATTCAAAATTCTGGGTTTATTCTACTCAATAGGATTATAATACATGGGGGGCCTCATCGTGGGGTCTAAGAGATATCTAAGCATAAAAAATTTCCAAGGAATAAATAAGTTCATTATAATTTGAGTATATAATAATTAGAGATGAATTTATTTATTTAATTTATTTACTATAATTTTAGTGAATACATGGTAAAAATATTTAACAAATGAATATTATTTTAATATTCAAGTTTCATTTAGTATTTGTGTGAATAGAAATCCAAGTTAATAACTATCTTTTATCATGTGATATATTTATTATATTTCAAGTAAGTGATAAGAATATTAATGATATGTTGGTCATAGAATGTCATTTATGACTTATTTAGAGGGTGATACATATTTGAGGGTTGGGGATTCATTTCTAGGTATTTTATAACTCGCTATACATGGAAGATGAGGATCTCATTTGGCACATTATTCATTGCTCAAATTTTGTGAGAATCTCTCTCATCATTCTTTCATCCTAGAGAGAGTAGTTGGTTAAATCGATCAATCCAAGTTCTCCTTCAAGAATCAAAGGATTGATGTTGTGGTGATCATAAAGACATTGAAGGATTCATCGAATCTCTATGATAGCACTAAGATATCAATGATTAGTGTCTCCATAAACATTTAAAGATTGTGTGGATTATCTAGAGAGATATGGAATCAGTTCCTTCAAGCTACAATCACTGGTGATGATCGATTATCTAATGCACCTTTAAATCAAACAAGGTAATTTTTTATTTAATTTTGTGCTTAAATTAGTTCACACGATATCCTCATCTTTTACTAGGATGTACATAACTATATATGACATTATTACATCATTCCAATGATAAAAATTTCTAAATATTTAGTACATATACTTTTGATGCATTCCTTGGTACCTAAACATTCCAATTATACACAATTATACACATTCCATATAAACCTATGTGTCAAGCATGTATGTATTCTATTTCCACTCTGATCCAAAAATAAACATAATCAACTCATAACACATAAAAAATTATATTATAAAAATCATAAAAAATTAATCAAAAAACCCAATAATAAAAATCTCAAACTCCCTGGTAACTTATGCTTCCACCATAAATGTGTTGGCCAGGCACAATGACAATATTCATCCCAAGTTTTGACCAATCCATATTCATCTACCAATTCCCAAAATAATACAGTCAAATAAAAACAAATATTTGATGCCATTATTTATCAACTCAACTCAAGATTAAACCACCCAACCTAAATCAGGGACTGATGTTTATGTATACTAAAAGGTTGATCATAGCACAGTGTTTTAGAAAACTTAATGTTATATCCTTAAATTCACCATATAATAGTGTAAGACATAATGTAATAGTGTCTATATATGATATTGTCATATTGTAAGATAATGCTCAAATCAACCACCATATTCCAAATTCTATATGATAATGATTACAAATTATTATAATGGTGAGTGAGATGAGTTTGAATATCCCATAAAATTTTTTTAAGTGTTAAATAATGAATCATATATTGATAATTAGTTATAAAACATTTTATTAAATATGTCAAGAATTTTTGAAATTTTGGGACTCCTTAGAGTCCCCTTGGTTATCCTATATATAGAGTCTTGTGGAATGTGATAATGTATGAATTTGATTATTTCAAGACTCAGTAAAACTCCCTGGTTGATGTTCTCTCAAACTCTCATTTCTATCCTACTATTGAATAATGTTCTAGTAGACTGTTGGTAAGGAGGGAGATCCTTCCTGGGTATTAAGATATTCGTGTGATCCTTGGACACCTTCAAAGGAAGGATTGATTCATCTAATTATTAGTAATCTTGATCAAATACTCATTTGAATCTTTGATAGGCCAGATCATCATGGTGAAAGGTACATCATTATTATTCTTTTTTTGTTCATTCTAGATGTATAGATATATTTTGTGCTTAATGGTTTTTTGGATTTTTTATTCCTCTATTTTTAGGAAACTATTAATCTATCCAAATCCTATCAGTGGTATTAGAGACAATATATCAATGCTTATTTTGAATTTTTAATGGATGAATAATACTAAAAAAGAAATTTTTCCAGCTTCTAGAGCATATTATAATCTAAAATACTAGTTTATGTTCTTAATAATCTAATAGAATGGTATGTTTCTCATAAAAATAATAATTTTTATTCTTAAGATCGATAGACCATGGCATAGTTCTAAAAAATAATCATTTTAGGAATCACGGGGAAATCATTGAAAAATATAGCATCATCAGATGGTTCTCTACATCATGGTCAATAGAAATGTGTCCTGGTGGACTTCAAAATGAGTACCACTATTGTGTAGTAAAAAATGGAAGGTCATTTTATAGAATGGATCTGACCAAAACTCCAGCTAGAAATGGCATGACCAGGAAAATTATTTTTTGAAATTCCAAGATCAGAACTCCATGGCCAATCAAAACAGTTAAAAAACGTCCATATCCTTCCCCAGCAAAAGTTTTCATTATAGAGAAGAAAATATCATGGTGTAAGTATTTTTAGATTAATATTAAAGAAAATATTTTTTGGTTTGAGAAATAAATTTCAACCTTGATACTCTCTCTAAATATGAAATGAAGAATAAACCTTATTCCTAATAATTGTTTATTAATCAATATAGGGAATTAAAGTTCATGAGCTTATTAAGAGAGCTAAAAATGATTAAATATGATTAAAAATTGATATAATTCAATCAAGTGGCTAAAGAAAAAAAAATTAATGTGATTTATTGAGGTTTTTTATAAGTTGATTTATATTCAATAGGTTTTATTTGATGAAGATTTGTAGCATAAAATAGTAAATAGCTTCTAATGATTAATGGTGTTAAATATAATTAAATGAAGTAGTTTTTAGATCTTATTTGAGGGATAAAATATCCATGATAAATATATAATAATGATGAGAATAGTGCATAATAATATGTGTACTGGATCACAATGGAAGCACTTGTGAAGCGACATTTTACTTTTTTTTGAAATGTGAAATACCCAAGTTAGTGTTATCAAAGCTGATAAATCTATTGTTATTTTTATTTGTATCCTAAAAGTTTTTATTTAACAAGTGGTTTTAAGTAAAATATAGCTTAAGTGGTAGGTAATAATATGATATGTTAGATGGTTATTTTCATTTCAATAATTTAACTATACATAAAGGATGTTAATCTAATTTTGAAATCATGCTAAAGTATATTATCCATTGATGGAAAGTTGAGATGAGATGAGATGTAGTCATCTCACTTAAAGGAAAAAATTCCAAAATATATCTTAAAATAAGGGAGTAAATTGATTTTGAGAAGTCTTTACATTAATATTTCAAGGTGTTAATGTCATATTTATCATCTTTATTGTTAAATTAATTGATTCTAAATTAGAGGAGGAAATGGATTTATGTAAGAAAATGACATGGGGGAGTGATGAGATAATATATATATATATATATATATATATATATTTAATTGATTAATATAATTTATTTTAATTTTTCTTACCCATTTTAACATTGTTTTTATTAATTTATGGTTATTTTATATTTTTATGACATTTCTAAATAAGGAATAAAAAATAGAATACATTTTTTACTATTTTTTATTTTCAAAAGTGTTTTGTATTTTTTAGGTAAAAAATGGGCCAACACATCTAGCCCTAAACTAATAGAGTCAAACCACATAGCATACATATAAGGGTGCTCCAACCAAGCCACCCATTGGGAAGGTTAGTGCATGTGGAAGGGGGGTGTAGAGGTCGTACATGGAATTCATAGGGGTGAGGAAAACTGGTTCATGGGGATCAAATCCATGCAGCAATGAGAGGAAGACCTCACCAGAATGGAGTGGTTCATGGGGGTTTTTAGGGTCCTTTATACCCATCTGTATTAATGGGTCACTTCAACCATTAGATTAATTAAATAGTAGAGGTATTTTACTAGGAAAACCATTGTGGGGTGTAGTATTATTCCTAGTCACTGTTTACTTATTGAAGTGATGTCATTTGGCATCTTCTCACACATATTCATTCTCAAACACATTCACATCGTTGGGTGTCCTCTTATATAAGGCTGCGATATTGGGTTGCACTTATGAATGTGTTGGGTGTACCCTTTCATGAGTGTTTTCTGAAACTTTCCATCAGGGTATGCATTGAGGTGGAAACATGCTATTCTTTCCCCACACTCCCATATTCCAAAGTTGGGCAGCCTCTACCACCAAGGTTGCTGATGTTGGATACCTTGTCAAAATAGAATAATGGGATATTGATTCCTCATTATATGGATTCTTCCATAAAACTCATTTCCTAGTCCATGTCTCCCTCATAGATTTCATTAATGTTCAAGAAATGTGTTACCGGTTTCATCTTGAGGTGGCTATCAGTTAATTACGATGCTTCTTCCTTAATATGGCAGAAACCTACAGTCATAGTAAATGGTAACGTTGGGAATATTTGAGCATTTATAGATGTTGGGCATGTTGGGAATCTGTAAAGTATTCCTCTTTTAAATTTGATGAAATATCATTTAATAGGCATATTAGATGCATAACACAAGTTATCTTTTGTCGACTATGGGGTAGTTGATTCTAGGGGTTTAAGTAATATAAGGCTTTTTACCTCAGGCATCCCATGTTTATTATATGTGGTAATGATTTCAAATCATCTATAATTTTAATGTCTTATAGGGATAGTTGGGTCATAGGGTTACTGTCTTGTCAAGACAAGTGGTTCATAGGTTTAACATCTTATTAGTACATGTGGGAAATAGGTTTAACATCTTATGGGGATATGTGGGTAACATTTTTAACATATATTGGGGATACTTGGGTCAAAGGTTTAACATCTTGTGGGGATAGATGGATCAAAGGTTTAATGTCTTATGAGGCTAGGTGGGTCATAGGTTTAATGTCTTGAGGGGATAGGTGGGTGATAGGTTTAACATCTTTTGGGGATGGTTAGGTCAAAGGTTTAACATCATGTGGGGACATGTGGGTTATAGGTTAATTGTTTTCCCATGGAGAAGACAATCACACTTTTAGGATTACTACCTTCCAAGTGGAATACATATAGACATAAAGATTTTATTATGATGTTGGGGATTGGTATTGAAACATAGGGAGGTTTCCTGGGTGTGTTGGGATATCAGGATTGAACCTCATGTAGGTTTCCTATATACCCTATTAAGAGATAGAGATCAAAATACATTTAGTTAGATACTACAATTTAAGGTCATGTGATAGGACCGGTCTACACATTTTAACATCATTCGGTATGGATTCTTGTTTCATGGAAGGAGTGTCAATGAGAGATGGTGTGGGGATTATGTATAGAGGCTTCCTAAAATGGGAGTCACATCCAGTGGTGGGGAGGATGGTGTGGGGATTACTCATATGAGCTTCCTAGGGTGGGAGTCACATCTAGTGTTAGGAATGGATAGTGTGGGGCTTATGAATATGAGTTTCCAAGGATGGGAGTCACATTATATGGTTGGGTGAGGGTTTCATACCACGTGTTTCATGCATGGGGAATCTTGTGTTTGTTACATAGGGTAAGACTACAATTTAATTTCATGTTTTGAGGATGTTGTCATGCAGTTTAACATCGTACATGTAACACCCCAGGTAAATAAAGAATATGACATTTTTATATTTATCCCTATTTGTGAAAAAAATATTAATATTACTTTAAAGGGAACTCTATGCTCGATGGCATACTCAATACGCGACAACGAGTTCCTTTGAAATCTTACGTTGCACTCTAATAATAAAATAATATTATTTTAAATGGTAGTTAATGCCTAGACATTGTAATGGTGGGAAAGAACGGAACCAACTAAAAAATTATTATGTATGTTTGTCAAATATTTTTACTTTTTATAATAAATGTTAGAGGATTAAAAATGCGAATGAATCCAATTTTAAGCGTAAACATTCTAATATTCTTTAAAAGGTCGATTAAATACCTTTTGATGGCGAACCTCTTTTAAATCCACTTTTTTAAAATTTTATGTGTTATATTTGAAAAAATAAAATTCTTATTTAGAATCGGGATATCAAAATTTACTTTGTGTAAATTTTTGGTATTTTTCCGATAAAGTTCATTTTTTAATGAATAGTGAAAAATGTTGTATTTTAATTCAAAACCACTTTTTAATATAATTTATTTATATGATTAGATTATATTTTTAATTAGTTTTATAGTGAAATTAGAATATATTTTTACCATTTAATCCAATATTGGTCATTGGAATTAATTTCACTTTGAAATTGGACTTAAACTAGTGTCAATCTTTTAATAGAGATTGTTTCTTAAAAACACACTATTTGTTTTGATAGTGGGAATTAATTATTAAATTAATTAATGCAACTTATATTTTTTGAATTTTGTAAAATAGACATCATTTTTGAATTCGGAATATCAAATATATCTTAGGGTGAATTTTTTGTATTTTTCTGAAAAACTTCAATTTTAGATGAATAGTGAAACCACTAAGTGGTAGTTTAAAAACTGATTTTTCATTTAAATGAAACTTTACCACTTCTTTGATTTGATTTTAAAAAATCTGACATATATGGTTGCCATTAGGATGTAAAATTTGGTTCAATGGGATTAAAATAATTTTTTGGGGAATAGTAACTTTTAAGTTTTTAATCGCGATTAGAGGTAATTAGTGTAAATTAAGAAAAAAATAATGTTTTAATAATATGAAATGACCTTGACACATGTTCTACCCTTATTGGATGAGTCATGGCCGACCAAGAAAATCCATGGGTCAACTTGGGGACCCCATGGATCCACTTTGGTTGGAAAATGACATTACTAACTTTTATTTAAAGTTAAAATTAAAATGTCACAAACATGTGTAGTTTTACTAAAACAATTTTTACATGGGGTTATACAAGTCATATTTTTGACTGTAAATATTCATTATAAAGATAAAAATATTTCATACATCATGATATTTTTTTATAATTTTTAGACATTAAATAAATTAAATTATTTATGACACCATGATGATGCAGCGATTACCTCATTATTTAACGATTTAAATAAAATGAAAAGATAATGTAAAATATAAGACCTACACTTGTCACAAACCTATTGGATGGGTGGATTTCTAAACCTTATCACCTTATCCTCGAAATATATCCTTTTGGGACCTTTAAAATCAGAAAATCATTATATAATAAAGTAATATTTTATAACTTTCCAAGAGTGACCCTCCTCTCCTCTTATAAAAGGCCCCCACCTCTACCACCTTACCCACACCTCTCAAGCCTTTGGCTCGGCCAACCCCTGACCATTTTATCTCTACACATCTCTCTCTTCATCATTGAATCCTTACTTTGGTAATAATCCTTTCCAAGTAAGCCTTTGAGCTCAAATCAAAGAGAGTTACCCGATTTAAAGGTAGTGTCCTCTCTTGTGTTCTTATGTTTTATTTTGCTTCTCCAACCCTATAAACTCTTTTTATTCCTTTTTTATGTAAAAAAACAAGTATCTTAAATATACTAGGATGTTTTTATGTGAATTATTCTAGCTACACTTACACACACCTTCGTCTAATGGTTAAAGAACATACTGTTTCTGTGGATGGTGAATTTCTGCCTCACGAAACAATGATTGTTCAATCTTCTCTTAACACCTTTCATGGTGGCCATTATGGTGTCACTATATTTTATATATGATATATATGGTATTTATGTTTTCTATATTCTTCTGAATTTTATATTTAAAACATGCCTTTATGCTTTTCATGTTGTGCAAATGCGATAACTTCATACGAGGAAGTGTGGACTACCGCCCCCTCAAGTGATGTGACTCGTTCATGAAATACATGGAATGTATAAAGAATGAAATTAATTAAAATATGTGACCTATATAACATATATATTATACTTGAATTATAATATATATATCTCTCAATTATTTTTAATTCCATTAATATGACAAAGAAATGAAATTAGCATTCATGCGTACGTACGGCCTACCGTCTCCATGAATGGTGCATTTCATTTATTTTTATCTCCAAATGTTATGGAGTAGTATAAAATGAATATGTACTGGATATATATGATATTTAAATCATTAATACTATTCTGTAGATGATTTACTTATAACTACATGGACAATCATTTTCAAACAAGTTCATTTTTGACTAATGTACCAAACATCGACAAAAATGTCTGATATGAACTCACATTATTAACCAATTATTATAACATTATAATATATGATATGAACTGAATAATAATCTTTAAAAGAGTTACTTAAGAAATTATAAATTGACCAAAGTTTATTATTCAGGAATATAAAGAAACAAACAAGACAAGTCGGACTTGAGGTAAGGGATCCAACCTCTCTCGTTCTTTTTAAGTAATCTCTTTTATGTAATTTCTTATAAGCTCATCATTCTTATGTTTGGGATGTTATTTTATATTCATCATACTGTAATTTTTTTGTTCATATTATTAGAGACCCTATTTGATCTCATAAATCCATTTTTGGAAGTATTAAGTGGCGCCGTTAGGCTGCCGAGTTTTCGTAAGGGATTTTCATCTCACTTTTATTCCCATGAGATTTATGCTACATTTTCCACCATTTACATTGAGTGATGTATGTACTGCCCATTATTCTAATTTTTGTGTAATATAATTTCATTTATGAGTATTTACATCAATGTTTTATAGTCCTTCTTTCATTGGTTGTACGTTTCGAAAGTTACCCAAGTCGGTAAGGGAACCTTTCACCCTCCTCTTTTTAAAAGACTTATTTTGTTATATCTTTTAATTTACATCTTATTATGTTGGGATATTTTTTTATATATCCTTATCGATGTAAATTTTATGTCCAAGTGATGAGATACCATTCTCTCTCTCATCGACTAATTTTCTGAATTTTGAAGTGACGCCCTTAGGCTGTCGAATTTTTATAAGGGAACGTCTTAACCCAGTTTCGATTTCTTTGGGTTCAACCAGTACTTCTTGAACATGTCATCCTATGAATATGTGTGAATGACCTCTTATTGTTTCAAACTTAATATCCACTTATATTGTGTGTATTTATATTTCTCACATATAATTATGTGATAGATTTATCCTTAATTTAATGATACCATCTTTATAATGGATTTCATCTCAATTTACATTTCCATTGAGACATCATTTTTGTTATGAACCAATTCACTCTTATATGGTGTGTATACTGTCCTTTGACATATTATATAATGAATCCTTTTATTGTCATGATATTATAAAGTTATGATTAAATGTTATTCCACAATTATTTTTATTCAAGAGTCTCTCATTTTGTTAAAAACTCTTTAACAAAGATATCGTCTTAAATGTTTTAAATATTTATTATTATAAATATTTATCTTTAATGTCCATGTTTTCAAAATGGTTTTCAGTATTTATTTATATGGACATTAATGTTTTAAAATTATAATTCCATTAAAAGCTTCAAAGTGGTATGGGACCGTTTGATTCAAAAATCTCTTTTAAATGGTTTTTGAAAATGGACTGATTAATTCAATATCTTGGAATTACCTATTGTGATTCCAAATGAAATGTTGTTATTGAAATGTTTATATTTTCAATATTTTATGTGTAATGATGGTACTTGGACATTTTATGGGTGGTTATGTGATAAAATATATGACGGGTGGTGCCGTGAATACCAGAACGGGTGGTTACGTTATAACCTCCAATGCATTGGGTATGGAATTCATCCATATGGATATTCCATTAAGTATGTGTGGAAGTCAACCATATGGTTATTCCATTTAAGTATGTTTATGTCCCAATTTACCTTTCTATGTTATGTGTTCTTTATATGGGTTTTATGGTAATATTTTGGTTACAAAAGGGTAAGTAATGGTCTTTTATTCAGTGAAGAGTTTTTACTACTTCATAAAGGTGAAAAGTATTACTTTGGTAAAGTATTCATGGTTTACTTGTTGTTTTGAAAAACTAATAGTTTTCCTTCTTTGTGTATCCTTTAATGGGATTTTTATGCTCATCCCAAGTTTTTGAAATGTTTTCCACAGGACTTAAAGATTAATAGGGTCAAGGATGGGATCAAGGAAAGACATGCTATCTAAAACATGGAACCAGACATCTTTCTTTTTTAAGTTTTTTTTTATGTTATGGAAACTTAGTATAAGTTTCTACTATGTAATCTTTTGAGATGTAATAGTTTTGACCTAATTCTCTAAAACTCTAAACCTAAAAATATCCTCAATGTGAATTATTCATTTAATTCAATATTAAGTAAGGTTTAAGGTCGGGGACTTATAGTACAGCTAGGATGTTGGGCTATGCAGTTTTACATCATGCAGCATGGACATGGGATGGCCTTACACCCAAGAAGACCATTTCTAGGTAGAAGAGGAAGATCTGGCATAATACCTACTTACCTAGTAATTTTTCCAATTTCCCTCAGTCATTCAACCTTTGAGGCTTACACATCCATTGCACATGCACCTTTGGGTGGTGCATCACGTAAATAATATCATGATGAAGTGGAAAATGGGTATTCCAACATTATAATACCTATTATTTGGATAAATAGGTTACAAAAATTACCATTATATTCTTGAGGGAATGATTTTAGACATAATTTCTAATGATATCGGTCACGTGGGTGATGGAGGCACAGAGGAAGCCGATTAAAGTAGGTGTGGGGCACTTTATCTCTCACCTTACATGAAAATGTGTTTGGAAGAAGTGGGAAAAAATCAGGGACCCATAGGTAGTTTCATGCAACTCTATAGTTTTTACACTAATGGGGTTTGTGAACCCTAAGTTCTAGCTCAATTCCACTGCATGAACCATATAGGAATTCATTTTCACAACTTCTGGAGTCGCATGAAAGTTTGGTTATGTGAAGGAAGCTTCTCCTACATAAAACCACTTAAAATTTAAGGGGAATTGCATAAGCAAATATCAAACAAATTCCTAGACAAGTGGGGTACCTGTGAGGTTAGTATCACAAGTTCTATACCTTGTGGAATCCATGGAAATTCAGAGTTGCATGATGTCGTGGAAGAGGGGTTTGCAGGAGAGAGATCTAAAACTTCAAATTTTGGATATCTCCCCCAAAATAAGAGGTGATTCTCTATTTATAAATAAAATGGGTAGATTATGGAATTCAACTATCCATATGTTTCACAAAGTAGTTTCACACTATCTAGGCCTTTTCCATCAAGATAGGGTCATGTAAGGTTGTGGTTCAATAACGCCTTTCTCACACAACTATTTTACATGCCTCTGTTCAAGGATGCATAAATGGACTTAATATTTTGTGTTTTCAACTTTTTGGAACCTATTTCCTATTAGATATCCCAAGTAACTTTGTCACTTTGATGTTTCCTTTCACATGAAAGTTAGTTTCTTGTGAAACATAGAGTTGCATGCAATAATCAAAAGTTGTGTGCCTTCACTCCCTTAGATCAGAAATGATTCAATGAACTCAGCCTTGATTTTATTTCAGATAAAAACTATCCTTCTAGGTTTGAGACATGTTATTGGGACCAATGGTGAGGTTTAATTATAGGTTACCCTTACGCAAGTGCTAGGTATACCCTTACACAAGCTAAAGTGTTAGAGGTCACCCTTATGAAATGGGTAAATAATATTTATGCATCTCAATATCGCTAGAATTATTGTCTGACCATTGTATTTTGGATTGAGATATAAAGGAAATAATGATGAAGAATGGTTGTTATCATGGAACACATACTGAATTGTATCCATTCATGGAGTATTACACTGAGAAAAAGGTTGTGATGTAGGGTTTGGATATGCCATGGGGATGCACATTTTGGAAGTATAAAAGTTTTAGAGGAAGAATATGGTTTCACAATGGTTGGATGGTTCAACCATAGCCATGCATGGACATGAACTAAAGTATTATGGTTGGGATATAACACTTCTACCCATTCTATAGGGTTTTATCTACTCCAATTTCAAAATACCAATGTATCCAGGCTATGCATATTCTATGGCTAGATTCAGTTAAAAGAAGCATACAAATAGGAAACACCCCCAAAAAACAAGGAAATAAAGTTGAGGCATATAAACTTACTCAAATAGAAGACTCAATCAACCTCTATCATTAAAAATAATGATATATTGTCTTTTAGAATCAAAGAGGGAGTTTTTGAATGACTCAAGTGGATAAAAACAAAGGAGGGAAAAAATAAAATTTAAACTGAATGGAAGTGAGGGATTTCATTCAGTATACTACCTATAAAAATAGAAGAGATTTTTTTATATACCATGAACCCCAGACTAGATAATATAGCTTGTTTCCTGGATTTACTACTATTGTTGGAGTGCTGTTGATTTATGCCATTTCCATTGTCCTATCCCCTCATGACTAACATAAGGGGGTAAATATTATGTACTAAGTATTGTAAAGAAAAGGAAATTTAATTAGTGTAGGGAAGTGTGTGTGATTAAAATCTATGATGTTTTGTGTATTTTTTAATCTCCATTTCAATCTTACCTCTATCTCATGCATGAATAATGTTTTGAGAGGAGGGTATGTTGTTTCAAATGTATCAACTAGCTATACCTCTCATGGTGAAAAAAATTCATGAGGTAGGGGTATCTATTTTTAAAAAAATTGAACAACTACCTAAAAATAAAACTAAGTAATTGAGAGGGAAAATGTTATTTATAAATTATAGATTGATTAATATGAGAGGAGGCACACTAAATGTTGATTCTAACAACATCTAATTTAAAATAATATAAATGTTCCTTAACTAAGTACATGAATCTGTATTTATATTGCTTGGAACCTCTCATATCATTAATCTCAAACCAAAACAAAATTGATCTCTTGGTCATTAAGTTTTCCAAAATTCTCTAAGTAATTTCTACACCATTCTATGTGGATCATCCTAGACTTCCAATTAGATACATTTTAAAATTAGTTAATTTTTGTTATAGTTTATAATTTTTTAATTTATTTTTCCTTGAGAGATTTAATTTTGATTTTTAGAAAGATCAATATTGGTGTTATTTTCATTCAATAGTGTTTAGTCATGATTATAATTTTTAGTAATTTTTCATTCAGTTTTTTTTTATTTTTTCCCTTTTTATACTTGGTCTTTTCTTGTATTTTTTTAGACAAAAACTCGGTGCACAAATACTCAACTAGGGGAAAGAAAAAAAAGGAGAACTTTCTTTTGATCCCAATATCGAATTGTACCTCAAAAAAAACAAAATAATAACACAAAGGAAGAATATATCATGGATAGAAGAGAAGTTTGAAATATATAAGGAAAAGATCTTCAAGGAAGGAACTCAGGGATGAAAGATTCATCAACTATAGAAGACCCTTAAATGTAGGGATCAATCTAAGCATCCTCTTCCTTTTTCTTGCTTCCCAGCAATTTGATATCAAGTAAAAAATCATATATATGATTACACATTACATTTAATTCATCTAGTTACCTCATTAATACCTCAATTATCACATTGGGAGTTTATTAGAGTAGTGTGACACCTTCTAGTTTTTTTAATGTAATAAGTGAAATAGTAATATTGTGTATATTAAGATTCTCACTCAAAGACATATCATGGGACTGGATCCAGATCCTACCCCCACACTCAATAAAAACTTGGGAAGATCTTGTAAGAATTTTCTTGATGATATTTTTTCCTCCAAAATCTATGGATCTAAGAGTAAGTATTTATTGGTACCACACATGCAGAAAAATCCTAAAAACCAGTAATTTAATATTTTAATATTGAAATAAATGTTGTAACTTCATCACTAGAATAAACACTTCTTAATTTATATGACACCTAATAGGTCACCAGTATATAAAATTTTGAGTTTTATTTACCATTTGGTTTTCCTTTGGAGGTTTCAAGTGTTGGGGGTCAAATAAACTCATTTATAGGAAATACATTACAAGGTTCACAATCAACACATAGTTTGTCTAACCATGTGGATAACCATGGTAGGGGTGTTATTTGGGTGATAGTGAGATTTTTCAAGGTTTGAGTATGGTTTTTCAAACCATGAAAATCCTAGGGGAAACTATGCTGCTAGTTTTTAGTGGGGCAATGTCACTTCTATGGTTGGTTCATGGTTTTCCTAGCTATGTGCCCAACCCATGTGGTTTTTCCAAAACATTAATATTTCATTGATTTTACCAAAATGACTCTATTTTTTATACCCCTTGTCCTAGTTTATCCTCTATTAATGTGTATCCCCTCCTTATTAGCTTTTAAGTTTACCCTCTCCTTATTTAGTGGATTACCCTTGGGTTCTTGGTGGTTCGGTTTGAGGTGTGTGAGGCCTTCTCCTACCTATTCTAGGAGGTTGTTGTCAAAGTAGAAGAGGTTAGTTTTGATTTTGAGGTATGTGGATCTATTGAAGGGTGTTTTCCATGGATTACCTTTAAATTATGAATTGCCTTTGGCTTTTGCTTATCAAATTTCCATTTATTGATTTATGTTTGATATTTATCCCATGTTTTATATGTTTTATGGATTGGTTTGTAAATTTGGGTGTTTAAAGTAGGTTTTCCAAATTAGAGTGGATTTCATGCACTCTAAGTATTTTTTAAAATGGCTTAAAGAGGTTTTATGGTTTTAAATGGATTTTTAAAATGTTTTTTCAAATGGGTTTACCTTTTTAAAGGTTTATTATTCAATATGATCATGTTGTTTTGTAAAATTGGCATGTGAAATGGTTTTTCATGAATGGAACTTTCTTGTGATTATGTTGGCATGGATTAGCACATGGGTTAACTAGGGTGTGATAAAGGTTTTTTCTAAGTGACCATGAGACCCTTTGGGGAGGAATACCATGAGTGATTCCATTTATTTCCAAGGGACTGAGATCCTTTGGGTAGAAATACCATTAGAGATTCATTTTTTCCCATATACTATGAGAGCCTTTGGGTAGGAAGACCATGAGAGCTTCCATTTGTTTACCAAGATACCATGATATATCATGGATTTATGCCATATAAAGACTGTGAGAGCTTCCAAATTGTTTATCTAGCAATCATACTTTTAGACTCACTCATGTTAGACCCTTGGGGTTAGTTCCCTAGGTGCACATTACTCATCTCAGATTGATTTATATTATTTGGGAATTTGATTATTTCCATGTTGATATGATATCATGGGTATTGTTCCAACTTCCATTTATATGGTCATATAATATTGATGTTATGTTCACCTATATTAGGCCATCTTTTATATGTTGAGCATGTTTTTTATTTGGAATTTTTTCTTTATTTGATCCATGTTGGAAACCGTTTTGGAAAACATGTTTATTTGAAATGGAAAACCAAATGGATTTAAAAGGATTATATTAAAGTGGAATGTTCTCAAAGTTCTTTTGTTTTAAAACTAGTTTATTAGTTTTCATGGGTAAAATAGTTACATATATTCATGGTTGTGTTCTAATGGGATATGTGCCTTACACTCTACATATGAATTTGGGTTTATGTAGACTTTGTTTTGAAGGACATAGGTAAAGGAAATGTAACCATGTACCTAGGTGTATCTTCATGATTATCATTGTAGTTGTTTAGTGTAAGAGATGTGGTCTCTTTGGGTTGGATTAAGGGGAGTTATTTTGGGGATTTTATATCCATTGGGATGTATATATATGCCTTTTTGTTCTTGTTACCATTATTTTGAGTTTTGGTATTTTTAATTGAGATACCATGTTTATGTCCTAGTTGTGTAATGTTATTATCATGACATATATGGTTTCTTATAATATTTTCTTAGTATTTTTTGCGTACTCTGGATATTGTAATTTATGTTATTGTATCTAATGATATTGGTGTGGTTTTTCGATTTCATGGATGTATCATACTGGTTTACCACTGGTGAAAATGTTCCCAATAGATTTTTGGTTATACCTAGTTCTTTTTTTCAACCAATGGTGATCGGGAACACACTTTAGGCCATGTGGCGGGCTGGCTTGGATGACGGGTCAGGTTGATTCAGGTTGGTTCATTACAGTTATAGAATCTAAGGATCCCATATGAATAATTTAAGAATATAAATTAATGAACAATTACATCATCTAATTTAATGGTATGTTGTAACATCTCATTACCATCTTTTAGGTATTTACCTTTTCTTTATTCATTTTACTCTTTATTTTGAGTAAATCTTGGGAATCTTGATGATGGAGAGAATTTTCTAGGTAAAATGGCCTAAATTTTAGGGTTTTATGTTTTTTTGAATTCATAGATTCTTTGAATAAATTTTTAATGGTTTAACATGGTTCTCCTTAAGTTCAGAGAATGCCTAAGGAATTTTGGATTTTTTCTACTAAAAATAAGAGTTTTCGCTATCTTTGGGGAATTTATACAATGTTTAATTGGAGTACATGATTTGTATTGTTCACCTGGCTCATGTCATGAGATGAATACACAACATAAATTATTAAACATCATGAAATGTTTTTACACGACATGTAATGTTTAAATATTGGTTTTTGTAAAAATTTGATGGTTTTTTTAGCATATATACACCAAGTGGATTACACAATGTGTAAAGAGATTAAATGTCATGTAATTCTCATGAGGGTGGATTTTTAGGGCACTATACGAGTGATTTTTATTCATTAAACATGAATCCTCTTTGATCTCAACCCAAATCTATTATCTGGAGATTTTGGAAAACTCTAATCCTTTTAAATCGATTCATTCAACATTTGATCATCATGTTTGGGTGCGGTGTCACTCTAAGTAATAGAATCAATCTACTTCTTCATTAACTTTGACTACGGTAGCGCTATTGCATTGCACTATCAGATCTATTGATTAGTGATGATAATTCTATTGTTTTCTTCTAGATCTATTGTGTGATCATATTATGGGGGATTATCCTTTATTTTGGTGTGCCATTATTTTATTTTTTTCATGATCTGCCCTTTCCACTATCTATTTTTCAGTTGAATCAATTTTGATATGTGTGGATTGATTCTAGGGCCTCCATTGTCCTCATTGTTTTATCTTTGTTGGTAGATCCCATTTTGGTCGAGCGTGACTTGATTATTAAGGTAGGTGGTTCTATATCTATCCTTTTTTGGATGAACTATGTTGCTTTTTGTTTTATAAATTATTTTATAAATGAAATTTCATGATTGACTAATTTTTTTGTGTATGTGGAAATAGTTTTTGATAAAAAATTGTTTTCTCCTAGTTTTGATAAATTAAAAGGTTTTTTCAAAGTGTTGTGAAATGGATTTGTGAAATGGTTTTCAAGTAATGGTTTTGATGAAATGGTTTAGAAAATAGAATATATGGGAAGCCTTGGGTACCTAGTTGGAAGGTATAGTAATAGGTCTCATCCACTATCGTGGGGTTTATTCATGGGTTTTTCCTCTGCTCCCTAGGATTTTTGTTTTAGGGACATGTTATACCTATTGGGGGTTCACTTTTTGGGGTGTTACTATACAAACTATATTTGATTCATATATCTAGAGAATCGATGTGCATGATTATCTTTGTTATTTATGAGTGCTCTAGTTATCCTAGCCTATTGTGATCCTTGGTGTGATGTTACATGTGCTTTTTATTGTACTTTTTTGGTTATAATGACATTGATTTGATATGATATGTGATATCTACTTTTTTCGATATGACTATTTAGTTGTATATGAAATGATTTGAACTAATTTAACTACTTTATTTCAAAATGTGGAAAAAAGGGGGAAATCAAATTGTATTGTCATGCTTTTGATATAAAACTATTAAATTGTTTATCATACATTGTTTTCTTTAAATTTGAGAATTCTTGGATTATTGTATAGAGACTTGATATGAAACATTGAAGTAAGATCATACTGATCCTGTTAGCTCACATACTACACACTCCTTTAGTGGTTTGTATACCTTGTTATGTCTTTTGGTGTAGGGAAAGGCAAGACTCCATGGTGTGGTGGTGAGGTTTTCTCTCAGTTGGGTTTGAGTATCTAGTGGTGAGATGGTGGAAATTTTACCATGTTATCACATGGAGATTGTTGGAGTAGTTATTTTAGTTTCTTAATCCTTTATAGTTGGACTTGTCTCTTGAATATATTTTTTTATACCTTTTTAGTTGTATCTATTCCATTTTTTCTCTATCTATTATTACATGTATATTCATATTTCCTTCCAATTTTTATTTCTTTATATGTGTATATGTCATGTTGTAAGCTTTAGGTTTGGAGAACTCATTCCATTGGTTTGTTGTTGATGCTCGAGTGCTAGTCGTTATCCCATGGGGATCAGTAATTCCCTTCCCGTATGTGACAACTCGATTCAAGTATCAATTCAAGAGGGTATCTAGGTCAAGTTTTTCATATTTGGGTATTAAAGGTGGTCTTTCCTCAAGAGTCCTTATCTTGGGAAGTTTGGTAGAGTAGATATAAGATTGTCATAAATTTAGAGGTAGGTTGTGGTGAGTGCCTAGCTATATCTTTATATGATGAGACTATGGGATGCTAGGATGTGTGTCTCCTATTTTTAGTTATTTATCATAATCTTAGTTTTTTATTATGGTTTTCTAGTTCAAACTAAGATTATTATGTGTTATGTTCATTTCTTCTATTTTAGTGTTCATATTATGCCTTTGAGATGTATTCCACAGGCTCCTTAGGATGGTGAAACTAATACACATAAAGGGAATCTACCCCTTTATAATATTTTTATTGAGGCTATCATGTGAGTAGTTTGTGCTATCAACTAGAATGTACCTCAAGTCTAGAACATAGTTGTTGAGGTACTTCCAAGATCTGGAGAAGAAAGGGATCTATCATATGATTTCTTACATGAAAATCCACCATCCTTTAAGAGTATGAATGAACCTCAAAAGTCAAAGGACTAGCTGGATAAGATCGATCATGTTTTTGACTTCCTAGATACACCTGAGAGTATCAAGGTGAAGTGAAAAAAAATCATACATGAGGGTCCCAACATTCTATAGTGGGATTCTATGGTACAGGAAGATAGGTATGTGGGCTTAGACTAGAAGGGTTTCAAGATTCTCTTCTTCCAGCAGTTTTTTCCAGAGTCACTAGTGATGGAAAAGTCTATGGAGTCCCTCTATTTTCAATAGGGAGAGCGTTCAGTGTTGGTGTACCCCAATCAATTTATTGATATGGTTCGCTTTTCACCAAAGTTTGTGAATAATGTCCAACTGAAAGCTCATAAATACCTTCAGGGTTTGCGACTGGATATCAGATCACCGATATTTATGCTGAATCTTTTGACCTATGTGGAGATAGTATAAAATCTATGATGGTTGAGATAAATACAGAAATTATGGTTGGTTATTCTTTCCCTTCTTATCTACATAGTGAAATCCTTAGTGTAATTTAAGGGAAGAAGAGGAATTGAAATGATCATTGTAGGAGTGTTAGAGGTGGTTCTTAGGGTAAAGCCTCTTATGGACTTTTAGTTACATCTAGAAGTGTTCCTATGAATTTATATTATTGTGTAAAGGTTATAAACATTAAGAATTATTTTCATTCAACTAAAAATATGTTCAATAGTTGTGAACGTTGTGATCAAATATAGCATTTATTTCAGGCTATGTCTATGCTGCAATATGGTCAGGGGTTGTTAGTTCCAAAAGGCAACTACAGTGCATCTAGATGCTTGAAATACTATAGTGATAGGTAACATCTTTATTGAATGTTTAGTGGTGGTTACTTTATTTTATATTGTTACTTCCCACTCATTTATATCTTTTTGTTTTTTATATGTTTAAACTTATAACAGATGTCATTTCCTTTGTTATGGATTTAGTGACACCACTTGGGAAGAGGAAAGAGTAGGGGTTTCAATGTCCTTATGCACTATCGATTGTTGATGTGGAGTTAGTTTGGGATTTCCTCATTCTCGATTTGGATCTATTTGACATCATAATCGGGATGGATTGGATTTTTTCTCATCATACTAAGGTTAATTTATATAAATGGAATGTCTCGTTTATTTTGGACAATGGGGTCTCACGAGTGTTTCATGAAGATAGGGATATGAGGTCTAGTTGTGCAGGACCTTCCCTTCCAGAGATCAAGAATTTTTTTCCTACTTTTTTTATTGATATTGATGATGTTTTCTATGTTTTATATCTTCCCTTTTTTGGGGGGGATTTTCCTAATGTTTTCCTAGAAAACATTTCTAAGATTCTTCTAGAGAGGGAGGTGGAATTTGTAATTGACCTGGTTCTAGGTATGTAACATATTTCAATACCTTATTATCATATGGAACCAATATATATGAAAGAGATCAATATTAAGTTGTATGATCTAATGGAAAAGGGTTTTATTTTCCCCAGTGCTTCACCTTGGATATCCCTAGTGCTCTTTTCCATTAAGTTTGATGGTTCAATCCAAATGTTTGTGGACTATCGTAAGTTGGTCTAGGTAACAGTCAGTAAAATGTATCATTTTCCTCATGTGGATGATTTTTTTTCTTATTTAAAGGGGTAAAAGTGGTTTTTGAAGATTTATATTTGGTCATTTTATCATTAGATTAGAGTTTGGGAGTCTGATATAGCAAAGACATCTTTTAGGAGAAGGTATTTCTAGTTCAAATATCTTGTGATTTCATTTAGTTTGACTAACACTTCTGTAGTTTTTATGTATTTGATGAATCGGATATTCAATCGGTATCTTGACACTTTTTTTGTTAGTGTTAATGGATAATATTTTGGATTATTTGAGATTTGAAGCACGAGAATGAGAACTATTTGAGTATGGTTCTGGAAATATTTAGTAGTCACCATTTTTTATGGAATACTTTTGAAATGAAATTCCTAGATTCAATAAGTGATGTTCTTAGGGAATGTGATTTATGGGCATGGATTATCGGTTGATCCTAATAAGGTGAAGGTTGTTTTCTCATGGGAAGAACCACAAAATGTAATGACCCAAAGTTTCATTGATGGAAAATCCCTCTTGATCCAGTTAAATGTCTCTTTATAAAAAAAATTTATAAGATGTCAACTTCTTTGGTTTTATGATAAGAGTTGTGACCGTTACTTTTATAGCCGTTGAACAATGATCACATGATTAGTATAAATATAAGGCTTTAACGAACCAAATTTTACTCAGACAAAGGAAGCAATGGCCTCATCCAGTAGAATTGCCCCATATGAAGCCCATTTGTTGGAGCTCGTAAAAGAGGTGGCATCCTTGGGATTAGCCCTTGACCAAGCCCAAGCTGAGCTTCATCATGTCAAGCTCTAACGTGACCGTCTACGGGAAAAGTAGAAGTTGATTGAAATTACCACTCGAGCGATGCTATCGGAGCCACCCCAAGAGTCTGTCACCATCGCACACCTCACCCTTAGGTCGTATGCGGCTATTTTAAGGGGTTATGTAACAAATAAGTAGTACTATGTTCATGTACATTATTTTTGTATATAATAATGAATATAATTTCTAGTCATTTTTGATACATTGTAAATATTTTTTAAAAGTACAAATGGTGTTTTTAGTTATTGATTAATTAAGAAATCTATTTTATTAAATTAAGGGATTTTTGAATTAAATAATATTTTAATAAAATAATAATATTATTATTAAATTAATTTTTTATTAAATATAAATGATCTTATAATTTTATGAATGCAATTACAAATTTTTTTTAAGGTTTGAAAGCCATTTTTTGTCAAAACCCGCGAATTTTCGATAAATGTCGGTTTTTATTTTAAAATTGAAAATTAACATATTTAGAAATTTTTTTATACAAAATAAATGTCATTTATGGAATCAGGACATCGAAATTATCCAATGATTAATTTTTCATAATTTTCTGAGACAGCCAAATTTTTGGGTAAAAATTAAATACCGTTTAAATATATAATGTGTTTTATGACATCATAATGACCCAATGGGGATGTAATAAAATACCATAATCCTTATATTTGTCCAATATATGTCTTATAATTAAAATAATGTGATTTTGGTTTTGTTTGACTTACTTTTCAAAGCATTAATGGACCCCTCAAGACATATTCAACACTTTTCCTTTTTAAATTAATTTCCATGGGAGTGTGACTCACCGTCACATAAGTAACCTTATTATTTTAAGAATTTCGGACATGGGCCTTATAAAATATTTTTTTCCTATTCCCTTTTCCAAAAACCATGGTCAAAAACCATGGGATGGTTTGTGGTTTGGATTAATTTAATGTAAGGGGACCCAAACCTAAATAATAAAGAATTCCCTCACCTTTCCTATATAAACCCACCCAAGCTCCCACTTCATCCTCACTAAAATCCCTTTTAGTTCATACAACCTCTTCCCTAATCTCTCTAGAATCCTCCCAAGGGGCCCCAAGCTCCCAAGAAGCCTCTCACAAGCCTCTCTCTAGCCTTTGGAAGCACACTTCCAAGTAAGGGTTTTTTCTTCCTTTCTCATTTTTGTCAATTTTCATTAAGTAGTATTGACCTTTTAATTTAAATTATGAATGTTGGGGTATGGTTTCTCACCTCCCCCATACTGCCCTCTTATTTTTTGAATGATGGGAGACCCCTTTCTATCTCATTAAATTCCTCCCATGTACACCCGTTACTATGCCGAAATTCCGAAAGGAACTTCTCTCTCTTCTTTTACATTCAAGCAATAATTTTGTATCATGAATCTAAATTCCATAAAAAGTGTTGGGACATGTATCTATATGACCACCTTACTGTACATTACATATAAATATTATGAGGAACCCCTTTCTCTCTCGTCAACCATTTTTTATGAATTCTTATGTCACGCTGTTACGCTGTCGAAATCGCACCGATTTTCTAAGCCAATGCCATTGTGTAGTGGATACCATGCCTATTTCTCCATCAAGGGTATCCACCTTTATGCACCTTTACTTATTTATTACAAATTTTCATGTATTAATTCCACATTCCTTTATCATAGAATAAATTATTATGTTTTATGAATCCATGTTTTATGATCCATGTGGCACACTTATGCATGAAATGAAATGTTTAAGAAGGGTGTGCCCTTATAGCACTCCAATGAATTGGGTAAAGTATAGTATCATGATACATCATGTGCAATGAGTGTTGACTCATGATAATTCAAGTGCAACGAGGTTTTACTCGTGCTTCATGTGTAATGAGGGTTTACTCATGCTCCATGTGCAATGAGCCTTGGCTCATGCTAATTCAATGTTAAGTGTTGTTGCCACACTTCCATGTTATGATTATCATGCTTTATCATGCCTTTATGTTCATGTTTATCTTATGCTCTATTGACATGCCTATTGCCTAACATGTATTTTACTCCTCATGTTATTCCATGTGTACTCCCTTACTGGGATTTATAGCTCATCCTTTTCTTATGCATGTCCTCAGGTTATCACATGCAATGCTAAGTACAAGGGAATGTAGTGGTAATGTAAAGGAAGTTTTCAATAAAGATGTTGTATTTCATGTTTCAAGTTTTTTATGTAATGATCCTAAGCCCCAAAGACACTAAACCTCTCGATCTTATTTGTTGTATCAAGTGAAGTTTTATGTAATAAATCATGTTTAAGTTGTAATAAAAAGCAGGGTTGTCTTAGTTGGTATTAGAGGATAGGTTTAGTTATTTTTGGGATTAAGAAACCCTAGTAAAGACTTAGATACAAGACTAAGTATAATAAAAACATCCCTATGTTTTGGTAAATACTAATTAAGTGGTTTATCAAACAAATACATCCATGTCTGGATACGAGCAGGTAGAGGCGACTCTAGCACAGATGAATCCTAGGGGTAAAACCTGAAAACACCGCTTTGAGATAGACTCGAACGGGAACTGGTGAACGACAATGGGCCTTTCTGCACTCTTGGTTATGGCACTCCCGGGGGATATGTTTTGATAAATTTACAATCTTAGTATGAACCCTTATTAAGGTAAAAATTCCCCTAAGAATATATGTTAGAAAGTAGATCATGAAAAGCCTAGATTGAATCCTATAGACTCATGAGTTCAAGAAATAAAAGTTTATTTTTCAGTCAACAACTTTTGTCTTTGGATTACCCTTTATGTGTTACCCCTAACCTTCCTTTTATTCCAGCCAATGGCCGGTAATAGGAGGACTCGGGCTAACAACCGTTGTGAAGATTAGTGTGATGACTGTACTAATGAGATGCCCAATCCAATGGGAGCGGGAATCGCGAACTTTGTCACGCTTCTCTCTCATCTAAATCAAGTTTTGAATAGAAACACGGGTCAAGAGGAACGTCCAAACCCCCCTAAGAAGGAACAAGTCTCTATCGAGAGCTTCATGAGGCAAAGGCCTCCTACTTTTAGTGGATCATCTGATCCCACGATCTCTAAACAATGGATCAACTCCATTGAAAAGATCTTCTCCATCATCCAATGTTCTGAACAAGAGAAGGTTCTTCTGGCTGCTTATCGTATGGAGGGTGAAGCTGATCAATGGTGGATGTTGATCAAAAATATGAAGCCTAAGGAGGAGATCGAGGATTTGGAATGGAAGGAATTCTGGAAGATGTTTTTCGATAAATATTTTCCGCACACCCTCCAGCTTAAGATGGAAAGGGACTTCCTTTCCCTCAAGAAAAAAGATGAGGAATCCATTGGAGCGTATGAGGAAAACTTCACAAGGCTTGCACGATACGCTTTCGGCTTTGTCGTTACCCCCGAATGCAAGGTTGACCGCTTCTTTGGTGGGCTGAAGCCTAGCTTGCGGAAAGTATTAGAGATCCGTGACTTCGACAACTATGAGGAAATTGTCCGATGTGCCCTCAAGGTTGAAATGGAGATCGGGGAATCACAAGGGTATCATGGGGACAAGAAGCGTAAGGTGGACTTCAATGCTGGTGGTCCGATGGATAAATCCAACGGTGCTAAGAAGATCCAGCACCCCACTTGCCAAAAGTGTGGGAAAAAGCACCCTAGAAATTGCCTTAAGGGTATGAGAAAATGCTTCAGGTGTGGAAGAGAAGGGCACCTAGCTGTTAATTGTCGACAAGAAGGACCTGCGGCTGCGACAGAGGAGAGTAACGCTTTGTTCAAACCTCAACATGTTGTTCAATGCTATAAATGAAAAGAACCAAGTCATTTTGAAAATCAGTGCCCTAATCCAAGGGTTTTCGAAGGCAACCAACAACCTCCAAGGCAGAAAGTAAGAGCTTTTTCCATCACTTTTGCCGAAGTGAACCTCGACAACGAAGTGGTGACAGGTACGCTAGTTATTCATTCAAGAATAGCGAACGTACTTTTTTATTCAGGTTCTACTCATTCTTTTATATCTCGAAAGTTTAGTAGAACAATCCTAGCACCACCACAAATCATGGAAGTAAAGATGTCGGTGAGTATGGAAAATGGGGAAATCATTGCATCCCATAAATATAAGTCCTCCCCTATTATAATATGTGGATTTAATTTCCCGAAGAACCTCTTAATACTCCCTCTGGTGGAATTTGATGAAATTCTTGGCATGGATTGGCTTTCCTTATATAGAGCCAATATAAATTGTCGGGAGAGGGAAATCACACTCCATATGGAGAATCGACCCCTGATTCTTTACAAGTGTTAGGAGGAAGATGAATCTCCTTTAGATCCATCATCTCAAGCATGGATATTACTGCCCTATGAGCACGTGTATCTAGCTCAGATGATTGAGTCCAAGGGAGAAACCATCCTTGAAGAAATGCCTATTGTGAGGGAATTCGTGGAAGTGTTTCCCGAGGAACTGCCTGGTCTTTCTCCTAGAAGAGATGTTAAGTTCTCAATTGAACTTATACCTGGGGCGTTACCAATATCCAAGACTCTATATAGAATTCCTGTTGTTGAGCTTGAAGATCTAAAGAAACAACTACAGGAGAACATGGATAAAGGGTTTATACGCCCAAGTGCTTCACCATGGGGTGCACCAGTTCTCTTCGTCAAGAAGAAGGATGGGTAAATGCGGCTTTGCATCGATTATCGTGAACTTAAAAAAATCATGATAAAGAACAAGTATCCTCTCCCACGAATTGATGAATTGTTCGATCAGTTGTGTGGAGCACAATACTTCTCCAAGGTGGACTTGCGGTCAGGGTATTATAAAGTAAGGGTGAAGAAGGAAGATATCCCCAAGACTGCTTTTTGTACAAGGTACGAGCACTATGAATTCATAGTAATGCCTTTTGGACTCACCAATGCTCCAGAAATATTCATGGACTTGATGAATAGAGTCTTTAGAGATTACCTTGACAAATTTTTGGTAGTCTTTATAGATGATATTCTAATATACTCCAAAACCAAGGAGGATCATGAGGAGCATTTAAGAACTGTACTAGAGACTTTGCTCAAGGATAATCTCTATGAAAAGTACAGAAAGTGTGAGTTCTGGTTGAAGGAGGTCTCATTCTTGGGCTATATCATCATAAGCAATGGGATATCTGTGGAGCCCTCCAAAACAGATGCAATTGAGGGATGGCCGAGGCCAACATCGGTAATCGATATCCGTAGCTTCTTGGGGTTAGCTGGATATTATCGACGATTTGTGAGGAATTTATCATGATTGTCCAACCCTCATACCAAGCTAACTCGAAAGGGAGTAAAGTTTTCTTGGAGTGATGAATGCGAAGAAAGCTTCAAGGAGTTGAAAAGGAGGCTTATCACTGCACTTGTGCTCACTTTACCCACAAGTGGGGATATTTTTCTGGTATTCAGTGATGCTTTGAAGAAGGGCTTAGGATGTGTACTGATGCAGAATGATAAAGTGATATCCTATGCCTCAAGGCAGTTGAAAATCCATGAGCGAAACTATCCAACGCATGATCTGGAGTTGGTGGCGGTAATCTTTTCCTTGAAAATCTGGCGGCATTATCTCTATGGAGATAAATTTGAGATATATACTGACCACAAGAGTCTTAAATATATATTCACACAGCAAGAGATTAATATGCGCCAGAGAAGATGGATAGAGCTCATCAAGGATTATGATTGTTCAATATATTACCACCCTGGGAAAGCGAACAAGGTGGTGGATGCCCTAAGTAGAAAGGATCCAGTGATTCTATCAATGATGAGAATTGAGAAGGATCCAATCTTCTTAGACTTGATGAAGATGGATGTGGGAATCATAAAGAAGGGAACATCATCAATCCTTTCACAAATTATTTCTCAACCATCTCTTCTAGAAAGGTTAAAGGATGCTCAAAAGGATGATGTGGGAATTCAAGAAAAAGTGGAAACTATCAAAAAGGGAAAATCCTTGGAGTTTAATGTTAATGAAGAAGGAACTATGTGGTTTGGGAAAATACTATGTGTTCCATAAAGTCCGAAGCTGAAGAAGGAACTCTTAAATGATGCACATAGTTTAAATTTCTCTATTCACCCAGGGAGCACAAAGATGTATCGAGATCTCTGAGAAAACTTTTGGTGGGATAATATGAAGAAGGAGATCACTGAATATACATCAAAGTAACTGGTGTGTCAGCAAGTGAAGGCAGAGAGGAAGAAGTCTAAGGGGATGATGCATCCATTACCCATACTAGAATGGAAATGGGAAAACATCACCACAGACTTTGTCACCGGACTTCCAAGGACATCCAAAGGAAACAATGCAATCTGGGTTGTTGTGGATCGTCTTACAAAGACTGCACACTTCATTGCTATTCGGGAGGATTTCTCATCGGATCAACTGGCACAGATATATATCAGGGAAGTGGTAAGGTTTCATGGAGTACCACTATCTATTGGTTCTGACCGAGATCCAAGATTTACCTCTATGTTTTGGAAGAGTCGTCAACATGCTCTGAATACTGAACTGAACTTCAGTACGGCCTATCATCCTCAAACTGATGGCCAATCCGAGCGGACTATCCAAACACTTGAGGATATGTCGAGAGTGTGCTCAATGGACTTTAAAGGAGGATGGGATCAACATCTTCCTCTGGTTGAGTTCTATTATAATAACAGTTTCCATTCAATCATCCAAATGGCACCATATGAATACCTTTATGGGAAAAGGTGCAGAACATCAGCATGTTGGGATGAGGTCGGTGAACGTAAGCTGCCTGGACCAGAAATGGTCGAAGAAATGGTGGAGAAGGTGAAAACCATTCAGCAGCATATCAAGGCAGCCCATAGTTGACAGAAGAGTTATGCAGATAATCGTCGACGAGACCTTGAGTTTAAAGTTGAAGACATGGTGTTTTTACGCATATCTCTGTGGAAGAAGGTCATAAGGTTTGGAAAGAAAGGGAAGTTAAGTCCAAGGTACATCGGCCCCTTAGAGATTCTTGAACGTGTTGGGGTTGTGGCCTATCGACTAGCACTTCCACCTACTATGGCCAAGGTGTATGATGTATTTCATGTATCCCTCTTAAGGAAGTACATACCGGACCCTTCACATGTACTCTCTTCCGAGGTGGTACAATTGGAAGATGATCTTTCTTATGAGGAGCAACCAGTGAAGATATTAGATCGTAGGGAAAAAGTTCTACAAAATAAGACAATGCCCCTCGTCAAGGTGTTTTGGAGAAACCACAAGTTTGAAGAAGCAACTTGAGAGTCGGAGGATATGATGAAGCTGAGTTACCCAAATTTGTTTTAGTGTGGGAAAAGGAAAATTTCAAGGGCGAAATTTCTTAAGGGGGAATATTGTAATGACCCAAAGTTTCATTAATGGAAAATCTCTCTTGATCCAGTTAAATGTCTCTTTATAAAAAATGTTTTTATAAGATGTCAACTTCTTTGGTTTTATGATAAGAGTTGTGACCGTTACTTTTATAGTCATTGAACAGTGATCACATGATTAGTATAAATATAAGGCTTTAACGAACCCAATTCTACTCAGACAAAGGAAGAGATGGCCTCATCCAGTAGAATTTCCCCATACGAAGCCCATTTTTCGGAGCTCAGAAAAGAGGTGGCATCCTTGGGCTTCGCCCTTGACCAAGCCCAAGCTGAGCTTCATCATGTCAAGCTCGAACATGACCGTCTATGGGAAAAGTGGAAGTTGATTGAAATTACCACTCGAGCGATGCTATCCGAGTCACCCCAAGAGTATGTCACCATCGCACACCTTACCCTTAGGTCTTATGCGGCTATTTTAAGGGGTTATGTAAAAAATAAGTAGTACTATGTTCATTTACATTATTTTTGTATATAATAATTAATATAATTTCTAGTCATTTTTGATACATTGTAAATAGTTTTTAAAAGTACAAATGGTATTTTTAGTTATTATTTAATTAAGAAATCTATTTTATTAAATTAAGGTATTTTTGAATTAAATAATATTTTAATAAAATAATAATATTATTATTAAATAAATTTTTTATTAAATATAAGTGATCTTATAATTTTATGAATGCAATTAAAAAATTTTATTAAGGTTTGAAATCCATTTTTGTCAAAACCCGCGAATTTTCGATAAATGTCGGTTTTTATTTTAAAAGTGAAAATTAACATATTTAGAAATTTTTTTATATAAAATAAATTTCATTTATGGAATCAGGACATCGAAATTATCCAATGGTGAATTTTTCATAATTTTCTGAGACAGTCAAATTTTTGGGTAAAAATTAAATACCATTTAAATATATAATGTGTTTTATGACATCATAATGACCCAATGGGGATGTAATAAAATACCATAATCCTTATATTTGTCCAATATATGTTTTATAATTAAAATAATGTGATTTTGGGTTTGTTTCACTTACTTTTCAAAGCATTAATGGACCCCTCAAGACATATTCAACACTCACTACGGGAAAAATGGGTATTTGCGACGGGGGTATTTACCCGTCGCAAATAAATAGGCTTTTGCGACGGGATTGGTTTCCCCGTCGCAAATAACCGGCGGCGGTAAAAGGTATTTGCGACGGGAAAGTATTCCCGTCGCTAATAGTATGTTATTTGCGACGGGACCCGTCGCAAATAACTATTTACTCGTTGACCGTAATTAATGCGGGCTAATGTATTTGCGACGGGAATCCCGTCGCAAATAAACCTGTCGCAAATAATCTAACCTATAAATACCCCCATCCGTTTTTTTCAAATCATTCTCATTCTCTACCTTCTCCTGCTCTCAAACTTTTGTTTCTAAAGTTGAGTTTTTTTTCAGTTTAATTTTTTTCTTCGGAGCTGATATTAAAGTTTTGAAGAACGATCAGAGCAGATCAATTTTCAAGGTATTTATGTTCATTTTAATTTAATATTTATTTTTAATTTTTTATTAGTTTCAATTATTCTTAATTAGTTGTAATTTAATTATGTTTACATTGGTTTCTTACTTAATAAATTTAAATTATTAGTATTGATCATAGTTAATGGTAATTAGGAATAATTAGTAATAATTTTTAATAATTAAGAATAAATATTAATAATTAGTAATAAATACCAATAATTAGGAATAATAACATTATTACATTATTAGTATATTTTATTATTAATATTAAAATAATATAATTTTTTATATATATACAATTCTCTTTTCATCTGTGTGTTTACTGTCTTCACATGTATTATTTGTATGTGGAGATAGAAAACGCACAGATGAAAGGAGAATTGTATATAAATCAGAAAATTATATTATTTTAATATTAATAATAAAATATACTAATAATGTTATTATTTGTAATTATTGGTAATTATTCCTAATTATTGGTAATTATTCATTTAATTACTAATAATTAGGAACAATTATCAATAATTATCAATAATTAAGAATATTTAGTAATAATTAGTAATAATTATCAATAATTAGTAATAATTAGTAATAATTAGTAATAATTACCAATAAGTAGTAATAATTATCTATAATTTGGAATAATTAACAATAATTAACAATAATTAGTAATAATTAGTAATAATTACCAATAATTACCAATAATTAGTAATAATTAGTAATAATTACCAATAATTGCCAATAATTGCCAATAATTACCAATAATTACAAATAATTAGGAATAATTAGGAATAATTAGAAATAATTAGGAATAATTACCAATAATTACCAATAATTAGGAATAATTACCAATAATTACCAATAATTAGGAATAATTAGGAATAATTACCAATAATTAGGAATAATTAGGAATAATTAGGAATAATTAGGAATAATTAGGAATAATTACCAATAATTACCAATAATTAGGAATAATTAGGAATAATTACCAATAATTAGGAATAATTACCAATAATTACCAATAATTACCAATAATTACCAATAATTACCAATAATTACCAATAATTACCAATAATTACCAATAATTACCAATAATTACCAATAATTACCAATAATTACCAATAATTACCAATAATTTGCAATAATTACCAATAATTTGCAATAATTACCAATAATTTGCAATAATTAGTAATAATTAGTAATAAATACCTAAAATTAAGAAAAATTAGGAAAAATTAGGAAAAATTCTCAATAATTAGTAATAATTATCAATAATTAGTATTAATTACCAATAATTAGTAATAATTACCTATAATTAGTATTAATTACCAATAATTAGTATTAATTACCAATAATTAGTATTAATTACCAATAATTAGTAATAATTAGGAATAATTACCAATAATTAGTAATAATTACCAGTAATTAACAATAATTAGTAATAATTACCAATAATTACCAATATATAGAAATAATTAACAATAATTGCCAATAATTACCAATAATTGCCAATAATTACCAATAATTGCCAATAATTACTAATAATTAGTAATAATTACCAATAATTAGTAATAATTACGAATAATTAGTAATAATTACGAATAATTACGAATAATTAGTAATAATTACGAATAATTAGTAATAATTACCAATAATTAGTAATAATTACCAATAATTAGTAATAATTACCAATAATTATCAATAATTACTAATAATTATCAATAATTACTAATAATTATCACTAATTACTAATAATTAGTAATAATTAATAATAATTTGCAATAATTAATAATAATTAGCAATAATTCGTAATAATTAGCAATAATTACTAATAATTAGCAATAATTACTAATAATTAGTAATAATTAGGAATAATTAGTAATAATTAGGAATAATTAGTAATAATTACCAATAATTGGTAATAATTAGTATTAATTAGTAATAATTAGTAACAATTAGTAATAATTAGGAATAATTAGTAATAATTACCAATAATTAGTAATAAATACCAATAATTAGTAATAATTACCAATAATTAGTAATAATTACCAATAATTAGTAATAATTACCAATAATTAGTAATAATTACCAATAATTAGTAATAATTACCAATAATTAGTATTAATTACCAATAATTAGTATTAATTACCAATAATTAGTAATAATTACCTATAATTACCAATAATTACCAATATTTACCAATATTTACCAATAATTAGTAATAATTAGTAATAATTAGCAATAATTAGTAATAATTAGCAATAATTACTAATAATTAGCAATAATTACTAATAATTAGCAATAATTACTAATAATTAGCAATAATTAGTAATAATTAGCAATAATTAGTAATAATTAGGAATAATTAGTAATAATTAGGAATAATTAACAATAATTAGGAATAATTAGTAATAATTAGGAATAATTAGTATTAATTACCAATAATTAGTAATAATTATTATTAATTACCAATAATTATTATTAATTACCAATAATTAGTATTAATTACCAATAATTAGTATTAATTACCAATAATTAGTATTAATTACCAATAATTAGTATTAATTACCAATAATTAGTATTAATTACCAATAATTAGTATTAATTACCAATAATTAGTATTAATTACCAATAATTAGTATTAATTACCAATAATTAGTATTAATTACCAATAATTAGTATTAATTACCAATAATCACCGATAATTACCAATAATCACCGATAATCACCAATAATCACCGATAATTACCAATAATCACCAATAATCACCAATATTCACCAATATTTTCCAATATTTTCCAATAATTACCAATAATTACCAATATTTTCCAATAATTTGGAATAATTACTAATAATTTGGAATAATTATCAATAATTTGAAATAATTACCAATAATTAGGAATAATTACCTTATTACATTATTTGTATATTTTATTATTAATATTAAAATAATATAATTTTCTATATTATATACAATTCTCTTTTCTTCTGTGTTTTTTCTGTCTCCACATGTAATATTGGCATTCTTTTTCAAAATTATCAACCTACTCGCCAATGGAGAGGTGAAAGTGAATGCCAATATTACATGTGGAGACAGAATGTGAAACACACAGATGAAAGGAGAATTGTATATAATATAGAAAATTATATTATTTTAATATTAATAATAAAATATACTAATAATGTAATGATGTTATTATTATATAATTAATATTTATGAAAAAAATTATATTAGTATTATTAAAAAAAATAAAAAATCAATATAATATTAAAATTATCAATATTTGTAACAGGTTTTGCTTTATTCTCAATATATTCAATCCTTGCTTGTGTTTTTTCTAACAGATTATTCAAAACCAGTAATGTTTTTATATTTTATAGAAAAATATGGAACAACGAGGTCGTCAACAGTCATTATTAGATGACCGCATATGGATAAATCAACGTAGAAATCCAAATGGTTCTGGTTTAAATCCAGTATATATAGAGGGTGTGGAGATTTTTTTATCATTTGCGGCATCAAATCCAGAATTTGTTTCAGAAGGAAAGATAAAATGCCCTTGTAGAAAATGTGCATTGAGAACGTTTGACACGTTTGACAAAGTGGGGGAACATCTCTTGCGTTTTGGTTTTCAAGAAGATTATGTTTTTTGGTATCAACACGGTGAACGTAGTTCCAGAGCAGGTGATACCAACTTGATTCCGGATCCATCCCAGTTTCAATATTTAGTACATGATGTTGCAGGTTCATCTGTTCAACATACAGAAACTCCGGCTGATATAGCTTCAAATCCTGAGTTGGGACCGTCTGAATTTTATGAGTTGTTGAAGTCTGCTGAGGATGCATTATATCCTGGCTGCAAGATGAGAAAATTAGAAGCAGTTGCAAAATTTATGGCTATCAAATCAGATAACGGAATGTCAAACACCTGTTTTGACCAGATATTTTCTTTGCTGAAAACACTGTTACCCGAAGGAAATGTTTTACCTGCAAATTACTATGAAAGTAAGAGGTTGGTTCGAAATTTGGGACTTACTTGTCAGAAGATTCATGCATGTTCAAATGACTGCATTTTATATTCTGGGGAAAATGAGTCGTTGGATAGTTGTCCCACATGTGGGCAACTGAGATATAAAGAAGGACAACACGGGAAGTCTGGTTTGATTCCTGTAAAATAGTTGAGATATTTTCCGCTTACATCCAGACTTCAGCATTTATTCATGTCTAAGAATACAGCGACAATGATGTCATGGCATAAAGAGAATATTTCAACCGATAAAAGCTTGAATCATCCAGCCGATGGTGATTCATGGAAACATTTTGATAGAGTGCATCCATCCTTTGCTTTAGAAGCTAGAAATGTTCGACTGGGCCTTTCCACTGATGGTTTCTGTCCATTTGGATCTTATGGTAGTCAATATTCATGTTGGCCTGTTTTTTTAACTCCATACAATTTACCTCCATGGATGTTGATGAAGGAGCCATATATCTTTTTGACTTTACTAATTCCAGGACATCCGAAGAAAAATATTGATGTTTATTTGAAGCCATTGATTGATGAATTAAATTTATTGTGGAGTACTGGTGTCAGTACATATGATGTTGCAACGAAACAGAATTTCATACTGAGAGCAGCATTGATGTGGACAATAAGTGACTTCTCGGCTTATGGGATGTTATCTGGCTAGAGTACACATGGTCAGAAATCATGTCCTTACTGTATGGGAGAGAACAAAGCATTTATGCTCATTCATGGAAAGAAACCTTGTTATTTTGACTGTCATCGCAGATTTCTTCCAGCTGATCATCCTTTTCGCAGAAACAGATCTCATTTCAGAAAAGGAACAGCTAAAAGGGATGGACCTCCAAAAATTCTATCAGGTTCGGAGTTAAAATCAGTTGTATTTTCATTACCTCCCATCACTTTTGGTCCCACAATAAACCAATAGAAAATTTCTGGTTTTGGGAAACACAATTGGATTAAACGTAGCATATTTTGGGATTTTCCATATTGGTCTGATTTGTTGGTCCGACACATGTTAGATGTCATGCATATTGAGAAGAACTGTTTTGATAATTTGTTTCATACAGTTTTGGATACGCCAGGAAAGAGCAAAGACAATGTAAATGCACGTTTAGATCTTGCCCAAATTTGCAGGCGTCCAGAATTGGAACTCTTTGAGAATGTCAGAACAGAAAGGTTACTGAAACTAAAAGCAGCTTATACACTGTCTAAAGAAAACCGTTTATTATTTTGTCAGTGGATTGCAGATTTGAGACTTCCAGATGGCTGTGCTTCCAATTTGGGTAGATGTGTAAAGAATGGTCATATTACTGGATTAAAAAGTCATGATTGTCATGTTATAATGGAGAGACTTCTACCCATTGGATTAAGAGGTCTGTTGAATTCTGTGATTTGGGATTCCATAACAGACATGTCTCATTTTTTTCGGGAAATTTGTGGGGCTACGGCAGATTATGATGCTCTAGGCAAACTTGAAAAAATGTTGTTGTAATTATATGTAAAATGGAAAAAATATTTCCGCCGTCTTTCTTCAACTCAATGGAACATTTGATGTTACATTTGCCATATAAAGCCAAATGTGGAGGTCCAGTACAGTTTCGATGGATGTACCCATTTGAAAGATGCATGCAAAAATTGAAAAGAAAAGTACGCAACAAAGCATCTGTTGAAGGATCTATTGCAGAAGCTTATTTGCAAGAGGAAATATTTTTTTTCTGCTCCCATTATTTTGAATCTGAGTATCCTTCAAAACACAACCGAATGGGACGGAATGAGAGGAATATTGATGAAATCGACAATCAATTATCTGTTTTCAACCAGTCAGAGCTTGGTTTTGGTGGAGTTTCTGAACGCTGGCTTTCAGATGATGAACATCATAGAGCTCATACGTATGTTCTTCTCAACTGTGAAGAGATGAAATCAGTTGTACTGTAAGTGTTTATATCACTTATTCTATCATTTATGTTACAATAAATAACTTTGGTTTTTATAGGTTGTATGATAATCATATCAAGAAACAAATTCCACAAATTACAGTAGCTGCTCTCGAAGAACGTCGACTGAAAAATTTCTCTCAGTGGTTTCAAAAACTGGTAACATAAATTCTTTATCTTTTAGCAACTCATTCAATGTATAGTTTACTATATTGATAATTATTTCACAAATTTTCAGGTGTCTAGACATGCTGATAAAATTGACAAATGGCTGTGTGTATTGAGTAACCCACCTTCTAAACTAGTTAAAACTTATAATGCATATGTGGTGAATGGATTTCGATTCCACACACATGCATATGGGGAATCGAAAAAAACAATGAACAGTGGAGTTAGCTTGAGAGGATCTCATCATCGAGAAAATGAAGTTGACTTTTATGGCATACTTGATGAAATCATTGAACTCTGTTATCTTGGACAACATTACATAACCATGTTCAAATGTCGGTGGTTGGATAAAGAGAGAGGCGTGTGTGTTCATCCGACTCATGGAATCATCGATATTAAATGTAAAAGTGTTCTCGCAGTAAATGAACCATTCTTATTGGCTCAACATGCATATCAAGTTTATTATGCAAAGTACTATGCAACATCAAGAGACTTGACTGATTGGTGGAGTGTAATAAAAATCAAAATTCGAGACAATCAGTTTAGTCAAAGTGAATGTGCTTTCACTGATGTGCAAATAATTGAAGTTTTTCAAGAGAGTACTCAAAATCAATATTTTTTACAAAGAGACATGAGTATCGATGACGACACCCCACATTTAAGAGTCGGTGATGACGATGATGTTAATGATGTCACACATGAATTTGAAATGGTAAGAGACGAAGCAACTACAACTCGAATGGATATCGATGATGTTGAGGAGGAATATGAAGATGACATTGACATATATGAAGATGATGATGAAGATGAACACTTATAGAATTCCATGGTATTTATATACAATCATAATATGTATATATGTATATATAATAGTAATTATCAATTATTTCCTAACATTAACATTTTCTGTTTCAGATGGACGAGGCCACATTTCATGAGTTGGCGGAGGCTGACCTGCCTTTCGATGCGGATGAGTTGCTGGAAGATGACCCTCAGCCTGCAGGTGCTCTAGGGAGTACGCGGAGGGGGCGCGGTCTTGCACGATTGATGATTCCTGACCCCGTCCCCGAGCGACGTCCACGTCTTGGGTTTGATCCGCGCACCCGGAGGTGTGATAACCTATGTGATAACATGTGGATTTGACTAAGATTTCATTAATCTATTCACATAATAAATGTTTATTATTTTTTTCAGTTTTCCGCATATAGCAGTCGGACAGGGCAGCGCTATTTTGCGCAACTATTTCTCTCAGCCGTGGACCACATGGGAGCAGATTCCCATTGATGTGCAGCAGGCCATGTTCGGCCATTGGTTGGTACGTACGTAAATAAATAATTTTTATTTTGAAAATTATTTCATTTCTAACTTGATATTTTGATTTATTTGTAGGGTTTATGGTATCCGATCGAGGATACCATGCGTGATGCCATCCACGAGGCATGGGAGGTGGCCATGCGTGATCGCCTTCGTCAGTTTTTGCACAATTTAAGAAAAGCTGCGATGAAGAAAGCAGGAGTGTCAGATTTTGAGGAGTCATGTAGAGCACACCGACCAGAGTACATTTCATCCCATGTATGGGATGGATTATGTGCGCACTGGTTGAGTGGTGCCTTTCAGAGGAGATCATCGGTGGGGAGGCAGAATCGGGGGAGACAGGAGGTGACTCATCGAGCTGGGAGTCGTTCTTTCAGTACTCATAGACAGCATCTGGTACGTACATTATTTATAAATATTTTATATAACTATAAATATTAACAGTTTATTTTTTATTCTTATAGGCTGTCGAGCACCCCTATATTACAGAGTACGACGTATATCGGAGGATGTATAGTGATCCTGCTACTGGGGAGCTCAGAGGTGATCGTCAGCATCACATCGTGGTCAGTATTATTTGTTTTCAAGTTTAAAAATTAATTGCATATAATATATTCACAATTTTAATTTTAAATTGCAACTATAGGAGTCATATGAGGCCGCAGCGTCACAGGCCCGGCCTGAGAGTCAGGCCGAGTCATCAGATCAGACCACTGCCCGTCAGTTTGATGAGGCGGCATGGATGCAGGCCACCCAGTATGCCTTCGAGAAGGGCCGGGTAGTTGGTATCGGCTCTCGACTGACTCCTGGAGATTATTATGGCAGTGCTGCGATGTCGGCGTCCAGCTCGAGAGGAGCTCGTGCATCTTCTTCTAAACAGTATGAGGATCAGTTGCGATCTCAGACTTCACAGATAGAGAGTCTCCGACGGGAGCAGGAGCAGATGCGTCAGCAGCATAAGGAGGAGCTTCGACGCCAGCAGCAGCTGTACGAGGAGCAGACGAGTCGGTGGCAGCAGCAGCATCAGGAGCAGATGGAGTACATGCGCCGACTCACTCATGCTTTAGGGATGGAGTTTCCTCCACCACCATCTGCAGATCCCCCACCTCCCCCCCCCCCCCTCCTTCAGATTAGAGTTTGTATTTCTGTTATAAAATTTGTGAAATCAAAATTTTTTTTTTTTCTATTCGTAGTTTCTGTCTCATTATAAAATATTAATAATATTATATTTTTTAAAAACAATATTAATATGAATAATAATATTATTTATATTTTATAATATTAAATTTTATATATATATTAAAATTTTATATATATATTAAAATTTTATAATATTATAATTTAATTATATTTTTTGTAATACTTGAATTATTTTAATATTTGAATGTAAAATAATTCTATTACTTTTATATTAATTAAAATAACTTATTAATATTTTTTTATTTATGAATTATAATTGTAATATTATTATATTAATTAAATCATTTATTAATATTCTATTATTTTTTATTTTTGAATTATAATTCTACTATTATTATAGTAATTAAAATAATTTATTATTTTCATTTGTAAATTATAATTCTATTATTATATTAATTAAAATAATTTATTAGTAATTTATTTTTTTTTATTTTTTTTATAGTATTTGCGACGGGATACTATACTCGTCGCAAATACTAGTATTATTAATAGTTTTTTATTTTTTTTAAAAAATATTATTTGCGACGGGTCCCGTCGCAAATACTATCAACAGTATTTGCGACGGGATACGATGCTCGTCGCAAATACTAGTATTATTAATATTTTTTTATTTTTTTTAAAAATCGTTTTTGCGACGGTGTCGTCACAAAAGGTATTTGCGACGGGACCCGTCGCAAAAACTATTTTAAAAGTTTTTTACAAAAATACGGAATACTATTTGCGACGGGAAGAATGACCGTCGCAAAAAAAGGCTTTAGCGACGGGCCCGTCGCAAATAAGTGTAGTTGCGACGGCGTTTTCAGCAACGGGCTATTTGCGACGGGCCCCCGTCGCAAAAAGCCAGTTGCGACGGGATCCTGTCGCAAATACCTGTTTTTCTAGTAGTGACTGTGCCTTTTTAAATTAATTTCCATGGGAGTGTGACTCACCTCCACATAATAAACCTTATTATTTTAAGAAGTTCGTACTTGGGCCTTATAAAATATTGTTTTCCTCTTCCCTTTTCCAAAAAACATGGGCAAAAACCATGGGATGGTTTGTGGTTTGGATTAATTTAATGTAAGGGGACCCAAACCTAAATAATAAAGAATTCCCTCACCTTTCCTATATAAACCCACCCAAGATCCCACTTCCTCCTCACTAAAATCCCTTGTAGTTCGTACAACCTCTTCCCTACTCTCTCTAGAATCTTCCCAAGGTTCCCCAAGCTCCCAAGAAGCCTCTCACAAGCCTCTCTCTAGCCTTTGGGAGTACACTTCCAAGTAATGGTTTTTTCTTCCTTTCTCATTTTTTTCAATTTTCTTTAAGTTGTATTGCCCTTTTAATTTCAATTATTAATGTTGGGGTATGGTTTTGCACCTCCCCCATACTGCCCTCTTATTTTTTTAATGATGGGATACCCCTTTCTCTCTCATTAAATTCCTCCCATGTACACCCGTTACTATGCCGAAATTCCGAAAGGAACTTCTCTCTCTTCTTTTACATTCAAGCAATAATTTTGTATCATGAATCTAAATTCCATTAAAATTGTTGGGACATGTATCTATATGACCTCATTACTGTCCATTACATTTAAATATGATGAGGAACCCCTTTATCTCTCATCAACCATTTTTTATGAATTCTTATGTCACGCCGTTACGCTGCCGAGATCGCACCGATTTTCTAAGCCAATGTCATTGTGTAGTGGATACCATACCCATTTCTCCATCAAGGGTATCCACCTTTATGAACCTTTACTTATTTATTAAAAAGTTTCAGGTATTAATTCCACATTCCTTTATCATGGAATAAATTATTATGTTTTATAAATCCATGTTTTATGATCCATGTGGCACACTTATGCATGAAATGAAATGTTTAAGAAGGGTGCGCCCTTATAGCGCTCCAATGCATTGGGTAAAGTATAGTATCATGATATGTCATGTGCAATGAGTGTTGACTCGTGCTAATTCAAGTGCAATGAGTGTTTACTCGTGCTTCATGTGCAATGAGGGTTTACTCATGCTCCATGTGCAATGAGCCTTGGCTCATGCTAATTCAATGTTAAGTGTTGTTGACACACTTCCATGTTATGATTATCATGCTTTGTCATTCCTTTATGTTCATGTTTATCTTATGATCTATTGACATGCCTATTTCCTAACATGTATTTTACTCCTCATGTTATTCCATGTGTACTCCCTTACTGAGCTTTATAACTCACCCTTTTCTTATGCATGTCCTCAGGTTATCCCATGCAATGCTAAGTACGAGGGAATGTAGTGGTCATGTAAAGGAAGTTTTCAATAAAGATGTTGTATTTCATGTTTAAAGTTTTTTATGTAATGATCCTAATCCCCAAAGACACTAAACCTCTCAATATTATTTGTTGTATCAAGTGAAGTTTTATGTAATAAATCATGTTTAAGTTGTAATGAAAAGCAGGGTTGTCATACAAATTTTTTTTAATATTTGGATCTTACTTGGTCTTTTTTTATTCTACTGACAGTTCATCAAGTATTTCTCAAAGTTGGCATCGCATTTGACTACTATTACCAAAAAAGGGGTGAAATTAAAATAGGATGCAAAGTGTTAGTCTTATTTTAATTAGTTGAAATGACTTATGAAATTGACTTCTATTATGATATTACCTGATCTCAGTAAGGGTTATGTGGTTTTCTATGATGATTCAAGCACTATTTTTCATTGTGTTATTATTAAGTATGATCATGTGGTATCTTACGACTCTCTTTAGCTTCAACCACAAGAGAATAATTACCCTGTTTATGATTTAGAACATGTCATATTTATTCATGCACTTAAGTTTTGGTAGCAATATCTTTTTGTGGATAAGTCCACAATATTTTATAATCACAAGAGTTAAAGATATATCTTTTCTCATAAATACTTGAATCTTATAGAGAGAAAATGTGTGGAATACCTTCATATGTTTGAATTCAACATCACCTACACCCTAGGGAAGGGAAATGTATTTGTAGATTATCTCAATAGGAAAGTTCCATCATAGACTATTTTGGAATCGAATGAAGAATATAACATTATGAGGATTTTTGTTCAGTTGTATCTAGATTCTCAGGAGGATGTTTTAGGTATGGTTTTGACTAGTGTTCAGTTATCATCATATCTCCTTGATTTTATTCTATAGAGTCAGTAGAAAGATAAAGATTTTAGAGGAATTCAAGAAACCTTATATGGTGGGGAGACCATTTCTAGTTGGTCTCTCTCTTAAAATAGTATTCTCAGTTTTGGGGATCAGTTTGTCATCCCAACATATATTAGAAGTTCAATTTTATTTAATTGTCATAATAATTCATGGGTTATTCATATGGGAACTCTAAGATTTATTATTCCATGAGACATTGATTCTGGTGGTTGAGTATAAATAGTGACATTGTTTATTATGTATCTCATTGTTACAACTACCAATAGATAAAGGTATAGCATTTGAAACCTTATTGTTCTCTCTAGCCTCTTCTGGTGCTAGTTTGAAAATTGTATGAGGTGTCTATGGATTTTGATGTTGGATTAACATAGACTCTATGAGGGAGTAATTCTATCTGGTTGGTGATTGGTTGGTTGAAAAAGTTAGGTAACTTATTCTGATTAGGGACATTGTAAAAGTTGAATATCTAGGTAAGTTGTATGTACATGATATCTTGATGTAACATGGGGTTCATTCTACCATTATTTTAGATAGGTATCCTAGGTTTACATCAAGGTTTTGGATGAGTATCCAAGAGTTTATGGGGACTTAGTTTAGGATATACGTTATCATCTGGTTACAACATAGAGTTGATAAAAATATTATATGGATCAGTTGCATCATCCTTTATATTTTTTCATAGCTGGTTGGGTTTTATTGAAGGTTTCTCCTTGGTTTGGTCACCATCATCTTGGAAGATAGGGAAAATTGGATCTAAGATATGTTTTATCATTTTAGGTCACTGAGAGGATTTTTTAGGTTGCTTATCAGTTGGAATTTCCAATTCAGATGATAGGTATTCATGATGTTTTCCACATATCGTGGATCAGTAAATACCATTATTATCCAACATATGTTCTAAGTTTGGAAGAGTTCAAGTTATATACAAATGTTTTTGTTGTGGAGAAGCTAATGGAGATCATTTCCTCTCAAGTAAAAGTCTTGTAGGGGAAGTTGATTTCATTGGACTGAGTGTTATACCAGCACATATCACATTCTCATGAGACTTGGGAGTTTGAATCATTGATGAGGGATAAGTATTTTCTCCTCTTTATCGAACTTCATTTTTCCACATGACTTCTCAGGGATAAAAATTCTTATGGTGGGGAGTTTGTAACATCCTATTACTATATTTTAGGTATTTCCCTTCTCTTAATTCATTTTCCTCTTTATTTGAGTGCATCTTGGTACTCCTAAAGATATAAATATTTTTTTGGGGAAAGTATCTAAAGTTTATAGATGTATGTTTTTTTGAATTAATGGAGTCCGAGTATAAATGTGTTAATGGATTAATGGGGTTCTCCCCGAGTTCTAAGAATGCCCAAGGTAGTTTGGAGTTTTTCTGCTAAAAACTGGATTTTTTTTGTTTACTAGGAATTTAAATTTCTTGTAATAGGAGTAAACGACATGTATTTTTCACCAAGAACATTTCATGAGATGAATACACATCATGAATGGTTACACATCGTTAAAGGTTTTTACATAATGTGTGACATTTAAATATTAGTTTTTGTTAAATTCCAATGGTTTTTTCGATGAATATAGACCTCTTGGATTACATCATCTGTAAAGGGATCAAAAACCATGTAATTCTCACTAGGGTGTCTTTTTAGGTTGTTGTACGGGTGATTTTTTATTCATTTAATGTGAAACCTATTTTCTATTTACCTGGATCTCTTCTCAAGCAATTTTTGGAACCTTTTATCCTTTTATATCAATTCATTCTGCATTTTATCATCAAGATTTTGTGTGATGTCTCTTCGGTTAAGATAATACTCTTATTGTTTCATTGACTTTGATTGTGGTATCACCATTGTGTTGTGTTATCAGATCTATTTATTTATGATGTTAATTCTATTGTTTTCATCTAGATCTATTGTATGATATTATTATGGGGGTCTGGTTCTTTTTTTTATTAAGGTGCATATATTATGCATTCTTAGAGGTATGTCATGATCTACCCTTTATTCCATCTGTTTAATTTTTGAATCAATTATGGGATGTGTGAACTGATTCTAGGGACTCTGTTTTCATCTTTGTTTTCTCTTTGTTGGTGGATCCCATTATAGGTGTGTGTGACCCAAGTTTTGAGGTAGTTGGTTCCTTCTCTAGCCTATGCTTTATGAACTACATCACTTTGGGTTTTATAAATTGTTTTATAAATTAAATGACATGATTCAATATTTTTTGTGTGTGTGGAAATGGGTTTTTGATAAAATATGGGTTTCCCCTAGTTTTGTTAAATGAAATTTTATTTTAAAAGAATTGTGAAATTGATTTTTGAAATGTTTTTCAAAGGATGGTTTTGATGAAATGGTTTGGAAAATAGAGCACATGGGAAGCCTTGGGTACTTTGGTGGAAGGTGTAGTAATAGGCCCCATCCACTGTTAGGGGGTTCATTCATGGTTGTTCCTCTTCTCCCTAGGTCCGTTGTTCTAGAGATATGTTATACCTATTGGGGGTTCACTTTATGGGGTATTCCTATACTCTATATATTATATGCATATATCTAGATACTTTATGTGCACAATTTTCTATATTAGGTATGAGTGCCTTGGATATCCTAACCTAGTCTGATCCTTGGCGTGATGTTACCTGAGATTTGGATTATACTATTTTGATTGTACTTCCATGGATTTGATATGATATATGATACCTTCTTTTTTTTGGTATGATTGATTTGTTGTATATGAAATTATTTGAACTAATTTACCTACTTTATTTGGAAATGTGGAATAAAGGGGAAATTAAATTGTCTTCTCATTCTTTTTATATAAAACTGTTAAATTATTTATCATTCCTTGTTTTATATAAATTTTATCATGCTTGGATATATGTATAGTGTCTTGATACAAAACACTTGGGTGGGATCCTACTAAACCTATTATCTCACACCCTGAGTACCCCTTTGGTGGTGCATAGACCTTGTTATGTCTTTAAATATAGAAAAAGGCAAGGTGCCATAGTGAGGTGGAAATGTCTTTTTCATCTAAGTTTGGTTAGTTTGTGGTGAGATGGTGGGTGATTTCTCATGATATCACATAGAGAATGTTGGAGAATCTATTTTAGTTTTTTCATCCATTTCAGTTAGACTTGTCTATTGGAGACTGTTTTTCTACCTTTTCAATTGTATCACTTCCATTGTTCTCTATCTGTTACGACATATATATTCATTTTTTCTTCAATTGTTTCTTTTTGAATTTGTGTACATATCATTTCTCCTTCTTCAAGTTGGTGGAAATCGTTTCCTCTATTTATTATTGATTCTTTGGTGTTAGTCATCATCCCATGGGGATCAGGAATGCCTTTCGAGTACATTATGGCTTAGGTCGGGTATCAGTTCGAGAGGGTATCTGAGTCAGGTTCTTCACACACATTCAATATCTTCTCTTCACTAGTTAATATTTCTAGAAGAAATCAAATTTGGATCCCTTTTTATTTTCAGCACATTATTCAAAATTCTATGGGAACATTGTTCATCAAATTTTAGGTGTTGGCATGGAGATCTGATGATGTATTTGATGTCATGATGATCAACAAAGTGATGATCCTTCGATTCATGAATGTGAACTCAGATCAGTTGATTGAATTGTTAGCTTCTCACTCTAGTGAGTGGGAGAGGATATAGAGGCTATCAATAAATGTTAATTGAATAGTTATGTGCATGAGAGCCTCCTCCTATCTATAAATTTAGGTTATAAAATACCCGAAAATGGATTCCTAGCCCCTGGATATTTATTACACACTAAATTAACTATAAAAGAATTCTTATGAATGACTTACCAAGTCATAAATATCATTTTTATTTTTATCTCTTACTTTTAATATAATAAATATATTATATGATAAAAAATGATCCATTAACTCAACTCAATATTCCCATAAATATTAAATGAATCTTGAATATTAAAATAATATTTGTTCATATAATATTTTTCCATGTATTTACTTTAATATATGTAAATAAATTTAATAAATAAATTCAATACCAACTATTCTAAACTTCAATAATATGAATTTATTTATTTCATGGTGATCATATATTAATGGACATTACTTAGACCTCATGGTGGGGCCCACCATGTCTTGTACTCCTATTTATTAGAATGTGGTGGACTTTTGAATATTCTAAGTGTGTGTCCCTCTAGGAACTTATTTCAATAGAAGTGAATACTATTCACAGACTATGAGTGGAGTCTAGTAACCCATCAAGGCCCCTAAAGAAATAAGGAAAAGTTGTAGAAATGACAATCTTTTATACAAACATAGGTCATGTAATATAATCTCTTTGTATCACAATATCTCATAAAACATGATACATACTTCATGTCATCATCCTTTCTTTCTTTATTATTCATTGACCTAATTCGACTAACTTACCTTTTTCTACAATGGACATGGATTTTAGTGAAGTTACTATCATCCTGATTAAATAATCTTGAAATATCACTTCTTATAAGAAGAGAAAAAGTATATCTTGATTATTCAATCATTTTCATACCACAAATGACGCACTTAATGCAAGCTACCTCACTATGACATCAATTCCATAGTTTTCATCTTGCATCAAAGTACACGATCAAATAGTATACAATGAAAATAATCTTAATTCAGTAGAACATTACACATGTTTGAGGGTAATAATAACTAATGACACATGAATCATGTAGTGTTTAAATTGGTGGTTCAGTCATCATGATCTCATCTACTCGAGATCACCAAGTGTTAACTTCATCAAAAGAAGTCTCAAAACTTATAATCCCCCATCACCTAATGGTCAGACATCATTTATTTCTAGTAGTTATGATGTATCTAGACCATGGGATATATGTTTAAGATTAATTTCATAATATCTATAGGTTCGCATTATATCTTGGAAAGTATAAATCATGCATAACTCACTATATACATGATATGGTAATCAAAAAATGTTGTTTATTTGGGTCTAGGGAACCCATTATAACAACACTCTCACTTGCACTATATCCAACTTTCCAACTATCCATGTTATATATCACATGATAAGATCATGTGTCTACTAAGATATAGCTTTAGTTGTTGGTCCTACAACAATTTCATTATATGGATATTCTGTTATCTATGACTTCACCTCATTGAGTGAGACTCCTCAAGAGATGATATCTCTGATTATATTTCTTTTTTCCCACTATCAAAACTTGATATCTTGGATAGTGTATTAGTAGAATTATCATGATTTATATAATGATAAAACTTCACTTAATTGGTCTGATTCTAAGAACTGGAAAAAATCATTGTGTATTTTACTCTGCTTCCTTACCTGCATCAAAAGCTGCAACACACTTGGTGTTTATATATATGGATACAAATGGATTGAATTAGCCTATTTTTACCATTAGCTTGGTCTGACTACGATATTAAATCATATTGATCTAAAGGAAGAATATTTTGTGTCCCCTTATAACTAGTGTCCCTTCCCCTCCAAGTACCAAGTACATGGCCTTAGTACTCCCTAAAATACAATCAGATTGTTCTAACTAATTCTCATGAAGTTTTCTTGGACTATGATAATATTTTCCTACCATAAATAATATGTTGGAAATATAAAATATAGTACATAGTATGGAATATTTGATTGATCCATCATATAATTGCATGGAATTCAACTCACCACATTAGTCTCCTCCTATGTCTCATACAGGTCTTCTAGGAGAAATTTATACCATGTGACATTGGTAACAATTATCTCTCAAATTATTCCAACTTATATTTTCAATACCATGTCAATATATATACTTTGAATTGTTCTAAGCATACCATTAGATCTACCTTAGTTGTTATTATTCCCTGGAACTTAGGTTTTTACTTTAAGTAAATATCTAGATAGTTTCTTTCATTTTGGACTTAAATAACTATAATACCAATGGTTTTTTCCATATGTTACTGAATATATTTTTCTGGGAAAATGGTGATGCTCCTATTAACCTCCTGTATATATGTGGTGAAATTTCTTCCAAATTAATATAATATGATCTTGTTTCTTACTTAAATCCTAAACTGGATTTCAGTAACTTGCACCCCTTATTAACATTCTATTGTGTCACCAAATTTTTCTGTTCATATCATATAGACACTTTCCAAGAAAGGAAGTCTCGACATATAATTCCAAATAAAGTGACCATATAAATTATCTATTTTAATTAAAATTATAATGGATTTAGTAATAACAACTTGGTATAACCAATTGATCCTTATTGTAACCACTCTTTTACCATCCATGAAGGATATGAATTTATCTCTATATTAACCTTGGAATAGTTCACACTCTTAAGATAAAGTAATTTTGAAATATTCGTGGCCTACTTTTATTTCTAAAGTTTTATTTATCCAAATCTAAACAATTAAATGTGTTGATATACCTAAGGTACTTTATCTCTAAAGAGTTTAGAACCATACTGGGTATAACCTTGAAAACTACTAAGTTTTATTAAATAAAGAATGATATTTCCACAATTGGGTATGATTGAGTCTTACATTTTATATTAATTAGTTATTACAACATTTGAGACCTAATAATAGCATAGACACCCCACTTTAACATGGTCATCGGTTCCTAGCCCGTTAGATACCAGCAATTGCCCCACAGACATGTGGTCCCCTCCTTGGGTCCAACCCACAATCTTGAATGGGTCATCTGACTAATAATTATCCACATAGGCCAACACATGTTCTTTATAGTGTGCTTTGTCCTTACTCACACACACTCTATAAAACATCCCAGAAGGTCACCCATCCTGATCACTACTCTATGCTAAGCATGCTAAACTTTAGGGTTTTAATCAAGTAGGCTCTTGAAAAGAAAGGTGAACCTTGTTGACATGAGTCATATCATTTATTTATTTAACCATTTATCATTGAGTCTTACATTTTATATTCATCATTTATTGTAATAATTGTTTTGTCCTGATAGCACAAACACCCCTTCTTAGCATGGTTGTCAGGTCATGGCCCGCCGGGTACCACCAGTTTCCCCGCAGACACATGGTCCCCTCCTTTGGGCCCACCCACATGCCTGAACAGGTCATCTAACTAATTATTGTCCCCATAGGCCAAAACATGTTATTTACAAGGTTCTTTTACCTAAATTTCACACTTTGGGAAACATCCTAGAAGGTTACCCATCCTAATCACTACTGCATGTCAAGCAACATAATAGTGGAGTTTTAATCAGGTAGGCTCTTGAAACGAGAGGTGTACCTTATTGAAATGAGTCATATCATTTATTCATTTAACCACTTATAATTCTAGGGTATTACATCCCCCCCCCCCCCCATAGATCACAACACCCTCGTTGTGGACACTACATCTCAACCCATCTCGAAAAAGAGAGGTGCACCTTGTTGACATGAGTCATATCATTTAGTCATTTAACCCTTTATCATTTTAGAGTGTTACATCCCTCCCCCTTCCCCCCTTAGAGAACAACATACTTGTTGTGAACTCAACCCATGTAGTGACACCACACATAAGATTGGGTTCCTACTTTGATATCACCAGTTTCCCCACAGACACATGGTCCCCTCCTTAGGGCCCACCCACATGCCTAAACAGGCCATCTGACTAATGACTGTCCCCATAGGATAACAAATGTTATTTTCAATGTGCTTTTACCTAAATGACACACACTATGGGAAATGTCCCATAAGGTTACCAATACTAATCACTACTCCATGACAATTAGCATAACAGTGGAGTTTTAATCAAGCAGGCTCTTGAAAAGAGAGGTACAACTTATTGACATGAGTCATATCATTTAGTTATTTAACCCTTTATCATTATAGGGTGTTACATACCCCCACCCTCTTAGATAACAACATCCTAGTTGTGGACACTACATCTCAAATCATCTCGAAAAGAGAGGTGCACCTTATTTACATGAGTCATATCATTTATTCATTTATCCCTTTATCATTCTTGGGTGATACACCCCCCCTAGATCGAAACATCCTTATTGTGGACCCTACATATCAACCCATATAGTGCCATAACACTTAATACTAGGTTCCTAAATTGATACCAATGTAATAACTAGGACCTAATAAAAACATAGACACCCCTGCCTTAACATAGTTTTCAGGTCCTGGCCCACTAGGTACCACCAATTTCCCCGAAGACATGTGGAGTTTTAATCAGGAAGGATCTTAAAAAGATAGGTGCACCTTATTAACACGAGTCATATAATTTAGTTATTTAACCCTTTATCATTCTAGGATGTTATATCCCCCCCTCAGAGAACAAAATCCTCAGTGTGGACACTACATCTCAACTCATCTCGAAAAGAGAGGTGCACCTTGTTGACAAGAGTCATGTCATTTATTAATTTATCCCTTTATCATTCTAGGGTGATACATCCCCCCCCCCTAGAGTGCAAAATCCTCATTGAGGACCCTATATCTCTACCCATATAGTGCCATCACACTTAATACTAGGTTCCTAAATTGATACCAATATAACAACTAGGCCCTACTGAAAACATAGACACCCCCTCCTTAACATGGTTGCCAGGTCCTGGCCCACTAGGTACCACTAGTTTCCCCGTAGACATGTGGTCTCATCTATAGGGCCCACCCATGTGCCTGAACGAGTCATATAACTATTGAATGTTCCCACAATCCAACATATGTTCTTTCTAGTGGGATTTTTCTCACTTTCACACATCCTAGGAAACTTCCCAGAAGGTCACTCATCTTGATCACTAATCCATACCAAGCATGGGTAGGCTCCTGAAAAGAAATTTTCACCTATTTTACATGAGTCATATCATTTATTTATTTAACCTTTATCATTATAGGGTGTTGTAGTTATTTTCAATGATTCAATCATTAATGAACTATTAATCGAGCATTAAACATCACAAACAAAATTCATTCCAAAAAATGTAATAATTAACCTTATTTCTAATAGACATGTGAGATAAATATTTTGGAACTACTCAATTAAATTTCAACTAGAATCATTAAATTTGACAATTATAAGTTGTTTACTTCTCACTAATAACTTAGGAATCACCCTTTCTCAACTACTTATAGAATTCACCTTAATTCTTATTACATTTATTTTCTTACTTGTCTACTATATTTAAATACACATATGTAATATGAAATTTGTATTTAATACCCAATAAGTACAATAGAAACATCACATGTAATTGTTGAATATACCTAAAGAAGAAGTGTCTACTTACTTATTCAATTAAATTCATTGCATTTTATCTTTTATAGACTTATCTTATGGAATTCAATGAAAATAAACCCATGTATGATGATCAAACTATGTTGGTTGAAGGATTATTTGAAGGTTTATTTGTTGTCACACTTTCCATTGGCCTTTTCACCTTATCTTTATACTTGTTCACAATAAGATCTAAAGATTAAACTTTCTTTAGGTTCTTATTTTCTTGTTGAATATTACCCAATAGAAAATTAAGCATCTTTTATATTTTATTCATTTTTTAATATTAAAAAAACTTAGAGTAATATGGTGATGAGGATATAAGAATGGAATGTATTAAAATATCCTGATTTATCTTTCAATTTACATGTATTCAGTGTAATCATCATCTCATTCTATTTCTCACTTCTCTTTATCCTCATAAACTTCACAGAGATGAGTAAACATGTGATATCATCCATGTATTTATGATAAATCTACAAATCAATTGATATCAGTGATAAAATTATGATTTAAACATAAAATATGATATATATGAGTCTCTTGTAAGCATATTTCTCATCCTCTCTTCCTAAGGTGGATCAATAAGTAATGGGGACTCTAGCACTTGGGATTTCCATACATTTTTTAGTACTTTGCACCAGCACCTATACTACATTTAGAAATTATCTATTTTGAGGACATTCACTTTTTCTAATATTAACATCATTGTACATGTAGTATTAATTTCCATTTTATAAAAAAATAAAACTAAATCGGATTAGTACTTTCTCTTGATTACCGATTAGACATTACTAATTAATTAAATCATTAAATGTCTTCCACTATTTTATCAAACCCTGGTAGCCCTCACTACTAGGTTTGGAATACTCAGTCTTTAGAGTATTCTAGTGGAAAGGATCCTTGAAACCTTGCCTCATAATCCAAGATATGGCTAAACCACTACTCATAGAGTTTCAAGGAATGTTTTTGACTATCCATCCACATTAACTCATGTCTCCTTGAACTATTGAATGCAGTCTCAACTTCTAAAATTGAAAACTTGATTTACATGATGATTTTCCCCTAAAAATAAATAGGCCATATATGGATACTTATTTACTATTATATTTATTTAACTCGGTCATCAATTTTATAATAACTCCTAAATAGTATGAAGCACCCTCAAATATGGTAGAATATCACTCTATACACCATGTTTTGTTCAAATTAAAATAAAAAAAGTTGTAAGAATTAATATTTCTTTGAGGGTTTTTATTATATTATTGGTTTTTCAATGAAATATTTTTCTATTATATATTCATGTACTATAATGTATTACTCAAAAATCATCCATGTATTAAATAAAAAAATTCATCACATCTTAATTTAACTTAATATATGCATTATGTAACAATGTATGCCTTTCCAGACAATTACTTTTCCAGTTTGAGGTAGTCAGAGGTGTTCATAGGAGGCTAGAGAAGGTTATGGAGTATTTTGAGATGTATTTATATATAATTAAGTGTTTTGTGGTGTAAAATTCTAATTTATGCCATAATTTTGGGTTTTATGGTTTTTCAAGCTAATGGTTTATATATTGTGTGAGGTATATGGTTTTCATGAAAAATAGTTTTATGCCACAAGATGTGTATTTATGATGTAAATCAATTAATCCCTAGATTCCATATTTCTTGTAATAATTTTAGTCTTCATGAGTTTTATGGCCTAAAGGTTGGTTATATGGTGAAAGTTAATAGACTCATGGGTTTTAAACTATAAAAGTGTGGTGTAATCCTTAAGTTGGGCGAGTTGTAGGTTATTTATAACCCTTATTCATCTGAATTTTCATTAATTTATTTTTTTCACTCACTCTCTCATTTTATAGATAAAACAATGTTATATTTTATAGATATTCCATCCCTATTATCCCTACTTTTATTCTTGGGTTTTGGTAATTGTTGGTTGGAGATCCGCGGTAAGTTCCCTCCTTAATCCCCATGTTTCCTTCCATTCGTCTTCCAAGGGATTCCCTGTGGTGATATTACTTTGGTTTGGGGAAAGTTTTATCTGAATTTTTATGATTCCTTGATGTAGTGTAGGTTTATCCATGGTTTCCCTTGTATGATTATGAGTTTTGGGTTGTTTCTTATTCACCTTGTAGTGTGCAGCAAGATAGGAAAACTTCTTTAAGGTAAGGGATCCTCATTCTCCCCTTATTTACATTCTATGTGTGTGATTTTCATGATTCTGATTCTCTTTGGGTGGATAGTAAGGTTTAGCATAATAAATATAAATAATTGGTGAAGATACCACCTTTTTATGAGTTTTATTTGTTTTAAATGGTTGTAAATAGATAGTGAATATAACACTCAAGTCTTATTGTATTAAGGAAGTTTCTTTTGAAGACCTTGAGTTTCTAATTATAATTTTTTGTGAACTGATATTCATATCAAATATATGTGTCAATGGTGACACATTTTTTACAACAATGTATAAGATAAGATGAAATTGGTTTAGGTGATGAAGGGTTCTTTTGAATTTATATTTTAAAAAGAATATAAGAAGAGGAATTGAAGAATGGCCATGCAATTACTTATTGTATGATAATATTATTTGAAGGACATGTAACATGAATCTTAAATGCATGAGATATCATATGTTTCATGTTGTTTTTATTGGGATCTTGTTTTTTCATATTTCACTTATATTTATTCTAAGTGTTTTTAAAAGATTGGAAAACCAAAGTCACCTAAGGAGGCCAACTCAACCACATATGGGGAGCAAGGCTCAACCCATATGGGAGCCAACCATCTCATGGACAACAGTGGTGGAAATTACCTATATAGGAAGGATAAAGAGTGGGTGGTCCATGTATAGACCCTCACATGAGCGCCCGTGTATAAAGAGTGTATGGGAAGGCCATATTGGGCCCATAAGAAAAGTCCATAGACCACACAATGGAACGTGACCCATGTGGGCATAAAGTGTTGTGCATCTGGGTGTTGAACCTATTTTCAGCTTGAGAATGTAGTGGGAATGGGTTTTATTATTAATAATTTCTTAATTGAGTGATCGGTCGATATGGGACAATGTACAAAGGTGTACTATTCACCCACTTAAAATGTTACAGCCATATCACATCTATTTGATCTGATTCAATATGGAGATCAGCATTCCTCCACACAATCATATTCTTTCTCCCAAAATGAGGTCCCTTTGACTCTATCATTTTGATAATCTTACACCATTAGAGATCAAACAATGTATCGATAATCAAGTCTGGTGATTAAATCAAGAAATAAAAATCCTCTGGTCAATACACATGCATGTTATGCTCTTCATGAAAAGAAGAGTTTGAATAAAAGGATTATATTGAATAAAAATGAAGTTTTAGAGTCCATGTAGTGTATCTGATCTTCATGGATGAGTTTGAGGCATGAAAGGTCATGTTTTTATGATCGCATTCACATGATGCACTCACCATGAGGAGAATATCATCATGTAACAAAAGGTGATGTGTATTTTGGAATCATGTATCCTATGTTTAAAGAATAAAATGTCAAATCCTTCAGGAATTCAAATAGTTTATTTACAAAGCATAAATATCTGAATTTGAGTTGGTGGAAAGTTGGTGTTAATCTCACCTATAAATACCCATACACCAAGCTAGAAGAAGGTGTTTTTATTCATGATTTCCATCGATATCTCTTGTTTCCAAAAATAGATCCTATTTAATATTTTACTCATGCAAAGAATCCAATATTTCTACATACCTATTAGGCTACATGAAGAAGTGAAGTTTCAAACTCATTTATAGTACAAAGGATTTATTTTCATATCTATTATCATGAATTTATCCCGTGAATTAGTTTATTTTATGAAGAAGATTCATGGACACTTTATATGTGAATCACACACTAAATTGTTTCGCAAACAAGTTGAGATACCATGCTTGAGTTTATCATATAATCATATCTTGTGTGAAGAATAGAGTCTTGAACCAGTGTGTGAGTAATACACTCAGTGTGTTACATGAAGAAAGTGTTCTGAATATAAAACCTTATGAGGAAAGGAAAGAAACACTACCTTAGTGTGTTCGCAATGCTAAAAAAATGCATTACAATTTCAATGTTCCTTGAAATCAATCTAGTTCGTGCGAATAATAAATATAATCCACACACTCATTAGTTTCATGAATATAAATCACATAAAATATTATGTGAATAAGGCATTGGATAATGAATGAATGAACAAAGAAAAAAAATAAACTAATAAATAAAAAAAGGAATAGTGTTCACTTGGTTTTTTGTTTATTATACCATGCATAAATCAAACACATTCATGTGATGAATATATATCAAAAACACATGCATTATGTGCCTTTGAATTAATTGAAAGAAGTTATAAGATTGTGTGGGTTCACTCTTTCATAAGATAATATTGTAATTATAGTGTGATTCATGTAAAAAATTATCTACCACATCAAGAAGAATATATAAGAACTGATACAATAACATCTGCTGATATTTTGTATCAAGGAATTCATAGATCGCATCCCATAGTAATATTCATATCATTAATACTAAATAAGAGAAAGATTTTTCCTTGCTATTAATTGATTATTATTATAGGAAGAATAATTGTGATGATTCTAAGTTGATCTAGTTTTTCATTGATTCAATAATCACAAAGTAAGTTTGTTGGTCAAGAAATAAGAAGATAATAAGAACTAGTGAGGTATTATTTTCACTGAAGAAAAAAAAGAGGTGGTGGCCAGACTAATATCTACTTGATTATCAATTAGGTCAAAGAATAATTTTGAGATTATTAGTCCAAAACACATTCATATTTTTTTACTAAAGTTAGAAGAATAAGAAGAGTTTCTTTCCAAATGGTGAGAAAGTAACAAGTGAATTAGTGGAAGAACAAAAGAAGCATTGTGACATCCAATAGAAATATCATCCAGTGGAAGAATTTATTAGTGTTATAAAGAACCAATAACAAGTAGAATATTATCTTTATAGGTAGTATAAAGATCCTTCCAGGAGCTATAAAACATGCATTTTCAATAGACTATAGTACATTATAAGTAAAGGGATATTCCCTGTTTGATGTAACCACATTCAAAGGATTATTTTTTAGTGGTTTTGTGGTTTGATTATTTCCATACCATGACAAGCACTAGATACTCTCATTGAGTAGTGAACCTTATAAAAATATCATGTGAAATCTTTTATTTCTTTCATATAATTGCATGTGATAGGATAATCAATATCCTAATAGGTCTAAGAGGTAAAATAGATAAAATTTATAAAAATTTAAAAAGTACCCAACACTGATTCACCCCCCCCCCCCCAGTGTTAGGAATATCCCAAACTGGTCCTTTCAAGTGATCAAAGTATTGGTTCACCTTGGTTTAATTCTCTAAGTTAATGTTATTCTCTTTTAAGTATTTGAGTTGCTTTATTATATTATAAATTGAGTGTTGTTTTGGTTAAGATTCGGTTATATTTTAGAAGAATTCTATTTCTAACAAGTCCATGATGAACATCGGAAATACAAAGAAAAGAGTGTTGAAGAAGTCCCTTTTTCGAAATAATAAGAAGTATCTTTTTTCCTATGCCTTGTTAACAATGAAGACATATCACTCTTATAAAGTATAGAGCAGGTGGATCAAGTTTATACCAAGGATAAGGACCGCCTTCCTACCTCAAGTAAATAAATACAATCAAGTGATTATGAGGTTTGTGTTAGTTCCTTTAAAAATTATCATCAAGATGAATATTATAGCACAAGTGGTGATGATCAATATAAAATCTCTCAAGAGATATCAGTTGATATATTAAGAGATATCTTGTATTGTGTTCCCACAAAAAAAATATCTCTTGTTTTTTGATTATTTAAATGTATGTAGGATTAAATCACCTAGTAGGAAGAAGAAACTAATATTATAGAGAAGTTATTACAAGAAAAAATTATATAATGTTTAAATATCTCCAGATAGGTTGGATCCTTTGAAGAATCAATGAGGGATCATGAAATAAGTTCCTCAAAATGGCTCAAAAAATTTGAAGAGAAATATTGAGTCAAGAATAATCTTAAATAATAGATCCATGCACTTGAAGAAAAATTCAAATACAACATTGATGTCAATGATTCACAATTTTAAGTAACATCCAAGAATATCAAGGAATTTGACTCTTTGATTCAGAACAATGTTAAGTTGTATGAATATGTGTTTCAAATAATGAAGAAATATTGTGAAGATAAGATGATTGTGGATAAAGATAAAAAAATAATCCCCAATATGAAATGTATAGATTTGAAATTTTAGTTGTCCAATATTGAGAAGACACATATTTATACTTCACAAAAGAAGGAAACTATTTTTGTTTCCAATTAATTATCATCAGAGGATTCTGATGTTAAAAGACCTCTAACATGTGATAATAAGATCATGACTTCATTCAATGATCTATCTCAAGCAGTTGAGAAGAAAAAGGTACCATCCATACCATATTTTAATAATGTTTCTAAATATTTTTCCACAAATAGATTAGGTTAGAAAAGAAAACATGAACAAGAATGGATGAATAAAGGATAGAATAAATCTACCACCATGATTAGGGTGGATAGGAAAAATATTTTGGAATCTAGTTCCCCATGAAGATCCCAATAATTTATAAATAAAACCCAAAAATATTATACATAATAAATAATAAGATCAAGTTTCTAGGTTAAATATTGGTATTGTAACATATTTGGGGATTTTGTATATTATTTTTGGTACAATCCTCTAAATTTTAAAGCACAAAGAAGTTCCATGTCAATGGGGAGTAAGCTAGAGATAAAGGAGAAACATCCAAAAGTCAAGAATAATTTGTATACTTAAAATAGATTTGGAAAGCTTTAAAATATCTGTGATGTGTTAATTGGTAGTGCTAATAAGGATGGTACATGTTTCTATCAACATATATCTAAAATTTATGAGAAAAAAAGACGAAAAATGTTGTTTAAGAAAGAAGAATCTACCTAGGGAAGAAATTAGAAGAATATTGTGAACATAAATTCTCCCAAGAATATTTCAAGTAAGGAAGATGAGAAGACCTTGGATTCAAAATCCAAGATGTTGAAGGAAATTGATTCATCCAAAAGAACAGATAAAAAGTATTGCACTCAGAAGAAGAAATGTGGAAGATCCAAACTTTTTCCACAGTTCCTAATGACATGTTAGTTTTTTTATGGAATATTTGGAAATATTAATAAAAATAGAAGACACACAAGATAAGTCTAGTGAAAAAGGAAAATAAAAGATCCCACATGATGAAGAAAAAGTGAATTAGAGTTTTCTAAATCAGTTAACTCTTATGTTAAAGAAGAATTTATGTGTGCAATATATAATAAATTTGTTCATATTGAAAAAGGTTTTTAACCATTCTACCATAACAAGAATAAGTCTTTAATATGATTAAGAATTCATCAACCATGAAGTATGTTAAGAAGAAAAATTATTTTTACAAAGAAAAAGATAATATAATGAGTTCCATGTTTCCCCAACATAAATCAGAATATATATGAGATGTGAAAACATGAAGACTAGAGTAAATGGAGAAATTTAGTTGAGAAAACCATCTCAATATTGTTTATCACATAAATGATGCAAGGAAATATCCAACTTATTCCCCTAAATCTTTGTGCATTTTATTTATGCTTATAATAAAGGTAATTGAAGGTTAAGAAAGTTCTTAGGGGGAGATCCTGAGAAGTAGTGAGTATTGTTAATTCTTGATAGAAAAGTATAATAATTCACTATCCTTGAATAATTTCTCAAATTCTATTCAAATAAAAAAATGATAGAGGATTATCATTGATGAATTTGAAGTCGGTGTTTTCATATCCTGGACAACAAGGTAAAGAAAATATCATCTTGGTTGATCTTATATTTGATATCTTGAAGCATATGTATTGAATAAGATCATCCTTAGTGAAGTTGTGGAAGTTTTAAAATTTGTACAATCATAATTTAAAGATCTATTTTGGTGTATTCCACAAATTTAAACATCTTGAAATTCATTCTTGAAGAGATACATAATTATGAATATTTTGAGGAGTGTTTCCCTTGTGTGGGAGACAAATGAAGAAAGATGAAGTTGTTTCCAGATTCATTATTTCAATTGGTATCAAATATAATTATTTTTTAATGTGGATGAAGATAATTTCGTTTAAAAAGATATGTTTTTATTAACATCTCATCCTTGGTTACTCAAGATAAATATCATTTTAAAAATGAGGGTAATTAATTAATAAATGACATAAGAATAATGGAAATACTCCAAGGCCACCTATCCATCTTGTTGAACTTGAATGTTTTTGATATATTTTTTGATGTGAGTGAAAGAGTTTTGGGATGATTGTTATTTAAATGTTTCATATCATATTTTTTATCACCATCCTATAATTAAATTGAATGACCCTTTAATACAAGTATATGAGTTCTCATTTCTTGTGGTATCAAGATCGGTTGGTAATAGGAATATTTTTTTGTTTAAATAAAATCCTCTTGCTTTCTACACTGATCGTGTCTCAATAAGAATTAGAGTGAAATGATGGATGATACATTCCTTAAGTATGGACTGATACACTTTTCCCATGTAATTTTTATTTCTTTTCAATAATGGGAGAGAAAGTGAAATGGAATTTTGGAAAAGTAAAGAGGAGAGAATCATATTGACAAATTCATTTAGAAAAAACGTTGAAGGTATTTAAAAAAAATAAAAAGGGGATACTGAATAGTCCACTTTATATATGATTTGTATTTGTTTTAGATACCCAAGTCTTATTGTCTTAAGGAAGTTACTTTTGAATAATTTTAGTTTCTAACTCTGATGATTGGTGAACTGATCTTCATGTCAAATACATGTGTCAATGGTGAAACATTTTTTACAAAAATATATAACATAAGATGAAAGTGGTTTGGATTATGAAGAGTTATTTGGAATTTATATTCAAAAAAATAGAATAATATTAATTGAAGAAAGGTCATACAATTACTTATTATATGAGAATCATATTTTAAGGCCATGAAACATGCATCTTAAATTCATGAGATATCATATGTTTCATTTTTTTTATTGGGATCTTGGTTTGGCATATTTCACTTAGATTTATTCTAAGTATTGGAAAAAATTAGCCAACCAAAGTCACCTAAGGAGGCCAGATCAACCACATATGGGGAGTAAGGCTCAACACACATGGGAGCTATCCAGCTCATGGCCAGCAATGGTGGAAAGAACCAGCATAGGTAGGATAAAGAGTAGGTGGGCCATGTATAGATCTATAGGTGGCTTCCCATGTATAATACATATATGTGTAGACTATATTGGGCCTAAAAGGAAAGTTCATGGACCGCACAGTGGCACATAGCCCATGTGAGCATGAGTTGCTATGTATCCAGGTGCCGACCCAGGTGCCAGCTAGAGCAAGTAGTGGGGATGGGATCTATTATTAAGAAGTGGTCGACTGAGTTCTCGGTTAATGTGGGATGTTAGAAATGGGTGTGCTATTTACCTGATTAAAAATTTATATACATATCATGTTTGTTCAGTCCGAGTTGATCTGATGATCATTGTTCTTCCATGGATCCATCTGCTTCCTCCCAACATAAGATCCCTTTGACTCCAACATTTCAACAATCATCCACCACTGGCGATCAAACAATTCATAGTTGATCAATTATGGTGATCAAATCAATAAATAATGATCCTCAATTTGATATTCTTGCATTCTATGCTTTTCATGCAAAGAATAGTTCATAAAAGAGGCTTATGGCTAAATGAAAATGAAGTTGTAGAGGCTATGTAGTGTTTATGATCTTCATGGATGAGATCAAGGAATGAAAGGGCATGAATTTATGATCTCATGCACATTATACACTCACTGTGAAGAGAATATCATCTCATGAAAAAAGGAAACACGTATTTTAGCTTCACATATCCCATGTTTGAAGAATAAAATGTCGATTCATTTGGCTATTTAAAGATTTGATTTACACAACCTAAATATTGATATTTTAGGTGGTTAAAATTCGGTGTGAACCTCACCAATAAATACCCATGCACCAAACCATACGAAGGTGTTTTTATTCATGATTTACATCAAGATCCCTCATTTCCAAAAATAGAGCCTCTCTGAGCTTATATTCATATGAAGAAGCATATATTTCTACATACCTATTAAGTTACCTGGAGAAGGGGAGTGTCACACTCATCTATTGTATGAATGAGTTCCATTCATCTATGTTTTCATGAATTTTTTCTATGAATCATTTTCTTCTAAAAATAAGATATGTGGCCACTTGATATGCTAGTCATGAACTCAAGTGTTTCATGAAAAGGGTGAGATACCACACTTGATTTTATCATATACTCATATCTTATGTGAGGAATAAAGTTGTGAACCAGTGTGTGAGTAATACTCTCATTGTGTTATGAGAATCATGTCTTCCACATATAAAACCTTACATGAAGAGTAAATAAACACCACCTTAGTGTGTTTATAGTTTTAAACAAAGGTGGTGCAATATCAGTGTTCTGTGAAACCAATCTGGCTCATGTGAGGAATAAATATAACCCACGCACTCATCAGTTTCATGAAGAGAACTCACATACAATAGTATGTGAATAAATCATTGTATAAATAATTCATGAATAGTAAACACAAATAAACTAACAAATAGAAAGAAGTAATAGTGGTCAGTTGGTGTTTTCGTGATTATACCATGAATATACCAAACACATGCATGAGATGAATATATTTCCACAACACATGAATGATGTTCCTTTGAATTAATTGAAAAAAATCATGAGATTTTGCAATTTCACTCTTGTATAAGATAATATTGAAAGTGCAGTGTGCTTTAGGTGAACAATTATCTACTGCATCAATAGAAATAAAGAAGAATTGATATAATAACATTTTCTGATGTTGTGTATTGAGGAATTCATAGATATGGGTCCATATTAATATTCATATCATTAAGACTATATAAGATAAATATTTTTCATAGATATTAATTGATTATTATTTCGAGAAGAATAATTTTGAGGATTCTAAGATGAGCTGATCTTTCATTGATTCAATAATCACAATGGAAGTTTGTTATTCAAGTAAGAAGAAGAGAAGAAGAAACAGTGTAGTCTATTTTTCACTGAAGAATAAGAAAATATGGTGATCAAATTAATATCTAATTGATTTTTATTTGGGTCAGAGAATAATTCTGAGATTACCAATCCAGAACACATTCATATTATTATGAATGAAATCATAAGAATAAGAGTTGATTTCCTACTATTGAGAAAGTAACAAGTTAATCATTGGAAGAAAAAAAAGAAGCATTGTGACATCCAATAGACTTATCATCTGGTGGAAAACTTTATTGGTGTTACAAATAACCTTTAACAAGGAGAATAATATCTTTAGAGGTAGTATAAATATTCATCCAATAGATATAAAACATGCATTATCAATTGAATATAGTATATTATAAGTAAAATGATATTCCTTTCTTGTTGTAACCAAATTCAAGGGATTATTTTCTAGTGGTTGTGTGGTTATATTATTTCCATACCATGCTAAGGACTATCTACTCTCATTGAGTAGTAAACCTAGTACAAATATCATGTTCTATATTTTTCTATTTTTATATACCTGCACACAATAGATTAAGGACAATATGAGAATCAATATCCTAACAATTCTAAGAGTTAAAAGGGATAAAATTTCTAAGAAGTTAAAAAATACCCATCACTAATTCACCCCCCCCCTTCAGTGTTAGTAATATCCCCAACTGTTCATTTCAATTGGCATTTCTGAAATTGATGGGTATGGGGAGATATCACATGCATTACAACTTTGATATATTATAAATTATATTATGAATTCTTATTTCCAATAATCAAAATAATAGTTGTTGGAAGACTTGTTTTAATTTTATATGATATGTGATGGAACCCTTATTATGTAATTATTTGATCACACCTTGAATAAATGCCTAAAGAATGTATATTTGGATAATAATTGATTTCCAATGGAACCTAGTTTGTGTGATAAATTTCATGCTAAATAAGTAAGTAATGTAATGAAATCCATTGAATAAATTTTGGAAGTTGGGATGTTTTGTTTTTATGTGTGTTTGTGTTTTTCATGTTTTCATTTGTGGTTTTGGTTATTGTGTGGTAATAGAGGTGACCAGTTTTTATGTGTGGTAGTGATGAGTGGTTGTGATTCACAGTGGTGATAATATGTGGTGGCAATGAGTGGTTGTGGTGCATAGTGGGGATGAGGTGTGGTGGTGATGATTGGTTTTTGTTTGTAGTGTAGATGATGTGTGGTGGTGATGTGTGGTTGTTGTGTATGGAGGTTGTATTGTGAGATGTGATTGGGTTGTGTGATGTGTGTTTTTCATGGTTAGATGGATTTTTTGATGTGGCATGGTGACAATGGTGGATTTGAGGCATTATGGTGATGGTTGATGTGTGTTGGTCCGGTTGTTGTGTTCCATGGTGGTGTTAGTTTCCTGAATAGGCATGGAATAATTATAATGTTCTAATTGGATATAAATGGATTGGAATTAATATGTGGAAATTAGCTTAAATTAATGAAATGAAAAATGGGATGTGTGATTATAAATGAATTTTCTTTGTAAATGAAAGTTTTGGGAAACTTGATATATCTAGAAAATGTTGAAAACCTATAATTGAAGGTGTAAAATATTGTGTGGATCATGTGGTGGTGGTGTAGTGTGTTGCATATAGTGGTGGAAGAAGTTGTAGTGGTTGATGTGTGGTATGTTAGTGGTGATATGGTGTGTGATAGTGTAGTTATTGTGGACCCATAGGTTGGGTATAGTGTTCAATATATATATCATGTATGTTTATGCTATTTCTATACGAGTCCCACCTGAGTTGGATAACCTTACCAATGATCAGAGGTTCTGGGTTCCAAGTGTTTTCCCCAACATCTAGGGTGGTGGAGACACAAATTTCTAAATACCCCCTCTTCCTCTCTCTTCCTTCAGTAGTTATGGCCTAGTTTTCTTCAAGAAATATGTGTAATTATGGCCCTAGTGTCTTCAGATGAGGTGAAATTTGTTGGCCCAAGTGTCTTTGGGTGTGGTGAGATGTGTTGTCCTAGGTGTAATTAGGTGAGATGTGATGTGATGATACTTGATTCTAGCATTGTATGTTGGACCTTTTGAAGGTTGGGTAGGTACATATGCATCCCAAATACATTAGATATGGGTGTTTTGGTTTTCAAGGAATGTTTTTGAAGAAATGGTTTAGAAAACAGAACATATGGGAAGCCTTGGGTACCTAGTTAGAAGGAGTAGTAATAGGTATCGTCCACTATCGGGAGGTTCATTCATGGGTTTTTCTTCTACTCCCTGGGCTTTTTGTTTTAGGTACATGTTATACCTATTGGGGGTTCACTTTATGGGGTGTTACTATACTCACTAGATTCGATTCATATATCTAGAGACTTGATGTGCATGATTATATATGTTAGGTATGAGTGCTTTAGTTATCCTAGCCTAGTTTGATCCTTGTTGTGATGTTACATGTGATTTTTATTGTACTGTTTTGGTTATACTGACATAGATTTGATATGATATGTGATATCTACTTTTTTTATATATGACTATTTAGTTGTATATGAAATGATTTGAACTAATTTAACTACTTTATTTGGAAATGTGGGAAAAGGGGGAAAATCAAATTGTATTGTCATGATTTCGATATAAAACTATTAAATTGGTTATCATACCTTGTTTTCTTTAAATTTGAGAATTATTGGATTATTGTATAGAGACTTGATATGTAACACTGAAGTGAGGTCATACTGATCCTATTAGCTCACATATTACACACCCCTTGAGTGGTGTGTAGACCTTGTTATGTCTTTTGGTGTAGGGAAAGGCAAGGCTCTACAGTGAGGTGGTGAGGTTTTCTGTTAGCTGGGTTTGAGTAGCTGGTGGTGAGATGGTGGAAGTTTTACCATGCTATCACATAGAGATTTTTGGAGTAGTTATTTTAGTTTCTACATCCTTTATAGTTGGACTTGTCTCTTGAATATTGTTTTTATACCTTTTTGGTTGTATCTATTAAATTGTTCTCTATCTATTATTACATATATATTCATATTTTCTTCCAATTTTTCGTTATTTATATGTGTATATGTCATTTTTTATGATTTAGGTTTGGAGAAATCATTCCCTTGGTTTGTTGTTGATGCTCGAGTGCTAGTCGTTAGCCCATGAGGATCAGTAATTCCCTTCAGGTATGTGACAACTCGATTCAAGTATCAATTCAATAGGGGTGTGAGAGTGGAAAATAAGTGGGGAAGCAATAGTGTTGCACTTTATTTTTTATGATATTAGTGTTATATTATTATATTGGATGTATGATTTAGTGATCAATCCATGGTGTGTCTAGTATTAGTTAGATGACCGTTATAGGTGCTTGTTGATTCTACTATTTGTTCACTAGAGAATTAGCATGCTATTTTCACATGTGCACTTGATACATTGTTTATGATCTTACTGAGTATATATGTATTCTCACCCTACATATATAAACTATTTTTTAGGTTTCTAGCAGGAATTGGGGACTGCTGGAAAAACTAGCCGGGTCAGAGTTGTCTTTGAGTCACTACCATAGACTTGTCTTTTGTTATATATTGGATACTTGTATATGTATCGATTTTAATTTATTCATAAATTGTGGGATATATTTGGGTTTATTTTATATTATTTGTTAAAGATTTTTTATGGTTCTTTATCCTATATCGTGATATTGTTTCATTTATAGAGGATAATTCCTCTCATATTATGATATTTTTATACCCTTATTACTAGTTGCCAACCTGAGGCCTATTAAAAGCAGGAATCAGTGGGTCATTATCATTCATCCTTTATTATGGAATCTTTGGAGGGAAAGGGTTATGACATAGTGGTACCAATGGTTTGGTTGAGGGATAGGATGGATTTTAGAGTTAGGAACTATGAGGTTTGCATGGGTTTATAGAGAAGCAATGCCAATTGACCTTGGTTCATGACATAGGCTAGGGAGACTAGCTAGGAAATGGGATTTTAGGTCCCCCTATGATCCATTATATAGACTCTGAACTTATTGAATGACCAAGTGAGGTAGACATGTTTACATGGTAGAGACATAAGAGAATTACATGCATCAGGATTTATTGTGTTTGTGTTTGAATTGGGTTATTATGGGAAAATAAAATGAATTAAATAAATAATATTTGATAAAGTTCTATGTTACTAGTCTTAGGATGTTCTCCTTGATAGTTAGGAATGGATCATGTTCATAATCTGCAAGTGGATCTGGTATTTTAGGTTCTACAAGCTGATATGGTTGATCATTGGAGGGTTGACTTGGAATAGGAGGTTGATGTATGGAAAATGGCCTTATGTTCCTTTCAGTGATAAAGTTTGGGAAAGTACAAGGGAATAATCTATGATCTAGAGATGGAGTGATGGTTGGAAGATATTAAGTCCAATTTAAGTCTGATCTGAGCATGGTCTGAGTTCTCAGTTTCATTGGTAGTGAGTTATTTCTGGGGATCTACATTTCAATGGTGGATGTTTTACCTTGGTGATTGTAAGGAGGAAGATGTGTTGTGGGAAGACGTTTATAGGGAGTTTCATGAGGAGTTCTTATCATAAACAATGAGGGTAACCAAGTGTAAAGATATGATATCCCTTTAGTAGGTGATCCTGAGTGTGAAGAATCTTGGGATAAAGTTAAAGGACCTCTTGTACTTTTCTCCAGATTTTTTTTAGATGAGGAGTCCATAGCATGGAATCTAGATGAGGCTTTATGCCTAGTGATTAGGTATGTGGTTACCCTATTTAAACTCCCTATATACCTGGAGGTTCATAAAAAGAAATATGTTATCAAGTCTATGTTTTGTATGGGAATTGATTCTCAAGAGTGTGTCTAGTAGGGTGTTTCTAAGAGCATGGATCTAGTAAGTGGGTCATGGGTTTTCAGACAGCCAGGGTTCTGATCAGTGGGAATTCGACTGTGGAAAATATATTTATGTCATTATAGGGAAGGTATATATTGATCACCTTCCATAGGATTTCTATTTTCATGCTATATGTGGGTTACATGGGAACTTCTTATATTAGTGTCCAACCACTCGTTGAGGCTAGTATGAAATGGGTGTTTGGGACCCTTTTCAGCATCAACAATAGTTACCTCTATGGATATTTCAGCGATAGGAATTGTCAGCACTTGTTCAGTAGCCAAGGGTAGATGGTGTTGTCATAGGGTAGCTTCATGATAGTCCTTGTTAGCTGGGACCTATTCTAAAGCATGTTCATGGAGGCCAAAAGTAGATAGGTAGAGGATCTAGGCATAGTCAGATGCACACGTTGGAGGTAGAAGTGCCAGTAGATCTAGGAGTTATTCAAGGTGTGATCAGTTTATCGTCTACTCTTATATGTGCTTAGTTTGATTCAGTATCCTCATGCTCCTTTTTTTCTCCTGGTTTAGTCCATATGTTAGGACTGGATGTGGAAAGACTTACAATTCTCCTAGTTTCTTTTGTTCCAATTATAGATTAGGATTGTTTGTTTGATGTGTGATGGGGATGTAACTGGTGTTGGGGAAACACTAGTTCATGGGAGATTTCCTCTTTCTACAGATACATCCATATGATGTTACCCTTGGAATTTATTGGCTATAATCTGTGAGTGTAGTCATCAACTATTTTCAAAGGATATTTTTTCTTTCTGATGTGGAGATCCAGTGAGTGGTGTTCATTGGTGAGTGAGGTCATCATATGGGTGGTAGGTGAGTGGAGTCTTTTTTGTCTTATTTGTTGAAGTTATCAGTGTAAGCTCAGGTATAGTATGTTCCCATTGTTGTGGAGGAGGTCCTAGATGGTTTACAATATGAGGTTATGGAACTAACCCCTCGATGTGATGTTGATTTTGGGATAGAGTTATAATTGGACGCGTCTGTTATTTTGATGGATCCCTATCGAATGGAGCCTATGGAGTTGTGTGAGTTGAGGTTATAGATGGATGATCTGATGTGGAGAGGTTTCAGCTAGCCCAGTGTGTCATCATGGGGTTCTCCAATGTTATTCTACAAGAAGGTGGATGATGGTCTGAGGTTGTGTATAGACTATTCAAGTTTAAATCAGATGAAAGTAAAGAACTGTTACCCTCTTCTGAGGATAGAAGATCTTTTTGTCTAGTTTTTAGGAGCTAGTTAGTTTTCAAAAATTAATTTATGGTTTGGTTATCACCATTTGAGGGTAAAGGATGAGGGTATCCCGAAGACTAACTTAAAATGAAGGTATGGGAACTTCAAGTTTATAGTCATGTCATTCAGTGTTACGAACACACTAGCCATGTTAATGGGGCTCATGAACTCCATGTTCCATAACTTCCTAGATCTGTTCATCTTCGTATTCATTGATGATATCTTGATCTACTCAAAGTCAAAGGAGGATCATTTCAAGAATCTCAGAGCTATTTTTCAGGTCCTTCAACACCACCAACTCTATGGGAAGTTTTCCAAGTCTGAGTTTTGGACATGATAGGTTCATTTCCTTGTACATGTGGTGTCTAATTAGGGTGTGTCAATAGACCCATCAAATGTCATGGTAGTTGTTTCTTGGAAAGTACCCAATAACATGGTAGATGTTCACAGTTTCCTTGGTCTCATAAGATAATATAATATTTTTTTACCTTATTTATCTCATTTTATAGCCCCACTAACATCATTGACTAGGAAGGACCACGATTTTGAGTGGATTGATCAGTTTCATGTATCATTTTGTTACCTAATGGAGAATTTGGCCAATGATCCAATGATTTAGTTACCATAAGAGGGCATGTTGTTTGATGTTTTCTGTGACACATCTCATCTATTCTTGGGATGAATGTTAATGAAGTAGAGGGTGGTGAAATATTATGGGTCTAGGTGGTCAAATCCCTAATAGTGTAATTGTTCCATCAATGATATAGAGCTAGAAGCAGTGGTGTTTATGCTAAAGTTGTGGTGACATTACCTCATCAGAAAGTGATTTGTGGTTTTCAAAGATCACAATAACTTGAAATATGTTTTCTCTTAGTAGAATATTAATATAATCCAAGGAAGGTGGATGAAGTTTATTCAGGATTATGACTTGGAGATCTCTTACTCCACAGTAAAGGGGAATATGGTTGTTGATGGATTGGGTCAAAATTCCCACAAAGATTTGATTTTGGAGTCTGAAAATGTTTGGAAAGGGTTGTATGAGCTTGAAAAAATGCATCTTTACATTAAAGAAATTAGTGATCATGGTTTTCTTTATTAGGTGACTATGAAATCATCCTTGATGTGGAAGGTGGAGGAGTCTCATAAGAGAGACTCATAGGTAGAGGTGATGTGTGATCATGTTGTCTGTGGTGATGCTCTATAGGGATGGTCAGAGTATTTTCAAAACTATATGTTGTTTCATGGTAGGTTATTCGTTTCAGTGGAAATTCATGAGTCAGTTCTTCATGATTTTAATATATAAATTTTAGTAGTAAATCCTTGTCTAAAAAAGGTGTATCATGGCTTGAGGAGGTAGCTTTGGTGGTAGGGGATGAAATGGTCATTGGCAGAGTTTGTAGAAAAGTGTTAGGTTTTTCAAGAATTAAAATAGGAACTCTGTATTCTGAGAGTATTTTTACAGTCCTTAGATGTTATTGGGTGTAAATGGGAACACATAACAATGACTTTACCACATAGTTTCCCCAATCTCAGGGAGGTTGTGATGTGGTTTGGGTGATAGTGGACTGACTGATGAAGTTAGCCCATTTTTTGGCAATCTGTGAGTTGAGTGTCGTGGATGTCATAGTGAGGCAGTATGTAGATGATATGGTTAGGATTCATGAGGTACTAAGAACCATCATCTCTGATTTTGATTCTAGTTTTACCTCATGGGTTTTGAGGGTATTGTAGTATGATTTTGGCTCCTATTTTCACCTTATAACCTATTTTCAACCATAGACAGATGGGTGTATGGAGCATACTATCCAAACACTAGAGTATATATTGTGATATTGTGTCTTAGAATTTTGAGAATAATGGGTGAGGTGATTTACTTTGGTTGAGTTTTTATACAATAATAGTTATCACCCTTCCCTTACCATGTCACTGTTTGAGGAATTTTATGGGTGGTCATTTCGTTATTCGTTGTGATGGATAGAGGTTGGGGAAATAGCAGTCCTTGATCCTAATGTGGTATAGATAATGACCTAGAAGATATAGTTGGTTTGAGATAGGATGAGGGTATTGTAGGACCATCATAAGTCCTATGTTGAATGTAGTCATAGGCCCCTAGAGTTCGAGGTCAGAGACCATGTGTTCTTGAGATACCCCTCTTGATGTGGGTAGTAGAGGTTTGGCAGGGGGTAAGCTTTCTCCCTGGTTTGTTAGGCTCTTTGAGGTGTTGGGGAATGTTGTAGAGGTAGAATATCAGTTGGAATTTCCACCATGGTTGGATAGGATTCCCAACATCTTCCATGTCTCTTATCCTTTTTAGTATCTTCAGGATGACCCACACATCATCGACTGGGATAGTCAAATATCGAGGATGATGCAATGTTCATGGATTGAACAATAGATATCCATGATCATCAAGAGAGGGTGTTTCACGGATAAACCATACCCTTTTTTGTTTTTTGTGGAGGAATAGTGTCCTATAGGAGATTACTTAGGAGTGAGAGATGTATATCCATGCCCAATACCTAGATTGGTTTCGAGTTTTTCTTTTATTTGTTCAACTTTTATAACAACCCATATTTTAATAGACTTTATTTCATGTTTTATTATATAAGGATACACATAAAAAATACCAAAATATTGTGAATCCTAGTTTTTTTAGAGATTAGGTACATATCATATTATCTTGATACATGGATATAATGGTATTATTGAAGACTTCCTTAACATGCTCTAAAATTCCATTGCTCTTTTAAAACTGCACGGGATAACATAGGGACATACATAAGAAAGGGGTGAGCAATAAATCCCAGTAAGGGAATAAATTAAGCATAACATGAAGTAATTATTACATGTTAGTCAATAGTGATTTCAAATGTACATAAAAGGGGTGATAATTATAAACATGAATAATGAGGCATGATATAACATGATAACATAAAGGCAATATGGGAGTGTGCAACAACTTAAAACATGAAAAAATAAACATAAGTCATGGATAAACACAAATACAACATAACATAGTGTAATTAGGATAACCTTATATGAACCATACATGGAATCTCATGAGATTAAAACATTACCCAATGCATTTTTAGGCTATATAATTCAAACCAACCCATAACTTTTATATCATTCACATGAGTAAGTGTTCAACATAGATCATTAAACATAGGAACATATTTCATCACATATAATCCAAAGATTAAGGTTCTTGTGAAACATACATGGAATTATATAATCAATAAAGGAGAGGTACATATAGGTTAATTCCCTTGAGTATAAATAGGGATGAGTATTTTCAAAACAAAAGTTCAGCATGGAAAATCACAGGATAATTTCTACAGCATAACAGAGGTACTAAAAGATTTATGAGATGTATTAATGAGAGTGAAAGGGATATATAATAACTTTTACATAATAAGGAGGTAATAGGTATATGTAAGAACATATTACAACATGAAAACTTTTGAATTAAAAGTCATAAGACAAATGAGGTTCTTGAATAAATTGGAGAATGAGAAGATCTCTTACCTTGAGAGGGTGTTTTCAAAAGCTTGGTAGGAGCTTCTTAAGAGATTGGGAGCACATTTGGAGGGATATAGAGAGGGGAGGTCATAGTATGGTCATTTTATAATGTTTTTTAGTGAATATAAATGTGATATTTTGTGGGTTTTCTAGGAAAATAGAGGGAAGTTCTTTATTATTTCTCAAACTTAGGTTTTGGGATATATACAAAAAAGTATTCAAAACCAAAAAAAATCCCATGGTTTTTTCCCATTTATTCTATCAAATAGAAGTTTTTCTCATTATTTTATGTAGTTAATAATATATCTCAATAAAATATTACCCCTATTGATGTGGAAGTGAGTCATTTTCATAAAGAATTGATTTTAAAACCTTAATATATAATATAGGTTTTGGATGATTCATGAATGGTTTATAAAATTAATAAAATAACAAAAAAATATTATTTTAAAGGTAAAATATATATTTGGTCATGTATACCTTTTAGGGAATATATTATATCACTTTTGGGCTTTTATGACATCATAATTCACACTGTATATTTATACTACATTTAATTTTGACCAAAAATTTTGATTAACTCTGAAAATTATGAAAAAATAAACATTGGAAAATTTTGATGCAATGATTTCAAAAATAATATTAATTTTATAAAAAAATATCTAAGTATGAGAATTTACAATTTTAAATAAAAAATCCATATTTATTGAAAATACTAGTTTTTTTACAACAACAATTTTTTGACCCTTAAAATTTTATTTTTGATTTCATAAAATTAGATTATCATTTATATTTAATAAAAATTATTTAATAATAATATTTTCTTAAAATTTTATTTATTTCAATAATTCTTGAATTCTTTAAAATAGATCATCTTGATTGAAACTATACATTTCCCAAAAAAATTGTTTCGTTTAATTTTTATCAACTCGTTATCTAATCATTAAAAAAAGTAATAATAATCATAAAATATAAATATAATAATTGTTTTATAAAAAAATATGAAAATTCATAATGTTAGGGTCTTGATACATATCTCTTTATTACACCAGAAAACACCCTAAGGGTAAGGTGTGCGATCATGAGATTTTCATGGGGTGGTTTTGAAAATATAGTTTGGGTCATGATCTCAATGCACTTGAACTTATACCATAAACGGTTTCAATCATACTTTAGTTTTTGAATCTTGGTTTAGGAGTGATCAAGGGTAAATCCTAGTGATATTATCTCCCTTATAAGCTTCGATAAATGGGCTTCATAGGGTATGATCCTATTAGTCGAGTTCATTGCTTCTTTCATCTGTATCAATTAGAATTTATCATAAAACTATATATATAATAATAATATGATCACTTTTAAATGGATATATTATTGATTCTTATGATTATTAATAGTATTTTAAATCTAACAGGATGTAACATTCCAAAATAACCAAATAAGTGCATGTTTTTTCTATAACCACATTACATAATTGGGAATTTAATTTAATCATAAAGGAAATTTTATTTATAAATATTTGGTTCATTATAGTTTTGAAAATGTGGTGTTTGGATATTATTGTTTTATAATATGTTCTTTTGATTGATGTTGTGATGTGGGATAAATATTTTTACATATGAAAATGGTAGGACCTGATTCCTAATCAAGATGTGTTGTTTTTTGACATGATTAAAATCAAGTGGATGAGTCAGTACCACCCAAAGAAGATAATATCTTGACGTAGAAGATGGAATTCTATGACTTGTGTGCTTTGGGAAATGTTATGTTTTGGTTGTGGTGGTGGTTGGTTTGGGATATTTGGAGGTTGATGGAGTTGTGTAGAAATGTGTTGGCTCATGGCTGGTACTGGATGATGTGGTTTTATTACTAGTAAGAGATGGTGATGCAGTTGTGTAGTCATGTGGTTATGTAGGATGTTTTGTGGGTGTTTCGGTTTGGCATGTTTGTCCAGTGTCAGTGTTGAGTTGTAATGAGATCCTTGATAGGTATCTCTTGTTGTGATTATTCATATCCCTTTCTTTCTTCGGTTTTTTTATTCTTTAGGGAGAGAATCATTTGAGGGTTATCTAATGTAATGGTATGAGCCTTCCCAATGCATTAATTTTCTATTTTGAGGCATTTGAAGGTTCTTGGAGTAGGTTTCAAAGGATTTGGAGCTGTAATTGTGAATTAGTATGTGTTTTACAATGTAAAAGTGTAATTTACACTGTAATTTTGAGTTTTGTGGTTTTTCAAGCAATGGTTTATAGATTTTGTGCGGAATATGGGTGGATGTGAAAAGAGGTTTTATGTCATAAAATAGTTATTTATGGTATAAATAAATTAGGCCCTAGAAACCATGTTTATTAGAGGAAGTTGAGGTTTCAGGGGTTTCATAGCCAAAAGGTTGGTTTTACGGCATAAATTTTCCAACTCGTGGGTTTTATGCTATGAGAGTGTGGTTTATGTCATAATTTGGGAATGTTTTAGGTTGTTTATAACCCATGTTCAGATGAATTTTCAATCATTCATAAATTTTTATCTCTCTCATTTCTGTACGAACCCTAGGTGATTTTTGGAGATCTTCCATACCTCTACTCCCTACTTTGATCCTTGGGTTCTGGTATTTGTTGGTTAGCGATCCACAGTAAGTTTCTTCCTCTATGACTGTGTTTCCTTCCATTCTTATTCTAGGGGATTAACTAAGGTGATGTTTCTTTGGTTTGGAGTGATTTTGGGTTATATTTAAATGAACCCTTGATGTGGTTCAAATTGATCCATGGCTTCCCTTGCATAGTTGTGAGTTGCAGGTTGTTTCTTATTCACCCTATAGTTCATAGTGACATCAGAAATATTATTCGAGGTAGGGTATCCTAATTCTCTCTTTATTTACGTTCTATGTGTGAGATTTTCATTATTCTTATTCAATTTGGGTGGATATTAAGGGTTGGTATAATAAAGATAATTAATTGGCATGTTTTAAATTGATGGGTATGGGGAGATATCTCATTGTTTACTAATTTGATATGGTTTTTAGGATATTATGCATGATTTTTTCCAATATTGAAAATAACGGTGTTATAATCCTTTTTTGCGCTTTTGATGATATGTGTTTAAACCCTTGATATGTTTTTGTGTGATCACAACTTGTATAAAATATTAAAGAACATCTATTTGGATAATATTTGGTTATCCATGGAACATGATTTGTGTGATAATTCCCATGATAAATAAAGAAGTAATGTGACTAAATCCCTTGAATTAATTGTGGAAGTTAGGATATGTTGTTGTTATGTGTGTTTGTGCTTCTTGTGTTTCCCTATGTGGTTTGGGTTGTTGTGTGGTAATAAAGAAGTCTGGCTAGGCTGTGTGATGGAAATGAGTGGTTTTTATGCATAGTGGTGATGATGTGTAGTGGTGATGAGTGGTTATGGCATGTAGTGGTAATGATGTGTGGTAGAGATGAGTGGTTGTGGTGTGTAGTGGCAATGATGTGTGTTTTTTTTGTATTTTGGTTTTGTTGTGAGATTTGGTTGGGATGTGCGATGTGTGGTTGTCATGGTGAGATGGATTGTTTGATGTGGCACGATGATGATGGTGGATGTGAGGTGATGTGGTGATGGATGATGTGTGTTGGTCCAATTGTTGTGTGGTGTGGTCGTATTAGTTTCCCCGTTAGCCATGAAATAATTATAATGTGGTAACTGAATATGAATGGGTTGGAATTGATATTTTGAAATTAGCTTAAATGGATTAAATGAAAGATGGGTTGTGTAAATATAAATGAAGCGACTTATTAAATGAAATTTAGTGGAAGCTTGATATATCTGTAAAGTGGTGAAACATTAAATTTAAATTGGGAAATGTTTTATGGCTTGTGTAGTGGTGGTGTGATGTGTTTCATATAGTGGTGGTAGAGGTTGTGATGGTTGATGTGTGGTATGAAAATGGTGATGTGGTCTATATTGGTAAAAATTTTGTGGACCAATAGGTTGGGTATTGTGTTATATCTATATATCATGTATGTTTATTTTATTTTTATACACACCCCACCTGAGTTGGATAACCTTACCAATTCTCAAGAGTTAAAGGTTCCGGGTGTATTCTAAACATCTAGGATGGTGGTGACATGGATGGATGGCTACCCCCTCTTCCCTTCTCTTACTTTAGTGGTTATGGTATAGGTTTTTTTGGGAGAGATGTGCATTTACAGCCCAGGTATCTTCAATCAAGGTGTGATGTGTTGGCCCAGGTGTCTTCAACTGGGACATTATGTGATGATACCTGATGTTAGCACTGGATGCTAGACCTTAAGAGGGTGGTATAGTTAGAGATTCATCCTGACCCACATCAAAAATGGATGGTATGTGATGTGATGTGATGTGATGTAATGTGATGTGATGTGTATGGAAGGGATGGGAGCATAGGACATTCGATGTTGGGGAATGATAGTAGAAAATAAATGGGGAAGCAGTAACAGAGCACCTTTCTTGTTATAATCTTAATGTTATATTACTATATTGGATGTGTGATTTAGTTATAAAGTCATGGTGGGGATGGGATTGGTTAGATGACCGTTAAATGTGTTATTTGGTTCTTCTATTTGTTCACTGGTGCATTTTCATGCTCTTTTGACAACAAAATTATTATTTTATTAAAACATAGGTAAATCCAATACAAGTAAAAATAAAAAATAGGAGTACACAAAGAGCTAAGGGGGTCTGAAATAGTGGATTCCAAGGGGTTCCCTTTTAACAATGTTCACACCCTCAAGAGGAAAGGACCCTATGTTGAAGAAGTGGGTAAGGTGTGCATCATGGGTTTCTAATGAAGAGAGGTAGTCAGAAACTCTTTTCATGTGTGCACTTGATACCTTGGTTATGATCCTACTAAGTAAACATATATGTCCACCCTACATATATAAACTATTTTTCAAGTTTCAAGGAGGGATTTGAAGACCGATATGGACATTACTAGATGGGTTGGGGATATTGTTGAGTTACTTTCATATAATTGTCTTTTATTATATATTGGAGACCTTTATATGTATCGATTTTACTCTATTCATGCATTGTGGGATGAATTTGGATTTATTTTATATTATATATTGCATTTTTTGTTGGTTGTTTATCATATCTCCCAATATTATTTAATTTATAGAGGGTAATGTCTTCCATACTATGAGATCTTTATAATTTTAGTGCAAGTCACCAACCCATGGCCTACTAGAGGCGAGACTCGAGGGTTCATTTTCTCTCTTCCTTCATTGTCGAATATTTGGAGGGAGGGGGTCATAAACCATTATTGTTTATTATTTTATGTGATCATGCTCACTTACATACTCAAAAAACAATAATAAACAATGCATAAAATAAATAAACAATGCAAATGATCTTGAACATTTAGTATTGTTTGATCCATTTTATGCTCAATGGATCAACCATGAACCTGAGGGTATAATACCTGAGTCATGTTAGGCTCATATCACATCATTCACCCCGATTCAATGTATCCATGTCTCATCTAGAATATCACCTCATCTATATATGATACGCATCTTATAACACCATTTTCATAATATATAAATAATCGCACACATATGAGGGGGTCTTAGTAATGCTTAATACACATGAAATATAGCTCTCGTGGACATACAGGACCTTATACATATTAAGAGGGGAAATACAATACGCAGACCATCAGGATAAATGTCATTATTACATGCAACACAAAAAATTGCAAAAAATAATTAAATAAATTAAATTTGAACATATATTGGTCAGTCGATGATCAAGACCAGTCAGTACACAAAGTAAATGTGAAATTAAAATTAAATATGCAATAAATTTATATCGATGGAATTAAATGGATTAAAATCATTCATTTTAATTTTAATTCAAATTGTAATTACCACATGGCCCCAAATTTGAATTAATTTTATTCCCAAGACTTAAATTAATTTTGAAATTTATAAAATTCTACTTGGGCCTTTGGGTGCCCCAGAAAACACCTAAAAGGGGATCTGGGCCTATACTTGACCTAAAATGGCCCTAGCGGGTTCAGTGAGGCACAAACCACCCTATCTTGGGTTAAGCCAATCTGACTTGGCTTCAGGTCAGCCAAAAAGAGGCTCCATGAACACTGGAAGGCCATTAGTGGGGTGGTTGAGCAGTGTGGGAAGGGGGCCGCTAGGGAAGGGGCGCAACTGCAACGGGATGTGTGGTAGGGGAACAACGCCTGTAGATTTAGTTTGAGGGGAGGTTCTCATAGGCCAAGTGTCATGGGGGGCCAGTGTGGTGCTGTCCGGTAGGGGTTTTCATGAAAGGTTCCAAGCACGAAGATGACAGTGAATTCATGCATCAAGGGCTATTTGGAAGAACATCTGGATGAGGGTGGTTCTAGCTGAGGGGGGTATGGTCATGAGAGTATTTGATTGCATTGGGTGGATGGTTGGTCGGAAGGTTGAGCGTGGTGGAATGCTTATGGGAAACATTGGCATGTGGGAGGTTGGAACTTAGTAGAGCTGGGGAGGATGAAATGGTGGAGAGGATGAATTGTAGGTATCCAGTGTGTGACTTGATGAGGGGAGGCCACTTGCAATAGTGTACAGTGGGAAAGGTATCAGGCTTCTTCTAGAAGACAAAAGTAGTGTGGTGGTGGTGCTTCCCCAGATCATTTTTTGGGTTTTTGTTTGTTGTTCTGATAGGCATAGGGTTTTTTTTAATAAAAATGTTGGGTTATTAGTCATCACCGCCACCCCAATTTACTAATTTTTTAATTTCCTTTTGTATTTAGTGTTAACTCCCCCCCCCCAAATATTTTTATTTATTCTGTCTCTTTTTCAATTTTTATAATCATGTTTCTTATAGGATTTAGAAAAGGAAAAATTAATTGATTAATTTGTTTCAAAAAAAAATTATATTTTAGAGGCTCACAAAAATAAAATTCCATGGCCAAAAAACCCTATTCCATCCACTGGAATACCGACCAGAATACTTGGTTTCACCATAATCTGGCATCAATGACTGATTTTGGGAAAAAATAACATATATATAAAATATGCACATATATGTTCTTTATTTTTTAAAACTTGTAAACAATGAATTTAATATGATTTTAAACTTTGAATGGTCACAACTTCATCATCCAATGTCAGATTTAATTTTCATATATAGCATTGGGACTCTAACAGCTCCCTCTTCGTGAATTTATTTGAAACATAGTTTTTGTTGTATTAAATTTTCATACAATTTATCCGATGCCAATTTTTGGTACTGGGAGCACGTAAAAAGCCCAAAAATCATGTATTTGATAAATTAATGTTGTGATTGATGTCGCAACATCATCTCCAACATAAAAGTGGCCTAATTAAAAAATCCAAGTATCATATTTTAATAATTTAATCACAAAAATTGTTTAATAATTACCTCATATGATTTGATGGTGTGTTCAACATATTCTCATCACTAGAGACTATTTATAAAAATAACCAAATCTAGATCCATCTAGATCCTCCACACATTATTTAAAAGTCTTCAAGATCATCATTCATCAAATTCTAGGTGCTAGCATAGAGATCTGATGATTCCTTCAACATCTCTAAGATCATCGCAGTGATGATACATTGATTTGTGAAGGATAATTTAGATTAGTTGCTCAGATCATCATCTTATCACTCTAGGAAGTGTGAGAGGAGATAGAGTCTCTCAAAAATCGTGTAATGAATGGTTATGTTCATGAGAGACTCCTCCTCCTAATATAGTAAGGTTCTAAAATGCTTGAAAATGGATCTCTGAACCCTAGATATTTTTTACCCACTAAATTATATATAAACAAATTCTTATGACTAAATTAATGAGTCATAAATATCATTTATATTTTTATCACTTACTTGTAATATAATAAATATATTACATGATAAAATATGATCCATTAACTCGACTCAATATTCCTATAGATATTAAATGAACCCTAAATATTAAAATAATATTCATTCATATAATATTTTTCCATGAAGCGGTAAGGGGCACCGCCGAGCTAGGGTTCCTCTGTCGCCACCATCCCTCCTCCACCTCAGGTCGGTTGCATCTTCTTCTCAGCGCTTCTCCACAGAGTGGTAGTGGAGTGAGGATCCTCCTTCAGCGGCGACTCATGGGCTCATCCGTCTTCAACCTCTTTGTTTCTGCCCTTTTTTCACCCCATCCCCCTCAATCCGGCTAGGGATTCTTTGGTGGCGTGATGTAGGTCCAGCGGCCGAGCTCCATCTACGGCCTGAGGGTTGGTGCCTTTCCAGTTCCAGCTGCGAGTGTGTTGGGTGGGTCTTCATGTCACCTGAAGCGGTCTTGACGATGGAAACGGGAAACATATTTCATTTTCTATTGTGGATCCTTCTGGAGAGATACAATTTCCATGAGTTATGAATCAGTGTTTTTGTTTGAGGTGGGTTGGATTTTGTTTTTTGGACTTGTTGTCTTTGTGATTGGATGCGATCTTGATGCTTCTGTGTGAACCGATTTGGGGTTCATTTGATTTGGGATGGCTTGTTCCGGCATTAAGCGGCAGTGACGTGGTTCAATGCGGTGACGATGGTTTAGTCATCTGGACTTCTTAGGACATTTGATGAGAATGATCCCGAAGGGTTTCATCCCTGTTCTTTCTTCCTCACCCTCATTGTTATTCTGTTGGGGTTTTTTGATCTTCTTTTGCTGGTTCGACTTTGGAGTGTTGGCGTTGTGGTGTCGGCTTAGGATGGATTGTGATGCGATGAGGATGGCTGCAACGAAGGTGAGCATTGTCAGGATGGTTTTTGGATAGGTCCTTACTCTGGTTATCGCATTCCCTGGTTCAAGGTCTCCCAGCCGGAGATGGTCTTACCGATGATTCATCCTAAAAAATCCCATTTTTACTCTACTCTAGATCTAGGGTTCCACCGTTCTCTCTGAGGTGAAGCTGGGTAGTGGTCTCCAAGGTTCTTTGGGAAGTGAGTTGCAGCGGGTGGCTTTGAGAGATTGACGGTGAAGACGATTGTTTGGCGTCGGTGAGGTATGGTTTGGTTCCAGCGATGATTATGGTGGTTGTTGGATGCAATGAGACCGAGTATGCATGACATGGGTGGGCTCACTATCTGAGTTATCTTTTGAATTTTTAATTTTGATGAAGCGGGTGAAGGTTTTGATGTTGTTTGAAGCTGCGACGGTGATGGCCGATGGGTTCTCGCCGGCGATGTGTGACGAAGGTGATGTAGATGTCGACGAGGTGGGTCGATGTCGGGGGCATGGCTCGAGGAGGCTCGCTGACCGAGGATCTGTGTCCCAAGATGTTTTGTGTGATTTTTAATTTTGTATGAAAGTGTATTTAGTCTTTGTTGTCTTTTGATTTTGGTGATCTGGTAATCTATTGTATGGACCGGTTCTCGTTTACCCAAAAAGCGGTTTTCAAAAATCAAATAAAAATATAATTTTCAGTCATGAATTTACTTTAATACTTGTAAATAAATTTAATAAATAAATTCAATACCAATTATTCTAAACTCAAATAATATGAATTTATTTATTTCATAGATATCGTATATTCTCATACATCACTTGGACCCCTTGTTAGGGACTACCATGTCATATACTCTTATTCATTATAATAGGGAATAATTTTGAATATGCTAAGTGGGTGACCCTCTAGACCCTTATCTTGATAGTAGTGAATACTAATCACAAACCAGGAGTAGAGTCTAGAAACCTATCAAGGCCCCTAAAATGGTAAGTAAAAGTCATAGTAATGATAAACTCTCCTACAAACACATGCCATGTAATATAATATCTTTGTATAAAGCGTGATGCACACTTTATGCTATCATTATTTCTTGTTTTATTTTTTACTGACCTAATTAGGTAGACTTTCCTTCTTCTACCATGGCCAAGCATTTAGTGAAGGTACCACCATCCTGATCAACTAGTCATGAGATATCAGCTCTTTTTGGAAATAATAAATCCTATCTTGATTATTCAATTAATGACATACCACTAATGATGCACCCAACGCATGCTACCACAATATGAAACCAATGACATAGTTTTCATCTTGCATCAAAGTTCATGATAAAATAGTATACACTAATAATAATCTCAAGTTAGAAGACCATTACATGTGTCTGTGGATAGGAATATCCAATGACACATGAAACATGTGGTGTTTCTATTAGCAGTTCATATCTCATGATCTCATATACTTGAGATCTCCAAATGTGGACTTCAAGAGAAGAAGACTCAATAATTTTTATCCCCCAACACCTAATTGTCAGACATCATCTGTTTCTATTCATTAAGAGGTATTTAAACCATAGGACATGTGTTTATGATTAATGTCAGAGTATCTCGACATTATCATTATGGCCTAGGAACTTCTATAACCTTTTGATATGACAAATAATCTATGGATATTACCTTTTAAATAGTGGATGAAAAAATATCAACACTATTATGGTAAGTATACATCATGCATAACTCACTGTATACATGATATTGTAATAAAAAATTATTGTTTAGTCAGTTCTAGGGAACCCACTATTACAACACTATTCTGAATTTTGAACAAGTTAATGAAGAGTATATATACTGCATGGTATATATTCAAGAGCTTAATTATAATATGTCCTCACTATAACATCAAAACCTGGATAATAATCCAAACATTTTATAAAGGATTGTTGTAGGGCAGTCATTCAATTATAGATTCTACCATAGGAGGGCCGTTGATGTGAACATCACCCAAAGAGAGCTATGAGTTGATTGATGAAATATCTAGGAATAGTTTTCAATGTAAAACTGATGGAAGTCAAGAACAAGGAGTATATATGGTGGACAACAGTTGGGTTTCCACCCAAATGAATATCATGTCATGGAAATTGGACATGATGGTGGACAATAAATATCCCCAAAGTTTTCATTAAGAAGATGATAATTATTTAGATTATAAATGCCAAAATTTTGGGAAGGTATGAAGATTGCATCAAAAAAATAATTTCCATGGATTTTAGTCAAGAATACAAGGTTTTCAACCTCATCACCAAGGCCCAACTATGACTAGTTAATTAAATTCACTAGAGGAGGCTTTGGTGTATTTTATTAAAACCATAAGAACTATAATTAATATGTTGATAGCATACTCTAAATATCAATTTTTAGTTATTTTATAATTGAAATATGACTCACAAAACCAAAGAGTAGCAATGACTGTCCTAGAAATCCGAGTAAGATAGATTGCCAACCAACTGAAGGAGAGGACAAGGGGAGTTCTACCATGTGGAATTAAAGTTCTAAGACATGGTAATCTTAATTCCATTACCCAAAATAGTGGAAATAAATCCAATTAAAGTTCTAAAGAGGTTAGAATAAAAAATAAATGAAACAATTGAAGGAAGAGAATCAGTGAAAAGAAACAAGGAATATGGTAAATAAATTGAGAAGTTCATTCGAGAGGAAGCACTACCATTTTCCCAACCACCACTACCATTTGTGTAGTGAGAAAGGAATTTAAGGTTTGATAGTAAAAGATAAAAGTTTCTATAAATGTCTAAAAAACTTCATATCAGCATACCATTTTCTGAAGAAATCATGAACATGACCACCTACACAAATCTTATGAAGGAATTAATTTCCAAAAAAGGAATATAAAATAATTGGGAACCATACCACTAATAGGGGAATGGTTAGTTGTGGTATCAATAATACTACCAAAGAAGAAAAGTGATCTAGGTAGTTTTTATATCCCAATTGATATTAGTTCTAATGAGTTTGGTAGTAATTTATGCGATTTAGGTGCAAGTGTTAGTATAATTTCATACTCAACATTCAAAATCCTGGGATTAAGAGAGATGAAACCAACTCGAGTTATAATTCAACTTCTAGATAAAATAGTGAGACATCCCTAAGGAATACTTGAAGATGTCATATTCAAGGTAGACATATTCTACTTTCTGATGGACTTTATTTTAATGGAAATAGATGAATAAAAAACCCAATAATCTTGGGAAGATTTTTCTTAGCTATGGGAAGGGAACTAATTGATATCCAAAGTGTAGAGATATTCTTGAGGGATGGTGGAGAAGAAGTTAAGTTTAACATACATCAGATGATTAAGAATCTAGAAGGAATAGGTGATGAGTTAAGAGAAGATATCTTATAATGAGTTGAGTAAACTATTATCCTAGGAAAAACAGGTGATGTATCTATTGTAAAAAATAAAGAATAAGGTGAAAAGAGGTGAAGGAAAGTAATAGTATGCTATAAAAAGTTGGATATAGAGGAGAAACTATTGTTCTTGAAGAGTTAAATAAATGAAAACATGTGTAGTCAGTCAATGAACCACCCTTTGGTTTTTAATATGGTAAAAACACCACTAAATTAGGCCCATCGAGGTAAATAAAGTAATACCCAAAGGAATATTGAAAATAGTTTCTGAAAAATGGAGAGGGACCATCTATATGGAGGAATCACAACTTCAATATTTTGAAGATCTGGATTGGGTAACCTCCTTCCTACCCTCAATCACTTGACTTCAAGGGGTTAGTTTGATCTTAACAAACATAATAAAATCTATTATAAGAAGAAACTCATATTTCTATTCTTTAGGAATTTAGGATTTAATGCCTTTTCAATTCTGTTTAGGAACTGTTTTAGGGGTGCATTCCCTTTATTTTTAAACTTTCTTGAGAATGGGCCTTCACTTTCACTATTTGTATTAGATTTTCAGGCCCCTGATGATTCATGTGAAATTACCTAAGGCAAAAATTAAGGAGAACAAACGAAAAAAATCATGATAAAGGGGAGTAAGATTTAATTTTTAGTACTTACTTTCACTCCCCTATTTTAAGAATATATTTGAGATTTAGTGAAAAATACATACCCACACTTAGGTTTTTTCTTTCTTTTGATCAATAACACTTAGGATTTTTAGAAACCTCATGATGTAATGTTTTAATTTTTAAATTAATGGAATTGAATAAGTAAGATAGTAATATTAAATTATTAAATTTATGAAAGGAAATTGAATTCAAGGAAACATGATTTCTCTTTTTTAGTCACATGTAGAATAAATTCCCTTCCATTTTTCCTACTTTAAATTTCAATAGTTCATGTGGATTAATTTTTTTTTATGAATTCCATGATTGATTGACTTTGAAATAATATGATCCCATTTCCAAGAGGTTTCTATCCCAAATAATTCCAATATTTCATAGTAAATTTCTTGAGATAACTTGGGAAATGTAACCTACTAGGAATTTAATTCAATATTGTCAAAATAGTGATTTCATAAATTAAATTAAAATATGTTTGATGAATTTTTATTAAGATTCATTATCCTTGAGACCTACTCCAAATTGATTTAAAGGTTTGTGCCTTCTCGGCCCATTAATTTTTCAGTTTTGGGTGGTTGGAGGTGTTTGGAGGAGTCATGAGGAGGGTCTAGAGTAGTTGGAGCTACATGAGTACTATAGAAAGTAGTTCACGATGTGAAAGTGGAATTCACATCGTGATTTATTTTTTCATGGCTTTTGTATTCAAAGATTCATGTATTGTGTGTAGAAGAGGTGTATTCCATGAAATGGATTCATGTCGTGAATGGTTGATTCACAATATGTAATTAAATCGATCCGAAGCGATGTGAATTTCATGGGAAGTTGGAAATATGGAAAATTCATTCCTTGTAATGGTTTTACAGTTTATAAACCATGGATCCCTTAGAATTCATGATGTGAATATGGAATTCACGTTAAGAATAAGGAAACTTACAAACTGTTTATAGGGTTTTCATTTGACTGGACCCTCTTAACTTGCACTTGTTTCCTCTTGGATTTGGTAAAAACCTAGATGCTTTCGAAAGATCTTCCAACCCCTCTCCTTATACATTGATTTTGGGTTCTAATAGTTGAGTTTTGACAATCCAAGTTGAGTTATTACTTTTTCCTTTTTTTTCCTATCATTCTTCTTTTAGGGGTTCATTATGGTGACATTTCTTTAGTTTTGGTGAGTTTGGGATGCATTTTTGACAACCCCTTGGTGTGGTATAGGATGATCATTATTTTTCTTGTGCATTTGTGGTCTATGGGATGTTTCTTCTCCACCATGTGATTTGTAATGAGATCAGAAAGATTCTTTTAGGTATTGGACCCTCATTCTCATTTTTTTACATGCTATGTGTGAGATCTACATGGTTTTTATCTCCTTTATATGGATACTAAGGGTGGGAATAATAATATAATTAATTGGCATGGATAAAATTGATGGGTATGGGGGAGAATCACATGCATTACTTCTTTGATATATATTTTTGATGATATTGAGCATGTGTGTTTCCAATAGTGAAAACAAAGGTTGTTGGGAGCCTTTTTTCATTATAGTTGTTATGTTGTGATGACCCTTGTTGTGTTTTTGTGTGATCACACCCTGAATAAAAGGATAAAGAATGTATATGTGGATAAATAACTAGTTTCTCGGGGAACCTGTTTTATGTGATAATACTCATGTTAAATTAAATAAGTAATGTGATGAAATCTCATGGATAATTTGTATAATATGGGATGTGTTGTTATTGTGTGTGGTTAATTTTTTGTGTTTTCTTGTGTGTTGTGGGTTTTTATACGATGGTGGTGGTGATCAACTAGACTTTTTAGTGTGTGGATCCTGATGTGATGTGGTCGGTGGGCATGGATGTAACATGGGAAGTTTCATGATGTGGTGAGTAGTGGTTGTGGTGCGTAGTGGTGCAATCTATTGTGGTGATGATGTGTGGTTATATTTTGTGGTGTTTGGAGGATGTTTCATGGTGGTTTTCATTGTGTGGTAGTGATAGTGTGAGGTGTATGTGATCTGTGGTTGTTGTGGTGAGATGGATTGGTTGATGTGGTGTGTCGATGGTGGTGGATGTGTGGTGTTGTGTTGATGGTTGATGTGAGATGGGTGATTTATTATGTGTATTGGTTGTGATAGTTTCCCAGTTGGTCATTGAATAAATGATGATGTTTAATGAAATGAATAAATGAATGAACTATATAAATGGGAATGAATTATCTTAGTAATGAAAGCTAGTGAAACTTATTAAATCTGGAAAGTGGTGAAACTTGTAAATGGAAGTGGGAAATATTTTGGTTCTTTTTTAGTGGTTGTGTGGTGTTACATATAGTTGTGTCAATAGTTACAATGGTTGATGTGTGGTATGGTGGTGGCGTTATATCATGCACTAGCATAGTTGTTTTGAATTCATAGATTGGGTATTGTGTGTTATGTATATATCATGTATGATTATTTTATTTCTTTATGCACCCCACCTAAGTTAGATAACCTTACCAACACTCAGAGGTTTTGGGTTCTGATTGTTTTCCCTAACATTTAGGATGTTAGTGATACGAATAGCTAGATACAACCTCTTCTCTTATCTTTTTTCAGTAGTGATAGTCTAGGTGTTTTTGGGAGAGATGTTAAGTGATGGATCAGGTTTTTTTAGGTGATATTTTATGTGATGAGGTTGTGATGAGGTGTGATATATGGTGGGGTTCATGCATGGTAGGAGGAAGACACAAGGTTTATGTCCTTTACATTCATTATACCCTATTTCTCTAGTTCTAAGGTGGTGTGATGGCCTAGGTGTCTTCTGTTGAGGTGTTTTGTGATGGTCCAAGTGTCTTTAGGAAATACATGATGTGATGATAGATGATTATAATATAGGATTCTAGACCTTGTGAGTGTGAGGTAGGTAGGGATGTATCCCAACCCACATCAAATATTTCTTTATGTGATATGATATGTATGGAAGGGATGGGAGGACAAAATATTCAACGTTGGGTCCTGAGAGCATAAAATTAGTGGGGAAGCGATAGTGGGGTGCCTTTATTTATTATAATCATGATGCTATATTATTATATTGGATGTGTGTTTTGGTGAGTTATCTATAGTGAGGCTAGGTTCTGGTTAGTTGACATATATAGGTGATTTTTTTTTCTATTTTTTTACTGGCACATGAGCATGCTCTTTTCACATGTTCACTTGAGACCATGGTTATGTACCTACTGATTATAAATATTATTCTCACCCTATATATATAAACTATTTTAAAAGTTTACATGAGGAATTTGGGGACTGTTCCAGACATTACTAGCTGGATTAGAGTTTTTGTTGAGTCATTGTCATAGACTTGTCTTTTACTATATATATTGGAGACTTTTATATATATTGGTTTTACTTTATTAGTGTATTATATTATAGATTTGGGTTTATTTTATATTATCTATTAGAGTTAATTGGTGGTTTTTTATCCTATCTCCCAATAATTTTTTATTATAGAGAGTAATGTCTCCCATATATGTGAGATTTGTATACCCTTAGTGCTAGTCGCCAACTTGGGGGATACTAAAGGTAGGACTAGGGGGTTATTATCTCTCTTCCTTCATTATGGCATCATTAAAGGGAGGTGTTCATGACATAGTGGTTTCAAAGTTTTGGTTGAGGGATAGGATAGGGTTTGAAGTTAAGAACTGTGAGGTTTACATTGGTTGGTAGGGAAATGGTACCAGTTTATCTTGGTGTGTGACATAGTCCAGGGGGGCTGACTAAGACACGTGATTTTAGGGCCCCCCATGATCTAGTTCATAGACTCTATGCTTGTTGAACAACCAGTTGAGGTGGACCTATTTTATGGGTATATAACTATGAGTGATACATGCATCATGATTATTTGTGTTCATGTTTAAATTAGGATTTTGTGGGAAAATAAAATGAATTAAATGATCTTTGATAAAATTTCATGTTGTTGGGATTAGGATGTTCTCCTTTATTTTCAGGAACGGATCTTGTTCATCATCCATGAGTAGCTCAAGCAGCTAAGGTTTGGAAGGATGATTTGGTTGATAATTTGAGGGTTGACCCAATAGTGGGGGATGAGGCATGGAAAAGGTTCTTACATTCCTTTCAATGGAATAGTTTGAGAAGTGTGAGGGGCACCTCATAACTCGAGACAGAGTACTGGTTGGAGGATCTCAAGATAAATTTCGGTATTATCTGAGCACAGTTTGAGTTCTGGGTTCTATTGGTAGTTATTAATATGTGAGGATTTGTACATCAATGTTAGATGACGTATCTTGGTGACCATAAAGAGGTAGATGTGTTGTGGTCTGAATTTCAGATGGAGTTCCAAGCATAGTTCCTATAATCGATGATGATGTCATAAAAGATGCATGAACTCCACTCCCTTTAGTAGAGGATATTGATTAGGGGGGAGTTTGGAATTAGGTTAAAGGACTTCTTACACTTTTCTCCGTATGTTTTTCCAAATGAGAATTCCAGAGTGTGGTGTATATAGGTGGATTTTCGATCAGTGATCAGGTATTCAATGACCCTATTTATGATCCCTATGTATATAGAGGTGCAGAAAAAGGTGGAGTTTATCAATTGTATGTTTTCTTTGGGATTTTATCCTTAAGATAGTGGTCAATAGGGAATCTCAAGGAGTTAGGATTTAGTAAGTGGGTCACAGGTGTTCAGGCTATCAGGGTTTTGTCTAGTGGGGAACTGACCACAGAATATCTCCTCTCTTCCTTCTAGGGAAGGTGTCTTCTGAGAACCTACTAGAGGCTTTCCATTTTCATGTCATTTCTACATGGAGCATGGGAATCACCAAGATCAGTTCACTATTTCTCAATGAAGCTAGTATCAGGTGGGTTTTTATGGACCTTTTTGGTAGTAGCAATATTTTCCTCTCAGGTAGTTTTAGCATTAGGGATTCATGATGCTTGTTCAACAACCAAGAGCATATGGTGTTGGAAGAGGGATTCATAGTGATGGTCCTCATCAGTAGGTACCTAGGACCGAGTTCATTCATGGAGGTCAAGAATAGATAGGTAGGGTATATGGTCATGGTCAGGTTCAGGCATTATAGGCAGTAGTGTCAGCAAATCTAGGAGTTTTTCAAGGTATGACTATTTTATCATTTAACCTTGTGTGTTATTTGTTTGATTTGGGAGCCTCACACTCCTTTAGTTCTCTTACTTTGGTCCATATTTTGGTACTGTATGTGGAGATAATTCCACTTTCCCTGGTGTTATCTATGCTAGTTGGAGGTCAAGAATCTTTGTTTGATGTGTGCTGGGGATGTAGATTGGTGATGGGGAAGCACTAGTCCATGGGATATTTTTTATTGTTGCAGATATATTCATATGATGTTATCCTTGGGATGGATTGGCTATGTCCTATGAATTTGGTCATCAACTATTTCTATAGAAGAGTTTTGTTTTCCAATGTGGACGGCTAGCGAGTGGTGTTAATTGATGAGTGAGGTTGTTGGATGGGTGGTAGTAAAGTAGAGCCTCTTTTGTCTTTGTTGGAAGAGCTATTGGTGAAAGCTCAGGCAGTTTTTGTTCCCAATATTGTGGGGGAGTTCTTGTATGTTTTCCCAAAATAGGTTATGACCCATTCCCCTTAACACGATGTTGAGTTTGGGATAGATTTATAGTCGAGCGCGTCTTTGATTTTGTTGGATCCATACCAAATGGAACTTATAGAGTTGCATGAGTGGAGGTTATAGGTGGAAGATTTGATGCAAATGGGTTTCATCTGAACTAGTGTGTCATTATGGGGTTCCCTAGTGTTTTTTTTCAATAATAAAGATAGTAGTCTGAGGTTGTGTATAAACTATTGGAGGTTGAATTAGGTAATGGTCAAAAAATGTTACCCTATTTCAAAAATCGATGATATTTTTGACTAGTTGAGAGGAGCTATTTGGTTATATAAGTTTAATCTATGGTTTGGATATCACCATTTGAGGTTGAAGGATGTGGATATTTTGAGGACTGCCTTCAGATGTAGACATGGGCACTTCAATTTTGTGTTTATGTTGTTCGATGTTACAAACTCACCATCCATGTTCATGGGAATTATGAACTCCATTTTCTATGAGTTCCTATACTAGTTCATCAACATGTTCATCAACAATATCTTGATCTACTCAAGGTCATGGGAGGAGCATGTTTAGCATCTTAGAGATGTTTTGTAGGTATTTTGGAACCACCGCCTTAAGGGAAAGTTGTCCAAGTGTGATTTATGGATGTGAGGGATGCATTTCCTTGGACATGTGGTATCTTGGTAGGGTTTGGTAGTGGACCCATCGAAGATAGAGGTAATTTTTTCTTACGAAACACCCAAGAATGTGGTAAATGTTTGAATTTTTCTTGGTCTCTCAAGCAATTATTGTAACACCATGAGATTTTGTGAAATATTTTTTCAAAATAAATTTAATATTTTTGATATTTTTAATTACACAAATCACTGAGTTTAGAATTTTCTGCATGAAACATTGATTTTATCTAGCGTTACATGAAATACTGAGTGTATCTTGCATTACACACAACACCGAGTTTAAATGAAACATGATATACTGTAAAAATATTATTATTTAATATGATAGTTATCATCTAGCCATTGGAATAAAAGTTATGAATATGATTAAATAAATTATGATAATATATGGTTTAAACATGTATATAAAATGAATTCTTTAGTGACCAATTAATTATAAATGAAAATAAAAACTATTTGAAAATAAAGAAAAAAAATTCTAAAAAACTATTTTTATGCACATAAAAGTCTTTTACCTTAATAAATTAAACAAAACACTTTTGGAGAATGATTTTAATGAAATTTATATATTATATATACAATAAAAGTTTTAATATTCTTCTTATGTGTTTTTTATATAAGATATGAGAATAAATCCAATTTTACACTTAAAACTGTATTTTTCTAAAAACTGATTCAGTCGCCTTTTGTAAACTTATTTTAAAATTAATTTTTTCTAGTTTTAAAAATAAATTATTTGAAAAAAAAATCATTTTTTAAATCATCATATCAAAATTATATTATGGTAAATTTTAGAGATAAATTTTTCGATGAATAGTGAAAAATACTTGTTTTTGTTAAGAATTTTCATTTCTTTTAAAGAATTTAAAAACTTATAAATTATTTTAATATGGTTTTAAAGTTAAATTTACTTCAATTATATATCTATTAATCTAATTTAGGTAAATTAAATCAATTTCAAATTAAATTTTGATGTAAATATTTTTTAAACTTTTGAACATTTTCTCATTGGAAAATCGTTTTCTCATCACAACTGCAGGATTAATTTTAAATTAAATTTTAAAAATTAAATGAATGGAGTTTTTAAAAATGGATTTAATATTTGGAATAAAATTAATTTATATTATCCAATAATTTCAACATAATTTTTTACTATAATGATTAGTAAAAACAATAAAAATTATTTATCACGGTTAAGATAAAAATTGGTTTACCTACGCTAAAAGGATAAGGATTAAATTGACACAAAAATTTTACAACACCCATTTTATATACATATTTAGACCTTATATCTTCTATTATATATAATATTCCATTTTTGTGCCTTTTGGAATGTGAAAAACATGCCTACGCCTTTTTCTTTTCAAAAATTACAAGTGTGTCACTCACCTCACTTATAAAAGGTCACCCCGTCTCCTCTCCTCTTCACACTTCCAAAACCCATTGGTTTGGCCAAAAAATAAATAAATAAATTCATTAATTACCTCTTATAATCCTATAACCATTATTTTGGTAATAAATTCAACCAAATAATCCTTTTGGTGCAAACCAAAATAATTTGTCTAAAGAAGAGGTAATGTCCCTAACCAAGAATTTTATTTTATTTCTTCCCCAAACTCCTCTAATTTTTATTAAAACATAATAATACAATAACCTCAGTAAATTTAATATATTTATATATTTTTAAATTAAGGTTATTACCTATATTCATCTCTTCTTCCATCAAATGGGATACGAAGTCATCATTTGTGTATACGGCGCCTCATGAAACGATGTTTTTTCATTTTCCATCAGCACCTCTCACGACTGGATATAATGATGGATTTAATATTTATATATGATATTAATGATGTTATTATAAATTTTTAATTATAATACCAATTTTTACTTCTTACCTCATAACCCGTTGTAAAATAATAACATCGCGTTTGTGAATGGCGGACTACCGTCTCACAAACCGACGTGATGTGTTTTTTATTTTTGTTTTATTTGGAAGGTAATAAGGATATATTAAATGAATACATATGATATTTTTAATATAATTATACCTATGTAATTATGATATCATATATACAATCTTAATTTCCACTCTGTTGGGGATACGATAACATCGTTCATGTGTACGGTGGACTACCGTCTCACGAAGCGATGTGATTTATTTTTCATGTATGCTTTACATGGAAGGTAATAAGGATATTTTTAAATAAAAATATGTGATATATATATATATGTGACATAAAAATTATTATGTAATGGTAATATATAATTTACCCTTACTCATTTATTTAGATTAATAAAATGGAAATAATATTCATGCGTACGTACGGCTTACCAACTCCAAGAACAGGGTATTTCATTTTCAATCTTTAACTTTTATCGATTATGATAAATACATATATGATATTTATATCATGGTTAAAATTTTTGATATTATTTAACCATGTTAAAATTAATATTACCAAAAAAATAACAAATAAAAACATACATTAAAAATAAAGCAGTTATTACCCAAAATGTGATTTTAACAAGAAATTGTGGCTAAACGAGTAATAAAAGGTCACGAGTAAATGTAACACCCCAAGAATTTACAATATTTTTATCTTTTATAATATATTATAGAGATTTTAATTCATTAAACACTTATTTATCTTGTTTTACATTCAATATTGACTTTCTTTGGTAGCAAGCATTATATGCAAGACCGAGTTTTACCAAACAGTATATTATTATAATGTTATTATTTAATATAATAAGATATAACCTAGCCATTAAATAACATTTATAAATAGTATTAACTAAATTATGAAAATATATGTTTTATAAAAATATAATATGAATTCATTGGTTACTAATTAATTAGAAACGAAAATATAAACCAATTGAATATAAATGAAATATCCTTATTTTTATGCTCCCAAAAGAATTTTGTCTTAATAAATTAAATTAATTTCAATTATTAAATGATATTAATGAAATATATCTGTTATATATTTAATAAAATATTTTTTAAATTCATACAGTATATTATATAGACATAAGATATGAACAACTTCTATTTTATGCATAAAACCCTATATTTTTATAAAGGCGGTTTTACCGCCGTTTAATGAAGAACCTATTTTAAATCCAATTTTCGAAAAATTTATATATTATATTTGAAAAATTAAACTTATTATTTTAAATTTTAATATAAAAATTTACTTTTGTTTAATTTTTTGTATTTTTCTAATAAGTTTTATGTTTTGATGAATAGAGAAAGATACAAATTTTTAATTGAAAACAACTTTTTCATCAAAGTAAATTATAGTGTTAAATTATTTTTTGGATCTATTTTAAATTATAAATAGATTATTTTTTATCATTTAATCCAATTTAGGTCATTGGAATAAATTTTACATTGAATTTAAAAATAAAAATGTTTCAATATTTTCCATGTTTAAGCTTTAATAGCCCGTTCTCTCACCCCCATTAATGAGAATAATTTTAAATTAATTACTGTAATTTCTGTGTTTTGAATTTTTAAAAATGGATTCCATATTTGTAATAAGTGGTTCCAAATTATTTAAATAGGTTTATTTTATTTTTGGTCATATGAATAGTAACTTTAGTAATATTTTTTATTACCACAGTTAAGGGTAAATTAGGTAATTAAAAGTAAACATTATATTATAAATATTATAAAATTGCTCTAACACTTGTCCCAATTTCATTGGATAAGTGGTTTTCAACCAAAATCAACCCTATACCAAAATATTAATCTTTTTAAAACACTTGTGTATGAATATGACATTTATAATGTTTTATTTAAAGATAAGTTAAAAATGACATACTCATGTCTTTTAATAAGTATTACATTTTAAATACATGTTTATACAAAATTTAAATTCAAATATAAATATTCATTTGAAATTTAATAAATTTATATTCATAATGATAATTTATTTTTAATTTTTCGATAATAAATTATTTAATTAAAGGCTTATACAATGATGATGCAGTAATTGTTTAATTAATGGAAATATTAAATAAATAATATTAAAAATATTAAAATAAATATAATTTGATATAATTATTGTCATCCATGAATTTTATGGATTAAATTGACATGTCTGTGATATATTATAAGTTTTGGTTCGAAGTTATCATGTTATTTGGATATTTTTAAAAGGATAAATATTAAATAGTATCAAAATTGACATAAATGATACTTTAAAATAAATAATATTTCATTAAATAATATAAAATTCATTAAAATATAAAATTCTTCCAAATAACTTTAATAAGATAAAATATTCCATCAATGATCCATTTGGGGTTCTTTTTTAATTTTATAGTAACTATATTATCCCTAAAGAGTAAAAAATCCAAGTTCTCAAGGTAAAAGTTAAAGGGTTTAACTAACGGTTAAATCCAAAAGATAAGGTTAATATTATGACCTAAACATATCTAAAAATAATTTTTTGATATTATTTTCACCCATACTCATATTATATTCTAAATAACTCACTTTAGAGCCATTTGGAAGTAAAAATTAATTTATATTAATTTAATATTTTGAGAGTTTCCTAAAGTGCTTCTCACCTCAATTATAAAAGGGCACCTCCTCCCTCACTTCCTCGCACTACTTTGAGCCTTAATTATAAAAAAAAACCTATAAATTTCCCTTATAAACTTTATTATACATATCCAAGAGTTTATTTTCTTCTCAAAATACCAACCTTATTGTCCCTAAGAGCTGATCCAAAAGAGGTTCGCCAAAGAAGAGGTAATAGTCTTTATCAACTCCTTCAAAATTATTTCTTATTATAATTCACATTCATGCATTGTTTCCATTATAAAATAATAAATCTAGTATAATCTATATACTTATATTTTATTGTTATTATGGAACAATCATATTCCTCATTTTATCTATCCTATAAAATACAATATCACCGTGCGTGCATACGTATGGCTTAGCGTCTCCACGGTGTAGTGAATTTTGTTTTTCATCACCACTTTATTTGGATGCGTATAAATATGAATATAATGAATATAAATAATAAATATTACATGATATTGATTCTTTATAATTAATATACTATCCAATTATTTACCACTTTACCATTAAAGAAATGATATCGTCGCTCGTGTGTACATAAGGCCTACTGTCTCCATGACGCGATGATATTAATTCTCTACATTAACCATCAAAGAATGATTATAAAAATGTATATTATGAGTGAATATAATATTTATGAACTTAATATCATTCTGGATATGAATAAAATATATTCTATTCATAATAAATGAGACTTACAAGACAAAACAAACATAATAAAATGAAGCAGTTAACACCCAAAACAATAGTAATAATGAAATATTATTAACAAAACAATATAAGAGGATCGTATATGATATCATAAATATGGAAATAGTTCTATTATAATTTAATGACATTATTTAACCATTTTACAGGAGGTTAACTCACCCTCAACTAATTTAAAGTACAATTTAGTGGTTAATTTTTCAATCTCATTATTTTTCGGGATTGTTTATAATTAAGTATACGCTAGGAATATTTATCATCTATGTCCATGTTTCTTAAAAAAATTCCAAAATATTTTTACTATTATCCTAAAAATGTTTAAATTCTTTTACCCTAAGTTTAACTTTTTATAAAATAGTTTAAAATTAATATTTTTTTCATTTTCCAAATGAGGTACTTTATGGCTTTTTCGATGAAAGGAATGTTTTTTAACTTATACAGTGTGAGTGTATTTTTCTACCATCATGATGCCTTAACATTTTAATGATTCCCTTGCAATATTACAAGGTTATTTTCAAATGAAATGTTTTCTTTTATAATTGAAAATATTTTAAATAAATGATTTCAAATTTAAAAAAAGGGGTATTTCTATCAAGATGTTTTTAATTATTTTATTAGATAATATCAACATCCTTTGTTGGATATTATGCTTGATTGAGGTTGATCTCTTATGATGTCATTTATCATATTTCATTTAATTTTTTATGATATATTTTGACTGTGGATGTTCTATTTTGATATCATTCCTGGTTTATAGTTTAAATATTCACATTTTGTATGCTAGTTTTAATGTGAATATTTATGTTGATTTTATTTCATCACCACATTCATATGAGGAATACATTGGACTTAGTAAGTGATAGGTAGGGCCTGCTATAGCCACTCGATGCATTAGTAGGTCTCATGAGACAAACTAGTTTGGGTTTTTACCCATTTATGTATGATTTCTTGGTTCAAGCCTTGATGATATGTTTATGATGTCCAATATTATGCATTCCCTCATTATGAGATTAGTTATTGATATTTCATGTGATTATTCAACTAGTAGAATATCCATGGTTATGATTTCTAGCATATGTGATATTGTATTATTTATTATTTCTATATTGTGCTAAATATTATGTTTAAATGGATTGTGTTTTAGTTATACACATTTTATTAAGGTTTATGATTATTTATTCATAATAGCTTCCACTGTATACTTACCCTTACTGAGCATCTGATCTCACCCCTTTCTTATGTTTTATTTTCCCAGGATACTAAGATGTGTATTATAACTGATATACAGGGTTAATCTAGGAGAATAATGGCATTATCAAATGATTATCTTTGTTGTATTATATGTTTTGAATTGTAATGTAAGGTTCATGTATCTAATCTGGCTTACAAGACTGCTAAATTGATCAATCCTTTAGTATTCGAGTATTTTATCTATTCCAATGTGATAAAGTAATGCACCGGATCCAGGCTACTCGGGTCAGGGTCCTTAAATTTGGTATCAGATCAAGTTTAGTAGAATCCTTGGAAACTGGATTTAGAAAACAAATACTAGGGAACATAACCCTAAGATGGAATTTAAGGATAAGCATATAATAACATCCTAGAATTTTGGTAAGGTAGAAATTATGTGGGTCTTCCTAGAAATACATCCATGTCTAGATACTACAAGTGGATGTGGTTCTATCATAGATATGACTAGGGGTAACAACTCTGACAAGGTGTGTCAGTCCTGACTCAGTGTAACTTGGTACATGAAAATAGGCCTTACAATACACCTAGTTTGACACTCCTGAGGGATATTCTTAGGTTAATTCACATTTTCTTTAAAAACTCATCATGAAGTATTTAAAAGTAAATATGTGACCAAATAAACCATTTTATGATTATGAGACCAGATATACATAAATTTTTCAATATATTCTAATTATTTTGCTAATTTTTTTATTATACATTATGATATGATCTAACCTAGTATATTTCTTCATTTATAAATGGTTCCTAGTAGATGGAATGTGAACCTCACTATTGAACATGATATAAAGAGTAAAAAGGATCATATCTTTCATGGTTTTAAGATAATATTTCAAAGGTAAATAGTCTCCCAAGAATTCTCATCAAATGAGAACATAGTATCATGTGATAACAGGATACTTAAAGAGTATTCTAAGTATTATGGATTTGGAGGGAATCACGAGAATAAAAGGACATCTTGAAAATATGGATAAAGGGAATAAGGGAATAAATATTTTCCCATATGTAATAATTGTGTAAATAATCACCCTAGTAATTGATTAAAAGGAATGGAAGTTTTCTACAAGAGTAGAGAGAAAGTCCACCATTATTGGGGTTATAAAGATAAAAAAGGTTTCTAATGTACAATGATACAACTACAAGGAGATGGTACACTACGAAAATCAATATCTCATGTTTTAAAAGAAATATACCCCCAAAATATGCTAATGAATCATGTTCAAGATTATGATATTACCACATATAAAGAGGAATGGTTAATGTACTTATGTTGGGATTCAAGAATTATGTCATTTGAGTATTTTATCAAAGATTTATTGGTTAAAATAATTATGGAATATATAAGGATTTTACTACAGTACTATTTCATTAAGGATTTGAGATTGTGTGTTAAATGGTACCAATAAAGGTGACTCGTTAACAAGTTAAATTTTTTAGAAAACATATGTTTGAGGGAAATATAACCCTTAATATGTTCCTGATACTGAGATAATGTTATTAGAAAAAAAATGATTGATTTGGATAAAGTAAATTGGATAGTACGGACTACCTTGGAACTTATTAATGGTTTTTTAACAAAGTGGTTTATGCCATCATTGATAGAGTTTGTAACATTTTTGGATTTAAGGAGTATATCCAATTACCTATGTTCTATTTAAGGAATAATTAAGCATTCATGAAATTAAAGTTATTTCCACGTTTCAAGATAATTCATGATGAAGGTAGTCATGTATTTGGAATATGATAATGAGAGAGGCTTCATGTTGTAGAACGATTAATGATAAGTTCACTTTAAGAAAGTTAACCATTTATGAAATGGTTTAAGTTCATATTTAGAAAAGGTTTTAGAGTTTAATATATTACTTTACCCAATGATTCATCTTGTGTAGAGAAATGAAGTATAAATAGTTCAAGTCACAACCAAAGGATAAGATTGTGTTTATAAAATATAAATGTATCAAGTAACTATGTTTCCTTTCATTCTTATAAAGTGATGGAATTTATCAAATCTAGTAAAAGGATATAAAAATAAAAATAAAATAATTTTTGTTGAACCTACGATATTTTAAATCATATTAGATTTATGGATTTGAGGGCCTCATTTTTCCATCGATCATTCACTTGTTTTTGATTGATGACTTCAATCACTCCCTAAAAATATTTATGCTTTTATTCTATGTAAATATCTCTACTTTCCACTAATGTTATACTATTTGAAAGTCTAGTTTTGTGGTGACCTTCCCATTTTTATTTCCTGCTTATTAAGAATATGTATTATTAACTCTATTTACAATGTGGTTTTCTAACAATATTATTTTCAAATATAAAACTCTTGATTGTTGAGATCAAGTTTAAATTGTGAGGACATAATTTAATTATGGTGGAGAGAATGTAACACCCTAATAATTTATAATATTTTTAATTTTTTAATATATTCTATAGGTTTTAATGCACTCAACACTAAGTTATCTTGTGTTACATATAAGCGTGACTTTCTTCAATATCTTGCATTATATATAAGACCAATTTTTACCAAACAATAGTATATTATTATAATGTTATTATTTAATATAATAAGATATAACATAGCCATTAAATAATGATTATGAATAGAATTAAATATATTATTATAATATATGGTTTATAAAAATATAATATGAATTCATTAGTTACTAATTAATTAGAAACAAAAATATAAACCAATTGAATATAAATGAAATATTTTTATTTTTATGCTCTCAAAGGCATTTTGTATTAATAAATTAAATTAATTACAATTAGTAAATTATATTAATGAAATATATATGTTATATATTCAATAAAATATTTTTATATTCTTATAATATATTTTATAGGCATGTGATATTAAAACCCCCAATTTTATGTATAAAACCTATATTTTTCAAAAATCAGTTTTACCGCCTTTTAAGGAAGAACCTATTTTAAATCCAATTTTTAAAACATTAATATAATATATTTTAAAAAATAAACTTCTTATTTTAAATTTTAAAATAAAAAATTACTTTGGTTTAATTTTTGGTATTTTTCTAATAAGTTTCATGTTTTGATGAATAGTAAAAATACTAATTTTTTATTGAAAACAATTTCTTTTCATTGAAATAATTTATAGTATTAAATTATATTTTTCATTGGTTTTAAAGCATAAATATATTATTATTTTATCATTTAATCTAATTTAGGTCATTGGAATAAATTTTATATTGAATTTATATATAAAAATGTTTCAATCTTTTTCAAGTTTAAACTTTAATAACCTATTTTCTCACCCCATCAATAGGGTTAATTTTAAATTAATTACTGGGAATCCTATGTTTTCAATTTTAAAAAATGAATCCCATATTTGGAATCAGTGGGTACAAATTATGTAAATAGGTTTCTTTTATTTTTGGGCATATGAATAGTAACTTTAGTAATATTTTTTATTGCCACGGTTAAAGGTAAATCGGATAATTAAAAGTAAAAATTATATTATAAATATTGAATATTGCCCTAAAAATTGTCCCATTTTTATTGGATAAGTTTTTTTTACCAAGATTAACCATAATCTTAAATTATAATCTTTTTAATCCACTTTGATATGAATATGACATTTGTAATATTTTATTTAAAGATAAGTTAAAAGTGTCATTCTCATGTTTTTTTAATAAGTATTACATTTTAAATACATGGTTATACAAAATATAAATTTGAATATAAATATTAATTTTAAATATAATAAATTTATATTCATTATGATAATTTATTTTTAAAATTTAGGTAATAAATAATTTAATTAAAGGCTTATACAATGATGATGCATAAATTGCTTAATTAAGGGAAATATCAAATAAATGATATTAAAAATATTAAAATAAATATAATTAGATATAATTAATGTCATACATGAATTTTATGTATTATTTTGACATATTAGTGATATATTATATTTTGTTTCGAATTTATCATGTTTTTAGGATATTTTTAAAAATAAAAATATTTAATAGTATCAAAATTTACATAAATGATACTTTAAAATAAATAATATTTTATTAAATGACATGAAATTTTTAAAAATATAAATTTTAGAAAAATAACTATAATAAGGTTAAATATTCCATAAATGATCCATTTGGGGTTTGTTTGGTATTTTATAGTAACTATATTAACCCTAAAGAGTAAAAAAACCAAGTTGTCATGGTAAGAGTTAAAAGGTTTAACTAAGGGTTAAATCCAAAATATAAGGTTAATATTGTGACCTAAACATGTATAAAAATCATTGGTTCATATTATTTCAATCAATAATCATCTTATATTTTTAATAACTCACTTTTTATTCATTACAGATTAAAATTAATTTATATTAATTTAATATTTTGAGAGTTTCCTAAAGTGCCCCTCACCTCAATTATAAAAGGGCACCTCCTACCTAGCTCCCTCACATCACTTTGAGCCTTCTTGATTGAAAAATACCTTCCCATTTTCCTTATCGAATTCCCTAGACACATCCTAGATATTTTGGTTTTCTCAAAAGACCAACCCTAGTGTCCCTATGAGGAGATCCAAAGGAGGTTTGCTAAAGAAGAGGTAATCGTCTTTACTGAATCCTTAAAAATTATTTCTTCTTATACTTCCTCTTAAAGTATGTTTTCCATTATAAAATAATAACTCTAGTATCATCTATATTTTTATATGTTATTATGATTATGGGAAAACCATATTCCTCCTTTTATCCATCTTATGAAAAATAATATCACCATGCATGTGTATGTACGTCTTACCGTCTCCACACTATGGTGTAATTTTTTTTCATAACCAATTTATTTGGATGGATATAATTATGAATATGATGGATATAAATAATAAATATGATATGTTATTTATTTTTTATAATTAATATACCCTCTAGTTCCTTACCACTTTACCATTAAGGAAATGATATTGTCTCTCATGCATATGTACGGCCTACCATCTCCATGACGTGATCTTATTTATTCTCCATGTTAACCATTAAAAATGATTATAAAAATGTATATTATGTGTGAATATAATATTTATTAACTTAATATAATTACGAAAATAAATAAAATATATCCTATGCATAAGAAATAAAACTTACACGACAAAACAAACATAATAAAATGAAGCAGTAACACCCAAAACAATTGTAATAATTAAATATTATTAACAAAATGATATAAAAGAATACTATATGATATCATAAATATGGATATAGTTTTCTTATAATTTAATAACATTATTTAACCATTATACATTAGGTTAACGCACCCTCAACTAAAAGAAATTACAAGGTAAGGGTTAATTTCGCAATCTCATTATTATTCGAGATTATTTATACATAAGTATCTACTAGATAATATTTATCATCCATGTACATATTTCTTAAAAAAATTCCAATATATTTTTACTATTATCCTACAAATTTTTAAATACTTTTAACCAAGTTTTAATTTTTATAAAATGGTTTAAAAAGAATATTTTTTTCATTTTCCAAACAAGGTACTTTATAGATTTTTTGATGAAAGGAGTGTTTTTTTAACTTATGTAAATTGAGTTGGTTTTTATACCATAATTAAACCTTAATATTTTGATTATTCCCTTACAAATTTCCAAGTTCATTTTCAAAGTAAATTTTTTCTTTTATAATTGAACAAATTTTAAATAAATGATTTCATATTAAAAAAGGGGTATTTCTCTCAAGATATTTTTTTATGATTTTATTAGAGGATGTCAAAATCCTTTGTTGGATATTATGCTTGATTGAGGTTGATCTATTATGATATCATTTACCATATTTCATTTAATAGTTTATGATTTGGTTTGATTATGGATGTGTCATTTTGATACCATTCATGGTTTATAGTTTATTTATTCACATTTCATATGCTAGTTTTGATATGAATGTTTATGTTGATTATTTTTCATCACCCCTTTCATATGAGGAATTAATTGGACTTATTAAGTGACAGGCAGGTCCCACTATATCCCCTCAATGCATTAGTAGGTCTCATGAGACAAACTAGTTTGGGTTTTTACCTGTTTATGTATGGTGTCTTGGACAAAACCTTCACAGTATGTTTATGATGTATAGAATTATGCATTACCATATTGTGAGATTATTTATTGATATTCCATGTGATTATTCAACAAGTATAATATCCATGGTTATGATTTTTAGCTCATGTGATTATTTTATATGGTTTTATTTACTCTTTCCATATTATGCTCAAAATTACTTTTAAAGGGATTGTGTTTTAGTTATACACCTTTCCTTGAGGTTTATGATTATTTATTCATAATATCTTATGCTATATTATTACCCTTATTGAACATATAAGTTCACCACTTTCTTATGTATTATTTTCCTAGGATGCTAAGATGTGTTTTATGACTAATATGCAGGGTTAATCTAGGAGAATAATGGAATCCTCAAAGGATTATCGATAAATCACAATTTTATTGAATATTTTATTGATAATAAATGAAATAATTTCCTCACATTGTGATAAATATGTTAATTTATAGAATATTTGGGATTAGATCATTCATTTGAAAATTTGATGGAAATTCCAATTTTACCCTTTTAAAATTCACTATAGTATTTCGGTCATAAATATTTTTATGTAAATTATTTTGTCTTAAAATTTTGTATCTGTGTTTATTATTTAATTAGATACAAATTTTATTTAGTACATGGGAGCTGGATCGTGCATTTGAGTGGAGTAAATTGTCCATAAAGACAAAGTTGGACTGAACTATATAGATTGGACATCACTTCACCATTTGGGTTGTATCTTCTTCATTAAGAGTTTTATTAGGCCCAAATTTAGAGGTAATCTCGGAGACATGATTATTCACAAATTATCCTTCTATAATTCTATCCAATTTATGTTTTTTTGAGGTCAACTATGTGGTTTAATTGGGATTAATTCTTTTTCCCAAATTTCCCTTTCACATTTAAAAAATTATTGTAACCCTAGATCTATACAACACTATTTAAAGGATATTTTCACTTTTTGGGAGGGTTTTTTGAGGCTTTGGTAAGGTGTTTTAGAAATTTTGGTTCTTGGGATCACCTCAAAACCCTTGGAATAAGTAAGGCCTTGTGAAAATATCTCTTCCAAGAAGGATCTCCTCTCCCACCTCCACTTTATTTTTTTTTGTTTTCATGCTTGTATCTTGAATTTTTCTTCAAATAATCTTCTGTGTTTCTCTATTTTCATCTTCTTATTTTTCTTCTTGGGATGGAATCTAACATTGGATATGATATTGGGTGTTCCCTAATCAATCCATTGCTTATTCAAAATGTCTCCACGGTGAAAACTCCACCCATGGAAGTGTGATTAATTTAATATTTGATCTAATCCATAATCCCTTAATTTATTTATTTTGAATCCGTAAATATACTTTAATTCATAAATCATGATCAATTAATTGAGTTTTAATTTCTATGTTAATCGATTGACTTGCACTTGACCGCGTGGTCGGGCTTGTGTAAATCGTGTGAGTGAAACCTCAATCGCAAAATATAATCAACTTGGGATAGAATTATAGGGTTCAAGTCTCATCCCAAACTCAACTAATTATCCAATTCAGGGAGTATATGCTTCCCTAATTTTATACTAACCATAAGTTGGTTTTTGGATCACAATCAAAGCAGGGTGTTGCAATTGGAGGTCCCGAAGTTAACCTGGGGACCATTTTCACAAATATTTGTGGTTGTCTTAATTTCCATAGGGTTTAGAGGTTAACAAGGTTAGGGGATCATAATTGAATGAATTATAATTATATGGGATAATGATAAATGAATGGTTAAGGGGTTATATTAGATCAACTATGTCTTCTCATATAAGTTTTTTTAAAGAATTTTTCTCTTTTATTGTTACTTCTCATTTTCTTGTTTAGTTTACTATTTGAAAAGTCACAAAACAAACCCCCCATATTTATTTTTATTTGTTTTGAATTATTTTCTTACTTACTTCAATCCTATTAATATTTGTTTAATTTACTTCCTCTTTGAGAGAATGACCTAGTTCAACCACTGTGCTGCACTTAGTTAAATCAAAATTATTTTTTGAGAGCATGTGCGACAACGCTCATTAATTATCTATGTTGTATTGTATGTTTTGAATTGTAATGTAAGGTTCATGTATATAATCAAGATTACAATATTGATAACCTGATTGATCCTTTGGGATTCGAGTATTCTTTCTATGATAATGAAATAAAGTAAGGCACAGGCTCCAGGCTACTGGGGTCAAGGTCGTTATAGTAAATCATATATGTTTTGATACATATGATTTTGGTTCTATAATATATATATATAATAAACTAAAATTTGTTATATAGGATTTTCAAAAATGTATGAAGGAAGTTGAGTGTAATGACCCAAATTTTTTAATTATATTTGTTCCCTAATTTTGTGTGTTATTTTATTTTATACTCAAAAAAATTATATCCTTTAATTAATGAAGTGGGTATAATTAAAATGAGACTGTTGGGTTTCGACTGTTATATGACCGTTGGTCAATATGACTGTTGGAAACTATAATCGTAACGTTGTGTTTTTATAAATACAGTTATCTTGGTTAATTAATACGGAAAGAATATTTAATGGCCTCATCTAGTAGACTCAAGCCTTATGAAGCCCATCTGTCAGAGCTTGGGAAGGAGATAGCATCACTGGGCTTTGCTCTAGACCAAGCCCAATCCGAACTTCAACGTATGAAGCTAGAACGGAATCGCTTAAGGGATAAGTTCAAGCTAATAGAAATCACCAATCGGGCAATGTTGTCTGAGCCACCCCAAGATTCTACCACCATAGCACACCTAACACTTAGGTCCTATGCTGGTGTAATAAGGGGATATGTAACGAGACCTTAGCTGCTTTGTGTAATCTTTTTATATAAATAAAATTTTTATTTATTCTTATGGAAAAGTTTGTGAATTTCAAATATCTGGATAAATATAGGATGTGTATTATTGATGAATTTAGGGAAAAATGGTATTTTAAACTATTTTTGTATTCATTAAATAATTAATAATGTGAAATGGTTTTCAAGAAATGGTCTTCTACAGTTGTGTTCATTAAGAAATTTAGAGTCTAATAAGATCAACTTGGTTTTTAGTGAATAGTAAAGTAGGAATAGTAACATACCCCTGTGAATAGTAATGAATAGTAATTTTACCAAAAAAAATAGAATTTTCACCCATGAATGTATAAATACATTTTAGACATCTTAAAAGGGAAAAAACGATCATAGTTTAAGTTTTGGTATTTTTGTATGTCATAAATATTTTATTTGAAATTTTATAATTAATTTAATAATATAAAAGGGAAATTTATTTTCATAAAATTTAATCATAAATTTTTACTTTATTTTCTAATAGATATTTAATAATTTATGGGACCTTGATTACTCTTTTAAGGTGTTACAAAATGAGTTATAGTTTTAAAGTTGAATTTTTGGGATAAATAAAGATTTTATTTAAAAATTAAATTAAAAATATTTAGAAAATTATTTTCATAAAATGGAATTAATTTTTGAATTCAGAGTATCGATATTAGGTTAGGGTGAATTTTAGGTATTTTTCTGAAACAATTGAATTTTCGGTGAATAGTAAAAATGAAGTTTTGAGTTTCGGGTGATTAATGACATCATTAATGATGTAATAATGATGTAAGATTTCTGGTCAACTTATGAATAGTGATATATGATATGAGGTGTCCCAAGTGGCCAATACCATGGGCAATCCCATGGTTTTGCAAATACCACCGATGAGGTGTCCCTTGGAAATTAATAATTTATTCACTCACTTTTCCTATAAATACCAAGCCATTTCCCTCATTCATTACATTCCAAAATCATAATCAACTAATTTATAGTCTCATTAACACCCAATTATTCCTCCCAATTTTCCCTCAAGCCTCCCAAGGTCCCGACCTTCAAGCTTTAGAATTTACTCTTCAATGTAAGGGAATCTTTCACCCTCCTCTTTTAAGTCATGAATTCCTTTATGTTGTGTCTTCTAGTTTCCATCTCTTTATGTTTAGGGTATGTTCTTAAATATTCTCATTACTTTAAATTTCATGTCTAATTTTTTATAGACCCTTTCCACTCTCATCAATTTGTTTTCTGAATTTTTAAGTGACGCTGTTAGGCTGCCGAATTTCTCGTAAAAGAAATCGCATCTTCTCCTACCTTTCATGTTTCCTTTTCTTGTGGTACATCATTCAAATATCCATACCATGTTATTACATCCATTTTATTCTTTATTTATATTATAATTTGAGTTATTTATGAGTGGGTTACTCTTGTACCCACTCTTTTCAATGTTTTCTAAAACCATGTTATATAGTTGTTATGCTACAGAAATTTCACCTCAAAATTTCTATCTCTTTCTCTCCAGAAATTCTTTTGCTTTATTTATGTGAATACCCAAACCTATTTAGTTTCTATGGGTGTTTATAAATATATAAATATGATATATTTTATTCTATAATGGACATACATATAACCCTCATTCCCTTTATATGGATTATAAATGAAATAATGATCTTATTTTTAAGAACTTTTAAAACATCACGATTTTGAAATGAAACCCATTTATTTTATTCTATATGGGTTATTTATGAAATGTTTTCTTCTGATATATGTGGATCACATGAAATTAAGGACATATTAAGGGTTCACCCTGATAGCACTCCAATGCGTTGGGTAAAGAATTAATCTCTAGAGATGACAAGTTTCACGATACCTTGGTGATTAACCTTGGTAATTTTTATGACACCTTGGGGATGGACCTTGGTGATATGTTAATGAATGTATAAATGAAATGTTGTAGCCACACATTCAAGTTATGATTCAAGTTATTTTTATTATGATATTCATATTCTTCCATTTATCATACCTTTATTACTTTTATCATGTTCTTATTAATATTGCTCAAGATCACATGTCAACTATTTCACTTGTTTTCCTTACTGAGCCTTCTGCTCACCCTTTCCTTGATATATGTCTCCAGGATATGAGATGCAGTAATTGTACATATAATGAACCTATGATGAATCCTTACAAGTTTATTAGAAGTATTTTTTATGTTTTTTTCATGTATTATGTTCCTGATTTCCAAGACACTAGAATTTAAAGATCCTATATTTGTAAAATGTAATTAAAAGTTATGTAATAAAAAGGCGAGATGCCATAGTTTATATCAAAGGATAGTTTAGTTATTTATGGAAATTAGGCTATAAAATATTTAGGAAGAATCCTATAGAAAATTTTAAATATAGGAAAACTTCCCGGTGTTTTGGTGAATATTGAGTAAGTGGTTTATCAAAAAAATACATCCCTGTCTGGATACAAGCAGGTAGAGGAAGGTCTAGCAAAGATGTACATAGGGGTAAAACCCAAAAACACCTCTTTGATCTAGACTTGAATGGGAACTGCTGCATGACAACGGGCCTTGTTTCACTCTTGGTTACGACACTCCCAGGGGATATGTTTGGTTAATCATAAGCTTTTTATGAATCATTATGAAGGATTTATAGAGAAATGTAATTTTTTTAAAAAGTTTTAAGACATAAATCCTTTATAGTTAAAAGATTTTTAAATGAAATAAGCTTCTCATTAAGGTTTTATTCTTTTATAAATGGCGGAAAATAGGTGGAATCTTGCAAATGGTGATCATAATGGACCATGCATTGAGGGCCCTCCGATGGAAGCCAGAATGGAAACATTCATGCAAATGATGAACCAACTGACTCAAGTTATGGAAAATAACTTGAATCAAGCTGAGAGACTGATCTCACCGTGAAGGGAACAACATTTTGTTGATTCCTTTATGCGTCAATGACCACCAAACTTCAGTGGATTGACTGGCCCTTTGATTACTGAGCAGTGGATCAGCTCTATCGAGAAGATCTAGTCTATGCTCCACTGTTTAGAGCAAGAGAAGGTCACCCTGGCTGTCTATCGCTTAGAAGGAGAAGCTGGTCAGTGGTGGGAGATGATTAAAAACACGAGGCAAATGGTGGAGGTTGAAGCTATGTATTGGGAAGAGTTCATAGGGATTATCTTCAGTAAGTATTTCCCTCGATCCATGAGAACAATAATGGAGAAGGAGTTTCTCGAGTTGAAGCAGAAAGAGAACGAATCTGTCAGAATTTATGAGATGAACTTCACCCAAATTTCACGATATACCTCTAGCTTTGTCATGGATCCAAATGGTAAGGTTGATAGATTCTTCGGTGGACTGAGACCTCATCTATGGAAGAATCTAGCCAACCGAGACTATGATAGCTATGAGGAGATCGTGCAGATTGTGATGAAAGTCGAACTAGAGTTTGGTGAGACGCAATGGTCTCATAAATCAAATGAAAAAAAGATATTGATGGATCCCAGCTTAGGGAGGAGCTTTGATCAAGTAAGATGAGGCAAGAAAGTGCAACGTACCATGTGTAATAAATGTGGGAAGAAGCATTCGGGGAACTGCCTACTCAGGAGCGGGAAATGCTACAAGTGTGGAAGAGATGGCCATATTGTGAGGAATTGTCATAGTGAGGTGAAACTTCAACTTCTAAAAACTAACGACAAGGGGAATATGGTGCATGCCCTACCTAATGTCTAGTGATTTAAGTGTGGAAAACTTAGGCACTTTTCCAATCAATGTCCAAATCCGAGGGTAGTGGAGGAGAACCACCATCAGCCTCAGCAAAGGCCAAGGGAGAAAGGTTGTGCTTTTTCTATCACAACATCTGAAGTTGAAGCTCCAAATGATGTGGTAGCAGGTACTCTTGTTGTTCTCTCAAAGCTAGAAAGTACTTTGTTTGATTCTGGTTCTATGCATTCCTTTATTTCCTCCAAGTATGCAAATAATTTAGAATCAACCCCCGACTTTCTAAAAGTAGATTTATCAGTCAAGACTCCTGGTGGGATTATCCAAGCATCATCAGTGTTTAGAAGCTCTAGTATTTACTTTGGTGAGAACAATATTATCGCAAATCTAGTAGTCATTCCCATTTTGGAATTTGACATTATACTAGGGAAGGACTGGCTCTCAAAGTATAATGCTAAGATAAAATGCAGAAGTAAGGAAATCTACGTAGTCTTGAATGGAAAACCTACAGTTATCTTCCAAGGATAGATATCTCAACCTGATCTTTGTCTATAAGAACCTCCTATATCCTTCTTTATGGAATTTATTTGTGAATAAGAATAAGGAAATGAGAGTTTAAGGATAGAATATATACCCATCATCCAGGAATACATTGAAGTATTTCCTGAGGAGTTTCCTGGACCTCCCCCAGAAAGAGAGGTAGAGTTCTCCATTGAACTCATACCTGGATCTCATCCAATATCAAAGACCCCGTATAGGATGGAAAATGTGGAGCTGGAGGAATTAAAGAAACAACTCCAATATATTTTGGAGAAGGGGTTTATCTGCCCAAGTGTGTCTCCTTAGGGAGCACCTTTTCTCTTTGTGAAGAAGAAGGATGGATTGATGCGGCTATGCATTGATTATAGAGAACTGAATGGGATCACAGTAAAGAACAAATACCCTCTTCTAAGAATTGATGACTTATTTGACTAACTTCATGGGGCTCAATTCTTCTCTAAGATTGATCTTCGATCTGGTTATCATCAATTGAGGGTGAATAAAGAAGATATTCTAAAAACTTCCTTCTAATCAAGATATGGGCACTATGAGTTTATTGTTATACCTTTTAGACTGACTAATTCACCAGCTATTTTTAGGGATTTGATGAATAGAGTCTTTAAATACTACCCTGATAACTTTGTGGTAGTTTTTATTGATGATATTCTGATATATTCCAAAAATTGTGAGGAGCATGAGGATCATATAAGGGTTATTTTGAAAACTCTACGGAAGGAGAGAATTTTTGGAAAGTTCAGTAAATGTGAATTCTGGTTAAAACAAGTTGCTTTATTGGGGCACATTGTTACCAATGAAGGAATCACAGTTAACCCTACAAAGACAAAAGTTGTAGAGTAGTGGCCTCAGCCTACAACAATAACTGAGATTCGTAGTTTCCTTGGATTAGCGGGATATTATAGGAGGTTTGTGAAAAAAAATTCATGAATTTCTAATCCATTAACCAAATTAACTTGAAAATGGGTCGATTTAATCTGGACAAAGGAGTGTGAGGAAAGTTTACAAGAGCTAAAGAAGATATTGGTTACTGCACCTGTGTTAACTCTGCCCTCAAGTGGATAAGGATTCATTATTTTTAGCAATGCATCTCTGAAAGGTCTTTGGTGCATCATCATGAAAAATGACAAGGTCATTGCTTATTCATCTCGACAGTTGAGGACTCGTGATCAGAACTATCCTACGCATGATCTAGAGCCGGATGCGGTCGTTTTTGCTCTGAAGATATGGAGGCACTATCTTTATGGAGAGAAATGTGATATATACATAGACCATAAAAGTTTGAATTATATTTTCACACAAAAGGAATTGAACATGAGACAAAGGAGGTGGTTGGAAATCCTTAAAGACTATGATTGTTCAATTCATTATCATCCCGGAAGAGCTAAAAAAGTCGTTGATGCATTAAGAAGGAAAGACCAAGTTGTTCTTTCCATGATTAGGATTAAAAAAGATACTTTGATCAATGACCTAGTAAAGCTGAACATGGGAATTATAAGGGAAGGGGCATCATCAACCCTAACCCAAATGATTTCTCAACCGTCATTACTAGAGAAGATCATGAAAGCTCAGAAAGAAGTTCCTTTATTACAGAAGAAGTTTGAGTTTGTGAAGGATGGGAAGTTTCCTGAGTTCAATACTAATCAAGAAGGTGTATTAAAATTTTGTACAAGACTATGTGTTCCATCTATTCCATAAATAAATAAGGAGATGATGGATGAAGCTCAAAGCTCTAATTTATCTATATATCCTGGTAGCACAAAAATTTATAGGGACCTTCGTGATCATTATTGGTGGGATAATATGAAAAGGTAGATTGCTGACTACACTTCAAGGTGCCTGGTATGTCAGCAAGTGAAGGTAGAGCGACAACTTCCTAAAGGGGTATTGCAACCACAACACATACCAGCATGGAAGTGGGACAATATCACTATGGACTTCGTCACTGGTCTCCCAAGAACTTCCAAAAGAAAAAATGTGATATGGGTTATTGTGGACTGTCTCACCAAGACTATCCATTTTATCTCCATTCAGGAATATTTCTCTCTTTATCAACTTGTCAGGATTTACGTGAAGGAAGTGGTAAGGATAAATAGAGTTCCACTTTCTATCGTATCTGATCGTGATCCAAGGTTTACATAAAAATTTTGGAAAAGTCTTCAACAAGCTCTGAGCACTGAATTGAATTTTAGTATGGCCTATCACCCCCAAACTGATGGACAATCTGAAAGGACTATTCAAACACTCGATGAAATGCTGATAACTTTCTCAATAGAATTTAAGGGTGGATGGGATCAACATCTCTCTTTAGTTGAGTTCTCTTACAACAACAGCTTCCACTCAAGCATTCAAATGGCACCCTATGAAACTCTATATGGGAAGAGATTTAGAACTCTTACTTGTTGAGATGAATCTAGTGAGAGAAAGATTTTTGGGCCTGATCTTGTGCAAGACATGACAGAAAAGGTCCATTCCATCCAACAACACATTAAGGCTGCTCAGAGTTGGAAAAAGAGCTATGTCAACAATCGTCGAAGGGACTTGGAGTTTGATGTTGGTGACAAATTCTTTATTAGGATTTCACCTTGGAAGAGAGTCATGAGGTTTGGGAAGAAAGGGAAGCTCATCCCTTGGTACATTGGCCCCTATGAAATCCTTGATCGCGTGGGAGCAGTGGCCTATCGGCTTGCACTTCCTCAAAATCTAGCCCAATTTCATGATGTCTTCCATGTATCCTTCTTGAGGAAGTACATACCTGACCCTTCACATGTACTAAATCCAGAGGTGGTACAACTGGAACATGAACTCTCTTATGAGGAGCAGCCGATGGAGATCTTGGATCGTAGAGACAAGGTTCTACGCAACAAGACTACCCACCTTGTTAAGGTGTTGTGGAGGAACCACAAATATGAAGAAGCCACGTGGGAACCAGAGGAGTCTATGAGACAGAAGTACCCACACCTTTTCCCATTAGAGGGTACGAGATAAAATTTCAGGGACAAAATTTCTTAAGGGGGGAAGAATGTAACGACCCAAAGTTTTTAATTATATTTGTCCCCTAATTTTGTGTGTCAATTTATTTTATACTCAACAAAATTATATCCTTCAATTAATGAAGTAGGTATAATTAAAATGTGACCGTTGGGTTTTGACTGTTATATAATCGTTGGTCAATATGACCATTGGAAACTATAATCTTAACGTTGTGTTTTTATAAATATGGTTATCTTGGTTAATTAATACAGAAAGAAGATTGAATGACCTCATCCAGTAGACTCGAGCCTTATGAATCCCATCTATCGGAGCTTGGGAAGAAGGTAACATCACTGGGCTTTTCTCTGGACCAAGCTCAAGCCGAACTTCAACGTATGAAGCTTGAACATAATCGCTTAAGGGAGAGGTTCAAGCTGATAGAAGTCACCACTCGGGCAATATTGTCCGAGTCACCACAAGATTCTATCACCATAGCACACCTAACACTTAGGTCCTATGCTGGTGTAATAAGGGGTTGTGTAACGATACCTTAGCTGCTTTGTGTAATATTTTTATATAAATAAAATTTTTATTTCTTCTTATGGAAAATTTTGTGAATTTCAAATATCTGGATAAATATAGGATGTGTATTATTTATGAATTTAGGAAAAATGGTATTTTAAAATGTTTTTTTATTCATTAAATAATTAATAATGTGAAATGATTTTCAATAAATGGTCTTCTACAGTTATGTTCAGTAAGAAATTTAGAGTCTAATAAGATCAACTTGGTTTTTAGTGAATAGTAAAGTAGGAATAGTAACAAACCCATGTGAATAGTAATGAATAGTAATTTGACCAAAAAATAGAAACTTCAACCATGAATGTATAAATACATTTTAGACATCTTAAAAGTGAAAAAACGATCATAGTTTAAGTTTTGGTATTTTTGTATGTCATAAATATTTTATTTGCAATTTTATAATTAATTTAATAATTTAAAATGGAAATTTATTTTCATAAAATTTAATCATAAATTGTTACTTTATTGTATTATAGATATTTGAAAATTTTATGGGACCTTGATTACTCTTTTAAGGTGTTACAAAATGAGTTATAGTTTTAAAGTTGTATTTTTGGGATAAATAATGATTTTATTTAAAAATTAAATTAAAAATTTTTAGAATTTTTTTTCATAAAATGGACTTCATTTTTCAATTCATAGCATCGATATTAGTTTAGGGTGAATTTTATGGGTTTTTCTGAAATAGTTGAATTTTCAGTGAATAGTAAAAATGAAGTTTTGAGTTTCGGGTGATTAATGACATCATTAATGATGTAATAATGATTTAAGCTTTCTGTTAGACTTATTAATAGTGAGATATTCTATGAGGTGTCCCAAGTGGCCAATACCATGTGAAAATACCTTGGGCAATCCCATGGTTTTTCAAATACCACAGATGAGGTGTCCCTAGGAAATTAATAATTTATTCACTCACTTTTCCTATAAATACCAAGCCATTTCCCTCATTCATTTCATTAAAAAATTGTCCTCAACGAATTTATGGACTCCTTACCTCCCAAAGAGTCCTCCTAAGGTTCCCTCAAGCCTCCCAAGGTCCCGACCTTCAAGTTTTCGAAGTTACTCTTCAAGGTAAGGGAATCTTTCACCCTCATCTTTTAAGTCATGAATTCCTTTATGTTGTGTCTTCTAGTTTCCATCTCTTTATGTTGAGGGTATGTTATTATATGTTATCATTACATTCAATTTCATTTCTAATTGTATATATACCCTTTCGTCTCTCATCAATTTATTTTCTGAATTTTTAAGTGACGTTGTTAGGCTGTCGAATTTCTCGTAACAGAAATCACATCTTCTCCTACCTTTCAGGTTTCCTTTTCTTATGGTACGTCATTAAAATATCCATACCATGTACTTACCTCCATGTTATTATGTATTTATATTTTAATATGAGTTATTTATTAGTGGGTTACTCTTGTACCATCTCTTTTCAATGTTTTCTAAAACCATGTTATATAGCTGTTATGCTGCAGAAATTTCACCTCAAAATTTCTATCTCTTTCTCTCCAGAAATTCTCTTGCTTTATTTATGTGAATACCCAGACCTATTTAGTTTCTATGGGTGTTAATAAATATATAAATATGATATATTTTATTCTTTAATGTACATACATATAACCAACACTCCCTTTCCATGGGTTATAAATGATATAATGATCTTATTTTTAAGAACTTTTAAAACGTCACGATTTTGAAATGAAACCCATTTATTTTATTCTATATGGGTTATTTATGAAATGTTTTATTATGATCTATGTGTATCACATGAAAGTAAAGAAATATTAAGGGTTCTCCCTGATATCACTCTAATGCATTGGGTAAAGAATTAATCTCTATAGATGATAAGTTTCACGATACCTTGGTGAATAAGCTTGGTAATTTTTATGACACTTTGGGGATGGACCTTGGTGATATGTTCATGAATGTATAAATGAAATTTTGTATCCACATATTCAACTTATAATTCAAGTTATTTTTATTATGATATTAATATTCTTCCATTTATCATTCCTTTATAACTTTTATCATGTTCTTATTAATATTTCTCAAGATCACATGTCAACTATTTCACTTGTTTTCCTTACTGGGCCTTTTTCTCACCCTTTCCTTGATGTATGTCTCCAAGATATGAGATGAAGTAATTGTAAATAGGATGAACCTATGATGAAGCCTTACAAGTGTATTATAAGGATTTTTTATGTTGTTTTAATTTATTATGTTCCTGGTTTCTAAGACACTAGACTTTAAAGATCCTATATTTTTAAAATGTAATGAAAATTTATATAATAAAAAGGCGGGATGCCATATTGAGACTTAAGGTAAGGGATTTCTAGTCTCTCTATTATTTCTAGGAGACATTTTCAAATTCACCACTCATTTTTAATGGTGTAAATACTTTCCCTTTTACATGTTATATCATTAATATCATTATTTTAATTATATTTAAAGTTTCAATTTATGGTATGACTTATTGGGGCTTATGATTCAAAAAATTACTAAAGTGGTAATTGATCTTTCATCTCACTTTTATAATTGTAAGATACATTCCATATTCACCACTTGTTTATTATATGTGGTGTAAAAACTATACATGAATGTATTTTATATTTATTATCCTGAAAATTATGGGGATTTACATATCCATTTTGGGATCTCTCTTTCATGGGGTTTATGGTTCAAAATCTACTCAAGCGGTAAGGGATTTCTCTCTCTATTCTCCTTCTTTGAGACATATTTCATGTTATACACCTATCTTATTTTATGAGGTGTATATAAATCCCATTTTACACGTAATATTATTAATTTATTTATTCCCATAATATTTTAAGTTTTTTTAATGTTATTCTTTCATGGTACTTACGATTCAATGTTATTAAAGTGGTAAGAGTTTTATGATACAATCTCATTATTTATCAGGATTGTTTATGATTATATTTCTGATGATGAAATATTATGATCCATATCTCAATAAAATCATGAATTGTCTTATCCTATGGTTATGTTCAGATAATACATGTTTTCCCTTCATTTTCCCCTCTTTATGTAATCAAGAGACCAAAATATTTTTCTTAAGAAAAATCGTCGTTATTTCTCTCTCTGGTCAAAAACCCTTTTTATTTGAGAACCATATTTTATAAAAATGTTTTCAACATTACTCAAATGATTTATTAAAGAAATATTTACCCATTTTTTAATTTTAACAAAAACAATTTATATGAATCGTCATGTCATTTTCCAAACAATGCCCATTTGGATTTTACCAAAAATGTGAAAGGAATCTTTATATTAATGTGTACGGTATGAATGGAATTTCCCTCCATCATGACCATTAGTTTATTTAAATATTCCTTTATAAGTTTTTAAAATTATTTTCAAATAAAATTATTCAAAAAATGTTTTATGTCTTAAAAAGTGGTTTTCAAAGAGGAAAGGATATTTTCATTAATAAATGTTTTAAATGATTTTCAAGGTTGCCTTTATAAGTTTCAAAGTTTATTTTCAGAGAAAAGGATTTCAAAAATGTTTTATGAATTTTTAGTTTTAAAAACTGATTTTTAAAGAAATGTTATTTTCCTCAAGAAATGTTTTAAATGATCTTTCAAAATAACTTTCCATATAATATGACATCCATTGGTGTTTCCTATACCTTTCTAGGGATATGATCCAAGGATATCATTCTTATTCTTTCACTGAATGGTATTTTTTTATAATGTCATGATGTTTATGAAACCTATTTCACTTCCATGGGTTACACCATGAGGAAATGCTTATGAAATCCACTTATTTTCAGGAGTTATTATTTATAAAAACCTATCCTGGGTTCTGTGCACCGGTGCCCCAACCTAGTCAGTCACATGACATGAAGCACAACCTCCCCATATGCCAAAGGCTTCCAACTAGTAGCGAGTGTCTGGTATGTCAATCATGGGAAGACTATACCCTCTTTTATCAGTGTAATACACCAATGAAAATAAATAAACAAAATTGGATGCTTATATAACCATATAAAATTCTAATAACTCAAGATAATCAATGTAGGAAATAAAATATCCAACTAAAGTAGAAAACATTCCAAGATAATGTTCCTATCAAGTGTCTAAAATGTAAACTGAAAATAAAGACACTGATAACTTCTGAGTGGGTCCTGGACCATGTATGGTTCCCTCAACCATGATCCATTATAACTTATCCATCTAACACGGGGCCCTATCCCTTAACCTATCATTCATCCATGAAATCTATTGGGGTACCGATCAGGCATCCCAAGTAGGGTGTGAGTATAACTCAGTAGGCCACCACCAATATTGTCTAAAACAATATCCAGTAAATAACAAGTGTATGTAGTTTTATAAAGAAATAATTACAATGAATAAATAAAAATTTATCATGTTATCATTTAATCATTATCAAACTACATAGACCAATGGATTTCTAAGGATACCCATACCTCAATACATGCTTCATCCCATGCTGGGTCTGAACCATATTACATACTCAAGTAATTTTTCATTATTATGGACACTTAGAACCACATTCCAATACTAATGTTTTGGGTGCAGAATGCTATATCTAGTACCCCATTTATAAATCATGAATATATATAATGGGAATAGAACATCATGTCTAGAAGCTTAATTCTCAACCATGCATATACATCATGGGCATAGAACGTCATGTCTAGTACCCCAATTCTCAATCATTCACATATATCATTGGTGTAGATCATCATATCTAGCACCCCATTAATAAACCTTATAAATAGATCTATTGTTGATGTATATTATCATGTCTAACACCCCATTTAACAACTATGCATGTATACCACTGGTATAGATCATCATGTCTAGCACCCCATTTATCAACTATGCATATGCATCATTTCTTATCATAGCTTCACATGTATCTCATTATCACATGTTTTCACATTATCATGTCAACCAAGATTAAACACATTAATCTTCTTATCACAATTAACTATCACAATGTCCATTAATTAATTCATAACTTAATTAATCCAAGTCTATTAATTAATTCGACAATTAATTAATCTTTTCACAATATTAACATAAAATAATTAATTCACCAATTAATTATTCAAACACACAATCCCAAAACTTCATAATTAATTCAACCATTAATTATCTCAATTTATAATATCCACATCTCGAAATTAATTCCAAAATTAATTACTCAATTCAATCATCTCAATTCCCTCATAATTAATTCTCACAATTAATTATCAAATTCACAAATCCCAAAATATCATAATTAATCATCTTGTTCAACGTACCAAAATCTCACAATTTCACAACTATCTCAATTAATTAATTTACTGTATTAATTAATTCAATTATAGATTTCAATAGTTAAAAAACTATATAAAATCTACAAATTTCATATATGTAATCTAAATCAAGACTATGGGATTGTAATTTTAGACCACATACCTTGATTCATTAACAAACATTGCCCAAAAAATCCCCAAAATTGAGCAGCACAATGATGTAGATTTAGATCTATATTTCAAAACCCTAAATCAAGATTAAGGAAGTCAAGATCATTTTAATCTAGATCTAGATCTAGAAAAATAGAAAATAACTTCCACCAAAAGAATAAGAGAAGGGAGGAGTATGAATAGAAAAGCAACAGGATGTGATCCACTTAGCAGGAGAGGAGAAGATCTTTAATTCGGGCTTCGAATCATGAAAAATGGAGGTCAAATAGAATTTTAATCCCTCTAGAAATCTCTAAAATCATTCAAAATCGTAAGGGTCTGAGTTTGGGTTGAATGGGGGAATTTTTGGGGGTTCTGGTAGATTTAAAACTAATTTTTAGGTAATTAAAAATACCATGCATAGTTTCCTGGGTAGCGGTGCACGATTTTCCCTAAGCATGTGCCAACTATGCACCTATTATTTTAGGGGTTCAAAGTTTCTCTTTTTAGGGAACACGGTTTGAAAAACCATGTGCCAACCCTAAAAACCCCCATTGTCCAAGGTTGTATGATTTTCTGGGTAGGGGGGTACGGTTTTCTCTAACCACGCACCAACCGTGCGTAACCCCCTTTTCTTCCATTTTTCTTAATTTTCACACAAATACACTCCAAAGTACAAAACAAACAAAAAAGTACTCAAATAAGGACAAAAGAGTACCTGAATTCAAGCCCGAGTTAACTCTAGAAAAGGTCGTAATCTTACAATCTCCCCACCTTATAATAGCTCATCCTCGAGCTACACTCCCAAGCTTCTATAAGATTAAAAGACAAAAAGATTGATCTATTGATCCCACGTATATGCTTATATTTCCCATATTTTCTCTTTCACATGACCATGTTTCCACAATACATGAACTATCAGCATGGTCTTTCCCCACAATAATTTCTCACTACGATCCAAAACACATATCAGATGATTCTCAAAGAATGCATCTATCTCAAGGTCAACCTCATCCACCTCGATCACATGAGAAGGTTTGGGTGATACCTCCATAGTTGTGATACATGTAAAACATCATGCATAGTGATTTATTTCTATAGAATATTCAAACGGTACATAACCATGTCGATTATCTCCATAACCTCAAACAGTCCAACAAACCTGAGTGCCAACTTTCCCTGTCTTTGTATCCTTAGAGACCCAACCTAGGTGACACCAGAAGGAATACTTGATCACCCTCTATAAACTCTAGGGGTCATATTCATCTATCATCATATGACTTCTTCCTACTCTGATTTGTATCCATACATTTATGAATCAATTGTACTTGCTCTGACATCTCCTACACGAGACTCGGTCTCAACAATTTTGATTCACCTGCCTCCATCTAGCATAGCAGTGATCTGCATGGCCTATCATAAAGATCCTCATATAGTTCCATCTATATAGTTTTTTATAACTATTTTTATAGGAAAAATCCACTAAATCCAAGTATTTTCCCCAAGACCCACTGAAGTCAAGAACACATGTTCGAAGTATATCCTCAAGCACTTTTATAGTATGCTACAACTGTCCATCTTTTTGTGGGTGAAAATCCATACTAAATAAAATCTATGTACCAAGTGCTTTATGAAATCCCTTCCAGAAGTGTGAAATAAAACATGAGTCAAAATTTGAAACTATAGTTTTTTCCACCCCATGCAGATAGACTATCTCCCGAAAATACAAGTCTCATAGTTGCTCTACTGAGAAAGTCTCTTGTATATACATGAAATGTGCTACTTTAGTCATTTGATCCACAATAACCCATATAGAATCATTCTTCCTAGTAATCTTTAGAATATCCACCATGAAATACATTATAATGTTGTCCCTCTTCCATTCTAGAATGGGAAATGGCTACAGAAAACCTCTAGGTCATTGATGCTCTATCTTCACCTTCTGATGGGTGACGTATCATGTCACGAACCCTACTATATCCTTCTTTATTCCCATCCACCAAAATAGTCATCTTAGGTCGCGGTACATTTTGTTCTCACATATATTCACCACCCACTTCAAGGCATGAAATTCCCAAATCAACTCCTCATGCATACTCATAGGCACAACAACCTGATTCTTGACATAGATGATCTCATCCCCATCTATGCTCCAATATAAAGGTGAATCCCCACTTTTATGGATTTCCCTCAAGGCCAAGCATTTTTTATCCTCATATTGATTATCTCAAATCCATCTTAAAAGTGTATACTCTACTACAAATGATACAATAGTCATCTGATCCTGACTCTCTTGAACCACCACATGCATTTTAGCTAGAAAAGTCATCATTTTGTGCTCAACACTAAACTCCTAAACCATCCTAGTCTGAGTTTTCCTGGTCAAAGTGTTAGCCACACTATTTCTCCCATGCATATATACTAGCTAAAAATAAAATGATTACAAATACTCTACCCATATCTGCTATTGTTGATTCAATTATCTTTTTGCAAAGATGTACTTAAAGCTCTTTTGATAGGTAAACTTCATAAACATCTCACCCAATAGATAATACATCCAACACTTAAAATCATAAACCACAACTACTAGCTCGAGGTCATGCATAGGGTAGTTCAATTAATGAGGCCTCAATCACCAAGAACTTTATGCCACAAATCAATCTCCTTGCATTAATACTTCTCCAAGTCTGATACCAGAAGTGTCACAATATACCATAAACTCTTCACCTAGATCGGGTAGGATCAAGATCAGTGTCGAAGTCAGATGCTTCTTCAACTCTTGGATGGCCTTCTCTCAAGCTTACAACCATTCAAACTTTATCCAATTTTTGTTCAAGCCCAAAAGTAGCACTACCAAATGGAAAAAGTCCTTGATGAATCTTTGTTAATATCGAACTAACCCCAAAAAGATATGGATATCGAATACATTCTTGGGATACTCCCAAGATACCACTACCTGAACCTTCTCTAGGTCCACTAACACACCTTCCTCCAAGATGATGTATCCCAAGAAGTGTACCTAATAAATCCAAAATTGAAACTTATATAGCTTGGTATATAACTGATGCTCTCTCAGTGTACTTAGGACAATGTCAAGATGTTTTTCATGATCTTCATGAGTCTTGGAGTAAACCAAGATATCATCCATGAACACCACCACAAACGGATCTAGGTACGAATGGAATATTCTATTCATTAAGGTCATAAACACTATTGGTGTGTTATTTAACCCAAACTGCATTAAGATAAAATCCTAATGTTTATACCTTCTTTTGAAATTAGTCCTCGATATATCAGAAGTTCTAACTCTCAGTTGATGATACCCCGATCTCAAGTTGATATTCAATAACACACAATATTCTCTTAATTTCTCAAAGAGATCATCAATACATATAAGAGGATATAAATTCTTCACATTCATTTAGTTTAACTCTTGATAATTGATACACAAGTGAAAACTCTCATCTGCCTTATTTTTAACAACACAAGTGATCCCCAATGCAACATACTCGGATGGATAAACCCCTTATCCTCCAACTCCTCCAGCTAAGTCTTGATCTCTTGAAGATTTTTCAATGTCATTTTTTATGGTGGAATAGAAATCGGATCATCCCTAGGCATGATCTCTATAGTGAATTCTAAATCCATCTCAGGTGGAATCCCAGAGAATTATTTAGGAAAAACATTCTAAAATTGGTACACCACTGGTGGAAAGATATTCTTCTTCACACCATAATCATAAAATATAATATTAGGAACCTAGGTTGTAAACTCTCCAAGTTTCTAAGTAATTGTCCATGCTTGTCCTTCCTCGATATCCCATTATCCATGAAGAATATAGTTTTCACCCTTGGGAGACATTAAAGTCACTATCCTATGGTAATAATCAATGTGAGATCGATATGTGACTAGCCAGTCCATACCCATAATTAGTTCAAATCTTGACATATCTAAAATGTAGATATCCCATACAAAATTATGCTTGCCAACTTTGAGATAACATCCCTTGAACAAACATATGTCTCTAGACCTTACTCCCAACAGTGTATCTATTGTCATTACCGCACTCACAAAATCCACCACCAGGCTCAAACCATTAACAATTTTTGAAGATATAAAGGAATAAGAGGCAATAATATCAAATAAGGCACTAGATAAATTAGAAGCCATAATAATAGTACATATCACTTTTGATGGAATAGCATCACTATCCAAAAATCTAAATTTCACTACATGCAACTATCATGCCCATATTCCTTGTGATTTTGTCTGACTCCCCTAAGTTTCACCACTCTATTGATATGGGATCTCTTTCCTAGAAACACCACATACACTGCCTCTACTACCTCATACAGTATAACTCCGACTTCCATACTAATATGGTGCGGAATATCCCATTCTCCCACCCTAGTTTTTTCTAGCTCCTCCATCACTAACTATCTACCTCTGGTTCCTACATAACCTTTGTAGATGTACCATATTTCCATAGGCTCGTCATTCAGCTGGTGGTTAGGGACAATTTTTATGAGAGTTCCCCATATTACCACACTGGTGGAAAATTACTTGGGTAAGATCCTGAGCGATTGATTCCCCTAACTAACCACTCTTATTTCCACTAATTTGGCTAAATTTATCATAATAATGATTTTTTATCTCAAAATAAGTACCTCAAAATCATCCATAAGAAACCACATGTCCACAAATGGAAGCCTCCTTTAGGTTACCCTATGATATGAGAGCCTCATTCTCTAATTTTGAAAACTTCTTCAGCCTGAAGATATTCACCTGAGACTTAATTTCACACTTAAATCCATCCTGAAATCATTTTTCTGAAGTACCCTCATCTGCTAAAAATTCAGGAGAAAATAATTGAAAATATGTAAAGAATCCATTATAGTCTATCACAGACATGTTCCCCTAAGTCAAATGCATGAAATCAAATGCTTTATCCTATCTCAAGGTCTCTAGTTAGAAGTGATACAAGAACTTCTCCAAGAATTCCTTCTATATCATATCATCAATCTATCCAGTATGAGCCTAGATGTCGCACCAATGCTTCTCTGATCCTCATAGCATATAATTATCCAACTTGACCATCTTCTCAGCAAGATTCTCCAAATGGTCAAGTATCACCACAATTGACTCAACCCAAATCTCATATCCCTTGGGTCCACCCTCTCCAGTAAAGGTCAGAGGGGAATGTAACTGAAAATCCCTTGTTAGGTCATAAATTCTCTTCACAAACCACCCTGGGTCTCTTTCCATGAATTACAAGAAGCGGGTGAAGTTTTCTCGGAACCGATCCCTTGCTCACTCACTCGGCACTATCAGTGCCTCAGGTTCCACTACTGGTAGTACATCTCCATCAATATCCTCTTATCTTACTCTCAACAAGCATTGACATGGAGGCATAACTCTAAAATTCTAAACACACATATTAGGACTCATAAAACAACTTTATCACATTTATGTAAGAGGAATAATCATAACAAAACCTTTCCTAAAACCTCATCATACGGTCAAAACCGAGGTGTTATCACTACCCTTAACCATCCTACACCTAATTATTGGTTAACAAGGGTAAACACATTCTCATAGTTCAAGTTTATCATTTAAACACCCATTTATTCACATGATTGCATCATTTTTTACTACTTCCAATTTCATATTAGGCACATTTTTCAATTCAATTTCATAATCCAAGAAAACAGTTTAAGTTCAACAACTTACCCAAAACTCATTTTCCCATGTGTTCCTAAAATTATGCATGTCACAAAATAATCCTGAGTGCCTAGAATGATTCATGCAGACTCCAATCTTATTCCATACCATACCATGAGTCAATTATGAACAAATATTTTGAGATAATAATCACATCACACAACAAGTGCATCACCCAAGGTGAAATAACATTCAACTGTAATAGTGAACAACAATAACAATAATCCCACCCTAGGAACTTGGGTTCTCCCCTATACATGGGGTAGCTACTCCCATCCACAAGATCATAACCAAGCTCTGACTCTTACTAGTCTCCTATATACCTTTCCCAAATAGTAAGACAAAAGAAGAAGAATAGAAAAATGGGCTTTAATACCACTTTGTAGCCTCCCATCCTGGGTACCATGCACTGGTGCCTCAAGTCGGTCAGTCACATGACCTCAAGCGTGCCTCCTCATAAGCGAGAGGTTGCTGACTAGTAGTGAGGGTCTGATAAGTCGATCATGGGGATACTATACCCTATTTTATCAGATTAATACACCGGAGGAAATAAATAAACAAAATCAAAAGATTATATAACCATAAAAAAATATCAATATCTAAATATAATAAATATATAAAATAAAATATCCAACTAAAGCAAAAAACATTCCAAGATAATGTGTGTGTCAAGTGTCTAAAATGAAAACTAAAAAAAACACTGAAAACTCCTAAGCGGGTCCCAAATAATGTTTGGTTCCCTCAACCATGATCCATCTTGACTTAGCCATCTAACACAGGACCCTTTCCTTTAACCTGTCTTGCATCCATGAAATTTATTCGGGTGCCAATCAGGCAGCCCAAGTGGGGTGTGAGTAAAACTTAGTAGGCCACCAACAACAGTGTCTAAAACGATATTCAGTCAATAAAAAGTGTATGTAGTTATATAAAGATATAATTATAATTCATAAATAAATAATTCTCACATTATCAATTAATCTTTATTAAACTACATAAACCACTAGGTTCCTGAGGACACTCAGACCTAAATACCTACTTCGGATCATTCCAGGTCTGAACTATATTACGTATTCAAATCATTTTTTATTATTACGGACACTTAGAACCACATTGTAATGCCAATATTTTGGGTGTATAACACTATATCTAGTACCCTGTTTATCAGTCTTGCATATATATCGTGGGAATATAACTTCATGTCTATCACCCCAATTCTCAACCATGCATATACATCATGGTCATAGAACTCCATGTCTAGCACCCTAATTCTCAATCATGTCCATATATCATTGGTTTAGATCATCATGTCTAGAACCCCATTTATCAACCTTATAGATAGATCTATCATTGTTAGAGATCTTCATGTCTATCACCCCATTTAACAACTATGCATGTATACCATTGGCATAGATCATCATGTATAGCACCCCATTTATAAACTATGCCTATGCATAATTTCTTACCATAGCTTCACATGTATCTCATTGTCACATGTTTTCACATTATCATGTTAACTAAGATTAAACACATTAATCTTATTATCAAAATTAACCATCACAACTTCCATTAATTAATTCATAAATTAATTAATCCAAGTCCATTAATTAATTCACAAATTAATTAATCTTTTCACAATATCAACACTTAATAATAAATTCACCAATTAATTATTCAAACACATAATCCCAAAATTTCAAAATTAATTAAACCATTAATTATATCAGTTTATAACATCCATATCCTGTAATTAATTCCACAATTAATTACTTAATTCAATCATGTCAATTACCTCATAATTAATTCCCAAAATTAATTATCAAATTCACAAATCCCAAAATCTCATAATTAATTCTCTAATTAATCATATCGTTCAACGATCCAAAATCTCACAATTTCACAACTATCTCAATTAATTAATTTACCATATTAATTAATTCAATTAGAGATTTCAATTGAAAAACAACTCTATAAAATATAAAACTTGAATATACGTGATCAAAATCACAACTATGGGATTTGAATTTTATACCACCTACCTTGATTCATTGACAAAGATCGCCCAATAGAAATCCCCAAAATTGGGCAGCACAACGACGTAGATTTAGATCTGTATCTCAAAACCCTAAATCAAGATTAAGGAACTAAAGATATTTCCAATCTAGATCAAGATCCACGAGCCTAGATCTAGATTAACCAAATATAGATCTAGATCTATCAAAATATAATATAACTTCCACCAAAAGAATAATATAAGGAAGAAGGATGAATAGAAAATCAACGAGATAGAATCCACTTACTGAGATTGGAGAAGATCTTCGATTTGATATTTGAATCGTGAAGAACGGAGGTGTGGAAGCCTTTGAATCCCTCTATAAATCTCTAAAATTGTCCAAAATCATAAGGGTTTGAGTTTGGGTCAAATGAGGGAAGTTTCGGTGGTTCGGGTAGATTTAAAACTAATTTTCAGGTAATTAAAAAAATTGTGCACGGTTTCCTAGGCAGTGGCACGCAGTTTTCCCTAACCATACACCAACCATGTGCCTATAGTTTTAGGGGTGCATAGTTTCTCTTTTTAGGGGAACAGTTTGAAAAATTGTGCGCTAGCCATGGAAACCCCCATTATACAAGGTTTTACAGTTTTCTGGGTTGGGGTGTACAGTTTTCTTTAACTATGCACCAACCGTGCATAGCCCCCTTTTCTTCCATTTTTCATAATTTTCACCAAAATACACCCTCAAAAACAATCCAAACAAAAAGTAATCAAATAAGGATAAATGAGTACGTAAATTCAAGCCTGAGTCAACTCCAAAAAAGGTTGGGATATTACGTGATATGATAAAATAATTAAATGATTATGAAACCAATCTATTTTCTACATGTTATGATATGATAAAATGTTTATGAAACCCATTTCATTTCATGGGATATGATATGATGAATTTTTTATGATCTTAGGGAACACATACATATTATTTTCTTTATGTGATAGGTGGAACCTATATCTCCCTCCAATGCATTGGCAAAAAATTTATATCTTATAAGATAGATAGGACTAGAATGGGGAGTGAACTCAGTCTGATAAGGGAATTTTTTTGCTATGATAGTCTTGGGAGTGAATCTTAAATACTATGATAGTTTGGGGAGTGGACTCATTCTAATATGATATCCTTATCAGTGAGACTTCATTACTATGGAAATAATTTTCTATTCTTATGTGTATTCCACAATTCTGTGTCTTATGCCAATGTTATGCTCTCATGACTCACATCCTTTGACTTCCTTGTGATCCATGTCTTATGAACTGCCAATCTTTATTCCATGATTCAAAATTATAATATTTGATTTGTAGGGTGTGGTTTTCAAATTTTATGATCATGTTATCATACCCTTATGTTCATGTTATGATTACATATCTCCTTTTTTACCCTTACTGAGCATATGAGAACACCCTTTCTTATGTATCATTTACCCAAGTTATAAATAAAGGTTTTAAGTAGGGTATGTCTAATAATATTATTATATGGGAATATCTTTATGGGATATGTTGAAGATATTTTAAGAAATAAAAATATTTTTTGTCTAGTATCTAAAGGTACTATACATTTACGATCCTTGGGCATGTTTTTGTGTAATGTAATGAATGTTCATCTAAAAAGATGTCATATTTATGTATAATAAATATGGGTTGTTAGAGCTGGTATTAGAGGATGGGTTTTGTTAGCCTTTAGAAACTAGGATGATAAAACTTTAGTGAGATACCTATGTATATTTCTAAGGATATGTCTAGGGGTATGTCTATGAATAAGTCTAAGGATGAGAAAAAGTATAGAAAAATGTCATGGAATTTTGGTAAAGGATGGAGTGAATGGTTTCTAAGAAATTAAATCTATGACTGTATACTACAAGTGGATGTGGCTCTGATATAGAGGTACCTAGGGATAATAACTCTGAAAGGGGAACATTGAGCTAGACTCAATCGTCACCTGATTCATGGCAATGGGCCTTGGTGCACACCTAATTTGACACTTCTGAGGGATATTTTTTGAAAATTCATGAACTCTTTACAAAATATCATGAAGGTTTTGAATAATAAAAATGAATGACCTAGATTAATTCTAAGATTTCATATAATGAAAATAAGGTATCATGATTTATATATCTTATAGGCAATTTTTCACGATTATATGGTTTACCACTATGAATATTGCTACTCACACTATTATTTTTGGTTTTAGTCAATGGTTGGAACCAAAAAGAATTGGATTAATATTGAATGTGATAGATAATGTGTTGATGAGCAACCAAATTGGATGATAACTGAAGTAAAGTATATTTTGGTTATTAATAATCATTTATCATGATATATGATTAATAACTTTTACATTTACCAACTCTCAGACTCACCAAATAAGTGAAGTATAGAGTTCATTGAGAGCTTGGGTATTAGAGGCCATAGAGGAAAGAAGATTTTGTTTCCTATATTTACATAATTTGGGAATAAGAACCTGAGTGAATGACTTAGAGGAATTGGGAGATTTTTTGAGTGTAGAAAAGAATGACACAAAGCAAGTAATTGTAAAGGAAAAAATGAAATTTTAATTTAATGTAATTTATGAGAATAATGGTCTCCCTAAGATATCATTGAAGTTTAATGTTTCAAATGTGAAAATTATGGTCATTATGAAAATAAATTTCTTAAATGGAAATATCATAAATAAAATCCACAAGGTTGTATGAGTAATGGTTACATTGATAATGATAAAGATACTACAAATGACATATGAAAGGAAAGAAGTGTTAAGTAATAAGAGGATGAATCCTAGTTAATGGTGTATGAAGAAGGTGGAATGATTGATGTATTTATGTATTGGGATTAAAGTAATTATATTTTTATCAGTGGAATTTTGGTTATTATAATCATGAAACATAAATGGATTATTACACAGTAATTTTTTACTAAGGAGTTTCAAGAATATGTTAAAAGGTACAAATCCTAGAAAAGTGATTTAATTTCAAGGGGATATTTCTTTATTAAGTGGATATATCCCTTAATATATCCTTTTTTTAGGAAATGGTGTTTAGTTTCAATAAAGAGATGATTGATATGGATAAACTAAATTAGATAGTATTGATTACCTTTGAAGTGATTAATGATTCGATGACACTGTTTTATGTTATCATTGATGGAGTTTACAAACTTTTTAAATTTATGGAATACATTCAATAATCTGTGATTTTATTTAAGGAATGAGGAAAGAGTTAATTTTTAAAAATATATATGTTTTCATTAAGTTTTTATGGTAATTAAAGATATTACCATGTTTTAGTAGAATATATGATCAATGTATTCACATATTTAGTATGTGACATTAAGAGATACTTCATGTTTTTTTTGGAGGATTAATGATAACTTATTTTGGAAATTTTTTGACCATTCTAAATGTTTGGATTTCAAATTCAGTCAAACATGGTGGAGCCTTGTGATTAAATATTCATGGAATGTATTAAGTTGAACTTTGGATGAGGTCTTAGAGACAAATGTATTATTTTACCATATAAATATTTATAAATCTTGGATAACCTATGATAACAATTTTGTTTTTGATAATAACTAGTGAAAAATGGAACAAATTATAATTATTTTATGGATCTTATACTAGTTCTTTAGGCATAAAAACTCATCTTCATTTCTTGGAGTAAGAGATGAAGTGGAAATTGATCAAATCACAACCAAAGGATTATATTGTTATTATGAAATAGAATTAAATTAATTAAGTATATCTTCTCGTGAATTTTTTTTCAAATTTAAGAAAGGGATCTTGAAATAAAATGTTATACATTTAACTTCATTTATGATGAATGGATAGTATTTTCACCTATCACGGATTTATGGCTTTTGGGTCATTAAGATTATCCTAATCATGTTCCCTATCACTATCAATCAGTATTTGGGTGTTATTTTTATCTTCTATGTTCATGTTTTCACTTCCCATCTACGTTCTCCTATTTGGAAACTTAGTGTGTGTTATTCCAAATGACCTTCGCACATCCCTTTCTCTCTTTTCAAGAGAAATTTTTATTAACCCTTTTTTATGATGTGGGTTTCCTACAAAGGGATTTTTAGATGTTAAACCCTTGTTCACTGAGAACAAGTTCAAATGGTGAGAACGTAATTTATTTAAGGTGGTATAATGTGACACCCTGAGATTTTGTGAAATATTTTTTTCAATTAAATTTAATCATTTAAATATTTTTCTTTTCACACAACACCTATTTTAGTATGTGTTACATGAAAAATTATTTGTATCTTGTGTTACATGAAAAACTGAGTGTAGATTTCATTAAAATTTATATATTATATATTCAATAAAATGTTTAATATTTATCTTATGTATTTTCTAGACAATAGATAAGAATAAATCCAATTTTATACATAAAAATGTATTTTTCTAAAAAGTAGTTTTGTTGCCTTTGGTATACTAATTTCAAAATTAATTTTTGAAACTTTTATAAAATTTATTTGAAAAAATAAACTTAATTTTTTAAATGATCGTGTCAAAATTATATTAGGTTTAATTTTTTATAATTCTCAAAGAAGATAAATTTTTCGATGAATAGTGAAAATACTGGTTTTTGTTAAGAATTGTCATATCTTTTAATGCATTTAAAAACTTCCAAGTTATTTTAAGATGGTTTTGAAGGTAAAATTGGTCCAATTTTATATTTATTAATCTAATTTATTTCATTGGAATAAATTTCATATTGAACTTTTATATAAATTTTTTTTAAACTTTTAAACATTTAATCTTTGGAAAATCGCTTTCTCATCATGGCTATAGGATTAATTTTAAATTAAAATTTTTCCACTTATATGAATTGAGTTTAGAAAAATGGATTCCATATTTGGATTCATCATAATTTATATTATCTAATGAGTTCAAATTAATTTTTTACCATAATGAATAATAAAAACAGTAAAAATTAATTTACCACAGTTAAGGTAAAAATGGGTTTGCTGGGGGTTAAATTTTTAAAAAATAAGGGTTAAAAATGACCCAAAACTTTTAAAACACTCATTGGATATCCATATTTAGAAATTATCACTTCTAGGATCTATAATTTTCCACTTTTGATCCTTATGGAATGTAAAAAATGAGGGTACGCCTTTTCTTTTCAAAAATTACAAGTGTGCCACTCACCACACATATAAAATGTCTCCCCCACCCCTCTCACATTAAAACTTACAAAAACCATTGTTTAGGCCAATATCTACCCAAATAACTTACTTAATTCCATCTTGTCATCCTATAAGCCTTATTTTGGTCATAAATCCAACCTAATAATCCTTTTGGTGAAAACCAAAAGAAGTTGTCTAAAGAAGAGGTAACATCCCTAACTGAGATTTTATTTTATTTTTTCCTTATCCTCCTTAAATTATTATTAAATCATGATGATATAATTAAATTCTTATTTTACATATAATTATAATTTTTTATATTTAGTTTATGAACTATATCCATATCCACTTCCATCAAATGGGATATGAAGTCATCATTTGTGTGTATGATGGACTCCTGCCTCATGAACTAAAGTTATTAATTTTCCATCACCACTTCTCACAGATGGTTATAATGATTCATTTAATGTTTATATATAATATTTATTATATTATTATCCCTCCATATTTATATTAATACATCTATCTTCTTACCAAATAACTCATTGGAAAACAATAATGTCGCTGGTGTGTACGGTGGACTACCACCTCACAAACCGACGTGATGTTTTTTTCATTTTTGTTTTACATGGATAGTAATAATGATATATTAAATAAATACATATTATATTTTTAATTTAATTAAACTTATATAATTATTATATCATCATATACCTTCTTACTTTCCATTCCATGGGGGATAGAATAACATCATTCGTGTGTACGGCGGACTACAGTCATGCAAAGCGATGTGATTCGTTTTTCCAGTACACTTTACAGGGAAGTTAATAAGGATAGGTTTAAATAAAAATATATAATATATAAGGAATAAAAATTATTCTTAAAATTTAATATATCATTTACCTTTATTTCTTTCATTCCATCAATAAAATGGAAATAGCGTTCATGCTTACGTATGGCTTACCATCTCCATGAACAGGGTATTTCATTTTCTATCTCTAACTTTTATGGATTATGATAAATACATATATACTAAATATATATTATATTTATATCATGATTAATATTTTGGATATTATTTAACCATGATCAAAGTAATAGGACCAAAAAATAACAAATGAAAATGTACATGAAAACAAAGCAGTTATTACCCAAAATGTGATTTTAACAAGGAATTGTTGATAAACGGTTAATAAAAGGTCATAAGTAAATCATATATGGTATGATAAATATGATTTTTATTCTATAATATATTTATAATAAACTTATAATTATTATTATATGAGTTTCAAACATGTATGAAGGAAGTCGAGACTTGAGGTAAGGGATTTCTAGTCTCTTATTTTTGGGAGACATCTGCAAATTAACCACTCATTTATTTTGTGTGGTGTATATATTGAACCGTTAAAATTTTATATTATGAATCTCCTTATTTTAATTATATTTAATGTTTAATTTTATTTTATTATTTTTTATTTTATGATTTTAAAATATTACTAAAGCGGTTAGGTATTTTTCATCTCACTTTTATATCTGTGAGATACATTCCATATTCACCAATTGTTTCTTATATGTGGTGAATATACTATGCATGAATATATTTTATATTTATTCTCATGAAAATTATATTATTTACATATCCATTTGAGGATATCTCTTTCATAAGGTTTACTGTTGAAAATATCCCCAAGCGGTAATGGATTTTTGTCTCAATTTTCCTTCTTTGAGACATATGTCATGTTATGCGCCTATCTTCTTTTATAAGGTGTATATAAAGACCCTTTTCCATGTGATATCATTAATTTATTTATTCTCATGATATTTTTAGTTTCATTTAATGTAATTCTTTTATGGGGAATACGATTCAAATTTATCAATGTGGTAAGATTTTTATGATGCAATCTCATCATTTATCGAGATTGTTTATGATTAGGTTTATGATGATGAAATTTTATGATCCATCCTTCAAGAAACTCATTAATTTTATTATCCTTTGGTTATTTCATGAGAATACATTTTTTCCTTTGTTTTTCTCTTTTTATGTACCCAAGATACCAAAAAAAATTAATAAAAATATTTCTTATTTCTCTCTTTAGTCAAAAACCTTTTTTCTTCCAAAACCATGTTTTCTAAAAAAATAAAATTATTTTTAACATTATAAAAATTATTTATTAAATATATTTTTACCCATGTTTTACTTTTTACAAAAATAAAATAAAAGGAATCTTCTTGTCATTTTCAAAATAATCCCCGTTTGGATTTTCCTAAAAATATGAATGGTGTATTTGTTTTAATGTGTAAAACATGAATAAAATTTCCATCTATCATGACTGTTATTTTCTTCGAATTTTACTTTATAATTTTTCAATGTTATTTTAAAATAAAACTATTTTAAAAAAAATTTATGTCTTAAAAATTGTTTTTCAAAGTGGAAATTATATTTTCCTCAATAAATGTTTTAAATGATATTTAAATATTCCTTTATAAGTTTTAAAGTTTATTTTCAAATAAAAGGATTTCAAAAATATTTTGTGAATTTTTATCTTTAATAATTTATTTTCAAATAAAATTTATTTTTCCTCAATAAATGTTTTAAATGATATTTCAAAATCATTTTATATCTAATATGTCATTTTTTGATATTACTTATGCCTTAATAGGGATATTATCCAAGGATACCATTCTTATTATTTCTATAAATGGTTTTTGTTTATAATGTCATGATGTTTGTGAAACCTGCTTCTCTTCTACGGGTTACACCATGAGGAAATGATTATGAAACTCACTTCTTTTCATGAGTTATGCTATGATTAAATTATTATTAAACCTATCTCTTTTTCACAGGTTATGATCTATTGAAATGTTTATGAAACCCATCTCATTTCATGGGTTATGATATGATTAATGTTTTATGATATTATAGAACATATACGTATGATTTACATTATGTGATATATGGGACCTATATATCCCTCCAATGCATTGGGTAAAAATTTATATCTCATGATACAGACAGGACTAGAATAGGGAGTGAACCTGGTTCAGTAAGGAACTTTTTCCATTATGATGGTATTTAGAGTGAACCTTGACTATTATGATGGTTTGGGGAGTGAAACCATTTTACTATGATATCCTTGGTGTTGATACTTGACTATTATGGAAATGTTTTTTTCTATACTTATATGTATGACACAATTATGTGTCTTATTCCAATGTTATGATCTCATGGCTCACTTATTTTTATTTGTTTATAATCCATGTCTTATGAACTACCAATATTTATTCCATGACTCAAAATTATAATCATTGATGTGTAGGATAGGGTTTTTAAATGTTATGATCATATTCTCATAGCCTTGTGTTCATGTTATACTTACTTATCTACCTTTTTTACCCTTACTGATAATCTGAGCCCACCCTTTTTATGTTTCATTTCCATAGGTTATGAAGAAAGGTTTTAAGAAGGGTATGTCTAAGAAGAATACTGTGTGTGAAGATCTTTATAGGGAATGTTTAATATTTTTCAAAAAATAAAAAGATTTTGTATCTAGTCTCTAAAATCACAATACATATAAAATCCTCAATCATGTGTTTGTGTAATATAATGAATGTTCATCTAAAATTATGTGATATTTATATATGAGAATCTTATTTCGTTATAATTATCTTAGGTTCATGCTCAATTTCTCATGAGTTAAAGCCCTGCTAATATCATTGACCTATAAGGACCGGCCTTTTGTGTGGAGTGATAAGTTTCATGCATCATTAAGTTACCTTAAGTAGAAGTTAGTTAGTGATTCGATGCTTTGGTTTCCTAAGGTGGGTGTGTTGTTTGAGGTTTTCTATGATGCTTCCCATTTAGGTTTGGGATGCATGTTGATGAACCAGAGACCGATGATCCCTTATAGGTCTAGGTATTTATTTCCCCATGAACATAACTATGCCACCCATTATCTAGAGTGGTTATAGTTGTGTTTTCACTAGAGTTGTGGTGGAATTACCTTGTCAATGAGCGCTTTGAGGTTTTTATGGACCATAAGAGCCTAAAATATGTTCTTTTAATAGGATATGAATATATGCCAATGAAGGTGGATAGAGTTTCTCTAGGATTATGGTTTTGAGATATCTTACACCCCAGGAAAGGGGGATGTGGTTGTTAATGTGTTGAGTTGGAAGTCCTAATGAGATGTGGTTCAGGACTCTATGGATGTTAGGAAATGGATGGAGGAGATTACAGCAATGCATCTTCACGTCAGAGAGGGTAGTGGTAGAGGTTTTCTTTATCATATGACCATAGATTTGTATTTGATATAGAAAATAGAGGAATTTTAGTGGGGAGACTCATAGGTAGAGGTGATGTGTGACCATGTTTTCTATGGTGATGCTTCTGAGGGATGGTCGAAGGATGTTCAGAACCAAGTATTGTTTCAAGAGAGGTTATTTATTTCGTAGGCGATGCACGAGTTATTTCTCCATGAGTTTCATAGATCAAATTTAGCGGTAAATCCCAGTGTGACCAAGATGTGTCTTGGATTCATGGGATATCTTTGGTGGACTGGGATGAAATAGTCAGTGGTACAATTTATGGAGAGGTGTTTGGTTTGTCAGTAGGTGAAAGAATTTCACCATGTTCTTGATGTTTTTTTTGTGTTCCTTTGATATTCCCTAGTGGAAATGGGACAACATATTGATGGACTTCTCATAGGGTTATCTTGATATCATGGGGGTTTTGATACAGTTTGGGTGATGGTGGGTCAACTAAAAATTTTAGCTCATTTACTAGTGATCTGTGAGTCGAGTGTTGTTGAAGTTTTGGCAAGGCAGTATGTGGACAATATGATTAGGCTTCACGGGGTGTCAAGTACCATCATATCTGATCAGTATCCTCATTTTACCTCGTAGTTCTGGAGGGTATTGTAGATTTCTTTTGGATCCCAATTTCACATTAGCATTTATTTCTACCCTTTGAGATATAGGCAGATGGAGAAGACCATCTAGACACTAGAGGATATGTTGAAATCTTGCATCTTGGAGTTTGGTGGATCATGGGTAAGGAACCTACCTTTGGTTGAGTTTCCTTAAAATTAAAGATAGAACCCATCCATTAGCATGTCTCTATTTGAGGCTTTTTATGGACAGCCATTTCATTCTCTGTTGTGTGGAACATAGGTTGGGGAAACAGAAATTCTTGGTCTTGATGTTGTGCAGATCATGACCAAGAATATAAAATTGGTTCGAGAGAGGATGAGGATGGCGTAGGACCATCATAAGTCATATTTAGATCATAGTAGGAGTCCCCTAGAGTTCGAGGTTGGATACCATGTGTTCTTGAGAGTCTCCCCTTGATGAGGGTATCATAAGTTTTTCAGGAGGAGTAAGCTTTCTCCTTGTTTTTTTGATACCTTTAAAGTATTAGGGAATTTTGGCGAGATAGTGTATCGGTTGGCATTGTCACCATGACTAGAGAGGATCCACGAAGCCTTCCACGTGTATCATCTTTGTAGGTATCTTCATAATGAATCTCATATCATCGATTGGGTATAGTTGTATATCGAGGATGACACCAAGTTTATGGAGTATCTATAAGAGATCTAGGATCATCAATAGAGGTTGTTGTGTAGATGGATCATTACCTTATTCTATATGTTGTGGATGCATGGTGTCCTAGATAAGAGTACTTGGGATAGAGATACATAGATGTGTACCTGGTACCAAGATCTATTTTGATTTTTTCTTTACTTTGTTTGGTTTTCCCTAGATGATGTGATGTCTGGACCTTTCTGTTTTATGAGATGTGTTATTTTATTTACGTGTGATAAATATTACGACATAGAAAAAGGGGAGGACTTGAATCCTAATCAAAATGCATTATACTTTTATGTGATTAAAACCATGTGGGTGAGTCAGTTCCACCCAAATCAGATAATATCTTGCCATGGAATATGGAATTCATTGATTCATGTGTTCAGGGAAATGTTATGTGTTTTGTCTATATAGGTTATTAGTCGGGCTATATAGAGGATGAGATAGTTGTGCGGGAAAGTGGTGGATTGTGGTTGGTATTGGATGGTGTGGTATTTTTCCCGATGAGAGGTGGTGATGTGGTTGTGTAGTTTGTTTGAAGATTTCTCATTTGGTGTGTTTGGTTTTTGGAATTTGAGGTGTAATGACAACCTTGAGTGGTATCTCGAGAGGTGGTTATTTATACCCCTTTATTTTCCTGGGTTTGGTTTTGATTCTCTATGAATAAAATCATTTGAGAGGTATCTAATGTAATGTTTTGTGCCTTCCCAGCCCATTGATTTTCCATTTTTGGTTGGTTGTAGGTGTTCAAAAGAGGCTTCAGGGGGTTCTATAGAAGTTAGAGCTACATGAATACTACATTGGGTAGTTCATGATGTGAAAGTGGAATTCACATCATGATTTGGTGTTTCGCAGCCTATGTAGCCAGTGATTCACATCTTGTGTATGGAATAGGTGTAGTTTATGGAATTCATTCACATAATAAAAAGGCTAATTCATGATTTGTAATTAAATCAAGTTGAGGTGATGTGAATTCTGTAAAAAGTTGTAAATATGGTAAATTTATGCCTTGTAATGGTTTCATGAATTGTAAACCATAAACCCCATGGATTTCAAGACATGAATATGGTGACCTATAGCCTTTTTATAGGGTTGGAATTCAACCAAACACTCTCAACCAGCACTTGTTTTCTCTTATATTTTGGAAAACCCTAGATGCTTTTAGAGGATCTTTTAGCCCCTCTCCTTTGGTGTTGATCCTTGGGTTCTGATGGTTGAGTTTTAACAATCCGAGATGAGTTATTCTTCCTTTTCCCTTTGTTTCCTCTCATTATTCTTCAGGGGATTTGTTTTAGCAATGTTTTTTTGGTGATTTGGGGATTCATTTTTTACAACCCCTTGGTGTGGTATAGGTTGATCATGGTTTTCCTTATTTTTTCGGTTTGTGGGTTGCTTCTTCTCTTCCCTATGGTGCGCATCGATATTGTAAAGCTTCTTTGAGGTAGGGGATCCTCATTCTCACCTTTTTATGTGATATTTGTAAGATCTACATGGTTTTACTTTCCTTTGGGTGTATAGTAAGGGTTTTCATAATAACATAATTAACTAGCATAACTGAAATTTATGGTTAGGGGGATAATCACATTCTTTAATGCTTTGATATATTTTGTTGATGATATTTATTAGGAATGATTCCAATACTGAAAATAATAGTTGTTGGTAGCCTTGTTTGTGCTTTAGTTATGTTGTGATGACCCTCATTGTGTTGTTGTGGGATCACACCCTAAATAAAAGGATAAATAATGTATATGTGGCTAAATAATTGGTTTCCTATGGAACCAAGTTTGTGTGATAATACCCATGCTAAATTAAAGAAGTAATGTGATGAAATCCCATGGATAATTTTTGGAATTTAGGATGTGTTGTTGTTATGTGTGTTTATTTGTTGTGTTTCCTTGTGTGTTGTGGGTAGTTGTGTGGTGGTAGTGATGAATAGCTGGGATTTTTAGTGCATGGGGATATGATGCAATGTGGTTAGTGGGAATGGATGTAATGTGGGAAGTTTCATAATGTGGTGTGCAATGGTTATGGTGCATAGTAGTGTGATGTACGGTGGTAATGATGTGTGGTGCATGGTGTATGTTGCATGTTGGTTGTGGTTTTGTGGTAATGATGGTGTGTAGTGGATTCAATGGGTGGTTATTGTAGTGAGATGTCTTGGATAATGTGGTATGGCGACAATGGTGGATGTGTGGTGTTGGGGTGATGGTTGATGTGAGATGGGTGAGTTGTTGTGTGGCATGGTTGTGATAGTTTTCCAATTGTCCATGAAATAAATGATGATGTTGAATGAAATGAATAAATGAATGGGTTGTGTAAATGTGAATGAAGTATCTTAGTAATGAAAGTTAGTGAAACTTGTTAAATCTGGAAAGTGGTGAAACTTGTAAATTAAATTGGAAAATATTGTGTGGATTGTGTGGTGGTTGTGTTGTGTTGCATATAGTGGTGGCAGTGATTGTGATGGTTTATTTGTGGTATGGTGGTGGAATTGTGGTGTGAATTAGTATAGTTGTTGTGAACCCATATGTTGGGTATTGCGTTTTATCTATATATCATGTATGATTATTTTATTACTTTATGCTACCCACCTGAGTTGGATAACCTTACCAACACCCAAAGGTTATGGTTTTTGGGTGTTTTCCCCAACATCTAGTATGGTGGTGATAGGAATGGATGGATACCCCTTCTCCCCCACTCTTCCTTTGGCAGTGATATCCCAAGTGTCTTTGGAAGAGAGGTGTAATGTGTTATTAGGTGATATGTGATGTGATGAGGCTGTGATGAGGCATAATATATGGTGGGGGTCATGTGTGGTAATAGGGAATAAGGTTGATGTCCTTCACATTCATTATACCCCACTACTCTGGTTATGATGTGGTGATATGTGGTGTGATGGTTCGAATTTCTTCAAGAAAGGTGTGTTGTGATGGGCCAAGTGTCTTCAGGAAAAATGTTATGTGATGATACCTAATTCTAACACTCAATGCTAATTTTCTAGCATCCAAGGTGAACTATGGTGAGTAGATTACTTGTTTTTCAGGGCTTGGATATTTTTCTAGAGAGGGGAGAATCTTTTCATTACAGATTCCCTTGGTCTCCACTACTTCAGACCTTCTTGATCTTCTGGTATTTTCTTTTGGGCCTGCCCGCCTCCTTTCTTTTTTTTCACTAATTTCTGTGATGTTCTTGTTCCTCTACAAGCTTTTATAAATAAAAAATAATTATTGTAGATTATGATCTTGATGTTATATTATTATATTGGATGCAGGATTTGGTGATTGATCCATGGTGAGGTTGGGCTCTAGTTAGTTTACCTATATAGGTGCTTGTTGATTCTGTTGTTTGTTCACTGATGCATTATCATGCTCTTTTAAAATGTGCATTTGATACCTTGGTTATGTCCCTAATGAGTATACATGTTATGCTCATCCTACATATATAAACTATTTTCCATGTTTCTAGGAGAACTTTGGGGATTGATTTGGACATTACTAGATTGGTTGGAAATATTGTTAAGTCATTATCATAGACTTTTCCTTTGGTATATATATTGGATACTTTTATAAGTATCAGTTTTACTTAATTCTTGTATTATGGGATGGCATTGGGTTTATTTTATATTATCTACTAGATTCTGTTTGGTGTGTTTTTATCCTATCTCTTGGTCCTATTTTATTATAGAGGGTAATGCCTCTCATATATGTGTGATTTTTATACCCTCGGTGCTATTCACCAACCCAAGGCCTACTAGAGGTGGGACTTAGGGGGTCATTATATCCCTTCCTTCATTATGGTACCTTTAGAGGGAGGGGGTCATGAAAATTGAACCTAATTTAATCCCTTAGAGACCATTAATGACATTTTATAGAAATGATCCACATTACAAGCCAATTATATCCATTCCAACCCTTAATCTAATATTTTTCATGATTTTCAAAGTTCACGTGTGGGGGAGAGGGAATTCATGGTGAAAAGGGATATGATTTATTAATGATTTTTTTTTGAAATTTATCATTTTTTTAGATAAGCTTCATGTCATCATTCATTTTATTTCTACCCCTCTAAAAACAATAAAAAATGGGTTGAGTTATGAAGGGTCAAAAATCATCATCACTTGACTAATGATTTTTATCATTAAGGTTGGATGGTGGATGTGAGACTTGTACTAGATCAATTTTTGAAAAATTGAAAAATTGAAAGAAGAAAAAAAATAAATAGGGTTAACTCATTCATTATGATTTTTTTATTCATGATTTACCTTGAGATTAGGGAAGTGGGTGTTGTCACTTTTTAGAGAAGAGAATGTCATTGGTCTTTACTTTGATTATCGTGCACTATACTTGGTGATAAACCTCTTTTTGAGATTTAATTATTTTATTCAACAATTACCTATCATCCTTTAACCTCATAGTCAAATGATCCTAATTTTCCAAGACCTCATTATTTTTAATTATTTTTGTCTCTAAAAAGTGGAGTATTTAGATTTCATTCAAGTTCAAAGTTTGGTACATGTACTCAAGGTATGATGAAAAATCCATATTTATTTTACCTTAGGTAATGAGAGAAGAAAAAAATGGTGATATAGATCATGACTTATCATGTTAATAATGATAAATTAAAATTATTTAATTAAAAAAATGAGAGGCTCCATTATTTTTTTTGGAAAATAATTTACATTGTGTCTAGTGAGGAGTTGGATTCATTTTTCACATATGACACTTTAAAGTTATCTTTCTACCGTTGATAATTTTTTAGTTTCATTAATTTTGAATTTTAAATATTCGTAGAATGAGGGGGTCCTTTTTAATTCCTACTGGATATATGTTTGAGAGAAATCACAGTTTAAGTATGGGGGATTTGATGAGATAATCTTTATGCATAAATATTTGAAAATTTAATTGATTAATGTCATTTGTTTTTAATTGTTCCTAACTAGTTTGACAGTTTTTTATTCATTTGTGGATATTTTATAATTTTTTATTACATTTAAAAAAAAAAAAAATATAATACTTGATTTTACTATGTATTTTTCTAAGTGTTTTGTATTTTGTTAGGTAAAAATGGGTCAGTTAGCCCTCAACCAATGGAGGCAATCCACACAACAGCCCCATGAGGGTCTGCAAACCAAGACACCCATAAAAAAGGTCAGAAAATACAGAAAAGGGGATGAAAAGGTCATATATGTCAGATATGGGAATGGAGAACACAGGTGTTTGAGGATCAAATTTGTGCGGAAGTGGGAGCAAGGCCTCACCAATGTAAAGCGGCGCATGACAACATCAGAGGTCCTCTGACCCTCATCCGACTTAACGGGATGATTCTGTAAAAACTCAGGTAATGATAAAATAAATCATTTTAATATTTATTAGTTTTCCTGAATTATGTAGTTATATTCATTATAAATATATTTAGTAATTCTTAAAATCAAAAAGGAAATGTTTTATTAAACTCATTTCATATAATATTTTATTTAAAAGGTCAATTTTCAAATTATATAATTTTTATTTTGAAAAAATTAATTTCATTTTTTAAATTCATCATGTCAAAATTATCTTAGGGTGAATTTTTGAGAATTTTTTGAAAATATTTATTTTTCAAGGAATAGTGAAAAATACTAATTTGTATTGAAAACTGTACTTTATTTTAAAGTATTTATAAGGTAAAATCGTATTTTGGATTATTTTTAAATTTTTATTAGTTCATTTTGAATTAAAATAATCCAATTATGAATTTTGAAATGGATTTTATACTTGAATTTTTTATAAAATAATTTATATTTTAAAAGGATATTTCTCCAAAAAATGTTTTTCTTTGTGTTTTTCTCATTTAATTTTAAATTAAATTATGCAACTTTTACTTTTTGAATTTTAAAAATTTTATTCCATATTTGGAATCAATGAGTCTAAATTTAGTAAATATGTCTCTTTTATTTTTGGACAATAAAAATAGTAACATTAGTAATTTTTATTACCATGGTAAAGAGTAAATTGAGTGATTTGGGTTACAAATAAACTGATAAGAACCATTAAATAAACCAAATACTTACCTAAATCTTATTGGATGATTATATCTCAACCATAATCATCAAAGGGTCAAATTTATGAACTTTTTGGCCCACTTGAATGAGATTATGACTTTTATAATATTTTATTTAAAGAAAATTCAAGCATTTCATCCTCTTGTTTCTAATAACTAAAATATTTTTAACATGGGGTTTTCTAGAAGATATGCTTGACTATAAATAGTATTTTGAAATCTAAAGGATTTATCTTCATCATGGTAATTTATTTTTAATTTTTAGTGAATAAATAATTACCTTAAATGATTTCAAAATATTGATGCGGTAATTATTAATTTATTTTTAATTTTTAGTGAAAAATTAAATTACCTTAAATGCTTTCACGGTACTGATGTAGTAATTATTTAATTTATGGAAAAATAAAATAAATGATACTAAAAATATTAAAATAAATATTATTTGAGATAAATAATGTGATCAATGAATTTTCTTGATGACTATGAAATGTTAGGGATATAATAAAATATGTGGTTCTAATTTTATATGTTGTTTTGATATTATTAAAGTCAAAGTAAAAAATAGTTCTAAAAATTGACAATATGGATATTTTATAGTAAATAATATTTCATTAAATGATATAAAAATCCTAAAAATATTAAATTCATCCAAGTGATTATAATAAGGTTGAAAATATAAACCATGGTCAATTTATGGATTGTTTTTTGTTTTATAGTACCTATATTAACCATCAAAGAGTAAAAAATCCATGTTGTCACTGTAAGAGTTAAAGGGGTTAAATAGAGATTAAAACCAAAATATATGGGAAGAAATATAATAAAAACTTGTCTAATATTTATTGGATGAGAAAATTTAGATTAATCCTCGTCTTATCTTTAAAATAACTCACTTTGGAGCCATTTGGAATTAAAAATTAATTTATAATAATTTAATATTTTGAGAAATTCCAAGAGTGTCCTTCCCCTCTCTAATAAAAGGTAACCTCTTCTCGTTTCTTCACACTTTAAAACTTTTTTAGTTCATCCAAGACCTACCCAAATCCATTACTAGAATACCTCCCCATATTATAGAGGTATTTTTTAGGAATAATACCAGTATTAGAGGTCTTAAGGTATTAAGAAAAGGAGGTTTTCCAAAGAAAATGTATAAGTTTTGTCTGCATGGTTTAGTTTTATTTTTTCTTCCACATCCCTCAAACCTTATTCAACAATGATAAAATAATAAATCCAGTATCCTTCATATACTGAGATGTTATTATGTTTTTTTCATGACCTATATTCATCTTCTCTTCCATAAAATGGGAAACAAAATCATCATTCGTTTGTACGGTGGACTACCGCCTCGCTAATCGATATGAATCGTTTTCCATCACCATATATCAATACTAGTTATAATTATGGGATTATTTATATATTAAATTAATGAACTATTTATCATTTATAAAATATAAAAAATCATTTACTTTATTACCTTTCCATGCATAGAAAATTGATAATGTCATGTGTGTGTGCGTGTGGACTACCACCTTCATGAAGCGATGTGACTTGTTTTTAATCACATCACATGGATGATATATATATAAGTATATTTAAAGAATTAATATGATATATATGATATTATTATAATTCTATAAAGATAAAATAATACTTACCTTCTTTCCATAATGATCGTTAAAAATTTGAAACATTACTCATGCGTACATACAGTCTACCATCTCTATGATTGTAACATAGATCATTTTCCATAACTGTATTTAATGGATGGATTTAAAAGTATCACTAATGTATGAAAATTATAATTATTTCATGAATATTATTCTGAATATTATGAATTAATGACTTCTTTGACCATAGTCAACCTACCAAAGTCATTTTAGACTTATGAACTGAATATCATCAAAACGACCAATATGAAGTTAAGTGATTATGTAATTATATATAACATGAAAATAAGTGATATAAAAAGAATAATAAATTTTAAAAAGTTTCTTTATCAATTAAATAATTAACCTAAGTTTATTATTCAGGAATATAAAGAAATTATGTGATGAGTTTGACTCAAGGTAATGGACTTTATTTTAAAATTTATCTTTTTAAAGTTTCCCTTAAAAATCTATTTTTCTTCCATGTCCATATTATCTAAAAATGTTTTAAATTTTTTTTTTAATATTATCCTATGATTATTTAAAGCCATTTTTGCAATGTTTGGTCTTTTACAAAAAGGTTTGAAAGGAATCTTTCTATCGTTTTCCAAATGAGGCACTCTATGACTTTTTAACAAAAATATGGAAGGAATGTTTTTTTAATTTATACAGCATGAGAAACTTTTTCCATCGTCATGATACCTTACTGTTTTGAATTTTTCTTTATAAGTTTCCATAGTTATTTTTAAATAAAATGGTTTCTTTATGATGTGTTTAGATTTTAGATTTTAAAGTCATTTTTTAAAAGAAAAGTGCATTTTGATATACAAATGTGTGTTTTTGGGTTTAAAAGAGTTTTTAAAAGGGTTTTATGATGAAAAGGTGAAATTATAAAAACATTTATTCATTATATGGTATTTGATCATTATATTAAAAATAGGTGAGCCCGATACAACTTATAAAAAGGGTTGATCCCCATTATAGATCACAGGTGAGCCCGATATAGCATTTATAAAGGGTTGAGCCCCATTACAGTTCATGAAAAATGGGTGAGCCCGATATAGATTATAAGAAGGGTGAGCCTCATTATATCTCTCCAATTCATTGGGTAATGATTATGTTCTCTGTATAATTTTATTGGAATTTAGCCCTATGGTTATTCCAATTGCAAGAGTTTTGAAAGGGTTTTATGAATGTGATGCTCTAATCTTCCAAAAGGGTTTTTATTTTATTATTATGGGTTTTAAAGGTTTTATTTGAGAAAAAAGTTTGTTTTTTTAAATGTTTTATTTAATAGACTCAAATAAATTTGATGATAAAGGTAAACATTACATGGGTTTTCATGTTTTTCACTGGACTAATGGATTTCTTCATTTTTTGTCTCTTATTGATATTTTTATGCTCATCCCAAGTTTAAAAAAATCACATGGTTTAAGGATGGGTAAATGAAAATAAGAATTCAATTTTAAAGTCGTGAAGATCTGTTATGAAAATAAACTATGTTTTATTTAAAAAAACAATTGGGGGGGAAAATGGATACTGAGTGTAAGGGTCCACCTATAATGTATAGGTTTACTATGTAAGATCTTTTCCTTATTATCTAAAACTCTAAACTAAAAATATCCTCATAATTGTAAGAAGTTGAATTCTAGTTCAAAAATTATATAATATGTAATACTTAAGGTTAGGTCTTTATAGATTTGGTCACAGGATTACTTAAATAGAAGAGGTTTTCAGCTGAAAAAACTGATGTGAGATGCAGTGTTATTCTTGGGAATTGTGTACTTACTGAAGTGGAATCATTTTGAACCCACTCACATGTCTTTATTCTCAGACACATCCACGTTGATGGGCATACCCTTACCCGAGGTTGCACCGTTGGGCTGCCCATACGCAAGTGTTGGGTGTACCCTTATGCGAGGTTGCACCATAGCTTACCCATATGCAAGTATTGGGTGTAACCTTATTCAAGCCAAAGAATGGGATTTTACCCTTGCGTAATGGGTGAATAACCTTTACATAGCTCCATGTCACATGTAACATTGTCAGGCTATTGTTTCATGGCTCGAGATAAATGAAATAATGATGGAGGGTTGCGGTCATGGTGCACATACTGCATCGTAGCCATTAATGGAGGATTTCACCAAGAATAATATTGTGGTGTAGGGTTTTTCTAAACCATGGGGATGTATGTTTTGGAAATAGTAAATTTTTAGAGGGGAAAGATGGTTGCACTGTGGTAGAATGGTTGCATCGTAACAATGCATGGCCATGCAATGAAGGAAGAGGGTTTCACCACAACATTTATGCCCACATTATAGGGTTATGTCTGCTGTAATTTCAAAATCCTAATGTATTTGGGCCATGCACATGCTATGTCTAGCTTCGATAAAAATAATCCTACAAATGGGGAGTCAAAACACCCCAAAAAAACAAGGAAATGAAGCTGAGGCAGATCAACAAACTCAAACAGAAGACTCGGCCAACCTATCATTAAAAATAATGAGATATATTCTTAGAGAATAAAATGGGGAGTTGTTGACTAGGTTAAGTGAATAAAAAAAGAAGGTAAAAGGAAAATACATACTGAATATAAGCAGGGTATTTTTTCGGTTCGTTACCAATAAAAATAGAAGAGATGATATTGTGGATCATGAACCCAGAACTGGAGACTAGATCCTAGTTCCTGGACTGTTGTTGTTGGAGTGATGTTGTTTTAGGTCATTTTCATTTTCTTATCCCTTCATGACTATCATGAGGGGATAAATCTTATGTACCAAGAAATGTAAATAAAGTTTAATGTACTAAGTATAGGGAAGTGTGTGCAATTAAAATCTATGATGGGTTGTGTCTTTTTTTCATTTTTATTTCAATCTTACCCCCTCTTTCATGCATGACTAATGCTATGAGAGGAGGGTATGTCATTTCAAATGCATCAACTATTTATCCCTCTCATGGTACAAAAATTCATTAGTTAGGTGTAGCTATGTTTAAACAAGGTTTTGAACACCTAAATATAAATAAAACTGAGTAAATGAGAGAGGAAATGGGCATATATAAAGTAGAGAGTGAGTACTCTGAGAGGTGGATCACTAAAGTTCAATTTCTACAACTTCTAATTTAAAACCATGCCACTTTTCCTTAACCAAGTACATGAACCTAAATTTATTTTTCTTGGTACATCTCATCAAATTAATCTCAAACCAAACAAAAATTTATCTCTTGTTTGTTAAGTTTTCTGAAATTTTCTAAGTCATTTTTACATCATTCTATATGGATTGACCTTGAATTACACTTAACTACATTTTAAAATTAGTTAGTGTTTGTTAGAGTTAATAAATTTTAAAATTTGATTTCCTTGGTAGATTTAATGACACATTTCGGGAAAAACAAGGATAAAATATATTGAGTTAATAAGAATTGCATTGAAATTATGGACTACTTTGAGGTATTGATTTATCACTATTGTTTTCTATAATAAGTTATCTCATGTTAATTGATAATTAATTACTAATAAATGAGAATGGGGCAATGTGACTATCTTGTGAGAAAATATTTTGTATTGGAACTTCCAAAGGATGTTGACTTGGTTATTAACCATTGGTATTTAACATTGGAAACACTCACTGTATTTATTTTTAATAAGAGGGAAAATAAATTGAGAAACTCAAAGGGTAAATTGAGTTGGAATACATTGAGAAAGTTATAAGTAGTGGCTTGGAGTTTTTATTTGGTATTGACAACAAACCCAATGATTAATATTGCCAGTTCAAAGTTTAGAGAAGTTCAGAAATGTTGCAATTTTGGAGTGTTGTATATGTTTTCAATATATATGATTAATATTTTCAATATTCATGTGGAGATATTATTAGTTCATGTTGAATAAATTGGAAAAATCAAAGCATTGATTTGAAGTACATTGGAGATTGGTGTGTTGATGAAGAATAAAGAAAAGATGAAAAAGTTAATAGAGCATGAAATTCAATGTCATTAAGGTGATAACTATGTGGGAGATGTCTAAAAGGAGTCTTAATAGTGGTTGTGTAACAAACTAACTCAGATACCCTCTCAAAACTAGCACCTAACTCGATCCACCACATACCCAAAGGGTGTTTCCGATCCCCATAGGTTGACTACTAGCACCCAAAAAACAACAAAAAATAGAGGGAACAATTTCACTCAACCTGAAGTAGACAACATGACATATATATATACATGTACGGAAAGAAACAACAGAAGAAAACATGGATACATATATCTATCATAATAGAAAGACAAGAATGGTAGTGACACAACTAAAAAGGTAACAAAATAATCTCCAAGAGACAAGTCTAACTACAAAGGATGAAAATCTAAATAGATACTCCAAAAATCTCTATGTGATAGTGTGGGAAAACTCCCACCATATCACCACTATCTACACAAAACCCAGTTGACAAATAACCTCTCTACCTTACTGTGGTGCCTTGCTTTTCCCTACATAGAAAGACATGACAAGGTCTACACACCGCCAAAAGGATGTGTAGTGTGTGAGATAATAGGCTTAGTAGGATCTCACTCAGGTGTTTCATAACAAGTCTTTAGATAATAATCCAAGCATGATCAAATTTAAAAAAACAAGCTATAATTTATAATTTAGCAGTTTTATATCAAAAGCATGGAAAAAAAATTAATTTCCCATTTTTCAAAATTTCCAAATAAAACAAGTAAAGTTGTTTCAAATAATTTTATATACATATATCAAAAAAGATATATCAAAGAAGAACATGAATCACATATCATATCAAATTCATAGAAATACAACCAAAATAGTACAAGCTAAAAGAGAGAATAGGTAACATCACACCAATGATCACGCTATGTCAGGATAGCTAGGACACTCATACCTAACATAGACAATCATGTATGCATTAAGCCACTAGACATATGAATCGAGTCTAGATAGAAGAGAAACACCCCATAAAGTGAACCACCTTATAGGTCTAACAATTCCCTAGAACAACAGGACTAGGGAGTAAAGGAAAGCCCCATGAGTAAACCCCCTGACAGTGGACAAGATCTATTATAACACCTTCCACCTAAGTACTGAAGGCTTCCCATGTGCTCTATTTTTCAAATAAATTCATCAAATCATTCTTTGAAAACCATTTCATAATTATTTGAAAACCCGTTTTCATTTACCAAAACTAAGGGAAAACCGTCTTTTATCAAAAACCATTTTCAACACACAAAAATAAAATTATTAAATCATGTAATTTAATTTATAAAACAATTTATAAAATAACAAGATAAATGAATTTCACCAACACAAGCTAGAGACAGAACCACCTACCTCAAAACTCAAGTCGTACACACCTGCAATGGAATACACCAACAAGGAAGAACACACAACAACAACAGATTCCCTAGAATCAATATTCACATCATTTAACAAAAAGGGTAAATGAAGAATATGAAACAACATATACCTAAAGAAAGCATGCCCGCTGCACCACTACCAATAATGAAATGGCCTCTGAAACAACATCATACAATGGATCTAGAAAGTAATCAATACAATCACCAACACGGGTCAACAGATCTGATAATGCAACACAACGGCACTACCGCGATCAAAGATAACTAAAAAACACAAAGGATTTCTCACCAGAAGAGATGCAATCCAACCACCCAGATGATCCAACACTGGATTAATTGATCCAGAATGAACATAGGTTCCCAAAATCACCAAAAGAGAGCTCTAGGTCGAGAGCATGGAGGCCTATGGACGAATGATAAAACACATCACTCATATGGTACCATAAAATCATTATTCGTGACATTTACATGGTGTGTAATCCATTTACACATCATGTAATCCATGAAATCCATATACGTCGAAAAAATCATCACTTTTTTATTAAAAACATGATTTTTAACATTACACGGTGTGTAATCCCTTCACATTGTGTACCAAGTTCACCACATATGCCCTATAGAAATCAAACGGTGTGTAATACCATTACATAGTGTGTATTTCTCCTGCAAATGACAAAAAAGACCAGTTTATAGTAGAAAACCCAAAAAATGTCTTGGGCGTTCTCTGAACTCGGGGAGAACCCCATAAATCCATTACATGTTTATACCCATACTCCATTAATTCAAATAAACATACATCCCTAACCTTTAGGTAATTTCCCCAATAAATATTCTTTGTCCTAAGGAGTCCCAAGACGCGCCCAATTAAAGAGGAAAACAAGTAAAGAGATGGAAATTACATAAAAGATGTTAATGAGATGTTACAAACTCCCCACCATAAGACTTTATATCCTAGGAAGTCATGTGGAAAAATGAAGTCTCATAAAGAGCTGAGGATATTTCTCCCTCATCAACAACTCACACTCCCAAGACTCGTGAAAATCTAATCAGTGTTTCCACAACACTCTAACCAACAGAATCAACTTCTTACACAAGACTTTCACTTGAGATTCAATGATCTCTACTGGTTGTTCCACAATATAAACATCTAGGTTTAACTCAATCTCTTCCCAAATTAGAATGTGAGAGGGATCAGGATGATATTTCATGAGCTGTGATATATGGAAAACCTCATGAATGCCCACCAACTGAACCGGAAATGTCAAACGATAAGCAGCCCACCCAAGCCGCTCAGTGACCTCAAACAGTCCAACATAACTCAGAGCTAACTTCCCATGTTTTCCAAGGCAACGATGACCCAACCAAGGATAAAATTTCAAGAAAACACTGTCACCTGCAAAAAACTCCAAAGGACAATGTCGTTAATCCACATAAGATTTCTGTTGACTCTAAGCTATAACCAGACACCAACGTATATCATGAATCCTCACGAACGTCTCCTGAACCAAACTCAGTCCCACCAAATAAGCTTTTCCCACCTCTTCCCAATAAATAGGTTATCTGCATGGGATACCATACAAAGATTAAAAATTATTCATTATGATAAACGACGAATAACTATTTTTACAAGAAAACTCAGCCTGGCTTGAGTCCTCATCACCTCCTAGAGACTCCTCCAGAACCTTGAAGTAAACCTAGGATCCCTGTCTGAAACAATGGTGGAAGGAACCTCATGTAACCTCACAATTTCACGCACATGCAGCTTATCGGGATCTTTAACTTTAGTGGTGTCCCTGATTAAAATAAAATGAGACAACTTTGTCAATTGATCAATCACCACCCAGATAGCACTCCTCCCTTGGGGAGTCTATGGTAATCCAATAAAAAAATACAAGGATACATCGTCCCATTTTCAAACCATCACCGAAAGAGGCTGAAGCAAACCAGCAGGTTTTATATACTCTGTCTTTATCTGTTGGAAGGTGTGATAGTGGGACACATAATCAGTAATGTCATGCTTCATACTCAGCCACCAGAATCATAATCTCAGGTCATAATACATCTTCATAGTTCCCAGATAAACATCCCATGAAGAACCATGAAAATCAAGAAAAACTAAGCTCCTCACTGATATTGGGATGATAAATCGATCCCCAAAACTGAGAATACCATCTAAAGAGAGCGACCAACCTGAAACGGTCTCCCCACCATATAGGGTTTCTCAAATTTCCCTGAACTCATCATCCTATTACTAACTCTGTGGAATAGACTTAAGGATGGATGATGATAATTGAACATTGGTCAAAACCATACTTGAAACATCCTCCTAAGCATCCAAATGCAACTGATCAAAGAGACCCATAAGGTTCCACTCTTTGATTCTAAATAGCCTGCGATGGAAATTTTCAACTAAGAGTGTCTGCAACAACGTTCCCCTTCCCCGAGGTGTAGGTAATATCGAATTCAAACATATGAAGGTATTACAATCACCACCTTTGTCTAATATTCAATTATTTCTGATAAAATATATAACTTAAACTCTTATGGTCATAAAATACAGTGAACCTCTCCCCAAAAACATAATGTCTCCAAAACTTAAGTGCATGCATAACTGTGGAAAGATCTAAATCATGATTGGGGTAATTATTCTCATGCGGTCAAAGCTAACGAAAGTCGTAAGCTACAACATGATCATCCTTCATGATCACACAACCTAAACTAGCAAAAAAATCATCAAATACAACAACATACCCCTTACCCATCTTATGTAAGATCAGAATAGAAACTGATTTCATAATTATTCATCTCATCGAAATAAGACTGACACTTTGAATCACATATGAAATTCACCCCTTTCCTATTAAGAGCATCCAAAGGTGGCACCAACATTGAGAAATACTTGATGAACTGTCGATAGTATCTAGCAAGACTAATGAATCTCATAATATCAAAGAAATTTTTTGGTTATTCCCATGAAAAAACAACCCTCACCTTCTCAGGATCAAATGATAAGTCATGTTCAGAAATCACGTTCCCTGAGAACTTCACTTCTTGAATCAATAATTTTTTTTTGAAATATTTCCATAAAAATGGTGAATCCTTGGGATTTCCAAAACCAAAATCATATGGTGCTCGTGCTTGTGCACGGATCTCAAATAAACCAAAATATCATCCACAAACACTGTCACAAAAGTGTCAAGATACTTATGGAATATCCAAATCATTAAATCCATAAAAAATGTAGGAGAATTTTTCAGACCAAATGGCATCACAAGATATTTGAAATGGTCATACCTTATCTTGAAAGTTTTATTTCATATATCAAACTCCCAAACTCTAAGATGATGATAACCCGACCGAAGATCAATCTTTGAAAACCACTTTTCCCCTTTTAACTAATCAAAAAGATAATCCACATGAGGCAAAGTATACTTGTTTCTAACCGTCACTCGATTCAAATTCTGATAATCCACACATAATCATATTGAACCATCTTTCTTCTTGTCAAAGAGAACTAGAGATACCCAAGGTGAAACCCTATGGAGAACAAAACTCTTCTCTACCAAATAATCCAACTAGATCTTTAGCTCCTTTATCTCTACTAGTTCCATATGATAAGAAGGTATAAAATTCAGCTACGCACCTGACACCAGGTCAATCACAAACTCTACCTCCCTCTCTAGAGGAAGCCCGGAGAAATAGTCTGGGAAAATTTTATAAAAATTCTAGAAAATGGAAAGAAGAACAATAACATAAGAAATTTCATCGGGTTACACTACTATAGTAGATAAAAAACTCCCGAGCTTTGAGCGAAAAGGTCCTACATGACCATACCTCAGATCTCACTCTCCATGAAGCACCTGTAAGATCTCATCAGTCATAAGAAAAGAGACATGTAAATGATAACAATAAACCTCAAAATGATGATCAATAAGACAATCTATCCTGATGATGACGTCAAACAGATCTAAATCAAGAATGATCAAATCTCAGACTAACTCTACATCAGCTATAGATAGTGCACAATAAAACTGAAATCCATTCTCTTTCCTCTTCCCAAGAGGTGTATCTAACTCAATAACAAAAGAAATGAGCTCTACTGGAAGGTTAAACATATCAACAAAATGGAAAGATATAAACAAGTGGTAAGCACCAATATCAAATAAAGAAATCGCTACTAAATATGTAATAAAGATGGTACATATCACTATCGTTGGACCTGCATCTACCTCCATTGGAAACTCATATACTATGTAAAGGTGTTTCACTCCTAAGACCTATGGCTGGATCCATGTAGTTTTTGAATCATGTGACTGTGGGGTAGTATCCTTTGGAGATGATGATCCATGACCATATTGAAGAGTAGACATAGCCTGACAAAAAAATTGTAGATGACCATACCATCCACAACTGTTGCACATCTTTGCAGGTCAAGGAAAGGAACTTCATGTGTGTCTGATATTTCCACACTGATAGAAATTCAGAGGCACACTACTAGCTGCAACCGGAGGTGTCGAAGAGGCCTGCTATAAAGAACCACCTCCACCACTCTTACAATTATTTTTCTACTTTCTCTTTTTACATGACATGCAACTGAAGCTTCCAATAGGTTCAAGAGAATATGAAGAATATCCAACCTTGTCTACCATATTCATTTCATCCATTATAGCCTTGTCAAATGTCTCTGCATAGGTCTAAATCTTCAGTATAAATACCTGCGATCTGATATCTAGTTGCAAACCCTGTAGGTACTTTTTATCTTTAAATGGGTCATTCTTTACAACCTCTGGTGAAAAATGAACCATCTTAGCAAACTGATTAGCATACGATGACACCGAACACTCTCCCTACCATAAAAAGAGGAACACCAAAGACTTCACCATCATCAGCAACTATGGAAAAAACTACTGGAATAAGAGAGTCTTAAAACCCTTCTAGTCTTAAAACCCTTTTAGTCTAAACTCTCATGCCTATCAGCATGTACCATGGAATCCCACCATCACTTGATGGGACCCTCAAGTCAAAATGTCATGCACTTCACCTTGATACTCTCAGGTGTATCTAAGAAGTTAAAAATATGATCAATCTTGTCCAAACAGTCCTCAAGATCTTGAGATTCATTCATACCTTTAACAGATAGTGTCTTCTCATAAAAGAACTCTCGTGACTAATCTCTATCACCTACAACTTCTGGTTGTACCTCAATGAATGTAATATAAAATTTTGTAACATTATGATCTACATCACAAACTTCATGCATGATAGTCTCGATAAAATTTTGATCCATAAGAGGATTCCCTTGAGAATCATCAGTTACACCCTCCTATATAACTCAAAGAACACGCCTTGGAGGCATACTATTGCATACTGAAAAAAAGAAAATGATCGAACACAGAATAATTTCAATTCAAACTAGAAAACTCGTAAGCAAATACTAATATTAAGATCAAAACTCAAAACAGGAGACACACATCCAAACATTTTATGGTAACTTGAGTCTCATCACGACAAGAGCTAGTCAGGAACTCACCAAAATATACCTCTCAAGTCTAGAAAATCATATCTCAAGTCTACCAAATGTACCAAGACAATTACATTTAAGAAAAAACCACCTCTGATACCATTTTTTAACAAACCAACCCAGATAGCCTCTCAAAACTAGCACCCAAACCAATCTGTCACATACCTGAAGGGCATTCCCAATCCCCACAGGCTAACGACAAGAACCTAGGAAACAACAACAAATAGAGGGAACCATTTCTCCCAACCTGAAGCAGACAACATGACATATATTTATACATGTATGGAAAGAAACAATGGAAGAAAACATGAATACATATATATGCCATAATAGAAAGAGAACAAAAAAAGAGACACAATTGAAAAGGTAACAAAATAATCTCCAAGAGACAAGTCCAACTGCAAAGGATGACAATCTAAACAACTACTCCAATACTCTCCATGTGATAGCATGGGAAAACTCCCACCATCTCACCACCAACTACCCAAAACTCAGTTGACAGATAATCTTACTGCCTCACTGCAGCGCATTGTCTTTCTCTGCATCAAAAGACATAACAATGTCTACACACCACCGAAGGGATGCATAGGGTGTGAGATAATAGGAATATAAAGATCTCACCCAGGTGTTGCATAAAAAGTCTCTGTATAATAATCCAATCATGCTCAACTTTAAAGAAAGTAATGCATGATTTACAGTTTAGCATTTTTATATCAAAATCATGGAAAAACAATTTAATTTCCCTTTTTCCACATTTCCAAATAAAGTAGGTAAATCAGTTTCAAATCATTTCATATACATATATCAAAATAGATATATCAAAGCCAAGAAGGTATCATATATCATATCAAATCCATGTAAATACATCCAAAATAGTACAAGACAAAAGAGAAAGAACAGGTAACATCACGTCAAAGATCACACTAGGTCATGATAGTTAGGACACTCATAATTAACATAGACAATCGCATACGCATCAAGCCACTATACATGTGCATCAAGTATAGAGAGAATAGAAACACCCCATAAAGTGAACCCCCCCCAATAGGTCTAACAAGTCCCTAGAACAAAAAACCTAAGGAGCAGAGGAAAGCCCCATGAGAAAATACCTTGATAGTGGATGAGGCATATTACTACACCTTTCACCTAAGTACTCAAGACTTATCATGTGCTCTATTTTCCAAATCAATTCATCAAACTATTTTCATTAAACCATGTTTTGAAAAAACCTTTTCATTTACCAAAACTAGGGGAAATCATCTTTTATCAAAAACTATTTTCCACACACCCAAATAAAATCATTCAATAATGTTGTTTCATTTATAAAGTAATTTATAAAATAACCGGGGCAATGCAATTCACCAACATAAGAAAGATATGGAACCACCTACCTCAAAACTTGGGTCGCACATGCTTGCAACGGAATCCACCAACAAGGAAGAACACACAACCACAATGGAGGACCTAGAATCAATATACACATCTAAAAATTGATTCAATTTAACAAAAAGGGTTGGAGGAGAAGAGGAAACAACACATACCACAAGGACACATGCTCGTCGCACCACAACTAACAATGAAATGGCCCCTAGAATAAGATTTCACAACGAATCTAGAAAGGAATCAAGAGAATCGCCAACATGGATCAACATATCTGATAACGCAATGAAACGGTTCTATCGTGATCAAATTCAATGAAGAAGAAAAAAGTATTACTTGCCTAGAGAGATGCAATCCAACTGCCTTGATGATCCAACATCAAACAAATCAATCTGGAACAAAAAAAGGTTCCCAAAATTGCTAGAGGAGATCTCTAGGTCAAGAGAAAGGAGTCCTGCAGATGAATGAGAAAACACATTACTTTTACAGCTCCCTAAAATCCATATCTGTGACATTTACACAACATGTAATCCATTTACACGTCGTGTAATCCACAAAGCCCACATAGGCTAAAAAACTCATTGCATTTTTATTAAAACCCTTATTTTTAACAATAAACGGCATGTAACATTTATACAGCATGTAATCCCTTCACGTTGTGTACCAGGTTCACAACATTTGTCATGCAGAAATTACATGAGGTTTAATACCATTACACGGCGTGTATTTCTCCTACATACTACAAAAAACTAGTTTACAGTAGAAAACTCAAAACCTCATTGGGTGTTCTTTAAACTTGGGGAGAACCCCATAAAGATATTACACATTTATTCCCATACTTAATTAATTCAAATAAACATACATCCCTAGACTTTAGATCATTTCCCCAAAAAATTCTCTCCATCCTTGGGAGTCTCAAGATGCATCCAATTAAAAAGAAAAAGATGCAAAGAGATAGGAAATACCTAAAATATGGTAATAGGATGTTACAGGTTGACTAAAAAGGGAAAGAAAAAGGAATTTTGAGTTTGAGGCTCTATGTAAGTGAGAGAGAAATATTATAGTCTATGTAAGGGTGGATGAGACTATGTAAGCGAGAAATAGAAAATATGAAGGTTGTGTGAATGAGTAAGGAATAGAATAAATTTCATAACAATGAAATGTTTATACCTAAATAAGAATGAAGAAATAAAGGGGTTTGTAAATGAGAACTAATTCAATGTAAATGAGGTTTAGAGATATATACATGTGAATGCATGGATATGAAGTTTCATAAATGTGATATAGAAGTTTTGCAATGGTAGAGAGAGTTTTCATAAGGATGCATAAGTGAGATCAGTTATCATGTCAGGGTGAGGCATGGTTATTAAAGGTTGTACTATTGAAAATCATATGTTGCGTAAGTGAGAGTTGTATGATTCAATTGCTACATGATAGTGATTATAAAAATTCTACCAATATGGAATTAATTCTGTAATTCCATTTACAACAAGATTCAAGTAACAATTTAAAAAATGATATTTTTTTAATAGTTATCCTTAATTATTAGTGATTATGGTAGTTATGGTCAAGGTGTTTTCATCTCATTTAATGGATAATTGCATTCTAAAATTATAGAGATAACTGCTAAACTCATGGGCCGTGAGAGAGAAGAAAAAGTGAAAGGTGAGCAAGGAAAAAAAGTGAGCCAATAAGAGAGAGAAAAACTTGAGAGAAAGCTTTGAGTTGAGAAGAAGAGCATGAAAATGAATCTAAAGAGATTTATAGGGTTGTGGTCTGATTTCTTATAAGCATATCGGTATATTGCATGTTTATGAAAAGGATTGAACAAGAGGTAAGATTCGAACTACCCTACAGTAAAGATCTTTAATGAGTCAAACTTCCCAAATATACTCTTATATATGTTTCAGGTATATTAACTAAAAAATACTAGGTGTTTCATCATATCCAAGTGATTACACCCACTGAATAAGGCAGGTGGGATTCTTGTAACACTGATGGGTGTTGATATAAATAATTGTAAGGGTTCAAAGGACATACCCTTACCTTAATGTTTGCATCTTGATAATAAAAGATCAGTTGTGTTGATAGATATCCAAATGAGAGAGAGGGACATAACAGATGAATTCTTATTATTTCCAACATAAGAAGGAACAGTAATTACAAAAATGGAGGAGAAGAAGATGAATTCTCTGGGAGATGTTTCACATTGGGTCAAGGCTTGACCCTCCAAACACTTCCATGGGAAGCTAAACAAAAATCATTTGTGATCCACCTCCTAACTACTGCATCCCTATTTAATATTACCTTACCCACCACCTAAAAACTCTGACCTACTAATTAACCATCTAACAACTATCTATTGCATATTATAATTATTTTAATAACCTAAACTTTTTTAATAATAATTGTTTCCTGAAAATGTGGGTTGTATTATTTTACACAACAAAAGTATATATCATTAATAATGAGGTGGGTATAATTTGAAATGTCAATATCAGGTTTCAACCGTTATATGATTGTTGGCCAATATGACCATTGTAAACTATACTCTTAATAATGATTGTAACATTATAATTATTGTTTATAAGTAGAAATGAAAAAGGAAACTTAATTCAGAAAGAAGAGTTGATGGCCTCGTCCAATAGATTTGTGTTGTATGAAGCTCATTTGTCGGAACTTGGGAAAGAGGTAGTTTCATTGGGTTTCGCTCTTGACCAATCTCATTTCGAGCTTTATCATGTTAATCTTGAATGAAATCACTTACAGAAGAAGTTCAAGTTAGTGGAAATTATCAGTCATGCGATATTATCAGAGTCGCTCCAAGAATCTATTAACATTGTACACCTCACCCTTGGGTTATATGCAGGTGTTATAAGTGGTTATTTTTTTAGGCCTTAGTTACTTAATGTGTAATCTCTTTATATAAATAAAATTTTTATTCCATTAATTCCATTTTGAGAATATTTTTTCTTAAAAATGTGATGAATTTGATACATTTATTTTTCAGACATAAATTTTACTTTTCATAGAAGATATAAATATTTATAATAAACTAAGATATTATGAATAATTATTATTTCAATGAAATAGTATGATTAAAACACACTTATTTAAATTTAAATAATAATTTTTTTTCAAGTGTCAAGAATTTTACTATGCATTTTCTATCAGCTGTTATTTTTAATAAATAAAAAATATATATATTTAAAAGTTAAATTTCTCATACATAGAAAATTATTATGATAAAATAAAAACCATTTTTTAAATCAGCATGTTGAAATTATGTTAGGGTGAATTTATGATAATTTTCTAAAATATTTTGTTTTCTGGTGAATAGTAAAAATACAGTTTTGAGCTTTAAGTATGTTTAATGACATCATAATGACATATTGTGTAGTATAAAATTATAGTAGACTCTTGGGGATTATAATAACATAATAGGTGTCCCAAGTGGCCAATACTATGGGAAAATACCATGGGCAAGCCCATGGTTTTACAAATACCACTACCGAGGTGTCCAAGGAAGTCAATAAAAAACTCTCTCTTTCGCTATAAATACTCACTCATTTCTCCATTATATTTCATTAACAATTCATCCTACATTAAGTTATGATAGTTTTACCTCCCAATAAAAACTTCCAAGGTGTCCTCAAGCCCTCAAGGTCTCAATCTTCATGTTTTAAGAGTTACTCTTCAAGGTAAGGGAAATCTCAACTTCTCTTTTCTTTTCAAGTCTCCTTTTTATGTGGTATGTCTTTAAAATTTCCATACTATGTTCTTATGTACATTTTATTTTATCCCTTTAATGTATTAAGAATATTTTATAAATGGTAGACTCATGTATCCTCTCTTTTTAATGTTTTCTAAAACCATGTTTCATACCTGTTATACTGCTGAATTTTCTTCTCAAATTTTCTCGCTTTTTCTCAAGAAATTATTTAATTATATTTATGCAATTACCCAAACCTATTTATTTTCTAGTTGTATTCACTAAGATTTAAAAATTATTCATTTGATTCTGTAATTTACATACATAAAACTCTCATTCCCTTTCCGTTGGTTATAAATGACATAATGATCATGTTTTTAAGAACTTTTTAAACCACCATGATTTTGATATGAAACTCGTTTCTTTTATCCACCATGGGTTATTAATGAGATGTTTGATTATTATCTATGTGGATCACATTAAAATTAATACATATTAAGGTTTCACCCTGATAGTGCTCTAATGCATTGGGTAAAGAATTTAATCTCTAGAGATGACATGTTTTACGATACCTTGATGAATAACCTTGGTAATTTCTATGACACCTTGGTGATAAACCTTAGTGATATGCTTATGAATGTATAAAATAAATATTTTAGACACATTTTAAATTTATGATTCATGTTCTTTTATTTATTATATGACTAGTGTTTTCGTTTTCATTCCATAATGATATTCTTCATGTTCTTGTTGAATTTCCTCAGTAAATTTTTTCTCTAGTTTTTCCTTACTGTGACTTATGCTCACCATTTCCTTTGATATATGTCTCTAGGTTATTAGATGCAATAAATATATTTAGGATTAACCTTAAATAATCCTTTCAAGTGTAATAGAATAATGTTTTAATTTTTCATATATTATGTACCTTATTTCCACGAAACTAAACTTTAAAAGACCCCCTGTTTGGATAATGTAATGAAAATTTATGTAAGAAAAAAGTGGGATGTCATAGTTGGTATCAAATGAAGGTTTATTTAATTATGGAAATTTGTATTTGAAAACTTTAGGAATATCCCTATAGAAACTTTTAAATATAGTAAAAATATCCTGGTATTTTGGTGAAATGTTAAGTGTTTTCTGAGCAAAGAAACCTTTGTTTGGATACGAACAAGTGGATGTGGCTATGACACAGATGTACCTAGGGGTAACAACTCTGAAAAGGTGTGTCAGTCCTGACTCAACGTAACCTGGTACATGGCAACGGGTCTTACTGAACTTCTGGTTTGACACTCCCAGGGGATATGTTTGGTTAATCACAAGCTTTTTATTAACTATTTTGAAGGATTTATAGAAAATGTAATTTTTGTTAAAGAATAAAATATTTAAGCATGATGTTTTAAGACATGAAATTCCTTTAGAATTATAAGATTATTAAATGAAACACATTTCTCACTAAGGTTTTCTTCTTTTAGAAAATGGAAGAAAATATGAGAAACTGTGTAAATGGTGAGCGCAACAGACCAGGCGCTGACGACCTTCTGATGGAATCCAGAATCAAAAACATCATGATAATGATGAATCAAATGACTTGAGTTATGATCAATAAATTGAATCAAGCTGAGAGATTGGGTTCACCTCAAAAGGAACAACTTTCCATTGATTCCTTTATGCATCAACGACTACCTTCTTTTAGTGGATCCACTAACCCATTGATTGTTGAATAGTGGATAAGATTTATATAAAAGATCTTTTATGTACTCCATTGTTCAGGATAAGATAAATTCACCTATCTATGTACCACTTAGAGGGAGAATATGATCATTGGTGGAAAATAATTAAAAACTCAAATCCAATAGGGTAGATTGAAGCTATGAAGTGGGAAGAGTTCAAGGGTACCTTTTTCAGAAAATATTTTCCCCATTCAATGCGAACGAAAATGGATAAGGATTTCCTAGAGCTGAAGCAGAAGGAAAATAAATCTGTGAGAATATATGAGATGAACTTCACAAGAACTTCCTGTTACACCTATAGCTTTGTCATGGATCCTAATGGGAAGGTTGATAGATTCTTCAGTGGACTAAGACTACATCTATGGAAGAATCTAGCCAACTGAGACTATGGAAACTATGAGAAGATCATGAGGAGTGATATAAAGGTTGATGTGGAGTTTGAATAGATGTAATGGACCCGTAGATCAAATGAAAACAAGAGATATTTGGAGTCAAACTTGGGGAGGAGATTTGATCAAGGAAGAGAAAGAAAGCAATTGTAACTTACCACATGAAACAAATGTGAGAATAAGAATTCGGGGAACTGCTTGCTCAAGAGTGGGAAATGTTACAAGTGTGGAAGAGATGGTCATATTTCTCAGAGCTTTCATAGTGATGTGAAACTTCAACTTCTCAACACAGATGAAAAAGTTAAGATAGTGAAGGCCCTACCTGAAGTTCAATGCTTCAAGTGTGGACAACTCAAGCACTTTTCCAATCACTATCCAAATATGATGTTAATTGAGGGGAATCACCATAAACATAAACATAGGCCAAGGCATAAAGGTAGTTCTTTTGCTATCACAACAACTAAACTTGAAGCTCCAAATGATGTGGTGGTAGGTAATCTCGTTATTCTCTCAAAACTAGCAAGTACTTTGTTTGATTCTGGTTCTATGCATTCCTATATTTCCTATAAGTTTGTTGACTGGCTGAAAAATGATTTTTTTTATTATCATAAGTCCCCTTTTAAGGGCTGAGGGGGAACCAAACAAGATTTCAACGACTAAAGACATCAAACCAAGCCCCTATGATCCAAAATCCAAAAAACCAAGGCCCCTCCCTAGCATAAACAATGTTAATTCCAGTTTCCACCTTTCCAACATTGCATGACAAGTTATCATGTATAAAGACGGGTCAATACTGATGGCCAAGGCCATGCCCTCTCAAACATCAAAATCAGAATTGTATAAGTCTGGTGAAAACTTTCATCTCTAAAGCTCATCTGAACCAGTCTCTAAAGATAATCTGAAAACATGAAGCCTTGAACTACATATCGCGGGCCAAACAGCATAACACACCAAACAGGCTTCATGGAAACCTGAATTCTCCTCTTGAAATATACCCAAACAGCACAAATAAACATGATCCAAGACCTCGTACACCTTGAATCCTTCAGTGGTCACCAGAACCAAAGTTGGACAACCCCGTTGCCACCCACAAGACATCCCCAACCATCTATATAAGCAACCCGAAGAGGAAGGCTATCCAAGTAATGTAAAGCCAGACCATCCTCACCCAAGACTGGATGGCCCAGCACCGCACCGCGGGAGCACTACCAATGAGTAGATCTGAGCTGCTCTGACCTAGAAACACCACTCAGGTCATGGATACGGATAGATAGAACTCCGAAAGAACACACCGGAGTCCAAATCACGCACTACCAGAGTCCCTCAACTTATAGAAGTAAAACTATCAGTCAAGACTCCTTGAGGGATTATATAAGCATTAATAATATATATAAACTCTAGTGTTTACTTTGGTGAGTATAATCTCATCAAAAATCTAGTAGTCATTCTCATACTAGAATTCGACATTATACCAGGGATGGACTAGATCTCAAAGTATAATACTAAGATCAACTACAGAATCAAGGAAATCTCAGTATTCTTGAATGGATAACCTACAGTTATTTTCAAAGGAGAGATATGTCGACTTGGGTTTTGTCTAGAATCACCTCCCATACCTTTCTTTATAGAAATTATCGATGAATATGAAGAATTAAATGAAAGTATACAAATAGAGAATGTCCCCGTTGTTTAGGAATACATTGATGTATTTTATAAGGAGTTATATGGACCTCCACCAGAAAGATAGGTAGAGTTATTCATTGAACTTATGTATGGATCCAAACAGATATCAAAGACCTTGTATATAATAGAAAATGTGGAGCTGGAGGAATTAAATAAACAACTCCAAAATCTTTTGGATAATGGGTTTATCTGAATAATTGTGTCTCCTTAGGGAGAACATGGTCTCTTTTTTAAGAAGGATTGATCAATACGGATATGCATTAACCATGGAGAACTTAATGGGATCATAGTGAAGAACAAATACCCTCTTCTAAAAATTGAAGATTTATTTAACCAACTTTGTGGGGATCAATTCTTCTCTAAGATTGATCTTTGATCTAGTTATCATCAATTGAGGGTGAAGAAATAAGATATTACAAAGACCGCATTTCATTCAAGATATGAGAATTATGAGTTTGTTGTTATGCCCTTCATCTTAACTAATGCTCTTATTATTTTTATGGATTTGACGAATATAGTCTTTAAAGACTACCTTGTTAACTTTATGGTGGTTTTTATTGATGATATTCTGATATATTCAAAAAGTCATGAGAAGTATGATGATCATATAAGGGTGATATTGAAAACTCTGAGGAAAGAGAGGTTATTTAGAAAGTTCAGTAAATGTGAATTTTGATTACAACAAGTTTCTTTCTTGGGGAACATTATAACCAAAGAAATAATCTCGGTTGATCCTGCCAATAAAAAGGTTGTGGAGGAGTGTCATCATCCTACAACATTAAATGAGATTCGTAGTTTCCTTGTGTTAGTAGGATATTATAGGATGTTTCTGAAAAAAAATTCACGACTTTCTAATCCACTAATCAAGTTAACTCGAAAGGGGGTCAAGTTCATCTGGAAAAAGGAGTGTGAATAAAGTTTCTAAGAGTTGAATAATAGATTAGTTACTACACCAGTGTTAACTCTACCCTCTATCTGACAATGATTCGTTATTTTTAGAGATGTATCTCTGAAAGGGATTGGGTGCGTCCTCATGCAATATGACAAGGTGATTGATTATGCATCTCGACAGTTGAAGCCTCATGAGCAGAACTACCCTACGCATGACCTGGATCTGGCTGTAGTTTTTTTTGCTCTGAAGATATGGTAGTACTATCTTTGTGGGAATAAATGTGATATATACACAAATCATCAAATTTTAAAGTATATTTTCACACAAAATGAATTGAACATGAGATAGAGGAGATGGTTAGAACTTTTTAAAGACTATGATTGTTCAATTAATTATCATCCCAGAAGAGTAAATAAATTCATTGATGCATTAATTAAGAAATACCCTGTTGTGATGGCAATGATGATGATTCAATGATATCCTTTGATCAAAGACCTAATAAAATTGGACATGAGAATCGTAAGGGAAGGTAAATCATCAACTCTATCCGAAATTATTTATCAACCATCATTACTAGAGAAGATCAAGAAATCTCAAAATAAGATCCTTTGTTATAGAAGAAGTTAGAGGCTGTGAAGAATGGAAATTTTCCTGAGTTCAATATTGATCAAGAAGGTGTACTAAAATTTCGTACAAGGTTATGTGTTCCATATATTCTGGTAATAAAGAAAGAAATGATGAATGAAAATCATATCTCTACTTTTTCTATACATCCTCGAAGCACTAAAATGTATAGGGACCTTCATGATCATTATTGGTGGGATAACATGAAAAAGGATATCATCAACTACACTACAAGGTGTTTAGTGTGTCAACAAGTGAAGGCAGAGAGACAACTTCTTAAACAGGTATTATAACCACTACCCATACCAGCATGGAAGTGAGATAATATCACTACGAACTTTGTCACTGGTCTCTCGAAAACATCCAAAGGAAACAATGCAATATGGTTTATAGTGGATCGTCTCACTAAGACTGCCCATTTCATCACTATTTGGGAAGATCTCTCTCTCGACCAACTTGCCAAGATTTACGTAAAGGAAGTGGTAAGGTTACATGGGGTACCACTATCCATCATATCAGATCATGATCCAAAGTTCAAATCAAAATTCTAGAGAAGTCTTAAACATTATTTGAATATTTAATTGAATTTTAGTATGACCTATCACCCACAAACTGATGGTCAATGTGAAAGGACTATTCAGACACTTGAGTACATACTAAGAACATGTTCAATGGAATTTAAAGGTGTATGGGATAAAAATATCTCATTATTTGAGTTCTCATACAACAATAGATTCCATTATAGTATTCAAATGGCACTCTATGAAGCTCTATATGGGAAGAGATGTAGAATTACTACTTGTTGGGATGAAGCTGGTGAAAAAAAAGATTCTTGGGCCTGATCTTGTGAAAGAGATGACAGAAAAGGTTCATGTCATCCAACAACACATAAAGGCTTCTCAGAGTCAGTAGAAAAGCTATGATGAAAACTGTCAAATGGACTTGAAGTTTGATGTTGACGATGAATTCTTCCTTCGAATTTCACCTTGGAAGAGATTCATGCGGTTTGGGAAGAAAGGGAAGCTCAGCCCTAGGTACATTGGCCCCTATGAAATCATTGATCACATAGGAGTAGTGGTCTATCGGTTAGAACTTACACCAAATCTATCTCAAGTTCATGATATTTTCCATGTATCTCTCTTGAGGAAGTACATACCTGATCCCTCACATGTACTGAATTCGGAGGTGGTACAACTGGAACATGACCTCTCTAATGAGCAGCCGATAGAGATTTTAGACCATAGAGACAAGGTTCTATGCAATAAGACTACTCACTTCGTTAAAGTGTTGTGGAGGAACCACAAATATAAAGATATTGCATGGGAAATAGAGGAAATAATGAAGCATAAGTACCCACACCTTTTCTGAACCAAGGGAACGAGATGAAATTTCGGGGGAAAATTTTCTTAAGGGGGGATAATGTAATGACCTGAACTTTTTGAATAATAATTGTTTCTTGAAAATGTGTGTTATATTATTTTACACAATAAAAATATATCTCCTTAATAATAAAGTGAGCATAATTTGAAATGTGATCATCGAGTTTTGACCGTTATATGAACATTAGTCAATTATGATCGTTAGTCAATATGACTATTGGAAACTATACTCTTAATAATTATTTTAACATTATAATTATTGTTTACAAGTAGAATTGAAAAAGGAAAATTAATGAAAAAAGAAGAGTTGATGGCCTCATCCAGTAGAGTTGTGTTGTACGAATCTCATTTGTAAAAATTTGGGAAGGAGGTAGTGTCATTGGGCTTCTCTATTGACCAAATCCAAGATGAGCTTCAATATGTTAAGCTTTAAAGAAATTGCCTACGGGGGAAGTTTAAGTTAGTAGAAATTACCACTCAAACGATGTTATCCAAGTCACCCCAAGAATCTATCACCATCACACATTTCACCCATAGGTCGTATGTGGGTGTTATAAGGGGTTATGTTTCGAGACCTTAGTTACTTAATGTGTAATCCCTTTATAAAAATAAAATTATTATTCCATCAATTCCATTTTGAGAATAGTTTTTCTTAAAAATATGATGAATTTAATAAATTGATTTTTCAGAAAAAAACTGTACTTTTCAGAAAAGATATAAATATTTATAATAAATTAATATATTACAGATAATAATTATTTCAATGAAATAGTATGATTAAAACAGTCTTATTTAAATTTAAATGATAAAATAATTTTTTTCACGTGTCAGAAATTTTACTATGCATTTTACTATGCATTTTCTATCTGCTGTTATTTTTAATAAATAAGAATTTTTGTATTTAAAAGTTAAATTTCTCATATATAGATAATTATTATGATAAAATAAACATAATTTTTGAAATCATCATATCAAAATTAGGTTAGGCTGAATTTATGAGAATTTTCTAAAATATTTTTTTTTTGGTGAATAGTAAAAATACGGTTCTGAGTTTTCAATATATTTAATGATATCATAATGATGTATTATATAATATAAAATTTCAATCGACTCTTGGGAATTATAATAACATAATAGGTTTCCTAAGTGGCCAATACAATGGGAAAAAACCATGGGCAAGCCCATGGTTTTGCAAATTCCAAGGAAATCAATAAACAAATATCTCTTTTTTGCTATAAATACCCACCCATTTCTCCATTATATTTCATTATCAATTCATCCTCTAAAAATATCTGATATTTTTACCTCCTAATAAGTCCCCCCAATGTGTTCTCAAGCCCCCAAGGTCTCAAACTTTGAGTTTTAGGAGTTACTCTTCATGGTAAGGGAAATCCCAACTTCTTTTTTCCTTTCCAGTCCCCTTTTTAGGTGGCATGTCTTTCAAATTTCCATATTATGTTCTTATGTACATTTTATTATATCCCTTTACTATATTAATAGTCTTTTATGAATGGAAGACTCTTTTCCCCTCTCTTTTTAATGTTTACTAAAACCATATTTCATACCTGTTATGCTGCCAAATTTTCTTCTCAAAATTTCTCTCTTTTTCAAGAAATTGTTTTATTTTATTTATGTGAATACCCAAACCTCTTTATTTTCTAAGATTATTCACCAAGATGTAAAAATGATTTATATGATTCTGGAATTGACATACATAAAACCCGTATTCCCTTTCTGTGAGTTATAAATAACATAATGATCATGTTTTAATCACTTTTTAAAATAACGTGATTTTGACATGAAACTCATTTATTTTATTCTCCACAGTTTATTTATGAGATATTTGATTATGATCTATGTGGATAACATAAAAATTAATACATATTAAGGGTTCACCATGATAGAACTCCAATGAATTGGGTAAATAATTTAATCTCTAAAGATGACATGTTTTACGATACCTTGGTGAATAACCTTGGTAATTTTTATGACATCTCAGTGACAAACCTTGGTGATATGATTATTAATGTCTAAAATAAATGTTGTAGTCACTTTTCCAAGTTATGATTCATGTTCTTTTATTTATGATATGACTCGTGTTCTATTTTTCATGTCATAATGATATTCTTCATGTTCTCATTGAATTTCCTAAAGATCGCATGTAAACAGTTTCTCTTTTTTTCCTTTACTGGGCCTTATGTTCACTATTTCTTTTGATGCATGTCCCCAGGTTATGAAATGAAATAAATGTACTTAGAATGAACCTTGAAGTATCCTTTCAAGTGGAATATAATAATGTTTTAAGTTTTCATGTATTATATACCTTATTTCCAAGAAAATAAACTTTAAAAATCATTTGTTTGTACAATGTAATGAAAAGTTATGTAAGGAAAAGACGGGATGCCATAATTATGCCTTATTCCCCAGGAATTTATTAGTTTCCCACACTGACAACACAACCCCACACAGCATTAGCAAATTCCGACACTTTCCCCTGGCAGTACCCTTATATAGGAGCATCCCAACCTCACTTTCCATGTTCTTATCATTCTCGCCCTTTTGAAAACATGCCTTGTCCTCAAGGTGAAAAACTTGGTGAAATTCTAGAATTTTTCTACAATGTCACTATTGTGAAGGAAATCCCTAGTATAAATCTTTCATCGCTTCCAGATTTATTTCCACCCCCCCCCCCCCCCAACAACTTGTCGGTCATCTTTCCATGGTGTCGAACAGTTTGTAAAACAACACTAGTGCCACAACAGAACTGGATGTTAATGAGTAGCAAAAGTAGAAGCAACTTATATAACCTGGTCACATGAGAAAGATTAAAACCATCCAATACACCAGTTTTTATTACTAGATTTTGAAAGTACCAACTATTATGCTACCCCACAACACACATTTATACCCTATTCTTAGATTTTTCATCAACCCCTCCAGTGTCCTCATTTTCTGATCAAAAATTTTCAGTAAAATCTTTTACATGCCACTTATAAATGGTTGTTTGAACGACTAAACCCAAAGCAACATCAGGTTGAATAGTGTTCACACCGGTCTCATTATTCAAAGTCATTGGTGTAAAGCCTATGACCATCTTTTGCAAAATCTATAGAGGGGGTAAATAAGGAACCTTGGAAGCTTCTCAGTTTTTATACCCCTGATGTCTGACACTGATGCTTGTTGTAAAAGTAGGTGACCTATATTTAATTACAAAATTAAATTTTATATCACGTATATATTACCTATTGAATGTTATTGAGCATTGACCAACCAATGTATGTATTGAATTTAATTTAATTAATTAATTGTTACAATTGCATGCAATGTGCATAATAATTAATTTATGTTTGATGGTCTAAACATCGTCTTTCCATGTTTTATATTTATAAGGGTCTGTGCATCTATGTTTATTATTATACATGTATTTTTTGATTTCCTAAGAGTATATATATAATGTTGATGATGTTATAAGACGCAGACCGTGCCAAGACAATGTGGTATTCCATACGAGAAGTGGATACATTGGATCAGAGTGTGAGATGCAATTCGAGTTAGACACAACTCAGGTATTTTCCCCCTAAAGTCATGGTTGATCCATTGAGTGTAAATGGATCAAATAATACGAAATGATCAAGATCAGTCATGTTGTTTATTTAATTTGTGCATGGTTTATTATTATTTTGTGAATATGCTTGTTTGTGTGATCATATAAAATAATAAACTAAAATTTATAGATTAAATCAAATTAAGTACGATGAATGTTTTTATATTTACCGCATGGTCAAGTTATAAGTGCATTCACATAGTATGTGCATATCTAATAGAAAATGATTTCATTTTTTGTGAAATAATAAAACCCCTCAAAGATATATTAAGTCGTAATGTCTTTTTCCGCTTAAATTTGAACAAAACCACATGTACGAGCTGCTCGTCAACCCTAGTTGAGGGTACCTCCTACTACTGGGGATTTATTATGAAGGTGATGAATCAACTTAACTAATAAGAAAGAAAATAAGTATTCATAACTAGCTTGTTGTCACTTTAGAAGCAAAGAGATTAGATAATCAAGTTTGCGGTTTCTAGAAGTTGGGACTTCACTCAACAGTTTAAGGAGTCACAAGTTAATGCAATTGGACAATCAAACACCTACCTTAAAACTCTCTATGTTGTGGTGTAGTCATAATTTGGACTATGAGTAGATATTACAGGGATACTTACCACTAGAATACTCAAGCGATTGGGTATTCTAAATCTAGTGGTGAGGGATACTAGGGTTCAATAAAATGGTGGGAGATATCTAATGATTTAATTAATCGGTAATGTCTAATCTGTAATCAATATAAATTACTTATCTTATAAATTTTTATCTGATAGAAAAATGGTTAGAATACCATAAGTTCATTGTGATTAATTCTGGATAAAGAACATGTCCTAACTAGCAACAATTTCCTAGTGTAGTACAGGCACTTGCGCAAAGTACTACGAAATGAATGAAAATTCTAGCTACCAGAGTCCCCACTACCTGTTATGTCACCTCATGAAGTGAGGGTGTGAAAGATGCTTACAGGAGACTCGTGTATGACTCATTTGATATTTACATCATAATGCTATCATCAATTACCAATGTGTTGTGAAAAACAACATTAGGACATGGATGATTCCATATGTTGTCTCATCTCTAAGAAGCCTGCGAGGAGAAGGTGAAGTGAGATGTGAATGAGATGATGATTACACTGAATAAGTGTAAATTGAAAGATGGATCACGGTCCTTCAATACATCTCATTCTTGTATCTTTATCACCCACTTACTCAAATTTCATTTAAGATTACAAAACGAATAGTATAGAGAAAATGCTTCATTACCTTTTGGGTAAGATTTGTTAAGAAAATAAGAACTTAAATAAAGATTAATCTTTAGTTCTCATGGTGAATAGGTTGAAATACAAGGCTAAATGGATCAATGACAAGTGTGAAACCAAAGGAAAGTGTGACGCCAAAGGTGCATTCACAGCATCCTTCAAAGAAAAGAGGTTGATCATTATACATGAGGCTATTTACTTCTCATGTCATGAGATAAGTATATGGAAGATAAAATTTAATGAATTGAAGAAGAAGCAAGCAGGGGCTTCCACTTAGTGTATATTCATCATTTTATAACAACCATGTTCTTTTTATTACATTAAAACATGATTTAATGACATAAGATTACACTTAATACAACCCAAAATATTGAGAAGTCTAGTGTATTAGGAAATTATGAACATTGCATAACAACTTAAAACATGAAATACAACATCATTATTGAAAACTTCTTTTATATGACCACAATATTCTTTCGCACTTAACATTGCATGGGATAACCTGGGGATATACATAAGAAAGGGGTGAGCTATAAAGCCTAATAAGAAAATAAACATGAAATAACATGAGGAAGACAACACATGTTAGACAATAGGCATATCAAAGGAGCATAAAAGAAACATGAACATAAAAGCATGATATAGCATTATAATCATAACATGGAAATGTGGAAACAACTTAAAACATTGCATCATAGGTCAAGGCTAAACTGCTAAGACATCATAGTGGACAAAGTCCCATAAAGGAATCAGGTAAACCTATGTCCCAACATGACGTATCATGATACTAAACATTACTCAATGCATTGGAGTGCTATATAATTTTGGGTGCACCCTTCACTTTCATTTCATTCTCATGCTTAAGTGTGTCACATAGATCATAAAGCATGGATTCATTTATCATCATAATTTATTCCGAAATCAAGGGGTGTGGAATACATACATGTAAGTCCTCGATAAAAAGGTATATGTGTATAAAAGTGAACACCCTTAATAGTTAATAGGTATGGTATTCACTACATAGTTTTTTTTTAATGGAGATTCACGGTGAAATTTTGATAGCCTAACGGTGTGACATAAAAATTCATAAAAAAGGTTAATGGGAGCGAAAGAGGACTCGTATCATATATAAATGAAATGGACAGTAAAAGTGTTGATTATCCACTAAATGAGACTAATATTCATTGTTAATATATATAATATTAATGCTATTTATTATTAATAATCACCATTTTAGTATATTTTACACTTTGAACATTATTTCACATTATGATTGTAATACCTTCTTAAAATGCACTATTATGTGGTATATTTTTTAACATCATTTGAAGTACCCAATGATTCATATAATTTTAAGGAATCTAATTATACATATTTTAATTTGATATTCTTTTTAATTGGATATTCACTTCAATATGAACATTTTTCATTAAAGGATCAATGAAAGATTCATAAAGAATGATGGAGATATTTGGCAATGAAAGGAAGCAATTCTGGAGAAGGCGGATTGGACATCATCCCACTGATGAGAATGTGGGTCCCAACATACAGGCCCAATGAATCCCAAATTTCGTTGGATTCTAGAAGACATATATAAGAACAAATCACTCTTCAGGATACAATGATAATTCGGCCTCCATTATGTCCATTTAGGCGGCCCAAGTTAGAGACAAAATTCTGGGCTAGATTCTGCGGTCCAGAAAAATAGTCCACTAATATGATCATATCTCGGAATCCACAACTCCAAATGGGCCAAAATTTTACAGGAGGTTAAAAGACATCCGGGGATCCATTTTCTTCTTATATGACCCACTCTTATGCGGCCATCTAGAAGGTCTTCCAAGAGCGTCTGTTTGTTGAAGGAAAGTTGGCTGCCACCTCGGGTCAAGGGTGGAAAAATCAACTCTCCCTTACTTTCCACCAACCTATGGCCTACCACAATTAATTTAGGAGACTTGGACTGTTGGAGGATAGACCCAAGGGTTCAAAAATTCCTATTTAAGGCAATGTTGTTTGAGTATTGAGTGATCTTGGATGCTTTGTTCAATTGTAATGTTATGCTGCGATTTTGTTGTCTCAAGTTTGTCTTTCACATGTAAGTTGTTCAATTCACTTTAGTTTCTTAATAAAAGTTCTTCTTATCCTCTTATTATGTTGTTCTTCATATCACTTTGATACCCTGGGATCAAGGTGTGAATTTATTCACACCAAACCTTGTGAAATTATCACACAACGGTGGAGTGATTGTTATTTCATTGTTTTTTTACTTCTCCATTTCCTCCCTCATGAGCCTACTTTCCGCTTCCATTGAAACCATGGGATCAATGGAGGGCTAACACACTTATGGGTTGATCCAAGGGAGTAGCAAGGGGATGTATTGGATGTTATTTATCACCCCATTAATGTCTAATCACTTCTTTAATTGAGATTTTTATTTGATAATTTTTAAACCCCATCGTTCTTGTTGAATTTAAGGTCACACAATTCAAGTGCTAATACAAACTTTTTCCTTGAAGTGCTCAAAACTTTGATCCTTTAAGTGTATAGGTGATTCGTATTATGTTGTGTTGGTATTAAATCAGTAATTGATGAAGTTTTTTGATCTCCTTAAATAAACTCAACTCAAATATAAGAAATTGAAAAAGGGAATACATCCATCCACCCCAAGTGATAACCTAGGATCAACTCATTCTTTTAAATTAAATTCACTTAAGTCTCTTAGATTTCCTTTAAACCCATCTAAAACCAACCCAAGTTGGCCACTTCATAGCCAAAAATAGTCCTTAGAATGTGCGTGTCTATAGGTTACTTCTTAGGTCTCTGTGGATTCGACAACCCAAGCTAGACTACAAGGACAGTTCTACCTTCATATCTTGGGTAAATTTGAGCGAGAATCAAATTTTGGCGTCATTGCCAGGGACCCAAGTAAGTTACCTTAGACACTATCATCCTCTTCTCACCCCACATTCTATATTCTCACCCACATCTCTCTTATCTTTACCCCTTTCTATTTGTGTGTGTCCTAAGAATCTAGAATCCAACTTTCTATCTTCTCCAATGGAGTATCTTCCAAATTATCTTTTCACAAACTCATGTTGGAATCAAATGGAAAATCAATATTGGGAAGCCCCTAAGTTAGAAAATTTCTTTGATCAACCCTTGATTAATTACCACACAACTGGTGAGATGTACAATCAATGGGATGATGATTGTTTAAAGGATCAATTTACAACCCTCTCGAGGATGATTGAAGAGATCAAACTTAAGGAAGGTCTCAATTTACAAACTCCTATCCAGCCTAATCCTCAAAAAATAATTGAACAATTTTGTAATCAAATGGATATAATGAGATCTGAGGTATCATCTTTGAGATTAGAACTACAATGCATTAATACTTGTGAAGAACTCATTTATACACCAAATGTACCTTCCAAAACATTATGTGAAGTGTCTAGTTTCCCAAAAACCGCTAATGAATTTATTAAAGAACCAACATTTGGATTTGGGGTAGGGGAAGTGAATCAAGAAATTGTTAAAGGGTCTTTAAAGCAGGAAGAAATTGATTTCATGTATTCACAAGAGTGAAATTTGACATCGTGGATTGAGTCTCCTAAGTATAACTCTATTGATGATTTTTCAAAAACACCAATCCCTGAACCATTGAGAGAAATAAAAAACATTGAGTCCATACACATTCCTAACACTGTTCTTTCAAATTTTGTGGTTTAATCTTTTGTTCAAAATGAAACAATTTTTTTGAGGAATTTAGAAAATGAAACTGAGTTAGATTCAAATTCTCAACCTGTGTCTGAAGGTCCTATCCAAACCAAGCTCAAAATTATTATCCTTCTTTACCCACTCAAGTATCCCATCATAGTGTATAACTATGATCTTTCAATTGGAATTCATGCTTCTATTGAAAAAGAAAATGTAGGAATGATTATTGATGTCTTAGGCAAGACTAGAGAAGCAACTAGATCCACCATTTTTGATATTCCTTATATTTACCCTATCATTTTAAAACATGGTATTGTGAATGAAACAAATTCTAAACATAAAATCAATCTCAACCTAGTAGAATTGGTGAAATATGTGGTCCTTAAAATGTTGAAAGTTGGTATTGGGTAAGTTGTGGGATCCATGTCGGGCTAACGACGTTAAACAAAGCGCTGCATGGGAGGCAACCCATGGTTTTTAAGTTTCCTATCATTTTGTTGTTTTAATTAAATTTATATTTTAAATAGGATTAATTAATCATTTCTATATTTAAAAAAATAGATTGTTGACATGTTCTTCTATTATGAGTATGGATGGGTATGAAAGGGGAGCACCATATTCATCTGTGTCACGTGGTGTGATCCTTGAATAATGTCTTACCCAGAAATTAAAAAGAAGACAATGTATCATCAGTTTGTTTTTTTTAATGTGTTTGTAGGTTAAAATAAAAATACAAAAAAATAAAATAAAAATATAATAATAATAATAAAAAGGTACATGTCGTGGGTCGTGGGGCAAACCCCGTCACAACCGGCGAAGCCGCGGGGATTCAAACCCGGGACCGAAGGGAGACAGGGGCGCGCGCTTACCACTGACCTACAGCTTTTTGTGATTCCTTATTCTATAATTTTTATATATATACTTATATTTTACTTTCTTTATTATATAAATATATAAATATATATATATATATTGTTTTTTTTTTGTTTTTTTGTTTTTTTTTTCCTTTTTCTACTAGGAAACTCTGCAAGTGACATGGATATCAAAGCACTAAATTGGAGCAGCAAGAACTTCAACTTCAACCACCAGGTGACTTCATTCCATGATCCTCATTTTCAATTTCCTTTTTGAACTTTCATTCTCTACCTCTACCCCCTTCTAAATTTTCTTTTCTTTAAACACTAGGGACAGTGTTGTTTTAAGTTGAGGGGGAGATAAAATAAAAAAATGTTTTTGTGTCAAAAAAAATGAATGATTTGAAGAAAAAAAATGTGTAAATGGAAGGAAAAATTCCTTTAACTTTGAACAAGGTAATACACATTGCACACTTTGAAACTGAATATCAAAAAATTTAGCATGCCCTGATTCTGATTTTAATCCTTTTATAATTTCATGAGCATAGATTTTGGAAAGTATGGTTGTCCAATGTGATATTTCATTGTTTATATTTTCATCCAAATAAAAAAAGATCACAATGCACATCCTTTGGATAGTGGGGTATTAGTTTTAGTTCATGGGGTCTCATAAATAAATAGCATAGGTTTGATGATCATTTTAGTTTTAATATGAGTATTCAATAAAAAATAAAAATAATAATAAATTTGTGCGTAGAGCAATGAAATGACCTAATGTGTGGCTTTCGGCACTTGGGGATCGTGACTCCATATTTGTCTGGCCCAGAGTTAGTAATTTTATCTCTATTTTTGGTAATTTGAATTTGTTTTTGATTGAGTTAACTCGAGATGATGCCCAAGTATGTGGGCTTCACTTGGTTCCCTAAGGTCTTTGAGCCTGGGAGTAAAGTCTCGCTATAGGGGTTGGCTCATTTGAGTGCAACTTCAATTACCATGGAAAAATTGAAAAAAAAACAAAAAAAATAATACAATAAAAAAAATGAATATTCATCTTAATATTGAAATGTTATTCCACCTAGCGCTTCCATCATTTCCCCCTTGAATAAAAATGAACCCCCATGTCTATTGTGATGCACAGCACATCCTCATACTTAATTGATATTAGATGAAATATGTAAATGAATTTGAACAAAGGAATGGGCTTGGGATTGGGATCTACTTATCAAACTATCTTGTATTAAAATATTTTGATGGGTTTCATGATTTTTTGGTATAAGGGTTTTTGGTGATCATTGTGTATTAAAACTTTTTTGGAAAAGGGAATTCGTATTTCATATTATTGAGATATACTTTGCTCGGGACTAGCAAAACTCAAGTTGGGGGGTGTGATTAGCCACTAAATGAGGCTAATATTCATTGGTAATATACATAATATGCATGCTATTTATTATTCATAAACACCATTTTAGTTCATTTTACACTTTGAACATTATTTCACATTATGATCGTAATACCTTCTTAAAATGCACTATTATGTGGTACATTTTTTAACATCATTTGAAGTAACCAATGATTCATATAATTTTAAGGAATATATTTATACATATTTTAATTTGATATTATTTTGAACTGGATATTCACTTCAATATGAACATTTTTCATTAAAGGATAAATTAAAGATTCATAAAGGATGATGGAGATATTTGGCAATGAAAGGAAGCAATTCTGGAGAAGGCAGATTGGACACAAGCCCACTGATGAGGATGTGGAGCCCAACATACAGGCCCAATGAATCCCAAATTTCGTGGGATGCTAGAAGACATGTATAGGAAAAAATAACTCTTCAGGATCCAATGATAATTAGGCCTCCATTGTGTCCAGTTAGGCGGCCCAAGTTAGAGATAAAATTATGGACCAGATTCTACGGCCCAGAAAAACAGTCCACTAATATGATCATATCTAGGAATCCATAACTCCAAATGGGCCCAAATTTTACAGGCGGTTATAAGACATCCGGGGCTCCATTTTCTTCTTCTATGTACCACTCTGATTCGGCCATCTAGAAGGTCTTCCAAGTGCGTCTGTTCGGTGAAGGAAAGATGGCTTCCACCTCGGGTCAAGGGTGGAAAAATCAACTCTCCCTTACTTTCCACCCACCTATGGCCTACCACAATTAATTTAGGAGACTTGGACTGTTAGAGGCTCGACCCAAGGGTTCAAAAATTTCTATTTAAGGCAGTGGTGTTTTAGGATTGAGTGATCTTGGATGCTTTGTTCAATTGTAATGTTATGCTGCGATTTTGTTGTCTCAAGTTTGTCTTTCACATGTAAGTTGTTCAATTCACTTTAGTTTCTTAATAAAAGTTATTATTCTCCTCTTATTATTTTGTTCTTCATATCACTTTGATACCTTTGGATCAAGGTGTGAATTTATTCACACCAAACCTTGTGAAATTATCACACAACGGTGGAGTGATCGTTATTTCATTGTTTTTTTACTTCTCTATTTCCTCCCTCATGAGCCTACTTTCCGCTTCCATTGAAACCATGGGATCAATGGAGGGTTAACCCACTTATGGGTTGATCCAAGGGAGTAGCAAGGGGCTGGATTGGATGTTATTTATCACCCCATTAATGTCTAATCACTTCTTTAATTGAGATTTTTATTTGATGATTTTTAAACTTCATCATCCTTGTTGAATTTAAGGCCACACAATTCAAGTGCTAATACAAATTTTTACCTTGAAGTGCTCAAAACATTGATCCTTTAAGTGTATAGGTGATTAGTATTATGGTGTGTTGGTATTAAATCAGTAAGTGATGAAGTTGTTTGATCTCCTTAAATAAACTCAACTCAAATATAAGAAATTGAAATAATTGAAAAGGGAATACGTCCATCCACCCCAAGTGATAACCTAGGATCAACTCATTCTTTTAAATTGAATTCACTTAAGTCTCTTAGAGTTCCTTTAAACCCATCTAAAACCAACCCAAGTTGGCCACTTCATAGCCAAAAACAGTCCTTAGAATGTGCGTGTCTATAGGTTACTTCTTAGGTCTCTGTGGATTCGACAACCCAAGCTAGACTACAAGGACCGTTCTACCTTCATATCTTGGGTAAATTTGAACGAGAATCAAGTTTCATAGAAATAAATGTCCCAACATAAGAAATGTGGAAATAGAAGACATAACATAATAAAGAAACTTGAAGAAATATGAGAAATGGAGTAACTCTTATGAAATTTCGGCATGATAACAGGTGTACGTGGGAGAGATTAATGAGATGGAAAAGGATCTCTCATGATTCAAACATAATAAGGGTAGTATGGAGGAGGTGAAAAAACATACCCCATCATTTGCAATTGAAAATAAAAGGGTGTAACAATATAAGAAAACTTGGATAAAAAATGAGAAAGGAAGGAATTATTACTTGAGTGTGTGACTTCAAAAGCTTGAAGAGGGGATTTTTCAGAGCTTGGGGCACCTAGGTGGATTTTAGAGAAGACAGAACAAAGTAAGGACGTGTTCCAAGTATTTTTAGTGAATAGAAGTGGGAGCTTGGGTGGGTTTATATAGGAAATGAGTGGGGAATTCTTTAATATTTCACAAACTTAGATTTTGGAATCTATATAATTAAATATTCAAAACCACAAACCTTATCATGGTTTTTGCTCATGGTTTTGGCCAAAGAGTAGTGGAAAACATTATTTTATAAGGCCAATGATTGAAGATATTAAAATATTAGTCTTTATTATGTGGAGGTGAGTCACATTATTAAAGAAATGAACTTAAAATAATAAAATATATTATACATTTTTGAGGATTCACTAAGCCTTTATAAAATAAGTCAAACAAATATAAAATCACATTATTTTAAAGGTAAAACTTATATTTGGTTGAATATCCCTTTTATATATTTATTACATCACTATTGGGTCATTATGATGTCATAAAACATACTATATATTTATATGGTATTTAATTTTTACCCAAAAAATCGACTGTCTCGAAAAATTATGAAAAATTCACCATTGGATAATTTCAATGTCTTGATTCCAAAAATAATATTCATTTTATCCAAATAATTTCCTAAATATGTCAATTTTTACTTTTAAAATCAAAACTCATATTCATTGAAAATTGACGGGTTTTGACAAAAATAGTTTTTTAAACCTTAATAAAAATTACATTTGGCCTCATAAAAATTACATGATCATTTATATTTAATAAAATTAATTTAAAAATATTATTTTATTAAAATATTATTTATCAATTCATCAAAATAAATTTCTTAATTCAATTTGAATATTAACCAAAAATACTATTTGTGCTTTAAAAACAATAATAAAATGAAAGTATATTCATTATTCTATACAAAAATAATGTACATAATCATAATGCTAGGGTCTTGATAAATATCCCTTTATTACACGAGCATACACCCTAAGAGTAAGGTGTGCGATGGTGGGGATTTCATGGGGTCGTTTGGTAAATATGGTTTGGGTCGTGATCTCGATGAGCTTGAACTTCTCTCATAAACGGTTTCACTCATGCTTAAGTTGTTGGATCTCAGCTAGGGTTTGGTCTAGGGAAAAGACCAAAAATGTTATATCCCCCAAAAGCTCTAATAAATGGGTTTCAAAGGGAACGATCCTACCGGTTGAGGTCATCACCTCCTTTTTCAGTGTCGAAAGGATTTGTTAAAACTCTATATTTATTCTAGTTATGTGATCATTATTCAACGACTATATTATCAATGGTAATGATACTTAACATTCATTTAAATCCAATTGGATATAAAAAAAATGGAGTCCATGTGTTTTCTATATCCATTTTACAAAATAAGATGTTTAATTAAATCAAAATGGAAATTTTACTTATAATAGTTCGGTTCGTTACAATCTTCCCCCCTTAAGAAATTTTGCCCTCAAAATTTTCATTTCCCACATTAAAATAGATGAGGGTAACTTTGTTTCATCGTATCATCCAGTTCTCACGTTGCTTCTTCAAACTTGTGGTTTCTCCATAACACTTTGACGAGGTGCATTGTCTTATTTCGTAGAACTTTTTCTCTATGATCTAAGATCTTCACTGAATTATCCTCATAAGAGAGTTCATTCTCCTGTGATATCACATGAGAGGGGTCTGGTATGTACTTTATCAAGAGGAATACATGGAATATATCATGTACTTGAGATAGGTAAGGTGGGAGTTCTAGTCGGTAGGTCATCGCTCTGATGCGATCAAGGATCTCAAAAGGGCAGATGTACCTTGGACTAAGCTTTCCCTTATTCCCAAATCTTATTACTCTATTCCATGGATATATACAGATAAATACCATGTCTCCAACGTCAAACTCTAGGTCTTGTCGACGATTGTCAGCGTAGATTTTTTGTCGACTCTGAGAATCCTTGATGTGCTGTTGAATGGTCTTAACCTTCTCCATCATTTCCTCAACCATTTCAAGACCTAGCAGTTTTTTTTCCCAACTTCATCCCAATATACAGGTGTTTTTCACCTCTTCTCATAAATGGATTCATAGGGGGACATTTGGATTCTTGAGTGGAAACTGTTGTTGTAAGAGAAATCAATCAGAGGAAGATGTTGATCTCATCCTCCTTTGATGTCCATTGGGTATAATCTCAACATGTACTCAAGTGTCTGGATAGTCCACTCAGATTGGCCATCAGTTTAAGGGTAACAGGTCATGCTGAAATTTAACTCGGTACTTAGAGCATGTTAGAGACTCTTCTAGAACTTAGAGGTGAATCTTGGATTTTGATCGGATACAATTGATAGTGGTACACCATGAAACATCACCACTTCTCTGATGTATATCCATGCATGTTGATCCAATAAGAAATCCTCTCAAATCGCAATGAAGTGTGTAGTCTTTGTAAGACGATCCACCACAACCCAAATAGCATTGTTTCCTCTAGATTTCTTAAGAAGCTCGGTGACAAAGTCCACAGTGATATTTTCCCATTTCCATGTAGGTATAAGTAATGGTTGCATCATCCCCTTAAATTTTTGTCTTTCCTCCTTCACTTGCTGACATACAAGAAATCTTGATGTATATTATGCGATCTCTTTCTTCATATTGTCCCACCAATAGTGTTCTCGAAGATCTCGATACATCTTTGTGCTTCTAGCGTGGATGGAGAATGTTGACATATGTGCATCATCCAACAGCTCCTTTTTTAACTCAGGATTTGATGGCACACATAGTCTTGACCCAAATCTTACAACACCTTATTCATTAACATTGAACTCTGAGGATTTCCCTTTACTAATAGTTTCCACTTCTGAATTCTCACATCATCTCTTTGAGCATCCTTTAACCTCCCTAGAAGAGATGGTTGAGCAATCATTTGTAAAAGGATTGATGATGTTCTTTCCTTTATGATTCTCATGTTCATCCACTTCAATTCTAAGAAGATAATATCCTTCTCAATTTTCATCAATAAAAGAGTTGTTGGATCCTTTATACTTAAAGTGTATGCCACTTTATTATCTTTCCCCGAATGGTAGTGAATTGAGCAGTCATAGTCTTTGATCAGCTCTAACTATCTTCATTGGTGCATATTCAACTCTTTCTGTGTGAATATATACTTGAGGATTTTGTGATTCGTATATATTTCACACTTCTCCCCAAAGAGATAATGTCGCCAAATTTTCAAAGCGAAGATCACTGCAGCCAACTCCAGATCATGTGTTGGATAGTTCTGCCCATGAACTTTCAACTGCCATGAAGCATAGGCAATGACTTTGTCATTCTGTATCAACACACATCTCAGACCCTTATTTGAAGCATCACTAAATATCAAAAAAAGCTCTCCACTTGTGGTTAGTGTGAGCATGGGTGCAGTGATAAGCCTCTTTTTCAACTCCTTGAAGCTCTCTTCGCATTCATCATTTCAACCAAACTTGACTCCCTTCCAAGTTAGCTTGGTTAGAGGGTTTAACAATCGTGAGAAATTTCTCACAAATCGACGATAATACCCAACTGATCCAAGGAAACTACGGATATCTATCACAAATGTTGGTCTTGGCCATCCTTCAATTGTCTCAGTCTTTGAAGGATCCACAAATATCTCATTTCTTGTGATGATATACCCCAAGAAAGATACATACTTTAACCATAACTCGCATTTGTTTTACTTGGCATAAAGCTTTTCCTTTCGCAGGGTCTTTAGCACAGTACTTAAATGCACCTCATACTCCTTACTTTTGGAGTATATTATAATATCATCAATAAAGACTACCACAAATTTGTTGAGGTAATCTCTAAAGACTCTATTCATCAATTCCATGAATATTGTTGGAGCATTAGTGAGTCTGAATGGAATCACTATGAACTCATAATGCTCATACCTTGTATGAAAAGCAATCTTGGGGATATCCTCCTTCTTCACCCTTGATAATATCCCAACCACAGGTCCACCTTGAAGAAGCATTGTGCTCTACGTAACTGATCAAACAAGTCATCAATTCGTGGTAAATGATACTTGTTCTTTATCATGATTTTGTTGAGCTTATGATAATCAATGAAAAGGCACATTGACTCATCCTTCTTCTTGAGGAAGAGAACTGGTACACCTCGTGGTGAAGAACTTGGGTCTATAAACCATTTATCCAGATTCTCTTTCAGTTGTTTCTTTAGCTCATCAATCTCCACAATAGTCATTCTATATGGAGTCTTGGATATTGGGAATGCCCCAAGTATAAGATCAATCAAGAATTCAACACATCAGTGAATTCTCTCACAATAGGCATGTCTTCGAGGATGGTTCCTTCCTTAGACTCGATCATCTGAGCAAGATATGAATTCTCATATGGCAGTAATATCCATGTTTGGGATGATGGTGTTAAAGAAGATTCATCCTCCTCCTTGCACTTGTATAGAATCGGGGGTTGATTTTCCATATGGAGAGTGATTTCCCACTCACGGTAATTTATGTTGGATCTATATAGAGAAAGTAAATACATACCAAGAATTATATCAAATTCCACCAAGGGAAGTATAATAAGGTTCGTCGGGAAGTTCAATCCACAAATTATGACAGGGGAGGAGTTATACACATGGGATTCTATAATTTCCCCATTTTTCGTTTTCATCGACATCTCTACTTTCATGCTTTGCGGTAGTGTTTGGATTGTTCTACTAAACTTTCGGGATATAAAAGAATGTGTAGAACCATAATCAAAAAGTACATTCACTATTCTTGTATGAATAACTAGCGTATCTGTCACCACTTTGTTGTTGGGATTCACTTCGGTGGTAGTGATGGAAAAAGTTCGCCCTTACTGTCTTGAAGGTTGTTTATTGCCTCCAAAAACCCTTGGCTTAGTGCATTGGTTTGAGAAATGCTCTGGTTCCTTGAAATTGTAGTAATGAACAATGCATTGAGAGTTTACCAGAGCATTCTTTTCATTCGTTGCAGAAGCAGGTTTTTCTTATCGGCAATCACTGGCTAGGTGTCATTCCTTCCCGCACCTAAAGCATTTCATCGTCCCCTTTAGGAAATTTCCAAGTTGCTTCTTTCCGCACCTTTGGAAAGTGGGGTGTTGAAATTTATTGGCATCGTTAGATCTCTCTATTGGACCGCTAGAATTTGACTCCACCTTTCGCTTCTTATCCCCATGATACCCTTGATATTCTTCGATCTCCATTTCAACTTTGAGGGAACATTGGACAATTTCATCATAGCTATCAAAGTCACGAATCGACAGGGCTTTCTGTAGGCTAGGTTTTAGCCCACCAAAGAAGCGGTCAACCTTTCATTCGGGAGTAAAGACATATCCGGAGGCGTATCGTGCAAGTCTTGTGAAGTTTTCCTCATACACTCTGATAGATTCGTCGCCTTTTTTCTTGAGGGCAAAGAAATATCTTTCCATCTTAAGTCGGAGGGTGCGAGAAAAATATTTTTTGAAAAAACAAATCTGAAAATCCTTCCATCTCATCACCTCAATCTCTTCCTCAGGCTTCATATTTTTTATCAATGTATACCATTGATCAGTTTCACCCTCCATACGATAAGAATCCAGAAGAACCTTCTCTTGTTTGAAGCATTGAATGATGGAGAAAATCTTCTCAATAGAGTTGAACCATTATTCGGTGATTGAGGAATCAGATGATCCATTCAAAGTATGAGGTATTTGTCTCATGAAACTCTCAATTGCGGCTTATTCTTTCTTGGGGGGGTGGAATTTTCTCTTGATCTAGGTTTCTATTAAAAACTTGAGTTAACTGTGAGAGTATCATGAAAAAGTTTGCAATTCCCGCTCCCATCGAATTAGTAATCTCATTAGGGCAGTTATTACATTAATCATTACATCGATTGTTAGCTTGATTTCTCCTATTACCGATCATTGGCTAGAATAAAAGAAAAATTATGGGTAAATATTTTAAACTATTAAATGCATAAAGGGGAATCCAATGACATTAAAGGGGTAACTTATAAATTACATTTATTTCCTTAACTTATGAATTTATAGACTTCAATCTAATTTATTCATGATCCATTTTCTAACGTATATTCTTATGAGATTTTTTTTGTTTCCTTAATAAGGGTTCGTACTATGCTTATAAATTTATCAAAGCATATCCCCCAGGAGTGTCAAACTAGGAGTGCAGCAAGCCTCGTTGTCGTGCACTGGTTCCCGTTCGAGTCTAGCTCAAAGCGGTGTTTTTGGGTTTTACCCCTAGATACATCTATGCTAAAGCCACATCCACTTGTTCGTATCTAAACAGGGATTTATTTTCTTGATAAACCACTTATTATATACTCACTAAAGATTCAGGGATGTTTTTATTATACTTAGTCTTATACATAAGGATTTCACTAGATTTTTCTAATCCTAATCCCAAAAATAACTAAACCTCTCTTTGATACAAACTATAACAACTCTGTTCTTTTTATTACATTCATACATGATTTAATGACATAAGATTGTACTTAATACAACCCAAAAGATCAAGAAGTCTAGTGTCTTGGGAAATTAGGAACATTACATAACAACTTAAAACATTAAATACAACATCGTTATTGAAAACTTCATTTACATGACCACAACATTCATTCGTACTTAACATTGCACGGGATAACCTGAAGACATACATAGGAAATGGGTGAGCTATAAAGCCTGGTAAGGGAATAAACATGGAATAACATGAGGAAGACAACACATGTTAGAAAATAGGTGTATCAATGGAGCATAAAAGAAACATGAACATAAAGTCATGATATAGCATGATAATCATAACATGAAAATGTGACAACTTAAAACATTGCATCATAGGTCAAGGATAAACTGTCAAGACATCATAGTGGACAAAGTCTCAAAGGAATCAGGTAAACTCATGTCTCAACATGAAGTATCATGATACTAAACATTACCCAATGCATTGGAGTGCTATATAATTCTAGGCGCACCCGTCACTTTAATTTCATTCTCATGTTTAAGTGTGCTACATAGATCATAAAACATGGATTCATTCATCATCATAATTTATTCCACAATCAAGGGTTGTGAAATAAATACATGTAAAACCTCAATAAAAAGGTATATGTGTATAAAAGTGAACACCCTTGATAGAGAATGGGTACGGTATTCACTACACAATTGTTTTGGAATGGAGATTCACGGTGCAATTTTGTCAACCTAACGACGTGGCATAAAAATTCATAAAAAAGGTTGATAAGAGAGAAAGAGATCTCTCATTGTATATACATGAAATGGACAGTAAGAGGGTCATAGAAATATATGTCCCAACATAAGCAATTTTGAAATAGAAAGCATAACATAATAAAGAAACTTGAAGAAATATGAGAAATGAAATAACTCTTATGAAATTTCAACATGGTAATGGGTGTATGTGGGAGAGATAAATGAGAGAGAAAGAGGTCTCTCATCATTCAAACATAATAAGGGCGGTATGGGAGAGGTGCAAAAACATACCTCATCATTTGTAATTGAAAATAAAAGAGTATAACAATATAAGGAAACTTGAATAAAAAATGAGAAAGGAAGAAACCCTTGAGTGTGTGACTTCAAAAACTTGAAGAGGGGCCTCTTCAGAGATTGGGGCTCCTTAGGAGGATTCTAGAGAAAGGAGGAAAGAGTATGAACATGCTCCAAGTATTTTGAGTGAAATAAGTGGGAGTTTGGGTGGGTTTATATAGGAAATGACAGGGGAATTTTTTAATATTTCACAAAGTTAGGTTTTTGAATCTATATAATTAAATATTCAAAACCACAAACATTATCATGATTTTTTCCCATGGTTTTTTCCAAAGAGTAGTAGAAAACATTATTTTATAAGGTCAAGGGCCGAAAATATTAAAATATTAATCTTTCTTATGTGAAGGTGAGTCACATTATTAAAGAAATGAACTTAAAATCATAAAATATATTATACATTTTGAAGGATTTGCTAAGGCTTTATAAAATAAGTCAAACAAATCTAAAATCATGTTATTTTAATTGTAAAACTTATATTTGGATGAAGATCTATTTTATAGTGTTTATTACATCACTATTGGGTCATTATGAAGTCATAAAACACACTATATTTATATGGTATTTAATTTTTAACCAAAAATTCGATTATCTTAGAAAATTATGAAAAATTCATCGTTTGATAATTTCAACATCCTGATTCCAAAAATAATATTCATTTTATCCAAATAATTTTCTAAAAATGTTAATTTTCACTTTTAAAATAAAAACCGACATTATAAATTGACGTGTTTTGACAAAAACAGTTTTTTAAACCTTAATAAAAATTACATTTGACCTCATAAAAATTATATGATCATTTATATTTAATAAAAGTAATTTAACAATAATATTTTATGAAAATATTATTTATTAATTCATCATAATAGATTTATTAATTCAATTTGAATATTAACCAAAAATACTATTTATGCTTTAAAAATAATAATAAAATGAAAGTATATTCATTATTCTATACAAAAATAATGTACATAATCATAATGCTAGAGTCTTGATACATATCCCTTTATTACACTAGCATATTCCCTAATAGTAAGGTGTGCGATGGTGGGGCTTTCATGGGGTCGTTCGGTGAACATGGTTTGGGTCGTGATCTCGATGAGCTTGAACTTCTCCCTTAAACGGTTTCGTTCATGCTTAAGTTGTTGAATCTCGGCTTGGGTTTGGCCTAGAGAAAAACCCAGAAATAATATATCCCCTGGAAACTCTGATAAATGGGCTTCATAGGGAACAATCCTACTGGTTGAGGTCATCACCTCCTTTGTCTGTATCGAAAGGATTTTTTAAAAACCTGTATTTATATTAGTCATGTGATCACTTTTCAACGGCTATATTATCAACAGTAATGATACTTAATGGTCATTTAAATCCAATTGGATATAATAAACCAAATTGAGTGAATGTGTTTTCTATATCCATTTTACAAAATAAGATATTTAATTAAATCAAAAGGGAAATTTCACTTATAATAGTTTGGGTCGTTACAATTGTATGTGATGTTTCTATCAAACTTCTTGGGAATTAAATACAATATGCATATCATATATGTGTATTTAAATATAACCAAGAAAAAAATGTTATAAGAAGTGAGGTGAATTCTCCAAACGGTTGATAAAGGGTGATTCCTAAGTCGGGGGTAAGAAGTACACAACTTCTAATTATCATGTATAATGGTTCTAGTTAAACTTTTGTTAAGTATTACCAAAAACATTTATCACACATTCCCATTGGACATAAGAAGACATTCTTCCATGAAGGAATGAATGTTTGCAATGTCTAATACTCAACTAATAGTTCATTGATGTTTTAGTCATTGATAATAACTGATGAATATAAAATGTAAGACTCAGTTATACCCAGTTGTGGCAAGATAATTCTTTGTTTAGTAAAACCAAGTGGTTTTCGACGATATAACCAGTATGATTTTAGACTATTTAGAGCTAAAGACCTTAGGTATTATCGATACATTTACTTGTTTAGCTTTGGACAAAGAAACCTTTAGAAATAAAGGTATACCACAATGTTTTAGGAATTAATTCAGCTAGAGAGCATGAACTACTCCAAGGTTAAGCTAGAGGTAAATTCATATAATTCATAAAATTCCTTTTAAGAGTTTTAAGAAACGTAAAAGTGAAGTATGTGTATGCATGGTTAGAATATATGAGTTACTTTGAGCTTGTGGTATAGTGGATTTATTCCTAAAGTCGCATTTCATTACACATATCAAAGTTATGATGTTAGCAAGGAGGATCGATGATAAGTCTAACATGAAAACATTAATCAATAAAATGTAGCGTAGTGTAATTCCTAAACGCACATTTCCTTATACACATCAAAATTATGATGTAAGTAAAAGGAGAATCAATGTTAAGATTAATATGCATTGCAGATACTTCCATTATTTTACAAGACATGTTTCACAAATAGTAGCATTATCCCATAACCATATGCCAACTATAATGAAAAATGAATCTCATATTAGTTATAATTGTTACGGAAATGTCGGGAGATACAACGACAGAAATGAGAAGATGAAATAAAGAAAAGCAAACAAGGACACAACGATTTACGTGGTTCGGGAATAATCCCTACGTCCACGGGAGAGGCAGAATTTCACTATTCAGGAGCACAAATACAGAGGGTTTTTTCAGTGGTAACCCTAGCCCGAAAAAGGGCTATAAAACAATGAAGAAGAAGATCATTGTTCGAAAAGTGAGTCTGTGTCGCTACAGTGAACGGCGGCCAGCTTTGTCAAAAGCGCTACAGTGGATGCCGGCTGGAAGTCAAAAGTGCTACAGTCCAGTTGACCCCAAAGTCCGCACCGCTACAGTGTCTGTCGATGTCGGTCGGTCAGCTCTGCTACAGTGGTCAGCATTGCTACAAGCATTCGGCCCGCGACAGTTGCGGGCCACAAGCATTCGGCCCAAACCGGATCGGGCAACACCAATCGAACAATCTTCCACTTGTAGCCTGATCCACTACACTGTTATGCTTCGATGCAACTAATGAAGACAACTTACTTAATCTGAGTTCTTTCTCTTCTTCACTCACCAGTGGCGTGCTTCCCATTCACAGATTCATGAAATACAAACTGTTTTCCTCTTGTGCTCCTATCAGGTCCTCCATCATTCTGCCTCTCATCCTTCGTTCATCAGTGGAGACCAACAGAGGCACAGCAGTGCCTCAACTTCTGTATCACCATAGGCTTTGTCAACATGTCTGCCGGATTGTTGGTTCCATAGATCTTCTGCAAAGTCAGCAACCCATCATGTATCAAACCTCTGATGAAATGGTACTTCAACTGAATGTGCTTCATCCGGGCATGAAACACTGAGTTCTTTGCAAGATGTATAGAACTCTGACTGTCATAGTGCAATACATTCTCCTCTCGATTTCTTCTCAATTCATCCAAGAAGTTCTTCAGCTAAACCATCTCTTTCCCAGCTTCTGTTACAGCAATGTATTCTGCCTCTGTGGTAGATAAAGCCACCACCTTCTGCAATTGTGATATCCAACTTACTGCAGTTCCTCCACAGGTAAAAACATATCCCGTGGTACTCCTCCTGCTGTCGACATCGCCTCCAAGGTCAACATCCACATATCCCTGCAATTAATTTCCTTTTCCAAATCACAGAGATACCTCCTTGATGCCCTTCAAATACCTCAGTATCCACTTCACAGATTCCCAATATTGTTTTCTAGGGTTATCCATATACCTGCTCACAACTCCCACTGCATGAGCGATGTCAGGTCGAGTACAGACCATGGCATACATCAGACTTCCGACAGCTGATGCGTATGGAACTCTTGCCATGTACTCAACCTCTTCTACCGTCTTCGGTGATTGCTCCTTTGATAGTTTGAAATGGCTCGCCAGGGGAATAGAGACTGTCTTTGCTTCCATCATATTGAATCTTTTCAAAACCTTTCCAATGTAATCAGCTTGTGACAACATCAATGTTCCAGCTCTGCGGTCTCTCTTGATCTTCATCCCCAGAATTTTTCCAGCTTCTCCAAGATCCTTCATTTCAAACTCCTCAGCCAACTGCCCTTTCAGGTCATTAATTCTATGCATACATGATCCTGTAATAAGCATGTCATCCACATACATAAGCAATATAATGTATTCATCACCAAAGGACTTGATGTAGCAACAATGATCCATGCCACATCGTTTATATTCATTTTTAGACATAAATGAATCAAACTTCTTGTTCCACGGTCTCGGTGTCTGCTTCAGTCCATATAAGCTCTTCTGAAGTTTGCACACCAGGTCTTCCCTTCCAGACTCTATATATCCCTCCGGCAGCTACATGTAGATATCTTCCTCCAAATCTCCATGAAGGAAAGAAGTCTTGACATCAAGCTGCTCAAGGTGCAAATCCTCTGACGCCACAATGCTAAGAACCACCCGGATGGTGGTAAGCTTCACTACTGGTGAGAATTTTTCCATGAAATTCACTCCCTCCTTCTGTTGGAAGTCTTTCACCACAAGCCTTGCCTTGAACCTCCTCTTGCCATCATGTTCTTCCTTCACCCGGTAGACCCACTTGTTCTGCAATTCTTTCTTTCCTGCTGGCAGGGATGTCAACTCCCAAGTGTTGTTGTCATGCATGAGGAAATCTCCTCCTTCATTGTCAGCTCCCACTTGTCTGACTCCTTCAACTGCATTGCCTCTTCAAAGCATTTTGGTTCTCCACTGTCAGTCAATAATAGATAATGCAAGGATGGTGAATACCTATGCATAGGCCTTCTCACCCTTGATGATCTCCTCAACTCCACTGGAGTAGTAGGTTCCACCAGTTCGGATCTCTCAAGCTCAGACACACCTTCAAGCTCCACTTGCTCTTTGCATTCTGATTCAATGTTCCCATTTTCATCTTCAGCTACATGACGGCCTTTGTACATGAAACCTTCATTGAATACCACGTTCTGGCTCCTGATGACCATCTTCTTGTGATCATCCCAAAAGCGGTAACCAAACTCATTAGCACCATATCCAATAAAGAAACATGGCTTGGACTTAGCATCAAGCTTTTCCCTTGAGTTAGCATCAATGTGTACATAAGTCAAACTACCAAAGACTCTTAAATGTGAGAGTTTTATCTCTTTACCAGACCATAGATCCTCGGGTAGACGTTCTCCCATTGGCACAAATGGACTCCTATTGATCAGATACGCTACCATGTTCACTGCATTAGCCCAGAAAGTTTTGGGCAACCCTGAGTGTAACCCCATACTTCTGGCACGTTCATTCAACGTCTTATTCATCCTCTCTACCACACCATTCTGTTGTGGTGTTCCTGGGATAGTCTTCTCCCACCGAATTCCATTATCAGAACAGAATTCTATGAATTCTTGACTGTCATACTCTCCACCATTATCATACCTCGAGCATTTCAGCTTAGCTCCTGACTCATTCTCCACCATGACCTTCCACTTCTGAAACATTTTAAACACATCAGATTTACTTTTAAGAAAGTAAACTCATACCTTCCTTGTTGAGTCATCGATGAATGTCACATAGTATTGTGACCCTCCAAGGGAATGTACCGGTGCAGGTCCCCAAACATCTGTGTGTATCTGGTCCAGCTTCCCAGCCATTGGTGTTCTGTCTCCTTTTGCAAAAGACACCTTCTTCTGTTTTCCGAAGATACAATCTTCACATAGGCCAACTTCCACTGACTTTAGCTCCGGTAGCAACTCTTTTGTTGTCAGCACCTTCATCCTCTTCTCACTCATGTGGCCTAGCCTATTGTTCCACAGTTGTGGATCTCCTACAGCTTTGAGTGATACAGTCATGTCTATGCAAGTTTCTGTCATGTTGTATAGGGTTCCATTCTTTGCTCCCCGAGCTATGACCATAACTCCTCGGGTGATCTTCCATGCACCACCAGTGAATGTGGTACTCAACCCTGCATCATCAAGTTGTCCAACAGAAATAAGGTTTCTTCTCAAGCCAAGGATATACCTCACGTTTTCCAGAACCAGTAGACTCTCATTGTTGGTCTTGATCCGTGCATCTCATTTCCCCACGATCTGCAAGGGCTCATCATCGGAAAGATGTACCTTGCCGAAATTTCCAGAAACATAATTTTCCAGAAATCCCTTCTTCGATGTAGAATGGAAAGACGCCCCAGAGTCTAAAATCCAAGAATCCATTGGGATGTTCACACTCAACAGCAGCACGTCATCAGTTCCTTCAGCTTCCGTGTTTGCTCCACTGGTTTCAGGTCCCTTCCGGTTATTTCTGCACTCCTTCTTGACATGTCCTTTCTTCCCACATGTCCAGCAGGTAGGACCAGACCCATTTGCCTTGTCTCTACTCTTTCCTCTTGACTTCGATCATCCTCTGCGATTGTCTAGTTGTGGGTACCTTCCTCTTCCTTCAACGTTCAAAGCAGAACCAGAGAATCTGCCTGATTCTCTTCTTTGAACATCCTCACTAAGGATTAGGTCTCGTATATCTTTCAAATCCATCTTCGTATTCCCCGAAGTGATGCTCACAGCTGTTACAGTTGCTTCCCAACTCTCTAGTAATGAAGATAGTAAAACCAGCGCACATACCTCATCACCAAGATCAATGTCCACCGATGACAACTGACTTATGATGGTATTGAATTCGTTGATATGATCTGCAACAGTTCTCCCTTCAACCATTTTCAAGTTGAACAATCGTCGTATCAAATGCACCTTGTTTGCCGCAGAAGGCTTCTCGTACATGTTTGTGAAGGCTTTTATCAGGTCCACCGTCATCTTCTCCTCTCTGATGTTGAACGCCACGTTTTTGGCCAACGTCAGGCACACAACACCCAGAACCTGTCGATCCAGTAGCTCCTACTCCGACTTCTCCATGTCCACTGGCTTCACACCCAGAAGTGGCAAGTGCATTTTTTTCTGATAAAGATAATCCTCGATCTGCATCCTCCAGAAACTAAAATCAGTTCCATCAAAGTGATCGATCTTCACTTTTCCTTCATCCAGAGCCATCGTTGGAGAATTCCGAACTCACCCTCTGATACCAATTGTTGCGGAAACGTCGGGAGATGCAACTACAGAAACGAGAAAACGAAAGAAAGAAAAGCAAACAAGGACACAGTGATTTACGTGGTTCAGGAATAATCCTTATGTTCACGGGAGAGGCAGAATTTCACTATTCGGGAGCACAAATACAGAGGGTTTTTTCAGTGGTAACGCTAGCCCAAAAAAGGTCTATAAAACAATGGAGAAGAATATCACTGTTCGAAAAGTGAGTCTGCGTCACTACAGTGAACGACGGCCAGCTTTGTCAAAAGCACTATAATGGCTGCTAGCTGGAAGTCAAAAGTGCTATAGTCCATTTGACCCCGAAGTCTGCACTGCTACAGTGCATGTCGGTGTCGGTCGGTCAGCTCTGCTACAGTGGTCAGCATTGCTAAAGCATTCGGCCCAAACCGGATCGGGCTACATCAATCCAACAATAATATAAATCCATAATGTCATAATAAATCGTGTTTAGATGCAAAGAGTTTGTTAAGGAAAAGTTAATAAACAAACTTGCATCAAGAAAAACACAATGTGCATCTAAAGTAATTATCCTAAAATTTTCTAAGGATATTACAGAAATCCATGGGATAGAAAAGTTATAGTCAAGTGCTAGAGTATATATCTATAAAAGGCTGCACATCTCTATTTAAGATAGCGGGAGCAAGATTGACTTGGATTTAGTCAATATTGAAAATGCACTAGTGGTTGGTATAGGAACAAGTTCCATAAAATCTTGTGGAAAAAGAATGTTTCAGAGACACATACTGTGTAGGAATGATGAAACCAGAGTGGTGGATTTATATTCACCGCGGTGGATGATACATTATTCATTGAGAATAATGAATCCTACTATGAAGCATTAAATGGAAATCGGCTATGATTGACAAGTTTATATGAATTCGGGAAATGGATTCCATGTACCAAAATTAAGTCTGTATTTTGGCAATTTCGTCAATTGATGTAAAGTCGTTGGTGGATATTCAAAAGAGACTATACATGGGTGATACAAGTATGTTACCAATAAGGCTCGATTGGTTATACCAAGTCATCATGCCTAAATCCATTAGAATTTTACTTGTTATAGCTACTTTCTATGATCATGTTATTTGGCATTGGATGTCAAGACCAGCTTTCTTGGAAAGTGTCTATACGATACAACTAAAAAGATTTGGGGACACCATAGAATTCCAATAAGAGGGTGCAAGTTACTGAAATCCGATTTTGGATTGAAGTAAGCTACAAGATCATAAAATATTCATTTGGAATGAATTTTTGTCATCTGTCTACAAGAGGTTAGTGAGAGCGTTGTTGTTTTTCCAAGTAAAATATGTTAATAACATATGGAAAAAATATTAATAGTCTTACAATTAGTTAAGACTAGATTGAAAGTAACTCTCCAAAGATTGACTTAAAGTAGCAATCTAAGTTCTAGGGAACGAGATCTACTGAGGTAGATCTAATGGGTTTCTTAGACCGAGTCAAAATACATATACTGACAAGATATTGAAAAATACAAGTTGGAACAATTTGAGAGATGATTGTTTCCAATGTCACATGGCATAAATCTCTCCAAGAAGACATGTACGAGACATAGAAGGAGATTAAAGTGGTGAGCATAATTTCATAAGTGTCATCCATGGATATATCACATATTTCATGTTATGTATAAGATATGATGTTGTCAACATTTACTTTATGTTACGAAAATATCAGTTAAATCCAGGAGAACTGCACGGGAAGCAGTCAAAATTATCCAATTGTGCTTGAGATAGTACATGGGATATGCTCCCGGTACTTGGAGAGGAATGGACACTAGTTATAAAGGGGACACAAACTTGTTTTCCTTTAGATCAATATGATCTAATATCACAGCCATGCTAGGTGAGGTCTCGGGTTCGAGTCTCACCGAGTACTTTATTGAATTAATCTAGGATTTTTGTTGTATTTCTCCCCCTTCCTGGACATGTTGTAATAATATCACAGTCATATTAAGGTAATAAGAAAGAGAAGCTCATTCAAGTCAGTGGTGTCCATATCTACAAATATCGAGTATGTTGCGGCTTTTGATGCAGTTGAAGAAGCAGTGTAAAATATGCAACGATTTGTTTCAGTTCTTTGAATCGCACCTAGTAAGTAACGTTTTATCGTAATATAAATTATGAAAATCATACTATTGGTACTAGCCAATATGTCAAAATTTGATAGTGGACAAAAGGAATATACTTGGGAATATCATCACTTAGGGAGTCTTACTCGAGGAGGTGAAGTCGCAGATAACAGAGTAGTCACGGAGCAGAGACGTGGCAGGCCCAACAACTAACGTCATAACTCAGCAAAGTCATGATCTTATCATGTAAGAGCTGACAAGGATAGTTAATGTGAGTTATGGGCGCAACGAAAGTGTCCTTTGATGGTATGACCAACTCAACTTTTAGTTTTAATTTACGTGCAATCATTACCGCACATGATCAAAATGTCGTGTCTAGCGAAAATTGTAGATTACTTGGCTAGATTAAAATGCTGGAACCAGAAGAGGAGGATCTCACATGTAATTTATAACTAATTTATGAGCAGATATAGAATTACCTCAAGTCATAATTTTGTTTCCGTTGATGATCTGATTTGACTAGATCTCGTCGCATCGCCGTTGCATTGTAGGATCCAAGTGCAGAATCCATCTAGCGATGATTCACGCGTGCACCACAATCTCTTAATGTCGTCATAGAATCATCGGGTGCTGGCACGACTGATCTCGATCGCTTGTGTTGTTCATGGTTGATCGCAGTAGTATTCTCCTCGAATGATAAAGAACTTTTGATGTTCTCTCGATAACTTGAGAGAGGAGAGGAGAGCACACTTAGATCCCTCTCTAGAACTTGAGTCTCTCTCTATTCGTTATGCACACAGAGTGTTTTGAAAAGTGATATAATTTAGATATTTATTATGTCAGGTTCAGGGTTACCAAAATGCACTCTAAGCTCTTTCCATCTTTGTAATTCATAATTGATCTCAGGTCCAATAATATTATTATTATTATTAATCGTTTGACATGTGCAACATATTAAGAATATAAATATCATTTATATCATTTCCAATCGAACCATTAAACTCAGTCTGTTTTCCATTGTCCACATTTACCTATCCTTGAATAATGACTATTTATTTAATAAATAAATATTACTACATTATTCATCAATAAAATATATTAAATATTATATTCGTCAAATTTGCAAATAAATATTTATTATTATTATTTAACTCGCTTATTCTTTTGAATAACTTGTGATTAAATTATAGCGATCAACCAAACCCGAATAAATATTATTTATTTCAACTTATTAATTTCAATACTTGAATTTAACCGAGATTGCGGATACACTCAATGTGTGACCTTATATGTCTCTTTCTCAATGGCATTAGGCATAACCACCTAAAGTCCAAAGTTGGCATCTAGCAACACATCAAGGCGCTCATAGAGAAAGAAGCTAATGTTGTAACGACATCCAACCTCACACAAACGCTTACTATGTAATATAATCTATTTATCGTGATATCACTCGTCAAGCAGGTTGCATGTCAATGACATCAACATTTATGCTTGACTCTTTTTTTGACTTTCCAAAAATGAACTCGAACACTGTGGTCATGGATTTATGCAGGCAGTTTCATTCTCATCAAAGGGCTTGAGATATCATCTTTCGCCGGACGAAAGGGATAAATCATTTCTCGCATTATCCATTAACGCAATATCACTTGTGACGTACCCAACATATTATGTCTTGCCATGAGCATATATCGTCACGATTTTTGTCGGTACATCAAAGTACGTGAGTCATGATATTTATTAATAATAATCTTAAAGTGTAAGAATCAATACACGCATCTGCTGATAGGAACATCCAATGGCACATAGAAATGTTGATTTCTTATTGATGGGTATGTTCTCATAACCTCCTATCTCAAAGATTACCAAGAGCGGGCACCATAAGAATGTGTCTCAATGTCTTGTGAGTCTCTTGCCCTTGATAGTCTGTATCATCAGTGTTCTGTCAAACAATATCATTCAGCCATATAACATATATTCAAGAATATTGTTGTGACACCTCTAGGTTTTCATCATAGCGGGGAACTGTCATGACCTTTCAGTGCGACACATGTTCTTAGGGCATTATCACATACAAATGTCATGCAGAGGAACAATCATGATGCGATAAGAAACATCATTAATAATGAAAACATGTAATCAAATACTAAGATAGTCGATTCTAAGGCACCAACTCCAACAGATAGCAAGTTAGCTCTAGTGCAAGTGAGAATGTTGTAAAAGTGGGTGCCCTAGGACCCAACTTGAACAATACTTTTTTATTATCATATCATGTATACAATGAGTTATGCATGATGTATTCTTACCATAATAGTGTTGATATTTTTGCGTCCAGTATTTATATGATAATGTTCTTACATTATTATTGTATCAAAAGGTTATAACAATTCTTATGCTATAATGAAAACCTAGAGATACCATGACAGTAATCTTAAACTTATGTCTTATAATCCAGATGCATCATATTGATAGGACACAAATGATATGCAACCATCATGTGATGATGGGTCATAAGCATTGAGACTTCAAATCATTAAATTCACACTTGATGATCTCGAGTAGATGGGATCATGAGGACTAACCTGACAATAGGAACACCACATGTTTCAAGTGTTATTGATAGTTCCTATATGTGAACATGTGTAATGGTTTCCTGACTTTAAATTATTATCAATATTTACTATTTGATTATGTACTTTGATGCAAGACGAAAATCATAACATTTATGTCATGATGGGTTAGCTTGTGTTGTGTGTGTTATTGATGGTATGACATTGACTTAATAATCAAGATAGAATTTATCTCTTCAAATAGAAAGTGATAACTTGAGTTCGGTTGATTAGGATTGTATTATCCTCATTAAATCCATTGTCACGATATAAGTAGGTAAATCCATCCAATAAGGTCAGCGAATAATAAACCCAAGTGTTGCTATCAAGACGCGCAGCAGAAGCAGATGGGTCAGAGACTTAAAATTTTAATCACCGGAACGACGTAACTACGTTGTCTCCGACGATTCGCAGCCTGATATGAAATCTGAGGATCTCACGTGAAAGAATTTAAGCATAAAAAATTGATACCACTCTTCAATAACCGGTTAAAGTCGTGTTGAGAATGTATGACTGAAACTTCGCCTCCATTAATTCTTAGAACATCTTCTAAAACTATTTAACATGTTCCTGTTCCACACACACGTGTCACATGTCAGAATCGCATGTAGCGTCGTCCATGCAATTCAAGTTGTCTCGCATGAGTGTTTCCCCATCTTCGCAGCGTTTTAAAATCTTCCATACAAAAAATCAGGGTCATTTGTATAAAAATGAGCCTCTCAAAAAAATAGATAGAAAAATGATAACTTTATAATTTATGGCGAATGTTGTTTGAAGTACAGAGCATCCAACATTCATTTCGGGTTTCTTCCTTAATGATTTGGAGACAAAAACTGGGAACCAAGAAACTAATAGGATAGAACTACTTTAACTAAACTCATCCATGATAAAAGAAGCACGCAGGTTTAAGTACAAAGGTGGAACCCAATCCGCCTTGGACCAATAAAACCATAGCCGCGAGCCAAGAAAGGTGGATCAGATCAGTCTTTTTGACTTCCGTTTTACACGCTTCATCGTCAGTTCTAAAGTTTTCTGTTTCTCTTAAAAGGGCAGTTGGATTTTATTATATTCTCTTTTTCAGCTATAACACTCTGAAAACATTTAAAAAGATTTACGGACTGCAATTTTAAGCAAAAAAAAAAAAACATCAAAGAAATGGAAATGTATTAATAGCAATTAAAGAAGCTTTAATACGTTACTTTAAAAGTGGATATGCAGGATCCACATAAAAATGGAACAAGTCGTGCTATTTATGTTACGTCAGACCCTCCCGCCCTCCCTTTATCTCTCTCTATCTCTGTAACTAATTCTGTTCTTCAAATTCAACTTCAGAAAAATATTTTTGATGGGAAAATGCGTTAGGTATGGGTAAAAATGAAAAAATTAAAGAGAAAAATAAACGTTTTTTCCAGATATTTTGCATAAATAAAATGAAAATAAATAAATATAAAAACAAAATATTTCACCATGAACATCATTTCTATCCATTCTTTTTCTCACTCCTTTTGTTGGGATTTGACTTGATTATTCTGAATTAATTTGAAGATTGACAATTCTTTTTTAAAATGATATGTATATAACTATTTTTATGGAGACAGGAGATTTGGAGTTCAAAAAGGAACAGGAATGTCTTATCTGAAATAAATGGATATGTCATGAAATTTTATGTATAAAGAGAGCTTGAAGACCAGCATGCCAAGTGAGAAGATATGAGTCCATGAAGGTGTAAAATCTTTCGGGAAGAAAAAACTCTTCGGATGTGTGAGAAAGATTCTTGAGAGGGCGGGGGGAAGAGAAAGATTTGTGTGAGAAAGATTCTTGGATATGATAATAAAATTAATTTTTTCCTACCACACAAAGGAAAACTACAAATGGGACCATTGTGTTCAACTTCATGATTTTAATAGTGCAAAGACAAATATTTCATGACATATTTTTACCAGATACTATCCCTGATCCACAGTATAGAGAGGAAATAATCCTTTCACCACAATTAGAAAATAAATAAATAGAATTGAATGCATTAAATTTATCACAATTATAATATATTTCCAAACATACCCATGTTTTAAATCTTAATACATCTCTCTTTCCATCATTTATGGAGGGTGGTTATGTGAAACCGTCACTTATATTAACAAACCAGTGAACTTTAACTTAGCCATGTCCCTATCTTCTCACAACACCTAAAGACACTAAAACGGTTCAAAAAAGAATTTAAAAGCTGACTTTGACTGCAAATAACAAAGAGGAACTGGTTTTTATGGCATTGGCAAAAAGGGAACTCACCTGACAAGCTCAAGGCAGCCCATATTAAGCAATCTGCGTAACCGTTTTCCTCTCCATTCCAATCATATAAGCAAGAACATCTCTCCTGGTTTCTGCGTTTATAAATGGGGCGTAAGGTGGTGATGAAGAAGATCGAAGACATCACAAGATGCCAGGTGACTTACTCGAAGAGAAGGCGCAGCCTGATGAAGAAGGCCCATGAGATCTCCGTCTGCTGTGATGTTGATGTTGCCTTCATTGCTTTCTCCCCCTCTGGCCGCCTCACCAAGTTTTGCAGCCAAAACAGGTCACCTCTTCTTCCTTCTATCAGTAAATAATAATTACTTTCGCTCAATTAATGTCATTTGATATTATGAGGAATGCAAATTTTGTAATCTTCAGGATTGAGGATGTGCTAGAGAGATACATCAATTTATCTGCAGATAAGAGATACAGGTAGTGTACTTATGATGTCAGCTTATAGATAGTAAGGCTGTATTTGATTTGCAAAAACAATTTGGGTTTTTATTTTCTAGAATTGTTTTAGAAAATGTGTTAAGACAATGTTTTGAAAATGAAAACATGATGTTTTTTGTTTTTCAAAAATCACATATTTTCATTTTCATTTTCTAATAAATGTTTTCACTAACCAAACAGAGCCTAAACTAGAGGTGGCAATTTTGAATCCGACACGTCACCGCACGAGTTAAACGGGATTGGGTCAGGCATAAATAGATCCGGATTGTAACCAGATCGAGTAATCCGACACGAATACTATTTGGGGTGGGTTCGGGTTGACCATTCCTGGCCCGTCTAGCCCATGTAACCCGATTAAAAATATAATAACATAAAATATTAAAAACAAAATAATAATTAATTTTGTAATATATTTTCTTCTTATAATCAAATTAATTTGATATAATTCAACATGTTTATAACACATTATTCATTTTAAATGGTTTAAGAGGGTCGAGTTGGAATATGGATAGTTTACATTTAACATTAATTAGGTTAGTTTCATTCTAAATGGAATAATTCAATTTAGCTAGGTAATTGAGTTTATGACGAGTCAAGTTGGGGTTGACCCTTCATAAATAGGACGGGTCAGGTCAGCCCGTTTAATTAAATGGGTTGGGTTATGGTTGAGCTTGGTCAGTCCGACATGAACCCGACCCATGAGCCCGAATTGCCACCTCTACTCCAAACAGATTATTAAAAAAACAAATTAGGCACCGTTTGACAACACTTAATGAAAACTGCTTATAGTGCTTATAGCGTTTATCACTTATGATAAGTTATTTGAAAAAATAATTGGTGTCTGTTCTGTTTTGGAAAAAGCAGTTGCACTTAAATCCTTGAAGGAAACCACTTAAATAAGTGGCACAAAAACATTATTTTTGAAATAAGCAATCTGAAAACACCTATAAGCAGTTTTCAATAAGTTGTGTCAAACAGAACCTTGGAGACTTGAAATAGTCAGCTTATAAATAGCTACATCCTAATATTTTTACATCTTACTGTTCAATAAGCTGGAACAAGATATATTTATGTCAAACTCTTAAACTAAAATAAAAACGTTCATCATAACTAAACCAGAACCTAGTTTTTCCATCTCTGTAACTTTCCACCTGACTGACTGGTGCTTTCATTATTAATTTTAAATCCGGCATGAATCGTTGGACAACAACAAACCATTTGCTGTCAACTGATATTGAACAGCCAAGTCAAAAATCTGGAGGTAATTTGACGATTTGTATTTACATTTACGAAGTTTTTATTAAAAGGGATGAACATGGCAATTCGTGATGGGCCACCAATGTTCTTTGTGCATGAATGCAGGATAAGGAAAGAAGGATCAAACAGATTGAACACATAAAGGGTGACCACAACAAGTTGATCAATCTCAATAACCAGTTGGTTCCTCCCTCAAACTCCCAACCTTTGCCTTTTTGTTTCCAAAATTAATGCACTTTGTTTATGATACAGAGTTCATGATTATCACTTAACTCCATGATTCTCACAATATTTATTCTTCCTGCTTTGACATCTTCAACTCGTCCGATGCTGTGACTGCAATGAAATAATATAAAAATCGAAGTGAGTATTTTAAAGAGTTGATAAGTATTTTTTCTTTTCCTTTCACTTCCGTTCCTTCTATTTAATTTCTATCAACCAAACGGAGCCTTAGTTCAACAGTCACACATGTAATTCAAGCAATTTTCACTCGTTTTCTGAAATTTTGATTTAAATCAAGCCCAGCAGCAAATCACAAATGCAAGACTAGAACTGCAGATGGTGGAAGCCAGTCTCAGGTAAAATCGTCACAGCAAGAAAATTTTACAAACACACACAGAACAATGTAGATATCCAGCTATGAAGATTACACTTACCTCCTCTTGCTGGGTTTGCATGTGGAAGAGATTTTGAGCCAGGTGCAGAGCAGGAGCCCTCTCTAGCCCAGCTCCTTTGGTGTGAGAGAAACCTGAAAGATTCATTAAAAAGAGTAGTGTGTAAAAAGGTAAATACCAACTCAATTTTCTTTCTTTAATATCCATCCTGTGTATAACAGCTTCATACATTTTTTTCTGGGTTCTACCATGTTTTCTGCCAGAAATTATTGCTTGGAAATTTCCAATCTTCTATTGGGCAGTCCAGTAATGTTCAGGTATTTTGTTGTGAATTCAGGAAAATAAATGCAATGTAACTTACTATTTTAGAAAAAAAAAATCACATACAATTTCAGTTGCATATGTTCAGATGATTTATCAAGGTGGCACATCATCACTTTCAAACAATTTTAGTGGGAAAGAGCAAAACCCCTGTGCCAGTCATATTTTACTGCAACTTGATCCATGGATTAGCTCCTACAGGTTTGATTAACCAGCACCAATATCATTATCTAATATTGGCAAGCAGGACTACATACAACTCTATGGTAAGGTAACTGATAATCCGTGATGCTCCTCGTTGTTCAGTGCCAAGGTTCGGGAGAGCATCCTGCAAAATCTATGCAACCAAATGAGGGAAGCACCGAGTAACCAATCCTTACACCTACCAACTTATGACACTCCACTGCAGGTATGCACCATTTGGTTTAGCTTTTTTAGTTTGGTATGCGTTTGGTACATCAAAATATTTTTTATTTTTCAAATATGCATTAGAAAATGTTTTGAAAAATCAAGGGAATGCAATAAAGTATGTGGATTTACTTTCCAAGCATTTTCATTTTCAAAAATTAATTTAAAAAAGTTTATTTTTGTATTTTTCATAAATCTAATGTTTTCGTTCACATTCTAAAAAAAACATTTACAAAATCAAACACATTTTCTAATAAAATTTTGAAAATTGAAAATAAAAACATTTTTTTATGAACCAAATAGAGACTTAATGGTTTTTTGTTTGGTTTGGATGTAAGGGGCTAGGTTGATGAGGGAAGGGAAAGGAAAACATTAATAAATGGATTATTTTATTCTGATAGAATTTATCGAAAAAATATATTTTTTTAAATGTAAGCAGGATAATTTTTACATCATTTTCTGCTTTATAAATTATTATATAGTTTTCAAAAATGCTTTTGAAAATGTTTTCAAACAATGAGGGGAAGACGATATGAAGATTCAATATCGAATAACAACTGGGAAGGGGGGTTGAAAATGTTTTCGGCTTTAGTGTGAGAAGCTACATCATTGCCATAATCATTCTTGTAAGTCTATAGAAATTTCTTATTATGAAGTAAATACAACTTGTGTCAACTCTAGTTAAACACCTTCTATATCCTGATAGGAATGATTATACTGACTCTCGTCGGTTTACAAAGTTTGTTTACAAAAATGAGCCATAACAAAAGTATAAAAACTTTGTTCAAACTGCTCCACAAGTCCCTGGGTCCGATGACCCTGAATCCGATGACCCTCAGTTCGATGAACCCAATCCGATTTTCCTTCTCTCAATCAGTACTTGTCACACTTCTGGTCAAACTCAGGCCGATCTTCTTCAATCCGATTTTCTCAGTCTGGTAATCTGAACTAACTCCAATCCGATCTTCTGACGAGATCTCTGTCCGAAAAACACTTCTGACATGAACTCTACAACACTTCCGCTTTTTTCGCACATGTGAAAAAATACAAAGTACGTATGTACTATGCATTTATTTATAGGAGACCCAGAATATCAAATGCGGGAAACTGAAATGTTTTTCCCGCTCACCCAAATTACAAAAACCCGAATTTCACGTCCATTTGAACTTCATCTTTGACCGTTTCAAACCTTCTCATCTCTTTGGATATCTTCTCGAAACTTCTTGAATTATCCAGAACATCTTCTCGAATTCTCAACAAAAGATCAAAAACTATAGTTCGGAAAACTCAGTCTGTTAGAACTTCCTCAGCTCAATCCGATGGAACTTTCTCAGCTCAGTCCGATGAAACTTCCTCAGCTCAGTCTGATGACTTTCTTCCTCAGCTCAGTCCGGTTACTTTCTTCCTCAGGTCAGTTCCTTGGAACTTCCTCAGCTCAGTCCAATGGAGCTTCCTCGGCTCAATCCGGTTGACTTTCTTCCTCAGCTCAATCCGATAGAACTTCCTCATCTCCGTTGGAACTTCCTCAGCTTAGTCCGTTGAAACTTCCTCAGCTCAGTCTGGTTGACTTTCTTCCTCAGCTCAGTATGGTTGACTTTCTTCCTCAGCTCGGTCCGGTTGACTTTCTTTCAGAAACTGAATCCGGTGTATAGGCGTCATCATCCTTCAGATGTACCAGTTTCTGCAACTCATACTAACTTGTGTTTATATCATGACTTCTTCATAATATTTCAGAAACTTGAAAGAACAACAAAGCATCGTCAGATTTGTTTTGGAAGGTTCTAACAAAAACACTGTCAAAAGATCTTCAACTTCATATCAATGGATCATCCAATAAACACTTTTGCAAAACATCAACCTTTCAACTTTTTGACAAAAACCAAGTCTGGTAGACTGATTCCGAAGCCCTACGTCCGATCACCAAAACTTTGCAAAGAACTTTCTTCATTTAGATTCACATCTAGTTCTTAGCAAAAACAAGTTATAAACATTCAGCAACATACCTTTCACCTGATGTACAAAAACATTCTTTTAAAAAAAGATTAGTGGTTAACAAATCCAGAGCATTGTAAAAACAAAAACATCACAAAGGATCTTCACAATAAAGTATGTGGATTTACTTTCCAAGCATTTTCATCTTTCAAAATAAATTTTAAAAAGTTGTTTTTTGTATTTTTCATAAATCTATTGTTTTCATTTTCACTTTCTAAAAAATGTTTTTCATTTATGCAATCAAACACATTTTCTAATAAAATTTTGAAAAATGAAAATAGAAAATGCTTTTATGAACCAAACATAGGCTTATTTTGATTGGTTTGGATGGAAGTTAAGGGGAAGGAAAACATTAATAAATGAATTATTTTATTCTAATTGAATCTATCAAAAAAATAATTCTTTTAAAATGTAAACAAGATGATTTTAACAACATTTTCTGTTTTACAAATTATTGCATCATTTTAAAAAATGTATTGGAAAATGTTTTGAAACAATGAGGGGAAGAAAATAAACTATGTAGATTTACTTTCCAAGCATTTTCATTTTTCAAAATAAATTAAAAAAAATGTATTCTTTTGTATTTTTCATGAATCTATTGTTTCCATTTTCACCTTATACAATCAAACACATTTTCTAAAGCAATTTTGAAAAATGAAAATAGACAATATTTTTATGAACAAAACAGTGACAAAGTTCTTTTGTTTTGTTTGGATGGAAGGAAGTTTGGTTGAGGGGAGTGAAAGAAAATATTAATAAATGAATTATTTTATTCTAATTGAATTTATTGAAAAAATAATTTTTAATATATGTAAGCTAGATAATTTTAACATCATTTTCCGCTTTATAAAATATTACATCATTTTCAAAAATGTATTAGAACATGTTTTGAAGCAATGGGGGGAAGGCAATAAAGTATGTGGATTTACTTTCCAAACATTTCCATTTTCCAAAACAATATTTTTTTTTGTGTGTTTTTCATAAATCTATTGTTTTCATTTTCACTTTCTTATACAATCAAACACATTTTTTAATACAATTTTGAAAAATAAAAATACAAAACATTTTTATGAACTAAACAGGAACAATGTTCTTTTGTTTGGTTTGGATGGAAGGAAGTTTGGTTGGGTAATTGAATTTATCAAAAAAACAATCTTTTCATATTTAAAATGTAAGCAAGATAATTTTACATAATTTTCTGCTTTATAAATTATTATATTAGTAAAACAGTTATTAATTTAGGTGCATTAAATTAATATAAGGGTGATGTAGTCATAATATGATAAAAATTGTATTTCTCCCGCCCCCTTCCATTCCCTCTCCTCCAAATCCCACAACTTAAAGAGTGAAGAAAGAAGAGAGGGGAGGGCTTCCCCCCTTTTCTTTTTTTTATTCTTCTGTTTTTAATAAACAGGGGATGAAGGGAGAAATCCCTCCCTCCCTTTTTCTTCCCCTCCAAAACCCTTCAGCCAAACCCATTGTCAATGTAAACCTAAATTTTCTGTTCAGGAGGAGAATAATGAACCTGTTCTCCATAACATGCACATCTTATGACTCCATCTTTGAATCAGGGAATGCAAGGAAATGATGCACCTTCATGGATTCAGCAACACCCAGCTGAAACAATTGAAAACTATGGGGTACGCTAGCACATTTAAATATCAATTGTTGATTAAAAAAATCATTAGCTAACATGTTTATGTCCATAACTTTTTAATGTGCATGGATGTGTAAAAATGGTTTGATTGATCATGATTCTCACTTGTTTTCAAAAGCAGAACGCTCAGTGGAGCATGGATGATGATGTGACAATAAATATTCAAACTGATACTACTATGCACACGAGGTGGCTCCCCGGTGCTGATCAAAACTCTAGTCATGATGTAAACGCATTTGTTCAGAGGTGTGCAGATTTGAAGTACTTGATAACACTGCATCTATTGCTTAAACAATATGATGGTCAATTCCATACCGCGTGATTTTTCAGCACTTCATATCCCTTGATGTATGAACCTTCGCTCGACACACTAGCCGACAATAATGGCCATTATTGGAATGCAACTGAGCAACATCAGGCAGATCTTGTACAAGCGGACCAGCCAATGCAGGAATCCCTGGAGGCCTCAGTCTTCTCCAAAGACACTTCGCCTGAGGTTAGATCCACCCTGAAAGAAATCAATTAAATACTGAAATCTATGACTACGAAAGCTCAAATGTGGTACTGATTTCATAATTCATTTGTTATTATACAGGTTGCAACAGGAAACAATATACCAAGGACTCTGGGAACCCAAGAAGATGGTTTCTCGTGGGGATGGGAAGGTCCAGAAGGCTTTGTCTTGCCGGAGAATTTAAATTTTGAAGATTTTGACCTTCCACTTTGATTAGGAGCATGTGCACTCCAATCTGATGCTTGCATTGCAGTTTTTATTTGACTGTTATGGCAGATGACTGATGATTAGAGTTCTCAATTACGATCGAAATCAATTTGCAAATGTTTGAAGCAATACATTATTTCATGCTGCAAAGACCACTCTCATATTCAGAGAGAACATCTCAACAACATGTATTTTAACTAAACACATATTCATGGAATTTAATAAAATGAAAACCAAAAAACTTCAGGCACCACAACAGTTACTTGGGCGAGTATAGCCCAACTTCTATGCTAAATCCATGGAGTTGTTAAAACCTTGGTGTTAGGCAACAGTCAAGTATTCAACACTTGAAGTTGTTAAGTATTCAGATGGAAAAGCACCAGTAAAATCTAAATGTGCTTCGAGCAAAATTGGCCTTGAGGCGACTCTACTATATCATGAAAGCATAGTTGCTAGTTGCTATCTTAAATCCGTTACATTAACTCTTTGATGGAAAAGAACCGAGATTTGATCAACTGACATTTTCACACTATAGACACCTACACAAGAAATAATGATGAGATATGCAAGCCATGGCCTTATCAATATTAGCATATTATGTCTCATCTCTTTCTATTCGTATGCAAGTGTTTTGCCTCTGTGTGTGGATGAAAAACAAGAGTGCAATAGTGTTGCATTCGCCCAGAAGGCTGAGAGTTCATTATGATTGAATCATGTGGGAGTGTCCCAATTTGAAATAAATCTGGTGTTTCTTTGGTTCCTCTTGAAGAAGATATGCCCTAAATCCATATTTATATATATGATATATTTATGGGTTGTATATCGGATTGCATGCAAATTATAATTTGAAGGCATTGGGTATATTACTGTTGGACCCGTAACGCTCCCGACAACGGACCAGAACCCCGCAGAGCCCACTCACTGGGGATGGACTCAACTGGGCCGGGTTCAGATACTGTCCCCCTGCCAGCGGGAAATTTAATCTCGCCTCCCCAGAGATTCGAACCCAGGGCTGACTGGCATAATAGCCACCCGGCCCAGTTAGTGACCCAGTTGAGTGCATCCCCAGTGAGTGGGCTCTGCGGGGTTCTGGTCCTTTGTCGGGAGCGTCACGGGTCCAACAAAAAGGCGCCTTTTTAGCGGACCATGCGCCACTAACTGGGTCGCAGGCCGTGCACCCCCAGGCCCTAACTCGGGTCACTGGGCTCATCGGGGCCACTCTCTGGGCCGGTGCAAAGTACTGTCCCCGGGCCCTACCGGGATTTAATACGCCTCCCCTGCGATTCGAACCGGAGACCTCAGGCATAACAGTCATCCGGAAGCGTCACGAGTACCACTAGGTCAATGGCCTAGTGGTAGTCGAGTAAGCTCCCCAGTGGCTATTATGCCAGTCAGCCCCAGGTTCGATTCTCGACGGAGGCGAGATTAAATCCCCCGCTGGCAGGGGGACAGTGCTTGAACTCGGCCCAGTTAGTGGCCCAGTTGAGTGCATCCCCAGTGAGTGGGCTCTGCGGGGTTCTGGTCCGTTGTCGAGAGCGTCACGAGTCCAACAAGCTTAGTGGTAGTCGAGTAAGCTCCCCGGTGGCTATTATGCCAGTCAGTCCCGGGTTCGATTCTCGACGGAGGCGAGATTAAATCCCCCGCTGGCAGGGGGACATTATCTAAACCCGGCCCAGTTAGTGGCCCAGTTGAGTGCATCCCCAGTGAGTGGGCTTTACGGGGTTCTGGTCCGTTGTCGGGAGCGTCACGGGTCCAACAAAAAGGTGCCTTTTTATCAGACCATACGCCACTAACTGGGTCGCAGGCCGTGCACCCCCAGCCCCTAACTCGGGTACTGGGCTCATCTGGGCCACTCTCTGGGCCGGTGCAAAGTATTGTCCCCGGGACCTACCGGGATTTAATACGCCTCCCCTGTGATTTGAACCGGAGACCTCAGGCATAACAGCCATCCGGGAGCGTCATTTGGACCCGTGACGCTCCCGACAACGGACCAGAACCCCGCAGAGCCCACTCACTTAGGATGCACTCAACTGGGCCACTAACTGGACCGGGTTCAGATACTGACCCCGGTGGCTATTATGCCAGTGAGCCCCGGGTTCGATTCTCGACGGAGGCGAGATTAAATCCCCCGCTGGCAGGGGGACAATATCTAAACCCGGCCCAGTTAGTGGCCCAGTTGAGTGCATCCCCAGTTAGAGAGCACCTTGGGGGATTCGGGTTCACCTATTTTATCATTAAACATGGTATCAGAGGGTGGTCTCTAAACCCGAACCCTTCCATCCATTTTTTTTCCTGCTCTAAATTTTCCAAAATTCCCCTTTGGGGGGCGCCCCCCCCCCTCGCCAGTAGGGATGGGTTTATTTTCTGTCGCCGCCCCTCCGACCTCGTTTCCCAGGAGGTCTCCCAGTTCTGTCCGGCGGATCCCTCCTGTGGATCCATCCCTGGCGTCCCGACGGTCCGCTCCTCCTGCGGCGGTTCTCCCCGACGGCGTTGTCCGGCCCCGCTCTCCCGTCGGCTCCCAGCCCGCCTCCCGTCACGGTTCTTGGCCCCACCTCCTGTCGCGATTCCCGACCCGCCTCGCGTCGCAGCGCCTCCCGCCCTCCGTCGCAACTCCCAGCCCACGTCCCGTCACGTCGCGCCGCCTCTCGATCCCAACGTCGTTGCCCGGCCTCCTCTCTCTGCGCGCATCGAACCCCGTCGACCCCTTCTCTGTGACGCGGCGACTCCCGAATCCACCTCCGACGCGGTGACTCCCTGTCGTTCCGAGCAGCCACGACGCTCCCTCAGCCGGACTGTCGTCTAGCGGCCTCCCCTCTCCCAGATTTGGCCAGATCCGGCCAGATCCAGTCGTCGGCGCATCCTGTGGCGTCTCCGCCTCCACACTGGCGCTCCATCTGTGGCTCCCTCAATGCGCGCAGCGGCCCCCCTCCTCCTGCGCTGCTCTCCCAGCACACCCTCACGCTTCCTCCACCATGGCGTAGCACCTCGACCGCCTTGAATCTCGGCCTTTGGCGTCGCCAAATCCCGCAACGACTCTGCGGAATCCCCGCCTCCCTTCGTCGGCCCCGCAAGTGCGGATTTTCCGGTGCTAGTGTGGCTTTCCCAGCGTATCATCGACCGGCCCCGCTAGTGCGGCTTTCCTGGCGCTCCGTCAACCGACCCGGTCTGTGTTGTTCCTCTGCTTCGCCCACGACATCTTCTTTCATCCATCACCCTGAGGGGGAGGTGCGATCTTGAGGGGGAGCTACGATCGTCGATTTTTTCTCTTTATTTTGTCTTGTTTTGTAATCAAGCTGGGTATGTCCGACTTGAGGGGGAGTGTTTGCAGCGTTTCTTGTTTGCTTTGTATTATCGTTGTTTTGATCTCTTTTCTTTACGTGTCCAAGCTAGGTACACCTAGCTTGAGAGGGAGTGTTGGAGTTTGTATCCCACATCGAACTTATGGTCCGATGTGGTCTTTATTATTCATTATAAAAGAACCTCAAGACCTCATTTAGAGAGCATCTTGGGGGATTCGGGTTCACCTATTTTATCATTCAACAAAAACCATTTAGTGGTATCATAGGAATCCATGTTTAGTTTTATGAAATCATGCCTGAAATGAAGAAGAAACCAGAAAAACAAAGCGGTTTCGTGTTTCTGAAAATTCGATTTCATAAAAGGGTTTACCATTACGTAGTTGGGCTACGAAAATGTAATTGACACCTTACCCTAACGCAGCTTAGATGCGTAAGGGTAACCTAGGCATTACCCTTACATGGAGTGGTCTGCGTAAGAGTCATCACAACTTACCTTTACGTGAAATTAAGATTGCGTAAAGGTAGTTGTGTTTTTAAAAGGGTTACGTAAAGGTAAACGAGGCGCTACTTTTACGCAGATGGGTTGCGTAAAGGTAACCAAGGCATTACCTATTGTTAAGAATATGTGGGGGCTGACTGGGAGCGTGTGGGTAATTAGTAGTCTAGGGGCAACATTGTATTTTACATTTACCTTTATTTGTTTGTTGTGCTGCTAGCTGTAATAGATAGGAGTTGTTGGTGGGTTGTTGTAGGTATTAAAAGGGGGACGAGTTGTAAGGGACGGAACACAGATCATTTGGAATTTACAGCAGGCTGCTATAGGGGTTGGACGTCAGGACGTTCCTGCTGGGAGCTCAGAGAAGTGGTCTTCCCGTTCCTCTCTATTCTTTTTCCTCTTCTCCTCCTCTCTAATGTTTTTCCTATTTTCTATTGGTTTAATACAGTGATCAAATCTATATACTACTGCCTTTCTACTTCCTCTTTCTCTCTCTCAATTTTTACCTAACAATTTTGCGACTCCGCTGGGGAATCCCGTTAGCTGGAGAGAGGCGCCGACGTTGGGGAACGGTGTGGGAGAAACGATCGAAGAGGAAGCCAAACGCCGTTGCAGAACCGCCATGACTGCAGTGAGGCTTGGACGCAGGGGATCGAGTACGTTGGAGAAGGGACGCCGATACAGGTGAAGCTCGCTGAGGAACAGCCGTGCGAGAGAGACAATCGTTGTTGTGAAACAGCTGCACGAGAGAGACGATAGCCACTGGAAAAAAAATAGTGCAATGGCTAGTCTGTGAATGAGCCACGGCTGTTGCTTGGCGTTTTTGGAAGGTTGTAAGGATTTCATTAGCAGAGAGGACGATCAAAATTGGGGACATCGTTGGAGAGACAAGTCGCTGCTGAGACGGAAAACGCAGAGAAGGTGGCTGGAGGGGACGATTGTTGCGGTGATTCAGCGAGCTAGAGGACAAACCAAACTGGTCGGTCACTGTGATTAAATCAGAAGCTCCTTGCGCTCATGTTTGAAATAGAGGAACGTTGGTGAGACCGTCTAAAATGGATTCTAACGTAGCAGCAGCGGAGGCGAGTTCGAAATGGATAGAGAATAGAGTTGTTGCAGTTGAGTCAACAACGGAGAGTATACTACGGATGTTTTCCACTATGCAAGAAAGTTTGGTTAAGCTGGAACGTGGACAAACAGAGCACCTGTGCTGGATGCGTGGACGGTTGTGCCAATCTGAGGAAGAGACGCCACTTAGGTTGATCCACAAGAAGCAGCAACTTGCTCCTGGTTTGCATCCTACTTCTTTTGCTGGTGGAGTGGCATTCCCGAGTGGTCATTCAACATAGCAAGAAAGGTTAGGGAATGAAAAAGTAGTGCAACGGTCTTCTCGAGCTACGCTTCAACTTCTACCGCTAACAGTGCAAGAGCATCCATTGGGGTCCATACGTGGTAAAGAGACATTGATGAAAAAAACATCTCATCAAAGAGAATCTCCTGATTGCGCAGCTGGTGTTCATGGGGATGCAACAGCAAGTTTGAAGAGTTTAAGGTCTAGACAAGAAAGGAATGTCAGAAGTGAGCATGTGGAGCAAATTGACTCCAGCTTCAGTGATTCACGGCCAGTCGAGGTAATTCCAAATATGTGTTTTGTCGTGGTAACAGAGGAAAAGGACACCGGGCAGGAGTTGTTTGTTCCTAGCTCAGATCTTTTTGCTGAAGCAATGGAAAGTCCGAGTGTATTACCGGACGAACAGGAATGGCAAGGAACATGGGAAGACACCTCACATTCTACTCTCTGTGACATGGAAACTCCTGTACAGTCGACAAGAGCCGAGAAGGAGCAAATGATAGAGAAAATCGAGGGACTGGTGTTGCTGGAGGAGCAGGTTTCAGATTCTGTTGAGCAGTATAAGGCAGCCACAGAACTTTTGAGCGGAGTTGGAAAAGGAAAAAAAGAGGACAACAATGAACAAGATGAGTTCCGCGGAGCTCCTGAATACTCTTCAGAGGTGGGTGTCGTGGCAAGGCAACCAATGCTCGCTCGAGTGACGCGTGAGCTCTTTTCACAGGTGAAGCGAACTCCGGTTGGGCAGCTTTTGAGTGCTGAGAAGGAAGAGACTGATTTTAACATAGGCACTGAAGCAGTCAGAAGACCAAAAGTGTCTGGATTACCTGTCAATTCTGTGTACAACACGCGCAACCGGAGTCATGACCTTACAAACATGGCAACGATTCTCAGGATTACTTTGAAAGCCTTGGAATCATCTCTGTCCAGGGTGTCCAGGGTGCTTTACAATCCTTTTAAGATGATGACATTTCACCAATATGTTGACCTGAAAGTGAAGCAAAAGAGAGTTGAGCTCAATACTCTTATAACAGATTCCGGCATACCTGCAGGATTTTTCCAAAGGTTTTCTATGAATTCAATTTTGTGCATAACTGATCAGTTCAGGAAGCACAAGTATGGAGGAACAAAGTTTTCTGAGGATGAAGACACGGTCACCTTAGTTGAAAGTCGCAAAGTAGTTGTGGCCAAAGAGGTGCAGGAGGAACAAAGTTTTCTTGTATGTTGTCAAGCAACACAAGAGTACCTGTTTTGGACTTGCAGCTATCCAGAAAATCAAAGCTGTTTAATCAAAAAAAAAAGAATGGCTTGCATTGAACTTCTTTGGGGAAACAGGCAATAGGGTGTGTTAGACCCGATGGCGCAATGTTTTAGACCAGAAAATGCCCCAGCACATATGCTGTTTCAATGGACTGCCAGTCACCTTGTTCCAACAGAGGCTGTTTTGAAGACTGTTATGGTTGCTGCACATGTTGGGCTTCGAGAGTGCTATGCCGTAATGAAAAATTCAAGGCATCGGGTACGTTTTGCGGTCAAGATAGAAGCACTTGAGCTAGTTACCAGAATTTTTTAAGTCATTACTTCCGTACCAAATCGTTAATACTGTTGGAAGAGGGGGTTCGGTCTTCTGTTTCGGAGGGACCGCAAGAAAAGGTGATTTGAATACCATTACAAGCGTAAACAACCCACATTTTTTCTGGAAGGCTGCTCCACGGGCAGTCTTAGGCCACAGAAAAGCCTATATATGTGAGGATATTCCATTTGTTCAAGAAATGAGAGGCAACTCGCAGTTTTTCAATTCTAAATACATGGCAGTAGTCCTTCCTGGCACCATTACAAACCAAAGAAAGAGTGGGCTCATTGCTGATGTTTTTCAAACCGGTACCAATGAAACTTCAACCTTGCGTGGGGCAGTTTGAAAGAAAGGGAGGCTGCTCTGTTTCTGGCTTGACCGAAGCTGCAGAATCCTGGAAATTCAGGTTCAAGCTAAGGATTCCTCCCATATTTTGTGAGGGTGTCAACATATGCGAAGCAGAATCAAAGGAGTTTGATGTTCGAGATGTTAGTGGAGAATTATACCGGAAAAGCTATCCACCTACAATGTTTGCCCTAATTTGCCCAAGTGTGTTGCTGACTTCCAATGAGGATGCACTGATACTGAGGCCTCCATCAAAGCCACCACCAGGAGCTGCCCAATGCACAACTGCTTTTGTTGTTCTGCCATGAGGACAAAGTGGTTTTTAAGGGGAATGTAATGTTAGAAATATGTGGGGGCTGGCTGGGGGGCGTGTGGGCAATTAGTAGTCTAAGGGTAGTATTGTATTTTACATTTAACTTTATTTGTTTGTTGTGTTGTCAGCTATAGTAGATAGGAGTTGTAGGTGGGTTGTTGTTGTTGCGGAAATGCCGGGAGTTGCAACGACATAAACGATGAAAAAACAGAAGAGTAAAAGGGAAAAAAAGAAAAAAGGACAAAAAGATTTACGCGGTTTGGGAATAATCCCTACGTCCACAGAGAGGCAGAATATCCACTATAATTCGGAAGCACAATTACATAGTTTTTCCCGTAAATAACCCTAGCCTGAAAATGGGCTACAAATGGAGAAGACAATCATCGTTCCACCAACCGCACAGGAAGTCCGCATCGCTACAGTGAAAAGACGATCACCCAAGTTAAAAGTGTTACAGTGGCTGCCGGCTGGAAGTCCAAAAGGCTACAGTAAAGTTGACTCCGAAGTCCGCACTGCTACAATGCCCTGTCGGTGTCGGTCGGTCAACTCTGCTACAATGGTCAATGAATGTCTCATAGTATTGTGACCCTCCAAGGGAATGTACCGGTGCAAGCCCCCAAACATCTGTGTGCACCAGGTCCAACTTCCCAGCCTTTGGTGTTCTGCCTCCTTTTGCAAAAAACACCTTCTCTTTTCCGAAGATACAATCTTCACATAGGCCAACATCCAGTGACTTTAACTCTGGTAGCAACCCTTTTGTTGTCAGCACCTTCATCCCCTTCTCACTCATGTGGCCTAGTCTGTAGTGCCACAATTGTGAATCTCCGACAGCTTTCAGTGATGCAGCCATGTCTATGCAAGTTTATGTCATGTTGTATAGGGTACCATTCTTTGCTCCTCGAGCTATGACCATAGCTCCTTTAGTGATCTTCCATGCACCACCAGTGAACGTGGTACTCAAACTTGCATCATCAAGTTGTCCGACAGAAATAAGATTTCTTCTCAAGATAGGGATATACCTCACATTTTCCAGAACCAGCATATTCCCACTGTTGGTCTTGATCCGTGCATCTCTTTTCCCCAAAATCTGCAAGGGTTCGTCATCAACAAGATGTCGAAATTTCCAGAAACATAATTTTTCAGGAATCCCTTCTCCGATGTAGAATGGAAAGACGCTCCAAAGTCTAAAATCCAAGACTCCATTGGGTTATCCATGCTCAACAGCAGCACGTCATCAGTTCCTTCAACCGCCGTGTTTGCTCTATTGGTTTCAGGTCCCTTCCATTTTTCTCTGCACTCCTTGACATGTCTTTTCTTCCCGCAAGTCTAGCAGGTAGGACCAGCACCCTTTGCCTTGTCTCAGCTTTTACCTCTTGACCTTGATCGCCCTCTACGATTGTCTCGCTGTGGGTACTTTCCTCTTTCTTCAACGTTCAGAGCAGAACTAGAGAATCTGCCTGATTCTCTTCTTCGCATATCCTCATTGAGGATTAGATCCTGTACATCTTTGAGAACCAGTTTGGTATTCCCCGAGGTACTGCTCACAGCTATTACAGTTGCTTTCCAACTATCAGGTAAAGAAGATATTAAGACCAGCGCACATACCTCATACCAAGATCAATTTTCACTGATGTCAGCTGACTTGTGATGGTGTTGAATTCGTTGATGTGGTCTGCAATAATTCTCCCTTCAACCATTTTCAGGTTGAACAGTCGTCGCATCAAGTGCACCTTGTTTGCAGCAGAAGACTTCTCGTACATATTCGCGAGAGCTTTCATCAGATCTATCGTCGTCTTCTCCTCTCTGATGTTAAACGCCACGTTCTTTGCCAACGTAAGGCGCACAACGCCTAGAACTTGTCGATCCAGCAGCTCCCACTTCGACTGCTCTATATCCGTTGGCTTCAGACCCAAAAGCAGCAAGTGCATCTTTTTTTGATAAAGATAATCCTCGATCTGCATCCTCCAGACACTAAAGTCAGTTCCATCGAAGCAATCAATCTTCACCTTGCCTTCTTCTATAGTCATCGTTGGAGAATACCGAACTCAACCTTTGATACCAGTTGTTGCGGAAACGCCGGGAGGTTCAGCGACAGAAACGACGAAAAAACAGAAGAGTAAAAGGGGAAAAAAGAACAAGGACACAAAGATTTACGTGGTTCAAGAATAATCCTTATGTCCACGGAGAGGCAGAATATCCACTATAATTCAGGAGCACAATTACAGAGTTTTTCTAGTAAATAACCCCAGCGCGAAAATGGGCCACAAATGGAGGAGAAGGCGATCACTGTTCCACCAACCACACAGAAAGTCCGCATTTGGAATTTATAGCGGGCTAGTGTAGGGGTTGGACGTCGGGACGTTCCTGCTGGGAGCTCGGAGAAGTGGTCTTCCCTCGGGTTCCTCTCTATTCTTCTTCCTCTTCTTCTCCTCTCTCTACTGTTTTACCTATTTTCTGTTGGTTTAATACTGTGATCAAATCTATATACTACTATCTTTCTACTTCCTCTTTCTCTCGCTCAATTTTCACCTAACACCTATACATAGACGTTATTGCTTGCATAAAGGTCTCCCTTTATTATTCTTATGCAAGGAAACACAAGGCTTACCTTTACGTGAAGGGTTCACATAAAGGTGGTATGTATAGTAACCCTTACGCAAATGGTTTGCGTAAAGGTATTACGTAAGGGTATGGTGTTGATTACCCTTGCGCGTAAAAGTAGCCGAGTTTTTCTCAAAGCCACGTAAAGATAACCAACCACTTACCCTTACGCAAAATGTAGCTACATAAAGATAACAAATCGGTTACCTTTACACAAAAGCTCCAGAATCGGATTACCCTTACGCAGAGTGTCTACAAGGGTAGAGCGAGCTTACCTTTACACAAAATGTTGCGGAATCGTCGGGAGACAGAACAACAGAAACGAGAAAACGAAAGAAAGAAAAGCGACAAGAACACAACGATTTACGTGGTTCAGGAATAATCCCTACGTCCACGGGAGAGGCAGAACTTTCACTATTCGGGAGCACAAAATTACAGAAGATTTTCAGTAGAAACCCTAGCCCGAAAATGGGCTATAAAACAATGGAGAAGACGAACATTGTTCGAAAAGTGAGTCCGTGTCGCTACAGTGAACGACGGCTAGCTTTGTCAAAAACGCTACAGTAAAGTTGACTCCGAAGTCCATACTGCTACAGTGTCTGTCGGTGTTGGTCGGTCAGCTCCGCTACAGTAGTCAGAGATGCTACAGTGCCGAAAAAATTGGGTCGGGACCCTTCGGTCCCCGGAGCAGGGGCGCGTTGCCCCCTGCAACCCCCAACGAGCTCACCGCGGAGCTCGACCCGCGACAGTTGCGGGCCACAAGCATTCGGCCCAATCGGATCGGGCAACACCAATCCAACACAAAAATGGGTTTCTGCGTAAGGGTAAACAGAAAAAAAATTTAAAAATCGTTTTTAAATTCTTAAATGATTTTAATGGTTTATAAAATGTTTATAAATCATTATAAAAGGTATTTTGGAGTATTTTAATTTATAAAGGGTTTATATATCAATTACCTTTTAATCAAATTAAATGGCATAACTTATGATCTAGAAATAAAAGCGGTTATTTAAAAATCATAAGTGAAAAATTATAAAATGTTACAAATTATGAAATAAGGCCAAAATATAAAATGTTTATATTTAAATTATGAATTGTTTATAATTAATTTTTTTGAATTGTTCGAAATAAAAGGGGGTCTTATTTGGATATTATTTAAGCCACGTCAAAAATGTTTTGATAATTGATATGATCAAGGTTTAAATAATAATTAAAAATGTGATATTAGATTATGTAAAATGTTTAGATAATAGAAATTAAATTATAAATTGCAACCGCTTCTAAATAGAGTCTTGCATTACATGTTAGATATGATAATGAATTTAGTTTTTCATCAACCTTTCCTGGAGTTTGTAATAGAAGTTATGAACTTGAATTTAGTTGTTTAATATAGTTTGTGCATATTAGGTGTTAGAATTATAATAAATTGGATTCCTGAGTAATGTATCCCCGGATAGAGGGAATGAGGTCGAACTACCTACCCACTTGGAGCCGTGTCTAGGCTGTTAAATGGGGTTGGCTATCTGTCAATTCGGGCCTACTCATGTAGAGATTGTCAATTTCATATAATTCTAAACTTTTACATGAAGTGTTCATGTATCTTATACATATGATGCATCTGAATATGTATGAATATGTTTGATTACTATTTTTGGGTAACACAAACTTGTGGGTTGTGTAAAGAGTTACACATCAATATGATTTGAACATTTTGATTAGGTGGAGGGAATAGGATTTCAAACTAAATTACTAGAAGCATGCATACATAAAGAGAATAACATGAGATAAGATGATGAGATTAAAATCTTCTTCAAATACTAAGTGTGAGATTCCTTCCAAAGCGGCACTTGTCAAGACCTCAATCATACAACTGAGTAGGTCATGCTAAAGTTGAGTGCCCCTGAATTATCTTGTGTAAGACAAGCAAGTAAAAAGTAACTCTGGATTGTCCTGTTGGGTAGGTCATGCTAAAGTTGAGTGCCCCTGGATTGTCCCTTGTTAGCTTGTTTTTGTCGTTTGTTTTGGGTTACACTAGCCGGAAGACCCTAATAGGATTAGGTTACCGGAGGAATAGAAGCTTAAAGTAAGTTACTCCTAAGATTAGTAACTCAAGAAAAGTTCTTAAGCTAGATTGGTGATTTGAGAAAAATTCTACGAGCCAGAACAATTTCTTCCTCAGTAACCAGGTGTTGAAATTGTTCAACAAGTGAATCTAAATTCTTATGGAAGCATAGAGTGATTCATTCAAGGTTTCAAAGGCATTAGATGAAAGATGACTTGCTTTGGTTAGGGAATTTATCCTACTGTCATCTATGGAAATGTTCCGACAATATGATCGAATTCAAGAAAAGTTAAACCGGTATTCTCAAAGTGTTGAGAATGAAGGAACTGGGCATATGATGTTTGGATTCTGGTACTGTATGGATAATATGAGTGGGTAAAAGTTCAAACCGGAAGAAGAAAAGTCAGTTGAAAAGTTCAAACCGTAAGAAGAAAAGTTAGTTGAAAAGTTCAACAATGTTTCTTCAAGAAGCCAATCAAGGTCATTGAAACCTAGGGTTGTCGAGGAGCAAAAATAATTTCATATGATGGGATTATCCGGAATACCTAAAGGAGTTTGCGAAACTCCATGAAATGTCCATGTCAAGCATGGATGTTATAGTAATTAATTTCGATTTTGAAAGGTATGTGATACTTTACAAAGTGTTGTAAATATACAGGAGTTCAAAATCAAAGGAAGAATTAATTGCACTTGTAGTTTATTTTCATGAGATGTAGTAAATAGTTACTACATCAAGGAATTGAATGTAAAAGATGTTGGTCGGAGATCGACTACCATCTTTAAAGATATTGTTGGACCCCATTTAAGTTTAATGGGTATTTCTGAGTCCCACATCGGACTTACCCTCCTTGTAATTAGTTTTACTCATCTATAAAAGAATGTCTCCACCTCACATTGAGGTAAGGGGAATTTACCAATTACATGGTATCAGAGGGATCTTAATCCCGACCCTCCCTCCCAGCGGATTCCCGGTTCTGTCCGGCCCCGCCTCTCTCCCCTCAGGCCTTGCCCTTCCCGGCAGCCATCTCTCCTGCGCGGCTCCCCTCCCGGCGGCCCTCTCTCCTGGCGCGGCTCCCCTCCCGGTGGCCCTCTCTCCCGGCACGGCTCCCCTCCCGGCGCCCTCGCCCAGCGGCGCCCTCGCCCCGGCGCCCTCGCCCAGCGGCGCCCTCGCCCAGCGGCCCCCTTGCCCCGGCTCCCGGCGCGACTCCCGGCTCCCGGCGCGGCTCCCGGCTCCTCGGCGCCCCTCTCCTGCGCGCTCGACCGGCGACCTCGCCCGCAGCCTTCCGCGCCAGCCCCGCCCTCCTTGCGCGCTCGTCCCGGCGACCCAGCGCCAGCCGCGCCTTCCCCGGCTCTTCCCGGCGGTTCCCACTCCCACCCGCCCTTCCGACTGTTCCCGACGACCGCGCCACCCGCGCCTCTCGTCGCCCACCATAGACGCTTCCTCGGTTCTGCCTTCCCTGATCACCGCCTCCTCCCGGCTTGTAGATGACTGGCTGGACGCCACAAATTTCTCCGTCTGGCGGAAGACGGTCTTGATGTCCCTGCGCGGCATGGGTCTTCATTCTCATCTTGAGAAACCTCCACCCGCCATGACTGACACCAAATTCGACTCTTGGCAACTTGCGGATATCAAAATATTCGCATTACTGGTCAACTCCATGGACCGATCGGTGAAAGATTTTACCCGGACTGCCAACATTGTCAAAAAACTATGGGATTCGTTGACTGTCATGTATTCCGAGACCAACAACTTGGCTCGGGTCTCCGACATTCTACAGCGTCTATCCCACATTCGACAGCAGGATCGGACCTTTTCGGCCTATTTCTTGGAATGGAAAGGTCTCCGGGACGAACTGCAAGAGCTCTGGCCCGTTCCTCAGACTCCGACGGAAGCGCAGACTCAACGGGACCAGCTCTGCATTTTCAATCTCCTGAATGGCCTCGCCCCGGACTATGCCACGACGGCCATCGAGATGCTTGCTAGTCCTTCTACGCTGGATATCCCACAGGTCTATCATCGCCTGGGGAAAGCTCATCGGGCCATTGCCTCACCCGTCCCTAGCCCTGATCACACTGGAGCTAGGATCCGTCGCGAGAAGAGGACGAATTCGTCGGAAGGGGCGGACGGGACGAACGAAGGCGCCTACTGGAGCTAGGATCCGTCGCGAGAAGAGGACAGGGCCAATTGGATGAACGAGAATCGTCGCGAGGAGAGGTCGGAGCCGACGGGAAGGGCAGCGGGACGGGGCGCGGCGAGTGCTGCGCAGGGAGAGGTCGGTGACAGGGCGCAGTGGCTGTTGTGTAGGGAGGCGCCGCCACCGGTGAGGACGGGGCACAGAGGCCGGCGGGAAGCACATGAGCACAGCGGAGGGAGGGGCGACGGAAGATGGCTTATGGCTCCCTAGCCATGGAGGTCGTCGCCCCCTTTAGAAGAAAAATCGTAGGTTTTCTCTGAGAGAAAAGAGAGAGGGGAGGGTGGGGTAAGGTTAGATAACCTCCTCTCATACCATGTGGAATGATAAGAGTGGTGACCCAATACCCAAGATATCTCTCTAAGGGAGGTTTTGGTGTCTATTTATAATGAATAATAAAGATGGTGCGATACCTAAAGTCCGATGTTGGACTCGACACAACTTAACCTCTAACGTTTATCTTAGCAAGATATTCTGAAAATAATATAATGTTTAAGAGGCTAGTGGGATTATGTTTGGACTTAAAAAAGTTCAAAATTAACAAATAAAGAATAAAGTCAATCTTAAGTTAAAGTGTTTTTCACCTAATATCCTAAAAAGTTTAGGATATGTAATGATAAAGGGAAATGTAAGAGTTATAGTTATTGTCACTTTATCCTAAAGGTGTTTAGAAGGGCGTAAACAATAATGTAAGTAGTTACATTGTTTCAAGGAAAAAGTTTGATGGAATAGGGTTCCAAAGATGATGATGATGAACTTAGAAAAAAAATTAAGTAGACAACAGAAGTTGACATCATAACACTTGATGTTGTAAAGTTAAGAAGTTTGAATATATTTAAAAAGTTGAACAGTTAGAAATATGATTCCTAAATCTCATCATTATTCAAACTGGATTTCTTTATAGATGTTTCTCACTAAAGAGTTACTGGGAGAGTTTTATCAGATGGTCGCATAGAGATGTGACAGGGATTACATGTGATGTATTGTGTTAACAAAATCCATAAAGTGTAGCAAACATAAGGGTGATCTGACAGTTTATCATTTATGATATGTTAAACCAGTACTTATGTTGGGTTTGTTAAATATTTCAAATGTATCAAATTGAAAGGCAACCTCCATTTTATCATTCTTTCACGTTGGCAGCATAAATGTATATATAGATATACATTTCATAAAGTGCAAGGATAATTGAACACTCAAAGTATGACTTTGAGTTTATCCTTAATCGATGCTCATCATGGAACATTATAGGTTATGACATCATGGAACATTATAGGTTATGACGAAATATTAAGATTAGTGTGGGTAGGATTCTTGTATAAAGATGCAGAATATGCTCATGAGGCACAATAAAAAAAAAAGATTCTTTGTTTGCGTTGGATGACCCCCTAAGTATGTCACATGGAGTGTCATACAAATTTCTTTGGTATACTAGGGGTGCATGAATCATATTTGAGTCTTCACTACATTAGGTTGGCGAGATACCTAGAATGAGAACCTCCATACTTGGATACTCGCAAGTCTGCATATTGACTTAGCTAATACAGGGGTGGTTGGGTATGTTGCTGATCATGTCGTCAGTTGGAGCTTAACTAAGGTGTGATTTGTCCTCTTATATGATGAGTATGACATCTGGGCCCTCGATTGAGATAGACTGTGGGAGCGTGCAGCCGCACCTAGATATTATATATTTATTCGGATAAGTGACAAGTGATTTGCTTATCCACAAGGATGAATGACATACGGTGTATTCATCGATCAAATCAGTCTATACTTTGAGAATCAAGAATAAATGAGTTGGTTGTATGGGATTGACATGCTCTGTGTCTCATAGTCACTCGATGTCTTGGACAAAGGGAAAATATGAGAATGCACGTTTGCATATGATGCAGACTGGTGGACACGGGTATAGAGCATGTGTTTGATGGAGATTACGCCAGATCCCTTTATAGCTTGAGTATCATTAATGTTTTGCTAGATGTCGCTCTTTGCTTACATATATAGATCTGAAGATTCATATTTGTTGTCAACACTGTAAAGGCCCATAGGGTCACACTTTGTGATTGATTGAATGAAGATTGAGTTTGACTCGAAGAGTTGTTCTAAAACTGTTTTAGAGTTCATCCAAAAGTGTTTTGGATGGGTGTTCACAAGGTATTGCATTTGATGTGATACAAAGTGAAGTTAATGATAGATTTACAAAAGTGTTTTAGAAGATATCCAAAAGGACTTTTAGATATTGTTTCACAAGTGCAAGTGGGAGATTGAAGGAGATATGCTCTAAATCCATATTTATATATGATATATTTGTGTTGTATATCAGATTGCATGCAAATTATGATTTGCATGCATTGGTTATATTATTCCGTGTGTGTTGGACACTCGAACCATTCACTCACGTAAGTTATCATTAAATGAAATCATTTCATATTTAGATGAAAAGTTTGATTGTAGTGTGTGTGGATATTCGGCCAATGACTCCTAGGAACCCGAAGCCTTATTTCTTTTTCTTCCTTTGCATGCCGAGATGGTAGCACATCATGGGAGAAAGAAGAATCTTGCATGTACGACATGTGATTCATTCGACCCGTGGATACCTACGAATGTGGGATGCTTATGTTTGCCACTTTGGTTATCTTTATCAAACTCATCAAAACAAAGATCAAAAGGTTACAGATGCTCTTTGATGTAAGGTGAGTATTTCTTCATTTCAGTATTTTATGCAGTTTCATATTATCTTGCATTGAGATCCTCGAACAAGGGTTTTTAATCGCTTCCGTTTGATCTGATAAATGTTATTAGACTCTTAACAAGACTCTTCACCTCTTTCTAATAAATTTATCTTCTTATATTTGGTTCCGATATTATTAAAAAGTATATTGGTTTCAACATTCAGCATTAGAAACATTCAGAAGATGGCATCGAATTCAAGTCAATTGCAGCCCCCAAAATTCAATGGTAAATGTTGGTCCCAACCAAGGCTTATACCGTGTGAGGGGGGTATGAAATAATGAAATAATGAAAGCAACAAAAAGAGTACGCACTTGAAGCACTAAAGTTCACTTCTTTTCGGTTACAAGTTTCGGAGCGGCCGCACTGGCCCTCCAGGTTTACAACCACCAATAATGAAAAGCTCACTGCTCTCATTACAGAATGGAACGCACTGCTCCTCATGTAATTGTCTTCGCCTCCACGAACTGAGACTGTAGTTACACCAAAGATGGTGTGTGGATATGCTCCACTTCTTCTGTATAAAGAACTCCACAGGAACTCCTGGCAACAGAGTCTCCTGGATCACCTTGCACTTTTTCTTCATCTTTCCAGCGTGAGACTAGAATTCATGCTGTTCTATTTTCCAGCACCCACTTTTTCTGTCCTTTCCGGTCGTGAAAACTGGAATGCTACAGCTTCCCACTATGCTATATTTTTCCAACGGTTCTCCCTCCTTGTTTTGATGCAATCTACCCACCTTTTCTCAAGAGATTTTTTTCTTATTTTCAGAAAGCTTTTTCACCTTATTTTTCTCCAAAAAACATGGTCTGCCTTTTTTAATGAAAAGTCATTTTTAAAAAAAGGGCAGGTCGGCTCCCTGTTTTCCACACCAACCAAATCAACCTTCTGTGTCAAGAAAAATAATTCTTCCACGATGCAATCTTCTACCAACAACCGGACCCCAAAACGTCTGCCAACTGGTGTACTTAAAAAATACACTCATCATGTGTCGCAGCAAACTCCACATTGCCACCAGCATGCTCCACGACGCTGTGTGTGTGGACAAAACCAGCCTTGAACTTACATTGAAATATTGAAACATCTTGGCTTGAACCTCCCTTGAAACATGGTTTGATTTCCTCAATCCTTGGTTGGCCGATTCATTAAACATATTTTATGATTAATAAAATTCATCATGAAATGCTGCTGGCGGATTTTTTCAGAAAAATGGCAAAGGGAGTTACCTTTCTGAAATGCCCAGGTACCTTTCTGCGGTGCCCTTCCGAAATACCCTTTCGAGTAGCCTTCCGCATGCCCTTCCAAAATGACCAAGAGGGTATACACTTCCGAGCACCCTTTCGCGCAAGGTATACCCTTCAGAGTACCCTTCCGAAATCGCCATACCATTCTGAAAACCCTTCCGAACAAGTTATACCCTTCTGAACAAATCACTGGATACCCTTCCGAATTCACCTTACCTTTCTGAAAAAAAGACTTAGCCAAAATTTTCAAGTGCTCCATAAGAACAAATTTTCCAGAAATCATCAGAGACACCTCCAGACCTCTTCCAACCTTCAAGAAATGAACTCCAAACACTTAAAGACTTCATTGAAGATTCCTTCCGCTTCATTGGCAACAAACACAACTCAAAAACCACTTCAAGGGGATTTTTGACAACAATCGCCCCCGTTGGGTTTGTTGACAACCTTAAAACAGATTTAGCGCTTATTCCCTCTGAATTTTCAGAAACCACCAGATCTGATCACAAACACATCCTGAGCTTCTTGCCATCAAAGAGTGTATCAATGATTCACTTAACATCAACTCTAATCCCACTTGAGTCAAGCTCAGTGTGAGAAACAAAAGTTAAATGAAAAGATCCTCATGAAAACACCTTATTTGAACTTTCATGCTCTTCACCACTTTTCCAAGTTGTTGCTCCCTCTGACTAATCATTCAAGCACTCTCCCTCTTTCCAAAACAAAATTACTCCCCCTTACTCATAAACACCTTTTCCCCTTTTTCAATGAACCCAAAGAGCAATTATCTGAAAGTTCACAAAAGAGAGTTAGAGATTCAAATACATATCACAAGAGAGTTACCAACCTTTGCTTGAAAAGCAATTCTCATGGAGGAGTGGGGGTCCCTTCACCAACTCATCTAGCTGGAGGGATTTGGTTGGACTTCAAGAGCCAACCGATGTCTTTCAAAATCAGTCTTGGGTAGTGCCTTGGTCATAATATCAACCACTTGAGCTTGAGTCGATGCATACTCTATTTTCACAACTTGTTGCTCCACCTTCTCCTTTAAGAAATGATATTTAATTTCAATGTGTTTGGGCCTCGGATAATGAATGGGATTTTTGCCAATATTTATAGTGCTCGAGTTGTCACACTTGATAGGAATAGGAGATGTTACTTCCAATGTCTCATCCATATCAACACCCAATGCCTTCAAACTGTTGTCTCATCCATATCAATTGGGTACAAGCTTGAGTGACTGCTCCACCAAGAGATGCAATCTTGCTTACAGGAGATACTAGAACTATCGAGATAGAATACACCTCCAAAAGTTGACTTTCGGTCATCCACCGAACCTGCCCAATCCGCATCCGTATAGCCCAAAAGTTGATGTTGAGAAGTGTTGTAATAAAACAGCCCAAAATCCAATGTTTGGTTGATATAACAGAGTATTCGTCTCACAGCTTGCATATGACATTCTTTGGGACACCTTTGATAGCAGGCAATTTGACATGTGACAAAAACAATGTTCGGTCGTGTGGCTGTCAAGCACAGCAAACTACTAATGGTCTGCCTATAAAGTGTCATATTGGCCCCCTTGCCTTCCTCATCTTTTGACAATTTCATCCGGGCCACCGGCGGAGTTGTCATCGGCCTTGAATCATCCATTTGAAACCTTTTTAACACCTCCTTGACATATTTTGTTTGAGAAACAGAAGTACCATCCTTCCTTTGAATCACCCGCAAGTAAGGGTGTCCATGGGTCAGGTTGGGTCAGGTCCGGGAAGATTTTGGACCCGACCCAAGCAAAATTGGTTGGGTTGGGTTGGACCGGGTCGCAGCCATTTTTCTGTTTTGACCCAACCCGACCCGACCTATGGTGGGTCGGGTTGGATTGGGTCAGTCGGGTCAGGAAAAAAAATTAGTAAATAATAAATAAAAAAAATGTAAAATTATTGATTAAATTAAAACTAAAATAATAACTAAAAATTAATATTGTTTGATTATTATAACACAAATATAATGTTGTATAACATTGTATAATGTAAATAAAACATTATATAACATAAAAATAATGGTATATTTATGTTATATAATGTTATATTTTTGTAAATAAAATGTTATATAATATAAATATAACATTATATAATGTTAATATAATATTATATAACGTCAATATAAAGTTATATAATGTAAATATATCGTAAATATGATGTAAATATAATGTAAATACAATGTTATATTTATCTCATATGACATTATTTATTGTTAATTATTATTAATTATTGGAAGTTAATATTTATTATTTAGTAAAAATTATTATTAATTATTATCAATTATTAGAAATTATTACTAATTAATTATCAGTTATTAGTTATTTTTTATTAATTATTTATCAATCAATATTAATTTTTATTTATTATTTATTATATATATACATATGGTTGGGTTGGTTGGGTCGGGTCGGGTCCGAATTTTGCCAACCCATGACCCGACCTAACCCGACCCGACCATACCCCGCATGTAACCCGACCCAACCCGGTCGTGTTGGGTTTGGAAACCCCTACCCGCAAGCCAAGAAAAAATGATAATTCACCCATCAAAGAAATTTCAAATTCGCACTTCGTGTATTCTGAAAAATGCATGCATTGTGCAATGTCTGGGCCTCCAAAATGATGCCATCCACACATAAATAAGCACCACCATTCCCTGTTCTTTCTCCTTCTTGATGTAGAGGTTGTGATCAATCCCTCCTAAAAAACCAAGCCTCTTTAAATACTGATCTAGCCATGAGTACCAAGCCCTTGGTGATTGTTTTAAGCCATACAAGGCCTTCTTTAACCGGCACACTTTGTTTTAATCCTCATTCACTAGAAAATCATCTGGTTGTTCAATTTAAACTTCCTCTTCAAAGACTTCTTTCAAAAATGTCAATTTGACATCCATTTGATAGACTTAAATCCTCTTCGCACAGCCATAGCGAGAAATACTGATAAGAGGTGGGTCGTGGCCAGTAAGGTCAAGGCTGGAAGGGAGTGTCTGATGTGGGCTGTCAGTGGCATGAGTTGTGCAACAAGAGACTTCGACTACAACAAGGATAGCAGGGGCGGTGTTGTTAAGGGATTAAATAAATTGTCAAAGGTAGAATTGTAATATGCTATTATTAGTCGTTGGAATTGTTAGTGGTGAGCGGGTGTTAGTTTACTGCCAAGGGCAGAAATGTCCTTCACTGTTTATTTGTTTGTTGGGGGCTGGTAGTAGGTGGAAGGGAATAATAAATGGTTTGTCGAGGGAATAGTTAGGGGGGATTTGGTTCTTCGGCTTTCAGCGGTGGCTCATCAGGAGGCTCGGGCCTTGGCTTCAGAGAGTCTTCTTCCTTGTTCTTCTCCAATTTCTTCTTTTGTTTCTGTTACAGTTCATTCGCTATTAATTGAGATCTGTCGTTTTACTCATTGTTTGCACCACGTTCCTATCATTTTGGTGCTTTCATTGAGAGGTTTTGCAGCGTTTGTGGATCGTGGTGAGTGCAACCTATAATGGAGACGAGATTGGCTTCGATTGAGTCGATGATGGAACGGTTGCTGCAATCATAGGAACAGACGGAAATGAAGATAGCCGAAGTGCTACAGCGACGGAGCAGCAACGAGTCCAGGACAGATGCATGAAGGGGCTACAGACGTCTTTACCAGCTGAGGTTCTGCCAAACATCGAACGGTCAGGATGACAAGCAGATTCAGGGCAGATGTAGCATGCAGTCGATGAGGAGGACATTTTACCAGATGGAGATCGGCTAGATGAAAACGAACGACACCCGCGATAAGTGTTGCGTACCATGCAGATACAGACCGAGGCAGCACGAGTTGAAAATGGAGGACGACTTTGACAGGTATGACGGGGAGAAAGCCATTGGAAGGAAGAGGCGAATATAGCATCGGAGCAGCAAAACATTTAGTTGAGTGGGAGTGGAAGTAGCGCGAGTCGCCACCTGTGTCACAGAAGCAGTCAGAGCCTATGCAGGCACAGACACGCGCATCGACTGAATTTTCAGAACAACATTCTCCTTCTAGTTTTTCGAGTCCTCTGGCCGCGAACGTACTTCGTCAGCCTCCAGCAAGCCTAACACCATTGTCATCTTCTTCTCAGATGCACAGGATTGGAGAGAAAGAGAGAAGATCGTTGCTCCTCCTCATCTCAGCCATCGGGAAATTTTCACTCCAAGACTGTCGTGGTGGCAAGATGCGGGCGGCATCTGGATTTTTATGTTCGTCTCTCTACTCTTGGAGATTTGATGCAAGGGCAGTCGATGGCTTCCGCAAACTTGACTGTATGTCAGCCATATCTAGAGCAGAGGAAGCAAACTGAGACTAAAGCTTGCCCGTAACTGTTGATGGCTTCTAACAGACGGGGACTGCAATTGTAATGGTCTGTGATAATGGTTTTACACCTCCACATGTAGCGCCCCCACTGGAGGAACTTGTAGCATCTTCTCCTAGCTCAACACTAGTTCCTTCTTTGATATTGAAGGTACAGCATGGCCAGTTTGGTGTGGACCGTGTGATTCTGGCTCAGCATTTATTGTTCCGAAATTATGAAGATGAACTGGAGTGGACTTTGAAACAGCAGCTATGCCGAGGGCTGAAATAGAACATGAAATAACTAGCATGAAGGTTGTGATTGCGGTTGAGGTTGAACCTTTTGCGGAAAAAACGTCTGGAGCAACGAAACAAAGAAAGGATCACAGAAGAGTAAAAGGGAAAAAAACAAAAACACAAGGATTTACGTGGTTCCGGAATAATCTCTACATCTATGGAGAGGTGTTATGTAAAAATATTGAGAGGGAGAGAGAGAGAAAACAACCGAAGAATCTGTATATTACTGCTAAACAGGAACAGGAGTAGAGCTACAATAGAAAGGGAAAGAGGAGGGGAAAGAGAAGAAGTAACCCGCAGGAGAAGACCACCCTCCCTTGAGCCCAGCCGAGACCACCGGCGACCGGCTGCCAAGCATTTGCTAAAATAATTTGTATCCCTCTTGCAGCCAACCCCTCCAATTTATAACTCAGCTATCAGCTGGCAACAACTTACTAACAACCTACTGCCAGCAGTCACCAGCCCCTAACAAACTAACAAACACTAACAAACAACCCAAAAGACAATACTGCCCCTTGGCAGTTGTACACAGGCAGCCCCCACGCCCCTTAACAAACTTTCCAGCCAATAACAAACTCCACCTGGACAGCCCCCCTTTATTCCTAACATTCGCCCCTCCTTAAAAACCACCTTGTCCCCAAGGTGGACCACCAAAAACACAGCTCGGCCTCTTCAACATTGGTTTTATAAGCCCTCTTTGAAGTCGGCAGCACATCTGATCCAGCACCTGCGAGTAGAAGGGCTGCTGATGAATTCTGCAGGTAGAAGGGGTATAATATCTGGTAGAAACAGCTGCGGTTTCTACCAACGGAATTGCTGCATGTGGAGGTGTGAAACCAAGGTCAAAAACCAAAACACAGGTTGCCCCCACGACCCTTAGAGGTTACTGCGGTTTCTACCAACGGAATTGCTGCATGTGGAGGTGTGAAACCAAGGTCAAAAACCAAAACACAGGTTGCCCCACGACCCTTAGAGGTTATTGCTAGTTGTGGCTGCAGCAGTGGCTCTGGAACATGATGAAATCTCTGTCGTTGTGGAGATTCTTGTTCCTCTTTATCTTCCACTTGGTCCCAAACAACAAGCCCGGCGAGCTTCCGCTGTGCTGCAGCACAACAAGTCTCCTGCCCAGCACAAATTCCAGCCAACCCATCATCTTTAATTTCCATTTCTCGAAGCTGCATTGGATGCCCAGCAGTTAAAGCATCCTGCCAAACACAAAAACCAGCATGTATTGCAAGCATCTGGCAAAGTAAGACAGCCCTTAGCATCCCATGTGTTTGCAGATTTGAGTTCCCGATTTTGAATGTTATCTCGTCCAACCGCTTACATTCCTCCAAATGTCTTCTATCCCCTTCAGCTGCTAGCTCTTCAAATGGGTGTTCTTGTTCCCCACAAGAATTTACCCAAAAACAAACCAAGTTGCATCTTGACCAGAATAATGTTGCCAAGACATCTTCACAAACAGTAGGAAGTGCCCCAAACATCTCCAAGCTCCACATTTGCGAAAAAATCTGTCCAAAAGCATGTGTAGCTGAAACTGTACTTCCAAGAAAGGAAATAAGTTGGCCAAAACCTCGTATGCCCTTAGCTACAATGCATTTAGGGGTATACCTCCCAGCTAGTCTATTTGATCCTAACTGTGCCCAAACCTGCTCCATTTTCCAGCAGCCATGAATCCTAGCAACATTCGGCATAACAAATTCTGGTTCAGCCAATATTTGTCTAGCTGGATCAGTGTGGAGTCCGGGAACAGAAATATGACTCTGGGAATCTCCTGCCTGCCTTTTTGCGGCCATTACCCCCAGCAAAGAAGCTGCATTCGGAGGCGTGAAACCTGAATCATAGACCAAAATCAAGGTAGTTCCCCGTCCTTTGGAGACTATAGCCAAGTATGTGCACTGCGTCTTAGGTGGAGGCCACAACATCAAATTTGCAATTCCTTTGGAAGTTTCTATGGCACCCTTGATGCCATCCAACTCACCCTTCAAAGTCTGGGAGACATCCTGTTTTCCCCCTGCTGTATTTTTCTCGATTTCCTCTTTTTCTGACTTCACTTCATTTTCACATAGCAGAGTTTTTACCTTGATTGACTCCTGATTTGTTCCCTTCAAAACTGTTGTGTAGTCCCCAGCTCTTTCAGCTACAGCCCAAGCCTTCTGTTTAGCACCTTTCAAAATGTGAGACGTGGCCTGCTGAAATGCAATCGCTGCTAGCTTCTCAACCTTGAGTTCTGCAAAGGCCGGCTCCTCGTTATACATTATGGCAGAAACATACTCTTGCTGATCAACTTCAAACTGAGCCTACTTTATAAGCATTTGATCTTTCTCTTTCCAATTGGCTTCATCATTTTTTGGTACTTCACCCGAATCGCCGTTCTCATGATCAACAATGCCCATAAACGTATCACCAGAATCGTCCTGTGGAGAGTGCCCACGCGTCACTCGAGCAGGTTTTGGGTACCCTGCCACCATGCCTAGCTTCGAAGGGTACACAGAAGCTCTGCTGAACTCACCTTGTCCATTGTCGTCTCTTTTTTCTTCATTTCCAACTTTGCTAAAAAAAAATGTGGTTGCTCCTCCGGCAATACCAGAACCAGTAACCTGCTCCTCAATATAATTGTCTCGCTTTTCCACACTAGCACTCAGGTTATCAATTACTTTTCTCTGCTGTTCCGGAGTGGAAACAAACTGCTCCTCCAAAGCAATAGGTTGCTGAAACGGTTTCCTCTCCATCCGCGGCCCATACTTTTTCAAAAGAGCTTGTTTAAACATTTCCCATGACGGGTTTGGCGTAGCTCTATGCCAGGACAAAAACCAGTGCAAAACAGCGTACTCCATGCTTAACTGCGAATAATGCAATTTCATGTCTTCTTTCGTTCCAAAATACTGGAAGTATGATTCTGCCTTAATGATCCAGCTCAATGGATCCTCTCCTGAAAAATAAGGAAGCTCGACTTTCTTGGTCTCTCTCAATTTTCCAGAATCCGAACCACAATCCACAAGCAACTCATTCCCCTTGAGATTCTCTGTCATCGGTTCAATGTTCTCCTTTCGAACCGGTAATCCAGTAGAAGTTTCCATCTGATCCAACAAAATCACTAACTCTCGTTGCCATCTATCAATCATAGCTTGTCTCCTAGCAAAAGCTTCAAAAAATGTTTCAGTCCCCTACATCTTGCCTTCTCAAACTTGCAGCTTCTTTGTTCTCAACTGCTTCCCCCTGGCGACGATCAACTTCAATCAGCAGAGCAGCTGCGTTTCTCCGGTGACGATCGACTCACTGCTGCAATCGTCTTTCTCCAGCCGCAATCGTTTCTCTAGTTCGCATAACAACAGTACGCATCGGTAGTGATCGTTTCTACTGCAACAAACTCCATCCTCTGTGTCGCGTCTCCTCCAGTGAGCTTCCACTACACTCACGCGGCTCCGGAAAAAGGTTCGACCAACTCCTGCGACGCCTTTCCTCCAGCAGAAGCGTCTCCCACAGCAGATCACACAACGATCGTCCACAGCGCGCTCGTCTCTCCGGCGATCTTCTTCTTCTTCTTCCTTTTTTTTCTTCTTCTTTTCCGTTCGTCAAAAGTCGTCCGTCAAAAGTCGTCCGTCAACAGCACTTATGTCGGAAACTCACCGCGGCCCGAAAGCTCTACGAGACGCGATCGTCCTCCTCTATTGGCTTAACTACGATCGTTCCCCCCCCCCCCCCCGGCATACGCGTCTCCGGCAGTAAATGTCCACAAAAGATCGCACAACAGCTCGATTTTCCTCGGCCTTTGCTCCCTTGCGCGCTTCACTCATCAACTTACACAGCAGCGATTGTCCTGCTGCTGCGTTCGGTTCTCTTCTATAGCGAAGGAGTTTCTCCAGCAGCGATGCTCCTCTCCCCAATCGTGCGATCAGTCCTCTCGCACGGCAGTTCCCCAGCGGAGTCGCCAAATTGTTATGTAAAAATATTGAGAGAGGGAGAGAGAGAGAAAACAACCGAAGAATCAGTATATTACTGCTAAACAGGAATAGGAGTAGAGCTACAATAGAAAGAGAAAGAGGAGGGGAAAGAGAAGAAGTAACCCGCAGGAGAAGACCACCCTCCCTTGAGCCCAGCCGAGACCACCGGCGACCTGCTGCCAAGCATTTGCTAAAATAATTTGTATCCCTCTTGCAGCCAACCCCTCCAATTTATAACCCATCTATCAGCCAGCAACAACTTACTAACAACCTACTGCCAGCTGTCACCAGCCCCTAACAAACTAACAAACACTAACAAACAACCCTAAAAGACAATACTGCCCATTGGCAGTTGTACACAGGCAGCCCCCACGCCCCTTAACAAACTTTCCAGCCAATAACAAACTCCACCTGGACAGCCCCCCTTTATTCCTAACAAGAGGCAGAATAACTTCGCTAAAATCGGGAGCAAAATTTACAGAAGTTTATCTCAGAGTTTTCTCTCACAGAAACCCTAACCCGAAATGGGCTACAAATGGAGAAGACGATCCACTGTTCCACCAACTGCGCAGGAAGTCCGCTTCACAATAGTAAAATGCGGTCACATAAATCAAAAAGTGTTACAGTAGCTGCCGTCTGAAAGTCCAAAAGGCTATACTAAAATTGACTCTAAAGTCCGCACTGCTACAGTACTGCTACAGTGCTTTGCCTGTGTCGGTCAACTCTACTACAATGGTCAGAGGTGCTATAGTTACCGAAAAATTGGACCAGGGGCCTTCGGCCCCCGGAGCAGAGGCGCGTTGCCCCCTGCAACCCCCAACAAACTCACCACGAAGCTCGACCCGTGAAAGTTGCGGGCCGGTGCACAGTACGGGCCACAAGCATTCAGCCCAACTGGATTGGGCTACACCAATCCAACAGAACCACGAGCGCATAAGGCAAAATTGACTGAGGATCATAATCCAAGAATACTGGGTAATCAAAAAAATGGCGAAAAGAGAGAAGTGGCTTGCTGCGTTGATGGGGAATATAAAAAATGCAAGTTCCGTCAGTAACCCTTCCGCTAATTCAGATTCCCATGGTAGTTCATTGTTTTCTATGGAGGAGCATGTCCAAGAGACATGGCTTGTTCGTCAAAGAAAGGATGGAGTTGTTGGCTGTGAAGACGATCATTCTATTGGGGCTAGAAGTAAAATCAGTGGAGGTAGCTGAGAAACAGTTATTGGTGATGTAGTTGAGGCCTTCGTGAATACTGTAGAGGGTTCTGGGCAACAGGTGGCCACTGATTTGATTTCTGAGGCAAAGCAGGGGGCAGAGGCTGGGGAGAATAATCCTGAGAGTCAAAAACACACAGATCAAGTTTCTGTTGAGTTCGCTTCAATTTTATCAACAAAAACTCTGGACCAGGATGGAGCTCTGGTTCAAATGTATACAGATGGAACTGTTTTGGTTGCACATGGGGGTGTGGGGATGGTGCAAGCCTCTGCTAGTTTGGACATGTAGGGGGCTTCCGTTTTAAATGCTTGTGAGCAGTTTAATGCATGAATGAGGCTTATTACCAAGAAATACAATCTGTCGTCATTGCGAGAGTTTGCAACTGCATTCTGTTTGGAGCGAATTGAACTTTCAGCCCCTGGATTTTATGTTGCACCTGATGTTGGTTTTGATTGGGAAGACTGGAAAAAGGAACCCATTCAGAGCCTTACCCTATGGTGCTGAATTCACTGTAGTTGAAAATGACACTAGTGACCTCCACATGAGGGCAACGCATGTTTACTTGGATCTTGGATGTGCATTTATTCCAGCTATTGATGTTGGACAGATTTAAGGGGCGTTTATTCAAGGGCTGTTGGGGAGAATCCCGAATCTGGGTCGAAAATTGCTTGCTAAAAAATATCGTGAGAAACCCGAAGTGATATAAGCAGAATGAAGAAATCAACACGCATGATTTTTTAACGTGAAAAACTCTCCCATGCAAAGGATTAAAAAACCACGGGGCAATTTCCAAATATCCACTATGAATCAGAGAGTACAAAGAATCCAAGTAATGCCCAAACTTGAATTACAAATGAGAGAGCGTAGAAAACCTGTGTGAAAACCACACCCTGATACACCTCTGTCATCTCTCTGATAAACATCCCGTTGACGCCATGTATCGGAAGATCAATCTGTGACAAAATGTCACCCTTCTGTCGACGAAACGTCACTACCTCGGAGATCTTCACCCAAACATGCGTCAACCTCACACCAGCTTGCGACACCCGAATGATCTCGCCATCATGATGTACCGCCGATCTCCAATCGGGACACGCCACTTGATCACCGCTATCAGGAAGACTTTCGATACGTGACCATGATCATCAATTCTGTAGTCGCTGCTCTGCACCTGTCAAACGCCGACGCGCCGCACATGCTACCGCCGACGCGGCAGCCCCCTTCTTGCTCCTCCTGCTCAACATCCTATGAGCGGACATGTGTATCACCTCTCTTAACCTGCTTTAATTTCCAAACTTTATTCTGCACCACGCACGCATCTGCGATCCTCTTTGAAGCTTCCATAATTCTCATATTGAACTGCAACCACGAACCAACCTCCTCTGATACCACTTGTTAGGGAGAATCCCAATTCCGGGACGAAAATTGTTTGCCAAAAAATATCGTGAGAAACCCGAAGCGATATAAGCAGAATGAAGAAATCAACAAGGGCTGGGGTGGGTAGCTCTGGAAGAGTTGATTTGGAGTGATGCCTATACACATGTGGGTCAGATGCAGCTGAGATCATACAAGGCATTGTTTTTTCATCGAAGAGAGGTATGTAAGGTTGTGGTGAGGAGGAACAAAAAATCTGCAATTTGCTGAAATACGATGGTGCTTGCTGCATATGTGAGGAAAAGCCTGTTAGCATTGAGGCGTGAAAATGGGGCTTAATATTTTACACTTTGGGAAATACAATCATAAGGGACTTTCACATGAAGCTGGTCCTCTCCCAGCAAGTTCCAGCATTAATGGCACACATGTCCATCTTGAGGACAAGGTGGTTTTTGAGGAAGTGGGAAATGATAGGAGGTGGGTCGTGGCCAGTAAGGCCAAGGCTGGAAGGGACTAGTGTCTGTTGTGGGCTGTCAGTGTTAGGGAGGTGGGCAGCAGCATGAGTTGTGCAACAGGAGAGTTCGGCTACAACAGGGACAGCAGTGGCAGTGTTGTTTAGGGATTAAATAAACTGTCGGGGGCAGAATTGTGATATGCTATTATTAGTTGTTGGAGTTGTCAGTGGTAGGTGGATGTCAGCTTACTGCTAGGGGCAGAAATGTCCTTTACCATTTATTTGTTTGTTGGGGGCTGGTAGTAGCTGGATGGGAATAATAGATGGTTTGTCAGGGGAGTTGTTGGGGGGGATTTGGTTCTTCAGCTTTCAACAGTGGCTGATCAGAAGACTTGGGCCTTGGCTTCAGAGAGTCTTCTTCCTCCTCCTTTTCCAATTTATTCTCCTGTTTCTGCTGTATTTCCTTCACTGTTAATTGAGATCTACTGTTTTACTCATTGTTTGAACCACGTTCCTAACAAATACTCTAATTGTTTCAAGTCTGGCCACGGGAGCAAACGTCACATCTACATCAATGTCTTCAATCTGGGAATAGTCTTTGCACACCAGTTGTGATTTGTTCCTTATCACCTTGTCATCTTCATCGAGTTTGTTTCGGAATACCCACTTGGTTCCGATAACATTTGTGTTCTCCAGCCTTGGAACAACTTCTCAAGTCTCATTCTTTTCAATTTGGTCAAGTTCCCCATGCATAGCCTTGACCCAATGATCATCCTTTTAGTAGCCTCTTCAAATGTTTTAGGTTATACCTGAGATAAATAGGAGGATTGCTGTTAAGTTTTCATTCTTCTGGTTTGAAGCGGGGCTGTCTGGTCTCCAACAATATTATTGTCATTGATTTCTGCTCTGCAGGATTTCCTGTTAGAAGCTGCTGTTTCCAATGTATTTTCATCATTTTCAGAGCCTTCTTCTAAGTCTTCTGCAGCCTCAAGAGCTCCCCCTAAGCCACTCACTTCAGCATCACTTTCTTCCTCGGTTTCTTCGCTATATTGTTGCAAAATCTGCTCACTTGTTCATAAATTTTGCTTGCTTTCAACAACCGTTACATCTTGGCTTTCCACAGTTTTCCCAAGCTTTTTGTTGTAGCATTTTTATGTCTTGCTTTTGGATGAATATTCAAATAAAATACCTTCATCCCCACGAGCATTGAACTTCCAATGCTTCCCTTTGTTGAGAATAAAACATTTACTTCCAAAAACTCGAAAGTACTGGAGTTTTGGTTTCTTCCCGTACCACATCTCATAGGGGGTCTGACGAGCTGTTGTCGCAAGCTCACAGTAAAACGGAATTTTGAAAGCTGGAATGCAGTCCAATGGGACTGACCAGGGTCGTTTTTCAAGGAGTTTTGGGGCCGATTCTCCATTATTCCCAATCACTTATTTATATTTTTAACATTTTCTTTTTTTCTATTATAAACAAAGGGGTGGGATGTGTTGTTGTTTTGTGTGTGCATGTAAATAAAAAAAAGCGGCAAAAATTCTAAACAAGTGTTAGCGGGGAAAGGGGTTAGTCTTGGGTTAGGCAAACACGGGTCCTTTGCTGTCCAAATTAATTGCTTAAGATCCGTTGATAGTCCATTTAATACCATTTCATGGATCATCACCATTGGAAACCTCCCCAGCACACCAAGTCCCAACTCCTTCGTAGTGTCAAGTGATACAACATTCATCCCTCGATTCACACACTCTAACCGTATGAAATGTGAACTAGAGGAGGGAGGAAAAATGATTTGGTTGAGATTGGAATGAGGTTGTGGAGATCGCCAAGAGAGTGAGAAACCTCTTCACAATCCTTGGGCAAGTCCATTGCCCCATCGTAACAGAATCGAAAACCTAAAGAAAGAAAATGAAAAGGGACTTGATGGAGACCTGGACACAGCCCTGGGGGCGTCTTTTAACAGGGGGGCATGAGAGTCATTACAAGTGGGAATTGGTTAGCACGGTTTCAATGGTTCAGCTTGGATGGAAGAGACCCGGACAGCCTGAAAGGCACTGGATGAAGGGGGTCAATTGCTGGCCACGTGACTACAGCTGTCCACAGAGGTTTTAAGGGGGGAAGCTGGAGAGAGAGGGGCGGGAAGGAAGTTGTTGTAGTTTTATTCGGCCAGAGGGATTGGGCGAGTGAGGCGGGGGTCTCTCGTATTTCTCATTTTCTTTCTTCTTCTTCTCCTTATTCTTCTTCCTCAACCTGCAAGTCTGTTTCCGCTTACTTCCATTATATACAGAGCAGTCTGCTTGTGGTTGGCTGTTGGAGCTGCAAAGCCTAGACCAGGGAGCAGGGAGGCGAGTTCAGGGACAGGAGCAAATCTTGGATGGAGGGGGCGTGCGCAAAGGGGGACGCAGCCAGGAGGGCAGCACGCAGAGGAAGAGGCAGTTGCCTGGGCTCACAGTGCTTTGACGAAGAGAGTGAAGCGCCTAGGGCTGGACGGAAGGGGCACGCCTTGAGGGGTTGGGCGGGGGACGGCGCGACATGGAAGGGGTGGGGGCACGCAGTTGGTATGGCTTCGTCTGGGGAAGGGGCGACTGCAGGAGGTGCACGCAGTGCAGAAGGACCCGCGACACGGGAAATCGGCGCAGCAGGGGGTCGTCGCGGCTGGAGAGGGGAGTGCCCCAGCTGGGTGAGGGGCGGCGGCAGAGACTAGTCACTGTTACAAAAATTAAAAAGAAAAGAGGGAAAGGAAGCACGAACAGGATGAAACCCGGAATGAGATTACTATATTAATAAAATGCAGAAATGAGAACAGAAAACTGATAGTCGAAGGCCAAGCTCTCGAACCCTTTTACAGGTGCGGAGGGGGGAAATATTTATAGGCGTCGAGGGTCGTCTCCTTCATCCTGCTGAAAGTCAGCGCCGAGCTCCCTCATCTCTGGATCGCCTCCACATGTACTGCCCGAGGGTGGGGATATCATCTTGAATCTCTTACGTATCCCCTTTGCAACTTCTTACGTATGGGCTTGGAATCTCTTGCGTATGAGTTTGCCCATACACAAGGCTTTTTCCTTTACATTTATTCACATGTTGGGTCCTTGTTTGTTCATACGCAACTGTTGGTGTTACTTCTGAAAAATCAACGAACACCCATAAATAAATGCAGGTTTTGTTCAAATAATTCTAAAAATGAATAAAACAATCAAAAATCAACATTCAAGTCATTTTCATATTAAATCCAAATTGTTCCCAAAGTATCAGAAGTGTATTAATTGCCCAGATTTAATAAAAATATGGGGTGAATTTACATTGAAAAACAGAATAAAATTTCAAAAATATTGATTCTCATCACTCTCCCACACTGAAACCATTGCACTCTTAGACAATGTAAGGGATTCAAGCAAAAATATCATCTTGCCCAACTTAAATACCCAAACCAGAAAAGAATAAAACCACTAATTCATTCATTATTAAGAATTATCATGCTTCCTCTAAAATCCAGCTCACTGTCTGCTTCATCTCACTCAAGTTTTCAACCTTAAAGTCTTGCCCAACCACTACATGACCTACCTCGCCTGCAATTCTGCCCTCATTGCTCAAAAAACAAATGAAATTGAGTTTTGTTCATTCTCCAAATGTATGTGGTAAACCATATGTTTGCCAAGATCCTAGGTTCTCTACCAGCATATTCAAATATGCTACTCAAGAGGACTCCCAACGGGTTGTTTAAGGGTTAGGAGTTGGTGGGATTTAATGCGAAAAATGTTGAGGCATAATGAGGAGTTTTTAACCTCTTACGCACATTGCAAGTTATAATTCAGCAATTATAAAACAGTAAATATACTCAACACATCCCCTCACAGTGCAACACTCCCAACACCCATTTCCCCTTTGTTCCTATTTGTGTGTAGTGGGTCACAACCAGAATAATGAACATCAATGAAGAATTCATCCACCTTTTTCATTTTGAATGTATTTTTTTTATTATGTTTTTTTTGTATGTACATAATCTTTCTTCTTTTTTTAACACATTTTGTCCCTTTGAGATAAAGAAAGAAACATGTATAACAGTGATGAATATAGGCCGAGACCACACTGCCCAAACAGATTTGAAGGTAACTCACTCAACCCAAAACAGTGTACTTCCTCCCTAGATTTTCCATGAACACACCCTCTCCTCCACACTCATCTAAAAGTATAACATGAAATGCACAACTGGGGTGGGTAGGCAGGGATTAATATAGCTTGTAATGTAGCTTACCTAATAGGTAATTTGTGGCTTCTAAGGCTTTAAGGGGAGTCAAAAGTCAGGGTGGCTAGAAAAATATGGATTTTAAAGGGCTTTTTCAATTGAACGATGGCCTATATCATGCACAACACACTTGGATCCTATAAATTAAAACAAAAATCAAGGTAAGTTATAGTTTCAACCATGACCTGAGACTCTCAAGAAATAGATTACAAGGAAGAATATGAAAAATTGGGCCTGGAATGTCTCTCGGGTTGGGGAATAAACAAATGGGACAATCAATTCAGGGCTTGGGCTATCATTTCATCCATTGAACGACATAACTCCACTGTATGAAAAGCTTGTGTCAAGATGAATGGATGGAAAAAATTAAATAAAAGAAAATAAGTGAGGTCAAGATCCATGTCATAGTGGACAATTTCCACCCTCGTTCATGTCACTTAATTTACCACAAACCGAAATAAAAGATTTACAAATTAAAAACAGAATTCAGGAACACTTAATCTCTCTCGAGGCCAAGCCTTGGTTCAACCTCCCATTATCAAGAGTAAGAGATCACAATGGTGAGAATGAGAAGAAAAACAATAAAATAAAAAGAATAAAATAGAGAATAAAATAAAATATAAGAGAGATTGAGAATGAAATTATGAAGAGAACAAATACAAAATAAAGAATAAAACAGTGGGCAGAGGAGAAAATAGAAGAAGAATAAGAAGAAGAGGAAGAAGGGGAAGAAGAGTAATGGATGGATTGATCACTTTTTATTAAAACAACATGCATGACTTAATTAAAAAAATAAGAGTTTAAAAAAAATTAAAACTACAACAAAAGAAAGAAAATAAAGTAAAAACATAAATAAGGAAGCATTAGTGGTCGATCCCTCAACCTCTCTGGTGGTTGAACACTTTCTCAAGCAATGGTAAGCCTCCCTTTTTACAGAGGGAGGAATTCTTGTATCTCTCAGTCTTCATGTGGATATCTTGTATCTTCAATAATCTCTGGTCAAGGTTTGGTTAAATTTTAGATTTGATGTAGATTTATTAGGGTTTCTGTATTTGTTAAAAAATGATACTCACAACGCCCATATCTTGGGTATCTAAAATCAGTAACTATGATGTGGACCTCCTTCGATGTGGCTCCACCCATACATGGCCATTCAAGGCCATGTGGCAGTGGCTGGGGTGCATGGTAGTGGCAGAGGGCTCCTCCTCCGAGTCATCTGGTCTTCATAGTGGCCAGATGGGTTGAGTTCCACCTTACGATGGTTGTCCAAGGTGAAAAAGGTGATATGTGATGATACCGAGAGTCTAAAGTGTGTAATCACTACTGCAAATATGGTCTTTATCAGCGCTAGAAAAGTCGATTTATAGTGCTAAAAAAACACTGTTAATCTCAGTGAAGATAAATGGGGCTTTTTATCAGCGCTAAAAAAACGCTAATAAAGACCCCTTTTATCAGCGCTAAAAGAAATCGATATTTATATATATATTTAGTTATATTTACTCGCATGTTAATATATATTTATATTAACATATATATATATTAATATATATATTTAGTTATATTAATATATATATATATATATCTGTATATTAATATATATAGTTATATTTATATATTAATATATTATTCGTATATTAATATATATTTATAAGATTAGTTTTAAATACATTTATAAAATATGTTTTTTTGTGTGTTTATAAATAAATTAATACGTATACACAACACACACACACACAAACATATATATATTATATGTGTATCTGTAAGTATAATTATACATATTTATATATATTTACAAATATTATGTATTAATATGTATATACATATGTTTAGAATATATAGATAATATATATCAGTTTGTCAATACAGACGCGCGCACACACACACACATATACATACAAGTACATATTATATAGGTATATAAATATTCATATATTTGCATTTTAAATAAAATAGATATTAGTTTTTTATTTAGATAAGGCTTATATATTGAGAAATATATTTTATATGTAAATATGTTTAATTATTTATTTATAAAATTAAATTTTTATCTGTGAATATAAAAAAATATGTATATATTTTTATATATTTGATTATAAATAACAGTACATTATGAAAAATGATAACAAGCCCTGAAAACCTGAAAAACAGGTAAAAAATAGAGAAACCCTCAAAACTCGTAAATACAGTCAGAAAGTCAAATAAACCCTAAACTCAGGGTAACAATGAAAACTTCTGATCTAAGAGTCTGTTCCAGTTCCGTGACCAATCAAATAGAATATCATCAAACAAGCTTTGATATGATAGGTGGTGGAGGCCGAACGGACAAGTAGATCATAAGTTACAGCTGTTTGAAAAAACAGCAGGCAGGACAAAAGTGCTAGAAATGGGGGCTTGAAAAACAAACCGTAGAGTCATTGAAATAGGCATAACTTTTGATATGGGTATCCGTTTTAGCTCTTTGCCTAGTCAAACCGAAGCTCATGGAATGAACTACGATATAATAGGTGGAGGAGGCTAAACAGACACACAGATCGAGAGTTATTACAATTTTAAGAAAAATTTGACAGGGCACTGGACATAGAAATAGAGTTTTGGAGTCCTTCTGATGGTTTTTTGGGGTTTTAGAGTCTAGGACATGATTGTAACTTTTTTTACAATTAACCTACTATGTATATCTCTTCACTTCCTTCGATTTGATATGTGGTAGAGCCCAAACGGACACCCTGAGTAAAAGTTATGACCGTTTGAAGTTGCACTACTGGAATTTTACCCTTTACCAACGGTTCAGAACCGTTGGTAAAGGCTGGAAAACCGTGTCCAAGTAAGTCGTGGGTATAGGCTTATACGAACGATTCTGTGTAAACCGTTGGTATATGTGTTAAATAAGAGATATACCAATGGTTTCACAAACTATTGGTATATGTTACACTTATACCAACGGTTTAAAACCGTTGGTATATAGTGTACAATATACATCAAAAGATATACCAACAGTTTTCCAAACCGTTGGTAGGATTTTATACCAATGGTTATAACAAAACCGTTGGTATAATATACATCAAAAGTCTATACCAATGGTTTTGAAAACCGTTGGTATAAGTCTATACCAACGGTTTAGAAAACCGTTGGTATACATATGCTGCAGCTCCACAGCAGCCAGCAGCCACCTCCAACCTGCAGCTCTCCATGACCTACAAGAACACATATAGCCAAAATCCAAAAGCATACATGGGATGTTTAAAATTCATCCAGAATTCAGAAATTTAGAAATTTAAAATTCATTCCTCACTCAAACCACAACACAAGAGAAAAATCCAGAATCCAATACATCCACAATCCAATACATCCAGAAATGAAATTCAATAACACCCATAACACCAATACAAAATTAAAATCCAATAAATCCAAAATCTAATACACATAACAGTATTCAAAATTTAGAATTCATTCCTCACCAATACAGCCAGAATCAAATACATCCAGAATTCAAAAATTTAGAATTGAAAAGCAATAACACCCATAATAATATTCAAAATTTAGAATTAACTCCTCACTCAAACCACAACACCAATACACACAAGATAAAAATCCTACATGTTATAGGAAGCACATGGGATGTTTACTCATGCTCTTGGGTTGACTATCTTAAAACCAACAGAAAAACTTGTGTAGAGTGGACAAGGATCATGATACCCATAAGATAGACAATGGTAGTGGTCATGTGATTAGACCTAGGATGATTTATAGGAAGCAAATGGGATGCTTATATTCCTATAATGACTATGTATCCATGTATAAATGGTTCCTGGTGTGTTAGTGGGAAACATTGGCCAATATCGACATATGAGATGGGTTACCAGAATAGCCTACATGTTTTTCATAGAATTTTCAATTGGAATATGGGGGTATGTGGCTAATTGTAATTTGGTCTCCTGGGTGTGATGTGAGATAAATCCCCATCTTGGGTAGTGGGTATGAATATTCAATTATGTCTTTGGTATTGGGTTCCCAAAGGGACTTTGGTTTGGTCCTAGAACCCACTGTTTGAGGATGGGATTGGCGTATTAAATGTCATATGTTTTAGAATAGAGGTATGAGTTCCTCACATGAGAAGTGTATTGTGTGAGGATGGACCATGGATCCATGTGTTAAAGTATCAACACAATGCGAATACGTTTGGTCGGTTTTCCGTATGCAAGTTGTTGTTTTCACTTAAAATCTTGTCCATTTCAAATAAAAGTGAGACAGTTTGAGTGGTACCGGTCACACCGTACCTCTGATTGAGGAGATGTTGACTCTTACATGTCAAAAATTACCTATGGATCGTTTTCATAAAGTATCAATAGAATCTGAATGCTTTTGGTCGGTTTTCCATATGGTAGTTGTTGTTTTCACTTAAAATGTTGTTCATTTCAAATAAAAATGTGGCACTTTGAGTGGTACTGGCCACACCATGCCTCAGATTAAGATGGGGCTGACTCATACATGTCACAAATGACCCATGGATCCTTGTTCTAAAGTATCAATACAATCATAATACGTTTGGTTGGTTTTCTAAATGTTTGTTGTTTTTACTTAAAATAGTATCAATTTTAAACAAAAGAGAGACACTTTGAGTGATATCGGCCACAAATTTCCTTATATTGAGGTTTGGTTTATTCGCACACGTCACAAATGATCCATGGATCGTTTTCCTGAAGAATCAATACAATCAGAAAGCGTTTGGTCAGTTTTCCGTATGCAAGTTGTTGTTTTCACTTAAAATCTTGTCCATTTTAAATAAAAGTGAGACAGTTTGAGTGGTAACGGCCACACCATGCCTCGTATTGAGGTAGTGTTGACTCTTACACGTCACAAATGACCCATGGATAGTTTTCTTAAAGTATCAATAGAATCTGAATGCGTTTGGTCGGTTTTCCGTATGCAAGTTGTCGTTTTCACTTAAAATCCTGTCCATTTCAAATAAAAGTGAGACAGTTTGAGTGGTACCGGCCACACCATGCCTCAGATTGAGGCAGGGTTAACTCATACATGTCAAAAATGACCCATGGATCGTTTTACTAAAGTATCAATAGAATCTGAATGCGTTTTTTCAGTTTTCCGTATTCCAGTTGTTGTTTTCACTTAAAATGTTGTCCATTTCAAATAAAAGGGAGACACTTTGAGTGGTACCGGCCACACCGTGCCCCATATTGAGGCGGGGTTGACTCTTACACATCAAAAATGAACTATGGATCCGTGTGCTAAAGTATCAACACGACCCGAATATGATTGGTCGGTTTTCCATATGCCAGTTGTTTTTACTTAAAAGGGTGTCCATTTTAAACAAAAGAAAGACACTTCGAGTGATACCGACCACATAGTGCCTTATATTGAGGTAAGACTGAATTTTAAACATCACATATGACTCATAGATAATTTTCCTAAAGTATCAACACAATCTGAATGCGTTTGGTTGGTTTTCCGTATGCCAGTTGTTGTTTTCACTTAAAATGTTGTCCATTTCAAATAAAGGTGAGACACTTTGAGTGGTACTAGCCACACCATGCCTCATATTGAGGCGGGGTTGACTCGTATACATCAAAAATGACCCATGGATCCTTGTGCTAAAGTATCAACACAATCAGAATACGTTTGGTTGGTTTTCCGTATGTCTATTGTTTTTACTTAAAACGGTGTCCATTTTAAACAAAAGAGAGACACTTTGAGTAATACCGGCCACACCATGCCTCGGATTGAGGTAAGGTTGACTCGTACACGTCACAAATAACCCATGGATCATTTTCCTGAAGTATCAATACAATCATAAAGCGTTTGGTTGGTTTTCCGTATGCAAGTTGTTGTTTTCACTTAAAATCTTATCCATTTCAAATAAAAGTGAGACCGTTTGAGTGGTACCAGCCACACTGTGCCTCATATTGAGGATGGGTTGACTCGTGCACGTCAAAAATGACCCATGAATCATTTTACGAAAGTATAAATAGAATAAGAATGTGTTTGGTCAGTTTTATGTATGCAAGATGTCATTTTCACTTAAAATCCTGTCCATTTCAAATAAAAGTGAGACAGTTTGAGTGGTACCAGCCACACCATGCCTTGGATTGAGGTGGGGTTGACTCATACACGTCACAAATGACCCATCTATTTCAAATAAAAGTGAGACAATTTGAGTGGTACCGACCACACTATGACTCGGATTGAGGCATCGTTGACTCTTACACGTTAAAAATGACCGATGGATCATTTTCCTAAAGTATCAATAGAATCCGAATGCGTTTGGTCTGTTTTCCGTATGCAAGTTGTTTTTTTCACTTAAAATCCTGCCCATTTCAAATAAAAGTGAGACAGTTTGAGTGGTATCGACCACACCGTGCCTCGGATTGAGGCGGGGTTGACTCATATATGTCAAAAATGACCCATGTATCATTTTCCTAAAGTATCAATAGAATCTGAATGCATTTTATTGGTTTTCTGTATGACAATTGTTTTTACTTAAAAGGGTGTCCATTTTAAACAAAAGAAAGACACTACGAGTGATATCGGCCACACCATGACTCTTATTGAGGCAGGGTTGACTCGTACATGTCAAAAATGACCCATGGATTTCTGTTCTAAAGTATCAACACAATCCGAATACGTTTGGTCAATTTTCCGTATGCCAGTTGTTGTTTTCACTTAAAATGTTGTCCACTTCAAATAAAAGTGAGACACTTTGAGTGGTATCAGCCACACCATGCCTCAGATCGAGGCAGTGTTGACTTGTACACATAAAAAATTACTCATGGATCCTTGTGCTAAAGTATCATCACAATCCAAATATGTTTGGTTAGTTTTTTGTATGCCAGTTGTTTTTACTTAAAAGGGTGTCCATTTTAAACAAAAGAAAGACACTACGAGTGATACCGGCCACACCGTGCCTCGGATTGAGGCTCGATTGGCTCTTACACATCAAAAATGACCCATGGATCATTGTTATAAAGTATCAACACAATTCAAATATGTTTGGTTAGTTTTCCATATGTCAATTGTTGTTTTCACTTAAAATGTTATCCATTTCAAATAAAAGTGAGACACTTTGAGTGGTACCGGACACACCGTGCCTCGGATTGAGGTGGGGTTGGCTCGTACACATCAAAAATGACCCATGGATCCTTGTGCTAAAGTATCAAAACAATAAAAATACATTTATTCAGTTTTCCGTATGCCAGTTGTTGTTTTCACTTAAAATGTTGTCCATTTCAAATAAAGGTGAGACACTTTGAATGGTACCGGCCACACCGTGCCTCAGATTAAGGCAAGGTTGACTCGTACACATCAAAAATTACCCATGGATCCTTGTTCTAAAGTATCAACACAATCCAAATCTCCAAAGAGCTCTTAAGGGCAGATCTCCTTCGATCCTTGGGATCCGAGACGCCAAATTAAGAGTGCGATTGTCTCCAGAATCAAGGTAGGTGGTCGGTGCTTGGTACTGAAGTAATAGTAATGGAATGTTAATTAGATTGGGATTTAGGGTGAATCTTGAAGAGATCTTAGATTGGGCTTAGTGAACTTATGATGTAGTGATTGGTGTGATGATGTCGGTGATACATAGTTGTGTGAGGTACCCAGTGGAGGATGAGGATATATGTGGCGGGGGTTATGCATGGTAGGAGGAGGGTGGGGGGGGGGGGGATGTCCAGGGTCCAGGAAGGAGGGGGGGGGGTTGTACGGGGTCTAGGGAGGAGGGTGGGAGGCTATCCAGGGGGTTGTGTGGGGGGTTGTCTGGGGTTTAGGGAGGAGGGTGGGGGGCTGTCCAGGGGGCTGTCTGGGGGGCTGTCTAAGGGGCTGTCCGGGGGGCTATACGGGGTCCAGGAATGAGAGTGGAGAGGCTGTCTGAGGTCCAAGGAGGAGGGTGGGGGGGCTGTCCAGGGGGCTGTCCGGGGTCCAGGAAGGAGGGTGGGGTGGGGGGGGGGGGGGAGGAATCCTAGGTCTAGGGAGGAGGCCGGGGGGATGTCCGGGGTTTAGGGAGGAGGGGGGGGGGGGGGCTGTACAGGGTCCAGGAAGGAGGGGGGGATGTCTGGGGTCCAGGGAGGATTGTGGGGGGCTGTCCGGGGTCTAGGGAGGAGGGTGGGGGGCTGTCCGGGGGGCTGTTTGGGGGCTATCTGGGGGCTGTCCGGGGTCCAGGGAGGAGGGTGGGGGGGGGGGGGGGCTGTCTAGGGGGCTGTCCGGGGGGCTGTCCCGGGTTCATGGGATGATATTTTCATATTTTCTAAGAAAATTATTTCAAGGTTAAAAAAATAATTTCATTATATCAACTTCTAATCGGACCACCAATTTTCTAAATTTCACAAAAAAATTACAATTTCATTAAAATAGGGGGATTTCACAGCAAATCATCAAATAATATTTTTTTATTTATAGATAAAAAAATAAAGATAATGTGACCTACCTAATCACACATATATTCAGGCACAAAAAACCAATAAACATAAAAGGTTAGTAATATCAGTCAAAAATGTAACGTATCAATCTGTCCCTCATCACCATCACTATCATCACCATCATCTTCACCCTCACCCTCTTCCTCATTGTCATCACCATCATCGTCACTACCCTCCTCCTCACCCTCGTACTCAGCCTTGGCCTCCTCATTGCCCTCCTCCTCCGCCTCGGCCTCCTCTGCCTCGACCTCCCCCTCACCCTCCTCCTCCTCCGCCTCGACCTCCTCCTCACCATCATCTCGACCACCACTAGAATTTCCACTTGGTGCAACATATATAGAACACATCGATGGCATATATTTATCACAAGCAGTACTAGCATCTGGTGGATTTGTTGGACGTAAAGCTTCCATCAGTTTCATAAATGCAGTTTTTGCCATAGCAGACTGTTCTGCCATCTCTGTGACCCTTTTTTCAGCCTGTTCTGCCTATGCCTTAACCTGCTGCAACTCGGTGGCACTAAAACTTGTACCTGAGGAGGGACAATACTTCATCGGAACTATACTCTTCCCAAGTCGGCAACGTACTCTACTAGGGTGTTCATCTCCCAACACCTGATGTAAGTGATCGTTTGGCCCAAAATTGTGAGGTTCCTGGGCATCAAGGGCCTCTAAAGAATCCTGTTACAAATATAAATATATTATTAAGTTACAAAATAGAGATTAAAATTTTAAATCTACAAAGTAAAACTTACAACCTGCTGCTGAGTCAGTTCATTAACCACACTTCCATCTTTCTTCTTTCTACTCGAGCAAAACAGTTTTCCTCGAGGCACGTGTCCTTATATATTCAATTTATGCCTCTACAATGACATTGAATGTAAGAAACCATAATTAAAAATAGGATACCAAAAAAATAGTAATTGCATAACTAAAATTATATAACAACTTTAGGAATCGAATAAATTATGGAGGAAGCAATAAAAAGTGAAAGTCGTAAAGAAAGATTATAAATTGTCATACCTGCTGTCTCTCATGATCTGGCATCGTAGTACGTCCCAATGTGTGGATGTATTTCTTAACATCAATGTTTTTTTATTTCTTCCAGATGCATCCTAAATAAAATTCAATAATTAGTATTAAAGAAAAACATGAAAGTTTTCATTTAAATACCTCTAATTTGATTAATACTGTAAATTGGCTAGTTGTTCAATGAGTAATCATTTGTCGGTACTATTCTAATAGACAATAATTCACAACAGGGACCACCTCTAACTCTGTTCCCACTCTATCACGCCATCCAATGTACAACTCATGCTTATAAGCTCTCCAAAGCTCACCTAAATCCTTTAGACGTGCTGGCCGTGCACCCTCACCATCGGGGAAATTAAACCGCAGCTAACACAAAAATATTAATTCATATAATTACAAAAATTAATATATTGAATTAAATACAACAGATTTTTGTACCCATATCTCTACCCAGGCTTTATCCTTGACTTCATTTGGCAGCTGTCTCCATGAGAGCAGGCTGACAGGAATGATGTCAGAGTATTTGACAAGCGTCGCCAAAAAACTCCGACATTGATACCCTGATTTTTCAATCATCTGACTATCTTCATTGTAGTCCACCATCATCTGCGTGCGACAGTTCCACACTGCACGAATGCGTGTACGCCCCCGCCCCCACCTCCTATCAATAGATGTATCTGTTATGAAAGAAAAACAAATATTTTATCAATACATGTTATAATGAAAATAAATAATAGTGTAACAATTTTTTAGGGTTATATAAGTATACCTGTGGTAGTCTGATCAATGGGCGCCATTGGATCTGCAGAAACTGAAGGAACACCCTGTACAGATAGAGTGAGTCCCAATGTATGCTCCACAGGGACAAACTCTGGTGGAGCAGGAGTCGAAGAAGATGGAATATAAAATCCCAGAGAAATCGAAGTAGTAGTAAAATAAGATGACAGGGATGGATGACCAAATGCTAGATGAGGAGTGGGAATCATCATCAGATATGGTACAGACGGGTGAGGAGGGTCAGATGTAAAGGGTGGTGAAAACATGGGAGGCTTAAATATACCGTGTGTCCCTAACGACACACCGAGATCAGAATGTGGGATGGATGGTATGTTAGTGGGAGGGGTAGGGTCTAATCGGGTATGCCGACCAGATCATCTAGCTCCCTTACCACCGCCCCTCGTATGAACACCCCGACTACTAGGACCACTACTAGGTTTCTCATCAAATAACTATCACCAAATATATGTATCCTGAAAAAATATTAAAAAAAATTAATCACATGACATTATATATAATTTAAATAAATATATTTGAAATAAAATACGCAATGCAGGCACTAGTGGTGGAATGCCCAGCTCAGTCATGCGATGATTGTTGTCCATAATCTGTTTTCGTCGCCTCTCTTCAATTGGCTTCATTTCTTGCATTTGAAAACAAATATGGAAGTAAATAGAAAAGGATAACTAATGTGTAACCCAAAAAACAAAATAAATGAGTGGGAATAGGGGGATTCATGGATAATTTAACTAACCATTGTTTTAGGTGAGCTTGAACAAATATATAATGAAGTCAATAAACCGTACAAGATGTAATAAAGAAATTTAATTTTTAGTAGGATAATTATTTACTAAGTGTCATTAGTCTATTAAAATCATGGAACATTGATTCTACCAGATTCATAAGTGGAAAATCAATTGTCAAAATTAAGGAAAAATTTAATTTCTTTAGCCCAGGTAGATGATACAGGTTTCAATACATGTTTTGAAGAAGAATACAAACCATCATGTTCATTACCTAGTAAAATGTTAAAGATAGGTATTAGAGTCATACAAATTTTATACAAATCACAGTTGAAGCATTTAAATGTTCACCAAGTTATAAATGTGGGTTTCATAGGTTTAAATACAGTTCAATTCTAAATTATAAAATGCAATTCAAATAAAAATTTCAACCAATAAACATTGAAAATTTATATAACAGTCAAGTCGGATACAACATATTTGTAATCAATATTAAATTAATTTGAATAGAACCAACCATAACAACCCAAATCGAGATAAAACAAAAGAATTGAGAACATGAATGGATGATTTTATATATTTATCACCACAACTTCAGGTTCACAGTCAACTCTGACAACTGAGCTATTGGAGTCATCAAAATAAATAAATGGATTGGTTCTAATGGTAGTAGGGATGGTGTCAATTCCATCATCACCATCATCAAAAATATGTCTTGGAATTACTTCAACTATGACACCAAATTCAGGTCGAAGTTGGTCTTTTACATAAAAAACTTGTTTATCCATTGATGCCAATAAATATGGTTCTTCGGTAGCAAGAGTTCGAGTCATATTAATTACTCAAAATCCACAATAATCAATAAATGTGCCCTGTCTCGTCATCGAATCAAACCAATGAAATTTCATCATCATGACTCGTCCATGAGAGTAATAATGCAACATTTTTTTTCAACGACTCTATAATAACCCACATTTTCAAATCGTGGTCTATTATCTAATGCATTGCCATAACAATCTGTTGTGGAAGTAACCATAACACCATCATGTTGTGTTATCATGTTCTTTTCTCGTTCAGTGACAATAAATTTGTACCCATTGATAACAATTGATTTACAGTCACGAACCACGATATTAGGACCAAAAGCCAAATCTCTTATTTACTCAGAGATAGAGTTAACAGGAAAACTCAATACCTACAATATAAATGAATATTAAACTTAATTAAATATTTATTTAATTATTTTAAACAGTAATATTTTTACCTTCAATTTTAACCAAGCAAAAAACTCTTTGCTATGAAAAGTCTCCCTCCTTCTCAAAGATAAAGAATGATGCTTTCTATTTATCATTATTTTATGTTCCCTGTAGATAAAAAATATGAATAGTTTAACAAATATATATGTAAGATATACATATTCAATTTAGTTACCTGATGTAGTCATCAAACAAATCACAGTTGAACAAAACTATGCGATGTGCCATCTCCCGCTCTTCAAGGCTTAATGTCTTCAATGTATATGATCCAGGAATTCCTCCTGTTTGAGGAAGTGATGGAAAACTGGGTTCAATTTTCTCATACTATTCTTCTTCATTTCTCATTGGTCTGTTCATTCTTGTAGTAAGATCAGAAAAATACATTGAGAAGAAATCCATACATTCTTGAGCCAAGTAACCGTTCATGATAGAACCTTCGGGATGATTCCTATTTCGGACATAAGACTTTAATGTGTACATATTTATTTCAGTTGGATATATCCAACAAAAAGAAATAGGTCCTCCAAGAAGTATTTCAGTGGGAATATGGACAGTCAGATACAACATGCATGTGAAAAATAGAGGAAATATTTTCTCCAACTCACACAAAATTAATGGGGAATCTGTCAACATTTTTTGCAAGAAAGACTTGGAAAACTTTTTAGCACAAAGATCTAAAAAAAATGGCACAACTGAATAACAGTCACCCTTACATTATTGGAAAAAAGATGATGGATTGCTATTGGAATCAACTCATGCAGAAGAACGTGATAATCACGAGTATTCAAAGATTTTAGCTTCAACTCTCTTCTGTTGACCCGTTTAGATATGTTACTTGAATAGCCATTAGAAACTCTAATAGTCTCTAATACTTCCAGAATTTTTTTTCCATAGGTTTCATCACATAAGAAGCACATGGAACTTTCCATTTATTTTCACTGATACGCACATGATGCAATTCTGATCTGATGCCCCAATCCACCAAGTCACGCTGAGACTGTAAATCATCTTTTGTCTTTCCCTTAACATTTATAAGTATCGAAAGAAACATTTCACATATATTATTTTCAATTTTCATTACGTCTAAGCAGTGGCGTAACAAATTGGTTGACCAATAAGGTAAATAAAAAAAGATACACCTCTTCCTCCAATTGTAACAAGTTTCAGTGGAAACACTCTTTCTCTTTCTAGATTTCATTTGACCCTTCCCGAATAAAAAACTGAAATCTTTCAATTTATTAAGCACATCATTTCCAGACATACGCTGAGGTGGATAATCAGTCTCTATGGTATTATCAAATCTTCGATGATTATTTCTATATGGATGGTCCATTGGAAAGAATCGTCTATGTCCCATAAAATTGAAACTACAACGATGTTTCAGTCTTCTGGATCATGTATTCTTAATACAAACAGGACATGACAGTTTTCCCTTCGTGCTCCATCCAGACATCATTGTATAAGCCGTAAAATTATTGATCATCCACATAAGTGCAGCACTGAAATATGTCTTTAGAATATGCATCGTATGTGCACACACCCACATCCCAAAGAAGTTTTAAATCTTTTATTAAAGTTTGCATGTATACGTCAATATTAATGCTGGGATCAGATGGGTCAGATATGAGTATACTCATAAAAGTGAAAGGTTTTTTCATACACAACCATGGGGGAAGATTAAAAATGTGTATAAAAACTGGCCATGTTCTATGCGAAGTAAACATCTGCCCAAACAAATTAAAACCATCGCATGAAAGACCCAGCCTCACATTACGCACGTTAGCTACAAAATTAGGATATCGAGCATCAAATCTCTACCATGAAAATCTATATGCAGGGTGAACCAACTCATCATTAGTCTTATTTCTCTCGGTATCATGCCATCTCATTTTTATTGATATTTCATCAGACATAAAAAGATTCTAGAGTCTGGGGATCAATGGAAAGTGCCACATTACTTTCTGTGGCATGCGGGATGGTGTTCCATCATATTTTGACTTCCAGCGGGATGTGCCACATTTTATACAATCATTTTATTTTGTGGTTTCCTCCCAGAATAAACTGTAATCTTTTGGGCAAGCATGGATTTTGTTTCTTGAAAATCCAAGTTCCTCAAATAACTTCCATGCCATACAGTGGTTTGAGGGAATATCTACATCATCTAAAAGTAAATCCTTCAAGAAGGTAAGAATGTAATCGATTGCTGTATTAGAAATCCCATACATAGTATTCCCATGAAACAATCAGATTAAAAATTCTAGCTTTTTCATTTTATCGCACTGTCGATATACTGGAGTCGTGGCAGCATCATTCAATTTTTTCACCCTGACAATATCATCATTTTCATTAGATGCATCATCTGTACTCATATCAAAGTCTTCTTGAGTAGAAATCCTTTCTTTTTCATGATGATGAATAAATGGAAACCAGTCATCTAACAAATTCTCCAGTCTAGTCCTTTCATTTCGATCATCAACAATTTGAGATTTCATTTTCTCCCCATTGTGATACCACACATAGTATTTTTCTTGAAAACCATATTTGGTTATGTGGTAGCTGACTTCTTCATGGCTTAACCAAGGTCTACCAACACAATTGGAACATGGGAAGTTTATGCGACCACTATCTGAAGCATTGTGAAATGCAAAATCTAAAAATCTCCCCAAATTATTTTGAAAATCGCTTGAGATCCGATCAGTTTCATACATCCAACTTCTATCCATTCTGTAAAAAGAATTGTTATAAGTCATTTGGTCATAATCAATTCAATAATATTGAAGTTTAATCTAAAATATATTTAAGTAAACGATAAAGGAAGGAGTTTCTAGTTGATGTAGTGAACTATTAAAACAATGTAAAGATATAGTAATATGTGTGCCAAAATTTGAGGTGATATGTGTTTTGTAATTTTGTCATTTATCACATAAAAGAAGACACCATAGACCTGATAGAACATTGTTGAAGATATTACAAAGTAAAGGATTTTCATGAAATATGAAGAATGTGTAAAGATATTGTTTTAAATAATTTATTGATGCTAAAAAATGGAAATATTGTGAAAAGTTAGTACATTTCATAACACCCAAACTAAAGTCCACAGAAAGTACCATATCACACCACTAAAAAAAAGGAAAACCACCTACCCCACTACCCCAACCATCCCCAATCCCTTCACATGGATCATCCTTATATCCATTACCCACCTCTAGAAAATATGACTAAACAAACCATTTACCATCTTTGAGTGGGGATACATCTCACCAGCACCTCCATTAGTTGATATGATTCACTAACTACATAAAAGGAGTGTCTATGAAGACTTCAAATCAAGTTGATTCATATAATCATGACACTTGAATTGTAAAACTAAAATAGAAAACAAATCAAACTACACTTATTGGGTATGTCATGCCACACAATTCACCACCTGGTTTAGGTCAAATCAAAATAGAAACAAAGAATAATAGATGAAAAACATTAAAACTATGTTAAGCCTTATAGATTTGGAGTGTAGAACTAAAAACTTTATTGACTTCAGATGGATTTATAGGTAGGAAGGAGTTCACATCCTATGTAAAGAGAGAGGCCTCTAGTTTAGAATCTAAGGGGGACTTCCCCAAGGCTTCCTAAATCATAATCACTATGAATCCAAGGTAGATTTCCCCAAGGTATTCTAAACCAAATCATCATGAATCTAAGGGGATTTATAAATGGAATTAAAAGATATGTTTTTAACATGAATCCTTGGTTGGTTTCTTCAAGGAATTCCAAATCATTAATCAAATAACAAGTACTCAAAAATTAAATTAAAATTTATTTATATTCATTTTCAATAGGTCTCATATAAGAGGCACATACCTCAGGTCCCATTATGTGTTATATGCATCTCAAATCATTCACTCATGTTCAATAACTCATTCTTGGCACCCCTATGGTCATACCTTTCATTACCCAATTAGTTCCCCAAGTAAAGCGCACCCCTCGGGTTAGGGTTCACCTGCACGGGGGCTTCTGGAAATCGGGGGAAATGCAGAGTTACCTGCTTATATGTAATCGGGGGAGGGCTGTCCATAGGGGTGGCAGGGCTGTCCAGGGGGAGGGGGTGTCCAGGGGGTGGGCGGGCTATCCACGGGGGTGGGGGGGGGGGGGCTGTCTAGGGGGGTGGGGGTGTTCGAGGGGTGGGGGAGAGTGTCCAGGGGGGTGGGCGGACTATCCACAGGGTTGGGGGCTATCCAGGGGGTAGGGGGTGTCCAGGGGGTGGGTGAACTGTCCACGGGGGTGGCAAAGTTGTCCAGGGGGGTACGTGGTGTCTAGGGGGGTGGGCGGACTGTCCATGAGGGTGGCAGGGCTGTCCAGGGGGTAGGGGGTGTCCAGGGGGGTGGGGCGGGCTGTCCACAAGGGTGTGACTGAGAGCTATGAGATTTAATTGGGTTTTCATTCATGTTATAAAAAACAAACGATGGATGTTAAGGATTATAATAGTATTTTTTAGTGAAAATCCAATTTGGTAGGATTAGTGACTTGATAACATGAAGGTATCAAGTTTTCAATTGGGAAAATGTTGGGGCATTGGATTTTAAAAGGCTCCCACAACCTTCCAAGGATATATTATTTCTAGAAAAATGTGTTGTGGGAGAAGGAATTCATCCTATATAGTTGATGTCACTTTTAGATCATGTGATGCCTTACTCATCAAGATGGCTAGACAAGAACCAAAACCAAAGAAGCCTCAAACCTATCCAAATCTCTTGAATTGATGACTTCCCAGTGCTTATTAGTGAACTATGGAAGTGCTGACTTCCCACCTGCATAGCCCCCCCTCCCCACCTCACCCCCAATAGACTCCCCCTGCACAACCCCCCCTCCCATCCACCGACTGCACACCCCCCCACCTGCACCCCCCCCACTTGCACAACCCCCCTCCTCCACCCCCACCTGCACAGCCCCATCCCATCCACCCACTGCACAACCCCCCCCCCACCTGCACAGCCCCCCCTCCCCCCACCCCCACCCCCACCTGTACACCCACCACCTCACCCCCAACATACACCCACCTACCCAGACCCCCCCAACCTTCACACTACCCTCCCCCCACCCACTTGCACAGCTACCCCCCACCTACACCCCCAACATGAACAAACCCCCCTCCCCCACCCCCACCTGCACAACCCCCTCCCCCCACCTCCACCTGTACACCCCACCCCCACCTCACCCCCAACAGACTCCCACCTGCCCAGCCCACCCCCCAACCTACACACTCCCCTCCCCCCACCCACTTGCACAACACCGCCCCTCCACCTGAACCCCCCACTTGAATAGCCCCCTCCCCCACCCCCAGCTACAAAACCCACCCCCACCCCACCTGTACAACCCCCCCACCTCACCCCCAACATACTCCCCCCACTACACACCCCCACCTATATATCCCCCTTCACTCATTGCACCCCCACCTAAACACCCCCACCAGCACACCCCCTCCCCCCACCCACTGCACCCCTCCCCCCACCCACTGCACCCTCACCCACTACACCTCTAACCACCCACACCCCCTCACTTCAAATAAATCTATTCACACATGACAACATAACAAAAACAAAAAACAAATCAAATTGAAATTGTTGGGTAGCATACTGCACGAACATCAGGTTTAAGCCAAATCAAAACAGAAAAAAATATATTCAAAACATTAAACATAAGGTACTACTTAAAGATTTGAAGTGTAGAACAAAACAACTTTGTGATTGAAGATGGATCTGGTGGAAATTTTCCGAGCGAGAGAGGTATTAGGTCTCGAATTTAGCACTTCAATCCCGTGGATGGGAGATCGGGTTCACTGGAAATTTAGGGGAAAAATTTCCCAACGGTTTTAAAAAACCGGTGGGAAAGGTAAGCTTTACCAATGGTTTATACAAACCATTGGTAAATCCTTCCTAAGTCATGGACTTTACCAACAGTTTGTACAAATTTTTGGTAAAGGGAGAATAATTTGTAGATTTCCCAATGGTTTTTTTCAAAACGTTGGGAAATACTTCACTAACTCAACCTTTACCAATGGTTTAAACAAACCATTGGTAAAGGAACCCTATACCAATGGTTTGAAAAAACCGTTGGTAAAGGACCCCTATACCAATGGTTCTGTTGAACTGTTGGTATAAAAGTATTGGGAAAACCCAGCTTCCCAGTAGTGCTGAAGTTTTTTTAGAGTGATATAACTGATATATCTTTCGTTTCTTTGATCTTTTCATGGTTTTTATTGGACGTGGTCCTCATTCATCTCATGAACTTTGATTTTACTGGTCACTAAACTCAAATGGACACCCGGAGCATAAGTTATGGTTGTTTTAGTGAGTTATAGTTTTCTTAGGTTTCTAGGTGCTAGGAGGGTTTCTCAATTTCAAACAATCATAACTTCTGCTCCGGGTGTCCGTTTTGCATCTACCACATATCAAATCGATCTAAAACATATTTAAAAATGTATATTATATTTATATCAATATAAATATACTTATATATCAATATAAATATACTTATATATCAATATATTATTTTTTATGATTTTTTTTGAAATATACACTTTATCAGCGCTAGGAAAAAAAGCACTGATAAAGCCCCCCTATCAGCGCTACTAAAAAAAGCACTGATAAAGGGGGACCATTTAACATAAATTTTTTAGCGCTGTTAAAGGGTGAAACTATAGAAACCCAGTTTTGTGGTAGTGAATAACTCAAGCTTGAGCTTCCATGGCCATGACAATGGTGTTTCTTGATGACTGCAGACGACAGAGGTCTGATGTCAAGTGGTGACAATGACAACTCGGGTGTGTCTGAGTGTTGGGGAGAGAGAGAAAGATTAGATGAAGTCATTTTGATAAGTGAGGAACAACAGTTGCATGAACAAGTCCCACATCGAAAATGAGAGAAGGGGATGCACTCGTTTATAAGAAAACATGTTCTATCCCCGACTTAGAAGCCTACTCCAAGGATGGGCATTCAGTTACATTGTACACACTAATAAATGGTCCACGTCGACCCATATGGCCCACGTAGGACTTGGACCACCCTATGCACCTATGGGCTCTCCCTCGGTCCTAGTCACCATCTTCCTCCCAGCGGGCTCTCCCTCGGGCCTCACTTGGCCTGCCAGACCACTCAGATCGACTATGTGGCTTAAGGGGACCCATAGGGCCAGTTGAGTTGGCCCAAATTTTTAACACCTGAAAAAATTATTGAACACTTGTAAATTTCTCTCAAAATATTCATCATTAAATAAATATTAATTTTTTTTTTATTATTTTAAATCCATTTTAATTCTTTACTGGTAAATTCCCACATTTGATATAAATAATGAATTATATGGTCATTTCCATTAAAAATCATTAAAAATCATTAATAAAACACTAAATAATTGCATGAAAATATGCGTTCATTAAATACCTCCACTCTAAAACAATGATTCTCTTCAAGCATTGAATCTCAACATTGAATTTAAGAGGTCACCAGTGTTATCGATATTTAAAATTTAAAGTAAGAAAATCAAAACAATTATCAATGGTAAACCAAATTTTCAATTTTTACATAAAATATCGATTCAATTTCACACTTTTCAAAGAAACAACCAATCCATGTATTTTACTTTCTCCCTTTTGAAAATGGTGGAACCTCTCATTTCATTCATTCAAGTTCCTCAATTTATTATTATCAAACATTCAATATCACGATCTACCTCTCTTTTTGAATCATTTATCTCATCACTCATGATAAAAATTATAGTATTTATGCTCATATCATGAGAACATGATCCTTATCCATAGTCTTGCAAAAGAACCACTTTCTCCGCTTTGTAAAGACAAAAGGTATATAAAACCATGAGGACTTTAAAATCAAGTTTCTAATGGCTCTGAGGCTTAAGGTTAGTATGAATTAATGTTAAAAAATAAAGTCTTGAGGAGGTGGTTTCTATATAAAGTAAAGTAAATTTTATCAAAAGTAAAAAGATCAATGAAATTATCTCCTTCAAATGAAAACTCCCACTTACCAAGCTCAAGTAAGGTCATGATCAATAAAAGCATAATGAACGATTTTTTCTCACTCTTGAATTTTTCTTTTTTTTTAACAACATTTTCATATTTTTTCCTTCTTAAAATATATGCTTGGAATGAATCTCACATCCACAAAATAACCACATATGATAGAAATCATTGGTCTTATAATGGTTATTTTTTATTCTTCCAAGTCACAAACCATTCCTATTTTTTTAAGAAGGGAAAACAATAAAGTATAATGAATAAATCAACAACCTTTCTTAATACCCACAATTAGCACCCCCACACTTTTTTCCTTATAATGAAGTGCGTCTTTCCACCATTACTTCCCTCACCCCCACACTTCAACTTTAAAATATCATGCAAATACTAAGAGGATGGTAGTAATTGATAAAAATATCTTGAAATAAGGCTCATCAGGTCATTCATGGCCTCTATGGGATAAACAAGGATAATTGTAAAAGGTAGTCTCAAGGGTAAGGGATTATCAATAAAAATGTCTCAATCATGTTAAATGAGTTTTTACATAGTCATAGATTTGACAAGTTTCAATGCAAGTTCTAGATGGTGGCATGTCCCAAGATCACTCAAGAGACATGATCAAGATAAAATAGAAAATATTTAGTCAAGAAATCCTCTAGGGAATGGAACATATGATTTGGGACAATCACTCATGGAATGACTGATAATAATAAATCAATTCACATAAATTTTAGAAATTCAAAGTGTGAAAAATGATAGGAAATTTTCATTTTCAAGAATCAACCAATTCCTTCAAATCACGAGTCATAATTTCAATACACATTCTTTACTCTAATAATTAAATTTTCCATCATACTCATTCAATATCATTGTCATTAAAATCTAAAACATGGCATCACATGGTTCTTAATAAGCTTATGTTTCTTAGATAAGTCAAGTAAAGCATAAATTCAAATCACAGGAAATCAAATTCTAGTTTAAAGCTAAAAATAGGTTTTTATACAAAAATATAGGGAGTTTAAATGATACACATTAAAAGTGAAATCCCTTTTCTCATGAAGCTTTAGTCCTCTTCATCTACTATTTGGGGGCTACCTTGTGCCATCATAGACCTATAAAAGATAATCAATCATTAAAACTCAAGGACTATGTAATTAAATCTCAAAATGATTTAGAGAGTGAGATGAATTTAATTACTAAGAATGAAATTAAAATCTAAATTCATAGAAAGAAAATAAAAATATAAGACTTGGTTTAATCCCCCAAGTGATCCCTGAATTTTTACTACCTCTAGAAGGGAAGTACCAGCTATTATCCATAGTCTGTCGGTGGGTGGATATTTTTGGATGTGAACCACCACATGTGGCTTTTCACATCTTGTAATTCTTATTTATTAGTGAAGAATAACCCATGGGAAGAGTACACCAAATCTACCCCCTTCACAATTTGGCATATCTTGCATGGTGGGGGTAGGATGAAGTATGAATCATACTCTTTCTTAGTTTCTACTTGTGCAAACCCCTTTTTCTTGTCCAGTTCTTACTCAATATGGGATACATGAATTATAATTTTAAAAGGAAGGTTAGAATATATTTTTGTTTGGACATAATTGAAACATGAATAATGAAATTAGAATTCTCCCTTTCAATATTAACATCCTCTATCTCATTTTCCTTGGGCTTAGCTACTTGGATATTCTTATGGTCCTCCTATGATCCATGTTCAATAAAATCAAGGATTTACATGTGTTCCTCAATAGGTTCATATGCTTATTCTTCCTCCTCCCTCAAGATAAAACATGGATTAACAGATTCTAAAAATTCAAAACAATGGCAGTTAATACTCAATTCAGATTTAATAAAATCAAATGAGTGAGAGTTTAAGATAATATCAACTCCCTATCTAGGTTTGGATTCAACATATTATTTAGTGGTAAGTGCCTCTTCCATGGATAGATATTGGTATAGGGGTGTTGGTGATTCTTATTTATAGGTGGTTAATCATTTTTCATTTCATCATCTGCCGAGTTACTCCAAAATTTATCATGATCTTGTTGATATCTCATGTTCACATAAATAAGTGAGTACTCATCATCACTCTTTAGCTATTTATGGTAGGATTATATCCGGATCTTCAAATAGTTGGGTTGTGGATACTCCCCAATTTTGGCCTCAACTTCTTGGACATCTTTAGTTAAATTAGGAAAGACCAATGGAACCTCCCTTGTGGCCTTTAGTATTTAATAGCTAGTTTGGACTTGATTTACCATGTCTGTCAATTATTGAAGTGAAGGTCTTGTCTCATGGCCACTAGAAATATTCTTAACCAGAACTATGAGATCATCATCCCTTCTTGATAGGAATTCCTCAGTATTGTGAACTACTAGCTCTTGGTCCTGCATCTGTGGGTAATTGTTCCATGAATTGAAAAAAATAATCATTTGAAAACATAATTATTGTTGAAACTATGTTTTATCACATGAAGATGAAAATATATTAAAGGAAAATAACCCAAGAATAATAGATTTTAAGGATACAGAAGATCACATGCTAATTTAATCCATCTCGCATAGGCCCAAAAATAGCATCAATGTGCAGGTCTAGCTTGTGCGCCTAGTGGTGTTGTGTAGGCCCAAGCACGTACGCCCAGTGGCCCCTAGCAGGCCACAAATGCACACCAAACTACGCGACCCACCTGTACAACCCACCTCCTTTACCCAAGGTTTTGTGTTTGACTATAAATAGGACTATGGGGTTCCTCATTTGACACGATGAAAAAACCTAGAGAAGCCTCGAAGCTTTGCTCACCATAGTACTTCACCCAGGCCCTCAAAAGCACCCAGATAGCTCTCGAAAACCTGAGAGAAGAGGGAATTAAGGGGAATAACATGATCAAAGTCCCCCTAGCATGTGAAGTGTAAAATATCCATGTGAGAAACCACTCCCCCTTGATCAAGCATTAACTAGCACGAAGGTCCCCTCCTAAACCCGAGACCTGTGTGAGACCTCTCCAGGGAAGCCTGAGGAAACCCTTAGAGCCTAAAACAAGGCCTCACATAAGTGTTGTTTTCTAGGTTGTTCATCATATATAATTCATATCTATCCCACACAAGCCTAACCTATGCAAATCACTTCTGATCCACACAGGCCTTACCCTTCACGAGACCTCTCTAGCTCACCCAAATTCCACCTACGTGGGCCCACTTATACTCGCCCAGGCCTTACCTTGCGTGAGACTCCTTTGAGCCCTCTTTCATTCCACCAATGGCAGGGAAACCCCGTTATTGGGACTCCCAAATAAGGTAGACCAAATTAAATCCTCTACCAAAGCCTCCAAACTTGCACAACCATGGCAAGAGACACACCAATGTGTCTCCCATTTGGTTATGCATTCCTTCGGTCAGAGGTGTCCCACACTTGTCCTACCAGATGGGTAGGGTCCTCAGAGTGCATGCAGGTATGAATCAATTTGGTCATGAGGACCCCAATACTAGGGGAAGTTCCAGGGACTTCCCGGTATCATACATAAGGATTAGGTCCTTATGATTCCATCATCGTCTCTGAGACCAAGGACCTATGGTTTCAGACATTGAGGGGGGGGGGGTATAATGATTGATTTTATCTTTGATGGGGATTAGTGGATTATCCTCCTATATCCTCTAGAACCATGAGTAGAGAATCCATCCTAGAGTAAGTCCTCAAACTTTCTTATGGGTCATAGCTAGACGTGTAGTTGGATGTGACTATCCTAGTTACAAAAATGGGAGAGGAGACAGACACATCAAATTCCCTTTATTCTTATCCTGTATCCCCAACCTCATCCACCAGTGGAAGAAGGAATATGTGGTTGGATAGATCTTATGATTCCTCTTATTTATCTCATTAGAGTAAGACTTACATGGTCTTAGAGGTTAGTGGAAATCATGAAATTCGTATGGTCAGATGTATGCATTGATAGAGAATCCTTTCTTAGATCTTCCTCTCACCTACATTCAGAGGGAATCCATAGGCATGAGTCCTCAAATCCATGTATCCATATCAAAGGTCCACATTCCCTGTGAGAAAAAGGGACTCCTATTCAATATAAACCCCAACTCAATCCTCTCAAAGGGTCGTATTCCCTACAAGACAAACCTTCAGAGGACCTCCATAGGCATGGGTCCTCAACCTGAACCAAACTACACAGTCTTTGATTCCTTTCCAAATGGAATAGTAGGAAGCCTCTCTAAGGTTCCATCCCAATACTCCAAATCAACCCTAATTTTTATAGGCCAAATTCCTAGTAGGGTTATATCTAACCTGGGATCCCAAATCCCTTCCAGGTCTCCTGAGCTGCTTCAGCATAAGTCTCACACTAAACTTTGACTAGACTCCTTTCACTACAAAAAAACTGGGCGATTAGAAGGGGTTATAACCCCTTCTAAACACATTAGTAGTGGTTACCCAAAACCACCACTAAAGTGACCACCTGCTCTGATTAGAGGTAGTTATGGGTAAGAGCTGGTAAAATAGTGATGCGTTTAGTGGCGGTTAGATTAGAGGGGGTTTTAACCCCCTTTAATGTCACCCAAAATTCCCATAAATAGGTAAATTAAGCTCGAATGGCCCGAAGGCCTTATTTTTTATTTTATTATAGATAATACCCTTTTTAAGGGTTTAAGGGGAACCCGTACATGACCCATAGGCCCAAGGAACAAGGCCCGACATGACCCGCAATACATGACCCGAAGGCCTAGAGGCATACCATGCCCATTACATGACCCGTAGGCCCAGCCCTCTAGAACTGCCCCTGGTGAAAGAAAAAAGAAGACATATTGAACATGAGGAGATAGCTGGATAAAGATGACATACCAGTCATGTTTTTACCTTTAGCCACTCCCCAATACAACATTCCAGAGGCGTTGTCAAAAGATTGTGTGAACGATATCCACCTCAATATATGGAACACTCTTTATCACATAAGAGAAAAAATATTACCTTAAAATGAATATATAATCTGCATAAAGGTAATAGAAGGGATACACCACCAAATTGACTTGGTAGCTCTCCTGGCTGCACGACATCCAAAATTGGGAAAACATCAAGGATCCCTTTAGCGCACATGTATCAATGCATTAAAATAATCACATCAAATGATCATAGATACCATATCCAACATTCATACCAAAGGATAGGGTGAACATAGGGCATTTCATTTCACCACACTTCCCAATCAGAAAAGCCTGCAAAAAGTGACACTGTGCAATGTCATAGATTTAGGATGGCTTTAACAAACAGACTCTATTCATGATAGATGACATGCTTAGTAAAAATAGTCCTCGACTGACTCTCATCGACATTGATCCAGAAGAGAGTGATCCATAAAAATATTTTTTCATTAGGTATCTAAAAATATCAAGCAATCCTCCCACTTAAGGGAACTCAACCATTAAATAGCTGAAATGTCATAAATGGCATAAATGTCTTTAGAAACAGGTAGCTTGGGTGCAGGTCATACCATGTATCCAAACCATGTTTGAACATGGGTCTGTAAAACCAAGAAAGAAGATGTGTTAGTAGTAGCCATGAAAATCCAAGTGAAACCCCAACTCATAGGGCTAAGAGATTTTTTAATACAACCTTCAAGGTCAGCAAGCTAGGCTCTAAAGGTTGTATAAGTAGAATGGGAATAGACCCAACCCTCAAGGATGGGGGCCTTTTCACCTCAAAAGTTTCCTCCTCAATGAAAGTTAGTCTTTTCATGACTAGGGGGAACACCGCAGAGTGAATCCTATTAGTTCATCCCATCTCATGATCTAATGTCCTCATTGGTAACATGAATGACAAAAATTTCTAAAGATTCCCTTCATATTTCCATCCTCCAAACAGTTCCAAGAGGACCAACAAAGGAGAGGACGAGACCTCATGGTGGGCACAAAAAAATATAGTCTCTCAAATAGACTAATGAAATGATTGCAATGCATTACGTATTAGTGAATTTCATTAACAACACCCATATAGAACCTAAAAAACACAAGTCCAATACTGAGGAGTAGGAGGAGGATGTTTTGGTTCATAATATAGTCCACACCGAAATTATCAAAGGAAGTATGCATAATTGGAACCAGATGATCACTCTAAATTTGGGTATTCCCTAAACCACCCCATTATTATCTCCCTAGATAGAATACACCAAATAAAAGGGTAAAGGAAAGGTTGGGACTCACCCACCTCTTAAAGAGGTTAAACCTCTCACACTCGAGGAAATACTCACTTGGTAGGAGTAAGAGATGAAAGAATTGAGAAGTATCAATTCAGGTGTTTCCATCAGAATATGTGTTCTATTTAGGAATCACTACTTTTGGATGGTTTCAATCAGATTTATTTATGGAACTGGAAACACCCAACGATTCTGTATCCAAAGGGACTTGCTTTCCAAAGGTAGACATTTGTTAGGTTTGTTGAACTACGATCCTTAAGAACCCGTATTAGTCAAGAGGATGGGAGGTTGGGATCATCAAACCCTTTTGGGGGGATTAATCTCCTACTCCAAGACTCTCTTATAAATTTAAGGTATTTTCATGAATCCTTATTAATTTACCAAGCATAATGTAGGTTTACTTGGAAATTTACAATCAATTATTAGCATGTATGGAAATCAGAACCATATATATATATTTGAGGTTCTTCATCAATGGAGATATATGTATATATTCAAGGTTCTCCATCAATGGTATATTCTCATATACTTCTTATAGATTCTTTGGTCATTATTACAATAATGTTTGTTTTTAAGCCACTCAGTGGGGCACTCTGGAATTTATCATCACCCAGGGAGATGGAAGTTGTTTTGATGTTGGGAACGTACCCATAGATGAGATACCTACGTATCCTCATGAAAGAAATAAGAACCCTCATATTTAAGTGCCGCTTAATGAGACACATCATAACTTTTAAGGTCATGTGATAAGGACCTAACCGTACAGTTTAATGTCATGTGGTAAGGACATCTAAGTGGAATGTGCCTAGTTAAAGATTATTATGGGGATTATGCCTAAGTATCCCTAGGAACTTGGAAGGAATATGAGATCCAAAATTGAATTTGAACCTTATGAGGATATGAATAAAAGATAACATAGTTTATTTGGAATGCTGGGTTTGAACCTCAGGGAGGCTTCCTATGTTTCCCATTTGGATGGGAATCAAATCCCACGTAGTTCGGTAAGTCTCTCAGGGGAGTATGACCCTTCTATAAAAATAGGTTGGGGATTACTCCTAAATAGGATGCCCTTGTAACAAGGTCCATGATAGATATATTAACTCATGGAGATTAAATGAGGACTTAATTCGAGGATTAATCCTAAGGAGGATGCCCGGATTAAGGGATTTAGGGTTGGACTCCTGAGGAGGATGTCCATTGAGCTTGGGACCTAGGTGAAGGCTTCCTACGTATCCCAATTATGGTGAGAATTAGAGTTCTCATAGTTCAATATATGAGGTGGATTGTGTAGATGTTGTGATCATCACAAATCTCTAAGCCTACGCGAGTCATGCTTGGTGTGAGAAATAAGAGGGTATGAAAGATTCAACAAACCACACACTTTCTCCTCTACCGATGGAAGTAGCTGGGCCTATAGAGAAAGAAGATAGGGATACTGTGGATGAGGGTGTAGAGAAATGAACCCTTGAATGTGAAATGAAAGTGAATATCATTGGGTTCGGCCTAAAAATCCAGGGCCTTACTCTAGGAGGAATTCCCTAAAATGGCTCCCATAGTGAAAGGAGGATATCATTCTCTATGGAATGGAAAAATCAAGTGTGATCCTCATTATTTCTATTGGGGATCGAAGATTATAGTTCTTAAAGACGAGGAGGGGAAGATAAAGCCCTATCCTCAGAATCTGAGACTAAGAAATCCCAACACTTTCCTTAGGGTAAGGATCCATGTGACCATGGATATCCAGATCCATAGAAACTTCGAGGATCTCTAACCTCTAGTAAGATGAGTGTGGGAAACCCCTAACCATAGATATACAAATATAAATGGGAGACATGTTGATGTTTCTTTCTAAAAGTTTTGATAAATCTGGAGGTCTTGGTGGAGGTTTCAACTTGGACCCTTTTAGACAAGGAAGCCAAGTAAAGAGAGGCCCTTCCATGGGTGGCTTAGAATAGGCCTTCAAAGATGGCTTGCATAGGTGATCCATGCAGGTGTGTCATGTAGGTATGCAATGTAGGTACGCCGTGTAGGTATGACACATAGGTCTTAGGAGGAACTGAAAAATGCTTAACACATGAAGGATAATCCTATTAAAGATTAATATTCCTTGGGCAATGAACTATTGGGACAATAACACTTAGGTTAGGTTTTAAATTAAGCACCTTGGGTGTCCCTTGACGTCCTTGGAAGCATCCCACATAGGTCTTTTCTTAAGAAAAGTACATTGAGTAGATGAATTCTCCTTATGGAAAGAGGGTCCTTAATTAGATGTTATGTATTTAAAACTTTGAAAGGAGATTTATCTTGTTTATCCCATCTAATTCTCTCTTCTCTCGTGTTTTAGAGAGCTACATGAGAAAATTTGGGGGACTTGGGAAAAGGAGCTATGCAATGGGAGATTTAGGAGTTCTTCCAACTTTTTCAATTGTGAAAATGGAGAGCCAAAGGGTCCTATTTATAGGCAAGGAGGGGGATGGTCAAAAGGAGGTTGTCTGCATAGGTCTTCGATGTAGCTACATAGCGTAGCTCTTTCGCATAGGGGTGTAAAAATATCTTGGCCACATTGGTCCCTGGAATAGCTGTCCTGCATAGGTCTTTAGCATAGGGGCTATGCGTTGGGTTGAACTGGCAGGACCTACACTGGTTGCTTGATGTGTAGGTGTTCCACGTAGGTGTGCCATGTAGGGGTGCTGATCGAACCACCTTAGAAAACATACTTCTCCGTACCGCAGGGGCTGTGCCCCCACACCCCTACTCGGGATTAGTACCAGGCTATGGTCCCATCCCTTAGAGCTAGTGAATTCTCTACCATCACTAACCCCCATGAAAAATGGAGAGTCACACTATAAACTTTTCAATCCAAGTTGAGGATGTTTTTGCTTGCGGCACATAGAAATCCAATATGCTCCTTCTTCCAGCATAAATATGAATTTCTACTTAAACTCAACATTCGGTGTCTAAGTGAGGTTTACATATTAAATTTTTCGGAGAAGTGAATGGAACACATTTTCATGGTTCCTAAAGTAGGGTTACTCCAAGGTAAAATTCTTATAGGATATGTTCTATAAGCAGAGCCTCAACTCACACTCCCAAATGGTGAACCTCAACAAAGAGGGTTCACCCCAACAACTGAAGTGGACCCATAATATCTACTTAATGTGAAAGAATGACAACCAGTATATTTGGACCCCACAATGGTGAGATATTAGGAGTTACCTCCCCTGGGCTCACAACTAGGGTTGGTTCAGACACATCCTCATGAACCAAAACATATAGGTTACCCACCACGAATATGAGTAGAGCAGCCACATATGGCTCTACATGTTCCCACTCTTGCTCAATCCCCTATTCAACTAGACATCCCTAAAGGAATTATTAGTATTATTGATTCATTTAAATATTGATTGAAATCCATGGAATCATGACGTGAAATGGTACAGCTATAAAAGAGGCCTTAACCTGAATGGGTGGATTCGACCCCCCATGCCAAATTTTAGGAACCCCATATTTCCAATTTTTAATGGGTTAGGGGATATAGAATAGCATTTAACACATTTTGTGTTCCACTTCCATCCCATGATAGGGACCCTTGCATAATAAGAAGTAGTGAAACTCATATCCTTTGTATAAACACTACAAGGGTCAGCCTTCATATGGTACACCAAATTTACAAATTAATCAATCGTGATATGGGAATATCTTCATCGGTAGTTTCTATTTCAATTCAGATCAACACTATAGAAGAAAAAAACCCTCAACCTCTTGAACTGCAAACAACAAGAGAATGAGAGGCTCTTGAATTTCATTACTTAATGAAAAGGGCTGACTTACACCTTGAACCTACAACATCCTCAGGAATATTTTTGTCCATATGTATAGAGAATCTCCATGATGAGTTGTGAATTCCAATCATCACTATGAAATATACAGGAGGGTTTTAGGATATCACCATAGTAGATCATAAAATTAATGATTCCATCATATGAACCAAGGCTATGTATCGAGTAATTCTGTCATCTTAAGGGAAGAGAATAGGGAAATAAGAGGTTACCACAATCATATTAATCCATCCCCCACATCATCTCCATCTCCAAAACCCATGACATATCATATAAAACCCCCTCCCAAGCGTCATCAACAATGTCTACCTATTCAGGATGCCTAAAGGGAGCAGAGGAAAAACTAGTTTAAGGATCTAAAGAATAAGATTTATTCGTTCAAAGATGACCAAGTATCTGGCTACTTCATCAAGGCCTTGGAAAGCAACTTTCTCAGGTTTCCAAAGCCTAAGAGGTCTAATCAGGTTGGTATCAAAGATCTACCAAACTATTGCCCCTTCCACTGAATGTTGGGGAACACTATCTAGGAATTCCTTTTTTTTTCAATGAAATCTTGCAAAAAATGGTAGACATTGGATAGGTAAAATTAGCCAATCCACCTACATAGGTAGCATGTGTTTCTACTGCCAATACAGATGAAGGTGGTGAATTAAAGAAAGTTACTAATAAAGGTGTGCATAATTTCAGTGATTGGATGGTCAAAAAGATGATCAACGGGACTCATGATATCTTACAAGAATAGTTGAAGCAACCAACTATGCCCCAACCACTCCTGCTGTGTCACAACCAACTCCATTGGTACCATAGTATTTTACAAGATGGTCTTCTAAAAAAAACATGGAAAGAAGTGAGGGAAACAAACATATAAAGATGAACCTGTACCAAGGTAAAGTTAAAATTTGACTCTTTCAAACTTCATTCCTTTAACTTTGGAAGAACAAGCACCACCCCGACAAATGGTACAACAAGATTTGACCCACCATACAGAGTCCACATCAAACGAGGAGTTAATCTTCAGTTCCATTAATGTTATTCACTTAATGGATCCCTTCATGGATGATGAGTGTGGATATGAACCCTAGATATCTATATTTTATTGGGGAACAAGGGAAAGAGGCCATAAGGCTCAAGGATATAGGGGAAGATGTAGTCTCAATAAAATTCAATACTCCAGTCACATCCCCACTTAGACTGTCTACGTGACCAAAACTCATGGGAGATCTCTCCAACATACCCAAAAGAAGAAAGGAATATTTCCTACATATTATAGGGATCACCCTGACCCAATCATCCTAGAATATTGACTAGAGGTTATATCATCACCAAATCAGCCTCAGCGTGGAGGCATACCTAGTCAACCTAACCCACCAAGGACAGGAGCACCTTTAACTCTTGTTCTGAAGGATGATCCACCTACATAAAGTACTTCAGTTCCTAAAGTGACTACAAAAGATAATCCCCCTGTTAGAAATAATAGACCATTATCCCAAAAGTATGATATTTTAAAGTAATTTTCCCTGGTACTATCCAAGTTTTCAATCCTGGATACTCTAAGTCTATCAAAAGACCTTTGGGAAGCACTCATAGAAGCTTTTATAAGACCTTAGGAATTATAAGTAGAAGTTGCTACTGTCGAAGTATATCATATAGAGATAGATCCCACATAATTCAAAACAATTATATATTTGATAGAGAAGGATAAATATACTATTATACAAGGACACATCAGAACCTTATATGTGTCTAACAAGATAAATGATGTTGATATCCAATGACATTTCATTGACAAAAGATCATGAGTCAACATCATTCTAGTCTGAACACTTCATCAACTGGGTTATAGTGAGGCTCACTTGTGCCCTTTCTCTATGATTCTGTAGGGTTATGAAAAGAGAAAGAAAAAGCCTCTTAGTAGGATCAAGCTCAAGGCCTAGTTTGGGGACCTTGTATATGACTCATAATTTCTAGTTGTCTGACAAGACATGGTATGCAACATTTTTCTGGGAAGACTATAGTTGCACCAACATGTGGAAATCCTCTCATCATATCACCAATGCCTCAAATATTTCATTAATAGTAAAAATGGGACGTTGTATGGTGATAAATCCCCATTAAAATCCTGTAAAACTTAGTACATTGATGCATGATTCTACCATAGGGTAGGGAAACAACCCATGACTGACAGTGTTGCTTTGTTCATGGACCTGAATGGTTTTAAAATGACCTCAAACAATCCATTCAAACAAATAAAAGAATAATATGTGCTTCCTATCCATCAAATTTAAGGAATGTACCTAAATTAAGGTGCATGATTAACAACCTTTGTTATATCAATCATGACAACTGAGCCTGATGGTGCTGAAAAGGTAATAAACTCTTGATAAAGTGGTAGAATCTTAGATAAAAATAACCTCATTACATTTAAATATCCAAATAAGATCCCTACCTAATCAAATAATCCAAAAGAGGATGAAGAATCTCTTTCTTTATCCCTTACTCCATCCCCTATAAAGCTTCAAAAAGATCCCACATTGTCATTAGGGTTAGAGGGAGTCACTCCATTTTCTAGATGTTAAAGTGTCTACTTCCCTCCTAATTTTGGGGAGCTTCCTTCATTACCTACCTCCCCTCAAAGTAAGGAAGAAGTGGAAGAGGATGGGAAAGAGGAAGAGGAATAGGAGGAGGACCTCAGGGATGCCCCTCCAGTATTCAAGGAAGGTGTCTTTACCACAATTGATAAACTTAGAGAAGTAAATATGAGTACAGAAGAGGACTCATGACCCACTTTAATTAGTGAAATTGTGTATTATGAATAAAAATAGGTATATACCTCCTTCCTGAGGAAAAATTGAGACTTGTTCACCTATAATTACACAGAAATTCCAAGGCTCAATCCTGAGGTGGCCACTCACCACCTGGGCTTTCTAGAAAACCAATGGGGATACAAACAGGTCACCAGAAGGACACACCCAACTCATGCCACCAAAAATGAGGCTTAATTTGATAAGATTATCAAATCCAATTTCATTTAGGAAGTCAAGTATCCAAAATTTCTAGCCAATATACTCCCAATATAGAATAATAATGGACAAATTAGAGTTTTCATTAACATTAGAGATCTCAACTGGCATTGTCCAAAATATGATTTTCCAATTCCAATTATTGAACTTCTGATTGATCCAATGGATAAATATCAATCCCTCTCCTTCATGGATGGCTACTCAGGGTATAATCAAATTTGGATAACCCAAGAAAATGAAAAATCCACCACCTTCAGGGCCCCTCAGGGAGTAATTTTCTATCGGTTAATTCCCTTTGTCTTGAAGAATTTCAGTGCCACATACCAACACAACATGAATCACATATTCAATCCCTTCTTGGGAAGTTTTTTATAATTCTATATTGATGACTTTGTGGTTAAGTATCAACAATTTTCTAACCACTTGGCCGATCTTGAGACCATCTTTAATAAACTATGATAGCAGAACCTAAAGATGAACCCATTGAAATGTGCTTTTGGATTTACCTTAGGGATTTTTTTGGATTCATCGTGCATCACCATGGAATCAAAGTCAACCTTGAGAAGACAAAATCTATCCTCTATATTTCACAAACTTAGAACCTCAAGGAGTTAAGGGGTTTATAGGGACACCTAGCCTACATTCAACACATTATAAAAAACCTAGCAGAAAAGTGTTTCCCCTTCACCAAGTTGTTTAAGAAGGGGGGTCACATATCAATGGACCGATGGCTATCAAGAGGCATTTGATAGCCTCAAGAAATATCTCTTGGGTCTACCAATTCTAATGCCACCTATTGAGGGGAAACCACTCATTCTCTATATAACAGCCCTAGAATGTTCCTTGGGTGTCTTTCTCACACAAAATAATGATACCAGGAATTAAAACAACCTTTATTATCTCAACCTAATCATGTTTAACTTTGAGACTCATTATTTAGATATCAAGAAGAGCTTCCTGACATTGATCTTCACTATTCAGAAGCTGAGGAACTACCTGTAGCACCATGAGGCCCATTTAGTCTCTCGCAAAAACCCATTAAAATGTATCCTTATCCATCATATATTGAATGGATTTTTATCATAGTGGGTAGTTATTATGCAGCAGTTTGACATATAGTTCATGCCTCAGAAAGTAGTGAAAGTCTAGGCTTTGGTAGATTTACTTGCAGAACACTCATCTATAGAAACAATGCTATTAAATACCAAATTACCTGATGAAGAGATCTTATCTATTCAAGAGTCCCCCCAGATACGAGAGATGTATTTCAATTAACCATCTATAATCCCAATAAGGAAGATAATGGAAAATACCAAGATTAAAAAAGTTAGTTTGAGAGTCGTGTTCATCTCTCCAGCAAAGGCAGTCTTTCCTCACTCCTTACTATTGTTAGAAGGATGTACAAACAATGATTTAGAATATCAATCACTCATTATAGGTCTAGAAATAGTCCTTCAAATTCAATCCAATCACTTAGAGGTAAAATGTGATCTAGAGTTAGTAATAAAATAGATTAACAAGGATTATACTATCATAAAAGAAGATTTAATCCACCTACTTAACTATGTACATGGACTAATTCCAAAGTTCCACTCAGAGACAATAATGAATCAAATCCCATGATTGAAAAATTACTAGGATGATGCACTAGAAATTTTTTCCATGACTCTAGAATATCCAAATTGGGATAAAACAATCATCAAAATTGCACACCACTGAATGGTCTGTCCTTTAGTTTGTGTCAGCATAAAAGAGATTAATGAGGTTAGTCTCATACCCAAACAAGATGGTCCTACCACTATTTGGATGAAACCCATTGTATACTACCTTCATAATGGAGTGATATAATCAGATAGATTAATAAAACAACAAATTTGTCGATGAGTGAACAACTTTACTCTTTATGACAGCCTGGATCACTAAAAAATCCTCTATAAATGGGTATTTAATGGAGTCTTTATCATATGAATTGACTAATAAGAGACTATTGTCATCATTAAAGAATTACATGCCGGAGCCTGTGGTTACCACCATTTAGGTTTTAGTATTTCCAATCAAATCTTAAGGATCAGATATTTCTATCCTTTAATGACATAAGATTGCATAAAATTCACCAAGAAGTGTCATTCCCACCAAGTGCATGACAACTTTATCCATCAACCCCCATAGTTGCAAAACATAGCCAAATACTTTTGTCCATTAACCACATGGGGGATAGATCTTGTAGGGATGTATACTCCAGCTACTATCAAGTAGTTCAAATACATCCTTATTGCTACCAACTTCTTCTCCAAATGGGCTGAGGCAATACCCCTCAAAGAATTCAGGACCAAAAGCATTTCTGGCTTCATGAAATCCAACATCATTACAAGATTTAGTGTCCCTCATAAAATATTGATGGGAAATGGCACCAATTTTGATTCTTCTAAGTTAGAGAAATTGTATCAAGAGTATAATATCAAATCCCACCATTCATCTCGCTACCATTTAGTGGCCAATAGATAGATAAAGGCCTTAAAAAAACCCTATCAAACATACTCTAGAATATGGAAGATAAGGATAAAAAGTCTTGGCCTGACAAGATCTTGCATGCCTTGTGGTCCTACTAGACTACCACTCATACCGCTACACAAGAAACCATGTATTCACTTGTACATGGGATAGAAGAAGTATTACCCATTGAGGTCCAATTTCCCTCACTCTGTCTTTCCATTTGTGATCAACTATCCATAGATGATTAATCCCAAAAATGGCTAGATGAATTGGAGTGTCTTGATGAGAAAAGGTTTCATACCTTTCACCACTTGGAGTTCAATCAAAATCAGACAACAAAAGATTTTAATAAGAAAGTCTACCTCCACTCATTACTCTAAGGTGAATTGGTATTGGACCTCAAGACCCTGATGATTCATGGGAAGAAACCTCCAAAGATTGAGATAAAGTGGGAGGGACCTTATTCCATACACAAGGCCTGTTATTCCCTAATATCAATGGATGGAGAGCTCATTACACCCCCTACCAATGCAAGATTTATCAAGAAATACTTCGCGTGATAAAAGTGAAGTTCATATCTAAAAAACGACATTAAAATGCACAATCGATCTTTGTCATGTAACTGTAAAAATCATAACATGTCACCCTATTCATAAGAGATTAAACTGTATGACAACTTCCTCTCCGCATGACTTAAAACTGCATGGTTCATGTCCTTGTTTCATGACATAAAACTGGATAACATTTATATCTGTGCTTGAGAGGATCATAATCTTTGGTGTTGGTCTCCCACCACACCCTAATTCAAGAACTATGCATGGCTTGATTATTTCCATTGCAAGATATGTAGTGACACCCATATCTCCAATCCTGGGTCCAACTACAACATAAAAATGTTCCCCTCCTTGTGTACAAGTTATACTTGCACAGAGGAGCCTCTTTTACAATAAATACACATGGACTATTTATCTCCTCAAATAGGATATGTATTGATGTATAAACCTTATATCTTGGGCCTAACCATGAAGAATTTTTTTTACCCTTCTCCCGCAGACAAACTAAGATCTATGAAAGAGACCTTAACTCAGGTTACCTCATCCGAGAACCCATCATGGAAACATAAAGATTCATCTTCTATATATAAACAAAAGAATATATGCAAGGTACTCCACACTCCATAGTATATTCTGGTCTAAATGGTTCATTTATGCTTAGGAAAATCCCTTCCACACATCATACTTCTTGTCCTGGGAAATTTTGGATCTCCATAATCTTTCCCTGTCCATCGGTGATAGGATTTCAAAGTCCTAAGGAAACCTTTATTTGACTATGTAGTAATACACCCTAGTTGGATTTTCATAATTATCCCACAAAAGGGCCTGTTAGTTAAAGAATATCGTTGTTTTTCTATATAGTAATATGCCCTAGTTAGATTTTCATAAGTCACTGCCAAAAGGGTCTATCAACCAAAGGAACATTCGTCCTTAGGAGAGACCTCCCCTTCCACCATAATCACCAAAAACATTATGATGGATATCACTTTTAGAACATGATTCATGGTTGTTCCTTTCATTTTGTCCCATATCACTTCAAATGATCCGAAAACCACCAAGATCATGGTTTACAATTTTCTTTTTCTAATCTGAAGTATGTTAGAGCATCTTTGACCTACTAGGCCTTACATCATTCATTGTTTTCATGACATATGGTTCTAGTTGTATGACCTAAAACTATAATACACCAATTTTCCTTGCTGAATGAAGTTAAACTACATGATTGAAATACATCCAAGAACTACATGTGGATTGATTATCACTTTGAAAGGATATGTAGTGACACCTATAACCATGTCTTGGGTCCAACCACAATATTTATTTTTCACACCAAGTCACCTTCATACTTACCACATGACGTTAAGCTGCGTGGTTGATGTAATTGTATAACTTTAACACAATGACATTCAATCAAATGAGTCATTTTCAGTGTTGTTTTATGATTAATATGAGGAAAGAAACAAAGAAATAGATAATCAAGGGAAAATTCATTCTTTATTTATTTTTTATAATGAAGAGTAACTTCCATAGGCTGAAGTTCCTCCATCAAAGTTTATAGGTGTTCCTTTACATTGTCCTTGAGATGTTGAACTATGGCTAAAAAATTCTCTACAACTTTCAAAAAATCAGTTATTTGTGTGGTGATGAACTCTTCAATGTGTTAGAGTTTTTCCTTCTCCACAACCACATAATCTATGACTTGTGTTGAGACCCTCTTTAAGGAAAAGTGGATTTGGAAAATCTCTTCCAGTATGGCATTTAGTTCTTATTGAAGGTGTACCATTTAGAGATATTTCTATTCAAGATGGTGCTGATACTCTTCCACCTCCTCAATATGACTCAGCTTCACCTAGGACACAACAGCCTTGAGATCTTCAAACTAGCCTGCTAGCTACTCCCCATCTTTCTATGACCTTCACTCCTCTTCCCATTGTTGAATTATTGACTTCATGACCTGTTGGATCATGTAATAATAAAACCCTTCATACCAAAAAATTGAAAACATAGTTGGAAGTTAGTGAATTCATGCTGGAATATATTTAAGAGGCATCTCCAAAATTATCTTCCAAATGTCTCACCAGACAAAGCAACACGAGGCACAAGAAACATCTAGTGCCTCCAAGACTGACTCAAATCCACTTTCAAAGGGAGAGATATATTTTGGGATTAGTGTACTCAAAGAGGAACCCTACTCCACTCCCTCTGAAACCATATCAATATCGCCTTTTTTTATTGGCTGAGTTGGCATGGAAGATCCCTTATCAGGCCTGGATTTCGAAGTCGATGGCACTGATATAGAAGATGGAACCCCTCATTTACATTAGGGGGTCAAAATATAGTAAAAGTAGTGAAAAAATAGAGTAGTTGGAAACACTTTCCCATTGGTAGATCAACAGTCAGAATTGATGCCTCTCTGACACCCTTTGATCTCAATGCTTTGGGTAGGGACCTCCTGACAAGGAACATCCTCCTGAGTTTTCCCAACAACTAGGATAGAGGGCCCTTGAGGATCTACCATTTCAAGGTTCTCAGCTGTTACTACCTCAACAATAGAAGTGGGATGGACTTGGATTCCTTGATCATGAAGTTCCATAGCAATGTTTTCTACATAAAAAGTTGTATAAGTTGAGCTCTAGTGTAAAACATAAAATGAAAGAAGGTCTATTGTGTTTGAAAATGAAAGAAATAGAAAAATCACATCCATACAATTCCTTATTAAAGTACCCAAAATTCTCAAGGGAGCCTGAGATATCAATATCTAGATTAAGCGTGTCCTTTATTTTATGATACATGGCATCAAGTCTCATAAATTCCCCACCATTAAGGGTTTCTAAGATGCTGGTCTCAATACCCAAATTGTCTCCTCCATCAACAGAATCCACCGAACCTTTAGTGGGTCTGAACCTTTTAGTCTCTACTGAATCAACATCAGCACCATCACCTTCATTGAATGGTCTAAGATCCACACCGGCCCCTTATGAAGTGATGAAAATTCCAACAATGGTAATTGTAGGTTCCTCCAATGTACACAGTGAATCTGAAATATCAGAAAGAACATAAGTCAGTAATTGTCACATGATGCCTTATTATACACAATGGATGTTACCAGGATCCTCCTCCCTCTCTATAGTGACATGATCATATGTGGCCTTGGACCTTGATGCTTATCTAGTTGAGGAAACATACTTTAAAATAGGAACCTGCGCCTCATCCAGGATTTCCTCCTTAATCCTCAGGGGGTCATCTCTAAGCCCCTTGATATAGGAGAGAGGATTGGAACCTGAAACCCATAGATGTGATTAATCATTTATTCTAGACAAATCTAGAATAAATATTATCAGGGAAACTTACCCTGACTAATTATGCATTGGGATAAGCACTTCACTCTCCATTATTCCTTTAATTTTGATGGAGTAAGGATGGAACTTGCCTCCTCAAATACAAGTGTAATAGGGGAAGTAGTGAATACTCTCCTTACATCTCCTCCTCTATCATCCTATGGCCTGAGGATAGTTACCCTGATTCAAAATTTTATTCATCATCTCCCACAAGGGAGCCTGTTGGTCATATTTTGATGAAGGGATCCCAACCGTTTCCTTATATACCTAATGAAAACCAGTGTCACCATTTCCTTACTAAGGACTGTTTTCTCAAAATAATGAATATGACGATGAGAAAGTAAAACAAAATAGGGGAAAACTTACATCTTGAGGGTCGATGAATTCATATCATTCATCAGTGGGTAGTTCATCAATCCCTTCAGTTTCCCCTCATTCCAGAATGTCAGTTACCTACTTTTTAGTTAGGATCTAATCACCAGTGGCATAAATGAGCATTTTCAGCTCTTGAATATATATTCCTACCTCAATGGGGTCAACATCAAATTGGAAGTTAGGTGGGGCTCGAGCATCCCCAATCTGTGGAATTTTCAACCCGACATGAAGGATTATCCACTAGTCATTAAAATCATAAGGCCTACTTTTCAAAGTTTGAACCACCTCTGAATGCACAAAATCTAAGGTTGTTCTAACCTGTTGTGAAGTAGACCTGACACTCTTTTATTTCACGGGCTTCCCAGCTCTCTCCATTACGGTTGAAGGGTGGGAAACTAGAGCTCATATTTCCTCTTAGTGATGGTGGATAAACCATATAGAATAAATATCTGAAGGAATAACCCTTTTTACCCTAATTGGTGGGCTATAACATGCATGGGGTTGTTCGGTTGAGCTCAGGGCCTCATCACTATCACTCTCTGGAATGGGTGTATCCTTTCCACCACACTTTACCCATCCATAAGTCATTGCAACCATGAATAAAGGAATTAAATTCATAAAAAACCATTGGGGATATGATGAAATATGGGCCTCAACATACTAGGAGGTCAACCTAGTGAATTCACTCACTAGAGGAAGATTAATAACTACTCAAGTCACCTCTACAGTTGAAAGAATCCAGAGTTATCAGGCCACCATTTTGTGCCTCTTTGATCGAATGTACATATAAAAGGATATATTGGTTGGCTGTAGACACTTGAATTGGTGTGAAAATCTATATGGAGCATAAGCCTCACGTATAACATCACCATCAATTCAAGTTTCTAGCACACCATATCTAAAGGTGATCAAGAATAATCTCAATTAATCTTTATCCTTACCATCATCAGTAAGTGTCCTAGTGGGTAAATCCCCATATATAAATAAATTGAACTCCCTAAGCATATTTAGTTTCAATAAGGCTCCACCGTGCTTCAGGGATAGGGGATGTATTCCAAAAACAACATGGGAAAATGGTCAGAATCGGCCCCCAAGAACCTTGATTACACTTAAAATAGAATAAGAGTCAAAATGCACTATAATCCATCCCTAAAATACTTGTAACTATAACATCCCAGACTGAATCACCTCTAAGACAGTGGTTAGATCAGTGGGTCGCATGACCTCAAGCACATCTCCTCAAATACTAGAGGCTACCAACTAGCAGTGAGGGCCTAGGGTGTGTCCGTGGGGAGACTATTCCCTCATAGATTAGAGTATGCCTAAATATTAATAATAAATAATAGATAACATAAGTATAACAAGAATAGACAACAACATAAACCATAATAAATAATTGAAAAACCATTAGAAGACAATAATTAACAATTTAATAAAATTGGCCAATGCCAAATTATATAATAGATGAATGTATGTCATGGTGATGATACATAATTGAAAGTAGTAAACAATACAACATGCTTTAAAACACAGTACAATAATAAATAAAGGAAAAAAATCCCCAATAGGTGATCTCCATGAGCATCCCGAGCTTCATCTCGGTCCTTTTCTCCTAACTCCCAGGTACAATAAAAACAACGGTCAAACTAGATCCTACAATTATAAGGTCTACTCAGGCACCAAGGGTACCTGAGCAGGGTGTGAGATATAAATATTAGTAGGCCGACAAACACAATGTCTAGCCTAATCTAGATAATGAAATATAAATTAAGAAGTGTTCCATATAAAATAAATACAGAGTGATAACAAAATAATAATAGCCACTTGGTACAGGTTCCTAACAGAAACCTGTCCCATACAACTTGCTTTGGCATAAGCTGGAAATTAGAAAAGAGGTACCCGTGTAAGCATAATATGTGTACCAGTTCCAAAAGTAATAAGGAAAATCAAATAATTTCACCCCCATGCTTGTGTTTAGGCTTGGGTTCTAATTTCCATGTCACCACGTAAGTATGCTAATAAGAAAGAGAGAAAATTCACAAGTGCATGCTCTAATATAAATAGAAGTAATAAGTATAGCACAAGCAATTAACCAATGCAATCAATCGATGCAATTCAATCAATCCATCAGATCTAGTAGTGGAGTCTGAGCCTGTCCTTGAGGTATCGCTATGGTACATCCATTCAAAATATCCAATGACACTAAGACTGTCCTAGGTGACCCATTTGATGGTCCAAGTATCGCTCGTGGTATGGTAACCATGAGTCCATCCTAGGTATCACACTTAAGGAACTGAGTATCACCTAAGGCTTGGCATAACCATATTTCCAACAATTCCGTCCTCAGTTTCCCCTTAGGGAACCGATATCACCCAATAGTATAATACAAATCCATAGGGATCCCTTTCTTGTTGAGCCTAAAACACCGCTTCCCCAGCAAGTCATGGTATAACCACCCAAGCATGGGAGTCCATCCATGAGTACTTAATATGCAACCCATGTTCTCACCTGGCTGGTATCAAGAGAACCATAGTTTCTAAAGCACATTACAAGAAAAACATCAATACATATATCACATAGAAAGCATATACATAAATCATGCTATCAAACAAGCACTATGAGCCACAACCTATTCAGGCTATCAAGTAAAATAATCCAAACCATCAACATGGCATAATTCATTTAGCACAAAAGTAACCCAAGTCTCTAAGAAAGATCACTAAGTAATAAGCAGTAAATGTAAGCAAGGTTCAAGTAAGAGGATTAGCTACAAGGCATAAGCTCTAATAATGAAATGCAACTAGAGTCATATGGCATTATCATGCCTTTAACCATATGTCATCAATGAAGTCTCAAAGTATCAAGATATCAAGCTTGACCCTGTATTTTATACAATGAAGCCAAACCAATTTGGAAAAAATAATATAAATACACAAGAATATGCACAAGGATAAACAATAGGAACTAGGTATATGCATTGTCAAAGGCCCAATCCATAGTTCAATTCCCATTTTTTAAATCAAGTTATAAATTTAGTACATTAGTCCATAGTACCACATACTCACCCAAAGGTGAAACAAAACTCAAGGCATTAGGTAAAAAGTCCATTTAGGTTGGGCACACTCAAAGGGGTGTCCAAGAGGCAAGGCGAACACCCCAAATGGGTTTTTCCAGAAGAAAAGGCCACAAAAAACATGATAGAACAAACCAAACAATTTAACAAGCGATAACAAGGCATCACCAGAAGGTTTCTATGAGTGGAACAAAGACACGACATGAAATAAGTGACGAAGAAAAATGGGGAGAGGGTAGATGAACTACACTGATAATTCTAATTAAAATCTGGACTGCACACTTAGGAGGTTTCTCAGCTCATCTATCATTTTTCAAAAGAAGAAATTTCATTTAGAAATAACCAAGAAGGTCCATGTACAAGCATGACATTTAACAATTATAATCTCAAGAATAAAGAGACACCAAGTCATTAAGACATTCAAGCATAAAAGTCTATCACTACATTTTTATATTGAAAGCAGCGCACCTCCATTGGAGGGGTTTTATTATAAAAACATGATTTTTTTTACAAAAAAATCTTTTATCACCTTTAATAATTTCATTGAATTATTCAAGTGAAGAATTTAATCTAAACCAAGATTCATTAACTAAAAACTAATAATTATAGTCAATTAGTTAATGAATTTATAATATTAAAGGGTAAGGGAAAGAGATCCTACTTCAGGGAGGAACAAAGCTGAACACTTCAGCTATTGATGCTTTCTAACTAGAAGCTGTTGCTACACCCACTGAGCATATGCACCTTCACATACATATAAGTACACCTATCCCCTATGCACACATCCACATGACCATGAACATGTACAAGGGGATCCTTACACATATGCTTATATGCATATACCCATCTCCACTCACCTACGTATTCATTTCCATATATATACATAGGAACACCTATCCCCATACATGTATATTCACTGCCATGGATTAATATACACATAATAGGGGAACCTACACACACACACACATATATATACTTACCTATACATATGAAAGAGAGTCACCTTAGACCCGGTGACTCGAAATCACTCAAATTCACTACAGAATAATTACCAGGGACCTTTAAAAAATTAAAGACCCTAAAATAATCTAAGAGAGGAAAAACAATGGATATAAAACACTTACTTTAAGTTGTGATGACAACTAAAATGACCTAAAACACCTCGCCTTCAGTGGTGAACATCGAAATCACGTGACAAGATTCAATGCACTTAAAGAAAAATACTAGAAACTCATAAATCACAAAAGTACCAATTATAAAATGAGTGACAATGAAGAATAAAGTAAAAAAATTACCCAAAATCATTGATGGGCAGACTGAAACACTCCGAACTACTTCTCCTTCAGTGGTGACTGCCGAAATACAAACCAAGGAGTACCGATAGATCCGTTTAATGCCCTAGAAACAAGAGGAATTTCAAAAATTGGTCCAATCGAAACCCTAGGGTTCAGACGAATGGGATTAGGTGATGAGAATAGAAAAATAGTCCAAATGAAGGGAGGAGGATGGAGGAGAAGGGATTACGTTATAGATTACAAAAAGAGTTTTCAAGAAAACCATTTGAAATTGACAACTGAAGGAGGAGCTAGAGAGGCACGATGCGCATGACCAAGGAGAGCGCAGGGAGGGGCTGTGTCACGTGATCCTAAAAGGGGAGAGGGAGATGTGTGTGGAGGGGTAAGGGAAACCCCTTATGGGTTAGTAAAAACCCTAAAAATAATAATAAAATTAATAATAATAACAACAACAATAATAATAATATAAATAATAATAATAGTATTATTATTATTAAAACATTTTTTTATTTTTATTTTCCATTTTCACATTTCACTTTTATTTTTAAATTTGAAATTAATTATTTTTAATTTCTTTAAAAAGAACTCATCACTTTCAAGCGTTCCAACTTCCAAAAATTCATTCCAAAACTCAGTTTAAAAAATAGTCCATGCAATAAATGAAAAATTTGAAGTTCCCCTAGATTTTTTTGTCCAGTTAAAAATGCAAGACATTACAGTAATTACTTTAATATTTTGGAAGGGAACTTCCCTATGTGCATATATAGCAAGCACCGATGGATCTTCACCAAGATAAGGGGATGCAAACCCTATATGTTTTCCCACTACTAATTTGACCACTATAAAAAATGTTCCCATCCTCACACCACCATTGTAGTTATAGATTGGAAACATGTAAATGATTATATACATTACTAAGAACCTTGAGAGATACATCTTGGTGAGTAAATTCGACTTGATTGCGTACCCCCACTAGTTGTACTATCCCTGCTCCAATATGAGCCAAAATTTATCAAGAATTCACTGTTTCTCCATTGTGGGACATCCTGTGGGACATTTACATACATGAACCTCTCCCATTGGCTCTATAAAGGCACTCATTCATGCTTAAGAATGAATTCCCCCCCTTAGGTGAGGGTCTTCTTTCTTGATATCCTGGGCTATCTCCAATAGCTCACAGTCCAGTACAAGTATCTTTTCTATATCTTCTCAGGTGGCCTTTAGTGGGTTAAATTCATCATACATCTCTCCAAGGATAGGATATCTACAGAACTTATAGACATCTCATAAACTAATGTCGACTTATCCATGTATCAGATGGAAGGAATTAGTCTATGGGATTCACCAGCTTAGAAGCTCAAGAATGATGTCGTGATTCTTGTATACATATGTTTGGGCCACCCATACATCCTCATAGATAACAACCACCCTCATCTTGGTTGAAAAATCAACATAGGTTTGACACAACTAGTATGTCCACATCCACTCAGGTCTGACACCCCTCCTGGATAGTGGTCCCAATCTTCTTTCCATCCCTTCGATTGATCTATATTGGAATCACGAAAGATAGATGAGTAGAAATGTGGATTCAAATTGGGTTATGAGGTTTAAAATCTAGGATGCAACTACTATGATGCATAACACATGCCATGGCTAAGGTTCCCGTATTGGTGTATGCACCAGTGGTAGAGGTGTTGGTAGTGGAAAAGTTATTTTAATCATGGAACCAAGAAAGAAAAACATAGTTCTTTCGATTTGGGATGAAAACATCCTTTACATGTATGTGGCTACCAAGTAGTTGATAGTTTCTCTTAGGATATTCATGATGATGCTTCTTCATGTGATTCTCCAAGTCTGAGAGCATAGTGTCGTATACATGATAATAATCAAACCGGATGGTGTTGACCATATCCTTTATATGATTATCATCTTGTTCATAAAAAACTTTAGCCTTATGAGAATCCATTGGGAATCTTTAGGGAATTACCAAGATATCATTAAGGATAAACCTTGGGTTTTAAAGAAAAAATCAAAAATTCAGAAAAATTGGAAAAGGAGCGGCCTCATGTAGGACACTATCCCAAGTTTCCTTATACAAGAAACTTTCTCATGTGTACTCATATAGGACACTTGCCCAGGTTTATAAATCATGTAGATAAGAACATACTAGGTATGCATGAATAGAGATTTAGTAAATAGACAATACAAAAGACTAGCGCAATGAGAGTAGTAGTACAGAGGTGAGAGGAACATCTGAAACCATTGACAACATTTATAGATGTGGGGGGGGGGTGGCTATGTGGAATATCCACATGGTTGATCTATATGATCTACCTACATGGATGACCTGCGCAACCCTCAAGATCATTTAATCCATCTACATCATGATTATAACCTCTTCTTCCGATCAGATCTAAACTTAAGTGGGGATTTTTTGGAACTCTATTTCATAATATGGTGATGAAAAGATATTAAATTAATATACCCCAAGAATAAGAGAGGTGAATGATATCAATGATTTCACACTCATTGAATCCATTTCACGCAGGCCCAAAAACAGTGTTAGTGAGCAAGTCTAACCTGTGCGCCCAGTGGCACTGTGCATACCAAGGAAAGTACGCCTAGTGTCCCCATGCATGGAACACCTATTCAACAACTTATGTGACCCACCTACGCGACCCACCTCCTTCACCTAGGGTCCCGTTTTTTCCTATAAATAGGACCTTGGGGTTCCTAATTTGGTATGATAAAAAAAATAAGAGAATCCTCAAATCTCTTCTCACCCTATTCCTTCACACATGACCTGAAAAAAACCTAGGTAGCTCTCTAAAACCTGATAAAAGAGAGAATTAAAAGGAATAGAAGGATCAAAGTCCCCCCCAAATGTATAAATCATAAAATACTTGTGCGAGGAACCGCTCCCCCTAATCAATCATGAATTAGTGTGAAGGTCCCTATCACATCCATGACATATTTTAAAGGTATTTTTAATTTAATTTTCATTATTGCTTTGTTTTGGGGTTTCTCATGCATTTTTGGAGGATTGGGTGAGTTTTCATGATTTGGTCCAAACCGTGAGCCCAATTCCAAATTTAAAAATAAATTTCATTTCCTTTATAAATCCTTAATTTTTCAACATTTTTCATCCATTAAAATTTCAACTTGGCCTCCCATAACCTATAAAAACCACCATATTAATTTGGACCATTTAGGAATCCATAATCATGGTGGATTTGAGTTTTTATTTAAGGGATTGGACCTTCCCAAAAGCCCATTTTTAGTTTTAAAAATTAATTTTTTTTATTTAATAACTTATTCATTTTTTTACTATTTTTCAGTGATTCCACCTCCCACTCGAATATAAAATCCTTAGTCGAGTCCCCATTACCTTACCCCCCCTCTTTGGAGCTCGTGTGCATCGGGAATTAGGGAATACCTTCATAGGGGTTCTCAAATCGTCCAAATTTGAAGAGGTAACTTCTTTCCTTCATAACTTCTTCATTTATCACTATTTCCCCCCCATTATAGTTCCTACATGATCTAATAATCATTTTTAGAATATCCATTTAATTTTTGGTTGTTTTAAAATTCATGTACTAGTGTATTTGAGGAGATTTCTTCAAGTTCCCTCAAGTAAGTGAGTCTCCTTCATTCTTCTTTCATTTTTCTTAGGATTTCATTAAATTTTCTTAGGTTTTATTCTCTTATCCTTGAGTTTAATATTTTCAAAAAACTGGGTTTTAGAACCTAGGGTTTAACTTTGGGTTTTCTTGGTCCAATATTTTGATTTTAGGTTCAATCTACCTTTCTTGAGGTGCGGTAGTGGTGCGATTGAATTTTCACACAAAGGATTCAAGGGTTTTCATTAATTTGGTAGGTTATTACATGTGTATGAAATTTATGTGAATTTTAATTCTGTGTTTATGATATTTTAATGTTTCATTTGATTATTGATGTGAAAACTGGTTTTAGTGGAGTTTGTAATGCAAATGAATTTTTAGTGCCAATTTTATGTGAAATTGGGGGGTTTTTCCTAGAAATATGTTAATGGTTCAATTGGGGATACCCTATAAATACTTATTGAAATTTAATAGGTCTTCATATAATGTTTTTAATGTTTAACCCCTTTGGTTGTTGCTGCGAAAGTGGGTTTTAATGGTGTTTGTTGAACTTGTGAACTTTAAGTGCCATGTTTGTTTAAAAATTGAAGTTTTACAAAGATAACATTTCTTGGTTCACATGGGGATAAACTAAAATTGATTTGTTGGTTTCTTTAAAATTTATTTGGGATTATATTTCTGTTTTGGTTACTTTTGAGTATGCACATGGTATGCAAATTGGGGATTTCAAAGAGTTTTGGGTGCAAAATGATGCAGGATTTTTGAGGAATCGTTTTATTAAAAATAAAAGTGTTTTGTTGTGTGTTTTAAGTGTTTTAAAATGTGTATAGATACTTTAATGATTTTATGTGACCATTATTGGAGTTTTATATAAAAACATATTTTTTTAGCATTCTGAAATTGTTTGATCACAAAGGGGGAAGCCTAGGTACCTAGGTGGGGCTGATATGTACTAGTACGACTAGTGGACCAGATGAGTTTTGTCCCTGTTTCACTTAGAATTTGAATAAAGACAACTCTAACTAAACTATATGTACAATTATTGGGAACCAATAGGTTATGGGTATGTTCCCTACTAGTTTCTCATGCATGAGAATGGATTTTACTATGGTTACTTTACACCGAGGTACGAGGTACATGGGGCCCAAGACTATCTAGTGCCTAGGGGTGTTACCGATTTTGTTGCTCATTGGATTTATGGAATTTACCCTTTTATTAGGGTGTGTTTGGAATTATATTATAGTAGATAACATTACTATTTAAATGTGTTAACATTCTGAAAGTTTTATCTTGAAAACTATTTTCAATTGAAAGTTGTATTTCTTGGAATTTGTCACCGCTTTTCTTTGCATATTAAAACTTCTTGCTTTTTCACCTTGTATTGCATGCACTTTGGAATAATTGGGTGGTATACTATTAGGCTTAGTATCATACCCTACTTACACCCCTTGGGTGTAAGTGGACTTTATTATTCTTGACTCAGGTAAAGGGAAGGCTTTGGGTGATGGCGGTTCGGAGTGTTAGTTCTCATCCTTGGGGAGGAGTTGTGGAGATGACTTGTGGGTGATGACCCCTAATCATGTGGAGTACTTGTGGATGTATTGATGCTTTTTTTATTTGTATTTGGACCTCTTGTACTTTATTCAAATAAATGTATTCAATTCTGTTTTTTTGCTTAAGACTTGTTTGGCTGAAAATTTCAGATTTATATTATGGATTATTTTTAAGGTTTTATGCTTTCATACTAGGGTAAATCATTCCCAAACCTAATTGTTTGATACCCAGGCACTTGTGCCAGCTCATGGGGATAGGGAACACCATTCGGGCCTTTCCATGGGATGGTTTTGGTGCTATTATTGGTGGCGACCAGATTCAGTTCGTAACAAAATCATATCATAAGAGGTTAATGTTTTTGGGTTATATTACTATTTTGGGATGATTCGAGATAGACAGGAACTAGGAATTTTAGGGATCAGGGTTTCAGTTGCGAGTAGGGTGCCTGACCTGCACCTCTTGTGGCAAACCTTGAGTCACCAGGAGATGTTGGAATTGTCTGATTGGATTCACTTCCAGGTGAGATGTGTGGGTTGCAGAACACACATGGACACTGGGTGGGGTTGGAGTAGTTGTTTCTTTTATTATTGAAACGTGTTTAGTTTATTTATATTTGATCTATTTGATTAAAATTTTCAGAATTGTGGTATTAATTATTGTTTTGTGACTGTTTCATTTTGTAGCAACATGCCTCCCCAGAAAGCTCCCATGTGCCCACAGGAGGAAGCCAGAGAGAGTTCTCCCACACCGATTGACCAGAGGCTAGTCGAGGCTATCCAAGATTTGGTACAAGGACTATCTCCTACTCCTATTCCTATTAGGGAAGTAGATACATGTCCTAGAAAAGTTAAAGTATAAGATTTTCTAAAAAATAATCCTCCTATCTTCTGAGGCATCTCAGAACTCCAGGAAGAAGAGGAATGGCTCAAGAAGATCGAGCATATGTTTGAGTTCCTATAAACACCCGAGGAGATTAGGGTGAAGTGTGCCTCCTTTATGTTGGAGGGTCCCAGCTGTAAGTGGTAGGAGTCAGTGCTTCAGACTGGGAAGAATGAGCAGATGCGATGGGGAGATTTCAAGGCCGTATTCAATGAATAGTACTGCCCTAAGGTCTTGGCATATGCCAGGTCCATAGAGTTCATGGAACTTGTTTAGGGGAATATTTATGTGATGGAGTAAACCAACCATTTCACCGAGTAGGTTTTGTATGCCCCTAAAGTCATCTCTAATGAACAATTGAAGGCCCAAAGGTTCGAGAAAGGCTTGCTACCATAAATATATTCCTAGGTTTTCTTGTTCAAGATGAGTACCTATGATAAGGTCATTGATCGGGAATGTATGGTGGAGATTGATAGGAAAGGTAGGGATGGTTTATCTAGTTAAATATCAGTAGTGGGTAGTGGCATCTCCTCAGAGAAGAAAAGGAAGTGGGAGGAACAGGTGAAGAAAGGAGGTGGCAGTTCAAGCCACTCTTCCAGGCATTTTTCATCTACGACTTCTGATACGAGATCTGTCATGTGCCACCAGTGTGAGAAGCCCGAGAACATCCGACCAGCATGACCACTTCCTCTGAAGCCTTGTTACCAGTGTGGAGGTATAGGTAATTTACAACACTTCTGTGGGGTGGCACATCCACTTCCAAGTGGGGCATGGTCAGTGGATCTAAGAGGAGTGCCAGCATAGTCCGAGCCATCAAGGGCTGGGGGATCTCGATTTAGTGTCTGTGGTGGTAGGGCTGGGTTATCTTCTGGGTAGATCTAGTTTAGGGCACAACCACAGACTAGCGGTCATCCTCAGGCAGACACCAGACATCTCCATGCAGTGGATCAGGCACCAGCAAGATCAGAGGTGTGACTGTCGACTGTTCGAGGTATCATTTTGATCGCATCTTCTATAAATGTTTCTCTTTTTAATACTGGTGCCTCTATTTCATTCATTTCTACCCAGTGTGTGGACATGCTGAATTTACCAACCGATTTTTTTTCTTTTGTGATGGAGTTGGTGATGCCGCAGGGAAAGAAGGAGCAGGGTCTCAGGTGCCCCTCATGTGCACTTTCCATGTCAGGGGTTGAGATGGAGTGAGACCTCTTGGTCCTAGATATGGATCTATTTGAAATAATAATTGGCATGGATTGTCTAGTATACTTCCAGGCACACATTTATTTCTACAGGTGGTGAGTGAGTTTCACGACACCTGATGGGAGTCGTTAGATTTTTCAGGGAGAATGGGATCCTCGGTCAGGTTGCGCATGACCTCCACTCCCAGAGTTGGGAAGTATTATCTTCCAGTTATCATCGCTCATGCTACGGGATGATGGTATTTCCCCTAAAGTTTCACGAACTCATGTAGTGAATGAGTTTTCAGAGGTATTCCCAGATGATTTTTTAGGTTTTCCCCCAGAGCAGGATGTGGAGTTTTCGATTGATCTGGCATCAGGAACATAGACAATATCTATTCCCTCTTATCTCATGGACCCACCAAGCTGAGGGAATTAAATATACATCTGGATGACTTAGAATTCAAAGGATTCATTCGCCCGAGTGTCTCTCCTTGGTCTGCTCCTGTGTTTTTCGTGAAAAAGGCTGATGGATCCCTCCGGTTGTGCATTGACTATCAGAAGATGAATAAGGTAACAATTAAGAACAAATACCCTTTACCTGAAATAGATGATTTGTTTGATTAGTTGAAGGGGGAAAATTGGTTCTAAAAAATAGACTTACATTTGGGATACCATCAACTTAGGGTGAAGGAGTCAGATATTCCGAAGACAACCTTTCGAAGTAGGTACGACCACTTTGAGTATTTGGTCATGACCTTCGGATTGACCAATGATCTAGAAGTCTTTATGGAACTCATGAATAGGGTGTTCTATAAGTATCTCAATTCCTTCATTGTGGTGTTCGTGGATGAAATTCTAGTATACTCTGGCTCTAAGGAGGAACACAAACATCACTTACTGATCATTTTGGGAACCTTTCGGGATCACTGCCTCTATGCAAAGTTGTCAAAGTGCACTTTATGGAACATGGAGGTGAAAATTTTGGGGCATGTGATCTCGGAGTAGGGGGGTTTCAGTGGACCTTGAGAAGATCAGTGCGATATTGTCATGGGAGAAACTGAAGAATGTGTTTGAGATCCAAAGTTTCCTTGGACTGGTTAATTATTACAGGCGATTCATTCGGGATTTATCTCAGCTTGCTTCACTGATGACTGCACTCACCTGGAAAGGGGTGAATTTTTTATAGGCCCAAGAATGTCAGGAATCATTCGAGGAGCTAAAGAGGCAGTTGACTGCCACCCCTATGTTGATTTTTCCTAAGGCTGGGAAGGGATATATGGTCTATTGTGATGCTTCAGGTATGGGTCTTGGGTGCGTTCTTATACAGGATGATCACGTGGTGGCGTATGACTCTCATCAAATCCAACCACACGAAAAGAATTACCCAACCCACGACTTGGAATTGGAAGTAGTGATGCATGATTTAAAGACATGGTGTCACTACCTCTTTGGCGAGAAGTTTGTGGTCTACTCTGATCACAAAAGCTTGGCCTATATCTTCTCATGGAAGGACCTCAACTTGAGGCAGTGTCGTTGGATCAAGTACTTGCAGGGGTTCGACTTTGAAATTGTCTATACCCTAGGAAAGGGTAATGTGGTGGCTGATGCCTTGAGAAGAAGAGTTACAGTGCATTATTTGAGGAAGTCCAGTGATGAGTGGGCTTTGATGGGACTCTGCTCAGATGCATGTGGAGACTAGGTAGCATAGTGGATGTGCGTTCTTGGTGAGTGTCCATTTGATTACTTCTCTTTTGGAGTTGATTCAGCGGAAAAAACCTAGTGATTAGTTTTGTCAGTGGTTGAGGTAGTTTCTTCATGGTGGGGAGACGTCCTCTGCTTGGTCATCATCCCCAAAGGGCATCTTATGCTTCAAGGGCTGCTTAGTTGTTCCATCATCTCTACAGAAGGTGGTGATGTAGGATAGCCACCAATCTTAGTGGACTTTCCATCCAGGTGCCACCAATATGTATTATGATGTGTGATGACATTTATGGTGTCCAGGTATGCGACGGGACATAGTGGACTTTGTGTCGAGATGCTACACGTTCCAATAGTTGAAAGCAGAGCATCAAAGACCCTTCATTTTTCTCTAGCCATTACCCATTCCTACCTGGAAGTGGGATGAGGTCTCCATGGAATTCATTGTTGGATTACCTCATACACCTTGGGGTAATAATTCCATTTGGGTGGTGATTGATCGTCTGACCAAATTAACCCACTTCATTCTGATAAAAGATACAACTAAAGTGGATGAGTTGGGCCGTTTGTATCTTCAGAAGGTGGTGAGAATCCATGGAGTGACATTAGTAGTTTTCTCAGATAGAGACCCCCATTTCACTTCTTTATTTTGGGAAGGACTTCATAAGGCCTTGGGGTCTCAGATTAAGATGATCACAATATACCATCCTCAAACGGATGATCAAACAGAACGGGTGAATCAGATTCTGGAGGACATGCTCTGTGCATGTGTTTTGGACTTTGGAGGTTCTTGGTATATCTATTTGGGGTTGGTTGAGTTTTCTTATAATAACAGTTACCAATCCTCAATTCTAATGGCTCATTTTGAGGCACTCTATGGTCGGACTTGTCAGTCCCCCTGTGTTGGGTTGAGGTAGGTGAGACCTCACTACTAGGGCCGAGTCTGGTGCAGGAGACGTCTGAGAAGGTCAAATTGATCAGGTAGTGTTTATTGACAGCTTAGATTCTCCATAAATCATATGTTGATCGGAGGCGTCGAGATTTAGAGTTTTATATGGGGGATAAGGTATTCTTGAAAGTGGCCCCTCGTTTGGGCCATCGTTGACTGGGACAGCAAGGGAAGCTTACACCGCGATATATCATCCCTTTTGAAATCATCGAGCATATTAGAAAGGTGGCTTATAGGTTGACCTTAACTTCTCAATTGATGTCCATCAATGACATCTTCCATGTTTCCCAGTTGAATAAATACAACTCGGATTTGTACCATGTGCTGAGTTGGGAAGAACTGGAGATAGAGCCTGACTTGTCAGTTTTTGAGTGGCCAGTGAAAATATTGGACTTCCAAGAGAAGGTTCTTAGAGGGAATTCTATTTCGATGGTCTGGGTTCATTGGTAGCATGGTAGTGATACACATGAGACTTGTGAGTGGAAATCATGGGTTGAAGAAGATTACTCATTCTTGTTTTCCGATCAAGCTTCAGGTTAACTTTACGGGGTGAAAATTCTTTCATGGTGGAGAGAATTGTCACATTTATGACATATTTTAAAGGTATTTTTAATTTAATTTCCATTATTGCTTTTTTGGGGGGGTTTCCCATACATTTTTGGAGGAATGGGTGAGTATTCATGATATGGTCCAAATCGTGATCCCAATTCCAGATTTAAAAATAAATTTCATTTCATTTATAACTCATTCATTTTAAACATTTTTCATCCATTCCAATTCCTACTTGTCATCCCATAACCTATTAACACCACCATATTAATTTTGACCATTTAGGAATCCATAATCATGGTGGATTTGAGTTTTTATTTAAGGGATTGGACCTACCCGGAAGCCCATTTCTAGTTTTAAAAATGATTTTTTTATTTAATAACTTATTCATTTTCACTCTTTTTTGGTGATTCCACATCACACTCGAAGATAATATCCTTAGGTGAGTCCCCATTACCTTTCCCCCCTCTTTGGAGCTCGTGTGCATTTCAAATTAGGGAAGACATTCATAGGGGTTCTCAAATCATCCATATTTGAAGAGGTAACTTCTTTCCTTCATAACTCCTTCATTTCTCACTATTTTCCCCCATTCCAGTTCCTAAATGATCTCCTTATCATTTTTCAAACCTAAATTGAATTTTTGACTGTTTGAAAATTTATCTACTGGTGTATTTGAGGATATTTCTTCAAGATCTCTTAAGTAAGTGGGTATCCTTCATTCTTCTTTCATTTTGCTTAAGGTTTCATTCAATTTACTTAGGGTTTCTTCCCTTATCCTTGATGTTACTAATGTACAGAATATAGGGTTTCAAACCTAGGGTTTAACTTTGGGGTTTCTTGGTCTAATATTCTGATTTTATGTTTAATCTACCTTCCTTGAGGTGCTTCGTGTTGGATTTGGTGGCCTAGAACCAACTACTTTGTACTTTATTAATTAATAAATTCCTTATCACATCTTGATTTTTCTTCTGCGTGAAAATGCATGTGATAATTTCCTAAGGACAGTTGTTTCATTAATGGGTCATAGAGGATCCCTATTATGATGAGAACCCGGAAGTTCCATAACACTGTTCTTCAATATATGTTCTATGTCCGGATGATATTATTTGAGGGACACAAATAATACAGGTCATTAGAGGTGAGGACTCATAAAACTTTGAGGCACCTTCTCATGGTGTGCACCCTTGGTAATATCCAAGAAGATATTATGAGAACGAGACCCTCCAGTAGGAGATCCACATTTCATAGTGTCATTGGATGTTCCTATCTGTGAACGTGTGTATTGGTCCTTAGACTTTAAGATTATTATTAATGGGTATTACAACTCGCGCACTTATATGTATTGACGAAAACTGTGACGAAACACTGTTCACAGCGAGGTAGGATACGTTGGGTGCGTCACGAGTAATACTGCATTAATAGATAATGCGAGAAAGGATTTGTCCCTTCTGTTCCATAATAGAAGTAGATATCTCAGGCCCTTTGATGGAATTGATATAGCCTAAATAAATCCATGGCCATGGTAAGGTATGGGCGAGTTCAATTCCGGTAAGTCAAAGAAAGAATAATCGAGCACATGGGTTGATGGCGCTAGCATGCAACCCGCTTGATTGGTGATATCAATACAAAGGGATTATATTACACGGTAAGCATTCGTAGGAGGTGACATGTCATTGCGGCGTTAAATTATTTCTCTATGGGTGCCTTGGCGTGTTGCTAGACGCTAAACTTGGACTTTAGGCAGGCTCCGCCTAATGCCACTGAGAAAGAGGCCTAGAGGGTCACACACTAAGTGTGTCCATGTATCTCAGTTAAATATTAATTTAACAAGTTAAATAAATATTATTCCCGACTGTGGTTTAATAATTATTTAAGGATGCCTGATCGCATTTATTTCGACACTAGTTATTCGAGAGAATATATTGTGGGCGAAATAATATATATTTATTAGCAAGTAATGCAGTTACATTTATTTAAGAAATAAATAGCCATTACTCAAGGTCTAATAAATATGGTGGAGGAAATAGATAAAATGAAAAAATAAAAGTACACGCTGTGTATATTTATATACACGCCGTGTAGTTTGTTTTTCGGGATTCGTGAGAAAATATTGTTTATTTAATTAAATGATATTAAATGTAATATGTTGGGTGCATGTCAAGTAATAATGATGGTCAACTGTCATTATTAAGACATGGGGTATTACTAAGAATTAAATGAAATGATTAAATGCTTTTGGGCAATTAATTCATTTTATTATTCTAAGTATTATAATCCCAATTACATTATTCTCATACAATCAGAGCCATTTTTGTGCACAACGGATTTGGAAATACTCTCAAGCCAAGATATAATTCCCTTTCCACCAAGAATGCTTTCAAGTTATGAGAGCGAGATCCTCCACCAGATCAAGGCGGTAGAAGGCGGACATCGCAAGCGAAGGTTCTTCCGCGCTAGCACCCGGAGATCCCTTCGGAGACGTCCAGAGATACGTGGAGCACGTGTGGATCACCGCTAGAGGAATCCTGTACTTAGATTCTATGACACAACTACGGATCACAAGATCATGATTGGAGACTCCAATGAAGAAAAATTCCATCGAGGAAATTCTTATGAATTAATTAAATTAATTATAATCAATATATGATGATCCGATCTCAAGGGTTCCGAGACTCTTATTTTCTTTTTCGTTCTTCGTTCTATTCCAAAGATTCGGCATTTTATATCATGACGGATCTCGGATTGAATGTTTTTTAACGTTAAAATTAAAGTTGGGCTAACCCACTAACGCGCTTCCACTGCGCCCGAAACCTACACTTCGGTGGTGCGATTGAATTTTCGCACAAAGGATTCAAGGGTTTTCATTAATTTGGTAGGTGATTCCATGTGTATGAAATTTATATGAATTTTAATGCTGTGTTTATGATATTTTAATGTTCATTGAATTTTATTATTTCTATCAAAATTAGTTTTAGTGGAGTTTGTAATGCAAATGAATTTTTAGTGCCAATTTTATGTGAAATTCAGGGGTTTTTCCTAGAAATATTTTAATGGTTCAATTGAGGCTGCCATATAAATACTTATTTGATTTTATTGAAATGTAATAGTTCTTAAAATAATGTTTTTAATGTTTAACCCCTTTGGTTTTGGCTGAAAAAGTGGGTTTTAATGGTGTTTGTTGAACTTGTGAACTTTAAGTCCCATGTATGTTTAAAAATGGAAGTTTTACAAAGATAACATTTCTTGGATCACATAGGGCTGCCCTAAAATTTATTTTTTAGTTTATTTTAAATTTATTTGGGCTTCCATTTCTGTTTTGGTGACTTTTGAGTATGCACATGGTGTGCAAAGTGGGGATTTCAAAGAGTTTTGGGTGCAAAACAATGCAGGATTTTTGCGGAATCGTTTTATTAAAAATCAAAGTGTTTTATTGTGTGTTTTAAGTGGTTTAAAATGTGTATAGCTACTATAATAATTTTATGTGACCATTAGTGGTGTTTTATATGAAAATGGATTTGTGTAGAATTCTAAAATTTTTTGAGCACAAAGGGGGAAGCCCGGGTACCTAGGTGGGGCAGATATGTACTAGTACGACTAGTAGACCAGATGGGTTTTGTCCCTGTTTCACTTAGAATTTGGATAAAGAAAAATATAACTAAACTATATGTATAATGAGTGGGTACAAATAGGTTATAGGAATGTTCCCTACTAGTGGATCGTGCACGAGAACATATTTTACTATGGTTACTTTACACCGAGGTACGAGGTACACGGGGTCCGAGACTATCTAGTGCCTAGGGGTGTTCCCGATTTCGTTGCTCATTAGATTTTTGGTATTTAACCTTGTATTAGGGTGTGTTTGGAAGTATATTACAGTATCTAACATGAATATTTAAATGTGTTAACATTCTGAGAGTTTTATCTTGAAAACTGTTTTCAATTGAAAGTTGCATTTCTTGGAATTTGTCACCGCTTTTCTTTGCATATTAAAATTGCTTGATTTTTTACCTTGTATTGAATGCACTTTGAAATCATTGGGTGGTATAATATTTGGATTAGAATCACACCCTACTTAAACCCATTGGGTGTAAGTGTACTTTATTATTCTTGACTCAGGTAAAGGGAAGGCTTTGGGTGATGGCGGTTAGGGGTGTTAGTTCCCATCCTTGGGGCGGAGTTGTGGAGACGACTTGTGGGTGATGAACCCTTATCATATGGAGTCCTTGTGGATGTATTTTTGATTTTTTTTATTTTTATTTAGACATATTGTACTGTATTAAAAGACATTTATTCAATTCTGGTTTTTTCTTAAGACTTGTTTGGATGAAAATTTCAGATTTATATTATGGATTGTTTTTAAGGTTTTACGCTTTCATACTCGGGTAAATTGTTCCCAAAACTAATTGTTTGATACTTGGGAACTTGTTCCAGCCTATGGGGATAGGGAATTCCATTAGGACCTTTCCATAGGCCGAGTTTGGTTCCAGTATTGGTGGCTACCATATTTGGTTCATGAAAGTCCCCTCCTAAACTTGGGACCTATGTGAAACCCCTTTAGGGACACATGAAGAAACCCTTGAAGCCTAAAACAAGGCCTCACCCAAGTGTTTTTCCCAATTTTTTCATTATCCAAAAGTTATCTCTATCCCATGAATGCATACCCTGGGGAAAAAATTTCTGATCTACATAGGCCTTACCCAGAGAAAGACCTCTCTAGCTCGCCCAACTTCCACATGTGCGAGCCCACTTCTAATCACCCAGGACTTACCCTACATGAGACTAATTTGAGTCCTCTTTCATTCCACCAATGGCAGGGAAACCTATTTTTTGGGACTCCCATACGAGGGAGACCAAATCAAAGCCCACAAAAAGTCCTTCATACTTACACAAACATGGAGAGAGATGCACTAGCATGTCTCCCATTCTGTCATGCATCCCTTCGGTCAGAGGTGTCCCACACTTCTCCTACCTAGTGGGTAGGGTCCTAGGGGTGTGTGTAGTTATGAATCCCTTCGGTCACGAGGACCCCAACCCTGGGGGAAGTTCTAGAGACTTCACGGTCTTAGATAAGAGGGCCAGATCCTTGTGATTTTATTGTCATCTTCGAGACTAGGGACCTTAGGTTTCAGATGTTGAGGGGGGAATCACTCTTTCTTTTACCTTTTATAGGGATTAGTGGATCCTCCTACTATATTCTCAGGAACCAATAGTAGGTAATACCTACTGGAGTAATCCCATAACCTTTCTTATGGGTCATATCTAGATGGGTAGTTGTATGTGACTATCCTAGTTACAAAAATAAGAGAGGATATGGGCACATCAAAGCCTCTTTCTTCTTCTCCTGTATCCTCAGCCTCTTCCTCCAGTGGAAGGACTGTGTGGTTGGACAGATCTTACAATTCCTCTTGTTTCTCACATCCAATCATGACTCACATGGTATTAGATGTTATCGATGATAATTAAATCTACACGGTCATATGCATGTCTTGGTAGAGAATCATTTTTCAGATCTTCCTCTCACCTTCCTTCAGAGGGACTCTACATGTGTGGGTCCTCAAAGTCATATATCCATCTAAAAGGGCCATATCCCCTGTGATAAAACGGTCCTACTATTCGGTATAATCCCCAAATCAATCCTCTCAAATGGCCACATTCCCTATGAGACAAACCTTAAGAGGACCTCTATAGGTGTGGGTCCTAAAGCCAAACCAAAATATGTGGGCTTTGATTCTCATAAAAATGGGATACGTAATAAGACTCTCTGAGGTTAAAAACCAACAACCCAAATCAACCCTAATTTTCTCTATGATACATTATTAGTAGGTTAGTATCTAAACTAGGATCCCATATTCCTTTCAGGCCCCTAGGCTGCTTTTACATAAGTCCCACAACATACTTTAACTAGGCACCTTTTGCCTGGATGTCCTTGCCGCATGATGTTAAACTGTATGGTTTGGTCCTCGTCACATGACCTTAAAAGGCATGACATTTCCCATTAAGTGACACCGAACTATGTGGGTTCTGATTCCCTTTACAAGGATACATAGGAATCCCATCTTATGGGTCTAATCTTGACACCAAAACAACTCTTATCTCCCTAGATGATGATAAACTCTAAAACACCCCACTGTATGGATTAAAAACAACATCATAATAATAAATGAAAAAATAATATCTAATTAATTCATGAAAGGATACCATTGATGGAGAACCTTAGATATATACAAATTTTTACATCGATGAAGAACCCCATATACATACTGATAATTCTAAAGTTCATACATGCTAATAATTAATTGTTAATTCAAGGAAGACCCACATCATACTTGGGAATTAATTAAGGATTTGAGAACATGTCTTAAATATTTAAGAGTTTCCCAGAGTAGGAAATAATCCCCCCCAAAAGGCTGTGATGATCCCAAACTCCCATCCCCTTGACCAATGTGAGTCCCTTAGAATTTTTGGGCCAATTCCAAATAGCCATCTACCTTTGGAAAAGAAGGTTTATAATACAACCTCAATAAGGGAACCATTGGGTGTTTTTGGCCCCAAAAACAAAACTCGTTGGAATTCATTTGAAGGTGGTGATCCAGACACAAATGATTATGAAACATTTAAACCCCCATAATAATCCATCGAGGGACTGTAATTTTTCTTAAAAAAAATGAAAAAAGTTTTTTTTTTATTTAAATAAAAAATTAAAAAACTATATATAATGTGAAAATAGAACAAGAAAGAAAATTACTGATTAGATCCCCAGAAACATTTCTAGTTTTGACACACACCTATCGTAAGGTGTGGAAAATGATAATTTTTATATTTTCCTAGTGTAGTGTAGTTGCTGACTAGGGTCGTCTAACTTGAGGGGCTTCACAATTTGTTCAATTACTAATTCCAATTCACCTAAGAACAACTTATTTTTGTTTTTTTTATTATTTTATGAAAACTATGAATTTTAGTTTTAGTTTTTTGGAAAAATTAAATGAAAAAATAAAACTATAATAAAATAAAATTTGGTATGAGATTAGAAATAAATAACTTGTCCTTTAAGTTTGGTCTTGGGTTCCTTCATTATCTATTGTTTTTTGTTTTAAAATTCAATTTTATAGCTCAATTCTGAAATCTCATGCATGAACTAATAATATTTTATTTATTGTTTTTGGAATCTTGAATGACTAAGTAATATAAATTCCACCTCCTCCTATAAACAAGGTTGATGAAACACCTCAATTGAGAGTGTGACATCTTCTAGGCCAGGCTTAATCATATGTTGTTTCATCCATTGAATGACTTAACTCTATCGTATGAAGAGATTGTGTCCAACAAAAGAGAGGTAAAATATTTAAATAAAATAAAATAAGTAAGGTCAAGATCCATGTCATAGTGTAAAATCTCCACACTCGTGTATGTCTCTTTAATTCACCATAAACAGAAATAAAACATTTATAATTTAAAAGAAAAATTAGGGAACACCTAACTTACCTTGAGGCCAAGCCTTAGGTCAACCTCCTATTATCAGGAGTAAGAGATCACAATGGAGAGAATGATAATAATAGAATAAAAATAAAATAAAAAGAATAAGATAGAGAGAATAAAATAAAATATAATAGAGATTGAGAATAAGATTAAGAAGAGAACAAATACAAAATAAAGAAGAAAACAACAGACATAGGAGAAAATAAAATAAGAATAAGAAGAAGAAGAAGAGGAAGAGGAAGAATAAGTAGAATGGAATGATTAATAAATTTTTATTAAAACAGTATGCATGAATTAATTAAAACAAAGAAGAGTTTAAATAAAATTAAAACTATAGAAAAATAAAGAAAATAAAATAAAAATAGAAATAAGGAAGAAACAACAGTCAAGACCTCTACCTCTCCCTCGACAGTTGAAATCTTTATTAAACAACTAAAAGCCTCCATTTTTATAAAGGTAGTAATTCTTGTATCTCTTGAACTTGGTGTGGATCTCCTGTATCTTCAATAATCTTAGGTCAAGTTTTGGTTAAATTTTAGATTTTTTGAAGATTTATTGGGGTTTCCATATTTGTTAAAAAATAATCCCTGCAATGTCTATATCTCAGGTATTTAAAGGAAATAGATATGGTATGGACCTCCTTCGATGCAGTGTAGCCCATGCATGGCCATTCATGGCCACATAAAAATAGTTGGTGTGAATGGCAGTGGTGGAGGGCTCCTCATTCAAGTTATCCAATAATCATAGTGGTCGGATGGGTTGAGTTCCACCTCATGATAGTCGTTTGAGGTGAATAAGGTGATTCATGGTGATAACAAGATTCAGAAGTGTGTAAGAGACTGAGCTTAATATTCCATGATCATGAAAATGGTGTTTCCTGATGATTTTAGATGATGGTGGTCCGGTGTCAAGCAGCGATAGTGATGACTCAGGTGTGTTCGAGCGTGGGGGTGAGTGAGCGAGACGGGATGACATCATTATGATAAGTGAGGAACAATAACCATGTAAATGATCCCCACATCAGAACTGTGAGAAGGGTATGCACTCATTTATAAGAAAACATTTTCCTTCCCCATGTCATAATCCAAATTTGGGGATGGGCTCCCAGTTACACTACACACACTAACAAAAGGGTCGCACTGACTTGCGTAGCCCATATGGGCCTTGGCCCACCCTATACACCCTTGATCTCTCCCTTGGGCCCAGTAACCATCTACCTCTTAAAGGGATCTCCCTTGGGCCTCGCTTGGCCATATAACCCACTCGAGCTGGCTATGTGGATTGAGGGGGTTCTTGAGGTAGAGGGCTGGTCGAGTTAACCCAAATTTTTAACACCTAAAAAATTATTGAACACTTGCGAAATCATCTCAAAATATTTATAATTAAATAAATATTAAAAATTAAAAATTAAAAATTATTTATTATTTTAAATCCATTTTAATTACTTATTGGTAAATTCCCAAATTTGATATAAGTAATGAATTATATGGGAATTTCCATTAAAATCATTAAAAATAATTAAGAAAACACTAAAAAATTGCATGAAAATATGCATGCATCGTCTATGAAAGCCACATGAAGTGACTCTGAGGATAGTTCAAGTGACCCATATTCTAGTAGAGAAGAGAAAAATGAATGAGCCAATATGTGTTTTATGATAAACACATATGAGGTATTAAATGTTTTTTTTTCTGAATCTCCTATAGATATTTCTATTTCTTATGAGACTGAAAATAATAAAGAAAATATGACCAGTGATGACCTATTTGAATATTGTAATATGTTAGAAGATATATTCAATTAATTTAAGGACAAATATAAAATTTTAAAGAAGTAGTATTCCATGTTTGCTAACTTCAAAACTGACCTTACTGTAGAAAAGGATAAGAATTCACAGCTTCTACAAGAAAATAACGAGTTGAAATTATCTAATTATCAATTAAATAAAGATATGAAGAGATTTAATAATGGACTAAAAAATATAACCTATATTCTTAGTAAATAAACAAATCCTAAGTATACCATAAGAATTGGATACCAACTTAGATAGAGGAAAATATATAAGAAAATATTTGTACCTAGCTCTAGTTCAACCAGTTCTAATAATATTTCTTATTCTACTGGAACTAATATTATTTTCATTTATGAAAGTCAAAGGCATGCTTATAGGAAACTAGTAAAAAAGTTATGGATTACTAAATATCTTATCACTAACATATCTATAACTAAGAAAATATGGGTTCCAAAATCATTTTGGGTTTAAATTTAGTTTGTATAAAACCAGCTTAAAAAGTTCCAGTAATCACTTATGGTATCTAGACAGTAGATGTTTCAGACATGTGATTGGGGAATACTTGAGATTCAAGAATCTAATTAAGGTGGATATTGGACATGTCACTTTTGGTGACAATGAAAAAGGAAAAATAATATGACTCGGTCAAATCAGCAACTCTATTACTATTTTAATTTCTAAAGTATTGTTTGTAGATGGATTAGAATATAACTAGCTTACCATTTAACAATCGTGTGATGATGATTATCATGTCAAGTTTGAAAACAATTATTATGAAGGATTTAATTCCAAACATGATTTAGTTTTTACTACTATGTGAAATAATAATGTTTATACTATTGATTTGAATTCATTATTTTCTCATAATGTTTCATGTTTAAGTGTTTTTCATAAAGAATATCAACTTTGGCATTGGAGACTAGGCCATTGTAATATTCACTATATTAGAAAGTTAACTAAGAAATGTTTATTAAAGGATCTACCAAGATTAGAATTTATAACATAAAAGTATGTAATCCATATTAAAAGGGAAAAAAACACAAAATATCTTTCAAACCAAAGAAAAAAGTCTCAATTTCTCAACCTTTAGAGATAGTTCACATGGATTTTTTTGGACCTACTAGGGTTTCTAGTTTATTAGGAAAATAGTATGATTATGTTATAGTGGATGAATATTCAATATATACATGGGTGTTTTTTCTTGATCATATAAGTTAAGCTCTTTATTATTTCTCTAAATATACTAAATTTGTAGAAAATCTATGGACTTATAATTAAGATCTTAAGAAGTGACCATGACTGTGATTTTGGAAATCTATAGTTTGAATCATTATAATCAAAAAATGTATATATTCACAAATTTTCTACTCCCAAGACCCCACAATAGAATGGTGTGGTAGAAAGGAGAAATAGAACCCTTTAATAAATTTCTCAGACCATGCTCAATGAGCATGATTTACCAGTTTATTTTTAGGGAGAAGATATAAAAACAACTTGCTATATAATTAATATAATTCTAATTAGAACAATTTTAAAGAAGTCCCCTTATAAATTATGGAATGTTAGAAAACCAAAAGTTAATTACTTTATAGTTTTTGGTTATTAAGTCTTTATACTAAATAAAAAGGATAATTTAGAAAAAATTTCATCCGAAAGTGATGAAGGGATTTTCATTAGATATTCTACAACCAGTAAAACATATACGGTATTTAATAAAAGGACTAATATTGTGAAAAAATCTGTTCATGTCAAGTTTTATGAAATAGATCCACATGAGCCTAAAACTAATTTAGATAATCTGAAGTATGATCTTTCTTATATGGATATTAATGCTAAACCTAGTGATAGCCTTGTCTGACCTCCTGTAGAAAAATATCCCAATTTTGTTGAGCATTTTTAACCCAACCCTGTAGATGAAAATGAAGTGTCAAACAATCCTATCCCTAGAGATTCTAGGGATCATAGATATCATCCCTTATATGTAGTTATAAGGGACCTAGATAAAGGAACTAAAACTAGATCTTCTCTTTGAAACCAAGTTGAACATCAATGTTTCTTGTCAAAACGTGAACTTAAGAACATCAACAAATATACTAATGATGAATTATGGGTAATGTAAATGTAAGAAGAGTTAAATTAGTTTTAAAGAAAGAGTTTGGGAACTAGTTGAAATATCCAAGGAATACCTAACTATTGGCATTAAATTGGTGTTTATAAATAAGGTTTATGATTCAAGAATAATAATTAGAAATAAATAAATATTGGTTACAAAAGGTTATAGTCAAGAAGAAGGTATTGACTATGAAGAAACCTTTACTCTAGTATCTATAATTGAATCCATCAGAATGTCTCTTGACTATAAAATACATTTTAATTTAAAATTATATAAAATGGATGTCAAGAGTTTATTCCTAAATGTTTATATAGTTAAGGATGTTTTTGTTGAACAACCCATTGAATTTCAAAACCCTCACTTTCCAAATCATGTTATTAAATTAAAAAAAATCTTTATATGGTTTAAAACAAGCTCTTATAGCTTCGTATGATAAGATCAACTCATTTTTTATTTTAAAAGGTTTTAATAAAGGAATAGTTAACCCTAATTTTTTTATTAAAATAATTTCAAAGGATGTTTTATTTGTACAAATATATGTTGATGATATTATTTTTGTATCTTCAATAAATCCTTTATGTTCTGATTTTTAAAAAATTATACCAAGTAAATTTTAAATGAGCTTAATTTGTGAAATTAAATTATTTCCTAGTTTTCATATTTTTCAATATAAATATGGAATTATTTTAAATAAAAATAAGTAAACTAAATATATTTTAAATTTTTTTGGTATGGATAACACTAAAGGTAATGATACCCCCTTGAATATAAGTTGTAAGTTGGATCTTAATGAAACTGGGACCCGGTTAATCAAACCACTTACAAAGGAATGATTGTAAGATTGATATACTTTACTTATATCCAACCTAATATAATGTTTAGTTTGTGAACCTGTTCCCATTTTCAAGAAAACCCTAAATATTCACATGTACTTGTTGTCAAAATAATTTTCAAATACCTCAAAGGTACAACCAATTTAGGATTGTTATATTCTAAAGGACAAGTATTTGACTTAGTGAGTTATTCAGATATAGAATTTGGTGGTTATAAAAAATATAGAAAAATCACCACTGGAAGATGTCATTTTTTGGGAAAGTCTTCATTTTCATGGTGTAGTAAGAAATAAAACTCCATTGTATTACCCACTATTGAAGATGAGTATATAGTTGCAGGCAGTTGTTGTGCACAAATTCTATTAATGAAACACACTTTACTAGACTAAGGATATCAATTTCAACATGTCCCTATAAATTGTTATAATATAAGTGCAATGGACATTTCCAAGAATCCCATGTCTCACTCTAGGAAAAAAACATATTGATATAACAAATCACTTTTTTAGAGATCATTTTCAAAAGGGTGATATAACTCTTTATTTCATTGGTACTGATCATTATCTTTATGAAATATTCACAAAGAATTTGAATTTTATGATAATTATTTATATAGACATGAACTTAGAATGATAAGTTTTTTTAGTCTTTTATTATTAAATTTATTTCGGTTCTAGTAGATAAAAATTAGAAGTTCAGTACAACCATGGATGATCCACCATTGGTATCTTTCATGGCTGGTCTACTATGAGTATTGACCATTAGTCATGCTACCATGGTCACCGAAAATTTCATACTACCATCTGGATGATACCATTACATGATATCGTGGAATGGTACCATAACATGATATCATTTAGATATGACCATGATAGACTACTATTGTATGCTACTGTAAGAACCTTACGTAAGACCTACTATTCTTAGTGCTACCATTTCTATTATTTATAATTAAAAATTTTATCAAGTTTATTTATTTATTTTTATTATTTTTATTATAATAAATTAATTTCTGATTTTGAATCCATAAATGATAAAATTTTACCTAAAATTAGAGTATAAGAATCCTCTATCTCACACACCTCATGCAAACCCTTTCTATCTTTCTCTATTAACCTTCAACCTTATATTTTCCCCCTTTCCCCCTCAAATTAGCACAAAAATGGTGTGAGTGAAAATCCTAGTTGATTTCCTAATGATTCACATCCCTTAAAGAAAGTATGAGCTAAATCAAGTTGACTAGTTGGACTGAAAAATCCCCAGATCATGTCTTGATCTATCATTAACAAGAAAAAAAATAGATGCAACATGGTTGGATTCGAGCAAATTTCTCATGTGGAATGTGATCCAGGACCAGGGATGGGTCGAATGGTTATCAAGGAATGATTGACCATTCTACCCTAGGTTGGTTCACAAGTTCTATCATTTATAAAATTATGAGTTTGGAGAGAAAAAGGATGATATTATGATAGTGATATATACAAAAGAACTTGTATTTTCTTCAAAATAGTGGTAAAGATGTTAAATGTTCCTCACAAAGAAGTATATAAGGAATATCAAGGTTCTTTTTCCAATAAACTGATAGAATTTTGTGATTGAGGATGCCTTGTTAGAGTTAACTAGGAATGAAACCATTCAAAGGCTTACATCAGTAGAGCTTGATAGTGAATGTAGATTGTTGTTCAAGTTTATGCAACATATGATATGTCTCAAGAAGGGGTATTTTAGCATAATGAGGTATTAGGATATCTGTTTCTTATTTCTTATGAAAATAGGAGATAATATTAACTTATATATATATATATATATATATATTATAATGACCCATCTTAAACATTACATATTCTTATGACTTTAGACTAGAGTTCACTTTCTTTCATTCCCAAATATCTTTTAGGTTTAGAGTTTTAGATATTAAGGATAATATATTACAAAATAAACCCATAAATTAAAAGTGGAAACTTCTAAATAGTATCTACTTATTTCATAAAAAAATACTTTAAAATAAAAGATGATTTATTTTCATGATAAATCTTCACAATTTTCTTCTTGAACTCATCCTTGCTCCTACTCTCCCTTAAACCTTATGATTTTTTTTAAAACTTGGGATGAGCACAAAAATATTAGTAATAGACATAAAAGAAGAAAAACATTAGTCTAGTTAAAAACATGAAAACCCATTAACAACTTTTTATTAAAAGCATACCTTTTCTTCTAAAAACTAAATAATTTTTCCTTAAATAAATATCATTATCTTACCTTTTTAAGTTAAGTGATTTCCATGAAAAATCATTAACAAGCATAGAAAATTCATTTTGGTGCCTTGATACATCAATTCCATATCAATATTATAATATGCCTTACAAATGGAGTAACCATACAGTCAAATTCCATATCACGAGTACCCAATGCATTGGAGAGCTATAATGAGAATCACCCATCATATCTTGAGCTATAATGGGACTCAACCTATTATATCTTTTATTATAATGGGGCTCAACCCATAATATCTTTATATATAAAGGGATAAACCCATTATAAACAATGTCTAAGAACCATATCATGAATAAATCCCTTGAAAAATATTTTAAACCAGTGAGAAAAACACTTTTGGATATCAAAATACCTTTGTTTAAAATCACTTCTAAAATCTAAAAACTACGCACATAATAATAAAACCATTTCTCTGAAAATAACTATAAAAACTTATAAATGAAACATTAAATCATTAAAGAATCATGAAATAGGGAAAATACTATCATGCCATATAATTTAAAAAATCATTACTTTTTAACTTTTGTAAAAAAGAAATAGGAACATTAAAATAGGAGTTTTAAAAGAAACCCCTTTACATAAAACCATAAAAAGATCCATTTTTGAAAACATTTGAGAGAAATTTTAAAATTAACCTTTTAAAAAATTTAGATACATATAAATACATTTAGAAAATTCATTTTAAAAACATGTTCATAAAATACAATGATTTAGAAAATAAATCTTTAAAACATTTAAAATGAGGTTTTTTAGTTAAAGAGTCCCTTACCTTGAGTCAGACTCATCACATACATTATTTATATTCTTAAATAATAAACTTATGTTAATTAATTACTTTATTGAGAACCTTTTTTAAGTTTATTATTTATTTTATTTAACTTATTTCCATTTTATAATAATTACTTAATTATTTAAGTTCACATCAGATGCTTTGACAACACTCTATTCCTAAGTCCAGAATGACTTTGGTATATTGAATAGGTCAAAGAGGTCTGTATTCCATCATATATAGAATAATATTCATGAAATAATTATCTTTTATATATATAAATTACAATTTTATATCCATCCATTAAATATTGTTATGAAAAATAAACTACATTACAATTATAGAGACGGTAGGTTGTATATACACATGAGTAACATTTCCATCTTTAGAAGATCATTATCGAAAGAAGGTAAGTACTATTTTATCTTTAAAGAATTATAATAATATCATATATATCATATTAATTATTTATATATACTTATATATATTATTCATGTTATGTGGTGATGAAAAATGAATTACATCGCTTCATGGAGGTGGTAATCTGTATGTTGGCACGAACGACATTATCATTTTTATGTGCATGGAAAGGTAAAAATGTAAATGATATATTTTATTTTAAGTATGATAAATATATCATTAATATAATAAAAATTTAATTTATACCACATATATTTATAAAATTAATCCTTGTTACCTTGCATGTAAATTGTTTGTGAAAAATGAATCACATCGCTTTGTGAGGCGGTAGTCCACTGTACACACAAGAAACATTATCGAATCCCTCACAGAATGAAAATTAAGAATTTATATGTGATATAATAACTATATAAGTATATTTTTTTAAAAAATATCATATATATACTTTAAATACATCATTATATCATTCCATGAAAGGCGATAATGGAAAACGAATGACATCGATTCGTGCGACGGTAGTCCGCCGTGCACACGAATGATGATTTTGTATCCCATTTGATTGAAGATGAAATGTATATAGGTAATTATAATAACATAATAATATATTATTATATGTATTATAATTTATTTATTATTTTATCATGTCTGAATAAGTTTTTAGGGATGTGTAAGAAGAAACAAAACTAAGACATGTAGATAAAACTACAAATCTTCTTTGGAAATCCTCCTATCCTTAACACGTTAAGACTACTATGGCTGGATTTGTTTCCCAAAAACTCACATATATAATGTTGGTAGGTATTATAGGACGGTATTAGTAAAGGTATTATCCAAAAATAATGGGGTTTGAAGTGTGAATAAATGTGAAGAAGAGGTGCCCTTTTATAAGAGAGGGGAGGGGCACTCTTGACATTTCTCAAAATATTAAAATATAATAAGACTATTCTAGAGACAAATGTTTCCAAATAGACTATAAATGAATATAGGATGAAATTTTATACCATATATTACCCATTTTTCTTATTTAATATTTTTACAACTTTTAAATATTTTAATAAAATATTTATTCCATAAAATATCATTATTGTCAAATTTCATACTATTCATTACTTGGACTTTAAAAACATCAAGAAAATAAGTCAAATTAGAACTAACTATTTTATTATATCCTAAAAATTTTAATTTAATCTATAAAATTTGTGTATTACATTAATTATATCAAATTATATTTATTTTTATATTTTTATTATCATTTATTTGATTTTTCTAATAATTGAATAATTATTGCATTAGCATTGTGCAAGCATTTAAGGTAATTATTTCTTCCATAAAAATTAAAAATAAATTCCATGATGAATATAAATATTTTATATTTTAAAATACTATTTATACTTGAACATTTCCTCTGAATAAAACCATATTAAAAATATAACACTTATTAAAAATAAGAATGTGACATCTTTGACTTTTCTTTAAATAAAATACTATAATGGTTATAATCATATCCAAAATGCCTAAAATGGTAATAAAACTGAATATTGAATTATTATGGATAAAAATTACCCATATAATAAAATTGGGGTAAGTGTTAGGGTCATTTTCTAGTCCTTATCATTTTATTTTTACTTTTAATTACTCGATTAACCATTTACCGTGATAACAAAAAATAAAAAAAATACTATTCATAATGTCCAAAAATAAAAGAGAACTATTTTCTAAATTTTTACCTCATGATTCCAAATATGGAATAAATTTTTAAAAATTAAAAATATAGAAGTTTTGGAATTTAATTTAAATTTAAACTGAAAAACGGAATGAAAAACAGTTAAAACAAATGCCATTTTAAAATATAAAATGTTTTTATAAAAAAATAAATTATAAAATCCATTTAAAAATACATAATTGGATTATTTTAAATAAAAATAAACTAATTAAAATTTAAAACCAATCAAAACCCTAATTTTAACATGTAAATAATTTAAAATAAAATATAGTTTTCAATAAAAATCAATTTTTTTTCATTATTCCTTGAAAAATCATTATTTTCATAAAATTCAAAAAAATCATTTTAAGATAATTTTTATATGATGAATTCAAAAATTAATTTTATTTTTTAAATAAATTTTCTAAAATTTATATAAATTAATTATAATACTAACTCATAAAAAACAATAAAAATTATTTTTGAAGAATTTTTTTTTTGAAAAATAAAATGACTATACTAAAAATATATTACATATTTAAATAGAATAAAATTCATAAATTATAAATGTGTAAGACCATTATATGTTTCATAATGTGATTAATACTATTCATTCTTTCTAATTTAATAGTTAGTTTATAATGGTCACATTTAAATAATAATATTTCGTTGTTCGTTTAAACTTAGTGTTGTATATCTTGGGCATAGTCTTTACTTTTAAAAAAATCAGGATGTTACACCCTCTACCCCTTTAATAAATTGAATCCTAAAAATTTTAGCTCAGTCTTGGTAAATAGGGTTTGAATATTGAAAATACCTTTGTTGAAATATCACATCATAAAAAGGATTAATAAAACTTCGCCTTGATAAGAGGGAAAAAGAAGTACGAAGATCATCTGGAATAACACATACTAGTTTTCCATGTAGGAAAACATGGAAATATAAGAGAAAACTAACTCCAAAGGATTGATATATTTATAGATAACATGGTCATGAGAAATATAACCATTACAAAACCAGAAATCTAGGATAGGTTAAAAGGCTATTATTTTCTCGATAATAAAAGTAAATGGATAAATTTTTTTTAAAGATACTTTACCTAGAGTTGAGAAATTAATTTACCATATATACTAATAACATAAGGAAAATATACTTATTTGAAACTTAGTGTTTCATCCTTTAATTAATTTCCACTATAATCTCATCTTTTTCTCCAAACGATGAGTATTCAAGATGATTTTTTCATGCCTGAAGCATCAAAATCAACTTCCATGGATCACAAAATCCACAAAATAAAAACAATATATTCCTCCTATCTTTAGGAATTAACTAAAAACAAAATTATTAGAAATAAAAGACAATTCCCAATAATAATAAACCTTTATATGATGGAAAACTTCTATAATCTCCAAAATTCAATAGTAATACCCAAAGTTCAATATAGATCATTCAAAAAATAAGTATCCTTAAAAATTCTCAAAGATATTATAAACTAAGATTGAACCCCAAAAATAAAAAGGATTTTATCACATAGTCTTCCAAGAAATTTTTTAAAATTTATCTCCAAATAACATTAGTCACTCTTAATGTATAATACTAAAAATGTAATTGCCTAAATCAAATCAACTATGAGTTATGATAATAATTTAATTATATAACCTAAATCACTATAAATCCACAATAAAATAATATATTCTTCCAAAATATAATTCAACCTTTATTCCTCAAATAAAATCCCATAGAATTCTGTTTACCATAATCATATAGGGTTTCGAAAATAGTGAACATCTTCTAAAAAAACATTAATAATTTAATCACCAAATCATTTTCCAATACCATGGTTATCTATTTGATAAAACATATGTTCCCAAAACTAACTTAACCTTTATTCATCAAATCATTTAACTAAAAAAATTCATACTAATCAGGACTTCACGTAGGCCAGTGGTAGGCAATGTACCCTTGTTACCCTTTAGTTGTGGGTTGAATCTCTACAACCTAGCCGGATGTGACAGGTTGTCACCCATCTTGTGAGTTTTCCTTTTTTCTAAAACTATATTATTAAAATACTTATAAAATTCTAGAAATGTGATAAAAATCCTAAAAAAATCTTAATATATTCAACATTAAATAAATGTTATAACCTCAAAGGTTATCTCATACCTTTCATTTTTCATCCCAAAATGTAAACACCCCTAATTAATTTAAAATTAAATATTTTATAATCCCTAAAGGTTATCCATACATTTAAAATTATATAAAAAAATTTAAAGTTGTTCTTCCTCAAATAATACTTCACATTAAATCTAAGTTTTATATATATCTAAACCTAATAAAGAATCTCCCAAAATGTTATTAATCACTACAAAATTTCATTAATTAAATCCTCAAAAAGAGGTGTATAAGACATTGAAATTATGATAAACCTTAAAATTATAAACCCATGATGGTATCCATAAATCTTAAGATAACCTAACCTAAAAAAATCTTAATCTATAAAGTTATATAAACCCTGCCCTGATATCAATTGTAAGGACCCAACCTTAAACATTAAATATTATAGTGACTTTAGTCTAGAATTCAATTTCTTTCATTTCCAAATATCTTTTAGGTTTATAGTTTTAGATAATTAGGAAAAAATCTTACAATGTAAACTCATACATTACAAGTGGACACTTTTACACAGTATCCATTTTTCTTCATAAAACAAAAGTATTTAAAATAAAACATGTTTTTTTCATGATAAATCTTCACAATTTTCTTCTTGACCTAATCATTGTCCCTAATCTCCCTTAAACCTTATGAAAAACATTTTAAAACTTGATATGAGCACAAAAAGCTCACTAAGGGACATAAAAGAAGAAAACTATTAGTTTAGTGAAAATTATGAAAACCCATTAAAACCTTTTGTTAAAAACATACATTTTCTTCCGAAAAGAGAATCATTTTTACTTAAAGAAATATCATTATATTACCTTTTGAAATCAAGTGATTTCCATGAAAACTTATTAAAAAGTATAAAAAATTCACACCGGTGCCTTGGGACATCATTTCCATATCACTATAATAATCACCCTTACAAATGAAAAACCATATAGTTGAATTCTATCTACAGAGAACCCAATGCATTGGAGAGCTATAATGGGGCTCACTCATCATATCTTGAGCTATAATAGGGCTCAACCCATCACATCTTAAGCTATAATGGGGATCAACCCATCATATCTTGATTTATAGTGGGGATCAAACCATAATGTCTTGATCTATAATGGGATAAAACCATCATAAACAATGTAAAAATACCATATCATTAATAAAACCCTTGAAAAATATTTTAAACCCTTGATAAAAACACTTTCAGATATCAAAACACATTTAAAAAAAAATAAAATTTAAAATATAAAAACCATGCATATAATAATGAAACCATTTTCTTTGAAAATAAAAGTGAAAAATTATAAAGGAAACATTAAATCATTAAAGTTTCATGAAGGAGGGAAAATCAACTCATGATATATAACTTAAAAAAATATTTCTTTTTGACTTTTGTAAAAAAAAAGAAACAGGAACATTAAAAGAGTGTTTTTAAAATAGTCTCTTACATAAAACATTAAAAAGATCCCTTTTTGAAAACATTTGAGAGAAATTTGAAAATTACCTTTTTTAAAAATTCATGAACATATAAATACATTCATAAAATTCATTTTAAAAACATGGACATGAAAGAGAAATATTTATAAAATAAATCTTTAAAACATTTGAAATAAGGTTTTTTTATTTAAAGAGTCCCTTACCTTGAGTCTAACTCATCACGTACATTTTTATCTTCATGAATAACAAACATAGGTTAATTATTTACTTTCTTGATTTTTTTTTTAAAGTTTATTATTCCTTTTATTTCAATTATTACCATGTTATAATATTTACTTAATTATTTAATTTCACGTCAGACGCTTTGATGATATTCAGTTCATAAGTCCAGAATGACTTCGGTATGTTGATTGGGTCAAAGAGATTAGTATTTCATCCTCTAAAGAAAAATATACATAACATAATTGTAATATTTATACATCAATTATACTTTTAAATCTATCTATTAAATATATTTATGAAAAATTAACTACATTACAATCATGGATACGGTAGGCCGTATGTATGCATGAGTAACATTTTCATCTTTCAACGATCATTTACAGAACGAAGATAAGTACTATTTTAACTTTACATAATGATAATAATATAATATATTTAATATTACTTCTTTAAATATAATTATATATATATATATATTATCCATGTGATGTGGTGATGAAAAATGTATCACATCGCTTCGTGGAGGTGATAATCCATATGTATGCACGAACGACGTTATCATTTTTATGTGCAAGGAAAGGTAAGAAAATAAATCATATATTTTATTTTTAGTATGATAAATATTTAATTAATATAATAAAAATTTCATTTATATCATATATATTCATAAAATTTATCCTTATTACCTTCTATATAAATTATTAGTGAAAAACGAATCACATCACTCCGTGAGACGGTAGCCCGCCGTACATATGAGCGACATTATCATATCCCCACGGAATGGAAAGTAAAAATTTATATGTGATATAATAACTAAATATTTATAAATATGTTAAAAAAATCATATATATACTTTAAATCTATCATTATATCAATCCATGAGAGGCAATAATGGAAAACAAATGACATTGGTTCGCGAGGTGGTAATCTACCATACACACGAATAATGATTTCATATCCCATTTTATGGAAGAGGAGATGTAAACAGGTCATGATAATAATATAATAAAATCTAAGTATATTTATTATACTATATTTATTATTTTATCATGATTTAGGAAGTTTTGATGGACGTGGAAGAAGAAAGAAAACTAAGACATGCAGATAAAACTATACCTCTTCTTTGGAAATCCTCCTTTCCTTAACACCTTAAGACTACTAAAGTTGGTAATATTACGAAACCAATAACTTTATAATGTGGGGAGGTATTATAGTAAGGTATTTGGGTAGTGATTTGATGAACCAAATGGGGGTTTAAATGTGAATAAATGAGAAGAATATGTTCCCTTTTATAAGAGGGGAGAGACACTCTTGACATTTCTCAAAATATTAAAATATAATAAGACTATTATAGAGAAAAATATATCCAAATGTCCTATAAATTCATAGGGGATGAAATTTAGACCATATATTATCCCCTTTATTCTTATTTAATTTTTATATGATTTTTAAACAATTTAATAAAATATCAATTCTATAAAATATCATTATTGTCAAATTTGATACTATTCATTACTTTGACTTTAAAAACATCAAGATAATAATTCATATTCAAAAAAACTATTTTATTATATCATAAACATGCCAAGGTCCTATATAATTTTTTTATCACATTAATTATATCAAATTATAGTTATTTTTATATTTTTATTATTATTTATTTTATTTTTCTAATAATTGAATTATTACTGCATCAGCGTTGTGCAAGAATTTAAGGTAATTATTTCTTCCCTAAAAATTAAAAATAAATTACCATGATAAATATAAATATTTTATCTCTAAAAATAATATTTATAGTTGAATATATCATTTTCATAGAACCATATTAAAAATATAACACTTATTAAAAACAAGAGTACGACATCTTTGACTTTTCTTTAAATAAAATATTATAAAGGTTATAATCATATCTAGAAGGAATAAAATGGTCATAAAACTGAGTCTTGAATTATTATGGATGAAAATTACTCATCCAATAAAATTATGGTAAATTTTAGAGTCATTTTATATTCCTTATCATTTTATTGTTATCCTTAATTACACGATTTACCATTTACCTTGCTAACAAAAATTACTAAAGTTATTATTCATAGTGTCCAAAAATAAAAGGGGCATATTTACTAAATTTTGACCTCATAATTAAAAATATGTAATATATTTTCAAAATTCAAAATATATAATTTTTATAATCTAATTTAAATTTAAACCAGAAAAACACAACGAAGAACAATTTTTTCAGAAAAATGCCATTTTAAAATATAAAATGTTTTTATTCTATATTAAAGAACAAAATCCATTTAAAAACACATAAATGGATTATTTAAAATAAAAAATAAAAAATAAAAAATTAAAATTAATCCAAAACATAATTTTACCTTGTAAATACTTTAAAATAAAATGTAGTTTTCAATAAAAATATGTAATTTTTCACTATTCCTTAAAGAATCAATATTTTTAAAAAATTCTAAAAAATTCATTTAAAGATAATTTTTTCATGATTAATTCAAAAATTAAGTTCAATTTTTAAAATAAATTTTCTAAAATTTCCAAAAATTAATTATAATACCAACTCATAAAAAACAATAAAAATCATTTCTGAAGAATTTTTTTTTTGAAAAATAAAATGAATTTTATAAAAATATATTACATATTTAAAAAGAATAAAATTAATACGTTATAAATGATTAATGCCAGTATATATTTCGTAATGTGGTTAATACTATTCATTCTCGCTGATTTAATGACTATGTTATAACAGCCACATTTAAATAATAATATGTCATTGTTCGTTTAAGTTGAGTGTTGCATATCTTGAACATAGTATTTTCTTTATGATACATATCTAATGGTTCATATGTTGGAGTTAAGAAATCCCTCATTGAGATCAAACTCCTTGTCCTACCCTAAGATGATATCTACTATGCTGTAAGTAAGAGGAATTGTGCCTGAAGGTGAAGACAAAGTGATGAACTGTGATGATTTATACCTAAGTTAGATAACCTACAAGAGGATGAGAGTTAACTGGAACCTTTGGATGAAAGTGGGTAGTTGATAATGATAATATTTATAATAATTTTAACATAGTGTAGAACCCTACTAGACTGAGATTCATGGTTGACCATAGATCGAATCCAGATATGGTTGTGGTGTATTCTTTAGATGAAGAAGATGAGGTTAAAGAGGAAGAAACTATAGATGAGGTAGAGGAATTAGTGGTAGTTTTAGTGGAAGAGGTAAATGACCTAGATGTGGCTAAGATCCCTATTTTATCCTATGGGTCTACCAATCCACCACTTTCCCTTCTCACCAGAGAGATTATACTGAGAGAAGATGATGAGACAGAAGAGACTGGAGTCTCTAATGGTGATAAGGTTGAGAGATATTCTGCTGAGACTCTTGAGGATGTGATTGTTCTTTCTGATGATTCATAGTATGATGCTGATGTAATTGATGAGGGTGGGTAGTCTAACCCTTTTTATACTATTACTAAGTCTATAATTTCTTCTAGTAGTGAGTGGTAGGGTGTATCTTATTATACTTCATCTAGACAGGGATACAATGATAGAGATGATCCATCTACTTAGGATTTTGGAAGCTATAGTTCCTCTGATAGAGATGAAGATAGAGCACTAGTTAAGGGGGAGAAATATCTAGGATCTGCTAATCTTGGGCTAGAGTTATAAGTCAGATGATGATGATGATGATGATGATCAGTTCAGTCCACCAGAGCATGGTGGACCTCTTATTTTAGTTGACCAGAGATATCCTAAGGAATCTTTAGTAGAGAGGATTGACGAAACATAGTTTTTGTAAATTTTTCCTTCTAGTGATCCTACCGTGGAGACTGGCCATGATGGTGCTGTTTTTCCTATCAAGGAGAGGAATACTCCTCCTCCTCCTCTTACTCCTCCTACTCCTCATTCCATTTATGAAATAAAGGATTATTTGGATGTCTTTAAGGATTTTTTTGTCATATATTGGTGGGATGATTAGGACTTCCTCAGTTCAAAAAACCAATCTTAGTGAAACTGATACTAGGATGATAGTCTCTTTGGTTATTACTCATATCCAACTATAGATGTTCTTAAAGATGTAAAGTATAGAAATAGAGAATTAGAGGTTGTATGGAGGACATGAGTACCAGTTTTACTAGGAGGGAGATATCTCTATTAAAGAGGATGAAGTCTTTCTCTACTCCTAGAGTATCTTCTTCCAGATCCCTTCCTCCTTCTCCTACTTCAGTGGATACTGATCTAATCTGATCTCTATTCAAAGAAGAGCTTCATGATGTGATGGATGGTTTATCTTCTTCTCATCAAGACAATATTCTCTAGATCAAATCTCATGGAAAGAACATTTATAAATTTGTTATAGAATTCTTAAATGAGGTTACGAGTGATAGAGAGACTATCACTAAATCTATTAAGTATAACCTCTCAATTATTTATACTAATCATGAGATTAATTATAATTTTACGTTCTTGGATAATAATTTGAGAATGCCTTCTATGATCAGGACCTCCAATGAGTAGGTGACCCACCTGAAGACCTTGACACCCCTGCTCAAGCTATTCATATAAGAGAAAGATTATTTCTTCAAGACAATGGACCATGGTGGTCATGTCATCACTCATTTTTTGGAGTTTATGGAACCATTTTTGTACACCACAAGGATAGTTGTCATTTCACCTCTTTCCATCCCTTTTCCTGCTTCTATTTCTACACTTATATCTTTAACCTTGCAGAATTCCTCTATTGCGGTCAGTCCTTTTAGACTTACCCTTACTGAAGCTTTGAGGCAGCTGGGGCTAGTGGAATCTACTATAGTGTTTTAGCTACCTGCACCTGGAGCCCCTCCTTCCCCTCTTATTTCTGGAAAAGGAAATGATCTAGTGGATCTTTCTTTTAGTTAAACTAGAGATTATTATTTAGACTCTGATTAAGGTTTTGATAGGGATTTTTTTGACTTGTAATCCCTTTTTTGATGTAATATTTTGAAATTGATATACATAATGAAAACCCTCTTTTTATTCTCCTGGACACCTTTTATTTAGTTTCCTATTATGTCTATGTTTTTGATAATCCTAGAAGAGGAAGTAATTGAATGAAATTCTACATGATTAAATGTATGGAATGAATAACTACATCACCTATGGAGTTGGAATGTTAAGAAGAACATATTTTCTCTATTTGTTTATTAATTTTTTTTCTAATATGGTTATAAATTCCATGATTTATGATCATCAAAAAGGGGGATATTGTTTCCTTATCCCAACAACCTTCTTATTTTAATGATCATAAATAATTTTTGTTATTTTTCTAATGAATTTAGTGTTTCATGATAGTAATTATTTTATGGAAAACTTATGAAAATTTGGTTAATTTTTGAGCTACTATCCAATCAATCATTAGTTGAATTGTGTTACCTCTCAATGCTATCACCAGTTCAACAATTTACCACTAGTTCGTTTAGAGCTACCGCTAGTGGAGCTACCGCTAGTGGAGCTACCACTAGAGAGATACCATAGCTTTCTAGAATTAATTTCAAATTTAATTATCCAATGGATAGTTTATGTATTTAATGCTAGACAAAATCACATGAATTTAAGAATAATTATTCTTAAAAAACTCTATGGACGTCTTAAATAAAAATTCATAGCTTTACAAATATGTTTCTTAGTATGAGGATCCTGGTTATTTTAATATTATCTTGCAACTGATAACTGGAACTAGAGTGATATAAATTAAGTAGAATATTACTCAGGAATGTTCTTAGAAAAATAGTTGCACATGCATAAATATATAATCATAGAATCTCACACATTAGAGAAAAAAGAGATATTGAAACACATGTTCTTGGAAAAACCCTGGAGAATTACAGACTAAAATCAAAAGCTTTTCTAGACTTCCACAACCTCCCATTTTACTACATTTTATATGAAACCTATTCAATCTCATTTCAAAGATAGATTCAGAGGATCTTAAATAACTGAAGCTATTCAGATTGAGCAACACTATATTTTTACATCTCTATTATCTTTATCTTTCTGCTTTTTTTCTTTACATTCGAGCTATGTTTTGTTTTAATCTACTTATTTGTAAAACATAGTCTCATGTGAAAAAACTAGAGAGTGGTTGACACTCTCTCAAATATATTCTCATTTGTATTCCCATAGACAACTATGTAAGAGGTTGTGTGTGACCTATAATTGATTTATCCCATGAATAACTATGGAATATGCTTTGATCATGGAAAAACTTGTGTTGTATTATTTGTAAAACTAGATCTAGGTTATGGAATATTTTATTTTATAATAATATTCTTGGAACTGGGTGATTTCCATGTGGAGGGGATTAAGTCTTGGCTTGATACCGAACCCCTTGTTAAATTACACTATGATTTATTTTCTATAACTTATTTACTTGTTTTTTTTATTTATTGATAAATCAAACCAGTTTTAGTTTTTTAAAATTTTAAACAAATCTTTACTCTGATAGATAACTTAAATTAGTGTTTTATATATAGTGTTTGATATGAGTAGATTAGGTTCAAAAGTTAAAGTATTTTCAAAATTATTTTAGTTGAGTTGTGATTGAGCTTTTGAGAATCTTTTCCAATAAAAAAATTATATATTTATACTATTTGTATTAACTGGGATTTTTATAAAATCAGGGGATTTATGTTTTAATTTTTTTAATATAAATATTATTGGAAACCCAATTCACCCCCTTTTGAGTTGTCTAATAGGACCAACAGATCACAACAAGAATCCCTTCTACTATTGGAGTATTCTATCTAGTTCTCTCAATCTTGAGAGGGAGGAGAAGGATTGATGCTCTCTATTATTAAGAGAGTTCTTGAGAATTTTTCTTTATGTCTTGAAAGAATTACCTAGGTAGAAATGTTGTGCACAACTGATCCTCTCTAGAAATGATATAATTTAGGTTATATAATTAGGTCAAAGATTTAATTATCATATACATGACCTTAACTATTATTTTAATTCTAAGTGAACCCACATTGAATAATAATAATAATAATAACAATAATAACACTAATAATAATATTAATACTAATACTAATAATATTTTCTTGAAATATGATAACTCACGAAAATTTAAAAATCAGTTCAACCAGACCCTTAACTCGACCTGTCAATCCTCCTCAATTTTTATCAAACCTTGAATAGTATTTATTTATTTAAATAAATAAATATCTATATATTATTTTTTCAATAAATATTTATGCAATCAACACAACTAGAATAATTATTATTCCTCATAAATTAATAATAATATTTATTCTAATATTAAATTCAAATAGAATTTAACTGAGATTCTTGACACACTTAGTCTGTGAACCTATAGGTATATTTCTTAATAGAATTAGGCAGGTCTTGCCTAAAATCCAAAATTTGTGTCTAGAAACACATCAAGTAACTCATAGATAAATATGTTAATGTCACAATGACAACAACCCCCCACAAGCACTCATTGTGTAATATTATCATTTTGTCTCAATATCTCATCAAAAAAGTGGCACACTTATGTTATCATCCTATATGCTTGATATATCATTATTTTACTTTCCTAAAATAAACTGATTGATAAAATCACTATGTTTATAAACTTAATTAGATAGTCCCTATAAATATTTGTATTTGTACAGGTTGAGAAATTCCAAGAGAATTTGAATTTTGACTTTAGAGTGGAAGTTGTTTCAAAAAAAAAAGTTTGGATAAAGATTCAAAGTGTTGTAACCCCTTATAGAGATGTTTTTGGAATTGTTTTATGGCCCTATAGGTGTTCTAGGTGATTAATGTGGGGAGGCTAAGGAGAAAGTTCAATAGGATTGGGAGGCATGCCGAAATGCCACCACGACTTGGCCTATGCCATAGTGCCCCCGGTATGATCATTCTAGATAACCATAAGAAGAACTATATCATAGAGCTCCTCAAGGTACATGGGGGGTTTCATGGACTAAAGATAAAAGGGGCATGATTTGACATGGTGGAGGGTATTTCTCCCCATCTAGGTGTGGCACCTGGGTAGGCTTCCATTTCATAACACCTTGACTGTGGGCATGGTACCCTAGGGGGTTGCCTATCAGAAATGATGAAAAAGGGATGAGGGATGGCTGTGGTATTAGGTGTGTTAGGATCTTTGGATCTATTAAGAGGTGCACCATGACATGAGGTAATCCGAGGTACAAACCATTTTCCCCGTGTGATTTTAAAATTTTGGTGGGTTTCCCCCTTTCACCCTTTGACCATTTAGGGGTTTTAATTCCTTTTCCATTCCTCACTCATACACGCACAATATGATCAACCCCCTCCCTCTTATCCTTCAATTACCATAGTTTACGATGGGGATTTGGATGTGATTTTTTTAGAGAATCAAGGTATTATCCCCTTATTATTCTTTCTTTGTTCTTCCTCCTCAGTTTATCGCTTATTTTCATGATTTTGATTTTGGGTTTTGAGATGATTACACTGAAGCATGGTGGAATCTTCCTGATATGATGGGACTTTGGTGTGTAATGGGTAGAGTATGCTCTGATATGTTGATCACACTATGTTTCATGTTATTTCATTAAAGGTACATCATCGTATGAATTTAGTTGGGGTTTTTCCTAAATAAAATTAAGTTGGAAACTAAATTGGATTTGTGTGTTAGGAATTTTGATCAGGATGGTTTCAAGAGAGTGTTAGGGACATCCCAAAGATTTTTGGTTGTGGTTTCAATGTGGCGGGAGTGCCTGATGAGTAATTAAATGTTTATTCACAAGAGAATCAAATTGGTTAATTAATTATAAATGACTATAATTAATTAAATTGGACATTTTATTGTGAGTTAGGGCCTCAAATGATTTGGATGATGATCATTAGACTTGGAAGATCTTGGGAAGAGCTGTCAGGTGGTGATAAAGAGGGGATAACTCTGTGTTTTAGGTAGGTGATCCCTCATACATTCCCTTTGGTATTATGATTTTTTATGACATGGGATATGTGGTATCAACATTTAGGGTGGGAAATCTTTGTTTAAAATGATTTTTTTTATTTAAAATGATTTTTTTATTTAAAATGAAATTTATGAAACTAAAAAAAGTATCAAGATCCACACCAGACCCTTGTGAACTAGATTTATTTCCTCAGTCCCCGATGGTCAAGGCCTTGATATTGATCATGCATGCCTTATGACACTTGGACCCTAAGGGGCGAGTGGAAATTGAACAAGAATAAATGGACCTTAATAGTTTTCCTTGGTTACCTATAGGTGTAGGTGAGTAGTGAATTAAGATATCTGGCCCAGGTTTAGCCATGTGAGAACCATGTGATACCTTAGAACCTTTGAGCTAGTTATGATGATAGTGGGGTGAATGCCCCCCAACTGAGTTATGATTACCTAGGTGGGTATACCTTATAGAGATTTTTGGATAGGCTGGGTGTGAGGATTGACTTAGGGTGACTTAGGAAGGGGATGGTATTGATGCCATCTCTCTTGTGAGACTTTCCTAGTAGGTCAGCGAGGCCACAATGAGACTTGACGATGTCGAGGGATCCTATACCCTCTGAGTGATGAGTGTTGAGTCAAGATATGTGTTGAGATAAGATGACCCATGAAGGTTTTTCTAGATATGATGAGACCTAGGGGATTCGGGTGGGTACCCTACTAAAATATTGACCCTATTGAGAAGGTGTGTATGGGAAATGGGTAGTGATGATTGAGGGTGTCACTTTAGAATCCAAATTGAAAATGACACACCAAATGTTTGTGTGGGATGAATTTACCACCAAGATTTATTGTTATACTATTGGATGTATAGGGCACTGATATTGATCTATTTGGGTTTATATGGATGGCTAGGGTCACTCTCATAAGAATAAAAAATTATTCCTAATAATTATATGGATTTCTCTAGATACTAAATAATTGGTTGTAATTACTAATACTCCCACACACTGAATTTCCTAGGATGCTGTGAATTAGTGAGATTCTTGATACTATATTACCATGGATGTTAGGGAATCATCTGTTGAGCCTGATATTCACATATGTCAAATTTCCCAGGATACCTAGGAATTGACAAGATTCATGATACTTGATTTACTAGGATACCAAGAATTGATCATGGTGCCTGATACATGATTTCTTAGAATGTTAGGGAATTAGCTGTATCACATGAAACTCACAAAAATTTGTATTTCCTAATACATATAGGAATTGAACATGAATACTAATACCACTATATTTCCTAGGATCATTCCCATAGGAATCGACCGTTGAGCCTGCTACTATGGGATGCCTCAGACACATTCATTGGATCTGGATGTGTTATGGGGTTGGAATTCCTAAGACATGTTCCTTCATTTTGGTTCCTGGAAATTTTTATTGCCTTGTAAATGATCCTAAGAATCAACCATGGACCTGATATTGGTTAGGATGTGAAATTCATGGCCGATTGTCGCCTATCGACCGGTCAAGATTTCGGTGCTCTGCTAATGTGTATAGAAACACTCGAGTCGAATCCTCGGTGATGATACTTTTTTTATAGTTAGTTGTTTTTAGTTAATTGTATTTTGATTGGGGGGTTTGTTTGAAGAGATTATGAAATAATTTATGGATGATTTTTTATTTAAAAAATTGATAAAGATTGGGGTGAGTTCATTATTGGGGATTTAATCTTATGATATCCTTGATTTTTGCTTTATATTGCATTAAATTAATACCCACTTCACAAGATGATTTTGATCGGAATTCCCAAGTGTTAAAGCTTTAATCCAAGACATAACTTAACTTAGGTTTCTAATAATTACTATTACTTGTTTATGGTAGTATATTTTTGGTTCCAATAATCAATGTAATTCACATATTAAACAAAACATGTCATTAATCCATGACATATAAAGTTCAACATACATAATATTAACTCAAATAATACTCATTGAGCAAAGGCTCTCAATCAATTAATATCCACAAATTATAACTCAACCCAATGGTAGATTTACTCATCCATTTAAAAGATTAGTAATCTGGTTATAATGATTATGATGATAAATTAATAATAGAATGAAAAGAAAGGGATAAGAAAAGAGTGGTGCGTCGAACACACACACAAAAAATAATGAGAATTAAGAACAGAATTTCGATTGAATGAGGAAGCAAAATAAGGGAAGGGGTTTCAACTTTATTTCAAATATTTTAAGAGAATTAATTTTTAAGAACATAGGGTGGATAATTAAAACAGAATATGAAGAAGAAATTTTCACTAAAATAGAATTACAAAAACAACAATTACAAGATTACAAATGAAGAAAAACACAAAAGCGAGTGAAATCAAAGAGAGGAGGAAAGGTATATCAAGTGAAAAATTGATTATGGAAGGTCCTCCCAAGCATTTGGAAAGTCTTTTTTCGTTCCAATTGATGCTCCTATCTTCTGAAATTCCAAACCCTTGCAAGGAAAGGAGGGGGATGTATTTATGGCCCAAGGAAGTGAACTGTTTGCATTCCCAATATTTCCCTCCACTTGGATCGATAATTTGGACATCCATACAGTAGGATATTTAGATATATTCTTCTTAAAAGTTGAATATAATAAAGTTTTCCGACCTCTCTCAAAATTTGGAGTCATTTGGACCTATGGAGCCAAAGTTATGGCCAGTTGATTAAACAAATTTAATCTGTCCATTTCAATCCAGTATTTTTGAAGTCCAAAATCTGAAAGGGTTTTTGAATAGTAATATTCCTTAAAAACCGAATTATTTCTTCAACAAAGTCTGCCACCTATATCTCCTATTTCACACTGAAAAATCTCAGCTCTATTTGATGATTACATCATGAGATATGTCATGAATAGTGTCCGGATTTTAATTCTCATCCAGAATGGTGGGCTGGACATAAAAGCTTCATTTGGGCCTCTTGTTCTTAGAGATGGGCCCTGAAATTTTTACAAATTATTATTTTGGATAATTAAGAACAAATGGTGGAGTTTTACAAAATATGGGCTTCATGAGTGATACCAGTAACTCAATCATTATGGCTGGTCCAGTTTCTTCACAAATTCTTTGGGTCATCTTGTGTGGTCCATATGAGCCTTAAAATGGCCGAATTGGCCCATGATTACTTCTAATGATATGTGAGAAATTGAATAAGGAATCCTAAAAATCAAGAACCTCACAATTTGAATCATTATGGTGATAGTTATAAATAAAATAGTAAACTGACTCAATTGGACTACTTCTAAAAATGCTCAAAAATTATACTTAGTATTAAAACATTAATATTTCACATAAATTATGCAGATTTCATATAAAATAAGTAAAGAGAGTATATAATAAGTCATGAAAATATTAATAACATCAAATCCACCACACTTAGTTTTTTGCATGTCCTCATGTGCAAGAAATATAAAAATATGACAAAATCATTTTCACTCACCAACAAATATTAAAATTTTGTTTTCTTCAATAAGGGGAGGTTTAGACTATTTCACTCATCCATTTTGAATTCCACCACAAGTTATTAAAAAAAATGTTCCAAAACTAATTCATTTTTTCATGCTCAAATTTAGAAATGGAAAATGTGGACACTCAAAACTCACACCTCTCAAGATGATAAGATTCATTTGTGGAGGTTCACTCTTTCACCAACCAAAAGTGAAAATCTTAGAGTTTGAAAGAACTCTCAGCTTATAATACCTATCAAAAGTGCACAAGAATCAAGAGGTCTTTTTAAGGGGTTTTTATGTGGCTATTAGACGGTAGGAATATAATGTCCAAGAGAGATAAGAAGAGGGTTAAAACACCAACATAGAAAAAGCAATGCACATTTTTTTGAAATAAAACATGGAAGGAAATGAAAACACATATTTACAAGGGAATGATTGTGTGAATAAAGACACAATAGAGGAATAAAATATGAAGGTAATGAGAAGATGGAATATTTACAAAACACAAAACTTCTCCCAATAAGAATATAATGCAAGTGTTCTTTTTTTTCTTTTCCTTTTTTTCTTTGTTTTTTCGAAAGTTGACCTTAAAACAGATCTCACACTCATATCCCAACCCATGTTTGATCTCCTCACGACACTAATTGTAATAGTTATAACAAGTTAAAAGGTTGAGGAAGAGTTATTGATGTCCTACCCAAGACACAACCCATTTTTTCAATTTTTTTTGATTTTTTTTCATCATTTTTGATTTTTTTTGAACACTTGTCAATAACATTTACAAAATTACATAAATGGAAGTATATTACATTCCTCAAAAAACACTGAATGACAACCTCTCCCCCACACTAAAATGGATTCTTGCCCTCAAGCAGATGATAACTTGTTGAAAATAAATAATTGGGTACCCAAACAATGAAATCCATTCCCCCCACACTTAAATTTAAAAAAATTATGCAATGAAAATCCATGTTGATATTGGGTGGGAAAAGGTATTGGGCTTGTAAGGTGGCTATCAAAGAAAAGGTTTTCATAAGCTCGATGAGGCTTTCAAAAGGAGGATTAATGTAAGGGAAATGGGAGGCTATTTGGATATTGTGATTCTCATGTGGTTCAGAAAATGCCTCTATCATATTAATGCAAACTAAGGTAGGAAATTCAGCTCGAAGGTCCATAAACTCAAGACTCAAAAATGGGGGTGAAAACACACATTTTTGAAAATATGGCAATAGGTGGCCTTAGAATGAAAGTAAATGTTGTTCCTCACGGTTTGGGAAAATCATTATCCAAATTAAAAATTGAGCATTAAAAATTTGTTAATTTTGACACAAAATGCTTTATCCAAATTCATGATGAAAATAAAAAAAAATTTGAGATGAAAGCATGTCTGTTAACTCCCCAAAATGGTTGGAAAAAATTTCAAAACTCGATGGTGAGTAAGCATGACTCTTGATTTTTTTTGTATTTTTTGAAGTGATTTTTTTGTTTGTTTTTTTTAGGTTTTTATTTCTGTTTTTTATAAAGATACACCCACAAAAAAGAGAAAGTGAAAAATAAAGGTTTTGATAAAGAAATTGGTAAAAAAATGAAAGAGAGAGGAGGAAGAAGAAAGATGTAGAGAGAGGAAGAGATAGAGAGAGAGTTAAAGGGAAAGAGGTTCCCCTGGTTTGGATTTGGCGGGTCGCCATCTCCATCTAGTGGTTGGTCGACTGGAGAAGTTGGGGATCCAGTGGAAGTCAATGATGATCCAAGATTGTGTGTCCTCTCATGGTGATTCTTTAACCTATGTCCATTAACTGTGAATGTACTTTTGGAAGAGGGGTCTTGGACTTGCACTGCACCAAATGGGTAAACATTAGTAATAACAAAAGGACCTTCCCAATGAGAATTAAGCTTACTTGGGTGAAGCTGAAATCTAGAATTGAAGATCATTACCTTTTCACCTTCATAAAATACCTTTCTCAGGATGTTTTTATCATGGAGTGCCTTGGATTTTTCTTTGTAGAGATTAGAATTCTCATAAGAATCAAGTCGAAGCTCCTCCAGTTCATCCAATTGCAACAATCTTTCTTCACTAGTTTTTTCAAGATCAAAATTACAAGTTTTCACTTCCCAAAACGACTTATGTTGGATTTTAACTGGAAAATGACATGCTTTACCAAAAACTAGCCTAAAAGGAGACATCCCAATGGGTGTTTTATAGGTAGTTCGATAAGCCCAAAGTGCTTCACCAAGTCTTTCAGGCTAGTCTTTTCTGGTGGGTTTTACAATTCTCTCAAGCACTCTTTTCACTTCTCTATTAGAAAGTTTAGGCATGCCATTTGTTTGGGGGTGATATGCAGTTGAAGTTTTATGTACAACCCCATTCTTTTTCAAAAGAGATTCCATGGTTTTATTACAAAAATGGGTTCCTAAGTCACTTATCAAGGCACAGGGTGTGAAAAATCTATGGAAGATGTGTATCTTTAGGAACTCACTAACAGTATGTGAATCATTCTTTCTAGTGGGTTTGGCCTCAACCCACCTATAAACATAATCAAATGCAAGAAGGATGTATGAGAATCCATTGGAAGGGGGAAATGGTCCCATGAAATCGATGCCCCAAACATCGAAGATCTCGCAGAAAATTAAAGGCTTTTTGGGCATTTTATTTCTCTTGGAAATTGTGCCAAACTTTTGGAAAGTGGGACATGATTTACAGAACTCATGTGAGTCCTTGAAGAGTGAAGGCCAAAATAATCCAGAGTCTAGGACCTTTCGGGAGGTCCTTTGTGGTCCAAAGTGGCCACTACTAGGCATTGAGTGACAGAATTCTAAAATAGAGGAATGTTCATCTTTATCAACACATCTCTTAATTACCATGTTTTCCCCAATTTTCCAAAGTTTATTTTCTTCCCCAAAATAGTGTTTTGAATCACTTTTCAACTTCATTTTCTGTTCTTTTGAAAAATTTTCAGGAAAAACACCAAAAAACAAGTAATTTACAATTGGGGCATACCATGGTATTTTTGGAGTGAGAGATGAAAGGTTCTTAGTGGGGAATTCAGGATCAATGATTTCAGAATGAGAAGAATTAGAAATTCTACTCAAGTGATCAACCACATGGTTTTCTTTTCTTGGTCTATGTTTTATTTCAAGGTCAAACTCTTAGAGCATTAGGATCCATCTTATTAGCCTCGGTTTGGAATCACTTTTCTTGAGTAAAAAATTTATAGTAGAATGGTCTGTGAAGATGATGATTTTGGCACCTAAGAGATAGGTCCAGAATTTATCTAAGGCAATAACAACTGCTAAAAGTTCATTTTCAGTGATAGTGTAGTGAGATTGAGTTTCATCCAATGTTTTTGAGGCATAATAGATGACATGAGGAAGTTTTTCTCTTCTTTGACCAAGAAAAGCCCCAACAGCTCTATCAGAAGCATCACACATCAACTCAAAGGGTAAGGACCAATATATGGGTTAGATTATTGGGGCAGATGTAAGAGCAATTTTTAGTTCAATGAAGGATCTCTTACAAACCTCATCGAAATGGAAAGTGACATCATTTTGGAGCAACCGAGTGAGTGGGAGGGAAATTTTACTGAAGTTATGGATGAATCTCCAATAGAAATCGGCATGACCGAGAAATGAACGGATGTCTCGAACAAATTTGGGTTGAGGAAGTGATTGGATCACTTCAATTTTGGCAGGATCGACTTCAATACCATCTTTTGAAACTATGTGCCCTAGAACAATCCCATTTGCAACCATTAAGTGATATTTTTCAAAATTTAACACAAGGTTACACTTGAAACACTTTTGGAGGATTAAAGAGAGTGAATTCAAAAAAGATTCAAATGACTCACCATAAATGGTGAATTCATCCATGAAGACTTCCATGTAGTGTTCAATGAATTCGGAAAAGATACTCATCATACACCTTTGGAATGTTGCAGAAGCATTGCAAAGTCCAAAAGGCATTCTTCTATATGCATATGTTCCAAAGGGGCATGCGAAAGTAGTCTTTTCTTGGTCCTGAGGTGCGATTGAGATTTGGAAGTAGCCAGTGTATCCATAAAAAAAGCAATAGTGTAACTTTACAGCTAATCGTTCCAGCATTTGATCAAGGAATGGAAGAGGGTAGTGATCTTTTCTTTTTTCAACATTCAATTTCCTATAGTCAATGCACACACGCCATTTGTTTTTCACTCGAGTTGTGACTACGTCTCCATGTTCATTTGTGACAACAGTTATCCCACCATTCTTAGGTACAACTTGAATTGTACTAACCCATTCACTATCAGAAATTGGGTAGATAATACCAGCTTGAAGAAGCTTGGTGATCTCTTCCCTAACTACCTCAAGGATGATTGGATTGAGTCTTTTTTGTGGTTTTCTAATTGGTTTGGATGATTCCTCAATATGGATGTGATGCATGCAAGGAGCAGGGTTGATTCCTAGTATGTCATCTATGGTCCAACCTAGGGCCTTTTTTTCCCTCTAACACCTGAACAAGTTTGAACTCCTCAGTTTCGGTAAGTAAAGAAGAGATAATGGAAGGATAAGAGTGATCATGGAAAAGGAATGCATATTTCTGGTGTTTAGGAAGAGGTTTTAGATTAGTCTCATCTTTCATTTTTGGGTTAGACAACTCAGGAATGGAAGAAGGGACTTCAGTTGCTTCAGATTCATTTTCCTTAATACTTTACAAGGTGGATCAGTAGAGATCAGAGTTGATGTGGGATTCAAGAGAGTTTTCAAGTTCCTCTAGATTTATGGAGTCTATGAATGAGAGGTCTACATCAACTTCACTATTTATGACTTGGTAAATCATGGTGCAAATTTCACAAGATCCTTTGTCATTAGAACATGAAGAACATGGTGGATTGGGGTTCGATTGACTCTTAAAAGTGTCCTCGGAAGAATGGATTGAGAATCCAGAGTGATCCTCAGATGGGTATTGCATGGCTTGGAAAATGTTGAACTTGACCAGTTGGTCACCGAATTCCATGGATAAGATGCCTGAATGGACATCAATCTTGGTTCTCGCAGTCATGAGGAATGGTCTTCCTAGAATTAGGGGAGATCGAGAAGAGTTCATCTCACCTTCCATGTCAAGGACCTAGAAATAAGCAGGGAAGATAAGATCATTGACTTGAACAATAAAATCCTCAATTATTCCCTCAGGACTGGCTATGATTCGATTGGCTAACTGAATGACAATACCCTTGAAAGGAGAGGAGGGGGATGTATTTATAGCCCAAGGAAGTGGACTGTTTGCATTCCCAATCTGTCCCTCCACTTGGATTGATGATTTGGACATCCAGATAGCTGAATCTAGAGATATATCCTTCTTAAAAGTTGAATATAATAAAGTTGGATGACCTCTCTCAAAATTTGGAGTCATTTGGACCTATGGAGCCAAAGTTATGGCCGGTTGATTAAACAAATTTAATCTGTCCATTTCAATCCAGTATTTTTGAATTCCAAAATATGAAAGGATTTTTGAATAGGAATATTCCTTCAAAACCGAATTATTTATTCAACAAAGTCTTCCACCTATATCTCCTCTTTCACACTGAAAAACATCAACTCTATTTGAGGATTACATCATGAGATATTTCATGAATAGTGTCCGGATTTTAACTCTCAACCAGAATGGTGGGCTGGACTTCAAAGCTTCATTTTGTCCCCTTTTTCTTATAGTTGGGCCCTGAAATTTTTACCCATGATTATTTTGGATAATCATGAACATATGGTGGAGTTTCACAAAATATGGGATTCAGGAGTGTGACCAGTAACTCAATCATCATGGATGGTCCGATTTCTTCACAAATTCTTTGGGTCATCTTGTGTGGTCCATATGTGCCTTCAAATGGCCGAATTGGACCATGATTCCTTATAATTATATGTGAAAAATTTAATAAGGAATCCTAAAAATAGGAACCACACAATTTGAATCATTAGGGTGAAAGTTATAAATAAAATAGTAAAATGACTCAATTGGACTACTTCTAAAAATGCTCAAAAATTATACTTAGTATTAAAACATTAATATTTCACACAAATTATGCACATTTCATATAAAATAAGTAAAGGGAATATATAATAAGTCATGAAAATATTAATAACAACAGGATGATTACACAACGTGCTCAGAGACACCCCTACACTAGTCAAAGTAGGTTTGGGTCGATCTCAGGTTCAACTATAGAACTGTAGGATTTATAGTGGTTATTTATTTATTATTTTGTAGGTGTATTTATTTTCTAATAATCTCACATGTATACACTACATTTACTAGTTACGTATGAGACCACATTGGTGGCACCCTACCGAGTTAAACTCACACCCTTCTTGGGTGACTATGACACTTGGGTACCTATGAAGACTTCAATAATCACAGATAATAGTTGAAAAAAGTCATAGGATTGGATCTATCATCTAGATATCTTGAATGTTCTTGGATAATAGGTTTTAGGTATGGGTTGAAGATGTAGTATAATGATCACACCACAATTTCTTATTCATTTATACCCTTACAACACTATGTGAAACTGATTTTGTATTATAATTTTAACTTATTATAACAAATTTCACTTCATGATTGATTCAATAATTTAATATTTAACACTATTAAAATGGGATATTTCACTTGATTTTATATTTTTATTGTAGGTGTAGGTGATTTGGAGGATCCACAATGAAGTTCAAGAAATGCGGCCCAAACTGCGCATGAATCCAAGCACACCAGTGGACTCAACCACACACTTGTACTAATACGTGCATCCATTTGGGATTAATTTTTTTATTTGATCCAAAATTTAGTGGGATACAGAATTCATTAAGGAACTCAATCCCAATTCATCCATCAAGAGGCCCAACCGAACCGACCTGTCCAATAAAATGAATATGCATGGATTCAAAAGTTTTCCTCTATATTTTGGAAATATATATGATTATATACATTATATGGATGAAATATTTTACATTGAGATATAAAGGAGGTTATCCAAAAAGTTTTTAGTTTTCTTAAAAGTGAGATAAGATTTTATATTGGTAAAAAACCATGGTCCAAGTGGTTTCTTTAAACCAGGGTGCCCAAAACCACCTCCCATTTTGGCTATAAAAGAACACCTTGGGAACCACATTTAGGAGTTAGACTAGGAGGAAAGGTGCTGCCATTTTGGAGTCCCAAAGGAGTTATATACTCAATATTATAAGTTCTGGAGGCCATGGAAAGTTATAATTCATCATCATTGTCTTTATCTCCTCCCATGGAGTTCTAAACGCCTTGTGATCACCCGAGGAGGAACACGATGTAATCTCGAGATTCATGTTTGTAATATTTGAATGACATTTTTAATTATATGTTTTTATTTTTTTTCTTCATATTATCTTATTATTTTATTAATTTATGTACTGGTATGTCATACTCTACTCATATGATCATGTTTGGGGTACCCTTTCATGTGATGTTTCACACACCGTTCACCATTTTTTCTTCCCTCTTTTAACCGTGGTGTTTGTGTGGTTCATATTGGTCAATTGAACTCTCAAAAACACCATCATGGCCATGGAAATTTATTTCATGTTATCAAAAATAAATTAAATGAAAAACTGGACAACACATCAAGTTTTTTGTGTGTTTCCTTGGGGAGTTCTGATTATGAAGTCGAACACAAATATCTCAATCATTGGAAGTAACCGGTGAATCATTTTGTGTTTTAAACTGAAACCTAGGAGGCATCCTAGTGTAAAATCAGTAATAAACTAGTTATAGTGGTTACAAAATAGTAATTAAAAGATCATAATCTAATCTCTTTAAGTGATGAAGGATGAACATCATGATATTTCCCCAGGTTGATCACACTTAATCAATTATATTAATTTCTACTTTGTTTTATCACTTTAATTTTTCTATTGACTTCTTAAATTATCAAACCCTAAGTTTTCCAAAATCCCATCATCCTTTAATTTTAATAATGAAAAACATCTTTTTGAATAATTATCTAAGGCTCCATCAAGAAACGACCTAAGGTTCCTTCTATACTGTAGAAATTCTAGTAAAACTAAATATCTAATTTGATATGCTCGACAATGCGATCAAATTTTAGTGCTATTTCTAGGGATAAAAAATCATTTTTTCTTACTTTATTTCATTTTATTTCTTTATTTTATTTTTTATTTAATACTTATTTTAATATCCCCCTTCCATTTTGGTTGTTTTTGTTTTTGTTTGTTTGTGTGTTTTCTTTTTCTCTCTTTCTCTTTCTTTCTCTCTAATTTTGTAATGTAACATTATATTTTCCTTTATCCTTTAATTTTTATTAAGTTATTTTATTTTATAAATATTCCATCATAAAAATAAAAAAATAATACAAAAAAATTCACAACTTATTTGCACGACCCGATCAGAAAAAGAAAAATTTCTTGAATTTGACCTAGAAATTGAAAAGACACTTCACTCACAAATCAGGTCATATAGAGTAGGAAAATCAAGTAACCTTGAGGAACCCCTTGTGTAACCTCAAGTGGTATAAAACCAATCAAAAATTAAACTAATTCAAACCCCATAAATCATGACTGCAAATAATCAAACTTTAAAATAATTGACCGCCCCAGATATGGAGTACCAACCCGCATACATCCAATATCCTGAGGAAGCAACCAAATTTATGCTAAGATCAAGCCCCATCCACCTAATTCCTAAATTTCATGGTCTTCCCAGTGAGTAACCTCAAAAAAATCTTAAGTATTTTCACATAGTGCGCTCCACCATGAAACCCCAAAATGTTTTTGAGAACCTCATTAAGTTTAGGACCTTCCCTTTGTCCCTTGATGGTATAGCCAAAGATCGGATATACTATCTTCCCACAACAATTAGGGACTGGTATGAACTCAAATGACTCTTTATAGAGAATTTTTTACCTGCCTCCAAAAATATATCAATTATAAAAGAAATTTTTGGAAGTAGGCAATCATAAGTAGAGAACCTCATGAATATTGGGAGAGATTCAAAATGAACTTGTTCAAGTTTCCTCCACCAATAAATTAGTGAAAAATTTCTAATTCAATATTTATATGATGGAATTGTCCCCATGGATCATGGAATGATAGATGTTACAGTTGGTGGTTCCCTAGTTGATATTATCCTTTTGCCACTCGTGACTTAATAGCCAACATGGCTCAAAATGCACAACAATTTGGTATACAAGAAATTGCACCAACCTGAGGAGTTCATGAGGTAAATAATTCATACCTATAACAAAAGGTAGATAATAAACTTGATTATATGTATACCCTTCTAATGCAATTATCTCAAGAACAAGGTAATTCAAAATCTCCCCCTGTTCAATTACATTGTGGTATTTGTTCCGATAACACTCATTTTTTTGACTAGTGACTACAACTTCATGATTCATGTGAGTCTTGTACAACAATATTCCTTGGGTGTCCATTCCAATAAGAACCACCCTTCAAGAAAGAACCATTTAGTCCAAATCCAAACCCTGGGTGGAAATAATGGCCACAATACCGATAAGGAGGAAACTCAAGCTACCCCAAGAAGAACTAGTATCAACAAGGACAAGGTATGCAACCTTCTTATCCTTTAACATCTCAAAACAATCCTCCTCCTCCCAATATTGAACCAAGACTCGAGGATATAGTGAAGAAAATGGAAACTCAAAACCTCTAGTTCTAAAAAACCACAAAATTGTCTATTCACAACCTACAAACTCAAGTAGGACACCTAGAAAACACCATAGATGAGATAAAGATGCAAGGTTATGGAAATCTACCATCCCAACCTATTTCTAATCCAAAAGACAAAGGTAATATCTGTTCAATCACACTTCATAGTGGTAAATAAATTTATTCTTCCACTAATTCTACACAATAGGTAAGTCCCCCTCTTGAAAACTCTCTTTATACACCCATAAAAGATTCTAATGAAGAGAAAATGAACAACAAGGGTAAACAATTTATTATTGAAGATTCCCCCGAATAGTCTATTCCTCTTCCTTTCCCTAAAAAACTCTCTAATTCTAAGAAATTTTTTGATAACGATATTGATAAAGAAATAATGGATACATTTATAAAGGTTGAAGTTAACATTCCTTTATTGTATGTAGTTAAAAAAAATCACCCGCTATGCCAAATTTCTTAAAGATCTTTCCACCCATAGATGATGACTAAAAGGGAATGAGAGAGTCAAACTGGGAAAGAATTTCTCAGCCTTGATAAAACCAGAAATTCCAACAAAATGCAAGGATCCGATCACTTTCATGATACCTTGAACCATAGGAAATACCTTATTTTTTGATCCAATTCTAGACTTGGGTGCTTAAATTAATCTAATGCATTAATCTGTGTATAATTATTTTCTGGTTAGAGAGATTCAATTGACATGCATTGTTGTGAAACTTACCAATCGAAGCATAACACACCCACAAGGAGTGATTGAGGATGTCCTCATAAGAGTGAATAATCACATATTCCCTATATAATTTTACATTATAGAGATGGAGTTACCTAAAACTAAGGACATTATCTTCTCATACTTGGGAGGCTATTCCTTAAAATAGAAAATATGATCATCAACGTCCACAACGGTATGCTGTACCTGGAGTTTAGTAGAGAAAATGTATATTTTAATATATTTAATTCCATGAAACACTCCATTGAAGAGAACTCCACTTTTCCTATCTATTAGATGGAAGTGCTCTCAAATGATAGACACACACAAAATTATCATCTCGAACCATACTCTGATTCATTTTCCTCTTCTTCACCCTTGGATGATTTGAGTTTGGATTCATGTTTTGAGTTTTGTGTTGATTAAAAAAATTGTAAATTTTGTACTTTAATTGATGAGTGTGTTTATTCTAAGGTACCCATGGTCGTCAATGATTATGCAAGTATCATTTCTCTTGATTATCTTTACTTAGAGAATAAACATGAGTAGATAGATAGTTTCATGGACTTCACTACCCCTAAATCCCCTCCCTTAATCCAAAAACCATTAATGTTGGAACTAAAACCACTTTAATCTAATTTAAAATATGCTAATCTTAAGAGTATTGACCAATTGCTCATAATTATTTCTAATAACCTATCTTCACAGCAGTAATCAAAACTAATCGATCTTTTAAGAGAGTGTAAAAAAGAAATTGGATGGAAAATAGATGATATTTCCAGGATTATCCTATCTATTTGTATACACCATATACTTTTAGATGATGAGGCTAAGCCTATAAGTCAAGTTCAACATTGATTAAATACCACTCTCCTTGAAGTGGTAAAATTAGAAGTCAATAATTTACTTTCCGCTGGGATCATTTATCCTTTATATAATAGTAAATGGGTTAACCCATCAAAAATTGTGCCTAAAATAACTGGAATAACAATAGTGTCAAATGAAAGGATTGAATTGGTTCTAAAATGTGTGCACAATAGTTGGTGAGTCTGTATTGACTACCATCGACTGAATCAAGACACATGAAAGGACCACTTTACTCTACCTTTAATTGACTAAATGTTAGAAATACTGGATGGTAAGTCCCATTATTATTTTCTTTATGGCTATTCAGGCTATTTTCAAAATCCATATAGACCCTAAGGATCAAGAAAAGACAATATTTACCAATCCATTCAGCATATTTTCATATAGAAGGATTCCTTTTGGTCTACGTAATTATCCTATTACTTTTTAGTGTTGTATGTTGAGTATATTTTCAGAGTACACTGATAATTGCATGGAAGTTTTTATGGTTGATTTCACAGTTTATAGAGCTTTATTTGATGACTGTTTGACACACCTGGGTTCTATCCTCCGCCGTTGCATTGAAAAAGATCTTGTATTAAATTATGATAAATTCCATTTCATGGTTGAGTAGGGGATAGTTCTTGGAAATGTTATTTCAAATGATGTGATTCAAGTGGATAAATAAAAAATATAATTAATTTAATTCCTTCCATATCCAATTTTTTTTGTGAGGTGTGATCTTTCTTGGTGCATGTTGGTTTTTACCACCAATTCATTAAAGAATTCAGTAAGATCACACTTCCCCTATCTCAATTATTGTAAAATGATTTTGAATTTTTATTTGATAAAAATTGTGAGGATGATTTCAATTTACTAAAAAGTAGTCTCACATCACATCCCATCATCCAACCACCATGGTGGGATCTTCCCTTTAAACTTATGTGTGATGCCTCTAACTTTTCAGCTGGGGTAGTTTTATCATAAAGGGTTGAGAAGTCTCCTCATGTCATTGTGTATGCCTTGAGTACCCTCAACCCTTCCTAGGAAAATTACATGAACACTAAAAAAGAACTTATTTATATTGTATTTTCCTTGAAAAAATCCCATCCATATCTTATAGGGTAAAAAATCAATGTCTTTTCTAATCATGCTTCCATTCATTTTCTCCAAAAGAAACCAAAATCTAAGCCCCACCTCATTCGGTGGATGCTCCTCCTCCAGGAGTTTGACCTTGATATTAGAGATAATATAGGAGTGGAAAATGTGGTAGCTGACCACATTAATAGGATTTCCCCACCACTGGACCATCATGTTAACTCACCCCTCCCCATTGGAGAGTTCTTACCTCATGAGAACCTTTGTGATATTGTGGACCTTAACCCATAGTATACAGATATTGTGAATTTTCTTGAAGCATATAGGGTCCACACTGATTTAAATAATTTACAATCCTAGATAATTTAGCATGATTCTCTATGGTACATTTGGGATGACCCATATTTGTGGAGAATTTGTAATGACCAAGTTGTTCATCGGTGTGTCCCTGACCATGAGTTCTCCTCTATTTTGACCTTCTTCCACATATTGTCTTGTGGGGTCCACTTTGGCTCTCAACAAATAACATGAAAGTTACTTGACTTAGGACTTTATTGACCAACAATTTATAGAGATTCTCATCAGTTTTTAAGTCATGTACATGATGTCAAATCACTAGGAATATCTCCAAAAGGAATGAAATTCCCCAACAACCCATGTTATTATGTGAAATTATTGGTGCATGGGGCATTGAATTCATGGTCCATTTTCCAAATTCATTTGGACTTGTGTGCATATTACTTTATGTTGAATACATATTTAAATGGCTGGAAGCAAAGGCTATAAAGATCGATGAATCTTGAGTGGTTGTTGATCTTGTGAGGTCCTAGATTTTCAGTAGGTTTGGTTTCCCAAGATTCATTATTAGTGACCAGGGTTCACATTTTTGTAATCACAATATGAAAAATATGATTCATAAGTATGGGTTGGTTCCTAAAGTCTCTACTGCATATCACCCCCAGACTAACGAACAGGCAGAAATATCAAATCAGAAAGTTAATTAAATCCTAGAAAAAATGGTACAATCCAATAATAAGGATTAAATTTTGAACTTGGATGATTCACTTTGGGTGTACCGAACATATTTTAAAACCCCAATCAGAATGTAACTATACATGATTATATTTGTAAAGGCTTATAAAATCCCAGTAGAGGTAAAACACTGTGCATATTGGGCTATTAAACAATGAAATATTAATCTTTTAGATGCAGGTGAGTATATGAAACTACAAATTCAAGAGTTTAATGAAACTCAACATGATGCATATGATAATTCCTGAATCTATAAATAGAATAAGGAGGTAATACATGATGAGATGATTAATCAACAGAAGTTTCATATTGTTGAGAAGGTACTCATGTATAATTCCAGGCTAAAGGTCCACCCAGGTAAGCTTCATTCCCGATGACTTAGTCCTTATACAGTTACTGATGTTTACCCTTTTGGTGATATATAGGTTTTGCATGAGAATAGAGGATAGAGGTTTAGTATCAATGGGTAGTGGCTCAAACACTTCTATAAGTATTTTCTAAATAATCACATAGAGTAAATCCAATTAATGGATACCACATATGACACCACTTAGTAGGCTATCCCTTCTACCTACCTTTATTTACTTGTATATTTATTTAAAATACTTGAATTGAGGATAATGTAATTTTTAGGTGTGGGGGAGGGTGATATTTCATAGTTATTATTATAAAAAAAATGAATTTTCATTTTTTTCTTTATTTTGTGTTTTTAGATAAATACTAATCTTAAAAATAATATCCAAATCATTTTTCATGCTTGAGTCAATTGTGTGAAAAATTCCATTGTTTTTGGAAAAATGTTTTTCAAATGAATGTTGATATGGAATATTTTTCTAGATTTTTTATTTTAAAATCATTCTTAGGTGTTTAATAGTTTTTTGAAACCCATGGATCATTATCTCTAACCAATATTTTATTCCCTTACCTGAGAAACATTCTAGTCCCTTTACTACATATTACTTCTTTTAATCACTTTTTGGAGAGTCTCATGTCATGTAGAGAAACTATAAATTTCCTTAATTCTTTTTTAATCCATAATATTCAAGTGTGTTTCATTCATGATAGAGGCCATAATTTATTGAAAAATCCATTTGTACAATTAACATCTATTTTTTTACACCTTGACATTTTGACCTTATTAAGCCTCAGAGACCATGAAATTCCTATTAGTTAGACACATTACAATATAATTTATCACTAACTACCCATATCTTGTGTACACTATTGTTTTACTTTCATCAAGTGTGGGGGAGAGGGTGTTTCCATGGGAATTATTAGGAAAAAATCATTGTTATGGGTTGATAGAAAGGGTGCTTACATTTTCCTTGGGTAGTGGGTTCACAATCCATATTATATCATTATTTTACACATGATTCCCTCTTTATATCCAATGAAAATTATAAAAAAATATAGTTCTTTACATTAAAAAAATATAACAAAAGGAAAAAATGGATAAAATATGAAGTTTACTCATTATTATTCATTGATTGGTTGTGAACCACAAAAATAGACAATGTGGATAGTGATTTGTAAGTGATAAAATTTGTGAGGGGTTGAGTGTGTATATTAATTGTGAACACTTTCTGAATTTTGACATGTTTTTTACTTGAAATATTAAATAATCCTCTTCTACCTCATATTTTTATACATTAAATCCTACCAACCCTTGAACCTCAGAACAACCTATTGGAAGTACTCTTGATCAACACACTAAATTTTACTGTTAGAGAACTTAGAATCTTGGAAAGCATACGGTAAGATCACATAAAATATGGGAAAATAGAATAATTCTAATTTCACATGTTTCTTGAGTGAATATGGAAAATTGACAAGTGATGTAGGTTGCAGCATGTTGCATGGGTGAACAAATTTGAATGTGAGAGAAGAAAAATGATAGAAAATTTTATTTCTTAAATGAGACATGATGTATTTAATTTAAAAATAATATTAGAAGTTTTCTCACCTTTGATTTAGTAATGGGACTTGGTTAAGATATATGACTTTTTCCAGGAGTGAAAATGTTTAGGTTTGGGGGTGTGATCGCACCATAATTTCCTATTCATTTTTACCCTTACACCACTATGTTAAACTATTTTTGTATTGTAAATTTAAATTATTATAAAAATTTTAACTTCATGATTGATTAAATAATTTAATATTTATCAATTTTAAAAATCTATATTTCACTTTATTTGATATTTTCATTGTAGGCGGAGGTGATTTAAAGGATCCACAATGAAGTTCCCAAAATGCGGCCCAAACTGTGCATGAATCCAAGAACACCAGTGTACTCAACCACACACTTATACTAATCCGTGCATCCATTTGGGATGAATTTTTTTATCTGATCCAAAATTTAATGGGATATAACTTTTATGAAGGAAACCAGACCCGATTCATCCATTAAAATGCCCAAATGAACCGGTCTATCCAATAAAATGGATCTGTATGGAATCAAAAGTTTTCTTATATATTTTAGAAATAGATCTTATTATATACATTATCTGGACACAAAATTTGACATGGAGATATAAATGAGGTTATAAAAAAAGTTTTTAGTTTTGTGAAAAGTGAGATAAGATTTTATAGTGACCTAAAACCATGGGCCAAGTGGTTTCTTGAAATCAGGGTGCCCAAAACCACCTCCCATTTTGGCCATAAGAGAACAACTTGGTCACTACATTTTAGAGTTCAACTAGGAGGAAAGGTGATACCATTTTGGATTCCCAAAGAAGTTCTATACTCAATCTTATAAGTTCTGGAGGCCATGGGAAGTTCTACTTCATCATCATTGTCATTTTCTCCCCCATGGAGTTCTAAATGCCTTGTGATCACCTGAGGAGGAACGTGATGTAATATCAAGATTCATGTTTGTAATATTTGAATGATATTTTTAATTATAGTTTTTTATGTTTTTTTATTCATGTTATCTTCTTATTTTATTGAGTTATTTAATGTTATGTCATACTCTACTCATATGATAATTTTTGGGGGTACCCTTTCATGTGATGTTTCACACACTGTTCACCATTTCTTCTTCCCTCTTTTAATTATAGTGCCTGTGTGGTTCAAATTGGTCAATTGAACTCTCATAAACACTACCATGTACATGTACATTTATTTCATGGTATCATAAATAAATAACATAAAAACCTGGATAGCACATCGAGTTCTTCATGTGTTTCCATGGTTATTTTCAATTATGAAGTCGAACACAAACCACCCAATCATTGGTGGTAACCGGTGAATCATTTTGTTTTTTCGAATGAAACCTTGGAGGTATCCTAGTATAAAATAAGTAATAACCTAGTTATAGTTATTAAAAACTAGGGATTAAAAGATCATAATCCTATCGCTTGAAGCGATGAAGGATGAGCATCATGAGATTTCCCTAGGCTGATCACACTTAATCAATTATATTAATTTAAACTAATTATAAGCCCCCAAGTTTTCCAAAATCCCACCGATTTAATTTTAATAATCAAAACCATATTTTTGAATTAATGATCTAAGGCTCTTTTGAGAGACAACCTAAGGTTCTTTCTATACTGTAGAAATTCTAGTAAAATTAAACATCCAATTTGATGCGCTCGACAACACGATCATAAAGCTGCTTATTTTAATTATTTTATTTTATTTATGGTTAGTCCAATGGGTAGCTAGAGAGTATATATGATTTCTTACTTCTTCATGGTATTTTGATATAAAATATTTTATTTTATTATTCTGCATACTTTATTATTATTTTTATGGATAATGTTTGGTTTATTTTCTTACTATTTTACACTCTAATATGGGGGGGGGGGTATAATCTCCCTATGGTAACACCCTAGACCCTATATTCTATTTAGAAACCTCTATCATATGGGGAGGTGTGATTGAGGTTATATGGTGAATCCCCTGGTCTGGGAATAACTTGGTGGCTATGGACTAGGGGAAACATTCTACGAAGTAGTATCAAAGCTTTATTATGACTGATATCATAAATTTTATCTGAGTTTAATTTGTATTACTATTTTGGGAGATGGTATACATGTGAAATAGAAATGTTTCAAATCCTGTGGTGGATATCACATTAGTGTGTATATTGGACATGTGCATCATAAACACATTTTCTAGTATTAATTCTAAGTTACCACATATATGGTATTGTTTTTCATAGTTTTCGATTTTATGGTTATATTATTTTCACCTAGAAAGAAACACATGGGTTATGAGATTCATGATTTATAAGGTATTGGATTTTTGGTTCTTGGACCATTGGAAAGAGGCTAGTGTTCATACATCATATTTGGCACATAGGATTCACTTGGCATTCACACGACTATGATTGATTGATATCATTGACAATAGAGGGTTAAACTGTTTAAAATTTCAATAACAACTTATATGGTGTTTTCCCATATAAATTATAATGAAATCCTACTCAGCTAAACCATAATATATTTTTATTCTAATGAAAGGTCATGTAGATCTATGGCGAGATGCTTGATGACAATGACTATGCAGACCCTTGTGTATGAGATATATAGTGACCCCTAGTAGATCAGTATAGGAATGAGAAAACCTAGAGATGAACCCATTGTGGGTAATTATTGTATTGGTTTCAAAAAGAAAATAGGTTTAGTTATTTAAAGTTCCAATGACAACCTATATGGTGTTTTTCTATATAGATTATTTGTGGAATTTTTCTTAACCAAACCGTGTGATGATAGGGTATTTAACACAGATCATGGCTGGGTGATTCCATTATATATGGATATTTTGATAGATAAAAATTTAATCCTTGAGGGTGTGATGCCCTTGTGTAGAGGCCTGATAAGGACCAACATGATATTTTTGATTCTCAAGGTAACAATACCATATATTGGTTCACTATGAAAATCAATACCCTAGTGGGATGGTGAGTTAGCTTGTTATGTCTGATGTAGATAGATACACGAGACCCTATAGTAGAAAGTTAGGTATGTGAGTTACCATGTGATGATGAGGCAAAAACAAATAGGTGTTACCCATGAGTTGAGACCTATATGAGATGTAGATTATGGGCTAGGTGGTAGAGCCTAGTGGTCCCTTTTTTATGAAACTTTGGGTTTTAGTAATTCATGTGTTTTGTTATGTGAGGATAACCTAAGAGTGAGGGTTTAACCTAGTTTTATTAGTAACTTAGAGATGGGAATCATAGGTAGATGATTTGAGTTTAATATTTAGACATGAGATGTGATATTGAATGTGGAATATAGGCATGGTGATGTTGTGGGTGTTATGAATGTGTAAGGCATGGTTAGGTGCCTTGATTTGAGATTAGTGCACTGAGGTGATACTATATATAGTTTAGGCATGATTATTCCATATATTTTCATGGGGAAAGAACCTTGATGTTAATTATTTGGTATCGAGGTTTGGTTTCGAGGGAAGGATCAAGAAGATACCTAGCTTGGTATATTTTGGATGTATTCAAAAGTGGCATAGTGGTAATACATGGATGGATGATTAATATTTTATAATGATGCCCAAGTTGATGGGTGATCATGAAATTACCTCGACATGTGAGGGATGTTGAGAGTTTTAGAAAAGAGAATAGAGGTGATTTCATTTTTATTATATTGACATGTCATGAAGTATAGTCAGTATTTTAGGAATGTGATCCTTGGTTTACTAACATGAGACTCATGGGATCATGAGTTAGGTTACATGATCGGGTGGTATGGGAGTGTACACTCATTGAGTTTACATGAGACTGAGGTGGTTCATGCTGGTCATGCACAGCGGCGTTGAATTATGAATTGGTGAGAAGCCGAGTGTGGGCCAAGGACTAATGGTTTTTATGAGATGTTGCAGGCATGGCGACCCAAGGTTTTGATAAAACAATAAATGTACCTCTATGGTATAGGAGAAATCATAATTTTATTGGGGTGTGTTGGCACGATTTATCTATGGATTGATCTCAGAAAGGTGTTTCTTGGGATTGATGATCGTGGCTTGGGAGGAGTGACACACATGTGATGTTGGGATCTATCATGCATTGCACTCTGTGATCGGTATAAGAAAAGATATATAACGAGGAGTTCACCATTGGACATGGAGGGTGTGACTCTCATTATGGATGGAGTTTCAGTTGATGTTGACGATAACATTTCCATGATATGGGAGAAAGTGATGTTTCATGTTGGTGCTCGGTTAAGAGTGATATGACCACATCCAGTCATTACATGCGGTAATGGTCAGAGCATTGGCTATGGAGGTATCAAACTATGTTGGTAGGGTTATTGGTGATGAGACCAGTCATAAGATGATTGATATGTAACTAGGATATTAGTGATAGTATGAATCCAATTGTATCTATTTCCATGTTGAATACCAGATTTGAGATTCAAATGAGGTATTAAGTGAAATTTGGGTGTTGGAATCAGGATCAGGAAGATTTTTATGTGGTCTGAGAATGTGTCATAGAAAGGATGAATTGGTACTCGAGGTGGGAGCATGGAGATATTTTTTGTTGGTCAAGGAACTGATTGTTGAATTACACAAAAATCTAGGTTCGTTTTTCAGTGTTGGTGTTTGGACAATATTAGGATACCTTTAGGAGTAAAGGCATCAAGATCACATTATGTGTTGGTACATCAGCCAGTGAGATTGAGTGTTTGTGAGAATGGTTGGTCAGAGAAGGTTTGTTTGGTACTTTTTTCATGGAATTGAGTGTGGTGAGATAGAAATAACACTAATTTGGAAATTTTACTACTAATAATGGTGTTTTGGAAGGCGATTATGATAGTGTGGAACACCATTCCTTGGAATAAACCTTTATAAGTTGAGACTTATGATAGGAAGTTCCATAATCCTAGAGATAAATTTATGGATAAAACTATGGTGTGTTGGGTCATTAGGGTGTGAGTAAGCATCATCTAAGTCTTTTGGTGATGATGATGAGTGGTGTCTTGAGTTTTGATAAACAACACACCTCATTTTTGGAGTTACACAACGAAGGTTTGTTTGATGTTTTGGGATATAACTTGATGATTTTTTTATGATTTGATGGTTAATATGGGTTGGTTTTGATGGTTTAAAGGCCACTGATACTTTTTAAGTATGATAAGTGCAATGATGGGGTGGTTTTAATGACCTACGTCTAAATAGGTTGAGAAATTCTAGGGTAATTTAAATTTTGACTTCGGAGTGGAATTAATTTTGAAAAGTAGAGTTTGGATCAAGATTTATAGTGCTAGAACCCATTAAGGATATTTTTTTGGACTTTTATTGAGTCTTAGGAGGTGTTATAGGGTTTGAAGTGGGCTAGGGAGAAGGTTCGGGAGGCTTAGGAGGTGTATGGGGCCCCTGGAGCCCACCACAACTTGGGTTATGCTACAGTACCCCTGGTCTGACCGTTTTGTATAACCATGGGGATCCTCATACTGAAGATCTTCCCATGGGTTTTGGGGGTGGTTAAGTTATTGTAGGAAATATTGATCTAGGGGTGAGGTATGGATGTGGTATTGGGTGTGTTAAGTTCTTGAGAGTTGTTGGGAAGCACGCCATGACACGAGGTAAGCTCTGGTGCAAGTCATTTTCACCCATGTGATTTTAAAATTTTGGTGAGTATCCCCCTTTTCCCCTTCAACTATTTATGGATTTGGACCCCTTTCCCCTCCTCCCTTGAACATGCATGTTTTGAATAACCCCTTTCTCTTCTCCTTCGATTCCCATGGCTTGGGATGGGGGTTTGGATGCAATTTCATGGAGAATCAAGGTGAGACCCACTTTTTATTACTTATTTATTATTCCTCCTTAGTTTTTCTCTTATTTGGATGATTTTGATTTAGGGTTTTGAGATGATTCCATTGAATTATGGTGGAATCATCTCTATATGATGGGACTTTGGTGTGCTGTGGATAGAGGATGCTCTGATATGTTAATCTAACTTTGTTTCATGTCATTTTATCAATGGTATACCGCCATGAAAATTTATTTAGGGGTTTTTCATGAATTAAATTGGTAACTTAATTGGCTCCTTGTGTTAAGGAATTTTCCTAGGATGGTGTTGGAGAGGGTTGGGTACCTCCCATGTGTGTTTGGTTTTGATTTTAGTGTCACGGAAGTTCCCAATAAGTAATTAGGAATTTACGCTTAAGTGAATTAAATTGGTAAATTAATTATAAATTGTTTAAATAATTATAATTAATTAATGTGAATGTTTTGGCATGATTTAGGTCCTCAGGTGATTTGTATGATGGTCATTAGACTTGGAAAATCATAAGAAGAGCTTCGAGGTGGTGATCAAGAGAGGATAATTTCATGTTTAAGGTAGGTGGTCTCTCATACACACCCTTTGGAATTATGCATTTTTTTATGGAATTTTATATGAGGTATCATCACTGAGGGAAATCGACCTTTTTTTAAAATGAAATGCCTTGAATCAAAAAAAGTCCCAAGGGGAACATTAGACCCTTATGCACTAGCTTGATTACCTCAATTGTCGATGGTTGAGGACTTGATCTTGATCATGCATGCCTTGTGACACTTGGACCCTAAGGGGTAAGAGTTAAGTGAATAAGATTTAGTGGACCTTGATAAGTTCCCTTAGTGACCTCCATGTGTATGATAGTCAAGAATCAAGATGGATGACCTAGGGTTGGCCATGTGAGAACCTTGTAAGGACTTAGAGCCTTTAAGCTAGTCAATATGAACAAGGGTCAAGTGTACCCCCTTATTGAGTTGTGATTACCTGGGTGGGTAGTCCTTGTAGAGATTATTGGATAGGTTGGGTGTGGGGACTGACCTGGGGTGACTTGGGAGGTAATGGTATCCCTTTTGAGACTTTCCTATGAATCTAGTGAGGCCTCAATAAGACTTTGACAATGCTAAGGGATGTTATGTCCTTGAAGTAACAAGTGTTGAACTAAGTGGTGTGTTGAGATAATAGGACCCATGAAGGGTTTACTATATTTTATGATACCTAGGGGACCCTAGTGGATACTCAAGTGAAATATTGACCCTAAAAATAGGGTTTATATGGGAAATGGGTAGAAAAAAATATTGGTGTCACCTTAGAACCAAAATCAATGATGAAATATGAGATGTTTAGGAGGGATGCATTGCCCACCAAGATTTATTGTGATACTATTAGATGATTTGGAAAATGGTATTCAATCATTGAGGTATTGGGTTTCCTAGGTTTAACCCCCTATGAATCTACAATTATTCCTACTGACTGTATGGATTTACCTGGACTCTAGAAAATCGTCTGTAGTACATGATACTCACATATAATGGATTGCCCTAGAAGCTTGGGAATTAGTGGGATGCCTGATACTATATTATCCTATATTTCAGGGAATCTTCTATTGTTCCTAATATTCACATACACTTTATTTCCCATGATGTATAGGAATCAATGGGATTCCTGATACTTGATTGTATGGGACACTGGGAACTAGACGTGGTGCCTAATAATTTATTACCCCGAATGTCGAGGAATAGATCATATCACTTGACACTCACACACACTGGATTACCCGAGATTAATAATAATCATCCATAGATCATAATACTATTGTATTTCCTAGGTTCATTCCCATAGGAATCTATTTTTGATATTGCTACTATGGAATTCCTAAAAATGTTCCTTGGATATGAATGTACTATAGAGTTGAAATTACTTGGACATGATACTTAATTTCAGCTCATAGTGATTTGGATTTCCTAGAAAAACATCCTAGGAATCATCCATGGGTCTAATATTGGTTGTAACTGTTACCTGATGTGATTAGATATGCCTCTACACTGGCTAAAGTATGTTTAGGTTGATCTCAAGTTTAACGGAAGAACTCGAGGACCGACAGTGGTTATTTATTTACACTTTCATAGTTGTATTTATTTTTCGATCATATTAAATGTATAAAATACATTTACTAGTTATGTACAATACCAAGTTAGTGTTTAACCACTAATTTGTAATCACACCCTTCTCAGGTATCCATGGAACTTGGGTACCTGATATAACAGCCCACATATGTGACAGTATCATACATATAACATAAAGAAAATATTTCATTATAATACATTCCCAATAAATTTTATGTTTAGATATTTATAGAATTAGGATAAAACATTAACTAAAAAAACCGATGTTCGTTATATAAATTGGGCATTTTCCTCCTTATATACTAAAATAATCAATCCATCACGAGTCTTCAACATCTCTCACAAATTATCCACATAAGAAACTCTTATATACATTTCACACGTTCCTATCTTCATAACCCGGGGAAATGGAAACATAAGAAAGAGATGATCTTAGATGCTCAATATGGGTAAACATAAGCATTAAAAATTAAATATCATAAGTGAGAATAAGATGAAAATATGGGTATAATAAATATACATAAGAAAATTATAACCCACAAATCATGGATCATAAATCATGGAATAATGCTTGGATTAAGATAAGACATGAATTAAATGGGTTTTAAAACATGAGTCAATAAACATGATCCATGAGAGAATAACATATTCATGAGAATAAGAATATAACTATAGAACATCTTTTAAATATAGAATACACATTAGTACAGGGAAACATTACTCTCATGATCCACAGCATCAGTTCCTACGCTTACAATCAACTAAAATGCACCCATGAATACTTATCTCATGATATATAATCTTTAAACCAATACATTGAAGGGTGATATGGGACCCCACTTGTCATTCATCCATACTTATGAGTGATACTTGAAAATAATTCACCTATCAAATCATAAATAATACATGAAAATAAAGTAGGTTTTATAAAAATTTCAAGTGAAAATCATTTACTTTTTATAGCATAAACAATCCATGGAAATAAAATGGGTTTCATTTAACACATCATAGAGAACCCATGGAAAGGAAAATGGGTTTTATTCATCTCATAAAAAAGAACCCATGGAAGAAAAATGGGTTTTATAAACTTTTCAAATGGATCCATAGAAGGAAATCATCAACATGATAAACCCATGGAAAATAAATGGGTGTCCAAAGATATTCAATAGCTTTCTATGTAAATACCATTCAATCAATAAAGAATATGGTATTTAAACCGTATAGATAAAGGATATATAGTTAATACAATAATTTTACCAATAAATTTATGTATGGAATCTAGGTTAACACAATAACACCCAAATATTTTTATGAAATATATTTTTGAGTAATTTGTTTTCTTCGACAGTTTGCGTTGCACACAACAATGAGTTTAAATAAACATCATAACATTCTTAAAATATTATATGTCCATTATAACCTATACATTAAATTAGTGTGAATGAATAAGACTAACTAATTTATGAAATAAATATAAAGGTATAACTAAATATTATTGTATTGTTAAGTTCTTATAAAATGATCACAATGTTTTTAGAAAGTCTTTTTATTCTTTAAAAATACATTTTTCTAAAAAAATGATATTTTATTATTTTTATGAGTGAATATTAATTTATATAAGTTATAGGAAATGTAATTAAAAAAACTAAATTCATTTTTTTATTCATAATTTTAAAATTATCTTAAAATTATTTTATTGATAATATTCTAATTTTTTTTATTTTTTAAAGAATAGTGAAAAATACTGATTTTTATTAAAAATTATATTTTCTTTTAAAAATTTTACAAGGTAAAATTATGTTTTGGATTAGTTTTAAATTTTAATTAATTAATTTGGATGTAAATTAATCTAATTATGGATTTTAAATGGATTTTATACTTTAATCTAGTATAAAAACATTTTATATTTAAAAAGGGCATTTTTCTGGAAAACTGTTTTTCATTGTGTTTTTCCTATTTAATTTTAAATTAAATTATTAAAATTATGTATTTTTAATTATATAAATTTAATTAAATATTTAAAATTATAAGTTTCAAATTTTCTAATTAATATCCTTTTATTTCTAGTCAATATTAATAGTAACTATGGTAAAATTTATTACATTGATAAAGGATAATATGAGTTAATATGGATTAAAAATAAGTTTTAAGGCCATAATTTTTTATACTATTTCATATTTTATGAATTTAATTCGACCCTTAACACGTAAGGTTCCAAATTGCATTATTTAATGGACAGTTTTCCATAAAAATGACTTGAATATTATTAAAATCAAAGAAAGTGACAAAATGTCACACTCTTATTTTTAATAAGTATAATATTTTAAATATGGGGATAAAAAGAATATGTGTTAGACTATAAATATTATTTTGAAATATAAAATATTTATATTCATTATGGTAATTTATTTATAATTTTTATGAATTAAATCATTACTCTAAATGCTTACACAACATTGATGTAGTAATTATTCAATTAAATGAAAAATCAAATAAATGATATTAAAAATATTAAAATAAATATAACTTTAATTAATTAAGGAGATAGATGAATTTTATAGATTATTATTACATATTAGGTTTTTATTAAAGTATTTTTTTAAAGATATATTATTTTATTGATTTTATTACATTCAGAGTAATGAATAGTGTCAAAAATGATAATAATGCTATTTATGAAAATAATATTTTATTAAATTATTTAAAAATCATAAAAATATTAAATAAGTACAAATAAGATAATTTTTGGTATAAAAAACATTAATTTTCCATTTATGGTCTAATTGAAACTTTATAAATAAAAATCACAACCTTTTAATATTGAAAAACTGGCACCATAGTTAAAATTAAAATAGGTTAATTAAGGGTTAAATAAAATGATAAGGTTTAAAATAACACCAAAACATGTCTAAATTCTATTGGTTTATAATATTAGAACATTATATTATATTATCTTATATTCCATTTCCATTTTGTGGTACTTTTATAGAAAATGAAGTTATTATAATTTAATCTTTTTTGAAATTCCAAAAGTGACCCTGACCTCAATTATAAAAGGGTACACCATCCCTCACTTATTTACACCAGTTTGAGCCTTTTATCTCAAAAATACTATACCAAATTATTTTCTCAAACCACTAGAAACTTTATAGTGGTTCGGGTCTTCTCAAAATACCAAACCTAGATCCATTTAGAGGAGATCCAAATGAGATGTTTCAAAGAAGAGGTAATCACTCTAACCGATCACTTTATTTTTCTACTCTTACTTACCTACTATAAATATAATAAATTTATCATAAGTAATAACTTCAGTATCATAAATATTCTTAAATTTTATTATGATAATGAAAACACCATTATAAATCCTCTTTCTCATAAAACTAGAAGTGAAAGTATCGCTTGTGTGTACGTATGGATTACCATCAACACGTAGCGATACAATTGATTTATTATCACCATATATTATATATGGGTATTATGATTGGTTTAATGAATCTATATTATATATATTATATAATAATTATTCTGTAAATATGAATTATTATTTACCTTTTTTTCATTCCATCAATCAAAAAATGAAAATAGCATTCATGCTTACGTACGACCTATCATCTCCATAAACGATGTAATTCATTTTTCTATTTCTAATTTCTATGAATGATTATAAATATTTATATAATTATTATATATAATTTTTATACCATGATTAAAATTATGGAAATGATGATACCAAGATCAAATTATAAGGACCAAGGTTGCCGAACCGAAACATTCTTGGAAAATGAAGTAGTTATCACCCATAATAGTGATTTTAATAAAAAATTATTAAGAAACGGGTGATAATATGTTATAAATAAATAATAAATGATATGATAAAATTAATTTTATGGAATAAATGTATAATAAATCCATATTTATTATACATTAGGTTTTAATGTGAACAAATACAGGTGAGACTTGAGGTAAGGGAATTCTTAACTCAATTTCCTTTAATTGAGTTAAACTTCTACTTAATTGATTATGAAATACTAATATTATGTTTAAAATTATTATTTTTATCTTATATAGTATTTCCACTTGTTTTATGAAGATTTATAGCTGATACACATAATATATTTGTAACATTCTCTTTAATTCTATTTGTAAGGGTCTTTTAAAAATCCTCTTTTAACATTTCTTTTTACAAAAGTCAAAAGGAATTTTTTTAACCTTTATGGAATGAGAGTATTTTCCCATTTTCATGATTCCTGGCTCACACCTTTCTCATAGTGTGTTCAAAATCAATTATAATTTTTCCTAGTACATCACAATGACTGACCAGGGTTGTCTCACTTGAGGAGCATTTCAATTTGTTTCACATACTTCTTATATATCACCTAAGCTATCTCTTTTTGTTGTTTTTATTATCTAATGAAAATGATGACAATATTTTTGGGGTTTTTATTATTTAAGATAATGACATGAAAAAAATGGAAATTTAAACTAGTATGAAAGCTAAACAGAATGGGTTAATGGAGAAAGTACTTGGTCCTGGGTTCAAACTTGGGTTTAATCACTATTTACCTTTATATGTTTGATTTTAGTTTGATAATCCAAACATGAAATTTAATGCTTGAATTACTATTATTTTCCAGAATATAAATAGTTTTAGTTTCATGTCATTGAGGGTAGTCATCATATCAGGGACATTCACCTCACCCATGCATGCTACTCAAATCTACTTCAAATTTAAAATAAATTTTAAAGAAAATTCAAGAACACATTGACCTCCCCTTAGACCAAGCCTTGGGGTGAGCCTCTAATTTTTGAGAGTAAGAGATCACAATGGTGGATGGATGAGAGAAGAAAGAGAGAGAGAGAGTGTGTGTGTGTGTGTGATAGAGAAGAATATAATTAATTTATAATGAATGTTAAAATAATAATAATAATAATATTATTAATGATCATGATTATTATTATTATAAAATAATTTTTGAAAAATAAGAGAGGAGAAGAAAATAATAAAATAATTTTTTAAATAAGAAGGTGGTATTAATAATAATATTTATAATAATAATAATAATAATTTTTAATTATCATTATTATTATAATAAAAGAGGAAGAAATTAAGTGGTGGAAACAAAAATAAAAAAAATGAATTCCTTAATTTATTTAAAACTAAATTCAAATTACAATTTAAATTTAAAACAAAATAAAACTACAAATAAAGAAAATAAAAAAATGAAGAAGAAAAGAGGGGGAGAAGAGCATGCATGTAGTGACCTCCTTGGTGGGATCTCCCTTGGGTCTCCATCTCCCCTGGATAAATTTGGGAAGGAGGAAAGGGCCTCCTTTTATAAGTAGTGGGTGGGGGGGAGCTTTGGCCCCCTCCTCCCTTAATGGAACCCCCCTGAGAATGGGGGGGGGGGGGTATTCCTTAAAACCTATGGAGGGAGGAGGTGGAAGGTGAGCAGGAGAAACCATGGTGGTGGTTTCATGCATGCAGTCATGGTGGCAGGTGAAGATGGAAGGCGGCGGTGAATCATGGTGAGAACTAGCGGTTACCTAAGGCGGTGGTGACTATGGTTGAGAAGCGACATAACAATGGGCACAAGCAGTAGAAGGTAGTGAGTCGGTGACCCGACTATTCATACATGGTGGTGGAATTGGGGAAACACCAAGCTGTAGCAGTGGCGCTGTAGAGATTCAGTGGTGGCTCAGCCGAGGTGGTGTCCATGGAGGTGAAAAGGCAGGATCATAGGTAGTGGTGAGCTAGACATCCCCTCCGGTCTTCATAGTGGATGGAGGAGGCTGAAATGGAGAGGTCGAGGGTAGAGAGTGAATGTAGAGGCAATAGCCGTAAAGTGGCGTCGAGCGGAGCAGCGTCGATGATAGGCGGCTGGGGCATCCGTGGGATGACATAGTGGTGGTTCGGGAGCTGGAGTGGGGTGTAGGAGGTGGTCAGGCATCAAGGCAGATGGTGACTAGGAAAAGTGGGGAGCAAAGGCATAACATGAAACGACATGCAGTGAAGTCACGATGGAACTCTTATACCACATCAAAATGGTGGGATGAGAGTTAAGGCTTTATAAACCTCGACACGGCTTAGCCTGACAATGAAGTTGGATCAAAGCCGGAGGACTCCTACCGCCATGTGTCCCACCCCATCCACCACAAATCTCTCCTCCCACTGCTGCACAGAGCTCCCCCGTGTGCTAGTGCACGACCCTTGGTCCATCTATGCTTATCGTGGGGCTTGATCACCCACAACCCACTTGTGGGGCTTGATCACCCGTAGGTCATGCTCGAACCTAACCCCCGAGTGCCCCCAGCTAGGCTGGCCCTCTTAAGGACTATGTGGCCGGACTGGCTCCCAATGGGAATCCTAAGCGGCGTATGGGCCTTGGTTGAAGGTTGGCCCTCCTGGTGTATTTTTTTACAAAAAAAATGCTAAAATAGTTATCCAATTAAATAAGTTCATCAAGAGTTTAAAGAACATATTCAATTTTAAATTTCAAACTTATTTCATTATTTTTACACCTATTTAATTAATTCCATCCAATTTACCCATAAATTAATAAAACAGTGAAACTAAAGGGTTTTAATGATGAAAATCAACAAAAAATCATTCAAATTTGTTTAAAAATAAGCACATTATTTTTCTTTGTAAATGACTTAATGATTTAAAGCTTCCTGTATAATCTTACAATTTTATTTTAAAATAAAATGTTTTCCTTTACAATTGTATGATTTGTAAAAAAATGTTTTCAAAATGGATAGGATATTTTCCTTAATAATTATTTCAAGTCATCTTTTGAAATAATTTTCCACATAAGACAACATTATTTGATGTTACTTATGCATTACTGGAGATATGATTCAAGGATAACATCCTTACTCTTTCTCTGGATGGTTTATGTTTATGATGTCATGATGTTTATGAATTTTGTTACTTTTTCATAGGTTATGAAATGATGAAATGTTTATAAAACCCATTTATTTTCATGGGTTATGATATTATGAATGATTTATGATCATGTAGAACACATATGTATAGTTTTCATTATGTGAAAGGTGAGACCTATATCTCTTTACAATGCATTGGGTAAATATTTATATCTCATGAGATAGATAGGTCTGGAATGAGAAGTAAAATTTGTTTAGTAATATAGGGATGGAATAGGAAGTAAACCTTATAGGACTGGAATTAGAAGCAAACCCATTTCAGTAATAAAAGGTTGTAATGGGGAGTGAACCCAGTTTAGTAAAGGACTTTTCCAACTTTGATTGTCTTAGCAGCGGTCCCTGACTAATATGGATATTATTTTTTATGCTTATGAATATGCCACAAATTCTATGTCTTATGCTAATATTATGCTCTTGTGTATCATGTTCTTTGATTTACTTATGATTCATCTCTTATGAACTGCAAATATTTATTCCATCATTCAAGATTGTGATATTTGATATGCAGGGTGTAATTTCCAAATGCTGTGTTCACATTCTTATACACTTATGCTCATATTATGCTTATGAAATCATTTTTATCTCCATTTTTACCCTTTTTGAGAATTTGATCTCACCATTTCTTATATTTATTTTCCCTAGGATATGAATAAAGTTATTAAGTATGTTATGCCAAAAAGGGGTTCTATTTATGAAGAAATAAGTAGGATACTATATAGATGTTTTATGAATAAGTTGTCTATGATTCCAAGTTTCCAAAGACATTAGACCTATATGATTATGGCATAGTTTTTTTATATTGTGTAATGAATATTCATCTAAAAAGATGTAATATCTATGTATGAAAAGTATGGTCCATTAAAGTTGGTATTAAAGAAAGGTTTAGTTATCCTTTGGAAACTAGGATTATAAAACCTTAGTAATATCCCTAAGGATAAGTCTAAGTATTGGTTATAATCCTAGAATTTTGGTAATAGTCATGAATAACCTAGGATTAAACCTAAGGTGTTATATATTAAAATTTTATAAGCAATTTCCCTTGATTATGTGGTTTTCCCACTATTATTAGTGATTCTAAAACTATGCTTTTTGGTTTTATTCAATGTATGGAACTATGAGGATTAATTTTAATGGTGAATGTGATGGACAATGAAATGATATTCCTCATGAAAAACCAAATGAGACGAGAGTTAGAAGGAAAAACCTTGTTGTTATTCCTAATCATAAATATCATAATATGATAAATAATCTAAACTTTGGTGAGTTTCCTGACCCATATAATAAGAGAAAGATGGAGTTTTATAGTGACCATAGAGGAATTAAAGTTCAATTTTTCTCATGTAAATCATGTGGGAAGAGGAATCAAGGAGAATGTTTCAAAGGAACTAAAATATACTTTGGGTTTGGAAAAGAAGGACACAAAGTAAGTAATTTCAAAGTAAAATTGAAAGGTTCAGTTAATTCAATGGATGAGAATAATTCTATTCCTAAGGCATCAACAAAATTTAAATGTTTTAAATGTGAAATGTATGGGAATTATGAAAATAAATTTTCTAGGGGGAAAGCTCGTGAAGAGAATCATCAAGGTTGTATGAGTAATGGTTATATTACTGATGATGAAGAGACTATGAATGATATATGAGATGAAATAAGTGTTAAGGAATAAAACAATAAAGTCTAGCTAATGGTTTAATAAGGTAGTGTAATGATTGAGTGTCTATGTATTAAAATTAAAGAATAACATTGTATAAGTACTTTTATAGTATTATGGAATAATGAAACATATAAGGATTGGTCCACTGTAGTTTTTCCTTAAGGATTTGAAAGCATATATTGAATGATACTAGTAACCATGAAATGTGATTGAGGCGGTAAGGTGATATTTTTGAAAAACACATTATTAAGGGAAAGATAACCCTTAATATGTGCATGATGAGATAAAGAGATGTTTAAAATAAATGGGATAGTATTTATGACCTTGGAACTAATTAGTAATACAATGAAAAGGTGGTTTATGATATCATGGATTTATTTTATAGAATTTTTGGATTTATGGTATGAGGAAATAATTAATTTTTGAAAGCATGCATTTTTTCACTAAGGTTTTATATTAATTTAGGTTATTAACATGTTTTAAGAGAATACATGATGTTGGTATTCACATGTTTGGTGTGTGAAAATTAAGTTATACTTCAAGTTTTTTGTTTGATTAATAATAAATTGATTTTGGAAATTTAGTGACCTTCTTTCAAAAGTTTTGGATTTTAATCTTTTGGAAGGTTTATAGGGGTAACCATTCAAGAAATTGTTTAATTTAAATTTTAGAAAATGTTTTATTGATTAATTTATTACTTCACCATATGAAGATTTATTCATATTGGATAACCTATGCTAACCATTTTTTATGATGATAACTAGAGATAAAAGGACTGACTTATCATCCCATTATGGATCTTATGATCTACTAGTTCTTTAGGCATTATGATTCCATCCTCATTTATTAGAGTAAAATATGAAGAGTAAATTGATAAAGGCACAAAAAAATAGTGAGATTGTACTTATGAATTGAAATCAAGTAAGTATATATTCTTAATGGATTTTTAAATAAAATGTTATCATCATTTCTGATGATATCAATGACCTTTTTCAGACCTATTTGTTCTATGGTTTCTTCATCATTAACCATATATTGATCATATTCTATATTATTTATTGGGGATTAGTTTTCCCTTTCAAATCCATCATTTAATTTTCCATCAATGTTTTTCCTATGGTTATACATTACTTCAGGAAACCTTTTTGTTTTTAACTTTCCCCTTTTAAGGGAAGTTTTATTATTCATTTGTACGATGTGGGTTTCTATGAATGAATTATCAAATGTTAATCCTTTTATGAATGAGATGAATATCGAGGGTGAAATTAATTTTAAAAAGGGTAGAATACAACACCCTGAAATTTTTATGTAATATATTTTTGAATAATTTTATTTCTTCAATAGCTTGCATTGCACACAATAGTATGTTTAACAAACTATGTAAAATTATTAAAATATTGTATGTACATTATAAACTAGCCATTAAATTGGTGGGAATTAATAAGAATAAATAATTTATAAAATAAATATAATGTTCAAACTCAATATTAATGTATTTTTAAGTTCATATAAATTGATAACAATTTTTTTAGTAAAGACTTTTTACTCTTTAAAAATGTGGTTTCCTTCAAATATGAATTTTTATTATTTTTTTGAGTGAATAATAATTTATAGAATTTATATAAAATAAATTTGAAAAAATTAATTTAATTTTTGAATTCATAATTTCAAAATTATTTTAAATTATTTTATTGATAATTTTCTAAAAACATTTATTTTTTAAGGAATATTGAAAGATACTGATTTTTATTGAAAATTATATTTTATTTTAAAAAATTTCAAGGTAAAATTATGTTTTGGATTAGTTTTAAATTTTAATTATTTAATTTGGATTTAAAATAATTCGATTTTGGTTTTTTAAATGGATTTTATACATGAATTTAGTATAAAAACATTTTATATTTAAAAAGGGAATTTCTGAAAAACTAATTTTCATTACATTTTACTGGTTTAATTTTAAATTAAATTATAAAACTTATATATTTTGAATTATATATAATTAATTAAATATTTATAATCAGGAGTTTCAAATTTTTTAATTAATCCTCTTTTATTTTTAATCAATATGAATAGTAACTATTGTAAAGTTTATTACCTTGGTAAAGGGTAAATTGGGTTAATATGGATTGAAAATAAGTGATAAGGACATAATTTTTCATCCTATTTTATATTGGATGGAGTTAATTTTACCATTAACACATAAGGTTTTAAATTTTGTTATTTAATGGACACTTCTTCTTGAAAATGACTTGGATATTATTAAAATCAATGAAAGTGGCAAAACAACATACTCTTATTTTTAAGAAGTATAATATTTTTAATATGGGGTTAAATAGAAGATTTGTTAGACTATAAATATTATTTGTAAATATAAAATATTTATCTTAGTCATGATAATTTATTTATAATTTTTAGGAATTAAATAATTACCCTAAATGCTTACACAACACTGATTTTGTAATTATTCAATTAAATAAAATATCAAATAAATAAGAATAAAAATATTAAAATAAATATAATTTAAATTAATTAAGGTTATACACGAATTTTATAGATTATTATGACATATTATGGGTGTATTAAAGTATTCGGTTTGAATATATCTTGTTTTATTGATTTTCTAAAAGTCAAAGTAACGAATAGTATCAAAATTGACACTAATGACATTTTATGAAAATAATATTTTATTAAATTGTTTAAAAATAATAAAAATATTAAATAAGGATAAAGGGGATAATTTATTTCCTAAAATATCATAAATTTTCCATTTATTCTCCAATTAATACTTTATAAGTAAAAATTACAACCTTTTAATGTTAAAAATGTTATTATAGTAGTTAAAATTAAAATAGGTTAATTAAGGGTTAACCAAAATGATATGGTTCAAAATAACACCAAAAAATATCTAAATTATATTTTTTTATGAAATTAAAACCTTATATTATCTTATATTATAATATATTTACATTTGGTGGTACTTGGATATAAAATGAATTTATTATAATTTAATATTTTGGGAAATTCTAAAAGTGCCCCTCATTTCAATTATAAAAGGGAACATAATACCCCACTTATTTACACCACATTTAGCCTATATCTCAACCATAATATGATAAATTATCTTATCAAATCCCACATACATTTTCTATAGGTTTTTGCCTCCTCAAAATACCAACCCTAAAGCCATTTAGAGGAGATCCAAAGGAGACGTTTCGAAGAACAGGTAATCATTCTAACCGATCACTTTCTTTTTATACTATTACTAAACTCTTATAAATATAATATGTTTATTATAAATAATAAATTAAGTATCCAAAATATGATGAAATTTTATTATGATTATGAAAACACCATTATACATCCTCTTTCCTATCAAATAAGAAGTGAAAGTATCGCTCGTGCGTACATACGATTTACCATCTCCATACAACGATACAATTCATTTCTCATAACCATATATTATGGATGAGTATTATGATGTATTTAATTAATATATATATTATATATATTATAAAATAATTATTTTTTAAATATTAATTGTTATTTACTTTTTTTCATTCTATTAATCAAAAAATGAAAACAACATTCATGCGCACGTACGACCCACCGTCTCCATGAATGATGTAATTCATTTTAATATTTCTACTTAATATGAATGATTATAAATATCTATATAATATTTATATATTATTTTTATACAATTATTAACATTATTAAAATCATGAGACCAAGATCAAAGTATAAGGATCAAGACTTCCGAACCAAAACATTCATGGAAAACGAAGCAGTTATCACACAGAATAATGATTTTAATAAAAAATTATTAATAAATAGGTGATAGGATGTTATAAATAAATAATAAATTATATGATAAAATTAAATTTATGGAATGAATTTATAATAAATCCACATTATTTTATAGTATGTTTGAACGTGAACAAATAAAGGAAAGACTTGAGGTAAGGGAATTATTAACTCGATTTTATTTTATTGAGTTAAAATTCTACTTAATTTATTATATCATACTAATATTATGTGTGAAATTAATTTTGATTATATTATATCTTATTTAAACTTGTTTTATTTTTATTTAAAGCTGATACACAAAATTTATTTTTAACGCTAAATTCAATGTTATTTATAAGGGACTTTCTTTTAAAAATCCCCCTTTAATATTTTTTTACAAAAGTTAAAAAGAATGTTTTTTAACTTATACGGCATGAGTGGATTTTACCTATTTCATGTCACCTTAATTTTTTTAAGCTTCCTATAAAATCTTATAAGTTTCATTTCAAAGAAAATGTTTTCCTTTGTAATGGAATGACTTTAAAAAAATGTTTTCAAAATGGAAAGGATATTTTCTTCAAGAATTATTTCAAGTGATATTTCAAAATAATTTTCCATATAAGACGACATTATTTGATGTTACTTATGAATTAATAGGGATATGATCTAGGGATACCATACTTATTCTTTCTATATATGGTTTTAGTTTATTATGGCATGATGTTTATGAATTCCGTTACTTTTCCATGGGTTATGAAATAATTAAATGATTATAAAACCCATTTATTTTCATGGGTTATGATATGATGAATGATTTATATTTATGTGGAAAAAATATGTATAGTTTTCATTATGTGATGGGTGGGACCTATATATCCCTCTATTGCATTGGGTAAATATTTATATCTCATGATATCGATAGTGATGGAACGGGAAGTAAACTCAATTAAAAAATACAGGGCTGGAATGGGAGGTAAACCCAGTTAAGTAATACATGGATAGAATGGGAAGTAAACCCAGTTAAGTAATAGAGGGCTAGAATAGGGAGTGAACCCAATTCATTAAAGGACTTTTTCTACTTTGATGGTCTTGGCAGTGAGCCTTGAATAATATGAAAAATGATTTTCTATGCTTATGTGTATGCCACAAATTCTATGTCTTAGGCCAATATTATGATCTCATGGATCATGATCTTTTATTTCCTTATGATTCATGCCTTATAAATTTCCAAGATTTATTCCATCATTCAAGATTATGATCTTTGAAATATAGGGTATAATTTCCGAATGTTGTGTTCATGTTCTTACACCCTTACACTCATATTGTGATTATGAAATCTTTTTTATCTCCTTTGTTTACCCTTACTAAGAATCTGAGATCACTATTTCTTATGTTTCCATCTCCCAGGATGTAAAGACCCGCAAATTTCAAGGAAATTTTTTTTTTCTTAATTTTCTTTGGAATTTTACAAGAGCGCAGCTTCAGACGGCACCTGATTCCGAGGCCCGGTGTGCCCGGAATCAATTTCCGAAGTTTGGCTCGGGTACGTTCAGTGAACGGACGAGCGGGTTTTTCTATCTTTTGAACAGGTGCCCGGAATCGAATTCTGAGGGCACCGATGAAATCGCAGCGCCGGTATTTGCTTAGAAACGCCTCTTTCGGAGTTGCGTTTGCTCAAGACGTGGTTTTTAAATTTTGCGGCTTTAAGTCAGAATAAAATAAAGTTGTGCGACAACTTTATTTTATTTCACTTAAACTGCTTGGAAGCCACTTAAAGTCACTTAAAGGCGGCTTGAACTGAGTTGAACTGGATAGGATGCTATCCAGAAATATCCTACCCCTTGGTAGGATATTTGTGCGGTGGGACCCGCACGAGCCCCGCCGTTTCTTTCGCTAAGTAACGCACCCGCGAAAACCCGTCAAAGTAACTGAAAAGTCAACCGACGCGTTTTCTTTAATTCTTAACAGACCATTTAATTGGGCGGTTTATTTCGTAAATTAAATGGACTGTTTCTTCGTGAATTAAATGGGTCGTTTCTTTCGAATTGATGGATCGTTTCTTAACCGGTTTCGTGTTGGCATGTTTATAAAATAAGACCAACCTAAAAATCCTTGGAAAGGATTTGAGAGAATCTTCGTTCCTCCACCCTCTCCGCGAAGAACGCGAAGAACGCGAAGAACGCGAAGAACGCGAAGAACGCCGGAACCGGAATCCGACGACGCACGATCCGCGACGTCAACAGCTTTTCCGCGACCTTCTTCTTCTTCGGTACCTCTTCTTCCGCGGCGAACCTGCGATCGGCGGTTAAAGGTGAGAATCGAAACTTCTAAATTCTCCCTTCTTAATTTCAATAACAACGGATTTAATTAATTAAATCTGTTTGTTCTTGATCCGGAGATTGGCGACGCGACGCCGGATACCGCGACGACGCGACGATCTCCTTCTTCCGCGACGACCGATTCCGCGACGACCTCTCGTCCGACGACGACTTCGAAGTAGGGATTTATTTTGGAAAAGTTACCCCTTTTAAATTTTCTCGTGAACGTTCTTGAAAATTTAAAAAGCCGGTTTCAAGCGAACAATTTTATCTTTAAATAAAATTGTTGGATCATGTGTTGATCATCTTATTCTTTTCTCCCGTTGTTTATGATTAACGCGGAGGGAGCGGGTCTAACGAACAAGACCCGGCAACCCTCCGCCGATCTTCCTTTTTGTGCGGATTTGGCGGGCGACGGCAAAAGCACGACGCAAGGGCCATTTGTTGATTCCGCAGTGGAGGACGCGTCCCGGGAGGAACAATGGCGCAGACGGGAGGCAAAACGGGCCACCGGAGCAACTCCGGCGGCCCGCGGAAGGAGGCGGCGGCGCCCGGCGCGCCGCCGTGGAGATCTCCCGCCGCGGCGGCGGCGGCCGGTTCCGCGGCCGCGCGGAACCGGGAACGGACGCGGCGGCCCGGCCGCGTCCGCGTGACAGGCGGCCCCCCGCGGGGGCCGCGTTTCTTCAAATGCCGCGGGTCAAACCCGCGGCGGCGGCCTGTTCGGCCGCTCGGCCGAAGCCGAGCCGGCCGGTCCGGTCGGCCGGGCCGCGCCCAGGCCGAACCGGACCCGGCCGAGCCGGTTCGGGCCGGTTCGAGCCGGCCCGGTTCGGGCCGACCCGGTTCGGCCGACCCCAGGGGGGGGTTCGGGCCGGGTCGCCCCGGGCCCAGAACCCCCGTTTCGGGCCCTCTTCGGTCTTTCGCCCATATATTGGGCCTGGGACCTCCGATTGACGAACCGTCAGCGGCTACGCGATCCTTGGATCGAGACGGTCGTTTCGGTATATTATACTCAAGGTTTCGGAAGACTTTGGGTTCGGCCGGGTTGGTTCGTACACGAAACCAACCGGGCCCTCGGAGCGGAAACGCTCATAACTTGAGCTACGGACGTCCGATCGACGTACCGTCAGCTGTGGTAGTTTCCTCTAAGTGAGACGGAACTTTTGGCATACTCCGCACGAGGATCGGATATAGGCGGAGTACGGTCGGGTTGGTTTTGCCCTAAAAACCAACCGGGCCCCTGGGACGAAAATGCCAATAACTCTCAGACCGGGCGTCCGATTGACGCGCCGTCTGTCGCGTTGAGATCCTGTTGTCGATACGGAACTTTTGGATACATCAACTTCGGACTACGTGTCAGTTGATGTATCAGCCTCTCGGCTCGTGGAGCGGACCCTCCTAACGAGCTCGCTATGTGCGGGAACCCTAGTGCTGGCTGTGACTTCGACGGCAGAGCAGAGATCCTCCGTGGACTGCGACGACGGCAGAGCAGAGATCCTCCGTGGACTGCGACGACGGCAGAGCAGAGATCCTTCGTGGACTGCGGCGACGACTGTGCAGAGATCCTCCGTGGACTGCGTCAACTACTGCACTCAGCGATCCTACGTGGAACAGTGCTACCGAACCTGTGTGAGCTGAATCTTCTTTTTACCTTGAGCGGTGGAGCGCTTGGGTGTAGCGGCGGACCCGTGGTACTTGACAGTGGTGGTGCGCTTGGATGCAGCAACAGACCCTTGGAGGTGGAGCACTTGGTTGTAGCGGCAGACCCGCGATACTCTACGGAGTGTGTGCGCTTGGTTGTAGCGACAGACCCGCGACGGTGGAGACGTGCGTGCGGAGTACGGAGACCGTGTAGATGACTGAGACCTGACGACTGCTTGACCGACTCGACTTGGAGTGAGTCGACTAGCCCAGTGGACGGAGCGCCCAGTAGTTGGCAGCAGACCCACGGCGGACGGAGCGCCTGGTAGTTGGCGGCAAACCCGCGGTACTCGACAGGAGGAGTACCTCAGTAGGCTATCTGGGTGAGCGCCCGGTATTTGGCAGCAGACCCTCAGCGGACGGAGCGCCCGGTAGTTGGCAGCAGACCCGCGGTACTCGACAGGAGGAGTACTTCAGCAGTCTTAGGTTAGTGAGAAGTACCTCGGAGTCGTGACAGGACCACTGTACACTTCAGAGATGGGGCTCTTCAACATTTACGGTTTCGATAATGAAAATCCTGGTTGAGCTGAATCTTATGTTACTCTCCTTTGTGGATTGTGTTGAACTATCCTATGTGGATTTACTGTTACTCTCCTTTGTGGATTGTGTTGAACTATCCTATGTGGATTTACTGTTACTCTCCTTTGTGGATTGTGTTGAACTATCCTATGTGGATTTACTGTTACTCTCCTTTGTGGATTGTGTTGAACTATCCTATGTGGATTTACTGTTACTCTCCTTTGTGGATTGTGTTGAACTATCCTATGTGGATTTACTGTTACTCTCCTTGTGGATTTGAGTCTTGCTTCCTTTGTGGATTGAGTTGTTCTTGAGCTCGTGAGCAGAGCTAGAATTGGGGACTTAGGTATGTGTATGGGCATATACCTAAGTCGAGTCAGATGTTACTTCGTGATTGCATCTTTCTTTTGTGCTATATCCTTTGTGGATTTCGGGAGACCTTCGGGGGTCTCGGGGTCCTTACTGAGTAGTTGTACTCACCCCTGCACGGGCTATGCCCGCGCCTTGTTGTGTTGGTTGCAGACGACGGACAGCGCTGATCACGGTTGGGGCGTGGAGCAGGACGGTACCTGGAGGTGGACCACTGGGCGGGACGTGCTCGGAGCGGACGTGGGACCCGAGGAGCCTGGAGGCTATCTGTACCCACCCTTCAGGTGGGATTTCCAGTGGACGACACGAGGCCGCCGTCTTTTCTACAGTTACTGTACTTTACTTTTCAGTTGTACTTTACAGTTGGGCTTGTATTTCCGGCCCCCTTTACTTTTCTGCACTTTACTTTCCGCTTGCCGACTCTGTGTGGTTGTTACTTACAAAGGCAATGCCTTCCCTGTTTACTGGGATTTTACGCCTTGGTGCTAGTCGCCAGCCCCTGGCCTATGGAAGGCGGGCTTGGGGTAGTCACGGCACGGGCCCCGAGGACGGGTCGTGACAAATTGGTATCAGAGGTGGTCGGTTCTACCGCGGACTCTGATCGTCCTTTCTTTCTATGTGAAGCAATAGTGTTTAGTGTATTGAGTGTGGTTATCAGTTCAGGGAGCCCAGTGTTGGTGCGGCGGCCGACGTATCCGTACACCAGGACCCTGACTTCTGATTTCCAACTTAATGCACGAAAACACTGATTGCGTGTGTGTTTCCCAAAAGGTTTAAAGTCAGCTCAAACCAGGTCAGCTCACCAGGTATAAATCGTTGACCGTGACACAACTGTTCAGGATGTCACCATGCAGATAGTTAGCTGGAGTTCCGAGAGAGTTCTCGATGATGGCCCACCGAGCAGCGAGACTCCGGTGCAGGGCCCTTTTTCAGTGTTGGCACCTTCGGGTGGTGTACCAGCAGCACCACCACCCGTTAGGCAGAGGATGCCACTAGCTGACAGTGCACGCTAGCAGAGCGCGATGCACGAGTTCCAGCAGTAGAGGCCTCTGAGGATACGAGGCGAGACAGATTTCCCAGGCAGCAGTGGACTGGATGGAGGCGGTTGCTAGAGTTCTACGCCTAGCTTGGATACTAGTAGAGCGGATGATGATCTTAGCTTCTGTTGTTTCCAGTGAGTGACCATGAGGTTGGTTCTTATAGTAATGAGGCTTCGGTACGCGAACCGATACCTGGGATAGTACCTACGGGTAGTGCGCCAGCTATGTCACTACCTGTTGGTCAGTAGACACTACCGGCGGTACCGGTAGCAGAGAATCACAGGCTTAGTGCCTTACATATGTTTTAGCACCAGATATCCCTCAAGTTTCGAGGTGAGCCTGACTCGTAGGCGGCTGAGGACTGGCTTGAGGAGGTGGTTGTGAGTTTTCTGGAGCTAATACAGCTTCGACAGTACGACATGTCGGAAGCAGAGCACTCATCGTGGCTTACCAATCAATCGTAGTACTCGTTGGTTACGTTGTGATCAGTTCCTTAGACTCGAACTTCTGAGCGAAGTGTGTCTAAGGGAAATACGAACCATTACTTTTCCTCTATGCATTTCTACCTATGCTAGGATGCTAGAGAGAACCTTTGTGGTTGTGAACGTTAGCAGTGAAAGGCAGGAAACTAGCGCCAGTCTCAGAGACTCGGGCGTGTAAAATGTTTCAGGAGGAGGAAGTGCTAAGGAAAGATGAATCTGCAGGGTAGCAGACGTGGAAGCGGAGCTTAGAGAGCAGCATGTGGTGGTGTACATTTCGACATGTTACGACCACCCGACTTAGTAGTCCCCGCCAGGCTCAGGGAGCAGGAGGGCTGGGGAGGAGAGTAGCTGCATTGCGGTCAAGGAGTGTGACCCAGGAACTCAAAGAATGATTCGGGGTACGAATTATGTCTACTACGAGTTGCCATATCTATAGACATAGGAACCGATCATTCAACCCTTCCACGAATCATGTCCCAGACCTAGAGGTTCCGGGTAAGCCGTAGACTTGACCCTCACGTCTGGAGATACCTTTGGGAGGAGACTCGATAATCACACTTACGCCGACGGTGTGATTTGACCTCGAGGCGAGAGTTTCGGTTGGAATCTCTTGGTGGCAGCGTAGAGGCCTTACGACGTTGATCTGGGTATGATTCACAAATCATACCCCGGTTGACTGTTTTAGGCAAACGTCGGAATGGGTTTTCCTTGGTCGGCGAAAAGGAAACCCTGGGCAGCACATGTTAAACTCAGGCATAAGAGGGTGTGGCCGATCACTCTTGAGTTGGTCAACCCTACCCTTGTGGCAGCAGGAGTTTTGAGTTTCAGTTCTAACCTAAAAAGGGAAACGTCTTGAATTCGAGGGGGACGAACACATTCTTATACGGTCTCAACCCGATGAGGTTTCGGAGATGTGGCCGAGGCGGCAGGTTATCTCCGAAGTTCGATGGGCCTTTCCAGGTCCTCAGCAGGATAGGAGAGGTGGCTCATCGCCTGGCTCTACCACCTCAGTTGCACCGGGTGCACGATGTCTTTCACGTGTCTCAGCTGAGGAGATACGTGCACGACCCGACGCACATCATCGACTTTGGGGAGCTGGACGTGGACGATGGGGCGACTTTTGCGGAGGTCCCAGTGGAGATCGAGGATCGACAGGAGCGGGTCCTATGTGGGCGGTCGATTCCTCTTGTGCGCGTCAGATGGCAGCACGGGAACCTCCAGGAGAGCACTTGGGAGCGGGAGGCTCAGATGCGTGCTCAGTACCCCCATTTGTTCCCCTAGTTTTTGATGTATCTTTACGGGGACGTAAAGCCCTGAGGTGGGAGTAATGTAAAGACCCGCAAATTTCAAGGAAATTTTTTTTTTCTTAATTTTCTTTGGAATTTTACAAGAGCGCAGCTTCAGACGGCACCTGATTCCGAGGCCCGGTGTGCCCGGAATCAATTTCCGAAGTTTGGCTCGGGTACGTTCAGTGAACGGACGAGCGGGTTTTTCTATCTTTTGAACAGGTGCCCGGAATCGAATTCTGAGGGCACCGATGAAATCGCAGCGCCGGTATTTGCTTAGAAACGCCTCTTCCGGAGTTGCGTTTGCTCAAGACGTGGTTTTTAAATTTTGCGGCTTTAAGTCAGAATAAAATAAAGTTGTGCGACAACTTTATTTTATTTCACTTAAACTGCTTGGAAGCCACTTAAAGTCACTTAAAGGCGGCTTGAACTGAGTTGAACTGGATAGGATGCTATCCAGAAATATCCTACCCCTTGGTAGGATATTTGTGCGGTGGGACCCGCACGAGCCCCGCCGTTTCTTTCGCTAAGTAACGCACCCGCGAAAACCCGTCAAAGTAACTGAAAAGTCAACCGACGCGTTTTCTTTAATTCTTAACAGACCATTTAATTGGGCGGTTTATTTCGTAAATTAAATGGACTGTTTCTTCGTGAATTAAATGGGTCGTTTCTTTCGAATTGATGGATCGTTTCTTAACCGGTTTCGTGTTGGCATGTTTATAAAATAAGACCAACCTAAAAATCCTTGGAAAGGATTTGAGAGAATCTTCGTTCCTCCACCCTCTCCGCGAAGAACGCGAAGAACGCGAAGAACGCGAAGAACGCGAAGAACGCCGGAACCGGAATCCGACGACGCACGATCCGCGACGTCAACAGCTTTTCCGCGACCTTCTTCTTCTTCGGTACCTCTTCTTCCGCGGCGAACCTGCGATCGGCGGTTAAAGGTGAGAATCGAAACTTCTAAATTCTCCCTTCTTAATTTCAATAACAACGGATTTAATTAATTAAATCTGTTTGTTCTTGATCCGGAGATTGGCGACGCGACGCCGGATACCGCGACGACGCGACGATCTCCTTCTTCCGCGACGACCGATTCCGCGACGACCTCTCGTCCGACGACGACTTCGAAGTAGGGATTTATTTTGGAAAAGTTACCCCTTTTAAATTTTCTCGTGAACGTTCTTGAAAATTTAAAAAGCCGGTTTCAAGCGAACAATTTTATCTTTAAATAAAATTGTTGGATCATGTGTTGATCATCTTATTCTTTTCTCCCGTTGTTTATGATTAACGCGGAGGGAGCGGGTCTAACGAACAAGACCCGGCAACCCTCCGCCGATCTTCCTTTTTGTGCGGATTTGGCGGGCGATGGCAAAAGCACGACGCAAGGGCCATTTGTTGATTCCGCAGTGGAGGACGCGTCCCGGGAGGAACAATGGCGCAGACGGGAGGCAAAACGGGCCACCGGAGCAACTCCGGCGGCCCGCGGAAGGAGGCGGCGGCGCCCGGCGCGCCGCCGTGGAGATCTCCCGCCGCGGCTGAAGCCGCGGCGGCGGCGGCCGGTTCCGCGGCCGCGCGGAACCGGGAACGGACGCGGCGGCCCGGCCGCGTCCGCGTGACAGGCGGCCCCCCGCGGGGGCCGCGTTTCTTCAAATGCCGCGGGTCAAACCCGCGGCGGCGGCCTGTTCGGCCGCTCGGCCGAAGCCGAGCCGGCCGGTCCGGTCGGCCGGGCCGCGCCCAGGCCGAACCGGACCCGGCCGAGCCGGTTCGGGCCGGTTCGAGCCGGCCCGGTTCGGGCCGACCCGGTTCGGGCCGACCCGGTTCGGCCGACCCCAGGGGGGGGTTCGGGCCGGGTCGCCCCGGGCCCAGAACCCCCGTTTCGGGCCCTCTTCGGTCTTTCGCCCATATATTGGGCCTGGGACCTCCGATTGACGAACCGTCAGCGGCTACGCGATCCTTGGATCGAGACGGTCGTTTCGGTATATTATACTCAAGGTTTCGGAAGACTTTGGGTTCGGCCGGGTTGGTTCATACACGAAACCAACCGGGCCCTCGGAGCGGAAACGCTCATAACTTGAGCTACGGACGTCCGATCGACGTACCGTCAGCTGTGGTAGTTTCCTCTAAGTGAGACGGAACTTTTGGCATACTCCGCACGAGGATCGGATATAGGCGGAGTACGGTCGGGTTGGTTTTTCCCTAAAAACCAACCGGGCCCCTGGGACGAAAATGCCAATAACTCTCAGACCGGGCGTCCGATTGACGCGCCGTCTGTCGCGTTGAGATCCTGTTGTCGATACGGAACTTTTGGATACATCAACTTCGGACTACGTGTCAGTTGATGTATCAGCCTCTCGGCTCGTGGAGCGGACCCTCCTAACGAGCTCGCTATGTGCGGGAACCCTAGTGCTGGCTGTGACTTCGACGGCAGAGCAGAGATCCTCCGTGGACTGCGACGACGGCAGAGCAGAGATCCTCCGTGGACTGCGACGACGGCAGAGCAGAGATCCTTCGTGGACTGCGGCGACGACTGTGCAGAGATCCTCCGTGGACTGCGTCGACTACTGCACTCAGCGATCCTACGTGGAACAGTGCTACCGAACCTGTGTGAGCTGAATCTTCTTTTTACCTTGAGCGGTGGAGCGCTTGGGTGTAGCGGCGGACCCGTGGTACTTGACAGTGGTGGTGCGCTTGGATGCAGCAACAGACCCTTGGAGGTGGAGCACTTGGTTGTAGCGGCAGACCCGCGATACTCTACGGAGTGTGTGCGCTTGGTTGTAGCGACAGACCCGCGACGGTGGAGACGTGCGTGCGGAGTACGGAGACCGTGTAGATGACTGAGACCTGACGACTGCTTGACCGACTCGACTTGGAGTGAGTCGACTAGCCCAGTGGACGGAGCGCCCAGTAGTTGGCAGCAGACCCACGGCGGACGGAGCGCCTGGTAGTTGGCGGCAAACCCGCGGTACTCGACAGGAGGAGTACCTCAGTAGGCTATCTGGGTGAGCGCCCGGTATTTGGCAGCAGACCCTCAGCGGACGGAGCGCCCGGTAGTTGGCAGCAGACCCGCGGTACTCGACAGGAGGAGTACTTCAGCAGTCTTAGGTTAGTGAGCAGTACCTCGGAGTCGTGACAGGACCACTGTACACTTCAGAGATGGGGCTCTTCAACATTTACGGTTTCGATAATGAAAATCCTGGTTGAGCTGAATCTTATGTTACTCTCCTTTGTGGATTGTGTTGAACTATCCTATGTGGATTTACTGTTACTCTCCTTTGTGGATTGTGTTGAACTATCCTATGTGGATTTACTGTTACTCTCCTTTGTGGATTGTGTTGAACTATCCTATGTGGATTTACTGTTACTCTCCTTTGTGGATTGTGTTGAACTATCCTATGTGGATTTACTGTTACTCTCCTTTGTGGATTGTGTTGAACTATCCTATGTGGATTTACTGTTACTCTCCTTGTGGATTTGAGTCTTGCTTCCTTTGTGGATTGAGTTGTTCTTGAGCTCGTGAGCAGAGCTAGAATTGGGGACTTAGGTATGTGTATGGGCATATACCTAAGTCGAGTCAGATGTTACTTCGTGATTGCATCTTTCTTTTGTGCTATATCCTTTGTGGATTTCGGGAGACCTTCGGGGGTCTCGGGGTCCTTACTGAGTAGTTGTACTCACCCCTGCACGGGCTATGCCCGCGCCTTGTTGTGTTGGTTGCAGACGACGGACAGCGCTGATCACGGTTGGGGCGTGGAGCAGGACGGTACCTGGAGGTGGACCACTGGGCGGGACGTGCTCGGAGCGGACGTGGGACCCGAGGAGCCTGGAGGCTATCTGTACCCACCCTTCAGGTGGGATTTCCAGTGGACGACACGAGGCCGCCGTCTTTTCTACAGTTACTGTACTTTACTTTTCAGTTGTACTTTACAGTTGGGCTTGTATTTCCGGCCCCCTTTACTTTTCTGCACTTTACTTTCCGCTTGCCGACTCTGTGTGGTTGTTACTTACAAAGGCAATGCCTTCCCTGTTTACTGGGATTTTACGCCTTGGTGCTAGTCGCCAGCCCCTGGCCTATGGAAGGCGGGCTTGGGGTAGTCACGGCACGGGCCCCGAGGACGGGTCGTGACACAGGATATAAAGAAAGTTATTAAGTATGATATGTTAAAAATGGGTTCTAGTTATGAAGGAATAAGTGGAAGATGATGTAGACATTTTATGAACCATTATTTTATGATTCTAAGTTTCCAAATACACTAGACCTATATAGTTTTGGTATGGTTTTTTTATGTCGTGTAATGAATATTCATCTAAAAAAATGTAAAATATATGTATGAAAATTATGGGTTGTTAAAAATACCCATAAAACCAAGGGAGGAAATATAGAGTGTTAACAAAGGAAACATATTAGAATGAAAATCATGCATATAAAAGAGGATTATTTGTAAAGGTAAAGGAAGTGATGGATCATTTATTTTATAGAAAAAAACAATACATAATATATCTAGAGAAATAATTTGGATGGTTTGAAAATAAAATATTCCCAACATAATAAAGTAAAATCAGAAGGATATTGACATATATGAAAAACATTCTTGTAAAAGAATGCTTTGAATAATATCACACATGAAGGGATCAAGAATAATTTTTTTTGATAATGAGAGTTAAATCCCCAAAATTATAAATATATTTATTAGAGGATAAATTATTTAACATAAATACCATGAGTGCAAATCCTTTTTAATATTAAAAGGAAAATAGAGGTGGAAACTTAAAAGTTATTTTAGAAAACATTTTTAACATTGATGTAAAATAAAAAATCACATGTCACTTTCAAAAGAAACTTTTTAAAAGGTTAAGTGAAAGATTTTGTAAAATTTTATTTTTAAAAAGAATCTATAATAATCAATCCTTGAAAATGACATAATATTTTTTATAGGAAATATGGATCCAAATAAAGAACATTTTATTATGATTGGGACCTTTTTAATACTTTGAAATTTCTTTTATTCAAAACCCACATTGTATAAAGATTAATAAAGACTTATTTATATTAAACCTTCATTTTACAAAAGATTATTATAAAATAAAATATAATAAAATATTTGGGTGGGGGAAACCAAGAATGGAAGAACAATATTCAAGATAAAACATTATAACTAAAAAAAAGGAGATTTTAGCTATCGATATCCCTTATGGGAAACATACCCCTTAAGGTAAGAAATATTCAGCAAGGATATATGTGGTAATAATTTAAATACATAAAAACAATGATATAGTAATACATAATAAAATTAAGGTAGATTGTACCCAAAATATATGAAATAATTTGAAGCTAATGTTCATAACTCAATGAACAAAATACAAGTTACAAAAAATCCTCACTGCTTGGGGTAATAATTGAATCAATAGACATTTGAAGAAGAGATTATGATTTGGATTATTATATCCCATTAAATAAAAAAACTATGATAAAAATACATCAATGTTCAGAAAATAAACCATATAAGGAAAACATGGTGCATAAAATAAAGTTTTTTCTCAAAGAATCTAAATTCAGACCAAGAAAAATCTTACAACTTTGGTATATTTTGAATCAAAATCCATTTAAATAAAGAAAATGGTATTTATCATAAAACTTAATTAATTAGATGAATATGGTAAAATACATTAATTATGTAGTAGATAAACCATTTTGAAGAAAATATGGTGCATATTTGGAAATACGTCTCAAGGGGTGAAATTTGAGATAAGAAACCCTTACCTCAATTCCTGCTTTGTCGAACTGCGCTCAAACATCCTATATAATAAATTAACTATATTAATAAACCATTTAAGAACCTTTTAATATCTTTAACCCTTTATAAAATTTATTTATAATTATTATCTACATGTATATTAGTCAGTTATTATCTATTTTTGATATTAGGTGTTAGTAATCTTGATCGTTTTGAACTAGTTTCATAAAAACAACGTTATTCTTCATTATTATAAAAAAGTTCATAATTACCAGATAATACAAGGTACTAGAATTTATTTTTTATGATTATTTATAATTTTATAATTTCATTCTATGAGAGTTTTGGTTACTAACCTTAAAGATAAATTTGGCGATGAACAAGTTTCAACGATTCTTAGTGAACTAAGGATGTTTTCTTAAATAATGGGATAAAATTTTATATTACCATTAAAGAAATAAAAATAGATAATTATTTAATTATTTATATAATATATTAATAGAAATTAAATTCCCATATTCACCGATAATATAAATTTTCAGTATTGTTCAAATAGGTGGTCAAACCAACCCACACAAGAAGATACCATAATTAATGGATGATTATGAAGTGATTTTGTTGTAATATCATTATATTATAAGAATAATGAACATATTTAGTGGTTATTAATGTGTTATATTAGAATTGGAAATAATTATAGGAATAATATAACCTATATGAAGTTATTTTATAGTATGAAGAAATCTTTTTTTGCTCTTAGAACACTCTTTTAAATGGATGAATTTAACACAATTGTTTAATGCTTATATTGTTATAGGTTATCCAATTTGTCTTTATAGAAACTTAAAAATTTCATAAATATAATATTTTTCCATTAAAATCATTGATGTGTATGGATTTTGCTAATATTTTATATTTTTCTAACATCTTTTCATTTAATAGTTTAATTTTTTTAGTGTTTTATTTCATTTTTCATAATTTTATAGTTTTTTAGTGTTTTTATTGTCTTTATAGTTTTTAGTTAATTATATATTAATATTAGTAATTTATTAGCTTATTAGTTTATTTTGAATTTATATTTTATTAACATTTTTTATTATGTGTATAATTATTAATTTAATTTAACTTGCAACCTTTTTATTTATAATTATATATATATTTATATATATTTATATTTTATGTGAAATATTATTTAATAATAATATCAGCATTATAATTATAATTTATTAATTTATTATTTTTATTATTACCTTTTTTAATTTATATTATCATTTCATATTATTATAAATATGTATATTATAATTTTATATAACCAGAAATTATATTTTATGTATTATATTTGTATATCTAATATTTGGCGGGCACACACAAATTTATATATATTTATTTCAAATATTTTTTTTATATTTATTATTATTATTATTATCGCAATCTTATTATATATATATATATATATATATATATATATATATTTGTTTTATAGGGGGCACTCTCACCACCTCTCTTGGCCGCTGGAAAACCATGGGAGGGTCTCCCTCCTCTCGCTTCAACACCAACCGTCGACCCTCCTCCATCTGTGTGCCACACGAGCCACAAAACCTCATCCATCCACCAAGTCACATGCCTCCACCACGTCAGACCCCTACTCCCTGTTGACACCGCAAACCAGGTGCCACCCTCCCTCCAGGAGACATTCTCCTCCACTAGGCATGCAACATCTCAATAGTGCCGAGACTTCTCCTTCATCCTCCACCATAACCAGGAACACATCACCCCTATATCCAACCTACTACGCATCACCAGTAGATAAACAAACCACCACCAGTGAACCAAAATACCTCAAGCCGAACCCTCCTTCACAGCATCATCACACCACCCCTGTGCACCACCAGCCAAATACCCATCTTCCTCCTCTTACAATAACCCCAACATGTCTACTATTTCACAACTAATTCACCATGTTCAAAGCATTATCTTTTCATTCAAAGATTGATGAGTGATGAGTGCACTACGTGGCGAGAGTGCAGATAGATCTGATCATTTTTTTTGTGTTGGCGCAAATGCTCGGTGGTTCGCATCAACATCGTGGTGACTGAAGGGCGATTATGATTTTTGGAGGATCATCGATGACACCTTGTGGTGGTCATTATGATGAAACATACACAATTATATATTTTTTTATTTTATGTGTCATTTTGTCGTGATGTTGGACTAATTTTCATGTGTTAGAGTTGCAATGAATGTGATAGTTTTTGCATGCCTTATCTTGTTTTCATATTTGATTACAAGTTAATTAATTTTAATTAGATTTTTATTTATTTAATCATATTTTAATTTGAATTAATTTTCATTTGGAGTCTGCACACATGCTTTGATTCCCATTTGTGTGATACCTAATAAGTAATCATGGGAAGATGATCATATGAGAATTTATTTATTTGTAATTCGATTGCACGCATGATAGAATCATAAATTGCACACGAGTGAATTCTAAATAAATAATTATAATAATTAAAAAATTAATATTTTGTGTGAATTACCCTTCAAAATTTCATGAGTGATACCTAATAAGTGATCTCATGTGTGCAAATTCGTTAGAGATAGATATTTTAATTTTGTGATAAACAGGTCGTTTCATTTCAGTAAGTGATTTAAGGATAATATGAAACAAAAATTATTAATCAAATCAGAGAATGAAATGATGGATGTTTCTATATCATAGAATGAGACATGATGTTATTTTGATTAAATTTGGAATAAGTGATAATTTAATAAATAAATATTCAGATTTTTAAATTAAATTACTAGCATTACATGCACTTAAACATACGTCACAACTCTAACCCTTCCATCTCTTCCTGTTTCTTCCATAGACTAAGTAAGTTCATTTAGCTTGTTTTAGTTAATTTAATTAGTCATTTTTAAATAGTTTAATTTTTATAATTTTTAGTTATTAATCACAATTAAATATCATCTTCTTTAACATTACTCCAAAAGGATATTCATAGTTTCTACACACATTTTATCTGCGGTTCAACCATGCTCTACGCTTCTATAATAGTTAGTAGGTTAGAAATTTTTTCAAAATTTTATGTGTAGTAATGTGAATTCCAAGATTTTGGAACTTTTTCTGGGGAGAATAATAGCATTAATAAGTATTTAAAAAGAGTGATTTAGGTAAAAAAAAGTAATAAAAAAGCCCAATTTTTTTCTAGTTTATTACTCTAGGAATTTTTCATTTTAGGTAATTTTAAGACACCTAGAAGTTATGGATGGAGTGTTCATCACCATACAACTGCAATATACACCCTCCCTACGTGCCCACATCTCATGATACAAAGTATAATGATTCAACGCACATGAGTTCTCCAGGGAATCCTTTTTATTATAATGATTTTTAGTCAAGTCGGTGTTATGATCCATTTTAGAATACTCCACCATGTTGTGATGCAAGTCCTTAAACATATTTTAATAATTATAAAATTCAAATCATTTCTGAAAATTTATAACTTGATAATTCATGTTAAATAAATGATTCAATAATTGAGCACATGTTTCTTTCTACTATCACTGAGAAAAATAGTTGTTTTGAACTTCAAGATGAATGTAATGGAAAGTTTTTTTCTTCAATGAAATATCTATAAAATCAACCAACTCATATTGTCCAAATATCCATCTCACTACCACTTAATAACCCAATTCAGAACAATTGTATTAAAGAAAGTGCAGTAGAGGTTCTATTTGAACAACATTAATTTCAAAATTCTGATAATGAGACCACTTTGATTGATCCTTCTTTTTATTGTACAATTGATAACTCCTCTCCATCAAAATTTTATTCTTCCAATATAACCACATTTCAAGAATATTAGAGCTTGTTCTTACACTCTGTCAAACATAATGGTCCATCAAACAATGTGATTTCATATCCTTATTATGTGAGCTCACAACCCATCCATCCTAAAGTGAAAAAGGACACATTCAATGTATATCAAATTACACCTTTTAAGGATAAAGAGGACATTAAACTGGGACCATTATTTACCATGATAGTTTCATAATTGATCCAAGACACCGTGAATTTCTACACGCAATAGAACATCACTTCAAATGACATTGAATCACCTCTTTCTAAAAATCCTTGTGAGTTTGAAATTTTTTCCAAAATGGATACATTTAAAACATTTATGGAGTCATAAAATCAGTCGGTGATGGTCTTGAAGAACACTCATAATTTTTTATAAATAATGGAAGAAGAGGACCCTGAGTTCATGGTGCCACATGTACCAATGGAGAAATATGATGAGGGAAGTATAAAATAAACTTTTGGAAAATATGTAATTCTTAAAACAATGGAGTCATCTACTCTAATAGATCCTAACCCACATGATCTATGCATTGAGGTCAAAAATGCTTCACTTGAAATACCCACAGATGCTAGAAATACTCTTGAACTTAGTAAAATCAATGAAACCCTGAAGCTTGATTTGAGTTGGAAACCTATGTATTTTCCAATTCTAGTGGTTGGTGGTGAAAAAAAATTGGGAAACATCATCAACCTAGATACTGCATTCAATAATGGTATAGATATAAGATGAAAACTGAAAGAGAATTGTATGGGAATTTTTTCTCTTGTGAAAATTTGAAAAAACAATGTTCTTAATATTCATGATGTTACCCTTTCATAAACTTAAATTATTCTATGATTATTTCTTAAGATGAGGTATATTCATTCCCTTGTGAGTTGGTATATTTTCATTTCATTCCACATATCCATTTGACTAATAAGTTTTCATTCGAGATATTATGTAGCTTTCAAGATAATTTCCTTTCTAACAAAAGGATTCTACACTTCTACTGATAAAGAAGTTGATGCATGGTATACATTTCCATTCAATACTGGTGAAGTTTCATCAAATTATGGATGAATACAAAGTAAAATTAGTGCTCACTAGGAGGCAACCCATCATTAGTTTGTTTTTTCTTTCATTGAATTTGGTTTTGATTAATTTAGTTTTTAAGGAATAAAATTCCATGCATTTACTGAAATCTATTTTATCCTATAACTATAGTGGATATGAGTTCATAATATATATATATATTCATTTGCATGATTTTGATCTTTGGTGTTATCTTTATGATATGATGCAGGTATGTGTTGTCCATGTGTAGATTTTACAGGTACATCATTTCTAGATCTTCATCGAATACATGCATCCTTTCCATGTCTATCCACACTTACTTAGGGAATTATTTTATTTTATATTATATTTTATACTTAAAAAATTCCATGTAAAATAACTAACAAAAAATCAATAAAGAATTTTTTTTTGAAAAAAACTAACATTCCAGTTATTATTGAACCCACATGAAAGCTATTTTATTTTTATCGTAACACTGTCGAGAACATACCACTTATGTCCCAATTCAGTCTAAGAAAATGATTCATATTTTTAATTCTTTGATCCTTGATATCATGACTTAGATGATTTATTATATTATTCCATTTTTGAAAATGTTTTTTTGGAAACTTGTATATTTTGAGACACCTCTTTGCACTCATGATCATATGTACTGTTCAAAATTATATTTCCATACATGTGAGTATTTTGTCCCATTTTTACATCATTTCATATTTCTATTTTTATTGAAGTAATATCATCCATATTATGCATTTTATAACTTTCCCTGTTTTTCCCTAAAGTGATAGGAATTTTGAAAGCAACACTAAAATAATTGAGGAATTTGTTTGAGATATTGAGCCATTTTGACCCACTGACCCACCCTTACATTTTATCCACCATGCATACCTTAGAATACATGTTGATTACTTTTTAGTATGAACCCACAATTGATACCCTTCCCTACCCATTTCTTGACAATTTTCATGATAATTTTCATTCTAAGTGTGGGGTGGGGGATTTATTCATGGAGAGGGTTTTTTGAGGGGTTGTGAGCCATTTGATGCACATGGATTGACATTATATTATAATGATCATATGTTTTATATTTCATAGTATCCACATTCATTAAATGTATTTTTCTATGGGCATATAGATTTTTTTGGTTCCAACAATGAGTACATCCGTGGTCATTACGCAGTAACTCTCACCTTTAGGGATACCTATAAAAGTGATGAATCATTACTCTAGGAACTAGAGAGTTTCTATATATCCTAATTTCACTGAGTTGCTATAGTGTACATAATACTTGTATACCTTCCCTTTTGATTTTTTTATGACATTTATTTCATGGGGTTTTGGAGCTGATACTCACAAGTTTTCTGCCCATCCTATTTGAGTGAGCTATGTCCCTAAAAAAAAGAAAAAGAAAAAGAAAAAAAATCACCAAGGCATTGATTATAATATTCTTGGGGAAAAGAAATGTTTTAAGTATTGGGGAGTGAGATTTGGAGGGTGAAATTTGGATTGAAACTTATTATGAATTTATTTCAAGATTCAACCCTCATTTTTCCAAAAAAATAATTTTTTATGAACCACTATCTTGTAGCCTTAGAGGCATTTTAATCTCATATAAAGTCCTCTAGATTAATTTATTATTTTGATTTCCACTAGTGGAGATGGGAAATTAATGTAAATCCTATGGTAAGCATGCATATGTATGATAATTGATCAAAAACTTTGATCAAATGGTTTGAGCAATGAGAGTGATGGTAAGGTAGGTCACGTGATGAATGAGTAGAGGTAATTGTTTTAGAAATAATTCGAGTGGAAGAGAAACTATTTTAAAAATAGTAATTCTAAATGAAGCGTGAAATTTTGTGGGTAAAAGAGATTGAATTTTTTTGAACTTGTAATTTTAACATTTTGATTTTTCTATGGGTCTACTTGTGCATTCCTTTTGATTGTTTTTCCCATGAGTAAAAAAGATTAAATGTGAGAGATTTGATTCACATGGATTTCACTAATATTTTTATGTTTTTCTAAAATCTTTTTATTTAATAGTTTAACATTTTTTAGTGTTTTTGTTTATTTTTTCATAATTTCATAATTTTGAAGTGTTTTTATTATTTTTATAGTTTTTAGTTAATTATATATTGATATTAGTAATTTAGTAGTTTCTTAGTTTATTTTTATTTTATATTTTATTAAAAAAAATTATTATGTGTATAATTATTAATTTAATTTGACTTAAAACATTTTTATTTATAATTATATATATTTATATTTTATGTAAAGTATTATTTAATACTAATATTATCATTATAATTAGAATTTATTATTTTATAATTTTTATTATTACTTATTCTAATTTATATTAACATTGAATATTATTATAAATATTAGTAGTAATAATAACAACAATGTTACTATTATTAATTTGTTATTATTAATAATTAAAATCAAAATTTAATAGTAGTATTATTATTTTTAGGATATATTATAATTTTATAAAACCACTAATTATATTTTATGTATTATGTTAGTATATTTAATCTTAGGTGCACACACACACATTTATATATATTTATATCCAGTAATTTTTTTTATATTTATTATTATTATTATTATCTTAATATCCATAATTTTTGTATATATACATATATATATATATATATATATATATTTTCATGGGGTCGCTTTGACTACCTTTATTGACCACTGGAAAACCTTAGGAGGGTCTCCTTACTCTCTCTTCAACACCAGCTGCCAACCATCCTCCCTCTATGCACCTCATGAGACACGATTCCACCTCCATCCAACAGGATGCACAACCCCACCACGGTAGAACCCTACTCCCTGTTGAAAGCACAAACCAGGTGCCACCCTCCCTCCATGCGATCTTATCCTCCACTAAGTGTGCAACGTCTCAGTAGTGCTAATCCATCTCCTTCATTCTCCACCATAACCAAGCTTGCATCACCCCCATAGATGAACTCTCATGCATCACTAGAAGTGTAAAAAATCACTTCCAATGACCCACCAACCCTCAAGCTACCTCCTCCTTCACTGAAACATCACGCCACCCCTGTGTACCACCAATTGAATGCACGTCTTCCTCCTCTTACAGCAACCCCACCATGTTTTCTATTTCTCCATTGATTCACCACACATAGAGAATTTTATTTTCATTTGGAGATCAACAAGTGGTGAGTTCACTGTGTGGCAATAGTGTACATATATTTGATCATTTTTTTGTATTGATGAATGTGCTCGGTGGTTCACATCGGCATTGTGGTGATTTAAGGATGATGATTATTATTGGGTGATCATTGAAAAAAACTTGTAGTGATCATTACAACAAAACGTATATAATGATTTATTATTTATTATTTTATGTTCTGTGTTATCGTGATGTTAGAATAATTTTCACGTGTTAGAGTCTCGATGAATGTGATAGTGTTTTCATGCCTTATTTTTTCATATTTGATTGCTAGTGAATTAATTTTAATCAGATTTTTATTTATTTAATTATATATATATTTTAATTAATTATCATTTTGATTTTGCAAAAATTCTTCAATTCACGTTCATGTGATACTCAATAATTAATCATGAGTGGGAAATCATACAAGAGTTTATTTGTTTGAAATTCGATCACTCATGTGAGAGAATCATAAATCGTACACAAGAGAATTCCAAATAAATAATTATATTAATTGAAAAAGTAATATTTTTTCTAAATCCCCCTTCAAACTTGCATGAGTGATCCCTAATATGTGATCTCATGTGAGAGAACCCAACGAAAATAGATATTTTGACTTTGCGAGAAATAGGTTGTTTCATTTTCCCAAGTGATTCGAGGCTAATGTGACACACAACTTATTCATAAAATCATTGAATGAAATGAAAAATGATTTATGTAAAAATTAGAATACTATATAACATCAAAAAATGAGACCTAATATCATTTTGAATAAATTTTGAATTAGTGATAATTGAATAAATAATATTTAGATGTGGAAATTAAATAACTGCCATTGCATGCACTTGAACGGACATAACAAATATGACCCTTCCATCTCTGCCAGTTTCTTCCATAGATTAAGTAAGTTCATTTAGCTTGTTTTAGTTAATTTAAATATTCATTTTTAAATAGTTTATTACTTTTTATTAATTTTTAGTTTTTAATCAAAATTAAAGATTATCTACCTGAACATTCCTCCAAGAGGATATTCCTATTGTCTACACACATTCTCTTTATGGTTCAAATTTACTCACCGCTTCTATAGTAGTTATTAGGTTAATTTTTTTTTGAAATTTTTCATGTGTAGATAATTTTATTCCAATAATTATCATGAATATCCATGTATGTATGTGATGAAAATAAAAATAGAAATCAATTGTTCCATGGAGGTAGTAGTTCACACGTTCTCATGGATGATGATTTTTTTCCATAGAACAAGGAAATAGAGTAATATGGTTTATCATTTAAGATTATAAAATATTTCATAAATATCATAATTATATATTAAATTCACTATTTATACTAACCTTGTAATTTAGTGAAATAAAACGAAACATGTTGCATCGTGGAGGTGGTAGTCCACATAACACACGAATCATTTTTCTTAATAAAAAGGGGAAAAGTGGTCAATGCTTGAACCATTATTATAATAAAATAAAATTATTACAATGATACCAATTTTATCATTTTAATATGGTGTAATGTAATTTTAGTAAGAATAAGTGCACAAAATGAAATAGAAATGATAAAGTAGTAGTTATAATTTTATACCTTACTTCTAGGAATGATTCCATTGAAAAGGAGGTTAAGACTTTGAGGGATGTTATTTTGAGAATACAAGAACCTATTGAAGGTGTATAGGAATTTTAAGAGAGGTTTTGTTATATTTTGATCCAAAATAATCAGGTTCTGGTGTGAGGGGAAGTGTGGAGAGGAATTCCCCATTTATAAGTGAAAAGAGATGACATTTTTTTTAAATACCCAAATTTTTTTAATAATGGGGAGTCACTATCAAGAAAATTAGCTCCAAAATTGGGAAATAATGGAGAGGAGGAGATATGAGGTTGAGAAAGGCCTCAAAAAACCTTTAATACATATGTTTTAAACATGTTTTCAAATATTTACTATTAAGTTTTTCACTTTTAGCATATTATCTTTTACCATAGTAACTTATTTTTACCTAAGGTAACTTATATTTTATGCCTAAAAAAATAGTCCTTATTACATAATTTGAACCTTATAATTAAAAATTTGAAATAAATTTAATAATATTAAACTTCAAAAAAGTGATAAAAAATAATTTTAAAATACAAAATGTATAATGTATTAAAACCAATTTTTTAAAAAATATAACTTAAGTTATAAAATGTCAAATATGGGTTTGTAAATCAAAATCAACATTTTTTAAAATTATAAATTCACGTATAAAATAAAAATATAGTCTTAGAAAATGGGTTCATGAATTTCCTATTTATACTTATATACTAATAATGTTATAGAAGTCATGTTATTTGTAAAAACAGTATTTTCACTATTCACTTAAAAATTCATTTTTTAGAAAAATACAAAAAATTAATATTAAGTTAATATTATTTTGATAATTTTAAGAATGAATTTAACCTTTTAAAATTAAAATTCTAAAATTTATAAATAAAATCATAAAAAAACTATGAAATGGCACTTTTTATAGGAAATCATTTTTTTGGTATATTAACTATTCTTATAAAATTAGTACCAATCATAAATATATCAAACTTGGAAACTTTTAACTTTATAAAATAGATTCTAGTAAAAAATATTTAATTAGTTTCTTTACTGCATTTGTTGAAACAATATTAAAAGGGGCCTTTATTTCATAAGTTGGTTATAACTATTTGTACTCGCTTATTTAAGGGCCACCATACATTGGTTAATATCTATCTTAATAAAAAGTGTTGTAGTCTTTTAGCGTTTGGTTTTGTGTGTGAAACACACTATTAACATACTATTTATTTAATGAAAATACATAGTGAAATCACATGTTGTTATATTATCCCTCGTTAAATAAATTTCATCCTCACAATGTTAATTATTAATCGCTTAAATTTTAAGGGCATACATGAATTGAGATTTAATTTACAATGAATTTTCATCATCACTATCCTAGGTTTGACAAGTGAAATTATATTTTTCCAAATACCCTAATAAAATGAGACTATTTTTTTCAAAGGGAGATTATAGCCATCCTTGTATTAATAAGTGATCATGGATGGAATTTATATGTGATTTTACAATCTTAGACTTTTTCATTTCCAAGAGGGACAATCCACACCTAATGTCACATCAAATTTGATTAAAGGATAATAAGATTTTATTGAAAAAATTAATATAAACATATATTAGAGAGGCTTTATATACTTGGTAATTAATTTTTTTATTAATAACTTAACATATAACCATCAATGTGATGATATGATGTCCTTAGAAAACATTCTTAATATAAATAAGTGGATTGAATAAGATAAAAATATAATAATCACATTTCTTGAGTAGATGTTCACTATTCCTCACTCCACATTATCTTCAAAAATCACTTCCATTATTGTGTGTACAAATAAATTCCATTATCTTGGAAGTTTCTGGTGCCTATCATCCTTGTTATCCATTAAATCAGGTCATTGATTTCGAAAATGTCCAAGTTACCCACATTTAAGACAGTGAACTACTAGTGGTACATTCAAATGAACTCTTTTTTTAACTTCCACCATGTCCACTAAGATATTTAATTCTCCTTGATAATAATTTATTTTATTCCCTCATTTTTCACACATAAAAAATCTCCTACTCTCTTTAATAAAATCCTCTTAGTGATTCTTAGCATATTTTTGACATGAAGGAATTTTAACATTCTTTCCTTCACCATCTTCATCACTTGAACTTACATGAGAATCTATCTTTCTATTATTTTGTGTGTTTGGAAGATCTACTAATTTTAAATTGTTAAAAATAATTCCTGATAACTGGTTTGGAATAATCATAATATTTCTCACTCTATATCTTATCCCATTAGGTTTCTCATTGGAACAATCTCTGCATTGTCCATGGAATCTAGTGTTAACTTGGTTCCTTCAGGATTCATCCATTACTAAAACCAAAAAGTGTTAATTTTGAGTGATGAATAATTAAAACCATAAGATAATTATTGTAAGATGAAAAATTCAACATCTAAATGTATTACATTTTGAAATTATTACATCATATTTCAGTTTAACCCAAATCATTCTTGGTTCAATCTAGGTTTCCCCAATGGCCCGAAGGCCTTAATTTTTTATTTATTTTTTATAATAAACCTTTCAAGGGGTGAGGTGGAACCCTTACAAGGCCCGTAGGCATAAGTATTACATGGCCCATAGGCCTTAGAGGAATTCATTTCCCGTAGGCTTCAAACATTACATACAACCCAGACTAACTACTTGGAACTTCTCCTCCCTAGCATTTTCATCGTGAAATCAGCTCTCCACCATTTCATGGCTATTCAGTTAGTAATTCCCATGAATACATAGGCTTTTCCCGATGGCAGGTTCCATACCGTCTCATTCTTGCAATCCGTTTAGCTTCTGCTGTGGTGAAAGCTCCTTGCTCATCCTCCTTGTAGAGCTTTTTCTTTGTAGGTTTTCTGGTTTTCTTCTACACTTAATGGTAGCCCGAAAGACTTGAGGTGGCCCTAAGGCATTACTTATCCGAAGGCCTGGGTGGCCCGAAGGCCTTAAAGGACTCAGGGACCAAATTGGTGGCCCAAAGGCCCAAACAGGGGTATATTCCCGGCTGCTACAGTGCCAAACAGTGACTGCTACAGTTGTCGCTACAGTGCCTGCTACAGTACTTCATAGTTTCCACTACAGTACCCACTACAGTACCTACTACAGTACTGCTACAGTCCCTGCTATAGTACCTTCTACAGTACCCCCGAAAATTCTGCCTCCGCTCGGATTTGATCCCTAGTCGCTTGGATTCACTTACAGAGTACTTACCAACCGGGCTAAGGCTCATGTGCTTTGGTTCTCTCATAATTCTTATCCTAATCAATTAAAATAATAAATACATCATAATTTCTTTTAAATATAACACGATTAACCAGTTTATATCGCCCAAGAGTGTCAAACCTGGTGTGAAAATATTCCTCTTTTTCATGCACTGGGTGATGATTGAGTTATACCCAATACACCCTTTCCAATGTCATTACCCCTATGTACATTTGTTCTAGAACACACATTCAATTAATATACATACATGGATGTTATTGTCATGACCCATCCCTTGGGGCCTGTGTCGTGACTACCCTAATCCCTCCTTCCATAGGTCAGGGGCTGGTGACTAGCACCAAAAGGCGTATTCCCTAAAATCAAGAAGGCATTGCCTTTATAACCTGTAAACTCACACAACTAAGCACAAAGCAGGATACAAGCACAAAGTAAAACTATATATAGTAAACAATGTGTTTAAAAAAAGTAAAAAAGGGGCTAGAATACAAGACCAACTGTAAAGTACAAGTAAACTGAAAAGTATAAGTAAAACTGAAAACAACTCCTGTGAACACCCGCCAAGGATCCTACCTGAATGGTAGGTACAACTCTCGAACGGTCATCTCTGCGGTATGCCTCATCTAAAGTCCACCTCCAATCTACCTCTAGTCCTAGTACCCTCATCCTCAGTCAATGCTTTCCGTCATCTTCACCAAACACAACAAGGTGTGGGGCGTAGCCTTTGCAGGGGTGAGTATAACGATACTCAGTAGGGACCCCAAGACCCTCGAAGGTCTCACAATATCCACAAAGGATAAACCTCAAAACATGAAAATAATTGACAACCCTACTTAGGTATATGCCCATACATATACCTAAGTTATCAAGTAAACCCATCTCAATCATGAGGAAACATGAGGACCAACACAAAAGCCCAAAGCCCAACTGTTCCACGAAGAAAATAATATCACAAATATAAAGACTCATCTTACACCAGGTATAACTTAGGTATGATAGTAACAACTATCCTTACTTAGGTGTATTCCCATACATATACCTAAGTTGTCAAGATTACATAGATCTCCATCTCCTGATCCAAAAGAATAACTGTACATGAAGGAAGAAGTACCATGAAGGTAACGCCACACAGGTGAGTACCTCTTAGGTAACACCACAAAGAGAAGAACCACAATGGTTTCACCAAAAAGATTAGAACTCATATCACACCAGGTATAACTTAGGTACGGTAGTAATGATGATTATATGTAACTACTGAATCATTTTACTCTGTTGAGAGGTAGACCCACGTAGGATCCTAAATCATCAGACCCACGTAGGATCCTAGTACAACAGACCCATGTAGGATCCTAGAGTAGTACCACGTGGATTCCTGGAGTGGATCCATGTGGGATCCTAGAACACAGACCTACGTAGGATCCCAAAGCACAGACCCAGGTAGGATCCCAAGGCACAAACCCACATAGGATCCCTTTCTCATGTTACAGCCAGCCACAGGGTTCCCACACTAAGCTCACTTGATTCTAGGAGGGTCCACTCCTCAATCCATAGTTCAATACCCCAACTACCAAGAAGTCCCACGAAGAAATATCCCAAAGGACCGCCATATAAAATGGGTCTCAACGCAACAAACAATGTGTCAATTGGACGTCCGGTCTGTAAGTTATTTTCCTTTTAGTACCAAGGGCCCGGTTGGATTCGTGTTTGATCCAACCCGCCTGTACCCCAAATGTATCCAAAACTCAAGTGGGGTATACCAAAAGGATTGTCTCGATACAAGGTTTCTGGAACCATAGATGGTTTGTCAAATGGATTCCCGTAGCTCAAGCTATGGTCGAAAGAGTGGAAAGGGGTCGAAGTTGGTCCGAGTTTGGTTTGACCCGACCCGATTCGGGTCAACCTGGCCCGAACCGGGTCTGGCCCTGGGTCTGATCTAGCCCACGAGATCCGACCCGCCCGCTGGCGGCCCACACTGGGTCGCCCACAGGAGGGCTCCGTCTAGCCCGCGATTGGGTGGCCCCGCGGTGGGGTCCGCCCTAGTCGCCTCCCAAGGGGGAGGTGCCCCCTGGGTACCCCGAACGACCCGGACGTTTGGGTTGGGTGGACAACCGTCTGACACCATGTGGTTCCGGTAGCTGGCACGCAGGACCCGGGGTCCTGCTTGGCTCCTCGGCTGGTAGGATGACCAACCCACTTGCACGGCGCGGTTGCACGCTGTGCCATTACTGGCGGCCGACAGTAAGCTGGCCACCCATCCTTCGCCGCTGCGGCCTCGTGCTACGGCCCCTACAAGCCCGACGGTGTGGACGCGCGCTGTCGCCCCCTTCACGCGGCCGACCATGTGCCAACCGCCACCCTTGCTCTGCCACGATCGACGGGCCGTGGCCCTCCCCTCGGCGGTACGGTCATGCCACCACCACTCTCGAGCCCTACCGGTGCCGTTCTCCGGCAACATTCCTCAGGTCACTAGGTGCGCCTCGGTGGCCCGATCTTTATTCCGAAGACCCCCACACTCGTCTCGGGATGTCACCATCGATTCGTGACTGCCACGGTTGGGATTCGCTTAACCCAAAATCAAGTCGCGAGGAACACCAAAATCCACAAAGGTTGTGGAGGGGTCGGGCCGTGTTCGTTTGGCCTGCACCCTCCACGTTAGAAGTCTAGAAAGTGGCATAGTTGTTCTTAAATCAAGAAGAATGACAATAACAAAGTAAGAGGTATATAAATACAACAATCCCTACCTCGAAGATTCATTGACATTGGTGAGAAAAGGGAAAGACGAATGTTTGTTCATCGTCATTGAAGACGTTCCTCATTGGAGATCCTTCGATGAAGTTCTTCATTGGAGGACTTCCTTTATTGGAGAATGTTCTCCAAAGCTCTCCTCAATTTCCCCTATGCCAATACATTCCCCCAAACTCAAGAAAAAGAGGAGACAACCTATTAAATTAAGTTTATTAATTTAATTAGAGTTGGAAAATTAATTAATTTGATGTTGGCATAATTAATTGGAAAAGAAAACAAGAGTCACCTCCCTCATTTAAGAGGGAGTTCAAGGGTTAGGTGGTCCCCAACACTAAATTCAATTCGGGAGTTTTCAAGCTCGGGTGGTCCCCACCACCAAAAATAAATTGGGAGGATTAAATTTCAAAAATAAAATAAAGCTAGTTTATTTTAATTTCTCCCACGAAAAGCACAAAAACTAACTTCCTCCCTCGACCTACTGCAGTCGAGGTGAAGGTCTCCTTAAGTGAATATCAATGATACGAGCTCAAAAGTGTCCTCAGATTTCAGTTTTGAGCACTGGTTCAAAAGTTGAAAAAACCAGCTCGCACATTTACTGAACGTACCCAGAAAAAAGTTCAGAAATTCATTCCAGACACTCCGAGCCTCGGAATCACACACCGTCAATTTTCACGGACTCGTAATATTCCTATATAATTAAAAAAAATACATGGAAAATCTGAGTCATTAAATTCTCCCCTCCTCATAGATTTGTGTCCCCAAAAGCCACAACAGAAACTAAGGAAACAAGAGGGGGTAATGAGCATATATCTGAGCCTCCCGCTCCCAAGTGCTCACTTGAAGGTTTCCGTGCTGCCAGAGGACATGCACCAGAGGTATCGACCACCCACAAATGACCTGATCATGTCAATCCTCAATCTCTACTGGAACCTCCATAAACGTCTCCCCATCGTCAATGTCCAGCTCGCTGTGGTCGATGATGTGAGATGGGTCGTGCACGTATCTCCTCAACTGGGATACGTGGAAAACGTCGTACACCTGGTGCAACTGAGGTGGAAGAGCTAAGTGGTAATACACCTCACCAACTCTACTGAGGACCTTAAAGGGTTCGATGAACCTTAGAGATAACTTTCCACCCCATATAAATCTCTGAAAACCTCATTGGGGCGAGACCCGTAGAAAGACATGATCACCATCCTCAAACTCCAGAGGTCTCCGTCTCCTATCGGCATAAGACTTATGCCTGCTCTGTGCAGTATTCATCCGCTCCTGGATGATCTACACCTTCTCCATGGTATCCTGTACTATCTCTAGTTCCATGAGTGCTGATTCCCCTAGGTCAGTCTAGCAAAAAAGCGATCTACAAGGTCGGCCGTACAGATCCTCGAATGGTGTCATCCCAATGGTGGAGTGATAGCTATTGTTGTATCCAAACTCCACCAAGGGAAAGTGATCCTCCGAACTGCGACCTAAGACGAGGACACAAGCACGCAGCATATACTCAAGGGTCTGAATGGTCCGCTCAGTCTGGCCATCCGTCTAAGGATGGAAGGCATTTCTCAAATGAAGCTGTGTCCCGAAAGCCTCCTGCAACCCCTTCCATAGCCGGGAAGTGAAACGTGCATCATGATAAGAGACAGTAGTTGATGGTACTCTATGAATCTTCACAATATCCTGCACATAGAGGCATCCCAAGCTCTCTATTAAAACCTACTCTCTGATCGGTAGGTAGTGGGATGACTTGGTGAGTCGGTCGACGATCGCCCAGATATAATCATGACCCCTGGATCTACATGGAATTCCTATCACTAAGTCCATGGATATTCCATCCCACTTCCACTCTGGGACCTCTAAAGGATGAACTAAGCCTACTGGTACCTAATTCTCCACTTTCGCTTGCTGAAAAATGAGGCACTGAGAGACAAACTCTACTACTTCTTTCTTCATTCCCGACCACCAGTGCTGTCGTCAGAGGTCCTGGTACATCTTCACCACTCCTGGATGTACCACTATAGGAGATGTGTGGAACTATCTCAACACTTCCTCCCGAAGTGTCACCAGTACCATGGTTCATCCTCTAAAAAGGATGACGTGCTCCCACCTTTAGAAAATCTTTCAGGAGCTTGTCCTGAGGATATCTGAGCACGTCAGGCCTCACAGTCTACATCCCCAAGCCGAGCCTCCCAAACTCATTGAATAAGTGGGGGAGTGATAGTCATAGACTGAAGATAAGCTGCTCCATCTCTATCCTCAAAGGATATATGCAATGTGGCTAGCTACTCTGTCACCTCACTCAGCAGTTGTAGACTAGACCCCTTGCTGAGTGTGTCTTCTACTACGTTCCCCTTCCTAGGAGTATATACTATCTCAAAGTCATAGTCCTGGAATAACTCTAGACATCGTCGCTATCTCAGATTCTGGTCCTTCTCTGAGAATATATACCTGAGACTCTTGTGATCAGAGTAAATAGTAAACCATTCACCCATCAAGTAGTGCCTCCACATCTTCAGTGCAAAGACCACTACTACTAACTCTAGGTCATGGGTAGTGTAGTTTTTCTCATGCTGCCTCAGCTATCGATAACCATATGCGATAACTTCTTGGTCCTACATCAGGACACATCTGATCCCGGTGGCTAATGCGTCACAGTAGACTACGTACCCAATGCCCTCCTATGGAAGCCTCAAGATGGGGCACTAGTCAGCCTCTGACACAGCTCCTGAAAACTCTATTGGAATCTTTCTGACCACATGAAGGGTTTCCCCTTCTTCGTCAATGTTGATAAAGGTGCTACAACTCTGTATAAATCTGTCACAAATCTCTGGTAGTATCCAGGCAAGCCCAAGAAACTTCGTACCTCCATCACACTTTTGGGTGGCTCCCAAGAAAGTATCACCTCAATATTCACTAGATCCACCGCAAATCCAGCCTCTGAGATGACATGTCCTAGAAATTGAACCTCTATGATCCAGAACTGGCACTTAGAGTGCTTACCATAAAGCTGGTGCTCTCAGAGTGTGTCCATAACTACCTGAAAATGATAGGCATGATCCTCCTCAGTAGCCGAGTAGATCAGAATGTTGTCAATAAAGACTACTACAAAGCGATCAAGGTCTGGATGAAAGATCCTACTCATGAGTCCCATGAACACAACTGGAGCGTTAGTCATTCCGAATAGCATAACCAAGAACTCATAGTGGCCATACTGACATCTAAAAGTCATCTTTTGCACATCCTCGTCTCGTACGCTGAGCTAGTGATAGCCTGATCTGAGGTTTATCTTCAAGAACCACCGTGCTCCCTTCAGCTGATCAAAGAGGCCGTCAATACTCAGGAGTGGGTACTTGTTCTTCACAGTCACCTAGTTCAGGTGTCGATAGTCAACACAAAGTCTCAAGCTCCCATCCGCCTTCTTGGTGAACAAAATCGTGGATGCCCATGGAGAAACACTGGGCCTTACGAACCCCGTTCTCTACAAGTCCTCCAACTATACCCTCAGCTCAAAAATCTCCACAGGAGCCATCCAATATGCTGGTGTAGATATCAGTGTCATCCCGGGGTATAGGTCGATGTGAAAGTATACCTCTCTGTGAGGAGGTAGTCTCGAAACATCATCAGGGAAGACATCAACATACTGGTCCACCACTACATGATAACTTGGACTCCTCACATCAACTACTCTGAGGTCTAGTCTAGACAAATAATGAGTAATTGGCTGCACCCTCCTCTGAGATAGTCCATCCTACGCTGCAAAGGTTTCCTCCTCACCGGTGAAGGTAAAACTAATCCCATACTTGCAGACACACCACACTTTGAGCCTAAAATAGTCAATCCGAGCATGAACTGTAGATAGCAAGTCCATACCTAAGATAATGTCATAAGGCCTCGATGCTACTACTAGGAGATCCCAGCCAAAGCTCTTGCCTCCTAGAGTGAGATCACACTGCCTGTACCAGTGTGTAATCATCGAATCATTTCCTGTAAAAGTCTCTAATCGTAAGGATCGAGCCAACGGATCAATCAGAATCTACAAGCTCTGAACGAGTGTTGTGGCAATGAAAGAGTGACTGAAACCTGTGTCTATAAGTACTGCAACTATGGTGTAATAGACACAGATCATACCTCTAATCATCTCTAGAGAATCATGGTCGTAGGCGTCTGCTACCTGTAGTTGTGCTCTCCCTTGTCCACCTGCTCCATGTGGTTGGGGTGGACCACATGGTGGTGGTGGCAATAGAACTTCAAATCGCCACCCACCACTTGCTGCACAGCTTGATCCTCTACCACGTCTGCTACCCTGTGGACCTCCTCGCTTGAATCTCTGCCTCTGCCTTGGAGGTCCCTTGAACATCTGTTGATCGTCGGTACGACGGGTCGGGCAGTCGCGAGCCATGTGTCCCTACCCGCCGCATGTGAAGTACACTCTACCTCCCAGCTAACTTCCTCTACCTCACGAGCTCTGCAACTCCGACCCTGTGTCCCGGGGTCATCCACCGGAGGGTGTGGTCCACTTAAACCTCTGTGTCACCTACCTACTGCCTCTTACAGATAACTCGACTACCTGTCATCCGGTGGTTCCTCTCACCATCGGTGTCTGCTAAACTAAAAAACTTTTCAAAAGATGCACGCAATCAGTGTTTTAATGCACTGAGTTAGAAATCAGAAGTCAAGGTCCTGGTGTATGGATACGTCGGCCACCGCACCGACACTTGATTCCCTAAACTGATAACCACACTCATAACACTTAACACTATTGCCGTTAAGAGATCCAAGTATAATGTTCTATGGTAGAACCAACTCCTATGATACCAATTGTAACAACTGGGTCCCGATGATAGAACAGACACCCCGCCTTACCATGGTCGTCGGGTCTCGGCCCACCAGGTACCCCAGTTGCCCCGAAGACATGTTGTCCCTACCCTAGGTCCCAACCAGGTGGCCGAATGGGTCATATGACTAATGATAGTCCCCACAGGATAATACATGTCCTTTCTAGTGTATTTTTTCCTCACTCACACACACCATGTGAAACTTCCCAGAAGGTCACCCATCCTGATCACTACTCCAGGCTAAGAACGCTTAACTGTTGAGTTCTAATTAGGCAGACTCTCTAAAAAGAAGGTGCACCTTGTTGGCATGATCTATATCATTTAGTCATTTAACCCTTTATTATTTGAGGTGTTTGGTATCAGAGGTGGTACCCAGCCTTAAGTGCAGCACACTACCTGGGTTGAGAAGTAGGGCCCACAACGAGGACACTGTGCTCTTGGGGGGGGGGTGATTGTAACACACCAAATGATAAAGGGTTAAATGACTAAATGATATGGCCCATGTCAACAAGGTGCACCTTCATTTTCAGGAGCCTGCCTAATTAGAACTCCACAGTTAAGCGTGCTTGTCCTGGAGTAGTGATCAGGATGTGTGACTTTCTGGGAAGTTTCCCAGGGTGTGTGTGAGTGAGGAAAAAACACACTGGAAAGGACATGTGTTGGCCTGTGGGGAATATCATTAGTCAGATGACCCATTCAAGAACCTGGGTGGGACCTAGGGTGGGGACCATGTGTCTGCGGGACAACTGGGGTACCTGGGGCCGGGACCCGACGACCATGGTAAGGTGGGGTGTCTATGCTATCACCGGGACCCAGTTGTTACAGTTATTTCCTAGAAAACATCACAATCTCCACTTTACCAAAATTTCAAGATGTTATCCGATATTTATACTTATCCCTAGGGTTTTTACTAAGTTATCTTATCTTAACCCCCAAAATATCTCTTCAACCAACCTAAAGGGTTATATATAATTTGAAATTATAATCAACCATAACTTATAAAACTATGTTGACATTTCTATCTCCCAATTTATCCTCAAACAATATCATCCTCATCTCCAAAGTTATCTAAGCCCCACTCTGATACCAACTATAGTATCCCAAAGATGTCACCATCTCATCCACATAACTTAAATAAAATATTTCATTATAATACATTCCCAATACCTTTTAGGTTTAGATTTTTAGAGAATTAAGACAAAAAATTAACTAATAAAACCCATGTTCTTTATATAAATTGGATATTTTCCCCCTATATATGAAACTACTCAATCCATCACGAGTCTTCAACATCCCCCACAAACTATCCACATAAGAAACTATTCTATAAATTTCATACTTTTCATATCTTATTAACTTAGGGAAATGGAAAAATAAGAAAGGGGTGAGATCAGATGATTATTAAGGGTAAAAATAAGTGTTAAAAATCAAATATAATTAGTGTAAATAAGATAATCATATGGGTATAATCATGATACATAATAAATTTATACCCAATAAATCATGGATAAAAAATCATGGCATAAGTCTTGAAATAACATGATACATGAATCAAAAGGGCCTGAAAACATGAGTCAACACTAGTGGAAATACATGATTTAACATCAATGTAATAACGTCGGTTTTTTATAAACCGACACCAATAGTATGTGAGGGAAATTTATGGCATCATTTTTTAGTAAAACCGACGCCAAAGACAATTATTCGATGATTTTGCACGTCCTTTTTCTGAAAACCGATGCAGAAAATAAAAAAAAAACATTTTGGGGTTGGTTTTGAAGAAAACCGATGCCCATAATAAAAAAAAACTTTTTCCCGTCGGTTTTCTTGAAAACCGATGCCATAAGTTGAAGTTTCGGTGTCGGTTTTCTCCAAAACCGATGCCGAAACATAGAATCCCGTTAATTTTTAGTGTCGGTTTTGGTAAAAACTGACGCCGAAAATAAAAAAAAGGGATTTTTGGCGTCGGTTATTCTCAAAACCGATTCCTAATGTTTTTTTTAATTTTCAGCGTCGGTTTTTAAAAAAACCGATGTCGAAAGTCTTTTAAAATTAATCGGGGTCGCAAAACCCTCATTTTGTTGGATCGTCGAAATCAAAACCCGCTGCGGCACCTTGGAATCCTGACAACCTTTGAAGCACTATTTGTGATCTTGGAAGGCCACTGTTGATGGTTTTGTTCCGTTTTCATGATTTTCATTTTGTGTTCTTCGTTTTTGTCTCTTGTTTTATCTTTCATTGTTTATTTCTTCTTCCATAAACCTATTTTACGTGACTTTCAATTTTCATTTGATTTTAGTTATTTTTTTATCATTTTTTGGTTTTATATTTTCATTTTTGGTATAGATTTTGTAGTGTTTGTTTTTTGAAGTCATTATACCGAACGCAGTTTGGATTGAGGATCTCCATTCGGGTTGAACTTCAAATTTTGTAAGTTTTTTTTTAATTTTGTAGATAAATCATTTATCATTCATTTTGGTTATTTATTTTCTTTAATTATTAGTTTATATTTTATTTTAAATGTGTTAGGACATGGTTAAATATTCTTTCAACAAACATTCTTAAATATTCTGTCAATAAATTGTATATTTTTACATTGTCTCCAATCAAATTTCACCCAATACACTTACTATACCCTTTAAATTAATGCACTCTTTAATAATTTTGACACATGCAACAATGAAATAATGAAACAACTATGTAAAATGACCTAATAAATTTTAGAATAATGATATTATAATTAAATTATAATATCAATATAACACACATACATATAATATGAAAATAAAATGTTTACTATTTGTAAATGTGTTTCATATCTGATATTTTCTATCTGATTATCAATAGTTTTTATTAAATGTGTTTTTGTTTACACATTATCTGATAAATATTTAAATGTTTATATTTTTTAATATATTCACCAAATATATTGTGATATCAGGTATTTAATGGATCGTAATTGGATTCATCTACGAAGAACCACTAGTGAATATGAAAAAGGAGTTGATAATTTTTTGGAATTCACTAAACAACATATTCAAAACATTGATTTGATTTTCTGTCCATGTGTAAAGTGTGTAAATATGAGAAAGTTAAACTCCAGAGAAATCAAGGATCATCTCATTTGTTATGGTTTTAGCCTTAATTATACACGTTGGATCTAGCATGGTGAAAGAACTAAAAATTCAACATCCAATGTTGATGATGATATTCATAATGAGGCAGAGGATCGTATTGAAGAATTAATTCATGATTTAGGTGTTGAAACCATTGAAAAAACACCAACTATTGAATGATTATATGGAGATTCTGAGAAACTATTATTCCCAGGTTGCAGTAAATATACAGTGTTATCAGCAGTTTTGAGATTAGTTAACTTAAAAGAAAAAAATAGGTGGAGTGATAAAAGTTTCTCCAGTTTACTTGAGATTTTAAAAGAGATACTTCCAGAAGGAAATGGGCTTCCAGATTCTAATCATGAGGAGAAGAAAATATTATGCCCAATGGGATTGGGGTATAAAAAGATACATGATTACCCAATGATTGTATACTGTATAGGAAAGGAAATGAATATTTATCAAGTTTTCCTACATGTGGGACATCACACTATAAGATAGATGGGAAAGTGAACTCAGATTCATTCTTAGGTGATGTCATCTAACATCATGAAAAATCAATTTTGTACTTTCCAATGATATCATCCAATATTTTTTTCATACAATTCTGATAATCAATTCTGATTCAATTTTAGGTACCAGAATCAAAACTCCTGCTAAAGCAATTTGGTACCTTCCAATAATTCCTCATTTGAAGAATCTATTTGCAAATTCAATTGATGCAAAAAGGTTAAGATGACATTCAGATGAGTGCATCTCTGATGGTAACTTACGTCACCCTGCTGATTCACCATAGTGGAAGAGTTTTGATAAAAAATTTCATGATTTTGGAAGTGAAGTTAGAAATCTCAGAATGGGATTGTGTACTGATGGAATGAATCCATATCGGAGCCTCAGTAGCCAACATAGTTCATGGACTATTTTTCTGGTAGTTTACAACTTTTACCCACATCTATGTTTGAAGAAAAAATATGTTATGATGAGCTTGATTATTTTTGGACCAAAAAAACCGGGAAATGATATTGATGTGTATCTTTCACCATTGGTTGATGATTTGAAACTGCTATGGGAGGAAGGTGTTAAAGTTTTCGATGCATACAAGAAATAGTATTTTCTTTTGCGTGCTATGATAATATTTACTATAAATGACTTTCCTGCATATGGAAACTTATCTGGATATAGTGTTAAGGGATATAAAGCATTTCCAATTTGTGAAGAACAAACTTTATATTATCAACTGAATAATGGAAGAAAGACAGTGTACATAGGACATCGAAGATTTTTGCAAATTGATCATCCTTATCGTAGATTGAAAAAATCATTTAACGGTTTACAAGAATACAACCTTCCCCATCGACCATTTTCATTTGAAGAATACTATGATAGGGTGAGAGATATTGATTCAACATTTGGAAAGAGAAGAAGTTATGGTTTTCAAAAACATATCTGGAAGAAACAATCTATTTTTTTTGAACTACCTTATTGGATATTTTTAGAGATAAAACATAACATTGATGTTATTCATGTTGAGAAAAAACATATGTGATAGTTTGATTGTAACTTTTTTAGACATAAAAGGAAATAAAAAAGATGGATTGTATGCTATATTGGACTTGATATTAATGATAATACATTTGGAGTTAACTCCCACTGTGAAAGTAAACAGAACATATTTACCTTTGTCTTGTCACACATTAAGAAAGATTGAAAATATGAATTTTTTTCAGTGTCTTCATGGTATTAAAGTACCCAATGGGTTTTCTTAAAATGTGAATAATTTGGTGTCATTGAAGGATTGTAAATTAATAGGTATGAAATATCATGATTTCCATGTGTTGATGCAACAACTTCTACCAACAACAGTGCATCATATATTACTAACAACTGTTAGAAAGACTATCATCAGGTTATGTAATTTCTTCAAATCCATTTGTAGCAAAGTCGTTGGTCCAAATTTGTTAGATGTATTGGATAATGAAGCAACTCTTATTCTTTGTCAACTAGAAATGTATTTCCCACCCACATTTTTTGATATAATGGTTCATCTGCTGATTCATTTGGTGCGTGAGATAAGAATATGTGAGCCTGTTTATTTAAGATGGATGTATCCTTTTGAAATATATATGAAAATTTTGAAAGGATATGTTAAAAATCCTTATCGACCAGAGGCCTCTATTGTTCAAAAATATGTATCAGAAGAGGTGATTGAGTTCTGTACTGATTATTTGAATGAGGTGGAGCATATTGGTCTCCCTGTATCTCTACATATGACAGTTTATAGTGAAGGTAGAGGGGTTCGAGGCTTAAAGGTAAAGTTCATTCCACGTGATAAAGTGATACATGCACATTTATACATTTTGAACAACACAGATGAGGTTCAATCATATATATCCTCACATATTGCTGAATTAAAGTTACGATACCAGAAAAGAAATGAAAAGTAGTTGATGATTGAGAATAAGAAGACATTTGTTTCATGGTTTAAAGAGAAAGTCACCCCAGATATATCTGCATCTGAATCATTAAAGTGGTTAGTAGGGGGACCATCTTTTAATGTGATCACATGGTCTGGTTTTGATATCAATGGCTACACATTTTACACAAAAAACCTGGATGACAAGAGTACCGTTCAGAATAGTGGTGTGATGGTTTTCGCTGAAGCAGTGCATTTTTTGAGTACCAAAGATAAAAACCCAATTTCTGCATCTGTAAGAACTCGGAGCTTCGGTTTCAGGTACGAATCTGTTTCACGGGATTTTTAAGAAAAAATGGAGAATCTGGAAATTTTCAGAGGACACGCTGTGTACTTTATGAGTACGCACTGTGTACTCCTTGGCCACTTGAAGCCGTGTGTTGGACGAGACCGGGCCACACACACGGTGTGTAGGGTTGACGTGGATGCCGATTTTGGTGGAGTACGGAAAAACCCACTACACGCCGTGTACTTTAAGAGTACACGCCGTGTAATTTTATTATTTCATTAATCGACCCAGGGTCATGCCTAATGACCATAAACGTATTCTTCTCTTCCCAATCCCATCCAGAATGTCCAAGAAGGCCGATTCTTCTCCGAGCCACCGATCCGTCATCGGTTGTCCGAATCAAACTCTGTCGGTTGCAGAAGAATCGCAGCGTGAGTTCTTGGTTCTTCTTTAGCCTCATTTCTTGATTATTCCTCTCGTGTAAGTTATCTGAGGTTGAACTTTTTAGACGTTTTTGTATATCTACTCTGTTCTAGGCCGATTCACGGGCCGAGGTTCAAGTATATCGATCTCTGAGGATCGAGGTAGGTGGTTTGTTTCCCTACGTTGAAGTTCTTTGAGTTTTGGTTGCAAAATTGCCGGAAACCCATGTGTCGGGTATCTCGGGTTTAGGATTTTGATCCTATTGTTTATCTTCCCTAGATTGATTGTTAGCTTATGATGAATTGCTGCTAATTTATGCTTGGTTTCATGTTTGAGGATCACCCCATGGGTGTTTACCTCTCCCGTTTGGCTGTTTATCGCCGTTTGGCACCGTTTCCGTGAGGCAACCCTATTGAAATTGTTAGTTTCTTGTTATCACTGATTACATGTGTTTCCTACTGTTGGAATACTTTTTGAAGTATGGTAGCTATTAGCCAAGTAGTTTTTTAACTTACTTAGGGCTGCTAACAGTCGATTAAGCATGACTGGACTGCTCGGGGCTGTGAAAACTTGGTGCGGGAGATCAAACAGGGAATAGACGATTAAGTGCTTCCCTAGAGGGTCTGTTGGTTTTAGTTTCATACGTATGACCTACAGGAATATGACTTTTTTGCTTCCCAAGAGTGTTCTTAGTTACCCATGCATCGAGACCACAGGAGGAATTAGACGTAAGTTCTTCCTCATAGAGTCTGTAGCTATCATTGCAAGACCATAGGGGAATTGATGTGAGAGCTTCCCAGAGTGTCTATGCCTTATTTGATTACTAGACTATAGGGGTCTGCTAGTTTAATCCACCCAGAGAGTCACTGTGAATTTTGATGGTTAGTTGTGACGAGTCCGCCAAGCCAAAGAACAAGCTTGGGTTTTGTGCTGCTTGTGTTTAGGTAGTCTTTTTAGACACCTGCTGTGTTACTTGCTTATCATGGAATAGAAAACTTTGCTGGTTTTCCCTGGTTGTGTAATTAAATGAATGTGAATGGTAATTGGTAGAATTGTTTACTGCATTTATTTACCTTTACTTTTTCTATATCACTCACTGACAGTAGGGAACAAATCTTGTGGTGTTTGCCTACTGGGATTAATCTCACACCCTGTTTGGGTCTTGCTTTCGGCCCAAATAGATTATATGGTTGAAGGTATAGGTAGGGATTGTGGCCCTTCTACCTCAGGTACTTGATTTCTAGTTGGAGTTCGAGAGCATGGGACCGGGCCTTGGCCTGTGATGCTGCTGGAGTTATTATTTACATTTAGTACTTTGGTTTCGGTTTTATTTCAGCACATTTTTTTTCTTACTGCTTTCCATAGATACATGTACCATTCTACACCATTATTATATCAGACATTGCTTTTACTTTCAGTTCAATTGTTGCATGCTATTTACTGCTTCCGCTATTGTTTATGCTTATTCTTCCACTGCATTCTTTACCAAATGAGGGCATAGTTTCCCCACTGACTCACCAAGGCCCTCACTTCTAGTCAGAAACCTCTGGCATTTGGGGAAACGTGCTTGAGGTTATGTGGTGAACCGGTTACGGGGCACCAGTTATGCGGCTCCGGACTTGGGTCGTTACAAAGTGGTATCAGAGGAGTTTTCTTTCCTTACTATTGCTTACTGTTTTGCGACAATAGCCAGGGATAGGAAGAAATGGGTAGTTATTACTTAACTGTGCCTGAGAGTAATTAACCCATGTACAAGGAAAAGCTATATTACCTCGTAATTGCAATTTTCAGTTTTTTCAAGTGTTACAGTTTATTATATTTCACCATTGGGTGATGCACATGTTTTGTGTTGTTATAGTTTATATGATTATGGTTCTATTTGGTTGCAACCTGATGAGATGAGGGTGTGCCATCTCATGCATCATATAGGAACTGGGTAGGAAATCACTTGTCATGCATTTTACCATGCCATCTATGGTGCATTAGAATTGCATGCTGTTGTGATAGATGTCGTGATAGATTATGCATGCTGTTGTGGTAGTTTCTGTGATAGAAATACTTGTTGCGCTGATAGAGTATTACTTCTTTTACAGCCTATTTAGCATGGGCGCCAAGCTCTGGTCTTGGAGGTGTTATGGGACCTCGAGGATCAGAATTTGGCGGATCATTGTTTTTTATGCTGTTTACTTGTTGTATGCATTGTTATGAGGCCAAGCTTTGATTCGCGGGGAGTATGACCCCCCATGGATTGGAATTTGGCACATAGATGGTTGTTTTTCAGTGTTTCTGGCGTTCGGAGCTGTTTCAGAGCTACTGCCCAGAAAAACCCAGAATACACGGTGTGTACTTTATTCATACACGCCATGTAGTTTTTAAACCATGTTGTTATCTGTGTGAACAAAAACACGGGGTGGCGGAAAATCTTTGGGGACACGCCGTGTACCATAAATACACGCCGTGTAGTAGTCAACTGTGTACCTGGCCATGTCACTAACAACACGGGTCAGGGAAACTTGTGTAGTACACGCCGTGTGTTATAATAACACGCTGTGTAGTTTCTTCTAGGTACCCAGCCGTGTCACGAACAACACGGGTCAGTGTTATCTTCTCTGATACACGCCGTGTTTGTTCGGAACACGCTGTGTAAGGGGTTAGCCATGTGACCGGCCATGTAACCTGCTACATGGGCCGCTGAAGCCTAGCTTGTACACACCGTGTCCTTAGTGCACATGCCGTGTAGTTTAGAATTAGGAGGACCGTGTAGGTTAGCTGTGCAAAGAGACTCGAGCAGGGGAGTGGAGTTCAAGTACACGCCATGTTTTGGGACAACACGCCATGTAGTATGGAATGTTACATGACCAGTGGTGGCATAATTACATTCCCATGTAAATGGCTTTAACAAACACGCCGTGTAGTTTAAATACACGCCGTGTAGTTCATTTTTTCAAATTTAAGTGTTTTTCTCTCCTATTCCCGTTTTGTACTCTTGTGTTTTCTGTCCTCGTTGATCCTAAATCAGAAGCGTTCTTTTGATCTTTTAGGGCTATGGCACCAAGACGTCCTCCCGTTGCATGTCAGGAACCATGCGGTGACCGTACGTCTGATACGGCAGACCAGGGACTACTAGTAGTTCCACCGATTGTTCCGAATATGGAACCTGTAGTGATTCCTGACACTGGTGTGGATGCTCAGTTCAGAGAGGGTTTCATGAGGTTCATACAGACCTTTTAGGGAGCTCATCATCCTGCCCCATCTATGGCAGAGTTGACGCGAGTCTTCCAGCAGCAGCATCCTCCCACTTTAACAGGGGATGGAGGACCTCAGGTTATAGAGTCATGGCTAGAAACCATTCTTTACATCTTCGAGCATCTGGATACACCCACAGACAGAAGGGTGAAGCTCATGACTTACATGTTGTGAGATTCTGCCAAGAGATGGTGGAATGTAGTCTCACAGGCAGGGCGCCAACGGACGATGGCTTGGGATGAATTCCAGTGTACGTTCTACGACTACTTCTATCCAGCGATGCTGAGGGCCGATAGGGCTAGGGATTTCATGAACCTGCAGCAGGTTACTCTTTTGGTTATAGAGTATTCCTCCCACTTCATTGAGTTACATCATTTCGCTCCCGTTCTGGGAAATGACAAGCTGTTTTTGGCAAGGAAGTTTGAGGAAGGCCTCAAACCAGAGATCATATCGCAGGTGAACATTTTCCAGTTGACTTCTATTACTCTGATAGTCAACCAGACGTTTATCACTGAAAGAAATCTGAGGGAGACTAGAGCTGTTGACCTGGGCGGTTCAGCATCCAAGGCTGATTTATTTCATACTGACAGCAGGAAGTGCCACCGAGAGTCTACTCGAGGTGACTCTAGGAGGAAAGGTATATCTTCTGGTAGACGAGATCTTCCATCTGGAAACCTGGTGGTGTGCTATCAGTGCAGAAAGATAAGACATAAGAAGCCTCAGTTCCCGAGAGATCTAGTGGAGTGCCGAGATTGCTGCAAGATGGGTCATCTGCAGCATTTTTGCAGGGTTCTTCTTCCAGCGGCTAGTGAAGGAGGATCTGTTTCTACCCCTCGTTTAGGAGCAGGATTACCAGTCCTGCAGCAGACTGGGGGCTGGAGTTCTTCGGGTCGTGCAGGCCAAGGTAGAGGTGTTGGAAACGGTAGTCAGGCTCAAGGGGGATCAACTCAGGGATATCAGGCTGCTACACAGGGCCGCGGTACTGGCCAGACGTTTGCAGTAGAGTAGATCCATCGAGAGCAGGATCCTGGACCTTCCACAGTTCGAGGTACGATCTTAGTAGCCTCAGTTTTATCTTCAGCCCTTTTCGATACTGGTGCTTCAAATAGCTTTATCTCTGTTGCTGTCGTGGAAAGTCTTGAGCTCTGTGTCTTTTTGTCTGCTAACATGTTGACTCTCGATACACCCTTGGGAATGAGGACATCTAGCGTACGTCAGTGCAAGGAGTTCCCTCTTGAGGTTGCAGGGTAATGTTTCCTATGGGACCTCTATGTCCTGGAGATGACGGGCTATGACATCATTCTCGGTATGGACTGGTTGGTTCCCTTTCAGGCAGTCGTCGATTGCTATCGCCGCAGGGTGAGTTTTGTATCACCAGAGGGTGAATCTTTCCTTTATAAGGGCGAGTGGGATGTTCAGGCGAGTCGAGCCGGACACGAGCATCATGGGCTAGGAGGAGTTATGACCCAAATTTCTAGTCTTTATCTGGATGACCAGGGGACTTCACAGTTAGATTTTCCTCCAGTGGTTGATCGCTTTCTAGATGTCTTTCCAGAAGACTTTTCAGGTTTGCCTCTAGAGCGTGAGGTAGACTTCTCGATTGAGCTCGTGCCAGGAGCATCAACAGTGTCCATTCCTCCTTATAGGATGGCTACACCTGAGTTACAGGAGCTCAAGAAGCAGTTGGAGGAGTTACAGACAAAGAGTTTCATCTGACCCAGTACTTCTCCTTGGGGTTTTTCTGTCCTGTTCCCAAAGAAGGCAGACAATACCCTTAGGCTTTACGTGGATTATCGGAAGTTGAAACAGTTGACGGTCAAGAACCGATATCCCTTTCCAAGGATTGATGATCTATTCGACCAGCTTCGAGGAGCTCGGGTGTTCTCAAAGATCGATTTGAGGTCTGGTTATCATCAGCTGTGCGTTAGGCCTTCAGATATACCTCTGACAGCCTTTAGGAGCAGGTATGGCCTCTACGAGTATACGGTTATGCCGTTCAGCCTTACGAACGCACCATCAATTTTCATGGAACTGATGAACCGAGTGTTCCATCCTTACTTTGATTCCTTCATCATGGTCTTTGTGGACGATATCTTGGAGTACTCTCACACTTGACACAACCATGCAACCCATATTGAGATCATTTTGAGTACACTAAGGGAGCATCGACTTTATGTTAAACTCTCAAAGTGCCACTTTTTGATGGACGAGATTCACTTCCTGGGTCATGTCATCTCAGAGACAGAAGTATCAGTAGACCCAGAGAAGGTGAGAGCAGTAGTTACCTGGGAGCAGCCAAAGAACATCTTCGAGGTACGAAGCTTCTTGGGGCTGGATGGTTACTACAGGAGGTTTATACATGACTTATCACGCCTAGCAGAACCGTTGACAGGCTTAACTAAGTATGGGATGAAGTTTGTTTGGTCAGAAGCCTGTGACTCAGCCTTCCAGGAGCTCAAGGGGAGATTGAATTCAGCACCGATTCTAGTTTTGCCAGAGCCGGGCAAGAGTTATACAGTTTTCTATGATGCATCTAGAATCAGGCTTGGAGCTGTGCTTATTAAGGAATATCGTGTTGTCGCGTACGGATCTTGGAAGTTGAGGCCACATGAGAAGAACTATCCTATGCACGGCCTAGAGTTGGCTGTTGTTGTTCATGATTTGCGCTGTTGGAGGCACTATCTCATGGGAGAGAATTTCGTGGTATATACTGACCACAACAGCCTCAAGTACATCTTCATGCAGTGTGACTTGAATCTGAGACAGCGGAGGTGGGTCGAGTACCTACAATCTTTCGACTTCGAGCTTGCTTATATGCCTGGGAAAGGCAATACTGTGGAAGACGTACTGAGCAGGAGGACTCAGTTGCAGGCAGTTCAGAAGGCCAACAGTGAGTGGCAGCTCATGGCTCTGTTCTCTAAGATGCATCTGGAGGTGCACGACAGACAGGGTCAGACAGTTATTTCTTCTGTAGCTGTTACCTCTACCCTTTTTGATCGAGTTTGAATGAGGCAGCTATCAGACCCTGAGGGCCTAGTCCTATGGGAGGGTGTGTCAGATGGAGAACCTACTCCGGGGTGGACAGTGGGCGATGACGAGGTGCTACATTTTCATGACCGCGTATGGGTTTCAACGGACATACGAGAGGAGATGATGCGGGAGTTCCATGCTTCAGCTTGGGCAGTTCATCCTGGTGTCACCAAAATGTACCGAGACTTGCACCGTCAATATTGGTGGCTAGGTATGAAGAAGGATGTGGCTGGTTTTGTTATGAGGTGTTCCACCTGTCAGCAGGTGAAGACAGAGCATCAGCGACCAGCAGGGCTTTTGCAGCAGTTACCCATTCCTGAGTGGAAATGGAATGATGTCGCAATGGACTTCGTGACAGGTTTACCGAGATCGCCTCGAGGAAATTATGCGGTTTGGGTTGTAGTGGACAGGCTCATGAAGGTTTCACACTTCTTTCCGATCAAGGAGACCTTCAGTGTTGATGAGCTGGGATGGTTGTACATCCGAGAGATTATACGTCTGCATGGAGTTCCACACTCCATTGTTTTAGATAGGGATGCGCATTTTACTTCACACTTCTGGCAAGGGCTACAGAGGGCGTTGGGTACACATGTACTTTTGAGTACGACATACCATCCCCAGACTGATGGCCTATCCGAGCGTACAATCCAGGTGCTTGAGGATATGCTCTGAGCTTGCATTTATACTTTGGCGGTTCTTGGGAGAAGCATATTACTCTGGTGGAGTTCGCCTACAACAACAGTTTTCAGGCGACTATTCATATGGAACCTTACGAGGATTTGTATGGTAGGCCATGCCGATCACCTTTATACTGGCTAGAGGCAGGAGAGGTAGCTTTGTTGGGACCTCGTCTTATTCCAGAGACCTCAGAACAGATAGAGTTGATTCGTAAGAGGATGGAGACAACACAGTCTCGGCAGAAGTCTCATACTGATCAACGGAGACGACCTCTGGAGTTCGAGGTCAGAGATCAGGTTTCCTGCGTGTTGCACCGAGGTTGGGAAACAAGAGGATTCAGAGATAGGGTAAGCTTTCATCGAGATACATTGGACCATTTGAGGTTCTAGAGAGAGTCAGGCTGGTTTCTTACAGGTTGTAGTTACCTCAGAGGTACCCGGCTATGCACGACATCTTTCATATTTCTCAGCTTCGACGGTATTTTTCAGACCCGTCTCATGTTTTTCAACCCGAGGAGGTTGAGTTGGATCAGGATGCATCTTTAGAGGAGCATCCTATCAAGATTGTTTATCGTAGTGAAAAAGTACTCCATGGCCGGTCTGTTCCTCTGGTATGGGTGCTATGACAGCACAGCCGTATACAGGACGAGACTTGGGAGAGGGAGGCTGATATGCGATCACAGTGGCCAGAGTTGTTCAAGGTTTCTTCTTCTATGCCTTTCTAGGGAAATTTGGGGATGAATTTATTTAAGGGGGGAAGTTTGTAAGAACCCGGAGCTTCAGTTTTAGGTACGGATCTCTTTTACGGGCTTTTAAAGAAAAAATGGAGAATCTGGAAATTTTCAGAGTACACGCCGTGTACTCCTCGGCCACTTGAAGCTGTGTGTTGGCTGATACCGGGCCACACACACAGTGTGTAGGGGTGACATGGAGGCTGGTTTTGGCAGAGTATGGAAAAACCCACTATACGCCGTGTACTTTAAGAGTACACGCCGTGTACTTTTTTTATTTCATTAATCAACCCGGGGTCGCGCCTAATGACCGCAAAAACCTTCTTCTCCCCCTAATCCCATACAGAATGTCCAAGAAGGTCGATTATTCTCTGAGCCACTGATCCATAACCGGTTGTCCGAATCAAACTCCGTCGGTTGCAGAATAATCGCAGCAGTGATTTCTTGGTTCTTCTTTAGCCTCGTTTCCTGATTATTCCTATCGTGTAAGTTATCTGAGGTTGAACGTTTTAGACGTTTTTGCAGATCTACTCAATTCTTGGCCGATTCACGAGCCGAGGTTCAAGTATATCGATCTCTGAGGATCGAGGTAGGTGGTTTGTTGCCCTGCGTTGAAGTTCTTTGAGTTTTGGTTGCAAAATTCACGGATACCCATTTGTCGGGTATCCCGGGTTTAGGATTTTGATCCTATTTTTTATCTTCCCTAGATTTCTTGTTAGATTATAATGAATTTCTGCAAATTTATGCTTGGTTGCATGTTTGAGGATCACCCCATGGGTGTTTAACTCTCCCGTTCTGCTGTTTATCGCCGTTTGGCACCGTTGCCGTGAGGCAACCCTATTGAAATTGTTATTTGCTTATTATTACTGATTGCATGTGTTTCCTGCTGTTGGAATGCTTTTTGAAGTATGGTAGCTATTATCCAAGTAGTTGTTTAACTTACTTAGGGCTACTAACAGTTTATTACGCATGACTGGACTGCTCAGGGCTGTGAGAACCTAGTGCGGGAGATCAAAGAGGGAATAGACAATTAAGTGCTTCTCTAGAGGGTCTGATGGTTTTAGTTTCGTACACAGAACCTACAGGAATATGACTTTGTGATTCCCAAGAGTGTTCTTAGTTATCCACGCATTGAGACCATATGAGGAATTATACGTAAGTGCTTCCTCAGAGAGTCTGTAGCTATCGTTGCAAGACCATAGGGGAATTGATGTGAGAGCTTCCCAGAGTGTCTGTGCCTTGTTTGATTAATGGACTATAGGGGTCTGCTAGTTTAAGCCACCCAGAGAGTCAGTGTGAATTTTGATGGTTGGTTGTGATGAGTCCGCCAAGCCAAAGAACAAGCTTGGGTTTTGTACTACTTGTGTTTAGGTAGTCTTTTTAGATACCTGCTGTGTTACTTGCTTATCATGGAATATAAAACTTTGCTGATTTTCCCTGGTTGTGTAATTAAATGAACGTGAATGGTAATTGGTAGAATTGTTTACTATATTTATTTACCTTTACTTTTTCTATATCACTCACTGACAATAGGGCACAAATCTTGTGGTGGTTGCCTACTGGGATTAGTCTCACACCCTGTTTGGGTCTTTCTTTCTGCCCAAACAGATTATATGGTTGCAGGTATAGGTAGGGATTGTGGCCCTTCTACCTCAGGTACTTGATTTTTGGTCGGAGTTGGAGAGCATGGGACCGGGCCTTGGCCCGCGATGCTGCTGGAGTTTCTGTTTACATTTAGTAATTTGGTTTCAGTTGTATTTCAACATGTTGTTTTTCTTAATACTTTCCACAGATACATGTACCATTCTAAATCATTATTATATCAGACATTGCTTTTAATTTCAGTTCAGTTGTTGCATGCTATTTACTGCTTCCGCTATTGTTTATGCTTATTCTTCCGCTGCATTCTTTACTAAATGAGGGCATAGTTTCCCCACTGACTCACCAAGGCCCACGCTGCTAGTCAGCATCCTCTGGAGTTTGTCGAAACGCGCTTGAGGTCATGTGGCGAACCGGGTACGGGGCACCAGTTATGCGGCTCCAGACTCGGGTCGTTACAGCATCAACGTCATATTTTGGAGTTATTGAAGACATATGGTAAATTGATTATATTAAATTTCGAGTCAATGATTTTAAGTTTAATTGGGTTGATAGTAATTGTGGTGTGAAACATGATGAATATGGGTTTAAACTGGTTGGTTTGAAAAGATTTAATTACAATGAGGAACCATTTATCATGGCGACACATGAAAAACAAGTATTTTATTTCATTGATCCGTCGAATGATCAGTGGTCATTTTTTTTCAAGGAAAAAGATACCATTTGGGTGGTGAGGATGATTCTGATGATGTTAGTGATTTACATGAGCCTTATTCATCTATTATGCAATTTCCAGATGATTACAATGTGTATAAGACAGACATAGTGCATGCAGTACGTAATGATCATGATGAAGGCATGTGGGAAAACAATAATTTAGTCTCCTATTTTTTTCCGGTAAATATTTATATTTTTTTTCCATTTTTGAAACTTACAAATGCATGCCTATTTTTTTCTTATTTTTTTCTTCCTTATTTTTAATTATTCATTTTTTTAATAATATGCAGGTACACAAAATTTCATTACACTTTCTAGTAGCAATGTCAGATACAAATAGAGAGGAGCAATTACCGAGGTATATCTATTTTTTCATATTATTAAATATTCAGTAATATACTTATTTAATGAAATAAAACTATTAATTTACAAAAAAAAATTGCAGGACTGCTGATGCGTCCTCGACAGAGGAGACTTCTCCTGTTACTACTCAAAAATCAAGTTCTCGAGTTGGTAAACGTGGTATCACACATTTACCAAAACTATCACTTTCTCGTGATGATGACAAGGTAAACATCTGTTTTGATGATAATAATAATGTAGTTGGCCCAAATTCAGTTTAGTTTTTCAGTTATATAGTGATGTAGAGCTGTTGCAGGATTGGTATTTTATATCCTGAATGGAAGTCAGTGGACAGGACGGTGAAGTAACAGCTTTAGGATACCGTGACGGTAAAATATCTTAATTTATTTCTTTTATCTCATTTTTTAATATTACATATTTTAAAGGACATATTTAATTTATTCAAATACAGATGACATTCAATTTTGAGGAAACCAAGGAAATTAAGAAAAGACATCTCTCTTTAGCAGTGGTTCGATGGAGAGATTTTAAAACCAAACTGACAAGAAATTATGTTTTTGGAAAGAGAAGGTTTGAAAGAACATGTCTTAAGTATCCGTATATAGATGAAGAAACATGGAAGTGATTTTTTGATATTTTTTAGGAAGAGAAATTTCAGGTATGGTAATTGTTTTATATTTTAAAATTTATGCTATATTTTTCTTATCACTTAGTAGTTTATTTTTTATAACAAGCTTCCAGGAGATATCATTAGGAGATCCAGTTGAAAAATGTATACCCTCATACTTTATCATGTAGAGGGTATTCGTATTTGGAGCAGAAAATGATTGAAGAAAAATTTGAAGCATTAAGAGCTCGATCAAGTAGTGGTTCAGAAGTGGTCCAGTTTAGTCCTGCATCTCCTCCCACTTTCCATGAGAAATGGAAACGAGCAAGAAGAAGAAAAAATTAACAGTATCTTACTGAGGAATCTCATCAAGTGGCTGATATAATTGTAATTAAATATAATTTATTTTTTAATAAATTTTCTATTTTTTAATTTATAAACACTAACATAACTTTTTTATTTTTCATTTCAGGATGAACTTCAGGAGCAAGAGACACATAGCTCTTTTATCCCTGAGGGTAGGATAGACATCCTCGCCACTGCTTTGGGAAAGGCAGAACACCCTGACAGTGTTAGAGGATATCAGGCGGGTGTTAGTATTCAGAATTTTTTCATTTAATTTCATTAAGTATTAATTAAAAATGATTAAAAATTACTTATAATGTTTTCTAACATTTAACTTATATAGGAATATATGAAAGCAAAAGAAACTGCACAAATGAAACAAAATGTTTAGGAACAGTCAGTTGTAGATACTTATAATATTTCTTATGGGTTGAAAAGATTATCTGAGTCCTATTCTTCCTTGAATTTTATCTATGAGTTTCAGATGACGCCCGATATATGCGGATGAAATTATTGATTGACATTAATGAAAGAAGATATCATGTATTTAGTTAATTTTGAAGAGATCGGGATGAATGTGGTGCAGTTTCTTTCCATGTAAGTAAATTGACATTTGAATTGCTATTTCTTTAATAAAATATTGTTATGTCATTTACTAACTATATTTTCTTTTTAAATTAGGTATCTACACAAGCTTCTTTTACAAAATGAAACTACAGGAATTTATAGCTTTATAGATCCAGAGTAAATTTCCTTGGAAGTGAAACATGTGAAAAATGATGAAAGAGTTCAATATATATCCGAGAGATTATCATAGATAGAGATTCAATGCTGGTTTTTTCCATTTATCAATAAGTAAGAACATCAAAATAATTATGAACTAATGAAAATTATAATGTCATTAATTTTGAACATTTTGTATTGTAGGAGGAATTGGATGGTAGGCATATTTTGTCCAAAGGAATGCACCTTATATTGGTTTTTCTCTTTATTAGGAACAGTGCGTAAGACATTTTTCACCTTATTAAACAGGTAAGTTTTTTTTTATTTTTTATAAGATTATTATGTTTAATTTTCATTGTTTAGACAAGATTTATTAGTTCATATATAAAAAAATGCAGTTCATGGAAACATTTTAACAAGGAATACATGTCTGTAAAGAAACCAACGAAAATCAAATATGTGGAAGTACATGTAATTAGTTTTTATATTTTTATTATATATTGGTTTTTATTATTAGTTAAATGTTTTATAACTGCCGTGTAATCGTCAAAATGGACATGTTGAATGTGGTTATTATATTCTACGATTCATGTATGAGATTATCACAAATGGGGAAACTACTGATTTTCATAAGGTTAGTTGTATTAATTTTTTATATATTTTCTATCTTATTATTCTATTTTTTAATTTCATATCATTCAATATTATTGTAGGCATTCAATGATTCACAGTCTTATTCCAAATCTGATATGACCCATATTCAATCTACTTTTGGGAACTATTTGTTAAGTCTGATTAAGATTTGAGGTATGTATATTCTAATATTTATAAATAATAAGACACATGGGTTCAAAAAACTAACTCTTTTGATATATTAGGAGTTTGAAACTACTAATAATCAAATTAATGCTACAACAATAACCAACAATGAGCATTCCATAAATGATGGAGCTATGGGACTTACAAATGTCATAAAATTTCTTGAAGTCATTGATTCCAGGTACATGTATTTTCATTTTACTTTATAAAAACAATGTATAGATAATTTTTTTGATCAACTAGATATAAACATTTAAGTTTTAGGAGGCATTGGATGATAAATAATGTTTGATTGTTTTTATATATTGTCTTATTTTTATAGGGGTTTCAATTTTTTTGGAAGTGTAATTTTAATTAGTTTATAATTTTTTTTCATTTTGGCGTTGGTTATTTGAAAAACCAATGCTGAAAGTTTTTTTAAAAAATTGAATTTCGGCGTCCGTTTTAATAAAACCGACACCGAAAACCCAGTGGAACCTGTTTTCGGCATTGGTTTCAGATAAAACCGACGCCAAAAAACCTGTCTTAAATTCAATTTCAGCATTGGTTTTTGAAAAAACAACGTCGAAAATCATATTTTTAACGTCACATTTATAGACTTCAGTTTAAAACCGATGTTAAAAATCAAAAAAAACCGACGTTAATTTGTGTTTTTCCACTTGTACAATAAACATGTGCCATGATAGAATAATATAGTCATGAGAATATTCATAAAAATATGGAACATATTTCAAATATGGCACAAACATTATTATAAGGAAACATTACTTTCTTGATCCACACTATCGGTGACCATGATTATGAGCAACTAAAATATACCCATTAATACTTATCTCATGAGATATAAACTTTAAACCAATGCATTTGAGGGTTGTATAAGACCCCATCCATCATTTATATATACTTATTAGTGACACTTGACAATAATTCACTTGTCACATCATAAATAACCCATGGAAATAAAGTGAGTTTCATAAAACATTAAAATAAAAATCATTCAATTTTTATAGCATAAAGAACCCATGGAAAGAAAATGGATTTCATTAAATACATAAAAAATGACCCATGCAAAGAAAAACATTTTTCATTCATAAAAAAACCAAGGAAGAAAAATTGGTTTCATATCATTTTCAAATGGATCCACATAATGAAATCATTAACATGATATACCCATGGAAAATAAATTATTATCCAAATATATTCAGTAAATTTCTAGGTAAATAAAATTCAATAAATAATTAATATTGTATTTACACCATATAGACAAAGGGTATATGGTTTATATAATAATTTACCTAACCAATCGATGTATGAAATCTAGAGGAACATCCTTTAATCATAAGGATTAAATATAGAGTGTTCACAAAGGAAATACATTGGAGGGAAAATCATGCCTATAAAAAAGGATGATTTGGTAAGACAAAGGTAGTAATGAATAATTTATTTGATAGAAAAGAACATCACACAATCCATATATATAAATAAGTTGTATGTTTTTAGAAGAACATATCCCCAGTATAATAAAGGAAACTTAGAAGGATGTCGAAATATAGTAAAAAAAATGTTTGAAAAAGAATTTTTTGAATGATATCACACAAGAAGGGATCAAGAATCAAATTATTTGATACATCAAGTTAAATATAAAATTATAAATATATTAATTATAGGATAAATCATGTAATAAATCACATTGGTTTAAATCCTTTTTAATATGAAAATGAAAATGTAGGTGGAAACTTAAATGAGATTTAGAAAACATTTATAATATTTATGTAAAATACAAACTTACATGTCACTTTCAAAAGTAACTTTTGAAATGGTGGAGTGAAAGATTTTAAAAAAATTTACTTCTAAAAAGAATATATAATAATAAATCCTTGAAAATGAAATAATTTTTTCTATATGAAATGTAGATCCAAATATAAAACATTTTATTATTAAAGGAACCTTTTTAATACTTTGAAATTACCTTTGTTGTAATCCCACATTGTATAAATAGTAATAAAACATTATTTTAATTAAATTTTTTCCCCTAAATAGGATTATAAAATAACATATAATAAAATATCAGGTGGGAGAACCCAATCATGGAAGAATAACATTCAGGATAAAACTTTATAACTCAAATAAAGAATATTTGAGTTATCAATATCCCTTACGAGCACCATACAAGGAAAACATGGCACACAAAATGTATTATGTCACAAAGAATTATAATTGAGACCAAGAAAACCCTTACAACTTTGATATCTTTTGAATTAAAAGACATTTAATGATAGTAAATGATATATATCTTCAAAGAACATGAATTAAATAAATATTTTAAAATTATTTCATTAGGAATTAGATACACCATTCTAGTGGAAACATGGTTTATAATAGGAAATATGTATCAAGGGGTGAACATTTGAGACAAGAAACTCTTACCTAAAATCCTTCTTTGTCGGAATGTGATCTAACCAACTATATAAAAAAATTAAATATCTTAATAACTAATTTCAAAAAAAATCATATATATAAGTATTTATAAAATTAATTTATAATTATTCTTTACATTTATAATAGTTAGTTATTATCTATTTTTGATATTGGGTGTGAGTAATCTTGATCATTTTGAACTAGTTTCATAATAGTGGTGTTGTTCTTTACTATTATCCAAAATTTCATCATTATAAGATAATAAAAGGTACTTAAATTTATGTTTTATAATTATTTATAATTTTATAATTTAATTTTTTGGGATTTTTTGTTATGATCATTAAAGATGAATTTGGTGATGAGCATGATTCGATGATTCTTAGCGAATTAAGGGTGTTTTTTAAATAATGAATTAAAAATTTATATTACAATTATAGAACAAAAAACAACTAATTATTTACTTATTTATATCATATATTAAGATAAATTAAATTCCCATAGCCATCTATGATTTAAATTCATAGCATTGCTTAGTTAGATAGTTAAACCAACCCAAATAAAAACATACCATAATTAATGGAGGGTTATGAAGTGATTTAGTTATAATATCATTATAAAAGAATAAAAATGACAATATTATTATTTATTAGTGTGTTTTATCATAATTTTAAATAATTAGAAGAAAAATATTACCTAAATAAAGTTATTTCATAGTATTAAGAAATCAACTTTTTCTCTTAGAAATGCTCTTTTGGACGGTTGAATTTACCATGATTGTTTATTCCTAATATTGTTAATAGGTTAAAAGAATTTCTTTAAAAAACCTTAATAATTTGATAAAAATAATATTTATCCATTAAAACCATTCTCATAACCATCCATGTAAATTGTTAATGAAAATAAAAATGGAAATCAATCATTCCATAGAGGGAATAGTCCACACGTACACATGAATATTGATTTAATTTTCCATAGAATAAGGAAAAGGAGTAATATGATTTATAATTTCATAATATAAAACATGTCATGAATATCATAATTATATATTAAATTCCCTATCAGTACCATCTTTATAAGGTGGTTAAGTAAAATGAAACACATTGCACTGTGGAGGCGATAGTTCACACAACACATGAATGATGATTTCATTTTTTTAATAGAAAAGGGAAAAGTGGTTAATGATTTTACCATTATCATAATAGAATAATAGTATACTAATTATGATTATTATATAATTTTAAGATTATTTAATGGATTTTTTTGAAGAATAAGTTCATATAAAGAAATAAAAATGAGAAAGTTATAAACTCATACCTTACTTCGTGGATTATATCCTTTTCAAAGGGTGTTAAACCTTTGAAGTATGGTATTTTGAGAAGAAATAAACTATTAAATGTGTCTAGGAATGTTTAGGATAGGATTGGGTAGTGTTTTTTCTGAACTAAGTTGGGTTTTTTGTGATGGGAAGTGAGGAGAGACATACCCCATTTATAAGTGAAAATGGATGACATTTTTTTAAATACCACAAAAACTTTAATAATGGGAAGTAAATTGAAAGGAAATTATATAAAAAATTATGAAATAATAGTGAGGGTAATATATAATTTTGATAAATTCCTCAACCACCCATTCCCACACATGTTTTAAACATGTTTTAAACTATTTACCATTAGGTTTTTTCGCTTTTTTCATATTAGCATTTTCCACAATTACTAGTTTTTACCTAAGGTAACTTATCTTTTATGAATACAAATAAAATGGTCCTTATTAAATAATTTGGACCAAATTATTATAAATTTTAAATCCATTTAATAAGTTTAAATTTCTAAAAGTGATAAAAATCAATTTTAAAATACTAAATGTATAATGTATTAAAAACAATTTTTTCAAAAAATATAACTTAAGTTATAAAATGTCAAATATGGTCTTTTCAATCAATTTTTTTAAATTATAAATTACCTTATAAAATATTTATTTTCTCATATAAAAAGATTTGATGAATTTATAATTCATACTTATATACTAATAATGTCATAAAATTCATTATATTTATAAAAAAAGTATTTTACACTATTCACCTAAAAATTATTCTTTTTATAAAAATATAAAAAATTAATCTTAATTTAGTATTTTTATGATAATTTCAAAAATTAATTTAATTTTTTCAAATTCACATTCTAAAATTTATAAAAAAATAAAAAAATTATGAAAAAAAGATTTTCATAGGAAATCATTTTTTGGTATATTAATTATTCTTTTAAAATTATTTCTAATCATAAATATATCAAAATTGTGGAATATATATTTTATAAAATATATTTTAATAAAAAAATATTTTAATAGCTTCTTATCTACACTTATTGATACAATATAAAAATGACATTTATTTTAAAAATTTTCTATAACTGTTTATACCAGCTTATTCAATGGAAACTATACATTAGTCAATATATATTATAATGAAAATTGTTTTGATACATTAGGATTTGGTGTTTATTGTAAAACGAACTATTAATATAATATTTATTTAAGGAAAATACACAGTGAAATCTCTGATCATTACACCTGAGAAGACTTTACTGATCATAGGTACAAGTTTGGAGAGGCCCAAGATTGGATCATTCCACTAGATAAATCTGACGATATTAGAGAATGGGTTTGAGGTACAACTCAATGATATAGTAAAGCCTCCTATTTTAATTATTTTATTTTATATGTGGTTGACCCCTTGGGTGAATAGTGAGTCTGTATGATTACTTGCTTCCACATGAAATTTCGATATAACATGTTATGTTTTATTAGTATGCATACTCTGATGTTTATTTTTATGGATAATTTTTGGTTTATTTCCTTCTTATTTTCACTCTGACATGGGGGTATAGTCTTCCCATAGAAACACCATAGACCCTTCATGCTAGTTGAAAACCTATGGTGTATGGGATGGAATGTCTAAGGTCATAATGACTCCCCCGTTTTGGGTACCACTCATTTTCCATAGACCAGGGTTAGTACTTTACAATTCCATTCTAATAAAAGGGCCTGTGATATCTACTTCTATTAAATTAGAAGCAAAAAATTCGTTCTTTACTTATTCATTAATATCATATAACTTATGATGCACCCAATGTATCTTACCTTTCTATGAGCATATTTAATCATTGTTTTCATCAATATATCAAAGTATGCAACACAAAATACACATAAATAATAATATCAAGTTTAAGGACCAATAAAAATGTCTGTAGATAGGAATATCCAATGACATATATAACATGTGGAATTCATACTAGTAGATTTGTTCTCATAATCTCCGATCTGGGATATTACCAAGTGTGAACTTCATGAAAAGAAGTATCAATGTCTTATGAGTCCCAAACATCTGATATATTGCACCATCTGTTCCTAATATAATAAATTCCACCCAATAATATAAAATATATTTAAGAATATTCTCATAGCACTCCAAGGTTCTCATCATAGTGGGGAACTATTAAGACCTTTTTGATGTGATAGATACTCTAAGGACATTATCACATTAATTTTACATAGAAGAACACTTGTAAAGTGATAAGATATTTATTAATATTAAAGTATTTGAATTCATAGGTAATAGAAAGTATAAAATAATTGGTTCTAGGGTGCCAATTCCAACACTCTATAGGAACACCAACAATGTCTATTACCATTAAGCACCATTAAGCTTTAATTCCACCAACTTCATGTCCAACACGATCATATTTGAACTATTCATCACCTATAAAAAATGTAGAATGTAAATGTAGAATTATTATTGAAGGGTGAATATAAACATACTTAATAATATTCCCTAGAAACAAAAGAGAATAACAAGATGTAAGTCAGCTGAAACCCAATTAAAAATAGAAATACAAGAAGAACCCAAATAAAATTTAGGGGTAGTGAACCCAGGTCATATGAGAGTCCCAATCTTCATAGAATTACTCCATAAGTTTTAGTCACTATAAGAAACCAATAGAATCCAAATTACATAGTTTTGAAAAATCCACACCACCTCTCAGAATCTCTAGTGGGGGACTCACGCCTCATCAAGGAATGTTTATCTATTGAGGGAGTGTCAACATTGAAGGATAACCCACACCTAATTGAGTAAATTAGGTTGATAAATTACCAAATTCATAGATATAGGACTCACACCTCATTAATGGGGTATTTTATAAATCCATCAATCGTATGGGGGGATTATTCCTTGTCAGGACCAGGGAAGTACGAACCTCATGCCCAGATTTGGAAACCCCAATCTTGGGTATACAAGGAAGTTCTAAACATTTTCAAAGTGTGTGGGGGACCTATGACATATCAATAACACATAACCAAGGGATAACTGAGATCATATTCTACTCTAATTATTTTACTCAAACCCCGTCATCAACCCTATGAAACTAAAAAACTAGAACTACCAAAAATTTACCGTGAATGGCCTCTAATATAAAAAAGGACTACATAATTACATTCTATATGAATAAATGATCAAAATAGACTATGCACTTTTCAAATTTCAATAAATAAGAAAAAAATGTGTGAAAATGTAAAAAAGGGAAAGTATTAAGGAGCACAACAACCCCTAGGGTGTGATACATGGTGGTGTAAAAAGGGGTAGTACTCATGGGGGTGTATGGCACCACATGCCCCCCATCCCATCAAATCGAGTTGGGGTAAACCCAACCTAGGATTTATTTTCCTACCTAGAAATGTGACTAGGATAACTCGACGAGGGAGGGAGACTGGAAGGGTTTACCCACACCTCATAGGATTCCTATAAAATAGGTAAGTTGACTAGTTACCCACAAACCTCCCAGGCTGAGTTAGGATGGGTTGGAACACCTGACCCACTTGAACCACCCGACCCACTATCGAGGTAGACCATTGATGGGGTTATCTTGTGCCACCTTTCTTAACATGGGGTCATCCATAGTCGGCCCATCAGTGGGAAAGATCCACTGGCCTATCTTACTCTACCTTCCATGTGGAAATAGGGTACCCCTTTGATCCCAATCGATCCAATGGGAATGATTGAAACCCCAATTCCATCCTCTCAAGAAAAACATGAGTCATTGAGGTCACCAAATCTACTACCTAGAATTTAGCCTTTCCACCATCATTGCACCACTAGTCTACCACCCAAATATATCAACCTAAGTCTATATCATTTTCCTCTTGATCTCGAGTTGCACCACATTTTCATTAATCCTATTGTCCCAAACTATGCCACCATGTGCCGCTATGCTGTCAACTACCCAAATCCTATGTTATTGTGTTGTGCCATCATACTCTAATTTAATGACCTTGACTTGAATAATTGAATAATAATTGAATTAGTAATACCATTAACCCAAAGGGAATTCCTTTATCTATGGGGTATGAAAATTAGCATCGCGAGTTTAAAAAATTCATTGGGGAATGGATTACTCACTTTGATTAATATAATATGCCATGACTAGGTTCCTCTAAGAAACCAAAATCACTCATCAATATTTTGGACATTCTTAAGTCAAATGAGAAAGATAAATTGATATAATAGAATCAAAATATAAAAGGTATAATGATATCTCAATATGAATACAGTTGAAAAAAACAGTCTAAACATAATAATACTATTAAAGTTGTGTACAACTAAACATGCTCAACATAACTGAATATAATATACAACATTCCAACACTCCTTATCACACCCTCACCTTTAAATTTATTTTTATTTTATTATTTCTTGGCTCCGGGTTCTCTTGTTGAGGCTTGGGTTGAATGTGGGGTTAAATTTTTTGAGGATTATTATTTTTGGTGGGTTTCAGACCGATGCACGGGCACCACACAGTTAGCGGTAGCTGTGCGGTCAGCCCAGGTGATCGTGCGATTACCCAAATCTTAAAAATAAATAAATTTTATAAATTTTTATACCTTAATAATAATAATAATATTGTGTAGATAATAATATTATTAGTATTATTAAATTGTGGTGGTACTATTATTTCTAAAGTGATATTAATAGTATTATTTTTAAAGAAATGGAAAAAATGTTATTAATGTGATTATTACTATTATTATAATTATTATTAGAATTTTTATTATTTTATTATTGATATTATTATTATTATTATTATTATTATTGTTTTTAAGAAAAATGATTATAATTATTATTAAAATAAAAATTATTATATTAACGGTATTATTATTATTATTATTATAAAATGAAAAAAGAAAGAAAAAAACATAGATTCCCCCCCCCCCCCTTTTCACGCTACGTGCTTCACCTAGACCCCCCTCACCCTTCTGCACCTCCAACCAACCACACCCCACTCTGGCCACCCTCCTCCTTGCCATTCCTCCCACCAATTACAGCCTCCCTCTCCATCACACTGGACAACTCCCCTTGCTTCCTTCCCTTATGCCAGTAAACCCGACCCCCAGCTCCAGCCTCCACTCCGCCCTGCTCTGGCGGCCTGACCCTCTTCACACCACCCTCTACTGACACCCCTCCCCTCCTCTCTGTAGGTCTTCGCTCCAATCACACCTCCCTCTCTGGTAACCTATTCCTATAGTGATTTTTCTTTCAAAATTTTGGGGGACTTAATTTCAATTTGGACAAACACTAATCATAGGGTTTGTTGGTATGTTTTCTTTAGTTTTAGGGAGCGTGAAGGGACCGCAAACCTCAGTTATTCCTTTCGCTGAAGCGGCATCACGTTTTCATGCCATTGAGGTAGGGGTTTCTATGGTTTTCCATTCCTATGAAATTTATTTGACACTTAAGTGTTTATATAATCTTTTATACATTATTTGAACACTGCTAATATGCATCTTTAGCTAGTTATGGTGTCTTTTTGGTAGTTTATTTGGTCAAAAAATAGATTTCTAAGTGAATCTTCAATTATGCCTATGTACACAGGTGTCAAATGTGATTGGTTAAATTTCAATTGGGTTTTAATAGTAAAAATAGATGTTTTGTGTGGTGTTTCCCCTTTGAATTATTGTATTAAAATGGTCAGATTATGGTTTGGGATTTTATGTGGAATATCATGTTTTGTGGCATGGGTTTTAAGTTGTTTTTGAAATCTCTCCTTATCTTTAAAATGTCCATTTACACTTTTTGAGATTATGTAAAATTGATGTGTTTGTTTTGAATTAAATTGGTGATTTTGAATATGTTTTTTGGTCACTCTCATTGGTATTACAGTATTTCCATTGGATGTGAATTTCAAATGAAGATGACACTTTAAAACAATATTCTTCTTGTAACTTGGTTTCTTTAATGATTCTTTGGTTTTCAAATTATACCTTGGTTCCTTACATGGTTTTTTGGTTTCTAAATGATGTTGGTCCCTTGAGGTTAATTAATTAGAGTTTTGGCATCTCCTTTATGGTGCGCGCGCACACACACATAGGTACGTATGTGTATATATATATATCTTCCTTTCACATATTCCCTCATAGTGAGGGGAATATGTACATTGGATTAAGGATATATATATATATATATATGAGAATGTATGTGTGTGATGGGGTGGGTGACTTTCTTCAAAAGCATCAAGGGCTGAAGTGTCTTGGCTTGATCCGCTTCCTTTTTGAGGTAGGTTTCCTATGACCGCACCTTTAATTTAAGTTTACTGGTTGCTTATTATTTTAAAAGTGTGTTTTTATATTTACATGATATTTATATGTATACATATATATGCATGACTAGGTGTTTATTAAAATTAATTTCACCTCTTGGAATTGGTTTTTTTTATATAACTTTTCAAAGCTTGTTGACAAGTTGTTTTTAAGTGTGAAACATCCTTAATGTTTTAGAATAGTTTTCTAAAGGATTCATAGCCTGTGAATTGTATTTTTATGGAACATAAAGAATTTATTTAAATTTTTTATATAAAATTTGGCTATTTAGCACTTTATAAGTGTGTTGTGTACTTTTGACTTGGAATTGGAAGTGGTTTTGGTAAGTGAATTTGGTTTGGAAAATGTAAAGGCCCGTATAGAAAAAGTGTTTGTGAAAGAGGTGTTTCACATTGTCTTAGAAATGGTTTGGAGTATTATTATTATATAAATATATATATTGGAATGATGGTATTAAAGGCATAGTTGGAACCATATGTCACTTTGAAAGTGTGAATGCCCTACTGGAAACTTAAAGTGCTTTGTGAAATGGTTTAAAAGTTTATGTGATGTGACAACTTGATTGGAACCTTGATTGATATGACTTGTACATGTTTACACACACACACATATATATATACTAGTAACCTCTATAGGAGGGATATACCTTTATGGGTTATTGTATAGGGTGTCCATGTTTGGGGTAGGTAAGTGCGGTGATGGCTGGTAAGGTGAGTCACACGTGCAAGGGCCTCCTACTTACACAATATTACTATTACCACCATGGGTTCTTGGGAATATTTTAGAGGGTAGAGTGATGGTTTATGATCAACCCCGATTAGATGGGTTGGTACCCCCTAGATTTGCTATTAGTCCAGGCAAGCTATGCCACTTGTCGTGGCCAGTTGGTTATAGACTTAGGAGATTCACTATACACCGATAGGTGGTTTCGAACCGAGTACGTCCAGGGATCTCTCTAGGGATGTTTAAGAAATTCCATTGGTTGCATACTTGTATATTCCTGCTTTCTTTTGTGAAACTTATGGCTATTTAATCTCACAACACTTTTACTTTTCTTACTATATTAAAAGACCTATTTTGGTACTAGTTGGAATTTAGAAGAATTATTTGTAGTGGCGTATATTTTTGGTAATTGGTTTGGAAAAAGTGAAATGGAAAAAAAGTTTTCTTAAAAGTAAAAAAACTTGTTACTTTTTTTGATAAAAGAGTGGAAAAAATTATTTTCATGTATCCTATTTTCAATCTATCAATAAGGGATTTCACTTTAGAGGTGTGGCACTAGGCATAGTTTATTTTTGGAATTCCTACTGAGTATCTCATTGCTCATTACTATTTTATATTTTTAGTTTTAGGTTCTCTCAGTTTTAAATCACTCTCAGAGCGATCTTGGTTCTATGTTTTGTGGTGACCCATGAGGTCATATGGAGGTATGTGCAACGTTTATTTATTTACTCTGTGAGTTTTTATTCTTATTGTTCTGATTGATTTTTATTTATTTTTTTATCTTTAGTTCATGTGGTAAATCATTCCCAATGGTATTAACTTGATTCCCGACACTAGTTTCCATCTGTGGGGATCGAGAATGACCTTCAATCTGTGTAGTGGGCCAACTCAGGTGACCGGTTTAGGGTCGACCTAGGTTGGTTATTGAAAAAATGATATCAGAGAAGGTTCTTGTTATTTTGGGTGTTCAGTAGTTGGATATTAGGATTTTCAGGGCTTAGGAGGCAGGTTATGGATCGGTTCCTGATCACCATTGCTTGTGACGAGACCTAAGTTACTAGGGGTAGTCCAGATTTTAGTCCTTGTCTTGTTCTAGTTTGTTTTAGAATGAGGGATGAAAATGGAGCCGAGCTGGTGTCATGTTGTGATTTCGCATGGAGTAGTGACCTAAGTGATGACCATGTGCCCGGTTCAATTTCCTCTTGGTGTTATTGCCTACCTAGGGCATGTATTACTACTATGTCACCAAATTGGGAATATACACTAGTCCCTCTCTTCGATAGTTGTTGTAAGTGTGTTTTTGAAAATGGAAAAGATTTTGGAAATGGTGATTCTTTCTGTTAAATGGTTTTGGGATTGGTAAAAATGGGTTTTAAAGGGAAATGTTTTTTCTTGAAAATTTGGTAATTGTTTGAAATTCATAAAGAAATGGAATGGAATGGATGGATACATTTTTGACAGTTCATGGGATGTCATGGTTGTTTATTTGAATTTAAAGTATTGAAATTGTTACCTAAAGGTGGTTTTTGAAAGGTATTATTTTGGATGTGTTTATATTTGTTTGGTTTTTGAGCTGGTTGTTTTTGGATGAAGGTGATTTCATTGATGTTGCTTCAGCTTGATATTGTTTTTGGATATGTGTTTTATATGTTGTTCAGAAAATGCCACCCAGAAAGGTCCCCAAGGTATTTGATAATTCATCCCCAGTTTCTGGTCATTCTTGAAAATTTCCTATCCTTTATAGTGATCGGGGTCCATTAGAGGTTCCAGAGTGGCTTGAAGAGGCCGACTGCATCTTCAGGGTATTTGGAAATCCTGAAACTGTTAAATTACGTTTCATTTTGGGTATGTTTGAAGGTCCAACTCTTAAATAATGGGAGTTGTTTTCCCTACCATAAATACAAGTTGGGATGATGTGGGATGTCTTTAAATCTTTTTTCGTCCGATGGTTCATACATGAAGAGGTGAAGATAAAGAAAAGGGAAGAACTTGTGTGCATTCTACAAGGCCAACAGATGGTGACAACATATGTTGATCATTTCAAGGAACTTGTGTCCTTTTCTCTGGAGGTAGCATCACAAGATTTGATGAATACTTCTCTATTCCTCGGGGGTCTTCATCTAGAGATCAAGGAGGAGGTTCTCACTTCTAAGGACCATCATTTCGAGAAGCTGACAGATGAGGTGTTCCTAGCTGAGTTGGTCTCTGCAGCATAGATGGTTGAAAATCTAGCATATACAGTTTCCCATGAAGGTTCCCCATCTGGAGAGCAGGGTGTTCTAGAGGGACCTATTTCTAAAGAGTCCTTTGTTGTGGTTTTGTATTCCAGTTCATCATACCATTCAATAGTGTTCTATCAGTGTGGATGTTTAGGGCACACGAAGACATCATGTCACATCCCTCTGAATATGTGCCATCGTTGCAGGTGTGTGGGTCATCTAGAGAAGTTCTACATAAGAATTGCTTGAAGAAGACGCTGTGACCGGAGGATTCCAATGCTTGACTATGAGGTAGGAGATGCTTCAACAATTAGAGCCTTTTCCATAGGTCTGCGGGTGAATCTTGTGCACAGTCAGGAGTTTCTGGGGGGTGTGAAGCTTCGGTTCGGGTTTTGTGTTCCATGTTGGGATTGGAACATTTAAATAATTTTTGATCTTGTTTCTACACTATTAAAGTTTTATTATTATTATAAGTTCATCATTTCAATGGGGGAATGTTATGAACTTGTTCTATTGTAATCCAACATTTCCATTTGTTAGATTATGGTTTTCTAAATCATGCATTTTTTTAAAGTGTGTTTGGACCTTGTATGGGTTGATCTCGGTTTAGCTTTGTTCATTTGGACATGTAAGTACCTATAGAAGAATTGATGTTTGTAGTTATTCTTAGGTTCACTGCTTGGGTTAAGTTCTTCTTGGAGGTTTTTCTCTAGTGTTTGGGGTTTTTTTCTGGGTTGAGAGTTCCAAGTTTCAATGGAGGTGTTGTTTTTCTTGTTCTATAGAAGTTAGTTTGGGTAAGTTGGGAGTTCCCACTTCGCCCCCCTTCCAGGGGTGGTATGTTTGGGTATTAAATATTCAAATTAGTTGAGTTCTTATGGTGGGTAGAAACCTCTCGTGTTCTCCTATTCTATTGTGTTGTGGTTTCTTTTAGTTTAAATCGGGCATGGATTCAAGTTTTGTCTATTGTTCGATTGGGTGACTTTCTAGGGGAAGAAAGTGTCTATGGTGCGGAGAATTATCACACCCCAACCATTAAATTTATTTTTATTTTATTTTTTCTTAGATCCGGGTTCTCTCAATGAGGATTTTTTTGAACACGTGGTTAAATTTTTTCAGGATTGTTATTTTTGGTGGGTTTTGGGCCGGTACACGGGCACCACATGGTTAGCGGTAACCATGCGGTCAGCCTCAGTGACCATGCAATTACCTAAATCTTAAAAATAAATAAATTTTATAAATTTTTATTCCTTAATAATAACAATAATAATATTATTGTGTAGATAATAATATTATTAGTATTATTAAATTATGGTGATACTATTATTTATAAAGTGATATTAATAGCATTATTTTTAAAGAAATGGAAAAAATGTTATTAATGTGATTATTACTATTATTATAATTATTATTAGAATTTTTATTACTGTATTATTGATATTATTATTATTAATATTTTTATTGTTACTATTTTTAAGAAAAATGATTATAATTATCAATAAATTTTTTATTATTATATTAATGGAATTATTATTAGTATTATTAGTATTATTATTATTATTATAAAAATAAAAAAGAAAAAAACTATATTGACCCCCATCTTCATGCTATGCGCTGCACCCAGACCCCCCTCGCCCTTCCGCACCTTTGGCTGCCCACACCCCGCTCTGGCTACCCTCCTTCTTGCCATGCCTCCCACCAGTGGTGACCTCCCTCTCCATCGCACTAGAAGACTCCCCTTGATCCCTTCCCTTGCACTGGAAAACCCAATCCAAAACTCTGGCCTCTACTCTGCCCTGCTCCAGTAGCCCGACCCTCCTCGCACCACCCTCTTCCAGTGACCCTCCCCTCCCCTCTGGTGATCGTTGCTCCGGCCATGCCTCCATCACCAGTAACCTGTTCCTCTAGAATTTTTTCTTTCAAAGTTTTGGGGGTCTTCCTTTCATTTTGTCCAAACCCTAATCATAGGGTTTGTTGGTGCGTTTTCCTCAGTTTCAAGGTGTGCGAAGGGACCACAAACCTTGGTTATTCCTTACACTGAACCGAAATCGCGATCACATGCCATTGAGGTAGGGTTTTCTATGGTTTTCCATTCTTATGCAATTTATTTGACACTTGGGTGTTCTTATAATATTTTATACATGATTCTCACACTGGTAATACGTGTCTTTAGCTAGTTATGGTATTTTTATGGTATTTTATTTTGTCAAAAATAGATTTCAAAGTGAATATTCAATTATGAAAATGTATAAAGGTGTCAAATGTTCTTGGTTAAATTTCAATTGGGTTTTAATAGTGAAAATAGGTGTTTTTTGTGGCGTTTCCCCTTTGAATTATTGTGTTAAAATGGTCAGATTGTGGTTTGGGATTTTATGCGGAATATTGTGTTTTTTGGCGTGGGTTGTAAGTTGTTTTTGAAATCTATCATTATCTTTAAAAAATCCATTTGCACTTTTTGAGATTATGTGAAATTGATGTGTTTGGTTTGAAAGCAATTGGTGATGTTGAAAATGTTTTTGGGGTACTCTCATTGGTATTAAAGTATTTCCATTGGATGTGCATTTCAAATGAAGATGACACTTTAAAATAATGATCTTCTTGTACCTTGGTTTCTTTAATGATTATCTAGTTTTCAAATTGTACCTTGGTTCCTTAAATGGTTCTTTGGTTTCTAAATGATGTCAGTCCCTCTAGGTTAATTAATTAGAGCTTTGGTGTCTCCTTCGTGGCGCACACACACACATACTTAGGTATATATGTGTGTGTGTGTATATATATATATATTCCTTGCACATATTCCCTCATGGACCGGGGAATATGTACATTGGATTAAGGGTATATATATATGTGAGAATGTATGTGTGTGATAGTGTGGGTGACTTTATCCAAAATCTTCAAGGGCTGAAGTGTCTCGGCTTGATCCTCTTCCTTTTTGAGGCAGGTTTCCTATGTTTTCACCTTTAAATTGAGTTTCCAGGTTTCTTAGTATTTTAAAAGTGTGTTTTTATATTTATTTGGTATTTATATATATACATATATATGCATGCCTAGGTGTTTGGTAAAATTAATTGTGCCTCTTGAAATTGGTTTCTTTTTTTATATAACTTGTTGAAGCCTGTTTACAAGTTGTTATTAAGTATGAAACATCCTAAATGTTTTAGAATGGTTTTATAAAGGATTCCTAGTTTGTGAAGTGTATTTTTGTGGAACATAAATCCTTTATTTAAATGTGTTATATAAAATTTGGATTTTTTTTCACTTTATAATTATGTTGTGTACTTTTGAATTGGAATTGGGAATGGTTTTGGTAAGTGAATTTGGTTTGGAAAATGTAAAGGCCCGTATGGAAAAAGTGTTTGTGAAAGAGATGCTTCACGTTGTCTTTGAAATGGTTTGTAGTATTTTTATGATATAAATATATATATTGGAATGATGGTATTAAAGGCCCGGTTGGCACCTTATGTCACTTTGAAAGTGTAAACTCCTGGTTGGTAACTTAAAGTGATTTTTGAAATGGTTTAAAAGTTCATGTGACATGACGGCCTGATTGTAACCTTGATTGATATGATGTGTACATGTTTAGACACACACACACACACACACACACACACATATATATAGGGGGAACCTATATATGAGGGATATCCCTTTATGGGTTATCATATAGGGTGTCCGTGTTTGGCGTAGGCAAGTACGATGACGACAGGTAAGGAGAGTCACACATGTGAGGGCCTCCTACTTACATAGTATTACTATTACCACCATGAGTTACTGGGTGTCTTTTAGAGGGTCGATTAATGATTTCTGATCAACCCCGATTAGACGGGTTGGTACGCCCTAGATTTTCTGTTAGGCCAGGTGAGCTGTGCCACTAGATTGGTCAGTTGAGGGAGGCCAGTTGGTTATAGACTTAGGATCTTCACCATACGCTGGTAGGTGGTTCTGAACCGAGTACGTCTAGGAGTCTCTCTAGGGATGTTTAGGAAATTCCCATGGTTTCATACTTGTATATTCATACTTTATTTTTTGACACTTTTGGATATTTAATCTCATGAAACTTTTACTTTTCTTACTATATTAAAAGATCTGTTTTGGTAGAAGTTGGATTTTAGAAGAATTATTTTCAATGACATATATTTTTGGTAATTGGTTTGGAAAAAGTTAAATGGAAAAAAAGAGTTTTCTTAAAAGTAAAAGGTTGTTACTTTTTTTGATAAAAGAGTAGAAAACCTTATTTTCATGTATCCTATATCAATATAGAAATAAGGGATTTCACTTTAGAGGTGGGTAACTGTTCATGGTTTATTTTTGGAATTCCTACTGAGCATCTTGGTTCTCACGGCTACTTTATCCTTTCATTTTCAAGTTCTCCTAGTTTTACATCGCACTCGGAGCGAGCTTGGTTTTTTGTTTTGTGGTGATACATGATCTTATATAGAGGTACATTCATCAGTTTATTTATAAACTATGCGACCATTTATTCTTATTATTCTTCTTGTTATTTATTTATTTTTTTATCTTTTGTTCATGGGATAAATCATTCCAAACAATTTTAACTTGATGCCTGACACTAGTTTCCATCCCGTGAGGATCGGGAATTCCCTTCAGGACTTGTTGTAGGCCAACTTGGGTGACCGGTTCAGGGTCAACCCAGATTGGTTTGTGACACTCTTCCTGCCAAACTTAGAATCTAGCTCCAATACCTCATACTATCTGAGTGAAAAAACTCATTCTAGTGTCTCGTTGGATAAAAATGTATCCAAATACTATCTATATACCTTTCAAACTATAAATTTAGCAAGTGAAACTACATTTACACCAAAGTGCACATGCAGGGTGTGGGAAAAAAATACTTAGTCAGGCACCACCAACAATGTATCAACTCACATTGTGCATTAACATGTTTATGCATAAAAATTTCTACTCATATACATAACTATATAATAATTTTTTTACAGAAAATCATAAAATCATGGAAACAATGTACATAAAGAGATCACGATTAAGTATTAGTTATAAAAAATAACTCTATATACTAGGAGGGTCTATACCTTTACATATCTTCTTCAATCCTAGCTTGGAATATAAAACAATTGAATATAATAATCTTGGGTGAAACACCCATTTTGAGAAAATTTGAATAGTGTATAATGAGCTAGAGATTTATGACCCATCCCAAGGGGAATGGAAATAGTGCATAGTGAATCAGGGATTTATGAACTAACCTAGGGAGAGGGAATAATGTATAATGAGTTTGGGTGATAGGATACCATCCTAATAATGAAACCAATTGTTCGATATAAGGTGTACCATATCACCTCTTTTTTATATTCTATATATATTAAATTATATTCATGCACAAATAAACATCACTAATTATCAAAAATACATGATTAATATAAAAAGTAACAACATTCTACCATGCATAATTCCATCTATAAACTCAAACTATTATAAATAAATGTTATATATAAGTATGTTATAATTGAAAAAATAGTCCATATGAGAGTTACAATATAAAATAAAACCCAAAATATAAAACATGAACCATATTATATGTAGTTTTATAATTTTCAAAAGTTATAAATCAAACATGGTATTAGTTTAGGTAGTTTATTAGCTAGAATATACTAGTAGTAAACCAATTAAGTGTTGAGTATGGAATAGGTTATAATGAACACTTACTTAAGAAAACCCAAACATGGCCTAAGTTATGGTGTAAACATCCTTTACGACATATCAAAAAAAGGAAAGGGTCGTTTTTCTAAATATATTTTCCACATTTTTAACTTACTCTAGGAAATATGTTCATGTAATGGAAAAAGTTCATCCATATTAAAGTTTATGTGAAACCCCCATTTTAACCCGAATCGCCTGAAGACCTTCATTTTTATTGATTTTTGATAACACCCCTTTCATGGGATGAGGGGGAACCCTTACAAGGCCTGTAGACTTAGAGATTACATGGCTTGTAGGATTAAGAGATTACATGACCCAAAGGTCTTTGGGAATTCAACCAGACTATAACTACAATGAACTGCCCCTCCCCAACATATTCATCGTGATGATATCTCTCCACCTTCGCATGGCCGTCTGACTAGGCTTACCATAGAAGCATAGAATGGTCCCTATGACATATCCATACCATCTCATTCTTCCAAATCTATTTGGTTATGCTATGGTGAGTGTACTTTCTCTGAATCCTCCTTTGGGATGCTCCTTTTTTTAGAGTCTGTCTAGGGTAACTACACTGATCATGTGGCCCAAAGACGTTGAGGTGGCCTGAAGGCCTTAAAGGTGGCCCATAAGCCTTACTAACCCGAAGTCCTAGGTGGCCCGAAGGCCTTAAGGACTCCAATCCCAAACCAGTGGCCCAAGGTGAACCCCCCATTTTAAAATAAAAAGAAAACTTATGTAAATGATATATCTTTATTTTGAGGTAAAATGTGTGTTATTGGAAAAACTGTTTTAAATAATAAAATTATTACCTTAGAAAAAATTTCATTAAGATGAATAATTTTATGAAATAAAAGTCCTTGTATAAATCAATATAATTTTAAACCTTTTATAAAAAACCAATTTATGTTTTCAAACATTATATTAAATTTTAAAGTCAAACAAGTTTAAGACTCGAACCATTTCTCCTCACTTATCTAACCCATTCATTATATTTTCACTGATGAAATAACTTAACCAAAGGTTAAATATTTATCATTGACTTATAATTCATTTGGGTTTAAGTTGAAAGAATTTATTCCCTTCCTAAACTTCTCAAAGGATCAAGAAAGTATATGTGACTAATAAATGGCTATACCATTCCACTTAGCTTCAATGAATCAGTTCACTTATATGATAAGGTCACAAGAGAGCATGGTTTAAGTATAAATCATAATTAACATATCATCATCATCTAAATTTTTATTAAAGGGGGGGGGGGCACAAATGATGGCCCTGGTAAACAAGGCTAAAGGGTTCGAAAATAGTGGAGACCGAGGGCACACCCTTGAATAATATTATTCCCCATCAGAGTTAGGTTATGAAGGTCATGTAGAAAAAGACTCTCCGATCCATTAATGTCAAAATATTCTAGATAATTCGCTGCGTTATTGACCTCCCTCCAGGTGTGGGATACTTTAATACTATTTTCAAGGAGTTCATGGAATTTATGGATAACGTACTCAATGGATGATGGGGGTATCACCAAGACCCTAGAGGGCATTATGGACAAGGAGAGAATCCATTTCATCCTCTTCAAGGTCGATCCCCCTTTACTGATAGATCGTGAGACCCGTAATCATGGTATTTTCATCAGCTAAAAGCAACGAGCCATGACCCAACCAGATGGAAAAGGCCAGAATGGCCGAGCCATTGGAGTCACGGAAAATACCCCCGCGACATGTAAATTTATTTAGAGCTTTATAACATTTCTAGGTATGAAGTTCTATTTATGAAAACATGTAAATAATTAAAGTGCACATGGACACCTATACCAATAGTTTGGTCAAACCATTAGTATATAGAACACCATTATTTATGAATAATAATAATAATAATAAATACTTAAATATTAATAATTAATTTCACACACACACACACATATTTATCTATATATAACCACAAAATTTTTTGTAGGCTAGTGGTTAAGTCTTTTACAAATAAATGATAGGTCCTAGGTTCGAAACTCATTACTTTATTTTTATGTACATTACCTATACTAATGGTTTTATAAAACCATTAGTATAAGTTTATATGAATAATTTTACAAAACTATTTCTTTAGGTCTTTCCAAGTAGTATTATAACCAATGAATCATAAAGCTTTTGGTATTGTATATACCAATGGTTTGGTGACCTATACAAATAGTAACAAACCTTTGGTATAACCTCCATTTTTAGAAGTGCATGAACCCATGCTAGTGTCCCATTAGTCCAAAATTCATCTAACTGCTATCTATGAACCCATCGTACCTGAAATATAGCATGTGGAACTAAATCTCCTCCAAAGTGCACATGTAGGGTGTGATAACAAATATTCACTAAGGAACCACCAATGGTGTGCCAACATGCATAGTGAATTAATAGGTGTATTCATGAATATATATACTCATTTACATAAAAATGTAATAATTTTTTTAATGGAAGTCATAAAATCATGTAAATAATTCCCATAAGTAGCATATATATGGGTACTAATTATAATAAATAAATCCCTACATTGGGAGGGTCCATATCTTTACATGCTTTCTTCAAACCTAGATTGGTATTTGAGATGATTGAATATAATGAGTCAGGGAACAACACTCATCCTGAGGGAAATAGAATAGTGTAATATAATTCAAGGATTTATGACCCATACTAAGGGGAATGAAATTATATTTAACAAGTTAGGGATTTATAACTCATCCTAGGGGGAAAGGGAATAGTTTATAATGAGTTAGGGAGCTATGATCCCACCCCAATCCATTAAGCCATCCATCAGTATAAGGTGTAACTAATGAAATTTTTCTCATATTATCTATATATTAAAGTAGTAGTCATGTAAAAATAAACATTTACAATTATATAAAACACAGGCTTAATATAACATGTAACAACATTCTTCCATTCACAATTCCAACTATCAAATACAACTATTAGAAATCAATGCTATATACAAGTATGAAATAACTAATAAACTAGTCCATATGAGAGTGACAACATAAAAGACAACCAAATATATCAAACATGGACCATGGTATATGTAGAGATATAAAGATTAAAATTTATAAACCAAACATGGTATTAGTTAAGGCAGAACAATAACTAGAACATACTAGCAGAAAACTAAGTATCTATTGAGTATGGAATCATCCATAAAAATTCTTACTCAAAAAAAACTTAACATGGCCTAAGTAATGGCATAAATATCCTTTAATACATATCAAAATAAAGGAAAGGTTCCTTTATCTAAATATGATTTCCATGTTTTTAACTTACTTTAGTAAATATTTTCATGTAATAGACAAAGTCCATCCATATCAAAATTTACACACACCACCCATTTTAAAAGAAAGTAAAACTTATGTAAAATATATACATTTAGTTTGAGGTAAAAAGTGTGTTCTAGTTCACACCATTTTAAATAAGAAAAGGATTACCTAAAAATGTTTATATGAAGAAAAATTTTATGAGATGAGATTCCTTGTATAAATCAAGTCCACATTCAACTTTTTATAAAAAAAACGAAATTTGTGTATTAAAATTATAGACTACATTTTAAATACAAACAATTTTAAGACTTAGATCATTTCTCCTCACTTGTCTAACCCATCCATTATCTCACTATTGATTAAATCACTTAACCAAAGTTTAATTATTGATAATTGACTTATGATCCATTCATGTTAAAGTGAATCAATTCCATTTATGAACTTTATAAAGGATAAAAAATCCATACGTGAAAAAGAGATGGTCATACCATTCCACATAGCTTTAATAAGTCAGTTCACTTATACTATAAGGTCTCAATAGAACATGGTTTATGTATAAATCATCCATAGCTTAATTTATTATCTAAAATTCCATGAAAAGGAAACATTTAGGTTACTAAATTAGGATAAATTTATGTAAAGTTACTTGAACATATGACCCTCATATTATTTTTTGTATCTTTAATCCATTTGGAGATTTATAATATTTCCAGACATGAAATTTTATTTGTGAAAAAATATAAATAATTAAAGTGCATAAGGCCCCACTTTAAGTTCATAGAGTTTAAAATTCTAAAACTGAAAAAACATGATTATTGAAATTAAATCATGAATCCAAGAATGAATATATAATGTAATCAAGTCATCCAAATACAAAATTTGTTTTATCAAAGGCTAAATTTTAAATAAGAACACACAAGGGTGTGATAAAAAACTAAAAAAAAATTATTAACACATACTAGACTTTACTTATTAAAATTAAACATTTATATGAATGAAAATCACTTTACCAAAAACTTGATGGAATTATAAGGATAGATTAATTCTTAATAAACACAAAAAAATCCATTATAAACTCTTAATCCCAAGAACACCACGCCTTTTAAAGAAAAACCATTCATAAATAAATGAAGAACATAATGTAACTTACACTAATGATCACCACTACTACTGTATTCGTCACAATGGTTTGATAAAGATCCATTATAGGTATCCAAAGTGCTCCATCCTCTATGTTGTACCCATGTTTTTTATGTTTAATCCCCAAACATAAGGGAAAGAATCAATCACCACTCACAACATTCCAATGCCTCTCTAGGTAAAGAGAGAAAAAGAAATAGATCCCGATAATGTAAAAGAATCAGCCAGATTCATTTATGGTTTGCACCCAAAACCATATCCTTCATCTAATTTTATATAATATCTTGAGGTCACTCCTCAAGTGATATAAATTTAATCATTTTTTATAAAATTCATGAGTAAATATATTTAAACATTTATTTATTCATCATAGGAATACATAATTCCTTTCTCATGTTTCGTTTTATGAAACATTCATTATTTATGATATTCAACATGAAAGAAAAATAAAACATTGATTCTTAAATCCAACAACCTTTGTTAATAATATTAACTCACATCACAACTCTTCATGAAATTCTCTATTCATAAAATATTACTTGGTATAGTAAATTGTGTAATATCACTATATTATACCCTAGGATATGAAAAAACCTAGGCATATGATTTTCCTTAAGATTATGTATTTCATTATATATGATATATTTATTTATTACACTATGATATGAGGCCTTTAGGGAATATATACTCTAATATACCACTTTCAATAAAGCCTCATAGACTTAGTACCATTTCACCTAATATTATATCCAATATAATAAATTATAAAATTGCATCCAAAAATCATTATGGATATACTCTAAAGCACTTTTAGAAAGCTATCATAAAATTTACCAGGTATTACATTATATGTAACACCTTGTGAATAAAAATCCAAAAATATTTTTGGATAAAAACTAGAATATTTTAGAGCATATATTTAATTCAAAATCAATCCACATTCAGTCAACCACAAAGTGTTACCCTATGATCCTTTGTAGAATTTAGAAAAAATATGAATTCCTAAATCAATAAATATAAGCAAAGAAATTCCACTATCAAATAATCAATTCCAGTCAAGATACAAATGTATTTTTTGTGATATATATAAAAAACATATATCTCTATACTTGTGTCTATTAATTTCATCATATGAAGTCATGAATTTTCATATGATTAATTTATCTCAGACAAAAAGTAATGATAGGAAATAAAATATGTAAATCCAGTATATTTACTCATTCACCCTCAATTATCTGAGTATAAACTCACTAGTTTGATTAATAAATCACATGTCATTCATTTTTATGGATGAGAACATCCCATTCCCCTCACCTGATAGATAATAACTTCATATTTACTATATAGATATGACCATACACTTCCTTGGTTTATCTCAATAGAGGGCCCAAATTTCATACTCATCATATGGGAGTAAAAATCCCATCTTGGATAAGCTTAAACTAATGACATGATCAGAAAAATACCCAACCAACCCATGATTATCTAAGACTAAAGGATTGAATTATAAAGGTATCAAATTATGATGGTTCTCATTTTAGTTATCTATCACACTTGGGGTTTTAATTTCATTTTTGGACCCGATTCATTTAGGGGTCACAATTTTTCTCTTGGGAACAGAGTATGATGGGTCTGAATTTTCAAGGTAATCTTCTATTTATTTTTGGTATAGAATTTTACCCTAGGGTTTTATTTGTGTTTTTAGAAAAAAATGGTATATTTTTCCCAAAAAATATGTGGATCACAGTTGGTGTATGGTTAAAGGAAACTTTGAGCCCCTTCCCAGGTAACTGTGCGGTAGGTGGTGGTTTTTAGGCAGAAGCTACATCATGGATTTCACATGGAAATTCAGGTCATATGGATTAATCGTGAAATATGTGTCTCTTAAATAGATAGGGGCACATTGTTACCACATGGTTTGGTAAAAATTGTTGGAAAACCATGCATGATGTCCAGGTCATTAAAAATTTTAAAAACCCCTTTGTTTCCTCTCATATTTTTACCCCAAATCCACCCCTCTCTCCCTCATTCAGGATTTCAAGCCCTAGTCACCTCCTCAACCTCCCATGGATCCCTTATATATCTAATTTTGTGGTGGATTTTTCATGTAAACTCCAAGAAATATTCAAGTAAGTGGTTTTCCTCCTTGATTCCGCCTCTTCTTTAGGGGTTCTACTCTTCTTCTTTGAGGTTTTATTCTCTAGTGGGATGGGTGGTCTTTTTAGGGTTGAATATTGTTCTTTAGGGTTCAATATTAATGATTACTATTAAATATTTCCTTTATAGGGTCTTGTGGTTGTGCAATTTTGGTTTCAAATCATTTTTTATAAGTTTTTAAGTGCGAGGTAAGAGGTTCTATGTCTTAACATCTTTATATGCTTTTAATATGCTTGTGTGCCTTTATAAATGTGTTGTATGGATTAATTAAATAGTTCAAAATGCGTTACAAAAGTATTTTGGAATGCTTGTGTAATGGAAATGGATTTTATAAAGGAAAATTGCTATATTTTGGGTGTATTTTATTATGGTATTTGAGATTAAGAACAAGGGAATCCTAGGTATCTAAGTGGTCTGACTAGATCTAGTATGCTAGTGACATGGAAGTGGAAAGTCCCAATTTCTTCTAGTGGATTGGCACTAGTTGATACAGAAGTGTAAAGTCCCAGTTTCACTTAGTTGGATTGATGATTACAACACTAACTAAACTATGATGATTATTGAAGACCACTAGGACCATGGGGTGTCCCCTCCTAGTGGCTCGTGCATGATAAAGCTGATGGTTGTGGTTACTATACCACCTTTCACTGAGGTATGAGGTTCCAGTGTCTCAGTTGAGCATCATTACCCCTAGGGATTTACCCATAGTGATCTCTTGAGACTTATGTGATGTGGTGCCATCCATCCACATACGGTGGACCTTGAGTGCATTTCATTTTAAAGCAAGTTTATCTTAGTAAAAGTTTTCTCTTGAAATGTTACCTTTAAAAGTGTCATGATAAAAATATTTCTTTGAAGAAATGGTTTTCTTTGAACTTGTTACCTTGAAAATGGTTTTCCTTTAAAATGTTTTCTTAAAAATGTTCCAAAGGATTTCATAATAAGTGTGCATGTTAATTTTTCTATTGATGTTTTAGCATGAGATCCTTTTCAATTTGTTTTCATCCTACTAGGCTTTAGATCACACCCTACATACACCTTTGGGTGTATATAGACTTTAATTTTTATGAACCAAGTAAAGGAAAGGTTTTCCATGTAGATGATAGTGGATTGGGTTTCTAGTGTTCCTTATTGTAGGTTTCAGTGGTGGTGACTTGAGGGTGATGTCCCTCATGTTTTATGGAGGTTTTTGGGAGGTTTTGTGTTTTCCTTTCCTCTGTTGTATTTTGGTTAAAATTATAAAAATGTTAATCTGAAAATTGTTTTACCATGGTTGGTTGTAGATATTAGTTATTATGTTATCCATTATTGTGAGTTGTTTATGATTATATAATCAGGTTAAATTATTCCCACTATATTTTTGATACTCTAGCACTAGTTTCTATCCTAGGGGGATTTGGAATTCACTTCAGACCATGCCAAGGGATGGGTTAGGTGTTGGGTTGGATGGCACTCTGACTTGGTTCATGAAAAAACGGTATCAAAGGAGGTCATGATATTTTTGGGACATGTTATTTTGGAAGATTCTGGGTAGACTAGAGTTAGGATTGTTGGGACTTGATGTTCTGGTTATGAATAGGGTTCTGGGACAACACACCTCATGACAGGACTTGAATTTCCATGAGAAGTCAGGTTTATTTTGGTACCTTTGGTTCTTGCGGGTTGTTTTGTGTTTGGAAATGAAAAGAGAGTTCGATTAAAGGCCTTAGTGAGATCGAAGGTCTTGTAAATCCATGTGGAGCCGAGGGCATGAACCTATGATACTCTCTATGATGGTGACATGATTGGCATGTGGCCTCCAACCATATGACCAATTCACCCACTGACACTAGTTTCCTCTTATGAATTATTTTGGTCTTCTTGGGTTCTGAAAATTGATTTGAAAACCCCTGTTTTGGAATTGTGAAAAATTGGATTTTAAAGTGGTAATGGTTTGGTTTTGGAAAGATGGAAAATTGGATTTTTAGAATCATTTTTAAGAAATCTTTATAAAAGTGGGTTTTTACAAAATGATTTTGAAAAAATGGGGGATGAGTTCATCGAGAACTGGATTTTCATAATTAAAACTCATAGTTTATCAAAATTGATTTCTTTGAAAAACATGAACTATTTAAAAAAAACAAAAATATTTATTGAACTATCAAAAATATTTTGAATGGGATGAATTGGGTTTTTTGGAAGGGATCCATGGGATTTTATTTAAAAAAAAACAAAATGATTTGTTGTGTGAGATTTCAATGTGATTTTGACTCGATGGGGAGTGAGATTTTGAAATTTTTTATTAATTTTTGAAATGTATAGTGGATTGAAAGGTTGAAATTCAGGGGTTTAATATTTTTTTTTGGAAAGACGAAAAGTTTTTTTTGACCTTTGGTATTTCCATGAGTGACCACATTCATAGGATATGTGTAGAAAGGTGGATGAGTGACTAATTTGGAATGAGAACATGCATGTGTGAGACTCCATGGAATACCTTTTTTGAATGTAAAACCCCCAAGAATATTTTATTTTCAAAGGTGATTTTAAGAGATAATGTGATGTTTTGGTAACCATTAGTCGTGTGGTATGTCTTCTTGTGTTTTGGTAATGTTTCTTGTGAGGTGTTTTTTGTTTGAGAACCCTTTTGTTTAAATGATGTTTTCACGTTTGAGTTCTTGTCGATGAGTTTATTTTGATGTAATGGTTAGTATATTCTTTTGAGAAGTGTTTGGGAAGCTTTTGATTTGGTCCCTTTATGATCAGTGTTTGGTTTTACTGAATTCTGGTCGATGGATCTACCTTGATTGAGTTCTTCATATCCTTGTTTCCAAGTACAAACCCCGATAAAGTTTTGAGGGACATTGTGGTACATCTATGGGTGGGGTACCATTAGTGGAACATATAATTGATCAACATGTGGAACTAATTATTGAGTTACAGAAGTTGAATCCTTCTGTATTTTATGATCATGTGAATCCCCCTGAAGCAGAAGGGTGGATATGGAAATTTAAATGATACTTTAGTTTCCTTTAGTTTATTGATTTGTTAAAGGTAAAGTTTTCCACCTTTATTCTTGAAGGTCTTTTATCAAAGTGGTGAAGGTGAGGAGAGTAGAAAAAATATTCAGTCTATTGGTGATGGCCATGGTCTTAAAAGGACTTTGGATCTTTTGTCAGTTTGTTCTAAGTGAGGGATCATGATGTCCCATCAGTGTAGAAAATCTGGTCATAAGAAGCCATCATTCCTGCTTGCAGAAGTAGTGTACTGTTTGGGGCTTGGTTTAAAGTCCATTTCTTTGTAATGATCCATTATTTTCAATGATCATGTTCAGTGGCGTTTTTTTGTATTGTTTTTTCTTTCAAATGAAAAATTGGATGTTGTGGAATCTTTTGAGAACTTTTATTTTAACAAAAGCGTGTTTTTCTTTCAGGAATTCTGAATTTCTATATTTTAGATGGAAGTGTATTTCGTGTGTTATTTTTTTTATTGTTTCTCATTTGAGGTGAAAAGGGATGATGTATTTTCATCTTCTAAGTCCTTATCTCGATGAAGTTCCATGTTGAGGTGAAGTGAGTTCCATGGTGTGTTGTGTTATGATAGTTCTTCCTGGATTGCTGTGTGATTACTTGTGGCACCAAAAGAAGAAGTTTTGATCAGAGACCTTCAGCTCATGACTATGAGGAAGAAGATGATTCAAACATTTGGTCTTTATCCATAGGCCCCAAAGTGAATCTGGCACGTAGTTAGGAATCATGGGGGTGTAAGGGACCCTAGTTTGGCTTGGTCTCCAGTGTTGGATGGGGGCAATTTAAACTTCTTTGTTGTAGAACCTCTATATTAGAGAGGTCTCATTTTTTGGACAATTTTATGAGTTCCTTTTTCATTTTTGTGATCCTTGTGGGTGGAATAGTTCCTACTTGGTTATAATAAGTCATGGTAGTCTTGTCTTCTTGATATTCTAGTTGTTGATATTTCTGGATGTGAATCTCCATCTAGTTTTCCTTATGCAGTTGGCCTTTGTGTTTGGGTTTTGATCTTAGAATGTCTCTCGGGTGGGTGTTTCCCTCATCAATGGAGGGGTTTTGTTGACCCATATTGGGCTTCCCATGTTGGTAAGTGTTGGTTGGTTCTTATGGTGGAGAGACACACCATGGGTCTCATTAAAATTTCTTCTGGAGTAAAGCAGTGCTAGTTCATTTCTAATGTTGGGAATTCTATTCGGGCATCCTCGTGTTGACAATCCAGTTAAATCCTTAGTGTAGATTGTCATCAAGAAGTTTAATTTAGAAATGTTGGCTCTAAGTTTCCATTCAATGTTAATGTGGGGATTTTAGTATACAAACAACAGTTTTTTTTCTAAACTAAAAGTTGAAAAGTTGTGGTTCGAGTTTTCCAATGTTCTCCAAGAAGTGGTTTGTGTTTGTTTGTTCATTTTAGGTGAATTGTATGAGTTTTTTTATTATATCTAAAGTGTTCTTGGATTTAGAGGTTGGATTATGCATTGTGAGGATCCCTTTTTCTTTTGATCGATCAACTAGATATGTTGTATCTTTTTGGGGGCATGATACGTATGGTGGGGAGCCCATTCTGGCCTCCCTAGTTCAATCTTGTGAAACTTTATTTCTGTTCATGGTATTCTTAATTTCTTATCATTTAGTGTTTTTTTGGGAATATCCTTGAGTTTTGGATGAGTATCGGTTTTTGTTTTTGAATTATGTCTTATTGTGAATTTCTGGGGGTAGAAAGTGTTATGGTGGGGAGAATTGTCACACCCGGGGTTTTGATTTTATTCTTGGACCAAGTTCATTTAAGGGTCTCAATTTTTCTCTTAAGAACTAGGTGCGACAGGTCTTAATTTTTGAGGTAATATTAAATTTATTTTTGGTATATCTTTTTATCCTTGGGATTTCTTTGTGTTTTTGGAGAAAAATGGAATATTTTTCCCATAAAACATGTGGTGAATAGTTGGCACATGGTTAGGGGAAACCGTGCACCCCTACATAGGTAACCGTGTGGTAGGTGGTGGTTTTTGGGTAGAATCCACCACACAAATTTTACATGATAAATCAAGACATGTTGGTTAACCATGCAGTAGGTTCCTCTTGGATAGAGAGTGGTACGTGATTTTTTCATGGTTTGGAAAACTGTGCGGGAAAACCGTGTGTGATTTCCAAGTCATTAAAAATTTTTAAATCCCCTTTGTGTCCTCTCGAGTTTTTATCCCAAATCCACCCCTCTATCCCTCATTCTGAAATTCCCACCCTAGTTTCCTCCTACCCCTCCCATGGCTCCCTTGGATATCCAATTCTATGGTGAATTTGTCATGTAAACTATAAGAAATATTCAAGTAAGTGGTTATCCTCATTGATTCCTCCTATTCTTTAGGGTTTCTCCTCTTATTCTTTGTGGTTTTGGTATCCAGTTGGTCGGGTGGTCTTTTTAGGGTTGAATATTGCTCTTTAGGGTTCAATATTAATGTTTATTATTCAATATTTCCTTTATATGGTCTTTTGGTGGTACTGTTGCGGTTTCACATCATTTTATGGAATTTTCTAAGTGTGAGGTAGGTGGTTCCATTCCTTAACATCTTTAGATGATTTTAATATGATTACATACCTTTATAAATATATTCTATGGATTAATTTCATGGTGTAAAACGTGTTAAAAAAATATTTTGGCATGCTTATGTTATGGAAATGGATTTCATAAAGGAAAATGGCTATGTTTTGGGTTTGTTTTGTTGTAGTGTTTCTTGGGAGTGTTTTATGAATTTTTTGAGGGATGAAAAAATGTGTTTTTAAGGGAAATTGAGGTGAGAATGTGTTAAAAGTGAATTTTTCAAATGAAATGGATCATTATGTTATGATGGTTTCTTTTTTGTACACTTTTAATTTGTCTTGTGAATTGTTTAAATGTCAGGAAACATGTTTTAAAGTGAAATTGGTTTATGTATAGATTTCAAAAGTGGCTTATCCCATAGAAATGGATAAATTGATTATGTAAATTTATTGTAATGTTGTCAAATGATTTTAATGGATTTTTTGATTAGTTCTAAATGTGTTTTAAAATATATTTGGCATGTGTAAAGTGGAAAGTGGTTTGTTTATTGAAAATGGTTATTTCTAAGAGATGGTTTGTAAAAGTGGTGATTTTACTTATGTGGTTATATGTCTTGGCATGTGTTTGAGAAAATGATGATTTGTGTAAAAAATGAAATGATTGATTGAGCATAACGGAATCATGGATATCTAGGTGGGCTGATTAGATCTATTATTCAAGTGATATGGAAGTGGAAAGTCATGGTTTCTTCTAGTGGATTGACACTAGTTGATATGAAAGTGGAAATTACCAGTTTCACTTAGCTGGATTGAGATTACAAAACTAACTAAACTATGCTGATGATTGGAGGCCATTGGGCCCATGGGATGTCCCCTCCCAGTGGCTTGTGCATGAGAACGTTGATTTCCATGGTTACTATACCACCTTTCACCAAGGTATGAGGTTTTATCATGTCACTCGAGCTAGATTACCCCTAGGGATTTACCCATGGTGCTCTCTTGATACTTATGTGATGTGGTTCCATCCGTCATCATACGGTGGACGTGAGTGAATTTCATTTTTAAGAAAGTTTACCTTAGTAAAAGTTTTCTTTTATAATGTTACCTTTAAAAGTGTTGTGCTGAAAATATTTATTTGAAGAAATGGTTTTCTTTGAAAGTGCTTCCTTGAAAATATTTATTTGAAAATTTTCCAAAGGATTTCTTAATAATAGAACATGTTAATTTTTCTATTGATGTTATAGTAGGGAATCCTTTTCATTTGGGTGGAATACTATTGGGCATTGGCTCACAACATACATAAACCTTTGGGTGTATGTAGGTTTTTCTTTGTATGACCTAGATAAAAGAAATATGCATCATTTTGATGATGGTGGATTGGGTTGATAGTGTTATTTTTTGCATGAATTGGTGGTGGTGGCTTGAGACTGATGTCCCTCATGTTTCATAGAGTTTTTTTGGATGCTTTGTGTTCTCATTTCCTTTATAATATTTTATTTTTTGGTTAAAATTGTAAAAACTTTAATCCAAAAAATTTTATACCATGTTTGGTTGTGGATATTGGTTATTGAATTATCCATTCTTTTGAGTATTTTATGATTATATAATTGGGTAAAACTATTCCCATTGTACTTTGTTGATACCCAGACACTAGTTTCTAGCTCATGGGGATCAGGATTGCCCTTCAGGCCATGCCATAGGCTGGGTCGAGTGTCAGGTTGGATGACACTCTAGATTGGTTCATGATAGTTTCTAAACAAACTTAGATAGTGGTGACTCCAAATATGAACCACACAACCTTAGTATACCAAATACATAGTGTATGACACTCTATGTTGTATACTTCAAGATCCATCTAGTGTACCAAACCCATTTTGTGCCTCATGAGTATATTTTATATATCGATAGAAGAATATTACTCTTACTACACTTAACATTTAATAAAAACCTATAATACTCCATGATGAAAATTAGTTAGGTAAAACGCAATGCTATACTTTGATAGGTCAATTATCATTTCACTTCAATACACACACACACACACTGACAACCTAAAAAATGATAAAGAATGGATTTCATTTTACTATAACATGATATATTTACATTATTAATCAAATTTAATAATTTTAATAAAACCAAGAATAAGTTCCTATCTAACATATCATATATGATAAACTACTAGATAAACAATATTTTTTCTACACTTTTAGGTGTTTTATTAAAATCATTATATATTTATGAAATTCCTACCACATCTCCATGTGACTACCTAATAAAACTATCAAACTAAACTATTTAGTGATAAAAATATATAAATAATTTTATTTTAGTTAATGGCGAGACTTAGAAATCATATTCCCAATGTTCAACCCCTTGAACATATTCAATATCCTTAACTCCACAACATCTAATGCTATGATGTTAATAACTTTTATTGTCTACTCAGAAATATTTCTAAGTTTACCATCACAGATCTTGGAACATTTTCCATCAAACATTTCCTTGAAATATTTTAGTAACTAATGTAACTATTTAAATTATTATTTTACTAAAATACTCTAAACCTTTTAGAATATTTAAGTGACATTCAATTTGACTAGAATAATCATTTATTTGTTAAATGTTAACTTTTAAAAGTCCAAACATACCCCCACTGAACCATAAAACACTATATCATCTCTAGAATATCTTATAATATACAAAAACTCTTTTGTGTTAAGGAAATAACTCATATTCCATTTATTAGGAATATTTAAAAAACTATTTTAACCATATTATATATGGTATTATATGTGGTTAGAGCATTCCTCTTATTATAGAATCTGATTAATCAGAAACCATGTGTATTTAAACTACCAAGTCATATTTTTCATAACAATTCTTTGTTAAGAAATAATATATCTTATCATATAAGAGATACAATATAAAAAACACACATCCTTTATTTATATCCATTTGAGCTCGATATATTATTTTACATTCAATTATTTTATGTACCAACTATTTTCTTTATCACTTGAATGAAAAATATAAGTTTTACTTATTCTATCCTTTTTTGAATTCTTATATACTTAAAACATTTTTAAAGTATAAATTTTCTATCATATACCTTTCAAAATGAATGAATTTATTTCTATAACACGAATACCCAATATACACATTCCATGGAGCTTCTAAACCCCTTTTGGTATTTTAGACAATTACATCCTATAGAATTACTTCATGGTGTTTCCATGGATTGATGTTGAATCTACCATCACATGGGTAGGACCCTATTATATATTATTACATGTATGTGCCTATTTTGGTAAATAGATAAGGATGAATAGTGATATGAGAATGGAAAAGAATTTTTCGGGGTCACATAAGTTTCACACCCCAAACCATGGACTTCGAACTCCTTTATATAAACCTTTATGGAAACTCCTTGAGTTCCATGAATTTACTCATACATTATAAAATGCATGAGTAAATATATTCAACCATTTATTTATTAATCACATTAATTCATCCTTATACCTCATGTTTCATCTTATGAAATATTCATTATCAATTACATCCAACATGGTAGAGAAACTAAACATTGATTATTAACATTCAACAACCCCTTTTAATCATATTAACTCATATTGTATCTTTTTATGTTATGATCCAGTCATAAAATATGACTTTGAAGAAGAAATGGTGTAATATCAATATATTATACCCTATGATATGCAAAAATCTAGGCATATGATATGCCTTGGGATCATTCATGTCATTATATATGAAATTCATTTACGATACACTATGATATGTGTTCTTTAGGGAATATCTCCTTCAAAAACATTCTTTATCAAGGAAACAAATTAAAGGGTTGAATTAAAAAATAATTAATAAAAAAAATTCATGGTTACATATGAAATACAATTATAAATAATCAATTTGGTATACCAAAATAGCTTTGAAAAACCATCAATTCACTGTTCAAAAAATAGGTGTTTAAATTTTATTATTTATTTTAGAAAAAAAGTGGAAGTAATATTTAATGTATAGCCCATGAATTTACCCAAAGGTTTTAGAACACCTACCATAACCATAAGTGATCTTTTCGAAATTACACAATCATTTAACAACACCTAACATCCATTAATGAATATTTTATGTCCAATAGAATAAAATAAATTATTTTCCAAAACCAAAGAATGATAAACCGGAAATAAAACATGGGAAGATATCTTTTAAAATACATATAATGTTATAATAACCATAATCTATAATTATTTCCACCAAAAAATATCTCAATTTTATCCCAATGTCATGAAATCTCTAGAAGAATTCACTAATCCACTACCTTAGGTAAAAATAACCATCAACAAAAATAAATAAACCAACTTACTATTTCCATATCCAAGAGAAGAAGAATCCCTAAACTATGAGGTGATTTTACAATGCCATGGGGAAATCTCAACCAAATCCTTGATACCATTTCTAGAAAATAGAAAAGAAGATAAGAATAAAGGGGAGATACTTAAGAACAATTTACCTTTATTTTGTTGAGTAAAAACCACCTTAGAATCCATGAATTTAAGGGGTAAGAATGAGTATAATAAGAGAACAAGAGGAATATCTCAAGGATATATTAGATATATTAGGTAATCTTGACCCAAATTAACCCCATTGGGGGGGGGGGTAAAGGAAGAGAGTAAAAATAACAAAGTGTCCTTATTTTAGGAAATATTGGACTTGAGTCTACTAGGTACCTAGTGAAAGGACACTGAATAACTAGTTATCCCTCCAGATGAAGGATATCTTCCCTAAAGCTATCATACATATGCTTTATATAGAAATATCATATTGTATGATATGGGGATATCACAACACATTGTTTTCATGATATTTCCCATGGAGTTCATATTATATGATTGACTATATAATAAGTCATGGTATATGATACCATGACACCATCTACGATTGATATAGAGGCTAAATGTTAAGTGTTGAAATTACAGTGTTCTTCCACATTTACAATCATTAAGTAATCCATTTCATAAGAGGAAATACAAGGCATTTGTATTCATATGATGAATTCATAATTGTCTTAGGCACTACTCATATGTTTTAAAAAACATGAGTAAATACATGTAGTTTTTGGGAGAGTCCTGAAGGATATATAAAGGATCATAATTCCATAATATGGGAAATACTGCCTCATGAATTCTTGGATTAAACTCTCTTGATCCCATAACATTCTTACTCTTCACCCTTTTCTTTCATGAGACACTAGCTTGTCATGGGTGATGAGAGGATCCCAATCAAGCATTGAGAAATTTAGTATAGCTTATGGATACCTCTAAATGAAGTATGTCATTCAACTAACTCTTATGTGATCTTCATCAATCACTCAATGCTTAATATCATAATATAAGTGCTATGGTTTAAGGCACATATACAATAATTTATTCAATTTACAATTTACATGATTTTTTATCAAGCATGTTGTTCCTAGTTTTGGGTTTCTTTATTTTCTTTCACTACTTTATGTAAGTGTTATATGATACTATAAAACTCAACAGTGGTATCAAAGTAGAGGTTAAAGGGTTATCTAATTCCTATGATCTCTCAAAAATGAGTGGTGGTAAAGTGTGGAGCTTCTCCCAAGGGTTCCATTATCTATGAAAAGAGTTTCATATCCTAAAGAGTTGGGGACTTAGAGTGATTTTATAAGTTAATATGGATTTCATATTAGACTTTTTCATATAAAGGAATGTATTATTCCACCACTAGTGGTATCAAAGTAGTTCCATGTTTTGGATTCTTGAAATTATGTTTTTGAAAATAAGAACAACCACTGATATAATGTTTTGTAATAACATAACATTGAAAGAGACCCTAACATTATAATATAGAATATCATAATATGAATTTCATCTTCTTAACACTATATTATATGATAACGTAATGAGCATTGCTTAGTTTTAGGGTGTGATTGGTTTTTACTGTAAGGTATGATACAACAAGATCCCATGATTTTTTTATGTTTCATAAGATAAGATATACGATTTTATTGGTTAAAACTAAAACAAGGTTGTGAAAAAAATAAAATATCATGATGTGATAAAAATATAACATATATCATCAAATATAATAGGCCCATATTTAAGAAATTATCCCATATGTAAGGCATTTTTCATTTGACACATAAGGTTTTCCCTTTGACGTGTAAGGGTCTTTCATATATGAAAATATCTTACATATGAAAAATTATCTTATGTTTGAAAATTATCTTATGTATGAAAAAACTAATGTAATATGTAATATTTTCACCTTTTACATATAATTGAAAAATAGTATGCAATATATAATGTTTTTTATTTTCCAATAGAAATGAAAAAACTTTACACAATACTTAATGTCTTTGATTTTTCTATAGAAGTAAAAAACCTTAGGTAACATGTAAGGTTTTTTACTTTGTTGAAAAAGTGAAAAAAAGCTTACGCAATACATAAGATTTTCCATTTATTATAGAAGTAAAAATAAACCTTATGTGATCATATTTTACGATTCCCCATATATCATTAAATACAATTTGATGAGAAAAATGTTTTTTTATTAAATTTAAATTATGGATTAATTTATATGGTTTATAAAAAGTTTATAAAGTAAAAGTTATTTTGGGATATTTATTAATTTATAATAGTTTTTTTAAATCAATTAATTAAAAAGTATTTATAATTAATTAATTAAATGATTATGAAACATTTATTAATAAATATTCCATAATATTAAATATCAATATTGAAATACCTTTTACTAATTATATAGAATTCCTTATAATCTAGAAATAAATATTTTTTTTAAATTATAATTTTAATTTAAAAAGTTTTTATAAATTAAAAAATAAGGCTAAATATAAAAGAGTTTATATTTAAATTATGAAATGTTCATAATTAATTAGTTTTAATTTTTCAATTTATACTTCCTTATTTGATAAATTTTTTAAACCACATCAAATCGAGTTTTAATTATTGATTTGATTAAGTTTTAAATAAATGTTAAATTTGTGATATTTATATTTTTTAAATTTTTTACATAATGGAAATTGGATTATTAAATGTTTATAATTAAATATCATATATTTAATGTAAACTCCTTATAATGAATAATATGAAATATTTCATATCGGGAATAAATATAAAATTTATATATATATTAATTATGGAATGTCCACAATTAATAATCTAAATTATAAAGTTCTTAGGATTATATCTTATTTATAAATAGTTCATAAGTAGTTGATCTCATGATTAAATTTATAAATTGTTCATTTATATATCATATTCCCTTGTTTTATTATTATTGAATATAATTATTATAATATGAATTTTTATTTATACTTTATTTTAAGTTGTTAAATTGCTTCTAAGTTATCATACATGAATTTATGGAATTATATGCTAGGCCTGATAATTGATTTAGATTCCTTATACCTAGAATTTTACTTTTATATAGTTATGAGTTTTAATTAAGTAGTTAATTATTCTTTATAATTATTAGGAGTTTGAATTATAATTGAATTTAGATCTCTCTTGAGTAAATTATCCCTAGGAAGAGGGACTTTGAGTCATGCTCCTTGCTGTCCAGGAGGCTTATTCCTTATCTAGAAAAGTGAGGGTTGACTATCTATGGATCCAAGATTACTCATGAGAAGATTTTTTATTTCATATAATTTAAATAATTTACATGAAATAGTTTCATGTACCTTATACATGGGATGAATTTTGATATATATATATATATATATTTAGCTTTTTATTTGGGTTAGTAACTCAAACTGCGAGTTGTGTAATGAGTTACACCTAAATATTATTTGAAAATATTGATTTGATGGAAGGAATATGATTCCAAACTAAATAATTAAAATAATACCTACATGAAAATGGGATATAATTATATAAAATTGTGATAATTAAATCCCCTTTGAAATATTAAGTGTTAGATTTATTCAAAAGTGAACACTTGTTAAGACCTCGATCATTCAACCGGGTTGGTTATGCTAAATACGGGTGCCCCTATATTATCCTATGTAAGAAAACAAAGTAGTGGGAGACCCTAATAAGATTAGGTTACTATTATTAGCATTTTATTTGGGTTTCACATATCTAGAAGAACCTAATTGGATTAGGTTACTAGAGTAATTATGTTGAGTTTATCCGAATAATGGATTGGATAAAGATTTGTCTACTTGACTATCCAAGAGTCATATTTTGGATATAATTAGGATAATTCCATAACTAAATAACTAAGTAGTGAGATTTTTAAATTATACTCATTAATTTGTGAAATATGGATCTTTTCCCACTAATGGATACGATAATTTTAAAGTGGTCATCATTTTAGTGGGATCACATTTAATAAAATTCCTTATTAAATGTTTGTAAAACATGATACTCATATAATAAAAACTTCAATTGTATATGAATAACACCATTATAATCAAAATTAACTTTTATTTTAATCATTGAAAATGATAAAATTAATGTAAGTAACTCCTAAGACTCATAATTTAAGAAAATTTCTTAAGAGAAAATCTATGTGTTAAAGAAACCCCTTCCCAAGTGACAAACTATTAAATTTATTCAACACTTGAATATGTATGCTTATGTTTGGCATACAATTATTCACTTAAGGTATCAGAGTAATTATATGATAAATTACCTAAGTAAATTTAGTTTTATTTCATATAATCAATATGATTGAGTATACCATTTCCTAAGTGAGACTGAATATATACTATAAGGTTTATTTTGATTAAGTAATTCATTATGTTGTTGTTGATGGAAATGTTCCGATAATGAAAATGATTTCAAGATATGTTTACCCTATTTTATAAAAGGGTTGAGGAAATTTGAACTAGGGAATGTGATATTTATGTTTTTATTCTATATTCAAAGTACAAGTGGGTAAAATTTCAAGTCGGATGAAGAACATTTATTTGGAAAGTCGAAAAATGTTTCTTCAAGTATCTAGTTATGGTTATTGAAACCTATAGTTATCAGGAAGGAGGTGGGTTGCTTCTATAAGATGGAAATATCATGAATAACTAAAGGTATTTTTAAAACACCATGGAATGTCCATGTTAGGTATCATTGTTATATAAATTAATTATTTAGTTTTTAAGGGAATGTGATACCAAATGTATTCTTTATAAATGATTTAAATGTGTAAGAGTTCAAAATTAAGGGAAGAATATATAAAGATTTTAGTTTGAATTCAAGTGATTAAGCCATAAATTATTTTAATGTAAAGAAATATATTAAGATTATATGGATATTAGTAAAGGATGTTTATAGTTATCACATCTCTATTATATAATTAAAGAAGTTTTTTGTTAACAAGGATTTGTTATAAATAATATGAGATGATGGATTCAACACACATGATTTATGATTCATTAAATTTTATTACATGTTTTGAGAAGAATTAGTATAGAAATGTTTTATCCAAGTAAAAAAGTTTTTATCCATGTATTTTTTAAATTATGGGGAATAAATATTCCACCCCCATTAATGGAATATTTTAAAGTATAATCTTATTTTGAAGAAAATTATCCTAACACATAAAATACTATATATGATATGAAAATAATAATTTTTTTTAATATTCCCACTAAAGTAAATAAGAGTTATTTCTTAAACATAAAATATTTTGTGTGTCTTATCATTATATTTTGATGAGGATTAAGTGTATAAGTGGTTAGTGGGAGTATGTTTAGATTTTGGGAATTTTAAAGTTAATAAATAAAAGATTATTCCAGTTAAAATTAAAATTTAATTTCAATTAATATCCTAAATGAGATTAAGATGTGTTGGTGAAGATTAATGTAAATAGTTATATTAGTTACCAAATGATTTAAAGGAAAATTTGGTAGGAAGGTTTCCAAGAATGATGACTATGCATTTAGAATGAGTTCTAAATAGACAACAAAAGGTATTAACATCGTAACATTTGATATTTTGAAGTTTAAGAGTTGAACATTATAAATATGAATCCTAAGTCTCATTATTATTCAAACTTTCTTACATCATATATATTACTCAATAATGAGTTTGGTGATAGGGTTTTATCAACTGGTCTCATATATATGTGGTAGAAATTACATAGAGTTGTAACGAGTTTAACAAAACCCTTGAAAGTAAACCAAACATAAAGTCGATCTAAAAGTATATCATATATGATTTGTTATAAAAGTGATTATATATTGGTTTTTAAGTATTACTAAATTATTTTAATAATAATTGTGTTATAGTAAAAGGTAATCTGTAATTTATCATTATTTCATTTTACCTGTATATATACACATATTGATATACATTACATGAAGTGAAATGATAATTAACCTCTCAAAATATGACTTTGAGTTATACCTAATCTATGTTAATCATGGAGTATTATAGGTTATGATAAAATGTTAAGGTAACTATGTATATGATTATTTCATCAAGATACATAATATGCTCATGAGGCACAATGCAATATTTGTGTGCTGGATGACCCATGAAGCATACCACATGGAGTGTCACACACTAGATATTTTGTATACTTGGGGTGCATGGATTATATTTGGAGTCCCCACTACCCAAGCTTGTAAAGGTACCTAACATGATAAACTTTATACTTTGATATATTTATTACATAATCCTTTAGGATTAGCTAATTTGGGGGTGGTTGGGTATGTTGCTGCTCATGTTTCCAGTTGGAGATGAACCATGATGGGATTTGTACTCTCATATTATGAGTATGAAACCTGGTTCCCAATTTAGATAGACTGAGGAAGTGTACAACCACACATAGATAGTACATATAACATTATTATCTATTTGTATGAGGGATATGTGATGTGTTCGTCTATAAAAGTGAATGACATGTGATGTATTCATTGACCTTGTCCATCTATACTCAGAGAATTGAGAACGTATGAGTTGTATATATGGGATTAACATACACTTTGCCCCATGATCACTCAATGTCTTAGAAAAAGGGATTATATGAGAAAGTATTCTTTCATATGATGCAATTGGTATACATAAGAATATATATACATTTGTTTGATAGAGATCATGCTAGATCTCTTTATAGATTGAGTAGAACTAATACTTTTCCAAAGACCAATCTTCGATTACATTTTAGGATCTAGTGATACATATATGTTGTCAACTCTACAAAGGTCCATGGGGTCACACTTTATGGTTGAGTGAAATATGGATTGAGTTTCATTCCAAGAGCTTCTCTAAAAGAGTTTTAGAGATAATCCAAAAGAGTTTTGGAGGGGTATTCATAAGTTATTTCATATGATGTGATACATTGTGAAATTATTGATAGATTTTTAAAAGTGTTTTAAAATATATCCAAAAGGATTTTTTGATATGGTTTCAAAATTCATTATATGTGATACAATATAATATGAAATGAAACAAAGTTTGTAAGGCCTTAGTACAAGTGGTATATTGAAGGAGATATTCCCTAAAAAAATTATGGATATGATGCATTTGTCCATATCATATTGTAGATAAGGGGATATTATAAAGAAATATTTTCAAGTTACTGAACATACAAGTTTTATTATATGACTAACTATATTTTAAGGTATGTTATACAATACTATTCCACTATCTATGATTAATATGGTGTCCGAATGTTAAGTGTTAATGTTTGAGTGATATTCCATGTTGGTTATCATTAATCAAGATGTTTCATAATATGAATCACACAAGGGTTTCATTAATATGATGAATTAATAATTATACAAGGCATTACTTATACATTTTTATAAATCAGTAAATTAATGTAGTTTTCGAAAGAGTCCCACATGATATATAAAGAACCATAATACTATAAGATAGTATATGCTCACTCAAGAATTATTGGATGAAACTTACTCAAACCTATAACTCTTTTCCTCTTAACCCTCTTTTTGAGGTACTAGAATTTTTTGAGTGATGATAGGATCCCACTTGAGTATTGAGAGATTCATCACACCCTGTAGATATCTTCAGTGGAGGGATATCATTCAGATACCTCTTATGTGATCTTCATTATAACTCCCTAGCTAAAATCACTCAACAGTATCCCAACTTGAGAGTCACATGGACTCAAGAAAGCCTCCCTATATACCAGAGTCTACCTACTAGTGTCAAGGTATTAAATTAGATATTAGTAATACTATGACCACAATATCATAACCATTAATAATTATCAAATAACCAAGAAAAATCTACAAAAAAATAATTAGAGTAAACATAAATAATTACAAAACATGCTATAACAAATGAATATGTAATCATGAAATCATACATCAAAACTAATCACCAACTGAGATGATCGCATAAAAAAATAAATGGAAAAAAATACACAAGAGGCTCTACTACCATCCCTGAATCTCACTTCTATCCCATCTCCAATCCCCATCGATATACCCTAGCCTAATCCACTACACAACCTGTGCGCAACCTATAACTAGACATGACACTTATACATGAGCAAGAGTGCCTATGCAGGGTGTAAGAAATAAATTTCAACATGATCTCACAAAGTTCCTCTAATACACACCATTCTATCCATGTGTATTCATTAGGAAAACTAATAACCAAAATTTAGAACACACAAACACACACATCAAGTCCTTATGTACTAACCATGCCACCATGACACTCAAGAAAACCTACTTCAGCCTATTCTAGGGAAGAAGTTACCTCATTCCAAAAGTCCCACTATATACCTAAAGACTCAGGGTAGGTGTTATTCCATTCCATGATCACTAACCCCACCTTCAAGGTATGACCCATATCTAACCTTAGCCACATCTCACCAAGTCTCGACCTCTTCCCTCTCTCCTAGGGTCGGGTCCCACAATCACATTCCAAGCCGTAATTCTCACTCAAGGCAGTCCATGCTGATACCTTCTCACTCAATGTGAATCTATCCATCCATTCACACACCACATTGTAACCCATACCATATCACAACCTTAACTATACCTTCTCAATCAATAAGGTCCAATACACCACCTCTATCACTCAGGGCGAGGCTTCACCATCAAATCTCATCATCAACCACATAACATAGACCACTACCCTCTCCCAAGGTGTCATAATCACAACCTCAGCCTTAGCTTTTCACTCAATATATGTCTCTTCCAACACCTCTCTCACTCAAGTTTAGGAAACACAATTGAATTTCATCATCAATAATAATCATACCACATCATGTCTCAACTGATACCTTTTCACACATTGTAGAGTCTTGTGTGCACCTTCTCTCTCAAGGTGTGTCTATCCATCGAGTCATATCTTCAAGCATATTCATAGTTGGAAGACACATGAAACAATAAACATGGCTTCCCATCCAATCTCACATGGTCACCAACTCATACATTGTGACCCTAGATCTCATCTAACCTCTCATACCATCAATGTGCCTCATACCCCGCTAGCCTCAAAAACTACTCTCCTCAAGGCTATCTCGGTCACACAAGCACCATAAGACAAACTTATCAGCATTATAATCTCACTACTAAGGAAATCCACTAGGTTCCTCTAACCCTAATTAATTTTTATCATCTATAATAAGCATTACTCATCACCCCATGGTCACCCCACAAACAGTAGGCCATACATGTCCTTGGTTGTACTAGGTCAGGTCAAATTCCCTTTCCATTCCCACATCCCTCATCAGGGCCTCAACTAACATCTCTATTGGGAGAGATCTCAATCCCATCATATGGAGGAAACCATCTATGTCACACCACAGAAAGTCTTGAAGGAATTATCCCACTTATCACACACATTAAATCCAATCCACCCTTAAGAGGGTGTTTCCAAACAAGCATGAGATGTACAAGAATCTCACCCATCATCCTTAGGACCCAGCCTCTCATGCCCACATTAATTACCCTAAGAGGTCCAATTTAGGATACCCACAACCCATATTAGATCCAAGACTCACCCCAAGCATCTTGTAACCCTAAATGGAATCTTATCTCCCTTGACAATGCGGTCTCTAATCATTTCCAAAAATACCTATCTCCCTTGGAAATGCAGTCTCTCTAACTTTAGGAGGACCAAATCCACCCTATCTATTTACTTAAGGAATTCTCAATACCTATCCCTTTTACCCAAACAAACATTTTTATGCAGGAATTCATAGTCATGTATAAGCATGTATATGGTTTTGTATCATATGAACCACTTACCTTAAACACGAAGTTACCCCTAGCCATTCACCACTCATCCTTGGCCAATCCTATCTATTCCTCATCCAAGCTCATACGAACATATGAAACCCTATCTTGAGCCACCACATATAAATAATTAATTATGAAAATTTATAATTAATTATTCAATTCAAACCAAATAGGTATAATTTCATAAAACTCACTGGGTAATATCACATCTCTAAAACTACACAAAACCTAGTGTGTTCATATTCCATGATCCCCTCTAGCCAAGTCTTGAAAAACCCCCATATATTGGGACAATTTACACCATGATATAGTTGAGTCATCACCAAAACTCGAGCTCTAAGACACTAAAATTAGTGGACAATAAGGTATAAGGAGTATAGTGGGAGACAGGGTAAAATCATACCATAAATAACTATGTGAAATGTATCTAAAAAACACCTTACCAAGGAAGATCAATGAGATGATGAATGGAGGAAGGAGTTGGCAAAATGGTCCTTACCCATTATCATTTACCCTCTAAATCATGAGATATAAAACCTATAATTGATAGGTTTTCCTATAATTTTTGAAAACTAGAAAGTAATCCATCATGACGTGAACCATAGGGCTAATGGCATAATTCCCTCAATTGGTCACCCCTCATGATGTGAACACTCTAGTCATGGTGTGGAAAAAATTCCCAAACTTGAAAAAAACCCATGGCCTCCCCCTCCATGGTGTTATCTCTTAAATCATGTAGTGGTACACCTCTCCTGGGAAGAATAAAAAATTAAATACTCCAAGTCATCATGAAATAGTTCTTCTAGTCACGGCCTGATGCCCTATGTAGCACAACATGTTTCAAGTAAGTAACCCTTTATTTATCCTTTTAAGTATGTAAAGAATATTTGTGAATTTTGGGAGGTTTTAGAGAACTTTTGAAATGTTTTTGGGGATTTTATAGAGGTTCATGGTTTGAGAATGGTTAGTACAAACCATGGAAATCCTATATAAAACCATGTAAAGAGAGGTAGTGGGCTCTGGGTAGGTTAACGATTTTTCCAAACCCTGTGGCCACTTTGGAGTAACCATGAAAAGTGGAGCACAAGAAAAAACATGGTCGATTCACATTTTTTCTAACTATGTGAGACAACCATACAAGGTGCTCCTTTATGTAGTGGCTAGCACACGGTAGGCACACAATTTTCCTAACTGTGTGACCCAACCATGTATGGTTAAAAGTTAAATCCTAAAAAGTGGATCTAACTCGGTTTTACCCAAAATTCCATTTTCCCTCCATTTTGACTCTAACTTTGTTTTTTTTCAACCCAAAGGTTGTGGAGACTTTCCCTTTTGACCAGGGAGCTATCCATTGGAAAATCTTGGCACATTGAAGGCTAGATTCCTTTGTAAGTCTATGTTCTTGGTCATTTTTCTTAGATCTAATCCTCTTCCCTCTCTAGGATTCATATATCTGATTAGTTGGGTATAGATCTATGATTGTGGATTACAATCATGATGAGATATTACTATGTTGATGTTAGGGAATGAAATCTATGGTGTATTTTTGGATATTCAACCCATCTTTGTTGAATAATTAGTGTTGCTCTTCATTTTCAACATAAACTTCTAAGGTAGATGGATTCACTCTCAAATCCTATTATTATAACTGGAATTTTTGATTTATATTTGACTGTTTTTATTTAAATTGATTGTGAAATTGTTGTGAAATATTTTATAGAAACCCTCTTTGGCGATGAATTATGTAATTGTGAAAATTGGGTGTTTTGGTGGAAAGTCAAAGTGGTAACATGATTTTAAAATGAAAATTTTAAAATGGTTGTTTGGTTTTGATGCATGGAAAAGTGTTTTCAATAAAATGATAGTTTTATTGAAATGGGTTGAAACTTTTTTTGTTAGGGTTTTCATATGAATTGAATAGGATGGATGATGGTTGTGAAGTTCCACCATCAAAGGGAAGGGTTATAGACATGAAGTTCAACCGTCAATGGTAACACTAAGCTTGTGTGGTTGAGTGTGTGTGTGGGTAATTATGAAATGGAATGGATAATTCCATATTATTACTGAGAAATGAATGAATGAATTTTTTGGTTGCTTTATTTGGAATGGATTTGGTTTAGAAAACTATTTTGGTATGAAAACTATTTTACTTAGAAATGGTTTGGCTTTGATATAAAATGTTTTGAACTGTTTTATATAAATTGTTTTATATAAATGTGATAACTTGTTATATCTTAGTGGTGTGATTAGGGAAGTCATTTGGGGAAAACTTACAGAGTTTCATTACTCACCCCCTTCTTTGGAACTTTGGTGAATTCACAGATATTAATTATTGAGACACAGGTAAAGGTAAAGAATCAAATTTATTTAGTGGTGCTACATGATAATTTGGGATAGATTGTAAAGTTGGATCATAGAGATTTTTGGGTGATATGGTGTTATGTTTTTGGAGTATTTAAGCTTTGTTTCCTATTCTTCTACTCTAGTACTCTGATATTGGTTATGGTGTAGTGGTATTGTTGTATTTTGGTATTACTTTGAGTTGCGTTACATTGATTATCATGAATCATATAGTGGTTGTTTGGTTATAGTATACTTGGTTGTGGTTGTTTTATTTTCAAAGGAAAAACTATCCCCCAATTGTAAATGAATCCCTTGGAATTTATTTCTAGCCTTTGAAATTTTGGGGATGAATCATAAGGAAAAGTATAAATTCTTCCTTGAATCAAGACAACAAGGAGGGGAGGGATGTTATAAGTGATATTAACATGTTCAATCCTTGAATTACAAACGATATCAGTTTTTTGATCATTGGTTATTAGTTTGTTTCAATATTGGAGTTGAAAATCATTATGGTTTAGTTCTTGAGTTGGGGTGGTAGAAAGGAGTAGGATTTTTGCGAATTGAGATGTAGAACATAAATATACATAACTAACCTATTTATGATGAACTTCAAGTTACCAGGTAATTTGGTGCATAAGTGTTTTGGAGACACTTACAAGAGTTGTAATCTAATTTTCATGGGTTTAGCCAATGAGAAGAGTATGGTATGAATTATTAGAAATTAATTCCCACTAGGATTTTATATTTCATTTTGAGTAATGATTTATAATTTTGTGAAAAAATATTGATTTTTAAAAAGTGTTGAAATTGTTTTCAAATGTGAGATTTTGAAAATGACATGAAAATGGTATTTTGAAAAATGGTTTAATTTTCAAATGAATGGGTTGAAAAATGGAAAGTGTAAAATTTTGGGAAATCCTTGTTGTGATATGTGTGATATGGTGGAATTTGAATTGTTAAGCCATTAGTTTCTAGAGAGTGATAATTATGGTGTTTGTTGTGAATGGAAGATGGTAGGCATCATATAAACCAACCGAAAGAAGCTACTAAGAATGTGGTTTCAATTAATCCACAAGTGAACCAAGAACTGGCTTAGAGTATAGTCCAAGCCTTTTAGGATATGGATAGAGGGAATTAAAGGGTTGAACCAAGGTAAGTGGATCATTTTATTCAGTTAAAGAAACAGAATCCACCCATCATTTGGGGTGACTTGGAACTAGAGAAGGCAAAGGTTTGGATGAATAGGATGAATCAAATCTTCAATTTATCACACCACCAAATTTGAAAGTCAATTTGGAAACATATATGCTGGAGGATCTTGCAGTCCAATGGAAGGATTTAACTATTCATTCTAAATTTTACCAAGGAATTGGATGGAAAGATTTTGAGGAATTGTTCAATAAAAAAATTCTATCCTCACACATTTAGGATTTCAAGAATGATAGACCTTTTTAGATTAAAGTAGGAGAACCTATCAGTGATAGATTGTGCGGCTAAATTCATGAATTTAGTTTGCTTTTCACCCAAAGTTGATGCTAGTGTGTCCTTAAAGGAACACATTTTTGAATTGAGGATGATGCATTCTAAGATTGTTGTGCTTGGTATAATGGAGTATATAGAGATGGTCAATATATTGATGGTGGAATAACATGACATATCAAGAGATACAGGTGGAGGGAGCATGTTGATACCTATGGGAAATGGTGGGAACTATAATGTTGTGAATAATCAGAAGATGGAGACCTATTTACAAGGTAGTGGAATGGCCTAGAATCAGATGGTTTGATCAGTGAATCTTCCACCAAAACCTAAGAGCAAGATATGATATTTCTAATATGGTTCCTTGGACCACATGAAGTGAGATTGTATGACACCACTTATAGTATGCCACAATTGTAAATATATGGGGCATCTTTATCACTTTTTTCATAGTGCTTTGAGGTTAGGTGTTTGAGACACTTATCACATGTCATAGATGTCATATGATTTAATGAGACTATAGAAAAATCATAATTATCATTAGCAGAACTAAGATAGGCATGGTGATTCAAGGAATACCATGAATCCTCAGCAAGGAAAATCTTGGCAGGGCAATAAAGAACAAAGTGGAATGAGTAAGAATTTGTATGGAGCTGAGCAAGTTATTGTTGATGATCAGGCTAGACCATCGATGGTGATAGGTATGATTATTTTTAATTTTACCCTTATTAAAGCTTTTTTGATATATGTTCATCCCATTAATTTATTTCTTCTCATGGTTTTTACCTTCAGGGTTTAAATATTGAGATGATGCCTTCTGTTTTGAAATTTCAAACTCCTCTTGGTCAAAGAAAATGTTGAGCCTTTATGTGTAAAGCATGTTCTTTAACTTTTGATGGATCCAAGATGATATGGGACTTCTCTATGCTTGATATAGATATCTATGACATAATCTTGGGTATGGATTGATTGAATATGTTCAAGTTTCACAATGACTATTATACCAGAAGGGTTATTTTTACAACTAATGATGGCATCAAGCATCTCTTTATAGGGGAACAAAATGTAAAGGCAGGTGAAAAAGGTTTTATGGCCCCGACAGTTGGAATGATCTCATACCAGTTGGTAGCTTTGAATTTTTCATTGATGTAAGAGATCGAGGATATTATTTTTTCAGCAGTTATTGATCAGTTTTTGGATGTTTTTTCTTAAAAATTTCTTAGGGTTTCCACCCACAAGAGAAGTGGAGTTTACGATTGATCTCCTTCTAGGGACCAATCCTATTTCCATTCCATATTATTGTATGGAACCAACAGAATTTGTGGTAATTTAAAGTGTAGTTGGAAGATATGAAAGGCAAATGATTCATTCAGCCTAGCATATCTCCATGGGTATCACCGGTCTTGTTTGTCAAAAAGGTATATGAAACTCTTTGATTATGTGTTGATTATCATAATATTAACCAAGTTACAATAAAGAATCGGTATACAATTCCATACATTGATGATATGTCTGATCAATTGAGGGGATCTTAGTGGTTCACTAAGATTGACTTTTAATCAAGATATCACAAATTGAGGGTCTGTAAAGAGGATACTCTAAAGACAGCTTTTAGGAGTAGATAAGAACATTACAAGTATGTGGTTATGCCTTTCGGTATTATGAATTCACTAGTAGTCTTTTTGGATTTTATGAATTGGATATTTTATAGGTATCTGAATTATTTTGTGGTGGTGTTTATGGATGACATATTGGTGTATTCAAGGACAAGGGATGAGCATAAGAAACACTTGGAAATAGTGATGGGAATATTGAGTGATCATCATTTGTATGCCAAATTGTCAAAGTGTTATTTTTGGATACAAGAAGTAAATTTCCTTGGCCATGTTATCTTTGAAATAGGTTTTTTTATAAATCCAAAAAAGATAAAGGTTGTTATCTATTGGAAACCACTAAATAACTTCTTCAAGATACACAATTTCCTTCATCTAGCTGGTTATTACATATGTTTTATTCATGATTTATCATGAATATATTCACATATAACAACTTTGATAAGGAAAACTGTTCCATTCTAATAGATTGATTAATGTTAGAAGTCTTTTCAATAGCTTAAATTTCTCCCTACATTAGCACCAATATTGATATTTTTGGAATCAGGATAAGGGTATGTGGTGTATTGTGATGCTTAGAGATATGGTTTGGGATGTGTTATCATACAGGGAATTCATGTTATTTCTTATATCTCGTGAAAACTAAGGTTTCAGGAGAAGAACTACCCAACATATGATTTATAGTTATCTTCCATAATCCATGCTTTAGAGACTTGGTGTTATTACCTATTTGTTGAGAAATTTATAGTGTCTACAGATCATAAGAGCTTGAAACATATTTTCTCATAAAGGGATTTGAATATGAGAAAAATAAGATGGATAGAGTATCAACAAATTTTTGTCTTTGACTTGATGTATACACCAAGAAAAGGTAATTCAGTGGAAGATTTATTAAGAATAAAGTAATATGCTCAGTTGGAAAAAAGAGGCTTCAGATCAGGGGAAGTTGATATCGGTGATAGCTGACATGCACTTGGATTGTGAAGACCGAGGTGGTGAAATGGTTTTCTTATCGGTTTATTTTTCTATTGATTTGGAGAATAAGATTAAAGAGGAATATACATCCTATTCATAATATGTTTCTATGAGGTAAAAAATCAATGGTGGTGAGACCATTGAGGGATGAAATATGGATGGGAGTTTAGTTATGTGGTTTCAAGATTGGATGGCCATACCTATGGCTTGTTAGGAACAACTTCTTCATGCTTACCACCATTAGAGATGGTTTGTTCATCCTAGAATATAGAATATGTATAAGGTGTCGAAAGAACATTTTTGGTGGGTTGTTATGAAAATAAACGTGGTTGATTTTTTTTTGAGATGCTTAACTTGTCAGTAGGTTAAAGAAGAGAATAAAAAACCAAAGGGTATATTGTAGTCTTTAAATATTCCTGTTTGTAAATGGGAGTAGATATCCATGGATTTTGGGGTTGGTATCCCAATAATAGTTTAGAAAAACAATTCCATATGGATGATAGTGGATAATCTAACAAAATTTTCCCATTTCATCCCTATTTATGAATGTTATATGGTGGAGGACTTGTCCAAAATTTATATCTGAGAAGTGGTAAAGAGGCATGGCATACCATTTTTGATAGTATCAAACATAGATCCAAGATTTATGTCTCATTTATAGAAATCCTTACAGAAATCCCTTGGAAATATTTGACTATGAGTACAGTGTATCACCCTTAGACAGATGGGTAATATGAAAGGATTATACAAACATAGGAAGATATGCTATAGATTTGTGTAATGGGTTTTGGAGGCTCAAGGGAGGAGCATGTCCTGTTAGTGGAGTACTCATATAATAGCAGTTATCAGGCCTCGATACATATGGATCATTTTAAATCATTATATGGGTGTGACATGTGCCTGTTGTGGGGTGTGAAAAAAACAAATATTACTTAAGCTAAAATTCAGTAGAGTGGTTAACCTAGTTTGTCTCCAGAGAGGAGTGCACAGCAATTAAGCTATCACCTTAAAATAAGAGAAATATGTGAGGTTGTTTTTAGAAATTGTTTGATTTGGAAAATACAAGAAAGAAAATTAATTATGAAAAATATTGAGAAAAATTTGATAAAACAAGGGATTGAAACTATTATATGATAAGGGTGATTAGGTTAGGGTCGATTCTCCATTTGTAATTCTATCATAGTTCCAATTTATCCAATTCTCTTCTGCTAAATCGATAAAAGTGAGATTCCTCAATCGATTCATCTCCCTCCTTTGGTCAAATAGAAATGATAAGAATAGAACTTAACAAAATATTGTCTTAGTATACTCTTATTCCAATATGTGATAGAGTTGTAGATAATACCCTCAATTAGAGTAGGCAATTCCCAATCGGGCCTTGTTTATCCCAAACAATCAAGAATATGAACTACCTCTCTCACACGTACCAGCGATCGCCAAGTACTTCACAACTAAGACCTGATCTATTCCATCATATATAAATCAGAACCTAATGGAGGGAGAAATTGATCATTGACCAAAACAATAGAAACAATGGAATCTAAAATCAAAATACAATCTCACATGATAATACAAACCGTTGTAAGAAATTGAAACTGATTTCACAGAATAGAGAAAAGGAATTAAGAACATTAAGTGCATGAACTAAAGAGTTAAAAAATGGAAAACCTTCCCTTCCCCAATCACTCAGACGATTTACCCCATCATTGTAAGGGTAACTGAGTTGAAGGGGGAAGAAGAAGTCATTACAAAGCTAAGAAGAACAAAAGAGAGAAAACAAAGAACAGAAAATTTGATGCTCCAGAATCTGTCTTCCAGAAGTTTGCCTCTGTTCTGCCCACCAGATGACCAAAAATCACTAAGGTCACTTCTTATAGAATTTTGTAAATAAATTTGTATATCTACCCTCAAAATTTGAGAGTAATTGGACAGGTGTAAAGACATATATGGCCGAATCAATGGACATTACTTTTTCTATCCTCCAAACATAGTTTCAACCACTTCACTTGGACGCACCCAAAAGATGCCTTAATGAGATTCATATTTTATTAAATTTAATTTGAACTTTAAATTTTATGTCCTCTATAGACAACAGCTGGAAGAACATAATTATAAGGTCGGATGAATGAGATATTGTTGATTTAATGCGGTGGGGTCCATTCTGCCAGCCAGACTGAGTTCTCCAGTTGATTGAATTTTCTGTACAATTGGGTTTCAAATTGGGTCTTGGTCTAGAAGGAACATTTGAAGCCCACAATAATAGGAAGACTAAAAAAAGATTCACTTAAATTGGACTAATATTATAAAAGTTATGACCGAAACACAAAAGCTATATAAAACTGCCAATTTTACAGAATTACCCCATTTTCATATTTAAGCCCAAAATACACCAAAAACACATAAATGATGCAAATACACTCACATTGAATAATTGGGAGGGATTAAATCATTGAAAAATATATTAATAATAATTAAAATATTAACTCTATCAGGGTGTCCTTGTCATTCTCCACTTTCTTGGGTGGAAATAAGAGAGACTTCACTGGTTGGGGTGAGCCTTGTCCAAGAGACAACAGAAAATATTCAGTTGATACAGAAGAGAATAGAGATGACTTAGAGTCTTCATAAATAACATGAATATCATCATTGATGGTCGTTTTTTTTCAAGGTGAGTGATAATGTTTTATTGTTAATCTCTCTAAGGTTTGGGCATCATCATTTTGGGAAATAGGGAAAGTTATCTCCTTGATATATTAGCCCTTTTGAGATACTTAAATGGGTTGGTGAGGTGGAATATAGGTTGGATTTTCCACCATAGTTCAGTGTAGTGAATAAAGTGTTTTATTTATCTCATTGATTAGATAGGATAACATTCACCTAGAGCTAGATTTTTTGTTGGTTCATGTTCTAGTGTGAATTATGGATATAAAAGAGAAAGTATTGCATGGGAAAATCATCGATTTAGTGTAGGTTTTGTGGTAACATGGTCATATTTAGGAGGAAACATAGGAATGATAGAAATAAATGATCGAGCAATGACCATAACTCTTTCAAGGCAATGTTGGTCTTCAACTTTCAAGGTATGGAAAGGCCAATGGTGGGGATAGTTAAGCACCCCTCCTTTCAAGTAAGTAACCTTTTTTTATTCTTTTTAAGTATATAATGTGTTTGGGTGAATTTTGGGAGGGTTTATAGAAATTTAGTAATGTTTTTGGGGATTTTCTATAGGTGTATAGTTTGGAAACAGTTGGTAGAAACCATGAAACTCCTATAGGAAACTGTGCAAAGCGAGGCAGTGGGCTCTAGTTAGATGAACAGTTCGACAAAACTGTGCGAACACTTAGGAGTAACTGTGCAAAGTGTAATAGAGGGAAAACATGATTCATGCATTTTTTCTAACGATGTGATCTAACTATGCGAGATGCTCCTTTAGGAATTGGTTGATGCATGGTCGGTGCATGGTTTTCCTAACAGTGTGACCCAACCATGTTTGGTTAAAAGTTAAATCCTAAAAAAGTGGATCTAACTCATTTTTACCCAAAATACCCTCATTTTCCCTCCATTTTTACCCTAAATCATTTTTTCTTCTCCCAAAAGGTTGATGATACCTTCCCTTTGATCCACGAGTGATCCCTTATAAAATCTTGGTGCTTTGAAGTAAGAATTCCTTGGTAAGTGTCTATTCTTGGACGTTTTCCTTAGATCCACTCCTCTTACCTCTATTGGATTTATAGATCTGATATGTTGGGGATAAATATTTGATATTGGATTCCAATAATGATGATATAAGGCTTTGTTTATGTTAGTGAATGAGATATAAGATACTTTTTTGAATATTCAACTCAGTTTTGTTGAAGAATTAGCATCGTTCTTCATTTTCTCTATAACTTCTGAGGTAGTTGGATTCACTCTTAACTCATATTATTATAATCAAAATTCTTAATATAATGTTGATTTTTTTTATTGAAATATAGTGTAAATTTTTTGTTAAATGTTTTATGGAAATCCTATTTGGTGATGATTTATGGAATTGTGTAAATTGGGTGTTTTGGTGGAAAGTGAAAGTGCTAACATGATTTTAAAACAAAAATTTTAAAATGGTTGTTTAGTTTTTATGTACAGAAAAGTGTGTTCAATAAAAGGATAGTTTTATTGAAATGGTTTGGTACTTTTTGATGGAATGGCTTTGTAATGAATTTAATGAGGAAGATAATGGTCGTGAAGTACCACCATCAAAGGGGCAGGTTATGGATGTGAAGTTCTACAATCAATGGTAACACCAAGATTGTGTGGTTGTGTGTGTGTTTGGGTAATTGTGAAATGGAATGGATAATTCCATATGATCATTGAGAAATTCTTGAATCACTTGTTTGGTTTCTTTCTTTGGAATGTATTTGGTTTGGAAAACTATTTTGGTATGAAAATTGTTTTACTTAGAAATGGTTTGGCTTTGATATAAACTATTTTGAATTGTCTTATATAAATTGTTTTATAGAAATGTGATAAATCATTCTATCCTAGTTTCATGGGTAGGGAATTAATTTGGGTAAAACCTACATAATTTCATTTTGGTGCTTTTGTAGATATTGTTTATCGATACATAAGTAAATTTAAAGTATAACTTTTCTTTAGTGGTGCTTCATGATACTTTGTGCTAGATTGTGGAGTTGGAGCATGGAGATTTTTGGGAAATGTGGTGTTATGTCATTGGAAACTTTCATCTTTGTGGTTTAGTCTTTTTCTTTAGTACTCTGATATTGGTTATGTTGTAGTGGTATTGTTGTATTTTGGTATTACTTTGAGTTGTGTTACATTGATTATCGTGCATCATATAATGGTTGTTTGGTTATGGTATACTTGGTTGTGGTTGTTTTATTTTAAAGGAATAATCTTCCCTCAATTGTAAATTAATCCCTTGGAATTTATTACCATTATTTGGAATCTTGGGGATATTGCCTAAGTCCAAGTAGCAATTCCACATAGACTCAAGCTAATGCAGAGGGGTGGGATATTACACCCTACCTCCAGGAAAAACAAAAAATCCAAGGAAAATGACCTTATGGGGTGGCCTCCTGCCTTTATGGCATGGAATTTTTCTAACCCCATCCCCATAGTGTTACCCCTCATGCTAAAAAATATGATTCCTCCCATTGTATAGGCCTTCATGGATTGTCCTAGGGGCCAAAAAGTGACCGACCATATGACATAAAATCTCATTAATGAAAACATAATGATCACAAACCCCATAAGTAGGGATCATCATCATAGTGTGGTTTCCTCCTCTATGGATTTTTCCTCATATTTAATGTTATTTTCCTTCTAAAAAAACCCAATACATAAGGTTTATATTCATGGTATGATCCCCTTAACCACAAAATGACTTCTATCAACCCTCATGTATACACACCCCACAAAAAATCCACCACATAATGAAACCCACTGGTCATGTTGTGACCTAATTCCTTTCCACCATGGTGCCTCCCCCCAGTCATGGTGTAATGCTTGATCAACCCCTCATCATGACATGACTGTCTCCCATCATGGTGTGATGAGACACCCACAACAAAATTCTCCTCCCCGCATTAGTTCAAACCCCTTTAACATTCTCTCAGTCACCTAAGATATATCTCAGGCCTCTAAAAACATATAGAAACATATTTTTGAGATGTTTGAACCCTAAAAATCCTATTTGAGTCCCAATTCTTGATACACCCCTACTTTAGGATAATTTTTTTTAAAATTTCCTCTAAATTTAACAAATAATAATGACCAGGTAGCTAAAAATTCCCCATAATAAGGATTACCATACTTGAGAAACACCTATGAATGTCTTAGACTTTCAATCCATCGATTGGAATTTTATACAAATCATCATCCCTGATTTTTAATAAAACCAGATGTATTTCCACCGTCTATGAACTAATCCTTGATACACTATTTTTTCCTATAAAAATCAAAAATCAATATTTGAAACACATTCTTCATACTTGATAAGATGAACCTAATGTGGTCTCCACCACACAACATCCAACATAAAAACACTAGCCGAAGCTTCTTCGACTGGACTTTTCTAAAGATTATTTATTTCACTCTTTGATACACCATCACATCACTTGATCATGATGCCTAAAGTTTTAGAGGAATTATAGAATCATCCAAATACCCACACTGAAGTCTGAACCTGACACTCAATGTGATCAATAGTTGGATCCTCGACCAACCAAGTCCACCATCATACTCTCTCTATGAGAACCATCACATCTCCAATTTTAATCACTCTTATATCACACAGAATTCCATCCCAAGACCATTTTGGACACATGGACTCTATTTGACACCACATCTAAATCCAAAATCTGACATTCTCTAAGGAAATAGGTGAAATCGAATCTTTATATTCACTGGCATCCTGGTTCCATCTTAACCATCCTCCAAATAGTTTTACCACGTCTACTAACCTTATGAAACAAGGTTTATACATTCATGACTGGTTCAACAGTACCCACTATATGATTATCCTTATCCTTTCCCCTATGAACCAAACACCTGCTTTCCACATATGACATTCCATCCATTATCGAAAGTAATAACCATAAATGACCAACCTAATCCTACTGAAGAACCATAAAAAAACCAATCACTACCCTTTCCTATCTTACCAGGAAGTTTATCCTCAAAATACACTAAAATTCTCTCACAATGAGGGTTTCACCCTATAACAACCAACGATGCACTCCCGACCACATGACTTCCATTTACACATCTCCTTGATCATAATGTTCTTCAGGATCTATTATCACATGCGTGTCACTCTTCATAATCCATGATCATCCCATCACTGACAACACCTGACATGGACCAAGCCAGATCGATTGTACCACATTATTTTGATCTATCTCAAATATACCATCTTACCATAGAGGAAACACCTTCCATATTCATCAAAACCTTAGGTATCCATGTTTCCATAATTCCACTCTAATCACCTAGATCATATAACTCACATGGAAACCCTTTTAACAAGGCCCACTAAAGTTCCATGACTCTCCAAGTAATTATGACTTAGGCACACATCACCACACACCATCACCACACCGCTCAAGTTCCCCAAAAACCTAGAAAATCCTAAATGGATCTATAAAAGAACCTTTACATTGAACCACATGTCAAAAAATCACTACACATTACTAGATTTTACTCTCCCTCAATCATCAAAGATTTCCCCTAAAAATCCATGCCAACCCTCACTCTCCTCCCCTCAAGGTAGAGTGAGCCTCTAAGGACTCTTTAATTGATTATTTACCACTATACAAATCTATCACATCTAAACCCTAATAGGTGTACACTCATGCAATAATTAAACACACATTTGGGATCATGATCTAATGAGTATAATCCCATAAAACCTAGGATCGCATGCCTAAACTACTAACCATGATTCCCTCACATGTTAATCTCATATAGATAAAATCACCATCAACACTTCCTTTCGAACAAACCCAAGGCATATAATTCATTCCAAGGCCTACCAAACGATCACCTTACACTTGAGAATCATTACAAAACCTTAAAGTGTCTACCCACACTCTACCCATTCTAGACTATACCATATAGCATCTCCATCTACTAACCCATCAAAACCATACTCAAACTAATAAGGTTAGGCATCTTACTGATCCCACCTTCCAAACATGACCTCGATATCAAACGTACACCAAGTTCTTTACAACTCAAATACCAAGGCACTACATATTCCTTTATCTATACCCCCTTAAGGGTATACACATCTTCATGGTAACCCATGACCATTTTCAATCATCAATTAAGGATACCTCATTAGTATCGAACCATTACTAAGGAATTAAATGCCTGAACAAACCCACTAGGGGTTACTACATATCCCCTACACCCAAGGACTATATATCCATCATTATAGAACATTTTACCATAATATTTACATGAAATATCATTAGAATATACCATGGTTCAGTTGAGTATAATTCAACCAACATGTTTTATAAAAAAACACTATATAAGTTTTTTTCACACTTTAAATAATTAAACCCTATGTCATCTGTAAACTCACCCACACACAATCACATGAAAGTCATGTGAGTCCTACATACCAATTATGATGCATGTAAATGTTCCTTTTTACACTATGAGACAAAATTCAAAACTATAAATAAAAAACTCAAATAAATACATCATACTTGAATTAATATCTCAATCATAATGATGAAATCCAATAACAACAATCCAATAACCTTGGTATCTTTGACTTCCCACCATAAAGGTGTTCATGAATCATTAATCCAAGGTCTATAATAAGCTCTAACACATTAATATTTCCTATCAATCATATCCCAAATATTAATATAAAAGAAAATATTCCCAAATAACATTTTTTAACACCCTAACTAAAATCAATTGATAATATCTTAGCAAGAGAATCACATGTCCTCAAGAACATCTACCCATAAACAAGAGGCCATTGACTAGTAGAGATGGCCTAAATCATACACTAGGGACCATCAATAATGATTAAATAACCAAGAAATATCCATAATAGATAACTATAGTACACATAAACAATAAAAAAACATGATATAACAATTTAATATGTAGTCATACAATCATACATCCCAATTGATCACCCACTGAGATAATCACATAAAAAATAAGTAAAATCCTAAATTATTCAAGAGGATATATTACCATCCCTGAGCCTCACCTCCATCCTATCTCTAATACCCATTGATCTAATGAAACCTAATTTACTGTACAACCCATACTCAACCTTCAACTAGACATGAGGTCTATACGAAAACTAGAGTTCCCATGTAGTGTGTAATAAATACATCTTGTTAGGGTCTCACCAAGTTACCATAATATACAATATTATATCCATGTTTATGAATAAGGAAAATAAATAACCAAAATAAAAAACACAAAAACTCACATGTCAAGTCATCATGTGCTACCAAGACCCCATGAAACCCAACCTTACCTTCTTTGAACTATATAGAAGAAGAAGTCACTTTGTGCCACAAGTCCTAACCCATGCTCAAAGGCTTAAGGTAGGTGTCATACCATGTCATAGACACTACTACCACTTTGGGGTAGGTACTATACCAAACCTCAACCACATCAAACCAACTATAAACCTCAAAACTTATTCTTAGTGTGACACCCCAATGTAACTATTGATTTATACTATATTTTATTTTGGAGTTATTAATTTTTTTTGAGAGATTTCAATTTGAACTTTGAAATTTTATAAATTCTAATCTATAGCATGGTTTAGTATATACTATTCATAATACTAAGTGTATAGACATTATAATTTAATTTTAATCTTGTATAGTTTTTTATACATGATAAAAACATGATTGGGTCAAAAAACATGTGAAATCTAGGGGAAAACTCGTGATTAATTTTTGGATTGGGGCATTGGATCAAAAATTTCACACAGTCAGAATAAATCATGTGAGTAACTGAGAACTAGTTTTGTAGTTTTTAGTAGTGAGGTTTTTCATGGTTGGAACATGGTTTATTAAACCATGAAACCAAACCTTGTGAGTGTATTGTGCTTGTCTAGTGAGGACCACATTATTGGTGCACATTTTGGTAAACCATGCATCCTAACCGCGTGAGTTTCCCATAATCACTTAAAAGTGATTTTCTAAAATTCCCCTCATTTGATTTTAAGGTTTTAGAGTCTCATATATTCCTTATCTTGTTCTCATGACTCCCTTGGTGCATTATGGAGCTTCTTTACTCCTTTATTCCTTTAGTGTCCCTTTTCCTTTGAATCCAAGTAGTTTCTCTAAGTTACGCCCCTGCTTTCTCTTGTTCCTTTCTGTTCCTCCCCCACATCCCTTTTTCTTCTTATTTTGGTTATATCTCACAAAACATAGGGTATTATTGGCTAGTAATAGGTTTTTATGTGGATTTTAATTTTAGATATGGATGTTTAGGGATTATATAAGACATGTTCTTGCTAGGTTGATCAATCTTCATTGAAGACGACACATTTAATCATGGTTTTTCTTGTTTGGAGGTATTTATTTATGTTTTAATACTTTAAATAACACATAATTGATTTTTTTTGGTTTATAATATCTAAAAGTTTAAAATTAAACCAACATATGTTAATTTATATAAATTTATAAGGGTTACAATGGATTTTCTTTCTTGGAATGAAGGTTGTTTAATGGGTTTTGTCATTTCTAAAATGATATTAAATTCTAGGTGCATGTGAAAATGAATTATGTATTATTTAAAAATTTATTTTTTATTTTTAATATAATATGACCCCATTTAGGTCTTATTATTGGAAAAAAGTGGTTTTAAAGAGAATTTGAAAATGAAGTTGTGTCAGGAACTTTTGAATGACTTGAATGAAAATAGGACTTACTCTTGAATTGATTTTAAATGTTATTCCACATGTATTGGTTTTAAATATTGATTTAAAATTTTATTTAAAAGGGGAAGAAAATGTATTATCATCCCTAGTTGAGTTTTGTAAAGAATGTCACATTTTCACCTTTAAATAAGTTTTTCCAAAAATTCATGATACCATCTATGAATCCATTTTACTTGTATTTATTTACATGTATTTTTTGTTCCCAAGTGGGATGTTGCGTATTTCTCTATATATACTGATTATTAAAAGGGGTTTTTTTCTTGTGAGGGAATATGAGGTGATATGATATTTATTTCAAATTCTTTGAAATTATTTTATGTGATGATCTCAAGCTCTATTTGTTTACTCTCCTACATTGATTAATGTCATGTGAATCCTAGATAACTAAGTAGAGGCATGGATGAGTGCAACCCCTAGTGCATATTTTGAACTAGCCAAAGCTATTGGAACAAGGATTCCGAGATATCATCAGGTAGATTATGTTCCCCATGGTATATGATCACTATCAAGATGGGTTTTAGGGCTTAACTAATTCAACAGGATTACTGATACATGGATAGGTTCTTGTAGGCTGACCTAGGGTTCCAACTGCCAATTCACAATCGTATTACTTGAGTTCTAAGAAGTTTCCAATGATTCTTATAACTTATTGTGGATTACTTAGGTTATTTCATCATAAACCTTATTTGTATCCCCTATCCATGATTGATTTCATGGTACCATTTCTAATTATTATATTTGTTATACCATATTGGTATCTTGGTGCCTACTTATGGTAAAATTTTAGTTTAGTTATATTTTTGTTACTTTCTAATAAATTTTTGAAATGGTTTATAAATATGGGTTTAAAATGAAAGTGATGTTTATTTCATAAAAGGGGTGTTTAAAAATTAATTTGGAAAGAGGAAATGGGTTTGTCTTATTTTTCATAAAATTAATAAAGGATCCTCTTTCCATGGTTTTTAAAGTGTTTAATAAAAAGTTTTTGGCTTTTAACTTTTTTATTAAAATAATTTGAATGTGTTACAAAAGTGATTTTAGAATGATATTTTGTTTCATCTCACTTATATATATGAAAAATCAATTTTATTTAGTTATATTTCAAACCAGTATTAATGAAATGTCTTTTGAAAGGAAATGACACCCTACTGGGTGTGTTTAGATCACTCCCTTCATACACCATTGGGTATATGAAAATATTATTATTTATTTTAGGTGATCAATTTATGATATTTCTTAACTTTTGTCTCTTATTTAGGGTTCATGTGTGGTTTGGACCATTAAGGGATATTTTGGGACTTGGTGAGTGATTGCGGGTCACATGGAGCTGATTTGTTCTAATTCAGGTTTTGTTTTTAGGCTATTTTTTGGATGGTTATGTATTATACTTATAGGCATAGATATTTATTTGGTTTCCTTTTGTTTTAATCCTTATATATTTATACCCAGTTTATATATTTAATAATTCTTATGAGTTATTCTTTTTATTATTGCTATGAGTTGCTCTGATTTGTTTGTTTCATTTAGTATTGAAACTATTTATTCTTATGAATGGTCATATAAGGTATGGATGGGTCATGATGGATCCTCATGGATTTATTGTTTTTTTATTATTATTATTAGGGTAAAACTATTCCCAATAGTACATTCTTAATACCTAGGAATTTTTTTCCAGCCCATGGGGATTAGGAACACCCTTCGGGCCTAGTGGAAGATCATTTTGGGTACCGATTCAATAGAAGATTAGGCCAGTTTATTAATAATGGTATCAAATAATAGGTTTTTATTTAAAGTACTATGTAATTGAGGATCCCTCTTGATATTTGGGAAGTCAGGTAGTATGGAGATAAGGATGTTAGAACTCAAGAGGTAGGTGTGAGGATATTCTCGCGATCTTCTTATCATTCTGAGCGTTGAGTTACCATGGGTAGTCAAGATTTGAATCGTGGGTTTAAGTATGTTCTTTTTTATTATTGTTTTGTTTTGATATAAAATTATGGTATTTTTTATCCCTATCGGGTGTACTGATGATTTTGGTGGTCTCCTTGAGATTTTGGGGTGAAAATGGAAGAAAAATCAGAGTTACACGGTTCGCTTGCATGGTATTAAAAATCATGAAATTTCATTCAGATGGTTCTATGATCCATTAGAGAGGTTGTTTCATGGTTGAGGTGTAGTTATCCAACTTTTGTTATGAACCCATGAATAATTATTCCTTTCCCCCAAATTTATTATTTTTTCCCTCTTGGATTCCAAATTGATTCCAATAGTGTTTACTAATGGAGTGAGTTTATTTAAGGTAGTCTTATAGAGAATTGATGTCATAGGATGGTATATTTATTGGTACTTTTATGACTAATGATTTTTAATTTTATTTTAAAAAGTTGGTTTTATATTATAGAAAACATATTTTTTCATTAAAAATGGTATTTTTATGCATTTGAAATGTTTCTAAAGTGATTAGTTTTCCGATTTTATTTGATTTGAAAGGCATTTTTTAATTTAAAAGTAGGAATTTATAAAATTTATTGGTTATTGAAATTAGGTTTTATGGATTTTTAGTAAGAGTAATTTCGATCAACTTGAAATAATTTAAAAGTGATTGATTATATTATGGAAGTTTGAAAATAAAATAGAATTGATGGAAATATTTATAAATGAGAGTGAGTTTCATGGAAAGTTTTTGTTTTATAATAGAACTCATGGATTATTTTAGAAATGAAATATAACTTTACAAAGATCAAGTGGATTATGATTTTAATGAAGTTGAATTTTTAATGCATGTGTGCGCTTCTGTGAAGTGAGTTTTTGGATTCCTTTTGAAATGTGGTGATTTTAAAGAAATGAATTTTGTGGATATTCTGAAAGGAGGAAAGTTTTTCTACTTAATGTGAAACATTTTTTAAGGGAGTTATGTTTTTTAAAGTATGCGTTCCTTTTAAAAAAGAATTATGGAAATTTTATGAAATTTTTTTGGTTTGAAATAAAGGTAAGTTTTAAAATTGGTTCATTATATGTTTTTATCTAGTGGGATTTTGTATTTCAATTTTTAACTTTCAGTGTATTAGGACTATTTTATTTGTTTATAAATCATTAATGAGTTAGATTCATGTTTCATGGGCAGAGTTATACCTCCTAGAAGGGTATTATGAGAAGGTGGAAGTTCATCTTCTTGGATGAGTTGTAAGGTGAATTCTTTTTTCATTTGGACATGTCTCTTATGATTGTTGAATTTTACAAAAAAATTAAGGGAGTTATAGAGTTGGAACCTTCCTTGTTTTGAGACTTATTTAGTCACCGTCCCTTCTTTTGTGGTGATCAAGTTCCTTTTTAGGTAATGAAGTGGTTATGTTATTTTCAGAAATCTGGTAAGTCTAATTATCCAATGATTTGGAATTTCTTGATTATTTTTGTGATTTGATTATTTTTGGGATCTATTCTCATTGAGTTGGAATGGATTGAGGTTTTTGAGGTGATTACCATTGGATACTTTCCTTTTTTCCTTAGTGTTTCCTTGATTATGAGGTGTTGGTTATTATGATTGTACTTGTGCCTTAGTGTTTGATTTTTCCTATTAAGTATATACGAGATGCTTTATTTGGTTAGATTTGATGAGTTGGACTTGGGAAGGCCTTGGTAATATGGTTCAGGTAACTAGGATAGACATGGAACTAGATGAGATTATTCACTATTTGGTTTTTGTTTGGATGTATTCAGGTTTACCATGAGGAGATGACCTGAGTATGGGGTCCTAGATCATCCATCTACTCAGTTTCATGAACTAAGGTTAGTGACCATGTCATTTTATCATTAATTTATTTCTTAGTTAAAGTATACTTTACCTTTTGGTGATATGATATATAATGAATTTGGGTGGACTTACTTGGAAATCATTTGGATATCCTTTAGGTTGTGATTTATTTGGGGTTATGGGGTTGATTCTTTGATTATTAAGATAATTTATGGATGGTTTTTGTTTTCCTTTGATATCTTGTCGGTGTTTCCTTATTAGGAGTGTTTGTACTCTTTCTCAATACTTTAGAAAAATTCTTACAATTAGGGAGACTTATAGTAGTTCTCAGTCTCTTTGAAACCCTGTGTTTGATGGTTAGGAGTTGGTTTATACTTGGATATGTTCATAGAAGTTTGAGGACTTAATTTATGGGTTTCAAGAGTTGCGTGTTAATCCAATAATCTATTCTCATTAGACCACATTGAATTTTTCCTAACCCTCCCACCTCTTGTGTAGGTATCAAGGCCTTTGGATTTACTTTACTTATATTCTTATCGATGCTTTTCTAGGGAAATAAATTGGCATTGTGGAGAGAATTGTGACACCCACCATATCATTTTTTATATTATATTTTATTTTAGAGTAATTTAAAATTTTGAGAGTTTTTAATTTTAACTTTGAAATTCTATACATTTTCATCTATCACATGGTTAGTGTGAAAAATTTAATATAGATAAATCATAAGCCTAAGTGTATAGACCTTTTCAGTTACTTTTTTATTGCATGGTTTATTCTGTATGAGTAATACATAGTTGGTTCTAAACCATGAGAAATTGATAAGAAACCATGCAAGTCCTTTTTTGGATTGGGGTGTTGGTGAATGATTTGCACAAAATTAGGAGAAACCATTTGAGTTACTATGTTCTATTTTTTTAGTTTTTAGCAGTGGAGTTCTACATGGTTTGGTAAACCATATATTCAAACCACACAAGTGAGTTGTGCTTGTCCAGTGCAAGTCAAATGGTTAGTACATAGTTTGGTAAACCATGCAACCTAATTTTGTGAGTTTCCAAGAATCACTTAAAAGTGATTTTCAAAAATGTTTCTCCTTTTATTTTTATAATTTTGATGATCCTCTCTTACCTATCCCATTTAGTCAGACCACTTGGTGTTCTAGGGAGATAATAAACCCCTACTTCATTTTTTGTACCATTTTCCATTGATTCCAAGTGGGTTCTCTTAGGTACGCCCCTCTTTTCTCTTGTTCCTCTCTTCTCCTCTCCCTAATGCCCCTTTTTCTCCATAATTAGTCTATCTCTTATGAACCATATGGGATACTTAGATGAGAATAGGGTTCGTTGTGTGTTTTAATTTGAGATTTTATTGTCTAGGGTCTATAGAGAACATGTTATTTCTAGGTAGATCATTATCCATTAAAGTCGATGAGTTTCAGATTAGTTCCACTTTATTAGAGGCAAACATTTTTTTCTATTCCATTTAAATGATATATAATAGAATGATAATTGGTTTCTAACATCTTATTTTATTAAATTAAACGTATATATGAAAATATCTATAGGTTTATAAGGGTTAAAATGTGTTTTATAACTTTAAATAAAGGTTTTTTAATGGGTTTTATCATTTATAAAATGATATTAAATACCAAGTGCATGTGAAAATTCCTTACATCTACTTTAAAAATTTAATTTTTATGATTACGCTCATTTTACTTCCTTTGGGTCTTAGGATTGAAAAAAGTGTGGTTTTCAAAGAAAATTTAAAAATGAATATGATTTAGGAACTTTTAAATTTTTTTAATGAAAATGGGATCAACTCTTAAATTTATTTTAATTGTTATCCCACATGTATTGGTTTTAAATGATTTTTTAATAGTGGATTTCAAAGGGGTGGAAATGGCTTGGCATCCTGAGCTATATTTTAGAAAGAAAGACTGATTTGGAACCTTTAAGGCAATTTTCCCAAAATATACAAAACCCTTCGTGAATCCCTTTTACTTGTATTTATTTCCATGTGTTTTGTGGTCCCCAAGGGGGATGTTATGTATTTCTCTACATTCATTGATTATTAAAAAGGGATATTTATTACAAGGTAGTAGGAGGTGAAATGAGATTTATTTCAAATTCTTTGAAATTGTTTTATGTGATAATCTTGTGCCCTATTTTTTTCTCACATACATTGATTAATTTCATGGGATTATAATATAATTGATTAGAGTTCTGGATGACTAAAACCCCTATCATAAATTATGAACTACCTAGGGTTAGTGTATTGGGGATTTTGAGCACTCTCAATATGGTTTTTAGGGCCTAGATAGTTTGATGGGATTACCAAGTCATAGAAAGTTTCTTTTAGGGAAGCCAAATGTTCCTTCCATTAGTTCAACATTGCATTACTTGAGTCCTAGAGATTTTCCTATGTCACTTATATCTTATTGAGTATTACTTAGGGTATTTCATTATACACCTTGTTTTTATCCCCTAACCTTGATTGATTGCATTTCACCATTGTTGATTATTTATTTTGGTATTTCATAATGGTATCTCCACGCATTCTTATGGTCATATTCTAGTTTAGTTATGATTTTTTTTACTTTCAAATCAATTTTTGAAATGTCTTATAAAGTGGGATTAAAATTAAAGTGATGTGTATTTCCTAAAAATGGTGTTGAGAAATTATTTTGGAAAGAGGAAATGGGGTTTGGATTGTTTTTAATAAACCAAATAAAGGACTATATTTCAATGGTTTTAAAAGTGTTTTGTAAAAAGGTTTTATATTCACCTTTATTTATTAAAATAAGGGGAATGTGTTAAAAAAATTATTTTGTCATGATATTTTGTTTCATATCACTTGCATATAAAAATATAATTTTCTTTAGTTATATTTAAAACTATCATTAATGAAATGGATTTTTAAAGGAAATGGAAAAAAAATCTTTAGTGAAATCCTATTGAGTGTGTTTTTATCACACCCTACATACACCATCGAGTGTATCCAACTCTTATGATTTCTTTTAGGTTCTTAGTTTATGATATTACTTAGATTTTTTCTCTTATTCAAGGTTCATGTGTGGGATGGACCATTTAGGGATGGTTTGGGATTTTTTTATTGACCGTGGGTCACATATTGCTATTTTTTAGTGATTCGAGTTTTGCTTTTTTGTTTATTTTTTAGGATGGTTATGTATCGGCCTTGCCAACCCAGATCACCATCTGGTTTCCTTGTGTGTTGATTCTTATCTATTTATGATTAGTTTGTATATTTTATGCTTCTTATAGGTCATTATTATTATTATTATTATTTCCTCTAATTTGATTGAATCATTTGGTATTGAGATTGTTTATTATTATGCATGATCATTCGATGTATATATGGGTTATGTCAGATCCTAAATGGTTTTTTTTATTGTTAGTATTATTATTTTGATGGTGAAATTATTCCCAAATGTATGTTATTGATACCCATGAACTAGTTTTTCGACCATGGGAATTAGAAATTCCCTTTGGACCTAATGGAATATTATTTTGGGTATCGGTTCAGTGGTAGCCCAATATGATTCATTACACTTAGGTTAAAGTCCCACAATCACATCACAAACCATATCTTCTCACTCAAGGTAGTCCATGCCTATACCTTCTCAGTCAAGGTGAGTCCATCCATCTATTTTCAAACTACATTGAAAATCATACCACATCATAACTTAGACCATACCTTCTCACTCAAGGCGGTCCATGCCAACACATCTTGTACTCAGGGTGAGTATATACTATCAAATCTCATTATTAATAACATCCCACTGACCACTAAACTTTACTATAGTGAGTACCATAATAAAAACCTAAAATCTACCTTATCACTCAATGTAGGGTCATTCCAATACCTCTCTCACTCAGGGTGATGTCGCACTATAGAATCGTGTCATCATTTACAACTACACTACATCACATCCTAAATGATACATTATCACTCACGGTAGGGTCCTAATGGTACCTTCTCACTCAAGGAGATGCCATCTATTGAGTCACATCATAAAGAATAAACATAGTTGGAACACACATAAAAAATAAAACATGACATACCAACCTATATCACATAATTACTAACTCGCATGTTAAAACCTTATCTCTCATTCATCCTCTCATACCATCAGCATGCCTCATACCCTATAATCCCTACAAGATACTCTCCTCAAGACCACATCATTCACACAAGCACCACATGTTGAACTTTTTAACATTATAATATAACCCATAAGGTATCCACTAGGTCCATCAGACCACACTTCTCCTTTTCTCATTGATATTAACCCTAACTTGTCACCATACAATGACCCCATGAATCATAGTCCTTAACTAGCCCTATTCTTAGTGGGATGGGTGAAATCTATTTTCTGTTACCACAACCCTCACTAGGTTCCCATATCACATTTTAAATGTGTGATATCTAATGATTTAAATCATGATGAATTACTCCACATCATGCTGCATCAATCCCCAGTGGACTTATTCCACTTATCACACACACCAACTCCAATCCACCCTCAAGAGGGTGTTTCCAACCAAGCGTGAGATATACGACCATCTCACCCATCATCCCCAACTCCCATCCTCTCATGCCCATGTAGCTATCTCTCTGAGGTATAACCTAGGATAATAATAACTAATCCTATCCTATAAAACCACCTCTGGCCTCTCATAACTCTAACTAGAATACTTACCCCTTGGTGACATAGCCACCAAACATTTCCAAAAAATTCCTAAAGAATAAAGGATCAGTCACTCTAAATTTAGGAGGATCAATGCCACCCTATCCATTTACCTAGTGTACTATTAGTCCCTATCCCTTTTACCCTATAATGACCCAATAATTTTATACATAGACATGACATCATAATATATGAATATCAAATATATTTTAAAAATACATGCTTGAGGACAAGGGAGATATCAATGACCATTTAAGGATAAGGGTATGAGAATACAAGCTTAACATTTGAAAACAATACATAGAATATCATAGATAATACACTAGAATCATGGAATAAAGATTTATAGTTTATAAGAAATTAATTATAAAGGAATCATAAAACCTAATCCATAAGATCATAAAATTGGCATAAGACATAAGTTTATGGCATACATATAAGCATATAAAATAATTTCCATAGTAGTTAAGGTTTATTTCCATGACTATCATAGTGGATTGGGTTTACTTCCCAAACCATTATAATAGTCAATGTTCACTCCCAAGACTATCATAGTGGATAAAATCCCTTACTAAACTGAGTTCAATCCTCATTCCAGTACTATTTATCTCATGAGATATCCATATTTACCCAATGAATTGAAGGGATATATAATTCCATACCCACCCATAATATAATAATAATCATACATATTTGTTCTATAAGATCATAAATCATTCATCATAGCATGGATTATAAAAATTATACAGGTTTCATAAACATTTCATCATAGAATAACCCACAGAGAAGAAATGGGTTTCATAAACATATTATCATCATAACCATAAACCATCCAGATAAAGGTTAAGGATGGTATCATAAAATCATATCCCCATTAAATATTAGGAAACATTTAAATATTCCATTATAGATGTAAAATCATTCTTAAAAGATAATTTGTAACATTTCTTGAAGAAAATACCCTTTTTTACTTTGATATAACTTATTTAAAATCTAAAAAATTACAAATATTAAAGACAACATTTTATTTGAAAATAAACTTGTAAATTTGTAAAGGAAACTTCAAATTATTAAGTAGTAATGATGGATTGAAATTCCATTCATGCTGTATATGTTAAAACAAATATTATTTTCACGTTTTTGGTAAAAATTCAAAAATAACTTGTTCAAAAAATGAAAATAAGATTAATTTTAATTTTTTATAAAAATTCAAATATAGGTAAAAATGAATTTAAAAAATAATTTTGGAATAGTAAAAAAAATCTTGAAAATGTTTTTATAAATCATGGGCACAGAAGAAAATAGATTTTTGACCGAAGAGAAAAATAAAGTCAATTTTAATTAAAAACATTCTTTAGATCAATTGAGTACTTAAAGAGAGAATAATGAAAGAAAATCATGTATTATAAAGAAATAACTAGATTATAAGAAAATTAAGGAGATTATTTAGAGTTACACCATGGAATTTCATCACTGGAAACATAATCATAAACAATCTCAATAAATAATGAAATTTTAATATTAAAACCTTACCACTTTTGTATCTTTTAAATCATAAGAACCATTAAAATAAATAACATTATATGGATATTTAAATCCAATAATTTTCATGATAATAATCATAAAATACTTTCATGAGTAATTTATACAACACACAAATGAAATAAGTGGTAAATATGACATGTGTACTATGTAAATAAAGTAAGATAGAAATCCTTTACCTCAAGTTATAATCATTATACATGATCCTTATCTTCCTAATTAATAAAATTATTCAAATTATTTAATTTATTAAGAAACTTTTTCAAGTTTATTTTTCCTTTTACCATGTTATTTTTCTTTAACTCGTATTGATGATTTATTTGACCAACTTCATAGAGATTAATATTTTTCAAAGATTGACCTTTGATCTGGATACCATCAGTTGTGCGTGAAGAAGGAAGACATTCCGAAGACATCATTTTGAACCAGGTACAGGCATTACGAGTTTACAGTAATGCCTTTTGGATTGACTAATGCACCCTCTGTCTTCATGGATCTAATGAATAGGGTTTTCATGGAATATCTTGAAGACTTTATAGTGGTATTTATTGATGATATCTTGGTATACTCCAAAAATCTACGAAGATCATGAAAATCACTTGCGCATTATCCTGAAGACTCTTACAAGAAATGAATTATATGGGAAGTTTAGAAAGTGTGAATTCTGGCTTCAAGAGATTTCTTTTCTTGGCCATATTGTCTCTAAGGATGGAATATCTGTTGATCCTTCAAAGACCAAGGCAAACCAAGAATAGCCAGCACTGACGAGTATAACTGAGGTACACAGTTTTATTGGTTTAGCAAGTTATTATTGGCATTTCGCCCAAAATTTTTCCCGATTGGCTAACCCATTAACCAAGCTCACATGTAAAGGGGTTAAATTTGGTTGGAAAAAGAGTGTGAAGAATTTTTTGAAGAACTGAAGAGAATATTATTTAATTATCATATATTGACTCTACCATCGGGGAATGATGGGTTTGTTATTTATAGTGATGCTTCAAAGAAAGGACTTGGTTGTGTCTTTATGCAGAATGATAGGGTTATTGCCTATGCATCATGACAATGAATAATTTATGAAAAAAACTATCATAACTCATGATCTTGAGTTAGCAGCTGTAATATTTTCTTTGAATATATGAAGACATTATCTCTATGATGAAAAATGTGAGATTTATACCGATCACAAGAGTTTGAAGTATATTTTCTCACAAAAAGAACTCAACATGAGGCAAAGGAAATGGATTGAACTACTCAAGGATTATGATTCCACTATCCACTACCACCCGGGGAAGGCAAATAAGGTGGAATATGCTTTGAGTAGAAAGGATCATAGAGTTTTGAATAATATGAGAGTTGAAAAGGATCCTATATACATGGATATAGTAAAGATGGATATGGGAATAACCATGGAAGGTGAAACATCAATGATTTTTCTAATAGTTTCCAAACCATCTTTACTAGAAAGGGTAAAAAGTTCTCAGGCTGATGATAAAGAGATTCTAAAGAAGATTAAAGCTATGAATAACAGGATATTGAGTGACTTCGTATATGAAGATGGAATTTTGAAAATTTGGGAAGATACTTTGTGTTCCTGATACACCTAATCTAAAAAGAGAATTGTTGGATGATGCTCATAGATCCAATTTCTCTATACACCCTGGAGCACCAAAATGTATAGAGATTTGAAGAAACATTTTTTGTGGGACAACATGAAGAGGGATATTACTAATTTTGTGTCAAGATGTATGGTTTTTCAACAAGTGAAAGCTGGAAGGAAACAACCCGGAGGAGTCATGCAACCTCTTCCATACTTAATGGAAATGGGATAATATTACGATGGACTTTTTCATGGACTACCAAAGACTCCTAGAAGGAACGATGCAATATGGGTCATTGTTAATTGTCTTACCAAGAAAACACATTTTCTTGCTATAAGATAAGATTTACCACTTGAACGTTTAGCAAGAATATTAATGAAGTTGTAAGACTTCATGGAGTACCCCTATTGATTGTTTCTGATCGTGACCCCTGTTTTACATCAAGATTCTGTAAAAGTCTTCAGAAAGCTCGAGATACTGAACTTCATTTGAGTACCTGCCTACTACCCTCAAACAGATGGACAATCAGAATGGACTATTCAAACCTTAGAAGACATGTTGAGATCTTTCTCACTTGACTTTCAAGGTATGTGGGATCAATATTGATCTCTAGTAGAATTTTCCTATAACAATAGCTTCCATTCAAGTATTCAGATGGCACCATATGAAGCGTTATATGGAAAGAGATGCCATACACCAACTTTTTGGGATGATGTTGGTGAAAAAAAAACTCGTAGGCCCAGAACTTTTTGAGGAAATGATGGAAAATGTGAAGGTAATCCAAACCCACATCAAAGCAGCTCAAAGTAGGCAGAAGAGCTATGCTGATAACCGAACGAAGGATTTGGAATTTCAGGAAGGAGATAATGTTTTCTTGAAGGTATCTCTATCTAATGGTGTTATATGTTTCAGTAAGAAGGGTAAATTGAGTCCTAGGTACATCAGACCTTTCAAAATTCTAGAACGAATTGGGGCTGTAGATTACCGTTTGGCAATGCTGCCAAGTCTCTCCAAAGTTCATGATGTGTTCCACGTATCACTGTTGAGAAAATATATGCCTGACCCAACACATATACTTACCTATGAGGAATTATAACTGGAACCTGATCTATATTATTGTGAAGAGGCTGTCAAGGTTTTAGATACAAGAGAACAAGTGTTGAGAAACCGAATGACTTGTCTGGTAAAAGTTCTATGGAGAAACCATAAAATGGAAGAGGCAACGTGGGAACCTGAGGAACATATGGTGAAAAACCACCCGAATATTTTTATGAAGTAATATTCTAGAAATTTAAAGGATGAAATTATTTGAAGAAGGGGAGAATGTAAGACCCCAAGCTTCCACAGTATGTTTCCCTTTGAATAATGCTGCGTTGTACGCAACTTCGAGATTCTAACACATCACGACCAATCAAACTAGCCATTATGAATAGTAATACAAAATTTTTGAAATTTTATCAATTTTATCTTTCAAAATGGACTTCATTTTTGGGTTCGTAATATCAAAATTATCTTAGGGTGAATTTTTGGTATTTTTCTGAAAACATTTAGTTTTTGATGAATAGTGAAAAATACTAAATTTTAATTAAAAACAACTTTTTTAATCAAAATAATTTATAGTTCTAAATTATGCTATTGAGTTTTTTTAAGTATAATTAGATTATATTTTTACCATTTAATCCAATGTTGGTAATTGGATGTAATTTCACATTTAAACTGGACATAAGAAAGTGTTAATCTTTTGATAGTTATTATTTCTTAAAAACACGCTTTTTGTTTTGACAACAGGAATTAATTTTAAATTATTTTCTTCCACTTATGTGTTTTGAATTTAGAAAAATGGATTCCATATTTAGAATTATGAGGTATAAATTGTATAAATAGGTAACTTTTATTTTTATACTTTTTGAATAATTACTTCGGAAAATATTTTATTTACCATGGTTAAAGGGTAAATCTGGTAAATAAGGGTAAAAAAAAATATTATAATAATATTAAATTACCCTAAAACGTGTCCTACCCCTATTGTATGATACATGTCTGACCATGGTAATCCTTTGGTCTATTTTGGGACCCCATGGAGTCACCTATAAGTGTTAATGACACTTTATATTATATAAGTTAATGTAAATACAAAAATGACATAAGCATATATCTTTTAGTAAAATAATTTTTACATATGATTATATATGTTATCTCTTAGACTATAAATATTAATTAGAAAGATAAAATTATTTCCTACATAATGGTATTTTATTTATAATTTTTAGACATTGAATAATTAAATTTATTTATGACACAATGATGAGGAAGTATTTTTCTTATTAATGAAAGAATCAAATAAATGGTATTATAGATGTTAAAATATATATAATTTGAAAGTTTTGATGCAATAAAATAATTTTATAGGTTAATGTGACTTTTTATGATTGATTAAATGAATTTTTTAAGTAATAATTCTGTTAGGAATTTAAAAAAAATAGAATAGAAAATAGTGTCAAAATTGTCATAAAAGAGTATTTAAAACAAATATTATATTATTAATTGATATTCTATTCCTAAAAATATAAGGTTAGGAAAAAGGTCTTAAATAATATTATATATGTCATTAATGAAGCACTTAGGGTTCTCTTGAAATTTTATAGTTAGTTTATTAACCATATAATATAAAAATACAAAGAGACATAGTAAATGTCAAACTATTTAACTAAGAGTTAAATCTAGAAGATAAGGTTAATATAGTGACCCAAACCTATCTAAAACCTATTTGTTGAGTGTTTTTTGACCCATAACCACCTTATCCTTTAAATAATTCATTTTGTATCCATTATAAACCGAAAATTATTTTATTATAAAATAATATTTCAATCTTTTCCAAAGGTGTCCCTCACCCCTCTTATAAAAGGCGACTTCCACTTCTCTCAAATTCACACCTTCAAAGCCATTTTTCTCGACCAAACTCTACTAAAATATCCTAACAACTATCCTCACTTGATCATAGAGGTCATACTTTTGTCATAAATCCAACCTAAGGAGCCATTTTGATAAAATCAAAAGGAAGAACCCGAAGAATAGGTAAATATTTCATCACCTCTTTCATGTTCCTTTCTTCTTCCACTTCATCTTTCTTTGTTGTTTCAATTATAAAATAATAAATCCAGTATCATATATATACTGTGATGTTATTATAAAAATTTTACAACCATATTCATTATTTTATCCATCATATGAATGACATGTCACCATACATGCGTGCGTACGACTTACTGTTTCCACGTCATGGTGTAGTTTGATATTCAAACACTTCATCATTTGGATGGGTATAATAATGAGTATAAATGATTAAAATAATAAATATGAAATGATAATGATTCTGTATATATGATATACCATCAAATTAAATATTATTTTAATATCAAACGAATGATATTGTCGCTAGTGCGTACGTACGGATTACCATCTCCACGAACGCGATGCGATTCATTCCCCATCGTATCCATTCAAGACTAATTTTAATTTTATGATTAAAAATAATTTTTAAAGACTTATTATAATTATGAATATGAATAAGATACATCATATCCACAACAAACATTACTTACGTAACAACTCATATAAAGGAAAATGAATCAGTTAACACCCGAAATGATGATACCACTGAAATATCATTAACAAAGCAATATTAGAAGATCATATATGATATCATATTAATGTATATGGTTCTTGTATAATTTAATAAAAATGATTTCACCCTTATATAGGCGGTTAACCTACCCCTGACCAAGGAAAAGAACAAGGTAAGGGTTAATTTCACAATCTCTTTATTATCCGAGGTTGTTTTTACGTAAGTATCTATTGGGACCTCTTTATCATCCACATCCATGCTTCTTAAAAATTTATTTCAAAACATTTTTAATATTTACTAGACAATGGGTTAAAGTAATTTATAACCTTATTTGACCTTATATGTTTTGAATGGAATCTTTCCGTTGTTTTCTAAACAAGGTACTTTATGACCTTTTCGACAAAATTAAGGTAAGAATGTTTTTTTAACTTATACGGCGTGTGCAGCTATTTTCCGCCGTTATAACATTATCAAAGCTTCCATTACAATATTATAAGAATATTCTCAAAATAAATTTTTTCTTTTATAATTATGTGACTCTTAAATGATTCCAAAATAGAAAGAGATATTTCTCTAAAAAAAGGTTTTGATTTCATCTATGTTAACATCCTTTGATGGATTTTAAGATTATTTGAAGTTGATTTATTATGATACAAAAATTTCATATTGTATTGAAGGTTTTGTGATATGTTTGACTTTGGATGTGTTATTTTTACACCATTCATGGTTTATAGATAAATTATTGACTTGTATGCTAGTTTTAATACAAATGTTTATGTTATGTTTAAACCTTTTCGTATGAGGAATGAATTGGACTTAGTAAGTGATGGGTGGAGCCCGCTATAGCTCCTCGATGCATCAGTAGGTATCATGAGACAAACTAGTGTCTTGGTACAAGGCCTTGAAAAAATATTATTTGTTGTCTTGGCACAAGACCTTGACTATGTGGTTATAAAGTCTGGCATTATGCATTCTATTATTATGAAAGTGGCTATTGATATTGCATGTGATTATTCGACTAGTAAAATGTCCATGTGAATAAGTAAAAGGAATTATTTGATTTTATCTTTACCATATTATGATGAAGTTCAAGTTTAAAAAGATTTTGTTTTAGTCTTATACATTGACTTAAATGTTTATGCTTATTTATGAAAGTTTCCGCTATATTTTTATCCTTACTGAGTATCTGAGCTCACCCCTTTCTATATTTTATTTTTCCCAGGATGTGAAGAAGTGTTTTATGACTGACCTGCAGGGATTGTCTGAGGAGATATGAGTGTGGTCTATGGAAACAATTTTGTTGTAGTTTTTTATTTTATAATGTAATGTAAAACTCATGAATGTATCTAGTATTCATAAGGCTACTAAACTGATCGGTCTTTTAGGAAATGATTTCCTTGTATCATGCCAATGTTATGTAATAATGCACCGACTCTAGGTAACTGGGGTCGGGGCGTTACATTTATTCTATGTGTGTAGCGCACACGCATCTGTGTAATAGTATTATATAATATTGAAAATAATATATATTAAATAAAAATATATATAAACATTATTATATATACATTAAAAATATATGCGCACACACACACACACATATGTCACTACAATATGTATAATATATATATACACTTTAAATATATATATATATATATTTACATATATATATATATTTATTTATATCACTATAATATATATAGAAAATATATGAATATATATAAAAATATATAGATATATATACTTTAAAAAAATATAAATATAAATTATATAGTTATATAATTTTAAAAATAGTTTATATTAAATAAATAAATATATATATATATTATACTTTTTTAAAAGAATATAAAAATGTGTGTGTGTGTGTGTGTCAGGGTGTGTATTTACAGATACATATACCACAAAATCTATTTTTTTGAATAAATCAGAGTTTTTGTTTAGTGGGAATCTTACATAATATCCAATACCAAATACCACAACACCACAAATTTAAAAAGAGCAGACTTTCAAATTTCAAATAAACTTTGTGTTGGAACCTCAAGACCAACACCTCTAACTAAGGTAATCTAGAAGAAAATCATGCCTCAGGACGTATGAGAGACACCCCATGATGTTCACCCTATCACATAAGCTCACCATTGTCATCACCCACTACACTGGCAAGAAAACCCTATCATATTTTCAGATCAGTGTCATTGCTATACCAAACTAAAATAAATCCATAAAAGCTCATCAGAGACTAATAACAAACCACATCAAACCAAGAATGATCAATTTTCACCTTGAAAAAAAATGAATTCCCTACCAAATCACCAAACAAAATGTCCCCCAATTTCTCCTAGGAACAAGATGAAACCATCAAAACTAGAGAAACACCATCATTGCAAACTTACATGAAACCACATCACCATCCGTAGGACCAACACATTTAAAGCCAGGATGAAGTTGACGCCACCCACCAAACTTCCACAAAATAATTTCATATACCCTTTGAAAGGTTTCCACCATGATATACACATCAATTTCATTAGTAGTCATACTTGATTGAACATTTCGAGAAACTACCCTCAAACTTCATTGTAATATTAGAAATAAAGAATAAATCCAAGAGATGAAGGATATAGGGATAAAAAGAAACGTGATCCTAAAATCAAGAAGTGAATGATGCATGTTGCATGAACCATTACCATTAGATAAACATCAAAACCTAAAGGAATAAATAAATTGATGCATGATTTCCCCTTGGAACACCATTTATGGTTCCACTATAATATCCCAAAACTAGTACAGAAAACGTTTTTTAAGACGGTTATTTTTTATTTTTAATGTCGACTTTTGGCTGGCGTTATTACATGAGACATTATAAACATAGTTTTTTATGTTGGTTATTTTACAACCAATGTAAAAAACACAAATCCGAAGCGTTTTTCACATCGGTTGATAAAAACCTGATGTGGAAAACGCTTTAGAGGAGTGATTTATTAGGTTGGTTATTTAATAACCGACGTGATATATACCCTTTCACATTGGTTATATAATAACCGACGTCATAAAGCACTCTTCTGAAGCGTTTATCACGTTGGTTATTTTTATAACCGACGTGATAAAACTGTCTGCCAAGCGGTTTTCAAGGTCGGTTATATAATAACCGACGTAAAAAAATATCTACGACGTCGGTTATTTTATAACCGATGTAAAAAAATATCCATTTCAATTTATTACATCAGTTATTTCATAACTTCCGTAAAAACCATTTCCCATGAAGTTATTACGTTGGTTTCCAAATAACCGACGTTAAAACAAATACCAATGCATTTTTTACGTCGGTTATGAAATAACCGACGTAAAAAACAATTTTTTTAATAAAACCGAACCACTGCTATGCCCAACCAAATCACCTAAAATAGAGAAAAAGCTTACCAAAAATAGACCATAACAAATGAGACCCCCCCCCCCACAACACCCCTGGACACCCCCACACCCCTGGTCAACACCCCACCCCTGGACATCCCCCCACACCCCTGGAAATCCCCACCACCCCCTGGACAACCCCCCCACACCCCTGGAAAACACAACCACACTCCTCCCTAGACAGCACTCTCACACCCCTGGAAAACCCTCCCACACCCCTAAAACATACCAAAAAGTTACCAAAAATAGACCAGAACCCCCTCACCCCACTGGACAGCCCCCACCACACCCCTGGACACCCCACACCCCTAGATTGCCCCCACCCCCTGGACAGACCCCAACACCCCTGGACAACCCCCACCATCCTGGAAACCCCCACACCCATGGACTTCCCCCACCCCCGGGACTTCCCCCCGCCCTCCTGAACACGCCCCACACCCCTGGACTGCCCCCACCCCCTGGAAAACCCCTATCATCCTGGACATCCCCCACACCCCTGGACTGCCCCCACCCCCGGGACTTCCCCCCAAACCACTGGACAACCCCCCACACCACTGGAGAACCCCCACCTTCCTGGACCCCCCACACCCCTGGACATCCCCACCACCCCTAGATATCCCCCCACACCCCTGGAAAACCCCACCCTCCTAGACACCCCCACACCCCTGGACAGCCCCCACCCCCAAGACAGCCCCCACCCTCCTGGACAACCCCACACCCTTGGATTTCCCCCCACCCCCTGGACAGCCCCCACACCCCTGGACAACCCCCACCCTCATGGAAACCCCCACACCCCTGGACTTCCCCCACCCCTGGGACTGCCCCCCACCCTCCTGGACACCCCCACACCCCTGGACTGCCCCCACCCCTGGACATCCCACCACACCCCTAGACAACCCCCACCCTCCTGGACACCCCCACACCCATGGACTGCCCCCACCCCCAGGACTGCCCCCACACCCCTGGACAACCCCCCGCACCCTTGGACAACCCCCCACCCTCCAGAACACCCCCACACCCCTGGACAGCCCCAATACCCCATGGAAAACCCCCACACCCCTGGACAACCCCCACCCTCCCTGACACCCCCACACTTCTGGACTGCCCCCCACCCCCAGGACTGCCCCCACCCTCCTGGACACCCCCCACACCCCTGGACTGCCCCCACCCTAGACATCCCCCCACACCCCAAGACAACCCCCACCCTCCTGGACACCCCCACACCCCTGGATTACCCCCAACCCAGGGACTGCCGCCCACCCTCCTGGACACCCCCACACCCCTGGACTACCCCCACCCCCTGGATAGCCCCCACACCCCTAGAAAACCCCCACCCTCATGGACACCCCCACACCCTTGGACAACCCCCACCCTTCTAGACACCCCCACACCCCTGGACAACCCCACCACCCCTGGACAACCCCCCACCCTCCTGGACACCCACCACACCCCTGGACGGCCCGCCACCCCCAGGACTACCCCCCACCCACCCAGACACCCCCCACACCCTTGGACTATCCCCCACCCACTGGATAGCCCCCACACCCCTGGACAACCCCCACCCTCCTGGACACCCCCCACACCTCTAGACTGCCCCTCACCTACGGGACTGCCCCCACCCTCCTAGAACCTCCCCCCCAACCCACACCCCTGGACTTCCCACACCTCCTGGACAACCCCCCACACCCCTGGACAACCCCCCACACCCCTGGACAACCCCCACCCTCCTCGACACTGCCCCACACCCCTGGACTGCCCCCACCCCCAATACTTCCCCCCACACCCCTGGACAACCCCACACCCCTGGACAACCCCCACCCTCCTAGACACCCCCACACCCCTGGACTGCCCCCACCCCTGGACTGCCCCCACCCCCAGGACTAACCCCACCCCCTGGACAACCCCCCACACTACTAGACAACCCCTCACCCTCCTGGAAACCCCCACACACCTGGACTGCCCCCCACCCCTGGGACTGCCCCCACCCTCCTGGACACCCCCAAACCCCTGGAATGCCCCCACCCCCTGGACAGCCCCCACACCCCTAGACAACCCCCACTCCCCTGGACACCCCCACACCCCTGGACTGCCCCCACCCCCGGGACTGCCCCCACCCTCCTGGACACCCCCTGGGCATCCCCCCACACCCCTGGACTGCCCCCACCCCCTGGACAGCCCCCCACACCCCTGGACTGCCCCCACCCCCTAGATAGCCCCCCACACCCCTGGACACCCCCCACACCCCTGGACACCCCCACACCCCTGGACTACCCCCACCCCCGAGACTACCCCCCACACCCCTGGACACCCCTGGAAATCCCCCCCACTCGCCTAGACATCCCTCTTACCCTCCCGGACACCCTCCCAATAATGTATACCCTCCCCGAGATAAACTATGAGGGTATACATTTTTAGATTGGATCTCCTGATGAGATTTCCTTGTTTTCTGTAAATTAAGAATAAGAAATCATTAACAAAACATTAATAAGATCATTTATATAAGAAAGATTATAAAAGTTTACATTGCCCTTACCAAAAATGAATCTTTTATTCTACTTTCAACAAACTATCTCCATGTGTCTTCATCTATGAAAGGATATATACGACATGGATTGTCATGACTCCTATGACCAAAAATGAAATCAGATGTGAGTGTTGATTTGAAATCCCTCCATCTCCTGGTAGCCATCGATAAGAATTTCTTCCAGACTCCTCTAGTGTTAGGGATATCAAATGTCATCTAATAAAGAATAGTTTAAACATATTATATATACTATAAACATTTAAATAATAGGAAAACAATAGCAAAAGATCTTAACAAAATAATCTTCTGTAACTGAGAGATTATCGTTTTGTCTACACTTCTACAGTCATCACACAAATGCTTACTTTTCTCTTACCCTGAGTTGATAAAAAAATCTTAAAATATTTTTCATTTGGACCTCTAGAAATATCATCCTCATCAAACTCAATGAGTATCCCCTGATCCTGCATATGGGCAAGTGATAATTTTGGTAAACGTGTGCACCCACGTTTACTAACTCTTGAACTCTTTGTCATAATAGGAGCACATGAGGAAGATTGGGGAACATCAAGAGGAGCATGTGAATGTTCCTTCCCATAGGTATGACCAATATGCTCATCTCCAGAATCATGTGGTTGATCAACTGATTGATCTGTCATTATCCTTCAAATAAAAAAACAAACATTAGTTCACAAATATAAAAATTCAAATATTTTAATACTACTATAATCCAAAAATAGAAAATTGTACTAAGTTATGTAATAGTAAACATGGTTAATATGGTAAGAATGTTAAAAAATGGTAAAGATGGTAAATATGGTCAAGATGGTAAACATGGTAAACATGGTAAACATGGTAAACCTGGTAAACATGGTAAACATGATAAAGTAATTTTCACTGAACAAAAATAATAGATATATAATTTATGTAATGGTAAACATGATAAAGTAAAATAAACAAAATTAAAACATGGAAAACCTGGTAAACATGGTAAAGTAATTGTCACTGAACAAAAATAATAGATATATAATTTATATAATGATAAACATGATAAAGTAAACTAAACAAAATTAAAACAAACAAAAAATTATACTTATTTTGTTTTAATAAATGTTTTAATAAAGAAAAAACTTACAATATCTAACATTTTATGAAAATAATAAATGTAAACAAGAAATAAACAAATGTTACCTATAATTTTGGGAATGTACAAATGGATTATTTTCCCAAATTCCTTCATCATGATCGTTCCTTATGGAACAAACCATGTCTTCAACATGCTCATCATTATGTTCTGTTAATCTTTCCATGGAAGTAGGGATATCACCTAAATCAGCATCTTCATCACGTTCATCCTCACCAACATATTGTTTTTCCCTTGTAAAACAACATCCCACAACATATCTGATTGATCTACTACATAGAAAATTTGTTTTTCATGTGTTTCCATTATAAAAGAATCAACCGTGTCTTCCAATATATTCAGATTAATAACTGTCATTCCAAATTCATCATGTCTGACACTGTTGTTACCGATAAACCATTTACAGTTAAAAATAGGAACTTTAATTTTAAAGTAATCAACCTCCCATATGTCTTCAATCACTCCATAATATGCACTTGATTCAGAAATTGGGTTTTTGTCCTCTGCACTCAAAAAATGCATTGCTTCTGCAAACACCAATACACCACTATTCTGAATTGTACTTCTATTGTACAGAGATTTCATATGAAATGTATAGCCATTAATGTCATAACCGGACCATGTTATCACATTTAAACATGAACTACCCACTATCCATTTTAATGTCTCTGATACATCTAATCTACCAAGCAAGGTCTTTTTAAACCATGATAAAAATGTTTTGTTGTACTCATTCAAAATCCACATTTCTTTCTTCTTTGGATGACATTGTTTCAACTCATTAATATGCAATGTGATATACGGTTGATCATCAGTTATGTTATTCAAGATATATGATTCTAACTTCTTCATCTGTTCAGCTGACAACGATTTGACTTTCAAGCCACGAATCCCCTTTCCCTCATTATTAAATCGTTCATGGTGAGATAGAGGCAAACTAATGTGCTGCACCGTAACCAAGTAGCTCGTACAAAACTCTACAACCTCCTCAGAAATATACTTTTCAATAATGGAGGCTTCAGGTTGATATGGATTCTTAACATACCCCTTCAATATTTTCATATACCTTTCAAAAGGATACATCCAATGAAGATATACAGGTCCAAAAATCTTTATTTCTTGAACCAGATGAATCATTAAATGCACCATTATATCAAAAATAGTTGGAGGAAAATACATTTCCAATTGACAAAGTATACAAATTGTATCCTTTTCCAAAATGTTCAAAGAATTCACCTCAATCACCTTATTAAAAATTGAATTGAAAAAATAACACAACTTCATTATAGTCTTTCTGACACTGATGGGAAATATTCCACGCAATGCAACTGGTAGAATTTGTTGCATCATGACGTGACAATCATGAGATTTCATACCTATCAACTTCAAGTCGTTCAATGAGACAAAATTTTTTACATTTGAAGAATAACCTTGAGGCACTTTGATATCATGAAGACACCGACAAGAGATAATTTTCTCCCTATTCTATAATGTATGAAAAGTTGTGGGAAGAAATTTTCGTCTTCTATTAGGAGTGGGAGCTAACTCCAAACGTATTCCCATTGATAGTAAGTCTAATCTTGAATTCAACCCATCTTTTTTGTTTCCTTTAATATCTAACAATGTTCCAATCAAAATATCACAGATATTCTTCTCCACAAGCATGACATCAATATTATGTTTAACTTCATGATATCTCCAATATGGTAGCTAAAAAAATATTGACCTTTTCTTCCAAATATGTCTATCATTACCAGATTTCTCTGTCTTTCCTAATGTCACATCAAGGTTTTTCACCCTCTCAAAATACAGATCATGGGATAAAGGTTTTGGAGTAATACCAAATTCTTGTAAGCCATTGAATGCCTTTTTTAGTCTTCTATAAGAGTGATCCATGGGAAAAAACTTTCGATGACCCATGTACGCTGTTTTCCTCCCATGATGAAATTGACAATATGACGTCTGTTGTTCACAAATTGGAGATGCTTTATGACATTTAACACTGTATCCATACAATTTTCCGTATGATGGGAAGTCATTTATAGTGAACAAAAGCACTGCATGCAGTTGAAAATATTCAATTTTATAAGAATCATACACCCTAATACCATCCTCCCATACAAGTTTCAAATCATCAATCAACGGTGACAAGAAAACATCAATATCATTGCCGGGTTGCTTCAGACCAAAGATCATTATACTCAACATGACATATTTTCACTTCATACAAACTTCAGGAGAGAGATCGTATATTACCAATAAAACAGGCCATGAACTATGTGTGCTACTGAGGGTTTGGTATGGATTCATTCCATTTGTGCACAATCCCAGTCTGAGATTTCTAATTTCATTTCCAAATGTAGGATACTTCTCATTAATTTTCTTCCATTGTGGACAATCAGTTGGATGAAATATTTTTCCATCACATAACCGCTCATCTGCATGCCATATTAACCCTTTTTCATCATGTGAATTAGAAAATAAATGTTTGAAATGATGAATTATAGGAAGATACCAAAATATCTTTGAAGTGATCTTTGTAATCTCTACATCAGCCTGTGATTTTTCTTTCACCTTATACCGTGATGTCCCGCATTTAGAACACTCTTACAGAAATTCATATTCCTTCATATATATCAAACAGTCATTCGGACATGCATGTATTTTCTTGTATTCCAATCCCATCGGGCATAATATTTTCTTGTCCTTATAATGTGAATTTGGAAAATCATTATCTTTTGGAAGAATTTCTTTCATCAATTGTAGCAGCTCTGTAAACCTTATGTCACACTATCCATGTTTTTCCTTCAGGTTAATCAATCTTATCACTACCGACAAAACCATAAAATCTGTACAACCAGGATATAATGGTTTTCCAGCATCACTATATAGATGTACAACTATCGGTTCTATCTCAATTTGTTCTGCTACAATATTGCGAATAATTTCTTCAATTCCATCAGAGTCACCATCTTGTGAATCATCATCATCAGTGAAATTTCGTCCAGTTTCACCATGCCAAATCCAAGGGTTGTAACTCGGATTAAAACCATGAAAAATCAGATGATCTTTTATCTCCTTACTTTTCAAATTCTTTATATTCAAACATTTCAGGTATGGACAGAAAAAAATGTCACTACTTGGAACATTTCGTTTAGAAAATTCCAAAAAGGCATCAACACCTTACTCATATTCATTGCTCATTTGATGTGATGTAATCCAACTTCGACTCATTATTACCTATAACAAATATCAAAATTATACATCTTTTTAATATAAGACAAATATGTGTTTATATGAAAAAATCATAATTTGAATGTAAATTTTTTTTGAAATATAAAACAAATCTATGTGTATTTTAAAAAAATATGGTTGAATATGATTTTAAAAAGAAAATATAGTTAGATATAACAGTTTTAAATTCATCTTAGATCCTTTCTTCTTAAGGTTCACAAAGAATACATCCCGGTGCAACTGGATACCAAATTCACCCTTCCGTAAAAAAGAAATATGAAGTATAGATATTAAAATCTGTATTCATTCACTACTGAAAATTACACAGATCCTAACGATTTAAAACCTATGGACATCCCCCCACCCCTCTAGATAGCCCCCCCCCTGGACACCACCCCCACCGCCTGGACACCACCCCCACCCCCTGGACATCACCCCCACCCATTGGACACCACCCCCACCCCTTGGACACCACCCCCACCCCCTGGACACCCCTACCCCATTGGAAAACAACCCCACCCCTTGGACACCAACCCACCCCCACCCCACCCCCTTGGACACCCCCTGGACACCACCACCCCCTTGGAAATCCCCCCTCCCCTGGACACCACCCCACACCCCCTGGACACCACCACCCCCTTGGACAGCCCCAACCCCTCTAAACAGCCCCCACCCCCTGGACAACCCCCACCCCTCTAGACAGCCCCCACCCCCTTGGACACCCCCACCCCCTACCCCCTTGGATAACCCCCTGGACACCCCACCCCCAAGACACCACCCCTACCCCCTTGGACACCACCAACCCCTTGGACAGCCCCCCACCCCTCTGGATAGCCCCCACCCCTGGATAACCCCCCACCCCTATAGAAAGACCCCACCCCCTTGGACACCCCCACCCCTCCTAATAACCCTAGAACACATCGATTACTATTAAACCATAAATTTAAAAAATACCAAACATCCCTAATAATAGAAGGAATGAAGGAGAAGAAGTAGTGGATGAAGAAGAAACAAAGAAACAAAGAATAAAGGAAGAAGAACATGGAATAAGTAACTTATTTAAGGAAATTCCATCGAATCCAATAAAACCATGGGGCCTCCAATGGTTGATAGAAAATTTTAGAAAATGGAGTAAACCTGAGAATCAAATAAAATTTAAAATAAAAACTCGGATAGAGAAAATCATAGTGTAAAGCCTATCATCACGACCCAATGGGGTCAGGATAACTACACATCTTTGAAAACCACGACGTGGTCTCCCCCATAACCCATAATTTTCTCATAGTCAATGACTGGTCAAAAATATATATAACCAAATAGAATCATATTACAACACCCCTCATCTTTTCATAATGCTTGAATTCCTAAAAATCATAGTGGAAACCTCAAACATAGACTGTACCAACCCTCTTGGACACCACCCCCCATCACCTTGGACACCACCCCCATCCCCTTAAACAACACTAATAAATTATAGCCTAATATCCATGAAAAAATACAATCATCATGTCATATTCTCACAAAAAATGATGAAATATTCAATCCCAACTGACACTTATCCCCCACCCCCTTAGACACCACCCCCACCCCCTTGACACCCCCTGGACACCCCTACCCCCTTGGACAGCCTCCCACCCGCTGGACACCACCCCCACCCCCTTGGACACCACCACCCCCTTGGAAAGCCACCACCCCTCTAGACACCCCCACCCCCTAGACAACCCCCACACCTCTAGAGATCCCCCACCCCCTTGGACACCCCCACCCCTCCTAGACACCACCCCACCTCCTACCCCCATGGACACCCCCAACCCTCTGGACAACCCCCCCGGAAAATCCCCCAAACCCTCTGGATAAGACCCCACCCCCTTGGACAGCCACCACCCCCTTGGACAACCCCCACAACCTTGGACAACCCCCACCCCTTCGACACCCCCACCCCCTTAGACCCCCCCACACACCGCTAGACTGTCCCCCCCTCCACCACCATGGACACCCTGGACACCCCCAACCCTCTGGACAGCCCCCCAAACCCTTTGGACACCACCCCCACCCCCTTGGACACCCCCTGGACACCACCACCCCCTTGGATAGCCCCCACCCCTCTGGATATCCCCCCACCCCTGGACATCCCCCCACAACTCTAGACAGCCCCACCCCCTTGGACACCCCACCCCTCCTGGACACCACCCCCACCCCCTACCCCCTTGGACACCCCCTGAACACCCCCAACCCTCTGGAAAACCCCCTTTACAACCCCCAAAACCCTATGGACAGGCCCCCACTCCCTTGGAAACCCCCCCCCCACCCACCCCCTTGGACAACCACCACCCCCTTCAACCCCCCACACCCCTAGACTGCCCCCCCCCCCCTCCTGAACCATCTGAACAATCCCCCGAACCCTCTGGACTACCCCCACCCCCTGGAAACTACCCCCACCCCCTTTGACATCCCCCGCACCCCCTTTGGACACCCCAACCCCCTTGGATAGTCCCCACACCCCCTGGACACCACCCCACCCCCTTTGACACCCCCTGGACACCCCCACCCAACTGGACAGCCCACCCAACCCCCCTTGGACACCCCCACCCACTTGCACAGCCCCCACCCCCTTGGAAACCCCATATACGCGCACACACACATGATAGAACACACAAAAATTGTAAACTTGAATGATATCACTTCCATAGGTTTATTTTACTAGAAAAGAATTTAGCACGGTATAGATGAACACTATGAAACTAAACATGATTGCAAGAACAAAGAAAAATAACATCTCAACAAATTCATTTAGGGAATCGCATAAAAAAATTGAAAAGGTGTCGTGTGAGGCTTACTTGTGTGTTGTGAGTCAACCTGATAGATCTAATAATAATAAATATGAAGAATGATGTTGGAAAAATGAGGCTGGAGGGAACGACCTCGATGAATCGATTCTAGGTTTTCCACGTGAGAGAGACGAGTCGCAGGTCGCCCGATCAAAGAAAACAGAATGACTGAATACAGGGTGTGATAAATAATTTTAAATATTTATCACATTTTTTATTTAATAACCCCCATGATAAACTATTTTTTTAATGTTTATAATGTCGATTATTTAATAAACGATGTAGAAAACAATTTATCACGTTGGTTATTTTATGACTGACATGATATATATCGCTTCATACCGATGTGATAAATTACTGATATTGGCTTTATCACATTTGTTTTTTTATAACCAAGGTGGTAAAGCGCCGAGCTTTTCTTTATCACATCGGTTATTTAATAACCTCCGTGATAAAGTGCTGAGCTTTCCTTTATCACATCGGTTATTTTATAACTGATGTGATAAAACGTGCCAGATTCGATTTTCACGTTGGTTATACAATAACCAATGTAAAAAAGCTAATATCCATATATTTTATATTTATTACTTTATAACTGACTTAAAATATGGATCTTGATTGATATATCATGTTGGTTATGAAATAGCTGACGTGAAAAATGCCGACGTGTTAAATTTTTTTTCCACTAGTGCAAAAATATTATGAAAACCACCACAACAGACCAAAATAGAGTTTAGTATGAGATATCTAGAAGAAATAGTATTCATTAAACCAAAATTAGTCCTCAATAGGGAACATGATATAAAAATAAAAACCTAATAAAAATGGAGAAAACAAATGAAGAAACTACTGCTTATGGACTACACCCATCATAATCCCAGATCACCCATAGCACCATCATTCCAGACTAAGATGGGGTTAAAAATGATGGTAAATACAAAAAATATAAGAAAGGAAAATAAGGAGAACCACACTTCCAAGGAACCAAGTATATAGGCTAAGTAATAGGAAGTGTCATTGAATTTTGGGAAGAGAGTCCAATGAGAAAACAAAATGGGGAAAAACCTAAACCAAATATAATGACTATGTTTTTTCCTTGTAAAACTTTAGACTATTTAAAGGTATATTTTCGAAGCCAAGTGATGAGTTAACATGAGATTATAGGGATCAAGGAGGCTCAATTTTGATATAATAAAAATATCAAATATATTATATCACACACACACAATTTTTATGAAATAATGGAATAAATCCCAAATAGAGTCTTTTATGGGAAATATAAGAACTCCATTAAATATAGAATATGGGTTTTACCCTCAATGTGACATAATATTTTTCAACATTGAGTGTTTATTAAATTATAGTCTCAGGAAAAAATAATAAAATCAATTAATTAATTAATCAAGTTTTTATTTAGACACTACGACCAAATTTGCTCTTATAAAATATCTATTATTAAAAACCCCTATGGTTATCCACATAACCCTAGAGATTAGAGATGTTCTATTGGAGGATATTTCTTGTATGGTCAAAAACAAAACATGCATTGGAAATCAGTGTGACAAAAGAGTTTGTGGATCTCACCAATGACGTCAACGTGTGACCACTCTTCATCAATTATTAATCCAAACTTGTGGTATGGAATTTTTTTGTTGGATTTAATCTATGTATTATTTATTCCCTGATTAAATGTGAATAAAGTCTTTTAAAAAATTTATTCATGGGTCAAACATTAATTTACATGTATTTCTTTATCTTCCCAGAATTAGGAATAAATATTATTTTTATTAATCCTAATTATTTATTATTTTTTAATCTTTATAATGAAAAAAGATTAAGGCTATCCTGAACAATGGATAAGGTTATTTTCTTATGTTTTTTTTGTGAATTTATTCCCCTGTTCTTTGTAAGTTCATCGCCAATATTTTCTTTGGATGATGGTTTGAGAAATACCTAGTGATTGATCATTTCCTAAACATTATTTGGTGTAATAGATCAACACCAAGGGCTAAAGTTTTGAATCAATGACATGATCATGGTGCGTTGTTGATGATTGAGGATTGGGAATGGACTGGGATCAGTGGTTTATGGTTTTTCATTGCAGTGGTGGTGTGGAGCGAAAAATGATGATTCCTGAGCGGATTGAGTGGCTAGAATCCAACCACTAACAATAAACAGAGTTTGGTGAATCTAGATATGTGATTTATAGTGCAATTCATGGATGGAGTGGAGAAAATGGCTGTGAGAGAGAGATACGCATGAATATGGGTGGTTTCTAAAAAATTCTAATATAGACGACATGTACTATGAAGAATACACACTATGTAAGACCTTGGATATGGAAGCTAGGATTTCAGATAAAATAAAATATCACACACCACGTGGTACCCACCACATGTCGTGTGACCTGTTACTAACAACTCAGTGTGTACCCTTTATGTACATGAGAATAGAAATGACCAGGTACACTGTAATGTCTAGAGTACATGGGCACAACCTGGTACTTAGACATGACCAGGTACATAGACACATTTAGAGTACATAGACACAACCCAATACTTGGACATGACCAAGTACCTGGACACGACTAGGTACATGGGTACAACCAGTGTACATAGCCACATTTGGAAGTACATAGGTATGGACCAGAGTAAATGGGTAAACTTATGGTATATAATACACATTGTGTATACCCTATACACATCATATAATTTTCTAGGGCATATTGAGGCCCATGTTCTTTTTTAGTGTAGACCAATTTCCTTAGGGAATATTCCCTTGGTCTATTCCCATCAGTGTATAGTGAGGAATCAAGTCCTGGGCATAGGATGTGACCCCCTCTATGATATTATTCTTAGATAGAGTTATGGAATCCCTCTATTTGTCCTGGAGTGTGATCCTCTATTATTATCTTCTTCCCTAGGTGGAGTTTTAGGAATCATCGTGAACAACATATCCTGTTGTTCGATCCCCTATTTAATGGGTTATTATATTTAGGGTTAAGTATAACTCATAGGCCCTGGGAGAGATACCCTATTTTTTGTTTTTATCACTTCTAATTCCCATTGTGTACTTATTCATAGCGAGTCCCAATGAGCATGACCTATTTGATGAGATCCATCATTGTTATTAGGCTCATGGACTGAGTTCTCCTAGGTGAGCATTACCTTGAAACCTCGAGCATGAATCCTAGGCTAGAAGTGTAGTTGTGATGTTACTTTGAGACTTGAGTATATCTGGTCTATTCTTATTATGTATCATATTCTAATTGACATGATTTTTTTATGATTAGTTGACTTCTCTCTTTATTCCTTATTTTTGGTGATTTTGAGATTTCAAACTGTATATTGTTATACCCACCCCTACATGGGATCTTCCCACACATTTCATGTCTTATACAAATGAAAAACTATTATATGGAGTTTGAGGTGGGCCAGGAGAAGATAGAGAATAGTTGTTCTTGAAAGACCATGATTCGTACTGGGTGTTGCATTTAACAACATTCCCCTCCTTTCATAACAAGTTGGGCTATTTTATAGTTTTGGTAGGCTTGTATTTATACCTTTATTATTTCCATTACTTTTTTTTCATACTATTATTGTGGGATATAGATATATGAATGAATTTTTATTTTAGTTGTATTTTTTTATCTTTTAGAACGGTGTTAGTGGATTGGATATGTACGTGTGTGTGTGTGCGGGTACCTTAGGCTAAGTCCTCCCATGTGTGTGTTATGACCACTCAATGCTTGTCGCTAGCCCCTAGTCTATTAGAGTTAGGCTTGGGGTGTCACTCTTGGCTTATCACTAGCTAGGAAGGCCTTGATGGGTTGATTCCTCATACTAAATCCAAATTTGAAGTAAGAAGGACCATCACCAATGGGGGGGAGAAAGAAAATACCATGGAACAACAGAGAAAAGATAATGAGACAAGAAGATCAACAAGAAGGAAGGAAATGATTTCAGATGAAAAATAGGAGGGGAACCCCTAGATTTTGGGAGGGAATCTTCAATATAAAAGATATAACCTTGGGGATAAAGGATCCATACTTCATATACATATCACAAAAATATACATATTGGAATTTATATATACTTCTAAAATGAAAACACACACATATCACTATAATATATATTAAATAACATATTACATAATATTAAAAATAATATATATTCATATATATTTACACACACTTTATATATATAGTATAATATATTATTTAATATAAATAAAGAGGTATGAAGTGTCGTAACTGTGATTGGGGGAAATATCCCCTATCCCACATAAAAAAATTGTTCTATTTGAAGGAGGATTAATAAGACTAAATTATAATCACAATTAAATGGATTTGTCCCATAACCCCCCTCTGATATTTCCTACTTAATGGAATGTTCATTCCTTGTCATTCCTCTCTTACTTAGGAATCACTTATGTCCCACTCTGGTTTGATCATGCTCATGTGTTGGGAAGGATGAGTGACAAGCGATACGTAGGATTGGGTATGTTAAACCAGTGGGTCATGCTGGGTTGAATTGGGTATGCTAGCTTGGCTTGAGGGTGTATGTGTGTGTGTGTTAGTAGTTTGTATAATAAAATTTTATATATACATAATTTTTACCTATGTTTTTAAACCCTTGATTCCAATGTGTTTTAAAATCATTGGAAAATGAGGTGTAGTTAATTAACCAATATTTAAAAAACATAGATAATTACCCATGTTTGCTGAAATATAGATAATTATCTGAATTTTATAAAACATATCTAATTAAAAATGTTTACAGATATTGATAATTTACCCACTCCTCACTTAACCACATTTTTTAAAATCATGGATAAATAAATTAGATATGTTTATAAACATGGATGATGTAAAAACATTACTAAATTATTTTTTTCTTATAGAAGAAGAAAGTGGTTCGACTTGGTTAATTGGTTTATGAGCATACAGTTAGCATAAAAACCTTCATTTATTGTGAATTCTTATGAAGAAGTATATCAATACACCATCTCACTTCAAATCTAGAATCTAGTGGGGTTGGCTGAAACCAACTAGAACTAGATACACAACCTTCATTAGTTGACGGGTGAGAGGGTAATCCTAGAACATCCTCTAGAAAAATTTATATATACTCCTAAAAACCTATATAAATATGATCCTATGATATGTATATTACACAAAAATCCAATCTTTCCAACTGATGGGTAATTAGCTACAACCCCATGCGGGTAATCCTCACTCATCTCGACTGAATATTTCAGTTACCCATGGAAAAAAACTTGATCCATCATCTCAATAGCCTGAAACAGTCTAATGATAGTAACATATCTTAGAATAAACTAATTACAACCAATCTATACTAAGGATAATGTCATTGGGATTCATCCCAGTTACAATGAGGTCCCAAATAAATCTCTACCCGTTTACACAAGCTCGTCCTACCGATGAATGTGGTAAATCACATGATCACTTCAAGTAGGAGTCTCTAGCTACATAGGTTAATTTAAAGGTTCCATTTTGATTTATAACTCTCAAAATAGAGATAAAAAATAAAACAATGGCTCATACCAGTGTCGATTAGTATGGGTACTACTGTAGGGAATGCCAAAGTCATACCTTAAACCATGTCAGGCACTGCATGATCAAAACACTCCATAGTCAGCATAAATTTGTGCCCTAGACACTAAATTTTAAATCCCAGTGAGGACCACCTGGTGGTATAAGTGGTGGAATTTTATCTTATCATTTTCCACCTTTGGTTCTTCCTAGATCACCGCCTACTTCTATACCAAAACTACCCTCTGGAGGGCTACGTTGACCACCATAGGAAGGCCCTTGATTGTGTGCACTACCTTTGATATGGAGGTTTAACCATTATGAAACCTTGAATGACCTCTTATACTAATTTGATCTTGTATCCCTGAGCCATATGAACTTATTGTTCATAGGAATAATAATGCATGTCTCCCCACTGGTTGGATCCTCAGTGCGACTCCTTATCGCTAACCCTTGAGGATGGGATCGCTCATGCATGTACCTATAATGTCAAGGTATATAATCCAAACTTTTGTATAATTAATAGTCTATTTTACCTCCAAAGTGACCTAAAAAGCTGTTATATACCTCAAGAAAACCTCTTTATATGACAGAGGATGCTGACCAGTGGTGATAGTCTTTGTAAAAAGTGGGGAGACTATACTCTCTTTGGAAAAAATATCTATAAATGATAACATAATAAATATAATAAATATTATCACATAGAGGATAAGAATAAAGGAAATACTTCATAGAAACATTCCATATATAAACGAAATAAAACTCATGTTATAACAATATGAACACCAACAATGTCAGGTAGTCACACAGTTAAAAATAGGGTTCCCTTAAGTAGTCTACATATAGATCACCCAAAAATAAACAAACGGTCTGGAATAGATAGTGAAGCTAGTACCAAGTCCATGAACAGTTCCCAACTTCAAGCTTCTACCAATATCTAGATCAACCATAAATCATAGTGAACTTTCAGTTATCTACTCTTTCAACCATGAATCCTACCTAGGTACCCACGATGCTTAGAAAGGGTATGAGTACAAATCAGTAGGACACCACCAATGATGTCCTTAAATATATCATGTAATGAAAGTGCATGTATATTGTGATATGATCATAAAAAAGTAAATAGACACATTAAAATAATAATAAAATATGTCACACCCTAGGGTGCTCTTTAGTCATCCAATGTGATGCATACTTACTTCTTTTGGTTCCAGGGTGTCTCTAAACTTATCACATTATCATCGGCTGGGCCTCCCATCCCAAGTCATAGTTAGAGGCCATTACATACCATCATAATATATTGATCAATACGTGGGAAATATGTCCCAATGACAAATATATATCCAATGGAATATCATTCCTATGATAACATGATCACTAATACAAAAGTAACACTTCCTGATAATATGTCTAAATATAAGGGTATAATGTCTTCATAATAATATGATTATTAATATGTTGGAAACATGTCCTAAAACATAGTCACATTCATATAAATAACATCCAAAATTCAATATATACAAGCAAGCATCATGTACCAACTATATGATAAAGAGAGGGCATGAAATCCCTAGCCATGATGACTTGAAATTGGGCAAGACATACCTAGTCCTAAGGCTTCATAAGAGTGTAAGGTAATCACATCCCATAATCATCGACACTCATACGAGATTCAATTACCCTTATATATAAGTATATCAATATTGGTTTTATATCCCAATTCCTTGGGAAATAATAGATAATTGGGAAAATCTTCCCGCCCCTCATCACCATGGTTAAATGGAAATTCATTCCTGTTGTTATGATAATTCCATCCCAAATACAAACTACATTATAATGGGAATCACATCCATCAAAATAGCCATACTTAAAAGGATGGAAATACATCCAAACATCATGGCCATCAAATACTGATCACACATATATATACTAGAGGGCATAATGTCCCTTATCATGTATAATATATCATAATTGGTATATCATCCCCACTTTTACATAAAAAACTATGGGATTATTGTGCTATCACTCTAGCCAAAAATCAAAACATGGTATAATAAACAATTAAATATCAATATATAAACAACTTTATTAAATATTAAAATATTTTCTAATAATCTTTAAAGATAACTAGGTCGGTCACCCTAATCTTGACCTAAATCTACAAGACAACTAAGGCATACTAACCTGGTTCCACAAGCTAACAGAGAAGGAACACTCACTTAAGTGTGGTTTAACTAGCCATAGGTTAAAGGTAAACTAGAAAACAATTTATGGGTTGTATCATAGGATAAACACACCAATACATACTTCCCCTATTTCAAAAAGGAATAATTTCACCCAATTAGGGCCCAACATATCATCAAACAACTAAATAAAGCCCAATTGGGTTTTAAATATTTAGGGAAACACACTTTAAGTTAGGTTCATTACCATAAATGACCATCACAATGAGGTATAATAACTCTAGGGTCTCTATTGGCCCTAAAAAACCCAGACACAACTCAAAATGTGTCAAAAGAATCCAATTCAATCTATTATTTGGTCAATCTCACATGGGTGGTGAGATTATATATCACACATTGTATGAAATGAGTAAAAAACTTAAGGATTATTTAGGGACCACCTACCTTAGTCTAACATAATCCCACTCATCAAGAAACCCCAGATGAAATGACATCGATCAGTGGATTTACCAAAATCTATAAAAATCCTAAAATTAGGGTATAAATGACTGGATATGATAAAACTGTATGAGAAACTATGAATAAATAATAGTGGAATGTTAGAATTATCTCTAGCAATCCACTGGTATAAACAAAACATTAATTTGATCCCTAAAAAAGGAGGTCCAAATTTAAAAGAGAAATAACCCAATGGGGAAGAATAGATATGACATGGATAACATCGAAAAAGGGAAAACCACTTTTCCATTTTTTTAATATTTAAACCATTTAATTTAATTAATTAACTAATTTAAGAAAATATCACATAACATGCTTTATGGAATGAACATATTGGTTATGATACAACGACCCTCTAAATTCACCCTCATAGTGTGTCCCCTTCAGTCATGATGTGACACCCATCTGTTGGGAAGAATCAAAACTCGAACCTTTAGGCCTTCATAGCACAAACTCCTCATTCATGATACAACACCCCCTTGGACAAGGATTCATGATGTAAACCACTATAGGGATGGATATTCATGGAATTTTCCCTTCCCTCAAAGTAAAATACTTCCCACTATCTCTACCTTATGGTGAAACCCCCTTACTATGGCGTGACATATACCCCTACAACGTCTCAGCCTAACTCACCACTAAGATGATGGTCAAACTAGTGGGTCACATGGCCTTAAGTGTGCCTCCCCATATATCAGAGGATACTGACTAGCATCAAGAGTCTATTGATGGTACGGTGGGGAGACTATACCCTCCAGATCAGAGTAGCACAACGGTTTGTCAGATAGTAAAAAATAGACAATGTAGAAGCAGTAATAATAGGAAAACAAACAACAGAATAATAATATAATATCTGAATAAAAATAAAATGGGAAATTACAATTCTATATAATGATGCATGTAATTTTAGGTTTTACTAAAAGGTACAAATAGTATAAAATAACAAAATAAAAGAAAAAAACAATGGTCAAATCCTTGATCATTTTGAGCAAGAACCCAATCATGTGCTCCCTAGCTCCCACATACACAACATATCATAAGAAATGAATACTAAGACCTATGAGAAAAAAGATCTACTCAAGTGAAAAAATGTTCCTGAGAAGGGTGTGTGATAATAATCATAGTAGGTCGAGACCCATAATGTCTAACCCAATCCATTACTTGATATATAATGTAAATAAGTGAGAAGGTATATGCAAAAAAAGTAGTGCTGGATAAATAAAAAAAGCAACCTAGGTTCCTAAGGGATACCTAATAGCTATACCTACTTTGGAACCATGCTGGGTATCTATTTCTGTGGGTATATCCTCCTTCATCTAGAGGGATCACCAAAATCGGTTGTAGATTCTCCTTTAGAGGTTGAATCACTCAGAATATACCATAAATATACAACATATTCCCTTAAGATAACCAAAATATCAACCTTACGCATCATGTGACTCTACATCTAGCCCTCAAGAATCCAGCATAATCATATAATTTTCATTTAGGCATTCGGTACTGGTGCGAAAAGCCCTCAGGCAGTACAAAAACATGCACCCAGCTCTTAGGCATCATATGAATGTGCATCTAACCCTTAAGCATCTGAAATAAACATATAGTCTTCTCTCAAGCTTTTAGTACCAGTGCACCTAGCCCTAAGGTGGTATGAAAACATGCACCAAACCCTTAGGCATCAACACCAATCATGAGTCGTATCCAAACTCAATAGGCCATCAACATCAAACTCTTAGGTATCAATCACATCGATATCACATAAGCTCAAAATCTAAGTAAAAAAAATCACTAGTCTAGTAACAAATATACCTAATTTATCATCATAATACACAAAGATCAATTTATAAAAATTACCATATATCAAGCCAACTTGTTTCATTAATCCAGGTTCTTAATTATCATCACAATTACATCAAACCTATTTAATTAATCATTCAACTCTAAGGACATTAGTATATTAATTAAATAGTTTACCCAAGGTGATTTTAACATAAGAAATCACACAATTTATTATTATGCCAATTGAATAGTCTAAACTAGAAATCAATAATTTATCTAATTTATTGTAGTTCTTTAAAGTCAAATAGATAAAGTCTTAATAATGTTTAAGGATGGCACTCCAATTGGGTGGCCACAGGTCTTAATATCCATGCCTATATACCCAAATGGACCCAAGGGATGATTTGAAATGAAAAATTATAATTTAATAGGGATTATTAAATTTATCTGGTCGATCCTGCAGCATGATGGTGCAATTTCACATATTACAATTAAAATAAATATTTGTATCAGATAAAAATGGATTTAGTTTATACCACCCAAATCAATTCCATTCAATCCATGCAATTTCCATGAAGCATGCTGTTGAATATATTCAAGTCATATTATTGAAAATTTTTACAAAATCCGTGCTTATTTAATCATAATAAAAGTTGTGGTTATATCACCCTAATAATTTTTATTTAAATTAATTCATTTAAAAAATTTAAGGAAGGAAAACCATCATGTCAAGTCATTCCATTCAATTCATTTCATTTAATTAAACAATCCAAGACAATTCATTTATCAAGGTTCAAGTGGTACTTATAAGGTACAATGGGAAAATAGGGAAAATTACTACATGGGTATTCCCATTTTTTAATATATAAATCCAAGTCATTTAATTTATAATATGGGAAAAGCACATAGATGGTGCCTTGGTTCTTTAAAAATTTTAAAAAGTGAACACCATTTTCTAATTCCATTAGAAGTTATATCTTAAACATGCCATATATCAATCATAACCTCAACACATAAAGAAAAACCAATGCAATAAGTCAAGAAAGCATAAAAGTCTAATCACTAAATTTTATCTTAGAAGCCAGTGCACCTCTATTGGCAGGGTTTTATTATAAAAACATGACTTTTCTTATCAAACAAATCATTTGTCACATTTAATCATTTCATTAAATTTATTAAAATAAGCATTTTAGAATAAACTACTATACTTGGAAAAGAAATAAATAAAGGTGCGAGGAACAAGAAATTAAATAATTAACGCATTCTTAAATTTAAAGGGCATGGAAAGTGATTCTACCTCAAGAAGTATACCAAGCCAAGGTGAACACTTGGAAGTTGAAAAATTTAACTCGAATCCACTCCACACTTGCATTCACATACATTATTATATATATATATATACCCCTTAATCCAATGTACATATTCCCCTCGCCATGAGGTAATATGTAAAAGGAAGATATATATATATATATATTCATACCTATGTATATGGGTGCAAACCCTCCCAGATTCGTAAAATTCTCTACAATCAATACAAAAAACTCAAAAACTATGAAATCCCCAATTATAAATTGCGCGACAATGAAAAAAGAGGAAAAACATTAACCCAAAACGATGACGGTAGATCAAAATGATCCAAACCACTCCGGCTTCGATAGTGGTTGTCAGAATACAAACCAAGGGGTCTTGAGAGACCCTTCGCATAACCTAACACTGAAATAAAACAAAAAATTGGCATTATCCCAACCCTAGGGTTTTGGCCGAACCTCACTGGATAAGGAAGAGAGAAAAATTGGCCAAAATGAGGGATGAGAAAGGAGGACAATTCCATTTCTTAATGATTCGAACAAGAATCACAAAGAAACTGAGTGGAAATACACCCAAGAAGAGGAGTTGAAGAGAGGGGAGGTCACACCATGGGGGTTCGGATGAGGGACCTCACGTGACACAAGGAAGGAGAGTTGAGGTGGTGTTTCATGAAGGTAAGGAGGGGGTAACCCCTTTAGGTTTATAAGAAAAAACTAACTTAATAATAATAATAATCATCATAACAATAATAATAATAAAATTATTATTATTATTAAAAACTTTTTTATTTTCATTTACATTTAATTTATTTACATTTTAATTTAATTAATTTTATTTTATTTAAAATAAACACACCACATAGTTTACTATTGAGGGACTACTGGAAAAACAACCTATACCCACTATTCAAAATTGTGGGTATAGCCCCCAAAACCGTGGGTATAGGCTATACCCACAGTTTTGGGAACCGTGGGCTGGAACGACGTCGGTATAGGGGTCTCAACTTATACCCACAGTTTTGGAGAACTGTGGGTATAGGGGGGGTCAAAGTGTGCACCACGGCTGTACAACGTGTCACACAACAGACCCCATGATTTTCAAACTGTGGGGTATTTAAATTAAAAAAAATTGCAGGAGATGGGATTCGAACACACACTCCCGCGGCACCTCAAAGCTGCGCACCACCAAAGGACCAACCAGGCTATGAATTCATTTGATATATATCCATAAATAAACGTATATATTTATTAATTTAATCCACTTAGGATTCGAACTCGCATCTTACGCTTGGCTTCACTTCCGCGCGCCACCGAGTAACCAACCAGGCTGCGAATTATTTTTTATATATATTGATACATCAACTTATATATATTAATTTAATCCACATTGGGTATTTAAATTCAAAAATGCAGATTGCGGGATTCAAACTCGAGTCTAACGGCCACGCCTCCACTATTGACCAACCAAGCTAAAGAAATTCTATGTATCTAAATTTATATTTATATAAATATATTAAAATACACCGTGAAAAAAATATATTCCCGCCAAATTTTTTTCGTGTCCCACCTAATTTTCATTCCCCGCCATAAGCTATACCCACGGTTCTCCAGAACCGTGGGTATAGGTCTTCCAAAAAAACCCCAATACCCACGGTTTTGAAGAAATGTCAGTATAGGTCTTCAGAAAGTACCTTATACCCACGGTTCTCCAAAACCGTGGGTATAGGTGGTCTATACCCACGGTTTTTGAGAACCTTCGGTATAGGTCTTCGGAAATTACCCTATACCCACGGTTCTCCAAACCATGTGCCCTGTTCAGACCTCTCCCATTTTGAGTTTTTAGAGTCCAATGCTCCCAAAACTCATCAAGGCACCTGAGGAACCTCACAGGACCTTACCCAAGTCCAAAAACATCAATTTTAATGGTTATAACTCTCTAAAAAGCTACAAATACTAGTTTTAAAAATAGTCCATCTAGTAAATTCCAAAAATTCAAATTCCCTTGGAATTTTCCTTGGCTTAAAAAAATGGATGTTACAACCTCCCCACCCTAGAACTTCTCATCCCTAAGAAGCCTTTAGGAACAATGTAAATATCACCCGACCTACAAAGGTTGTGAAGCTTTGTTCAAATGGTCACATTGTGTTTTCAAACACCCAACGTACCTATAAGAACCATTTAATCACATGACAACTTAATCCATCAAAACTTGAGCCAACACTCATTCTCCAACCAAAACACCGAGACAGATCTTACCTGAGCCTGTTTATCTAGATACATGATCACTTCATTGTCTCATTAAACATCTAGCCAAAGGTTCTCTCTACCTTATTCTTTAACATTAAAATTCTAAACCATGGTACGTCCACCATTGGAATTTCTATAAAAACATGCTCCTAGGCATTTTAATGACACTCCTGGCATGATTTTGAACTTACCAAATAGTTGATCCCCCATCAACCTCATTTATCCATGTCAAGAATTTTTTTTATGAAAAGTCCTAGCTAACACGTACCATAATCATATTAAACAAACAAAATGCCATAAATGGTTTCCCATCGACCATTTACATTGAGAAAAAAGAAAAAAAGAGTCAATCCAGTCCTGCCGACTTATCTGGAAGAGGCCTGACTTAAATGGCTAGAAACTTATAAACTAAACCACAATGACTTCCTCCAAGGAATATTGAATTTAAAAAAAACATGTTCACAAAATCTCTCACCTAAATTATGATGAAATTCCCTAACCAATCCATCATCTGACCATTAACCTGTCATGCCTCATCATGAACAAGGCTGTAACTTCAATCCAGGCCACTGGAATCGTTACACTTTAAAAATCACCTCCAAGCTCAAAAACAAGTCTAGGATAAGCTCATATTTGAAATAACTAGAGTATAAGGAATTAAACAAGGTATTCCATACAATATTTTACAAGTGGAGCATTGGTATAAGCTAAGAAGTCCACATCAGATCATTGACTAAGCTCATAGCGGCATCTGCCTATCGGTCGAGTCAAAGGAAATAGCTGATGTCTGAGAGTTCGTATGAGGTGTTTCTAATTGGGAATACAAGTTTTTATTAGGACTAACCAAGCCTCAATAATAACCACATGTTAGTGGGAAACACTTATAAAACCACCCAAACAAGCCTGATAACTTTTAAGGCTTTAGTGTAGTGTAATACCAATGCTCTCTTAGTGCATAAAGGATGAAGTAAAGATAGGGTACATGCTCATATCTCAAGGAAGAGTTCACTAAGAGGATTTTTAAAGATTATCAGAAGGAAAATGGATGAACCACTACTAGTAGATACCATAGAAGAAACTCAGCTTCACCTACCGATGCACCGTCATTAGCTGATCACCAAGCCTTTACCATTTGAGGTATCCCATAATTGTTCAATATTAGCCACTAAAGTCCACCCATGACCAACAAAATTTCTCAAAGTTTTAATACATCACCAATCACACCAATTTCGTACTTCCAAGAAAGTACTAACATGATTTAAAGTTCAAAGGCCTCACAGAAATTTAAGAAAGCCCGACCATTCTCAAATGGTCCTATTTGGTTATGTTCCTTCTACTTGGAAGGACCCGTTTACCAGAACCGACATGATGCTCCCCATATTAGGAGTGTCCTAGTAATTGAATAAGGAGACAGATAAACCAATCATAAGGGTGCTAGATTAGATTCAGCTTAAATTTATGTTTGATACTTACCTGATCCATGCTCACAAACATCAAAGCATTTGGCATGAAAACCAATACCAAAACCAAACAGGATGACATATTAAAACACCCATGTCTGTGAAAGTTATCTCAAGAATTGGAAGGAATTTATTCCTTTTAATCAACATGTCATTCTACCATGGAGATGAACCAAGAACATACTCAAAATCTCAAGGACCAGTGATTCACCAAACTCAACTGGTTCGTTGCATCATTTAATACTCGACGATCACCACGTACGTGAACGCATACTACCCCAAGGTTTTAGAAGAAAATAGAACACCCTAAATAATATTCATAGGAATGTCATACCTATTCATTAAAGTATATGATGTCCCATACAATAGATTTAACCAAAATTCATTCTTCCCAAATGATTGTGAAATAACTAGAGACCTCCCGAGCCACCCAAAGAAAAAGGGAAAGGGTTAAGTGACCTGAGAAATGACCCACCATGCCCAAGGCATGTCTAACCAACTGAAATAGAGAATTAATCAATGCTCACACCCATAAACAAAGGCCAAGGGAAACATGAACACCCATCTGAACAAAGTTTTCATTTACAAACCAAGAGTCCTACTAGGGACAATGACACTCGAATGACACCCAACATTAGAGAAACTCACCACATTGGAAAGTAATTTACATTCTAAGGGTGACACCTATCATGGGATAACCCTTTATGAGAGAAAAAGTGGAAACCCTCTCTCTAGGTCACACCAATAGAAAATTCACTAGGCTTGAAATCCTACAATCTAATCCATTTATAAAAAGAAAATAGGCATACAAAAAATGCTCACATTTCTATTCCAAGGAAAGTCAAAAAATAAAATATCAACCTACCCTTTCATAAGGGTTTAAACAAAGGAAAACACACAAGGTTCCATTTTAAGTCCATTACATTTATTAACATTTAAATCTCTTAAAATCTAAAAGATTTAATTCAAAACTTCAAGTACCATTTTAAAATAGAAATACTAGGCACTTGATTTTAACCAACACCCCAAGGGAAACATAGAAAAGTTATATCAAACTTAATTTTTAACATTAAAAATTCATTAACATCTTGTATTTATTAGTAAATTTTTGAAATAAATTATTTTTTAAGTCAAACAAGTTAAGGAGATCTATGAGGGTCCCATTAAGCCAACCTGGGTTCTTCAGAAAGAAACCCAATAGAAGTTTCTTAGTTATTGAAGATATAAACACTCATAATAGGTTATCTCCTAAGATACATGTCATAACTGGCCTACTTGGATCTAGTTTCACATTTCAGAAGGTAACCAATTTCATTTAGGTTAAATTTAAACATATTTCACATTTATAGCCATTTCAAAAAAAACATCGTCATATATAATAGTTTTATTATATGAGTTGTCATTCCCCAACTTATAAAGTACCCATAAACATTATAAATAGAATTCTATCTCCCATTTAATAAAAACTAATATACTTTAGTATTAGAACTTTAGAAACATTTTATAATGGTTTAAATGCACGAGTTACCTTTTCCCAGTTATAAGGTGCCTATACACCTTACACAATTGAAAACTGGTTCTCGTTTATTCACAACCCATATATATCCAGACCATGCAAACAATTAAACATTTAAAATAAAACTAGCATGTTATCATAAGTAATAAAAACTGGGAAACATGTTATAAACACAAAATCAAAGCATATAAATAGGAAAGGCATGCTGTATAAACACAAGCATGGTATATCACCCAAAGCACACAATCATAACAATAAGAAGCCTACATATTAAACTACATGGAATGGAATATGCATGGCATGTGAATTATCTAAATGCCTAATATGATGCATTTAATTCTTAATCATTGTCATACCAAGATAAGGGTGAAATTCCATAAATCACTAAATAAATAAATAGAGGAAAGTACACCATCCACTCTAGATGAAATTATATCAACTGTAAAAATGAACCACATGAACAAAAATTTCCATCCTTGAACACTTGGTCATTTCCCATGGGTGAGGTGATCAGTCCCAAACATGGCTATTTATCAAGCACTGACATATTCCTAGTCACTTGTATACCAGACCAACATAGTAAGAAAAAGGATTAGAAACCTTCTCTGATACCACTTTGTAATGTCCCAACCCATCTCACCACTAAGACTATGGCCGGATTGGTGGGTCACATGAACTCAAGCATGCCTCTCCATATTCCAGAGGCTACCGATTAGTAGTGAGGGTCTATTGATGATACAGTGGGGAGACTATACCCTCTAGATAAGAGTAGTAAAAAAATTTATTAGATAGTAAATAATAGAAAATGAAGAGGGATTAATAATAGGAAAACAAGCAGCAGGAGAATAATGTAATATATGATTAAAAATAAAATGTCCAATTCCAATTCCATATAATGATGCATGTAATGCCAAGTGTTACTATAAGGTATAATAAGTACAAAATAACAAAAGAAAAAAAACACCAATGGTAAAATCCTTGATCATCCTAAGAAAGAGCCCAGTACTATTCTCCCTAGCTCCCATGTACACAAAACAACATAAGAAATGAATCTAAATACATATGAGAAATAATATCTACTTGGGTTCCAAACGATGCCCGAGCAGGGTGTGAGATAATAATCTCAGTATTCTGGCACCCACAGTGTCTAACCCAATCCATTACTTGATATATAATGTAAAGTAGTGAGCATGTATATGTATAAAAATAAACAAGCAGTGCTGAATGAAGAAAAAAACCCACCCAGGTTCTTCAGGACACCTAATAGCTATACCTATTTTGACACCCTTCTAGGTGTCTATGTCCGTGGGTAGATCCTCCTACATTAGGATGGATCACCCAAATCGGTGGAATATTATCCTGTTGAGGATGAATCACTCAGAATATACCATAAACGTACAACCTCTTCCCTCTGGATAACTAAAATATCACCCTTAGGAATAACCAGAATCTATCCCTTATGAATTGTGTGATTATGCATCTAGCCCTCAGGCATCCTTCATAATAATATACTTTTCACTTAGGCATTAGGTACCAGTGCACCTAGTGAACAAGTAGTACAAAAAAATGAACCAATCATTTAGGTATCATGTGACTATGCATCTAGACCTTAGGCATCCGACATAAACATATAATCTTCCCTCAGGATTTCAGTACCATTATGCCAAGCCCCCATGTGGTATGAAAACATGCACTAAGACCTTAGGCATTGAAACCAATCATGAGTCATATCCATACAAACTCAACATGCCATCAGTATCAAACCCTCAGGTATCAATCACATCAATATCACATAATATCAAAATATAAGCAAGAAAAATCACAAGTCTAGTACCAAAAATACCATATTTATCATCATAAGACACAATGATCAAGCAAGAGGCCTCGAAGTTGTGGCGTATCCTTTAACTCACGGGCTAGGGTTTCTTCCTCGACTTCAATCCCTTCCCTCCTCGGCATTCCCGATGGCTCGGCGTCATCTTCCCCTTCCTTGGTGTCTCTCGGCGGCTCAGTCGTCGTCATTGTCTCGTCTCCACGGGCGATGGATTCAGATCTAGGCAGAAGGAGTGATTGTAGGTTAGTGTTTGATGGCTATGGGTGTTGGATCTAATTCTGTGAGGTGCAGCGTCAGCTCCGAAGTGGCGTAGAGGGGGGAGGACTCAATTTGGTTTTGGTTTTCCTGGTTATTTTTCTGTTTTTTGCTGTGTATTTCTTTGCCGGAGTCCTTGCATCAGAGTCTTCTTCAATGTGCCTTTGGTTCTTTGGTTCCTCTGCTATCTTTAGTTCGGCCAATTAAGAATCTACTGAGGGTTCTTCTTTGGTCTTTATTTGTCCAGATCCATCCCTTAGAGGCATTGTTGGATATGATTTTCTCAGATCCCCTCACGGAGACCTTCTCTCGAGGTGTTGTTGGATCTTCCCATCCTGGGTGACAAAGAAACAACTTAATTATCCTTGGATCATCTTCTTATTTGGGTATCTACAGATGCGGTTCTAGGATTCTTGTTTCTATGGTGGGGTGATCCTAGATTAGGCTCTATCACATGGGCTCTGTGGTGCTGATTTCATGATGGTTTGATCCCATTTTGGTTTTGGAATTCGGATGGATGGTTGCTTGTTTGATGGATTCAAAGATGGTGGAGGGATTTTGTGAAGCATGACTTGACCACATGGTACAACACCAAAGGATGTTTTAGATATGTAATTTCATCTTTGTGGAGATTTTTGTATCTAGTTATTTGAGAGGGTATGGTATCATCCATCGGATCAGGCATGTGATTTGTCACATGACACTTTCTTACTGAACTGTTGTGCAAATATGGAGGGCTTTATCGTGATTATTTGCTAGGGTGGGGCTGATCCATACTGTTTTTCTATTTTTTATCTGTTTGACCTTAGGGTTATGGTATTTCCTATGTCCATGATGTCTAGGTTTCCCCCTTATTCCCTTAAAAGGGGGTGATCTATAATAAAAAAATTTGCAGGCCTTTAGGCCGTTGGAGGAAGACACAATGATCAATTTATAAAAATTACCATCCATCAAACCAATTTATTCCATTAATCTAGGTTCCTAATTATCATCCTAATTATATAAAACCTATTTAATTAATCATTAGAACTCAAGGTTGTTAAAATTATAATTAACCAGTTTAGCCAAGGTGATTCTACCATAATAAATCACACAATTTATTATTATGCCAATTCAATAGTCTAAACCAAAAATCAATAATTTATCCAATTTATTTTAGAGATTTAAATTCAAATAAACCAAGTCATAACAGTGTGTAAGTCTAGAACAAAAATCAATACCATGAACTCAAAAACTATAAAATCCCTAATTATAAATTGAGTGACAAAAAAAAAGAGTGAAAAAATTACCCCAAAGTGACAATGGAAAATAGAAATGATCTGAACCACTTCACCTTCAGTGATGGTTGTCAGAATACAAACCAATGAGTCCTAAGATACCCTTCACATAACATAACACCAAAAGAAAACAAAAAATCAGCATTATCCCAACCCTGGGGTTTCGGCCGCACCTCACTAGGTAATGGAGAGGGAAAATCAGCCAAAGAGAGGGAGGAGAGAGGAAGATAAAGACATAACTTGATGATTCTAAAAATAATCATGAATAAACTCGGTGGAAATAGACCCATGAAGATGATCTAAGGAGAGGGGAGGTCGTTCCATGGGGGTTTGACTAAGGGAGCTCACGCGACGTAGGGAAGGAGAGGAGAGGGGGTGTCACGTGTAGGTAAGGATGGGGTGATCCCTTTGGGTCTCTAAAAAAGTAAACTTAATAATAATAATAATAATAATAATCATAACAACGATAATGATAATAATAATAATATAATTAAAAAATTTCTTTATTTTTATTTAAATTTAATTTATTTAAATTTTTATTTAATTAATTTTATTTTATGTTAAAAAAGTAAATCGAACAATTTACTGTGGAGGGCCGCATGGTTTTAGAAAAACCATGCACCCTATTCAGACCTCTCCCATTTTGAGTTTTCAGAGTTCGACACTCTTGAAACTCATTGGGGCACCTGAGGTACCTCACGGGACCTTACTCAAGTCCAAAAACATCACTTTTAAGGCTTCCAACTCTCAGAAAAAGTTACACAGATTGGTTTTGAATATGTTCCATCCAGTAAACACAAAAAAATAAATTTTTCTTAGAATTTTATTCGGCTTAAAACATGATACATTACACCCCTTTGAGCTATCCTTCATGGTGTAAGCTAGAGGGCCTTGATGAAACTATCCAACTATAGAGGGACTTAATCTCACATAGCTCTCAAGGTATTCACACACATCTCTCCCCATGACATAATAACCTAAACTAAGCTGTGATTTATCCCGATGAAATTGAATTTTAAACATAAAATGGACTTCATCACATAGCAATACACTTGGGTTGCATTGTGAACCTGGATACTTTGATAAATTAAATATTATGTAACTTAAAATAATTATTACACACCCCCCATCATGCCACAAACCACTCCATTATAGCATGATGATCTCTTACCCCTCATCATCTTGCTACATCCCTCATGTGTTGAAACATGATGGAACACATACACTAAACATTTAGCTTTAACCAAGGGACAACTACTGAAACTAACCCACATGTCCCATGTTAACACTTCTAATAGATCAAAAAAACTTAAATACATGAGGTTATTTTAAAATTAAAATGAATTCATAACTTAATTGGATTCAGGGTTTTATAACCTCCCCACCATAGGATAGCTCATCCTTGAGATGCATCACCGAGCGCTATTGAGTCTTATCGGTTAAAAAATTCATCCACTAATCCCACATATTATATAACAGATCCCATGTATCCTTACAAATATGATTTTGCTACCAATACACTCATACTAGAGAAACAATCTATCTGAGAAGAGTCTTTTCTCTTCGATCCACAATATGAACTGGTCACTCACCAAATGATGCATCTAACTCTAACTCAACATCCATGTTGTCAATCATAATATATAGATCAAGATGACATCTCATGAGATGATATACATGAAACAAATCATGTATAATACTATATTATTGAGAAAGTGATAACCAGTATATGACTACACTGATCTTCTCTACAATTTCAAATGACCCCAAAAACTTGGGTGCCAACTTCTCCTACTTTCTAATATGATAGTTACCAAAATGAGGTGATACTCATGAAAATACCAATTCAACTACCTTCAACTCCATAGGATGGAATCTACCATTGAAATAAGATCAATAATTGATATGAGAAGTTACTAACTTCTTCTTAATCAACTTAATATGCTCCAATGTCTCCTATATGATACTAGGCTTGATTACAGCCGACTCCCCAACCTCCAACCAATATAAAGGCAATAATCCCAATTAACCTTATAAAGCCTTAAAAGAAACCATCTTAATTGATTCTGGATAAATGTTTTTATATGAAAAATTTAAAAGTGTGATATGACTCTCTAATGAAACACTAAAATATAAGACACACACTCTCAGTTTATCCTCCAAGATCTTAATGGTATGCTCAGATTTCCCATCGGTTTGAGGATGACATGAAATAATGAAATTAACATGAGTATTAATAAACTTTTACTGACCATGTTAAAATAAATATGTGAATTGATCATATTGATTATAAATAATACTCATCAATACACTATGAAGATGTACTATCTCAAGGACATAAAACATCCCCATCTCATTGATGGAGAAAGTCTCATAGATTAATAGGAAGTGTGAATCTTTAGTCATCCTATCCATAATAACCCACACTGAATCACTTCCTCAAGGTGTCCTAGATACAACTATCACAAAATCCATGGTCACATGATCCCACTTCCACTAAGGAATGTGTATTGACTCAAGAAACCACGTGGTTTGTTAATGCTCATCCTTTACCTACTGACTAGTAAATCATTGGGAAATGAACCCTGTTATGTATTTCTTCATCTATACAGATACCATAGTACATATTGGTAATACTTGTGTGAGTTTACTATCTCAAAGTATGTGAATCCTCTATCAACTTCTCATACATTCTCATAGACACCACAACTCGACCATGGATATAAATAACCTCATCATCATTGAGAGACCAGTTAGGTGGAAGATCCACACCATCTATATTTTCCCTCACAACCAAGATGTCTATGTTAGATAACTAACTCATCCTCACTCTATCAAGTAGTGAGGATTCCATAAATAGATAATCCAAGGTCACTCTATACTGATGCTCTTTAACATCAAGGCATATCTCAGTGAATAGGCTCATCATTTGTCACTCACTACTAGTCACCCGCAAAACCCACACCCGAGTCTTCTGACTCAAGTCATCATCAACAAATTTACCTTTCCTAGGGGTATATTACATCTCAAAGTTAAAATATTGAAGGTACTTGACAAAAATAATCTACTAAAGGTTCATATCTATTTAAGAAAATATATACTATAGGGTCTTATGATTCATATATACAATGAACCTCTCATTGAGAAGATAGTGATTCCAACATCTCAAAGTGTGCACTACCACCTCTAACTCTAGATCATGAGTTGCATAATTATTATTATGAGGCCTTAACATGCTCAATAAATAGCCAATAACACACCTATAATGTATTATAATATCTTCTAGAATAACTCCTAATGATTTAAAATATATGGTATACTCTTTAACCAGCCCAGATTAAGTCAAAACCGATACAGATATTAGTATTCCCTTCAATCACTGGAAGGATATCCCATAAGAAAAAACCACAATAACTTCATCCAATTCTTGGTTAGGTCCATCATCAACACCTAAAATGAGGATAAGTCTTGAATGAACTTATTTTAATATCTTACTAAACCTAGGAAACTATATATCTCAAAATATTTCTTTGGATGATCCCAAGAAACAATGACCACAACCTTATAAGGGTACACTAATATACCTACCTTAGATATCATGCTCCTTAAGAAGTGGATCTCACTAATCTATAATTAACACTCCAAAAAATATAGCATAAAACTAATTCTCTCTAATCATACTTAGAATGATCTCTAAATATAGAGCATGGTTCTCCCTTAACTGAGAGTACACCAAAATTCCATTAAAAAAACCACAATGAATGAATACAAGTATTGATGGAAAACCCTATTCATCAGGTCCATAAAACATGGTTGGAGAATTATTAAATCTGAACAACATCATAATATACTTATATAAATCATAATTTCTACTAAAATTAGAATAAGGAATATTATATGGAATCAATATATGTTGATGATAACCTAATCTCAAATCAATATTAGAGAACCACTTGTCTCTCCTCATCTAGTCAAATAGATCATTAATAAAGAGAATAGGACACCAATTCATGGATATCAATTGATTTAACCTCCATTAATCCACACATATATGTAACAAGACATATAAATCTTTGGTGAACAATATAGAAGCACCCCAGAGTGAAGCCCATAAGAAAATAAAACCTCTCACCTCAAGATCCTCTAATTGAGCCCTCATCAATTAAACCTCTATCAAATCTATCCTGTAAGGTGAAATAGATATGTGGTTCATACCTAGTATGGTCTTGATCATAAACTCAACATATATCTTAGGTGGAAACCCTAAGAAGTAATCAATAATGACATCTTAGAACTAGTTAATAATAGGAAAAAATATGGTATAATTCTTCTTATCACCATCTAAAACAACACTAGAAAACTGGTATGAAAGCATCCTCAAATGATGATGGTTAGGTCCTGAATGGCCAGCCTACATATCCCACTCAGTAATAAGGGTATGAGATTCACCCTCAACTAACATGAAATGTACCCATAAATAATAGAAATAGATGTGTGATCAATAGTGAGTCAATTAATCTATACCTAATATCACATTTAATCTGTGCATCTCTAACATGAAAAATCCTAAAGTTGATGATATCAACTGATTGTAATGGAACACTCAAAACATCAATGAATACCCTCAGATCACACCCCTATTGGATTGTCGATAGACATCAATCTATATAGTTACTTGATAGACTACCCTAGAACATTTGAATACTGAGAATATATAAATGAATATGATGCACCATATCAAATAAATATGAAGTGAGGAATGATTCCACTATGATCGTACCTCAAACAGTCAAAGGTACCTTATCACAATAAGTTGGTGTTAGCTAAATGACATGAAGCTATCCTAACCTAAATATTATGAAATATCCTAAAAAACTCTAAATACCTTTATAAGAACCAAAATACTACCTCTAATGACCTTGATAACCTCAACCACCTCTGAACCCAGAACGACTAGAATTAATCCAACTAACACCCTTTGGTACTAGAATTAATCCAAAAATTGATCCCTAATCCTAGAAACCACCATGACAACTGATTGGATGGTAATAATAGTAAAAAATTATGCATGTTACCTATATAACCACATGAAAAACATTATACTAGAGTTTAGTGGCACTACAATCGAGTATGAACTAACTTTCCATATTGATAACATGCTAGAAGATACCTACCATGCTGAGAAGAAGAAGATAAATGGACTTTATTTTCTTGACCATCACCACTCTAGTGAGAATCATTGATATAATATTTACGACTACCTAAATATCTATTATTTTAACCACTGTAAGAACCGTACTTACTAGAAGGACTTCCTCTGGATAGATTCCTCTCTATGATAAGGGTTTTATTCACAACCTTAGAAAATATGTAAGCTTGAACACGTTTACTTGAGAATGAATTGAGTATATCAGTCCTTAATCAAATTGGTGAACCCTAGTGGTCTATCCACTCATTATTAAATAGTAAAACAAAGTATCTTAGTAAAATGATCTATATCATCAATCATCAACATGAAAACCTAATTTAGACGCATAAAATCTTAAGATTTTTCATATCTCATTGTATTGAGAAATAAATTATCAAAGAAACATGCTTGAAATTTCTATTGAGAAAACCCAACATGATACTCTATATAGAAAAGGAAAACTCAGCAACACTTCACTAGTATTAAAAGTATATACACTATAATATTTACTCTCCTTTCAAGGGGTGTCTCTAAATAATAAAAGATATAATTAATAAATTTATCCACATCTCTATATCCTAAATTCCACACTCTCCTGTAAATAGAGGTGGACTTTGTAACTAGAACTCCCTGGTTAGATCATAAATGGAGGGATCACCTCTTAGAGCTCCATATCATAGAGTTCTAATAACATTAAGTAGGATCTCATAGATATACTAATCAAGAGTAAGTAGTAGTGTAACTATGTGAAATGACTTAATAATTGATGGGGAATACTTGTCCCCACTCTTCTAGTTCTCAATAGGTAGTGATCATGGTGAAATGTCACTATAATGCCAAAAAACTAAAAAAAACACATACAAGAGGTTTTAACATAACCAATAGGGTAAATAGTTATAGGAAAATCATCACTCTATGCTATACACACACCCTAACATCCTTGGGGTTTCATAAAACCTCAGATACTATAAATATCCCTTAATAACTACTCTCTATTAGGGATATAATTAGATATATAAGGGATTCAAATTTTCAGTATAGTAGTAAAATAATATAACCATGGTTTGGTTAATTATAATTCCACTATTAAATTATATTGAAAAATATTATATAAGTTATTTTTGACAATTTAAATAATCAAACCTCATATCATAACTAGAGTTCTCAAACATAATCAATCACATGAATTTCATTTGAATCCTATATGTTAAGAAAGATACATGAATGTATTCCCTCTTTATATCTTGGGTCAAGAGTAAAAACCAATAAATTAAAAGTCGATATGGTAATGCACTATATTGGGTAAAAGTTACCTAGCCATAAAAGAAAAAACAAAGAATAATTGTCTCATCCCTGGTAACTTGGACTTCTCTCATATATGGGTTAGTTACTCCCAAAAATAAGATCTATACAAAGCCCTAAAAACATATTATATTCTATCTACCATATCCAAAATAGTAATAAAAAAATAAAAAAAGGCTTCGATACTAATTTTTACCACCCTCAATCTGGTTCACCACCACTATAAATAAACTAGGTTCCAAATACCTCAAGAGAACCTCCCTATATGTCAAAGGCCACTAACTAGTGGCGAGGGTCTATATAAAAAGTGGAAAAATTATACCATTTTTAGTAAAGATTACCATAAATCATAGAGAAATTAATACAATAACTACCATTACCTAAAAGGTCATGATAAAAGGAATAAATTACAACTACATTCCATATAAAAATAAAATAACACATATTACATAACAATATAAATAAATACAATTTTAGGAAGTCAAAAAGGAAAAAATAGAGTCCCCTATAGGTATATCATATATAGATTTCTCAAATGTAAAAAAGTGATAAACTAGAAAAAAAAATTGGTCCTAAATTATTGAAACTAAGGCGATCCAATGGAGTTTTTTATTGTGTTTGTTATCAATCTTATTTCCATGAAGAAGGTTATAAAGTTTAATTCTTACATGAAAATTGGATGATAAGGACAATATTTTATGTTAGTATTCTTTCTTAATGTATTTGTGTGTTCATAGTATAAGGAAAAGTTGAGAATAAGTTTTAAGGATTTGGTGAAGTTGTAACAAGTATTTGGAACAAAGGAAATATTTTCACATAGCACTTACACAAACATATAGAAGGTATGTGGTATATAGATTGAGAAGGTTGTACATGGTAGATGGATCACCAAGAAAATTCATACCCACAAATAGATCACACAGAGGATGCAATCATTTAAAAATAAGTGGTTGTAGTTGTTTTCAAACTGTGAAGAAGTTTTTTTATGTAAATCCATGAAATCTTTTAGGTGCATGAAATTTTACAAAGTAAAAATTACCAAAAAGGATGGATCATACACGAAGGAATAAAGTAGTTCATTTACTGGTGAGTGATTTTTTAAATGTTCACCATTAATAACTATATCATTTATGAAGTGGCATTATTTTAAGTGATTAATGAAAAGGAAAAAATGGTTATCTCATGCTAATCGGGTTTTTCAGGGGTGTTTACCTATAAATACCCCAATGATTGACTCATTAAGGAATAATTAAAAACTAAAGAACTGATAAGGGATTAATTATAATATCATGGAAGGTAGAATCATTCATGAAGTAGAGGAGTATGTGAAGCAGATTTATTCATGAAGTAGGACTATCCACATAGGGGAGTTTTTTGAATTATTTAAGGTAGTTCTATAAAGAAGTTCTCAAAATAGAGTTGTGTAAAGGAGTTCATTTAGGATGGTATTACAAAATAGTTCATGAAGGGGTTTAACATATAGGATTTGTGTGAAGGAAAAACCATAAAGGATGTGCTCAAAGAATTTAGTGTAACACAATTCATGAAGGGTAGTTTATAAAGGTATTTCGTGAAGGGGATTCCACATAGAAATTGTGTGAAGTGACGTTTTGAGAAAATAATTTTTCATGGTGAATAGTATACCATGAAAAACTTATGCTCATTTTGTTGGTGATTATTACTGGGATTATGTAATTCAATGGAGAATCGTTTTTAGGGCATCATTATGAAAATAAAAACACATAATATTGATGGTATGGAAGTTACCAACATGTCAATAAACTAAGAATACATCCAACAAAAGAAGTTTAAAAAGGTGGAGTTAATGGAAGTGATATGAGGGAGTAAATATTCAATTCTAAAAACTGTTATAAAGGAAAAAATCCCAACATAGAGTGACCATGGATAAAAAATTATGTCCATCAAACTAGTGTAGATTAGTGGATTCTGGTACATTGACACAATGTCATCTATATTATTCTCAGATTAGTACTTAATGATGAACCAAGTAATTTTTTTTGTAAAATGTTTTTAATTTATATATTTTTTATTATGGTGGATTTTAAATTGATTTCAATAGGTTCAATGAGTTCCTAACAACATGGGAGAAAGATCCAATATAAAGAAATAAAAAGTTTTCATCCTGATTTAACCTTACCACCTTAGGGTGTCATAGGTTGTAAAAAGTGGTATCAAAGTCTAGGTTATAAGTGTTGAATCTATCATCATAAGATCATTATTATGAATAAAAAAATGAATTCTAAAGGAGTTACTATATTTTAGGGAATTAATTATCATATTTATAAGAATATAATGAGATCACACTTATGATTTCCTGGGATACATTTTTTCTCTTTCACAATTCATGGGATACTTATTAGTGATGTCTCTAAATTATCCACAACTAAAGTAGATAAGAAGCCAATCGATGTTGATTCCAAATATTAAAATGCTTTATTTGGAGCTCTATCTAATTAGATATATATGATGGTTATGAGATACACTATCACTAAGGTTGTAAGGGATAAATTGGAAAATATATATTATGGAATCATAAAGGTGAAGGAGGGAAAGCTTCAAGTTATCCACAACAAGTTTTATGACTTGAAAATGTTCACTGATGAAAATATATATGGAATGTTCACATGAATCATTGTGGTTATTAGTGAGATTTAGGTCCTTGTTAAAGAGATTAAAGATATTTATATTGTAAATAAAATGATGCATATACTTCCTCCACTTTATAATATTATGGTTTAAAATATTGAAGATAGTAACTTTCTAGAACTTTCATAGGATGATTTAAAAAGCAATCTGGTTGCATATGAGATGTGTTTCAAGATGGAAGGAATGAAAAGTCACTAAAAAAGAAAATAAATTTTAAGTATATAAAAAAATAATTTTTTTAAAATTTTTAGATGAGGAAGAAGATATGTGTTATGAATTTACATCTCCTGTTTCAAAAAAATTCAAGGGAGGAAACTGTATATTTGAAGGAAATCCATTCTTGTCTTGTTTTCGGTGTGGTAAAGTGAGGCACTTTGCAACAAGGTGTCCAATAATATTTTATGATGATGGATGTGAAGAAGAAATCACACAGAAAATATTAAGGTGGTTTCTTCATAAAAGAGACTTCAAAGTATGAAATGATTTGGAAAGAAGTTTTAGAAGAAGAGTTTAGTGAGGAAAGAATAAGAAGATAATGAAGATTATCTGGAGGAAGTGGATGCAGAGTTTAAGACAAATAAATAAGATTTTATGATGTATATAGTTTAAAAATAAGAATCTAAATGGGGTAAATAAAATTAACTAGAAGGTGCGATTGATCTCAAGGCGTAACTTGAGGGGTGATCTCTATGATCTTGATACTCAAAGAAAGAAAAATCAAAAATATTGTTAGTATATTGAAAGAATTATATGAATATGTGGATTAACTTGAATCTAAAATTGACTGACTAGAGAAAGAATTCATAGATCAATTAGTTAGTTAAATGAAATAAAAAGATATAAGGAACCTCAAGCCAAAGAGTGAATAATAATATAAGGCGATTGATGACCTTAATTCTTGTGTGGATGAATAAATAAATAAGGCTTAATATCTTAAATAATTTGTGGTTACCCTGAAAAAAAATTGAATTTAAACTAAAACTAAGAGATTAAAAGAAGAGGTTTTACTTTAAGAAGTTATTAGATTTATAACTATTATAAAGGGTCAATATAGGCTCAAAATGTACTGAGAAAATATTGGGTGAATAAAGATATAAGTTTCTGGGTAAAAGTGGAGTTGGATGTGATGAGAAGACATCAAAGGAAGGAAAACTTATATACCAGAACAAAGGGAAGAAAAATGAGGGTGATTTTAACATCACTACTAAGGAACTCGAAGCATATAAAAGATATATCCAAATAAAGTAATAAAAAGGTTTATAAATAATCCACAAATTTCAAGTGTTAATCAAAAATTGAGGAGCTATTCAAATATAGACACATATGGAGGAATAGAAGTGAGAAGATATTTTCAATTATAAAGTGTTAATTTTGTATCTATCTGGTCCATACCATGTTCTATAGTGAAGAGGTGATTAGTTATTTGAATTGGTAAACTCTTAGAAGTTTACAAAGAATAATGAGACCATATCCTTTATCATTGAGAAGAAATTATTTATATGGATATTATTTTCATTATTTTAATTTTGAGTATAAGGCTATTGATTATAGGAAAAAATAAATGGTGATTACCACTATGGGAGTACAAGTAAAATAAATACAAAACTACCTGACAAGATTTCATTGGAAAAAATAGATACACCCCATTAGAATAAGAAAATTAGTATGATTATACCACCTATTCTAAAGACAAATAGGAGAGGCCATATTATGTCCCTAGTGGACTGGGCATCATGTGGAAGGGAAAAAAGAAAGGAGAGAAGGAAAAACTATCTAAAATTGCTCTCAAATATATGAAGAATAGTATAACCTAGATCCTAGATACTTAGTATTTATCCCACATGGTAGGAAATACAAACCTACTAAAAATATTAAAGGAAGAGTTGATAAAATAGTGTTTTTCGAAAATAATGGAGATTTGAAGATCAAAAGAAGTGGTAATACTTGATTGGGTGTACTAATGGTAATATTAACCAGGTAAATAGTTAAGAGAAAACTAGTCTACTAATAGTAAAACACAAGAACATCTTGTGGAATCTGAGGAATATACACATTCACCAATAGATCATAGAGAACCCATCTAAGTTAATAACTCTAGTACATATTTGAAATATAAATATAGATCATGAAAAGACATGTGATACATGTATATGGGGAAATATGGTCTAAAATACTTATCAAAAAAATCATAAAAGAGAATCCAATCTAACTGATTCAGTTCATATTGATGTTTTTGGGACAATGAATCAACCAAGAACACTTGGAGAGATGTATTTTTTTCCTCTTTGTTAATGATTATAGTATAATTTCTTATGTTATGTTCAAGAAAAGAAAAATAGAAGTCATGGAGTGCAAGAATATTTGTCAAAGGAGATTAAAAATGATATAGGATTCTCAATAAATATCTTTCAATGTGATAATGGAACAAAATACACACCCATTGATTTTGAAAACTATCTTGAGAAACATATCATTAAGGATGAGGTATCCTCATTGAGAAATCCACAAAAATGGAGTTATTTAATGAAGAAATTGGTTGGTAAATTATATGGCTGAAAAATTTCTCATCGAGAGTGGAGTCTCTCACTATAAATAAAAAGAGTTTGTATAAGTTTCAGTGTATACTCAAAGTTAGGAAATGTTAATACTAGGGGAAGAGAGAACACCCTATGAAATGTGTAATGGATTGAAACTCTCTACAAAACATATTCATGTATTTGAAAGTAAATTCTATATCCATAATAAATAGGGTAATTAAGAAAATTATAGTGATGCAACATATGAATATTTTTTTGGATACTCAATAAAGACTAAGGCCTATGAATTCCTTAACTTTAGGATCCAAAAAATTATGGAGAGTAGGGATATCAAAGTCATTAAAGAGAAAGATGGAAAGAATCATCAAACTTCAAGATTTGATGAATTATGTTATGAAGAGGATAAGGGTGATAAAAATCCTATGGTTATAAAAATTTTCCCAAATGATGAAGATTGAAAGGGACAATTAAAAGAGGAAAATATTTCTAAAGAAATTCAGCCTGTTCTTTATAGGAGAAAAAAAAGAGTTGAAGTTGATTTATCCAACATAATTAGAGACAGAACTACTCTAACACATACACAAATAATGATTAATTTTATGTATGCTTATCTATTGAAAATAGTGGAACCAATATCATTTGAATAACTAAAATAATATAAATCATGGTTTAGAACCATGAATGAGGAATTAAATCAAATAAAAAAATGGAAACTTGTGAATAATCCATAACATCACAATGTTTTAAGAATAGAATATATATTTTAAGAATAAATTTGATGATCATGGATATGTGATCCAAAATAAGGTGTATCAGGTCTATAAAGACTATGAAAAAAATTATAAGTGTTGATGTTAGAGAAATATTTTCACTAGTGTCTTGACTTGATTTGATTAGACTCTTCTTGGAGATAGAAATATGAAGAGGCTTCAAGATTTATCATATTGATGTAAAAAAATACATTCTTGAATGGTGTGATTCAATAGGATGTTTATATTGAACAAATAGTGGGATTCTTGATTGGAAATGATGAAACCAAAAGTGTTTAGATTGAATACGGCCTTTTAAAATCTAAAATTGGAACCATGAGCATGATATGAATGATTGGATTCATATTTGAAGAATTTTGAATTCAAAAGGGGTCATTATGATCATAATATTTATGTAAAAACATCGAAGTAAGAAAAATTCAGGATTTTAATCTATGTGTATGACATCATATTTGGAGGAAGCATAAAGAATTTTTTGAATTAATTTTCTTTTATAATGATTTTAGAATTTTAAATGTCCAAGATTGGTGAAATCACATACTTTCTAAGGATATAAATGGTTCAAAAATAGAGATACACTTTTAACTCTCAATATAAATATGCAAGATTTTGGTCATAGAACAACTAAAATAAGACTCAATTGGGAAGTGAATTGAGTTCTTGAAATTTCCTTGGTTTATTAACCACACTATTTAAGGTATGATAAGTTTTGATGTTTTCTTAACACATTGAAGTAGTGAAAATTAAAATTTAAAGAAAAAGATATAACACCAAATATTTATATTAGTTCAGGGAACATATATCCCCTAGTCCACTCCACTAACTCTCGAATCCTAGATGTTTTAGTTTTTCACTAACACCGGTCCTTATCCTAGGGACTTCCTGATTGAGTACAAGCATCCATCACTTGGCACAAAACCAAAATCTTTTACTAAGATCCAACAAGGCTATATAAAAACCAACCTTCAAGGTTCTTTTACCAGGAACCTTCACAAATTTATACAAGAAGCTAACCCTTACATAAATGAGAGAGAGATATGAGAGTTTATAAATGAAGCTCATAATTTTAAGATGAAATTGAAATAAGATAATAATTCTCTAAGAGATAAAATAAGAATGAAATAAATCTTGTAGATAGTATTTTAAAAGATCGAAATGATGAAATTTTATGAATAACTGTAGAACTTGAATATTCTTATTATCTTTTTTTGTATAGAGCAGTACACATATATTTGAGAGAGATAGAGAGATATATTTTAGAGTGAAAGTGTTTTTTTGTTAATTTTATTTATATTATCTTCTTCTTGTTTGAATAATCTTTTAACAAATTCTATTTTTTTATATCGCTTCATGAGATCTCTTAAAATATAATCTCAGAATTAAATTATAGATGTCATTTTCTTGAAAATACCTTGACAATAGTACCTAGAAATAAATTATTCTTGTACTATTCTCTTATCTTGGTACTTAAAACCTTTTAGAAATCAATTTTACCTTAAATAAGTAATAAAATATTTAATGCAGATATGGATACATTAAATTCCACTTAAAGTACTCCAATGGTAATAAATATGTTGGTTGAAGAATGACGTAGCCAACTCTGAATCACCATGTAGCTGAATTTCATGGATTTGAATTAATGTTTCAAATTGATCTACCTAACCTTTCTTCACATAGCTAATTTATCACAAATATGAATCATGTAGCCTTCTTTCTCACATTGTCGGATTTTGGTGCATCCAACCAAATCACATAGTCATTTGGAACCAAATAGTAAAATTTAACATGTATCCAATTTACATATCTGATTACTCCATGTAGTTGATTTACATAGCCATTTCATCGATGTAGCAATTTTCTCACATAGGCAATATATCGATGTAACTGATTTTCATATAGTCAATTATGAAGTGTAGCTGATTCATGTAGGAATTTTGTTTATGTAGCCAATTGACATAACCAATTTCTCAACATAACTAAATATCCACATATCTAATTTTATAGACTTAGGAAAATTTCATAAAAACTATTATAACTTCAAAAATTCAGCATAATTGACTTAAATAAATACAAAACCTGATAAACACACTTAAAAACAAAAACATCAGTAACATATGAAGTTTTTTCAAGATCATAAAAACATAAATTACATGGGATATGTTAGAACAACATTAGTAGTCCAATAATCTCCCCATTTTTGATGATCACACAATCCATTAAACAATAAAAATGAATTTTTAAAAAAATTAAGGATTTTTTAGAAAATATATATATTATATATTTCTTTCAAAAAGTTGTGTTTATCCTTTATTCTCTCCCTTTATTAAACTTTCCACCCTTTTATTAGACTTATCCCCATTTTGTGTCATTAAAATTAAGGGTAAGGAGAGGGAAAAAACTCTTAATATAGAATTTTTAGTGATTAAATGTTTAATTATATTGATGAATGTGAATTTTAAATTATGGATAGACTGAAATATAGAAAATTATGGAAAGTAAAACATTTATAAAGATAAAAAAGATTAAATGAAAACAATCTCTTTGAAACATAGTCAAAGATATAAAGTACATTAGATGAAAATAAATAATTTAAAACAAAACAAAGAGTTAAAATACATTAAATGAAAACAATCAGTTTGAAAAAAAACAAAGATACGAAGAGGTATTCCCTTAATCGTGAACTTTGGTAAAAAAATTAAAAAGAGACAATGAACAAAAATACATTTCAGATGACCCGAGTTTGTGTATTGACTTAAAGTCTGAAGGAGTTTTTTGTGGAGGTTTCTTGAATGTCAGAGTAGTGTAAAAGGTAGAAGGAGGGTCAACTAATAGTGGTAAGACTACTCTTTCAATCTCCACTGAATTTTCTTGAGTCCCAAACCCTGATCTTCCTCTCGGTATCTAGGAAGGTGTTCTTAACACCTTATCAAGATTCCTAGGAGTTATGCTGAAATATTAAGAGCCATCAATGGAAAAAGGAAGCTTCTTGATAGGAATTTGAGTATTAGTTAATTTTTTAGCATGCGATGGAAACAATAACAATAACCTTGGTATGTTATTTGGGATAAATAATGGTTAGTTAAAAAAGAGTATCCACTCTCTTTCTAGTATCTCTATAGGTGTGTGGTGGTGCTGGACCAAGATATCATCTTTCTCTTAGAGAAAATAGGGAATCATCACACATATCTATTACATTTATGATATCTTATTTATAGAAATCAATAATGGAAGTAGTGGATTGTCTATGAATCTAGGAAACTATTGAAAGACCATTATTCAGCATCCCATTGAAATATTCAATCTACTAAGTATAGAAACTTTGAGGATCACTGATCATGGAGGTAGGATGAGAAGTAGATGGAGTGGAAAGAGGGTCTAAATATATATTTTTATGAATTCTATTAACCGATACTTACAAACTGATTATCCTACCTTCCAAAGAAATTAACTTGTGATCCAGGTTTTATAATATATCTATTATAATTTTACCAATCTCATTTAGAGAACAAGATGGATCTTGAGGCACTGGAGTAGGGGGAAAAGCTGGTACAAGTGTACTGGTACTAGTAGTAGGGACTTGAACAACTAGCCTAAAAGGTTTATAAACTATAAGCTATAATCAATATTCCCATAGGAGAATCTAGTACAATATGAATTTTCTACAACTATAAGGAACTATAATCCAATTCTAAAGAGTTTATATATATATATATATATCAATAAATCCATCATAAAATTGATCTTTCATAAATACTGACTATTGATGGTTTCTTTTGATTGGTCTCATTAAGCATGAAATCATATCACTTTATTTGTTAATCTTAAGGAATCTTCTATCATAGAACCAAAAAATTACTGAATATGGCCAACCATGTTATTCAAAGACACATCAGTCCTAAGGGAAATCCTTCTGATAGTTTCTTTGGTTTCATGAACCTCTTCCAATAGATCCTTTTTAAAATATTTCATGATAATAGAGGTGAAAACATCACACTATAAATATTACATATGGGATTTTATTGAATTTATATTTGAGGATAGCTATTCAAATCTATTCTAAAAATCAAGAACCACTAAAGGTGCATAAGTAGATGTGGAAGTTGGTTGGAACCTCTTAAAGAACTCAAACTGACTCCCAACTACACTCTTTAGAGTGTGAGAGCTCTATTTCATCTCAGTCTTGAAACTTTATATTTCATTAAGAGAATCCATAGATTGATATGATTGAACTAAAGGAATATTTTGAATAATATATCCTTGAGATTCCAAAAAAAACTCACAGTTCATTGATCTTATATTTATTAAAATAAACTCCACCAAGAAAATTTACTTGATCTTTAAAAGCCTCAATTTTATCATCATTCACACCAGATAAAATTGGTTTCACTTTTTAGAGGATATTAATCAAATAATTCTAGGAAACCATCATATCAACAAGATTATCAAAATCTAATTTGGACATAGAATTCTCATTTAGCTATTGACTTCTATCCTTAGAAGATATCAACTCATTTTTTTAAATATGGATAATCTCCCTTGAGATTATCAAATCCATTCATAAAAACAAAGGAAAAGATATTAATATATTTATCCACATATGAACTTTCAAAAAAATTCTCATGGAAGGAGAATCTTCTTATACATGAGGTGGATATGGAATATTCTCTAGAGTATGAGCGCGATCGCTAGCTTATTCAAAAAATAAAACTCGATATCTATCTCTATCAGTGGAATTAGGTGATCCAAGGAGTGGATTAAATACTTTTTTCTCAACATAAGGTTCCTCTCTAACATTAATAATAGGAACACCTGGCACATTCTCAATTGAACTAACCTATTCAACCTCAAGTTTAATAGTTGTCTCGATAATTTTCACAACCAGATGAACCGATTCAATATCAATGACCACTACAACTTCCTATATTTGAGATTCTTATAAAACCATTCTAATTTCTGGAACTATAGACTTTGTTCTCTTAGTTACTGACTCCTTCACTTCCCTATTAGGCACCATTTCAGTAGGTTATTCATCTTTAGAAGGTGAAGTAGTGGATGTATCCCCCTGAGTTGATGCTAGAGGTGGTATAACCACCTAATCAGTAGCTTCATATCCAACATGATTTAAATAACTTGAGGAAGCATCAAAATTATAACCCATGTTTTTCAAGAGAATAATTGAAAAGGTGTTGCTCTTATGATACTTAATAGCTCCTCCATAAATGAGATAATCTTATTTATATTTTATTACTAGGGACACTATCCTTCCATAAGGTTATTAATTTAACCTCCCTTACGTTGGAAGTAATAGTACATGAAAAAAATCATGCACCAATCTAGATTCAGCATAATATTATTGATCAGTACATATAATAGGTACATGTCCTGAAACAAAAAAATTTCCATCCCGCAAGCTCTTTGAGAAATGAAAATTTGGATAAACTTGGAGATCACTTTCCATTATGGTTCTAGGTCTTTCACAACCTTCTTCTCAAAATCATAGGTCCTAAAAAGAAACATAAAAAATTCAATAGGTCCAACTGAACTCATATAAACTAAATTATGAATAAAACTAAAATCAACCTTGTAAGGGTAGTGAAGAAATGTAACCATCTCCATAGATGATACTAACAAAGCCTTCCCATTTACACTAAATGAAAATAAATTCTATGTTTCTGAAAATTTAAACTTATAATTCCACATGACCTTATAATTCCACATGACCTTGTAAGGGTAGTGAAGAAATGTAACCATCTCCATAGATGATACTAACAAAGCCTTCCCATTTACACTAAATGAAAATAAATTCTATGTTTCAGAAAATTTAAAATTATAATTCCACATGACCTTGTTTACCTCTTCCTAAAATAAAAAACTTGATTTCCTCTCATCAAAAATTAATTCCCATCCTTGGAATTGGAAAATTTTATTTAACAACATCTTGGTTCCTTTAATCCATGCTATATCCATAGATTTTTTCAAAATTACTCGATACAATGTACCATATATCTTTTCTTTCTTTGAAGATCTAGAACTACCATCATCTACTCTCTTTGAATTCCCCATCATAGAAAGGTCGGATGAAGGTCGAGAGGATTAGGGTGGAGGTTCATTATTAGAGATGAAGGGGACATAAGTGAATAAGAAAGGAGGTAAGATATGCTTTTATTTTTAGGTTATTCACCCAATTTTAAAAATGGTTATGTGTCTAATTCGGTTTAGGTGTTGATCTGAATTAAAAATAAAAAAATAAAATAAAAAAACAAAACAAAACATTTTTATTTTAAAAAATAATTTCACTTTATTTCTTAAAACTGAATAAGGAACAAATAATTATAAAAAAGAATAAGTTCGTTTAATTTTCATAATGAATTAAAATATTATGATATTAATAAGTGTAGGAATTAAAATATAATTGAAATATCAAGGAATACAATAAAATAAAATCATTAAAATTCAAATAACCCTGATTCTTACTTAATAAAATCAAAACACTCACAAGTAAGGAGATTAGTAAAAATATCCATTAATTAATTCTCATTTGAGAGAAATTAAAGAGTGATATAACCTTTTTGAGTGTGATCTATCAGGAAATGATGCCTTAGATCTATATACTTTGTTCTTGAATGGTTTATCATATTATTTGAAATGTTTATAGAATTAGTGGTATCACATTTAATTAACACTTGATTATAATTTAATCTAAAATAGATTAAGGTGAGTTTCATCCACAACACCTGTGCACAATAACTACCAACAAAAATGTATTCTACTTCAACAATAGATAATGAAACTGAGTTTTGTTTCTTACAAGACCAGGATATCAGGTATTTACCTAGAAAATTGGTAGTTCTTGAGGTAATATTTTTATATAATCTACATCCACCAAATTTAGAATCAGAATATGAAGTTAAATTATAATTATAAGTTTTTTGAAAAAGTAAGGTATGATAAATTATTCCTTTTAAATACCTTAAAATTTGTTTGGCATCTTCAAAATGAGATTCCTTTGGATTATATTGGAATATAGAACATAAAAATACTGAAAATATAATTTTTGGTCTACTAGAAGTAAAATAAAATATACCCCCAATTATTCCTTTATATATATTGTCTTCAACTAGTTTTCCAGCTTTATCTAAATAAATATTTTCATTAGAACTCTTAGGAGTTGCATATACTTTATCGTTTTCAAGTCAAAACCTCTTAAGTAAGTCAAGTATGTATTTAATTTAATTAAAAACATTCCCAAAGTCTTTTTTATAAATATAAAAACTGAGAAATTAATTTAACTCACCCATTATGCTCATTTAAAATTATTTTTTCATGAGTTTTTTAAATTAACGACACATTTGTTTATTTGTAGAACCAAAAATCACATTATCAATGTATATATGAACTAAAAAATATTTAAACATGATGTTTTCTTAAAAAGAGTAGGATTTTAATTTCCTAAAAAAATACATTTGATAAAATAAAATATATTAAATTCTCATACAAAGATCTAGGTGCTTGTTTAAGGCTATAAGGATCTTTGGTATGTTTGAAAACTAAATTTTGAAATTAAATATTTTCAAAACCAAGAAGTTTTTTAACAAAAAATTCCTCCATAAGAACACCATTTAAAAATGAATATTTCACATCTATATAATATAATTTGAAATTAATTTACGATACATATGTTAGGAGAGTCCAAATGGATTCTAATCTATCTACGGGTGCAAGGGCCTCTTCATAATCTTTCCCTTCCTCTTGATTATACCCTTTAGCTACTAGTCTATCCTTATTCCTAATAATCACACCATGATCATCCTAATTATTTAATAAAAACCCATTTTTTTCCTATAATAGGATGGTCATAGGGTCTATTGACTAATTCTCATACCTTGTTACTAATGAATTAGTTTAAAACTTCTTTCATATCTAATACCCAACTATAATTAGCTAAGGATTATTCTATGATTTAGTTATTAGTTGAGATAAAAAGGAAAAAAAATACTACAAGGCTTCCTACACTTATTCTAGTACTAATACCTTCATATAAATTTCCTATAACAATTTATATGGGATGATTTTTCAATGTTCTAGGCTTCCTGGAATATAATTTTTTTATCCAAACACTTTGAAGTATATAAATTTTGGATTTATATTATTTCATAGCTCATAGGGTGATTTCTTCAAAATATTCCTAGTTAAGACTTTGTTTATGATATATCATTCTATATTTATATCTTAGACCAAAAAATGAGTGGGAAAGTCATATCCAGATAACATATTCCTAGTAATTTCTTAAAATATACTATTACACCTTTCAAAAACACCATTCTATTGAGGTGTCTTGTGTCCATAAAAAGTATGTTTGATTTCATGTTTTGAACAATAAAAATTGAACTCATGGTTTTCAAATTCTCCTCCATGGTCACTTATTATAGTAATAATTTTGGAATCATTATCTTTTTGAACCAATTTTAGAAAAATTATAAACACAGAACAAGATTAAATTTTATAAATAAAAAAGGAAACCCAATATATCTAGAAAAATAATAAATTAACACATAAAAAAATATTTTCCTCTTTGGATTTTTATTCTTGATGGTGCAAAAAATCCATATAGATATGCTCTAGATAATTAGATGTATCTATATATTTAATTTATTTAAAATATGACTTGTGTTTCTTTCCCATTGGTCATCCATCAAATAGTTTATCTTTGTTTAATTTATGTTGAGGTAAATCTAAAACTAAAATTATCTTAGAAAACTTTATCAAAGAATAAACATTAAAATGTATTAGTATTATATATTAAATCCAAGATTCATTAGTTTCAACATTTAAATAGTTCAATTTTTTTCTATATTAAAAATTATGATCTAATTTATAAAAATGATCCATTCTAGGTGCTTTAAATTTAAGAAGTTTATCTTTGAAAAAAGAAGAGGCATTATTTGAAAGAAAATAGAAAAATCTTCATCACCACGTTTAGATATACCTATCAAGTTGTGCTTAAATCATTCCATATATAGAACTTTGTTTATGAGGACCAATCCCAGATTTCCAATTGATCTAAATACCATAATATTTCCTTTAGAATTGTCTCCAAATACGACATAGCCTCCATCAATTTTAGATAAGTGATGAAAATTTAAGAAATATCTACTCCTATTCCTTGAGAATCTACTGTCTATATACCATTTTTTATTAATTATATTATAGCTTTTTTCATAAAAATAAAGAACAAATAATAAATTGTTTTGGTACCTATATTTTATTGGGTCCTGCAATGTTATAAAACTAATGATTTGGGAACCCAAATTTTCTTATGCTGTTCAAAAAATCCATCACTAAGTTTTGAAAACCGTTTTGAAATAAAGGCCTAATTAACTCCAAAAAATTAAGGATTTTTAAGACTAAAACTATTGGTACAATGAAATTGTTATTGAAAATTAAAATAAGAAACTTTAGAATTTTTTTTATTCTTATAATAAGGCATAAAATAATTTTTATAGGGATCTGGTTTTTCAGCTTGGCTTCCTATCCCAAATTTATTGTTTTGGACCTTATTATTATGAAGAATTTTATTCAAGTAATTTTCACCTTTTGTGAAAAAACTTTCAAAATATTTAAGATTTTGAAATTATTTTTAATGGATGTTAATTTTGTTACCTTATTCAATACAATATAAAATATAATTTTCCATATTGACTTTATGATCTAATTTTTTTATTCATGTTCTCTTTTTAACTAATAGTAACATTTTATAAACTATTAAGGGATTTATTTTTCCTTTTTAGGATTTCATTTTTTTCAAGCATGGGAAAATATTCATTTAATTATTAAAAATATCATTTTTCATTTTTATAGCCATATTCATGCTTAGAAGAGTAAAATGAGTTTTCCTCATCATAGTATGCCATAAAGAACATTTTATCATTTTTATTAGAGGCCATTGATTATGATCCTAATGATGTATTATCACTAGAATATTCATAAGTGATCCATGTGTCTTTCATAATTTTATTTTATTTCTTCTAATATCTATCCTTATTAAAGAACATTTTCTCAAATTCTATGTTATATTGTGGTTGATGGTAGTCTGGATTCATGTGATCTAGTTTCATACATTTATATAATGTAATATCTGTTGTGGTTACCTCATAATTATAATAATTGTTGGAGTATTTATATAATCCTATTATCTTATTAAAAACCCATTTATACTTCTTAGTAAAATGAGTAAGTTGAGTGTTTAAAGAAGAACTATTTGAGGTATCTTCATCAGATGACTCATTAATTTGTATTTATTTTCTCTTTTTTTCGTATTTTTATGTTGATACTTTCAAGGAAACATATTCATTTTTAACCAATTTGTACCAACAAGCTTCATCCCCCATCTGTTACCCATACATTATAAGAGTTTCACTGAGATTTTTTATATTGAAATCCTTTACATTAGTAGATTGCCTAATGGAATTGGAGATTCCACTTCACTTATATGAAATCACTTTGATAAAATTCAGTGCTTTATTAAGTTTAGGGATTGGTTCTCTAAGATAAGCAACATTGTTCACAATCTCTATCATCCATATATTTATTTTAGTTATGGTTTATCTATCAACCATCCTAAATGTGTCAAATTTTAGCTTGGTAATATTATATTTGAGATATATTACATTATCTATACCTTTATAGGATATGGATATAGTAGTTCACATCCCATGTTCTATTTCACATTGTGAAACTCTATTGAGATCATTAAGACCTATTCCACATATTATAACATTCATAGATTTTGAGTTCAGATCATATTCCCATTCATAAGTAGTTTCCTGAATATATGGATCTCCTTTAGGAATAGCATAAGGCTTCACAACTTTTAAATAAACCTTTAGGCTAAGGTTCTTAAGATAGATTATTATTTATGCCTTCCAGCAACCATGATTCTCTACATTAAAGCAGGGAGATCTTACCATAGACATACCTTGTCTATTGTAAGTCATAGTCTCCATTTTAAAGATGATATTAAGACTTAAAACTTTTATAGATGATAAATCAAAATTCACCTCCCCTGACATTAATTTTTGGTTGGAGAAGAACTGCACTAAGACTCAAGAGGGGGTGAATGGAGTTTGAAATTTTCTTGGCTTATAAACCACCCTAGTTAAGGTATGAAAATATCTGATCTTTTATTAACCATTGGAATTAGTAAAAATTAAAATAGACAGAAAATGATTGAAAAACAGATATTTATAGTAATTCAGGGAATAAATACCCCCTAGCCAACTCCACTAATTCTCAACTCCCAGAGCTTGTGATTTTCACTCGCATTGGTTCTTTTCCTGGGGATCTCCAGACTAAGTGAAAGTAGCCATCACTTGGTACAAAACAATGAGATTTTACTAGGATATAATAAGGCTATACAAACACCATAATTTAAGATTATTTAACTTGGAACCTTCGTATATTATTATAAGATGATGACACTTCCAAGAACTAAAGGGAGAGAGATGAAATTTTATAAATGAAGGTCACAGTTGCAAGATGCAACTGACAAAAGAGAAGAATTATATGGGAGATAAAATAAGAATAAAATATAGCTTTAGGAGATTCTTATAAATTATAGAAATTTTTAACTCTGATGAAAAACAATAGAACTTCACTCTTTTTTTTTATAGAGTAGCACACAAAGCTTTGAGAGAGAGAGATAGTTCAATGTGAAAGTGTTATTATTGTTAAATCTTTATATATATTCTATTCTTATTTTTAATATACTATTTTAAAAAATTCTATTAATACTTCACTACATGATATCCCATAAAATCTAGTATTGGAATTAAATACCAGATATCCTTTTCACAAAAATACCCCAGCAATAATACTGAGAAATAAATTATTCTTATACTATTCTATTCTCTCGATAATTGTAACATTTTAGAAATAAATTTAAACATAAAGAGGTTATAAAAAATTTAATGTATCTAAAGAAGCATTAAATTACACTAAAATTACCCCAAAGATAATAAATATACTATTTGAAGAATGATTTAGTCGACTCTGGATCAATACATAGCCAAATTTCATGGATTTGAATTCACATAACCTAATTGATCTATGTAGTCATTATTCAAATAGATAATTTATTTTGTATCCAAATCACATAACCTTTTAATTCATGTAGCTGAATTTTAGTGTAGCTAAATGAATCACATAGCCTTTTGAAACCACATAGCCAAATTTACCACATATTTAATTCATGTAGCCGATTACTCCACATAGTTGATTTACATAGTCATTTCATCAATGTATCCATTTTCTCATGTAGGAGATTCATTAACATAACCAATTTTTACATATCCAATTCTGCAACATATTCAAATCACATAGTCATTTTTTTACATAAATTATTGACATAGCCAACTACTCAATGTATCCAAATATCAATGTATCCGACTTTCTAAACTTAAGAAAATTTCAAAAAAACCTCCAAAATTATAGAACTTAAGTAGAATTGACTTAAATAAAGAGAAAAACTAATGCACATACTTAAGCATAAACACATTAATAACATATGAAGGGTTTTAAATATCATCAAAACACAAAGTACATGAGATATATTAGAATAGATTTAGTATCCCAATATAATAGATCTACTGAATAAATTTTAAATACATGATTCTAAACCAATTTTAACTCTGATTATAATTGGAACCAAACTTGGGAATCATATGGATGAAAAATCTAAGGATCTTACCTTGTACAAAAATATTACTATAATCCTTCTATATTTTATGCAACTATTCCTTATATTGTTTTTAATGTGTTTGGATACCCATTTCTAAAGTAATATCAAGAAGGATAATCTCATATACGCTAAATGAATCATAAGTTATATCCAAGGTACTCTTAATTTTGTATCTCTCTTTGATGAAATAAATGATCATGAGTTATATGTTTTTTTTAATTTTAACTCAGTTGGTTATGTGGTGCACCTAAAGTCCATGATTAGTTATACATTATTTATTGGTAGTAAATGTGTTGAATGGTTTAATAAAAATATATAAAACACTTTATTGAGAATAATAGAAGTATAGTATATCTTAGTTACCAAGGAATGAACATGAATTATATGGATGAAACAATAGTTTGAGAATATTAGCGGGGAAGTGAAGCAACCGATGGTAATATTTTGCGATAATAAGGGTGAAATTAAGATCATAAAAAATACCATTAAACACTCTTGTACCAAACATATTAAAATATGATATCACTTTATTAAAGAAAATATGGAGTAAGGAGTGATCAAAATAGAGCATGTTGAAACTAATGAGAAAGTGGTAGACATCATGACTAAGTCATTATCCACTAAAACATTTGAGAGTCATCAGTTGAACATTGATGTTCAATCACCTCCATTAGCTTGAGGAGGTTATTTCTCTTTGGGTTTATTGTAAAAGGGGAATAATGACCACGCTACTAGTGAAATTAAATGGAGAACAATGGATACTAAATATATTTCTTAAAAATAGATTTTAGTGATGAGATTATCTCATCAAAGGGGATTATATGAAATGAAAGTTATTGGGAGATAATATCCATGAGGAATAAAGTTTTATCAAGCTTGAAGGAAAGGGTAGTTCTAGAAATAAGAATAAAACAAGGCATGGAATGCTTTCTTTAATTCTTATTTTCTACACTGAGAAATGCTCATGTAGATTTAGAGTGATGGGTGAGATATTTTGTTTCTATATTAAATAATTAAAATGCATCGAATGAATTAAATTTCACTTTAGATTTCCAAAAATCTTAAAGGGGAAGAATGCTGAAACCAAAGAGATACAAGCTAGAGATTGATGATGTGTTTATTGTAAATCCAATTTTTGTGAATAAGGTGGTTGAGTTTAATTATTATGCAAAAATCTAGTAAAAATAAGAACCTTTTAAGGGATTTTACTTTCCTAATGTATTTTTATGTTCATTGAAAAAGTAAAATTTGAGCATATGTTTGGAGGCTTCAGTGAAATTTCAAAAAGTATTTGATAAGAAGAATAAAATTTTCATAACACTTACATGATCACATAGGAGGTACACAAAGGATTACTCACAAAGGTGGTAAATGATATAAGGATTTAAAATCAGATACATGGCCATGAATATATCATGAAAAATCCAATATCATTTTTCAAGTAGTGGAGGTCGGAGTTTATGAACCATGATGGACTGTTTTTACATGAAGTTGTGAGAGATTTTTGAAGGAAATTTTGTAAAGGAAAAATTACCTTGAAGAATGGATCCTATGTGAGGGTGTAAAAGAGGCCATTTTTGGGTGAGTTTTAGTTTCATATGAACCCCAAAAATGACTATAACATTTGTGAAGTGGTTCTACGTGAAGTGATTAGGGGAAAGGGTAAAATGTTATTCTAATTATAGGAAAGTTTGTTGGGTTGATTGCCTATAAATACCTTGATGATTGACTCGTTAAGGATAAATGAAAAACTAAATAAAAAATCATGGATTAATAAAAATATCATATAAGGTAGGATAATTACCAAAGAAAAGAAGTGTTCAATGTAGAGTTATTTGTGAAGTAGGACCATCCATGTAAGGGAGTTCCATGAAGTTGTTCTCAAAGGGAATTCCATGAAACTTTTCAAAATATAGAGTTTCATGAAGGAGTTCACCTAGGACAATACTGTTAAGACGTTAATGAAGGGGAAGGTTGTATAGGTTATTCATAAAGGTAAAACTACAAAGGAGGTGCATGAATCAATTCATGTAGCATAGTCTAATAAAGACAACCCATGAAGGACTTATGCAAAATAGGTTCTATATAGGAGTTGTGTGAAGCATAGTTTTAGCAAATGGTTTTTCATAGTGAACAACATACCACACAAAACTTACATGACTTTTTATAGTGATTATTACCTTGATTTTTAAATGTAGTGGAACATCATATATAGGTTATCATGATGAAAAATAAAATCACATATTTCTTATGATATGGAAGCAACTTACAAGTAAATAAATTGAAAATACATCTATCCAAAGTAGTTCCCAAGGAGGAGCCTATAACAGTTATCCGAGGGAGGTAGTGCATTATTCCCTGAACTATTGTAAAGGAACTGATCCTCAAATATAGTGATCATGGATGAAACATTGAATCCACTAAACCAGTAAAGATTATTGGATTCTAATACACCATCACAATTTCATGTGAATGTTCCTTGGATTATCCCTTATTGGTTAACCAAGTAAAATTATTGTGTCATGTTTTTAATTTCTAATTTTTATTAATATAGTAGATTTGTGATTGACTACAACTGGTTCAATGAGTTTGTACCAAATGGGGACAAGATCCAATGTAACGAAATAAAATTTTCTCACCTTGATTCACCCCCTCCCAGAGTGTCATGGGTTGCAACATTAGTGCATGACTAGTTCCCAACTCCCAACTTCTAACAAGCTCTAGATCAACCATAAAGCATATGGATATTTACCTTATCTACTATTGAAACCATGAATTCTAATCGAGTACCCATGAAGACCATACATGGTGTGAGTATAACTTTATAGGACCCCACTAATGTATCCCTAAATATATCAATTAGTTCAAGTGAATATATAGTATGATATTATTGTAAATAAAGTAAATAAAGTAAATAACCATAGGTAAAAATAATAAAATACAAAACTCCCTTGGGATCTCCTCATCCACCCTATGTGATTCATACCTACTTCATCTAGTTACAAGGTGTATCTAGAAATATCACATTATCATCAGTTGGGAATATCATCCCAAGTCATAGGCAATAAGCATTACAACCTATTCCAATATATCGACCAATACATGGATAGTTCATTCCAATGAAATATATATAGCCAAGGGAATATCATCCCTATGATAACATGATCACCAATAAATGGGTAGAACCTCCTGATGATATAACCAAATCCAATGTCATAACATCCCTGTAATATCATGATAAAAAATATATGGCAAACATATCCTAAAACATAGTCACATTCATGGAAATAACATCTTTAAGTTAATATATATGAGAGATAATCACATCATAACAATTTGATCAAGATAAGTAAAAATATTCCTATCCATGTCGACTTCTAAGTGGGAAGGACATCCCTAGTACTGAGGCATCACATGAATTGAAGGACATCACATCCCATAAACATTGACACTCATACGAGAATCACTTCCCCTTATACAAAAGTATGTCAACATGGGTAGTATATCCAACTTCCATGGGTAATAATAAATAATTGGGAAAATATTCCCACCCCCCACATCGAGGTTGCAATGACCTAGAATTTTCCAACCCATTAATTTTCAAAATTTGGGTGTTGGAGGTGTCAGGATAAGGATAGAGGGTGAAAAGTGGATTTTAGGATGAGGTTTTAGATGATGGATTATTTTTGAGTCTAGTGAATGGGATTACATTGCAAGAGGTCTGTTGGGGATTTTGGATATGGTGTGGTGATAGTGGTTGCATTATAGGGCCCTGGGAGGATGATTGTAGTGGTCCTACCTTTTTAGGTGTAGTGTAAAAGGGCCCTTTAGATTATCCATGTCTATGGTATAAGGTTGATCAGGATAAAAATGGAGGCTAGGTTATGGTTTGACCCTCATTATTATAGTATGGGGACAAAGGTAAGTGATTTTAGTAATTTTTCCATTTTAAGAGACCCCACACCATGGTTCTTGTGCTACTCCATGGGCATGTTGGGGAGTTTGGATCCTATGATGTGGTGATGAGCATTGTGTTGTGGAATTCCCTCAAATTTATCAGATCTGGTGGTTGACCAAGTTTTAAATAGGGATATATGATATGTAATTTATAGATATTCTCTTGACCAAGAACCATGGAAGTATGAATGATCATGTTTCCTCATGTTTTTGTGGAAATCCTAACTATTTTACTATAGTATACCCCCTTGAACTATGGTCTCATGTTTTTTAGTCACGATATAAATTCATAATCCCACTCACTTCCAATCAATTTCTTTCCTTTATAAAGAACCTTGGGAAATTCAAAATCAATTTTGGGATATATTTCATAACCCTTTTTTTCACTTTGATCCTCAGATATAAGAGATAGATTATTGGTTATTTAAGGAGAGTTCCTACTCTTCACTTCTGGGTTTCTTCCTATTTCCCCTTGGGAGTTCTCAGTAGCAGTTTTGGTCTGAATTAAAGGGTTTTGGGTCACTGTTTTGATGATTAATTTCTATGGTTTAGTTTTATTAAGGGTTAACTTTTGTAGTTATGATATTTCCATCAATGTTTACTCTTGCATAGTGGATTGTGAAGCTTTAATTGAGGCAGGGGATTTCTAAACCCATATTCTGTCTTCTAGAATAATATGATTGGTTATCTTGTTGTGATCCCTTCCAAGCATCTTATCATATTATTACACTATTGTTTAAATAGGTTGATCTTATTTTATTGTGAGAGAGAATAAATTATGTCAAAATCCCTTTAAATAATAATGAAATTAAATGAAGATGATAAACTGATTAAGAAAAAATTGGAAGGGGAAAGAGGGTTTTATGATCCTTATTTTTTTCATACTATTTTTATGTGTTTTTAGGATATACCAATATGAAATAGAGATGGTATTAAGGTTCCATGTATGGATTTGGTGGTTGATTTAGAGCTTTATATACCCTTTTCATGTATATTATCTTGTTGTTTTGGGTCTGACATATATTTGACATTTGGGTTATGGAATTTATTTATATTTTATTGGTGTATTGTTTTTATTATTACCTGGATTTTATGATGGAAATTCCTCCAATATTCTTGTTTTATGACCTTGGTGCTATCCCTATACCCATGGACTATTGAAGATAGGATTCAGGGGTCACTCTCACCTTTTATATAGGGCCATGAGGGGTTCTATCATTAGTGGTTTGTAACAAAGTGGTATTAAAAATTATAGTTGGGAGTTAGGGTGGATTTTGGATTTAAACACAATTGATCATTTCATGATATTGGTAGGGAAACAATAAATCTCTTTCCTAACATGTCATATAGACCAAGGAGTCCTGTAAGGACAAAAATAATTTCCCCCCAGTGATTTAGCATAAGGACTTTGAAAACCTACTGAATTGTTTAGGTGAATGTTTAACTTTTATAGGGTATAAATCATAGGTAGGTATATACATCATTATTATTATCAGAATTGTAATTTTCATTTTGAATATTATAAGTGTTTTTATGATTATAATTTTATATTGTAGTTGTTAATGCATCTTCATTCTCTTGTAGAACAAATTAAATAACCATAACGGAAGAATAAAGTGGTGATTAACTAAAATGCATTATTTAAGTAAATCCTTATTGAATCATGAATTAATTTATTCCATTATTGTAAAAAAATGTTTCTTGAAAATTTATTTTCATATCTATTATTTAATTTCATAATGTGTTGATATATTTCCATGATGTTTAGAGTTGTTATTAAATAATTCTTAAAGTATTCTTATTGTATAAAATTTATAATTTTTGAGACTTATGGAATAGTTTTACCTTATTAAGTTCCATATTGATAGGATGAAATGAATTGTTTTTAAGAAATTCATAGAATTATTTTGACTTCATTATAATATTTTATGCCATGTGTTACCTTCATCTCATGATATATTATACACATATGTTAGGAATTTATTAAAGGTTTAGATTTTGGTCATTCATTTATATAATTCATAGAAAATGAAAAATATGTTGAGTGATAACCTATTAATAATTTGAAAAGTTTTATATGAATCAACTCGCTTCTTCTTTTAAAGCATGGATAAAGTTTTTTATACTAAATTATTTAAGTGTTACACATTGAAACATGATTTTAATTCCATGCATAGTTGTTGAAATTTAGATGAGCATGTGTAAGGGTTAGATGTTGATTTATTATTATAGGAATCATGCCTAATGTTAAAGAATGATTGTGTGAGTTGTTATGGAAACACTAGTATGTATTTTTCCAAGCATGTTATGTGTTGAGAAATTTTTACTTAAATAAGAAAGTAAAAGTATGTAAACCTTTATATAATATGAAACAATTCTTCCTTGGTGGTAGAATGTTTAAATAATGTATAGTTTGAGAATTATTAGTATAATGCATGATCATAAATCATGTTAAGTTTTTTATTTTAAATTTGAAAGCTTATATAGGATACATTATTAAAGTGATAAGTATGATGATTCATCTAAATTGTATCTTTAAGACATTGGGTGTTGTTTATTATGTGATTATTTGTGATTTATTACCTTTAGGTGTTGATATGTTTTTATTAAAATATATTTTATAATCCATAAATTGGTATTCTAAAGGTTGGCTAACATGAGGTATTTCCATAATAAAAAATTTCCTAGAAGTTTTATATCATTTGTTTAATATCAGTATATAGCGATTGTTTTTGTTGATGTTTTCTATTTATGTGACCATGTATTTATTATATGATTAAATTTTTAGAACCACTTTCCATAAAAGGATAATACGTTAAAGTTGGTAATGAAAAGGTTGTTTGGAAATATGAAATTTGGTGATGGTGTTATTACTGGTCACACTTAATACTTATTAAATAATGCGGAAAAAAATGTTTGATTATTGTGTTTTGTTGTCAGGTTTTATATTATTGGATAAATTTAAATTGATGTGATCTTTTTGAAAGTGGTTGAGAGTTTTTGTAGATGGTTTGGGTGTCTGAATGTGTTGGGTAGCTGGGTTGTGACTAATTTCCTGGGTGGGTCTGAGCAGTTGTGATCATTGTTGCAACATTGATAGTTTATATAGTTTTATATGTTGAGGAAGTATAGTTTGGTTTTAGTGGAAGTTGTTGTATAAGTGGTAGATGGGATATGTTATGGTTTATAATGATAACATGGTTGGTTTTATGGAAGGGAGATAATCTAGTGGTCATTGTGGGGTGGTTTGAGTGGCATTTCATGTTTTTAATTTCAATTTATTTCCTTGGTTTGAATAAGGTGATTTGGGTGATGTGATAGAGGTAGTATGTTTTTTTTGGTTGATTAGGAATAGATATGTGGCTATGTTGAATTTTGTTCAGGAATGTTGGTTGGGAAGTGTAGTAGATGAGTTGGTGTGTTTTCTTATGAAATGTTGATATTCTCTATGATTTTGATGTTATTTTTTTGGTTTATTCTACCCTATTGTTGTTTGACCTAAATATATTCTGTTGATGTTCCATAGAGATGTTGGATGTGGAAAGGGGAAAGAGGAATCTTTGGATAGTTCTTTGCTAAAGTTTCAATAATAAGAAGTACCAAAGTTCTTCAGTGGGGCCTACAGCTATGATGGTAAGGATTGGTGGAAAGAGGTTGAGGCTTCCTTTGGGTTGGTGAGGAATCCAGATCGATTCTAAGTTTTGTTGGTTATTGGATTATTTTTAAATGATAATTAAATATGGAGGGGTATGAGGCGTGGAAAAATAGAATAGATTCCTTAGTTTGATTTTATTGAATTATTCAAGAAGGAACTCTTTTATTGAGTATAGATTCATGATCATATGAAAGAGATTTAGGAGTTTCAATAGAGGGATAAGAGTGTGCACAAATCTAGGATTCGTTTTTTGGATCTTATTGGTTGGTTTTGGTGTTTTCTATTTGATGAGATAGAAGGGACTTTACATTTTTGAGTCTACCTTGAGGCTAGAGATTTGGTGATCTATCGCTCCACTTCAGTTGATATCTTAGTAAGTGGTGAGAGATCAGGTGGAGACCATGGAGAAAATTTTATCTGTGATGGAGGGTTCTTGTGAAGTCCCCTCACGGGGTGTTAGTAATTATTATAAGAATTATCTGAGTTATAGGACTCATAGTTCATAAAATAGGAGAGTTAAGTGATCTTTTAGATCTAGAGCATGGCTTGACGCCCTAGGGTTGAGTATCTTTAGGTTTCCTATCTCTGGAGAGTTTTTTATGTCTCCAATGTAATACCATGGGAAATCATCAGTATGACTACCTTAATATTTAGCACATTTATTAGTCTTACATGGAGAGTTATCCATGGGAGTGTTTTTGGAGAATCTAATCCTTTCAATGAAACCATTTTAGTGAATTTTAAACTAATTTACAAATGTTTGTATTGTTTGAGATTTAAAAGTTATAGTGCTTGTGTTTTTTTTTCAAATCCTTAGAACTATTTTCTATAAAAAATATTTTAAATGGTAAAAGGGCTATTCTAAAAGGGGTAACTATTTTGAAACATGGTTGATGTGAATAGATTAGATGATGAGGATTCAATTACGAGCAGGGTGGATAATGTTATTTCTAGAATCCTATGACATATAAAATCTTATTTAAGAGGTATCTCCCATATTTTTGGGTAATTCTAGGTGTTGTTGTTTTTAGATAAGGTGTAGATCATCTCTTGATGACAATGTTAGTGGTTTGTTGGTTTCATTTGAGAGATATATTCTCATAGTGTATATGTTTTGATTTCTCCTTATTTGGGATTTTTTATTCTATTGAATGAGAATCATTTAGGAGATATCTAATTTAATGGATCAAACTTTCTTGGACTGTTAATTTACAAATTTTGGATATTGAAGGAATTTAGAGAATTATGGAGGAAAAAATGGGGAGTTCAGATTGAGGTTTTAGATCATGTTTTATTTTGTGGGATTGTGGTTGGTGTTAGGCTATGAGAGGTTTGTTGGGAAGTTTGGATACATTGTGGGGATGGTGGTTGCAGTGTGGGGACCTTGTAGGAAAAATTTAATGGTCCTTCCTTTTTAGGTGTAGTTGTGGTATGGACCTTTGGTTGAGCTATTTCTATTGTTTGAGGTTGATTAGGATGATGAAGGGAGTCCAGGTTGTGGCATGGTCCTCGTCACTACAGTGTGAGGATCATGATATGAAATTTTTGTTTTTCTATCATTTTAAGAGAACATCTAATTTGGTAATTATACTATATCATGGTTGGGTTGAATAACTTGGATCCCTTGGTGTGGTGATAAACATTATTTCATGGAATTCCCACAGATTTATTAGATTTTTAGTTGGATGAGTTATAAATAAGGAGATATATGACATGATTTCTAGTTATTCAAATAACTTGGACCTATTGCAGTGTGTAAGATCACATTGAATTGTGGTTTATTTCCTTTCTCCATGGTCTCATGTTTTCCATAATGGGTACAAATTTGGAATCCCCCTAACTTCAATTAGATTTCCTTCCTTTATATCGATCCTTAAGTGATTCTAGAGTAATTTTGAGAGATATTCCAGATCCCATTTGTTTGGATTAGATCCTAGGATATGGGAGATCTATTATTAGTGATCCAAGGTGAGTTTATTCTCTCCCCCTCTTGGTTTATTCCTATTATTCCCTTGTGAGTTTTGGGTAGCGGTGATGGTTTGAATAGGAGGGTGTCGGGTCATTATTTTTATGATTAATCACTATTTTTTGGATGATTGGGGATTTCCTTATATGGTTGTGATCTTACCATAACCATTTCCTCTTGCACAATATATTGTGATGCTTTGGTTGAGGTAGGGTATTTTTAAACTCATCTTCTATATTCTAGAATAATATAATTGGTTATATTATTGTGATCCCTTCCAAGAATGTTATCATATTCTTCCTCTATGTTGTTTTACATGAATGTTCTTATTTTATGGAGATAGGAAAAAACATATGGGAAATATACTTTAAAGAATAATGAAATAAAATGAATATAAAAATTTTCTAAGAGGAAATTATAAGGGGAAGGAGGGTTCCATATACCTAAAAGTTTTCATACTATTTTTTAAGTATTTTTAGGATATACCAACAGGGATTGGAGATGATATTTGGGTAGAATAGATGGAGTTTTTGGATGATTTTGAGTTTTAGAGGCACTTTTCATGTATATTTTCTTGGTGTATTTGATATATAGGTGAAATTTGTCTTATGGAATTTATTTATGGAATATAATTTATTTGGAGTTGATTGGTGGGTTTTTCTTATTATTCATGGGATTTTATGAGGGTAATGACTCTTATTTTAATGTTTTATACCATTGGTGCTAGTGACCAACTTGAGGAATATTAGAGAAGGGATTTGATGGTCACCCTTTCCCTCCCCATAGGCCTAAGAGGGATTCCATTGGGGGTAGGTTGTGACATCTATCACATGGACCTTCCATCCTGAATACAAACCACCTCATAATGGGAATCACATCCCTTGATATAGATAACATTAAAAGATAGAAATACATCCCAACATTACAAGCATAACATCCCTATAAAAAATGTGTTAAATAGAAGGAATACCATCCCTTATCATGTAAAACATATCACAAGTGGGTATATCAGCGCTTATTGACTATCACAACATTAAGAGTGTTTCTTCCCATCAATCAAGAAAAAAATACAGTATTTCATAATAAACAAATAAATATCAACATATAAATAGTTTTATTTAACTTTTAAATATTATCCAGTAATCATTAAAGATAACTAAGTCAGTCACCCCATGCTTAACCTTAATCTACAAGACAACTAAATCATAACCAATCCAGTTCCATAGTATAGTAAGGAAGGATTACTCACCCTAATATAGTTAAACTAGCCATAGACTAAAGGGAAACTAGAAATATTCTTATGGGTAACACCATAAGAAAATATTCCATAAATGAAGTATCATATAATATGATATTATTATCTTACAGGATACGACATGAATGATTCCAAATTCATGTCATATATATTATTCATATGTTGTAAGGCATGGTATACGATACCATGACACTGCCTATGATTGATATGGTGACCAAATGTTAAATTGTTAACATTATTATTTATTCCACTAATAACTATCATTATTGTGGAAGTTCCATAAGATGAAACACATGAGAGTATCATTGCATTCATTTGATGAATTCGTAAATGATAGAGGCCTTACTGATTCATTTTGTAAATCATGAGTAAATTCATGGGCTCGATGAGAGTCTTTAATTTCTTATATATATGTATTTAAATTCAATATTTTGGGTTTAGAAACCATGGGATTTTCCAAGATTATTGTATCCTTATCTTGATGCTCTCTTCCTCCTCTTACCTTAACTTTTAAGAGAAACTAGCATGTCCTGGGTGATGAGAGGGCCTTTATTGAGCATCGATTGATCTGGTTTAACTCATGGGTAAAGCATAGATAAGTGAGTATGATGGATACATTTTCGTGATAATTATAAAACACATATACTCTAAAACCCCTAGAAAAGTAAAACATAAAAGACTAAAAGTTACTACCCATGTCAACAAGGTGAACTTTTCTTTTTGGGATCCTATTTGATAATAACTCCAAATTTAAGCGTGTTTGGATTGGAGTAGCTTTAGGATGAGTGAACTCCTAGGACGTTTCTATGGGTTCGTGTGAGTGAGGAAAAATCACATTGAAAGAGAATGTTTTGGCATATAGGGATATTCATTAGTATGATAAGCGGCCCCATTGGGTAATAGATTTTGGTTTTCTAAGAAGGTAACCAATGTATTATAGGAGACCCATGGGGTCCGATGATTGGGTTTATAGATCAAGGAGTTTAGGTAATGAAAAATGGTATAAAATCCAATAACTATCCATAATTATAGTGGTGCTACCTGGGTTTGAAGTGTAGGGTTCACAATTAGGGTGTTTTTATTTAAAGGGGGGAGTATATAACACCCATGTAAAATTTAAAATTAAAATAATAAATGGTACTACTCTTTTCATCAAGGCACACCCTTATTTTTGGGAGATTGTCTAATAAGAACTCCACAATTAAGCATTCTATGATTAAAGTAGTGTTAGGATGCGTGACCTCCTGAGAAGTTTCTTTGAGTGTGTGTGAGTGAGGGAAAACATACTGAAAGAACATGTGTTGGCCTATAGGGATATTCATTTGTTTAATAATTGACCCAGTGAGAAATCACATGTGGTGTTCTAGGAAAGAAACTGAGGTATTATAGCTGACCCATGGGGTCAGAAGACTGGGTTCATGGATTAGGGAGGTTTCTTTATGATAGATACTAAAAAATAAGAAGAAGTGTCTATGGAATCTACAGTGAATGATATGCATTGCCACAATTGCTTTATTTTATATACAATATTATTTTGGGTTTCATGCATGGTGATATTGATATTAAGGTTTTCTAATCACCTTTCTACCTTGATTAAGTGTTAATTAATCCATAGAAACCCAATAGTGGTATATGAGATTTACCATGATCTATAATTCTCAAAATCATGTTTAAAATGAAGGATATATCATATCATAATTTTTTCATATTCTCTATTTTAAAATATGTTTGGAATTTTTTTTATATGACTCCTATTATGATATATGACATTGTAATATATGTTAGAGTTTTAAACTACAATATGGTATATCATAAGTCACTATATATTTAAAATCCCTCAGTTTTGGTTTACTATAGAACATGACATTGGGATGTCTTAAGGAATGATAATTCTACTTTTTGTTTGTAAAATAGAGTATTATACCATAAATATGATATAGTATATAACATAAGTAGAGAAACCTCAAGTATAAAAGGTTTTAATGTTAGAAAAAATCCATTTCATAATCCAAAACCGATACCATGCTTCGCGAATTATTCCTACACAAGGCTATATCATAGACTATGATGTTGAGTTCATTCTTACATAGGATAACATAGAGTTACTTATATAAAGGAACTTTTATACAATGTTATTCTTACAAAAATTCCATAAATAACCTACTATTGTCATGTGCATGCAAGGATTATTCTATATAGAGGCATATCATAGGTTACAATAGCCATACATAGTGTTATTGATCATAAAATATGATTGACAGGGCTTAAAGGTTTAACGTGTTGTGACCATATCTCTCATAGGTTATCATGTATCTTATATAACCTAATAAAATATGTAATAATTTTTTTCTTCTACTTAAATTTAAATTATGAATTGAATTATATAATTAAAAAATGTTTATAAATTATAAAAAAATACATTATGATATATTTTTTAATTTATTAAGGTGTTTGTAAATAAATAAATTATAAATTGTTTATAATTAATTAATTAAATGTTTTTGAAATATTCAATAAATAAATATCCATAATATTAATTATTAATATTAAAAATACCCTTTTAAATTTATATGTCATAACTTATATTTTAAATATAAGGTGTTTATTTTCAAATTATAAGTTCAATTTATAAAATGTTTATAAATTATAACATAAGGCTTAATATAAAAGTGTTTATATTTAAAATTTTGAATCATTCAGAATTATTTATTTGAATTTCTCAAATGAAAAGGCCTTATTTGAGGAAATTATTTAGGCCATATGAAAATGAGGTTTGATAGTTGATTGGATCAAGATTTAATTAATATTTAATATGTGATATTTAGATTATGGAATTTTTCAACATAATAGAATCAGAATATAAAATGTTTATATTTAAATTAATATCCTATATCATGAAATTCCATATTAAAAATAATATAAAGGAGTTCATACTAAAATAATTAATATAAAGTGTTTATATTTATGTAATTATGGAATGCTCATAATGAATAGTTAAATTATAACGTTTTTATAATTGTCTTTAGTTATTAATTTTTCATAAATTTTTTATTGCTAGTTTAAATACTAAAATTAATCATTTATTAATTATTACATATTATATTCATATATATAAACTATTTACATTATTAATAGATGTATAATTTAGTTTAAAGTGTTAAAATAATTCTATATATTTTCACACATGCATCTAAGGAGTTACTTGCTAGGTATGATAAATGATTTAGTTTTCTTATACCTTTAATTTAGATTGTATTGATTCACAATATTGAATTAAGTATTTGATTTTGATTTATACATATTAGGTGTTATAATAATGATGGAATTGATATATCTCTTGATTAAACTATCCTTATGAAGAGAGAATTTGGATCAGACTACTCACTGGCCTGGAGGCTTATGCCTTATCTAGAAAAGTGGGGATTGGATGTCTATAGCTGAAGGATTACTCTTATAGGGATTGCTGATTTTATATAATTATAAACCTTTTCATGAAAATGTTTCATGTACCTTATGCATGGGATGCATTTGGATATGTATGAATATAGTTGTTTTTAATTTAGGTTAGTACCACGAGCTTTGAGTTGTGTAAAGAGTAATATATCAATATGGTTTGAACATACTAATTTGGTGTAATTAATAAGATTACAAAATAAATCATTAGAATAATTCACATATAAATTAAATAAAATGAGATAAGATAGTGATATTAAATCTTCTTCAAAATACTAAGTGGAATATTCCTTCCAATGTGAACACTTTTCAAGTCCTCGATCATCAAACTGAGTAGGTCACAAAATTTGGGTACCCCTTGACTATATTGTGTAAGGAAAGAAAGTAATGGGTGATAAAAATAAGAATAAGTTCCCATTATTGTAATTTTATTTGCATTAAACTTAACTGAGATACCCTAATAAAGTTAGGTTACTAGAGGAATAAATTTGGGTTTATCCATATGATGGATTGGATAAAGTGTTATTCGCATAACTATCCAAGATTCATATATGATTTAATTGGGATGATACCCTACCTAAATAACTAAGTTATGGTAGAAGCACCAAAGTGACCCAAATATTATTGAAATATATATCTTGTCCTGCTAATAGATAATTTGAGTTTAGAAAAGGGTCATCATTTTAGCAGGATAACATTTAATAAAAGTTATTATTGAATGAATGTAAAACATGATAATCATGTAATAAAATATTTTTTGTAGATAAATGATATCATTATCATCCAAATTTTAGTTTAGATCAATATTTGAAAGGATAATATTAATGTAAGAAAATTATTATGGCTGGTAACATAATAAGTGTTCTTAAATATGGAAATTATATGTGTTAAAACAATACCCTCCCGAGTAACCAACTATTAAAGTTGTTTAGCACTTAGTATTTATATGATCATGAGGATAATATATGGATTCACCTAAGGTTTCAAAGACATTAGATGAAAAATTACTAAAGTAATTTTAGTCTTTATTTATATATTCAAAATGATTAAGTATGTTAATGACTTAGTGATACTGGAGGTTTTCTTTATGGCTTGATCTAGTTGTTCAATTATTTCTAGAACTATTTTTGGCAATATTATGAAAATGTGAGCGAGTAAAATAAATGTTTAACCCATTTTCTCAAAATTTCAAGGATAAATGAAGTAATCATGAGATTTCTTGAACCTAGTACTGTATTGATAATACACGTAGGTAGAAGTTCAATTTGAAAGAAGAAAAGTTAGTTGGAAAGTCCAATAATGTTTTTTATAGTATCTAGTTAAGGTTAATGAAACTTGGAGTTATCAAGGAGAAATGTTTCCATATGATTGAATTTTATAGGATACATAAAGGTGTTTTTAAAAATACATGGAATGTATATGTAAGGTATTAGTGTTATAAAAAAATTATTCTATTTTGAAGTGTATGTGATACCAAATATATACTCTATAAATGTTGTGAGTATACATGATTTCAAAATCAAGGTAAGAATTAATAGATATTATAGTTTGTATTATAATGATGAAGAAAAGGGTTTCTAAATTATGGATTATTATATAAAGTAATATATCAAGATTAGATGAATTTAAATAGAGTATAAGTATTTTCATCTTATTTATCTATTATAATCAGATAATTTTTTTACTGACAAAGAGTTTTTACAAAAAATATGATATTAATTAACATGTTTTATAATTCATCAGATTAAATATCATACTTAAAAAGAATATAATGATATATGAAGTATTATTTAGTGAAATGTGCTTATATAAGACATTTGTTGAAATATGAGGAATATGCTTCCATCACCCGTCAATGAAATATTTTAAATAATAAAATCATCTTTTAGAATATTACACTAAAAACATACAATAACATATGAGATATAGTGGAAAAAATTATTTGTTAAATTTCCCTACTAAAAAAAATAAGTGCTATTTTCTGCACACAAATGATTCTATGTAACTTTTCATAATATTATAAATAGAATATAGTGTATAAAAGGAAAGTGGAAGTATGTTTAAACAATTAGTAGTTAAAAATTAACAATTAATGGATCACTATTGACATAATTCAAAGTGAATGAAATTGAATATATTAAACGAGTTTAAGAAGTGTTAATAAAATAATAATGGAAATAATTACATTAGTTACCAAAATATTTCAAGGTAAAGTTTGATATAAAAGGATTTAAGGATGATTATGATAAACTTATAAAGAGTTCTAAATTCACAAAAGACTTATTAATGTTGTAACATTTGATGCTATGGTGTTAGTGATTTTGAATATTATCAAGGACTTGAACATTTGTAATATGATTCCTAAGTCTCACCATTATTAAATCTATCTTGCTTCATAAATTTTACTCACTAAAGAGTTTAGTGGGAGGGTTTTATCAGATGGTCACATAGAGATGTGGTAGGACTTACTTACATATGTAATTAGGATAAAAAACTATAAAAATTTAGTGAACTTAAGATTGATCTATAAATCAATAATACATGATATGATAAGATATATGCTTATGTATAGTTTTTATTAATATTCTTAAAAGAGTTTAATAATGTCTATGTATCATTTTATACAAAAGGAAATATTTAATTTATCATTATTTCATGTTAGCTGCATATATATATATATATATATATACATCATGAAGTGAGATAATAATTTACCTCTAAATGCATGACTTTGATTTATCCCTAAACAATGTTAATCATTATAGGTTGTTAAAAAAATATTAAGGTTAATTTGAGTAGGATTATTTTATCATGACACGAAATATGCTTATGAGGCACAAAATGGGTATTGTGTGCTCGATAACACATGAAGTATACCACATATAGTGTCATGCACTATATATTTCATATAATAGGGGTGTGAGGTTCATATTTTCATTTCCCCTTACCTGAGGTTGGTGGAATACCTATCTTTATAACCTTCATACTTTGATAAATTTATTACACAAAACTTGAGGCTTACCTAATCAAGGGTTGGTTGGGTATGTCGCCGATCATGTCATCGATTGGAGCTTAACCAATATGTGAATTTTACTCTCATATAATGAGTATGATATTTGGTCCCTTTATTGAGACAGAATAGGTGAGTTTAAAATCATACATAGATAGTACATATGATGTGATTATCAATTTAGGTGAGAGGAATGTGATGTGATAAGCTATAATGGTGAATGACATGTGATGTATTAATTAACATGGTCAGTCTATACATGGAAAATTGAGAATTTATGCATTATATATATAGAATTGACATAATTTATGTCCCATGGTCACTTGATGTATTATATAAAGGGATAATATGAAAATACATGCTTGATATGATGTATATGGTGTATGCATGTATAGTGATACATGTGTTTGATGAATATCACACTATTTCCATTTATAGCTTCAGTAGTATTGATTATTTACTATAGGATGTTATTTTGTTACATTTATGAATTTAGGAATTCATATTTTTAATAAATTGTACAAATTACCATGTTTCCACACTTTATGGTTAACTAAGTAGGGATTGGGTTTTATATTGATAGTTTTTCTAAAAAGGTTTTAGAGCTTATGAAAAATGAGTTTTGGATGGGTATTCACAAGGTATTCCATGTGATCTGATACAAGGTGAAATTGATTATATATTTCAAGAAAAAAATAGAAGATATCCAAAAGAAGTTTTGGATATGGTTTTACAAATTATTATATATGATACAATATAAGGTTAAATGACACCAAGTCCTTGAGGATTTAGTACAAGTGAGAGATTGAAATATATATACCCTAAAGCCCATATCACATCATATAATATGAGCATGTCATAGGGTATGAAACACATGGTTCTAAAGGAGTATCATATTCCTTATTCATATATTGTATGGAATGGTATATGATACCATGCCACTACCTATGATTGACATGGTGACTAAATATTAATTTTTCAACATTCAAAATTCTTCCACTATTAACTATCATTAATGTATATGTTTTATAAAATGAAATGTATTAGAGGATCAATAATTTAATTTGATGAATGAATGAATGGTCGATGTATTACCCATGAATTTTGTAATTCATGAAAAATTTTATGGGTTGGGGAGAGTCTTCAAGTGATTATATAAAATAGGATTAAGGATATGATTTTGGTGTGTGAATCATAGGAATATCCTATTTGATTCTATCCCAATATTGATGCTATCTTACTCTTCATCCCATTACATGAGTGGTGAGAGGTTCTCCCTAAATTATTGAGTGATTTAGTTTAAACCATGGATTCACTATGAAAAAAAGAGTTTAATGGCTACCTTTTAATGATTTTCATCAATAATAGTTTACGAAGAATAAGGAGTTGTGGCTGTGGAAACTATGGTTCAAGGTATTCATGAAAACAATTTCTTCATTTTTTTATAAAAAATGGTTTCATTATTCAAGCACGGTGATCCTACAATTAATTTTTTTAATCACTTTAGATTCCTTTATTAAGTATTAATAAATCCTTAAAAATACAATAGTATCATACAATGATTATACCTATATGTTCTTACTCTATTTTAAAATGGGATAAGGGTAACCAATTAAGGTTTGGCATATCATCAAGAAACTCAAGGAAGCCAAATTGGGTTCTGATTATTTAGGGAAACACACTTTAGGTTAGGTTCATGGACATTGGTATCCATAAAAATGAGGTATAACAATCTTAGGGTCTATAATGGCCTTATACAACCATACCCAACTGAAATGAGGTTTAAAGAATCTAATTCAAGTTATTTATAGGTTAATAACACATGGGTGATGAGAATTCATATCAAAAATCACATGAAAGGAGAGTAAACTATAATTATTAATTAAGGAACACCTACCTCAATCTAATGGAAACCCAATCACGAACAACCTCATACAAAATGACTCTAATTGATAATTTTTTCAAGATCTACAAAATCCCCAAATTAGGGCATAAATGATCAAAAAATGCTAATACCTTGTGAGAGACCAAATATAGATAGAGGTGGAACATTATTCTAGTTTATCAATCCACTAAGACATACAAAAATTGAATATGATCATAGATAATGGATATCCAAATTTGAAGGAGAAAGAACCTAGGGGGGAAGAGAATATACATCATAGATACTAGGGGAAAAACTCATTTTATCCGTTTTAATATTCAAACCACTGAATTTAATTAATTAACTAATTTAAAAACCCACCCAGAACATGCTTCTTTTATGAGGATGGGTTATATGAGAATTATTGACAACAGGTGGAAAACCTATTTTGGCAGCATCACATACCTCGAGGTTGAGAGAAAGAAGGTAAGGAAGTATTCTATAACTCTAACTGTGGATATGAATGGAAAGACACAAAATTAATTTTTTATCAATTTTCATAGAATTTATACACCAAGTTGATGGGTCATCCAAATAAAAAGGATATTTTTGATAAATTGAGAAGTAACTATGAGGTAAATTCCATAGTGAAGGAATCTAGGATTCAAATATGGAGGAGTAGATTTGGGATATTAAGATAGGTAAAGATAAATATGTTGATAAAAATTTAACTCAAGTAAATTTAATGGTTATAAATATTAATGTAATTATTGAGAAACTTGAAGAATACACTATTATGAATAAGATTCTGAGGAACTTTACAGATCAGTTTGATCCCATGGTATCATCTTTGAATGATCGAGAAGACCTCTCATTGGATAAGCTAAAAATTTTATTATTTAGTATGAAATGAGGAAGAAACTATCTTTAAATAATAAATAGAGAGTATAAGTTGTTTTTAAATCCATGAGAAAAGTGAATAATAAAGAATTTGAAGACATTGGGTATTTGAAAGGTGATGGAGATATTAATCATATTGTTGCACTATTATAAAATAGAATATTAAAAGGAAAATGGAAGGGAAAATGTAAAAAATTTATTCTACGATTTAATTTAAATAATATTAGTTATATTGAAAAGTTTTTCCCAAATATGTAGGTTGATGAATCTGAGTCGCTCATGGAACAATAAATCCATTAAAGGTGGAAAAAAGCGAAAAAATAGAGAAATTAGACGCCAAAAAAAGATGTTTTTTATGTAAGGATGGCGGTTGATCCAATAATTATGATAATTAATTCAATATTTTTACTCATTTGGAGAAAATTTCACATTATTTATGAAATTATAAATATGGATAAGAGATAACAAAACTTGATTTGGAACTCAAAGGTAAGATGAAAAATTGTCTTGAGCAGATTCAACAACTCAAGAATGACAAGAAAAATATAGAGAAGGAGAAAAATGTAATGGATATTAAAATGAGTGATTTTGATAAAATAGTAAAATGGATTTTCAATGAAGAGATAGAGGATATGATGAACATGGAATCATACTATGAAAAAGAGATCAATGGTCACAAATGAAATATTGCTGAATACGAAAAGATAAATTGTGATCTTGAAGAAAATCCAAATGATTGGGAAGAAGATATTTTTGAGAATAATAAATTTGTGATACAATTCAAGTTGAGTTGAATTTTCCAGATAATATTTCATAAAATCTATTGATGTTAGGAGAGAATCTTCTCATGATAGTGCAAAGATAGGATTAAAAAAAACAAGGTAAGCTTACACCTAATCGTTTTGAGGAATGATTTATCTCTTTTGATAGAGCATGAATTACAAACAAACTAAAGAAGGCTATACATGAGTAAGATAAGAGGAAGCCTTCTATATTTAAGGAAGAAAAGATTTTTTTCAAAGAAATCATCACTCCTTATACAAAGAAAGGCTCAAGAAGGAGAGAAAAAAAATACCATTCAGAACAAGATTGGAATCATTCAAGAAGATCTCAATTTAAAGGAAATTGTTGGTGTTGTGTAATATAACACTATGAGATTTTAGAATATATTTCTATTTAAAAAATTTTATTTCTTTGATATCATGTATCACATGCAACAATGAGTTTATACAAACAACAATATACTATTAAAATATTATTCTTTAAAGTGATAATTATCACCTAACTGTTAGATTTTTTATTATGAATATGATTAACTAAATTATGAAACATTTCTATAAATTTCCTAATAAATACAAATTTATTGATTTATTCTTCATAAAAAAGTACATAATTTTTAGAAAAGTCATTTTATGCTCCAAACATACATTTTCCTAAAATAGGATTTGTATATATTTTTTATGAGAAAATATTATAATTAATTTTTAGAACATTATGATTATTTTTCAATAAAATTAACTTCATTTTTGAAATAATTATATAAAAATTAGCTTTTGGTGAAAATTTTATATTTTTATGAAAATTTTGATTTTCCAATAAATAGTAAAAAATTCCATTTTTATTGAAAAATGTATTTTATTTTAAAGTAATTATAAAGTAAAATTAAATTTTGAATTATTTTTAATTTATAATTAGTAAATTTTGATTGAAAAAAATCCAATTATCATTTTTAAAATTAATTTTATACTCAAATTTAGTATAAAAACACTTTATACTTAAAATAAGCATTTTCCTGAAAAACTATATTTTGTCATGTTTTGTCAATTTAATTTTAAATTAATCTCTATAACTTATCTGTTTTGAACCTTAAAAAATATATTTCATATTTGGAATCATGATATCCAAAAAAATTTAAATATAATTAATTTATTTTGGTCAATATGAATAGCAACTTTAGTAATTTTGGTTACAACCGTAATGGTTAAATCAAGAAATTAAAGTTAAAAATAATAAAATATGGACTATAAAATGATCATAACACTTGAATTAATTTTATTTTATGATTAAATTTCATCCATACTAATAAAATATTTTTTATATGATTTTTGTTCCATTTGGATTTGATTATGACCTTTATAATATATTATGTAAAGAAAAGTAAAAAATGTCACATTCTTTTCTTTAATAAATATAATATTTTTAACATGGGAATAACCAGAGGATATGTTTGGTTATAAATAATATTTTTAAATATAAATAATTTATATTCATAATGGTTATTTATTTTTAATCTTTAGTAAATAAATTTTTACCTTAAATGCTTACACTACATTGACGTAGTAATTATTCAATTAATGGAAAAATGAAATTAATGATATTAAAAATATTAAAAGTAGTATAATTTGAAATAATTAAAGTGAAACATGAATTTTATAGATAAAAATAACATGTTATGGATGTATTAAAACATTTTATTATAATTTCATTTATTTTCTTGGTGTTATAAAAGTCAATGTTAATGAATAGTTCTAAAATTGACATTATTGATATTTTATGAAAATAATATTTTATTAAATGATATAAAATTCAAAAAAATCATATATTTAGAAAATTAAATTTTATATGGTTGATTTAATAATAAATGATATATTTATGGGATGTTTTTCTATTTAGATTAACTATATTATCCCTTTAAGAGTAACAAATATTGACATCATCGTAATTGTCAAAAGGGTTAATAAAGATGAAAGCAAAAAGATATGGGTAAAAAAGTAATACAAATTGTAAAAATTTTATTATATGAGATTATTTTGAATCATAATAATCTTTAATTTAAATATTATCAATTTTGACCCATTTGGACAACAAAATTAATTTAAATTAATTTAATATTTTAATAAATTCCGAAAAATGCCCCTCCTCTCAATTAAAAAAGGGAACCCATACTTTCTCTTATTTAAATCACTTTTAGCCTTATATATAAACCATAAAATAAAAAAATCCCTTATACATTTCCTTATAAATTAATAGTGGTTCTTATCTTCCTGAAATACTAACCTTAGGATCCTTAATAGGGGAACTAAATGAGTTCTTTCAAAGGATAGGTAATCACCTTAATCGATCAATTTCTTTTTAATTCTTCTTTTACCTCCTCTAAATATATGGTATTTGTCACAAAATAATAACTAAACTATCATAAATATATTTAAATTTTATTATTATTACTAAACCACCATTATCCACCCTCTTTCCATCAAATGGGAAGTGAAAACATCACTCGTGTGTATGTACGACTTACCGTCTCCACATAGTGATATTATTCATTCTTGACTAACTAAAAATTAATTTTTTATTTCAGAAGCACTTTTGAGGAAAAAGTGGGAAACCAGATTGAAATCAAGACTTAAAACATAACCATGCCTCCATGGGCCAAGTTCCTCAAGACAAAAGACAATCAAATTCAAAAGTAAGAAGAAGCCCCACCCTATCAAAGAAGAACAATACGATCAGCGTCCACCTTCCCATCACTGCTCGGCTAGCTGTCTCGTGCAAAGATGCATAGGCGCAGTACCAATGGAAAAAACCATACCCTCTCAAAACATCCAAATCCAGATAGCGATGGAGAGGAGAACACTCTCTGCTATGAACCTCATCTGAGACACTCCCTTGCAGGTAAACTGGATGTTGTATCTCATGGAACAAGGCCATGGTGCTGCAAGTAAATCACAAAAATCAAACCAAAAAAACATCATCAATGCACAACAGCACACAAACCTTCACCAAATTGTAAAAAATCAATGTTTCATCCCATAGTAGATCATCACATCTTCAATTTCTGCAAGACTGTAGATAGACCACAAGAGGAGCTCCAAAATCCACCTTACCGCCCATGCCACCGAACCAAACCAGAACGACCTTCCTCCACAAAACCACATCACAAAAATCCTTCATCCGCGAAACTGCATAAACCAAAATTCCAAAACCAAACTACCAGGATCCATCGCTAGCCGCAAAACCAAATCTAGAAAACCTAGAAATCCCAGATCATAATCATAAACAGTAAAACATTATCGGAAATCAAGAAGAAACAAACCAAAATACCAAAGGCATTCATGGGTTTTGTTGAAAACCAGGCCATATCCCATCACTGCCTTCACACACGCATCTGGAGACAACCTCGAACCACCACACACACTCTCATCTGGCACAGACACACGTGTCAATCCACAACAGGGGAAGCTAGAGCATGACTGCAGGCCCCACTGCGCCTCTAAAAGAAACCCTACCCAAAAGAGAGGGGGTAGAGAGAAGATAGGTTAGCGAATATGGCATTCATGTCAGTCGTTCCCACAAAGAAATCCACCCTTGATAGACAACGTCGTCACGAGAGCACCGAGGAGGATCAAGGAAGCAAGTCGATGCCGACCTGAAGTGGAGCCAGATTGGCGGCGACAGGGGAAACCCTAGCAAGACGGCACCCCTTATGGATTTGTATTATGATGGGGTTAATGTTTATATATATGATATTTATGAAATAATTATACTTATTTAATGATAATATCATACCTACCTTGTTATCTTCCAATCCACCCGGAAACGATAACGTCGCTCGTGCATACGTGTGGACTACCACCTCCCCAAAGCGATGTGATTATTTTTTTAATTTCTATTTTACTTGTATGTTAATAAGAATAAATTTAATGGATATATATGATATATATGATATATTAATAATTCTTTAAATTTGAGTTATTATTTCACTTTATTTTCTTCCATTCATTGAAAAATGGAAATAGAATTCATGCGTACGTATGACCTACCATCTCCATGAACAATGAAATTAATTTTTCTATCTATACTTTTATGAATGAATATAATGGATATATATGATATTTATATAATTATTAAAACTTTGGAGATGATTCAACCATGATTAAGGTACAATGAAAAAAACTATCGCACCAAAACATACATGAAAAATGAAGCGGATATCACCTATAACAACAATTTTAATAATGAATTGTTAAAGAATTGGTGATAAAAGGTTATAAGTAAATAATATTTAGTATGATAAATATGATTATGGTTTTATAATTTTTTATAATAAATCTATATTTATTGTTGATTAGCCACTGAATGAGGCTAATATTAATTGTTAATATATGTAATATTCATGCGCTTTATTATTCATAAACACCATTTTAGTGCATTTTACACTTTGAATATTAATTCACATTATGATTGTAATTACCTCTTAAAATACACTATTACATGGTACATTTTTGAACACCTCCTAAAATAAAAAATGGTATTGATTTTATTTTCATATTTTATTTTCAGGTATCCCATTCTATAAGGAACAATTAATTATATTGGAGCACTTGAAGATTCATAGTGGAAGTCCACCAAAATGGGCTTTCATGCCAACACATTCTAGGAAAAGTAAACTAGACATCAGCCTAATAAAGACACTATAGCAGACAAGATACAAGCCCAATGATTCTAAAACTTTATCTGAAGATAGAGAACATCATGGGAAACATTTAATCAAACAATTAAAACAGATAATTCAGATATTTTAATGGAGTTATAGGTGGCCCAAGTGGAAGATGAATTTCTGGGCCAGATTCTGTGGCCCAGAAAAACAGACCACCAATTTAATCATATCTCAGAAACCAAATATTATTTTGTGTTGAAATTTTATATAGAGTTATAAGACATCCGGAGATTTATTTTTCTCTTATATGGACCACTCAAATTCTTCCATATATAAGGTCTTATAGGAACCTCTGTTCGGTGGATGCAAGCTGGCTGTAACTTCATGTCAAGGGTGGAAAAGTCTCATCTCCATTACTTTCCACCACCTTAGGCCTACTACCATTAATTGAAGAGACTTGGAAAGATGGGGTATAGACTCAAGGCTCCCAAAATTCCTATTTAAGGTAATGATTTTGTAGGATTTAATGATCTTTGGTGTTTGGTTTCATTATAGTGTTATGTTGTCACTTTGTGTTTGTAATCACATTTCCTTCTCATGTAAGTTGTTCAATTCACCTTAATTTCTTAATAAAAGTTCTGAATTTACTATTATTATATCCTTCTCTATATCATGTTGATACTGTTTCCTCAACGTTTGAATTTATTCACACCATACCTTGTGAAATTTATCACACAACAGTGGAGTGATCATTATTTTGTTGTTTTTACTTCTTCAATTCCACCCTCGTAAGTCTAATTTCTGCTTCCGTTGAGAACATGTCATCAATAGAGGAATAAACTGCTTATGATTTGATCCAAAGGAGTAGCAAGGGTCTGGATTTTATGTTATTTCACACTCCATTAATTTCTAATCACTTCTTTTAATTGAGAATTGTGTTTGAATATCTTTAAACTCTTTCGTCCTTATTGAATTTAAGGCCACACACTTCAAGTGATAATACGAACCTTAACCTTGAAGTGATCAAAACTTTGATCCTTCAAGTGTGTAGGTGATTAGTATTAAAGTATTTATGTATTAAACTAGTAAGTGATGATGCTGTTTAATCTTCTTAAATGAACCCATCTCAAATATAAGAAATTGAAATCATTAAAAAAGGAATTCATCCAATCCACCCTGAGCGATAACCTAGGATCAACTCATTATCTTAAATTGAATTAAATTAAAAATGTTAGTGATACTTTAAACCCATATAAAAGCAACCCAATTTTTCTACTTCATAGCCAAAAAAAGTCCTTAGAATGTGCGTGTCTATAGGTTTCTTCTTAGGTCTCTGAGGATTCGTCAACCCAAGCTACACTACAAGCGACCGCATAACCCTAAAAACTTGGGTAAATTTGAGTGTGAATCAAATTTTGGAACCATTTATAGGGACCCAAGTAATTCATCTAAACTCCCATTATATTATCCCCCATTGTTTCTATTCTCATCCAAATTCTCTTATCTTTTCCCTTTCTCGTTTTTTCTTTCTTTTGGTGCTTGTCCACCTACACTCGTGACCAATAAAACCGTCTAGTTAGGGAGGATAGTCCTAGGGTTGAGGAGTCAAGTACACCAATGGAAATATTTAAATTAGATACTAATCTTCCTAATACCCCAGAGTCAAAAATTGAGCCCATTTTAATGGAAGGTCTTCAAAGAAATCAACTCATAAACCTGGGTGGGAACCAAAATGGAAATCCAAATGAGGCATCCCTAAACTTGGAGAATGTAGTCGATCAAACCATGAATGACTACCTTATACCTTTCTGGACCAATGCCCCCCTTATGCATTAGACACAATTACCTAGGAGATGCCAACTACATCTTTAAACCCCATTTCCTAAAGCACCTTCCCACATTCCATGGAATGGAGTCTGAGATGTTGTACCTTCACGTTAAGGAGTTCAATGACATTGTAGAAACCATGTGTCCCCCACATCAACTAGAATCGGCTAAGATGAGGATATTTCCTTTTTCTTTAAAGGATAGAGCTAAAAATTGGATAAACAATTTGAGACCATCATCCATCAACTATTGGGACCAATTACAAAGATAATTCTACAAAAAATACTTTCCTCACTACAAAACAATTTCACTTAAAAAGAGAATCCAAATCTTTTTTTGAAAAAGAGGTAGAGTCATTTTATGAAACATGGGAAATGTTCAATGACACACTCAATATGTATCTCACAATGGTATTTTTATACCTGAACAAGTGAGACTTTTTTATGAAGTTTTGGGTCTGGGGAACAAACAATTCATTAACATGATGTGTAATGGAAATTTTAAAAACAAAACCCCAAATGATGATTATGAGTATCTAGAAAGCCTTGATGAACAAAACCAAACATGGGTAACTTCACCTTATTCTGAAAAACCACAAATAACTACTGGAATTCGTACACTTAAAGAAGAGGAAATCATTAGGGCTAAAATCATAGCACTATCTAGTAAGGTTGAAGAGATAGACCTTAGAAAAGTCAATGAAATCCAAACTGTAGACCCTATTTGCACAATTTGTGACAAACATGACCATAAGACATACAGCTGCCCAACCATTCCATCCATCAAGGGTGTTATTTTAGAAGGACCCCCAACTGAAGTAAATGCTTTGAACTTTCAAAAGCCTCAATACCAAAACTCCTTCAACCCAAGGTATAATGACCACCAAGGCTTCCGCGGGAAAGATAACCAACAACCTAGCCAACCACAGGGACAAAATCCTTACCCCCATCAGAACTACCAAACCCATAACCAGTTCCAAACCTAACCTATCTGATACCAATAGCCATAAAAGTCTATCTTCAACAAACTATCCCACCTCCAAAATACCCCCCTTGGATAAACCAATCTTTTCATGCACCAACCCAAACTGTTCCAAAAAGCCTACTAGAACAAATGTGCAAAAAATGGAAAGGATGAACTTGGAAGTCTCTTCATTAAAACAAGAACTTCAAACCATAAAAAATGTAAAGTCACCCATTCCTACACAATCCATTCCATAACAAACAGTAAGGGGAGAGTCAAGTTTCACTCAAATAACTCATGAAAAACTAAAGGTTGTGACCATTTTAAGAAGTGGGAAATCAATTGAGAAACCTGAATAAATAAGTTAGAAACCATGTGAAGCTTCAAACTCTAATGAAAATTCAAATGAATCACATGATCAAACTGATGAAATAGATAACAATGTGAAATAAACAACCCTTCAATAAAAAAACCCACAACCTGTACTATTTCCTCAACACATGAGGGGGAAAACTAAGCTTGAATTTAATGAAACATTGAGGGAAATATTCTCACAAGTCAAGTTGAAAATTTCCCTTATCTATGAAATAAAAACCATACCTTCCTACTCAAAGTACCTTAAGGACTTGTTCACTTTTAAAAGAAAATATTCTCATAAAAACCATGTCCTTTTGGCTGCTAATGTGAGTACCACCATTCAAGGGACCATTCCTCATAAGTTGAAAGAACCGGGTTACCCTTACATCAAAATTGAACTAGGAGAGACAAAAATTGTCAAGGACTTGTGTGACCTAGGTGCTAGTGTCAATATCATACCCTATGTTTTGTACTACCAGTTAGGCCTAAAAGAGCTCCAACCCACTTCTGTCACACTTCAACTTGCTGATCGTAGAATTAGGGTTCCAAAGAGTATTTTAAATGACATTCTAGTAATGGTTGAAAACTCCATCTACCCTACAGAATTAATTGTCCTTGACAACCATCCAATCATTGGAAATAAGGAACAAACCCCAATCCTCCTTGGTCGACCTTTCCTTGCAACAATAAACTCTATTATATGAGTCTGAAATGGGAACTTGATTATCACCTTTGGAAACATGAGTCTAAACTTGAAAATCTATAATGAAAGCTCACAAATAGGGTATAATGATGAAATTCATGAAGTCAACATGATAGGAAGAATTGATAATGAATCCATAGAACATCAATGAATATTTTATGGATGTTTAAGTCAGGATGAGATTGATTTCCTTTGTTCACATGAAGGAAGTTTATCTCACTGGATTGAATCATTTTAAAATTTCTCTTATGATGAAGTCTTAGGTCCAAAAATTAGTGAAACCTATCAAGAAACCACTTTCATGGAGACCAATCAAACTTCCTTCTCTAAATATGATCAAACCAATCTTGTAGATAAAACTTCTACACATGGGGATTCAATTATATCTAAAACTCTAGGAAACAAATCGATCCTGGTCCAATGTCCCAATATTCTTCTGAAATTCTAAACCAACCAGATCTTTAATTGAAGGAACTTCCTACTGCACTCAAGTATTCCTTCCTATGGGACAATAAAACACATCCTATTGTCATTTCTTCTTCTATTGAATCCAATCATGAGAGGATGCTTCTAGATGTCCTTAAGAAACATAATAAAGAAATTAGTTGGACCTTGTTAGATATTCCTAGGATAAGCCCACTAACCAGGACTCGTAGGATTATTCTAGAATCTGATTTAAATCCATGTCGTTAACCTCAACGGAGACTCAATCCTAATCTCATGGATGTAGTAAGGAAAGAACTTTTGAAATTATTAAAAGATGGTATCATTTATCCCATAGCTGAGAGTGAGTGGGTGAGCCCAATCCAAGGGGTTCCAAAAAAGGATGGAATCACAGTGATAACCAATAACGATGGAGAGATTCTTCTAACAAGGGTGAGTAATGGAGAGTCTGGATTGACTATATGAAGTTAAACTCATTTACCAAGAAGGACCATTTCCACTTACCATTCGTTGACCAAGTCCTTGAGAGAATGGAAGTTCATGCCTTCTACTATTTCTTAGATGGGTACTCGGGGTATAATCAAATTGAGGTCTCCCTATAGGATCAAGGGAATACTATATTCACTTTTCCATTCAACACCTTTTCTTTCAAACACATTCCCTTCAGGTTATGAAATTCCCCTAGAACCTTCCAGCGGTGCATGATGGGAATATTATCAGACATGGTAGGGGATTCTTTAGGGGTCTTCTTGGATGTCTTATCTGTGTTTGGGGATACATTTGAGAGATGTATGAGGAATGTGGAGAGAGTCTTGTCAAGATGTGAAGAAAATAATCTAGTCCTAAACTAGAAAAAATGTCATTTCATAGTTAAAGAGGGACTAGTTCTAGGCCATCTGGTCTCAAGTAGGGGGATTGAATTTGATAAATCCAAATTTGACATCATTCCCCACCTTCTATCACCCAAAACTATCAAGGAAGTGAGGTCTTTCTTAGAACATACTGGTTTCTATAGAAGGTTCATTAGGAATTTTAGCTCTATTTCTCGATAACTTTATGCTCTATTGGTGAAAGATGATCCATTTTTATAGACATGAAGCTATGATGAATCATTCTCAACACTCAAGTCAACTCTTATCTCTCCACCTATCATGAAATATCCAAATTGGAAACTTCCTTTTGAGCTCATGTGCGATGCGAGTGGATTCATTGTAGGAGCAGTCTTAGGACAGCTGTGTGAGAAAAATCCATGTGTCATTGCTTATGTAATCAAATCAATAAATGATGCACAAATAAACTACACCACCACTGATAAAAAGTTTCTTGATATTGTATTTTCCTTAGAGAAATTCAGGTCCTATCTCTTAGGATCACCCATCACTGTCTTCACTAACCATTCAGCCTTGAAATTACTTTTCCAAAAACAAGATGCCATGGCTAGAATGATTAGGTGGGTCCTTATCTTACAAGAATTTGACCTCACAATCAAGGAAAAAAAGGGTGTTGAAAATGTTGTAGTTGATCACATCTCTAGGATAGAATTCAAAGACAACTCAAATCACATTTCTATGTCTGATTCATTCCCTGATAAACACCTATACTATGTGAGTGACTACCCTTGGTATGACGACATAGCCAACTTCTTAGTTATAAGAGTAATTCCAAAATTATTAGGGACACAAGCTTGAAGGAAATTACTTTATGATGTTAGGAACTATGTGTTTGGTTATCCATATCTCTATAAGTTCTTCTCTGACCAAGTCATTAGGAGGAGTGTCCCAAAATCTAAATAAGAGTCCATCCTTAAATTCTGTCATAGTGAGGCATGTGGAGGTCACTTTTCCTCTAAGAAAACATATACTAAGTTTCTTCAGTGTGGTCTCTTATGGCCCACCCTCTCATGGGATTCCTACACATTTTTTCAAAGTTTCCTAGGTGACAAAAGGTAGGGTCCATCACAAAAAGGATCCAAATTCCACTCACTCCCATATTAGTGGTTGAAATCTTTGACTATTGGGGAATTGATTTCATGGGTCCCTTACCAAAATCTAGGGGATATCTTTACATTCTCTTAGTGGTTGATTATGTATCAAAATGGGTTGAGGCCATTCCCACAAAATCCAATGATCATCAAATTGTGATTAGATTCCTAAAAGAAAACATCTTCTTTAGATTTGGAATTCTTAGGGATATCATTAGTGATCATGGAACTCATTTTTGAAATCATCTATTCTCATCACTCATGGACAATTATGGAATTTCTCACAAATTGTCCACTACTTACCACCCAAAGAACAATGATCAAGATGAGTTAGCCAATTGAGAAATCAAACAAATTCTTGAGAAAACTATTAATCCATCTAGGAAAGATCGGTCGATAAAAATATTAGATACTCTTTGGGCCTATCGAACCGCATATAAAACCATTTTAGGAATGTTCCCATATAGGTTGGTTTATGTTAAAGCCTGCCATTTTCAAGTGGAGATTGAATATAAGGACTTTTGGGAAATTAAGAAAATGAATTATGACCTCTCATTGGCCGAAACACAAAGGAAATTAGATCTCAATGAACTTAAGGAACTTAGGATAGAGGCTTATGAAAATTCATGTATCAATAAATCTAAAGTACAAGCCTACCAATATTAAAATCTTAAAACCAAACACATTGTATCGGGTAAACCTATTCTTTTTTATAGTTCTAAATTTCATTTACACCCAGGAAAGTTGAGGTCTAGATGGTCAGGTCCATACATAGTGCATAAGGTGTACTCCCATGGGGCTATAGAAATTCAAGGTCCCACCAATGGTCAAACCTTTAAATTTAATGGCCATATAGTCAAAACATTCATTGAACCATTATAAAAAAAATGAAGTTGATTAAAACTTGTGTGAACCAACCTTATATGAGGAAAATACTTAAATAATTAATGTTTTAAGTCGAGCTAGTGACATTAAACCAAAGCACTGCATGGGAGGCAACCCGTGGTTTTTATCTTTGTGAATCATATTTTTTAAAAAAATGGTATTAATAAATAAATTTTATATTAAAAATATATATAACTCTGCATATGATAGTACCATATACTTTTGACCAATTCTTATATTATGAGTATGAATGGGTATGAAAGGGGAGCACCATATTCATCTGTGTCACGTGGTGTAATCCTTGAGTAATACCTTACCCAGAAATTTAAAAAGAAGACAATGTATCATCAGTTTATTTTTCTGGGTTTATAGGTTAAAATAAAAATATAAAAAATATATATAATAATAATTATATATATATAAGGACATGTCATAGGTCATGGGTAAAACCCCGTCACAACTGGTGAAGCTACAGGGACTTGAACCCGGGACCGAAGGAAGATAGGGGAGTGCGCCTACCACTATCCTATGAGTTATAATGCTTCATTTTTATATAATTTTTGTATATATACTTATATTTTAATTATTATTATTATTATTATATAGATATATATTATTTTTTTTGTTTGTTTTTTTGTTTTTTATTTTTACACTGGGGAACTCTATGAGTGACATGGATATCAAAGGACTAAATTATAGTATCAAGAATTTCAACTTCCACCACCAGGTGACTTCATTCCATGATCCTCATTTTCAATTTCCCTTTGGAACTCTCATTCCAGGCCTATACCCCCTTCTAAAATTTCTTTTCTTTAAACAATGAGGATAATGTTATTTTATGTTGGAGGGAGATAAAATAAAAAAAATTCTTTTGTGTCAAAAAAATGAATGATTTGAAAAAAAAAGTGTGCCTTAATGGAAGGAAAAATTTCTTTAAATGTTGAACATGATAATAGGCATTTTAAACTTTGAAACTAAATATCAAATAATTTATCATGCCCTGATTATAATTTTAATCCATTTATAATTTCATGAGAATAGATTTTGGAAAGTGTGGCTATCTAATGTGAAATTTCATCATTTATATTTTCATCCAAATAAAAAAAAGATCACAACGCACGTCCTTTGGATAATTGGGTATTAGTTTGAGTTCATGGGGTCCCCTAAATAAATAGAATAGGTTTGGTGATCATTTTAGTTTTAATATGAGTATTCAATAAAAAAACAAAAAAACAATAAATTTGCACGTAGAGAAATGAAATGAACTAATGTGTGGCTTTCGGCACTTGGGGATCATGACTCCATATTTGTCTGGCCTAGAGATAGTAATTTTATATCTATCTGTGGTAATTTGAATTTGTTTTTGACTGAGTTAACTTGAGATGATGCCCGAGTATGTGGGCTTCACTTATTACCCTAATGTCTTTGAGCCTGTGAGTCATCGATAAAGTTTCACTACATGGGTTGACTCTTTTGAGTGAAATTTCAATTACCATGGAAAAATTGAAAAAAAATACAATAAAAAAATTTGAATACTCATATTAATATTGAAATGTGATTCCACCCAGCTCTTCCATCATTTCCCCCTTGAATAAAGATGAACTCCCATGTCTATTGCGATGCATAACACATCATCACTCTTAATTGATATTAGATGAAATATGGTGATGAATTTGAACAAAGGAATGAGCTTGGGATTATGATATTCTTATGAAAATATCTTGTATTAAAATATTTTTATGGGTTTCATGATTTTTTGGTATAAGTTTTCTTGGTGATCAATGTGTATTAAAAAGTTTTTGGAAAAGGAAATTCAAATTTCATATTGTTGAGATACATTTTGCTCGGGACTAGAAAAACTCAATTTGGGGGGTGTGATTAGAAACTGAATGAGGATAATATAAACTATTAATATATATAATATTCATGTTCTTTATTATTCATAAACACCATTTTAGTGTATTTTACACTTTGAACATTAATTCACATTGTGATTGTAATTCCCTCTTAAAATGCACTATTACACGGTACATTTTTGAACACCTCCTAAAATAAAAAATGGTCTTGATTTTATTTTCATATTTTATTTTCATGTATACCATTATATAAGGAACAATTAATTATTTTTTTCACTTGAATATTCACATTGTAAGACCACCAAAATGGGCTTTCATGTCAAAACATTCTGGGCAAAGTAAACTAGACATCAACCCAATAAAGAGACTTTATAGGACAATATACAAGGCAAATTATTATAAATATTTATTTGAATATAGATTAAATCATGGTGAACATTTCATAAAATAGTGAGAATAGATAATTATGAATTTTTAATGGAGTTATAGGCGGCCCAATTGAAAGATGAAATTCTGGGCCAGATTTTGTGGCCCAGAAAAACAGACCACCAATTTAATAATATCTTGGAAACAAAAAATTATTTTGTTCTTAAATTTTACATGTTGTTATAATAAATACTGATATTCCTTTTTCTATTCTATGATCCACTCCAATTCATCCATCTAGAATGTCTTATAGGCTCCTCTATTTGATGGATGCAAGCTGGAAGCAACTTCGGGTCAAGGGTGGAAAAGTCTCCTCTCCCTTACTTTCCACCACCCTAGGCCTACCAATATTAATTGAGGAGACTTGGAAATATGGGGGATCGACAAAAGGCTCTAAAAATGACTATTTAAGTCAGTGTTGTTGTAGGATTTAATGATCTATTGTGTTTGGTTTCATTATAGTGTTATGTTGCCGCTTTGTGTTTGTAATCACATTTTCTTCTCTTGTAAGTTGTTCAATTCAACTTAGTTTCTTAATAAAATTTCTTCCTTTCCTATTATTATATTATTCTACATATCACATTGATACCGTTTCCTAAAGGTTTGAATTTATTCACACCATACCTTGTGAAATTTATCACACAACGGTGGAGTGATCGTTATTTAGTTATTTTTACTTCTTCAATTCCACCCTCGTAAGTATACTTTTTTGCTTCCATTGAAAACATGTCAACAATAGAGGGTTAAACCTCTTATGGGTTGATCCAAGGGAGTATAAAGGGTCTAGATTGGATGTTATTTCCCACTTCATTAATGTATAATCACTTCTTTTAATTGATAATTTTGTTTGAAGATCTTTAAACTCTTTTGTCCTTGTTGAATTTAAGGCCACACACTTCAAGTGCTAATACGAACCATAACCTTGAAGTGATAAAAACTGTGATCCTTAAAGTGTGTAGGTGATTAGTATTAAATTATGTAGGTATTAAACCAGTAAGTGATGATGTTGTTTAATATTATTAAATGAACCCATCTCAAATATAAGAAATTGAAATCATTAAAAAAGGAATTCATCTAATCTACCCTGAGCGATAACCTTGGATCAACTCATTATCTTAAATTGAATTAACTAAAATCTGTTAGTGATCCTTTAAACCCATCTAAAATCAACCTAAGTTGGCCACTTCATATCTAGAAATAGTCCTTAGAATGTGCGTGTCTATAGGTTTCTTCTTAGGTATCTGAGGATTCGACAACCCAAGCTACACTACAAGAGACCGCTTAACCCTAAAAAATATGGTAAATTTGACCATGAATCAATTGTACAAGAGGTTTCAATGTGTATGAAGGAATTCATAACTAAGTTAATGGATTTTTAGTGTCTCTTTTATTTGAAGAGACTTATTCCATATTCACCACTCATTGATTTTTTTGGTGTATGTACTGAAAATTTGAGATGTTATATCATTAATAAAATTATTTTCATGATATTTAAAGTGTAATTTGATGTTATTATTTAATGGTTCTTATTATTCAAAAGTTACCAAAGTGGTAAGTGATTTTCATCCCACTTTTATTTATATGAGACAGAATATATATTCACCACTTGTAACTTTTATATGGTTTATATACTTCCTATGAATGCATTTTATGATTATTATTATGAAATTTATAGGGATTTAAATATTCATCTAAGGCTATTTCTTTCCTGGGGATTATGATACAAATGTCACCAAAGCGGTAAGGTTTTTATGTTATGATCTCATTTTTATCGGGATTGTTTATGATTATGTTTCCAATAATTAAATATTATGATATAACTCTTAATAAAATCATTAAATTTATTCTAATTTTATTATTTCTAATGAATAATTTTTTTCCTTTCATTTTACTCACCTTAAGTACTCAAGAGACCAAAAAAATATTTTTAAGGAAAATCAACTTTATTTCTCTCTTTAGTGAAAAGCCCTTTTCTTCTATATCCATGTTTTCTAAAAATGTTTTGGAGAATGTTTTTAATATTATACAATTATTTTTTAAATTAATTTTTACCCATTATTGATTTTTTATAAAATGGTTTAAAATAAATCATCTTATCATTTTATGAATGAGGTGTTTTTTGTCTTTTTTTCAATGGCATGAAAGAAATGTTTGGTTTTAACTTATACAGAATGAAATAATTTTTCCACCATCATGACCACTCAATGATTTAAATATTCCTTTAAAATTTTAAAAGGTTATTTTAAAATAATTTTTTTCCATAATATTTTGTAAATATTTGTATTTTAAATGTGAATTTTAAAATAGAAATGTCATTTTATTCAATAAATATTTCATTGATCTATTAAAATAATTTTCATCTATGATAACATCATTTGTTGTTAATTAAGATTTACTAGGGATATGATCGATTGATACCATTATTAATTTTTCTTTAGTTGGTTAATGTTTATGTTTATATGATTTTTGTGAATCCCATTTAGTTTCCATGGACTATGCTCTGACGAATGGATGAAATGTATATGAAACCCTTTTTATTTTCATGATTTATAATGTGAAAATATGAAGAATGTTTTATGATCTTATGGAACAAATTTTTATGGTTTTCATTATGTGATAGTGGTTATGTTATAAGAAAGAATAGTAGAAACATTATCACCAAGAATAGTGGTTTTGTTATAACTAATGATGGTGGCCACGTTATAAGTAAGGACGAGTGAGACCAATATATCCCTCCAATGAATTGGGTAAAGTTTCATATCTTATGAGATAACTATGTAAAAAAATCTTATGTGTTTGAAATATTATTCTAAAAAGTTGATGTTCTTGATCCATTATGGGAAATAGGTGTTGAGGCATAATCCTTTATGATTTAACAATCTTGTTAGTTAACCTTGACACATGAAGTGGTTTTTATATCTATGATGGTGCCAAACTTCTATGACATGAAATTGTGGTTCACGATTGATTTATTATGTTTTATAACTTTTATGAATCATTAATTTTGAAATTATAAAGAATTATCCCATGAATCATGTTTATGGTCCTTAAAAAATTGGGTATGAACTTTGTAAGTTATGGTCATGATCTCATACCCTTATGATTATCTTATTCTTTCACATGATCATCGATTGATATCACCCATATTTACCCTTAATGATCATTTTAGATCACCATTTCTTATGTTTTCTTTCCCTAGGTTATGATAAATGGTTTTATGTTGGGTTTTTCTATGAAGAGTACTAATGCGAATGTATTTGTGGGAGATGTTTAAGACCCTTCATGAGATAAAAATATTGTGTATATAGTTTCCAAATACACCAAAACTTTATGTTCCTCTAGAATGTGTTTATGAAATGTATTGAATGTTCAACTAAAAAGATGTATATTTATGTATGAGAAGCCATGGCCTTTACAGTTGGTATCAGAGCAGGGTTTAGTCAATATTTAGATATTAGGATTATAAAGATTTGGTGGAAACCCCAAGGATAATTCTAAGTATAGGATAATATCCTAAAGTTTTGGTAATGAAATTGGATAACCTAGGTTAAACCTAAGGTTCCATAGATTGAGAATAATTCTTCATTATTTTGATATACTGTGATTTTTATTTCATGATTATAGGATATCTCACTCTAATTATTATATCATGTTGATTACACTTTTATTTTTAGTTTTAGTTAATTGTTGGAACTTGAAGGAATCATGTTAATGCAAAATAAAATGGACAATGAAATTATTTTCCTCTTGAGAGACCAAATGTTATGGGAGATGGAAAGTATAATATCATTTTTATAATGAAAAAAATTCCTAATCTATGAAACATGTTGAACTTCAAAACAAGAAAAATAGGAAAAAACATTCTATTGAATCCTTCATGAGGCAACATCCACCCTTTTTAGGCGTTCTAATGATCAATTAGTCACTGAGAAATTGATCGGCACCACAGAAAAAATATTTTTTATTCTTCAATTTACAGAGCATGAAAAAATAATTTTGGATATCTATAGTTTGGAAGATTATTAAAATCAATGGTGGACTCTAATCAAGAATACCAGGATACAAGAAGAAATTGACTTTATAGAGTGGGATGAATTTAAGAGCTTGTTTTTATTTAAGTACTTTTCTCATATTCTTCACATGAAAATAGAGAAATAATTACTTGAGTTAAAGGAGAAGGATAATGAATCCATTGGTACATATGAGGGAAATTTTAAAATACTTTCAAGGTACAATTTTGGTATTATAATCCAACATAAAATTAAGTGTGATCGATTCTATAATGGCTTAAAACCAAGTCTCAAAATAGGGTTATCCATATGAGACTTCAGTAGCTATGAAGACATAATTTGATGTCAAATAAAGGTGTAAATGTAAATTAAATATTCCCATCATTACCATTGATTTTGATAAGAAAGATAAGATTGTGTCTCATTAAAACTCAAATAAATCACATTGTGGAAATAAATTTCATCTATATACATGTTAAAAATGTGAGAAGAAACATGAAGGGAATTTATTGAATGGAATGAGGATGTACTTTAAATGTGGAAGGTTAGTTCATAAATCTCGTGAATGTTAAGAAGAGGATGAATAGGATAGATAATACAATGAATTAAAATAATATGTTGACTAATTCCCCACTTACACTTTAATGATTAAAATGCATAGAATATTGTCATTATGGAAATGATTACATGGATTAGAATGTTTTTTATGATCAATGTCAACAATCTCTTAATCCCAAGGACAAAGGGAATTCTTACAAAATCACAATAGTTAAAGTGAATCATGATAATTAGAGTATACTTTTCCTCTACTCTAGGGTTTGGAATTTCATGTTGATGTTTGTGTGAATTCACCCTATGAAAATATTATTGTCTATCCTTTAGTGAAATTTGATGTGATTCCAAGGAGTGATTACCTATATCTATTTAAGTTATAAAATAAGGAAATCATGTTTTATATTTTGAATAAACTTATGATTATATATTGTTGAAAGGATGAACCTGTACTTCTAATGAAAATTTATTTGGTTAATATAAGAGATTATTTAAGGAATAAAAGGTGAATTTTCTTTTATAGGCATATATTATTTTATTGTGAGTTCATTTTGGGAAATTATTCAGGTATATACATTTTGGAATGAGACTTTATGAGTGACTAAAATTATTTCAAGATAATATTTAAGTTGATCATGGAAGGATATGTGGTCAAATCATTCCAATATTTGGTATTTAATTTTTTGCAAACATATTATGGGAGTATTTTTTGGTTAACTATCTTTGGAATTGTTTATGTTGAACTTTGGATAATGTTTTAGAGATTAAAATATGTTTTTTTCATGTTGGATAAACCATGATAACCATTTAGTTTTGGTAAATATTTAGAGGTTGAAAGAATGAATTAAAAATTTTATGATTGATTAAAAGTTCTTCAATTATGAAAAATCATCTCAAATATCCATTTCTTGGTGTAAAAGATGAAGTGGAAATTGATAAAAGCACAACCAAATGATGAGATTGTTCTTATGTCATAGAAAGAAATCAAGTAAGTTTATTTTTTAAAGTAAATAATTTTGATAGTAAATGAATACCTTAAATTTAAGGAAAAACCATGAAATAAAAAATTAATCCATTTACTTTCCTTTATAATGAATCAATGGTCTTTTAACACATCACATATTTATGGTTTTGTGGTGGTCAAATATCTCATGACCATGTTTTTTATCACTCTTTATTAGTCCTTGGGAGTTAGTTTTATCTTCCTTGTCCATATTGTAACTTTTTACCAATGTTATCCTCACTTGGAAACCTTATTTTATGTTACTTCAGGAAACCTTTATGTTTCCCACTTTCCCTTTTTAAGGAAAGTTTTATTATTCTTTGTACAATGTGGGTTTTGAAAATGGAATTTTCAAATATTAAACCTTTTATGAATGAGAAAAATTAAAAGGGAGAAATTTATTTGGGGGGGAGGTCAAATGTAACAACCATATATTTTAGAATATATTTCTCTTTAAATAATTTTATTTCTTTGATAGCTTACATTACATGAAACACTGAGTTTAAAAAAATTGCAATATCATATTAGAATATTATTCTTTAAAGTTATAATTATATACTAACTGTTATGTTAGAGACTTTGAATATGATTAATTGAATTATGAAATATTTATATAAATTTTCTAATCAATAAAAATTTATTGATTTGTGATTCAGAAATAAGAACTTATTTTTTTAAAGTAATTTTATGCTCAAAAATAGGTTTTCCTTAAAAATTATTTTTATTTCTTTATGTGAGAAAATATTATAATTAATTTATAGAACTTTATGAAAATAAATTTGATAAATGAAATTAATTTTTTAAATTATCATATCAAAATATTCTTATGATAATAATTTTATATTTTTCTAAAAAGTTCGATTTTTAATAAATAGTGAAAACATTGATTTTTATCGAAAACAACATTTTCCTTAAAAGTAATTTTAAATTAAAATTCCATTTTGGAAAATTTTGAAATTTAATTAGTTAATTTTGATTTATAATAATCCAGTTATGGTTTTTTAAATTAATTTTATACTAACATTTAGTATAAAAACACTTTCTTTTTAAAATATGCATTTTTTTTAAAAATTGTTTTTCATCATTTTTTTTCAATTTAATTATAAATTAAATTCATCAAATTATGCATTTTGAATATTAAAAATGTATTCCATATTTTTAATTATGATTTAAAAAGTTGGTAAATTCGTCCCTTTTATTTTGATCAATATGAATAGTAACTTTAGTATTTTTTATTACCATGGTAAACGGTAAATCAGGTAGTTAAACTTAAAAATAAAAAGATAAAGATTATAAAATGACCCTAAAACATGATTTTTCTTTATTTTATGAATCCATTTCATCCATACTCTTACAATATTTGTTTATATGGAATTTTGATTCTATTTAGATGTGATTATGTTCTTTATAATATATCATGTAAAGAAAAGTAAAAAAAGTCACACTCTTATTTTTAAAAAAATTAATATTTTTAACATGGTGATAGATATATGTTAAGTTATAAATATTATTTATAAATACAAATTATTTATATTAATAATGGTAATTTATTTAAATTTTTTAGTAAATAAATAATTACCATTAATTATTACACAACACTGACATAGTAATTAATCAATTAATGAAAAAAATAAAATAAATGATATTAAAAATATTAAAATTTGTATAATTTGAAATAATTAAGCTAACCCATAAATTTTTTTGATATAAATAACATGTTATGTATGTATTAAAATAATTTATTTGAAGTAAATTTGTTGTATTGGTGCTATAAAAATGAATGTAATTGAATAGTTCTAAAATTGACATTATTGATATTTTATGAAATTAATATTTTATTAAATGATATAAAATTTATAAAAATACTATATTATTCCAAGTTAATTGTATATGGTTTATCAAATTAACCATTTTCCATTTATGGGCCCTTTACCCATTTATAGTAACTAGATTAACCCCTTAAGACTAAAAAATATTGATATCACCGTAATTGTCAAAAGGGTTAATGGGGGTTAAATAAAATGATAAGGGTAAAAATGTTATCAAAATTTGTAAAAAATTTATTTAATGAGATTCTTTTGACTCATACTCATATTATCCTTTAATATTATCAATTTTTATCCATTTGGACATCAAAATTAATTTAAATTAATTTAATATTTTAAGAAATCCCAAAAGTGGCCCTGCCCTCTATTATAAAAGGGCGCCCTTCCTTTCTCTTATTTACACCACTTTGAGCCATATATATTGACCATAAAATTATAAAATCACTTATAAACTTCCTTATAAACATTATAGAGGTGTTTTACTTCCAAATTACCATCCCTAGGATCCTTAAGAGGATAACTAAAAGAGTTCTTTTAAAGGTGAGGTAATCACCATAATCGATTTATTTCTTTTTAATTATTATTTTACCCACTATAAATCTATAGTATTTATCATAAAATAATAAATTTAGTACAATTAATTTAATTAAATGTTATTATGATTATTAAACCACAATTATCTACCCTATTCCCATCAAATGGGAAGTGAATGTATCACTGGTGTGCACGTATGACTTACCATCTCTATATATTGATACTATCCATTTATTATTTCTATCTTTTATATATGGATATTATTTTGGGTTTAATTTTTATATATCATACATATGATATAATTATAATTTTTTAATTATAATATAATATCCACCTTCTTACCTTTCAATCCATCGGGAAAAGATAACATCGCTCGTGCGTACGTGTGGACTACCACCTCCACGAAGCAATGTGATTCATTTTTCATTTATATTTTACTTGGATGGTATTAAGGATGTATTTAATTAATATATATGATATATATGATATAATAATTATTTTTAAAGGTGATTTATTATTTAACTTTCTTTTTTTCCATCTGTCAAAAAATGAAAACAGCATTCATGTATACTTACGACTTACTGTCTCCATAAACGGTGGGATTCATTTTTTTATCTCTAATTTTATGAATTAATATAAATATTTATATAATGAATATATATTTTATTTATATCATGATTAAAATTCTGGATATTATATAACCATAATCAAAGTATGAGGACCAAAACTACCAAACCAAAAACATACTTGAAAAATGAAGCAGATATCACCCAGAATAGTAATTTTTATAATGAATTATTATCAAACTAGTGATAAAAGGTTATAAGTAAATAATATAAGGTATGATATATATTATTATGGTTATTTAATATATTTATAATAAATATATATTTATTATATTGAAGGTTCCAATGTGTATGAAGAAAGTCGAACCTAGAGTAAGGGATTTCTAGTCACACTTTTATTTCCGAAGACTTATAACATACTCACCACTTGTTAATTTTGTGTGGTGTATATAATGACCCTTTTAAATTTCATATAATGAATATATTTCTTTTAATTATATTTAATGTTTCATTTTATGTTATTATTTAATGGGGTTACAATTAAAAATTTACTAATATAGTAAGGGACTTTCACCACACTTTTATTTCTTTAAGACACATGCCATATTCACCACTTGTTTATTTTATGAAGTGTATATACTATAAAAAAATTTATTTTATGATTATTATATTGAAATATATGGGAATTTACGTATCCATTTATGGTAAAAAAAATTAATGGGGATTTTGATTAAAATGTTACCAAAGTGGTAAGGGTTTTATGTCATAATCTCATTATTTATCGGGATTTTTTATGATTAAGTTTTTGATGATGAGATCTTATGATATAACTCTCGATAAATTAATTATTTTTTTAATCCTTTTTTTATTTATTGGTAATTAATTTTTTCCTTTCATTTTCCTCACCTTAAGTACTCAAGATACCAAAAATATGTTTTTATGTAAAACTGATTTTATTTTTATATTCGGTTGAATTTTTTTCTTCCATGTCCATGTTATCTAAAAATATTTTAAATAAGGTTCTTAATATTATCCAATTATTTTTTAATGTAACTTTTTACCCATGATTTACTTTTTAAATTTTTTTTTAAAATGAATCATCTTCTCATTTTCTAAATGAGGTACTTTTTTTCTTTTTTTTGAAAAGATATAAAATGAATGTGTTCTTTTAACTTATACAACATGAATGAAAATTACAACCATAATAACCAATAAATTATTTTAAGCTTCATTTATAATTTTACAAGGTTATTTTCAAAGAAAATATTTTCCATAATATTTTTAAAATATTCATATTTTAAAAGTGATTTTCAAAATAGAATGGTTATTTTACTCACGAAATATTTTAGTGATATTTTAAAGAAATTTTCATCTATGATGACATCCTTTTATTTTAATTATGTTTTACTAGGGATATGATCCATTAATACCATTATTACTCTTTCTTTGGATGGTTAATATTTATGTTTATAAGGTGTTTATGAAACCCATTTATTCTCAATGGGTTATGCTATAATGAATGAATGAAATGTTTATGAAACAAGTTTTATTTACATGGGTTATTATGTGATGATATAAAGAATTTTTTATGATAATTTGGAACACATATGTATGGTTTTCATTATGTGACGGTGGTTATGTTATTATCAGGGATGGAGGTTATGATATAACTAAGGATGGTGGTTATGTTTTAACCAAGGATGGTGGTCATGTTATAATTAAGAATGGGAGAAACCTATATCTCCCTCTAATAAATTTTGTAATGTTTTATATATCATGATATAAATATGAGAAACAACTCTATGTGCTTGATACATTACAAGAAAAAAGTTTATGTTCTTGATCCACTATAGGAAACAAGTGTTTAGAGGCTTTATCCATTATGATTTAATAGTCTTGGAAGTTAACATTGAAATGTGAATTTTTTTTATATCTATGATGGTTCCATAATTCCATGACATGAAATTATGGTTCATGATTGATTTATAATGTTTTCTCACTTTTATGAATCATGTGATTTAAAATGATAAATATTTGTTTCATGACTCATGTTTATGATCCTTCATAGATTGGGTATGAACATTGTTTTTTATAGTCATGATCTCATACCCTTATTCTTATGTCTTACTTTCATATGATCATTTATTAATATCTCCCACATTTACCCTTACTAAGAATCTGATCTCACCCTTTCTTATTTTTCTTTCCCTAGGTTATTAAGAATGGTTTTAAGTTGGGATTTTCTATGAAGAGTGCTAATGGGATAATCTTTGTGGGAGATTTTGAAGACCTTTCCGAAAATAATAATATTTTTTATCTAGTCTCCAAAGACACTAAACCTTTATAGTCCTCAAGAGTTTGTTTGTGAAATGTATAGAATATTCATCTAAAAATATGTATATTTATGTATGATAATCTAGTCCCTTTACATTGAAGTTATGATCAAAAATCCTATTCAAGTTTGTTTAACATGTCTTTACCTAGAAATAGGTAAGAATTTAGGGGGGAGTTTTAGTGAGAAAAGGAGGATGAAAAATCAAATAAAGTAGGTTATATTAAAAGAATAAAAAGGAGTACATTAGAATACATCCATAAGTGATAATATAGAGAGGTGTAAAAGGTATAAGCAAGTTAGACATGTATCAAAGGATTTCATGGTTATTTTCTATACTCAAGAAGAAACTAAAAATATTTCACTTAAAATTAAATAAAGTGATGATTTCTTAAAACATGAGGTGAAGAGATTTTCTTTACATAAGAATGATGTTATGATTTGAAGGAAATAAATCCTAGGTTGAGATGAATCTCTTAGCATAAGGAATGCCTCCAAGGCACAATGTGGTCCCTCCCTATTCCATCAATATTTTGTATATATTATTATAACATGTAGGTAATTGAAGGATATTATTGAAGATATAATTTTAGTATAGAAAATATGATGATATAAACATTGATTACTTCTCCATGATTATGTTTATTGGAGTGCAGGCTTTGAGGGGGAGCTCATTTTATAAGAAACTTTTTAAATATAAAATTGAGGCATGAAATACTAGATTTTCACTCCATTATTATTAATATATTAATAATATTTATCATGGGGGAGTGTTGATTGAAATTTGGGTGAGAAAAAGGGGGATTTATCTTGTTTCAATTGAATTGTTCATATGGTGTGTCGACTGTCATAAATAGATTTTAAATACATTTAAAGTAACCAAGATATTGAGTTTTTTCAAAGAATTTTATCACATGATGAGTTTTTATGAATAACTTACAATACCTTTATTACATATCTCTTGTTTTCTACATTGGGTTAGCCCATATAGACTTAGAGAGGATTTATCAAAGGCTCTTTTATAAGAAACCATGTGATTTCATTCCTCTATTCAAAATGAGGGGAAAAGGTAGGAGAAGATGTTTGAGAAGATAATATGAAGGAATCCTAATTATTTGACCTTTGAATATCATTTTCAATAATGGGGAGTAGGATTTTGGATGATGAAGATGAGATATGAAGATGAGGATGAGTATTATCAACAAAATCAAAGGGGCAGATTCTTATCTTTCCAAAAGTATTATGATATATGTGTTAGATCTATTGAAATTAAGGTTTTAAGACTAAAGAATACCATCTTAGAGTAATAAAGGATAACCACAACATAACATATGGGATAGTGTTTTGAGACTACCCAATATTTGAAAGGCCATGCTTTAGAGGTGGTCATGGTGAAGCCGGATAAGAAGGTCATGCCCATTGTATAAAGTGTGGTGTGAAGACAAGTCACAAAACAAGATGATTGTTAGGGACCATTACCATGGTGGTCCCTATGGTGAACAGTTGGTTTACTTGTTCAATAGGGATTATCTCAAAATGAGTAAAATAGAATCTTTGGTGGTCCTAATGGTGAGAACATGGTTCACCTATGTAATACCACTTACCAGAAATAGTTATAATGGAAAATGTGGAATGGTATTTTCACAACATGTTTTTGTAGAAGGAAAAAAGGCTTGATCATTCTCATGGTACAATATGCAGTGCTTGTAAAGTCAACTTGTCCAAAATCAGGATGCACAAAATGAAAGTAGTGGCGTCAAAAGGTGTCCATGGTCGACAGGTGGAGTTGTAAGCCAAAATGGGTGGAGTGAGGAGACCACACTCCTAGTGGAAGTGGCCATGATTAATAGGTGGTTTGACATAAAAAAATGGATATAGAAAGTAATACCATTCCTATGGTCCTAAACATTTTGGAGGAAAAAAGGATATATGTTTTTCACTAGTCCGTGGTGCAAGGTGTGTTGGGTTATGAAACGTGAAACCACATGAAACTTTTTCAAATTGATAATGACGATGATGAAATGGTTCTTCAGTCGTTCAATAATCTTAAGTCATGGTTTTATGTCATGATTAAAGAGAAATTAAAAGTATTAATGTAAAATTCAATTTTTTATATTAATTGGAGAATTAATTTGCACTGTATGAAGAGAGAGAAGACCCACCTAGAGAATTTATGAAATAGTTATATAGAAATTCATGGGAGGTTGTTAAGGATTTAAGTGGAGTGAATTAGTGATACTATTTTATTTTATGAGTTTCCATTTCTCAAACATAGGCTCTTGAACTAGTTAAAGTTCTTAATCCACTCTTTATAAACTCCTGACCTTGCATTATATACAGAAGTTAAAGATAAAGAAAAACACACAATATTTATAAGGTTTGACACCTATGGATACTCTTTGCCATGTTGGCAATCCCACCCAACGTGGATTCAATTAACTACTTCACAATCACATTTACAACACTAAGTCCATAGTGTACCACTTTATGAATCAAATGGAAGATATTACTTCACTACTATAATGAAGAAAAAATGCAAGAAAGACAAAATATGTTTTCCTCCTCTATATAGAGGCGAATCATCAATAATGTTTGTATACACTTCTAAGACATTCAATGGTATTTGATATGAAATTTCCAGTTTTGATAATTCCTCTAGTTTGTAAGATAATGAGGTCTTTTTACCTTGATATAGAGAGTATTAGGCCACACTTTATCCCGAGGGAGATGTTCTACCTCCCAAGCACCAATTCATGCATGTTCACTTCTCTTCTTTTTTTCTACTTTGTTTTCTCACGAACATAAAATATCTCTCACAACAACCCATATTTTCTTCAATGGAATCGATCCTCCCTCGTAAAATATGAAGGTTTCATCCCAAATAATTCAACCACCCATCATCTGATTAATTGAAAATTCAAAATCCCACCAACTTCTAAAAAACATCATATGAATTTCTTTATAACTGCTGCATAACTTCTCTAGGCGGGTCTTCTCTCTCTTCATGTAGCATGGATTAATTATACAATTAATCTACCATATTTAATGTTGCATTAATCCTTTTAATTCTACATGAATAATGTCCTAAAATCATGAACTATGATTATTAAACCATTGAAGAACTGTTTTTGTATTTTCATAATCAATTCAGAGAATTTCCATGTGGTTTCATGCATCACAGCCCGACATGCCTTGCACCATAGCATGGTGCTAAAATTATAGTCATTTTCCTCCAAAACACTGAGGAACACAAGTGTGGTCTTCCTTGTTCTATTCGTTTTGTCATTCTAAACCACCTATTAATGATGACCACTTCCACCATAGGTGTATCCTCCTTCCTTTGCCTATTTTGGATTTCCACTCCACCTGTCAACTACAGACACCTTCAGGCACCACTAAGACCATTTTGGGCATCCCCATTTCTCACAGGTAGACTTCATAAACACCATAACTTACACCATGGGCATTTTCTATCCCATTTTTTCTTTTAAAAAATATATAGTGAAACTCTCAGACCACAAAGCTATTACAAAATATACCTTTAATAGTGTTTTTCTTTAGCGCTATATTTTTTGCACTGATAAAGGGTACCCTTTATCATTGCTTTATTTTTAGCACTGATAATGTATATCCTTTATCAGTTCTTTTTATCACTAAGAAAGGTCCCAGATAAAATTAAATAATAAAAAAAATAAAAAATAAAAATGAGAAAATTTAAAAAATATTAATAATTTAATTAATTAAATAATTATTGATAAAAATCAATAAATTAAATATACATCTATATAGATAATAAATATTAATAAAAAATATATATTAAATACACAGATAGGCAAGATTAATTAAATGAAATAATTAATCAAATAAAAATAAAAAATGACTAAATTAAGAAAAATATTAAACATACTATTAATTAAATAATTATTGATAAAAATGAATAAATATAATGTACATATATATAGATTATAAATATTAATAATTATTATATATTATATATAAATATATAAAATGAATAAATTGTAATAATTAAAAAAACTAAAAATGAATACATTAAAAAATTATTAAAAAAATTATCAATGAAAAAATTATTAATAAAAATGAATAAGTTTAGTATATATATATATATTTATTATAAATAGTAATAAATAATATATATTAAATATAAATATAGAAAATGAATTAATGTAATAAATAAAAACATATTAATGTTTTATTCATTTTTAATTATTTTTGTACAGAGTTATTCTCTGATACATTTAATATAGAAATATATTCATATATATATATATATATAAATGTATATAATATTTCCTAAAATATGATTTATATAATACAAAATTTTTATTCTTACATTAAATAAGTCGTATATTTAGTGAAAAATGTTTATAATTAAAAATTAATATTAATTAAAAATATTGAATAATTGCATCGAGTAATGGACACAATTGAACGTTGTTTGGTTTTTCAATTTAACATATATCAAATGCATGTTATATTGATTTCATATAAATATATGCAATTAATGCATTTTTATATGCAGCACAAACATAAATATTTACACAATTAATGAAATCTTATATATATATATATATATTATGTGCTTAGGGTACAATTACATTTAAATACACACACACTACACACATAGACTGAAAAGGAAGGCCATAATCCCCCCAAAGGGATAACCCACCCATCAAGCCTTATTTATTTAGTACATGACCTATATGCCTTGTGGGCATTACATGGTCCGAAAGCCCAGTGCAACGTCATGCCTACATCATTCTGTCTAAGTCATGTCTGTATCACTGCTTAAATAGTACTATAATAGTACTTGCTTCCAATAGGGCTTGATCCTAGGATCTCATGGATGCCAATCAGGAGACTTTACCACTCAGGTATAGGCTTGTTGGCTTAAAATCATATATAGAAACACATACACATAATATTTATGTAATTTATTCAAATTTTAGTATTCATTTTAGAATTTCATTATAACAGGATACATTTAATATATTATGTTTTTAATTGGTAAATTTTATTTATTTGTTTTAAATATTATTAAAGCCATGTATTATTTATTAGATTTTAATATATTTTTTGGAACCTAATCATTTTTTATTATATATAGATATATAAATATATATTTAATATTTTTTTAAATATTTTCAATATGTATTCATATTTACTTCAATATATATCCATATTTTTTAATAATTTATATTTAATTAATAAAGCTTATAAATTTTTTCAATATATTTAAAGTGTACTCATTTTTAATTATTCAATTTCTCTCATTTTTAACATGCATGCATTTAAGATTATATATTTATTAATAATTTTAAAAATATTTTGATAAATAAATATTTATAAATAAATATACTTATAAAGGTATATTTACTATATTTATAAATTTATAAATTTATAATTATAAATAAATAAATGTTATTTAAAGAAATTATTTATATAATTAAAAATAAATAATTAAATATATTTAAATAATTATAAAATTATAATAAATTTATTTAAATAATGTATATATTTACTATATTTTTATCTATATTTATTTATTAAATAAATATATATATAATGATATAGATAAATATAATTATATAAATATATAAATATTATTTTTTAAAAATATTTATATATTTATAAATAAATAATTATATATTTAAGTAATTATAAAATTATAATAAATGTATTTAAATAGTGAATATATTTATTATATTTATATTTATATTAATATATATTTATTAAAAAAATATATAATTAAATATATTTATTATATATATATAATGATATAAATATATTTTTAATTAGTAGTTGAGTGCTTACCCAAGTGGTAAATACTCCTCGTAATCCTACATCAAACACGAGTTCAAATTCAGGTGGGTGTGAATTTTCATAGGCAGGTGGTGATGTTGACATTGCGCATGACACATGATAGAGGTAGGTGGTGACATAGGCATGACATAGGTCTGGTGACGCAAGTAGTATGATGCATGAATGGCGTTGCACTGAGCCTCTGGGCTAATTTGTGGGTCTTTGATCTATGTAATGGGTTTCATGCCCAATGGGCCTTTGGGCCATATACCAAATAAATAAGGTTTGATGGGTGAGCTATCCCTTGGAGGGAGACTATGACCTGCCTTTCTAGCCTGTGTGTGTGGTGTGTGCGTGTTAAATGTAATTATACCCTAAGAACCTAATATATATATATATATATAATTATAAAATTATAATAAATATATTTAAACAATGAATATATTTACTATATATATATTTACTATATATATATATATATAATTATATCAATATATTTATAATTATAAAATTATAATAAATATATTTAAATAATGAATATATTTACTATATTTATATTTATATATATTTATTAAATATATATAATTATATAAATATATATAATGATATAAATATATTTATAATTATAAATAAATAATTATAAATATACTTAAAAATATATTTATTTATAAATATATTTATAAATGTATATTTACTATATTTATCAAATTATATATTTATAATTATAAATAAAAATAGAAATATTTCAAAAATGTATTTATATAATTGTAAATAAATAATTATATATTTCAATAATTATAAAATTATAATAAATAAATATATAAATATATAATTTTATTTAATTTTTTATTTATAATTATAATTTTAAATCCTTTATTAGTGATAAAGTTTTCACGTTGATATAGAATCCATTTATCAGTGCTTCTTTAGCATTGATAAAGATAGATTTTATCAGCGCTTATAAATTTAGTACTGATAAAAGATTTCTTTATCAGTTTTTTTTAAGAAGTGCCGGTAAAGGTCTCCCTAATATATTTAAAAGAACCCCAATCATGAATGATTCAGTTGTGATTCTAAAGATCTTGCAGAACCCCGCTACTGCCGACGCTCCTCCTCTACACTCTCTCAGGAAAATCAAGTTTAGAATCCAAGGTATTTCATTTTATCCTCCTCATCACCCGTTGATTTGTTGTTTGGATTTTGTGGTTTGCGTTATTGTGGTGTTCTCAACCATGAAAGAACCCTAATTCTCTTCTACCATAACTCTAGTCCTGATTGGTCCCTCTCATTCTTCCTCATCATTTCTATTCTTATCACCACATTCACTTGTTGAACTTTCCATTGTTAGCACTATCATTGTCACTATCACCCCCATCATCATCAAATTCCCATTTTTATTCACCCTTTACCACTACTTCTCTTTGATAGTTCTCCATGGTTTTTAATCATAGTTCTGATTTTTTTCACACATCCAAGGTCTATTTTATTTGATATTTTTCTGGGCTTGTGGTTTTCTTGTATGATTATTTTATGAATGGGTGTTATAAATCATGTTTATTTACTAGTAAATGGGTGTGTATGGTATCTTTAGTAGGTTCTATCTTTGATTGAATGATTATTTAATGATTACTAAGACAAATAAAGTATGTCTAATTTTCTTGAATGATTATTTAACAAGTGTTATATTTTAGGAATGATTTTTTTACGAATGGGTGTCATGTAAATCATCTAATTCTTTTTTCACAACATTTAAAGCATGTTTAATTTACTTAATAATCTTTTTACAGAATGTAAGGTATGTTTAATTTACCAAATGTGTGTTTGGATGATTAAAAAATGTTGTTTTCTTGCATTGTTAATGGGGGTTTTGAAGGTATATTGGATTATGGAGTTTGAATCTAAAGTATTGATAATATATATTTAAATGATCATCCTTGGAATGATTTGATTGTGTAATTTTAGTATAGGGGAAGTTAGTTTATAATTCAGTTTGAATAACACAAGAATTATATACAAGTTTTTTAAAGTTATCCCCTATTTATTTTCCATTCTATAGTTTAATATTTATATGCAATTCCTATAAGAAATTTTCAACTTAAACCTCATTAGGTACTATAACTATTTCACCAAACCACATTATCACTTCCCTAATGTTACTTTCTACATCATCTATAGTCATAGAGTACACTAATATTGATCCTTCTAAAATTATATGATTAGGAGAAGAATATCGAAATTTATTTTGAATATAATTAAAAAATATAATAATAAAATTGTCTCCCTATTTAATAATGTTCATATTATATATCACTTCATATTTACTACATGAAGTGACATTTTCATTTTCAATATGGTGTATGAAATTGTATTCCACCTTTGGATACTTATAAATATCCATATTATTTTGATCACTAATATATTATTCCTAATGTTATTTTATAATTTATATTTATTTACACATTATGAAAATAATAATTTCAAAATTATATAATGAAAATAAAGAAAATTTGAGTTTTACTTTTGGTCGAACTTTAAAAAACAACGTTAAAAATTATTTTTTTGTAATTTTTTCTGAATGAATTATAATTGAATAAGTCTAAAGTGAAACCATTTTTTTAATTAATTTCCTTTAATTTATTTGTGAAATATTTTTCATTTCTTTGAATGTATTTTTATTTATAAAGGTATATTTGAATTTATTTTTTTTTAAAAATTATATTTAATACTTGAAAATTATTATAGGTGATAATGAATCGTAGTTGGATTGCAACACTATGAAAACGTGATGAATATGAGGAAGGGGTTGATGATTTTTTAGAATTTTCAAAATAGAATGTTTCAAAAAATGAAATGTTTTTATATTTTTGGTTGAAATGTTTAAATACAATATAGTTTCAAAGTAGATAAATTAAAGATCATTTAATTTTTTATGGTTTTAATACATGTTACAATCCTTGGATTTGGTATGGTGAAATTGGGTAGAATTGAAGATCTATTAATGGTGAATATTATCGGGTTAATAAGTTTGATCAAATTAAAGAAATTATTTTTGATATTAAAGTAGTGGAAATTGATAAGACACTAATGATCACACCCTTATATGGCAATACTTGAAAACCATTATATCTAGGTTGTAGAAAATTTATGCTTTCATTAATGGATTCCAAAATCAAAACCTGGGTAATTTATTGGCTAAGGTATTAGATTGTTTATTAAATCATATATCATTCCCTTGAATGAGGAAGACTAAGAGATTTCAAGGAAAGGATCCTGGTCGAATTGGAATATAGAAAACTAGGACCAGTAGTTTGATATGTTTCCCACTTTTGTAGTTTCACCTAATACGTCTGAAATAGAAACCATATCTAGACAAAAGAGTGGTTGCCAATCTGGGTAGATCCAATTTGCTGGACCAAACATATGACAACTACATTCCTTTATGGATCATAAAATTATTTAGAGCTTATATAATTTATAAGAATGAACTTATATAAATGAAAGAATGTAAATAATTAAAGAACACAAGTCTGAAATTTAATTTCATAGAATAAATAATTTCAAAACAGGTAAACATGTTTAACAGAATTTACACAATAAACTAAGCATTAATATATAATGTGAACAACAAAAATGATGTGGTTTCTATCTCACCACACCAAATCTCATGAAAAAACATTATTCTGTCATCCTCTGGCTAAATTTTCACTAAAAATGCTCAGTTTCACCCATCAAAGTGCTATCTCATCGCTCCGTTACAATTCCTAAACAACTGAAATCATCCCATAATCTTCTAAAAATGGATTTTTTTTTAAAAATACAATTTTTAAAAAAATTATTTTATAAAAAATTCTAAAGTTAATTTTTTTTAAAAAATAAGCTCTAAAGGAGGCAGGGCAGTTGCCACCTTTAGGCTTCGGGCGAAAGGTGGAAACCCCATTGTCTCATTTCTACTAAAAAAATAACTATTTTTTTGTTTTAAAAATTTTAATTTTAATTTTAATTTTGTTTTGTTTTTTTGTTAATATATATAAACAAAAATAAAAATAAAAATAATTTTTTCAGCAGAATTTATCCTCTATTTAAAATCCAGCAGTACTTCCATTACAGCAGTCTGGATTCCGAAAGAAGCTCTAATCCAGGGCTCCCTTTTATAAGAGAGCTTACCTTGGAAATAATTCTGCATTTCCGATGTGGGATTCTGGTTCTTTCTTTCCTGCACAGAACATTCTGCATTCCCAATGTGGGATTCTACTTCAAATACGTGACATTGAAAGACTATAAAATATAAACTATAAGACCAATATAAATGAAACATAAAACATGGATAAAACATATCAAAAATAGTTGAAAACAAAAATAATTTCATAAAAAATGATGATAAAAAATAATTTATCAGCTTTCAAACCCACCCACTTGAAACTTAAAAAGTTTAAAGTACGTGACTTTCAAAGCCTATAAAATATAAACTACAAGACCAATATAAATGAAAATTAATACATGGATTAAAAATATAACAAATAGTTGAAAATAAAAACAATTTCGTAAAAAATGTTGATGGAAAATAATTTATAAGTTTTCAAAGACACCTACACGAAACATAAAAATGTTTCAAACACGTGACTTTGAAAGCCTATAAAATATAAACTATAAGACTGATATAAATGAAACTTAAAACATAGATTAAAAATATAACAAATAGTTGAAAATAAAAACAAATTCATAAAAATTGTTCATGAAAAATAATTTATAAGCTTTCAAAACCACCTACTTGAAACTTAAAAATGATTCAAGTATGTGTCTTTGAAAGTCTAAAATATAAACCATATGACTGATATAATTTAAAGTTAAAAAATGGATTAAAAATATAATAAATTATTAAATTGTTAAATTAATATTATTAATAATTAATTATATAATAATTAATTAGTAATTATTAATAATTAATTATATAATAATTAATTAGTAATTATTAATAATTAATTAATAATATAATTATTCAATATATAATACTTAATTAGTTAATTAGTAATATAATTATAAATTATATTTATTCATTATACTTAATAATTAGTAATTATTAAAAATGATTATATGATAATTAATTAGTTAATTGTTAATATTATTATTAATTATATAATAGTTAATTAGTTAATTAGTAATATAATTATAAATTATAATTATTCATTATAATTATTAATTCCAATTTTTCATTATAATTACTATTTATAATTATTCATTATAATTATAATTTATAATTATTTATTATTTATTATTAATTAGTTAATTAATAATATAATTATTAATTATAGAACTATTAATTATATAATAATTAGTTAGTTAATTAGTAATTATTAATAATGAATTATATAATAATTAATTAGTTAATTATTAATTTAATTAGTTAATTAGTAATATAATTATTAATTATTTAATAATTAATTAGTTACTTAGTAATATAATTATTAATTATATAATAATGAATGAGTTAATTAATAATATAATTATTAATTATATAATTTCTGATTAGTTAATTAGTAATTATTAATCATTAATTATATAGTAACTAATTAGTTAATTAGTAATATAATTATTAATTAGATAATAGTTAATAAGATAATTTTTTGAGAAAGATAGAGCCAATACCCTTTTTATAATTAGTTAATTAGTAATATAATTATTAATTATTTAATAATTGTAGTTGGGGTTTGGCTTAGTGGTAAGCACCCTGTAATCCTACATGAAAATGGGGGTTCAAAACCCATGGGGCGCAGGGTACTGTAGCACTATTGTAGCAGCGATGGTACTATAGCAGTGGTGGGTACTGTAGCAGTTGGGTTACTATTAACAGAATGGGCCTTTGACAAAAAATTTGGGCCTACGAGCTATGTAATGGGCTACATGCCCACTAGGCCTTCGGGCTATGTAATGGGTCTCCCTCTACCTAGTTAAAAAAGGTATTTTCTTTGCTTTAATAATAAAATGAGGCTTCAGCCCCAACCTTTTAAAAAAATTAATTATTTAATAATTAATTAGTTAGTAATATAATTATTAATTTTTTAATAATTAATTATTTAATTAGTAATATAATTATTAATTATATAATCTGTAATTAGTTAATTAGTAATTAGTAATTATTAATTATATAATAACTAATTAGTTAATTAGTTATATAATTATTAAATATATAATAGTTAATTAGTTAATTTTTTGAGAAAGATAGAGCTGAGGCCCTTTTTATAATTAGTTAATTAGTAATATAATTATAAATTATAATTATTCATTATAATTATTAATTAGTATTTATTAAAAATTATTATGTAATAATTAATTAGTATATTGGTAATATAATTATTAATTATATAATAGTTAAATAGTTAATTAGTAATATAATTATTTATTATAATTAGTAATTAGTAATTATTAAAAATTATTATATAATAATTTATTAGTTAATTAGTAATATAATTATTCATTATAATTATTTATTATAACTATTAATTATTAATTATTAATTATTAATTATTAATTATTAATATAATTTTCAATTATATTACTATTAATTGTATAATAATTTGTTATTTAATTGTAATTATTAATAATTAATTCGTAAATTAGTAATATAATTAGTTAATTAATAATATAATTAGTTAATTAATAATATAAATATTAATTATTTGATAATTAATTAGTTACTTAGTAATATAATCATTAATTATATAATTTATAGTTAGTTAATTCGTAATTATTAACCATTAATTATATAATAATTAATTAGTTAATTAGTAATATAATTAGTAAAAATATAATAGTTAATTAGTTAATTTTTTGAGAAATATAGAGATGAGGCCCTTTTATAATTAGTTAATTAGTAATATAATTATAAATTATAATTATTCATTACAATTATTAATTAGTATTTGTTAAAAATTATTATATAATAATTAATTAGTTATTTGGTAATATAATTATTAATTATATAATAGTTAATTAGTTAATTAGTAATATAGTTATAAATTATAATTTTTCATTATAATTATTAAATTGTAATTATTAAAAGTCATTATATTACTAATTAATTGGTTAATTATTATATAATTAATTATTAATAATTAATTATTAATTATTTATAATTACAAATTAATTATTATATAATTCATTATTAATAATATTAATTTAATAATTTAATAATTTACTATCTGTTTAATCAATGTTTTAACTTTAAATTATATCGGTCTTATTCTTTATATTTTATTGTCTTTCAAATCCACATACTTGAATCATTTTTAAGTTTCAAGTAGGTGGTTTTGAAAGCTTATAAATTATTTTTCATGAACATTTTTTATGAAATTATTTTTATTTTTAACTATTTGTTATATGTTTAATCCATTTTTTAAGTTTCATTTATATCGGTCATATAATATATATTTTATAGGCTTTCAAAGTCACGTGCTTGAAACATTTTTAAGTTTCATGTAGGTGTCTTTAAAAAATTATAAATTATTTTCCATCAACATTTTTTACAAAATTATTTTAATTTTCAATTATTTGTTATATGTATTATCCATTTATTAAGTTTCATTTATATTGGTCTTGTAGTTTATCTTTTATAGGCTTTAAAAGTCACGTACTTGATACTTTTTAAGTTTCAGGTAGGTGGTTTTGAAAGCATATAAATTATTTTTTATCATCATTTTTTATGAAATTATTTTTGTTTTCAACTATTTTTTATATGTTTAATCCATGTTTTACATTTCATTTATCTTGGTCTTATAGTTTATATTTTATAGTCTTTCAAAATCACATACTTGAAACAGAATCTCAAATCGGAAATGCAGAATGTCCTGCGAAGGAAAAAGAGAACCAGAATCCCACATCAGAAATACAGAATGATTTCCAAGGTAAGCTCTCTTATAAAAAGGAGCTCTGGGTGAGAGCTTCTGTTAGAATCCAGACTACTGCAATGGTAGTACTGCTAGATTTTAAATAGTGGATAAATTCTGCTGAAAAAATTATTATTTTTTTGTTTTGTTTTGTTTATATATATATTTATAAACAAAACAAAAAAAATAAAAAAAAAACAAAAATTCAAAAAATAAATAAATATTTTTTTTGGTTTTAGTGGAAAGGAGACATTGTGGATGCCGCCTTTCACCTGACGCCAAAGGCGGCATCGTAGATGCCACCTTTGAGGCACAATTTTAAAAATATTTTAAACCTAGCCATTTTTAAAAAAATATTTTTAAAAAACATATTAAATAAACTCTCTGAAAACCCATGACAATGTAAAAACTCAAAACTTTTTGTAACTTCATGGTTGGTTCCTTTAAAAAAAATCCTCTATCATTCTTTCACCATGGGTACTAGTGCACCTCTAATTAAACACATGCTCAGATAAATTCAAATAAAACCTAATCCTGATATCACACACATACTCCATCTAACACCTCATGATCTTTTGGAAAATAGTTTTTAATGTCATGAATATTTGTGAAACCTTCTTGATGTTGATTGTTGAATAAATTATATAGCATGTGAAAGATTGTATTTATGGCTTCTTGTGTGATATTTGATGAAACTGGCATTTGATAAATGAATAGTCCCTTGATTGAATTTTTAAAGAATCCGATAGGAACCTCAGTATTTAGGAAGATAGTATAGAACAATCATGTTAAGATTTAAATTATTAATTTACTATTTTCTTCTAAAAATTTATTTCTTCATGTCATATTTATAAAATGTTTATGAAATGTTTAATAATATTTCTTTTCTTTAGACTGGGTGGTGTCCTATTTATAATTTTTATAGACAAGCATATTTTAAATTTAATTTTGGAAAAAGGAAACTTTATTTTAAATGTTAAAGTGGGGTTTAAAATGAAAAAACGATTTCTTCTCTTAAAATACACTAAAATGGATTCAATGTTTTGAAACTTGTGAAGTGATTTTAAAGTGAACTTGTAAAGATTAAAACATTTCAAAGTTTATATATTTCCATATAAATAGTTTTAAACTTTTAATTTATTGTTAATGGTTTCTGAATATGATTTAATTTTTTTTCACATGATGGTAACATTTTTTATAGAAAAGGGGGTTTGTATCCCATTATGTGTTTTGAAAAAATTTGGTCAAATTTTATATGGAATTAAAAAATGGATTTCAAGTGGGGTTTTAAAAATTTAAAAACCATCATTTTGAAATTTTAAAGTTATTTTAAGATGAGATTTGAAATTTTAATTTAAGATGTGGTAATTTAAAATTTTTTAAGAAGAAAAATGTCATCCTCATCAACTTCATCTCCAGAATAATTACTATTATATATTGTTTCTTGAGACTCATCCCATATTTATTCTTTGTTACTTGAACTACTCTAAGTAGTATTGATCAAAAATGATCACCAGTACCCAGTATTGGATGACTACTACTCATAGTAGTTCAAGAAACATAGGTGCATGTCCAGAAGATATAGGAGACACATCTCAAGTAACAAAATTAAATAATAGTTGTTTGGGAGATGAAGCTGATGAGGACAATAGTTGTCTATAACTTTTATCTTTGGATGAATTTAGAGGATAACATATAACATCAGGAATTAATTCTTTTCTTAAATTCAATTACCCATTTCTGAATACTAAAATTATTTGAAATAATCAAATGTTGGGTTTCCCTTATTAGAATTATCAATAACTATTACCATTGATACTGAATATCTTATTTGTATTTATTTATTTATTGTAAAAAATAGATATTTTATGAATCTTATATGATGAATATGAATCAAAAATGGATATATGCTAATCATTTGATAAAATAATATGAAGATAAAGTTAAAGAGTTCATTTTTTTAATAGAGCATGCATATAACCCTTCTCAGTTACTTTATCCATGTTTATGTTGTTGTTATTCAAGAAAAATTAGTTTAGAAGAGTTTAAAGAACATTTTATTTGTCATGGAATATATTAGATCTATTAATGTTGGACTAAACACAAGGAAAAGATAAACATACACACCGATTAGGATGATACTGTGCTTTATGGATAATTTGATATGAATAACAGTGTAAAGGATGATAGATATCGCATGGAAGAAATGAAAATATCAATTGAAGATGACCTTCACGATTGTAAAACGTTATTTGAAAAGTTAAATAGCTATACCAATAGACCATTGTATACTAATTTTACTAAATACAAAATATTTCCAGCTGTATTGAAGTTATATAATTTGAAAGCTGGTAGGGGATGGAGTGACACCAACTTTACAGAACTACTTGGTCTCTTATATGGTATGCCACTAAAATAAAATGAACTTCCATGTCAAACATATGATGCTAAATTAATTCTATTTTCTATGGGCATGATCTCTAAAAAAAATACATGAATGTCCAAATGATTTCATATTGTTTCTCAAGGACCATGAAACCCTCATGAAATTCCCTAAGTATGGAATATATCGACACAAGAAAAATAAATCAATACCTTCGAATGTTTTATGGTACATTCCAATCATTATATGATTTAGAAGACTATATGTATTTTAAGAAACCATGAGAAAATTGACATGACATACATATACAAGAATTAAATATGGGAACCTACATCATCCAGTAGATTCTCCTCAGTGGAATAAAACTGATTATGAGTATCTTGAATTTTCAAATGATCCAAGAATCTTTCATCTTGAATTATCTACAGATGGAATAAATCCTTTTTTTATATAGAGTAGTACTCACAAAACATGGACCATCATGTTGGAAAATAATAACTTGCCTCCATGGTTATGCATGAAGTACAAATAAATTATGTTGTCTCTTATTATATCTCGACCAAAGAAACCTGGTAATTATATTGATGCTTATTTGGATACATTTATCAAATATCTAAATTTATTTGGGATATAGGTGTTATAATTTATGGTGCTCATAGAAGTGAATAATTCAAATTAAGGGATATGTTTTATGGGTCGATAAATGAATTTTCTTCTTATGGAAAATTTTCAGCTTATAGCATTAAAGGAATTTTAGGGTGTCCCATTTATGAATAATTTTCACACTAAGTTTGGTTGAAACATTCCTTGAAGTCTGTGTTTTTAAGACATCAATTTTTTTTACCTCAATGACATAAATATCGATCCTGGATAATAACATTCAATGAGAATACCGAACAAGGTACAACAACTTCTCCACTAATGGGTGATCAACTGTTCGATAAAGTAAAATATATTGACATTATTTTTGGTAAACCATTTTTGATAAACCTTATGAAATCAGGTTGGAAGAAGAGATCAATTTTCTTTGAATTACCATATTGGAATTGTTTGTACGTCAGAAATTTTCTTGATGTCATGCATTTAGAAAAAATATATTTGACAGTGTTATTAGAACATTACTAAATTTTCCTAGAAAAACAAAATATATAATCAAGGATGGGTTGGACAAGATTGACATGGGGATAAGGGAAGTGTTGGCACCAATGAAGGGTAAAGAACATACTTTTCTTCCTCTAGTAGCTTACACTCTATCCATATAGAAAAAATTATAATTTTTCCTTTTCCTTAATGGTGTAAAAGTTCTATAGGGATATTCATTAAATATCAATAATTTTGTGTCAATGACTCATTTAAAGTTATACGGATTAAAATCACATGACTGACATGTTTTTATGTATGTTTTGATGCCCATTTCTTTCCATTGCATTCTTCTAAAAATGTATGGAATACATTAATGAGACTCTAATTTTCTTCAAATCCATATGAAGTAAATTTATAGACCCAAAAAAGTTTCCAAACATGAATAAGGAGGTTATAGTCATATTTTTTGAGTTACAGATTCTCTTCCCACAATAATTATTTTATATAATGGTCCAACTAATGGCTCACTTTGTTTTAAAGGGTCAACCATATGGTTATTTCCATTTCAAATGGATATACCACATTAAATGGTATTTGAATATTTTTAAAGGTTATGTCAAGAATTGAAGTCGAAAAAAAGGATTTATTATATAATAATATATTATTAAAGAAGCTGTTGAATTCTATATCGATTACTTGTCAAATGTTGACAACATCAGTCTCCCAATTCTCGTCACAGTAGATGCCTTATGGGTGAAGGGATTTCTGGAAGAGATGTTGTTACAATTACCATCACAGAGCGGGAGAAAGTTCCAATTTACATTTTACATAATAGTGAATATTTTAATCCATATGTTGCAGCCCATAAAAAATTATTAGAGATTTGTATCCATCAAGGGATGAAGGATGGATATCAAATACACATAATCAATAGTTTATAGGCTGATTCCAAGATCAAATTTATAAGGATTTATCTAAAAATATTAATTCAATTTCTAAACTACTTCAACGACTAGCCTATAGACTAAATGAAAATGTTTTTTATTACACTGATTTTGTAATTCATGGTTATAAATTATATAAAAAAGAGCATGATAACTACAGTACAATGAAAAACAATGTAGTTATGCTTGTGGAGGAAGTGATGGAAATATCTGGTTCCAAGTATATAAATCCAATTTATGAAAATATGTTATATTTTGGTAATATTTAATAGATATAAAATTTGGATTATATAATATTTTAAGTGCCGATTTTCCCTTGAAAATGGGTTGACAATAGGAGTGTAGCGAAAGTTGATGAAATGAAATTTGTGAAGGTGAATCTAAATGTGTAAGGGGAAAAAGATGAGTTGTTCATAATGGAATTATAAGCAGTGAAAGTATTTTATGTCTCAGATCCAACAAACAATAATCAGTTGATTTTCTTGCTAGAAACTAAAAAAATTTAGGTTTAAATGAAAATTTAATCGAAGATGACCCTTTTATTGGGTGATCACAATCAGTTCATGCTAGTCCCAATGTAGATAATGTCTTGTACACTGAAGGGGACCACAAAGAGGGTATTTGGATTCTTAATATAAGAGCCAAATCCCTGAAACCCTTAAAAAAATAAATAGAGATCAATGAGAAGGTTAAAGTTCTTTTTAATATACTATGTTTTTCATCATAATATTATTTATTTTATACTAAATTAACATAATCTAAATTAAATGTTTGACTACTCATAAAACCAATGTCTTCTACACATGATGTTGTTACCAATCATGGGAAAGAATAGACCATTGATGCTAAAACTATAGAATTATTAGGGGATCAACAACATGTTGATGAAAAAAAACAATAATGAAGCAACATCACCATGTTGAATAAAATTATCAAGGCAATAAGTATGGGTATAAAATTTAAGGTTGGTTGGAATAAACAAATCCAACATGTTGACTTTAACAATTCAATGTTCATTAGTTATGTTGGGGTTACAATGAGGAAGAATGTGATGATTGATAATGATTTGTGGAACCATGTTTGGATGGTAACAAAGGAAACCCTTGTGAAGATATAAAGGTAATGTTATGATATAGATTATCTATTTTACTAAAAAAATTAAATAATGAAACATTGATTTAATTTTCATTATTCCTTTTATAGTTCGTTTATTTTAGAATATTTTTGCAGGAAAGCTTTCTTAATAGACAATGAAAATCCTATAGAGGCTTCTAGACTCTTCTTACCAAGTTACATCTTAGGGATGCTGAGGGGAAAGTAAATCCCCAACCACCAGTTAGTTATACACACGTTATAAAGTAGGAAAAATAGAATGGTTTCGTCAGTCATCATGATGATAAATCATTTCAAGTTCATTATAGTCAATAATATATTATTTGAAATTATTTATTTAATCCAATTTGATTCAAAAAAATTAATTTATGAAACATAAAATGTTTACTAAAAATAAAGAATGTGCATCAAAACCAATGTACCCCTATCACAAAGAAATAATGGGGTGAATTTCACCAGAGAATAAATAAGTATGTATTTTAAATCAAAAATAAAATTTTTATGTGATGTGAAACAACATATTTTCCTTTGTTTATATGAATATTGATGAATCAAAATCTGAAGCCACTTTTATCCCACACCATGTTATATGGAAGGAGGCTTATGTAAATAATAAGGGTAAAATAATTGATGAAAATACAAAATAAGTATGAGAAACATGTGTAAGTATGATATAATATTAATTTTTTATGATTTATAATAGTATTAAATAAAAATATAAATTTATATTCATATTTTTTTTAATATTTAGACATAAGAATTGGAAACAACCATACCAGAATAAAAACTACATTCAATAGCTTTAAAGCATCTAGAACAAATATGTATTACATTTATTACCATTAAAAATTCATGCAGAGACCACATTTAAAGATGAAAATATGTATTACATTCCATATTAAGAAGAAATATATGGAACTTTCATGATATACATAGTTGGTATTGAGAGTATAAATGATATTTTCCAGTATGATTGGTTGGGATCCTCATTTATTAATATATACACATGGTATATTTTCATTATACATCTATCTAAATAGTGATCTAATATATTCATTAAAGTTCATAACTATTCATATTTTCTACCGGAGTTTATATTACCATTATATAAAATAAAAACCATGAAATCACGATTTAGATTCATTAATCCTTATTTCATTTCTACAGAAAAATATACTTTTCATAAGGAATAAATTGATAAGAAAAAATATGAGCTATACGAGGTGAGATACACTTATATTGTAACTCAAAAAGATACTTGTTCTGGTGTGATTAATCCCATAATTGTGGAAAACCTTAATCCAAGTAAATATTTAAATACTCTTATCCATGAAGAGAAGTGTGCAAGTGGAAGTATGTAAGGTAAATACTTTGTAAATAGATCATTCTTTCCAATTACAAGTGATGATAAAGATCTTGAAGAGAATATTTCATTCCTTTACAAAAAAATCTAATAAAGGGAAAAGGAAAGTTGAAACATATAACAACCCTTCTCTTTATTTCATATTTAAACATGAAGTATTACCTAAAATTGCACTTAATACAACTTGTAAGATTGAGAGGTCTATTGTGTTTGGGGATTAGAAACATTACATAAAAACATAAAAAATGAAATAAACATCTTTATTGAAAACTTATTTTACACGAACACAACATTCCTTCGTACTTAGCATTATATGGGATAACCTGAGGACATACATAAGAATAAGGTGATATATAAAGCCCAGTAAGGGAATAAACATGGAATAACATGAGGAAGACAATACGCGTTAGTAAATAGGCATATAAATAGAGATCAAAAGAAACATAAACATAAAAGAATGATATATCCTGATATTCATAACATGGAAATGTGTCAACAACATACAATATGATATAAGCATGAACCATGGATCATTATACATGGATTAACTTGAATAAACCCTCATTAAATAGGAATTATCATGAGTAAACCCTCATTGCACATGAATTATCATGACTAAACCCTTATTTCACATGGAGTATTATTATACTAAACATTACCCAATGCATTGAAGTGCTATCAGGGTGCACCCTTCATAATGATTTCAATCTCACGTTCAAGTGTGCCACATAAATCATATAACATGGATTCATTCAACATAATAAGTTATTAAACGATCAAGGAATGTATAATACATACATGAAAGTCCCCAATAAATAAGTATATGTTCATAAAGGTGAATAACCTTGATAGAGAAATGGGTATGGTATTCACTACATGATGATTTTGGAATGGAAAATCACGGTGTGATTTTGGAAACATAATGACGTCATATGGAAATTCATAAAAATGGATGATGAGAGAGAAAGAGGTATATCATCATCTAGGAATGAAATGGGTAGTATAGGTGATATTTAAGAACATATCACAAAATATGAAATGTAATTTACATGCATAATATAAAAGAAATTCTTGAATGGAAATGAGAAGAGAGAAACCCCTTACCGAATTTCGGCATGGTAATGGGTGTACATGTGAGGTATTAATGAGAGAGAAAGGGGTATATCATAATTAAAACATAATAAGGGAAGTATGGGGAGGTTTTAAAACATACCGCATCATTTTTAATTGGAAATAAAAGGGTGTAAAAATATAAGGAAACTATGATAAAAATGAGAAATGAAGGAACCCTAATGGAATTTTGGCATAATAATGGGTTGGATTAAGGGATAATAGTGGGGATTAATGGGAGTGAAAGGAATATACCATCATTTATAAATAAAATGAAAATCAAGGAGGTATGTAATAACACATCTGAAATCAATCAAATGTAAATTAAAAGGCATTGCATAACAGAGGTGCTTGAAGAAAAAGGAGAGAGAGAGATCCCTTACTTAGATGTGTGATCCAAAAGGCTTTGGAGAGGTTTCTTGGGAGCTTGGGGGAACCTTGGTAGGAGTCTATGGAGTATGGGGTAGATGGTGGAAGATATTAAAGGAGTTTTAGTGAAGAATAATGAGTTCTTGGGTGGGTTTATATTGGAAAGCTGGATGCATTCTTTATTATTTTGGTTTTGGACACTACATACTAAATTATTCAAAACCACAAACCATCACACGGTTTTTGCCCATGGTTTCTAGAAAAGTGGAGTGATATAATTTATTTTATAAGGATAAGGGACAAATATATTAAAATATTACTCTTGATTATGTGGAGGTGAGTCACACTTTCGAGGAAATTATTTTAAAATCTTAAAATATTTAATAAGTCTTGAAGGATTCAATAAAGCTTTATAAAAAAAAATCTAAAATAAAATTATTTTAAATTTAAAACATATATTTGTCTGAATATACCTTTTATATTATTTCATTACATCACTATTGAGTTATTATGATGTCATAAAACACATTATATATTTATACGGTTTTTAATTTTTACCCAAATATTCGATAGTCTCAGAAAATTATGAAATATTCACCATTGGATAATTTTAACATCTTGATTCCAAAAATAATATTCATTTTATCTAAAAAAAATTCTAAATATATGAATTTTCAATTTTAATATAAAAACCTACATTTATTTAAAATTAATGGGTTTTGTAAAAAATAGTTTTCAAACCTAAATAAAAGTTACTATTGACTTCATAAAAATTATATGATCATTAATATTTAATAAATGTAATTTAATAATAATATTTTATTAAAATAATATTTATTTCAAAAATACATTAATTCATCAAAATATATTCCTTAATTGAATTCAAATATTAACTAAAAATACTATTTGTGCTTTAGAGAATCATTTAAAAAGTAATAATAATAGAAAGAAAGTATATCAATTATTCTATAAAAAATAATAATAATTCTAGGGTCTTGATACATATCCCTGTATTACACCATCATGCGCCCAAAGAGTAAGGTGTGTGATGGTGGGGCTTTCCTGGGGTTGTTCAGTGAACATGGTTTGGGCCGCGATCTCAATTAGCTTGAACTTCCCCCGTAAATGGATTCGCTCATTATTAAGTTGTTAGATATAGGATTGGGATTGGTCTAGGATAAATCCTAGAAATGATATATCCCTCAGAATATCCGATAAATGGGCATTATAGGGTACAATCCTATTTGTTGAGGCCATCAATTTCATTGTCTGTTCCAAAAGGATTTGTTAAAACCCTATATTTATACCAGTCATGTGATCACTGTTAAATGAATATATTATCAGTGATAATGATACTTAATGGTCATTTAAATCCAATTGGATATATTAAAACAAAAGGATTTCATGTGTTTTCTATATCTATAAGGCATTTAATTAAAAGAAATAGAATTTTATTTATAATTGTTTGGGTCATTACAAAATTATTCCCATAAGAAATTTTACCCTTGAAATTTCCATTTCCCACATTAAAATATATGAGGGTTACTCTCCTTCATCACTTCCTCCAGTTCTCATGTTGCTTCTTCAATCTAGTGGTTTCACCATAACACCTTAACAAGGGGCATCATCTTATTCCATATAACTTTTTCTCTATGATCTAATATCTTCACTGGATGCTCCTTATAGAAAAGATGATTCTCTAATTGTACCACATATGAACTGAGTACATGTGATGGGTTAGGCATGTACTTACTCAAGAGTGATACATGAAATATATCATGTACTTGAGATAGGTTCAGTGGGAGTGCTGGTCAATAGGTCGCTGCTCTGATGCGATCAAGGATCTCTAAAGGGTCGATGTACCTTGGACTAAGCTTTACCTTCTTACCAAATATCATAAATCTATTCCATAGAGATATACAAAGGAATACCATGTATCCAACATCAAAATCTAGGTCTTGTCAATGATTTTCAACATAGCTCTTTTTTCAACTTGGGGAATCTTTATTGTGTTGCTGGATGGTCTTTACCTTCTCTACCTTTTCTTCAACCATTTTAGGACCTAGAAGTTTTCGTTCAACAACTTCATCCAAACATGCCTGTTTTCTTCACCTCTTCCCATAAAGGGCTTCATAAGGAGCTAGTTGGATTCTTGAGTTGAAACTATTATTGTAAGAGAACTCCACCAAAGGAAGATGGTCCCATCCACTTTTTAAGTCCACTGAGAAATCTCTCAACATTTTCTCAAGTTTTTAGATAGTCTGTTAATATTGGCCATCATTTTGAGGGTGATAGGACATGTTGAAGTTCAAATCAGTGTTCAGAGCATATTGGAGACTCTTCTAGAACATATAGGTGAATCTTGGATCTCGATCGGACACAATTGATAGTGGTACTCCATTAAAACTTTCCAATTATCTGATGTACATCCATGCCAGTCGATCTAGTGAAAAATTATCTCAAATTCAAATGAAGTGTGTAGTCTTTATAAGACAATCCACAATAACCCAAATAGAATTGTTTCCTTTGGGTGTCTTTAAAAGACTAGTGACAAAGTCCATAGTGATGTTTCCCATTTCCATGTTGGTATGGGTAATGGTTTCATCATACCCTTAGACTTCTACCTCCCAGCCTTTACTTATTGAAAAAAGTAACACTTTGATGTATATTCATTAATATCCTTCTTTAGGTTATCCCATCAATAGTTCTCTCAGAGATCTCGATACATATTTGTGTTTCCTGGGTGAATAGAGAAATTTTAACTATGTGCATCATCCAAAATTTCTTTTTTTTAAATATGGTATTTTTTGGAATACATAGTCTCGATCCAAATCTCACAATTCCTTCTTTATTAATAATGAACTCTAAGGATTTCCATTTTTTGATAGTTTCCACTTTCTTCTGAATTCTGTCATCATCATTTTGAGCATCCTTTCTAAAAGAGATGGTTGGGAAATCGTTTGTATAAGGATTAATGATATTTCATTATTTATGATTCCCATGTCCATATTCATAAAATCTTTGAATATTGGATAATTTTAAATTCTCATCAATGATATAATTGCTAGGTCTTTTCTACTTAGAGCATATTCCACCTTGTTCTCTTTCCCAAGTTTGTAATGGATTGAGTAGTCATAATACTGGATAAGATTTAACCATATTTGTTGGCACATATTAACCTCTTTCTATGTGAATATATATTTGAGACTTTTGTGATCCATATATATTTCATGCTTCTCCAAAAATAGATAATGCCGCTATATTTTCAATGAAAAGATCAAAACTTCCAACTACAGATCATATGTGGGATAGTTTTTCTCATGAATTTTCAACTATCTTGAGGCATAGGCAATGACTTTGTCATTCTACATCAACACACATCCCAGATCATTATTTAAATCATTTTTGAAGATTAAAAAAATCTCCCCACTTGTGGGTAGTATGAGCATAGGAGTAGTGATAAGCCTCTTCTTCAACTCCATGAAGATTTTCTCTCATTAATAATTATAAGAAAACTTAACTCCCTTTCGAGTTATATTGGTAAAAGGGTTTGAAAATTGTGAGAAATATATCACAAATCGGCGATAATATCCAGCTAATCCTAGGAAGCTACGGATATCCGTCACAGATGTCAGCCTCGACTATCCCTCAATTGCATTTGACTTGGAAGTATCCATAGATATCAGATTTCTTGTGATGATATGACCCAATAATGAGACTTCCTTAAACCAGAACTCACACTTGTTGTACTTTACATAGATCTTCTCCTTTCACAAGGTCTCTTGTACAGTTCTCAGATACTCCTCATGTTCCTCCATGGTTTTAGAGTATATTAGAATATTGTCTATAAAGACTACCAAAAAATTGTTGAGGTAATCTCTAAAGACTTTATTAATCATGTCCATGAATATTATTGGAGCATTAGTGAGTCCGAATGGAATCACTATGAACTTATAATTCCCATGCCTCGTATAAAAAATAGTCTTGGGGATATCCTTCTTCTTAACCCTAACTTGGTAATATCCTGACTAAAGATCCACCTTGGAGATGTATTGTGCTCCAAGTAGTTGATTGAACAAGTCATCAATTCATGGTAAAGGATACTTGTTCATTACCGTGATTTTTTTGATCTCACAATAATCAATGCAAAGGTGCATTGACCTATCCTTCTTCTTGATGAAGAGGACTGGTGCACCCCATGATGAAGCACTTGGGCATATAAACCCTTTATCCAGATTCTCATGCAGTTGTTTCTTTATCTCCTCAAACTCCACAACAGTCATTCTATATGGATTCTTGGATATTGGAAACTCCCCAGGTATAAGATCAATCAAGAATTAAACATCTATTCTTGGAGGAAGACCAGAAAATTCCTCACGAAACACATCAACGAATTCCCTCACAATAGGCTTGTCTTTGAGGACGTTTCTTTCCTTAGACTCAATAATTTGAGAGATATACGTGTGCTCATAGGGTAGTAATATCCATGCTTGATATGATAGTTCTAAATAAGATTCATCCTCCTCCTTTCACTTGTATAGAATTGGGGGTCGATTCACCATGTGGAGAGTGATTTCCCTCTCAGGACAATTTATATTGGCTCTATATAGGGAAAGCTAATCCATGCTAATAATTTCAAAAAATTACACCAGAAGGAGTATGATGAGGTTAAATGGGAAGTTAAATACACAAATTGTGAGAGTTTAGGAGTTATATACCTAGGATGCAATAATTTCCCCATTTATCGTTTCCACTGACATCTCTACTTTCATACTTTTTTGTGGTTTTTTTATTGTTCTACTAAACTTTTGGGATATAAAATGATGCATGGAACTTGAATAAAAATTATGTTCTCTATTCTTGAATGAATAACTATCATACCTTACACCACTTCTTTTTTAGGATTCACATCGGTGTTAGTGATGGAAAAATATCGCGCTTTCTACCTTGGAGGTTGTTGGTTACCTCCAATTACCCTTGGCTTGGGCACTGGTTCAAAAAGTTCCATGGTTCCTTGCAGTTGTAGAAATGAACAATGCATTGAGGTTCAATCGAAGCATTCCATTCCTTTTTTACATTTTGGGGTTTCTACTATTGGAAATTAGTATCCAGGTGCCCTTCTCTTCCACACCTATAGTATTTCCTTTATCCCCTTAGGCAATTTCCAGGGTGCTTCTTTCAAAACTTTTGACAAGCAGCGTACTGGAATTTCTTAGCACCGTTGGATTTATCTATCAGACTTCTAGAATAAAAGCCCACTATTTTCTTCTTATCCCCATAATACCCATGATATTCACTTATCTCCATATCAACATTGAGGGCATATTAGACAATTTCCTCATATCTATCAAAGCCACAGATCTCCAAGTATTTCTGTAGGCTAGGTTTTATCCCACCAAAGAAGCGGTCAACCTTGCATTCAGGGGTAATGAAAAATACAGAGGTGTATCATGCAAGCCTTGTGAAGTTTTCCTCATAAAATCCAATGTATTCATTGTCTTTTTTCTTGAGTGAAATGAATTCCCTTTCCATCTTAAGTCAGAGGGTGCAGGGAAGATATTTATTGATTTTTTTTCGGAAATACTTCCATTCCATCACCTCGATATCTTCCACAGGATTTTTATTTTTGATAAATGTCCACCATTGATCAGCTTAAACCTCCATATGATAAGCAACTAGAAGAACCTTATATTGTTCAGATCATTTAAGTATAGATAAGATCTTCTCAATATATTTGATCCATTATTCGGTGATTGAGGGATCTTATGATCCATTTAAAGTAGGAGGCCTTTATCTCATTAAGCTATCGATTGCGACTTGTTATTTCTTAGGGAGGGGGTGTGTGGAAGTTCTTATAGATCCAATTTTCTACTTAAGAATTGAGTTAACTGAGAGAGTATCATGACAAAGTTTATGATTCCCACTCCCATTGGATTGGGCATCTCATTAGGGTAGTCATCACAATGATCTTCACATTGGTTGTTATCCCGATTCCTCCTATTACCGTCCATTGGATAGAATAAAAGGAAAATTAGGTATGAGTATCTTAAATAGTTAAATACATAAATGATAATATAATTATATTAAAGGGATAACTTATAAAATACATTTATCTCCTTAACTTATGAATTTCTAGGCTTCGATCTAAGTTATCCATGACCTTCTTCCTAACGAATATTTTTGTGGGATTTTTTTGTTCCCTTAATAATGGTTCATACTAAGCTAAGGAATTTACCAAATAACATCCCCTGGGAGTTTCTAACCAAGAGTGAATCAAGGCCCATTATCGTGCGTCAGTTCCTGTTTGAGTCTAGCTCAAAGCGATGTTTTCTGGTTTTACCTCTAGATACATCTGTGCTAGAGCCACCTCTACTTGTTCCTATCCAGACATGGATGTATTTTCTTAACAAACCAATTAATATATACTCACCAAAATTTAGGAATTATTTTCTTATACTTAGTATTATCCCTAAGTCTTTCACTAGAGTTTTATAATCCTGATCCCAAAAATAACTAAACCTATCCTCTAATACCAACTATAATAACCATGGTCTTTATTTCATATTTAAAAATGATTTATTACATAAACATGCACTTAATAAAAATCATAATATTGAGAGGTATAGTGTATTTAGGTATTAGTATCATTAAAAACATAAAACATGAAATACACATCTTTATTGAAAACTTCTTTTACATGACCACAACATTCCTTTGTACTTAGCATTGCATGGGATAACCTGAGGAAATACATAAGAAAAAGGTGAGCTATAAAGTCCAGTAAGAGAATAAACATGTAATAACATGAGGAATAAAATAAATATTAGTAAATAATCATATCAATCTAGTATAAAATAAACATGAACATAAATTTATGACATTGCATGATATTCATAACATGGAAATGTGGAAACAACATACAACATGATATCAGCATGAGCTAAGGCTCATTGCACAAGGATTAGCATGTGTAAACCCTCATTGAAAATGAATTTTCATGATTAAACCCTCATTAAACATGGTGTATCATGATACTAAATATACCCAATGTATTGGAGCGCTATCAGGACACACCCTTTATAATGATTTCAATCTCATGCTCAAGTGTGCCACATAAATCATATAACATGGATTAATTAGACATAATAAGTTATTAAAAGATCAAGTAATGTGAAATAAAAACATATAAGTCCCAAATAGATAATTATATGTTCATAAAGGTGAATACCCTTAATAGAGAAATGAGTATGGTATTCACTACATGATGAATTTTGCATGAAGAATCGTGGTGTAATTTTGGCAGCATAACAACATCATATGGAAATTCATAAAAAGGGATGATGAGAGAGAGAGAGTGGTATATAATAATATAGGAATGAAATGGGAAGTATAAGTGATATTTAAGAACATATCCCAACATATGAAATGTAATTTAGATGTATAATATAAAAGAAATGTTTAAATGGAAATGAGAAGAGAGAAACCCCTTACAAAATTTCAGAATGGTGAAAGGTGTAAATGGAAGAGATTAATGAGAGAGAATGGGGTATCTCATCATTAAAAAATAATAATGGAAGTATGGGGAGATTTTAAAACATACCCCATCATTTGTAATTGTAAATAAAATGGTTTAAAAATATAAGGAAACTTGGATAAAAATGAGAAAGGAAGGAATCCTTACAGAATTTTGGGATAATAACAGGTCATATTAAGGGATCATAGGGTGGATTAATGGGACTGAAAGGAATATACCATAATTTATACATAAAATGGATATTAATGAGTTATGTAAGAACATATCCTAAATCAAGAAAATGAAAATAAAAAGACACGACATAAAAGAGGTGCCTGAAGAAAAAGGAGAGAGGGAGATTCTTTACTTGAATGTGTAATCCCAAAGGCTTAGGAGAGGCTTCTTGGGAGCTTGAGGGAGCCTTAATAGGACTCTAGGGAGTAGAGGGAATATGGTGGACAATCTTCAAGGAGTTTTAGTGAATATTAATGGGTGCTTGGGTGGGTTTTTATAGGAAAGGTGGGGGAATTATTTATTATTTTGGTTTTAGACACTACACACTAAAATATTCAAAACCACAATCCATCCCATGGTTTATGAACATGTTTTATAGAAAACGGGAGTGGTATAGAAGATTTTATAAGGATAAGGGACGAATATTTTAAAATATTACTCTTATTTATGTGGAGGTCAGTCACACTTTCAAGGAAATTATTTTAAAATATTAAAATATTTAATAACTTTTGGAGGATTCAATAAAGATTTATAAAGTAAAAAAAACAAATCTAAAATAAAATTATTTTAAAGGTAAAACTTATATTTGGTCAAATATACCTTTTATATTATTTTATTAATTCACTATTTGGTAATTATGATGTCATAAAACACATTATATATTTATACGGTATTTAATTTATACCAAAAAATTCTACAGTCTAAAAAAATTAAGAAAATTTCATTGTTGGATAATTTCGACATCCTGATTCCAAATATAATATTAATTTTATCTAAATAACTTTCTAAATATGTGATTTTTTACTTTTAAAATAAAAACCTACATTTATTGAAATTTTATGTCTTTTGGAAAAAGTAGTTTTTAAACCTTAATAAAATTTACTTTTGACTTCATAAAAAATATACGATAATTAATATTTAATAAATAAAATTTAATAATATTATTTTATTAAAATATTATTTATATCAAAAATACATTAATTCATCAAAATAGATTCCTTAATTGAATTTGAATATTAATAAAAAATATTGTTTATGCTTTATAAAATCATTTTCAAAGTAACAATAATAAAATTAAAGTATATACATTATTATATAAAAGAATAATAATAATTCTAGGGTCCTGATACATATCCCTTTATTACATTATCATATGCACAAAGAGTATGGTGTGTGATGGTGGGGCTTTCTTAGGGCCGTTTGGTGAACATAGTTTGTGTTGTGATCTCGATAAGCTTTAACTTCTTCCGTAAATGGTTTCACTCATGCTTAAGTTATTGGATCTAAGATTGGGATTGGTCTAGAGAAAAGCCCAAAAATAATATCACTGTCAGAAGCTCTGATAAATGGTTTTCATAGGGTATGATCCTATTGGTTCAGGCCATCACTTCCTATTTCTGCACCAAAAGGATTTGTTAAAACCCTATATTTATACCAGTCATGTGATCATTATTAAATGACTATATTATCAATGGTAAAGATATTTAATGTCTATTTAAATCCAATTAGATATAATAAAACAAAAGGAGTGCATGTGTTTTCTATATCCATAAGAAATTTAATTAAAAGAAAGGGAATTTTATTCATAAATGTTTGGGTCGTTACAAAATATGATGGGTTCGTTCATCTTGAATAGTACTATTTATCAACATGAGGAACTTCAAGGCACCCATATCTCCCTATACTTTGTAATTCCCCAACCCCAGAAGCCTGGACTTGGTGTCTTACTTTATTACATTAGCATGATTACAATGAATCAATTTCTGAAGGACCGATCTTTTTAGTAGTTTTGGAAAACCAAATTATATAAAAGATACCCATATTACATTGGTAAATATAAAATAAAACATAATACATAATAAAGTGAAATGAATAACATCCTTAAAAGCCTATTCAAATATTTCTTTTTCATAACTTAGGGAAAGAGAAAAATAAGAGTGAACTCAAATTCTCAATAATAGTTAAGTATAGCGGAAGCTATCATGAATTAATAACGAATAATTAGTATGTAAAGGTAAATAACTGAACACACATTCCATTTAAATAATTATATAAGGCATAACCAACATGTAAAGATAAATAAATGAACACACACACCATTTAATCAATATGCTACGAGCGAAAATGCATCCATAGATAATGTAAAAGAGAAAATATCATGGATAACAATAATAAATGAATTTACAATAAAGGAAATTCTTAATTATGGGATGTCATGTTTTATAGTAATATGATACCTTTACCATCCAGATCTATCCTCAAGACTTTTTAAAACATACTGGGTAAAAACCATCTGATTTGGCCAAATGATTTCATCTCATGAAAATACTGATGCATTGAGGGATTGGTAATAACTAGTCCCTAACCCATGTAGTGCATGTTAAAATAATTCCTCATACACAATCTATTTAACTCATAAAAAATGTTCCTTATCAAATATTCTTATTGAATAAAGGATAAAGATTTATCAATAATTCCCTAGTTAGTAAAATGACTTTAAAAAGTATACATAATATGTAAAATGGTATAAGGTTTAGGAAATAATCATATATTTTATATATGATATGTATATTTAAGATAAATGTAATTTATAATGAAATATTATTAAAATAAACTGATTGTTTCAAGATAAAGTTAACAATCACAAAAGAAAGTGAGATTCTAAAGATAACTTCAACCACTTGGTAATTTTCAAGTCAAACACCTTGGATGGAATAGTTCAAAGTGAAACCAATAATACCATGAATTATGAGTTAATAATGATATTAAATTAAAAATTGGAAGTATATAAACCACATCAAATTGAATTGGTTCATAATAATAAATAATTCTCAATGGAATATAAATTGAGATGAAATTTTTTATTACTTGATAACTTTTAAATTATAATCCACATGAAATAAATATCTTAAAATTAAACTCAAAATACCATTAAGATAATTTTATTCATTATATAAAATAAAATAGGGTTTTTATATAAACCAAAAATAAGAAATAAGTGGTGAAAATGGTGTATTCCTCATGGAAGAAAAAGAGAGACAAGAATCCCTTACCTTGCGTTTCCTTTAGGGTGAAAATCATTTAATCTTCATTATAATGGTATAAATAATTTTATTACATTATAAAAGAACCATAATAATATTTATAATATAATACATTATCTTATAATAATATCATATTACCCATTTTTTTAACAATCTTTCATTATTTTTATCATTTCAGGTGTTAATTGTCATATTTTTTTAGTATGTTTTGAATTGTTATCATTTTTATTATTATGTAGACCATGATTTAATCATCTAAAAGATGTAAAACATGTTTTAAATATCTTATATATCTAGTATATTTTTATTTAGAATAATCCATATAATTTGGAGATATGAAATGAAATACACCATTCATGGAGATGGTTGGCCATACGTATGCATGAACACTGTTCCCATTTTATTGTCATATTAAAAGAATAAAAAATAAAAGATAAAAAATAAATTATATATATATATATGTATATTATAACTACAATATCATATTTATGTCACATATTTTTATTAAAATTATCCTCAATACATTCCATGTATATCATCAATGAATCATAATGCTTTGAGGAGGCGGTAGTCTACACGTCCACAAACGATGTTATCATATTCCCACAAAATGGAAAACATGAAGGTATGTGTTATATAAAAACTAAATAAGCATAAAGAAATTATAAATATCATATATATCATATATAAACTATAAATCCATCATTATTCCCAACCTTTAATGGTGGTAATGGAAGAACAAACAACATCAGTTCGTGAAATGGTAGTCTGCCATACACACAAATGATGATTGTGTATCCCATTTGATGGAAGTGTGTGAAAGTGTAGGTAATAACATTAAGATAATAAAATATCATTATATTTATTATAATTATGTTATTATATAATCAATATATAAGAATAATTTAAGTGTTGGAGAAAGAAATAAAACAAATGAGCTCATTGAAGAATGTTACCTCTTCTTTAGGTAACTCTTTTTAGTGTATGCAAAAATACTTTATAGGTTTGATTTATTACCAAATTTAGAATTATAAGATGAGGTTATAGATGTTTGTAGATTATTTTTTAATATTTTTGATGATACAAATGGATTTATAGGTGTGAATAAGTTGGAGGGGTGAGTGCCTTTTTATAGTGGAGGAGGAGTGACATTCTTATAAATATAAAAAGGTAAATAGTATTGAGAGGTATAAATTCAATAAAATTCATAAAATAATTGTCCATATTATATAAAATATATTATATGGTCTAAATTTTTCCATAAAATGGATTTTTGACAAGTTTCTAGGTCATTTTTCCCTTAAGTTTAAGGTTTAGTCCCTTGTTAGGCCATTTTTTCCTCTTAATCAATGTAATTAATTTTAATTAATTTCACTAATATTTTTGGTAAAAAACAATATAAACTTAATAAAAATTATAAATTATTATAATTACTAACATAGAACAATTTTTCCAAATTATAATCATATAATTGGTGGAAATTAATTTAAAATTAATCTAGCTGACGGGATGGGAAAGCAAGTTTTTAAAGTTAAAATGTTCAAAAGTTCGCTAAGATTTTATATCTAAATTCAATATACAAGTGATTAAAATGAACTAAATTGTGTTAATATATGTATAATTCATATAAATTATATAGATGAAAAAGCAGTTTTCAACTAAAATTCAGTATTGTTTACGCTTTATCAAAAAATGGAACTTTATAGAAAAAACTAAAAATTCACCCTAAGATAATTTTGATATTCAAAATTTAAAAATAAAGTTTATTTTTACATATAAAATTTATAAAATTTTCAAAAATTTAGTTTTAAAATTTGTGCACCATTAAAAGGTGTCAAAATTGCCTTTTTAGAAAAATACATTTTTAAACAAAAAAGTGGATTTATTCATATCTTATTCCTATCAAATATATTGGATGAATGTAAAATATATTTGATTTCATATTTAATATATATTTCATTAATATAATTCTATAAAAATAAATAATTTAATTTATTAAGACAAAACTCCTTTGGATGCATAAAAATAGTTCTTTATAAAAACATTTCTTAATATTCAATTAGTTTTGATAATCATTTATATTTAATTGTTAACCAATGAATTCAAAAAAATATTTATATAATTTATTTAATACTACTAATAACATCCAATTTAATGGCTAGGTTATATATTATTGTATTAAATAATAATATTTTTATAATAAATTGTTGTTCGGTAAAATTCGGTCTTGCGTGTAACAAAAACCACCGAACAAAGTTTTTCTTGTCTGTAATGAAACTAAATCAGTGTTTCATGAATTACAAGATATAGAATATATTTATTTAAAATATTAAATATATCATAAAGTCTTGGGATGTTATATTCCTTTCTATTCTTGGTGTTGTGTGTCATACACACTATTAAATACAATGTTCTTACTTTAAAATTTTGGGGTGTTATATTCTCCCCACCTTAATTAAATTACGTCCTCACAATTAAAAAATGATCTCGTTAATCGAGGGTTTGATATTTTAAATTCAATCGTTGAAAAATCAACATCAAAAATAGGGTTAATAACTCATATTCTTAATAATAAGGGAATGGAAATGTAAAGTTTACCACAAAACTAATATTTCAAATTGGAGAACATTATTGAAAACATAGAAATGGAAGAGAAATATAACTATCAAGTTATAATGGATAGTGATAGATAACATGTTCAAATAAAAGTTTATGACCAAAAATCCTTAAACCAGAGTTATGAAAAAGGTCATTGATATTATCAAAAATTATGATAATAGGACCACATTTTCATTTTAATACCATTTTACCTAGAGTTGAGGAATTATTTTACTCCCTAATAATTTAAGTAAATATACCTTTCTATTTCATAAAAACAATATTATACTTTTGTTGACCCTTTAACTATTTATACTTCATAAATTAGTGTAGGTTTTTTCATAGGTTGAAGTAATATATCGATCTCTAAAACCACATCCAAATGTCAGCTTAAACCATTTCATAAATGGTTAACCTTTCCAAAAATATTATGATTAAACACTTTAGAATCATTTACATGGTAGTTAGTAGTATCCAATTTACTTTATCCATATTAATAATCTCTTTATACAACATCATTATATCAACATCAAGAACTTATTAACACTTATCTTTCCCTCAACTATGTGTTTTCTAAAAATTGTAACTTGCTATTGAATCACTTTTCTTGGTACCATTCAATATATGATCTAAAATTGTTAATGAATAAGTATTATGATGAAATTCTTCTATATTTCATAAATCATTTGATGGGAACATCATCAATAATATACTTTTACAACATATTTCGTAGATCCAAATACATAATCACATTAATCATTCCACTTAGGTTGTGTCAATAACATATTTGACCTTGATCTCTATGATTATTCTGAGTTATATTCCCTTGAATCTTGGTGTATTAATTTGAATAATGACCCATCACCTTATATTTGTAACACTGAGTAGCAGTGTTTTCCTTCTCCCCTTTGAATTATTTTTCTTGGTGACCCTTTTCTCCAAACATATAACAAACTCCCAATCCCTTCAAGCATTTCCTAGGGTAATTTTTCCCACAGTTATTACTAGGTGGGAATTTATTCATTCCATTATTCTTATTTGACACATTCCCTTTTTCATAGTGTTTAGAAGACCTCTTCTTCTCTTGGTTTCCATTGAATATGTAAGATCCTAAGAATTCATTATATGTTTTGATGGCACATAAAACTATTTCTTAATATGATGAATTTTTTTGAGAAACCAGTACTCTTTAGATATTTGGTATAATACCTTCAATGAAGTGGTCAATCTTGGACTCTGTGTTGTGTATGTAATCTTTAGCATACCTAGATAACCTTGTAATGGTAGATTCATATCCTGTGATACTTTCTTCTTCCTTTTTTAAGCTAAGGAACATTCTATTCATCTCAATTTGTTGATCATGAGGGAATTATTTATCAGATAATGTATCCTTAAAAGTTGTCCATTCCATGAGTTATATTTCTTCTTACTCCCTAGTATTCTAGATCAAGGACCACCCTTACTCAACATCACATTTGATATAATACACTAAAAGTGTAACCTTTTTTCTTTTCACTACATCCAAAGGCTATAAATATCTTTTCCAAAGACTTAATATATTTCTCATCTACAACTGGATTAGTAGTCCTACAAAATGATCGAGGCTTATATTATATAAATCAATCTAACATAGGATATTCTCATCGTGAAACAAGTTTCTCTATTCAAGAAAGGTTATGTTTCATAACTTGGTTAAGATAACCTAAAATATCCATAACTTTCTCAATTCCAACACCAACTACATTGGCTTCCTCATTAGGTAAACCTATACATTATCCATGAGTATTGATACACTTATTCCTTCCAAGTGTAATTTCTAAACAATGATATACAATATATTATATAATAACATTATGTAGCTTAATGTTTAATCACAAAATAGTGAAATACTTATAATAAATTAAAAAATTTATACATAGATAATCTCATAATCATAAACATGGTTTCATTGGGATTTCCTTATATACTTATCCTCAAATTATACCTTAAGGTTATGTTCCAAAATCTATGTTCTCCTAAATCTAGTTTCTAAGGATTCTACTAAACTTCCTTTAATACCAACTATAGTGACCTAACCCCAGAATCCTAGAGTTAGTGTCTTACTTTATTACAATGGCATGATTACAAGGAATCAAATCCTAAAGAACTGATTAGTTTAATAGTTTTGGAAAACCAGATTACATAAATGATACCCATATTATATTAGGAAATATAAAATAAAAAATGATATATAATAAAGTGAAATGAAAAACATCCTTGAAATCTTATTAAAAGATTTCTTCTTTATAACATGGGAAAAAGAAACAAAATAAGGGTGAGCTCAAATTCTCAGTAAGGGTTATGTATAGTGGAATCTATCATGAATTAACAATGAATAATCATTATGACAAGGTAAATAACCGAACCCACATTCTATTTAAATAACTGGATAAGGAATAATCAATATGAAATGGTAAATAACTGAACATACATTCCATTTAATCAAGAAACTGAGAATGAAAATACATCCACAAAAAATGTCAAATAAAAAATATCATGGAAGATAATAATAACTGAATTATAAATAAAGTTCTTAATTATTAGACATCATGTTTCCCAGACACATGATACCTTTACCATCAAGATTTGTCCTTAAGATAGCTTAAAATATACAAAGTTAAAACCCATATCCTTAAAATACTTTTTTTTTATTTTCATAAAATCCAATTTGAGGAGAATGTGAGAACCACACATTTCAAATTACACTAACACCATTCAAAATTCAAACAAAAAACAAATAAAATTTCAAAAGGCAGCCACTAGAACCGACACGTCAACATAGACCACAAATCATGTATCCTCCCAAGAATCCTGCATTGAGTACTACATTAAAATTATTATCGTCAAGTCACTACACTATCCATGATGTCACTGCCATCATCACATCCCTACAATCACATTGCACCACTGAATGAAGGTATCACCTCTTGGAACACCATTTTACACTCAAAAAACATATCCCAAAGATTTATTGATATCCACCACACCAGAGTGGCCTGATAGGAGAGATAGACTACGAAGCTAGGGAAAAGTTGAAATAGCTTAAAGCATCCACAGAGAGTCATGACCTTCACAAGAATGATCCAAGAAAACATTTACCAAAACCAAAAAAAAAAGAAAATAGAAACTATCAATTGACTTGACACTGAGAAGTTCCAGCTATAACAATAAAATCTCTTTGAAAGAAAACCAAGGGCCATTCCAGGATCTCAAACCCTTCCCCAACCACCTCTATGAGATAAATAACAACCACCACTGATTAAAAAGACAACACAAACTATAATTGGAATCGAAAGGGAAAACTGAAACTAAAGGGAGGACCATCCAAAGAGTATCACGTAAAAGAGAACAACAAGGAATAAATCCCCCACAAACAGCTTCCATAATTTTACAAAGAATCATCCAGAATTTGATTCATTTATCAACACCCCAGCCGAGGGATACAGAGGTCCATCGAACGAATCGGGTCCCTACTAGATCCAAGAAAGCAGTACAACATCTCTATGTTCTGGGAGTACTCCCAATATGACCTAGGGAGAACCACCAAAGATGGAACTTGGGTAGAAAAAAGATGAGATCCACTGCTATAGGGATGAGATCTACAACAACAAGAACACCAAGAGGGCCATCACTTGGAAGAATGTGAGACTATAAAACCACAATAACAAGAGTTGAATCAAGAGGAAATTAACACCATAGAGGCTTTGAACAGGAGAAAACTAAAGTGGGGGAAGATAAGAAAATGGGGAAGATAAGAGGGTTATAATGCCACCATAAAACCCCTAGTAGAGAGGAGGGATCTTGAGAGAGAGAGAGAGAGAGTTGAGGGGGAATTAAGCGATAGTAAAAACCCATCTGATTTGGCCAAATGATTTCATCTCATGAGACTACCGATACATCGAGGGGATTTCATTAACTAGTCCCCAGATCATGTAGTGCATGTGAAAATAATTCCTCTTATATTGAATAATCTATTTAAATCATAAACAATGTTCCTTATCAAATATCTGTATTGAGTAAAGGATAAGATTTATAAATAATTCCCCAGTTAATCAAATAACTTTTAAAGTATACACCATAAGTAAAAATGGTATAATATTTATTAAATAATAATATCCATGATATATGATATGGATATTTAATAAAAATGTAATTTTTAATGAAAAATTACTATAATAGAATGATTGTTTCAAGATAAATTTAACAATCACAAAATAAATTGAGATTAAAAAGATAACTTTTACCACTTGGTAATTTCCAAGTCAAAACCCATTAGATGGAATAATTAAAATTTATGCTTAAAACACCATGAATTATGAGTGAATCATGATATTAAATGAAAAAGGGGTAGTATATACACCACATAAAAGTGAATAGGTGCATGATAACAAATTTGTATCAATATATTGTAAATTAAGATAAAATTAATTACTACTTGGTAACTTTGGAATTATAATCCCCATGAAAGAAATAAATTAAAATTAAAATCTAAATAACATAAATATAAATTTAATCATGATATAAAATACAATATGGGTGGTATATAAACCATGAAAAAGAAATAATTGGTGAAAATGGTGTATGCCTCATGGAAGAATAGGTGAGACAAGAATCCCTTACGTTGCATTTTAGTTTGGGTGAACATAATTTAAACATTTTTATAATGGTTTTAAGAATTTTATTAAATTAAAAAATAACCATAATAATATTTATAATATCATATATGATCTTATTATAATATCTTATTACCCATTTTGTTAACCATCTTTCATTATTTTCATAGCTTTGGGTGTTAATTATCATGTTTTTTAGTATGTTTTGACTTGTTATCTTTTTTCATCTCATGTTGATCATGATTTCATCATTGCAATGATATAAAAAATTATTTAAATATTATATATATTTAGTATATATTTATTAATAATAATTAAAAAAAATTGGAGATAGGAAATTAAATACACCGTTCATGGAGACTGTAGGTTGTACGTACACATGAATGTTGTTTCCATTTTATCATCATATTAAAATAATAAAAATTAAATGATATATATATATATGTATATTATAATTCTAATATAATATTTATATAATATATTTCTATATTTTTATTAAAACCATCCTTAGTAAATTCGATGTATATCATGAATGAATCACATTGCTATGAGGAGGTGGTAGTCCACACGTCTACAAACAATGTTATCATATTCCCACAAAATGGAAATCATGAAGGTATGTGTTATATAAAAATTAAATATGAATAAATAAATTATAAATTTCATATATATCATATATAAACTATAAATCCATCATTATTCTCAACCTTGAAAGGTGGTAATGGAAGAACGAATGATATCGGTTCGTGAGGCGATAGTCCTCTATACACACGAACGATGGTTGGGTATCACATTTAATAGAGGTGTGTAAAATTGTGGGTTTTAACATTAAGATAAAAAACCTAAGTATATTTAGTATATTTATTTTATTATATAATAAATATATAATAATAATTGAATTGGTGGAGAAATAAATAAAACAAATGAGCTCGTTGAATAATGTTACTTCTTCTTTGGGTAACTTTTTTTAGTTTATAAAAAAGAATTTATTGGTTTTATTTATTCCAAAAGTAAGGATTATAATATGAGGGGAGGTATATTGGGAGATTATTTGGTTATATTTTGGATAAGATTAATTTCTTGAGAGGTGTTAATAATTGGGAGGGGTGAGTTCCTTTTTATAATGGAGGAGGTGTGGCATTCTTATAAATATTAAAAGGTAAACACTATTGAGAGGTATTAATTACATCACGTGCCTCCAATAATTGTCCATATTCTATAAATGTTGGTATATAGTAGAAATATGTCCATAAAATGGTTTTTTTACAAGTTTATAGATCATTTTGTCCCTTGTTATGCTAGTTTTTCTCTTAATCGATGTAATTAACATTAATTACTATCATTAATATTTTTGGAAAAAGATAAATTTAACTTAATAGAATTTATAAATTTTTATTATTCCAAATATGGAATTAATTTTTCTAAATTAAAATCATATAATTGGAATAAATTAATTTAAAATTAATCCAGCATACAGGACGGGAAAACAATTTTTTAGAGTGAAAATGTTCAACAGTTTGCAAAGTATTTCTATCTAAATTCAATATAAAAATGATTATAATGACCTAAATTTTATTAATATATATATAATTTAACTAATTCAACATTAAAATCAATTTAAAATATATTTTATTACTATAAATTATATATATTAAAAAGTGTTTTTCAATTAAAATTCAGTATTCTTCACTATTCATCAAAAAATAAAACTTCATAAAAAAATACCAAAAATTTACCCTAATATAATTTTGATGTCAAAATTTAGAAAATTAAGTTAATTTTGAAATATAAAATTTATTAAAGTGTCATTTTTTAAAATAGGCGAGCCATTAAAAGGTGGAAAATTTCCTTTTTAAAAAAATACAGTTTTTAAGTGTAAAACATCATTTATTCTTGTCTTATGACTATAAAATCTATTGAATGAATATAAAAAATATTTTATTTAATATATAATATATATATCATTAATATAGTTCACCAATAGTAATTAATTTTATTTATTAATACAAAATGCCTTTGGAAGCATAAAAATAGTTCTTTATAAAAACATTCCTATATATTCAATTGGTTTTGATTTTATTTTCTATTTAATTTTTAACCAATGAATTAAAAAATACACTTCCATAATTTATTTAATCCTATTCATAACATCCAATTTAATGTCTAGGTTATACTTATTATATTAAATAATAATATTTTAATAATAAATGTTTGTTCAGTAAAAGTTGGTCTTGTGTGTAACATAAACAATCGAAAAAAGTCTTTCTTGCATATAATGAAAGATAACTCAGTGTTTCATGAATTACAAGATATAGAATATAATTATTTAAATAATTAAACATATCATATAGTCTTGGGTTCTTATATTCTATTCTACTCTTGGTGTTTCATTTCATACATGCTATTAAATACAATGTTCTTATTTTAGAACTTCTAGGTGTTACATAATTTATTTTAACTATCATTTTATGAGGTGTAGGCTGAAGGGGTAGAAACAATCAATGTGGTGATTGTGCTAGAAAATCATATGGGATTAGATCTAAAAATAAAATTTGATAAAATTATAAAAAATGGTTTCCCCAAATTGATCCACAATAACTCTTATAAAGTGATAAATCCTTAGGTAGCGTTTTATAAACATCATAGGCTATTAAGACTTATCATAAGTTTTTGAATCATAGGAAGAACTAAAAATAATGGAGTTGAGGAAGTATCATTTGGATAAATTGAGCCACTTTAGAAATAAGTAGATCAAATTTCTAAAAAGTGGTATTAATAAATTCATCATGTGGTATTACCCTCACAACCAAGTGATATAACATTTTTTACTAACTTTTTGGTGTAAAGGGATAGTAATCACATGTCGTGTTTCAAGTGATGAAATATCCAAAGATGATTTGAGTGGTTTCCTGGTATTCATGAGTGACATGAACATCTTTGTTGTTAACTATAAAAACTCTTGTTTTCTACAACGAGATCAAGTTCAGTATCCTTTGTGGATTTATTAACATATTAAGTTTTAATTGGTAAATTTACTCAATGAATCTCTTGATAAAATGTTTAAGAGATAGTGTTTGGTTAAATGGATATTTACTGGGGTTGGGAATTTTAACTAGAAATTGTGTTCCTATAGTGTCATGGGATTTTGACCATCAACAGGTTGTTGACACCCAAGGGTAGATAAAAAAGGGGAGATGGAATGAGATGAATAAGTCCTACATATCCTCATAGGGGTAGTTTATCTCCATGAGAACACCCTCTTAGAGGTTGAAGACTAAGGGGGAGCTAAAATTTCTTGGAGTTTTTCCATACATCAAGGGGGAGAAATATTTAAAATCCAATAAGGGGGATAAGATAAATATGATGATGTTCCATCCAATAAGGGTTATAAGGAAGGAATATATATCCCCACATAAAAAGGGAAATGTTTGGAAAAATACTTTACATTAAAAACAACCATTTTATTTCATTTCTAAGAAGGGTGATCAAGGTGTAAAAGGGATATTTTCAAAAAAATCCAAAGGGGGGAGATTATTAGAAAATCATAAAGAAATAAGTTATATTTTATGACAATAAGTGTTGTCTTTTTTTACAAAAGGATTTTTCAAAATATTAAGTGATGGCCAAGGATAATCATGGTATGAATAATGATTAATAAATTAAAAATATTAATATTTTAATGTGTCACTTTCACTTAATGATATTTACCTCTCAACCATAAAGGTAAATTATTATTATCTTTAACTGAATATACTTTAGGTTGATTGATCTATTTTGGTGCACTTGTATAAAGTAAATAGGGCCATGATAATTTACTTTATCCACCCTCATTAATTTACATCCAAGGAGTATGCATCATTGTTAGGCCATGCACCAAATCACTATTAAGATCATTACTTTTCATAAGGGATCACTCCCCTTTCTAATTATTTAGGGACAAATCACTTTTACCCAAGGGTCACACCCTTGAAATTTTTTTGGATCAATGTTAGTGGAAAATAACACCTTCACATAGTTTATGGACATGTAAGTCCCTTCACAACATCATTAAATTCATATTCTTCAATGGTCAGATGCTATACTAAAGTCCCACCATACTACTCCTTTATCTATTATGAAAAAAACTTAGTAACAATATTCTTCTTTACATACAAATTATATAACAACTTACACTTTTTTGTAGGAACAAAAAACAAATCTTCTATGGATATAGCTTTAATTGATTCTAATTATTCAAGCTTCTTGATCATCACTTTGAATAAATTATTCTATATAAGAATTAGATATTCAATGTTCTTATAGTCTCCTCTATTATTTTATCTATTTTCTGGATATGAAAATATATGCAAAAATATTCCTTCCATTTCCTTACCTACAAAAAATGCTGATCACCTTTGATACATATGACATATCATGAGACAATAAATGGCTAGTTGTAAATTCCGGATTGGGTCATTTAAAATACCCATAAATCCTCAAATAAATATACTTTTTACAAGTGGTTAATCCCCTTTATAATGGTTTAGGGACAACTTAAAAAGGTTCACTCCCTCAAAACTTCCTTCCTTGGATCATTGTATATGGAAAGGACCACCTTCACACAGTTTATCGATATGCAGGACCCTTCACAACATCATTGAATATGTTTTTATCAATTTCTAGATGCTATATTGAAGTCTCACTATTATTCTCCTTCAACACCTATGTAAACACCCATGAAAAAACTCTTATTATTTCCAAAATAAATCTGGAACAACCTCCACTTTTCTGTAGGCACAAAAAAAATATTCTTTGGATATTTCTTTAATGGATACTAATTATTCGAGATTCACAATCCTCTCTTGGAATAAAGTATTCTTTTTTGAGAATTAGATCTTTAATGTGTTGTTAGTCTCCTCTCTTATAAACTGTGTTTTTTGGATATGAAAATATGTGCGTAGAGATTCCTTTAATCTCCTTACCTATGTAAAATACGAATCACACATTATAAATAAGGGTGATCATGTGCTAATAAATAGCATGTTATAGGCACCTGATTGGTTCATTTAAAATGTCCATAACTCCTCAAATAACTTCCACATTTTCCTTTATAAATTGTAAAAATAAATAATTCATGGAACTACTATAAATCATTTTCAATGTGAATTTATCCCAAATAAATTAACAATCATCAATGATACAAACCAACTTTGATATTGGAATAGATCGTGACCTAAAATTGAGACACATAATGCATAAAACATTAAACATCTATCTCATGCATTGCCTGATTCATTTCTTTTTATATTTTTGCATCTAAGCCTAAAATTCCAAACAACACTACATGGTGGAAAATTTCTATCAATTTTTCCTCCAAAATTATGAAAACCATGGGCATGGTCCTCTACTACTAGATGTTTTAGCATACCTCTTCACCTGTCAACCATGACCACCTCTACTAAGGGAATGGTCCATCCTGTGTTTACTTCCTTTGAACTACACGTCTTTAACATAGAATAATGTAATTACTATGAATTCTCCACTATGTTTTAGTGAAAACACATTGGCCTTTTTTCCTTTAAAACACTGATTACCCAAATATGAACCATAATAGATTTTACCATTTTGTCTTGGACCTTCATCTGTCGATCATGACGTCCATTACCATGTTCATGGTGTCCCACCTTTTCCCATTTTAGATAGGTATATTGGAACTCCACCATGTGAACCATCAGTATAACAACCTCAATATTTATTATACATTAATTCGTGATTTATTACATAATATTACACTTAATAAAACTTGGAAGATCGAGAAGTCTATTATATTTTTTTATTAGGTACATTACATAACAACTTAAAATAGGTAATGCATCGCCCTTATTGAAAACTTACTTAACATGCTCATACTTAAAACTACATGGGATAACCTTGAGTCATATATAAGAAAGGGGTGAGCTATAAAGCCTAGTAAGGGAATAAAAATGGAATAACATGAATAAATTAATACATTTCAGACAATAGGAATGTCAATGAGACATAAAAGGGGTGAAAATTATAAACATGAACAATGAGTCATGATATAACATGATTACATAAAGGGGACATGGGAAATGTGGCAACAACTTAAAACACTACATAATAAACATAGGTCAAGGATAAATACTAAGGAATAATGATGGAAAAATTCCCATAAAGGAATTATGTTTACTCCCTATCCCAAAATGATGTCCCATGAGACAAAATATTACACAATGCATTGGAGTGCTCTATAATTCTGGGCACACCCACCACATTTATTTCATTATCATTCTTAAGTTTTCTACATAGATCATAAAACATGGAATATTTTATCATAACATTTTATTCCATGATTATAGAGTCTTTAATAAATAAATTTAATCTCCCAATAAATAATTATAAGTACATAAATGTGAAAACCCTTGATAGTAAATGGATACAGGTATTTACTATATAATTGTTTGACAAGGAAAATCGCGGTGGAATTTTGACAGTATAATGACATCACATAAAAATTCATAAAATGGATTGATGAGAGAGAAAGGGGTCTCTGATAATTTGGATAGAAAATATAATTTTATAAGGACATGGAAAAACATATCCCAATGATAGGAATTAGAAATATAAGGCATAAGAAAATGAAGAAACTTGAATAAATAGGAGAAAGAAAAGATCCCTTACCTAGAGAGTGTGACTTAAAATGATTCGTAAGAGATTATTTAGAGCTTAGGGGCACCTTAGATTGACTATAGAGAGGGGAGGGAAGAGTAAGGATGTTCTCCAAGTATTTTTAGAAAAGGTAAGTGGGAGCCTGGGTGGGTTTATATAGGAAATGAGTGGGGAATTCTTTATCATTTCTCAAACATATGTTATGGACTCTATATAATAAAATAATCAAAAACAAAAACCTTGCCATGGTTTTTTCCCATGTTTTTGTAAAAGGGGATTGATTTTAATTATTTTATATGGTCAAGGGCCTAAATTTATAAAATAATACCCTTGTTTATGTGTAAGTGAGTCATACTCGTAAATAAATGATTTTTAAAACCTTAAAATATATTAATGGTTTTGGAGGATTCATAAAGGCTTTATAAAATTAATCAAATAAACATAAAATCAAATTATTTTAAAGTTAAATCATATATTTTTTTGTGTATAAACTTTATAGTATTTATTACATCACTTTTGGGTCATTATTATGTCATAATACACACCATATATTTATATGATATTTAATTTCTACCTGAAAAATCGACTGTCTTGGAAATTATTAAAAAATTTACCATTGGATAATTTAAACATTTTGATTAAAAAAATAATATTCATTTTATCAAAATAATATTCTAAATATTTGTATTTTCACTTTTGAAATAAGAATAAACATTTATTAAGAAATGCAAGGTTTTTTTGACAATAACTGTTTTCAAACCCTGATTAAAATTACATTTGACTTCATAAAAAATATATGATCATATATATTTAATAAAAATTATTAAATAATAATATTTTATTAAAATATTATTTATTTGAAAAATACATTAATTCATCAATAGAAACATATTAATTAAAACTGAATTAAAAATACAATTTGTAACTTATTATACCAAAATCAAAATCATTTATAAGGTAACGGTAAGAAAAAATATAAACATTATTCTATTAAAAATAAAATATAAATATTCATATTATTATGGTCTTCATAAATATCCCTTTAATACACCAATATAATCCCTAAAGGTATGGTGCGCGACCTTGAGACTTTCATGGGGTGGTTCAACATACATGATTTGGGTCGTGATCTCGATGATCTTGAACTTATCTCATAAGCGGTTTCGATCATGCCTAAGATATTGGATTTCATATTGAGATTGGTCAAGGGAAAATCATAGTGATTATATCTCCCTCAGAATATTTGATAAATGAGATTCATAGGGTATGATACTACTGGTTATGGCCATCACTTTCTTTGTCCGTGTTAATTAGATTTCTTAAAACCCTATATTTATACTAATCATGTGATCACTAATCAATGACTATATTATCAATGATAATTATGTTTAACAATATTTTAAATATGATATGATATAATAAAACCAAATAAGTTCAAGTGTTTTCTATATCCATAATATATAATAATACATTTTATTAAAATGAAAGGGTAATTTTAATTATAAAATTTTGGGTCATTACAATCTTACCCCATTCAAAAATTTCACCCTGGAAATTTTTAATTCACAAACTAAAAAAGATGAGGGTAATTGTTTTTCATCACTTCCTCCAATTCCCATGTTTCTTATTCAAACTTTTTGTTTCTCCACAACACTTTGACTAGGTGAATTGTCTAATTTCATTGAAATTTGTCCCTACGATCTAAGATTTTCATCAGTTTATCCTCATAGGAAAGGTAATTCTCTAATGGTACCATATCTATATTGATTAAATGTGAGGGGTCTATTATGTACTTCCTTAAGAGGGATACATCGAATACATCATGTACTTGAGATAGGTTAGGTGGGAGTTATAGTCGATAGGCCACTAATCTGATGTGATCAAGGATATCGAAGGGGACAATGTATCTTGGAATAAGCTTTCCCTTATTCCATAAGCACATGATTTTATTCCACAGATATATGTGAAGGAACACTATGTTTATAACATCAAACTCTAGGTCTCATTGATGATTGTTAACATAGTTATTTTTTCAACTCTGAGTAGCCTTGATGTGTTGCTAAATGGTCTTAACATTTTCCACCATTTCCTTGACCATTTCAGGACCTAGCAGTTTTCATCCCCCAATTTCATCCCAACATACAGGTGTTCTGAAACTCTTCTGATAAAGGGATTCATAGGGATCCATTTGGATTCTAGATTGAAAAATATTCTTTTATGAGAACTTGACGAGAGAAAGATGTTGATCCCATCCTCCTTCGAAGTCGATTGAGCATTCTCCCAACATGTCCTCAAGTGTCTGGATAGTCGACTCATATTTGATATCAGTTTGATTTTCATAAGTCATGATTAAGTTCAACTCTATATTCAGAGAATTTTGGAGACTCTTCTAGAAATAAAATTTAAATCTTAGATCTCAATCAAATACAATTGATAGTGATGATTCATGCAACCTCACCAATTCTTTAATGTATATCCTTGTATGTTGATCGAGTGATAAATCATATTAAATTGCAATGAAGTGAGAAGTCCTTGTAATAAAATCCACTGTAAAATATATATCATTATTTCCTCTTGATATATTTAGAAGACCAGTGAAAAATTCCATGGAGATTTTTCTCATTTCCATATAGGTATGGGTAATGGTTGCATTATCCCCTTGTATTTCTACATTTCTACCTTTACATTCTAATATACACGACAACTGGATGTATATTCTACGATCTCCTTATTCATATTTTCCCACAAAAAGAACTCTTGGAGATCTTGATACATCTATGTGCTTCTTGGATGGATGGAGAAGGTCAAACTATGTGCATTATTAAACCAATCATTCTCTAACTTAGTATTTTATGATACACATATCCATGACCCAAATATTACAACTCCTTCTTCATTAGCATTTAACTCTGAGGATTTCCTTTTTCTTATTGATTCCAATTTTTTCAGAATTCCCACATCATCTCTTTGAATATCCTTTAAACTCTTCAGAAAGAATGATTTCTCAATCATTTATGAAAGGATTGATGTTGTTCCTTCCTTTATGATTCCCATGTCCATCCTTTTCAAATATAATAAGATCAGATCCCTCTCAATTCTCATTAATGATAGAATTGATAGATACTTTCTACTTAGAGAATATTCCACTTTATTTTATTTCCTAAGATGGTAATTAATTGAGAAGTCTTAGTAATTGATCAAATCTAACCATCTTTGTTGGTTCATATTCAACTCTTTAAATTTTCAATTAAGATCTTCATATTCAGCTCTTTTTGTGTGGATATACACTTGAGGATTTTTTGATCTGTATATATTTCACTATTCTCCACAAATAGATAATTCCAACATATTTTATAAGAAAAGATCACTACAACCAACTCTAGATCATGTGTTGGGTAGTTCTGTTCATGAAATTTTAACTGCCTTGAAGCATAGGCTATCACTTTGTCATTTTACATTAACACACAAACCAATCCTTTATTCAAAGCATCATTGAATACCATGAAAAGTTCTCCACTTGTGGGTAGTGTCAGTACAATTGTAGTGATAAGCCTTTTTTTACAATCCATTAAGCTCTCTTCACATTCATTATTCCAAGAAAACATGACTCCCTTCTAAGTTATCCTGGTTAGTGGGTTTGACAATCATGAGAAATTTCTCAAAAATATATGATAGTACCTAGCTAATCAAAGAAACTATGGATATATATTATAGATGTTGGACTAATCTGTCCATTAATTGCTTATATTTTTAAGGTTCCATAGATATCCCATTTTTTGTGATTATATTCCCCAATAATGGTATTTCCTTCAACTGGAACTCATATTTTCTGTACTTGTCATAAACTTCTCCTTTTGTAAGGTCATTAGAACAATGCTCATATTATCCTCATACTCCTCCTTTCTTTTGGAGTATATTATAATATTATCTATAAAGACTACCAATAAATTTTCAAGGTAATATATAAAGAATCTACTCATAAAGTCCATGAATATTGCTGGATAATTAGTGATTCTGAATGGAATTAATATGAATCATAGAGCTTATACCTTGTATGAAAAGTAGTCTTGGGGATATCATCCATCTTCACCCTAACTTGGTAATATCCCTACCATAGATCCACCTTGGAGAAGTATTATTCTCCACATAGCTGATCAAATAAGTAGTCAATCTATAACAGAGGATACTTTTTCCTTATCATGATCTTGTTGATCTAATGATAACAAATGAAAAGGCACATTAACCCATCCTTCTTCTTGATGAAGATGGGTGGTTCACCCCAAGGTTACGCACTTAGGAATATGAACCCTTTATCAATATTCCCATGTATTTGCTTCTTTACCTCCTCAATTTCCACAACATCCATTCTATATTGAGTCTTGTATAATGGTAATGACCCTAGTATAATCTCGATCGAAGATTCAACCACTCATCTAGGAGGATGACTAGACAATTCTTTGGGAAACATATTAGTGTATTCCCTCACAATGTGTATGTCTTCAAGGATGATTATTTCCTTATAATAAATCATTTTATCTATATATTCTTGATTTTAGAGTAATAATATCCACTCTTGAGATGTTGGTGCAAAAGAAGATTCGTCCATCTCCATGAATTTGTACAGAATCAGAGGATGATTTGTGATACGGAGAGTGATTTACTTCTCACAGAAATTAATATTATATATATACAAGTAAAGCTAATACATACCCATAATTTCATAAAATTACACTAAAGGTAGTATCACATGGTTCTCTAGAAAATTCATCCCACAAATTTCGATATGGGAGGAGTTATATACTTGGGACTGAATAATTTCCCCATTTAATGTTTTCATCGATAGCTCTATTTCCATAATTTATGGTGGTGTTGGAATAGTTCTACTAAACTTTCATGATATAAAGGAATGATTATAACCATAATAAAAAATTATGTTTTATATTATTTAATGAATAACCAACATACCTATTACCACTTCATTTTCAAGATCCACCTTAGTAGTTGCGATGGAAAAAGCTCTCCCTTGTTTCCTTGAAGGTTTTTGGTTGTATCTAAAAACCCTTAGATTATTGAATTTGTATGAAAAGTGCCATAGTTCCTTGAATTTTAAGAAATTAACAATATGTTAAGGGTTAACCAGATAAATCATATACTCCATCACATTGGTGGGTTTCTCTTGTTGGAAATTGCTAGCTAGGTGCTCTTCCATCCCACTCTTAAAGCATTTCATCACCCCTTAGTCAATTTTCGGGGTACTTCTTTTTGCACCTTTTATAAGTGGTATGTTGAAATTTCATAGCAACATTATATTTATCCATTGAAACATGATAATTAAAATATACTTTATGATTCTTATCCCTATGACACCCTTGAGATTTTTTTCAATCTCTATTTCAATTTTTAGGGAACATTAGACAATTTCCTCATAGCTATAAAAGTATCAGATCTCTAGGGATTTTCATAGACAAGGTTTTATCTATCCAAGGAAGCAATAAACATTTCAATAAGGTGTAATAGGAAAGATAGAGTCATATTGTGAAAGTGTTTCAAATTTTACCTCATAAGCCCTGATGGATTCATCATCTTTTTTAATGAGGGAAATAAAACCCTTTTCCATTTTAATTAGAAGATTTCAAGGAAAATATTTATTGAAAAACATTTTCCAAAATTCCTTCCACCTCGTAACTTTGATATCTTCCTCGAGCTTCATATTATTGATCAATGTACACCCCTGATCAGATTATTCCTCCATGCAATAAACAAATAGTAGAACCTTATCTTTCTCATAACATTGAAGGATGGAGAATATATTCTCAATAGAGTTGATCCATTGGTTTGAGATTAAATGATCATAAGATCCATTGAAATTCTGGGGCCTTTATATTATAAATCTATCAATTGTATCTTATTATTTCTTAGGGGGATTTGGGTTCTCCTCTTAATCTAGGTTTCTAGTCATAACCCAAGCTATCTAAGAGAGTATCATCCCAAAGATTTTGATCCTCACTCCCATAGGATGGGGATTATTGTTTGGGTATTCATCACATTGCTTGTCTCATTGATTGTTTATTTTATTCCTCCTATTTTTATCCATTATCTATAATAAAGGGAAAATTAGTGATGAGTTTTTTTAAACTATTAAACATGAAAATGGGAATCCAATTACATTAAGGATATAACTTAAAAATTATATGTATTTTTTAAACTTATAAATTTATAGGATTCAATCTATGTTATCCATAATAAATTTCATAACATATATTCTTATGAATAGGTTTTTATTCCCGAAATAATGGTTCATAATGATATAATAAACATACCAAAGAATATCCACTGAGAGTTTCAAACTAGATGTTCAGTAAGGCCTGTTGTTGTGCACTAGTTCCCAGACGATTCTAGATCAACCTATTGTTTTCAGTTTTTACCACTATGTACATCTGTGCCAAATCCATATCCACTTGTAGTATCCATATAAGGAGGTATATTATTGAAATAACACATAATCTATACTTAAAAAAATTTAAGGATGTTTTTTATACTTAGTCTTATCCCTAAGTCTTTCCTAAGAGTTTTCTATTCCTAATCCCAAAAATAACTAAACTATTCCTTTGATACCAACTATAACAAACCTTCTCTTTTTTACACATTAATTCATAATTTATTGCATAATGTTACACTTAATGCAATCTAGAAGATACATAAGTCTAGTGTCTTTGGGAATTAGGACATTACATAACAACTTAAAATAGGGAATACATCATCTTTATTGAAAACTTCCTTAACATGATTGTACTTAAAACTACATGGGATAACCTAGGGACATATATAAGAAAGGGGTCAACTCTAAAGCCTATTAAAAGATTAAACATGGAATAAAATTAATAAAGTAATATATGTTAGAAAATAGTCATATCAATGGTACATAAAAGGGGTGAGGATCATAAACATGAACAATGAGGTGTGTTATAGCATGATTACATAAATGGAACTTGGTAAATGTTGAAAAAACTTAAAAAACTGCATCATAAACATAGGTCAAGGATAACTACCGAGGAATCATGATGGAAAAAATCTCATAAATTAAATAGGTTTACTCCTTGTCCCAAAATAATGTCTTATGAGACTAAAAATTACCCAATTTATTGGAGCACTATATAATTTTGGGCACACACATCACATTCATTTCATTCTCCTGCTTAAGTGTGCCACATAGTTCATAAAACATGGAATAATTTATCATTACATTTTAGTCCAATATCATGAATTATTGAATAAATACATGTAAGTCCCCAATAAATAATTATAAGTGTATAAAGGTGAACACCCTTTACATGAAATGGGTATGGGTATTTACTACAAAATTATTTGGAATGGAAAATCGCGGTGGAATTTTGACAACATAACAACATCGCTTAAAAATTCATAAAATGGGTTAATGAGAGAGAAATGGGTCTATAATAACTTATATTGAAAATAGAAAGTAATAGGGACATGAAAAAACATATCCCAACAATATGAATTGGAAATATAAGGTATAATATAATGAAGAAACTTTACTAAAGAGGAGAAGGAAAAGATCCATTACCTTCAGAGTTTGACTTCAAATGATTGGGAGGAGATTATTGAGAGATTTGGGAATATTGTGAGGAATATAGGGAGGGTAGGGAAGATTAAGTACATGATAAAAGTATTTTTAGTGAAGATAAGTGGTATTTTGGGTGGTTTTATCTAGAAAATGATAGGGAAATTCTTTATCATTTCTCGAACGTAGGTTTTGAATTCTATATAATAAAATATTAAAAACCACAAACCTTCCCATGTTTTTCACCCATGGATTCTTCCAAAGGGTTTTTTTATTATTTAAGGATAAGGGTCTAAATTAATAAAATAATACCCTTGCTGATGTGGAAGTGATTCATACTCTCAAATAAATGATCTTAAAACCTTAAAATGTATTAGTGGTTTTGGAGGATTCATAAAGGCTTTATAAAATTAACAAAATAAAAATAAATTCACATTATTTTAAAAGAAAAAAATATATTTGGTCATATATACCCTTTATAGTATTTATCATATCACTTTTGGTCCATTATGATGTCATAATACACACCGTATATTTATACAGTATTTAATTTTTACCCAAAAATTCGACTGCCTCAGAAAATTTTCAAAAATTAACTATTGGATAATTTTAAAGTTTTGATTCCAAAAATAATATTAGTTTTATCAAAATAATTTTCTAAATATGTGTATTTTCACTTTTAAAATAATAATAAATATTTATTGAGAAATTATGGGTTTTTTTGACAATAATTGTTCTAAAACCCTAATAAAAATTACATTTAAATTCATAAAAATTATATGATCATTTATATTTGATAGAAATTATTTTTTAATAATATTTTATTAAAATATTATTTATTTCAAAAATACATTTATCAATAAAAATAAACATCTTAATTTAAATTGAATTAAAAATACAATTTGTGTTTTATTGTACTAAAATCAAAATCTTTTATAAAGTAATGATAAGAATAAAATATGAAAATTAATCTATTGAAAATAAAATGTACATATTTATATTATTATGGTCTTGATAATTATCCCTTTAATACACCAGAAAACTCCCTAAGGGTAAGGTGTGTGATGGTAAGACATTCATGGGGTGGTTCAACATACATGGTTTGGGTCATGATCTCAATGAGCATGAACATATCCTATAAATGGTTTATCTCCTGATTAATTTGTTGGATATCAACTTGAGATTTGTCAAGATAAAATCCAAGTGATTATATCTCCCCCTGAAGCATCGATAAATGGGATTTGTAGGGTATTATCCTACTGGTTAAGGCCATCACTTCCTTTGTCTATGTCAATTGGATTTGTTAAATCCCAATATTTATACTAATCATGTGATCACTTTTCAATGACTATATTATCAATGGTAATGATGCTTAATGATATTTTAAATCCAATAGGATATAATAATACCAAATAAGTGCATGTGTTTTCTATATCCATAATATATAATAAGAAATTTTATTAAAACACAAAGAGATTTTTCTTTAAAAAATGTTGGGTCGTTACAATTAGGGTGTGGTTCCTTTTCTATTTGAATGTTTTGGGTATTCCCTATTAAAAACACCCAAGGATATGTGCATGGACACACCTGGACTCATTGAATACCTTCTCCACACTCATTGATCAAGGTGTGGTCTTTCATGTGTTGGGAAACTTCAACAAAACATACCCTTCACTATGGGTGTGGTCACACTTGGCTTGTACCTCCTTTCTCCCAAGACCCTTAATAACTTCATAAACTTTTTATCAACCATATAACCTCCTTATATAATTTATTTCAACTTGCAGATTTTGACCCAATATCTTACACTTCACTAGTCATCTCTTTTTCAACCATTCCAACATGAATATCAATTAATCTTAAAGTCAACAACTAACTCAATCCTTTAAGATTGATAAAAATACCCCATTTGGATTTTTTTGACAATATTCCTTTCACATATTTCTCCCCCTTCTTGGAAATGAAATAAAAATGGTCTTTCCTTCACAAATGTTCTTTAAAAAATCCCCCTTCACGTGTAAGGATGTATCTTTTGTACCTTTACCCCTTATTAGAGGGAAACTCATCATATTTAGCTTCTCCCCCATATTGGATTTCAAATATTTCTCCACTTTATGTATGGAAGAAACTAAAATATATATTATCCCCCCTTAGTGTTTAATCTCTAAGATGGATTCATCATTGGGATCAACTCCCCCTATGAGGATGAAGAGTACTTATTATTCTTTTTTTACATCCCCTTTTTTCTTGATCATTTGGCATTAACCATCCAAATCCCCTAAAACCATAAGAACACAATTTCTATTTGGAATTCCCAACACTATAAAATATATATTTACCCAAACACTATCTATGATACATTTTCTCAAGTGTTTAATTGAGTGAATTTACCACTTGGCACTTGAAATGTCAATAAATACTCTAAGCCTACTAAGCCCGAGCTCAGTGTAGGAAAAAACATTTTCCTAGACAACAACAAGGATATCTTTTTCACTCATGAATAATATAAAACCACTAAAAATAGGTTTTTATTTTTAATCACTTGAAACAGAACCTATAATTACTATCACTTCACACCAAATAGTTAGTAAAACTATTAAATCACTTGGTTGTGAGGGTCATACCACATGATGAATAAATTGGTACCACTTGTTAAAAATTTGATCAAATTTTTGAAAGAGCAGTTCAATTTAAAAAAAATATACCTCTTTAACCCCATTTTTTTCTAGTTCTTTAGAGGTTTTAAAAACTTTTTATAAGTCTTAATAAACTTTGATGTTCATCACAACCCCCTGAGTCTTTATCACTTAAAGCCACTTTTTGTGGCTCAATTTGGGGAAACCACTTATGATAAATGGTCATGGTTAATGGGTTGTTCATCATGATAAAATGGAAATATCAAGGAAGAAAATTTTTATTATCCTTTTATTTTTGGAGGAAAATTTACAAAAGTTCTACCCCAGGGAATGGTGTAAGGATTTTCAGGATGTAATGCATGAAACCATGTGGTACTTCACGGAAATTATTGTGTCGATGTTAAAATGGATATTCAGTGGTTTAATAATCAAAGGTCACCATTTGATGCCATGATCCAAGTATAATTCCAAGGATTAATGAAACATTTAATATGTTGTATTAATTGGATAATTAATCAACACTGCATGAAGAGAGAGAATACCCACACAGATTAGTTGCGAAATTGTTATAAATACATTCATGGGATATTTTTGAGGATTTAATGTGATTTCAATTAATATATAGGCATATGTATAATGAATAATACCATAGTTTCCCCCATGGTGTACAATCAGTTCACCTGTGAAACATGGATTTTCCCAAAAAGGGCATAATGGAAGCCATGGTGGTGCTTATGGTGAACACTCAGTACACCTATGCAATATGACTTTTCCCAAAATTGGTATAATGGAATTCATGGTTTGGGAGTTGTAATGGATGTTTTTTGAGAAGGAAAAACATGATTGACCATGCCCATGGTGCAAGAAATAGTGATTGTGAAGTGTACTAGTGAGAAACATGGATGTCCAAAATGGTCGTTGTGGTGTCTAAAGGTGACTCTGGTTAACAAGTTAAGCAGCAAACCGAAATGGGAAGAGGCAGCTAGCTTCACCCATAATGGAAGTGTTCATGGTAGATAGGTGGTTAAGCATGAAAAATTGACTAGATAAAGGAAGACCATTCCCATAGTCCTTGGTGATTTTGAGAGGAAAAACTAGAAGTTCTACATTAATCTATGGTGTAAGGCATGTCGGGCTTTGACATGTGAAACTGCATGGAACTTAACTGAATTGATTATAATGATGCTGGAATGGGTTTTTCATGGGTTAATAATCATAATTCATGGGTTTATTCCGTAATTAAAGTATAATTAGAAGGATTAATGAGTAATTCAATATAGTGGATTAATTGGAGAATTAATCCATGCTATCGACCATGACCACTTCCACTATGGGCGTGGCCTCATGCCTCTTACCATTTTGGATTTCTATTATACTTATCAACTATGAACAACATCTTACACCACTATGGACATTTTGGTGATAATTGTTTCACATAGGTAGACTTCACAAGCCCCGTGACTTGAACCATAGGCATGGTCAAGACCATTTTTATTTCTTAAAAAACATGCAATGTAACTCCCAAACCACAACTTTCATTATGTCTGTTTCAGGATAATTCATGCCGCAAAGATAAAATGAGTGTTCCCAATGGATACCAACACAACTTATATTATTTCTATTTATAGATAATCCACACCATGTAGGTGAATCGATTTTTCACCATAGGTACTACCACAGTCTTAGTCCCTATCCGTCTACCATTTTGTTCATTTTCTTTTTACCACACTTTATGAAATCGGTGTGTCCTTCTCCTCTATATTCATTACAACCAACTCTAAGGAATTAGATTTCCTATGTTGGGAATTCTCAACACACCATGCCTCTAGATAAGGCATTTATCTCCCCCTAACTCTAATATGGGATTATTCTGTTTTCAAACCTTATTATCAATAAATCCAACAAATCTTTCACAATCCTTTGGGAAAGCTAACAATTTCCCCATTTTTATTTTTTTGAAAATTCTCATCCTCATCCTCATATCTCATATTTACCATCCAAATTACTACCCCCTTATTAAAAATTAAATTAAAAGGTCAAATAATGGGTATTCCTTTATATTTTCTTCTCAAACATATTCTTCTCTCTTTTGTTCTCATTTTGAAGAGATGAATGAAATCACATGGTTCTATGGAAAAGAGCCTTTGATCAATCCACTCTAAGTCTACATGGGATAGAATGGTGTAGAAAACAAAAGATATGTAACCAAGGTGTTCTAAAATGTCGATAAAAACACATCACGTGATAACATGCTTATAAAAACTCAACATTGGGGTTTCTTTAAACATGTTTAGTATGAGTTTCCCACACACATCTCAACACACCATCAAAAAAATTAATGTTCAACTAGATAACTCCCCGTTTTTCTCACCCACATATCAACCATAACTCCTCCTTGACAAATATGTTGAACATATTCATAATAATAGAGTTAAAGTGTGGTATTTTATACTTCAATTCCAGATTTGACAAATTTATTCTCATTGGAGCTCCCCCTCAAGGGATGCACTCATATCCTCTTTATCAAAGAGAAGTAATACATGTTTATCTCATAATATTTACTATCTATAAATGAAAACCACAAAATATCTTTAAATTCATTTCATATTAGAACAATATATACATAATATTAAGGGAATAAGGAGGGACCTCTTTATAATTTATAGGAATTCCCCAGGTTGAGTGATTCCTCTCAACCTAAACCATTCTTCTCTTCAAATCATAACACCATTCTTGTGTAAAGAAAATCTATTCACCTTATGTTTCAATACATCTTCACTTTTTTGAATTTTAAGTGTTTTATTTACATTTTCTTCTTGAGAATGGAAAATAGTCTTGTAATCCTTTGAGACATTTCCAACTGGTTCACACCATTGACACTTATCCAAATTTTCACTTATTGATTTCTTCTCATGTAACTTTATTTATTCTTTTGATACAACCTTATTTATTTTATTTATCATCCAAATTTACTCATAAAAACTCCCCCTAAATACTTAACAATTTCTAGGTAAATAAATTTCAAACTAATAGGAATAGGATTTGTGACCATACCTTCCATAAAACCAATAATTCATTTTAAATTGAGATATTCTTATCTGATTTCAGTCATGTTTATAATGGTTTTATTGATCTCTTATTTAAGGATTCCCTTGAATAAGGGGGATTATTTTTTAAAAAATATATATTATTCCTTAAATATATAAGGTTTCCTATTATCTTCATCACGGGGAACCTTCTTAGGTTTGTTTATAACACATACACTATCAAAAGAGATAAATATATCTTCAAGATGATTAGTTCTAGGCTTACCATTTTTATTTAATCCTCTATTTTAAACGTAATGAGAATATTGTCCTCTAACCTAAATACATTTTATAAAATCTTCTCTGGATAAATCAAAATCAAATTGAAATATATCACAAATGGATTTTATATAAAAAATATATTCTTCTACAGTATTCATATTTTCTTCAATATCAAAAATTATATTTTATTTTTTAGTAATATTCAATTTTTAACTCTTGATCTCTTTTACATAGGCTGATTCACTATTGATCATCTTCTCATTTTCCTCATTGAAAATACCTTCCATTTTTACCAAACTCACTCATTTTAGTAGCCATTTACTTATTCTACTTATCTATATTTTATTGTCTTTCTTGGGTTGTGAATTTTTTTTAAGAAAATATTCCAAATTACCTTTAAGTTCATACTCAAGTTCTATTCTCACTTATCCATCATCATAACTTCTTGAAAAATGAAAAATTTTCTATACATAAGAAAAATGAGTGACTTGATTGTCCGAATTTCCAGATAAACCATCATCTTTTCATAAAAACCTTCTTATTTTGGATCCATATTTCACCATTTTATTATAATTTTCCTAAATCAAGGGATTTATTCTTCCTCATCTAACTCAGATTCCACAATCTAATTCTTTACGAAAAACATTTCAATATGACCAATATTAGTGAAATTAATGAATATAATAAATTTTTTACCTTTCCCATCACATTTTCATTTTAATAATATATTTGATAAGAGTGAAACAATATGAATATGATCTTTACCATCTTTCTAATCACTAATGATGCTAACTTATTTATTATTCCCATTTCTCATAGATTTAAAAACTTCTAATCTATATTTTTTTTAGAAAGATGATCCCTTCCTCATTTTATAAAAAATAAAAATATTATTTTTCTTATATAATGATAGATTTTAACTATCTTCCAAAGGTGATACCCTGTGATTAAACTGATATAGAAATTTCCTCAGATGCTTCTTTATAATAGTGAAGTTTTTAAGTTTCTCATAGAATCCATAAATATTTCTCACTATTTCATTTACTTGAGTGAAATATTTATAAACATATTCATATTCTTACATCTTAATGTCCTAAAATATTATTCACTATATTTGAATCATGGCACCCTTCACATCAACATTTCCCTCATAGCTACTCCTCAATTTATCCCAAATATCCTTTATAGTTTCAAGTCCCATCACCTCGGTGTAGAAATTCTCTAAAAAGGACATCAAAATGGTATTTTGTGCCTTTCCATACATATTAATATTTTTTTTATAATAATGGGTTATATGAAAATTATTAGAAATAAGTTGAATGTAAAACCCTAAGATTTTAATATATCACTTCTTATAAATGAGCCAAATGTGTTCAATAGCTTACTCCACACCCAACACCGAACTTAAAGGAAAATAAAATATATTTTCATAAAAATATAAATATTAAGTATGAACATTAAAATATATACATTTAATTATATGGAATTAATATAATTAACCAATTTATTAAATATTTATATAAAGTAAATAATTTATACTTTTAAAATGTATGAAATTTAGTTATTGTAACTAGAAAAACTAAGAATATAATTTTATTCTTAACAAATTTTTTTTCATAAAATTGTTGTTTTATTTCAAGAACTAAGTATATTATGATTATATAGTAATAAAATATATTGATAACATTAATAATATATTAATAATAAATTGATTAGTAATTGATAAGAAATAAGAATAAATAATAGTTAACATTTTAAAAATCTACTTTCCAATATGAATAATTTTCCATAATATTTTAGGATTTTATTTAAATATTGAATTATAAAATTTTAGAAATATAATTTTGAAAAAAAAATATTTTTTGGATTAATCATAATAATATAATCTTAAGATCAAGTTTCATTGTTTTTCTAAAAAGAATTATTTTTAAGCGAATAGTGAAAAATACCATTTTTATAAATAACAAGGATTTTATGACAGTATTAGTAAATAAGTATGAATTTTAAATTAATTAAACATTTTTGAAAGCAAAAATATGTATTTAACATGTGAATTTATAATTTATAAAAATTTTGTTTTAATTTATAAACCCATATTTTATATCTTATAAAATAAGTAATATTTTTTTAGAAATTGTTTTTAATACATTATACATTTTTATTTTAAAATTAATTTTTATCACTTTTATAAATTTAATCCAATGGAATGGATATAAAATTTAGAATAATTCAGTACAAATTATCTAATAAGTTCTAAATTATTTTTATACATATTGATTATGTTATGTTTGAAAAAAAAACTAGTTACCTCGGTAAAATCTAAAAGAGTAAATGTATTAATTCAAGGGGTAAAGGGATTAAAACATGATAAAAAATGTCTATAATTGAGTGTATGAAGTTTATATAAACCTTATATATTAACTAATCAATTATTTATCTATTTTAGAGTCACTATACATGTTTAAAATGTGTTCCATTTATATAAAGTTGAAATATTAACAAAAAATACCATTCTCACCAATTATAAAAGGTGCCTCTCACCACCCCTTCAATGAATTCCTAAAAATTAGGTTTCACCCTGAAAAACAAAAAATATTACTTACCCTATAATACCATTCTAATATATTAAGCTTATAATTACAATATATTATCCTATTCCATCCACTTCAAGGGGATTTTCCAAGGAAATCTCAAAGTGTTCAGCACGAGTAAACATTTTTACTTAACTTATTCTTTTTCAATTTTAATTTTACAATTATAATTTTAATATATATATATATATATATAATTAAATAAATATTTTTTATATAATAAATTTTATTATTCTATGAGAATAATCATTATTCACTTTTTATCATTTCTATTAAGAAAAATGAAACCGTCATTCGTGCATTGTGCTGATTACTGCCACCACGCTACAACATGTTTAGTCTTAATTCACCACCTTAAAAAATTAGTCTAAAAGGGAAAGTTAATAAATAATTATTATATTTATATCATTTTTATTATTAATAAATAATAACCCATATGAATCCTTTCTTCTGTTCAATAGAAAACAAAATCATTAACCATGCGTACGTGTGGACTACCATCTCCATGAACGATTTATTTTTATTTTTATTTTCATCAAAACCTTAAATTTATGTTCATGAGAATGATATTAAAGTATAAATATTATTTTTATGATGTAATTAAGGTTATGGTATGAAAACTTTTAGAACCTATTAATGATATGATCATCAAATGAGATTCAATCATTTAAAATAAGTGAAATAAGTGGAAAATGATCACTTATTTCTAAGTAACGACTTTATATAAATTATATTATTTTTAAATTAATTAAAATTATGATATATAACACTAATAATCAAAAAAAAAATCATTACTCTTCTGTTATTGTGATATTACAATAAAATCACCTCATAATCATCCATTAACCATGGTAGGTTCATGTTTGGGTTGTTTTAACCACCGACATGAATAATACTATACATTTCTGTAATGGATGACTATGAGTACTTATTTAATATTATAATATTATATAAATATATAAATAATGTTTTTGTTTCTATTAATTTTATATCAACATTTAACTCACTAATTAAGAAAACACCTTTCGTTTTTTAAGAATCATCAAAACACTATCATCACCGATTTCATCTTCACGGTTCGTAAAAAAATGAAATGAAATAAAATTATATATTTATAAAATATATTGGAACATATATTAAATTAAATTATATGATCTAATATTTATTTAAATTGTAAAAATAATTGATACTAACACCTCTTTCATGAAACTAGTTCAAAGCGATAAAGATTACTTACACCCGATGTTGAAAGTCACTAAAAACTAACTAATACATATATATGTATATAATTATTATAAATGAGGAGTATAAATGGTTATAGTTATGAATAAGGTTCTTTAGTATGTATTTAATGAACTAATTTTAATAATTCCAGACTTGTGGTGCATGTTCTGAACAAATCAGGACCGAGGTAAGGGTTTTCGTATAAAATTCCTCTCTTTCAGATATATTTGGTATTATGAAAATAATTTCATTTATATTTTGTATATATGAACTATTTGAGATATTATATCATTTATTATATTTTAATTATTTTATTTTTAGTTCAATTATAATCTCTCTCTTTCAATGGGGTTTTTTTATTAAAATGTTACTCAAGCTATATGATTTTTCTTGGTCACAATTTTGATTCAATGAGACATGATACATGTTATGAACCATGTTCCCTTTATATGATGTTTTGTTGATTTAATATCCAACGAATATTTTAAATATTATTTCCTTGTAATTAATGGGATAAAATAATTCCAATCAAGTAATTTTATTCAATTTTCTTTTGACATAAGTGTTACCCCAGTCATTATAGTTTTTGGTAAATCATTTTTTGTTCATTGAGTTATAATCATTCACTTGAACTTATTTCATATAAGTTGGTTAAATTATTCTATTTGATTTTATTATGGGGTATTCCATAATTTTTTACATTTTTACTATATACACACCTTTTCTAATGTTTCATGATTCATGTAGTATGTTGCCCATAAGTGATATTGATTACTCAAGTCTCTTTTCCTTAAGTTGTATTGTTTCTTCTTGATCTTTTTCAATTCTTGATTGGGTTCTCCCACCCTAAAATTTTATTATATGGTATTTTATAATCCTATTTGTGAAAATGAGCTTTTAATACTAATTAATTTTTTACTACAATTCTTAGAATGATAGTTTTAAACAAAGGTATTTTGAAAATAATAAACATGGGGTTTCCTTTCATTTTCAAATGTTTTATATTCCTCTAAAAATTTATGAAAGATAAAAATTTATGTCTTTTAAAGGATTAAATATTAGAGATTATTTCTAAAATTATTTTTTTTAAAACCATTCATGTATCCTTTTAAAAAGTTACCTTTGATAGTGATATGTAAATTTTTATTTTATGTTAATGTAAAAAATGTTTTCTAAAAGATTTTTTGTAAGTTTTAATTTCAACTTACCATTTTATTCTAAAAATGATTTACTCTTATAGGGTTTATGTTTCATGATATATATATGTTATCAATTTGGGGTATTGAACTCGTGGTATCAATAATTCGTTTCTTGATCCCATATTTTGTGATACCATTAAAAGAATTATTTTACATGAATGTCTTTTTATCTATGTCAAAATTATTCTATGTTTACTTTGTTACATTGGGGTTACAATATTTTGAAACCATCCACCTTCTTTCTTTGGTTGGATTTTGATCTTGATTATTATAGTATTTACTTAGTTGTATACTCATTACTCTATATGGTCTGAACATCACATTTTATATAATTTAGATTGGATGATGTTCACCTAGAAATAATGGTATTCTTTTGACATGGGGAAAATTATTGGAATTCTGTATCTTGTTATTCCAATATGTATTATTATTGAAAAGTTGAATATGTATTTTTTTGACCATCCACATTCTTTATCTGGACGGTTTATGACCATGTTATCCATTGTAGGGTCCTGAAAAATCTACAAAGGAGGATGATGATCCCCTTTAACTCAAGGGAGATTCTACCCAATTTCCCCTCAAAAGGATTAGGCAAATATGGACAATACTCAAGGATGGCGAAGGATGAACCGATTTAATTTTAGAAACACACAGCCAGTTCTGTGAAGTGTCCCTCCTCCGTGGACCATTGTCGTTCGCGGAATGGAGGCGGAGATCCTCCACGGGCGCGAAGCAGGGTGGGCGCCAATCTGGTTCACCATCATGAACTGCCCCAGCCAAGGACCGTGTCAGCCGGCCTGAACCGCCTCTACTGTCATTCGCGAAATGGAGGGGGAACCCTTCGCGACCATGAAGCACTCCCCTCGTTCGGTTCGTGGGGGGGGGGGGGGGGGAGAAGCGCTCAATGCCCACGACGAGTCGCGGATTGACCAAGTCAGCCGTAAACTGGGTTTTCATTTATGGGCCTCTGCAAAAGGTGCCATGTGACCGTAGATACATCTCATTTCCCACCCTATAAAAAGAGACCGAGGGGGAAAGGCAAAGGGGATTCAGATTCGGAGGAAGAGGATTTAGAGGAGATCGATCAGACTCGGGTGGAAGGATTTCGAAGGAAGGTTTAGGATTTCACAAACAACTAAGTTCCAGTTCACGAACCAGAGCAGGTATAAACCTGGTAATGAACTAATAAGGAACCGAAAACGCATAATAACTTGGTGAACCACGGACTTAAAATAAAAAAGAAGAGAAGACCGCGAACCATAGACCCACCACGGATGCACTCCCCACAGACCAGAGAGTTTATGCCTCTTTTCTGATCCGTCGCGCCGCGTAGCACCCCCCCCCCCCCCCCACGCGGGCGAAGCCTCGACCGAAGAACCCCTGACCGACGCCAACCTTGGATGCTGCTGCTCGTGTGGAACCCTCTGCGTACCAACCTTGTACGTGGGTTGAACCCAAATCCATGAACCATCCTAGTTCGCGGACGACCTCTCAGTCCGCGGACCACCCTAGTTCGCAGATGCCCTCTCCAGCCGCATAGAACTTCCCTACGTGAAGGACGCCACCACCCATACCCCTGTGTGGTCCGCTGAATCCTTCAGAGTTCCCATCCCCCGAGCCACATAAGATCCTCCCGATCCGACTTGATCCTCCATGACTCCTTCATTGGCCTACTCATTGGCCCCGAGCCGAGGCCTCCACCAGAGCCATATGATCCATGTGGTGTAACCCTCAGGCGCATCAGCATGCCGTTTTGAGTTCACATACCCATGGTAAATAAAGGCGAAGGGGTTTCCCCGACCCTTGAGCAGATTCCCAAAGCATTCCTGGGTTCACATTCCCATGATAATGTGGAGTCTGAGCTCAGGAGTCCCCTTTCTGCCCCTCCACTTGGTAAGGGCTCCTCAAGGGTAGTAAAATACCCATCAGAAGGAATCCCTCATGCACTGAAAGAGTGGATATGGGCATAAGAGCACCCCCTTTCCCTCTCCCGCTGCGCTTTGTCACCATGGGCGTCCAACACAGAGTAAGCCTCAACTTAATGGGCCTCCCTCATGCATAAGCCCCACTCCACTTCTCACAGACACACCTTTCGCAACGTGATCCTCTGGTCCCTGCTGCCTCTTGTTTCTCACACTGAGCATGACTCATGCGGGCTTAGAGTAATCACCGACCATGAAATCCTCTTATGGGCCTCCTCAGAGTGTAATACCCAATCCATCATTATGGGCCTCCTCAGAGTGTAAGCCACAATCCATCACCCTGGGCCTCCTCAGAGTGTAAGTCCCAAGCCAATGTGAACTACGAGGACTTTGATTCCCTACCACAGGGATACGTAGGAATCCTCCATGAGGTTCAAGCCCGATCACCAACGGACCCCCGGGTCCACCTTCACGTCGGTTCTCCGAAGCTTCCCATTCGAACTACATGGACTTTGATCCTTGTCCCCTAGGCAGGGTATGTAAGAAGCCTCCATTAGGTTCAAGCCCAACAACCGGTCGATCCGACTATCTCCACATCAGTTCATCGCGCCACTCCTAGTGCTGCCTCAATGAGTTTCGACTCCACGGGGTCATTAATCCAATGAGGGATGGTAAACCTCAGGCCTAAATGATTTCGAACCCCCTACATCCAGTTGACCATTGCCAACTAGGGTTAAATCTGTGGATACTATGTTTGGGTATAAACCAAAGATTCGCGAACATATGAATACATATTAAATCTATAAGAGAGTCCCGAAACAGGCAATAATTACCCCCAAAAGGGTGTGATGAGCCTGAATTACCATCCTATCGACCAATGTGAGTTCTTAAGAGTCGATGGTCAGACCATCTGGCGAACGCCTGCCTTTGGAAAGCAGGTCCATGCATCATCGGATATGGAACTGTTGGGCGTTTCGAGACCTAAAACCTCGAAACAAAAAATGGTGAACCCAACGTGAATCTTTAACCAAGCATGAAGGATTTAACCTAATCCCACTCTGTGCCCCCTTTTACTCACAAGGAGGTCCAAGCAATGTCATTAACTACACATGGTATCATGAGATGCTGCTTTGATGGGTTTGCTGTTTGTATTTTTTAAAATATTTTACAGTTACTACACATAACTCCCTTCGATCCAATGATGTCCCGAAGGAACTCATAAGCGCGTGCTTCCAACTATGCAATGACAGGACTTACTCACCTATGGAGGACCCCGTCACCCACCCAGCGTCTTCAATGCTGGGTCTCAGACGCGATGGTCTGAGAGTACCACGTGAATGGTACTCTCCCAACGGTGGAGGCATCCATGCACTCCCTCCAATCTGCCAGGACTCGCTGGTCGCCTGCCCAACAGTGGCCCAAAGGCAGATCCAGACCGCCCCTGTTGCTGTCTCCAACCGTTTCGGGAGTCTATCCCTGGAACGAGACAATTATTACCTCCCTTATCTTAGGGAGGCAGATGAGGTCGACGTTGAGGACTTCATCCCCACCGAACGGGGGTTCCACTCCAAGGCCCCTTCCGGCAGATGTCATCGTGATCACGTCGCGATTCAACATCATCGCTCCGAGGAGGATGTATCCCTGAGGATTCAGGACCACTCTCCCCGAGCTTCGGCCCCTCTGACCGCCTGACGAGGGCGGTAGATGTACAATCAGGGACCATTCATCACCCTGGTCCCTGAGGAGGAGCTACGCTGCCCAGCCACGGAGACGTACCATGAATAGGAACCTACACTTTTTCGCTCCTCCCGAGCCCGCCATACAGACATGGCGGCATCATACAAGTCGGCGCACATCCCCGCCGAGCTCCATCAAGCCCGTTGCTCACACAGGAAGAAACTTACTAGGTAGGCACCTCTCCCTACCCAGGGTCGTGAATCCCACCAGCTTGATGTGGTGGCGACCTGGAGCCTGCAAGACCAGCTCCTAGCGGTTGCTTCTAACGCCTGCCATCCTGATAAGGTGGTGATAAACAAATCCCGCCACCCAGATGTGGAGAAAATTAATATGAGAGCACGTCTCCCTGCCAACAAAGGCCATCGACTCGATACGGTGGGAAACCGATATATGCAGGGCCAGCACCCTGCGGATACAAGTAAAGTCCCCCATCCTAATGTGGCAGCCAATAGAGAGATAAACTAGCGTATCCCAGCATAGGGGAAGATTCATTCACCTGCCCCAAAACAGGAGAATTGTCAGTACCCACTGACCACCGGAGGACCAAAGCAGGATATTCCTACTCCAATACAGGAATGGGCCTTCATACCTATTCTAGCCAAAGATGTCTCTCTATATATCCTGACAATGATGGAAGAGAAGGTATCGATCCTAGATCATATCTTGCAGACTTTCCAGAATGTAATTACATCAGCAGAAACAACAAGCACTCGGGCCCGTGAGCCCGTCTCCCCAATTGAGGCAACTCATCTAAGAGACGAGATAGCTGCCTCGGAGCAGATCTACATCCCTACTTCTACCCAGGAGGGTCGCTGGCCATATTCCGCGATGCAAGGGCAACCGGATCGAGCAGCTTCACTCGTTCCAACTGGGGGACACCCATCCATCATAGTGGATGCTCCAAAGAAGGCATATATCCCTGCTAAAATTCTAAATTTTCGTCGGCATATCCCGGCAGCATCACGGGACCCAATTAGACAGGGACCCAAAGGTGAAGGTCGTTGTCAACAGCATACGGTCCCCGCTTCCCGCAAAAGAGCGCCCTAAACGCATCAATGGTAGTCGGAAAATAAAGAGGGAGTTCATGACTCCGCTCTGCTGGAATTTGGGGTTCCCAACGCCACTAAGAACACATCGCAAGATCAAAACCCTGCCCACCCATCACCATATTATGGGAGTGGAAGTAGCAGTTGCGAAGGTCCTTCCCGCAATCTCACTACCAGCATCTCTGAAGGTCCTCCCCAGAGAACCCATGGGGGCCTCCCCCATGGGCATATAATGATCGATCATGAGATCTCCTCTTTGGATGCGAGTCACAGAAACCTTCCACGTGACCAGAAGATTGAGCAGCAAGAAGGTCCTCAACTTTCTGCGGTCCACCCTGAAGGTCCTCCCTGGGGTATACACTGCAAGCAATCTCCATGCAGTGAGACCACTGATTATGATGGTAGTCCTCGCTATCATAGTCGCAACTGCGGAGGACCTCCCCTCAGTGACGTCTCATCAAGACAAGAAGGACCTCACCATGTCGTGGCCTACCCTGAAGGTCCTCCCCAGGGGTTACGCTGCAATGACACTTCGCGCAGCCGGGCATCAGATCACAGTGGTAGTCTTCACCACTCTGATAACGGAGGTCCTCCCCGTAGAGACGTCAAGAAACGAGAAGGCCCTCCCCTCGTTGCGGTACATTCTGGAGGCCCTCCACAGGATGTATCCCATAGATATTCTCCCTGCGGCAGCAGTAATGGTAGTCCTCACCATTGCCGCAGGTGTGATGGTAGTCCTCGCCACCACGGCCGCCATTACGAAGGTCCTCCTCACATTGGACCCAAGCAACAAGAAGGTCCTCCCGTTATTGCAGTGTGTCCTGAAGGTCCTCCCCAGGATGCACATTGAACATCAAGCCATGATGGTCATCCCCACCATGATGGCAGTTATTGCGAAGGTCCTCCCCGTAATGACGCTACGTAGCCAGAAGGTCCTCCCCTTGCTGCGACACGCCTTGGAGGTCCTCCCCAGGGTGTGCACTGCAAAATTCCTCTATGCAGTGAAGCATCAAGAAGTAATGGTAGTCCTCGCCATTACGGCCGCTATTGCGGAGGTCCTCCCCGTGATGACATATCATATCGACAGGAAGGTACTCCCCCTGCCAAATCAAGCACAGAGAAGCCCTCGTAAGCCGAGGCACTCAGAAGGATGGGATCAAGAATTTCAGATTCCCAGTTAGTCACCGACGACATCCTTCTACAATCAGGAGATGGTCCAGGTCTACGTTCATCCTCTGAACCACCTCAGAATCGTCCAAATAATAATTCAGCACCTACCGATACCACTACCTCTGACTACATTGACAGTAAGCGTCTCATTTGGGCTGACCAGGTAGAGGAGTCACTAGTGGAGGAGTATGCTGATATGTTTCACCTGAGGAAATGACTGGCCAGGGATGATATACCAGTTATGTTTTGGCCTACAGCCACCTCTTAGTTCGACATACCCAGAGAGTTTCTGGAAGAATGTGTGCACGGCATCCGCCATAATATATGGACAACCCTCCGCCGACTGAAATCAAGCTTCCTGCCCTTCGACGGGTATGTAGACCACATAAATACAATAGGGCACCTCTTGCATCACATTGACCTAGAAGATCTTCCTTCAGCATGGCAACAGCGACCCAAGAGGCGTAAAGGAAACATGGAGATAGCATGCATCCGTGCGATGCACCAGCTACGCCGCCTCATCGGCGACACTCCGACGAGATTCCATATCAAGGGATGGGGAGAACGTGGAGCTCTGCATTTCACTCCACTCCCTGCCCAAAATAAACCATTCGGCATGGTGTCTTGCAACGTCATCACGTCAAGACATCAAACGAGTGGTCGCTCTATTCAGGAAAGGCAACACACCCAGCAGAGTCAGGCCTTGAGTAAGTCCCAGAAGCGTCAGGCCCGATGGGAACAAGCCATTCAAGAAATCCTAAATCAGGCCACTAAGAGCATACAACAGGCCTCTCTCCTAAGAGAGGCCACTCAGCGATCTTTTCCTGCCTCCCCAGAAGGAATTGATTCACAGAAGAGCCCGACACCAAATGCAGTTCACCCCCGAATGGGGGCACGCAAAATCAGGTAGGTAGCGATAGCCGCAGCCACTGCCACAATCCAGGGTCAACCCCAACCTGCAGAGCTGGTGGAATTTTTAACAACAAATTCCCCCGTAATACCAATAAAATCGGGAAGAGACTCGATGTCCAAGGAACGGAGCCAACCCCAGCCCTCAGGGCTGGGGGCATTATTACCCCCTCAACAACAACCTCTCCCACGAGATTCAGTATTCTCTCGTCTATGGAGGATGATCAGAAGGGGAGGTTACCATCCTATCCCATCATTTGAATCATCATCCCCTCTGATAGGAAGGCGCATCGTAAGGTCACATAAAAGAACTCTCCATGTCACCCTTCGTCAAGAAGTCCAAATGCCATCCCAGGTCACGAAAGGGATGACCAGCAGAAGATGCATGAGATCCTCTTCCCATGTGGAAGATAACATATTCTCCTCCCTACGATATGAATCTTTCAATTTCATAGAGGTCAACCCCACGGGTGACACCAGAGGTACTGCAAATCAGGAGGGATCGGGAGATGATGGTTCCGGTCTGGATGTGACTCACAACGAACCACCAGGTGTGCACACCCGGAACCAGAGGGCCGCCCTAAATATGGCTGTCCTTCCAGCCGACCCTCCTCTGCCTACCTTTCGAGCTTCCAACAAGGATAATAATAATGGACTGGTTACCCTTAACCCACCTCCTTCTCTCGACAAAGATGAGCCACTCAAGCTCGAAGAGAGATTCGCTCGACAGGAAGATGAGATGAAAGAATTGAGGTGGCTTAACACTGAGCTACTCCAAAGGAACCGCCTTATTGAAAGTGCATCCCAGGAGGAGCCACATCATGCACTCCCAGTAAGTTCACCTTAAAGAATAAGGTTTTCCCCAGCAAAAAAAACAAGGTCAGGGCTGCCATCTAACGAGGCGCCCGACCCGTCCAACTACCCAAACATAGATTCGGATGAATACCAAGACTTCCCTCCACTCAGAAAGAAACCAGAGTGAGTACGCATGAACCCTCCAAAGGTGCCACAAATGGCACACGCACCCCTGGTGCCGACCAATCCGGATCCTCAGGCAATGCCTCAGGCTACGCCTGCCCAGGACCGGGCCCAACAGGATGTAAACCAGGGTCTCACCAACACCATCGAGGCACTAACAGCTCGATTGGAAGTGATGGAAGCTCGACGTGCTCCGATACAGCCAGAGAAGAAACCCTACCCAAATTGGGTGAGCAACACACCGCCTCCACCCAATTTTGGGAGCCCTGTATTCCCTATATTCAATGGATCAGGTGATCCGGAATAGCATTTGATGCACTATGCATCCTATTGCGACCCTATGATGGGAACTCCAGAGCAACAAGAAGCAGTAAAACTCAGATGCTCATACGGACCTTGCAAGGATCTACCTTCATCTGGTATATGAGTCTGCCAGCCCAGTCAATAAAGAGCTGGGAAGACCTTCGACAACATTTCCTATTCCACTTCAGCTCAACGTTGCCTAAAACAACGATCAGCGATCTCATGAACAGCAAGTAGAAGGAGAATGAGAGGGTCTCAGATTTCATCGCCATATGGAAAGGTCTGACCTATTCCCTGAACAGGAAAATTCCTCAAGATGAGATGCTAGCCATATGCATCGATAATCTTCGAGATGAGCTGCGAACACCGCTCATACCAGTGGAGTGCACCAGTGGCTTCCGCCATCTCTCGTCCATTTCCCATAGAATTGAGGACTCCCTACAGCAGACTAATTCGAGGTCCCGAATAGCCTCACAGGCTCCTGCGAAAAGAGCCCCTAGAGCTTAAGCGTCCACTATCACACTCAAGATGGCCCCTGTGCCCACTCCACCTCTTAGGCCTCCACTAAATCATCAAGGGCCTTTTACATATCAGCGGCCACCTACGCCTAAATGGGACGATCAGTGAGGACTAAAGTAGAACCAGTTTGAGGAACGAAGACAAAAGGTATACTCGTTCTGAGACGATCAAGTCTGCGACTACTTCATTGCCGCCATGAACTACAACTTGCTCCACCACCCAGAGCCGAGGAAACCTGAAGAGGTCGGCCGCAATGACAGTCCAGATTACTACCCCTACCATCGGATATTAGGGCATAGTATCCGAGAATGATTCATCTTCAAAGACCTCCTGAAGAGGATTGTAGATTCTGTACAGGTTGACCTGGGACCACTCCAAGCACATGTGGCATGTATCTCTACCACCAAATATGACAAAGAAGAGGGGTGGTATAAAGTCACCAGCAAGCAGGGGCAGAAATTTAACAACTAGATGAATCGGAAGACTATCAACCGAGCCCAGGGCATACTCCGAGCTCAACTACAGCAGTCAGTGTTGCCACCAACAGCCCCTGAAGCCGCAGAGCCGACATTATCGACCTCACAACCCTCCACGAGGCAGTCATTCGGGCGTAATTGAAGAACGAGGAGACAATCGTAAGAGGAGCAGTCCGCGACGGGGCCAAAGTTAGTCCCAACCATGGCAGATTATATGCCCTCGAATTTGGCTCCACGGGCACAGACCCACCAAACAGCACCATCAGGGACAACCAACCAGGTTGACCTATCCGAGGATGAAGAGCCAATCTTTGGTTCTATTAACATCATCCATCTTATGGAATCATTCCCTGATGAAGGGTATGGTTACGAACCCGAGTTCCCGGCATGAGGAGCCAAGAGGAGGAATCGTAGAGGTAGGGGATACAAGGGGAGGCACAACCGCGACCGAAACAAACCCTATGGTTGGACCCCCGGCCCAAACCGTTAGTATCGCGGAAACCCATGGGGGAGCCCTTCAACAGACTCAGCAGGATAAATAATTCCCCTCCAAGTCCTCAAAATGCGGGAACTCCATTGATATCCAACTCCGTGGCCGGTCCATCCTCATCAAACGCTCCAGCCCCTAAAGCACCCACCAAGACTCTCCCGCCAATGGAGAAGTGTCGACCGCTGGAGTAGAAATATGATATCCTTAAGCAGCTGTAATCGGTACCAGCCAAGCTGTCAATCCTCGATGCCCTAAGTCTATTAGCAGACCTCAGGGAGGAGCTTATAGAAGCATTGATCAGCCCCCAGGAGTTTAAAGTAGAGGTATCTGCCACCGAAATTTACCGGATGGAGACTAACCCGGCTGAATGCAATGCGTTGATTTCCTTCATCGATCAATATGAAGATGCCATCACGAAAGGACACATCAGACCAGTATATGTGTCCAGTACACTGAATGGTATTGAGATCCGTAAAGTCTTTATAAACAATGGCTCTGGAGTTAACCTCCTTCCCCTATGAACACTCCATAATTTGGGATACAGCGAGGAAGACCTAATTCCCTCGGCCACAACTCTGTTGGGTTAAGATAAGAGTGAGGAGAAAACAATGGGAAAAATTAAGCTGAAGACCCATTTTGGTGACCTGGTAGCCTACACGGAATTCATGGTGGTCCGGCAGAGCACATCATTCTGTGCCTTGCTGGGAAGGTCGTGGCTCCATAAGCACATAGTCGTTCCTTCATCCTACCACCAGTGTATCAAGTACTGCATTAATGAAAAAAGTGGAACATTTCATCCCTTTCAAGCTCTCCGAGTCACATTACATTGACGTCGGGTTCTATGATCAAAAGAAAAAGAATCCTTTTGGTCGATGGTGTTGATTGCATCCCCGCTCCAAATGGCCTGGAAATGGTTCCTGATGACCCCCTCAGGTATCTTGGAAAAGATTATGTCTTGCCCATAAACCATGTTGAGAGTAGGAGTTCAAGTATGGACATGCATTCAGATGTCCTCATGACTTCATCCATGATGGATGAGCACGAAAATGCGGGAATGTCCTCCAACCCTCGATCTGGGGATGAATACTCAAGCGGGGATACCCACGATGCCTCTCCCTCAAACCCTCAAAGGCTCAGACCGGAAGCTCTCTCCTCATCGAATCAAGAAGATGAGGACTTGGGAGAAAAAGAGGGGGAAGATCTCAGGGATAGACCTCCTTCATTTGGGGAAGGTATCTCCACCATGGTGGATGAGCTTAGGGAAATAAACTTGGGTACCGAGGAAGATCTGAGGCCTACTCTCATTAGTGCAGCCATGTCCCCCGAGGAGCACGAGGTATATACCGCCTTCTTAAGGAAACATTGGGATGTTTTTTCCTGGAATTACATAGAAATGCTGGGACTCAATCTCGAAGTGGTGATGTATCACCTTGGTCTCCCAGAAAACCATCGGGGCAATAAACAGGACGCCAGAAGGATGCATCCCTCACATGCCGCCAAAATAGAGGATGAAGTCGATAAGCTCATTAAACCAGGCTTCACTCGAGAGATCCAGTACCCCATTTGGTTGGCCAAAATTGTCCCTGTCAAGAAAAAGAACAGACAAATTTACATTTTCATTGACTTTAGAGATCTCAATCGGCATTGTCCGAAAGATGATTTCCCAGTCCCGATCACCGAATTATTAATCGATGCGATGACCGGGTATGAGGATCTATCCTTAATGGATGGATATTTTGGATATAATAAAATTAGGATGGCCCGAGAAGACGAAGAAGCCTCTGCCATCAGGTCCCCTCAAGGGGTATTCTGTTACAGGGTCATGCCCTGTGGTCTCAAGAATGCTAGTGCCACATATCAGCGTGCCATGCATCAGATCTTTAAACCATTCCTGGGGAAATTCATTGAATGTTACACGGATGACCTGGTGGTCAAGTCCATACAGTGCTTGGATCACCTGTCAAACCTTGAGACTATCTTCAACAAACTCCGACAGCATAGCTTGAAGATGAACCCCTTAAAATGCGCCTTTGGGGTTACCTCGGGGAAATTCCTTAGCTTCGTCGTACGCCATCGTGGCATCGATGTCGTCCCTGAGAAGATAAAGTCTATCCTTGTCCTGCCACCTCCCCACAACCTCACTGAGTTGAGGGGATTCCAAGGGCACCTAGCCTATATTAGGCGGTTCATAGCCAACCTAGCAGGCTAATGTTTGCCCTTCACCCGGTTAATGAAGAAGGGGGTCACGTACCAATGGACGGATGATTTCCAAGAGGAATTCGACAACTTGAAGAAGTACCTTTTAAGCCCACCAGTGCTAATGCCCCTGGTTGAAGGAAGACCTATCATCTTGTACATGACAGCCTTAGAGTGATCACTGGGAGCCTTCCTCACACAAAATAATGACGCGGACAGTGAAAACAGTCTATATTACCTCAGTCGAACCATGATTGATGTTGAGACTTGATACTAAAATATCGAGAAGAGTTGTTTGGCCTTGGTCCTCACAGTTCAAAAGTTGTGACATTTTCTGCAGCATCATGAGGTCCATTTGATCTTGCGGAGTAACCCGCTCAAGTACATCCTTAGCCACCCGATTCTAACCAGATGCCTATCCCGATGGGCGGTCATCTTGCAACAGTTTGACATCCGGTTTGTGCCTCAGAAAGCCATCAAGGCTCTAGAATTAGCAGAATTTCTGGCAGAGCACACTTCGATAGGGATCACTACACCGGATGCTGAGCTACCTGATGAAGACATCTTCTCGGTTCAAGAGGAGTTCCCAGCATGGGAAATGTACTTTGACAGTGCATCCCGAAGCCCAGCCGAGAGGAGGATGGAGGATCCCAGATTCAATAAAGTAGGTTTGGGAATAATACTCGTGTCCCCAGAAAAGGCAGTGTTTCCATATTCCTTCCTCCTATCAGAAGGATGTACGAACAATGAAGCGGAATATCAAGCTCTCATTGTAGGCCTAGAACTCACACTCTAGGCACAAGTATAACACCTTAAGGTAAAAGGTGACTCGGAACTGGTCATCAAGCAAGTTAATGGTGACTATGCTATTAAAAAAGAGGAGTTGATCCCCCTGTTTGACCATGTCCAAGGGTTAATGGCAGAATTCTCCATAGAACCAACATTGACCTATATTCCCCTATCTCAGAACACCTAGGATGATGAATTATCCAACGCGGCCACAACCCTAGATGACATAGGCTGGGATGAAATGGTTATCAGTATTGCTCACCGTCGAATGGTATTGCCATTTGTTCAAACTAAGATGGAAGAAATCCACGAAGTCAGTCCTATCCCCGAGCCATATGCTCCTGCCACCGGCTGGATGACCCCCATTGTAAACTATATTCAATTGGGAGAACTTCCATCAGACGGGGCTGAACAAGAGAAAATATGGAGAAGGGAAATAAACTTTGTCCTATATAGTGGTGCGGGTCAGCAAGAGGTCCTCTACAAATGAGGCCTCGATGGAGTGCTCCTCAGATGCATTGATGGAGAAGAAATCACTGCCGTAATGAATGAAGTACATGTCGGAGCGTGTGGAGCACATCAACCGGGGACCAAGCTTTCCCATCAAGTTCGAAGGCTTGAGCACTACTGGCCCACAGTGGCACGAGACTACGAGAATTTTACCGCCAAATGCCACTCATTCCAGATTCATGCCAACTTCATACACCAACCGCTGGAGTTACTTCATCAAGCCAAGTACTCTTGGTCTTTTGCCGTCTGGGGAATGGACGTCATGGGACCGTATCCTCCCGCCACGGCCAAACAACTGAAGTATATCCTCATGACAACTGACTTATTTTCTAAATGGGCAGAAGCCATACCCCTCAAGGAAGTCGGGGCAAGAAATATTGTTATCTTTGTGAAGTCCAATATCATCACCAGATTTGGTGTCCCTCATACCATACTGACGGACAACGACACCAACTTTTGCTCTGCTGAATTGGAGAAACTATACCACAAGTATTGTATCAAGGATAACCACTCATCCTGCTACCATGCAGCGGCCAACGGACAGATAGAGGCTTTCAACAAGACCATGTCCAACATTCTCCAGAAAATGGTGTACAAAGACAAGAGGTCATGGACGGATAAACTCCTCCATGCATTGTGGACTTATCAAACCACAATCTGCACTGCTACTCGAGCTACCCCGTACTCGTTGGTGTACGACACAGAGGTGGTCCTGCCCATTGAACTCCAACTTCCCTCACTCCATGTTGCCATCTGTGATCAATTATCCAATGATGAGTAGTCAGAAAAGCAGCTAGGGGAATTGGAATAGCTAGACAAGAAGCGGTTGCACACTTTTCACCATCTGGAGGTATACCAGAATCGGATCGCACGAGCCTTCAACAAAAAGGTTCGTCTTCAGTCTTTCTTGGAAGGAGAATCAGTGTTGGTCCTCCAGACCCCAATGATACCCGACAAGAAGCCTCCAAAGCTGGAGACCATGTGGGAGGTACCATATGTTGTACACAAGGTCTACTCCAATGGAGCATATACCCTGATCTCCATAGACAGACAATTTACAACTGCTCCTACAAATGTGAGATTCCTGAAGAAGTATTTCGCATAATAACTAAAGGTGTACTATTCATCGTCTGAGCTGCATGACGATAAACTACCAAGCACCCAATGGTCCAAACTCTATGACCTTAAACTAAGAGCTTTCCATCCTCACCGCATGACGTTAAACTGCATGTAGTACATCCTCGCCGCATGACGTTAAACTGCACGGAGTTCGTCCTTGCTGCACGATGTTAAATTGAACAGAATCTAATAATACCCCTCATCCTAACCACATGATGTTAAACTGTATGGATTTCATCCTTAACGCATGACGTTAAACTGCACGGATTTCAGAAAACTATGTACGGATTTATTCCTTCCCTCATAGGATATGTAGTGACGCTGGGATCCCCTATTCTGGCCCAGCCACTCCCAAATAAAAGTTAAAAATGCCTTCTTCCCCCAGTGTACAGACCAGACCTGCAAGGGGTGTATCTTTCGTCCTCACCGCACGACGTTAAATTGCACGGATAATAAAAGTTGAAAATTCCCTCTCCCCCTGTGTACGGACCAGACCTACACGGGGTGTACTTATTTCAGAGAACTACGTATGGCTTGATTCCTAACCTCGCAGGATACATAGTGACACCAGGGTTCCCCGTCTTGGCCCAGCCACCTCCAAATGAAATAAAATAAAAAATAGATAATTTCACCGTCCCCCGTGTACGGACCAGACCTACACGGGGTGTACTTATTTTAGAGAACTACGTATGGATTGATTCCTGCCCTCACAGGATACGTAGTGATGCCAGGGTTCCCCGTCCTAGCCCAGCCCCCTGAATAAAGGATAAAAATGCCCTTTCCCCCCATGAACAGACCAGATTGGAATGGTGTGTACTCCCCGTCCTCACCGCACGATGTAAAACTGAACGGATAGTAAAATTTAAGAATGATCCCTTTCCCCCGTGTACGAACCAGACTTGCATGAGGTGCATTCTTCTTCCTTACCACATGACGTTAAACTGCATGGAAGTCTCCCCCACCGCACAATGTTAAACTGCGTATACCCCCTTTCCTTTCATGTCGGGTCACCTTCGTCCTTACCGCATGACATTAAACTGCATGGAGTTCGTCCTCACTGCATGACATTAAACTGCATAGACTTCATCACGACCCACCCAAGACACATGGCGAAATGAGATGGAGATATTGATTGCACATTTGGATTCAACCTCTCCATACATCAGACTCCATGACCCGGATAATTATGGATCTTCATAACCACTCATGGCCATCGGAATTGGAAATTCATCGACCCATGGACACCTTTGCATGACTATGCATAGCATGCCCTCAGCGGCTCTACATATTGATAGCCACTAGCCCGTCTACCAAAGACAAGATTACCTCAGGCGACACTCTTCCTAGCTCTGTAAGCCTACCGGCCTCAGATCCCCCGTATCACATCTCCTGGTCCAAAAATTTATGGAACAGTGGTTTACAAGTTCATTCACCTTTTCACATCCAAGTGTTGCCAGGGTATCCTTATCTAGCTATCCTATGTGTCCACCGGTGGTTCACATAGCGACTTTCACATTAATCCAGGACTAGGCTACTTTGCCTCAACGGACAATTGTAGTGAAGATGTTTCTTGTATACTCGGACACCATTATCCCCATGTGCCGAACTCTGTACTGTGAGCAATCACGGATTCTCGAAACCATTCATGGCCATCAGAAGTGGGAAGTTATCGACCTAGGGACACCTTTGTACGACTATGCATACCATCCCCTCAGCATCTCTGCATAATGATAGCCCCTGGATCGTCCATCAAAGGAAAGATTTCCTTGGGTGGTACTCTTCCTACCTCCGTATGCTTATCGGCCTCAGAGCCCCCACACCACAATTCCTGATCCGGGAAAACTCAAAGTTGCAGTTTACAACCTTCATCCCCCAGCTTGTTCCAAGTATATCAGCACATGTTGACTCAGTTATCCTTCGAGTGACTGCATTAATAGTCATCCAATGGTCTGAGCTCTGTGATAGCTAAACTAGGAGTACTTCGTCCTTACCGCACAACGTTAAACATCATGGAGTAAAGGTATTCCCCCGAGCACAAAGTAAATTAGTGAAGGGATATCTCTAAGCTTTAACAGCAACCATGGCTGAATATCCCCGACATGCCCAGACATTTCCTTCCTCGATGACAGACGTCATGGCCCGGACAATTTCGGATCTTCATAACTGCTCATGGCCATCATAAGTGGAAAGTCATCGACCTAGAGATACATTTTCATGACTATGCATACCATTCCCTCAGCGGCTCTGCATATTGATAGACCCTGGCTCGTCTACCAAAGGACAGATTTCCCCGGGCGATACTCTTCCTAGCTCTATATTCTTACTGACCTCAGAGTCTCCATGACATCTCTCCTAATCCAAGAAGCCCCGAAACCATGATTTACACCATCAACCCCCCTCCACATCTTGGACATGCCAGGATACTCAGGCCCAGTTACATTCTAATCAAGAGAGGACTTTTTAACTACGTCATTACCACACGACGTTAAACTGCACGGTCAATCATCTTTGTTGCACGACGTTAAACTGCACAGCATTGGTAAAGGAAAGAAAAATGCCCCCCATCCTCACTGCATGACGTTAAACTGCACAACATCCTTTAATAATGCTCTCCATCTGTTCCGTATGACGCTAAACTGCACGGTCGAACCCATCACAGGTTCAGTAAGGAACGGTGGCTTTTCTCTGTCCTTCAGTGCACGGGTCAGACCGGAACAAGCCACCGTATCACACCCACATGAGAAGGGATTACTTAACCCATTCTTGGGAAGTTTAGTCTAGATTTTTACTTCTTTATCCAGGCACCCTCTCCTCATAAACTATACTCTGCACTCAGAAAAAGCCGAACTCTCATAAAGCCACCCCTGGTGCTCCCGAATCTCAAACTTCCCTGAAGTTGCTTGGCTATCGGGGGAATACAATCATTGTCCTAAGGACACCTTTTCATGATTATGCATACCATGCCCTCAGTGGCTCTGCATATTGATCGCCCCTGGATCGTCTACCAAAGGCAATATTTCTTTAGGTGATGCTTCTCTTAGTATGCCTCTTAGCCCTTGAGCCCCATGTCCATCCCGGGATTCAGAAACCCTCTGAGTTACAGTTTACCAACCTCTTCCACAACCCTACCTGAATATGGTGGAACGTCTCTGACAAGATTACTGAGGACCAGGAGAAGCCATCCCATTCCAGATGATGTCCCAGCTACATGACTTTAAACTGTGCCAAGCCCCAACCGTCCTTTATGCTAGATAAATGCGTAGGACAGGAACCTTACTTCCACACTCTTGATTGATACATATGTTATCAAAACCATTTAGACGTCACATACCCTTTCCAAGCCACCCCCGATGGTTTTCATAATTTTCCAAGCCATCCATGGTGGTTTCGATAAGCCGGACTTTCATGAAGTCCTATGGCCATCAGAAATGAAGAGTCATTGACTTAAGGACACCTATGCACGACTATGCATACCATGCCCTTAGTGGCTCTGCATATTGATCTCCCCTAGCCTGTCTCCCAAAGGCAAGATTTTTTTAAGGAAATTCTCCTCCCACCTCTTCACGCCGACGCGGCTCCCATGCCTTGAGACATGCCCTGCATGTCGTTCAAATTTAAACACACTCCCTCCAAATGCGTCTGAAGGACACCGAGACATATTTTAATCAACCAAACCCCATTGGGGACCTTAACCCACCATATTTGGTCAAAGTTGTTCGACCTAAAACATCAGTAATGATAGTCTTGTCAGTGGGACTTTAAACTGCTCACAAAAAAAAGGCACAAAGCCTGTTAGGCCGAAAACTCGAAAAGTGAGACCTAAGAAAAATTCGGGCCATACCCGATGGGTCTACACCAAAAGGTCCCAGGAAATATTAGGGAATTAACAATAAAAGACAAAAAGTTTGTGGGTATTTTCAAAAAAACCCTTGAAAAAGTCAAACTATGCTCGTTGGATCTCATGGTCCAGGCAAAAGTTAGAGTTTGTTTCTATTTTCCTGAGTTGTGATTAATTCTAATTCAATGAGTTGTTATTCACGTGACAATTATTCTAGTAACAATCAGATTTTACAATAGCAAAAGACTGACATAGATTGTACTCCATTAAGAAAAAAAAGAGGAGGACGTCCACAAGCCGGGGCCTCTCCCTCACAGCGAAGGGGGGGGGGGGGGTCAGCAAAATAGAGTATACAAGAAGGGCTCTGATAGTCATAAAGGATCCAGACTTGCCCTCTCCACCAGATCAGTGACCGTGCAGTGGAGGTCGTTGCAAGACCGTTCCAACACGGCCTTCTCCCTGGCTTCAACCTTAGCCACCGGACGAGTACGCTCCACTGTTGTTTGGAGATCATTGATCCCTTTTCTGGTGGCTTTAAGAGGACCAGTCACAGCTGACAACTAATTCCTCAGCATCTTTTCCCGTTCTTCACATTCAAGAATCTCAGAGGATAGGATGACCACCTGGTCTCGAGAGATCACCTCCTGTGCTATTAGCTGATGGAGTTGTATCATGGCTTCCTCCAGGGCTCGGGTCCTAAAATGAGCGGCAGCAATGTGAGCAAGTTTGCGTTCACTAGTGGAAGATTCCTCACGAGCCATGAAAACTTGACAAGCAAGATAATGGAACTGCCGAAAGTCAAAGCCACCCGACCCCAAACCCAGGAAGATCTATCGAAGAGATTCGGTCTTAGTTGCCATCTCTGCTAGAGGAGTTTCGGCAACAATCTCACAAATCCGAGGCCAGGCCCACCTACGCACCGCCCGGTGGTCCTCCATGGCACGAGGATCTTTGGTATCCTCACCAAATAGCACGGGAATGAAATCTGGCATTGCAACCAGCGCAGGCATGTGCTCGCTAGAAGTTGGTTCTGAAGCTGGAAATTCTAGAGCCTCTAACCCCAGTTCAGGCTTGGGGATCAAGTTGCTAAGCCCGGTATAAACTGAAAAAACTTCCAGGATCGCCTCGTTGGGACCCGAAACCATAGGTCCATCCTCATCCATGTCCAAGAAGGATGAACCCATCTGAACTTCGACCACTGTAAGACTGGGAGAGGAAAATCCCCTGAGCTGCTTTGATCGACGAGCCATCATTCGATCATCCCTTAGAGATGATGAGGAAGGTGTGGTGGACGCAACAGCTGCAATAACTCTTGATTTGGGAACCTTCTAGACGGCCTTCCCTAGGATCCCATCGGGATAATATTTTTCCCACGCCTTTGCATACTCCAGGGAAAGGCTGCCAGCCGCCCCCATGACAGGCAGGGGAATGCTCGTGTCAGATCCCTCCCGCGTCAGCATCAACCACCATTGACGAAGTATGGCCGGGTGCAGTCCTCGAGCCTGAGGAGGTGGAAGGGAAACTTGGACTTGCATGCTCCCAAACTGGTGAGAAAAACGATACAGGACATACAGCTCACACAGAGACACCCTGTCGATCTGTAGAGACAGAAATCCATCCTGCAGAGAGAACATGTAAGAATTCTCCTCCAGGCTCCCCCGACAGTTGTCAACTAAGACTCCAGAAGGGTTGGGGTAGGGATTGAAATAAAACTAGGAGAAGTCACTCAGAAGCTCGAGGACTTCACCAGAGCTGAAGGATTTCAAGCGAACTCTAGCTATATCAAGCAAGGTAGGATGAAAAGTAGGAAGTGGGATGACCATGTTGTGACGATACTCATAACAACAACAATGATCTGCTACCCAGCCATACAAAAATTGAAATGTCCCACTCAGACGGAAGGGTGAACCGCCCTTCTTCATGTGACACAGCAGTTCATAAATACGAGCCAATGTGGAAATGACCAAATTCACCAGGCGGCCCTCTACCAACTCAACTGCCATCATCAGGGTGCCAGCCCTGATGCCAGGATTAATATCCCAAGAAGGGAATAGCCACCTGCTCCAGAACATAGAAAACAAACCTTCCAGTCGGAGCATAGTCGGCACACCGGGGTGCACCTCGTAACCCCATGAAAGGTAGTCACCCGCCTCCAGAACTTCCCAGTAGAAGCCTAGGGAGGTTTGTGACTATTGAGAAGGATGAGTCCTGGGGCGCTTGATCTTCGGCATGGGACCAGTGGTGTTCAGAAATAACCCTATCTAGGTATTATAGGGAATAATAGAGCGTGCATGCAAGGCCTGACCCAGTGATTTCTCTGACATAACCAGCTGATCCCTCGCAAATAAAGGCACTTGTTCGACATCATCCCATACGTCGGGGGCAAGAAGAAATTTGTCATACATATCCCCAATAACCGGGAGCCCTCACAATTGATGGATATCCCACAGACTAATGCCAACTTCACCATGGGAAAGGTGGAAAGTATTAGTGCTTGAACACCAGCGACTGAGTAGGTATGGCAGGACCAAGTATGGTGGGTAAATAGAAAATTGGGATTCCCACATTGCGGAGTATAAATTGACTACTTCTAGTGATTCGGGAGACTCCCGACAGTGATGATGGACCCAGAAATCCCAGGCCCAATCATTTGAGAAGAGCCCTCCAGACCGAAGATCCCACCTAATAATCCACCCCGCATCGGGATCTACTCGAACAAGGTTGATAATAGAAGGGAAACTCTTGAAGACAGCTTCCTGAGAAAAGTTTTGGGCGTGCTGATCACTTTCGGTCTAGATAGAGCCTCTCAAAATAAAGGCATAATTTTGGTCAGAGTCAGAAACCATCTCCCCATATTGGGTAAGGTTCACCTGAATACACTTGGATGACGCTTCCAAGAAAGGAGAAGGAAGACCTGAGAAAGTGGGGGGACTAGGGACATCGTCTTGAAGACCGAATCCATGAAGCAGAAGCCGATTTGATAGTAGATAATCCAGGAGCTCAGGAGGGAGTAAGTCTTTCAAGACACCAGCGTCAGGAATGATGGACCGACTAGGGTCCTCTTGGATGTTCTACTCTCTGCAAATCATAGCTAAACGTCTCCCTGAACCACTTGGGAGAGGCTTTGCAGCAGGCCTTGGTGCAGAATAAGGGGGAACCATATTTTCTCCCTGCACGAGGAGAGCCAACAAGCGGTTAGTCTGGAATAAAAAAATTTGGACAAAAATACCAAATATATGGCTGAGGAGCCTTTATAGCAAAGTCCGCGAGGAGGCCTCGAAGGATGGTTCGCGATGATAGCATCCCGTGAACCAGCCCTTCATGAAAGTAGTCCACGAAACCCTATCCCACGGAGCATTGGCCAAGAAACTGTGGACCAGGTTGCTCCGTGGAATTTCAATCCTGAATTTAAGTGGTTAAGTTCGGAAGACTTAGAAATTTTTAAAGTTCAAGATATTTTAGTCTACGGAGTATCGAAACCGTGGAGCACCAAAACCACAAAGAGAGTTCTTACGTGGCCCATCGTAACTTAATTTTTAATTAAAATTGTTAGTTCGCAGCTGGGACATTGATCCACGAATGAAGAATGGAGCGAACGAGAAATGGTTCGCGGAAGTAGTATCCGGTTCGCGGACGAAGCGTTTCACGAAGGAACAAGCACCACATGCAAAAAAGCTCTGGTTTCGCGAAGAATCCGGTAAAGGAAAAATGAAGCCCCCCCCCATATTTATAGGCATGGTCCCCTACCGGGTCCACCTCTCTATTGTGAACTACCCGAGTTTCAAGACCACTCTGCTTTGGAATAGCCCCCTCTTCGTTCCGATCAGACCCCATTCCGATGGGGGGAATTTGTAGGGTCCTGAAAAATCCGCAAAAGAGGATGATGATCCCATTTAAATCAAGAGAGATTCTACCCAATTTCCCCTCAAAAGGATTAGGAAAATATGGACAATACTCAAGGATGGAGAAGGAAGAACCGGTCCGTGGACCGGTTTAATTTTAGCAACGCACATCCGGTTCTGCGAAGCGTCCCTCCTCCGTGGACCATTGTTGTTTGCAGAATGGAGGCTGAGATCCTCCGCGGGCGTGAAGCAGGGCGGGTGCCAATCCGGTTCACCATCATGAACCACCCCAGTCGTGGACCGTGTTAGCTATCCCGAACTGCCTCCACTGTCGTTCGCAAAATGGAGGCGGAACCCTCTGCGGCCGCGAAGCACTCCCCTCGTTTGGTTCGCGGGGGGGGGGGGGGGGGGGGAGGGGGAGAAGCACTCAATGCCCACCGTGAGTCGCGGATTTACCAAGTCAGCCGTAAACCGGGTTTTCGGTCATGGGCCTCCACAAAAGGTTCCACATGACCGCAGATATATCTCTTTCCCCACTCTATAAAAGGAGACCGAGGGGGAAAGGAAAAGGGCATTTGGATTCAGAGGAAGAGGATTCAGAGGAGATCGATCATACTCGGGTGAAAGGATTTCGAAGGAAGGCTTAGGATTTCGCAAATAGTGAAGTTCTAGTTCGCAAACCAGAGCAGGTATAAACCTGGGAACGAACTAATAAGGAACCAAAAACACATAATAATTTGGTGAACCATGGACTTAAAATAACATAAAAAGAAGAAGACCGTGAACCATAGCCCCTCCGCGGATGCACTCCCCACGGACCAAGAAGTTTATCACTCTTTTCTGATCCATCGCGCCACGTAGCACCACCCCCCACGCGGGTGAAGCCTCGACCGAAGAACCCCCGACCGGTGCCAAAATTGGCCGCCACTACTTGCGTGGAACCCTCCATGTACCAACCTTGTACACGGGCTGAACCCGAAGCCGCAAAACAGACAACCTCTCAGTCCGCGGACCAGCCTGGTTTGCGGACGGCCTCTCAGTCCGCGGACCACCATGGTTCGCGGATGGCCTCTCTAGCAGCGTAGCACTTCCCTACGTGAAGGGCGCCACCACCCATACCCCTGTGTGGTCCGCCAAATCCTTCGGAGTTCCCATTCCCCGAGCCACATAAGATCCTCCCGATCTGACTTGATCCTCCGTGACTCCTTCACTGGCATACTCATCGGCCCAGAGTCGAGGCCTCCACCAGAGCCACCAGATCTATTTTCTATAACCCTCAGGTGCATCAGCGTTCCGTTTTGAGTTCACATACCCACGGTAAGTAGAGGTGAAGGGGTTTCTTCGACCCTTGAGCATATTTCCAAAGCATTCATGGGTTCAAATTCCAATGGTAATGTGGAGTCTGAGCTCGAGAGTCCCCTTTCTGCCCCTCCACTTGTTAAGGGCTCTTCAGGGGTAGTAAAATACCCATCAAAAGGAAGCCCTCATGCACTGAAAGAGAGGATATGGGCACAGGAGAACCCCCTTTCCCTCTCCCAATGCACTTTTTCACCATGGGCATCCAACCCAGAGTAAGCCCTGACTTAATGAGCCACCCTCATGCATAAGCCCCACTCCACTTCTCACAGACGCACCTTTCGCGACGTGATCCTCTGGTCCCTACTGCCTCTTGTTTCTCACACCGAGCATAACTCACGTGCGCTTAGAGTAAGCACCGACCATGACATCCTCTTATGGGCCTTCTCAGATTTTAAGCCCCAATCCATCATTATGGGCCTCCTCAAAGTGTAAGCCCCAATCCATCGCCCTGGGCCTCCTTTGAGTGTAATTCCCAAGCCAGTGCGAAATACGAGGACTTTGATTCCCTACCACAGGGATACGTAGGAAGCCTCCATGAGGTTCAAGACAGATCACCAACGGACCCCTAGGTCCATCTTCACATCAGTACTCCAACTCTCCCCATTCGAACTACGTGGACTTTGATCCCTGTCCCCTAGGCAGGGTATGTAGGAAGCCTCCATGAGGTTCTAGCCCAACAACCGGTCGATCCGACTATCTCCACCTCGGTTCACTGCGCCACTCCTTGTGCCGCCTCAATGAGTTCTAACTCCACAGGGTCATTAATCCAACGAGGGATGGTAAACCTCAGGCCTAAATGATTCTGAACCCCCTGCATCCAGTTGACCATTGGCCGCCAGGGTTAAATCCGTGGATACTATGTTTAGTTATAAAACAAAGTTTCACGAACATATGAATACTTCTTATATCTATAATAGAATCCCGGAACAGGAAATAATTCTCCCCAAAAGGGTGCGATGAGCCCGACGTCCCATCCTATCAACCAATGTGAGTTCTTAAGAGTCACTGGTTAGACCATCTGGCGAACTCCTGCCTTTGGAAAGCAGGTCCACGCGTCATCGGATACGGAACCATTGGGCTTTTTGAGACTAAAACCCTGAAACATCCATTTATTGATATGGGGAAAAGTATTGAAATCTTTAATGATAATTGACTTTTAAAACTAGTTTACCATGTATTTACATTCAATATCTTTCATTATAAAGATATACATGTTTTATTAAATTAGAGGTTCCTTAGGGAATGATATGAAAAGTATTGTTGAATCTTATGGTGAATTCATTAGACTTAAACAAGTAATAGGTGGTCCCCAAAACTATATATCACATCAATTTATCTACAGCTCTCATAAGACAAAAATTTTGTCTTTTGGTGTATATATCTCCCCATAACAACATAGTGTATTTGTAAAAGGACTTGAAAACATGTTTTTTTGTCCATAATTATGAATTCCATCAGTATGAGATCATTATTATTAATATATAAGTTTTTATTTATTATAATGGATATATAATTATCTCATTATCAAGTTGATTAGGTATTTATGTTGTCTACTTATTCCAGATATAATATTCATGCCATGTTTATTATATGATTCCCTTAGTTGTATGTTCTCCCTTACTGAGTGTTTGCACTGGCCCCTTATTATGTTTCCATTAACCCATGTTATAAAGAAAATTTGTACACAATACATGTTTAGAAGGATAAAGAGTGTGAAATAATTTATGAGATATTGAAAACTCATTATAGATTAAGTAGTTTTGTATATATAGTGGAAAAAATGTTTGTTTGATACAAAGAACATTGGTTTTGTTAGTTTATGTTTTTTTCATAATTATATAATGATATAGAACATAAAATATCCTTTAGATATAATAGATGTAATAATCATTGTTGATTTTGTAATTAAGTATGGTTATATCCAGGCTTCTACAACTGGTATCAAAGTGAGTAAGTACAGTATATGATAATGGCACTATACTAGGCTCATGGGGATGAGGTGTCACATTTAGTATCAAAGGAAAGGTTTAGATAAATTTGAATATTGAAATTTTTGTTAAGGATAATTTAAGGTTTGATAAGTTAAGATTGATAAAAATATCAAAGTCATGTATAACCTTTTTCATATATGATAAGATAACTATACTGAAAATCTTGGGGATAAGTCTAAGTGAGAATTCTAAGTATAAGAAAACATGTCTAAGTTTTGATAAAATAAAGATTATGTGGTTATCCTTGATATTACACCCCTATATAGATACTACAAGTTGATGGAGGCTTTAACCTTGATGTACTAAGGATCAATAACCCCAAAAGGTTGCATTAAGTATTAACTCATTTGTCACTCGATGTATGATAGAGGACCAATTGCACACCTAGTTTGACACTCCATAGAAATATTCTTTGGTTAATCCAATTATCTTTATGAACCATTATGAAGGATTTGAGTATGATGTTAACAAATTATGATAATGAACCTAATTTGAAAATGACTATGGATAACATTGAAATATAGATATTTATAAATTATGTTATGTATTAATTGATATGTGATTTATTGGATAAGAATATGTTGAATTTTGAGAGCATAGATATCAATTTATGGTTTTTAAAATATTTTAAGAAAGTTCATGGTAATTTGGGATATATATTTTGAGGACTAGGTTAATATGTATGAGAGAACCCAACTCAAAGTATCCTAGGTTGAACCAAGAATGATATAGGTAAAACTAAGATTGATGTAGATTAAACTAAAGGAATTATAGGATAATGTTGTGATAAGGGTAAAAGGTATTAAAGTTGAATCCCTTTTATGATAATGATATTGATAATTCTCTTGTATTGATAATTTTGTATCACTCATGTCACCCCTTTTGGTTTTAGTAATGGCTTGAACTAGAAGGAACCATGGGTGTGAGGTAAAATACAAATATTTTATCAATGAACAACCCATTAGAATGAGATATGGAGTGAGAATCCTTGTGATTATTCCAAACCCAAAATCATGAAATATGATTAACATTGTAAACATAATCTATGTCCAAAACAAACTAAAAATGAGAAATATGGAGTCTTATAAAAGATCAAGTACTGAAGATATTGATGGAAAGAATATTCAATTTCCTATATGTCAAAAATATGGAAAAAAGTGTGAATGTATTTTCCTTAAAGGGATAAGTAAATGATATAAATGTATAAATTAAGGTCATTAGACTCAAAAGTGTAAGGGAAATAGAAAATCTATAAACATCTCTTTATTAAATTTCAAGAGAGTTGATCATTATATGACTCAATGTCCCAATCCAAGGTAAAATAAAAGAAATATTCATTAATAACCATGAGAACAAGGAAAATCCTATGAAACTACTAATAATGAATAAAATAGAGAGTTTTCACACTAGATATTCTAGTATACTTTATCATGTAAGTTTTCACAAACTATTGGATATTGAGTTATAAATAAAAACCCCTAGTGGTTTTATTTTCATATAAATAGTTTTCAGGGTTTGTGGGAAGTTTTTTATTAAGGATCTAGATATTCCTACCTTACCATAATTCTATGTGAAATTAGGTATGTCCTAGAAGACTTCAAAAAGTAATTATAATATTTTTTTCATAAAGATAAATCCTATTCCACAACCTAAATAAACCCATGATTTTCTAGCAGTGTATAGTTAATTATGAGTTCCCTATATAAATTACTCTAATCTTGTGAGTCAAATTGTGATGATAATGCTTATTTAGGTGGGGAGAATGTAACACACAAATATTTTTATATACAACATCATTTAAAAGATCAAAATGTGTTTTATATCTTGCTCTATATGAAACACCAAACAGAAATGAAGCCATGATATATTTAGATAAAGACATAAATATTAAGTATGAACATTAAAATGTAGCCATTAAATTAACAAGAATGAATAAGAGTAACCAGTTTATGAAATAATTATAGAAATAAAATAATGGCTACTTTAATATGATTGAAATTCAATTAGTATAGGTAAAACAACTAGTAAAATAATTTTTATTCTTAATTTTTTTAAATTGGCCTTATATTTCAAGAAAATAGGTATATTATGATTATATAATAATAAAATATATTTATAATATTAATAATAGATCACCAATAAATTAATTAGTAATTGATATGAAATAAAAATGAATAATAGTTAACATTTTAAAAATAAAATTTCCAATATGAATAATTTTACACTATATTTTCATATTTTAATTAAATATTTAATCATCAAATTTAGAAATTTAATTTGAAAAAAGTAACAACATTTTTTATTTATTATAATAGTATAATATTTTGATTATTTTTTATATTTCTCTAAAAGCAAATACTTTTATGTGAATAGTGCGAAATATCATTTTTTTAAAATAATAAGAAATTTAGAACATTATTAGTATATAATTATGAATTTTAAATTAATTAAAAACATTTATAAGAGAAAATTAATATTTAATATGTGAATTCATAATTTAAAAAAAAATTGTTTTAAATTAAAAACCCATATATAATATTTTAGAACTTAAGTAATATTTTCTCAAAAATTATTTTTAATACATTATACATTTTTGTTTTCAAATTAATTTTCATTAATTTTATAAATTTAATAAAATTAAATGGATATAGGATTTATAATTTGTTAGTATAAATTATCTAATAAGTACTACTTTATTTTTAGGCATAAATATTAAGTTACCTTAGTTAAAAACTAGCAACAACAGTAAAATCTAAAAGGGTAAAAGTAACAATTCAAGGTTTTAAAGGGATTAAAACACGATAAAAACATGTCTATAAATTAATGGATTATGTTTTTATTGACCTTATAACTTTAACACTCAATTATTTCTCAATTTTTGATTCTCTTGACTTTTTTAACATGTGCTCTCTTTATATAAATTGGAAATATTTACACAAATGTCATTCTCACCACTTATAAAAGGGGCCTCTCACCACCCCTTCAAGGAACACCAAAAAATTAGGTTTCCTATTGAAACCATACCATTTTTCATTACCTTAGAATACAATTTTAATCTATTAATATTTTATTTACAATATATTAGCCTAAATAATCCATTTTCAATGGACCGTCCAAGGAAATCCCATAATGTTCAACGTGAGTAATCATTTTTACTTAACTTCTTCCTTTTAAATTTTTCTTTTAAAATTATTATTTTTAAATCCATATGTAATGAAATAATTATTGGTTATATAATTAATTTTATTATGCTATGTGAATAATCCTTATTCACCTTTTCCCATTTCCTATTAAGAAAAATGAAACTGTCTTCCATGTGTTGTGCGAACTATCGCCACCATGACACAACATGTTTTCTTTTTTGTTAACCACATTATAAGGATGGTATAAAAGAGGAATTTAATAAATTATTATGATATTTATAGATTTTTTTATTATGAAACAACAAACCATATGAATCCTTTCTCCCTTCTTATGGAAAATGAAATCATCAACCATGCATACATGTGAACTACCGCCTCTATAAAACGATTGATTTTCATATTTCTTTTCATCAAAAACATACATAAATGGTCATGAGGATGGGATTAAAGGATAAATATTATTTCTATAATATAAATAAGTTTATGGTATGAGAAATTTGATAACATATTAATGATCTGATCAACAAAAAATTATCATTAATTTAATCATTTAAAACGAGTGAACTAAGAGGAAAATGAACGCTTCTCTATAAGAAATGACTTTATATAAATTATTTTATCTTTTTAATTATTTAAAATTATTATATATCACACTAATAACCACTTAATAATATCATTAATATTATTTTATAATTATATTAAAACTAAACCTCCTCATAATCACCCATTAATCATGGTTGGTTCATGTTTGGGTCAGTTTAATCACCTACTTGAAAAATACTATAAATTTATGTCATGGATTACAATGAGTAATTATTTTATAGTATAATATAAAATAAATATGTAAATATTATTTTATTTTTGTTAAGTTTATATCAAAATTTAACTCTTTAATTAAGAAAACACCGTTTATTCATTAACAATCACTGAAACACAAGCATCGTCGATTTCATCTTCATGGTTAGTAACCAAAAATGACATGTAATGAAATTATAGATTTAAAAAACATATTTTAAAATCTATTCCAGTATCTTATATTATCTAATATTAATTTAATTTTTAAATATAAAATATACTAACACATATTTTATGAAACTAGTTCTAAATGATAATGATTACTTAGACTTGATGTTAAAAATAGGCATAAATAAATAATATATATGTATATATATAATTATTATAAATGGTTATAATAATGAATAATTTTATTTAGTATGTATTTAATGAATTTAATTTAATTATTTAGGACATTTATTGCAAGTTATGGGTGAATCAGGATTGAGGTAAGGATTTTCATCTCAAATTCCCCTCTTTGAGACATATTTGGTATTATGTAACTAATTTAATTATGTGGTGTATATAATAATTATTTTATATATTATAAAATACATTAAATTTTACTCATGGTATTCAATTTTCCATTACAATTCCTCTATTTAAAGAGTTTTTTTTATCAAAATGTTACTTAATCCATATGGGGTTTCATGGTCTTAATTCCGATTCTTTGAGACTTTATACATGTTATGAACCTTGTTCCATTAGTATGGTGTTCTATTGGTTTAATACACCATGAATTTTTTATAAATTATTTTCTAATAATTAATGCGATAAACTAATCCAAATCAATTACTTTTCTTTAATTTTCTTTTAACTCAAGTGTTACCCCAATCATAAGAGTTTTTAGTAATTGAATTTTTGTTCACTGAGTTATGATTGTTCACTTGAAAATATTTCATATAAGTTGGGTAAATTATCCCCTTTTATTTTATTATTTGGTATTATCTTATTGTTTATATTTTTACTATAAAAATCCCTTTTTGAATGATTCATTCTTCATGGAGTATGTTTCCCATAAGGGATATTGATTACTCAAGTCTACTTTACTTGAGATATATTATTTCATCATGAACTTCTTCCTTCCATACTTTTTTTCACAAACCCTAATATTTTATTATATGTTATATTATAATTCTCTAAGGGAAAATTAGGTTTTAGTACAAACTAATTTTTTTCACTCTTCTTACAATGTGAGCTTTAAACAAAGGTATTTTAAAAATAATAAAAAGGGAGTTTCCTTTAACTTTAACATGTTTTAACTTCATCTCCAAATTTCTCCAAGATAAAATTTATATCTTTTCAAGCCTCCATTATTGTATATTATTTTTAAAAATTAAAGGTTTTAAAAATCTTTTACAGCACATTTTTAAAAGTTTCCTTTGAAAGCGATATGTAAAATTTTATTTTACATCAATGTTAAAAAAATTCTAAAAGATTTTTTGTGAGTTTTAATTTACACATACCTTTTTATTTTCAAAATGATTTACCCTAATGATGTCTATTTTTCATTATATGCATGGTATCATTTGGGGGTTTGAACTAATGGTGTTGATCAATTTGATTCTTCATCCCTTCTTTTGTGATATTGTTCGAAGCATTCTTTTGCAAGGATGTTTTTCATCTATGCCATAATCCTTTTTATTTTTTTTATTACACTAGGGTTTTTAAAATTTGAAACCATACACCTTATTTATCTATTTGTATTATGATCATGATTATTATAGTATTAACTTATCCATATACTCAGTTATCTATACGATGTGTACATAACATTTCATATAATTCCGATTGGATGATGTTCACCTAGAAATAATGTTATTCTATTGACATGAGGAAAAGTATTATAATTTCTTATGTTATTATTCCAATATGGATGATTATTGGAATATTTACTATGTATTGTTTGACCATCCAACTTTTTTATCTGTGTGGGTTTTAACCTTGTTATCCATTTTAATGACATGAGAAAAATTATTAACATTCTTGATGATTATTGACTGCTAACATAGGTTAACCATGTATTGAAATTCAATATATTTCATTATATAGATAACCATGTATTATATAGAAAGTGGTTCCTTAGGGAATGATATGAAAATTCTTGTGTCTCTTATGTTTAATGCATTGTACTTAAAAAAGTGATAGATGAGGCCAAAAATTATATAGCCCCGTAATGCATTGACATGTCACATGAGAAAAAACAAGTTGGGTTTTGGTGCATACCTCTCCCCATAATAGGATAACATCTTAGAATAAGTATTTTCCAACATGTTTTTGATGTGCAAAATTATTCATTATATCAATATGAGATTAATATTAATTATATCCATGTTTTCATTTATTTTCATGGATACAATATTCTCTCAGTTTCAAGTTGATTATGGATTCATGTTGTATACTTATTCTTTCCATAATATTTATTCAGTTTTATGCTATGATTTCCTCAGTTGTATTTTTTCCCTTTCTAAGTATTTGAGCAGACCCCATTTTATGTTTCCAGTTCCCTAGGTTATGAAGGAAAGTAGTATAAATGGCCTATTTAGAAGGATAAAAAGTTTGAAAAAGAATTTATGAGGGATGTTTAAGACTCATTATGGATCAAGTAGTTATATATATAGTGGAAAAAAGTATATTTTATATAAAGAACATGGGTTTTGTTAGTTTATGTTTTTTACTAATTCTATAATGATCTAAACCTAAAAATATTCTTTAGATGTAAAATATTCAAAAATCATTATTGATTTTTGTGATTAAGGATGGTTATATCCAGGATTTTAAAACTGGTGTCAAAGTGAGTATGTAAAGTATATGTTTATGGAACTATATCTAGGAGTAGATGTCTTGGGCATAACATGGAAAAACAATTGTAGTAGAATTACATACCTTAAAGTTGAGATAAATAAGAAAAGGATTTTGTTCCATATGGAATAATAAATACTCAATTGTTCATAGAATTTTGATTCTTTATTATTCTTGGATTAAAGAGGTAGCCACTCTCTGATACCACTTATTAGGATCTAACTTGATTGGATCATAGAGAGGGGGAGGAGGTGAATCCATGACCCAATTTTCTTTTATGATTTTCCCTTTCTCAAACTCAACCTCTTGAATTGGTGAAGATTATAGACCCACTCATTATAAACTCTAAACCTTTCCTTATATACATAAGTGAAAGGTGAAGAACAAAAAACATTATATACATGTTTTTACACCCATTTATACTTTTTTACATGTTGTTCATACCACCAACATGGATTCAATTCACTTATTCACAATCATCCTAACAATACTGAGTCCATAATGTTCCACTTCTAAAAATCCACTGGAAGATATAACTTCACTACCACAATAAAGGTTCAATGTAATAAATTCATTAGATATTTCCCCACTCCATATATAGGTTAATCATCAATACTATGTATATAATCCTTATATAAGATCTTCAATAGTCATTTATTTGTAACAAATGGTCTTAAAACTTCCTCTAGGTTCTTAGAGAATTGGATTATCTTACCTTGATATAGATAGTATATAGCCTCAATTTATCTTGATGCATATATTATACCTCATAAGCACTACATCATGCATGATCCCTTCTATTTGATTTTTTATACTAATTTGTTTTCTCAAATACATATAGTGTTTCTCATAAAATTCCCTATTTCATTTATAGGTGTTGACCCTCCACACCCATCATATGAATCAAGGTGAAAAGAAAATGCATAAGACATGAATATATTCATGGACTAATCCCATGGTGGTCACTATAGTGAACACTTAGTTCACTTGTGTAGTATGGATTAGTATGAAATGGGAATTATGGAAGTTGTAGTGATCCCCATAGTGAACACTCGATTCACCAGTACAATAAAGTTTAGCTCGAAATGGTCATAATGGAATCTATGGTCTGGGAGTTGTACTATATGTTTTTTGAGAAGGTAAAAAGGGATTGACCATGCTCGTTATGCAATATATGGCTTTTATAAAGTCCACCTATGAGAAATGAGGATGCTCAAAATGGATGCAGTGGTGTACTAATGTGAATATGGTTGAAAGGTGGATTAGAAATCCAAAAAATGTAGTGTCAGGAGGCCACACCCATGGTGGGAGTGTCCTTGGGTGAAAAGTGGTTTGGCATGAAAAAATGGCTAGATTAAGGAAGGACATGCCTATGGTCCTTGGTGTTTTGGAGGAAAAATAGCCAGAATTTCTATAGTTATCCATGGTGCAAGGTGTGTTTGGATGTGACATGTGAAACCATGTGGAACTTCATTGAATTGATTATATTAATGTTGAAACTATTATTCTGTGGTTTAATAATCATAGGTCACAATTTTAGGTAATTATTCAAGAAATATTTGAAGTAGTAATGAAACATTCAATATGGTGGATTAATTGGAGAATTAATCCACATTGCATTAAGAAAGATAAGACACTCCTAGAGCAGTTATGCAATAGTTATAAAGAAATTAATGGTATGTTTTTAAGGAATTAATGGGTTTTTAAATTTACCATTAATGACATGATAGGTGGAAAAATTATTTGGGATAAAACCTTCCTATTTTTGGATATAGGGTCAATTCCTATAAAGAAAATAGGGTTTGATGTGAGATAATTTATATGTTCATGATAAAACAAAGTATCAAAAAAGAAGAAGAGAAGATAGAATGCATAAAGTTTCTCTTGTGAGTTAGAAAATCTGTATCAAGATAAAGTAAGGGTTTATACTCTCTATATCATGGTAAAAAGATCTATTTCTATTAGAACCTAGAAGAATTCTCAATATTATCATTCACACATCAATAAATATTGAATATCATGGAGAAGGCGGGAAAACATGGTCTTGATGATTCACCTATATGAGGATGAGGATAAAATATTAGGAATTTGTTTTTGAATATTCATAGTAGTTGTGAATTTATATCTTCCAATATATTTTGTAAGTGGTACACCATGGCCATAGTAGTGTCTGAAGGTGTTCATAGTCAACAGATGGAGTAACAAACCAAAATAGATAGATGCAGGAGGAAATGTCTATGGTGGAAGTAAGATGAAAAACTTTGTAGATAAATAAGCACCAAAACCATAGTAATTTTAATTTTTGAGGAAAAATAGATATATGTTCTAAACTAGGTTATAGTGTAAGGTAGGTCATGTTGTGACATGTAAAACAACTTGGAACATTGATGAATTGATTATGACTATAATGAAATGATTCTTCAATTGTTTAATAATAAAAGGTATCAATTTAAGACATGAATCAATTGGAAGGTAATGAAAAATTAAATATTTTGGATTAATTTGGGAATTAATCCACACTACATGAATAAATAGAATTCCAACCTAAAGTAGTTTTATAGAAGCTATAAATAAATTTGTGGGAATTTTTTGAGGTGTCAATGTGATTTTGAATTTTCAATTAATTAGATGATAGGTGGCCTAATTCTTTAGTATAACACCTTTTAATTTCAGGAGGGAGGGTTGATGATTTTAAAAAAAATAGGGGATTCTGTGAGAGACATTGTATGTTTTTAAGAAAATAGAGTATCCGAAAATAAGAAGAGAAGGGAGAACACATGAAGAAATTATTGTGGTGTGTAATATATACATAAAGATAATGTGTGGTTTGATACTCTCTGTATCAAGGTAATAAGATCCATTTATATCAAAACCTAGCAGAAGTGTCAAGACCAACATCCATACATCAATTAATATTGAATATCTTTAAGGAGTACACACAAAAATCTGGATGATTCACTTGTATGCGGAGGAGGACAACATCTGTGGTATTTTTTTCATTGAATCTGTATTTTTGTAGTGAAGTTATATCTTCGAATGTAATATATAATTGGTACACTATAGACGCAATTTTTTAATTATTATTACAAAATAGTGAAATGAATCCATATTGGGGGGGATAATGAACATGTAAAAGAGTAAGCATGGGTGTTGAATGTTATAAATATCATGTTTTGTGATTTATAATTCAATTATTCATATGAGGAAAAGTTGAGAGTTTATAATGAGTGGATTGAGAAACTTCAAAAGTTCAAGAGGATGATTTTGAGAAAGGGAAACTCATTAAATAAAATAGAATCATTGATTCATCCCATTCCCTTCTTAGTGATCCAATCAAGTCAGATCCTAAGTAAAATATAAATCAAAACACATGATATTTACAAGGTTCAACATGCATACCTACTCCTTTCCATGTTGGTTATTTCCCCAACATGGATTCACTTTAACAATTCACAATAATGTTTACAACATTGAGTCCATAGTGTACCACTTCCAAAATCCACTGTAATATATAACTTCACTACTACAATGAAGATTAAACATAAGAAAGAACTCAAATGTTTTCCACCTCCACATATAGTTTAATCATCATTACTATGCATGCAATCCTTCTCTATGATCTTAAATAGTTGTTTATGTGAAATTGATGGTCTTGAGACTTCCTTTAGGTTTTGAGAGAACTGGATCTTTTTACCGTGATAAAGAGAGTATGAGACCTGACTTTCTCTTGATGTAGATGTTATTCATCATGAGAACTCCTTCTTGTATGCTCCCTTTTCTTCTTCTTTTCTGCCACTCTATTTTCATACAAACATACAAAGTCTATAAAAACATCCAATTTTGGGTTTACAGGAGTTGACCCTCCCAACTCAAATAGGATGGTGTCATCCTAAATAATTTTTCCAACTATCATATCATTAATGGGTAATTAAAAATCCAATTAACTCCTTAAAAAATTACCATGAATTTATTTAAAACCATTATACAACTACTCTTGGTGGGTCTTATCTCTCTTCAGGAAGTGTATATTAATTCTAAAATTAATCCACCATATCATATATTGCATTACTCCTTAAAATTTCAATTAAATAACGGACTAAAAAAGAGTCCTATGATTATTAAAAAATTGAAGAACCATTTCAGCTTTGACACAATCAATTTGGAAAATTTCCATGCATTATAGCTCGATAGGCCTTCTACCAAGGCCTATGTTAGAACTTATGGCCATTTTACACCAAAAACACCAAGGAACATAGGTGTAGTCTTCCTTTATTTGGCTATTTTGTCTTGTTGAACAACCTATCAACCATGGGTTTGGAATTTTTCCTCTTCTATTTTTGATTTTTTACCCCACCTATCAACCACAACCTCCTTCAGACACTACTAAGACCATTTTGGACATCCCAGTTTCACACAGGTAGACTTCACAAGCACCAAAACTTTCACTATAGGCATATTCAAGGCAATTTTCCTTCTCAAAGATCATATAGTGAAACTCCCAGACTAATAATTATATTGCGCCCATTTTTTCTAGGTTGTATTGCACATTTGAATCAAGTGTTCACCATTAGGACCACTATGACTTCAATTATATCACTTTTGGGATTTTCTGTATTGCATAGGTGAACTCAGTGTTCATTATAGGGACCACCATAGGCATTTTCCCTCTCCTTCTACCTATTTCATGCCTTTTCTTCTTACCACACTTTATGTAATGGTCATGGCCTTCTCCTATAGCTTCTCCATGACCACCTCTAGGGTGTGGTTCTCCTTTATAACTCCAAGAGTGGATTATTCACTCATCAAAACTTATTTTCAATAAATCCAAAACATCTATCACTTTTATTTGGTAAAACTAACAATATTCCTATTTTTCAAGAAAAGGATGCGATCAGGAACCCTCATCAAGGTGGGTCCAGTTTGGTCTGATGGTTTATTGTAGGGGGTTTATTTCATACATAATCATGAACATCATGTTACCATTTTCACTCTTACTACAAATTTTTAATGATCCCCCATCTGTATCTAGGTATATAACTTCTTTCTAAAGGTATAAAATCATCTAGGTTTTCAGGCCTAATGGATCTTAGGGAATCACATTGGTCAAGAGGATGGAATTTTTGGCTCATCTCTCCCTTTTAGGGGGGAGTGTTTCCTACTCCATGAATCTTTTATAGATTTAAGATGTGTTCACAAATCTATTCCTAATCCCAATATAGGACCAGTTACCCTAAAAACAATCATGGGTTAATTCTATTTCATGTGAAAAATATGGGGGTCTCATTAGTGAATTCATCTATATGTATTCGGGGTTATTCATCTATTTCCCAATAATGAGAAGTTTTTTATGTGATGAATCTGTATAATCAGGAGATTCAGAGTGTTCTACCTTTAAAGGAGGTGATTAATATTTTGAGCAGGGTATTAAACCATTATGAGGAATCCAACATATCTATATTATTAAAAGAATAAAAATCTAAATAGTTCATTAAGCCTGTACAGTTTATTATTATGTGGATAAGACATATATGAGTTCTTTGAGGCACTGATTATTCAAGATTAAGTCTCAGGGAGATGTCCTATGTACCTCGATTATGGTGAGAATTAGAGTTTTTGTAGTTTATTCAGTCCCTTGGTACTAGCCCCAAGGTTGATGTCCTCATATGGTGGAGGTTTATATCATGCCTTTCATTGGGGATTACATATTGACATTTCCATGGCTGAAAGATATTCATGATGAGAATGATATTGCCACTGCAATTATTTAAGCTCATGAGAGATATGATTGATGTGAGAAACAAGGGATAACAAGTTATCAATATCACTACATATGGGTGCAGAACTTATGTACTAGGGAAACCCCAAGGATATTTATTATAGATCTCAGGCCTCAAGGAGGCATCCTATGGATCCTGATTATAGTAGGAATCAATGTCATCATAGTTCAGTTGATTTATCAGTCCTTTGATGGATGTGGTAGAGTGATCATCCCATATGAATGATTAAATCTCTATGGTTTGAAATTCATATAAATAACATGACTTAAACTTGAGGTGTATATACATTTTATTTTGGACTCAATCCATAGGAAGGAATCCTTTGTATCCTAGTTATGGAAGGAATCATAGTCCTCATAGTTCTCTTGGTTGGGGATTACACTCTGAGGTTTCCCTTGATCGAAGGAGGATTATTGTGAAAATGATATGATTATTGCAAATCCCTTGGACCACATGAGCTATTATTGGTGTGATAAACAAGGCATGAAAAATGATCATTTTTATTTCTTATGGATGTGGGGATTTTTTTTGAGGCATTGCTTTGGAAGGTTAATATAGACCTTGAATATCTAGGTGGTTTTTTACGTATCCTAGTTATAGAAGAAATCAGAGTAGTTTTAGTTCCATTGGTCGGGGCTTACACACAGATTCCACCCTTTCTTGATAGAGAATTATGGTTCAAATGATATGATTATTGCAACTCCCTAATCCTACGTGATCTATGCTTAATGTGAGAAAAAAAGGATGGAATAAAATTTGTTTCACTATTTGTGGATGTGGGACTTATATGTTGGGACTTCCCTTTGGGTGCTTTAATATGGATCTCAAGCCTCAGGGAGGAATCCTATGTATCCTGGTTATTGTATAAATTAGATTCATCGTAGTTCCCTTGGACGAGGATTATATACTGATGTTGACCTTATATTCTGGGGTTACACATCGATGATGGAAAAGGTCATTAAATATGAGGATGACCTACTTGACCTGGCCTAATTTCCTTCCTAACATGCATTTATTGTCCACTATACATGCCTTGATTTCTTTCCTGACATGCTGGAGAGTGTTTTTGTGACATGTCCTAAAGATAATTTTATGGTCCAGTTTACTTTTCCAAAAAAAACTTTTCATAGTCTGGATGAAATGTTTGAAGGCTGTCACATGATCACGGATATCTTGTCTGGAGGACATCAAAAGACCGTGTTGGTTGATCTGGGAAGCCATTGCATGACCTGGATGACTTTTCCAGAGGATGTATCATGATCTAGCTGACTTTATGTGGTGTCATCATAAGAGTTGGTTGAAAAACATAGAGGATGTCATGAGAGTCAGTGTGAATTTCCTCAGAGGGTGTCGCCTATCCTTGATGACATGTAAAGAGGGAATCGAAAGACCTGTATGGAATTCTTGGAGGGAATCACAAGATTTGGCCAGACTACCTGAGGGGTGTCATGAGATTTAGTTGAAATTCACAGGTGTACTGCAATACTTTTTCTAACATGAAAGAGTTCCATTATTTGATTCATGAAACATATCTAAAGGACACCATGAATCTTGGATAGAGATTCTAAAGGGCTTCATGAGACTAATGTGGCATTCCCATGGGGTGCTATGTGACTTTATTTGACATGTATAGAGAACTTATCATGATCTAAATGGTATAACAACGGAGATCGATGAGATAGGGGTGACATGTCTTGGTGTTGATTCATGTCTTGGGTGGTCTACTCATAGTGAATGAGGATCAACACATATGTTCAGTATTTAGTCTTTTTTCCTTAGTCTTTCCTCCAACCCTTTTATTTGTGAATACCTTTAATTTTTTCAGTGTTATCCTATTTTAAGTCTCATGTGAACAAGTAGATTTGTGGAATGTTATTCTCATATCCTTTAAAAATCCCTTCATGTGATTTATGAGTGATCACGCAAAGTGATTTATGCATGGCGCATGATCGCTCTGGTGGTTCCCTAGATTTTACCTGATAGTAATCTTTTTCGGTTGCAAGATCAACCACTCTAAGAAATCCAATATGGAAATGGTATAAGATAGTATTATTATATCCTATTGCTCATGATCATGGTTGTTCCTCTTTTTCATGATGGGTTGAGGGATTTATAGGCCTCACCACCCTGGTTGTTCTTCACTTTGCGTGGAATATATCACGTGAATAAAGGATGGAGTCGGTGAAGGGATTAAGTGTTACGATTCTTTGTGAGTCTCTTCTATGGGCCACTCTGAGGGTGTCACCTGATTTTTAGCTACCATGATTCCATCCCTTCAATACCTCCTTTATTAGATTATTAACAATTAATGAGGACTTGTTGAATTACGCAGGCATGCTGAAGGAATTCCACATTTTCATTTTTATATGTCCATGGGACTTCAAGAGATCAAAGTGCCTACTAAGAGGAATTCACATGATGTCAATATCCTTTTTTGGGACATTTCGTGAGGCAAGAATGGCTTGTTGAGGTGGATCCACAAAACTAAATTGCCTTGTCAAGGAGTCTTGTAAGACCATGTTGCAGGCATCCTTAACGCATCACAAGGGTTTTATGATTTTCAGAGGCTCCTGAATCCTTTTATTTTTATTTCAATTTTTTATTTTCCAAAGGTATATGGTCATAAGAGATTACATGAGTAATGTAAAATGAAATTACTCTTACCTCGGGGTGATGTTTCACATGAGTAATAAAGTTCCTATGAATATGCACAAGAGTTTTATGGACAAATCCATTCGTTTTCCCTTGGGGAGACAAAAGGGAAGCATGATATCACGTGGACATACCCTTTTCTTTTCATATGATGAGGATTTCATGACATAGGTATTTCATGAGATGAGGAAAACATGTCACCAGAATCTCAAAATGTCTTATGGATCACCAGGGTCATGTCATATGATGTTTACTCCCATGAGTGGATCCCCCTCCTCCCATTTTATTTCCTTGATTTTATTTTACAAAGACTTAGTGGCATTGAAATTTTTCTTGAATGTTGTTGAGGATAAAAGTTCTCCTCATCTGTGACTCATAAACTGAGTTTTACGACCACAAGGGTCCTCTTCCTTTTGGAAAATTTCCTCATATTTTCAGAGGATTTTTGAATGTGTTTCTAGGAGCCCATCGGTTGATAAGTCGCATGTCTTGGGGGAGCTCATATGGATGCCACCACGTGCCCACTGGTTGTCTGAGGTGACTTTGTGAGTGAAAAAGGTCTTGTTGAAAGGGTCTTTGTGGGATCCTTCATAAGATATGAACTACAGATGGTTTCTTTTCCCGACGTTATGGTGTTCAATCATGTATCCCTTAGGGGATCACACGACTCGTGAGCTTCAACCTCCTCATTATTTTTTTGAGGAAAATAATACCCATATCCAAGTATTTATTTCTTTATGTGTTTTTCAATGCTCATTTGGTGGGCGTCAACAAATTCCCCCCTCAGGAGCGACATTCACGGGGACAAGGGTTCAGTTTTAAAGAAAGTAAATTCCTACTTGAGTCCTTGGAATCGTGATGAATTGATATTTGAGGTGACAATTGGTCCACCAGGTGATGCTTGGAATTCCAAAAATGATATATATAGGGTGTAGAGAGCCATTCATTTAACCGACTACTCATACTTTAGAGTGCTCCCACCTCAATTTTGTTGCTCTCCCCCATCGCAAGACCATTCTACAAGACCTAGAAACAATACCCCTATGTGAGCCTTACTTTTGTGAAGACTATCCTACAAGAACTTTATTTCCTATGATCCCATTAAAACTAACCAGAAACTATATTTCAGTAAATTTTTTAACTTCATCCATGAGGGTTTCTATTTTCTTGAAGGTTCTGTGGGGTCCGCTGACTCGATCATATGATCAATTGATTATCATACGGTTCACATGACCATGTATGGTACATTAGATTGTGATTCTATAAGGGGTCATGAAATTGTGTGATGCCCTATGGAATTATTTGACCTATGAGACCTTTAAAATTTAGCTGATTCATGAAATTCTTATGCAATTCCTGAATCCCAAGCTGATTCATGCGATGTGCATGATGGTGCTGGTTTATTGTGTATTTACTTTTGAGAAGAATTTATTTCATATGTTTGATATGCACCTCTTACATATGTTCAGATGGATTATGGTTCTCACCAAGGTTCCTCATATGCGGTAATTAAATGGCCATGATTTCTAGAAATTACAATGCTGACACTCAATATTGCGTGTATTCAAATAACAAGATTCTGAAGAGGTTCCTCTCATCCAGGCTTCAGGATTATCCTCTATCTCACTGAATTCCTCTATATGGGTTTGATTTGTTGGATTATGTTTTCATCCCTCCTCAGGACTTCAATCTTCCATCTTATTGGTTTTCAAATTATTCTGAATGTTTTCAAATGAAAATTTCCAAGGAAGGCCGGTTGGTCATGGTTCAATCCCAGGGTTTGCCTCATATATTATAAAACCCTCCCTTGAGTTTGTATGTCTATGATTTCGCTCATAAACCTATTTATAAAAAATACTCAAGTATTGTTTCCTCTTCTTTGAAAAATCATGGCAGTGGATAGAGCTCAAAATAGGATCTATGTCCTGGCGGTAATTTTTTTGATGAATGGGAATGGCCCTTCTGGGTCATGAAAAGCTTCCTAGAGTTTTCAAATCAGTTATAAAAGATTCATCTTTATGAAGACATGTGGATTTCCTAGTTTATCATCTACCATAAACCCCATTTTCTTTGAGAAATGGTCAGTCTTTGGTTCCCTGGTACCAACACATTCCATTTGTCCCATGGTGAAGTGGGCATCAGCCTATGGGGAATCTACTAGCTAGTTGGGATTCCCCCTCTGAGAGATATGTACTATGAGTTTCTTCCTACAGTGTATTTTTGGGATGATCCCTTACAAACCTCATTTTTTTTTCAAAGGAAATTCTTAACATTGTAAAGGAGAAATAGAGTAAGGAGATAACAATGCACTCACTCATTTATTTCAAGGATTGGATTAATATTTTTCATTGCTGGAGTAGGGTTAAGAAAACTGCCATACACCCTCATTAGTGACCTTCTCAATAGTTATGTGATAGTGCAGGCTCGTATTGAACCATATTAGAATCCAGGTATTATACTTCATAGGGAAACTGAGTGTATGTTATGCTCTCTATGTGTAACACCACGAGTTTTTATGGACCTTCTTTTTCTCAAATAAATTAAATTTTCATTTATGTATTGAAATGAACTAATTCAAAAATTCCTCTCACATGAAAATAACATGGCATAAATTATATGAAATATTGTATCAGCATACACTATAGGAAAAATCAACTTAGCGTATGTTACACAGAACACTAATGTTTCTAAAAAATATCAATTTATTGTTATAATTGTTTAAATGATATAATTATAAACTAGCTATTAAACTTAGTTATATGAATAGTAATATATTATTTACAAATATTTTTTTTAATTTTTTTATATAAATAAAAAATAATGATAATGGAATATATAATTTTTGGTAAAGTCCTTATATGTTTTAAAATACCATTTTCTCGAATAAACTCCTTTTAATGTCCTCCTGTGAAAAGTACTAAAATTAATTTTAGGAACATTTATAAATTTAATTTGACAATATAAACTTCATTTTTGAATTTATAATTTCAAAATTATTTTATGTCAAATTTTTGGGATTTTTATCAGAAACATCAGTTTTGGATGAATAGTTAAAAAATACCATATTTTAATTCAAAACTAATTTTTCATATAATTTATTTATAAGGATAAATTATATTTCAAATTGGTTTCAAAGTTTAATTAGAAAATATTTTTATTAATTAATAAAATTTAGGTCATTGAGATCAATTTCACTTTAATCTTGGGAATAAAAACTTAGCAATCTTTTGAATGTTTTTACTTTAAAAACCCGCATTGTTGACCTGACTGTGAGAATAATTTTAAATTAATTTCTATAAATTCTGTAATTATAATTTGGAAAATGGTTTCCATATATATAATCAGAATAATTAAAAATTTATAATAATTTCAACTTAGTTTTTTATCAAAAATATTAGTGAAAGTGATTAAAATTAATTACAACAATTAAGAGAAAAATTAGGTTAACGAAGCACTAAACCTTAAATTTAGACCCAAAATGACCTTGAAACTTGTAAAACATCCATTGGATGGAAATTATTAAGCCATTAAACTTAAATTATTGAGTTTGGTTTGTTTTTATGATGTTTTTAAGTAAAAAGTGGGTACGCCTAACTTGTTTTCAAAAATGCCAAGTGTGCCCTTTCCCTTATGTATAAAAGGCCACCACCTATACCACTTCTCCAAACCTCTAACAACACTTAGTATCAAACAATATATACCCAATAAACTTACCAAAATACCTCCATTTATTCTATAAGCCTACCCTTGGGCATAAATCAATCCAAGGATTCTTTTTTGGCACAAACCAAAAGGAGTTACTTGATTAAGAGGTAATGTCTTCTCTCAAGCTGCTTTATTTTATTTTCATTCTCCACCCCCTATACTCTATTTATTCCATGATTATATAAAAACACCAGTATATTAAATATACTAGGATTTTTTATGATAATGTTTCTACCTACACTTACACACACATCCACCTAATGGGTAACGAACATACTGTCATGGGTACAATGAACTACCACCTCACTAATTGATGATAGTTCATTTTTCCTTTACCACCTCTCATGGTGAAAATTATTATGGAATTTATATTTATATATTTAATATATTATATTTATTATGTATTTAATATTATTTATTCCTTTTAGAACACATATCTTTTTTTACTTTCCATTTTGTGTTAATAAGATAATTTCATTTGAGGAAGTGTGGACTACAACCCCCTCAAAGCGATGTGATTCATTCACACACTACATGGAATGGATTAAGGATGAGTTTAGTGAAATTATATGATATATATAAAATTATAATTATAATTTAATGATATTATATATATACATTTATTTCATTTTCTTTCTTTCTTTTAACACGACAATAAAAATGGAAACACCGTTCATGCGTACGTATGACTTACCATCTCCATGAACGATGTATTCTATTTCGTAATTATATATTCTATATATGATTATAATAAAAATATAATATATATACATGACATTTATATCATGTTTAATATTATGTAATCATGATATAATTATAAGGACCAAAGATATAAAAAATTAAGACACATGCGAAGAACAAAGCGAATATTGTCCGAAGTGAAACCTTAACATAAGATGGTTAACAAGCGGGTTATATAATATCATAATAAAACCATATATGATTTTAGATATAAGAATATGGTTATGTAAAGGATTTATAATAAATTTATATTTATTATATAAGTGGTTTGAATGAGTGCTATGAGAGTCAAGACACAAGGTAAGCGATTTTATCTCGCTTTTTATTTCTGTGAGATACATGCTTTATTCACCACCCCTTACCTTTTGTGTTTAATTTATACATACCATGGATGAATTAAATTATTATTATAAATAAATTTATGGGTATTTACATATCAATTTTATTGCATTTCTTTCATGGTGTTTTAAGTTTCAAAAGCTACCAAATCAGTAAAATAGTTTTGTCTCAATTTTCCTTCCTTGAGACTTATGTTTTTTTATAAAACTAAATTCTTTTTCGAGGTATATATACTTCCATTTTACATGTTATATCATGAATATCAAAATTTTAATGATATTTTAAGATTTATTTAATTTCCTTTTCTTACATGGATAGTATGATCCCAAGTTACCAAGTTGTAAGGGTTTATTGAACTAATCTCATTGTATATCAAGATTATTTATGATTTTTCTTCCTATATTGAAATATTATGATACATATCTCAATAATAATAATTAATTTTATTCTGATATATTTATTCATGTTATATCCATGTATTAGTACTATTTTACACTCTTTATTACTTAATATATTTAATAAAATATTTTTTTATGAAAATCTGACCGTATTTCTCTCTTCGGTTGGAAATCTATTTTATTAAAAAAACATGATTTCAAAAAATGTTTTTAAAAATGTTTTGAAGTAATACATGAAGATAATTTTCAAGTAAAAAAATTATTTTAAAAAATGTTTTAATGTTTTCAAATATTTATTTATAATTTTTCAAAGTAATTTTCAAAGAAAAAGGTTTTCAAAAGGTTTTATATTTTAAAAATAATTTTTCCAAGAAGAAATGAAATTTTCCTCAAGAAATGTTTTAAAAACATTTTAAAAAATTATTTCCCATATACGATAACATCCTTTGGTGTTACAGATTTCTTTTTGGGTAAATTATTTAGTGTTTTCATTCATATTCTTTCTATGAGTGGATTATGTTTTGATGACATGATGATTATGAAACATATATCTTTTTCAGAGGTTATAGGCTTTTTAAACCTTATTCTTTTCATGGGTTATGTTTATGATGAAATGATTATGAAACCTGTCTTTTTACAAAAGTTATAATATGATTACTTTTTTATAATACCCATTTCATTTGATGGGTTGTGATATGATTGTTTATAAATTTGTGGCACATGTATGTATGATTTCATTATGAGATGGCTGGGACCTATATATCCCTCTAATGCATTGAGTAAAGATTCATATCACATTAAATAGACTAATATGATCTTGGGAGTAAACCTTGACTTCTAAGATGAACATGGGAGTGAACCATGACTACCAAGATGGTTTAAGGAGTGGACTCATTCTATTAAGATATCCATGGGAGTGAACCATGACTACCTAGATGGTATAGGGAGTGAACCCATACTACCAATATGGTCTTGGAAGATATTCCTTGGCTACTATGAAAATCAGATTATATGCTTATGTGTTTTCTACCATTCCATGTTTTATTCCTATGTTATAATTTCTTGGCTTATGTTATTCATTTTCTTATGATTAATGTCTTATGAAATTTCATGATTTATTTAATGTTTCATATATATGATCTTTGATATGTATGGTATGATATTATATTTTCATGATCATGTTATCACACCCTTATGCTCATATTATGCTTACATGCCTCCCTTGTTTACCCTTAATGAGAATTTGAGATCACCCCTTTTTATGTTTCCTTCCCCAGGTTATGAAGATATTTATTATGTTTCATGAATATAATAAGGGTGATATTCATGAAAAATATAGTGGGAGATAATGTAGCTCACTTATGTATCAGTGTTTATGTTTCCATGTTTCCAAAGGCACTAGACTAGTATTGTCTTTGGACATTTGTTTGTATAATGTTTTAAGTATTCTGCAAATTATATGCAATGTTAATGTATGAAAAGTGATGGTCACTATATTTGGTATCAAAATAAAGGTTTAGTTAACCTTTGGAAGCTAGGATGTGAAAACCATAGTGAGAACCGAAAGGAAATGTCTAGGGATAAGTCTAAGGATTAAGAAAAGTATAAGAAAATGTTCTAGAATTTTGGTAAAGGATATAGTGAGTTGTTTCTTAGAAATGCATCCCTATATATATAAGACATTTGTATGTGGATTTGTAACAGATGTAACTTGGGGTAACAACTCTGGAAAGATGTTTCAGGCCTAACTTGGGGTAATGCGGTACATGAAAATAGGCCTTGCTGCACACCTAGTTTGATACTGTTTGGGATATGCTTTGGGAATTAAAAAAACATTAAAAAACCATTATAAATGATTTAAATAAAACTTTTATATGAATAACCAAGGATAAACATAAGGTTCCATATATTAAGGAAGGTTCCATAACTTAGACATCCTATAAGTGAATTTTCATGATTATGTGGTTCCTAACTATGATAACTGTTTATTACTCTACGCTTTTTGGTTTTAGTCAATGGATGGAACCTGAAGGAACAAAATTAATGGTGATTATGATGTAAAATTAAATAATTGTCCTACTGAGAAACCTAATTCTATGGGGTATGGAATTAAAAACCTCATTTCTATGCTCACACAGCTTTCTCAAGTTATGAATCATGGTGGAATTCCAAATGAGAAAAATAGGGAACAACATTTTATTGAGTCTTTCATGAAGAAATGTCCACCTTCTTTGAGAGGGTCTTCTAATCCACTTGTTTATAAATAATGTATTAGTACTAATGAAAATATATTCTCTATTCTTCATTGTTTGGAGAATGATAAATTCATTATAGTTTTTCATCAGTTAAAAGGAGAAGCAAACCAGTGGTAGACTCTAATCAAGAATACATTGAATTAAAATGAGATTTAATACATGGATTGTGATGAGTTCAAGAACCTATTTTTTAATAAGTATTTTCCTTGTATTATTCGTAAAAATATAGATAAAGAGTTCCTCAAGTTGAAGAAAATGGATGATGAATCTGTTAGTACCTATGAGGCTAATTTCACGTGACTTGTGAGGTATGCTTCAAGAATTAGCATCTAACATGAAGGGAAAGTTGATAGGTTCTTTAGTGTAATAAAGACAAGTCTTATAAGGGAATTAGCTATAAGATAATCTATTATCTATGAAGAGATTGTGTGTTTTTCAATAAAGGTTTAAATAGAGGTTGGAGTCACGTATCAATCCCATGGTTTGGATAAGAAAAGGAAGATGGATATTAAAAAAATATATAAAAACCATGAATAAAAGAAGAAGAGATTTCCATTATGCTCTAAGTGTGGTAATAAGCATGGAGGAAATTTCCTTAAGAGGTATAATAAATTTTTTAAGTGTGTAAGGGAAGACCATCATGAATTTTATTTCTGAAGTGATGGGAAGAAGTTAGATAACATTATGAATGGGGAAAAGTATCATAGAATTCACCTACCACGATTCACTGCTATAAGTATAAGGAAAATGGTCATTATGATAAATGATTCCCAAACCCAAGGTCTGGTGATTATGATCAATTACAATAACCTCTTAAGCCTAAGGACAAGAGTAAATATTATGAAATCACCATTTCTGATGAGGGGTGTGATAATGACATGATGATAGGTAGACTTACCATCCACTATAGAACTGGTAATTTCATATTTGATTCTAGATCTACCAACTCTTTCATATCTAAATAATTTGATAATGGTGTTAATATTCCACCAAAACAATTAGATATGAAATTTTTAGTGAAACCCCCTAATGATAAGATTATTTCATCTCAAGTTTATGATTCCTCTCCCATTGAAGTTTGTGGGAATGTGCTTTCTAAAAATCTTTTCATTATTCCTTTGGTTGAATTTGATGTCATCTTAAGCATAGATTGGATTTGACTGCATAAATCTCACATCAATTTTCGAGGAAGGGAAGTTATGTTTGATATTTTAAACCCTCATATGATCAACCATCTATGTAACGATAAGTATGAACTTCATGTTGAGATTACATCTAGTGTATGGGTCTCAGTTTCAATTCAAAAGTGTTTTTTATCTAAAATGGTTGGGGGGGAAATTGGCATCGATGATATGCATATTGTTTGGGATTTTGTGGACGTCTTTTCTAAAGAGTTATCTAGCCTTCCACCAAAAGGTGAAGTTGAGTTCTCAATAGAACTCATACCTGGCTCCACACCAATTTCAAAGACTCCTTATGGAATGAATCTAATTTAGTTATAGGAATTGAAGAAGAAACTTCAAGAAAACCTTGATAAGTAATTCATTCAGGAAAGTGTGTCACCTTGGGGTTCACTTGTTCTTTTGTGAAAAAGAAAGATGGATCAATGTGACTCTGCATTGATTATCAGGAGTTGGACAAGATCACAATCAAGAACAAGTATCCACTTACCTGTATTGATGACTTGTTTCATCAAATTTATGGAGATCAATACTTTTCCAAGATTAACCATCATTTTGGATATCATCAATAGAGAGTCAAGAAGGAGGATATACTCAAGATGATATTCCATACAAGGTATAGACACTATGAATATATAATAATTACTTTTTCTCTAACTAATTCCCCTATTATCTTCATGGATTTAATGAATAGAGTATTTAGAGATTTTCTCAATCAGTTTTTGGTAGACTTTATAGAAAAATTATTATCTATTAAAAGATAAAGGAAGAGTATGAATATCACTTTAGAATTTTACTAAAGACCCTAAGGAATTAGAAGCTATATGAAAATTTTAAAAAGTGTAAATTTTGGCTACAAAAGGTTTCATTTTTTTGTCACATTATCTCAATATATGGTATAGAAATAGATCCATCAAAGACAGATGCTATTGAATGTTGTCCTAGACCAACCATAGTGACTGAGATCCATATCTTTCTTGGTTTAGCTGGATATTATCAAAAATTTGTGTATAATTTATCATGACTATCTAATACTATGAAAAATTTAACATAGAAGGGTGTAAAGTTCCTATGGATAGATGAATGTGAAAAAAAATTCAAGGAACTAAAGAGAACATTAGTTATTGAACCTATTCTAACATTACCCTTTAGTGGAGAAGGGTTTTTAATCTATAGTGATGTATCTAAGAAGGAATTGGGATGTGTTCTTATGTATAATAACATGGTTATAGACTATACCTCATGAAAGTTGAAGTTTAATGAAAATAATTACCCAACTCATGATTTGGAGTCAGTAGAGTTAATTTTTACATTAAAGATATGGAGGTATTATCTTTATAGCGAAAAGTGTTATATATACACTAATCATAAATGTCTGAAATATATATTCACACAGAAGGAGTTGAACATACATCAAAGAATATGTATTGATTTAATAATGGATTATTACTTCTCAATATATTACCACCCTAGGAAAACAAACAAGGTGTATTAGGCTTTGAGTAGGAAGGGTCATGCTATTTTATCCATGATGAGGACCACAAAAGATGTAACACCCCAAGATTTCATAGTGTGTTATTTCTTCAAAATAATTCAATAACTTGCACTACACGCAACACCGAGTTCAATTGCACCATGACTTACCAAAAAAAAGCCATTAAAAGAGGTAATGAATAGAATTAACTACATTTTTAACTTTATATAATCCTTATAATTTTAGAATCCACATTATGAGTTTCTTAGTCATAATGCAAGAACAGATTCATTTTCAGTATTGCACTTTTATCAACTTTTGATAGTGAAACCTTTTTAAATACAATATTTTAAGCTTTTTGACTAAATGGAGACATCAAAAAATTTAGAATGAAACATCCCAAGCTTCCACGGTACGCTTTCCTTTGAATAAAACAGTAGCGTGTGTTGTACGCAACGTCGAGTTTTAACACACACCACAACCGATCAAACTAGCCGTTATGAATAGTAATACCTAAATTTTGAAATTATATATATTTTATATTTTGAAATGGACTTCATTTTTGGATTCAGAATATCGAATTTAGCCTAAGGTGAAATTTTGGTACTTTTTGGATAACTTTCATATTTTGATGAATAGTGAAAATTACTAAATTTTAATTAAAAACAACTTTTTTAATCAAAATAATTAATAGTGATAAATTATGAATTTGAGTGGTTTTAAAGTATATTTAGAATATATTTTTACAATTTAATATAATGTTGGTCATTAGACATAATTTTACAATTAAACCGAACATAAACAAGTGTCAATCTTTTGATAGTTATTATCTCTTAAAAACACGCTTTTTGTTTTGACAGCGGGAATTAATTTTAAATTAATTTCTGCCACTTCTGTGTTTTGAATTTAGAAAAATGGATTCCATATTTGGAATCAGGATGTTCAAATTGTGTAAATAGGTAACTTTTATTTTTAGACATTTTGAATAATTACTGCGGTAAATATTTTATTTACCATGGTTAAGGGTAAATCCGGTAAATAAGGGTTAAAAAAAATAATATTATAATAATACTAAATTACCCTAAAACGTGTCTTAACCCTATTGGTTGATACATGGTCGACCATGGGCATCTTTGGGTCTATTTTGGGACCCCATGGATCCACTTGTAAGTGATAATGACACTTTATTTTAATTAAGTTAAAATGAATACAAAAATGACACAAGCATATATCTTTTAGAAAAACAATTGTTACATAGGGTTATATATGTTGGATTTTAGATTATAAATATTCATTATAAATATAAAAAGATTTCCTACATAATGATATTTTATTTATAATTTTTAGACATTAAATAATTTATTTTATTTATGACACATTGATGATGCAGTAATTACTATAATAGTGAAAAATTAAAATAGTTGATATTATAAATACCCAAATAAATATAATATGAAACTTTTAATGAATTAAACTAATTTTATAGGATAATATGATATATTAGGATTTATTTAATTGACTTTTTTCGAAGTAATCAATCTGTTATGAGTTTCACAAAAATCAACTATTGAATAGTGTCAAAATTGACATAAAAGAGTTCTTAAAACAAATATTATATTATTAATTGATATTAAATTCCTAAAAATCTAAGGTTCGGCCAAGAGACTTATATCATGATAGTTTCATCATTAATGTACCACTTTTGGGTCGCTTTGATGTATATAGTAAGTTTATTAACCATATTATTTATAAATACAAAGAGACATTGTAAAAGTGAAACTAATTAACTTAGAGTTAATACTTAAAGATAAGGTTAATATAAGTACCAAAACCTGTCTAAATTCTATTGGTTGAGTGGTTTTAGACCTATCCCCACCTTAACCGTTGAATAATCAACTTTGGAGCCTTTAGAAACCGAATATGAATTTATTATAAATTAATATTTCTAACTTTTCCAAAGGTGCCCCTCACCCCTCTTATAAAAGGGCACTCCTCCTTCTCATTTATTCACACCTTCAAAGCCTTTTGGTTCGGCCAAACTCTGCCCAAATACTCTCCCAACATCCCTCACTAAAACCTAGAGGCCTTAGTTTGATCAGAAAGCCAACCTAAGGATCCCTTTTGATCAAATCAAAAGGAAGAACACGAAGAAGAGGTAATGATTTCACCACCCTTTTCCAAGTTCCTTTCTTCTTCCACTTCGTCTTTCATTGTTCTTACCATTCTAAAATAATAACTACAGTATCTTACATATACTGTGATGTTATTATAAATATGGTACAACCATATTCAGTATTCTATCCACCCTTTGAATAACATGTCACCATACGTGCGTACGTACGGCTTACCGTCTCCACGTCGTGGTGTAATTGTTATTCAATATATTATTATTTGGATGGGTATAATAATGATGTGTAACTCATTTAAATAATAAATATAACATGTTAATGATTCTGTATATCATCCATTTATATATTATTTTAATATCAAAAGAATGATATTGTCGCTCGTGCGTACGTACGGACTACCGTCTCCACCAACGCGATGAGATTCATTCTCCATCGTATCCATTCAAGTATAATTATCATTTGATGATTTAAAAATGATGTTTAAGGACTTGATATCATTCTGGATATGAATAATATACAACCTATCCTTTACAAACATGTCTTACGTAACAAAACATATAAAAGAAAACAAGTAAGTTAACACCCGAAACAACGATAATTCTAAGATATTATTAACAAATCAATGTTAAAAGATCATATATGATATCATATTAATGTATATGATTCTTGTATAATTTAATAACAATTATTTCACCATTATACAGGAGGTTAACCTACCCCAACAAAGGAAAAGTACAAGGTAAGGGTTTACTTTACAACCTCTTCATTATCCGAGGTTTTTTTATACGTAATAATCTACTGGGATCTCTTTATCATCCACATCCATGTTTCTTAAAAATGTATTTCAAAACATTTTTACTATTTACTAGAATATGAGTTCAAGTCATTTATACCCTTTTTTACTTTTATAAGTGGTTTATAAAGGAATCTTTCCGTCATTTTCAAAACAAGGTCCTTTTTAACCTTTTCGACAGAATTAAGGTAAGAATGTTTTTTTTAACTTATACGGCGAGTGCGGTTATTTTCTGCCGTTATAAAATCTTCAAATCTTTCCTTACAAGATTATAAGAATATTTTCAAAGAAAATGTTTTATTTTATATGGATCTTAAATGATTTCAAAAATAGAAAGAGCTATTTCTTTAAAAAGAATTTTGATTTCATCTATGTCAACATCCTTTGATGGATTTTAAGATTATTTGAAGTTGATTTATTATGATACAAAACTTCTATATTGTATTGAAGGTTGTGTGATATGTTTGACTGTGGATGTGATATTTTTATACCATTCATAGTTTATGGTGAAAGTATTGACATTTCGTATGCTAGTTTTAATACGAATGTTTATGTTATGTTTAAACCTTTTCATATGGGAATGCATTGGACTTAATATGTGACGGGTGGAGCCTGCTATAGCTCCTCGATGCATCGGTAGGTCTCATGAGACAAACTAGTGTCTTGGCACAAGGCCTTGACAAAATCTTATTTGTAGTCTTGGCACGAGGCCTTGGCTATGTTGTTATGATAGTCTGGCATTATGCATTCCATCATTATGAAAGTGGTTATTGATTTTTCATGTGATTATTCGATTAGTAGAATAACCATGTGAATAAGTAAATGGCATTATATCATTTTATTTATGCCATACTATGTTAAAAGTTCAAGTTTAAAAGGCTTTTGTTTTAGTTATACATTGCCTTAAATGTTTATTCTTATTTATGAAAGTTTCCGCTATATTGTTATCCTTACTGGGCATTTGAGCTCACCCCTTTTCTATGTTTTATTTTTCCCAGGATGTGAAGAAGTAAGTTATGAATGACCTGCAGGGATTTTATGAGGGGTTAATAGTGTGGATTGTGGAAACATTATGTTGTTTTAGTAGTTTTTCATTTTATCATGTAATGTAAAACTTATGAATATATCTAGTGTTTCCAAGGCTACTAAACCAATCGGTCTTTCGAGATTTGATCTTTCTTGTGATCATGCCAATGTTATGTAATAATGCACCGACTCTGGGTAACTGGGGTCAGGGCGTTACAGTTGGTATCAGAGGAAGTTTAGTACAAACCTTGGAAGCTAGATTTAGATAAACTCTAATTAGAGCACGTAGACCTAAGATGAACTTTGAGGATTAGTGTAGAAGAACTTCCTAGAATTTTGGTATTGTAGAGATTTTGTGAGTTTTCCGAGCAATACATCCCTGTCTGGATACGAGCAGGTAGAGGCGGCTCTGGCACAGATGTACCTAGGGGTAAAACCCGAAAACACCGCTTTGAGCTAGACTCGAACGGGAACTGGTGCACAACAACGGGCCTTGCTGCACTCTTGGTTACGACACTCTCGGGGGATATGCTTAGGATAATTCTCATTTTCTTTAAAAACCATTATGAAGGGTTTATGAGTATATACTTCCTCAAAGAAAACATTTTTATGATTATGGATTATATCCATAAATAGTTCAATTTATGTTAAGTGTTTTATAAGTATGGGATTATGTATTTTGACTCATAAACTAATCTAGTTTATGCCATTGTTTAGAAATGGCGCCCAGTAGGAGGAATGATAACTCCAGAAATGCACATGATTCAAAGAGAAGGAAGGATCATATCTCTCATGGTCTTAAGCTAGAATTTATAAGAGAAATAGTCTCCCATGTATTATCATCATATGAAGAAATAATATCATGTGTTGATAAGATAAGTAAAGAGTTTACTGAGTCCTATGGCTTTGAAGGGAAGCAAGAGAAGAAAAGGATGGAAGAGAGAAAGATGGATAAAGGGAAGAGGGAAAAGAAGAATTTTCCCATATGTGGTAACTATGGAAAGAAACACCCTGGAACTTGCCTGAAAGGAATGGGAGTTTGTTATAAGTGTGGAGGAAAAGGGCACAAAGTACGTGACTGCAAGGGTAAGAAAATGGTTTCAAATGTACAATGCTTCATTTGCAAGGAGTTTGGACACTACGCGAACCTATGTCCCAGTCATCAGACTATGCCGCAAAAGATGTTATTGGATAATAATCATGTTATGATACTACCACAGATGAAGAGGAATGATTAGAGTTCTTATGTTGATTATGTCAATTGAGTGTTGTATCAACAATGTACTTGTTACAATAATCATGGAGTATATAAGGATTGTACTGCAGTACTATTTCATTAAGGACTTGAGATGGTGTGGAACAAAGAAAAGTGACTCAGTAGCAGGTTAAATGTTTGGAAAATATATGGTTGAGAGAAAGATAAACCATAATATGGTTCAGATACCGAGGTGGTGATTTTAGAATAATACATGATTGATTTGGATAAATTATATTGGATATTATTGACTACCTTGAAGCTGATTAATGATTTGTATATTCCATCATTTTTGGGGTTTAAAACATTTTTGGATTAATGAAGTATATCCAGCATTCTATATGGAATAAGGGAACATGAATGTAATCAATAAGGAATATGGTAATACATGATGAAGGTATTCATATGCTATTACGGGGTAAAAAGGATCTATATTATGTTTACCTTCCTTATAAATGTTGGACTGTGAGTTTGGATAGAAGTATGTTGGATAGTTCTAGTTTGGATTATTTTGGATTTCCATAAAAGGACAACCCGGAGGTCGGGCGGGAACCCGTCGCGTCCGGCAAGGCTGCGAGACTTGAACCCGCAACCGAATGGTGACAAGGGTGTATCACCTACCACTGGCCCACGAGATGTCCTGGATTAAATAATGTAGTTTTTATTAATAGATCTTTTAGATGAATTATAAATTAGTTTATTTTGGAACCCTATATGAATAGTGTAAATAGAATTTTTTTTACATTCTATTATCTTTTAGAGTGAAAGATGAGTATGTGGTAGAAATTTATTAATGGATAAAACTCTAATTATAAAGTAAGTATATCTCCATATGATCTTAGCCAATCTCATAAAAAATTCCTCAATATTAAGAAAAGCAAATTAGAACAAAAATGTTTTCCTAGATGGTACCTTAAATCATCACTAATTTATGGCTTTGGGATTGTTGGCCTTTTCATAGCCATGTTCTCTACCACTCTCCATCAGGTAATTGATGGTTAGATTTTTCTTCCATATCCATATTTTCTTACATGGAACCCTAGTATGTGTTATTTTCGGTAATCTTCATACATTCGACTCTTTATTTTAAATAGATGCCTCGTTAATTCATTTTTCGATGTGGGATTTCAACTAAGATATTTTGAAACGTCAAAAATGTGTTATCCCAATACCCTATATTTTGTTGAACCGATGGTACTTCAAATCATCATAGATTGATGAGTTTAAGGACCTCAATTATACACTTGTTTGTGATTGATGACCTCAATCACTACCTATAAATATTTAAGTTTTTCCTCCGATTATATGTCTCTAATTGCCACCAATGTTCTCCTAATCAAGATCATAATTTGGTGGTGACCCTTTCATTTCTCTTTTCCTCATATTAAGACTAAATTTTAGTAACCCAATTTCCGATGTGGGTTTTCCCACAAATATATTATCTATTTTCAACCTTTTATTTTCAAAGAACAATTTCAAATTGCGAGGACGCAATTTATTGAAGGAGGGGAGAATGTAACACCCCAAGATTTCATAGTGCGTTATTTCTTCAAAATAATTCAATAACTTGCACTACACGCAACACCGAGTTCAATTGCACCATGACTTACCAAAAAAAGCCATTAAAAGAGGTCATGAATAGAATTAACTACATTTTTAACTTTATATAATCCTTATAATTTTAGAATCCACATTATGAGTTTCTTAGTCATAATGCAAGAACAGATTCATTTTCAGTATTGCACTTTTATCAACTTTTGATAGTGAAACCTTTTTAAATACAATATTTTAAGCTTTTTGACTAAATGGAGACATCAAAAAATTTAGAATGAAACATCCAAAGCTTCCACGGTACGCTTTCCTTTGAATAAAACAGTAGCGTGTGTTGTACGCAACGTCGAGTTTTAACACACACCACAACCGATCAAACTAGCCGTTATGAATAGTAATACCTAAATTTTGAAATTATATATATTTTATATTTTGAAATGGAATTCATTTTTGGATTCGGAATATCGAATTTAGCCTAAGGTGAAATTTTGGTACTTTTTGGATAACTTTCATATTTTGATGAATAGTGAAAATTACTAAATTTTAATTAAAAACAACTTTTTTAATCAAAATAATTAATAGTGATAAATTATGAATTTGAGTGGTTTTAAAGTATATTTAGAATATATTTTTACAATTTAATATAATGTTGGTCATTAGACATAATTTTACAATTAAACCGAACATAAACAAGTGTCAATCTTTTGATAGTTATTATCTCTTAAAAACACGCTTTTTGTTTTGACAGCGGGAATTAATTTTAAATTAATTTCTGCCACTTCTGTGTTTTGAATTTAGAAAAATGGATTCCATATTTGGAATCAGGATGTTCAAATTGTGTAAATAGGTAACTTTTATTTTTAGACATTTTGAATAATTACTGCGGTAAATATTTTATTTACCATGGTTAAGGGTAAATCCGGTAAATAAGGGTTAAACAAAATAATATTATAATAATACTAAATTACCCTAAAACGTGTCTTAACCCTATTGGTTGATACATGGTCGACCATGGGCATCTTTGGGTCTATTTTGGGACCCCATGGATCCACTTGTAAGTGATAATGACACTTTATTTTAATTAAGTTAAAATGAATACAAAAATGACACAAGCATATATCTTTTAGAAAAACAATTGTTACATAGGGTTATATATGTTGGATTTTAGATTATAAATATTCATTAGAAATCTAAAAATATTTCCTACATAATGATATTTTATTTATAATTTTTAGACATTAAATAATTTATTTTATTTATGACACATTGATGATGCAGTAATTACTATAATAGTGAAAAATTAAAATAGTTGATATTATAAATACCCAAATAAATATAATATGAAACTTTTAATGAATTAAACTAATTTTCTAGGATAATATGATATATTAGGATTTATTTAATTGACTTTTTTCGAAGTAATCAATCTGTTATGAGTTTCACAAAAATCAACTATTGAATAGTGTCAAAATTGACATAAAAGAGTTCTTAAAACAAATATTATATTATTAATTGATATTAAATTCCTAAAAATCTAAGGTTCGGCCAAGAGACTTATATCATGATAGGTTCATCATTAATGTACCACTTTTGGGTCGCTTTGATGTATATAGTAAGTTTATTAACCATATTATATATAAATACAAAGAGACATTGTAAAAGTGAAACTAATTAACTTAGAGTTAATACTTAAAGATAAGGTTAATATAAGTACCAAAACCTGTCTAAATTATATTGGTTGAGTGGTTTTAGACCTATCCCCACCTTAACCGTTGAATAATCAACTTTGGAGCCTTTAGAAACCGAATATGAATTTATTATAAATTAATATTTCTAACTTTTCCAAAGGTGCCCCTCACCCCTCTTATAAAAGGGCACTCCTCCTTCTCATTTATTCACACCTTCAAAGCCTTTTGGTTCGGCCAAACTCTGCCCAAATACTCTCCCAACATCCCTCACTAAAACCTAGAGGCCTTAGTTTGATCAGAAAGCCAACCTAAGGATCCCTTTTGATCAAATCAAAAGGAAGAACACGAAGAAGAGGTAATGATTTCACCACCCTTTTCCAAGTTCCTTTCTTCTTCCACTTCGTCTTTCATTGTTCTTACCATTCTAAAATAATAACTACAGTATCTTACATATACTGTGATGTTATTATAAATATGGTACAACCATATTCAGTATTCTATCCACCCTTTGAATAACATGTCACCATACGTGCGTACGTACGGCTTACCGTCTCCACGTCGTGGTGTAATTGTTATTCAATATATTATTATTTGGATGGGTATAATAATGATGTGTAACTCATTTAAATAATAAATATAACATGTTAATGATTCTGTATATCATCCATTTATATATTATTTTAATATCAAAAGAATGATATTGTCGCTCGTGCGTACGTACGGACTACCGTCTCCACCAACGCGATGAGATTCATTCTCCATCGTATCCATTCAAGTATAATTATCATTTGATGATTTAAAAATGATGTTTAAGGACTTGATATCATTCTGGATATGAATAATATACAACCTATCCTTTACAAACATGTCTTACGTAACAAAACATATAAAAGAAAACAAGTAAGTTAACACCCGAAACGACGATAATTCTAAGATATTATTAACAAATCAATGTTAAAAGATCATATATGATATCATATTAATGTATATGATTCTTGTATAATTTAATAACAATTATTTCACCATTATACAAGAGGTTAACCTACCCCAACAAAGTAAAAGTACAAGGTAAGGGTTTACTTTACAACCTCTTCATTATCCGAGGTTTTTTATACGTAATAATCTACTGGGATCTCTTTATCATCCACATCCATGTTTCTTAAAAATGTATTTCAAAACATTTTTACTATTTACTAGAATACGAGTTAAAGTCATTTATACCCTTTTTGACTTTCATAAGTGGTTTATAAAGGAATCTTTCCGTCATTTTCAAAACAAGGTCCTTTTTAACCTTTTCGACAGAATTAAGGTAAGAATGTTTTTTTTAACTTATACGGCGAGTGCGGTTATTTTCTGCCGTTATAAAATCTTCAAATCTTTCCTTACAAGATTATAAGAATATTTTCAAAGAAAATGTTTTATTTTATATGGCTCTTAAATGATTTCAAAAATAGAAAGAGCTATTTCTTTAAAAAGAATTTTGATTTCATCTATGTCAACATCCTTTGATGGATTTTAAGATTATTTGAAGTTGATTTATTATGATACAAAACTTCTATATTGTATTGAAGGTTGTGTGATATGTTTGACTGTGGATGTGCTATTTTTATACCATTCATAGTTTATGGTGAAAGTATTGACATTTCGTATGCTAGTTTTAATACGAATGTTTATGTTATGTTTAAACCTTTTCATATGGGAATGCATTGGACTTAATATGTGACGGGTGGAGCCCGCTATAGCTCCTCGATGCATCGGTAGGTCTCATGAGACAAACTAGTGTCTTGGCACAAGGCCTTGACAAAATCTTATTTGTAGTCTTGGCACGAGGCCTTGGCTATGTTGTTATGATAGTCTGGCATTATGCATTCCATCATTATGAAAGTGGTTATTGATTTTTCATGTGATTATTCGATTAGTAGAATAACCATGTGAATAAGTAAATGGCATTATATCATTTTATTTATGCCATACTATGTTAAAAGTTCAAGTTTAAAAGGCTTTTGTTTTAGTTATACATTGCCTTAAATGTTTATTCTTATTTATGAAAGTTTCCGCTATATTGTTATCCTTACTGGGCATTTGAGCTCACCCCTTTTCTATGTTTTATTTTTCCCAGGATGTGAAGAAGTAAGTTATGAATGACCTGCAGGGATTTTATGAGGGGTTAATAGTGTGGATTGTGGAAACATTATGTTGTTTTAGTAGTTTTTCATTTTATCATGTAATGTAAAACTTAGGAATATATCTAGTGTTTCCAAGGCTACTAAACCAATCGGTCTTTCGAGATTTGATCTTTCTTGTGATCATGTCAATGTTATGTAATAATGCACCGACTCTGGGTAACTGGGGTCGGGGCGTTACAAAAGATCCAATATTACTAGATTTTCAAAGAATGGATCTAAAAATACTGAAGGAAGGGGGAAAATCTTATATTTATCAATTGAATGTTCAAACCTATATCCATGTGAATATTAATGAGTCATATAAGGAATATGTAGAGATAATAAATAAAGTTGTAAATGTTCATGAGTTTAACCTTGATCAGGATAAAATGACAAGGTTTAGAAACCATGTATGTGTTCCTTCCATACAATATTTGAAGGAGCTATTAGGGGAAGCTCATAGTTCTTAATTATCTATTATTCTTGGAAGTACAATGATTTATAGGGACTTGAAATAATACTTTGGGTGGGATGGAATGAAGAGAGATATTTCATATTTTGTATGTTGGTGCATGGTATGCCAACAAGTTATGGCTAAAAGACAAAAGTCAAAGGGGATGTTACATCCATTACCCAAACCAGAATGGAAATGGGAGAAAATTACTATGAATTTTATCACTGGACTGCCCAAAACCTCTAAAGGTTTTAATGATATATGTGTGGTAGTCAATCACCTTACTAAGTCAACACACTTTATCCTTATCAGATAAGACTTCTCTATGGATCATCTTTCCAGGATATACATTAAGGAAGTGGTTAGGTTGCTTAGAGTACCACATTCCATTGTATTAGATCAGGATCTAAGGTTCACATAAATGTTTTGGTGAAGTATTCAGCAATAAATCGATATATAATTCAATTTTATCAATTCTTATCATCCTCATACAGATGTTTAGTTTGAAAGAACAATTAAAACCCTAGAGGATATATTGATATCTTATTATCTGGATTTCATAGGTGGTTGGGATCAACACCTTCCTCTAGTTGAGTTTTCTTACAACAATAGATTTTACACAATCATTCAGATGGAATTTTATGAAGCCCCCAATGAGAAAAAATATAGAGCTCAAATGTGCTGGGATGTGGTTGGAGAAAGAAAGCTATTAGAACCTAAGATAACTGAAGAAATAGTCGAGAAGGTTAGAACCATTTAGCAGCATATCAAGGTTGCTCAAATTCAGCAGAAAAGTTATACTGATAATCATCAACATGATATAGAATTTGATGTTTGTGAAAATTTGTTTCTATGAATCACACATGGAATAAAGTTATGAGGTTTGGAAAGAAAGGGAAACTAATCCCTAGGTAAATCAGTCCCTTTGAGATTCTTGATCGTATCAGGATGGTAGCCTATCACATAGAACTTCCTCCAAATCTCCCTCAAAACCATAATTTGTTCCATGTATCTTTCTTGAGAAAGTACATACATGAACCTTCACATGTATTTAACTCAGAATTCATACCACTGGAGTAAGATCTTTCTTATAAGGAACAACCAGTTGAAATTCTGGAATGTATATAAAAAGTTATAAGAAACAGGACCACTCACCTGGTCAAAGTTTTATAGAGAAATTACCAGTAGGAGGAAGATAAATGGGAACTTTAGGATATGATGATGCAGTAGCATCCTCATTTTTTTCACCCGAATGATGAATTTTTAGGGTGAAATTTATTTGGGGGGGGGGTATAATGTGGCACCGCTAGTTTTTATTGACCTTTTTTCCTCAAATAAATTAAATTTTAATTTATGTCTTTCAATGCACTAATTAAAACATTAATTTCACATAGAATTGACTCGGTGTACACTAAACAGAACATCGACTCAGTGTATGTTTCATAGAACTCCGACTTGGAGTACATTACATGGACCATTGATGTTTCTATGAAACAACATTTTAGAGTTATAATTATTTAAATGAGATAATTATAACCTAGACGTTAAAATAATTTATATGAATAATAATAACTACTTTTAAACTATTATTTATAATTTTTATATTTATATAACACATATTGATAATGAAAGATATTTTTTTTTTGTAAAGTCCTTATAAGTTTAAAAATACCATTTTCTCAAATAAACTTCTTTTAATGTGATTTCTTGAAAAAAAATAAAATTAATTTTAGACACATTTAGATATTGAATTTGGTAAAATAAACTTAATTTTTGAATTTAAAAATTAAAAAATTACATTAGGGTGATTTTTTGTGATTTTTCTAAGAAACTTTATTTTTGTATGAATAGTTAAAAATATAAGATTTTAATTCAAAATGAATTTTTCATCTAATTTATTTATAAGGATAAATTATATTTTAATTTTTTTAAAGTTTAATTAGATAATATTTTTATCAATTAATACAATTTAGGTAATTGATATCAATTACCTTTTAAACTTGGGTATAAAAACTTAGCAAACTTTTGAATGTTTTTACTTTAAAAACCAACATTGTCGACGCGACTGTGAGATTAATTTAAAATATATTTATGAAAATTTAGTGATTAGAATTTGAAAAAATGGATTCTATATTTATAATATGGATAATTTATAATTTCTAATACGGTCAACTTAGTTTTTTACTAAAAAAATTATTGAAATTGATTAAAATAAATTACAATGATTAAGAGAAATATTAGGTTAACAAAGTACTTAACCACAAATTTCAGACCCAAAACAATATATAAACTATTAAAAAACCCATTGTATGTCCATTATTCTTCCATTAACCTTCCATTCTTGAGTTTTTTTTTGTTTTTTTGTGACTTTTTTAGGTAAAAACATGGGTACACCTAACTTGTTTTCAAAAATGCCATGTGCATCCTTTCCCTTTACATGAAAGGCCACCACCTCTCCCTCTTCTTCACACCCCTAAAACCAATTATATTCAGCCATTATATACCCAATAAACTTCACATAATCCCTCATTTCCTCCTATAATCCCCCCTTAGGCAGAAATCAATCCAAGGAATCCTTTTGGCACAAACCAAAAGAAGTTTCCCAATTAATATGTAACGTCTTCTCTCAAGCTCATTTATTTTATTTTATTCCTCCAACCCCTCCACTCTATTTATTCCATGATTTTATAAAAAAATTATCTTCAATATATTAGAATTTTTTATGCTAAGGGTTTTACCTACACTTATACACACCTACATCTAATGGTTAACTAACACGCAATTTATGTGTACGGAGAACTACTGCCTCACTAAATGATGATTGTTCATTTTTCCTTTACCACCTATCATGGTGGAAATTATGATAGAAAATATGTTTATATATTTCATATATTATATTTATTATGTATTTAATATTCTTTATCCCTTTTAAAACACATATCTTTTTTTAGTTTCCATTTTGTGTTAATGTGATAATTTCATTTGAGGAAGTGTGAACTATCACCCCCTCAAAGAGATGTGATTCATTCACACACTACATGGAATGTATTAAGAATGATTTTAGTGAATGTATATGATATATATAAAATTATAATTCTATTGTATTTATATTACATATATATATATATACATATATTTCATTTTCTTTCTTTCTTTTAATACGACAATAAAAATAGAAACAACATTCATGTGTATGTACGAATTAACGTGTCCATGAACGATGTATTCCATTTCATAATTCTATATGATATAGATTATTATAATGAACATATACTGGATATACATGATATTTATATCATTTATTACATTCTGGAATCATGATATAAGTATAAGGACCAACGATATAACAAATTAAGACACTTGTGAAGAATAAAGAGAATATTATCCGAAGTGAAACCTTAACATATAATGTAAACAAGTGGGTAAAATAAGGTCACAATAAAACCATATATGGAATTAGATATTATAATATGGTTCTGTAAAATATTTATAATAAACACACAACCAATGACTGTATTAGTTTAGTACCTTTGGAAACATGGAACACATTATTCTAAATTGGAGAAATCTCTTCAATATCTCCCATAAAGATCTTCCCCTTCATTACCCCTACCTAAAACCTTTCTTTATAACTTGATGAAAAGAAAATATATAAATGGGTGAGCTCGGACGATCATTAAGGGGAAAATAGAAATATGTAGGTATATCAAGAGATTATGGGTATGAGAACATGATCATGAATATAAAAGATCATACCCGACATATCAAAAATCATGGAATAAATTTTGGAAATTCATAAGACATGAATCATAATGGAATCAAAGAACATAATCCATTAGATCATAACATTAACATAAGACATGAAATTGTGGTATACAAATAAATTTGTAACTTTTTATACATGTATGAATAGTAATAGGTTCAATCATTAAATTAAGGACATGAAATCAGGCCCTTCCATAAACATATGGACATGGAAACTTGGTCCACTCATAATATTATGGACATAAAAACCAGGTCCACACATGGAATTGTGAACATGAAATCAGGTTCATGCATAAAATATATACCTCATGAGTTATCCATCTTCATCCAATGCATGAGAGGGAGATATAGGTCCCACCTGTATCATAATTAAATCATACATAGATGTTCCACAATATCATAAACAATCATATCATGACCCACAAAAAAAAATGAGAATCATTAACATGTATTCATGCCATAACCTATGGAAAATATAAAAGTTTCATAATCAATTAATCAAAAGAATAACCCTTGAAAATAAGTGGGTTTCTTAAACATCATGCCATCAAAACATAAACCATTCAGAGAAATAATATGAATGGTATTCTTAAACTATAACAAAATATTTCATCTTAGATGAGGAAGGATTTTGAAAGATCACTTGAAACTTAAAATTTACTTAAAAATCAATTTTTAAAACATAAAAAACCTTCAAAACTATTTCCTTTAAACCCACTTTTAAAACATATAAAGGAATCATGAAAAATCATTTAAAACATATCTTTTGGAAAATATCTTTTCTTCTTTGAAATATTTTTCTTTTCTTAATATACCGTGAAATTTTAAAAGAAAAAATATTATTTGAAAATAACCTTGTAATCTTGTAAGGGAAGCTTCAATGTAATAAGGTGTCAAGAAGTCATAAAAATCCATTCATTTTGTATAAGATAAAATAAAACATTCTTCTCATACTTTTGTTGAAAAATTCAAATAGTACCTTGTTAAGAAATGAAAAAAGATACTTTCAAACCATTTAATAAAAATTCATACATTGGAAAAAATAAATTTCAAAAATTATAATAGAATAGTGAAAATATTTTGGAATACATTTTTAGGAATCATATACATGGAAGATAAATATACCCTAGTAAATACTTACATAGAAACAGTCGCTGATAATAAATAGATTGTGAAATTATCCCTTACCTTAGGCCTGGGTTGCTTCATATGTGTCTGAACCTCCTGTATAATGGTATAAATAATGTTATTAACTTATTACAAAATTATATTCATTTTTATGATATCATATTTGATCATATTATTACTTGTTTTTAATAACATTATTACTCATCTTTCTAGTGTTTACTGCTTCATGTTCTTATGCATGTTTTGTTGTATAATTTTTCGTTCATACACATAAGATATAGTTATATCATTTATAGAATTATATTGAGGTAGTAAATATCATATGTATTCATTTTATATGTTGATATAATAATTATTTAATGGTGAATATGGAAAATTAATCGCATTACATAGTAGAGACGGTAGGTTGTACGTACGCACGAGCGACGCTATCATTCCATTAATAGTAAAAAGAAAGGAATTGAATGGTATATATGTTCTTCCAAAACCAATATCATATTATAATAACTATATATTTCTATCATTTACATTATCATACCAAACTAAATAAATTGGTGATGAAAACATATTACACCATGATGTGGAGACAGTAACCCGTACGTACAAACATGTCATGATTTTGTTTTTATAGGATGGATAGAAAGTGGAATATGGTTGTTAAATAATCATAATAACATCTCGATATATTGGTTATACTGTATTTATTACTTTATAATGGTAAAAACAAAGGAATATGAAATATAAGAAGAAATGATCTTGAGTGAGTCGGTAAAGGAGATTACCTCTTCTTCCACAATTTCCCTTTAGATCTCATCTTAAAGGAACTAGAGTTGGTATTTTGAGAAAAAAACACCACTAGATTGTGAATAGGTGATTTGAGAAGGTAAATGGGCATGGTTTGTCCAATATTTAAGTCTCAATGTGTTTTGAAGAAACGAGTTAGGAGGTTCCCTTTTATAATTATGGTTCGGAGAACATTTAGAATTTTTAAAAATATTAATTTATAATAAATTCTAACCACATTAAAAAACCTAAAATTTTTTATATTTTGAAATATGAGATGAGATGGGGATTTAATATCATTAACCAATAATTTTTAGACATTTTTTCATTTCATTTAAAACCTTATCATTTCGTTTTACCATTAATTATTCTCTTTTAATTTTAATTGTGGTGACACCAATTTAAATAATACGAGTTTATAAATAAGACTTATATGGGTCCAATTACTAATAAATGGATACTTTATGAACTTTTAGACCTTAAATTATTTGTTTTTTAATTTATAAATATTTTTTAATATTTTTAAATAATTTAATAAAATATTATTTTTATAAAATATCAATATTGTCAATTTTATAAATATTTATTTCATTGAATTTAAATAAAATTTAAAATAAATATAAATTCTAAAAAAAACAATTTAATAGACTCTAAATATATCGTAGTCACCTATACAATTTTTGTAGGCAACTAATTAATTAAAATTATATTTATTTTAATATTTTTTATATCATTTATTTGACATTTCTATTAATAAAATAATTACTATATCACTGTTCTGTCAGTATTTATGATAATTATTTACTCTCCAAAAATTATAAATAAATTTCCATGATATATATAATTTAATTATATTTCTTTATTCTATTTTTATTGATGTTTTATCATATTTATCCCTATATTAAAATTACTATACATATAAAAAATAAGAGGGTGAGATTTTGTCACTTTCTTTTATTTTAATAATATTTATATCATTTTCATCGAAAAAAGTTCATTAAATGAATCAATTATGATACTTATGTGTTTAGGGTAGATTTTCAATCATTAAATAGTATTTTGGCATGTTTTAGGGTAATTTTATTGTTCTTATTATATTATTTTGTTACCTAAATTACCCAATTTATCTTTAACTGCATTAAATAAAAATTGTCGTAGTTACTATTCATAATATCCAAAAAATAAAATTAATCTATTAACATAATTTGGAACAACTAATTAAAAACATGGAATCCATTTTTCAAAATTTAAAACACATAATTTTTAGTAATTATTTTAAAATCAACCTCGTTGACAAAATGAGAAAATAAGTTTTTAAAAAGTGAAAACCATCAAATGATTGACATGTGTTTATTTCTAATTTCAATGTGAAAATACTTACAATGAAAAATATTGGATTAAATTATATAAAAATAATATAATTATAATTTAAAACTATTTAAAAGGATAATTTAACAAAATAAATAAATTAGATGAAAATGAAGTATTGAATTGAAACTTAGTATCTTCACTATTCATTTAAATTTGAAAATTATCAGAAAAAAACAAAAAATTTATCCAAACTAAATTTTTATTTCCAAATTCCCAAGAATAATTTTATTTCTTAAAAATATAATATAAATTGTAAAATCCATATTTAAAATGGGTGCACCATCAAAAGGCATCAAAACTACATTTTTTTGAAAAATATTTCTTTTATCTGAAAAATCCAATTTGTTTTTATATCATGTCTAAAAAACATATAAAATGAATTTTAAACATTATATTAAATATATTACATATATATTTCATTAATAAAATCCATCAATAGTGATTTTATTATTTCATAAATTCACTTATTTTCCTTTATATAGAAAAACATTTCCTCTTATTTAAAAAATTGTTTTATTTTCATTTATAATTTATTTCTCAAAAAATAATTAATTATATATATATATTTGTAAATAATATATCCATAATTAAATTAATATTTTTCATACCCTCTATTATAATGGTTGGGTTATAAGGAAATAATAATATTTATTTGTTTACTTAAACTGAGTCTTGCGTAAAATGAATTCTATCAAAAGAAATTGAAATTGTGTGTAACACAATCCATGCATAGTGTTGCGTATACTGCAAGCTCAATTAGTGTTTTATATAGCACAATATTATCTTGGTTTACCATACAACACAAGAAATCAAAGAAATTAATAAAAACATATTTTATAAAAATATCAGGGTGTTATATTTACAATGTTGTGTGAAGCGCAAGCTTATCTTGGTGTAATGTACAACACAAGACATCAAATAAATTTTTAAAAAATATTTCATAAAAATCTTAGGGTTTTACATTCTGACCCCTTAAAAGGGATTTCTCCCTAAAATTTTTTTAGTGTTATAAAATTATTAATACTTGAAATTTTCTTTTATAGGAACCCACATTGTAAAAATGAAGTCTGCAACTTCTATTTTAGAAGGAATAGTTGTAAAATAATAGTTTCCTAAAGTATATCATGACTAGGTATCTACGTAAGAGAAAATATGTGAATATTTGGGAATGGATTAAAAGAATAAATAATCATAGAGATTGATAAATACCACTAATCATAAGAAAGTTTTTGATCCAATGAAAGTTAAAAATCACAAAACCATAAAATAAAGAAGTGTGAAAGAGGTCATTGATATGATAAAAAATAATGATAAAAAGAAACCATTTTACATCATGATCCTTTTTTCATAATTTTGAATAGTTTTAATTAGAAGATATAATTTATTTCACTACAATATCCTCATTGGTATCAGCTTAAACAATTTCCACTTCATCTCTTATTCAAAGAAATAAAGTTGAATTTTTCATTCTAGAAGCGTTAGCAGATCATGCAATCCATAAATAGAATGATAGGTCATTCCATCTTTCTTTATAAAAAAACATGGTTTGAAAACTTAATCAAATATCAATAAGTCCAACTATGGTGAGATAATAATTTATTCTTTCAAACTTCATCTGATGTTTAACTTAAACTTTCAATAAATTGATAACCTTACAATCATTCTAAAAGATTAAAATAAAAAACATTAGAAATAAGTGCACTAACTCAGCCTAACATTTATCCCCCTTATATCATAAGGTATCACTTGTTGGTTAGTTTCCAAACATGTGAACACCTTCATCATGTATTCTCTTGAGTCATGGTATTAACATGAATTACCACATATCCTTATTGAAAACATGCATGTTTCCTTATTCTAAAACTTATTAGATATATTCCTTAAGTCCCAATAAGTTTTATACTTCATCCATGATAGCATAACCCACTTGAAAACAAATCCATAATTATTTCCCAATAAACTAGTATAATCCAATTTACTTATTCATATCCAACATATCTTCATCCAAACATCTTATGTTAACATAAAGGGCATATTAAGGGTTTTCTTTCCCTTAATCATATGTTCTAAAAATATATAACCTTACCCTTAAATCACTTTTCTAGGTCTTTAGAACTATTCAACATATCTTATCCAATCATAAATGAAAAAATTATACTAAAAACAATTATATTTTTCCTGATTCGTATAATAGAATCTTTGAATTCTGAAACATATACACATTAATCATACAACATTATTCAGGATCCATAATCTTGGTCTTTCCTAAAATATGAATCATGTATTAAGGTTCCTAAAACTTAATATAACCAAGCTTCTTAGGTTTAATGTTAAAAAAATAAAATAATTTCCCATACCTTTTACATGTCATTTACAATCTCTTTATCCTCAGTAGTGTAACCAATACTCATACCACCTTCATGATTCTCTTCATGATATTTACACATAGGAAATCAATTTTCGTAATTCCCATAATTTCCAGATTTGAAACATTCAATGATAACTATGTTTTATCTAGTTTTGGATATTGACTATGACCAAAAAGCAAGGTGTGAGAAATAATTATCATGTATGAAAATCACATAACCAGGGGAAATTATTTATAATATTTTAATCTATGACATATTAGGTTTAATCCATGGTTATTAATTATTGTTACCAAAATTATAGGATTGTAACCTATAGTTAGAATTAACCTTAGGGACATCCCTATACATATCCTTAAAAATATCTATAGGGATATCACTAAAGTTTCTGTATCTTAGTTTCAAACATTTAACTAAACCTTCACTCTGATACCAACTATAAATCCCCAAGATTGATGTACATGGACATTACATTAAATTTTTGGAATAATTAAAACATTGCACTAAAACATGCCCAATGACCATATTAGTTTAGTGCCTTTGGAAACTTGGAACACATTATTCTAGATTGGTTAAATATCTTTAACATATCCTATAAAGATCTTCCCCTTTAGTACACCTACCTAAAACCGTTCTTTATAACCCGAGGAAAATAAATTTGTAAAGGGGTGAGCTCAGATGCCCAATAATGGTATAAAAATGAAATATGTAGGAATATAATGAGAGTAAGTGTATGAGGACATGATCGTGAAATTAAATTTCACACCCTGCATATAAAAAATCATGAAATAAATTTTGGCAATTTATAAGAAATGAATCATAAGGGAATCAAAGAACATAATCCATGAGATCATAACATTAACATAAGACATTAAATTGTGTCATACACATAAACTTGTAACTTTGTGAACATTTTTGAATAGTAATAGGGTCACTCATTAAATTAAGGACCTGAAATCAGGCCCTTGCATAAACATATGGACATGGAAACCAGGTCCACTCATAATATTATAGACATGAAAACCAAGTCCAGGCATTGCATTGTGAACATGAAATCAGGTCCACACATAACACATATACCTCATGACTAATCCATATTTACCCAATGCGTCAGAGGGAGATATAGGTCCTACCCATCTCATAATGAAATCATACATACATGTGACACAAGATCATAAACATTCATATCATAACCCATGAAATAAAATGGGAATCATAAACAAGTAATCATATCATAACATGTGGAAAAGATATAAGTTTCATAATCATTTCATCAAAATCATAACTTGTGAAAATAAATGGGTTTCTTAAACATAATTCCATTAAAACATAAACCATTAAGATAAATAATATTAATGGTATTTTTTAACTATAACAAAGTATGTCATCTTAGATGAGGAAGAATTTTGAAAGATCACTTTGAACAAGAAATTTACTTAAAAATAACTTTTTAAAACATAAAACACTTTCAAAACCTTTTCCTTTGAAACCACTTTTAAAACATATAAAGGAATCATAGAAAATCATTTAAAACATATCTTGAGGAAAATTCCCTTTCTTCTTTGAAATAGTTTTCTTTTCTTAATATGCTGTGCAATTTTAAAAGAAAAAATTTTATTTTAAAATAACCTTGTAAGGAAATATTGAAGTTAATAAGGTGTCATTAAATCATAAAAATTTGTTCATACCGTATAAGTTAAAATAAAACATTATTCCCATACTTTTGTCGAAAAGTTCAAAAAGTACATCGCTAGAAAAATGACAAAAGATTCCTCTCAAACTATTTAATAAAAATTCATAAATTGGTAAAAATGAATTTAATTTTTTAAAAAAATAGTAAAAATATTTTTAGAATACATTTTTAAGAAACATATATATGGAAGATAGATATACCCTAGTAAATACTTATGTATAAACAATATCAAATAATAATGATATTGTAAAATTATCTCTTACCTTAGGTTTGGGTTCCTTCATATGTATTTGAATATCCTGTATACGAGTTTAAATAATGTCATGAAATTATCATAGAATCATATTCATTTTTATGATATCATATGTGATCATATTATTACTTATTTGTTAATAACATTATTTCTCATCTTTTGGGTGTTAACTACTTCATGTTCTTTTTCATGTTTTTTCATATAATATTTGGTTCATACACATAAGATATAGTTATATAATTTACATAATTGTATTAAGGTATTAAATATCATATTTATTTATTCTATAAGTTGATATAATCAATATTTCATGGTGAATAAGGAAAATGAATCGCATGGCGTCATGAAGACAGTAGACAGTACGTACACACGAGCGATGGTATCATTCCATTAATATTAAAAATGTAAGGAATTTTATGGTATATATGTTTTAACATAAACAATATCATGTTATAATAACTATATATTTCTATCATTTTGATCATTATACCCATCCTAATAAATTGGCGATGAAAACAAATTATACCATGGTGTGGAGACGGTAAGTTGTGCGTACGCACTCGTGGTGATTTAGTTTTTCATAGGATGGATAGAAAGTGGAATATTATTGTTCCATAATCATAATAACATCTAAGTATACATTTTATACGGGATTTATTATGTTATAATGAAAACAAAAAAGTAATAGGAAATAGAAGAGGAAATTATTTTGAGTGAGTCGGTAAAGGAGATTACCTCTTCTTCCACGAGCCCCCTTTAGATCACATATTAAAGGCACTAGAGTTGTCCTTTTGAGGAAGTCAGAACCTCTATAATGTGACTAGGGAAGTTTATAAGGTAAATTGGTAAGGTATGGATGAGATTTAAGGCACAATGAGTTGTGAATAAATGAGGGAGGAGGAGCCCTTTTATAATTGAGGTTGGGGTACCTTCGGAATTTCAAAAAACATTAATTTATAATAAATTCAAATCACATCCAAAAACCCAAAAAATGTCATATTTTTTAATATGAGATGAGATAATATTGTAATATCATCAAAAAATAATTTTTATACATGTTTATATTTCATTTAAAACCTTATCATTTCGTTTTACACTTCATTATTCTCTTTTAATTTTAATTGTTGTAATAACATTTTAAATATTAAGAGGCTATAAATTTTAATTATTTGGGGTAAATTTTCCATAAAGGGAAATGTTATGAATTTTTAGACCTTATAATAGTCACATTTTAATTTTTAGATAGTTTTAATATTTTTTAATAATTTAATTAAATTTTATTTTTATAAAATATCAATATTGTCAATTTCATCACTATTTATTTCATTGAATTTAAATAAAATACAAAAAGAGAGATAAATTATAAAAAACCATTTAATAGACTTATAATATTTCATAGTCACCTATCAAATTCATAAAGTATACTAATTAATTAAAATTATATTTATTTTAGTATTTTTCATATCAATTATTTAATATTTCTATTTATAAAATAATTACTGTATCATTGTTATGTCAGTATTTATGGTAATTATGTAGTCCCTAGAAATTATAAATAAATTCCCATGATGTATATAATTTCATTATATTTATGGATACCATTTATTATTGGAGTTTTATCATGCTTATCCCTATCTTAAAATTATTATACTTACAATGAAATAAGTGGGTGACATTTTGTCACTTTCGTGTCACTTTCTTTTATTTTAGTAATATTTATATCCTTTTCATTAGAAAGGGTCCATTAAATGAACCAATTTTGATCCTTAGGTGTTAAGGGTCGATGTTTACTCATAAAATAAGATTTGTGTAGGTGTTAGGGTAATTTTATTATCCTTATCATATTATTTATTTTCCTAAATTACCAGATTTACCTTTAATCATGTTAAATAAAAATTTCCGTAGTTACTATTCATACTATCAAAAAAATAACCTATTAACATAATTTGGACCCAATGATTCGAACAATGGAATCAATTTTTTAAAATTTAAAACACATAAGTTTTAGTAATTAATTTAAAATTAACCTTGTTAACAAAATGAGAAAACATGTTTTTTAAAAGTAAAAACCATCAAAAGATTGACATGTGTTTATATCCGATTTCAATGTGAAAATAATTACAATGAATAAAATTAGATTAAATGATAAAAAATCTATCTAATTATACTTTGAAACCAATTAAATGGATAATCTATAAATATAAATAAATTAGATGAAAAATCAGTTTTGAATTAAAATGCTGTATTTTTCAATATTCATTTAAATTTGAAAATTATCAGAAAAATACAAAAATATTATCAAAACTAAATTTTGGTGTCTGAATTCCCTATAATAAGTTTATTTTGTCAAATATAATATAATAAAGTTTCAAAACTAGATTTATAATGGATTCTCCATCAAAAGGTGACAAAACTATATTTTTTTGAAAAATACTTCTTTTATCCGAAAAATTGAATTTGTTCTTACATATATATTTCATTAATAAAGTCCATAAAGATTGATTTTATTATTTTATAAACTCACTTATTTTCATTTAAGTAGAAAAACATTTCCTTTTATTTAAAAAATGTTTTTTTTTTCATTTATAATTAATTTCTCACCAAAGAATTAATTATATATATATGTAGGTAAATCATATATTCATAATTCAGTTAATATTATTCATACCTGCTATTATAATGGCTGGGCTATTAGTTAATAATAATATTTTTTTTACTTAAACTCAGTCTGCGTAAAATTAATTCTGTCAAAAGAATTTGAAATTGTGTGTAACACTAGCCAAGCATAGTATTGCATATACCACAAGCTCAGTTGGTGTTTCATGTAGAAAAATCTTATCTTGGTGTAGCATACAACACAAGACATAAACTAAATTAATAAAAACTTATTTCCTAAAAATCTCAAGGTTTTATATTTACATATCCATTTTATGATATTTCTTTCAGGGGGTTTTAAGCTCCAAAAGTCACCAAATTAGTAAAATAGTTGTGTCTCAATTTTACCTCCATTAGACTCATGTTTTTTTATGCACCTAAATTCTTTTTCAATGTGTATATAATTCTATTTTACATGTATATAATTAATATCCTTATTTTCATGACATTTAAAGCTTCATGTAATTTCCTTTTATTACATGGAGAGTATAATCACAAGTTACCAAGTTGTAAGAGTTTATTGAAAAAATCTCATCATATATCGAGATTGTTTATGATTATGCTTCCTTTAAGAAAATATTGTGATGTATCTTTCAATAACACTCATGAATTTTATTCTCCTTTATTTATTCATGGAATATTCATGTATTAATACCATTTTCCCACTCTTTGGTACTTAATATATTTAATAAAATATTTTCTATGAAAATATGACCATATTTCCTTCTTCGGTTGGGAATATGATTTATTCAAAAACCATGTTTTCAAAAAATGTTTTTAAAAATGTTTTCAAATAATCCTTGAAGATCATTTTCAAGAAAAAAGTTACTTTAAAATTTTTTATGGGTTTTAAATCATTATTTATAAGTTTTAAAATCAATTTTCAAAGAAAAAGGTTTCCAAAACGTTTTATGTTTTAAGAAGATTTTTTCAAAGAAGAAAGGACATTTTCCTCGGGAAATGTTTTTAAAAGAAATTTAAAAATTATTTCTCATCAAAGATAACATATTTTGGTTTTACTCATGACTTTCTAGGGAAATTATTCAATGTTTCAATTCATGTTATTTATATGAATGAATTATGTTTTTATGGAATGATGTCTATGAGACTCATTTCTCTTTCACTGGTTATATACTTTTGAAATTCGCTTCTTTTCACAGGTTATGTTTATGATGAAATGATTATGAAACCTCTATTTTTTTCTAGGTTATGATATGATTTCATGCTTATAATACTCATTTCATTTCATGGGTTATTATATGATTGTTTTTGAATTTGTGGAACATGTATGTATGATTTCATTATGAGATGGGTGGGACCTATATCTCACTTCAATGCATTAGGTAAAGATTGATATCTATTGAGATAGACTAAGATGGTCTTGGGAGTAAACCTTAACTAATAATATATCCATGGGAGTAAACCATGATTAACAATATGGTATGAGGAGTGAACTCATGCTACTAATATGACCATGGGAGTGAACCATGATGACCAAGATGGTATAGTGTGTGAACCCATACTACTATGATGGTCTTGGTAGTGATTCCTTGGCTACTATGGAAATCATATTATATGATTATGTGTCTACCACAATTCCATATTTTATTCCTATATTATTATTTCATGTCTTATGTTATTTATTTCCTCATGATTCATGTATTATGAAATTCCATGCCTCATTCCATGTTTCATGTATATGATCTTTGATATGCATGGTATGATCTTATATTTTCTCGATCATGTTCTCATACCCTTATGCTCATGATTAAGCTTACATATCACTCTTTTTTAACCTTACTAAGAATTTGAGATGAACCCTTTTTATGTTTCCTTCACTAGGTTATGAAGATATGTATTATGTTTTCTGTGTCTAAGAAGGGTGCTTGTCTAGAAAAACCTAGTGGGATATAATGTAGATAACTTATGTATTAATGTTTATGTTTCCATATTTTGAAAGGCTCAAGACTAGTTTGGTATTTGGGAGTATGTTTGTAAAATGTTTTAAGTATTCCAAAAATATTATGTAATGTTAATGTATGAAAATTGATGGTCAATAAACTCTGAGCCTTAGGTTGGAAGGATTTATGACCATGTTTTCGAATGGAAGTCTTTTCTTGGATGGGGATGCGCGTTCATGGGTCTGGGTTAGTACGTTGGAGATGGTGGTGTATATTACAGAAGGAAAATACCTCAATTTGGCAGTACCAATCCTTACACAACTTTAGAAACTCTTGATCCATATCCAATAAGGCATTACTCCTTATAGTACTAGTGGTCCCCTCTAGTTTTTTTATTGGACATGGAAGAATTTTTATTGATATAAATATTAAAAATTCCATTAGGATCCCCAATTCTTTATATAACCCTAGATTATTGAACATATATAGTGTTAGAACCATGTTTATAAGACCTTAAAGAATCACTGAGTAAATTTTATAGTTTTGATTTTACCCCTTACCATGCATAGATTGGGACGATTATTGATAAGGTCAACAGTTACTTTGATGAAAGTTTGTATATGATATCTATTCAAGATGGGGTTCTTATAACCAGGGTGGACATACTAATCATATATGATCGTTACACAACCAATTGATTTGCTCTTTAGTTTTGTTTCACCAAAAGTGTCTCCCCTCTTCCTTTGGCTGGTGTTCGAGGAGAGTGAAATGTTATGGTAATATGCTAATTTTGGATGATGCTAGAACGTGAAGATATTAATGATGATATCATACTTATGCCTACTTATGCTCCTACCTTCCTTACCCAGAAATATGTCTAGTCTTGGGTAGAATCTTATCTAGATGGTGTGCTAAGCCAGCTAGTCTATCATGTGGACATGCCTTTTGTCTCACGAATCCCCATATATGTGGTGATGATATAATTGATTTAAGACTTGGGTGAGACATTAATGAAGAACCCTCATTCTAGTAATGAATACCATGATAGTGAGATGGAATCTATTGATAAAAGCAGTCATCCAACCTAGGATATAGATGACACGCCTGTCGAGAGAAGAGCATATGAGGCCTCCTATCCTGCTTATTTATCAACCGAACTGGTTATTACTCCTCCTTCTGAACCTTCTCGATCGTTCATAGGGGATTAGATGAAACGTAGGTTGATTTGGAAATAGATTCATGCCTTTATTTCTGAGACCCCTTTGGAAGTATTTCATGACCAAGGAGAACACCTTCATCAACTATTTCTTGACTTGAGGGAAGATGATTTTGACCTAAAGCTTCTGTATGAAATCATGAAGAAAATTTTTCTAACTCTAAAAGATCTATCCACAAATGAAAGATATTTCCATGATCTTACAGATGAGGTTCCTATTTCTAGATAGATGAGGGAGATGTTGGAGGCATTGGAGTTGGTTTGTCGGTTAATATCTAGACTGCAAGCTCATATTGATACCTAGATTTCAAAAATATAGAGGCATGAAGAAAACATATCCCTTTTGTGGTATAATATTTCAGTATCATCATCCTTAATGTAAATTTATTATAAGTGATTTAAAGAGTGGACTACTTTGGTTGAATCTCTCTATCCTAGAGTAGATGAAAAAGAGCCATTGCGGGCGACACTCTAGCGTTCAATTGATTTTTCTCGACAAACTCATTCTGACTTGGAAAACTCAACTGACTGAATCTTATTGTAGTTTGGTCATTATAATGTATTACTCTTTTTCTGATATCCTTAGAGATACTTTAAAGTGTGGAGATTTCTCCAACTTCTTTCACATTATAAATGAATGAATTTTCTGAACTTTCCATGTCACTGTCCAGTTTCTTTTCATCCATGATATGTATGAGATTTCATTACTCCAATATTATATGGATTGAAAAAGATATCCATCCCTTGAATAATATCAATTAAAAATGAATTCATTGAATTGAATATTTAAATTCTAATATATTATTTCTTGAGAAATGCTCATGAATTCACACCAACATGATATTCTTAAATGGGAATCTATTCTAGCTATCTTTATATGACCTGATTTGCAGAAGGATTTCTTAGGTAGGATATATATCATATAGGTAGATTTATCAATATTTTTTCAAAGACTATATTCTTAGAGAGAGAAGATTTATTTTTTCTAAGGTCATATGGTGGGCCTCACAAGCTCTTGAATATTAAAATCATTACTATGATGTATTTTAGGGTCTTATAGATCATACATTATATTTCTTTAGTTTATGGACTTTTAGCTAGGAACTTATATTGATTTAGTTTGGGGTATTTTATCCCAGACATTATATAGCTTTAGTTTAGGTTCTTTTAGCTTGGAACTTATATTGTTTTAGTTTAATATCTTTTATCTCAGACCGTTTATTGCTTTATTTTAGGGTCTTTTAGCTTCGACGTTATAGATGATTATGGAATATGGTACAGACATGCCATGAATGACTCAAAAAACACTGAGGTACTGGGTTATACCTTGGGGTTTCTAAGGCTCAAGAGGATTATAATTACCTATTTACAGAGTGACTCATTTGGTTGACAACCATAGGTGCATATACATGATCCATAGACATGTGTGTATTGTCAATAAAAGGGACTCTTGAATTCGGGTATCATTTCCAGGGGATATGAAATATTTATGGAGGTAATATCAGTTTAGGGTGAAAAAATACATATGTTAGGTCCACCTAGATTTTTTGGGTATAAGTGATTTAAATCATAACCCAAAAGTACGAGTTCATGAATATTGGATGGACCAGACATGCTAGGGATGACTTGTAATACTCTGAGGTGTCATCTTCCTTTGCGGGGTTTCTTGGGATCATAAGGATTAAAGATCCTTTATTGTAAAGAGAATATGCATTTAGTTAGTGGGTCAAGGCCATTATTCATCGATAGCATTGAAAGAATGGTCTACTGTCACCTATCGTCCGGTCAAGGTTTTGGTGCTCTGCTAATGTGTATAGAAGCACTCGGGTCGAATCCTCGGTGATGATACTTTTTAACAGTTTATTTTCTAGTTGATTGTGTTATTATTGGGGGGGGGTTATTTGCAGAGCTTATAAAATTATTGATTGATTAATACTGATTTAACAAATTTATAAATATTGGGGTTAGTTCATCATTAGGTAGTTATTCTTGTAATATCCTTGAGCCTTTGTTTATATTGCATTAAATTAATACTCATGTCACAAGTTTATGTTGATTAGAATTCCCAAGTGTTAAGGCTTTAATCTAAGCCTTAACTTAACTCAAGGTTCTAATATTAATCATATCATGTTTATGGTAGTGTATTTATGGTTCCAATAATCCATTGAAACTACTCATTAAACAAAAAAAAATCATTAATCCATGACATGTTAAGTCCAACATACACAATGTTAATTCAAATAATATTCATCGAGAAAAAGTTATAAATCACTTAACATACCTAAATTATAACTCACCCCAATGAGATATTTACACAGACATTTGGGTTGTTAATAAGTTGGTTATAATTTTATGATGATTAATTAATAAGTGAAGAAAAAGAAAGGGATAAGAAAAGAGTTGTGCGTCGAACACACACACACAAACAGTGAAGGGAATTAAATACTAGATTTATATTGAATGAGAAGGAATAATAAGGGAATGGGATTCAACTATATTAAAACTATTTTAATACCACTAATATTATTTAATAGAAGGTGGCTGATAATAATTTATTAAGAAGAAGAAACTTTCTTTAAAATAGAATTACAAAAACAAACGCTTACATGATTACAAACGAAGATGAATACAAAAGTAAATGAAAAAAAAGAGAGGAGGAAAGGTCTCTCAAGTAAAAAATTGAGTATGGAAGGTCCTCCCAAGACTTTTTAAAGGCTTTGGTCGTGCCAATATATGCTCCTCTCTTCTTAAATTCCAATACATGCAAGGAGAAGAGGGGGTTGTATTTATAGCCCAAGGAGGTGGACAGTTTGCATTCCAAATCTATCTATCCACTTGCATCACCAATTTGGCTATTCTGATATCCAAATATCAATATATCCTCTTATTAAAAGTTTTAGATAATAATTTTTTATGACTACTTTTAATATTTGGAGTCATTTGGACTTATGGATCCAAATTTATGGCGGTTTGATTAAACACAGTTAAACTATCCATTTCTATCCATGCTTTTTCAATGACTGAAATGTGAATGGATTTTTGAATAGGAAGATGCCTTCAAATCTTAATGCTTTATTAAACAAATTTGGCCTCTTATATCTCTTATTTCACACTAAAAAATATTATATTGATTTGGTGACTAGATCATGAGAAATGTCATAAATAGTGTTCAGATTTTTAATTTCTGACCAGAATGATGTGCTGGACTTTAAAGCATCAGTTTGGACCCTTGTTTGTGTAGTTGGAACTTAATTTTTTTATCCATGATTATTTTGGATAATAAATACCATATGGTTGAGTTTCACAAAATTTGGGCTTTGAGATTTAGACTAGTAACTCAATCATCATGGCTGGTTCAGTTTCTTCATAGTTTCTTTGCGTCTTCTTGTGTAGACCATATAAACCTCAAAATTGACAATTGGTACAAAGGTTCATTCTAATTAAATGTTTTAATTTGAGTTATTAACCCTAAAAAACAATAATCAAGCAATTTTGATATGTAGGGTGAACGTTATTATTAAAACATTAAATAGAATTTAATTTGGATGAATTCAAATAGTGCTCTAAAATTATATTTAATTTTTAAGCATTAATATTTCCCACAAATTATGAATATTTCATTTAAAATAAGTAAAGGGAGTATATAATAAGTTATAAAAATGTTAATAACATCAATCCTGGTTAAGATAAAGATGATCTCCAGTTATTTCTGAGGTCCATGAAAGATTTATGAGTACCCAAACTTCCATATAATGAGGTTGGGTATGGAGGGGAGCTATCTAAGAAGGGTTCTGGAACCCTAGATCAATTTAGATCTTAATTGTAAAGCTTGAGACCTATTACTTGTAGTTTAAAATCCTAAGGTGTGGGCCATCAAAGGTTTTTGAATGGAGTGTCACATTCCTACTTTGAGAAAGGGTAAAAAATAAGATGACATAGCGTAGAGAATTTCAAATCCCCTCATATAGTTTGGTATGAAGATTGTAAGTCATGGTATAAACTGATCGGGTCTAGATAATGATATGGGATAGTTATACTGGTAATAAACCAAAACATTCTGGGATGATGGGTTCTTCCACAGTGATTTCTTGGCTCACAAGGATCGGAAATCCCTTTTTGTAGAGTGAAACATTTAGTTGATGAACATATGTTAATATGTATGATCTATATGCATACATGAATTGTCAATAAATGGGTCTCTTGAAGATGGATATCCTCTCCAGGGGCCATGGAAGGTTGTGGTTATATGAGGAACTCAAATCATGAATTTTGATTTGTGGAAAGTGTAATATCCAAGAAGGTTTTGAGCACCCTAAATGTTGTGTCACAACCTAGATAATATATTATCATGGAGGGGATATGTGACAAGTATTTACTCTAACTTTTTCCTGAACCAGGGGGTTCATCAAGTATAGCTTGGATTTTAATTAGGATACAAAGTATACCTGATGAGTTTATTCCTTATTCCTTTGTGCCATATTTTTTTCCTAAACTCTAGAGATGAAGTGTTTTCCAAGAAAAGACTTGACTTTTGATTAGGACACCTTTTGTGGGTTTTTAGACTGATAATTGTTGTGTCTCTTTCGCTAGCAGTTTAAGGTCAAGTGATTTGGACCATTATAGACTATAGTTTAAGGATGCATAGCTTTGACCAAAATGAAGGCAGTTTAAGGTCATGAAACACATGGAACTAATATGGAGGATGATACAAAAGATCCTAATTAGGACATATAGGGTCAATATTATCCTAACAACCTCCTAAGATGGAGATGAAAATGCTATAAATCATGGTTCAAGATCCTTAAGTCATGAGTAATGACATGGGAAATTCATACTGGGAGTAGTTCAGATCAAACTAAGTTATTGAATTCTTCGACAATGATGTCATAGATCACAAGGATTGTAAATTGTTAGGTCCACTAGGCTGGATACCCTAAGAGGGGGGGGGTGAATCAGGGTATGACTAATTAAAAATTAATGCTCGTTCTGATCTTGTTTCGCTGTTAAGCAAAACACTCTTCTCTCTTTTTCCTACTGCACGATATAAACAGAATGTAAAGCAAGAACAGGACACAGCAATTTTACTTGGTTCATCGCTAAGGGCTACGTCCAAGGACCATACGCCGACAAGTTTCCGGTCGTACCAAATTCCACTAATCTTCACTAGCTGTGGATTACAAGGTTCGGGCTAGATCACTTCTATGCCCAGGCTCACTGCCTTTACAATGTTTAGGGTCAGCTCACTGCTTTCCCAAGGGTCACTCCCTGTTTCTCTCTCTCTGGATCACTGCCAGTGGAGAGGATCACCTTCTTCCTCTTCCTAAGCCCACTGCTCTTGGAAGGAATCCACTCACAGTTTATAGAGCTGTAGGTCTCTTCATTTTCATGAAAGAATGCATCTTCCTCTCTGTGTAGATGCTCTGTTGAAGTACAAATTTCACCCGTAGATGATTATCTCTTTGCACTGAAGGTATCGGGCAACGTGCCAGCTTCCACGCAGTCTGAGAAGCACTGCTGGAACAAAGCCTTACTTGGCGCGCAAGTCAATCTCGGCACGCAAGTATCGGAGCGCAAGTCACAACGGGCGCGCAAGTCCTCCTCAGACACTTGCGCGACTCAAGCTTCCTCAACTCCAAACTTGCACGAATCTCTTCCTTTTACGCCCAAACCAATATTGGCGCGCAACTGCCAACCGGCGCGCAACTTCTAACACCGGCGCACAACTTCAACCTCTGGCGCGCAAGTCCCACCTGCGCGACCACACACACCACTTGCGCGACCACCACACCTGCGCGACGGGAGCTCTGATTTCTCAAAGTGTTGAACTCTGTTAAAGAATGAGGAGGGGTGGTCCAGTATTTATAGGCAATCTGACCAACCTGCGCGACGGCGCGCAAGTCACCTGTGCGACCCAGTTTCGGCGCGCAAGTCTTCTGTCCTTTTGGATACTTGCGCGAACAACTCCCAAACTTGCACGAACCTACTTCCTTTGCCATATTTTGATCTTCTGATCTTGAAAAACATATGGAGCGCAAGTTTCCTATTCTCCAAGTCCTCGGCGCGCAAGTCCCTTTACCAAAAACACTTTTCTTCATTTGCCGATTTTCAGGCCCAAAAATTTGGCAAACACTGGAAAAAGGCACCACCTTGTATCTGTTCTTTTGTACCACCTCCAGATCATCCATTCCTTTTATCGATGTTCTTGAATCAAACATGGATCGTTGACCTCAGCTCTTGAACTTGACATTCCACCATGAAATCCTCTTTGTCAACAAATTTGTATGTCATAGTTATGCTTTGTCAACAATCACCATGCAGATGTCCACTTTGTCAACAAACACAATCACCTCAAAAATGCTTCAATGATACCTTGAGGGATTTTTGCCCAACATAAATCCATTTTTTCATAGTAACACATTTGGTTGAATACCATTGGTGAATATCCAAGAGCCATAGAAATACATGCTTAGTCAAAAAAATTGTCCTTGAAGTCAGTTATCCTTTCTAGGGGTTTTGGAAGGTTTTAGTGATATGAGGAACTCAAGTAATGGAGTATGGATTTATAGATTGAGGTTATTTAAAATATGATGGAAGAAACCCATACTCTAAATGACCGGGATAAGTTTCTTTTGATTCCTTAATAGGGGATTAAAAATGGGTGATGTCCTACACAGTTAATCTTCATGTAGTTGGGAAATTTCTCATGTAGTTTAATGTCATGTGGTATGAACATATGCTATGCGGTCTATCATCTTGCAGTGAGAAAGTTATTATTTTTTAGTTTTGATGTCATGTGACCAAGACATTTTCCTTTTAGTTTAACATCATGCGGTAATGCTGTGAGAATCGATGTGAAAATTTATTCATGGTATATTTTGTTCACAAGTGAGTCATACGCAGATCTAGATCATGTATAGGAAAAATGATATTGTGAAACTAATTTCCTATGATGTTGGGGTGAATTTATTATTGGTTGTTATAGCTAGGACCAATATTGGAGATCTATATGTCATTATGTATCTTGTGATGATAGGAATCAATCCACACATAGTTCTTTAAGGAACCATGCTGTTTAATGTCATGTGGCGAGGTCATGGTCTTCCAAATAGGAAAAGGGAAATTATGGATGGACCCAAGGATGAAAATATGGGAATCACTACATATCCTTTAGAATAATAACTAATCCATATGTAGTTCTTGAAATCCCATACACATTAACTTCATGTAGTGAGGATGAAGAGGAACCAGAATATTACGGTTGGGCCAAAGGGTGGATGTCCAGGCATCATTATGTGTCTAATGAAAATGAGAATCAAGCCACAAGTAGTTATGAAGGTCCATGTAGTTTAACATCATACAGTGAAGATGTGGGTCCCCCAACATGAAGTGGTAATATTACAGCAGGTCCCATGAATGGAATTATTTGGTGATGAGAATCAATCCATATATAGTTCTTAATAAAGTTCCTTGTATAGGTCTGACCCTTATGCAAAGAGGGGGAAATTTTTAATATTTATTTGTTGTGAATGGGCTTCAAGTTAGAAGTCTAGGCATCGTTACATATCCAGTGAGGGTGGGAAAAAGGTCACATCTAGTTCTTGAACAAGAAACTCTTTCTTCATCGGTTTGGCCCGTATGGATAAGTGGGCATTGTTTTCGTTGATTATTGTAGTTGGGCCTAGGACTAGAGATCTAGGTGTCACTACATATCCTATGATTATAGGAATCAAGACACATGTAGTTATTGAGGAACAATGATTTTTTATGTCCTGTGGTAAGGATATTAACCATTTAGTTTAACTTCATATAGTCAATACTCATGATATTCCTTTTATAGTCATACATTCAAGACCAAAATAGAACTTCTGTGTACTTTAATTACTTGTTCATGTGGGGAATCCATTACTAAAATTCCTAAGTTCACATGATCTATGATTAGTGTGAGAAACAAAGAATGGAAAGGGTTCCTCTCACCATGCAAGGGAAATTGAGGATATGATTAGGGATTTTTTTTACAATGTATTGGCTAAAACAAGATATAAGATCGAGGTGTCCCTATGCATCTCATTGAAAAATGAGAATCAATCCATATATAGTTATATAATATCCATTCATTTTATCATCGTGTGGAAATGAATTTAGCTGTTCAATTTAGCATCTTGTATTAAGGACATTAGACGTGCAATTTAAATTCTTACGGTAAGGACATGGATCACCTAATGTGAAGGAGAAGGGAGGTTATGGATCCATTCATGTTTACATCATGCAGTGAAGAATTTTGCCATGCAGTTTTAATGTCATGCGGTAAGGATGAATTTGTACCTTTTAACGTTGTGTAACAAGGATGGGATCATACATTTTAACTTCATGTATCTAGGATGATATGTTATTGATGGAATCTATGCAAAGTATTTCTTGATAAATATCTCATTGGTGGGGGGGTGACACACTCCCTATCCATAGTGGATAATGTGTAGGATCCATTACAATTGACCTTATGTATGATGTAAGTCCCTTCCAATTTGGGTTCCAACTTCAGAATATTATTCCCTAGTATCATTAGGGTTTTAAGATCCAAAAACAGCTATCCTTAGAGGAATTAATAGAGGTGAACCTTTTTATTAAAGGATCATTTGATTCGATTCTGATGGGTTTACATGTAGTGTAGTCTGTGCAACCTATTTTCACCGAGTCACTCAAATTTGTCCAACCGCTTTTGTGATTTATCGCCATCTGAGAGTTGTTCAAAAATAGTTATTTGGAGTTAAAAAAGTTATACCTATATAGGTAACACTACCTTAGTCTCGTACACCAATGAGTATGGCATTGCTGATGTAGTGGTATGCATGGAGGTATGGTAGGCCCATAAAGCATAGACAAGCTTGTTTGACTAAGAATTATTATCCTTATTTATCATATTCTGAAGTATATTTGATAGAGTCTTATTGAAGGACTCAATCTATTATTTTTACACTGCATGACAGCGGGATGAGTGATTGGACTCTATATAGTACTCCTGGTACAATCTCTTCAACTTCATAGAATAGAAGTCAGTTTTGTTGTCCATCAATATTGTGTGAGGAACCCTGAACCTGGTGATGATATGGGACTCATTAAGTTGATTATATTCTTTGTACTGGCATCCTTGACTGGTATTTCCTCATTCTATTTCAAAAAGAAGTTGGTAGAAAAAAGGATGTACTTGAACTGTATAGATGTGGTTGGGAGATATATCCCCACAATATCCATCCCCCAAACAAAAAAACGACCAACAATATTTATTTATATGTTGAAATTTTAGGGGTTTATGGATGAAGTTTTCATGGATATGGAATTCATGAAATTTCTTGGAAAATTCCATATAGTCTTGTATCATTGTTTTCTAGTAATATCCCAACCTTCGGATTTGATGGGAGAGCTTGGTACCAGATTGATGGGCATCACAAGAGCCTGCATGGAAATCCTCGATGAGGGCATAAATATATCCTTATGCTATGAATATGAGTAGGGTTCCATCAAATCCTTTATTTTTGGGGGATTTTTGCTCATTTGGATCATCTCGTAGGGTAAAGTTTGCCGCATGTCACCAAATCTATTCTCTTTCGGATCATTCTATTGGTAGAGTCCTATTTTAGAGATAACTAATTATGGGATCCATCCATCCAGGGGTGGTCATTGGTTCATCAGGCTATGAATTAGTGTTGGCCTAATTGATTTCTTCCATATCACATATTATGATCAACGAGACCATTCTTCAATGTGTGATATAAAAGATTACTTCCTCCTGATCAGGGTCAACTAGGATAGTGATTGTATTAGTCAATGCATTGACAAGAACATTCTGGGACCGAGGGACATGATGTAATGTGGTATTAAGTGAGAGGTTACATTTCTTCCATCTTTATGGAATATTCTCTATTAATCTACTTTATCATAGTTTTTTAATCCCCTTTGATATTTAGGTAGGCTATGTTTAGTTGTATGGACAGTTCCAACCCAGCGATGAGGGCTTGGTATTCTGCCTCATTATTTGTACAACCTTCATATAATGAGAAAGAGTAGGGTAAAACTTATTTGTCTAGAGAGAAAAATACAATCCCTAGACCAACCCGGTTGAGTATTAGGTTTTCTATCCTTGTTCCAACAGGACTCTGAGAGGAACCATCAAAGTACATATCCCATATCCATGGAGTATCATGGGCATAGAAAACCTCCTCTTCTAGAATCTTGGTGTCTTCTGGTATATTTTACAGGGATGGATGTACTATGAGGAAACCAACAAGGTATTTCCTATTCACTTTATTTTGTGATACGAACTAACTATCGTATTGATTCTAATTGACCGACCATTTGTAAAATCACTCAGTCATTATAGGGAAAAAATGATGTACTTGAGTGGATCAATATGAGATTGTTGACGCTCCTTTCGTCACAGAATCTAAAAGATCGGAAAAGGGAATATCTGAGCTCAAAGTGATTCAGCCTTTGAAGAAAACATCAAAAAATCAACAAAGGAATAAAGGATCAAAAGCAACCTCACCGCGCAGGTTATCTAACCGGCGCGCAAGTGTACTTGCGCGGCTACCTTGGTCGTGCAGGTGACTTGCGCGACCTAATTGGTAACCGCCCGGGGTCTTCTTTTGCCTATAAATAGACCATGTGGGCCCCCCATTCGAGAGGATCTTTTTTCAGAAACTCGGATTGAATCTCCCGACACCCAAGTATCTTCTCAAAGCTTCCGGAACACTTCTAAGGTAATTTATTACCTAGAACGGAAGATCTAAAGAGAAGGAGGAAGGCCTAAGTGTTGAAACTTATCAAACACTTGCGCGCCGACTTATTTCCTTCAATATAACTTGCGCGTCCCCTTTCTAGAAGAACCTCAAGAACATTCTAAAGGGTTTAAAAAAGAGTCTCTAAAGTATTTCAATGCTGGTTGAAAATCACGCAAGTATACCATGTGTCGCGCAGGTATACCTGCGCGACCAATACTTGCGCGCCCACGGAAGACTTGCACGCCTTGCAAGACTTGCGCGCCCCTATCTTTTTGGGTGCCCATCTTGCCCATTTTTCCCCTCTTAAGCCATTTCACCTTTCCTTTTCAAGATTCAGTCTTCAAGACACTCTTCAAAGCCATTTATGGCATGATTTCTTGATTTGAATTTCTTATCTGAAAGGAATTCTGTGGAATCTCTCTCAAAGTCTAGTGATTTAAATATCCTTATGTCACTAAAATACGGAGAGTTCATTCATTCAACCTCATCCCTTAAGATGAGAGAATCTTAACCTGGGTCTCCTTTTCAGGAATAATCCCCAGTTATAAAACCTTTAATCTGGGCATCCTCCTCAGGAGTAAGCCCCAATCAAAACCTTTAATCTGGGCATCTTCCTCAGGAGTAAGCCCCAAATTCTTAAAATCTTGGGCATCCTCCTCAGGAGTAAGCCCCAATCAAGTCATTTAATCTTGGGAATCTTTCTTAAGAATAATCCCCAACCTCAAATATGGGCATCCTCCTCAGGAGTAATCCCCAAACCTTAATCCCTAACCTGGGTCTCCTTTTTCAGGAATAAGACTCAGTCATAACCTTGGGCTTCCTTTAAAAGAATAAGCCCCAAGTCCCCTTAAATTTCTCTTAACCAGTCATAATTTACCTTTGATTTGGGTTTCCTTTTCAGGAGTAAAACCCAATCATAAGTCCCCTCCTAACTTGGGCATCCTCTTTAGGAGTAAGCCCCAAGATTAGAGTATTCAAATCTCCATGAAGCACATATAACTTTATGGACCCTGTTCATGGATTTTCTCCCTAAAAGTAAATCCTAAACCTTCATCTATCTGGGCAGTCATCCATACATAAGCCCCAAACAAATTCTTATGATTTCATCTTTCATGGCACAATTGTCTAAATTTTTACCAATACCTCTTGTTTCTCACACCGAGCATGACTCACGTGAGCTTAGAGTGTAAAAGTAATTTTGACATTCATCTTTGAGCCATCAATCATAAACATCATACTCCATAAACTCGAACTACGTGGGTTCTGATTCCTTTTCCAAAAACAAAGGATACGTAGGTAGCCCATTTATGGGTTCGATCCCAACTTTGAAATAATCCATGTCCTTCTGAATGACGATAAACTTCAAGTGCCCCACTGAGTGGCTTTAAAACCAGCCTGGTCATCATAATGACCAAGAGACTTTTATATAAATGTTTTGAAGGATACCATTGACCAAGAATCTCTAAACAGATATAGATGATTCTCTATTGATGAAGAACCTCGAATACATATAAAATATTCTCTAAATTTCTTGCATATTTAATCATTGATTGTTAAAACTAAAGGAAAGCTCATTTTATACTTGGTAATATAATAAGGATTCACGAACATAACTTAAATCTATAAAGAGAGTCCCAGAGTAGACAATAATTCCCTTCAAAAAGGTGTTATGAGTCCGACCTCCCATCCTCTCGACCAATGCAAATTCCTAAGCCTCATTAGTCCACAAGATAATGAGCGCCTGCCTTTGGAAAGTAGGTCCAAACGGATGTGGAATCATTGGATGTTTCCGGTTCTACGAACAAACCCGTTAGAAACCGATCGGAACGTTTGAATCTCCCGTCCAGGAGGTCATCCCCGGATTCCGTGCGAAACAAAAATGGTGAACCCGACGTGAATCCTTAACCAAGTGAAAGTGATGTTCTTCTTATTTGTTAGGCCCCTTGGGCCAACAAATCAATCATTGACATGTGCTCATCCAAAAGATGTAGTGGCCGGAATCATCTTGATTATGTCTGTTACATGGAACATGCACTCTTTTCTCAAGATCTTCTGCAAAAATGGCTTTCCTTAAATTCACCCCTGTGAATACTGCTGCTGTGAACACCTCTACTGTGAGGTCTGCTGCTGTGAAAACCAATGCTGCTACTCCTACTGGAACGTCATCCGCTCTGAGGATGACATCACCAACTCAGCGTCTTCAACGCTGTTTTTCTAATGCACTGGTTAAGGAGTACCGTCGCAATGGTACTATCCCAAATCTGGAGGCCGCTCGTCAAGCCCTCCAAGTTAACAAATCTACCTGGTCGTCCGGACAACGGCGGCCAGCAATCAAGAAACAGGCGGTGCTGACTACCGTCTCCAACTGTTTCGGGTCGTTATCCCCGGAACGCAATTTCCATTCACTCCCTTACTTTGAGGAAGTGAATGAGCAGGTCCCGCAGGACCTTAATTCAAAAAGACAGGAGTCCTTATCAAGGGCTCCCATCAACAATCGCCTCCAGACTCGTGCGGTAGTGCGCCCTCAACATGATGAGGGTACCGACTCTAGGCATTCAGCTCAGGTTCCTCGAACCCGAGCAGGCAAGATGAACCGCCAGAGACGGAATCCGGTTAATAATAAGCAGGTTGTCATCCCTGTCATCTCCGGAGAAGTCCACCAACCTAACTTGGTGGCAAACAACGAGCAGGCATACACACCTGTTCGTTTTAATTCCGCTGTCCAGCAGACTCGTCTGACAGCATCAAGCCTATCCCGCCAGGCAATTCCAGCGGAGTACCATAGGCAGGAACATACACCTGCTTATACATCACCAGTTAGTCAGCAGGCTCGTCTGACTACATATGATGGATCTCGTCAACCGCGTTTGGCGAAGTGTAATCAGCAGGCACATACACCTGCTAATACTAATCAGGCCTACCAACAGTCTCGCTTGGTAGTGCCCGGAGAAGTCAGTCGGAAAGTCCCGACGACAAACAGGAGGCAGACTCAACTCTCTGCCTCCACACTTGAGTACTGTCAGGATTCACTGACAGGAAAAGGAGGACAGGAGCAGGCACATACACCTACTCCAAGCCCGGAATGGACGTATATCCCCGTTCTGGCGGCTGAAGTCACCAAACATATTTTGTCAATGGTGAAAGAGCAGAAGCAAATTCTTGCTCATATTCTGGATTCTTGCCAGGATATCATAACAGTTTCAGCATCATCTCAGGGACAGACACATAAATCTATCCCTAGCAATGGAGTGACACATCAACGATTCACTCCGGAACAGACACACACATCTGTTCCAGTCCAAGAGGGTTATGGGGCATACTCCCCCATATCATACGGACAACCAAGTCAGGCACATACACCTGATTTGAGTGGAGATCGTCAGCCTAACCTGACCATCTTTCCTGATCAGGCACATACACCTGCTCAGAGCAATCACTTTCGTCATCAAGTGGTTTCTAAAGTGAGTAATAAGGCATCTAAGAAAAAGATCCGCCCAGCACAGTCAGGAGATCAAAGGCCAATCTGCAACAAGGCCTTGCTCGATGCTGGAGTTCTTGAAGCCCTCAGACATTTATCTGTCGGAATTAAAGATTCTACTCCCTCAGTTCCCAATAACGGGAACATTAATTCTGAAGGTCTTCAACAGACACTTCCTCATGAAGACTTTCTTCATGAAAATTCGGTCAATCTTGAAGTTTCTTCTTCAGATGAGAGCCACAGGAACCCTCTGTGTGGTCAGAAGACCAAGGAGAAAGAGATTTCATCTTTTGCTGTAACCCATCATGACGGTCCTCCTTATGATGATGAACTTCGCTGCGAAAGTCCTCTCCGCAGTAGTGATTCACGTTGTCTCAAAAATTCTTCAGAAGGCAATGTAGTAATGAGAAAGCCCTCCTATCTCGAGGCACTTGCAAACGTAAAACCAGTCATGTCTGATGCTTTACTATCGGCAGGTGAAACTCTTTCTCTATCAGAAGATAGCCTGGGGTTCAGGTTATTCTCCGAACTATCCCTGGGTCATTCATCTTCCAGCATGAATAGCGATTTCTCTACCAATCTTGTTGAATCCGATGAAGCAACAAGGAAACACCAACTCTGGTCCAAACAGGTAGAAGAATCTTCATTTAATGATAAAGAGGAAATGCTGAACATGAGGAAAAAACTGGCAAAAGGTGAAGTACCAGTCATGTTTTGGCCTTTGGCTGACTCCCAGTACGACATTCCAAAGATGTTGACGGATGATGGAATCCATGATATTCGTCTCAACATATGGAAAACTCTTTGTCAATTAAAGAAGAAGGTATTATCTTACGATGAATATGAAAATCATCTTAAGATAATAGAAGGGTTACAACGCCAGATTGATTTGGCATCTCTATCAGTCTCTCGGTATCCAAAGGCTGAAAAGCAACAGAGAACCCTTCAACGTTCATGCCTTGGCGCACTAAGAAGATTGCGTCAGTTAATTGCCAATGCTCCATTTGATGTTCATATCAGAGGATGGGGTGTTCACGGAGCACTACATTTCACAGTGCTCTCCGGTCAGCAAAGCCCGCCGAAAATGGTCTCATGCAATGTTATTTCCCATGGCCGGCCACAGTCAATGGGCTTTGTTCATAATCAAAAGCTTGCTCAAGAACAGGCTTCAACTAGTTCCTCTCAAAATCAAGTATATAGAGAACAAGTTGTTGAATTGCTCCTACATCAAGCAGGCGAGAATATTGCACAAGCCTCTCGTCTGGAGAGAACACGTCATCAAATGACAGAAGTTTCGGAAATCATCCAACGGTCTGTTGAACCAGGTGATAAAAGTGGATACAGGTTAATGCATCCAGCTAATTTCCGAACTAAGATTCGCAAGATCAAGAGAGATTTCAAGAAGATCTCAGACATAGCATGTCAAGAGACACCCCAGTTTGCTAGACTGGGGACTTCTCTAACCCAACCCTCAGAGTCAACAAATGGGATTCGAGGAGTTGAGCGAAAGCAGCAAGAACATCCCCAGTCCACCGGACTGGGGACTTTTTCAAATCTTCAATCCCTCCCTCAGAGAAAGTCAGTATTCTCTCGATTAGGGAATAAGCCTCAAGAGGAACGAAGAGCCAAGCTGTCAGGAGATTCTCTCCAAGTGACAGTTCTCCAAGAAATTCCTGAGGGATCAAGTCAACGGAATGCCATGTCTCATCATGGACATGGAAGGAGACAATATCACAGAAATGCTGATAGAAAGGATTCCATGCAATATGCATCCATTAATGTCATCAATGCCGTTGCTGCTGATTCACCAGATGAGGCTCAATCAGAGGGATCAGACGAAGAGGTTCCTGCTCAAGAAGTTGCGCACACAGACCTAAATGAAGAAGGTGTGCGCACACGTAATCAAAGGCTTACCCAAAATCTGGGTATTCCTTCAAGTAACCCACTTCCCCCTCTCCGAAAAGGATCCAATAAGGGGAAAGGAAAGAATCAGGTTACTTCTCACCCTTCCTCTGAAGGAGGTCAATCGCTCTCATTAGAGCAAAGGTTTGCACAACAAGAGGAAGAAATGAAAGAATTAAGAAGGTTGAATGCAGAACAACTTCAGAGTAGTCTTCTTCTTAAGAATTCTGAAGTCCGACAGCCGAAGGAATTTGTTGTAACTACTAAGATGGATCAAGAATATCCTCCTTTATCAGTACACCCACAGAGGTCTAATCCTACGGGTCAAATGCAACAACGGTTGGCAGCACTACCATCAGTTGCAGCACCAACCACCACGTCTGTCCAAGCTCCATACATTGAACCTACCCAAAACCAAGTTCAACCTGACGTTTCTCAAAAGTTAATAACTACTATTGAGTCATTAACAGCTCGGTTAGAAACTATGGAAGGGAAACGGGCGCAAGTTCAACCTGAAAAGAAAGTTTACCCTGAATGGGTAGATTCAATTTCTCCTCCATCTAGTTTTGGAAACCCTATTTTCCCTACTTTCAATGGATCAGGCGACCCTGAACAACATTTGATGCATTACGTGTCTTGTTGTGATCCTATGATGGGAACTCCAGAGCAGCAAGAAGTAGTGAAACTCAGATGCTTCGTGCGAACCTTGCAAGGACCAGCTTTTGTCTGGTATACAAGCTTGCAATCCCGGTCAGTCATCGGATGGGAGGATCTTCGTCAAAAATTCCTTCTTCAGTTTAGCTCAACTTTGCCAAAAACGACAGTTTTCGATCTTACAAACTGCAAGCAAAGGGAGAATGAAAGAGTCTCTGATTTCATTGCTCGTTGGAAGGGATTAACGTATTCCTTGAGTTTAGCACTCCCTCGGGAGGAATTGTTTCCAATCTGTGTGGCAAATTTGCGTGACGAATTACGCACGCCATTGATCCCTGTGAAATACACAGGAGGGTTTCGAGACCTTACTTCAATCGCTCAACAGATTGAAGATTCCCTTATACAGGCTAAGGTTAAATCTCGTGTAATTCCATCAGCTCCAGGAAGAAGAATGGGTAAAGCAGAAACTGCTACAGTTATGCTTAAACAGGCACCTGTACCTATTTCTACTTCAAAACCTTCATCTTCTCGAAGGGCTCCACCTCCTGAACGCCAACAACAAAGGCTGTTTCGTCCAAATGATCAAAAAGATCAACGACGAAAACAATTTGAGGATATGAAGAGTAAAACATACTCTTTCTGAAGTGAGCAAGTTCCTGGTTACTTCATTTCAGCTCTGGAAAATAATTTGGTTCAATTACCAGTGCCGAAGAGGCCAAACAAGGAAGGAGATGAAGACCGTCCCAATTATTGTCCCTTTCATCAAATGTTGAGGCATCCCATCCAGGAGTGTTTTGTCTTTAAAGACCTCCTGCAAAATATGGTCGACTTGGGACAAGTCAAATTGATGGGTTCTTCAGCTCATGTAGCGTGTATTACCGCTACAGATCCAGAGGAAGGAGGCGAGTGGCAGGAAGTCAAAAGAAAAACTGCGAAAAAAATATGATGATTGGATGGTCAGAAAGACAATCAATCGGACCCATTCCATTTTGCGAACACAATTGAAGAAGCCAATTGTGTCTCCTACAAAAGCTGCAGTAAAGCCTCCATCAAAAGACAAATCCTCAAAAGGGCAGCTCAATTCAAAGAAGAAAGAGGAATCAGGAGAAGATGAGTATGTAGCAAAGCCTAAATTGTCTTTGACTCTGGCAGATTTCATGCCATCTACTTCGAAGCCACGGGCACCGTCCCACCAAACGGCACAGCCTAAACAGGCTAACCAGGCAGAGTCTTTATCAGACGAAGAGTTAATCTTTGGTTCTGTTAATATGATTCAATTAACAGATTCATATTCCAGTCTTGATGAGCCTGAATTCCCTGTATCAAATAAGGGAACCCGAGGAAGTTCTAGAGGTTCAAGATATAGGGGAAAACATGGATCTTTCCGAAGACACTACTCTAATTCTACCCCTGTTAGCACTGTATATGCAGCAGAAACTCGTGGTAGAGCCCTTCAGCGAGCTCAAAAAGAACAAGAAAGTTCTTCTGCCAATGACCAACTCAGTTTCAGCACAGTTATTTTGGAAGACCGATTAAAAGTTCCATCTTCTTTATCTCAGCAAGTAAATGGATCTAATCAGTCTAATTTTCCAAAACCAAGGATGTTGCCAACTTCAATACAAGATGCATCAGCTTCCAAAGCATCTTCTTCCAAGGTACCTGCTAAACCGCATATTCCTATTGGGAAACGCAGACCTCTAGATCAAAAATATGATATATTGAAACACTTGACCGAAGTACCAGCCAAGTTATCAATTTTGGATGCTTTGAATCTGTCAAGAGATCTTCGGGAAGCACTCATCGGAGCTTTGTCAAGTCCTCGGGAGTTTGAAGCTGAAATTGCTGCAGCTGAAATCTATCACATAGAGAATAATCCTGCAGAATGACATGCAGTGATATCTTTTACTGATAAAGATGAAGATGATGTTGTGCATGGGCACATAAAACCTTTGTACTTATCTGGCAAAGTCAATGGTATAGATGTTCGAAGAGCTTTCATTGACAATGGTTCAGGAGTCAACCTCATGCCCATTCGCACACTTCGTCGATTGGGCCTCACGGAATCTAATTTATCTCCTTCTACCATGATGTTGCAAGGATATGATAAAAATGAACAAGAACCACTGGGAGAAGTTACGCTCAGAACTCAGTTTGGAGATCTTGTTTCCAATTCGGATTTCATGATTGTTGATCAAGACTCAGCTTTCAATATCTTTCTTGGAAGACCCTGGCTACATCAGCATGCAGCTATTCCGTCATCATACCATCAATGTCTCAAATACTGTTTCGATGGTCAAGTTGGAACATTGTATGGTGATAAGGCCCCGTTCAAGACATGTGAGTCTCAATACATTGAGGCGGAATTTTATCACATGAAGGGAAGAGAAAAATCTACAATGAAGGAAATTACCAAAGTTAATGCTCCATATGGTTTGGAAAAAATTCCAATAAATCCATTTTTACATGTGAGTACAGATTATGTGTTACCTATCAGTCAAATTGACAAAATAGGCCCAAATCGAAATACTCTTATGGAAAGATCCATAATGTCAATTACGGAAATCGATCCAGACAACATGGGAGAAATTGGTAACTTACCAAGCAGTGATGAAAGCATAAGTGGTGACGTTTTCATTTCGTCTGCTGAAATCCAACAAGTCTATACTTCGCTAATCAGGCCAGAAGAAGTTATAGCAACACCAGAGGTGAATATTGATGTCGATTCTCAATCCATCATCTCCTCTTTATTTCCCAAAGAAGACCCTTTATCATCAATAGGGTCGGAAATGGAAGCTTCTTCTTCAAAATGTGAAAATTTTGACATCTCTTATGATCATGAGAATTTCGTTTTTTCATCTACTTTGCAAGTAGAAACGGAAGAAATAACACATGATGAAGAGGAAGAGGAATATCTTAGAGATGCTCCTCCAGCATTTGAAGAGGGTATCTCTACCACTGTGGATGAACTCAAGGAAGTAAATCTGGGTACAGAGAAAGATCCACACCCCACTTTAATTAGTGCGGCCATGACCCTTGAAGAGCAAGAGATGTATATTTCTTTTCTAAAGAAAAATAAAGATATTTTTGCTTGGAATTATACAGATATTCCTGGCCTTGATCCTGATGTTGCCACCCATCATTTGGGTTTGCCAAAAGAACATCGAGGATTCAAGCAAGCCGCGAGAAGAACACACCCAACCTATGCTTCCAAAATCAAGGCTGAAGTGGATAAGCTTATCAAAGCTAACTTCGTCAGAGAAGTTCAATATCCAAAGTGGTTGGCTAATATTGTCCCTGTAAAGAAGAAGAATGGACAAATTAGGGTTTGCATCGATTTCAGAGATCTTAATCGGTATTGTCCTAAAGATGATTTCCCAGTTCCGATTACAGAACTCTTAATTGATGCGACGGCTGGCTATGAAGTACTTTCTTTCATGGATGGATATTCTAGATATAATCAGATCCGAATGGCCCCAGAAGATGAGGAATATACAGCCTTCAGAGCTCCTCAAGGTGTGTTTTGTTACCGGGTGATGCCCTTTGGTTTAAAGAATGCAGGTGCAACATATCAACGCGCCATGCATCGTATCTTCAAACCTTTTCTAGGGAAATTTGTTGAATGCTATGTAGATGATTTGGTGGTTAAATCCAAACAACGTTTTGATCACTTGGCTGATTTGGAAGTCGTATTCCACAAGCTTCGACAACATAATTTGAAGATGAACCCCTTAAAATGTTCTTTTGGGGTAACCTCAGGAAAATTCCTCGGCTTTGTTGTACGCCATCGTGGTATTGAAGTCGATCCTGATAAGACCAAATAAATCCTTGGTATGTCACCTCCTCAGAATTTGAAAGAATTAAGAGGACTTCAAGGACACTTAGCCTATATTCGGCGTTTCATCGCCAATTTGGCAGGCAAAAGTTTACCCTTTACCAAATTATTGAAGAAAGGAGTCACTTACCAGTGGACTGAAGAATGTCAAGAAGCATTTGATGCTCTCAAGAAATACCTCTTGAGTCCACCAGTACTCATGCCACCTGTTGAGGGTAGGCCTCTTATCCTCTATGTGACAGCTTTAGAGCGATCATTGGGTACCTTTCTCGCTCAAAAGAATGATGCTGGGAATGAAAATAGTCTCTACTATCTCAGTAGAACTATGCTTGAAGCAGAAACCCGGTATTCGAGTATTGAAAAGTGCTGCCTAGCATTAATCTTTGCAGTTCAGAAACTGAGACACTACCTGCAACATCACGAGGTCCAATTGGTATCTCGTAATAATCCACTCAAATTCATCCTTAGTCGTCCAATGCTTACAGGACGTCTGGCAAGGTGGGCGGTTATTCTACAGTAGTTCGACATCCAGTATGTGTCTCAAAAGGAAATTAAGGGCCAAGCTCTGGCTGATTTCCTGGATGAACATCCTTCAGTGGAAGACACGTATTTAGATATCGAACTCCCTGATGATGAAGTTTTCTCTATTCAAGAGAGTCCTCAAACATGGAAAATGTATTTTGATGGTGCTTCTAGAAGTCCAACAGGGAAGAAAATGGAAAATCCTAAATTCAACAAAGTTGGTTTAGGAATTGTGCTCATTTCTCCAGATAAGGCAGTGTTACCTTATTCCTTTTTGTTGTGGGAAGGTGGTACCAATAATGAAGCTGAATACCAAGCTCTCATTACAGGCCTGGAGTTAGCGCTTCAAGCACAAGTGAATCACTTAAAGGTGAAAGGTGATTCAGACCTGGTAATCAAACAAGTCAATGGGGATTATGCCATCAAAAAAGAAGAATTAATCCCTTTGTATGATTACGTCAGAGAGTTAATGTCGGAATTCCCTTCAGAACCGACATTTTCTTATGTCCCAAGATCACAAAATGCTCAAGCTGATGCACTGGCTAATATAGCCACAGCTTTAGCAGATCCAAATCGGGACGAGACAACCATCTGTATTGCCCACCGTCGTGCAATTTCACCTTATGTTCAAGTCAGAACAGAGGAAATTAATGAAATTAGTCCCATTCCTGAACCGTATGGTCATACTACAGGATGGATGTCACCTATCAAGGAATACCTTCAAAATGGAACACTTCCACCTGATAGAGCCGAGAAAGAACAAATTCGGCGACGTGTGGTCAATTTCACTCTTTATGATGGTCCAAACCACCTCGAGAAAATTCTCTACAAACGTGGTTTTGATGGAGTTCTCTTCAGATGTATTGATGGTGAAGAGACAATGGCTGTCATAAAAGAAGTGCATGCAGGAGTCTGTAGTGCCCACCAGTCTGGACATAGATTGTCTAATCAAATTCGAAGGCTTGGATACTTCTGGCCTTCAATGATACAAGATTGTGTTAATTTCACAAAGAAGTGTCATTCATGCCAAGTATATGCCAACTTCATTCATCAACCTCCAGAGTTGCTTCATACAGCTAAGTACTCATGGCCATTTTCCACATGGGGAATGGATGTGGTGGGACCTTACCCTTCAGCTACGGCCAAGCAGTTTAAGTACATTCTTACTACTACTGATTTCTTTTCCAAATGGGCAGAGGCAGTACCTCTCAAAGAAGTTAGTTCTAAATGCATTGTTATCTTCATCAAGTCCAACATCATTACTAGATTTGGTGTCCCTCATACCATATTGACGGACAACGGAACCAATTTCTGTTCTTCTGAGGTAAATAAATTGTATCAAGAATACAACATTAAGTCCAACCATTCATCTCGATATCATGCAGCGGCTAATGGCCAGATATAGGCCTTCAACAAGACTCTTTCAAATATACTGCAAAAGATGGTGGATAAAGATAAGAGGTCATGGCCTGATAAACTCTTTCATGCTTTATGGGCTTATCGGACTACCACTCGCAATGCAACGCGGTCTACTCCATATTCATTGGTATATGGAACAAAAGCAGTCTTTCCAATTGAAGTTCAATTTCCCTCACTCAGAATATCCATTTGTGATCAGTTATCAACAGATGAGCAATCCCAAAAGCGGTTGAATGAATTGGAACAGTTAGATGAGAAAAGATTGTGCACTTTGCACCACTTGGAAATCTATCAGGATCGGATAGCACGAGCTTTTAACAAAAAAGTTCGTCTTCGTTCATTCATTTAGGGAGAATTGGTATTGGTTCTCAGAGCACCAATGATACCAGGAAAGAAGCCTCCCAAGCTTGAACCAAAATGGGAAGGACCTTATTCAATACATAAGGTCTACTCCAATGGAGTGTATTCTCTGATCTCAATGGATGGAGAACACATCACAACTCCAACTAATGCCAGATTTCTGAAGAAGTATTTTGTATAAACACAAAATATTGTTCCCAGAACCAAGACTCTTACAATTGGTTCATACAGCACTGGTCCAGTATGACCTTAAACTGCAACTTCGTCCAACATGACGTTAAACTATGTCACCTTCAATGTCCGAGATGACATTAAACTATAAATTGTCCTACATGACATTAAACTGTTATTATGTCCTATCTACATGACATTAAACTGTACAGAAGATCCTATATTTTGTCCGAGATGACATTAAACTATATTGTGTCCTAGCAACATGACATTAAACTGTGTGGCACTTCCAACGTCCAACATGACTATAAACTGTAAAAAATTCCCCAGAACTGATATCCTCATATTGGTTCACCTTCGTCCTTGCTATATGACGTTAAACTATACAGCAATGGTCCAGTATGACCTTAAACTGCAACTTCATCCAACATGACGTTAAACTGTGTCACCTTCAATGTCCGAGATGACATTAAACTATAAATTGTCCTACATGACATTAAACTGTTATTATGTCCTATCTACATGACATTAAACTGTACAGAAGATCCTATATTTTGTCTGAGATGACATTAAACTATATTGTGTCCTAGCAACATGACATTAAACTGTGTGGCACTTCCATTGTCCAGCATGACTATAAACTGTAAAAAAGTCCCCAGAACTGATATCCTCATATTGGTTCACCTTCATCCTTGCTATATGACGTTAAACTATACAGCAATGGTCCAGTATGACTTTAAACTGCAACTTCGTCCCACACGACATTAAACTGTGAAAAAGTTCCCTAAACCGTCCAGCATGACCTTAAACTGCATCATCCCTGGTCCATGTATATGACCATAAACTATTTGCAAATCCCTTATGTCCAGCAAGACGTTAAACTGTGACGTCCTAAACTACATGACGCTAAACTGTATAAAAGTCCCTCACGTCCGAAAAGACGTTAAATTATATAATCATCAAAGGTCCAGCATGACATTAAACTGCACCATCCACGGTCCATGCATATGACCTTAAACTATTCACACTTTCGTCCAACATGACATAAATGGTGTGTTATTTTTTCCTTACGGCATGACATTAAACTGTACAGTCCCCCTTTCGTCCAATATGATGTTAAACTATTTTATCCCCATCGTCCTAACTACATGACGCTAAACTGTACAGAAAATCCTTGATAGGTCCTACATGACATTAAACTGTATTTTTTCCCTGCTACATGACACTAAACTGTGCAGCACCAATAGTCCTAACTGTAAGACTTTAAACTGCATAGTCCCTTTTTTATGTCCTACATGACATTAATCTGTACATCGTTAAGGTTGTTATTACCTCTTGTTTCTCACACCGAGTATGACTCACGTGAGCTTAGAGCGAACATCAACCATAACACTCCCTTTGGGCCACTAACCATGTGTAAGTCCCAACATTATTTTTTATTAGATCATTGTCCACAAGAACAACTTGATCATTAATTCATTCTTTAATTGAACTACACGGACTTTGATCTTCGCCCTCCAGGCTGGGTATGTAGGCAACCTCCCAAGGTTCAAGCCCAAAAACAATCTCTTCACATCGGTTCACCACAGCCTCATATGATGTTGATTTGTGAAACCGCCCCTGGAATCAATATCTTTACATTGATTCACTTTCGTCCTTGTTATATGACGTTAAACTATACAACACTTTTGTCCGGTACGATAATAAACTACAAATTTCTTTGATTTCCTCATTTGAGAAGGAACCATTATTGACATTGATTTTTTTAAATCATGTTTCATTTTAAAAAGACTACGTGCATACATGGTAATGCCTAAACTTTTTATCTCAGGTTAAACCATCATTTCACTAAAGTCCCCTTTCACCCTTCACATGTACGAACCAAATTTGTACAAAGGGTAGTTCTAGAACTACGTGGACTTGATTCCCATCCTTATGGGATACATAGGAACATTCGAGTGTCCCTCGAATCCAGTCCCAAGTCTTTTGGGCCTAACCCCAAATTTCACTTTCAGTCCCTTGGCTGAAAAGTCCTCATGAAAACACACACTGTGTATTCATTATTATGGTCTGAATTCTATGACCCTAAACTAAGATCATTCATACTTTCGTCCTGCACGACGTTAAACTTCATTTCAAGAACTACGTATGGCTTGATTCTCATTCTTATGAGATACGTAGTGAAGTCCAAGTTTCAATTCAGGACCCAGCCACAACATGATTATGGTTTTCATTGACCTATGTATCTCTATATACATTGGACAATACCCATTTTTATGTGTTATAATCCTAACCTTAAATATTTTCAGATCTTCATAACCCTTTTCATGACTTCTAGTCACAAAAATGTCAAACTTCTGAGAATTCTTTTGCCTGACTATGCAGCACGTGCCCATAGGTGGCCTTGCATAAGTAGTCCACATAACAGACTTGTCAGCCAAAAGATTCTATTCATTTGACCATGCAGCCAATGCCCATAGGTGGCCCTGCATATTTCAACCCCCTAACGGGTTTTGTTAAATAATAGTAACTTCATTCTTGGGAAGAATGCCTCTTTTGTCCTTATTTGTCTTAAACGACAATATGTAAGGATCCGCAAAAAATAGACATCCTTAACATATTTGTCCCATATCCTTTTTCATGATCTGAAAGTATTCAAGTCTATGATTTATTCTTCTTCCCTACGTTTGGGTCAGACCTTCGTAGGAGTGATATTCATCTAGTTCTTCGATGTTCTTGTTCGGAAATATCTTCTCCATATTCAAGTACCTCTTTCCATACAACAAACTCTATGCTTTAGAAAATTTGAATCTCCATAAACTTTCACAGGCTTTTAGCACTAGGAAAGTAAATTTCTGGGAGTTCTTTTGCCTGACTATGCAGCACGTTCCCATAGGTGGCCTTTCATAAACAGTCCACATAACAGACTTGTCATCCAAAAGATGCTATTTATTTGACCATGCATCCAATGCCCATAGGTGGCCCTGCATATTTCAACCCCATAACGGGTTTTGTTAAATAATAGTAACTTCATTCTTGGAAACTACTTCTTCTAATTCATTTCAGCTCTTTTTTCATATCATTCCTCAGATTCAAATATTCTTAAGCCATAGTTTACATTTTTTCCCTCATACTTGAGTATGGTAATACGTTTTCAGATAAATTTTCAAGGAATTGAATCCATTTTTAATCCATTTTTCGGTCAAAGCTATTTCGACCTTAAAAATTAGCCCCTTTATGTCCGGCGTGCATGACTTTAAACTGCCCACACAAAAGACAAAGGAACTCTGAATAAAAGTCAAGTTCCAGCTCACTAAATATACATTTTCTTGTATGATTTAGGTAATATTGAGCAGTTAAAAGATTCAAAGTTTGTAGGATTATTTGTAATAATCCTAGTAAAAATCAAACTATGCTTACTAGGCCCATTGGCTTAAGTAAATTTGAAGCAGGTAATGAAAGAATGCAGGTACAAATGATTGAAGACGAAAGTGTTTTTCATTGATACACAGGAGATAGAAAGACATCCACAGACTGGAGTCTCTTCTCTTTTTCAAGAATTACAGAAGATTGTCAACATAAGTCTTCATTTGATGTATAGCATCCTGAGCCTTATCAGCAGTTACTTGAAGCTCGTGCACTTGACCAGCTTCACTCTTTTTAGCTTGCTGAAGTGCCTTCTTAGCATCTGCGATGGCTTTCGTGCCATTCATATGTGTTTCATCCAATGATTTATTAAGCTGATCAAGTTCCCCAGTAACAGCATCTAACTGTTGCTGGAGTTGCACCTACTGGACAACCTTTTCTTTGATTTTTTGCTTCAGATCCTTCATCTTGACAGCATAATCAACTTCAGCCTGGGATATCGCAGCCTCAAATTCGCCTATGTTGACTGACAATTTCACTCTGGTCAAATCTTCGCGACTTGTCTGCACTTGCTCCCTCCTGAAAATGATCTGTTTCACCGCAGCATGGATCTTTTCATACCCAAAACCACCAAGTCCCATTATAACAAATTGGGATGACAATCGAGAAATTTTTGATGGTATCTCTTCTAAAGGCACCCCCGATATGATGTTCCATATGTTATTCCATGCCTTACGTCGTGAAAAGCTGAATGCTTTAAGCATATCTGGATATGATTCAATATCATCGTCAGAAGGGGGTATGTAATCTGGAATTAGCGCGCTTAGGGAGGTGCCTTGTCCTGCTCTTTCCCCCCTGACTTGTGCTTCTTCACTTTCAATTCCCGTTGGGGAAGAGGCTGAGGCCTCATCTTCGGATCTAGTCATTGCAGTTGATGGTCCTGCATGATTAATTGAAAGGTTTAGTCAGCTTCAAAGGATAACAAAAGAATAGATTGTCTTGCGAATAAAGTACAATCACAAATATTGTTATCCATTACCCAATGGTGGTTCAGCAACCTGAGAAGACTTCTCCCCATCTTTCCCAGTTTCAACAGTATTTTCAAGATGGGTCTCAGGAGAGTTTATTGGATTTAGCTCTACTTGAGCTAATGTTTCTGCAATGATAGGGTTGACATCAGTGTCCACACCCTCTTCGGGCATTGGCAGTTCAGCGGCTTCTACGGAAGAAACTGCATATTATTTTCCATCATGGTTAGAAGTATTTTTTTTTTAAAAAAAATTTGGGCGAAGGGTAGCACTCACGCCCAAGGTCTTCTAAATCATATGACAACTTAGCATGATCATAAAATTCTTCAAAAGTAATTCCTTGATTCATCATTTCATACAATGATACTTCAGAATCTTGGTTAGTCTCACCAGTGGGAGCATTTGCTACGTCTTCTTGCCGACTTATGTCCTACAACCCCTGACCCTGGACAACACCTTCAGTAGTAGGAGGGATACTGGGAATGGATGGTAACTCTTCTCCAGGAGCAACCAAGTCAGCCTGGGTCTGTGATTGTTCTACAGCACCTTCCACGACCTTTGAAGGAGGGTCAGTCCCTTCCCTCAAGGGGGAAATTGAAGAAGCCCCTGCAATCCTCAGAAATATGAGTAACCATATGATTATGGGTATAAACTCATGATTGTTCGAAGGACTTACCACTGCTAATGAAACGTTTATCTATGGATTTCCTCCTTCGTTGCCTTGGATTCTTTTGTTTTTTCGTAGTATCAGTAGTCTCCCTTATTGGCACTTGGATTGGAGAATGAAAGGCTATGTCCAGTGCCTCATTCATGGCCTGCTGGCCTGGAGATATCTCGCCTGGTTCGCGAGGAGAATCAGCAGCAGCCCCGATAGCAGTACCACCAGGGCTATATTGTGGCGAAGGAACCCCGGTTCCTTTATTTGCAAGCTGCAAGATGAAGAAAATAACTTCCTTAAGTAACAAAGCTTCAACTAAAATCAAGTTGCAAAGAAAATAAGGAAAGAAAACTTACATCTTCAGGAGCCACGTACTCTTGCCATTCCTCATCTCCAGAACCACCATCCCCCTCAGTGGTGCCACGATCAATCATTTCCTTCACCCGCCTGGTGATAGGAACCAAATTATCAGTGGCATATATGAGCATTTCCAGCTCTCTGATGTAAGCTCGCACTTCATTGGGGTTATCTCCGTATTGAAGGTTTTTAGAAGCTACAAGATTTCTTATTCTAGGAAGTTGTAGTCCCTCACACAAATCCAGCCAGGCTGTCTCAGTATCACAGTATAAGCTCTGACATAGCTGAACAGCCTCTGGTCCTAGATATAAGGGCTGTGAGGAAGGTCCTACAATTTTTGATTTTAATCTCTTCCCAACTCCTACAACTACAAATAGAGAATAAGAATGTAAGACTTATAACTTTATAAAGTAACAGTGATTGAAATTTCTACAATGAAATAACTCACCAGGAGTTGATGGAGTGGGTCTTTTAACTCTGGCTGGAGGATTATATCGGGCACGAAACCGCTTTGCTGCCGGTTGTGCCTCATCATCCCCATCGTGATAATCCGATGAATCAGTTCTAGAGGAGGAGTCTGTTGAACCTATTTCAGGTGGAGAAGCGCCACCTTCATGAGGAAGGGTTTCTTTCTCTACAGTCCTCTTCCTCTTTCCCACTTGATATACTGGGTGATTCAATATCCCTTTAGGGTATGATGCTATCCAGTGTTCGGCATAAAATGTAGTCAGATAATGTGCCGCTTTTTCAACTGGTAGATCAAATACTGCCCCAGTCTTCTCTCTTGATGTCAGCAACCATAGTTGTCGAGCAACCATCAGATGTTGCTCTAACCTGACATGTACTGGAGGGGATACAACAATCTGTTGCAAGCATTTGAATTGGCGTGCAAATCTATATGGAGCATAGGCCTCACATATGATTTCTCCATCAATCCTGGCTACTAACACGCCATCCCTGCAAGCTAGCATGTATGCCCTCAAATCCAAATGGGTTGTCCCATCATCAACAAACCGCCCGGATGGCGGACTTCCATAAGGAAAAAAGTTGAATTCCTTATACATGCTTAGTCTTACTTTCATATCATAACCATTAACATCTAATGGAGCAATTCCAGAGAATGCTTGCACTGACAGTCTGAAAGAGCTTCCAGGGATTTGTAATCCATTCTGTACATTGTAAGTCCTGAAGTGAGTGGCGATCCATCCCCACAAAACCTGGAATGGTCCCACTATTCTTAAAGGAGATTTACCCTGGAAGACGTGAAGTAAACTCCTGTGAATCTTTGCTAAAATGGGGGTAGCTAACCCAACCATTTTTCCCTCAGCCAACTTAGCTGCAATGACGAAGGTCCCTGGCCTAACGCCTCCCTTCGAATCCCTGACCGGCAAGAGATAAGCACTGAGCCACATTGCCAAGAAACCCGCCAGACGAGTTTTCTTTGGAATTCTTTGATTCACTTCATATCCCCATTTTTCAAACTCTCCTGCTTCTAGAGTTGGCCAGAATGTGCCAGGAGCTCCTCTCTTCTCAGGTTTTGGACAAGTGGTAGGACGTCTGGGCCGGCTATCCTTGGATTTCTTTTTCTTGGATCCTTTTTCTTTTGGCTCCATCCCTTTCTTCTCAGTAAGAAATACATTCATCCATTCTTACGGATGGATATCTTTTCTAAAATGAGATAATGAGGTCTCTGAACTCTTGAGCCTGTGAAAGATTTTAAATAATTCTCGAGCCAAAGCAGGAGTCTTCTCTGGATCATTCCAAGTCACCTTGGGAGGAATGAATTCATCATACATATCACCCAAGATTGGAGCTCCTGAAATCTTGTGGACATCCCAAAAACTGATACCTACTTCTCCATGAGTCAAATGGAAAGAATTAGTCGCTGGGCTCCAGTGGCTGAGTATCTCTGGCACGAAGTTATCATGTCTGTAAATATATGTTTGCCCAACCCAAACAGCCTCATATATTGCAGATCTCTTCAGATCCTCAATAAACTCTGCGCAAGTCTGTCGCACCCAGTATGCCCACATCCAAGTTGGATTCACACCTCCCCCAGGACGGAAATCCCAACTTTTCTTCCAGCCTTTGGATTGATCCATCTGAGCATTTCGGAAGATTGAAGGATGACAATGTGGTTGAAGCTCAGGTGTATGTTTTTTCAGATCTGGTGTGCAAGGGCTATGATGCATCACATAAGCCTTCTCCACTGTTCCAGCAGTTTGAAATACTCCTCCACCTGAGATATTTGCTGAAGCAAATTTGGTATAATTCTGAAACCATGAAAATGGAAGATAATTCTTTACTTCTGTAATAATGACTTCTTGCAGATGACCATGACCATAAAAAGGTAGATAAGTGGAGTGAGGAAAGTTGCGATGATATTTCTTCAGATACTTAGCCAAATCTGGAAGAGTACTATCTTTGACAGTATAGTGATCAGGGCCAATGATATCCATCATATCATTTATCCGCTTGCTATCCAGTTCATCAATTAATCCAGGTCTAAGAGCCATTGAATCTGCACAGGAGTTGAATAAATTAAACTCTTAAATGGGTTTTATTTTTTTCATAAAATTTGTGAAAGAATTTGGAAAAAAATGGCTAAGGAATTAAGGCGCGCAAGTATGGATATGTCGCGCAAGTAATACATGTGCCGCGCAAGTTTTTGTCGCACAAGTATTACCGCGCAAGCCCTATTACCTTGAGAGTAGCGCGGCAGTGAGGAAATAGTGAAAACAAGAGACTTGCGCGGCGAGGAAGACTTGCGCGGCGAGAGCTCGAGAAATCTGGAAATCCAGATACTTGTACGGAGGTGAGGCCGTGTATTTATAGGCCAGGAAGCCTACCTGCGCACCACACCCAGAGCGCTTAAGGCCTGCGCGACGCAGACTTGCGCGCCGCCCTCTGCGCACTGAAAGACTTGCGCGCCCTCCCTTTTCCTTTGGAGGGATTCGATTTCCTCAGAGTCAAATCCTCATTTCTCTCCGGATCCAACTCTGAGGGGGGACTTTTGTTGATGCTCCTTTCGTCACAGAATCTAAAAGATCGGAAAAGGGAATATCTGAGCTCAAAGTGATTCAGCCTTTGAAGAAAACATCAAAAAATCAACAAAGGAAGAAAGGATCAAAAGCAACCTCACCGCGCAGGTTATCTAACCGGCGCGCAAGTGTACTTGCGCGGCTACCTTGGTCGTGCAGGTGACTTGCGCGACCTAATTGGTAACCGCCCGGGGTCTTATTTTGCCTATAAATAGACCATGTGGGCCCCCCATTCGAGAGGATCTTTTTTCAGAAACTCGGATTGAAGCTCCCGACGCCCAAGTCTCTTCTCAAAGCTTCCGGAACACTTCTAAGGTAATTTCTTACAAAGAACGGAAGATCTAAAGAGAAGGAGGAAGGCCTAAGTGTTGAAACATATCAAACACTTGTGCGCCGACTTATTTCCTTCAATATAACTTGCGCGTCCCCTTTCTGGAAGAACCTCAAGAACATTCTAAAGGGTTTAAAAAAGAGTCGCTCAAGTATTTCAATGCTGGTTGAAAATCGCGCAAGTATACCATGTGTCACGCAGGTATACCTGCGCGACCAATACTTGCGCGCCCACAGAAGACTTGCGCGCCTTGCAAGACTTGAGCGCCCCTATCTTTTTGGGTGCCCATCTTGCCCATTTTTCCCCTCTTAATCCATTTCACCTTTCCTTTTCAAGATTCAGTCTTCAAGACACTCTTCAAATCCATTTATGGCATGATTTCTTGATTTGACTTTCTTATCTGAAAGTAATTCTGTGGAATCTCTCTCAAAGTCTAGTGATTTAAATATCCTTATGTCACTAAAATACGGAGAGTTCATTCATTCAACCTCATCCTTTAAGATGAGAGAATCTTAACCTGGGTCTCCTTTTCAGGAATAATCCCCAGTTATAAAACCTTTAATCTGGGCATCCTCCTCAGGAGTAAGCCCCAATCAAAACCTTTAATCTGGGCATCTTCCTCAGGAGTAAGCCCCAAATTCTTAAAATCTTGGGCATCCTCCTCAGGAGTAAGCCCCAATCAAGTCCTTTAATCTTGGGCATCTTTCTTAAGAATAATCCCCAACCTCAAATATGGGCATCCTCCTCAGGAGTAAGCCCCAAACCTTAATCCCTAACCTGGGTCTCCTTTTTCAGGAATAAGACTCAGTCATAACCTTGGGCTTCCTTTTAAAGAATAAGTCCCAAGTCCCCTTAAATTTCTCTTAACCAGTCATAATTTACCTTTGATTTGGGTTTCCTTTTCAGGAGTAAAACCCAATCATAAGTCCCCTCCTAACTTGGGAATCCTCCTTAGGAGTAAGCCCCAAGATTAGAGTATTCAAATCTCCATGAAGAACATATAACTTTATGGACCATGTTCATGGATTTTCTCCCTAAAAGTAAATCCTAAACCTTCATCTATCTGGGAAGTCATCCATACATAAGCCCCAAACAAATTCTTATGATTGCATCTTTCATGGCACAATTGTCTAAATTTTTACTAATACCTCTTGTTTCTCACACCGAGCATGACTCACGTGAGCTTAGAGTGTAAAATTAATTATGACATTCATCTTTGAGCTATCAATCATAAAAATCATACTCCATAAACTCGAACTACATGGGTTCTGATTCCTTTTCCAAAAACAAAGGATACGTAGGTAGCCCATTTATGGGTTCGATCCCAACTTTGAAATAATCCATGTCCTTCTGAATGATGATAAACTTCAAGTGCCCCACTGAGTGGATTTAAAACCAGCCTGGTCATCATAATGACCAAGAGACTTTTATATAAATGTTTTGAAGGATACCATTGACCAAGAATCTCTAAACAGATATAGATGATTCTCTATTGATGAAGAACCTCGAATACATATAAAAGATTCTCTAAATTTCTTTCATATTTAATCATTGATTGTTAAAACTAAAGGAAAGCTCATTTTATACTTGGTAATATAATAAGGATTCACGAACATAACTTAAATCTATAAAGAGAGTCCCGGAGTAGACAATAATTCCCCTCAAAAAGGTGTGATGAGTCTGACCTCCCATCCTCTCGACCAATGCAAATTCCTAAGCCTCATTAGTCCACAAGCTAATGAGCGCTTGCCTTTGGAAAGTAGGTCCAAACGGATGTGGAATCATTGGATGTTTCCGGTTCTACGAAAAAACCCGTTAGAAACCGATCGGAACGTTTGAATCTCCCGTCCAGTAGGTCATCCCCGGATTCCGTGCGAAACAGAGATATTATATGGACTTCATGGGGCTGTAATAATTCCTAAAATTTTTTACTATGAAGCTGAGTGAAAGGAATTTATTTTCAATATCAAATTATTTGTTCTCGGTATATATCATCATTAAGATGAGGTAGTAGAGACTATTCTCACTTCCTCTATCATTTTTCGTAGTGATGAGGGCACCCGATGAGCATTCAGTAGCATCCACATAAAAGATGAGTAGCCTCCCTTCTACTAGAGGCATCAAAATTGGTGGGTGTAGTAGGTACTTATTGAGAGTTTTGAAGGATTTTTTGCAATAGTCATCCAATTAATAGGAAATTACCTTCTTCATTAGCCTGGTGAATTGGAGAGCTTTTCTGACCAAGTTGGATGTGAATCGTTGAATTTAAGAGATGTTCCCTTGAATCCCCCTTAGTTATTTTATATCTATGGGGGTGATATTTCTAAAATATCACAAGTATTATCTTGGTTGACCTCAATGATGTGGTAAAATACCATAAATCCATGAAACTTTCTTGATGTTACCCTGAAAATTCATTTCAGTGGATTCATATTCAGACTGTGTTATCCCAACTTATCAAAGACTATTTGGGTATATGTGAATTGATCACATTGTTGTCGAGATTTACTAACTTGGTCATTGAAATAACATTCAGTTATCCTTCCCAATAATTTCTTAAAGATATGATTCATGACACATTGGTATGTGGTGCCAGTGTTCTTTAATCCAAAGTTCATGGCCTAGTAGAAAAATATCCTCATAGGTTCTCTAGAGGAAGTGGCTTATTCATCTTCATGGGCCATCTTTATTTTATTATACCATGAATACCCATACATAAAGGATAGGGATTGGAATCTAGAATTTTCATTGATCAAGAGTTCTATGATCGATAATGGGAAATTTTCATTTGGTTAGTGCTGATTAAGGTATCTAAAATCAATACAAACACTAATTTTCTCATTATTTTTCTTGATAGGGACAATGTTATAAAGTCATCTTGGTTATTTCAATTCTTAGAAAAAGTTATATCTAATCAATTTGTCAACTTCTACCTCTATATTGGTGTCATGATAGAGGTTCATCCTCCTAGCTACCTGCTTGAAGCCTCAATGCCATAAGGTTGGCTAAGATGGTGCATAGCCACATCTGGATTAAGTCAGGGAATTTCTATATAGTTCCCAGAGAACATATATCAATGTTTCTTCATGGAAGAAATGTACATCTCTTTCTCTTTGAGGATCATGGATACACTAATCAATATAGGCCATGAGCATCATTTTATTCTTAGATTTATCTTCTTGAGCTCATCGATGGTGGTAGATACACCTTCCTCAAATGCAGGAGGTGAATTCCTAAGGTGATCCTCATCTTCTTCCATATCTGAGTTCATAGAGACATTATCAGATGAAGATGTAAATCTGGGGGCTTCTTTATCACTATCAGGGTGAGAGAGGCCATGATAATAGACATTATCATCCCCTATTTCCTAATTCATTGTAGAGAAATGCCAAAACCGATTGCCTTTTACACTGTCACTAGGCACAGAAGGGGTTTGGATCTCCGAGACTAGGACTATTACCTTGACTTGATTTATGGGGAGCACATAGTCAATATTGATCATACTCCAAGGATTATCAGGGGTGGTTCCAAATTCATTGGAGATTCAAACTATATATCATCATTATCCATTGGTTTCTTTCCTCCCCTCTTGTAGAAATCTTATTTAGCATATGTTTCTTATCAAGATTTGAATGGAGAACTTTCACCATGTAGTATGATGACATTTACATAGATGGGCTATTTTAGAAATTGATTAAATATTGAAGGTATCACTAAGTGAGTATGGATCCAGTTTTTTCCAAGAAGGACATTGTATGTGGTGTCTTTCTGGATAACCATAAAATTTTCATCATATGCGAGTTCTACAAACTGATATTAGAGTTTGATCTTCACAATAGGTCTTTCCTTATGCTTATAATACCCTTTAATGGTTAGCTTTGTGGGAGATAGGTCCCCCTCACTATATCCCAAATGTCAGAGGGTTGTAAACAAGATGAGATCGATCCCAGAACCATTATCAATTAGATCCCTTTGGATATTGACATTATTAAGTCTTCTTGAGACTTATAGGGGTATGATGTTCCCTAGGATGACCTCTTCTTGATCCTGGACAATGAACGAGATGGCAACATGGAATTCTAATGACATGGTCTCAAATCAATATACTTCAACTCTAGTAACTTCTATCTTGAACTTTTGTGGGCTCTAGAGGGATTCAATTACTGTCTCCCTAATTTATTTTGAAAGATGGAACACATCCAGGATTGAGAGCTTGGCTATGAATATTTCCATTATTTTAACATTTTCATACTTTTTTGTAAGAGGCCAGTGATTTATGAGGCGGGGTTGCTCCGGGACGTGTGTATTAAGAACTAAGACATTTGAGGTAGACAGTCATGGTGATTATGTAGAGGTTGTGGGAGAATCTATTTCCAGTAGCATGGGTCGTGCTGGCCTTCCCCATTGTCTAAGATGATCAGATAATTGAACCCCCAATAGGTGTTCATGCAATACAATTGGGTGCAGATGAATGACTAAGGGTTATGAGACAACTCCATGCCTTTTATGGGCCTGCTGGAGTGCCTTCCCTTGGGCCTCAGCTACATATATGTCTTCTATGGAGATGTGACCAAAATATTGGGTCTGGTCATGCCCATGATGTCCCCTATATCCTTGGTTTCAGTGCATACAACCTCCTATTCTCTATTTATATGTAGGGAACTCATAGTCTAAGTCATGTTCATCATTGGATAAGGGATCTACCGAGTGTATTACATTGAAAGAAACAAATATGAGCTACTTATCTGATGAGGATTCTATTAGGTGGGGTGGTTCCCATGCTTCAGATGTTGCAGGGAAGAAATATGCAAGAGTCATAGATTACATTGGAGAAAAATACAACTCTTCCTCTTCTATTTATTCTTACTTTTGGTGGGCGCACCCAACTTTGAGAGGAATATCTTATGTATACTTAGGTGGTGGAGGTATTATGGATATATGTAGCTATTCTCTCAGGGTGGCATGAGCTCGATCAACTATTTTCTAAGTCATACAGTTGTTAAACTTTTGAGCATGCCTGAACTGATCTTTCTTCCAACCATCTTCTTATTTTTAGTAGAAAATGGTTATTCATTCCACATAAACTAAGGTATTTTCTAGAGACACCTATCTAGAATTGACCATGTCTTGAAGGAAGTATTTAAATTTGAAGTAGCCCTATATATTATGACCCATCCTTCTATGATAAATACATTATTCAGGATGGTTAGTGAGGTTGACCTCATCGGGCTTTATAGGCTGTGGAAGCCTAAGTAGGTTATTATCTATGGATTCCAAGAAATAACCAAGGACCTATTCATTTAGGAAGATGTATTCATTATTAATATATTCCTAAAATCCTTAATGACCATGATTTCTCTATGCTTCTAGATGAGGGTGATTTTGTGATTGAAGCCACTCGATATGAGGTGCTGGGAAATTCAGGACCTACCTAGGTACATGGATAGGCACTACTACTGGATTGAGAGTGAAAACTAATACTTCTACTTTTCCTTTCATTTTTTCCTATGATGGGGGCATGAGTTGAGGTTTGGATTAGGTTCGCTGAAGGGATTCTTCCAAACATTGGGAGTTTCTATGAACTTGTGGAATCCACCTGGATATTTCATTAGAATCACAGGCATCTACAACTCATGCCTAATATTTTCAACAAAAATTTCCAAAAGTTGCTCCTATGAGAGAGGAATGGTAATCAGATTCGTTAAAACTTTCCAACTTTCTATGAAATCGGACACCCTCTCATTTCACATTTCTTGCAGTTTTTTAGGTTTACAATTGTTATTTTCATTAGTGTTGAACTAAAATAGAAAGTTAACTAATGATGAAGGTTTTCCCATCCTATAATGGACCCTACTAGTATACTATAGTACCAAATAATGGTTGGCCCTGTCAGATTATATACAAAACACATCTTCTTTGTTGCCTCCTATTGATCTCGAGGGCCCATCATCGGCCCACATCAAGATACGAATTGTGAGATGTTGTTCGGGGTCCCTCATTCCATAAAACATAGATAAGGTAGGGTTATCCAAATTGGGTGGAGGTAAAGTGTCATCCACCCATTTGGGATATGGATTCTCATTAGGCTACATAGGTGTGCATCTCCCTTCCATGGTTTCCATTCAAGTAGAGAGGGACTCGATGACATTAATTAGATCTAGGGATACTCTTGTCTAAGTCATCTCCTATCTAAAGGGTGTGGGCGGGGACTGATGAGGTGATCTCACTCTCATCTCCCATTGATTCTTGATTCATCCTAAGAATAAATGATTACCATGGTCAGAGAGAGGTTTTCTCTACAATGAAGGGAATTCATTATCATTTTTAGCTTCGTCATTCATATAGGATGGCTGCCAAGATCTTGATCCAGTCTAACACTCAGATGTTTCTTTTTCTAGAGGATCATCTCTTATGGGAGGAGGGATATTTGCCTCAGTCTGAAGGCGATACCCAATAGGGATATTTTCCCCGATTATATCCTCATTGAGTTTTTGGATAGATTTTATTTCACTCTTATATTGTGATAGTTGTTCCTCTATGGAAGAAACCTCAACTCTTCTTGGTGGAGATTAAGATGTAGACATACCTTTCCCTTTTCTTTAGTAGTGTTCTTCCATGGAGTTGGAAACTAATTATTTGAAATTGCCAGATTTTGAAGCCTTCTCTGGTTCCGAGTGTGTGCAACCTCATTTGGTTCATCCAGATCACCATCCTCTTGGGGTAGTTTTTCCATGTTGTGGCCCTCTGTATTTGTGTCTTGATCCATTATGTCTTCCATATTTAAATTGAAAAAAATTTATAGAGGCATATCAGGAAATGGTGGTTATGTAATTACTATCAATGTAATGGAATGATTCTGCACTACCTTCATCAAGGTCGTTCTATTAACCCTTGTCCATATTGGGACATTTTTTCCTGCGACCCCTATGGGGTTTGATCACCTTTTCCATACATTCATCCAATCTTGGCCTTTGAGTAATGACCTTGAGGGTGTTTTTTGTCATGATTACCAAACGAGTCCCAAATAGTATAGGTTTTTATTATGGTGGGAGGAATGAGTGGGATGCCAATCATTGATCTTGTCCTACCAACATGGAGAAGATTGATTCCCTTTATAGAGATGATGATGATTAAAATTCCCCCATCCTTAAGGATTGGGGATTATTTGGGGACAAAATTGGCATTGAATGATCCTGTTGTTGAGGAATCAATGATTCCGGTTAGGGATTTGAGGATTCCCGAGATGGACATTGAGATTTAAATGCCCCCATATTAGTGGGATGGGGGTGATCTTGAATCACTACGGATTTTCCTAGGACCCACTCAAGGATGATGGACCTGAAGATGGTGATTGAGATATAAATGCCTCTAGCCCCTCAGGGTAGGGTTTTTTTGTATCTACTAAGGATATATCCTGAATCCTCTTAGGAATTAACGGTCTGAGGGGTGGAGGTGGTGGTAGATATTCTCCCATCCTAGTGGTCCAGGTCTACTCCTTGATGGATACTATGGCAGTTTCTACTAAAAATATTTTGATGTGGTGCAGCTGTGATCGTGTAGGGGTTTGGTGTGATGGAATCCCATGATGAGAACCATTCTTTATGGGAAGTTTTCCATATGATCGTAACTTCAATTGTTGTGTCTGAAATGCATTCTCATTGCTTCGAGAGACCTAGTTTTATGTCATGATGGTTATCCTCTCACTCTAGTCATGATGTATGGGCATCTTTTAAGTGATGAAATTCTATTTTAGTGACCAAATAGACCAAGCACTACCTAGCCCATGATTTTTCCAGAGGCTATAACATTATAGGATTCCAAATATGAGGGTTTATGTTGTTCTAGGGGTGTGAAAAAGTTTAATTCTCCATAAAATCCCTATCCTTGAATACAGATACATGATGTGGATTCATAGATCAGTTGAAAAAGGGTCATGATGCAATAGAGTAAATCATGGTACATATTTTCACTATGATTTTCCATTTTTGGATCCTAGGATAGGGAGATGATGTCCAAGTATAGCTGACAATAGAGTATCTTGATTGTCTAAATGTGACACTAATATACTATATAAGGGAGATTTCAATTCTTCATTCGTTGATGAGTATCCCATATATTTTGGTGTAGATAATTCATTCAATCCTTTTCTAGATCATCTGAGATATCATAGTTAGAAGTGACAAGGGGCTGGAACATGATAGGGAGGCTATTTTCGGCCAACTCTCTCCATATTTCAATTTCATCCTCCTCTTCACCAGACTTACATTCCTCCTTCTAAACAGACCATAGAATATTCTTCTGAGTGTCACCTGCTTACTGGAATGGAGTGCTACAAGAAGTTTACAGGGAAACATATATAGTTGACACTAATGTTTTGAGCACCTCTCTATACAAAGATGTCAATGTTTTGAATGCCTATCTATACATAGGTGTCTGGGAAAGGGGAGGATTTCCTAGTCCATGGTAGATATACCCATGGGGAGGTTGAGCATGATTGATTTCAAGAGTAGAGACCATGAAATCCATCTCCACACTACCAGGAGGAGGACTATCAAAGTAATGATCATCTTCTACTTCAGTTCACCAGTTTATGGACCCCTGTGGTGTTTGAAATGTGACTCGAACAACCTCAAAGACACTAAAATTGAGAAGATTGGGAATATGGGTCTTTATCTATGTTGTGGATAGAATATGATGACCTGACTTTCAGAATTGTGAAGAGATATGAGCCTGATATGTGACCATTTCTAGAACTTTTTTATAACCATCTGGTGCTATGAGAATATACATCTTTTTTCTGAGAATATATTTGAATATTCCAGTAATATATCTCATTATTTATAGGAATATGAAACTATCTTGAGGCATGTTCCATTATCACATGGTGGTCCTCAGTCAGGATGAGAATATGAGCCAGATCTTGAGCCTTTGGGAAATGATACTGGTCTTTCCTAGTAGGGATATGAGCCTTCTTGGAGGCATGCGCTGCTCTCACCTAGTGATCCTTGGTTGGAATTGGAATATAAGCTTGTTATGAATATTAATTCCCCACAAAAATATTCCAAAATACATTTAAAATGGGAGAATGGATATGTGCCTCCTCATATATTTCCTTAGAATTATGATAACGTAGTCTTTCACCGTCAGAAGTACGAATATGCACTAAGATTTCGTGATCTACTGGAATATGCTTGGAAGAAACACTAAAAAGAATATGAGTCTATCCCAAGTATATTTTCATTATCACTTAGTTAGACCCATCCAGAATGACTATATATACCTGATCTTGGGACTTTGGATTATGCTGGTGGACTTTTTTGATAGGAATATGAGCCTCACCTAAGGCTTGTAACCCTCTCACTTGGAGAGATCTAGCCAAAAAAGGGATATGATCTCGATCCCGAGCATTTGGAATATGCCGCATAACTTTTTTAGAAGTCATGTTCCCCTATCCTGAGGCATATTCTACTCTCAGTTGATAATCCCTGGTTGGAACAAGAGTATAATCCCAGTCTAATGCCTCATCCTTCATCAGAATGTATAGATAATCCTCATGGATGGGAGTAAGAATGTGTTATTTCTCTCATACAACCACTTGTTCATAATTATTAGAGTGTTGAGTTACTCTGGCTGTAGGGATAGGAAAATACACTTGTCCCTTTATCTATACTAGCACTGGAATATTCTAATGGAGTTCCTTAGTTGTTGCTAAAATATAATGGAATTTTAGTAAAGTGTGTGTGGGGATATGAGCCTGCACATTTCTATCCTCACTATATACTACTATATTTCTTTTATTGAACTGGGGATATATTCCCACTTATTTCCTCCTTATGCCATCATAATATTGTGATGGGATTTATGCCTAGGGGTAAGGATAGATGAATCCACCATGCTTGTTTTGGGAGTACTCCCATAGACATGTTCTAAGTGAGCAGGAATATGAGCCTTTTCAATGGTTACCATCGGAATATGCAGGAAGATGCCATCAGTGGGAGTGGGGATATGAGTTCACTCCTCAATACTCGATGCCTTCCTCACCTACTGTTCTTTTCTTGCTTCCTTTGTATGGGTGTTAGAGGTGGTATCATGTCAGGTGGTACCCTCAACAGTAAACTGATGGGTATTAGTGGGATGGTGCTTGCAATGGTGGTTGACAGGTTCCCTCATCAGTGGCACCTAAACTAGAAGGTAGCTATATTTGACTCCCAGGTCCACCTTCATCAGTTACTGGAGGTGGTAGTTCTTATTCTATGAGTATAAGTTCCCGAAGCATTTGGTTGTGGGGAAGAGGGCCACTATCTTAGCCACATCTTTTCCTAGGCGATGAAGACTCGCTAGTTTTTATTCTTGGAGAACCTATTTGGTAGCTTCCAATTTTGGGATTGTACCATGTGGGTGGTACTCTCATATCGTCATGTTCACCACCTGACATTGGATTTGTTGAGCATGTGATATTTTTTAGAAACCTGTGGGGGTTGCAGCCGTAGGTGATTTACCAGAGTGATCTTTGGATGATAAAGACTTTGTATCAAATCAGGATGCTGAGAGAAGTATCTACAATCATACAGAAAACAAGGAATAAGGTAACCAATTAGTGAAATATTGTAGGAATGATTTGATCAATCAGATATGCATGGTTAACAAAATTTTCCGTTTATTACTGATCTTGACATTCTTCTCACTTGGTCTTATCAAAGCAAGTATGGACTTATTTTTTAAGAACCCCTTTTATAGAAGACCAGTTGTAAGATTATGTGAGTCTTACTAGATTTGTTTCTATAGGATATGCAAAACAAAGTTTCATGTTGCATGATTAACTAATCATTATATTATTCGAGAGATTCAGGTTAGGTTCCCCATTTTTGTTTGCATATAGTGTGAAAATGGAATTAATCGATGGATAATAACCCAATAATTTTGTTATTAGAGAGATTCACATTGATTTTACCATTTTTTTCATGTATAGTATGCAAATGAAATTTACCAATAGATAATAACCCAATAATTTTTTTATTATAGAGATTTACATTAGGTTCACCATTTTTATTTCATTTAGTGTGAAAATGAAATGGTCCTATAAATTATAACCCAATAATTTTGTTATTAGAGAGATTTTTGTTCGGTTAACCATTTTTGCTTCATTGGGAAAGGATGCGATTAGGAACCCTCATATAGGTGAGTCTAATTTGGTCTGATGGATGATTTTTTGGGGATTTATTTGATGAAAAATCATGAAGATCGGGTTACCATTGTCACTATTACCAGAAACTCTCAATTGTTCCCTCATCTATAATTGGGTACAAACCTACTTCCCAAAGGCAGGAGGTCATATAGATTTTTAGTCCCAACGGATCTTAGGGACTCACATTGTTCGAGAGGATGGGAGGTTGGGCTCATCACACCTTTTTTGGGGGAATTTTTTCTTACTAAAGGACTCTATTATAGATTTAATATATGTTCTTGAATCTCTTTCTAATCGTAATACATGACTAGTTACCCTAAAAAAATTATCTTGGATTAATTATCTTTCATTTCAAAAAGATGGGGGTCACATTAGTGAATACATATGTATCTATCCAAGGTTATTCATTTGTTTCCTAGTAATGAGAAGTTACTTATTTGCTGAATTCGTATAACCAAGAGATTCGGAATGTACTTCCATGCAAGAAGATGGTTAATATTCCTAGGAGGGAATTGAGTCATTAGGGGTTGACCTACATATCTCAGTTATTGAAGCAATCAAAACTCATGTAGTTCATTGAATACTTGTAGTTTAATATCATGGGGGAGGAAATATATGATTGATCTAAGGCATTGAGTATTCAAGTTTGAGTCCCAAGGAGATATCCTATATACCCCAATTTTAGAGAGAATTAGAGTTGTTGTGGTTCATTCATTCCCTCGGGAATGGCCTCAAGGTGGATGTCCTCATATAGGGGAGGTTTATATCATGTCACTCATTGGGGATTACATACTAACATTTCCCTAGATTCCAGATATTCTTGATGCGAATGATATGACCAATGAAATTCTCTAAGATCATGTGATCTATGATCTATGTGAGAAACAGTAGATAACTAGTGATCAATATCACTATATACGGGTGCATGACTTATGTACTAGGACAACCACAAGGAGATTTACTATAGATCTCAGGCCTCTGAGAGGTATCATACATATCCTAGTTTATAGAAGGAATCAAAGTCATCATAGTTTAGTTGATTTCTCAGTCCTCTGTTGTAAGATATAGAGTGATCAGCCCATGGGAATGATTGGATCTTGATGGTTGTATTTTCATAGATATAATGGGACTTACACTTGATGTGTATTCCCATTTGAGTTCAATCTTGGGTCTCAGGAAGGTGTCCTATATATCCTTGTTATGGCAGGAATCAGATACCTCATAGTTCACTTGGTCTAGGATATACTATGTGGTTTCCCTTTCTTGGTGGAGGTTTATTGTGAAAATTATATGATTATTTCAACTCCATTGGCCCATGTGAGATATGATTGGTGTGAGAAAAAGTGTATGGAAAATGATCATTTTTATTTCTTATGGATATAGGACTTATGTACTGAGATAGAACTTTAGAAGGTTAATATGGAGATCAAACCTTGGGGAGGTGTCCTACATATCTTGGTTATGGTAGGAATCAGATGTTTCATAGTTCCCTTGTTCGGGGCTTACACACTAATGTCTCCCTTGCTTTATGGAGGCTTATGGTGAAAATGATATGATTATCTTCACTCCTTAAGCCCACATGAGCTATGCTTGGTGTGAGAAATAAGGGATTAACAATAACCATTTTCATTATTTTTGGATATGGGAATTATGTGTTGGGACCTCCCTTTGAGTGCTTTAATATGGAGCTTGATCCTCAAGGAGGCGTCCTATGTATCCTATCTATCTATTTCTGGAGGCTTCAGTTTGAGCAAGATCAACACAACAACTGTAATGACACGATATGGTGCACCATGATCACTTCAAATTATAATTTTCTTACATGGATATTAAGGAGATAGGCGGTGGAAATAGATGATAACATCAGGAATATTGGTATTTGTATAGCCTCTCGATGCCGCTGCAGTAGATTGTCAGGGGAGGAAAGCACGTTCCATATCTTCTTTGAAGGAAAATGGGCCTAGAGTGTCTAGTATTTATTTAGTTCCATTGTTTTGTCCCATGGGCATGCACGTGATAACAAATCCTTCTTGGATAGGTGGTTTAACTTTAATTCAGAGCTGGGTCCTAGAATAATGGAGAGATCCATCATCCTTAGTGGAATTTGTGGTGTCTTTGGTAGGCAAGGAACCAATCCAAGTATGAGGGACTCAATCCCACATCAAGGATTATATTGGTACATATAAAGAACCTACTGATCGACGTATCTTCCCTCTTAAAAGACACCAGTGATACTCCCTTGTGGAACCTACTCAAAGCAGAAGTCATGATAGCCCATGTCTTCTTGAACAAACCAGAGGGCCAATGTGTTCGTTGTCACCCACAGATAGAGGTATATAATCTTAATATAGACGTTTCGTGCATTCTAGGAAAAATGAGAGGCATGGGTGTGGTCTGGGACACCTGGGGGAATGTCATTATAGCCTTTATGGAGACTTATGACAACAGTGACCCTCTAAAATATGAGGTGAGAGCTATTCTGACAGGCTTATCCCAATGCGGACAGAAAAACCTGAAGATATCCCTAGTGGAAACTGACTCTTTGATACTCCATGACACTTTTCATGGAAGACGTGTTACCCATTGGTCTATATCTTATGTGGTCATAAAGTGAAAAATACTTCTGAATAATAACACACAGGTGGTTTACACATGGAGAGAAGGTAACAAGGTTGCAGATCGTCTCGCATCCATGGTGGAATTTGGACTAACTATTCTCTCTAATACCCACATTTTCAAGCCGGAGGGGGCTAACCTGATTATAGGAGATTCTTTGGGTCTCCATTATTATATAACCCCTTAGACTTTGATGTTGTTTTCTATCAATAATAAAATATTTGATGTTGGATGGAGGATGGAAATTTTCATCAAATATTGGGATTCCATGATTGACCTGGCCTACTTGCCTGCATAACATGCATTGATTGTCTGCTTGACATGCCTTGATTGCCTTCTTGACATGCCAGAGAGTGCCTACCTAATGTGGCCTCAAGACAATTGTATGATCCAGTTTATTGGTCCATATGAATTTTCATAGTCTGGATGGAAAGTTTTAAGGTTGTCACATGATCAAGGATGACTTGTCCAGAGGACATCACAGTACCTGGATGGTTCATCTGGGAAGACATCACATGACCTTGGTAACTTGTCCAGAGGTTGTCACATGATCCAGTCGACTTTCCCAAGTGTCATCACAAGATCTATTTGACAAAATTACAGGATGTCGCGATATTCAATATGACATGTCTCTAAGGGTTTTGAATTTCATTAAGGACATGTGCGGAGTGAATCATGATACTTGGATGTCATGCCTAGAGGGCATCGCAAGATATATTCAGTGTTCCCAAGGGCCATCACAATAGATATTTTACATTATCGGGTGATACCTTGAGACTTTAGATGACATGTTTGAGTTCCATTATATGAGTTACAAAACATATATGGACACTACAAGGCTTGGATGATGAGTCTGGAGGGCTTTAAGAGACTAAGGTGGCATACCCAAGGGGTGATATGTGACTTTCTTTGACATACCGAGAGGAATTCACATGATCCAAATGGTATACTAAAGGAGCTTCACTAAATATTGGTGACATGTACTCATGTTGTCTCATGTCCTGTGTAGTCTACACGAAGCACATGAGGATCAACACACATTTTATTTACTTATTACTTTTCCCTTAGTCTTGTTTCTATCATTTTTATTTTCAAATGTCTAGAATTTGTTCCGTGTTAGCCTATTTTTTGTCTCACATGACCTAGAAGATGGGAGGAATGTTCTTCGTGTGTATGACCATAAATCCTTCACATTATCTATGAGTTATTACATGATGTTATTTATTCATGGTGCATGATCACCCTAGTGGTTCCATAGATTTTACCTAAAAGGATGCTTTTCAATTTTTGAGATCAACTGCTTTGAGAAATCTGCTCTGGCACTGATATGAGGTAGTGGTAGTGGGTCTTGTTTCTCATGATCATGATGGTTATCCTTTATCATGTTGTGGTGATGGATTTATAGGAATCTCAACCTATTTTTTCCACTTTGTGCGGAATATGTCACAAATATCCATGCTGGAGTCAATTAAGGGCTTTGACATCACTCATCCTCACTAGTCTCTTCCATAGATCACTCTAAGGCATCACTTGATTTTCAGAAAACAAGAGCCCATCCTGTCAATACCTCCTTTAATATATTATTTCAAATTAATGAGGACATGTTGAATTATGTAGGCATACCAAATTAATTTCACATTTTTATTTTGATACATCAAAGGGCCTTCATGAGATAAAAGTTCCCACTAAGAGGAATTCACTTGATGCTTGAATCTGTCACTAGTCTCTTCCACAGATCACTCAAGGAGTATCATGGGACCATGTTGTGGGCATCCTTAACATGCCATAAGGGTTTTATGTGTGTGAGAGGATCCCACCTCATCTTTTTTTTCTTCCCTTTTTTATTTTCCAAATGTCGAGGTTCATGAAAGATTACATGAGTAATTTCAAATACAATTACTCTACCTCTTGGTGATGCATTACATGAGTAATAAAGGTCCTACGAAGATGTGCAAGCGTTTCATGGACAACTCCATACATTTTCCCTTGGGGAGACAAAGTGGAGGTTTCAGGTCTCTAGGACATACCTAAGGCTTCTTGTATGATGAGGATGTTATGATGGTGGTCTTTTATGAGATAAGGTAGACATGTTGGAAGAGTCTCATGGTGTGATGTGGATCTCCAGGGGTGAATCACATGATATTTATGAATATGAGTGTCTCTCAAATCCTCCCATTTTATCCTTTATTTTTATTTTAAAAAGGCTTGGGGGTCTCATGATATTTCTTGAATGTTTTTGAGGAAAACTATTCTCCTCATCAGTGATCCATCACCTGAGTTTTACGACCGCAAGGCCCCTCTAATTTTGGATATTTTCTTCCCATTTTCAAAGGTTTTTTGAATGCATTACAAGGTTCCTATTGGTTGACAAGCCATGTGTCATGGGGGAGCTCATCTAGTGGTCGTCGCATGACCACTGGTTTCCCAAGGTTCCTTTGTGATAGAAAAAGGTATTATTGAAAGGGTCTTTTAAGGTTCCTTTACAGGCTATGCACTGAACATGGTTACTTTGCATGACCTTATTATGGTCACATTATCATTTATCCCTTGGGGGATCAAAAAAACCATGAGATTTATAATCCTTATTCTTACTTTTCTTTTGTGAGGAAAATAATACTAATATCCTGGTATTTCTTCCTTTGGGAATTTTCTTATGCTCATTTGGAGGGTGTCAACAATTCCTATATTTTATTTTGTTAAAAATAATCATCCTAATCCTCATCTCATATCTTTATAATCTAAATTCTTACCCCTCCTTATTGAAAATTAAATTAAAAGTTAAAAGAATATGATTTCTTTTATATTTTCTTCTAAAACATCTTCTCCTCGTTTCTTCCTCATTTTGAAGAGAGTAAGGAAATCACATGGTTCCTTGGAAAATATAATTTGGTCGATACACTCTAAGTATACATGGGATAACTCACTATAGAAAATGGTATAGTTTTAATCATATTATTCTATTTTATCTATAAAAATTCATCATGTGATAACATACTTACAAAAACCCAACATCGGGGCAACTTAAAATAGGTTTATCATGAGTTTACTAGACACATCCCATCACATCATCAAATAAATCAAGAGAAATAAGATAAATACCTCATTTTATCACCCAATGGTCAACCAACACTCTCCATTGATAAATATGTTGAACATATTCATAATAATAGCGTAAAAATGTGTTATTCCATACCTTAATTCTATATTTGACAAATTTATTCTCAATGGAGCCCCCCCTCAAGGGAAGCAGTCCTATTATCTTCTTCATGTAGAAGTAATCCATGTTAATATCATTATCTTTTCTATATAGAAGTGACATAATCAAGAATCTCCTTCAATTTATTACATGTTAGAACATGATATAAAAACTATTAAGGTAATAATAAGGGACCTATTTATTTTTTAGAGGCATTCTTCTGGATGAGATATTCTTCTCAACCTAGGCCATTCTTTCCTTCAAATATTAACATAAATATTTTGTGAGTAAACTCTCTTCACCTTTGGTTTCAATACATATTCAATTTCATTGATTTTAAGTGACCTATTTATAGTTTATTCTTGATTATTTAAATTAGTCATGAAATACTTTGAGTCATTCCATACTTGATGAAACATTTCAAAATTTTCCAGATTATCACTAATGTATATCTTCTAATGTACCTCCTTTTGTTATTTTAATATAACCTACTTTATTTGACATTTCATCTTTATTTTCTCACAAAAACTCCCCCTAAATTAATTCCTCTTTTTAGGTAAAGACACGTTAAACCAACATGAAAAATATTTGTGAATGTACCTTATACAACACCAATAATTTCCTTTAAATTGATATCTTCCTGATTGATTCTAGACTTATCTAGAATGGTGTTATTTCTCTCCTCATCGAGCCTTCATTTTCATAAGGGGTAATAATTTATTTGAAAGAATATTTTCATAATTTTATCTATATGGTTTCATCATATCTTCCTCATGTTGAACCTTATTAGGTTTTTTTGTGACACCTACACTATAAAAAGTGATAAATATATATTTAAGATCATTATGTGTTGATTTACCTTGTTTCTTTAATCCAATATTAGAACCATAATGATAAGATTATCCTATAACCTCAATATATTTTCTTAAATATTATATGTCCAAATTTTACTCAACTTGAACTATAGAAAAAAAATATATTGTATCTTGAAAATATCTTATTCTTTAGAATTTAATTTTTCTTCAAGATCAAAAATTATTTTCCTTCTAAACACTAAGTACTATGGCATTCAACATGGGTAATATGGATATTTTTTCTTACACCTTCTCCTTTTGACCACAACATCCTTCACCATAGGTGGGGTATCCTTCCTTTTCCTATTTTGTATGGGTACACTATAACTCCACCATAGGGACCATCAGGTTGTGGTCCCATTTCTTGTTTCCTATTTTGGGCATTCTCTCTTCAACACAACCATGGTTATGGGTGTCTCCAACCCAACCTCATTTAACACCTTCACCACACCCACTAACCAGATCATGGACTTTTTGTGTTGGAAAAATTCAACCCAAGATAATTCCTCACTTCATGAACCTTCTATTAACCATATAATATCCTTGTAGAGGTGATTCTCACTTCTAGATTTCGACCAGACTTATTCTACTTAACTAATCATCTCATTTTCAGACATTAAAACATGAATATCAATTAATTTTGAAGTTAAAAATACTGTTGTAAACAAATAAAATACTTTTGGTCAAAAAATATAACTCAATACTTAGGGATTACTAACAATCCCCCCTTTGAATTTTTTTAACAAGATTCCTTTTACATCCCCCCTTCATGGAAATGAAATATAAAGAGTCTTTCTAATAAAAATGATCTTTAAAAACTCACCCTTCATATGAATGGATGTATCTTATTTACCTATACCCATTATTGGAGGGAACATCATTATATTTATCTTCTACCCAATTTTTGGATTTTAAATCCCCCCTTAATGTATGGGAAGAAAATCCAAGAAATATTAGCCCCTAATCTTTAACCTCTAATATGACTTACTCATGGGGATCAACCCCTAATATGAGTATATAGATGAATTATCCAATTATTTTCATCTACCTTGTTTTCTTCATCCTTTAGCATCAATCACCTATTGATGAGACAAATACTTTGAAACCAAAAGAACACAATTTATGGTTGGAATTCTCAACACCATAAAATATCTATTTATCCAAAAACTATAACTACTAAATTTTTTCAAGAGTTTAATTAAGTTAATTTTCCACTTGGAACTTGAGATGTCAATAAATCCTCTATTCCTACCAACCCTGACATTGGTGTATGAAATAATAGTTTTTATAGACAACAACATGGTTGTCCATATCACTCATGAATACCACGAAACCACTCAAAGTTTCTTTGGATTTTTCATCACTTGAAACACAACCTGCGATTAATATAAATTTAATACAAATAGTTAGAATAAAATATTAAATCACTTGGTTGTTAGTTTTTACCACATGATGAAGTAATTGATACCACTTTTTAAAAATTGATTCACTTGTTACAAGAGTGGTTCAATATAAATAAATGATACCACTTGAACTCCTTGATTTTTAGTTATTAACAAACATAAAAAACTTATAATAATGATTAATAGCCTTTTATGTTCATCAAAACCACCCTGAGTCTTTACCACTTGAATCCACTTGTTTGGCATATTTTAGGGAAACCACTTGCGATAATTTCATCAAATTTTCTTTTTTTCTCCAATCACATGATATTTTTTAGAAAAATAACCCCATGGATTTTTTATCTCACTTAAGAATACACCTCATCAAATTATAGTTAAAAATAAAAAAATTTATGGGGAGAGGGGTATGTCAACGTTCCTCACATTAAGAAATTGGGATGGTTAAGATGAACCAACCCACCACCTTCCTTATTTCCTTTTCAATTTTTCATATTTATTGAAAGCAATACAATAATCTCTTCAAGATATTCATCATCACTTGTATATAGAAAATTTTACTTCTTTCTACAGGATTTACCTTTCATGAATACACTTTCACACTTCTATTTATGGATAAGATCATTTAAATATTTCCTTAGATTGAAATTTTCCAAAATTCTGGAATTAATCACACTTGAAAAAGTATATTATTTAGTTTCAACATACATGGATCTCACCTCTAGATTTCTTCTACATTTCATATTCATCATTTTTTTAGTGGATTGTGTGGAACCACACCCATTATGGAGGTTTCCATAGTCAATAGGTGAAGCAGTAATACAAAATGGTTAGAAAGAGAGGTACTGTTCAAATCCCACAGGGGGATTAGAGTGATATTACCATGAGGGGGATAGGGGAGGGTGAATTGGGTTATGCACTATTACTGTGATATTAAAACTCTTAATCCATTAATGTATCACTTTCCCTTAAGTATTATAACCACTAAACCTTGAGGGTCACTTATTATTCTCTTTAATCAGATATACTTTAGGTTTATTGATTTGTTTTAGTGTTCATGCATAAAGTAAATAGGGAAACATGAATTTACTTGGTTCACCCTCACTGGGTTATGACAAAGGAGAATTAATTAGAATTGTTACATGCCCCAAATTACCATGAATATCATTATTTTTCAAAAGGGTTCACTCATCTTTATAATAGTTTAAGGTCAAACCCCTGTTTCCCAAGGGTTACTTCATCAAACTTTCATTCCTTGGATCACTTCCATTAGAAAAAAAACTTCACACAATTTATGGACTTATTGGTCCCTTCAAAACAAAATTTAATTCATATTTATCAATGGTTATATACTTTATTGAAGTCTCTCTAAGAAACTCTTTCACCTCTTCTGAAAGCATGATTGATAATACTATTCCTCTTTCCAGAATAATTATGGGGCAACCTTCCCTTTTCTATAAGAACAAAAAACAAATATTATTTGGACCAGTCATTAATAAATTAAAATTATTCAAGATTTTAGCCCATCCCCTAGAACAAAGTATTATCTTTGAGTATCAGAACATCAATGTGGTACTAGTATCCTCTCTACTTTTCTCTATTTTCTAGATATGAAAACATGTCCATAGAGATTCCTTTAATTTTATTACCTCCATAAAATATCTATCACACTTGATTAATATTAGAGATCATGGGAAAATAAATATCCAGTTGTAGGTGTCTGATTAGATTATTTAAAATGACCATAAATCCTTAAATAAATCCCATGATATGCTCAATAATTTGTTGCTACAATATATTCATTTTACTACTATAATTCTTTTTAAGTGTGAATTTATTCCAAATAAATTAACTGTCATCAATTATAAAAATCACCTTTGATATTTTCTTGGATCATAGCCTAAAATAGAGACACATAATATATGAAACATTAAGCATCCCACTCATGAATTGCCTAATTCATTTCTACTATGATCTACAAGTGAAAACCTAAAATTAATTATATTATATCATGATGAAAAAAATCTGACTATTTTTACTCCAGAACACTAAACACCATAGGTATGGTCCTCTGTTGTTGGCTATTTGGGCTTACCAATTCATCTTTCAACCACAACCACATCCACTATGAGCATGATCCCACCCATGTCAGCCTCCATTTAACTTAATGTCTTTAACATAGAATAATTTAATCACTACAGTTTGACCACTATGACATGGTGAAAACACATTAGCTATTTTCCCTTCAAAATTACAAGCACCATGGATTTCACCAAGGGAAATCTAGCCATTTCTTCTTAAACCTTCACCTATTGACCATGACCACCTTCACCATAGGCATGGTATCTTGCCTTTTCTAATTTTGTAAAGGTACATAGGAACTCCACCATGAGGACCACTATGGTGTGGTCCTTTTCATGTTACCCATTTTGGGCATTCTCTCTTCAATATTCCCATTTTTATGGGCATGGACACACCTAGCCTCATTCAACACCTTCACCACACCAACTGAATCGGGTGTGGTCTTTCCTGTGCTGGGAAACTTCAACACAACACACCCTACACTATGAGCATGGTCCCTTATATCTTGAACCTCCTTCCTCACAATAGAATTCATCACCTCATGAAATTTTTATCAACCATATAAGATCCTTTTAAAAGTCATTATCACTTGTATATTTTGAATGGACTTCTTCCACTTGACCAATAATCTCATTGTCAACCAGTACAACATGAATATAAATTAATATTGAAGTCAACAACTCACATTTTCAATCACTTCATCTTATCAACAATCATCTTGTCATAAAATCAAAAACTTCTTATAAAAAATATTACTTAATCCTTTAGAATTTATAACAATCTCCCCCTTTGTATTTTGTTGAAAATATTCCTTTCACATTTTCTCCCCTTTCTTGGTAGTGAAATACAAATGTTATTTAGAAAACAACTGATTTTTCCAAACTTCCCCTTCATATGTATGGATCTATATTCCTTCCTCCTACCCCTTATTAAGGGAACATAATCATCTTTATCTTATCTCCCATATTGGATTTCAAATCTTTCTCCCCATTAAGTATGGAAATAAACTCTAAGAAAGATTATCCTTGTTTAGTCTTCTACCTATAAGAGGTCTTCCTCATGGGGATCATCTCTCCCTATAAGAATAGGGTGGAATTATTTATCTATTTTCATTTCTCCATTTTTATGTATCCTTTAAAATCAACCACATTTTAATGATTCAAATCCACTGAAACCAAAAGAACACAAATTTATGGTTGGAATGATCAACACCATAAAATTTCTAGTTAGGAAAACACTATCCCCACTACATTTTCTAGAGACATTCATTAAGTGAATTTAAGACTTGTAAATTGAGATTCCAATAATTTTTCTAAGCCTAATATGCCTAATATTAGTATAGGAAACAAGATTTTTTATAGAAATTTTTATTTCCATGTCAATCATGAATACCATGAAACCACTCAAATAATATTTTGATTTTTCATAACTTGAAAAAAACCAGTGATTAAAATCACTTTAAACAAAACAGTTAGTAGAAAATATTAAATCAATTATTTGTGAGGGTTATACCACTTGATGAAGTAATTGATACCAATTTTTAAAAACATGATACAGTTTTTTCCATACATGTCCAATTTAGACATAAAATACCACCTAAACTCTATGTTTTTTAGTTTTTCATAGGATTCGAAAACTGATGATAAGGATTAATAGTCTTTGATGTTCATCACAAATCCCCTTGAGTCTTTATCACCTAACCCCACTTTTTTGTAGCCTAATTTAGGGAAACCACTTGTGATAATTTTATCAAATTTTCTTTTCAGATCCAATCACATGTTCTTTTTTGGAATAATATCCCCATGGATCATTTATACCCTTAATATTACACCTAATGAAATGAAATTTTTAAAAAGAAAGTATAAGGGGAGTAGGGTACCACTAAGTTCCTCATATTGAGGAATATGGATGGTCAAGATGAACCAACCCATCACCTTCTATCTTTCCTTTTCCATTTCTCAAATTTTAGGAAAGAAATAAAATAATCCATTCAAGATCTTTATCATCACTTTTAGCTAGAAAACTTAACCTCATACCAAATTATTTCCCTTTCATGATTTCACTTGCACACTTATCTTCATATATAAAATCATTGACATCATTCCTTAGATTCATCTTTTCCACAATTATGGAATTAATCCCATATGAATAAGTATATTATTAAGTTGTAGTATATGTAGATATCACCTCTAGATTTGTTCTCCAGTACATATTCAAATTATTCCTTTTAGTGTATTGTGTTGAAACACTTTTTAAACCATCTTAATTGATGTCTATGATTTCCATCTTGGAATACATTTTCCTTGATAGAGTCAACTTCATGTTCTCTTCCAAATTCTTTATAGCTAAAAGAACCTCTTTATCTTACTTCTAAAATTTTATCTTCTCCTTCCAGGTGATTTTTTATGAAATATGGAATTTTTCTTCTTAATACACCCTTTTTTGAGTTTCTTTTTCTCCCTCCAATCCATTTTATCTATTATCAAGAATAATATAGATTCATTCAAGAAAATCTTTCTCCTTATAAGTAATAGGAGTGGGCTATATCCATATGGATTATTTACCTTTCCATGAATTATTCCAAATGAAATACCTTGAAATGTGACCAAGTTAAGAACAAACAAAACAATTAATATAAGAATTATACCTCATTTGATCTCTCCTTGATTGATATATTGGGAGAGTTAGAGTTATTAACCCATATTTATGATTTTTTATCTTCAAAACATCTACTTATGATGTGCCCAAATACCCTATAATATAAAAAATTTGGTTCCTCATACTTTTATGGAACCACACTTCTTAATTTTTTATAGTAAATATATTTTCTTCTATATTTCTGTTCTGGATTCTTCATTCTTATTTAGGTTACCTTTGGAGGTATATTCATCTTCTCAATTGAGTATTTTATTATCTCTTATAGTTCTATGATTCTATCACATTTACTCTTAAAATTGACAATAATATCCTCTAAAATATAAGCTATATCCATTTATGATTATATATGTTATTCAAGTTTAGTTTTGAGCGGTATAACGCTAGCCTTAAACTCTTTATGTATGGACATTTAATTCATGATCTATTTAGAATATTTGTTAATCATGTCAGTTTTATCCTTCTTCATCGCTCCCATTTTCATTATACTAAAATTAAAGTAAACTTGCAACATTTTTAATATATTATTTTCCAAGGATACGTCTTTAATCATTAAATAGTGCACTTCAGGCATGATCACAAAGCCTATTGATGTTGGTTTAACATGTATTTACCTGGAAATTGGAAGAAATCTAGGGGAGTTTTGATGAGGAAAGGATGATGAAAAATTAGAGAAATATGTTTGTATCAAAAGAAGAAAAATAGTTACTTGAGAAAACATCCAAATGTGATAATCTAGAGAAGTGTGAAAGGTGTGAGAAAGTTAGAAATGTATAAAAGTATTTCATGACTATTTTCTATGCTCAGGAAGAAACTATAAAGAGGCCACTTCAAATTAAATAGTGTGAATATGTTTTGAAACTTGAGGTAAAGAGAGTTTATTTAAAAAATAATGATTTTAAGATTAGAAGGAAAGAATAACCTAGGTTGATAGTGAGCTCTTATTTTGATGAATGAATCTAAGTTATAAAGATACACCTTGTCATTACATTCATATTTTTTATATCCTTTAATTATATAAAGGTAATTTAAGGTGATTATTCAGAATTTCGTTTTTGGAAAACAAAAATGATGAGATAAACATGGAGTACTTTTACATGATGAAGTGGATAAGACTGCATCCCTTGAGGGGCATGTCCTTTGAGAATAAATTTTTCAAATATGGAATTGAGTTATGAAATACCACACTTTCACTTCATTATTATGAAAATTTTCAATATATTTATCATAGAGAGTGTTGGTTTATCTTTGGGTGAGAAAAAGGGGGATTTATCTTATTTTACTTGAATTTCTCTAATGGTGTATTGAGATGTGTACAGAGAAACCCATGCTCAATATATTTAAAGAGACCCTAATACTGTGTTTTTATAATAATTTTATCTCATGATGATTTTTTCTAGACAACTTAGAACACATTGATTACATATATATTGTTTTATACACTATGATAGCCCATATAGTCTTAAATTGGAATGATAAAATGCTCTTTTCCAAGGAACCATGTGATTTCATTCCTCTATTTTAAATGAGGAAAAAAGGAGGAGAAGTTTTTTGAGAAGAAAAGATGAAGGAATCCCAATTCACTGACCTTTGAATTTCATTTTCAATAGGGGAAGTAATAATTTGGATGCTTAATATGATAGATGAAGATAAGGATGGGTATTTTTAACAAACTCACAAAGGGTAGATTATTATATTTCACAAAGTATTATGACAGATGTGTTGGATTTATTGAAAATAAGGTTTTAAGACCAAATAATACCCTCTTGAAGTTATGTATGGTAACCATGACTTAGTATGATCCATGGTGTGTTGATACTACCCAACATAAGAATGGCCTCCCCCTATAGGTTTCATGGTGAAGATAGAGGAGAATGTTATACCCATTACATAAATCATGGTGAGAATAAAATGAACAAAATAGGTAGATGGACAAGGACCTCATCTATGGTGGTTCCTATAATGAAGACTACAATAAATTATGAAGCACATATTATTATGAAATGGGTATAATGGAATCCATGGTGGTCCTTGTAGTGAACAATCGGTGCACCTGTGCAACACGATTTAGGACAAAACAGGTATAATGGAATTTGTAGTTTGGGAGTTGCATTTTATGTTTTTTGAGAAGGAAAAATAGGCTTGACCATGCTCGTGGTCAAATCCATGGTTCCTGTAAAGTATACCTATAATAAATAGGGATGTTAAAATTTTATGTAGTGGTGTCTAAAGGTGTCCATGGTCAATAGGTGGAGTAGAAAGAAACAATGGGAAGAGGTAGGAGGCCACACCTGTGGTACACATGGTCATGTTTGATAGGTGGTTTGGTATTATAAAATATCCAGATCATGGAAGAACATTCCTATGATCCTTAGTGTTTTGGAGGTAAAATTTCTAGAATTTCTACTCTATGATGTTGTGTAAGGCGTGTCAAGTTGTGATGCATGAAACTACATGTAACTTCACGGAATTGATTTTGATGATGATAAAATGTTTCTTCAATAGGTTAATAATAGTAGGTCATGGGTTTAGACCATGATTCAAGTGTAATTATAAGAATTAATGCATCATTAAATATGGTGGATTAATTGGAAAATTAATCCACATAACATGAAGAGAGAAAAGACTCACCTGGAGCAGTTATATAGAAATTATAAAGAAATTTGGGGGGATTTTTTAAGGAGTTAATGGGGTTTTCAATTTCCCATTAATGATATGATATGTGGTTGAATTATTTGGGATGAAATGTTCCAATTTTAGGATAGAGGGTTGAAATTTATAAATAAAATATGTGATGATATGAGAGGCTCTGTATGTTTTTGAGAAAACAGAGTAGAATAAATGAATAAGAGAAAGAATCATGCATGAAGCAGTTCATGAAAAGCATAAATATGAATCAAGAGAAATTTAAGAATTATACTATTGTATCAAGGTAATATGACCTACTTATATTATAAACTATATGAAGTCTCAAGACCAACAGTCACACTTCAATGAGGAGTCAAACCAACATGGAAATAAGTAGGCATGGGTGAAGAACCTTGTAAATTTCATGTGTTGTGATTTATCTTTCACTTTTGAGTATAAGGAAATGTTGAGATTTTATAATCAGTGGATCAATAACCTTTAGTATTTTAATAGGATGAGTTTGAGAAAGGGAAAATAATAAAATAAAAGAGGATAACTGATTCACCACTCCCCCTCTCAATGTTCCAATAAAGTTAGATCCTAACAAGTTTCATCAAAGGGAGGAAACCTCCTTGATCTAGGAAGAATAAGGAATAATAATTCTAGGAATAGTTAATTAGTTCCCATTTTTTATGGAATTAACTACCACTATTATAGGAATAAGATACTTCCTTAACTTTTTTATCTTATCCTTGTGGTATTTGATGTTACTAAAATTTGTTTTCCACCTATTATAATAATGATTATATGACCCAAGCTAATAAAATAAATATGGATATGGATGGAAAGGTACTCAATTCCATTTTGATTTCATTTTTATAGAAGGTCTACACCAAGGTGATGGGTCTTGAAACTGCAAATGAAATTTGGGATAAATTTAGGATCATTTATGAGGGAAATTTCAAAGTTAAGGGATCCAAAATTAAAATATAGAGGATAAAATTTGAGGAAATATATATTTCACTGGGGAAAATGAAATATTTTGAAATATTCATTGACTTATTGAGAAAATTTAGGACTCTAGTATTTGAAAGAATCTTATGAGAAACTTTCTAGACTGGTTTGATACAAGTTAACATCTTTAGAAGATCATGAATATATATCATTAGATGAGCTACATAATATTCTTATTGAATATGAAATGAGGGAAGCGCCAATTTTCAAGAAGCAAGATAGATTAAAAGTTGTTTCTAAATCCATGATTAAGGGAAAGAAGAAGGAATTTGAAGACATCTGTAATTCAAAAGAAGATGAAGACATCAATCAAATTAACATTCTCATATCAAAGATTTTTTTTGAAATTAGAATGGAAGTGGAAAGGTAAAAAATTTATTAGATGATTTAATTATACAATTATTAGTTATATTGAAAAGATTTCCCCAAAAAATCAGTTTAAGTAATCAAAGTCACATGAAGTAGAATAAATCCATTGATGGAGGAAAAAGGAGATGAAAAGGGAGAAATACAGCACCAAAATTAGAAGTTTTTTTATGAAAAGATCATGGTTCATCCAATAATTACAAAAATGAAGCCACTATTTTTTTCCTCATGTGGATAAAATTTCACATTTTTCGAGCACCAATTATATTAGATAAGGGAGAATAAGAATTTACTGGTAACATAAAGGTATGTTAGAATATTCTATTGAGTATATTTCCCATCTTAAAAAAGATAAAAAAAACTACAGAATGAGAACAATGAAATGGATACACAAATGAATGAGTTTGTTAAAAAGGTAAAAGTAATTTTCAATGAATTAAATGTGGATATGATAAAAATGTAATCAACTTCTGTTGAAGATATCAAGGGTCATAAAGTGAATATTGATAAATATTAAAAATAATTTTCAATCCTGAATAAAAGATAAATGATTGATAAGAAGGTCTTTTTGAGACACAATCCATTTGTACTATAGTTCAATTTTATTTGAATGTGGAAATATAATATTTGATAAAATATATTGAGGTTAGAGGGAAATATACTCATGGTGGTGAAAAAGGAGGATTAAATAAACAAGTTAGTCCTACACCTAATCAACATGAATATATATTTTTCTATTTTGATAGTGCAAGTGTTACATATGAACCTGAGAAGTTTTAATATTAGTAAGATAAGAGGAAACCTTCCAGATTAAAGGAAGAAAATATTGTTCTAAAAAAATCATCACCCCTTATGAAAAGGAAGGATCAAGGGGGAGGTAAAAAAATTATCATTATAAACAATACTATAATTAGTCAAGAAGATCTCAATTCAAAAGAAATTGTAGGTGTTGTATAAGTTAATGTTACAAATCCTATTCATGTTGGTTTAAAATATCTTTATATGGAAATAGAAAATAATTCTAAGGGAGTTTTGGTGAGAAAAGGAGGATGAAAAATATGAAAAATAAGGTTTCATAAAAAGAAGAAAAAGAGGTGCATGATAATATATCCATAAGTGATAATTTATAGATGTTTTAAAGTTGTGATAAAGTTGGACATGTCTCAAAGGATTGCATGACTATTTTTCATACTCAAGAGGAAAAGATAAAGAGTTAACTTAAAACTAAATCAAGTAAAGATGTATTGAAACATGAGTTGAATATTGCTACTTCTCACAATAATGATGTTGAGACTATAATAAAATAATGACTTAGGTTGAGAGAAATCCCTCAACCTATGGAATTACTATAAGGAACAAAGAGTTCCATCCTTATTCCATTAATATTTTGTATATATTATGATAAAATGTATAAATTTAAGTATACTCTTGAGGATATCATTTATAGATAGAAAAATTATGTGATGAACATGGAGTACTTCTCCATTATGGAGATTACATGGGTGAATCCCTTTAGGGGGAGCTCCTTTGTCAATAAAGTTATCAAGTCTAGAATTGAGTTATGAAACAACAGAATTTCACTCAATTATTATGAATATGTTTGATATATTTACCTAGGTTTGTGTTGGTTGATCATTGGGTGAGAAAAGTGGGTTTATATTATTGCACATTAATTTTTTTAATGAAGTATTGATATGTGTACAGTATACTCATGCTATGTCTATTTAAAGAAACCTTGATGTTGAGTTTTTTCTAATAATGTTATCATATGATGAGTTTTTATGGACAACTTATAACACCTTGATTACATATCTCTAGTTTTCTATACTTAGACATCCCTTGTAGACTTAGACTGGATTGATTAAAGGCTCTTTTCCATGGAACCGTATGGTTTCATTCATATCACCAAAATGAGGAAAAATGGAGGAGAATATTTTTGAGAAGAAAAGATTATGGAAACCCCATTCATTGACCTTTTAATTTCAATGCCAAAAAGAGGGAGTAATAATTTTGATGTAGAATGTGAGAGATGAAGATAAGGATGAGTATTTAAAAAAATACAGTGAGGGAGATTATAAGCTTTACAAAAGGATTGAGACATGTGTGATGGATTTTTTGACATTAAGGTTTAAAGAATGAAGAATACCAATTATAGATATGGAGTAGAACCATTCCTTAGGATGAGGCATGGCATGTTGATACTTTTCTACATGGGAAAGGACACAACCTATAGGTGGCCATGGTGAAGCTATAGGAGAAGGAAACACCCATTGTATAAAGTGTGGTGAGAATAAAATGCACAAATTGAGTAGATGGATTGGGGCCACACCTGTTGTGGTCTTCGTGCTGAACACTCGGTTCACCTGTGAAACATGTATTAGTTGAGAATGGGCATAATGGAAGCCTAGTAGTCCCTATGGTGAACACTTTTTTCACTTGTGGAACACGATTTAACCTGAAATGGGAATAATGGAAGTTGTGGTCTGGGATTTCACTGCATGTTTTTTGATAGGAAAAAATAGGCTTAACCATTCCTATGGTGTAATACACGGTTCTTGTGATATGGAATACCACTATTTTATTACGTAACTTTTCATTTACATGGTACAAATAGTGGATTGTTTAAAGTTTAGTTTCTTGGAAAAAAGGTACATAATACATGAAAACACAAAATATTCTTATAAAAACATGAAAGGATTATTTATTGGTTCATCCTAAGTATTTTTACTACATCTCATAACTTGGGGACAACATCAAAGGAAAGGGTGAACATAAGGCCCAGTAAGGGAAAGTAAGGGAAACAGTTTCCATGTGATCTTGAGAAATATCAATAAGAACTTGAGAAATATAATAAAGTCATGAGAAGAGGAAAAAGTGGAATTTAATAATAAAAAAACTTGAATCATAACATGTAAATGTAGCTAAAACATTTAAATGATACATTTATAATCATATCACCAAGTTTTTTCACCGAGGTGTCATAAAAACTACCAAGGTTATTCACCAAGGTATCATAAAACATGTCATCTCTTGAGATTATTTTTTACCCAATAAATTATAGAGATATCAAGTCACACCATTTATATGTATTAATTAATGTGATCCAAATAGATCATCATAAAACATTTCATAAATAATCCAAAGAGAATAGAAGAATTGGGTTTCATATAAAAATCATGGTGTTTTAAAAAGTTATTAAAGATGAGATATTTATGTCATTTATAAACCACGTAAAGGGAATGATAGTTTTATGTATGTAAATTACAAAATAAAATAAATAATTTCTACATATTGGTGAATACCCCTAGAAAAATAAGAGGTTTGGGTATTCACTTAAAGAAAATAAAATGGAATTTCTTAAGGAGAAGATAGAAATTTTGAGAAGTAAAATCGACAACATAAAAGGTATAAAGAATAGTTTTAAAAAAGATTAAAAAGTGATATGATAGGTATATAAAATTCATATAATGATATTAATACAGTAAATGGATAAAATAAACTATAAATAAGAACTTATTTTGGAAATTCGAAAGACATACCACATAAAGAGGAAACTTGAATGGAAAAGAGAAGTGGATATTTCCCATACCTTGAAGAGTATTTCCTAAAACTTGAGGAGTGGGACCTTGGGGGATTAAAGACACATTGGGAGGTAAAACTATCATATATTCATAGAGGATGAAATTTTAGTGAAAGTAAATGGTGAAATGGGTGGGTATTTATAGAAAACGTGGTAGATTTGTTTATTAATTTCTAAAAAAAGGCCTTAAACCCCTAAGGAGTGGTAATTGAAAAACCATGGGCTTGACCATGGTATTTTCATATGTTATTGGACACTTGGGAAATTTATTGTGTTATTTTAATCCAAAAGATTATACTATAATTTTATATTACTTATTTTGGCAAGTAAAGTTAATGTTTTCTAAAAATAACATTTTTAATGTTAAAGTTTCCATTTTAGAGTTTGAAAAGTAAATTATTTATTTGGGAATTGATTAAAATTTATTAAAATAAATTATATTAATAAATAAAATATTTTAAGTCTTTTATTTTGGTTAATTAGTTATTACATATTTAGGAAATAACTATTATGTCACTAATATTCTGAAAAACTCAAACTGTATTTTTACTATTCATGAAAAAAGTAAGTATTTTATAAAATTACCTTAAATTCACCCTAACCTAATTTCAAAATTTTGATTTCAAAAATGATATTTATTTAATCATAATAATTATCTAAATATTAGAATTATAACTTTTAAATTTAAAAATCCCATTTATTTAAAATAACAATGGATTGAAAATGCATAGTAATATTTGAACACTCGAATGGAATCTATTGTTGTATGAGAACTAAAATAAAGGGATATGTTGATCCCATCCACCTATAAATTCAATTAATCATGTTATAAAAATTTCCTCAAGTATTTGAATAGTATTTTTAGATTTTACATTAGTTTAGGGGTGATAGTCCATATTGAAATTCAATTTGGTACTCAGAGTATGTTAAAAAATTATCCATAATTTTGAAGTGAACCTTGGATCATGATTATAAATGATAGAAAGTGTTACTCCATGAAACCTTACCACTTCCTTTATATAAATATTATAAATTTTACCAAGAGATAAGTCCTCCTAGATATAGATAAAATTGGCGGTCTTGGTGAGATGACCTACTATAACCCATATTGCATGGTTTCAATTGGATGTTCTCAGGAGACCAGTGAAAAAGTCCATAGTGAAATTTTCAAACTTTTATATTGTTATGGTAAGTGGTTGTAACACCCATTTGGGAAGTCTTAACTCTTATTCACTTGTTGACACACCAGGAACCTTGTATTGTAGTCAGTAATCTCCTTTTTTAGGTTCTCCAACCAATAATGATCATGAAGATCCCTATAAATTTTAGTGCTTCTAGGATGTGTAGAGAATGTAGAGCTATGAGATTCATCTATCAGATTATTATTTTGGTCTAGAATAGTTATAACACATACCCTTGTAAAAAATTTTATTACACCTTCTTGATCAATATTGAAATTAGGAAACTTCCCATTTTTCACATCATTTATCTTCTTCTGTAACAAATGATCTTATCATTGATATTTGTTTATATTCTCTAGTAATAATGGCTAATAAATCAATTGGTATCGGGTTTATTATTCCACATACCTCATTATTTCCATGTCTGAACTTAATAGGTCCCTAATCAAAGGATCTCCTTGAATCCTCATCATTTCCATCATAATAGGGTCTTTCCCACTTAATGAATCAGTGACTTTGTTTGATCTTCTGGGCTGATAATGAATTGACCAATCACAATCTTTAATAAGTTTCAACCATATCCTCTATCCCATGTTCAATTCCCTTTACATAAAAATATAATTCAAACTTTTTTTTCTATGTATATATCACATTTCTCCCCATAAATATAGTTTCTCAATATCTTTATTGAAAAAACAACTGCAGTTAACTTTAGGACATGCGTAGGGTAATTCTACTCATGAGGCTTCAAATGTCGAGATTCATAAGGAAGAACCTTATCATTTTTCATGAGGATGCACCCAATACCTTTTAGAGATTAATCACTAAAAAACGAATCTTACTCTAATAGAGGGTAGATTTAACAAGAGTTCAGTAAAAGATCTCTTCTCTAGATCTTAGAAACTTTATTCACACTCCTTTTTCTAGATGAACTTGGACCCTTTTCGAGTTAACATGGTTAGTGGATTAGAAAGTTGTGAATTTTTTTTCACAAACCTCCTATAATATCTTGTTAAACCAAGTAAACTATAAATCTAAGTTATTTTTGTAGGAAGAGGCCACTCCTCCACAACCTTTATCTTTTTTGGTTCAATTGAGATTCCTTCATTGGTTACAATGTGACTCAAGAAAGAAAATTTTTGTAACCAAAATCCACATTTTATTAACTTTCTAAATAGCATATCCTTACTAATAGTTTGAAATATAACCCTTATATTATCCCCATTCTCTTAAAAAAATTTATAATATATTAGAATATCATCAATAAAAACTATCAAAAAGTTATTAATGTAGTCCTTAAAGGTTCTATTAATCAAATCCATAAATATAGTAGAAGCATTAGTCAAGATGAAGGGCATAACAACAAAATCATAATAACAATATCTTGATCGAATTGCAGTATTTTTAATATCTCCTTTCTTCACCCTCAATTGATGATAACTAGATCGATGATCAATCTTGAAAAGAATTGAGCCCCACAAATCTGGTCAAATAAATCATCAAACCTTGGAAGATGGTAATTGTTCTTCACTATGATCCCATTAATTTCTCTATAATCAATGCATATATTAATTATCCATCCTTATTCTTTACAAATAGAATAATTCCTCCCCAAGGATACACACTTGTTTAGAAAAACCCATTCTCTAAGATATCTTGGGGTTGTTTCTTTAATTCTACCAGATCCTCATTTTCCATTATATTGAAGGTCTTTAATATCAACTTAGATCCATGAATGAGTTCAATGGAGAACTCTATCTCTATTTCTAGGGGAGTTTTAGGTAACTCATCAAGAAATATATCAATGTATTCTTGAATGATTGGGACATTTTCTATTTGTATACTTTCATTTCCTTATTCATCTTCACCGATCATCTCTACAAATAATGTTATGGGAGGTTCTTCTAGAAAAATTTCAGATTGAGTTATATCACCTTTGAAAATAACTATATGGTTTCTATTCAAGACTACTAATATTTCCTTCCTTCTTTAGTTGACTATATTATTATAATTTGAGAGCTAATCCATCCCTAGTATATTGTAAAATTCTAGCATGGGAATGACTACTATATTTGTGATGATATTGTGCTAGCTAAAGTGAATACTAGAGTTTCAATACACTATTGATTTTCGGAAAATCTCTCTTGGATTCTTGACTGATAACTCTACTTCAAGAAATTATAGAATTGATTCTTTACTCTTTGTAAACTTGGAGGAATTAAAGGAATGCATAGAACCAGAATCAAACAAATTACTTTCTACCTTTGAGATGACAATAAGAGTACCTACTACCACATCATTAAGAGATTCAACTTTAGTCGTTGTGATAGAAAAAACATGACCTCTATACCTTAGCCTATGCTATGGTTTATAGTGATTCCTTTCCACTAACTTCAGATTTGTATAGTGATTGGAAAAATTCCAAAGCAATCCACACTTGAAACATTGGACATTTGGCTGGGCCTACACCATATACCCTTTGTTATTTGTGTTGAGAAGTTGAGGATTCACCTCACTATGATAGTTTCAAGAAATATTTCCATCTCTTCCACACTATTAAAATTTCATTCTCCTGAGTAAGAGATTACCTGAATTCTTATTCCCACATTTTTTGCATTTGGTAAGTTTCACTTGCCTTCCTCCTCTTCTAAGATCAAAGTTCCTCCCCAAGTTTGGCCCCGAAGATATTTTCTTTTCATTCAATCTATGGGACCACTACGTCTCTTCGAACTCCAAATCAACCTTCATAGCACATCACATTATTTCCTTATAACTTTCATAGTTTCTATTGGTTAGATTCTTCTATAGATAGGGTCTTAGTCCATAAAACAATCTATCAACCTTTCCATTAGGATCCTTTAAAATGATAGAGGTATAGAGAGAAAGCCTTGTAAAGTTTATCTCATAGATTCCCATAGATTCATTTTCCTTCTACATAAGATCGAAGAATTCGTTATCCATTTTTTCTCATCGAATGATGGAAATATTTATTGAAAAAGGTTCCCCTGAACTCTTATAAATCTGTAACATCAATCTCCATTCTTAGAATCAAGTTTTTAACCAGTTTCCACCACTGATCATCTTCTCCCTCTAACATTTACACAGCCAAGGTGACTTTCTCTTGCTCCGAAGAACAGAGTACAAAAAAGATATTTTCTATAGAGATTATACATTGTTTAATAATCAATGGGTTGGTAGATTCACTAAATGAAGTTGTTTGTTGATGTATAAAGGACTCAATAGAATGTTGTTACCCTTTAGGTGAATTTGGTCCCTCATCTTGATTCAAGTTATTTCACATAACTAGATTTAGTTGATTTATCATTCTCATAAACTTTTAAATTATATATTCCATCAGAGGGTCATCAGTTCTTGGCCTGTTATGCTCACCATTTACATGGTTCCTCCTATTTCCTTCCATTTTATAAAATAATAAAACTTAGTGAGAAATGTGTTTATTTTAATAATATTATAACTATAAAGGAATTTTATATCTTAAAACATTATGATTAATTATGTTAATCATTAACAATAATTACATTTTCTATAAATCCTTCATAAGGGATCACAAAAATCTTGTTATCAATAAACAATATCCCCTAGGAGTGTCAAACTAAGAGTGCAACAAGGCCCGTTTTCATGCACCAATTCTAGTTCAAGTCTAGATTAAAGTGTTGTTTTTGGGTTTTACCCCTATGTACATTTGTTCAAGAGCCACATCTACTTGATCATATCCATACATGGATTTATTTTCTCAGAAACCACATACTTAATACATTACAAAAATACCAAGATGTTTTCCTACATTTTAATTTATCCTTAAGGTTATTAATAATGTTTTCAAATCATAATTTCCACAAATAAATAAACATTACTTTGATACCAACTATGGAATCTAACCTTTTTATTACATAACTTTTCATTCACATGGTACAAATAGAGGATCGTTTAAAGTTTATTTTCTTTGAAACAAGGTACAAGATACATGAAAAAATAAAACATTATTTTAAACAACATGAAAGTCTTATTCATTGGTTCGTGCTAAGTACTTTTACTACATCTCATAACCTCTAGCCATACATCAAAGGAAAGGGTGATCATAAGGCCCAGTAAGGGAAATTAATGGAAACAATTTACACATGATCTTGAGAAATATCAACAAGAACATGAGGAATATAATAAAAAATTGAGAATAGGAAAAATGGGAATATCATAATAAAAATAAATTGAATCCTAACATGAAAATTTGGCTACAAAATTTTAATGAGACATTCATAAGCATGTCACTAAGGTGTCATAAAAATTACTAAGGTTATTCACCAACGTATCATAAAACATGTTATATCTATAGATTAATTTATTTACCCAATGCATTGGAGTGCTATTAGGGTGAAAACTTAATATGTATTAATTAATGTGATCCAAATAGATCATAATAAAACATTTCATAAATAAACCTTGGATAATAGAAGAAATGGGTTTCGTATAAAAATCATTAAATTTTAAAAAGTGATTAAAGATGAGATATTTTTGTCATTTAGAACCCATGAAAAGGGAATACGGGTTTTATATATGTCAATTATAGAATAAAAAGTTTAAATATTTTTTATTAACCCAAGAAAATTATTATTATTGGGTATTCACATAAAGAAAATAAAAGAGAATTTCTTAAGGATAATAGAAAAATTTTGAGAAGTGAAATTGACTATATAATGGGTATAAAACATGGTTTATGAAAAGAGTAAAATGAGGGAATATGGGGGTATATTATTAATAAAAGACTCTTAATATAGTAAAGGGATAAAATAAACAGGACATAAGAACTCTGTTATAAAATTTTAAAGACATACCACATATAGAGGGAACTTGAATGGAAAAGAGAAGTGCAGATTACCCATACATTGAAGAGTAGTTTCTAAAACTTAAGGATCAGGATCGTGGGGGATTTAGGACTCCTTGGGAGGTAAAAATATAATATATTAATGAAGTATGAAATGGGAGTGAAATTAAATGAATAAATGGGTGGGTATTTATATCAAAAGTGGTGGATTTGATTATTAATTTATAAATAAAGGCCTTGGACACCTTAGTAGTGGTACACGCAAAACCATGGGATTTCCCCTAGTATTTTCCCATGGTGTTGGACACTTGGAACACCAATTACGTTATTTTAATCTAAAATACAATAATTTTATATTACTTATTTAGGAAAGTAAAGTTAATGTTTTCATGAAATAACATTTTTAAAGTTAAAGTTTCCATTTTAGAATTCTAAAAGTAAATAATATATTTGGAAATTGATTAAAATATATTAAAATAGTTGATATTAATAAATAATGTATTTTAATTTTTTTATTGTTGTTAATTATTTATTACATCATTATGAAATAATTATGTTGTCATTAACATACTGAAAAACACAAAATGCAATTTTACATTTCATAAAAAAATAAAGTATTTTAGAAAATTCTCAAAAATTCACCCAAAACTAATTTTTAAATGATAATTTAAAAAATGATATTTTATTTTATCATAATAATTCTCTAAATATGATAATTCTAATTTTTAAATAAAAAAATATCAATTTATTAAAAATAATATCGGATTGAAAATGCATAGTAAAATTTTCGACAGTTGAAAAATAAAATTATTTTATCATTTATATTTAAATAAGAGTGATTTTATCACACTATTTTATTAAAATAAGGTATTATTAATAATATATTAGTTTATTAAAATTGTTTATATCTTTTTTTTAATGTATAATTTCTATCTGAAAAATCAATTTATCAAATTCTGACTCAATTTTATTATGAAAAACAATTCCTAAAACAGAAATGACAGAAAAATATTTTGTTCAAAAAAAAGAAATTAAACACTAAATTCAAGACAATTAATCCCTTATTACACCCATGTACACCCTAGGTGTAAGGTGTGTGATGATGGTAGCTTCATGGGGGCCTTTTCTAACATCAAATGAGTGGTAATATCTACTAACATGAAATTCTCCCGTAAGCAATTTCGTTCAAGATTCACTTGTTGAAGATGGGATTGGGATTGGTCAAGGGAGAACCCCAGTGATGAAACCTCCCTCATAATCTCTGAAAAATAGGCTTCAAGTGACATGTATCTATTGGTGGAAGTCATTGAATATTTTTTCTATATCAATTATAATTTTTCACAATTTTACTTATAAAATCTAATGATACTATTTAAATTATTATCAAGAGTATAGTTCTCAATGATAATATTGTCCAATAGTCATAATTGACCAATGATCATATAATAGTTGAATACAAATGGTCACATTTCCCTTTATATTAACTTCATTAAAAAAACGCAGTTTTTTGTGAATATTATAACACATAATTTCAAGAAACAATTACCATCCAAAAATTTTGGGTCTATTCATGTGAGGTATACCTATGAGAAATGGGGGTGAAAAAAATGGATGTAGTGGTGTTTAAAGGTGGATGTAGTTGAAATGTTTATTAGGAAACCAAAACAGATAGAGGGATATGGTCGTTCCCGTAGTGGAAGTTTTCATGGTTGATAGGTGGTTCAGAATGAAAAAGCAATTGGATAAAGGAAGACCAAACCCATAGCCCTCGATGTTTTGGAAGAAGAATGTCCATAAGTTTTTTACTAGGCCATGGTGTATGGTGTGTCGGGATGTGATGCATGAGACCACATAGAACATCATCAAATTTATTATGAATATTCTAAAATGGTTCCTTAGTGGTTCAATTATCACGGTTCATGGTTTTAGGCTATGATTAAAGTATAATCCAAACGGTTAATGAAGAATTCAATTTGGTAAATTAATTAGAGAATTAATCCACACTGTATGGAGATAGAGAGAGAGAGAGAATACCCACCAATATTAGTTACACAATAGTTATAATGAAATTCATGGGATGTGTTTTGAGGATTTGATGGGATTTTGTATTTCCCATTAATGAGATGATATGTGGATTAATTCTCTGGGATGACACCTTTCTATTTGAGGAGGTTGGTTTAGAACCTATAAATAAAAAAATGGGATGTTGTGATAGTTTATGTATGTTCAAATAGAGTGTTAGAAAATAAGAATATAATGGATAACACATAAATTAGTTATTTTAAAGAAAAACATTTTAATCAATAGAAAGTGAGGAATGATACTCTCTATATTAATGTAAGAAGATCCAATTCTCTTATAAACTTGAATAATTATCTAAACCAGATGATACACATCAATGATTGTTAAAGATCATAGAGAAGATGTACATTCATATTCTTGATGATTCACTTGTATGTAGAGGATGCGAACAATTGAGGTCTTTCTTGATTTGAATACTCATCATACTAGTGAAGTTATATCATCTAGTGGATTATAAAAATGGTAGACAAAGAGACTATTTTTCAAGAGGAATAAGTTTGGTGGTAATATAAAATTTATAAGAACTTATAAAAGGATCTTATATGTTTGATAGAAGATTCTTGAAGTGATGAAGGATATTGGGAGAAAGGAGTTGTAAGCTAGGTGTGACATGCCCATAGTGGAGGACGTGTTGTGTTTAATTTTACCCATGAACATAGTGAATAGTTTGTTATGTTAAAGTTTACTAACATAGGAAAGAGCATTCCCTGACCAGTGGGAATGGTGAAGTTGTTTAATGAGGCTAGGTGTAGCCACGCCCATAACCTTGGATGAGTTGAAGAGAGAATGACAAAAATGGGAAACTAGGAAGGGTACTATGCACTGTTGTTCCCCATGGTGGAGTTTTAGTATACCTATATGAAATGGGAAAATGTAGTAGATCATGCCTATGGTGAATTAGGCTATAGTTTACTGGTGAATTGATAACCCAAAATGGCTAGTATCATAGGACCACACCTCTAGTGTTTAGTTTTTTGGAGGTAAAACAACCAGAAGTGAACCAGTATATAGTACAAGTCATGTTGGGCTTTGATACATAGATCTTGGGAGAAATTACTCATGTGTTGCAATATCTAGTGGTTTAATGATTCAAAAATCACGTGGAATTTTTTTATCCCATGATTCAAGATGAACTCGAAATATTTTACAGTGGTTTACATGTGGATTAATTAGATAATTAATCCAAACCGCATGAAGAAAGAAGAGGTCCACGAGTAGTTATTTCTCATCTATTATAGTGAAAATCATGGGAGTTATTCGGGGAGTTGGGGGAATTTTAAATGAACCGATTAGGCACCTATAACTGGGAATTTATTGGCCCATGATCTCTCATATTTATTAAGGTTGATTGAATTTTACTAGAGGTAAGAAAGTTGAAGGAATATTTATGAACATATTTTCATATATATAAAATAGAGAAAAGAAGTGGGAAAAATATTAGCACATTCAATATCTGATTCTCATAGTGAATACCTTTTTCAATGAATGGGGTTGGAAGCTTGAAGAATTGGAATCCATTGAATACATATCCAAAGAAGATTTTTTTTGTGGTGCATACAAAGTGGAGGTTGTTCCTTAATTATTCTGGAAAGAAGAATAGTATTACCATGTCTTTTTTTTCAAAATAGGTAAATGATAAAAACACATTTTCGATTAGATCAATGATTTTACAATTTGATGAAAATTCCATTTTTGAATCTTTATAATGAACTATATTATTATTATCATAAATAATTTTATATTGATTATATAAATGTCAAAATTTTAAATAATTATTTATTTAATGGGATTAAACCATCATTTACATCTTTGAATATGGATCATTTATTTTTTAGAGTAAATAGTCCTTGAAGTCAAAGTTGGACTGGACTCACCAGATTTGGCACCACTTCACCACTTGGGTTATATCTTCTACATATGGTTTTGGACTGGGATAAATTTTATAAAGTAGAGAGAGGAACCAATTAAAAAAATTATCCTTCTATAAGGACATCTATTTTATTCATTTCAATCTTCAATAAGGCGGTAAAAGTTGGATTAATATATTTGGCTGAATTTCCCATTCACACTTGAAAATTCTTGAAACCCTAGCTTCCCCTCCACTCTATAAATGTGTGTTTTATCATTTTTAATGGTTTTCAATGTGAATTATAAAGTTTAGGGCATATAAGAAGTGGTACCATTCCAATTATACAATAATTAAAAGAGGGGTATCTATTGAAACAAGGATCCCTTCAACTAATCCTTCTTCTTCATCTTTTCATTACCGTGTTTATATATTCATAATAAACATCATAGTTTCTATTTTTTATTATTTTTTATTCAATTTTATTCTTCTATACTCATCCTATTTTTAAGAAAAACAATAGTATAAAGATGACTAGGTTACACCTTTTCTATTATATTTATGAATGCAAAATGTTTCTACGATGACTACACCACCCATAGAAGAGTAGTTTTTTAGTAATCAATCCAAATCTAAACTTATTCACTTATTTGTTTTGAATAAATTATCTAAATTAATTCACATAATATTATCTATTAATTTATTTTTTAACTTAAAATAAAATAATCAATAAATTGAACAATTAACAGAAAACACATGAGGTTGAGTGATGTGTGAATTGTGAGAGCACGATCTTAATCGATAAAACAAAAAAACATGAGGTCAATTTATAGTGTATAAATATAATCCCTAAAAACAATTCATCCTCACTTATATTATTTATATGATCCCTAATTCACCACTAAAAATAATCTTTCTTTGGGATAACAATCAAAAAAGGGTGCTACGATTTAATGTTTCAAAGTTAGCCTAGGTTTTAATTTATTTAATATTTGTGGTAAATTAAACTTCCATAGGGTCATAGGGTTAATAAATTAGGGGATAATAATTATTTTGAGTTTAATTTAAATGATAATGATTGATAAGTAAGTGAATAGGTAGAGTTAGTTCATTTATTCCTTCTAAAAATGTTTTATAAAAAACATATTCTCATTGTGTTTTCTCAATCTCATATAAAAAAATACAATCTTATTCCAACTTACTTATTCTTATTTTATAAACATCAAACAAAACCCCATCCTTTTTAATAGTTATTTTATTTTATTTTATTTTAAAAATACCTTTAATATTTTTTTTAAATATTGCCTCCTTAGAGAATGTCCTTGGTCAATGATTTACACAATGTTTGAGATAACCCATTACAGTGCATTTTAGTAAAGGATCAATACTATGGGACCTCAATAGATAATCCAACCATTTATGAAGATGAATTCAATAATTTTTTGAAGGGACTTAAATTTCCACAAACTATGTGATAAATTTACTTTTTGCCAGCAATGATCAAAGGATATAAAGTTTGAGGGAGTCACCCTTAGGAAGTAGTGAGTTGTCCCTAAACTATTGTAAAGGGGAGTGACACCTTATGAAAAGTAGTGACTATAATTGTGATTTGGTACTTGAAAAAAATGATTATTTCTCATTGGTTGTATCACAATGAGGTTAAACCAAGTAAATTCTCATATCCCAATTTATTTTATGGATTCACACCAAAATAGATCAAGAAAAATAAAGTATATTCGGTTAAAGATAATAACAATTAAAACTAAAGGTTGAGATTTAAAGACACTTAAGGGAAAGTATTACATTAAAGGATTAAGAGTTTTAATTTCTCAAGAACTGTTCATACCCTAATTCACCCCTTCATATGTTAATATCACTCTATTCCACTTGTGGGTGAATTATCAAGACTATGCATGTAATCCATCTCTTATATTTATAAATAATTGATGTGAAGATACTAGTCTTGAGAAATTATATAGGTTATAAGATTAATGGATCTTATTAACTTGATACAGAGAGTATTAGGACTCAATTTCTCTTGATGTTGATGTTATACCACACAAGCACTACTTTATGAGTGCTCCCTTCTCTTTTTCTTTTCATATACTCTATTTTCACACAATCATACAAATTATATCACAATATCCATTTTTTCTTTACATGTGTTGACCCACCCTCTTCAAATAGGAAGGTTTCATCCCAAATAATTTAGCCACATGTCATCTCATTAATTGGAAATTCAAAATACCATTAATTTTTGAATAAATTTCCATGAATTTCTTTATAATTGTTGTGTAACTACTTTAGGTGTGTGTTATCTCTCTTTATGCAGCATGGGTTAATTCTCCAATTAATCTAGAACATTGGATATTGCATTAATCCTTTTAATTACTATTGAATCATGGCCTAAAACTATAACCTATGATTATTAAACCACTGAATAACCATTTTAGTATCGTTATAATCAATTTGGTGAAATTCTATATGAGTTCATACATCACAGAATGACACACCTTACACCATGAATTATTGAAAAAATTATAGTTATTTTCCCTCCAAAAAACCGAGGATAACAACCATGTCCTTCCTTGACCTGTCCATTTTGGTACTCTGAAACACCTATTGACCATGAACACTTCCGTAATGGGTGTGGCATCCCGACTCTTCCCATTTTGTCTTACTACTCCAGCTATTGACCATAAAGACTTTTGAACACCACTATGGCCATTTTGGGTATCCTTATTTCCCACAGGTAGACTTCACAAGCACCACAGCATGCACCACAGGCATGGGGAAGCCCATTTTTCATTCTTGAAAAACATGCACTACAACTCCCAAACCATGACTTCCATTATGCCTATTTTGGGCTAAGCTATGTTGCACAGTGCTGCGTGACTATATTTTTTATGGCACAATAACCCTATAAGGTCACCCTCATGAAATGAATTCTTAGATAATGATGTGACACCCTTCTCCAGGGAGTGATAAGTACTTGAGTCTCCATGAATTCATTGAATAACCTACCCCTTCATAGAACAATGCCCCCAGATTAAGGATTCATGGATAAAAGCACTCGATGGTTGGGGATTCATGGTATACCCCATTCCCTCATGGTGTGGGGCTTCCATCTAGCTTGATCTTATGTAGTAACCCCCTCACTTAAGTGTGACACCCCCTTGATCTATTTTTCATGAAATAACCAAAAGGTTCATGGTGTGACCAGACACTTATAGAGGTACTTAATCTCATAAAACCCTCTAGTTATTCCCACATAGCTCACTTAACACCACAATTCTCTAAACTATAGTGTGATTTATCTCGACAATTTAAAATTTTAAACGTAAACATGCCATCATCATGGTGAATTTACCTTGGGTTGTAGTTTGACCATCAATCCTCTAAGAAGTTTAATCTTACAAAATTAAAAAACACTCTGGTGAATCCCCCTATCAAGCCACAACCTACTCCATTGTGGAATGATGGTCACTTGCTCAACCCTCATCATAGCAACACCCTCACATTTTGCATCATGAAAAGTAACCTCTATTAAATTTTTTCCCAAACCTAAGGCCAAATATCAAAATCAACCCTCAAGTACCACACCAATACCTCCAATAGTTTAAAAAACAATAATACATGAGTTTAGGTGAAAATTAAAATGAATTTTTAACTCATATAAATATGGGGAGTTACACTATTTAACATATATAACTTATTATTATATTATTAGAAAATCAAAACCTTAACCAATCCCCGACTTCTTGTAAAGACCCTAACCCTAGTAGCTTAGAGTCAGTGGTTACTTAATTACATTATCACTTGATACAATGAATCACATTATGAATGACTGAATAGTTTAGTAGTCTTGGAAAACTAGATACATACTTTAATGTCACATTACATTTTAAAACATAAAATAAAAAATATCGTTTTATTTGGGACACCATTTTTCTATTTAGAATATCCCCACATATCAAACATTTAACACTAACTGTAATCCTAGGGAAAGAAAACATAAGAAATGGGTGAGCTTAAATCTTAGTAAGGGTATGCATACAACGAAATATATCATGAATAAACAAGTAATGATAAATATGGAAAGGTAAATATCTGAAAAATCATTCCATTTAATTAATAAATAAAGCATGAATAATAATTTGGATGGAATAAATGATGATAAAATAATTCCATATAAATATTCACACGAGCTTGAACATTATCCATGGATAACATAACTAATCAAATAATAACATGGAAATAAATAAATAATCTCATAATGAGGGAATGTATAATGTTATAAATCATAAACATTCTATCAATGTCTCATTCCAAGAAATCTCACATAAATGGGTAAGGCCTCGGCCAAACACCCAAGGTTTCTTATCTCATGAGACCTATCAATGCATCGAGGGGCTATAGAGGGCCCCACCCATCACTTACTAATTCCAATGAATTCCTTATATGGAATGGGTAAAAATTAATCAATGTAAACATTTTCATTTAAAAACTATCATATTAAATGTTAATACTTTACCCAATAAATAAACAAAATCATAAACCATCTAGAGTAATATGGAGAATGATATCAAAATAGTACATTTCCAGTCAAACTAATCACAAACCATATATATAAATAATAATGATAGTATAATTACAAAATATCCCATGTGAATCATAATTAAAATAATGGTTTTAGTCATATATGAATATAAATACCATAAAATGTTCATTAATAAAATTTTTTGTGGAAAATACCCTTTTCAATTTGAAAATCACTTTTAAAAACAAAACATTTCCAGAATATTAGGAAAAGAATTATTTGAAAATAATTGTGGAAACTTGTAAAGAAAACTTCAATGTAATTTGTGGTCATAATAGGAAATTTCATTCATGTTCAGTAAATTAAAATAAGTATTCTTTTCACATTTTTAGTGAAAAGTCAAAAAGTAACTTGGTCGAAAAAATTATAAGAATATTCCTTTTAAACCATTTTATAAAAATTAAAAAATGGGTAAAAATAATTTTTAAAATCATAGAAGAATAGTAAAATCATCTTTGATAAAAAAAATTAGAAAACGTGGATATGTAATAGAAAGGACTTGCGACTGAAGAGAGAAATGCATTTGATTTCCCTTAAAAACGTTATTTTGAAATCTTGAGTTCTTAAAGAGATAAAATTGATGGAAAACTAGTAATTAATAGAAATAACTAGTATATAAGGAAATATATTGGGTTTAATATGGAAAGATAAAATAATTTTCCCAATGGATACATAAACATAATATCCAATGGCCAAAAATGACTTTTTATTTATTTATTAAAAGGAAAGCGGAAGGGGATCCTACAAGAGTACAATTAAGGGGGTATAAAATAATGTAAACCAAGGGAATCTGCCTAAATAAATAATTCACCCTCAGGAGGAGAATATCCAAGACTAGAGAAGATGATTACCTGATCATTCTGGGATTCCTTTTAAGCTAGAAAGATCACAAATATACTTCCCTTGCACCATGTGTGTAGAATGATCATGCAATTATTCATGAGATTATTGAATCTTCTGATGGAGTACTCAATGGACTAAGGGATGGGTCCTTTTCCTAAAGTTAATTTTATATAATCAAATAATCGGTCCTTATCTCCCTGATAATAATGTTCCTCTAGTTTTTAAGAAGAAGCCTGGTGAGCATGGTATGCACTTCTGATGGAAGGGGATCCCCACTCTCAGAGAAGGTAGAGAAGGAAACAATAACAGACCCTTTTAAGTCTCTAACAACACCCCCACCAAGAATATACCCTAAGAAGTAGGAGCCATATGTATTCAATTTGTTTCTTGAGGAAGGAGGGCTTCCACCAGACCCAATTCTCGTGAATTGAATTGATATTGGATGAGGTGGAGATCAGTGGAAGGAGAGTAAGGAGAGAAGAAGCATGCACTTATTATTTACCTAGCCAACATAGACCTAAGATTAAGTTTCTAGTTTTAAAAAGAATACATGTGCTGGAGACTGTTGAATAATAATGGGATTGTGAAATAAACCCTTACCTCAGGACTAAATTCCTTCGTATATGTTCGAACCCACTTTATAATAATTAAAGATTTATTATAAATCTATTAAAAAATATAATAATATATATAATACCATATATGATTTATTTATATTATTTTATCACCCTTTTATTAACAACACTTTTAAAATTACTATTTCAGGTGATAATTGCTTTGTTTTTCATTTATGTTTTTGTCCTCATACTTGATCATGGTTACATAATCTCTACATTGTTAATCATGATATAAATAAAAGATACACTCATTTTATATAAATATTTTTAGTCATCCATGAATGTTAGAGATGAAGAAATTAATTACATCATTCATTGAGACTGTAAGACATACGTACACATGAATGTGTTTTCAATTTTAGACAAATGGATCAAAATAAAGTTAAATAGAAGTTCACCTATAAAGAATTATTATTATACCATATATATCATATATATTCAATAAATATATCCTTATTAACATCCATGTCAAAATAGAATTAAACATGAATCACATCACTTTGTAGAGGCGGTATTCCACATGTACATACAAGTGACATAATCATTTTCCAACCGATTAGAAGGTAATAAAGAAGATATGATATTATAACTAAATAAGTATAATTATTTAATAAATATTATATACATACATTAAATCCATAATTATATCCATCTTTGAGAGGTGGTGATGGAAAATGAATTACATCATTTTTCAAGGTGGTAGTCCACTGTACCCACAATTGACAATTTTGTTTCCTATTTGGCAGAAGATGAGACAGATATAGGTTATTACATTAAAATAATAACATATAAGTATATGGGATATATTGGAGTTTTTTTTATCATATTTTATGAATATTTTATGGAGGTAGAGAAATAAAAAAAATGAATAAGCATGGTTAAAAACTATACCTCTTATTTGGAGAACCACTTTAGGTTTATCCTATATACTTCCTATAATTTTTTTATGATCAGGAAAAGGATTCTAGGTTTTAGGTAGGGATGTGATTAAGGTATTTGGTAAGGTATTTTTCAAACCAAAAGGATAATTATTTGTAGAGTGGAGAAGATGGGGGTGTCCTTTTATAAGTCGGGGAGAGGACACACTTGGAAATTTTGAAAAGAATAAAGTATAACCACATTTTACACAGATAAAAAAGGAACAAAAAACTTCCATTGAAAATAATTATATTATATAAGGTAGAATTATGGAAATCCAATAGAAATTATATAATTTTTTATATTGTTTTGAGTGAGTATCTCAAGAGAGGGTGAATTGAGTACCCAATAAAAATATTTGTTTAAAATGGATTAATTTGAAATCCACCAATTAATTTAAAACATCACAGTTAATCAATATATAAGATCATTATAAGTTTTAGTATTTCAAAAGGTTTCTTAAATATTTATTAGTTATAAAGTAAGTAATATACAATATCACTTAGTCCTTTGAAATAAATTTAATTAATTAAAATTTTCTAAAAACACTAATAAAGATTAACTATCAAATTAATAGTTTTTGTTTGGTTAAAAAAATTAGTTTTAAAAGAAGAAATAAAGTAAACCAAAACACATTGTGAAAATTTGAAACAAGAGGTTTAGTCTCAAGATAAGACTTAGTCCTTTCCACTTGGTGATCACCTGCCACCAAGCGGTTTATATAAAATAAACAAGTTGATCCACAACCTGGATCAGGTTTTACAATAGTTTACAAAATATCCAGGTCACACATTACCTCTTCCATAGTTATATGTGGCAGTACAAACAAATAAGGCATACAGGGACCTCTACCATAGTTATACGTGGGATTACAATTAAAGAGAGATAAGAAGATATCAAGTATATTGAAGTTCATCACATGGGATCGTGTGCATGTGATAAAACTGATTAGGTACACACACATATCAATATATAAGAATAAATAAATAGAAATGAGCAATAATTGAGTGTAGAGTTTATAAATTATCAATCTGTTGAAGTGAAGGTCATGAATCTTAGAAATAATTTGGAAATGTATCTTGATTCGAGTTCTCTTGAAAATTTTATAAGAAGAGTGTTGTAGACTCTAGTTATTGAATAGAGGAAAGCAGTAGAATTTTATGATCTTAGAATTCCTTAGCTGAGTGTTTTCTTGGATGTAGAATTTCATCTCTTTAGATCTATGTGTTTATTCAGTAATCATGAGATCTCAACTTTATTATTTTTTTACTTCACACATACCATTTTTCATAATGGAGTCTTCTTCCTTTCTTAATAGTAGCAACAATAAGAATATCCATGTGCATCCATATATTTTGATTCCTTATATAGTACTTCTAACATCCTTTTCAATGAATTCTATTGAAAATTTGAGATACAATAATTAAAATAAAAATTTTAATTAACTTTAATGATATAGATGTTCGAATAATTTAAATGAAAAAGTTATGTTTAGAAATAGTGGCAGTGAGTCCTAGAACGGTGACTCAAAACTGGAGGTTTCTCAAAGTCTGGTGGCATATCATGCTGATAGTATATTATCTGGATGGTGTCTATTTGATAGTGTCTTAGGATAATGGTGTCTCGTATTTTTGGTATGACCCTGACATTGATTTAGAATTAGCCAAAATTACATGTTGGCGGTGTCTGGATGATGGTGTCTCATGGATGGCAGTGTCTCAGACTTAGCCATGTTTATGCTCTGGTGGCATGACATCCTAACAGTGAGATATCCTGGTGGTGTCTCAACCTTAGAGATATTTCCACATGGATGGTGATTCATGGAAAATGGTGTCTCAAACTTCATAAAATTCTATCTTAGCAGTGACATTTCTAGCATTGTGATATTCTTGGCGGTGAGTTCTTGACTGGTAGTATCTTAACATTAATGGTGACTCATCCTTAGTAGAGACTGGGGATGACTCATACATATTCAATTACTTCACAAGCCTCATATTATGAAATACTTACAAATAACATTAAATTAATTATTATCATTAGAATCATTATTTTGTGATAATTAAAACAACTAGGTCAACAATCTCTCCCTTTTTAATGATCACAAATCTTGGAATCAAACGTATCACAAATATAAAACTTGTATTATAATTCATGGTATGTGCAGATGATATCAAAGATAAATAATAAGAAAATATCAAGTATTAAAGATATGTATCATGTATAAATGATAGAAAGGTCAAAATAAGATATTATCAAGTGAAATAGGGATATATCACTGTAAGAACAAAATATAAATTCCATAGAGTTCTAGACCTTTTGAGATTATCAAAAAGGTAGAAAACAATTAGGAGTAAAATGAGAATTGTAGGAAGAATAAGTAGTAATAGAATAATAATATGAATCAAATTAATTTAGATAAGTGTTTAAAATTTTTTATTACAAAACAATTTCCATAAAAATAGAAAAGGTTGTAACTGGGCAGGTAAAGGTGCATGAGGATCCCTAGTCACTTCAAGTATGAAGGACAGTTGTGGAGTAATAGGATGGCTTCCTAAGAAACAATTATAGTGGCGTGAACATGAATAAACGGATTCATTATATTGATGAAATCCGTAATGATCTTGAAACCTCTTTACATTGAACTAAATAAGTCACTTTTTCCTCCATAAACCAATTGAACACTGGGGTCATTTCTTTCAACTAGAGAACTTTATCCTTGAAGGCCTGAGTAACAGGTGGCATTCTCAAATTTTCTTCCAAGAACTTGAAATTGGAATCCATTACATTCTTATTATAAATCTAATAGAGATAATATATTATGTACTTGGTTATTATCTATTTTTCATATTTCATATCATGAGAATAAGAGATAATAAACTTAATTACATGGTCACTATTATATATGATTCTTCTCAAGGTTTCTTGGGGATGATCAGGAAAAACATTTGAAGAACTGGTTGAGTCAGTTCTCAACTCTTATTTGATATCATATCTGATCACTTTGGCATTAAACACTAGAAGAGAAGGATCACTTGATCTATATGCCACTTAGGTAATATTTTAAATTCTTTCAAGAATAGTATCCATACTAGTAGAAAATGTATATTTCAAGCCTTCCTTAATAGACTTCATTGATTCCAACTCACCACTTATTTTTATATTTTCAATACCAACCTCTTGGATGTGATACATCATCTTTAGTTGAATGTGTTGGATTACAAACTCAAAAATATACCTTGCATAATTATCACTATCCTTGGTAAAAATAGGTGATTATTTCTTTAAACACTGAATAAAATTAGAAATCAATGTTTTACCAAAATTTTTCAAAGGATATTTTGTGAATTCATCCATTGGAATAGTAGTAGGAGCTAGAGTATAAAGTTTAAGTGCAGTAGGTCTCACAATGAAAATTTTTTCCAATAAACCTCTAAAGTATATTTGATCAATCATATATCCCTTAGGATCTCCTTCAAGATGAACCTCAGGTCCACCATCCTTGGTGGAATCCTTACTTTGACTGATAATTTATACCACTCTTCAAACATGGCATCAACCACTCAGTATGAAGTTGCAAAAAAATCATGTATAGAAGCAAGAGTTACCACAACAATAGGTATAATGGTAGTATGAGTTAGAAAATCTCTCCCAAAACTCTGAGTAGCACCAGTCTGTTCACCAACAGGTACTTCTTCCATTTGGACATCATATTTATGAACACTTGAGCTATATACATCAACTTTCTATCTAATACTGTGTTCAAATTCTGCATGGATTTTAACCAAATTCTCATCAATAGCCAAAACACCAAACTATTCATCACCGCCTTTACCAGAATAAATAATTAACTTTTTATATTGTTCAGCCACATGATATTCCAAAATAAAAATAACATCCATATGCTCAACCAAGGCAGCATAAAAAACTGTCTGACTATCACCAACTAAAATCACTTCATTTTCATCAACATCCTTATCCTTTTTAAGTAATTCAAAATATGGGTATTTCTACCCCTTAATAAGAGAATATTTCTCTTTAAACTCTGGGTCCACTTCTTTAGACATATATAGTTTCTTAGTATATTTACCAGGTGAAGAAAGAAGTTCTAGAGTCATCTCTACATCTATCCTTCTAATTATTCCGTTTAATCAATCAGGGTTAGATTTCTCATCAATATAATCATCACTTACATTACTATTTTAATTTTCATTTTCATTTCCATCTTCCTCATCCTCATCACCAGCCTCTTCATTGTTATATTTTGAACTACCCTTGAATTGATCCTAACTAAAAACTTTTGTTTTGTATTTATCACTTTTAACAGATTTTTCTCTTTTTAGCAGTCTCCTAGGTGGAATAGGAGCTCCATATGTGATAGGATAAGATTTTAGAGATATATTTGGATCACTTCTTTCATCAATAGAAGGTTATTTTTCACCTTATTCTTCTGAAATACCATCTTTTTCCTTATTAGAGTATTCAAAAACCTCCTCAGGCTCTAAGATAGGATCAACTACATACCTCGATCTAGTAGGATGATCCACCTGGTCAAATTCTGCATACATATTATCACTCTCTCCAACCCCCATCTCTTCTAGGGGTTCCATATAATCTTCAGTCATGAATATATTTCTATTAAAATTAAAAAACCACCATAGTTTGTAATTGATTTTTCATTCTAAAAAATAGACCCTTGGCCTTTAACATTACAAAAATAAACATGGGGTAGATCAATGAATTTGATCTTGAGGATGTATTAATCATATCGAACACATGAACCATGATATATCCACTCAAATTTATCTTATGTACTTATTTATTTAGATACATAAGGTAAACATATTTGTAACGAAGGGTGGAAAAGTAACCTTTTTTGGGACATAACATGTGCTATAAAAACATGAACAAAAATCTACAATCTTATTATAGCTCAGATGAAATAGGTCTTTTAATGACACCATCACCTATCAGTTTGGCTAAAGCCTCTTCGTAAATAGAAAAATCACTACTTTTATGAATAGTGCCTTGGTAATATTCATAACCTCCTGCATGTGGAACTTTAAGGCACTCAACCCATTACTTAGAATAAAATACCACTTTTCTTCCATTAAACCTTGATCTTATCTAATAATCTTCTTTTTAATCAAAAGAAAACTCTACATGCTGAAAAAATTAATAAACAAACTGAACATATAATTTCCTCTTGTTTGAAGATAGAAAATCTAAATATCCTTGGTTTTGGAAAAATTTAAGTACTAAAGACTTGCTAGAAAATAATCATTTTCATTAAACTTCCCTTAGATCTATTATAACTATGTTTGCAAGCTTGGGGTTGACTGGTGGAACTAGAGAAGGAACACTCAATTCACTTTTATTCTTCTTTTCTAACTATGACTCACCTAGAGAAGACTTGTAAGGGTGCTTCGTTCTTGACATGTAGTTAATTTTGGAAAGATCAGTCAATGGATAAGAGAAAATTTGAAGGTTTTAAGGTCGGGAGAAGTAAGGGTGCTCATGGCACCAGAGTGTCATGCTGGGCTTGAGGTTTGCTAGAAATTTATATAGATTCATTTTTGCTTCATTTGGGACTTCAGTATATGAAAAATCGAAATTAAAATAATAATGAAAAATAAAAATTAAATGTAGTATTAGGGGAAAATACGTGTTGGGTCAATAAAATAGCATAAACCAAAAGAAACTAAACCAAGAAGATAAAAAATATTAGAAGTATAGAAAACACACAAAGGCATGAAACCAATGTTGTGATAAGCCAACAGTGTATCGACCACAATAGTGAGACAATTCAATAGTGAGACAACCAATGGTGTGTCACCCAACAGTGTGTAAACCAACGACGTGTCGCCCAAAAGTTAAACTCAGTCAATGTTAACCATTCCTAGTTCATGTTTGATATAGTTTATTCTCTCAGAATTTAAAGTCTTAGTAAATATATCATCTAACTTATGTTCTATTCTAATAAACTCAAGAGTGATATCACCTTTTTGAAAATTATCCCTGAAAAATTTAAGTATTATATCAATTTAGTTTTTACTAGAAATAGAAAAAGGTTTTGTGGAAATGTTAATAGCACTTGTGTTATTGCAGATTATGGGGACATGTTTGAATTTATATCCACAATCTAGTAAAGTATACTTCATCCATAAAACTTGTGCATAAAAACTCCCAGTAGCTATGTATTATGCTTCAGAAGTAGATAATGAAACAAAATTTTATTTCTTACTGCACCATGAAACTAGATACTTTCCTAAAAAGTGACATGTTCCAGAGATTATTTTTCTATCTAATTTGCATCCACTAAAATTAGATCTAGGGTAAAAAATCCTAATTTGGTTGTATAAATTAGTTATTTGAAAATTATTTTATTATAATTTAATTTTCCTTCTTTAGGATTTTCTTGAAATTGAACATACATACAAACACTAAACATAATATCAGGTCAACTAGTAGTAAGATATAAAAGAATTCCAATCATACCTATATAACTAGTCTGAGCAAGTGGTTTTCAAGATTCATCAATATCCAACTTATAGGTGGTACTCATAGGAATATCACTCCTATTAGTGTTATCCAAGTTAAATCATTTTAAAATATCTTTTATATATTGAATTTTATTTAAAATAATTCCTTCTTTATTTTGAAATATTTTAAATCCAATAAAGAATTTGAGTTCACCCATTAAACTCATTTCAAATTCATTTTGCATTATTTTAGGAAAATAAGTACAAATAGAATTTCTTGAAGATTAAAAAATAATATCATCAACATAGATTTGTACTACTAAAATATCTTTGAAATTGTTTTTTTAAAAAGGATAGGATTAGCTTTACCTTTTGGAAATCCTTTTGAAATAAGAAAATTTCTAAGCCTATCATACAAAGCTCTTGGATCCTGTTTTAAACCATATAAATATTTTGTAAATTTTAAAACATGATTTAGAAGATGAGGATTTTAAAAACGAGGGGGTTGTTAAATAAAAACATCCTCAATTATAAACCCATTCAAGAATTCACTTTTAACATCCATTTGATAAATATTGAAATCGTGATGAGTTGAATAAGCTATAAGTATTCTAATGGATTAAAGTCTAGATATAGGTGAAAAGTTTTCCTCATAGTATACCCCTTCTTCTTGAGTATTACCTTGTGCAACAAGTCTATCCTTGTTTCTAACTATAGTTCCTAACTCATAAAACTTATTCCTAAACACCCATTAGTTCCAATTGTCAAGTTTCCCTTGGGTCTATATACAAGTTCCCACACTTTTTTTCTTTCTAATTGATTCAATTCTTCTTGCATAGATATTACCCAAGATTCATCATTAATGACTTTATTGATGTTCTTAGGTTCAAGATGAGACAAGAATGCTTGATTTTTAACCTGGTTTCTAAGAGAATATCTAGTTTGTGTTCCACTATTTAGTTCTCCTACAACAACTTCTAAAGGATGATAATTAATGGTTCTAACAACATTATAAAATGATGGAATGGTAACTCTAGGTTCTATAGATTCTGGTTTAGGATGTGCTAGAAATTATTCAAAACTGGGTGATTTTTCTAACTGTTTGATAGTATAATATAAAGGTTTATAATATAAGTTCATAGAAGAAAATTCATCCTCAAGGTTTTCTAAGGAAGTCTTAGGCTCATGTGGATCAGTTTCATCAAATTTTAAATGAACCAATTCTTCCACAGTTTTGGTCTTCTTATTAAAAATGGTATATGATTTTCTATAAATTGAATAACCAAGGAAGATTCCTTCATCAATTTTGGAGGAATTTTTTTCCAAATTATCCATATTGTTAAGAATAAAAACTTATAATCCCAAAACTCTAAATTAATTAAACTTAGTTTTCATATTGTTCCAAAGTTCATATGGGGTCTTCCTAAAGATAGGTCAGAAAAGACTCTATTTATAATATAATAGTCTGTATTGATAGCTTCTACCAAAAAAATAAATAGGTAGGTCATACTCATTCAACATGGTATAGGATATCTCTTATAAATTTATATTTATCCATTTAACAACTCCATTCCACTGAGGGTTTGTAGGAGAATATAAGTTATGAGTGTATCCATTATGTGATCAAAATGATTCAAACTATTGATTTTCAAACTCAAGACCATGGTAACTTCTTAAGGTATAAATTTTAATTCCACAAAACTTTCTAGAGACTTAGCACACTTGATAAAGTAAGAGAAAGATTCACCTTTGTGAGCTAGAAATTATACCCAAGTATACCTAGAGAAATCATCTACAAGAACATAAACATAGTGATTCCCTTTTAAGATAGAAACTATAGATGATAAAAATAAATCCATATGAACCAACTTTAGAGGTTGAGAAGTTGACACTTCTTTTTTTAATTCAAAAGAAAAATTTTGTTGTTTCCCTTTTTAATAGGGGTTACAAACTTTATCAGTTGAGAACTCAAGATTAGGTATATCCCTAACTAACTATTTCCTAGTAAGCTTCATAAGTGAGTGAATGTTGAAATGTTCTAGTATCTTATGCCAAATCCAATATTCTTTATGAAAGAAACTTAAGCATGAATAATTTTGAGAAACTACAGAATTTAAATCAACATCATAGAAATTATCATTTCTCAAAGTAGTAAAAATTAATGAATTTTTAGATTAAAAAAAATCGCAAGCATCATTCTAAAATTTGACATAAAATTCATCATCCCATAACTAATAAATACTAAGTAGGTTCTATTTTAAACTGTCAATAAATAACACTTCAGAAATCAAAACTGAATTTTCGTTACCGATTTGGCCAAGGTCGATGATTTTTTTTTTTGCATTGTCACCAAAGGTGAAGTTACCAGTACAAACCTTAATAAGTATCTTTAAACATGAATAATATCTATCATATTTCTTGAAAATTCATTTTCAAAGTACCATATAATTATATAGAAGGTCTTCAAACTGTTTTCCTACAAAACAATATTTAAATAAGAAATGATTTCGGTACCCAAAAGTGTTTGGGTCTAGAAATGTTAGAAATATGAGCTTTGGAAACCCACATTTTCTTAATAGGATTCCTAAAAATATATTGAAAAATTTATAAATAAAAAATCTATTAGTTTTTTTAGAATAATAGTTTTTAAAAAAAATTATCTAGTTTAGATTTAGAAATAAAAGTACTCTTTTTTATTTTCATTTGTCCAAGTTGATATCAAATTCCAGTGACATAATTAGTTGAAACTTGGTTAACTAAAATCTGAGTAATATTTTCTCTAACAGTCATGAACATTTATAGGTCCTTATTTAACTTCTCATTTAAAAACTTATGTTCTGTGTTTCCCTTTAATATTTGGGAATTTTTCTCTTTTTCAATAGACAATATAGATTTTCTGTTTTCAGTTAAAGTATGTCGTCTTTTGAGATTTTTAAACTTATACTTAAGATCATTAAAGATGTCTTCCAACATACTATAATAATAAAATAATTCATCATTTGAAATATTATCATCATTCTTTTCATTGAGTGAATCATCCAAATTATGCACATATGACACACCTGATTCAACAAGTAAATCAACTGAAGTAGGTAACTTAGATATTTTTTCCATGAAGCATATATTTTCTGGATCTGAATGGTTTTTAGGTGAAGAATTTGAGTCACTATAGATGCCTTTAGAATCACTCTAGGTGGATTTTATATCTTTTTTATATCTTCTACCCTTATCCTCATATTTATTTTTATAATTAATCTTTGGAATGTATGATTTTTCATGTCTTTTACTTTTATATTCATACTAGAAAAAATCTATAGGGTCATCATCACTTTTCAAATATTTATTCCAAGTTTCTTTAGAGTCATATTTTCCTTTATAGTTTGGTTTTATGAAAAAAAAATTCCTATAAAACTTCTTAAACCTTCTTTCTAGGTGAGCCATCTCCTCATCATTGTTTGGTGGAGATTCACTATCATGTGAATGAGTAACTTGAACTTTTTCCTTTTAATTATGTTTAGATGGAGTAGTCTTGAAGGATGATGATCTTCTTTTATTCTCTTCATCTTATTTGAGGTCTAAATTTAGCTCTTCTTCATACATCACAATATTACCAATTAGCTCCTTGACTAGTAGCTTGCTAATATCATAGTATTATATGATGGAGACAGATGTGCCTCTCCATATTTTAGGTATTCATCTTAATAGTAGAATGATTTGATCCTTGGTAGAGATAGGATTTCCAAGAAAACTCATTGTGTTGACAATCTCATTGAACCTAAGATACATTTCAGAAATAGGTTCATCAAGATTCATCTTGAAATTATCGTATTTGATAGAATAAGTATTAAGTATAATCTCCTTGACATTAGAATTTCCCTCATCTGAGATAGACAATGTATTCCAAATTTCATAAGCAGTTTTATAAGAATATATTCTATTAAACTCTTTATCTCTTAGTGTATAGAAAATAGAATTCATGGATTTGTAATTATTGTTGTAAGCTGACTTTGTGGAATCATCCCAAGTACTTCTAGCAGTATCCAGTATAACTTATTCATCTTTAATTGTAGACCAAATATCAAAACCCATTCTTTCTATATGCATTCTCATATTAATTTCCCATTGGGGATAGTTGTTTCCATTAAATAAATGGGGTCTGTTTATAGCAGAACCATCTTGTATATTATCTATTTTAAATAATTAAATTTATAAATTACATAAATTTAAGATCTTTAAAGATTAAATAAAATCAATGTTAAAACAAATTTGAAAACTTTAAGTTCCAAAGAAAGAAACCCTTTAATACAAAATGTTGGACGGAGTGATTATCTCAAGAGGCGATGAATTGAGTACCTAATAAAAATTCTTTTACAAAATGGATTAATTTGAAATCCAACAATTAATTTAAAATGGCATAGTTAATCAATATATAATTTTTTTATAAGTTATAATATTTCAAAAGGTTTCTTAAATATTGATTAGTTCTCGGGTAAGTAATATACAATATCACTTAGTCCTTAGAAATAAATTTACATAATTAAAATCTTATAAAAACAATAATAAATATTAATTATAAAAGTTTTAGTTTTTTTGTTAAAAAAATAGTTTTAAAAGCGTAAATAAAGTTAAAAACACATAGTGTAAATTTGAAATAAGAGGTTAAATCTCAAGAGAATACTTAGTCCACTCCACTTGGTGAGAACCTACCACCAAGAAGTTTATATAAAATAAACAAGTTTATCCATAACCTAGATTGAATTTTACAATATTTTACAAACTATCCAGGTCACACATGACCTCTTCCACAATTATACATGGGAGTATAAACAAATAGGTCACACATGGACCTCTACCATAGTTTTATATGGTAGTATATGTAAAGAGTGATAAAATTATATCAAGTATCTTCTAGTATATAATATGAGATAGTGTGTGTGTGATAAAATAGAGTATGGACACACATTGCTCAATATGTAAGAATAAATAAATATAACTGAGAAATCATAGGGTGTATAGTTCATAAATTCTTGATCTATTGAAGTGAAACTCATGACTCTTGGAAGCAATTTGGAAATTAATCTTGAGTTCTGTTCTCTTGAGAAATTTAAAAGAACAGAGTGTCGTCGAATCTTGTTCTTGACTAAAGGAAAGAAGTAGAAGTGTATGTTCTTCAGATTCCTTAATCAAGTGTTTTCCCAGATGTAGTAGTTCATCTCTTCATCTCTATGTGTCTATTTTGTAAGTTTGATCTCTCAGATTTCTTATTGGTTTTCTTCACATATACCCTTTTTCATGATGGAGTCTACATTCTTTTTTAATAGCAGTAATAGTAAGAATATCCACATGCATCTAGATATTATTATTCCTTTTATATCATGTCTGAAATCCTTTTCAGTTTGTTTTGTCAAACATTTGAGATACAATAATTAAAATATAAATTGGAATTAACTTAAATAATATAGTTTTTAGAATAATTTAAATGAAAAAGGTAAGTTTAGAAATAGAGTCAGAGAGTCCAGGAATGGTGACTCAATACTGACAGTGTCTTAGAGTCAGGTGATATCTCAAGCTGATAGTGTGTCGTCTTGACGGAGTCTAAATGATGGTGGATTAGGATAATAGTGTTTCAACTTGGTGGTATGACACTCATGGTGTCTTATAATTTTCCAAAATTTCATGTTGGAAGTTTCTAGAAAATGGTGTCTCATGCCTAGTGGTGTCTCAGACTTATCTAACTTTACACTCTGGAAACATAACATCCTAATGGTGAGATATCCCGGTTGTGTCTCAAACTTAATGAGATTTCCATGTGGATGGAGAGTCATGGACAAATTAATCTCAAAATTTTCAAAATTCTATCTTGGTAGTGACATTTCTAGCAGCATGATATTCTTGGAAATGATTTATTAAATGGAGGTGTCTTAAGATCAACCGTGACTCATCCGTAGTAGATACCAGCGATGACTTGTAGTTAGTCAATTTCATCACCTCTATCAGATTATGAAATACTTAAAGAGAACATGAAATTAATTAGTATCGTTAGAATCATGTTTTTTGGATCATTAAAAACAAGGATATCAATATTTTAGGTTATTTTAATCCTTATACTTTTAATTTAACTCCCGATAAACCCATTTTAACCTTAACTGCTGAAATTAATTTTTAACTTTTTTACTATTCATTATGAAAAAAAATTAAGTTGAAATTATTCACTAATACTAATTATGAAGTTTTAAAATATAGAATCCATTTTACCAAATTCATTTCATAGAAGTGGTAGAACATAATTTAAAATTAAACCCATAAGTGTGATGACAAAATGGTTTTCCAAAGGAATAGTTTTCTTAAATATAAAAAACAATTATATAAAAATTCTACATAGAATCGATTATAATGACCTAAATTGTATTAATAATAATATAATTTAAATAATTTTACTTTTAAAACCATTAAAAACAAAATTTAATTTTGTAATTTCTTTAAATGAAAAGGTAATTTTAAACAATAGTCAGTATTTTTCACTATTCATCAAAAAATTAATCTTTTCAGAAAATCACGAAAAATTAATTCTAAGATATTTCGACATGATTATTTCCAAAATGATATCAAAATTTTAAAATATAATTATGTAAGTGATAAAAATTAATTTTGAAAATATTTTTGAAAAACATGGTGAAACCACTTTTTAGAATAAATACTGTTTTCAAGCATAAAATTTGATTGATTATTATCCCATGCTTAGAAAAAATATTAAATGAATGATAAAGAAATTTATAAAATATATAATATATAAATTTCCAGAAAATAATTCACCATTAGTGATTAATTTATGTTATTAAGAAATAAAACATTTCGTGCATAAAAAATATTTTCATAAAAAACATTTCTTTCACTTCCAAATGAATTTTATTTTTATTTATAAAAAATAGATAACCAATGAATTTATTTTATACTTGTGTAAACCCTATAATTTTCATAATTTAGTAATTAATATTCATTCCCACAAATTTAACAGCTTAGTTATAATAGTATACTATATTACAGTTTATTTAGATTTAGGTTTGCATGTATCACAAGATCTCAAAGATATTAAATTTATTGAAATTTATCTTCAAATTTAGGGGTGTTACATTATTCTCTCCTAAAAAAAATTCATCCTAAAAATTTTCATGGAAATTACTTTCTAAAAAAGTGAAGATGGTTCTTATTTATAAAATCCTCTCATTCCTACATTGATTCCTTTATTTTATGATTGATCCAAAGTACCTTTACCAGTTGAGTCATTCAATTCTTAAATACCTACTATCTAGTTTCAAGAATCTAGATATGATCTTCATAGTAAGATGAACCAGTTTCCAATTCAATTTCTCTAGAGGTGATCACATGTGTTAGATCTGGAATGTACTTGCATAATAATGATATATAGAATACATCATGTACGTTAGAGAGTCTTGGTGGAATTTCCAAATAGTAAGCCACAACTCTAATTATTTCCATAAATTTAAAAGGTCTCATAAACATGGGGTCAGTCTCAATTTCTTATTAAACCTTATAACACCCTTCCATAGAGATAGTTTCAAGAAAACATTATCTCCCACTTGAAATTCCATATATTTCCTTTGGTTATCATCATATCTATTTTTATGCTTTGGTATGCTTTAATATGGGTTTTAATTGTCTTTACCTTTTGCATTATATCCACTATAAGTTCTAATCCTATAAGATTCCTTTCACCAACTTTATCCAAACAAATTGGATTATGAAATTTCTTTCCATATAACACATCATACGACACCATTTGAATACTTGAATGGAAGCTATTATTATAGTATAATTCTACCAAAGGTAAATAATGATCCCACATACCTTGAATGTCAAGTGAGAATAACCTCAACATGTCTTATAATGTTCGAATAGTTCTTTCAATCTGTCAATCAGTTTGTGGGTGATAAGATGTGCTCAAATGAAGCTCAATATCAAGATACTTTTGAAGATCATTCCATAATTTTGATGTAAATCTCATATCAAGATAAAAAATTAAAATAGGTTCACCATAAAGTCTTATAAGTTCATTTATATGGAGGCATTCATGTTTTAAAATAGGTAAATATTTTATTCTAGTAGGGAAATGTGAAAATTTGGTAAGTCGATCAACAATAACCCATATTGCATCATTCTTTCTAGGAGTATTTGGCGATCTAATGAAAAGTTCAAAGTTATGTCATCCCATTTCTACATAAGAACATGTACAAGTTTTATAACTCATATAGGATTCTATCTCTAAGCCTTCACCTATTGAAAAACCAAACATTTTTACACATAATTAGTACTTCCCAATTCATATTATCCCACCAAAAATTTTCCTTCAAATCTATATACATTTTTGTACTACTATCTTAGGTATAGATAGAACACATATCCTCATTCCAAATTTTAGAACACCATCTTCATATATGAATTCTTCCAATTTCCCATCATTTACAACTTTAGCATTATTTTGAAAATTCTTATCATTAGCATTAGAAATTTTTATTTTTTCAAATAAATATGGTTTGGAAATAATTTTAAAATGGATATATGTTTACCCTTCCTTAATAATTCTCATACCTATCCATACTAAATCTATGAACATAGGATCCCTATCTATCTTCATTTTGGTCAGGAATCCATAATCATTTAAGATTAATACATTAACTACATTATTTTCCTTCCCTAGGTGATAGTGTATTGAAAAATCATATTCTTTGAGTAGTTGAAGCTATATCCTTTTCCTCATATTGATCTCTTTTTGTGAAAAGATGTATTTCAAACTCTTATGATTCATATATATCTCACAATTTTTACCATATAGATAATGTCTCCATATATTCAAAGAATAGATTGTAGCTTTCAACTTAATATCATGGGTTGGATAGTTTTATTAATGAATAATTAATTTCATTAATTCATAGGCAATGAATTTATCATTCTGTATGAGGACACAAATAAGTACCTTTTTTTATGCATCAATATATATAAAAAATATATCATTTCCTCATGGTAGAGTTAAAATTGGAGAATTCACCAATATCTTCTTCAAATCTTCAAAAACATTCTTAACATTCCTATGTACATATGAAGTTAACCCATTTAAAAGCAATCTTGGTTAATGGGTTAGCTAATTGGGAAAATTTTGAAAAAAAATCATCAATATTATCCTTCCAAACCAATTAAACTATGCACCTTGATTATTTTCATTAGTGTAGGCCATTCTTGGATTGAATTTGTATACACCGGATCAACTAAGATTCCATATTAGGAGACAACATGCAAAAGAAAAGAAACTTTATAAATCCAAAATTCACAATTTCTAAATTTCCCATATAACTAATTCCTTCTAAAAATCTCAAGAATGTTCCACTAATGATTATCATGGTCCTTATAGCTCTTAGAGTATAATAATATATCATCAATAAATACAACAATAAACTTATTGAGATATTCCTTGAATAAACTATTCATTAGATCAATAAAAAAGTGTTTTTATCCAATACAAATGTCATTACTATAAACTCATAATGTGCATACAATGTTTGAAACACTCTATTTGGAATAATTTTCTTTTTTTCTTAAAATTTATGATACCAAGAACGAAGGTAAATCTTTGAATTATATTGATCGATGTTAAGTTGATTGAATAAATCATCAATGCATGCTAAAGGTTACTTGTTCTTTATCATAATATCATTTATCTACCCATAATCAACGCACAACCTCATAGATCCATGTTTTTTCTTAACAAAAAAACAGGGGCTCCCAAAGGTGAAACACTAGGGAGTATAAATCCCTTATAACACAACTCCTATAGTTATTTCTTCAACTCAACTAATTATATAGTGGTCATTATATAGGGAGTATTTGATATTGGTCATTCTTCAGAGATTAAATCAATAGAAAAATCAATTTCATGCTCTAGTGTATGTCTAGGTAATTCCTCAGAAAATACATTAATGTATTCCTATACAATAGGAAAATAATAAATTTAAAGAATACCTTTTCCATCCATAGATTGTGTCTAATATTCATCTTTAATAATCTCATTTAGAAGAGCTATTGGGGGTGGATATGTACATGACTAATATGATGAATTCTACCCCTAAAGATATGGAATTCCATATATTCATCATAAATCATAATTTCCTTCTCTTTGCAATAAAATTTCTCATCATATTTTGAAAGTCAAACCATACCAAGGATTATATCAAAATTAACCCTAGGTATAATAATAAGGTTAGTAAATAGGGCATGTTTATGTATCATAATGGGAAGTTACCGACACATCCTTGTTGTGGTGAGACTTCCACTCAGATTATTGACTGATTACTCCCTTATTAAGGTTCTAGGGAAATGTATAATTTTCCTATAAATCTTGAAATATAAAAAGGAGTGTAAAGATATAGAATCAAATAAATCATTATCTAAATTTGAGGATATTATTAAAGTACCCCCCACAACATCATTAGGAAATTAAGCCTCAATATTTTTTATCAATAATATTGGACTTTATCCTTGAGTATTTTCTACTAAACATTCCCTTAAAACATGGTAAAATAATTTTCATAATACCCCATATTCTTACAATTATTGTATTGCACATTGGAAGATCCTTTCATGCCCTTGAAATAAATATACTAGTGGCATTTCTCTCTAAAATTTTTGCAAACTCCCATACCCAATAAGTATGATCCATAGTGTTTATTTATGTATTTATTACAAGCTATAAATTCCACCCTTCCCTTCTTCCACTTTTCCATATTTTATTTTACAAAGTTATTAACATCCCTTTTATTATCTTTATTTCCTAAAAAGTGATAATACATGGAAAATTATTTCTCTTTCTTGATAGAACATGGTACTATGTCCACGTATGATGATAATGTTTGGGAGACTAGTGACCTCTGAAGGATTGTCTTAATCCTATAAAAGAAATGGTAGATATTTCTCTTTGGGTTACATAAGTAGTCTGAAACATTCCTTGATAACCTTGTAAAGTTGGATTCATATTTAGTAAAATTTTTATCTCCCTTTTGTCTTAGACATATGAATTGTCTCTCCATATTCGCTTGTTGCTCATGAGGAAAATATTTTTCCAATAAGAGTACCTTAAAATCATTCCTCGCTAAGATTTCTATATCCTCCTCATCCTTAGTTTTTTAATCAATGACCACTATTGATTTGTACCCCCTAAGAGATGATAAAATCTATTGACAACCTTATCTCTTTCACTACTTCCCAAAGTGATAAATATCTTCTTTAAGGAACTTATCCATTTCTATGATACAAATAGATTTGTAGACCAATTGAATGATTGAGGTTGCTGACACTTGAAGTGGAATAACATAGTTACACTGTGATATGGATCATCAAGTTGTTTCATATGAGAAAGGTTATTGCTCATAACTTGAGTTAGATTTACCAATATAGTTATAATTTGTTCATCTCTAACTATAGATCCTACTCTATCTCTAGCTTCATTATCTTTCCCATTAGGAAAATCCCAACATGGATTACTCATATTAGTATTTTTTCCATTCCTTCTACTGGGAATCATTTTTAAATAATGGCATAAACATGATTAGATCACAACATTATGAAATATAATGTATAATCCCAAAATTAGTGAAACACTTAACATAAATTGAAAATTTTATGTATATATAATATCATAATCATAAACGTGGTTTCTTTGGGAAAATTCTCAAATCATAAAAATATTTTCAAATCCTTCATAATGGTGTTTAAATAAAATGTGAATTAACCAAATAATATACCCGAGGAGTTTCAAACCAGGTGTGAAATAAGGCTCATTGTCATACACTAGGTAATGATTAAGTCAAATCCCAATATACCCTTTTCAAAGTCATTAACCCTAGACACAACTATACTAGAGCCACATCCACTTATAGTATCCATACATGAATGTATTTCTAAGAAATCCAAAAATATCTACCTTACCAAATCATTAGGATGATATCCTATACATAGACCAATCCTCAATTTCAATCATAGGGTTATATTCCCTAATCTATATTTTCCTAAATCTATTTCCCAAGGTTTTCACTAAACACCCTTTTATAAAAACTATTCCACAACCCTAGTAGCTTAGACCTAGTGGTTACTTTATTACATTGGAACTATATATAAAGAATCACATTCCAAAGGAATGAATAGTTGAGTAATATAGGAAAAATAGACACATACTTGAATCTCACAATAAATTTTAAAACGTAAAATACAAAATAATATTTTATTTGTGACACCATTTGTCTCTTTATCATATCCTTGTATATAAACCATTAAACACTTCCAAGAACATAGGGGAAATGAAACATAAGAAAGGGGTGATATAAGATTCTCAATAAGGGTACATGTATAATGGAACCTATCATTAATAAATTTGGAATTATCAATATGGAAGGGTAAATATCTAAAAAAACATTCCATTTAATCAATAACTTGAGCATGACGAATAATATGATAGGAATAGATGATCATCAAATAATTCCACATAAATAAACACATGATATTGAAACTTATCCATGGATATCATTACTAATCTAATAATCACCTAGAAAACAATAACTAATCTAATATTGATGGAATTCATAATGCTAGTATAGGGTTCTAATTCAATATGAAGTTGTAAACAACCATATTTGGGTAAATTTAATCCACTATCCACATCAATGGAACATTCTAGGAAGTCCAAGGAAGGAACACACAAGTTTAAAGGCAATTGCAAAAGATAGAAATCCATGTGCAAGGATCTTGCATGCCTAATGTGATGATTCTCATACCCCTTACCCATAGGCCATCAAAATAGCCAAGGTAGGTGCATGCAAGAGGTCTATTAAGCACACAAGCCTCCTTGTAACACCTTGAGATTTTATGAGATAGATTCTTTTTAATTTATTTTATGTATTGTGTTTTATGCTACACCAATATTAGTTTGCGCTATACGCAACAGCGTATTAGCTTGCAGTATATGTGACACTATTCTTGCCATGTGTTACACATAATTTCAAGTTCTTTTGATAGAATTCATTTCACGCAACACTGAGTATAGATTTTGTTCAAAGTATAAAAGAACTATGTTTGGATAATGTTATACGCAACACCAAAGGAAGATTTCACTACACGCAACACAAACTTGGCTTTCATTACATGCAAGAGTGGCCTTCCTCAATAGCTTGCATTGTACACAATACCGAGTTTCACTAAACAGCAATATATTATTAAAATATTATTATTTAATGGGATATAAACTTGTTTTTATGAATAGTATTAGCTAAAATTTGAAATTTATATAACATTAACATTCATATCATGTATTTTATATACATGATATAAGAACAAATTCAATTTTTCTGATCAAAGAAGTATTTTTCAAAAAATGCAGTTTTGCCGCCTTTTAATGGCACACCCATTTCATATTTTTTTTTAAAATTTTATATATTCTATTTTAAAAAATAAAATTCTTATTATGAATTTGAACATAAAAATTTTACCTTTTTTGAATTTTTTGTTTTTTTCTAATAAAATTTAAATTTTAATGAATAGTGAAAAATAATGCATTTTAATTCAAAATTGCCTTTTCATCTAATTTGTTTATATAGTTAGATTATCATTTTAATTGGTTTTAAAGTTTAATTGGATTAAATTTTTATCATTTAATCTAATTTTTGTCATTTTAATTAATTTCACTTTTAAATTGGATTTAAACACATGTCAATCTTTTGATAGCTATTACTTTTTAAAAACCCGCCTTTTGGTTTTGACAACGATAATTAATTTTCAATTAATTAATGTAACGTATGTGTTTTAAATTTGGAAAAATGGATTCCATATTTGGAATCAAAAGTTTCAAATTGTGTAAATAGGTACCTTTTAGTTTTGGACATTATGAATGGTAAATTCAATAATTATTATATTTACCATGGTTAAAGGGTAAATCTGGTAAATAAGGGTAAAAAAATATTATAATAATATTAAAGTACCCTAAAACATGTCATAATCCTATTTTATGAGACATTTTCGACCATGTTAATCCTTGGGTTGATGTTGGGACCTCATAGAACCACTTGTATGTGAAATGACATTTTATAAGAATTAATTTAAGGTAAAGAGAAATTTGACATAAACATGTATCTTCTTAATAAAACAATTTTAATATGGGGTTTTGCGTAATATAAATTCAAATATAAATTTTAATTTTAAAGATAAAAATATTTCATACATCATGGTATTTTATTTATAATTTTTAGACACCAAATAAATAAATTTATTTACGACACAATGGTGATGTAGTGATTAGCTTATTAATGAATGATTTAAATAAATGAGATTATAAATATTAAAATAAATTTATTTTGATACTTTTTATGCCATAAATTAATTATATGGATGATTATGACTTATTATATTTTAATTAATGATGTTTTTTATAAATAATCAAGTTGTTATGGATTTTTAAGAAGTCATGATATGAATAGTATAAAAATTGACATAAATGAGTTTTTAAAACAAATAATATTTTATTAAATGATATAATATTCCTAAAAATTTATGATTTGTAAAAATTAAGTATATAATGTTTAAGATGTCATTAATGAACCACTTGAGGTTTTATTGGCATTTTATAGTAACTATATTAACCATATAGTATGAATATACAAGAAGACATGGTAAGAGTTAAATTAGTTAACTAAGGGTTAAAGCTAAAAGATAAGGTTAAATTTGATACCTAAAATTGTATAAAACCTAATTTTTAAGAGGATTTAAAACAATACTCATATTATCTTTGAATTAAATGAGTTTTGACCTTTCTAAACTGAAAATAATTTTATAATAAAATAATATTTCAATACCTTCCTAAAGTGCCCCTCCTCCTCTCTTATAAAAAGGAATCTCCTCCAACATTTCCTCACACAACCTTGAGCTTTATATCTCGAACAAACCCTACATAATTCACCTATAAACATTATTAGTTAACTTTTAGAGGTCCTGGTTTTCCAAAATGTTCATCCCTAGTGTCCCTAAGAATATATCCTAGGGAAGTTCAACAAAGAAGAGGTAATTGTTTTACCAATTCAATTCAATTTCTTTTCTTCTTATACTTACTCTTTATATGTTTATTGCATAATAAAGTAATAAATCCATAATATTCTACATGATGATATTTTTTATAATTATGGGAAAAACTTATACCTTCTTTTATGCATCCTATGAATAATAATATCACCATGCGTGTGTACGTATGGATTACCGTCTCCATGTCATGGTGTAATTTGTTATTCAAAAATAATTTATTAAGATGGGTATAATGATGATTATAATGGATTAAAATAATTAATATAACATTATAATGATTCTGTATAATTAATATACCATCCAATTACATTCTATTTAACCATCAATAGACTGATATCGTCGCTCGTGCATACATACGGCCTACCGTCTCCACAACACGGTGAGATTAGTTCTCTATGTTAACAATTATAGAATTATTATAAAATTTATATGATTCTTGAAAATAATAATCATTAACATAATTTCATGAATAAAATACATCCTATTCATAATAAACATGACTTACATGGTAAAACAAGAATGGGAAAATGAAGTAGTTAACACCCGAAATAATGGTAATATTGAAATACTGTTAACAAAATGATATAATAGGATATTTTATTATATCATAAATATGTATATGGTCCTAGTATAATTTATTAAAATGATTTAAACATTATACAGTAGGTGACCACACCCGCGACTAATGAAAAGTACAAGGTAAGGGATAATTTTGCAGTCTCATTTTTATCTGAGATTTTTTATACATAAGTATTTACTGGGGTATATTTATCATTCATGCCCATATTTTCTAAAAATATCCTCATAAAATGTTTAATATTATTATATGTATGTTTAAAGTCATTTTTACCGATTTTTGACTTTTACTACATGGTATGGAAGAAATCTTTCTTTTTTTACCATACAAGGTATTTTTTTGACTTTTCTAGCACAAGTATGAGGAAAATGTTTATCTTAACATATACAGCATGAACTGATTTTTACACTTTCATAATGAATTACTTCCATGAAGCTTACTTTACAAAATTTAAATTTTATTTCCAATTAAATTTCTTTCTTTTAAAATTTCATGACATTTTGAGAAAATAAAACGTTTTTTAAGAAGAAATGATATTTTCCTCATAAATTAAGATCAAGTGTTTTATCAAAATTATTTTCCATCTAAGATGACATAGGGTTATTTATTTATCCCTATTATTACTTTTATTTGATTATTTTATTATAGAATTATTTTTTATGATGTCAATTTATCTTATATGGATTATGTTATGATGCAATGATGTTTAATAATCCCATTTTATTTCATGGGTTATGCTATGATGAATGATTTATGTTTTTTGGAACATGTAAGAATGATTTCATTATGAGATGGGTGGGTCCTATATCTCCCTTAAATTCATTAAGTAAAAGTTTATATCTCATGAGATAAACATGACTAGAATGGAAAATAAATCCCATTCAGTAACACATGGCTGGAACGACAAGTAAACCCAGTTCAGTAATGGACTTTTTCCACTATGATGGTCTTGGCAGTAATGCCTTGGATATTATGGAAATCATATCATGTGATTATTTTTTTACCATAATTTCTTGTTTTATACCAATTCTATTTTATCGTGGTTAATGTTCCTTAGTGATCTATGCCTTAAGTAATTCCAATATTTATTTCATGACTCGTGATTTTGATATTTAAACTTTATGTTCATGTTTTTTAAATTCTTATTTTTATGGTTTGTTTTATGTTCTCCATGTTTACCCTTACTGAGCATTTGATCTCACCCTTGTTATGATTTCATTTCCCTAGAATATAAAGAAAGGTTTTAAGTAGGAAAACAAAATGGGAAGATCTTTATGGGAGATGTTGAAGATATTTCACAAAGTTAGAAGATTATGCTTCGTGTTTCCAAAGACACTAAACTAATACGATCTTTGGGCATATTTTTTGTGTATTATATTAAGTATTCTGCAATATTAATGTAATTTCTATGTACTTCAATCTTGGGTCTCTATACTCCTACTCATGAACAAACCTGTTATGTGCCAAATACAATGTTAACCATCACTTTTCGTGATCATTGGCCATGGAAATGGATGAATTCATGCAGAAGACCTCCTCTACAACCCAAATATTTCATGTCATTATTGAAGTATTCCTTTGTATATTGAAGGCCACCCCCTCAGTGTGATCTTATGGAATTCAAACTAGTACTCTATTGTGCATAAGAATGACCTTCTGTGACGTCATGTAAGATATGAAATCCCCAAGTTAAAGATATTGTATGATAGGTTCCCTTTGTGTCCTCCTTTGATTGGGCCCATAGTTTTGTAATCCTCACCCAACCTCTTTCATCTTAATTCAGGTGCGCACAAAATTCCCCCCTTGGGTGCACCCCTAACCTTGTGCACAACCCAATCTTGCACTAAACCCTAACTCTTGTGCGCTAGCCTCCAATATTATGCACGCCCCTTATGTGAAGCTACATGTCTTTTCTATATTTCAAAGAACCATGTTTGAGAACCACTTGTGTTCCTATACAATTCCTTGTGCACATCTATTCCATGCAACACTTCAGGTTTGTACATAGCAATTTCTTAGTCCCTTACAAGATTTCCCCTATGTCCCTAGTGTATTCATTACCAAAACTCTTGATTTTAATCATAGGTATGATAATTAAAATTTATTTTCATCATAGGTACACTAATGTGGAACTCATGATTAAACACTTCTCCACACCATTCCAACATGGTAGTACTGAATCCAAGCCCCTCCTTAGGGTGTATGTGTGATGGTTATATAATTCCAAGGGGTAAGGAGTGAGTCCCCCACATCTGTACTTCATGATATAAAACTAACAAGAAACATCAACCTCAACATATGATGTTAAACTATGACCTTAACACATGAAAAATACACGACATGATCTATTTATGCATGATAGGTAATGTGATCTTCCCCACATCCTCAAAAAGAATGAGATCTTCCTCGGCCATCTTATATGTGTAAGCCCCACACACCCTTGATAGGATGATATGTGTACAACTGACATGGAATGAGATCTTCTTCCCACATAATGAGATCTTCCTTGAATATAATGAAATCCTTATCAGGAATCTCCCATGCATAATCCTCACACTATCAATTATTAGCGCAACATTCATGACACGAGCATCAGGTCTACTGCTTTCTCTTGTTTCTCACACCGATCATGACTCATGTGGGCTTAGAGGTTAGTAGTGACCATGACACCATTCACCATCCATGGTCCACTCTTACTCATAATCCCTTCCAATCAAATTATGTTCCCTCCATGCACAACTCCTATGTGTAAGACCCAACTATATGCCCTATTTCCACAAGAATCTCCTATGAGTAATCCCCAAAAATATGATCTATTTTCAAGGGCTATGCTCTTTAGGTATAATCCAAAACATCCCATATCGAACTATGTGGGATTTTATTCCCAACCAAATGGTATGCGTAGGAATCCTCTTTGAGGTCCAAACCCAATAATCCATCCAATCCATCCACTCCATCTACTTCATCTATAATCCATCGAGATTTTCTCCAAGCCAACACAAGCCCCATCCACAACATTATTGCTCCTAGTAGCACCCAAAAATATCCAATGCGTAATCCACACACATAAATCCATCCAAGAGAGGTCCTCTTGTGAAGGGAAGGATACATGCATAATCCCACACCACCCCTCATCAAACTACACGGGTTTTGATCCCTATATTCTTAATAAGGTATATATTATGCCTCCTTGAGGTTCAATCCCAACAAATGGTAAACCTTGGTTCCCCCCTTAAATGTGTGAACCTCCTTGATCCACCTTTAGGGGTGTTTTCGATAAAACTTCATGGTATGAAAAATTACATTTATGGGACACACCTCTTGAGTTCACCTCCAAATGAATTTTGATTCATCCATCCAGTAAACTTTACTGGTGTTCCTCCTAGGGATGCATCTCCCTGATCTGCCTCCATAGAGAATTTTGATCAATCAACTCCATCTCCATAAGATGTTAAACAATAAACCTATCTCATGATGTTGCCTCATACTAAACATGGGATTCCTGAGTTGAAAGCCTTGGAAGATATTACTTTGGCATCAAATACCTCGTGATCGACATGGGATGCCTTGGGTTATACACCCATAGATTCCATCATATGAGTAAAAATGTAGGTGACCAATGTTCTAGTGTCCATACATTCTAGTGATTCCCAACATGAATACTCTCATGATAAAAGGTTTCTACCCTATCAAGAATGCTTAGAATGTCCATAAAGATACATTGTAACTAACTAGAGTCCACAAAGAGATGGAGCCAAGAATGAGTTTCATAAACATGACTCACTACCACAAAACAGGGAAAGGGAAGCGCTTCCCTTTATCAGCACTAAACAGAAAGCGATGATAAATGGCTATGCATTTATTAGCGCTAGTTAAAAGTGCTGATAAATATAACCTTTATCAGTGCTAAAATAAGCACTGATAAAGGTATACCCTTTATCAATGCATTTTTAGCGCTGATAAAAGGGCACATTTATCAGCTCTTATTTTAGCACTGATAAAAGTTTTTATTCTTAATTTATATAAAATTATAATATTTATCAGCGCTTTTATTTTAGCATTGATAAAACATACCTTTATCAGTGCTTTTAACGAGCACTGATAAAGGTTCCGGCGGTTTCTATTTAATAACCCTAACAGGCCCTCCTCTCTCACACGCGGTAAAGATTTCACGGAAGCTGAACCAGGACCCTCTTCCGCCGCAACTTCTCCTCCTCATCTGTGCCACGTCCTCATCTTCCTCCTCCTCCTCATCCTACTCCTCCTCTTCCTCCTCCTCCACCACCATCGTCGTTGCCTTCGCACCGTTGGTTTTGCTCCTCTGCCGCGACCGCCACTGTCTCCACTGCCGCGACCGTCGTTGCCTCCGCCGCCGCGATCGTCGCTCCCTCTGCCACTGCTGCCTCCGTCGCCGTCGCCTCCATCGTTTTTCAGTGTAGGAGTATATATAATCATTAACTATAGATAATATTTAGTAAATTTGAGGATTATAGTATTACAAACAAAATATTATTTTCTATAGTTGGATTTTGATGATGAACCTCTTAGGGATGAGGATTCGGTGTAGGGAATTGGTCTTGAGGTGGTACCTCTGGGTGGTTTTCCAATCCATCTACTACCCAATGAGTATAAGTTTATGATTTCATTACAATATGAGGATGTGAACATACTTATTGTTATACATGTGTTTTAGAGGAAGATTTCTCCCATGTATTGGTGTGAGCTAGACCCCAGGAAGTTGATGGTTGTCTTGATAAAGTCACATATGTTCCACACCTTGTGATGAAACCTCTCAATAAAATTGTGGTCTTAACGTTAATTCTTTTTCAGGTATTATCTAGTCGATGGTTAATTCTTGTGATGAATAACCATAATGAGATGATACTCACTAGGATGAATATTAAGTTATTTTTTGGGTAAAGTCTTATCTAGACATGTAGTGCCCAGTCTGTATCTAAGAGATTCTGCACCTTCGAAAGAATATCATGACCTTCATAGAGATTTCTCTGAGGTTTAAAAATCTTTAATAGTATAAAATGGATATAGTTTGATAGCGAAGGAATGGTCAAGCCTTGGATTTGTATAAGGGAAGCACTCTCTATTCTAGAGTTTTGGTGTTATGACTGGGTTGAGGGACATGATCATTTGGATTCCTAACCTTATTGATTTATAGCATGGTTTTAATGTGACCATCACTATTGAACCTATATGGATGTGTTTAGGGTAATGAAGTATGGGTATATTCTTTTGGTTTTTGAATAATGTTGGGTAATTGGTGATCATGTGGTGAGTTTTTTCATGGTGTGATGTTGAGATTGGAAAAGAGTACCAGGTGTGTACCATTGGAAATATGTGCGTTCCCCCTAATTTTTGTCAAGATGTACGGGTAGGCTCATTGAGTTTGAATAGTGATATGATCCTACTCACTAGATACCACATGTTGTGTTTAAAAGATTATACCATGAAGTTTAAAGTCATGCGATTAGGATGTATGCGTCGTGAAAGGTGTGATAACAGAGGATTGATCAGGGATTACTCCTTTGGCATATGCTATCTAGAATAAACTTGGGGATTATACCTAGTAAAGATGACATATTGTTCAGGGCTTACCCATTGTATGTTCATCTCTTATATTTTAAAGAATCTGTTGAATTAATTCTATTAAAGGTGGGTTCTATAATTTCTTGTTATCTTAAGGTGTGTTTAACCATGGTGTGGGTTGATTTCGGTTTTAGTGGGTTCTTGGGGTTTGTGGGATGTGGTAAATGGTGTAATATGTTTTAGATTATTTTATTCTCATGTGTTTCCCCTATTTTATGTTTTCTTTTCAGTTGGAAATCTCCTCTATTGTGCGCCTCTCCACTACCATGAACGCATCTCTGTCGTGTGCTTAACGACACCTTCGTGGTGAGTTTTCTCCTATTAATCATTGATTTCCTCTTGTTCGCATGTTATTACTGTTTGATATTGATGGTTATAATGTGAAATGTACGGGCTAAACACCCTGATGAAAATCAAGGTCGTTGGTGGTCCTTGTTTGCACACTAAATGAATTGCATGTTGGTTGGTTCTTGTTGAACATTTGTATATAAAAATTGGTAATTTACATATACTTGACTTATGAATGAACGCCCCAGGATGATAAAACTTCTTTGATAACCCCTGAATTAACAAACAAATTGAATAAGGGATGCTTTGTAAAATCTAAAATTGTGATTGTTTCTTTTGTATCTAAAGTACACACCTTTAGCTCAAGTTGTTCTATATGTCATGTATTTTAAAAGGCATCATGCAGTCTTTATAAGACTAACATGGAATTAATTTAATATATGTCAGATTAAATCAGGTATCTTATCCATAGATGATGTTCACCCTACTGGACACACCATGTATATGGATTTCACATGAGTTTAGAAACGGTAGTATACAACCAACCTTGACTGAGAACCCTACACATTGTGTATCCATTGAAAAAATTGTGTGATATGTTAATTTCATTATTATTATTTATTTTTCACTTAGATGATAATATTTCATGTATGAGTATCCCATTATAAATATCTTCTCATGTAGATCACAATATTATGATTCCCTCATTCATTGGAAATTGCACATGATGTGGTTTGGATATTTTAATTATCTTCACTCTGCTTGAGAGTTGACAAGTGACAAGTGAGATGTTTGGAGAAAATATGGAGTATGGTACTCCCCCATGTTTCGGCGAAGAGTCCTCCATGTATAGGTTTTAGGTACTCCATGGAGATATACAAAATACAGGGCACAATCCCTCGTATATAGATAGAGTTCAATTACTTTCACATGTTTTGGGGTAGGTTCCTTTATTTCATTGTAGAGGCATTTGTACCATGATTTTTTTTATAAAACCCAAACAATGCTACTTGATTAATTAAAACATAATATTAGGAAAGTTTGAGATCGAACCCATAAAGACGATGAATATGAATAAAGAATGGATGAATGCTTATCGGTTGACAAAAGAGTATGAATTTGGCATGAAAGAGTTTATCAAGTTTGCAGTAGATCATGCATGTGACCCTTCTCAAATCCTCTGTCCGTGTTTACGCTGTTGTTATTCAAGACAAATTAGTCCAGAGGAGTTGGAAGAACACCTGATTTTTCACGGAATAGATCGAAGTTATACATGTTGGAATAAACATGGGAAAAAACGAATGTAGGTAGTGGCTTGGATAACATGACATTTTATGGAAGATCTGATATGATTACAAGCGTGAATAGTAAAGACGATCGTATGGAGGGTGTGATTACAGATGTGAATGATGATGAAGATCGTATTGAGGAAATGACAAGGAGAGTTGAAGATGAACTTCGTGATTGCCCAAAATTGTTTGAGAAGTTAAAGAGGTGTACAAAAACGCCATTGTATGCTGGTTGTACTAATTATACAGTATTTCCAGCCATACTGAAGCTGTATAATTTGAAAGCAGGCAACGGGTGGAGTGATGCCAGTTTTACAGAACTACTTGCTCTCCTAAATGAAATTCTCCTAGAAAATAATGAACTCCCAATCCAAACAAACGATACCAAACGAATGCTACGATCGATGGGTATGATTTCTGAAAGAATACATGCCTACCCGAATGACTTTATATTGTTTGGAAAGGAACACAATTCACTTAAAAAATGCCCAAAGTGTGGTGATTATTGATACAAGAAAGATGATTCTAGTACTACGAAAGTTGTATGGTACTTTCCAATCATTCTAAGGTTTAGGTGCCTATATAGAAGTGAGGAGACTACAGGACAATTAACATGGCATGCAGATACAGTAATTAAAGATGGGAAACTATGTCACCCGGCAGACTATCCTTAGTGGAAGAGAATTGATCACGAGTATCCTGAATTTGTAAATGAGCCAAGAAACCTTCGTCTTGCGTTATCTATGTATGGGGTGAATCCTTTTGGTTTTAAAAGTAGCAGTCACAGTACATGGCCGGTTATGTTGGTAAATTATAACTTACCACCGTGGTTATGCATGAAACGAAAATACAGCATGTTATTTATTCTTATATCAGGACCAAAACAACCAGGTAATGATATTGATGTTTATTTGACTCCATTGATCAAGGATTTGAAAATATTATGGGATTCAGGTGTTACATTGTATGATGCTTACAAAAAATTATATTTCACTTTGAAATCCATGTTGTACGAGACGGTAAATGACTTTCTAGATTATAGAAAATTTTAAAGATATATAATTAAAGGAACTAAAGGGTGTCCCATTTTCAAACAAGGTACACAGTCAATTAGGTTGAAATATTCATTGAAAACCATGTTTTTAGGACATCGCAAATTTCTACCCCAACGGCATAAGTACCAATCATGGACGACATAATTCGACGGAAGTTCATAAGAATGTACAACACTGTCTCCACTAACAGGTGATCAATTGTTTGAGAAGGTAAAATATTTGAACACTACTTTTGGTAAACTGTTTTCAAAAAACCTTACAAAAACTGGTTGGAAAAAGAGATCAGTTTTTTTTTGAATTACCATACTAGAATTGTCTGTATGTCAGACATTTTCTTGATGTTATGAATATTGAAAAAAATGTATGTGATAGTGTCATCGGCGCGTTCCTAAATGCACCTGGCAAAACAAAGGATGGAATTAATGCTAGATTGGACATGGTTGAGATGGGAATACAAAAAGAGTTGGCACCAGTGAAGGGTGAAAAAAGAACATTTCTTCCTCCGGCTGCTTACACTCTTTCCAAGAAGGAGAGATATCAGTTTTTAAATTTCTTGAATGACATAAAGGTTCCAAAGGGGTATTCATCAAATATCAAGAACATTGTGTCAATGAACGATTGAAAATTAAAGGGTCTAAAATCACATGACTGCCATGTTTTGATGCAAGATCTAATTACTATAGATTTACATTGCTTTTTTCTTAAGAATGTCCATTATACATTAACGAAGCTCTGTTTCTTCTTCAAATCTATATGCAGCAAAGTTATAGACCCGGCGAAATTGCCAACTATGGAAAGAGAAATTGCCGTCATATTGTGTGAATTGGAAATGTTCTTCCCGCCAATTTTTTTTGATATGATGGTTCATTTGATGGTTCATTTGGTGAGAGAGATTCGACTATGTGGTCCTGTACATTATAGATGGATGTACCCCATTGAACGGTATATGAAGATTTTGAAAGGGTATGTCAAAAATCGAAGTTGGCCAGAGGAGTGTATTGCGGAGAAATATATTGTTGAGGAATCCATTGAATTTTGTACTGAATACCTATCTGGTGTGGAAAAGGTTGTCCTAATAAAATATCATCACACTGAGCGACTTTAGGGTGAACGGATTTCTAGAAGAGAGGTTGTCACAATAAATATTTCAGATCGGGAGTAGGCTCACCTTTACGTTTTGCATAACAGTTTCGACATTGACCCATATGTTCAAACCCAAAAACAAATTATTAGGAGTTTGAATCCATCTAGGGCTGAAAAATGGATATCAGATACACATAATAGAAAGTTTATATGATGGTTTTAGGACCATATATTCAAGCAGTTAGATGAAAATTCAGACTCTATTTTAGAACGACTTCGATGGCTAGCCAGAGGAGAAAGTGTGTATGTATTATCTTACAATGCTTATGTTGTAAATGGTTATACATTCTATACTAATGAACATGATGAAGACAATACCATGCAGAATAGTGGGGTTACAATTGTGGCTAAGGCGATGCATGTTTCCGGTGCTAAGGAAAAAAATCCAATTTATGTGAATATGTTATACTTTGGCATCATCAAACGGATATGGGAGTTGGATTATACGAAATTCAAAGTACCTATTTTTCAATGCAAGTGGGTTGATAACAGGATTTCTGTTAAAATAGATGAATTTGGATTCGTGAAAGTTGATTTTAGTAAGGAAGGGGAGAAAGATGAACTATTTATAATTGCATCACAGGCAGTACAAGTATTTTATGATCCAGACCCCACAAACCGAAATTGGTCAATTTTTCTGTTATCGACCAAAACAAATGAAGGGTCAGATGAAAGTTTAATGGAGGATGACCCTTTTATAGGGACTTCACAATAATTTCGTAGCGGTCCAAATGTAGACGACGTTTTTTATATCAGGGGAGACCACAATGAATGAGTTTACATAGTCGATAGAGGATTCAAATATCTTCATCCTTTAAAGAAAAAAAAGAGAGTACAATAATCAGGTTGTTTGTTTATTGTAATATACATTATGTTATGTTATGTTATTATCTATCTGCTACCACTTTTATGTATCTAAATTAAATGTTAATCCACTTCTGCAGATAATGACTTCTGCACCTACTGATGTGCTTAATCCCGAGGCACAAAAGGTCTCTCAACCACCTGCTGGTGGTCCCAGTGCAGAGAAACAATGGGTTTCTCAACCAGCTACTGGTGGTCCCAGTGCAGAGCAGCAACAAGTTTCTCAACCTATTGTTGCTGGTCCCAGTGCAGAGCAACAACAAGTTTCTCAACCTATTTTTGATGACAGTGCTGATGCTAGTGCTTCAGAGAAAAATATTGATGATACTTTTGAGGAAATAGTAGGAAATGAAACCCTAAAAGCACAAAAAAAACAAGAGTGTTGTAGTTTGAAAATGTTATCCAAAATCCTTAAGGAAAAATAAAAAGGAATCAAATTTGAGGTGGTATGGAATAAGCGAGGCCAACATGTTAACCCCAACAAAGAAATCTTTAGTAGCTACATTGGAATCGTCACTCGGCAACGTGTGCCGATTGATGTACAGTCATGGAACCATGTTGTCAGTGGTCTTAAGACAGTAATGTGGGAAGAGATTACGGTAACATTATGATATCATTTTTCTAATTTATTAAAATAAAATACCAAAACATTGACTTACTCTTCATCATCCATTGCAGAGTGCATTTATAGTAGATTCCTTGCACAATGAATATGTATTAAGATTTGCAGTAAGGATTCATAGAGGTTTATGCCCAACTTTAATGAAATATTATCTTAAAGATGTTGAAGGGAAAATCAAGCCTCACCCACCTCTTTTTTATGCACACTTGATATCCCAAGGAGCGTGGGACACGTTTATCAACCATTGTGGGGAGCAAACTTTTCAGGTACATTGTGTGGGGTAATAGGTTGTTTGACGTTTCTTGTATTCATCACTTTTATTGACAGTTTTTTATTTATGAAATAGAAATTGAGTGCTAAAAATAAAAAACGGGCAGCAGAACCAGCGTACCCTTACCATAAAGCAAGGTTGGGGTACGCTTCACTTGAGCAAAAATTGGTACATATTTTAAATCTACCGTACTACTTATATGTGACATAAAACAACACCATAACCATGTTTCTCTATTTATATGTAGATTGATGAATCAAAATCGAAAACCAAATCTATCTCATGCCATGTGCTATGGAAGGAGGGTTGTGTAAATAAAGAGGGGATACTGATAGATGAAAACACATAAAAAGTGTGGAAAACATGTGTAAGTTTGACATAATATAAATTTGATTTGTTTTAAATCGCTATTACAATACAATGACTACTTATTTGTGTATATTTTTTATCTGACATAGTCACATGAATCAACAACACCCGCACCAGATACAGACATACTTTCAGCAGCCTTGAAGCGGTCAGACCAGTATGGCCACGTCAGAGGTGCGGGTTTTGGGGTGACACCTCGAACATATTTTCAAAAACAAAAACAAGCGAACGATGAAAATGAAAAAATGGAAAAGCTGCAAGAAAAATTAGCTATTTTTCAAGAAGAATTACAATACTAGAGAGATATGATAGCAATATTGATGGGGGATAGGCAAAGAGAAGAAAAAACTCAACAATAACTCGTGCATGATGATTCCGCCCCACCCCCCACCAGCATTGAGGCAAGCCATTCCCCTAAAAAACCTGACTTAGCTGAGGTAGTCAATGCTTTAATAATTGTTTCTGTGAAATGTGATTCACATAGACACTGATAGCTTTCCTATACTAATATTATACAGGGTGAAAATTATTGTGATTTATATCTAGAAACTCCCACATATCGTCTTGTAGCGAGGGCTATGGTGTTCAATACGCAGAATGACATGCTACACAACAGACAGCTTCCAAAAGATCATTTCAGAGTGTCAATTAATGTAGCTAATGAGACGAGTGTCGAGATACCTGTTCCAAATGACGATGACCGCATTCATACGATTGAACAAGCGATTGGAACATTCATCGCATGGCCGTCAGTTCTTGTAAAAAAACATGTCGACAAGGAGGTATCCATTTCCAAGTTATTTTTCAAGTTGTACCTTTAACATTTAATAAAAAAAGGTATGAACTGATGAATGTTATTACAGAACTACAAAGAGAAGGGGGTGAAATAAAATATCATCTCAAAACTATCTCAAGGATCAACCAACCGATTGAAACGGTCTACTGAGAGCACCTTCACCCGACCTATTCTATATCCACAGTTAATATCATTGCAGGATAATGTGGATAAAAATTTGATAGAAAACAATTCTCACACAGTTGTTTTTGAAAAAAAAATATGTATGGAGAGGAAACATCAGATTTCATTAGTGCTGAAAATGTAAATGAAATCCTCAAGTATGAATGGCTAGGCGCCTCAGTTGCAAATGTATACATGAGGTATGTTTTCATGATTTGATTTTACAAAAGGTGATATACTCTGATAATAATGACTAAATAAATTTTATATTTTTCGCAGAAGTATATATGAAAAACAATTGAAGGGATTTCCCCATGAACAAAAATTTGGACTCGTTAGTCCTCACACCACCTCTTCAAAAGAAGATATATATATTCTGATAAAGAGGCGGCAATAATGTCATCCCTGCTCAAATCGTTTGAAAAAAAATTACAGATGAAAGAATCTTTTTAATACCAACGATGCAGGGGTAAAACTCTACAATTTAATCATATCAACTATATTTTCATTTCTTTCTTTACTTATTCCTTTTTGTATTTTTAGGGAGCATTAGATGATGATTGTAGTCAATTTGGATTCTCCAAATATTTATTTTCTCGATTCAACGCATGGATATCCAACAAACTGACCATGAATGATGGTGTTTGTTAATTTGTAATACACTATATCCAGCATTTTAAAACTAAACATCTAGTTATATAATTTATGTCATCTTTTAATGAGGATTCTGTTATGATAGGGTGGTGCATCAATATCGTCTAATGCATGGAATGAATCTAGGTTATAAGGATGATCAAGCCTACAAGATCTACAAATGGAAAAGTATCTGGGTATATATAATAACATTGCACTATCCAAACATATATCAAAACAAATTACTTATTGTTGTCTATGTTTTTGTAGTTTCCAAAACAAACAAATGGAAAGGAATGTGGTTATTATGTTTGTAAATTTATGAAAGAGATCATATTTCATCAAAAAACTAGCATCCCTAATGAGGTATTTTCGAAAATAATTATGAGTTAATTTAAAATATTTATTAATCCATTGTGTATTTATATTTTTTCAGTACTACCATGACTTTCGCAAAAACTCATATTCAAGAGATGATATAGATGTGTTTAGAAACGAATGGGAAACATACCTGATGGAAGATTGTACACAAATAGGATAAAGGTGAATTCCTACTAATGTTATCCATATATGATCACTGATATCACCCCTGTTTACACTTACTGATCATATATGATCACCCTTTATTATGTTTTATATCCTTAGGTTATGAAGAATGGTTTTAGATATGATTTTTCATTCTAGTCAAGCATAACTCATCGTCTAAAAGTGTCTGATACCAGTTTCAAATTGACATTAATTTTAGAAAACAACACAAATGACATATGGAATACTAAGAAATTTGGATTGTTTTGGTACTTTAGTACAATGATCCATGAGTCATTTTTGAGGTGTTTGAATCGACCACACCTCAATCTGATGCACTATGTGACTGGTATGGCTAAAAGTGTTTGATACCAGTTTCAAATTGACATTAAGTTTAAAAAACAACACAAATGACATACGGAATAACAAGAAAATGCATTCAGATTGTTTTGATACTTTAGGACAATGATACATGAGTCATTTTTAGGTGTAAGAATCGACTACACCTCAATCCAACACATGGTGTGACCAGTATGGCTAAAAGTGTCTGATACCAGTTTGAAATTGACATTAACTTTAGAAAACAACACTACCGATATATGGAAAACCAAGAAAATGCATTCAGATTGTTTTGATACTTTAGGAAAACGATCCATGAGTCATTTTTGAGGTGTATGAATCGACCGCACCTCAATCTGATGCACGGTGTAACTGGTATGGATAAAAGTGTCTGATAACAGTTTAAAATTGACATTAATTTTAGAAAACAACACTAATGACATATGGAAAACTAATCAAACGTGTTCGGATTGTTTTGATACTTTTGGAAAATGACCCATGAGTCATTTTTGAGATGTAAAAATTGACCTCACCTCAATCTGATGCACGGTGTGACCGGTATGGCTAAAAGTGTCTGATACCAGTTTGAAATTGTATTTAACTTTAGAAAACAACACTAATGACATACAGAAAACCTAGAAAATGTGTTTGAATTGTTTTTATACTTTAGGAAAACAATAAATGAGCCATTTTTGAGGTGTATGAATTGACTAAACCTCAATCCGACGCATGGTGTGACCGGTATGGCTAAAAGTGTTTGATACCAGTTCGAAATTGACATTAACTTTAAAAAACAACACTACTGACATACAGAAAACCAAGAAAACACGTTCGGATTGTTTTGATACTTTAGGAAAACTATCCATGAGTCATTTTTGAGGTGTACAAATTGACCACACCTCAATATGACCCTCGGTGTGACCGGTATGGATAAAAGTGTCTGATAACAGTTTCAAATTGACATTAACTTTAGAAAACAACACAAATGACATACGGAAAACCGAACAGACGCGTTCGGATTGTTTTGATACTTTAGGAAAGTGATCCATGATTCATTTTTGACTTTTATGAATCGACCACACCTCAATCCGATGCACGGTGTGACTGGTATGGCTAAAAGTTTCTGATACCAGTTTCAAATTGACATTAAGTTTAGAAAACAACACAAATGACATATGGAATACCAAGCAAACACGTTCGTATTGTTTTTATACTTTATTAAAATGATCCATGAGTCATTTTTGAGGTGTAAAAATTGACCGCACCTCAATCTGACGCACGGTGTGACCGGTACGGCTAAAAGTGTCTGATACCAGTTTGAAATTGACATTAACTTTAGAAAAAAACACTACTAAAATACGGAAAACTAAGAAAACGAATTAGTATTGCTTTTATACTTTTGTAAAATGATCCACGTGTCATTTTTGAGGTGTATGAATCAACTGCACCTCAATCTGACGCACGGTGTGATCGGTATGGCTAAAAGTGTCTGATACCAGTTTGAAATTGACATTAACTTTAGAAAACAACACTAATGACATACGAAAAACCTAGAAAAATTGTTCGGGTTGTTTTGATACTTTAGGAAAATGATCCATGAGTCATTTTTGAGGTGTAAGAATTGACCGCACCTCAATTCGATGCACGGTGTGACCGGTATGTCTAAAAGTGTCTGATACTAGTTTGAAATTGACATTAACTTTAGAAAACAACACTACTGACATATGGAAAACCGATAAAACATGTTCTTATTGTTTTGATACTTTAAGAAAACGATCCATGATTCATTTTTGATGTGTATGAATCAACCTTACCTCAATTCGACACACGGTGTGACTAGTATGGCTAAAAGTGTTTGATACCAGTTTCAAATTGACATTAACTTTAGAAAACAACACAAATGACATACGGAAAATCAAGAAAATGCGTACGGATTGTTTTTATACTTTATTACAATGATCCATCATTCCTTTTTTACGTGTATGAATTGAACGAACCTTAATATGATACACGGTGTAATCGTTATGGCTAAAAGTTTCTGATACCAGTTTCAAATTGACATTAAGTTTAGAAAACAACACAAATGACATAAGAAATACCAAGAAAACGTGTTTGTATTGTTTTGATACTTTAGGAAAATGATCCATGAGTCATTTTTGAGGTGTACGAATTGATCTCACCTCAATCCGACACATGGTGTGACAGGTATAACTAAAAGTATCTGATACCAGTTTGAAATTGACATTAACTTTAGAAAACAACAATACTGACATACGTAAAACCTAGAAAACGCATTTGGGTTGTTTTGATACTTTAGGAAAACAATCCATGAGTCATTTTTGAGGTGTACGAATTGACCACACCTCAATCCGACACATGGGGTGAACGTTATGGCTAAAAGTTTTTTATAACAGTTTCAAATTGACATTAATTTTAGAAAACAACACTACTGACATACATAAAACCAAGAAAATGCATTTGGATTGTTTTGATACTTTAGGAAAATGATCCATGGTTCATTTTTGAGGTTTATGAATCACCCGCACCTTAATCTTACTTACGGTGTGACCGGTATGGTTAAAAGTGTCTGATACCAGTTTAAAATTGACATTAACTTTAGAAAACAACACTACTGACATACGGATTACCAAGAAAATGCTTTAGGATTGTTTTGATACTTTAGGACAATGATCCATGATTCATTTGTGACTTTTAAGAATCGACCACACCTTAATTCGATGCACGGTGTGAACGGTATGTCTAAAAGTGTCTGATACCAGTTTCAAATTGAAATTAACTTTAGAAAACAACACTACTGACATACGGAAAACTGAGAAAACGTGTTCTTATTGTTTTGATACTTTAGGAAAACGATCCATGAGTCATTTTTTGAGGTTTTAGAATTGACCACACCTCAATCCGACTCACGGTGTGACCGGTATGGCTAAAAGTGTCTGATACCAGTTTCAAATAGACATTACCTTTAGAAAACAACACTACTCACATACAAAAAACCAATAAAATGCATTTGGATTGTTTTAATACTTTAGTAAAATGATCCATGAGTCATTTTGAAGGTGTAACAATCTAACTCACCTCAATCCGATGAATGGGGTGACTGGTATGGCTAAAAGTCTCTCATACCAGTTTCAAATTGACATTAAGTTTAGAAAACAACACAAATGAGATACGGAATACCGAGAAAATGGATTCAGATTGTTTTGATGCTTTAATAAAACGATCCATGAGTCATTTTTTAGGTGTAATAATTGACCTCACCTCAATCTGATGCATGATGTGACCGGTATGGATAAAAGTGTCTGATAACAGTTCGAAATTGACATTAACTTTAGAAAACAACAATACTGACATACGGAAAACTGAGAAAACACATTCAGATTGTTTTGATACATTAGGAAAAAAATCCATGAGTCATTTTTGAGGTATAAGAATCGACAACACCTCAATTTGATGCATGGTGTGACCGGTATGGCCAAAAGGGTCTGATAACAGTTTCAAATTGACATTAATTTTAAAAAACAACACTACTGACATACGGAAAACTGAGAAAATACGTTCGGATTGTTTTGATACTTTTGGAAAACTATACATGAGTCATTTCTTTGGTGTACGAATCAAGCACACATCAATCTGACTCACGGTGTTATTGGTATGGCTAAAAGTGTCTGATACCAGTTTGAAATTGACATTAACTTTAGAAGAAACACTACTGACATATGTAAAACCAAGCAAACACATTCGGATTGTTTTGATACTTTAGTAAAACGATCCATGAGTCATTTGTGAGGTGTTTGAATTGACTTCACCTCAATCCGACGCACGGTGTGACCGGTATGGCTAAAAGTGTCTGATACCGGTTTGAAATTGACATTAAATTTAGAAAACAACACTACTGACATACGGAAAACCGAGAAAATGCATTCAGATTGTTTTGATACATTAGGACAATGATCCATGAGTCATTTTTGAGGTGTATGAATCGACCGCACCTCAATCTAATGCACGGTGTGACTGGTATGGCTAAAAGTGTCTGATACCAGTTTCAAATTGACATTAAGTTTAGAAAAAAAACAAAAAATGACATACGGAATACCAAGAAAACACGTTCTTATTGTTTTGATACTTTATGAAAACGATCCATGAGCCATTTTAGATTTGTACAAATTGACTGCACCTCAATATGACGCACATTGTGACCAGTATGGCGAAAAGTGTCTGATACAAATTTGAAATTGCCATTAACTTTAGGAAAAAACACTACTAACATACGGAAAACTGAGCAAACGCTTTCGGATTGTTTTGATACTTTAGGAAAATGATCCATGAGTCTTTTTTGAGGTGTACGAATCCACTTCACCTCAATCCAATGCACGGTGTGATGGGTATGGATAAAAGTTTCTGATACTAGTTTGAAATTGAAATTAATTTTAGAAAATAACACTACCGACATACGGAAAACTGTGAAAACGCATTCGGATTGTTTTTATAATTTAGGAAAACGATCCATGAGTCATTTTTGAGGTTTACGAATTGACCTCACCTCAATCCGACGCACGGTGTGACTGGTATGGCTAAAAGTGTCTGATACCAGTTAGAAATTGACATTAACTTTAGAAAACAACACTACTGACATACAGAAAATTGATAAAATTCATTCGTATTGTTTTGATACTTTAGGAAAATGATACATGAGTCATTTTTGAGGTGTAAGAATTGACCAAACCTCAATCTGATGCACGGTGTGACCGGTATGGCTAAAAGTGTCTGATACCAATTTGAAATTAACATTAACTTTAGAAAACAACACTACTGACATACAGAAAACCAGGCAAATGCATTCGGATTATTTTTATACTTTAGGACAATGATCCATTATTCATTTGTGATGTGTATGAATCAACCGCACCTCAATACGACGCACGGTGTGACCGGTATGGCTAAAAGTGTCTGATACCAGTTTCAAATTGACATTAACTTTAGAAAACAACACAAATGACATACATAAAAATGAGAAAACGCATTCGGATTGTTTTGATACTTTAGTAAAACGATCCATGATTCATTTTTGATGTGTACGAATCGACTGCACCTTACCATTTTCAAATTGAAATTATGTTTAGAAAACAACAAAAATGACATATGGAATACCAAGAAAACATGTTCGTGTTGTTTTGATACTTTGTGAAAACGATCCATGAGTTATTTTTGATTTGTACAAATCGACCGCACCTCAATATGACGCACGGTGTGACCAGTATGGCTAAAAGTGTCTGATACAAATTTGAAATTGACATTAACTTTAGAAAACAACACTACTGACATACGGAAAACTGAGAAAACGTGTTCGGATTGTTTTGATACTTTAGGAAAATGATCCATGAGTCTTTTTTTAGGTGTACGAATCCACTGCACCTCAATCTGATGTACGGTGTGACTGGTATGGTTAAAAGTGTCTGATACTAGTTTGAAATTGAAATTAATTTTAGAAAACAACACTACTGACATATGGAAAACCGAGAAAACACATTCAGATTGTTTTTATAATTTAGGAAAACGATCAATGAGTCATTTTTTAGGTTTACGAATTGACCTCACCTCAATCTAACACATGGTGTGGCCGGTATGGCTAAAAGTTTCTGATACCAGTTTGAAATTTACATTAACTTTAGAAAAAAACACTACTGACATACAAAAACTGAGCAAACGCGTTCGGATTTTCTTGATACTTTACAACAACGATCCATGAGTCATTTTTGACATGTACGAATCGAACATACCTCAATCCGACACACTGTGTGACCGCTCTGGATAAAAGTGTCTGATAATAGTTTCAAATTGACATTAACTTTAGAAAACAACACTACTGATATACGGAAAACCGATCAAACACATTAGGATTGTTATGATACTTTAGGAAAATGATACATGAGTAATTTTTGAGGTGTAGGAATAAACCGCACTTCAATATGACACACGGTGTGACCGGTATCTCTAAAAGTGTCTGATACAAGTTTCAAATTGACATTAAGTTTAGAAAACAATACTACTAACATACAGAAAACCAAGAAAATTCATTCCTATTATTTTTATACTTTAGGAAAATGATCCATGATTCATTTGTGAGGTGTACGAATCGACTGCACCTCAATCCGACGCACAGTGTGACCAGTATGGAAAAAAGTGTCTGATACCAGTTTGAAATTGACATTAACTTTCGAAAACAACACTACTGACATATGGAAAACCAAGAAAATGCATCTGTATTGTTCTGATACTTTAGGAAAACGATCCATGAGTCATTTTTGCGGTTTACGAATCGACCACACCTCAATCTGACGCACAGTGTGGCTAATATGGCTAAAAGTGTTTGATAACAGTTTCAAATTGACATTAACTTTAGAAAACAACACTACTGACATACGGAATACCGAGAAAATGTGTTCAGATTGTTTTGATACTTTCGGAAAACGATTCATGGGTCATTTTTGAGGTGTACGAATCAACCACACCTCAATATGATGCACGGTGTGACCGGTATGGCTAAAAGTGTCTAATAACAGTTTCAAATTGACATTAATTTTAGAAAACAACACAAATGATATACGGAATACCAAGAAAATGCATTCGGATTGTTTTGATACTTTAGGAAAATGATACATGAGTCATTTTTGAGGTGTACGAATCGACCGCACCTCAATCTGACGCATGGTGTGACCGGTAAATCTTTTCATTAGATAAAGAATCAGTATTTATTAAATGAGATAAATCATCCAAAAACATATTGATTTAACATTATTCCCTTTCATTGTTATTAGAATGAAAACTTTTGAGTTTATCATTTACATATTTTAGTTTCACATTTCCACATTAATATATTATTTTATTTTAATGTTTTAATTTATTTCATTTTTGTATTACTTACATACTATTTGTTTTCTTATATAGGTGAATTCTTTTCCTTGAGTTCGGATGATTTGTTCGGCAGCAAATACCATGGACGAAAATTTTTGAGAGAGGATCACAGATATCAAAGGATGAAACATTAATGATTATAACTATTGTTGGATAATTGTAATTGTAACCATGTAAAACATTGTTTGAAATGTATATAGTAGTTTGTTTTTTTTTATTCATGATGTTAAGTAAATGTATATAGAATTGTATGTCAAAATATTGTGTGCGAGTGCTGTTTTGTACAGGTGCAGTTGCTGTTTTATACAGGTGAAAGTGTTGGTTTGTGTAGGTGGTGGTTCTATAGGTGGAGCTGAAGGAGCCTTTATCAGTGCTATCTTGAGCGCTAATAAAGGACACCTTTATCAGTGCTATCTTGAGCACTGATAATAGGGCCCTTTATCAGCGCTATCTTGAACGCTGATAACATGGACCTTTATCAGCACTCAAGATAGCGCTGATAAAGGATCCCCTTTAATAGTTCTAGAAAAGCTCTGTAAATTCCGGTGAAGATAAAGGGGTGGGGGTCCCCTTTATCATCTCTTTTTGGAGCGCTGATAAAGGGGACCCCCCCCCCCCTTATCTTCACCGGCATTTACAGCGCTTTTCTAGCGCTGTTAATGTTGGTTTTTAGCGCTGATAAAGGGCCAATTTGTAGTAGTGTCAAATCTTTGAGGGAGATTCAAACTAGGTGAAGAGTTCTGAGGAGGAATCTAGGGAAGGAGGAACTAACATCCCATCATCCCATTTCAATCAAGGAGCGGTCATCATGAAATAAAGTGATGAATGCCTCCCACCTTTGAAAATCGGTAATGTAGGGTAACAATGAACTCTAGCTCATGAAACGATGCAGTAACAAGTGACCCATTCGAAGTGTTGGAAACAGAAATGGTGAACCTGATGTGAGGGTTTTCTCCTTAAACCATGGAGACCAGCCACATTGGTCATAAAATCAGGGATTGTACATAAACGTAATTGACATCAGGACACCAATAGAAATAGTGAACCCAATTTGAATCTATTCTACTCAATATGAAGATTAGTAGCACTCAAGACATAAATAGATTAGCATGTCACCAGATATAGCTATCTGGAACCAGGACACAACAATAAAATTGTGGTCCCGACATGGAACTCACTATAAATTGGGTTAGGTGAACGTTGGTCATTTTAATCTACAACATCATTAGAAGGGATCTCTCTATCCAACCATGGAGTATTGGACAGCACCGGGGCCTTGGGAATTGATTTCATTTTATCTGTACTGATAGCTGAATACTCCTACTTTATAGGACCCAATATGTAGGAAACCACTCACCCAATGAACATTGATGTAGGGAAAGGGGAAGAATCAACACAATAATCCTATATAACTCCACCTATGTCATGACTTCAACAATGACTATGGTTACTGAGCACCCATGCCCCATCTCACCCTCTGATATCATCCATAGGAGGGTGATGAATGCCCTCATACAATAGTAAGAGCAAGAGGGTGTCATTACCATGAGAGATATGGGTCTCAAAGACCCAAGGTACTTTAAAACTCACCAACACTGCCCCCCCAGGGCCACACAGGGAGCCGCTACTCCCCACTCCAACAACAAACCACTTCGGGAGCCTCTCCCCAGAGTGATCCTTTGACTCGTTACCCTATACCGAAGAGGTAGGGTATTCCCGAGTCATCTCAATAATGACTACTACCTGGGAGTCACCGTGGGGGGATCCCAATATTCATCATTAGTGATAGTATCAACCGGTATTCTAGGATGAGGAATAGGTGGACCATTACCTTACTATACTGAACCAAGTCTAAATGACCCAATTCCAATGTCAGGCATAAGCTCAGGAAAATTCCCACCAATGATATTTTTCTTGTACACATCTAGTGGCCCCTGACACCACCAGCACATTCTGTTTGGTCCTTGCAACTATAGAGCAGGGACCCATCAACGCCTGGTTGGGATCGAGCCTTCAACCACTCCATAGGTAGGTTGGGTTTACTTTGTCAACTGTTGGCATCTCTATCAGACATTATGGGCCAGTCGGTGATGATGAGACTCGGTACGGAGGCCCTCCCCATATAGTCACCAACTAGAGCGCAAACCCTCCCCATACAGTCGCCAACCAAAGAAGAGGTGCTCCCTGCTCTCACATTCATCACGTATGTCCTCCACATGTTCCGTACATTTTATAAAGTAGAGGTCCTCCCTTATTCATTGATATCTATAGTAGAGGTCATCCTCATACTTATCGTTCCAAATATGGAGGCCCTCCATGTGTCATAGACTATCAACATGAAGGTATTTCTCACACCTCCCCCATCTCAAGAGGAGGTCCTACCCACTCCAGCTTCAGCCAAAGCAGAGGCCCTCCCCACTTCATCAGAAATTAGTATGAAGTACCTCCTCATACTATTTTCACCAGCAAACAAAGAGGTCCTACCCTTGCCAAAAAAAATAGAGTAAATGTCCTACCCACTCGTTCTAAGGCCCACATGGGGGACCTCCACTTGTTTCAACTAGATTTAACAAAGGTCCTCCCCATGCATCTTGCAACTAGTATAGAGGTACTCCTAGTACTTATGCTTCTCAACACAAAGGTAAACCCCATTTCCATATCAATGAATGTAAAGTCCCTCATCGCACTTTGACCCATCCAAGAGGAGGTCCTCCCCACTCTCACAACCAACATGGAGATCATCCCCATGTTCCTGGTGACCAAATTTGAGTTCCTACCTTCCATGGTACTAACTAGAGTGGAGGTACTCCTCACTCCTACAACTGTCCATGTGGAGGTCCTCCCTTCTCTGATAATAACCAATACATGAGCACTCCTCGTATCCTGAAAAATCAAAGTAGAGGTCCTCCCTAGAACGTCACCCAATAGCACAAAGTTACTCCCTATGATGAAGAGCTTACCAACCATAAAGAACCATCTCAGTACAGAAGGGAGAACCACCACCACCAAATACAAAATTTTGAGAATCTCCAAGTCATTTTTAATCCCATTTTCTTTTTATATTATAAAGAAAAATGCAATTAAATGATGGAACCTTCACCCTAGTAATAAACATTAGAGTCTGGGAAAGCAGACAAGAAAGTGAGATTCATAATACTAGAAGGAGAGATCCACAAAATTCATGAATACCTTTATAGGTACATGTAAGTGAAGAAAGATTTGGATTCCTTACAGGGTCTCACAGTGCAGTCATCTCTATCATTTCCAGTTTCATTATCTACCTCCACACAAAATGATGGAGAGTTATTCTAGATCATGAGAGATTAGGATCATTCGGTAGATCCATATATGTTTGTCACTACCCTTTCACATGAGGAAGTGGTACATACCCAGTCCTATAGGGATGTGATGATACAATCAACACCACCTCTGAGAGATGACCTAGCATGAAACGATTAGTCAACTCATGCAGTAGCCTCCCCACCAGCTAGTCTACCACCACAACTATCCATGTCAGTTTTACCACTAGCTTGCCCACACCAATCAGAACGTGGGCCAACCTAGAGCTAGACCCCACTTATGAAAAAGAAATCCTATGGGATACTCTATCCTCTGATCAGATTTCTATGGTGTTCTATCTGAACATGGTTTATAATATTGACATTCTGAATTCCCTCACCCTAGACCAGGTCATGTACTTTCACTGGTCTATCTGGGTGATGATTTTTCACCTTTGTGACCATCAGTTAGTTTACCCAACGATCTAGTTTCACTTCGATGACATTGACCATTAGTGCCTCATGGTTGATCTTATAGCACTCCCAAATGCTCAGCATCCTGCATAACTTGATTACCACTAGAACATTCAACAGAGATGTGTTAAAATAATCATAGTGCTCTACAGAATCATTAAAGAGGAATATCCACAAGTCTAGATCTATGGTTGGAGACAGTACGCTTCACTCCACATCAATCATATCCGGCAATAGCCATACCTACCTAGAGATATTGAGGATATTCACCCGAGTATTGTCATAGTGAATATGGATGATCTCACATTACCTAAGGATGGGGACACTGGAATAGGATCCAACGGAGAGAACCAAGCTACTAGGGAAGTACAGTATCAGGTGGAACCTCATATAGGTGTTCTCACCCACTCTCAAAGACATGTACTTATCCTTAGAGATCCCACGTCATCATATATTTCTGGTTAAAATACCAACACAGGAAAGGAATGAGTTGAGAGTTCTAATCCCTTTGATGCATCTAATGTCGCATGGAAGATAGATTTTGATCCCTCTATCTCTGCCTTGAAATAGTAGATTGTAGATCTATAGTGGATCATCAATGAACTCCTTGCTGAGAGGTTCCTAGATTATGGTGATCCTTAGTAGGATCTTGTTCCCTTTCCACTGGGGAAGCAAGGGAAAACAAAATTCATTATCGGTATGTTTCCCCCACTTGAGTCTAGTGATCCCGCGTAGCCAAACAGAGTAGAGGATGGAACTTATGGAAAGAGACCATGATATGAATTGCCTAATCTTCCTGATCTATGTGATAACATTCCTCGTGACCTAGATGGAGCCACTCTAAAAGCTGCTCCATAGGTCTCTTCGTGAGCCGCTAAGCCTTCCCATCATCTTGATAAACCTGTCAATGAATTGGTGGTTAGGAATACTCATCAAGATAGAAACCCCCACCAAGATGAGATGAATGCTCACATAAATCTCCTCTAAGACTTGGGAATGTGATAGGTGGAAATCCCACAAAATGGAAAGACATATCACACATGGGTGGATGATATGTGAGCACCTCCATATTTCAAGAACCCCACCTTCACCCCTTCAATGGGATGGGTGACCTGATGCATTATCTGGCCCACTTCATCTCCAAGTGCATACCTAGGTTAGGGAATCTAGAGTAGCATGAAGCATCCAAGTTTCAATGTTTTTTTTAGACATTGGAATGGAATGCATTCATCTGGAATAGCCAGTTTCCCATTGGGTCCATCACTGGTTGGGAAGACCTTTGCAGTCAGTGTCTCTACCAGTTCGGCTCTACTTGTCAACCTCTTAAAGTGTAAAAAACTACAATATGTTTACATTTTAGAAATTATTTCCAGGTGGAAGGGCCTCACTTATTCACTCAACATGTCACTGACTCAAGATAATATACTGCTGATGTGCATGGGAAAATTCAAGGCTAAACTGGTTCCCACCCACATCACTCAGAATTTCCTAGGTAGATTCTGAGATTTATCTGACAAGGATCTAGACCTTTAGGAAGCCTTGAATCCATTCAAGTTGGTTTATCCCTTGCCTCTTCTATCTTTTGCAAGAATATCTAGCAAGGTATAGATTTCTACTACAGTACAGGTGGGTGCCCCAGAGCCTCTACATCTGTTTCCAGTAGAACCTTTCCAAGAATAACCTTTTTGGGAATATCAGCCTCAACGAGATCCACCTCACCAAGTATATAATCATTAGGAACCTCCTTGAAAATCCAAACCACCCATGCAAGAAAATTTAGCTCCAACCCCTACTCAGGCTCCAACCCCTACTCAGGGCCAAGCTCATAGAGCTCCCTTTCCATATAAGATAAACCATACCTGCTCCTTTTATGAATTAAAGGTTCTTGATTATTTTGGTAGTGCTCCTAAAGAAGAGATTATAAATCTTCCATAAAGAAGAAATCCTCCTGAGGCTAAACTCACTTATCACCCTAGTCACTTCCCTTACAACAGAATATTTGGAAATACCTTCAACCAATGATGTGTGTTCAAGGATTGGCTCCAGAACCAAGTGGATAATGGTGTGGTTAAGTTTGGTGAAGTCCTGACATAGGTGGTACCAATATTTGTTGATCCTGATAGTGGAAGTGATGTTTTTTATGAATTACAACAGGTTTCTAATAACAAAACTTAGAATTATGATAACTTTCTAGCTCATAAAGTAGTCACTCAGGCTCACGACATCATCTGTTCCAACTTAGGCTTGCTCAAACCTCCTGAAGTCATCATGTATTCCCCATCTACCACTTTTACATCCACCTCAAATCTTGTGACATCTCAAAAGAGTATGATATAATTTTACAAGTGAAATAAAAGTCCCCTTCCAATCCCAAGGTCATATCGTACCCTTGGTGACTTCATGCCTTTGGAAGTGGGGATAAAACCTAGGGTCAATCCACCATTGGAAGACACTTATAATGATGATCAGGAGTATTCCTTTATGAATACTGTTAAACTTGTTGACCCCTATATGGACTCTAGTGATAAGGAATATTAAGAAAGACCTCCAAATGTCCCTATATGATGCCATCAAAGAAGGATTCAAGGTCATTCGTGCTGTTTAAATGCTCAATCCGGTGATTCATGCTAGTAAATGTATGCTACTGAAACCAGATAGTAAGCGTTGCATAGAGATTAGTAGGCATAGTCCTTCCAAATCACTCCACTAGACTTATCGACATAGTTGACCGTACTAATTTACCAAGAATAATAGTCGCATTCACACTATGATTGGCCATGTTTAGCTAGAACTAGGACTCATTCAACCGACAGTATACCAGTGGTGGTTATGGGTAGTTTATCTAAGGAGTAGAAATACATATCTAGAACTAGATGGAACTCATTAGTTCATCCAGTACTCCCTGTCGAGCTTCCTATCATAGAGAAACCTCATGCAAATATAAATGTGCATCTGGAACCTAAGTATGATATGATGAAACACCTTACCAGAATAAATGTAAAATTATTGATTCTTGATGCCAAATGTCTATTAGAAGATATGTGTGAGGCTATTATAGAATTCGTTAAAATCCCCCTCCAATTTAAAATAGAGGTATTGTTCCCTGATACATTCCATGATGAGTAGTTCAAGTAGGTGGAATGTAAATCCATCATCTCATTCTTTGGAGAGGAAGAGGGCTCCCTCGTGAAGGGGAAAATCCGCCTACTATACATCATAGGCCATTTCAAAGGAGTAGAATTCTATCACTATATAGTTGACACAGGTTCTGGGATCAACCTCATCCTGACCCAAACACCCCGTTGGTTGGGAATCACTGAAGAAGACTTGAGACCTATGACATGAAGATTTAGGGCTAGGATAGGATTGAGAAGAGATAATGTGATATGACCTATTTAAAGACCCAGTTTGGTGGTTTGGTAGAAAACAATAAACTCATGGTTATCTTGTTCGATATTTCTTACAACGTGTTGATGGGGAGTCCCAGACACTATCTACATACAGCAGTCCCCTCCTTGTATCATCAATGCCTTAGATACTCCCCCAGCGGTCAAGTGGGCATACTCCAAGGTGATGTATCCACCTTAGACTATTGTGAATCCCATTATATGGATTCTTCCTATTATAAGTGCATGTAAAAGAAGGTTTAGACCAACAAGGTTGAGCACACTACTATTGCAGCCATCTTATTGACTGATTTAGGTGACGTATTTGTCCTCCTGATTCACCGATGAGAGGCTATGACACCAAAATATGGGAAATTATTCATCATTTTTTAGAGAAAATGGATACACATCCATAATTACAAATAACATTAGAATATTACCACATAATCCTACACATGTTATGCTTGGGTGATACCATAACCACTTACTCCTGTTAGGTATTTAGATGTTTTCCCCATAGCTACAGTTATGCGTTGTACCCTCTTGATTCACCAAAATGGGTTGAAACTATAACAAACAGTCCTATCAAAATTGTTTTGTCATAGAACATAGAACTCATGGTCAAAGGCCTGATGGGATTAGCATGAAAGACTCTATTTCCATAGTTTTAGTGGAGTAGGAGTCTCCTAATGAAGATTCCATCTCTTCCCAAGACGGAACTAATGTTCCCATAGAATCAGTTTTCCCTGAAGAACCATCTCTCCCCACTAATCCCTCTACTTTAGATGATGAATAAGATCTAGAATATTCTCCTCTCAGCTTTGAAGAAGGTTTCTCGACCACCATTGGTGAGATGGTTTAGGTGAACCTTGGTATTGAAGAATATCTGAGGCTAATGTTGATCAATGCATCCAAGCCTCTAGAGAAATAACATTATTACATGGATTTCCTAAAGCAACACCGTGATTAATTTTCCAGGATCTATGACAAGATTCTAGGAAAATAACCTCAAGTTTTTTACAACTATCTTTTCCATCCGGTGAGTCATCGCAGGTTCAAGCATCCTCTCAGAAAAATGCACCCCTATCATGGTGTCATAGTTGAGGATGAAGTTGAAAGTATTATCAAAGATATCTTCATCAAGGGATTTCAGTACCCTAAGTGGCTCACAAAAATAATTCTGTTTAGAAAGAATGATAAAATTAGAATTTGTATCGACTTCCAGGATCTCAATCACCACTATCTGAAGGATAATTTTACCCTTTTTAGTGACAGATCTATTTATTGAAACCAAAACTGGGTTACATGATCTCTCTTTGATATATGGATACTCTAGGTATAATCAAATCTAGTTGGCCCCTGATTATGATGATTCTTCCACCATCAGAGTTCCTCAATGTACTTCTTATTATCAAGTAATGCATGTCAGTCTGAAGAATGTAGGAGCTACCTATTAGTGTTCCATGAATTTCATCTTCAAAATGATCCTCGGTATCCTAATGGAGTTATATTTGGATGATTTTGTGGTCAAATACCACTAGCATCAGGACCACATAAGAAATATTAAGAATATTTTCACATACCTTCACTCTTGGAAGTTTAAGGTGAACCCCATGAAGTGTGCCTTTAGGGTTACCTCTATGTGTTTCTTGTCTTCTTCATTAGATATAAAGGCATAAATATTGAATTAGAGAATATCAAGGACATCATATGGATTCCTCCTCCAACCAACCATTGGGAGCTCAAAGGACTTCAAGGCCACTTAGACTACATATTCTGAAACATCATGAATTTGGCTGGCTACTGTAAAACCTTTTCCAAGATCATGAATAAATGTGTTGTCTACCAGTGAAATGTAGAGTGGTATACCATGTTTGAGGAGATCAAGAATTATCTTCTATAGCCTCTAGTTATGATTCCATCCATGATAGGTAATCCACTGGTCCTCTATGTGACCACACTAGAATGATTCCTCAATTACCTTATCTCTTGGAATAATAATGAAGGCATAGAGAATAGTTTATACTATTTCAGTTGTATTTTCCTCAACATAGATTCTAGATACCCTATTATTGAGAAATCTACCTTGTTCTATTTTTCATAGTGTAGAAGTTGTGTCATTATCTGAAGCATCACGAGATACAAACGGTATCCCATTTTGATCTGCTAAAGAATATCCGGAACCGCCCTATGTTGGCAGGCCAGATAACGCATTGGGTAGTGATTCTTCAGTAATTCAACATTAAGTTCATTCCAGAGAAGGGATTCAAAGGTAAGGTGATGGAATACTTTCTAGCTGATCATCCAACCCTAGAAAAAGAACTTGTTGATGTCGATTTCCTAGATGAGGCCATCAAATTAGTGGATTAAGCTGTGTAGTTTTGGGGATTGTATTCATCACCGCAACACAAGATGTCCTACCCTAATCGCTCATAATTTCAGAAGGTTACACCAACACTGAGGTAGATTATAAGACTCTCATTACTGGTCTTGAGTTGGCCCTCGCGATTGATGTTCCCCTCTTTCATGTTATGAGAGACTCTGAGTTATTCAGTGATAAAATCAATGGTGATTATATATTAGAAATTCGGAGATAATTCCTTTTCTTATGAACACTCACTAGCTGATGGACTGGTTCCCTTCTCACCCAAAGGTAACTCATGTTCCCTGATTGTAGAATGGTCAAGTTGACAGCTTGGATAGCCTAGCCGCTTCTCTTGCAGAGCCTGACGATGATGGTCTGTTCATCCATGTGGAAAATTGAAGGGTCATCACTCCCATAATTTTAGACAATGATAACATCCAGTAAGTAAACCACCTGACTAATGGTTCTTCGACATCGGGACATATAGACCCCCCTAGAGCTGAATAAACGTCTAATTGGACAACCCCATTCATTGAGTATCTCTAGAATGAAACTCTACCACTTGACAATGATGAATGTAAGTGAATATGTTGGAATGAAACACATTTCACCCTCTAGGTTGGTCCTAACATGGAGTAGAATATCTGGAAACATGGGTTTCATGGAATTATCCTCTATTGTATTCACAGAGATAAGATCTCCTAGGTTATGCAGTAAGTTCATGCTGGGTCTTTTGGTTCTCATCAGGCAGGGTTTAATCCCTCCAATTAGATTTTAAGGTTGGGTGGCCCACCATGTTCCATGAATGTATCGAGTTTTCAAAGAGGTTCCTTGTGTGTTAGATCCATTCCAAATTTGTGCATCGGCTATTGGACCCCCTTCACACTACCAAGTATTCTTATCCCTTTATAGTATAGAGAATCTATGCCATGGGACCATACCCACTAGAAACAGCTCACCAATGTAGGTTTATTCTTACAGTAATAGATTTTTTTCCAAGTGGGAAGAATCCATTCCTATTAAGTAAAGAAATGCCTAATTAGTTGCTGAATTCATGAGCTTTAATATTATCCATCGATTCAGAGTCTGTCATGCCATTCTCATTGATAACAACACCAACTTCCAAGAAGCCAAGATCAAGAGGTTTTACACCAAGTATAGCATGTGATCCAACCATACTTCTCACTATCATAAATAGAAAAATAGACATATTTAGGAATTCAATAAGAAACTCTCCAATATTCTGTAGAAAATGGTGGGTCGGAACAAGAATAGTTTTCCAGAAAAGATCCCCAATGATCTTTAGGCTTATCTAACGATGACCCAAATTTCCAACTAGGTGATTCCATATTCCCTGGTGTATGGAAGATAGGTAGTTATTCCCATCAAGATCCAGTTTCCATTACTCTGAATAGATTTCTAGGAGTATAAGATTCTAGACATAGTGTAAGAAGTCTTTCTAGCTGGGCTGGAGGTCTTAGAATAGAATAATCTCCAGGCCTTGCACAATCTAGAGAGGCACTAGGATAAGATATCCAGAGTGTTAAAAAAACGTTCTCCTCTGGTCCTTCCTCACGGGTTATGCAGTGATGGCTCTCAGAACACCAATGATAACTTATAGAAAGATATCAAATTTGGATCCCATGTGGGAAGAACATTAAATCATTCACAAGGTCTACCCCAATGGCATGTACACTTTGATCACCATGGATATACAGTTTATCAATCCTACAACCAATGCCATGTTTCTTAAGAAGTACCTCACATAAGAATCCTCATTAGTCCATGTTGTATGAATTTAAACTACATAGCCTTATCATGACTTTAAACTGTGCATGGGTCCTTTTTAGAAATATGTCATGCAGTACTATGCCTCCTTCGGCCTCATTCATGTCAGGTATTCTATGAAGACACACTAAATATCACCACTTCAAAAGCCTCATCCATTTATAGTCCTAACTCTATAACCTAAAACTGAGAGTGCACAATCCAATCATCATGACATTAAACTATTTTCAGTAGGTCCAAGAATTATGACCTTAAAATATTTGCAATCCATACATTCCTTGAATCGTGACTTTAAACTACATTTAATTCTTCTTTGTGAGTGTGTGGTGTGGTGTTGGGCCTTTTTGGTCCCTATTCATGATGGTTTATAGTTTTCATTCCATGCACATATCTCTTGGAATGATTTCTCCCATATTCTATGCAATATGAAGTTAAACTGTGTTGCCATCATCCTAGTCGTATGATGATAAAATGCACAGTGCCACAATGCTCGTACATAAGCGAACATTGCCCTCGACATTGGTATCCTACCATGATGTTTTCTAGAACTATATGTGTTTTTATTCCCATCCTTATGGGATACATAGTAATTCTTAGATTTAAAATCTCATTCCATCCCATCCCAAAAAAAGAAAAAACAAGAAAAAAAACTATGCCCCTCTATGTGTAAAAATCAGACCTACATGAGGAATTTCATTCAATAACTACGTGTGTCTTGATTCCCATCCTCATGGGATACATAGTGAGAGCTGAATCTTCAACCTCGAGCCCATCCGCATCATTTACATTCTTTCATGTCGGTTCATCTTCATACTTAAAACATGAGATTAAACTATGTGTGTCTTAAAGAACTACGTGTGGCTTGATTCCCATCCTTATGGGATATGCAGTGACACCTGGGCACTTTGTCTTTAGGCCCTACTATAGAACCATCAAACCTTTAGCCCTTTGGGCTCATCTTAGTCCAAATATGCAAAACATTAAACTATATGTGGGGTTTTCTCTGGGATGTGTGGCATGGTGCTATAAATCCATTGGCCTCATCCACATCGAGTTTATAGCACCACACTACACATACCCATTTGAGACGTTCCAACATTTTGGTCCAAGATCTATGACCTTATACTATAAGTTAAATTTCCTTATTTCTTGACATTATACTATGAACTTACCTTGAAAAAGTTTAGGATGCTTCATGATAATCATGGGATGACTCAGTTTTCTTCCCATAGAGGATTTCCCCTATCGATGTTGGTATCTCACCACACTATGTTTTCATGAGCTATGTATGGATTGATTCCTAACCCTATGGGATAAAAAACGATGTCCAGACACTTTGTATTTGGGATAATCTGGAAGTTTATTAATGTTTTTCCCCCCTGGCCTTAGTTATAGTCCAAGAATTATGAATTTAAATTATATTCGAGTCGCCTAAGGAATGTGTTTTTTGGTGTTGGGCCCTTGGCCCTCATTCACATCAGTCAGTCAGAACACCACTCTCACACATCCACTTTAGACACTCCTCACTGGTGTAATATCTATGACCTTAAACCAAGAGACTATAGTCTAATTGTCTTGACTCTAAATTGTCTTCCACATTCCATGCAATACGACCATAAATTATTTGTAAGTCCTGGGTCAAAATGCCATTTTATGATACCTACCCACTCTATACATTGATCCTTTCTCAACATGGGTCTCCATCCTCTTTAAAATCCAAACAGACCTCCTAATGGTGATGGTCTCATTAAATTTTGTATCACCTCCCATCCTGGGCCAATTCCCTAAAGGATTTTTGGAATTCAGCAATGGATCATGTGTTTCAAACATGGTCAATAGTCGATACTTCATTTTCTTAACACATTCTTGATTGTTGTGGTTGTGGTCCCTATGTTTCAAAATTGTCCAATAGTGTATCCCTACTCACTGGTATCCCCTTTAACCAAATCATGAGGGTCTCAACTTATCTCCTTTCTACTCCCCTGGGACTTGGTGGAATTACTCCATTACCATTGGCGTCATCCCTATGCCCTCCCACATGTTGAAGAGATACCTGATACCATTCCTTGTTTCCCATACCAAACATGGATCATGAGGAATTAGGAGTTAGATAAGGTGTGAACCGACATGGTAGAGCTACCTAGAAGATCCTTTCATCTAAACTTTCTAACCTTATACTAGAAGTCTATGTCCAAGAAATCATGAATTTAAACTGTTGGTGAATCCCTGGGAATATTTGGTGTGATGATGGGCCTCATTGGTCCTCCTTCACATTGGTCTTGTCACTCTTCCATGCCACATATGCCCATTTTTGAAAGCCTCCTTCCTATAGTCCATGGGAAATGACTTGAAACTCTTGGTTGAGGTCTAGGCAGTATGACCTTAAAATGTGTACAACATCCCAGTCACTTGATGTTAAAATGTACAATGCTTCATCCTTACCATATTATGTTAAAATAAATGTAAAATTCCATCATCCTATGATGAAAAAAAATACATTTTTACCATCATCAGTTGCATGATGAAATATTTAAAGATGTTTTCGGTCCTCACATGAGAGGTCCTCTTCCCCAATGCTGGTCATCTACTACATTGTTCACATTTTCAGCTATCATTGGGCATCCGAGATGATGCTCCCCTAGAAGTTGGGTCTGATATTTTTTTATACCAATTCACTTATATCAATGTTCTCTAAGTTAGACAGGTGTAAGTTTGAGAGTGTTGGAATCCATCCTAACATTCCATCGCTCCATTCCTACGCTTCGTGCACCCATGGTTTGGATCATCGTCCTCTTCCACGCCTCAAGGGACCCCCTAATGGCCTAGTCCCATGCCATTTTTAGCTCACCTACCATTATGGTCCAATATCCTGGAAGACATAATACGACATTCCAAGAGAGGTTCCATGTTTCAAACATGGTCAGTGGTCGACCAATTTTTGTTTGTCCCCATTCCATGCTAATGGTAAGGATGTTGTGTTTCGAACATGGTCAGCAGTTATCCCATATCTCATTGCCACTCTCCGTATGTTACAAATTTTTGGCATCATGAATCACACCTCTCACTCCCCTCTATTAGGATAGATTCCAAGGCCCCTGGAATTATCCCATTTGTGTACCAATGTATGTTGGAAAAGAATGTTGGTTGTTTTAAGAGACATGTTCTCCATCCAAAGATATCTCAGCTCGAACAATATAGATTTTCAGTCAAAAAAAGAATAACTTTGAGTGTAAAATGATTATATAGAACTCTCATGCAAATGATAAATCATCTATTCATCCTTTCTTTCTCACACCAGGCATGAACCATGTAAACTTAGGGACTACTTATTAGTTTTCTCACAATTGTGATTAAAGTGTGATAATTAAAGTAAGAAAAAAAATGTTTCCATGCATGCATAATGTTTAAAAAGAAAAAAAATCAGGTTTTGGAATTGAAGGGGACATCCACATATTGGATCCTCTTATGATTGTTTGGAAAATAGACCTTATGGCTCCACTTTGATGATCAATTGCTTTAACCCTACCAAAATATGGCATGTGACATCCAATATTTTATACCTCTTCTTGATCTTTGATTCTTCATCACTGAATGTTGGATGAATCCCATCATACCTTGCCTATGATTGGCCCCACTTAGCTTGATGATTGTAAATTTTACCAATTTCTTACTTCATTTGGTTCTTGGCCTCCTCTAGTTTAGCCATCAATTAGCTGATGACCCCCGATTGAGTTTTAAGGAAGGTAGCACACTCACCCACTTGATCCTCCATATGTCGAATCTCCTAGTTAAATTATCAAAGCTTTCATATGCTATAAGATTTATCCTAATTCTTAGAAATGTCCAGATGTTATCTCCCCTACCGTATCTTTTTAGCAAGATAATCATGGACTAGTATATAGAGACCTCAAGTGTGCACCCTTCTAGTGCACAAATTGGACATCCAATGATAAAGGGACCCCATATGAACCATTAGTTACGACTATAGTGTTTGATTGATTAAATGTTGGATTCACTTCCATGAATTATGTCAAATTATACAATTCTTCTTATCCACGTCAGGTTCAGAGTCATCTAGCTCTTCAGGATATGCAGGCTCATACTTTGGAAAAGAAACAAGGAGTTCACCAGTAGGTTCCTCCTCTGTCATCCACTCAAATAGACTAGGCTCTAGGTAATGAGGATGGAAATCCTAACTGGATTTTTCTTTAGCAACCTAACACCTACCAACCTTGAGATCCTCCCCACCAATGGGATCACTTAAATCCATAATTACCTTCTCACCTAAGGCTAAGGTTGGATCATCTTGGATGATTGGATCCTCATGTATAGGAGTGACCCTCAGAAGAGATCCCATGGATGACCCATCCTCATTTGGTCTCTGGGATCACAGTATTATGAGCACTGCATGGAATAAGGGTGCCTTAGTCAGCCTGATCAGCAAACGATGAGTTTGAAATTTTGAGATGAAAGACTTACAGGAGACGAGAATAGTCAGGTTGAGCTCCTGAGTCACAACAGGGACTTCAACCATAGAATACCCTTCAACATTGGGTATGTTTATGATCAGAACTAGTTCTTCTCATGCCTTTTGGTTAGAAGCTACATGGAATAGACAAACATGTTGATAATAAATCTCCATGAAGAACTAATTATGAACATATGATTTGAAATATGTTCTTACCCGGAGGGGGAGGAATTTAGATGATAAACCACCTTGGGTGCACCGTATCCCTAGAAGTGGGTGCCACCATGAGGATGCTAAAGCATGGCCCCCCATAGATGATATAAAGGGCCAGGGGTTCTGAGCATACCACCCCGACCTCCTCTAATGGCCAACCACTAACCGCTTCATCCTCTGGAGTAGGTCTCAAGACATGCTCTTCAGTACCGGTTGGAACACCTTCCCTATATAGTGGGGGGCCCTTTCACGGTATTGAGATACTCCTATTAAAGACAAGATCCAGTTATTGAATCTCAATAGTGAAAAGGAAGGGTCAAAGATAGATATGGGTGATCTAAGGATTACCTTGAGGTACTCAGTAAAGTATTATTCAGAGCCTAAAATCGTACCAATTTCCTGGGGACTCCCTTGATGAAAATTCATCCCCTAATATTCCCCATCATCAGGCTCCTCCTCTACTTCATCATCATCAGTTTCTTCTTTAGGTGGTGTCTCCCCCTGATCAATATCTCGACCAAGCATCACCTTTACTGAGGTGGAGGGTGCTTTTTACTACCCTCATTGACATGTGTAAATATCCATAGCTATTAGATACAAATTACTATTATGTAAATTAACCCTTTATAAAACTTTAATGCCCCATACATCCAGCAATTCAAGTCCTCCCCGCTTCAGATTCATACATAAGTCCTCTGTTGATAGTGATGTTTGCAACGTTCTCCTGGAAGAACAAATCGGTGGAAATGTGGTGTTAGTAGTCGATTGAAGAAGATATCTCAATTTCTTTATTGGATCCTCCTTTTTTGGTCACCAGGGTCGCTTCTAGGACTATTATTCTTTCAGAGGTAGGGGTGCAGCCACACCTTATGACGCCCCCACCACTATAGTTTCATCTTGATCCACCCTGGATGCCTGATCTACCTATCAAGGAGTATCCCATATTCATCCCCACTACTTCTACTCCCTGATTACCAGTTCAATCACTCAGATATGCTTCCATGGGATCACCTCCAGGTATGATACTACCCATTCGATGCATATTTCATCAAGATTCCTGCATCAATGTTGGTTGGTCGGAGCATAATAGTTTCTCTAAATTCCATGATCACTAGTATGCACCACATTTAGAGAAGGATACAAGGGTGAATATCTTAAATAACCCTAATTTAGACTTGATATCCACTCATTTAAGGCACCCAAACTTCCTAAAAAAAGGGATGACACGTACGACTCACAGATTACTTTGCCACCAATCCAGGCCACAAGAACTCCACCCCTAAATCTCACTAGGTACTTCTGTCCCCATGAGCCTTACAGGTTGTCCACCATCGAACCAATTAGATTCAAAAAGGGGTTTAAGTTTAAGTTATCATGGTTTTTAATATAGATTATGACCCCATCATCATTAAGTTTCATCATCTATGCCCCATCTATTCTCAACAGTGATGGCCACAAGCTGACCTTCGGAGGCCTAATAGCATTTGGGGACTCATAACCCCCAAGATTCACTACAATCCAGCTGTGTAGAAACTAGAATGATCCACAGATAATCCTTGGTGTATTCCCTCATACTACATGACCTATTATTCTATATAGTATGGCCATCATGAGTACTCCTAGGTTGACCTTGTTGCCAGCTGCTAGGATTGCCAATATCACTGATGTTCCCGGGAAGATTCACATCCTTGTGTCCCTCAAAGAAATTAGGAACCCACTCAAAAAGGTGGCCAATAAAGAATTATAATGATCCAGTGTGTCCCATCCACCAACTATGTTGTACCCCCCACTTCTTGTACTTCCCTTACTCAAGGATAAACCAATAGAATCCTTCCTTCCCCCTCTGCGATGTGATTAAAAATTATTTCTCTTAGCCCAAAATCCTTTCATTTAGATCCTTCTTGAGAAATCATTTGAAATATGATTGGAATGGGATATCCTTTTTGGAATTGGTCATGAATTTTTAGATTCTCCTTTACCATTTCTAGAATATTTTGCACTAAGATAAGAGTTCACTCATTATGTTCCTATATATTCTCTAGTGGTATAAACTCATCATACTGGAATCCTTTGAGTGGAATGCTAAAAATTAAATAGATGTAGTAGAGAACGATTCCAACTTCCTCATTGGGAAGTTGAAATGTGTTCATGTTTGAGGACCAGTGGATAAGGAGTTGTGGAACGAGCTTCTATTGTTAGTAAAATTGAACTATGACATCCATACCACTTTGAATAGCCCGATATTATGCAACTTTGCCCCATATTCCTAGCATGTGTAGTGCACCCAGTATTCCCACACTTACTCATTGGTGAAATTTATACTTGGTAGAAAATACCAATCCTTTTACAAGCCTAGGATACTATTCCTCACACTGATTTGGAATGTTGAGGTGTAGTGGGAAGGAAACTCTTCTGCCACCAGCTCATCCCCTATGACCATTCTGGTCCTCTCATTCAGTACATAGACATCCATGTACCCGTGTTATCTTATATCATGACTATAGATAATGATGATCTAGTGTGGGAGATCATATTCACGCATGATCCATGATCATGGTGAGTCAACCACATGAGTTTAAATGATCACTTATTCCGACAGTCCAATGATACACAACGACTGATAGTCACTCAATAGATAGTCCTTCTATAAATACATCAACATGCTCAACAACATTTGATTATTCAACAAAACTCTCCTAGATTGAAGAATATGGGTGTTTCTAGTCATGGTATCCATATGAGAAGTATTGGCACCTTCAATCTCCATAGAATTCTGTTGAGCAGCCATCTCATATGAGTTTGAAAAAATCATCAAATAAGTACAAAACATCTAAGGAAAAAGTGTGGAAAATTGCAGAGTCCGTACAGAAGAAGTGATGAGGTGCGCAAGATTGGTTTCCAAATGTGAAAAATTTAAGTATTTTTTAAATCATGGATCATGAAAAAGATCATGATCTACATAGAAGAAGTGGTCGAAGCTCGGTTTTTCATATAGGGGTTTTATCTTACATGCATGAGAGAAATGAATACCTATCGCGTGGAAAGTTAAGGTACCATATGTATGGCCCCTATCTATATTTATAGGTTTGAACCTAGGATTAAACAAGAATTTAAGTGGATTTGTGCACCTGTAGAAGAGTTTTGGGCTCCCCTATGGGAATTAACCCTATAATGACCCATACTTTTTGAATGATAATTGTTTCCGGAAAATGTGTGTTATATTATATTATTCAAACAAACCATATCTTTTTAATGAAGTGGGTATAAAAGGAAATGTGACCATTTGGATTCAAACATTATATGATCATTGGTCAATTATGACCGATGGTCAATATGAAATTTGGGAACTATACTCTTGATAATAATTTTAACGTTATCATTAGAGTTTATAAGTAAAATTTTTGACAAAGTAAAATTGATATAGAAAGAAGAGTTGATGGACTCAACCAGATGAGTCATGTTATAGAAATCCCATTTATAAGAACATGGGAGGGATGTAGGATTATTGGGAATATATCTTTACTAAGCTCAATCTAATCTTCAACAAGTGAATTTTGAATAAAATCACATATGGGAGAAGTTCAAGTTAGTGGAAATTACCACTCGGGCAATGTTAGTCGAGTCGCCCCATGAATATATCACCATTGCACACCTTACACTTAGGTCATATTCAAGTGTTATAGGGGTTTAAATGTCCCAACCTTAGTAACTTAATGTGTAATTCCATTATTTAAATAAAATTATTATTCCATCATTTCTGTTTTAAGAATAGTTTTTCTTAACAATATTGAGGTAGAATTTGAAAAAATGATTTTTTGAAAAAAAATTTACCTTCCATAAAAGATATAAATAATTTTAATGAACTAATATATTAGAAATAAAACTTATTTTAATAAAATAGTGTGATAAAAATTCTCTTTCTTTAAATATATATGATAAAATATTTTTTTCAAGTGTTAAAAATTTCACTATGCATTTTCAATCCGATGTTATTTTTAATAAATAAGAATTTTTATTTATAAAAGTTAAAATTATCATAATTATAGAATTATTATGATAAAATAAATGTCATTTTTGAAATCAGAATGTTGAAATTAGGTTAGGTTTAATTTATGATAATTTTCTAAAATACTTTATTTTTTATTGAATAGTAAAAATGAAATTTTAGTTTTTTCGTATGTTTAATTACATCATAATTCTGTCATAACAATGTAATAACTAATTAAACAAAATAAAATAATTAAAATATTTTATTTTATTAATATCATGTATATTAATATATTTTAATCAATTTCCAAATATTAAATTTACTTTCCAAATTCTAAAATGAAATCAATAACTTTAAAAAAATTATTTTGTAAAAAAATAATTTTCCTTAAAAAATAAGTAATATAAAATTATGGAATACTCTTTTGGATTAAAATAAAATAATATATGTCCTAAGTGTCCAATACCATGGACAACCACATCGTTTTTCATTTACCACTACCTAGGTGTCCAAGGCCTTTATTTAGAAATTAATAAACAAATCCCCCACTTTTGTTATAAATACCAACCCATTTATACTTTTCATTTCACTTATATTTCATCATATATGAGGATATGATAGTTTTAATTCCAAAGTAGTCCTCCAAATGTGTCATCAATCCCCCAATATCCAAATATTTGAGTTTTAGTAGTTACTCTTCAAGGTAAGGGAAATATCAACTTCTCTTTTTCTTTCAAGTTACCTTTTTTATGTGGTGTGTATTTAAAATTTAAAAAATATGATCTTATGTTCATTTTATTCTATGCATTTATTATAATAAGATAATTTTATGAATGTTAGACCTTTTACCCTCTCATTTTACACTTTTCTAAAACCACATTGTACACCTGTTATGCTGTAGATTTTACTTCTAAAAAATTCTCTCTTTTTCTCAAGAAATTTTATTATTTCCCTTTTTTGAATACCCAAACATATTTATTTTCTAGGCGTATTCACCTAGATGTAAAAATTATTTATTTTATTTAGTTATTTATATACATGAAACCTTATTTCCCTTTTCATGGGTTTATAATGACATAAAGATCTTGTCTTTGAACACTTCTTAAAAATGCCATGATTTTGATATGACACCCATTTATTTTATTATATACAAGTTATTTATGAAATTTTTTATTATGATCTATATGTATCACATTAATTAATATATAATAAGGTTTCACCCTGATAGTTATTCAATTCATTGGGTAAAGAATCTAATCTCTAGATATGACAATTTTTATGAAACCTTGGTGAATAAACTTGGTAATTTTTATGACACCTTAGTGAAAGACCTTAGTGATATGATTATGAATATCTCATTCAAATTTTAAAGCCACATTTACATTTTATGATTCAATTTATTTTTATTATGATATTACATTTTCTTCTTTTCTCATTCCTTTATGTTATTCTTCAAGTTCTTATTGATATTTTACAAGATCACATGTAAAAATTTTCCCTTACTAGGTATTATGCTAATCCTTTCCTTTGATGTATGTACCCATGTTATGAGATGCAATAAAAGTACTTAGGATAAACCAATGAAGAATAATTTCATGTTTTTGTAAGAATTTTTTAATTTTTCATGTAATATGTACCTTGTTTACGAGAAACTAAACTTTAAAAGATCCTCTATTTTGTACAGTGTAATGAAATGTTTATGTATTAAAAAGGTAGGATGTCATAGTTGGTATCAAATTGAGGTTTAGTTATTTTTGAAAATTAGGATTTGACAACTTTAGAAAGAATCCTTTATAAATTTTCAAATGTAGGAAAACATTCTCGTATTTTAGTGAAGTATAAGTAAGTGGTTTCTGAGAAAAGAAATCCCTATATGGATATGAACAAGTGGAAATGGTTATGGGATAGATCTACATAGGGGTAACGACTCCAACAAGTTGCATCGATCCTAACTTGTTGTAACCTAGTGAAATAAAATGATCTTTAATGTGAACATGGTTTTAATCTCTTAGGGGATATGTTTGGTTAATCACAATCTTTTATGAACAATTATGAATGATTTTTTGAAAATGTAATCATTGTTATTGAATAACCTATTTAAGAATGATGTTTTAAGACATAAAATTACTTTATAGTTATAATATTATTAAAAATAAACATTTTTTTCACTGAGTTTTATTATTTTATAAAATATAGGGAAATAGGAGGAACCGTGTAAATAATGAGCGCAACGAACCAGGCGCTGACAACCCTCCGGTGAAAGTTGGAATGGAAAACATCATGATAATGATGAATCAAAAAACTCAAGTTATGAAAAATAACTTGAATCAAGATGAGATACTGAATTTACCCCAAAGGGAACAAATTTATATTAAGTCCTTTATGTGTTAATGACCACCATCTTTTAGTAGATCTACTAACCCATTGATTTCTAAACAATGGATAAGCTCTATAGAAAATATCTTTTCTGAACTCTATTGTTTGGAATAAGAGAAATTCATCTTGGTTGTGTAAAACTTGGAGGAAGAATTTGATCAATGGTGGGAACTGATTAAAAACAAGAAGACACTAAGGGATATTGAAGCTATAGAGTGGAAAGAGTTTAGGGGAACCTTTTTCTAAAAAATCTCCCCATTAGATGGGAATGAAAATGGAGAAGGAATTCCTAGAGATAAAGTAAAAGGTAAATGAATATATAGGAATCTATGAGATGAAATGTACATGTATTTGTCTCTACAGCTATAGCTTTTTCATGAGTCATAATAGAAAGTTTGATAGATTCTTTGGTGGACTAAGTCTCCATCTACCGAAGAACCTATCCAATCGAGACTATTAAAGGTATGGGGAGTTTTTGTAATGTGCTATGAAGGTTGAACTAGAGTTCAGTGAGATGTAGTGGTCACATAGATCGAATAAAAATAAGAGATCAATGGAGCCAAGATTAGGGGTTATATTTCATCATGGAAGAGGAGGAAAGAAAGTGTTACTTTCCACATGCTACAAATGTAGGAAGAAGAATTTAGGGAACTCATTTCTCAAGAGTGGGAAATGTTTCATGTTTGGAAGAGATGTCCATATTTCTTGGAACTATTATAGTGAGGTGAAGACTCAACTTGTCAATATGAACAATAAAGGTAAGATGGTGCATGTCCATCCTAAAGTCCAATGCTTTAAGTGTGGAAAACATGGGCACTTTACTAATCACTGTCCAAATCAGATGTTAATGGATTAAAATCACTATCAACCTCATCATTGAATAAGGGAGAAAAGTTGGGATTTTTATATCATTACGAACGAAGTAGATGCTCCAAATGATTTGGTGGAAGGTACTCTATTTGTTCTCTCAAAGCTAGAAAGTATATTGTCTGATTCTACTTCTACACATTCCTTTATTTCCTCCATGTTTATGAAGAATAAATAATCAATCCCTAAACTTATAGAAGTAGAGTTATTATTCAATTCTCTTAGAGGGATTATCCAAGAATCAATAGTATATATAAGCTATAGTATTTACTTTGTTGAGCACAATCTCATCGAAAATCAAATAGTCATTCCCATGATATAATTTGACACTATACTAGGGATGGACTGGTCTCAAAGTATAATCCTAAGATCAACTATAGAAGCAATGAAATATCAGTATTATTTAATGGAAAAACTATAGTTTTTTCAAAGGAGAGATATCTCAACCTGACATTTGTCTAGAAGAACCTTCTATAGATTTATTTATGGAAATTATTGGTGAATATGAAGAAGTAAATGAAAGTATGTGAATAAATAATTTTACCACCATTCAGGAATGCATAGGAATATTTCTTGAGGAGTTACTTGGACCTCTCCCAAAAAGAGAGGTATAGTTCTCCATTGAACTCATGCATAGATCCAAGACGATATCAAATACCCCATATAGAAGGGAAAATGTGGCACTGGAAGAATTAAAGAAACAAATCCAATATATTTTGTAGAAGGGGTTTATCTAACCAAGTGTGTATCCATGGGAAAAAATATTCTATTTGTGAAAAAGAAGGATGGATTAATGCAGCTATGCATTGATTGTTGAGAACTTAACAAGATCATAGTGATGAACAAGTACCATCTTCCATGGATTGATGATTTATTTAACCAGCTTCATGGGGCTTAATTATTTTCCCAGACTGATCCTTGATATGGCTATCATCAATTGAGGATGAATAAAGAAGATATTCTAAAGGCTTCATTCTGATCAAGATATAAGAATTATGAGTTTATTGATATGACCCTCAGTTTTACTAATGCTCCAGTTATTTTTATGTATTTGATGAATAGAGTATTTAAGGACTAGCTTGATAACTTTATGGTAGTTTTTATTGATGATATTATGATATATTACAAAATTTTTGAGGAGAATGAGGATAATATAATGGTTATAATACAAAATATGAGAAAGGTGAGACTATTTTAAAAGTTCATAAAATGTGAATTTTGGTTACCACAAGTTTCTTTATTGGGGAACATTATAACCAATGAAATAATCTTAGTTGATCCTTCCAAGACAAATGTTATGGAGGAGTGCCCTAATCCTACAACAATAACTAAGATTTATAGTTTCATCTATTTAGAAAGATCTTATAGGAGGTTTTTGAAAAACTTTTCATGAATTTCCAATCCACTAACAAATTTAACTCAAAAATGTGGAATTTAATCTAGAAAAAGGAGTGTAAAGAATGTTTCCAAGAGATAAAGAAGAGATTGGTTACTTAAACCATGTTAACTCTACCCTCTATTAAAGAAGTATTCAATATTTTTTATGATGTATATCTGAAATTGATTGGTTGCATACTCCTAAAAATGACAAGTGATTTTTTATTAATGTTGATACTTAAAGCCTCAGGAGAATAATTTTCCTATATATGACTTGGATCTAATTGTTGTTTTTTTGTTCTGAAGATATGGGGCACTATCTTTATGGGGAGAAATGTGATATTTAAAAATTACACCAAAGTTTGAAGTATATTTTCACACAAAATGAATTAAACATGAGACAAAGGAGATGGTTGGAACTCTTAAGGACAATGATTGTTCCATTCATTATAATCTTGGTAGAGAAAGAAAATTCATTGATACATTAGGTTGGAAAGACCATGTTGTGCTCATAATTATGATGATTCAAGGAGATCATTTGATCAAAGACCTAGTAAAATTAGACATGGTAATTTTAAGGGAAGGGATATTATCAACCCTAACCCAAATGATTTATCAACCATAATTACAAGAAAGATTAAGAAATATCAACGAGAAGATCATTTATTATAGAATAAGACGGAGGTTTTAAAGAATGGAAAGTTTCCTGAGTTCAATATTGATCAACAAGGCATACAAAAATTTCATACAAGGCTATGTGTTCCATATATTCCATAAATAAATAATGAGATGATGGATGAAGCTCATAACTATACATTCTATATACATCTTAGAAGAACTAAAATATATAGAGACCTTTGTGATCATTATTGGTGGGATAACATGAAAAATTAGATTTCTGACTCCACTATATAAGGTGCCAAGTGTGTCTATAAGTGAATAAAGAGAGACAACTTCTTAAAGGGGTATTAAAACCACTATCCATACCCACATGAATGTGGGACATTATCACTATGGACTTTGTCACTAGTCTCCTGAGAACATCCAAAGGAAACAATGCGATATGGGTTATAGTGGATCATATCACCAAGAATGCCCAATTCATCACCACTAAGTAAGATTTATCTCTTGACCAACTTGACAATATATAAGTGAAGTAAGTGGTAAGGCTGTATAGGGTACCACTATCTATCCTTTCTGATCATAATCTAAGGTTTATATAAAAATTCAGAAGAAGTCTTCAACATGATTTGAATATTGAATTGAATTTTACTATGGCATATCATCAATAGACTGATGGCTAAAATGAATTGACTATTTAGACACTCGAGGGAATGCTAAGAACATGATCAATCGAATTTAAAGGTTTATGTGATCAACATATCCCATTAGTTGATTTCTCATACAACAATAGCTTCCATTCAAGTATTCAAATTGCACCATATGAAGCTCTATATGGGAACCGATGTAGAAATCCTTCATATTGTGTTGAATTTGGTGACAGAAATCTTTTTGGGCCTTATCTTGTGCAAGATATACCAGAAAAGTTTCATGTTATCCAACAACACATAAATGCTGCTTAGAGTCGGACGAAGAGCTATACTAAAAACCATCTAAGGGACATGGAGTTTGATGCTGGAGACAAAGTCATCCTTTGAATTTCACCTTTTAATAGTGTCCTGTAGTTTGGGTAGAAAGGGAAGCTTATCCCCATGTACAATGGCCCCTATGAAATCCTTAATTTCATAGGAGTAGTAGCCTATCGGCATTCACTTCCTCAAAATATAGCTCAAGTCTATGATGTATTCTATGTATCCCTCTTTAGGAAGTACATACATGACCCTTCACATGTACAGAGTCCTGAGGTGGTATAACTGGAACATGAAATCTCTAATAAGGAGGATTTGGTGGAGATCTTGGACTATAGATACACGGTTCTACGCAAAAAGACAACCCACCTCATCAAAGTGTTGTGGGGGAACCATATATATGAAGAAACAATGTGGGAACCAGAGGAAACAATGATGAAAAAGTATCAACACATCTTCTCAACTAAGATAACGAGTTTAAATTTCATGGATGAAATTTCTTAATAGAGGAAGAATGTAACAACCCAGACTTTTTGAATGATAATTATTTCGTGAAAATGTATGTTATATTATATTATTCACACAAAAACATATCTTTTTTTAAATTAAGTTAATATAAAGAAAAATTTTACCATCTAGATTCAACTATTATCTGATCATTGGTTAGTTATGACCATTGGTAACTATACTCTTGATAATAATCCTAATGTTATCATTAGAGTTTATAAGTAAAATTTTTTACAAAGGAAAATTGATACAGAAAGATGAGTTAATGGAGTCAACCAGTAGATTCATGTTGTATGAAGCCCATTTATCATAAATTTAGAGGGAGTTAGCACCACTGGGCTTCAATCTTGACCAAGACCAATCTGAGCCTCAACAAATGAAGCTTAAATGAAGTCACCTACGAGATAAGTTCAAGTTAGTTGAAATCACCACTTGGGCAATGTTAGTCGAGCCACCCCATGAATCTATAACTATTTCACACCTTACCCTTAGGTTATATGCAGGTTTCATAAGAGGTTAAATAAGTATAATTTCAATTTTTAAATAAAAATTTTATTCCATCATTTCCATTTTATGAATAGTTTTTCTTAATAAAATTGAGGTCGAATATGATAAATTTATTTTTTTTATAGATATTGTACTTTCTATAAAATATATAAATAATTTTAATAAACTAATATATTATGAATAATACCAATTTTAATAAAATATTATGATAAAATTACTCTTTTTTAAATATATATGATAAAATAATTTTTTTCTAGTGTCATAAATTTTACTATACATTTTTAATCATATATTATTTTTAATAAATATGGATTTTTATTTTTAAAAGTTAAAATTATCATATTTATAGAATTATTATGATAAAATAAATATCATTGTGAAATCATTACATCAAAAAATTTTTAGGGTGACTTTATGATAATTTTCTAAAATACATTATTTTTTCATGAATAGTAAAAATACAGTTTGAGTTTTTTGGTATGTTTAATGAAATCATAATTATGTAATAATGATGTAATAAATAATTAATCACAATACAAGAATTAAAATATTTTATTTTATTAGTATCAAGTATTTTAATATATTTTAATCAATCTCCAAATATATAATTTACTTTCCAAATTCTAAAATGGAAACTCAAACATTAAAAATGTTATTTTGTGAAAACTATAATTTTCAATTCCAAAATAAGTGATTTAAAATTATGGTTAACTATTTTGGATTAAAATAAAATAATAGGTGTCCCAAGTGTCCAATAACATTGAAAAATACCATGGGAAAGATCATGGTTTTGAATTTACTACTACCTAGGTGTCAAAGGCATTTATTTAGAAATTAGCAAACAAATCCCCCACTTTTACTTTAAATACCCATCCCTTTATCCATTTCCAATCACTTCCATTTCATACTCAACGAATATATTATAGTTTTACCTCCCAAAAATTCCTCCCAAGGAGTCCTCAATCCCCCAAGGTCCCAATCTTTGAGTTTTAGGAGTTACTCTTCAAGGTAAAGGAAATATCGACTTCTCTTTCTCTTTCAAGATCCCTTTTTTATGTGGTATGTCTTTCAAATTTACATACTATGTTCTTTTGTCCATTTTATTATATACCTTTATTATTTTAATATTATTTTATTAATGTTAGACCCTTTTCCCCTCTCATTTTACACTTTTCTAAAACCATGTTTTATACCCATTATGCTGTCGATTTTACTTCTCAAAATTTCTATCTTTTTCTCAAGAAATTATCTTATTTTGTTTTTGTGAATAACCAAACCTATTTATTTTCTAGGTTATTAACCTATATGTAAAATTATTTATTTTATTTCGGGATTAACATACATGAAACCAACTTTCCCTTTTCGTAGGTTTAAAATGACATAAAGATCTTGTCTTTAAACACTTCTTAAAAACACCATGATTTTGATATAAAACCCATTTATTTTATTCTCCATAGTTTATTTATTAAATTTTTGATAATTATATATGTGGTTCAAATTAATTCATACATAATAAGGGTGTTCCCTTATATTACTATAATTCATTGTGTATAGAATTTATTATCTAGAGATGACAAGTTTTATGATACCTTGGTGTATCACCTTAGTAAATTTTATGACACCTCAGTGAGAAAACATGGTTATATGATTATGAATGTCCCATTTAAATGTTTTTAGCCACAATTACATGTTATTATTAATGTTATTTTTTTTATGATATCCCCCATTTTCCTTTTCCCATGCCTTTATTATATTCCTCAATTACTTATTGATATTTCTCAAGATCACATGTAAATTATTTTCCTTACTGGGTATTATGCTCAAACTTTCCTTTGATGTATGTCCCCAGGTTATGAGATGAAGTAACAGTACACAGGATGAACCAATGAATAAGACCTTCAATTTTTTCATAGACTATTTTAATTTTTCATGTAATAAGTACCTAATTTCCATGAAACTAAACTTTAAAAGATCCTCTCTTTTTTATTGTGTAAAAAGAATTTTATTTATTAAAAATGTAGGATTCCATAGAACCTTATCTTTGGAATTTCTCTTTGAACCTAACCTTCCATTCCCCTTTTAGATCTGATTTTAGGGGGAAATTTGTTAGTATCAAATTCTATGATAAGATGAAAATTACCATCTTTGGGTAAACTGAATCCAGCATCCACCTCAACAGAACATGCTAGTAAGACCAAAGAAGGCGCATGAAAGTTTTAAGGCATGCATGAAAGAAGAAAATCCATGAACAATGCTCTTGAATTCCCAAAATGATGGATCTCTTGCACCGTCCACATAGGACATCAAAATATCCAAGGAAGGTATACACAAGAGTTATGTTCGGCACACAAGCCTCCTGCTCATGAGAAAACCTGTTACATGCCAAATATTGCGTCAATAAGCTATTTACACATTTTTTTTACCATGTAAACAAATGAAATCACATGGAAGAACTCTTCCATGACCAGAATATTACACATCATCACTGAATTCTTCCTCTATTATTGAAGGATATCCCTTATTTTGGGTGATCTTACAGATTTCAAACGTCCACTTTTCTGTGTATAAAAACGAACTTACAGGACATCGAGAAACACATGTAATCCCCAAGGTAGATATATCACACGATAGGTTCCCTTTGGGTACTCCATTGAGTGGGATGGTAATTTTGTAATCCTAGACCAACCTCTTTCATCCTAAGTCAAGTGTGCGCAAAAGACTCCACTTTTGTGCACCCCTGGTCTTGTCCACAACCCAATATTGTTCTCAACCCTAAATCTTTCACACAAGCCTCTAATATTTCATACACCCCTTCTTTAAAGATCTATGGATTGACTCTATTAGAATGAACCATAATTGATCACCTATTATAAGAATCTCTTATTCATTGTGCATATCTATTCTGCACAACCCTTCAGGTTTATGCACAACAATTTCTTTGTCCCTCACGAGGTGTCCCCTATGCCCCTAGTGCATGCATTTCCATACCTTTTTCTTTTCAGTATAGGTATGATAATTCTCCTTTATTTTCATCACATGGATGCTAACATGGACCTCATGATGGACCATTTATACACACAATTCTAACCTGACATTACTGAATCCATGACCCTCCCAAAGGTGCATGTACAATAGTTATGTATTCCCAAGGGGTAATGAGTGAGTCCCCCATGTCCTTACTAAATGATGTAAAACTGCCAAGCAACATCTTCCTCAACACATGACATTAAACAGTTACCTTAACCCATGTGAAAGGTGAGGTATGATCTGTGTATGAGTGAAAGAGAATGAAATATTCCGCGAGAAGCTTCCATGTGTAAGAAACATACACCCTTGATAGGATGATCTAAGTACGAATGACATGGAATGAGATCATCCTCCCATGAAATGAGATCTTACTCAAAAAATTAAATCCTCCTTGGGAAGTTCCCATGTCTAATCCCCTCACAATATCTTGTTAACACATATTTCACAACATGGGTGTTGGGTCTACTACTTCCTCTTATTTTTCACACCGAGCATGTATCATGTGGGCTTAGAGGTTAGCATACACCATGACACCATTCACCTTCCATGGGAAACTATTATGAATAATCCCTACCAATCAAATCATTCCATTTCCAAGGTAAACTCCTATTCGTAAGGCCCAACCAAATTCCCCATTTCTACAGGAAGAACCTATGTGTAATCCCCAACCATATGCTCCATTTCCATGGGTACCCCTTCTTAGGTGTAAGCCCTAACGTTCCATATCAAACTACATGTTCTTTGATTCCCAACCATCTGGGATATGTAGGAAGCCTCTTTGACGCCCAAATCCAATAGTCCATCCAATCCTCCCATTCTATCCACTCCATCCATAATTCATCCTGATTTTGTTTGGGTCACCAAATCTTGTAAATATCATGCCATCCACCTAGACCGCTTCTATGCAGAATCCCCGTTCACATCATTTATGATCCTAGTAGCACCTAAGTAGCTACCATGCCTAATCCCTATACATCAATTCAACAAAGATAAATCCTATTGAAAAGGGTATCTTACATGAATGATCCCCACACCATCCCTCATCAAACAATGTGATTTTTTATACCTATATTCTAAAAAGGGTATGTAAGATACCTCCCTGAGGTTTAATACCAACCGCTATTAATCCTTGGTTGACCCTCCTAGGAAAGTGCCTCCTTGATCCATTTTCATGGGTGTTATGATAAAAATTCATGTTATAATATCTTCCCTTTATGGTCACACCTCTCGGGTTCACCTCCAAAGGCATTTTGATCTATCTATTGGACAAACATTTAAGGTGTTCTCCCCTAGGGATCCATCTCCCTGATCTACCTCCATAGGGAATTATTATCAATAAAATCCATATTTGAAAGATGTTAAACACATGACCTATCTCATGATTCTACCTCATGATAAACATGGGATTTCTTAGGTGAAATACTTGGAAGATATTTACCTATGGTGTCAGGTATCTCATGCTAAACATGGGATTCCTAAGGTGAAATCCTTGGAAGATATGCCTTTGGCATTAGATACCTCATGATAAATATGGGATTCATTGGGTTCTATGACCATATATTACCTCCTCTAAGGAAGAATATAGGTGACCAATGTTATAGTTTCCAGACATGCCAGCAATGCCCAATGTGGCTACTCTCCGGACTGAAGGTTTTTTCCCTTTCAAGATCCCTTAAAATGTCTAAATAGAGGAAATATAATTAACTGATATCCAAAAATATATGACACTAGGAATGAGTTTCATAAAAATGACTCAAATATATGAGGGAAACCTAGACTAGGATATGAGTTCCAAGGAGGAATAAATGGAAGTAGGAACAAACATCCCATAATCCAATTTCAATCAAGGAGTATACATTACCGAAGAAAGTGATGAATACTGCCTGCCATTGGAAAACAAGGATGTAGGGTAATAATGCACGCCAGTGAATGCAATGATATAGTGGAGGGTTCCCTGTAAGAAGAATCAGAAATATTTTTATATCATAAACATGACATCGAGGCCTTATTTTAAGATATTTTACTTAAATGGGTAAGGTTATTTCCAAATACCAGAGATATTTTGTCTCATGAGACCAACTGATGTGTCAAGAGGCTATAGGATGCCCCACCAATCACTTAATAAGTTTATTTCACTCCTCGTATGAAAGGGTATAAACATAATCAACATAAACATTCATATTGAAAAACTATCATATAAAATGTTAATACTTTCCCCAATCAATAGACATAATCAAAAACCATCAAAATTAATATGGTGAATGATATCAAAATATGAAATCCCCAGTTAAACTTATTATAAAACAAATAGAGAAATAATAAGGATGATATAATTACAACATATCCTTAGTGGATCATAATTAAACTAAGGCTTTTTTCATTTATGAATATAAATAATATAAAAATGTCATTAAATACATTCTTGAGGAAAATATCCATTTCAATTTGAAAATCACTTTAAAAAACTAAAATTATTAGAACATTAGAAACATAATTTTATTTTAAAATTATCATGGAAACTTATAAAGGAAACTTCAACGAAATGAACAGTTGGGATAGATTGAAATTTCATTCATGTCAAGTAGGTTAAAATAAATATTCCTTTCACATTTTTAGTAAAAAATCAAAAAGTACCATGTTCAGAAAATGACGTGAAGATTCATTTAATATTATTTTTTAAAAATAAAAATATGGGTAAAAATTAATTTTATAAATCATAAAATAATATTAAAAACATTTTTTTATAACATTTTTAGAAAAAAAATGACTTGGAAGAGAAATTATTTTGGATCGAAAAGAGAAATGAAGTCGATTTTCCTTAAAATTATTATTTCAATCTATTGAGTTCTTAAATAGAGAAAGTTGAAAGGAAAACCTGTAATTTATAGAAATAAAAATAGGATAATAAAATATATTGGGTTTAATATAGAAATATAAAATGATTTTCCTAGTATATAAATAAATATAAACAATCCCAAATAATGATGAGATTGTGAAATAAACCCTAACCTCAGGTATGATTTTCTTTGTTTGTGTTCAATAATCATGTTTAATAAATATATTAAATAACCATAATATTATATATATATATATAATACCATATATTATTTATTTATAATCTTTTTAACACCTATTTATTAACAATTCTATATTAAAATTACTATTTTGTGTGATAACCGCGCCACTTTTTAGGCATGTTTTTGTTCGATGGTTTTGGTCCTTATACTTGGTATTGTTTCCATCATCTCTATAATTTTAATCATGATAAAAATATAATATATATTAATTCTATATATATTTTTAGTCATCCATAAAATTTAGAGGTGAATAAATGAATTACACCATTCATGGAGATGGTAGGCCGTACGTACACATGAACGCTGTTTTCACTTTTAGACAGATGGAATGAAATAAAATTAAATAGTAACTAAACTTTATATAATAATAAATATACCATAAATATCATATATATTCATTAAATATATCCTTATTACAATCCATGTAAAAATAAAATGAAAAAGGAATCACATCATTTTGTGGAGGTGATAGTCCACATGTACGCATGAGCGACATTATCATTTTCCAACAGATTGGAAGGTAAGAATGTAGATGTTTTATTATAATTCTAGAAGTATAATTATGTAAAAAATATATTATAAATACATTAAATCTATCATTATATCCATCCCTGAGAGGTGGTGATGGAAAAAAAATTCCATCAGTTTGTATGATTGTAGTCTACCGTACAGACGATCGACGGTTTCATTTCCCATTTGATGGAAGTGGAGATTGATATAGGTGATTAAATTAAAATTATAAAAAATATTTAAATTATATATACTTATTTTATTATTTTATCATTACTTATGAATATTTTAATGAGGTATATGAAGAAATAAATTCAAGACGCATGGTTAAGAACTATACTTCTTCTTCAGAAAACCTCTTTAGGATTATACCTATAGCCTTACTAGAATGGTTTTGTGATAAAAAAATGGATTATAGGTCATTATTATGTATTTAAGTAAGTTATTTGGTCATTTATTGGATGAAACAAATGGATCTTGTAGTGTGGAGTGGAGAGGAGAGGGGGTGTCCTTTTATAAGTGAGGTAGAGGACCCACATGGAATTTTTGAAAAGAATAAAATATACCAAATTTTCCACACATAAAATGGATCCAAAATAGTCCATTAAAAACATTATAATATATAATTTTTAAATATGGCAAGAAAATATAAATTAGACCAGTTTTGTTGGTTATTTTAACCCTTATCATTTTAGTTTAACCCCTGGTAAACCCGTTTTAACCTTAACCACAATAAATAATTTTTACAATTTTTACTATTAATAATGACCAAAAAGTAAGATAAATTTTTTATATAATATTAATTATTATAATTAAAAATATTGAATCCATTTTAATAAAGTCAATTCATATAATTGGAAGAATTTAATTTAAAATTAAACCCACAAGCTCGACAAAAATACAGTTTTACAAAGGAATGTTTTTCTTGAGAATAAAGGTTTTTATATAAAAATTCAACATCGAATTATTTGAAATGATATAAATTGGATTAATGAAAATATAATTGAATTAATTATACTCTTAAAACCATCTAAATAAAAATGATACTTTGTAATTACTTTTAATGAAAATGCAATTTTAAATAAAAATTAGTATGTTTAACTATTCAACGAAAAAAGTAATCTTTTCAAAAAATTCTCAAAAAATAATTCTAAAATAATTTTGAAATGATGATTTCAAAAATTAATTTTTATAAAATAAATTATCTATAATTAAAAAAAATTAATTTTTAAAACAAGTGCACAAAACGCGACAAAACCACTTTTAAGAAAAAATATTGTTTTCAAAGAATAAAATTATATTTCTTCTTATCCCATTACTAGAAAAAATATTGGATGAATGATAAAAAAGTTTATTGAATATATAATATATAAATTTAATTAAAATAATTCACTAATAATGATTAGTTTAATCTATTTAGATAAAAACATATTGCATGCATAAAAACATTTTTTTAGAAGAAACATTTCTTTCACTTCAAATTGATTTTTATTTTTATTTCTAATCAATTTAAAACCAATGGATTTATTTTATAAAATTTTAAGCAATATACTTTTAAAAATTTAGTTAGTTCTATTTATACCCACAAATTTAACATCTTGGTTATAATGGTATACTATATTATAGTTCATTTAGACTTAAGTTTTCATGTATCACAAGCTATGAGAGAGAATAAATTTATAGAAATATATCAAAAAAAATTGCGATGTTATAATATAACTTTATTATGAAGATCCCATTCACTAATTCCAACTCCAAGGATCTAGTGTAGGTGGGAATTTATAAAGGAATAACCCCATCCTGAATCTATCCATTAAGGCCTCACTCTAAATTCTTCCCTAACAAGAATCCATTAGAAACTATGTTAATAGAGTACCTCATAGGGTAATTGAACCTCAATGAATAATCTTAAAATAAAATGATACCCTATTTAATTTTAAATAAATCCTTCACTTACACTAGCCTCAAAATTGTTGGATAATACCCTTCTTCAAAAATCGCTCAAACAAGGACCATGGTAGAGTGGCCTAAAAATGGTTCAAATTCATCAAAGATCACCAGTAACTCATTTTATCATGAAGAAGATTGGATACCAAGGACACCATTAGATTAGAGAGTGTCTTAAATAAGAATAACTTCCAAGTCACTACCTCGAACTAGTAATTTAGAGCCTTAGGGTTAGGATCACCTTGGAACCTAAGTGGTCTTTATTATAGGAACTAATATTGTACACTCAACCTATGATTATGATCAACTTGGATAAATGGAACCATAATCTACTTGTAATGTGGAGGATCACCCCATACACTATTGGTGGGGGTTCTTTTCACTTCACAATTGGATAATCATTTACTCCCCACTCCCTGGGTGGGGTTATCCCATAATCAGGTCACTAGATAAATCCCTTTTTTCCTAGAAGATCAATGATAAGGGGATATCGTGTTGTAGTGGGTATGTCTTTATCATACATTTTCATACTAGTTGTCCATCCATGGGGTGTAATCTGTCATTTAACAAGATAAATCCTTGGTTATTAAATAATATATAGGTGAGTTGACTTAAGAAGAACATAGAAATAAATAACCGACTTCTATATGATGTATGCACCATCCCATGCACACCCTAAAAATGAGATCTTAGAGTTATGAGTTGATTAATAGATTATTAGAGTCTTGGAAAAATAATTCATTAACCAACACACCAATCACTGGGTTATTTGGTCTGAACAATAAATTCAAGACTCAAGGACATATTTTCCCTAAATTTCTTAGACTAATCCTCACAATATTCCTAACTCCAAACTCCGTAACTATAACTTAACCGACTATGATACCACTCTGACATGACCCAACCCACCAGGACCTCTCTTGGGCTAGTGTAAAGTCAATTGTTTCACCCCAGGCATAACCCCAATAATTAAGGGTCCAATGACTATCACCAAGAAGGTATACCTCACATATAAAATGGATTATCCTAACGAACCTAGATGCAACAAAAAAAATCTCTATGAAAAAATATATTAATGAAAACTAAAGATAATAACTAGCTAATTGATAATATTTATATGACACATGTTAAGAATCCACAAAGATACAAAAAAATGTAACTTCAAAAATGGTCAAATACACAAACCTTATATCCAAATCTAATTAAAACCAAGAATATCTAGAAAAATGGAAATTACTCACCATATCAACTATTGACATGAACACTAGAAATTTTTATCACCATCAAGAACAACTATGATCTAGTTCTACCAATCCTATGTCGATTGTGATCATGTTTGTAAAATACTTTATTTTTGTAGGACATAACACATGTGAGCATAATAACTATTTAGGGGTGAGTATAAACATACCTAGTAGGATGCCCTGAAAACAAAATGGAGTAATGAGATACAAGTTAATCTAAAATACAAATCAAAATAAAAATATAGAAATAAATAAATTATTATTTTGGGGTATAGAACTAGGAATGTAGGTTAGTATTAATATTTTTAGATAAACTACATATGGATTGTGAATTTTAAGTCATCAAAAGAATCCAAAAAAATAGATTTAAAAAACCCATGTGATATCTTTGAATCTATAGTAGGTGACCCACACCTCTCAAGGGATTGAGAATTATTTAAATGAAAACATACTCTGAATAAGGAACTGTGAATCTTCAAGTAAATCACATTAATGAAGGTAAAAGTAACTCCATAGATAGAGGGAAAATCCCCTATTAGTGTTGGAGTTCATGGATCTATCAATTATATATAAGACTCATGCCTTTTCAGGACCAAGGCAATACTGACCTCATGCCTAAATTTGGAGGACTCACATATTAGGGATTTGAGGGAGTTCCATACTCTGTAAATTGGGGGGGATCCTTATCATCAATGCATAGCCATGGGAGTACCGAACCTCATGTTTACTCTATTCATATAACTTTAACCCAACCATTATCCCTACATATCCAAAGAAATAAAGCTAACCCAAATGAATCATAAATGGAATTTGATTATAAAAAATATCACACCATCATATTCTATATGATAAAATACTTAGGATAGGCTATCCACTATTATAATTCCATTATAAGGGAAAAAGTGATAAATAAACCCATAAAGGGATAGTATCAGAAAATATGGTATCCCTATAGAGAATTCCACATAATATTATAAAATATGAAGTTCTTATGGGGTGAATTATGACATACACACCACTATCCTAGTGTTTCAGGTTGAGGTGGACTAGACTCGGGGTTTGTTGCACCACTTGGACTCAAAAATGGGCTAACTTACCTACAGGTCTAGCATGTGCTTCATGGGACACCTATAAGGGAATCTCTCTGGATGGATAACCTATGAACCTCCTGATTTGGGTTGGCCTGGTGCACCTAGCCTGTTGGAACCACCATACTCACTGGTGGAAAAAGGCCCATCGATCTAGTTTAATTGGATCACTACATGAAGAAAAACGCCCCTTTAATACAAAATGATCCAAAAAACTGATATAAAATCATAATATCCCCCTCTTTAGTAAAACCCTAGCAATTGTGGTCACCAGATCCCCTTACTCACCTGCAAACTTTACATCCCCATTACACCACTAGGACGCCACCAAACTTCATCTACTTGAGTCTGTATTACCATCCACTAATGCCTAATCCATGCCACCTCCTCACCAATACCACTATATTGGACTATTCCATCATGAAGCACCCCGATTCCATTATATTAAGGTGTGCACTACCTCATAATTCTATTATCCCCTACCACCATCACTTATTATTGGTCATAACAAGGGATAGAGACCCTTCTCCATTATATCACTATGCGAATGAGTGTGGGATGAGAAAGAGAGGGAAAGAGAACATGATAAATGAAGGTCTATTTCCCCTATAAATTGCCACCGACCATGTATTCTAGCATTTTTGATGTGTCACGAGGCATAAAACATGAGGGGTAAGAGAGGGTATAGTATTCATATTTTGATCTTCCATATTTTGTTGGCCATTCATCACACAAATCATGAATTTAAAAGTAAAACATTTAATAATTTATAAAATATGGAACACATGAATTGATGAGAAAAATTTTGAAAATTTATTTACACTAAAAATAGAGTAGTAAAAAATAAACCATCCTTACATCAAGTGTTGATCATTTTTCATCATAATATGCTCTTAATTCAAGTTTCTTGTCATATTCCTTGAATAAAATTCATTAAATCCTAGAATCCTCTCTTAATTAGGGCTTTGTTAAATTTGGAAGCTAACCTTAGATGCAAAAATGTAACATTAATTTATAGGGGACTGGTAGGTAAACTGATAATTTAATTAAAATCCTTATATGGGCCTGATCTAGGGATCAAAACCCAAACAAAATTACACTACATTTCTATTAAACACCCTTACTTGAGTCAAATTGTGGTGATAGATTTTACTTTTAGGGTTCTATTTAGGAGATACCGGTGATTTTGTATGATTAAGTGCGCAAAAAATAAAAATTATTATATTATATTTATTATAACATTTCATAAAACCCACAAAAAATTAAAAATTAAATAGGTTTCACAACCACTTATTATTTAAAATATCCAGAGGGTTCAATGAAAAATACAATTCAGTTCATAAGCTTTAATTTTTGACTTGGTAAGAGACCCACCAAACCCGATTTTACTATATTATAATGATATTAAAAAACTATAATATTAGGAATTTATTATTTTAAAATAGAAATATTTATGTATAAATTATATTTATTTCAATAATATTTTAATGCCTTCTAAAAAATGAACTGAAAAGTTTTAAAATATCCCTCAATGATGTTTTTTTTCAAAACCCAGTTAATAAATGGGCTAGTCTTGGGTTGGTATGACTGATATTGATTAATAAATGGGTTAGTTTTTTTAGGTTTGAACCCTACAGACTCAAACCATGTACATATCTACTTGAACTTCCATTAATTCATCTATCTCCTTACAAAAAAACATATAAATATTACATTTATCCTATAAATAATTCCATTTCATGTCACACCACCCATTTTAAAACTCCCAAACATATTATAAGTGATTTTATAATTCATAAAATAATATAAAAATAACTATACATTGTTCACATTTTAGTCGTATAAATTAGATAATAAAATAAAATAAGTGATTATAATTTATCTCTATATTATTTGTATAAAATTTTAAAAGGAATGAAAAAATTAGTTTTCTAATATATGATGAATTTAAACTTTATTACAACATATATTATTATTAATTTTTTTCTCACAAATAAAAAAATTAAAAAAACTATTTTAAATTTACCTCTTATTTTTATATCATGATTATTATAAATAATTTTAATATCAAAAAATATATTGTTATCACAATATTATTTTTTATGATTTTAGAATCATTAAAATAATAAATATTCAGATTTATTGTTTATATAATATTTAGAGAATCATATTATTCAAAATTTAAAAAATTGTTAACTCTCCAATAGGACTTTGATTTGGATCACCCCACTTTTAGGGTGATTTAAAAATTACCATGGGAAATAAATTGATTTTTCTTCATATTTCCTTGAATTGAATTTATTCCTTGATTTTGATCTTATCAAAGGGGAGAAATCAACTTGACCCCTTTCCCATTGTTTCTTTTCCTCTGAAATATCTCATACTAAACAAACCATTACAGTAATGGTATTTTTATTATGCTTAAGATGAGATAGTATGGTATAGTAGAAAAATTTATTTTCATTAACATTTTTATAGTATGGAATATTGAATAAATATATTAAAAAAATAATTAACATAATTTTTTCGACCTAATTCTCATTGTACCATGGTGCTGATGAAATGGCCCAATAGAGAGTGACCAATTTTGTCTGTTATTATGAAGGGTTCCACACCGGGTAAGATGTCCTCAGATGGTCTCCAGTGAGTTTATTCATGGATCCAAAAACACCCAACAAACCTTGTATCCTTGATTCAAGGACTTTCTTTCCAAAGGAAGGTGCTCATTGGATGATGATTTGGCCAAAAACACTTAAGGACTCATTGGTCAAGAGGATGGGAGGTCGGGCTCATCACACCCTTTTGGGGGGAATTATTTCCTACTTCAGGACTCTATTATAGATTTCGGGAATGTTCATATGTTATTTAATCCTTGGTTCTTTCCCAAGAATGTGTTCACATGCGACCCCTAGGTTTCATGATTAACCTTACACTACCAAAAAGTCACTTATACCAAAAGAAATTCAGGGATAGATAATATATCTGTTTGTATAAATGAGAAATTCCAACATATATTAAGTTTTATTGGTATTAAATTCAAGTACCAATAATTATTTTTACCAACATATACATATGTCATTATTAGAAATTTAATACCAACATATATTTTACTAAAAATTAAATCTTTTGTTTTATCATATTAACACTGATAATTTTTTTACAAACAAATTACTCTATTATTTTTAATTATGATTACCAATATTTTTTTCAACATATAAATCAGTTGATAGTATTTATTCAATACAAATCAGTAATTTAATAATATTTTATTATTATTATCAATTAGTAGTTTACTAAAAAAATATGTTTATATTAACAAAAAAATCATAAATAATTGAGAAGTATTAAAAAATAATACAAGATATATTCTTTTTAGAACAAAATCGTGAGTATATTTTAAATATATTTTATTTGAGAATAAATATTATATCTAAGAGATATTTTAAAAACAATTCATTTAAAGGTTAAAAACTGAAAATAAACTTATTCATTTAGATTTCATAAACAGACATTAGAAGAATGAAAAAAATGGTTTTCTGCCTCCCCTAACCTCATTGTCTCCCACATCTTCCCTCTTCCCTGATATCCTCTCAATCATCTTTGTTTTCCTTCAACGGTGTTGCGATATCTACCTGAACTAACACAGATGGTTCTTCATCGTCGACCTCACCCACACCCACACCCACACCCACACCCACACCCACACCCACACCCACACCCACACCCACACCCACACCCACACCCTCAATTATCTACCATTTCCCACACCTTGTTTGATTGATTTTTTCCACGACGAGGTATAGAGAGATGCATGGACATAAACCCATTTCTCATTTAATTGGTTGATGTTTGGTCCTCTTGTATGGTAAATACTTATTCTCTTGATGTTTTAAGCACGTAAAATCATGGCTATTTAGTTTTTGAATTGAATTTCAGTTAGGGTTTTTAGTGAAATTCAGATGAAACAAGATTTCATGCTCTTTTTAAGGATGGGTACACTGTTCTTTTTCCTGATTATGTAAGAACTAAAATTAATTAGGATAATGATAAGGTGTACCATATTTACTATGATGATGATATACCTAGAACTTTTAAATCAGTAAAGGTACACCTTTTGGTCATTTTTTGGTTTGTTCTCTCAATTGAATATTTATGTGGTAGGATGAGAAAAAATTATTCAAATGAAATGAGATTTCATGCTCTTTTTTAGGTTCACTTATTTTGATGAATTTTTCTACTCCTTGACTTACATTTTTTTCACCTATCATCATTGAGGATATGTTTTTTTTTCTTTACCTTTTATTTTTGAATGGGTTTCAAGTACATCGATCTTGGAGTTTGTATTTTTCATTCTATGTTGGATTTATGTGCAGTTGATGACTATAGTATTGCTGCAGATACAATGAATCACTTCTAGAAATATTGGACCACGTGATAATAGCATGGAAATATTAGTGAAACCTTTTGTCTGGCTATTTAAATTTTTCTTTCTTACAACATGGGGATTACTAACTATAGGTTGGAGGACATGTTGTTAGCACTATGGGGCATATTCACTATAGGTTCAAATAGTAATTTGTTTGATGGTTTTGATGGAGAGATAAATCTTGGTTGGTTAGTAAAGCTAGGTATACTCTTTATAATTGTGGGTAGTTTCAATCCAAGACAGTGTTCATAGTCACTGCTCATTCTTAATTCAAATTAGATGAAACTGAACCAGGCTAGACTTTAAGTGTATAACTGGAGCTTGTTAAGTGGAGTTCAGTGTGGTTATTGAGGAATTCGATTGAAAACTGAACCTAGACCAACAAGGGGTATGGATTAAACCCACAGATGGGAAGTTAGAGTTAGGTGAACTCATCCAGAGTCATTGAATGTAGATAGGGTTGGATCAGAAATTCCACCATGCAGGTGACATGTGGACCCAAGCAGTGAATGAAAGTACTTTTTCATTTGTTTTTAAAATACGACTGTGACATTCATGGAATGTTTTTTACATTAGGACCACTATTGGAGGATTAGTTTAGGAACTGTTCACTCTCTTTATTCTTTATGTTCACTTTACCAACATCTTTATATTATTATTTAAGGTACTGTGAATTGTGGTTATCACATCTATAGAAGTATTTTCTTTTAAATATTAATTTTTACAGTTAATTTCCCCTTTTCTTTTTCTAATAATGTATTAGTAATAATTATGTGTTAAATTTCATTATCAGTTCATTATATAGAACTGCAAATCCTTTGGCCCAAATGAAGGATTTATGAAATAGGATTCCAATGCTTATCATATTTATTCTGTTTTCCAAAGTTTCTATTATCATATCAATATAAGACTTTTTTATTGATATTTTACTTTTCCTTTTTTTTTATAATGAATTAGTTATCATTATGATTTAAATGTAATTAACACTTCCTTATCTATAACCATATAGCCTTTTACTTATTATGAAATATAAATTATTGATAATTTTTCACTCCTCAGTGAAGTCACAGTGGTATGTTTGTATTTACACATATTTACATCAATTGTTGTGCATATGCATCAACTATAAAAATCAAATTTAAATGTTTGAAGTACAATGACATTGGTTTATTTTTACATATATCGTTATTATTATTATACATAAATATCATATTAGTATTGAAAAAATGGTTGATGAGTGCTCATGGAAAGCTTTTGTGAGTCAAAAGGATGAGAAGTGAAGGCATTATCTAATTTCTGCATTTATATATGCTGTGAAATTTGAATCTGAAATACCTACTGCTTTATCTATGAGGTAAGGGAATTACATTGTTTATATCAAACAAAGTTTATGATATAGCCTCTATTTTCACATGGATTTGGACACAAATTAAAGAATTATAAAATTTGTGGGAGTACATTCCAGGACATGTATAGTTGCACACTAATGATGTGGGTCGAAATGTAGAATATGTACACACTGATCACATATTACATAATTTGATCATGAGTATATGTTTTATACTCTATAACATAGAATCTATTTTTTATAATCTATTATCTATTTTACAATCTATAATCTGGAATATATGTTTTACAGATTACATAATTTGTAATTAAGAATCTATGTTTTATAATCTGTAATGTACTATTGTAGTAATTATGGATTTCTAAATTAAAATTTGTAAGGGTAAAAAAAAATTCTGCCATGTATTTAAAAAAACTAATTTAGGAAATCCAAATTTGCGTGAAATATATTAATATACAATTCATCGAGTTTCATATACCTTTTCTGACATTGTTAGTGAAAGGTCCATTCTATCCAACCCGAGTAGCCTCATTTGAACCTTCAATGGAGGTCGGCCTCTCCATTTGGAAAAATTCCGTCAACTTCAAGTGTAGGTTCTTTTCAGGATTGCTTTGACACCTCTTATGGGAGGACTCAGAAACCAATGATGCCCCGGTCCAAGAATCATACATTCTTGCTTCTCCATCAACCCCATCATTAGACATGGAAGTGATGCTTGAAGGTTTTCCTTACATTTTCACCTAGCAGGGGTTTCCTCTATAATCTATATATGTGCTTCCATATCCTTGATCTTGCTAGCCATCTCCACCCACTTGGTCCTTAAACCCTCCACTTCTATGTTGGGGGAAACCATTGATTCTTTGACAACTATTATTTCATCTTCCACTTCTAATAAATTTGGGGAAATAAGGTTTTGTATTCTCTAGCATTCATCTTCAATCATTGAGATTTTCTTCAGATCATCAAAATGCTACTTTCTTTTAGTTTTCTTTTTTCACATATTCATTTCATCCAATACCATACCCATATGATGTTTCACATAGGTCATCTCCATTCATATGCCCTGATGCTTTCCTTTAGAACTTTTACATATACCTCTGATTGTTAGAATGCTCTTGCAGTGATCGTGAGAGAATGACATTTTCAGTAGCTAAAGTGATGAGTACTTGATTCAGTTATGTGATTTTATATTTTAGACCATACATGATCTTGAAAATTTTATTTAGTTTTGTATTTTACTTCTATCTTCTTACCTGCCTCATGTGCTCTTTTAGACTACCATCCAGATGAGAGGCTTTGCATTCAGTAGGGAATTGGTTGATTGATTCAAGTTGGTGCATTAGGGAAAGGTTCTAGTCTTTAGCTTTTTCCCAGGAATAAAGGGATTCTTCAGCAACATTAGCATGCTTTTGAATCAAACTGACTTTTTCTATCATCTATGAATGATCTTTAGATAGATATTCATTCAAATCCTTCACATGGTTCTCCAACATTTTACCTTTTCTAATTAGTGTTTTGACTTTATTTTTCAACCCAATAAAATGTGTAAATATATTTGTTGATAATTACACTATGTTATTTTTTTTGATTTCCTAATATTTCAGTGATGCTATTGAAGCCAAGTGGACACTTACCAGACTTGATCTATCCATTGGTTTCTCAATTATTGTCTTTTCAGAAGATTTTTTCCTCTAGATCCAGCCATGACGGTCCATTTCAACTCATACGGTCTAACAAAATAAGTGCTCATTGGATCATTGAAAATCGATAGTCCAGATTGAAACAAAAAAAAATTAAGAGATATTGAATCTGATCAACTTGCTCTTTTTTTATCATAATTTGGAAAGTGCTAGTTTTGAAGTTTGATTATAGTATGTTTACCCTGTCATATTTTTTTACTTTCAATTTAATTTTATATCAATTAATTCCATAAAAGTATATTTCACAAATAAAATTTTTATTGAGAGTTGAAGAAAGTTATAGTAAAAAATAGAAAGATGAAATCTTGTCAAGACATCAGTGATACATAACCATGTTGAAATTTTTATATTTAATCATTTGAAGTGAACTGGAGTATGACTAGTTGATGATTTAATTTTATGGTAGTCAGGTTGAATAGATTATTTGGTGTAATATATTGATAAGTGAAACATAATTGGAAATGACCCTTTTCTTGTAAATCATGTAAAATAATGTATCCTTGGTATGTTAGAAGTTTTATGGCGTGTAAAAAATGAGTTTCTTTATGATATTTGAGTTGAGTATTAAATTCTCTCATTTTATGTGCTATTTTATACCTTGCCACTATTTTATTTTATACGCATATTATTCTTTATACTAATGTGAGATTGGGGATGAACTAATTCCACTCACAAGTTCAAGAAAGGAGACATACTTGCATGAGTGGGGATGATAAGATGCTTTCAACCACCTTCATTCAAAAGTAGGTATGACTTTCTTCATGCTCCTAATGCGAGCATACTATAGGTATGGTAAACTGCATGTGTGCATTGAATTTACAGTGTGAACCTTTAAAATGAAAAAATATGTGTGTGATCAAGAGGTTCATGTCCCCACAATTGGTTATAGATGCTTCATTCACTACTCATGTTTACTACATGAGGCTTGTTGTTTTTTTAAGGATTGTTCATGTTTCTAGGTGTCAATGAAAACAAGAAGAAAGCCACAATGTTTTTTCTTGTTACAATAGGTTTGGATACTAATGATGGAGTCTTTTTTGGAGTGTTTGATGGTTAGTTGAAGGCTGTTTTTTTCAATGCTCAAATCGTGGGTTCCCACAATTGTTCGATGAAATACTTGATGGAGGTTACAAGTTTCTGACAGCCTTGGAAACATCAAAATTCATGTCTAATAATCAATTCCAGCCTACCCATACTAGAATTAAATCCTAGACTAAAGGAGCCGAAGCAGGAGACTACCGCTTAGAGTAAGGTATCCAAAAATTCCTTCATTCTCCGTAATGAATGTAAAACCATTCCCATTTTGAGGGATTATTTTCAAAAGATACATTGTTTTAATTTTTTTCATCTAATATTAAAATCTGGTAGATTTCCTTATGGTATAACATATTCTTGTGGTTTCTCACTGGTGGTGGAGCTAGCTCATTGCTCTTGGGAATGGTTGGGTCGTTGGTGTTGGTGCACTGAAGGATATGGTATAACTGGAGCTTGCTTACTGGTCTTGGGGCATGGATGGGTCACTGATGCTAGAGCTGGCTCATTGGTACTGGAGCATGAATGAGTCATGGGCATGGATGGGTCATTATTACTTGGGGGTGGGGGTGGGGGTGTTGGATCCTATGTTTTTTTATTTCATTTTGTATAAAATTTCATTATTAATATATTTAATTTTTTATAAGTTTGAACATTTGTGTAAATCGTCCTCAGTTTAATAATTAAAGTAGATTAATTATATATGATAAATTAATAAATATATTATAATATTTTACTACCAATAAAAAATTATAATTTTTATTCAAATATAATTTATAAATAGATATTATATGTTGGTAATATTATTACCAAAAGGAAAAAATTTCATAAGAATCTATTGATAAACATTTTAACTAACATATATATTATCTGTTGGTATTATGATAATTGTAACAAAACTATTATATCTGTTGAAAAAACATTTAGTGACAGAGTTTTTACCGACAGTTTAGTGACAGGGACATATGTGTTGGTAAAATGTTTTACCAAAAGAAAATGTACGTTTACCAATAGATATGTCACTATTGGAAAAATCTAAATATTTTGTAGTGATATATACTCATGGATTAGGAATTACTGAGACAACACTAGTTTAATTCCTATGATGAGGTGATCTAGAGTTTATCGTCATACAAGGAGGATAAAATTTGCTTCTATATCAGGATCGAACTCATTAGAAGGGATTAATACATATACATGTGAGGGGAATTAGAACCCCCATAGTTCGGTGCCACTTAACTGGACACATCAAATTTTAAGGTCATTTGACAGGGACCCATCCATGCAGTTTAGTTTCATGCGGAAAGGATGTCTGGGCAGAAGATTCCTAGTCAAGATTTCATGTGGGACTTACACCAAAGTGATCCAGGACGCTCAAGAGAGGCATGGTCTCATGGGTGGATATGGACCTACCAGGAAGATGTCCTAGTGAACACTAGGGTGATATGGGTACTGGTTTTGGACTTTAGGGAGGATTCTGATGTATCCTAGTTAGATGGAAATCAAATCTATTATAGTTCAGTTTAAGTTTGGGATTATACCATAAAGTAGGCCCTGTTTGTGGAGGGCATGATTGGGCATTAACTTTTGAAAAGGTTCCCATTGATCTTGGGACTTCAAACATTTATCCTATGTATCCTTTTTAGAGAAGGAATCATAGTTATCATAGTTTATTGGGAGGGATTTATGTGTGGAAGTTTTCCATGTTTTTGGAACCATGAGGAGGATCTCAACTCATGATGGTTTGAAGGTTTGGTTGGGGCTTACAATTAATAGGATTACCTTGTTTTAGGGATATGCATATGTCATGATCACCACTAACCTATAATCCCATGTAAGTCATGCTCAGTGTCAGAAACAATAAGATACAACATATTTAAAGGTCACATATCCTATATCATATACTGATAGATGGTTCTGGATCCCAAAGGGAGAGAAAGAGGGGATTTGAATGAAGAAATTTTCTCTCCCGTGTTGATATATAGGATAGTCATGTTTGGAAATATATTCAAACATGTATCAGGTTGAGCCTAAGAGGATCAAGGGCACCACCTCTCATGGAATGGTTAGCGATTTACCTCAATAAGAGTGCCCTGAAATGAGTTCTAAGAAAGGGGATAATCATTTCTCCCCATCAAAGAGAAAATTAGGCATTATCCCTTTGTATTTTCATTGTCCATCATTGATTAGAAAAGCCAACAATTACCATCGATCCCTAGAACATGGAGTTTCACATGAGTATTCAAATGTTGGGCCCTATGTAACCATGGGAATGTAAACTTAAATACATTCCTTGGTCCCAGACCCTTACGTGGATTAACCACGCGACTCTTCTTACCATGGGTATGTAAAATCGAAAAGACATGTTGATGCACCTAATGGTTTTATCATATGGGTTTGGTGGATTTGGAAGAGGCTTCATCCTGATGCCGATGGACTAGTTAGTGGAGGGGATTTGGAGGATGGGATGGAAATAGAAGGGAATGATTAGGATCGGACTACAGAACACCCAAAGGTACCCCACTCCGCATACCATTTGTTCATGTGGGGTGGGGTACCCTCCGCAAGACGTACAACTATGCAGGTGGAGGGGCCCTCTCCGTACTAAGGTGGTACGCGGACCTGGATGTGGTATGCATATCATAGTGGTATAGGACCTTGATTTTCATCTGCATACCATGGTGGTATGTAGAGATTGATTCCATCCATGTAGTAGAACACTACGTAGGGAAGAGTTTCGTCTATATAGAGATGTGCTATGAGGTACACCAGATTGAAGAAGGGGAATTAGTCCTGCAGTTTGTGGGAAGTTCATCTGTGAAGGTAGTATGGTTCCCGGTTCACCAATTAGGTTCTCAGTTTTCCAATCTTATTATGATTCCTTCTTTTTATAGTTCATGGAAGGTTTATACCTATTGGGAATCATTCTAAGTTCTATACTTTGTTGATCATTTTCCTTTAAATCCTTCTGTCAGTAAACTCTAAGATCTCTAAAAAGAATCCTCCTCCATTTCTTTTAGTTCTCTTTATGGTCCCTTTTATAGATTGTAGGGGAAGCTAAATATTTGGGTCACGCGGCACTATTTTCGGAATCACATGAATAAATTTCTTGGATTGTGGATGAATTGGTCAATAGAGATTTGCGGGTTGCGGTTCACATCAACAGAAATCACTACCTCAATCCTATGAATGACATAGTTCACGAGACACCACCAGCCTTGCATCATCTTTGAACTGAGGTTGTGGGGATGGTGTGTGGGGGAATAACTCTCTGTCACATTTTCTCTAACAACATGGTTCATGGGGTCACAATTCATGGGTGGAATTTCTCATCCTTCATTCCTCCAATGATATAATTTGTAGGATCAGAGTGTCATGCTTCATTTATTCCACAAACGGGCTGGTTCTCTAGCTAATGCCTCGTGATCCAACATTTTGCGGGTTGTCCGCGTACTGTTCGGTTCGCAAGCAATACCATCCATGTACCATTCTTGGAAATCATTACATGAACTGCTTTAGTCCTTTTCCAAATTCTATTTCTTCAATATTCTTCTAAAATTTTTAATCTAACCTGCATATTATTCCTTCATCAAATTTTTGGGACTATTTACCTTCCCTTTGCAGAGTTTTCAGTACCCTATAAATTCTCCCCATCAGAATGGGTTTCGATCAGGACAAAGAGTAGGATATTCCTATGTTGAAAGTGGCCTTGAACTGAACTATTTTGTGGGAGAAAATATGGACCTGTTAGGGGGGGGGGAATGCCTATATATAGGGGGATCAGATCTTTTTTTCATTTAACATACTTCTCAAAAAAAAGTTCCATGCAATGTTCTCTCGTCTTTCTATGCTTCCGTGTACCAGTTCCTTCCTAAAATCTGTCATCCATGAACTATGCTTCACCTTCCATGAACCAAAAACTCTACTCGTTTGATCTCATATATGAACCAACCATTGAATTTTTTAACCAAACTATGAAACTTAAAATGTAAGTTTGAACTACATCATTGTAAGACAATACGTAGTTTTCCTACTCCATGGACTAAACCTCAATTCGGTGAATTAAACTTTAAATTTCTAAATATAACTTTAAATATAATAAATGTAAATTTTTTGGACAACCTTATAGTGAATATTGATGTGTGAATCACCCATTCTGTGAACTGGACTTGATTCTCTGGCCAAAGATTCATGGTCTAACAGCTTTCAGGGTGTTCCACAAACTTTTGGTTCATGAGGAATGCCATCTACAAACCATTTCTGAGGTTCAGTACACGGATCCTTGCTATGAGGACTTATTGTATTCCTTTTTCAAAATTTTGGTCTTTTTCCAAAGAATTATATTGGACTAACCCTTTTGCATGGCCCTTTTAATATAAGATGATGGATCTTCCTCTTATCTCAATAAAAGAGACTAGGAGGAGGGAAGCTATGGTTGAGAATTCTAAAGACAACCTTTGTTCCTACATCGTTCCTTAAGAGGGTATTATCAGAGACCTTATTTTTTCAAATTTCATGGCTTGTTTTCTATCTATCCAGATTCCTCTTTACAATTTCAACCTCCTAGATGACATTCTCCTACTATTTTCCAATCATAGTACTCCTGTTATTCACCTAGATGCATCCCAAGGGTGTGATCAGGCCAATATTTCGTCAATAGAAGAACTCGTAACTACTTTTACTCAAGATAATGTGTTCACAATGAAAGAATCTATGTGGAATCAGAGTAATTTTTGTCATTATAACACCTCTTTGAGGTCGGTCGATCGATAGTACCCATCCATTGCAATATTTCTTGATAGAATCCCAATGGAGGGTGGAGCACCAAATGGAACTTGCGATCTAGATGACGCTTCTCCGCTGAGTGGGCCTGGGCATTCTGAGTGCATCAGATTTTTTTGAAGTCCCTCTCTAGTTAGATGCATTAAACTTGTTTCAAGTAGCATGGGTTTCCCAATTTTTAATCTATTCCCCAGGTGATATGTTTCCTAAAGTTCTTATCCATTGGTTTTCAATCACCAATACCTTCCACCTATTTCATGGGTAGGTGGGGATTAGTTTATGGTAAATCCAACAACTTGGAGGGATTCCCATTATAGGCAACATGTATGATGATTTTCTTCCATTGGACAATCCTTGGGGTAAAATCAAACAAGTTTCTCCACTGTAAAAGAATTTATTAGTCATGATAGAGGGATTACTCAATCAACCCCTCCATACTCATTCTCTTATTTCATTCGAATATTGGATCAAGATATTCTTATAGGTGAATGGTCCTAGGATAAGGGTTCACTACAACCAGAATCACCTGACTCAAAAATCATGGAAAATCATAGTCTCATACTATGCCACCCTCTAGAAAGGTCAATGCACCACCAGGAGGTACGGAATTTGTTCAGACTTACCTCCTGAGCTCAGATTGGTAGGTTTCTTTGCTATGATTTTAGTGTATGGATATTTTCATCTCGTGATGTTTATACTAGTGTTAGGGATTTCACTCTGATAATGGTAGCCACATTGGTAGAGGGATAGAGCATTAACTTGGCCATTCTTACCCACACCTGAATCTATGAACTATTAGGGAAGATATAGTAAGGGAAACCCCTACATCGTCTTAGTAGGCCATTTCAATTTCTGTGTGGCTAGATAGCAGAGCATTTTCTCCACTACAAGTATTGACATACTACGAGGGTTCCTCATTTTGACTTTCATGCAGCTCTTCTCTACATTTTCATTATTCATCTACAATCATTGAGTGTTTCTAATGTAATAAAACTATTAAGTGTCATTTCTTAGTTTTCTTTCTCACTTTCTGTTGCACCCCATGGATATGTGATGGATAACAGAAGGGTATCTTTGAAAGAGTATTCTTATATCAATGCACTCAAGGATGGAGTTTTATCTTCTCACATATAAAAGGTAACCATATGAAAACCCTACACCCCTTATAGGTTTTCCAGGAAATTTTTATGCCTTCAACAGGTCCCACCTATCCCTATTATTCTGGTTAATAGGGGGTCTCATCCCTTGATTCTTTACCAATTCTGGATGGTTATGATGTGATAGAATTATAATGTGTAAGTTATCATTCCTCTCATAGTATCTACAACTTACCTATCATTAGATTATTCCCAATTGTGTGTATATTTCTACCCTAATAGGGAATTGGAAAGGCCATCTCAATGGGTTTAGAGACTGTTGGATGTTTCAGATCCTGTCCCAACCGTTCCAGTTGTGTTATTTATTCTCCTCCTTGTGGTGAGAAGTAATTCTACTTACCTTCACATGCATTTGTAAGGGGTTTCACACACACTACCCATCTCCATGGAAAGAGACTCAGATCCCATATCTTTGGTGGATGTGGTCTGTCGTCCTACAGAGGATTGTCCAAGTGGGACATCACCAGGTTTTCCTGAAGTTGCTTTCAGTCCCCCTCATTTTGTCCTGGAGTCTGAACCATCTATTGGGAGGAAAAGTTCCCATGATTGGGTTACTTTGATCAGGGTGATTCCATCTACTATAAGGATGATTCCTCATTACATACTTATCGCGGTGGAGGAGGACCAAGATTATGATGCCATTAAGAGGCATCGAGCTGTGTGAAAATGGGCATGGCGTCAAATCTGTACTCTTTCTGTGGAAACTCCCCACATAGACTTTTCCAATGAGGAGGATAAATTTCAATGACTATTTTTTTATCTGGGTTTAGGAAGATTTGATTACTAGATCATGCATCTCTTTTTGTACCAAATTGTTATAGCTAGAGAGGATCTCACTGCTTGCGAAGGAGGCCTTCCTCATTTCAATTATTCTCACCACCAAGGTCAGACATTTTTAGGATATTATTAATGAGTTTCATCATCTAGAGGATAAGAAAACTAGTCCTCATGACTAGGTGATTTTCTAGAAGAGAAACTATGTGAGCGTGAGGCTCGCATGTCTAGACTAAAAGCACAACTGACATCATCAAGTGGTAATTATGAGGCCATAAAATAGAAATGGAAAGACCTTCGTACTGTTATTATGTGACTATGCCCAATGGTTGAATATGAAGATGAGAATAGGAATGCTTTGGCATAGGCCCTTAATAGCCATTATTGGGCAGTTATCAATCTACTAGAAAGAAAAATTCAGGCCTCATTATAATCCATTGGGTCACCCTGAACCACCTTTTTTTTGACATCAGGGAGAGACTCCGGATTTTGGATGGCCCCCCCACTCTCACTTATGTTGATAAAACAAAAAAAAATCTTTTTCTTGTTCCTATTTTACCATTTCCTACAATATTAATCATTTATAATCAATTTCATTTTAAAACATAGTCTCAACCGGATATTGATTTGAATCATAATACGAGATAAAGAAAATAATAAAATCATGACCTATTTTTTTCTGAGCGGAGGGGCTCAGAGAGCATAGTTTGACTCTTGATAAGATCACACAGAAAACCCAAAAAACTTTATACCTTTTTCATTATCACCCTAATTTTTCCTAATCCAGTTATGGTGTGGGCTTAGCAGGTATAATTGGACATTTTCTTAGGCCACCCTTTTTGGGTTTTTAACCTAACAAGCATCTTGTCTCTTGATGATTTTTGATTTCTCAATGTTTTTTCTGAACTGTATATAGTATAGGTTTAGAGAGATGGTACTTGAATTTTTTCCAAGGTTACCTTTATGGATTTTCCTCATGGAGAGTGTTGTGTATTTTCCATTGTCATTGAAAATTGTAATATCATTACTGATTTTTTAGTTTGAACATCTTTGACCATGACTTTCGGTGAAAGGGTACCAATTTAGGACTCATTAACTGAGAATTTACTGGAAAATTTCAGACATGGATGATGGATTTTTGTTGACCCTGACTTGTGATTTCTAGATATAAAACTTGATATGGGGCATGGAATCCATGGGTCATACAAAAGTATGAAAAGGCCTCTCTGAAGGATGAATTTTCTCTGGGTTGATAGGCCATTATAGGGGGAAACATATGTAGAGCCGTCAGGGAATTGTGTGCATAGTAAAACAAAGTTGTCTGCATGACACTTTCCATCCATTTCCAATGTCCAAGATATTTGTATAGAATTTTGGATTTGTTTTTCTATTAAGGGTCATAATGGGTGGACTATTAAGGGAACAATGCCTAAAAGTATGGGGGCATTCATATTGGTTCTGGTTTAGAAACTGCTCCCACATGAATTTGACTTGTGAAAAGGAGGGAAAGTTCATGGTGTAGTTTAATGTCATACAATTGGGAATTTTGAGAATTATGGTTTAAAATATATTTTTTTCTAACCAGAGTGGGGAAACAATTTTTCTTTTCCATGACAGTTCGGCCAATAATGATCTATCATCTTTAGGTATTGGGGGGGAATATAAATTGTAATATGAGGGGTTTCTGAAACCAAGGAATGAGGTGATATGTAGACTTCATAGAGGTATACAGAGATAGGAAAATCCTCTCTTGAGGATGAATTTTCCTTTGGTAGATAGGCCATTTTTTTGGACAAAATATGCAGAGCCACCAGGGTATTGTGTGAATAGTCAAACAAAGTTGTCCACAAGACACTAGCCATCCATTTTCAATGGACAAGAATGGTTATGGGGATTCATACCCTTATAGACATAGAGTATGGTGTGTGAAGAGGGGTTCCTCATCATGAAAATGTGGAATTTCAGGTTGATCTTTACCAGGAATATCGTGAATAAGTGGAGGCATTTTATCTCATCAATATGAGTTGTTTCCTTATGTAGGTCTGGCCCTTGCACAAGAAGGGAGGGGAAACTCATGTTTCATGGATGGATCTGACATATGAGATTCAAATGTCACTACATATGCTATTATGATAGGAATCAATATGTACGTAGTTATTTTAGGGCTCATTCCTATGAGGATCTGATTCATGCATATGGATGGGTCATTTTTGTTTTGGATATGGATTCACCAATGAGGCGGAGCATGTGTCTAAATTTCCTATGAAGATTAATTTCTTATGCAGGGTCATGAGGGGAAATACCCTTTGACATGACCTGGACTAAGGGTGAAAATTGGATATCGAGTATCAGTCAGTTTAAACATCATGCGATTTGGATGTTGATATAGAAGCCCCAAGTATTTAGAGAATAATTGGGCTAGGATGTTCTAACATGTCCAGGATGTGAGTAGGAAGGAAAGTTTAAACCATGGTTTTAAGGGTTCTTGTATTATGAGGAATGGCATGGGGGTTAGAAGTCGTTAGGCATACAGAAGAAGGAAAATCCTCTCCTAAGGATGAATTTCCCCTTTGTTGACATGCCATTTTTGTGGGCAACCTATGTAGAGACACTGGGGCATTGTCTGAAAAGTCAAGAAAAGGCATCCACAGGACACCTTACATCCATTTCTGATAGTCGTGGATGATTATAAAGATCACATATCACTTGGATCATGATGTTTGACACATGGAAGGTGTGTGCCAAGATACATAAGAATCATTCAGACTGTGATTTACCCATTGATTCAAGAACCCCCCCCCCCCCACATAGATCTGACTCATATGTGGGGTGAGGTATTTTGATTTCATTAGTGGGTTTGGGCCCAGTCTTGGATATCTTGACACCCAGAGATTGGACACCCTGCCCGAGTCTGATTCATAGGTAAGGGGAGGGGAATTTTTTCTATATTTGGGGTACCTTTCTGTTTAATGTCATATAGTTAGGACTTTAGGTTTCCCATTATAGAGGGAAAAACCATAATATGCCTTATAAATTCATTTCATTAGGGTCAGTCATTATAGATTGATTTTCCCTAGCTCTGTGGTGAGTCCCCTGCTGAAATTCCTAATCCCACAAGAGTTATGCTTGGTGTGAGAAACAAGGGGCAGTAAGGGTTTCACTCAACCACCTAGGGATAGAAGGATCAAGGAAAAGATAATTGTTGGTCTATACAGTTTAACATCATTTAGTGAGGATTTGGGTGACTCGATGTGAACGAGCTAACTACTGTGGGTCTATTCAGTTTTAAGTCATGCAAAAATGACGTTGATAGCATAGTTTAATTGTCATGTTATAGGGATGAAATATCAAAGGAATCATGCATAAATGTGAGATAATCAGGTTAGGATATTCCTGGTACGCCCTATACATGAGTGGGGAAGAAGGTGTAAACCATGATTCTAAGATCCCTCGAGTTAGGAGGTACGATGTGAGGCTTAGGAGAAAATGTGCATACGAAAGTAGGAAAATCTTCTCATGGGGAAAAAATTTGCCTTTGGTTGACAAACTATTTTTGTAGAAAACATATACAGATCCACTGGGGAATTTTGTTCATAGTCAAACAAAGGTGTTTGTAAGACACTAGCTGTCCATTTTTTATGGTCATGGGTGATTATGGTGATCTGATATTTCCCAAGGCATGGAGTTTGATGGATGGAAAGGGGATGTTTGGGTATGTGAGAAATATCCATACAATGATTAGTTTTTAGGTACAAGATCTTCAACATATATTTGATCCCTTTTTAAATGGAATCATGGTCTTTTGAAACTTTCTAAATGTAAGAGTCTAAATTTGAAATCCTGTGCATTTATTTTCATTTCACATGTAGGGGATTGTGGGAATTGTTTTTCCTTTTTTATGGTGGATGGACCAGGATGGAAGATCTGGGTGTCACTACATATCCCGTAGGGGTAGGAATCAAGCCACACGTAATTCTTGAGATACCTTACAGTTTAATGTTGTGTGGTTAGGACTTATTTGGACATTCAGTTTAATTTCATGTGGTTGGGACTAGAGTGAATTGACATGAAAAGAATGAGGTGAGTGAAGTTTCAGGCTTGAACCTCATGGAGGTTTCCTATGTATCCTAGTTAGTTGGGAATAAAATTCCACATAGTTATGAAAACATGTTCTCTATGTCGGTCTGACCCATGCATAGGAAAGGATCATTTTTTTGAATGGAGGCTAAACTAAGATGAAGGATCTGACCATTGTTGTGTATCTTATGAGAGCAGTAATCAAGGCACATGTAGTCCTTGAAAACTCTCTGTGCCAGTCTGACTTGTGCACAGAGAGGGGGGAATTTGTTTCATGTGGTGGCTAGACAAAGACATATATGCAAGGTGTCTATATATATCTTGTGAGGGAAGGAATCAATACATTCATAGTTATTCAAGTAAATTACCTACATGTAGTTCTTGGTGTACCCTATGTAGGGAAGAGGGCATAGTTATAATCTATACACAGGAAAGAGGGAATTTCTGTAGGTGGTGGCTGGACCTGGATGAATAACCTGGGTGTCAGTACATATTCTATGACAGTGGCAATCAAGACACATTTAGTTATTGGGGCACCTTGTAGTTTTACATATTGCGGTATGGAATTTGGTTAGTAGTGAGTTTTAATACCTATGAGGAATCCTCTTCCAAGACTCCTAATTCCATGTCAGCAGTACTAGTGTGAGAAAAAAGGGTTTGAAAGGGATTACTCTATCATATAGGGGGATCATGAAGAAGGTTGGGGGAATTTTCCTTCAATAATTTTATACATCCAAACCTAAGTTTGAAGGTCTAGGTTCTTCTTATGTATCCTATAGGTTCAAGAATGAACCCATATGTGGTTCTTATGAAGAAACTTCCTGCATAGGTCTGACCTTTGTGCAGGGGGAGGAGGCATTTTTTGGGGTGGTAATTGGACTAGGACGAAGAATCTGGGTGTCACTACAAATACTATGAGAGAAAAAATCAAGACAAATGTAGTTCTAGAAGTTCTCTATGCTAGTCAGACCCATGGATAGAGAGGGGAATTTTACATTTTTCTTTGTTTGGTGATGGATGGACAGGGATGGAGAATCTGGGCATCACTGTATATCCCATAGGGGAAAGAATCAAGCCACACATAGTTCTAAAGGTACCCCTCTATAGAGGTTTGGCTCATACACAGGGAGGGGGCATTTTTAACCATTTTTTAATGGGCCTATATCATACCTACATCCTTTTTCGTCTAGGGGAAACCTTTACCACCATTATTAAGAACACATGAGCAATTATTGGTGTGAGAAATGAGAAATATAAAGGGTCTCCTATCATGATTCAAAGGTAGTTGAGAGTAAAATAGAGGCATTTTGTTACCATGTGGTGGATGGATCAGGATCTAGGATCGAGATGTCTCTAAATATCCCATCAGCATATGGGAGTCAATCCGTATGTAGTTCTGTAGCGTGTCATGGTAAGTGATTGATGTCATAGGCAATGTCCCGTTGGGTGAGAACATTGTTGGGGCCTTTCAGTTTAATGTCATACGGTAAGGCTGAAGATTCTAAGTAATTTAACATCATGTAGCATGGACTAATTCATTTTTCAATTTATTATCATGTGATTGGGATATATTCTATACAGTTTAACGTTATGGGGAATGTATGTGTATTATATGCTTTTGGATATGTGAAATATTTCTTCTGAAATCTTTCATTGGTGGGAGCTATAGTGAGCTTTCCATCCATTGAAATCATGGTATATTCTCCCTTGGAGTAAAATTTGTGTATAACATATGATCATTCCCATTTTAGCTCTAACTTTGGTGGATTCTTCCCGAGTATCATTGGGGTTTTGAGGACCAACGCCATCTATCCTTCAAGGAAAGACCAAAGGTGAACCTTTTTATTGAAGGCTCATGCAATCAGATTTTGGTAGACTTACAAATGGTGTGAAGTGTGAAATATTATGTCATCCAACCGCTCTAGATCATCAAACTATTTCTAGGACTTCTCATTTATAGATAGTTGATCACAAACAGCAACTCAGAGCAAAGACAGTTGAAATTCAATTGGCAGAACTACCTCTGTCCCTTATACTAATGTATATGGGGTTGCTTGAGTGGTGGTGTTGGTTGTGGTCTGATAATCCCAAATAGAATGGATGAGCTTGTCCAGAAATGATTTCTTATCCTTGTATACCATCTTTTGGAGTATGTTGGATAAGGTCTTATTAAAATCCTCCATCTGTATGTTGGCCACTACATGGTAGCGGGATGGATGGTTGGATTTCATACCATACTCCTCATAGAGTTTGTCAAATTCAAAAGACCATAAATTGGTGCTATTGTTTGTAAGAATTGTTTAATGGAAACCAAACCTGGTGATGATATTGGATTTCACAAAGTTGATAATGCTTTTTGATCTGACTTCTTTATGGGGTATATATTTTTCCCATTTGGAGAAGAATTCAGTTTCTATGAGAATAAACTTATATTGTATGGACTTGGAGGGAGGATATAGTCTCACAACATCCATTACTCATATGAAAAATAGCCATGAGTACTTAGTTGTGTGAAGTAACTCTGAGGGTTGATGGATGAAATTAACATGGACTTGATAGGAATGAATTTTTTTGGTGAAATCAGCACAATCTTGTGTCATGGTAGGCCAATAGTACCCAAGACTTATAATTTGATGAGAGATTTTTTATGCTAATTGGTGTGCCCCACATGTTCTAGCATGCACTTCTTTCATGATGGCAATGGTCTCTTCTCCATCAATGCACCTGAGAAGGACTCCATTAACGCCTTACTTATAAAGGAACTTTTTCTAGTTTTTTCCATCGTACAACATGAAATTGACTACTTTTCTTCATATCTATTCCATTCCAGCCCTATCTGGTGGGATTTATCCCTTTTGAATATAGTCCACAATGGGTTCCATCCAACTGTCGGTATGACCATATGACTCATATATGGGATTAACCTCATTGATTTCTTCCATATTGGATTTAACATATGGTAAAACCACCAGGAAGTAGGCAATGCTGATGAATGTTTCATTCTAATCTGGATCATCCAGAGATATGGCTACATTTTCTAATGCACTGGCTTACGCATTCTATGAAATAGGGACATAAGATAGTGTCAGATTCGATGATAATTCTGCAATCAATTATCAAACATGGTTCATAAAAGAGACCAGCTCCTCTTTCTTTATTGTATAGTCACCATTGAATTTCTTGATGACCAGTTCTAAAAAACCTTTTATCATCAAGTGTTTAGATTGCGCTTGGAGTGCTAGTTGCAGGTCTGCGATAAGGGCCAGATATTCTACTTCATTATTTGTGCACCACTCTAATAGTAGGAAGGAATAAGGTGGGACTGCCTTTTTCAATAATAAGTATGACTCCCAAACCCACTCTGTTGAAATTCATCTCTTCTATTCTTTTTCCTATTAGGAATTTGGAGGCACCTTTGAAGTTCATTTCCCACATCTAGGGATCCTATTGAGCAAAGAAAACCTCTTCATCGAGTTATTTGACATCCAATGGAGTTACTTATGTTGAGGGGTGTTCTATCAAAGAATTATTCTAACACCTGACCTTTGACAACCTTCTAGGGTATAAACCATATATCGAATTGCTACAGGATAACCTCCCACCATGACAAGCATCCAGTTAATGTTGGACAAATGATAATATATTTAAGCAGGTTGCTAAAAGAGACCAAGTGGACCTCATGGTGCTGCAGATAATGCCTTAGTTTCTGAACTGCATAGATTAAATCTAGACAGCTCTTCTCAATATTTGAATACCAAGTCTCAGAATCAATCATGGTTCATATGAGATAATGGAGACTATTTTAACTACAGACATCACTTTTTTGTGCGAGGAAGTTTCCCATCTATCAATCCAATGTGGTTACACATAGACTAAGTGGTCTTCCTTTGACAGGTGACATTATCACCAGTGGAATCAGGATATATTTCTTGAGATTTTCAAATGAGTCCTGACAATCATCAGTCCATTGATATTATACCTCATTCTTTATCAACATGGTGAAGGGAAGAAATTTTCCCGTGAGGTTGGCTATGGAGCGTCAAATGTATGATGGGTGTCCTTGGAGTTATCTCAATTCGGTGATGTTGCGAGGTGGTGACATGGAAAGGATAGATTTTTTCTTCTTAGGGTCGAATTAAATGCCACAATGGAATATAATGTAGTCAAGGAATTTACCTAATGTTACATTGAAGGCACATTTCAGGGGGGTTCATTTTCAAAAGGTGTTGTTTTAATTTTCTGAAAATGGTTTCAAGATATGAAATGTTGTCTGAGTGTCCCCTTGACTTAACCACCAAATTATCCACATAGCATTCAACGAATTTTCCCAAGAAGGTTTTTAAGATGTGATGCATAACACAATGGTATGTGGCACCGACATTCTTCAAACCAAAGGGAATTACCTTATAGAAAAATACTCATTGGGGGGATCTAAAGGCAGCAGATTCTTCATCTTCTTGGGCCATCTAGATTCACTGGTGGAAATCCAATCTATACCAACACATTTCTTTCAACGGTTTGAAAAAAAGTTGGAATAATAACCTATACCAATAGTTTTAGTAAACTGTTAGCATAGATAATATAAGGTGGTTTTTTTTTCAACGGTTTAAGAAACCCATTGGAAAAGGTATAGAATTTCCCAACAGTTTGATAAAACCATTTGGAGATTTTATATTAAATGGATCTATTGCTATATTTTTGCAAACCATTGGAATAAAAACCTTTACCTACATTTTTTAGTAACCTTTGGGAAAAAACCCCAATTATCCCCTGATGGATTCGCCCATAGATCTCTCCTCCTCGTAAGAACCCTACTTCCTGACCGATTCCCGAGTAGATATCCCCTCCTCCTCTGATAGAGATCTCCTTGAACCCTACTTCCAAACCAATTCACAATCAGATCTCTCCTCCTACTCCAATAGAGATCTCCTCAAACCCCACTTCCTGACTAATTCGTGAGCAAATCTATCCTCCTCCTCCAACAGAGATCTCCTCAAACCCTACTTCCTGATTGATTCGTGAGTCACTTCCTCCCGAACAGATATTGACAGGTTGTCAACCCGAATTTCTGAGCGCACTTCCTCCAGGTTTCCAACCCTAATTACCTTCTAAATTATGTGTTATACTTGTAGGTAATTGCTGAATTCTGTATGTGTATGAGAGATGTGAGGGATAATTTAGAGAATTAGGTATGTTTTCATTTCATCAAGTAGTAAATTAATTGTACTTATGGTTTATTAAGTTGTATCTAAAATGGGAATAATTTAGAATTAGATATTCTTCAAATGATATAATCAAGTTAAATTTCATCTAATGGTATAAGGATTTTTCACTTTCAATTTTGATTATACTTATATTTTTTTTCTTGTTTATTTTGTGTCCATTGACTATTAAAAAGTGGAGATAGTTGAATATAATGAGTAATTTCTTATCATTTTTTAAAATTATAGTATACATTATTTTGATGTTATATTAACATGAGGATTTTATAATTTCTATATATATGTTTTTAACAGAAGATTATATGTTGTTGTGAATGGAATGATCCATATAATTTCCAAATAATTATGGTTTCATGCTAAAACATCCAACATAAAAATATTAATTTATTTTTATTATTTAATAACTAAACATGACGTTCTTGGACACTACCCTTTTAACATTGTTACAACATAATCTAAAAATCACACCAAGCTTTGAGAAATGGTAGATACATAGTAAAGAGATGAGATACTTTTAATTTTGAAGATATAAATAATCTTGTTTCTCATAGTGCATACTATTATATTCTTTTTCAATGTGATTACTAACAGCTTCCATTTAGTGAGTAATATTTGTAAAAGATCATTATTTTCTACATATAATTATGACTTCTTATCTTAGTGATCACCATGATTCTGGGTGTAGAGTCAATTTCTTTCGAACTGTGTAGTTTAAAAAAGGTTGGTGATAAATTTTTCATCAATCATACATATTAAATAGAATCTGAGGGACATGGATTTATATTATTGATTTATTATTGAGGAATATTTGGGTTTGAAACATGTTTCTTCATATCATTGATATTAATTAGGTCCCTTTTCTGGAGATTTTATACCATGGATCCAATTACTGATCCTGCTACTACTCTTGGGTAAAAGGAGATATTTCTTATGAATTAGAACTGGTATGTTATAATATCCCTTTTTGAACATTTCATTATTTTATTTAAATCTACATGCACTATTTTTTACATTTTTATTTTTTTAAAATTGTACTTTCTGTTTAGTTCAGTTTCATTTTTTAACACCGAATAGTTTTTATGTTGGGTTTTTCATTTTCTACTTTGTTTTACATTGATTTTTCATAGTTTATAACACCCAAACCAATAAAACTATAGAGTGCATAGAAATTATGAGTATACTTTTTTTGACTTGTACTAACATCTCTTTCTAAAAATGTCTTATTGCTCAACCATGAGACCATAACTCATCAAATCTCAGCACACTTCTCTTCAATTTTGATTCCATCACTTAGTCAGATGCACCACTATTTCTCAGGCATGTGAACTGCTCACAATATTTCCTAAGATATCCATTATTCCCATATCTTGTAAATGTGCATGGTGGATTTGGGAAAAAATATATTTGGGTGTCCCATATCCCTATACTAAATACACTATAGTTATCCTCTTCCATTAGAATCCTAAAATGACACCTCAAACAATTTCCCATGGAGGTTATTATATTCCATATTTGAACTGCTAAATGAAGTATTCCCTCCATCAGAATGAGGAAGTAAAGAACTCCTCTTCCATGTTCATGTAAAATCTATATTTTCCAAATACATCATACTAACCACAAATATATAGGTGGGAAAATCAGAAGATTGGTCCATGATCACGTCATTAGTCATAGTTTCATCACAAATATTCATACCTTAAGCCTTATATTAATCATATGATTTGACATATACTTACCAGATCAGTGAATGTTGATTCATATTCAATCACTAACAATTTTTCCTACTCAATATCTAAGAGATTTCAAGATCTAGCTTGGTTAAGCTCATCTAGGAAGTTTTGGTCATTTAAGATAATTTGGAATCACTTCTAATAAAGTTTTCATCCTTCCATTCCACGATAACTTTACACCACAACCTATCTATACCCTTTAGTAAGATAAAAAACCCATATTTTTAAGTCTCTAGGCTTTATAAAAAATTATGATAAAGATGTTTTTAATTAACAATTCATATGCCTTATTCAACCATGTAATTTAGTATTTTTAATGAATTAGATATGACCCATCCTTTCCACATCCATCCCCAACATCAAAACTCCAATCACTTACTAGCTAGGTTAGCTGTATAGGACAATCTACACATTGATCACCACTTAATCTGAAATTAGGTTCATACTCAAATATCTTATTAAAGGGGGACTCATGAACACCATAAATAACAGTGGAGGTCCCAATCAATGGCATAATAGCAAGAAGCCTGTGTGACTCATAAGAGGGGGTAGCATCCAAAGGAATATCAAAATTAATGAGGTTAGTGGATTCAAATCCAGTTTCCACCTGATCATTTTATGTGCCATTCCCATCCCCTTAATGTTGTGTACAAGGAATGGGGTTATCACCAGGATGACCATACTCCACTTTGAGGGTTCTTACCTGACCAGATTTCTAGATTGGTTGTGCATCCTCCATCTCCTTGCACAAATTATGGATGTCATCAGAAGGATGGGTGTCACTAGACTGACCATAAGATTCACCCTCATGCGAGTTATCAATAGAATGTGATATGAACATCCTATAAATATGTATGGATGCCATCAGTAGAGGGGGTGGGCTGCCCAATTTTGCATTCATTTTCCACAAATAATTTCCCTATCTTATCAACATATGATGGGGTAACAATGTCCCAACTATTCAGATAAAAGACTAGAATATTCTCATTTCCATTCCCCCTTCATCATTTATAATCTTCATGTCCTTTCATGTGGCAGAAGGAAAAATCCTTGTCCCTATTAAATTTTGAGGAAAAATGACAAAAAAAACATGCAATTAATGCATAACATTGGATTCCTTTCATATTGGATGAAGATGTTGATGATATCATCCCATGTTGTTAATACCACTTATTCCATAAGCATGTGGGACATGTAAACATCTATAATAATTATCATCCCAAACCATGGGTTTTTAGTCTATCTATCATCATAACTAGACGCTATCCAAAATCACAAATTTTGGAAATATTTTAGGTACTTGGCATGATGATCTCCTACTAAAACTCAACCTTAGTGAAATCAAGGAAATTTTTATCCTTTTCTCTAACTCATTCTTCTAGGTGTTGACTCATTAAGAGTGAAAATCTTCTTACATAGAGTCAAATCCCATGAAATGATACACATGATTAAAATTGGGATTGTCATTTCATTGGCTTTAGCATAGCCCAAGACCACATCTTTAGTAGAGTTTCACATGGGAGAATAACTATCCTACTTAGACATATCTGATGTCCCCTTCATGTTGAGTTTTATTATTTTACATTCTTGTATGATTATGATTAGAATATAAATTTTTTTGAACGAATGAATATATTTCCCATAGGAGAATAATCAAATATGAAATAATGTATACTGTAATTGAAATTTAGAAAATATATGTGTCCAAAATGTTTCACTTTCCATAGATAGGTATAAAATTTGAGCTCAATTGGCATGTTTTGATTTACAATGTGGTGTTTTTTGATAATTATACCATGAATAATTGGATATGAATGACTTCTAAACATCTGAATTCATCCTACATTATTCAGTATATTTCATGCATAAGTTTTTTTAAATTATGTATGTTGTATTTTAGTGTATTTATAGGTGTTTTATTGTTCAATGGCGGGGGAAACTATGGAAAACAGTAGGGGAGTTTTTGGCATTCTATGGGAACAGTGAAATTATGGGTATTCGATGGGAAATAGAAGACAATGGAAAATAGTTTAATTTTGTGATTTGTTCTTTGTGTATGAAAAAAATGCATTTATATGTATTCCATAGTGAGGGAATTATGTGTATTCTATGATTGTGCTTTTTGTATGGTATTGTACTATTTTCATGTGTTGTATTAGTTTTTTAAATTCTGTGTATGGTATTTTATTGTTTTCAATGTGGTTTTGTATGGTATTGTTTGTTGTATAGAATATTGGAGATGGTATTGTCTACTGTATTGAATGTTGGACCTGCTCTCAGAAAAATAGTGGGTAAAATAGTGGGGGATGTTGAATACCGTGTGGGTAAAATAGTGATTTTGTTTGTTTGTTGTTTCCATATTTGTGGTGTTGTTGTACTGAATTTTGAAGGAACTATATATTGTGTTGGAGATACTTTGGGAAAAAAGTGGGGGCTACTGCTTTACTGAATTTTTCAGCAACTCTATATCGTGTTGGAGCTGCTCTGGGAAAAATAGTGGGGGATGCTTCTTGACTGAATTTTATTGCAACTCGGCAAAACAGTGGGGCTGCTGCGCTGAATTTTGGAGGAAATCAATACCAACGGTTCATAAACTGTTGGTATAGTTTGAAGGGGAATTTATACCAACAGTTACTAGGAAACCATTGGTATAACTCTATGCCAACGGTTTCTAACCATTGGTATAGTTTTTAGGCATATGTTCTACACAAATGATTGACAACTCGTTAGCATATATTTATTCCAACGGTTCTAAAAAAACCATTGTTGTAGTTCAATTCAAAGTGGCATATACCAACAGTTGAGATATAACTATTGGTAAATATCTATACCCACGCCATTACACCCAACGGTTATTGAAACTGTTGGTATAAAATACAGCAACAGTTTTACGGTCTATACCAATGGTTTACAACTGTTGGTATAAACTTAGTTTATAGCATTGATTTTATTGTAACCTGAATAACTATCCATGAAAAATAGAGCCTCATAATATAAAGTTTCATCGACCAGCAATTTTGTGATTAGGACTGGGAAATCTTCTTTCGAGTACTGCTGGTGGAGGTCCCATAAATCAATGCAGACCCTAATCTTCCCATTCTTATTTTTAATGGGGAAAATTTTTTCTATAAATATGGGGGTATTTTTCCTCCTGAATAAAGTTTTCTCGAATGATCTGGTTGAATTTAGACTCTATTTTGGTAGTATGGGTCGAGTGTGTCCTTCTGGAAGCCTGCTTGTATCCATAGTGACCCTCTGGTAGGTCTAGGTGGTGAGTGGCCACCTCAAGATCGTGATCTAGCATCTCTTTATAGTTCCAAGAAAAAAACTCAATTTTGCTTTAGGAAAGTGGTGTATACCTCTTGCTCTTTGGAAGTCATGGACAAACTAACCAGAGTGGGTCATGTGTCTTTTTCTATACCCAAGTTGATTTCCTTGGGTTCATCAATGGTGGTAGAGACGCCTTCTTCGAATACTGGAGGGGCATCCCTTAGGTCTTATTCTTCTTCATCCATTGAATCCTCATCATATTCCTCTTCGTATTCTGATGGGGAAATAATTCTTGAGATTATTGTTACATAATTGAGGGATGATTCATACTTTTGGTGTCTAGGAAGTGAAGCCAGCTCTTCTGTATCGGCTATCAGTGGAGGCTTCTCCATAGAAGATGTAGTGAGGGGTAAAAGACTTTCCTCGTCTTCTTTGAGTGATGATATACTTCCTCCTTCCTTAGTGGGAGAGGTAGGGATTTCCTGGGGTTTTGATGATGGTTTGGGGGAATTTTTATCTAAAACTTTCCTATTATCTAAGGATTAAATGATCCTTTCAACAATATCAAGCCTGACAGTCGTAACTAAAATCATGAGGCCAGCTGAATAGGTATCTGAATTTGGACTTGTGCACTCAATTTTATTGACGGTTAGTACGTATTCCTCCCCAATATTATTAGGGGGATTAGTGGGAACCATTTTCAAAACAATTTTTGGGGGGAGACCCAATAATTTCCACTAGTGGAGAGTTTTTTTCCCTTCTACTCGTAGAACCCTACCTCAATATAGTGTGACTCACAGGAATCGAATGGTGCCTTATCAGCATACAATGTACCACTATATACATTAATGATATATATTAGTCAATGATGTTAAGAAGATGGTATTACTTTGTGTTAATGTATACAAGGTCTCCCTAGAAGGGCATTGAAGTCTGTATTATTTCGGACCACCAGAAATTTCGAGTGAGCTATGAGGTCACTGAATCGGGTTTTGAGCTTGATTTAGCCTAACAGTTTCTGTTCAATTTTGTTATAGCCCAAAAGGGTCATGGTTTAGGGCATCATATCATATTCATTGCAGCTCAGCTGACGAAGTGTCTGAAGTGGGAGGAGATTAATCCCATATCCATTAGTGATAAAGACTTTTTTGATATCAACGCCATTTATTATGCCATACGCATATAAGGGTTTGATGTGTTCTTGCATGGTGGAATCTTCATATTGATCTATGAAAGAGATAAATTCTTGGAATTCCATAGGATTAGTCTCAGTTCGATATACTTCAGTGGAGGAAACTTCATCTTCAAACTCCTAGGGACTCAACAAATCTTTGATGAGTGATGTCCTGAGATCTAGTGATAGATTCAATGCATCCATGATTGACAGCTTAGCTGGTACTGAAGCTAACTATTTCAGAATACAATATTTCTGATCTAAAGGTCATCACTTCCCAGCTTGGGGATTCTCTTTCATAGGCACATTAGGTTCTTTAGAATTTGATGAATATGGTTTGACTCTTGGGGTCAGATCTAAAGTATCTTCCATCCTTTTTGGATTGGGCTGGGTAGGTCTGCTCACCTACCGATGGTAATTAACCATTTGTTCTTCCTCTAACAGATATTTCAAAAGGTTTGTACCAGGTGTATTTTTTTGGGGATATGAGAATTTTCCTGTCCCTATCGGATTTTTTCTAGGTTCCTTCCATGGGTTTCTACAATATTGACAGTTTGAGAGGGGGTTCATCCATAAACTTTATTTCTTACATGGTTGCATCTCCCTTGATATCCTTGGCTTCTAAGGTTTCTTCCTCTCACCCCCCAATTGGGTGTGGGTAATTATGGTTGATAAACATATTCATCTTCGGATAAGGGATCCATAAATTGGATGACATGGACAGAGCCAAAAATCAGTACATATCTTGATGATGACTTTGACTTATCATCTGCCCTCGAGGGTTCCATTTGGTGGGTTGGTTCTCATTGTTCCATTTCGCGGGGTGGTGCCCATGTATTCAAATTTGATGGAATGAAATTTGATAGTGTCAAGGAAAACTTTAGCTTTGGTGAAAGTTCATATCTCTGCACTTTCTGTATGCCCTTCCTATTGGACAACTTTTTGGGCGGTTGGCCTTTGGAGGATTGTGGGGTCTAGAATGTCAGTTCTGTTGCATCAGGAGCTATTGGAGACACATTTTGTTTCATTAACTATTCCTAGAGGATTTCATGGGATCAGTTGGTTGTTTTTCAAGTCAACCAACTATCAAACTTTTTCTCCTTTTTGTTAACAACTTTTTTTCACTCCCCTTATTTATCTGGATCAATGGTGGAAACATATGCCACTAGTGCTGGCGGTGGTCCCAACTTGACTTATCTAGAATCTATCAGCTTTTACAGGAGTTCCTTGATGAAAAAACACTCCAAGATGTTTTTTCCCAATATCTGATGGAAGGGAAAGTAATATGGATGGTCATCAAGACCTACTTCATCATCCCTCTTCGGCTCTAGTAGCTAAAGCAAGTTGTAATTCATGGAGGCTATAAAGTAACCATGGACTTGATCATCTCAGAATAAGTAAACTTTATTTCTTTGTTCCTTGATTTTTTTTATTTTTTCCACCCTCCACTAGTTTGGATGGTCATGGGTGGCAGATGACATCTAGAGGGCCCTATATGGTTTGTTGGGGGCGTTAGAGCTGGACCTAGTGCAGGGGGTGGATTAAGCATGAAATAAGCTTCTTTAGCTCTCCCATCTCTTTTTACCGAGGTTAATGGGGTTGCCCAGGACTTGAGATTAGTTCGTTTTATGGAATCTTCTATCTTTTGAGAAATGGAGGAGAAGGCTCAGAACCCACTTGTATATTTCACCGGAATAAGTGGTGTTCGCAGCTCATCACAGAGGTTATTGATACACATGGACAACATCTCATATTGGGGTAGTGGCCAGTTCCATGAGTAAGTTAGATGCTTCCATATAGAAATTTAGTATGAAACTCTTTTTTTCTCTCACTATCTGTAGTTTATGAGATCACTAACTATTGTCTTTGGAAATGTCGAACTGAACTGGAAGAGAAACTGTTGTTGGAGGTCTTCCCAACCTGTGCTTGAATTAGACGGTAGACTGGTATACTACACAAAGGATGAACCTTCCAGAGTCCACATGAAGTATCCTAGTTTCACTGCATCTTGTTACTCTGGGGTTCCCTTCATGGGATCACAGTAAGAATAATAGTTCATTAGATGATTTTTCGGGTCCCTAGAGCCATTTAACTTTGGGAATACAGGATTCCTGAAATTTTTTAGAGGTGGGATGTTTCTCACCCAATCGGGATATGGTTTCTATTCTAGTTGTATTGGAGTGTGCCACCCCTCAATTACCTCCATTAGAGTTTTCAATAACTCAATGATATTCAAGATCCCTTGATGCATGTCCTATTGGACCTGGTCCTGAGTGGGTTAGTAGGAGGAAATATTGGATGTGTTGGGGTTACTGGAACTTGAAGTAGATACATAGCATAGGGAATCCTCTATGGATTCTATTGAATCCATTATGGTTTCTTCCCCAATGGAGGAAAATCTTGATATATTTCTAAGATTGGGTTTAGGTAGATTGATGGTCTCGGTGCTTCCTTAAATGATCTTTCCTACGTTTCTTCATCCATCGGGATAAGCCTATGAGGCAGAGGTACATCTGATGGAAATTTGTGTTGAAACTTCACCTGAGTAACATACCTAGTAGGATGACTTTCTCTTAGCAGCTCAATGTTTATTCACCTTAGCTCCTTCATTTCTTCCTCCTGTTGAGAGAATCTCTCCTCAAGCGTGGGGTAATAATCTTCATGAGGAGGAGGAGTTAGGTCATAGGACATGATATTATTATTCTACTTGTTGGGTATTCATGCGGGAGGTAATGGGAAATTAACTTAGGCATGCCCAAATTTAGTACAAATCTTTAGTTTTGGGTGTGCACACCTCCAAGATTAGTGTGAACTATCTTTGGGAGGGAACCCTCTTATCATGTTTCCTCATTATTTCTATTATTTTCAGTAAGGTCTATGGGGATGATGTCTACAAAATTCACTGATGGATACCACATTGGAGGTGGCATACCAAGTGCTGAATGGTAAGAGATCTTATTATATTTTTTGTTGGATCTTCTTAGACCATTCTATGATACTATTCAGGTTTCTTGGAGAAGAGTGAATCAAAGGGTTCCCTGATATAACCTTACAATACGCCTCCATTCCAGGGAATGTGAGTCACTAGATGGGATGGAACGGGTGACCCCTCTATCCATTGTTCTCCCCGGACAGAAGAACATAGATGTCTGTTGGTCGGGAATTCAAGGTAAAAATTCCCCTAGCCCTATGGGATGGGGTTTCTCCTGTTTCTATATTGACGTTACATGGCCCAGATTTTTTGGTATTATGAGGTAATTTTGTGTTAAAATCACCCCCAACCCTGCAGGATGGGGCTGCCCCATATTACAGCATCTGTTGCTGCTATTTATACCTTCTTGATCTCATGCATTCCCATGCAGCTGTAAGATAGATATGGTGATGGGTCTGCATGTGAATTACATGCTTCTAAAGACATGATCAATGATCGTTGATTGGATTACCTTATACAGGAGGCCTTTTGGATGTTCTCAGTGGCCTAGTTTAGGATCTTCTCGATGGCTTGCTCTTGGTAGGCTTGATACTTATGAGACTTACTCAAGGACATTTTTTTCAAGTGTTCCACCTTTCCTAAGTAGGTAAAAAAAATTACTACTGTATAGGGATGATGAAATTGTAAGATGTCAATTACAGTGGGTTCTGATGGATGGAAATTGGGGTGAAGTGTAGATCTCAATGTTCTTCCCATCCCTGTATATAAACACCAGACAGGGTGTTGTTGATAAGGCAATTTGACTTGTGTAGTGTATAGAGGTAGGCCACCTCAAGGTATTTATTTTACCTTCCGGACTATGGTATTCATGCAAATAGAAGGGCTTATAGGTTGATATAATGACGAATATCTCCTAGGATATTAACATGGTTTTCATACCCTTCATAAGGTAGAAAAGTTTCCTTTAGTTGGTGGAGAGTTGTCCAGATATAGAGGCAATTTTTATTCATACATTCTTCTAAAAATTCTCTTGGTATGTTGAACTGAGAAGTTTTCGTGGTCCAATACATCATTGGCATATGATTCCTAGCTAGTTGTCTTCTCACAAGAAACATATCTTTCTTTTTCCACTAGGGACTCTTATGCTTGATCTGCCCGGTTTGAATGCTCATTAATGATTTCATTCCAGAAAGCAGGGTTAGTGGGAGTCTCATTGACATGTGAACGACATGAGGGTGGCTAAAATGATGATAATGGCCTAGATCCATTATCTTGTTGAGAAATTATATTGCTTGTCATTGAGAGAGTATCCAACATGTCATACTCCATTTTTTCAAGCACCAAATCATATGAGGGTTTTATTGCATTTGACCCGATGAGGGGAGGACCTTCTCACTGGTATAAATTTTTACTGTGGGAAGGAAATTCGCAGTCAGTGTTGTGATGGTTAGGAATACCATTGTGGCTTAGTGTCTAGCCTTATAGAGGAATTTTATAGTGTATACCATGGAGAGTACCTTCAGGGTGGACTACAACAAGGGGAGGACCTTCTTGATTCTTGGCTTCATTGAGAGGAGGGCCTTCACAATGACTTCTATCATGGAGAGGACTACCATCATAGCTCTGGCTACAGGGAGAGTATCTATAGTATACATTCAGGGGATGGTCTTCTGGATATACTTAAATGAGGAGAGGAACTTCTCATTGCCTTATTTTACTATGGGGAGGGCCTTCGTAGCAACTAACTTCATGGAGAGGACTAATATCACAACTTGATGTCCAACTATAGGAAGAAACATATCTATAGCATATACCATGTGGAGGACCATTAGGGAGGAACTTCTTACTGTTCAATCATCTGGTCAAGAGGAGGTCTAACCTAACACACATTAGGAGATAGGATCTTGTGATCAATCATTTTTCACCCACGGAGTAAGCCACTGTGGGTGCTTTGGGGAGGACCTTCAGAGCTGCTATTAGTGATATTGCAAGGAAGACCATCACAACTTCTAGTGGGTACTGGTGGTTCTCCTGTGTCGGGACAACGAGTCTACTACTGACTGTATTCTCTGGTTTCCACCATATTTGGATGGTGGGATTTGTATTTACAAGTAGGAATTTTCATCTTCTCATTTTCCACTGTATTTGTCTCACATTCTTGATTGGATCCATAGGAATTTAACTATGCTTATATTTTTATGCTACTATATTTGGTTGGTGGGTTTCATTGCGGTAGGTAGGGATTTACCGATGCTTGGGGTTTTCCATTGTATTTAACTGGTGGGATTTATATGCATCGACAGAGTTATGTTACAACCCATAGTTTTCTCCCCTATTTGGGTGGCATACTTGGTGTGCATTAGTAGGGATTTGTTTCTGCTTATAGCCGGATGCCATCCTATTTGGACTATGGTTTTCTTGTGCATTGGCAAGGATTTTCATCTGACTATAATTTTTCACTCTATCTACATGGAGAGACCAGTGGGCACTGGCATGAACTTAAGTTTTCTCATGTTGTTCCATCCTATTTTTGTGGTGGGATTAATAGGAGTAAGAATAGATATTCATCCACTCATAGATTGTCGTAGTATTTTCATGGAAGGCTTTAGCAGGAGGAGAAGAATTGTATGCATGCCGATTATATGTCGTTGCATTTGTGTGGTGGACCTCCTCCTTAGGTTGATCATGAATTTTCCACCCTCAATAGGCAAATTGAGGGGCCCATGTCCACTGGACTTCAATAGGTTCCCTTGGCATGGGATTCTCTTCAGAGTAAGGATATCGAGTTGTACACCACTAGTGGTGACATCTTCCAACAGGATCCTTTGAGAGGGGTTCCTATGCAGCTGGGATGAAGTCATTGGTATCAACCTCATCTTCCTCCCAAAGATAAGAGAGGTATTCATTTTTTCGTTCAAGGGAAATTCTCCCTAATTGATTTGAGACGGCCAATGCAGGCATCCTATGTTGAATATTCGGCCACGACTGAAGAGGAAGCTGATGATATTTCACCAATTAGAGGGCCTCACTTGTAGCCTCTACTATAGGGGGGTATTGTTTTGGTATTACTCTTTGATCAGTGCATTTGAAACTGAGCATTTAAGATGCTAGGTAGGCGAGGGAGTCATTTTCACCAGAGATCTGGCCACCTATGCAGACGATGACACGCATGTCTAAGTATTTTTTGAGATGCCAATTGGATCGAATAGATCTCTATGAAATTCATATAATAGATATGATATATACAGACAACAAAACCACGTCAAAGTAGAATCTCATGATCATAAGTGTTATTTAAAATCATGCTTGGCCCTATTTCTTTTTGGATGAAAGGGGCTTGTGGTGGGATAATACCACCACCTTGGCTAAGGATTCACGTTGGGTTCACCATTTTTGTTTTGAACCAATTCGAGTAGTACTAAGGGGTTGATGAAATGTCCAAATGGAGAGTGACCCGTTTTTTCCGTTATTATGAAGCGTTACACATTAGTTACAATTTCCTCAGATGGTCTCCAATGGGTTTATTCATGGATCCAGAAATACCCAACGAACCATGTATCCATGATTCATGGACCAAATTTCCAAAGGAAGGTGATAATTGGATGAAAATTTGTCCAATAAAACTTAAGGTCTCCATTGGTTGAGATGATGGGAGGTCGGGCTCATCACACCCTTTTGGGGGAATTATTGCTTACTCCAGGACTCTCTTATTGATTTAAGAATGTTCAAATGTTCATGAATCCTTGTCTCTTTCTCAAGAATGTGTCTGTGAGTTACCACTGGGCTGTAAGATTAACCATATATACTCATGGGTTTGGAATTACTGATACAACACTAGTTTAATCCATATGATGTGGATCTCTATAGTTTTTCATCATCTAGGGAGGATGAAAGTTACTTTGATATCGAGGTAAACCCCATAATATGGATTCCTATCTATCCTTGTGAGGGGAATCAAAACCCATGTAGTTCGGTGCCACTTAATTGGACACATCACCTTTTATGTTCGTGTGATGGGGATGCATCTATGCAGTTTAGCATCATGTGACAGGGACGCCTATACATAGTATTCTTAGTCAATATTTCTTGTGGGAATTACACCAAAGCACCCCAAGATGATCAGGAGAGGCATTGTCTCCTTGTTGAATATTGACCTACCAATGATATGGCCTCATGAACACTAGGGTTATTTGGATGCTAGGTTTGGACCTTAGGGAGGCTTCCTACACATCCCAATTAGTTAGGAATCAAACCCCTCATAGTTTAGTTTATGTTGGGGATTAAATAGTAAATTATGCCCTATTTTTGGGCGTCATAATTGAGGATTAAACTTTCAAAAGGATCCACTTGATCTTGGGTATTTAAAAAGGCATCCTATGTATCCTATTTAGAGAAGGAATCAGAGTTATCATAGTTCATTGGGTGGGGCTTATGTGTAGAAGCTGCCCATGTTTCTGAAACCATGAGGAGGATCTAGACTCATTATGGTTTTAAGGTTTGGTTTGGGATTACACCTAGGAGGATGCCCATGTTCTATGGAAATGAAGAGGTCATGATCACCACCAATCTCTAATCCCATGTGAGTCATGTTGAGTGTGAGAAACAAGAGGAGGAAACAGATCTAAAGGTTGCATGTCCTACATCATCTGCTGATAGATGGTACTGGATCCCAAAGGGGGGGAGAGGGGGGGATTTGAATGATCCAATTTCATCTATCGTGTGGATATCTAGAATATTTGTGTTTTTAAATATATCCAGACATTTCTCGAGAGAATCCTAAGAGGAGAAAGGGCATTGAATCCTATGTAAAGGTTAGGGGCTTACCTTAGGGACAGTGCCCTGAAATGAGTTCTGGGAAAGGGGAGATGTATTGCTCCTCGTCAAAGGTAAAATCAAGCATGATACCTTTATATTGTCATTGTCCCTCATTGAATGGAAAATATAGTGATTACCCTTGATTCATAGAATGGGGATGTTCACATGAGTATTCCAAGTTTGGGACCCAGTTTACCATGGGAATGTAAACATAAAGACATTCTGGGGGCCCACACCCTTGAAAGTATTACCCACATTAATTTTCTTACCATGGGTGTGTAAAATTATAAGGACACACTGATGTGCCTAATGGTTTTATCATATGGGTCCGGTGGATTTCAAATATTCTTTGGCCAAATGCCAATGGACTTGTTAGAGGAGGGGATTTAGAGGATTGAGAGGAAACAAAAGGTCATGATCGGGACCAAAATGTGGAATGTCCAATGGTACCCAACTTTTCATGACATTTTTTTATGTAGGGTGGGGTACCCTCTGCGTAGTGTACTGCTATGCGAGTGGAGGGGTCATCCATGGACCAAGGTGGTATGCAAAACTGGATGTTGTTCGCATACTAAAGTGGTACATGGACCTGGATGTGGTCTGCGTACCATTGTGATACGTGGGATCGGGTTCCATCTACATACCATGGTGGTATGCGGTGATGGAGTCCATCTATGTAGAATAATTCTACATGTGGTAGGGTTTCATCCTCATATAGATGTGTTATGCAGTACTCCATATTAAATAAGGGTTATTAGTCCTATAGTTCATGGGAAGTTCATCTGTAATGGGAGCATGGTTCATGGTTTTCCAATTAGGTTCACAATTTTACCATATTATTATGTTTCCTTCTTTTTATGGTTTTCAATGGGTTTATAACTGCTGGGAATCATTCATGGTTCTGTACTTCATTGATCATTTTCCTTCAAATTATTTCATCAGTAAACTCTAATCTCTCCAAAAATAATCTTACTCCCTTTATTTTAGTTCCCATTTTCGTCCCTTTTATAGAGTGTTGGGAAACTGTATCTTTGGGTCATGTGGAACCATTTTTAGAATCCCATGAAAAAATGTTCTGACCCATGGATGACTCAATCAATAGAGATTTCTAGGGCTGCGATTTGAGGCAGTGTAAATCAGCACCTTGATCCCACGAATGATGCAGTTCGTGAGATGCTTCCAGCCTCACCTCATCCATGGACTGAGGTTGTGGGAATGGTATGTGGGGGTGTACCTCTCCATCACACTCTCTCCAATGACATGGTTCGTGGGGTCGTGGTTCGCAGGTGTAATTTCTCCGCCTCCATTTCACCAATGAAGTGGTTTGTGAGGTTGCGGTGTTGTGCTTCATTTATTCCATGAATGACTTGGTTCACTGGACAATGCCTCATGGGCCAGAGTTTCATGGCCTTTCTGCGTACTTTTCAGTTTTTGGGCAATACCATATGCGTACCATTCCTAGAAATTAGTACGCAGACCACTTTGGTCCTTTTCCAAATTTTATTTCTTCAATATTTTTCTCAAATTTTCAATCGAACCTGCGTCTTATTAATTCATAGAATGTGTGGGAGTATTTTCCTTCCCTTTTAGAGCTTTTAGGACCCTAAAACAATGAATTGAATAAATAAAATATCAATTATGATTTTAGAATTACAGATATGAATCATTTTCAAGGAAGCATGGATAACGAATAAATCTTTCAATTGACCCTTGAAATATGAAGAACATTTATAGAAGTATCATTTAAAAATAAAAATATGAACTAAATTAAAAAAATAGAAATTTTACAAATCCATTTTTTATTAATAAAATTAATTAAAAACATGAAAAACTTACCAGTATTAGTAGAAAGATATATCACTCACCGGAAGTGTTTGAAGACTATTTGTTCTATGCTTCCAAAATATCTAACAATTATTAAAACAATCCACTTTTTTATTTTAAATATTTATTATTATTATATTATTTTTTGGTGTCATATTTTTAAAAAATTTGGTAGACGCACAATATAGGTTGCGGTTATGAGGCCATACATCTCAACTATGTACTATGTATTTATAGGTAGCAAGAAATTCATTGTGTGGTATTTAGTCTAAAGACTATGCATAGTGGCTATGAATCCTCTAAATCATTTTTTACCCATAAAACTCCATAATAATTTATATAATAAATTTATATATTGATATAAGGATATAATTTTGTGTTTTAAAGAATATTATGATTTATGAATTATGATTCATATATTTTATAATTTGATTTATTTAAAATAAAAGAATTATTTTTAATGTATACTGATGATTATGATAATAATAACAAGCGGAGGAAGAGGAGGAACCCCATATTTTCCTTTCATTTTAGGTGAATATGTAAGGGGAGGGGAATAAGAGATCCACTTTTTTCCTTTTTTTTAAATCTCTATGGAGGATCCTTCATGAAAACTAGTAAATACCCCTATAATTTATTTCATTTAGAATTCTCCTATATTCCTCATTTTTCCTATTCCCCCTCTCTCCTGGGTATAAATTTTACATTTTTGGATTTTTGGAATTAAGGGTTTCTCCAGGTCAAGGATAAACCTTCAGAAAAGATAAGGATTTTTCCCTTTAATGATAGAAGAGTATTTTATGAGTCTAATGAACATTGTTTAAGACTGTGTTGTTTCTTTATTGATCACTGATAATAATTTCCCATATCAGGAATTATAAATATTTTATGAAATTTAGGTTTTAAATTAGTTGATTGATTTTCATTGTTTCTATAGGCATAAATAAGGGCTATTACATTGTAAATACTTATAAAACATCATCCATGTAACACCCTAACTCTATTAACCCAAATTTTATGTTTATTTTACTACATTTACATAGGATAAAATAGATCACAACCCAAAATATCAAATAGTTTTGAAGTCTTGGGAGATTAGATAAATTCCTGATTCTAACATTATATATGAAAGAATGAAATAAAACATAATATTGTAGTGATAATATTTTAATTTATTCTTGTATATCCCTAAAATAATTCATAAACTACTTGATAACTGGGTAAAAGAAAAAAAATAATAAAGGGTGATCTCAAATTCTCAATAAGGAAAATGATACAATAGAAGATATCATAGGATAAATAAAGCATGAATAATATAAAGAAGATAAATATAATAAAACATGACATATAACTAATATCATAAAATGGGAATATATCCATGGATGAAATAATAACATAAATAATCACATGGAGGACAATAACTAGTTTCATAATGATAAAATGCATAATTTCAGACATCATAATCATGATGGAAAGGCCCTATGCAAAGACCTCATACATAAAGAGGTAATACATATGCCAAATACCCAATATAGTTTGTTAGTGAGACTTAATGATGCATATAGGGTCTCTAATGGGCCCCTTCCATCACTTATTAAGTAAAATTAATTCATCATATGAAATAAATGAATACCAAATCAAAATATAATCAACATAAAAATTCATATTAAAAAACTATCATATGCAATGTTAATATTTCCCTTAGTCAATAAATAGATCTACATGATCATAATAAATTTATAGAAATAATTTGGATTATATCATTATATTATATCCCCTATAAATCATAAGATTCACATAAGGATGTCAATATAGATGAAAATACTTTTAAAAGTTTACTAGAACATTTCTTAAGGAAAATACCCTTTTCATTTTAAAATCACTTATTTAAAATATAAAAATTTATATAATATTATTAAAAACATTTTTTATAAAAATAAATATGGGAAATGGTAAGTGAATCTTAAAACCAAATAATATTCAGGATAGTAATAAAATATATTTGTTTGGCAAACTCTAAAGCAAATACTCCATTCACAACTTTGGTAAAAATTACCTCATTCAGAAAATAAAAAGAATATTCCTTTTAAACCTTTATTATAAATTAAATAATGGGTAAAAATAAATTTAATAAATCATCTATGGTTATTAAATACATTATTTAAAACATTTTAAATAAAATATAGAAATGAAATAAAAATATTCTTGACCGGTTAGTAAATAAAAGTTAGTTTTCCATTATAACATTCATTAATAATTTTGAGTACATAGAGAGTAAAAACTAAAAGGAAAACCTATAATTTCTAGAAATCACCATAGGAGAATAAAATAGATGTGTTTTAAAATAAAATCATCATATAATTCCTCTAACTAAAACTTAAACATATACAATCTAAAATAAGGATGATATTGTGAAGTAAACCCTTACTACTTGAGTAACTTTTGAATCATATCACCCATGAAAGAAATAACTTAAAATGAAACTTTAAATACCATTAATATAATTATACATATTATATAACACATAAAAGTTGAATTATATATACCACATGAAATAAAAAAGTGGTGAATATGAAATATGTATCACAAAACAAAAGTGAGATGAGAAACCCTTACCTTGAGTATAAATTTCCAAATACACACTTTATATCATGTATAATAAAATCATATTAATTTTATAATTTATTACAAAAAAAATTAAGTTGTATTAACATATTATTATACCTTTTATTTAATTTATTACCATGACTTATATTGTTATTAAATCTGTTAAGTTCCTGTTATACATTTTGAGGATGTTTGGTTCATAATTGAAAAAAAAACTTCAGTAGATTTACCATGGTCAAAGGGATCATGAATCCATAATCTAAAGAATATTAATCATGAAATAATAATAATTTTTATACATTAAATACAATTTTATAATCATCCACTAAATTAATAAATGAAAAACAAATCATGTCGCTTATAGGAGATGGTGGTCCACACATACAAACAAGCAATGTTATCATTTTTACCTGGTGGAAGGGTAATAAGGTAAGTATTAAATTATATTTATAGAATCATGATTATATCATGATTATAATATATATTCATTAAATACAACATAATAAACATCCTTGTGAGGTGGTCATAAAAAACTGAACACATTGCTTCGTGGAGGTGGTAGTCCACATGTACAAACAAGCGATGTTTTCATTTACTATAGAGATGGAGATGACTAAGGGTTATAACATAGACATAATAAAAACTAATTATATTAGAGATAATTATTTTATAATATCAATATGGTTATGATATAACTAAAGTAGGTAGAAGAATAAATAAAATGAAACAACTCATTTAAGAGTTATACGTCTTCTTTTGGACGCCTCCTTTCAATTACACATTAAGCCTTCAAGGTTGGTATTTTGATGATAAAAAATCCTATAGTACATGGGGACGATGCATGGGAATCTATTTAAGTAGTTATTTTTCATTATTAATGGTTATAAATGTTTGGGGAATAGAGTATTGGGGGTTCCCTTTTATAAGTGATGGGAGTGGTACAACTGTAAATATTAATAACATTAAAATATAATAAATATCATAGTCATGTAAAGTAGTGTAAAGATCCAGTTTTCTCCATGTAATAATTTAGAATATTTTTACAATTAATTATAGATCTAGGTGCTAAAATGGTGTGTAATTCTGAGGCCCACTGTGCCCAAAATAAATTATAAAAAAATATTAAGTGTTTTTTGGACTATACATGCGATGAAAACAGTATATCTATTTAATGGTATCTCGGATTAGAAATATGAGGACAAGGCTAAGTTTGGAATAAGGAGTTTACCCTAGGCTGGGAATAACCTTTTTCAATGTGGGACTTATGTGAGAAAAGTCACCCAAGGGAAAACCCGTGAATAAAATAATTAAAATTAATTGTTTAATCTCGAATTCTGAATAAAATAACATTTGAACGAGGGATTAGATTAGAAATATAAGATCTTCGTTGAGTTTGAAATGGGGTGTTTTGTCTATTTGTGACATAAAATAAAAGTTTATGATGGATTTAGATTTTTTTGATGAGCGAGATCCCTATAAATAGAGGTTTAAGGCGATAAATTAGGGTTAGCTCCTAATTCCTCTTTCTCTCTCTCTCTCTACAAACCTCTCCATCTATCTCTCTAAGTTTTTCTCCATCATTCTTCATCGAATCAAGGATATATCTTCACAAAAACCTCAAAAAATCAAGGCTGGAGCTTGGTGATCACACCGATAGTGATAAAAAGACAGATCGAGGAAGGATTCTTCTGCTTTTGTGTTCTGTTTCAAGTTTTAATTGAAAATCATTCATTTCCTGTTTTATTATTCATTTTTATTATCTTTTTTGATGTTTGAACTAACATGGACATCAATCCTCATTAAAAATTACTTTTTTTCATCATGTTATTCACATGTTCTTCGAGGTTTATCGATGTTTAATTTTGGACCCATCAATTCTTAGACGGTTTGCGGAATGAAGGCCATGGTGCTAACGAGCTAGCCCCGAGCTTTCTGGAACCAGGTTTGAAATAATATTTGGATGTTTAGTGTGGTTGTAGGGGCTGTTGAAATGGGCCACTGGGGTAGAACCTCTAGTGGCAGCCGGCAGTGGCCCAAGGAGGTGGTGGGCAACAGGAGCTGGATGTTGGTGTGACGGGGCGTGTAGTGGTGATCGAGATGGCGAAAAGGGGGCGTGTTGTGGTTGGGATGAGGAGGACTAGAGAGCAGTGTATCTAGGACCATCCATTGGGGTCGGGATGACAAATTGGGAGTGTGAGGTAGAGACAGAGTGTGTTGGAGTGGAAGATGGATGTGCGGCATTAGTAGATGGCAGAACCGTGTCACGGTCAGTCGATAGACCCGAGTGTCGATAGCGACACATGTTGTGTGGGTTGCGCATTGATAAGGGGGGAGGGAGAGGACCAACCACTTGGTAGATTAGTTTTTGAAGGCAGGTAGGGTTGTGTCAAAATCAACTGCAATTTCAGCTGGGCTGTGGGCCGACAATCCAGACTGGGCCTACCCAGGAGGAGGGGGTCCATCCAGTTTGGACCGAGATCCTTTGAATTCTCATTTCTTCTAAATCGTGCATCCATTTTATGTGTCTTCTATGGCCATACATACCTCTAATAGAGGAAAATTTTTTAATATCATATCAGGACTTTTATGTTAGGATATTTTTGTTTTGTTTCATAAGGCACTTAGATTGAATAATAATAATTTAATTATTATTATTCAGAAATCTTGATTCATACTTAACTTCTAAATGGGAGTTCTATTTAACACGTAGTCAGTGGTGGCATAACCATTTTCCTTTTGCAGAATTTTCATAACCACTTTTGAGTTTTTAAACCATTGTTGAGGTGTGGGGCCCATGAGGGCCGGTTTTCTAGTGTTGTGGTGAAATGTAGCTTTTTCACCAGTTATCTATTTTGGACGAATGAGTAGTTCATTATGCATGTTTTACCATGAGGATCACAATGAAATGATCTATATAATTTTTTTTGGGATCAAGGAATAGGCCCCATGGGACTCCTTTCAAGTGTAATGCGGTGACTTGCGACTTTTCCATCAGATGTCCATTTGGGGAGAATGAATAATCGATCTTGCATATTTTTCACAAGGATCTCAATGGTGTGATCCATTTAAACTTATAGAGCCTTATTCGTGATCTAATTAAATGTGGATACATTAAAGGTATATTGGTGGAAGATCCTTCTACTGTGTTTGAAGAGAATCCAAGGCTTGGGTTAGCTTCAAATCTTGTGAGAGTGGAGAAGATACATGAAGAGATGAGGTCAAATGTTATGGGCCATTGAGGAGGTGTATCAGTGAAGTTATATTTTTGAGCCTCCATACTAACGACTAACATCATGCATTCTTCATTATTCTGACAATATGTTCCGTGTACTTTGGGGGTACCTTGGAACACCTAGGGGTATTTGTTCATAGTTTAGTACTTGATAATGGCTAGGTACATGGTCATAATATGAGTCAGGGACACATGACATGTGGTCCCCAAACGTAGCATGTACTACTTTACAAATTCTTCTATCTCTCATATCTACTTCTTTTGGAATCAGATTCTAGAATGCGAGTATCCTATCTTGAGTGTTTTTTCACATAGGATGTGGTGGTTCCCTTTGTAGTGGCTTATGAGATATGATGTGAGATGTTCCAGGAATGACTCCTATCCAGCATGACACTTGATGACATCAGAAACATTCTTCTGAGAGGTACCATCTAGCAGGGATGGCTAGAGCAGTTTCAAGTGGCACCCTCCTGCCGGGCTAGGCATGGGTGCTCGACCTTTTCAAAGTGGAACCCTCTAGCTAGGCTGGGCATGGAACCTCAAACATTTTTGAGTAGAACCTTCTAGATAGGTTGGGTATGGGTCCTCGAGGGCATTAGAGTGGATCCCTCTAGCCATGTTGGCCATGGGTCCTCAACCTTGAGACACGACCTCTCGACTATGTGGTATAGTGATGAGATGTGCTTTGACGTGACTTTGGAATCTCAAGAAATAGGGACATTTTTCTCACCAAGACATATCCTTGTTACATGACCTAAAACTATGAGGGAAATATAGTTCCACCCAAATCAGATCATATCAAGGTTTGGTGATTGAGTCCCTTTGACTTGTCGTTCAGGGTAGACGTGTGGGATGATAGTCATTAATGGTTACTTCTGAAACTGTTGGCTACTCTTTTCTTGGGATGATCTTTTGAGATGGAGATCCCCTTACTCTCTTTTTTGGGTTTCTTTGACTGAGCATATCTATATATACATATATATATATATATATGTGTATATGTATATTCTATTTCTAGTTCCCACTCCTTGGGTTTTGGCTACTCTCTTTCCAGGAGAGGTTAAGATGCACAGGGTATTCTATGTGATTTATGTTTCTAGATTCTCATGGTTGGACAAGTATAATCTACTACTATAGGTATCGAAGACTTGATGAGAAGTTAATTTTCTCACCGTCTCTAGCTCTTTGTGTTGGAAGAGTTTTCTTCACTCTCTTGTTGGGTTGAGCTACACTACTTTATTATACTCTTTTATTGTACCTTGTTCTATCTACGGCTCCCCTCTTCAGTACCTCTCTTGTTGCTCCCTTGATCGATCGGGGCTTCCTACTGAGTATATTTATACTCACCCTTGCTTGGGATTTTCCCACACAAGGTGTTCCCTTACACACGATAGACAGGTTGATCATGACATTAGAGGAGCTAGGGATACAAGGTGCTTGGACCGCGTATAGTGTTCATGACTTGGGATTCAGTAGTGGGTCTCTCCTAAATATTTTACTTTTCCACCTATTGTTGGTTTTTGTCACTTTTTTAGTTCAGTGTGTATTTTTTCCCTTTCCCTTTTAGTTTAATTTTCTATATTTGTACTATTTAAGGGTCGATGCCTATATGTTTGGTTTCCTTTTTATAGAAGTTTTGTATCATGTTTCCTTTCCCTCTTCAATTTTTCATTGAGTGGGCTGCGTGTGTGTGTGTACAGGTTCTTAGGAAAAGGCCTAACCATGTTTTTTGTGCCTTAGACACTTGTCATCACCCCCTTCCCTATAGAGATGGACTTGGGGTAGTTGCGTATTGAGCCCTAACATGGTTTGGGTTTTGACAAAGTGGTGTCAAAGGTGGTTCAACACTTGGGACATTTTTCAAATGTTACCTAAAAATGTTTTAGTTGGGTTTAGGGAAATATTTTTGAAGTCTCTTGAGAGTGGTTCTTAGCCCAGGGAGTCTGGTGATGGTACGGGCGGCAAATATATGCATTCACCAGGAACCTGATTACCCACTTGTAAACTCGACACCCAAAGACACTCGTTGAAGGGAACAATGGTACATGCATCATATAGGATTAAGTATTTGACTGTCCTTCTTGATTCATCTCTCTATCTTTGTTGATATATATATATATATATATATATATATATATATATATATATATACTCACCTAACAACAATACTCCTTGATAACATTCAGGATGTCTCCACGATGACATCCATCAAGGATATCAACTCTGGTTTGTGACGAAGAACCTGTGAGTGACGAGGTCTCAGTCCAAAACCCATCATGTGATCCCCTTCATCCAGGTGGGTGGGTAGTAGCACCTCCACCTGTTGACCAGAAAACAGCCCCAGCATAGCAGGTTGAGAACGTGCACAGGTTGAGCGCACTTCATGAGTTCCAGCGCTACAGACCTCTGAGGTTCCACGGTGATCTAGACCTTCAGGTAGTAGAGGTTTGGTTAGAGTCGTTGGTATTCCTCTTCAATCTTGCATGGACACTGATAGATTATATGGTGGCTTTGTCATGTAGCCTTTCCCATGGAGAAACTAGACATTGGTGGAGCTTGGTTACTCAAATGCATGATGAATCAGAACTCTCGTGGGATTACTTTCAATTGATGTTTCATGAGGAGTACTACCCCAACTTCTTGCGCTCCATTTAACTTTATGAAATCCTACAGTTTTAGCAGGGATGGATGACGGTGACTGAGTACATGACTAGGTTCACAGACCTTGCGCAATACTTTTTGGACATGATCCATGAAGGCTTCTTCCAAGAACGGAAGTTTGAGCTAGGACTCCGTAGAGATATCTATGCTATGATAGTACCCTTGTGCATTCCCACCTATTTCAAGGTACTATAGCAGGAATTGCTGATAGAGAGCTTCCTGTCAGGGGGACACCATACAGATGGTTGTGGTGGTAGGGGAAATAGAGCAGAAACATCTTCATCAGCTAGTAGATGTTAGTCGATAAGATATTGATGTAGGATGCCTCCCCATAATCGTCCTCAAGAATAATCTCATATGGGGACGAGGAAAATTAGAGCTCAGGTATACCCTAGGTAGGCCTGATGATATGCTTGTGACAAATGAGGTCACATTGAACAATACTTCTCGACCATATGTGATGAGAATACCAGGCAGTTAGTACATGGACCACCATGGAAGATACAACGCCATGATCAGGGTGGTCCCTAGGGAGTTGGTGCTGGTAGAGGAGCAAGAGAATCTAGAGGTGGGGGTGATTTTATGAGGACTTTACACCCCCTCTAGGAATCCAATTCCCAGCTCAATAAGCTGACAGATGGGACCACATACAGCCGCAATATTTGGATGTCTATGATCCTGCAAAGTATGAGGTGATAAGAAGTAAGCCCTGTGTCTTTTCAAATTTTTGTAGTATAAGTTTTCAGGCACTGTGTGAAGTACTATTTTCCCCATTCTCCTTGATTAAGTTTTTATCGGGGTGACATGGGGCATCGGTGTAACCATGTTTCGACTTTCTTCGATATATTTTAGATTGAACGAGAAAGAGGGGTACTTCCCCCATTAAGACTCATTTTTGTGATACATGAAAACTGTGAGGGAAAGTCAATGAAACCCAAATAGGATAGTTTGTGGTGTGGTGGAAGATCCCTATGACTTGTGCATTTAGGGCGGAGTTGTGCAGTGGAGTGTCAGAGCAGGTCTTGGATTTTTCAGTGGAGTTTTATTACTTGACCTCCTTTTGCTTGAGATTCCACTAGTGGGATCAACAGAGTGCCTGTTTTGGTGAATACTCTCTTTCCAAGAGGGGAAAATATGTGTGGGGTATGCCACGTGCTTTCTATGTCTAGCCTCTTGTGGTTGGATTAGTTTACTCATCTAACCTGTTTATTGGTACCTTAAGTGCTCAATGTCAAAACTTGATACTACAATTATCAAGTACAGGTTGAGGTGATGGAGAACCCCTGAATAGAATGACGTGACTCACTATATGGTGCTGACATTAGTAGTATTTTCCATGAGAATGTGGATATTCTATATTTCTATAATGGAGCTTGGTGGTTTTTTCAGACCACCAGAGTCTCAGGTATGTCTTTACCCAAAGAAACTTGAAATTGATGCGGTGAAGCTAGTTGAACTTCCTATAGGAATATAACTTAGAGATATTCCATACTCTGTAAAAAGGGAAATTTTGTAGTAGATGACCCTATTAGGAAGTCCCAGGCTTTCATAGTGTGGGAAGTTTCAGAGTGGTTAGCTTCCCTACAGCTGACCCTGGTGGAGTAGGAGGGTATAGTTTTCTTCAATCGATCGCGATGAATCCTTTGCTTCCTGAGCATGTAAGAGAGTCTCAGTTGAGATGCATCGACTATGAAATATTTCATGACCATATATCTTTAATTGTTTTTCTAGATGGATATTATGAAGAAGGGAATCAAGAGACCCTGTTCCAGGGACAAACCATGATTCCAGTCCCAACGTGGAGTGCAGAGGTTCTGCCGGGGAAGTAAACTATCCCCAGAGTTTTTTGGGTCGTTTATAACCATGCAAGAGATGGAGAGGTTGCCTACCACCTTTCCCTACCCCCAATATATGGAGTGGGAGCAGTAAGTCTCCCACATGTCATATTTGAGAAGATGCATGTGTGATCCTATCCATGTATTTGACAGGAGAAAACCTTATGAGGATAAACCATCCCTTTGATTTTCATGTTGTTCCAGCATGGTAACATGCAAGTTTTCCTATGAATGGGAGAGCTAGGTTTGAGCTCAGTATCCTGAGTTGTTTTCCCTAGTTTTTCTTCTCAGGGAAGAAAATATTGAGGGAGGGAATGATGTATAAACATGGTTTTCACCTTGTAAGACATTGGAATATTTCTAAAAAAATCCAGAGATAGGCACTGAGAAGGTGTGCAATTCCAATGCCTGGTGTGTCCAGAATAAATTATACAAAAATATTAAGTGTTTTTGTACTATACAAGCGATAGAAATGAGATATCTCTTAAAGGGTAGCTTGGATCATAAATTTGAGGGCACTACATAGTCTAGAACATGGATCTTACCCTAGGTAGGGCATAACCTTTGTTGTTGTAAGACTTTTGTGAGAAAAGTCACCCATGGGAAAACCAATCAATAAAATAATTAAACTTAATTATTTTATCTCGAACGCCAAATCAAATAACTTTTTAATGGGGAATTGGATTGTAAATATGATATATCTACTGAGTTTGGAATGGGGTGTTTTTCCTAAGCCCAACATAAAATAAGAGGGCATGATGGATTCAGATTCCACACTGAGCGGGACCTCTATAAATAGAGGTTTCATGCAACGAATTAGGGTTAACTCATAATTCCTCCCACCTCTCTATAAACCTCTCTCTCTCTCTATCTAAGTTGTACTTCATAAATATTCATCGAATTAAGGAGTGATCTTGTCCAAAAACTCATAAAATCAGGGCGGGAGCGTGACGATTACATCGGCAGTGATAAATGGACAGATCAATGTATGATTTTTCTTCTTTTGAGTTCTATTTCAAGTTTTAATTGAAAATACTTTGTTTCCTCTTTTCTTATTTGTTTTTATTATCATATTTTATGTCCACACTAACATAAACATCAATACTCATTGAAAATCTCTTTTTATCATCGTGTTGTTCACCCGTTCTTTGGGTTTATCGACATTTAATTTTGGACCCATCAATTCTTCGACGGTTTTCACAATGAATGTCATGGAACTGAAGAGATCATTCGGAGCTTTTTGAAACTGGATCCGAAATAATTTTTGAACATATGGTGTGGTCATAGTGTCCCTTAGAATGGGCTAATGGAATAGAACTTCCAGTGGTGGCCCAAAGCAGTGGTGGATCGTGGGAGTCGGTCGCTGGTGCGGTGGTGACCAGGCAGGCAAGGATATGGCGGACCATGGATGGTATGGGGCAAACTATTGTGCAGTGTAGTTGGGGGTGTCCAGTGGGTTTGGCATGATGAACCATGGGTGCGAGGTAGATTTGGAGCACATCGGAGCGGTGATGGGGCATGCAACGTCGGAGGACGGTGGAACTGCATCGCGGTTTGACCATGGACCCGAGGGCCGATAGAAACCTGCATCACGTGGGTCATAAGTTGACAAGGGGACCGAGGGAGGACTGACCGCTTGGACATTCAATGTCAGAAGAAGGGACATGGGCCGACCCAGGAGGAGGGGCTCTGTCTAGTTTGGGTCATACTGGCCTTGTTTAGACAGAGATCCTTTAAATGATCGTTTCTTATAAATCACACGTCCATTTGATGTGTCGTCTATGACCATGAATCCATCTAATTGATGCGGATATTTTATTATAATTTCATAAATTTTAGGTCTTGGTTTCATTTTTTGGTTGTATGAGACACTTAGATTTAATAATAATAATTTAATTATTTTTATTCAGAAATTTTGATTTGGACTTAACTTCTAAACGGGAGGTCAGTTTGATGTGCCATCAGTAGTGGCGTAACCCTGGTCCTTGTGAGGAATTCTCAAGATCACTTTCGGGGTTTAAAACCAAAGTTGAGGTGTAAGACCCACAAGGGCTAGTTCGCATGTGTTGTGGTGAAATGCACCATTTTTCACCAGTTATTCATTTTAGATGAATAAGTAGTCTATTCTGTGTGTTTTTTCTTGATGATTGTAATAACGAAATCCATAAAAGTTGTTTTAAGATCAATGTGTGGGCCCCACATGACATATTTTGAGTGCATGCGGTGAATTTAGATACTACCTCTCAACTATGTGGAATATTGATGATACATTCTTTGACGTGACTTTGGACTCTCAAGAAATAGGGACATCTTTCCCATCAAGACGCGTCTTTGTGATGCAACCTAAAACCTTGAGGGTGAAATAGTTCCACCCAAAGAGGATAGTACCAAGGTGTAGTGATTGAGTCCCTTTGAATTTCAGTTTAGGGAAGACTTGTGGGATTCTAGGAATTGATTGTTACTTTTGTAACTGTTGTCTACTCTTTTCTTAGGCTGATCATGTGATATAGATATCCCCTTACTCTTTTGATTGGGTTTCTTTGACTGGGAATATATATATATATATATATATATATATATATATATATATATATATATATATTCTATTTCTAGTTTCCACTCCTTGGGTTTTGGATACTCTCCTTATAGGAGAGGTGAAGATGTGTTGAGTATGCTACGTGCTTTTCGTGTCTACCTTCTCATAGTTGGATGAGTCTACTCTCCTACTATAGGTAGAAAATACTCGACGAGAATTTTATCTTCTCACCGTTTATAACTCCTTTTGTTGGATGAGTTTACTTCACTCTCTAGTTGGGTTGAACTGCACTTCTTTATAATATTCTTTTACAATACCTTGTTCTATCTACTTATCCCATCTTTGGTACCTCTCTTTCTTCTCTCTTGAGACTTCTGGGTTTCCTACTGAGTATTTTTACAGTCACCCCTACTTGGGCTTTGACCGCACTTAGTGTGCCCTTGCAAACAACAGATAGGTTGATCATGACTTTGGAGGAGCTAGGGATAAAGGGTGCTTGGACCACGTGCAGTGGTCGTGACATGGGATTTAGGAGTAGGGCTCTCCTAGCTATTTTAATTTTCCACTTGTTTTCAAGTTGTGGCACTTTTCTAGTTGGGCGTGTATCTTTCCCCTTTCCCTTTAAGTTTACTTTTATGTACATGTGTTGTTTAGAGCTAAATGTATATATGTTTGGTTTCTTTTTTATAGCAGTTTTTTATCTTGTTTCCTTTCCATCTACACTTTTTCATTGAGCAGGTTTCATGTGTGTGTGTGTATAGGTTCTTAGGAAAAGGCCTCCCTAAGTTTTCTTTTCCTTCGACGCTTGTCGTCATCCCTGGCCTATGGAGGTGGGCTTGGGGTAGTTGCGGCTCGAGCCCCAGCATGGATCGGGTCATAATAAGTGGAACAAAATGGACATAGTTTAGAATTTGGGAAATTATAAGTTTGAAATAACTTCAAGAAAAAAAAAGTAGACTTGTTTTACTTTCATTTTAAACCTTATCTCTTTGTTTAATCATCTCATCAACACCATTTAACCATAACCATGGTAACACACTTTTCACTCTTTAAGAATTATAAATTTACTTATAAGGTTAAAAATGGCTCAAAAGTGGTCCATGGATGATATTTTTGACCATTTACCATACCAATTGTCCTATTTAATTTTTTTTCAATTTTTAAATCATTTAATAAAATATTTTTTATCATAAAATATCATTAAAGTCTTTTTTAGGACTATTCATTTAATTTGACTTCAAACATATCAATAAATTAATGGAATTCGAATATAAAAACATATAACATTAATTTTAATTTATAATTACCTATTAAATTATTTTAATACTACAATTAATCCAAAACATATTAATTTTATTGTTTTAAAAATCATTTTTATTGTTTTTTCAAGTGTTTTCACAAGCGTTGTGTCGGAATTTCATAAGAATTTAATTTAATTCTAATATCAATGAAATTTAAAGATAAATTTCTATCACAAAAAATGTATTAATATTAAATATAACTATTTATAATCAATCTTGACTTCTTTTTATAAAAATGAAAATAAATTAGAGATACTAAAATAAAGAGAGTTAAATTTTGTGTTTATTCTTTTCATAAAATAATATAAAGGTTATAATAAATGGAAATTAGGAATTTTTTTAAAAAATTAAAATATAGTATGGCCTTATAATGGATCCACTCATAAAATTAAATAAAGAACTGTTTTAGGGAAATTTTTATGTCTTATCCTAGAGTTTTAAGCCCATTTTACATGTTTTACCCTCATAGAGGTGACAAATATTTTCTGCGATTATAATTCATAATGATAAAAATAAAAGGGTCATGCTTACCAAATTTGAACCTCATAATTACAAATATGGAATAAAGTTTATAAGATTCAATTTCTATAATTATAATTAATCAATTTTAATGTAAATTCATGAAACACAACAAAAAATAATTTTTATAAAAATGTGTTTTATGTATAAAAATGAGCTTATACCAAAATTAAATATGTTTCTAATAATTTTTTTTGTTACTATAATACTAAATGAAAAAAATAATGGGACTTTTAAATTACTTAATTTAAATAAAATACATGATAGTTTTGTAAAAAAAATTATCATTTTTCACTAGTCCCTCAAAAATCAACAATTTCATAAAAATCCCCAAAATTCACCCTAATCCTATTATAAAATTATGATTTATAAAATTATATCCATTTTTTTAAAATGAAATTTATTAAATTTATAGAAACTTTTTATAATATCCACTTACAAAATTCAATAAAAATCATTTTTGAAGACAAATAAATTTTAAAGAAGAAAATGTCTTTCTTCTCATTACTTATATAATAAAAATAATTAAGTAATTTTTAATTTATTAAATTTTATTTATAATTTAAATATTTCATTATAATCATATATAAATAGTGATTAATTTAATATATTAAGGTAAAAATACATTGCACATATAAAAACAATTTTATGAAAAATATTTCATTTACATTCAAATGATTTTATCTTCATTTCCATCCAATTTATAATCTTTGAATGAATTACTATTCATTTAATTAATGAAAAATATTCTATATATATTTTATAATATGTTCATTATTACTCATAATAACCAAACCAATTACTAGTTCATAACAATCATATTTAAATAATAATATTTCTATATTATTTTTTGGTTCATTTAAGCTTGGTGATTCACATACCACACACTATCAAATATATCAGTTACAGAAAGTAAATTCTAAAATATGGAGTATTTCACTATAAAACCATTATAGAAATTTCATTCTATCAATTTTAACTCGAATTTGATAAAAAAGGTTTAATTTTTTTTAAATCAATTCCAGGAATTGGAAGCTAAAATATAAAATCATTTAAGAAAAACCATTTTTAATATTTAAAAAACCTTTGTTGAAAACCCTCTTCATAAAATAGGATAATAAAACATCATTTTGATAAGAGGAAAAGTGAAGTATTATTCTTACCTAGAATGACACATAATATGGTACCCAAATAAGTATAATGTTAATGGGAAGTGATAATGTGAACATAGTAGAGAAAAATAACATCTAATGAATATTTGATGTTGACAGAGAACATGATCATGAGAAATTTAATGGCCACAAAACCAAAAATCAGTAAGGGATAAAGAGGACCATAAATTCATCCAAAATGATTCTAAAAGGATAAATTTTTTATTTCAAGATCTTTTTCGTATAATTGAGGGATTATTTTATCATTAAGAGAGATAAAACAAGAAAATAACCTTGATTTATTTCCATTATATAATTAAAATCTCATCCATCAGTTGTGGATCAAAAAGTTTTTACACTTCTAATTTATCCAATATTCTATGTGATAAATGATTATTTTTTTATTTCTGTAATCACAAAAAATTTATTTACATGGGATCATAAGATAATAAAATGACAAATTATTTCTCATATTTCTATCTATTAATCAAAACCAAAAATGTCTAACACAAATTTTGATAATATATAATATGAATAAACCCTCATATGAAGAAATAATACATTATTCTTAAGAGTTTGAAAAATAACACCAATTTTTTAAATTAATTCATTCCATAAGAAACTAACCTAAAAAATCTAAGACCCCTAGTTTTTGAAAAAAATAAAACTATATTTGATAGTGTATATGACACGCAACACTGAGCCTAAAGGAACAGTGAAATATTACTATTTAAAAATAAATGTTAAAACCTAGGAATTAAATTGGTGGGTATTCATATGAATAACTAAATTATGAAAGGAATATTTATTACACATGTATAAAATAAATTCATTGGTTATAAATTCATTGGAAATGATAATAAAAAAATCATTTGAAAGTAAAAAAAAAATCAGAAAAACTGTTTTTAGGCACATATTGCAATTTTAACTTAATAAATTAAATTAATAACTATTAGAGAATGATTTTAAAGAAATTTATATTTTAAATATTCAATAAAATGTTTTATCACTCATTTAATATGTTTTCAAGTCATGATATAAGAATAAATCCAATTTAATGCTTAAAAACTAAATTTTTCTAAAAAGTGGTTTCATCATGTTTTGAGAACTTAATTTTAAATTATATTTTACCATTATTAGAAAATTTATTTGAAAAAATGAACCTTATATTTGAAATAAACATGTAAAAATTATTTTAGAGTGAATTTTTTAGAATTTTCTGAAAAGTTAAATTTTTTGATGGATAGTGAAAAATATTGATTATTATTAAAAATTATATTTTCATTTAAAGAATTTATAGATTTAAATTTTATATTTAAAATTAAAATTAGTTAAATTATATTATTATTAATAAAATTTATTTTGTTTGAATATGTTTTATGTTTAATTTTTATATGAAAACTTTTTGTACTTAAGGAAACATTTTCTTTAGAAAACCGCTTTTCGTGACATTTGCGGGTATAATTTTTAAATTAAGTTACACCAATTATATGATTTCAATTTGATAAAATGGATTACATATTTTTAACAATAATAATTAATATTAGTTAATATGGTCAACTTAATTTTTATTCATTATGTATATTAACTATAGTAAATATTTATTACCATAGTAAGGGTAAATTGGGTAATTAAGGTTAACAACAATATGATAAAGAATAAACATTTACCCTAAAACAATAATTTATCCTATCTTATGAGGGGATTTTAGATATTTCGATCTGAATATCAATTATATGGCCACTTAATGTCATATTTCTTTGATTCTTAAAATTATAATATTTAAGTAAAAGATAAAGACAAAAAAGTAAATTTCTTTCTTTTAAAAACTATAATATTTTATGAAAGGGATAAAAATACATATGTTTAGTTATAAATATTAATTTTAAATATATATGAATTTTTTTATTGTTTTAATTTATTTATAATTTTTATTAATGAAATTATTACCCTAAATTCTTATGCAATGATGACATTGTATTTACCCAATTAATGGAAAAATAAAATATATAATCTTAATAATATAGAAAGTAGTGTAAATTGAAAGAACTATTGAAGTAGACAATTTTTTATTATAAATATAACATTTTAGTTATGTTTTAAATGGTTATTTTTTAATTTAATTTCTATCATGTTTGTTTTCAAAATAAAATTAAATTAATAGTTCCAAATATAATATTAATAATATTTTATAATAAATAGCATTTAATTAAATGATTTAAAATTACTAAAAATACTATATTCTGCCAACTTATTTTTATATGTTCTAAAATATCAACCATGGTCAATTTATTTTATAATTTACCTTTTATAGTAACTATCTTAACCCCTAAAGAGTAAAAATATTATTATCATGGTAATTATCAAAAAGGGTTATCACAAGTTAAAACCAAAATATAAGGGTAAAAACATCACAAAGATTGATAAACATTTATTTTATGATATTATATATAAATAAACCTAACATTACTTATAATTATATAATTTTAGTGTTATTTTAATTCAAAAATTAATTTATATTAATTTAAAACTTTATGAAATTCCAAAAGTGCCCCACCCTTCACTTATATAAGGGAATCTTCTATCCTCTTTTCCTTACACTTAAAGAATAATTTTTTTCAACAAATAAATAACCAAATACCTTAATTACATCTATAATAACATCTTATAGGCCATGGTTTGATCAAAAATCCAATCTCATAAGCCTTTTGGTGTAAACCTTAAGAGGTTTTCTGAAGAATAGGTATAATTATTAACCAAGAATTTTTGATTTATTTCTTCTTCAATATATTTAAAATATTATTAAACATGATTAAATAAAAAAGATATTTAATATAATAATATGTTATTATATTAATTAAATAATTTTTAGCCATCTCCTCTTTCATCAAATGGGAAATGAAAACCATCGTTCGTGTGTACAGAGGACTACCGCCTCGTGAACCGATGTAATTCATTTTCCATCACCGCCTCTCACAGATGGTTATAATGAAAAATTTAATATATATGTGTGTGTGTGTGTCTGTGTGTGTGATATTAATTACATATTTATAATTGTTTAAAGATAATATATCATATAATTCTTAGCTTTCTATTCATTGAAAAAATGATAACATTGTTCGTACGTACGTGTAGACTACCACCTCCGCGAAGCGATGTGATTAGTTTTTCATCACCACGCCATATGGATGAAATATATAAGTTTATTTAAATATATAATATGATATTTAATATAAAATTATCATTTTGAAAGGTTAAAATAATATGTACCTTCTTTTCATAACAATTGTTGAAAAATGAAAACGTTACTCATTCTTACGTAGTGCCTACCATCTTCATGATTGTAACGTAATTCATTTTTCATAACCATAATTTATATATTATTTTAAAAGAATAATTGATATAAAAAAATAATTATTTCATTATTATTGTTTTTTAGATGATTTAATAATGATCACTTTGACTATAGTCAACCTACCAAATCCATTTTGGATATATGAGCCAAATACCATCAAAACGTCTGACGTAAACTTAATTGATTAAGTAATTGATTATGAAATGGTAAAAGGAATAATAAAATTTCAAATGGTTCTTAATAAATTAAATAATTAATATAATTTTATTATTTAGTAATATAATAATCCTATATGATGATTCAAACTTGAGGTAAGGGTTTCCCATCTCACTTTTATTTCTATGAAACATATGCCATTTTCACCATTGTTTTTATTGTGTGGTGTATATTATACCCATGAATATATTTTGTTATTATTTTCATAAATATTATTGGGATTTAATAATCTATATATGGTTCTCTCTTTCATAAGGTTTTGATTCTGAGATTACCAAAGTGGTAAGAGTTTATCGTTTCAAATTGTATTTTTATGACATTTATTATATTATGCACCTATCTTATTTAATGAGGTGTATATAAAACACCTTTTACATGTTATATAACTAATATCCTTATTTTTATGATATTTAAAGTTTTGTTTTAATTTATTCTTTCATGAGGATTAATATTCAAAAATTACCAAAGCGGTAATGGTTTAATGTTTCAATTTCATTGTTTAACGAGATTATTTATGATTATGTTTCTGATGATGAAATTTTGTGGTCTAACTATCAATAATTTACTTTATATTTACTATCCATTGGTTATTTATAGAAAATAAATTATTTCCTTTCATTTTCATCACTTTATGTATTCAAGATATTTAAAGAATATTTTTAAGGAAAAATGACTATTTCTCTCTTCGTTCAAAAATCATTTCTCTTTTATGTCCATATTTTCTAAAAATATTTTTAATAATATTTTTAATATTCTAAAATTATTTTTTAAGTCATTTTTACCCATTATTTAATTTTTAAAAAATGTTTTAAATTGAATCTTCTTGTTATTTAACTAAATGAGGCACTTTTTCTTTTTTACTAAAAATGTTAAAGGAATCTTTTTTTTATCATATACATCATCAACATAATTTCCCACCATCAAGATCACTCATTTATTTGAAGTTTCCCTTACATACTTCCAATTTTATTTTCAAATAAAAAATTTCCTTAATACTTGGTAATTTATTATATTTTAAATATGTGATTTCAAAGTGAAATGGTAATTTTCATCAATAAATGTTCAAAGTGATAATTTAAAATAATTTTCATCAATGATAACACCCATGATAAAAATCACGATTTAATGGGGATATGATCCAATGATACAATCCTTATTCTTTATATAGATGGTTTGTGATTATGATATCAATATGTTTATGAAACTCATTTCTTTTTCATAGGTTATGTGATGAAGAAATGATGAAATGATTATCAAACCAATTTATTTTCCACAGGTTATGCTATGATTATGAAAATCATTTATTTTACATGGATTATTATATGATTATAAAACCCATTTAATTTTTCCAGGTTTTAATATGAAGAAAATTCATATCATATTTTGGCACACATCTGTATGATTTTCATTATGTGATAGGTGGGACCAGAATTATATATCCTTATAATGCATTGGGTAAATATGGATATCTCATGATATAAATAGGACTAGAATGGGGAGTGAACCCATTTTAGTAGGGTAATTTATCATATATGATAGTCCCGGTAGATAAAATTGTATACTATGATGGTTTAGGGAACTATGATAACCTTGAAAATGTGCCTTGAATACTATGGAAATGATTATATATACTTATGTGTATGACACAAACTTATGTATTATTCCAATGTTATGCTCTCATGGCTTGTGTTCTATGATTCATTTATGATTCATGTCTTATTTACTTCCAAGATTCCTTCCATGATTCTAGTTTATGATCAATGATATGTTGGGCATGGTTTTTAAATATTAAGCTCATGTTATGAGACCCTTATGCTCATGTTATGTTTAAGTGATCATTGATATCTCTCCTATTTACCCATACTGATCATATGATCTCACCATTTAATATGATTACTTTCCCTAGGTTATGAAGAAATATTTTAAGTAGGGTGTGTATAAGAAAAGTACAATGTGGGAAGAACTTTATGGGCGATATTGAAGATATTTCATGAAATAAGAAGATTGTGTATCTACTCTCCAAAAGGAATTAAACCTTTATAGTTATTAGACACATGTTTTTAAAATATATTTTATATTTATATATTAAGATTTAATATCTATGTATGAAATGATTGGTTTATTAGAGTTGGTATCATAGGATAAGTTTAGTCAACCTTTGTAGATTAGGATTAGGGAACTTTATTGAAAACCTGTTGGACAAGCCTAAGTATAGGATAAGAACCTAAAGTTTTGGTAATATATAGATTATGTGGTTTTCCTAAAAATACATCCATATATGGATACTATAAGTGGATGCGTTTTTGGTACAAAATCATCTAAAGTTAATAACCCCCAAAAGAGTTGGTTGAGTATATCTCGACCATCATTATGATGCACAATGAGTGTGACCATACTATGCACCTATTTTGACACTCCCAAGGTATATACTTGGATTAGTTCACATTTTCTTTATGAACCATAATTATGGATTAGAATAGATGATGATCATGAATGAACTAGGGTAAACCTAATGTGTCATAGATTGAAAAGTAGGAGTCGTTATTTGGAAATCATTTAAATTATTTTTCATAATTATGATTATTGTTTCCCGCACCATGATTTTTTGTTTTATCAATGGTTGGAACTAGGAGTAATGATGATAACGCTAAATGTGATAGAAAATACAGTGATTCTTAGCAACCAAATGGGATGATGACTGAAGTGAAAGATACTATGATTATCCATAATCAAGTATCATGATTTATTATTGACAACCTTTACATTAACCAACTCTAAAAATCACCAATGAAAAAATGGTTGGAGTCCTCTAAGAGCTTAGTTGGTGAAGACTATAGAGGAAAGAGGGATCATTTTCTTCCATGTTATAAATACAGAAAGATACACATAGGATAATGAATCAAAGGAATAGGAAAATGTTTTATGTGTGGAAAAGGATATAGATCAATGAATTACTGAGGAAAAGTGAGTACTACAATGTAGAGAAATAAATTTCATCATAGAGATCTATTTATAGTTCGATGTATTAGGAACCTGAGACTTATCTGAGTAAATTACCTATTTTGAAGGTTAACTAATAGACCAAGGAAGGACCTATGTTATACCCATTATTGAATTGAAAGGGATGAAATATTTATATATTGGGATCTAAGAGTTATGTTGTTGAATTATTGTTTTCCAATGGTATTTTGGTTATAATAATCACGAAGTATCCGAGGATTGTGTTAATTTTTGAAGCATATATGTCTTCATGAAAGATTATCTTAAGATTTATGGATACCATCATGGGTTTATAAGTTTAATGTTGATAATAAGTCCAAAGGCATAAAAAATTTGTAGATTTTATGTGATGATATTTTTTAGTAATTAATGATATTTTGGGAGAAATTTTATTTGGATAAGGTATATGTAACCCTTAGGTTCAACATGAAGTATTATTTGAGGAAGAACGATATTTTTATAATTTTAATGGTATTTTTATCCTTAAAGGTTTATATGATATTTAATATTTAAGGTTAAATTTAAGCATATTCATTATATTTATAGAGATGTTATAATAATTATATTAAAATAGTATTAATAAAAATAAGGAAAAACTATCATGTCTAGCAAGGCCACGGGGCTCAAACCCACAACTGAAGGGAGACATGGGTGCAACGCCCACCATAGGCCTACTTGATATCATAGTTAGTATGATTTTTTTAATTATTTGATAAATAAATATTGAGTTTATTTTGGGAACATATGTTTTATCATTGAGATAACCATTAGATTGAAAAGTGATTTGGTGATTAAAGTTATTTGGTAAGAAGTTAAATATTTTGAAAACCCTATATGATTAAGGTAAAAGGATTATTATAATATTTTATTTTAGGTATAAAGGTTTAATTATATTTTGGAAGCATATATGATTTTAATTTTTATTTATGGTGATTCAGGTTATTCATTGAAATGATTATCATATCTTGGAGATTTTATGATTAGGACATATATATTTTTGGTCTGATACATTAAAAGTGATTGATGTTATTTGGAGATAAATGATAAATTTATGTGATAAAATCATTCTAATATTTGGGTTTCAATATTAGTCTATATTATTTTAAAAAATTTAAGGTTATTTACTTATCGAATGATCTAAGTTGACCTATAGGTGTTATTGTTTAGGCTTTGGTGGTCAATACACTATTTCTCTATACGGTTGTTTATTTATTTTATGAATTATATTATACTAACCATTTTGGTTTTGGTTAATGTATTAAGATAGTAGGAAGATATAATTTTCCTTTTGTAGATCATGTGGTCCCTTAGAAGTCAATTTTAGTGATTCAGGCATAAAAAGAATCATCTTTAATACTCATCGCTTGGAGAAAAAATGATATTATTGTGTAAATTGATTAAAGGATATATATATATATATCAGGTAAGTATATTTCTTTATTATCTCCATATATAAGGTAATGGAATTCTTTAACTCTATGAAAAATCATCTTGAAACAAAAATGTTCTCCTATTACCTCCATTTTCATTGAATTGATGGTTCAGGTAAGTATATTTCTTTATTCTCTCCATATATATGGTAATGAAATTCCTTAAATCTAGAAAAAATCATACTGAAACAAAAATGTTATCTTATTACCTCTATTCTCATTGAATTGATGGTCTTTTTCACACCCCATCAGTTTATGGTTTTGTGGTAGTTAAGTTTCTCTTAATCATTCACTTTCTCATGATTAATAATTTCTATCACTCTCCATAATTATTTTTAAATTACATTTTTTCTCCATGTCCATGTTTTCAATTACCACCAATGTTTCCCTATTTTGAAACAAATTTATATGATGAACTTTATATTTCCATTCCTCTCTTTTCAAGGGGAAGTTATATTATCCCATTTTTATAATGTTGGATTGAAGAAAAGGTATTTTCATATGTCAAACCCTTATTTTACAAGTCTGATTTCAAAATGTGAGGATAATATTTATTAAATGGGTGAATAATGTTATACCATAAGATTTTTAAAAAAAGAAAACTATGTTCTATAGCATATACGACACCCAATACCAAGCCTAAAGAAACAATGAAATATTACTATTTAAAAATGGATATTATAACCTAGCCATTAAATTGGTGAGTATTTATATCAAAAATTATATTATGAAAATTATATGGTTTTAAAAAGTATAAAATAAATTCACTAGTTATAAATTTATTTGAAATTAAAATAAAAAAATCAACTAAAATTAAAAGAAATATTTTTATAAAAAAATGTTTTTTATGTCTGAAATACACTTTTAAATTAATAAATTATATTAAAAACTATTATTGAATGATTTTAATGAAATTATTTATTACATATTCAATTAAATATTTTATAATTCATATAATAAGCTCTCTAGTTATGAGATAATAATAAATCTTGTTTTATGCTTAAAAATGCATTTTTCTAAAAAGTGGTTTCACCACATTTTATGCAATTATTTTAAAATTAATTTTTTCTTATTTTAAAAAATTTATTTTAAAAAATGAACTTTATTTTTTATTCAAAATTTATAAATTATCTTATAGTGAATATTTGATAATTTTCTAAAAAGATTAATTTTTCGATGAATAGTGAAAAATACTAATTTTTATTTAAAAAAATTTCATCGTTTAAAGAATTTAAAAGGTTTCATTTGGTATTAAAATGGTTTTAAAAGTAAAATTATTTCAATTATATTATTTTTTATCTAATTTAGTCCATTTTAATGAATTCCGTATTGAATTTTTATATAAAACATTTTATACTTAAGAAAACTTTTTATTTAGAAAATAACTTTTCATCGCATTTGCGGGTTTAATTTTTAAATTAAATTCTACCAAGTATATGATTTGAATTTTATAATATGGATTTAATATTTGTAATATTAATAATTAATATTAGGTAATATTTTTATCTTAATTTGTATTCATTACCAATAATTACTTTAGTAAATATTTATTACAGCGGTAAGGGTAAATCAGGTAATTATGTTAAAAAATAATATGATAAGAACTATAAATTTACCCTGAAAGGTTAATTTATCCTATTTTATGAGTTTAATTCATAAATTTACATTCAAATATCAAATATATGGAAAATTGGTTCCATATTTATTTTTATTTTTACCATTATAATATGATAGTAAAAGATAAAGACAAAAATGTCACTTTATTTTAATAGCTATAATATTTTGTGAGAGAGATAAAAACAAATTATTTTTAGTTATAAATATTCATTTTAAATATAAATTATTTCTTATAATGATAATTTATTTCTAATTTTTAGTACAAAAATAATTACCATAAATGCTTTTGCAACGCTGATGCGGTATTTACTCAATTAATGGAAAAATAAATTAATGATTTTAAAAATAAAAAAATGTAATATAAATTTCATGAATTATTGTGATCCATGTATTTTTTAGATAAATATATAATTTTAGTTTTATTTTAAATTATTATATTCTAATTTTATTACTGAAATGGTTTTTTCAAGATCATATTAAATGAATAGTTCCAAAAACAACATTAATAATATTTTATAAAAAGAATTTTTTAATAAAAGATTTAAAATTACTGAAATTAAAATATTAATCCAATTTATTTTTATATATTTGAAAATATCAACCATTTTCTATTTATTTTCTAATTTTTAATTTATAGTAATTATCTTGACCCCTAAAGAGTAAAAACATTGTTATCATGGTAATTGTCAAAAAGCATTAACAAGGGTTAAAAGAAAAATACATGGGTAAAAAATCACCTGAACATGTATATTTTTTATTATATAAGAGTATATTTACCAATAATAATCATATATTCTAATTATATCAATTTAGATCCATTGGAATGTGAAAATTAATTTATATTAATTTAATAATTCAAGAATTTCTAAAAGTGACCCTCCCATCACTTATAAAAGAGAACCCCTCTTTTCTTTTATTCACACTTAAAGAACCATTTGTTTTGGAAAAAACATAACCAATTACATTAATTTTATCCCTAAAAACATCCTAGAGGCCTTTGTTTTATCAGAAATCAAACCCAAGAATGATTTTGGTGTAAACCTTAAGAGGCTATCCGAAGAAGAGGTATGGTCCTTAACTAGGCGTTGTTGATTTATTTCATATTATATCTCTTGAAAATATAATTAAAACATTTTAAAATATTTAAAAAAATTAACTTCCATAAAATGATATCTTATTATATTAATTAAATAACCTATATCCATCTTCTCTTCCATCAAATGAGAAACAAAACGGCAGTTCACGTGTACGGCTACTACTGCCCACGAACTGATGTAATTTTTTTTCCATCACTTACTATAATGGATGGTTATAATTATAGATTTAATATAAATATATATATATATATATATGATATTAATTAAATATTTAACTTTATGTAAATATGATATATCATAGACTTATTACCTTTCCATTCATTGAAAAATGATATCATTCTTCGTGTGTTTGTGTGGACTGCCACCTCCATGAAGCAGTGTGATTATTTTTTCATCCCCACATCATATGGATGATATTTATAAATTTATATAAAGATATAATATGATATTTATGATATAAATTTAATTTTTTAAAGGTAAATAACACTTACAATCTTTCCTCCATGATTGTTTAAAAATGAAAATTTTACTCATGTGTACATACAACCTACCATCTCCATGATTGTAACATAGTTCATTTTCCATAACCATCATATATAGTTGGTTTTAAAAGTATAATTTACATATAAAAATGATAATTATTTCATGATAATTTTTCCTAAGATGATTTGATAATGAACTCTTTGACTATATCCAACCTACCTAAGTCATTTTGGATATATGAGCTGAATATCCTCAAAACATACTATACAAAATTAACTGATTACATAATTGATTATAACACAATAAAATGAATAATAAAAATTAAATAGTTATTAATCAAGTAAAAATTTAACAAATTTTTATTATTCATGAAGACATAGATCATACATGATGAGACAAACTTGAGGTAAGGGTTTCTCATCTCCCTTTTATTTCTGTGAGACATATACCATATTCATCACTTAATTCTATTGTGTTATGTATATACTTATCTTGAATGTATTTTTTGATGATTTTAATAAAAAATATTTTTATATAAAAATATATGTGTGGTTTTATCTTTTATGAGGTTTTGATTCATATATTACCAAAGTAGTAAGGTTTTATCATCTCAAATTATATTCTTTGGGATATATGTTATGATTTTCACCTATATTCTCTCGTGAGGTGTATATACAACCCATTTTTCATTTTATATCATGTATATACTTATTTTAATGATAATTAAAGTTTCATTTGAATTTTCTTCTTTTATGGGTCTTTTGATTCAAAAGTTACCAAAGTGGTAAGGTTTTTATGTTACATTCTCATTTTTTATCAAGACTATTTATGATTATATTTATGACGATAAAATTTAATGATCTCCATCTCATGGATCTTATGAATTTTTTATCCTATTTCTATTTCTATAGAATATATTAATTCCTTTCATTTTCCCACATTAAGTACTCAATATACTAAAATAATGTTTTTAATGAAAAATGACTTTATATCTATCTTCAATTGAAAATAATTTCTCTTCTATGTCCATATTTTCTAAAAACATTAATATTATCCTATGATTTTTTAAAGTCATTTTTTCTAATGATTTACTTTTTATAATTTTTATTAAAAGTAACCTTATTGTTCTTTTCCTAAAAGAGGCAATTTTGACTTTTTACTAAAATTGTTAAAGGAATCATTGTTTTAACATATATGACATAAAAATCACATCATCATGAACACTCTATTATTTGAGTATTCCTTTACAATTTTCCATGGTTATTTTCAAGGAAAAAATTTTCCTTAATATTTTGGAATTTCTGTGTTTTTAAATACGTGATTTCAAAGTAAAAAAGTATATTTTCCTCAAGAAATGTTCCAAGTGATCTTTTAAAGAAATTTTCATATAGGATAATATCCTTTATGTAAATTATTATTTATTGGGGATATGATCCAATGATACCATCCTTATTCTTTTTTCTAAATTTTTTATGATTATAATGACAATATATTTAAGAAATTAATTTATTTTTCATGGATTCTCTGATGATAAAATGATGAAATGTTTAAGAAACCATTCTTCACATAGTTTATGTCATGATTATGAAACCCATTTATATTCCATAGGCTATTTTATTATTATGAAACCCGCTTACATATCATAGTATATGATATAATGAATTTTTTTTAATCTTATGTCTCATATATGTATGATTTTCGTTATGTGACAGGTGGACCCATAATTATATATCCCTGCAATGTATTGGGTAAAATGGATATCTCATGGGATAAATAAAATTGGAATGGGCAGTGAACCTTGTTTAGTAAGAGGATCTATCCAATTTTATAGTGTTAAGAGTGATCCTTGACTACTAATATGGTTTGGGGAGTAAATCCAATCCACTATGATAGCCTTGTAAATGATCCTTAACTACTATGGAAATAATTTTCTTTCTTATGTGTATGCCACAAAATTATGTCTTATACTAATTTTTTTCTCTCATGGTTCATTATCTATGATTTTTTTATGACCCATGTCTTATGAAATTCCAATATTTATTCTATTATTCAAATTTATGATCTATGATATGATTGGTATGGTTTTAAAATGTTAATCTCATGTTCTCATACCTTTATAATCATTTAAAGCTTAAGTGATCACTGATATCTACCCTATTTACCCTTTATAAGAATCTAAGCTCACTCTATCTTATGTTTCCTTTCCCCAAGTTATGAAGAAATGCTTTAAGTAGGTTATGTCTAAGAATAGAACTATTTGGGATGTTCTTTGTGGGATATTTTGAAGATCTTTAAAGAAAAAATAAGATTGTGTATCTGGTCTCTAAAGTCATTAAAACTTTATGGACATCAGGTGTGTATTTTTAAAAAAAATATTTAATATTAATCTATTAATATGTAATATACATGTATAAAATACTTGATTTATTCCAAAAAATCTCCAAAATATACTAGACTAAATTGGAATCCAAATATTTGAATTATTTGATCACATATTATTCCTAGATTAACTTAACATTTATCTCCAAACAAAATTAATCCCTCATAAATTCACATACCAAAATGTATATACCCTGATCATATATTCTACAAAATATACTAATCATTTCCAAAAGTAACAAAAATCACCATAAACCACTATAAAAACATATATGATTCCACAAGTTAACTCAATATTTATTCCTTAAATGAAATCCAACCTAAAAAATAATACTCCGTTTACTTTAATAAGATAATGTTCCCTAATAATATAGTAAAATTATTCCAAAATAACTTTAATAACTTAGTCACTAAATCAATTTTAAATCCCATGGATATCTATATGATAAAACACATGTTCCAAAATTGTAATAACCCATAATTATCACAACATAAAATATCATATTTACCCTAAAGGTTACCTTTACCTTATGAATTTTATCCTTAATATAAAAATACATTCTTCCCAAATAACCTTTATAATATTTATCACCAGAATTTAAATTAAAACATATTTTATATTATTTTATGCATTATAAAACTCACCTAGGTTCATAATGTTTAATCATAATTTGAGATAGATGATTAGACATAACTATAAGAGTTTTTACTCTAAATCCTATCTCATTTTGTTTCTCATTTCATTATCCAAAACATTAATTTTTTGGATGATTACTTATTGTTCCATCCATTAACTAAAACCAAAATAAAAATATAGTGTAAGTATCAATCTATAATAATTAGACTATGAAATTATATTATCATGAAAATAATTCCCTAAATGCCATAAATTATGATATATTATTATCAACCTATGACATTTTAAGGATCACCCTATATAATTTTCAACTCATCATAGGTTGTATAAAATTATATCCTCTAAACTCATCATAATAGTTCATAAAGAGAATATGAATTAACCAAATCAAATCCCTTAGGTGTGTCATTCAAAGTGTTCAGTCTTAGGCCCACTAATCTTGTATCGGTGATGATTAAGTTAATACCCAATACACCCATGTTAGAGCTGTTACCCATAGGTGAATATATTCTATAGCTATATCGACTTTCTAGTATCCCAAAATAGATTTATTTTTAAGTAAAACCACACAATATCTACTTTACAAAAAATTTATGATATTATCCCATACATTGACCTATCCTAAATGTTTTTAATAGGGTTAAATTCTTTAATCTATATTTTCCCAAATATAGTCCCTATGGTTTATACTAAACTTATTATAATACAAACTCTAACACCCAAACTCTAGTAACCTGGATCCAATGGTATGTTTACTACATTTTTATAAGATAAAATAGATTATATCCCAAATGACTGAATAGTTCAGTAGTCTTGGGAGACTAGATACATACATGATTCTCATATTCCATTTGAAAACATGAAATACAACTAAATACTCTAATGATAACTTTATCATTTCTTCTAGTATATCCATGAAATCATTCATAAATATCTTCTTAGAAATATAGGGAATTTATAATATAAAAAAGGGTGATATTAAATGCTTAGTAGGGGAAAGCATACAATGAAATCTTTTATAATATAAATAAATAATGAATAATATTGTAACGACCCGAAATTTTGAATAAATATTGTTTCCTAATTTTGTGTGTTATTTTATTTTATTTTTTATACTCAACAAAAATGTTTCATTTGATAACATGAGTATAATTAAAATGATACCGTTGGGCTTTGACTGTTATATGACCATTGGTTAATATGACCACTGGAAACTAAACGTTTTGATTATTGCCTCTAAATACAAGTAATCTTGGTTAATTATTATAGAAAGAAGATTTGATGGCCTCACCCAGTAGTCTTGGACCGATCGAAGCCCATCTAACAGAACTTGGGAAAGAGGTAGCACCACTGGGCTTTGCTCTGGACCAAACCCAAGCCGAACTTCATCGTGTGAAACTAGAACGGAATCGCCTTTGCGGGAAGTTCAAACTAATAGAAATTACTACTCGTGTGATGTTAGTCGAGCATCCCTCAGATTCTCTCACCTTAGCACACCTTACACTTAGGTCCTATGCTGGTGTGATAAGGGGCTATGTAAGGAGACTGTAACTGCCTTGTGTAATCCTTTATTTTAAATAAAAATTGGGATTTCTTCTTATGATGAATTTTATGAATTTCAAATGACCGGATAAATATAGTATGCATATTTTTGATGAATTTTAGAAAAAGGATATTTTAAAAATAGTTATGTAAACCTTAAATAATTAAAAATGTGTAATGATTTTCGAAAAATGGTCTTCTACAATTATGTTCAGTACGAAATTTAGAGTCTAATAAGATCAACTTAATTTTTGATGAATAGTAAATTATGAATAGTGATTTTATGATTAGGATTAGTAATGTGTCCAAATGGATTAGTAATCTCAATTAAAGAAAGTATTAATATAATCTAGTCACCTTGATTAAATAATGTGATTCAATAAAATGGTTAAATAACGGTTTCATAAATTATTATTCAAGTATTAGTTTTTTAGGGTGAATAGTGTTTTTTAATTAAAAATTTAATTAAAAATATTTATAAAATTATTTTTATAAAACAGATTTCATTTTTTGACTCAGAGAACCGATATTATGCTATGGTAATTTTTGGGGTTTCTTCTGAAAAAATGAATTTTCGGTGAATAGTGTTTTTATTTAAAAATTAAATTAAAAATATTTAGAAAATTATTTTTATAAAATGGAGTTAGTATTTGTAATCAGAGCGTTGATATTTGGTTAAGGTGAAATTTTGGGATTATTCTGAGAAAGTTGAATTTTCGATGAATAGTGAAAATACAGTTTTTAAGTTACGAGTGTCTAATGACATCATTAAATGATGTATTAAGTATGTAATAAATATGGTCGACTTATGAATAGTAAGATAAGGTATGAGGTGTCCCAAGTGGCCAATACCATGGGCAAATACCATAGGCAAGCCCATGGTTTTTCCAAAACCACTAATGAGGTGTCCCTTGGCCATTAATGTCTTGTCCCCTCACTTTCCCTATAAATACCAAGTCATCCTCTCATCCATTCGACTCCCCACTCTCCCCCAACGAAGTTCTGGTCTCATTACCTCCCAAGGAGTCCTCCCATGGTTCCCCCAAGCCCTCAAGGTCCCAACCTTTGAGTTTTAAGAGTTATGTTTTAAGGTAAGGGATCAGACCTCTCTCTTTCTTTTCAAGTGACCTCTTTTATGTCATTTCTTTTATGATCCATGTTCTTATGTTGGAGGATGTTCTTTTATATTAATTATACTGTACTTTTTATGTTCAAATGATGAGAGACCCCATCTTACTCTCATCATTTCATTTTATGAATGTTTAAGTGGCGCTGTTAGGCTGCCGAAATTTTTTGTAACGGATTCTTTCTCCCTTCTCATTTTTCAAGATCTATTTTCATGTAAAGTATTTCAATATCCTTTTTATTATGTTGGGGTATGATCTCTAAATTTATCATAATGATATTTTATGATCATATGATGAGAGACCCCATTTGATCTCTTCAATTCAGTATTTTGATGTTTTAAGTGGCACTGTTAGGCTGCCGAATTTTTAAGTGGTTCTTCACCCTTCTCGTTTTGAAGTTCTACTTTCATGTCAATCCTTTCAAGTTACATTTTTTTATGTTGGGGTATGATATATATATCTATCATACTGATCTTTTATGACCATATGATAAGAGACCCTATTTGATCTCTTCAATTCAGTATTTTGAAGTTTTAAGTGGCGCCGTTAGGCTGCCAAATTTTTAAGTGGTTCTTCACCCTTCTCGTTTTGAAGTTCTACTTTCATGTCAATTCTTTCAAGTTCCTTTTTTTATGTTGGGGTATGATATCTATATCTATCATACTGATATTTTATGACCATATGATGAGATACCCCATTTGATCTCTTCAATTCAGTATTTTGAAGTTTAAGTGGCGTCGTTAGGCTGCTAAATTTTTAAGTGGTCCTTCCACCTTTCTCCTTTTTCAAAGTTCTAATTCCATGTTAAGTATTTCAAGTTAATTTTTATTATGTTTTTGTATTATCTCTATATCTATCATACTTATCTTTTATGTTCATATGATTAGATACCCTATTTTATCTCATCAATTCATTTTTGGTTGAAGTTTATGTGACGCCGTTAGGCTGCAGAATTTTCATAAGAGAAATCTTATTTTGTCTTCCTTTCATGTTCTTCATTTCATATGGTATATTTTTAAATTTCATTACCATGTTATTAAATCCCTTATATTCTCTCCCTCTACTATTTTATGAGTCATTTATTAATGTTTTACCCATGTCCCCTCTCTTTTCAATGTTTTCTAAAACCTTGTAACATAGCCATTATGCTGCAGAATTTTCATCTCATAATGCCTCTCTCTTTTCTCAAAATTATTTTATGTTATAAAGTGAATACTAAAAGCTCTTATTTCTAAAATGGTATCCACATATATATAAAAATGTTATATTTTAAATTCTGCGATTTACATACATGAGACCCGCTTTCCCTTTCCGTGGGTTTAAAGTGACATTTAGATCATGTCTTTAAAGCAGTTTTTAAAACATTATGATTATGAAATGAAACCCATTTATTCTGTGCTATATGGATTCTTTATGAAATGTTTGATGATTCTATATGTGGCTCACATGATGATAAAGTCAAATTTAAGGGTGCTCCCTGATAGCGCTCGAATGCATTGGGTAATGATGTAACTACTAGAGATTACAATTTTCACGATACCTTTGTGAATAACCTTTGTAATTTTCAAATGACACCTTGGGGATGGACCTTGGTGATATGTTCATGATTGTCTATGTTAAATGATCTAGCCACATCTTCAAGTTATGAAAATTTTATTTTTATTATGATATGCCTCATGATTTCATTCTCATGCCTTAAAGTTCTTTTCGTGACCTTATTGAAGTATCTCAAGTTCACATGTAAAATGTTTCTCTTGTTTCCCTTACTGGGATTTTTGCTCACCCTTTCTTTTGATGTATTTCCCCAGGTTATGTGATGCAGTAGAGAACCTAGGATGAACATGAGGAGAAGCCTTTCAAGTGTTTTAGAATAATGTTTTATGTTTTCATGTTTAAAGTTCCTGGTTTCCAAAACACTAAAACTTAAAGATCCTCGGTTTTGTAAAATGTAATGAAAGTTTATGTGATAAATAGGCGGGATGCTATAGTTTGTATCAAAGGATGGTTTAGTTATTTGTGGAAATTAGGATATGAAAACTCTAGGAAGAACCCTATAGAAAAGTTAAAAAATAGGAAATATTCCTGGTATTTTGGTGAGTATTGAGTAAGGGGTTTCCAAGCAAATACATCCCTGTCTGGATACAAGAAGGTATAGGTGGCTCTGGCACAGATGTACATAGGGGTAAAACCCGAAAACACCGCTTTGAGCTAGACTCGAACGGTAACTGGTACATGACAACGGGCCTTGCTGCACTCTTGGTTACGACACTCCCAGGGGATATGCTTTGGTAAATTCATAAGCTTAGTATGAACCATTGTTAAAGGAACAAAGATAAAATAAAATAAAGATTCACATAAGAATATATGATCATGGATAACCTAGATGAGAACCTAGGGGATCACAAGTTAGGGTATAATTTTCTTCTACAAGTTATCCTTATATGCTTTCAGTTCCTTTTCATGATTATTGGCTAAGTACTTAAGCCCCTAATTATGCTTTCTCTTCTTAGTTAATGGTGGGAAATGGAAGAACATGTCCCAAAAACCAATGTGATAGGAAATGCGATGATTTTCATACTAATATGACAGGGATGATTAGGGGATTAAAATATGATTATTATTTTGGAAGACGTTCACTATTTTGGGGACCCTATATGATCGAGGTAAATAGATTACTACGGTATTTTCATTGAGGAGTAAGGTTGACTTATATTTTGAAGAATCGATGAATTTAAGGTGGACTTATAGTAATTTAGGTTACTTATGGGAATGATTAACCTATCTTGGGTAAAATATGTTTAGGTTAGATACTTTTGTTATAAAATGTTAGGAGTGGTTGATGTTGTTTGGAGATGAACAATGAAGTTTATTTTGGAAGACTATGTTATCAAATCCTTCTTATATTTGGGTTTCAATCTTAGTTTGGTTTATTTTGAGGAATTTTAAGGACCGTTATTTATGGAATGGACTATGATGAACTTTGGGTAGTACCATGGAACTTTGAAGATTTAAAATTAGTTTATATTCTTATGGGATTATTTCTTTTTGAAGAGTTGTTTTACCTTACCCTTTCTGTTTTTGGGATAATGTTTAAAGATAGAAGAAATAGATAGTTAATCTTTTGTGGATTATGAAGATTATTCTTGTGTTTTGATGAGACCAAGTAGTTTTGAATGCTCATAGTTTGGAGAAAAGATTATTTTTGGGTAGAAACTTATTAAAGGATGAAACTCTATATGAAGATAGGTATATTTTCTTATGTTTTTGTTTTATGTTGTAAATGAATTCCTCAAAATTATGAAAAAGAACGTAAAACAAAAATGTTGTTGGTTTACGTTTCCTACTAGGTAATCAAATACCGTTTACACACATCATAAGTTTGGGATTTTCTTATGGTTAACTTTCTCCTAATCATGTTCTCTATCACTCTCCCCCAGAACTTGACCCTTTGTTTTTCTTCCATGTCCATGTTTTCCTCCATGGAATCCTAGTATGGGTTAACTCGGGTGACCTTTGTACTTCCCTTTCTTTCTTTTAAAGTAATAGTTTTTCTAACTCCTTTTCCAATGTGGGATTTTCAATGAAATTTCAAAACCCAATTTTAAAAAAAAATTGCGAGGACGCAATTTCTTAAGGGGGGAAGATTGTAACGACCCAAAATTTTGAATAAATATTGTTTCCTAATTTTGTGTGTTATTTTATTTTATTTTTTACACTCAAAAAAAATGTTTCATTTGATAACATGAGTATAATTAAAATGAGACCGTTGGGCTTTGACTGTTATATGACCATTGGTTAATATGACCACTGGAAACTAAACATTTTGATTATTGCCTCTAAATACAAGTAATCTTGGTTAATTATTATAGAAAGAAGATTCGATGGCCTCACCCAGTAGTCTTGGACCAATCGAAGCCCATCTAATAGAACTTGGGAAGGAGGTAGCACCACTGGGATTTTCTCTGGACCAAACCCAAGCCGAACTTCATCATGTGAAGCTAGAATGGAATCGCCTTTGCGAGAAGTTCAAACTAATAGAAATTACTACTCGTGCGATGTTAGCCGAGCCTCCCTCAGATTCTCTCACCTTAGCACACCTTACACTTAGGTCCTATGCTGGTGTGATAAGGGTCTATGTAAGGAGACCGTAACTGCCTTGTGTAATCCTTTGTTTTAAATAAAAATTGGGATTTCTTCTTATGATGAAGTTTATGAATTTTCAAATGACCGGATAAATATAGTATGCATATTTTTGATGAATTTTAGAAAAAGGATATTTTAAAAATAGTTATGTAAACCTTAAATAATTAAAAATGTGTAATGATTTTTGAAAAATGGTATTTTACAATTATGTTCAGTACGAAATTTAGAGTCTAATAAGATCAACTTAATTTTTAATGAATAGTAAATTATGAATAGTGATTTTATGATTAGGATTAGTAATGTGTCCAAATGGATTAGTAATCTCACTTAAATAAAGTATTAATATAATCTAGTCACCTTGATTAAGTAATGTGATTTAATAAAATGGTTAAATAACGGTTTCATGAATTATTATTCAAGTATTAGTTTTTCGGGTGAATAGTGTTTTTTAATTAAAAATTTAATTAAAAATATTTATAAAATTATTTTTATAAAACGGATTTCATTTTTTGACTCAGAGAACCGATATTATGCTAGGGTAATTTTTGGGGTTTTTTCTGAAAAAATGAATTTTCAGTGAATAGTGTTTTTATTTAAAAATTAAATTAAAAATATTTAGAAAATTATTTTTATAAAATGGAGTTCATATTTGTAATCAGAGCGTTGATATTTTGTTAAGGTGAAAATTTGGGATTATTCTGAGAAAGTTGAATTTTCGATGAATAGTGAAAATACAGTTTTTAAGTTACGGGTGTCTAATGAAATCATTAAATGATGTATTAAGTATGTAATCAATATGGTCGACTTATGAATAGTAAGATAAGGTATGAGGTGTCCCAAGTGGCCAATACCATGGGTAAATACCATGGGCAAGCCCATGGTTTTGCCAAAACCACTAATGAGGTGTCCCTTGGCCATTAATGCCTTGTCCCCTCACTTTCCCTATAAATACCAAGCCATCCTCTCATCCATTCGACTCCCCACTCTCCCCCAACGAAGTTCTGGTCTCATTACCTCCCAAGGAGTCCTCCCATGGTGCCCCCAAGCCCTCAAGGTCCCAACCTTTGAGTTTTAAGAGTTATGTTTTAAGGTAAGGGATCCGACCTCTCTCTTTCTTTTCAAATGACCTCTTTTATGTCATTTCTTTTATGCTCCATGTTCTTATGTTGGAGGATGTTATTTTATATTCATTATACTGTCCTTTTTATTTCCATATGATGAGATACCCCCTCTTACTCTCATCATTTCATTTTATGAATGTTTAAGTGGCGCCGTTAGGCTGCCGAAATTTTTGTAACAGATTATTTCTCCCTTCTCATTTTTCAAGATCTATTTTCATGTAAAGTATTTCAAGATCCTTTTTATTATGTTGGGGTATGATCTCTAAATTTATCATACTGATCTTTTATTATCATATTATGAGAGACCCCATTTGATCTATTCAATTCAGTATTTTGAAGTTTTAAGTGGCGCCGTTTGGCTGCCGAATTTTTAAGTGGTTCTTCACCCTTCTCGTTTTGAAGTTCTACTTTCATGTCAATCCTTTCAAGTTCCATTTTGTTATGTTGGGGTATGATCACTATTTCTATAATACTGATATTTTATGACCATATTATTAGAGACCCCATTTGATCTCTTCAATTCAGTATTTTGAAGTTTTAAGTGGCGTCGTTAGGCTGCCGAATTTTTAAGTGGTTCTTCACCCTTCTCGTTTTGAAGTTCTACTTTCATGTCAATTATTTCAAGTTCCTTTTTGTTATGTTGGGGTATGATATCTATATCTATAATACTGATCTTTTATTACCATATGATGAGAGACCCCATTTGATCTCTTCAATTCAGTATTTTGAAGTTTAAGTGGCGTCGTTAGGCTGCTAAATTTTTAAGTGGTCCTTGCACCTTTCTCCTTTTTCAAAGTTCTAATTCCATGTCAAGTATTGCAAGTTCCTTTTTATTATGTTGGTGTATTATCTCGATATCTATCATACTGATCTTTTATGTTCATATGATTAGAGACCCTATTTGATCTCATCAATTCATTTTTGGTTGAAGTTTATGTGACGCCGTTAGGCTGCAGAATTTTCATAAGAGAAATCTTATTTTGTCTTCCTTTCATGTTCTTCATTTCATATGGTATATTTTCAAATTTCATTACCATGTTCTTAAATCCCTTATATTCTGTCCCTCTACTTTTTTATGGGTCATTTATTAATGTTTGACCCATGTCCCCTCTCTTTTCAATGTTTTCTAAAACCTTGTAACATAGCCGTTATGCTGCAGAATTTTCATCTCATAACGCCTCTCTCTTTTCTCAAAATTATTTTATGTTATAAAGTGAATACTCAAAGCTCTTATTTCTACAAAGGTATTCGCATATATATCAAAATTTTATATTTTAAATTCTGGGATTTACATACATGAGACCCGCTTTCCCTTTCCGTGGGTTTAAAGTGACATTAAGATCATGTCTTTAAAGCAGTTTTTAAAACGTTATGATTATGAAATGAAACCCATTTATTTTGTGCTATATGGGTTATTTATGAAATGTTTGATGATGATATATGTGGCTCACATGATAATAAAGGCAAATTTAAGGGTGCGCCCTGATAGCGCTCCAATGCATTGGGTAATGATGTAACCACTAGAGATTACAATTTTCACGATACCTTGGTGAATAACCTTGGTAATTTTTAAATGACACCTTGGGGATGGACCTTGGTGATATGTTCATGATTTTCTATGTTAAATGATGTAGCCACATCTTCAAGTTATGAAAATTTTATTTTTATTATGATATGCCTCATGATTTCATTCTCATGCCTTAAAGTTCTTTTCATGACCTTATTGAAGTATCTCAAGTTCACATGTAAAATGTTTCTCTTGTTTCCCTTACTGGGCTTTTTGCTCACCCTTTATTTTGATGTAAGTCCCCAGGTTATGTGATGCAGTAATGAACCTAGGATTAACATGAGTAGAAGCCTTTCAAGTGTTTTAGAAGAATGTTTTATGCTTTTATGTTTAAAGTTCCTGGTTTCCAAGACACTAAACCTTAAAGATCCTCGGTTTTGTAAAATGAAATGAAAGTTTATGTGATAAATAGGAGGGATGCTATAAATATGGTATAGATAAACAATAAAAAAATATTCTACATAAATAGTATCATAAAAGTTGGATATATCCATGAATGACATAATAACATAGTTAATCACATGGATACCAATTTCTGGTTTCATAATGATAGAATACATAATGATGAATATTATAATATTACATTCAAGGCCTTGGTCCAAAAAATTATATACAAAATAGGAAAATAATACACCAAACTCACAAGATAGTTTGTATCATGATACCAACCAAGGCATCAAGGGGCTGTAACAGTCACTTAACAGTAATTATTAAGTCTAATTCATTCATCATATAAAAGTAATGATGAAAAATTCAATACAAAATCAACATAAACATTCATATTGAAAAACTAACATATGAAATATTAATATTTTTCCTAATCAATAAACAAAAAAATCACAAGCCATATATAGAAACAAGGTGGATGGTATCATTTTATTATATCCCCAATAAAGTATAAGATTCATCAAAATATGTTTACTTAGATTAAAATACCTTTAAAAGATCAGTAGAACATTTCTCAAGGAATATACCCTTGTCATTTTGAAATCACTAATTTAAAATATAAAAATTTATAGAATATTAGGAAACAAATTTATTTGAAAAGAACTGTGGTAACTTTTAAAGGAATATTCAATGTAAATAATAGTCATGATGGTAGTAAAATCATTTCACATGGTAAATTTTAAATCAAAGATTCAATTTACACCTTTGGTAATAAGTACCACATTTAGAAAATGAAAAGAAAATTCATTTTAAACCTTTTCTTAGAAATAAAAAAGTGGCTGAAAATAAATTTAATCAATCATTGTAGAATATTAAAAACATTTTTGAAATTTTTTTAAAGAAAATATAGAAATGGAAGAATATTATTCCCAACTTAATAGAAAAACAAAGTTGGATTTCCTTAAAAACATTCATTCATACTTTTATGTACTTAGAGAGAGAAAAATGGAAGGAAAACTTTTAATTTTTGGAAATAAATATAGGAGAATAAAATATATGTATTTAAGATAAAAAGATCATATAATTCCTCCAATAAAAATAAAAACAACCCTAAAAAAGTATAATATTGTGAAATAAACCTTTACCATATAGGTCACATTTAAATCATAACCCACATGAAAGAAATACCTTGAAATAAAAATTTTAATACCATGAATAAAAATATTTTGATGATATAATATATAAAATTAGAATTATATCTACCATATGAAAGAAAAAAGTGGTCAATATGGCATATGTCTCATAGAAACAAAAGTGATATGAGAAACTCTCACCTTGAGTTTGACTCACATATATACTTTATCTACCACATAATAAATTTATATTAATTTTATTGTTTATTAATAAACATTTTCAAGTGTATTAACTTATTACTATCACTTTTATTTTTTTTATTACCATGCCTTATATAAATATTAAATATGCTAAGTTCATGTTAGGCGTTTTGAGGATGTTTGGTTCATAATCACACAATAACTTTGGTAGGTTGACCGTGGTCAAAGGTGTTAGGATGGTATGACTCTGAGTATGATATACTCTGTGATACCAAACGTAGGAGCAAAATAAGAATGAGATTCTCAAATAAAAGAGGGAGGGTGAATTGTACCTTTAAAAATTCCTTTAGGAAATTTTAGAATGGTTATGTTTAACAAGGTTAAACAAGATAATTCACAAGACCTCTATGAGTACTAAAGACTTGCTAGATTCCGGAATAGTGATTCCGAAAATGGAACATAACAAAAGTTACAAAGATTAAGATTCTACCTTAAAGTGTATAGAATCTAACTATATTAGAGTAAAAGTAAGGAAGTATAAGAAAGTTATAATTTCCTTAAAATACAAAATGCAGCAGAAAAACAAAGTAGTAAAAAACTACAAGTAAGAAACAATAACTCTTTTATCCCAAAGATAAGGGTATCCAACAACCTTGGATAAAGGTCCCTTGATTTATACTTTCAAGAAAGTGTGTCTTACCCACACCATGGTAACCCCTCGATACAAAGATCGGAGTCTGTCTTGCTATCCCTACAAGCCCTCAACTATCAGGTAGTCGACACCACTGTCTTCCTCAGCAAGGAAGCCTTCAACTTCAAGGTGTTGGAACCTCTGTCTTCCTATCCCCAGAATCCCCCGATTGTAATTAGAAATGATCAGAGTTGTATGAAGCAAGTCTTCATGAAGCAAAGTTTGAACAAGCTGTTTAAACTTTCTGCACGAAGCTTTGAGAGTTGATAAGAGACTCTCTCTCTAGAAATCACTTCAGGAAGTTCTGATCGCCAAAATTACAAAATTTGTGAGCACTTTCAAATGAGCTTCTATTTATAGGTGAAGTTCCAATGGTTACTAGAAATAGAGTGACATTTTGTTTTTATTCTTTACTTAAAATAATATAATCATTATAATCAAATGAAAGTGGAAAGAAATTGCCAAATTTTACAATACAAGATGGTATTGGTTGAATTAAACTCATAAAATCCAATAAAATAAAGTTATAGGAAGATTATGAGGTCTTATCCCATAGTTTTAACCCTGTTTTACCCTTCATGAGGTGAAAAATAATTATCATGATTACTGTTCATAATGAAAAAAAATTAAAGGGAACCATTTACCAAATTTTAACCTTATAAATGTAATAAATTTTTCAATAGTAAATTTTTTTAAGCTTAATAAATAAATTATAATATAAATATGTAAAAAAATGAAAAACAATTTTTAGAATAATTTGTTTTTAAGTCTAATGTTGAGTTTATACCAAAATTGAATATAATGCTAATTAATTTTTTAATTAATTAGTATATGAATAATTAAAGGAAAATTATGTTATATTAATGGAAAATAGAAAAAAAAAATTATGTTTCTTTTAAATTACTTTATTTAAAGGAAATAATTGATAGTTTTTCAAAAAAAATCATCATTTTCATTGATCACTAAAAAAATCAATATTTTTAGAAAAATCACAAAAAAACATCCAAAATCTATTATGAAATAATTATTTAAAAAATGATATAGTTTTTTTAAATATAATTTATTAAAGCGGTAGAAATTAATTATAATATTCATGTACAAAATGGAATAAATATCATTTTTGAAGAAAAAAATTTTTAAAGAAAAAAATCACTTTATCATCATTAATTGTCTAATAAATATAATTAAATTAATATTAATTAATTAAATTGGATATATAATATAAATATTCCATAAAAATAATTTATAAATATTGATTAATTTAATATATTTAGGTAAAAATACACGACACACATAAAAACATTTTATTTAAAATGCCACTTTTACCATCAAAATATGTTATCTTCATTTCAAACCAATTAATATTCAATGAATGATTAATTATTAATTTAATTGAGGAAAAAAGTTCTACTTATATTTTACAATATGGTTATTATTAAACATACCTTCCAAACTAATATATAGATCATAACTATCATATTTAAAAAATAATATTTCTATAGTATATCATAGTTCGTTTAAGCTCGGTGTTTCATAAACCACATCCTATCAAATATATTACATAATGAAAATAAATTCTAAAATATTGGTGGGTTACAATACAACACTGATGTTATAGGTGATTTTATACATTTTCTTTTCTTTTTCAAATTATTCCATGCTTGGGAATTTTAAATTATTTTCCTTTTATCTTTTTGGATTACTTTGATTTTTTAATGTTAATTTTGATTGAGCTTTGATGCTCAAGTTTAAAAACACATGTTTTCTTAATAATCCATTTTATGAATTATTCTAATATATAATACTAATAAAGTTTGGTGTAGTTAATTTTTAATTTGAATTCAAGTTTTTTTATTATCTCATGTTGTTATTCCCCTAATTATATATCCTTTATTATCAATTTTTAAAAATGAGATAGTTGATTATTGATGTGAAAATTGGTTGTTTATAAGAGAGGGAGCAGGGATGATGATGTGAGTGACTATGTACTAGTTTCTTTTTTTTTTAAAAATTCGTAAAATTTATAAGCCCATACATGGGATATTATTATGATAGTGCTCACTAGATATGATTTATATTTAACTAACACTTTTAGTTGTGAATTCACTTTGAATAATGGCAGCCCCTAATCATGATTTGTCTCACACTAGTTGGGGAATATGACTGAGATTTTATTGATAAATTTTGGTTGATTTTTCACATTGCTTCTATAAGAATGGATTCATTATTATATTATGGTCCTAGGATATCCCGTAAAATCATAATAGTTATTTTATAATATTTTGGTTTTCTTTGAAAAGTTTTCATGTATAGATTTTGTATCTCTTTATATAAAACATAATTTTTTTGAAAATCATTTACTAGAAATGTGTGTTGGGTGTGTGTTCAAAATTTAAAATCCTCATATTAAAATCAATTCTTTATAAAATTTTATTTTAAACATGTTTTATAAAAATTACTTGTTATTTTTTGAATTCCTCTATTATAATTTTTTTAAAAAAATTTATCCATTTGTTCTCAGACTATAATTATTAGTTTGAATTATGATTATAAATTTATATATTCTTCATTGTAATATTATAAGGTTTATACCCACTCTATATATGCACACCTATAGTGCACATTTGGATTGTTGTTTTATTTTATCTTTCAAGTACAAGATGATATTCCACTTTGGTAAGAGTGAGTCCTAGATTCATGTATAGAGATATATGTTTAGTGGCATGAATATATTGTGTGTGTCACATGTAGAAATATACCTACCCTATTTTAGTTTGACATTGAGATATTTTTATTAGAAATAAAGTATTTTTATTTATATTTACACCTCTTCGTATTGTATTATGTAATGATTATTATATGTTTTCATTTGTATGGTCAAATGCTTATTTTATTAGTTATTCCACATATGGTTTTGTTCATATGTGAAAATTTATTTTTCATATTGCATGAAAAGTCCAATATATTATAATTTCATATTTTATTTATGTCTAGAATCCTTTATTTATTAATTATTTTTTATTAAGGGTAAATTATTCCCATCATTTATGCTTGATACCCGTGGCACTTATGTCGGTCATTGGTGATCAAGAAAATGAATTATGTTTATGGCATATTGTGTTGGGTGTTATCCAAATATCCAGATTGATATGATATAATTACACTTACCAAAGAAAATAGAAATTTATGAACATAAAGAACCAAATATGAGATTATATGATGAAAATTCAACAATAATTAAATAATTGAACAATTTGAATCAATAAAATAAGAAATATAAAAAACATATAACTGAAGATTGATTCTATTAGTTGGTTACATTGTGGATTATTTATTGGGAAACAAAAAGTGGTTTAAAATATCTTCATCAAAAAATGGTTTATAATAAATAAAATATCAAATATTAACTTATGTAAAATTTTATGTGTGTGTGTATAAGTTATACACCCTTTTGATAACTCTACAAGGTGACATGTCACTTTTGTGGGGTTTTGGAAAAAAATTAACTGAATGATTAATAAAAAAATCTTCAAGTTTCAAGATGTTGTATGGGAAAACAATAAAAATAGTTTTTTATTAAAAATTTCATAAAAGTATTGTATAATTACTAAATTTTCATATGGAAATTATTTTATTTTTTTCTCAATTTTTTTTGTTTCCTTAACCATTATAGTTGAAATCATTAACCAATTAAAAGTAAAATTTAATCCAAAAAAACTAAAACTAAAACTACAAATCCAAAATTAAATCAATAATTGAATTAAATAATTAATGATTATATTTTCCTTCCTTAAAATATCAATAATAAAACACAAATAGTTTGAGAAAAGAACATCATATAGAAGGTAACGAGGTAATTCTTTATAATAATTTTTTTAATTTTAACATTTAATGACTACTTATGGAAACCTACCAAACACAAAAATCAAATTAATAATCAGAATAAATTTGAGACCATGTATGCACTATTATTGGCCAGGGACTCATTTAGATGATTTTCATTTGGATTGAAAATATTACTTTCATCTAGTCGAATCCTAATAAAATGTTATACTTCACCCTATTTATAGAAAATATTTCATTATTAATAACTATCCTAATTAAAAAATAAAAATAAATCTATAAATTTGTATAATATTTAACAAAACACTAAATAATTTTTTTTCAGTAATAGAATAAACAACATTAGATTTTTTAAATTACTTTCGATACATGATAATTTATGAAATCTATTTTTTATAAGTGATATCAAACAAACCCTTCTAGTGAATTTGATAAAATCTAAGATGATTAGTTGAAGATTCAATACAACATGACCCATATATTAATTAAAAAATTATGTTTTTAATAAAAAATAGATTTTAAATGATTGAGAGGGTATCTAACTCAAAACATATAAATTTAATGGTAGTCACTACTCAAAACATGAAATAATATAGGGATTAAATTCTTAATGATTTTATTATTGTACCTCTATAAAGTTTTAAACTGAAATCCACTTACTTTACTTCATATTTTGAACCTCATGATAAAAGTAAAAAGGTTGTAAATAGAAGAAACCAAGAAGATAATAAATGAAAAAAATATATTATTGAAATGAATTCCATGGTCTCATGATAAAAATAAGGGAAAATTTTAAAAAATAAAAATTACAAAAGAAACTTATACAAATTGAAAAACTATATTGTATGTGTTATTGTGTATGTTTATGTTTATTCTAATTAAATAAATTGCATACTTTATAGTATAACATCAGTTATAAAGTATCATACTTAAGTAAAAAAATAAAAAATTCAAACATGTGGAAAGGAAAATATATAATTTAAAGAATGAGAGTGTTTTTTGTAATAAAAAAAATAAATTTTACCAAATAAAGGAATTATTAAGTAAATAAAACATCATTTTAAACCTATTAATTTATTACTGCATTCAAAAATTCATTTTTCTTTAAATATTCTATTAATTTAACCTATAAACTTGTACAGTTTAGGATAAATTTTAAATTATCTAACTTAAGTTAAAAAATATATAAACACAAATATTGAGGAATAAAGATATAAATTTTTAAGAATATAAATATTTTGTGAAAGAGAAAAACATTTTATATAATAAAGGTGTTATCAAGGAAAAAATAACCCCTTAAAACTAATTACAATATAATTGTGATATGTTTTCCATACATGAACTATGAGTAAATTTGTATCACAAAGAGGACATTTCACAACCAAAATTTGAACTATTAAGAGGAATGGATAGTGATTAGATTACTCATTTATAATTTAATAAATATATAATGGGTAAACTAGTTTCGAGGGGAGAATTTTTTTTGATGGGAGAATTTATTTGTAGTTGGGGGATTAATATTGGGCATAGTTTTCTTATTTTTTATAGAAAACTTATTGTGATGCAAACAAGTGAATATTGTAATAAAATTTGTGATGAATTGAGTGACATAAAGATCAAGTTAGACATTATTAAAAGGTAAATAATATAATAATAAATTTAAAAATAATTATTGTAAAGAATTTTTTGAAAACCTAAAAAGAAATATGCCTAAGAATTGCAATATAATGAAAATTTATTTTTAGTACCCAAAATATAACATAAATTCTTATTTCATTTTCATTTTCAATTCTATTTACATTAAATTTTCCTTTATTTTACATTTCCTATGCAATAAACATGTATAATATAAATAGTTATTCACAATTTATAAACAAGAATAAATTAAATATAATATATATATATATATTCAAGAAAATTTATTAAAAATACATGGAAATATATATTTTTTAAATAAAAAAATAAATTTTTAGGTTGTGATCATGTATAATAAAATATATAATAAAAATAAATATATCATGAACAATTAAAAAATATTAATGATAATCACATTAATACTAACCAATATCTACCATGACATGAAACAAATTCACTGTTAATTTTTCTATAAAAAATTATGGGAGTGTGAGGTTAGGGAACAACATTTTAATAAAAATAAAAAATCATAGTAGTAAATTGTTTTTAGAAGATTATGTTTTATTAGGAAACTAAAACTATAACCCATTTTGTGGTAAAAATAAGTTTACCAACTCAAAACATATTAATTTAATGGTAGTCATAACTTAAACCATGGAATAATAAAGGGATAAAATAGTTAATAATTTTATATTTCCATCTTTATATAATTGAATATAGCGATCCCCTTCCTTTTACACTAGTTTTTTTGCTCATTATTGAAGCTTAAAGGTAATAAAAAATAGATCTAAAAAGATAATAAAAGTAAACATAATATTCATGTACTCGAAAAAATTATAAAATTCATATAATGGTAAAAAACAATAGTAATGTAACATCCTTGACATGGCATACCAAAAAGATACCTAATCTAGGTCATCACGTGACCTCATATATGCATTCTCATATGTCAAAGGTTTTCAACTAGTGACTAGGGTGTAATACATACAATAAGGGGACTATTCCCTCAATTCATAACCGTTAAATAGTAAAATATGTATAAACATAAATCATACAATGGAACAAAATCATGTAATAATAGTTACATTCCAATAATATAAAACAATACTATTATTTAATTATAATATAATAACCCAAGTCATCTCAAACAACAAAGGTTGAAAAAACTAATCGGTATAGGTGTCGAATATTATGCATGGAAATATACAAAAAAATATATAAATTACATGAGGAAAAACTGTAGAATTCAAAGGAAAATCCTCAAAACCGCTTTTATTTTCCCATAAACCTTACCCAATTAAACCTTTCAATATAGAGGCCTTACCCTTACCTTCATCTCAAAAATTAAAGTTTTAATGTCCACTGATGTTCATGTATAGGGTTTAAATACATAACTTAGTAGGAAACTACCAATGAGACCATAATATAAACCCCCCAATTATATATGTTATCGCCTACGCAGGATGACATATAATGTGAATATTATAATTAATTTTTAAGTCATGTTACCGCACACTTACCATGTTTCCATGAATTTAAAACTTTTTTTCTTTAGTTAGTGCTGATGGAAGTCATTATCATACACCAATTATACTAAGGTAACCCACTACTAAAATATATGACCTCTAAGATAACCTACCAAACAAAAAGTTAGCATCAGAGTCATGGTCAGGGGTATAACATAACCAAGCCACAAGGAAGAGTCAAGGTTGTGGAATAATATAGCCAACCCCTTATAGGGGCATTAAAATAAATGTAAATGATGTAACATAGTCAAACCCTTAGGAAAATACTTTCAAATTATGGGTTTATGACACTAGTGATAACCTATGGCATATGAACTAATGGGAAGAACATCCAAACTGTGAGAAGGGTCTCCCCTATAAGATCTCTTAAGAATAATCAACATAAAGGTCATTGGAGTCACCCTACCAATACATCAATATAGGACCCCTAATGGCCCAACAACAACCATTATCAAACCCAATTCATCCCATGAATTTTATTGTATTATATACCTACTATGAACCACATATGTTCTAACCACTTATGGAATGACGCATCATGAAAATCTAACCTCTATTAGAATATCCTACACCCTTACACCGACACTCGTACTAAAAATTCATATTATAAAACATGGATATTTCATTTTAACATAATACCATTAATCATATATGATTAACTATCATAACTCAAGATGAAAGGCCAACCTAGGTTCCCAATCAAACTTTCCTACACGAAAACACTATCATGGAACCCTTCCTCAAGAATGGTCCCGCAGGTCTACACTAACACTCTCACTCAACTAGTCTATAATAAAAGCAAAGGTGTAGACCACCCATCACAAACCCATGGGATCCAGTTTATTTTCTCAATACTATCCAAGATTTATAGATCCCATTCTAGGTTCTTCAATACCACTTAAATATACCTCCATATTAAGCAGTGCAAGAACACCTATATTAATTGAGTGAAATGTTATGTTCCACCTACCTATAATATTTTAGTTCTAAATCATCAGATGATGTTGGTAGATTCACCATCAATAAGATATAATAGGAAATCCTATCACCCCCCCCCCATAAATAGGGATTTAGAATTAAGTGAAACAAGTAGTGTGAGGAACCAAACATTGAAGCTCACATGAGGTTATCCAAACATGGAGGAACTCAATGCACTTGATTACAATTTAATCCATCAAAAAATTATAATTAAAAGTCCAAAATCATTTAATACCTCAAGGGATAATATATTGTTGAATGTGTGACCTAATTAATGGGAATATGTGAGATATTATAGGAAAATGGGGACCCAAATAACCAAACAACACTCCAAAAGTAGGGGTTAGGGTTTCCATTGGAACCCTAGTGGATTCCTATCATTGTTCTGGTGTGCCAATGGGATATTATTATCTTCCATAAGGATTCTAGTGCATTATTAACCTATAAAGAACTCACCAAATCTCTAGTGGATTCCTATTAAATTCCATGAGGAGGGACACATGGGAAACATCAAACATAACACTATTTATTGAGGGAAGCACCAATAAATATACCATCAAACCAATAATTTTTAAAATCTAAAATGACCCCATAAACTGCAACATTACCTTACCCTGCTTCCTTATCTAATGATACCCCAACCATGGAAATACACTTAAGAGTACCTGATCACCCATGGTGAACTCCAATGGTCATCTAATTCGATCAACATAGGACCTTTGCCTGATCTAAGTGGAACAAACCACTTATAGATTAACTTGACTCTCTTTAAGAACTCTTTTATAATTATTAATCCAATAATCATTAACACACCCACCTATAAATGAAAAAATGGGAATATCTTAGTTTATCATAAAGAAACTCAAATGATGTCATATTTATTGAAACTTATTAGTTATTGTTGTATAAAAACTCATACATTGATGGTTGGTCCTCCCATGAACCATTGATGTGTTGTACACATGAATAAAGAATATCCCCAATGATATTGATAGTATTCTCTAATTTCTTATCTGTTTATGAGTGATAATATGTATTCAGATGCATTTGAGTCCTCATCACCTTATGTAACCCTTTCCAAAACATAGATGTAAAACTTGCATTCATATCATATACTATATTAATAGAAAATATATCTAATTATAATATCTCACTTATATAAACCCCTAATATTATCTACTTGTTTAGTATTTATGATATTCAATAAATTTAAGCCCTCAGTTAGAAAATCAATAATAACCCATATCATATACTATCCTTGGGGAAACCTAAGAACCCAAAAAATGAAATCCATAAATAATTTATCCAACCTCAATGTGGGAACTATAATCCTTTGTAGTAAATTGGATAGTATCTAGTGCTCATAAGACACCTTATGAATGGAGAGGCATCAAAATACACAACCTTTAATGTCTCTTTTCATGGAAAATTACTAGAATCAACATAGAATGTTATGGTACATCTATATAAACCCACTACGAAGTACCCTTCACAAGGAGTGAAAATACCTTATCAATTTATCCCTCACATATATATATTGTGAATAATACCCCACCGCGTACATATTGTACTAAATCCACATCCATATATGATCATGAGATATACTACCCACCATATAACTTTTCATGAATAATGAAGAAAATTGAGCCTAAATTTTGGATATCCATCACTTTATTCAAAGTGTGGAGGTGATATTAAGAGGTCCAAATTCAAATATCCCACAATTTTCAACCAGATGTTGGTATAACTTTGAGAATAGGATCATTAGTCTCTACTCCTATCTTTATCCTTGCATTATATTCTTCCATGTTTTCTTGCTAAGGGTAACTGCTTAAACATTACCCTTTCTCAGGGTATAGGATTTCAAAAAATAAAAAGTCTAGAGATAATAAAACATGAAACTATATTGTAAATTTAGATTATATTGTGGGAATACATACCATAAGATCTTATAGTTTGTATGCATTGGAGAATTTATCATCAAAGATATAATGGGCCAAACATTCAATGCATGGCCCACGATATCAAAATCCATAACATGGGTGAGGTAGCATTTCCCATATGGTTTCAATTGATGAGAGACATAAGATAATACACTATACTTCTACCTTGACACTTCTACCTAAACTATCATAAAATCATCAATGTAAATAATATATCATTTCCCAGTCTAGTTAAAATATGGATCATTATAGATGTGAATCTCTGCTTTAACTCCTAGAATAAAATCTTATATAGGCTATTCCATTCAAATTATTCCCATTTATTGGATAGATTCATCATAGTAACTATCATATATGTGAAACTTGGAATAATCCATTGGTATTAACCTTCCAAATGGAGAAAAGTTTTGATCTTAAATATGTTCTTGGGGTTTCCCCAATAATTCAAGACATTTACCTTCTTCATATGCACTAAAATTTCATCCTATGATATAAAATAACCAAAAAGTGTATCTCATGGATCTAAAAATGGTTCTTTGAGATATTATGATAAACTTGATTTTCAAAAAAGTGTTCTTGATATAATATCCATATGCTTCACATGGATCTCGTGAGTCTAAGAGTATACCAATATATCAGCTAAATAAATCATGCTTAATGAGTTAATATATATAAGGAAAAACTTTTTCTTGAGATCCATTAACACCTTTGATTCATTAATTAGACTAAATAGCATCACTAAGAACTCATATGACCCATAAATTCTTTTAAAATCCATTTGTGGTATGTTATTTCCTCTCACACTGAACCAATAATTTCTTATGCATATATCAGTCTTAAAAATAATCAGGCTTCATAAACTAATTAAATAAATTTTCTATCCTTGGAAGTAGATATTTTTTTTCACAATAACCCAGTTTAGTTTCCAATAATCTATATATAATATCAAACTACCATCATACTTTTAAATAAATAATACTAAAAACCCATATAGAAGTGTACTCAAACTAATGAAACCCTTCTCCTATAGTTCCATAATAAAAATATTTAGCTCCCTGAAATTAATTGATTCCATCTAATAAGATGGTATTGAGGTGGTCTCCACTCCCAAGAAAAATCAGTAGTGAACTCAATATCCCTATCAAGGGCCAAACATGAGATGTCATAAGGGAATTATATTTTGGTAATAGTATATAACTAGAGGAAAAGATTGTAAACTATTCCCCCATCTATCACAAAGACCACATGATCCAAAATCTATCTTTATAGTTCTTTTGGGTTGATTATGTTTTTTAAAAAGTTTTGGGGTTGTTAAAAAATAATGGTTGTTAAAGGAGGCATGAAGAGTGAGGGAAAATGTCTGAACTAGTCTCACAAAGTGTGAATGTCTAAAATGATATCATGGATCACAAATGTCTAAACTGATATCATAGAGTGTGAATGTATGAACTAATCATGCAGAGAAAGAATTTCAAAACTGGTCATGAGGAGCTAGAATGTATGAACTGATCATGACAGTGTTAATGTCATAACTGATCACATGAAGCATGGATTTCTGAAATGATCATGAGAAGGAGTTACACAAAGAACTGCATGACTGTCTGTGGATATCATGATAGGATCACATGAAGCACCACATGATTTTTAAGGGATCTCATGGTTGGATCATTCAAAGATAATGAAAGAAAAATATAATTTAATGAAAAAGATATCTTGTGGTCATTCGAAGTCATGAAAACTTCATGATTTTCAGTGGATCGTGCAGTAAGATCACATGATGTTCATGTAGATAAAGAAGTTGGGAATGAAAAAGATATCACATGATCATTCAAAATCATGAGACCACATGATTTTATTTGGATCACATGATGGGATATCATGAAGAACTGGAAGACAATGTGACTGACCGTATGATTTTCATTGGATCACATGATGGGATCATGCAAAGCACTCATGATTGTATTTCGATCTCTTGATGGGATCACACAAGGTTCTGGATAACAATGAATATGACTACTGCATGAGTGTATTTGTATCTTGAAAATAAAACATGAGAAGTGTGTAATGTTTATTGCTAAGGTGGTGGAAGAGATGGTATCTATGATGTGTGGGGTTAAGGTAGTGTAATTTTTCCTATAAATACCCATTAAACCATGCTTAATAATTGTCCAAGATTTTCTTAAAATATTTATATGATGAAAATTTTGGGGAATGGGTTTCATATAAAGTGAAGTATTATATACTATTAACATCATGTAAGTGTTTCACATTAAGTGAAAGAGTATATACGATTGACATATTGTAAGTGTTTCATAAGAGAAGAATTAAGTCTTATGTCGGAATCACGTTATCCACAAAATCAGAACAAAGTCTTCTGAAGGGTTCTCATGATTTTATCATGAAAATTGAAGTATGAATAGAGTGTTTACATTCATATGAATACCTATTGATATTATATGATCCGCATAACAAGAACAAGGTCTTACACCAGAGTCATGTGATCTACATGAACAACAAAAAATCTCATGATCCACATGAATAAAACTAAGTCTTGAAATCAACCTAATTAGAACATATTATTACAATGGATTCATGTGATCCACATTATCTAAAGACGGTCTCACTCTAGGAGTCTCATTCAAGGGCTATGCACCTGGATCTAATGCAAGGGTTAAATGCTAAGATCTCACACAAGGGTTATGATCTAGGGTTTCACACAGAGGTAACATACTAGGGTCTCACACTATAGTAATATTCCAATGCTTTGTGCATGGTGGTTTTTACTAGGGTTATCCTGACATTAATATCCTTATCATGTCTTAATTCAAAAGGATAAGAATATAAAGGATCTATAGCATTTGATAATACTTGAAAAAAGAGTTTATTCAGTACTACCTATGAGGATATTTCAAAAGTGATAATGATTTTACAATAAGTGAGGATATTTATAGAATCATTTTAGAGAGAGGAAGCCTTGTAATCTCTTGAATAACTTTACAAAAAGATAAATATTTTCCATGATATCTCATGGAAAGTTAATTCCCAATGGGAATCTCACATAAAAGATATGAAAGAGCACATGAAGTTCAAAAGAACCTATCATACATTTAATGAAAAAATCAACAATAGAATATATTTTTTCTTTGGCATGTGTGCCAATTTTAAATAGTTGTAAACGAGGAGGGATAGTGATTCTAATATGAACCGTGTATTGGAATTGATCTTTAATGTATTTGGTACATCTATACATTACTACTGTATTCTCCTTGGATGTAGATTAGTGAGGGTGATCCAATTAAAAATCTATGTTTCATTGTGGTTTCTTTATTACTTTACTTTCAATGTATAATCATAAGATATAGTTGGAAAGGATAAGATCAACATAAACACTATAGAGAAAATTAAGTGACCCTGATAATAAAGTGGTCAAGATCCAATGGGGCATGAATAATTTTGAAAATAATTTTCATACCCTGATTCAACCCCCTCTCAAGGTATCTAATCCCCCTTTAGGCCTAACAATTAGTATCATAGGATATGTTGATTTTATTTTATTGGGTTTCTATGACTATATTATTCATATTTTGAAATTGAAGTTTAATTTTTATCTTATCTCAGTGCTCTGTGGAAAATTCATAAATTCAAAGAAGAAGCATAAGTATGGTGTTATTCATTAGTGTAGAAGTGTCTATAGAAATAGTTTGATATAGTTGAAGGAAATAAATATTATAATTTAGAATGTTTTGAATGAATAAAAAAATGAAAATATTTAATCATTCAATAATTCTATAGTAGTGAGTTAAAACGCAAATATTTCAAGTGATTCTAGAACTACTGATGATGATGAAATTCTAAGAAGGCCAAAATTGGAATTTTTCCATGTAAAAAAGGAATTGGATCAAAAATTGAAAGAATAAAACAAGTATAAAGATATCCAAATCCACATGTAGTAAATTGATGTCAATAAGATAAAAGTTTTACATAAAATACATGTTTAAGTGTCCACTTATCCAAGAGAGAAGAATGATTCTCAATATAAGGAACTAAAAAAACTCAAATTTGATGATAATGGAAAAAAATCTTAACTCAAAACAAATTCAAAATTTAGAAGCAATAAATAAATATCTTACTACACAATTATCAGAATTGGTTCAAAGTAATTCATGATTTTAAGATTATCCGCTTTATATTAATTAAAAAATAATGGAGATAAGTGATATAGTTGATAAGTTATCCCAAAAATTAGAAGATGAGATGAATAGTGGGAAGAATCTTGTGAGAGAACGTAACTCTTAACTTGAATCTAAGGACAAAAAAATCATAAATTGTGAGAAGAGATAGAACCATTAAAGAGTTAAGTAGAGAAATCTAATGCCAAAGTAAATACCAAATAGAAAGTTTCTTTGAATTTATTATTTTTTAACTTTTGTTAGGTAATAATAAAATTAAAATAAAATATGATACTTTAGAGAAAAATCATGAAATGATTATCTCATCCCAAATTCCATGTAGTTTATGAAAATTTTGTATTAGATATGATGAACCCTATCCCATCCTTGATAGGAAGAGAGTCGTGAATATTTCCAAAAATAAGAAAAATTTTATAGGGGCTGTAAATATACTTAACAAAGATTATATAGGTAATAATGAAAACATGTTCTATTTCTATGGGATGCATGTTCATATTTCAAGTTTTTTTGACTCTTCAGAATATATTTCATGCTATCAAGACATAAATATTTATAAATCTAAGAATAATATGAAGCTTATTGAGAGATATGAAATAATAAACTCTTAGAATAAAGTATCCATGAAATGTTAATATTGTGAAAGACTAGGACACACTATGAGTATGTACCAAGAAGCCCAGGGGTGCAATGTTAGAAGAACACTAGCTGCATAATCATCTGAATCAAGTAATGATAATGCGAGGTATTTTTTTAAAAGGATATTTTTTATATGTGATAATAATGGTAATTTGGAAATATATTGCAATTGGAAGAAATAAGGGAAGGAAAAGAAACCTGAAAACAGATCCCCAACTTTCATGATGTATAATGAAAAATCCTATTTTGGAAGGAAACATTATAAGTTAAAAAAATAGATTTACAACCTTGGAGGAAACACAAAGATCTCAATGAAAGGTTTTTTAAGAACTTTCTCTATTATAATTACAATAGGTCACTTAGAAAGAATGTGAATGAAACCGTAAGAAAAAGGGAGGATCCATTCTTGTTACAAGTAAGAAGAATTTATGTTTAGTGAAAGAATCACCCCCAACAGGAATGGGCGATGTGACTCAAATATTTAATAAAAGAAAACAAATAAAGAATTATTTGATAAATTTTTGTTTCATGACACAATATTATAAGTGAAGTAAAGTTAAAGAGTCCTCCAATTAAGGATAAAGAAGGAGAAGATGACCAGTGTAAAGATTCATTCTTAGAGAATGAATCATGATTAATGGTGTATAGGTGGATTATCAAAGAATGAAATTTTCACTAGTTGGTATAAACACCAAATTATAAAAAATCCCAAGTCTATAGAACTTACATAGTGAAAGAATACTAAGCATGTGTGTATAGAAAGTATAGTTATGTGTAAAGAATAGTTAAAGTTGGTTAGGTAGTTAAAACAAGCACAAAAAAGTATAGTTATTTTTAAGAAAGTGTCAATGGGTTGGTCCATCATGATTGACCAAAATCCTCATCTTGAGGACTCTAGAGGTACCACTCTCCCTATGTGTCAAATGTTTCTCATATTTGTAGGAAGTTTTGTAGGACTAAGGGATGGATATAATCCACGATGTGTGTGTTCTAAAAGGGAATGGGTTCATAATTTGATTAAAGATACATATGAAAATTAGAATTTGAACTCTTGATATTCACATATGGTATTAGATTCAACAAGTGTTATTACACAAAAACTCTATTTTTAAAATATGTATTTGGATGTTTTATACTATGGAAAAAGGATATATATATGATGAAAAGTCTTATGTGAAACAGAAAATATGTCAAATCTATACGTGAATGATCTAGTTGTTCCATATCACATTAAATTTTCAACCATTGGTATCAAGCATCAGTTAAAGTGTTATTTATCCATAGAGAGAATATCAATTGGCAGATAAGTGGAAACATTAATCTATTTTTTGATTATCTATTTTGTTCTTATAATGTGGTATCAGTTGACTATTTTTAGGATTATAAGAAGCTACAAGAGAAAATCAATAGAATTCCCAACAAGTAGTCTCCCCATTCTTAAGAGTAATTAAATATCTGAATTCATCTTAATATTGGTATTAATGATCTATATTAGTCTAAATATATATATTTCTAGGGAGATAAGGTGAAAATAACTCTAGGTGGTGTAGGCCAATCTACTAATAGAGTCCTATGAATAATTGAGGAAAGTCGTGAATCTTAAACCCATGGAAGTAAGTGAATGATTTAGAAAACATTAGAATTTATGAGTATAAAATCTTGTTTCCTACAAAGAGTTATGAATAAGTAATAATAGAGGATATATCAATGAATCATTTCCAAGTGGTGATTTTACTTGTTGAAAATATTTCAGTAGTGTGAAACTAAAATAATAATATGTATATGATCTTGAAAAGTGATAAAAGAATCAAAGTTTCAATATAATGTTGATAAATGGAGTCAAAAGTGAAATTTTAAATAGTTGACATAGCCAAGTGGTCTTCATATGTCAATATAGGGTGTCTAATGGGCTCGGAATAAGTGCATGACCAAAGGAGGAGAGTTATTTATCTTCATCTATATTTTAAGAGATAAAAGAATAATATGTGTCCCCTCATGATTTTTTAGATAATAAAAAATATGATGCATGGAGATCATTGACTAAGGGGATGTAAATTAAATAATTAAGGAATACCCTATTGAATTATATGAGAAAGGGTGATATTGAATTAATGTATATTATCAATATCAATTGTGATAATTCAAGTTCTATAAATATTAGAAAAAATTAAATCCATATTTCATTGAAAAAGCACATTGAAATCAAATATCAATTCATCAATAAGAAATTGGATCATGGAATTGAGATGTTGGACTATGTGATGAATAATTTTAGTGGAATTTATTGGATCTTGGAGTTCTTTTATCTCCCCACACTTTAATAGTGTGGATGTGTAACCCCCCTCTCCCCGATGTATGGTGTATTTTTCCCTATTTACAGATGTGTGTTCTTTATTATGTTGTAGACCACAAAAGAGTGACCTTTGGGTTCATTGATAAAGGGGGAGGAAATGTATTAATAAAGAAATTGGGACAAGTCAACATGGTGAGTAGTGAAATAGGAATATTTTTAAATATGATGATTCTAAATATGGTCTTTCCACAAAGATGAATCATAAATAGGAGTGGTGAGTTCATGATATAATCATTTGACACAAGAAGTGATCTCAAGGGATCAATTTTTTTTATATTTTGGTGTCGATAAGTTTTCCTTGGTAATATTTTAGAAAAAAGTGAATCATCAATGAAATATTCATGCTACTCTTGTGTCTTGTTCAAAGAATAACTCATGCGGTCTTAGAGTACATGTAATGGAACTCCTTGACCACAATTTGGGGTTACAGAAGGATAATATTTTAGAATATGCATGACTTTTCAACAAGTTGTTTATTGATGTTTCTAAGTGTTTTAGACAAAACCAAAGGGGGTATTGTTGGTAAAAATCCCTCTTGATGGTGATTTTGGGTTGATTGTTTTTTGTTGGAAATCTTTTCGGTTGTTGAAAAAGGAAGGTTGTCAAAGGAGTCTTGGAGAGTGAGAGTGAATATTTGAAATGATCTAATGGAGCTCAAATATATAAAATAATCTCATGAAGAATGAATGTATAAACTAATCTTGCAGAGTATGAATGGTTAAAATGATCACATAGAGCACGAATGTCAGAATTGATCATGAAAAGCATGAGTATCAAAACTAATCATGAAAAGCACTAATGTATGAACTGGTCATGTGGAGTGAGAATGTCAGAACTGATCATAGGGAGGGATAATGTTAAAAATTATCACATTAAGGAGTTATGAAAAACATAGAATGATTTTCAGGGGATCTCATTAAGGGATTTTACAAAGCACCACATGCTTGTTAGGGGATCTCGTCGTTGGATCATGTGAATCTCATGAAAGAAAAATAGGTAGTAATGATGGAGATATCCCATGGTTATTCAAAATCACATGAAGAACTTGGTTATTAGTGGATCTCATGGTGAGATCATGTTAATTTCATGGAGATAAAGAATCTAGAAATGATATATATGTCATAAGGTTATTCAAAATCACATGACCACATGATTGTTTTTGGATCATGATATGGGATCTAACAAGCACTCAAAGACAATGTTACTAACTGCATGATTGTAATTGTATATCATTATGTGTTATGAAAAGAACATATGATTGAAATTGGATATCATGATGGGATCACATGAATTTATAGATTAAAATAATTATAACCACCACATGAATGTATTTAGATATTGAGAAGTAATCATGTGAAGTGTGTAATACTGATTGCTAAGGTGGTGGAATGGATGACTGTTTGTGATTTATAGAGTTAAGGTAGCGGAAGTTTCCCTATAAATACCCACTGACCTATCCTTAAAAATTGATCAGGTTTTTATTAAAATATTTATCTAAAGAAAAGTCAGGATGAGGGGTTTCATGTGAATATAATGAGAATATATTATTTAAATCATGTAAGTGTTTTTCATGAGTAGAATAAAGTCTTGTGATAAAATCACACGATCTGTATAATCAGAACAAAGCCTTGTTAAGGGGTCCCATGATGGTATCATGTGAAGTAAGTATACATAGGTTTTTTGAACATATTGGAAGACCATTTGATATTACATGATTTGTGTGACTAGAATAATGTCTCATGCCAAAGTCAAGCAATCTTTATGAATAATATAAAATATCGAGATCTGCATTAATAGAACTGAGTCTTGGGATCTGCATAATCAGAACAAAGTATTGCATTTTTGTAATTAGAATATAGTCTTGTGGTGGATTCATTTGATTCACATGATCTAAATATGATCTTTCACTAGTAATCTCATGCAAGGGTTACATTCCTGGATCTCATGCAATGGTGACATGTGAGGATCTTGTATAAGGGTTATGCGCCCAGATCTCATGCAAGGGTTACACTCTAGGGTCTCACATAGGGGTAATATGCTAGGGTATCACACTGAGGTAACATGGAAATGTATTAAACAAGGAGGTACACACCAGTTTTAAACTATGATTAATATCATTGTCATATATGAATTTAGAAGAATAAGAATACATAGTATTTTCACCATTCAACAATACTTATAGAAGGAGTTTATTCACTACTATATTTGAGGTAGTAAAAGGAAAAAAGGTGGTTCTTCATAATATAAAGTGAGGATATTTAAAGAATCATTTTTTAAAGAAGAATACCTATAATATCTTTTATAACCTTCTAAATTGATAAGGAGTTTCCATGATGTCTCATGGAAAGGCGATGCTCAAGGGGATGTCCTCATAAAATATTTGAAGGAGCATATGATGTTCAAAGGAATCTATTATACATTTGGTGAAACTATCATCATTAGAAAATATTTTTCCTTTTATTGTGTGCCAATTATAAATGGTTTCAAATTATGAGGGACAATGAGTTTTCTCCGAACCTTGTATTGGTAGTGAGATTTAGTGGATTTGGTACATTGGTACACTAATGTTGTATGCTCCTTAGACATAGCCTGGTGAGGCTGAACCAAGTAAAAATATATGTTTCATTGTGCTTGATTTATTTATTTACATTATATGAACCATAACTAGATATAGTTTTATGGGATAATATCAACATAAAAACAAAATAGATAACCAAGTGACCCTCATAATAAAGAGGTCAAGATCTAGTGGGGAATGAACAATTTCAGAAAGAATATCCATAACTTGATTCACCCCCATCTCAGGGTATCTAAGACCCTTTTGGTACTAATATTAATATTACATAACTAGAGGGAACATATGTTAAAATACTCCCCCATATATCTCAAATACCACACCATTCATTTGGGCAGTAATGACACCCATCTAGAAATGGTTAGTTCCCACCCGACCCTTTTGTAGATCCATCACTCCTATAAAGGTATAGTGTGACATGCTAGAGAAGAAAGGGATATATAATTTTAGATTTAGTTAATAAGATATTATATGTTATTAACCTAATACATATAAAAACTCACATCAAAACTAGATATATTTTGCTTAATGAAATCAAAAAAAGTTCCCAAAATCGCTAACCATAACTGCACACATTTTTAAATTCTCAACATGATCTAACTACTTTCACATAGGTGTGTATAGTGTTAAAAATGCCTCTAAGGATGAAAATACCATCATTAATTTAGTCATTAGGGTATTTTTGAAAAAATATTATGAATAAACTATGTTAAAAAAGGAATCTTCTAAGGTAGATGTTATGAGAATTGTACCTCCAACTATCTATGGTCCCTCACCACCATCTGTCGATTCTTGTTCTAAAGAAAAACTCTAACCTACATTTAATCCATGGTTCTATACTTTGTAACCCTAGATACCCTAATTAACAATACCATACAACAATTATAGTTATTGTAATGTCTATCCTTGATATCCCAATATATCTCTATACTGAAACCACCTCAAATATACACTACTACTAGTTTAAGGTGATCCAATAAACCAATATTTTTAAGTAAGAAACTATATTGAATTAATTAATATTCTTGGATAAGGTGTCCTCCAAATAATTCTATAAGTATAAAGTCTCTCTATATACATGACACTCTCTCGACACATTTAGACATGCCAATTGAACATGGCTAAACCTCCCACACTGAAACACTCATCTGGAGGCACTATGAGGAACAAGTGAGGAACCTTAATGCTAAATACCCTATATACCACCACCCTAGAACATATCATCATCACTTATCTTCCTACAATTGGAATATACACTACCTAAAATCCAAATAAAGGTAAAATAGATAATACTCTTCTTTTTTTAAGTACCTTCATAGGATTGAGGCCCTTTCATACTACCTCATAATATAAATTCATGATAAATAGTCTCACGTGAAACTTGATGTATGATCATAAGCCTACAAAAAAATAAAAGGATTTATGGGCCTCACCTATAACTAATAATAGTCTAAATTAAAAAATATATAAGAAATAAGTGACATAGTTAGTCACTAAAATCTCCCCATGATGAAGATCTATAAACAATTGAATTATGTCAAGATTTAACTATCTGGAAATAATTCCTTAAATAATATGATCTAAAAGGACTCCCATATAAAATGAACATACTTTTTGGTATGCACCAGGACCCCCTAACACTATTTAGTTGTGACTAGTGACATAAAAGTGGCCAACTTCACTTTCTTGTTTATGTCTTGGTATAGAGATACCCAACCATTTAAGGGTGAATCAGTGGTCAAAGTATAATATGAAATTTTATCATGTTATACCTTTCCACACTCCTTTCAATAATTTCTAGTTAGTGAATGGATAACATGAAAATTCTACATGAAAAATATTATGATAATAAGAGGTGAGAAATATGATACACATGAAAGAAGGGTAAAATGGTTCGTGATAATCTTTTTATCAAGTGGTTACATATTTTGTGTACAAAAATTATAATATTTCTAACCACTTCACCATTTTTATATTAATGATGAATGAAGTGACATATCGAGTAGGAAGATACTCTTGAAACTCTATAAGAAGATAAAATTTATTTATAAGGAAAACATATTGACAATAAGAATATATCTAGTGTGTGATCATTCCTTCATATTACTTAATTGTCTCCTAATTACGGACTAGGTGTGCAACCTTTTATTTCTATAAATAATGAAATTAATGGTAATATCCCTCCTTTTCAATGATATCACAATGATTGTATCATAACATAATTTCCTCACTTGATAAACACACCCAGTTGAGTATACCAGATGAGTATGACCGGGTGAGTACACCTTTCTCAGCAGTATAGATGATCCTTTTATAGTGGTATCTCATATCTCTATATATTTATCAATGATCATGATCAATTAAAAAGTCTAAAATCTACACATAATTCTCTATATATTATATTTATTAAATATATAATCAAAATCATCTAATGGATTTAGTAGGTGTCTTAATTTATGTCCTTGTTTCATCCCTAAATGATATGGAATATGATATCTAGATGTTTCTGGGATTAACCATATCCTGATGTGATACCAAAAATCATGGCTAAATATCGAATATTATTGCATGATATGATCCATAATTGTATATGGTTTAGTTAGATGTAATCTTTCTTTAGATTCAAAAAATCTATTTTTCCTTTTGGCATGTCCGATTGGTTTGTGGTGTGGAACTTATATATCCTCATATCCATAATGGAGATGTTATGGTGTGGTTATTGCATAAAACACAACATCTTGAAAAACTATAGAATAAGAAAAAACATGTTGATATCTACAGTTAGAACGTTTTTTGAATGTTTATAGTGTTTATGGCATGATGTACTCTATCTCCCAAGATAGTACTGCACTAAACTTTCATCATCTCTTCATCTTAGAGCACTCTTATCATCAGAACTCCTAAAAACCTTTATTATTTAATGTATGGGATGTGAATTGATGGATTTATGTAATAGTAAACTAATCATTTTTCCTTAATCGAGCATGACACAACAAAAATGGTCAATGACATGATATATTACATTAATGTAAATTTTTATTTCATCCTTAACTAATTGTGGTGTGATTAACACCTCATTGTGTCATGTTCAATTAGTAACCATTAAAAGTAACCTTTTACAATGTGAAATCATAGAATGACACAAATATTCTATATCCTGATCACCTTCAACATATTATTTCACTATATTACTTCATGTACAAGTCACGGCATCTTATTCAAACTCTATATATATTCATAATGACCTTCAATCTTCATCACAATTTTGTAGGATCAAATAAAGATCCCTCATTTACATTAATCCTTAACCTTCTTCTCTTTCTCCATAATTTGAGTGATAAAAATATGATATTCATATATTTAGTTAAAATATTGGGATATATTCCTAATAGTACCTATAAGACACATATAGCCACACAAATTTTTCTTACCTGACTATTATATCATTTTAATGATAAATAATACAATATTTATACATTCTAGGATCAACATGTTAGGTTTATAAATCACTTATACATAATAAAAATTATTTAAATCAATATTATTTATCCTCATAAATGCTCTCACATTATCCTAAGTACATATAATCACCTGAGGATATATATCAAAGAAATTTTTAGCTAAAATCCCAGTAAGGGGAGGGATAATATAGAATAAATAAGAAACATGAATCAATTGTACATGGGTGAGCATAATCATCATAATCATATCACAAGATTAAGATAATTATCGTAATAATGGGGTAAAATTTTAAAAAGGCATAGAATGTGGCATATTCATAATAATGAAACATCATAACATATTATTTAAATACAACATATAGTTGTGAACAAAGCTAGAATCATTTTCACACATAATATGTGTGCATAAATCATAACATAATAATAGTGAACAAAACTACCATCATGTTCACACAAAATACACATAATCTCATGAGATATATCACATTAGCTAATGAATTAGAGTTCTATATAATTATGATCCCACCTATCACATCATAAAATGACCATAATCATTCATGCCACATGGAAATAGAACATATAACAATTATAGTCATGAAATATACACATAGAAAGGAATGAGTTTCATAAAGGTTGTGTAAAGAATAATTTCATGAATAAAATCTGGTGTTCTAAAATGAATAATTAAAATAATATTTTTTTTATAAAAAAATAATCATTATTTAGAGGATAAGAAACAACCCAAGAGGAGTCATCTCAATGTTTTGGAAAATAATGGATCTCTGAAAAATATTTTTATTTGTCTTAGAAATAATTTTTATAAGGTATAAACATCATATCCCTCAATATAGAAGGTAAATAATATTTAAAAGACATTTTAGGGATATTACATGAATATCCATACCATAAACAATGTGGTATATGAGATAACTAAAAATAAGAGTTAGGTTAAATAATCCTCTTACATAATATCCAAATTTATTTCATCACTTTTCCTCATTTTGTATAATAAACATAGGTTTATTAAAACATAAAACCAGAAGTTAATTGTGTTAATTTTTTGTAATTATTTATAAATTATAATAATTTTATTAAATATATTAATTTCCATTGTTAAAGGTGAAACGTTTTGATATTATATATTCCTTAAAATATTCGATCTTTCTTCGATTTAATGATCTATATTTATTTATACTTATATATTACTATGTTTAACTTAAGAAGATTATAAACTAATATATTTATACATTTTTATATTATAACTAATTTATTATAATTATCCATATTGGTAGTGATAATTATGTACTTTTCAATATCCTCATGGGTGGTTAACTAACCATTAATGTGGTATTGTCAAAAGAGGAGGAAAGAGAAGTATAAAATATAAAAAATCAAAATTTTAATCATTGGAGTATGTTAAAATCATTAATATAATGTTAAATAAATAATTAAAATTTTTCAAAGTGTTTTGATTTGAATTTAATAGAGAAAATGATGAAGATAAGAGGAAAATGAGAGAAAATATTGATGAAAACTTACCCTCATCTCGGTGTTGCTTCATTTCTATGACACTAAACTACTTAAATGATTAGAGTTGGTTTACTATAGAACATCTCTAATAATGATAAGTACAGTAAGATATGTAATATTAGTAGATATTTTTCTTTAGTAAGTATAAGTTAATTGGTTTTCCAAGGGGAGGGAGCGGTATTTATATTTGAGGTGAGGGGTATTTTTAGGATAAAATATTGAATAAAATATAATTTCCATGGTAAAAAACATAATGGTGATATTATTGAAACATTAATTCATATTTTAATAAAATAAAATGATTTTAGGAATTTTAAATCTTTCCAATATTGAATTAAATAGTTTATGAAAAAGCAAAATAGAAAAATGAAAAATTATTATTTTAATGAAATATTTTAGACTTTAGAAGAAAAATTATTTTTGGAAAATAATTTTATTATATTTAAATGAATAATTTATATTATTAAGTGATTTTTGGTAAATAAATAATTTAGGTAATTTATTATGTCATCATTACCTCTTGTATGATGTCATTAAAATACACTAGTTATGAAAAAAACTGTATTATTACTATTCACCTAAAAATTGAAGTATTTAAAAAAATTACAAAAAAATAACCCTTAGAAATTTTCAATGTGATGATTCAAAAAGTTTAATTCATTTTATCAAGATAAATTTATAACATAGGTAATTTTAATTAATAAAATTAAAAATTATGATTTCTGCAAAATACATTAAAATACAGTTTATTAAAAATATGCTTATAGTTTTTATGAGTTTTTAATCTAGAAATTTATTTTATGGGATTATAATATTATATTTTCTTAAATTAATAATGATAATAATTATTTACATTGTGATTTATTATTTTGAGCTCAAATTTCTATTCTAATGTGTAGGTTACTATTCCAAATGGTCAAATTACTTTTCTAATGGCCATGTTACTATTACAACGATCACATTACTATTATAATGTTCATGTTACTATTCCAATAGTAATATTACCTTTTATAAATACATATTCATTCCTTCATAAAACATTCACAACAATTCCTCATAAGGTTTAATATTTTCCTATTCTAAAATGTTGATTGGTTTACTAATATTTTGTTATTTTCCATAGTGTTGTTCATGAGGGTGATTATTATAGGAGATTGGGATGAAAAAAATTCACATTCCACTTTATCATTTATAATTTTTGAGTTATTACATTCTCCCCCCATTATAAATTTCATCCCTAAAATTTCAACTCATATTCAAGGTTGGAAATAAATGAGTGAACTTATCTTTCATTGTTTCTTCAGGTTACCATGTCACCTCTTCATTTTTTTTGTTTTGACACATAAATTTTACAAGGTGACTTGTCTTTTTTCATAGAAATTTTTCTCTATGGTCTAAGATATTTATTATATACTCCTCACAAGATATTTCAATCTCCAGTTGTACCACCTCCAAATTCTATACATGTGAGGGATCATGTATTTACTTCCTTAGAAAAGATACATAGAAAACATCATGAACTTGATCCATATTTGTTTGAAGTTCTAGATGATAGGCCACTGCTCATATGCTATCAAGGATATCAAAGGGGCCAATGTACCCAGGGATAATCTTTCCTTTCATCCCAAAAATCATGACTCTCTTCCATGATGATATTCAAAGGAAAATTTTTTCTCTAATTTCATACTCTAAGTCCTTTATAATGTTGTCAATATAGATCTTATACCAACTCTGAGAAGTTTTTATTTGATATTGGATGGATCAAAGAGTATATATCATTTCGTGAAGAAGATTAGGTCAGAGTGACTTCTGCTTAACAATTTTATCCCAACATGTAATATTTCTACATCGATTACCATATAGAGCTTCATATGGGGCCATTTGAATACTTGAGTGGAAGTTGTTATTATATGAGAAATCAACCAATGAAATGTATTTATCCCATCCTCATTTAAATTCCTCTGATAATGATATCATTATTTCATCAATTGTCTAAATGGTATTTTAGAATGACCATCATCTTGGGACGGATAGGCCATACAAAAAATCAATTTAGTATTCAGATTATATTGAATACTTATCCAATATTGAGAAATTAACTTGGATCATGATCAGAAATGATTGAAAGTGGTTCCTCCTGTAACATCACTACTTCCTTTACGTATATGTTGAATTTTTTTCAATAGAGAAATATTACTGAATTATGAAGTACTGGGAAGTATTTGTGATTTGATGCATCATAACCCATATCACATTACTTCCTTTGGATGTCTTCAGGAGACCAATGAAAAAGTAAATGGTGATGTTTTCCCATTTCTATGTGGGTATAGGCAATTGTTTCATCATCCCCTTGGACTTTTTTTCAATATTATTTATCTTGTTGACATACCAAGCACTTTGAGGTGTACTCAACAATCCCTTTCTCTACACTGTCCCACAAAAGGTACTCTAAAAGATATTGGTACATCTTGGTACTTCTATAATGTATGTAGAAATATAGGCTATGTGTATAATACAATATGTAACATCCCTGACTTGATACACAATATAACTCGTGCCCCATGCTGGGTTATGACATGACCTCAAGCACACCTCCCCATATACCAGAGGCTTCCGATTAGCAGCACAAGTCTATGGTAATATGTTGGGCAGAATACATCCACTAATAGAGTAATACCATAACATAAATAACATAAACATATAAAAGAACCCAACATAACCATAAATGGATATCATATAGAATAATCCATTATGTAACCATGTATAACATGCTATTAAAATATTATTAATACACTACATGTCATGTAGACATACAAATAAAGTCAAAATCCAAAAATACCAAAAAAATACTAAACATGGATGCATCCCCCAATCTGATCATAAACTACCATTCTCCAACCCATCATCCCTTTCAAAAACCAGACACCATGTCCCTATCTTGAACCTATACCAGAAAACAAGTAGCATCTTCTTGGGTACCCATGTTCCATGGTGACCCAAGTAGGGTGTGAGTACAACTCAGTAAGACACCACCAATGGTGTCTAAGGAAATAACTAGTATATACAATAGTGCATTCATATAAACAAGGTGTAGTAAAAATAAATAGGGATAAAAAGGAATCATGTTTCACATTTAAACAATTATTAATCAACCCTTTTTATCCTTTATTTTTCAAGTGTAAACTAATTAAACAAACTATCTCTGATCATGATATAATCCTAATCCATAACACAAAGGGTCACATAATTTTTGTCACAAGGGTGTTAACCAATTAAAAAATTTATCATCATACCTCGGAGCCTCAGTCTAATGATCGATCCATGTTCATATGTTAGGAAAATAAATCCTTAATATGACATACTATCCAAAAAATAAATCAGTGGACCTAGAGCTTCAGTCCAACCCAACCCAAATGGGGATCCTCAGTCCGTAAGTTATGAGCATATAGCCTCAGTCCAACATCCTAACTCAATAGTACTTAGGTGGGGCATAGAACATCTGTCTAGCCTGAATTATGGGAGTAGATCCTCAATCAATACCCCACTCACACAACTTACCACATGGACATGCTCCTATAATCATTTATCACATTTACCCATATATCACTAAAATTACTAATGTCCCAACATACCCTTAAAACCAAATCATGGAATAAAACACAAATCAAATAATCATTTTATATGATCTTGAATCCACCCTTTAAAAATGAGTCTTACTCTTTGAAAAACTATTCTATACCCCGAGGATTCCATTTCAATTTCCAAACATTTCAAATAATAATTTAAATCATTTACACAAAAGGGGAACCATGATCTCATTTCAAATCATCTTTTGAAATCTATAAAAAACCCACTTTCTAAATCACCTTGAGTCTAGTTCCACCTTTTAAAAAAATTACCACTTTCAAAACATCATATTTTTCATTTAAAACCGTAACTGGATCAAAATCTAAAACACATCATTCAAACCATATCAAAAACCTCTTATTCATTTAAAAAATATGACATATAACCAATTTGATTACCCCTTTAACTAAGAATTATTACCAATATACTATTCATATCCCATTCACTTTCAAAATTACCTTATCTCAATATTTTCAAATTCATTCCACCATATCAAGGGTTTGGAACACCACATGGGTAGCCCTATGTTCGGTATCATGTCATAAATGAACCCAACAAGGTTCGTAAAGGGTTTCACACCTTAATCTAAGGCCAAAATCACTTTCCTTAGTTAATGAAATTAAAGTGGTACATAACAAAAAATTATAACAACCACATACACATATAGAACATTAAGAATATGGTAAAATGTTTTAAGACCACCTACCACATGTTCTTAAACAAATGATCATCCAAGATAAACCCTTTATTCAAACTTAGTCAACTTCAACCACTCAGATGAAGAACACACAAGAAAAACAAGGTTTTAGAGCTTTATAATGAGAGGAAACCACACACCATTCCTATTATTAAAAATGGAATGAAAAAGAGTTGAATAAATACTTGGATCTTTGAATCACACTAAAAGAAACTCCAAATTACTAAGAATCAAATGATAATTTCCCATGGAGGAGGAGGGGGCTATTGGTTCATCACCCAAGATGGAAGGTACTGAATGGGGTAGAAATTTAGAGAAGAAGGATTTAATCCTATGAGTAAAAAATGGTAAAACTCCACTTTTTAAGTGATGCATGATTTGGCCTCATGGTTGGCCAAACCATGTGCCAATAATGTATCTACCTCTATCTGAGAGGGGACCAAGTTGCATAGTCTAGCTATCCACACACATGGTTTGACAAACCGTGTAGAGCCCATGCTCTAACCTATATCTAGAGGGGTTGGCTGCACAAATTCCACTGCCACCTTGCATGGTTCTCAGAACTATATATGCACCCCTTTATATAGGCCACATGGTTACTATGATAAATTTCTACTAACTGTTCACTAACCATGATCTCAGCACAGATTTAACCATTTTTCCTCTTTTCCATGCCTCAAACCACCAGAACACCCTCGGGACCTGTCCTAACCACTGGAGACATTCCATAAACCAAAAATTCAAACCAGAATACACCTTATCTTAGGTTCAAGATCTTAAAACCTCCTCACCTTATAACATATTTTCTTCAATTTTTGTTTCCATGTATCACAAAGAACTTACGAAAAAATGTCAGGCCATAAGGACCACCTATCAACTTATATATCAAAAGTTTCCTCCTGAAGAAAGAAATACCATTACAATACTCAAACCAATGAAACATCCCTAACCTAGACAAAACTCTCCCACTAGGATCCCCAATAAGAAACTCAATGCTCCTCAAATGATGTATCCACCACCGAATCATCATTACCAACATCAAACATAATGGAAAAATATAGGTAATATCACTGAACCACCACACAAAAAGGGAATAAATAAGGAACAACACTACCTTGGGAGAGACAATTATAATGCCTCTGGTTCAATCCTCTGAACAATCCATGGCCTAAATCACTTAGATCCATTTTACCCCTTTTGAAATTCCAATGTGACCCAAGCCTGACATTACCCAATGAATATATGGTTTTCCAAGCACTTTCCCCTGACCTATGTCCATCCACAACTTAAGTCCCATAACCTCATTCCACATACAAACATCTGAAGCACAACCCAAGCATAAATTTCATCACAAGTCATGAAACATATGAAAATACAAGAGAATACCCATCACCAAAACCAAAACACCAAGATGGTTACTAGTCAAGTTCATTCATCCCGTAACACCGAACACATCATAAACTGACTAAATCCCCACTATGGTGCTCCCCAATAGACACTTTATCTCACCACCACTATATTCTAGTGGTTAGAAACTCCATCATCGAAAAATACCATTAGAACCTCAACTAAATTTTCACAACATACCTGACACTCTTCCCAATACACCATGCCCAAACATCCATGAGAACTCCACCCAACATAGGCATCCATCACGCCATCGAGACCACCTGGAAAGGACACACACATACCATCCAATTATAGACTAAAAAATTGACCTCTCTCAAGTTCACCTTCATTTACAAAACACACTTTCCATTTAAAACATTAAACTATAGGAGGCTTATAACTTACCATGTCTATTTCTTTTACCACACCATGTCGGACCATCCCCAACTGGCTTGTCCCAAAACACCCATATTCCACTATTGACATGATACCCATTTCACCTCCCTATGGCTCCTTATTACTTAATGAATACCACCATCATCTGATGAACCTACCAGATTCATTTCTCTACTTCTAGTAAAACTCCACAATCAAGGCATCCACTACTCCTTAATCCATCATTGTGCTCTACTACACCCATAAATATTCCTAACAAAAGAAATTAAACCATCCATACATTGACTAAAGATAGAATGGTTCTCCCTAAAACCCTATTTCCATTTCATAAACACACTTATCATTCCAAAACATTCACCAAAGGTAGTTTACAACTCACCACTTTTGTGAATGTTCTAACCAATTCGATCCATCCCTAGCTGACTCATCCTGAAATTCCCAGCTTCATTGTTGGAATGTCACTACTTCACATGACCAAGATGACTTAAAACTTAAAGAAATTCCATGGTCACCCAAACACACCTACCAGAGTCCATTCCCAACTCTCGATGATGTTCTATCTCTAAAACTCCATTTCCATGAACTGTTTTCATGCCTTATCACTCCCAAAAATGAATCTAACACATGCTTATTGGCCTTCCCTTAGAACCACCCTATGTTTGAAGCCAATGCATGGATCGAAAAAACACCACATCCATGGCCCACCTAGACTTTCCCGAGGAACCCAAACATGTTCTTCATAGGTTTCTTATTGAAATTTCTATGCCACCACATCCACTCTATAGTCGTCCCCACACATCTATGATTGACACATCACTCCCCACCATAGGAGTATCATTTTCACTACTTTCATTAGGAAATTACAACCACCACGGTTCATGATGAGATCACAAGATGAACCCCAAAACTTTGATGTGGTCTTCTATATTTCACTAGAACAACAAAACATTATTAACCGATACCAACTGCTAGATTTTGATAATAGAACTCGCAGAATTATTAGAAACTTGGTCAATTCTAAGGACCTCTCTTGTAATCAGTCAGTGGTTTACTTCCCACCATACAACTCCGCAGACACTACTCCATGAGCATAACCTTCAAGAGGCCCACATCTAACCAAAACACATTCATATAGCTAGGGGTAAATCCAGATCTCTCTAATCATACCCAAGACGATGGCAATATATTGGGAATGATTTTCACTATCTTAAAGTACACTAAGAATTTTTTGATAAACACCATAACAAATCATCCATTCTCGATGTGACCTTTAATTTAGGTACACCATACCTACCGAGAGTCTTGGTCTTACCTACCCTAAAGCATCTCATCCATACTCAACCACCATTACAATAGTGGGGCTACCAACCAAACTCACCCCCATTTCACAAATATCTACCAAGACACTGTGAACCAATGCTTCTTGTGGCACTACCTCTAGCACACATCTCGAATCCTTCCAACATGACCCCTAAAATTCACAATAGAAACACAATGCTATCTCTCATAACCATGATTCCCAGTTTGGTTTCATAGAAAATGACATGAAATTATCCCAATCCACATGCTCACCCATCCCGAATACCATCATGCTTCCCCAGCACGTTCCCACATCTAGACCTCATCAGAACCCTGAAGTTCACCCACCTTCCAGCAGTCACCCACTGATTTAACTCAAGATCCCATAAAATATACAACCCTATAACTAGGCCCAAATTCCCACACATACCACTAACCATGCCTCTTAGTCCATCAACTTCATTAAGCTTGAGGTATTCTCAATGTTCCCTTCCGACAACCAAACATTTCTCAAAGGCTAACCCAAACATGTGACCACCCCTCAACCCAGGTGTCACTTCAATAATAGAAGAATCCATCCATGCTTTAATCCCCCTTGTCTTTCCTCCCAAAAAAAACATTGATTTCTACATTAAGCACTATAAAAACTGTAGTATTAGGTATCCAAATGATACTACCCTTCATAATTATCCTTGAAAACTACCATAAGCACTCAAGTTTTTCATTGATATCAAGGTCAAGTCATAACTATGCATTAATACCAAAATGTGATGGCACCTTCCATGCATCAATTCCACTTCCGTTACACCCATCTAGGCTTCATATTCCAAGGAACATACAATACTGGGCTAACCTCCCTTGGGTCTATTCTTGGTTTCCAAAAACCACCAATGCATAACAACAACTCAAGTATCATCTCCCAAAACCATTAAATTTCCCACTTATCCCTATAGGAAAATCCCACACTATATATTAAACTATGTTTTCCAATATCAAATCCCAAAACGTCCACCAATGTTGTATGAACCCCAAAAACACTAAAAACTTAATTAACCGCTCTTATGGGCCACACTTGAAGGTAAAACTACATCAAATCTCTAAACTATATTCACATCTAACAAATTATACTAAATATTCTTCTAATAAAAGCACATCAAACCTCAAAAACTCACTACTAATGGGTGTCACTTTTACCCCCATTACAAAACACACTGCACATAATGCACCTAAGAAACTATTAAATCTAGATTTCACACTAAGTACACCCACACATGTACATAGAAATTAAGATCCAAACACCTATTCTAGGGTATAAAACACAACTCGCATGATCACAACCCAAAAAGGTCACCATAACCTAGGTAACAACCTTTGGGTACAACATATATCCCATAAAATCACGACCCAAAAAGGTTACTGCACTCATGTCACCGGCTAACATCTCATGACCCAAAGACCATAACCCTACCAAGGGTAAAACAAGAACATCACTTTTACCATACATAAAAACCCAACAAAGCCTCATGAACCAAACTAAGGTCTCAAACTAGGGCGCTCTCACTGCCCAAACCACCCATACATAGGTTCGAAACACAACACTAGGGATACCCATTTCAATTTTCCCCACAGGTTTCCTCACTTCCCATTTACCTTTTTAAATATAACATTACCATTTAAAACCTAAGGTTTCACATTTAAAAACTCCCCATTTTCAAACCCAATAATTTGAACGTTCCAAAACCTTATTTATTACCAACATTGAAAAAATCTAAGAATTATTCAAATTCACATTTCAAGTATTTTCATTAATAAATTTTTCAAGAAAGACCATAAGGTATAAACCATAGAAATAAGTAAACTAATAACATCTGAATTATAGGGAACTATCAATCATAAGAAACATATTGATGACCAATAACTCTTATATTCTATGAATGATTCATAAAATTACACACCCTCTCTTTACAGATTGGGATAAGAGATAAAACCTAACATATAAATACATCTCATCCATGTTTTTATGCTCAAGGTGTAAGTATCAATCAATTATAAAAGAAAAAAAACTAAACATAAATTCCCACCTATGAAAACTTAGGGTTTTTCTCAAGCCAGGTCATCACATGACCTCAGACCAGCCGCCCCGTACACCAGAGGCTTCTAACTAGTAGCGTGATTCTATGGTGACATGTTAGTGAGACTACACCCAATTATCATAGTAATAACACAGTATAAATAATATCAATAGATAAAATAAAAAAATTGAACTATAAATGGACAACATTAAAAAAATCCATTACGTAACCAAGGAGCACATGCTATAACAACATGATGAATAAACTAAATTTCATAAAGAAATAAAAATAAAGTACCAAACCAAAATTACTAAAAGATCATGAACAAAGACCTGATCCCCAACTTGGTCCTAACCTTCCAATCTCTAACCAATGATCCCATGCACAAAACCAAGCACCAGGTCCCTTTCCTTAACCTATACCAAAAATAAGTAGTGTCTTCTTAGGTACCCAAGTTCTATGGAGGCTCAAGTAGGGTGTGAGTACAACTCATTATTCCACCACCAACAAAGTCTAAAGAAATAACCAATCTATACAATAGTGCATAAAGATAATAAAGGTTTAGTAAAAATAAATAGAGAAATATAGGAAGCATTTTTCATATTTAAATAATTATTAATCAACCATTTTATCCCTTATGTTCCAAGTCTCAACCAACCATATAAACTTGCTCTAATAATGATGGAATACTAATCCATAGCACAAAGGATCGCATATATTTAGTCGCAAGGGTCATTCACAAATTAAAAAATCTATCAAATTTCCTTGGATCCTCAATTCGATGATTAATCTAGGTCCATATGTTAGGATAATATAGACTCAATTCATCATCCTAATCAAAAAAAATACATTGGTGGGCTTAGAGAATCAGTCCAACTAAACCCAAACAAGGATCCTCAGTCCATAAGTTAGGATCATAGAGCCTCAATCTGACATCCTAACTCAATAATACTTATGTGGGTCCTAGAACATCAGTCTAGAACAACCTATGGGAGTATAGCCTCAGTCCAATACCCCACTCACAAAACTTAACACATGGACATGCTTCTCTAATCATTTTTCACATTTACACATATATCATTTCAATTACTAAGGTCCCAACATAACATTAAAACCAAATAAGGGCAATAAACAAAAATCAAATAATCATTTTAAATCATCTTTAAGCCACCCTTTAAACACAGGTCTTACTCTTTAAAAAATTTATCCATACCTCAAGGCTTCCATGTCCATTTCTAACCATTTCAAATAATCATTTAAAGCATTTCCCCAAAAGGGGGACAATTCCATCATTTCAAACCATCTTTAAAAATCTAAACCACGTTCTGAATCACATTGAGTCCAAGGACTCCTTTTAAAACATTTTACACTTTCAAAACATCATATTCTTTATTTAAAACCATAACTGGATAAAAATACAAAACACATCATTCAAATAATTTCAAAACCCTCTTAGGAATTTCAAAAAAATTGACTTATAACCAATTCGATGATCCCTTTAAGAAATTCCACTTATAAATTTACTATTAAAAACCCATTCACTTTCATAATTACCCTATATCAATATTTACAAATTCATTCCACCAACACTGAGGGTTTGGAAAACCCCATGGGTAGCCCTAGGTTCAGTCTCACATTATAAATGAAACCAATGGGTTCTATGAAGGGTCTCACAACAAGATCTAAGTCCCTAATCACTTTCCTTAGTCAAATACATTAAATTGTGACAATACAGCAAATTGGAACAATCACATACACATATATAACATTAAGACAATGGCAGAAATCTTTAAGACCACCTACCTCATCTTCACAAACAACCAATTTCCCAAGAGAAACCTTTGATTCAAACTCAATCACCTCAACCAATCATATGAATAACACCTTGAAAAAAATGTTTTAGAGCTACATAAGGATAGGAAACCACACACCAAGACTATTCCATAAAATGGAAGGAGATAGAGTGGAGGACGTACTGAGAGATTCAATTCACACTAAATGGGAACACCAAACACCTAATAATCAAAGGATAATCGCCCATGGAGGAGAAGGGGTCTACTGGTTCATCATCCAAGAAAAATGGTTTCAAATGGGGGGAAATTTTTGGGAATAATGTTTTAAGGCTAATAGGGATAAATGGTAAAACTTCAATTTTTATGTGGCACATGGTTTGGCGGTGTGGTTGTCCAAACCATGCACCAACCATGTGTCTCTATCCATCTGATAGGGGACCAGGATGCACATTTTGGTTGGCCACCCACATAGTTTGATAAACCTTCCAAAGCCCATTCTTGAGCCTCTATTAAGGGGATGTTGGATTCATGAATTCTAGGGCCACCTTTCACGGTTATACTAACTTTACACCCCCTTATATAGGCCACATAGTTATAGGACCCAAATTTTACTAATTGTGTTCCAACCATTCTCTCATAACATATTGGCACATTTTTACTATTTTCCATGATTTAAACCCATGGAACACCCTCAAGACCTATCCTACTCACTATATACGTTCAATAAAAAAATTCAAAATAGAATTCACACTATCTTAGTGTCGGGATCTTATGCAATAACTCTTTCTTTATATCAGGTGATAAGGGAACAAAATTTATGGTTACAAACTGGATGGAACCATTTTCATCGATGTGGAATTCATAAATCTTCCTTTCCCTTACTACTTTAACCTTATTATAAATCTAAAAATCATCAATTATTCATCCTTGATCCTCCCTTAGATTGGTGGTTAAGTAATAATTTTGGAAAATGTATGATGTATTCCCTTAAATTATGATTTCTGAATTAATATTTTGCCTATATATTAAGATAGGGTATTTATCCATGACCATCATGGATAGTGTAAAAGTCTCTTTTCTACTAAGAGAATCATCTACCTTGTTCTCATTTTTGGGATGGTAGTGAATAGGAAAATAATAGTCCCTGATCATCTCTAACCATCCTAATTGATGAATGTTTAGCTCTTTGTGAATATAAACATTAGAATCTTATTTCATGTATATGTGGTGTACTTCTCCATAGTGGTAGTTCCACCAAAAAATTAAAGGTGAGATCATAGATTCTAACTCCAGATCATGTTTTAGATGGTTCTTCTCATGGATCTTAAACTATGATGAGTAGTTTTTCATTATGTATGAATACACAACCCAAGTATTTATTTTAAGTATCAATGTATATTATAAATAGTTATCTACTTGAGGGTAGTGTGATTACTAGAACAATGATTATCCCTTTCTTGATCTACTTAAATATTCACTCACATTCTTCTATCCACACATACTTTACCATTTTTTTATTTTAACTTAGGTAATAGTCTAGATAATCATGATAAATTTCTCATAAATCATTGGTATTACCCAGATAATCCAAAATAAATATGGACTTTTGTGACACATAATGGTATAGTTCATTCCTCAATGACCTTTTTTTAAATGGTACATTAAAATTCCTTAATTTATTATCTTATTCCCCAAGAATGTGAGTTGCTACATTTAGAAGTCATACTTGGTGAACTTAGCATACAACTTCTTCTTTCTTGATGTCACCAACAAAATCCTTATTTTCCATTCATATTCCACCTTGAACTTACAGTAAATGAGAATATCATTAATAAATACCACAATTATTTTTTGAATTAGTCTATAAAGACTTCATTCATAAAATCTAGGAAGATTATAGGGGCATTAGTAAGCCTAGATGGAATCACTATGAACTCATAGTATCCATACCTCATACAGAATGATTTCTTCTAAATATATTCCTTCTTAAACTTCATATGATGATTTTCATATTGAAGATCCACCTTCTAGAAGAACTTATCTCCTTATAGTTTATCAAACAAGACATCAATCCTTGGTAGGGGATGCTTATTCTTTATGGTGATCATGTCGAGCTCCTGATAATCGATGCACAACTACATATATCCATCCATTTTATTTGAAAATAGAATTGACACACCCCTAGGTGATTCACTATGGAATATGAAACCTTTTTACAAATTCTCTTTCTGGTACTTCTTTTTCTCCTCCAATTCAATTAGGGATATTCTATAGGGACTTTTGGAGATAATAGTGGATATAGGTATGAGTTATATTGAGAAATCTACCTCACAATTCAAGGGAAGGCCAAAAAACCATGTTGGTAAATACATTACTATATTCCATAACAATGGGAATTTACACAAGATTGATTATTTCATTTGACACAACCGTTTGGGAATGATATTCTTCTTCACTGGGTATCAAGACCCAGACCTTTGATGGATTTTCTAAAGATGATTCATCTTCTTCCTTGCATTTGTATAGAAGCATGGGATGGTTCTAGATATGAAATGAGATTTCATTTTCCCAATAGTTGATGTGATATTGATATAATGAGAACCAATCCATTCCCTTTATATCATTGAATTCTAATAAGGTAAGGATTGTGAGATTTTTCTGGAAGAATCTTCCTATAGACACTAATAATAGAAGATTCTAATACTGGGGTTACATTGATTTCACCACTCAATGTTTTTTATAGATATTTATACTTAAAGATATTAAGGTTATGATTTAATTGTTTTAGAAAACTTATAGGATAAAAGTAAATGCATAGAACTATAATTAAATAAAATATTTTCTATTATTTATTGAATAGGAAGTGTAACTTGTATGAATTTATTTTCATGTTCCACCTCATAGGTGGTGATGGTATAATATTTCCCTTACCCATTTGGATTTGTAGTTTTCTAATGTTAATTACCCTCAAAGAATCATGGTCTAGTGCACTAGATTTCATAGTTCCTTTTATCCTTATAGTTGAAGCATTAAACCATGGGTGGTCCATTCAAAGGTGTCTTCCTTTCCTCCATAAAGTTAGAAGGCATGTTCATGTACATTCAATATTCATGATCTTGTTGGTCTTGGCTCCTACACTTAAAAAATTTTCTCATCCCTTTTAGAAAATTACCATGATTCTTATTTCCATGTATTTGACATGTGGGATGTTGGATGTTATTTCCTAATTTTTCATTTGATTTTCCAAATTGAAGCTATATTATTTTCTTTTTATCTCCATGTCTATGTGACGATTCTCCAAAATCCATCTCTACTTTGAGAGCACATAGAACTACTTATTCATAACTATGAAGACTCTAAAGATAGATAGATCATTTTCAAGGTATGGTTTCAAACCACTAAATAATCTATATTTTTTTATCATTTTTTATAAAAAAACCAGAGGTTTATATAACAAGCCTTATGAAATTTTCCTTTTAAATCATGATAGTTTCACTCTCCCTTTTCTTAATCTCTAGAAATTATATCTCCAAATTAGTTCAAATATTTTCATGGAAATAATTCTTAACAAATATTTTCTTAAATTCATCCCAATTTATTCCATTTCATCTTTCATATTTGTATTCTTTATTAATGCCTATCATTGATCAACCTCTCCCTCTAATCAATTGACAGCCAATGTAACCTTCTTTTTATCAGAATAGTAGATCATAGAAAATATATTTTCCAATGATTTAACAAACTATTCTATGATATGTGGATCATAAGATCTATTAAACGTCAGTGGTTTTTGTTGTATAAATGATTCAATAGCCAGTTGCTCCTTCATTGGAGAAGGTGGACATTTCACATGATTCAAGTTATTGTTAATAGACTGAGACAATTGGGTAATCATCGCCATAAATTTTTGAACTCCACTATCCATTACATTGGAAAATTCATTCAAATAATCATTACATTTCCCATCATATATGTGATTTGTTTGGTTTCTCCTCGTTCCCACCTTTTTATAAAATAGAAATTTTTTAAACAAAATACAAGTCAAGAAGGCATAAAAAACTTGTTTTCATGTGTAAATATTCTCTAAAGTAATATATTATGAGATCCATATGTTTATCATTTTTATAAAATTATTCTTTTAGCATCATGTAGTTTGTTTTTTCCAATTTTAAGAGGAATATTATATTTAGTTATATATCCTTCATAATGGTTTGTATAGATATTTTGATTAACCTAAGAATATCCCTCAGGAGTGTTAAACATGTTGTACAGTAAGGCCTCTTTTTCATTCACTAGGATAATTTGAGTTAATACCCAATGTTACATTTTGAGGTTATTACCCTTAAGTACATCTATACCAGAGGCACATTCACTTGTAGTATATAGAAATGGATTCCATTACTCAGAAACCAGACACTCTTATACTTTACCAAAAATTTATGATGTCTCCCTATAGTTAGAATTATACTAAGGTTTATCACTAAATTTTTATAGTCCTATTAAAAAATTAACTAAACTACTGTCTAATATGAACTTTAGCGACACAACATTTCCTTACAAGGCAATTACATCATTTTAAGGATAAAAAATAATATTAATACATTCTCGGATCAACATATTTAGTATCTTGGGAAAATTAAGTTCATATATGACTAGTACATAATAAAACATAAAAACTATATAAATCAATATTCTTTATAATCCAAAAATATCCCACATTCTCCTTAGTACATATAATCACCTAAGGATATACATCAAAAAATGGGTGAGCAAACCCTGTAATGTGAGGTATAACATAGTAGGAATAAAGGACATGAATCAATTATACATGGGTGAGAATATTAATCATAATCATATCATAAGAATAGGATCATAATAATAATAATAGGGGAAACATTTGGAAAAGGCATGTAATGTATAATATTCATAATAATGAAACATCATAACGTAGTGGTCAAATACCACACATAGTTATAAATAAAGATAGCATCATGTTCAGGCACAATATATGTACATAAATCATTACATAATAACTATGAAGAAATATAGAATCATGTTCACACATAATACATTAAATATCTTGAGATATATCACATTACCCAATTAATTGTAGGGATATATAATTCTAAGCCCACCATTCACATTATAAAATTCCATAATCATGTATGCCATGTGGAAAGAGAACATATAATAATCATAGTTAGGAAATAAACACATGGAAAGGAATGGGTTTTAGCAAGGTTCTGTAAAGAATAATTTCATGACCAAATTAATAAATGAAATCATATTTTTGCATAAAACATCATCATTATTGAGTGGATAAGAAACAACTCAAGAGGAGTCAATTTGGTGTTTTGAAAAATAAAGGCACTTTGAAAAATATTTTTATTTGGATTAGAAATAATTTGGAAAAGGTAGAAACATGTATATTCCCCAAAATAGAAGATAAATAATATTGAAAGTACATTATAAGTATATTAGTGGAATATCCACATTTAAAACAATGTGATACGGGAGCTAACTCAAAATAAGGAGTTGGGCTCTTGAATCCCCTTACCTTAGATCCAGATTTATTTCATCATTATTGTGTCTCCTATATAATAAAATTTGGTTTATTAAAAAATGAAACCAAAATTGAATTATTTTAATTTTTTAACTATTTAAAAATTATAATAATTATATTATATTTCTTAATCTTTTTTGTTAAAGGTGAAACATTATGATATCATATTTTCAATAAAATATCCAATCTTGCTTAAATTTAATGATCTAGTTTTATTGCTGCTTATAAATTATAAATATTTACTACATAATATTATTAATACATATATTTATGCATTTATATATGATAAATAATTTATTATAATAATACATAATGGTTTTGATAATTAAAGAGTTAGAAAAGACCTCATGGGTAGTTAATCGACCAATAACGAGACATTGTCAAAAGAGGAGGACAGAAAAATGTAAAAGAAAAATATTTTGTAAATATAATCATTAAAATATACTAAAATCATTAATACAGTGTTAAAATACTACTTAATTAATTTCATAATGTTTCATTTTGAAAGGAATGGAGAAAAAAGGTAAAAAAAGAGGAAAATTAGAGAAAAAGTAGATGAACACTCACCCTCTTCTTGGTGTTTCTTCTTTTCTACGGCACTAAAATACTTGGATGAATGGAGTTGGTTTACTCCCAAAAGACCCTAAGTATTCTAAGTGGATTAATTTAGGGTATTTTGGTATATATTTTTCTTTGTTAAGTGGAATTGGAGTGGTTTTCAAAGGGGGTGGAGAGTGGGTATTTATACTTGAAGAGAGGGGTATTTTTAGGAAAAAATATTCAATAAAATATAATTTACAAGGTAAATATTTTAATAGTGATATTATTAAAATTAAAAGTCATATTTGAATAAAATAAAGTTATTTTAGGAATTTTAAATGTTTCTAAAACCAAATTCAATTGTTTATTAAAAAGGAATGTGGTAAAATAAAAAAAATAATGGAATACTCTAGACTTAAGATTTTGGAAAATGATTTTTAAATGACTAATTTTTCTTATGAAATGATTTTTTGGTAAAAAAAATTATAAAATTTATTATTTCATTATTACCTCTTGGATGATGTAAATAAAATAAACAGGTTATGAAAAAACTGTATTTTTACAATTTTCTTAAAAACGAGTTATTTCAAAGAATTACCAAAAAAATAACCCTTAGAATATTTTGACAAAATAATTTTAAAAATGATATTATTTTATCAAAATAATTTTCTAACATAGTAAATTTTAATTATTAACATTAAAAATTATGTTTTTTTAAAATAAATTAAAATATAGTTTATTAAAAATGTTCTTATAGTTTCTTTGAGTTTTTAATCTTGATATTTAATTTAAGGAATTATAATATTTATATTTTATTAAATTAATCATGATTAATATTATTTACATTAAATTTGTTTATTTTGATGTGAAATCACTATTTAAACTATTAGGTTACTGTTTGAGCATTCAAATTACTATTTCGATGGTGAGGTTAGTATTCCAATGGTCATATTAACTCCTATAAATACCAATTGATTCCTCCAAACATAATTCACTGTAATTCCTCTCAAGGTTCTATATTTTCCATTTATAAAATGTTTATTGGTTTGCTAATATTTTGTTTCTTTTCAATAGTGTTGTTTGTGGGGGTGATAATTCTAGCATATTAGGATGATCCAAATTTTCACATTCTAATTTTTTTTCTATTGTAATATTTTTCATTTTCATGGGTTTATTTGTTGATTGATATGACAATATACATTATTGAAATAAATTTTTGTTCATTTTTCTGTGTGATGTATGTGTATAATACTATAGAATATAATATAAGACAAATTTATTTAGGAAACACATATCATTTGTAAATAATGGGTTCATTACAACATAACTAAAAAACATATTCATATTAAATAATTTAGATTTTTATGAAATTATTATTATAGTTAAACTCCATAACTAATTATGTTAAGAGTTTCATACCAACACACCATCTATTTGGATATTATTTTTTATAGATATCCATATTTTTATGAGAAATAAATTAGGTGGTAAATAGAAACTTCCTTGATCATCACAAGGAGTCCCAAGATCCATATTGTTCTTTATACCTTATGTGATTCTCCATTAACTTAAGTGTTCTTCATAGGCTAGTCCGGGCACATGTTCTTCAATGTATTTCCTTGAAAATATCCCTATTTACACCTCATATATCTTATATATGAGACAACCAAGGAATATAAAAAACTATAATATCTTCATTAAAAAATTGTAATCTCCTTCTATAGTCATATTCTAAGGAAACACATCACTTAATCATACTTTAACTATATTTATGACTATCTTCTTCAATTATAATATTCCTTAACAAATTTAACATAACAAACATTTTTTCATGACATTCAGATTCACATCAATCTCTTCAATTCATTCCAAATCTAGAATGATTTAATAGTTTCAAAAACTATTTATAATAAATATAACATGACATATTAAGTCTTTAATGAACTTGGTTCTCATGGAATAAATGTTCACATTATTCTCCTCGTTTTTATTTATTAGAAATATAACCATTATAATCTTCAATATCAAATCTATACTGATTTTTTAATCATCATGAAATCACTTTAACAATTTCTAGTAACACAAAGTAATAAGTCTCCTCTTTTATCATCAAAAACCTCTTTTGAATTTTAAAAATATATCTTTTATTTATGTTTTTATTCTACCCCTTTTAAAAAAATAATTCAAAGTAAAAAAATAGAGTAAGTGATTGAGATTTTACCTTGACATATCTCCCTTTATGGGCTTGAGAATATTCTCCCCAATTCAATGAGAATGAATTATTTAATTTTATATGGCTCCAAGAACTTTATCACCTAGAAGATTTACTCCCCCTTTGAAAAAAAAAATCATCATTTCCTTTCTCCTTTTTGATGCTATTGAATGTATTTACAAAATAAAAAAGTGAAAGAGTGAAATGTCTTCAAAATAATGAGGGGTAATTCATGTCATGACCATAATTTAAATAAAAAATATCAATCATTCCCTTGAAGCCTATGGGACTAAATGTGTTATAGTAAAAACAAGTAATTAATCAATAATCTATGTAGTCCATAAATGATCCTTGAGTATAAATTTCATTTTAAAATACACTCTTTGATTTTATAAAATATGTAACCCCTTTCATGATAAAAAATTATCAGTTAATTCAATTCATAAATAATGAAATAAGTTTCATCAACTCATACCTTAGTTTTTGATAGGAGAAGGTTGCCCGGGTTGGAAAAACCCAAGATTGAAAATATTTCTAGATTTATCTTTGATCCTTATCAAAAAATGAAATTACTATTTTAGGTTGATACTTTTCTCTAATTACTTAGACACATCAATAACATGTTTGTTTCCTCCTTTGATCATTTTATCCTCTTCATTTGTAGTACTCTCTATATTTGAAGTTGTGTTGACAATTTCAGATTCTTAATATATGCATCCACTCGCAACAAATCTAGATTTTTTTAATAGTAGATTAAGCATGTTGAAATACAATACAAGTTTTAGTTACACCTTAAGTGACTTAATTATTCTTTGAATTATAATATATTGTGTGTATGTAAAGATCCTCTTGTATTTCCTCAACCACTTTTTCAATAAAAATATTGTGACTCCACTGTTTATGGGTTTTGTAATAACCATTTAACTCAAATAACTTTTATTTACATATGAAACAATTTTGGTGGCATGTACCAAATTTTTACACCCTCCGTAAGCCTCCTTGAGTGCACCAAGCCTATAAGGAACTTTATCCTATTCATTATAATACTCCAATTTCTTTTTATTTTTAGATTTTACCATTGTAAATTTATAACCTAAATACATAAATTTGTGGTGAAATCTCCCCAAAATGAACAACATCCTTATTTCATTGATTTTTCCGTAAAATATGTGTTTTTGTTAGATTCTAAGAGTTGGTTTTATCATTTTTGTTTTTCTTCAACAATATCATCCTACTTATTTGGTGAGGATTTTAATGAAATATCTTTATCATGGGTGACCTCTTCCATACTCTTGTTTATTCTAATTTGGTAGTATGTGTTTCCCCTTTTCTTATCTTCTTCCATTTCTCCTGATATAAATCATCTAGTCTTCTCAAATATGATTTATTATTCTTCTAAACTCATTCACCCTTGAGTTTGTTTCTTATTGAAGTATCTGAAATTAAATCAATACTTATTTCCTTATAACTTTTTCTACAATTTTGAAACATCAAAGTCTACAAGAGAGTTTATTCATTAGATGTACTTTTATTCCTTCTTATTGAGAACCACCTGGTTTTATAAATAAATGCAAAATTTTCTTTCTGGTATTTTAATTTCTCAATAAGACCTTGCTACAATATAAACATGAAAATTTACCAAGCCTCAAAATCATTTTTTTTAATCCAGGTGGTTTATCTATTTTTAATTTTATTTATTTATTTTTTTAATTTATTATAGAGATTTTGAGGCCTATAGAGTCTCATACAACAGTCCCAAAGGACCAAGGATTTAATAGGTAATTAATATTGAATCAAAATAAGAAAAGAAGGATTTCCCACAAAGCATAACACACTTCCCACCAAGCATCTAGCCTCCATTTTGAAGAATACATTCATTAAGAGAATATGTTTTCATAAATTAAATCAGTCCACCTTCAAAAAGAAAGGTTTGGCAATTTGTGTATTTGATGTGAAGTGCTATGTGACTGCAAAGATCATGGAGGAAATTCAACATTCATAGAGTTTAAAAATAGTTATTTGAGACTATGAATCACATCCTCCTTGTATCATCTAACTTGTTAATACTCATTGTTTCTCTAGGTTAGGTTGAGTCCTATATGACTAGGATTCCCTTCATAAGGAAAAATATATTTATGGATGTAATATAGTGATTTCATGTGGTCATGAATCTTATTAACTAACTACCAAATGGTCACCCATTTTGGAAAATAGCTTACCTAGTTTTACCTATAAATACCAAAATACTTCTCTAAATAGAAAAAAAAACAAAATAGGATTATATCAAGAAACCCATAGAGAAATCCTTGAAATTTTTGGGAAACCAAGGAAAGAGATCTTTCTTTGGGAGGTAGATTCAAAAAAAATACCTCAAAGATTATAGGAAGACTCAAATAAATTGAAATTTCTTTATAAAAAACCCATGAAGTGTATCCTTCATAGAGTTTCTCCAAAAATCAACCCCATGAAGAAACCTTGTGAAGAGTCTACTTTATAGAGATACTTCTCATAATGACCATTTCATAGTATCCTTAAAAAAACTCAATTCCACATAAGGCCCTCCTTCATTCATATAATATATATCATATTCTGTGTTTTATCTAATGCTATAAAAATTGGGAATTAACGAATATTCACACCAATATATTCTTAATGGGTTTATTTCACAAGGAATTTGGACCTCCCATGGACATTTTGCAATGAAATAAAATAACAAATAAGTGGAATTCACCTATAACCCATCCACATGATTCGATTTCCCCCATGAGACCTCCCATCTCTCCTAATATTATTATGAAAATTTAGTAGATTGATACCTAAATATTCCTAGGAATCCTCATTAGGTACAAGTCCTACAAATATCCCATGTGATTCATAACTTGGGCCACCTCCTGAAAGGTTTAATCCCTAACTCATAATTCAAAGGGATATATTCCTAGAATAGTATATACAAGGGAAAAACCAATGAATAATCCCTAATTAGTCTCCTATTGTCACCTATTTTATGAAACACGAATCCCCACTAGGTAGTATATGTATAATCCCCTCACATTTCTCCTGATGTGTTTTACACTCTCATAAAATATGGTTGATCTTCTATTATATATTTTTTCTCATACTGATCATGAATCATGTTGGATTAGATGTTTAGTCGATAATTTCATTAAGTATAATTTAGATATGTTATAGGGATAACTTATTAGTACTAATTTTTTTACTATAAACTATATAGTGCATGTCTTATTCTCATAATGCTAAATTTCATGACAATATCCTAGTTTTATGACATAAAAATGTATGAAAAAGTCCATAACACATGATGTTAAACTACATGACACAATCTTGTCATATGACCTTAAACTATTTCACTTAAACTACATGGGATCTGATTCTTGTTTCAATAGGATACATAGAATGCCTCTTTTATATTATAAACCAACATTTAAAAATCTCATCTTTTCATTAGAACATAATTTTAATAACATCCTACCCCCACCCAAGGATCCATATTTCATCTGGATATCATTATATAATCCTCATTTGGGACATATTCCCTATGATATGCTCGGTGGGATATATCGCCACTAGAATATCCAACCAAATATATCATTGGTTTATCTTCACCATGAACTAGGCCTAATCTAATTGGTCTATATTGCCTCATATATCAATCAAAGTGCCACTCATGCATAAATTCCACACTATAAATTCTTAGAAACCTTTTACCTAAAATTCCAATCCAAATAGATTTAAACTACTTAGATTTGGTCCTTTCCACATGACCTTAAAATGTATGACATTACACATTAATATGAATTAAACCACATGGTTTTTTATTCCATTAATAGTGATATATAGGAATCATTTTCTATAGGCCTGATCCCAACTCCATAGTAACAATTTCCTCCCTAGATAATAATAAAATTGTGATCACCCAACTATGTGTCTTTAAACCATAACATCCCAAATTAAGAACCACTACTTAGTAATTTTAAGATTAATAATCCCTAATACACACATATATTCACATTGATGCATTATTTTGATCCACTTCTGACATGGGGGTAATTGATCTCACATTGGGATTTAGGATGGATTCAAAAATATGATTTAAATATAAAGAGGTCCAAGAGTAGAAAAAAACCCTCAAAAGTGTTTGGTGAGTCCGACCACCCATCCTCTCGACCAACATGTATTCCAAAGTATCGCAAACCAAGAACCCTAGTGAACACCTTACTTTGGAAAGAAAATCCACATTGACATTAACATCGAATCTTTAATGATCTAAAAGTGAATCAGTGATGTTTCTATCATAAATATAACAAGTGAACCTGACATGAATCCTTTATTAACAAAAAATAACTAAATTACCCTTTTTCCCATAAAATTGATTGATTGAACATTCTCTTACTTGTGATGCTATATTGATAGGTTATCTTATTTGTGTTTTTTATTCTTTATAGGACCCCTTATACAAAAACCCACTTTGATTCAAATTGATGGAACCATCCAAGTAAAAAGTGAATTCTAGTGATGTTACCTAAGATGTTCCCCCACGACCAAGAGGATGATCTCTCCCACCTAACTTCTCTACTGACAATTCATGAATATTCTCATGAGAGAGTACCGCCTCAATGGTTATATCACCACTTTGGAGTTTGCATGAGGTATCCTCCAAGACACAAAACCCCATAGGTAACCTCATCAATAGAAGAGGACCACAACAAAGCTAGTGGCATGTGTGACCATTAAAATTTGATTTGGGAGCCTCTCTATAAAGTGAAACAATAAATGCCTCCATTATCTTAGGGATACGAAAGAGGATATCAATTAAAAACCTTCACTATATTATGAGTTTCATAAGAGATATCTTTCCATCTTCCACTACCATTGATACAAAATGACCCAAATTTCTTGACAACCTATTAAGGCAACCACCTAGGAGGTCTTGTCTCTGGTCACCCAGAATTGAGCACCTATGTGATCTCATTGGGGATGGTGATCTACTATAGATAGGGAACAAGATCATATCCATATTCCAGTAGAATAAGTATATCAACACTTTTTTGTGGAAATAGAAGTGTAGTATTATATCCATTATCATGCTCAAAAAATATTCTAGCATACATTGGAAACATCTGGAGGAATAAGCTGACATATATGAACATACATGAAAGGTCATAATTATATCCTCACCATCACATTGAATCCTATTTGCATGTCTTAAGGTAGAATAGGGAATCAAAGTGGATAAATATCCCCACTATCACCAAATAATGGTATCATATACCTATTCCTTACACATAAGCCTGTCAACATATCCTGGAGGTAATGGAGAGATAGGATTATATTCAAACCCATTATTTACAGAGTTTACAACATACTATGGTATTAGTATTAGTAGTAAAGGACTCCCACCGGTATATTAGAATGAAGACTAGGGAAAAATCCAATTTTCCATCCCCAACCAATATTTAAGTGGATTATTATCATATTCCCACTCATGCTTAAGAGGATCATCAACATATTATTATAAAGAACAAAGGTTAAGATTGATCACATATTTCCATTTCATCTAGAGTTGATCATCACATTTTGATAACTAGTTCAGGGTAGGATCATATTCATGCCAGAAATAATGTAACTCATTTATATACTATAACATTTTAATAGGAGAATGAATATTTCTACACCCCCCCCCCCCCCCCGTAATCAAAGGAGAGTCGGTATCATTTCTTGATGACATTCAAGTGGTAGGTCCATGCCCTTCACCACTCGGAGGAGACATACCATCATATTTTGATGGCCAGAAAAGGACAAGATTCTATCCCATACCACCCCCAAGACACTCATTGAAATATTCCTACTGCAACACATGAGTCACCTAGGATGGATAATATCTATAAAGGTCATTGTGAACAATGCTCAACTTCAACCACATTCCAAAGAACATCTAGAAGGAAGTCTCACTGAGGGAAAAAAGAAACTCAAGAGCAAGAAAATATCCTTTCCTTGAATAACATTAATTTTATTGAGTCTTTGAAACGCCTTTTGATAATGGAATTAGAATCTACTAACTTATCATCAGAATGGGAAGGAAATTATAGTCATAATGTTCGTCTCCATGGAACTACAATTAGTAATCCTTGAGGTCTTCCTTATATCATTCATCATGAAGGTCCTCCTTGTAATGGCATACAAATTGATCAAGAGAACTCTTATCATGGTGAGGGCTATGAAAATCCTCATCATGGCTAAAGTATCAATTGGAATGAAGGTCAATCCTTTCCAATGAATCAAGAACCACCCATTATGGAGGTCCTCCTAATGGAATCTACTAAAAAAGACCTCACTACAATGGCATCTTACTCTGATAAGAAGGTTCCCCCTTAACAAAGTTACCCTAAAGTAAATCTTGTATTAATAGATGGTTGAGATTTTGAGGCTTGTCACATTAGGAACTTCCTCATTAACTGATGATACCCTATCTAGAATAAGGGATAGTAGGAGGAAAAAATCATTATCCATTCCACCTTCAAAACATTTATCCCTGGATGAAATGGAGGATATCTTAAATAGTATGTCTCCCCTCAATAAGGTAGCCAAGAAACAACCACTTCAGTCAGATCAGGTGGAGGAATCTATTTATGAATATGGGGAGGATGTTATGATCATGAGAAAAGAACTTTCCAAAAACAACATACTGGTTATATTCTGGGCCATATCCACTCATGAGTATGACATTATGAGATCTTTGATAGAAGAATGCATACATTATATTCATCTGAATCTTAGGATGAATTTTTTCCATTTGAAAGAGATATATCTATCGTATGGTAAGTATATAAAAATTTTAAATAAAATCAAACAACTCTACCATTAGATTGACTTGGCTGCCTTTTCAGCTGCATGACACCCAAATTCTGGAATACAGTAAAAAGATCACTATCATTCCCACCTCAATTCCTTGAAACCTATGTACCAACTAGTCAATGACTCCCCTATTACTATATATATTATAAGATTAGGTGAACATATATTATTTCATTCCACTCCCCTCCCTAGCTAATAGAATCTTCCTAGAAGTACATAATGCAATGTCATTTCTTTAGGGAATGTTTTAGGCCTGGGGTCCACATATTCTAACTTCTCTCATAATAAGAATACAACTACCCCAAAACCTAAAAAAACATACCTGAAATGAGTGTGGAATTTAAAAAATGCTACCCAAATATTAAAAAAAAATTAACTATGATTATTTTCTGAGGATGAAAAATCCTCCAACTATAGAGTAGTCATCAATGGCTAGTGGCTCATATCCATAATGATCTGTGCATATGAATTAAGATTAGAAAAAATACCAGAAGATCAAAAGTGAATTCATGAAAACTGCCATCATAGTAATATAGGATCATCAATAGAATATAGGGATGGGGGTATTTTTAACATTTTATGCCGCCACCACCCTTGGTTACATCAAACCTCAGTGAGTTCAATACATGGAAGAAAAATTCATAACAACCACAACTTTCATGGCTAGGGGAATTTATACCATCACCCCTTCTAAACCAAGGAAGTTGGTCCTCTATATATTATGATTATTGTCACAAGAATATTCCTCCTAGTTCCATCCAATTTGTAATATTCCATCTTTATTAGGGATTAATTTTTTACAGATCATAGGGTATATCCTTAGGAACACCCTCTATATAATGATTCCAAGGGAGAACTTAAGAGGATGGGTGAATCCCCATAAAGGAGGAAAGTCCAAGAGGACTTCCAAGGAGGAAAAAACAAAGGAATACTATATCTCATCTCTAAAATAATATTCATAGGGAGACAAGTCTCCCTATTCTTCAGAAAAAGACATGATTCATATAGCATACTTCACATTGGTAAATGTCATCGGCGTCACCCCTATGGATGGCTAGAAACATGATGTGGAAATAGAAGATCTTGATGATGATCTATTACTTTAAATATGTTCCACACTAAAATATTTAAATAAGGTGTGTGTATTTGACACCATATAAATAATCATAATCTGGTTCTCCTTCAAATGTTCAATTGTCGACCACTGAGTCATCTTTGATCAAAGAAAAAAGAAAGGGTGTGTCTACATCCCTCAAACCACCTAAGGAGACCATAGATCTGAATACCAAGGAAATGTTTCCTCAATATGATTGTAAATTGGTAAGTCTAAAAAACATCAATATTGAATTACTTAGGAGTAATATTTATGTTGATTATAACTCCCAATTGGAAGTTAATTCTCGTTCCCAGGTACATATCCTATATGAGAAATCTACTAAACTAATGTAACTAAATCCTAACTATCCAAAAAATTATGGATCTAGGAAACTGATGTAATTAATCCTAGAATTTGAAATTTTCTAAGAATTTGTGCCAATGTGATTATAATCACAACTATGTTAGGAAAACTACTTTTTAACTTCTCATGATGGGTGTCAACAATAGAGCAATGTAGGTCGACCATATCATACCAATATCCTCTACTCAATAATCTACTCAAATGACCATCCCTCCATAACTATTTCATTCCATTGAGTATCCAACTTCTTGATTGGAGACCATGTAAAGGTATCAATCACAAGTTCAGACATAAAGGAAGTTGTACTCTGGGTAGTTGGATGCAACTCATCTTATACCCACCTTTATAAATCCAACATTTTATATATTTAACAACACTTGAGACCTGAAGTAGAACCTATTGTAGAACCCCAAGACACCCTAAGAGGGGAGGGTTAAATCATGGTGTCAACTTTTTCTTTTAAATTATTAGATATTGTTCCCATGTTGGTAGGAATTCTTTAAACATATAAGATGTATTAGAGTAGTAATAAAACAATCACATGTAGAAAGGGAAAACACATCACTTTTACTTGGTTCACCACTAAGGGCTATGTCCAAGGATCATATGCCGACAGTGAGTCGATCGTACCAAAATCCACTAATCTTCACAAGTTGTGGAATACAGAAGTTCAGTCACAGTTACTATGTGCTAGGGACACTGCCTTTACAATAATTCTGGAATAGCTCAATGAATCCCTTAGAACACTTACTCTGACTCCTCCTATCTCACTAATTTGAGAGAATTCTAACTCATTTTATCGACTTGAAGGTTGGTTCAATGAATTGGAATTAAAGTCTTTGTCGTTGACTTAGCATGGGACTATACTTGCACTATAGACCTGAGTTGATGCACACTAAAATCCCTGTCCACTTAAACCTAATATTCAAAAACTACCTTTCAAAAATCTTCTTCGTGAAGATCATTTTTGAAGATTACTCCTTTGCATATCTCACTCCTTCACAGATCTCACTCCTTCTCAATGTTCACTAATTTTCAAATCCCACTACTTTGCAAAGCTCCTTCATATTTGTAGAACTACCTCTCGTCGTGAAGTACACTACCTTTACAGAACAACCTTCTTTTACAAAGCTCACTAAGCCAATGCAAAATAACCCATCATCCTAAAGCACTAAATACTTAGAATCATTGACTTGTTTTAAGACTAAAATAGTCTTTTCACGATGCTCAAACTTTCATAGAATCCAAGTTTCATAGAGAACCCCTTGCTTTGTGAAATCCGATCAATTCCATATTTTATATGAGAATTTTTGTAATAAGTAAAGAGTGGTAGCCTCTTATTTATAGTCATGGATGATCACAAATCTCCACTACCTCTAGTTCATTTTACATATCATTCAAAAAAATCTTCACGATGCTCCTCCCTTCACAAAGTACCATTGAAATCTGACGTTGTCGCAACGCTCTCCATCAAATCCTTCACGTCGCCACAATGCTCTGAATCTTGTAGTCATTCACAATGCTCATCGTAACCACAGAGCACGCCATCATAATTCATTAATCCTTTACAAAACACAATTCATGAATCCAATATTCTCTAAGCTCATGCATTTTTCATATTTTCATAAGGCCTTCAAGAAGAACAACTTTTCATAATGCTTTCCATTATCTATATTTTGGACCCCAAAAATTTGGGAAAAACTCGGAAACAATGAAACCTTCAATACTACTTATGGCTTGAACTATATGATCATTTTCCTTGAAATATCCTTGATAATCCATGATAGGATTCACAATAACCAAAAACCCCACTCCATTTCTAGCAAGGAACATCCCTGGCCCCAACACCTATCACATTTTGTATCATGATGTGGCCCCATGATGGGAACACAGAAGCAACAAGAGACAATCAATATAAAATTCTTCATGAATACTCTGGAAGGACCATCATTTTTTGTCTAGAAAATTACTAACTGGGTTCTTTGTTGATTGGGAAGATATCCATCAGTAGTTTCTCTATCAATTTAGCTCAATGCTAAGAAAAACAATCATCCTTGAACTCTAAATTTTCAAGTGTCATGAGAATGAGTGGGCCTTAGAATTAATTTACAAATGGAAATACTTGACCTATTCTTAAAATATAAAACTCCCACGAAATAATCAACTGGAGATCTGTGTAGAGAATCAATATGATGAGTTGAAACAACCACTAATCATGATAAAATATCTTTGTGGATTCTAAGAGATAGTAATAGTCATGTAAAGGTTGGAGGATTTTGTTCAATGTACAAGGGATAAATCTAATCCAAATCCAAAATATTTGTGAAATAAGAGTGGTAAATCTGATACGATATATGATACAATCAAGAAGATTCCAATACTATTCTTGAAACCTAAGGCCATAAGACATCATATGAAACCTCTCCCTGAATGGAACCAATAGAAACACATTCCCATCATGATGAAGGTAAATACCAACAACTTCCACCATATGAGTATCATAAGAAAAAGATTTATTTTTACGAAAAGGATCAAGTTCTAGGATACATTATTTCACTAATGGTGAATAAATCACTTAAGTTACTAGATCCTACAAAACCCAATGATGTCAGTCTTATAGACCAACCATACTAATTCCCATTCCATCAGATGTGGGAAATAGCATAAAATAGTTATTCGTATATAAAAAAATCCTCTAGAGGATGTTTTATTCCTAGAAAGTCAAGTTGGGTAAACCCCCATCACATGTAGCTTATGTTTATTCTATTTAACCAGCTATGGGAGGAAAATGGAATGAATCTTCAAGTAAGAACACATAGATGTTTTATAATTAGATTAATATGAAATCAATTGACTAACCACATAAAATCATTAGAGATCATCTAAACCAATCATTATAGGCCCTAATCCCCCCTAAAATAGATGAAATATCCCTTTTAACATCATATTCTCCCAAGATTCAGCACAATCAACACCAAATGGGAAAGACACATTAGAATGAACTCATATAGGTGTCCAATAAATTCTAGACTCTTCAATAATTTGTTTTACTTACATTGAAAGGGTGGGAACCACCCCACCAAATGGAACCCTCATTGGATGAAGATATGCAATATGGATCGGCCAATTTCATCCCCTTGGTAGATCTATTATTTGAAAAATATTTTACATATAAAATTGATATCCTAACCAAAAAAAATTATGGTGATTAAGTGGACTTATAGTCTAAGGAAGTAGATGGAGAAGGGGTTGACAAGAATCTTGACAAGAATCCTGAAATTTGGGAATTTTTTTACTTAATACATATATGTTATAGAAATACATAGACACACACTTAAATGAGATAAACATGAGAACTGATCAACTACTAAGTCATCCATATCTTGATAAAATACTATCATATTAGAGTACCAATTAGATGATACACCCCAATACAATCATTGTCAGATTGTGGAAAGATCAACTCAGTCTAATCCATGAACAAAAGGTCTGCCTTCAAATATTATCAATAGAAATTTATCATTATCATAGCTTGCATCAACCTCTAAGCTTGGAATAAGGTAATAACCTCAATAATATATTAAAATAGCTCATTATAATCCCAACCAAGATCTTAATCTTATATTCCCTTCACCTTTCAAAATAGATATAGGAAGAACTCATTATAGACCTCTTAATCCCTCAAGAGTTTGAGGTTGACATAAAAGAAGTAGGGGTATACACTGTAGAGGATAATCACATAGGGTTCCACACTATTATATGTAGTATTGAGAAATATAGAGAGGGTTTTATACATATACAAATTAGATCCTTGTATATTTAAATAATATTGATAACATTTAAATTTGTTGAGCCCTCATTGATAAGAACTTTTGGATCATCCTCATATCAGACCAAACCCTTCGACATTTGGGCTATAGTGAGATAGACCTATCTTGCTCTAATATGATTATCCATAGATATTCTAAGAGTTATAAGAATCCTATTAGTCAAATCAAGTTCAAAACCCAGTTTGGGGAACTTATTTCTAACTCTAAATTCTTGTTCATTCATCAAGACATGAATTTCAATGCTTAATTGGAAGTCCATGGATTCATATGAACATAACAATGCCTTACTCATATCATCAATGCCTCAAGAATTTTATCAATAGAAAATTCATAGGGTTATATGATGATAATTTCCTTTTTGAGTCTAATGAATCCAAGTATATAGACATGGGACTCTACAAAAGTGATAAGAAGTGTCTAATGATACGAAATGATGCTCTAATTACATATCTAAATAGATTGTAAATAGATCCTACCAACTTGTTGAATGATTTTGGTGGTGAGTGCATATTTCCCATCAATCAGGTCAAATAATTCAGTATATATATGTAAACTTATCAGGATACTCAATATTTCCCAACTCTCATGATATCTTCTGTAGCGGAACTGTAGCAGGTATTCTTTGGCACTGTAACAGCCAGGAATATTCCCCTGTTTGGGCATTCGGGCCACCGATTTGGTCCCTGAGTCCATTAAGGCCTTCAGTCCGCCCAGGCCTTTGGGTCAGTAATACAACATCCCAAGATTCAATGGTACACTTCTCTTTCAATAATGCAATAGCTTGCATTGTACGCAAGTTCGAGATTCTAACACACCGCGACCAATCAAAGTAGCCGTTATGAATAGTAATACCCAATTTTTGAAATTATATAAATTTTATATTTTAAAATGGACTTCTTTTTTGGATTTGGAATATCAAAATTATCCTATGTTGAATTTTTGGTATTTTTCTGAGAACGTCCACTTTTCGATGAATAGTGAAAATACTTAAAAAACAACCTTTTTAATCAAAATAATTTATAGTGATAAGTTATACTATTGAGTTGTTTTAAAGTATAATTAGAATATAATTTTACCATTTTATCTATGGTGGTCATTATAATTAATTTCACTTTGAAATTGGACACAAACAATTGTCAATCTTTTGATTGATATTGTTTCTTAAAAACATGCTATTTGTTTTGACAACGGGAATTAATTATAAAATTAATCAATGCAACTTATATTTTTGGAATTTTGTAAAATAGAAATAATTTTTGAATTCTGAATATCAATTATAACTTAGGGTTAATTTTTGGTATTTTTATGAAAAACATTGATTTTTGATTAATAATGAAACCACTAAGTGGTAGTTAAAAAAACTGATTTTTCGTTTAAATGAAATTTTACCACCTCTATGATTTGATTTTCAAAAATCCGACATACATCATTTTCATTAGGAAGTAAAATTTGGTTCAATGGGATTAAAATAATTTTTGTTGAATAGTAACTTTTAAGTTCAATTAATCGCAATTAAAGGTAATTAGTGTAATTTAAGGTAAATATAATGTTATAATAAAATGAAATTACCTTTACACTTGTCCTACACTTATTTTATGAGTCATGGCAGACCAAGAAAATCCATGGGTCAACTTGGGGACCCAATGGAGCCACTTGGGTAAGAAAATGACATTAATAACTTTTTATTTAAAGTAAAAATACAATTGTCACAAACATGTGTTGTTTTACTAAAACAATTATTAAATGGGGTTATATAAGTTAACTTTTAGAATATAAATATTCATTGGAAAGATAAAACGATTTCCTACATCATGGTAATTTTTTTATAATTTTTAGACATTAAATAAATAAATTTATTTATGACACCATGATGATGTAGTGATTACCTCATTAATGAACAATTTAAATAAAATGAAAAGATATGGTAAACTATAAGACATAAACTTGTCTAAAATATATTATATGGGTGGATTTATAACCATAATCACTTTATCCTTGAAATATATCATTTTGGGACCTTTAAAATCCTAAAATCATTTCATAATAAAGTAACATTTCATGGCATTCCAAAAGAGCACCTCCTCTCCTCTTATAAAAGGCCCCAACCTATACCACCTTATTCACACCTTCGAAGCCATTTGGCTTGTCCAAAATCTGCCAAAATACTCTCTAAACGTCCCTCTATTACTCCTAGAAGACTCACTTTGTGCAGAAGTCTTCCCAAAGAATCCTTTGGCTCAAATCAAAAAGAGTTACCTGATTTTAAGGTAAAGTCTTCTCTTATGTTCTTTTGTTTTATTTTGATTCTCCAACCCATTAAACTATTTTTATTACTTTATTTTGTAACAAAAACAATATATTAAATATAATAGTATGTTTTTATGAGAATTATTTGATTTACACTTACACACAACTTCGTCTAATGGTTAAAGAACATATTGTTTCTGTGGGTGGCGAATTACTGCCTCACGAAATGATGGTTGTTCAATCTTCTTTTAACACCTCTAATTGTGGCCATTAAGATGTAACTATATTTATATATGATATATATTATGTTTATGTTTTCCTTATGCTTCTGTATTTTCCATTTATGGCATACCTTTATGATTTCCATTATGGGTAAACGTGATAATTTCATTTTAGGAAGTGCGGACTACCGCCCCCTCAAAGTGATTTGAATCCTTAATGCCATATGTGAGAATTATAAAGGATGGAGTAAATAATATTATATATTATATTATACTGGAATTATAATATACCTTTATATCATTATGATTTCATTCCATTAAATACAAAATATAAATGAAAGTAGCGTTCATGTGTACGTACGGCTTACCGTCTCCATGAACGGTGCATTTCATTTATTGCCTCTAAATGTTATGTAATATTATAAATGAATGTATATAATGGATATATATGATATATATGATATCTAAATCATGAAAAAAATTCTGGATATAATGGATATTTTACCACATGAACAACTTGTAATTATAAGAAGTTTATTTTTGACTCAAGTACCAAAGATCGACAAAACGACCGTTATTAACTTAAATAATTACATAATGTTCATAACATGGTAATAAGTGATATAAAAGGAATAATTAACTTGGAAAATGTTCTTAAGAAATTATAAATTAACTCTAGTTTATTATTCAGGATATTAAAGAACGATCGAGTCAAGTCGGACACGAGGTAAGGGACTTTGTATCAATCTCCTTTCATTGAGCCATATTTTGTTTTATACACAACTTTCCTTTATACGGTGTATAAACCCCTTTGACTTTTACTTTTATTCAAAAGGAATCTTTTTATACGAAGCGTTTTACTAAACAACAAAAGGGAATGTTTTTTTTGTCGTACGTATGCGGGGACAACGACTTCTCCGCCGTCGTGACCATTATTTGAGTGTCGGCTTCCTCTACAAGCCAAAAGTTTTTTTAAAAATGAAAAATAAATACCATGTTTTACTTTTCTTTTATTTTGGTATTGAAAATGTTTTTTACAATGTTTGTATTATATCAATGTGTTGTATTGATATCTTGTGATTGAAATGTGGAAATGTTATGTTTCCTTTATGCATGTTTTATGTGATACGATTATGTTATGGTTTATGATATGTTTAAACCTATTCATATGAGGAATGCATTGGACTTAATAAGTGATGGGTGGAGCCTACTATAGCTCCTTGATGCATTGGTAGGTCTCATTAGACAAACTAGTGTCTTGGCACGAGGCCTTGACAAAATCTTATTTGTAGTATTGGCACGAGGCCTTGGCTATGTGGTTATGATAGTCTGGACTTATGCATTCCATCATTATGAAAGTGGTTCTTGATATTTCATGTGATTATTCGACTAGTAGAATATCCATGTGAATAATTAAAAGACATTATTTCATTTTATTTTTTCCATATTATGCTGAAGTTCAAGTTTAAAAGTCTTTTGTTTTAGTTATACATTGCCTTAAATGTTTATGTTTATTTATGAAAGTTTCCACTATATTGTTACCCTTACTGAGCATCTGAGATCACCACTTTCTATGTTTTATTTTCCCAGGATGTGAAGAAATATTTTATGACTAACCTAAAGGGATAGTCCGAAGGGGATAGGAGTGTGGACTATGGAAACTATGTTATTGTGATTTTTCACTTTATGATGTAATGTAAGACTTATGAATATATCTAGTGTTTCCAAGGCTACTAAACTAATCGGTCTTTCGAGACTTGATCTTTTGTGATCATGCCAATGTTATGTAATAATGCACTGACTCTGGTTAACTGGGGTCTGGGCATTACAGTTGGTATCAGAGGCAGTTTAGTACTAACCTTGGAATCCAGATTTGAAAAACTATGATTAGATCACATAGCCCTAAGATAGACTTTGAGGATTAGTATAGATGAACCTCCTAGAATTTTGGTATTATAGAGATTTTGTGAGTTTTCTGAGAAATACATCCCTGTCTGGATATGAGTAGGTAGAGGCGTCTCTGGCACAGATGTACCTAGGGGTAAAACCTGAAAACACCGCTTTGAGCTAGACTTGAATGGGAACTGGTGCACGACAACGGGCCTTGTTGCACTCTTGGTTACGACACTCCCGGGGGATATGCTTAGGATAATTCCCATTTTCTTTAAAAACCATTATGAAGGTTTTATGAGTATATACTTCCTTAAAGAAACCATTTTTATGATTATGGATTATATCCAAAAACTGTTCAATTTATGTTAAGTGTTTTAAAAGTATGGATTATGTATTTTGATTCATAAACTGGTCTAGTTTATGCCATTGTTTAGAAATGGAACCTAGTGGAAGGAATGGAAACTGTATCAATGCACACACTACATGTAGGGATTTACCTCCTGCTCAAGATAATTATAGTAGAGCTGCTGATACAACTGGTACTGATCAGCTTATCACCATACTGGGACAACTCACTCAGGTTATGAATAATAACCTTACTCGTATGGGGCACCTTGGTCCGCAACGTGGAGGATCAATGTTAGACTGATTCATGAGGCAACAACCACCAACATTCAATGGGAGTAAAAATCCCTTGTTATCTGAGCAATGGATAAATTCCTTAGAGAAAATATTCCATGCCTTGGGGAGTAGTGAAAGGGGAAAGGTTATCATGGCAGTTTACCGCCTCACGGGAGATGATGATTAATGGTGGTCATTGATTCAAAATACAAAGGAAGATGAAGAAGTATCAAGTATGGAATGGAGATAGTTCAAAGATATTTTATTAGAAAAATAATTTCATCGTGACCATCGAGTAGATATAGAAAGGAAATTTCTGAGTCTGAGGCAAAAGGAGGATGAGAATGTCGCAAAGTATGAGTCTAACTTTACAAGTTTAGTGAGGCATGCTTCAGATAATATACATAACCCAAGAAGTAAGATTGATCATTTCTTTGATAGGTTAAAACCATTTTTCCATCGAGCTTTAGTATCACAGTCTTTCTCAATATACGAAGATATAGTCTCGTGTTCTATCAAGACAGAAAAGGAATTCTCTAAATATTATGACAATAAAGTATAGCAAGAGAAGAAGAGAATGGTGGAACAAGAGACAGATAAAGGGAAAAGGGAAATAAAGATTTTCCATTATGCGATAATTGTGGGAAGAATCACCCCGGTACTTGCCTAAAAGGAATGGGAGTTTGTTATAAATGTGGAGAAAAGGGTCACCAGGCTCGTGATTTCAAGGGAAAGAAAGAGGCTATCAATGTTGAATGCTACAATTGTAGAGAAATGGGGCATTATGCAAATGAATGTCCTATGCATCAGGGGAAATTACCTCAGAAAAGGCCAAGGGATCAAGTCCAATCTTATGTCGTTACTACAGTTGAAGTGGAATAATTAATGTATTGGTGATTTTGGAATCAAGGATTATATTCTGGTTATAAGAATAATGTGATATATATAAAGATTGTACTGCAGTACTTGTTATTTTCATTTAGGTTTTAATATGATGAAGGTAATCATATTTTTAGTATGTGACAATAAGAGAAACTTTACTTTGTTTGGGGAATCTGATGTTACAATTGATTTTGGAATTTAGAGACCTTTTAGAGAAAGTCTGGACAGAGTTATTTGGATAACTATAAAGGTTGGAATGGATTAAGTTGAACTTTGTCTAGTATTGTTTAAGGTTAAAACATTTCTGAAGATTATTTTTAGAATATTATAATACTATAGTTTTAGGAAAAGGACAACCTACAGGTTGGGGGATAACCCGTCGCGTCGGACAAAGCTGTAGGAATCGAACCCACAACCATAGTGCAACAGGAATTTATTACCTACCACTAGCCTATGGGAAGTCCCTGGTTATTACAAAATATTTTTCCTAATGTAAATGGTATGTGTTAATATTTGAAACCTTGTACGATTAGGATAAATATAATATTTTTGAGTTCTATTATCTTTTTGAGGGAAACATGAGTTTGTGGTATAAATTAGTTGATGGTTGAAACTCTACTTGTCAAGTATATATATATATATACCTCTCTCTTATTCTATGAATAAATTAATTCTTAAACTTTAGGAAAGGGATATTAAAAAAAATGAGTTATCCTAATACCTTATGTTTTGTTGAACTGATGATATTTTAAATCACCATAGATTGAAGGCTTTGAGGCCCTCCATTTTACACTTGTTTGGGATTTATGACCTCAATCACTCCCTACAAATATTTACATTTTCCCTCCAATTATTTTTCTCTAATTTCCACCAATGTTCTCCTAATCGAGATCATAATTTGGTGATGACTTTTTCATTTCCCTTTCCCTCTTATTAAGGCTAAATTTTATTAACCGTATTTCCAATGTGGGTTTTCCACAAAGGTATTTTCTACTTTCAACCTTTTATTTTCGAAGAACATTTTCAATTTGTGAGGACACAATTTATTGAAGTAGGGAAGAATGTAACACCCCAAGCTTCCATGGTACGCTTCTCTTTCAATAATGTAATAGCTTGCATTGTACGCAAGTTAGAGATTCTAACACACCGTGACCAATAAAAGTAGCCGTTATGAATAGTAATACCCACTTTTTGAAATTATAGAAATTTTATATTTAAAAATGGACTTCATTTTTGGATTTGGAATATCGAAATTAGCCTATGTTGAATTTTTTGTATTTTTCTGAGAACGTCCAATTTTCGATGAATAGTGAAAATACTTAAAAAAAACTTTTTAATCAAAATAATTTATAGTGATAAGTTATACTATTGAGTGGTTTTAAAGTATAATTAGAATATAATTTTACCATTTTATCCAATGGTGGTCATTAGAATTAATTTCACTTTGAAATTGGACACAAACAATTGTCAATCTTTTGATTGATATTGTTTCTTAAAAACACGCTATTTGTTTGGACAACAGAAATTAATTATAAAATTAATAAATTAAACTTATATGTTTGGAATTTTGTAAAATAGACATCATTTTTTAATTCGGAATATCAATTATAGCTTGGGGTGAAGTTTTGTTATTTTTCTGAAAAACATCAATTTTTGATGAATAGTGAAACCACTAAGTGGTAGTTAACAAAACTGATTTTTCATTTAAATGAAATTTTACCACATCTGTGATTTGATTTTCAAAAATCCGACATACATCATTGTCATTATGAATTAAAATTTGGTTCAATGGGATTAAAATAATTTTTGGTGCATAGTAACTTTTAAGTTCTATTAATCACGATTAAAGGTAATTAGTGTAATTTAAGGTAAATATAATGTTATAATAAAATGAAATTACCTTTAAACTTGTCCTGCACTTATTGTATGAGTCATGTCTGACCAAGACAATCAATGGGTCAACTTGGGGACCCCATGGAGCCACTTGGGTAAGAAAATGATATTAATAACTTTTTACTTAAAGTAAAAAATAAAATTGTCACAAACATGTGTTGTTTTGCTAAAACAATTATTAAATGGGGTTATATAAGTTAAATTTTCTACTATAAATATTAATTGGAAATATGAAAAGATTTCCTACATCATGGTAATTTTTTTATTATTTTTATACATTAAATAAATAAATTTATTTATGACACCATGATGATGCAGTGATTACCTCATTAATGAACAATTTAAATAAAATGAAAAGATAAGGTAAAATATAAGACATAAGCTTGTCTAAAACCTATTGGATGGGTGTATTTAGAACCCTTATCACCTTAGCCTCGAAATATATCATTTTGGGACCTTTAAAATCCGAAAATCATTTCATAATAAAGTAACATTTCATGACTTTCCAAAAGAGCCCCTCCTCTCCTCTTATAAAAGGCCCCCACCTCTACCACCTTATTCACACCATAAAATACATTTGGATCGACAAAACTCTTCCCAAATACACTCTAAACTTCCCTCTATTACTCCTATAATCTTCAATTTTGGCAGAAGTATTCCCAAGGAAGCCTTTGGCTCAAATCAAAAAGAGTTACCCGGTTTTAAGGTAAAGTCTTCTCTTATGTTCTTTTGTTTTATTTTGCTTATCCAACCCATTAACCTCTTTTTATTCCTTTATTTTGTAACAACACCAGTATATTAAATATACTATGATGTTTTTATGATAATTATTTGATTTACACTTACACACAACTTCTTCTAATGGTTAAAGAACATATTGTTTCTGTGGGTGGCGAATTACTGCCTCACGAAATGATGATTGTTCAATATTCTTTTAAAACCCCTCATGGTGGCCATTAATATGTCAATATATTTATATATGATATATATTATTTTTATGTTTTCATTATGATTCTGTATTTTTCATTTATGGCATACCTTTATGATTTCCATTATGGGTAAACACGATAATTTCATTTTAGGAAGTGCGGACTACCGCCCCCTCAAAGTGATTTGAATCGTTAATGCCATATGTGAGACGTATAAAGGATGGAGTAAATAATATTATATATGATATTATACTGGAATTATAATATACCTTTATATCATTATTATTTCATTCCATCAAATACGAAATAGAAATGAAAGTAGCATTCATGTGTACGTACGGCTTACCGTCTCCATGAACGGTGCATTTCATTTCTTACCTCTAAATGTTATGTAATATTATAAATGAATTCATATACTGGATATGTATGATATATATGATATCTATATCATGAATATAATTCTGGATATAATGGATATTTTACCACATGAACAACTTGAAATTATAAGTAGTTTATTTTTTACTCAAGTACCAAAGATCGACAAAACGACCATTATTAACTTAAATAATTACATAATGTTCATAACATGGTAATAAGTGATATAAAAGGAATAATGAACTTGAAAAAGGTGCTTAAAAAAGTATAAATTAACTCTAGTTTATTATTCAGGAGATTAAAGAACGATCGAGTAAAGTCGGACACGAGGTAAGGGACTTCATCTCAATCTCCTTTCATTGAGGCATATTTTGTTTTATACACAACTTTCCTTTATACAGTGTATAAACCCCTTTGAATTTTAATTTTATTCAAAAGGAATCTTTTTATACGAAGTGTTTTACTAAACGACAAAAGGGAATGTTTTTTTTCGTACGTATGAGGCGACAACGACTTCTCCGCCGCCGTGAACATTATTTGAGTTTCGGCTTCCTCTACAAGCCATAACTTTTTTTAAAAATGAAAAATAAATACAATGTTTTACTTTTCTTTTATTTTGGTATTGAAAATGGTTTTGATAATGTTTGTATTATATCAATGTGTTGTATTGATATCTTGTGATTGAAATGTGGAAATTTTATGTTTCATTTATGCATGTTTTATGTGATACGATTATGTTATGGTTTATGATATGTTTAAACCTGTTCATATGTGGAATGAATTGGACTTAATAAGTGATGGATGGAGCCCGCTATAGCTCCTCGATGCATTGATAGGTATCATGAGATAAACTAGTGTCTTGGCACGAGGCCTTGACAAAATCTTATTTGTAGTCTTGGCACGAGGCCTTGGCTACGTGGTTATGATAGTCTGGCATTATGCATTCCATCATTATGAAAGTGGTTATTGATATTTCATGTGATTATTCGACTAGTAGAATATCCATGTGAATAAGTAAATGGAATTATTTAATTTTATTTTTTCCATATTATGCTGAAGTTCAAGTTTAAAAGGATTTTGTTTTAGTTATACATTGCCTTAAATGTTTATGTTTATTTATGAAAGTTTCCTCTGTATTGTTACCCTTACTGAGCATCTGAGCTCACCCCTTTCTATGTTTTATTTTCCCAGGATGTGAAGAAATATTGTATGACTGACCTACAAGGATGGTCTGAAGGGGATAGGAGTGTGGACTATGGAGACTATGTTATTGTGATTTTTCACTTTATAATGTAATGTAAGACTTATGAATATATCTAGCGTTTCCAAGGCTACTAAACTAATCGGTCTTTCGATACTTGATCTTTTGTGATCATGCTAATGTTACGTAATAATGCATTGACTCTGGGTAACTAGGGTCGGGGTGTTACAGTTGGTATCAGAGGTAGTTTAGTACTAACCTTGGAATCTAGATTAGAAAAACTCTGATTAGAGCACATATCCCTAAGATAGACTTTGAGGATTAGTATAGAAGAACTTCCTAGAATTTTGGTATTATTGAGATTTTGTGAGTTTTCTGAGCAATACATCCCTATCTGGATACGAGCAGGTAGAGGCAGCTCTGGCATAGATGTACCTAGGGGTAAAACCCGAAAACACTGCTTTGAGCTAGACTCGAATGGGAACTGGTGCACGACAATGGGCCTCGCTGCACTCTTGGTCACGACACTCCCGGAGGATTTGCTTAGGATAATTCCCATTTTCTTTACAAACCCTTATGAAGTTTTTATGAGTATATACTTCCTCAAAGAAAATATTTTTATGATTATGGATTATATCCATAAACTCTTCAATTTATGATAAGTGTTTTACAAGTATGGATTATGTATTTTGATTCATAAACTGATCTAGTTTATGCCATTGTTTAGAAATGGTGCCTAGTGGAAGGAATGGAAACCATATCAATGCACACACTACATGTAGGGATTTCCCTCCTGCTCAAGATAATTATAGTGGAGCTGGTGATACAACTAGTTCTGATCATCTTATCCCCATACTGGGACAACTCACTCAGGTTATGAATAATAACCTTAATCGTACAGAGCACCCTGATCCGCAACGTGGAGGATCAATGTTAGACCACTTTATGAGTAAAAAACCACCAACATTAAATGGGAGTACAAATCCCTTATTAGCTGAGCAATGGATAAATTCCTTAGAGAAAATATTCCATACCTTGGGGAGTAGTGAAAGGGAAAAGGTTATCATGGAATTTTACCGCCTCACTGGAGATGCTGATCAATGGTGGTCATTGATTCAAAATACAAAGGAAGATGAAGAAGTATCAAGTATGGAATGGAGAGAGTTCAAAGATATTTTTTTAGAAAAATACTTTCCTCATGACCATCGAGCAGATATAGAAGGGCAATTTCTGAGTCTGAGGCAAAAGGAGGATAAGAATGTCGCAAAGTATGAGTCTAACTTTACAAGGCTAGCGAGGCATGCTACAGATTATATAAGTAACCCAAGAAGTAATATTTATCATTTCTTTGATGGGTTAAAACCATTTCTCCGTCGAGCTTTAGTATCATAATATTTCTTAACGTACGAAGATATAGTCTCGTGTTCTATCAAGACAAAAAATGAATTCTCTAAATCTTATGACAACAAAGTAACACAAGAGAAAAAGAGAATGGTGGAACAGAAGACAGATAAAGGGAAAAAGGGAAAGAAGGATTTTACATTATGCGATAATTTTAAGAAGAATCACCCTGGTACTTGACTAAAAGGAATGGGAGTTTGTTATAAATGTGAATAAAAAGGTCACCAGGCTCGTGATTGCAAGGGAAAGAAATAGGTTGTCAATGTTGAATGCTATAATCGTAGAGAAATGGGGAATTATACAAATAAATGTCCTAAGAGTCAGGGAAACTTACCTCAGAAAAGGCCAAGGGATCAAGGTCAATCTTATGTCTTTACTACAGTTGAAGTGGAATAATTAATGTATTGGTGCTTTTGGAATCAAGGATTATATTCTAGTTATAAGAATAATGTGATATATATAAGAATTGTACTGCAGTACTTGTTTTTTCATTAAATTTTTAATATGATGAAGGTAATCATATTTTTAGTATGTGACAATAAGAGAAACTTTACTTTGTTTGGGGAATCTGATGTTACAGTTGATTTTGGAATGTAGAGACCTTTTAGAGAAAGTCTGGACAGAGGTATTTGGATAACGATAAAGGTTAGAATGGATTAATTTGAACTTTGGATAGTATTATTTAAGGTTAAAACATTTCTGAAGATTATTTTTGGAATATTATAATACTATAGTTTTAGGAAAAGGACAACCTGCGGGTTGGGGGATAACCCGTCACGTCGGACAAAGCTGCAGGAATCGAACCCACAACCATAGTGTGACAGGCCTTTATTACCTACCACTAGCCTACAGGAAGTCCCGGGTTATTAAAAAATATTTTTCCTAATCTAAATGGTATGTGTTAGTATTTGGAACCTTGTACGATTAGGATAAATATAATATTTTTGAGTTCTATTATCTTTTTGAGGGAAAGATGAGTTTGTGGTTGAAATTAGTTGAAGGTTGAAACTCTACTTGTCAATTCTATATATATATATATACCTCTCTCTTATTCTATGAATAAATTAATTCTTAAACTTTAGTAAAGGGATATTAAAAAAATGTGTTATCCTAATACCTTATGTTTTGTTGAACTGATGATATTTTAAATCACCCTAGATTGAAGGCTTTGAGGCCCTCAATTTTACACTTGTTGGTGATTGATGACCTCAATCACTCCCTACAAATATTAACATTTTCCCTCCAATTATTTGTCTCTAATTTCCACCAATGTTCTCCTAATCGAGATCATAATTTGGTGGTGACTTTTTCATTTCCCTTCCCCTCTTATTAAGGCTATATTTTATTAACCTTATTTCTGATGTGGGTTTTCCACAAAGGTATTTTCTATTTTCAACCTTTTATTTTCGAAGAACATTTTCAAATTGTGAGGACTCAATTTATTGAATGAGCGTAGAATGTAACACCCCAAGCTTCCATAGTACGCTTCTCTTTCAATAATGCAATAGCTTGAATTGTACGCAAATTTGAGATTCTAACACACCGCGACTAATAAAAGTAGTCATTATGAATAGTAATACCCACTTTTTGAAATTATATAAATTTTATATTTCAAAATGGACTTCATTTTTGTATTCATAATATTTAAATTATCCTATGTTGAATTTTTGGTATTTTTTTGAAAACGTCCAATTTTCGATGAATAGTGAAAATACTTAAAAAACAACTTTTTAATCAAAATAATTTATAGTGATAAGTTATACTATTGAGTGGTTTTGAAGTATAATTATAATATAATTTTAACATTTTATCCAATGGTGGTCATTAGAATTAATTTCACTTTGAAATTGGACACAAACAATTGTCAATCTTTTGATTGATATTGTTTCTTAAAAACACGCTATTTGTTTTGACAACGGGAATTAATTATAAAATTAATAAATGCAACTTATATGTTTGTAATTTTGTAAAATAGACATCATTTTTTAATTCGGAATATCAATTATATCTTAGGGTGAATTTTTGGTATTTTTCTGAAAAACATCGATTTTTTGATGAATAGTGAAACCACTTAGTGGTAGTTAAAAAAACTAATTTTTCGTTTAAATGAAACTTTACCACCTCTGTGATTTTATTTTCAAAAATCCGACATACATCATTGTCATTAAAAATTAAAATTTGGTTCAAAGGGATTAAAATAATTTTTGATGAATAGTAACTTTTAAGTTCTATTAATCACGATTAAAGTTAATTAGTGTAATTTAAGGTAAATATAATGTTATAATAAAATGAAATTACCTTTACACTTGTTCTACACTTATTGGATGAGTCATGGTCGACCAAGACAATCCATGGGTCAACTTGGGGACCCCATGGAGCAACTTGGGTAAGAAAATGACATTAATAACTTTTTATTTAAAGTAAAAATAAAATTGTCACAAACATGTGTTGTTTTACTAAAAAAATTATTAAATGGGGTTATATAAGTTAACTTTTAGTCTATAAATATTAATTGTAAATATAAAAATATTTCCTATATCATGGTAATTTTTTTATAATTTTTATACATTAAATAAATAAATTTATTAATGACACCATGATGATGCAGTGATTACCTCATTAATGAACAATTTAAATAAAATGAAAAGATAAGGTAAAATCTAAGACTTACACTTGTCTAATACCTATTGGATGGGTGTATTTATAACCCTTATCACCTTATCATTGAAATATATCATTTTAGGACCTTTAAAATCCGAAAATCATTTCATAATAAAGTAACATTTCATGACTTTTCAAAAGAGCCCCTCCTCTCCTCTTATAAAAGGCCCCCACCTCTACCACCTTATTCAGACCTTCAAAGCCATTTGGCTCAGCCAACCTCGGCCCAAATACTCTCTAAACTTCTCTATCTTACTCCTAGAAGCCTCACTTTGGGCATAAGTCTTCCCAAGTAATCCTTTGGCTCAAATCAAAAAGAGTTACATGATTTTAAGGTAAAGTCTTCTCTTATGTTCTTTTGTTTTATTTTTATTCTCCAACCCCTTAAACTCTTTTTATTCCTTTATTTTGTAACAAAAACAGTATCTTAAATATACTAGGATTTTTTTTATTAGAAGTATTTTTTTTACACTTACACACAACTTCGTCTAATGGTTAAATAACATACTGTTTCTGTGGGTGGCGAATTACTGCCTCACGAAATGATGATTGTTCAATCTTCTTTTAACACCTCTCATGGTGGCCATTAATATGTCACTATATTTATATATGATATATATTATATTTATGTTTCCTTATTCTTCTGTATTTTTCATTTATGTCATACCTTTATGATTTCCATTATGGTTAAACGCGATAATTTCATTTTAGGAAGTGCGGACTACCGCCCCCTCAAAGTGATTTGAATCATTAATGCCATATGTGAGACGTATAAAGGATGGAGTAAATAATATTGTATATGATATTATACTGTAATTATAATATACCTTTATATAATTATTATTTCATTCTATTAAATATAAAATAGAAATGAAAGTAGCATTCATGTGTACGTACGGCTTACCGTCTCCATGAATGGTGGATTTCATTTCTTACCTCTAAATGTTATGTAATATTATAAATGCATGAATATACTAGATATATGTGATATATATGATATCTACATAATGAATATAATTCTTTATATAATGGATATTTTACAACATGAACAACTTGTAATTATAAGAAGTTTATTTTTTACTCAAGTACCAAAGATCGACAAAACGACCGTTATTAACTTAAATAATTACATAATGTTCATAACATGGTAATAAGTGATATAAAAGTAATAATGAACTTTAAAAAGGTTCTTAAGAAAGTATAAATTAACTCTACTTAATTATTCAGGATATTAAAGAACAATCAAGTCAAGTCGGACACGAGGTAAGGGACTTCGTATCAATCTCCTTTCATTGAGACATATTTTGTTTTATACACAACTTTCCTTTATACGATGTATAAACCCCTTTGACTTTTACTTTTATTCAAAAGGAATCTTTTTATACAAAGCGTTTTACTAAACAACAAAAGGGAATGTTTTTTTGTTGTATGTATGTGGCGACAACGACTTCTCCGTTGTCGTGACCATTATTTGAGTTTCGGCTTCCTCTACAAGCCATAAGTTTTTTTTAAAATGAAAAATAAATACCATGTTTTAATTTTCTTTTATTTTGGTATTGAAAATGGTTTTGAAAATGTTTTTATTATATCAATGTGTTGTATTGATATATTTTGATTGAAATGTGGAAATGTTATGTTTCCTTTATGAATGTTTTATGTGATACGATTATGTTATGGTTTATGATATGTTTAAACCTGTTCATATGAGGAATGCATTGGACTTAATAAGTGACGGGTGGAGCCCGCTATAGCTCCTCGATGCGTCGGTAGGTCTCATGAGACAAACTACTATCTTGGCACGAGGCCTTGACAAAATCTTATTTGTAGTCTTGGCACGAGGCCTTGGCTACGTGGTTATGAAAGTCTAGCATTATGCATTCCATCATTATGAAAGTGGTTATTGATATTGCATGTGATTATTCGACTAGTAGAATATCCATGTGAATAAGTAAATGGAATTATTTCATTTTATTTTTTCCATATTATGTTGAAGTTCAAGTTTAAAAGGCTTTTGTTTTAGTTATACATTGCCTTAAATGTTTATGTTTATTTATGAAAGTTTCTCCTGTATTGTTACCCTTACTGAGCATCTGAGCTCACCCCTTTCTATGTTTTATTTTCCCAAGATGTGAAGAAATATTTTATGACTGACCTACAGGGATAGTCTGAAAGGGATAGAAGTGTGGACTATGGAGACTATGTTATTGTGATTTTTAACTTTATGATGTAATGTAAGACTTATGAATATATCTAGTGTTTCCAAGGCTACTAAACTAATTGGTGTTTCAAGACTTGATCTTTTGTGATCATGAAAATGTTACGTAATAATGCACCGACTCTGGGTAACTGGGGTTGGGGCGTTACAAGTAAGGCCTTCGGGCAACCTCAAGTCCTTTGGTCCACCTTAAGTGTAGATGAAAACCAGACAACCTATAAGGAACAATCTCCAGAATGAGGATGAGCAAGGATATTTCACCATAGTAGAAGCTACACGGATTGCAAGAATGAGAGGTTATGGCACCTGCAATCAGGACAAGCATGTTCATGCATGGGAAAGCCCAGCCGAACAACAATGTGAAGATAGAGAGCTTATTTCATGATGAAGATGCCAGGGAGGAGAAGTTCCAAGTAGTTAGTATGGGTTGTATGTAATGTTTAAAGCCTGCAGGCAATGAATTCCTCTAATTCCTATGGGACATGTAATACTTATTCCTACAGGACTTGTAAAGGTTCCACCTCACCGCTTGAAAGGTGTATTATCAAAAATTAATAAAAAATGAAGGCCTTCGGGCCGTTGGAGTGATACTAAGGTTAAGGGAAAATTTATTCAAGATACCCTTGGTGAGGAGGTCTCTACACCATCCTCTACAGAACCCATATAAATACCTTCATCACTCCTAATAAATAAAAAATTACCTTCAACTCCTTCCTTCAATGATATTGAAATAGAAACAAATGGAGGAAGAAAATCTTTGATATTTGCCTCTAACATTTTAGAAAGGTGTCTCTACCATGATTTTTGAGCTCTGAAAAGTAAATTTAGGTAAATAGGAGGACTCACGACCCTTATAGATGAGTTAATTAATTCATATTTAAGAGTAGTAAATGTATATCTCCTTCTTGAAGTAGCACCATTATATTTTTAGATGTTATTATACAGAAATTCCTATATTGTATTCTGATGTGGCCCCCACCAGTTGGTCCTGCTAGATGATAATAATGGTTTTAAGTACGAATCCTATAGGATGAATTTGTCCTACACTACCATTTTTAAAGATTAAGTTGACAATATCATTAAAGAATACTTCATCTGGGAAGTTCAGTACCTAAAATTGATTGCCAACATTGTCTCCATTAGAAAAAATAACTGTAAAATTAGATGTTTAATCTATTTTAGGGATATCAATTAGCACTTACTGAAGTATGATTTCCTAGTCCCAATTATAAAACTCCTAATAAATACAACTACATGCTTCTAGGTCCTCTCCTTTATGGATGAATAATTTGGGTACAACCATGTTGAAATATATTTTGAAGATGAAGAGGTAACTTTTTTCAGATCTCCTATAGGGGTATTTTCCATCATGAAATTTACTTTGGTTTTAAGAGTACTAGAACCACATATCAATGTTCCATACAACACATCTTCAAACCCCTTATGGGTAAGAATAAAAAATGTGATGTCAATGATCTGGTATTAAAATCCCAATAACATTGTAATCATCTTGTTGACCTTGAGGTAGTTCTAAAAAAACCATGGTAGTATATTTTGGGGTTAAACTCCTTAAAGTGTTATTTTATAGTGGTGTTAGGGAAATTAATTGGATTCATGGAATGATAAAATGACATAAATGTTGACTTTAAGAAGACTATGGAGACCCTTGAAATGTTTCCTCCTAAAAACCTCAAAGAGTTAAGGGGGATTCAAGGTTTCCTTGATAACATTGAAAATTTCATAGCCAATAATACTAGAGAGAACCTCCCCATTACAAAGATAATAAAGAAAGGGGTCACCTACTAATGGTTTGAATACAATTAAGAGGTCTTCAAAAATTCTAAGTAATATCTATTGCATCCCCCCAATACTGATGCCTATGGTGAAAGGTAAACTACTCATTCAACATGTAGCCACCGTAGTGATATTTCTTGATTCCCTTATCACATATAAAAATGATACAGAGATTTAAAATAGTGTCTATTATCCCATTATAACAATCAAGATACCAAGACTCAATATTCCAACATCATTAAGAACTATCTCACACCGATGTTTTTAATATAAAAGTTGAGGCACTACTTGTAGCACTATAAGGTCCACTTGGCCTCTCACATTGATACTCTAAATTACACCCTCAACTATATGATGTTTATTTTATAATTGGATCGATGGGATATTGTCATAAAACATTTTTACATTCATTTCATGTCACAAAAGTCAATCAAAGGACAACCGTTGACCGATTTTCTCATAGAACACCCTACCCTAGAAAGTATACTAGTGAATATTGACCTCTTAGATGAAGAGGATTTCTTTTTCTATGAAACTCCCCAAACATGGGAAATGTACTTTTGTGGTGCCTATTTAATCTACAATAGTAAAATAATGGAAAACTTGTAGCTCAATAGAGTTAGTCTAGATATTTTCTTTATATCCCCATCCAAGAGAATTCTTTCGTATTCTTTCCTATTTTATTAAGGTTTCAATAATGACAAGGTAGAGTACCAATATCTCATAATGGGTTTGGATTCATCCCTATATCCATAGGCATCCCATTTTATTTTTTTGGGTGACTTAAAGATGTAAACTAAGTAAATTAATGGTTAATATACTATTAAGAAGGAAGAGTTGACTCTCCTCATTGATTAGAAAAGAGGTTTAATGGAAGAATTACCCTTTGATCCAACACTAGATCATATATCTTTCTTATAGAATTCCCATTTGAATTCATTTGTGATTGCAACAATCACCCCAAACAATCCTAACCAGGATAAGATAATTATCCACATGACACACCACAGGGTGGTCTCCCCAGTCACCATCATCAATATAGAGAAAATTATTAAACACTACAACATAACATGAATATCCAATATCATCATCCAATGATGTTTCTACTAGATGGATGTACCTCATAATAGACTATATTCAAGTTATGATTCTTTTATTGGATATATCTATTAAGGAAAATATCTGACATTGGGAAAAAAATTCACCCACTTTGCTGGCTCGAGATAATAGAATATCCTCTATAAATGAGGTTTCGATGGAATCCCCCTAAAGGGAATTAAAGAATAGAAAACCTTTTTTATGTATGAAGTTCATATATGTTCATGTGATTTTTATTAGTTAGGGACCAACAAATCCTATAAAATCAAAATACTTGGATATTTTTAGATAATGATGATGAAAGATTGTGTGTAATTTACAAAGAAGTTCCATGCTTGTAAAATATATTCCTATTTAATCCATAAACCCCCAGAGTTATTGAATTACACTGTATATTTGTGGAAATTTACCATATGGTAAATGGATGTCATGAGTCTATATCCCCTGCTAAAGAAAGGAAGTTAAAGTACATCCTTATTGCCATAGAATTCTTCTCCAAATGGGCCAAGGTTATACCCCTCAAGGAAGTTGGAACAAAGACTATCATAAACATCATGATGTCTAAAATCATAACTAGACTCGGTGTCCCTCACGTAATTTTGAAGGAAAGGACACCAATTTAAGTTCTTCCAATTTGAAAATACTACATGAGGAATATAACATCTAGTTCAACTAGTCATCCCACCACCATGTGACAACAAATGGACAGATAGAGACCTTTAACAAGACTCTACCAAATATCCTATAGATGATGGTAGATAATAATATGAAATTATGTCTAGAAAAACGCCTACAAACATTATAGGATTATCACACCATAAATCATATTTCCACATAAGAGACCCTATACTACCTTGTCTATAAAGAAGTAGTGGTGTTACCTATTGATGTTCAATTTCCTTCACTCTGTATTGCTACCTATGGTCAGATATTAGAGGATAAATAATCCCATAACCAACTTAATTAGTTAGAGTATCTTGATAAGAAAAGTTTTAACACACTACACAACATGGAAATCCATTCGAATATGATTTTGAGATATTTCAATAAGAAATTTACCTTTTATCATTTATCTAAGAGTAGTTGGTTTTAGATATTAGTACTCTAATGATACCTGAGAGTAATTCACCAGAAATTGAACCAAAGTGGGAAGGTCCTTATGTTATACATAAGGTCTTTTATAATGTATCTTACTCCCTAACCACCCTGTATGGTGAGAACATCACGACTCCCACTAATGCATGGTTCCTAAAAAGGAATATGAATAGTTTTCACATCAGTTCATCCTGTCATGGTTATAAGAAGTAAAATAGTAAGACATTGACCAAGATGAAATAATATAAACTACATATAATTTCCTAGATCCTTTTCACAGCATGACATTAAACTCTATAGTTATTATCTTAGCTATAATAACTTACACTAGAAAGCATCGTGTCTTTGTTGTATGAAATAAAACTTCATGAAATCATCCTAGTCACATGACGTTAAGATATAGGAAATTATCCATCCCACATTAAATTAAACTACACAATCATTATCCTCATTCAAGAGTGTATTTTCCCCTTATAATTGACATCCTTACACACCTATCTCAAGATCTATGTGTGACTTGATTCATTCTCCCACCTGATACGTAGTGCTGCCCAGAAACCATACCTCTATCCCAACCATAATTTCAAAACTATCAAAACCATTTTAATACCAAGTCCACTCCTATGGTCTTGATATGTTTTAGTGTGTGTTACAAAAGCATGAAAATTCATATCCCCCATGTTTTATCTAGATCTTTATATAATCCTTCAACATAGGATTCTTTATTCATTAACTTATACCTAGGAAAATTCCAATTTCTCCAACATATGAGCTAGATCTATGCACAGATTCTTCATGAACTATATGTGGCTTGATTCCTATTCCATTAAGATACATAGTGACATCCAAGATCACCAATATGGAAACCATCCAAAGATTTTTCACTAATACTAAACACTTTGTGTTTGTAATAAGGTTCATATGAACCTACCTCATGTAATTCGGAATAGTGAAACATGCCCCCACACACCAATTAGCCTATTGGCTAGTTCACCTAGTCTTATCCTAAAGACATTAAACTATGTAGCATTTGTACATTATAATATGAAGTTAAACTACATTTCATTATCCTAATAGTATGAAAATAAACTTCATAGCATTCAATCCACCTTGAAAGACCATAAACTACTTAGAACAACCTACCTCACATGGATTGAATTACTAACATGTGATCTAGATCCATGTAACAAATCTTGGTGTATGATTTTCTTCTTTGATTAGACTATACCAAGTATAAAATAACTTCATTTGTAAAGGACTATGTTTTAATTTATTCATGTTCCTACATGATAAGTAGTGATGCTTGGATCTCTAATCCTAGGCCTAAATGAAAATTCCACCAACCAAAATTCCCCAATCTTCTATATATGATAAATATATATGTAGGAGCCTCCAAAATCTATTTATCCATAAAATTTCATTAAGGAATAAAAAATTTCATCATCCTAGTGTTGGAGTACTCTTTATCTATATTGGGTCTTCCCAAAAATTTCTTATACTAGGATATCTCAAGAACCACATGTATCTTGATTCTTATTCCATTGGGATATGTAATGAAACATGGATCTTATATCCTAGTCCCAAATGCAATTTAAAAATTCCTATGCCTTTATATTTTTTATCCTAGTTCCAAGTCCTTATATATATAGCACTTAGATAAGAAAATTTCATCTAATGAACAAGTTAGATCTATGTGAGGTGTACGAAATTCAAGTCCTTGTAGCATGAATTTAAACTATATAACATTCAATTCCTTATCACGTGATGTTAAACCACATGACATTAGAGTTCTTTTCATATGAATTTAAACTATATGACATATGTTCCATTCTTTATGATCATATACCTCCCAAGTTAACTAATACCATATAACCCAACTATATTATATGAGATTCAAATCTATGTGGGAGTGTCTGACATACGAGATCCAACATCAGGGTAAAAAAATAATTTATACTAAAAAAACCTATTTTTGGGCCCCCTGCAACTAGGGGTAACTAGACCAAACCCAATATTATGGGTCTGACTCAACTCAATGGGATCAGGCTAATTTGGGTCATGTTATATGAAAAATAAATCAGGTTGGGTTTTTTGGGTTGACCCATGAACAAATCAAGTTGGGTCATGGGTTGGATAAATATTAGCCAAACCCAACCTAATAAACCAATTTGATGTATATTAAAAATCCCTCCTATCCTTGTTCACTTTCCACATTTACCCTCATGCACCTCCTCTCCCTCATGATCACCTCATCTACCCATGACCCTGACCTTCCCTAATGACAATAAAACCCTACTCCCTTATTCACCTACTCTCTTACTCACCTTCTCTTATCCTATATCTCCTTCACTGACCTTCCCTCATGAGAAAATCATACTCCCTATCTCACCTCCTCTTCTCTTCCTTCCCTCATGAGAAAACCCTAGTCCCTAATTAACCTAACTCATCCTCTCCCACCTCCTTTCATATAATTATTTATTCACCCAACCACTAGCCAACATCCTTGCTTACCTCCTCCCATTACCTTCACTCACAATCAATTGGGAGAAACACTAATTTCCTAATTCACCTCCTCCTCCTCCTCCTCCTCCCGGTATCACATGTGTGCTCTAGTTTCTATATACACATCTCTTCTAAGAAAATCATTTTCTTCTTTTTATATTACTCTTGACTTCTATCTCCATGTTTATTACCCCCTTATCACTCAAAACTTCATTATTATTCTTCTATCAGGGGTGTTTTGTGTCTAGAGACTCATTAGTGGATGAGATTATTTTTTAGACATCTATCCTATCTAGATATTCATGGAAGTTGATACAACAAGTTTCTTTACTCCTCCAAATACCACATGAACTCAAAGTCATATGGTGTCAACTCTAACTACCCACTAGATTATAGAAATAGAAGTGGGTAGTAGTAGAAAACTTCTTAAATAAACTGAGGGTATGAAATCTCATAAAAGGTAATAATTCATAAAGTTTATTCTATAGTTTCTCAAGTTTGGGATCATTTTTATAATAAAAAATATGGAAGGTATTTTTGGTATTATTGTGGTAAAGTTTGTGATTTCATGTCTAGCTATTATAGAACTAGTAATTTAAATAGTAATTTGAAAAGGTTGAATAAAAATACTTACACAAATATTGAGAAAATTCAAACCACTATTGGACTTATAAAGAAGTGTGAATATGAGGATGATGAGATGATAAAAATTTTAGTAGCTCATTTTAACCAAGAAGATTACAGAATAGATTTTTTTTTAAATGATTATCATTGATGAGTTATGATTTAAAAATGTTGAGAATAAAGGATTTATAGAATTTATTGAATTTTTTCAACCTCAATTTCATGTTTCATCTAGAAAAAAGTTGCTATAGATTTCATGAAATTATATTTGAATGAGAAAAAAAAATTAAAATCTATGTTTGATATGTTCTATCATATGGAATTCATTACTACTATCACACAGACTTCAATTCAGAATAAGAATTATATGTATGTAATGACAAATTTTATTGATCTTAATTAGATCTTAAATAAAAAATAATCAGGTTTTTTATAATTTTGGATCATAATGGGGAAAAAATTGGTCAATTATTAGAATATATAGAAAAATAACGGGGAATTGAAGGGATTAATACTATTACCATATACAATGATAGTTATAATAATACAACAATCAATTATTTCATGAGGAGGATTAGTGATTGGAATGAGTCTATTATTAAAGGATATTATATTCATATTTGATTTTTTCCACACATTTTAAACCTTATTGTTAATTATGGGATAATGGAAATATCAACATCAATTGCTAGAATCTGAGTTTCCAGAAAGTTTGTGAGAAGTTCACCTTCTAGATTGGATCATTTCAAAAGCATTATCAAAGAGATAAAAATTCATAGTAAACACCACATAATTCATTATGTTCCTACTAGGTGGAATTATTTTTACCTTATATTGGATGTTTTAGAGAAGTATGAGAAATTATTTACACACATTGGGGAGGATTCAACTTTTAGGATTTATTTTATCTGTGGAGGTGGGCCTCATACACCATATGATTGGGAGCATGATCGTGTATTTTTTAGGTTTTAAAAAATATTTTTTTATAAAACTATTGAATTTTCTGGTTCTATGTATGCGACATGTCACACTTTCTTTAATACTCTTTGTGACATATATTGAAGAATCAAGAAATGGATGAAGACTAATGACATTTCTATGAGTGAAATTTCCATTGAAATGAAGGTGAATTTGGATGAGTATTAGGGTATTGGTTCAAATTTTAATTCTCTATTACTTTTCATAGTTGTATTTGATCCATGGTATATATTAGATTGTGTTTAGGATAGTTTTGAAATAATGTTTGATGATGAATAGAATAATTAATTGATATTTAAACTAATATAGGTTATGAGTAAACTATTTGAGTTTTACATATGCAAATACTCCATACCTATTGATTAATGCGAGTCATGTTCTCGTCAAGATTTAAATATTCTTGATTGTAGTAGTGGTAGTGGGGATGAAGATAAATGGAAAGATACAGGTAGATAAAATAAAATTAATAATAAATTCAAACAAAAAAAGGAATAAATAAGAATGATATCTAGAGGTTTATGATTATGAGGATGATTTCAATGGATTTGATATTTTAAGATGGTGGAAAGGAAATAAAAGAAAGTATCATGTTCTCTCATGCATTTCCAAATATATTCTATCAATTCCATTAACTACAATATCTTCAGAGTCAACATTTAGTACAAAAGGACGATTCCATGATCCCTTTCATAGTATTTTGAATCCCAATTCCATTGAGGCATTAATTTTCTCCCAAATTAGTTTATAAAGTCTAAACCAATTGAAATATAAAATCAACTACAAGAATTTTAATCGATTGAATCATATACTATTAAAAATATTATTATATTTTATCATTTGACAATGATCAATTATAAACCTCTATTTGAAAAATAAAAAGAATTAATTTCTCTTTTGTTTTGTTTTTAAGACATGCCATCATCCACAATTCATGATTAAAGTGTCACTATATAAAATAGAAGAAGCAAGGATAATGGAGCTCTCTTTATTAAAGTATAAATTTATGATAGTTTTATAAATTCTTTAGAGAATATATTTCTTTATTCTTTTGGAATATATTACTTTATTTATGTTTTATTCATAGTATCAATTCCATAAACATGTTCACATTTCTATTTAAACATAGTGAAAGTGTATTGGCTAAAATGGCTGAGCCAAGGTAATTATTTCCTCTTTATTCTTCCCTCGTGGACTCTCTCTCACAAAAATATTCAAATGAAATCCAAAAAGTTCATGCCAAGGTAATTTTTTACCATATTTGTTGGTTTAAACCCACTTTTACATATCGAATAATTTATATAATTCTTGAAACATATCATAATCCTCTCAAGCAATTTATAAATTACTTCAACAAACATAAATATCATCTATTTCTATTTGTCATCATACAAATCATGTACCAATACCATCATAAGTAAACTAATTATTTGAGTAAAAAATAATTTTTTAAAAAAAATAAACTATAAAATGGATGAATATATGATTATTTATTATTAATTTTGTTTAATAATAATTGATTTCACATAATCATGAGATTGATAAAATACCAAAAAAATGTGATAGTTGATTTCAATGATCATTAATGATAGTTAATTTCAATGATTATTATTGACAGTTGATTTTAATGCTCATCATTTAGTTTTTTTTTCATGGGTATTTCTTATGTTAGCTTTGGATGTCGATTTAGTGCTCCACAAGAAAAATTAGTTAACATTAAACTTCAAAAAGAATGTGTGTTTTGAAATTCCAATTGAACAAGGAGTATGCATTAACATCTTTATTTATTTACTGGCTTCTATATAAAATTTTAAGTTATTAAAAGATAAAATATATTGGCCTTTAACATTTATCTTATTCTCATTCCCAATTATAGGACTGGGGAAACCCACTTGAAAATTTGGGAGTCAAATTTTCTAAAACAGAACTATGGTTGAGGTAGAAAAGGAACCCATGGAAGGAGATTTTTGGATGAGGTAATAAAGGAAACCAAGAAAGTATATTTTTGTCCAAGTTAGAAAATTAAACCAAGAATGGATATTTTTTTAGACATGGTATATGATCTTAAAAGAGATAAAAATCCAGAAATTTTAGGATTTTAGTGGCGAACAACATTTAAAAAATGTGAGTTCAGTTTAGTGACTGAATGTTTCTTATTTAAAAACTTTTTATCAAGGGATTTTGTAATTAATTTCTTCATTACATTAGTCTCATTTGTTTCATTATAGCTAATGGTAACTAAAATCTCATCATGATGCGTAGTTTCTATTGTTAGTTACTAGTTATTCAATTGCAAATTGATTTAGAGTTTTTAAATTTCCTATTTTATTCAAGTATTAGTTATTGAAATTCATTTACATTTTGGTTATATGATTAATATTTTTCATTCATTTTTGTTGTATCTATTCCCTTGAAATTCATTTACAATTTTTAGCGCTTCTTCTATAGTCATTCTTCTTGTATTTTTATGAAGGAAATCATTATGACATAAAAATCCTACACATATAACCCAATTAACCCAACCATACTAAAATAATCCATAATGGGCCAGGTTTGGTCTTTTGGACAAGCATCATGTAACCCAACCCCCAATGTCTTGGGTTATGTCGGGTTGCCTACTCATGAAGCATGTGACCTAAACCGACCATACCCACTCTATTTTGACTGGGTCAGGTCCAAAAAATCCCTTGAACCGACAAGACCCAACCTACATACACCCCTACCTATAGCCATTATCTAGTTTAACTCCTTTAAAAAGTAACATAACAACCTAGATATTGAAATCTTAATACTATAATGTCGCTAACACCTTGTATGGACATCCCCTTTTCATAAACCATACTTTGACTTTCGATTGTATCATATTTCCATAAATATTCCATGGATATCAGAAATTAGTGTATTCAAATCATAGGGACGCCTCTATTTGTATTTTCATATGTGCCCCTAATATGGGTTTCCAACTAGAGGAACATTTTCATCCTGAGGATAAGTTCCTCTAATCTTCATATGTCCTCACAACATTTTAGTTAAACCTTCTATTTAAACATGATCAGTGGATATCCTTTGTATTCTTATCCCATGTCATCGCACATGATCCAAAAACATACAGTTGTGATTTACATTATCACCTGTTCTTGTTCAAAAGATATTGGATGGTTTTCAACCTTTAAGTCCCATTTGAGTTATTGATTTCATCAATATATTCACATAATGTTCTGCATATCAGGATTATAAACTATGTACACACACTATGAGGTAGTTTATATTAGAAATGGGCCCTTTATTCACATAGAGTGTTAACTTTCCCTTGATTCATGGATCACCTCACTTTTGGTCAAAGTTGTATGACCTTAAACTCAATAATTTTGGTCAAAGAAGTGTGATTGTAAACTTAGCTACAACCATCCAAATTGAAGAAACCTAAATTTGGTAATGAGATATACATAAAACTTTTCAAGATAAAAAGTCATAATGGGAAACTTCATCAAAATTACAGTCTCATCATAGGGCATAGGAAGAAGTTAGAGAATAAAAAAACAAGGAAAATCTCATAGGGATCTCCATATGGACCTAGAAAAACTGAGATATGATCACCAAACACACTGGTATAAGAAAAATTTATAAAAATAAAATATCATATCTTATTTCCCTAGTAATATTTCTAGTACATAATGAAGTAATATTTATCATACCAGAACCCTCCTTGAATGTCATATTTTTCATAAACTAACTTCATTACCCAAGTGTTTGAATCCCCAAAAACCTCTCATGGATATCAGTAATGAATGTATTTGAATCCAAAGGACACCTTTTCTTTGCTATGAATACATTCTTGTTATATGGATCTACATACATTCCTCCAATTTGGCCAACCATCTAGAAGAATGTTTTCATCCCGATGGGGATGTCCTCTAATCTCTGTACACTCTGACACCATTGCAGCCAGAATATCTATTCAAATTTAGTCAGTGGTCATCCAAGACATAATTTACCTATCACATTAACTTTGATTCAAACCTCCTTGGGAAATTATTTACACATTTCATAATCAAATTATTCAAGTGGATTTTAAATACTTAATGTTAGTTCTTCACGCATCGTACCCATTTTCAAAGCAAGGATGTGACATCTGGTTCATGAACCATTGATGATACTCATTGCATGACCCTAAGGTGCGTGACATAATAGTATAAGCATATAGACCTTAAAATATTCACATTATCTCTGAGATCATATGTGTTAGTAATGAGCCTCTCTTCCACATTAGGTTTCTTCAAGATCATTTTAGCTATACCATCTCAAAATTTTTTGTCAAAGATGCACGACCTTAAACTCACCTCCTTTTGAACAAAGTTTTTTTAACCTGGAAACAACATCCACAATATTCCAATCACTAAGATCTTAAACTATGTACACATATCTAGATATATGATGGATTTGAGCCTTCATTCACATTAAGTATTCATTGAAAAAATTGTTACACATATCGGTCAACTTGAACTTAAACTTCCTAAGAGAAGAGACATAAAACTCACTAGGTTAAAAAAGGAATACTTGGAAAATGTATAGTATCCACTTTCTAGGCATGCATTATACATGGTCTAGGAAAAAATGACCATTTAAATGAAAAGGTACAAAACTTTATAGGTTTAAAACCTATAAAGGTTGATCTAATAAAAAATCCAAGTCCATGCCTGCTAAGTCTCCCCAATATAAATATTTGGAAAAATTTTGGGAAATAATGAATATACAATGCTCATGAGGTACACCATAAGATTCTAGTATAAGTAAAGATATCCTTGATAGGTTCCTTGTCCTGAGAAAAATTTAGTGCATTCCTCCATTCCTGACACATTGGTTCAGATATTTTTGTTAAACTCATAACAGTGTAGTCTTAGGGTTCTTGATATCTATTTAACATTGAAATAATCACTCTAAATTTCCTCTCTGTGATTCTCATCACATTGAGTCAATCCCTTATTTATCAAAATGGACCAACTATAGTGTTGTGATGAGGGTATTTAGTATAACCCAAATCATTACATTGAATATCATAATTTTTTACATAAAGATACACTTAATAAAACCCAAAATTATAATGAGGCCTAATGTATTTAGTTAATTTGGTACATAGAATAACAACTTAAAGTATAAATACAATAAATATACTAAAACTCTAAAACATGACCTTAAATTTCCTTGATCTTCTAAAACTACATGGGATAACCTGGGGATGTACATAAGAAAGGGGTGATCTATAAACCCCAATAAGGGAATAATCAAATAATAACATCATGAAAAGAATAAATGTGAGTTAATAGTCATATAAAAGAGATATAAAATGGGTGATAATCATAAATATGAACATCGAAACATGATATATAACAATAACATGAAGAGAACATAGGAATATGTCAACAACATAAAACACGACATCATAAACATAAGTTGAGTATAAAATCAAAAAAAACATAACAAATTTTGATTAGGATAATATCCCCTACACCACATATGGAATATCATGTGATAAAAACATTATTGAATTCATTGGAGGGCTATATAATTTTGATCCCACTTATCACATTCATAAAATGTACATGCATAAGTGTGCCACATAGATCATACAATATAAGGATGTCTATCGTCATTTTTAATACCATTATTAATGAGTGAGAGTTACATAAATAGAATTCAACAATCAATGAAGTATAGTTACATCTAATTCAATACCCTTGAGTGGAAATAGGCATGGGTATTCACTACACAAGTGTTTGGCATGGAAAATTGCAAGATAATTTTAACAACATAATAGGGGTACATAAGGATTCATGGAAAGGTTAAATAAGAGTGAAAGGGGTATATCATCCCTTGTAAATAATAAGAAAAATAATAGGGATGTTTGAAAACCAATAACATAACGAACAATTGTAAATTAAAAATATTAATACAACAAAGGTGCAGAAATAATGAGGAGAAGGAGATGATCTCTTACCTTAAGAGGGTGCTTATAAAATATTGGGAGGAGATTCTTACGAGATTGGTGGAACATTGGGAGGGATATAGAGTGGTAATTTCAATGTAAATTAATTTTAAAAGGGTTTTTCATGAATAGGAATGGGTGTTTGGGTGGGTTTATAGGGGAATTCTTTATTAATTTCAAAACATAGGTTTTGGACTCTATATAATAAATTCATACAAAGCACAAACCATACCATGGTTTTTGCACATGTTTTTTGACAAAGCGGATTGGATTTCATTATTTTATATAGATAAGAACCAAAATCATTAAAATAATACCCATAGTGATGTGAAAGTGAGTGATTTTTTTAATGAATTGATTTTAAAACATTAAAATAAAATATAGGTTTTTGATAATTCATTAGGGTGTTATAAAATTAATAAAATCATTTAAAAAACACATTATTTTAAAGGGTAAACATGATTTTGTTCACTAATACTCTTTATAGTAATTATTACATCACTTTAGGGCTTTTATGATGTCATAATACACATAGTATACTCATACAATATTCAATTTTGACCCAAAAATTCAACTATCTCCGAAAATTATGAAAAATTCATCATTTTGTAACTTCAATATGATAGTTTCAAAAATAATATTTATTTTATCCAAATAATTATATAAATATTAAAATTTAAACATTTAAATAAAAAATCCCCATTTATTTAAAAATATTTGTTTTTTGGACAATATAAGTTTTTTGAACCTTATAAAAATTACATTTGGCTATGTAAAATTATATTATCATTTACATTTAATAAATATTATTTAATAATAACATTTTGTTGAAATATAATTTTTAAAAAAAATTCTTGAATTCATCAAAAATAGTGTCTTAATTAAAACTATATATTTCCCAAAAAATACAATTTGTGTTTCATCGTGTCAAAATATAATTTTTATCCAAATAATTATCTAATTATTTATAAAGTAATAATAAAATGAATAAATAAAATAATTATTTTATAAAAAAAATATACAAATTCATATTATTTAGGTCTAGATACATAACTCCTAATTAAACCAATATATGACCTAATAGTAAGGTGTGCGATGTTAAGATTTTCTTGGGGTGGTTCGAAAAACATGGTTTGTGGAATGATCTCAATGATCTTGAACTTATCCCTTAAATAGTTTCACTCATGCTTTAGTTATTGAGTCTAATATTATTATTCATCAAGAGAAAATTTTAGTGATTCTATCTCTCTCAGAAGTTTCGATAAATGATATACATGGGGTATAATTATACTGGTCAAGGTTATTGCTTCCTTTCTCAATGTCAAATGTATTGATCATAAACCTATATTTATACTAATCATAATGGTCACTATATAATGGCTATATTATCAATGGTTATGATTTTTAACTCTCTTTGAAATCCAACAAGACATAACTTATAATGGTACAAAATAACCAATGTAGTGAACATGTATTTTATAATTGAATTTCTTAAAAAGGCAGTTAATCATTTAAAAATCGAAATTCATTTTTAAAAGTTCTGGTTGTTACATTGTTCCCAATTTAGAAATTTCACCCTCAAAATTTTCATTTCATACACTAAAACAGATTTGGGTACTAATGTTTCATTGCCTCTTCTGGTTCTCATGGAACTTCCCCAAACTTGTGGTTCTACCAAAACACTTTGACCAGGTGAGTTGTATTTTTTTTTAGAACATTGTCTCTATTATCTAAGTGTTGAAATAGTGGGTTCCCTAGACCCAACTATGTAGTACCATTTGATTACCATATAATGTGTACAGTTAGTTATACATGATGTCATCATGCCATTATAGTGTAGACTTTTCTACGTCCACTATTATAATGGTAATGTCCAAAGATTAGTTGTCATATCAAGAGGTTATAGAAGATCCTAAGCTATAATGAAAACCATGAGATACTATGACATTAATCTTAAATATATGTTCTATGGTCTAGATACATCTTACTGATTGGACATGGTAGATGTCTGACTATTAGGTGTTGGGGGATCATAAGCATTGACACTTATTCTTGTGAAGTTCGCACTTGGTGATCTCTAGTAGTGAGATCATGAGGACATAGCTGCCAATAGGAACACCACATGTTTTGGGTTTCATTGGTCATTCCTATCTACGAACATGTGTATTGGTCTCCTGACTTGAGACCATTACTAGTGTGTACCATTTGATTGTGTACTTTGATGCAAGGCTAAAACCATGGTATTGAAATCATGGAGAGGTAGCTTGTGTTGGATGCATCGTTGGAGGTATGTCATTGGTTGAATGGTCAAGAAAGGATTTGGCACTTCTGAGTTTAGGAAGTTGTCTATCTCAGGCTTGGTTGATCAGGATGGTGTTGCCTTCATAAGTATTTGGCCAAAAAAGTACAAAGGTAAATCCATCTGGTAAGATCAACAAATAATAAAGCAAAAAAAGGACGATGACACAACTGTGCATCCTGCTTTATGAGATATCAAATGACAAAGAGATTATAGTACACAATTAGTGTTTGTAGGTTGGTAGTCATTTCTATGACAATCCTTATCTCTTTAGGGGCCATGATGGGTTGCTAGACTCCGCTCTTGGTCTGTGGATTTATTCTATGCTATTGAGATAAGGTTCTAGAGGGTCACACACAATAGCGTATTCAATAATTCACCCTATTCAGTTTAATAGGTATGTAGACATAGTGAGCCCTGCCATGGGGTCCATGTATTGTCTAAGTTTTTGATCACCAAAAGAATTAAATATATTCATTAATATTCAAGTTATGAATATTTGGGATTTAATTTATTTAACGTATTTACATGTTTAGTAAATATGAGATAATATTAATTGAATGAATATTATTTTAATATTCAAGGTTCGTTTAATATTAAGTGGGATAGCGAGTCGAGTTAAATAGCTCGGTTTTTTATCACGTAATATATTTTATATATATTACAAGTATGTGATAAAATAATAAATAATATTGACACAGTTTATTTCATTGAAATTATTTATTTAGTGGACGTTGAAATAAATGGGGGTCGGGGAACCCACCAGGTATTTTATCAATTCCACTATAAATAAGAGAGGATGACCTCTCTTGGTGTGAAAATCACTATTCATTCATTCATGGAATGAAATTTGAGAGTCTCTCTCTCCTCCCGCTCTCTAGAGAGAGAATCTCTCGATCCAAGATTCTCGGATCAAGATCCCTCTTTAGCATCGAAGGCATCTCGATGTGGTGATCATCGGGACGTCGAAAGCACTGTCAGATCTCCGCGGTAGCACCTGGAATTTGACGATCGATGCTCCCGCGGGTTTTTGAAGCATGTGTGGATGATCCAGAGGGTTCTTGCTTTGGATCATTCAAGCGACGATCGCCATAGACTAGTCATAGTCGACCAGAGCTTCGGATTTGAAATAGTTATGTTTTCATTTTAATTTTGTGCTCTTATAATTTACGCGAGATCCTCAGACCTCATTGAGGCTCGGATCATCGGCGTCGGCAAGTACCATCGATCCACCGGTGAAAATTTTAAAATCTCTGACCCACCTTCTTCTGCTGTGGGCCCCGGAACCTAACAATGGTATCAGAGGGATCGCGTAATATTTATAATCCTAGAAAATTAAATTTGCATTACTATTAAGTAGAGGGTTTAAAGACGGTCCCAACGGTTCAAAACGCACGTCGATCTGATGCTGATTGACCGAGTTATGGTCAGTTTAATTTTTCAAATTGGATAAAATATGTGGTTTGATCTCAGGAATTAAATTTTTTCATCTCAAAGAACTAATCAAGTTTAATTTGAATTGGTTTAGTTCATCATAGAAAAATAAAATTATGTGCAAATTTTAATTTTAATTTTATGATTTTCATAATAATTTTATTACTATTATAATTATAATTATTTTATTGTTATAATAGTGTAATAATAATAAATTATTATTTTATTATAATAAATTTATTGTTATTAAATTTAAAGTCTAAATAACCTTTAGATTTTTTTTTTGGAAAAACAACAAAAGTTTTAATTGGAGACTTGACTCATAAAGGAGGGAAGACTTAAAAAAAGATGGGAGTAATAAGACTTGAAAAAAAAAAGTCTTAAATTAAAAAAACCAAGGGGGTGGGGGCGTCACCTAATAGAAATATAAAAAAAAAGGGAAAACTACAGGGGTCCGCATCTTTCCCCGGCACAGCAGAACACAATATCAGCATGCTCCCACCGAGAGCACTGCAACGCAGCAGGACTCAACCAGGCTTCTCACCCCACCATATACCTTCCCGTCGTGGCCACAACCCTGATGCACACCACCGCCAGACCCAGACACCACTGCTTGGAAACTCAGTGTCCACCTCCTGTCGAGGCTGCCCAAAGTATCGTGACGTGCCACTCCTCTTCCTGATGGTCTCCTCCCAGCGAGTCGACTTCCAGCCAACAAGCCCACCGTAGTGGCTGCACCCTCATGCCACCCAGGTCTCTGACCTCCCGCCCAAGAGGAACCCTTGCGCGACTTCTCTAGCACGCCACATCCAGCCTGCCCACAACCACCCAACCAGGCTTCCTGTAGTTGCACGGCTGGATTGGATCCTGAACATCAGCGCACCCTACGCCCTAGCCTCACCATCATCTTCCTTCCTCGGTCCTACTGCCCCGCACCCCACGCGACCAGCAGTAGTCGGCTTTCGGTGCGCTTCGCTCACCACCGCAGGTGAACCCACGCAGCAAGGGTCGGTCTTCCTGGCCGCTGCACAGCTCTACTCGGTGGTCCTCTAGGTCATCGCCCTACCTCCCAGGCTGGATGCCCACACCTCCTTCTCCTACCAGCCGCTCGGGTCTTCCACCCTCTCTGCTTTGGGTAGCGACCAACCACCTTCGACTTTCTCTGGTCAGCCTCTGGTGAAGCACCTGAGGCCTGATACGCCTCCTTGCAAGTCCACCCTCCACTGCTGGCTAGGTAGTGAGCCTGGGCACAGTCCATCAAGGTAACCGCTACCTTGACCCTAACCCAAAACGTAAATTAGAAAGTCTGTCAATCCAAAACTCGTTTGGAAATACCTGCCTGAATCAAGATACCCCTGCATGAGTTTGCACTGCCCGAAATAGGAATGTGTGGGTTTCGCCCGACCCGCACAGGTCATGCAGTGATGTTTTGGGGACCGACCATTTAATTAATCTAAATTAATTAAATTAATTAATTAATTTTAGTTTTTTTAAATTAAATTAATTAAAATTAATTTTGGTTAATAATTTTAATACCCAAATGAAAATTAATTCAATTTGATTATTAAATTGAATTAATTTAAATTAATTTAATTTTGATATTAAAACTTAAATTAATTAAAGGACCGATAATTAATTAAAATATTTGAATTATTTAATTCATTTAATTCATTTAATTTAATTTAGATAACCCTCATACTTAATTAATACATTTTAATTTTATTGCGCTTTATTATACTCACATTCTGGTCTTGAGCACCGACTTGTGTATGTCTCTTTTATTTAACTAATTATTTAACTGTGTGTGATTCTTGTAATTAATTAAATAGATGGTCTATGCATCATCTTTATTTTTTGGTTAAAATGTATAAGGACCTATGTGTCCAATTCACTTGATATACATTTATACCCAAGTTCCTCTCGCCTGCGCGTGAGTAATTTTTGTACTTCGAATGAAGACGGCGAATGATGTAAATGATGCAAGACGTGGCATGGACCCACCAAGATGAGGCGATACTCTAAGATGTGACATGGACCACGCCAAGACGAGGAGATACTTTAGATGTGAAGAAAACATATGAGATGGGGGAAGGTTGTATCATGAGTCAAGCTTCAACTCAGGTACGATGCCCTTAGGTCGTTTAGATGCTCAAGACCAGTCGGGTAGCAGTTTACCTTTATACATTTATTTATTATTTTATTCATTTTAGAACAACGGGATAATACATAAAATAATAGATAATAAAATTCATAAAGAAGTGGCTTATGTTTTTCTATTAAAGTTCAGTTGTGAGTATGACAACATAGATGAACAAGTTTAATAGAAATAGGTTACATTCGCAGATAGAAACCAAAAAAACCCTCAAAGAAAATATTAAGTCACAACAGTCTTCCATCATTCAAGTTTGAACAAAACCGGGTGTTCAAGGGGTCAGTCATGCCATAATCGAGGGGGCCTCTTACTACCGAGGATTTCTTTTTAGGGTGGTGGGTCAACTTAACTAAAATTTCAGCAAAGTAATAGCCATATCTAGCTTGTTGTAATTTTAGAGGTAAGTGTTGAGTAAATCAATAAATGATTTTTGAAGCTGGGACTTCACTCAACAGATCAAGGAACCGGGAGTTAATGCGGTTGGTCAGTCAAAAGCCTACCTTGAACCCTCCGAGTAGTAGTGTAGCCATAGCTTGTAGACTATGAGGGAGGTTCAGAGATCCTTTCCACTAGAATACTCAAGAGTATTACGATTCTAGTACATATGGTTCCTAGAATTCAAAAAATTAATGGTAGACATTCAATGATTAAATTAATCAGGAATGTCACATTTGGTAATCAATATTAAAAGTACAATCTGGTAAAGTTTATTTGTAGAGAATGGAAGGCAATACTACAATAAAACTGCAATAAGTATCAAACAATGTTAATGTATAAACTCAGCACAAATTTCCAAAGTGTAGTATAGACACTCGTACACATTACTACTATATCGGAAATTCAAGGTGCTTGTGTCCCAACCTGTTAAGCCACCTCAGCAAGCGAGGGTGTAAAATTTCTTACAGGAGACTCATAAATTAAGCATATAATGGTTATGTTATAATGCTATCATCAAAGTTCGATGTTATTTGCAGTCTCTACATCATGACATGGATGATGTTACATGTAATCTCATCTCCAAGAAATTTGTGAGGAGAAAGAGAAGAAAGAAATAAATGTGATGATTGCACTCGGTTTGTGTAAAGTGAAAGATAGTTCATAATCTTTCATTTCATCCCGTTCTTATACCTTTTACACCCAATTACTCTAGTTTCATTTAAGGATACAAACGAACAGTAAAAATTAAGCGCTTCATTACCTTTAAGGTAAAATTCACTAGGTGATAAGAATATTAAAGGTAGCACAACCTTTTGTTCTTATGGAAAATATATTAAATGGCCAGGAAAAAAATATTATGGAAAGTTATGACAAAGGCACCTTCTTCATGTCCTTCAAAGAAAAGAGGTTGGTTATTTAACAGAAGGTTATTTTCATCATATATTGAAATAAATTTATGGAAGTCTAAAAAATGCAATGAACTAAAATACAAGAAGCAAGTACCCACTTCTCATTCAGTTTATATTCATCAACATAAAGTATTATTTTCGCACTTACTTCTTGGGTATTAAATACAATATGATTTTCACATATATGTATTGAAATACAGTAACCAAGTAAGTATAGAAACATTAATAGGAGTAAGGTGTCTTCTCCAAGCAGTCGAGAAAGGGTGATTCCTAGGTCAACGATGAGAAACACATAACTTCAAATTGCCAAGTAATTGACTCAAACTGAACAAATTATTGAGTATAACCAAAAACGTTTATCTCATGTGCCCATTTGGACATGATGATACATTATTCCATGTTTAAGAATGAATTTTTTTTGTGGTAACATGCTCAACAAATAGTTCACTGCTACTTGAATCAAAGGCAATGCATGATTAATATAAAATGTAAGACCTACCCATTTGTGGAAATATAATTATTTGTCAAGTAAAACTAAAAATGGACGTCAATAATATGCCCAATATGGTATTTAGGCTTAGCACAGCTAAACACCTTCGATATTATTGACATCCTTAGTTTAAACAAAGAAAACTTTAGAAATAAAGGAATGACACAAAGCTTATGAGGTTAGTTCAACAAGAGAAAGTGAACTATTCCAAATAAAGCTAGAGATAAATATATTTCATAAGATTATTTTAAGTTATTAAGGAATAGAGAAGTATATGCATGGTCAAAAGATATGAGTTTCTTCAGATTGGTATGCCGAAGAATATCTTGACTACGCAATCATCGATCATGATAATGTAGCATGGAGTAATTCATAAATGCATGTTACCTTATCTACATCACTGTATTGGTGTTCATAAATAGGATCAACAATAAAGTCTTACATGTTTACATTGATCAACAAAATGTAGCATGGAACAATTCCTAAACACACATTTTATACATCAAAGTTATGATGTAAGTTGTATCAATGTTACAACCAGCAGAAACTTCCATTATATTTCAAGATGTGTTTTGCAAATAACGGAGAAATCCCATAACCTATATGCCAATTAAAATGATAAATGGATATCATAAAAGTCATAGTATGATGAAAATCCTATATTTCATAGATCATGTGTTAGGATGAAAAGAGTTTGTTAAGATATAAACAAACATGCATCAAGCTAAACACATGGTGCATCTAAGTAAATATCCTAACAGTTGCTTAGGATATTACATAAATCCCTAAGATAGAAAAGATGTAGTCAAGTATTAGACTAAATTTCTATATAAGAGGGAACATCTCCATTAGAGATAGTGGGAGCATAATTTACTTGAATTTATTGAATGCTCAAGATGAACAAATGGTTGGCATAGGAATAAGTTCCACAAGTACATGTGGAATAAGCATGTTCCAGTGACATATACTGCGTAGGAAGGATGAAACCATGGTGATTGTTTTATATTCACCACAACTGGTGATAAATTATTCATTAATGAATAAAAATTCCTACAAGTAAGAAGTATATGGAAATGAGCTAAGATTAACAAGATCAACTAAAATTCAATTAATGGATTCCATGTATCAAATTGCAAAGGGGCTTATAAATTGAATACTGTAGTGGGTATTTAGATGAGATGAAACATGGATGGTACAAGACTGGTACTAATAAGGCTCGATTGGTTATACCATGTTGGTGTGCCTAAATCCATTAGAATTATACTTGTCATAGAAAACATCAAAGATCATTCTGTTGTTCATTGGATGTCATGATAATCTTCCATGGAAGGTGTCTATATGACACAACTAGAAAGGGATGATGACACCATAGAATGCCAATAAAGGTTTCAAGTTATTAGATTCATGTTCTGGATTAAAGTAAGCAGCAAGATCTTAGAGCATTAATTATAAATGAATCTTTTCCATGTGTCTAACAAAGGTTAGTGGGAGTGCCAATGTTTTCCAAGTGAAATATGTTCGGCAACATATGGAAAATATATATTAGTCTTAGTATTAGATAACACTAGGATAAAAGTAATTCTCCAATGATTGACTTAAAGTAAAAACCTGAGTTCTAGGGAATAGGATCTACTGAGGTAGATCTATAGGTTACTTGATCCTGGTCAATAGTACATAAAGTGACATTGTATTGAAAAATACAAGAAGGAATAATTCAAGTTTAGAATTTTTACCAATGTTACATGGCTTAATCTCTCCAAGTGGACATGTTTGGAACATGGGAATAGATTAAAGTTGTGAGTTGAATTACACACACTTTAGTGATGGATCAATCACATATGCCATAATATGTACAATAATTGATACTACCAGGATATACTTTATTGTAGGCAGATATCAATTATATCCAGGAGAACTACAAGTGATACAGTCAGAACTATCATCTTGTACTTTGGTGAGTACAAATGATATGTGCCTAGTATATGGATAAGAAGGTATATCAGTTATGGTGGGATAGAAACAAGTAATCCATAGATTAATTTTATATAGTTTCCTAGTTAGGAAAAGGTGATGAGTGATTCAAGCCCATAAAAGCTAGTGGTAATCATACCTACAAATACCGAGTATGTTGCAGCTTCTAAGGAAGCTAAGTAGTTAAATGCAATGATTTTTTCCAGTTCTTGGATTGGAACCTAGTGAGAAAAGTATTATCATAATGTAAATTACGATATTCTTACTAGCCAAGTTGTCAAGTTATGAAAAATAATGAAAGTGATATACTCAGGGATACCTTATCTTGAGGAGATGAGGTCGTATATAGCAGATATGTTGTGCAGTGAAAGCATGGTAGGCCCAGCAATTAAATCCATAACTTAGTAGAAGCATGATTTTTATCATGTGAGTAGCTAAAAATTTTGGTTATAAAGTTGGCTCTATTGAAAGTGGGAGTATTGAAATAGTGGGTTCCCTAGACCCAACTATGAAGTAATATTTTATTTCCATATCATGTGTGCAGTTAGTTATACATAATGTCATCTTGTCATTATAGTGTAGACTTTTCTACATCCACAATTATAATGGTAATTTCCAAATATTAATTGTCGTATCGAGAGGTTATAGAAGATCTCAGGCTATAATGAGAACCTAGAGATACTATGACATTAATCTTAAATATATGTTCTATAGTTTAGATACATCTTACTGACTGGATAGAGTAGATGTCTGACTATCAGGTGCAGGGGGATCATAAGCATTGAGACTTCTTCTCATGAAGTTTGCACTTGGTGATCTCTAGTAGTGAGATCATGAGGAAAGACCCTCTAATAGGAACACCACATGTTTTGGGTGTCATTGATCGTTCCTATCTATGGACATGTGTATTGGTCTCCTAACTTGAGACCATTACTAGTGTGTACCATTTGATTTCATACTTTGATGCAAGGCGAAAACCATGGTATTGAAATCGTGGTGAGGTAGCTTGTGTTGGGTGCATCATTGGTGGTATTTCATTAGTTGAATGGTCAAGAAAGGATTTGTCGCTTCCGATTTTAGGAAGTTGTATATCTTAGGCCTAGTTGATCAGGATGGTGCTACCTTCATAAGTCTTTGGCCAAAGTAGTACAAAGGTAAATCCATATAGTAAGATCAAAAAATAATAAATCAAGAAAAGGACGATGACACAAGTGTGTGTCCTACTTTATGAGATATCAAATGACAAAGAGATTATAGTACGCAGTTAGTGTTCATAGTTTGGTAGTCATTTCTATAACTATCCTTATCTCTTTAGGGGTCATGATGGGTTGATAGACTCCGCTCTTAGTCTGGGGATTTATTTACTACTATTGAGATAAGGTCCAAGAGGGTCACACACAATAGCATATTCAAGAATCTGCCCTATTTAGCTGAATATGTATATGGACATAGTGGGACCTACCACGGGGTCTGAGTATTGTCCAAGTTATCGATCACAAAAAGAATTAAATAAATTCATTAATATTCAAGTTATGAATATTTGGGATTAAATTTATTTAATGTATTTACAAGTTTAGTAAATATGTGATAATATTAATCAAACGAATATTATTTTAATATTCAAGGTTCGTTTAATATTAAGTGGGACAACGATTCGAGTTAAATGGATCAGTTTTTTATCACGTAATATATTTTATATATATTAAAAGTATGTGATAAAATAATAAATAATATCGACGCAGTTTAGTTCGTTGAAATTATTTATTTAGTGGACTTTGAAATAAACGGGGGTCAGGGAACAAACCGGGTATTTTATCAATTCCACTATAAATAAGAGAGGAGGCTCTCTCTCTTGTTGTGAAAATCATTATTCATTCATTCATGGAATGAATGTTGAGAGACTCTCTCTCCTCCCGCTCTCTAGAGATAGAATATCTCGATCCTAGATGCTCGGATAAAGATCTCTCTTCAGCATCGAAGGTATCTCGATGCGGTGATCATCGGGATGTCGAAAGCATCATCAAATCTCAGTGATAGTACCCAAAATTCAACGATCGATGCTCCTGTGGGTTTTTGAAGCATGTTTAGATGATCTATAGGGTTCCTGATTTGGATCCTTCATGCGACGATCATCATCGACTAGTTGCAGTCAACTGCAACATCGGATTTGAAATAGGTATGTTTTCATTTTAATTTTGTGCTCTTATAATTTACGCAAGATCCTCAGACCTCACCGGGGCTCGAATCATCGGTGTCGACAAGTATCATTGATTCACTGATGAAAATTTAAAATCCCCAACCCACTGGCTTCCACTGCGGGCCCTGAAACCTAACACTAAGATCTTCACTAGCTTCTCCTCATATGAAAGATTCTACTCTAATGGTACCACCTCTATATTCAGTATATTTGATGGGTCTGGTATGTACTTCTTAAAGGGAGATACATATAAAAAACAATGTACTTGAGAATGGTTAGGTGGGAGTTATACTTAATGGTCCATTACTCTGATGTGATCAAGGATCTCAAAGGGACCAGTGTATCTAGTATAAATCTTCCAATTTTCCTTAAACCTCATAAATTTATTCCATAATGATATATAAAGGAACACATTATCTCTGACCTCAAACTCTAGATCATGTTGATGATTGTCTGTATAGATTTTATATTGAATTTGGGAATTTTTAATATGTAATTGAATGGATTGATCCTTCTCTGTCATCTCTTGTATAATATTAGGTATCACAGGCTTCTTCTCTAATGCTTTATCCCATCATGTTGGAGTCTAAAACCTCTTCCCTTATAGAGACTCATAAGGTTCCATTTTGATGATATAATGGAATATGTTGTTATATTATAACTTCACTATGGTAAGGTGTTGATTATAATATCCTTGTAAATCCATTGAACGCAACCTCAACATATCATCTAGAGTTTCAAAGGATTTTTAGTCTGAAAATCCATTTGAGGGTGATAAGTAGTGTTAAATCTTAGCTCTATATACAATGCTTTCTGAAGGATCCTCTAGAACCCTGAGTTAAACCTTGAAGCTTGATTAGAAACAATAGAGAGTGGAAATCCATACAGTATTACCAATTCCCTTATATATATTTTGGTGATCTAGTCAAGAGATAAATCTTCCTTAATATCAATGAAATACTTGACTTGGTAAGGTGATTTTCTACCACCCAGATGGTGTTATTTTCTTTATTGGTATTGTGGAGTCCTACAACAAAATACATGGTTATATTTTCCCATTTCCATATTATTATGGGAAATGGTTGCATCATACCATTAAATTTCTATCATTTATCCTTGACTTGTTCTCATACCAAGCATCATGATACAAATTCTAAAGTATCACCCTTTACGTTATCCCACCAAATGTTTGCTTCAAATTTATATGAATCATTATGCTCCCTAGATGAATAGAGAAGGATTAGCTATGCACATCATCCATAATTTCCCTCTTTAGTTTTGGTTTTTATGGGAAATATATATGGGTTCCAACCCTTATAAGTCCATCTTTGGAAAATTTGAACTATAGAATATTCACTAACTTTTTTATAGCACCTCATAATTCATCTAAGCCTCCTTGATTCTCTCATGAATGGATAGCTTAGAAGTTACCTATGAAAGGTATAATTAGGATCATTTTATTATTCCCATCTCAATCCTTTTAATGTCTAAGAAGATTGTATCCCATTCAATCCTCATCATGGATAGATTTGTGGGATCCTTTGTACTCAGATCATTTTTGACTTTGTTTTATTTCCCAGTATGGTAATGGATTAGTTCATCATAATCCTTGATTATCTATATCCACATATATTGTCATATATTTATCTCCTTTTGTGTGAATATATACTTGATGCTTCTATGGTCTGTAAATATTTCACACTTCTCCCTGTAGTGATAATGTCTCCAAATATTCAATGTGAAGTTTACTACAACCAATTCTAGATCATGTGTTGGATAGTTCTACTCATAGGTTTTTAATTGGTGGGAGACGTCGACTATCACTTTTTTATCTTGCATGAGTATGAAACCGAAGAATTTTTTGGATGCATCATTGTAGATCACAAATCCTTCCCCATTGGTGGGTAATGTGAGAACAAGTGTAGTGATTAGCCTCTTCTTAAAATATTTAATTTTATCTTCACATTCACCAGTCAAGACAAAATTGACACCATTCTGAGTTATCTTGGTTAGTGGGATTTAAAATCATGAGAAGCTTCTCAAAAATATATGATAGTACCTAGTCTATAGAGACCCTACATTTTCAAACATTAACTTTACATAACTTTTGTGGAAAACTTAAACATTATGCAAATATACGCTCAAATACCATAGTTGGTATAGTGCATTTGGAAACATGGAAACATAAACACTGATACATATATGAGCTAAATAATCTCTTACTAGGTTCTTCTTTACTATAACCATTCTTAGACACATCAAACATAATACATATCTTCACAACTATGGGAAGGAAACATAAAAAGGGGTTAGATCAAATGATCAGTAAGGGTAAACAAGGGAGACATGTAAGCATAAAAATGAGCATAAAGGTATGATAATGTGATCATGAAAATAGAAGATCATACCCTACATATCAAAAATCATATACATTAATCATGACATAAAGCTTGGTAGTTCATAAGACATGAATAAAAAGGAAGTAAAGGACTTAAGTCATGAAAAATAACATAGTAGTAAGACATGTAATTGGGTAAAACACATAAGAATATAATTATGTCCATAGTAGCCAAGTCATTTCTTCTAAGACCATCTTAGTAGTATGGTTTCACTCCCCATACCATCATAGTAGTCATGGTTCACTCCCATGGACATCATAGTAGCATAAGTTCACTCCTCATATCATATTAGTAGTCATGGTTCACTCCCATGGTCATCATAGTAATAAAGGATCACTCCCAAGAACATCTTAGTTTATCTCATGAGATATAAAACTTTACCCAATGCATTGGAGGGAGATATAGGTCCCACCCATCACATAATGAAATCATACATACACATTCCACAAGATCATAAATAGACATATCATAACCCATGAAATTAAATGGGTATCATAAACATGTAAACATATCATAACCTATGGAAAGGTACATGTTTCATAATCATTTCATCATAAGAACAATCCATGAAAAGAATCGGGTTTCAAAAGAATAAAACCTATGATGAAAGAGATATGGGCTTCATAAGCATCATGACATAAAAAATCCATTAAATAAAAGAATATGAATGGAAAAATTGAATAATTTTTCCATAAAGTCATGAGTAACTCCAATGGATGTTATCTTCAATGGGAAATAATTTTTAATGATCTTTTAAAACCATTTCTTGAGGAAAATATCCTTTCTTCGTTGAAAAATGTTTTTTATAAAATAAAACCTTTTGAAAACCTTTTTTTATAAAAATAGATTTGAAAACTTATAGAGTAATATTTGAAAACAATAAAACATTTTTAAAATCATTTTTCCTTGAAAATAATCTTCAAGTATATTTTGAAATCATTTTGAAAACATTTTTGAAAACATGGTTTTTAAATACAATAGATTTCCGACTGAAGAGAGAGAGACAATCAGATTTTACATAAAAAACATTATCTTAAGTAACAAAGAGTGGAAAATGGTAATAACAATATATTATATAATGAATAAATAGATGATAAGGAAACTCATGAATATTATTGGGATATGGATCATAATATTTCATTAAGTTAAGAATAAACATAAACAATCTCAGAAAGTGATGAGATTGTCTTAGTAAACTCTTATGACTCAGTAACTTGGGATCATACTCTCCATGTAAGAAAAGAAAATTACATGAAGCTTAATATATCATGAAAAAATTAAATTCGTGATATAACATGTATAATGGAAGTATATAAACCTCTATAAAAAATTTAGGTTCATAACAAAACATGAGTCTCAGAGAAGGTTAATTGAGACAAACCCGTTTTACCGATGTCGTAACTTTTGAAAGATAAACCCCATGAAAGAAGGATCATAAAATGGGAATGTGAATACCTGTAAATTTAAGTACAATATACATAGAATAAAATCATGGGTAGCACATACACCACAAAAAATGAAAGAGTGGTGAACATAGCTTGTATCTCACAGAAATTAAAAGTGAGATGAAATCCCCTTACCTTGTGTATTGAATCTCTCTGTAATCAAACAAGCTTCTTGAATAATAAATATAATTTTATTATAAATAGTTTAAATAAGAATATTATTTCAAATAATACCATACATGGTTTGATTATGACCTAATATTACTCGCTTTTTAACTATCGTATGTTAAAGTTTCACTTCAGGTAAAATTCTCTTCGTTCTTCATGTGTGTCTTAGTTTTTTATATCATTGGTCCTTATAATAATATAATGATTATATAATTTATATAATTATATAAATATAATTTATATAAAGTATATTTATATTATAATAATCTATATAATATAGGAGTATTAAATGGAATACACCATTCATGGATACGGTAAGCCGTACGTACGCATGAATGTTGTTTCTGTCTTTATTGTCATATTGAAAGAAAGTATGTAAATGACATATATATATATATGTATGTATATATGTGTGTAATTATTCTAGTATCATTACTGTATAACATATATAATATAATTTTGTTAAACCCATTCTTAATATATTCCATGTGGTGTGTGAACAAATCACATCCCTTTGAGGGGGCGGTAGTCCGCACTTCCTCAAACGAGATTATCGTATTAACACCAAATGGAAATTAAAGAGATGTGTGTTGTAAAAGGAATAATAAGCTTAAATAAATAATAAATATAATATATGAAATATATAAATATATTTTCCATCATAATTTCCACCATGATTTGTGGTAAATGAAAAATGAACAATCATCGTTTCGTGAGGCAATAATTCACCATACACAGAAATAGTATTTTGATATCCATTGGATGGAGGTGTGTGTATGTGTAGGTAAAAATATTTGTATAAAAACATACTATTAGATGTATTATACTATTTTTTTACACAATAATGGAATAAAGAGAGTGTATTGGGTGAAGAAGGAAAATAAAGGAAAGTATCTTGAGAGAAGATGTTACCTCTTAATTGGGTTACTCCTTTTGGTTTATGCCAAAAGGCTTCCTTGAAAATATTTATGACTAAATAAAGTCTTCATGGTAAAAGGTAAGATTTTTGGGAGTCTAATTGGGTAGATATTGGCCTAACTTAAATGGTTTTATAGGTGTGAGGAAATGGTAGAGTTTGTGGCCTTTTATAGCGAAGGAAAAGGACTCACATGGAATTTTTAGAAATGAGTTAGGTGTGCACATGTTATTACCTAAAAAATGTCATAAAAAACCAACCATACTAAATAATAGAAGGCTTATGGATGAAATATATACATAAAATGGGTTTTGGACATGTGTCTGGGTTATTTTGGGTCTTATATTTAAGGTTTAGTACTTTATTAACCTAATTTTTCTCTTAACCAATGTAATTAATTTTAATAAATTTCACTAATATTTTTTATAAAAAACAAGTTTGACCTTATTATACATTATAAATTATGATTATTAAAAATATTTAAACCATTTTTCCAAATTCTAATCACTTATGTTTAAGAAATTAATTTAAAATTTATCTCGCAGTTGGGATGACACTGCGGGTTTTTATAGTTAAAAGGATCAAAAGTTTGTTAAGTCTTTAAGTCCAATTTAAATGTGGAAATGGTTACAATTACCAACATTGGATTACTTTATAAAAATATTATCCATTTCAAATTTGAATTAAAATATATTTTAACCATATAAATAAATTAAATTAAAAATCAGTTTTTAATTAAAAATCGGTATTTTTCACTATTCATCCAAAAATGAAGTTTCTCAGAAAAATCACAAAATTTCACCCTAATATAATTTTGAAATTAAAAATTAAAAAATTAGGTTTATTATATAAAACTAAATTTAAAAATGTATTTAAAATTAATTTTATTATAAGTACATTAAAAATAGTATTTTTAGATATAAAACAACATTACAAAAAAATCATATATTTCATTATCAATATGTTTTATTTATATAAAAAATTGTAGAAAATATTTTAAAATTAGTTATTACCATTAATATAACTATGTTTAATGGTTAGGTTATGATTATCTTATTTAAACAATAAAATTATGTTTCATAGAAACTCAGTTTTGCGTGTATCGTACGCCAACTCAGTGTTGTGTGTATTGTACACTAACTCAGTGTTGTATGTAATGTATGGTAAGTCAGTTTAGTGTAACAGAAATCTTTGACTTAGTGCATTGTAAGATGAAAATATTAATTTATTCGAAACAAATAGTCCCATAAAAACTCGGGGTGTTACATTCTACCCCGCATAAAATAAATTTCACTCTCAAAATTCATCACTCGGGTAAAAAAATGAGGATACTTTTCAACATATCCTCAAGTTCCCACGTAGCTTACTCTAACTGGTGATTTCTCTACAAAACCTTAATAAGGTGAGTAGTCTTTTTTCATAGAACTTTCTCTGATCAGTCTAAAATTTCAACAGGTAGCTCTTCATAAGAAAGATCTTGCTCCAATGGTATGACCTCTGAGTTTAGTACATGTGAAGGGTCAAGTATGTATTTCCTTAAGAGCGATACATGGAACACATCATGGACTTGAGAGAGATTTGGAGGAAGTTACATGTGATATACTACCGTCCTGATACGATCAAGAATTTCAAAGGGGCTGATATTCCTAGGGATTAGTTTCCCTTTCTTCCTAAATCTCATAACTTTCTTCTATGGTGAGATTCGTAGAAACACCTTTTCACCAACTTCAAATTCTATATCACACCGAAGGTTATGAATATAACTTTTTTTTCATCTTTGAACTACCTTGATATGTTTATAAATGGTTATAACCATCTTGAAAAGTTCTTCAACAATATCAGGTCCTGATATATTTCTTTCCCTAACCTCATCCTAGCACATTGGAGCTCTATATTTCTTCCAAAATAGGGATTTATAAGGTGACATCTGAATGATTGAGTGAAAGCTATTATTGTAAGAAAAATCAACTAGAGGAAGTTGTTTATCCCAACCACCTTTGAAACCTAGAGAACAAGATCTCAACATGTCCTCTAGGGTTCAAAATGTTTTTTCAGACTATCCATCTATTTGAGGATAATAAGTAGTGTTGAAAATCAATTCTATATCAAGTGAATTCTAAAGACTTTGAAAGAACTTTGAGGTAAACCTTAGTTCCCAATCTGATACAATATACTATAACACTCCATGCAATCTTACCATTTCCTTAATGTATATTCTGTAAATCTAATCAAGAGAGAAATCTTATCTGATAGAAATGAAGTGTGCTGAATTTTTAAGGTGATCAACTACCACCCATATATCATTAAACCCTTTAGAGGTTTTGGGTAGTCCAATGAAAAAATCTATAGTGATGTTCTCCCATTTCCATTCTCGTATGGGTAATGGATGAAACATCCCTTTAGACTTTTTTCTTTCAGCCTTAACTTGCCGACATACCAAACACCGAGATACAAACTCTGTGATATCTCTCTTAATGCCATCCCATGATAAGTATTCTTTTATATCCTTATACATATTCATACTTCTAGGATGAATAGAGAATGAAGAACTATGAGCTTATTATAACTAATCCTTCTTCAAATCTGGTATGGAAGGAACACATACACGGTTCCTAAACCTTATCATTCCATCCTTATCAAGGTTAAACTCAGGAACATTTCTAACCTTATTTTTTAGTTCTTCATCTTCCTTTTGTGCCTCCTTAATCTTCACTTTGATAGAGGGTTGAAAAATCATTTGAGAAAGATAATATTTTCCCCTTCCTTTAGTATTTATAGATCTATCCATTGAAAATCTAGAAATATTGTTTCTTTTGTGATCCTTATTATAGATAAGCTAGCATGATCTTTTAGACTCAAAACATCGACCACCTTGTTCACTTTCCCTGGGTGGTAATGTATTGAGCAGTCATAATCCTTTATCAACTCTAACCATATTCTATGGAACATGTTAAAATCCTTAAGTGTGAATATATATTTCAGAATTTTATGATCGGTATATATATCACACTTTTCCCCACAAATATAATACCTCCATATCTTTAATGAAAAAATTACTGCAGCTAACTCTAAATCATGAGTTGGGTAATTTTTCTCATGAATCTTCAACTATTGTGAGGCATAGGCTATAACCATGTTATTTTTCATAATATCACATCCCAGTCCCTTATTGGATTAATCACTATAAATTAAAAACCCTTCTCTACTATAGGGTAATCTAAGCACAGATTCACTGACCAACCTTCCCTTCAATTCTTTGAAATTTTCCTCACATTCATATGTCCAAAGGAACTCAACACCCTTCCCTTTTAAATTGGTCAGAGGATTATATATTTTTGAGAAATTATCCACAAATTATTGATAATATCTAGATAAATCAAGAATGATCTAGTTCTCAGTCATTGTGTTTAGTCTAGGATAGCTTTCAGTATCCTCCTTCTTCAATGGATCTACTATTATACCATCTCTTGAGATTATGTGACCCAAAAATGAAACCTTTTGCAGCCAAAATTCATACTCTAAAATTTTTTCATATAAATTCTCCTTTATTAGGGTCTACATTACAATTATCAAGTTATATTCATGTAATTCCTTTATATTTGAATAGATAATAATATCATCCATAAATTCTACCACAAACTGGTCGTGGTAATATCTAAAGACTATATTAGTTAAATATATGAAGATATAAGGGCATTAATAAGACCAAAATGCATCACTATATATTCATAGTGAGCATACCTTGTATGGAAATCCATCTTGGATATATCATCCTTCTTAACCCTCAATTAATGATATCTAGAACAAAGGTCAATATTGGAAAAGTATTGAGATCTGTGCAGTTGATCAAACAAGCCATAAATACAGGGAAGAGGATACTTTTTCTTGATTTTGATCTTGTTAAACTTCTAATAATCAATTGAGAGTCGCATTGATCCATATTTATTTTTCACAAAAAGAACCGATGCACCACAAGGTCACACACTTGGTCGAATGAATACCTTATCAAGATTTTCTTGGAGTTTCTTCTTTAATTCCTACAAATAAATCAAGGCCATTTTATAAGGAGTCTTTGAAATCGGTGTGGAACTAGGTATAAGTTCTATTTATAACTCAACTTCACGTTTTGGTGGAAGACTGGGAAAATATTTCAGAAATACATCCACAAAATTCTGAACAACAGGTATATCACAGATATTGATCTTCTCCCCAAACATTTGAGATAAACAACCCTTTTTAATGGGATTTAAGACCCACTCACTAGATGTAATCTCCATAGAGACATATTGCCACATTGATGGATAATCATAGGAGGGTTTGAAATATCAAACATAACTTCCCTTCTTGAAAATTGATGTGGGATTTATGCATAGAAATCCAATCCATGCCTAATATGATATCAAATTCAACCAAAGTAAGAATAATAATATTTTCGTGAATCACATTCCTGCAAACTTCAACCGAAGAGGAGTCATAGACTTGAGATTCAATCATCATACCATTAGGGGTTTTCACTACTAATTATACCTAAAATTATTTTGTAGGAATCTTAACACCCTTAGAAAATTATTTAGATATGAAAGAGTGGGTAGATTCAGAATCAAATATTACATTAGAAGTTCTAGTGTGGATGGTAAGTGTACCTTTCATCACATCATTATCACAACCCTCATCAGAAATAGTAATTGCATGATATTTCCCCTTGTCCCTCAACTTAAGAGGTTTCAGACAACAATATTCATCACCAACCCCTGGGTTTGGTAAGTAGCTAGCATAATTATCATTCTCCTTACAATTGTAGCACTGAATCTTTGCAGGTGCATTATATTTTTATTTTTCCCCATTAGTGTTTTGAGCTGACTTCTTCCCATCACCTTGATAATCAATTGCATGATGGACTTCCTTTCCACTCTTAAAACATTTATTAGACTCCTTAATGAAATTTCCTCCATGCTTCTTTCCACACTCAGAGAAATAAGGAGAGTTCATATTCTTTTCTCCATGGTTTTTAGAGTTCCCATTAAACTCTATCTTCCTCTTCTTGTCAAAGTCATGAGATTGATACGTGACTCCTACCTCCATTTCAGACTTGATTTCACAATGCACAATCTCTTCATAACTACAAAATTCTCTTATGGACAATTCCCTTTTGAGACTTGTCTTTAAGACACTAAAGAACCTATCAACTTTACTTTTGGGTTGGATGGTAATTCATGAAGCATACCTCTCAAGTCTTGTGAAATTAGCCATATAGGTACCAACAGACTCATCATCCCTTTGCTTCAACTCAAGGAAATATTTCTCCATCTTGGTATGAAGAATTAAAGGAATGTACTTATTGAAAAATAAGTTCTTTAACTCTTCCCAAACCATGGATTCAATCTCATCATGCTTCCTTGTATTCTTGATTAGAGTCCACCACTGATCTACTTTTCCTTCTAATCGATAAATAGCTAGAATGACTTTCTCATGCTCTGAACATTAAAGAATGGAAAATATATTTCTAGTGGTACTAATCCATTGTTCATAAATAAGTAGATTAGGATACCCTTTAAAAGAAAGTAGATTTTTCCTCATGAAAGACTCAATAGAATGTTGTTACCTCATTTTCTCATTTGGAGGTCCACCATGATCCATAGATTGAGAAAGCTATGTGAGTATAGCGATGAGGTTTTTCATTCCAACTCCCATAGCATTCAGTTGTTCAGGAGTAAAATCATTTAATTTTATGTTTTAATCTCCATTAATGCAGTTCTTTTGGGTTCCATACATTGAATAAAACCAAAATCCTAGAGTAAGAAATAGTTATCAAAATGAGGAACCGCGTAATCGTGAAAAATCACTTTTAGTATGTCTAACATATGAAACCTTATTTAATCTATGAAAACTTAGGTTTATCCTGGGTTATTCATATCCAACTTATATTTAATTCCTTTATAATGGTTCATGAAGAGTTTTTGAATTCCCAAAGCATATCCCCCAGTAGTGTCAAACTAGGTGTGCAAAAAGGCCTGTTGTCATGTACCAGATTACCCCAAGTAAAGCCCGAAACATCTTGTTAGAGTTGTTAACCCTAGGTACATCTATTCTAGAGCCACATATACTTGTAGTATCCAGGAAAGGATTTAATTCTAGGAAACACTCACTCTATCCTTCACCAAAATTCTAGGACATTTTCTTATACATTTACTTATCCTTAGACTTATCCTTTAGATATTTCCTTAGGGTTCTCACTAAGGTTTTCTCATCCTAGCTTCCAAAGTTTAACTATACCTTTTCTCTGATACCAACTATAGAGACCATCTCTTTTCAAAAATTAACATTACATAATTTTTTTGGAAAACTTAAACACAATACAATCAGATGCCCAAAGACCATAGTTGGTATAGTTCCATTGGAAACATGCAAACATAAAAACTGCTACATTTGTGAGCAATATTATCTCCCACTAGGTTCTTCATAACTAGAACCCTTCTTAGACATATAAAACATAATACATATCTTCAAAACCAGGGGAAGGAAACATAATGAGGGGTGAGCTCAAATGATCAGTAAGGGTAAACATGAGAGACATGTAAGCGTAAACATGATCATAAGGGTATGAGAATGTGATCATGAAAATAAAAGATCATACCAAGCATATCAAAGATCATATAAATGAATCATGTAATAAATCTTGGAAATTCATAAGATGTTAATAGAAAAGAAGTAAAAGACATAAGCTATGAAATAATAACATAAGATTAAGACATAGAATTGTGTAAAATAGATAAGCATATAATTATTTCCATAGTAGGAAAGGAATTATTGCCAAGACCTTCTTATTAGTATAGATTCACTCCCCAAACCATCATAGTTTTCATGGTTCACTCCCATGGCCATTATATTAGAATGTTTTTGCTCCTCATACTATCTAAGTAGTCATGGTTCACTCCCATAGCCATCATAGTAGTCAAGGTTCACTCCAAAGACCATATTAGTTTATCTCATGAGATATAAAACCTTACCCAATGCATTAGATTGAGATATAGGTCCCACCCATCACATAATAAAATCATACATACACATGCCACAAGATCGTAAATAGACATATCATAACCCATAAAATTAAATGTGTATCATAAACATGTAAACATATAAAAACATGTGGCAAGAGACTAGTTTCATAATCATGACATCATAAGAACAACCTATGAAAATAAGTGGGTTTCAAAATCATATAACCCATGAAAGATATACGAGATTTATAAGCATCATTCCATAAAAACAAATAATCCATTCAAAGAAAGAATATAAAAGAAAACATTGAATAATTTCCACATAAAGGCATAATTAACACCAATGGATGTTATCTTAGATGGGAAATAATTTTTAATGATCTTTTAAAAACATTTATTGAGGAAAATATCTTTTATTCTTTGAAAAATGTTTTTTATAACATAAAACCTTTTGAAAACCTTTTTCTTTGAAAATAGATTTTAAAATTTATAAAGGAAGATTTGAAAATAATAAAAAAAATTAAAATCCTTTTTCCTTGAAAATGATATTCAAGAATCTTTTTAAATCATTTTGAAAACATTTTTGAAAACATAGTTTTTGAATATAATAGATATTCAACAGAAGAGAGATACAGTCATATTTTACATAAAAAACATTATCTTAAGTACCAAAGAGTGGGAAATAGTACTAAAAATAGATGACATCATGAATAAATAGAGTAGATGGAAACTCATGAATATTCTTTAGAGATGTATCATAATATTTTATTTAGGTAAGCATAAACATAAACAATCTTGTAAAGTGATGAGTTTGTCTCAATAAACTCTTATAACTCAATAACTTGGGATCATAATCTCCATGTAAGAAAAGTAAATTACATGAAACTTAAGATATCATTAAAAAATTATATTCATGATATAACAATTAGAATAGAATTATATACACCTCGAAAAAGAGTTTAGGTGGATAACAAAACATGAGTCTCGGAGAAGGAAAATTGAGACAAAACTATTTTAATGATTTGGTAACTTTTGAAAGTTAGACTCCATGAAAGAAGGATCATCAAATGGGAATGTCAATACCCATAAATTTAATTATAAGATACATAGAATAAAATCATGGGCAGTACATACACCACACAAAAGGAAAGAGTGGTGAACATATCTTGTATCTCACAGAAATTAAAAGTGAGTTACCTTGTGTCTTGACTCTCTCTATAATCATACAAGATTCCTGTATAATAAATATAAGTTTATTATAAATATTTTAAAGAATAATATTCTTATACATAATACCATATATGTTTTTATTATTACCTTATATTACTCACTTGTTAATGATCCTATGTTAAAGTTTTACTTCCGATAAAATTCACCTTGTTCTTTGCATGTGTATTAATTTGTTATATTGTTGGTCCTTATACTTATATCATGATTCCAAAATGCATATCATGATATAAATATCATTTATATACAGTATATTTATATTATAATAATCTATATAATATAGTAGTATGAAATGGAATACATTGTTCATGGAGACGGTAAGTCGTACGTGCGCATGAACATCATTTCCATCTTCATTGTCGTATTGAATGAAAGTTTGAAAATGAAATATGTTTATATATGTATGTATATATATGTATAATTATTATATTATCATGAATATATCATATATATAATATAATTTCATTAAACCCATCCTTAATACATTCCATGTGGTGTGTGAACGAATCACATCGCTTTGAGGGGGTGGTAATCCACACTTCCTCAAACGAGATTATCGTATTAACACCAAATTGAAAGTAAAGATATGTGTGTTGTAAAATAAATAAAAAATATTAAATACATTATAAATATAATTTATTACATATATAAATAAATTTTCCATCATAATGGCCACCATGATTGGTGGTAAAGGAACAATGAATAATCATCATTTCGTGAGGCAGTAATTCGCCATACATTGAAACAGTATGTTAGATATCTATTAGATGGATGTGTGTGTAAGTGTAGGAATAAATATTTTCATAAAAAAATCCTAGTATATGTAGGATAATTTTTTTCACACAAGAATTTAATAAATATATTTTATGGGGTGAAGAAGGAAAATGAAGTAAAGGAGCTTGAGAGAAGATGTTACCTCTTAATAGGGAAACTACTTTTGGTTTATGCCAAAAGGCTTCCTTGAGAATATTTATGAAGAAAGGGATTCTTAAAGGTATAAGATATCATTTTTGGGAGTCTAATTGGTCATATCTTGTCTGAACTTAAAAGGCTTGAGAATTATGAGTAATGGGTAAAGTTGGTGGCCTTTTTAGGGAAAGAAAAGGACTCACGTGGAATTTTTAGAAATGAGTTAGGTGTACACATGTTCTTACCTGAAAAAGTCATAATAAACCAAAAAAACTCAGTATTGTAAGGTTTATGTTAGAAATATATACATCCAATGGATTTTTTACATGTTTATAGGTCATTTTGGGTCTTATATTTAAGGTTTAGTACTTTATTATCCTAGTTTTTCTCTTAACCGATGTAATTAATTTTAATCAACTTCACAATTATTTTTTGTCAAAAAAAAGTTTAAATTATTATAAATTATAAATTAAGATGATTAAAAATATTAAATATATTTTTAAAAATTCTAATCAAATATGTGGCATAAATTAATTTAAAATTAGTTTCGCTGTCAAGACGACACTGTGGGTTTTTATAGTAAAAAGGATCAAAAGTTTGTTAAGTCTTTATGTCCAATTTAAATGTGGAAATGGTTCCAATTAACAACATTATATTAATAAATAAAAATATTATCTAGTTAAACTTTGAAATCAAATATATTTTTTCCTTATAAATAAATTAAATTTAAAAACAATTTTGAATTAAAAATCGGTATTTTTCACTATTCATCAAAAATGAAGTTTCTCATAAAAACCCAAAATTTCACCCTAAGATAATTTTGAAATTATAAATTAAAAAAGGAGGTTTATTTTATCAAAATAAATTTCTAAACTTTTCTAAAATTAATTTTATTATAAGGAGATTAAAAATAGTATTTTTATAAATTTAAGGACTTTACAAAAAAATAATATTTTCATTATCAATATGTTTTATTTATATAAACAAACTATAGAAAATATTTGAAAATTAGTTATTACTATTCATATAACTAAGTTTAATGTATAGGTTATGATTATCTTCTTTAAACAATAAAATGATGTTTCGTAGAAACTCTGTGTTGTGTGTATCGTACGTAAACTCAGAGTTGTGTGTATTGTATGCCAACTCAGTGTAGCGTGTAATATAAGACAAGTCAGTTTAGTGTGAAAGGAATCTTTGACTTAGTGCATTTCAAGATGAAAATTTTAATTTATTCAAAAAAATAGGTCCATAAAAACTTAGGGTGTTACATATTCAATCCAAGGAAACTTCATATTTCTATCATAGATGTTAGTCTTGTCCATCCTTTAATTACCTCAGTTTTTTGAAGGATCCAAAAATATGCCTTTGCTAGTGATAACATGCGACCAATAAAGTTAACCTCTCCATCTAGAACATTAATTTACTATACTTTGAAAATAAATTTTCCTTTCAAAAAGTATTCAGTGTATAATTCAAATGCTCCTCATGTTCCTCCTAGATTTAGGAGTAGATAATTTTATCATCTATAAATACTACCATTTTTTAGGTAATACCTACAGAATATATTAATAAATTCCATAAATATTACTGGATCATTAGTGAGTCCAAATGTAATCACTATGAACTCATATTGCCCATAACTTTTATGAAAAGTAGTATTGGGGATATCCTCCTTCTTCAAATTTACTTGATAATATCCTGAATAAAGACACACCTTAGAGAAGTACTAGGACCCACATAGATGATAAAATAATTCATTTATCCATATAAGACTACAATTTTTTCATAATAATGATCTTTTTGAGCTCACAATAATCAATGTAAAGGTACAATGACCCCTCCTTCTTATTGACAAAGAGGATCGATGCACCCCATGATGAGTCACTTGGGAATATAAACCTTTTATCTTGATTATCCTATAGTTTAATATTCAAATCCTGAAGTTAAATAGTGTCCATTATATATATATTCTTGGATATTTCCTAATATTTGGGTATAATATTGATTGGTAACTCAACCTCTCAGCTAGGAGGAATAAGAAATAGTTCTTCAGGAAACACATCAGTGTATTCCCTCGCAATGGGTATTTATTCAAGGATGATATTTTTATTAGCCCAAATAATTCAAGAAAGGTATGATTAATCATATGAAAATAATATCCATGCTTGAGATTATGATACTAAAGTAGATTCATCCTCCTCCTTACAATTTTATAAAATCGAAGACAAATTCATGACACATAGTGTGATTTCCTTCTCTGGAAAATTTATGTTGGATATATATAAGGAAAGTCAATCCATACTTGGAATTGTATAAAATTACAATAAAGGGAGTATCATGTGGTTTTTTAAAAATTCATACAACAAATTTGGATAGGAGGAGAGTTATATGCTTGGGATGCTAAAATTGGCCCATTCACCATCTTCACTGATAACTCAAATTCCACAAGGTGGTGTTTGAATAGTTCTACAAAACTTGTGTGCTATAAAAGAATGTGTAGAACTAGAATAAAATAGTATATTCACTATCCATGAATTAATAACTATCATAACTATCACCACTTATTTTTTGGGATCCACCTCAGCAGTTATGATGGAATAATCTCACCCTTGATCTCTAGGCCGTAGAGTCTGTTATCATCAGTTGTCATTGAAAATCCTTGTCTTGGTGCATTGATTCTCATAGTGTCCTTGTTCCTTACAGTTGAAACATTGGATAATAGTATGAGGTTTTATTAGATAATTCTTGTATTATATCACATTTGTGTTTTTCTCTCATTGGTAATGGCTAGCTAGGTTCCCTTCCTTTCTGCACCTAAAGCATTTTCTTTACCCCTTCAAGAAATTTCCAGGATGCTTCTTCCCACACATTTTACAAGTGTGATGTTTTACTTTCTTTCCCCCATGATACTTTTCCATTGTACCACTATATTTAAATCCATTATCCACTTTTTATCTCTATACCTGAGAGACCTTTGAAATTTTTAGATCTCCATTTTGACTTTATGGGATCATAATACAATTTCCTCATAGATATCAAAGTCTAGAATTTTTAAATCTTTTCATAGACTTAGCTTCATCCCACAAAATAAGTATTCAATATTACATTTAGGGTAGATGAAAAATTTGGATCCATATCATTAATGTCTTGTGAATTTTTCCTTGTACTCCCTAATGGATTCATCATCCTTTTTCTTAAGCATAAGAAAATACCTCTCCATTTTAAGTTTGAGAGTGTGAGGAAAATATTTGTTGATTTTTTTCTAGAATTACTTCCACTCTAAAACTTTGATCTCATCCTAAGGATTCATATTTTTTTACCAACATCCTCCATTTATTATCTTCTCCTTCCATATAATAAACAATCAGCACAAAATTCTCCTTCTTATAGAATTGAAGGGTGTAAAATATATTTTGAATGGAGTTATTAATTTTTTTCATGATTAAAGGATCAAAATACCCATAGAAATTTGGAGGCATTTTTCACATAAAGGTATCAATTGCAACTTTCTCTTTTGGGGGGGGGGGAATTTGGTATTTTCTTTTAATTTTGATTTATATTCAAAACCTGAGTCAATTGAGAGATTATTGTCTTGAATTTAATGATTTTTTCTCCCATCAGGTAAGGAATCTCATTTGGGAAGTCACCACATTACCCCTCTCATTGGTTGTTGAATCTATTCCTCTTAATACTGGTCATAAACTCAAATAAAGGTAAAATCAAGGATGATTATTTTTAATCTATTAAACACAAAAATAGGAAACCATGAACACTAAAGGTATAACTCATAAATGATATATATTCCACAACCTATGAATTTCTAGGTTTCAATCTATGTTTTTTACGTTCTATTGCCTTATATGAAATATTAGCGGAATTTTTTCCCTTAATAAAGGTGAATAATAAATTATGAATTTAAAAAATAATATCCCCTAGGAGTGTCAGACTAGGTGTGTAGAAAGGCCCATTTTCATGCACCAAGTGATGACTTAATCTAGTTCAATGCAGCTTTTTTGGGGTTGTTACCCCAAATATCAACTGTGAAAGAGACACAACAACTTATAGTATCTAGACATAGATGTATTTTCATGGAAACCACTTAATCTACACTTTACCAAAATTTAGGGATATTTTCCTATGATTATTATTATCCCTAAGTATTTCACTTGAGTTTTCTAATCCTAATCACCAAAAATAACTTGACTTTCCTTTGATACCAACCAAGACAACCCATATCTTTAATACACTTTATTTCATGATTTATTATATAAAGATACAATTAATTAAAACCTATAATATTGTAAGGCCTGGTGTATTTGGATAATTAAGTACATATCACAAAAACATGAAATAGAAATGAAAGACATAAACAAAAACTCCATAACATGCCCTTAAATTTCCTTTATCTTCTAAAACTACATGGGATAACCTAAGGACATACATATGATATGGGTGAGCTATAAAGCCAAGTTAGGAAATAATCAAAGCACAACATGATGAAATTAATAGATTAAAGTCAATAGGAATATCAAAAATACATAAAATGGGTAAGAATAATAAATATGAACATCAAATCATGATATGTGATGACAAAATGAAGGAAATAGATGAATGTTACAATATAATAAAGCATGAAATCATAAACATTAGTCAAATCTATCCAATAAAAAATAATAATATAGTGTGCTTAAGATAAACTCTCATGCACCATACATGACATATCTTGAGATAAAAACATTACCCAATGTAGTGGAGAGATAATAATTCTTAACCCACCTCTCACATTCATAAAATGTACATGCATAATTTTTCCACATATATCATACAACATGAGGATTTATTTCATCAGTTTTCATCCCATGATTAAGGATTTTGGGTTACATACAAAGAAGTACCTAATAAATAAATTATAGGTATATCTAGTTGAATCCCCTTGCGTGAAAATGGGTATAGGTATTAACTGCATAAATGTAACATCCCATTATGGTTTTCAGGTATTCCTAATCCCCCCTCTTGTTTGAACTTTGGTTGGATTTCTTTTGGGTTCATTTCGGGTGAATTTATTAGAATTGTAGAGTTTTATGGGTAGGGGCACAGTTTTCACATGGCATGTGCATGGTTAGGGAAAACCATGCGCTGGGGCCATGTTCGACAGTAGGCTATGCACGGTCTGCGCACAGTTTGACCTAACCATGCATAGTTTCCCAGGAAACTGTGTAGACGGTGTTTTCTAGATTCGAATTTTTTAACAAATTTTTTTGAGCCCCCCTTGTTAGTCCCAGAGGGACCTCCTTTGACCCTAATCCATTTCTCCCTTATTTAGATGTAAGGACCCGGCCCCCGAGTGCCCGGAGCCGGTGCCCATGAGACACGGTGTACCACAATTATTACATTAAATATACATTCATCGCATCATGTCTCATGCTATAGAGGACCCTAAGGTTTAGGTTCTGGGAAAACCAGCTGCATTCTGAAACTTCATTGAAGACATAACTGATACCTGAAAAATTTTCATTTAAAATGTAGGGTGAGCATTGAAATACTCAGTAAGGGGTTTTGAAAATACTTAATACATCTTTTAAAAACTTCTTTTGAAAATACTTTCACATACATCAAAATTATTCCTTTTAAGAAATCATCATGACATTTCAAAGGTTGCTATAAAACAATTAAATCATTCCACACACAAGTATTTGAACATTTAACTGAAATATAGTAAGCATTTTTTTACAAAAGTGCATGAATTATACCATGTAGATTAAGCATAACATTCAAGGTATGCAAGTACTACTAAGCATGAACATTATCAGAGTTGCACATAAACAATTTCACTACAACTTATAAAAATGCACATTATGACATGATTAATGTAATGAAAACATTTGAATTAAAATTATAGAAAGGTAAACTGATCATGCATCATCACTGTCTCATCATATGCCATGTGCACTTTAATCTCATACTTATAGGTAATGGTTCTATAACCAAGGATATTTCTCTAGTTGAAATAATCACTTGGTTGGTCATATACTGAAACATAATGAGAAAATGTATACTGAAGGACTCATGGTCTCTGTGTCAAGGCCTTGTGCCAGGACCTAGGGGTAATAACCCAATCAGACTGTCTCGAGAACTATTGATGCATCGAGGAGCTTACTTTTACTGGTATCCAACCCGGGGGCTTACTTTTACCAGTCCCTAACCTAGAGGGCTTACTTTAACCAATACTCAACCTAGAGGGCTTTCTTTTAACCGGACCCCAAACCGGCAGTATAATACATTTCTCACATGTCAATAAGGTTTGATATTCAAGGTGTCTCATACCACTTTGAATATTTAATTTTTATTTCATTTTACCCAAGGTGTCTCATACCACTTTGGGTAATTTAATTTTTAGTTTATTAACAAGATATGTCATATGCATGCATTATGTACAATAATAAATAATGAAACCATTATACATTTACTCAAGAAATACACTATATGACAATGAACATATAAAGTATGGTAATAAAAATTTTCCAAGGCAGGCATGGACAAGAAAAATAACTTTCTCACATGTGTTAATAATTAAAGCACATAAAATGATGAATGAATGGGGTCTGACACATGAAATGATAACTTATTAGTTTAAAGTCCCTATTTCATGCACATTTAATAAAACGTATGCTGATAAAAGTTCTAGTGAGCATGTAATTAGACCAAATCACAACTTGATTAAGTAATAACAATAACTGTAGGGGGGGTTCATTATGTAATAAACATTTGATGAGAAAACACATAATTCCTCAAATCTCTTTATCCTTAACAAAATAATTTCAAATAAAAATGGATTTAATATAATCAATACAGGTTTGACATAAGCACATTTTGGTTTAACCACTAAAATTAGCATTCATTTAGATCTTACATTCATTGTTTATATCAAAAGAATTAATTAAATTCTGATATTCATTACTTGGAAATAGGGTTTTGGGAAATTATACATATAAAAATATTTATACAACCGTATGTACAAGAGATGTACATATTTGGTATTTCCACAACTGAATAATATTTATTAACATCTTACATGTAATAAATATTTCAAATAAATATTTAATTAGTATAACCACTTGAATAAAGACCAAAAATGTAAGGTTTATAACATCTGTGACTGAAAGTGCACACATATTTGAAATTTAGGGTTTTTCACACTAAATATAATTCTAATTGAACCTAAATGACATTTCTAACCTAAAACATTACTTAAGGCTTGGAAATCATCTTTTAAAAATTATAAAATGGATTTGGATGGTATTACATAAATATCAATACATGTATATACTTAAGTTTTAGAAACATAATTCCATTTAACCCAAAACTTAGTTCGCACATAAAATATTATTTAAGGGTTAGTATTCATGTCCTGAAATTCATAATCGATTGTATTAGAAAACATATATGCATAATTATATAATTATACATTTGCATATACAAAGTTTACAAAAAGGGATTCCCATATTAAAAGTAAATTCAAAATACATTTTATGTGTATATAATCTTTTTTAAAACATACTGAATAATTTGTAAAACTTTAAAATAGATTTGGGTTGGGAATATATATATATATATATATATACTTATGCTTAAACACCCGATTATACACAGGTATAATTTGGGTTATGCTTAATGAAAAAGCTTTCAAATTAAAATCCTATATAGCATATACCCGAATGAATCTTAATAAAAAATTACCATGACTCATTTGAAAAATCATAAATAGAGAAGGGTATATATATATATATTTATATATATATATATCAGATAACTGATTATACACAAAGTGGGTATAAGTGGTTTACTTAGCAAAGTAAGTTAAGTGGCCTCGTACATGGTTATGCATGTGCGAGCTTAACAAAAACACAACAATACCCTTTTTGAAAACCTTAAACGGGGGAGATATATATATATATATATATAGTATATACAGAATCGTATAACAGGGATTAGAGGTATCAAAATTGTTTGAAGACTATCCCTTACATTAGCTTGAGGAGGAGGAGATGTTCGAGAGACTCTGAAAGCTCGGAGGACTTGAGAGATCCACTGGAGGCCGAGTGCAAAGAACCGGGGGTTCTTCAAACGCCTCGGTAGTTTTTATAAACTATTCCTATAATGACTATTTTAATGTATAATGAATGGGATCCGAGGCCACTTGACTTATAAAAATGTTGGAGAAAGAAACTCTGTGGAAACCGTGGGTGTGGAGGGTCCAGTGGTTAAATATGTGAAGAAAAACGGTGATACATAGGGGAGTAGGCTACTGGTATGGGACACGCCGCGGAGGAAGAAAACCAGAGGAAAACGGAGGGTCCAGATCGGGTCGATCATGATCTAATGGTCAGGGGATGTCCACGGTTTATAAAATAGATGGGCGGCTTGGATTGAGTCTAGATCGGATCGGAGGGCTCGGGAAGAACCAGGAGCCGCTGGTTAGCTTGCTGGGGGAAATGACGCGAGGCGTCGTGTGGCGTCGGCATGGTGGTGCTCTGGAGACGGCGAGGCATTGGTGGGGAGGTGCTTCCGTCGACCCGGGTTGCAGTGCGAGGAGGAAAGAGACCTCCTCCATTTGTTTTTTTTTATTATTTTATCCAATATTATTGTTATATTATATTTTTGTTTTCCAACCCGTGAAAACTACCCATTCTTCCCATGATTTTCCTTCCTTTTTTTCTTATTATCTTTTATTATTATATTATTATCATTATTATATCATTAATAAAAATTCAAAAGTTAATTTTATTTAAACAATATTTAGAAAGGTAATGTTTGCTAATTATTATAAACATATATCACAATATGAATAATTTCATAAAAAACGAATTTTAATTAAACTTATAAATAAACATATGTATTTTTATATAAATCATAATATGACTAATTAAAAACAAATTCAAATTTATATGAAGCAAACATGTATTTATTATTAACTATGAAATATTTACCTATTATTATTATTAATTTCATTATTTATAAACATGTATCTATATACATGAAATTCCAAAATTAATAACAACAATCTAATTATTTTGATAAAACTTAATTATGTCATATTATTTTTAACTTAATAAATTTTTATAAAAAAAATAATAAACTAATTTTATAAAAAAATGATTAAATTAAATAGCTATAATTTTTTTAAACAAAATACATATTATTAATAATTTTATTAAAACGTTGATATAAAAACAATAATTACAATTTCATATATATATTTATATATGTCTTTCTTTTTGAAAATGTACAAAACCCATATAATTATCCATTCATTTGCATAAATTAAAATAATGTATTTAACTCAATAATGTCATATAATGATTTCAAAATGGCATGTATAATAAAATTATAATTTTATAATAATGTTAGTTTTATTAACAATTTAATTTAATCATAATTTTATAATGATAGTAATCCAAAATGTAATATATAAAACAATTACATATATCAAATACATTGCTTATTATTATCACTAAATATATATTTTTTATAAGTAAACGTATTACATACATTTATAACATATTTACTTAAATTTTAATTTATTTAAAACTATTATTTTTATTGCAACTCGGGGTGTTACATTAGAGCTCCTAAGGGAGATTTTTGGGGCCTCGAACCCCTCCCAAATGCGATCTGAAGCTTGAGGAATGACCTTCAATCTCAATCTGGTTAGTTTCCTCCTCTCGTTCTCTTCCTCATATATTCTCCCTCTTTATCCTTAGGGTTCCATCAATCTTAGTATTTATTTTTGGAACTTTTACTCCATGTTTTGGGATCTTAAACCTAGGTTTTATTCCCATTTTTAGGATCATCATTCTTCATGGACAAATCTTAATTAGGATTTGGCATTGCGAGATTCGTGGTTTTCAGTAGGTGGTTCCATTACGATGCTCAATTTTTATAAAACCTAATTGATTTATTTAAATTTCAATTGTTGTAATGAATTGAAATTTTTTGGTTTTTTGAATAAAAAGTCTTTCAATTTATTTTTTTGGAAAAACCCAATTTCGATGAATTGGGTTTTTTGAGGAAAATGGGTTTTCGCTTGAAATTGATGGAATTGTTTTAAAAATTTATTTGTTGAATTCAAAGTGAAATGGATTGTGAAATTTCATGAATTGGTTTCAAATCCCCATTTTTGTGAAAAATGGATTAAAATGATTTGATGGAAACCTTAGGGTCTCATTTCAGTGAAAACTCATGTTTTTCAATGGAAACCTGTTATGATTTTTAAAGAGGATATTGGCATAATTGAAATGGAGAATGGGATGAATTTCATTTTCTGTTATGAAATTAATTTCCCATCATTGATTTTTTACTTTAGAACATGAAATCCTTAAGTAGTTAGTGAGTTTCTTGGGTGGCACTTTATGATTCTACAATGTTCTAAATCATCATATTAGCACATCTCATTCCTTGGGCGATAGTAATGATATCCCTTTAGTACTTTGGTTGTATACATTGGAATTTGTGCCCATTTAACTTCTGGTACTTTACACCCAATGGAATTTTCCTTTAACATGCATACCATATTTTTTTATTTTCTTTATGCATTTTTAGTGGCAAAATAATTCCCGCTTTCAGTTTGTATGATGCCAGGTGCTAGTCACCAACCCATGGGGATCGGTAAAACCCTTCAGGATATGTCAGGACTGACTCAGTTATGGGGTTATCAGGGTACCTAGGTTGGTTCATGAAAAATTGGTATCAGAGGGAGGTTCAGTTTTTGTCTTGAAGTCAGTATGCATTGTGAAATCTTTTCAGGACTTAGGTGGTAGTTGTAATTGATTGCATGGATAGCTCTCACCGCAATGAACATTAAGTCATTAGGGTTGGTAAGGGAAAGATGTATTGTAGTTTAGTTCTTCTCTTTTACCTGATTTTATTTATATAGCTTGAAATCCAAATCTTTTACACCCTATATGTTGGGATTAATTTCCCTCATTGCTCAGTTTGAGCATTGCCTAGTGTCGTCCTTGTTTTCTACTGACGTTTTGTAGCATCATGCCTCTGAGAAGATATGTGAATTGAACCCAGGAGGAAGCTATTTCTAAACCTCAGTGATTGAATCCTATTTTGGATCCAAATTTGATTAAGTTGATCATGCACACTATCCAAACTATGGGATAAGCACCCCATCCAGTTCCCATTCAGGCACCCATTTTGGAACCTCAGAGGGACCTCCTCAAGATTAGTTCTCAAGAATTCCTTCACCAAAAACAAGCAATGTTCAAAGTCTCAAATGATCCTCAAGAGGCTAAGTAATGGTTGAGAAATTTGGAATGCTTGTTTGGGTTTTTAAACACACTTGAGTAGATAAAGGTAAAGTATTCCACCTTTATGTTGGAAGGACCGAGCTGAAGATGGTGGGACACTATGGTGATAGTGATGAAACATGAGGGCTTAGAGTAGAAAGAATTAAAAGTTATTTTCACTGACCAGTTATATCTAGATTCGATGTTTTTGTCCAATTCTAAATATTTTTTTAGACTTGATAAGGATGACAAGTCTATGGAAAAGTATGCAAACCGTTTTGCTAAGCTTGTGCACTTTGCACCTGAGATTGTATCGAATGAGAGGATGAAGGATCGAAGGTTTGAGTTGAGACTTCATCAAGATATCCATTCTTAGTTTTTCTTACTAAATTTTACTTCTTATGTCGATATACAAGATATAGAACTGATGGTTGAGATGGACCTGGATGGTAAGTCAGGGTTATTGGGAGTCTCCTTTTCTCCTAGTGGTAGCATGAGTTGCTTCAAGGGAAAGAGTAAGAGTGATGATTCTCATGGATTTTCTCTATGGAAATATTTCATATACCTCATATTATAATAGGAAGAGTCCCTTTGGTTTGTTACCAATGTGGAAAGCCAGGGCATTCTAAGAAGGTTTGCACTGAGGCACCCAAGAATTGTGGATCCTGCAAGCACTCAGGGCACTTGTAGAGGTTCTTCCATGTCTATTCCACTCCGTGTAGTGAGACAGGATCATCAGATCCTCCTAAAAATGAGGGGAAATCAGATGTTTCAGGTGCAAAAGGATTCTATCCATATACATTCATAACAAAGCTTCTTCATGTAGTGGAAGAGTCTCTAGAGGAATTATAAATGGGTCCAGTGACCATGAGAGGTACCATCACTATAGCTTCATTATTAGTGACTGCTTTATTTGATACTAGTGCATCTCATTTTTTATTTCAACCTATGTTGTTAATATTCTTAATCTTCTTATAGAGATTTTTTCTTTTTCAATGGATATTACTATACCCCTTGGTATAAAGAGAAAGTAGGGTCTTCGTAGTCCCTCCTGTTCTTTCTCTCTATCAGATTTTGAGTTAGCTTGGACCTTTCTAGTTTTCAATATCAAATATTTTGACATCATATTTGGGATGGATTTGATCATTTCCAATAAAGCCAGTATTGATTGTTATCTTTGAAGGGTCTCCTTCACTACACCTGGTGTTGTGTCTCACATGTTTCAAGGATAATGGGACTCGAGGTTGAGTAGGGATAGACCTTATTATCTGGATTTGGGGAAAGTAATATCAGTATTTTCCTTTGACTTGGAGCGGGAATCTTTGAGTGGGGATCTTCCTCCAGTCGTCGTTGAGTTTCATGATGTGTTTCCTTCTGACTTCTTTGGTTTTCTACCAGTAAGAGATGTTTAGTTTTCCATTGACTTGATGCTTGGTACTCAACCAGTTTTTATTTCCTCTTACCACATGGAACCAGCTGAATTGAAAGAGTTGAAGTCATAGTTGGACAATCCTCTTGAAAAAGACTTTATATGCCCGAGCGTGTCACCCTAGGCGGTGCCAGTTCTATTTGACAAGAAGATTTATGGTTCACTCCACCTTTTCATTGATTACCGAAAGCTCAGTCGAGTAATGGTAAAGAACAATAATATGTTTGAATGGATTGATGATCTATTTTATCAGTTGAAGGGGGAGAAGTGGTTCTTAAATATTTATCTTTGCTCAGTTTACCATCAGTTGAGGATAAAAGAATCTGACATTCAGAAAACCACCTTTTGGAGAAGTTACAGACATTTTGAGTACCTTATCATACCCTTTGGTCTAACCAATTCTTTGGCAGTTTTCATGGCTTTAATGAATAGGATCTTCTATGAGTATCTTAATACCTTTGCGGCGGTCTTTGTGAATGATATCCTTGTGTACTCTAAATCCAAGGAGGATCATGTGCATCATCTGAGAACAATGCTGATTTTGCTGAGAAGTCACCAACTCTATTCCAATATTTCGAAGTGGGAATTTTGGATTCAGGGAGTGAAGTTCTTGGGACACGTGGTGCCGGAACATGGGATGTCATTTTATCCTGAAAAGGTGAAAGTGGTTATGACATGGGAACAACCACATAATTTATTTGATATTCGGAGATTCTTGTGTTTAGCTGGATACTATCATCAGTTCATGAAGGACTTATCAATGTTTGATTATTTAATGAATTCTCTTACTTAGAAGGGAGTGAAGTTTGTGTGGAGTGAGAAATTCCAGAGTTCTTTTGGTGAGATGAAACATCTTTTGACTACAACACTAGTGTTGACTCTTCTAGAGGCTAGGAAAAGCTATGGGGTCATTTGTGATGCATCAAGTTCAGTCTTGGTATGTATTCTTATGCAAGGTGATCATGTTGTTTCCTATGGATCTCATCAGCTTAGGCTGCATGAGAAGAATTATTTGACCCATGACCTTGAACTGGCAATTTTGATGCACACTCTCAAGAGTTGGTGGCATTACCTTTATGGAGAAATTTTTATTGTGTTCTCAGACCACAAAATCTTGAGTTATATCTTCTCTAAAAAATATTTGAATCTCCACTAGAGGCGTTGGGTGGAATACCTATAGTATTTTGACTTTGACATCATCTATACCCTTGGGAAAGGGAATGTCATTACAGATTCTTTGAGCAGGAAGATTCTAACCCAGGTAGTGAAAGAATCTTCTAAAGAGTGGAACTTGATGGATCTCTTTGTATAGTTTCATATTAGAGTTCAAGAGACAGGGGTTGAGGTTTCCTTGGCTAGTGTTCAGTTTTCATTCTCTCTTATTGAAGTTATTCTTTAGGATCAGCAACTTGATGATTAATTTCATAGCATTAGAAACTCTCTTAATGGTGGGGAGACGGTTTCCCAATTGTTATTCTCCAAAGAGGTAATTCTATGCTATCATAATCATTTTTTGGTACCGTCTTCAGTAAAGAAAGGTGTGATGGGGGATTTCCATAACTCTTAGTGGGTTGTGCACCCAGGAACCAAAAAGATGTTCTACAACATGAGGTGGTAGTTTTGGTGTCCAGGTATGATGCAAGGCATTTCTGAGTTTTTCTCTCGTTGCTATACATTCCAACAGGTGAAAGTTGATCACCAAAAACCTTTAGGGTTTCTTTAGACACTTTTATTCCCTACTTGGAAGTGGGATGAGGTATCTATAGACTTTGTGGTCAAGTTTCCATGGACCCAGAGTAAGAATAATTTTATTTGGGTGGTGATTTATAGGCTGATGAAATTGGATCACTTTATATCTATTCATGATAAAACCGAAGTTGAGGAGTTGGTAAGTCTCTATGTGAAAGATATTGTTTGGTTTCATGTATTTCCATCTGTTATAGTCTCTGTTAGAGATCCTCAGTTTACTTCTTGATTTTGGAGAGGCCTTCAAGAGGCACTAGGATCTCACATCTATTTGAGCATGGCATACCATCCGCAGTCAGATGTCCAAATAGAAAGATCTATATAGATTCTAGAGTATATGATCCATTCTTGTGTTCTCGACTTTGGTGGAGCATGGGATGATCATTTGAGGCTGGTTGAGTTTTTTTATAACAATAGTTACCAGTTTGTGATTAGGATGTCTCCTTTTGAGGCCTTGTATGGTTGGACTTGTAAATATCTCTTGTGTTGGTCAGGGATTGGTGAGAGTTCCTTGGTTGGACCAATTTTGGTCTAAGAGATGACAATAAAGATTCAGTTTATTCATCTGTGAATGTTGACAGCTTAGATCTGATACAAGTCTTATGTTCATCATCACCATAGACCTTTGGAGTTATTTTTTTGTTACCATGTGTTCTTGAAACTTTCAGCATGGTTGGGTCATCAATTTCTTGGGAGGCAAGGGAATCTTTCTCCTCGTTTTGTTGGACCTTTTTTGGTTATTGAGCAGGTGGAGAAAGTTGTATACTAGTTAGAACTACCACCATAGATGATGTCAATACAAAATGTGTTTCATGTATCTGAGCTTCAAAAGTATTTATCTAACCCATCCCATATTATTAGTTGGCGTGATCTTGAAGTGGAACCTGATTTATCCATGACTGAATGACCAGTCAGGTTAGTTGATTCTAACACCAAGGCACTTTATGGGAGAATGATACTTTATGTTCGTGTGCTTTGGCAGCACGGTTCTGACTCTCATGAGACATGGAAGAGAGAGGCACTGATGAGAGAGTAGTGGCCTCATTTTTTGTCGTGGGGGATTCTTCGTAGGATTTATAGGGATATAAAATTTCTATGATGGGGAGGTTGTTACATCTTATTACTGTTTTCAAGTATATCTAATGCCCCCATCTTGTTTGATATTTGGTTGGGTTTCTTTTGGGGTTGTTCTGGGTGAATTTCTGAAAATTCTAGAGGTTTCTAGGCAGGGCCACAGTTTATGCATGGCCTATTAATTGTTAGGGACAATTGTGAACCATTTCCATGTTTAGACAGCAGGCTCCACATGGTATGTTCACAGTTTGACCTAACCATGCACAATTTCCCAAGAAACTGTGCGGATGGCATTTTCCAAATATGAATTTTTTACTAAAATTTATTGATCCCCCTTTTTTGGTCCCAGATGGACCTCCTTCAACCCTAATCAATTTCTCCCTTCCTCAAAGCTCCTGAGGGTTATTTTTGGTGCCTTGAACCCCTCCCAGATGTGATCCAAAGCTTGAGGAATGACCTTTAATCTCAATCTGGTTAGTTTCCTCCTCCTGTTCTCTTCCTCCCAAATTCTCCCTCTTTCTCCTTAGGGTTCTGCAGATCTTAGTACTAATTTTTGGATCCTTTAACCCTTTTTTTGGGATCTTAAACTTAAGTTTGATTCCTTTTTGTGTGATCTTCATTCTTTGTGGACAAATCCCGATTAGGATTTAGCATTGCAAGATTTGTGGTTTTCGGTAGGTGGTTTTGTTACAATGCTCAATTTTTATTAAACCTAATTGTTTTATTTAAATTTTAATTGATTTAATGAATTTAAAATTCTTGGTTTTTAAATAAAAAGGCTTTTAATTGATTTTGTTTGAAAACCCCAATTCTGATGAATTGGGGTTTTTGAGGGAAATGGATTTTGGCTTGAAATTAATGGAATTGTTTTGAAAATTGAATTATTGAATTCAAATGTTAAATGGATTGTGAAATTTCATGAATTTGTGTCAAATCCTTGTTTTTGTGAAAATGGATTAAAATTATTTGATGGAAACCATAGGGTATCATCTCGATGAAAATGCATGTTTTTGATTGGAAACCCGTTATGGTTTTTAAAGAGGAAATTGGCATAATTGAAATGGAGAAAGGGATGAATTTCATTTTCTATTATGAAATGAATTTCCCATCATTGATTTTTACTTGATAACATGCAAGCCTTAGGTAGTTAGTGAGTTTCTTGGGTGGCACTTTACAATTCTACAACGTTCTAAAACATCATATCAGCACATCCCATTCCTTAGGTGATGGTGATGAGATCCCTTTAACTTAGGCCTAAAGGGGAATATGTACATACATTTCCATGTTCACAGTGTTGGAACCCTATAACCTAGACTATTGTACCTATTTTTCACATGACTATGTTGCTCGCTTGTTTCCATTTTTGAATGTGTTTATATGCCATTTTTATAAACTGTTTTACATGCCTTGATAATTTATATAAACTATTTATAGAAAGTGTTTAGTTAAGCCTGAATGGTATGAAGGCCTCTTTTTTATTGATTTTTGATAACCCCCCCCCCCCCTCAATGGATGAGGGGGAACCCTTACAAGTCCCATAAGCTTAGGTGATTACATTGACCGTAGGCTTGAGAGACATTACATGACCCAAAGGTCTTAGGAAATTCAACCAGACTATAACTATAAGGAACTGCCCCTTCCTAGTATCTGCATCGTGTTGGTAGCTCTCCACCTTTGCATGTCCGTCTGGTTAAGCATCCTATGCAAGCACAGGCTGGTCCTGATGGCATAGCCATACCCTCTCATTCTTTCCCAATCCATTTGGTTCTGCTCTGGTGAGTCGCCTTCTCTAAATCCTCCTATGGGGAAGCTCATTTTTTAGTTAATACATTTTTTAGATTTTCTGTTTATTCAAAGCATCATTTTATTAAAGGAAAATTCCATATTTTGAAAAAACATAAATTTAAATGTATATCATGATTTGCTAAAGGTATTTCTATATTTTAAACTATATAGCATTATTTTCTTAAATGTACTCTATGAATGCCAAAACTATTTGTTTTAAAATTGAAAGCACTTTTTGGTTAAATTAATATTGTCGTATGTTATGGAATCTATGGGTGAAATCCTATTGGGCTTTGGCCCACACCATACTTGTGTCTTCGGGTGTTTGTAGATTATCTCATTCCAGGTTCAAGAAAAGAAAAAGGATCCCTTAGAGGTGGATCCTACTGCTGAACTTTGTTCTTGATGAGTTGTGTCTCTAGGGAATTTGGGTTGTTTTCCCCCTGTTAGTACTTCTATTGTAGTACTTTGGTAGTTGTTCCTGTTTAACTTCTAGTACTTTACTCCGGGTGGAGTTTTCCTTTGACATGCATACCGTCTTATTTTCTTTTCATTCTGCATTGTCAATGGAAAAATCATTCCCACTTTCAGTTTGTATGATTCCAAGTTCTAGTTGAAGACCCATGGGGATCAGAAACTCACTTTGGGATATGTCAACACTGACTCAGTTATCAGGTTACCAGGGTACCTGGGTTAGTTCGTGATAATAAATGTCTGGCATGGAAAATTGAATGATAATTTCAGCAGCATAACGTTGGTACATAAATATTGATGGAACAATCAAATGAGAGTGAGATGTTTCTATCATCACTTGGAAATCCTAAGGATAATAAAAGGGATGCATGAAAACTTATCTAGTCTTGAACAATTGGAAATCAAAAGTTATAATATAAAGAAGGTTCTTGAATAAAGAGGAGAAGGAGAGGATCCCCTACATTGAGAGGGAACATATAAAAGATTTGGAGGAGCTTATTAATAGTTTTGGGGAATCTTGGGTGACCTATATAGATGAAATTTTAGATTATATTCATGAAAAATGGTTTTTAGTGATGATTAATGGGATTTTGGTGGGTTTATATAGAAAAGGAGAGGGTGGTTCTTTATTAATTTCTAAACATAGGGTTTGGAATCTATATGATAAATTAATCCAAAATAAAAACCATATCATGGTTTTTTCCCATGGTTTTTACCAAAGTGAAGTATATTAATTATTTTTAAGGCTAATAACTGAATTCATTAAAATAATACCCTTGGTGATGTGGAAGTGAGTCATGTTCATAAAGAATTGATTTTAAAACATTAAAATATAATATATGTTTTGGATGATTTATTAAGGGTTTATAAAATTTATAAAATAATATAAAAAATAAATTATTTTAAATGAAATAAATAATTTTTTTCATGTAAACTCTTTATAGTAATTATTACATCACTTTTTGGGCTTTTAATGGTGTCATAATACACATCGTATATTTATACTATATTTAATTTTGACCCAAAAGTTTGACTATCTCTAAAAAATATGAGAAATTCACCATCAAATAATTTTGATGTGATAATATAAAAAATAATTTATATTTATCCAAATAATTCTCTAAATATGATAATTTACACTTTTAAATAAAAAATTCCCATGTATTAAAATATATTAGTTTTTTTTACAATAACAGTTTTCTGACCCTTATAAAAATTACATTTAACTTATTAAATTTATATTATCATTTATATTTAATAAATATTATTTAATAATAATATTTTATTATAAATTTCATTTATTTTAAAAATTATTGAATTCATCAAAAAGGGTGTCTTGATTGAAACTATATGTTTCCCAAAAATACTATTTGTGTTTCATCATATCAGAATCTAATTTTTATCAAAATCATTATCTAATTATTTATAAATAATGATAAAAAGAAAAAAATATGATAATTTTTTTATTAAAAATAAATATATATAAATCTATACTATTACATTCTACATACATAACCCCTTATTACACTGGCATACTCCCTGAGAGTAAGGTGTGTGACGTTGATATTTTCTTGGGGGTGGTTCAACGAACATGGTTTGGGATGTGATCTCGATGATCTTGAAATTATCCCATAAAAAGTTTTATTAATTCTTTAGTTGTTGAATATCATATTGGTATTGGTCATGGGAAAATATTAGTAATGACATATTGCTCAGAAGCTTTGATAAATGGGATTTATAGAGTACAATCCTACTAGTCGACGAAATCGCTTTCGTTTTCTCTTCCAAATGGATTTATCAAAACCCTATATATATACTAATCATACTGGCCACTATATAATGGATATATTATTAGTGTTTATATTTCTTAACGTTCTTTTAAATCTGACATTAAATTACTTATTAAGGTCTAAAATAACCAAAGTAGTGTATTTTTTCTATAATTACATTTCTTAAAATGGAATTTTCTCATTTAAAAATGGAATTTTATTTATAAATGTTCAGGACATTATAATATTTATATCTATACCCATCCATGAACCACACCTAGGAGGAAATCATTCATATGAATGGATCAAATCTAGTGTTGCAGTGATAGTTGTTATGATTATTTCATTTTGCGAGCCACACCCTGGAGGAAATAACTTATCAAAATGGACTAACTCCGGTGTTATAGTGATGGTAGTTATGAATATACTAATCTATAAGCCACACCTAATAGGAAATTTTTTTTACTCAAGTGTTTGGGAATAGTGATTGAATTGAATCATTTTAAATTCAATGTTCAGTATGGATCTGAGATCTCCTAATATCCTTTTCAAAGTTCCTTAGGTTATTATAAACTGATAATCCAAGTGAAGAAGGAATTGAAAAGGTATAGGGATTGAAATAAAGTTTTTTTTCCATCCATTATTAAAAAAAGAGAGCAGAATACATAATATAGAGTATCTATCACTATATATTGGAAAAAATATAGGATATCATATTATTGAAAGGAATGTTCAATGGATTTATAAAGTTGAGTTATCTCCTAATTATAGTCATCCACATATTAGAAAAGTGTAGAAAATATTTCCAATTCTACCTCTAAAATAGCCTACAGAGTGTTCACCCATACATTGACATCCATACCAACCTTCTCAGCCTCTTCAATGAGCCTTTATTGCTCTTATTCAGCCTTTCTATAAATAGCTTGTTTTTTTCAATATGGTCTAGTTCTTAGCAGAGTCACTCAAACTCTTGGAGAATATGTTCTTATTGGTCCCTTCTTTCCATGGATCGATCTTTCCACTCAAGTACAACCATTGTGTATTGGGAGGCTTTGCTAATCACAATATTAATATTCATGAAAAAGTGGGTTATGTATTTTGTAGTATAAATCCAAAATTTAAGTACAATTGTTTTCTCTTGAGAAATAATAATCTCTTTTACCATGGTATAGAATATGAGTTAGTTATACTCGCAAAATCCCAAAGTGACAAACATGTATCGATGGAGATTCAGTTGACCACTGATTCTATTAAAGGGGTCATGTATATCAGTGATAGGATCCTTTTCTATACTCACCATCATATTTTTTTATTGAAATGAGTTCTCTTTACGGTTAAAGTTGAAGAAAATGTTAAGTATAAACATATAATCTAGAACCAATTCACTCAATGGGGGCCCAATATAAACACCTCTTGAGTGACCCTGCCTTGTACTGGCTGATGTCCATGTAATCTCCACCGGTTGAGATGTCAACGTAATGAAAACTTCGAATTCAGCAGCTTATGCTAACATTACTAAAAAAACCTCTAAGTGTGTTATTTGAAATCAGGGAAAGAAGAAAGATAGTCTGAGAGATATGTAATTACTCCTATCAACTGGATCATAAATTTTCGTGATTATCACTTCCCTATTATAGGGTGTAGTAGGTAATTCCTCTTGTGGAAATTCCCACACTGGGTTCTGGGATTCTACATCCATCACCATGGAAACCACATCCACATCCACTATTGGGGAAATCACTTCCTACATTGGAATAGCAAGCCTGAGAGGAACTTATGAGTATGGACTTCCTAAATTGAAGTTACCAAGGGATACATAAGAAATTTTACATAGGTCACTATATTTATAGAAATGATATTTGAATATTAAGATCACCAAAATTCTTGCATGAATGAATTTATTATGTTATAATCTGTGATTGAGTACTTGATCACATCTAATACATTTATGAGGTCATCTACTAGTTTTGAACATGTAGGGATGGAATCCATCATGTTTATATTGATGGATGATTTTGATCCTCCCTAGGATCCAACCACCTATATTCTAGTGGTCGTACCCATTGGAGAGGTAGGAGAAATATGTTATTGAGGAATAAATTATCTAGACTATGATTAGATTTTCATTTTTTATCAACCATCTATGAGCTTCTTATACCACCACTTATACAGATGTTCCTTATGAGGGCATGCAAGGTTTGTGTTTCTAGGTGTTTTGTAACCTCAGACATGTCAGGTTTGGGCCAAAAATATAAATAAATTGATGTTTCAATGAAGTTGTATAAATGATTCAAAATATGGTTATGTAAGTATAATTATTACTTATTGACCATGATCATATATATATCACCGTAGATTTTTACTTAATATCACCTAGTGACCTCCCATAATGATAATATAAAGGAAGGAATAGTTAGTGGTTGTAGTAGTGGAAATTCTCCCTCGGGGTCAACTATCACTTACAAAATGTGTTTAATAAATGAAGAAGAACCTTCATATTCAACTATTTATTCCATAAGAGTTCCCAGATTACCTAAAATTCCTCTAAATAAGTATATTAGATATGATATGTGTGAGTTCACTCGTTTTTCCTCCTACAAGTACATGTATGAGGTTTAATAGTTTACTCCCAATGATAGAAGCTTAGTGTGATAAGAAGAGTTATATTCCCTCCCCTGGGGAGGTACTCTCCTCCTTAATAGTCATAAGACCTTAAGATGTCAGCATTTGGAGGACTCAATATGTGTAGAAGGTACTGACCTTATGATAAAGGACTACATGTTCAATATCATTAAGGTAGGATTTCACCTCCTTGGGATGATATATACAGGAAATGTGGACAAGATCAGTAACATTCCAAAAATATATTAATTCAATATCTCTTTATAGAGAATTACCAGAACTATTTGATTACCTATGTACTCCTCAAATCACCACATTCCTTTCATGCAATGGGGAATGATGCATCAAGAGGAATAGATGCAGGGGGAGGCACCTCACTAGTGGAAGGAGTTACCCTACTTGATGAAGGTACATGATCAATTAATCTAATTTTTTCCTTGACATTGGAGGAATTAGAGGCTTAATTAGGGAAAATTTCTTGTGATTTCTTGTTTTCCACACTTTAGGTGATTGTTCTTACTCTTCCTCTTCCTCTTCCCCTTCAGATGATTGACGACCCTAAATTTTAGGTGCTGATTTATGTAACTACCTATTTGATACGATTGAATCCAATATTTCATGTATGTATTTGCAAGACCAATTGAAACCTTTTTAGGTGTAAGTAATGCTTGGATTTCCATATTCTATCATGTAATAATTATTAAGAATTGGAGTGCAATGAATACTTTTTTTTTCAGTTCATACACTACCGAGTAGAGCATGAAATCTCTTTTAGATGCATAGGAATTTTTTCCAAATCTGAAAGGTTAATACCCCTCACAAATAAACTCCCTATCAATAATAGAAGCTATAATTCACTCTTTGAGTGATATAATATACCCTCTATCTACATGGATACTAGATTCATTATTTTTTTGACACCATTTAGAGGAGTGTAAGGTGTGTAAATAAATTGGTCACATCAATTTAGTTTTTTCTCTACACCCCACTTATCCATATTCATTGTTGGACTCTACTAATAACCTATAGATTTTTCCAAAATCAGACCTCCTAGATATATTGGTCAGTTATAAAAATATATCAACCCAAATGAGTTGTATTCCAGCCCTATAGGACCTAAAATGGTCCAATAATCCTAAAGGGGGTTTCCCTCTACTAATGTGTCCTAAAAGATGACATAAATTTTCTATAACTAGGATCCTCAGATTGATGTGATTTCTAATCACCAAATTATATAACATTATAAGTATCACAACTATGAATCCTATGTGACACTCACATATAGTAAGTAGTTAATATCTCATGAATGTAACCAGAAAGTCCACAAACCATTCCCAATAATAAAATATGGGGAATCTACCCAGCCCCATTCAGTATAGAACCCTTCTTCCGATGTTGGATAGTAAGTGTATATAAGTATTGATGAGTTTTATAGGTCATCCACATCCTAACCTCTAATTCATTATTGTTCTAAGTGATAAATTTTTATTCCCAATTGGGGAAGGGAACATTGATCTTAGGATGAAGTTCTTCCTCTAAAATATTTCATGCTATTGTGAAAAACTCCTTTTTAAGTGGGGGAATCCTTGTTGTGTCCACCAAAACTAATATAGGGGGGATGACCTCATCATATATCACCCTCATTATTGGTTCTCCTTTAATCATTCATACATCCTAGTCAATAATTTAAACTTCTTTTTACACCAAGTGAAACATATTAGTATTCTAGCTCTATATTCTAAGTATGTTTGAGAGGAAAACCTTATTACGATGTGAGAATGATTGGAAAACCTAGATAGAATCATAAATCCTCATAGATTTTACCTCCCACTTGAATTCATTATTTATCTTCCAACCTAAAATGGTCATCCCTAGTCTATTTCAAAAGTGCCCCCATGGAGAAGATCGCATCTCAACGACCACCCCAACTTATGATTCGTTGTGTCTTTCTTCAAGATCTACTCATAGTTATGAACATATTCTTCTATTCATATCCATTCCTCCTTCAAAGTGAGGGGAGTATATCATAGTAAGTGAACTTTAGTATGATCAACTTATCTAATATGACACCCTTTTGCAGATATGTTTTCTCAGACAACCTCTCAATGGTGGTTGATCTAGGTAAATATATAGTTTTTGTGACACAGTGCAGGAATGGGAACACCATCCAGTATCCCAAACCCATAAATACCTAGTATATCTAATATTGGATAATATGTAGTTCTAACTCTTATAAGTGATGATAAAATATGATGTTCAAGTTTAACGCATTATCGATCATTGGCCTCAATGATTCCAGTCATCCTAATTCTCTTATCCTTAGTTTCATAAAGGATATATGCTAGTGTTATTATATCTCTCTTTGTGCCTAAAGTAAATAATATTTGGGTGACATTAGAGTGATTTGGATGGATAAAATTTTTACAAAATCCCACCAATCACCTATGTGAACCACACAACACTATTTGATCTACATTATTACTATATGGATGCACCATGTTTTCATAAGGGAGTGATTTTTAGAATACCATTACAATGTATATCCTTGATGGTTTATTAAGTGAGTCAGTCACAAAGTAATAATCCCACTAAGTATGAAGTTTAAAACAAATGATCTCTTGACGATTGTGAAACAACTTTAACTCATAGTGAAAAATGAGAGGCCTAAACTCTATTTATATAGTGGTGGAACCTCCTACTAATGGACTAAAAATGGATTTTTGGGCTACAATTTATTACATGGAATAGTCTTATTTTTATGCTAATCATTCTCCATTCCGAGGGGGGGTTGAGGCACACAAAATATAAGAAAACACTCCCAAAGGACCAATGACCAATGAGGTGATCAATATTGAATCGAAATTGAAAATGGAATATTTTTTGAAAAGTAGGACTTTGTGCATAAAAATAGATAGAATCCATTTTGAAGCATACCAATATGATGTAAATTAATCTTCACAAAGTTAATTATCTTTCCTTCATAAAGCAAGGCCTTTTCATTTACAGTGTCGAGGTAGAGTTATATGCGACTGAAAAGGGTAGGGAGGAAGTTTGTACTTTGTCAAGCTTGAATGGAGTGTTCTATGACTATGAAGCACATCCTCTATGTCATAAATTCTTTTCAAATGATATTCATTTATAGAACTGAGGTGATTTCCTATGTGGGCACGATTCCCTTCTTGAGGCCAAAGTTGTTTATAGTATCTATATGGAGATTTCATGTATCTATGAAGCTCCTTCATGAATTTCCACATGGACACCCATTTTGAGAAGTCAGTTACCTATGGTTAACTATAAATACCCCACCCATTCTTTAAATAAAACACACATAATAGTCAGGGAAGAGATATAAAGACACGTGGGTAAATCATTCAACATTATAGGAAACTCATGTGAGAATGCTTCCTTCACGAAGCAACTCTATATAAAATCCCTCATAGATAAAGGTAATATTCAAAGAAAGTGGATTCACTTCATGAAGCAACCTCACAAAGGATATCCTTAGTGGAATTTTACTGTGAATCCACCTCTCAAATAGACTATACAAAGTTATTTTTCTAAGGGATGCTACATATAAGTTCATATGTGAATCAACCTTACCAAATTCCCTAAAAGGATATACTTCATTTTCATATTATATATACTATCCCATATAATACTCAATGATATAAAAACGTGTTATTAATGAATATTCCAACAATTATATTCTCAATGGATTCATTCTGAGTAGCATTTGGACCTCCCATGGACATTTCACAAAATAATAAAATCATGGACAAGTAGATTTATCTTATGCCCCATCCTCATAGAGAGACTTCCCTCATGATCATACTCATCTCTCCTAATATTATAATCAAAAGGTAGGAAATAGATACTTGAATATTCCTGATCTACCTCATTAGGTGTAAGTTCTACACATGACCCATGTGATTCATAACTTAGAACTTCTCTTGATAGATATAAATCCCAACCCACCCTTAAAATGGATATATTCCCGGAGAAGTATATCAAAGGGAAACACCAATGGATAAGCCCCACTTAGTTTTCAGTTTTCACCCCTTTTACAACACAAGAATACAACCTGGTTAGAAATGTATAATCCCCATACATTTAACATGTTTTTCACTCTCATGAAATATTGTTGATATTATATTATCACTTTTTTCTCTCACAAAGAATGAATCATATGGTTATTGAGTTTTAGTCAATAGTTTCATTAAAAATAATTGATATCTTCTGCATGTATCATATGCTAGTCCTATTTACATGACACTAAATTTCATAGTGCACATCTTAGTCATGTGAAATTATATTTTATAAGAATATTCTTATCTCATGATGTAAAATTACATGACCACAACCTTACCACATGAAATTAAAATTCATGGTATTATCTTTTCATATAAGATTAATTTGTGTCACTTGAACTACGCATCCTTTGATTCCTATTTCAATAGGATATGTAAGATTCCACTTTGAGGTTCAAACCCAACAATCAAAACTTAAATATTTTCATTGGAATATACTTATGATGACATTATACCCCCACTTTAAGAGGCATATTACCTATGTATAATCATTATATAATGATTATTTTGACCACATTACCTATGATTCATTCAGTGGGCTATGTCCCAATTTGAATATCCAATCACATATCTCATAGGTCCATATTCCTTACGAACCAAAAATACTCTTATTGAGACATATTAAATTTTATATCAATTATAAAGGTATTATCATGTGTAATTCCCACACCAACAATCTATAGGAACTTTTCGACTAAAAGGTATGATGTTACCTGTTAAACTTATTAAAATCAATCCTTGTCACACAACATTAAAAGGTACGACGTGCCCTATTAAGTAGAAACAAACTATTTATGTTTTGATTCACTTCATATGTATATGTGAAAACCTTTTCTATGGTATCGATCACATATCCTCAATAAGAATCACCAACCTAGATGTAAATAAACTCCAAAGTTCCCAACTATGTTTCTTTAAACTATAACATCCCAAATTAAGCACCATTAATTAAAAATTTAAATATGAATAACCTCGAATGCACAAAAATGTTCATATCGATGCATGATTTTGATCCATTTCTAGCATGGGGGTAACAAGTCCTAAACTAGGATTTGGGAATGATTCGTGAATATGACTTAAATTGTAATGCCCTGACCCCATAAGCCCAGAGTTAGTGCATTATTTTAATACATTTGCATGATTACAAGGAATCAAGTCTTGAAAGACCGATTAGTTTAGTGGTCTTGGAAAATAGATTACATACATGAACGTTTCATTACACATTAGAAAATAAAACACAACATAAATGATACTTTGAGAATGCCATTAATCCCCTAGCTTAACCCTACTTATCAACCATAATAAACTTCTTAGAATCCTGGGAAAATTAAAACATAGAAATGGGTGAACTCAGATGCTCAGTAAGGATACAAATATAGCGGGTACTTTACTAAATAAGAATAAACATTTAAGGGGATGTATAAGACTAAAACAAAAGCATTTTAAACTTAAACATCAGAATAATATGGCAGAGATAAAATCTAATAATTCCATTTACTTCACATGGATATTCTACTAGTCGAATAATCACATGCAATATCAATATCCACTTTCATAATGATGGAATGCATAGTGCCAAACTTCATAACCACATAGTCAAGGCCTTGTGCAAAGACTACAAATAAGATTTTGTCAAGGCCTTGTGTCAATACACTAGTTTTTCTTATGAGACCTACCGATGCATCGAGGAGCTATAGAGGGCTCCACCCATCACTTACTAATCCCAATGCATTCCTCATAGGAAAGGTTTTAAACATAACTTAAACATTCGTATTAAAACTAGCATACGAAATGTCAATACTTTATCCATAAACCATGAATGGTATAAAAATAACACATCCACAGTCAAACATATCACAAAACCTGCAATACAATATGGAAGATCTGTATCATAATAAATTAACTTCAAACAATTTTAAAATCCATCAAAGTATGTTGACATAGATGAAAATGATTTGTAAAACTCTTTGAGAGAAATATCTCTTTTTCATGAAAACATTTAAAAGTCACACAATTTATAAAGGAATAAATTTAAATAAATTTTTTAATAAAATTTTCCCATACCGCTTTGAAACTTTTTAAAGTAATTAAATTTTTAAAAACATTCATGCCCATATAAATAAATCCTTAAAACCCATTTTAAAAATATGGACATTAATGAGAATGATTTAGAAGAATAAATATTTAAAACATTTAAAATAATGTTTTAGTAAAAAAGTCCATTAAAATAATTACTTTGAAAACTCTTTCATGAAACATGGACATGGATAATAAATATGTCTCAGTATATACTTACGTAAAAATAACCTCGGATAATAAAGAGATTGTGAAATTAACCCTTACCTTGCACTTTCCTTTGGTTGAAGGTATGTTTATCCTTTTGTATAATGACAGTAGTATGTTATTAAATTATACCATAACCATATTAATATTTATGATATCATACATGGTTCATTTATGACTTTATACTACCCATTTAATAATAATTTCCATGTTAAATTAACATTTCGGGTAATAATCATTTTCTTTATCGTACGTGTTTTAACTTGTTACTCTTGATTGTATCATCTAGATCATGATTTAAATACTTAAAAAATAAAAAACATGATATATATATCATATATATTTAGAATATAAATATGTATAATAGAAATATATATGAAATGGAAAACACCATTTATGGAGACGGTAGGTCATACGTACGCATAAACGTTGTTTCCGTTTTCATAACGTATTGAACGGAACTAAGTGAATAAGATATATGTAAGTGAATATATATATATATATCCAATAGAATTATTATTTCATATATTACATACTTATTAATGATATATATTTTATAATCATCATTGAATGGTGAATGTGGAAATGAATCTCATCGTGTTGTGGAGATGGTAATCCGTACGTACGCACGAGCGACAATATCATTATATTGATGGTGAAATCGTATGTAATTGGATGGTATATAATATATAAAGAATTATTAACATGTTATATTTATTATTTAAATCAGTTATACTCATTAGTATACCCATCCAAATAATGAAGTGTTTGAATAACAAACTACACCATGACGTGGAGATGGTAATCCGTACGTACGCACGTATGGTGACTTTTTCATTTATAGGATGGATAGAATAATTACTATGGTTATACCATTTTTATAATAACATCACAGTATATAGAAGATACTTGAGTTATTATTTTATAATGGAAACAACAAAGAAAGAGGAAGTGGAAGAAAAAAATAACTTGAAAGAGGTGATGAAATATTTACCTCTTCTTCGGGTTCTTCTTTTTGATTTGATCAAAAGGGATCCTTAGGTTGTCTTTATGACCAAAGTAAGTCCTATAGGATTAATGGAGGAAATTTGGGAGGATATTGGGGAAGGTTTTTTCCAAGACAAAAGGCGTTGGAGGTGTGAAATTAAGAGAAGGGGAAGTTCCCTTTTATAAGAGAGGTGATGGTCACTTTTGGAAAAGCTTAAAATATTATTTTATAATAAAATCGTTTTCGGTTTCTAATGGCTCAAAAATGAATTATTTAAAGGATAAGGTGGGTATGGGTCGAAAACCTCTCAACCAATATATTTTAGATAGTTTTAGATCATCATATTAACCTTATCTTTTATATTTAACTCTTAGTTAAATAGTTTGATATTTACCATGTATCTTTGTATTTTTATATTATATGGTTAATAAACTTACTATAAAAAGCCAAGAGAACCCCATTAGGTTAATTCTTAATATATATAACCTTATATAAGTCCTTTTTCCGAACCTTAGATTTTTAGGAATATTATATCAATTAATAATATAATATTTGTTTTAAAAACTCAATTATGTCAATTTTGACACTATTTGGTATTTGATTTTTTTTGAAAGCCATAAAGACTTTATCACTTAGATTAAAATTTATTTAACCAACCCTAACATGTAATATTAACCTATAAAATTATTTTAATTCATCATAAGTCTCAAATTACATTTATTTGGATATTTATAATATCAATTATTTTAATCTTTCGTTAATAAGGTAATAATTGCATCATGATTGTGTAATAAATAAATTAAATTATTTAATGTCTAAAAATTATAAATAAAATACAATTATGTATGAAATTTTTTTATCTATATAATTAATATTTATATTTTAATTTATCTTATTTATAACCCTATATTAAAAATGGTTTAGTTATTAAACATTGAATTTAACTCTTTTAACTCTTCTTTAAATAAAATAATAATAAATGTCCTAATCTTATCCAAGTAGACCAAAGAGGGTCATATTTTGTTCCCAAGGTTGTTTTTGGTCGAATTATACTTATCCAATAGAATTAGAACATGTGTTATGGTAATTATAATATCATTTTTACCCTTAATTACCCTATTTATTTTTAATCGTGGTAAATAAAAGTCAAAAGTTATTATTCACCAAAAATTATTTTCATCTTATTGAATCAAATTTTACTTACTGATTTCAACTGTGTCTCTTGGATTTTTGAAATTCAACTCAGAGAATCTATAAAATTAAGTTTTATGCAGATTTGTAAATGCTCCTAGAAAGTGGGTAAAAGACGGTAAAATGTTCGATAAAATTTTATATATATAAACTTATTATAAAATGACTCCAATGAATTGTGTTGAACATATATAGGTATTATGTATCTATTTTGACCTAAAAATTTAAAATAAAATAACTAATTATTTAAATAAAAAGTCGATTTTATATAATAACGTAGTATTTTTCACTATTCATCAAAAATTGAAAGTTTTCAGAAAAATACCAAAAATTTACCCTAAGATAATTTTGATATTTAAAATTAAAAAATGAAGTCTATTTTACCAAATTAAAACCATATAAGTTTCATTTATTAATTTAAAATTAATTTCCCTTGTCAAAACCAAAAAGTGGGTTTTTAAAAACTAAAAACTATTAAAAGATTAACATGTGTTTATGTCAAATTTAAATGTAAAATTACTTATAATGACCTGAATTGTATTAAATGATAAAAATATAATCTAATCATACTTCCAAACCATTCAAATACATAATTTATCACTATAAATTATTTCAAATAAAAAAGTTGTTTTCAATTAAAACATAGTATTTTTCACTACTCATCAAAATATGAAAGTTATCAGAAAAGTACCAAAAATTTATCTAAACTAAATTTTTATGTCCCACTTCTAAAGAAAAATTTAATTTCATTAAATTGAATATATAAAAGTGTCAAATATTGGTTTTAAAAATGGTTCTCCATTAAAATGTGGTAAAATTGTATTTTTTGAAAAATACTTATTTTATCTGAAAAAAATGATTTTGTTCTTATATTATTTCTAAGAAAAACATAATATGGATGTTAAAATTATATATAGTATATAAGATTCAAAATTTAGTTAATACTATTCATAACCGCTTTTCGAACGGTTAGTTTAGTAAGTTGTAGTGCGCTCGAAGTCGGTGTTGCGTGTAGCGCAAGCTATTAAATTACTTTAATGAGATAACGTACTATGAAATCTTGGGGTGTTACATAAATCTATAATATATTATTGTATTAGGAATAAATTCCCCTCAAAATGGTGTGGTGAGACCAACCTACCATCCTCCCAACCAAAGTGTATTCTGAAGCATTGTTGGCCAAGAACTTCAATGACTAACTGCCTTTGGAAAGGAGGTCCATACTAGCATTCAAAATTAACCATCATGGATCTAGAATCACATAATCAATGTTTCCATAAAAAATAAGATCTTTTTATAAACTAATTTTTCCTCTATAAGTTCACCCCAAATTCCTTCAATGGTGACTTTATGAGTTGTCAATTCATATTTATCATATTCTACTTTGACTTCAATTTCAAAGGAATATATACTCATGAAATCCACATATTCTTAAGCTAAATCAAGGCTCCACTTGGTAATTTGAAGCTTAGTTTGATGGTTCTAATTTTTTTATCATTATTTATGTAATTTTTAGAAGTAATGTCTTGAGAATCTTTAGTATCATTTATCGAATTCCATAATTTCTTTACCTCTATTTTTCTTTGATTTATCAATTCCTCACTGTGAATATCCTCCACTTATCCATTAATAATATTATCTAAAAGGATATTAAAATTCACATTGAAATTACACTTCATGATGAGAGGTAGAAAGAGAAAGATCCATTATATTAAAGTGATAAATCTTTCCGAAAAATATGTCTCAAACAATAAAATGCATCATAAAAAATTTTCTTGAGAAAAAACTAGCTATAAACTCAACTTTTACTTACTAATTTTTCCGTTGATATCATATATTAATGAAAATATGTAATTGTTTAATGATTCATCCAAATCCATAAGATGCAATCAATATCTCTTAAAAAACACATGATTAATATATGGTCTTGTTTTAAAACTTTTACCATGATTCTCAACACTAAACTTAGAGAAAATTATACATTGTTTATGATCACTGTGTATAAACCTACTTTGATACCAAATTATTGGAATTAGTCCACATGGGAACACTAGTTGTGATACAAATTGTTGGCCCAAAAATTGATATTCTTGACCACTGAGAGTGGGGACGAATCAATAGTTGAAGTCCAATAGGATATTTTACCAATTTTTTATATTACCATGATCCTTGACTTCATTTTTGGTTAGTAAATGGATCATATGGTAATATATCATGATAATGATGATGATTATGACAAGTGAGAGATAGAAAATACATAGAACATGGGTAAAAAGATCAAATAACTCTTTTTATCAAATGGTTACATCCCTTGTGTACAATGATTATTATTATACTTTCCACCTTACTATATTTTGATCAATGATGAATGAAGTAATGAATATAGTGGGAATATAGAACAAAAAACTAAGAAGAATTTCAAATAAAATTATAAGGGAAATAAGATTGTAACAAGAAGATCTATGGAATTCATGATCCTTCCTCAATCTTTCTCAAGGGCCTTTAGAATATAAAATAAGCATGAAACCTTATTTTTTCCTAATGAAAACCCTATATAGGTTATAATATCCTTATTAATGATCTCATAATGAGTATCTCATCACATATTGGCCTCACCGTATAAATACACCTGATTGAGTACATTGAATGTGTATGACCATGTGAGCACACCTTTCTTAGTAACATGGATAATCCTTGTATCACGATATTTCATATCTCTATATCTACATCAATGATATTGATTAATACATTAGTCCTAGATCTCCTTGTCTTTCTCCATATGTTATATTTATTAAATATTGTGTCAATTTCATTTGTTTGACTATTGATACACCCTGATTAAAATCAGCATGTCATCTTTAAAAAATATTTCATATGACATCTTGATGTTTTGGAATTAACGAAATCATGATGGGATACCCATAATCACAACACATGGTTCAATCAAACTCATATCCATATTTCTCAGATGAAATATCTCTATATATCCCCAAAATTTTATCTTTACTTATAATGTAGCCAATCAACTTGTTGTGTGGAATTTTTATCTCCTAAAATATGTGGTAGAAATATTGTTACATGGTTGGTGAATTATGACACAACATCTCCAAGGAATCAAAAACCAGAAAAACACAAGGAATTTTGTGTATAACACTACTGCAACATGTCCATGGGGCTTGTATTATAATGTATTACAACTCCTAATATAGTATTGAAATGAACTTTCATGGGATCCTCATCAAGACACTTTTCTTTTCACAACTCCTCAGGAAAAACCTTCACGGTACAATGTATGGAGATGCAGTGTGATGTCTTTATATAAGAGTAACACACTCCTTTGTCTTCATCTGATCATTAAACAACAAAAATAGGTCATAGTTTGATATCTTACATAAGAATAAATTCTTCTTTAAGACTCATTCTATTATGGTGCGACAAAAACCTCATTACAGTGTGTTAAATCAATAACTATGCATAATAACCTTCTTTTGAGTAAAATCATTGTATGAAACATAGACATTTTTCTATGATATCCTCTAATATGGTATTTTACTAAATCCATTCAAATTCAAGTCTATATATATTATAAATTATACTTTTTTATAAATAACTTCCTTTAATATTAATCAATATTATCTAAGATCAACTCAATCTCCTTAGCTTACATTGAGCCTCAACCATAATATTCTTTATCCATCATTCTGGAATTAAGCATATGATATGCCTAGATTTACATCAATCACAATGATATATTATTAAGAGTGTCTTCAATAAAAATCTATTAAATATATACATAAAAAATATGTTAGTGTGTTATGAACTCCACTTTAAACGTAGAATACATAGCTGACTACATTCAAAGGTTTATTCCACTACACCAATGGTTTGGATAATGTTTGTAATAGATATCAATTCCTTAGTGATAAATAAATCTAATGGATAATGGAAACTTCCTTGACTATCACAAGGAGTTACATGATCAATATTGTTCTTTAAACTCCATGTGATTCTCCATTCCTTAAATATTTCTTCTAAAGCTAGTCAAGGCATGTGTTTTTCATTGACTTTCTTCCAAAGTATCTCCATGTAACCATTTATAGATCTCCTAAATTATATAATAAGGCATATATTAAAATCCAACATCTTTTTTGATCTTCTAAGAGAAATTAAAATCTCATTCCATATACATCTTAGAAGGAAAATCTTCACATCACCTTACTTCAACTATATTTATATTGATCTCATTCAATTCTCATCTTCCTTAAAAAATTCAAAATTAAATGTATTTTATCATGACATGCTGAATCATGTCAATATCCTCAAAACATTCCAAATATTTCTCTCTTAAATGGTGTTAACAATTATTGACAATAATTCCAACATGTAATAACATGTCACACCTAGAATTCATATTTATAACATGCTTGGGAATAGTATCTTGTCGTTATGGTTTTCCAAAACCTAAATATATGATGGATTATATCAATTCAACCCTATATATTGAGAGCCTCTATCACCCAAAAAATTTGTTGGGTGATTCATTTGGAAGTACCTGGTGAATTATACTATTGTTTCCTCACCTAGGAGAACCCCTTAATCCCCCATTATTACAATTATAAACATGCTTGTAGGAAGAGACTTTCCACCTAGTAATTGGATCTACCTCTCAAGAATGATCAGCTCTACCATACAAACAATCATGATTTTGGCACATCATCACTAGGTTTCACACACCCATCACATTGATCATACATATCATACATGTCAACCTTAACTCAAAAAGGAATCAGCAGTGCTTCAATTCTAGAACATACCAAGGAAATCACATGCCTACATACCCTTACCAATGGTTCTTGTTCACACCATAAGTATATATCTATAGAAGATCATAATTAAAGTATTGTTAATTATAAAAACCATTACCATTGGTTCTAATTAATTAATATTTCACCAATAATGTATTTGAGTAATAATCAAGTAAATCATTATTGGAATTTAATTAATTAAAACTTTTTTTAAAACAATAATATTTTCTTATCATATACAAGAATAAATATGTCAAAAAACATAATTTTTGAATATAATCTATAAAATCATGATCATTTACCATGTCTGGACAAAAATAAATTAATAAATTATAATATATAACATTACACATATATTTAAATTACAAAATAGTAACAAACAAAAACTAAGAATAATGCACCCATAACCCTAGTAAATTGAATGTATGATATATATGTACTTTCTAAACACAAACATAGATTTCATTACAAGTCATGAAAAACTTATATCCATATACTAAGACCCAGAATCATAATATTATAAAAAAGAGTCTCCAATACTATAATGACTCTAGAATAGTGTGCCTGAACAGTATCTAAGTTAGGTACCCATGTGACCTTATGTGCACCTCCCTATATACTAGAGGATATTGATGAGCAGTGAAGGATTAATACATATAATGGGAGGGAATATGAAATTTATATTATAATCATTAAATAGAGGAATATAGATACTCATAAACTATATAACTAAATAAAGTTATATAATAATAGCATGATTATTACCATATAAAATAATATCACTATATAATAAAAATATGATAATCCATGTCATGTCATACAAAAATAGCAATAAAAGAGTGATCACCACAAGTTACCAATAATTTATAATGAAATATGATAAATACTAAAAAATTTAGGTTGCATAGTTATAAAAGTCCTAGGAAAATCTTCAACACCACTTCCATTTTCTTATCAAGCTACCCCAACTCAACATCCTAAGATATGGGCCTTAAACTAACATGAATCTAGAATAATGATGTTAATATTCCCATTGAAGTGTACATAGAGGGTGTGATTACATAACTCAGTAGGAAAAAACCAACAAGTCTTTATAATGAGACCAAAAATATACACAAGTACATGTAAAAGGTGATATATAAATAAAATGTCAAAATAAATAATCAATTAACATCATCGTTCACTTACCAAGTCTTTATAAATCCTGACCATTCTTACTTTGGCCAATTATAGTGAAAGTCATGTTCTTGTACCAATGATACCAAGATTGACCATAGTGATTATATTCAACCTCCATATTAATCTATCAAAAAAAAATATAGTATTCGAGTCATGGGTGGAGGCATGACATAATCAATCCCTTAGGAGGAGAGAGATCATGATGAAACATAATCATCCCCTTACAAGAGTGTATGAATAAATGAAAATTATGTGGGATAGTCAAACATTTGGGAATAGACATCCACATCATGGGATTACAACACCTATATAGACCCCTAACATTCAAACTAATGATAAATACATCTATGTACTAAGAATGGATAATCATAGTTGAACTCTTGGAAACAATCAACATAAATTTCATTAGATTTACACCAACAATACATTAATCCAGGCCCCCTCATGGACCAAAACTAACCATTCTTGTAATCGACACTTACTATGAATTCTATATTATTCCATACCCACCATGAATCACAATGGGTCTGGCCACCTATGGCATGGCTCATCACAAAAACCTAAAATATCTCATAAGATATTACACCCTTATATTAACACTCATATTAAAATTTCCCATTATAAGTCATGTATGTTTACTTTTAGCATAATAAAACCCATTAAATATTATTAAGTCAAAAAAATCAAGAGAAAATACTACCCCATGTACCTAATCAATCATTCCCATGCCCAAACAACTATCATAGTGTCCTTCATCAAAAATGGGCCCATGAGTCAACACTAACACCACCAATCAACTATTCTATGATCAAGGAAAAGGTATAAAATATGAATCACTACTCCATGGGATATGATCTATTTTATCAATACCATTTGAGATTTTTATATCCCATTTTAGGTTCATCGCACCCACTAATATATATCCCCTATATCAAGTAGTGCCATAACACCTATATAAATAATTAGAAATATGAAAGTTCATTTACGTTTAATCTTCATATGAAGACTTATTAGAGGTCTATGAAATCATAAATTATGTAAAAACCTCCCAAAAATTGGAATTTAAAATTAAACATTAATAAAAATTGATGGAAACTAGAGATTGAATCCAACATAAGGTTAGCCTTACCTGGAGTAACTCAACACACTTGATAAAATTTCAATTTGAAACCAAAAAATAACCAGAGAGACAAAATCATATACAAATATAAGGGAATATTTTACATGATATGTGTAACCTAAGGGGAAGGAATAATATTATTATAATATAAAAAATGTGACTAAAATGACCATACAACCCTCCCCTTAAAATTGGGGTTTCGGATACCCCAATAACCCTAGGGAACTCTCATTAGGACCTAGATGGACTCCAATTATTCTTACAATGATCCACCTATATCGCAGTGGCTTCCATTATTATTTTGGTGGGAGCCTTATGGATTATGAACTCCTGTAACACCCATCAGATTTCCAGTGGGTACTTACCAGATTCCTAGTGGGAGTTTGTTACATCCCACTAATTTTGGTTTTCAACTTTATTTCTCATTTTCTCATATCAACATCTAAAACCCCCTTCGCAAATCAATATATATGTAAATACACATAGAAAACTAAAACAAAATTTAAATTCACACTTTAAACTTCTCTAGGTGTTAAAACTAATGGATTTGAAAGACAAGTTTACAAATAAAATAAATAGTTAAAAACATTTTCATTTTACTTAAAATAATTTAAGATACATTTATTTAAATTAAATTTAACTATTACCTGTATTTTTAATTCTATAAATTTATATACATGAATTCATACAAGATTTTTTGGATAATTCATGGAAAGGGGTGTGAAATTTTAATAATAAAAATTATAAAATAATTATAAAAAAGAATTAATTAAACTGAAAACTAACCTCCTTATATTTTTCAATAATTTCTAATATATAAATTTGAATTTGGTAAACATATAATGTAAAATTGACCATCCAATGTTATATTTTTGTTTAAAACACAAATTTAATCATCCAATTTGATCTCAAATACCTATCATTGAAAAGGGATGGATTTAAATTTTCTTACACCAAACAAATAAATTACACAATGAAAATTACATAAATCTAAAAATTCATAGTATAAGGGGGGAAATTAAAACAAAAATTGTTAGGGTCACATGAAGGGTGGTATGCATGGGGGTGGATGAATCAATGCTTATAGAATTTCATGAAACCCTCTAACTTTTATGATTATTCAACACCATTATCTCAATACTCATAATTGTGCATAAAATAAATTGGATCATCAAATTTCTTAATGAGGTTCACCTATTGAAAGGATGAATATATCCTCTGCGTGTCATGGATTTTATCCCACGCACATATCTCTCCTCTTAATATCAAGAAGAACTTTGGTAATGGTATGACCTTTTACCCATTACAATATATGACATTGTCCAATTAAAAAATTAACAAAATATAAGAAAATAACTCCTTATAAATATTTAATTCCAATGGATTATATAGCATCAACATGGAAATAAAAATATATTGATTTTTTCCTCTTCCTCACACAAAAGTTTTATTAAGCTAATTTCAAAACTTAGAATAACACTGTAGTTATTAAATACTTACACCGAGTACCAGATTCACAATTATTAATTCTCAAATAACTTCATTTCTTAATTTTCTCTTATTTTATATTCATAAAATTTGAATAAATATTTTTCTCACAATTCTCTACATTATTATTCTCCCGAAATATCAACCATAAATACTCTAACATCTTCGGCCTTCAAGTCATGATTAAAATTGTTCATAGTTAGTCTCCTTTTAATTCACCTAAAGAATCAACCTTTAATTCCTTACAATGTTTAGAGATATTTTATCCTTTTTTATCTTCTTTAAACTTCAAAAAAATACAAATATTAATTATTACGTATGTGAATGAGAGCTATTCATTATCACAGTTGTGGTCATGGATACATCTATTATTCCACACATCACCCCTGCAACTATCTTGTTCATCATTCACTGTTGCATGTCCATTGCTTCACAATGTGGAACTTATAGAACATCTAATATATCTTTCTCCAAATTCATCACTAACCCCCTTTTGTTTCATTCATCTGTTGAAGAAAAGAATTATGGTATCTAATATTTATTGATAATCATATTAATGTATTAATTAAAGTTTCTTCAGAATATTTCATTCTATAATTCTAACACATCACTAATATTTCACAAAGTTAGGGATAAAAACTATGAAAAAAAGTAAAAAATCCTTATGGTGAACCTTATTAAATTACTCAACCTTAGAAAGTTTCATCAAACCATATGAAATTTTTAGAAACCTTATGAACTCCAATAAATAACCTTATGAGGTCCTATAATGAACCTTATAAACTTTATTTTTAGAAAGATAGGAACTTAAAAGTCTACTGGAATTTTTTAATGTTTAAAATGAACCATATGAACTTTTATCAAATATAAGAAGATCTTGAATGAACCTTAAAATCTTTTACTTTTACTCTCAAATAAAATTTATAAATATCCTCTTATTGGTTCTTTATAAAGTTAAAAAAAATATGATTTTTTTGGGGGAACCTTATGAAGATGAAAATGTACATTAAAAAGATTTTTATTTTCCATTTATTTGAATCTGGTTGAACCTTATTAAGTTCTAATATAAACCTTGTGAATATGGAAAACAACCATATGATTATAGGGTGTCTTCCCCATGGCTTTTCCTACTTTCTAAATTGGATCAACCATACAAAGTATATGCCTTTTCCAATTTAAGACACTTCCAAAACCTAAACTTTCCAAAACCTATACAGACCAAATCAAAAACATCTTCAAGCACATTTTTAAACTAAAAAGTAATTAAAAACATCATCCAAATTATATAACACATTTTATCCAATAACCTTTAATTCACAACACTCTTATAATGGTCTCTCCACCTCTTTCAACCACCTATTACAACCAACTATTAATATTTATTAAAAAAACTATTGTATATATTACCACAACATCAACACGTGTATTTAACATTAGGATCAATACACTAATCTTCATACCAACTAAGTATTATAAACAAATTAACATCGTCCTCAATTGGGTTTGAAAATTTCTCCCTTAAGATCTTTTTTCAATACTATCCTTCTCTTCTAAGTATTATGGACAATAAAACAAAAGTGAATAACTAAAATTGTTAGAATCAATAATCTTAAAGAAAATATAAATGAATAAATCAATTATAAGTCAACCTGAGCTATCTCGATGTAAAAAAAAGTGTTATTAACCCAGAAAATAATGATTTATTTAATAAAATCATTCCAAAAATTCCAAATTCTAGGGACTCAATATGAGAATATAATAAATAATATTATCAACCAAAAATTTGTAAGCACTAAAAAACACATTAAAACAAATCAAAACAAGGATAATTGTACTCTTCCCAGAAGATAATAATATATTATTTATACAATGATTTAAAAAAAGATAAGAGGAAACTCAAGTAATAACATACCTTAGTGATTGGATCTGGGATACACTCCCATTTTCAACCTTAGATTCTCCAAAGATTCAATTATAAGTGGATTTATGAGTATTTCAGAAAAGTATTCCTTATAAATAAAAAATTATAGTTTCTAAATTCCTTCAACCAACTTTTTTTTAGAAAATGGTACTTTTGGTCAATATTCCTAGATCTTGAATAGTATACTGTATTTTTCAATATATTAATTGCATCTTTATTATCACAACCTATGACCATCGAGTATTCAAATTCAATATTAAAATACTCCACCTATGTATTCATCCAAATAATTTGAGTTACATATTATGATTCAAACACTTATTTAGTTTCTATGGAATTCAAGGTAATTAATGTTTACTTATTTTATTTCCATGAAACACTACTTATTCCATTGAAACACACTCCAAAAAATATAAACTTTTTCTCATTTATTACACTTTTCTAGTAATTATCTCTAAACCCTCTCAGATCTAGCTCACCATACTTTTTATGAATCATGACATAATTTCATGAGTTTTAAATGTATATTAGAATCTTCTTTTCTTCCAAAATATTTGATTTTTCAAGATTAGAATGATATCTAGAAAAAAGGGTGAGATTAAAAACAATATCAAGCATGGATGCTATCAAGTATATTAGAGTACTAATTAAACTTCTAAGATACTTCTTATTAACCTTTTTCCATCATTATCCTTCATTAGTTTTTTGCCCACCTGAATTGGCTTGGAAACTCCTATAGATTCATACATATCAAAATTCTTCAAGAGATCCTTAACATGTTTTTCTTGTGAGATAAAAATTGAATCATCTACTAGGGTAATCAATAAACCGAAGAAGAATTTCATTTACACAAGAATTAACACTTCAAGTATTTCTTTCATGTCCACTAAGAATTCTTCTCATTATGATTCTTTATTTTTATAAAATACAATTTTATCAACATGAAAAATCATAGAGTAATGTGGTATTGTACTTCATTGTATTTATTTTTTCCATATTCCCGTTCTTGAATTTCATGATTCTTTGATATTCATCAATCTTAAAATACCAATCTCTTAGAGTTTTATTTAAAACATATAAATAATTCTTTAGATTACACACCTTTTTACCATATGATTCAATAAATAATCACATAAGTTTCTTTATATACATTTCTTCATCAAGCTCACCATTCAGAAAGACCGATTTAACATCCATTTTGAACACTTTAAAGAATCTATAATATACAATAGCTATGAATTTTATAATATATTCAAGTTTGTAAAATGGAGTAAAGTTTAAATCAAAGTCATCCCGTTCAATTTGTGAATATCCTTTACATATTAGCCTAGAATTTTTTTCTAGCCACTTCACGTTTTTCATCCAACTTATTCCTGAAAAACTTATTTTTCTTAATGGAATTTTTATCCTTGGGTCTTGTAACAAGATTTCATGATCAATTATTCTAATTTTTTTATAGTTATTCATTCATATCTTGGATTTATTACTTAGGTTCAAATGATTCAAAAATTATTCAATGTGATTCCCTGAAAAACTAAAGTAAGAATCTTGTATTCGATAGTGTGTATGACACGCAACAACAAGCATGTAAGGTAATATAATATCCAAAAACTTTATAATATATTTACTATTTATAATAGATTCCTTGTATGAAACACTGAGTTATCATGTGTTACATGCAAGAGCGACCTTCCTCGAAAGCTTACGTTGTACGTAAGACCGAGTTTCACCAAACAATGATATATTATTAAAATATTATCAGATATAAACTTGTCGTTATAAATAGTATTAACTAAATTATGAAAATATATGTTTTAGACAACTAAATTTTTTGTTACAAATAAATTAGAAATGAATATAAGAACCAATTGAATATTAAAAGGATATTTTTATCGAAAACTATTTTTATGCTCACGAAGCTATTTTACCATAATAAATAAAAGTAATTAAAATTATTTAACCATTTTAATCAAATATATATGGTATATATTCAATCAAATATTTTTTATATTCATCCAATATATTTTATAAACATAAGATAAGAACAAACCCAATGTTTTTCGTAAAAACCTATATTTTTTAAAGGTAATTTTACCACCTTTTAATGGAGAACCTGTGACAACCCGTCCTCGGGTCCCATGTCGTGACTACCCCAAGCCCGCCTTCCATAGGCCAGGGTCTGGCGACTAGCACCAAAGGTGTAAATCTTGATAAAAAGGGAAGGCATTGCCTTTATAAAGTAAACAAACACCATAGAGTACACAAGCTAAAGTAAACACTAAGTAAACTGAGTACAAAAGTATGTGCTGGAAAGTAAATGGGCCAGAATACAAACCCAACTGAAAGTATAGTACAACAGAGAAAAGAAAGTACAACAGTTGAAAAGTAAAACAGCAACCACCAAGTCGTCCTCCAGAATTCCCACCTGAAGGGTGGGTACATATAGTCTCGTCAGCTCCTTAGGTCCGTCTGTCCGCTCCGTGTACGTCCCGTATAATAGTCCATCACTGGGTATCGTCCCGCTCCATGACCCTCAACCACGATTAGCAATGTCCGTCGTCTATAACCAACACAACGTAGTGCAAGCATAGCCCGTGTAGGGGTGAGTATATGATACTCAGTAGGTACCCCGAGACCCCCGAAGGTCTCTCAGAATCCACAAAGGATAAACCACAAAGGAAAGATACAAACATGAAGTATCAACCAACTCTACTTAGGTATATGCCCATACATATACCTAAGTCATCAATTCTAGTTCTGCTCCAACTCATGAGCCCAAGTTCAACCCAGTCCACACAGGAAAGTACAACCCAATCCACACAGGAAAGCACAACCCAATCCACATAGGATAGCAATTCAATCATATCAAAGATAATGATTGAAAATCAAGAATAAGCTCACACGGGTATACTACTCACCAAGAGGGGTGGAGATGATAGATGTATCCTCTTAATCATCTCCCCTTCCGAACTCACGTAGGATCCAAGTATAGTAGTCATCGCTGTCGAACCCACGTAGGATCCTAGAACAGTAACCATCGCTGCCGAACCCACGTAGGATCCAAGTACAGTCGTCATCACTTCTGAACCCACGGAGGATCCAAGTACAGTCGTCCTCGCTGCTGAACCCACGTAGGATCCAAGTATAGTCGTCATCGTCGTCGTCGTCACAGCCGGCTCTAGGGTTCCCACACACAGCACACTTGATTCCGGGAGGGTCCGCTCCTCGAATAAAAAGGGGTGGATACATCAACCTTCACGAAGACTATAGTTAATGTATCTCGTAGTTTCGTCCCACATCATAGGGAAAAACCAATCAAAACGTGCCCAAGTAACGGAGAACAAGACAACCAAGCCATTTTCCTAAAGTACACGGCGTGTAGGTAAGTGATACATGCTGTGTCATCAGACATCGGTTACTGCCCGTGTGAAACGGCCCGTGTCATGGGGCTGGTCGTGTAAAAAAAGTAAGTACACGGCATGTGGTATGGTTACACGTCGTGTCTTTACTCCCCGGGTACTGTCTGTGTACCACAATCCATGTCGAAGGTCTGTTCGTGTAAAAAGTAAGTACACGGCGAGTGGTATGGTTACACACCGTGTCCAAACTTCTGGGGTCGGCTCTGTGTACGCTGGCCATGCTTGGCCGTGTGGTGGAATACCTACCTGTGTACTCCACCTCATGTCTGTGTATTCCCAGAATACACGTCGAGTCATCACGAAGCCACTTCTGCCAAGGTGAAGGTAGTACACGCCGTGCCTCTTGGCCGTGTGATTCTGCCCGTGTCCGTGTATCTCCCGGATTACAAACCGAGCCTCGCGAAGCCGATTCTACCTTTCAAAGAATATAATACACACTGTGCCTCGTGGCCATGTATTTCTGTCTGTGTCCATGTATTTCCCTTGAATATACACCATGTCCATCGAAGTCTCCTCTATCAAACTGTGTGGACAGTACAGGCCGTGTGACTGGTGTCACACACCGTGTGTCACTTCTTCTGATGTCCATTACTTATGCCGCTAAACGCTTGTACTACACGGTGTGTGCTTTGGAAGTACACACCATGTATTCTGTAATTTTCCAAAAATTATGCCTCTGGCCAGCACGCCTCCTGAGGCATCTGTCCTTTGTTCCAATGATCAGTTTTCTACAAAACTCCCATTCCTAGGTCGTCCTGATGTTCCGAGGCCATTTCTGATGTTTTCAGGCCTCCGATTAGCTTCGAAAACATAACTTCATTCACCGCTCAAGAACGGTTGGAGAACACCATACAACAAGAATGGTGGAGGAATCGGACCGTGTTAGTTTGGTCTAGTTCCTTCCGCATTAGTTTGATAGAAAAAGGTTTAGAGAGAACCAAAAACATGGAAGGGAAAACAATGTTGCTCATTCTTAAACACACCCCTACCTCAATTCAAGAATTTTGATCGCTTGAAAAAGGATGGAGATGCTTTCGTTGTTCCGTTGATGTTGTCGCGGAATGACGGTGTCGCTTCGTCAACGTCGAGAAGAAAGAAGCCGAGATTGGCACCGACGTTCTTCGTGTTCTTCAATGAAGAAGATGAAGTTCTTCAAGAGTTTAGAGCTCTCTCTCCCAATATATTCACACAAAAACTAACCCCCAAAATAAAATGAGACTTATCTTATTTTATTACTTCAAGCCATGCATTTCAATTTTAAAATTCAAACACATAACTCACTTCATTGATTAAGCTTGAGTTGTCTAATTAAATGGGGTGTTAAGTTGGAAAGCTTAATGAGGGTGAGAGGGAGGAGTTACTCACATAAAGGGGGATTTAGGGAGTTAAAGGAATGTGAAGGGGTGGGGCTCGTGTGGGCCCCACCTCAAAAATATCCTAACATGGGTAGTTAAGGATTGTGGGTCCCACACCAACTACCCCATGTAGGATATAACCTTTAGTTAAAGTAAATAAAATTATACCACAATTTTATTTACTTCACATTTTAATCCTCAATTTTTAACAACTCCCCCGAGCAAACTCACCTACGGGAATGGTCCTCTTAAGTAAAAATCGCCGCTGCGATTTCATCGATGCCCTCAGATTTCGATTCCGAGAACCGGTTCAAAAGTTACAAAAACCCACTCGTTCCTTCACTGAACGTACCCGAGCTAAACATCGGAAATTGATTCCAGGAACATCGGGCCTCAGAATCAAGTGTCGTCAGAAACTGCGTACTCGTAAAATCCCAAAGAATTTAAGAAAAAAATTTCCTTGAAATTTAAGAGTCTTTACATTACTCCCACCTCATGGATTTACGTCTCTGTAAAGATATAGCACAAACTGGGGAAACAAATGAGGGTACTGAGCATGCATCTGAGCCTCCCGCTCCCATGTCCTCTCTTGGAGGTTCTCGTGCTGCCATCTGATGCGCACTAGAGGAATCGACCATCCACATAGGACCTTCTCCTGTCGATCCTCGATCTCCACCGGGACCTCCGCAAAATTCACCCCATCATCAATGTACAGCTCCCCATGATCGATGATATGTTTCGGGTCGTGCACGTATCTCATCAGCTGAGATATGTGGAAGACCTTGTGCACCCGATGCAACTGAGGTGGAAGATCCAGGTGATAAGCCACCTCACCTATCCTGCTGAGAACCTGGAATGGTTTGATGAAGCGCGGAGATAACTAGCCACCCCAGCCAAATCTCCGTAATCCACGTTGACGTGAGACCTGTAAGAAAACATGGTCGCCATCCTCGAACTCTAGTGGTTTCCGCCTCCTATCAGAATAGGACTTATGTCAGCTTTGAGTAGTCCTCATCTGCTCCTAGATGATCTGTACCTTCTCTGTCATGGCCTGGACCATCTCTGGCCCTATAAGTGCTGACTCCCCAGGGTCTGTCCAGCACAGAGGTGATTTGCAAGGTCGGTCGTACAATGCCTCGTATGGTGCCATCCCGATGGTGGAGTGGTAGTTTTTTTTGTACGCAAACTTCACCAAGGGTAGTTGATCCTCCCAGCCGCGACCAAATTCAAGGACACATGCACGGAGCATGTCCTCAAGAGTCTGAATGGTCCTCTCCGTCTGACCATCCGTCTGTGGGTGAAAGGCGTTGCTCAAGCGTAGCTGTGTCCCAAATGCCTCCTGCAACCCCTTCCAAAGTTGGGAAGTTAAGCGAGCGTCTCGATTGGAGATGATGGATGATGGAACACCATGAAGTCGTACGATCTCCTGAATTTAGAGGCATCCCAAGCTCTGTACTGAGCCCTTCTCTCTGATGGGTAAGAAGTGGGCCGACTTGGTGAGTCGGTCGACAATCACCCAGATGGAGTCGTGTCCTCTGGAAGTACTTGGAAGCCCAGTCATGAAATCCATAGATATCCCATATCACTTCCACTTTGGGACCTCCAAGGGTTGTAACAAGCCTGTTGGTACCTGGTGCTCTGCCTTCACCTGCTGACAGGTGAGGCATCGAGAAATGAACTCTGCCACAGCCTTCTTCATACCCGGACACCAGTGTTGTCGTTTGAGATCATGGTACATCTTCGTCACTCCTGGATATACTTATATAGGGGAAGTTTGAAACTCTCTCAGCACCTCCTCCCGTAAAGCAACTGGTACCATGGTTCGCCCCCTGAAAAGGATGACGTGCTCTCCACCTACAGAGAATCCATCAGGTGCCTGCCTTGAGGATATCTGTGCACGTCGCATCTCATAGTCAACGTCCCCACGCTGTGCCTCTCTGACCCGCTGAAGTAGTGGAGGAGTGACTGTGAACGACTGTAAAAAGGCTTCCCCATCTCTATCCACGAAGGATATCTACAATGCATCTAGCTACTCTGTCACCTCTCCAAGTAGTTGAATGCACGACCTCTTGCTGATAGCATCAGCTACTATGTTCCACTTCCCAGAAGTATAGACTATCTCAAAGTCATAGTCCTGGAGAACTCGAGCCATCTCCACTGTCTCAAGTTCAGGTCCTTCTGTGAGAAGATGTACCTGAGACTCTGGTGGTCAGAGTAGACTGTAAAGCGCTCGCCCATCATATAGTGCCACCACATCTTCAAGGCGAAGACCACTGCTACTAACTCCAGGTCATGGGTAGTGTAATTATGCTCGTTTTTCCTTAACTTTCATGATCTGTAAGTGATCACTTCCCGCTCCTGCATCAGGACACACCCGAGTCTGGTCCCAGATGAATCTCAGTAAACTACGTACCCTAATCCCTCCTCTGGTAGCCTCAAGATGGGTGCACTAGTCAATCTCTGTCTCAGCTCCTGGAATCTCTGCTGACATCTATTTGACCACATGAAGGGTTTCCCCTTCTTCATTAAAGCTGATAGTGGTGCTGCAACTCTGGAAAATTCTGGCACAAATCTCCGATAGTACCCAGCTAAACCTAGGAAACTTCGCACCTCCGTCACGCTCTTGGGTAGCTCCCAAGATAGCACTGCCTCGATCTTTGCAGGGTCTACCACAACTCCCACCTCAGAGATGAAGTGTCCCAAGAAGTGGGCCTCTCGAATCTAGAACTGACACTTCGAGATCTTACCATAAAGTTGGTTCTCTCGAAGTGTATCCAGTACAACCCGCAAGTGGTAGGCGTGCTCCTCCTTAGTAGTCGAGTAAATCAATATGTCATCGAAGAAGACTACGACAAATCGATTGAGTTAAGGCTGGAAGATCCTGTTCATGAGACTCATGAACACTTCTGGAGAGTTGGTTATGCCGAAAGTCATAACCAAGAACTCATAGTGGCCATACCGACACCTGAAGGTCGTCTTCTGCACATCCTCGTCTCAAACTCTGAGATGATGATAGCCTGACCTGAGGTCTATCTTCGAGAACCATCGTGATCCCTTGAGCTGATCAAAGAGGTCGTCAATCCTCGGAAGTGGATACTTATTATTCACGGTCACCTGGTTCAAGCAACGGTAGTCGACACACAGTCGAAAGCTCCCATCCGCCTTCTTGGCGAACAAAATCGGGGAAGCCCAGGGTGAAACACTGGGTCGGATGAATCCCTTGCCCTGCAAGTCCTCCAGCTGTACCTGTAGATCTCGAAGCTCAGTGGGAGACATCCGATATGCTGGAGTAGATATCGGGGTTGTCCCTAGGTACATGTCAATATAGAAGTCTACCTCTCTACGAGGAGCTAGTCTTGGAACGTCGTCAGGAAAAACGTTCCGCATACTGATCCACCACAACAGGAAAACTCAGACTCCGCACATCAACTACTCCTAGGATAAGACTAGCCAACTGATGGGTGATTGGTTGTACTCTCCTCTGCATGAGTCCATCCTGTGCTGAAAAGCCTCCCTTCTCACCGTTGAAGGTGAACCTGCTCCAATTGGTGCAGACACATCGCACCTTGCGCCTAATACAGTCGATCTGAGCATGGATCGTAGATAACCAATCCATGCCCAAGATGACGTCATAAGGCCTCGACACTGCTACAAGAGGATCCTAGTCGAAGCTCTCGCCTCCTAGAGTAATCTCACACTGCCAGCACCAGTGCGTAATCATTGAGACTGCTCCCGTAGGAGTCTCTAGCCGTAAGGATCGAGCCAACGGCTTCGTCGGAATCTCCGAGCACCGAACAAGAGCAGACACAATGAAAGAATGACTCACTCTTGCATCTATAAGAAATGCAGAAAGGGTGGAGTATACATAGATAGTACCTCAAATCATCTCAGGTGTGCCGTGGTCGTAGGCCTCCACTGCCTGAAGTTGAGCCTGCCTCTGTTCGCCAGCTCTCTGTGGTTGAGGTGGACCTCCTGGTGGTGGTGGTGGTAGAGCCTCAAAGCATCGCCCACCACCCGTTGCTCGGCCAGCTGCTCTGCCTCGTCCAACTGCTCCCTGTGGACCACCACGGTCGAACCTCTGCCTCTACCTGGGTGGTCCCTCAACCGTCTACTGCTCCTCTGCATGGCAGTTCGGGCAATCACGAGCCATGTGGGCTTGCCCGACGCATTCATAGCATTGTCTGCCTCTCGAATGACTAGCTCTGCTATGTGTGTCCCGCACCTCAGAACCAGTATCCTGAGGTCATCCACCTGATGGTCTGGTCCGCTTGGACCCCTATGACATCCGTCGACTGCCAGCTGCAGAAGACTCCGCTATGTGCCACCCTGCGGTAGGTCTCGCTTCTGGTGTAGGCTCAGCAAGAAAGCTCTCCACAAGAAGGGATCACTCCAATACTCCTGTCTATGTTGGAATGCTGAGGGAGATCATCGATGCCCAGATCTCATGCCTCAATCCCTGCTCGAAGGTCTGGGCCCGGACGAATGGGTCTCGTACCATGTACGTGGAGTAGCGTGAGAGATTAGTAAATCTCGCCGAGTACTGGGCTACTGTCATGATGCCCTGCTGCAGCTGTAGTAACTCCTGAATGCGCACCGCATGGAGGGTGGCGGGTACGAAATCTGAGTAGAAGAGGCTCTCAAAGTCCTACCAAAGGAGAGATGCCTCATCGTTCACCTGGAGCATCAGGCTCCACCATCTACCTATTGTCGCGTGCAGGAGACTCGCTGCAAGGATCACCATGAGGTCTGCTGGTGTCCCTACTAATCTGAAGACTCAAACAACGGCCTTCATCCAATCCTTGACTACCTGAGGGTCCGTCTCCCCACGGAACCTCGGAGGTCTCTGATACTGAAACTCAAGCAGTGCACTCAGGCAACGTGCACTCTCATCTGCTCGGGCTGGTGGCATCGGTAGCTCGGCGGTTAGAGGTACCATCAGTGCCTCCGCTGTAATGGGGACCTGCACCGAGGCCTCATCACTCGGTGGGCTGCCGTCTCACACAAAGCTCAGAAACCTAGATGGCTATCATCGTGGGGCCATCCTGAAAGAAACAGGTGGGCCACGGTTAATATAGTATACCTGGTGAGCTGACACAAAGTAACCACAAATAAAACTTTTGAAACATACATGCAATCAATTTTTTCATGCATTGAGTTGGAAATCAGAAGTCAGGGTCCTGGTGTATGGATACGTCGGCCGCCGCACCAACACTGGACTCCTTGGACTGATAACCACACTCAACACCCTAAACACTATTGCTACACATAGAAGAAATTATCAGAGTCCTAAGTTCAGCGGTAGAACCGACTCCTCTGATACCAATTTGCCACGACCCGTCCTTGGGGCCCATGCCGTGACTACCCCAAGCCCGCCTTCCATAGGCCAGGGGCTGGCGACTAGCACCAAAGGCGTAAATCCTGATAAAATGGGAAGGTATTTCCTTTATAAATTAAACAAACACCATAGAGTATGCAAGATGAAGTAAACACTAAGTAAACTGAGTACAAAAGTAAGTATTGGAAAGTAAATGGGCCAGAATACAAACCCAAATGAAAGTACAGTACAACTGAGAAAAGAAAGTACAACAACTGAAAAGTAAAACAGCAACCACCAAGTCGTCCTCCGGAATTCCCACCTGAAGGGTGGGTACAGATAGTCTCGTCGACACCTCGGGTCCATCTATCCACTCCGTGTACATCCCGCCTGATAGTCCATCTTCGGGTACTGTCCCGCTCCACAAGCCTCAACCACGATCAGCGATGTCTATCATCTGCAACCAACACAACGTAGTGCGGACATAGCCCGTGCAGGGGTGAGTATATGATGCTCAGTAGGGACCCCGAGACCCCCGAAGGTCTCTTAGAATCCACAAAGGATAAACCAAAAAGGAAAGATACAAACACAAAGTATCAACCAACTCTACTTAGGTATATGCCCATACATATACCTAAGTCATCAATTCCAGTTCTGCTCCAACTCATGATCCCAAGTTCAACTCAGTCCACACAGGAAAGTACAACCCAATCCACACAGGATAGCACAACCCAATCCACATAGGATAGCAAGTCAATCATATCGAAGATAATGATTGAAAATAAAGACTAAGCTCACACAGGTATACTACTCACGAATAGGGGTGGAGATGATAGATGTAGCCTCTGAATCATCTCCCCTGCCGAACCCACATAGGATCCAAGTACAGTAGTCATCGCTGTCGAACCCACGTAGGATCCTAGAACAGTAACCATCACTACCAAACCCACGTAGGATCCAAGTACAGTCGTCATCGTCGCCAAACCCACGAAGGATCCAAGTGCAGTCGTCCTCGCAGCCGAACCCACGTAGGATCCAAGTACAGTCGTCATCGTCATCGCAGTCGCATCTAGCTCTAGGGTTCCCGCACACAGCACACTCGATTCCAGGAGGGTCTGCTCCTCTAGTAAAAAGGGGTGGATACATCAACCATCACGAAGACTATAGTTAATGTATCTCGTAGTTCTGTCCCACGTCATAGGGAAAAAACCAAGCAAAACGTTCCCAAGTCACGGAGAACAAGACAACCAAACCATTTTCCTAAAGTACACGGCGTGTAGGTAAGTGATACATGCCGTGTCATCAGACACCATTTACTACCCGTGTAAAACGGCCCATGTAATGGGGCTGGTCGTGTAAAAAAAGTAAGTACATGGTGTGTGGTATGGTTACACGCCGTGTCTTCAGTCCCCGGGTACTGTCCGTGTACCACAACCCGTGTCGAAGGGATGTTCGTGTAAAAAGTAAGTACACAGAATGTGGTATAATTACACGCCGTGTCCAAACTTATGGGGTCGGCTCTGTGTACACTAGCCATGCCTAGCTGTCTGGTGGAGTACCTTCCCATGTACTCCACCTCATGTCCGTGTATTCCCGGAATACATGTCGAGTCATCACGAAGTTGCTTCTGCCAAGGTGAAGGTAGTACACGCCGTGCCTCTTGGCAGTGTGATTCTGCCAATGTCCGTGTATCTCCCGGATTACACGCCGAGCCTCACAAAGCCACTTCTGCCTTTCAAAGAAGATAATACACGTCGTGCCTCGTGGCTGTGTATTTATGTCTGTGTCCGTGTATTTCCCTTGAATACATGCCAAATCCATTAAAGTCTCCTCTGTCAAACTATGTGGACAGTACACGCCTTGTGACCAGTGTCACACGCCATGTGTCACTTCTTCAGATGTCTGTTACTTCTGTCGTTGAACGCTTGTACTACACGGTGTGTGCTTTGAAAGTACACGCCGTGTATTCTAGAATTTTCAAGAAATGACGCCTATGGCTAGCATGCCTCCCGAGGCGTCCGTCCTTTGTTCCGATGATCCGTTTTCTACAAAACACCCATTCCTAGGTCGTCCCGATGTTCCGAGGCCATTTTCGATGTTTTCAGGCCTCCGATCGGCTTCGAAAACTTGCCTTGATTCACCGCTCAAGAATGGTTGGAGAACACCATACAACAAGAATGGCGGAGGAATCGGACCGTGTTAGTTTGGTCTGGTTCCTTCTGTATTAGTTTGATAGCAAAAGGTTTAGATAGAACCAAAAACATGGAAGGGAAAACAATGTTGCTCATTCTTAAACACACACCTACCTCAATTCAAGAAGGTTGATCACTTGACAAAGGATGGAGATGCTTTTTTTGTTCCGTTGATGTTGCCATGGAATGACGATGTTGCTTCGTCAACGTCGAGAAGAAAGAAGTCGAGATTGGCGTCGTCGTTCTTCGCGTTCTTCAACGAATAAGATGAAGTTCTTCAAGAGTTTAGAGCTCTCTCTCCCAATTCTTCACACAACAACTAACCCCCAAAATAAAATAAGACTTATCTTATTTTATTACTTCAAGCCATGCATTTCAATTTTAAAATTCAAACACATAACTCACTTCAATGATTAAGCTTGAGTTGTCTAATTAAATGGGGTGTTAAGTTGACAAGCTTAATGAGGGTGATAGGGAGGAGTTACTCACATAAATGGGGAGTTAGGGAGTTAAAGGAATGTGAAGGGGTGGGGCTCGTGTGGGCCCCACCTCACAAATATCCTAACATGGGTAGTTAGGGCTTCTGGGTCCCACCCCAACTACCCCATGTAGGATATAACCTTTAGTTAAAGTAAATAAAATTGTACCACAATTTTATTTACATCACATTTCAATCCTCAATTTTTAACAACTCCCCCGAGCAAACTCACCTACAGGAAAGGTCCTCTTAAGCAAAAACCGCCGCTGCGATTTCATCGGTGCCCTCAGATTTCGATTCCGAGCTCCAGTTCAAAAGTTAAAAAAACCCGCTCGTTCGTTCACAGAACGTACCCGAGCTAAAATTCGGAAATTTATTTCGGGCACACTGGGCCTCGGAATCAAGTGCCTTTAGATTCTGCGTACTCGTAAAATCCCAAAGAATTTAAGAAAAAAAATTCCTTGAAATTTACGGGTCTTTAAAGAACCCATTTTAAATATTAATTTTGACACTCTTATCAATTGAATTTGATAAAATAAAATTTAATTTTGAATTAATAATTTCAAAATTATATTAGGATGAATTTTTGGGATTTTTCTGAGAAACTTCATTTTTTTAGTGAATAGTGAAAAATAAAGCATTTTAGTTAAAAACTGCATTTTCATTTAAATGATTATTAATATTAAATTATATTCTAAATTTTTTTAAAGTAAAATTGGATGAATTATTCATCTATTAATAAAATTTAGTTTATTATAATCAATTTAACTTTTAAATTGAATATAAAATATAACAATATTTTGAAAATTTTGTTATTAAAACCAATTAATCTGTTTTTCCAGGAGATTAGTATTAATCCTAATTTTGCCTCTTCTGTGATTTTAATTTTTAAAATATAACATACACCATTTTAATCAAGATAATATTTTTGGTCTAATAATATCAACTTATTTTTTTGACAAAAATGATTAGTGAAAGTGATTAAAATTAATTACAGTGATTAAGGTGTAATTAGGCTTAAAATTTGACTAAAGCCCTAAGTTTAAGGGCCCAAATGACCTATCCACTTGTCCAAAACTAATTGGATAGAAATATTTCGTCCAGTCACCTTCCATTCATGAGTTTAGTGGTTTTTTATGACCTTTATTATCTAATAACACGTGCACACCTAACTTCTTCTCAAGAATACCAAGTGAGTCCTTTTTCTTCCCTATAAAAGGCCACCACCTCTACCCATTCCTCACACCTATAAAAACTCTTATGTTTGGAAAATATTTTCACAAATATTCTCCTATAATTCCTCACCTTGACCTATAAGCCTCCCTTTGGGAATAATACCTTCCACAGATTCCTTTTGGTTAAACCAAAAGAAGTTACCCAATCAAAAGGTAATGTCTTTTCTCAATCTCTCTAGTTTCATTTCCATTCTCCAACCCCTAAAATATCCTTATTCTATTTTTGTGTAACAAAAAAAATATCCTAAATATACTAGGATTTTTTTATGCAGATATTTCTACCAAAAATTACACACACCACCATATAATGGGTAATGAATATAATTTTTCTATGTACGGTGAACTAATACCTTGCGAAACGATGATTGTTCAATTTTTCCCTACCACCTATCATGGTAGACATTATGATGGAAACTATATTTATATATATTATATATGATATTTATTGTGTATTCATACTTATTTAATCCTTTTATTACACCTACCTTTAACACTTTCCATTTTATGTTAATACAATAACATCATTTGAGGAAGTGTGGACTACCGCCCCCTCAATGCATTGTGATTCGTTCACACTAAACATGGAACATATAAAGGATGGTTTTAATTAAACACATGAGACGTAAAAAAAATATTATATTCATGAAATAATTATATTTATTTAAATATTATATATATATATATATTATTTTCTTTATTACACTTTCACACACTGAAAAAATTATAATGTTATTCGTGGACGTGTGGACTACCACCTCCTTGACATGATGTGATTCATTTTACACCACATAATTATTTATATAAGTATGTATGATTAAATAATATGGAATTTATTATATAATGATAATTCTGGAATGATATGGTGTTACTTACTTTCTTTCCACAACGATCACTTAAAAACGGGAATGTTACTCATGCATACGTACGACCTACCATCTCCATGATTATAACATATTCTCATTTTTATAACCATATTTAATGATTTATTTTAAAAGTATAATTTATGTAAAAATATGATAATTATGTCATGGATATTATTCTTTATATTTTATATAATTAACCCTATGACCATAGTTGACCAGCAATAGTTTTTTTGACACATAAACTGAATTTGGTCAAAAACACCTGATGTAAACTTAATTGTTTGAGTTGTTGTACACAACATGGTAATAAGTGAAAAAAAAAGTAATTATAAACATGAAAAAGGTTCTGAATCAACTAAAAAATTAACATAAGTTTATTATAAAGGAATTTAAAGTACGTTCACCCAAAAGGAGGTTCCCCTAAGGAGGTTCTCAAGAAGAAGGATTCAAGAGGTAAAATCCTCTTTCTTTTCTTTTAATTTATTTTCAAGTCCTTTTATTTTATTATTCTCTACTCACCTACACTCACCCAAATGGTATGATAAATATATTACCTTAAATATATTGTAATTTTATATTTCTAATGTAATAATCCATCATTATTTCTTTCCCCTCTCCTTTTGTACTAAAAATTAAAAAACCATCTCTGATGTGTTAATTTATCACAGTCAAGGACAAAAAAGTTTTCAATTTCTATTATCACCTAAAAGACTACACATAAAACCTTTTTTATGGTTAAAAAGGATTATTATATATGTATTAAAGTCTATGTTATGTTTTTGAATCATTTTATATAAAAAAATATTAATTAATAAAATAAAACTAGTTTGTAATGATCGAAAAACTGCCAAAATAATCTAAACGATTATCACTAACGTATTATCTAATGATTCATTATCACCTGAAAATATCAAATGAATTATATAACCATTTAATATTATTGATATTAATTAAAAACATATAACTTAAATTCTGTACAAACATTCTCATTTTACTTGATTTTCCATACATGTATACAAGTAACTGATCATGAAAACCAGGGAAATGAACGCTCCCAAACGATGAAATTGTATCTTATAACTCATCAAAAGGGCCATAAATGAACTTAATAAAATTATAATAAATAAAATACATGTATAAAATTTTATTAATTAATTAATTAATGTATTTAATTTTATTATCCAAGACACTAAGATCAATTTCATAACACTTTCATACATAAGGTAAGTGTTTCTTCCCAAACCTTCATTTCCCCTTTCGGGTTACTCTTTCTCTCTCTCTACCCTAATGTAACTATTATTTATATTTATATAATTCTTCTATGTTATATTTATATGTTCTAAAATCATGTATCTAGATAATTTTATCCTTATTTTTTGGGGATATACATGTTTTAATAAGGTTCCCTTCTCAATTATTCCCAATAAGCAAGCTCAATTAAAGGGAACTTCCCAACTTCTCACCCATTTTTAAGTTCACTCCATAATATGTTTTAATCTACCATTATTTTTCTAAAATAAATAATTTTATCATGAATAACTACCTTGGTTTATTTCCATTTTTATGAAAGCAAATATTCTTTTTCCACTTTAAATGATCTTTAATATTTTCCTTAAACCGCACTAAAATGTTTCATTTCTAATACCTATTAAACACTATTTTTACATGTTTTTACTTTAGTTTGACATCACTCATCATTATATATGCCTATTTTACCTTATTAATGTCCATGTACAATTTAAATCCATTCTTTCATGGAAACTTTTATGATACACTCATTTAATATGCTTTATGACATGATTATGATACCTATTTCTTTCCATGGGTAACCCTTACAATTTATTCTTCATGTGACACACATATCGATGAACATGTTATGATGGGTGTGCCCAAATAGTGCTCTAATGTATTGGGTAATTTTTAGTCTCGTGAGATGTCATGTTGGGATAGGGATTGAACCTAATTCCTTTATGGGACTTTGTCCACCATATGATATAGTCTTGGATGTTATCCTTGACTCGTGTTTATGTCATGTTATATGTTGTTGCCACATTCCTATGATGTCATGATTATATGTTCACATGTTATAAATGTTATTATTCCTTATGTTTATTCATGTTCTATGCCTTTATGTCATCATGTTATTCCTTCTAACCCATGTGCTATGTTTTATTCCTATGATTATTCCCTTACTGGGCTTTTTAGATAAACCCTTTTGTTCATGTATTCCCTATGCTATCCTATGAAGATGTAAGGCATTAAATTGTGTTAGAATATCATTATGAAGATTAAATAAAAGTTTTTTTATTTTGTTTCCATGTTTTCAATTTTATGTACCTAATCCTCTAAAGACACTAGACTTTACGATCCTTATTTTATATTTAATGGTTAATTATGCTTAAAATAATGTAATAATTTGTGTAAAAGTCTAGGGCCATTATAGTTGGTATCAGAGAAAGGTCTAGTAATTTTTGGAGATTAGTACTAGAAAACTTTAGTAATAACCCTAGGTATAATTCTATCACCATAGATAACCTAGGGTATCAAAAGTTAGAATATACTTTTCATTTACATGTTTATCCTTCTGTGTTCAGTGTTTTCTTTTTATATGCTAATTAGCTAAATATTCAATACCCCTAATTGTGCTTTATTTTTCTTAGTTAATGGATAGAAATAGCAGAACCCATGCCAACAATAAATGTGATGTTTTCTCTAATGATATTCCAAATATGATAGTAATGGGTGATCAAAACTTCATGGTAGTACTTGATCAACTAGCTCAAGTTATGAATAATAACTTAAATCACTTGGAACGCCTTCATTCTCCTAAGAAATACCAAGTTCTAGTCGAATCATTTATATAGAAAAGGCCTCCCATGTTTAGTGGATATTATGATCCCCTCCTCAAAGAATAGTGGATTAACTATATTGAGAAGATATTCTCTATCCTCCAGTGCTCATAAGATGAGAAATTTGTGTTTACATTTTATCATTTTAATGGGGAATTTGATCAGTTGTAGACACTAATCAAGAACACAAAGTCTAAGGAGGAAATTGATTCCATGAAATGGGAATATTTCAAGAAAATATTTTTTTAATAAATATTTTCCCCAAACCCTCCATCTAAATATGGAAATGGAGTTCCTCAAACTAAAGAAAAAGGAATATGATTATATTAGGGCGTATGATGAAAAATTCACAAGTCTAGAAATATACGCATCTAGATTTGTCATGATAACTTAAAGTATCCATTATATTTTTCATGAACACTAAAAGCAAGTTGGATTTATTTTTAGTGAACTAAAGTCGAGTCTACAAAAATCATTGGTGATTTAGGACTTTTACAACTATGAGGAGATTGTATGTTGTGCCCTTCAGGTTGAAATAGAGATCAGAGACTCTTAGTGGCCACATAGGCCTAGGGAAAAAAGAGTAAAATAGAGTTTAATATGGTTGGATCAACAGATAAATCCCACGATGGAAATAAGACCCAATATCCCATGTGTCAAAAATTATGGGAAGAAATATCCTAGAATATATTTAAAGGGAACCAAGATATGCTTAAAATTTAAAAGAGAAGGGAATATAGAAAATAATTTTCAAAGCGATATGAATAATCCCACTAATTCAGAAGAATAAAGAGAGCTTTAGATCAAAACTCATCCTATAGTGCAATGTTTCAATTACAAGTAACATGGGAATTATGTGATCTATTTCCATAATCCAAGGTTTGTTAGAGAAAATCAATAACAACAAGCTCCATGGAAGAAGGGAAGGGAATATTCAATCAATACTATTGAGGTGGAGCCAAAAAATGATGTAGTGATAGGTACACTGGTTATTCATTCAAGAATAGTTAATGTAGTATTTGATTCTGGTTCTATGAATTCTTTTATATCTTTCACATTTAGTATAACTATTCAATCACCACCAAAAAATTTGGAGGTTGAGTTATCTATGAGAACATAAAATGGGGAAAATATTACATCCAAAGCTTACAAATCCTCCCTGATTAATGTTTTTGGACTGAACCACCCATAAAATCTTTTTTTACTCTCTTTGGTATATTTTTATGTTGTATTGGGCATGGATTGGATATCATTATATAAAGACAACATCAACTGTCAAGAAAGGGAGATCACACTTCACACCCCAAATCATCCTTCAATTCTATACAAGTGTAAAGAGGAAGATGAATCTTCTTCAGAATCATTATCTCGATTGTGTATATTTTTTCCTTATGATCAAGAATATCTTTCTCAAATGATTGATACAAAAGAGAAAATCATGCTCGAAGACATGCCCATCATAAGGTATTACACTGACGTATTCCCTGAAGAATTTCTCAGTCTTACCCCCGATCGATAGGTTGAGTTATCAATTGAAATTATTCACAGATATCTTCCTATATCCAAGAGACCTCATAGAATGGCCACCATTGAGCTGGAAGAACTAAAGAAGTAGTTATAGGAGAATATTGAAAAGGTTTTTATACACCTGATTGCTTCACCATAGGGTTCTCTAGTCCTCTTCATCAAGAAGAAGGATGGTTCAATGCACCTCTATATTGATTATCATGAGCTCAACAAAGTCGTGAAAAAGAAAAATTATCCCTTTCCATAGATAGATGACTTGTTTGATCAGATATGTAGAGAAAACTATTTCTTTAAGCTAGACCTTTGGTCAATATATCAATAATTAAAGGTGAGAAAGGAAGATATTACCAAGACTACCTTTCGAACGAGGTATGGACACTATGATTTCATAGTGACGCCCTTTGCACTCACTAATTCTCTAGAAATTTTCATGGACTTAATAAATATAGTCTTTAGAGATTACCTTAACACATTTGTGGTAGTATTTATGGATGTTGTTCTAATATAATCTAAAAATAAGGAGGATCATGAGGAGAATTTGAACATTGTGCTAAAAACTTTGAAAAGGGAGAAAATATATGAAAAGTACAAAAAATGTAAGTTATGGATGGATGAAGTATCATTATTGAGGCATGTTATCACCAGCAAAGGAATATCTGTAGACCCTTTCAAGACAAAGGCAATTGAGGAGTGACCTAGACCAACATATGTAAAAAAGATCCGTAGCTTCCTTGCTCTAGCTGGATATTACTGGTGATTTTTGAAGAAATTATAATTATTTTCAAACCTACTAACCAAGATTAATTGGAAGGGAGAAAAAAATTTGGACTAGTGAATGTGAAGACTTCTTTAAAGAGTTGAAAAAGAGGCTTATCACTACACCAATTCTCACACTACCAACAAGTGGGGAACTCTTTGTAGTGTAAAAAATGCTTCAAAGAAGGGACTAATATGTGTGCTAATGAAGAATGATAAATTGATATCCTATAATTTAAAAAATTTTAAATTCATGATCAAAACTATCCCACAGATGATCTGGAGTTGGCAGCTATGATCTTCGCATTGAAAATATAGCTGCATTATCTCTATAAGGAGAAGTGTGAAATATATACTGATCATAATATCTTCAAATATATATTCACATAGAAGGATATTAATATGTGCCAGTGAATATAGTTAGATCTCATCAAATATTATGACTACTCAATCCACTACCATCCAGATAAAGCAAATAAGGTAGCAGATGATCAAAGTAGAAAGGATCCTGAATCTTTATCTATAATTATAATTGATAAGGATCCAATATTCTTATACCTACAAAGGATGGACATGCTAATTATTATGAAAGTAACATCACTGATCCTTTATCAAATGATTACTCAACCATCCCTCATGGATAAAATAAGGATGCTCAAAGAAATGATGTGGAAATTCAGAAAAAGGTGGAAGCTATCAGAAATGGGAAATATTCATAGTTCAAAATGGATGAGAAAGGAGTCACAATATTTGGGTCACGACTATGTGTACCATATAATGTAGAAATAAATAAAGAGATTCTCAATGACACGCATAGTTCAACCTTCTATATTCACCCAGGGAGCACAAAGATGTATTGAGATCTCTAAGAGAACTATTGGTGGAACAATATGAAGAAGGAGATCATTGAAGATAAATCAAAGTTCCTAGTATAACAGTAAGTGAAGGATGAAAGGAAAATTTCTAATGGGATTATGAAAATATTACCCATATCAAAATGGAAATGGGATAACATCACCATGGACTTTTTCATCAGACTTTCGAAGACATCTGGAGGAAATAATGTTATATGGGTTATTGTGGATCATCTTACAAATACTTCTCACTTTATTTAAATTTGAGAGGACTTATCACTGGATAAACTTATATGGATATAAATCGTAGAAGTGGTAAGGTTTCATGGAGTACCACTATCTATTTTATTTAGTCAGGATCCGAGATTTACCTCCAAGTTCTTGAAAAGTCTCCAATGTGCTCTGAACATAGAGTTAAACTTTAGTACGGCCTATCATCCTCAAATTGATGGCCAATCTAAGTGGAATATTAAAACACTATAAGAAATATTGAAATAATGTTATATGGACTTCAAAGGAAGATAAGATCAATATATACCTTTGATTGAATTCTCCTACAATAATAGTTTCCACTAAAGCATTCAAATGGATCCATATGAAGCCCTTTATGGGAAAAGATGCAGATGATCAACATGTTGGGATGAAGTTGGTGAACATAAGCTGCTAGGACCTGAAATAGTCAAAGAAATTTTAGAATAGGTGAAAACCATTCAGCAACATATCTGGGTAGCCCAAATTCGATAGAAGATTTATGAAAAAAACTCATTGATGATACCTAGAGTTTAAGGTTGGAGACATGGTATTCCTCCGAATATCTCCATGGAATATGATCATGAGATTTGGGAAGAAAGGAAAGCTAAGTCCTAGGTACATTGTCCCCTTCAAGATTCTTGATAGTGTTAGAGCTATGGCCTATCAACTAGAACTTCTACCTATAATTTCTCAAGTACACGATGTATTCCATGTATCTTTATTGATTAAGTACATACCTGATCCCTCACATGTACTGAATTCATAAGTGGTATAGTTGGAGAATGATATCTCTTAAGAGGATCATCCAATGAAGATCTTGGATCATAGAGATAAAGTTCTATGCAAAAAAATGACTCACCTGGTCAAAGTACTATGGTGGAACCAGAAGTATGAAAAGGAAACATGGGAATATAAGGAAGTGATAAAGGAGAAGTACCCTCACTTGTTTTCATCATAGTTTGCAAAATATAATTTTGAGGGAAATTTTTTATAAGGGGGGAAGAATGTAACAAAAAAAAATTTATCAATGAAAATTATCTTCTTATAATTATGTTATATAGTATAAATAACATAAAAATCACATATATAACACAATAAAAACTTTATAAATGAATAATGAATGAAGTGAGAGGTATTTCTATAAGTTAAGGAAACTATACCAATAGAATAGTAACTTGACCTTTGGAATAGTAATGTGACCCTTAAGAATAGTAAACTATAAAATAGAATAGTAACCTCAGCTATGAAATTATAAATAAAATTTATTCATCTTATAAATAAAAATATGATATAATTATATCATATTATAAGTAAATAAATGTTTTAGAAATTACTAATTAAGTGTTGATGTTTTTATAAAACACAAGTGTTTATTTTCAATTTAATAATTAATATAATGTTTTAAAAGAAAATTTATTTTCATAAAATGTATTAATAAATTAATATTTTGTTATCTTATGATTATAATATAATTTTATGAGCCCTTAATTAATTTTTCAAAGTGTTATAAAAATAGTTATAATTTTAAAATTGGTATTTTCCAAGTAAATAATGTTTTTAATTAAAGATTAAATTTCTCATATTTATAAAATTATTTACATAAAATAGAGTCCTTTTTTGAATTCTACATGTTGAAAAATGGTTAGGGTAAATTTTTGGTATATTTCTAAAATACTTGATTTTTTTGTGAATAGAAAAATATGATAATTTACGATAAAAGCTAAATACATGAATTATTGAGTCATTGATGATGTAAGGATGATGTAAGACCAAAATATTGAAATCTCCTTCATTATTTTAATATATTTAGTGATAATTATCAAACTATTCGTATTCTTGATGCAAAATAATAAACTAATGAATAAAATAAAGAGAAAACACCCAGCTCCTCCCCTATAAATACCACCCCTCACCACATCTTCTCCTCACACCTCTCAAACTTTGATCCTTGTAAAAATTATACTCAAATATATTTTCAAGACCTTTTACCACATCCAAGATCCATAAGTCTCAGAAAAAGACCAAAACCAATTTTTCTAAAGAGGTTCTCAAGAATAAGGATTCAAGAGGTAAAATCCTATTTTTTCTTTTAATTTATTTTAAAGTTATTTTCTTTTCTTATTATCTACTCACCTCCCCTCATACAAATGGTATAATAACTATAGTACCTTAAAAATACTGGACTTTTATTATTATAATAAAATAATCCATCATAATTTCATTACCCTCTCATTTTTTACTAAAAATAAAAAAACATCATTTGTGATGTGTTAATTTATCATATTCAAGGATGAAAAAGTTTTCAATTTCCATTCACTCCTTCAAGGATGATAGTAAACCAATTTTTATGGTTAAAATAGATTATAATATATGTATTATATCCTATTTAATTTTCTGGAACCATTTTATATAAATAATATTAATTATTAAAACAAAACTAATTTGTGATAATCGAAAAATTGACAAAATAATCTAAACAGTTATCACTAACATCATATCTAATGATTCATCATCACCCCAAATTACCAAATGAATTATATAACAATTAAATATTTTATATGATAATTAAAAACTTATAACTTAAATTATGCATAACCATTCTCATTTTACATGATTTTCTATACATGTATACAAGTAACCGATCATGAAAACCAAGGAAACGAACACTCCCAAATGAAAAAAAAATTATCTTATAACTCTTCAAAAGGGCCATAACTGAACTTAATAAAATTATAATTAATAAAATAAATGTATAAAAGGTTCTTAATTAATTAATTAATTGATTTATTTTATTATCCATGACATTAAGATCAAGTACAAAACACTTTCAGACATAATATAAGGGTTTCTTCCCAAACCTCCATTTCCCCTTCAGGTTACACTTTCTCTCTCTTTACCCTAATGTAACTCTTCTTTATATTTATATACTTCTTCTAAATTATATTAATATGTTCCAAAATCATTTATCTATATCATTTCATCCTTATTTTTTGGGGATATACATGTTTTAATAAGGTTCCATTCTCAAATCTTCCCAATAAATAAGCTCGATTTAAGGGAACTTTCCGATTTCTTACCCATTTTTAAGTTCACTCCATAATCTGTTTTAAGCCACTATTATTTTTCTAAAATCAATAATTTTATCATAAATAATTACCTTGTTTAATTTCTAGTATTATGAAAGAAAATATTCCCTTTACTCTTTAACCGCTCTTTAATATTTTCCTTAAACCGCACTAAAATGTTTCATTTATAATATCTCCTAAACACTATTTTCATGTGTTTTCAATTTAGTTTGACATCACTCATCATGATATATGACTATTTTTACTTATTAATTTCTATGTATTATTTAAATCCATTCTTTCATGGAAAATTTTATGATATGCCCATTTATTATTCTTTATTACATGATTGTGATACCCATTTCTTTCCATGGGTAACCCTTATGCTTGATTCTTCATGTGGCATACATATCCATGAACATGTTATGATGGGTGTGACTAGATATAACTTCAATTAATTGGGTAATTTTTAGTCTCATGAGACATTAGTATACTATTTCAGTTCCTATATGGTTTTTTTTAATAACCATTCGAGTTATGTGAATATTAGAACACTACAATAATACTTCATTCAGTGTCCTGAAATAAACTGTTCAACATTTTTAGAGTTTAGATAATGTCTTTGAACACTGGTGAGGTCAATTTCATGCTAATAATACATAAAAAATCACATTTATTATTATCACCCATATTCCATGATTTTTTTTAAATGGTGGTCACACCTGGAATGAGCATTCCATAATTATTTCATTGCAAAATGTGTTTTTGGGGATTGAGTGGATATATCAGTCATCTCAATGTCTTACACCCTTTACATGTTCATGTTCTATTTTAAATACATATATAGGATGACTCTTTTTCCCAATAGTAGGTCTAATATTGAATCATATTCAACTATCGACCAAATGCTTTGGTTAATAATGATGTGAGAAGATATAAATGGTATGGTCTCATTATCAGCAAATATTAATACCTTCATTCTATCATGGAATTATTTCAACCCATGGGTATACAATTTTCTAGATTGAATGAAAAAATAGCTTGTTCAAAGTTCCAACTGACTTTTTTACTTCTCGAAGTCGACTAACTAATATTATTATGGAGGATATGTTTGAATCGGTGAGATATAAAGCCAAACAACTTGTACATCATAAAGAATCTTGATCTACATGTCACATTTTTGTCAATGTAGGGGAAGATCTATCGTCTGAAACTGATATAGTGGGTTATATCACTGTCAATTATCCTTTATTTCTAACAACAAGGAATAAAATATATGATACTAAAATAACTAAAGTTATCCCAAAAACCAATCAACAAGTGAGAACTAAATAATATCCCATACCCATATCATTGACCATATCATGTTCATCTATGGTGGAAATAATTGTGGATTATATTCCTATGAAAACATGGGACTAGAGTTTGAGTCCTAAAATTTCTTTAAAATACCAAACTATGAGGAAGTTTTCATGGATTCTCTTCTATGGTATCATCACTGAGACCTAGCTAAAGGGGATTTATGATAATTATAAGAGCATTCATCAAAATTTATATTTATTTGGTGTGGGTATATTTGAGTATCATTAGCTAAATGAAATCATTCAACAAGCTTAGTTCATCTTAGAGAAATTTTTGGTCTAATAAAATACCCTCCACTCATTTTATATCATAACCCAAGGAAAGTACATTGATAGGGATTCAAAAAAGTTAAAGAAAATGATAAATGATAGTTAATGGATTTGTGGTTGGGTGGATGCACAAACATTACTGATCCAGGAATACGAACCTCACATTGATAATAAGATAGTATATCTATTATATTTGAGCCATGGATTAGATACTATTGATAGTAGAAACTGGGAAATGACTCCACATATAAAAGATACGTACATATTGATTAAGGATGAGGTTGATAATAAATTCTATCACCAATTGAAAATTTATTCTTCTTATTAAACCATAGTAGATATGTTGAGTTCAGATAAGAAAATAATATATTATTTTCCTTCTCATTAATTCTTTTTTTACTATGAAAACATATACTCAAAATTTTGTATGCTCCTTTTATATCTTGATCAAATAATAAAAACATTTTTTCCATATCATTTTTAATTTTTAGATTCATATTCCATCTTGATCATCAATTCATAACAACTTATGAAACTCTCTAAGGGTAACTCTGTGATGATAGAAGCCGTATAAAAATTAAAATAATATGATTTAAGTTAATCATGATCTCCAAATACTTTACCCAAAGTAAAATATAGTGAACTCCATAAACTTTCAAAAATGTTACATATGATGGGTATAGGTTGGTAGGATATGGTAACATATATACCATCATTATACACCATGGAGATTCAGTTGAGGTAAAGGATAAAAATTTTGTTTCCTCGTGAGCATGTTCACTATGGTAGATTTAGGTGGGATGAATAGGGAGGCATATCTTCTATCATTATATACCAAGGATTTATCATTCATATATGAGGCATGATTTCCATGTGTACATGTGCTATAAGATGGGTAAATGATTTTCAGGTATAGAAGTAAATAGACAATCACTATAAACTAAATTTTTTCAATTAATTATGTGAAAGATTAATGACACAACATGATGAAAAACATAAAGGGGAATTAAATTTATACTGAGGATTTCAATGATCAATAGGGATAAAACCCACTTGTATCTACATATTCATTGATTATAAATGGATATTCTAAACTAATTTATGAGAGGAAAATTAAGATGCTATAATTTTTTCCTTGGTCAATGAAACTAGATAATATATCTGAAATCTTTTTTAGGTCATATAGTGGACCCCAAAATATTTATTTCTTATTTCATTTATTTCTTATCTTTATTATATGCCTGATATGGGGGATTATTAATAGTAATTTACTTGTAATTTCATCAGGATTCCCATTATTGTCATTCAAGTTAACATGTTTCATTCTTTTTCCTTTTCAATATCTCATTTTTAGGTCACATGATATGTATACCTAGAGAGTAGAGACATTACATTTTCCTAGGTAACCGTTTATGATTATTTAACTTAGCGAGTGATATGAAAATTTCCATAAGTAGTTTAAGGTCCTGAAATAAAATCCATCAAAGATAGTTTTTATGATCAGAAAATATTGACAAAATATTGAGGTAGTATAATGAAATTCAAAAATCAAACCATAATTACTTTATTTATGGAAAGGGATTCGATTTCATACATTTTAGGATCTTTTTAGTTTAGGTTTTTTGATAATTTCATAAAATAATATATATCAATGTTGAAAATTCAACATATTATCCATTTTTTCCACATTGAAAGTTCTTTAAAATGCAAGAATTGGATCATTCATAGTAACTACCATAACTGGATGTCTAAATTTTTTAAGGTTTATACTAATCATTAATACCATAGAGAAATTATTTGAAAACATGATATGAGAAAAAAAGTATAGTATAGGACATAAATGAAATAAAGCTCATTATTTCATTTCAAAACCATGAGATCATTTAATATATTTAACCTTTAATATGAAGAAATTTGAGCTCAAATAATTGTTTATATGCACATGAAATAAACTTTACTGTAATATTTTTTCATAAAACTCTTTATAACAATGTATAAATGAAAAATCATAATGATGAGGGATTCTTAGAGAATATGAGATCCCATGAAAAATATTTTCTTAAAATCATACCTTTTTACCCTTAAAGGGAATATTCTATTTTTAAACAGAATATCATTAGAATACCTTATAAAATCAAAATATTTACATGAAACCTCATTAGTAAGCATAGAAAGGTTATGTGGGATCATTAGTATATCATCCTCATAGAACTCTTACTAAAACAAATATAAGTGGAATAACATACAATGTTAATTCCAAAATAATTCTACAGAGAACATATTCATTACCCAAAAAATTAGAGAGATATATCTAGATCCCCAACATCATAACCATTTTCAATAGACTATAACATACTTAAAACATATAAATCATGTATTTAAATCTTTAAACTAATAAAAATAAACTTTTAAATCCATATGTAAAATATTTTCGAATATGGATGTATCACTTTCCTTTAAAATAAAATTCTTAAAACTAAAATACTAAGAAAAATGGGAAGGAGACTTATTTATTGTTAAAAAAGGTAATACAATAAAGGAATACATACATCAGGTAATGGTTTGGTGGTTATAAATCATGTTTATGTCATATTTATTAAAATAAATTTCTTTTGTACTTTGTAATTAAAGTAATTCATTCCAAATGAAATACACAAGAAGATTCCCTTTGAATACCTTTTTAAGAATTTCAACAGAGTTATAAAATGGCCAATTTAATTCATTTATTTAATTATTTACATATCTATTAAAAAATATGTGCATGGTAAATAAATATTATAATTAAATCATTAAATCATTTTAAAATAATTTTTTAAGATGGAATATCTCTTACAACATGATAACCTTTAAAACAATGAATCATTGAAGGAAAAAATATATAATGGATTTTTAAAAACGTTAATTTTTATGGAATAATGATAAATACATATAAAATTTAGTTTAAACACCACACAAAAGAAAATATGAGGTAGAAATAGTATAATTCTTAAAGAAAGGTAATTTAGAAGAGAAATCCATTACCTCATGCCCCAACTTTCCGCACATATTCTTTAACTACACTATAATGAGAATTTAATAATTGTTTAATTTATATATAAAATTTTTCTTTTTTATTCCTAGATCATAAACCCATTTATTTAATTTATTACCATGCCTTGTATAGTTATTAAATCGATTAAGTTTATATCAGATATTTAAAGGAGGTTGAGTTCATAATCCTTAAAAAAGTAGGATAGCCAAGGTCAAAGTGGTGATTGTTCCATAAAATATAAAATAATAATAATAATGAAATAATTAAAATTTTCATAAATAAAATTCAATTTTATTTTTATCCAAGGAAAGAAATCATGAAAAATAAAATTCATCAGCTTGCGAGGTGGTAGTCTGCCTACACACATGATAGATGCTTTTACACTTCATTTGAAAGAAAATAGTGTCAAAAAATAAAATATTCTCTTTATAGAATAATTATCATGTTATAAACATCAAATACCATTATTAAATCCATTCCCCTAACCATCCATAAGGGATATTTTTTCAAAAATTAAGTACATCATTGTGTGGAGATAGTAATCTGTATATACACAAGTGAGAGGATTCTACCATAAATGATTGGAATGATAATATAGATGATATATTATATTTATAAAATCATAATTATCTCATTAATTTAATATATATACAATAAATATATCATAAAAATCATCCATGGAAGGTGGTGATGAGAAACAAAATCCATTCGTTCATGTGGTGGTAGTCTGCATGTATGCACAAATGATGGTATCGGTTCACATTTCATTGAAAAAGGAGATGAAAAAGTTGGTGAAATTAACATAATAACATCCCAATATATGTGGGATAACTATTTTATTCTATTTTAATGGTTAGTAAATAATTAAATGATGATGAAGACGAAGTAAAATGGAAATGTTTATTTGAGTTAATTACCTCCTCTTTAAAGAACCATGCTTTGATTTGAACTTAAGGAATGTAGGGAAACTATAAAAAGAAGAAAATACCTAATATAATTTATATAAGGATTTTAAGAAGATTTCATGTATGGGGTTTATTGATCTATGTGTATAATTAAACTTTGTAAGATTGGATAGATGATGTTCTTATGTAATATAGGAGAGGGGCACCATTGGAATAACATAAAGTATTAATTAATGTAAATTTATATTCATGTTATTTTGGAAGAAAATTTACATATTTCAATGATATGGTGAAAATAAGTCATTATAATCCCATAAAATTATATTTTCATAGGTTTAGATGATGTTAAATCCATTATGTATTAGTTTTAACCATGGTTTACCCTTTTAAGGATTACAATGATAATAATGTTTTTTACTATTTATGGGCAAAGAAAGTTACCATAAATGAAAAATATACACATAAGTTGATAATGGATGATATTCCAGATTGTATCCCATTCACTAGGTCAATGAAAATATTTTTATGAATTTAACATCATTTAATAAAATATTAGTTAACAAAAAATACCATTAAAGTCATTTTTAGTACTATTCACATAATTGGAATTAAAAAAATATCATTAAAACAATGTAGTTCTAATATAAACTCCTAACACATCAAAAATATATTATATTTATCTATAAAATTTTTGTAACACCATAAATTTCCAAAAAAATATTACATTGTGAATTTTTTAAATTATTTACTTTATTTTTCGACTTCTTGTAGCAGTAGTATGTCGTTATTGCGTAATCATTTATAGTAATTATTTTTTTACTAAAAACACATAAATTACCATCATAATATTTTTTATATTCAAAATAATGCTTTTATAACCATAAATAAATTGTTTTTATCCCTATCATAAAATATTATAGATTTTAAAATGAAGGACTAAGAATTTTTAAAATTTTCATTACTTATAATAATATAAATGACTTTATCGCAGAAAAGTGACACAAACAAAATAAATATTTTTTATTAATTGAATGTGGTGGTAAATATACATTCATCCAAATGATTAAAATCATGTTTAATGTTGTTTTTAATTCCTTTTCACAATATTTTTAACCCTAGCTAACCAAATTTACTATTTTCTATAATAATAAATTTTACCACAATTACTATTTATTATGATAAAAAATAATGTCAAAATATTTACCAAATATGAAAATTATTATACCCAATATATAATCCATTTTATGAAATTCAATTCCAATAAGCGTATGAAATTATTTTTTAAAAAATCCCGCAAAATGTGATGAAAAATGGTTTTCAATAAAAAATGATTTTTAAGTATAAAAAATATGTTATACCCAAATTTAGAATAAAATCGATAAAAATGAAATTAATTTTATTATTTTTAATAAAAAGGAAAAATTTAAATTTTAAAACCAATTAAAATTGAAATGTGACTTTATAAATACCTAAAAATAAAAACATATCTTCTAAAAAAATCTGTTTCACTATTAACTGGAATTTTATTCTCTTAGAAATGTCACAAAATTTCTTCCTAAGATAATTTTTATTTTATAATTTCAAAAATGATATACTTTATAATAAATATATTTATAAAAGTGGAAGAAATTAATATTAATATTTAATCTTTGAAATTAATAAAACCCATTGTTGATTAATACATATTTTTGAAGTATAAAATGACATTACTAAAACTAGAAATGTCGTTCGTGAGGTTTTGTTTTATCATTTTTAAGGACAAAAAGTTTTCATTTTCCTTTATCACATTCAAGGCTGGTCATAAATACATTATAATGGTTTAAAATTATTGTAAAATTTATTTTTTTAAACCTTTTTATGTTCTGGAACTAACATATTTATATAATACTAAATGATAAAACAAAATGAGTTTGTTGTGATTGAAAAATGCCAAAATTAAGCCAAACGATTATCATTAACTATTTATCTAATGATTCATCCTCATTAACTAAAACCAAATGATATATAAGACCAATTTAACCTATAGAAGACACTTAATTACATATAATTTCAATTCTTGATAATTACCCCCACATTACATGATCCTTCATACTCTTATACAAGTAAACAAATCCTGAAAACCAAGGAAATGAATGCTCTCGAATGATAAAATTGTATCTTATAACTCATCAAAAAGACCATAAATGTACTTTATAAAATTATAATAAATCAAATAAATGCATAATAGGTTCTTCAATTATTAATTATTGAATCTAATTTTATTATTTAGGATATTAAGTACAAGTGAAGAACTATTTTAGACATAAGGTAAGGGATTCTACCAGAACCTCTATTTTTTATTTAGGTTGCTCTTTCTCTATCTTTACCCCAATGTAACATTTATTTATTTTTGTGTACTTCTTCTAAATTCTGTTTATATGTTACAAACTCATGTATCTATATCAGATCATCCTTTTTTGATGGGTACACATATGTTTTAAAAAAGTTTCCCTTCTCAATTCTTCTTGATAAGCAATCCTGATTCAAGGGAACTTCCCTAATTATTACCCATTTTCAAGTGTACTCTATAATATGTTTTAAGTCACCATTTTTTTATAAAATAACACATTTTATCATGAAAAACTATATTGGTTAATTTCTTGTTTCATGAAAAAAAATATTCCCTTTCCGTTTTAAATGATCTTTAATATTTTATTTAAACCACACTAAAATTTTCCATTTCTAAAGTTTATTAAACACTAATTTTACATATTTTCACTTCAATTGGACATCACTTATCATGATACATGTCCATTTCTATTATGAATTTCCATTTATGTTTGGAATCTATTCTTTCATGGAGACATTTATGATATGATCATTTGTTATGCCTCGTGACATGATTATGATACTCATTTCTTTCCATAGGTAACCCTTATGTTTATTCTTCATGTGGAACACATATTCATGATCATGTTATGATGGGTTCACCTAGATAGAGATAAAATTCATTGGGTAATTTTTTGTCTCATGATACTTCATTTTGGGACAAGGGGTGAACTTGATTCCTTTATGGGACTTTGTCCACCATGTCTTGGAAGCTAGCCTTGACTCATGTTTATACCATATTTTATATTGTTTCCACATTCCTATGATGTCATGGTTATATATTCCCATGTTATACATGTTATTATTCCTTATTTTTATTCATATTCCATGCCTGTATGTCATTATGTTATGCCTTCTAACCCATGTGATATGTTTTATTCCTATGCTTATTCCTTTATTGGGTTTTTTAGCTCATACATTTTGTTTATGTATTCCCTAGGTTATCCTGTGAAGATATAAGGGCTCATAGGGTGTTATGAGTTCATTAAAAAGATTAAATAAAATATTTTTTTTAATTTGGGTTTCATGTTTTCAGTTTTATGTACCTAAACCTCCAATGACACCAGAATTTACGATCCTTGGTTTGTATTTAATGGTAAATTGATATTAAAATCATGTGATAATTTGTGTAAAATTCTAGGTCCATTATTAAATTCCTATATAAAATCCAAAAAGGTTAAATTATCAAAATAGAAAGAATATTCATTGGTCCCTCACTAACCAACTTTCCCCTATTTAATAGCCCTTTCCTCCAACTTTTCATCTTTTATGGGACCCTCACTAACTAATAGCTCTGTAATAAAAAAAATTATCTAGATATATCCTTCTTCTGTAATGAAACTTATAATATTTACTAAAAAATGAATCCATGTATATAACAAATAGTTTTATCTAGGTACAGATTCTATCACTTTCCACCCCTTGAAAAAAGTCTTGTACTCAAGGATGAGGAAATGAAACTAATTATGGTTGATGATGTATTCATTTTCCCATATTTTTTAACCACTCCACCCCTTGGAATTATTTTCCTACTTCCCCCTATTCTTCCCCTTGAAAATTCATCTTGTCTACATGGTGAAAATCTTGATGAAAATCCAAATGATTCTTCAATATATCATGAAGTTCGTATAGTATGATAAGTTCATGTATCGGGGCCATATTCTATGGGCAATTATCTATTGAACCATAATATGGGAGTGTGAACAACTTCACCAACCTAAAGGCTTAGTAATCCAACAACTTAATATTCTTCTGCACCAATTGTACTACTTGTATATATTTCTACCACTACTACCCTACTACCTTGACCAGATGTAACATCCTAGACCCATATGCCACTCAATAGTGCCCCAAGCCTGGTTGGATACATGGCCTCAAGCACATCTCCTCAAATGAAAAAGGTTTATGACTATAAGAGAGGTCCTAGGTGAGTCATTGGGGAGACCATTCCATCATTACCAGAGTATATCACAGTGGAAGTCAATCACATTCAAAAGAGGAAGAAGATACAATAAGCAGATGATAGATAAAATAGACAAGTAATATAGGAATATATAACAATCCAGAAGTGTCTCATATATCATGATGTAGATGATATGTGTATCTAGAAAACAACCAAAATAGGTACATGGAAATATAGTACAATACAAGTATCTAAAATCCAAAAAGACCAAAAAGTGTCCCAATAGCATCACAAGCCTCATCTTGGTCCCATGATCCCTTGTTCCAAAGAAATTATCAACATCCAGTGTTAGGACACTTTCCCCTGCTATCACCTACAACTATATAATCTATTTGGGTCCCCAAGGTGGCCCAAATAAGGTGTGAGATAAACATCCCAGTAGGTAACCACCCAAAATTATATACAGTTCTAAGAATCACAATGCAATATGCTTAACAAGTGTAAGTAAAGCAGTAACATGAGTGTGACTTCCCATGGAATATGTCTACTTCAATAAGTAATACCAAACAACCTCTCGAGGCTCCCTGTAATAAGTTTCAACTTATAACAAGGCAGCTACAAGCAATATAAACTAATAATATGACCTCACTGTACAACCATCTATATCTTGTCCACATGGCCTTGTCGTATAAGGAAACCATATCAAAATCCCACGTCCTTACCATATAACCAATCAAGTCATATATCCCATGACTATGTCGTATAAAGAAGTGTAGACAACGAAGGTACAAATCCAAGGTGTTGAAGACCAATTCATCCTCATTGAGCCCCATGATCATCTCGATGGAAACTTGTTGTAGGCACCGGTTGGTGTCCTAGGGGCATGTGTGCCAACATGTACTATGTGAGCCCAAGCAGTCTGGATCCAATGGGTAGAAAAGCCTGAGGCATCTGACAGAATCAAGACCCAATGTGCATACTCATCCAAGGTGTCCACGATCACATTCCATATTGTCACACCCACCTTTTTAAACTAATTTTTATTTTATTATTTCTTGGCTCTGGGTCCTCGTGCTAATGTCCAAGCTGGGTCCCAGTTTTAAATTTTTGTCATTTAATAATTTTAGTGGGTTTTGAACCAGTGTGCGGTCACCGCATGGTGGGTGGTATCCACGCGGTTAGCTCGGGTGCCACACAAACATCTAATGATTAAAATAAATAGAGATTAATGTAAATAAAATGAGTTAAATGTTTAAATTGTAATAATATTATTATTATTATTTAATTAATAATAATATTATTAATGAGGTGTTATTATTGTTATTATTTTTACTTTTATTATTTTTATTATTTTTATTTTTTCTATTATAACTCTTATTATTATTATCTTTATTATTATTATTATTATTATTATTATTATTTCTTGTATTATTATTATTATTGTTGTTATTTTTTTATAATAATTTTTGGTATTATTATTATTATTATTATCATTATTATTATTATTATTATTATTATTATTATTTCTATTAATAATAATAATATTGTGATTAATATAATAAAATGAAAAAAAATAACCTAACCCTAATTCTACACAGGCACGCCCCTTCCTCGTTTGCGCTGCACGATCCCCCCCCCCCTCCTACCTTCTCCCCTCACGTGGTCGTACTGACTCCGCCACCCCGGCCTCTGCACTGCCCTTTGTCGGCGACCCCTCGGTGTACCTCGGCCAGCCTCTCGCTCGCGCCCCAGCCTCTACACTGCTGCTCCAACCACCGGTCACCCACGGACCACCACTTCGGCTGCCTCCGGCCACTCTGACCCTAGCAGGCTGCCATCCCACCCCAGCCTCACACTCTCACACCAGTGTCGGCCTCATCACCCTCCAACATCCAAGGCCGCCTCTCCCTTGTTGTCTTCGACTGCCCACGCTCCGGCCATGACGTTTTCTCCAGCGAACCTGACCTTTTGACAATCTCCCTTTCCAGCGCACCCCCCTGCTCGCGACCCTTAGAATAGGTTTATTCGATTTCCTTTCCTCTTTAGGTTGTGTTTTTCTTCAAATTAATTAAACCCTAGTGTTCAAGTTAAGTGTCTTGCATTTTTCTTGTTGTTTTAAGGTGTGCAAGGGGTCTGGGAGGATCGATTCTACCTTCTGTGTAAGCGGCATAACTTTTGCACGTCGTTGAGGTAGGCCAGTCCATAAATCTTCCTTTCCAATACATTCCTTTGGCGCCTGGTTCTTCCAATTATTATTATTCTTATTTTGTTATTTTATTTGCATCGTCACAATATTCCCAATGAGTCTATTATGAATTTATAAGTTTTTAGAATTTGTTAAAAATAATGGCTTTTGATGTAATCCTTTAGTTGTTCCTTTGTATTGTTAAATTTAGTATGTTTGTTTTAAATGCATATTTTCATCCATGTTGGATTTGTTTATTTAGGTGCCATATCTTGTTCTGAAAATTTTTAAAATATTATTCGCACCTCCATAGTGCACGCAATTAGTTTGTGGTGGTGTTTTCTGGATGATGGAATTTATTAAAAGTAAGTTTTAATGATCTTCATATATAATGTTTAGTATTTTGGCACCTAGGTTGTTCTTTATAATTGACAGTGTTTTTTTAAAGTGGGATAAGGGGTTTTTATGAAATTCTTAGCACTCACGTTGTTGTGAAAATGTTTATTTGGCTGTAATTTTTGTCTAGAGTGTATAGTTTTGAAATGGTATGGTTTGTTAAATGTGTTAAAATGTTTTTGGGAAAATTTTAATTATTCCTAAGGGGGTGGTTTTATGTTTTCTAAATAAGGTGGGTGGTTGAACATGGTTCTTAATGAAATGGGTGTTTTATGGAAAATGGGTTAAAGGATCTTATTAGTTTTTGGTGTATCGCTAGATGTTGGTGCAAACATGGGTGCACTTGGTGCACACATGGATGTGTCAACAAATTAAGGTGATGCCTTAAGTTGGGTTGTCTTGAAAGATTGGTTTTATAAATGGTTTTTATTTTTCTTAATGAGGTTGAGTCTTTTGTGTGTGTTTAAAAAATGGATTTCAAGGTGTTCCTCAAATTTTGACTGATTGGCCTTAAAGTATAATTTGGCATGAGTTAAAATAGTAAAGGTAGTTTAGCTTGAAAATGAAAAAGTGGTGTTTGTTTAATAGTTTGATAGTGTTTTTGGACATGTCGACTCAAAGTCTTGTTTGGAACTTTCAACTTTAGTGTAATGTTTGTGTTGATTCTTTGAAATGGAAACGTTTTGATTACTGTATGTCCATTTAACAACTTTAATATTTTGAAAAAGGTATCAAATGGTTTTAATGATTTCATGTCATGATGGCCCGGTTGGCACCTTTGATGATATGATATATATATATATATATATATTTGGGGCACCTCTATAGGGGTGATACCCCTTATGGGTTATCGTATGGAGTGTCCGTGTTTGGGGTAGTCAAGTGCGGTGGGATGAGTCACACGTGCGAGGGCCTCCTACTTACACAATGTTATTATAACTACCATGGGTTATTGGGCATCTTCTAGATGATCAAGTGACGGTTGCTGACCAACCCCGATTAGACGGGTTGGTAACCCATGGATTTGTTGTTAGGTCAGGCGGGCTTTTCCACTGGATTGGTTAGTTTAGGGTGGCCAGTTGGTTATAGACTTAGGAGCTTCACTATACGCCAATAGGTGGTTGTGAAAATGAGTACGTCCAGGGGTCTTCTAGGGATGTTTAGGATCACCCATGGTTACTGGATTATTTACATTGCTTGTTTACTTTCTGTTGCACTAGTTTATTTTCAGTTTGAACTTTTTACTTGTTTTACTCTAGCCTAGCTTTGGTATATTTTGTTTTGGATTTTATTCATAAAATGTCAAATGATTTTGAAAATGATATGTAGCGTGTGTTTTTTTTAAATTGGAAAAACATGTTACTTATTTTAAAATGTGAAAACCCTACTTTTATATTTGTATTTCAAACTTGTGTTATTGTATTGTTTTGGGAAAGGGAATGCTTGGATTCTATGGTTATATTTACAATCCCTACTGAGAATATTGATGCTCACACCTATCATATTATTTTAGTAGTAGGTTCAGTTCTTGTTCAGGTTCTCGGTTCAGCTACTCAGTGTTGGTGCAGGCTTGGGTCTAACTTGGGTGGTGACCTAAAAGGTCACAAGGAGGTATGTCCGGTTTTATTTTTCTTTCTGCTGCTAGTTTTTTATGTTTATCGTCAGTTTTTTTATCTTTTTATCTTTTTTTCATGGGCCAAATCATTCCCAATGGTTAAATTTTTATGTCTGACACTGGTTGTCATCCTGTGGGGATCAGGAACACCCCTCAGGACATGTTGTGGACTTTCTCGGGTAACCAATTCAGGGTCGAACCGGGTTGGTTCATGAAAAAATGGTATGAAAGGAGGCCCTTATTATTTGTGGTGTCCAATAGATAGATATTAGGACTATTGGGACTCGATAGGTAGGTACGGGAAGGACATCATGAACCCTCACCCGTTCCAAACCTCGAGTCACCAGGGGTAGTCCAGGAATTGATTCCTTGTTTTGTTCTGGTTTTTTTTAGATTGATGGATGACAATGGAGGCAAGCCGATGTTACATCGTGATTTCTCATAGAGTAGTGGCCCATGTGGAGTCTTATTACATGCTTTAAGTTCCTCCAAGTTATTGACGCTTACTTGGGGCATGGCCCACTACCATGTCACCATGTTAAGGGTAACTACTAGTCCTTTAGTCTAGTAGTTTGATGAAATTTGAGTGATGTCTTGGTTATGATTGGTGTAAGTGCACTTTTGAAAATGAAAAAGGGGTTTTGAAATGAGAATAATTTATTTTAAATGGATTTAAATTTTTGAAATGGATTTTTAAAACTGAAATCTCTTGGTCTAAAAATCCGGTGTTTGCTTGGAACTGGTAAAGATATGGTTTGGGTGAAACCTTAGGTACTCTTTATGAACATTTGAACATGTCAGGGAATTCATGGGAAGTGCATGTTGGTGCGTATGGATGAAAGCAGATGAAGTCATGTGCAACGGTTCATGGGATTACTGGGGTGTGCACTTGGAATTAAAGGCTTGAGCTTGTTTTTCTAAAGTTATTTTAAAAATGAAAAATGATTTTTGGAAATTGAATTTGGTTTGAAAAGTGGAATTGGTATTTGGAAAGTGTCCTTAAAATAATGTGGTTTTGAAATCTAAAATGAAAAGCGGTTTTTAAAAAATGGGAATTTTGGGTTGTAGTTATATTTGTTTGGTTTTTGAACTGGATATTTTTGGATGATGGTTCTTTCACTGATGTTGCTTCGGCTTGATATTGGTTATGGATTTTTTTTTATATGTTGTCTAGAAAATTCCTCCCAAAAAGGTCCCCAAGGTTTTTAATAAGTCATGCTCAGTTTTTGGTCCTTCTCGGACATTACCTATCATTCATAGTGAACAGGGTACATTAGAAGTAGCAGAGTGGCTTGAAGAGGTCGAATGCGTCTTCAGGGTATTGGGAACTCCTGACGCTGTTAGAGTGCATGCTGTTTTTGGTCTATTTGAAGGTCAAGTTTTGGACGAATGGGAGTTTTTTTCCCCACCATCAATGCATGTTGGGATGACATGGGATGTCTTTAAATCCTTCTTCGTCTGATGGTTTATACCTTAAGAGGTGAAGATAAAGAGAAGGGAAGCACTAATGTGAATTCAATATGGACAACGGACGATGAAATCATATGTCAACCATTTCAAGGAACTTTTGTCCTTTTCTCTGGAGGTAGAATCACATGATTTGATGAATACTTCTCTCTTCATTGGGGGTCTTCATCCAGAGATCAAGGAGCGGGTCCTCCCTTATAGGGACCATCATTTTGAGAATATGGTGGATGAGGTGTTCTTAACTGAATTGGTCTCTAGAGCACAGGTTCTTGAAAATCCAGTGTATCCAGTTACTCATGAAGGTTCCCCATCTAGAGAGCAGGGTGTTCCAGAGGAACCTGTTCTTAAAGAGTCCTCTACAGTGGTTTTGGCTTCCGGTTCATTAGAATATTCAGTGGTGTTCCACAAGTGTGGCCGGTTCTAGCATGTAAAGTTGTCATGTCGCATCCCTCTGAAGACATGAAATCGTTGCGGATGTCTCGGTCTTCTAGAGAAGTTTTGCATGAAGAATCGATTGAAGAAGATGTTGTGACCGAGGGATTCCAGTACCTTACTGTGATTTAAGAGATGCTTCAACCATCAGATCCCCAGCCATAAGTCTTGGAGTGAAGCCCGCACGCATTCAGGAGTTACTGGGGGTGTGGAGCCTCAGTTTGGGTTTTGTGTTCTGTGTTGGCAGTGAAACATTTAAAGTCTTTTCATTCTCATTTTTCTACTGTTAAAGTTTTTATGTTGTTGTAAGTTCATTTTTTTGTCATAAATTTATGATGGAATCGTCATATTTTAATCCAAGTAGTCTTGGTTGTGTGAATGTGGTTTTCTGAATAGTGTGTTTTTCTTAAAAGTGTGTTTGGACCTTGTGTGGGTTAATCTCGTCTTGGTTGTGTTTGTTTGGAGATTTAAGTGTCTGTGGAGGAATTGATGTTTCTGGTTATGCTCAGATTCACTGTTTGGGTTAAGTTTTTCTTTGAGGTTTTCCCCTAGTTTTGGGGGTTTTTGGTCCAGGTCGAGAGTTTCAAGCTTCAGCAGAGGTGTTGTTCGCTCATGCTATAAAAGTTAGTGTGGATAGGTTGGGAGTTCCCACGTCACCTCCCCCCCTCCCAGGGTGGTATGTTTGGGTGTTAGATTTCTGCACTAGTTGGGTTCTTGTGGTGGGGAGAACCCTCTTGTTCTCTCCTGTTCTCTTGTGTTGTGGTTTCTTTTGGTTTCAATCGGGCATAGATTCTTGTTTTGTCTATTCTTCGGTTGGGTGACTTTCTAGGGGCAGAAAGTGTCTGTGGTGGGGAGAATTATCACACCCGCCATTTTAAACTAATTTTTATTTTATTATTTCTTGGATCCGGGTCCTATCTCTAAGGTCTGGGCTGGGTACCGGTTTTAAATTTTTTTCATTTAATAATTTTAGTGGGTTTTTCACCGGTGTGTGGTCACCACACAGTGGGCGGTAGCCGCACGGTCAGCTCAGGTGCCGCGCAAACATCTAACAATTAAAATAAATAAAGATTTATGTAAATAAAGTGAGTTAAATGTTTAAATTGTAATAATAATCTTATTATTATGTAATTAATAATAATATTATTAATGAGGTGTTATTATTTTTATTATTTTTTCTTTTATTTTTTTTATTTTTTTTATTTTTTTTATTATAACTCTTATTATTATTATCTTTAATTTTATTATTATTATTATTATTTTTGGTATTATTATTGTTGTTGTTGTTGTTGTTGTTGTTATTTTATTATAATAATTTTTGGTTTTATTATTATTATTATTATCATTTTTATTATTATTATTATTAATGATATTAATAATAATAATATTGTGATTAATATAATAAAGTGAAAAAATAACCTAACCCTAATTCTACCCAGGAACATCCCTTCCCCATTCGCACTGTGCGATCCCCCCACCCCCCTCCTGCCTTCTCCCCTCACGTGGTTGCACCAGCCTCCGCACTGCCCTTCACCAGCGCCCCCTCAGCGCACTCCGGCCAGCCTCCCACTCGCACCCTAGCCTCTACACCACCGCTCCGACCTCTGGCCACCTGCAGACCGCCGCTTCGGCAGCCTCCGGCCACTCCGACCCCAGCAGGCCGCCATCCCTCCCTAGCCTTGCCCTTACGCACCAGCGCCGGCCTCGTCGCCCTCCCACATCTAAGGCCGCCTCACCCTCACTGTCTCTGGCCACCCGTGCTCTGGCCATGACGTCGTCTCTGGCGAACCCGACCTTTCGATGATCTCCCTTTCTAGCACACATCCCTGCTCATGACCCTCAGAATAGGTTAATTCGATTTCCTTTCCTCTTTGGGTTGTGTTTTTCTTCAAATTAATTAAACCCTAATGTCTGAGTTATGTGTCGTGCAATTTTATTGTTGTTTTAAGGTGTGAAAGGGGTTCGAGAGGATCGGTTTTACCTTCCATAGAAGTGGAGTCGCGTTTTCATGCCTTTGAGGTAGGACAATCCATAAATCTTCCTTTCCAATTCATTCCTTTGGCGCCTGGTTCTTCCAATTATTATTATTCTTATTTTTTTATTTGATTTCCATCGTTACAATATACCCAATTACTTTATTATGCATTTATAAGTTTTTAGAATTTTTTAAAAAGAATGGATTTTGATGCAATCCTTCAGTTCTTCCTTTGTATCGTTAAATTTAGTATGTTTGTTTTAAATTCATATTTGCGTCCATACTAGATTTGTTTATTTAGTTTCCAAATATTGTTCTGAAAATTTTTAAAATATGATTCACACCTCCATAGTGAACACAATTAGTTTGTGGTGGTGTTTTCTGGATTATTTAATTTATTAAAAGTAAGTTTTAATGATCTTCATACATAATTTTTAGGATTTTGGCACCTAGGTTTTTATTTCTAATTGATAGTGTTTCTTTAAAGCGGGATAAGGGGTTCTTATGAAATTCTTAGCAATCATGTTGTTGTGAAAATGTTTATTTGGCTGTAATTTTGGTCTAAAGTGTATAGTTTTGAAATGGTATAGTTTGTTAAACGTGTTAAAATGTTTTTGGGAAACATTTAATGATTCCTAAGGGGATGGTTTTATGTTTTCAAAATAAGGTGCATGCTTGAACATGGTTTTAATGAAATTGGTGTTTTATAGAAAATAGTTTAAAAGGTCTTATTGGTTTTTGGTGTATCACTGGATACTGGTGCAACCATGGGTACACTTGGTGAACACATGGATGTGTCAACAAATGAAGGTGATGCCTTAAGTTGGGGTTGTCTTGAAAGATTGGTTTTATAAATTGTTCTTATTTTTCTTAATGAGTTTGAGTCTTTTGTGTGTGTTCAAAAAATGGCTTTCAAGGTGTTCCTCAAGTTTGGCCCGGTTGGCCTTAAAGAATAATTTGGAGTGAGTTAAAAGAGTAAAGGTCATTTATCTTGAAAATTAAAAGGTGGTGTTTGTTTAATAGTTTGATAGTGTTTTTGGACATGTTGACTCAAAGGCTCATTTGGCACTTTCAGTTTTAGTGTAATGTTTGTGTTGATTCTTTGAAATGACGACATTTTGGTTACTGTATGCCCATTTAACAACTTTAATATTTTGAAAAAGGTATCAAATGGTTTTAAGGATTTCATGGAATGATGGCCCAGTTGGCACCTTTGATGATATGATATATATATATTTGGGGCACCTCTATAGGGGGGATATCTCTTATGGGTTATCGTATGGAGTGTCCATGTTTGGGGTAGGCAAGTGCCGTGAGAACAGTCATGCATGCTAGGGCCTCAAACTTACACAATATTATTATAACTACCATGGGTTCTTAGGCGTCTTTTAGATGATCGAGTGATGGTTGTTTACCAACCTCGATTAGACGGGTTGGTACTCTTTAGATTTGTTGTTAGGCCAAGTGGGCTTTGCCACTAGATTGGTCAGTTTAGGGTGGCCAGTTGGTTATAGACTTTGGAGTTTCACCATACGTCGGAAGGTGGTTCCAAAACTAAGTACATCTAGGGGTCTTCTAGGGATGTTTAGGATCACCCATGGTTACTGGATTATTTTCATTGCTTGTTTACTTTCTATTACACTAGTTCATTTTGAGTTTTCACTTTTTACTTGTTTTACTCTATCCCAGCTTTGGTATGTTTTTTTTGGATTTTATTCATAAAATGTCAAATGATTTTTCAAATGGTGTATAGCGTCTGTTGGGTTTTTAAATGGGAAAAACATGTTGCTTATTTTAAAATGTGAAAACCCAAATTTTATATTTTTATTTCAAACTTGTGTCATTGGATTGTTTTGGGAAAGGGAATGCTTGGATTCCTTGGTTATATTCGGCATCCCTACTGAGCATCTCAGTGCTCATGCCTATCATATTCTTTCTGTTGCAGGTTCAGTTCTTCTTCAGGTTCCTGGTTTAGCTGCTCAGTGTGGGAGCAGGCTTGGGTCTGAGTTGGTTAGTGACCTAGAAGGTCACAAGGAGGTATGTCCGGTTTTATTTTTCTTTTCGCTGCTAGTTTTTTTATGTTTATCATCAGTTTTTTTTATCTGTTTATCTTTTTTTCATGGTCCAAATCGTTCCCAATGGTTAAATTTTTATGCCCAAAACTGGTTGTCAGCCCATGGGGATCGGGAATGCCCCTTGGGACATGTCGTGGACCAGCTCGGGTGACCAGTTCAGGGTCAACCAGGGTTGGTTCGTGACACATATCCATGGAGAGTCTTCCATGGAATCTATATAAACATTAAACCATTTCATATAATTTAAAAAACCAACCATATGAGTCTACCCACTCATATAAACAATTACATTCAAATCCATTCAATGAGTATACCCCTTCATCTAAACCATCAAATCTCATGATTATACCCACTCATGTACTCCACTTCCATTTAGTCAAGTCACATGGGTATACCCACCCATTTATCACAAATATCTATTTAACAAATCACATGGGTATACCCACCCATTAATCACAATTACTAACAAAACTGCTTAAGCAATCTAGAAACAACCAACAAGTATACCCAACCATTTAACATTTTCCATTTAACCATTTAATCAAGTTAGGCATGGAATATTATGATAACACAAGTAAAGGAGGCAGTAAATCTCCTAAGATTATAATTCAACCTCATTTAAGTGCAACTGGGCTTCCCTAAACTAGGAAAAGTCAGGAATGCACCCCTTGGGTAGTTCATCAAAGATAAAAACCAAAGAAAAGGCATAGCGCACCCCATGGGTGGCCTCTAATTGGGGAAACAACCACCAATTCATCTCAAATAACCTAAGGGCATCCCTAACAGGTACTACTTTATCTATTTCATATTAACATTTAAAATTTGGACCCATGCTGAAAATTTTGGCGGGCGACAAAAAGGCCTACATCTCTATAAAGCATCAAAAGTCGAAATAAAAGTATAGACCGACTACCTTATCTTAGTAGTGGAGTTCTCATCCAGTATCAAGTCCTGATTCATCCTGGTTTGGAAGAAAAATGAATAATGGATGAAGAATGATAAATTAGGGAATAATATCCTAAACCCAAATAGTGCATCCATTGTTTTGAAGAATCAATAACAACTAAAAAGTAACCAATCAATTACTGATGTAGTTCCAACATGATTGATGATGAAAGAAACGGAGACCGGATCTAAAACTAGGAGAAAATCCTACCTTTAGGCCTTAAAGGGGCTTCCTACATGTGAAAGAGAGGATGGGTGGGCTTCTGTTTTAAAAATAGAGGCCCATGCCTCTATTTAAAATAAATTAGTTGGGAAATTACATGATGTGTAACTGACTTACACGGCATGTAATGCTCGGTTTTCCCTTCCCAAGGAAAAATCTTTACATGCCATGAAAGGTCCTGGCCAGACCATTACACACCATGTAATTGGATTTCATGACATGTATCCCAATTAAACATCATTTAATTAGCCTGTAGCTAGTACATAGCCCTCCAACCTCTTCTTTCCCAACAACAACCCAACCATCCCTTAGCATGGCTTAGGTTCTAAGCCAAAAAGGGAAGTAAACAAGAATTTAACCAGAAAAGAAAATATTCATACCTCAAGAAAAACTTAGGATGTTACAATATCCCCCCCCCCCTTAAAGTAAATTATCCCTAAATTTCCCTCTCAAGGGTGGTCAAGATTCTTCTGAAAAAAAATCCGGCCACTGATCACATACGTCAACCTCCTGCTCCCAATTCTCTTCCTATAAATGATCATGCTACCATAGCACCCGTACTAGAGGAACTAACCAGCCTCGAAGAAACTTTGTGCTCCTGTCAACTATATGAATAAGATGCACCTCAAAGGATGCATCAACCTCTAACTCAACCTCCTCAGGATGAAAACTATGAGATGGGTCTGAATGATAGAAGCACAACTGAGATACGTGGAAGACACCATGCATGGCTCAGTACCTCTGAGGTAACTATAACCGGTAGGCTACTAACCTGACTCTCTCTAGAATCTTGAATGTCTCGACATATCACAGTGAAATCTTACCCTATCTCATGATCCATCTGTGTCCCAACCTTAGGGAAACATGTAGAAATACCTGATCCCCAACCTCAAACTCTAGAGATCATCTACGGTGATAAAATTAAGATTTCTGATAAGCATGTGTAGTATCCATCCACTTCTAAATCAGTTGGACCTTCTAAGAAGTCTCCTACACGAGACAAGGTCCCAGTAAAGTTGTCTCACCTACATCTAGCCTACACAAAGGTGGTTGGCATGGCCTATTGTACAAAGCCTCATAAGGTTCCATCTATATCATCTCCTTCTAACTGTTATTGTAAGAAAACTCAACCAAGAGAATGTGCCTCCCCTAAGAGCCCCCAAAATCCAGGACACATTCTCTTAGAATTTCCTCTAGCACTTGTATCATACGCTTTGACTATCCATAATTATAAGGGTGGTATGCAGTGCTCAGAAGCACCTGTGTACCTAGAATCCTATAAAAACTTTTCCAGAAATGAGATGTAAAGTGGGATTCCCTATCCGAAATGATAGTGCGCGGACCCCATGAAGGTGTACTATCTCATGACCATGCTATATAAATAATTATAGACCATAAAGGGATAGATCCAAGGTGTCAAAGACCAAGTAATCCTCGTTGAGTCCAAGGAGAATCTCTATGGAAACTCGGTGTAGGCACTGGTTGGATTCCTAGGAGCATGTGTACCAGAATTTCCTACACGAGTCCAAGAAAGATGGATCCAATGGGTAGCAAAGCTCAAGGAATCCCACAAAATTAAGACCCAAGGTGCATACTTAACCAAGGTGTCCACTACAACATTCCATATTCATGGAGATCCATCCATGGAATCTATACTAACATTAAACCATTTCATATCATTCAACAAACCAACCATATGAGTCAATCAACTCATATAAACAATTACATTCTTATTCATGCAATGAGTATACCCACTCATCTAAACTGTCACATATCATGATTATACCCACTAATGAACTCCACTTCCATTTAATCAAATCACACTGGTATACCGATCCATTTATCATAAATAGACATTTAACACATCTTATGGGTATACCCACCCATTAATCACAATTACTAACAAAACTACTTAAGCAATCTAAAAACAACCAATGAGTATACCCACTCATTTAACAAATTCAATTTAAGAATTTAATCAACTTAGGCATAGAATATTATGATAACATAAGTAAAGGAGGCAATACATCTCCTAAGACTATAATTCAACCTCATTTAAGTAAAACTGAGATTCTTTAAACTGGGAAAAATCGATAATGCACCCTTTGGGTAGTTCATCAAAGATCAAAACCAAAGAAAAGACATGACGCACCCCACGGGTGGCCTCTGGTTGGGGAAATAACCACCAGCGAATCTCAAAGAACCTAAGGGAATCCCTAACATGTCATACTTCATCTATTTCTTATTAAAATTTCTAATCTGAGCCCGCACTGAAAATTATGGTAGGTGAAAAAAAGTTTGATAGCTCTATAAAGAATCAAATGCCAAAAGAAAAGTATAGACCACCAACCTTAGCTTGGAAGTGGAGTTCTTATCTAGTATCAAGTCTGGATTCATCTTGGTTTGGGAGAAATCTGAAGAATGGATGAAGAATGATAAATTAGGGAATAAGAGCCTAAACCTAAACAGCTCATTCATTGTTTTAAATAATCAAGAATGGATAAAAATGAATCAATCACTTTTTTATGTCATTTCAACATGACTAAAGATGAAATAAACAGAGTCTGAATCTGCAACTGGGAGAAAATCCTACCTTAAGGCCTCAAAGGTTCTTCTTATGTGTGAAAGAGAGGAGGGGTGAGCTTCTGATTCAAAAATAGAGGCTCCTACCTCTATTTTAAAAAAAACTTAGTTGGGAAATTACACAATGTGTAATTGCCTTACAAAGCATGTAATGATCAGTTTTACCTTCCTAAGGAAAAACCTTTACATGTTGTGAAAGGTCTTATCTAGACCATTACACATCGTGCGATCATATTACATGATGTGTATCTCAATTACATGCCGTGTAATTAGCCTGTAGCCAGTACACATCCCTCTAGCCTCTTCTTTCCCAACAAAAACCCAACTGTCCCATGGCCCGACTTAGGTTCTAATCCAAAAAGGTAAGTAAACAAGCATTTAACTAGAAAAGAAAATATTTGTACCTCAAGAAAAACCTGAGATCTTAAAATATTCCCCACTTAAATCAATTAATCCCTAAATTTCCATCTCAAGGGTGGTCAAGATTCATCTGAAAACAACTCAGGAAACTGAGCATTTATGTTAGCCTCCCACTCCCAAGTCTCATCCTATAAATGGCCATGCTATCATAAAACTCGTACTAGAGGAACTGACTAGCCTCATAGAACATTCATGATCTTATCAACAATATGAATTATATTATCCTCAAAGAACACATCAACTGATAGCTCAACCTCCTCAGGATGAAAATCATGAGATGGGTCCAAATGATAACAGAGCAGCTGAGATATGTGGAAGATGGCATGCATGGCTCAGTACCTCAGAGGTATCTATAACCGATAGGAAACTGACCTGACTCTCTCCAGAATCTAGAATGGTCTGACATATCATGGTGAAATCTTACCCTATCTCCTGATTCTTCTATGTCCCAATCTCAGTGAAACATGTAGAAAAACCTGATCCCCGACCTCTAATTCTAGAGGTCATCTACGGTGATCGACATAAGATTTATGATGATACTGTGTGGTAGCCTTCCACTTATGAATCAACTGGGCCTACTCAGAAGTCTTCTACACAAGACGAGATCCCAATAAATCTATCTCACCTACCTCTAGCAAGCAAAAGGGTGATCAGCATGAACTGCCATAAAAATCCTCATAAGGTTCCATCTACATCGTCGCTTGATAATTGTTATTGTAGGCCAACTAAACCAGGGGAACGTGCCTCTCCTAAGAGCCCTCAAAATCCATGATGCATTCTCTTATCATGTCCTCTAGCACCTATATCATCTACTCTGATTGTCCATCAGTCTGAGGGTGGTATGCAATGCTAAGAATCACCTATATACCCAGCGTCCTCTGAAAACTTTTCTAGAAACGAGAGGTAAAGAGGATATCCCTATCTGAAACAATAGTGTTCAAGACCTTTTGAAGTCTTACTATCTCACGGCCATGCCATATAAAGAAGTGTAAACTACAAAGGGCCATATCCAAGGTGTCGAAGACCAAGGCATCCTCATCGATTCCCAGGAGAATCTTGATGGAAACTCAATTTAAGAACTAGTTGGAGTCCTAGTATCATGTGTACTAACATGTCTTATGCGAGTCCAAGAAATCTGGATCCAAGGGGTAGCAAAGCTCGAGGCATCCCATGGAATCAAGACCCAAGGTGCATACTCATCTAAGATATCCACTACTATGTTCCAAATCCATTCATATCCATCCATGTCATATATAAAAACATTAAACCATTTCATATCCTTAAACAAACCAACCATATGATTCTACCCACACATATAAACAATTACATTCAAATCCATTCAATGAGTATACCCAATCATCTAAACCATCACATATCATTAGTATAACCACTCATGTACTCCACTTCCATCTAATATAGTCACATGGGTATACCCACTCATTTATCACAAATATCTATTTTAACACATCACATTAGTATACCCACCCATTAATCACAATTACTAACAAAACTTCTTAAGCAATCTAAAAACAACCAATGAGTATGCCCACCCATTTAAAAAATTTCATTTAAGCATTTAATCAAGTTAGGCATGGAATATTATGATAACACAAGGCAAGGAGGCAGGACATCTTCTAAGCCTATAATTCAACCTCATTTAAGTGCAACTGAGCATTCTTAAACAAGGAAAACTCAAGAACGCACCCCTTAGGTAGTTAATTAAAGATAAAAACCAAAGAAAAATGCATGGAGCACCCCATGATTTTCCTCTAGTTGGGGTGAAAACCACCAATGCGTCTCAAAGAACCTAAGGGAATCTCTAACAGGTCTTACATCATCTATTTCATATTAACATTTCAAATCTAGGTCGGCATAGAAAAGTACAACGGGCAACAAAAAGACTGATAGATCTATAAAGAATCAAAAGCTAAAAGAAAAGTATAGACCAAATACCTTAACTAAGTGGTGGATTTCTCATCCAGTATCATGTCTTGATTTGTCCTGGTTTGGAAGAAATCTGAAGAACGGATGAAAGATGAGAAATTGGGGCATAGAAGCCTAAACCCAAATAGTTTCACCATTGTTCCAAATAATCAAGAATGACTAGAAAAGAATCAGTCACTCATTGATGTAGTTCCAACATGACTGATGATGAAATAAATGGAGTTCGGGTCTGCAACTAGGAGCAATGCCTACCTTTAGGCGTCAAAGGGGATTACAATGCATGAAAGAGAGGAGGGGTGAGATTTTATTTCAAAAATAGAGGCTCCTGCCTCTATTTTAAAAAAACTTAGTTGGGAAATTTCATGACATGTAATTGCCTTACACGGTGTGTAATGCTCATTTTTTCCTTCCTGAGGAAAAACCCTTACACATCGTGAAAGGTCTTGTCCAGACCATTGCACATTATGTAATCAAATTACATGACATGTATCCCAATTACACATTGTGTAATTGGGCTACAACCAGTACATATCCCTCCAACCTCTTCTTTCCCAACAAAAACCCAACCAACCCATGGCCCAACTTAGGGTCTAATCCAAAAAGGGAAGTAAACATGCATTTAACCAGAAAATAAAAGATTTGTACCTCAAGAAAAACCTGAGATCTTTCACTATATGTTGAACTTCCATGTCAATATAATCTTTTAAATTTTACCCAAGAATTATATCCCATGGCCAATATCATACATTACATGAAAGGTTTACATATGAGGCATGTTTTCCTACAAGTTACATTCTAGCTTCTACAGCTTGCAGTTCCCACTCTTTAAGTAGAGAATTACAATAACCCTCCAGCATCGGTATGGAAATTCTTATGATAGGTATAAATAATTTTACCTTAGAGTCTTACATTTCATCAGTCATTGGGTTCATAATGAACTTATCGCTAACTATACCAAAGAAAAATTTTATTCCAGCAATTGTAACTATTAAAGAGGTAGTAGCATGCAATCCAACATGGATCAAAACCCATAATAGTATGTAAGTTTCAGGTTAAAAATCCTTCAAATGGTTGTACACATATTCCTATCAATCAGATTGTATGTGATGAACTTTATAGCAACCCATACTTTTCATACATAAATATTTCATCTTATTAGATGAATATTCATTACATAACAATATGATCCATGCTAGAACCATAAATATTTAGTGTCTTTGGAAAATTGGATACATAAACAACTGGTTTATAAAATATCTACATCATATACCACTTATCTCTTCATAACTAACACCCTTCTTAGACACATCATACTTAAAACTTTTCTTTATATCCCGGGGAAAAGAAAACATAATAAAGGGTGAGCTCAGATGCCCAGTAAGGGTAAACAAGGGAGATATAAGTGATCATTTAAACATAACATGGTCATATGGGTTATGAGAAAATGATATTAACCCTTGAAAATCACACCCATCAATTATTAGATCATAAACACGAGTCATGGAATAAATCATGGTAGTTTATATGATGTGAATCATAAAGGTATAAAAGAACATAATCCTTGACAACACAACATTGAAATAAGATAATGTCATAAAAGAGTATCATAAAATGTGGAATAATAATAATAGTAGAAATATTATGTCAAATATACCCACCAAGATATTCATAACATATTATTCTTTGTATAACCACCCATATACCTACTCCAGGATTAGGATAACCTCCCATGTACCCTCTTTCAGGCTTGGGATAACCTCTCATGTACCCTATTTCAGGTATGGTATAACCTCCCATATACCCTTTGAGCTCATAAAAAAATAATATTTACCTAATAAATTATAGGGATACATAATTTCAATCTCATCCATCACATAATCATAAATCCATTCATACGTATTCCATAAGATCATAAAATCATTCATCATAACTTAACCCGTGGAAAAGAAAACAGGTTTCATCGATATTTCATTATCATAAGCATAAACCATATAGATAAATAATAATTATGGAATAATTGGATAATATCCCCATTAAATCCTATGTAACATCAAATGATGTTATCCTGTATGAAAAATTCTTTTAAAAGATCACTATGATATTTATTTAGAAAAGCACACATTTCTTTTTTAAATCACATATTAAAATCTAAAAAATTACCAAATATTAAAGAATTTTTTTTTTTTTGAAAATAAACTTGTAACCATGTAAAGGATGATTCAAATAATTGATTATTCATGATAGTTATAAATTCCATTCATGTCATGTATATTAAAACAAATATTCCTTTCATATTTTCGATAAAAGGGTCAAAAGTTCCTCATTCGGAAAACGACAAGAAGATTCATTTGAAAGTTTTTTATAAAAAGTAAGACATGGGTAAAAATAAATTTAAATAAACATAATATAATATTAAAAAAATATTAAAAACATTTTAAAGAAATCATGGGCATGGAATAAAAATGGTTGAAAGAAATCCTAAAAATAAGATTTTTAAAAGAAAGTCTATAACATGTAACTTAGTTGTTGATTCTTGATCCAAGAATAGGATAAATTTAAAATAAACATGTAAACCTAAAACAAAACCATAGGATAAGAAAATATATTGGGTTCATCATATAATTATCATATAGTTTCATTAACAAAAATTCAATCATAGACAATCATGATTAAAATGAGATTGAAACATAAATCCCTTAACATTTTGACAACTTTCAAATCAAAACCTCATGAAAGAGTGAAACTTATATAGATATGTGTATACCAATAATTTTCATGATAATAATCACAAATTTAATTCTTGGTCAGTGTATACACCATCTAAAAGAAGCAATTTATGAATATGGAATGTGTCTTATGGAAATAAAAGCGATATGAAAATATCTTACCTCGAGTTCACCTTGATTAAAAAGTTATTTAACCTCTTGTAAAATAAATTTAAATTTATTATAATTATATACTATTTTACATACTTTTAATATAATATTTTATCCACTTATAACATTTTAACACCCATTTATTAATATCTCTTTATTAAAATCATTGTTTTCAGGTGTTTATTGTTTCATTTTTTCACGAGAATTCCTATTTGGTAGTTCCAATACTAATACTTTGATCATATTTAGATATATCATGAATTTTAATTATGATATAAATATCATATAAATTAATTATATATAGAGATAGAGTCATCCATAAAGTATAGATATAGAAAAATGAATTACAAAATTTATGGAGACGACCGGTTATATGTACGCATGAACTTTGTTTTCACTTTTCGATGGATAGAATGAAAGAAAGGTAAATAATAATTCAAATTTAAATATTAATTATTATATAATATATATTCATTAAATCTATACTTATTACAATCCATTTAAATTATAAATGAAAAATGAATCACGTCGCTTCGTGGAGATGGTAGTCTTCACATACACATGAGTGACATTATCCTTTTTCGACGGATAGGAAGATAGGAAGGTAAATATGATATTATAATTATAAAACCATAATTATATCATAAATTTAATATATAAACTTTAAACCCATCATAATAACCATCCATTAAATGTGGTGATGGAAAATGAATTATATCTCTATGTGGATGCAGTAGTCCACACATACGCATGAGCGATAATTTCACTTCACATTTGATGGGAAAGAGGGTAGATAATGGTTGTTACATGATCATGATAACATTTTAGTATATTTAGGATACTATATTTATTATTTTATGATGAATAACACATGTTTATAGGATGTAGAATAATAAATATAATTGAAATAGGTTGTGTAGGAGGATTGCCTCTTCTTCAATTAGCCTCCATTAGATCCCTTCTTAAGGACCCTTGAAATACTCTTTAAAGAATACCACAAAATATAATTCATGGATAGGTAAGTTTATAAGATAATTGGATAGGTTTTCGTTCATATATATAGAACAAAATTATTTAAAGAAAATAGATAAGCGGTGTCCTTTTATAAGGGAGGGAAAGAACACACTTGGAATTATAAAAAAGATTTAAATATAATTAATGTCTTTCTCAAGTACAATGCTTAAAAATATAAATTAATTATAATAAGGTATATTGTTAAAATATAATCATATAATTAAATTTGTATATCTTTTGGTGTCATTTAACTTTTGGTTTAACCCCTTCGTTAACTAATTTTAACCTTAACTATGGTAATGACTTTTTAAATATTTAAGGATTTTAATTGTACTTATAAGTTAAAAATTAGCTCATAAATGGCCAATATATAAAATTTTAGACCATTTATCATCCTAATTGTCCTATTTAAATATTTTTATGATTTTTAAATAATTTAATAATATGTTATTTAACCTAAAATATTATTAATGTCATTTTTGACACTATTCATTTAATTTGACATTAAAGACATAAAGATAGTAATTTAATTCAAATATAAACCTTTAAAACAAAAATAATATATTGTATTAATATAAAAAATTCATTAGTAACTATAAATATCCCATAAAATATTAATTTTATAGTTTTTTAAAACATTTACATGATTTTTCTACTGTTTACACAAGCATTGTGTCGACATTATGTAAGCATTTAAGGTAATTATTTCATCATTAAAAATTAAAAATAAATTATCATGATAAAAAAAATTAATTCATAATTAAAATTTATTTTTATAACTAAACATATCATCTTTATATCCTTATGTATAAATTTTAGAGATATTAAATTCATGAGAGTGACATTTTGGAATTTTATTTACTTAAAATAATATATATTTCATTATCAAGAAATATGGAACTAAAATGAAATATATTCAATTTTGGGATATCTTTGGTCTAATTTATTCCATAAAATTAAATAAAGGAAAGTTTTGGGTTTATTTTAAGACCATATCTCATTGTTTTAACCCTATTTACCCATTTTACCCATACTGAGGTGATAAATATTAATCATAATTACTATTCATAAAGACAAAAAATAAAAAGGCCATATTTAAAAAATTTAAAATATATAACTCTAAAAATGGTATCTATTTTTAAATATTAAATCTCTATAAGTGGAAAAATTAATTTTAATATAAATGTGAAAAACGCAATAAAAAACATTTTTTAGAAAAATGTGTTTTTTAGCATAAAAATTAACTTATATCAAAATCATGAATATTTCTAATTAAAATGGAATTAATTAGATTACTATAAATCAAATTTATCATATGTAAATTTAATACCAAATCCAAAATATAATGGGACCTTTAAATTACTTGATTTAATGAAGAGAAATGTTAGTATTTGAAAAATCCTTATTTTTCCCTATTCATGGAAAATCAATCATTTCAGAAAAATACCCAAATTTCACCCTAAGTTAATTTTGATATGATAATTTAAAAAATAAATTTAATTTTTCAAATATATTTTCTAAAACTAGAAGAAATTAATTTTATTATTTTCTCATAAAAAGCAACAAAAATAATTTTTTGAGGAAAAATGTTTATAAAGCATATAATGACTTTACTAAAAGTTGAGTAGTTATTTTTTATTTATATAAAACCTTTATAAATGTTTTTTCCAAAATGTGGTTATTCATATTCAATAAACCAATTTAACATCTAGGTTAAAACATTATACTATATTATGGTTCATTTAGACTCGGGGTTGTGTGTATCACAAGCTATAGAGGAAATTAAATCTATTTAAAGAGAAATATATCATAAAATATTGGGGTATTACATTATACCACACTTAAAATTAATTTATACCTTTAAATTATATCAATTTTATATAAAAAATGAGGATATATTTGTTTCATCGCATCCTCATGTTCCCATATAGCTTATTCGAATTTTTTATTCCTCTAGAGAACTTTAACCAAAGGAGTGGTCTTGTTCTATAATAATTTATCTCTATGATCCAAGATTTCTACCAGTTATTCTTCATAATAAATATCATGATATAATGGTATAGCCTCTGAGTTTAGTACATGTGATGAATCAGGTATGTACTTCCTTAATATGGATAGATGGAACACATCGTGAACTTGAGAGAGGTTTGGTGGAATCTCCAAGTGATAAGCTACCATCCCCACTCGATCAAGAATATCAATGGGTCTAATATTCCTAGGTATTAACTTTACCTTCCTTTTGAATATTGTTACCTTATTCCATGGAGAAATTCATATAAATACTTTCTTACCAACTTTAAATTTCAGACTTCACTGATGACTATCAGGAAAAAAATTGACTCTTAGGTGCCTTGATGTGATTCTGAATAGATATGAATTTATTAACCATTTCCTTATCTATATTAGGTCTCAATAGATTTATTTCTACAAATTCATCTCAGAACAATGTAGCTTCATACTTATTTCTATATAGGGATTCATAAGGTTCCATATGAATGCTCAAGTGAAAGCTATTATTATAAGAAAATTCGGCTAGACGAAGATACTGATCCCAACCACCTTTAAAATCCATATAACAAGATATAAACATATCCTCTAGGGTTATAATGGTTCTCTTAGACTGACTATTTGTCTGGGATGATAAGTATTATTGAAACTTAACTCTGTATCCAAATCCTGCTGAAGAATACGCCAGAACTTTGAGGTAAATCTTGAATCCTGATTAGATACAATAGAATGTGGTACTCCATGAAACCTTACCACTTATTTAATATATATATTCTAGAAATATTATCAAGATATAAATATTATCTAATATTAATGAAGTGTTCTAAAATTGTAAGGTGGTTGACTACATCCCAAATAGCGTTATAGCCATTAGACATTTTGGGGAGTCCAATGATAAAATCAATGGTGATGTTTTCTTGTTTCCATTATGGTATGGGAAATGTTTGTAACACACCCTTATACTTTTATCTCATAGTCTTAAATTTTTGACATACCAAGCACCAAAATACATACTCTGCAATATCTCTCTTCATTTTATCCCACTAGAAATATTCTTTTAGATATCTATACATCTTTGTACTTTTAATATGAATAGTGAAGGTTGAACTATAATATACATCTAAAAACTCCTTAAATTCTTGTATTTATGGGTCACATACATGATTCATGAACCTTATCATTCCATCATAATCAAGGTTGAATTAATAAACATTTCTCACCTTTTTTTTAGATTTGTATATTCCGTATTTACCTCTTTATTATTCACATAGATAAATGGTTAAACATTTATCTAAGAAATATATAATTTCCCCCCTTTCCTCAAGATTTAAAGTTCCATATTCTAAAAATCCATAATTATTGGATCTCTTTATACCCTCATCATAGAAAAACTAGCATGGTCCTTCTGGCTCAAAGCATCATCCACCTTGTTCACCCTTCCATTTTGGAAATGTATTGAATAGTAATAATCTTTAATTAACTCCAACCATCTTATAGGGTGCATATTCAACTCTTTATGAGTGAATATATACTTTAAACTTTTATTATCAATATATATGTTACACTTTTCTCCATAAATATAATGCCTTTATATCTTTAATGAAAAAATTGCCACAATTAACTCCAAATCATGATTTGGGTAATTTTTCACATGAAACTTCAATTGGAGTGAGGCATAATCTATCACCATATCATTCTAAATGAGGATTAATCCTATTACCTTATTTTATGTATCACTATAGATCACAAACCCTTCTCCACTATAGGCTAATGTAAGAACATGTGCACTGAATAACCTTCTATTCAGTTCCTTGAAATTTTCTTCACATTCATCTATAAAAAGGAGCTTGGATACCTTATGAGTTAACATAGTGATTGGATTAGATAGTTGTGATAAATTATCCACAAATCATCAATAATATCTATAAAAACCAAGAAAACTATGAATCTCATTTATAGTGGTTGGTCCGGGACAATATTTAATAACTTCCATCTTTGATGGATCCACTCTTATACCCTTGCTTGAGATTATATGACCTAAAAATGATACTTTTTATATCTAAAATTCACAGTTCATAAATTTTTCAATGAGCTTATCCTTAAGTCATTAGTAAAATCCTCAAGTGATCTACATGATCTTCCATTGTCTTGGAATATATAAGTATTCCATCGATAAAGACTACCACAAACTAATCAAGGTAATATCTAAAAAATTTATTCATTAAATCCATGAAGATAGTGGAGGTATTAGTAAGATCAAATAGCATAACTATAAATTCATAGTGTTCATACCTCGTATGGAAGATTATCTTGGGTATGTATTCACTTTTGAACCTCAACTGATAGTATCCATATCAAAGATCAATCTTGGAGAAATATTATGCTCCTCATAATTGACCAAAAAATCATCAATATGGGGAAGATGATACTTATTCTTGATTGTGATCATGTTAAGTTTATGATAATTAATGTATATTCACATTGGTCTATATTTCTTCTTAACAAAAAGAATAGGTTTACCCCAAGGTTGGTTGAATGCATCCATTATCGAGATTCTCCAGGAGTTTCTTCTTCAATTCTGACAACTCAATTGAGGTTATTCTATATGGAGTATTTGAAATAGGTATATCACCAAATATTAGTTATATTGAAAACTCAACTTCATGATTTATAGGAATACTAGGAAATTATTCTAGAAAAATATCAATAAAATATCATACAATAGGAATATCTTCGATATTGATTTTCTCCTTATCCCACCCCTTTTAAATAGAAATCAAGACCCATAAAATGGATGCAATTTCCATAAAAAGTTCATATTTATCATCGTACTGATAAACAATCATAGGTTGGTTCAGAATATAAAATTTGACTTAACTTCCTCTAAAATTAATTTGGTATTTATGTAAATAAATCCAATCCATTTCTAATATAACATAAAATTTAACTAGAGGGAGAATAATGATATTTTCAGGAAGCACATTCTTGTAAACTTCAATTGAAGATGAATCATAGACTTGAGATGCAATCATCATACAATTAGAAGTTTTAACTGATAATTCAACATCTAATCATTGAGGTGACATTGTGATAACCTTATAAAATTATTTAGATATAAAAGAGTGGTTAGATATAGAATCAAATATGGCATTGGCAGTTCTAGAGTGGATGGTAAGTGTAACTTTCACCACTTCATTATCGCACCCCACATACGTAATAGTGATAGTGTGAAATTTCTCTTTATCTCCAGGATTAATAGGTTAATGATATTGATCATCATCACTAACCTTCATATTCGATAACTTTTTATCATAATTTCCATACTCCTTGCATTTGAAACACTAGAGTGTAGACAGTTCATTATGTGGTGCTTTTTCTCCATAATTAGCTAACTTATTCCCATTACTTCAGCACTCAATTTCATTATGACCTTCCTTTACAAAGTTAAATCATTTACTAGTCCCCTTATGAAAGTTTCATCCATGCCTTCTTCCACACTTTTAGAAAAATTGAAGGCTCATATTATTCCCTCCATAGTTTTTATTATTATAATTCCCTTTGATTCCATATTTATTTTCTTATTAAAACCATGATATTGATGGCTAACTCCAATATCTATTTTTACATTGGTGGCACATTGAAAATTTTCTTTATAACTACTGAATTCCCTTATGGATAATTCCCTTCGGAGAAATTGTTTTAATCCACTAAAGAATTGATCAATATTACTTTCTGGTTCAATGATAATACCAGAAGTATACGTCACATGTCTTGTAAAATTTTTCTCATGAAGACTCAACAAAACATTATTCCCTCATTTGCTTGTTTGGAAGCTCAACATGATTCATGGCTTGAAAAATTTGTGTAATCATAGTAATGATATTTTTCATTCCATCTCCCATAACATTTGTTTTCTCAAGAGGAAAACCATTTCATTTCCCATAACATTCAGTATTAACATGGTTCCTTTAGGTTCCATCCATTGACTAAAACCAAAAATCATAGTGTGAGAAACAATAATCATAGTGGGAAAACAAAAAATCTTGAAAAATAATTTATATTATATCGAAATATGTCACCTGATTTTCAATCTATAAGACCTTAGGTTTAACCAAGGTTATCCATAATTATCATTATTCAAATATTTCATGATGGTTTATAAAGAAAATGTGAATTAACCCAATCATATCACCTGGGAGTGTCAAACTTGGTATGTAATAAAGGAACACTCACCGTTCACTAGAATTATGGATGATATATTCTTAATAAAATATTTTTGGGTTATTACCCATAGATGTATCTATTAAAAAACCATGTCCACTTGTAGTTTCCAAACATGGATATTTTTCTAGGAAAACTACACTCTTTTATTTACCATGACTTAGGGAATTATCCTCTATACAGAAATATACTAAGGGTTTTCACTAAATTTTTCTCATCCTAGTTTCTAAAGGTAACTAAACCTTTCTCTCATACTAACTATAGTGACCCATACTTTTCATACATAAATATTATATCTTACTAGATGAATATTTATTATATAACATTATAAGCCATTTTAGAACTGTAAAGGTTTAGTGTCTTTGGAAACTTGGATACATAAAAAAATGGTTCATAACATATCTACATAATCATACACTTAGTTATTTACAACTAAAACTCTTCTTATACATATCATACTTAAAACTTTTCTTCATATCCTAGGGAAAAAACATAATAAAGGGTGATCTCAGATGCTTGGTAAGGGTAAACAAGGGAGATATAGATGATCATTTAAACATAACATGAGCATAAAGGGTATGCAAACATGATATTAACCTTTTAAAATCATACCCAGTAATTCTTATATCATAAACATGAGTCGTGACATAAATCTTGGTTGTTTATAATACATGAATCATAATAGGTTCAAAGAACTTGATCCTTGAGAACATAACATTGGAATGATATATTTTCATAAAAGAGTGGCATAAAGTGTGTTATAATCATAATCATAGAAATATTATGTAAATTAAACCCACTAGACATGCATAACATGTTAGGATCAGGATAACTGCTCATGTGCCTGCTTTGGGATGAGGATAACCTCTTGTGTTCCCCCTTTCGAGCTTGGCGTAACCTCTCTTTTACCCTCTTTAGAGCTTGGGATAACCTTCTGAATACCGTTTGAGACCATAGAACATTAATTATTACCCAAATAAATATAGTGATATATAATTCTAGGCTCACCCATCATATAATCACAAATCCATTCATATATATTCCATAATATTATAAAAACATTCATCATAACTTAACCCAAGGAAAAGAAAATTATTTTCATCAGTATTTCATCATCATAACCATAAACCATCCAGATAAATAATAAATATGGTATCATTGGATCATATCCACATTACATCTATAGTAACATTAAAGGATGTTATCATAGATAAAAAAATTCTTTAAAAGATCATTGGAATATTTTTTGAGGAAAACACCCTTTTAATTTTTAAATCAAATATTTAAATCTAAAAATTTCTCAAATATTAAGGAAAAACATTTATTTTAAAATAACCTTGGAAAATTTTAAATTAATCCTCAAATCATTGAGTGGTCATGATAGTGTAAAATTAAATTTATTTCATATATGTTAATACAAATATTCATTTCACATTTTCAGTAAAAATTCAAAAGTACCTTGTTTGGAAAATGATGAGAAGATTCCATTGAATTATTTTATATAAATTAAAACATGGTTAAAAATGAATTTAAAAAATAATAGGAGAATATTATAAAAAAAATTAAAACATTTTAACGAAAACATGTACATGGAAGAAAAATGTATGGAAATAAATCTTCAAAATAATATTTTTAAAATAAATTCCCTTAAATATAACTTACTTGTTGATTCTTGATCCAAAAAAGAGAAGAAATGTAAAATAAACATGTAAACCCAAAAATTAACAAGATTATAATAAAATATATGGGTTTTTAGATAAATATCATATAATTTCCCTTAATGGAAATTCAATCATAGACAATCCCAATTAAAATGAGATTGAAACGTAAATATCTTACCACTTTGGTAACTTTTGAATCAAAACCTAATGAAAGATATAACATTGTATGGATATTTATATCCACATAATTTTTATGAGAATAATTTTAAATTAAATTAATGGGAATTATATACATCACATAAACGAAACACATGGTAAATATGGCATGTGTCTCACAAAAATAAAAGTGAGATGAAATTCTCTTACCTTGAGTTCGACTTGTTTTAAAATCAATTAACCTCTTGTATAATTAATTTAAATTTATTATATGTATATATCATATTAAATACTTATAATATCATATATTATCCACTTATAACATTTAACACCCATTTATTAATAACTCTATTAAAATCATCATTTCTGGGTGTGAACTGTTTCTTTTTTTCATGATAATTATGGTTTAGTAGTTCTGGTCCTTGTACTTTGATCATGGTTCCATCATCCCCAAAATTTTAATTATGATATAAATACCATATATATTCTTTATATATATATTTAGAGTCATCCATAAAGGATAGAGATAGAAAAATGAATTACACCATTTATGGAGACAGTAGGGCGTACGTATGCATGAACATTATTTTCACTTTTTAAAGAATGGAACAAAAGAAAGGTAAATAATAATTAAAATTTATAAAATAAATATTATATTATATATATTCATTAAATATATCCTTATTACCATCCATGTAAAGTGTAAATAAAAAACAAATCACATCGCTTCATGGAGGTGCTAGTCAACATGTACACATGTGCAACATTATCATTTTCCAATGGATAGGAAGGTAAGAAGGTAGATATGGTATTATAATCCTAGAAGAATAATTATTTCATAAATATCATATATAAAATTTAAACCCAAAATAATAACCATCCATGAAATATGGTGATGGAAAATGAATTGTATCACTACGTGAAGGCGATAATCCACACGTATACACAAGCGATACTTTCACTTTCCATTTGATGGAAAATAGAGTGGATAATAGTAGTTACATAATAATAATAATACTTAAGTATTTTAGGATACTAAATTTATTATTTTATTATTAATACTAGAGATTTATAGGAGGTATGAGAATAAATAAATTGAAAGAGGTCGGGCAGGAAGATTACCTCTTCTTCAGTAGGCCTCTTCTAAATCCCTTCTTAAGGAACCTTGTAATGGTCTTACAAGATTACCAGAACCTATAATTTGTGTCTAGAAAATTTTATAAGATAATATTATAGGTTTTGGTCTAGAAAGATAGCTCAAATTTTTGTAAATGAAATAGATAATGGGTTTCCTTTTATAAGGGAGGGAAATGACACGCTTGGAATTACAAAAAATATGTAAATATAATTATTGTATTTCTCAATTATAATGATTCCATATAGACATAAATTATAATAAAAAAAGTATATCGTTGAAATATCATAATCCAATGAAATTTAGATAGGTTTTGGTGTCATTTCAAACCTTATATTATGGTTTAACCCCTTCATTAACCGGTTTTAACCTTAACTGCAGTAACAAAGTTTTCAATATTAAAGAGTTATAATTATACTTATAAGTTAAAAATTAACTAAAAATGGATAAGGGTGAAATTTTAGACCATTTATAATCATACTTTACCTTTTTAAATATTTTTATGATTTTAAATAATTTAATAAAATATTATTTAACATAAAATATCATTGATGTCATTTTTGACACTATTCATTTAATTTGCTTTTAAATACATAAAGATAATAATTTATTTCAAATATAAAACTTTAATTCATACCTAATATGTTATATTAATCTATAAAATTCATGGGGAACTATAAATAACCCTAAAAAATATAACTTTTAGAGTTTTTAAAAACATTTACATGATTTTTCAATTACTTGCGCAAACACTATATTGGCGTTGTGTAAGCATTTAAGGTAATTATTTCATAACTAAATATTAAAAATAAAATACCATGCAAAAAAATTAATTCATATTTCAAATAAAAATTTAGAACCAAACTTATCCTTTTTTATCCTTATGTAAAAATTCTTGAGATATTAAATTCAAGAGAGCGATACACTATAAAAACTGGTTTATACCAACAGATTTTTATTGACATATGATATATCTGTTGGTAAAAATGAGCAATTCCAACAGATATTAAATTTTATTAGTATAGATTTTAAGTACCAACACTTGTTTTCACCAAAATTTATATCTGTTGATATTGATCATTTAACACCAACAAATCTTTTACCAACAATAAGATTTATTACTTTATCATATCAATACTAACATTTTTTACCAATAAATGAATCTATTTCTATTAATTATTATTACCAACAAATTTTTTACCATTATAAAAATATATTTCAATAAATTTTCCAATAACATAAATTATTTTACCAATAATAATATATATATATATTATTTTCAATAAATGTTATAAATTATAAATATTTTAATAAAATCATATCATCACATGTTTTCATTGACACATTATATGTTTGTGATAATATATATATATATGAAATAAAATTGATGATAAATGATTATAATTTTTAGATATTTGAATAAGATCAAATGTAGTAAAAACTAAAAAAAGAAAGTCACGTATATATAATTTCATTATATGTATATAACATAATTTTTTATTAAAAATATATATATTTAATTTTTTTTTCATTATATGTAAATTATATATAAATTTATTATATATCATGATTTTTTTAAATTATACCAACAATATGACACTCTCTTTCCTAAATTAAAAGTCTTGAGCCGTAGTGATCAGATCACCGTTTCCATGTTTTCCATTATCACACCCAACCTAATTAGCTTCATTTTCTTATAAAAAATGTTGTTTTATTATTATTATTATTATTTTATTTTATTTTATTTTTAATTTTTATATTTCCTTTCTCCCTTTCTCCCTTACGTTGCCCCACCCCTCCCCTTCCTGTTTGTGTTGCATGCCCCAGCTAGGAGGAACCCTAGTGGCGCACCTCCCTCCTCCTCCATCCATGGAATGTGTCGATTGTGAGCCTCGATTATGGTACGTTTTAGCTATGGTAACCTATGGGAGAGGGGTCCTCGACCCCCCTTACACCTCCTACTCAGGGTTTGGTCCCTCCCTCTAACCCATGTCGTCTTCCTTGCTTTCTTGAAATTTCTCTATTTCCCAAGGTTTTAGGTTTCAAACACGGAGCATTGTCCCTGCTGATTTCTCCATCATAGTTCACAGAGTCTTCTTCCCTTCTCAACTTATCATTGGTGGCTCGTTTTTAATGGATAAATCCACTAACTAGCACCTTTAACTACTTCATCAATGGAACATGGGATCTATAGAATCAAATGATAGCGAGTCTCCTTGATCCACGACACTTTCTCATTTGTTTAAAAGATGAATATGACTTGGATTGTGTTTATACCAGAGACCATAAATCCTTAGATTATTTTAGATCATATCTTTTTAGGAGTTTTTTTTAGTTTTATATGAATTTATATTCATCTTCCTCATCCATACGGGTATGTCTCCCTACTTTACCTCTCTCCTTTCAAAATACATCTATTCTTAAGATGATTGATCATTTTCTTTAGTGTTTCCTCTACATGGACTAAAGAAAAAAAGTTCTATTCCAACCCATTTTCCCTCGTATCTATGTGTAGTTAGATGATTCAAAGTCCCATGTAAATTAAATTTAGATTTAAATAGATTGGGAGTATCATTATAGGAAAGAGGTTGTCTATAAATCATGGACATATTTTTGTGCATCTTTCCCTGTCCTAGGTTTTCTTATGGATGACTATTTCAACTGAAAGAGTGAAGATATTCTTTGAGGTGTATATTTAATTTATTAAACTTCCCTTGTGGCTGCTATATATAGTTATTAGTGTGGTTCTGACAATTCATCCTCAAACTCTAACCTTGTTTTAAAGAATGACTTATAGCTTGAAAACTCTATTGATGTCAATGTAAAAGTCGTGAAATATTCTAGAAATTTCTTCATGGTCCTTCCATTTTAGATGTTGTGAGTATTTTTATTAGGTGAATAAATGTTAAAAATTTAGTTTATCTTTCCATATTTAATTCCCTAAAATGGTTTTGAATATATCCTAATTGTAACCTATTCATATGTGGTCTATCTGAGTCAAATTTTTCTGGAGAATGGCAGGGATACTTGGCCAAAACAATGACCTTTATTTCTCCCTGATATGTGTGTTAATGTCATGTATACTTTAAATCTCAATTTGTTGATGGTGAAATTTCACCTTGTGTATTCACTACAACTTGAATTTTATTTAATAAATTTTATAGGGGTGTGGGGTGGAAAACCAACTAATGTCTCATGTGGTTTGGACAATATTATAGAATTTTGAGTTATGTGTCACTCTTAATTGAAGTTAATGTCATTATAAATGTTTTTTGGTCACATGTTAGATAATCTTATTGTTATTTTTATATCATGCGTTGTTATTTTCATTTGTTCTAGTCACTGGATATCTTCTGTTAATGTGGTCACTTTTAATTTTTTTTGCAGCCATCAGTTCTTCTAGTCATTTTTCTATTGTTTTCCTCACTGGTTATTTTTATAGCACATGTCATGGAATTTTTTTTGGTATTCATTATATAGTCTTGTTGTGGTCATTATGGATAATTTTATGGTTTTTGTGTTATCTATTTAGATTATCTTATGGTTTTTGTTTCCACTGGTTAGATTATCCTCTTATTGTGGTAACTGGATATTAGTTTTATATAATGTGTTATTATTTTTATATGTTGTATTTAAATGAAGGATATTTGAAAAAAAAAATTGTTTGTGTGATCATAATTTTTCTCATGATGATGCATGTCTAAAGTAGAGGGAGCCGGGACAAGTGTTGCTTCAAGCAGAGAAGGGTGGTCCATTGCAGTCAAAGGGACGACGGTGAAGTTGTGCATGTCCTGATCCACTATAGTAGATAATAGCTCATGTGAAGTTATGGGGATTCCAAGACAATGATATATGATCTTTGCAATAAATAGATTGTAGATGAAGTTTTATTGAGTTCCATGTAAATTCTCTTAGTGTTTGAACATGCTTAAACATGTTTGTAATATGTTTCATGGAGCTTTTTGTCTTTTCATTAAGTTTGAACATGTATTTAAATTATATTGGAACGTTTTTTTAATGAAGTCTTGGGTTTTTGGTGTTTTATATAAGCTAATTTTGTAATTATTATATAATAAATATAATAATATATTATATATAATTATATTAATAAATATAATATAAAATTTTAACAATAAATATTAGAATGCAAACATTTAGAGTATATTTTAAAAAGAAATATTAATTGTTGATATTTTTTATAAATGTTAATAATATTACCAACAGATTTATTAGTCATATTAATCTGTTGATAAACATTCTTACTAATATATATATTATCTGTTGATATTATTATAATTGCAATGGAATCATTTTATCGGTCGTAATAATATTTAGTAATAGAGTTTTTACCAACATTTTATTAATAAGAAAATTTATGTTTGTAAAACATTTTACCAATATAAAATGCACTTTTACCAACAGATATACCCCTTTTGGAAAAAGTTAATTATTTTTTAGTGATATTTTGGAATTTCCATCACTTAAAATAATATAAATTTTATTATTAAGGGAAAAATGGCACTAAAATGTCATATATTAGAATTTTGAATGTATATGGTTGAATTTATTCCATAAAATGGAATAAATTCAGGTTTTCAGTTGATTTTGAGACCTTTTCTCATGGTTTTAACCCTGTTTTATTCATTTTACCCTTAGCAAAGTGACAAATATTTACCACAGTTGTTATTCATAATGATAAAAAATAAAAGGGGCCTATTTAAAAAAATTTAATCTCATAATTTTGAATATGTTATCCATTTTTCAAGATTAAATCTCTAGAAGTGACAGAAATTATTTTTAATATAAATGCATAAAATGCAATGAAAAACACTTTTTAGAAAAATACATTTTTAAGCGTAAAAATTAAATTAAATCAAAATCATGAATATTTCTGATTAAAATGGAATTAATTAGATTATTCTAAATAAAAAGGATCATATTTTACTTTACCACCCAATCCAAAATATAATGGGACCTTTAAATTAATTTATTTAATAAAAATTGATAATATTTGAAATATCTGTATTTTTAACTATTCACTGAAAAATCAATCATTTCAAAAAAAATCCCAAAACTTTACCCTAATTTAATTTTGATATGTTGATTTCAAAAAACTCATTTTTTCAAATAAATTTTCTAAAATTAGAATAAATAAATTTAATTATTTTCTCATGAAAAGCAATAAAAACCATTTTTTGAGGAAAAAGAATTTTTAAAGCCTATAATGACTTTGCAAAAAAATGAGTACATATTTTTGATTTATCTAAAACCTTTATATATATTTTTATTAAAATGTGGTTATTCCTATTAACTCCACCAATTTAATGACTAGGATAAAACTGTATACTATATTATAGTTAATTTAGACTCAGGGTTTCATGTATCGCAAGCTATCAAAGAAATTAAATTTATTTAAAAAGAAATATATCAGAAAATATTAGGGTGTTACAATCTATAGAGTTTATCTATTATCCATGCACATAAAATCATTTTCATAAAACAACAGCCCATGATCCAACCTGTAACATCATGGTAAAAGGTGTGTTCCCTTTTTAATGTTTGAGAAGTTTTCCTTTATGTTCAGATGCCTTTGGAGGCAATTTGGGAGTTTTACACTGGTGTTGGGTTGGGAACTATATATAGCACAAGTTTACAAAATGAAAGGTATTCATGACATGATTATGTTTCTTAGTATGATCCATGAATTCCATTTAGAGCATGAAAATGGTACAGTCCATGAAAAATTTTCACAATGTGAAAAGGGAGGCCTATGTTTTTATTTAGCTGAGGCGGTGCCTTTTTCAGCATACATGAAACTAAAGGGATTTACAGCATGAATCTATGACTCATGAAGTGAATCATTTTCAACCTATAGGTTTTTATATGCTGTAAGAATGAATCCTATTTTTTCATCTTCTGTGTCCTTTCTTTAAACCCTAGGCTCTTCTAGGTGAGTTTGGGTGTCTCCTCCTTTTGTGGATCACTTTATTCGATGCTCGATCTTTGTAGTGGTTGTGAAATGTCTCTCTCAATAAGTGTCCTTTCTGATTCTTCATTTTTATTGGTCACAAAAATAGTTTTATTCTACATTTGTGGGTTTATTAACCTTATGGTGATATTTGTGTGATCCTTTCTAGATTTGTTGTGTGGTCTTCTTCCAGGAGCTGACCCTAGTGTTAGTTGTAGCACAACAAGTGTGTTTATCAAGGTATGTATTATCTAACCACTCTTATGGATATTATTTGTTATAGAATGTGATTCTGGGATATGGGAATCATTATTAGGGCCTCTATTGTTGTCTCTTCTTTCCTTTCAGTGTTCGTAGATCCCGTTGCGGGTAGTGTTCGACCCGAGTTTGAGGTAGGTGGTTCCATGTCTAGTCTATGTTGGATGAACCATATTACTATTGTTTTATAAATGATTTTATAAATGATTTTTCATGATTGATTTGTGTGTGTAAATGGATTTTTTGTAAAAATGGTTTTTCCTTTAGTTTTTCTAAAAGAAAAGGTGTTTTCAAAGCATTTTAAATGGTTTAAAAAATGGTTTTTCAAAGCATGTTTTGGTATAATAAATGGTTATGTAATTGTTTGTGAAATGTTAAACCCTTTGAAATTATTTGATAAATGAAGCACATGGGAAGCCTTAGGTACTTAGGTGGGAGGTGTATCTCAGTACCATCATCCATTTTATTATTGGGAGGATCACTCATGAGGTGTTCCTCTACTCCCTAGGCTTATTATTCTAGGAATTTTTTGTTGAAATTTTTGGGGGGTTCACTCATGGAGTGTTCCTATTCTCCTTGGGCCTATGTTCTAAGGACTTGGGTGCACACTAGTCATTGATTGTGCTACGATTATTCTGCTAGCCCAACTTGTTATGATCATTGGCATGTTTACCATTATTCTTGGTTTTGTACTATTTTTTCTTGATATACCTACCTTGGATTTTGATAAATGGTTATAGAAAATTTTTCTTTAAAACTATTTTACTCAACTTGTTTTAGAACTATAGAAAAAGGGAATTTTCATGGTTTTGATTTAAAACTACTTTACATTTTATCATTTCATGTTTTATTTAAAATGATCATGCTATGATTATTTGTACAAAAAATTGATATGGAACACCTGGGTGGGATCCTACTAAGCCTGTTTAGCTCATACCCTATACACCCATTCAGTTGTGTGTAGAACTAGTTATGTATTTTGATGTAGGGAAAGACAAGGCATCATTGTGAGGTGGTGAGGTATATGTTAGCTGGGTTTGGGTTGTTGGTGGTGATATAGTGGAATATTTCCCACATATCACAGGATTAGTTTTCCATCATTTTGGTTTTCCTTTGGTTTTTTTGAACTTTTACCCTTTCATTTTTTTAGCTTTGAGTTATATTGCTGCCAATTTTTTCTTTCAGTTATGGCACATATTTCTCTTGATTTTTCTTCCATTATTCTTCCTTATATGTATATAAATTATATGTATCTTATTTAGGTTGGGTGAAATCATTCCCTCTAGTTTTTTTGATGCTCGGGTGCTATTCACCAGCTCGTGGAGATTGGGAAGGCCCTTCAGGCATGTGGTGGATTGGTCCAGGTGCTAATTTGTGACAAAAACCCAAGTCGATTTGTTAAAAATTGGTATCAAAGTTGGTTTTTCCTCAAGATTATCTATCTTGGGAGATTTGGTAGACTTGAGAAAGGATTTTAGGGACTTGAGATGTAGATTACAGTGAGTGTCTAGCCAGATCTTACTGCAATAAGACTAAAGTTACCATGATATGTTGGGATATGTGTCTCCTATGTTGAGTTCTTAATCTTAGTCTTGGTTTTTTTTCTTATGGTTTTATAGTTTAAATTGATATTATCCTCTTGCATAATCATTTATTATGTTTTCAATGTACTGTTATATTCCTCTAAGATGTCTCCCATGTCTTTTATACGAGGGTGTAGTGGATTCTCCTCAAGGGAATCCACCTTCATATAAGAATTTTATAGAGGCTATTGTGTGAGCAGTTTGTGTCATGGACCAAAATGTGACGTATGTATAGAACCCAATTGTTGATGCACAACCATGATCCAAATGAGAAAGGGATCAATCTTGAGAGTTATTACATGAAAAACCCTCATACTTTAAGGGTATGAATGGGCCCTAAGAGGTAGAGGATTGGCTAGAAAAGATCAATTAGATCTTTGACTTATTGGATACACCTGATACTATCAAGGTGAAGTGCACAATGTTCAGGATCGAGATTCCTAGTAAGCAATGGTGATATTCTATAGAATAGGTGGATAGTCACATGGTCTTAGATTAGAAGGGTTTCAAGACACTATTATTTCAACAGTTCTTCCCAGAGTCTCTGATGATGGAAAATTCTCTAGAGTTCATCTCTTTATAATAGGGAGAGAGTACAATGTCAGAGTACACCAATTAGTTTTTAAAGCTATTTAATGTTTCTTCGAAGCTGGTAAAGAATGATTAGTTTAAAGATAAAAAGTTCCTGTAGAGTTTTCGACTGAATATTAGATCATAGGTATTTTTTCTGAATCTTTTTACCTATGCTGAGACAGTAGACAAAGATATAATGACAGAAATAGACATGATAGAAAAGATTAGTTATTTTTCCCTTTCTCTTTCACCCAGTGGTAGCTTCCATGACTTATAAAGAAATAAGAGGAAGTGGTATGATCATTTAAAGAGTGGTGGATGTGGTTCTCAGTAAATGGCCTCCTATGTGCCATAATTTATAACCAGTAGTGTGCCCCTGACTTTTTATTAGTGCGGAAAGCTCAGGAACACATGGCATTCTTGTCCAGCCCCTGTTAAGATGTGCAATGGTTGTGTCTACTACATCCATCTATAAATTTTCTTCCAGGATATGTATATACCTTATTATGGTAAAGGATCATTGGCTCCAATGGAAACTACAACATAGTCAAAAGCTTTAAAGTCCACAGGGATCTAACCACAAGCCTCATGAGTGAATCACTTTCAAAAATTAGATGAGTCTCCAGTAGAGGTTTCTATGCATCTAGTGAATTTAAGTGGTATCATCCTTATTGCATCTTCTATAGTGAGTGCTTTGTTTGATAAAATTTCCTCTCAATCATTTATATCTTCCCGTTTTATTGATGTGTTAAAACTTATAATGGAGCTTATATCCTTCATCTTAGAGTTAGTGAGACCTATTAAGAAGGGGGAAGATCATGGGTTTCGGTGTATTTATTATTCTCTATTGATAACTAATGTGGATTTAGTCTAGTATTTTCTTGTTCTCAATATGGATTTGTTTAACATCATTATCAGGATGGATTGGATTGTTACTCATCATGTTTAGGTTGATTTTTATCATTAGTGTATCAAATTCCTTTCTATTGATGGGATCTCTTGGGTGTTTTAGGGAGAGTGTAATATGAGGTCTAGTTGTGAAGGACCTTATTTCCTAGAGCTCAGGAGTTTATTGTTTATTATTTCATTTGATCCTGATGTGATTTATTATCTTGTTAATATTCCCATGGTTGTTTGGTACTTTCCTAAAATTTTCTAAAATGAATTATCTGGTCTTCCTCTAGATAGATAGGTAGAGTTTTCGATTGATATGGTGTTGGGTACTCATCCGATATCAATACCCTCTTATAACATGGAACTAGTTGTTCTAAAAGAACTCAAGATTAGTTGGATGATCTGATAGAGAAATATTTCATTACACAAGTGTTTCATCATGGGAAGCTTCAATGCACTTTTTCCAAGAAGGTATATGGTTCACTCCGATTATGCATGGACTAACGGAAGTTGAACCAGGTAAGGGTTAAGAATAAATATCTTTTTACCTATGTGGATGGTTTGTTTGATCAGTTAAAGGGTGGAAGGTGGTTTTCAAATATAGATATTCATTCAGGTTATCATCAACTCAGAGTATGATATTCTGAAGAAAATATTCAAGAGAAGGTATGGCTATTATGAATATCTTGTGATTCTTTTTGGTCTGACTAATTATCTTGTATTTTTTATGACTCTAATGAACTATATTTTCCATTAGTATTTTGACACTTTTGTGGTTGTGTTTATAGATGATATCTTGGTTTATTCGATGTTTAATCATGATCATGAGCGCCATATGAGTTTGGTTTTAGAAATATTGAGGAGTCTCTATCTGTATAGAAATATTTTGAAATGAAATTTTTGGATTCAAAAGGTGAAGTTCTTGGGGCATGTAATTTTCGAGCATGGATATTCAATTGATCCTGAGAAGGTGAAGGTTGTCATGTCATGGGAGGATCCACAGAATGTATTTGAAATATAAATCTTCATTGGTCTTTCTAGATACTATCATAGGTTTTTAAAATATTTCTTGAATTTTGAATCACCCTTGACTACTCTTACCATGAAAGGGGTGAAATTCATATGGGATGTTAAGTGAAAGACTTCATTCAATGAGTTAAAACATCTTCTAACAACGACGCCTATTTTGATCTTACCTGAGCCCAGTAAGAGGTATGTGGTATACTATAATGCTTCTTGTGATGGTATTAGTTGTGTGCTTATACATGATAATAACGTTGTGGCCTATGGTTCTTGTCAGCTTCAACCGCATGATAAGAATTACCCCACTCATGATTTATATATTTTTTTAGTTATGCATGCACTTAATTATTGGTGGTATTATCTTTTTGGGAAGAGATTCACATTCATTTCTAACCATAATATTCAAAGTAATATCTTATCTCAGAAGGAATTGAATCTCAAATAGATGTGGTGGGTGGAGTATCTTTAGAATTTCGATTCTAACATCGCCTACACCCCAGGGAAGGGGAATGTCATCACAGATGCTCTGAGTAAGTAAGTACTATCATGGGCTATCTTGAAATTGAATAAAGAGTGGAACCATATGGGTCTCTTCACTCAGTTTTATCTATACACTCGGAAGGATGTTTCAGGTATGGTTTTGACTAGTGTTTAGTTATCATCATCTCTCATCAAGTCTATTATGAAGGGTTAGCAGGATGATGAGATCAGAGGAATCAAAGAAACCCTATATAGTGGGGAGACCATTTCTGGTTGGTCTCTCCCTTATGATGTCATTATTCACTTTAGGTATTGTTTTGTCACCCTAACATTAGTTAGGATTTCAGTGTCATTTGACTACCATAGTTCTTCATGGTCCATTCATCAGGGAACTACAAATATGTATTATGATATGAGAAAACAACTCTAGTGGTTGGGTATGAAACATGATATTTCATATGTTGTGTCTCGTTGTTACACCTACCAGTAGATAAAGGTATATTATCTAAAACCTTGTGGTTTTCTCTAACTTATCCTAATGTTGGTTTGAAAATGGGATGAGTTATCCATGGAATTTTTTGTTGTATTACCACAAACTCCCTAAGAAAAGAATTCTATCTGGTTAGTGGTTGATTTATTGGAGAAATCCACCCATTTCATTCTAATTAGGGACACAACTAAAGGTAAATATTTGGATAAGATGTATGTGTAGGAGATTGAAAGGTTACATGGGGTTTCCTCTGCCATTGTTTTGGATAGGGATCATTGGTTCACTTTTAGATTTTTTAAGTCTCCAAGAGGTGATAGAGACTCAAGTTGGTTTGATTATAATTTACCATTCACATATGGATGGTCATATGGGGTGATCTATTCAGATCCTATAGGATATTCTCTATACCTATGATTTGGATTTTGGTAAATCATGGGACAACCATATAGTATTGGTTGAGTTTTCATACAATAATAGTTACCATTTTGTGATCAGAATGGCTCTTTTCAAGGATTTGTATGGTCATCTGTATAAGTCACCTCTTTATTAAGAATAGATATAAGAGGCCTCTCTTATGGGACCAAGTCTCATTCATGATTTGTTTTTGAGGATTCATAATATATGTCAATATTTGGGTATAGAATAGATTCAATAGAAATCATATGCATGTATTTGATGTCGTCCTTTGGAGTTTTCCATAGGTGATTATGTTTTCTTGAAAATTTCTTCTCAGTTGGGTTATCATCAGTATGGGAAGTAGGGAAAGCTAGATCTAAGATATGTTGGACCATTTAAGGTTTCTGATCAGATTAGATAGGTATCTTATCAGTTAGCATTACCAACTCAGTTGATGGGTATTCATGATGTTTTACATGTATCACATCTCTAAAAGTATCATCCTGACCCCTCTCACATTCTAATTTGGGAAGAGGTTGAGTTGGAGCCATATGTTTTCGTTGTAGATAAACCATTAGAGATCATGGATTCCTAAGTGAAATTCATGCATGTTAAGTCTATCTTGTTGCTTGGAGTGTTATGGAAACATGTATTGGATTATCATGAGACCTAGGAGCGCCAATTTTCAGTGAGGGAGTAGTGGCCTCACCTCTTTCTGGATCACCCTTTTCTTGCATGACTTCCTAGGGATTTAAATAATTACAGTGGGGAAATTGTAATATCCTTGTAAAAGTTATGTTTCCTTTTTAATGTTTGAGAGGTTTCTCTTTGGGTCCAGATTCCTTTGGGGGCAATTTTATAATTTTCTGTAGGTGTTGGGTTGAGAACTATATACAACACCAGTTCACGCCGTGAAATCTATTCACGACATGAGTACATTGCTTAGCATGAGCCACAAATTTTATTTAGAGTGTGAAAATGGTACAGGCTGTGAAAAATATTCATGACATGAAAAGGGTAATTGGGATTTTTATTTATCTGAGGCGATGCATTTTCTGGCATACATGCAACTCATGGGATTCACACCATGAATCTATGACTCATGAAATAAATCATTTATAACCTGTAAGTTTTTATCTTATATAATATTGAATCCTAATTCATTCATATTTTTTATCCCTGCATCAAACTCTAGTCTCTTCCAGGTGATTTTAGGTGTCTCCTCCTCTTCCAAATCACTTCATTCAATGCTCAATCTCTATGGTGGTTTCACGGTGTCTCTCTTGGTAAATGATATTTCTACTTTTTCATTACTATTGGATGCATAAATAGTGTTTTACTTAATTTATGGATTTATTGACCTTGTGGTAACATTTGTGTGATGCTTTCTAGATATGTTGTGTGATCTTCTCCCAGGGGATGACCCTCATGTTGGTTGTGTCACAGCGAGTGTGTTTATCATGGTATTTGTGATCGAACCTATCTGTCGGCTCTTGTTTGTTATAGAATGAAATTATGAGATATGGGAATCATTATTATGTAATACATTGTTTTCGATGAATTCCTTTTGGTGTTCTTGGATCCAATTATGTGTAGTGTTTAATCTGAGTTTTAGGTAGGTGGTATAATATATATCCTATGTTGGATGAACTGTATTGCTTTGGTTTTATAAATTGTTTTATAACTAAATTGGAAAGATATATTTTTATGTGTAAATTGATATTTTCTAAAATATGTTTTTTTTCCTTGGTTTTGGTAAAATAAAATGTGTTTTCAAAGCATTGTAAATGTTTTGTGAAATGGTTTTTCAAAACATGTTTTGGTATAATAAAGGGTTGTGGAATTGTTTGTGAAATGTGAAATCTTTTAAAATGGTTTGATAAATAAAACGAATGGGAAACCTTGGGTACTTAGGTGGAGGTTTACCTTAATCCCATCATCCATTTTATTGTTGGGAGGTTCACTCATGGGGTGTTTCTCTTCTGCCTATGCTTTTTGTTCTAGAAACTTGTTGTTGACATTGTTGGAGGGTTCACTCATGGGGTGTTTCTATGCTCCTTACGCATGTGTTGTAGGGATTTGGGTGCACACTAGTCATTGATTATGGTACAAGTAGTCTGCTAGTTTGGCCTATTATAATCATTGGAATGTTTACCATTATGCTTGTTTTTATACTATTTTGAATTAATATACATGATTTTAATTTCGATGAATGGTTATGGAAAATTATGCTTTGAAACTAATTTTCTTAGCGTGTTTTATAACTATGGAAAAGGGGGATTTAACTACCATGATTTTGATATAAAATTGTTTTAATTATTATCATGCCATGTTTTCTTTAAAATGAGTATAATGGGATTATTTATATAGAGAATTGATATGAAACACCTGGGTGGGACCCTACTGATCCTGTTTAGCTCACACATTGCACACCCCTTCAGAAGTGTCTAGACCTGGTTATATATTTTGATGTAGGGAAAGGCATGGTGCTACAGTGAGGCGGTGAGGTTTATATCATCTAGGTTTGGGTAGTTTTTGGTGAGATGGTGGGAGATTTACCACATATCACATGAGTATTTGTCCTCTGTTTTGGTTGTCCTTTGGTTTTATTGGATCTGTACCCTTTTGTTTTTTTCTATCTTTGATTTGTATTGCTACCGCTGTTTTCTTTCAGTTATGGAATATATTTCTCTTGGTTTGTATTTCATTATTCTTTATACTATGTATATATGTGCCATGTATCTTTTTCATGTTGGTTGAAATCATTACCTCTGGTTTTTTTTGATTCCTGGGTGCTAGTCACCAGTCCATGAGTATCGAGAATGTCCATCGGTTATGTGGAAGATCGGGCTGGGTGCCAGTTTGTGAGGTCTACCTAGGTCAGTTCATTACAGAACCACCCCCACCGCCTTTTATTTATGAGGAATGGGAAAATGGTGGAGAGTTAAGACATGTCTATTATGGTTCCTTATTATAAACCCTATATAAACAAATATTCCAAGTAATTTTCCAAGTGCACCTTCCTATAATAAAAGATCTAAAATTTGTTTCTATATAAGTCTCAATAGGCGATTCTTATAATATCCATGATCCATAGAAAAAAATTTGTGCATGATCTTGAATTTACCACATATCATCCCAATCCAAAAACCTATATTGTAGTATCATCTCAGGTAGTGAAGTATCATAGGGGTTATTAACAACCTCTAAAACAAGGCCAGCTTGATTGGTAGTTGAGGCAAGAAGGCTCTTTCCAGCTCCTATGTTGGAAGAATTATGTAATGGTGATATGTTATTAGTGAGAGGATTATTAATTTTTAAATAACCAACTTATTTCAACTCTAGGGATAAAAAATAGGCATCTTTAGTGTTTTCACCATTATTTCCACAGATCACTAAAATCTCATTTGTAGGCCATTTTTTCCTTCTTTCAATCCCTTACACTGGTGACTTTCAAAATAGACAATGATCATAGGAGAATCACAATTAATTTTCTCAAATTTCAAAAAATACACTCCCATCCCTAGGCATGTCATATTTTTCATCCCTTACAAGAAAATAAGAAGAACTAAGAGAGTCTTCTTCTCTATCTAGGAGTTTATCCATTCCCCATGGCTATTCCAACTTCTTATTTTTTCTATAATTCTGGATGGTGACATGTCTGATTCCTCCATGATCACTGGAAACTATGCATCACTAACAGTATATTTCATCTCTGTATATAGATTCTAAACTTCTAACCCACTGAATCACTCTAATAACTCTACTTTAAACACTAGCCATGTCAATCTCAAATGGAACTCACTAATATTTTGAAACCAGTATATAACATATTTTGTTAAACATACCTGGGAATGAGGAACCTTAAATTCATTGGGTGCACATGAATGTAGAAATATACCTATACATGCTCGATCCACCCATTCTAATCCCTTCCATCAATCACTAGCAGCTCCACCTGTTACACCATTTTGGACCGGTAACACCTTGATACTGTGTTATCCTATGGTTGTTGTTCTTCCAATTCATTGAAACTCTCCATGAGTTCTTCTTTGAACTTTTTTAAGGTAAAATTTAGATACACTTCTACCATAATGGTAAACCAATGGATGGAAACTCCTTTAATACTAACATGGAACAACATCAATTTCAAATCCTAAGTAGTTTAATGAATCTGGAAATATACCTTAGCTCAAGCAATCCACCCTCGAGGATCCATACTATCGAATAATGGTAGCTCTACTTGTCTGACGAGTAACGTTAGGTTAGGTTCTGGAAAATTCTCTTCCTTCACCTAGGGAACAATCCATTCTATTATCTACACAGTTATAATTCCTCCTAAGATCATTTCTGACTCAATTTTATTCATCACTGGTAGCATTTTGTCCCATAGTATCAGCTTCTCTGAGCATCATGTTGGGTGAGAAAAGTCTTTCCATAACACATTTTTTTATTTATGGATTTTGAATTTCTATTTCCTATCTGGATCCCACTTTTGATGGTCTTGACTTAACATGACATTGATCTACCATAGTCATTGCAGTGTCTCCTTCATCATCGCTCTCCTACTATAAGAGTACTCATGGAATCATACTCCTCCCTTGGTAAGGATCTGGTAGGTCAGGCCAAGTGATAAAGACCTAGAGGGATACTTGTGTATATAAAAGGTAGGAATCAAAAAATAACTATAATAGAGTAAGAAGAAGGGGCATGTAATAAAGAGAGAGGGAGGGAGGGAGAACACTTTAGAGATTCCCGTGGAATTCCCCTGACCAAGCCAAACTGGCCGAAGTTCTAAAATAGAAAGAATATCCATGAGTCCCTCGCTGACCAACCTCCCACATATTTAACATCCCTTTCCATCCAATTATCATATTATGAGGGACCCTCCCTAACTAATATCTTTTTAATAAATAGTTATATCCATCTGTATTCTTCTTCTATAATGACACTTATACCATTTTCTAGAAAAATATTCTAAGGCTATAACAAATAGTTGTAGCCAGGTACAGGTTCTATTAGGGTAGCCATTTTTGGAGAAGATAAAGAGGGTGATAAAGGTGGAGGTGCTCAGTGGGGAGTGGAAGCAGATCAAGACTAAGAGGAACCAACTCCCTTTCTTTAATCTTGAGGATAATACTGCTTTCAACGAGGGACGAGTGATAATGCATGAGTCCCAATGGGAGTATGAATGTCTTTTCAAGGGGATTTTGTTAGTACCATAAGGGTAGGGTCAATTTGGGACCATGTGGAGGGTGGATTTGTTAGTATTTTAGGGTTGGGGGACATTATGAGGATTGGGGGAGGGGTGTGAGAGAAGGGTATGAAGGAAGGAAATATTGTTAGGTTGTTTAGGCAGTCAGTTGTAGCTTGGGTCAGAGTGCAAGGGGCCTCTCAAGTTACTCTTCTTATCTTCTATTTCCCTAGTTCTTCTTGTTTTGTGCAATATCTCGGATGCAATTTTGGATATATTTTAAGATAATAAATGCATCAATGTTGAATTAGAGGTAAAATATATATACAGAAAGTGAATAAATTGGTACCAATTTATTCAAACTGAAGGGAGAACCAAAGTAAAACTGCATGCTAAAAGAGGTTAAGAGATAGGGTGTACCTAAATTTCTTTATTTTAACCACATTACTTTCACTTTTTCAATTGAATTCTGATTCCCTCTTCTAATTTTCCCATGATTAGTTCAACAGGGTAGGAATATTATGAACTCTTACATGAGTGTATGATCTCCATGAAATAGAATATGGAGGGAAGGTTCTTATACAGTTTGAATATTTTTTAAATCACAGCACCTATAAACTACTTGTAAAATATAGAACCACTGATCTAGTATTCAATAATGATATACAGGGTATGACTGACATTTCTTTTTCTTTCATGGCCAATAGTAGTGGTGAAATTAATTGTAGGTATACCTTGGTTAATCACAATTTTTTTCCTCAGTGCTAGTGAAGCTGACACTGGTATAACGGAGGTCATAGCTCTTGAGATGTATAAATATACTAATGATTCCATTGAAGAGACTCAAAGGGGTTGATTGTTAATTCTTGAAAGGAATCACATCGACATCATTCGATGAGAAACCTCTCATTATGTCTCTATCCAACCCAACTTCACAATATAAGTGTACTATAGAATAAGATTACATAGGAATGGTCATTTTTCATACGTAAATTTATAGAATAAGAATTACATAAGTTCAAAAATGAAGAGAATAAGATAGAATAAAAATAATGAGAATTATAAATACAATTAGTAATCTACCCATGTGCCCACACAAAATAATCATTCCATTTCAAATTTGCATTAACATGATAAAAATTTTGTGTTATTAAAACAACATGTCTGTAGAATGAACAAAAGGAATGTGAAGACTAAAAATGTAAATATTTGATTTTGAAACGGATTATATTAAATGGCCTCATGTAACTTAAAAAATGAATATTGAATAAATTTTGAATAATACGTGAACAATATAATCTTATGTCACCAAATTTGATTGGAATTTTTACTACAATAAAAAAGTGGTTGGTACTTGTAATATTTTTTATAAATTATAAACAAAATAAATATGTAATGGAGGTATTACTAATAAAATACATTTAATAAAGTTTAAAATTTAAATATAATCATTTTTTATAATCATTATCCTGTTATCTCTTTAATATTTTTTTACAATATTTCAGTTTCAATTCATATAGTTTATATGTAAAGATTATTAAACAAATCATATGATATTAAGAGAAATGGTTTACATGTTAATACAATTTACATGCTTATATGTTAATATTAAGTGAAATTTTTTACATGTTAATATAGTTAACAGTTTACATGTTTAAATGTTAATGTATTATGCACATTAATACAGTTTACATGTTTACTATTAACATGTTGATATAGTTTTCATGTTTAATGTAAACAATTTACATGTTTAATTGTTTATATGTTACCATCAAGTGTAACTATTTACAAGTTTGTAGGTTAATATTAAGTGAAAATATTTATATTATAATAAGTGTATAGTTTACATTTTTATATGTTACAATACATAAAAATATTTACATGTGTATATGTCAATATCATGTGAAATTGAGCTCTTTATAAGTTAAAATTGCACTAATATCAGCATTAACATGTGTATATCTGAGTTGTTTATACTGAGTTGTTAGATATAATAATTTAATTTGTTTATATGTTAATGTTGTGTTGATGGAAGTAAAAACTGAATATAGTTTATTTGTTTATATAGTTTATAATTAATGTATGATATGTTCATATTGTTATAACATAGTATAAACTGAATGCAGTTTAAACTGAATACAGTAACACAAAATAAACTGAATATAGCCCTCCAAATTCTTTATTTTTTTTTTTTGAATTTTTAAAATATCCACTTGAGGCTAAGTGGGAACCCATACAAACGGCACTCAAACCAAACAACACCCCAAAATATCACTTTCAAAATTCAAATTACAAAATTCAAAATTCAGATAGACACCCTCAAACCATGCACCTTACGCGAATCAAGGAAGCACGACACCTGATCCATCATCAACACTATTGTTCATCGAGTTGACATTGACACCATCTTCGCCAGAACTGTCGTACCAAACCAAAATCATCAGATCATCACCGGAGTCGTACTATCACAGAACACCATCATGGGCACCACAGAAGCCCTAACCATCAATGTGAACAATCCGAACAAACATCCACGAAAACAACAACCATAGAATAGATAAGGGATAGAGTCGGTGTAGGAAACACCCGAGAACACCATCGACAAAGAGTTCGAAAAATAGATACCATCCTGATTTCGGTCGCGTCTAGAATACCAATGGACACCAACCCACCTCCCAAAACTTCTTAGTGCCACTGATCCAGTTCCGACTGGGATAGGTTCAGAGGAACACGAAGCCAGGGCAGGGATAAGAGCGGCCAAATAGACATTGAACGAAGGCTTCAAGCAGAAAATGGCATCACCAAGGAAAGAACCCTTGACCGCTGACCCACAAACCCAAAACCTCTTTGTTTCAACATTCTCCAGATCCGACTTGGAGAGGAGAAGAGGAATGAGAGGCCAAAGTGGGGTATGAGCGGCCAAGGGCACCACATAAAGGAACATATAATAAGACCACCAAAACATCCCCGTGGAACAGTAGATCATGAACATCACCTTGAAATCGCATATAAAATTAAGCGGATCATTGCTAGATGTCCTCCCATCGAAAACAAGGAAACGGAGAATCATCGAGAAGGAGGAATGGAGAAAGAAGCCCGACATCAGAGAAGGTCGAGGGAAGGAAGAAAGAGGAGGGGAGAAAAGAGTAAAAGAGGGAAAGAAAGATGGGGAAGGCACTGAATACTCCTCCCTCTCAAAATCGCCGGTGAGAAAACCCTAGGGTGAAATAGAGTGGAAGATGTTGCCGCTCAGAGGCCAAATAATAAACTGAATATAGTATATGGTATAAAATAAATACAATATAGGTTTTTTAAAACTATATTAATACAATATTATCCCATTTGAGTTGTTTATTTCCTTCAAGGTCATATGTCTATACAACTTAGTAGAAATATAGTCTATATGTTAAATGTAGTATATATATTTATATATGAATATATTTTAAGTGGAACTGCTGAAATTTTAATATAGTTTAAATGAAACTATTGGTTAGAAATATTGCATAACATGTATGATGAATAGTACAAAAATAGGTAGAGAAAAGAGAAAAACTATATTGTTGTATATAACTAGCAAAATCATGGGAATTTCTTAGAGTTACAGTAATAGAATAAGAAGAAGAAGATAGAGGAGGAAGGATAATATGTTGAGGAAGAAGGAACCACTTGGTAGAAGACCACTTCTACAAAGCCACAATCGAGACCTCCCAAGGTCTAGTCCACCCAAAATCCATCTGGATATCCAAATGAAATCATATCCCCTCCCCACAAGTAATATTCCCTATTTATTAGCTTAATAATCCCTAAGAAACCCCTACTTGGCCTACTAGCACAACCAAATAAATATAATGAAAAGAAATCACTATCCTTTGGTAGTTGTGCACAGACAGACACACCACCATAGTCCTAACATTTTCATCCTCTTGAAAAACTTCCTTGTCCTCGAGGTGAAAGGTCCAACAATTCCTATTTCATGGGTTTGATGAAGGATTAGCTTCCATAAGCTAAAATTATTTTGTCTTCTTACTCAATATAGCACTGAAAATAGATCCCAATATGTAGCTTCCTTCCAATGGATATGAAACCTTGTTACCTTTGGTATGTCAAGGTAGCTTGTCTGGGAATTCAGTTTGATATTTTCCACATGAGATGTAGTATCCAAGGTTCATCTTCCTAAAGAATTTACTCCAACAAATTTATACCACCCTACACACCCCGACCAACTCCAAGCTAGTGAAAAACACCCATTCGGTATACCTCAACTTCACTGTGTATTCAGCAGCCATCTCTAGAGCCTATTTTTTTAAATGAAACCCACTTTCCTCTATATCACAATGTAAAATATAAATCCATGCATAATAATTCATCGTTGGACTCTAGGAGTAGTTTAGCAGATGAACAACACTTGAAAATTATACTAGTTACCTTAAGTAACTGCCAACATGACCACCCCCACAAAAGAGTCATATACTAACATCAAAAATCTACTTGTCTCATAACTCATAACAACTCTTTCACCACCAACAATGAGCCACATGATACCTCCTCCTTGCACTGCTATACTTGCAGGAACAAAATATTGAAGTCATACTACCCTTAATTCTTGTCGTTGTGATGAGAACTTTAACAAGTTTGGCACTAAAAGTTATGGTCCTGCTACATCTAGTTTATCCTAGCCATATTTTAAAATGTAAAAAATTTTACTGTCTTTAGTAAATTATAAAAAATGGATGCAGAAAGAAGGATTTTATAGTTTTAGAATAATAAAAACTGAGCTGACATCTCTCAACCAACACCAATCTCTAATGATAATATTGTAAATGTAATATCCTCATGTACATATTCATCTACTTGGACTAAGACTACCTCTATAGAAACCTTATAATAAAACTGTGGGGTTTTTACTCTCATAGTGGTATTCAAATCACTTTTTCTAGAATTCTCTCCAAAACAAAAGTATGAATACCCCTATTGTGGTTCGCTGACCACTAAGAGAGAAAAATAGAGGGAGAAACTAGCTTTTATTTCACCAAGGATAAATCATTTACAAAACTCCCTCACTACACCTATCCTCTCACACATGGAGCTCTCCTAGATCTCTTGAAAGACAGAGCTCTCTTGGATCTCTAATATACTAGTGGAATCTCCCCAAGGCTTCCTTATATAGGCATGGTGGGGGTGTCAAGTTTGACACAACTCCCCCCACCAATTCTCTACCAATCCCCCCACCCACCATGGACTTCTCCCATGGCTGCCACCTACCATGGTGGGTGGAGTTGATGCACTAGCCACCTACCAAGGCAGCTAGAAAAGTACAAGTTCCAATAATTCTCCCCCTCCAACTGCAATCTTCTGGAGCATATGTAAAGGTCCTGCTTCTCCTGATCAACAACCTTTGTCAACATATCTATCGAGTTCTCATTCATGTGGATATTCACAAGTCATGCCATTTGTTGATCCATCACTTCGTGTATCCAATTATAGCGGATGTTGATATGATTCTTGATACCCTTCTAGATTCCCCTCATCAGTCAGCAACAGGTAATCTGACTCTGAATATTTTGTTTATTGAATCTTTCCTCGTAAAGATCTTCGAACCTGTGAAATGTTAGGTTTGGGAGGCACAACACCATCAAGCTCTTGTGATGGTTATGAAACTTCTTGTAGAGAGGATTGAGTCTCCCCCTGCTCAATATCCTCATCTACTTCCTCCTGGTCCATTACCGATGAGTCTTCTTGCACCTCCTCCTCTTCAATGACAGGTGGTGCTGGTATAGGTGTTGGATCATGAATTGATTCCTTGACATTTTCCCTTCGATACATTCTAGGATTTTGAATGTCCTTGATTATCTAGTTCTCATGGAACATGAAATATCTACTTTTGATCACCTTATTCTCCTTCGGGTCCCAAAGCTTGTATCTGAACTCCTCATGTCCATAGCCGATGAAGATGCATGAAGTAGATCTCTCGTCTAGTTTCTGTATGAGCTCCTTGGATACATGTGAAAAATCCAAACATCCAAATACTCATAAATGAGAGTAAGAGATATTTTTACCAGACCATCTCTTCTGTGGAATCTCAAAATTTAGCAGGACTGACAGTGATCAGTTGATGAGGTAGCAGGAAACCTGAACAGCTTCTCCCCAGAATGGCTTAGGGAGCTTAGCCAAACTCATCATGCTTCTAACCTTCTCCCTGATGGTTATGTTCATCCTTTCTACAACTTCATTGTGTTTTGGGGTGCAAGGGACCATCCTCTCATGCCGGATTCCATGACTCCTATAGTAGGAATCAAATTCTCTGGATGTCTACTCTCCTGCGTTGTCTGAACGAAGACACTTCAGCTTCCTTCCAGTTTCACACTCCATCATGGTGTGGAACATCTTGAAGTAGTCTAGTACTTGGTCCTTCATCTACAAGAAGAACACCCACACCCTTCTAGATTCATCATCAATAAAGGATAGGAAATATTTTTTACCTCCTAGTGAATCCACCTCCATGGGTCTGCATACATCAGAGTGCACCAGATCCAGCAACTCTAATCACTGTGATGAATTAGTATTAAATGAAACTCTATTATGCTTCCCATACAAGGATTATTTACAAGGATCAAGTGATGCATCCTTGTCAATAGTGATTTACTTCTTCTTTGTTAGGGTATATAACCTTTTTTCACTCATGTGGACGAGTCACTTATGCCACATATTTGATGACATCTCTCTTTCCACTATGTTGAGGTTGTCTTCACATACCTTCAAGTGAGTTTTGTACAACGTATCACATATGTGTTCTCGAGCGATGATGATGGCTCCTTTTGTCATCTTTCATGCTCCATTGTTGATGATGTTGTCATAGCCTTGTGGATCAAAGACTATACCAGAAAACAGGTTGAGTTGAAGACTTGGAACATGTCGAATATCCTTCAGGGTGATTGTGTGTCCAACGTTCGTCTTGACTTGGATATCACTCATGCCAACAATCTTCACTGAACTGGTATTCCCCATCTTGACTGCACCAAAGTCACCAGCTTGATAAGTTAATAAATACTCACGATGCAACGTGACGTGGTACGATGTTGTAGTATCAACCACTCATTCTGTGTCTTGGCCTGATGTATGAAAGCACGTCTCTTCTTTGTCTTTGGAGAAAAGTGTGATTTCTCCGGATACTATCACGTGTGTGTATCCATTTATTCTTTTTCGGTTACTACTTTGACCCTTTTCTTGTAGAAACCTTCAACAATTCTTCTTCATATGACCTATCATGCCGCAATGATAGCATTTGTATGATGGCCTTCTGCCATCTATAGACTTGCTCTAACTTTGGCATCCATTTTTGGCCCCTCGACCACCTCCCGTGGATGTTCCCTCCATGAAATTTCAATTATGAAAAAACTAGTGCAGAATATGGAAAAATGGAGCTCACAGATGCATCTGGAATGGTTGAAAATGGTGGAATCGACTCCTAGATCGTCAAAATCGGATACTGATTGATCAAGTTATGATCAAAACAGTATCAACGGTCGAGATCGTCTGATGACGTGGTGATGACGTGGAAATGATGTGATGATGAAATAGCATGCCGAAGCAGCTACCGAAAACATCATTGGTGCTGAAACATTACCTTCTTCTCCGGCAAGGGGGTACTGTAGCACCCGAAGTTTGACCAAACTTTGACCGGGTCTAGAAAGCTCGTTTTAGCTCCATTTTCGATGTTGTTTGCACCATTGGAATTGTCTTGACACAGGATTTCAGAATATGCCTTCAAAACATGATTCCAGGCAACTAGAATTTTCCAGTCACCAGAAAATTTCCACTGCTCATTGCTGTTTCACCAGAACCACCTTTGATACCACTTGTTGTGGTTCGCTGACCACTAAGAGAGAAAAATAGAGAGAGAAATCAGCTTTTATTTCACCAAGAACAAAGCATTTACAAAACTCCCTCACTAAACCTCTCCTCTCACACATGGAACTCTCCCAACTCTCTTAAAAGACAGATCTCTCTTGGCTCTCTAATTTACTGATGGAATCTCCCCAAGGCTTCCTTATATAGGCATGGTGGGGGTGTCAAGTTTGACACAACTCCCCCACCAATTCTTTACAAATCCCCCCACCCACCATGGACTTCTCCCATGGCTGCCACCTACCATGGTGGGTGGAGTTGATGCACCAGCCACCTACCAAGGTAGCTGGAAAAGTAGAAGTTCCAACCCCCCCCCCCCTCTTTCAATAGTATTAGTGAATCGGAATGAAAGTAGTGACTCAGAAATCTAGTCACTAGAACACATGCTCCCAACTCTAATACAGAAGGTACCCAACACCTTGAATTTTCTATTGCAACATATCTCTCTCCAAGAATATAATGTGCATCAAGCATATCATGTGTAAAAACTATATCAATCTTCAAAACAACCCCTGATAGAACAAGGTGATCGGAAGTTCCCTTTAACAGCATATGTTTTTTAGAATTATCTAGAATGGGTGTTTATAAGTAAAAGCAGTGTAGTCCCACCAATGTAATGAAGAATATTGATCTCATGGGTCAAACACATCCTATTTTTTATATCTCCAAGGAACTTACATGAAATCCATTCCTCTTTTTATAAAACAACTTCAATTTTATGGATTGTTGCAAGTCCAAAACATGTAATCTTTTGTCAATTGACTGCACATAACTTTGGAAGCATTTGGCTATATCACCTACCTTTGAGCATTACAAACAAATCCTTTTCAATTTTCTAAATCTCAATTTATATAATCGCAATCAAAGAAGTGAAACCACTACCATCACTTCTGTAAACACTATAGTCAAATGCAATCGTTGTTATCATAAGACTCAAGCTATTAGGGCCCCATATTAATCAAATAACACCAAGAAGATACGAATATCCCCAACAATTATACACTGATCAAGCCACTCAAAGCTCTAAACTTTCACCCAATAGCCTTAGTTCTATCATTTTATATGACCAAACTATTTTTTCCCTAAAACTGGACTATAACTATAATAATGCTAGCACCAATAGCTACTTCATTATGCCTTCTTTTTCTCTGGTTTAAACTGGTCCTAGAAGTCATTTCCATGTTTTTAGAGTCAAAAAACTTATTGCATATATTTTATACAGAACCAGTAGGTAATTGGGACATCCTTAGAGTTCACTTGGATTGTAGAAGAGGGCATGGGGTTGCCCATGCAGGCTGTTGATGAAACGCCTCCTTATCATGCTCCAATATGTGAACTGTTTCATTGTGAGACTTGTCTTCCAAACTTTCTCTACACGTAATTTGGAAATCACACCCTTCTTTAATCTCTTTACAATCTCCTATAAATTGAGTATCCTTAAGCATATTGGTTTTTGTCTCACTACATTCCTCATGACTCAAACTATGATAAGTGAGGTTAATTTAACCATGATGTTATGACTAGATCCCACAAAAACTGGAAGTTTTCTTAGACTCGGTTCTTATTGTATTTTAAATTAGGTTTTTAAAATATTTAAATTTTTTAAATTAAGTTTTAAAAGGGGAAGGTTATTTTTTGAATCTCACATTGAAAAATGGGTTGGAATGAATACATCATTCACTAGCGGACATGTTTGTTCACTAGTGGGTGTGATCTGGTCCACTTATTTGATCGGGTGTGTTCCAATGGATAAGAATAAATCTGGAAAAGACATGCCTTTCTAGGAAATGTATTAATCCAATCTAAGGTGTATGATGCCTTATCTGAATTGATGCTTTCTTACCTATAAAACGGAGTCCCCATTAGATGAGAAAATTAATTCCAACCATTCCCAATAACTCCAATCCTTTCTTTAAATTTTAGATTCCTCTAAAATCCTTGAACAAGCATAAAAGAAATTTTATTGGTTCTCAACAACAAAATCCTTTTATTACTCTATTGTTTCCAAATAATCTTCAAGGGATACTCTCCAAAAATTATTGTTGTCAAGTATCGAGCCACTTTTGTATCCTAAAGATGATTCATCGGAAACCCATAGTAATACCATCTTGGTGGAGGTGAATCTACTCTTAAAGAGAGAGAAAACACACCATTCCTCGGGGGGCTTCATATACTACCATCCAAAGTAAGTTCCATATCCATTTCCCACCGATATATCCCCAATAATATTAAGAGCAGATTCCATGAACATGGATATGGAAATTCTCAACAATGTGATAAAGGTGTATTGATTCAATGGAAACAATTTCAAGAGGTATAAAAATAGTATGCACTTGATACTTTCCACTCCCAAAGTGGTGTACATGCTCTCAACTCCAAATCCCCCACATCCAAAGATGAGATGCTTCAAGTTTCCCACACAAGACAAAAATGGGAGAACGATGATCTCATGTGTCGAGGGCATATACTCAATTCTTTATTCGATGACCTCTTCAACGCATATCAACATCTTCCAACAACAAAGGAGATATGAGATGCCTTGGAGAAAAATTACATCATTGAGGATGTTTCAAGCAAGAAATTACTAGTAATAAAATTTATTTCATACAACATGGTAGATATTAGATCTATCATAGAACAATTCTTTGAAATGTAACACATCTTATAACACTTTAAGTAAAACAAGATGAATATGGATGATGTTATCATCTTCACATACATCATCAATATACTCCCTTATTAATGGAAGAATGTTACACATTATCTAAAGCACAAGAAGTAAGATATATCCCTCAATGAGTTACTCAACTACCTATAAATTGAGGAGGAATATAAAAATCCTGAGGAGGTAAATGAACCTAAGGATACATGGTCCTTGTAACGGAGGGAGTGGATCTATCTAGGTCCTCAAAGGGGAAAAACATCTAAACCATTCTATAAAAAGAAATGTGCAATTCAAGAAGAAGAAAGGTGCATGCTAATTTTATGGAAAGCCCAGACACTTCAAATGGGACTGTCATATCCGTAAGAAGAAAGATGGAAACAATGCTTCAAAAGAGCACTTTGTGGCTATGATATTTGAAGTAAATGTTCTCAAGGATAAATCTTATTGGTGGATCGATTCTGGTGATACATAACAAATGTGAAATAACTAATCTCTCTTCAAGATGATGGAATCAATCAAATATGGGATGTATCTCTACATGGGGAAGTTTATAAGCATAAACGTATAAGGAAAGGGAGTGGTTGATCTTGAGTTTACCTCAGGAAATATCATCACCTAAAATGATTTCTTGTATGTTCTTGAAGTTTGTAAGAACATAGTCTCATGGATCTTTTTAAACAACTATGGGTTCAAGATTGTATTTGAGGTGGATAACTTTTTTCTATCGAAAAGTAGGATCTTTGTTGAAAATGGTCACTTGTATGATGGATTATTCAAATTAAATAAAAATATTGTTTCTTATTACTTTCTAGAGTCTTTTGATTTATGTAATAATTATTTAGGTTACATTATTTTTAATAAAATTCATGATACACAAAATATGGAATTATTACCTAGCTTGGATAAAAATGATAATAAATGTGTTACTTGCATTCAAACTAAAATAGTTAGGAAACCATTTCCATCTATAGAAAGGAAAATTAACTTAATAGAATTAATATATAGTGATGTATGTGATTTTCTTTCTACATCTACCATAGGTAATAAAAGGTACTTTATAACTTTTATTGGTGATTATTCTAGATTTTTTCATGTTTATCTTTTACATAGGAAAGATGAAGTTATTGATAAATTTAGAATCTATAAAATGAGGTTGAAACTAATGTGGACATACAATTAAATGCCTCATATCCCATAGGGGAGGTGAATACTATAGTCCTTTATTGTTTGAATCCCTAGGGATCATACATGAAGTGAACACACCTTGACAAAATGGTTTAGCTAAGAGAAATAATTGAACATTAATATAAATGGTTAACTCCATGATGCCTATGTTAGGTCTCTCGTGGAAATGGTTATTAGCTTCATGTCACATCCTAAATAGGTCCCCAAAAAAGATAATTATATGACCATGTATGTGGTATGAAATCATAGGAAACGAAATCAAAATTATTTAAAGGTTTGGGTTTGTCATGCAATTGTAATAGTACCTGAACCTAAAAGGGAAAAGTTTGGTAAATGAGGTATTGAAATCATATTTATTGGATATATGAAATATTAAAAGGATTATAGATTCATGGTTGTATAATCAAATGATTTAGTATTTGTTAGTATAGTTATTGAATCAAGAGACACTATCTTTGATGAATCTAGGTTTACTTCTTTACCTAAGCATGTCCAAATAAAGGAATCCGGATCAAATAAAAATTTATATCAAGAAGATAAAATTGAGGAGGTTTTTAAAAGTAAACAACCTCAAATACCCGAGACATATGGATCTAATTTCCATATGTACTTTTTATAAGAAACTAATTATAGTATTGTTGCAAAAATTCCTATTTTTCTCAATCACCACACATTGATATTGTCCGTTTTGGATGACACTGACTCACCCACATGGTTTTAAGTCGTATCATAAGGACGTGTCTCAATGGGGAGAGCATTCATATTTCTCGTTATTCCAAAGATTCGTCAAACCACACCTCTTCATTGTGCCGCATAGTCGAGGGGTCACCAGTTTTAGGGAAGGATCTTGTGCCTTGGTACGATAGGAGGGTCCTAATCTGGTAGTCACCGAGGAACACCACTGCCCAATCTTACTGGAGGGTACCGCTTGAGAAATTCACCGAAGAATACCATTGTCCGGTCCTAATGGAGGGTAATATCGGTGATTTGTCATGGAAACACCACTACCCAACCTAGCTGGAGGGTTACGCCTAGAAGATGTCATCGGGGAATGTCACTAACTAGCCCAACTGGAGAGTAAACTTGGGACATCGAGGAACTCCACTCCTCAGTCCTATTGGAAGGTAACTTCGAAAGATCATCAGGAAACTCCATTTTCTGGTCCTACTAGAGGGTAAGCCCGAAACTGCCATCGGGGAACGCCACTGCCCAACCTAGCTGGAGGGTAAGCCCAGAACTGCCATCAGGGAATGCCACTATCCAGCCCAGCTGGAGGGTAATATTGGTACTTCTCTGGTGATTTTTTATGATTACTGTAATCATCAGGTGTTATCTTAGTTTGCGCCAAACCCCAAACATTTCTCATCATATCTCGAAATCCGCTTCTGAGGGCATCATCACGTTCTATGTGAAAAAAAAATTAGGATATGTTACTCACATATCAAAATATGAGTTCAAAAAAAATAGATACGAAACTTTGAAGTTTCCTCAAAAAGAGGAACACGACATGTCGGGGACCCACACAGCGTGTGGTCCCACTCTTCTACCTAGTTGTGTCCTCTCTAGAACATGGCTTGCTGGCCATGTAGCACTGCACGATGTATAAGGGTACCACATGATGTGTCTCGGACAAAATCATGATGAACGCCTGAGGCTCATCGTGGGTACAAGGAAAAAAACGTAATTTCACTAATACACCACTTCAAATGGCCCTAGATGGACAAAAGGATCACACCGTTGTGATTCTCACAGAAAAAACGCTCGAGATAGACTATTCACTTGCCTCAATCGGACACCCAGTGAAAAAAACATATTTTGCCGCATTATTCTTGAACGGTGCTTCGTGGGCCCGAACCATGAGTTCAAATTAAATACCTGAAATTGATCTTGAAACTTCTGCCTTAATTTCAGGGTCACAACGTCCCAAACAGTTCGTCATTCTGACACCGTATGAGCGAGATATATCAGATACAAGATCTCGCAATAATAATAATTTTATTATTATTGGGCATTTAGTTGACCTGAGTCACAAGTCTGAAAAAGGTATCCAATATCAGCCTTAAAATGACTGTTTTATTTTTAAGGTCATGCTGCCAATGACATTCATCAATCGGACATCGTATGAAGGAGTTATGGTCCGATTAAGATTTGATGACCAAAATAATAATATTATTATTATATTTTTTTATTAACCACAACCATGGGAGGGGAATGCACAACATCCCACCCACCCCATTTCCTCCTCGCACCGAGCACATTCTACCCCTTGGGATTCCCTTTTTTTATTTAACTAAATCTCATTTAATTTTTATTTAACTCCACACATAACTCTTCCCATGGATAATGAAATTATGCCCCGTCATTTAATTTATTTTAAATGGTTTCAACCATTTTTATTCCCCCATCAATTATTATTATTATAAATAATAATAAGAATATTATTATCATTATTAAAAATGATAATAATAATAAGACAACATTATTATTATTAAAATAATAATTGCATTTAACGCTCATTGCATTGATCATGTCTGACCACCTCATCGGGGATCTGAGTCCGACCATCATCACATCCATTCCAAATAGCCTCTACCATGAGAATCCATGCATGACCTCCACTCGAAATTGACTCCATCACACCGCACGTCGTCGTCATGCGCCAATTGGGAAAGCGGTAGTTATCGACCCAATCTCAAACCACATCCGATCATAAACACACATCTGTGGTGCTGATCTGATCTGTTCACCAGACAACATACCGCTTGTTTATCATTTCATTCCCAAATTGTCGATTCACGTGTCGTTTGTGCCACCGCAATGAATTTGGGGGGTTCAGTCGCACTCAAACATACCCCGACAAAGTCGAATCGTGACCTTGTGGTCTAATGGTGAAGAACACGAAAAATGGTGGGGGAAATCACCAATAACAAATTTGTAAACATCATCGACCAAGATTTCTTGAACGACAATCAAGAACGAGGCACTGGGGTTAGATGAACAAATCAGAAAATAATTAAAATTCCAAACTTGAGCACATTTGATGGGTGTTCAAATTAACGCAGATCAAAAAGAGGGAATTTATCATATTTAATCTTTTAATTGTAAGGACAAAAAATCACATATAATGAGTCCTACCTCGATTATGGATCAATCGTTGGTGAAGAACGCATCTGTGAGCGATGAAGATTATCTCCTTCATTCGTTGTTTGTTGATTAAACTCGATCTGATCACTGATCGTCGTCCGGTCTCAATCCGACAACAGAGAAGGGGTGGAAGATCCTCTCAACGATCCCAGGGTTATGCAAATAACCCTAACAATTTGGCATTGCAACTTATTTATAGAAGAAAGTGGTTTAGGTCATTTAATTTAAAATAAATAAATAAATTATTTATTCTAACTAAACGCACCTGCCAACAACTGCTTCATCTGAATGTCCCACACTGACCAGCTTTAGGTCATGCCTAACGAAAACACTGCATTATGAACTCAATGGTGATCTCAGATTCCCAATCAAAGTCATTAAAACTAAAATAATTTTATTTATGGTTACGTCCTCAGTGAATTTTTCAACAGATGACCCGCACCGACAAAAGTTATGTTGTGCTTAGGGTAAACAACACATTATGGACTCAACTGTGCCCTCGAATTTCTGATCTGAGATTCTATTTATGATATATTCTATTATTTTTAAAAAAAACTACGCACACAATAAAAATATATTTAATATTTTTATAAAATTAATCACAGGCACACCGGACCTCAAAATCGCACGTTGTCTCGGTGTCTGGCTCCGAAAATATTCCTAGAAATATTCCAAAGTCTTACAGGGAAAAATCAGGATCTCTACATAGGTATTGTCAATTGTGGTTTTCTATCCCTTTTGATTAAATCTTTGAATCATGGATTGTATCTTCTTTTGATTATGCATCTTCACACCCATTGCATGCGCCCCATTGATGGATAATTTGTTATTCGGTTGTTATATTTTCATGCCATGGTTTCACCCCAATTGTCCCCATTTATGAAATTTTTGTCCAAGAATGTTTTCCCAATGATTGATGCACCTTTTTTCTTATGTTTTTCTTCATCGTTCTTCGCATTCTTCATCATTAGCCTATGGGGCCACAATTTTACTTTTTGGGGCAGGTTTGAGTGTGATCGAACTCTGGGATTCATGAAAGATTCACGCACGACGAACATATTAGCTATTTGAGGATGGATTGGGATATATTGAAGGATAAGGGTGATGAATCATGAAAATCTGGGATTTGGGACTGAGCGGTAGCATCGGGTGGTGCGCGGGATACGTGCGGATCAACAAATTTTGATTTCCGGCCAACGAAGTGCCGGAATCGATGGCCAAATGCGGTTACTATCATTTCTAGGTGGTAAAATGACGTATTTGGTAGTGGGAGCATCAGATTTGGAGATGTGTGAAGAAACTAGTGTTTTTATGAAAAACATGACTACACAACATGTAGTCTGATGAACACATGCCATGTAGCCCCACCCAACTGCAACGACTAGGGTTTTGGGGAAGATAAGGATTGAACGTTGTGTGGCCCTCCCTGAGTATCCGGACTGTGTTCTAGCTGCACACGCCTAGGACCTCGTGTGGTAGGACACGCCATGTATTCTGGGAGTACACGAACATGTTCGGGTACCCGAGCACGACCAAGTACATGGGCACGACTTGATGAGCACGAGCATGGCCAAGAGCACATGGGCTGGCCTTGGGTGGTCAAGACATGTCGTGTGGTACCCTTACACTCCATTTATTACAACATGGCCAGCAATCCATGTATTGGAAGGGACACGACCAGACAAAGGAGTGAGGCCACACACCTTGTGGACCCCTTACACGTCATGTACTTCTTTATGAATATTCTACCTCTCATATCTCCTTTGATTTGACTCAAATTTTGGCTCACGAGTAGCCTATCCTGAATTTTTTTTCCACATAAAACATGATGGTATCCTTTATTGTGCCTTTTGAGATACGATGCAAGATGTTTTGAGAATGAAGATTCTTTAGGTGATGCTCGATAATGACAATGATCATACAGGATCGTCAAATAGAGAGGCGACACTCCCCTATCGCACTAGGCCGCATGTCCTCTATCAATGGAGATAGTACTCCCCTGTCGTACTAAGGCGCGGGTCCTCCATACTTGTTGTGCAGATGCAGAGGTGACACTCCTCTGTTGCACTAGGGTGCGGGTCCTCTATCCATAGAGACGGTACTCCTTTGTCGTACCAGGGTGTGGGTCCTCCATAATCATTGTACAATACAAATGTGGTACTCCTCTTTCGTACTAGGGCGTGGGTCCTCTACCTTTTAGAGATTACGCTTCATCAGGTTGTGGAGTAGGGGTGAGGTGTGAACCCTCCTCACGACTTCTTTAGAGAGACACGTGAGATGCTGGACATCTTGATGGACCTTTTGGAACTATTGGAAGACTCATCATCCTAGTTTGGGTTTCCTTTTCCCCTTTCATTGGGTTGAGATGATTACTTCTATCGTGTCTCCTATTTCTCCCCCTCCAATTTTTGAGGCATCCTACTGGGTATGTATATACTCACCTCTGCATTGGATTTGTCCACATGTGTTGTGTCTTATACAGATGATAGACAGGTCGGCAATTATTTCATATGAGCATAAGGATACCTGGGTGCATTTGACCATGTATGGTGGTCGGGGCTTGTAGATTTGGAGTCTGGCTCTTTCAACATTTCTTTTCTGGTTGGGCATTTATTTTACCCCTTTAATTTTCATATTTCACTATCGCACTCTTTTGTATTTTCTAAATGTTATTACATATATGGGTTTTACTCTATAAGTTATTGTCTTTTATTATTGTTCCTCTACACTTCTGCATGAAGATGGTTGGGTGTGTGAGTCCAAGTACTTTAGGTAAAGGCCTCCTATTTTTAGTTATTCCTTTCGGTGCTTGTCACCAGCCTCGGTACTATGGAGGCGAGCTTGGGATAGTTGTGGCTCGGCCTTCCACCGGCTAGTCGGGCCCCAGTGGGTTGGGTCATGACAACAACCCGTATGATGTGTATCATACATCAGGTATTATACATCAATTCATAACAACTCATACATCGAGTAAGGCACCCCAAGTCATCACATCCTATACACATCGTACCTATAATAATCTTTCGGATACTATATCTAGAGATATATGTGTTTGAAATAACCACAAGTCATTACAGCCCTCTACACAAAAAATATGGGAAAAATAACCGCCATACATACCAACACATATAATTACCAAGAGAAGAGAGTGGGGCCAGAGAAGGTATTCAATCATTCATCCTCCCACCGGGATGTTGGAGGAAACACCCTCCTAGAGTCCTCTCCTTAACTGACATGGGTGGGGTAACGTATGAAATCACTGAATATGCATTATATAATATAGCTCACAACTACACTATGGGCATAACCTAGTCCTAAGCTCAACTACAGTTATCTTCTCTCGGATACCCGACTACCACTCCTAGGGACTTGATATCCTATAAGAACACAAACATTTTTTAAGAGCTGCATTAAATTACTTCTTTTTCATTAAACATCTCACTTTACGTTAATTAATTCATTAACCATTAATTATACAACAACATTATTCCCGATTATATTACATTAAACATCCAAATCCAAGTCCATGCCTTATAGGCCTAAGTTAAACCAAGTCCACGATTTCTCAAGATCAATATCTTTTCAACATTTTAATTCCATCAACACCAAAATTGTGGTTTAAGAATTTATTAAACATTATTACTTTTCATAATCCAGATACTCTAGGGAAACCATTCTAAGGTACCACCAAGAGGAAACATGCAAGCAAACACACCCAACTGCCTCAAGCAGTGAGGAAATGAATGCAAATAAAACAAGCAACGCAACCATCACCATTAAACATATTCATGTCAAGCAAGCATCTGGCTTTATCACATAAACGGGTAAGCCCAACTTCAACCCGTTTCATTATCTCTAGTGTCATACCCGAAAACCACATGCATATCCCAATGCATCTCACCATCATCGACATCAACTGCTGCCACATCATCTGGGCCTCCCCACTCCATATCACATCAACATCACATGCGCAGTCATCCTAGGCTCATAACACATCGCATAACGAAGCTTACATCCATAGCACATCACTAGGCAACAAGAAACAAAGTCAATACGGCAATCTAGGCCCTAAAGCAAGACATTTATCCTTCACAGATAAACAGCTCTCATGGCTCCAAACACAGGGCACTCGACATTCTCAAGAAAATGAGCAACTCAGACCCTAATAATTATCTTTATTAGGCAATTGGTTCATATTCCATCTTGAATTAATCAATTCATCATTCACAGGTTCCAACTATATGAAACCTAAGACATCAAGCCATATCAAACTATCAAATGGTAAAATATGCTCTTAACATTAAAACTCGTTTGAACAAACATAGAGAAGTATTGTTCTCATTTAACATGCCTTTTAATTATCATCAACAAGCATTAACATGTTTCTCATGCTTTATCAAATTCCAACAACACATGGAATAACATATTCAATTAAACATGAAATTGCATCAATTTGATTGTCATTAAATTACAACAAACACCAGATTACAAACATGCCTCTTTAATTATTCTTAATCCAATTAATCAATTAATTCCGACTTTATGTTCTTTGCCATTTTTCATTAAGAACGATATGATAACCCACGATGTAACGCCCCGACCTCAGCTACCCAGAGTCGGTGCATTACTTCGTAACATTGGCATGATCACAAAAGATCAAGTCTCGAAGACCGATTAGTTTAGTAGCCTTGGAAACACTAGATACATTCGTAAACGTTACATTACATCATAAAGTGAGAAACTACAATAACATAGTCTCCATAGTCCACACTTTTATCCTCTTCGGACTATCCCTGCAGGTCATTCATAAAATACTTCTTCACATCCTGGAAAATATTAAAACATTGAAAGGGGTGAGCTCGGATGCTCAATAAGGTTAACAATATAGCGGAAGCTTTCATAAATAAACATTAAAATTTAAGGCAATGTATAACTAAAACAAAAGCCTTTTAAACTTGAACTTCAACATAATATGGCAAAAGTAAAATGAGATAATGCCATTTACTTCTTCACATGGATATTCTACTGGTCGAATAATCACATGCAATATCAATAACCACTTTCATAATGATGGAATGCATAATGCCAGACTATCATAACCACGTAGTCAAGGCCTCGTGCCAAGACCACAAATAAGATTTTGTCAAGGCCTTGTGCCAAGACACTAGTTTGTCTCATGAGACCTGCCGATGCATCGAGGAGCTATAGCGGGCTCCACCCGTCACTTATTAAGTCCAATGCATTCCTCATATGAATAGGTTTAAACATATCATAAACCATAACATAATTGTATCACATAAAACATGCATAAAGGAAACATAACATTTCCACATTTCAATCACAAGATATAAATACAACACATTGATATAATAAAAACGCTTTCAAAACCATTTTCAATACCAAAATAAAATAAAGTTAAAACTTTGTATTTATTTTTCATTAAAAAAATGATGGCTTGTAGAGGAAGCCGAAACTCAAATAATGGTCACGGTGGCAGAGAAGTCGTTGTCACCGCATAAGTACGGAAAGAAAAACATTCCCTTTTTGTCGTTTAGTAAAACGCTTCGTATAAAAAAGATTCCTTTTGAATAAACGTAAAATTCAAAGGGGTTTATACACCGTATAAAAGAAAGTTTTGTATAAAACCAAATATTCCTCAATGAAAGGGGATTTGAGACGAAGTCCTTAAAAAGATCATTTTTTAAATAAAGTACATCTATAATGTGTATTCACTATAAGTACACATAAATAATGTGCAAATAAAATATAGGACATTATAATATCATGACATAATTTGAAAGTAGGAGATTAACCCAAAGAGTGAAAATTGGGTTAAGAAATTCCCTTACCTCTTGTCTGACTTGACTCAACCATTCTTTAACCTCATGAATAATAAACTAGAGTTAATATATACCTTATTAAGAACCATTTTCAATTTCATTATCCTTATTATATCACTTATTACAATGATATGAACATTATGTAATTATTTAAGTTAATAACGGTTGTTTTGTCGATCTTTGGTACTTGAGTCAACAATAAACTTCTTATAATTACAAGTTGTTTATGTGGTAGAATATCCATTATCTCCAGAATTATATTCATGATTTAGATATCATATATATCTTATATATCCAGTATATACATTCATTTATAATATTACGTAACATTTAGAGGTAAGAAATGAAATGCACCGTTCATGGAGACGGTAAGCCGTACGTACGCATGAACGCTACTTTCATTTCAATTTCATATTTAATGGAACAAAATCATAATGATATAAATGTATAATATAATTCCAGTATAATATAGTGCATAATACCATTTACTCCATCCTTTATACATCCCACATATGGCATTAATGATTCAAATCACTTTGAGGGGGCGGTAGTCCGCACTTCCTAAAATGAAATTATCGCGTTTTACCCATAATGGAAATCATAAAGTATGCCATAAATGAGAAATACAGAAGCATAAGTAAAACATAAACATATTATATATCATATATAAAAATAGTGACATCTTAATGGCCACCTTTGAAGGTGTTATATGAGTGTTGAACAATCATCGTTTCGTGAGGCAGAAATTCGCCATCCACAGAAACTGTATGTTCTTTAACCATTAGATGTAGGTGTGTGTAAGTGTAGCTCGAATAATTATTTTAACAACATCCTAGTATATTTATGATACTGTTTTTGTTACAAAAGAAATGAATAAAAATAGTTTAGGGGGTTGGAGAAGAAAAATAAAACAAAACAACATTAGAGAAGACATTACCTCAAAATCGGGTAACTCTTTTTTATTTGAGCCAAAGGCTTCCTTGGGAAGAGTTCTTCACAAAGGGATGCTTCTAAGAGTAAGAGGGGGAAGTTGGGAGAGTATTTGGTCAGAGTTTGGCCGAGCCAAATGGCTTGAAAGTGTAAATGAGGTGGGAGAGGTGGGGGCCTTTTATAAGTGGAGAGGAGGGGCACTTTTGGAAAGTAATGAAATGTTATTCTATTATACAATGCTTTTCGGATTCTAAAGGTCCCACACTTGTATAATTCGAGGCTAAGGTGATAAGGGTTCGAAATATCCTTATACAATAGGCTTTGGACAAGTGTAAGCCTTGGATTTTACATTATCTTCTCATTTTATTTAAATCGTTAAATAATGAGGTCATCACTGCATCATCATGATGACATAAATAATTTAATTTATTTAATGTCTAAAAATTATAAAAAAAATACTATGATGTAGGAAATCTTTTTATATTTCTAATGAATATTTATAGTCAAAATTTGGACTTGTGTAACCCCACTTAAAAACTGTTTTAGTAAAACAACTCATGTTTGTGTCAATTTAATTTTAACATTAAATAAATATATATTAATGTCATTTTCCAACCAAAGTGGCTCCATGGGGTCCCCAAGTTGACCCATGGGTTGTCTTGGTCGGCCATGACTCATCCAATATGAGTAGGACAAGTGTCAAGCTCATCTCATATTATTAAAACATTATTTTTACCTTAAACTACACTAATTACCTCTAATCGCGATTAAGAACTTAAAAGTTACTATTCACCAAAAAATTATTTTAATCTCATTGAACCACATTTTACTTCTTAATGACAACCATGTATGTCGGATTTTTGAAAATCAAATCACATAAGTGGTAATATTTCATTTAAACGAAAAATCGGTTATTTAACTACCACTTAGTGGTTTCACTATTCATCAAAAATTGAAGTTTTTCAGAACAATGCCAAAATTTCACCCTAAGCTATAATTGATATTCCAAATTCAAAAATGATGTCTATTTTAAAAATTCCAAACATATAAGTTGCATTAATTAATTTTATAATTAATTCTCGCTGTCACAACAAATAGCGTGTTTTTAAGAAACAATTTATATCAAAAGATTGGCAATTGTTTATGTCCAATTTTAATGTTAAATTAATTCTAATGACCACCATTGGATAAAATGGTAAAAATATATTCTAATTATACTTTAAAACCACTAAATAGTATAATTTATCACTATAAATTATTTTGATTAAAAAAGTTGTTTTTAAGTATTTTTCACTATTCATAAAAAATTAGAAGTTCTCAGAAAAATACCAAAAATTCAACATAGGCTAATTTCGATATTCCGAATCCAAAAATGAAGTCCATTTTGAAATATAAAATTTCTATAATTTTAAAAAGTGGTTATTACTATTCATAACGGCTACTTTTATTAGTCGCTGTGTTTTAGAACTCGAAGTTGCGTACAATGCAAGCTATTGCATTATTGAATGAGAAGCGTATCATGGAAGCTCGAGGTGTTACATTCTCCCCTCCTTCAATAAATTGCGTCCTCGCAATTTGAAAATTTTCTTTGAAAATAAAAGGTTGAAAAGAGAAAATACCTTTGTGGAAAACCCACATCGGAAATAAGATTAATAAAATTTAGCCTTAATAAGAGGGAAAGGGAAATGAAAAAGTCACCACCCAATTATGATCTCGATTAGGAGAACATTGGTGGAAATTAGAGACATATAATTGGAGGAAAAACGTAAATATTCATAGGGAGTGATTGAGATCATCAATCACAATCAACTGTCAAATTGAGGGCCTCAAAGCCTTCAATCTATGTTGATTTAAAATATCATCAGTTCAACAAGACATAAGGTATTAGGATAACACATTTTTTGTTTTAATATCCCTTTAATAAAGTTTAAGAATTAATTTATTCATTGAATAAGAGATAGGTATAAATATATTTATGGTTGACAATTAGAGTTTCAACCTTAAACTCATCTTTCACTCAAAAAGATAATAAAACTCAAAAATATTATACTTATCCTAATTGTATAAGGTTCCAAATGTTAACACATACCATTTAGATTAGTAAAATTATTTTGTAATAACCAGGGACTTCCTGTAGGCTAGTGGTAGGAAATAAAGGTCTGTCGCACTATGATTGTGGGTTCGATTCCTGCAGCTTTGTCCGACGCGACGGGTTATGCCCCACCCTATAAGTTGTCATTTTCCTAAAACTATAGTATTATAATATTCCAAAAATAATCTTCAGAAATGTTTTAACCTTAAACAATACTATCCAAAGATCAACTTAATCCACTCCAACCATTATAGTTATCCAAAATACCTTTGTCCAGACTTTCTCTAAAAGGTCTCTTAATTCCAAAATCAATTTATCAGATTCCCCAAACAAAGTAAAGTTTCTCTTATTGTCACATACTAAAAATATAATTACCTTCATCATATTAAAACCTTACTGAAATCAACAAGTACTACAGTACAATCCTTATATATATCACATTATTCTTATAACCAGAATATAATCCTTGAGTCCAAAAGCACCAATACATTAATTATTCTGCTTCAACTGTAGTCACAGCATAAGATTGGCCTTGATCCCTTGGCCTTTTCTGAGGTAAGTTTCCCTGACGCTTAGGACATTCATTTGCATAATGCCCCATTTCCCTACAATTGTAGCATTCAACTTTGACAGCCTCTTTCTTTCCCTTGCAATCACAAGCCTGGTGACCCTTTTCTCCACATTTATAACAAACTCCCATTCCTTTTAGGCACGTACCAGGGTGATTCTTCCCACAATTATCACATAATGGAAAATCCTTCTTTCCCTTTTTCCCTTTATCTGTCTCTTGTTCCACCGTTCTCTTCTTCTCTTGCTTTACTTTGTTGTCATAAGACTTAGAGAATTCCTTTTCTGTCTTGATAGCACACGAGACAATATCTTCGTATGATGAGAAGGATTGTGATACTAAAGCTCGACGGAGAAATGGTTTTAACCCATCAAAGAAACGATCAATCTTACTCCTTGGGTTACGTATATAATCTGCAGCATGCCTCGCTAACCTTGTAAAGTTAGCCTCATACTTTGTGACATTCTCATCCTCCTTTTGTCTCAGACTCAAAAATTGCCTTTCCATATCTGCTCGATGGTCACGAGGAAAGTATTTTTCTAAGAAAAGCTCTTTGAACTCCCTCCATTCCATATTCGATACGTCATCATCTTCCTTTGTGTTTTGAATCAGCGACCACCACTGATCGGCATCTCCAGTGAGGCGGTAAACTGCCATGACAACCTTCTCCCTTTCACTACTCCCCAAGGCATGGAAAATTTTCTCTAAGGAATTTATCCATTGCTCAACTACTATAGGATTTGTACTCCCATTGAAGGTTGGTGGTTGTTGCCTCATGAAACGATCTAGCATTGATCCTCCACGTTGCGGATCAGGGTGCTCCATACGAGTAAGGTTATTATTCATAACCTGAGTGAGTTGTCCCAGTATGGTAATAAGTTGATCAACACCAGTTGTATCTCCAGATCCACAATAATTATCTTGAGCAGGAGGGAAATCCCTACACGGAGTTCGTGCATTGATATGGTTTCCAATCCTTCCACTAGGCGCCATTTCTAAACAATGGCATAAACTAGATTAGTTTATGAATCAAAATACATAATCCCATACTTATAAAACACTTAACATAAATTGAACTATTTATGGATATAATCCATAAAAAAATTTCTTTGAGGAAGTATATACTCGTAACCCTTCATAGTGGTTTGTAAAGAAAATGGGAATTATCCTAAGCATATCCCACAGGAGTGTCGTAACCAAGAGTGCAGCAAGGCCCGTTGTCGTGCACCAGTTCCCGTTCGAGTCTAGCTCAAAGCAGTGTTTTCGGGTTTTACCCCTAGGTACATTTGTGCCAGAGCCGCCTCTACCTGCTCGTATCCAGACAGGGATGTATTGCTCGGAAAACTCACAAAATCTCTATAATACCAAAATTTTTAGGAAGTTCTTCTATACTAATCCTCAAAGTTCATCTTAGGTCTACGTGCTCTAATCAGAGTTTGTCTAAATCTAGCTTCCAAGGTCTGTACTAAACTTCCTCTGATACCAACTGTAACGCCCCGACCCCAGCTACCCAGAGTCGGTGCATTACTTCGTAACATTGGCATGATCACAAAAGATCAAGTCTCGAAAGACCGATTAGTTTAGTAGCCTTGGAAACACTAGATACATTCGTAAACGTTACATTACATCATAAAGTGAAAAACTACAATAACATAGTCTCCATAGTCCACACTTCTATCCTCTTCGGACTATCCCTGCAGGTCATTCATAAAATACTTCTTCACATCCTGGAAAATATTAAAACATTGAAAGGGGTGAGATCGGATGCTCAGTAAGGTTAACAATATAGCGGAAGCTTTCATAAATAAACATTAACATTTAAGGCAATGTATAACTAAAACAAAAGCCTTTTAAACTTGAACTTAAACATAATATGGCAAAAGTAAAATGAGATAATGTCATTTACTTCTTCACATGGATATTCTACTGGTCGAATAATCACATGCAATATCAATAACCACTTTCATAATGATGGAATGCATAATGTCAGACTATCATAACCACGTAGTCAAGGCCTCGTGCCAAGACCACAAATAAGATTTTGTCAAGGCCTTGTGCCAAGACACTAGTTTGTCTCATGAGACCTGCCGATGCATCGAGGAGCTATAGCGGGCTCCACCCGTCACTTATTAAGTCCAATGCATTCCTCATATGAATAGGTTTAAACATATCATAAACCATAACATAATCGTATCACATAAAACATGCATAAAGGAAACATAACATTTCCACATTTCAATCAAAAGATATAAATACAACACATTGATATAATAAAAACGCTTTCAAAACCATTTCCAATACCAAAATAAAATAAAGTTAAAACTTTGTATTTATTTTTCATTAAAAAAATGATGGCTTGTAGAGGAAGCCGAAACTCAAATAATGGTCACGGCGGCGGAGAAGTCGTTGTCACCGCATAAGTACGGAAAGAAAAACATTCCCTTTTTGTCATTTAGTAAAACGCTTCGTATAAAAAATATTCCTTTTGAATAAACGTAAAAGTCAAAGGGGTTTATACACCGTATAAAAGAAAGTTTTGTATAAAACCAAATATGCCTCAATGAAAGGGGATTTGAGACGAAGTCCTTAAAAAGATCATTTTTTAAATAAAGTACATCTATAATTTGTATTCACTATAAGTACACATAAATAATGTACAAATACAATATAGGACATAATAATATCATGACATAATTTGAAAGTAGGAGATTAACCCAAAGAGTGAAAATTGGGTTAAGAAATTCCCTTACCTCGTGTCTGACTTGACTCAACCGTTCTTTAACCTCCTGAATAATAAACTAGAGTTAATATATACCTTATTAAGAACCATTTTCAATTTCATTATCCTTATTATATCACTTATTACAATGATATGAACATTATGTAATTATTTAAGTTAATAACGGTTGTTTTGTCGATCTTTGGTACTTGAGTCAACAATAAACTTCTTATAATTACAAGTTGTTTATGTGGTAGAATATCCATTATCTCCAGAATTATATTCATGATTTAGATATCATATATATATTATATATCCAGTATATACATTCATTTATAATATTACGTAACATTTAGAGGTAAGAAATGAAATGCACCGTTCATGGAGACGGTAAGCCGTACGTACGCATGAACGCTACTTTCATTTCAATTTCATATTTAATGGAACAAAATCATAATGATATAAATGTATAATATAATTCCAGTATAATATAGTGCATAATACCATTTACTCCATCCTTTATACATCCCACATATGGCATTAACGATTCAAATCACTTTGAGGGGGCGGTAGTCCGCACTTCCTAAAATGAAATTATCGCGTTTTACCCATAATGGAAATCATAAAGTATGCCATAAATGAGAAATACAGAAGCATAAGTAAAACATAAACATATTATATATCATATATAAAAATAGTGACATCTTAATGGCCACCTTTGAAGGTGTTATATGAGTTTTGAACAATCATCGTTTCGTGTGGCAGAAATTCGCCATCCACAGAAACCGTATGTTCTTTAACCATTAGATGTAGGTGTGTGTAAGTGTAGCTCGAATCCTTCTTATAAAAACATCCTAGTATATTTAGGATACTGGTGTTGTTACAAAAGAAATGAATAAAAAGAGTTTAGGGGGTTGGAGAAGAAAAATAAAACAAAACAACATTAGAGAAGACATTACCTCAAAATCGGGTAACTCTTTTTGATTTGAGCCAAAGGCTTCCTTGGGAAGAGTTCTTCCCAAAGGGAGGCTTCTAGGAGTAAGAGGGGGAAGTTGGGAGAGTATTTGGGCAGAGGTTGGCCGAGCCAAATGGCTTGAAAGTGTAAATGAGGTGGGAGAGGTGGGGGCCTTTTATAAGTGGAGAGGAGGGGCACTTTTGGAAAGTAATGAAATGTTATTCTATTATACAATGCTTTTCGGATTCTAAAGGTCCCACACTTGTATAATTCGAGGCTAAGGTGATAAGGGTTCGAAATATCCTCATCCAATAGGCTTTGGACAAGTGTAAGCCTTGGATTTTACATTATCTTCTCATTTTATTTAAATCGTTAAATAATGAGGTCATCGCTGCATCATCATGATGTCATAAATAATTTAATTTATTTAATGTCTAAAAATTATAAAAAAAATACTATGATGTAGGAAATCTTTTTAGCTTTCTAATGAATATTTATAGTCAAAATTTGGACTTGTGTAGCCCCACTTAAAAACTGTTTTAGTAAAACAACTCATGTTTGTGTCAATTTAATTTTAACATTAAATAAATATATATTAATGTCATTTTCCAACCAAAGTGGCTCCATGGGGTCCCCAAGTTGACCCATGGGTTGTCTTGGTCGGCCATGACTCATCCAATAGGAGTAGGACAAGTGTCAAGCTCATCTCATATTATTAAAACATTATTTTTACCTTAAACTACACTAATTACCTATAATCGCGATTAAGAACTTAAAAGTTACTATTCACCAAAAAATTATTTTAATCTCATTGAACCACATTTTACTTCTTAATGAAAACCATGTATGTCGGATTTTTGAAAATCAAATCACATAAGTGGTAATATTTCATTTAAACGAAAAATCAGTTATTTAACTACCACTTAGTGGTTTCACTGTTCATCAAAAATTGAAGTTTTTCAGAACAATGCCAAAATTTCACCCTAAGCTATAATTGATATTCCGAATTGAAAAATGATGTCTATTTTACAAAATTCCAAACATATAAGTTGCATTAATTAATTTTATAATTAATTCCCGCTGTCACAACAAATAGCGTGTTTTTAAGAAACAATTTATATCAAAAGATTGGCAATTGTTTATGTCCAATTTCAATGTTAAATTAATTCTAATGACCGTCATTGGATAAAATGGTAAAAATATATTCTAATTATACTTTAAAACCACTAAATAGTATAATTTATCACTATAAATTATTTTGATTAAAAAAGTTGTTTTTAAGTATTTTTCACTGTTCATAAAAAATTAGAAGTTCTCAGAAAAATACCAAAAATTCAACATAGGCTAATTTCGATATTCCGAATCCAAAAATGAAGTCCATTTTGAAATATAAAATTTCTATAATTTTAAAAAGTGGTTATTACTATTCATAACGGCTACTTTGATTAGTCGCTGTGTTTTAGAACTCGAAGTTGCGTACAATGCAAGCTATTGCATTATTGAATGAGAAGCGTATCATGGAAGCTCGGGGTGTTACACACGACATGAAAAGACATGCTATGTAGCATAACAAATATGGCACACTATCTAGCAAATCAAGTGGCAAACTGTTATCACGGTAGAAAGCAACAACATGTGATCGCTGCAACTAATTCTTTATTAATTAGGTTCAATAATTATTAGGTTAATTCCATTGTCATCCAAAGGTCTAAACCATGCTAACTTTACGATTGCACATAAATAAATAAGAGAACCAACAAATTCTCTACCTCAAAGGCGTCAATGTTCTTCGCACAAGAACAGACCAACATTGCAGATCCCGATCACTCCACCCATAAGAAACTCAGATCGCCATAGATTGAACACGGGGAGCTGAGAATTGATCCATGATGAAGGGTTTCCAAAACACTTGAAGGGAGAAGCTTCATGCGATTCACTGCACCAAAAACAGGGGTGTGTGCAAGATGGAATCACTACTGGAAGAAAATTGAACCAATGACAACAAAATTCCATGACTCCAAGGGAAGGACTTCAAAACCTCTAGTCTCGAGGGAAAACAAGCAAGAAGGAATGAAGGAAGGATCTTTGTTTTTGAATCAACAAATATAGGACGACCATAATTTCAGATCGCAAGAGATTTAATTAACCAATCATTGTGGATCACATTAAACTCCATGTGGAAGGACTCGTTTACAACATCGGTCACCATAAAAAATCAAGGATATAATTATCCTTAAAACGGTCTTTGAAGGCCCCTGATTCACGTCGTCGAAAGACCCGCATGGTCGTTTTCACGAAACTGCTTGGAAACTCCATGTGGCCGATTTCACGTAGCTGAAAACCCCACATAACCAAAAACTATATGCAACTGTTTTCACGCAGCAGACTCAACCACGTAGCCAATTCATTCACATAGCCGATTCGTGTAGCCTCAACCACGTAGCCAATTCATTCACATAGCTGATTCGTGTAGCCGACCCAACCACATAGTCGATTCGCGTAGCCAATCAAGCCACGTGGCCGATTCACGTAGTTGATCCAATCATGTAGCCGATTCACGTAGCCAATCCAGCTACGTAGCCAATTCACGTAGTTGATCGCTCACGTGGCCGAAAGGATAACCAGCCCTCACTAAGGATAAACAAAATACGCCATAAAAACGCCAGAACAATTATAGGGTTAATAAAACTAAAATAAAGAGATAAAAACAAGTAAACATGAGATTATTCATCACACCAACAAATCAAAAATAAATACATTTTAATTTGTAAACAACAGTGTTCCTCCATCGAGCGAGACAAAATCTATGGCTGAATCTGATGGGTAAAGAAAAGGATAAACAATCAGATTCTTTTGTCCCCAGGCGGGAGCTCAGATCTCCTGGCCAGACTGGTGAGGTTCTTGCTGCTCACCGGAGATGTCCTCCAGGGATCTTCCCTTGGGTTCCGGCACCAAGAAGGTGAAGAGGAAGCCCAGAAAGTTAACCCCGCCGAGCAGCAGCAGCGAGTCCTTCACCCCGATTCCGGCGGGGTAGCCGGCGTCCACCTTGGCCTTGTCCCTGTTCTGTGCCAGATACAGGAACCCGAACGCGCCGACGATGGCGCCCGCCTTCCCAGAGGCAGCGGAGATGCCGTGGCAGGTGGAACGGAGGCGGGCCGGGAAGATTTCCGCCGGCACCACGAAGGTGGTGGCGTTGGGGCCGAAGTTGGCGAAGAAGAAGGTGAGGGAGTACATGACGACGAATCCGACGTGGTGGCCCGGCTGCGTCCAGTGGTCGTAGGGGATTGCGAGGGCGAACATGAAGGCGGTCATGAAGAAGAAGCCGACGAGCTGGATGGTGAACCGGCCGATCCGGTCGATGAGGGCGACGGTGAACCAGTAGCCGGGGACGGTGCTGCACAGCGCGATGAGAGTCTGCGCCCGGGCGATGGGGAAGACCTCCTCCACGGCGCTCATGGTCTTCGCCGCCGGGATCCCGCTGAAGATGTCCTTCTGGAATAGGTTCTGGCTGTAGAAGGCGATGTCCAGCAGGAACCAGGTCGAGGTCGTGCCGAGAAGATGCAGACCGTGGCGGCGGAGGAACTCGCCGGAGAAAAGGGGGAATGAATTCTCCGTCCGCCGCGCAGCGCTCTCCACCAGCTCCGATTCCGCCTCCACGTTCACCTGCAGCACCTTCGACATGTCTGTGGCCGCCTGCTTCGCGTTACGCGCCACCAGCGCGGTGAACCGCGCCGTCTCAGGCATCTTCATCCGACAGTAGCAAGTCAGCGCCGCCGGGAGCGCCCCCACCATGAGGATGATCCGCCAGAGGTAGTCCGCCTCCGGGACGGTGGACGCCGCGGCGTCGGCCTCGTACGGCGGCGCCTGGAACGCTGCCCTGAAGGAGGCCGACGCGATGATGGCGAACAGCCCGCCGGCGAGGATTCCGAACCCCTGCATCGCGAACACCGCAGCGATGAAGGCGCCGCGGGTCTTCTTGTTCGCGTACTCAGACATGATGGTGGCGGAGAGCGGGTAGTCGCCGCCGATCCCGAAGCCGAGCCAGAAGCGGAAGAAACAGAGCGTCGATATCACCGCCTTGGCGCTCTTCCCGAATGACAGCCCCGACGCGACGGAGCAGATCACCATCAGCATCAGCGTTATGCCGTACACCCGCTTCCGCCCCATCTTGTCGCCCAGCCACCCGATAAACAGCTGCCCCGCCAGGGTCCCGCAGAGGGCGACGCCGTTAACGGCGGCGGCGACGTTCGGCGGCAGCCCGGCTTAGGAGCGCCGTCCTCGTGGTAGTAGATGCGGCCGAGTAGCTTGGTGACGAGGGAGATGCAGAACAGGTCGTAGGCGTCGGTGAAGAAGCCCATGCCGGCGATGATGACGGCCGTGAAGTGGTACCACTGCGTCTTCGCCACGTCCAGGGCCCCCAGAACTTGCAGCTGCTCCTTCCCCATTGTTCCTGATCGGCCACAGGAACCGACCAACAATGGAACAGAAAAGCTCCTAGGTTTGATCGAAGAGGGCGTAGGGAAACGGAGTGGCAGGAGGGAAGCGGAGACGGCGGCCGATGATGAAACGCTGCGGTGTGCGTAGATTCGGAGCAACTAATCCGAGAGGCAGACGTTGGGAGAGGGTGGAGCGGTAGCCCGGCGTCGAAGAGGAGAAAGGGGCGTCACGGAGAGGGCGACACGTGGAAAATAATAATATAAATTCCTCAAAAATAATTAAAGGGCTTCCCCAGATCGCGACGAGTCCCCTTCCACCGATCGCGATGGCACTTCTCTCTCTGAGATAGCAATGGCGCCTCGAGATCGAGTCTTCTGCTCCTTGCACGCAGATCTCCATGTCACTCCAACAAAATCAGGTACTACTCCTTACTGAAACCTTGCGCGTGTCATAGAAACTCCTTCGCTGAAGCCACCGTCTTGGCGTCTCCCTCCTGAAAACCCTAGCAAAAACCCTCATTCGACAAGATCCGACCAAAAACATGATTCGAATTAAAGTCATTGAAGTTGTTGCAATATTTTTTTCCCTTCGTTCAGGCGCAAACTATGCTTATTTTTTGGTACTTCACAAAAAATGTTTATTTTTAACTGTTTATCATAATTGAGAAGGGCTATAAGCTGTCTTAAATAAGCAATTCCAAATGAATCCCAAATATGAGTGTTTTTTTGAAAATCTTTCCCCAGATGTTTTTTATTGTATAAAATTTAGTTAGATGTTTATCATTCTTTTTTCCTATGTTTATTTAAACATTTTTAATTGATATACTCTTTTTCAATTAATGCAATAATAGTGGATAAATCATGGATTTGTTGGTCAAGAAAAACTCTTGAGTATAAGGATTAAATAAATTTATTTATTTTTCATTTGAGCATCAATATGTCGAGGGAAGAATATGATTGCAAATTCAATGAATTGTTGATTAGAGTTGAAACGTATTCTCATTTGAGTAAAAAACAAATTTCAACTGAATTTACCATGTGAGTATGGCATGAAGAATTTACTGATGTTGAACTTTCATCCAGTAGAGCACAACACAACGAGGCTCCTCCCCTTAATATAGGCTCTCTAAATCCTACAGAAAAAAATGGTCAATGATGCATCTAGCTTTAGAAACATGCTTGGTGAAAATGAATTAGGCTCATCTTTTGAATATATAGATAATAATGACTTGTTAAATTTATATATGGTTGAAACTTCTGTACAATTTTATGAGTTATTGAATGGTGAGCATAGTTATTTACGGTGCGCGGCGCACAATGGCGACAAGGTCCCTCGGCGCAAAAGCGCACGGCGCGTGACAATATTAACTTGCACCGCATAGAAGAGATCCATACATATATCAACAATAGCAAATAATAAATTATACAACAATTACATAAATATAAAAGATTTGTGTCAATAATTCATATTTCATCCATCAAAAAACAAATGAAGTCAACAATGACACAAAATATGAAATGCAAACAAAGATTCAAACATACAACATTTAAGCAGTGGGGGTTTTCTCATTATCTTTCTCAAAATTGGCAGGAGAGACTTCATCATCACCAGATGATTCTTCCCCACCACAAGACATCTCTTGAACATCTTCATCTTCTTAACTTGTTTCATTCTCAATCTCTTCCTCTTGCACCTCTTCTTCTTGTTCTTGAATAGTATCCATAGATTTCTCTTGTAAACACTTGGTGTGAGAACTCGATGCTCTAGTAGTATGGGCCAATTCTTTTGCACCGGAAGCCAAAGCCACATCACCCCAAGTCAAATCATCATCATCAAAAACAAAGTCATCAGCTGCATCACGCTCCTCATCCACGGCACCAAGCAACCACTCATTGCAATCATCAATTTCCTTCAAAGAGATAGGGTCAATGAAGTCCCGTTCATTGAATTTACACATCAGGGCTCTATTATACTTGATAAAAACAAAGTCATTCAATTTTGCTTGACCAAGCCTGTTTCTCCTTTTTGTGTGAATATTTTCAAAAACACTCCAATTTCTTTCACAACCTGAAGCACTACATGTAAGACTGAGCACTTTTATCGCAAAATGTCTCAAGTGTGAAGCCGATGCACCATTAGTTGCCCACCAATCAGCAGGTGCCCTCAATTTTCTATTTCTTATTGCCAAATCAGTGCCAAGAGTGCCCAATGCCTCTCTATATTTTGTCAAGTCTTCAGCAATCTTATCAACCATCACTATATCAGGCGTCAATCTTTGAATGCATTTAATCAAATCCATATTTACCTCTTCATCAGAATCAATGTCAGGATGATGATAGAAGAACTGGATTCAAAAAGTATCATGCGGCATGCAAAGGCCGATGAAGTTGAACTTCCCATCTTCGATCAATTATTTTGAAAATCTCTTTATATTTTTCTTCTCTATTGTTGAAAGCTTTTGCAATTGATTCTTTTGCTCGATCCATAACTTCATATATGTATCCCATCGGAGGCTTTCTTTCCCCATCAACCAAACGAAGCACTTCAACAAGTGGAGCACCCACTTTGAGAGAATAATTGACATTGTTCCAAAAAGAGGCACTTTGCACAATCAAAACAACATCTTTCCCTTTTCGTTCCTCTGCCCATTTACTTTGATTCTATTCATCAGAAATGAACATCTTCCTCAAATTAGCTTGTTGGGTATACATGCTAGAAAGAGTGATCATGACCGTGACAAATCTAGTATTTTCAGGTCTAAGGAGCTCCTTTTGGTGAATTGTCGCATCAAATTCAACACACCGGCATGGTTATAAATGAATCCACTAATTGTCACCGCCTTCTTCAAAGTTTTAGCAAGCATAGAAATTTTCTAAATATCTTCTAAGATCAGGTCAATGCAATGAGCGGCGCACAGGGTCCAATACAAATTAGAGTAAGTTGCCTCCAATAATCTCCCTATTGAAAAATAGAAAACAGAAAATACTCATATTAGTAATTAGTAAAGATCATTGAAAAAAAAAAGTTCAAGAAAATATCAACAGAAGTATTGAGAACAATGATATTTACCAGCAAAAACATTATTTGAAGCGCTGTCAGTGACAACTTGTATCACATTGTACGGTCCAACCTTCTTGACAAATTTATCCAACAACTCAAACATCTTTGTCCCGCTCTTTACATAAGAAGAAGCATCAACTGATTCAATAAATACCGATCCCTTTGGGCTATTAACCAAGAAATTTATCAACGTTCTCCCCCTTCGATCTGTTTAACCATTTGCCATGACTGAGCATCCTTTTCTTGCTCACTACTCTCTAAATTCCTTCAACAATAAATTTGTATGTTCTAATTTCTTTTTAAGCAAATGAACTCTTACCTCATGGAAGCTTGGGGGTTTCATACCAGGTCCGCATTGTCCAACTGCCTCAACAAATGCCGAAAAACTATCATAATTGACAGCATTGAAAGGAATTTCAGCATCATACATCCACCTTGCAAACAATTGGCAAGCATGATCTCTTTTCTCCTTCTTGTATGCATCCATGACGGTTGTTTGTCTAACATTAGACAATTTTCTTTGTTGTACAACTTCTTTTAGACTTGGAGTGAAAAATGCATCTATAACTCCCTTTGCCTTGGATACAGGATCATTATTGCTTCTTTTTTGAGAACCTGATCCTTGTGGCACACGACTATTGCTTGAGATAACTTTCCTTTTCTTTCCACCATCAAATATTGTACGTTCTAAACCTTGCACCTCTTCTTCTATAAAATCATCATCAATTGCATACATCCCGGTCTCGGCTATATTTCTTTTTCCCTTCAAAGCCATTCTATCTTCATCAATTTTTTTTATCTCTTCTCTCACATGTGGCGGACAATTTTGGCATGCAGTTGTGTTTCTATATCCACCGGCCAAATGTTGTTTGGCTCGTGTAATACCTGCCTTCGTTACTTTTCCACAAAATTTGCATATTACTGAATTTTTATCTTGAGGATCTGCTAACTTGCAATATTGCCAAACAGGGTCTTGTTGCCTTGCTTTAGACATTCTGAAATAAATCACAATTTCTGAAATATTTTAAACAAACAATTAAATACCTTAAACAATGTATCTAAAAAAACAATAAACAAAAAAAACGCAGCAATGTAGCATCAAAAAAAAAAGAAGGGAAGTGCCCTCCCTCCAACTGTGGGGCGGACACCAATAACTGGGAAAAAAAACAAAAAACATAAATAAACATGAATAAAAAAAAACGGTACTTGGGTTCGGTGGGGACTTGGGGTTCGCTGTGTGTGTGCGCCTGCCCTGGACGAGAAGGGGACGAGGAGGGCAGGGTCGTGGTCGGTCGATCTCGGTCGGGAAGCAGGTGTCGAGTGAGATGACTCGCACGGCTGGACTTGGTCCAGCAGGGGCTGGGTCACGGTTGTCGCGGGGAGAAGTTAGGGCTGCGCAGTAGGGGAGGTTGCACGCGAGGTACGTTTGAGGTGTTTTTAATCGGGATTGGGATATGATTCTGCAAACACAGGCTAAAAAATTGCCAAAAAAAAAACACGCACAGTTTGGCGCTGCGCCACTGAGCGCCATTGTGCATTTTTCCAGATGCGCCATGGCGAAGCCATGGCGTGGCGCTCGGTTTCTTGGCGCGCGCCATGGCGCGCGCCATTAATAACTATGATGGTGTGAATCAAGATTTTTGTGAAGGTTGTAAAAAGTACTCTAGATTGTCTTTTATAATAAAATTGCACCACATCAGGTACTTACATTGGATGAATGTCAAGGCAGTGGCGATGATTTTTGATTTGTTAAGAGATGTTTTTGATCATGCCAAAACCACGAACTCTTTTTTCAAGGATAAGAAAATTATTAATAAACTTGAGCTTAATTATACTAAGATAGATGCTTGGTCCGATGACTGCATGTTTTATTTGGGGGATGATGAGGATAAAAAAATATGTAATTGATTTCAAACATCTAGGTTGAAGGAAGAAGTTAGAAAAAAAGAAACATCTGACAAAACTTTTTTGTTTTTCACTTAAACAAAGGTTGCAATGATTGTTTGTGTCTAGTAAAACTGCCAAACATATACATTGGCATGAAAGTGGAAATTATAATGATAAATTTATGCGACATCCTTGAGATTTTGAAGCATGGAATAAAGTTAATGTCACACATCCTCAATTTACATTAAATCCTCAAAATCTTCGGTCTTGCAGCTGATGGTTTTGATCGTTCCGTTAGAATGAGTTCAAATTGTAGTATTTGACCTATAATATCGGCACCATACAATTTTTCATGGTGGATGTGTTTGAAACAAACATCTATGATTCTTTCAATGATCATTCATGAGAAATGACATAGATGTTTATTTGAAACCTCTTTTGAAGGAGTTGAAAGAGTTTTAGGTGGATGGTGTCGACACCTGTGATATTTTTGTGTCTGAAACGTTTTCAACTCATTCAATTCTGTAAGTTAAAACCTTTTATATTTACAAAATTGAATGAGTGCAGTATAACTAGCTTTAATTAGAAATCATGAAATACACTACTGTGATAACAAACCTCAACTTTTCATTTTCACTGCTACTTTTGCACTTCAAGTAGAGCTATCAAAACCCCCAATTCGTTGGTCCTCATCGCTCTGCTGGTACCATCAAACCTGTCATCACCGTTGCAGTAGTGGGATTCTTCTGTTCGACGTCGCATGCCGTCGATCGTTGCTGAATTTGCATCCAATTTCCCAATGTCTTGCCCCTGTAGGCAAACCTAAATAATTAACCAACCTCGGCTGTTTTCTTTGTATACCATGGTCGTCAATAGCAAGCACACACACAAATAATAAATGATAAATGCTGCAATATTCAGCATGGTTTGGTATCATCATAAACCTGTATCGGTGATCCCATTGTTTATTTTTTAAATGGTCATGATTATGAACTCTTACCACACGCATCTACATTTCAAAGGTTCTCGTATTTTGAATTCTAGATCTGTTGTGACATATCTCAAACTCATATTCCTTCTATTATATAAGGTTTTCGAAATTCTCTCTCTTGGATGACATTTATTCTTTTCCATTCTTCTTTCATGGAGGGCATTCAGTCTTCATATCATTCCTTTAAGAATTCTTTCTGTCATATGCTCTCATGGAGAGGGAACTCATTTCAATTATTTTAATTTATAATTCCAACATGCCTTTTCATGGACAACTATTTTTCAATGTTTTTGTTCATGGGTATCAACGGAACCTGGCGATTTGGTGGATAAAGCTTAAAATGATGCTTGTTTGTGGGGGTGTGTTTTAGAGTCTCGTATAAAAGAGTTGAAATGATCTTATGCTTAAAAGTACTTTATTGGGTCCTCCTCACACAATCAATTGTTTTTTATGGATCTCGAAATTAATCCATGATTTTTGTTCAATAGAGTTCAAATATGATTCTTTTGGCAGTGCATTGAAGTTATTTTCTGTAGTTTGCATATTTGCAGTTGGCACTGCATTTTGTAAATTTTCATACATTGGTGATAGCAAGTTGAAACTGTTAATTTTGGTAGTTGGAATGTCTGATTGTTTTTTCTTCCATGAAGAGAGGGTATTTGTGTTTCTTGGTTCTCTGCTAAATATCACTAAGCGTAAAAGCATTTATCAATTACAATCAATAAAATCATGGCAGTTAAAACCTAATAATCATTTTAATTTTGTTAGTGTGTTTCTTCTACAATATATCTTCCTTGTTATGGTAGTATTGATGTCTACTAGAATGATGCAACTCTTTAAATTGATAATGCTCAATTATAATCAAATCTCAAAACATTTTTGGTGCTCAATTTTGTTAGTGTTTCTTCTCCAATATATCTTTATTGGTGTGTTAATATTCTTAGATTGACCTAATCTTCATAAAGTGTTCAGGCCCACACTTCTTGATCTGATGCAAAACATAAATAATTTTAAGTACAACATGAAATCAGGGCAGGCCCGGGCAAAATGATTGCTCAAGACCAGTGTTTAAAATGTTGACTTTCAATTTAGTAAACAAACAAGTACAAAAAATCCAAAATCCAATGAATGAAAAACAAGCAATAAAAATCAGAAATTCAGTGTGAATTGAAAAAAGATCTTTAAAAACCAATCACAACATACATTGAAAATATTTATGATAAATTTGATGGCAAAAATAATAATGATTATGATTATTATAAATTTGAAGAGCAAAAATCAGGATGAAATGGGGACCGGGTTTACTTTACCTGGTCTAACAAAGGAGGCCTCTGTAACCGCAGAACATATTCATGCCGGTGAAGGTATACATGGAGCGGGGCACGAGAGCTAGTGCAATGAGAGGTGGAGGTGGTCTCGTGAAAGTCCGCGCGTGCAAAGCGGGTATGGCGCGGAGGTGCACCTCAACGAGCATCATGTACAACACTGTTGGGAGGAGGTGAGTTGAGAGGTAGAGACAATTAGAGAGACAATGTGACATGGTGAAATGAGGGGGGTAGGGAGGCGCCACTGCACAGGTGGATTGTGGCGGCTGGGGGAGGGGGAGGGGTATTGCCCCCTTTTCATCTGTTGCGCTAGCCCGGGGGTTCGCTGGGCTCGCCCTCGGGCCGGACCTGCATGAAATTATAATCAAATCCCAAAATCCTAAGTTCGGTGTCTGTGAACTAGATACATATTACACCATCAATCTATAAGACCTAATCAAATCCTTCATCATAGACCCCTTATAAGTCAAACACTCTTTTTAACACCTACAATCACCTAGGGAAGTGAGGAAACATAATAAAGAAGTGAGTTTAAATAGACCATTAAGAGGTAAAACATACAATGCGAAAATGGATTATAAATAATTGAGATACACGATCATGAGATAAATGACATGATTAAAGGAATAAGATCATGTAATCAAAAGAAGTGATCATGAGGCATGATAACATCATTGAATATCAAGACTTAAAATTTGTAAAATGATGATAAAGTGAAACATATACTGATCACTCCATTGGCAACTACTTCTTGGGAAGGACTCTTACCATCATCTCGGTGGTTGCTCGTAAATTATACATGAAATTGAGAAATGCATTTCTTTTATTTTGTTTTTAATTATGTGAACCTAGAATTTATATAAATATTTACCACTTAATTAGTTCCCTTTATATATTAATTCAAGTATATTAGAGTACTGGAAATAAATGGAAGGAAACACAGAGACAATTATTATTTTATTTCATAACATTACCAACGAAGGATGAATACATTCCAAAGGATCAAGAATAATGGGATGATAAAGCAATGTAAATAAAGTTAATAAAATTTGGAAATCCAATGAGTGGTGGTCTCCTAAAAATACACGCGAACATAAAAAAATATTATAAATAAGATTGATATTTTGTAAATGAAGTATGAAAAACCTTGAAAGAAAATGGAGTTATTGAATAAAGAAAGAAATAAGCAGTATTTATAGGAAGTATATGAATTGTATGACCGTTAGAATAGCAACCAACTATTGGAGTAGTAACATGACTATTGGAAATAGTACATTTTTTAATAATTAATATGTATTATATATAAAATAAGTAATTATAAAATATTAGAGTAACATAAAATAATTTCTCAAAATTATGTAAATTAAAATTTCTAATATTTTTTAATAGGATTTATTTTGTAAAAAAAGGGATAGGTTTTCAAATTTTTAAAAAAATGGGTCGAGGGAGGCATGAATCGCATACACACTTTCCTTGTTGGCCAAGAAGTTTGAACGCCGTTCACTCTTCTTAAGCCCTGAAAGGTGTGGACGAGGTTCATGCCTCTGGATTGTTTTTAATTTTTTTTGTAATATTTGTTAATATTTAATTTTAATAAGTAATCAATAATATATAAATAATATATTTAATATGAATAATATTTAATAATTATTAATAATATGATTATTGAATTAAAATGTAATAATTTATATAAAATATAATATACTGCCACTTATTAATTTTTGATTAATATATTTAGAAATTTTTGTTGATATAATTATTAATAATTTATTAATAGGAAATATTTTTTTAATTATCTATTGTATTTTTTATTATTAAATAATAATATATTATTATGTTGTTAATTAATTAATAGTATAATAATTAATATTTATAATTTTTTTGTGAAATATTTGTTGACATAATTATTAGTAATTTATCAATAGGAAATATATTTATTAAATCTTAATTGTATTATTTATTATTAATTAATAATATATTATTTTGTTATTAATTAATTAATCGTATAATAATTAATATTTATAATTTTTTATTTATATTTTTTTTTGAAATTTTTGTTGATATTATAATTAAAAATTTATTAATAGGTAATATATTTATTATCAATTGTATTATTTATCATTAATTAACAATATATTATTATGTTATTAATTAATTAATAGTATAATAACTTTGGTTAGGGTTTCTGTACGAAAAAGTAGTATAATAACTTATATTTATTGTTTAATAATATAAATACAATAATTTGTATCAAATAATATATTTACTGGTACATAATTATATTATTTATAATATATTATGTTGTATTATTAATTAATAAGTGGCGTTTTTTTAATAGGTTATATATATATTTTTTTCAAAATGGGATAGGCTTCCGTATATTTTTAAAAACGGGGCCTCACGCATCTCCTCTCACCAGGAAGCGTGAATGGGGTTCACGCTTTCTATGCGAACTAAATGAAGTGTGAACCCCGTTCACGCATCTTAAAGAATTTTTTATTTTATTTTTTACTATTTTTGTATATCTAAATTTTTTATTTTTATTTTGTTCTGTTCTGTTTTGTTTATATATATATATATATATATAATAAAAATTTTCGTCAGAATTTATCTGCTATTTAATATCCAACAGTACTGTCATTACAATAGTCTAGATTCTGACAGAAACCCTCACTCAGAGCTTCCTTTTATATGAGGGCTTGCCTTGGAAATCATTTTGCATTTCCGATGTGAGATTCAAAAATGTTTCAAGTATGTGACTTTGAAATACTATAAAATACAAACTATAAGACTAATAGAAATGAAATTTAAAACATGAATTAAACATATAAGAAATAATTGAAAATAAAAAGAATTTCATAAAAAATGTTGATAAAAAATAATTTACAAACTTTCAAAACCACCAACTTGAAACTTAAAAATATTTCAAGTATGTGACTTTGAAACCCTATAAAATATAAACTATACAACCAATATAAATGAAAATTAAAACATGAATTAAAAATATAAGAAATATTTGAAAATAAAAAGATTTTCGTAAAAAACATTGATAGAAAATAATTTATAAGAATTCAAACCCACATACTCGAAACTTAAAAATGTTTCAAGTACGTGGCTTTGAAAGATTATAAAATATAAATTATAAGACGAATATAAATGAAATTTAAAACATGGATTAAACATATAAGAAATATTTAATAATTAATTAGTTAATTAGTAATATAATTATTAAGTAGTTAATAATTAATATAATTATTAATTATTAATTACTAATATATAATAAACAATTACTTAATTAGTAATATAATTATTAATTATAATTATTATTTATTAATTATTAATTATTAATTATATAGTAATTAATTATTTAATTATTAATTATATAGTAATTAATTATTTAATTAGTAATATAATTATTAATTATAATTAGTTAATTAGTAAATTAGTAATATGATTATTAATTATAATTAGTCATTATTAATTATATATTAATTAGTTAATTAGTAATATGATTATTAATTACTGATATACAATAATTAATTAGTTAATTAGTAAAATAATTATTCATTATAATTAGTAATATAATTACTAATTATAATTAGTAATTATTAATTATATAATAATTAATTAGATAATTGGTAATATAATTATTCATCACAATTATTAATTATTAATTATTAATTATTAATTATATAATAATTAATTAGTTAATTAGTAATATAATTATTAATTATATAATAATTAGTTATTTAATTAGTAATATAATTATTAATTATAATTAGTAATATAATTATTAATTATATAATAATTAATTAGTTAATTAGTAATATAAATATTAATTATAATTAGTAATTATTAATTATATAATAATTAATTAGTTAATTAGCAATATAATTATTAATTATTGGCCTGAATGACCCGAATACCTTTTTTATTATTATGGATAATCCCCTTTTTAAGGGTTGAAGAGGAACCTGAACATGACCCGTAGGCCCAAGGCACAAGGCCCGACATGACCTGCAATACATGACCCGAAGGCCCAGACATACCATGCCCAATACATGACCCGTAGGCCCAACTCACTAGAACTGCCACTCCCCAACTTCTGCACCATTGATCGCTTAGCTCCCCACCTTGCATTGCTGATCGGCTAGCATTGCGCCATACAAAGCTGCACGGTGCCTGGTCCCGATGGTGGTTGTCATACCATCTCATTCTTCCAATCCGATTAACTCTACATCTGGTGACTGCTACTCTTGTTGCTCTGATCCTCTTCTGGGGTCTGCTCTGTGTGAACTGGGCTACACCATGGTCTTTGTGGCCCGAAGGCCCTGTGGCCCGAAGGCCCTTGAGACCCGAAGGCCCAAACCAGTGGCCCGAAGGCCCAAATTGGGTGAATAGTTCCAGCTGCTACAGTACCGAACAACACTGCTATAGTAACTGCTACAGTACCCCCTGGAAATTCGCCTCCACCCGGTTTTGAACCTGGGTCTCTTGGATGCCAAGCAGGTGCCCTTACCACTCGGGTACGAGCTCGTTAGCTTAATAATTAATAATTAATAATTATAATGAATAATTATAATTATTAATTATATTACTAATTTACTAATTAACTAATGAATTATTATATAATTAATAATTATATTACTAATTAAATATTTAAATATTAAATAATTAATAATTATATTACTAATTAACAAATTAATTATTATATAATTAATAATTATATTACAAATTAACTAATTAATTATTATATAATTAATAATTATATTACAAATTAACTAATTAATTATTATATAATTAATAATGATATTACCAATTAATTAATAATTATATAATTAATGATTAACAGTTAATAGTTATATTAATTAACTAATTAATAATTAACTAATTAATAATTAACTAATTAATAATTAACTAATTAATAATTATATAATTAATAATTATATTACTAATTAACTAATTAATTATTATTTATTTCTTATATGTTTAATCCATGTTTTAAGTTTCATTTATATTTGTCTTATATTTTATATTTTATAGTCTTTTAAAGACACATACATGAAACATTTTTAAGTTTCGAGTAGGTGAGTTTGAAAGGTTATAAATTATTTTTCATTAACATTTTTTCCGAAAATCTTTTTATTTTCAACTATTTCTTATATTTTTAGTCTGTTTTAATTTTTATTTCTATTGGTCTTATAATTTATATTTTATAGGCTTTCAAAGTCACATACTTGAAACATTTTTAAGTTTCAAGTTGGTGGTTTTGAAAGCTTATAAATTATTTTTCATCAACATTTTTTACGATTTTTTTTATTTTCAACTATTTCTTATATGTTTAATCCATGTTTTAAGTTTCATTTATATTGGTCTTATGGTTTGTATTTTATAGTCTCTCAAAGTCACGTATTTGAAACATTTCTGAATCCCACACTGGAAATGCAGAATGTTTTACGCAGGAAAGGGGGAACCTGAATCCTACATTGAAAATGCAGAATGATTTCCAGGGTAAACCTTCTTATAAAAGGGAGCCCTGAGTGAGGGTTTCTGTCAGAATCAAGACTGTTGTAATGACAGTACTGCTGGATATTAAATAATACATAAATTCTGCTGAATTTTTTTGTTATATATATATAAATAAAATTAAAAATTTTAGATATACAAAAATATTAAAAAAATTAAAAAATTATGTAGGATGGGTGGACCCTGTTCACGCATCCTTCATCTACTTCGTGAAGGATGCGTGAATGGGGTTCACGCATCTTTCGCCGCGCCTAAGATGTGTGAACCCCGTTCACTCATCTTGGGTCCCCCTTTTAAAAATATTGGGGACCCTATGCCATTTAAACAAAAAAATAAAATAAAAAACTTATTAAAAAATCCTTAATAACTTATATAATTAACTTTATAACATTAATTTTTAATATTAATAATAATTATAGAATTCATAATTAATATTAAATAATAAAATTAATATGATTATTTATTATACATAATATAGATGGTAATAATAAGTATTAATATAATTATGAATTTTATAATTAATAATAATAATAATAATTAATGTTATAAAATTAATTATGAATTATATAATTAATATTATAAAATTAATTATATAATTAACAAATATTAATTTATTATTAACAATGTAGTTATTAATATTAATGTTTCTTGACAGTTCATAAACATTTGTATTAATTTCTAATTATATCAGTTTCTTTGTTTTATTTAACAAAATATAATATATTAGCAGGTTTTTAAATAATATACAACTGATGATTTAGAAAACATATACATATATTAGTCTAATCTGCATTGCTGTCTCGGGTGCTCCTTCGTGCCACAATCAGATGTGTAGATAATATGTCCACACCGTGTTTGTTGATGTCTATGCTCTAATGTACGCATCTGCTGTATAGTATCTCCGACACCTACTGTAACGCGTAGACCCTAGTTGCCCGGAGCTGGTGCATTATTTCATTACATTGGTATGCTTACAAGAAAGTAGTATCCTGAAGGACCGAGTAGTTTAGTAGTTTTGGAAAACCAGATACATACATAGGTTCAACATTACAACTTGAAATGAAATACAACATATAGGTTTTATTAGGAACATCCACAACACTAAGTTTATCCCTGCAGGTCATTCATAATAAATTTCTTTATGTCCTGAGAAAATCAATCATAAGAAAGGGGTGAGCTGAGATGCTTAGTAAGGGTAAGAAAAACAACGGAAGATATCATAAACATAAACATTAGGCATGATGAATAACTAAAACACATGCCTTTAAAAATAAACTTGAACACATTATGGTATGAATAAGAGTTGAATAAATAATGCCATAATAAAGTATAATCATGTGTATTCTACAAGTTGAATAACCATATGAACTTTCAATTACTAGTTTCATAACGAGGGAAATGCATATGTCGTGCATTCAGAAACATACCGTCAAGATCTCGATCAAGACATCTAAAAATGATAGTCCTCGGTCAAAACCATATCTAAAAATGGGCAAAGCCTCAGCCAAGTCCATGTCTATTTGTCTCATGAGATCTACTGATACATCAAGGGGCTATAGTGGGCTCCATCCGTCACATAATAAGTCTAATGCATTCCTCATATGAACAGGGATAAACATAAACAACATATACATTCATATTGAAACTAACATTTGAAATGTAGATAACTTTCCCTGAACATTAAGCATAAACACTAACCATTTGGAGTAAATTGGTGAATGGTTTTAAGATAGCACATCCACAGTCAAACTAATCAGAAACCCTTCAACAATATATTGTAGATTATATCATAAGATATAAACTTCTATGAAATACAAGATTCATCAAAGGATGCTGACATAAATAAAGATACTTTTAAATGAGAGCATTGAGAAATTCTTGAGAAAATAATCCTTAAACATTCCAAAGTGTCTCATACCACCTTGAAACATTCCAATCACAACCCCTTAGAATATCATGAGAATAAGGAGACTCTTTATATGATATACCAAGGGGCAGTACATACACCACATGCAAAGAATAAGTGGTGAACAAGACATATATCTCATAAAAGTTAAAGTGAGGTGAGAAAAATCTATTTTACTTTGGAAAGACAAATTCTTTTGGAAAATCATTTTTATTTGTCATAAATCTGGTTTTAAACATGTATATCCCAGAAAAGAAAAGGGAAGGACATTGAGATTACATTTGAGGCATAAATGATGTCCCACTGAAGTGAAGTCATGTAAAAAGTGTTTTTAAAGAAGCTTTAAAATTAAAACATTTTGGCACAATTTAAGGAATTCATTAAAGAGATTTTGAAGCGAAAAGACATGTTTGCTTTCATAAAACTAGAAATGGACCAAAATAGATTTTTCATGTTAAAATGTGTGATTTTAGGAAGATAGATATGGATTAAAACATATTATAGAGTGAACTTCAAAATAGGTAAGAATTTGAGAAGTTCATTGAATTGGGTTTGTATTTCGGAAGAATTTTTGAAAGATTCTTTTAAAACATGTAACTCCCTATAAAATAAAGAAGGATTCTGATTGGTAAGTATATATATGACATTCACACAGAATTTAGGAGTACATAAGAATAAATAAGAATTTCATTGAGGTGAGTAGAGAATAAGAGCAACCCGAATGAAAATGGAGGTTCGGGTAGAAAATACTTACAATTTTGTAATCAATTGAATAGTATGAACCAAATTAATAATCAGCAAATGATATACCGAATATCATGAAAATAAAGAGATCCATGATATGAAACATCAATGAGCAGTATGCATACATCATACACAAGTAATAGTATTGAATACAAAATATCTCACAAAAATGGAAGTGAGATGAAAAAACCCATTACCTTAAGTCTGATGGTGTTCTTCACTTGATCTTAATGACCTGAGTAATCAAATTTAGGTCCATTAATTAATAAGTCCAGAACCTCCTTTACATTTAATTGATTTAGTATAACTTTATTAAGTTTATTCATGACTTTTTGATGGGTTAAGAGGTTCAATTTCATTGTTCGGATCCGTTTGTTTCATAATCGGTATACTTATATACATGAACAAAGAATCGTGTAAAATGAGGATGGTTGTCTAGAATTGAAGTTATATGTTATTAGTTAACATCCAGAAGGCTACATGGTTGTAAATTTCATTTGGTTACTTGGAGTGAATATGAATCATTATATAAATTATTTAATGATAACTGTTTGGGTTAATTGACAGTTTTTGAACACAACGAACTTATTTTTCTTTATAAATCAAAACCATAGGTAAAAAAAATTCCAAAACCATAGATGATACATAATACATATATTATAGTCTAGTTTAAACATAATAATGGTTTTATGACTATAAATGAAGATGGTAATAGAAATTAAAAACTCATCATCTTTGAATGTGGTAAATTAGCACATCTCAAATGATGTTTTTCACTACTAGCATAAAAGAAGGGTAAAAGAGTGATGATAATAACTTATTCCATAATCATAACAAAATCACAGTACATATAAGGTACTGGAGTTTTCATAACATTTGGATGAGGAGATGCGATGATATAAAAGAAAACAAAGGAACTTGAAAAGAAAGTAAAAGAATTGAAAAGTGGAATTTACCTCTGCAATTAATCTTCCTTGAGAGCCTCTTTAGGGGATAAGATTTGGTCTTTTTATGAGATCAAAGGCTTCTGGACGTGGGGGAGGAGCTTGGGAGGAGATTTGAGAAGAATTTAGCTCAGGCACAATGTTTGAGAGGAGTGAAGAGAAGAGGGGTGTGTGGGTGATTTTTATAGTGGAGGAGATGAAAGTTTCCTTAATATTTTAATTATTAGTTTATTATTTTTCCATAAGACAATAAATAGTGATGATTACATGAACAAAGTAAACCTACATAACTACTTGGATAACTAGTCTACAACATCTCAAGCATGTCAGAAAACAACACTCCATCCTACGACCACAAGGCATGGAAAAAAGGTAATCGACCAATAGGCTAAACAGTACCAAACGGTCGTAAACAGAACAAAGCATGAGCAGAACATCGAAGGCATAACAATCAACCCAATTCATATCCAAATAACCTCTACACAAGCATACAAGCATGACAGGCAATCGGCAGGGGTAAAACGGTAAACACGCAATACCCCGTTAAAGGGTATTGGTGGAATTTGTACATAATACTCAAAGAATTTGAATGGAAAGGCACAAACCACCTACCTCGGGGTTGAGAGATCAATATACTTGAACCACGAAGCTTGAATCTCCTTGGAACGTCGTAGATCTAAGAAAACGTCCAAAACGTTCAACCCACGATAACTTGGAAAAGAAGAGGAAATGGAAAACAAGGCTCAAGTAGAAGAGAGAACTCACCGATGCGATTCCAATGCAATCAACGGTGCTCGAATCGGAGGACGGACGGAGGATCGGGGGATCGTCGAAGATCCGCAGATGCTCGGCGCTCTCGGACGAACGAAACCGAGAAGGAGTGATTTCTGTCCGTCAGACGCGACCTCGATGCATTTAATGAAAAAAAAGAAAGTACATGACGTGTACTTTTGGATTACACGGTGTATACTCTCCTTTTCCAGCGGCCTCCAGTCACTCCCACACGACCATGTGTGCGACTACTACACAACCAGCACATGACCTGCTGCGACTTCTGAGTACACAGCGTGTACTTAAAAAATTTCCAAAATTTCCTCTTTTCTCAAAAAATGACCAGAAAGGAAAAACATACCTGAAAAGAAGGTTCAGGTTCTTACAAACTTCCCCCCTTAAAGAAATTCGTCCCCAAATTTCCCTAGCGCGGCGTAGAAGAAGAAACCTCGAACAACTCTGGCCACTGTGATAGTACGTCGACCTCCCTCTCCCAAGTCTCGTCTTGCACTCGCCCGTGCTTCCATAGTACTCGTACCAGAGGAACAGACCGACAATAGAGAACCTCCGTACTGTGATCAACAATCCGGATAGGATGCTTTTCAAACGATGCATCCGCTTCGAGCTCAACCTCCTCAGGTTGAAAGACATGAGACGAGTCTAGAAAGTAACGTCAGAGCTGAGAAACGTGGAAGACGTCGTGCATAGCCTGATACCTCTGAGGTAACTACAATCGATAGGCAACCAACCCAACTCTCTCCAACACCTCAAATGGCCCAACGTACCTCGGCAAAAGCTTACCCTGTCTCCTAATCCTCCTGTATCCCAACTTCAGTGCGACATACAGGAAAACCTGATCCCCGACCTCGAACTCTAGAGGTCGTCTCCACTGATCAACATAAGACTTTTGACGAGACTGCGCAGTATCCATCCTCTTCTGAATCAACTATATCTTCTCTGTGGTCTCTTGGACAAGACGAGGTCCCAACATAGCTGCCTCTCCTGCCTCCATCCAACATAAGGGTGATCGACATGACCTACTGTACAAAGCCTCGTAAGGTGCCATCTGAATAGTCGCCTGGAAACTGTTGTTGTAGGCAAACTCTACAAGAGGTATATGCTTCTCCCAAGAACCTCCAAAATCCAGGATGCATGCTCAGAGCATGTCCTCAAGCACCTGAATTGTATGCTTGGACTGACCATCTGTCTGGGGATGGTATGTCATACTCAAAAATACCTGTGTACCCAAAGCCTTCTGAAGCCCCTACCAGACCCAAGAAGTAAAATGTGCATCCCTGTCTGATACAATGGAGTGCGGAACTCCATGCAGATGAACAATATCTCAGATGTAAATTCTTCCCAACTCATCAACATTGAAGGTCTCCTTGATCGGCAAGAAGTGAGCAACCTTCGCGAGCCTATCAATGACAACCCATACTGTGTTGTTCCCTCGAGAAGACCTCGACAACCCTGTCACGAAATCCATCGCGACGTTGTTCCACTTCCACTCGGGACTGGGTAACTGCTGCAGAAGCCTTGGTGGTCGCTGATGCTCCGCCTTCACCTGCTAACAAGTGGAACACCTCATGACGAACCCAGCAAGATCCCTCTTCATACCTGGCCACCAATACTTAAGGTGTAAATCACGATACATCTTGATGACGCCAGGATAAACTGCCCAAACTGAGGAATGAAAGTCCCGCATTAGCTCCTCGTGTATATCTGCTGGCACCCATATGTGCCCCTGGAAATGCAAGATCTCATCCTCACCTATGGTCCATCTAAGAATAGGGTCCTCTCCTGACACGCTTTCCCGTAGGACTTGGCCTTCAGAATCTGATAGCTGCCTCATTCGTACTCGATCAAGAATGGTAGAGGTAACAGCTACAGAAGATAGAAAAGTCATCCCCTGTCTATCGTGCACCTCCAAATGTATCTCAGAGAATACAACCATAAGCTGTCACTCACTGCTGGCCTCCTAAACTGCCTGTATCTAAGTCATCCTGCTCAGTGCATTAGCCACAACATTGCCTTTCCCAAGCGTTTAGGTAAGCTCAAAGTCAAAGGACTGAAGGTACTCAACCCACCGTCTCCACCTCAAATTCAAGTCACGCTGAGTGAAAATGTACTTGAGACTTTTGTGGTTGGTGAAGACCACAAAATGCTCTCCCAGAAGATAATGTCTCTAACAACATAAGGCATGAACAACAACAGCCAACTCCAGATTGTGCGTCGGGTAATTCCTCTCATGTGGCCTCAACTGCTGAGACCCGTACGCAACGACTCCATCTCCCTACATAAGCACAGCTCCATCCCGATACTTGATGCATCACAGTAAACAGTATAGCTCTTTCTTGGCTTTGGAAAGACTAGTATCAGTACTGAAGTCAACCTCCCTTTCAGCTTCTGAAAGGATGACTCACGGGAATCTGACCATAAGAACTTTGACCCCTTCTTGGTCATACCTGTCAGTGGTGCTGCTAAGCACGAAAAGTCCTGTATGAAATGTCTATAGTATCCAGCTAGCCCCAAAAAAATCCGCACCTCAAAGACGTTCTTCGGCTACTCCTAGGAAACTACAGCTATCACTTTCTCTGGGTCTACTGATACTCCGGCCTCTGAGATAACATGACCCAAGAAGTGAATCTGGTCCATCCAAAAGTGGCACTTTGAGAGCTTAACATATAACTAATACTCCCTCAGTGTACTCAAAACGATCTCAAGATGGGTAACATGGTCATGTCGAGTGTGAGAGTACACCAAGATATCATCCACGAAAATAACCACGAAGGAATCCAAGTATGGATGGAACACTCGGTTCATCAGTGCCATGAAAATTGCAGGCGCGTTCGTGAGACCGAACGACATAACCATATACTCGTATAGACCATACCTGCTCCGGAAGGCTGTAAGAGGTATATCTGATGGTCTAACATGCAACTGATGATAACTGGATCTCAAATCAATCTTTGAGAACACCCGGGCTCCTCGAAGCTGATCAAAGAGATCATCGATCCTCAGCAAGGGATATCGGTTCTTGACTGTCAACTGGTTTAACTTCTGATAGTCCACACAAAGCCTGAGGGTACCGCCTGCCTTCTTCGCAAACAGGACAGGCGAACCCCAAGGAGAAGTACTGGGTCAGATAAAACCCTTTGTCTGCAACTCCTCCAACTGCTTCTTGAGCTCATGTAACTCAGGTGTAGACATCCTATAAGGAGGAATGGACACCAGTGCCGCTCCTGGTACAAGCTCAATCGAGAATTCTACCTCACGCTCAGGAGGAAAACATGAAAAGTCCTCTGGAAGGACATCTCTGAAATGGTCCACCACTGGAGGAAAGTTTAACTGTGAAGTCCCCTGGTCATCTAGATAAAGACTAGCAATCTGGGTTGTAACTCCTCCCAACCCATGATGCTCTGGACCTGCTCTGCTCGCCTGGACATCCCATTCACCCCTATGAAGAAATGATCCACCCTCTGGTGATATGAAACTCACCCTGCGGCGATAACAGTCAACGACTGCCTGTAATGGAACTAACCAGTCCATCCTGAGAATGACATCATAACCTGTCATCTCTAGGACATACAGGTCCCATAGAAAGTGGCACCCACCAACCTCTAGAGGGCACTCCTTGTACTGACGTACACTAGCTGTCCTAGTTCCCAACGGTGTGTTAGTGTCAAGATGTCGGTAGAAGAAAAGATGCAGAGACCAAGACTCTCCATAACAGTAACAAATATAAATCTATGGGAAGCCCCTGTATCAAAACGAACTGAAGATAAAACTGAGGCTACTAAGATCGTACCTCGAACTGTAGAGGGGCCAGGATCTTGCTCCTGATGGGTCTGCTCCACTGCAAAGGTCTGGCCTGCTCCACGATCCTATGACCCTGCCTGACCACTCTGAGCTGATCCACTTTGCTGTCGTTGGTAGCCTGGTGACTGACCACCACGGTCGCGACCTCCACCTCGACCCGAACGACCGGAAGAACTCCAGTTCCAAGACTGGTGAGAAACTGGCGATGCTTCTCCTGAACGCGGGGTCATAGAAGAACCCCTACCACCAGCTGTAGGTGAGAAGATCTGACAGAAACGCTGAATATGACCCATCTTTCCGCAAGATTGGCACTCCATCGGGTCTCTATGGCACTGAGGCCTAGTATGCCCGCTCCTCCCGCATTGGTAGCATACTACCTGGCTGCCTAAAGATACATCCCACCTACTCTGATCTCCTCGAGCAGACTCCCTACGGTGCTTACTGTTATCAGTAGGAGGAACACTAACTCTAGATGTCGGACCGCCCTGGCTCACTGCTCCAGAATCCCTCAAATTGTGCTCAGTGATCAGCACCTGGTTGATGATAGAGGATATCAAAGTCAACCTGAAGATGTTCACCTGCGATCGAATGTCGTGCCTCAGACCATCCTCGAACTTTCACGCAAGGAACAGCTCATCGCCTCCTGGAATAGGCTGCAACTCAGTAAAGCGAGACGAGTACTCCATAACAGAAAGAGTGCCATGCTCCAGACTCATAAACTCATAGGCTTGATCGGCCCTCAAGGTCTCCAGGTAGAAGTAATCGTAGAAGATGTGCCAAAACTCATCCCAAGTCATACTCTGCTGGCGTCCTGACTGTGAGATCACCTCCCACCACCTCTTGGCGGAGTCTCGGAGCATATAGGTAGCGAGCTTCACCCTCTTCTCTGGAGGTATCTCCAGATGCTCGAAGATTGTCAGCGTGACCTCTAGCCATGATTCTACAGCTTGAGGTCCTCCATCCCCTGAGAAAGTGGGAGGATGCTGCTGCTGGAAAACCCGCGTCAACTCTGCCATCAACGGTGCGGGAGGCGGCGCTCCCTACACTACGGCAAAATCACGATTTAGTGGCGGTTTTGAAAAAACGGCGCTAAATCGTGCGTCGGGAAACTATTCACGATGGTTTATTTTTTTTCGTATTTATTTTATTTATTTTCATATTTATTTTATTTATTTTCACATTTATTTCATATTTTATTTATTTATTTCGTATTTTATTTATTTATTTCGTATTTTATTTATTTATTTCGTATTTTATTTATTTAATTCGTACATGCATGCATGCACATGACCATGCAATATAAATAAATACTGCGTTTGGTGAGATTTGAACCCCTAACCTCTTGCATATTTTCCAAAGACTTTACCACTCCAGCAAGTTTGTCATGTGGTTAATAAATAGAATTTAATATACTTATATATACTAATTGAAAAAACAAATAATACATAACTAATAGATATAAACTCAATAATAATTAAACAATAAGCAATAATCAATAATTAATAACCAATAATTAATAATTAATAATTATTGATTTATTAGTTATTTATTGAGTTATTTATTATTATTTCCTGTTTATTATAATAAATAACAAATAAATTCTAATAATATTTACATAAATTATAAAATTATGAAAATAAAATAATAAAATAATAAAATTACAAAATTAAAATAATAAATAATAAATAATAAATAATAAATAATAAATAATAAATAATAAAAAATAAAAAATAAAAAATAAAAAATAAAAAATAAATAATAAAAAATAAAAAATAAAAAATAAAAAATAATAAATAAGAAACAATAAATAATAATAAATAATAATAAATAATAATAAATAATAAATAATAATAAATAATAAATAATAAATAAGAAATAAGAAATAAGAAATAAGAAATAAGAAATAATTAATAATAGTAAATAATAAATAATAAATAATAAATAATAATAAACAAATAATAAATAAACAAATAATAAATAATAAATAATAAATAATAAATAAATAAAAAATAAAAAATAAAAAATAAAAAATAAAAAATAAAAAATAAAAAATAAAAAATAAAAAATAAAAAATAAAAAATAAATAATAAATAATAAATAATAAATAATAAATAATAAATAATAAAAAATAAAAAATAAAAAATAAAAAATAAATAATAAATAATAAATAATAAATAATAAATAATAAATAATAAATAATAAATAATAAATAATAAATAATAAATAATAAATAACAAACAATAAATAATAATAAATAACAAATAACAAATAATAATAAATAATAAATAACAAATAATAATAAATAATTAATAATAAACAATAATTAATAATAGATAATAATACATAAATAATAAATAATAAAAATAAATAATAAAAAAATAATAAATAATAAATAATAAATAATAAATAATAAATAATAAATAATATATAATATATAATATATAATAATTAAAATAATAATAATAATAATAAATAATATATAATAAATAAAATATTATTATTAATAATAATAAATAGTATATAATAAATAATAAATAATAAATAATATATAATAAATAATATATAATAAATAATAAATAATGAGTAACAAATGTTATTATTAATAATAATAAATAAAAAATAAAAAATAAAAAATAAAAAATAAAAAATAATAAATAAAAAATAAAAAATAATAAATAAAAAATAAAAAATAAAAAATAAAAAATAAAAAATAAAAAATAAAAAATAAATATAAATAAAAATAAAAATAAATAAAAATAAAAATAAATAATAAATAATAAATAACCAGTAACAAATAATAGATAACAAATAAATTAAAGTATATTATAAATAATAAATAATAAATAATAAATGAAACACATGAAAAAGTACGAAGAGGCATGATAAGGGATGAAAATTATGAAAACGCAGGAAAACAGATGGAGAAGCATGAAAAATGAAGCATTAGAAAGCATGGGAACGCATGAAAACTCATGAAAAATCTGGAAAACCCCTTAAGAATTGGACATAATCATCATAATAACCCACAAAAAACCATTGATAAAGATAACAAGTCATAAAAACCCAAATAAACAGTAATAAATAGAGCAACCGTTAAAACCCGTCAAAACTGTCATAAAGTGACAAAAACATTGGACTCACATTAACGGAGATAGCTTATGATCCGAGAGTCTGTTCCAGATCCGCGACCAGTCAAATCAAAGATCCTGAAACGATCTTTGAGCTGATAGGTGAAGGAGACGGAATGGACCGGTGGATTGGATGTTACGACCATTTGAAAAAAAAACTGACGGGGAACGGGTGCTAGAAACGAGGCATCAAAAAACATAACAAAACCGATACCCACTAAAAAGGCCATAACTTATGATCCAGGAGTCCATGTGGGCGCCGTGACCAGTCAAAATGAAGATCATGGAACGAACTACGATCTGGCAGGCAGAGGAGTCCGAACTGACACGCGGATCGAAAGTTAGGTCCGTTTGAAGACAAGTTCGACGGGACACCGGTGACGAAAATGAGGTTTCAGAGGCCTTTGGAGAGGTTTTGGGGTTGAAAAACAAGATAAAAGATTTCTTCTGTCAAACTGGTGCGTAGCTCTATTCGCTGGCTTCGATTTGATATGTGGTAGAGCCCAAACGGACACCCGGAACGAAAGTTATGGTCGTTTGAAGTTGGAAAACTTTTTTCAACTTTCTTATAACTCTCATATCTTCCGCATCTTAGACCGTCTCACAGTTTCGATTACACGTGCCTCTAGATCTCTTCATGAACTTCGATTTAACTGGTCATGGCGCTCTAACGGACGCCCGGATCAAAAGTTATGGTCGTTTTAGTGATTTTGGGGTTTCTCATGTTTTTTTTTATTTTTTTCTTTTCATTTCGTGGCGATTTTACCCAAACCGCCGCTATTTCGCGGCGGTTTTTTAAAAAACCGCTGCTAATCCTCGAAAAAATAAAAAAAATAATTTTTTTACACGTTTCGCGGCGGTTTTAAAAACCACCACGAAATACCAGCCCGAATGCTATTTCACGGTGGTTTTTAAAACCGCCGCGAAAAAACCACTGCGAAATGCCTGTTTTTCTGTAGTGCTAGAAGGTCTGCATCATCCTCAGAAAACCTTCCCTAAACTGCGCATCAGTTCCTGCAACTGGTATAACTGCTGGTGCCAAGGTTGGCACAACAGGAGGATCTGTAGGAGGTCCCTGATCAGCCATATCCGGTGTCTGATCACCGTCTAGAAACTGGCGTACAACCAGAGGACATCTTGGTGGCATAATTCTGAAAGGTCAAATGCACACCTTAGATCAGGATTATCAAGGACTGAAAAAATAAGAGTACAAGAAGGGAACAGGAGAAAGAAACATTCAAGTTTTACAAAACATGACTACACGACGTGTATAAACACTACACGACATGTTCTTTTAAGACATTCACATGGGCATGTACTTCTGCCACAACTGTTCGTGTAACGCCCCAACCACACGACATGTTGTCCCTACACACGACGTGTACTTGAACCCTATTCCCCTATCTAAGTCTCCTTACATGTCTAACCCTCTCGGTCCTCTTAATCCTAGACTACACGACGTGGTCACGAAGGACACAACGTGTACTAGACAAGTTTCAACGACCCGTGTTGTTAGTTACATGACCGACTACACGGTTCACTCTACACGGCGTGCTCCATGTGCACACGACGTGTAATTGAAGGATTTCCCCCACCCGTGTTGTTCGTGACACGGCCGGGTTCCTAGGTTACACTGCACGACATGTGTTATCAGGACACGACGTGTATAGTTGAAGTTTCATCTATCTGTGTCGTTAGTCACACGGGTGGACACACGGTCACTACAACACTGCATGTACGTACCGTACACGGCAAGTTCCTGCAATATTTTTCACAACCCCGTGTCCCTGCCCACACAGTCAGTGACACGGTTAAAAACTACACGACATATGTTCATAAAGTACACGCTGTGTATTTTGGGTTTTTCCAGACAGTAGCCTCAAAAACTGCTCTGGAGCCCATAAAACATATAAAACAAGCGTTAAGGTGCCAAATTATAATCCGTGAGGGCCCCTACTCCCCGCGAATCAAAGCTTCGCATCTTATACATGTCATATGCAAGGGAAACAAGTCAATGATTCACCAAGTTTCGATTCATGTGGGCCTATAACACCTCAAGAATCAAAATTTGGAATTCATTCAAACAAGACCTTACATATAGAAATACCTATTGAAATCAGGTATTCTATCAAGCATCTATCACAATAGCATGCATATTCTACACAAAATCTATCACAACAACATGCAATCGCTAATGCACCCTAAATGGCATGACAAAAATGCATGACATGTTATTTCTAGCAAGTTTCTATATGATGCATGAGATGACATACCCTCATCTCATTGGGTTGTGACAGAAATAGAACCCCAATAATATCAACAGTAATAGCACAAAACATGTGAGTCACCCATCAGTGAAAATCAAATCAACCGTAAACTTGAAAAACCAGAAGAAATTGCAATAAATGAGGTAGATTGGCTTTTCTCTGTACATGGGTTAGCTACTCCTAGGCACAACTTATTACCAAGTACCTATTCCGTCCTATCCTTGGCTATATGATCCAAACAGTAAGTCAAGAGAAAAGAATTCCTCTGATACCACTTTGTAACGTCCCGGTTCTGGAAGCCACCCAGAGGCGCCCCGTACCCAGTTGGTCACATGGCCTCAAACGCATTTCCCCAAATGTCAGAGGCTGCCGACTAGTAGAGAGAGCCTTGGGTGTGATAGTGGGGAAACTATGCCCTCATTGACAGAGTACACAGCGGATGAGAGACAATATACAATAGCGGAAACAGTAATAATCCATACACAAGTGAACAATGGAAGACTAGAAATAATAAACAACTGGAGCAATGCATAATAAATAATGCATGATACATATGTCTAGGGAAACAACCAAACAAGTGACAATGCTGAATACAATAGTACTGAACCAAGATACAAAAGAAAAGATAAACAGCTCCTCATCATCGCAAGCCTAGGCTTGGTCCCATGCTCTCCAGCTCCATAGCAAGTCAAGTACCTGAAGTGGAAGGGCGCTTGCCCTTATCTATACCTACAACAATATAATCTGTTTGGACCCAAAAGCATGGCCCAAATAGGGTGTGAGACTAAATCCTAGTAGGCAACCACCCGATGATCTGTGCCTAACACTCAGTGAATATATGGAAGGTAAAGTACATAAAGCAGTAAACAGAAAAAATACTTAGCAGTAAACAATCCTGAGTTCCAATATCAAGCAACAACTAACAAGAAGCTAAACACAAATAGGTAATCCTATGAGAAGTACTCACATCCATCCCCTCTGGTCCTACCTAACATGTACCAACAACCCTCTGGGTAGTACACTTAGCCTAACCCCTCTGGTTTGGTCATATGAAAATTATAAGACTCTTTGAGGAAGCTCACTCGGTCAATTCCCCTTATAGTCTAAGGTAGTCATAGACTCTCTGAGGAAGATCACACAGTCAATTCCACTTATAGCCCCAAGGCCAAGAGACTCTATGAGGAAGCTCACTCATTCAATTTCTCTTATAGTCCCAGGTCATTCATAGAATCTCTAAGGAAGCTCACCCGGTCAATTCCTCTTATAGCCTGGAGTGGTTCAAGGTAAATCAAGTAAAATAAAGACTCTATGAGGAAGCTCACTCAGTCTATCCCCTTATAGTCTATAAAGCTCAAAGACTCTCTAAGAAATCTCACTCGGTCTATCCCCCTATAGTCTATAATGTCCAAAGACTCTCTGAGGAAGCTCACTCGGTCTATCCTCTTATAGTCTATACTATCCAAAGACTCTCTGAGGAAGCTCACTCGATCTATCCACTTTTAGTCTATAACACCAGGTTCTTACGACCCCGTGTAAGTCAACACATAGTAATGCTATAAGGCCAAAGTAAACCTACAAAACTACTTGGCTAACCAGTCTACAACATCTCACGCATGTCGGAAAACAACACTCCATCCTACGACCACAAGGCATGGAAAACAGGTAATCAACCAATAGGCTAAACAGGACCAAACGGTCATAAATAGAACAAAGCATGAGCAGAACATCCAAGGCATAGAAATCAACCCAATTCATATTCCAATAACCTCTACACAATCATACAAGCATGGAAGGAAATCAACCGGGGTAAAACGGTAAACACACAATACCCCGTTCAAGGGTATTGGTGGAATTTGCACATAATACTCAAAGAATTTGAATGAAAAGGAACAAACCACCTACCTTGGGGCTGGGAGATCAATATACTTGAACCCACGAAGCTTGAATCTCCTTGGAACGTCGTAGATCTAGGAAAAATTCCAAAAATTTCAACCCACGATAACTTAGAAAAGAAGAGGAAATGGAAAACAAGGCTCAAGTAGAAGAGAGAACTCCCCGATGGGATTCCAATGCAATCAATATTACTTGAATCGGAGGACGGACAGAGGATCATGGACTCGTTGAAGATCCACGGATTCTCGGCACTCTCGGATGAACGAAACCTAAGAGTGGTTTCTATCCATTAGATGCGACCCCGATGCATTTAATGAAAAAAAGAAAGTACAAGGCGTGTACTTTTTGAGTACATGGCGTGTACTCTCTTTTTCCGTACTCCGCTTTAAGTGGCCTCCAGTCACTCCCACACGGCCGTGTGTGCGGCTACTACACGGCCAGCACACGGCCTGTTGCGGCTTCTGAGTACACGGCGTGTACTCATAAAGTATGCGACATGTACTTAGAAAATTTCCAAAATTTCCTCTTTTCTCCAAAAACGACCAGAAAGGAAAAAATACCTAAAAAGAAGGTCTGGGTTCTTACACCAACAAATGAATAAACAATTAATAAATGAAGTAATGTACACTAAATAATGATAATTTAACTATATAATTAATAATAACGTACGAAATTTGGTCAAAGACTGTCCAAAATAAGTCCGTAAGCATGAAAATCATGTCTAGCGATATCTATATATAGATGTGTCCAACTCCACCTATAGATAACATATTTATACATATATTTCACAATAGAAATTTATAAATTCTATTTTCACAAAAATAAAACAAACCATCTTCTACACAAGGACTCCTGTAAAATATCGACAGACAACAACGCACAGACATGTGGAGCTAAGTGAAGGATGTGTTATGTCCACATATGGATAAAAATAACACATCTTGTAATACGCATCTTATCAATGCAATATGTGCTACATGACACTCTGTATGTATAAACAAGACATGCGGACCAAGTAATGGTAAATACATCAAGTGGAAAAATATATTGGAATGATTGATAAAGACCTTAATGTAAATAAGTTTCAAAATGTATGCACGTGAAAATATTAGTACGGTGATCTCGTCAGCATCATCAGTTACGTGGGTGGAGTGCTTGTCTATCAATGACATGTGTAATTGACTCCTGATGCTGAACCTGCCATCGTCATGGAACTTAATGCCTGACAGTCTTTGAACTAAATAAAACCAATTCGCACCAACTCAGCCTGTCACAGTTTCACCCTTGATGGGGAGACCCAACATAATGAACACATTCTCAAGAGTAATAATCATCTCACCCTCTGGAAAATGAAATGTATGTGTCTCTGACCTCCATCTCTCTTCTAGAGCAGTAATGAGATGATGATCGATGAATGTGAAGTCATACATCGCTACACCATAGAACCCAACACGATGAAGATGAGGGATGATGGCAGGATGCTGTACGACCTGATAGAAATGATGAGACCTCCATATACTCAGAGTAAGAACCTGACGTACCTCTATGACTAGCCGTGAAACATGTTGACAACCCGCATAGTGTCATTAAATTTCGCTACTCAAAATTTAGGCTATAACCATGGTTTCAAACCGTGGCTATAAGCCCAAAAACCGTGGCTATAAGCCCAAAAACCGTGGCTGGTATTGGTGTGGCTATAGGCCAACTCCTATAGCCACGGTTTAAAACCGTGGCTAAAGCCTATAGCCACGGTTCAAACCGTGGCTAAAGCCCTATATCCAAGGTTTGAAACCGTGGCTAAAGCCTTATAGCCACGATTTTAAACCGTGGCAGAAGGTAAAACACAGACAAGCCTTATAGCCACGGTTAGAAATCGCGGCTATAGATCAAAGTGCAATAAAAAAAACACAGCAGGCCTGCAGGCCTGCCTTCCACCCCCTGCCCCTGCTAGTCCCCTACCACCCCCCTGCCAGTCCCCCCTGCCAGTCCCCCCCTGCCCCCTGCCACCCCCTGCCCCTGCTAGTCTCCTTGCCCCTGCTAGTCCCCCCCTGCCACCCCCTTCCAGTCCCCTGCTAGTCCCCCTGCCAGCCCCCCCTGCCCCCTGCCACCCCCTGCCAGTCCCCCCTACCCCTGGTAGTCCCCCTACCTTCCACCCACCTGCCACCCCTGCCACCCCCACCCTGCATGTCTCCCCCCTATTTTCCATCTGGCTCTGCCCCTGCTAGTCCCCCTATTTTCCATGTGGACATCAGTTAATAATGTCACTTTATTCCTTATCAAGGTGACAACCTAATGATCAAAGTTGACTAGAATTTCAATTACATTGTATATTTAGACAATCCCATAAATATCTTTCTCATTTTCTGGAAGTGAGGGAATCTTATGCTTGCCACATATAAGTAAAGGATGAATCTTCAGTTATGATCTGGGCAGAAAGGTTGTTATATCTTATTTTGTCAATCCATATAGACATCTTAGGAATACGCAGTCAGTGGACTACTTTGGAAGCTAATTGTGAGTACCTGATCAAGGAGAGAGACAACAGTGAGACCTTTGTTTGCTGTTGGACAACACCAGCACAACTGCGACACGATCGCAGCTGGAAAAAGCGAGCGCTGGAGGATAGTGCATGCATTATTTATGACAATGCTGACAACGTCCTTTGCTTTTCCAATACCCATGAACATAAACAAAGTCCTCTTCCCATATCATAAAAAAAACAGCCCCCAGACAATAGCCGCCCCCCCACATACCTTGCACCCCTTGCACACCCCTCGCCCCCCCTGCTGGACCCCCTTGGACAGCACCCCCCCTGCTGGACCCCCCTGGACAGCAGCAACCCCCTGCTGGACCCCCCCTGGACAGCAGCCCCCCAGACCCTAGACACCCCCCCAGACCCTGGACAGATCCCCCTCCCCCTGGACAGATTCCCCCTAGACCCTGGACAGATTCCCCCTAGACCCTGGACAGATTCCCCTCCCCCTACCAGTCCTGCCCCCCCAAACCATTCATCCATTTGAATCTTACCATAATTTCAATTAGCCTCGTTTCGAACATAACCCGCAAAATCTAAAAGCTAACTAAAGTAGTTCTAATTGTAGGAGCAGTAAAACACCAAGAAAAAAGATGTAATACACAACTCTAGAAATGAGTAAAAATGAAGGCAATGACAAACCAGCTTAACCAAAAGTACCCATCCATCCATTAGATCTCTTCAGTTGCAATCCAGTGGACTCCTGCAATGGACCCACTTACAACAGGAGGGTGACTGTAAAATACCAAGCATGTTTTTCTTCATTCTAAAAAAACAACCACTAATAAATCATAGAACAAAGAAATGAAAACACAATCAACAGTTGGGTAGAAAATTGAAAATAAATAATATTTTGAATGTGTAATATGAAATATACAATGGGCAGTTATTATGAACATGAAATTAATGGTAGATTAATCTAGATGCATTACTAGTATGAAAAAGAGAGTTGGTCTATCTTCTCTGACTTCATTTTCCTTGAAATGGAGGAAGACGCCCAGCCCCATCCCCCACCAGCCCCCTCCCCCACCAGCCCCCTCCCCCCTGCCCAGCCCCGTTTCCCACCAGCCCCTCCCCCCTGCCCAGCCCCATCCCCCACCAGCCCCCTCCCCCCTGCCCAGTTCTTCCCCTCTCATCCCCTCCCCCCTGTCCAGCCCCTTCCCCCACCAGCCCCTCCCCCCTGCCCAGCCCCATCCCCCCTGCCCAGCCCCATCCCCCCCGCCCTATCCCCCCGGCCCAGTTCTTCCCCTCTCATCCCCTCCCCCTGCCCCGCCCTATCCCCCCTGCCCAGCCCCATCCCCCACCAGCCCCCTCCCCCCGGCCCAGTTCTTCCCCTCTCATCCCCTCCCCCCTGCCCAGCCCCTTCCCCCACCAGACCCTCCCCCCTGCCCAGCCCCATCCCCCCTGCCCAGCCCCATCCCCCACTAGCCCCCTCCCCCTGCCCAGTTCTTCCCCTCTCATCCCCTCCCCCTGCCCATCCCCATCCCCCCTTCCCAGCCCCTTTATAATCATATAAAGTTCAGATATTTGGAAAAGATTCGTGTGCTTAAAGATACATATACACACTTATAAGATGCCATAGAGGATTTGTGTGTTTATATATCATCTAAACTCATGTAAGACATGTAGAGGAATAACCCAGTAGAAAACATGCTTAGATTATAAATATTTCATTGTTTAAGATCATATTACATAAATAAAATAAGAATTATTGATTAAAAAGAAAAAATATTCAAGGGAGAAATACCGGGTATAGGGCCGGGTATAAACAGAGCTCACCCCAAAACCTTTATTAGTGGCAATCCGATCAATGCCTACTTACATCTTTGAAATCAATTATTGCATCAAGTTGATTAGATTTCTTATTAAAAAAACTACATACAGTTTACATAGTTTATTCAATAATATGTATTCAGTTTATGCATATAGTTAATATAGTTTAACGGCATTCAGTTTATTCAATAAACTGCATTCAGTTTATTGAATAAACTACATACAATTTATATAGTTTATTTAGTAAACTGCATTCAGTTTATTGAATAAACTGCATACAATTTATATAGTTTATTTAGTTTAGGCATTCAGTTTATTGGATAAATTGTATATAGTTGATTCAATAATTTGTATGAAATCTATATGTTGCATACAGTTTATTCAATAAACTTTATGCATTCAGTTTGTTAAACCAATTGCAAAAACTGTATAACACAAATGAAAATTGAAAGAAAGTTCATTAAATGTGTATGCCTGATAAACTATATGCCTAATTGGAATGATTTAATAACACAAATCAATAATAAAAGACAAATGAATCACCTGCTAAACCTAATAAAAAAAAGAGAAGAACCCTCTTTTAATTGAACTCCTCGAGGCCATGATAATCCTTTATGTTGGAATTTTCAACCCCTTTTGTTGCGTAAATAGAGGCTTTGGAGTGTTTTAAAACCTAATATTTATTCAAATTATAGTAATATTTCATGTACAGTGAAATCCATATGCAACTATCCACTGCAACCAAATATAAATAGTAGTGATTGATATTCACAAATCCAAAAAAGTTGAGGAGATCAAACTGAATACCTGATTCTCAGCCATACCTGTCCTGATGATGTTTTCAGGGTTAGAGGTGGGCTTGTAGGTATTTCTTTCATATCCCTTCCATTCATCAGATTAGGATCCTCATCATGCCATTGCAATCTACTTCCCTCACAAAGGAATCAAAGAATGAAGGGTTGCTACTTCATAAGGAAATGTGAAACATACAGGTTTAGAATGGAGCATGCTCATCTAAGAATGTGTTAAAAAAAATGGATAATGAAGACCACTGATGATGAAAAATGGAAGGAAACTTCCTTTGGAAAATTTTGAAAAAATGAAGTTGGAAACACTATTACCAAGAAGTTTTTAAAGAAGGAAGATCATACATCCTTGGGTAATAAACCTAAGAAGTCTAAGCCAAGTGCTAAATATAAAAGGATCAGTTCTTCTATCATGGAAGAAGGAGAAAAACTTAGATTCATGCAAACAAGCCTTGCTTGTATGTGAAAATAGAGGCAAGAAATAGCATAATGGAAGACCGCGGTGTGACCGCGGCATGTTGGCCCGATCCAGCGACATCCGTGGGGCAGCATCTTCCGGCCAGGAGCGAAGGGAGCGGGAGGAGGATGGAATGCTGGTGGAAGGGGGCTGGTTGCAGGTGCTGGGGGGATGGTGCGGGCTGATTCGAAGGTGGCAGGGGGGGCTGTTACGGGCTGGAATGTTGGTGGCAGCGGGATGAAATGAAGGTGGAAGGGGGGTGGTGTGGGCTGGATGTGGCTGGAGCAGGGCCAAATCACGACATTACCGCGGCGTGACCGCACCGTGACCACGGTGTGACCGCGGCGTGACCGCAGCGTGACTGCGGCGTGACCGCGGCATGTTGGCCCGGTCCAGCGACATCCGCAAGGAAGCATCTTTCGGACAGGAGTGAAGGGAGCGGGAGGAGGCTGGAATGCTGGTGGAAGGGGGCTGGTTGCAGGTGCTGGGGGGATGGTACAGGCTGATTCGAAGGTGGCAGGGGGGGCTGTTGCGGGATGGAATGTTGGCGGTACCGGGCTGAAATGAAGGTGGAAGGGGGGTGGTGTGGGCTCGATGTGGCTGGAGTAGGGCCAAATCATGACATTACCGTGACGTGACCGCGGTGTGACTGTGGCGTGACCGCGGCGTGTTGGCCCAGTCTAGTGACATCCGTGGGGCAGCATCTTCTGGCCAGGAGTGAAGGGAGTGGGAGAAGGCTGGAATGCTGGTGGAAGGGAGATGGTTGTAGGTGCTGGGGGGATGGTGCGGGCTGATTTGAAGGTGCCAGGGGGGGCTGTTGCGGGCTGGAATGTTGGTGGCAGTGAGATGAAATGAAGGTGGAAGGGGGGTGGTGTGGGCTGGATGTGGCTGGAGCAGGGCCAAATCACGACATTACCACGGCGTGACCGCGGCGTGACCGCGACGTGACCGCGGCGTGACTGCGGCATGTTGGCCCGGTCCAGGGACATTCGAGGGGCAGCATCTTCCGGCCAGGAGTGAAGGGAGCAGGAGGAGGTGGGGCAATTGAATTGCGAAAACCAAAAACATGCTAATATATGGTATTATACAAAAAATTCCAATCAAATTAACTACACTAATAAAAAACATACTAATATAACTAGAACTAAATCAAACATCATCAAGCCAATTTGAGTAAAGTGGAACCAAACCAAATGGTTTTGAAAAAGATAAAACTGAACCAAACTGAAAATAATGTAACCAAACTGACTCAGACCAATCAAAACTGACTTCAATAAAGCATAATTGAGCATGCAAAAAATGAAACTAATGAAAAATACCTGATTGGATCTAAAATTAATTTAATTGAACCGAATAGCCCCAAATCGAACAAAATGAACCTGTTAAAATTGATATAAACAAAAAAAATGAACCCAATAAAAAACAACTTAGCAAACCTAACCTAGCCCAAACTGAACCAAGGAGTCGGGCCTTGTGATGAACTTTTAGAAGGCCTCATGCCCGCAGGTTGAGAGGATATCCCAGTCATGTGGTGCTTCACTGTCCTCAACAAGATCCAAAACACACTGCAAAAAGATAGGGAACCCAAAAATCACAAAAACCCAAATTAAAAATTGAGCCAAAGAATAAAAATGGAAGAATCCTTACCTGAATCCGATGTTGAACTCACTGCCTTCTATGGTGGTGGGTAGAATTGACCTCATCATAAGTAACCACCTGTAAGTAAATAATAGGAAAAAGAGTGAGATATAACAACTTCTTATATATATGTGATCAATGTGTCAACTGTACATGATAAATGATACATAAATCCATAATAAAAAATGAACAAAGAATATTCAGATTGATATGTAAATCCCAATACTGAATAACATGATCGTTAATAAAGGATTTTTGTTCAAATGAAATCCAATTTCATTCAATACATACACAACAGAAGCGTTGGAGTAATATTATTCTATATCTGTTGAGTATTCCATAATGGAGTAGGTTGCACCACTATCGAAGGGAAACATGAAAGATATGAGGGGATAGTGATGCAGTTTGACACCCCTTGGATTGTGTTGTATTTTTTGACAAAATGTGTGAGATTATTAAAAAATATGAAGATTATATTAAACTGTGAAATGAAATCATATAAAGTTTAAAAAATTAATGGTAAAAACTCAGAAGAATGGCCTTAATAAGTGTTAGATAAAAAAATCCATCAATATCATATCAAGGTTATGTAAATGTAACACATATAGAGAAATGAAATGCAGAGGGTTATAAGGGAAGGTTTGGTGAAATATGAAATCACCACATATCTTTTGTCTTAAAAGATGGAGATGCATATGGAGAACTTAAATGTAAATCCCAAACCTAGATATTTGTACTTCCCATATAATTCATTCAACTCCTTATAGTTTGAATTTGACAACCCACTACAATCATTGTAGGACAATTAATTATGTTTTTTAATTCCTCTTACATTCTAGCTAATAACATCTACAGAAACTCTTTCTTGGGATTTTTGATGGGAAGCATCAATGAATTCCACTTCATGGTTCTTGTCCCATAAAATCCATATATTAATATTAATTGTACTAAAATGCATGTAATTGGACACATGTAATTTTCTAGAGACATCTTTGATAGAATATACCTTGAGTTTGGGTTCCCAAACTGCTAACATGGAATTATACGAATCAAAATGAGGGTAAGAGCCATGAACCGGAGGCTCTAGAATATTATAATGCACTTTAGGGAACACATCACATAATGGGGAAGAAGAGGACTATGTTGCTGAATGAATCAGATACCCCAGGAGAGTGAAAAGTTTCACTTCATGAACCTCAATGTGGGGAGAAATAAGAATATTTAGTATACATAATGAGAATGCATTCAATTGCATACAGTAAACAACATTGAAATGAGAAAGAAACATACCGCCAGATAAAAATGCATTCAATGTGTACTTGATAATGAATTCATAAAAAATAGGAATACCTAAAAATGTATTTATTATGTATTTGGACACGCGATCATTAAAATGCATCCATTATGCACCTGAAAATGAAAAAAAGGGTAGTAGTTATTACTTTTCAAGGTAGTGGAACATTAAAGTGGGTAATCAAGTACATAAAATGAGATTGCAAATACAAAGCATAAGTAATTCAAAAAAATCATGCTACTATAGTTAAGTTATTAAAACAAAATTACTGTGAAAAAATATACTGATACTACTATTAAAATTAAAATTATTAATGAATATAAAGTTTCTAAAAGCTACACAAACTGCATTTAGAATAGTGGAAGCAGAATAAAAGTAGGTCACAAAATTACGATTAGAAAAGTGGAAGAACCATTGAACATAAAGGCTTAATTAAATAAGGTTGAGAAAATTAGGATTTTAGTAATGGTAACGAACCTGGATGGAAATCTATGATCAAATGCGGAAGAATTGTGGATGGAAGAACGAAAAAAATCAGGTATTTTGTGATTTGGAGAGAACGTGTAGCGAATGATATTAACCTCCAACAGGAAGTTTCCAGGTTACTGGTGTGAAGAATAGAAGAACCTACCTCCTAGCATGTCCTAGAGGGCCCCCGGTAGGATCCTAAGGGGGAATCTGGTGGTTTAGGCCACCAAAACCATCAAGTTGATTGATCAACTTCTTCCTTATATATCCATACAAAAAACCTGAAATAAACACAATCAAAACCGTTAAAACAATAAAAGAAATAAAAGCTAATTCTGTAGCAGCAAAAGTACAACAACTTTGGGCCAAAAATTGAGTTCCAAAATGACCGAGTCAGACTTTTATGCAGTTGTGATTGTTTTAGATAATCTTATAAGCTTTCCAACTCAGTAAAGATCACCCCAATATGACATCTATAGCACAAGTAATCACAAAAAATTGAGTTCCAAAATGATCGAGCCAGACTTGAAGAAGCATAACTACAACCCCCTGCCCCCTGCCCCCCCACCTGCACACCCCCTGCCCCCTCTCCTTGCCCCCTGCCCCCACCTGCACACCCCCCCTGCCCCCTCCCCTGCCCCCACCTGCACACACCCCTCCCCCTGCCCCAGCACACCCCCCGACCCCCCACCTGCACACCCCTCTGCCCCCTCTCCCTGCCCCCTACCCCCCACCTACACACCCCCTTGCCCCCTCCCATGCCCCCACCACCTGCACACACCCCCTGCCCTCCCAACTGCACACCCCCCTGCCCCCTCTCCCTACCCCCTGCCCCCACCTGCACACCCCCCCCCCGCCCCCTCCCCTGCCCCCACCTGCTCACCCCCTCCCCCTGCCCCCCACCCCACCTGCACACACCCCTCCCCCTGCCCCAGCACACCCCCGCCCACTCCCACCTGCACACCCCCTGCCCCCGCCCCTGCCCCCCCCCCACCTGCCCCCCCCACCTGCCCCCCCCCCCCCACCTGCACATACCCCTACCCCTGCCCCAGCACACCCCCCACCTGCACACCCCCTGCCCCCTCTCCCTGCCCCCTGCCCCCCACCTGCACACCCCCCTCCCCCCTCCCTTGCCCCCCACCTGCACACCCCCCTCCCCCTGCCCCCCCACCTGCACCCCCCACCTGCACGCACCCCTCCCCCTTCCCCAGCACCCCTCCCCCTGCCCCAGCACACCCCAATCTGAGGGAGTTTGGCTTAAACATGAAAAATTATACATGATTGCCTCATTTGTAGGAAAAATTTACAAGAAACAAAGTATATTGACATTCAGAATGAATCCTAGTACATCTATAAAAAATAATAGGTGCAAGGTTGAGGGAATATGATCCATTATTATAGAGTTAGATAATCAATCCATCATCACCTTACTTAATGTATGGTGGGTCCCCATCCTTTAATGAAACATAATCTCCTTAGAGGTCCTAGATCAAAATGGATTTACCTCTAGACCAAATCTCATGATCTCTAAAGGATCAATAATTATCATAAAAGGATCTCTAAACAATGGGTTATATGTTTTGAATGGGAAGATCCATGTATGGAAATTGGGCAGTGTTTACAATACAAGCACTAACAATAATATACTATAACATATAAGATAGGGAATTTCAGCTCCAAAGTCTTAGAGGAACACAACAACCAAAGGCTATTGAGTAACATCACAACTATAAATCTTTTATTTTCTAGAGATTGTGTGATGGGAAAATCCAAGAGGGTGAGTTTCAATAGGTCTTATTTCAATGCTGCCAACCCACTTGAATACATGCAGTCAGATTTTTGGGGGATAATTTGGACTAGTTCTTGTGTTGGAGGATCCAATTTCATCATCTTCATAACTAAAATCTCTAAGAATGTTTGGATTTAGATAATAAAAAGAATATGATGCATTCCAAACCATTTAAACCTAAAAAGATTCAATGTAAAATCACACTGTAAAGATTATTAAGACCGAAGAATAGATAATGGTCTTGAATATCTTTCTATAGAGTTCATTCAGTTTTGTGAGTCTAATGGGATTACGAGGGACATAACTGTTAGGGAACCCCGCTCCCCAATAGAATAGCCTAGCAGAGAGGTTGAATAGTACTATTCTAGAAAGATTTAGAAGCATTCATGAATGCTCAAGACTCTCCAAATATTTTTGGGCCAGTGAATCAAATAAAAATCTAGGCTAGTTTCCAAGGGACTCCTTCAAAGAGAGGGAATTGATTACGATGAATTATTTTCCCTTTTTTATTAAGCATTATTTCATTCATCTTTTGATAGATTTTGCAACTTATAATGACTTTCATATAGAGCAGTTAGTTGTTAAAACTGATTTCCAACTTGGTGATTTGAATGAAAAGATTTATATGATACCTCTTGATGATTATCCTGCTGAGATCAAACCAAAGTAAGTATGCCATTTAAATAAATCTTGGTCTGGCCTAAAACAATCCTCATGAGTTGCATTATTTTCATGAAAAATGTGGTGATTCTTGGAAGATTTATGGATCAGTTTGGTTTTTTCGATTTCTTGCGAGAAATAGAATTTTTATAGTGGCTGATATTATTTATAAAGGATAAATTTGTTATTGAATTTATTTGAAGATTTATTAGGAGAAGGTTTCAGCAACTACGTATGGGTAAAATGTAAATTATTATAGTCTACATACTCCAAAACTATCATAGGATGATTCCTTTAAGAGAACCATTCCCTTTGTGGCCGAATTATCCTCACAAGATTCAGGTTTCACCTGTGATGATTCATGAGTTTGGCTGACCACCCCTGCATGCACCATTCATACTATGACCACCAATGTCGTACTAGTAAAATAAGCAGAACACACTCATCCATCCTCAATCTAAGTGTTAGATGAAGCCTGAGAATACTATTCCTAATCATATTTCAAATTAATTGCTCCAATACAATCATGGAATTCTACCTTACCATGATACATGGTCTTTGTGATTGGATGATCCTCACCAGCTCTAGATAACCTCACTTGTATATGACATAGGTATCATGATATCTAGTGTATCACCAAAAAAATAACAAGAACACATTCATCCCTCCTTAATTTGAGTGATAACCGAAGACTTGAGTTTACCCATAGACCGAGACTCCCTCTAATAATTTAGTAAAGAACAGCCTTGAATAAAACATGAAGAATAATAATCCACTTGAGTTTCTTAGATAATAGGTTTCTTAACTTTGAACTCATCATTGATAGAGAACTAAATAAACTCTAAATACTTCCTAGATAATTTAAACTCAGCATAAAAATGATCCTAAATAGGATGTTTCCCTTCAAGCATTTTCTAATTTATGCACAAAAAAATTCTAAGAATTTCACTGCAATGTTTAAGAACTGAAGGATTTTTTAAAGGAAGATAAAACTAAAGAATCCAAATCTAGAGGAATAAAAAAGTCAATACATTCCCAGAGTGAACAATCAGGCGTCGTCGATAGAGGCGGGGTTCGGCGAGGAGGAGGGCGTGGAGAGTTCAAGGGAGGAGGAGGGCGCAGAGAGGTAGAGGGAGGAAGAGGGTCGCGGATCGGGGGAGGTGCGGCGGCGTTCGAAAGGGAGGAGGCCGCAGAGAGCCCGAGGGAGGAGGTCACGGCAGCGTTCAATGGGGAGGATCTCCAGAGAGGAGGTCGTGGCAGCGTTCAGTGAGGAGGAGCTCAAGGGAGGAGGTCGCGACGATGTTCGGCGAGGAGTAGCTCGAGAGAGGAGTAGGGCGCGAAGAGGTCGAGGGAGGACGAGTTGCGTATAGGGGGGAGGAGCCCGATGCTTATGTGGAAAAAAAGGAGTAGCCACGGTGTGTTAATTAAACTGTGGCTATAAACATACTATAGCCACGGATCTATAAAACTGTGGCTATGAATCCGTGGCTATAGCCTACATTTCCAGTAGTGTTTCCTACGGGGCTAATTTTTTTTAATAATTTATAAAATTCAAACAACATAACTAAAAACGTGGTATCTATCCAGTCTGAGTGTCGAACTCACTAGGACGATCCGTATGTTATAAATTAATTAATGAAATTGAAATTACAATTGTTTGGTTTTTTTGAATAAAGAAAGAAAGTGAAACAAGGATTGAGTTTGATTATCTAGAGAGAGGCATGTCAGGTTCAATGTTTTTTAGGTTTGTGTGTTAGATATTTAGTTGATAATGAATTTATTCAGATTTGGTGTCAGAATTGGGTCAGTAGGGATCATTGGTCTGGGTATCCTACACTAATTCTATGATTGCACCGTTGGAATGATCTACTAAATGCAATCACAAAACAAGGCAACCCAAAACCCTATTTAAATATAACCAACCTAGATTACATAATCTTCATACACAAAATATGCCAATTAATTGATGAAATGAAATGATAATCCTCATAACGTAATAGTGGTCATGCAATATGAAAATAAAGAGATTTGGAATTGATAAATAATGATGAAAAAATCCAAAACAAGACTAGAAAATAAAAATATTCCCTAAACAACACTTCCCTAAAATCACGTCGCCCGACAAAAAAAACCACTCGCTTATGCTAGACATGATGAGAATGAGCAGCATGGGTACCTGAGAAAGAAAGGCAGTGAAGAATGGTGGAAAAGTAGGGCTCTAGATCATCACTTTGTGCCTACGTCTTGTTGGTCGACATTGATCTCCTCCTCCGGCCGTAGATTCCTCCTGTTGTGTGGCTAAGGGGTGTTTTTTATAAGAAATCCCATCAAACCCTCTGTCGTGTCTCATTTATTTTTTCATTTCTCGGCAACGTCACGATGTGTAAAGTTTTATAGATTGTGTAATCTTATGATTTTCACTTGCAGGAGAATGTGTCGTGAATTTTGGCGTATCTCTTCCAAAAATCACCCCCTCAAAAGTCACATCATGTAATGTATTTACACAACGTGTAAATGCTCTGCTCCAGTTCTGTAGCTCCGCTTCACCCTCAAAAATCCAGTGTCGTGCCGCTTCACATCGCTCATGGTGCGAAGTGTCTTTAAGCTCATAAATTCACCTCTTTTCATTCCTTTTTCATAAATCTGTTGTTCCTACCATAAAACAAAAAACAAGTTAAATCGTTCAACATTTGGCAAGAATAATCATTTACATACCAAAATAAGTATATTAAAATACCATAAACTATATTCATGAAATATAGGTATCACATGTCTATCATGTAATGTGTGCAATGGAGGTGCCACCATCTCTACATTTGACATCATTGTTACTTTTTATAGTTAATTTAATACAATTTACAAAATATTTTTAAAAAAACTACAAGAAGAAAAACAAGGTAGACAATTTTCATTTATAATTAAGTATTATGATGAAAAATGAGGTAAACAAATAGACGTGATTGATGTTATTGGATTAGTCCAACAATTTCTTGTTTTAATGATCTCCAATCATGTTTAATTTATTTCTAAATAATTATGTGTATATCGATCGTGATTAAAATCCCGCATAGTACAAATGAGTGCATGATATATTCAACTGACCGTGTTAGAAGAGAAGTGGATATTCTCTGTGCTAACACTTTGTTTCGAAGAATCAACGATATTCTGTTTTATCACACAAATTGCAACCTTCTAGAAAAGTTTCATGATGTCATTTCATGTGATTTCAATGATTGATTTAAAGTTAGTTTGTTTAGAGGTTGAATCTCTTGTTATTCATTTTTGATATGTGTTTAATTTTTTAATAGTGTAAATATCCCAAAATTCTTTCCGATTCAAACCAGAAATGAATCAACAAAAAATGAAACAAACATGAAATGAAAGAATCCATAAATGAAAAAGTATGAATATGAAAAAAATTTACATAGTAATGATAAAATACATAAACTTGATCAGAGATGCCCTTCGTGCCACATTGAGACATTTTTATGAGTATGCTCTTCTGTGTGGAAAATGTTGCATTGTAGTTCCACTCCCCGTTCTAATGGTTGGTCCATCTCATTTCTGATACAAGTAAACTTTGGTCTCCCCCAAGGGCGCAACTTGGTAATATCAGACACCAGCATCGGCTGATGAACATAAACGGTAAAAGTATCAAATATCAGAAAATTCTTTCTGACTCAAATAAAAAATGAAACAAGCGAGAAATGAAACAAGCTAGAAAGTAAAAAAAGTCAAAAATGAAAGAGTATATAAATGAAAAATCCTAAATAAGAAATTTGGAAATATCAGGGACCATAATTGGCTGATCAGGTAAGATAAAAGTATAAAAATCACCAATAGGAATTCAAGGTGTGCTATAACAGTCAACCAGAGTGTTCACATGATACATCATGTCAACATAGGGTTTCGATGATCAGTTCACTGATGCACAAGATGCAATGACATATGCATGGGGATATCTCAATGTCTAGAAAGAACCGTAATCACAATACATGTTTTCCATTAAGATCACTAACACTTGAACACTATTGCATGTGATCGAGTTGTGACACTTTTTTTCATCAAAGCATCTCCTTACCCGTTCAAAGGTTCGAACTCGAAATGATGATGCATCCTATAGTGTCTTATCAATGTCTCTTTGGAAATTCTGACAAAATCTGATAGGCATGCTGAGACCGTTCAATAAAATAGTTCACACATTTATAAAATATCTCATGTAATAAACCATGTGATTGGTAGTTTACAAACACCCTTGAAGACCTCATTTATACACTCCACAATATTAGTAGTCATATGACCATATCTCCTGCCATCATCATATGTCAATGATCATTTATCTTTTGAAATCCGCATCATATAATCATATACATTGTTGAAACCCTTTTTTTAATGATAACAAAATCTTGCTAATTATGTTTCTAATGAGTTTTATTATTTCTGATAACATTTTATACTATAAGAAATTTTGATGAAATATTAGCTAAGTATTGAAAAATCTCCACCAGAGTTTACTTACCGTAAAAAATAAGTTACTGCCATACTTTATCCACTATTGAGATGAGTCACTGTTGAGACGAGTCACCATTGAGACGAGTCACCACTGAACATGAGTCACTTCCAAACCTGACCTACCATCAGATGACCTACCGCCATCATGCCTCGCCGTTAGTTCAAATGACTCACCATTAGACGTCTCACCGCCAGATGTATCACTGCTAGATAACTCACCATCAGACATGACTCACCGCCATCATGACTCACCATCGCTATCCTGGGATATTTGAATTAAATATTTCTAGCGACTATATTATTGAATTTAATGTTGAGAATTATTTTAATGATTATTATGTAACTATTGCAAGGATCATTAAAGGACGTGTCATAGTTTAGTATGATGATCTAGTGGATCATGATGATTATTCTTCAAATGGGTCCTTCTCCATGCAGGGTTTAATATTCAAGAAGCTTCCCTCATGCGGCAGGCGTAGATGTGTGTGCATACTGAGAGAAAATTCATTCTTCTTGACATCTAGGAAGATCATTCCAAGAGAGCTTACACACAACATTCATACATATGTTTAGACAGTGAAAGAGTGGAGCCTATAGAACATTTGAATCCTTTCCTACAGTCAGAACAAATACGACTTATGATGCTCTGTTTTACCGTGTTTTTAAGAAAAACAGATCGAGCTTCTCTCCAAGCTATACCTGAGGAGACTTAAGCTTTCAAAGCACATCAGAATGAGCAACAAAATATTTTCTACATCTTTATACTTGCTCCCTCTGCTTATTTCCTTTACATTCGAGCAGTGTGTGTTTTTCCTGTTTATTAAACACACATTGTTCCTACATTATAACTAGAAGATACAGGATATCTTCTTCACTATCTTTTATCTATATACCCACAAGTTTTTTGGAAGAGGTCCTTGTGTGACCAATGTTTGTTTTCTTTCCATGATTATTGTGGAAGAGGTCTATGTGTACCCTTGAAAACTTGTACGTTGTTGTAGGAATAATGGATCTAGGTTGTGGATAAATATTATATTTATACAACCTTCTTGGCAGCAGGTGAATGGCAAGTGGAGGGGATTAGGTATTGGCTTGAGACTGAACCCCTTGTTTTAATTCCGTTGTGTGTTTTGTTTTGTTTCAAAGCATTAAACTTAATTTGTTTTTAATTGTAAACAAAACTACTACTTTGATAGTTAATCTTAACTAGTGTTTATATAATTTTTTTATTAAGTAAATTGATTTGAAAAGTGTAATTTCCATATATTGTTTTAACTGAGACATAATCAGTCTTTGAGAAATATTTTAAAAGATCAGAATTTATATTGATACGTTGTTTTGATTAACTGAGAGATTTTTATTTTTAATTGGGGGATTTTATTTAATCTTATTTTTAACAGAAATTTTATTGGGTACTCAATTCACTCCCTCTTGAGATAGTCACTCTGACCAACATTTGATATCAAAGGTTTTCAAAATATTTTTAACTATGATTTTAGTTGTATTTTAAAGATCTGAAATTTCTATTAGTTTTAAATTTAGTTCTTTAAATAGATAACAGATAAGAATTTTCTGCTACCAACAGACCTCCCTTATTTAATGACAATAACTATTATCAATATAAAATCAAGATGAAAATGCATATTGAAATCACGAGCTTTGAAATATGGATTTCTATAGAGGATAATTATGAGTTACCTGTAACTGCTAGAGTTACATGGGCTGATGCTACTAAAATTTTCTATAACAATAATTGTAAAGTCATGAATGCTCTTTACCACGCTTTAAGATATGAAGATTTTAATAGGTTATCTTCTTGTAAAATTGCATATGAATTTTGAGACACATTAGCTATTTCTCATGAAATAACTACTAATGTTAAAGAAATGAGATTGAATACTTATACAATTAAATATGATACATTTAAGATGAAATATGTAGAGATTATTTCTGATATGTATCTCAGGTTCAATGAGATAGTAAATACAATGAATTTCTTGAGAAATACAGCTTCAGAAAAAGATCAAATCATACAACTGCTGAGATGTCTTCCAGAGAAATGGAGAGGAACATCAGTTTCAATAAGAGAATCTTGTGACATTAGTAAACTACATGTCAATGAATTGATTGTAAAGTTGATGATGTAGGAGGATGAACTTGAAGTTAATTGAGAAGAGGAAGAAGAACCTGAGAGGAAATACTTAGCCTTCAAGACTACTAAATCAAAATAGAAAGAAAATGTACAAGATGAAAGCTCCAATGATGAGGAATCACCAGCCAATAGTGATGATAAATGACCCATCTAGCCAGAAGGTTTAAGAAATTCTATAAGAAGAAGAAATTCTTTAGGAAGCCGAGCCACAAGGGAAAGTATGATAATAGAGTAAATTGGAAGAGAGACTGGAAAAGAGATGACAATTCAAATGATATTACTTGTTATGAATGTAAGAGCAAGGGACATGTCAAAATCGACTATGCCAAGTTAAAATACAAAAAGAAGTATGATTATAAGGATATAAAATATAATAAATCAATGAAATCCATCTATAGTGCCTTTAAGGATAGTTCCAGTTACTTAGACTCAACTCATGAAGAAATTCCTGACAGAGAAAACATGTGCTTCATGACAAACATATCTGAGGTACCTACTGTCTCTCCTATACATAATTCAAACCATTCTGAAGATGAACCTAATGATGAAAATATAACAAACTGGGAAATGATTTAATACTACAACCTTCTTGAAGATACCTTTAATGAACTTAAAGATAAATACAAAACCTTGAAGAAACAACATGCTTTATCTGCTAGTGTTAAATTTTTCCTTGTTGTAGAAAGAGAAAAGAATGTTCAATTATTGAAAGAAAATACATAACTAAATTTTTCTAATGAGTAGTTAAAGAAAGACTTAGAGAGATTCACTAATGGTAGAGAAACTGTCACTCAAATATTTGGAAAACAAATTACTCCTAGATGTATTATTGGTCTAGGTTACCAACCTGGACAGAGGAGAACTGTAAAGAGAACTTTTATTCCAAAATATAATTTTGGAAATTCTACTGCAAGTTATTATACAACTAAACCTAATAAAGTTTTTATTTCCAAGAGTTTACAATCTGCTTATAGGAAACCCATTAAGAAAATCTAGGTTCCTAAATCCCTAATCACTAACATATCTGGACCCAAGAAAATCTGGGTACCAAAACCATTCTTGAAATAAACCTCGTTTTGTAGGGAAACTACTTAAAGACCTCCTGTAAAAGTCTATGGTACCTGGACAGTAGGTGTTCCAGACATATGAAAAGATATTACTTGAGCTTCAAGAACTTGATAAGGTTTATGGTGGGTATGTCACCTTTGGTGAAAATGTTGGCCTTGGCCAAATCGATAACTCTAACTTAGTTTTAATTTCTCAAGTACTTTTTGTTGATGGTTTAAAATAAAATCTGCTTAGCATCTCACAACTATGTGATGATGATTTTCATGTAAAATTTGAAAAAAATTCTTGTAATGTTTTTTATTCTAAAAATGATTTAGTGTTTACTACTTTGCGAAATGAAGATGTGTATGTTGTTAATATTAATTCTTTAATTTCACAAAATTTTTCTTTCTTAAGTGTATGTCATAAGGAATCTTGACTTTGACATATGAGACTATGACACTGTAACATTTACTCACTTAGAAAGCTAACTAGGAAAGAGTTAGTCAAAGATCTACCTAAACTTGAATTCCCAAATGATAAAGTGTATAACCCATATCAAAAAGTGAAACAACATAAAATATATTTCAAATCAAAGAAAGAAGTTTCAACTTCCCAACCCCTAGAATTGGTTCACATGGATTTGTTTGGACCATCTAGAATTTCTAGTCTTAACGAGAGGCACTATGTCTATGTCCTTATAGAAAACTTTTTATGGTATACTTGATTATTATTTTTAGTTCATAAAAGTGAATTCTTCTCTTACTTTACCAAGTATTTCAGATCTTTAGAAAAGTTTAGTGGACTTAAGATTAAAACCTTAAGAAGTGACTATGACCGTGAGTTTGAAAATCAAGACTTTGAATCTTTTTTATTACAAAATGGATATAACCATAACTTCTCTACTCCGAGGACTCCCCAATAGTATGAAGTTATAGAAATGAGAAATAAGACCCTTCATTAAATTTATAGGACAATGGTTAATGAATATGACTTACCTGTCTCTTTTTTGGTAGAGGCTATGAATATAGCCTGCTATATAATTAACATAGTCTTAATTAGACATATTTTAAAGAAAACCCCTTATGATCATTGGAATAATAGGAAACCTAAGTTCAATTACTTTAGATTTTTTGGATGCAAAGTCTTTATTCTTAATATTAAGGATAATCTTTAAAATTTTGCCTCCAAGAGCGATGAAGGGATTTTCCTTGGTTATTCAACATCTAGTAAATCTTATAGAGTGTTTAAAAAAAGAACCAAGACTATGGAAGATTATGTTCCTATCAAGTTTTATGAGACATATCCACATAAACCTAAAACCCCTTAAAAAACCTTGAGGATGATTTATCAAATCTGGACATTAATACCAAACCTTCTAAAATTTCTATAAAACATGCAAAAAAACCATCCAGTTCTGAGGAACTTCCAGAATCTGAACCTAAACCTGTAGATGACCATGAGGTGATCAACCCTTCTTTTCATAGATATGTTATAACTCTTAAATACCACCCTTTAGATATTGTAGTTGGATACCTAGGTAGAGGTACACATACTAGAGATTCTCTAAGGAACCAGGTTGAACATCAAGCATTCTTGTCACAACTTGAACCTAAGAACATCCCTGAGACAATTAATGATGAATTCTGGGTAATGGTTATGCAAGAAGAACTTAACTAATTTTAAAGAAATAAATTTTGAGAACTTGTTGCACAAGGGTATAGTCAAGAAGAAGGTATAAACTATTAGGAAATCATTGCACCTATAGCTAGACTTGAAGCCATTAAAACACTACTTTCCTATGCAGCTCATTTGGATTTCAAGCTATATGAAATGGATGTCAAAAGTGAATTATTGAATGAATATATAATTGAGGATGTTTTTGTAGAAACCCCCACTGGATTCCAAAATCCACATTTTCCAAACCATTTTTTTAAATTAAAAAATGCTTTTTATGGTTTAAAACAAGATCCTAGAGCTTGGTATGATAGGCCCAAATATTTTCTTATTTCAAAAGGTATAGCCGATCTTATCCTTCTTATAAAAATAATTTCAAAAGATTTTATAGTAGTTCAAATCTCTATAGGTAATATTATTTTTGGATCTTATAAAAACTCTCTGTGTACTGATTTTTAAAAAATGATGCAAAATGAATTTGAAATGCGTTTAATGGGTGAACTGAAATTATTTCTTGGTTTTCATATTTTTCAAAATAAAGAAGGAATTATTTTAAGTCAAATTATACCAAAAATCTTTTAAAACATTTTGGTTTGGGCCTACGGGTCATGTAATGGGCATGGTATGCCTCTGGGCCTTTGGGTCATGTATTGCGGGTCAGTCGGGCCTTGTGCCTTGGGCCTACGGGTCATGTACAGTTTCCCCTTCAACCCTTAAAAGGAGGATTATCCATAATAAAATAAAAATAAGGCCTTTGGTCCATTCGGGAAATAAGTTGGATATTGATGAAGATGAGAAACTAGTGGATCAAACCAGTTATAGAGGTATGATTGGAAGTATTCTCTACCTAACTACTAGCTGGCCTGAAATTATGTTTAGTGTGTGTATGTGTGCTCATTTTCAATCAAACCCAAAAGAGTCACACTTACTTACTATTAAATGGATTTTTAAATGCCTCAAGTATACAATCAATTTGGGATTGTTCTATCCTAGAGGACAATCATTTGACTTGGTAAGTTATTCATATACTAATTTTGGTGGTTCTAAGTTAGATAAACTAAGCACTTCTGGAATATGTTATCTTTTGAGAAAGTCTCTTATGTCTTGGTGTAGTTTAAAACAAAATTCAGTTGCACTATATACTACTGAAATTGAATACATAGTTGTAAGTAGTTACTGTGCTCAAATTTTGTGGATGAAACATACCTTACTAGACTATGGATATCAATTCTAACATATCTCTATAAATTTTGACAACAAAAGTGCAATAAATATCTCTAAGAATCTTGTGTCTCACTCTAGAAAAAAATACATTGACGGAAGACATCATTTTTGAGAGATCATTTTCAAAAGAGTGATATAACTCTTGAAAACATTGGAAATGAACATCATCTTGCTGATATCTTTACGAAGTAATTGAATTCTATGAGAATGAACTACATCAAACATGAATTAGGAATGATAAATATTGTCTAGACATTAATTTTGGAAATTACCCATCGTTGGAAATTACCCACCATTGGATAACCCACCGTTGGATAACCCATTATTGGATAACCCACCATTGGAACAAACCGTCATTGGTAATGAATCACCATTGAAATTAAGTTGTCATTGATAATATTTATTTATGGGTTAATTATTTCATTTATTTTTTATTTAAATATATTATTTTTATTTCTGATTTTCAAATCCCTAAATGATATAAATTGGGGGCTTATTCTAATTTCAACGCTCTCTCTCCCACACCTTTGCCTTTAGAACTTATATGCGACCTTCTCTCTTGACCTTTCTCCTTCCCTCGACCTTGTTTGAACCTTCTAAGCCGTTTTCAATGGTTAGGGTGAAGCGAGCAGCTAAGTCGACTCCCGAGGAGTCGCGTCCTTTGAAGAAGTAGAAAGGAGTGTCAATAATACCTGCAGCCGAGCCGCAAAACTTGAAAATCACGAATTGAACAATGGTACCTGAGAAGGAAGTTTATCCTAAGTGGTTGCTATTGATGAATATGTTGGTTATTACAGAAATGAAAGACCAGAGATGGTTAGAGTGGTTCTCGAATAATGAAAGGTCGTTCTATCCTATTTTAGTGCATTAGTTTTATTAGAATGTTGAGTTAAGTTTTGGGGAAGATAAATATTGAGTTCAAAGCTGGATAAATGGGAATAAGGTGGTGTTTTCTTTAAATAGATGGGATAGATATCTTAAAGTACCCCCATGAAGGTGTTTCAAATGATTATCAAGGGATGATTTGAAGTGACAATGATTCATTCAAATATGAGAATGCCTTGGCTGAGCTGACTGGAGATGGAACCCTAAGGAAACCTGCTGTAGTCAAGCTTGATGGTGAGTGTTGTTTGATGTTTAAGTTCATACATCACATGTTGTGCCCAAGAAAGGGATATTTAAGTAAAATGTGGTACCAAGATGTATATCTATTATACATTATTAAAATAGGAGATAAAATCAACTTGTGCGTATATTTGATGATTAATATGATGGAGATGTGCAAGAAATCATCCATGTAAAACTCCCTGATATATCCTAAGTTCATTTCGTCCATGCTAGAAGCTAAGGGGTTGGTTGATAGTGACGAATAAACTGAGTTAAAGTGTGGAGGTTTCTATTTGACCAAGGTCATTTTCAAGAGAATGAAAATAAATTGGAACCCTTAGAAAAGGCGATGAGTTATTGATGTTAATAAGCTATATGAGGAGTTCAATCCTATTGATAACCCTTCTAGACCAAAATATCTTATTGATCATTGCTTATATCCAGATTAGGTGGCTTTATAGTTAGATGAGGAGCATGAAGAAGAGGAGGTTGCTGCTTCTAGTAATGAGGAGCAAGAGTTTTCACTTGAGGAGGGTAGTGACCTGAACATTCCTAAAAGCCCAACTATTAATTTTGGTAAAACTAGTCCTTTTAAGTCTCTACCTATTAGAGATACTCTTTTATCTAAAGGAATTGAAGGAGAGGAGACTGAGGTTTTGAAGAAGTTTTTGAGTTATTAGATGATGAAAATGGAAGTGAAAATGAAGATGAAGAAGATGAAGATGAAGAAGAAGATGATGGAAGTGGAGGAGATGGAAAGGATAAAGGAGATGGTGATGGAAATGGTAGTGAATATGGAGATGGTTCTAACCATGATATGCCTAATGATCATGAGATGCCTTAGACACATGTTTCTTCTCCAAGATTGTATTTTTATTATAGATCTGAGGGGAGACCAAGCCTTGTTTGAGATGTGGATGAGGCTTCTAGAGATGAGTTTCAAGCATCGATTGAGGGGGATGAAGCCCCAAGTTTTATAATCCACAAAGTTAGTCCTGTAGATGTAGATAATGCTAATGGTGAATCTGTTGAGCTTGTAGTTGTTGAGCTGAAATTTGTTGAGCCTGTTGTTTTATCTACTGCCAGGAAGGGAGTCTCAACTTTTGAATAATGGGATAGATATCCTGGTTATGTGAGGCTAGAATTGGACTACCCTGAATCAGGTGATGATAGTAGTCCACCAAAGCATGGTGGACTTTCTATCCAAGTTCGAGTAGAGATGGATCCCAAGGGATCAATGGTGTAACCAATAGATGCTGTAGATGGTGATGGAAAGGATAAAGAAGATGGTGATGGAAATGGTAGTGAAGATGGAGATGGTTCTGACCATGATATGCCTAATGATCATGAGATGCCTCATAAAAATGTTTCTTATCCAAGATTGTATGTTTCTTCTAGATCTGAGGGGAGACCAAGCCTTGTTTGAGATGTGGATGAGGCTGCTAGAGATGAGTTGCAGGCATCAATTGAGGGGGAGGAAGCCCCAAGTTTTATGATCCACAAATTTAGTCCTGTAGATGTAGATAATGCTAATGGTGAATCTACTGAGCTTGTATTTGTTGAGAAGAAATTTGTTGAGCCTGTTGTTTTATCTACTACCAGGAAGGGGGTCTCAACTTTTGAATAATGGGATAGATATCCCAGTTATGTGAGGCTAGACTTGGACTACCCTGAATCAGGTGATGATAGTAGTCCACCAAAGCATGGTGGACTTGCTATCCCAGTTCAAGTAGATATGGATCCCAAGGGATCAATGGTGTAACAAATAGATGCTATAGAGGAGCTTTAAAGATTTGATTCAGATGTTCCTGCTAGACCAGAGCCAGCAGAGGTTCCTGCTAAGAGAGTATCTGCCCCTTCACCTGTTGTTGCTCATGTGCCTGTTGAGGTTGTTACCAGAGCTGACTTGGAATCTTTTAGGGAAAGTTTTTCTTCTGATTATGATAGGATTCTAAAGAATCAACATCCTCTAATCACAAATCTTAGTGAGAAATATGATAGACATCTGTTAGAGCTTGTGATTCAACACATTCAGCCCAAGATGTTGTATCATATTTAAGAAGTGGAGATAAAGAACATGTGGTTAGAAAATGAGATGGATACCTTGAGGTCTATAGTGGATGAGATGAGATCTTCTTTTCTTGATTCTGGTTGCTTTGTTAGTGAGGGTGGAGAATATATCTTCCATGGATTCTACTTTGAGTTCCCCCCTCCTTATCTTGATATTGAGTCGATCAGATCAGTTGTTAGAGAAGAGTTTCAAGCTATTTCTGGAGATGCTCCTGATATCCCTTAGGAGAGTTTGAGGTAGATCTGACACAATAGTGATCATGTGCATAAGATGGTAAGAGAATGTATTAATGATATTAAAAATTATAGAGAAACCATCACAAAAGAAATTAAGTATCACTTTTCCTAGATCTATACTAAGCATGAGCTGAACAATCACTTTAGTTTTTTTACAGAGAACCTTCGATTTCCACCTGTTACCAGAGTGTTCAAGGAGAAAGTCCATTAATTAAAATAAGTGACACATGTGCTTCTATTGTTCATATCAGAGAAGTAAGACTTTTTCAATGTCATGGAGAGAGAAGGTTAGATTATAATGGACTTCATTAATCTGATGAAGCTTTTCTTGCATGTGTCTGGGACTACAGTGGTATCAAATGTGTCCATACCAGTGACCTATCATCTAACTTCTCCATCCACTACTCCTGAGTATTTTAGGAAATTCATTACTTGGGATCCCAATGCACATATGCTTTCTCAGTTCCAACCTTTGAGTTTATCTCTAGTAGAAGTAGTTTGGAAGCTTCGACTAGTGATCATCAGGGAGATTCCACCTTCTACCTCTATCCCTACAGCCACTACTTTTATTCCTACAACTACTGCTTCTGTCCCTATAGCCTCTACCATTGTTACCTCAGCCTCTAATATTGTTCCCTCTACCTCTGATAAGGGAAAGGCACCTACTATCCCTAGCATCCATGCTGAGAGGCGTTGAGATTAGACCTTGTTTTTATAGAGACTTCTGTATGACTTTTGATGTATCTCATTTTTGGTTGTCATCACTTTTATCCTTAATGGAAATTATCTTTTTATCCATCTTTTGCCTCTTTGGTTTTACTATTTCTTATCTTCACTTTTTGATAATCTCCAAAGGGGGAAAATATTTATGATTATGACATTTCTTTTTTACTTTTATGATTATGTTATTCTCTCATACCATACATTTGACATATCTTTGACATATTATTTGGTTTAATATCTTTGATACCACATTAATTTCATATCTCTGATACCATACTAATTTATTTATCTTCTATTATGAATTGTTTGATCAAACCCTTACATTATCTTTTTTAAGTGTTAAGAAGATCTATTTAATCCAAAATTTATTTCATACACGGATTCTAAAATTCCATGATTTGTGATCATCAAAAGGGGTAGATCATTGGCACCCTTGTTTTAATGGTCACGAAATCATGTTAATTATGTTTCTAATGAGTTTTATTATTTATAATATCATTTTATAATGTAAGGAATTTTGATGAAATATTGGGTAAGTATTGAAAAGAGTCACTGCCAGAGTTTACTCACCGTCAGATATAAGTCACTGTTAGAATTTACCTACCGTTGAGATGATTCATCATTGAGGCGTGTCACCACTGAACATGAGTCACCGCTAGACCCGACCTTCCATCAGATGACCTACCACTAGATTGTCTTGTCGTTAGTTCAAATGACTCACCACCAGATGTCTCACCATCAGGCATGAGTCACCACCATCCTGACTCACTATTGCTATTATGGGATATCCAAATTAAATATTTCTAATGGCTATATTATTAAATTTAATGCTGAGGATTATTTTAATGATGATTATTTAACTATTACAAGGATCATTAAAGGATATATCAGAGTTCAGTATGAGGAACCATAGGATCGTGATGATTATTCTTCAAATGGACCCTTCTCCATGCAACACTTAATATTCAAGAACCTTCCCTCGTGCGGTAGGAGCGAACTCATGCACAAACCGAGAGAAAACTCATTCTTGTTGAAATCTAGGAAGGTCATTCCCAGAGATATTACACACAACATTCATACATAGGTTTAGACTGTGAAAGAGTGAAACCTATAGAACATTTGAATCCTTTCTTACATTTAGAACAAAGAGAGATTACAACACTCTATTTTACTATGTTTTTGAGAAAAATAGCTTGAGCTTCTCTCCAAGTTATACCCAAGGAGACTCAAGCTTTCAGAGCACATCAAACCGAGCAATACAATCTTTTCTACATCTTTATACTTGTTCCCTCTGCTTATTGCCTTTAAATTCAAGTAGTGTGTGGTTTATCTTGTTTATTAAACACATTGTTCCTGCGCTATAATTGGAAGATAAAATATATCTTCTTCACTCTCTTTTATCTGTATACCCACGAGTGTTGTGGAAGAGGTCCTTGTGTGACATGTGTTTGTTTTCTTCCCACGATTATTGTGGAAGAGGTCTCTATGTGGTATGGACATCTTGTATGCCGTTGTAGGAATACCCCATCCAGGTTGTGGATCAAGATTATAACTACTGGAATTTGAGGTATTTGCAACGATTTATTTGCTACGGGATCCCGTCGCAAATGAGTTTTTGTGATGGGGTCCCGTCGTAAATAGCTCGTTGCAGAAAACGACATCGTAAATAGTATTTTTTGCAATGAGCCCATCACAAATAGTATTTTTTGCGATGAGCCCATCGCAAAAGATACTATTTGTGACGGTAAACCATCCCGTCGTAAATAGATCTCCGATTATATACATTATATATATAAAAACCTGTTGGGATGGGCTCATCACAAAAAGTATTTATGATGGGCCCTTCGTCTCATCGCAAATAGTTCTCCATTTATATATGTTATATATACCTAAACCTTTTATGACGGACCCATCGCAAAAAAGTATTTACGACGAGTCCTTTTACCGTCACAAATACCTTTTTTAAAAAAAATATATAAACTATTTGCAATGAGGTCCCATCGCAAAAGGTCTCGTCACAAATACTGAATAAAAAAAAATATTTAATAAAATTATGATTAATGAAAAAATAATATTAACATTATTAAAATAATAAAAAATATAAAAAATATTAAAATTCTCAATATTTTCAAAAAAATATATAATAATAATAAAATATTATTTTTATTATTATTAGTAAAATAAAAAAACATTAAAAAATATAATACTAATAATAAATATTAAAATATTAAAAATAATAAAAAAATAATAAAAAATAAAATAAAATAAAATTATGCAATATTCGCATCAATATAAAAGACAAAAACTATAAATAGTTCATATTACAACAAATTTTGAATTCAAATGTTTGAATATAACAAAAAAATTACTAGGGGGATAGTCTTCTGGAGGATGTGGAAGAGCTGGAGGAGATGGTGGAGGAAAATTCATCCCTAAACTACAAGTCAGACGATACATGTAGTCCATTTGCTCGTGCTGCTGCTGCTGCTGCCATCGACGCATCTCCTCCTCGTGTTGCTGTTATTGCTGCTACTGCCATCAATGCATATTATCCTCGTACTATTGTTGTTGTTGCTGCAGCTGACACATTTCTTTCTATTGCTTCTGCAAACTCTCTATAAGCTCATTCTGAGCTCGCAACTGCTCCTAATACTGTGAGCCAAAAGATGATGCCTCTCCATGAGCTCCTCTCGAGCTGGACGCTGACATCACAACAATACCATAATAAGTTCCAGGAGTCAAATGAGAGCCAATACTAACTATTGGGCCCTTCTCGAAGGCATACTAGGTCGCTTGCATCCATGTTGCCTCATTGAAATGGTGGACACTAGTTTGATCAGTCGTCTCAGTCTGACACTCAGCCTATTTCTGAGAGGTTTCAGCCTCATATGACTCATTCAATTTCAATTTGAAATTAAAATAGTTAAAATATTATATGCAGTTAATTTTCAAACCGAAAAAGAAATAACACTGACCACAATTTGATTTTGGCGATCACTTCTAATCTCTCTAGTGGCTGGATCACTGTACATCCTCTAATAAATTTCGTACTCTGTAATATCGGGTTGCTCTATTACCTATATGAATATAAAATAAACTGTTTATATTTAATGTTATATAAAATATTTAAAAAAGATACTTACTAGATGCTTTCTATGTGTACTGAATGTATGACTATCGGCTTGATGTGTCACCTCCTGTCTCCCCCAGTTCTACCGGCCCAATGAAGTTCTCTTCTGAAATCCACCGCTTAACCAATGTGAACAGAATCCATCCCAAATGTGAGATGAAATGTACTCTGGTCGGTGGGCTCTACACGACTCATCACATACTGTCACTCCTTCTTTCTTAATGTATTTCCTTCTCAGATTGTGCAAAAACTGATGGAAACGTTCACGCATAGACACCTCCTATGCTGCGTGGATAGCATCACACATGTTATCATCAATAGGATACCATAAACCCTACAAATAATTTACAATATCAAGTTATTAATGAAATAAATTTCAAAATAAATATTATTTATTTACGTACCAGCCAATGATTGAACATGTCGAGCTGCACATCAATGAGAATATGTTCTCATGTGATCCATGGCTAAGAAAAATAATTGCACAAGATAGCGCTCCACTGTCTAACAACTACATGCACAAAACTGTGAAAAAAGAATAAATAATCAAACAATTAGTATATAAATAAATTAATAAAACCTAACTAAAATACATAGGTTACTATATCTCAATGTGCGTGGATTGAAGCCAAGATGTGGACGTCGCTCGGGGATAGGTTCAGGAATCATCAATCGCGCAAGACCGCACCCCCTCCGTGTACCCCCTGAACTGCCAGTAGTCTGAGGGTCAGATGATCCCAAATCCTCCTCATCCAAAGGTATCTCAGCCTCCTGAAACTCATGAAGTAGATCAGGTTCCATCTAAAACACAAAATGATTATTGTTAGCAGATATTTGAAAATAACTATTACATATAGATATATATTAATTATGATTATAACCATCATTTAACTATGTCAATGTTCACCTTAATCATCATCTCTATATCTGATGATGTCAATGTCTTTATATTCATCCTCAGCATCATTAATATCCATATGAGTTTCAGTTTCATCATCTCTTTCCATTTCAAATTCATTTGTAACATCATTAAAATCACCATCACCATTGACCCTTAATTGTGGGTTGTCATCATCGATATTCATGAATCTTTGTGAAAAAGATGGATTTTGAGTAGTCTCTTGAAAAATTTCAATTCCTTGCACTTCAGTGGAACCACATTTAGTTTGAGTAAACTGGTTTTCCTGAGATTTCATTTTTATTATGCTCCACCAATCACTCAGGTCTCTTGAAGTATAACAGTACTTTGAGTAATATATTTGATGTGATTGTTGATCCAATAAAAATTGTTCATTTACTGCAAGAATACTTTTATATTTAATATCAATAATTCCATGAATCGAATGAACATGAAAGCCTCTCTCAGTATCCAACCACCAACATTTAAACATCGTTATGTAATTTTTTCCTAGATAACACAGTTCAATAATTTCATCCAGCATGTCGTAGAAGCCAACTTCAGTTTCTCTATGATGCGATCCTCTCAAGAAAACTCCACTGTTCATTGTTTTTTTGATTCCCCATATGCACATTTATGAAATCGAAAACCATTCACCACATATACATTATAAGATTTAACCATTTTAGATGGTGAGTTACTTAATATATACAGTTGCTTATCAATTTTATCAACATGTTGAGACACTTGAAAATTTGTAAAACAATTATCAATAAAATAAATAATAAACTAAATTGATATGTTAAACCATCAATAATTTATGTTACCATTTTTTGAAACCATTGAGATTTTTTTATTGGTGTTCTTTAAGAGAAACTATTGTAATTTATGGAATCTATTTCTAGATATGATTATCATATAACCTACAAATTAAATAAGTTTACTTACTCTAACATAAATTATAGAATAAGTGATAGAATCACTCACAGTACAAATGATGTCATTTATTCATAGTTGAGCAGAACATATGTATGAGCTTTGTGATGTTCATCATCTGAAAGCCATTGTTCATGAACTCCACCGAAGCCAAGATCTGTCTAATTTAAAACTAATAATTGATTGTCCATTTTATCATCAACATTCCCCTTGTTTCGTCCCATATGGTTGTGTTTTGAGGGATATTAAAATTCAAACTAATGAGAGCATAAAAAAGAAATTTCCTCTTACAAATAAGTTTCAGCAATTTAGCCTTCAACTGATGCTTTGTTACGTACTTTTTTCTTCAATTTCTACATGCATCTCTCAAATGGGTATATCCATCGAAATTGTACCAGACCTCCACATTTAGCTTTATGTGGAAAATGTGCTATCAGATGTTTCATTGAGTCAAAGAAAGTCGGCGGGAAGATTTTTTCCACTTTACATATAATTACAACAATATCTTCTTCCAGTTTTCTTAGTGCATCATAGTCTATTGTCACCGCACAAATGTATCAAAAAAATATTATATATTTGTTATCAAATCCCAAATCATAGAATTCAACAAACATCTTAATCCATTCGGCATAAGTCTTTCCATTATAACATGAAAATCATGACTTTTTAATATGGTAATATGACCATTCTTAACACATCTGCCCAAATTGGAAGAATATCCATCTGGAAGTCTCAAATCTACAATGCACTAACAAAATAATAAGCAACTCTCTTTGGATAGTGTATAAGCTGCTTTTGGCTTCATTAACCTCTGTGATCTGACATTTTGAAACTGTTCAAGTTCCAGTCGCCTGCAAATTTGGGCAAGATCTAATCATGCCTTTACATTATCTTTGGTATTACTTGGTGTATCCCAAATTGTATGAAATAAATTATCAAAATAGTTCTTCTCAATATGCATGACATCTAACATGTGGCAGACCAATAAATCAGACCAATTTGGTAGATCCAAAGAAATGCTCCATTTTATCCAATTGTGTTTTTTCCCAAATCCATGAATTTTTTTGTTGGTTTACTGTTGGCCGAAACACTACTACAACTTGGCCCTTTATCAGCGCTAAAAACCAGCATTAACAGTGCTAGAAAAGCGTTGTTAATGCTGGTGTAGATAAAGGGGGGGGGGTACTCTTTATCAGCGCTCAAAAAAGCGCTGATAAAGACACCATCGCCTGCACCAAAAAAACAGAACCTGTGCACACCAGAATACATGCACACACCTGCACACCATAGCACCCGCACACAATATTTTGACCGACAACGGTATATACATTTACTTAACATCATGAATACAAAAAAAACATTCCTATATACATTTCAAACATTGTTTTACATGGTTACAATTACAATTATTCAACAACAGTTAAAAACATTCATGTTTCATCCTTTGATATCCGTGATCCGCTCTCGACGGTATTTGTTGCCGAACAAAGCATCCGAACTCAAGGAAACAAATTCACCTATATAAGAAAACAAATATTATCTTAGTAATGCAATAATGAAAGAAATTAAAATAGTAATATGAAAGAATACATTAATATGAAAATGTGAAACTAAAAGATGAAATTTTAAACTCAAATGTTTTCATTTTCATAACAATGAAAGGGAATAATGTAAAATCAATATGTTTTTGATTGATTTATCTCATTTAATAAATACTGATTCTTTATCTAATGAAAAGCTTTACCGGTCATACTGTGCTTCAGATTGAGGTGAGGTTGATTCGTACACGTCACAAATGACTCGTGGATCATTGTCCTAAAGTATCAAAACAATACGAATGCGTTTGCTTCGTTTGCCGTATGTCAGTAGTGTTGTTTTCTAAAGTTTATTTCATTTTCAAACTGATACCAGACACTTTTAGCCATACCGGTCACACTGTGCGTCGGATTGAGGTGTGGTTGATTCATACATGTCACAAATGACTCGTGGATAGTTGTCCTAAAGTATCAAAACAATCCGAATGCGTTTGCTCGGTATTCCGTATGTCATTAGTGTTGTTTTCCAAAGTTTATCTCAATTTGAAACTGATATCAGACACTTTTAGCCATAACGGTCACACCATGTGTTGGATTGAGGTGCATTCGATTTTTACACGTCACAAATGACTCGTGGATCGTTGTCCTAAAGTATCAAAACAATCCGAATGCGTTTGCTCAGTTTGTTGTATGTCAGTAGTGTTGTTTTCTAAAGTTTATGTCATTTTCAAACTGATATCAGACACTTTTAGCCATACCGGTCACACTATGTATCGGATTGAGGTGCGGTCGATTCGTACACATAACAAATGACTCGCGAATCATTGTACTAAAGTATAAAAACAATCCGAATGTTTTTTCTCGGTATTCCGTATGTCATTGGTGTTGTTTTCCAAAGTTTATCTCAATTTGAAACTGATATCACACACTTTTAGCCATACCGGTCACACCGTGCATCGGATTGAGGTGAGGTCGATTCATACATGTCACAAATGACTCGTGGATCATTTTCCTAAAGTATCAAAACAATCCGAATGTGTTTGCTCAATTTTCCATATGTTAGTAGTGTTGTTTTCTAAAGTTTATGTCATTTTCAAACTGATATCAGACACTTTTAGCCATATCGGTCACACCGTGCGTCGGATTGAGTTGCGGTCAATTCGTACACGTCAAAAATGACTCCTGGATCTTTGTCCTAAAGTATCAAAACAATCCAAACGCGCTTGCTTGGTATGCCGTATGTCAGTAATGTTGTTTTCTAAAGTTTATATCATTTTCAAACTGATATCAGACACTTTTAGCCATACCGGTCACAATATGCGTCGGATTGAGGTGCGGTTGATTCGTACGCGTCACAAATGACTCGTGGATAGTTTTCTTAAAGTATCAAAACAATATGAACGCATTTTCTTGGTATTTAGTATGTCATTAGTGTTGTTTTCCAAAGTTTATCTCAATTTGAAACTGATATCAGACACTTTTAGACATACCGGTCACACTGTGCGTCAGATTGAGGTGAGGTCAATTCGTAAACGTCACAAATGACTCGTGGATCATTTTCCTAAAGTATCAAAATAATCAGAATGTGTTTTCTCAGTTTTCCGTATGTCAGTATTGTTGTTTTCGAAAGTTTATGTCATTTTCAAACTGATATCAGACACTTTTAGCCATACCGGTCACACCGTGCGTCGGATTGAGGTGCGGTCGATTCGTACACGTCACAAATGACTCGTGTATCGTTTTCCTAAAGTATCAAAACAATCCGATGGCGTTTTCTCAATTTTTCGTATGTCAGTATTGTTGTTTTCTAAAGTTTATGTCATTTTCAAACTGATATCAGACACTTTTAGCCATACCGGTCACACTGTGCGTCGGATTGAGGTGTGGTTGATTCATACACGTCAAAAATGACTCGTGGATCGTTGTCCTAATGTATCAAAACAATCCGAATGCATTTTCTCAATATTCCATATGTCAATAGTGTTGTTTTCTAAAGTTTATGTCATTTTCAAACTGATATCAGACACTTTTAGCCATACCGGTCACACTTTGCGTCAGATTGTGGTGCGGTCAATTCTTACACATCACAAATGACTCATGGATCGTTTTCCTAAAGTATCAAAACAATCCGAATGTGTTTGCTTAGTATTCCGTATGTCATGAGTGTTGTTTTCCAAAGTTTATCTTAATTTAAAACTGATATCAGACACTTTTAGCCATACCGGTCACACCGTGCGTCGGATTTAGGTGCGGTTGATTCGTACACGACAAAAATGACTCTTGTATCGTTGTCCTAAATTGTCAAAATAGTTCGAATGCATTTGCTCAGTTTTCTATATGTCAGTGGTGTTGTTTTCGAAAGTTTATGTCATTTTCAAACTGATATCAGACACTTTTAGCCATACCGGTCACACCATGTGTCAGATTAAGGTGTGGTCAATTCGTACACGTCAAAAATGACTCGTGGATCATTGTACTAAAAGATAAAAACAATCCAAGCGCGTTTTCTTGGTTTTCTATATGTCATTAGTGTTGTTTTCCAAAGTTTATCTCAATTCGAAACTGATATCAGACACTTTTAGCCATACCGGTCACACTATGCATCAGATTGAGGTGTGGTCAATTCGTACATGTCACAAATGACTCGTGGATCGTTGTCCTAAAGTATCAAAACAATCAGAATTCATTTTCTCAGTATTCCGTATGTCATTAGTGTTGTTTTCCAAAGTTTATCTCAATTTGAAACTGATATCAGACACTTTTAGTCATACAGGTCACACCATGCATCGGATTGAGGTGCGGTTGATTTATACACATCACAAATGACTCATGGATCGTTTTACTAAAGTATAAAAACAATCCGAATGCATTTGATTGGTATTCCATATGTCATTAGTGTTGTTTTCCAAAGTTTATCTCAATTTGAAACTGATATCAGACACTTTTAGCTATACCGGTCACACCGTGTGTCAGATTGAGGTGTGGTCGATTCGTACACGTCACAAATGACTCGTGGATCGTTGTCCTAAAGTATCAAAATAATCCGAACTTTTTTTCTCAGTTTTCCGTATGTCAGTAGTGTTGTTTTCGAAAGTTTATGTCATTTTCAAACTGATATCAGACACTTTTAGCCACACCGGTCACACCGTGTGTCGAATTGAGGTGAGGTCGATTCGTACACGTCACAAATGACTCATGGATCATTTTCATAAAGTATCAAAACACTCCAAACGCGTTTTATCGATTTTACGTATGTCATTAGTGTTGTTTTCCAAAGTTTATCTCAATTTGAAACTGATATCAGACACTTTTCGCCATACTAGTCACACCGTGCATTGGATTGAGGTTCGGTCAATTCATACATGTCACAAATGACTCGTGGATAGTTTTCCTAAAGTATCAAAACAATCCGAACGCGTTTGCTCGGTATTCCGTATGTCATTAGTGTTGTTTTCCAAAGTTTATCTCAATTTGAAACTGATATCAGACACTTTTTGCCATACCGGTCACACCGTGCGTCAGATTGAGCTGTGGTTGATTTTTACACGTCACAAATGACTCGTGAATCATTTTCCTAAAGTATCAAAACAATCCGAACACATTTTCTCGGTATTCCGTATGTCATTAGTGTTGTTTTCCAAAGTTTATCTCAATTTGAAACTAATATCAGACACTTTTAGCCATACCGGTCACACCGTGCATCCGATTGAGGTGCGGTCAATTTGTAAACGTCACAAATGACTTGTGGATCGTTGTCCTAAAGTATCAAAACAATACTAACGCATTTGCTTGGCTTTTCGTGTGTCAGTAGTGTTGTTTTCTAAAGTTTATGTCATTTTCAAACTGATACCAGACACTTTTAGCCATACTGGTCACACTGTGCATCGGATTGAGGTGAGGTCGATTCGTACACGTCATAAATGACTCGTGGATCATTTTCCTAAAGTATCAAAACAATCTGAACGCGTTTTCTCGGTTTACCGTATGTCATTAGTGTTGTTTTCCAAAGTTTATCTCAATTTGAAACTGATATCAGACACTTTTAGCCATACTGGTCACACCGTGCGTCGGATTGAGGTGCGGTCGATTCATACACGTCAAAAATGAATCTTGGATCGTTTTCCTAAAGTATCAAAACAATCCGAATGCGTTTGCTCGGTATTCCGTATGTCATTAGTGTTGTTTTCCAAAGTTTATCTCAATTTGAAACTGATATCAGACACTTTTATCCATACCTGTCACACCGTGCGTCGGATTGAGGTGCGGTTGATTTGTACATGTCACAAATGACTTGTGCATCATTTTCCTAAAGTATCAAAACAATCTGAATGCGTTTTCTCGGTTTTCTGTATGTCAGTAGTGTTGTTTTCTAAAGTTTATGTCATTTTCAAACTGTTATCAGACACTTTTAGCCATACCGGTCACACTGTGCGTCAGATTGAGGTGCGGTCAATTCGTACACATCAAGAATGACCCATGGATTGTTTTTCTAAAGTATCAAAACAATCTAAACGTGTTTTCTCAGTTTTTCGTATGTCATTAGTGTTGTTTTCCAAAGTTTATCTCAATTTGAAACTGATATCAGACACTTTTAGCCAAACTAGTCACACCGTGCATCGGATTAAGGTACGGTCGATTTGTGCACATCACAAATGACTCGTGGATCGTTGTCCTAAAGTATCAAAACAATCTGAATGCATTTTCTCAGTTTTCCGTATGTCAGTAGTGTTGTTTTCTAAAGTTTATGTCATTTTCAAACTGATATCAGACACTTTTAGCCATACCGGTCACACTGTGCGTCAGATTAAGGTGCGGTAAATTCGTGCACGTCAAAAATGACTCGTGGATTGTTTTCCTAATTTATCAAAACAATCCGAATGTATTTTCTCGGTTTTCCGTATGTCATTAGTGTTGTTTTCTAATGTTTATGTCATTTTCAAACTGATATCAGACACTTTTAGCCATACCGGTCACACTGTGCGTCAGATTGAGGTGCGGTTGATTCATACACGTCACAAATGACTCGTGGATCATTGTCCTAAAGTATCAAAACATTTCGAACGTGTTTGATCGGTATTCCATATGTCATTAGTGTTGTTTTTGAAAGTTTATGTCATTTTCAAACTGAGTACTAGGAATTCACTAATCTAAGGATATGAAACATAAGAAAGGGAGATCATAGATGCTCAATAAGTGTAAAGGGAGATATCAATGACCATATAAAGATAACATAATTATTAGGAATTCACCTTCATTGTCCTATTTGTTTACATTCTTCCATCAGGTACGCTGCCCATTCGTTTCTAAAGACATTTATATCATCTTTTGAATAGGAGTTTTTGCGACAGTCATAGTAGTAATGAAAAAATATAAATACACAAAGGATTAATAATTATTTTAAATAAAGTAGTAATTTTTTTCAAAAATACCTCTTCAGGGATATTAGTTTGTTCATGAAATATGATATCTTTCATAAATTTACAAACATAATAACCGCAGTCCTTGTCGTTTGTTTGTTTTGGACAATGCAAAAACATCGAGAAAAATAAGTAATTTGTTTTGATATGTATTTGGATAGTGAAATATAATTATATATACCCAGATACTTCTCCATTCACTACTAGAAAATCTGGTTTTGGAGGCGGGGCACCTATAGCGGCCGCCATTTGGCGGCCGCTAATACTATCAACAGCGGCTGCCAAATGGCGGCCGCTGCAATTTTTCCTAAAAAAACCCCTATTTTCCCTCCCTCCCCTCCCTCCCCTCCCCGACCCCGCGACCCCCCCTTCCCCGACCCCGCGACCCCGACCCCGACCCCCGGCGACCCTCCCCGACCTTGACCCCCGGCGACCCTTCCCAACCCCCGGCGACCCCTCCCCGACCCCCGGCGACCCTCCCCGACCCCCGACGACCCCTGGCGACCCCGACCCCACCAGCGACCCCGACCCCCGTCAACCCCGACCCGCGACCCCTAACCTCCCGACGACCCCGGCGACCCGACCCCCGGCGATCCGACCCCCGGTGACCCCGACACCCAGTGATTCCCACCCCCTTGCCTCCGTGCTGCGCCACCGGAAACCCCGGCAACCCCCACTGCCTTGCCTCCATGCTGTGCCCCCATGACCCCGACACCCCCTGCCCGCGCTGCACCCTGGCAACCCCCACCACCTTGCCTCCGCGCTGCGCCCCCGTGACCCCGACACCCCCGCGACCCAACAACCCCCACCCCTGCCCGCGCTGCACCTTTGGACAGCCCCGCCGCCGTCGTCCCCTCACGGCCCTGTTGCATCCCTCCGGCAAGTACTCCTGCCACCATTGGACCCTTCTGGTCCATTGTGCCCCACCGTGTAGAACCCTCCACGCTTTGTCCAACGGTTCCGATCCTTTCGAGTCTGGTCATCGAACCTCTGTCGTCAAGTCACTGCGCCGTCATGGATCCGCAATCGAGTCAGACCCCGTTACCTGCGGTCAAGTCCTCCGCAGGTAATGTTTTTTATCCTAATTTGGTTTTTAAATTTTAATGATATGTGTTTTTTTAGAATTTAAATAAGATATTTCACTTTTGATTTCTATTAAATACAGATATCGATAGGAGTTGGATTGATATGCAAGACAGATTTTCAGCTGAATATTATGAGGGGATTAAGCGATTTATGGATTTCACCAACAAATTTCCAAGAGATATGATTAGTTGTCCATGCAGAAAATGTGCAAATAGATATCTCTTCAAACGAGATAGTGTTAGAGAACATTTGTTTTTGAATGAGTTTTTGAAAAACTATAAGACATGGACACGTCATGGAAAAGATTCTGTTTCATGTCATCGCTCAGAAAATATTCTTATGAATGTTTATTCGAGAACAGTTGATCCGATGAACATAATGCTTAATGATATGATGCATCAGTTTCAATATGAAGACAGTAATGTCGTAAATGATGACGTTTTATTGAGTAATCCTCGTTATTCTGCAGATGGAGAAGTATTGAAATTCTTTGAAATTCTTGACGATGCACATACTGAATTATATCCTGGATGAACTAAATTTAGTAAAATGTCATTCATCATTGAATTGTTACACCTGAAGGCCTTGAACCAGTGGTCAGACACCTCATTCGACATGTTGTTGGTATTATTGAAGAAGGTACTCCCTGCTGGAGCGAAGATTCCGAAGTCATTCTATCAAGCTCGCAAGTTAATCGATGATCTTGGTTTTACATATGATACAATTGATGCTTGTCGCAATAATTGTATGTTGTTCAGAAAAGATAATGCGCAATTAAATAATTGTAATGTTTGCTATACATCCAGGTGGAAGACCAATGAGATTAATCAAGGTAGTCAGATTCTTCCTGGGAGAATCTTGAATCAAGGGAAACAAGTTGCCGCTAAACAAATGCGTTATTTCCCACTGAAACTGAGACTGAAGAGATTCTTCTTGTCCACTAAAATTGATAAATTGATGACTTGGAATTCAGAGAGAAAGAAAGAGGTTGATAAATTAACTCACCCGACATATTCTTTGGCATGGAAGGAGTTTGATCAGAGACACCCAGACTTTTCCCGAGATGATCGTAATATTCGACTGGGTTTGGCAGCAGATGGTTTTAACCCATTTAGGTCCATGGTTGGTGCGACACATAGTACATGTCCAGTGGTGTTGGTTCCATAAAACATTCCCCCATGGGTATGTATGAAGCAACCTTTTTTGTTATTGTCAATTCTAATTGATGGACCGAGAGGACCTGGTGATAAAATCGATGTTTATATGCAACATTTGATTGATGAGCTGCAAGAATTTTGGGCTGATGGTGTACTGACTTTTGACTCAGCAGAAAATGAAATGTTTAGACTTTGGGCCGCTTTGTTATGGACAATTAATGATTTCCCAGCGTATGCTAACTTATCAGGTTGGAGTACAAAAGGAGAATTTTCTTGCCCTTGTTGTAATAAGAGTAAGAAATCTATATGGCTTAAGCACTGTAGAAAGTGGGAATATCTTGGTCACAAACGCTTTCTTCCTCCATTGCACAGGTTCAGAAAAGACAGTGTATCGTTTGATGGGAATAGAGAGTTTGACCCATCACCACAAATACTATTTGGGGTTGAAATTTGTGCACAACTTGATGAAGAAAACATCCGTACAATGTATGATTTTCAAGATTTATTGGTTCCTGCATTTCCTTCTATTCCTGCTGCAAATAGACAGTGAAGTCATAATTGGAAGAAACGAAGTATTTTTTTGGAATTGCCTTATTGGAAATATAATATTTTAAGGCATAATTTAGATGTGGTGCACATTGAAAAAAATGTATGTGATAATATTTTGTGCACCATTTTAGGCGTCAAGGGGAAATCAAAGTACAGTGCTAATGATCGACGTGATTTGCAAGAAATGGGATTGAGAAAACATTTACATTTACAGCTGGGTGAAGGTAATCGGGCATACATGCCTGCTGCACAGTACACAATGAGTAAAAAAGAGAAACATACATTTCTATCAATTTTGAAGATTGTTAAGGTGCCAGATGGTTATTGCTCTAATATTTCGAAGCACGTGAATATGATGAGCATGACATTACAGGGTTTGAAAAGTCATGATAATCATATTCTTCTTCAACAGTTAATTCCTATAGCAATTCGTGATTGCTTACCTTCCCAGGTTGTTGAGCCGTTGATTGGAGTTTCTAATTTTTTCAGACAGCTCTGTTCTAGGAATCATCGCATGAGTGATTTAAAAAAGCTACAGGATAAGATTGTACTTGCACTATGTCACCTAGAAAAACTCTTTCCGCCGTCTTTTTTTGATGTCATGGTTCACTTGACCGTGCATTTAAGTGTTGCGTGCGCTTGATAAATGCGCGTGGGGGGGTCCAAATGGGCCGAACGAAGTCCAAATGGCCTGAAATCGGACGACATCAAAGGGTGAGTGAATTGTGATGTGGTCGAGCAGACAACACGTCAATCGGACGTGCCGTGTGCCCGCGGTGACCGAGAACGCCGTTCTGGTGTCATAAACGGCCAAAACGGGCGTCTAACGGTCAAACTCATAGCGGACGATATCAGATTGACCTGAAATACCAGGACAACAATCCAATTATTATTCGCAACGTGCACGCACAGATGGCATGTCAATCGGACGTGCGGTCTGCACGGTAGGGCTCATTATGCGTTCTTTAAGTGTTGCGCGCGCTTGATAAACGCGCGTGGGGGGGTCCAAATAGGCCGAACGAAGTCCGAATGGCCTGAAATAGGATGACATCAATGGGTGAGTGAATTGTGATGTGGTCGAGCAGACGGCACGTCAATCAGACGTGCCGTGTGCCCGCGGTGACCGGGAACGCCGTTCTGGTGTCATAAACGGCCAAAAACGGACGTCTAACGGTCTAACTCATAGCGGAAGACATCGGATTGACCTGAAATCACAGGACAGCAATCCAATTATTATTCGCGATGTGCACGCGAAGACGGCACGTCAATCGGACGTGCGGTCTGCGCGGTAGGGCTCATTATGCGATCTTCAAGTGTTGTGCGCGCTTGATAAACGCGCGTGGGGGGGTCCAAACGGGCCAAACGAAGTCCGAATGGCCTGAAATCGGACAAAATCAAAGGTTGAGTGAATTGTGATGTGGTCAAGCATACGGCACGTCAATCGGACGTGCCGTGTGCCCGCGGTGACCAGGAACGCCGTTCTGGTGTCATAAACGGCCAAAACGGGCGTCTAACGGTCAAACTCATAGTGGACGACATCAGATTGATATGAAATCACATGAAAACAATCCAATTATTATTCGAGACGTGCACGCGTAGACGACACGTCAATCGGACGTGCGGTCTGCGCGGTAGGGCTCATTATGCGTTCTTTAAGTGTTGCGCGCGCTTGATAAACGCGCGTGGAGGGGTCCAAATGGGCCGAACGAAGTCCGAATGTCCTGAAATCGGACGACATAAATGGGTGAGTGAATTGTGATGTGGTCGAGCAGACGGAACGTCAATCGGATGTGTCGTGTGCCTGCGGTGACCGGGAACGCCGTTCTGGTGTCATAAACGGCCAAAACGGGCGTCTAACGGTCAAAATCATAGCGGAAGACATCGAATTGACCTGAAATCACAGGAAAACAATCCAATTATTATTTTCTATGTGCACGCGTAGACGGCACGTCAATTGGACGTGCGGTCTGCGCGGTAGGGCTCATTATGCGTTCTTTAAGTGTTGCGCGCGCTTGATAAACGCGCGTGGGGGGGGGGGGGGTCCAAATGGGCCGAACGAAGTCCGAATGGCCTGAAATCGGACTACATAAATGGGTGAGTGAATTGTAATGTGTTCGAGCAGACAGAACGTCAATCGGACGTGCCGTGTGCCCGAGGTGACCGGGAACGCCGTTCTGGTGTCATAAACGGCCAAAACGGGCGTCTAACGGTCAAACTCATAGCGGACGATATAGGATTGACCTGAAATCACAGGACAACAATCCAATTATTATTCGCGACGTGCACGCGTAGAAGGCACATCAATTGGACGTGCGGTCTGCGCGGTACGGCTCATTATGCGTTCTTTAAGTGTTGCGCGCGCTTGATAAACGCGAGTGGGGGGGGGGGGTCCAAATAGGCCGAACGAAGTCCGAATGGCCTAAAATCGGATGAAATCAATGGGTGAGTGAATTGTGATGTGGTCGAGTAGACGGCATGTCAATCGGACGTGCCGTGTGCCCGCGGTGACCGGGAACGCCGTTCTGGTGTCATAAATGGCCAAAACGGGCGTCTAACGGTCAAACTCATAGCGGACGACATCGGATTGACCTGAAATCACATGACAGCAATCCAATTATTATTCTCGACGTGCACACATAGACAGATCGTCAATCGGACGTGCGGTCTGCACTGTAGGGCTCATTATGCGTTCTTTAAGTGTTGCGCGCACTCGATAAACGCGCGGGGGGGGGGGGGGGGTGGGTCCAAACGGGCCGAACGAAGTCCGAATGGCCTGAAATCGGACGACATCAATGGTTGAGTGAATTGTGATGTGTTCGAGTAGACAGGACGTCAATCGGATGTGCCGTGTGCCTGCGGTGATCAGGAACGCCGTTCTGGTGTCATAAACGGCCAAAACGGGCGTCTAATGGTCAAAATCATAGTGGACGACATCGGATTGACCTTAAATCACAGGAAAACAATCCAATTATTATTTGTGACGTGTACGCGCAGACGACACGTCAATCGGACGTGCGGTCTGCGCCGTAGGGCTCATTATGCGTTCCTTAAGTGTTGCGCGCGCTTGATAAACGCGCGTGGGGGGGTCCAAATGGGCCGAATGAAATCCGAATGGCCTGAAATCGGATGAAATCAATGGGTGAGTAAATTGTGATGTGGTCGAGTAGATGAAACATCAATCAGACATGCCGTGTGCCCGCGGTGACAGGGAACGCCGTTCTGGTGTCATAAACGACCAAAACGGGCGTCTAACGGTCAAACTCATAGGGGACGACATTAGATTGACCTGAAATCATAGGACAACAATCCAATTATTATTCTCTATGTGCACGCGCAGATGGCACGTCAATCGGATGTGCGGTCTGCACCGTAGGGCTCATTATGCGTTTTTTAAGTGTTACGCGCGCTTGATAAACGCGCGTGGGGGGGTCCAAACGAGCCAAACGAAGTTCAAATGGCCTGAAATCGGACAACATCAATGGGTGAGTTAATTGTGATGTGGTCGAGCAGACGGTACGTCAATCAGACGTGCCGTGTGCCCGCGGTGACCGGGAATGCCGTTCTGGTGTCATAAACGGCCAAAACGAGCGTCTAACTGTCAAACTCATAGCAGACGACATCAGATTGACCAGAAATCATAGGAAAACAATCCAACTATTATTCGCGACGTGCACGCATAGACGACACATCAATCAGACGTGCGGTCGGCGCGATAGGGCTCATTATGCGTTCTTTAAGTGTTGTGCGCGCTTGATAAACGCGCGTGGGGGGGGGGGGGTCCAAACGGGACGAACGAAGTCCGAATGGCCTGAAATCGGACGACATCAATGGGTGAGTGAATTTTTATGTGGTCAAGAAGACGGGATGTCAATTGGACGTGCTGTGTGCCTGCGGTGACCGGGAACGCCGTTCTGGTGTCATAAACGGCCAAAACGGGCATCTAACGGTCAAACTCATAGCGGAAGACATCGGATTGACCTGAAATCACAGGACAACAATCCAATTATTATTCGCGATGTGCACGTGCAGACGGAACGTTAACCGGATGTGTGGTCTGCACCGTAGGGCTCATTATGCGTTCTTTAAGTGTTGCACGTGCTTGATAAACGCGAGTGGGGGGTCCAAACGGGCCGAACGAAGTCCGAATGGACTGAAATTGGACAAAATAAATGGGTGAGTAAATTGTGATGTGGTTGAGTAGACGACACGTTAATCGTACGTGTCGTGTGCCCGCGGTGACCGGGAACGCCGTTTTGGTGTCATAAATAGCCAAAACGGGCGTCTAACGGTCAAACTCATAGCGGACGACATCGGATTGACATGAAATCATAGGACAACAATCCAATTATTATTTGCGACGTGCACGCGTAGACGGCACATCAATCGGACGGGCGGTCTGCGCGGTAGGGCTCATTATGCGTTCTTTAAGTGTTGTGCGCACTTGATAAACGCGCGTGGAGGGGTCCAAATGGGCCGAGAGAAGTCCGAATGGCCTGAAATCGGACGAAATCAATGGGTGAGTGAATTGTGATGTGCTCGAGCAGATGACACGTCAATCGGACGTTCCGTGTGCCCGTGGTGACCGGGAACGCCGTTCTGGTGTCATAAACGGCCAAAACGGGCGTCTAACGGTCAAAATCATAGCGGACGACATCGGATTGAACTGAAATCATAGGATAACAATTTAATTATTATTCGCGACATGCACACGCAGACGACACGTCAATCAGACGTGCGGTCTGCGCGGTAGGGCTCATTATACGTTCTTTAAGTGTTGCGCGCGCTTGATAAACGCGCGTGGGGGGGTCCAAATGGGTCGAACGAAGTCCAAATGGCCTGAAATCGGACGACATCAATGGGTGAGTGAATTGTGATGTGGTTGAGTAGACGGAATGTCAATCAGACGTGCCATGTGCCCGTGGTGACCGGGAACGCCGTTCTGGTGTCATAAACGGCCAAAACGGGCGTCTAACGGTCAAACTCATAGCGGACGACATCGGATTGACCTGAAATCACAGGAAAAAAAATCCAATTATTATTTTCGATGTGCACGTGTAGACGGAACGTCAATCAGACATGCGGTCTGCGCGGTAGGGCTCATTATGCGTTCTTTAAGTGTTGCGCGTGCTTGATAAACGCGCGTGGGGGGGTCCAAATGGGCCGAACGAAGTCCGAATGACCTAAAATCGGACGACATCAATGGGTGAGTGAATTGTGATGTAGTCGAGCAGACGACACATCAATTGGACGTACTGTGTGCCCGCAGTGACCGGGAACGCCGTTCTGGTGTCATAAACGGCCAAAACGGGCGTCTAACGGTCAAAATCATAGCGGACGACATCGGATTGACCTGAAATCACAGGACAACAATCAAATTATTATTCGCGACGTGAACGCGCAGACGGCACATCAATCGGACGTGCGGTCTGTGCCGTAGGGCTCATTATGCGTTCTTTAAGTGTTGCGCGCGCTTGATAAACGCGCGTGGGGGGGGGGGTCCAAATGGGCCGAAAGAAGTCCAAATGGCCTGAAATAGGACGACATCAATGGGTGAGTGAATTGTGATGTGGTCGAGCAGACGACACGTCAATCGGACGTGCCGTGTGCCCGCGGTGACCGGGAACGCCGTTCTGGTGTCATAAACGGCCAAAACGGGCATCTAACGGTCAAACTCATTGAGGACGACATCAGATTGACCTGAAATCACAGGAAAACAATCAAATTATTATTCTCGATGTGCACACGCAGACGGCACATCAATCGGACGTGCGGTCTGCGCCGTAGGGCTCATTATGCGTTCTTTAAGTGTTGCGCGTGCTTGATAAACGCGCGTGGGGGGGGGGGGGGTCCAAACGGGCCGAACGAAGTCCGAATGACCTGAAATTGGACGACATCAAAGGGTGAGTGAATTGTGATGTGGTCGAGTAGACGACATGTCAATCGGACGTGTCGTGTGCCCTCGGTGACCGGTAACGCCGTTCTGGTGTCATAAACGGCCAAAACGGGCATCTAACGGTCAAACTCATCGCAGACGACATCGGATTGACCTGAAATCACAGGGAAACAATCAAATTAGAACAATAGAATTAATGATTTTAAAATTTTAAAACAGTAATAAAAATTATGAATATTATTTTGAAAATCAAATACTTTAGATCTGTTACAGTAAGTTTGAAGTTAAATATTTGTTTTCTAGGTTTTATTCGGTACTAAGTTTGTTATTAAATTTTTTTATGCAGTTATATGTGATGATGGATGCGGAGCTTGGAAGATGATATCCGGGATTTATTTGGTTATATTAATTTATAATTGAATTTTTTTAAAAAAAAATTAAAATTTAATAGCGGTCGCCAAATGGCGGCCGCTATAGGTTTTTCAATGAGACCTATAAGGTCCGCCATTTGGTGGCCGCTACAGGTTTGGGATTTAGCAGCCGCCAATTGGCGGCCGCTAAAGCCCATCCCGGCTTGCCTATAGCGTCCGCCAACTGGCGGTCGCTGATAGTAACAATGACGGGGCAAAAGCGGCCGCCGTTTGGCGGCCACTAGGCGGCCGCTATAGGCCTTTAGCGACGGCTTTTGGCGGCCGCTAAAGGTCATTCTTGTACTAGTGATTTGTAGATCTTGTGGGCATTGTCGTCCTTATGCCCTGGATTCATTTCAGCCTTTAGACGATATTCATACATCGCCCTATCATAACAAAATCCTTATTAAAAGATAATATAAATTATATAACTAGATATTTAGTTCTAAAATGTTGGATCTAGTGTATTACAAATTGACAATCGCCATCATGTGTGGTCGGTTAGTTGGATATCCATGCAGTGAATCCAGAAAATAAATTTTTGGAGTATCCAAATTGACTGTAATGAGCATTCAATGTTCCCTAAAAACACAAAAAGAAATAAGTACTGATAGAAATGAAAATATAATTGATATGATTAAAATGTAGAGTTTTACCCCTGCTACGTTGGTATTAAAAAGAGTCTGTCAGTCGTAATTCTGCTTTGAAACGTTCTGAGCAGATTTGACATTAATTCAGCCTGAAAATTAGAATCTATTTCTTCTTGTTGTGTAGAAATGGTGTGAGGAATAACGAGTCCAAATTTGTATTCATGGGAAAATCCCTTCAATTGTTTTTCATATATACGCCTGTGAAAAATATGAGATGTATTTAGCCATAATTATCAAAGTATATCAGCTTCTGTAAAATAAAATCATGAAAACATACCTCATGTATACATTTACAACTGAGGCGCCTAGCCAGTCGTATGTGATGATCTCAGAAACAGCGTCTACACTAACAAAATCTAATGTTTCCTCTCCGTACATATCTTTTTCACAAACAATTGTATGACTCTTGCTGTCTTTCATTTTCGTATCCACATGAGCTTTCAATGATATTAAATGTGGATATAGAACGGGCGGGGTGAACGCGCTCTCAGTAGATCGTTTTGATCGGTTGGTTGATCCAATGTTGGAGCCGCTCTTTCGTTTTAGCTTCTCTATTTTTTCCTTCTGTAATAAAATTCATTGGTTCAACCATTTTCTAATTTAATGTTAAAGGTTCTGCTTGAAAAATGAACTGGAAATGAATACCTCCTGGTAGACATGTTTTTTACAAGATTCGATGGTCATGCAACGAATGTTCCAATAGCTTTTTCCACCATATGAATGTCGTCATCGTCATTTGGCACAGGTAGCTCGGTGCTCGGATCATGAGCTACGTTAATCGACACTTTGACATGACCGGTTGGAAGTGGTCTGGAGTGTAGCATGTCATTCTGCATATTGAACACCGTAGCCCTCACTACAAGGCGATGGGTGGGAGTTGACAGATATAAATCACAGTCATTTTCACCCTGCATAATATCATTACATGAAAGGTATCAGTGTCTATGTGATTCACATCTCACAAAAACAAATATTAGAACATTGATTACCTCGGTTAAGTCAGGTCTTTGAGGGGAATGGCTCACCTCAAAGCTGGTGAGGGGTGGATCTTCTCATGCGGGTTGTTTTGGTCCTGATATAAGCATAGATAACATGATGTATTTTCGTTTCATGCATAACCACGGTGGTAAGTTATAATTTATCAACATAACCGTCCATGTACTGTGACTATTGCTTTGAAAACCAAAAGGATTCACTCCATATATAGATACCGCAAGACGAAGGTTTCTCGACTCGTTTCCAAATTCAGGATACTCACGATCGATTCTCTTCCACTGAGGAGAGTTTGTCGGGTGACGTAGTATCCCATCTTTAATTCTTGTATCTGCATACCATGTTAATTGTTCTGTAGTCTCCTCACTTCCATATAGGCGTCTAAACCTTGGAATGATTGGAAAGTACCATACAACTTTAGTAGGACTGGATTCATCTTTCTTGTATTGAGAAGCACCACACTTTGGGCATTCTTTAAGTGATTTGTGGCCCTTGACAAACAATATACAGTCATTCGGGCAGACGTGTATTCTTTCAGAGATCATACCCATAGAGCGTAGCATTCGTTTGGCATTGTATGTTTGGCTCGGGAGCTCATTGTCTTCTGGGAGCATGTCATTCATGAGGGCAAGTAGTTTCGTAAAACTATTGTAACTCCACCCGCTGTCTGCTTTCAAATTATACAGCTTCAGTATGACTGACAATGCTGTATATTTACTGCAACTAGCATACAATGGTGTCTTTGCATAACTTTTTAACTTTTCAAACAATTTTGGGCAATCACGAAGTTCATCTTCGAAGGTCCTTGTCATTTCCTCAATACAATCTTCGTCATCATTCACATCTGTAATCACATCCTCCATACGGTCATCTTCATTGTTCATGTTTGTAATCATATCAGATGATCCATAAAATGCAGTGTCACCCCAGTCACTACCTATATTCGTTGTTTCCCCGTGTTTATTCCAACATGTATAACTTTGATCTATTCCGTGACAGATCAAGTGTTCTTCCAACTCATCTGGACTAATTTGTTTTGAATAACAACAGCGTAAACACGGAAAAAGGATTTGAGAAGAGTCAAATGCATGATCTTTTGCAAACTTGATAAACTCTTTCACGTCTTCTTCATACTCTTTTGTCAACCGATTGGCATTTATCCATTCTTTATTTATATTCATCCTATTTGAAATCCATAGGATGAGTATATAGGTTAGAGGAGAAGGAATATGAGTATAATTTAGATAAAAAACAAGATACTTCAAAAATGGTAGGGGGTGTGCTCATTAATAGAAAATCTTGGGTGGTTCTTGGGATTAATCCAATTTCTTCCTCTCTTCGATCACCCCTGATGAGGGGTGGTTCTTGGGAGTTTCTTATAGTGTGTTAGTGGGGTTCACCACTATAGACATGGGTTAACCATACCTTTTGTGAGGAAGTAGGATAATCAGTGCAACTTGTGGATCAATCTCATAGGGCGGTCTCTATAGGGTGTCCGTACAAGGAAATACCTCATGGGTAAGGCCAATAGGTAGCCTAACATGTGCATCAAAAGTAAAAGTGTAAAGAGTTGATTGAAATGCATGGGACCAAATGCATAATTAAGAAGCAGTATATGTTTTCCACAAGGGAACCCATGGAAGTGACCATAATGGGCACCTTAGTCTATGCGATGGTTATATGGGAGTCTCCCCATTCTATCCAGGAATGAGCTAAGGCACAATGACTAATCCTCAGATAATAACCCTTCATCTGGGTGCTCTTGGATGTGGGAGGATCATGGATGCTTGTGGGATCATGAGTGATCAACACCAAACTCTTTAGTGTATTTGTCTTGTTCAGATCAAGACACAAAGAAACATAGGCAGTGGATGTAGCAAAGTCAGAAGAATAAACCCCAAGATAACTCAGAACTCACCCAGTGTCAAATCCCAATCCCTACCACCAAGTTTGAAGGTGATATAGATTAATTATATCTTGAAAGTTGTAAGGAACTCTAAAAAGAGATCCTAAAACGCCTCCTCAAGAACATCAATAATTTGGGAGTGTTTCATTGATGCGAAGGGCTACCATAACAACCTTGTCGATGAGGACCTTGTGTATTATAACCAAATCCATGGATTTGTTGGTGAAAATTGACTTGGATTAAAAATGGTCCAAGCACATATAGTGTTTCATTTCCTCAAAGTGAAAATAGGGATGGACATTGGTAGGTGGAACCACATCTTGTGAGTGGTGGGATGCAAAAGGAAAATCAAAACCCAATGAGATGGAATCTTCCAATGGTGGTGGAAAAGAAGAGGGAGAAGGAGATGGTGGAGTTAGAGTTTGGGTCTAGTGCTTAGCTGCAATAGGCCACGATTCATAAGCTATGTGTTTGGATGGGGGAAGGCACCTACCCTTAGTTCAAATCATGGTTCTAGGAGGGAAGTGAGTATGGGTGGAGGAATGAGAGGAGATTTAGTTAGAGGAGAGGGAGATGAGGGAGGAGGGAAGGCATGGTTGAGGTGGGGAGAAGAGGGAGTAGTGGAGGGGGGGGGCACAACAAACCCAAGGTTATAGCTTAAATAACTCAGTCATGAACTTTAATTCAATACATCCAATGTTGATATATTTTATTTCAAGAAGGGGACAAGGCTAAAAATAGTCAAAGGAGGTATAAATTAGTTTATCCCAAGGGAATCTTCTTTAACTAAACTAACAAGCTTGGGGGGAGGGATCCTATGATGTTAAATATGGTACATAGGTTACCTAGAGAGGCCTAAGTATCCAGGAAATTAGTGACCTTCTTACCCTCTTTCTATGTATGAGATAGATCCTTGTGGTTATTGAAAAAAATTATGCATCTCAGAGTGAATGGGACCTAGAAAATACTGGGTACCTCAAGCACACCCATGACACGACACCATGGATATGTTGTACCTCCACCCTATGCTTAGGTTCTCTGTCTTCATCATCACATATCAAGTGTAGTACCCTATTAAGGCATATTAATTTCATGATGGTCCACTTATTTGATGTACAACATATAAACACCATGCATGCTAACACACATATGAGGTGAATCATTCAAGTTGTAATGTCATATTATCATGAGTATATAATATAACACATAACATCATGTGATCACAATCCAAACATAACAATTACCCACAATAACAACACTCATAAAATCCAAAAATCAATATTCATAATTTGGGATAGGATGCAAGGGGTCACCACAATGTAAACATAATTAATTCATGCAAATTCAATTTGAATCACCTTAAGGAGGAGGACCCGGTGGTGGAGGAGAAGGAGGCGTCGACAGCGGAGGCATCAGAGGCAATGGAGGCAGCGCGGAGGCAGGGTGGAGGAAGCGAAGGCAGCGGAGGAGGAGGAGGAGGAGGAGGAGGAGGAGACTGCGGTGGAGGAGGAGGCAGCGGAGTAGGAAGAGGAGGAGGAGGTGCTGTTGGAGGAGGAGGAGGACGAGGCCGCAGACTAGGCGGAGGAGGAGGAGGAGGAGGAGGCGCTAGTGGAGGAGGAGGAGGACAAGGCCGCGGTGGAGGAGGAGGAGGAGGAGTAGGCGCAGAGGAGGAGGAGGAGGAGGCGGCCGGAGGAGGAGGAGGCGGCGGCCGGAGGAGGAGGATAAGGAGGAGGAGAAGGAGGAGGCGGCGGCCGCGGCGGAGGAGGAGGAGGCGGCGGCAGCGGTACAGAGGAGGGCTTCCGCGAGAGCTTGAAAGGGTGCGGGGAGGAGGAAGAGGACCCGAGGGTTTTTAACAAATCCGCGTGAGCCTTTATCGGCGCTAGTAAAAAGCGCTGATAAAGGGTGTATTTATCAGCACTAAAATGAAAAGCGCTGATAAATACAACCTTTATCAGTGTTTTTTTAGCGCTGATAAAGGCTCGTCCCTTTATCAGCGCTTTTCTGTTAGCGCTGATAAAGGCAGACACATGCCTTGCCCAGTTCTGTGGTAGTGAAATGTGATGGGAGGTAATGAAAATACAACTAATTTTTACTTTGTACTTGAGATCATTTTTAGAGGTTCATCCCTTTCAATTGTGCCTTTTCTGAAATGAGATTTGTTCCTCTGAAAAGGATGATCGGTTGGAAGAAATCTGCAATAACAGTCAAAATAGCAAGGTTTTTTTTTCATTGACAAACATAAATTATTTATTGTCTTTTATACAGTAAGGACATGATTTTAGACCATGTGTACTCTAGCCAGATAACATGTCATGTGTTAGGAAGTCACTAATTTTCCATAACAATGCAACTTTTAATATGAAATTTTGCTTCTCAATAAAATCATATGTACTAACACCATTACTCCACAATGAATTTAACTCATCAATCAATGGTTTCAAATAAACATCAATATTTTTTTCGGATGTCCTAGGATTAATTATGTCAAAAAGATATAGGGATCCTTCATGAACATCCATAGAGGTAAATTGTACAGAGTTATAAAGACATGACAACATGAATACTGACTACCGTAAGAACCAAATGGACAGAAACTGTTAGTATAAAGACCCAATCGCACGTTCTGGGATTCTAAAGAAAAATACAGATGCAGTCGGTCAAAATGTTTCTATGAATCACCATCAGATGGATGATTCAAGATTTTACTAGTTGAAATATTGGATTTGTGTCATGACATCATTGACGCTACGTTCTGAGACATAAATAAATGCTGCTACCTACGTGTTATCAGGAAATATCTCAACTGTTTTATAGGAATCGATCTTGATTTCCCCGTTTCATCTTCTTTATACCTCGATTTTCCACACGTGGGACAACTATCCAACGACTCATTTTCACCAGAATATAAGATGCAATCATTTTCATATGCATGAATCTTCTGATAACTAAGGCTCAGATTACAAACCAGTATCTTGCTCTTATAGTAATTTTTAGGCATCACATTTCCTTCTGGTAACAGTGTTTTAACCAAAGAAAATATCTGATCAATATAGTTGTTTGACATTGCATTATCTGATTTAATAGCCATAAATTTTGCAATCGCTTCTAATTTTCTTATCTTGCAACCAGGATATAATGCATCCTCAACAGACCTTAACAACTCATAAAATTTGGATGGTGCCAACTCAGGATTTAAATCAATATCATCCCGAGTTTTAGTTTTTTGAACAGATGGACCTGCAACATCATGTACTAAATTTTAAAACTGTGATGGATCCAGAATCAAATTATTATTATCTTCTCTGAAACTGTGTTCACCGTGTTGATACCAAAAAACATAATCTGGTTGAAAACCAAAATGCAAGAGATGTCCCCAACCTTGTCAAATGTGTCAAACATTCTCAGAGCACATTTTTTACAAGGTCACTTAATTGTGCCTTCTGAAACAAATTCTGGTTTTGATGATATAAATGATAATAAAGATTCAACACCCTCAATATATACAGAATTTAAACCAAAACTGTTTGGATTTCTGTGTTGATTTATCCAAGCATGATCATCTAATAATGACTATTGTCGACTTCTTTGTTCCATATTTTTCTACAAAATATAAAATCATTACTGTTTTTGAATAATTTGAAATTAGAAAAACACTATCCAAAAAAAGAAGATAAATAATTACAAATACTTAATAATTACCATTAATTACAGGCGACACAATTTCTAGTGGATTAACGACTACTCTTTTGTCTGACAACTCATTTACTTGCAACTTTCTCACATTGAAATCACAATGAATAATCTGCTCGGAGGTATGCATATCTATTCTTGTTCATATGAGAATGTATAAGCGTACCTCTGAGTAGATTCTTTATTGTGATTCCAGTGTGAGAAAGATGCATATAAATGAGCTGTCGGACAAAAAAGACCCCTTTTCGTCGGTGAATCATATTCTTGCAACTATCACCGCCTGAAAATATTATAAAAAATTTGGTCTTACGAATGTATATCCAAACTCATGCATACGAGATTGGATATGCACATGTAGAAGCATATTTTTCATAATGTTTTGAGTCGGTGAGAGTTGAAAGGAGAAGAGTCATCGACCAAAAGGAGTGCCGCCAAGCCACTGGAAATTATGCCAAGTTATTATAAGTTATTACAATTTATTACAATTGATTGTAATTTATTATGGTTGATTTTATTCCTAATTATTCATAATTATTCATAATTATTCCTAATTATTCCTAATTATTCCTAATTATTCCTCATTATTCCTAATTATTCCTAATTATTCCTAATTATTCCTAATTATTTCTAATTATTCCTAATTATTACTAATTATTACTAATTAGTTCTAATTATTACTAATTAGTTCTAATTATTACTAATTATTACTAATTATTATTAATTATCGCTAATTATTACTATTTATTTCTATTTATTACTAATTATTACTAATTATTACTAATTATTACTAATTATTACTAATTATTACTAATTATTACTATTTATTACTATTTATTCCTAATTATTGCTATTTATTACTATTTATTGTTATTTATTGCTGTTTATTGCTGTTTATTTCCATTTATTGCCATTTATTGCTAATTATTCCTAATTATTAATAATTATTGCTAATTATTGCTAATTATTTCTAATTATTGCAAATTATTCCTAATTATTCTTAATTATTGCCAATTATTGCTAATTATTGCTAATTATTGCTAATTATTCCTAATTATTCCTAATTATTTTTAATTATTCCTAATTATTCCTAATTATTCCTAATTATTTCTAATTATTCCTAATTATTCCTAATTATTGCTAATTATTCCAAATTATTCCTAATTATTCCTAATTATTCCTAATTATTCCTAATTACTCCTAATTATTACAAATTACTACTAATTATTGCTAATTATTACTAATTATTACTAATTATTACTAATTATTACTATTTATTACTAATTATTACTAATTATTACTAATTTTTACTAATTTTTACTGTTTATTACTGTTTATTACTAATTATTACTAATTATTCCTAATTATTCCTAATTATTCCTAATTATTACTATTTATTCCTAATTATTCCTAATTATTCCTAATTATTACTAATTATTGCTATTTATTACTATTTATTACTAATTATTGACTAATTATTCCTAATTATTACTAATTATTACTAATTATTACTAATTATTCCTAATTATTACTAATTATTACTAATTATTACTAATTATTCCTAATTATTACTAATTATTACTAATTATTACTAATTATTTCTATTTATTTCTATTTATTACTAATTATTACTATTTATTACTAATTATTAGTATTTATTACTAATTATTACTAATTATTACTAATTATTAATAATTATTTCTATTTATTACTAATTATTACTAATTATTACTATTTATTACTACTAATTATTTCTAATTATTACTATTTACTACTATTTACCACTATTTATTACTATGTATTACTATTTATTACTAATTATTACTATTTATTACTAATTATGACTAATTATGACTAATTATTACTAATTATTACTAATTATTTCTATTTATTACTATTTATTACTAATTATTACTAATTATTACTATTTATTACTAATTATTGGTATTTATTTCTAATTATTAGTATTTATTACTAATTATTAGTATTTATTACTAATTGTAAATATTTATTACAAATTGTAAATATTTATCACTAATTGTAAATATTTATTACTATTTTTCCTAATTATTTATATTTTTCCTAATTATTACTAATTAGCGTTAATTACTATTAATTAATGCAAATTACAGCTACTAATTACTAATTACTGCTAATTATTTATATAGATTACTAATTATCATTAATAATTATTAATTATTACTAATTACTAATAATTAGTACTAATAATTTCAATTTATTATTACAAATAAACACTGATGGCAAAACAATTTAAATCTAATTTAATTACAACTAATCAACAATAATTAAAATTAATATAAAAAAATGAAATAAATACTAAATTAAATAAAACATAAATACCTTTAAACTTGATCTCTTATAATTGTAGACGACCTCACAACTTCATCGTAGAAAAAACCAACTCAGAAAAAATTTCACTCTAAAATTAGAGTTTAGAGGGACAAAGAATGTAGGAATTGAGGGGAAGGAAGGAAAAAACGGATAGGGGGTATATATAGGTTAGATTAGTTGCGACGAGAATATTTTTGATGAGTCCCGTCGCAAATACATTCGGCCGCATTAATTACTTTCGGTGGTTAAAATGGTATTTTCGAAAGGTCCCGTCGCAAAAAGTGACTTGCTGTGCTGACACACTTTTTGTGACGAGACAACATCCTGTTGCAAATAGTATTTACCACCGCTTGCTGCAAATAGTATTTACCACCGCTGGGTATTTGCAACGGGTCCCGTCACAAATACCCTCTGGTGGACGCACTATTTGCGATGAGGGAATTCCCCCGTCACAAATAGCATTTACTACTTCCCGATATTTGTGACGGGAGGCACCTCCCGTTGCAAATACCCTTCCGCGCGATTTGGCGCGCAAACCGCGTAAACCGCGTGTAACTTTTTTGCGACGGGACTCCAATCTCCGTACCAAAAAACCTCTTCAACATACTATTTGCAATGAGATTTATTCCCATCGCAAATAACCCGTCGCAAAAACCAGTTTTTCCCGTAGTGTCTATTTATATAATCTGCTTGGCAGCAGGTGATTGCCAAGTAGAGGGGATTAGATCTCGGCTTGAGACTGAACCCCTTGTTTTAATTCCGCTGTGTGTTTTATTTCGTTTCATTTCAAAGCATTAAATTGAATCTGTTTTTAACTATAAAAAAACTACTACTTTGATGGTTAATCTAAACTAGTGTTTATATAAAGTTTTGATTAAGTAAATTGATTTCAAAAGTTAAAGTAATTTCCATATATTGTTTTAACTGGAACATAATCACTCTTTGAGAAATCTTTTAAAAGATCAGGATTTATATCGATATGCCATTTTGATTAATTGGGTTATTTTATTTTTAATTGGGGAATTTTATTTAACCTTGTTTTAACAGAAATTTTATTGGGTGCCCAATTCACCCCCTCTCTTAAGATACTCACTTCAACCAACATATATCTTGATTAGTCCTAGGAATTTCTTCAAGTTGTTGATCGAACTTTCCTTGTCGGGGATTGTATGTAGAAACCAAAAGAGGACAATGTATTTAAAAGGATATTAATTTTTTTTCCAAAAAATGTAAGTTTAAGAAAACACACCCAACTTGATTATCGTCTTCTTTATTGCCTCATCTCTGAAATGTTTATGCACATTACCAACAATATGTCTGATGCAATATCGATGATAATCATTTGGTTCCTCGCCATGAAACTCCATCACTATTAATGGTCTATATAATCACTTGATGGAGACCAAATATCATATATACTCCTTGTATTTGTGTAACATGAATGTTTATATGGGTCAAAGAGTATGTCTGATATCTAATTGCCATCGAGCAATTATAGAGGTTGTTAACAGCGATGAAGTTTCATGGTGAGAACCCAATGCTTATCATCGATATTGCATCAGACATATTGCCAGTAATGTCTATAAACATTTTAGAGATGAGGTAATAAATAAGGCGATCATCAAGTTGAGTGTGTTTTATTAAACTTATATTTCTTAGAAAATTGTTTAATATCATTTTAAATACATTGTTCTCTTCTAGTTTTAGCATACGAGCCCCAACAAGGAAAATCTAATTAGCAACTTGAAGAAATTTGAAGGTCCAATCAAAATGTATATGATTATATGATGCAGATTTCAAAGAAGAAATGATCATCAACATATGATAGTGGCAGGAGTTATGATCATATGACCACTAATATTGTGGTGTGCATAAATAGAGTTTTCAAGGGTGTTTGTAAACTATCGGTCATAGATTTAGTATATGAGGCATTTTATAACACGTGAAATAATTTTTTGAATGGTCCCAATAGACCTATCAGTGGATGCAACATGGAATTCATTTTGGTCATAATTTCTAGAGACATTTATACAGTACTGCATGACACATCATCATTTTTTGTTCAAACCTTCGATCGGGCAGGGAGCCACTCTAAGGTAACAAAGCGTCACGACCCGGTCACATGCAACAATGGTCGAGTGTTAGTGGTCTTACTGGAATTGTGGTTCTTTCTAGACATTGAGATATCCCTGTACACATGTCGTTGTAGCTTGTGCATTGATGAACTTATCATGAGAACCCTATGTTGATCTGGTGTATCGCATGAGCACTCTGGTTGACTGTTATAGTGCAACTTGGATGTTTGTTGGCGATTTTCATACTTTTACCTTGTCTGTTGATCAACTGACTATGATCCTTGATATTTCCAGGTTTTGTATTCATCCTTTTTTCATATATGGATTCTTTTATTTTTGTTTTTTTATTTCTAGTTTGTTTCATTTTTTGTTTGAATGAAAAGAATTTTTTGATGTTTCATACTTTTACCTTGCTTTCTCATCAGCCGACTATGGTGCTTGATATTACCAGGTTGCGCCCTTAGAGATGACCAAAGTCCACTTGTATCAGAAATGATATGGACTGGCATCAAGAATAAGGAGTGAGACTACGATGCATCATTTGTCACAATGAAGGGAATACTCATAAAAAATTCCCAAAGTGGTAGGAAGATGCTCCACTTAAAAACATCTTTGATCGAGTTTATGTATTTTATCATTACTCTGTATTTTTTTTCATATTCTGGACTTTTTATTTATGGATTCTTTCATTTCTGGATTGTTTCATTTCTGGTTTGAATCAAAATAAAAATTGTGATATTTTAATTATTAATCAATTGACCGTACAACAAAAATTAATAACAAGAGGTTCATTCTCTGAACGAATTGTCTTTAAATCTGTTCTTAAAATTAAATGAAGTGGTATCATGAAGCTTTTCTAAAATGTTGTAATTTTTTGTGAGAAAACAAAGCATTATTGATTTTTTGAAACAAAGTGTTTGCACAAAGAATATCCACTTTCCTTCTAACATGGTCTGTTAAATATATCATGCAGTCACTTGTACTATATGCGGGATTTTCATTATGGTTTATATACATAATATTATTTAGAAATAAGTTAAACATGATTGAAGATCATTAAAACAAGAAATTACTGGACTAAAATAACAACATTAGTCACATCTATTTGTTTACCTCATTTTCATCAAAATTTTTAATTATGAATGTCAATTTTCCACCACATTTTTCTTGTAGTTTTTTAAAAGTATTTTACAAATTGTATTAAATTAACTATAAAATCAAATTTAGGGATGGAGGACACTTCATTACTCACATTTTAGGACATGGGATGATGAAAAGTCCATTATCGAAAGTCGATTACACATGTCATTGATAGAGGAACACTTCACCCATCTAACTAATGATTCTCATGAGATCATTGTGCTTATATTTGCACGTGTATACATTCTGAGTCTTATTGGCGGTATGATCTTCGTCATTCATTCCACCACATTTTTTCACTTGATGTATTTACTATTATTTGAGGACTTGGACTAGATAGAGAGGTATAGTTGGGGGTCTACATGTATTTCTTATACATACAAAATGCTATGTCTTTCGAATCGATAAGATGCAGATTACATGATATGTTATTCTTATTTAGATGTGGATATGGAAGCACACCTATCGCTTAGCTCCATATGCCAGCATGCCATTGCCTACCGATATTTTACAGAGTCCCTTAGTAGATGATGATATGTTTGACTTTATTCTTATGCAAAAATCAAATGTATAAATTTATATTACAAAATATACACATAAAAATGGAATCTACAGGTGCAGTTAAACACATAGATATTTAGATACTTCGAGACATGATATCCACGCTTACAGACTTATTCTAGACAATCTTCAACCGGATGACGTACGTGATTATTAATTATATAGTTAAATTATTATTGTGTATTGTACATGACTTCATTTATTAAATACTTATTCAATTTTTTTTCAATATTTCAGGTTTCATAGATGTCATATATTGTGCCTATTATCCAAAGTCTCTCACCTTATTAAATGGTGATGCTTACTACCATCTCATGCGTCGTACCTATGATTCATTTTCATATTATTGAGTGATATCATATTGATAGAGTTACAATGCAGTTTGACTTTCGTTATCCCATTCCTACACCGACTAGTCAGCTACCTTCAGTTCATTCCCTGAAGTTGTCTAGGAAGAAAGACTTCGACTGAAGGTGATATCATGCACACTATATTGAGTTGTGAGACCGATGTCTTGAGTCCTGATTATGAGGGGTAGACATAGTACACATGCATATATCAAATCAGTTGAATTATGGGTCATGGTACTACATGTATGCATTGATATATCTTATGTGATACGGACGAAGCTATTATCAGTTGGTAATAATTTTTCCTTCCACTGCTGAATAATTTTTTTATTGATTTTAGTTAACTGCATAATTTTGTTTTGCAGGATGCTCGTATCACACAACTCATTCTCACCTCTGATCTCGGAGAGGGAGACACATTTGACCATACTTATTTTCACAGAGTCATAACTGCTTCTTATCATGGATGAGATTTATCATGAGATTTTCTTTGATGTATTAGGCGGTGATGAAGGTGATGAGTTTGATATATATGCGCCAGAGGGTTATGACCCTGTTATGGATGCAACACATGATGATGTGGCATAGGAAGAGGATGTTCATCATGATCATCCAGATGCCTTTCTTCTTATTACACAAGAACCACATCCAAAGACACATCCACAACCATAACCACAAGTTATTCATTTAGAGGGTCTCGACGCATCTTCTACATAGTATGTTAGTGTGTCAGATTTTTCTACAATGATAAAGGTTGGCTGATCTGAATTGCACTCTTTACTTTCCTCTGATCCGCAGATATCCACTAGACAACAACCATCTTCTTCACATGTTAGAGAAAGTTTCAGTCAGTATCCACTTTCCCTTATAGCTAGGACATGGTACAGACGATGAGACTATAGATCCACGGTTTTTCACACAACATGATGTGGAGGTAGGTGCTGAAGATGCTATACAAGAGATGTGTACGTCAGAGCACTGACATTGACATACACAGTGTGGATGCATTATTTATACACCTGGCTGTGACACATATGAGCATCCGAGACAGCAACACAAATTGGATTGATATATGTTATATGTTTTTTAAATCATCAGTTTTTACATTATTTAAAAACCTGCTAATATATTATATTTTGTTACATAAAACAAAGAAATTTATATAATTAAAAATTAATACAAATGTTTATGAACGATCAAGAAACATTAATATTAATAACTAAATTATTATTAATAATTTGTTAATTATATTAATACTTATTATTATTATTATCCGTATTATGTATAATAAATAAACATATTAATTTTATTATTTAATATTAATAATATTAATAATTATGACATCTATAATTATTATTAATATTAATAATTAATATTATATTATTAATTATATAAGTTATTAATTAATAATACACTATAATATATTATAAATAATATAATTATTTACTAGTAAATATATTATTCAATACAAATTATTTTTATTATTATTAAACAATAAATATTAGTTATTACACTATTAATTAATTATAACATAATAATATATTATTAATTAATAATAAATAATACAATTGATAATTAATAAATATATTACCTATTAATAAATTACTAATGGTTGCCACAAGCCATTTATCTATGCGATAACTTTTCTGACACCTCTAGCTTTAAGTTCTGAAGGTCTAAAAGATAGATAAACTACACTTTCATGATTTGTATTCATGCTGAAAATCAGATTCAAATGAGCTTTTACCATTTTGTTTCATACGATATTTTTGTTGTCGTTGAGCTCATCTTAGGACACCTATATTATCTTTTAATAGATGTGATGCCCCAGTCAAACTCCCCACCTAACAATGTCTCCCACCCGGATTAACCCACAAAGTAAGCCTTTATTCTAAAAGAAAGGTGAATAACCTCGCTTCTGATTCACAGAACAAGTAAAATAACATTAATAGTGGTATATCACTTATGTCATTTAAAGCTCCCACTTCTCTTACACCTCTCAAGTCATAATTATATCAAAAAAATCACAAAAATTTATAAATAGAAATTTATAAATATTAGTTATTATATTATTAATTAATTAATAGCATCATAATATATTATTAATTAATAATAAAAAACACAATTTTTAATTAATTAATATATTTCCTACTAATAAATTACTAATAATTATATCAAAAGAAAATTATAAATAAAAGTATATAAATATTAGTTATTATACTATTAATTAATTAATAACATAATAATATATTATTAATTAATAATAAAGAATATAATTTATGATTATTAATAAATAATATAATTTATAATTAATAAATATATTCCCTATTAACAAATTCATAATAATTATATCGATAAAAATTTATAAATATATTAATCACTCTAATAAGTGGAGATATATTATATTTTATATAATTTATTACATTTTAATTCAGTAATTATATTATTAATAATTATTAAATATTATTTATATTAAATATTTTATTTACATATTATTTATTACTTATTAAAATTAACTATTAACAAATATTACAAAAAAAAAAGCAATCGGCACGTAATTCACATTAATATTAATAACTACATTGTTAATATTAATAATTACTATTTGTTAATTATATTAATACTTATTATTATTATTATCCATATTATTTATAATAAATAATAATTTTAATTTTATTATTTAATATTAATAAAATGATTAATTATGAATTCTATAATCATTATTAATTATATAAGTTATTAATCAACAATACATCATAATATATTATAAATAATATATTATTTACTAGTAAATATATTATTCAGTACAAATTATTTTATTTATATTATTAAATAATAAATATTAGTTATTATACTATTAATTAATTAATAAATTAATAATATACTATTAATTAATAATAAATAATACAGTTGAGAATTAATAAATATATTACCTATTAATAAATTACTATATAATAATTATATTAACAAAACATTCACAAAAATTTATTAATAAAAATTTATTAATAATAGTTACTCTATTGTTAATTAATTAATAACATAATAATATATTATTAATTGATAATAAATAATACAGTTGATATTTAATAAATATATTTCCTATTAATAAATTACTAATAATTATATGAGCAAAAATTTATAAATATTTTTCATTATACTATTAATTAATTAATAACATAATAATATATTATTAGTTAATAATAAATAATACAATTGATAACTAATAAATATATTTCCTATTAATAAATTACTAATGATTATATCAACAAAAATTCCTAATATATATTAATCAATCTAATTAATTAATATGTGGCATCATATTATATTTTATATAAATTATTACGTTTTAATTTTGTAATTATATTATTAATAATTATAAAATATTATATATATTAAATATATTATTTATTACTTATTAAAATTAACTATTAACAAATATTACAAAAAACAATTAAGAGGCATGAACCGCCTTCATGCCTCCTTCCGGGGCCTAGGAAGTGTGCACACTTCTTGGCCAACAGGGGGAGTGTAAAGGCGGTTCACACCTCCCTTGACCCATTTTTTCAAATATGTGAAAACCTATCCTATTTTCTTTTTTTAACAAAATAAAACCTATAAAAAACTCATAAATTTTAATAAGTCATGTTTTAGCTTATTTAGTAAAACATCAATTTTAATATTACAATTTAAATATTAAAATGAATTAATTTAGAAATGTATTTTGGTAAAATGCTTATCAATTTTGAAATCATGACATTAAAATGAGGTAAGGATGAAGTTTTGGTGATTCTCATAAATAGTGAAATATATAGGTCAATAGTGAAATATGACAAGATACAATGCTTTATAAGAGGGTAAATACATGGAAAAAATATCATCTATTATTTATAAATGAGGTAAAAAACATTTGATTTGGACCCATGAATTAATCTTTGTGTCTATTTATAAGAATTGATGTTATTCATAGCCCTGAACAAAAATAATAAATTAATCAATATTTTATCCAAAAACCTCTCCCCTTCACCTATAAATATACCCCCTCCACCCTTTTCTCATTTCTTCCCAAACTTATTCATTTTCAAAGATCTACCAATATCCATATATCAACCCTTTTATCATTGTTTTTAGAGCCCTGTTCTAAGAAAAACACCATATTTAGAAGCCTTAAGGTGTAGTCTAAAGAAGTTTTCTAAAGGAAGAAGGCAAGTTTTCCTTTATAAGCTCTATCAGTTTCTTTTTTATTCTTATTTCACTTTATAAATGTCATAAACTATTGTTCCATCATGAATTTAATTTTATAACAATACTTTAATATGACTTTTAACTTCATTTAATAAATTGAACTAATTTTTTATTTATTTATAACAACCGACTGATCATGGTCTAGTGAAACCCCTTATATGCATAGTGTTATAAATAAACTATTATCACCTTACAATGATGGTTTTAAAAATATATTTCATGAATAATTATAATATTTATAATATATTTAATATTCTATAATGATAAAATGATCATAGTATTAATGATATTAAAAACCAACAATCTTGGTTATTTTAACTGCCTAAAATAAGCATATCGAGACACATTTCTTAACCTGAAATCATTTTGGAAAATCTATTAAACATTGAAATTTTATATTAATATAATGATAAAAACACAAATACCATAACATTTATGGATTTTTCAAAACCATGGGACATAGAAAATTTACTATTACCCTTACACTAAAGGATCTTTGGAATTATTGACTAAACAATCTCGAATGATCGACATAAGAAACATGAAACTAATAAGTAAACTATAAATGGATAAAAAGGAAGAATAATAAAAAAATAAACATAAATAAAGTTTTGAATCTAATAATTATTAATTTTTTTTGATTATCTGGTAAGTTATAGGACATCAAAAATGAGTTGGGACTCGAGGTAAGAGGATTAATGTCTCACTCTCAACTCTTGGAAATATGCTTCCTCTTATCTATAAATAATATATATATATATATATATCGATAATAATATCTTATTTAATTTTTATTTTAATTCCAAGGGTTTTAATTTTCTTTTTATAATCCCTCTCTCACTCATTCACACTTCATCAGTTACCAAATTAGTAATGGGTTTGGTCTCTTGATTTTTATTTGGGATTCTATCTCTTTGTCTAATATTCTTTAAACAGTTTTATAGGTGTTTCTTACTACAAAACTCATTATAATGGTTTAGGGGAGATATATTACAAAGAAACTATGATGCCTATAAATACTCAAGGGAGAATTGACCCTGAGACCTCCTGCAAGACCCCTCAAAGGTGTAATCACTAGGCTATGACCCTTGGGGCGTTTTGTACTCTAATACTAATATTTATTTTCTTAATGATATTTTCTATGGATTTTCATACCCACACTTTATAATCTCAAACATTCATGCTAAGTCAAACCTTATAAATTTCATAAGGTGTTCTCTTCAAAAAATTTATTCTTTTTTATGTATGGTTTCATTATTATCCATCTTCACTTTTATTTCCTATTCCAAAGTCCTAAATGTGTAACTTAATATTTACCCTTAATTTTTGTTGTATTACTTTCCACCTTACCATTCTCATGGATTCATTGTTCATACATTGTGCTGTTTTAAAAATATACTCTCACTTTATCTCTTTTTCTTTAATTTTGGGATTATACTCTCCCTCTAATATTTTTTTTTGTTTTTAAAATGATTCCCTTTGAAATATCATTTATTAGTTAGCATATTATGATATGATGACTTGGTAGTAGACCTTGACATATGTTTATAGTGACATGTTTTATATTCGTACCACATTCTTATTAATTGTTTCATGTTCCTCTTATGAGATGATTTCATGATGGGCTCAAAGTTTTTCATGTTCTTATAATTTTAATATTTCAATGTCATGTTCATATTTCATGCCATATTTTCTGGTTATAATAAATGGTCTCTTGAAATTTCTACTGATTATGATCTTTATGATAAATTTTGATTATCTTCTTATTATGATTTTTAACTCACTCCTTTATTTTATGTATGTCCCCATGTGATATCCCCTAATCCTATGAATATATGATATGTATTTGACCATATCATATCATACAATAGGTGAAATTTGTATGGTACGACATGCATAAAACTAAGCTATATTGTATGCTTTTGTTTAAGATATATTGTATGCCTTGTTGTATGATAACATGCCACTACACTAGCATGACAATTGAGCATTAAGGGTTAATGCTCAAGTCTTACCTATGTTGGTTATCATTAATAACTAGTGTTTCAATAAATTAAAAAACATGGGAGATTCATGATAGTCGATGGTTACAAAAGGTTTTTAAATCGCATTCATAACTCATATATTTCTTAACATTTGATCTATTTCATGGATAACTCAGGAGTGTCTTGAGAGTCTATAAAAGGAGGCTTCACCATGAGATAATGTGTATTTGAGCCCCTGATATTCTATCATACTTGTAACTTTCTTCCTCCTCTTTTTTGTTGGAGTTGGTATCCTAAAACCAACTTCTGTGTACTTTATGATGACCTATATTCATAGTTTTTAATATTAATAAACTGATTATCACATCATGATTTTTCTTCTACGTAACATACTGTGTGATAATTTCTTAAGAGTAGTTGTCGCACTAAAAGGTCATAACAGTTCTCCGCTATGATGAGAACCCAGAAGTGTCATGACACCATTCTTAAATATATATTCTATATCCGGATGATATCATTTGAGGGACACAAATGATACAGGATATTAGGAGTGAAGACTCATAGGACTTTGAGGCACCTTCTCTTGGTGTATTCCCTTGGTAATATCTAGTGTAGCATATTATGAGAATGAGACCCGCCAGTAGGAAATAAATATTTATATGTGTCATTGGATGTTCCTATATACATACATGTGTATTAATAATTAGACTTTAAGATTATTATTAATGATTATTATGAGTCATGTGCTTTTATGTATTGATGAAAATTGTGGCAACATATGTTCACGATGAGGTAAGATACGTTGGGTGGATCACGAGTACTATTTTATTAATGAATAATGCAAGAAAAGATTTTTCTCTTATGTTCTTTAATGGAAGTTGATATCTCAGGCCCTTTGATGGAAATGATATAGCCTGAATAAATCTATGACCATGGTGTTTCTATAGGAAAGTTCAATTTCCAAGAATTCAAAGAAAGAGACATCAAGCACATAGGTTGATGGATCCAACATGCAACTTGCTTGATTAGAGATATCATGATAAAGAGATTATATTACAAAGTGTCTGTATGATGTATTATGTCATTACAGCATTAACTTGTTTCTTTATGGGTGTCTTGGCATGTTGCTAGATGCTAACCTTTGACTTTAGGTTGATTCACCTAATGCCATTGAGAAAGAGGACTAGAGGGTCACACACTAAGTATATCCAAAATCTCAGTTAAATAATATATTATTATTTATTATTTAACAAGTTGAATAAATATTATTCCCACATGCGGTTTAATAATTATTCACATTTGATTGATCGCATGTATTTTTGTCACCAGTTATTCGAGAGAATATAATATGAGAAGAATATTTAATAAATATTTATTTTTTATTTAGTGAATATAATATTTATTTATTTATTGACGAATAATGTAGTGATATTTATTTAATAAATAAATAGTCATTATTCAAGGCCTGATAAATATTATGAAGGAATGAAAGATTGAGTTTAAATGTTCTGGTGAGAAATAATATATATTGAATATTATTTGAATAAATAATATTTAATTTTAATTCAAAAGTTAAGAGAATGTTATGAAATATTATTATTATTATTATTTTAGACATGAGTCTCTATAATCCATTATATAAACATTAATGGGAACTTGTGCAAATATTTATTTTTAAAACCTAGTGGTACGTAAACCCAATTATATTATTTTTCGTGAGAGCCAATTCATTTGTGTTTTTCATGATGACAGCTAGATAGAATCCTCTCAATCCCTAGAGAGATCCCTCTCCAAGAATGCTCTCGAGAACAGAGAAAGATCTTCCTCCACCTTCCACTCTCAAGCCTACAGGTATCAAGGAGAATGCTTTGGAAGCAATTCTCATGGCGATCAAAGACGGACGTCGCAAGCGGTAGGATCTATCGTGCTAACACTCGGAGATTCCTACCGTGACATTTGAAGATTTGTGGAACATGTGTGGATCACTGCTAAAGGGAATATACTCTGGATTCCTTCAACACAGTGATGATACAATGTATATCTGTTGTCAGATCCATCAACGAAGAAAGAATTCACGCAAGGTAATTCTTCAATTCATTAAATTAATTATAAATAATATGTGATGGTTCTCTATCTGGTTCTATTGTTTTATCAATTTTTTATTTTCTTTGATTCAATTCTGTTGATCACAGTGTTTATCATCGTATAGATCTTGGATTGATCATAGATCGTGAAAAAAATCAAAGTTGGCACAACCCATCACACACTTATGCTACACTCAGAACCTACAAGTGGTATCATAGTGTTCATATAATTATTTATAATTATTTAAATATCATTGATTGATTTACACATTTTTCATTTAGTTTTCAATTCAATTTTAATCATTCTTTTAATCCTACTTGTGAGATCTTCTTCTTCCTCTTTTTATTATCATAAATGTAATCAAAATGATTAATTTTATGAATGAATTAAAATTGAATATCTCATCCAGAGGTGCCAAGGATTCTGTCTGAACAACAATTGAGTGCACACTGTGTAACCAGAGTTACATGTCGTGTACTAGTATTCAATGTACCATGAATTAATTCAGAATTAATTCAAACAGTGTGCATTGATTACACACGGTGCTTTTAATTTCTCAAACCACGTGTTGACTGGGCCAACCTAGTTCACGTTCAGCATAAGTAAAAATTGTGTACCCACATACAGGGTGTGTATTCATTTAATGTCACAGATGGGCCGTATATTTCCACACACGACTTACCTAATTGGTGACCGTGTAACTTAGAGACCACACGCTGTGTAGCCCTTTATACATGTCGTGTGCTCAAATTTTTCTGAGGCACGATTACATGCTGAGTCCCAAGGTTTGTGCCTCATATAGATGATGAAATACGGACATGATGCGTAGCCCACTTGTACAGTTATTACTACATAATTTTCAAATCTGTATATCATGTATGATTTGTATTATAATTATTACTCTATGTGCATAGAAGCATAGCATGTGACCGAAAAATCATTTAATTCATGTAATCATTAAGTTGATAGTACATGTCATGAAAGTAAGTGATAATTCATTTATTTCATATATCAAAATAGTACATATTATACAAGTATAATACATGTTGGGTAGATTTTGACCAGTATTCAGCATGTTTCCTCCAAGGAATATTTATCTACACAATTAATTTTAAATAAATTTATTTAATTTGTTTAAAATTATGATGGTTGAGAATCTCAAGGAAATTTGGATGAGAATTAAGATAAAAGAATTGATTAATTAAAGAAGATAATTTATTGATTCAAGAATGATTTATCTTAAATAGGAATGATTAATAATTGAATAATAGTTTTATTAATCCCTTTTCCCCTCACATGCGTGTGGGTAAAAACATATGTAACAAATGGATCTCCCAAGCTAGTGGAGGCGGTTCAAGTTTGGAGATGAGGTGAAACCAATCCAAGAGATATATATAGGTGGATGAGTGGAAAGCTATAACACGAACCTTAATTGGTTCAAGATATTTTTTCCCTAGGTCAACAGTTATTTTATCAACTGCTGGATAAAATAACCAATAGTAGAAGCTCATGATCTCACTACTTTATTATTTTATTTATGTCAAGTTTCATGGTTATTTCATTATGGATGTTTTTTTGCGATCACGTGAATTAATGAATTAACAAGCATGAAAGATAGAACTAAAATAAATTGGATTATATGAAAATATTATTTAAGAGATGGTTAATCACTTAATTAAATCAACTTAATATTAACAAGCATGTGGTAAAGACAATAATTGGAAATTTATACATAAAATATAAAATCCCTCAATTATGGTATAACCTTCCACTACTTCAGTTAAAATCGAATCATAGTTCAATGTGCTTGACCAGCCAAAGTTAGGATGTCTTTCAACTATTAGGGAATTATAGCATGAAGTTTTGGATTGACTTAACTTAGTTCACATCAAGGATTTACTTCTAAAGTATGACTTGGTGTAATTGAGAGACAAGGGTTGGGGAATCCAATTTAAGGATTTTAGGATTGGGGAGTCCACTCAATAGATCAAAGAACTCTGAGTTAATGCAGTTGACATTTGGAATGCCTACCTAAAACCATTCAAGTAGCTTTACCAACCAAAGTTGGGGTAATGAGAAGGGGAATGTGGATCCTTGACACTAGAGTGTCCAAGCAACTGTATATTTCGAATCCAATGGTGAGGGATATTGAGTTTCAATAAAATAGTGAGAGATTAATAAATATAATATTTATTTATATGTCTAAATTTTATCTGATAAAGTACTGAATCTCTGCTCATCTTACTTGTAGAAACAACAATAGAAATGACATCAAACATATCACTATGATCCATACTTGAGAAGGATAACCTTCTCATTGGAAAAAATTTCCAATAGTGGTAAAGGCGCTTACGTGTTATCCTACACCTTGAAAAAAAATTATATGCGCTAGAAGAACGTATTCCTGATGCACCTGGTAATAAGGCTAGTGATGAAGATTTAAAACTCTATGAGAAACATTTGAAAAATTATATAGGTGTTCAATATTTCATTCTATCATCCATAACCAATGATCTTTTGAAGCAATGTGATGACATGAATGCATATAATATAATATATCACCTTCAGGATCTCTATTAAGAGAAGATGAGACAAGAGAGATAAGAGTTTTCTAATGATTTTCTTATAACAAAGATTAGAGATTTTACACAAATTGGGTCTCATATAGGAAATATTATTGGATACATTGAACACTTATGCATCTTAGAGATTGAATTCCCATATGAGTTGCGTGCATATATCATAATTTCATCACTTCCCAACACCTTCTCCGGTTTTATTGTTAATTACAATATGATCAATAATGAGAATATTCTTTCAGAACTTCTTACTTTGATTCTCCAAGTGGATAAGGACATGACGCATGATAAACTCGTAGTCCTTATGATGAATAATAAAAGTAAGAACGCGATGAAGGGCCCCAATACTCATAACAAGTCTAAATATCTCGAGCACTATCCTTCCAAGAAGAATTTAAGATCCAAAGGTAGGTCAAGGAAAAATATGCAATATGTTTTGTATGTGGCAAGCCAGAACCCAGGAAGAAGAACTACACCCAGAAGCAAGGGTAAGCTAAAGGTGCATTCATTATCAAGTGTAATATTTCAATATCTACACATTGGGTATTAGATACAGATTTTGGTTCTCACATATGTATCCAAATGTAGGAACCAAGTAGACACTGAAAGATTTCTAGAGGAGAGGTGGATCTGTGAGATGCCAATGGTGCGAGGCAAACTGTTCTATACATTTATGACTACCGCATTTCATTTCCAACAAAAATTATTTTGGTTTTAAAATATTGTTATTATGTACCAACTGGTACCAAGAACATAATTTTTGTATCATGCCTAGATGTGGATGGGTTTATTTTCAGGTTTGGAAATAAAATTTATTTCTTTTATAAAGAGAACATATTTTATGGTATGACACATTTATGTATTAAATTATGAAAACCAAGTATTGGTAATTAATAACAAATCATGTTCACACAACTCATATAACACCCACCTATGACATCACCATCTTAGTCATGTAAACAAGAAAAGTTTAACAAAGCTCTATCACGATGGTTATTTAGACTCTTCTAAGCTAAAACCACTTGAATGATGTCATGCTTGTTTATAATGAAAAATGACCAAACCTCCATTCGATGGACAGGGTGAAAGAGCCACAAATATTTTAGGATTGTCACGCATTTATGTGTGTGGACCATTTCTAGTAGAATATAGAGGTGGGTATTCTTACTTTATAAATTTTATTTATGACTTGAGTAGATATAGTTATGTCTACTTGATGAGGTATAAGTCTAAGTTCTTTAAGAAATTTACAGAATTCAATAATGAAGTAGAGAATCAAATTAGAAAGAAGATAAAGAAGTTTTGATTGGATTGAGGTAGTGAATATCTTAACCAATAAATTATTGACTTTCTAGGGTATTTTGAGATTCTATCTCAACGTAATCCACCTTACACACTATAGTTTAATGATGTTAGTGAAAGGAGGAACCTTTTAATTGTTAAACATGGTAAGGTCGATAATGAGCCATGTAGATCTTCAATTATCCTTTTGGGGATATGAATTAAAAACTATGACATACACATTAAATCGAGTACCAACTAAAGTTTAAAATGGAATTCCCTTCGAGTTATGGAGTTGAAAGAAACCTGTTTTTCCGCATGCACATGTATAGGGTTGCAGGGAGTTTATTAAGGTCTTATTAGGAAAAAAACTAGCACCTCAGGGCACAAAGTGTAACTTTATAGGGTATCCCAAGGAAAAAAGGGATACTACCTATACAAACCCTCTGACAAGAAAGTGAATGTCACTAGAAAAGCCATATTTATTGAGAGGGAACACATCCTTAAAAAGTATAGTGAGAGAAAGATTGAATTCGATGAAGTTGATTCTCAGGATATATAATAGTTGGTACTAGAATAAGTTCTATAGGTCCCCATGGGAGAAGTAGTTTCTAAAATAAAATTACTTCATATGAGCACAAGAGAGGTAAGAAAACCAGAGATATGGTTTTCTAGTCACTGAATATGGTGAATCATTATTTGTCGACAATGATGAACCTCTCTCCTACAAAGAGGTAGTAGAGATCTCAAAAGTTTCAAGATGGAAAGAAGCCATGAATTCTGAAATGGATTACATGTATCATAACCAATTTGGATTCTGGTCAATGCGCTAATTGATGTAAATCTTGTTGGGTAAAAATGGGTATTAAATAGAAAGCTAGACATGGAAGGTAAAGTAAATACCTATAAAGAAAGGATAGTGGATAAAAGGTTTAAACAACATTACAAAATTGACTATGATGGAACCTTTTCACCAGTTTCCATGTTTAAATCCATCAAAATTATACTTTCTATAACAACTTACCATGACTATGAGATTTGGTAGATGAATGTCAGAACTACATTCCTTAATGTGAACCTTTAGGAAGATGTCTATATGACACAATCAGAAGGGTTTGTTCTCTAGGTGGGGCCAAAAGGATTTTAATTTTGTAGAGATGCATTTATGTATTCGAACAAACATCCAGGTCATGGAATATTCGATTCAATGAAGTTATAAAAGAATTTGGTTTCATTAAGAATGAATGTGAGACATGTGTTTACTAGAGGTTTAATGGAAATGTATTCATTATCCTAGTAGTATATGTTTATGACATATTACTTATTGGAAACAACATACTAGTCTTACAATCTATTAAAGACCAGTTAAACAAGTCTTTCTTCATGAATGACTTAGGTGAAGCATCCTATATTCTAGGGATCAATATCATTCATTATAGATCCTAGAGGATTCTTAGACTAAGTCAAAGTACATATATTGATCAGTTACTAAAAAGATTTAGTATGGAACAATCCAAGAGAGGATTGGATCTATTTTTACAAGGTTTGCATCTTTCTAAGAAAATGCGTCCTCAGACACAACATGAGAAAGAGATAATGAGTAAGATCCCATATGCTTTAGTGATAAGATCAATCATGTATGTCATGTTATGTACTAGACTTGATGTTGCCTATTCATTAAGAATGGTAGGAAGATATCAAGACTATCTAGGAGAACAACATTGGTCTACTATTAAAGCTATCCTTAAGTATCTGAGAAGAACTAAGAATATGTTCCTGCTAAATGGAGGAGATGGGGAGCTGGTCATCAGGGGTTATACTGATTCTAGTTTTCAGACAGATCAGATTGATTGTAAGTTGTATTCAGGATATGTTTTCTATCTCAATAGAGGATCTATGAGCTGAAGAGTTCAAAGTTGCTAATTGTTACTGATTCTATAGTGGATTCTCAGTATATAGCATATTTTGAGGCATCTAATATAGTTGTTTGGATATGAAACTTTGTCCAGGATCTTGATGTGGTACCTATAGGTAAAGACCCTATCATATTGTATTGTAATAATACTGCAGTGGTGACTCTTGTGAAAGTGAAAAGGTCGCACCAACAGACAAAACATATACTCCATAAGTGTCACCTCTTGAGGTATTTTTATCAGAGGGGTGAAGTTGTAGTAAGAAGAGTACCCAAGTGTAAGATCCCTTCCATTTTTAGCTATTTCTCTTTCTGAGTTTTTCATTCCAACCTTGGTGGCTGAGTCTTGTTCAAAGATGGAGAGCCTTTGTTGGAAAAAATGATCTAAAGTTTGTGGATGTAATATTTTTTGAATTAATTAAGTCTAAGTATAAATGAGTTAAGTGTTTCATGGGTTCTTGGTGAGTTGAGGAACTTTTAAAAGTGGTTCGGTTTGTTTAAAAGGAAAATGAGCTGAAAAATCAACTGAAAAACATTTACACATGTGCAAACGGATTACATGTCATGTAATTGTTCAAGGGTTTTAATAAAATAAATTTGAGGTGATGGATTTTTCAAATAATTCCATTAAAAACATTTACATGACGTGTAATCACATTACACGACATGTAAATGCCCGACCTGCTATTTTAAACATGCTTTGTAGCTGATTTTCTTTCTAATCCATTGAAACTCCTCTACTATCGATCCTAAGGCTTTCTACAAGCGATTTTCAGGTGCCAAATTCCCTTTTGGACATCCTATTTGTGTGAGATATCCCTGGTAAGTGGTTTTGGTCCTATTTCTTCACTATCTTACTTATTCTCCAACTGTTTTAGTGAAATCTGTCACAACCCCTCCCTCCAAAGACACCCCTCCCAAGATGGCAATGAAGAAAGGGAGATAATGACCCCCTGAGTTTTGCCTTCAGTAGACCCTGGGGTGATGAATAGCACCAAGGGTATATAATCTCACAAAATGGGAGGCATTGCCCTTTTTTCTAAACAAGATTGGGAGATAAGATGGTCCATCCCAAAGCAACTCCAAGATGTAAATATAAAATAATTCCCAAATCTATCCCACAAGTATGTTTAAAATAAAACTTTACAAATGCAATAAAACTCCAAAGTAAGTACCGAAAGTAAGGATAAGCAGCAATAAAAAAACCATCCCAAAGTCCAAGCTAATCATGCCCGACATGGTCCACACAGTCCTATTAGAAACCTAAAAGCAGTTTTATATATGTAGGGTGATCATACAAGTACACTCAATAGGAAAAACCTAAGTCTCTCATGCACACGTGAAGGAAGCATACTAATGACCATGTGATAAAACATCAGAACCAAACAACACCTAACAAGGTATACTAGCCATCCCATCCTCACCAATTCATGATCATCGAGTAATGAAAGTCAAGTAAAGTAATATAGTAATCACATCAATGATTTGGGTATCTTGTACCACTTTCCACTGGTTTAGTCACTCTTTCCTAATGGAAAATGTCCTCGTGATCCCACCTCTCTGGAAAGAACCATGTCATAACTTGACCACATACACCTAGGCCACGAACCACACCCCATACCGAAGACACCTAGGAAAGTACAACACATCTCATCTCAAAGACAACTGGGAAAGCACAGCTCACCCGCACACACCTGGGCCTCACAAACCCCAACCTGCCTGAAGAATCTTAGGCTATCACTGCCTGGAAGTGGGAGCAGGGAAGAGCAGGTGGCCATCCATCCATCCTCCCACTAGGATGTTTGGGAAAGATACTCTCCCCCATGATGATGGGGGTGTTTGACACATATTGCTCAATTAGGGTGGGGTTCGTATATAAATCACAAGGAAAATAAAAGTATACGCACACACACAAAAGACCAAGAACTCATCCCAACCTATGAGTTTTAAAAGAAACAACTAAGTTAGCACACGTCACCTTTGCTACTACCTCAAAATTCACAACACCACACAACAAGCCACAAACCCAATTCAGATTCCCAGACAATTTAATTAACCATTTCCATTCCATTAATCCAGCCAACCCAAGCTATTACAAGATTTATTAAACAATTATTTATTTATTTATTTATTCCATCACTACCCAGGCAACTACCAAGCACAAAATACAACAATAAACATAGAATAAGTCAACATAGTGGAAGTCATATAAGGAAGAAGAACCATGGTAAATTAACCCACTTCACATTTCCTCTCTGTTTAACACCCATTCATGCAATACCATATATCAATATTTAGGCATGGGGTGAAGATTTCTTCATGATAATCATGGAGAAAACTTAAGATAATTACCCATACCTACCACTACCATCATCATTCTTCAAAGTCACCCCACCCAATCCATCCTCTCAATAAAGAAAACCCCTAACTCACAACCGCTCCCAGCAACACATCTCATCACAACCATCTTAGTAGCCCTTCTTCGCAACCACACCATACCCATAATAGAACCAACCCCCTATGCACAAATGTTCCCAAAACCACAATATCCCATGATTCGAAGCAAGGCATATTCAGATTTAACAAGGCATCCCTTCTTTTAATTCCACTTGATAATTCAGGGGTTGTCATAGAAAGTATAATCCTAGGGTATCCATTTATTAGTCGGGTATACATGGTTAACAATTTTCATATATAATTGTGTTAAAGTAAATAAAACAACATACATTACATCACTATCCCATGTGCAAAAAAAGGCTCCCAACGACCATGATTTTCAGTGGGTAGTTAGCCTATACAATTCACCATAACAACCAAAAATAAAATAAAAAGAAAATCATACATCACTTTCCCCATCCCCCACATGTTATTCAATTATCTTTATTTGATTTGGATTCAAATATATTCATAAAATAAAGATTCATACACCCACCTCACAAGATACACAATTGAGAAAGATGAAGGAAACCTACTTGGAAGAAGAGGAAAACTATGCTTCCTGATTGCACCAAGATAGGGGTGCACACATAGTAGGAATTCACCTATAGGGAGAAATCGAACAAACATCACCACCAAGGCTTCACGGAACTAGAGGATAGGAGTTTGGGGCATCTCATACCAAGAGAAAGGGAGACACACAAGGAAGAGAAGATATCAACTTTAGAAAATCCTGATCCAAAATCAATGAGAGAAACTGTTTTTGAAAGCCATTAAAGGTGGATCTTTACAAATACTATGCGGTTTGGAAGTTCAAGGGAATATTTAGGTTTTTATAAAATAGATACAATTAGAAACGACTCCAAAAACCATTAAATAAGGCATTAACTCATTTCGTGTCAAAGGGAATATCGTAAGGGAAAAATTAGAAGATCTGGGAACATTGTTCACAAGACACTACTGGGTGAGGCACCATTGGACATGGGACCATTGGACGAGGCATCGTTGGATGACACACCACTGGATGAGGTACCACTAGACGAGGCACCGCTGGATGAGGCACCACTGGACGAGGCACTATTGGATGAGGCAATGTTGGATGAGGAACCATTGGACAAGTCATCATTGGTTGAGCGACTCCCTGGGTGAGACGCCACAAGCTAGCCACCGCCAGGGTGAGCTACCACCAGTGAGCGACCTCCGGGGTGAGTAATCTTCAGTGAGTGACCGCCAGGGTGAGACCCTGCCAGCTAACCATTGCCAGGGTGACACTACCGCTAGGTGACACCGCTAGGGTGACGTTGTTGCTAGGTGATTCAGCCACCAGGTGATACCGCTAGGGTGACATCGTTGGGGTGAAACCATTGGAAAGGAACCATTGGAAAACATGGAAAAAACACATGAGAAGAATTTGAAAAGTTATGAAATTAGTCACCTTGATTTCCCTAGAACACCTCAAACACCAGATTCTCACAGAGGAATGGATTAGAGAGGTCATATCCATTACATCAGATACCTCTCAAACTATTCTCACCCTCAAGAATTCAAAACCAAGATCAAAAGAAATAGGGGTCCGAGCAACCACCCTGTGAGATACCTCTCAAGGATCTTGCTACGCTTAAAGCATCGCTACTGACTAAACACATCAAGGTTCAATGATAAACCACTAGTGTTGCTATGGAGTGAAACTTCGAAATCCAAGAACACCTCCTCTAACATCTGCTAACCCAATCGACCAGAAGACACACCAAAAAAGTACAACAACCACACTATCCAAACACACGAATCAAGAAATAACTTCTTCCATGTCAAGATACTATCTACTATGGGTGGAATTGACTCGCCATCATAGGTTTAATTTCATCTCAATTAATGCATCTTGATTAGGAATCAGGTCCTCCCTTCTCCACATGTTAGGACTTTATCACACAACGCACCGTACATAGTACCACCAAGGGGAAAACAACTCATCTTATTAAAGCAGAAAGGTTCAAACATCCCATTATAAGAAAAATAGGTCAAAAAAAATGATCAAAAAAATCCGGGTACTAGGCACAAATTTTTTCTCTCTCTCTCCCAAGTACTGTCCTCCTAGCCACCATGCCTCCATAGCACATGAACCAAAGGAATGGTACTCCCATGCAACACCTTCTCCTGATGATCCTAGATCTCCATTGGTCGTTTCACAAACATCATGTCATCATCAATGTCTAACTCTCCCCATTAAATGACATGTGATTCATCGTGAAGATACCGATGAAGTTGAGATATGTGGAAGACATCACAGATCCTCTCCAACCACGGTGGAAACGCCAAACGGTATGCCACCTTTCCAACTTTCTCTAACACCTCGAAGGGCCCGACAAACCTGGGAGAATGTTTACTCCCTCTTCCAAACATCTACTTCCCATGTAGAGGGGAGACCTTCAAGAACACATGGTCCCCAACCTTGAACTCCAAGGGACTCCTCTTGTTATCGGCATATGAATTCTATCAGTCCTGTGCTACTTTAATCCTCTCCTGATCAAGATGAACTTTCTCAATCATGCTTTGTACCACATCTGGACCAAGAACAATTGTCTCCCCAACCTCCATCCAACACAACGGAGAATGACACAATCTCCCATGCAATGCCTCAAATGGAGTCATGCCAATGGAAGAGTGATAACTATTATTATAAGTGAACTCCATAAAGGGAAAGTGTTGTACCCATGATCCACCAAAGTCCAAGAAACACACCCGCAACATATCCTCCAATGTCTGAATAGTCTGCTCTGTCTGCCCATCCATATGAGGGTAGAAAGCAGTGCTAAGGCATAACAGGGTGCCAAAAGAATGTTGCAATCCTTTCTAGACTCTTGAGGTAAACAACATGTCCTAATATGAGACAATGGTCCTCAGAACTCTGTGAAACTACACCAGTTCATCCACATACCTCTTGGTCAAGGAATCCACTACACCCGACTCCTTGATCACTAAGAAGTGGGCTGATTTCATCAATTAATCCACCACCACCCAAATAGCATCACAACCTCCTTATGCTCCAGGTAACCCTGAGATGAAATCCATTGAGATTCCATCCCATTTCCACTTGGGGACATCCAGGGGATATAACATGTCACGAACTAGCCCGGGTACCCTGGTAACCCGATAACAAAGCCGGCTCTGACATAGACCAAAGGGCGTTCCTGATCCCCACGGGTCGGCGACTAGCACCTGGCATCGTACAACTTACAAGTGGGAACAATTTTTGCTACAAGAATGCGGAAGCAAAAGGAAATAAAGTAGTATGCATAACCAAAGAAACTCCACTGGGAGTGATGTACCAGAATACAACATGACATGAAACCCAAAAGTAAAACAACCCAAGTACTAAAATGGAAAAACAACCTCAAGGTCCCAAGGACACAACTCACTAAGACCAAAACTCAATAGCTGGATCCACCTCCAAGAGATCCCTTCCCTTTGCTCGAACCTGGAAGAAGAAATTCTACAAACTCCCGAAGGAAAAAGTAGAGTGTGAGCCTAAGCCCAGTAGGATACCACCAAAGATTCCATAACAGATGCCAAATATAGATTATCCAAAGAAAATCTTCAATTTTAAAGTAAACAAGTTTGGCAATTCAAAAGCATATTTAAACAAAACATGCTATACATTTTCAAAATATTGGAAAATACATTAATCAAGGCTTTACAATGATGGAATATTTCTAAAACAATGGCTTAAATAAAACATTTATATAAAACAGTTTAAATAAATTCAGCAAGCATGTAAAGAAATTTAAAAGCATTGGAATAAATTTATATCTCAAATATAAATAAACAAGCGAGCAACATGGTCATCTGCCAAAAGGTACGATGGTATTTATCAGCTATAGGATTCTACACTCTATGTGAACTTAGCAAGATGTGTATAAACACGTCCCTATGACACTGGTCAAAGGAGACTCGTCACCAACTTGTCGGGGATGTGACTCGCCGCAAGTATGTTTTAGAACGTTGTCGTAGCATAGAGTGTATCCAAATAACTCACTAACTACCTAAGGCTTACATGTGCTCTTACACGATGGGAGAACTATTTTAAGACGCTTAAAATATGATCAATCCCATTCTTCCATTTCAAAAATGTCAATTCCTTTCTATTTAAAACCAAAATATGTTTTATTCAAAAACATGTCTATCTACAAGATAAAACCATTAGGTTTCTATCAAATCATTTTAAGTCATTTTCATGAGTTTGAAATCCATTCAAAACCAATTCCATCATTACACAATTTATTTCCATAATTAAATTCAACAATTTAATTGAAATCATTTCCATCAAATCTACAATTTAAATTAAACAATTTGAATCACCCAATTTCCATAAACACACCCAATTCAATAGAATTGGGGGTTTTCCAAATTTCCATGCCAAAAACATTTCAAATATCTCGATTCATAGGAATCGAGTTTTTATCAATTTAATTGAAAGTAGATTTGAGCAATTGAATTTAAATCAATAATTGAAATAAATCAAGCAATACAAGGATAATCAATTTGGCAAGTCGGGACGGAACCACCTACCTCAAGGTCTTCGATGTTAGCGAAGAAGATAAACCACCCTATGTGGTTCAATACACCTCCTCACGGCCTTATTATTATAAGCGTTGACACACCAATGGTCGACGTTCGTCAAAGGTTCCTAGAACCAAAACATCTATTTTATTTCACAAAGAAGTAAAATATTATAAGCGACTACATTTTCTCTCTCCTGGATAATCTCTGGATTATCATTTTATGTTAACGCATGTGTTTGAAATTATCCTTCAATAGTTCATGCAATTACATGTTGATAATTTTATATTTAATAAAATTATCCTTATCTTCCAAAGTAAAAAAAAAAATATATATATCTAACTATATATATATATATATATATATATCTTTTGACAAACAAAATAAATAACATTAGATAATTTTAAAAAATTATCCCAAGTGTATTTATCAATATATATATATATACATATATATATATATATCATTTGATAATTCTTTATCTTTTGATAATCTAAAAAATATATTGTTTTTCAATTTTTTAAATTAACCTTTGATAATTTGTCGCAACTAAAAAAAAACGATAATTCGAAGTGAAAAAAAAAACTTTGGATTACCCGGTGAAATTACTGTTTTATAACTGATAATAATTATATTTGATAACTACGCACAAAGAGATAATGATGATTATCTTATAATAATTTATAAATTATTATTTGATAAATATATGTCATTGTCTTCTGATAAACTCACTCAATATTTATATTCTAACAATTCTTTATAAATATCACTTGATAGTTTCTAAAATATTGTCAACGAAAATTTATGGAATCATCCCTTTGATAATTGGTGAAAATTATCATTCGATAATTCGTTTATAAATTATTTTTTTATCATAAATTACCTAAATACCCTTTGATAATCTCAAGAATTGTCTTTAGATAATTTAGGGATAATAATTTAGGTTTTACCATTTATATTAAATTTCACCAGAATTTTTAATTATTATAGATGAAAATAAAATGAAAAATAAAGTAAAAAAAAAAAAAATAGGCAAACCCATTTATTTTCAGGCGCACCACACACAAGAAGCGGACCGCAGCGCTTGGACGCGAAGAAAGAAGAAGATTATCACAACTGCTTCACCGATCACGCAGAGAGAAGTTCCGCAATCGGCTGAACTCGTGAAGATAGAGCAATGGAAAACACTAAGGTATTTGGGTATTTATAACCCTAGAATCGTAGGATTTATAACTCATCCTTTTAAACACACGTTAAATCCAAAACTGAATTGGAAAATTGATTACGGAGTTAATATAATCATCTCATTAAGTCATTTATGTTTTTAAATCATAAAAAAACGGCTGATTTACAAGATTTTGGTTTCACCTGGGAGTTAAACGTAGGAGAATGGCGTTTGGAAGATGATTGAACAGTACATGCGTTTTTTATTTCTTTTAATGTATTTAATAATTTAACAAAAATTAAATGTTAACAAAATCCCGTTGCGAATGAAAGTGATACCCCGTCTAGGGTAAACACTTCGTTTCGGACCCAACGGTGGTATCCGATTTCTCAAACGATGAGCGGTTTGAGAGATATTAATGATTTATTAATTAAAACTCGGAATAATTAATTAATTAATATAAAAAGGTTATTTTTGCAGGCGAGACGTCCAAACGCCCGATGCGAATAAAAGTTATACCTTGTTTAGGATAAACCCCCCATTCCAGACCTATCGGTGGTCTCATATTTCTCATATGTCGCACCGTTTGGAAGATATTTAATTATCTTTAATAAATTATATATTAAATATTATTTAATAACTTTATCTCACAATCGATACATCTAAATGTCCGGTGCCATCGAATGTTATACCCCTTCTAGGGTAAACACTATATTTCAGACATAACTGTGGTCTCAAATTTCTCATTCGACGGACCGTTTTAGAGTTATTCAATTATTTTGAATAAATTGCTCATGCATAAAATAATAAATTTAATATTTTTATTCCATCCTCTTCGAGACTTTGCCGACCTCAAAAACTCATACTTACACAATGTTTAACTTAGAAAATATGTAATTGAATATTTTAGGGCATTAATTGGGTGTTTTAGCATTCTGCGACGTGTTTTAACAAAAAACGAAACTTTTTACTGATAAACCATTTTTTCTCAATTAATATAATAATAATTTAACATTTAAAAGGTTTAGGAATACCTGAAACAGTAACATGATGTTACAACCTCCCCACCATAGGAGCTTTCTATCCCCAGAAAGCCTATGAAGAATCCCCCGCGTCAAAAATTTGAGGTCACTGCTCTCTCATCAGTGCCTCCCTTTCCCACGTCTCATGAGAATCAGAACCATGCTACCATAGTACACGGACAAGAGGTATCATCCTGCCACGAAGTACCTTGGTCTCATAATCAACAACCCTGACTGGTCGTTCAGTCATAGATAAATCTGGTTCAATCTCAAGATCACTCCAAATCAAAACATGAGATGGATCGGAGAGATACTTTCATAGTTGTGATACATGGAACACGTTATGTATCGATGCCATCTGTGGTGGTAGAGCTAGATGGTAAGAAAATTTCCCTACCTGATCAATAACTTTGAAAGGTCCCACAAAACGAGGAGCAAGCTTCCCTTGCCTCCCAAGCTGTCGATGACCTAACCAGGGTGAAACCTTCAAGAACACCTGGTCACCAACTGAGAACTACAACAGTTCACCGCGACGATCAGAATAAGACTTATACCGACTCTGTGTTGTCAACATTCTCTAACGAATCAACTGGATCTTAGTTGTCGTCTTTTGGACCAAACTCGGCCCTACCAAGGAACTTTCACCAATCTTTGACCAACATAAAGGAGATTTACAAGGATGACCATACAATGCCTCAAAAGGTTCCATTTTGATCACATACTGATAACTGTTGTTTTAAGAAAACTCAACCAACCCCAGTTGATCATCCCAAGACCCACCAACGTCGAGAACACAGGCGCAGAGCATATCCTCAAGGATCTGTATAGTTCTCTCTGTCTGGCCATTTGACTGTGGATGGTAGGTCGTGCTCAAACAAAACTGAGATCCTAATGCCTCCTGAAGGCCTCTCCAAAATAAATAAGTAAACCAAAGATCCCTATCAGAGACTATAGCAGATGGAACTCCATGTAAATGAACAGTTTCTTTCACATAGAGATTTCCCAACTCCTCAACTTTGGTTGTATCTAGAATAGGTATAAAGTGATCCTACTTGGTCAGCTTGTTGATCACAACCCATATCGCGTTCTTCTTCCTTTGGGTTTGAGGTAACCCAACCACAAAGTCCATAGAGATTTCATCCCACTTCCATGTAGGGACTGGAAGTGGTTGAAGCAAACCTGAAGGTTTCTGGTGCTCGGCTTTCACCTGCTAGCATGTATAGCAATGAGATACAAACTCAGTAATGTCTCGTCTCATACTTGGCCACCAGAACTGTTGCCGCATATCATAGAACATCTTTGTTGTTCCTAGGTGCACAACCCACTGGGAGTTATGGAAATCCCCCATCACATCCTTCCTTGTCGCTAACGGCACAACGTAATGGTTTCAATAACAAAAAACACCCTATTTGGAGAACAACCAATGGGTATCGGTCTCCCCACCATAAAGAGAGTCCCTAATTCTATGGAATTCATCATCAAGTTGTTGTTCCTGTAGAATTAACTCGAGAAGAGCATATGTCAACTGAACATTGGCTAAAGAAACTTCATCCCCCTTCTAGAACTCCAATATGCAACTGAGCAAAAAGAGCCATCAAAATCCACTCTTCTAAAGATTCTTTCACAGCCTGGTAAATGGATTTCAAACTGGTGAAAATGACTTCAAATGATTTGATAGAAACCCAGTGGTTTTATCTTGTGAAAAAGGAATGTTTTTGAATAAAACCTGTTTTGGTTTTAAATGGAAAGAAATTGGCACTTTTGAAATGGAAGAATGAGATTGATCGTATTTTTAAGCCGTCTTAAAATAGGTCACCCATCATGTAAGAGTGCATGCAAGCCTTAGGTAGTTAGTGAGTTATTTGGATACACTCTACGCTACGACAACATTCTAAAACATACTTGCAACGGGTCACATCCCCGATGGGTTGGTGATGAGTCTCCTTGGGCCAGTGTCATAGGGACGTGTTTATACACATTTTTCTGTGTTCGCATAGAGAGTGTGGAATCCTATAGCTGGTTAATACTATCATACCTTTTAGCAGATGACCATGTTTCTCTCTTTTCTATTTATATTTGAGATATAAATGTATGCCAATGCTTTTGAACTGCTTTACATGCCTACTGAATTTATATAAATAGTTTTATATAAATGTTTTACATGATCCATTGTTTTAGAAATATTCCATCATTTGTAAAATCATTGCTTAAAATATTTATTATGTTTTGTTTAAATATGATTTTGAATTTCCAAACCCATTTATTTGAAAATTGAAAGTTTTTATTTGGATAATCTATGTTTGACATCTGTTATGGAATCTTTGGTGGTATTCTACTGGGCTTAGTCTCATACCCTACTTTTTCCTTCGGGTGTTTGTAGAATTTCTTCTTTCAGGTTCGAGTAAAGGGAAGGGATCTCTTGAAGGTGGATCTAGCTGTTGAGCTTTGGTCTTGGTGAGTTGTGTCCGTAGGGACCTTGGGGTTGTTTTTCCCATTTTAGTACTTGGGTTGTGGTAATTTGGGCTTTTTATGCCTTATTGTATTCTGGTACTTCACTCCCAATGGAGTTTCTTTTGTTATATATACTGTCTTGTTTTCTTTTGCATCTGCATTCTTGTGGCCAAATCATTCCCACATTTATGTTGTATGATGTCAGGTACTAGTCGCCGACCCATGGGGATCGGGAACGACCTTCGGGCTATGTCAGGGCTAACTCGGTTATTAGGTCCCGGTGACTGCACAACCACCCCGCCTTTACCTGGCTGTCAGGTCTTGGCCCACCAGGTACCACCAGTTGCCCCGCAGACATGTGGTCCCCACCCAAGGGTCCACCCACATGCTTGAACGGGTCATCTGACTAATGACAGTCCTCACAGGCCAACACATTTCATTTCTAGTGTGCTTTTTCCTCACTCACACACACCCTGAGAAACTTCCTAGAAGGTCACCCATCCTAATCACTACTCCAGGACAAGCACGCTTAACTATGGAGTTCTAATCAGGCAGGCTTCCGAAAAGGAAGGTGCACCTTGTTGACATGAGTCATATCATTTAGTCATTTAACCCTTTATCATTTGGGGGTGTTACATAACAAACCACTAGAAATGCGGTGATCATCCTTCACCTACTGACAAAACAAGCACTTTACCGCAAATCTTACACTTCCCATTTCAGCCCTAGCCACCAAAACTACACCTTCAAACCATGGTACATCTTATAAATTCCTGGATACACCACCAAGGGTGATCTATGAAACTCACGAAGGATTCCACTATGAATTTCTATAAGAACAATCAACTTTCTACAAAACAAAATCTGGTTCTGATCATCATCTGACTATCCCTCCAGAGCATCACCATGGCCAATATGATTTCACATCACTTCTGCCTATGAGTCTCCCCACCGAGACTCCTCCACCTGCTACATCAAAGAATACTGCACCATCATTTGAAACAAACAACCACTACTCCCATCCACCCCTTCATCTAAGTACAAGGCTGCTAACTCCTCTATTTCCTTCCAAACATCTGCATAATCCACCTCCCTTTACGAATTCCTACTCAAGGAATCAACCATGACATTTCCCTTTCTGGAGGTGTAGGAGATATCAAAATCATATTCATGAAGGAACTACATCCACCTACACTGCCACAAATTCAGATCACACTGGGAAAAGATATTCCTCAAACTCTTGTGATCTGTAATGACCACAAATCACTCCCCAATGAGGTAATTTTACCACAACTTTAGTGTGGACATAACTAATACCAACTCCAAATCATGGGTGGTGTAGTTACACTAGTGGGGATATAACTTCCTAGACCAATAAGAGATCATTATCCACTATTCCATCATTACACATCCCAAACCCAGATGGGAAGCGTCAAAAAACACCTCAAAAATTACCCCTTCCTCAGGAAACCAGAGCACTATGGCACTAACCAACTTCTCCTTTAGGTAACTAAAATATGCCTGGAATTTCTCACTCTACACAAAATCCTTGTCTTTCATGGTCAAAATTTTCAATGGGGATGAAAATTGAGATAAATCAGGTAAAATCCTCCAATAATATCCTATAAGACCAAGATAACTACAAAACTATACCACATTCTTGGGTTCTTCCCAAGAAACAAATTCTTCTACCTTTGATAGGTCCAATACTATGCCTTGCTAAGAAACCACATTCCCAAGGAAATTCACCTCCTGTGTCCAAAACTAGAACTTGTATAACTTTTTGTAGAGCTAGTGGCGTCGAAGAACCTGCAAGATGGTCTTGAGATGACCAACATGATCATCCTATGACCTTGAGTAGACCAAAATGTCTTTGATAAACATGATTATGAATTGATCTAAGAACACATGGAACATAGAATTCATAAGTCCCATGAACACAACTGGTGTGTTCGTAATGCTGAAGGGAATGACTATGAACTCGAAGTGACCATACCTACATATGAAAATAGTCTTTAGGATATCACTCTTATTAACACTCAACCAGTGATATCCAGAATGTAGATCGATCTTAGAAAACCAACTTTACCCTCTCAGCTAGTTGAAAAGATCATCTATCCTCAGGAGGTGGTAACGGTTCTTGACTGTCACTTAATTCAACCTCTGATAGTCTTATGTACAACCTCAAACCACCATCCTCCTTCTTCATAAACAAGACTGGAGCACCCCACAATGAAACATTGGTCCAGATAAAACCCTTATACATTAGATTGTCCACATGGATCTACAACTCCTACAACTCAGAAGGCACCATCCGATAAGGATCCACCAAATCAAATAAGTACCGGGCTGTAGGTCTATCCTGAACTCAACATCACGTTGAGTGGGTAGCATCACAACCACCTTGGGTAAAATATTTGGGAACTCCCCAACAATACTGGGAACCCCCATCATCCAAAAATTTTCTAATTCCACTGAAAAATCATCCAACAAGGAAGGAAGAGGCTCCATATGCTGACTATCTACCCGATAGATCCACTAACTAAAAAAACACGCACCGACCATCCATATCTGAAAACATGACTCTTCTCCAAAAGAATTCAATAGTGACATGCATGGAGTACAACCAGTTGATTCTAAGAATAACATCGTATGGTTGCATCTATAGAAAGAAAATATCCTCACGGGACTAATGTGGTCCCATCATCAGTTTACATTCCCAGCACACATCGAACAAGCTAGTCTAGCCTCCAACTGACATACTCAACATCAGGGGAATGAGAAGTCTCTCTATGTCTAGTCCTAGAGTATAGGCTAGAATGGGTGAAAAAAAGGAGTAATAAGATCCTAAATAAAACAAAGAACAAGAAAGGGTACTAAACAAACTGATCGTACCTCTAACAATCTTTGGCCCTGCTAGAACTATTACCTCGACTGTGTGCAACTGACAACTCCCAGCTCCTCTGCCCATCTACTAATGACCACCCCCAAAACCATGCCCAGGTCAAAGTATGTGAGGAACATCATAAGGTAGGCCTCTACCTGCTTCATCCACCCTCGGTGGAGCATGAGCCTACTGTCCTTGCTGCTAAAACATCCTGGCTAAAAAATGCTATTGAGGCTGGTGCTAAACCTTTCCACCTCCACCATACTGAGCTCGAACAACCACTCAGCACTGATTTTGAGGATGGACATAGACTCCACAGATAAAACACCTTGGTCCTAAATTCATGGGAAAGGAATGAGAATCACTTGCACCAGAAGGTCGAAAAGGGTACTGCTGAAGTCAAATCTTTGCTGACCGAAACCTTGAAGGCCTTGGCACATGAAACCTACTGCTGGAAACCCTACCTCTAGAAGAACTCTATTGGTTCCCCTCACACAATAGACCTCCTAGTGAGTTCATATTCTCAATAACCTCCGCCTTATTATGAACTTCCAAGTATGTCGACAACGTAAAGAGAGTAACCGTATACTAGATGGAAGATCGAAGTGCCTCTACTAGGCATATCATATGAGACTCCTCATCTGGAAAAAGGTCAGGGGAAAAATGAAGGAGATATTTGAACTTAATCCCCAGCTCTCGTACTGAACATACTCCCCTGATGGAGGGAGAGTAACTCTTTTATCTTCTTAGAATTCATGTTCAATGAAAGTAATTATACCTTAGAACTCATTCTTGAAATTGACCCATAGAACATCAGGCTACTTCCTCTCCCCCAGGTACAACATCCACCATTGGTGCACAACTCCCCGCATCTGACTCCCTACCAAAGGAACCCAGTACTTTTTCAGATCCTAGATCAAACTAAAGGTGATCTTAAGCTCCTCAAGATAATTATCCATATCAATTTCTGAAATGTTTCCCTCATACTTTCCCATGGTCTACCGCTAGAAAGCACATAACATTATCTTCCATTGTTCTTCCTCCTCTACTGGATCAATCCTATGCCAATCGATTGGATCAGACTGATGAGCCTCAACTAGCCGAGCCATACGTGAACGATGACCGAGAGCCATAACTGAAAGGTAAACAAGGAAATTACTAAGATCAAATAGTATGGAATTTTATTTAAAATTCATTTTAACTTATTTAACTCATTATTCATTTCAAATTTCCCAAAACACCCAATTCAATCAAGAACACAAGTTATTATGATTCATGTACCTTTACTAGGGTCTCTACCTTGAAAACTGTGTAGATTCACTTGGTCATTCGGTAATCTCAAATTCCTTGTGTCAGATCTTGGGGGGGGGGGGATCAAAAATCCCATGTCCTAGCTAGTCTTCCTTGGCCTATGTCACATGTGAAGATATCCTAACATTGTTTCCCTACCAACCCATGAAATCCTCACCATGCCTAACTCCAAAATCTATCCCATCTCTCTACCATCACCTTTGATACCATTATTTCATGACCAATCACTCCAAAGATACCCCTCCTAGGATGACAATGAATAAAGGGATATAATTACCCATGATTCCTACCTCCAGTAAGCCTCAGGGTGGCGACCAGCCAAGGGTATACAATCTCAAAAAATGGGAGGTATTGCCCTTTTTTTAAAACAAGATCAGAAGATAAGATGGTTCATCCTAAAGAAACTCCAAGATGTACATATAAAATAAATCCTAAATCTATACCATATACCTTATTAAAATAAAACTGTTAAAAATGAAACAAAACTCCAAAGTAAGTACCAAAAGTTAGGCTAAGTAGCGACACAACAATTATCCCAAAGTATGAGCTAATAACACCTGGTACGGTCCAAGTAGTCCTCCTAGAAACCTGAAAGTAGTTTTATATACATAGGGTGAGCATACAAGTATACTCATTAGAAAAAACCTAAGTCTCTTGTGCACATGTGAAGGAATCATACTAATGACCATGTGAGAAAACAACAAAATCAAACAGCACCTAACAAGGTATAATAACCATCCCATCCTCACAAGGCATGCTCAGTAAGTAACACAGGTGAAGTAAAGTAATATAGTAAGCACATCGATGATTTGGGTACCCCACACTACTTCCCAATGGGTTAGCCTCTACTTACTAATGGAAAATTCCATCACTCTCCCACCTCTTTCAAAAGAACAACATCACAACTCACCCGCAGACACTTGGGACACAAACCACACCTCATACCAAAGACACCTGGTAAAAAACAACACATCTCATCTGAAAAACACATAGTAAAGAAAAAATCTCCCACACACACACCTAGGCCTCACAAACCACAAATTTCAGAAGAATTTTGGGCTATCACAGTCTGGAAGAGATAGCAGGGAAGAGCAGGTGGCCATCCATCCATCCTCCCACAATGATGTTTGGGAAAGACACCCTCCCCCATAACGATGATGTTGTTTGGTTCATAGTGCTCAACTGGGGTGGGGTGCGTATATAACTCACAAGGAAAATACAAGTATATATATAAATATAGTACCAATCACTCAGCCCAACCTATGGGTTTTCAAACAAATGACTAAGTCACCACACGTCACCTTTGCTGCTACCTCTAAATGCACAACACCACACAACAAGCCACAAACCCAATTCAGATTCCCAGCCAATTTCATTGACCATTTCCATTATGTTAATCCAAAAAACCCAAAATGTTACAAGATTTATTAAACAATTATTTATTTATTTATTTATCCCACCACTACCCGGGCAACTACCAAGCACGCCATACAACAAGAAACACAGAAGTAGTCAACACAGTAGAATTCGTACAGGGAAGAAGAACCATGGTAAATTAACCCACTTCACATTTCCTCTCTATTTAACACCCATTCATGTTATACCATATATCAATATCTAGATATGGGGTGAAGATTTATGCATGATACCCATGGAGAAACCCCATGTGAATTATCCATACCAACCACTACCATAATCATTCTTCAAAGTCATCTTGCCTAATCCATCCTCTCAATAGAGAAAACCCCTAACTCACAGGATTCCTGCTCATAGTATGCTTGTTTCTTGGAGAAACCGCTCCTCAATCCATCGGTCGTATTTCAATCAATACGAAGTCCCACGAAGAATTTACCCAATGATCTTTCACATCATAAGGGTTCCAACATAATAGATGGGACATCAATCAGATGCCCAATCTGTAAGTTATTGGTATTTTATGGCTAAGGGACCCTTTGGATTCAGAGTCAATCTAACCTGACCGTACTCAAAATTTCTCCAAAACTCTCATGGAGTATCTCAAAGGACCGTATCACTCCAAGGATCCCAGCTCCATAGATGGTTTGTCAAACATATATCTGGTTTGCAAGATACGTCCTTTTAAGCGTATTTGGGCCCAAGAGGGGTCCAGGTCCGGTCTGACTCGGTCGGAACGACCCAGCTGGACCCAGTCCGACCGAACTAGCCTAACCCGGTCTAGGTCGACCTGACCCGATTCGGGCCGACCTGACCCGATTCAGGCCGACACGCCCCAATTCGGGCCGAACTGTCCCGATTCGGGTCGACCTAACCCGACCCAGCCCGCATCGGCCTAGGCCTACCCAGTTGGGTTGGGCCACAGCGGGCTCAGCCCACTGAGTAGTGGACTGGCCCAGCCTGCCCCAGTTGGGCAGGCTGTGGCAGCTCAGCCCTCCAGCTGGCTTGAACCGTGCGGGGGTTCTGCGGTCCGCCTTCCGAACAACTCTTTAAATGGCAGTTCTAAGTGGTGTTGCCTTATCACCTACAAGACCCACAAGGAGTGAGTCCCCTCCTTCACTGTGGATTCGTATCCGTAGCCTGCTCATCATGGCGCGTGATGGTGGGCCACAACCTGCCTCCACGGCTGGCCAAAATATGGTTGCCTATTCATCCGCCGCGGCACCGCCCTAATCCATGACCAATGAGTATCGGCCGCAGCCTTCTCTGCCAGTGCCAGTCGCCGGTTCTGCCACACCGGAAGATCTTCCATGGGTCACTGGGGGACCTATTGTGGTCCGTTATTCCTTACCGACGCGCCTACAGCCCTCCCGGGATGTCGTCATCGTTACGTGCCACCTTGTTTCCACTTTCTGTCGAGTTGAAAATAGTCCCACAAAGAATGCATCAAGAAACAAAGTGGCGGGGGGGTCGACCTTGTTCATTTGGACCAGACCCTCTGCGTTAGCGTTATAACAAGAAGAAGATTATTCAATTCATCAAATATAATCTTTAATAAATAAACCCCTACCTCATATTTCATTGGAGATGTCACGGGGGTGGAAGGAGTATCCACGCTTGACAAAGACACTAACATTCGTCGTTCCCATTTTGATTCCTCTGACGTTGTAGTCCAAGCTTCTTTTCCTTGGTGGAATTTGTCGTAACACTCATCATAGGTTCCTCACCTTTATTCCAAAAGCCCATGCCTGATATTTTATTAAATAGACGGAGGATCCAAACGTGTTGCATGACATTAATGTGCTTCATTTATGAACCGCATTTAATGTTACAACATTGAGGTTACAAAATAGAAGAGTAAATCCATTAAATGGCTTGACAAGTCATGGGTCCCACTACTGCCTCTCAACAGTTACAGAAAATAAATAAAATAACTTTGTTAAGTTATTTTATTATTTTTTTGTAAAGTCCAAAATTTATATTTTTCTCCCAACCTACTGCAGTCGAAGTGAAGCCTCCCTTAAGTAAATCCTGGTGCTGCGGATTCAATGGTGTCCTCATATTTCAATTCTGAGCACCGGTTCAAAATTTAGAAAATTTTGCCCGCACATTTATTGAATGTACCTTAAAAAAAGTTCAAAAATCCATTTTGGGCACACTGGGCCTCAGAATCACGCGCCATCAATTCTCACAGACTCGTAATAATCTCAAATAATTTAAAAAAATTACATGGAATTTATGGGTCTTTACATTCTCCCCACCTTAGGGATTTTTCCCCTGAAATCTATAACAAAACTAGGGAAACAGATGGGGGTACTGAACACATATCTGAGCCTCTCGCTCCCATGTGCTCCCCTAGAGATTCCCGTGCTGCCAACGAACTCACACCAGAGAAATCGACCACCCATGAAGGAACCACTCCTGTTGATCTTCTAACTCCACCGAGAACTCCATAAATGTCACCCCATCATCAATGTCCAGCTTTCCCCAATCGATAACGTGCAATGGATCATGCACTTATCTCCTCAGCTACGACACGTGGAAAACATTATGCACCCGGTGCATCTGTGGGGGAAGAGATAGAAAGTACACCACCTCACCTACTCTGTTGAGGATATGGAAGGGTCCGATGAACCTCAGAGATAGATTTCCACCCCGAACAAACCATAGTAATCCTTATCGGGGTGAGACCTGTAGGAAGACATGATATCCCTCCTCAAACTACAAGGGTATCTACCTCCTATCGACATAAAAATTATGCCAGCTCTGTGTAGTCTTCATCCACTCCTAGATGATCTGCACCTTCTCTGTGGTAGCCTATACCAACTCTAGACCCATAAGTGCTGACTCCTATGGGTTTGTCCAGCAAAGAGGTTATCTACATGGTCACCCGTACAAGGCCTCAAACAAAGCTATGCCGATAGTGGAGTGATAACTATTGTTGTATGCAAACTCCACTAGGGACAGGTGGTCCTTCCAACTATGGCCAAAATCGAGGACACAAGCATAAAGCATGTCCTTGAATGTCTGTATGGTCTGCTCTGTCTAACCATCTGTTTGGGGGTGAAAGGTAGTGCTCAAGCATAGCTAAGTCCTGAACGCCTCCTGCAATACCTTCCACAAGAGGGATGTAAAACGTGAATCGTGATCTAAGACGATCATCGATGGCACCCTATTAAGTCGCACAATCTCTTACATGTAGAGACGTCCCAAGCTCTCTACTGATCCCTGCTCTCAGATGGGTTAGAAGTGGGCTGACTTGGTGGGTCAGTCAATGATCACCCATATGGAATCGTGGCCCCTAGACGTACGTGGTAACCCCATCACAAAGTCCATGGATATGCCATCCCAATTCCACTCTGGTACCTCAAGTGGATGAGCTAAGCCTATAGGTACCTGATTCTTGGCCTTCACTTGTTGACAAGTGAGGCATCGTGATAGGAACTCTGCTAATGTTTTCTTCATCCCTGACCACCAATATTGACACCAAAGGTCCTCATACATCTTTTCCACTCTTGGATATACCACTAAAGGGGATGCATAGAACTCCCTCAACACCTCCTCTTGAAACGTCATTGGTTTCATGGTGCGTCCTCTAAAGAGGATGACATGCTCCCCACCTTCAGAAAATCCATCAAGAGCCTGTCCTGAGGATATCTGAGCATGTCAGGCCTCGCAGTCCTCATATCCATGTTGTGCCTCCAGAACTCACTGAAGAAGTGGGGGAGTGATAGTCATAGACTGAAGGTAAGCTAATTCATCTCTATCTACAAAGGATAACTGCAACGCAGCTAGATACTCTATCACCTCACTCAATAATTGTAGACTAGACCTCCTGTTAAGTGCGTCTGCTACTGCGTTCCCCTTCCCAGGAGTGTAGACTATCTCAAAGTCATAGTCCTAGAGGAACTCCAACCATCACCGTTGTCTCAAGTTCACTTCCTTCTATGGTAAGATATACCTGAGACTCTTGTGATCAGAGTAAACAGTAAAATGTTCACCCATCAAGTAGTCCCATCACATATTCAGCACAAAGACCACTACTTCTAACTACAGGTCATGGGTGGCATAGTTCTGCTCATGCTGTCTCAATTACCATGAGTCGTAGGCGATCATTACATGCTCCTTCATTAGGACACAACCTAGTATAGTACCTCATGCGTCGCATTAGACTACATACCCAACGCCCTCTTCTGATAGCCTCAAGATTGGGGCACTCGTCAGTCTCTACCTCATCTCCTGAAAACTATGATGGCACTTCTCCATCCACAAGAAAGGCTGCCCCTTCTTCATCAAAGCTGACAAGGGTGTCTCAAATCTGGAAAAGTCAAGTACAAATCTCTAGTAGTACCCAGCCAATACCAAGAAACTCTGCACCTCAGTCACACTCTTGGGTGACTCCTAAGCAAGAAATGTCTCTATCTTCACTGGATCCACTGCAACTCCAGTATCCAAGATAACGTTCCCTAGGAAGTGGAACTCCTGTATCCAAAACTAGAACTTAGAGAAATTTCCATAAAGCTGGTGATCTCGGAGTGTATCCAAAACTATTTGCAGGTGCATGGCATGCTCCTCCTCCGATGTCGAGTATACCAAGATTTCGTCAATGAAGACCACCATGAAGCGATTGAGGTATGGATTGAAGATCCTGTTCATGAGCCCCATGAACATTGCTGGAGCATTGGTCACACCGAATGACATCACCAAGAACTCATAATGGCCATACTGACATCTGAAGGCTATCTTCGGTATGTCCTCATCCCGTACCCTAAGCTGGTGACAGCTTGACCTGAGTTCTATCTTCAAAAACCAATGAGCTCCCTTTAGCTGGTTGAAGAGATCATCAATCCTTGGTAGAGGATACTTGTTCTTCATGGTCACATGGTTCAGGTTCTAATAGTCCACACAAAGCCTTAGCCTCCCATATGCCTTCTTAGTGAACAAGATCAGGGATGCCCATGGAGAAACACTGGGCCTTACAAACCCCTTTCTCTGTAAGTCCTCAAACTGTACCCTTAGGTCACGAAGCACTGTAGGAGACATCCGATATGATAGTGTAGATATCAGTGTCATCCCGAGATACAATTCAATGTGAAAGTATACCTCTCTACGAGGAGGTAGTCCCAAAACATCATCAGGGAAAACATCAGCATACTGGTCCACCCTTACAGGATAACTCGGATCCCTCACGTCAACTACTCCAAGGGTGAGGCTAGAAAATTGATGATTAATCAGATACAACCTCCTTCGAGAAATCCCATCATGTGCTGCAAAGGTTTCCTCCTCATCGGTAAAGGTAAACCTGATCCCATCCTTGCAGAAACACCGCACTTTGCGCCTAAAATAGTCGATTTGAGCATGGATTGTGGATAGCCAATCCATACCCAAGATGACATCTTAATTCCTCGACGCTGCTACTAGGAGATCCCAACCAAAGCTCTTACCTCCTAGAATGAGCTCACACTGCCTGCACCAGTATGTAATCATCAAATCTTCTCCCGTATGAGTCTCTAATCGCAAGGATCGAGCCAACTACTCCATTGGAATCCCCGAGCTCTGAACAAGTGTTGCGGTAATGAAAGAGTGATTGGAACCTATGTCTATAAGTACTACATCTCGGGTGGAATAGACACAGATCATACCTCTAATCATCTTTGGAGCGCTGTGGTTGTAGGCCCCTACCACCTGTAGATGAGCCTACCCTTGTCCACCTGCTCCTTGTGGTCAGGGTGGACCACCTGGGGGTGGTGCTGGTAGAACCTCAAACTGTCATCCACCACATTATGTACGACCTACTCCTCTACCACATTCACTGCCCTGCAGACCTCCTTGCTTGAACCGCGGTTGCTACCTCAGCGGTTCCTCGACCGTCTGTTGATCGTCAGTACAAAGGGTCGGGCAGTCATGAGCCATTTGGCCCTGCCCACCACACGTGAAGCACAATATTCTTCCCTACTGATCCCCTCTACCTCACGAGCTCCACACCTCCGACTCTACATCCTGGGGTCGCCCTCCAGAAGGTCTGGTTCTCTTGGAAATCTGCATCTTCTGCCTAATGCATGCTGCATATGACTCGACTACCTGTCATCTAGTATTGGCTCTCACCGTTGGTGCCTGCTCAGTTAAGAAGTTCTCCCCCAATAATTTTTTCTCAAGCACTCCATCATGTGTCGCGATATTGAGCGATATCATCGACACTCTGATCTCTCACCAGAGATCTTGATCAAAGGTTCAGGCCCTGAAGAATGAGTCCCGCACCATGTCGGTGGAGTAGCGTGAGAGGTTAGTGAATCTCGCAGAGTACTGGGCCACTGATAAGCTACCCTGTTGTAAGTGCAACAACTCCTGGATATGCACATAGCATAGTGTCGTTGGAATGAACTCCTCCCTAAAGAGTCTCTCAAAGTACATGTAGGTGAGGGTCGCCTCATCATGTAACTTGAGCGTCAGGATTCACCATCTTCCTGTCATGCCCAGGAAAAGACATGTAGTTAGGATCATCATCTGCTCTGTTGGTGTCCCAACTAGGTGAAAAACTCTAGCCACAACCTCTATCTAGTCCTCAATTACTTGGGGATCTATCTCACCTTGAAACCTAGGAGGTCCCTGCCACTAGAACTCATACAACATGCTCAGTCGGTGTGCACCATCTTCTAGTGGGGATGGTGGAAACTACTTCCCAACAGGTGGTGTTGCTGCTAGTGCACCACACAAAGGTGCTAACACAGTAAGAGGGCCCTGCACCGAAGCCTCTTCACTCGGTGGGCCATTATCGTGTACTCTCTCAGGAATCCTGGATGATAGTATACGAAGTGACATCCTAAAAGGAAACAGGTGCGCCATGGTCAATAAGCTATGCCTGGTGAGCTGACTCAAAAGAGATCAAAGTAAAAAAAATTCCAAAACACATGCAATCAGTGTTTTTGTGCATCAAGTCAGAAATCAAAATTAAGGGTCTTGGTGTATGGATACATCATCCACCGCACCAACACTAGACTCCCTGAACTAAAAACCACACTCAAAACACTTAACACTATTGCTCCATTCAAAAGATCAGAGTCCTAGTTCTTAGGTAGAACTGACTCCTCTGATACCACTTTGTTGTGACACGTCCCCCGGGGCCTGTGTTGTGACTACCCCAAGCCCACCTTCCATAGGCCAGGGGTTGGAGACTAGCACCAGAAAGGCATATCCCTAAAACGGGAAGGAATTTCCTTTAAACCTATACAAACACAAAGACTAGAACACAAGAAGATGCAACCACGAAGTAAAACTGCTATAGTAAAAGTGTGTACTGAAAGTAAGGGGCTGGAATACAAGCCCAACTAAAAAGATACAACTATAACTGAAAATAGAATACAGATCATGAGATCATCCAATAGGGATCCTACCTGAAGGGTAGGTACAACTCATCTCCACAACTCTCCACGTCAGTCGTCACCACCGTCAACCGTTAGGTCCTAGCTCCCTGAGTCACAGTCAAGGATGCCCGTCATTTACACAAGACATAACAAGGTGCGGATGAAGCCCGTACATGGGTGAGTATAACAATAACCAGTAGGGACCCCAAGGCCCCCAAAGGTCTATCAAAATTCCAAAAAGGAAAACCAAAAATCATGATCTCAATCACAAAGCACAAAGAAAAAGACTCAACTCAAACTAGGTATACAACCCAGAGTTCAAGAATAAAGATGATTAGTCTTAAAGCTAGATCATCTTATTCTGTCAAGAGGCACTACTACTGACCCACAAAGGATCGATAGGTACTAACCCCTGAAAGTCCCACATTGGATTGATAGGTGTTGATATATACAGGATCACTAGGTGCTGATTCATATAGAATCACTAGGTGTTGATTCACACAGAATCCCTAGGTTCTGATTCACACAAAATCTCTAGGTGCTGATTCACACGGAATTTCTAGGTGCTGATTCACACAGAATCACTAGGTGCTGATTCACATAGAATCGCTAGGTGCTGATTCACATATAATCGATCGGTGCTGATTCACATAGAATCGCTCAGTGCTCATTCACACAAAATATCTAGGTGTTGATTAATACAGAATCACTCAGTGCTGATTCACACATAATCACTCTTCATTCTTCACATCTCAGTCGACCACAAGATTCCTGCTCATAGTAGGCTTGTTTATGGGAGAAACCGCTCCTCAAGCCATTGGTCATATTTCAACCGACACAAAGTCCCATGAAGAAGTTACACAATGATCTGTCATGTCATCAGGTTCCAACACAACAAACGACATGTCAATAAAACGCCCGGTCTGTAAGTTATTGACATTTTAGTGCCGAGGGCCCGGTTGGATTCAGAGTCAATCCAACCTGACCATACTCCAACTATCTCCAAAACTCTCATGGAGTATATCAAAAGGACCATCTCTCTCCAAGGATCCTAGTTCCATAGATAGTTTTTCAAACAAACATCGAGTTTGCAAGATACAACCTTTTAAACGTATTTGGGCCTAAGAGGGATCCAGGTCTGGCCCGACCCGGCAGGACCGACCTAGGCTAGGCCGACCCAACCCAGTTTGGGTCGACTCGACCAGGCCCAAACTAGCTTGGGCTAGCCCAGTTGGTCTGGGCAATGGTAGGCTCGGCCGGTGGGGCTGCGAACCGGCCCAGCTCACCCCGACAGGGCTGGGCCACGACGGCTCAGCCCGTCGGCTGGTGTGACCTGCACAAGTGTCACGCGGTCCGCCTCCTGAACGGCTCAAGGATTCATTCATCTCTTTAAATGGCAGCTCCAGGTGGTGCCACCTCGTCACCCACAGGACCCGCAAGGAGTGGGTCCCCTCTTTCGTCATGGCTTTGTAGCTGTGGCCTGCTCACTACAGCACGCGATGACACGCCGCCTCCCACCTCCGCGGCTGAACGAAATCCGGACGCTTGTTCGTCTGTCGTGGCGCCGCCCTCATCCGCAGCCGGCAAGCGCCAGCTGCCACCTTCACCTCCGGTGCCGGTCGCTGGTGCCGCACTGGAGGATCTTCCACAGGCCACCAGGTGATCTCTGGTGATTTGTTCTTCCTTTCGGACGTGTCTACGGCCCTATCGCAATGTCGCTATCATTGTGTGACACCCGGTTTCTGATTTCCATCGAGCTAAAAATCATCCCATGAAGAACGCATCAAGAAACGAAGCAGTGGAGTGTCTGACCTTGTTTTTTTGGATTTCTCCCTCCGCGTTTGCATTATAAAAACCATGATATTGTTCAATTAATCAAAGATACTCTTTAATAAATAAACCCCCTACCTCGGATTTTGTTGGAGATGTCGCGGTGGTGGAAGGATAATCCATGCTTGATGAAGCCACCGACGTTCGTCGTTCCCGATTTGATTCCTTCGACGTTGTTGTCCAAGCTTCCATTCCTTGGTGGAGGTTTCTATAACACTTTTTTAGATTTTCCTTACCTCTGTGCCAAAATCCCATGCTCGATATTCTATTAAATAGATGGAGGATCCAAACATTTTGAATTGAATTAATGCAGTTCATTTATGAACCGCATTTAATGTTACAACATTGAGGTTTCAAAACAGAAGAGTCAAGACATTAAATGGCTTGACAAGTCATGGGCCCCACTGCTGCCGCTCAATAGTTACAGAAAAGAAATAAAATAACTTTGTTAAGTTATTTTATTATTTTTTTGTAAAGTCCAAAATTTATCTTTTTCTACCCACCTACTGCGGTCAAAGTCAAGCCTCCCTTAAGAAAATCTCAATTCTATAGATTCAACGGTGTCCTCATATTTCAATTTCGAGCACTGGTTCAAAAGTTAGAAAATACTGCCCCCACGTTTAGTGAACGCACCTTAAAAAAGGTTCAAAAATCTATTCTGGGCACATCGGGCCTCGAAATCACGCGCCGTCAATTTTTGAAGACTCCTAATTATCCAAAATAATTTTAAAAAAAATTACATGTAATTTCTGGGTCTTTACAGACACCACAAAGCTGACGCCATCGCCAGGTGATACCACCGGGGTGACATCGCCAGGGTGACCCCATTAGTGAGGTACCGTTGGAAAACTTGGAAAAAACATGGGAGAAGAATTTGAAAAGTGGTGAAATAAGTCACCTTGATTTACCCAGAAAACCTCAAACACTAGATTCTCACAAATTAATGGACCAAAGATATATGTTCTATTACAAAATCCTTTGAAAAATTGTGTTTTTGGTTTTGATCTTGATCAGTTTTGATCTAGGAAGATCTTTTCAATCATCCACACCTTCTTCCTTGCGGGTTTTGTCCATTGTAACCATTGTAGGATCATCGGTTAAAGGTATGGGGTCTAAATATTAACCCTACAGCTTGATAAATGTGAATTTTATGCAATATTGTGATCGTGTGAATGAAATGTGTGCCCAAATTGAATAAATAACAAAAAGGGATTATTCATTGGATTCATTTTTTTAAATTGAATTCCAATTGGGCTTATGGATACCCATTGGGTGAGAAAACATTTGAATATAATTGAATTGGATAGTGGTTTAATTATGTTTAACATGACATGTGACCTAGGGTAATTTCTTTTTATAGAATCTCTAAATTGTGGCTTATTTATTATTGATATAACTATTAAAAAATTGTGATATAAATACAAGTGGTATTTGAATGATAAATGGTAATTATCATACTTAACCTTTGAGATATATGATGTGATATTTTGATATCTATGCTGTATGATGGAGATCGTGTTACAGGCTAAAATTCTTATATATTGGGATTGGTCCTCACACTTGCACACCTATATGTTGTAATGATGATATTGAACGAGCTTGCCCAGAACCTATGTTGTAATGCTTATAGAGAGTGGGATATTCCCAATCCCATGTTGTAATGCTTATAAGGATTTATCCTGGATGCTGTAATGATTATAGGGATGTGACCTAGATTGTTGTGACTATACCATGGTTATATGGTTGTGGTTGGCATGGTCACAAGAAATGATTATAGATATTCCATCATGGTGCCAAAGTAGGTTATTTTACCTTGGTTATATTGTTGCGGTTGACATGGTCATAAGACATACTCATATAGATTTTAGGATAGAGCCAAAGAAGGTTATTTCATTTTATTAATTGTTAAATTAATTAATACACATGATTATCACTTTTTTATACACTTTTTATCAGAATGTTTTAGTTTAGACATGGTGGTGTCGGCCTATTGAGTTATAATCATACCGTATTCAGGCTGTCATTTGGTACCCAAGAAGATTATGTGGATGCAGGTTTGGACAAGGGAAAATTACCTTGCTGTTGATTTCTTGTTTTTGGATGGACTGAAGTTTGGAGAAGGGACCGATGTGGGGTTTTGGACCTAGGACTTTTAGTCTTTTATTTGTGTATGCTAGTATTTTTCTTGTGTTACTCTAGTATGAAATTTAGTTACATTCCAACATTTATTTTCATTATTCCTTTATTATCTATTGGATCATTCTATTGGATTTATTTTTTTCTTCCGCTATGTCTTTAATTTGATTTTTCTCATTATATTAAAATTTGTTCTACTGCTATAACACTTTATACCAAGATGTATAGTCTCTCAACTATTCATTTCACACCACCACTGCTAGTCATAAACTGTTGGCATATGGGGAGGTGTGCTTGAGGTCTCGTAACCAACCCTTTCTGACCACGTGAGAGAGTGCCATATTGGGGGACATAATAAAGTGACATCGGAGGAGCAGGTTTTATTTTCTTTTGCATTATAGTTTGGGAAAGGTAGAAGAATACTATGATGTGTCAGGACTTGGTAATGAGCTTGTGCATGGGAGAAACTAACCCATGTACGGGGAAATCTGAGTGCCAAGGGATGAGATTATTTTTTGTGTTTTGTGCTTGTTACAATTGATGTTATTTCACCTTGGGTGATTCACATGTTTTGTGTGATTATTGTTCTATGATCTTACTGTTTCTTGAGATTTGTACTTGTGGCCTGATATTATGTGATATAAGGATACATGAATCATAATAGGCACATAAGGATATATTGACATGTATTGTTCATGATAGAGGCATATCTATTTTTTCATGTGATATATACTTACCTATAAATCTGTGATTTGAGATGTCTATTTCACTAGGTAAATGAAATGAGTTGTCGTGTCATGATAAAATACTTGTAAAACATGTCTAGAGAGACCAAGATTTATTGGTTATCAATTATCGTCACCTGTTAGGGTTGACATTATCGCTATCTAGTTCTCTATGGTGTGCATTTTTCTTGCAGATAAAATGCCTCATCGTCATCTTCGACTCGAGTGTTAGGGGAGTGGAAATCAGCATGCTCATAACTTAGCTAAACCAATGATTTCTATAGTTATTTAGGATCATATAGATTTTTAGATCTGCAACAGCTTCCTGGGGGTCATACGATCCATGGAAAGGGATATTGTTCATACCGTTCCTTCAATGTCTGAGCTGACAAGAGAGTTTCAGCTGAAGCATCCACCTATGTTTATTGGGGAAGGGGAACTCCATTCAGTCGAGTTATAGATTGAGTTAGTCCAGGAAATATTCAAGCATATCGAGACACCCATGAATAAGTGGGTAAATATTTCTATATATATGCTTCGTGGACCTGTGAAGCGTTGGTGGGATATTTTGAAGGAAGCTAGGAAGTAGGATGAGATATCTTGGAAGGATGTCAAGACAAAGTTCCTAATGCATTTCTATCCTAAAACCTTGAGGGGTGAAAAATCTTGTAAGTTTATGCATCTAATGCTGGAGGATTTGTTAGTACTGGACTATACTGGGCGTTTTACCAACCTACAATGCTTTACGCCATCTTTGGTAGCTGATGAGATCTCCAGGGTGAGATTTTTATAGGACGGTGTTTATTATTATATTAGGTATTAGTTAAATGTTTTATGTTTAAACAATTTTGAAGATGTCATGAATCAGGCACTCATCATAGAAGGGAATCTGAAAATGGCCCCAAGCAGCAGCCAGACTGTTTCAGCCGGGCGATCTGGGAGTTCTTCTCCGAGTGGTAGGAAGTGCCGCTATGATAGTTTCCTCAAATTTAGTAGTGGGAAGATATGTCAAGATAGTAGATATCCATCTTAATATTGTGTTTTGTTCCAGTTCTACTAGTGTGATAAGTTTGTCCACAAGTGCCCGTAATGTCCTTACCTCACAGTCAATTGCCATATCTGCAGCAGGCCAGGTCATCTTTAATGGTTATGTACAAAATTTATACAACATAACAATGGTAGAGGATCAGGACAGGCACCAGAATCTATAAGGGGCTCAGCTACCCCTCAACAGTTTGGTAGATGGAATTTCACATGCCGTTCAAGCCGAGGTAGGGGACATGGTACCCCAGGGCATGAGAAACAGTACCAAGAAAGGGATGTATCTTAGGGAAGTTAGAATGGATCCCAGGTAAGATAGAAAAATTAGTTTCACACTATGCATACTCCTCTGGCTAACTTGGATGCAAGACCGTTTACCATCAAAGGTATGATACTTGTATCATCTACCTTAGCTTGTGGTTTGTTTGATATTGAATCATCACATTATTTTATATTTGCTATTTTTCCAATGGTTTGGTATTGTATATGGAAATATTAGATTAATTTTTAACCATTGACACACTGTTGGGAGTGTGGTCAGAGAATATAAAACGTTTCAAGGTGTGTTCTCTAGAGATCGATGGTTACTATTTCATTTGGGAACCATTCATGCTAGAAATGAGCAGCTTTGACTAGATTATTAGTATGGATTGGTTAGTTCTATACTAGGATCACATCAACTATTATAGGAGGATATTTAATTTATTGTCTACAAAAGGAATCAGTTATTCTCACCAGGGTGAGTGAGATCTTATGGCTAGTTATATGGGATCAATTCAGTGAAGATTGGATTTTCACACAGCTCAAATCACCAGTCTTACTCTAGATAATGGTGGAATGCAGTAGGATTATTTTCCTTCAATGGTATACCATTTTCAGGATGTCTTTCCTGACGAGTTCTATGGATTACTACCCGAGTGAGAGATCGATTGGTTCCAGGAGAAGATCAATTTTTTATCCCACCTTAATGAATGACACCGGTATAGATTTGGGAGTTGAAAGTTAATTTGAAATATATTGAATCTAAAGGTTAATATGGATGAGTACATATCCTTGGGGTTCTTCAATTCTCTTCACTAAAAAAGGATGATGAATCTTTGCACTTATTTGTGGATTATCAGAGGTTGAACCAGATGATGATCAAGAATCAGTATCATCTTTTATGCATTGATGATATGTTTAATCAGTTAAAAGGTGATAAGATATTATCAAAGATTTAATTGAGATAAATATATCATCAGTTAAGGGTGATACCATTGAACATACCTCATACTGGTTTTAAGAACAGTTATGGATTGTATGGATTCATAGTAATGTCGTTCGGGTTGACTAATGTACCAGTGGTATTTATGGTCTTAATGAATAAGACCTTTTTTCATTTTCTAGATTAGTTTATAAGGGTTTTCATCAATAATATTTTAGTGTACTCCCAACCAACAGACGATCATGCCAAATATCTTGACATCATTTTGAGTACATTGAGAGAGAATCAACTTTATGCCAAGCTAACCAAATGTAGTTTCTAGATTAATGAAGTGCACTTCTTGGGCCATGTCATCTCAGAGGAAGGAGTGTTAGTGGGCTTAGAGAAATTCACAACCATGATATCTTGGGATTAACCCATGAAAACCTTTGAAATTTAGAGATTTTTGGGATTAACAGGTTATTACCGGCATTTTATCAAAGATTTCCCTAGGTTAGCAGCACACCTGTATGGACTGAACAAGAAAGGGGTGGAGTTTGTTTGGTTTGACATTTATGAGAGAGATTTTCAGGAGCTAAAAGGAAGTCTAACCTCAACCTCTATACTCACTTTACCTATGTCTATTAAAGCATATACTGTGTACTGTGACGCATCTGAAGTTGGACTTAGAGCAGTTTTGATGCATGAGGATCGAGTGGTTGCTTATGGCTCCTAGCAGCTAAGACTGCATGAGAGGAATTACCTTACTCGCAATCTGAAGTTAGCAACAAGGGTACATGCCCTGATATTTTTGTAACACTATCTCATGGGTGAATGGTTTTTGGTATACATGAATCACAAGAACCTCAAGTACATCTTTTCTCAGTGAGACCTGAACCTTTGACAGAGGAGGTGAGTTGAGTATCTGTAGTCTTTCGACTTTGAATTGGATTATATACCAGGCAAGGGAAATGTTGTTGTCAATACTTTGAGCCAAAAGACATAGACATAGGTCATAAAAGAGTCTTTTGATTAGTGGAGAATAATGGACCTCTTTGTAAACATGCATCTGGATGTTTAGGAATCTCAGGGGTGAGTAGCTATAATTTCAACATCTATTATACCCATGCTTTTTGACCAGATTAAGACCAATTAGTTGTCTGATATGAAGGGATCAGTTCTGAGAGACAAGTTATATGGTGGGGAGACACCATCAGGATGATATCTCAACAATGGAAATTCTATTCTTTTCTATGGATGAGTATGGGTTCCTACAAGCTTGCGCGAGACACTAATGAGGGATTTTCGTGCTTCTATATGGGTGGTGCATCTTAGTTTAACAAAGATGTATCGTTATCTCTGTAGACAATACTAGTGGTAAGGAATGAAGAAGGATGTGGTAAGTTTTGTGGCTAGATGCTTCACTTTTTAGCATGTTAAAGCTGAGAATTAGAGGCCAAGTGGGATTTTGCAACCTTTACCCATTCCTAATCCAAAATGGGATGACATCATGACGGATTTTGTGACAGGACTACACAAGATGACTCATAAGAATGATGTTGTATGGTTTTTTTTGGATCAACCAACTAAGGTATCCCATTTCTTACCTATTATGGAAACCTTCACAGTTGATGATATGAGAAATATTTACTTATGTGAGGTGGTTTGGTTGCACAGTGTTCTGAGAAGTATCATTTCAGACATAGATCCACATTTCACATCATGTTTCTAGAAGGGTCTTCAGAAATCCCTAGGATCATGAGTTCTTTTAAGCACAACCTATCATCCACAGACTGATGGTCAATCTGAGTGGACTATTTAGGTTTTGTGGGATATGTTACGAGCCTGTGTTTTGGATTTTAGTGGTTCATGAGAGTAACATATAGAACTCATGGAGTTTTTATAAAATAAAAATATTTTATGAATCAATACATATGTTACCCTTTGAGGCCTTATATGGAAGGTCGTTTTATTAACCTCTTTGTTGGCTATAGGCATGTGAGTCAACACTTGTTGGTCCTGGTCTTGTGTGGGAGACATCTGAAGAGGATTAGTTGATCAGATAGCGGTTGGTGACCACGCAGAGTAGAAATAAATTATATGCTGACAATCGGAGAAGACCTATGGAATTTGAGGTTGGTAAACATGTTTTCCTTTGGGTTTATCCTAGGTTGGGGCAACGTTGTATTAGGAAACAAGGAAAGATATCACCCAGGTTTGTTGGGCCATTTGAATTAGTGGTAAGGGTCGGTCCTATGACATACTGGTTAGCCCTTCTACAATGTTATAATGCCATGAATGATGTGTTCCACATGTCACATCTATTGAGATATCATCTAGACCCTTCCCATGTGATATAAATAGAAGACATCGAGCTTTGTACAAATGTTTACTTTGAGGAGAATCTGATATGGGTTGTGGATCATAGTGAGAAATATCTTTGAGGAGGGACTATACTATTGGTTTGGGTGAAGTGGAATCACGAGAGATTTCAAGATGAGACCTAGGAGAGGAAGTATGATATGAAAACATAATGGCCAAACTTGTTCATTTAGACCTCACAGTGACGCTTGGAGCATCTTTAGGACGAGCTGTTATAAGGTGGGGTGGTTGTAAGATCTCAACTTTTTTGAGGTATGTATCTCTCTGAATTTTTTATTTTGGCCTTAGTGGCCGAGTCTTGTTTGGATACAGAGAGCCTTTTTTGGAGAAAATGACCTAAATTTAAGGGATATATGCTTGTTTTAATTAATGTATTTTAGGTATAAACAGGTTAAGTGTTTCATGGGTTCTTGGTGAGTTGAGGAACTTTTAAAAGAGGTTTGGTTTGTTTAAAAGGAAAATGGGTTGAAAAATAAATTGTAGAACATTTACACATCGCAAAAAGGGATTACATGTCATGTAATTGTTTGAGGGTTTCAATAAAATAAATATGATGATGGTTTTTTTAACGAATTCCATTAAAAATATTTACACGATGTGTAATCACATTACTCGATGTGTAAATGTCCGACCTGCTACTTTAAACACGTTTTGTGGCTAATTTTCATTCTAATCCATTGCAACTCCTTTCCTCTAGACCCTAGGGATTTCTCTAGACAATTTTGGGGTTCTAACTTCCCTTTTAGACATCCCATTTGTGTGAGTGATCCCTCATAAGCAGTTTTGGTCATTTTTCTGCATTCTATTCCTTCTTCTCCAACCATTTAAGTGAAATCCTTTGACTAATAGCATTGTTGGTTTTGATCTTGATCAGTTTTGATCTAGTAACCTCTTTTCAATCATCCACACCTTATTTCTCATTGGCATTGGCCATTGGATTTATTGTTGGATTGTCAGTTAAAGGTAGGGGGTCTAAATCTTAACCCTATGGTTTGATAAATCTCCATTTTATGAAATATTATGATTGTGTCAACGAAATTTGCTCCCAAATTTAATAAATAACAAAAAGGGATTATTATTTGGATTCCCTTGTTGGAAATTGGTTTCCGATATAGCATATGGCTACCAATGGGTTGGAAAACCTTTCAATATAATTGAATTTCCTGAATTTCCTAAAAGCCTTCATTATTTATTTATTTTTATAATCCCCCTTTTAAGGGTTAAAGGGGAACCCTTACATGGCCCATAAGCTTTCGTGACATTATAAGACCTGAAGTCCAGAGGAATTCATCCAAAACTATGACTACTTGGAACCACCCCTCCCCAGTAACTGCATTATGATCATCTCTCCACCTTCATATGGCTGTTCAACTAGCTGTCTTGTGCAAAGATGCACATGACCGGTACCGATGGCAAAGTCATACCCTCTCATTCTTCCAAATATGATAGCTCTTCTCTAGGGAATGTGGATTGCTATGAACCTCCTTTGAAGCTTGTTCTTTGTAGAATCATCCTAGTTCTTGTGACTGTACATCATGTGGCCCGAAGGCTTTGAGGTGGCCTGAAGGCCTTACTAACCTAAAGTCCTGAAGAACTTTAGGAGAAAACTGACAACCTGAAGGTGAATAGTTCTAGCTGATACAATACCTTCTATAGTAGATGCTACAATGCCTTCTACAGTATTGCTATAGTACTACTATAGTACCCCAGAAATATACCTCCACCCGTATTTGATCCTGGGTCTTGTGGATACACCGGAAGGGTTCTCACCAACTGTGCTGAGGCTCATGTGAGAATATAATTGAATTGACTAATGGATTAAATATTTTTATCATAACATGCAACCTAGGGTGATTTATTATTATAGAATCCATAAATTGTGGATTATTTCTTATTGATAAAACTTTTAATAATTGTGATATAAATACAAGTGGTATTTTAAAGATAAATGTTAATTCACATAATTAACAATTGAGATAAATGATGTGATATAGTGATATCCATGATATATGATAGGGATTGTGTTCCATGCTGAAATGATTATATATCAGGCTTGGCCCTAGACTTGCATACGTATATGCTGTAATGATGATATTGAGCAGGATCCACCCAGTCCCATGATATAATGATTATAGAGAGTGGGCTATGCCCAATCCCATGTTGTAATGCTTATAGGGCTTTGTCTTGGAAGTTGTAATGCTTATAGGGATGTGACCCAGATTTTTGTGACTATACTATGGTTATATGGTTGTGGTTGTAATGGTCATAAGACATGCTCAGAGATATTCTGGCATGATGCCAAAACATGTTATTTTACCTTGGTTATAAGCTTTTGGTTGGCATGGTCGTAAGACATGATCATAGTAATTCTGGCATAGATCCAAAGCATATTATTTTTTTATTTTATTAATTGTTGAATTAATTAATACACCTATTTATCACTTTATTGCATACACTTATTATCAGAATGGTTTAGTTTAGACACAGTGGTTTCAACCTACTGAGTTATACTCACATCCAATTTGGGCCTTTGTTTGGTACCCGAGCAGATTATGTGGATATAGGTTTTGGACAAAGGAAAATGACCTTTTTGTTGATTCCTTGTTTGCAGATGGGTTGGAGTTTTGAGATGGGAACAACTTGGGGTTCACGACCCTGGACTTTGAGCCTTTAATTTGAGTCTGCTAGTCTTCTTCATGTATTGTTCTAGGATGACATTTAGTTATATTCTAGCACATCATTTCATCATTCCTTAATTATCTATTTGATTATTCTATTGCATTTATTATTGTCTTCCTCTATGTATTTACTGTAATGACCCAAAATTTCATTAATAAAAATTCCTCTTGATTTAATTAAATATCCTATTATGGTTATATAAAATTTAAAATTCATTGGTTGTATGTTTCTGGATCTTAAAATACTTTTAAGAATTGTGACTGTTGCTAATATAGCCGTTGAACAATGATCACATGATTAGTATAAATATATGTCTTTAACAAATCCAATTTACTCAGACAAAGGAAGTGATGGCCTCATCCAGTAGACTTTACCTGTATAAATCCCATTTGTTGGATCTCGGAAAGGATGTGGTGTCATTGGGCTTCACACTTGACCAAGCCCAATCTGAGCTTGAACACGTTAAGCTTGAGTGGAACCGACTACGGGAGAAGTGGAAGTTAATAGAGAGTACCACCCGAGCGATGTTATCCAAACCACCCCAAGAGTCTGTCACCATTGCACACCTTACTCTTCGGTCTTATGTGGGTGTTATAAGGGGTTATTTAACAAGACCCTATCACTATGACTATGTACATTATTTTTGTATAAAGAATGTTCATTCATTTATTGTTACTTTGTAAATAGTTTTTAAAGCACAAATAGTATTTTTAGTTAATATTCAACTAAGAAATCTATTTTAATGAATTAATGGATTTTTGAATTAAATAATATTTTATTATTATTATCAAATTAATTTTCATTAAATATAAATTATCATATAATTTTATGAATTCAATTGTAATGTTTATTAAGGTTTGAAAGCTGTTTTTGTCAAAACCCATGAATTTTTAATAAATATCGGTTTTTATTTTAAAATTAAAAATTCAAATATTTAGAAAATTATTTAGATAAAATAAATATTATTTTTGTAATCAAGATTTCAAAATTATCCAATGGTGAAATTTTCATAATTTTTTGAGACAGTCGAATTTTTGGGTAAAAAATAAATACCGTTTAAATATATAATGTGTTTTATGACATCATAATGACCTAATAGTGATGTAATAAAATACTATAAATAATATATTCGTCCAATATATGTTTTACCATAAAAATAATGTGATATTAGGTTTGTTTGATTTATTTTACAAAACTTTAGTGGACCCTCCAAGAGTTATAAAACATTTTCACTTTTTAATTGAATTTCCTTGAAAGTGTGACTCACCTCCACATAAGCAACCCTATTATTTTAAGAATTTATGCCATTAGACTTATAAATTTTTTTTTTCCCACTCCCCTTTGGCAAAAACCATGGGAAAAAACTGTGGGATGGTTTGTGTTTTTAATTAGTTTAATGTGTGGTGACTCAAACCTAAATAATAAAGAATTCCCTCTACTTTCGTATATAAACCCACCCAAGATCCCACTTCCTCTTCACTCAAAGCCTTTTGAGTTCGTCAAACCTATGTCCTACTCTCTCTAAAATCCTCCCAAGGTTCCCCAAGCTCCTAATAATCCTCTCTCAAGCCTCTCCCAAGCCATTGGGATCACACTTCCAAGTTAGGGATTTATTCCTTTCTCATTTTTGTCCAATTTTCATTAAGTTGTTATACTTTTTTTTCAATTAATAATTTTGTGGTTTTATTTTAAACCTCCCCCATATTTTTCTATTTATGTTTGGATGATGTGGTACCCCTTTCTCTCTCATTAATTCCTCCCATGTAGACCCGTTACCATGCTGAAATTCCGTGAGGGATTTCTCTCTCTTCATTTACATCCAAGTAATTCTTTTGTATTATGCATATAAATTCAATTACATTTGTTGGGAAATGTATCTATATGACCCCATTACTTTCTATTTCATTTAAATATGATGATACACCACTTTATCTATCATCAACCATTTTTTATGAGTTCTTATCTCATGTCGTTATGCTGCTAAAATTACACTACGATTTTCCAAGAGAATGTCACTATGTAGTGAATACCATGTCCATTTCTCTATCAAGGGTATTCACCTTTATTAACATTTACTTATTGATTATAAAGCTTCATTTATGTATTCCAAATCCCTTTATAATATAATAAATGATGATTATTGATTCCATGCTATATGATCCATGTGGCACACTTATGCATGAAATGAAATGGTTAAGAAGGGTGCACCCTGATAGCGCTCCAATGCATTGGGTAAAGTATAGTATCATGATAATTCATGTGAAATGGCTATTGAATCATTATAATTGATGTAAAATTTGGGTTTAATCATGCTCCATGTTCAATAATCCTTGGCTCATGCTAATTCCACGTTAAATGTTGTTTGCACATTTCAATGTTATGATTATCATGATTTATCATACCTTTATGTTCATGCTTATCTTGTGATCCATTGATATGCCTATTTTATAACATGTATTTTATCCCTCATGTTATTCCATGTTTAATCTCTTACTGGGCTTTATAACTCACCCTTTTTTTATGCATGTCCTCAGGTTATCCCATGCAATGCTAAGTACGAGAGAATGTAGTGGTCATGTAAAGGAAGTTTTCAATAAAGATGTTGTATTTCATGTTTTAAGTTGTTATGTAAGGATTCTAAGCCCCAAATACACTAGAACTCTCTATCTTCTATGTTTTATCAAGTGAAGTTTATGTAATAAATCATGTTTTAGTGTGTAATAAAGAGTAGGGTTGTCATAGTTGGTTTCAAAGGATAGGTTTAGTTATTTTTGGGATTAGGATTAGAAAACCCTAGAAAAGAATTAAATACAAGAATAAGTATAATAAAAATATCCCTAAGTATTAGTGAGTATTGAGTAAGTGTTTTATCAAGAAAATGCATCCCTGTCTGGATACGAGCAGGTAGAGGTGGCTCTGGCACAGATGTATCCTAGGGGTAAAACCTGAAAACACCAGTTTGAGCTAGACTCGAACGAGAACAGGTGTATGACAACGGGCCTTGCTGTATTCTTGGTTATGAAACTCCCAGGGGATATGATTTGGTAAATTCACAAGATTAGTATGAACCCTTATTAAGGGAATTAAAAAAATTCCCCTAGGAATATATGTTAGAAAGTAGATCATGAATAGCATAGATTAAAGCCTATGGATTCATAAGTTAAGAAAATAAAAGTTATTTATAAGTCAACAGTTTTTTCCTTGGATTAACCTTTATGTGTTACCCATAACTTTCTTTTTATTCCATCCAATGTCCAGTAATAGGAGGACTCGGGCTAACAACCGATGTGAAGATCAATGTGATGATTGTGCTAATGATATGCCCAATCCGATGAGAGCGGTAATCACAAACTTTGTCACACTTCTCTCTCAGTTAACTCAATATTTGAATAGAAACATGGTTCAATAAGAATGTTCAACCCCCCTAAGAAAGAACAAGTCTCTATCGAGAGCTTCATGAGACAAAGGCCTCCTACTTTTAATGGATCATCTGATCCCTCAATCGCTGGACAATGGATCAACTCCATTGAAAAAAAATTATCCATCCTTCAATGTTCTGAACAAGATAAGGTTATACTACCTGCTTATTATATGGAGGGTGAAGCTGATCAATGGAGGATGTTGATAAAAAATATGAATCATGAGGAGGAGATTGAGGCGTTGGAATGGAAGGATTTCCGGAATATGTTTTTTGATAAATGTTATCCACGCACCCTCCAACTTAATATGGAAAGGGACTTCCTTTCCCTTAAGAAAAAAGACGACGAATCTGTCAGAGTGTATGAGGAAAACTTCACAAGGCTTGCATGATATGACTCCAGCTTTGTCATTACCCTCGAATACAAGGTTGATCGCTTCTTTGGTGGGCTGAAACCTAGCCTGCGGAAAGCACTAGCGATCCATGAATTTGACAACTATAAGGAAATTGTCTGATGTGCCCTCAAGGTCGAAATGGAGATCAAAGAATCTTAGGGGTATCATAGGGATAAAAATCATAAGGTGGTCTTTAATTCTAGTGGTATGATGGATAAATCCAATGGTGCTAAGAAGATCCATCACCCCACTTGTCAAAAGTGTGGAAAGAATCACCCTAGAAATTGCCTGAAGGGGATGAGGAAATACTTTAGGTGTGGAAGAGAAGGGAACCTGGATATTAACCGTCAGCAAGAAAAACCCGTGGTGGTGATAGAAGAGAGGAACACTCTGCTCGATCCTCAACATGTTGTTCATTGCTTCAACTGAAAAGAACCGGGGCACTTTGCAAACCAGTGCCCTATGCCAAGGGTTTTTAGAGGCAACCAACAACCTCCAAGGTAGCAAGGGCGAGCTTTTTCCATCACTACTACCGAAGTGAACCCCAACAACAAAGTGGTGACAGGTACACTAGTTATTCATTCAATAATAGAAAAATTACTTTTTTATTCTGGTTCTATGAATTATTTTATATCTTTAAAGTTAAGTAGAACAATCCCAACACCACCACAATTCATGGAAGTGAAGATGTCGGTGGGTATGAAAAATGGATAAATCATTGCATCCCATGAATATAACTCCTCCCCTGTCATAATCTGTGGATTGAATTTCCTTTAAAACCTCTTCATACTACCTCTGGTAGAATTTGATATAATTCATGGCATGGATTAGATTTCCTTATATAGAGACAACATAAATTGTCGTGAGAGGGAAATCACTCTCCCATGTGGAGAATCGACCCCCGATTCTATAAAAGTGCAAGGAGGAAGATGAATCTTCTTTAGCTCCATCATCTCAAGAATGGATATTACTGCCCTATGAGCACGCATATCTGGCTCAGATGATTGAGTATAAGGAGGAAACCATCTTTGAAGACATGCCTATTGTGAGGGAATTCGCTGAAGTGTTTCCCAAGGAATTGTCTAGTCTTCCTCCTAGAAGAGATGTTGAATTCTCAATTGACCTTATACCTAAGGAGTTTCCCATATCAAAGACTCCATATAGAATGGATATTATGGAGATTGATGAGCTAAAGAAACAACTATAGGAGAATCTGGATAAAGGGTTTATACTCTCAAGTGCTTCACCATGGGGTGCACCGGTCCTCTTCATCAAGAAGAAGGACGGGTCAATGCACCTTTGCATCAATTATTATGAGTTTATCAAAATCATGATAAAGAACAAGTATCCTCTCCTATGAATTGATGAATTGTTAGATCAGCTGCGTGGAGCACAATACTTATCCAAGGTAGATTTTCGGTCGAGATATTATAAATTAAGGGTGAAGAAAGAAGATATTCCCAAGACTGCTTTTTGTACAAGATATGGGCACTATGAATTCATATTAATGCCTTTAGGACCCACTAATGCTCTAGAAATATTCATGGAATTGATGAATAGAGTCTTTAGGGATTACCTATACAATTTTGTGGTAGTCTTTATAGATGATAATCTGATATACTCTAAAACCAAGGTGGATCATGAGGAGCATCTAAGAACTATATTAGAGACCTTACAGAAGGAGAAGATCTATGAAAAGTACATAAAGTGTGAGTTATAGTTGAAGTAGGTCTCATTCTTAGTCCATATCATCGCAAGAAATGGGATATCTATGGATCCCTCCAAGATAACTACAATAGAGGAATGACCAAGGCCAACATCTGTAATGGATATCCATAGCTTCTTGGGGTTAGCTGGATATTATTGATGATTTGTGAGAAATTTATCATGATTGTCCAAACATCTTACCAAGCTAACTCAGAAGAGAGTAAAGTTTTTTTGGAGTGATGAATGCGAAGAAATCTTCTAGAAGTTAAAAAGGAGGCTTATCACTATGCCCATGATCACTTTACCCACAAGTGGAGAACTTTTTGTGGTATTCAGTGATGCTTCGAAGAAGGGTATGGTATGTGTGTTGATGCAAAATGAAAAATTCATTGCCTATGATTCAAGACAATTGAAAGTTCATGAGTAGAATTATCAAACACATGATCTGTAGTTGGCTACAGTGATCTTCGCTTTTAAATTTTAGTGGCATTATCTATTTGGAGAGAAGTGTGAAATATATATGGACCACAAAATCCTCAAGTATATATTCAAATAGAAAGAGTTGAACATGCGCCAATGAATATGGTTGGAGCTGATCAAAGACTATGACTTCTCAATCCATTACCACCTGGGGAAAGATAACAAGGTGGCAGATGCTCTAACTAGAAAGGACCCAACAATTCTATCACTGATGAGAATTGAGAAGGATCCAATATTCTTAGATTTGATGAAGATAGACATGGGAATTATAAATAAGGGAACATCATCAATCATTTCAAAAATAATTGCTCAACTTTCTCTTTTGGAAAGGTTAAAGGATGCTCAAAAAGATGACGTGGGAATTTAGAAGAAATTGGAAGCTATCAGAAGAGGGAAATTCTTGGAGTTCAATGTTAATGAAAAAGGAATTGTGAGATTTGGGAAAATACTATGTGTTCCATCAAGTTCAGAGCTGAAGAAGGAACTTTTGGATGATGCACATAGTTCAAATTTCTCTATTCACCCAGAAAACACAAAGATGTATCAAGATCTTCAAGAGCATTATTGGTGGGATAATATGAATAAGGAGATCACTCAGTATATATCAAAGTTCCTGGTGTGTCATCAAGTGAAGGCAGAGAGGTAGAAGTCTAAGGGGATGATGCAACTATTTGCCCATACCAGCATAGATATGGGAGAACATCACCATGGACTTTTTCACCAGACTTTTGAAGACATCCAAAGGCAACAATGCAATCTGGGTTATTGTGGATCATCTTACAAAGTTTGCATACTTCATTGAAATTCAGGAGGATTTATCATTAGATGAGCTGGAAAAAATATATATCAGGAAAGTGGTAAGACTGTATGGAGTACCACTATCTATTGTATTTGATTGAGATCAAATATTTACCTCTAAGTTTTGGAAGAGTCTTCAACATGCTCTAGATATTGAGCTGAACTTCAGTATAGCTTATCATCCTCAAACTGATGGCCAATCTGAGTGGACTATCCAAACACTTGAGGATATGTTGAGAGAATGATTAATGGAATTTAAAGGAGGTTGGGATTAACATCTTTCTCTAGTTGAATTCTCCTACAATAACAGTTTCCACTTGAGCATCCAAATGGCACCATATGAATCCCTTTATGGGAAAAGGTGTAGAACACAGGTGTGTTGGGATGAAGTCGGTAAGCGTAAGCTGCTAGGACCAAAAATGGTTGAAAAAATGGTGGAGAAGGTGAAAATCATTCAGTATCATATCAAGGTAGCCCAGAGTTGACATAAGAGTTATGCATATAACCATCGATAAGACCTTGATTTAAATTCAGAGACATGGTATTTATACACATATCTCTATAGAATAAGTTCATGAGGTTTGGAAAGAAAGGGAAGTTAAGTACTAGGTACATCAGCCACTTCGAGATTGTTGATCTTTTTGGGGTTGTGGCCTATCGACTAGCACTTCCTCCTACCATGTCCAAAGTACATGATGTATTTCATGTATCCCTCTTAAGGAAGTACATATCTGACCCTTCACATGTACTCTCTTCATAGGTAGTACAGCTAGAGGATGATCTTTTTTACGAGGAGAAACCAGTGAAGATATTAGATAGTAGAGAGAAAGTTCTACGAAATAAGATAATTCCCATCGTCAAGGTGTTGTGGAAAAGCCACAAGTTTGAAGAAGTGATGTGGGAATTGGAGGAAGTGATGAATTAGAGTTACCCACATTTGTTTTATAGTGGGAGAAGGAAATTTTGAGGGCAAAATTTCTTAAGGGGGGAAGATTGTAACGACCCAAATATTCATTAATGGAAATTCCTCTTGATCTAATTAAATGTCTTATTATGGTTATATAAAATGTGAACTTCATTGGTTGTATGTTTTTGGATCTTAAAAAACTGTTATAAATTGTGACTGTTTCTAATATAGCTGTTGAACAGTGATCACGTGATTAGTATAAATATATGTCTTTAACAAATCCAATTTACTCAGAAAAAGGAAGCAATGACCACATCCAGTAGACTTTACCTATATGAAGCCCATTTTTTGGAGCTCGTAAAGGAGGTGGTGTCATTGGACTTCGCACTTGACTAAGCCCAAGCCAATCTTGAACACGTTAAACTAGAGCGGAACCGACTACAGGATAAGTGGAAGTTAATAGAGAGTACCACTTGAGCGATGTTATTCGAACCACCCCAAGAGTCTGTCACCATCGCACACCTTACTCTTCGGTCTTATGTGGGTATTATAAGGGGTTATTTAACAATACCCTAGCACTATTACTATGTACATTATTTTTGTATAAATAATGTGCATTCATTTATTGTTACTTTGTAAATAGTTTTTAAAGCACAAATCGTATTTTTAGTTAATATTCAACTAAGAAATATATTTTGATGAATTAATGGATTTTTGAATTAAATAATATTTTATTATTATTATCAAAATAATTTTTATTAAATATAAATTATCGTATAATTTTATGAACGCAATTTAATTTTTATTAAGGTTTGAAAGTTGTTTTTGTCAAAACCCATGAATTTTTGATAAATATCAATTTTTATTTTAAAAGTAAAAATTCACATATTTATAAAATTATTTAGATAAAATGAATATTATTTTTGGAATCAGGATGTCAAAATTATCCAATGGTTAATTTTTCATAATTTTTTGAGACAATCGAATTTTTGGGTAAAAAATAAATACCGTTTAAATATATAATGTGTTTTATGACATCATAATGACCCAATAGCAATGTAATAAAATACTATAAATGATATATTCTGCCAATATATGTTTTACCATTAAAATAATGTCATTTTTGGTTTGTTTTATTTATTTTACAAAACTTTAGTGGACTCTCCAAGAGGTATAAAACATTTTCACTTTTTAAATAAATTTCCTTGAAAGTGTAACTCACCTCCACATAAGCAACCCTTTTATTTTAAGAAGTTCATCAATTTAACTTATAAAATATTGTTTTACACTCCCATTTGGAAAAAAACATGGGCAAAAACCATATAATGGTTTGTGGTTTTGATTAATTTAATGTGTGGTGACCCAAACCTAAATAATAAAGAATTCCCTCTCCTTTTCTATATAAACCAACCCAAGATCCCACTTCCTCTTCACTCAAAGCCTTTGGAGTTTGTCCAACCTCTGTCCTACTATCTCTAAAATCCTCCCAAGGTTCCCTAAGCTCCCAATAATCCTCTTTCAAGCCTCTCCCAAGCCTCTGGTATCACACTTCCAAGTAAGAGATTTCTTCCTTTCTCATTTTTTTCCAATTTTCTTTAAGTTGTTATGCCATTTTTTTCAATTAAAAATGTTGGGGTATTATTTCTCACCAGCCCAATACTTCCCTCTTTATGTTTGGATGATGTTATACCAATTTATCCCTCATTAATGCCTCTCATGTACAACTGTTACCATACTGAAATTCCTTGAGGGATTTCTCTCTCCTCATTTACATCCAAGTAATTCTTTTGTATTACGCATATAAATTCAATTACGTTTGTTGTTAAGTGTTTCAATATGACCCACTTACTTTAAATTTCATGTAAATATGATGAGACACCCCTTTATATCTCATCAACCATTTTTTATGAGTTCTTATCTCATGCTATTATGCTGCTGAAATTGCACTACGATTTTCCAAGCCAATGTCACTGTGTAGTGAATACCATGCCCATTTCTCTATCAAGGGTATTAACCTTTATGAAAATTTACTTATTGATTATAAATATTCATGTATGTATTCCACATTCCTTTATCATGGAAAAAATGATGATGATTGATTCCATGTTGTATGATTCATGTGGAACACTTATGCGTGAAATGAAATGTTTAAGAAGGGTGCGCCCTGATAGCGATCCAATGCACTGGGTAATGTATATTATCATGATACATCATGTGTAATGGGTGTTGAATCATGATAATTTGTGTTAAATGAGGGTTTACTCATTCTCTATGTGCAATGAACCTTGGATCATGATAATTCCATGTTAAATGTTGTTTCCACATTTCCATGTTATGATTGTCATGCTTTATCATGCCTTTATGTTCATGTTTCTCTTGTGCTCAATTGATATGACTATTTTCTAACATGTATTTTATCCCTCATGTTATTCCATGTTTATTCCATTACTGGGCTTTATAGCTCACCCTTTTTTTATACATGTCCTCAGGTCATCCCATGAAATGTTAAGTACGAGGGAATGTAGAGGTCATGTAAAGGATGTTTTCAATAAAGATATTTTATTTCATGTTTTAAGTTGTTATGTAAGGATCCTAAGCCCCAAAGACACTAGACCTATTGATCTTCTATGTTGTATCAAGTGAATTTTATGTAATAAATCATGTTTTAGTGTGTAATAAAGAGCAAGGTTGTTATATTTACTTTGATTATTTTTTGTTCTATTATTATTTGTTCTACTATTATGACAATTCATACCAGGGGCTATAGTCTCCCCACTATACATTCCACACCCCTACTACTTTCCGGTAGCCTCTGATTTATGGGTAGGTGCACTTTAGGTACTATAACCAGCCCTTTCCGACCATGTGAGAAAGTTCCATCTTGGGGGACATTACACCAAGGAAGAGAACATGGTGGACCCCTTGACTAAAGAAATTTCTCAACAAAATCATGAGTATCATGTGAGAGCCAACGGAATGAAGGTTGTTAACAGTTAGCTCTAGTGTAAGTGAGAGTCTATTGAAGTTTTTTACCTAGAACCAACTTCTATATACTTTATGATAACCTATATTCAAAGTTTTTAATATTAATAAACTACTTATCACATCATGATTGTTATTTTGCGTAACATAGTATGTGATAATGTCCTAAGAGTAGCTGTCTCACTAAAAGGTCAGAGCAGTTCCCTACCATGATGATAAACCTGATGTGCTACTATGATATTATTAAATATATGTTCTATATCCATATGATATAATTTTATGGGAACAAATGATATAGGAATCTGGGGTGGAGACTCATAGGACTTGAGACACCTTCTCATAGTGTATGCCCTTGATAATATCTAGTATATTATATTATAAGAACAAGAATCTCCGGTAGGAAATACATATTTATATGTGTCATTGGATGTCCTTATACGCATACATGTTCATTTATCCTTAGACTTTAATATTATTATTAATGAATATTACAAGTCATGTACTTCAATATATTGAAAAAAACCGTGATGACATATGTTCGTGATGAGGTAGGATACGTTGGGTACATCACGAGTAATATTGTATTAATGAATAATTAGAAAAAGGATTTTTCCTTTATATTATTTAAAGGAAGTTGATATCTCATGTCCTTTGATATAAATGATATAGCCTAAATAAATTCATGGACATGGTGTTCTCTAGGTAAATTCAACTTATGGGAAGTCAAAGATAGAGATATCGAGAACATAGGTTGATGGCACCAACATGAAACCTATTTGATTATAGATATCATGATAAATAGATTATATTACATAGTAAGTGTCTGTATGAGGTATTATGTCATTTTAGCATTAACTTACTTCTTTATCAGTGCCTTGGTGTGTTGTTAGATGCTAACTATGGATTTTAGGCCGCTTCACCTAATGCCATTGAGAAAGAGGCCCATAGGGTCACACACTAAGTGAATCCATAATATTATTTAAATAATATATTATTATTTATTATTTAGAAAGTTGAATAAATATTATTTATGCATGTGGTTTAATAATTATTCATGTTTTCTTGATCTAATGTATTCCATCACCAATTATTCTAGTGAATGTAATATGAGCAGAATATTTAATAAATATTTATTTACTATTTAAAGAATATAATATTTATTTATTTATTGGAAAATAATGTCATAGTATTTATTTAATAAATAAATATTTATTATTCAAGGCTCGATAAATATTATGGAGGAATGACAGACTGGGTTTAAATGATCTGATGAGAAATAATTTATATTGAATATTATTTGAAAAAATAATATTTAATTTTAATTCACAAGTTAATCCCATGTCAAGAAAGAATAATAATATTATTATTTTATACATGGGGTTTTACAAGAGATTAAAAAAATATTAAAAGTCACTTGTGTAAATATTTATTTCTAAACACTAGTGGTATTTAAACCCAATTATATTATTTTTCTAGAGAGCCAATTCATTTGTGTTGTGTACAACAATAGCCAGAGAGAATCCTATCAATCCCAAGAGAGATTACTCTCTAGTAATGATTCTAAGAAATAAAAGTGGTATTATTACACCTCCCACTCTCATGTCTAGAGAGATCAATGAGAATACTTTCGAAGAAATTCTCATAGAGATCAAAGGCAGATGATGCAAGCAATATGATCTGTCATGCTAGCACATGGAGATTCCTATGGCAATGTTTGGAGATTTTTGGAACATGTGTGGATCACCTCTAGATGGAATATTCTCTTGATTCCTTCAACGCGGTGATAGTACAATACAAATATTGTGTAAGATCCATCAACAAAGAAAGAGTTCACACAAATTAATTCTTTAATTGATTAAATTAATTATAAATAATAAGTAATGATCCTCCATATAATTCCTTCATTTTATTCATCATCTATTTTCTTTTATTCAATTATATTTATCATGACATTTATTGTCGTATAGATATAATATTGATCATTGATCATGAGAAAAATCAAATTTGGACACGACCCATCGCACACTTCCACTACGCTCAGAACCTACGTTTTTACCACAAGAGGCACTAACATGCCATGTAATGGAGTAGGGTTCATCCCATTTATGGGAAATTTTTCCAGCCCATGTATACACCAAAGAGGGGGGTTTTCATACAAATAAATAAAAAATAAGTGGCTAATCAATTTAAAATATTCAATTAATTTTTATTCATTTTTTAGTTTATATGGTTTTAAGTTTTTCATGCATAGAGTTCTTACCCCGAAATTGAGTGTCATATATACCACAGGTTGGGACATCTTCAGAGGTTATGTGCGAAATTTTCATATTATACTAGTGGTAGAGGATCAGGAGAGGCACTAGAATCAAGAAGGGGCTCAGCTACCCTTCAACAGGCTAGTAGCTGGAGTTCCACATGTCGTTCAGGTTGAGGTAGGGGATGTGGTACCCCAGTGCATGAGAAACAATACCAAGTAAGGGATGTAGCTTAGGGTAGTCATACTGGATCATAGGGTAGAGGGACAAGTCAATTTCATGCTATGAAGACTACTCTGGCTAACATGGATGCAGTATTGTCTACCATCAGAGGTACTTGTATCATCTACCATAGATTGTGTTTTGTTTGATACTAAAGCATCACACTCTTTTCCATATAATATTTTTGAAATTGGTTTGGGAATGTATGTGGAAATATTATATGGTGTTTTAACAATTGAAACACCATTGGAAGTGCGGCCATAAAATATCAAATATTTCATGGTGTGTTCTGTAGAGATTGGTGGTTACCATTTATTTTGGGAACCATTCATGCTGGAAATGATAGGATTTGACTTTATTATTGGTATGGACTAGTTAGTTCTATAAAAGGATGATATCAAATGTTTTAGGAGGAGAGTTAGTTTCTTATCTCTAGAAGGAAGCAGCTATTCTCACCAGGGTGAGTGGGATCTTCAGGCTGGTTGTATAGGACCAATTCAATGTAGATTGGATTATGTCACTACTCAAATCACCGGTCTTATTCTAGATAATTGTGGAATTCAGCATGATTCATTTCCTCCAGTGGTAGAACATTTTTAGGATGTATTTCCTGACAAGTTCTATGGCTTACCTCCCGAGTGAGAGATTTTGTTCATGACTGAGTTGGTCTCGGGAACAAATCCAGTTTCTATCATGCCTTATTGAATGGCACTAGCATAGCTTTGAGAGTAGAAAGTTCACTTGGAAGATCTGGAATCTAAAGGCTTTATACGACCAAATACACATCCTTGGCTTTCTCTAATTATCTTCTCTAAAAAGGCTGATGGATCTTTGCACTTAAGTGTGGATTATTAGAGGTTGAACCAGATGATGGTCAAGAATCAGTATCCTATTCCATGAATTGATGATATTTTCAATCAGTTCAGAGGTGCTAAGATCTTATACAAGATTTAATTGAGATTAGGATATCATCATTTAAGGGCAAGACCACCGAACATACCTCAGACTGGTTTTAGGAGTAGTTATGGATCATATGAATTCGTAGTGATGCCGTTTGTGTTGACTAATGAACCTATGGTATTCATGGACTTAATGAATAGGATATTTCATCCTTTTTTGGATCAGTTTGTGGTGGTTTTATTCAATGATAAATTAGTGTACTGCCATTTAACAGATAGTCATTTCAAGCATCTTGACATTGTCTTGAGTACATTGAGAGAGTATCAAATTTATTCCAATCTAACCACATTTAGTTTTTGGATTAAGGAAGTCCACTTCTTGGGTCATGTCATCACAAAGGTAGGAGTGTTAGTGTACTCAAAGAAAGTTTCAACTATGAAATATTTAGAAAAACCCAAGAACATATTCAAAATTCAGATCTTTCTGGGATTAGCAGGTTATTACTGGTGTTTTATCCAATATTTATTCCATTTGGTTGAACCAATGTCTGGGATGACCAAGAAAGGGGTGAAGTTTGTTTGGTTTGATGCTTATGAGAGATTTTTTTTAGGATATGAAAGGAAAGATGACCTGAACACCTATCCTAACTTTACCTATGATGGGTAAAGTATATACTGTGTACTATGAAGCATCCAAAGTTAGACTTAGAGAAGTTTTGATATAGGAGGATCGAGTGGTTTCTTATGGCTTGAGGTAGCTGAGACCACATGAGAAGAATTACCCTACTCACAATATAGAGTTAAAAGGAGTGGTACATGCCCTGAGGTGTTGGAGACACTATCTCATGGGTTATAGGTTTGTGGTATACATGGATCACAAGAGCCTCAAGTACATTTTTTCTTAGTGAGACTTGAACCTTCAATAGAGAAGGTGAGTTAGGTATTTGTAGTCTTTTTTAATTTGAATTGGTTTATACACCAGGAAAGGGAAATGTCGTTGCTGAAACTTTGAGCCAAATGACATAAGAAGAGGCTATATGAGAGTCTTATGATGAGTGGATGATAATGAACCTCTTTGTAGGCATGCATCTGGATATTCAGGAATCTCACAGGCGTGTAGCTCTGACTTCGGCATATATTATACCCATGCTTTTAAACAAAATTAAGACCAAAAAGTTGTCTAATACAGAGGGATCAGTTTATAGAGAAAAATTATATAGTGGGGAGAAACCATCAGGATGTTCTCTTGGCTATAAAAATTCTCTTCTTTTTAGTATATGAGTATGGGTTCCTATGGGATTATGTATGGATCTGATAAGGGAGTTTCAGGGTTCTATATGGGTAGTGAATCCTAGTTTAACAAAGATGTATCATGATATTTTAAGCAATACTGGTGGTCTGGAATGAAGAAGGAGGCAACAAGCTTCATGGATAGATGATACACTTGTCATTAGGTAAAAGTTGAGCATCAGAGGCCAATTGGGTTTTTGCAGCCTTTACCCATTCCTGAGTGGAAATGGGATGATGTCACAATGGATTTTGTGACAATACTACCAATGATGACCCACAATAATGAAGGTATATAGGTTTTTGTGGATCAAATGAATTAGGTAGCTCACTTATTATATATTTGGGAAACCTTTACAGTTGATGATCTGGGAAATCTTTACATACGTGAGGTGGTTCAATTACATGTTTTTTTGAGGAGTATCGTTTCAGATGGATATTCTTTTTTCACATCGTGTTTCTGGTAGGGTCTTCATAAAGTCATGGGATCACGGTTTCTTTTAAGCACAACCTATCATCCACAAACTAATGGTCAATATGAGCAGACTATTTAGGTTCTGTAGGATATGTTATGAGCTTGTGTTTTGGATTTTGGTTGTTCATGAGAGAAATATATGGAACTCATGGAGTTTTCATATAATAATAAATTTCAAGAATCGATCCAAATGGTACATTTTGAGTCCTTGTATTGCTATCCATACCATTTTCCTCTTTATTGGATGGAGTCATGTGAGTCCGCACTTTTTCGGCCTTATCTCATACAGGAGACATCTGAAGAGGTTCAGTTGATTAGACCACAGTTGGTGACCACACAGAGTAGTAAAAAATTATACGCTAACAATCAGAGAAGATCTCTAGAATTCATGGTTGTTCAACAAATTTTCCTTCAGGTGTTTCCTATTATGGTGAAATTCCATATCATGAAATAAGGAAAGCTAGGGCCCAGGGTTGTCAGGCTGTTTGAAATAATGGCAAGGTTCGGTTCAATGACATGCCATTTAGCTATTCTATAGTGTTACAGTTCCATTCACAATGTGTTTAACATGTTGTGGCTATAGAGATATCATCCATACCCTTCCCATGTGACAGACATAACAGACATAGAGCTTTGTGTATATACATACTTTGAGAAACATCTGATATGGTTTGTGGATAATATTGAGGAATATATTTGGGGTTGGACTATACCATTGGTTCAGGTGCAATGGAAGCATGAGAAAGTTCAAGAGGGTACCTAGGATAGGGAGTCTAATTTGCAAACACAATGGCTATACTTGTTCATTGATACCTCACAGTGATGCATGGAATAGCTCGGGGATGAGCTGTTATAAGGTAGGGAGGTTATAAGATCCCATATTTTTCCAAGTATGCCACTTTATAAGTTTTTCATTTTGGACTTGGTGGTCGAGTCTTGATCCAAGATGAAGATACCTTATTGGAGAAAATTACCTAAAGTTTGGGGATGTATGATTATTTTAATTAATGGAGTCTGTATATAAATAAGTTAAGACTTTCATGGGTTCTTAGTGAGTTTAAGAACTTTTAAAAGATGTTTGGTTTGTTTAAAAGGAAAATGAGATGAAAAATCAACTTTAGAACATTTACACATCATGTGAAGGGATTACACATCATTTAATTTTTCAAGGGTTTTAATAAAATAAATCTGAGGTGACATTTTTTTGGGTGAATTCTGTTAAAAATAATTACATTATGTGTAATCACATTACATGACGTGTAAATGACCGACCTACTGTTTTAAATATATTGTGTGGTTGATATACATTATAACTCACATAATTTACTCTCCTCTTGAGCTTAGGTCTATCTCTAGGAAATTTTGGGCTGTCAAGTCTCCTTATGGATGTCCTGTTTGTGTGAGCGATCCATGGTAAGTGGTTTTGGCCTTGTTTCTTCCTTCTCTTCCTTATTCTCCAACAATTGTGATGAAATCCTTTTACCAATTGTGTTTTTGTTTTTGATCTTGATTATTTTTAATCTAATAACCTATTGGAAATCATTTTCACCTTCTTCCTCAAGGGTTTTGCCAGTTGGAAGCGTTTTTGGATCATCAGTTAAAGGTAGGGGGTCTAATTTTAACCCTATGGTTTGATAAATATCAAGTTTATGCAATATTGTGATTATGCCAATGAAATGTGATCCCAAATTGAATAAATAACAAAAATGGATTATTACTTTGATTCCTTTGTTTAAAATTGGATTTTGACCTAGCTTATGAATACCCATTGGGTGAGTAATCCTTTGAATATAATTGAATTTACTAATGCCTTAAGTATGTTTAACATGACATGTAACCTAGGTTGATTTCTTATTATATAATCCCTAAATTGTGTCTTATTACTTATTGATATATCTGTTAATAAATTGTGGCATAAATACAAGTGGTATTTGAAAGATAAATGGTAATTCTAATAATTAACCATTGAGATATATGATGTGATAATGTGATATCTATGTTGTATGACAGAGATTGTGTTCCATGATGAAATGATTATATGTCAAGCTCGACCCTAACACTTGCACACTTATATGTTGTGTCACGAACCCCTCCCACCAAAGATGCCCCTCCTGATCTGGCAATGGTGAAAGGGAGATAATGACCCCCGAGTCCCGCCTCCAGTAGGCCCCGGGTTGGCGACTAGCACCAAGGGTATGAGTTTTCACAAATATGGGAGGCATTACCCTTTTTATTATTTGGGATCGGGAAATAGGACAAGTCAACCACCAAAAAGGGAAAAGAACAAGTGTATATAAATAAACCCAAACCAAGCCCACATGCATGTTTAAACAATTTTTATAATAAGGTACAAGTACAAGGAAGCTCAAAAGTACAATGCCAAAGAAAACAAGAGAATAACAACTGCAACAACTCCAACTACCTGACTAGTAGGGTCCCGCACGGCCCTGGTAGTCCTCCTGGAAACCTGAAAGTAAACGTAGGGTGAGCATACAAGTATACTCAGTAGGGAAACCTAAAGCTCTCGTGCACAAGTGGGAAGACACCCTAAGGTCCCGTGAGAAAACAGAAGAACCAGAAACTAACAAGGAAAAACTATCCACCCAGCCTCACTGGTCACACTCACCAAGTAACACAAACAAGTTTAGTATATATATAGAACAAAAGTATTGGGTACCCCGCACCATTTCCCACTTAATTAGATGCTGCTCTTCCTAACGGCAAACGTCCTGACGCTACCACACTCTTCCCGCCCCGCACACACCTGGGCCAAACCACGCATCCCGCCCGCACACACCTGGGCCTCACAACCACGCATCTCACCCGCACACACCTGGGCCAAAACCACTAACCTGCCCGCAGACACCTGGGCCTCATCCCGAAGGTTCTTGGGAACGGTAAGCCTGCCCGAAGAGTCTTGGGCTAAAGGTCGCCTCAATCCATCACAGCCTCCGAGACCTACCCGAAGAGTCTTGGGTGTAAGGTCACCTCAAGCCATCATAGCCTATGGAAGAAGGAGCAGGAAGGAGCTAGTAACTAAGGGGGAACACCCTCTCCCATAAAATGGGAGTGTTCGGCACTAGGTGCTTGACATGGGTGTGGTGCGACAAAATACAAAGATACAATTATATATATACATATACCAAACACACAGCTCAACCTATGGCTTCTTAAAAAGAGAAACTGAGCATGTGCCTCGGCACTGCTACCACGAAGCATGCATCAACAACCAAACAATCATCCCCCAACCCCATTTAGGTTTTCATGTTTCATGCAATGGTTTAACAAATTATTACTACTAGACAACTATCATCCAGACAAAACCTTTCACAAACATATCCCTGCCATCCACAACCAAGGTTAGGTAAAACGCAAGCGACCACATGCCATTTCATTTACAAAAGATTATCACAACCATACAACATTCCATCATTCATTTATTTCAAAGTTCCACACATAAAACCCTTTCCACACACAAAAAATTTCCGCATTTGAAAACACCTTTTACTTCAAAACACATTTCATAATCAAAAAACTTTTCATAAATAAAGGCATTTTCCACAAAACAACCAAACCACCAACATGTTCATTATTCCAACTTTGTTCAACCGGGGTGATCACACAAGGTTTTCATTCTCATTTAATCAGCCAGTCTTTACGTGCTTATCCATTTTCCATGTTTTAACAAAACCAACCACAAACAATTCAGATATCAATTGCGCATGCAAAGGCCACCAACGACCTTGATTTTCAGTAGCCAAAGGCCTTTCAAACCAAAATCACAATCAGAAGATAAAGAAACTGGAAGGCAATAGAAACAGTACAGAACCCAAACCCTTCTTTATCCGGTTATTATCTTTATTTAAAGTTCAACTGCATCCCATGGAACAAAAGAAAATATCCCACCCCGCATGTTGCACCAAAAAGAGAGACGAAGGTAAACCCCTACCTCAAAAGGTCCCGATCACGTCGCTTCCGACGACGTCCTTCGGTGTCCTCCGCCTTCGCCAAACCCGACAAACGCCTCATAGGATGGAAGCTGGAGAAGGGAGGCCGGAAGGAAAGGTGACAAGTCCGGTCTTATAAGCTTTGTCTCATCGCTACGATCCTGTGGCCGCTGACGGATCGTAATTCGGAGCTCGGACAAAGAAGTTAGAGGAGGAAGACTTCTTGATCATCCAAGAGTGTCGTCGTGCGAAGAAGAAGCGATTGGTCTGGAAATAATCCGCGACCCTTTCTTATATAGGCAACGAATAGGTAAAACAGTATGCAGCGTGTATTGATGAATACACGGTGTGACCGTACACCCGTTACGCGTTTTGACTGGTCAACACACGACACGTCACGCAGTTTCCACGCGTTTTAATAATAACTTCAATTTTATTAATATGTGTGTTTCGTTGACCCGAGACATAACTCATAAAAAGGTATCCATCACTGGTCTTAAAATGACCGTCTTAATTACAGGATTACACTGCCGCTGACGGTTCTTCATTCCGACACCATATGAAGAAGTTATAAACTTTTTAAGTTTTGATCACCCAAAATAATAATAATATTATTTTATTATTATTATAATAATTTAATATTTTGATCAAAAGGGCTTGTGGCGTGAATATCTCCCCTTACACCATGCACACTCCCTTATTTTATTATTTTATTACTATTTTAATATATTAAATCAACATTATATAAAAAAAATGATTTATACAAGGGAAAGGAGGCATTCACGCCTCCCCTCCCCATCTCATGCGCCTCCCCATAAATTTATTATAATTTATTAAATAAAACCATTTTACTTTTAATTGTATTATTATATTTATTATACGATCAATGTTATTAATTTCATAATTCAATTTTGGGAGAACCTATGCACAACCATTCCATGCGACTCAAAACCATTTCATTTAATTGAATTAAATGACAAAACAAAATTAATATAACATACATATTCAACCCCATTTTAATACATTTAATTTTATTAACCTCTCACATATAGTTTTACGCCATCATTGTTATTTATTGTTCTTCAATAACAATAACATTTCATCAACTTATTTTATTAACTCACCGACGTTATTGTTTTTAATAACAAAAAGATTTACGCTCGTCGCATTGACCACGTTAAACCACCCTGTTGGATATCTGAATCCGACCATGCCACGTCAATGTCATGTAACATCCATCAATTTAATTATTTTAATTCTATTTATTTTTATTTCACACTGATTAAATTGAAACCACTTTTATTAAATTAAAACCATTCAATTTCATAAACCCAAAATAACGAACTCACCTTTAATTTTATGAACGCACCACCATGATTCCACTTGCATCTTCATTTAATTTTTTGCAATAAATACCATGACTCATTTCATCAATTTCTCATTATTATTAATATTATGAATAATATTAATAACACAACAGCCATAATTATTATTCAAATTTAATTTCAACAATTACTCAATTAATAAAAAAAACTGCATGTTTCATTTATCAACGTCTAATGGATCACACACCTTCCCACTTCACATCATTAATAATAATAACACCAATTAAATCATTTTATCATGATTATTCTTTTTAGTTTAATTAATCACACAATTTATGTCATCATCATTATTATTAACATATTTTTTACGTTATCATCAGTATTAAAATTATCATTATAACGCGCGTCGTGTTGACCACATCGATTTCAACAAAGGAATGGACCGGAGGGGTCCGGTCCATTACATCATATACCTCTTAAAACATTCTCGTCCTCAAGAATTAAAAACCAACCAAGAAAAAGAATGGATCCAAACAACCACTCCACAAGATACCTCTTAGGGCTCTTGTCATAACAAGAAACAACCGACAACTCTAATTATGTGAGTTAGGAATTCCCTCTCCTATGTCGAGATATTATCCGCTTTAGGGGGTACTGACTCGCCTGCACGGGTTTAATTGCATCTGCATTAATGCGTCTCGATTAAGGACTGGGCCTTCCCACTTCCATATATTAGGTTTTTTTTACAACTTACACTGCACCCAACAACGTACAACCCACACACTGCCTGGACACATGGCTTGAGGAATTCTTTCTCCCATGTTGAGATATTATCCGCTTTAGGCGGCACTGACTCGCCTGCACGGGTTAAATCACATCCACATTAATGCGTCTCGATTAGGGATTAGGTCTTCCCCTCCCCACATGATATGGCTCTTCACGTACATTTAAAGAAAAGCGGGAAACAACATAGCATTAAAAACTCCCAAAAACAAGGTCTAGACCCATAGAATGAGCAAAAGAGTTCCCACAATGGAGTGTAATGCTCCCAACAAAACATAAAGGAGATCATTCAAGAAAACCCAAACACATCTCTATCGATCCCTGGTCCTTCTAGAGATGCTGCCTCTGATGCATGCAACTATCCTCGCTGAGCTCCTCTGCCTCTCTGTTGACGTCCGCCTCCTTGACCACGTCCCGATTGGGATCCTTGAGGAACTCCTTGTGGCTGGCGACCACCTGCTCCATCTCCCCTCAAAGGGACTGAAGCCTGTTGCTGCTGGAAGGGTCTTGTCGGTGACTGGTGCTGCTGAGGAGGGCGTTGAACCTGTCCATCTCCACCGTACTGAGCATGGGTCGGGCACCGACTCTGAACGTGCCCGAAACATCCACAAGAAAAACACTTTGGTCCTGGGCTCGTGAAAAAGGGACGAGGACCTGAAGATCTGAACTGGAACTGTTGGGCCCTGCTCCCTACTGGCCTGAAACTGGAAGGTCCCGTCGCAGGAGACCTGCTGCTGACTGCCTTCCCCTTCGATGAACTAGGCTGGATCCCCTCACGTGGTGCACCTCCCTGCGAGTGCATCCTTTCTACAACTTTCGCCTTCTTCTGTACGGCTAAGTATGTCGGAAGGGTGAAGGGGGTCACAACATACTGGAGCGAAGGACGAAGCGCCTCTTCCAAACGTCTCGCCCGAGACTCTTCATCCGGAAAGAGTTCCGGAGCAAAGCGTAGGAGATTCTTGAACTTAATCCCCAACTCTCGAACAGTCATACTCCCCTGCTGAAGGGAGAGCAACTCCTGACGCTTTTCCGCCTTGATCAAAGAAGAAAGGAATTCCTCTCGGAACTCCTTTTCGAAGTCAGCCCATGGAATCTCTGCCTCCTTCCTCTCCCCGAGGTAGAGCATCCACCATTGGCGCGCCGCGCCTCTCAGCTGACTGACCGCTAGGGGGACCCAGTACTCCTTCGGAGCACGGATCAAGGTAAAAGCGATCCCTAGCTCTTCAAGCCACCCCTCCGTCTCCAGTTCCGAAGTACTTCCCTCGTACTTCTTGAGAGTCTGACGCTGGAAAGAACAGAGGGTCTTCTGCCACTGGCTGTCTTCCTCCTCTCGATCGATCCTCAGTTGATCGATTGCCTGAACCTGCTGGGCCTCGGCCGCCTGAGCCACATGGGAACGCCGTCCAGGTGCCATAGCTGTACGGTAAACAAGGATCGCCTAAGCCCAAGTAGTAAGGAAAAACTCAAAGTTTTAATTATCATTTTATTTCAATTTCTTTCCCAGAACACCCAAATCAAGTAAAACACAAATATGATGATGCATGTACCTTCCCTAGGGTCTCTACCCTGCAATCAATATAGTCTCACTTGGTCGTTTGGTAGGCTCAGAGTCCTTGCATCGGATCACGGGGGGCCCTAAAATCCCGTGTCCTAGCCGGTCTTCCCTGGCCTATGTCACGCACCAAGATTAACGAACACTGTTGCCCTACCATCCCATACAATCCTCACTGTGCCTAACTCCAGACTCCATCCTATCTCTCAACCATCAACTCTGATACCATTCTGTCACGACCCCCTCCCACCAAAGATGCCCCTCCTGATCTGGCAATGGTGAAAGGAAGATAATGACCCCCGAGTCCCGCCTCCAGTAGGCCCCGGGTTGGCGAAAAGCACCAAGGGTATGAGTTTTCACAAATATGGGAGGCATTACCCTTTTTATTATTTTGGATCGGGAAATAGGACAAGTCAACCACCAAAAAGGGAAAAGAACAAGTGTATATAAATAAACCCAAACCAAGCCCACATGCATGTTTAAACAATTTTTATAACAAGGTACAAGTACAAGGAAGCTCAAAAGTACAATGCCAAAGAAAACAAGAGAACAACAACTGCAACAACTCCAACTTCCCGACTAGTAGGGTCCCGCACGGCCCTGGTAGTCCTCCTGGAAACCTGAAAGTAAACGTAGGGTGAGCATACAAGTATACTCAGTAGGGAAACCTAAAGCTCTCGTGCACAAGTGGGGAGACACCCTAAGGTCCCGTGAGAAAATAGAAGAACCAGAAACTAACAAGGAAAAACTATCCACCCAGCCTCACTGGTCACACTCACCAAGTAACACAAACAAGTTTAGTATATATATTGAACAAAAGTATTGGGTACCCCGCACCATTTCCCACTTAATTAGATGCTGCTCTTCCTAACAGAAAACGTCCTGACGCTACCACACTCTTCCCGCCCGCACACACCTGGGCCAAACCACACATCCTGCCCTCACACACCTGGGCCTCACAACCACGCATCTCGCCCGCACACACCTGGGCCACAACCACTAACCCGCCCGCAGACACCTGGGCCTCATCCCGAAGGTTCTTGGGAACGGTAAGCCTGCCCTAAGAGTCTTGGGATAAAGGTCGCCTCAAGCCATCACAGCCTCCGAGACCTACCCGAAGAGTCTTGGGTGTAAGGTCACCTCAAGCCATCATAGCCTATGGAAGAAGGAGCAGAAAGGAGCTAGTAACTAAGGGGGAACACCCTCTCCCATAAAATGGGAGTGTTCGGCACTAGGTGCTTGACATGGGTTTGGTGTGACAAAACACAAAGATACAATTATATATATACATATACCAAACACACAGCTCAACCTATGGCTTCTTAAAAAGAGAAACTGAGCATGTGCCTCGACACTGCTACCACGAAGCATGCATCAAAAACCAAACAATCATCCCCCAACCCCATTTAGGTTTTCATGTTTCATGCAATGGTTTAACAAATTATTACTACTGGGCAACTATCATCCAGACAAAACCTTTCACAAACATATCCCTGCCATCCACAACCAAGGTTAGGTAAAACTCAAGCGACCACATGCCATTTCATTTACAAAATATTATCACAACCATACAACATTCCATCATTCATTTATTTCAAAGTTCCACACATAAAAACCTTTCCACACACAAAACATTTCCGCATTTGAAAACACCTTTTGCTTCAAAACACATTTCATAATCAAAACACTTTTCATAAATAAAGGCATTTTCCACAAAACAACCAAACCACCAACATGTTCATTATTCCAACTTTGTTCAACCGGGGTGATCACACAAGGTTTTCATTCTCATTTAATCAGCCTGTCTTTACGTGCTTATCCATTTTCCATGTTTTAACAAAACCAACCACAAACAATTCAGATATCAATTGCGCACGAAAAGGCCACCAACGGCCTTGATTTTCAGTAGGCAAAGGCCTTTCAAACCAAAATCACAATCAGAAGATAAAGAAACTGGAAGGCAATAGAAACAACACAAAACCCCAAACCCTTCGTTATCCGGTAATTATCTTTATTTAAAGTTCAACTGCATCCCATGGAACAAAAGAAAATATCCCACCCCGCATGTTGCACCAAAAAGAGAGATGAAGGTAAACCCCTACCTCAAAAGGTCCCGATCACGTCGCTTCTGACGACGTCCTTCGGTGTCCTCCGCCTTCGCCAAACCCGACAAACGCCTCCTAGGATGGAAGCTGGAGAAGGAAGGCCGGAAGGAAAGGTGACAAGTCCGGGCTTAGAAGCTTCGTCTCATCGCTACGATCCTGTGGCCGCTAACGGATCGTAATTCGGAGCTCGGACAAAGAAGTTAGAGGAGGAAGACTTCTTGATCATCCAAGAGTGTCGTCGTGCGAAGAAGAAGCGATTGGTCTGGAAATAATCTGCGACCCTTTCTTATATAGGCAACGAATAGGTAAAACAGTATGCAACGTGTATTGATGAATACACGGTGTGACCGTACACACGTTACGCATTTTGACTGGTCAACACACGACACGTCACGCGGTTTCTACGCGTTTTAATAATAACGTCAATTTTATTAATATGTGTGTTTCATTGACCCGAGACATAACTCATAAAAAGGTATTCATAAATGGTCTTAAAATGAACGTCTTAATTACAGGATTACACTACCGCTAACGGTTCGTCATTCCGACACCATATGAAGAAGTTATAGACTTTTTAAGTTTTGATCACCCAAAATAATAATAATATTATTTTATTATTATTATAATAATTTAATATTTTGATCAAAAGGGATTGTGGCATGAATCTCTCCCCTTACACCATGCGCACTCCCTTATTTTATTATTGTATTACTATTTTAATATATTAAATCAACATTATATAAAATATATGATATATTAAATTAAATTATATATAAAAAAATGATTTATACAAGGGAAAGGGGGAATTCACGCCTCCCCTCCCCATCTCATGCGCCTCCCCATAAATTTATTATAATTTATTAAATAAAACCATTTTCCTTTTAATTGTATTATTATATTTATTATACGATCAATGTTATTAATTTCATAATTCAATTTTGGGAGAACCTATGCACAACCATTCCATGCGACTCAAAACCATTTCATTTAATTGAATTAAATGACAAAACAAAATTAATATAACATACATATTCAACCCCATTTTAATACATTTAATTTTATTAACCTCTCACATATAGTTTTACGCCATCATTGTTATTTATTGTTCTTCAACAACAATAACATTTCATCAACTTATTTTATTAACTCACCGACGTTATTGTTTTTAATAACAAAAAGATTTACGCTCGTCGCATTGACCACGTTAAACCACCCTGTTGGATATCTGAATCCGACCATGCCACGTCAATGTCGTGTAACATCCATCAATTTAATTATTTTAATTCTATTTATTTTTATTTCACACTGATTAAATTGAAACCACTTTTATTAAATTAAAACCATTCAATTTCATAAACCCAAAATAACGAACTCACCTTTAATTTTATGAACGCACCACCATGCTTCCACTTGCATCTTCATTTAATTTTTTGCAATAAATACCATGACTCATTTCATCAATTTCTCATTATTATTAATATTATGAATAATATTAATAACACAACAGCCATAATTATTATTCAAATTTAATTTCAACAATTACTCAATTAATAAAAAAAACTGCATGTTTCATTTATCAACGTCTAATGGATAACACACCTTCCCACTTCACATCATTAATAATAATAACACCAATTAAATCATTTTATCATGATTATTCTTTTTAGTTTAATTAATCACACAATTTATGTCATCATCATTATTATTAACATATTTTTTACGTTATCATCAGTATTAAAATTATCATTATAACGCGCGTCGTGTTGACCACATCGATTTCAATAAAGGAATGGACCGGAGGGGTCCGGTCCATTACATCAGATACCTCTTAAAACATTCTCATCCTCGAGAATTAAAAACCAACCAAGAAAAATAATGGATGCAAACAACCACTCCGCAAGATACCTCTTAGGGCTCTTGTCATAAAAAGAAACAACCGACAACCCTAATTATGTGAGTTAGGAATTCCCTCTCCTATGTCAAGATATTATCCACTTTAGGGGGCACTGACTCGCCTGCACGGGTTTAATCGCATCTGCATTAATGCGTCTCGATTAAGGACTGGGCCTTCCCACTTCCATATATTAGGTTTTTTTTTTCCAACTTACACTGCACCCAACAACGTACAACCCACACACTGCCCGGACACATGGCTTGAGGAATTCCTTCTCCCATGTTGAGATATTATCCGCTTTAGCCGGCACTGACTCACCTGCACGGGTTAAATCGCATCCACATTAATGCGTCTCGATTAGGGATTAGGTCTTCCCCTCCCCACATGATAGGGCTCTTCACGTACATTTAAAGAAAAGAGGGAAACAACATAGCATTAAAAACTCACAAAAACAAGGTCCAGACCCAGAGAATGAGCAAAAGAGTTCCAACAATGGAGTGTAATGCTCCAAACAAAACATAAAGGAGATCATTCAAGAAAACCCAAACACATCTCTATCGATCCCTGGTCCTTCTAGAGATGCTGTCTATGATGCATGCAACTATCCTCGCTGAGCTCCTCTGCCTCTCTGTTGACATCCGCCTCCTCGACCACGTCCCGATTGGGATTCTTGAGGAACTCCTTGTGGCTGGCCACCACCTGCTCCATCTCCCCTCAAAGGGACTGGAGCCTGTTGCTGTTGGAAGGGTCTTGTCGGTGACTGGTGCTGCTGAGGAGGGCGTTGAACCTGTCCATCTCCACCATACTGAGCATGGGTCGGGCACCGACTCTGAACGTGCCTGAAACCTCCACAAGAAAAACACTTTGGTCCTGGGCTCATGAAAAAGGGACGAGGACCTGAAGATCTGAACTGGAACTGCTGGGGCCTGCTCCCTACTGGCCTGAAACTGGAAGGTCCCGTCGGAGGAGACCTGCTGCTGACTGCCTTCCCCTTCGACGAACTAGGCTGGATCCCCTCACGTGGTGCACCTCCCTGCGAGTGCATCCTTTCTACAACTTCCGCCTTCTTCTGTACGGCTAAGTATGTCGGAAGGGTGAAGGGGGTCACAGCATACTGGAGCGAAGGACGAAGCGCCTCTTCCAAACGTCTCACCCAAGACTCTTCATCCGGAAAGAGTTCTGGAGCAAAGCGTAGGAGATTCTTGAACTTAATCCCCAACTCTCGAACAGTCATACTCCCCTGCTGAAGGGAGAGCAACTCCTGACGCTTTTCCGCCTTGATCAAAGAAGAAAGGAATTCCTCTCGGAACTCCTTTTCGAAGTCAGCCCATGGAATCTCTGCCTCCTTCCTCTCCCCGAGGTAGAGCATCCACCATTGGCGCGCCGCGCCTCTCAGCTGACTGACTACTAGGGGGACCCAGTACTCCTTCGGAGCACGGATCAAGGTAAAAGCGATCCCTAGCTCTTCAAGCCACCCCTCCGTCTCCAGGTCCGAAGTACTTCCCTCGTACTTCTTGAGAGTCTGACGCTGGAAAGAACGGAGGGTATTCTGCCACTGGCTGTCTTCCTCCTCTCGATCGATCCTCAGTTGATCGATTGCCTGAACCTGCTAGGCCTCAGCCGCCTGAGCCACCTGGGAACGCCGTCCAGGTGCCATAGCTATACGGTAAACAAGGATCGCCTAAGCCCAAGTAGTAAGGAAAAACTCAAAGTTTTAATTATCATTTTATTTCAATTTCTTTCCCAGAACACCCAAATCAAGTAAAACACAAACATGATGATGCATGTACCTTCCCTAGGGTCTCTACCCTGCAATCAATATAGTCTCACTTGGTCGTTTGGTAGGCTCAGAGTCCTTGCATCGGATCACGGGGGCCCTAAAATCCCGTGTCCTAGCTGGTCTTCCCTGGCCTATGTCACGCACCAAGATTAACGAACACTATTGCCCTACCATCCCATGCAATCCTCACTGTGCCTAACTCCAGACTCCATCCTATCTCTCAACCATCAGATCTGATACCATTCTGTCACGACCCCCTCCCACCAAAGATGCCCCTCCTGATCTGGCAATGGTGAAAGGAAGATAATGACCCCCGAGTCCCGCCTCCAGTTGGCCCCGGGTTGGCGACTAGCACCAAGGGTATGAGTTTTCACAAATATAGGAGGCATTACCCTTTTTATTATTTTGGATCTGGAAATAGGACAAGTCAACCACCAAAAAGGGAAAAGAACAAGTGTATATAAATAAACCCAAACCAAGCCCACATGCATGTTTAAACAATTTTTATAACAAGGTAAAAGTACAAGGAAGCTCAAAAGTACAATGCCAAAGAAAACAAGAGAACAACAACTGCAACAACTCCAACTGCCCGACTAGTAGGGTCCCGCACGGCCCTATTAGTCCTCCTGGAAACCTGAAAGTAAACGTAGGGTGAGAATACAAGTATACTCAGTAGGGAAACCTAAAGCTCTCGTGCACAAGTGGGGAGACACCCTAAGGTCCCGTGAGAAAACAGAAGAACCAGAAACTAACAAGGAAAAACTATCCACCCAGCCTCACTGGTCACACTCACCAAGTAACACAAACAAGTTTAGTATATATATAGAACAAAAGTATTGGGTACCCCGCACCATTTCCCACTTAATTAGATGCTACTCTTCCTAACGGCAAACGTCCTGACGCTACCACACTCTTCCTGCCCGCACACACCTGGGCCAAACCACGCATCCCGCCCGCACACACCTGGGCCTCACAACCACGCATCTCGCCCGCACACACCTGGGCCACAACCACTAACCCGCCCGCAGACACCTGGGCCTCATCCCGAAGGTTCTTGGGAATGGTAAGCCTGCCCTAAGAGTCTTGGGATAAAGGTCGCCTCAAGCCATCACAGCCTCCGAGACCTACCCGAAGAGTCTTGGGTGTAAGGTCACCTCAAGCCATCATAGCCTATGGAAGAAGGAGCAGGAAGGAGCTAGTAACTAAGGGGGAACACCCTCTCCCATAAAATGGGAGTGTTCGGCACTAGGTGCTTGACATGGGTGTGGTGCGACAAAACAAAAAGATACAATTATATGTATACATATACCAAACACACAGCTCAACCTATGGCTTCTTAAAAAGAGAAACTGAGCATGTGCCTCGGCACTGCTACCACGAAGCATGCATCAACAACCAAACAATCATCCCCCAACCCCATTTAGGTTTTCATGTTTCATGCAATGGTTTAACAAATTATTACTACTGGGAAACTGTCATCCAGACAAAACCTTTCACAAACATATCCCTGCCATCCACAACCAAGGTTAGGTAAAACTCAAGCGACCACATGCCATTTCATTTACAAAAGATTATCACAACCATAAAACATTCCATCACTCATTTATTTCAAAGTTCCACACATAAAACCCTTTCCACACACAAAAAATTTCTGCATTTGAAAACACCTTTTACTTCAAAACACATTTCATAATCAAAACACTTTTCATAAATAAAGGCATTTTCCACAAAACAACCAAACCACCAACATGTTCATTATTACAACTTTGTTCAACCGGGGTGATCACACAAGGTTTTCATTCTCATTTAATCATCCAGTCTTTACGTGCTTATCCATTTTCCATGTTTTAACAAAACCAACCAAAAACAATTCAGATATCAATTGCGCACGCAAAGGCCACCAACGGCCTTGATTTTCAGTAGGCAAAGGCCTTTCAAACCAAAATCACAATCAGAAGATAAAGAAACTGGAAGGCAATAGAAACAGCACAAAACCCCAAACCCTTTTTTATCCGGTTATTATCTTTATTTAAAGTTCAACTACATCCCATGGAACAAAAGAAAATATCCCACCCCGCATGTTGCACCAAAAAGAGAGACGAAGGTAAACCCCTACCTCAAAAGGTCCCGATCACGTCGCTTCCGACGACGTCCTTCGGTGTCCTCCGCCTTCGCCAAAACCGACAAACGCCTCCTAGGATGGAAGCTGGAGAAGGAAGGCCGGAAGGAAAGGTGACAAGTCCGGGCTTAGAAGCTTCGTCTCATCGCTACGATCCTGTGGCCCCTGACGGATCGTAATTCGGAGCTCGGACAAAGAAGTTAGAGGAGGAAGACTTCTTGATCATCCAAGAGTGTCGTCGTGCGAAGAAGAAGCGATTGGTCTGGAAATAATCCGTGACCCTTTCTTATATAGGCAACGAATAGGTAAAACAGTATGCAGCGTGTATTGATGAATACACGGTGTGACCGTACACCCGTTACGCGTTTTGACTGGTCAACGCACGACACGTCACGCGGTTTCCACGCGTTTTAATAATAACGTCAATTTTATTAATATGTGTGTTTCGTTGACCCGAGACATAACTCATAAAAAGGTATCCATCACTGGTCTTAAAATGACCGTCTTAATTACAGGATTACACTGCCGCTGATGGTTCGTCATTCCGACACCATATGAAGAAGTTATAGACTTTTTAAGTTTTGATCACCCAAAATAATAATAATATTATTTTATTATTATTATAATAATTTAATATTTTGATCAAAAGGGCTTGTGGCGTGAATCTCTCCCCTTACACCATGCGCACTCCCTTATTTTATTATTGTATTACTATTTTAATATATTAAATCAACATTATATAAAATATATGATATATTAAATTAAATTATATAAAAAAATGATTTATACAAGGGAAAGGGGGCATTCACGCCTCCCCTCCCCATCTCATGCGCCTCCCCATAAATTTATTATAATTTATTGAATAAAACTGTTTTCCTTTTAATTGTATTATTATATTTATTATACGATCAATGTTATTAATTTCATAATTCAATTTTGGGAGAACCTATGCACAACCATTCCATGCGACTCAAAACCATTTCATTTAATTGAATTAAATGAAAAAAAAAATTAATATAACATACATATTCAACCCCATTTTAATACATTTAATTTTATTAACCTCTCACATATAGTTTTGCTCCATCATTGTTATTTATTGTTCTTCAATAACAATAACATTTCATCAACTTATTTTATTAACTCACCGACGTTATTGTTTTTAATAACAAAAATATTTATGCTCGTCGCATTGACCACGTTAAACCACCCTGTTGGATATCTGAATCCGACCATGCCACGTCAATGTCGTGTAACATCCATCAATTTAATTATTTTAATTCTATTTATTTTTATTTCACACTGATTAAATTGAAACCACTTTTATTAAATTAAAACCATTCAATTTCATAAACCCAAAATAACGAACTCACCTTTAATTTTATGAACGCACCACCATGCTTCCACTTGCATCTTCATTTAATTTTTTGCAATAAATACCATGACTCATTTCATCAATTTCTCATTATTATTAATATTATGAATAATATTAATAACACAACATCCATAATTATTATTCAAATTTAATTTCAACAATTACTCAATTAATAAAAAAAACTGCATGTTTCATTTATCAACGTCTAATGGATCACACACCTTCCCACTTCACATCATTAATAATAATAACACCAATTAAATCATTTTATCATGATTATTCTTTTTAGTTTAATTAATCACACAATTTATGTCATCATCATTATTATTAACATATTTTTTACGTTATCATCAGTATTAAAATTATCATTATAACGCGCGTCGTGTTGACCACATCGATTTCAACAAAGGAATGGACCAGAGGGTTCCGGTCCATTACATGTTGTAATGATGATATTGAGTGGGCTCATCCCATTCCCATGCTGTAATTCTTATAAAGAGAGGTCTATGCCTAGTCCAATGCTGTAATGCTCATAGGGATTTGTCCCAGATGCTGTAATGATTATAGGGATGTAACCTAGATTGTTGTGACTATACCATAGTTATATGGTTGTGGTTTTCATGGTTGTAATAAATTCTTAGTGATATTACTGCATGGTTTTGAAGAAGGTTATTTTACCTTGGTTATATGGTTGTTGTTGGCATGGTCGTAAGACATGCTCAGAGAAATTCTGGCACGGAGCTGAAGCAGGTTGTTGTTGTATTTTATTAATTGTTGAATTAATTAATACCTATGTTTATCACTTTATTACATACAATTTTTATTATACTAGTTTAGTTTAGACATATAGGTGTTGATATATTGAGTTATACTCACACCCTATTTGGGATGTTGTTTGGTACCCAAGTAGATTATGTGGATGCGGGTTTGGGTAAGGGAAAAGGACCTTGTTTTTGATTTCTTGATTTTAGATGGGATGGAATTTTTAGATGATAATGACATGGGGTTCAAGACCCAAGACTTTGAGTCTTTTATTTGAGTATGTTAGTATTTTTATTGTTTTTCTCTAGCATTACATTTAGTTTTATTCCAACACATCATTCCATTATTTCTTTTTTATCTATTGGATTATTCTGTTGGATTTATTTTTGTCTTTTTCTATGACTTTACTTTGATTATTTTCCATTCTATTATGATTTTTTCTACTTCTATGTCACTTCATAACATAGGGTATAGTCTCCCCACTACACATTTCACACCCCCTCTACTAGTCATCAGCCTCCGACATACGTGGATGCACGCTTGAGGTCCCGTAACCAACCCTTTTCGGTCACATAAGAGAGTGACAGATTATGGGATGTTACACCAAGGAAGAGAACGTGACATACCCCTTGACTAAATTTCTATCTCAGCAGAAGTATGAGTATCATGTGAGAGCTAGTGGACTGAAATTTGTTAGCAGTTGTATCTAGTACAAGTGAGAGTCTGTTGGAGTTGGTTCCCTAGAACAGATTTCTATGTACTTTATGATAACTTGTATTTATAGTTTTTAATACTAATAAACTACTTATCATATCATGATTTTTCTTTTACATAACATAATATGTGATAATTTTCTAAGAGTAGTTATCTTGCTAAAAGGTTATAGCAGTTCCCCACTATGATGATAATCTAGAAGTTCTATGATGTTATTCTTAAATATATGTTCTATAGTTAGATAATATCATTGGAGGGAAAATGATATAGGCTATCAGGGGTGTAGACTCATAGGACTTTGAAACACCATATCATGGTGTATTCCATTAGTAATATATAGTATAGGATATTATAAGAAGGAGACTCATTAGTAGGAAATCAACATTTATATGTGTCATTGGATGTTCCTATATGAGGATGCATGGATTGATACTTATACTTTAATATTATTATTAATGAATATTATGAGTTGTGTATTGATAAAAACAATGATGACATATGTTCACGGTGAGGTAGGATATGTTGAATGTGCCATGAGTAAAATTAAATTAATGAATAATGTGAGAAAGGATTTATCCCTTCTATTCATTAATGGAAGTTGATATCTTATTCCCTTTGATAGAAATGATATAGCCTAAATAAATTTATGGCCATGGTGTTATATAAGCAAGTTCAATTTCTGGGAAGTCAAAGAAAGAGATATAAACAATATAGGTTGATGACACCAACATGCAACCTATTTTATTAAAGATATCATGATAAAGGGATTATAGTACACAATAATCATCTGTATGAGGAATTATGTCATTGTGGCGTTATATTATTTATTTATGGGTTCCTCGATGTGTTGTTAGACACTAACCTTGGACTTTAGGTTGTATCACCTAATACCACCGAGAAAGAGTCCTAGAGGGTCACACACTAAGTGTATCCAGAATCTCAATTAAATAATTTATTATTATTTATTATTTAACAAGATGAATAAATATTATTCCAGCATGTGGTTTAATGATTATTCATGTTTTCTTGAATTCATATATTTTGTCACCAGTTATTCAAAAGAATATAATGTGAGTAGAATATTTAATAAATATTTATTTTTTATTTATTGAATATAATATTTATTTATTTATTGATAAATAATGAAGATATATTTATTTAATAAATAAATTCATTATTCAAGGCCCGATAAATATTTTGGAGGAATGGAGAACCGAGTTTAAATGGTCCGGTGAGAAATAGTATACATTGAATATTATTTGAATAAATAATATTTAATTGTAATTCAAAACTTAAGCACATGTTAGTAATTATTATTATTATTATTATTATTATTTTATACATAAGGTTCTGCAAAGGATTAAATAAATATTAAAGGTCACTTGTTCAAAAAAAATTCTAAACCCTAGCGGTATTAAAACCCAATTATGTTATTTTCCAAGAGAGCCAATTAATTTGTGTTGTGCACAACAACAGCTAGAGAGAATCCTCTAGCCCTAGAGAGATCCCTCTCTAGGAATGCTACCAAGAATAGAGAGCAATCTTCTTCCACCTCACACTGTCAATTCTAGAGAGATCAAGGAGAACACTTTGGAAGTGATTCTCGTGGCAGTCAAATGTGGATGACGTGAGGTATAGGATCTGTTGTTCTAGAATCTGGAAATTCCTACAATGGCATTCAACAATTTTTGGAATACATGTGGATCACTACTAAAGGGGATATGATTTTGATTCCTTCAACACAATAACAGTATAATGCATATCTGTTGTTAGATCTATAAATGAAGAAATAATTTACATAAGGTAATTCTTTAGTTGATTAAATTAATTATAAATAATATGTGATGATCCTCTATCTGATTCTGGTGTTTTATCCATTATCTATTTTCTTTGATTCAATTCCATTGATCACAAAATTTATCATTGTATATATCTCGGATAGATCATCGATCATGACAAAAATAAAAGTTAGTCATGACCAATCACATGCTTCTGCTATGCTCGAAACCTACATTTTTGTTGTAAGAGGCACTCACATGAGCAATCACACATGAGGTTTTGATGTAGCCTATTATTTCTATAGTTCAAAGTTAATCTCACATAAGGTCAGCTAGTGCCTGTTTATTCTTACATAGATCATTATATTATAATCAATTAAGTTTATACAAATGATATGTGTTGGTTAATCATACATAACCCCTGAGCATCAAGTTTATACTACATAGCTCACTCAACACCTGTTTAATCCTGTGCAAGTCCTATTACCAATCATAGTAGGAATTGGAGATGCCGTTAAAATGACTAAGAATATATATTTTTGTTTTTAAATAATTTAATTAATAATTGGAATGTATAACAAATAAATTGTATATAAATTATAGTAAAAAGGTATTTTGGGATATTTATTAATTTATATTTTTTTATAAATTAATTAATTATAATTTTTTATAATTAATTATCTAATTTTTTATGAAACATTTAATAAATAAATATCGATAACATTAAAATTTTATGTCGAAATACCCCTTTTAAAATTATATGGCATGACTTATAGTTTTGATATAAATTTTTTATATGGAAATTATTAGGGTAATTTATAAATTGGTTATCAATTACAAAGTAAGGCATACATATAAAAGAGTTCATATTTAATTATGTTTTTTTCATAATTAATTAATTTAAATAGTTTAAAATTAAAGGCATAATTTGAATTTATTATTTAAACCATATCAAAATGAGTTTTTATTATTGATTTGATCAAGTTTTAAGTAATATTTAATATGTGATATTTGGTTTATGTAAATATTTTTCATAATAAAAATTGAAATATAAAATGTTTATATTTCTTTTAATATCATATATTTAAAGTAAATGTCATATAATGAATAGTATGAAAAATCTCATATTGAGAATAAATATAAATTTTTATACTTATTTAATTATATAATGTCCATAAGGTCACTTAAAATTGTAATGTGTATAGTTATCTTTTATTTATGAATTGTTCATAAATAATGTATCTCATGTTTAAATATATGAATTGGTCATTTATTTAAAATTTATTCTATGCTTTATTCTTTGATTTCACTGTTATATTGTGAATTGTGATGTATAATTTAGTTTAGATATGTTTAAACTACTTCTATATATCATCAAACATCCATATAAGGAGTTTCATGCTAGATATGATAATAGATTTAGTTTTCTTCTACCATGACTTTGACTTGTATTGAGTTATGATCTTGAATCATGTAGTTAATTATTATTATCTATATATATATATATAAGGTTTTAGAATTATGGTCGAATTGAGGTCTCTCTTGAGTAATGTATCCATAGGTAGAGAGTCTTTGGGTTAGACTGCTCACTGATTGGAGGGTTATGCCTTATCTAGAAAAATGATGGTTGACTATCTGTGGCTCTAGATTTACTCATGTGGAGATTATTGATTTTATATGATTCCAAACCTTTACATGTAAGAGTTTCATGTACATTATTAATGAGATTCATTTGAGTATGTATGAATATAGTTTTTTTTTTAATTTGAGTTAATAACACAAACTATGAGTTTTGTAAAGAGTTTCACATTAATATTATTTGAACATATTGATTTGGTGGAAAGAATATGATTCCAAACTAAATAATTAGAATCATGCATATTTGTAAATAGAAATGCATGAGATAAGATGGTGAGATAAATTATTATTAAAAATAAAAAGTTTTAGATTCCTTCCAAAGTTACTTTTCATTACATTTATAGTAACACTCTGAGATTTTAAAATAATATTATTTTTGACAGTGTATACGACTCACAACACAGAACTTAAACGACTCGTAAAATATATAACTGTTATAACCTAGCCATTAAATTGATGAATATGAATATTATTAAATAATTTATGAAATATATATATATATATATATATAAACATCATACTAAATATAAATGTATTGATAAATTCTTAGTAAATAATCACTCAATTTTTAGTAATGTCATTTTATTCATCAAAAATATGTTTTCTTCATAATTTTTTTTATTTATTGTGAAAAAATATTGTAATTAATTTATAGAACTTTTAGAAAATGTATTTTATAAAACTAACTTCATTTTTTCAATTATTATATAAAAACTAACTTCAAGAATTTTTTTGAGATTTTTCGGAAAATATTGGTTTCTTAGTGAATATTGAAAATAACATTTTTTGTAAAACTGCCATTTATTTTCAATAAATTTAGTAATTTAAAACTTTCATTATGATTTTAATTTTATTAAAATTAAAATAATTATTATTTATTAATATTTAATCATATTAATTATATTTGAATCATCCTTATACTGGATTTTAGTATAAGTTTATTTTCAGGCTTAAAACTAATTTTCTTGAAAACTGTTTTAAAGTGCATAATGTTATTCCATTTTAATTAATTACAATGACCCCTAATTAGGAATGATTTAAATTAAATTTATATATTATATATCTATAAATATTAAGTTAAATTCATATAATGATTTTTAATAATCATAAAGTTAATATAAAATCATTTTTTGCTTGAAAATACATTTATTGAAAAATCACTTTTTTCATCACATCTATGAGTTTTATTTTAAATAAAATTATAAATATTTTGTGAATTTAATTTGATAAAATGAATTATATATTTTTAATCAACATAATTTATATTATATAATAATGTCAACTTAATTTTTGGTCATAATGAATAGTGAAAACCATAAAAATCTTTTACCGCAGTTAAGGTGAAAACATCTTTATCGGAGGGTTAAACTAAAAGTATAAGGGTTAAAATGATCTAAAAACTTGTATAAATTCTTTTTTATGACCATATTTATATCTTATATAATCTAATTATTGATAATGGTCCATTTTAGAGCCTTTTTACTCGTTTAAAATGTGGGTATATCTTTTTCTTTTAAAAAATTCTAAGTGTACCCTCTTACGTACTTATAAAAGGTCATCATATATCCTCTCATATTTACACCTTAAAATCCTTTTGTTTCGGAAAATACATGCCCAAATACCTTCCTAAATTTCCTCCCCACTTCCTAGAATCCTTGGTTTGATTAGAAATTCCTCCTAGGAAGGATTTTGGTGCAAACCTCATGAGATCACCTGAAGAAGATGCATCGTTCTTAACCAAACATTCTGTTTTATTTATTATTACATATATTTCAATTATTATTTAAACATTATGATATAATAAAATCATTATATTATATATAATTAGTTGTTATTATGTTAATTTAATAACCCAAATTCATCTCCTCTTCCATAAAATGGGAAATAAAACCATCGTTCGTGTGTATGGTGAACTACGACCTCACGGACTGATGTAATTTATTTTTCATCATAATCTCTCATGAATATTCATGATTATGGATTTAATGTTTTTATATTATATTTATGACATATTATTAATTATATAAAATTAATATATCATATACTTTCTTACCTTACCATCCATTGAGAAATGATAATCTCATTCATGTATACGATGGATTACCGCCTCACGAAGCGATGTGATTTTTTTTATTACCGCATCACATGGATGTTATGTGTAAATTAATTTAAATAAATAATATAATATTTATGGTATTATAATAATACTTTAAATATAAAATAATACTTATATTCTTTCCATAATTATCATTGAAAAATGGAAATGTTGCTCATGCATATGTATGACCTACCATCTCCATTATTGCAACATGGTTCATTTTTCATAACCATTATTCATGGTTGGTTTTAAAAGTACAATTGATGTATAAAAATTATAATTATGTCATGATAATTATTCTGGATATGATTAAACAATAACCCCTTTGACCATGGTTAATATACCAAATTCGTTTTGAAATATGGACCGAACGTCCTCAAAACACCCAATGTGGACATAACTGATTAAGTATTTAAATATAATAAAATAAAAAATTTAAGTATAAGGTATTAAACCAATAAAAGGTTTATATGGAATCAAATAATTGATATAATATTAATATACATGAGTTAAAGGACATATATGGAAATTCTGGACTTGAAGTAAGAGTTTTTCATCTTTTTTTGTGATAAATATGTCATATTCACAACTTATTTATATTATGTGGTGTATATACCGCCCATGAATGCCTTAAATGATTATTTTCATGAAAATTAATGGGATTTAAAAATCTATATGAGGTTATACATTTCATGATATGATATTACCAAAGTAGAAAGAGATTACGTCTCAATTTCCCTTCATTGAGAGATATTTATTGTCAAGCACCTAATTTATTTTATATGATGAATATAATTCCCATTCACATGTTATATCATGAATAATTCATAATTTATGTTATTTTAAGTTTCAATATGAATTAGTTCATCCAAAGGTATTTGACATGAAAGTTACCAAGTGGTAAGAGGTTTCATAACTCAATTTCTTTTCATTGGGTTATATTACATATTCATTATATTTGATATGATATGATTATGTGTAAAATGATATATAATTGTATTATGTTTTATTTAAATTTTTTGTGTATTTAATTTTTTTTTTCAGATAATCTTTCCATTTATTAACTCACAATTCAATGATATGATCTTTGTAAGAGTTATTCGTCTCAAATTCCATTTCTTTGGGATATATGTTTAATAATATGAACCTATCTTATTTTATAAGGTGTATATACTTCCCTTTTGAAATGTAATATCATTAATTTATTTATTTTATTGATATTTAAATATTTATTTTAAGTTATTCTTTCATGGGTTTTACGATTGAAAAGTTAACAAAGTGACAAAGAATTTATATTACAATCTCCTATTTTTCTGATATTGTTTATGTTAAAGGTTATTTTGGAAAAAATAATGTGATATTATTTTATTTAACCATATCTCTTTTCTTATCTTATGTTTATGAATTTTTTTCACATTTTTAACTTCCATTTCCTCTATTTCTTATTAAGGAAACATCAAGTAAGTTTCTAGTAAGTGGTACTAATCTCGTATCTTCTTTTAGATAAAAAATCTTTCTCTTCCATATCCATGTTTCATAAAATGTTTTAAAAAAATTATTTTATAAACATAGATGATTTATTAAATATATTTTTCATGATCTTTTACATTCTTTTAAAAAATAAAAGGAAATTTCTTAATGTTTTTCCAAATGGGTCACTTTTGACTCCCTTTATAAAATATTTGAGAAGAATGTTTATTTTAACATTTAGAAAATGAATGTATTTTCCCACCATCATGTCCATTATTTTCCATGAAGTTTACTTTATCTATTTAAAGCTTGTTTTAAAAGAAAAATATTTTCACTATATTTTTTGCATTTTTGTTTTTAAAAGTAATTTTTAAAGTGAAAATTTTGTTTTCCTCAAGAACGTTTTAATGAAATTTTAATGGTATTTCCATTCATCAATGTCACCAACCATTGATGTTACTTATGCTCTACTGAGGATATTTTTTTAATGATACCATCCTTATTATTCCTCTTTATAGATTATGATATTGACATGGAACTCATTTTTTTTTCATAGGTGAATCAATAAATGAAAGAAAATGATTATTGTTAAGTTGGAAAGTGAAAGATTCTAAATGTTTTGTTCATGAATGGTACTTGGACATTATTTATGATCATGGGTGTTCCCAGATAGTTCTGAGTGATCCCGATATATCTTATACGATGAGTGTTCCCAGATAGCGTCGGGTGAGCCTGATATAGCTTACATGATGGGTGTGGCCATATAGCACTCCAATGCATTGAGTAATGATTATGTTCTCTCAAGAATTATATTGGAATTAAAATGTATGGTTATTCTAATTTGTAAAGGTTTTATAAGGGTTTTAGGAAGATAATTTTCCAAGATACCAACATGTTTTCATTATGCATGCTATGGGTTATAAATGTTTTCTTTGATCAATATTGACAGCACATGACTCATGATTATTGATTCTTATGAAACTTGAATTTGTTAAATATTTATTCCATGTTTCACGATTGATGATCTAGGTATTGATGGGTATGATTTTTCTTATTTTATGCTCACACACTTTGATTATGTTATCATACCCTTATGCTCATATATTTTTTTCACCGATGACATTCAATTGTTAATTCTTATGTTTATCCTTACTGAGTATTTGAGCTCACCCCATATGTTTCCATTTTCCTAGGTTATCAAGAATGGTGTTAACTTAATTATGTCAAAAAGGGTTTCATATGGATGATTATGACATAATATGGAACATGAAAAGTTGGGTATAGGGGAAAAATACTCTCTTGAAATCATGAGAATTGTTTGTGTAAGAGTTTGTCCCAATTATATATAACTCTAAAACTAAAAGTTCCTTGGTTATGCAACCTATACAATATTTCCTTTTGTAATAATTTTTTATGGAAAAAATTTCATCATGTTTATTAGTATCATGCCAGTAATGTAATGATTATGTTTTTAGAATTGGATCCGAGAGTCTGGGTACAAGGATGTTATATTGATCATTTAACCAGGTAGGACATGCTAAAATCGGTTTCCCATCAATTATCTTTTGTAAGGAAAGAAATTAATGAGTGACCTTAATTGTATTAAGTTCCTGATATTGACATTTTATTTGGATTACACACCAAGATACCCTAATAGGATTTGGTTTCTAGGGGAATAAATTTAAGTTTTTATATTTTATGTATTGTGTAAGGAGTTGTTCATTCAACTATACAAGATTCATGTATTATATGATTAGGATGAATCCCTACCTAAATAGATAATTAATGGTAGAAATGTTAAAGTGACCTAATGCTTAGTGAAATATGGATCTTTTCCCACTAATGGATATGTCATATTTCAAAAGGGGTCATCATTATATTGGTATAAAATTTAATAAAATCCCTTATTAAAAGTTTTTAAAACATGGTACTCATATAATAAAATATTATGTTGTAGATAAATGGTATCATCTCATTAAACATATCTTTGAGATCAATATTTAAAATAATAAGTTTTTTTGTTATAAAATTTATAGACTAAAATACAAACTTAAGAATGGTTCTTAAGAAATGGAAAATTAGATGTTAAAGAAAACACATACTTAAGTAAGTTAATGTTAATGTAGTTCAATAGAAAGATCAAATAGATTCTTAAGAGAAGCATAAAATTATTCACTTAATATTTACTTAATGTTTTTCTAGTTATTGGATTCATTATATTAGAAATGTTCCATATAAGATGAATGAGATCAAGAAAACGTATACTCAATATTCTCAAAGTTTTTATGATAGATGAACTAGGGAATGCAAGGTTCAGGTTTTGATGCTATATCGACAGTAAAGGAATGTAAAATCTCAAACTGTAAGATGATAGGTTAGTTTAAAATTCCAATAATGTTTATTCTAGTAGCCATTAATGGTAATTAAAACCTAAATGTGGTGTTAGAAAGTAAGGACATTGATTCCATGTGATGAAATCATTTAGGATGACTAAAGAAGTTTAGAACTCTGCAGAATTTCCATGTCAGGTATCAATGTTATTGAAATTAATTTTTCATTTTTGAAGGGTATATGATACCAAGTGTATACTTTCTATATAGTTATAAATATATAGGGTCTCAAAATCTAGGAAATAATTGATAGATATTGTAGTTTTTACTCAAGTGAAGAAGAAAAGAGTTTCTACATTAAGGATTTGAATGTAAATGAATATATCAAGTTCATATAGTTCTAAGTAAAGGATGCGTATCTTCATCTCATTTATATTATATTATAAGATAATTTTTTTAATAACAAAGAGTTGTTATGAATAATATGAGATGATGGATTTGGTATAAATGGTTTATGATTCATCGGATTATATAACGTGTTTTGAGAATAAGATAAGGATAAACATGTTTTATCCATGATAAAGGAGCTTATCCAAGATGTTTATTAAAATATAAGGAATTGAGATTCCACCACCACCAATGAAATATTTTAAATAATATAGTCCTCTTTTTTTAAAATTTATTCAATCATATAGAATACTATATATGATATGGATGCAATGGTTTGTTTATTAAATATTAATACTTAGAGGAAATAAGTGTTATTTCATAACACAAAGGAGTTTTTGTATCTTAGCATGATATTATGAAGATAATATAATGCCTAAGAGGCTAGTGTTAGTGCATTTGGAATAAGTGAATTTCATAATTGTCATGACCTGACCCTTGTTGGGGCTCGAGCCATAACTACCCCAAGCCTGCCTTCATAGGCCAAGGGGTGGTGAGAAGTGCTGAAGGCACAAAAAACATAGGGATGCCTTTGACTAAGTACCTATACAAACGTACATATCCAACTCAATAAAAAAGTGCATAGGGAAAGGAAATAAAAGATATAACACTACTATAAATAAACCAGACATGCATGGACCGCTAAATAGTACAAGTACAGTAAAGTAAATTTAAAAGCAAAGGAAAAAACATGGACAACTAGAAAAGTGTCCCAAACTAACAAAAAATGGAAATGTAAAATATCTGAGAGAGACCTACTCTTTGATCCTAAGACATGAACACCATATGCAGTCCAAGAACCCATATCCCAAAGCTCCTCTAAAGTCATGATCAAACCTGTGCGTCGCCTACATAAGGAACGATATGTGCAGGAAAATACCATGTAGAGGTGAGTATAAACATACCTAGTAGGATTCCCCAAAAGCTGGAGGGGGGGGGGTAGTAAGAGATACAATATATATGGAAATTAGTAGATAGAATAAAGTATAGTAAAAGAGTGAAATTCAACCCAATAAGAGAGTGAAATAAACTCAAAAAAAAACCAAGGAGCTAAAAATGGTGAGAAGATCAACTTCTCGTCCAGTCTTTTCTGCCTATAATAGAAGAGTAGACTCATCCAACTATGAGAAGCTAGACACAGAAAGCACATGGAATACCCCATGCGTCTTCATCTCTCCTGGAAGGAGAGTAACCAAAATCTAAGGAGTGGGTACTGAAATAGAATATATATATATATATATATTCTCAATCAAAAGAAACCCAAACAAGAGAGTAAGGGGATCTCCATCTCACAGATCAACCCAAGAAGAAGAGTTGCCAATAGTTCTAGAAGTTTCCATCAATGATGTCTGACATAAATCACATATTCCCTGAACACACAAGTTAAAGGGGCTCAATCACTACACCTTGATACTATCCTCTTTGGCTTGAACTGATTCGCCTGCATAATTTTAGGTCGCGTCACAAGAATGCGTATTATTGGGGAAAACACCCCTCTTATTATTGATTCCAAAGTTACATCAAAGTATATCTCATCACTGATCCTCGTAGTCAAAAGTTCACATTATAAGGTCGAGGATCCATGACCAACCCGGCTGGAGGGTGCCACTCTGGTGCCATCGAGGACCCATGCCTATCCCGACTGGAGGGTGCCACTCTGGTGTCATCGAGGACCCATTCCCATCCTGGTTAGAGGGTTCTACTCTCATGTCATTAATTAACCATTCCCAGCCTATCTGGAGGGTGCCACTTATAAATCTTTGATGTTAACATTTGACCATCGCTGTCATCAAACACCGCTATACTGAGTGTTATGTTTATAAAACCTTGCATCATAAACCGAAAGTTTCATCAAAGGTCACCATCACACTCTATGTTGAAAAACATGTAGAATATGCTATTTACTTTTCCTAAATAGATAACTGGTAAAAGGGGCACTTTTCACCACAACAAGCCCGAACGGGACATCGTGGTGCCCACGTCTCAATCCCAAACTTTAAATTTCCTAATTGACCTCAAAAATTTTTCCTCAAATATAGGAACAAATTTACATAAATGGAACATCAATTGGATACTCCATTTAGAAGATATGGCTGTTTAAAGACAATGCACAAAGATCAGCTGGGACCCGCCTGACTGATCATGGACCGACTGCCACATCCAATCCACCTACCACAGCAGTCGACCTTCCGTGGCGTGGACACTCATGGACCAACCACCATGGTCGGTCGACTAGTCACATCGACTAGCCAGCACGGTCCACCATCACGGTCAAATATCCAGACTGGTCGCAACCACTGACCCTACGACAACTCCTACTATAGCATCTTCGCAGTCAACCACCGCGGTCGATCGCAGTCGTGGTTCACTCTGGTTAACCCAGTTTGTGACCCAGGTCCGACCCACTGAGTTGGGTCTAACCCACCTCACATGGGCTCGACCCATTTGGTTGGTCTCTTCCAGCCTTGGCCTGGCCCACCTTCCGACCTCGGCCCGACCCGCTGGTCAATCGATGTCACCTTAGTCACGCCCACGACCCTACCCGGCCGACCGGGCGGTCCACGCAGCACCCCCACACAGCGACACCACCACTGCTCCCATGACTAGTTTCACCATGCCCGATGGTGGTGGCACTGTGCCAGATGTCCCTTCTGCAGACCACCAAGCCTCCTCTAGTTGTCCAAAAATCACAATGAACATAGATCCGGAACCCTTTCACCGAGACCTTCACAGAACTAAGGCCTGGTCGATGATCCATTTATGATTCGACATGCCAAAAATTTATCAGAAAAATCTGTAAAGAATGGATGATGAACATGCAAAAATAGAGATCCAAGTATAGATCGATGGTCGTGTTGATTTTTCATCGACGATGGTGTTCAAAAGTAAAGAAACAATTTGACAATGAAAGGATTTTCAATCAATAATTACAAATGCTAATTTTAGGAAAGAAATCATACCACATTGGATCTATTCTTCGTTGAACATATTCACTACGCCTCCAATACGATCTGTTGAAGGTTCATCAAAGATCCATCCATGAAATGAAAAAGGGAGGATAAGAGTAATCTTGGGAGGATTATGGTCCAACCCCAATCAAGAACCCATAAAATTTAATTTATACTAGGTTAAGGAATTTCTTAACAGTACCTTCCAACGGGTGTAGGATTCGAACATCCCACGCCCTCTCACTTTAGGTCACACTTAGGTAAATCACCTTATTACGAACTCAATGGAAGTATCATATTTCCAATCCAAGTCCTCATTCAATATTTATTTGATGTGACATCTGAGATAAAATAAAATAATTTAATTATTTTATTTACATTTATTCCCTTGGTGAATTTTTCCATAGAAATCCAATGCTAACAAAAGTTATGTCCTACCTAGGGAAAAGTCCATGTTACTAACTCAAATATGCCCTTATATTTCTAATCCAGGATATCACTTGAGATTTATAGCATTTCCTTTGTGTTCATAGTATAAAATATAGTTAACATTTTTATAAAATTTATTATGGGCACACCGGGCCTCAGAATTGCACATTGTCTCAGTTCCTAGCTCTATAAATATATATATATAAATATTTCAAAGTCTTACAAGGAAAAAACCAGGTCTCTATATCATTCCCTCCTTCAGTCATTTCATCCCTGAAAAACAAAACATGGAAAAAAAAACTTAGGATACTGAGCCTACATATAGATCTCTTGTTCCTAGGAACTCTCCTGCAAGCTTCCATGCCGCCACAACACGCGAACCAAAAGGATGCCCTATCCACGTAAGGTCCAATCTTATCAATCCTCAATCGCCACTGGGTGATATGAAATGGTGGCTCCATCTTCAATGTTCAGCTCTCCCTAGTCGATGACATGCGTAGGATCATGCACGTATATCCTCAGGTGTGACACATGGAAGACGTCGTGCACCCGCTCCAGTTGTGGGGGTAAATCAAGGTGGTAGGAAACCTCACCAACCCTTAACACGATCTTGAATGGATTGATGAACCCCAGGGATAGCTTTCCTCCTCAACTAAACCACTGCATTCCATGTTATGGTGAGACTCTCAAGAAGACATAGTCTCCCTGATCACCCTCCAAGGGACTATGATGATAGTCCACATAGGATTTTTGTCTTCTCTGGGCCATCTTCATCCATTCACGGATGACCTATAATTTCCCAATTGTTACCTACACCAACTATGGTCCCACGAGTGATGACTCTCCAACCTCCATCCAGAACAAAGCGGACCTGCATAGTCTCCCTTATAGGGACTCAAATGGTTCCATGCTGATAGTAGAGTGGTAGCTATTTTTGTAGGAAAAATTTATCAAAGGCAGGTGATCCTCTTAGCTCCAATAAAAATCCAACATGCAAGCCCTCAACATATCCTCCAGCACCTGGATAGTGCACTCAGTCTTCCCATCAGTTCAAGGGTGAAAGGTTATACACATCCATAATTGGGTCTCAAATTCCCTCAATAGGCCTCTCCATAATCGTGATGTAAAATGCACATCATGATTGGAGACAATCATTGAGGGTACCCCATGAAGGCAGAGGATATATCGTACATAAAACTACTGCAAACTCTCCACCAAACTTGGATCCCTAATTGCAAGGAAGTGTGCCAACTTCATGAGTTGGTATACTATCACCCATATAGATTCATGTACCTTCATTGTGCATGAAAGCCCTGTGAAAAATTATATGGATATTCCATCCTATTTTCATGCTAGGATCTCAAGAGGTTGCAACAAACATATCAGAACCTGATGCTCATCCTTCACCTACTAATAGGTGAGGCATCATGAGATGAACTCAGATACACTTCATCTCATGTTGGACCACCAAAACTACCACTGAATATCCTTTTACATCTTCCCCACACCAAGATGTACAACTAAGGGATAAGTGTGGAACATCCACATCACTTTCTCCCGCATCATGATTAGAACCACTATTTTACCATAGAATAAGATCTCATGATCCCCTCCTTCAGAATATCCATATATTGTGTCACTTATAGATATCTGATCACGCAGAACCTCACAGTCAATGTCTCCCAATTGGGACTCTTTTAGACACTAGAGGAGTGAAGTAGTCAGCACCATCGATTATAGAAAAAATATACCCTCCTGCTCCACCAGGTTCAGCTGTAGGGAATCTAACTACTCTGAAGCTTCCTTCACTAGATGAGCCTGAGACTTTCTGCTAAGGGAATATTCTAAAAATTTTCCCTTTATTGGAGTATAGACTATCTAGAAGTCATAGTCCTATAGAAACTCTAACCAGTGTCACTGCCTCAGATTCAGGTCTCTCTGGGTGAAGATATACCTAAGGCTTTTGTGGTCTGAGTAAACCCTGAAGTGCTCTCCTAGAAGGTAGTGCCTCTACATCCTTATGGATGAGACTACCACTTCTTTATCTTGGTCACAAGTCTCATAGTTATTCTCATGGGGTCTCAACTACCTTGACCCATATATTATGACTGCTTATCATTGCATCAACAAAAAACTGAGCCTAGCTCCTGAGGCATAACAATACACTATAAACTCAACAAATTCCTCTGGTTATCTCAAAACTAGAGTGCTCATCAGCCTCTGCCTCAACTCCTCAAAGGTATTTTGGCACTTCTTTGTCTAGGTAAACGATTTTTCCTTCTGTTTCAGAGTGATCAAAGGGGCTATGATCCTGGAGAAGTTTTCCAAAAATCTTCTATAGTATCCTACCAAACCAAGAAAGCTTCACACCTTAGATACATTCTTGGGTGGCTCCCAATCAATCACTTCTTCTATCTTTGTTGGATCCATGGATAAATCTTGTTTAGAGATGGCATGCCCCAAAAAGTGAACCTCATGTAACCAGAACTATCACTTCGAGAGATTTCCTTAAATATGGTCCTCTCGAAGTAAATAAATAACCATACTAAATTCCTTTGCATGCTCCTCCTCTATTGTAGAGTAAAAGAGTATGTCATCGATGAATACAAAAATAAATTGGTCTAATTAAGACTAGAAGATGTGGTTCATCAAATCCATAAAAATAGAAGGTTAATTTATCACACCAAAGGAAATCACTAGGAACTCTTAGTGCCCATAGTGACATTGGAAATCCAACTTTGGGATATCAGCTTCATGAACCCATAGCTAGTGGTACCCAGACCTAATATCAATCTTGTAGAACCATCTCACACCTTGAAACTAGTCAAAGATGTAATTTATTCTTAGAAAGGGGTGCTTACTATTTATTGTGGCTTGGTTCAAGTGATAATAATTCACAAAAAGTTGTAAACTCATGTATTCCTTCTTTAAAAATAGAACTGGAGCTACCCAGGGGGACACACTGGGTCTAATGAAACCATTCTCACAAAGGACCACCAACTGTAACAATAGCTCTTGGAGCTCATTGGGTGTCATCCAATATGTCTCAAAATATATCCAGGAAGTCCTTGGTTGCAATTCAATACAAAAATATAAACCCCACCTTGGAGGTAGTCCCAAAACATCTTCAAGGAAAATATCCATATATTCCTCCACAACTGAAGGAACCCAGATACCAGAAGAGTCTACTAAAACAAGGGTTAAGATCAATAATTGATGGGTGAAAGGTTATAGCCTTCTACTCATAGTACCTGTCTGCCCTAATATAAGGTCTCTTTCACTGAGAAAGGATAACCTCTTCCCATCAGTGCGTAGGCATCTGAATAGCCTGTGGTGACAATCAATATAGGTTCGAATCATAGAAATAAAATCCATACCCAGGATGATGTCGTAGGTTTCCATATTGATAACCAATAGGTCCCATGTGAAAATATCTCCTCCAAGCGATAGCCCGCACTACCAGCAGGTGAAAGACACAGAAGAACCACTTCTCGTTGGAACCTTGAGACAAATATGTTGTACTAACACCTCTACTGGGAGCTCTAAATTCCATACTAAGAGTAACGAGATAAAATAGTGACTGATACTTGTGTCTACTAATACTGAAGAAAGAGTAGAATAAAAATTGAGCGTACCTTAGATCATCTTGTGTATTGTAGGATCACGAACATCCATAGTCTGTGTCTGTCTACAGACCCAACCGCCATCTCCCTAATCTGGATATGGGCCTTCGAGTGGTGGTAAAAGAACCTCATAATGTTGTCCCCCATCCATGGCTACTACTACTCCTCTTCCAGTACCACTTCTCTTGGGACCACCTTTCCCCCACCTGGGGGGTCCATGATCACAATGTTTTCTCTGCCGTGGTGGTCCACCTATTATCTACCTTGGATTCTTAGCACGCTTGGTCGGTTAGTCTCTTGCCATGCGACCTTTCATGTCATAATCATAGAACCAACCCTCTCTAGGATGACTTGGTGCTCTATTCTACCCTAGTTCTTCCTAATCACATCCACAAGTGTGATCATGGGAAGATCTCCTGCATTAAGATCCTATCAACTAACATCATCTTGCTGCCATAGACGTCTCACCTCTATAGCATCCACTGCCATTCCCAACTAACTGGCGCAACTCTAACAAAAAACTTTATATCACTAGTGCTCTCTACAGAACCCCATAATATGTGGGGATGCACAAGGGTACTATGTTGGAATAGATATCTCTGTGGAGTCCCTACTAAAAATTTCATGCCTGGAATTAGTCGTCATAGATCATGTCCCGATATTACCGAGTTAGGTCTGTGAACCTAGTTGAGTACTCTGCCATTGTCATACCTCCCTATCGAAGCTCCAGAAGCTTATGAATCCGAACAGAGTGTAAACATGAGGGGTAGTACTCCTCATAGAACAGCTACTGAAACTTATCCCAAGAGAGTGTCGACTTATCATACATCTGAGTAACCAGGCTCCCCCAACGTCTAGTTCTCATGTGGAAAAGATTGCCTACCACCATCTAATTATTCATTGTTCATACAAGCCTGAAGAGGTGGATCAATGAGTCCAGCCAATTCTCCACTGCCTGAGGATCTGGATCACCATGAAACCTCAACGATCTCTATCACCAAAACTCACAAAGTGTGCTCAGCCTACACTTGTTCTTAGCCTGCTCTGATGGGACTATATACTGCTCAATGGGTGGAGGTTCTACTACCATCCCACCTGGAGGAAAGGGATCACATTATCGACCCTGAACTGAGGTCTCATCGCTCACAAGGTCGTCAGCACGAACTGAAGCTAGTATCCTGGTTGGCTATCATCGCAGAGGTATCCGAAAAGTTATCAAGGAGTATCATGGTTATATGAGCATATATATATATATATCAACAACAATAGGGATCTGAGTCAAGAAGGGCATTCAAATAATCAATCCTATATGATGCATGAACTATTATTACCTACAAAAAGTGTATGAGGATGCCGAGTCGACAAGCGGGTAATTAGGATCCTGGTGAATGGATACGTCGGCTGCCCGTACCATCACTGAACTCCCTATCCTGAGGGAATCTCTTGAGACACTTCAACGTGGTTTCCCTAAACCCAACTAATACCTTTTTAGGGAAATTTCCAAATAATGTACCAAGGGTTGACCGTCTATGATACCAATTTTTCACGACATAACCCATGTGGGGCTCGAGCCACAACTACCCCATGCCCTCCTCCATAGGCCAAGGGTGGTAACAAGCTTTTAAGGCACAAAAAACTCATGGAGGCCTTTTCCTAAGTACCATTACACACGCTCACAACCAACTCGATGAAATAGTGTATAAGGAAAGGAAATAAAAGATAAAAAAATACTATAAATAAACCAAACATGCATGGAACACTAAACAATTTAAGTACGGTAAAGTAAACTGGAAAGTAAAGGGTAAAATACACACCCAACCAGAAAAGTTCCCCAACTTGAAAAAAACTAGAAAAGTAAAATAGATAAGAGAGCCTCGCTCATAGATCCCAAGCTATGACCACTGTACGCAGTCCAAGAACCTGTATCCCAAAGCTCCTCTAAATCCATGATCAAACTTTTGTGTCTTCTCTATAAGGAATGATACGTTCAAGAAAATACCATGCAGGGGTGAGTATTAACATACCTAGTAGGACACCCCAAAAGCTAGAGGGGAGAAGTAATAGATACAATAGATATGGAAAACAATATATAAAACAAAGTACAGTAAAGGAATGAAAATCAACCCAAAAAGAGAGTGAATTAAACTCATCAAAACACAAGGAGCTAGAAATGGTGAGAAGATGAAATTATCATCAGGTATTCGCTACCTATATTAGGATAGTAGACTCATCCAACCAAGAGAAGCTAGACACGAAAAACATGTGGCATACCTCGTGCGTCTTCACCTCTCCAGGAAGGAGAGTAACAAAAACCCAAGGATTGGGTGCTGAAATAGTTTATATATATATATATTATCAATAAAAAGAAACCCAAACGAGAGAGTAATGGGATTTGTATATCATAGCTCAGCCCAAGAATAAGAGTCCCCAATAGTTCTAGAAATATCCATCAACGATTCCCAATATCCCTCACGTCTGAACTGAACATGCTAATCAAAGGGGCTCAATCACCACACCTTGATATTATACGCTTTGGGCATAACTGACTCACCTGAACGGTTTTAGGCATCATAAAAAGAACACCTCTTAATGGGGAAATCACCCCTCTTACTCGTGATTCAAAAGTTATGTCAAATTATGTCTCATCGTTGATCTTCATAGTCAAAATGTCATGTCACAAAGTTAAGGACCCATGACCATCCTGATTAGAGGGTGACACTCTAGTTTCATTGAGGACCCATGCCCATCCCAGAGGAGGGTACCACTCCAATGTCTTTGAGGACCCATACCCAGCCTAGTTGGAGGGTGCCACTCTGGTGTCGTCGAGGAACCATGCCCAGTCTGGCTGGAGGGTTCCACTAAGAAATATATGATGTCATCACCTGAACACTATTGTCATCAAACACTAATAGATAGAGAATCATGTTTAGAACACCTCACATCATAACCTGAAAGCTGCATCGAAGGTCACCATCGCTCTTAATGTGGAAAAAGATGCAAGATAACCGGTGAAAAGGGAACTTTTCACTGTAACAAGTCTAAATGGGACATCATGGGGCCCATGTATCAGTCTTAAACTTTAAATCTCTAAATTTACCTCAAAAGGTACATCTCAAAGAGATGATAAATTTTCCATAGATGAAACAACAATTGGATGCTCCATTTAAAAGATATGATTGTTTGAAGATGCTGCACAAAGATCAGTCGAGATCCACCTGACTAGCCGTGGACTGACTACCATTATCGGTCCACCTACCACGGTAGTTGACTGTCGTGGTCAACCATCTGTGGTGTGGCCACTCGTGGAATGATGGACATGTTTAGTCCACTAGATGTGTTGACCGGCTGACATTGTCGACCGCTGTGGTCGATCATCGGAACTGATTGTGGCTATTGGCCCCGCGGAAACTCCTATTGTCGTGGCTTGGCAGTCGACTGTGGATACGGTCCACTCCGGCCAACCCAGGTTTGGACCCAGGTCTAACTCGGGCCGGTCCCACTTTGGCTGGGCCTGAATAACTTTGTATGGGCTTGTCTACCGACCTCATCTTGGCCCACCAACCGCATTTTGTGGTGATGGTCTCTGCCTCGGTTGCACCTTGCAACCTCGCCCAGCTGACTGGGCGGTCCACGTGGCACCACCACATCGCAGTGCTGCACTGTTGGTCCATTTTGAGGACCATCAGGCCTCCTCTATTTGTCTAAAACTCACAACAAACATATACATGGAACCCTTTCACCAAGACCTTCATAGAAATAATCCCCACTCAATGATTTGTTGATTATTCGACGTGCCAAAAAGTTATCGAAAAAATCTGTAAAGAATAGAAGAAGAACATGCAAAATAAGGGATCCAAGTATAGATCGATGGCCATATTAGGTTGGTCATCGACGATGGAGTTCAAAAATGAAGAAACAATATAACAACGAAAGGATTTTTAATCAAGTATTTCAAACGAGAATCAAAGCAAAGAAATCCTACCTCGTTGGATCTATTTGTCATTGAACACATTCGCTACACCTATACTACAATCTACCGAATGTTCATCGAAGATCTATCCTTGAGATTCCAAAGTGAGGAGAGGAGGAATATTGGGAGGATTAGTGGATAACCCTAATAAATAACCCCACAAACTCTAATTTATACTAGGTTAAGTAACTGCTTAACTGTACCCACCAACAGTTACATGATCCGAACATCCCACACCCACTCACTTTTGGTTGCGATTATGTAAAACACCCCATTATAAACCCAATGGTAGTCTCAAATTTCCAATATGAGTCCTCATTCAAGATTTATTCGATACAAATTCTGAGATAAAATAAAATAAAATAATTATTTTATTTTATTTACATTTGCACCCTTGGTGACTTTTTCTATAGAAGTCTCATGCCAACAAAAGTTATATCCCACCTAGGGTAAACTCCACATTCTGGACTCAACTGTGTCCTCATATTTCTGATCCAAACTACCATTTGAGAGTTATCCCATTTCCTTCACATGCATAGTATAAATTATACTTAATATTTTTGTAAAATTTATCTCGGGCACACCGGGGCTCGGAATTTCACGTCGTCTCAACACCTAGATCTAGAAATATATACAAAAATATTTCAAAGTCTTATAAGGTAAAAAATATGTCTCTACAATAGTAAACAAATAAATTATTATATAATCCAAAACATAAAGTGAAATATCACTTTCTAGGGAAAAAACCGACAGAAATGGTTTCAAAAATAGCGATGATGTACTTATAAAGAGTTCTAAGTTGAAAACCGAAGTTATTAACATTACTACATTTGATGTTGTGAAGATAAAGAGATTGAATGTGTATAAGGAGTTGAAAATTAGGAATATGGTTCCTAAGACTCATCATTTTACAAGCTAGTTTTATTTATAGAATCTACTCACTAGAGAATTTTTTGGAGAGTTTCATTAGATGGACACATTGATATATGAAGAGAATTATATTGATGTGATGAGGGTAATGAAACCCATAAGTATACAATAAATATGAGTTTGATCTGGAAGACTAAAATATATGATATATTAAATAAAAACTTATGGTTTTTCTAAAATTCTTAAAAAAATAAAGAATATAAAATGTATCATGTTATACAAATTATAATCTCCACTTTATCATTATTTCATGTTGGTTGCATATATGAGTATACCGATATACATCTCATGATGTTTAATGATAATTGACATCACAAAGTATGAATTTGAGTTATCTCTAACTGGTGTTCTTCATGGAATATTATATGTTATGATAAAATTTTAATGTTATCATGAGTATTATTCTTACCTCGGAATACAAAATATGTTATCGAGGCACAAAATAGGTTTTTTTCACTGGATGAACCACACAATATACCCCATAGAGTGTCATACACTATATATTAGGTATACTATGGGTGAATGGTTTATATTTGGAGTCTCAAATAATAGAGGTTGGTGAGATACATAGCATGAGAACCTTTATACTTTGACGCCTTTCTTACATAAGGCTTGAGGTTTATCTAATCATGGGTGGTTGGGTATGTTACTGATCATGTCATCAATTTGAGCTTAGTCAAGATGATATTTTCCCTCTCATATGATGAGTATGATATTTGGGCCCTTGATTGAGATAGGCTGAGAAAGTACAAAACCGTACCTAGATAACACATATGATGTGCTTATCTATTTAGGTGAGGTTCATGTGATGTGAACAACCATAATGATGAATAACATGTGATATATTTGTTAACATGGTTAGTATATACTCATAGAATCGATAATGTATGAGTGGATATATGTAATTGACATACATCATGCCCCATGGTCACTTGATGTCTTGGAAAAAGGGATCATATGAGAATGCATGCTTGCATATGATGCAGCATGTGGACATAGGTATAGAGATACATTTGTTTGATGGAGATCACGCTGGATAGATTTGTAGCTTAAGTAACCCTTCTTATTTTCTAGAGGTCTCTATTTTCTTACATTTATGAATTTGGGAATTCATATTTGTTTCCAATGCTACAAAGACCTACGAGGTCACACTTTATGGTTGACTGAATGAGGGATAAGTTTGAACCAGAGAGTTACTCTAAAAATATTTTATAATTTTATCTAAATGGATTTTTTGATGAGTATAAAGTATTACATATGATGAAATGTAAGGTGAAGTTAATGATATATTTCCAAAAAAATTTTATAAGGTATCGAAAAGGAGTTTTTGATATTTTTTTACAAGTTATTGTATATGATAAAATATAAGTTGAAACAAAACTATGTATATGAGGATTTAGTTCAAGTGAGATATTAAAGGAGATGTTACTTGAAGAATATGTGTATATAATGTGCAATGGATCATATCACATAGTATTATAGGTGCAAGTCATGTTGTACAACATGCATAAAACTAAGAAATATATTTTTTATTTGTTTAAGTGATATCTTAAGACCTGTTATATGATAATAGGCCACTACACTAACATGAGAGTTGAACATTAGGGGTTAACATTTGAGTCTTCCCTGTATTGGCTACCATTAATAAATAATGTTTTAATAAATGAAACACATGGGATATATATGATAACCAAGGGTTACAAAAGGTTTGTAAACCATATGTATAACTCATACATTTTATAATGTAAGAGTTATTACATAGATAACATAGGAGTGTCTTAAGAGGATATAAAAGGAGGATTCAATATGTGATTGTGTGTATTAAATACCTTGTAATTCTCTCATACCCATAGCTTTCCTTCCCCTCATATTTTTACTACAAGAGACACTAGTATGTTGTGGGATGGAAGAGGGTTCTACTGATGCGATAAGTGATTCATCCAACTCATGGATACACCATGAGGGAGATAAGTCATTTAGTTTCCTATTTGTGATCTCCATTAGGTTCGTATGAATAAAGATAGGAGCAGTAACTCATTGGTGTAAGTTATATGAGCTATTTCTTCATTTTAAAGTTTTCATGGTTTTGGGTTTTTCACACATGAATTTCCTAGTTTTTGGTTTCTTAATGCTTCCACTACTTATTATAAATGTTAATATATCCCAAGTAACCTAATGAATCATAGGTGTTAAAGAGATTATTATTTATTTATAAATGGTCTATGATGAATTATTTAGTTAGTTTTTTTGTGGAATTGTATAGGTTGATGTTTTATGAACCTAGTTTTCAATGACATTAAAATCTTGATCCAGGGAGTTGATTGTAATTTCATGTTATGTGTAAAAGTATGTATATTTAGTCCAGGTTCTAAAATTATGATTCTAAGATCATCTAAAAAGATAGAGAAAACATACTCTTTTAATCTATTCAATACCATTTATAAAAAACAACAAAGCATGTCTGCTCTATTAAGAAGTAAAATCCAACCTATACAACCCAGGAAGCTAACTCACTCACATCATTAAAGAAAGTTCATCAACATTGAAAACCATAGTTAACATGTTCTCACTACAAGGCCATCCCACTACCTTTTCAAGGGTCCATGATATTTCGATGTCAAAAAATATTATTAAAAATCATCCTTAATTCTCATGGAAGATTGAAATTCATCTCCAAGAGGTTAAGCATGAAAAGTTTAAAAAAATTAAAATAGAGGAAAATAAGGTTGGGTTGTGCTATTTTATAACTCTACAGATCATGCATGATCACTCTATCAACGTGCACATTATACAAATTCTATTAGTTCCCAAGTGTAAATCACTTCGTATGCATAGGTAGAGGGTGAGTACAGTTATTCAATAGTATTTCCATGGTGACCTCAACTCCCCTAAGTAAGTGTTGTAAAAATGGATGCATGTAAAATTGTATGTGGAAAGTAAGACAAAATATCTAAAAAAATAAAGATACAATAATTGGAATAAAGAAAATAATTATAGCTATAAGATTTAAATATACTGAAAAATAAAACCATAATTAATACCATAAGGTCCTCCTTGTCCAATCATAGGATCACACACATGCACACCCACACATACTCCAAACGCACTTATAACCCATCACAAAAATAAAATTAAGAGTAACACCCAAGTTGTTCAACCATTTATAAAGAGGTCGCACCCACAAAATACCATAATGAACTATTAAAATGGCTTAAAGGAAAAACATCACAATAAAAATAATTCCTAATTGAAGTACAATGAATAAGGCATTTAACCTCAATATAAATCACAACTCAACCCATAAAGAAAATGAAATAAATAAAATTCAATCAATAATAATAATTAACCTAATTTTCTAGTGTATTATGATAATATATTATGTGGTTGGCCCCTAATAAATATGTAAATAGACCTTATAACATACTTAAATAAATAAAATTGTCATGTATAAGGACTTAAAAAGGTTTCTTTCTAGGGGGATGGTTAGCCCCACTAGGTTAAATTCCCTGAGAGGGAGTGGGGGAGAATTAGTTTATGGTAGATTAAAACACTCCCCTATTTGGATATTGTTTCATATTTATACAAAACCCTTTTTATATCCTTCCTGTAGAAAAGCATAATAAGGAATGAAATCATGCATGAGACACAATAATTTTACTTGGTTCACCATTAATTAGGCTAGTATAAAGATCATACAAAGGCAATGAGGTGATGCACCAAATATATTATAGAACACTACTGTTACAATGTTTGGAGTGGGATCACTATCCCTCCTAGTTTACTACTAGTCACAATTTCAAATCTCACTACTTTCTTAACTAAAGTGTGATCATTGATCCGTCAAAAAATTATTCCTTTGATTTATTGAATCAATGTTGTTTACACCACGTTCAACACATCATGAAGCTCAACTTTAATCCACATGATGAATGAAAAATTTACCTTATAATTCATGGGAAATGACTTATGGTTCACATAACTTTTAGTTTTGCATAACCCATGCACGCCTTTCATGTAACTTCTATAATTTGAAAGATCACTACTCTATCAACTAAATTATACTCATTTTTACTTAAGAATATTATTATATTTATTGCTTTAATCAATGTTGTTTACACCCCATTCGGTGAATCATGAATCTCAACTTTCATCTTCATGATGAATATAAATTTACCATAGAATTCTTGGGAAATAAATTTTTGTTTGTGTAACTTTTAGTTTCTATTAACACTTGCACACCTTTCGTGAAACTTTCACAAACTTTGCGTAATTTTTTTTTCATGGATCTACAAACTTTCAAAAAAAAATTCAATTTGTTGTGGAACTCACAAATTTCATGAAAATTTTGTTTTATCATAGAAATTAATTGTTCTAATAGACACAAGTCCCTTTTCTATGAACAAATGATGTTTAAGATGCTAATTCATGCAATTATTACTCTATTTTAGAGCCCTAATATTCTCTAAGGGTTGAAACTCCCAATGAGGAGGGAATTGAATTATTTATAGATGTGATTGAACCTTCACAAAATTTCCTTGTATGCCATTGGCCTTTCATGAAACTTTTTTGGTTCACTGAACTCCAGTGATTTGAAATCAATTTTAGCATGAAACGCATTACCATCACACAACTCCATCTATATTTCATGGGTTCATGAAACTATGACTAAAGTGAAACATCAAAATTTTCTTTAAACACTTTACTTAGCCATATTTCAATGAGGAGACCCAAAAATCTTCACTTTCATGCAACTTCACTAAACCCCTTCACAATTTTTCTTAACTGTTGCATTTGTGTGGAAATATTTCCTTTACTTCAAAAATAACTTTCCCCTCACCCCCCAAAAAATTATAAAACATTAGGAGAGGCCAAAACTTTAAACACACAAATTTATATACATATTCCAGAGAATCCATACCTCTTTAATGGTGATTTTTCAACACACTTTGTCAACAATCACGATGGAACTTCACAACTAACCTTGTCACCCAGTTTTTTCAATAAACACAACCAACCCAAAAACACTGTAATGTCACCTTGAGGGATTTATTCCAATGGGGATAAAAAAATGTTTATAATAGTCACATAAGAGAACACACATTTCTATATCCTAGTATAAATCTCTTACTATTATCATGTTTCATCCAAATCAAGCATAGAGTCTAACAACTTGTCACAAGTAACATCCTGTCCCTCCTCATTGGTTTTATAAGTGAAAGGTGTGCTACTAGGCCTTAGGTGACATCCCCAAGACACCAAAGGTTGGAAATAAATGTCGAGGGATTCATAAAAAAATGTGTGGATGGTTTTACATTTCAAAATAAAACAACCAAACCAAGGTATCCATAACCAAAAAACCACTATATGATGCATGATTACAATGTAATACAACACAAAAAGTAACTAAACCAACAACAACATCAGAGTATGAAGTGTAAAAATAAACCAAAAACTATTTGAAAACCAATACAACCATAAAAAAATCCTAATAATCTCTAAGATACAACTCAAAAATCCAAGACCAAGGTATCATGATGCATCATTAAATAATTGAGATACCTTTACCTATGTCTCAATATATCACATTTTCAAACACACCAAAGTACCCAAGCAGAGGGTGAGTATAAAACTCAATAGGATTTACCCAATGACTTACCTACTCACACCACTAGGATAGAATATGTTAGTTCATTTGTATAAAAAAAATTAAACAATTTATATTGAAACCAAAACCATTTCTAAGAAAAACAGTTTTCCATGGAAAGCAACCAAACAAGTCTTTCAAGCCATTTTACAAATCCATTTAGCACAACCCATTCCAATCCAAAAATCTACACATGCATTCCTAGGTGACAGTTCCATACTCATGAATGGTATCTCTTTGATCTACCAAGTCATCACAAGGTAACAATATACCAAGTGCCCCAATAAAACATGCCCCTTACATAGGGTCATGTCAATGAAAATGAACACACTATAATCATTTATTCCAATTACCATGCCAAACCAATTGTGAAAAACCATTTCAATAAAAAATAATTTTATTGAAAACATTTCTAAAAACATTTTCTATAAATCTAAACCAAACAACAATTCTAAAATCATCATTTTAAAACAATGTAACCAATTTCACTTTCCAAAAACAACCAATTTTCACAATTTCACAAACCATCACTAAAGAGGGCTTCCACCAAGCTTTGAACAAAACTTTAACAATTTAAATAAAGTAATTCAATCAATTTTAAATCAATCCTTCAAGTTCTAATAAGAGGAGTCGATAGTGAAGCCACCTACCTTGCAACTTAGGTGAAAATAAAGAACAACACAAAATATTTCAATAAATCAGATAGAAGCTTCTTAAAAGGTCATTAGATCTTGTTCCGATTAAATAAAAAAACTCCATATTTCATCATAATTTGCATCCAAAAACATTAATCTATCCTCAATGGACAATATTCATGAATACGAGTGAGGGAATAAGAAGAAATCTAAGGAATACAACCAAGAACGGTCACTAATGAAGGAATTTGGGCCTCCAAGGCACCAAGATTCATTAGTAGATCACTCCCAAATCAAGAGAAAGGGTATCTATATCTTTTTAAAGGAGTGGATGTAACACCCCAAGATTTTACAGTATTTATCTTCTTAAATAAATCCAATTTATTTGATAGATTACGTTACACAGAACATTGAGCTTAAACAAATGATTAAATGTTATTATTTAATTGTGATAATTATCACCTAGCCATTGGAATGGAAGGAATGAATGACATTAAGTAAATTATAAAAATATATTTTACACATTTTTATAAAATGAATTCATTTGTTACCAATTAATTATAAATGAAAATAAAAACCAATTGAACCCAAAGGATGTGTTTATAAAAAAACTATTTTTATGACAACAATGACATTTTATCTTAATAAATTAAATTAATCGCTATTAGTGAAAGATATTAATGAATTTATATGTTACATATTCAATCAAATTTTATAATTCAATCAATATCTTATGTTTTATGCAACATGAAGATTAAACAAACCATGATATACTATTAAATATTAACATAACCTTTGGAATAGTGATGTGACCATTAGAAATAGTAATCTGCCCATTAGAATAATAACCTAACCTATGAAAGTATAAATACAATTTATGTATCTCATAAATTAAAATATTATATATTTATATCATGGAATAATTAAATAAAATGTTTTAATAATGATAAATTAAGTGTTGGTATTTTTTTGAAGTGTAAATATTTATTTTCAATTTTATAATTAATATATTGATTTAAAAAAAATTTATTTTCATAAAATATATTCATAAATTAATATTTTGTTTCATTATAATTATAAGATAATTTTATCTAACCATAATTAATTTTTATAAGTGTCGCAAAATCAGTTATAATATAAAAATCAGTATTTTTTGAATAAATAATGATTTTATTTAAAAATTAATTTTCCCAAATTCAGAAAATTATTTTAATAAAATGGAGTCTATTTTTTAAATATAAATTTCAAAAAATGGTTATGGTGAATTTTTGATATGTTTTTAAAATAGTTGAATTTTTTAAGAATAGTAAAGTACGGTAATTTACAGTATTTAACATTATAAGTAAATAAATGAATTTTTGAGTCATGGTTAAGTCATAGATGATGTAAGTCACCATTATCTAGAAATAAAATGCTCTCATTACTATATTTAGTCATAAGAATCAATACTATTTATATTCTTGATCCAAAATAATAAATTAATGAAAAAAATAATTAAAAAACAACCTTCTCTCCCACTATAAATACCACCCTTCACCACCACTTCTCCTCAAACCTTCTAAGACTTTAATAGTTCTTATATTATGAAAAATTCCCATAAAAAATATTCTCCTTGTTTTGGTATTTCTGGTCTCACCAAAATACTAATTCCAAGTACCATAAGGAAGTTCTCAAGGAGATGCTATATAAGAGGTTAAATCCTCTTTCGTTTTCTTTTAATTTCTTTTAATTTATTTTCCTTTATTATCCCATCCTTAACTCCTCTATCAAAACATTCATGATAACTCTATTATCTTATATATATTGTAATTTTATTATGTTAATGTAACATCCATCACCAAACCCCTTCTCCTCTCCCTTTTATTCTAAAAATGAAAATATCATCCATGATGTGTCGATTTACTACCATCATAGATGATGCGTTTTCATTTTCCATTGCCGCCTTCAATACTATTCATAAAAAAATTATTATGGTTAAATAATATTTTATTATACATATTATAAGTTATATAATGTTCTGGTACCAATATATAAACATGATATTAAATAAAATCATATAAGTTCATGATGGTCATAAAAACTACCAAAATAAAATAAATTATTTTCATTAACATTTTATCTAATGAATTATTATCATACCATATGAAAAAATGATATATAAGATCATTTAAACCTCTGTAATTTCATTAATAACATATAATTTTAAATCTGGAGAACTTTTCCCATTTTACATGAACTTTCATACTTGTATACAAGTGAACCTATCATGAAAAACCAAGGAAACAAACACTCTCGGATGATGAAATTGAATCTTATAACTCATAAAAAAGGCAATAAAATAAATTAATAAAATTATAATAAACCAAATATATATTGAATATTTTCTTAATTAAGTAATTAATGAATATAATTTTATTATCTAGGACATTAATTACAAGTACATAACATTTTTGGACATAAGGTAAGGGACTACTTAACCCAATTTTCATTCATTGGGTTAAACTTCTATGTCATTGGTTATGTTATTCCAATAATATGTGTGAAATGGAATATAATTATTTTATACTATATTTCCACTTTTATTATTTGGATTTACATTTATCACATATAATTATATCATTGATTTATCCTCACTCCATTGATACGATCTTTGTAAAGGTTTTCTCATGTCACTTTTATTTCTATGAGATATGATTATTAACCAATTATTCCTTTTACATGGTGTATTAAGACTTACCTTTGATATATCATATCATTAACCTCTTTATCTTCATGTTATTCAATGTTTCATTTGACGATCATTAGTTTTATGGGGCATACAGTTCGACTATTTTCATAGTGTTAAGGGAATTATTAACCTGATTTACATTCTTTGGGTTAAACATATACTCCAATGATTATGTCTTGATATAATTATGTTTCAAATGAATTTTTATTATATTAAGTTGTATTTACACTTTTTTATGTGTATTTATAGATAACACACATAATTTATTCATTTGGTTAATGTTCACACTTTCTTTTAAAAATAATATTTTAAATATTTTTCTTCAAAATTTAAAAGAAATGTGTTTTTAACTTATATGGAATGAGAGGATTTTACTGCTTTCATTATGACTTAATTTTTTCTGGAATCCTTTACAAGTTAACAAGGCTATTTCCAAAGAAAAATTTTCTTTTATAATTACATGAGTTTTTAAATAAATGATTACAAAATAAAAGGGTATTTATTTCAAGAAATTTTCAAGGATTTTGTTAGAGTATTTTCATTTATGTCAACACCCTTTGTTGAATCTTATGATTAATTGAGTTTGATCTCTTATGATAACATCAAACATATTTTATTTAATGTTTCATGATCATTTTGACTTGGGATGTACTATCTTGATACCATTCACCATATTACTCTGGATAATTTATGATTATATTTACTGATTTGGGAAATTATTTACATTTCATATGCTAGTTTCAATATAAATATATATATTGATTATGTTTTATCCATTTTATTTTATGAATTCATTGGACTTATTTAGTGTTGGGTGGGTCCTATTATAGCCCCTAAATATATCGATACGTCTCATGAGACAAACTAGATCGGGTTTTAGTTGAGCCCTTACCCATTTATGTATACTTCTTGGATAAGGTCTTGATGGTATGTTTATGATGTCCTATAATATGAATTACCTCATTATAATATTATTTATTGATAATTTGTGTGATTATTTAACTAGTAGAATATCCATGGGTAAGTATCATTTTCATGTGATTATTTATATGGCGTTATTTGACCAGTTTTTATTCCTACCTTATTTTTATCAATATTATGTTATAATGGAATGTATTTTTATTTATTCACCTTTCCTTATTGATTATGATTATTTTTTATACAATCTATTATATTTCTTACCCTAAATGATCATATAAGATCACCCTTTTCTTATGTTTTTTTTTCACAGGATTCTAAGATGTATATTATGTTTGACATGCAAGGATAATCTTTGAGAATATGGATGTTTCCAATGAAGTTACTATGTTTTATTTCATTTCAAGTTGTAATTAATTTAATTATTATGATTGTATCTAGTTTTCTAAAGATTCAAAACTATTCGGTCATTCAGGATGTGAATTCCTTATTTATTATGCCAATGTAATAAAGTAAGGCACCAGATCTAAGCTACTGGGGTCAGGGTCTTTATAGTTGGTATCTTAGGAAGTTTAGTAGAAACTTTGGAAACTATATTTATTAAATCCTAGATTTGGGAACATAACCCTCAGATATACGTTGAGGATAACTATAGAATATTATCCCAAACAGTCCTTGTTTATGAGATTAGGTACACATAAGCATTTCAATTTATGTTAAGTATTTAAATAGTTTTGGGATTATACATTATTTTTCATAATGATATGATCTAATATAGTGCATTTTATCATTTAGAAATGGAACCTCATAGAAGGAATGAGAACCTAACCAATTCACATGATCAAAAGAGTAAGGATGATCAAATATTTTATGGCCTTATGACAATAATTCAAAGGAAAAAATTCTCCCAAACATTATCATCACATGAGGACATAATATCATGTGCTAATGAGACAAATAAAGAATTATCTAAGTATTTTTTATTTGGAGGGAAGTATTAGAGCAATAGTACATCTAGGAAAAAGTTGGATAAAGTAAAGAAGAGAAAGAAGTATTTTCCCACATGTGATAATCGTAGAAATAAACACCCTAGTACTAGCTTAAAAGGAATGAGAGTTTGCTACAAGTGTAGAGAGAAATAAAATCATGATTGTGACTTCAAGGGTAAGAAAAAAGTTTCCAATGTATAATGATTCAACTTCAATGATATGAGACACTATGAAAATCAATGTCTCAAGAGTCAAAGGAATATACCCTAGAATAGGATAATAGATCATTGTTAAGCTTATGCTACTACCACAGATGAAGAGGAATGATTAATATGCCTATGTTTGGATTCAAGAATATTATTATTTGAGTATTTTATCAATAATGATCTGGTTATATGAATCATAAGATATATAAGGATTGTACTGCAATATTTATTCTTTAAGGAATTAGAAGCAAGTGATGAATATCACCAATAATCAAGAGAAGTGATTTTTTTGCAAGTTGATCTTCATGAAAACACATGACTTGGGAAATATAACCCTAAATATGTGCTTGATGTTGAGATAATAATAAATATATGTTTATAGGATAGTATTGGTGACCATGAACATGGTTAGTGATTTTATGATTTATGTTATGCTGGGATTATTAGATGTTTAGATATAATTAATATATTCAACAACTTGATATTTTAATTGTAGCACCCCCAAATTCAAGTAACCCTTTATTTATTATTTTTAATTATTTAAAGTGCTTGGGTGAAGTTTGGGAGGGTTTGGAAGGATTTTGGAAAGTTTTTGGGGGATTTATGGGTGTACATAGTTTGAGCATTGTCAATAGAAACTATTCAACTCGTACAGGGAACCATCAAAAGTGAGACAGGGGATTATAGGTAGGCACACGATTAGGTGTACTATTTATCAAAACCATGAAACCACCTAAGAGTAACTGTGAAAAGTGGAACAGAGTTAGAAACACACTTAGAGCATAGTTTTTCTAACTATGTGATCCGAACTGTGCGAAGGGTGTTAGGAGGTAGTGGTTGGCACACTGTTGGTGCATGGTTTGCCTAACCATGTTGTAACGACCTGACCCGGCTCACCTCTAAGATGGTGGCTGGACTGGGGGGTCACATAACCTCAAGCGCATCTCTCCAAATTCCAGAGGCTACCGACCAACAGTGAGGGCTCTTTTGTGTCTGTGGGGGAGATTATGCCATCATAGGTAACAGATAATATCATAGTGGAAGTAACCAGCCACAATAATCAATAGCAGAAGCATGTGAATAAATAAATTATAGTAGAAGCAATGTAAATAATCCAACTAAATAATAAAAACCAAGTGTGGAAACTCACAAAAGAGTTTCATTCCATGATATGAGTCTGAACTGAAAGTATGGAAAATAGAACTCAAACACACAGTAAACTAAAATAAAAGACACAAGTAGAAACTACATCACGAGCAATGCTTGGTCCTCTGCCCCAGTCTCCATCCTAAGCAGTAATGAACAGTAAAGCATCAGAAGCAGCACACTTTCCCTTGTCAATACCTGTGAGCATATAATCTACTCAGGTGTCGATGACACCCGAGAAGGGTGTGAGATAAAATCCCAGTAGGCTGGCACCCATGGTGCCTAAACCTTTCAATTTTGTGAAAAAATAAAAATGTACTGTTCCATTACATAACCATTTCAAATAAATTAATTGTGGTGCAATGAAATAAATAAGTCGACCCAGGTCCCAATGGCACCCGTGCCTGGTCACCTGCTTCAGCCTAAGATGGTAGTCTGAAAGGGTACCTGTCAGAAGAAATGCACAAACATGCATATATATATATATATAATCCAGAAAGCAAGGTAAAACTAGGAAAAAATATACCCCAAGCTTGTGCTTTAACTTGAGGTTCAAGTCCAGTGTCAACCATGTACACCTCCACATATCAGGGAAAATATCTCAATTCTCAAGAGACTCAATTAAAAATAATATAAACCTTAAGTGAATCATTATTTAAGGTTCAAGTTGAGAGTTGGATTCTGAGCCCATCCCGAAGGTATCACTATGGAACATCTGTCAATTTATCCAATGCCACCGAGCCCATCCAAGGAAATCTTTCAAAAGACCAAGTATCGCCCGAGGAATGGCTTTACCCTGAGTCTATCCTGATCTCACAAAAAGGGGTCGAGTGTCATCTGAGGCTGGCTTAGCCATATTGCCAAAGGATCCATCCTGATGGGCCCTTTTGGAACCGGTATCACTCAAAAGTATTAGAAAGTCTGGGGAAGTCTCAGTCTAGAAAATCCAACGACACCACCCCCCCGGTACATAGTGGTAACCCATCAGGAACAGAGGATCTAAGTGTGGCACTTAATATGGGACCCACCTCCTTTCCCCACCCTGAATTTAATTAAAGTTTTCACAACAATATATATGACATAATCAGCATATAAAGTCACAGCTTGAAAACTAACCAGATACACCCGTGCATCACAAGGCATAAATTTAACAGTACAAAACAAAAATTTACAAGACAATATACATATCATATCAACCTCAGTGGATAATGAATATTTAAATAATAAACAGTTTAGCATAACAAGTTTCAATGATCCAACAATTGAATTTCATGTTCAAGCAACTATTTATTTAGTTTAATTACAATAAAAAGGGGCTCCACAACACATGAAATTAATTAAACAATAAACCCAACTAACAGAAGATTACACCGACCATGTCTGCACACCCAAAAAGGGGTGTATGAATTTTTTGAAACAATTCAAACAAATTAATCTAAGGGGATTAAGGTTGCAATAATTAGGCAAAACAATTAAGGTAATTAAACTGGGTAAAAATTTTCCAGAGTCGGTAGGCACCGACTAACGACACAACGACGCATTTTTATAAACTGCAATGAAACAGAGGGAAATTGAGTAAGAAACCTACCTTGTAGTCATATATGACTCTAAGATCTGCGGTAGGCTTTGATTTGACCTAAAATGGATAAAAATAAAGGATTTTAGAAAAACCCCAAAATAGGGTAAAAATCTTTCGTGATGAACTACGCGCAGATTACTCAAAAAAATGCACGATTCCAATTGCACAATGTTATCCTTTCCATAAGGTTTACTTCACACATGACAGTGAAGGAATCAGACGTCGGACGGAGGAGCAGCGGCCTTCTGAAGGGGCTGCTGGTTGGTGTGATGGGATTGAGGGGTGTGATGTGATGAGTGGGAGAGAGAGAGAGGAGAGGAAAAAAAGAAAAGAGAGAAAAGAAAGAAAAAGAAAGAAAAGAAAAATAAGAGAAAAATAAAAGATAAGTAAAAAATGAAATAAAATAAAAAGATAACATAAAATAAAATAATGTAAAGGAAAACAATAAAAATAATTAAAAATGGGAATCCCACATTTTAATTATTTTCATTTTTCCCATAACCCCCTCTTTATTTTATTTCAGAATTTCTTTTTATCCTTTCTTGATTTCTTTTAAATATTCTTTAAATCTATTATTAATCTTTTCCAATCCTTAATTAATTATTTAAAACCCGAACACCGTGCCAAAGTGCGACATGACATTCTTCATGAAATGTCTGCAACTATTTAAATTAAATAAAAAGCTGCCTGGGACCCACAGTGAGATGCACAGGCACGCACCCCGGGTTGCTTAATTAATTAGATTGTAATAAATTAAAAACGATCTGTACCTGATTAAGGTCGGGATATTACAACCTCCCCTACTTAAGACAAATCATCCCCGAGTTGCCCTTCTGAGGGTATTGGAACATCGCCAGAGAAGAGTTCTGGCCACTATGCACGTACATCCATCTCTCACTCTAAGGTCTCGTCCTGAATGTGTCTGTGTTGCCACAACACCCAGACTAGTGAGACTGAATTTTCTTGGTGGACTTTCATGCTATGGTCGATGATACAGATCGGATGCTCCGCAATGGATGCATCAGCATCAATCTCGATGTCGTCAGGGTCAAAAGAATGAGATGGGTCTGGATGATATTGTCAAAGCTGAGATACATGGAAAACATCGTGCATGGCACAATACCTCTGAGGTAGCAGTAACCGATAGGGTACCGACCCAACTCTCTCCACTATCTCTAACGGCCCGATGTATCTCGATGATAACTTCCCCTGCCACCTGGTCCGCCTGTGACCCAACCTCAAAGAAACACGTAGAAAGACTCAATGTCCCACCTCAAACTCTAGAGGTATGTGGCGACGATCAGTATAAGACTTTTTCCTGGACTGAGCGGTAGTCATATGCTTCTGAATTATATGAACTTGCTTAGAAGTCTCCTAAATGAGATGAGGATCCAACAGAGCTACCTCACCTACTTCGAGCCAGCATAAAGGCGAACAACACGGTCTACCATAGAGATCCTTGTACGGATCCATTTGTATTGTCTCTTAGAAGTTGTTATTATAGGTAAACTCAACAAGAGGTAAATGCTTCTCCCAAGAACCTCCAAAATCAAGGATACAGGCCCGTAACATATCCTCTAACACCCGTATCGTTCTCTCGGACTACCCATCGGTCTGAGGGTGATATGCAATACTCAGAAGTACCTATGAGCCCAATGCCTTTTGCAACCCTTTACAAAACCATGAGGTAAAGCGAGCATCCCTGTCCGAGTCAATAGAACGAGTTACGCCATGAAGTCACACAATCTCCTAGATATACAACCTTCCCAACTCATCAATCGTAAAGGTCTCTCAGATAGGCAAGAAGTGCGCAACTTTGGTCAACCTATCAACAACCACCCATACTACATCACTGCCTTGAGGATATCTTGGAAAGACTGTAATGAAATCCATGGTGATGTCATTCCATTTCCATTCAGGAATAGATAGTGGCTGTAGGAGTCTAGCAGGTTGTTGGTGCTCTGCCGTCACCTATTGGTAGGTGGAGCACTGAGTGATGAAACCTGCTATCTACTTGTTCATACAAGGCCACCAATACTATCGACACACGTCTCTATACATCTTGGTCAGCCCAAAATGAATTGTCAAAATAGAGGTTTAAGATTCCTTCATAAGCTCTTCCCGTATACCTGAAGGTACCCATACATGACCATGGTAAAGGAGGGTTCCACTGCCATCAACAACCCAACCAGGAGGTGGGTTATAACATCCTGTCTTTTTATAACATAAACTTTCATTACATTACACAAAACTGAGGATCTTTAAGGTTTAGTGTCTTGGAAACAAGGAACATAAAATATGAAAACAACATAAAACAATCTTCTTAAACACTTGAAAGGCTTCTCTTTAAGTTCATCCTAGGTTCATTACTGCATCTCATAACCTGGGGACATACATCAAAAGAAAGGGTGAGCAGAAGGCCCAGTAAGGGAAACAAGAGAAACATTTTACATGTGAACTTGAGATACTTCAATAAGGACATGAAAAGAACTTTAAGGCATGATAAAGGAATCATGAGATACATCATAATAAAAATAACATTTTTCATAACTTGAAGATGTGGCTGCAACATTTAATATTGACAATCATTTCGTTTCACCAAGGTCCATCCACAAGGTGTCATTAAAAATTACCAAGGTTATTCACCAAGGTATCAGTCTAAAAAGTCATCTCTAGAGATTAAGCCTTTACCCAATGCATTGGAGTGCTATCTGGGTGCACCCTTGACATGTATTTATTATCATGTGAGCCACATATATCATCATCAATCATTTCATAAACAACCCATATAGCATAAAAGAAATGGGTTTCATTTCATAATCATAACGTTTTAAAAACTGCTTTAAAGACATGATCTTTATGTCACTTTAAACCTACGGAAAGGGAAAGAGGGTTTCATGTATGTAAATCCCAGAATTTAAAATAGAACATTTTGATATATATGTGAATACCCCTATAGAAATAATATCTTTGAGTATTCACTTTATAACATAAAATAATTTTGAGAAAAGAGAGAGAGGTACTTTGAGACGAAAATTCTGCAGCATAACGGCTATGTTTTGGGGTTTTAGAAAACATTGAGAAGAGAGGGGACATGGGTCAAACATTCATAAATGACCCATAAAACAGTATAGGGACAGAATATAAGGGATTTAAGAACATGGTAATGAAATTTTAAAATATACCATATGAAATGAAGAACATGAAAGGGAGACAAAAATAAGATTTCTCTTATGAGAATTCGGAAGCCTAACGGCGTCACGTAAACTTCAAAAAAAAAAATGAATCGACAAGGTAAAATAGGGTATCTAATCATATGAACATAAGAGTCCAGTATGATAGATATAGAGATAATACCCCAATATAATATAAAGGAACTTGAAAGACTTGACATGAAAGTAGAACTTTGAAAAAGAGAAGGGTGAAAGAATTCCTTAAAAATTCGGCAGCCTAACGGCGTCACTTAAACTTTCATAAAAAGAAATGATGAGAGTAAGAGGGGATATATCATCATATAAACATGAAAAGGAAAGTAAGAGGAATATAAAAGAACATCCTCCCACATGAGAACATGGAGCATAAAAGGAATGACATAAAAGAGATTACATGAAAAGAAAGAGAGAGGTCAGATCCCTTACCTTAAAACGTGACTCTTGAAACTCAACGGTTTGGACCTTGAGGGATTGGAGGCACCTTGGGAGGACTCCTTGGGAGGTAAGGAGACTAGAACTTCATTGAGGATGGTTTTTGAGTCGAAAGGATGAGAGGAGGGCTTGGTATTTATAGGTAAAGTGAGGGGACAAGGCATTAATGGCCAAGGGACACCTCACAAGTGCTTTTCTCAAACCCATGTGCTCTCTCATGATATTTCCCATAAAGTTAGGCCACATGGGGCCCCCAATACAATAATTCATCACCTTAGGTTGGAAAACCCTTAAAAAATCTCATGACATCATCATGATAGAGTTATGATGTCATTAAACATACCGAAACCCTAAAACTGTATTTTTACTATTCACTGAAAATTCATTTTTTTCAGAAAAAACCCCAAAATTTACCTTAACATAATATCGATGCTCTGAGTTCAAAAATAAATCCCATTTTATAAAAATAATTTTCTAAATATTTTTAATTTAATTTTTTAATTAAAAACACTATTCACCCGAAAAAATTAATACTTGAATAATAATTTATGAAACCGTTATTTAACCATTTTATTGAATCACATTACTTAATCAAGGTTCCTAGATTATTTTAAAACTTTCTTTAAGTGAGATTACTAATCTATTTGGTCACATTACTAATCCTAAGCGTAAAATCACTATTCATAATTTACTATTCATCAAAAATTAAGTTGATCTTATTAGACTCCAAATTCCTTATTGAACACTTTTGCAGAAGACCATTTTTTGAAAATCATTACACATCATTAATTATTTAGGGTTTACAAAAATATTTTAAAATATCCCTTTTTCAAAATTCATCAATAAAATATATCCTAAAATTATCCGAACAATTGAAATTTCACAAACATCACTAAAGGAAGAAATCTCAATTCATTCATCCCAAAGGATTACACAAAGAAGCTAGGGTCTCGTCACATAGCCCCTTATAACACCAGCATATGACCTAAGTGTAAGGTGTGCTATGGTGAGAGAATCTGAGGGAGGCTCAGATAACATTGCCCTAGTAGTAATCTCTACTAACTTGAACTTCTCCCGTAGGCGTTTCCGTTCAAGCTTGACACACTGGAGTTCAGCTTGGGCTTGGTCCAAAGCAAAGCCCAAAGATACCACCTCCTTCCCAAGCTCTGATAAGTGGGCTTCATAAGGTTCGAGTCTACTGGAAGAAGCCATCAACTCCTCTTTCTGCATTAACCATTAACATCTTTATTAAATCGTTAAGACTAAGTTAATATACTATTTAAAAAGTTTGGGTCGTTACATTCTTACCCCCTTAAGAAATTCCGTCCCCAAAATTTATACTTGAGGCCTAGTCGAAAAGGTGAGGGTACTTTTGCTTCATTGTTTCCTCAGGCTCCCAAGTCGCTTCTTTATATTTATGATTCCTCCATAACACTTTCACAAGGTGGGTAGTCTTGTTTCATAGAACCTTGTCTCTACGGTCTAAGATCTCCACTGGCCGCTCCTCATAAGAGAGGTCATGTTCCAGTTGTACCACCTCTGGGTTCAGTACATGCGAAGGGTCGGGTATGTACTTCCTCAAAAGAGATACATGGAAGACATTGTGAACTTGAGCTAGGTTTGGTGGAAGTGCTAGACGATAGGCCACTGCTCTTATGCGATCAAGGATTTCATAGGGACCAATGTACCTAGGGCTGAGCTTCCCTTTCTTCCCAAACCGCATGACCCTCTTCCATGGAGAAATTCGAAGGAAGACTTTGTCGCCAACACCAAACTCCAAGTCCGATTTTCAGCATAGTTCTTCTGCCGACTCTGAGCAGCCTTTATGTGTTGTTGGATGGAATGAACCTATTCCGTCATCTCTTGCACAAGATCAGGCCCAAGAAGCTTCCTCTCACCAGTTTCATCCCAACAAGTAGGAGTTCTACATCGCTTTCCATACAGAGCTTCATAGGGTGCCATCTGAATACTCACATGGAAGTTGTTGTTATAGGAGAACTCAACTAATGGGAGGTGTTGATCCCATCCACCTTTAAGTTCCATTGAGCATAATCTCAGCATGTCTTCGAGTGTCTGAATAGTCCTTTCAGATTGGCCATCAGTTTGAGGATGATCGGCCGTACTAAAATTCAATTCAGTATTCAAATCATGTTGAAGACTTCTCCAGAAATTTGATGTGAATCTTGGATCACGATCAGACACGATGGATAGTGGTACCCCATGCAGCCTTAACACTTCCCTTACATATATCTTGGCAAGCTGATCCAGAGAGAAATCTTCCCGAATAGAGATAAAATGGGCTGTCTTGGTGAGACGGTCCACAATAACCCATATCGCATTGTTTCCTTTAGATGTTTTTGGGAGACCAGTTACAAAGTCCATAGTGATATTATCCCACTTCCATAATGGTATGGGTAGTGATTGTAATACCCCCTTAGGAAGTTGTCTTTCTGCCTTTACTTGCTGACACACCAGGCACCTTTTAGTGTAATCATCAATCTCCCTCTTCATGTTATCCCACCAATAATGATCACGGAGGTCTCTATACATCTTAGTGCTTCCCAGATGTATAAAGAAAGTAGAGCTATAAGCTTCATCTATCAGTTCTTTCTTTATCTCCGGAATAGATGGAACACATAGTCTTGTACAAAATTTTAATACACCTTCTTGATCAATATTGAAGTCAGGGAACTTCCCATCCTTTACAGCCTCAAACTTCTCCTGCAGAAAAGGATCTTCTTTTTGAGCCTTCTTGATCTTCTCTAGTAATGAAGGTTGAGAAATAATTTGGGATAGGGTTGATGATGTCCCTTTACTTATAATTCCCATGTCCAGTTTTACTAGATCTTTAATCAAGGGATCTCCTAGGATCCTCATTGTTTCCAGAACAACAAGGTCATTCCTTCTTAACGCATCCGCGACTTTATTTTCTCTTCCAGGGTGATAATGAATTGAACAATCATAGTCTTTAATAAGCTCCAACCATCTCCTTTGTCTCATGTTCAATTCTTTCTGTGTGAAAATATACTTTAGACTTTGGTGGTCAGTGTATATATCACATTTCTCCCCATAAAGATAGTGCCTCCATATCTTTAGAGCAAAAACAAATGCCGCTATCTCTAGATCATGCGTAGGATAATTCTTCTCATGAATCTTCAACTTTCGAGATGCATAAGCAATTACCTTGTAATTTTGCATGAGGACGCACCCAAGCCCTTTCAGAGATGCATCGCTAAAAATAACGAATCCTTCTCCGATAGAGGGTAGTGTTAACACAGGTGCAGTAACCAATCTCTTCTTCAGCTCTTGGAAACTTTCCTCACATTCCCTGATCAAAAGTCTTCCCTAGACTGGGCTCAAATGATCTATTCTTTTCATTTGATTTATGAGACCACTATGTCTCACCAAACTCCAGTTTGACTTTCATTGCACTCCGCACGATCTCCTCGTAGCTATCGTAGTCCTGGTTGGCTAAATTCTTCCGCAGATGAGGTCTCAGCCCACCAAAAAATCTATCAACCTTCCCACTTGGATCCATGACAAAGCTAGAGTTATATCATGAAAGTCGGGTGAAGTTCATCTCATAGCTTCCGATAGATTCATTCTCCTTCTTCTTCAACTCAAGAAACTCTTTCTCCATTTTCGTTCTCATGGAACGAAGGAAATACTTGTTAAAGAATATTCCCCGGAATTCTTCCCAATCCATAGCTTCCATCTCTCCTCTAGGCTTCGTGTTTTTGACCAGTGACCACCACTGATCAGCTTCTCCCTCTAGGTGATAAACAGCAAGGGTGACTTTTTCTTGTTCTGAGCAAAGGAGTACAGAAAATATCTTTTCAATGGAGCTTATCCATTGTTCCGCAACCAAAGGGTCAGTAGATCCACTGAATGATGGTGGTCGTTGACACATGAAGGACTCAACAGAGTGTTGTTCCCTTCATGGTGAGGTCGACCTCTCAGCTTGATTCAAGTTATTACTCATAACTTGAGTCAGTTGGTTCATCATTCGCATGAATGTTTCCATTTCGGCTTCCATCGGAGGGCCGTCAGCACATGGTGCATTGCGGTCACCATCGACACGGTTCCTCCTATTGCCCTCCATTTTCTAAAAGAATAAAACCTTAGTGAGAAACTTATTTCATTTATGAATCTTTTAACTAAGAATTCATTCTTAGACAATTACACTTCTCTATAATTCCTTCATGATGATTCATAAAAAGCTTGTGATTAACCAAACATATCCCCTAGGAGTGTCGTAACCAAGAGTACAGCAAGGCCCGTTATCGTGCACTAGTTCCCATTCGAGTCTAGCTCAAAGAGGTGTTTTCGGGTTTTACCCCTATGTACATCTGTGCCAGAGCCGCCTCTACCTGCTCGTATCCAGACAAGGATATATTTGTTTGATAAACCACTCACTCAATACTTACCAAAATACCAGGAAGTTTTCCTATATTTAAACTTTTCCATAGGGTTCTTCCTAGAGTTTTTATATCCTAATTTCCACAAATAACTAAACCATCCTTTGATACCAACTATAACATCCCGTCTTTTTATAACATAAACTTTCATTACATTACACAAAACTGAGGATCTTTAAGGTTTAGTGTCTTGGAAACAAGGAACATAAAACATGAAAACAACATAAAAAATTCTTCTTAAACACTTGAAAGGCTTCTCCTTAAGTTCATCCTAGGTTCATTACTGCATCTCATAACCTGGGGACATACATCAAAAGAAAGGGTGAGCAGAAGGCCCAGTAAGGGAAACAAGAGAAACATTTTACATGTGAACTTGAGATACTTCAATAAGGACATGAAAAGAACTTTAAGGCATGAGAAAGGAATCATGAGATACATCATAATAAAAATAAAATTTTTCATAACTTGAAGATGTGGCTGCAAAATTTAATATTGAAAATCATTTTGTTTCACCAAGGTCCATCCCCAAGGTGTCATTAAAAATTACCAAGGTTATTCACTAAGGTATCAGTCTAAAAAGTCATCTCTAGAGATTAAGCCTTTACCCAATGCATTGGAGCGCTATCTGGGCGCACCCTTGACATGTATTTATTATCATGTGAGCCACATATATCATCATTAATCATTTCATAAACAACCCATATAGCATAAAAGAAATGGGTTTCATTTCATAATCATAACGTTTTAAAAACTGCTTTAAAGACATGATCTTTATGTCACTTTAAACCCACGGAAAGGGAAAGAGGGTTTCATGTATGTAAATCCCAGAATTTAAAATAGAACATTTTGATATATATGTGAATACCCCTGTAGAAATAAGAGCTTTGAGTATTCACTTTATAACATAAAATAATTTTGAGAAAAGAGAGAGAGGTACTTTGAGACGAAAAATCTGCAGCATAACGGCTATGTTTCGGGGTTTTAGAAAACATTGAGAAGATAGGGGACATGGGTTAAACATTCATAAATTACCCATAAAACAGTAGAGGGACAGAATATAATGGATTTAAGAACATGGTAATGAAATTTTAAAATATACCATATGAAATGAAGAACATGAAAGGAAGACAAAAATAAGATTTCTCTTATGAGAATTCGGCAGCCTAACAGCGTCACTTAAACTTAAAAAAAATGAATTGACAAGGTAAAATAGGGTCTCTAATCATATGAACATAAGAGTCTAGTATGATAGATATAGAGATCATACCCCAACATAATATAAAGGAACTTGAAAGACTTGACGTGAAAGTAGAACTTTGAAAAAGAGAAGGGTGAAAGAATTCCTTAAAAATTCGGCAGCCTAACGACGTCACTTAAACTTTCATAAAACGAAATGATGAGAGTAATAGGGGATCTATAATCATATAAACATGAAAAGGAAAGTAAGAGGAATATAAAAGAACATCCTCCCACATGATAACATGGAGCATAAAAGGAATGACAAAAAAGAGATTACATAAAAAGAAAGAGAGAGGTCGGATCCCTTACCTTAAAACGTGACTCTTGAAACTCAACGGTTTGGACCTTGAGGGCTTGGGGGCACCTTGGGAGGACTCCTTGGGAGGTAAGGAGACCATAAATTCGTTGAGTATGGTTTTTGAGTCGAAAGGATGAGAGGAGGGCTTGGTATTTATAGGGAAAGTGAGGGGACAAGGCATTAATGGCCAAGGGACACCGCACAAGTGCTTTTCTCAAACCCATGTGCTCTCTCATGATATTTCCCATAAAGTTAGGCCACATGGGCCCCCCAATACAATAATTCATCACCTTAGGTCGGCCAACCCTTAAAAAATCTCATGACATCATCATGACAGAGTTATGATGTCATTAAACATACCGAAACCCTAAAACTGTATTTTTACTATTCACTGAAAATTCATTTTTTTCAGAAAAAACCCCAAAATTTACCTTAACATAATATCGATGCTCTGAGTTCAAAAATAAAGTCCATTTTTTAAAAATAATTTTCTAAATATTTTTAATTTAATTTTTTAATTAAAAACACTATTCACCTGAAAAAATTAATACTTGAATAATAATTTATGAAACCGTTATTTAACCATTTTATTGAATCAAATTACTTAATCAAGGTGCATAGATTATTTTAAAACTTTCTTTAAGTGAGATTACTAATCCATTTGGTCACATTACTAATTTTAAGCGTAAAATCACTATTCATAATTTACTATTCATTAAAAATTAAGTTGATCTTATTAGACTCCAAATTCCTTACTGAACACTTTTGCAGAAGACCATTTTTTGAAAATAATTACACATCATTAATTATTTAGGGTTTACAAAAAATATTTTAAAATACCCCCTTTTCAAAATTAATCAATAAAATATATCCTAAAATTATACGAACAATTGAAATTTCACAAACATCACTAAAGGAAGAAATCTCAATTCATTCATCCCAAAGGATTACACAAAGAAGCTAGGGTCTCGTCACATAGCCCCTTATAACACCAGCATATGACCTAAGTGTAAGGTGTGCAATGGTGAGAGAATCTGAGGGAGGCTCAGATAACATTACCCTAGTAGTAATATCTACTAACTTGAACTTCTCCCGTAGGCGTTTCCATTCAAGATTGACACGCTGGAGTTCGGCTTGGGTTTGGTCCAAAGCGAATCCCAAAGATGCCACCTCCTTCCCAAGCTCTGATAAGTGGGCTTCATAAGGTTCGAGTCTACTGGAAGAAGCCATCGACTCCTCTTTCTGCATTAACCATTAACATCTTTATTAAATCGTTAAGAGTAAGTTAATATACTATTTAAAAAATTTGGGTCGTTACATTCATCAATAAAATATATCCTAAAATTATCCGAACAATTGAAATTTCACAAACATCACTAAAGGAAGAAATCTCAATTCATTCATCCCAAAGGATTACACAAAGAAGCTAGGGTCTCGTCACATAGCCCCTTATAACACCAGCATATGACCTAATTGTAAGGTGTGCTATGGTGAGAGAATCTGAGGGAGGCTCAGATAACATTGCCCTAGTAGTAATCTCTACTAACTTGAACTTCTCCCGTAGGCGTTTCTGTTCAAGCTTGACACGCTGGAGTTCGGCTTGTGCTTGGTCCAAAGCGAAGCCCAAAGATGCCACCTCCTTCCCAAGCTCTGATAAGTGGGCTTCATAAGGTTCGAGTCTACTGGAAGAAGCCATCGACTCCTCTTTCTGCATTAACCATTAACATCTTTATTAAATCGTTAAGAGTAAGTTAATATACTATTTAAAAAGTTTGGGTCGTTACATGGGTTCCCTCCTATAACACTTTCCCTAAAAACGAGTCCCTCAAGATAAGTCAACTATTGCCTGTGGACTTCCTCCAAAAGAGAGGATGTCATTATAAGAGCTGCTAGAACCAGTTGTCCACTCTGCTCCTGAACCTCCAGATGCATCTCTGAAAACAAGGCCATCATCTGCCACTCACTACTGGCTACCTGCATGGCCTGTGTTTGTGTCTTGTTTCTTAAAGTGTCTGCCACAACATTACCCTTACCAAGGGTATAAGCAATCTCAAAGTCAAACGACTACAAGTATTCGACCCACCTGTGCTGCCTTAAGTTCAAGTCTCATTGAGTGGATATATATTTCAAGCTTTTATGATCCTTGTAAAAAACAAATCTCTCACCCAAAAAATAGTGTCTCCAATAACATAGATAATGAACCACAACTGTCAACTCAAGGTCGTGGGTAGGATAGTTCCACTCGTGAGGTCTCAGCTGGAGGGATCCATAAGCCACGACTCAATTACCCTGTATCAAAACTCCACCTAGTCCAATTCCTGAAGCATCACAAAATATTGTATAGATCTTACTAGATTCAGGAAGAATCAGGATTGGGGATGAGGTTAGTTTTCCTTTTAATTCCTGAAAATACTTTTCACAAGCTTCTGACCATATGAATTGTACACCTTTCTTAGTAAAGGTTGTGAGAGGCACTGTTAAGCGGGAGAAATCTTGGATGAATCGCCTGTAATAGCCAGCAAGCCCCAAAAAACTACGGATGTCGAAGACACTCTTGGGTTACTCCCATGAAACCATGGTGCTCACCTTTTCTGGGTCAACTTATACCCCTGATTCAGTTATAATATGACCCAAGAAGTGTACTTTATCAATCCAGAAGTGGAATTTACTGAGCTTAGCGTATAGATGGTTCTCTCTCAATGTACTCAGCACGATCTCAAGATGGGTTACATGGTTGTGTTTGGAACAGAAATACACTAAGATGTCATCTGCGAAGACTACCACAGAGAAATTGAGATACGGATGAAAAACCCAGTTCATCAGGTCCATGAAGACTGCCGACGCATTCGTAAAGCCAAATGGCATAACTAGATACTCATAAAAGTCGTACCTATTTCAGAAGGTCGTATGTGGTATGTCAGATAATTTCACATGAACCTGGTGATATACCGACCTCAGATCAATCTTGGAGAAAACAGTTGCTCCCTAGAGCCAGTCAAAGAGATCATCTATATGGGGAAATGGATATTGATTCTTTACCATGATATGGTTTAGTCGATGATAATCCACGCATAACCTTAGGGTACCATCTTCCTTCTTGGAAAAAAGGATAGGTGAACCCCACAACGATGTGCTAGGTCTGATGAAACCCTTAGCCTCGAGGTCTTCAAGCTGCTTTTTGAGTTCATGTAGCTCTTTTGTCACCATCCTATAAGGAGGAATAGACACTAGTGCCACACCTGTAATGAGCTCGATAGTGAAATCCACTTATCTCATAGGAGTTAATCCAGAGAAATCATCAGGGAAGAAGTCCCTGAAAAGATCCACCACTGGGGGGAATTAAACTAGTTGCATTCCCTAGTTGCTCATGAAGAGACTTTCCAAATGAGCGGTCACTCTGCCCAACCCAGTGTATTTAGGATTAGCTTGGTTTGCTTGCAGATCCCATTCTCCTTTGTGAAGATATGTGTTGCCCTCAAAGGATGTGAAGGACACCTGACGATGATAGCAATCCACTTGGGCATGGTAAGAAGAAATCCAGTTCATAACAAGAATGACTTAGATTCCAGACATATCGAGGATATAGAAATTTAAAAAAAATGGTACCCGCCTATCTCTAGGGGGCACTCTTGGAACTGGCATATGCCCTCTGCCTTGACCCCAAGCGGAGTGTCGAGAGACATGACGCCGCAATGATACTCAATTGGAAAACCAAGACTCTCAACAATAGCAGTAGATATAAAGGAGTGTGATTCACCGATATCAAAAAGAGTAGAAACTAAGGTAGAGGCTACTAAGATAGTACCTCTAACTATAGATGGTCCTGCACCCTGCTCCTCTGGTGCGAATTACACTGTGTACATGGGACCTGAGCCACGACCCTGATATGCTGCCTGGTTGGCCCGGGCAGGTCCACTCTGCTGACGTTGATAATCTGGAACTTGATTTCCTCATCCACAACCTCCACCATTTCCTTGGCCTGGTCAACCAGTGGAAAAAGAAATTTCAGCCTACTGTGGAGTCATAGATCCCATACCTGAAGGAGGTACAGGTGCGTATCCTCTACCATTGGATGATGAAAAGAAGGAATAGAAGAAATGCTGAAGGTGACCCATCCTGCTGTAAGTTCGACACTCCTTCAGATCTCTCATGCACTGTGGCTTCTTGTGACATCTCTTCCGCACTGATAACATGTGATAAATCTATCAATATGTGCTATTTGTCTAGGATTTACCCCACGTGCACTTTCAAAATTATGTTTCCTGCTGCCAGAAGAGGCATCACCCTGTCTCAGAACTTAACCGCCTTGGCTCACTGGTTTATATTCCCTAAAATTTTGCTCTGAGATTAGAGCCTGATTCATGATCTCTGTAACAATGGTCAAATGGAATACATTCGCCTGCGAGCAGATAGTGTACTGAAGTCCGTCCTCAAAACGCCTCGTAGTAGCCTTCACGTTTCTAGTCAGAGATGGGACAAAACATTGAAGTTCTGTGAATCTATTAGAATATTCTAACACAGTCATAGAGCCCTGATGAAGATGTAGGAACTCCTGCGCATGATCATCTCTTAAAGTCTGTGGGAAAAAGTGATTGTAGAAGGCTCCTTGGAAATTAGCCCAAGCCATGCCACTGGTCTGCTCAGCCTGAGAAACAACATCCCACCAGTGCTTGGTGGAGTCACAGAGCATATAGACTGCAAGCTTGACCCTTCGTTCTGGAAGCATCTCAAGGTGGTTGAAGATAGACCTTATAGCTTCTATCCATGACTCTACAGCATGAGGGCCACCACTCCTCGAGAAGGTGGGAGGGTGCTGCTGCAGAAAGTCCTATATAAGGTCCACCATAGACGGGGTAGGTTTGGGGATGTTCTGAACCGACTGCATAAACTTGAGGAGACTATCCCTGAACTGAGTGTTAGGGTCCCTCAAAAGATCAACAAGAGGTAGTGCCACAGGAGTCTCTATGAGAGATACCATTGGTGGTTCAGGTGTAAAGGCCCGTAAAATTCAAGGGAAATTTTTTCTTAATTTTCTTTGGAATTTTACAAGAGCGCGGTTTCTGACGGCACCTAATTCCGAGGCCCGGAGTGCCCGGAATCAATTTCCGAAGTTCGGCTCGGGTACGTTCAGTGAACGAACGAGCGGGAATTTCTAACTTTTGATCCGGTGCTCGGAATTGAAATCCGAGGACACCGATGAACTCGCAGCGCCGATATTCGCTTAATAAGACCTTTTCCGAAGTTGCGTTTGCCTAGGAGGAGTTGTTTAATTTTCTGGATGAAATGAAGAGTAAAATAAAATTGTGATACAATATTTATTTTATATCTTTAAAGTGGTTAAAATCTTTTGTTGGAAGTTGGGTGGTTTAACCACCTAAGAGAGGATTAAAGTGAGGAGGGGCCCACCTGAGCCCCACCTTTTCAAATTCCCTAACTCCCCTCTCTCCCTCTTAAAAGCTTGATAACTTAACACTTAATTAATTACACAACTCATGTATAATTAATTAAGTGTTTTGTTTTTGAAATTTAAGTTTTTGAAATGCTTGGCTTAGTAAATAAAATAAGGAGGGACCTTATTTTATTTGGATTGTTGGGGTGAGGTGTGGAAGAGCTTTGGAGAGAAGCTGAAGAAATCCTCCACCATCTTCATCTCCTTCGTGGAAGAACGCGAAGAACGTCCGCCGCCCACGAAGAACACCGACGATGACATCTTGACTCGTCTTCTCTGATTGCCTCCTCCTCGACTTCTTCGTCTTCTAACCGACGTCAACGAAACGACGACCGCTTCCCACGACTACGTCAACGTGCGACTATCGAGGTAGGGGTTTACTTCAATATGATTATCACTTTCCATGTTTTTCCCTTCTAAGTCTATTGTGGGATTGAGAAAAATGTTTGATGAGGATTGTAGGGGTTGTTGCTGTTTGTTTATTTATTTATTCTCGTTCGTGGTTCTAGTATGACAAACATGAGGATTTTTAAATATGTGTTATCTTTTAACGTGAGGGGGCCATACCGCATGAACACGGCCGAACCCCCTCCTTTGTTCTTGATAATTTATCCTGCGGTTGAAACAAGATGGCGTGGTGCCGTCGCACCATGCGGATATTCGCACGATTATATTGCGCGGCGCCGTCGTGCCGCGCCGTGGAAGGATCATCAAGAACGCGACGCCGTCGCGCCGCGTCGAAGGGAATCCAAGGCGCGGCGGAGGGGTGCGGTGCCGTCGCACCGCGCCGGACGACGAACACCGCGGCCGGTTCCGGGCCGCGGCGGGACGAGAAGACCGGCGGCCGGGCCGCCGGCGTCGGAAGCCGGAAAGGGGACCGGTTTGCCGGTCCCGTTGGAGAAAAACCGACCGGCCAGGTGGCCGGCCGGAAGGTCAAAGGCCGGGGGAATTTAATTCCCCCGGTCAGCACTAAACCCCCCCCCCCCATTTATGAGGGGGGGCGGTTTCTTTGAGGGGGGCAGGCGGCCCCCCGGTTTCTCCTCAAAGCAGGCCCCCAGGAGGGGGGCCGTTGATTGGAAAAAGGCGCGGCTAAAAGCCGCGCCGCCAAACTGATGAAGCGGGGGCTTTGCCCCCCGCGCGTGGCAACAAGCGGTGCCAGGCCGCGCCGCCGCCGGCCGGACCGCGCCGCCGCGCCGGACCGCCGCCGGCCGGGCCGAGTCGGACCCGGGTCGGCCCGGACCCGGACCCCCCGTTTTCGAGATAGTTTCGGTCTTTTGGCCATAACTTGAGCCATGGACCTCCGATTGACGAACCGTCTGTGGAAACGCGATCCTTGGATCGAGACGGTCGTTTCGGTATATTACACTTAGGGTTTCGGAACACTTTGAGTTCGGCCGGGTTGATTCGTACACGAAACCAACCGGGCCTTCGGAGCGGAAACGCTCATATCTTGAGCTACGGACGTCCGATTGACGTGTCGTCAGCTTTGTTGTGTTCCTCTTAGTGAGACGGATCTTTTGGCATACTCCGCCCGAGGTTTGGATGCAGGTGGAGTATGGTCGGGTTGGTTTTGTATTAAAAACCAACCGGGCCCCGGGGACGAAAATGCCAATAACTCTCAGACCGGGCGTCCGATCGACGCGCCGTCTGTTGCGTTGAGTTCCTGTTGACGATACGGAACTTTTGGATACATCAACTCTGGACTTTGTGACAGTTGATGTATCAGCCTCTCGGCTCGTGGAGCGGACCCTCCGAACGAGCTTGCTGTGTGCGGGAACCCTAGTGCTGGCTGCGACTGTGACTGCTACTGCTACTGCTACTACTACTATGACTGCGACGACGACAGTACAGAGATCCTGTGTGGATTCGACGAAGACGACTACAGCACTCAGCGATCCTACGTGGATCAGTGCTACAGGTCCTGTGTGGGCCCGATCCTGTGTGGGTCCGATCCTGTGTGGGTCTTTGCGCTCAGCGGTCCTGTGTGAACCAGCGCCTACCAATACTGTGTGGGTCCGATCCTGTGTGGGTCTTTGCGCTCAGCGGTCCTGTGTGAACCAGCGCCTATAGGTCCTGTGTGGGCCCGATCCTGTGTGGGTCTTTGCGGGGGTTAGTTACCTATCGATCCTTCGTGGGTCCGACGACATAGATGGATCAGAGATCATCTTTATCGTCCTTTGAAGAAGTATACCTGTGTGAGCTGAATCCTGTTGCTTACCTGTGTGGATTACGTTTTGCTTTCCTGTGTGGAATACGTTTACTTTCCTGTGTGGACTGAGTTGTACTTGGGCTCGGAGGTTGGAGCGTATTTGAAATTGATGACTTAGGTATATGTATGGGCATATACCTAAGTAGTGTCGGTTGTTACTTCGTGATTGTACCTTTCTTTGTGGTTTATCCTTTGTGGATTTTGAGAGACCTTCAGGGGTCTCGGGGTCCCTACTGAGTAGCTTATACTCACCCCTGCACGGGCTTTGCCCGCACTACATTGTGTTGGTTGCAGACGACGGACATCGTTGATCTTAGCTGAGGCTTGCAGAGCAGGACGGTACCTGGAGGTGGACCACTAGGCGGGACGTGCTCGGAGCGGACGGTAGGACCCGTGGAGCAGTGGAGCTATCTGTACCCTCCCTTCAGGTGGGATTTCCAGTGGACAGCTTGGTGTAGCGGCTTTTACTTTTCAGTTGCTATTTTCCCTTTCGAGTTGTACTTTACTTTCAGTTTGGGTTTGTATACTGGCCCATTTACTTTTCCGCACTTTCAGTTGTACTCTGCTTTTGCTTAGTGTTTACTTTCCGCTTGCTTACTCTGTAGTATTTGTTACTTTACAAAGGCAATGCCTTCCCTTTTTACCGGGATTTACGCCTTGGTGCTAGTCGCCAGCCCTTGGCCTATGGAAGGCGGGCTTGGGGTAGTCACGGCACGGACCCCGAGGGCGGGTCGTGACAAATTAGTATCAGAGGAGTTCGGTTCTACCGTGAACTCTGATCTTTTCTATGTGAAGCAATAATGTTTAGCGTATTGAGTGTGGTTATCAGTCCAGGGAGTCCAGTGTTGGTGCGGCGGCCGACGTATCCGTACACCAGGACCCTGACTTCTGATTTCTGACTTAATGCACGAAAACATTGATTGCGTGTGTGTTTCAAAGTTTTCTTTGTGATTTCTTTGTGTCAGCTCACCAGGTATACTGTTTGACCGTGGCGCACCTGTTTCCTATTCAGGATGGCCCCACGACGACAGCCAGCTAGGGTTCCGAGAGTCGAGTGTGACGACAACCCACCGAGCGACGAGGCTTCGGTGCAGGGCCCTTTGTCAGCAGTGCCACCGGCGGTAGCTCTACCCGCCGAGCCCCCGATGCTTCCAGCGCCAGCTGCTGACGATGCACGTCGCCTCAGCGCACTGCATGAGTTTCAGCACCAGCGACCACCCAGGTTTCGCTGGGAGACGGATCCCCAGGCAGCCGAGGACTGGCTGGAGGCAGTGGTACGTGTGTTTAGGCTAGTGAGGACACCAGCAGACCTCATGGTGATCCTCGCTGCGAGCCTACTACACGCAGCAGCAGGACGATGGTGGAGCTTGATTCTCCAGGTGCAAGATGAGGCATCTCTACTTTGGACGGACTTTGAGATCCTCTTCCGCTCGGAGTTCGTCCCAGCCACCCTTCGTGCGGTGCGTATCCAGGAGCTTCTTCAGCTGCGGCAGGGCAGCATGACGGTCGATCAGTACTCGGCGAGATTTACTGATCTCTCGCACTACTCGACCGACATGGTTCGAGACCCATTCTTCCGGGCCCGGACCTTCGAGCAGGGTTTGAGACACGAGATCAGGGCATCGCTGATCTCCCTCAGCATATCGACTCAGACTGGAGTACTGGAGCGGGCCCTTCTGATCGAGAGCTTCCTTGCTGAGTCTACACCAGCGCAGCGACCCACCGCAGGGTGGCACGTGGCAGAGTCATCTGCAGCAGGCAGTCGACGGATGACTCAGGGGTCCAGACATACCAGACCTTCGGGCAGACGACCTCAGGACACTAGCTCAGCAGTGCGGGGCACACAGCACGGAGCCAGTCTTTCGAGTGGAAGACAATGCTATGCATGCGGCGGGCAAGGCCACATGGCTCGTGACTGCCCGACCCGCCATGCAGAGGAGCAGCAGATGGTTGAGGAACCACCTAGGCAGAGGTAGAGGTTTGACCGTGGCGGTCCGCAGGGAGGAGGCGGACGAGGCAGAGGAGATGGCCGAGTAGCAGGTGGTGGGCGACGTTTTGAGGCTCTACCACCACCACCACCAGGAGGTCCACCCCGACCTCAGGGGAGAGCACAGCTTCAGGCAGCTGAAGCTTACGATCATGGAGCTCCGGAAGTGGGTGGACTAGTGCGGGACTAGCTCCAGGCATAGAGGCCTTTGCCCATAATGCCTCTAGCTTCGTAATTTGTGTTGCTTTGTGTCCTTGTACTTTAAGTTGAAGTAATAAAAGACACTTGCCTTGGTGACTTTTGTTTTTCTTGTCTTTTGTTTGTTTTTACTAAGAGGTGCCGGTTAAAAACTGTTGACTTGACCCTCACTTGTGAGATTCTTACTGGAGGAAACCCAGTGACCACACACTGATGCCGACAGTGTGACTCAACCCTTGGAGGCGAGAGTAACGGTTGGATCTCTTGGTAGCAGCGTCGAGGCCTTACGACATCATCCATGCCATGAATTAACTAATCATGACGGGATTGACTGTATTAGGCAAGGGATGTGGTTTATCCAGGGGATGAGACCAGATTTCACTTTTCGGCAAAGGAGAAATCTTTGCAGCTTTGCCGTACGTTAAGGAGGAAGGGGAAACCCTTCATGTGGTCAGACAATTGTCAGCAGAGCTTCCAGGAGCTGAGACAGAGGTTGACCAGCGCACCTATCTTGAGGAGGCGACAGAGCAGCTCGCCTCTTTGCAGATATCCTTCGTGGATAGAGATGGAGCAGCCTTCCTCCAGTCTCTCACAGTCACCCCTCCACTACTGCAGCGGGTCAGGGAGGCACAACGTGAGGACGCTAACTGTGAGACATGGCGTGTACTGATATCCTCGGGACAGGCACCTGATGGTTTCTCCCTTGGAGCAGATCACGTCATCCTTTTTAGAGGACGTACCATGGTACCAGTCGCTTTGCGAGAGGAAGTGCTGAGAGAGTTTCACACTTCTCCTTTGGCGGTACATCCTGGAGTGGCGAAGATGTACCAGGACCTCAGATGACAGCACTGGTGGCCGAGCATGAAGAAGGCAGTAGCAGAGTTCGTTTCTCGATGCCTCACCTACCAGCAGGTGAAGGCAGAGCATCAGGTACCAGCAGGCTTGGTACAGCCCTTGGAGGTTCCGGAGTGGAAGTGGAATGGCATATCTATGAACTTCATGACTGGACTTCCACGCACTTCCAGAGGTCACGACTCCATCTGGGTGATTGTTGACCGACTCACCAAGTCGGCACACTTCTTACCCATCAGAGAACAGGGCTCAGTGGAGAGCTTGGGACGTCTCTACGTTCAGGAGATTGTGCGGCTCCACGGCATGACATCATCTATCGTCTCCGATCGAGATGCTCGCTTCACTTCCCGGCTTTGGAAGGGGTTACAGGAGGCGTTCGGGACGCAGCTACGTCTGAGCACAGCCTTTCACCCTCAGACGGATGGTCAGACGGAGAGAACCATTTAGACTCTCGAGGACATGCTCCGCGCATGTGTCGTCGACTTTGGTCGCAGCTGGGAGGACCACCTACCGTTGGTGGAGTTTGCGTACAACAACAGCTACCACTCCACCATTGGGATGACACCGTACGAGGCGTTGTACGACCGACCTTGTAGATCTCCTTTGTGCTGGACAGACCCTGGGGAGTCAGCACTGGTGGGACCGGAGATGGTCCAGGCCACGACAGAGAAGGTCCAGGTCATCCAGGAGCGGATGAGGACAGCACAGAGCCGGCAGAAGTCATACACTGACAGGAGGCGGAGGCCACTAGAGTTCGGGGATGGCGACCATGTCTTCTTGCGGGTCTCACCTCGACGTGGTATACGGAGATTTGGCCGAGGCGGCAAGTTATCTCCGTGCTTCATCGGACCCTTTCAGGTCCTCAGTAGGATTGGCGAGGTGGTTTATCGCATGGCTCTGCCACCTCAGTTGCACCAGGTGCACGACGTCTTCCACGTATCCCAGCTGAGGAGATACGTGCACGACCCGACGCACATCATTGACCATGGGGAGCTTGACGTTGACGATGGGGCGACTTTTACGGAGGTCCCGGTGGAGATAGAGGATCGACAGGAGCGGGTCCTACATGGGAGATCGATTCCTCTTGTGCGCATCAGATGGCAGCACGGGAATCTCCAGGAGAGCACATGGGAGCGGGAGGCTCAGATGCGTGCTCAGTTCCCTCATTTGTTTCCCTAGTTTTTGATGTATCTTTACAGGGACGTAAAGCCCTGAGGTGGGAGTAATGTAAAGACTCGTAAAATTCAAGGGAAATTTTTTCTTAATTTTCTTTGGAATTTTACAAGAGCGTGGTTTCTGACGGCACCTGATTCCGAGGCCCGGAGTGCCCGGAATCAATTTCCGAAGTTCGGCTCGGGTACGTTCAGTGAACGAACGAGCGGGAATTTCTAACTTTTGATCCGGTGCTCGGAATTGAAATCCGAGGACACTGATGAACTCACAGCGCCAATATTCTCTTAAGAAGACCTTTTCCGAAGTTGCGTTTGCCTAGGAGGAGTTGTTTAATTTTCTGGATGAAATGAAGAGTAAAATAAAATTGTGATACAATATTTATTTTATATCTTTAAAGTGGTTAAAATCTTTTGTTGGAAGTTGGGTGGTTTAACCACCTAAGAGAGGATTAAGGTGAGGAGGGGCCCACCCGAGCCCCACCTTTTCAAATTCCCTAACTCCCCTCTCTCCCTCTTAAAAGCTTGATAACTTAACACTTAATTAATTACACAACTCATGTATAATTAATTAAGTGTTTTGTTTTTGAAATTTAAGTTTTTGAAATGCTTGGCTTAGTAAATAAAATAAGGATGGACCTTATTTTATTTGGATTGTTGGGGTGAGGTGTGGAAGAGCTTTAGAGAGAAGCTTAAGAAATCCTCCACCATCTTCATCTCCTTCGTGGAAGAACGTGAAGAACGTCCGCCGCCCACGAAGAACACCAACGATGACATCTTGACTCGTCTTCTCCGATTGCCTCCTCCTCGACTTCTTCATCTTCTAACCGACGTCAACGAAACGACGACCGCTTCCCACGACTACGTCAACGTGCGACTATCGAGGTAGGGGTTTACTTCAATATGATTATCACTTTCCATGTTTTTCCCTTCTAAGTCTATTGTGGGATTGAGAAAAATGTTTGATGAGGATTGTAGGGGTTGTTGCTGTTTGTTTATTTATTTATTCTCGTTCATGGTTCTAATATGAAAAACGTGAGGATTTTTAAATATGTGTTATCGTTTAACGTGAGGGGGCCAGACCGCATGAACACGGCCGAACCCCCTCCTTTGTTCTTGATAATTTATCCTGCGGTTGAAACAAGATGGCGTGGTGCCATCGCACCACACGGATATTCGCACGATTATATTGCACGGCGCCGTCGCGCCACGCCGTGGAAGGATCATCAAGAACGCGACGCCGTCGCACCGCGTCTAAGGGAATCAAAGGCGCGGCGGAGGGGCGCGGTGCCGTCGCACCGCGCCGGATGATGAACACCGCGGCCGGTTCCGGGCCGCGGTGGGACGAGAAGACCGGCGGCCGGGCCGCCGACATCGGAAGCCGGAAAGGGGACCGGTTTGCCGGTCCCGTTGGAGAAAAACCGGCCGGCCAGGTGGCCGGCCGGAAGGTCAAAGGCCGGGGGAATTTAATTCCCCCGGCCAGCACTAAACCCCCCCCCCCATTTATGAGGGGGGCGGTTTCTTTTAGGGGGGAAGGCGGCCCCCCGGTTTCTCCTCAAAGCAGGCCCCCAGGAGGGGGGCCGTTGATTGGCAAAAGGCGCGGCTAAAAGCCGCGCCGCCAAACTGATGAAGCGGGGGCTTTGTCCCCTGCGCGTGGCGACAAGAGGCGCCAGGCCGCGCCGCCGCGCCGGGCCGCACCGCCGCGCCAGATCGGACCCAGGTCGGGTCGACCCGGTTCGGGCCGACCTAGGGGGGGGGGGGGGGGGGGTCGGGCCGGGTCAGCCCGGACCCGGACCCCCCGTTTTCGATACAGTTTCGGTCTTTTGGCCATAACTTGAGCCATGAACCTCCGATTGACGAACCTTCTGCGGAAACGCGATCCTTGGATCGAGACGGTCGTTTCGGTATATTACACTCAGGGTTTCAGAACACTTTGAGTTCATCCGGGTTGATTCGTACACGAAACCAACCGGGCCTTCGGAGCGGAAACGCTCATATCTTGAGCTACAGACGTCCGATTGACATGCCGTAAGCTTTGTTGTGTTCCTATTAGTGAGACGGATCTTTTGGCATACTCCGCCCAAGGTTTGGACGCAGGTGGAGTACGGTCGGGTTGGTTTTGCCTTAAAAACGAACCGGGCCCCGGGGACGAAAATGCCAATAACTCTCAGACCGGGCGTCCGATCGACGCGCCGTCTGTTGCGTTGAGTTCCTGTTGACGATACGGAACTTTTGGATACATCAACTCTGGACTTTGTGACAGTTGATGTATCAGCCTCTCGGCTCGTGGAGCGGACCCTCCGAACGAGCTTGCTGTGTGCGGGAACCCTAGTGCTGGCTGCGACTGTGACTGCTACTGCTACTGTGACTGCGACGACGACAGTACAGAGATCCTGTGTGGATTCGACGACGACGACTACAGCACTCAACGATCCTACGTGGATCAGTGCTACAGGTCCTGTGTGGGCCCGATCCTGTGTGGGTCCGATCCTGTGTGGGTCTTTGCGCTCAGCGGTCCTGTGTGAACCAGCGCCTACCGATCCTGTGTGGGTCCGATCCTGTGTGGGTCTTTGTGCTCAGCGGTCCTGTGTGAACCAGCGCCTACAGGTCCTGTGTGGGCCCGATCCTGTGTGGGTCTTTGCGGGGGTTAGTTACCTATCGATCCTTCGTGGGTCCGACGACATAGATGGATCAGAGATCATCTTTATCGTCCTTTGAAGAAGTATACCTGTGTGAGCTGAATCCTGTTGCTTACCTGTGTGGATTACGTTTTGCTTTCCTGTGTGGAATACATTTACTTTCCTGTGTGGACTGAGTTGTACTTGGGCTCGGAGGTTGGAGCGTATTTGAAATTGATGACTTAGGTATATGTATGGGCATATACCTAAGCAGTGTCGGTTGTTACTTCATGATTGTACCTTTCTTTGTGGTTTATCCTTTGTGGATTTTGAGAGACCTTCAGGGGTCTCGGGGTCCCTACTGAGTAGCTTATACTCACCCCTGCACGGGCTTTGCCCGCACTACGTTGTGTTGGTTGCAGACGACGGACATCGTTGATCTTAGATGAGGCTTGCAGAGCAGGACGGTACCTGGAGGTGGACCACTAGGCGGGACGTGCTCGGAGCGGACGGCGGGACCCGTGGAGCAGTGGAGCTATCTGTACCCTCCCTTCAGGTGGGATTTCCAGTGGACAGCTCGGTGTAGCGGTTTTACTTTTCAGTTGCTGTTTTCCCTTTCGAGTTGTACTTTACTTTCAGTTTGGGTTTGTATACTGGCCCATTTACTTTTCCACACTTTCAGTTGTACTCTGCTTTTGCTTAGTGTTTACTTTCCGTTTGCTTACTCTGTAGTGTTTGTTACTTTACAAAGGCAATGCCTTCCCTTTTTACCGGGATTTACGCCTTGGTGCTAGTCGCCAGCCCCTGGCCTATGGAAGGCGGGCTTGGGGTAGTCACGGCACGGACCCCGAGGGCGGGTCGTGACATCAGGACCCACCATCTCTGGAATGTGCTCATTGACACCCTCCTGAGGCACATCACTAAGACGTCACGATAGTATTTTTGTACAACATCCAAACACACACTTTTAGAAAAGGAGTAAAGAAGGCAAGAAAACCAAGTACGGTGCAAAAGAGGTTAGATATATAGCCCGCCTCTAAGAACTAAACAACAGACAATCCGCCTCAAAGGCTGGGTTTCGATATGGATGAGACAACTCAAAAGGATTACTAAACAAGTTCTACAGCCCACTACTCGGTTAAGTCAGGATAACATCTAACAGGCTATCACAACTTTATATTCAACAAACCATGATTTCAAAATTTTACCACTGGGTACAACAACTCTCACATGAAAATAGGAAAATGCACGCTGAAAGTAGATATGGCATGGCAATATGCATATCATTTAAATCCTATAGTGCCTATTATGATGCATGGAATGTATTTCCCTTGTATCATCGGGTTGTAATGGTAAACCCATTATCTCAACAATATCAACACAATAACAACACAATACAAGTGAGTCACCCAATGGTAAAATCATATAAAAAATAACTGGCATAATCAATAATCGTAATCCCAACCCAAGAATTTGGGTTTCCCCTGTACATGTGTTAGCTACGTCCAAGCATAGGGTGCATTCCAAATCCCTATATCCTAGTTTCCTGTCTAACCCAAACAGTAAGACAAAAGGAAAAACCACCTCTGATACCACTTTGTAACGCCCCAACCCGGCTCACCTCTAAGACGGTGGCCGGACCGGTGGGTCACATAACCTCAAGCGTATCTCCATGAACACCAGAGGCTACCGACTAGTAGTGAGGGCTCTTTTGTGTCCGTGGGGGAGACTATGACCTCATGGGTAACAGATAATATCACAATGGAAGTAACTAGAAAGAATAATCAATAGCAAAAGCATGTGAATAAATAAACTACAGCACAAGAAATGTAAATAATCCAACAGAATAAAAAAACCAAGTGTGGAAACTCACAAAAGAGTGTCATGCCATGATATGAGTCTAAACTAAAAGTATGGAAAATAGAACTCAAACACACAATTAACTAAAAGAAAAGACACAACCAGCAACTGCATCGCGAGCAAGGCCCGGTCCTCTGCCCCAGTCTACACCCTAAGCAGTAACGAATAGTCAAGAATCGGAAGTAGCATGCTTCCCCTTGTCAATACCTACGAGCATGTAATCTACTCGGGTGTCAACGACACCCGAGTAGGGTGTGAGATAAAATCCCAGTAGGCCAGCACCCATAGTGTCTAAACCTTTCCATTTCGTGAAAAAATAAAAATGCAGTGTGCCATTCCATAACCATTTCAAATAAATTAATTGCAGTGCAATGAAATAAATAAGTCGGCCCGGGTCCCAAACGGCACCCGTGCCTGGTCACCTGCTTCAGCCTAAGCTGGTATTTTGAAAGGGTACCTATCAGCATAAATGCACAAACACACACACACACACACACACACACACATATATATATATATATATAACCCATAAATCAAGGTAAAACTAGGAAAAAATATACCTTAATCTTGTGCTTTAACCTGGGGTTCAAGTCCAGTGTCAACCAGGCACACTTCCACATATCAAGGGAAATATCTCAATTCTCAAGAGACTCAATTAGCAATAACATAAACCTTAAGTGCATCATTATTTAAGATTCAAGTTGAGAGTTGGAGTTTGAGCTCATCATGAAGGTATCTCTAGGGAATATTCATCAATTTATCCAATGCCACCAAGCCCGTCCAAGGCAATCTTTCAAAATACTAAGTATTGCCCGAGGCATGGCTTTACCCTAAGTCTGTCCCGATCTCGTAAAAAGGGGTCGAGTGTCATTCGAGGCTGGATTAGCCATATTGAAAATGGATCCATCCTCATGCGCCCTTTTAGAATCAGTATCACTCAAAAGTATTAGAAATTCTGAGGAAGTCTCGGTCCAAAAAAGCCAACGACACCGCCCCCAACCCATAGAGGTAACCCGTTAGGAACAGAAGATCTAAGCGTGACCATTAATATGTGACCCACCTCCTTTCCCTGCCCTGAATTTAATCAAATATTTTACAGCAGCAGATATGACATAATCAGCATATACAATCGCAACTTGAAAACTAACCAGATACACCTGTGCATCACAAGGCATAAATTTAATAGTACAACACAACAACTTGCAAGGAAATATACATATCATATAAACCTCAGAAGATAATGCATATTTAAATAATAAATAGTTCATAAAAAAAAGTTTCAATGATCCAACAATTGAAGTTCATGTTCAAGAAACTATTTATTTAATTTAATTACAATAAAAAGGGGCTCCGCAGCACATGAAATTAATTAAATAATAAACCCAGCTAACGGAAGATTACACGAACCGTGTCAGAACACCCAAAAAGGGGTGTCCAAATTTATTGCAAAAATTCAAAAAAAATAATCTAAGGTGATTGAGGTTGAAACAATTAGGTAAAACAATTAAGGTAATTAAATTGGGTAAAAAATGCACAGAGCTAGTAGGCACCGACTAACGACACAACGGTGCGTTTTTATAAACCGCAACGAAACAAAGGGAAAGTGAGTAATCACCCTACCTTGAAGTCATATATGACTCTAAGATCTGTGGTAGGCTTTAATTTGACCTAAAACGGATGAAAATGAAGGATTTTAGAAAAAACCCAAAATAGGGTAACAATCTTCTGCGATGAACTACGCGCAGATTACTCAATGAAAATGCACGATTCCAATTGTGCAACATTATCCTTTCCCTATGGTTTACTAATCACCTGATGGCGAAGAAATTGGACATCAGATGGAGGTGCAGCGGCCTTCCGAAGGGGATTCTGGTTGGTGTGATGGGATTGAGGGGTGCGACGTGATGAGTGGGAGAGGGAGAAAGGAGAGGAAAAAAAGAAAAGAGAGAAAAGAAAGAAAAATAAAAGAACAGAAAAATAAGAGAAAAATAAAAGATAAGGAAAAAATGAAATAAGAGAAAAAGATAAAATAAAACAAAATAATAGAAAGGAAAATAATAAAAATAATTAAAAACGGAAATCTCCCATTTTAATTATTTTCATTTTTCCCGTAACCCCCTATTTATTTTATTTCAAAATTTCTTTTTATCTTTACTTGATTTCTTTTAAATCTTCTTTAAATCTCTTATTACTCTTTTAAAATCCTTAATTAATTATTTAAAACCCGAACACCGCACCAAAGCGCGACATGACATTCTTTATGAAATGTCTGCAATTATTTAAATTAAATAAAAAGTTGCCCAGGACCCGCAGTGAGGTGTGCAGGTGCGCACCCCAGGTTGCTTAATTAATTAGATTGCAATAAAGTAAAAAGTAGTATGTAGCTGATTAAGGTCTAGACATTACACGTGTAACCCAACCATGCATGGTTAAAATTTAGATCCTAAAAAATTATATCTAACTCATTTTTACCCCAAATCCCCTTTTTTCACTATTTTCAACCCTAACTCAGATTTTCTTCCTTCCCAGGGCTATGGAGAATTTCCCTTTTGATTCAGAAGTAACCCATTGGAAATTCTTGATGAATTGAAGCCCAATTCACTTGGTAAGTCTCCATTATTGGTAATTTTCCTTAGATATACTCTTCTTACCTATCTTGGATTCATAGATATGGTCCATTGGTGATATATATATAATAGTTAATGACAATCATGATGAGATTTGGCTTTTTTGATGTTAGAGAAAGAGATCTAAGGTAGATTTTTAGAGAATCAATCTGGTTTTGTTTAAGAATTCATGTTGTTCTTCATTTTCACCATAACTCCCAAGGTAGGTGGATTTACTCTCAACTCCTATTATTATAAATTGAAGAATTAGTTTCAAATCAATTGAATTGCATGAAATTGATTGTGAAATTGTTGTACAAAATATGGTAGAAACCCTATTCAGTGATGGTTTATGGATTTGTGAAAATTGGTTGTTGTGAAAAGCTCTTTATTTTAGAATTTTAAAATGTTGATTTTAAAATGTGGAATTGTTTGATTCATGGAAAAGGTTTTGTGGAAATGTTTTTAATAAAAATAATGTTTTATTGAAATGGTTATTTTGTCATGGTTTTGGCATACATGAGTTGGTGTGAGTTTATGCTTTTTATGTGACCATGAATAAGGGGCATGTACCGTTGGGGCAAAAAGGGACGTGGCCCTGGATAAGGGGAAAGTGTCATTGGAGAACAAGTAGATTGGCCACTTAGTGGTGAATTAGTGGATGGATGAGTAACCACTCATGAGTATGAAACTATCAGAGAAGCATGCATGTGTGGGTGTGTGGGTGTATCACAAAATGGGTATACTAAAAAGGAATGCGATATATTTTAAAGAGTTGTTTGATTATTTTACTTGGGTAAATGTTTTAGTATGGAAAATTGTTTTGGTGTGAAATATTTAGATTTGATATAAACTATTGAAATGTTTTAAAGTGTTTTATATAAATGTTCTAACATGTTCTATCCTAGTGGTGTGAGTAGAGAATTCATTTGGGGAGAGTCTGCTGAGTTTCATCTCTCACCTAGGATTTGACACTTTGGTGCTTTTGTAGATATTGTTTATCGAGACACAATTAAAGGGAAAATATTTCATTTATTTAGTAGTTATTAGTGATACTTGGGTTGTAATGTGGAGTTAGATGATGGATATTGTGGTAATATATGGAGTTATGTCTTTGGAGTCTTTGAGCTTTCTTGGTTTTGTCTTCCACTTTTAGTAACATTGATTTAATTTCCACTTGGTACTTTGATATTGATTAATTGATTTGTTATACATTGAGTTGTATAACATTTTTACCATAAATAATATAGTGTTTTTGGTTATGGTATGTTTGGTTGTGGTTGTTTTACTTTCAAAGGGAAAAAATTCCCCCAATTGTATTGAATCCCTTGGTATTTATTGCCAGCCATTGGAATTTTGGAGATGTCGCCTAAGGCCTAGTAGCAATTCAACCTCAAATCAAGTCAATGAGGAGGGATGATATGTTAAAAATGGTATCAAAATTTTTATTACTTTACTTTCAAATGATATCAGTATTGTTCAGTCTAATTCTTATAGGAAAAATGGTATTGGTTTGTCGTTCTTGGAGTTGAAATTAATTCTGGTTAGTCCTTGAGTTTGGATGGTATAAAGGAGTAGGATTATTGGAACCTGAAATGTTGAGCATAAAAATATATAGATAACCTATTAATGTTGAACTTCAAGTTACCATAGAGTTGGGTACAAAAGTGTTTTTGAGACACTTATAGGAGTTGTAATCTCATTGTCACGGGTTTATCCAATGAGACGAGCATGAAATGAATTATAGAAATGAATTCCCACTAGGAGTGAATACTTAATTTTGAGTAATGATTTATCATTTGGTGCAAAGAAGTTGATTTTTGAATAGTATTAGAAAATGTTTTCAAATGTGAGATTTTGATAATGACATGATTGTTGTATTTTGAAAATGGTTTGATTTTCAAAAGCATGGTAGACTTTTCAAAAATGGTTTGAAAAAGGAAAATCATTGAATTTTGGAAAGAATTGTTGTGATAGTTGTGAAGTGGGGGAATTTAAAATTTTTAAGCATTTAGTTCCTGGAGAGTGGTATTTGTGGTGTTTTTCTGGATATAGAAAATGACACTCAGTAGGTATCATAGAAATCAATCAGAGGAAGCTGCTGAGAATGTGGTTGCAACTGAGCCACAGGTGAACCAACAATTGGTTTAGAGTATAGTCTAAGATTTTTAGGTTGTGTATAAAGGGAATAAGATAGATGAACCAAGAAAAGTGGATCATTCTACCTAGTTCTAAAATCATAATACACCCATCTTTCGAGGTTATTCAGAACCAGAGTAGGCAGAGGTGTGTCTGAATAGGATGAATTGAATATTTGATTTCTTAAGCACACCTTCAGAGTTAAAATTCAAGTTGGTGATGTATATACTGAAGAATATTTCATGATATTGGTTAGATTTAGTAGTTCAGGCTAAATTAGACCAAGGCCTTGCATGGGAGGATTTTAAATAATTGTTCAAAAAAAATTATCATCATACATTCATAATTTCTATAATAACATACTTTTTAAGATTGAAGTAGGAGAGCTTCTCAGAGACAAAGTTTGTGGATACTTTTTTGAATTTAGTCTTCTTTGTGCTAGAATTTTCTACAAGTGAATCCTTAAAGGCACACATTTATGAATCGAGGATGAGACAGAAGATTTGCCTAAAGATTGTCATGCTTTGTATAATAGATTATACAGATATGGTCAGTATAGTGATGGTTGCAGAACAAGACATCTCAGGAGCTATAGGTGGAGGAATCATGTTGATACCTTTGGGAAATGGTGGGAACTCTAATGATAGTGACAAGCATAATAGGGACACCTATTTCTAGGGTAGTGGGATGACTCAGTGTCCAATAGATAGAATAGGGAATAATTCTCCAAGACCCAATAGAAATCTAGATTTTTTCAACAAGGATCATTTGACCACATGAAGCGATAATGTACAACACCACCTTGAGTATTCCATAATTGTCACCAAATGGGGAATCTTCAATGCTATTGTCACAATATTCTAAGTTCAAGTGTTCAAGACACTTCTCACATGTCACATATGTCATATGATTCGATGTGAAGAGGCAGCAGAATACCTCTTGTCAGCAGATCTGAGCTAGCCATGGTGATTCCAGAAATACCATGAATCCTCAGTAAGGGAAATCTCAACAAAGCAACAAAGAATAAAGTGAAGTGAGTAAGAAATTATATGGAGCTGAGAAAGTTATTGTGGATGATCAATCTATACTATTGATGGTGTGAGGTACAATTATTTTCAATTCTACCCTTATTAAATATTTTTTTGATATAAGTGAATACCATTTGTTTATTTCTTCTTGTACTATTAATTTTTTTGGTTTAAATGTTGAGATTATGCCTTCTATTTCTAAACTTCAAAATCTTCTTGGTTAAAGATAATGTTGATCCATTATGTGTAGAGAACGTTCTATAATTTTTGATGAAGCTGAGTTGATATGGCATTTCTCTGTGCTTGAGATGGAAGCTTATGACAAAATCCTGGGTAAGGATTTTTTGACAATGTTCAAGGCTCACATTTATTTTTATATTCAGAAGGTCAGTTTTATGACTGATAATGGCATCGAGCATATATTTAGAGGGGAAAGGAATATATAGGCAGGTGAAACACAATTTTTGGCACCAGTGGCTGGAACAATATTATACTAGTTGTATAACGACCCATACTTTACATACATTGTTAATAATTAAAAATTGAAGTACACTTATTACAACATATAACAAAACTATAAAAGGACCATATAGGTATAGTGTCTTTAGAAACTGGGAAACATAAACAACTGGTTCATAAAGCATCTACACTATCTCCCATTTATTTCATCATATCTAGAGTCCCTTTTGGAATATCCTACTTAATAAAATTCTTCCTGACTTGGGGAAAGAAAACATAAAAAAGGGTGATCTCAAATGCTCAGTAAGGGTAAACAAAAGAAATATCAATCACATCATATTCATAAGAACATAACATTTTGGAAATCTTACCCTGCAAAAGAGATCATAATTTCATAACATGGGATAAATCATGGTAGTGAGATGTAATCACAATAATCATAACATAAAACATGAAGTTTTGTGTCATACACACATAATCATAGAGAATCATTTCTTATTAGTCAAGACTCATTACCAATACTATCTTAGTGGACAAAGTCCATTTCTGAATCGAGTTCATTCCTCGTTTCAGTCCTGTTTCACTGAACTGGTTTAACCTACCGTTCTAGCCATGTCTATCTCATGAGATATAAAATCTTTACCCAATGCATTGGAGGGAGATATAGGTCCCACCCATCTCATAATGATACCATTCTTATGTGTGCCACAAAATCATAAACCATACATCATAGCATAACCCATGTAATAAAAATGGGAATCTTAAACATCGTGACATCATAAAACAATTCATATAAGATAAAGGAATTCAAAAAAATATTTCCATAACAACATAATCAAATAAATTTAATAATAGGGATAGAAATAGAACCCTATATTATCTTAGATGGAAAATAATTTTGATAAAACTCTTGAACTCCATTCTTGAGGAAAATATCCTTTCTACTTCAAAAACATTTTTCCTTTCTTAACATGTCATACAATTTTAAACTAAAAGAATTTGATTAAAAATAAACTTGAAAACTTGTAAATAAATCTTCTTGGAAATAATTTTTTAAGAATCCATTCATGCCATATAACTTAAAAAACATTCTTCTCGTACTTTTGTCGGAAAAGTCAAAAAAGTACCCCGTACGAAAAACGACAAAAGATTCCTTTCATATCTTTTAATAAAAACTCACCGAATGGTAAAATTGGATTTAAACAATTGTAGAAGTATATAAATATTACATATTGAGGAAACATGGATGTGGATGATAAATATTCCCCAGTAAATTCTGAAGTATAAAAAATCTTGGATAAAAATGAGATTGTGAGAGTTTCCCTTACCTTAGGTCCGATTTGCTTCGTAAGTGTCCGAAACTCATTTATAATGATTTAATTAATGTCATTGACTTATTACAGAATCATACTCATTGTTATGATATTGTATATGGTCATATTCTTAGCTTCTTATTAGCAATATTTCATTGCTACTTGTTATTCGGGTGTTTATTACTTTTTGTTCTTATGCGTGTTTTGTCGAATAAATTCTTATTCTTATTTTTAGGTTATAGATACCAAATTTACATAATGGTATTAGTGTAATATATATCATATTTATTCACTCAATTCATTTATGTAGTCATTATGCAATGAAAATCATGTAGAACGAGTTGCATCACATCGTGGAGACGGTATTCCGTACGTACGCACAAGCGATGATATCGTTCCCATGGTAGTGGTATTGTATTGGAGTGTATGTATACTATTTTAGAATCAATATCACATTAAAATAATCATATATAGTTATTATTTACACCATCATACCCATCCAAGTAAGGTGGTGGTGGAAAATAGATTTCACCACGGCGTGGAGACGGTATTCTGTACGTACGCAGGCGCGGTGATTTCCTTTTCCGTAGGATGGATAGATGATGAAATAGAGTTGTTTCATACTTATAATAACATATCAGTATATTATTGATACTGATGTTATTAATTCATAATGAAACAACTAAAGAAGAATAAGTAGAAGAAGAAATAAAGTTGAAAGAATCGGTAACGGATATTACCTCTTCTTTCGACACGCCTTTTGAAACCTCCTCTTAGGGCACTAAGATTGGTCTTTGAAGAAGAACAGAACCTCTAGGATGTTTATAGGGAAGTTTAGAAGAGAATTTGGCAGGGGTTGGCCGAGATTTAAGGCTCAAAGTGGTGTGAGGAAGAGAGGGATGAGGTGCTCTTTTATAAGGGAGGAGAGGGGCACCTTTGGAAAAATTAAAAATATTATTTTATTATAAAGTCATATTCGGTTTTAAATAGCTCCAAATTGATTTATTTCTAAGATAATGTGGGTATGGGTAGAAATACTCTCATACAATAGAATTTAGACAAGTTTAGTTTTCTATTTTAACCTTATCAATTAGATTTAACTTTAAGTTAAATAATTTTACTCATACCTTGTCTTCTTGTTTTCTTACACTATAAGGTTAATAAACTTACTATAACAAGAAAAACGAACCCCAAGTTATTTATTATTAATATATATAACCTTATATAATTCATTTGGCTGAACCTTATATTTTTAGGAATAAAATATCAATTAATAATATAATATTTGTTTTAAAAACTATTTTATGTCAATTTTGACACTATTTGGTAATTGATTTTTGTGAAAATAATAACAGAATGATTAGTTCAAACCAAGTTAATTAAATCAATAATAACATATCATATTAACCTATAAAATTAGTGGAATTCACAAAAAGTCTCAAATTACATTTATTTGGGTATTTATAACATCAATTATGTCAATATTTCATTAATAAAATAATTACTGCATCATCATTGTGTCATAAATAAATTAAATTATTTATTGTCTAAAAATTACAAATAAAATACCATTATTTAGGAAATATTTTTATATTTCTAATGAATATTTATAGTCGAATTTATATTATGTATAACTCTATATTAAAAATGATTTACTTATTAAACTTTGATTTTAACTATTTTAACCCTTCTTTAAATAAATTAATATTAAATGTCCTAATCTAATCCAAGTGGGCCTAAATGGTCGTATTTTATTTCTAAGGTTGTTTTTGGTAGAATTAAACTTATCAAATAGAATTAGGACATGTGTTAGGGTAATAATAATAATATCATTTTTACCCTTAATTACCCTATTTACTTTTAACCGTGGTAAAAAAACTAAAAAGTTACTATTCACCAAAAATTATTTTCATCTCATTGAACCACATTTTACTTACTGAAATCAACCGTGTCTCTCGAATTTTTGAAATTCCACTCATAGAAGCGGTAAAATTAAGTTTTATGTGAATTTGGAAATTCTCCTAGGAGGTGGGTAAAAGACGGTGAAAAGTTCAATAAAATTTTTATATATCTAAAATTATTATAAAATTACTCCAATGAATTGCATTGAACTTATATAGGTATTATGTATCAATTTGGACCTAAAATAAATTTAAATAAAATAAATAATTATTTAAATAAAAAGTTGGTTTTTAAATAGTAACCTAGTGTTTTCACTATTCATCAAAAATTGAAAGTTTTCAGAAAAATACCAAAATTTCACCCTAGGCTAATTTCAATATTCCGAATACAAAAATTAAGTATGTTTTGAAAAATAAAAATTACAAAATTTCAAAAAGTGGGTATTAATATTCATAACGGCTAGTTTTAATACTATTTTAATAGCATATCGTTGTTTTGTGAAACTCGGTATTACGTACGACACAAGCTATCGAGGAAGGTCGCGATTGTGTGTAAAGCAAGCCAAGATAGTTTTGTGTGTAGTGAAAGATTCCTTTGATGATTTATATAAAATAAAAACAAAATATTTCTTATAAAAGTCTCGAGTGTTACATTCTACCCCCCTTAAAATGAATTTCACCCTCGAAATTCGTCACTTGTAACAAACAGATGAGGATACCTATCCCTCGTCATATCCTCAGGCTCCCATGTAGCTTCTTCTAATTGGTGGTTCCTCCATAAAACTTTCACCAAGAAAGTGGTCTTGTTCCGTAGGACTTTTTCACTACGATCGAGAATCTCTATCGGCTATTCTTCATAAGAAAGATCTTGTTCCAGCAGTACAACTTCTGAGCTGAATACATGTGAAGGATCAGGTATGTACTTTCTCAGGAGAGATACATGGAACACATCGTGAACTTTAGAGAGATTCAGTGGAAGCACCAATCGGTAAGCTACCTTCCCAACACGATCTAGAATTTCAAAAGGACCGATATATCTTGGGCTCAACTTTCCTTTATTTCCAAATCTCATTACTCTCTTCCAAGGAGATATTCGTAAGAACACTTTATCACCCACTTCAAACTCTAGGTCTTTTCTTCGGTTATTGGCATAACTTTTTTGTTAACTCTGAGCTGCTCTTATGTGTTGTTGAATAGATCTGACCTTTTCTTCCATTTCATCAACAAGATCAGGTCCTAATAGCTTTCTTTCCCCAACTTCATCCCAGCAAGTTGGAGTCCTGCATTTATTTCCATAGAGAGCTTCATAAGGATCCATCTGAATACTGGAGTGAAAGCTATTATTATAAGAAAATTCCACCAAAGGTAGGTGTTGATCCCAACCACCTTTAAAATCCATAGAGCAAGCTCTCAACATATCTTCTAGAGTTTGAATTGTCCTCTCAGACTGACTGTCTGTCTGAGGATGATAAGCAGTGCTGAAACTCAACTCTGTATCTAGTGTATGCTGAAGACTTAGCTAGAACTTTGAGGTAAACCTCGGATCCTGATCAGATATAATAGAAAGTGGTACTCCATGCAATCTTACCACTTCCTTTACATATATCCTGGCAAGCTGATCCAGATAGAAATCCTCTCTAATAGCAATGAAGTGTGCAGACTTTGTAAGACGATCAACTATGACCCAGATAGCATTATTGAATTTGGATGTTTTAGGAAGTCCTGTGACAAAGTCCATAGTGATGTTTTCCCATTTCCATTTGGGTATGGGTAATGGTTGTAACATCCCCTTAGACTTTTGTCTCTCAGCTTTAACTTGCTGACAAACCAAGCATCGAGAGACATATTCAGCAACATCTCTTTTCATGCCATCCCACCAGAAGTACTCTTTGAGGTCCCTATACATCTTCGTGCTTCCAAGATGAAAAGAGAATGAAGAACTATGAGCCTTATCCAGCAGATCCTTCTTTAATTCGGGGATGGGAGGAACACAAACCTGATTCCTGAACATTATTATCCCATTACAATCAAGGTTGAATTCAGGAACATTTCTCACCTTCTTTTGTAACTCTACATCTTCTTTTTGTGCCTCTTTAATCTTAACATGTATAGATGGTTGAAAATTCATTTGATAAAGATAATATTTTCCCCTTCCATTATAATTCCAAGATCCATCCTTTGTAAATCCATAAATATTGGATCTTTTGTGATCCTCGTCATGGATAAGCTAGCATGGTCTTGTCAACTTAATGTATATGCCACCTTGTTTTCTTTCCCAGGGTGGTAATGAATTTTGCAGTCGTAATCCTTAATCAGATCCAACCATCTTATTTGGCGCATATTCAGTTCCTTTTGTGTGAAAATATACTTTAAACTTTTACGATCAGTATAAATATCACACCTTTTCCCATAAAGATAATGCCTCCAAATATTTAATGCAAATATTACCGCAGCTAACTCCAAATCATGAGTTGGGTAATTTTGCTCATGGATTTTCAACTTTTGTGAGGCATAAGCTATCACCATATCATTTTTCATGAGAACACACCCCAATCCCTTCTTGGATGCATCACTATAGATCGCAAACCTTTCTCCACTACAAGGCAGTGTGAGTACAGGTGCACTGGATAACCTTCTTTTCAACTCCTTGAAATTCTCTTCACATTCCTCCGTCCAAACAAACTTAACTCCTTTCCGAGTCAACTTGGTGAGTGGATTAGATAATCGTAAAAAATATTTCACAAAACGTCGATAATATCCAGCCAAACCAAGAAAACTTCGGATCTCGATTACTGTTGTTGGTCTCGACCATCTTTTGATAACCTCTGTTTTTGCTAGATCCATAGATATCCCCTCTTTTGAGATTATGTGACCCAAAAATGAAACTTTTTGAAGCCAAAATTCACACTTGGTAAATTTGGCATAAATCTTCTCCTTTATCAAGGTCTTAAATATAATTCTCTAGTGATCTTAATGTTCTTCCTTTCCCTTTGAATAGACAAGAATATCGTCAATAAAGACTACCACAAACTGATCAAGATAGTCTCTAAAGACTCTATTTATCAGATCCATGAAGATAGTAGGGGCATTAGTAAGACCAAATGGCATCACTATAAATTCATAGTGTCCATACCTTGTACTGAAAGCTGTCTTTGGTATATCCTCCCTTTTGACCCTTAATTGATGATACCCAAAACGAAGATCAATCTTGGAAAAGTATTGAGCTCTGCATAGTTTGTCAAATAAGTCATCAATGCGTGGGAGAGGATATTTGTTCTTGATAGTGATCTTGTTAAGTTCTCGATAATCAATGCAGAGTCTCATTGATCCATCTTTTTTCTTAACAAACAGAATAGGTTCTCCCCAAGGTGACGCACTAGGGCATATGAATCTTTTATCAAGATTCTCTTGGAGTTGCTTCTTCAATTCCTGCAACTCAATTGGGGCCATTCTATAAGGTTTCTTTGAGATAGGAAAAGCACCTGGTATGAGTTCTATTGAAAACTCAGCTTCACGATTTGGTGGAAGACCCGGAAATTCATCCGGAAAGACATCATCAAACTCCCGTACAATGGACATATTCTTAATCGTGAGTTTCTCTCCAACCATTTGAGATAAATAACCTTCATTTAGTGGAATCAAGACCCATAAGATGGAAGAAATTTCCACCGGAATGTTATGTTTATCCTTGCATCAATAGACGATCATAGATTGATCTGGAATATGAAATGTGACTTCCCTTCTTTGGAAATTGATATGAGCTCCATATAAAGAAAGCCAATCCATGCCAAGAATCACATCAAATTCCACTGTAGGAAGGATCACAAGATTTTCAGAAAGCACTTTCCCACAAACTTCAATCGGAGAAGAATTATAAACTTTTGATGCGACTGTTGTGCCATTAGGGGTTGTCATAGCTAACTCAACATCTAATTGTTGAGGTAATATGGTGATACCCTTAGAAAATTCTTCAGAAATAAAAGAGTGGGTGGATCCAGAATCAAATAAAACATTTACTACTTTAGAGTGGATGGTAAGTGTACCTTTCACCACTTCGTTATCGTACTCCACATCGCTGATAGAAATTGCATGTGACTTTCCTTTGTCTTTGGACTTAAGAGTTTTTTGACATCGATAATCATAAAAAACCCTTGGATTAAGGCATTGATTGGCATAATGACCCATTTCCTTGCACTTGTAACATTGAAGTGTAGGAGGAGCACTCTATGTAGCCTTTTCTTTGTTCACATACTAGACATATTCTTCCCATCATTGCGGCATTCAAATGCCCGATGAACTTACTTTCCACATTTGAAACATTTACTTGTCCCTTTAAGACAACTCCCTCTATGTTTCTTTCCACACTTTGAGCATAAGGGAAAATTCATCTTCTTTTCAGTGTGCTCTTTAGATTTTCCTTTGAATTCCATTTTCTTCTTCTTATCAAACCCATTTGACTGATGGGTTACACCGATCTCCATATCAACCTTGAGAGCACATCAAATAATTTCCTCATATCTATTGAAGTCCCTTATGGCTAACGCCCTTCGAAGACTTGGTTTTAAGCCACTAAAGAATCGATCGATCTTACTCTTAGGTTGGATAATAATACCATAAGTGTACCTTGCAAGTCTTGTAAAATTTTCTTCATAGGTACCAACAGATTCATCATCCTTTTGCTTTAGTTAAAGAAACTCTTTCTCCATCTTTGTTTGAAGAACACGAGGGAATTACTTATTGAAAAATAATTTCTTGAACTCATCCCATTCCATGGATTCAATTTCATCTCTTTGCCTCGTATTCTTGACAAGATTCCACCATTTATCAGCATCTTCTTCCAAATGATACACTGCTAAGATGAATTTATCATGTTCAGAACATTGAAGAATTGAAAATATTTTTTCAGTGGTATTGATCCACCGTTCAGCCACTAATGGATTAGAAGACCCACTGAATGAAGGTGGACGCTGCCTCATAAAGGATTCAACAAAATTTTGCTTCTTCCTTTTCTCATTTGGAAGTCTTGCATGATTCATAGCTTGAGAAAGTTGTGTGAGCATGGCTACAAGATTTTTCATTCTAGCTCCCATAACGTTTGGTTGCTCAGGGGGACAATCATTGCATTGCCCATCGCATTCCGCATTAACACGGTTCCTTCGGGTTCCAGCCATTGACTAAAACCAAGAAGAATAGTGTGAGTAACACTAATTATAATAGAAAAACCACATAATCAAGAATAAAATTTCACACTTAAGGTCTTATCATAGGTTGTTCATGGCCATTTCTAAAACACTAATATTGTGTTCTATGCTTAGACTTATCCTTAGGGTTCTTACTAAGGCTTTCACGTCCTAGTTTCCAAAGTTTGACTATACCTTTCCTCTGATACCAACTATAACGACCCATAATTTACATAAATTGTTAATACTTCAAAATTTAAGTACACTTATTACAAGATATAACAAAACCATGAAAGGACCATGTAGGTATAGTGTCTTTAGAAACTGGGAAACATAAACAACTGGTTCATAAAGCATCTACACTGTCTTCCATTTATTTCATCATATCTAGAGTCCCTTTTGGAATATCCTACTTAATAACCTTCTTCCTGACATGGGGAAAGAAAACATACAAAAGGGTGAGCTCAAATGCTCAACAAGGGTAAACAAAAGAAATATCAATCACATCATATTCATATGAACATAACATTTTGGAAATCTTACCCTGGAAAAGAGATCATAATTTCATAAAATGGGATAAATCATGGTAGTGAGATGTAATCACAATAATCATAACATAAAACATGAATCTTTGTGGCATACACACATAATCATAGAGAATCATTTCTTATTAGTCAAGACTCACTGCCAAGACTATCTTAGTGGACAAAGTCTATTTCTAAACCGAGTTCATTCCTCGTTTCAGTCCTGTTTCACTGAACCTGTTTAACCTGACGTTCCAGCCATGTCTATCTCATGAGATATAAAATCTTTACCCAATGCATTGGAGGGATATATAGGTCCCACACATCTCATAATGATACCATTCTTATGTGTGCCACAAAATCATAAACCATACATCATAGCATAACCCATGTAATAAAAATGGGAATCTTAAACATCGTGACATCATAAAAAAATTTATATAAGATAAAGGAATTCAAAAAAATATTTCCATAACAACATAATCAAATCAATTTAATAATAGGGATAGAAACAGAACCCTATATTATCTTATATGGAAAATAATTTTGATAAAACTCTTGAACTCCATTCTTGAGGAAAATATCCTTTCTACTTCAAAAACATTTTTCCTTTCTTAACATGTCATAGAATTTTAAACTAAAAGAATTTGATTAAAAATAAAATTGAAAACTTGTAAAGGAAGCTTCTTGGAAATAATGTTTTAAAAATCCATTCATGTCGTATAAGTTAAAAAAAAAATTCTTCTCGTACTTTTTTCAGAAAAGTCAAAAAGTACCTCGTATGAAAAATGGAAAAAGATTCCTTTCATATCTTTTAATAAAAACTCACCGATGGGTAAAATTTGATTTAAACAATTGTAGAAGGATATAAATATTACATATTGAGGAAACATGGATGTGGATGATAAATATTCCCCAGTAAATTCTGAAGTATAAACAATCTGAGATAAAAATGAGATTGCGAGATTTTCCCTTACCTTAGGTCCGATTTGCTTCGTAAGTGTCCGAACCTTCTGTATAATGATTTAAATAATGTCATTGAATTATTCCAGAATCATACTCATTGTTATGATATCGTATATGGTCATATTCTTAGCTTCTTATTAGCAATATTTCATTGCTACTTGTTATTCGGGTGTTTATTACTTTTTGTTCTTATGCGTGTTTTGTCGAATAAATTCTTATTCTTCTTTTTAGGTTATAGATACCTCATTTAAAGAATGGTATTAGTGTAATATATATCATATTTATTCACTCAATTCATTTATGTAATCATTATGCAATGAAAACCATGTAGAACGAGTCGCATCACATCGTGGAGACGGTATTCCGTACGTACGTACGAGTGATGATATAGTTCCCATGATCGTGGTATTGTATTGGAGTGTATGTATACTATTTCAGAATAAATATCACATTAAAATAATAATATATAGTTATTATTTACACCATTATACCCATACAAGTAAGGTGGTGGTGGAAAATAGATTTCACCACGGTGTGGAGACGGTATTCCGTACGTACGCACGCGCGGTGATTTCATTTTCCGTAGGATGGATAGATGGTGAAATAGAGTTGTTTCATACTTATAATAACATATAAGTATATTAGTGATACTTATGTTGTTAATTTATAATGAAACAACTAAATAAGAAGAAGTAGAAGAAGAAATAAAGTTGAAAGAATCGGTAACGGATATTACCTCTTCTTTCGACACGCCTTTAGAAACCTCCTCTTAGGGAACTAAGATTGGTCTTTGAAGAAGACCAGAACCTCTAGGATGTTTATAGGGAAGTGGATAAGAGAATTTTTCAGGGTTTGTCCGAGCTTTAAGGCTCAAAGTGGTGTGAGGAAGAGAGGGAGGAGGTTCCCTTTTATAAGGGAGGTGAGGGGCACCTTTGGAAAAACTAAAAATATTATTTTATTATAAAGTCATATTCGGTTTTAAATAGCTCCAAATTGATTTATTTTGAAGCTAATTTGGTCATGGGTCGAAATCATATCATCCAATAGAATTTAGACAAGTTTATGTTTCTATTTTAACCTTATCAATTAGATTTAACTTTAAGTTAAATAATTTTACTCTTACCTTGTCTTCTTGTTTTCTTACACTATAAGGTTAATAAACTTACTATAACAAGACAAACGAACCACAAGTTGTTTATTATTAATATATATAACTTTATATAAGTCATTTTTCTGAACCTTATATTTTTTGGAATAAAATATCAATTAATAATATAATATTTGTTTTATAAACTATTTTATGTCAATTTTGACACTATTTGGTAATTGATTTTTGTGAAAATCATAACAGAATGATTAGTTCAAAACAAGTTAATTAAATCAATAATAACATGTCATATTAACCTATAATATTATTGGAATTCATAAAAAGTCTCAAATTACATTTATTTGGGTATTTATAACATCAATTATGTCAATATTTCATTAATAAAATAATTACTGCATCATCATTGTGTCATAAATAAATTAAATTATTTATTGTATAAAAATTAAAAATAAAATACCATTATGTAGGAAATCTTTTTATATTTCTAATGAATATTTATAGTCTAATTTATCTTATGTATAACCCTATATTAAAAATGATTTACTTATTAAACTTTGATTTTAACTATTTTAACCCTTCTTTAAATAAATTAATATTAAATGTCCTAATCTAATCCAAGTGGACCTAAATGGTCATATTTTATTCCTAAGGTTGTTTTTGGTTGAATTAAACTTATCCAATAGAATTAGGACATGTGGTAGGGTAATAATAATATCATTTTACCCTTAATTACACTATTTACTTTTAACCGTGGTAAAAAAAGTAAAAAGTTACTATTCACCAAAAATTATTTTCATCTCATTGAACCAAATTTTACTTATTGACATCAACTGTGTCTCTCAGATTTTTGAAATTCCACTCACAGAAGTGGTAAAATTAAGTTTTGTGTGAATTTGGAAATTCTCCTAGGAGGTGGGTAAAAGACGGTGAAAAGTTCAATAAAATTTTTATATATCTAAAATTATTATAAAATTACTCCAATGAATTGAATTGAACTTATATAGGTATTATGTATCAATTTTAACCTAAAATAAATTTAAATAAAATAAATAATTATTTAAATAAAAAGTTGGTTTTTAAATAGTAACCCAGTGTTTTCACTATTCATCAAAAATTGAAAGTTTTCAGAAAAATACCAAAATTTCACCCTAGGCTAATTTCGATATTCCGAATCCAAAAATGAAGTCCGTTTTGTAAAATAAAAATTACAAAATTTCAAAAAGTGGGTATTACTATTCACAACGGCTAGTTTTAATAATATTTTAATAGCATATCGTTGTTTTGTGAAACTCGGTATTACGTATGACGCAAGCTATAAAGGAAGGTCATGATTGCGTGTAAAGCAATCCAAGCTAGTGTTTTGTGTAGTGAAAGATTCCTTTGATGATTTATATAAAATAAAAACAAAATATTTCTTATAAAAGTCTCGGGTGTTACAAGTTGGCAGTGTTGACTTTTGTAATGATGAAAGAGATCAAAAATAGTCGTTTTCTAGTGGTTGTTGATCTGTTTCAGGAAATCTTTCCTAAAATTTTCTCAGGGTTTCCACCCAAAAGAGAAGTTGAGTTTATGATTGATCTCCTCCTAGGGACCAGTTCTATCTCCCTTCTATCTTAACAGATGGAACCAGTAGAATTAAGGGAATTGAAAGTGTAGTTGGAAGATCTAGAAAGCAAAGGGTTCATTTGGCCGAGCACGCCTTCATGGGTAGCACCATTCTTATTTGTCAAAAAAGTGGATGAAACTATTTGGTTTTGTGTGGATTATCATAATCTTAACCAAGTTACGATAAATAATTAGTATCCACTTACACACATTGATGATCTATTCGATTAATTGATGGGATCCCTATAAGAACCCGATTGTTTACCCAAGTATGGATCCTTTTAAATTCATTATAATTATTTATTTTTGACCTAATACGGATTCCAAATGATTTCACGAGAATCTAAGGGGTGTACAAGGTTGGTTCAAATCCCATATCACAACTTTTTTGGAGAAAAGGGATTATCGCACTACTTGTAGATTCTGTGTGTGGTTGGCAACACTGTTAGTTCTAACCGTACGAGGATGGAAGGCCGCACAATTAGAAAAACTGTGAAATTTGGGGTGCATAACCATGCCAAAAACTAAAAACATATTGCAAATTTGTTTTTCATGGTTGGAACATGGTTTCCCTAACTGTGCAGCCGAACCATGTGAAATTCACATCCCTACAGCAGATGGCATATGGTTGGTACATGGCTTGGAAAACCATGCAATCAAACTGTGTGATTCCCATTTTTTGGGTGATTTTACCAAAATGACCTTAATGATGTGTTTTAATTCACTCATCCTTTCCATTTTTCTCATTCCACCACCATGATCTCTTCTTCTTCCATTCTTGATCCCTCTTCAATCATAAAGTAGGATTTGATCCCATTCATTTATCTAGAGTTTGATCGAAGCACCATTAATCTCATTGGATCCATGTAGATAAGATCTTAATTCCCTTTTATCCAATTTTCATTCTTCTTTCTATTGAGGATGCTATTTAAATGTAGGCTCATATGCCCCATTTTCAAGGAATTGATCTGTTCTTCAGATCTCTTCCAATCAAGGCCAAACTAGAGGATGATACTGGATGAGGAGAGTTGTGTGAGCATGAGCTAGGTGGTCTATAAATCATCCCTCAAGATTCACCATTTTATAAATTGTTATGTGGGCACACTGATTTCATTAGATGTGACCTATTTAATTTATATGGATTTCTTATAGTCATTAGAACCATATTATAAGACTCTTATTAAATATGTTATCTATAATTGGTAGTCACGTCCACAATGATGACCACCTCATGTAGGGTGAATTCATTAATTGGGATTTTAGTGCTTTGACATGTTTGTCTGCCCCACCATTTGGGTGTGTGGCTTAACCCTACTAGTGATAAGTCCCTTTTATTAAATTATTTGCAAATTGTTAAATGGATAGTACCATGTTCTCTTCCCACTTGACCCGTCTAAGTTAAGTTCTTCAACTTGACAAATCAATCATAAATGTAAATTGGAAAGTATACTACGTACATGAAATGGCCTAATTAAATTTAATTTAAGAACTCAGTTTCATATCCATAGCACACCTTTACATGTTTTTAGAAGGCAATGGAGTGAACCTTATTAAATGAATATGACTTATATACTTAAAGTAAATGGTTGCATGACCTTGAGATGCCTTTTAACTTGTATGAAATACATGGAATGAACCTCTTGACTTATTAAATTAATATGACATAAATGAATTAATTTAATGGTTGCATGACTAATGATCCTAGTCACACTAATGAAAGATAATGGATTGAACCAAATGAATTATCGAGAGGAATAAGTAATATGTGGACAAAATTATCAAATGAATTAATTATATGGTGCCTACTACATATAGACCAAATAATTATTATAGGAGTGGTAAGACTCGAGATCACCTTGGATTCCAGAGAAAAATTCTTGAGCACTTATGGATGCCATTTCAATTCAAGGATGTTGGTTTCTAAGTGTGTGACCAACCTTGGAACTCAATCCTCATCTATCAACGGATCCCAATATGACACCATAAGATACCTCCCTCATTATTATAGAATTCCTTGGATACATGCCTTGTATCTAACATGACTTCTATATACATGAGGCACCTTGGATACAACTTTGGTCCAAGTCATTACTTATCCCATTTTACCTTGGATGGTATTCCTTGGAATCAGTTATAATTACACTATTGTGTAATGACTTGGATGATGCTACTTGGATTAAACTATTTCCCCCATAGCTAGGCTATAGTTACTATAGAGTTGGTGACCCCTAAGGTCAATGTTTCCTTGGATATTACCTTAGAACTTATTCCATATTATTATCATTATAGGATGCTTTTCTATATCTTGGATCCGTTCTCTGTCATTAACATGTTAGGATTTCAATGATGGATTTAACCCACATGACTTAATTATATAAAATGGAACATAATTAATTAATGAATTGGTTATATGTTCAGAAACCAACTAAGGGATGAAGCAGGTACATGATTATTTACATTAATGTACTATTTTACTTTTATATATGCATGCTTGAACACGATTTTAGTTTATATTACATAGACTGGATTTTATAGATGTCGTTATTCATGGCCTATTGAGATTTATCTCACACCCTATCTAGGCCACTATTTGTACCCAGGAAGATTACATGCATGAAGGTGTTGAAAAAGGGAAGTGTACTACTTTAGAAACTTGATTGCTTGATATCTTAGGATGGAGATAGGTGGAAGATGATTGAGTTAGATATCAGGATTCTTGAATAGTTTTTAGATTCATTTTTTCTACTTTTTTATAGAATGTATTTCCTGCTGCTTAGTATCCATGTTTTCCATATTATTAGATACATGGAATATCATCATCATCTTTTCTATATGAGTGTCAGTTGTTCAGTTGTTTATTACTCCTAACTTATTTTGTTGTGACATATGTTTATTTATACTAATTACACTATTTACCTATCATTATATTTATCCGATGTGATACACTCTGGTAATGAGGGAATAGTCTCCCCATAGACACACCCTAGGCCCTTGATGCTTGTCGGCAGCCTATGGTGTTTGGGGAGATGCGCTTGAGGCTATGTGCCCATCTATACTCAGGGAAATTATGAGTGGAACCTGGGTTCGGGATGTCACAAAGTGGTATCATATGTTCGTTTCTTACTTTAATTTTTAGAGATAACATACTAGAGATTATGAACACTTGGAACTTGGTTATAAGTCTTGCTTGGGTGTAGCTAACCCATGTTTAGGGTAAATGACAAGTTTCTTGAATATGGTTGTTGTTATGCTTTTTCCTATTACAGTTGATACCATTTCACTGTTGGGTGATGCACATGACGTGTTATGGTTATTATTATTATTCTGATTAGAATTTCATTTCATCCTTGTCCTGATGATATGAGGTCAAGGAGCATTGTTATATGCATCATTGTAGGCACCTATAATTAACATATCATGAATATTTCCATTTTATATAGGTTCATTTAACTAATTGCATTGCTTGTTATGCATGTGATTATTGAGTGATGTTGTGGTAGTTATATTATGCTTGTGATACTTTTTAGTTGTGATTGAGTGATTTCCAGTTTCAATTCATGAGGTGTATGGGCCCTTGTGGGTTTGAATGGGTAATTTACCAAGTCAAACAATTAGAATGGAATTAAATGGGTGTCAATTTTAGTGATAAGGTGTAAGGTCCCTAATTCACTGGGAATGGAGATCCATTTAAAATGAACCTTGATATATGAATATAATCATGTGAAACTTAAAAATGTGAAGTCTTACTTATGAAATCACTAGTTTCTAGTAAATTATGAGATAAGATATGGTTTACCCTTCATCTACTAGAACCCTTGTAATTTAAACTAGAGAACTTTCCAATACCTGGCTTCCTAAGTAGGTAGTTGGGGTAGCATATCATGGATAGTAATCCATTTCCTTAAGTTTAGTTTCTACTATTAATATCTATATGATTAAAATCTTGTTTTGAGGTATGTGATTGGAATTTGTAGAGAAATTCCACCATGACATCTTCTTGTCATGCATTAAGAGGGTGACGACGACCATAATCCAGATGTGGTTGGCCCTAAGCCTCCAGTCTTAATGCCAAGAGTGACACTTGAGGTACTACCTATTATACCTTATCTGGGAATCGATGAATAGATTTTTGATAGTTTCCTACATCTGATGCAGCCCATGAAAGGTGCTCTATGACCTGCACCTATGATGGTTGATCTATCCTATGAGTTCTAGCAGCAACATCCTCCAACTTTCATGGGGGGTGGTGGTCCACAGGCTACTAAGTCTTAGATGGAGGCCACTATATATATATTTGATCATATAGAGACACCTCCATAACATAGTTTCAAGATTAATTATTTCATGCCGCATGATTCGTCCAAGCGCTGGTGGGATACGGTTACCCCGGCTGGTCACCATCAGGGCATGGTATGGGCTAATTTCCATACTGCCGTCTATGATCTCTTCTTTCCTCAAATGTTGAGAGTTGACCCAACCGGAGATTTTATGCATCTTGAGTAGGGTTCTATGACATTTATATAGTATTCAACATATTTCACTGAGTTATAGTAATTTTCACCGCTTTTAATTGATGATGATATTTCTCAAGCTATACATTTCGAGGATGGGATTCAGTATGCCATTCGTACTTCGGTGAATGTATTTCTCCTAACTACCTTCTCTAAAATCGTTAATTAGGCTCTTATCAATGAGTGAAACCTGAGGGATGGTGATAGTTCTGGTCATAGAGGATCAGTGCTGAGGTAGGGAGATAGTTATTTCAGTAGAAGAAAGTGATCTCTTAAGGTTTCTCATCAGGTTAGTGGCATCCAGAGTATTCGTACTGGTATCTATATGGTGTTTCATCAGTGTGGACGATAGGGGAACCTGGAGCCTCAGTGTGATAGAGACCCTTTAGAGTGTTGGGAATGTGGTTGTATGGGTTATCTTCAGATATTCTGCTAAACCTTTTCATCAGCTTCTAGTGGAAGAGGTTCCGCACCAGCTCCACCTTTAGGTATAGGTTCTTATATGCCACGTCAAGTGGGAAGTTGGTGTATCACTAATAGGACTATCTGAGGAGAAGGTCAGGGTCATGATATCTAGACTCATGGTCACTAGAAGCTCTAGTAGATCAGTCATGATCATTGTAGTCTAGGTGTTTCATAGGGTCGTGGACCAGGTTAGTTGTGTGCATTATAGCTGATACCTAAGGATCGGGCTACAGGGCCATCTATAGTACAAGGTACTATTATAGTACCCTCCACTATATTATCTTCTTTATTTTATATAGGTGCTTCACACCCATTCATCTATTTATCTATCATGGAATGTCTTGGTCTAGAAATAAATTATTACTATGGTTTAATGACCCTATATATTCCATTAGGAGTATGGTCAGAGGGTGTGCGCCAATGTAGGGATTGTACCCTTGAGATAGGTAGCTACCCTTTCTTATGGGACCTATTTTCTCTCATGATGACTAGCTTCGATTTCATTCTTGATATGGATTGGTTGGTTCTATATCATTCCTTTGTAGACTGCTATCACCATAGTGTGTCATTTACATCACCAGAGGGTAGCTGTTATCTACACAAGGTTGAGTGGGATGTTCAGGCTAGTAGACCTGAACTAGATCATCATGGGATAGGTGGAGTGACCACCCAGATTTCCAATCTCTTCATGGAGGATTTGGGTTTTCATCAGGCTAAGTTTCTTACGTTAGTAGATTTTTTCAAGGATGTCTTACATGATGATTTTTTTGGATTACCTCTTGAGAGATAGGTAGAGTTTACAATTTATTTCATTCTAGGAGTATCTATAGTGTCCATTACTCCATAAAATATGGCACCTACAGAGATCCAATATCTTAAGCGGTAGTTAGAGTATTTAGAGGCCAAGTGTTTTATATGGTCTAACACTTCCTCTTGTTGTTCACTCGTGATTTTTTCCAAGAAGGTGGATGAGGCCCTTCGTCAATATGTAAATTACAGATGGTTTATCCAACTTAAATTCAAGAACTAGTTTCTACTACCCCATATAGATGATATCTTTTACCATCTTCGAGGGGATAGGGTGTTCTCTAAGATTGACCTGAGATTGGGTAATCATGAGGTACGAGTCAGGTAATCAAACATACCTCGTACAAATTTTCTTAGAAGTTATGGTTAGTATGAGTACCTTGTTATGATATTCAGTCTTACGAATTCACCCTTAGTTTTCATGTCTTTTATGAATAGGTTGTTCCACCCCTATCTAGATTGTTTTTTTATGGTCTTTTTAGGTGACATCTTGGTGTACTCTCACACTTGTGGAAACCATGATAAGCACCTTGAGATTATTCTGAGTACAATAAGAGAGCATCATATTTATGCCAAGCTTTCTAAGTGATACTTATGGATTGATAAAGTTAAATTCTTGGGTCATATTATCTCATAATCAGGAGTCTCTATTGACCCAGATAAGGTTAGTGTTGTGGTTTCTTGGAAGCATCCCAAGAATGTGTTTGATATATGGATTTTCTTGGGGATAGATGGATATTAAATTCATTTAATATAGGACTTATCAAACATTTATTAACCTCTTACTAGTATTACAAATAAGATTGTTAAGTTCTATTGGTCAAAAGAGTGTGAGAAATCCTTTCAGGAGTTGAAAGGAAAGATTTTTGTAGCACCTATTCTGATTATTCTAGAGCATGGAAGAGGTTATATAGTGTTTTGTGATGCATTAGACATCAGCCTAGTAGTAGTGATGATGTAGGTGGATAGATTCGTTGCATATGGATCTCAACAGTTGGGGCCTCAAGAGAGAAATTACCCAACACATGACCTTGATCTAGTATTAGTTTTCCATGCCTTATGTTGTTGGAGACACTATCTGTTGGGTGAGTGTTTTGTGGTGTATACAAAACACAATAGCCTAAATTATATTGTTAAAAAATTTGAATTTAACCTAATACAATAAATATGGTTCAAATATCTTCAATCCTTCTACTTTGAGCTTGACTATACGCCTAGAAAAGGCAATGTGGTAGTGGATAAGCTGGGCTGGAAAACTCAGTCACAAGCCGTAAGAGAACCTAGCTGAGGATATAAATTAATGGAACTCTTATCTGAGATACATCTAGAGTTTCATGAAAGTCATGATAGTCTTATATATCAACCTTAACAATTACCTCTTCCTTCTTTGAGAAGGTGAAGAATAGTCAATATTTAGATCCTGAGGGATTGGTTCTCTGTGAGAGTATTTCAAGAGATGACCCACCTCTAGATTGGTCTCTGGATAGAGATGACATCCTATATATACATGGGTGTGTCTAGGTTCCTATAGATATGAGATAGGAGTTGATGTGAGAGTCCCACACTTCTCACTAGGCTATTCATCCAATAATCTCTAAGATGTATTGTGATATGTGATGCTGGTATTGGTGGTCTGGGATGAAACACTAGATAGTAGGCTTTATCACCAGGTGTTCCACCTGTCAGTAGGTGAAGGTGGAGAACTAGATACATCCAGGCTTGTTACATATGCTTCTAGTCCTGGAATAAAAATAGGAATATTTTTTCATGAAATTTGTAGTCATCTTACCTAGGTCTCCTAGAATTAGAAACATTGTATGGGTATTTATTGATCGGCTGATGAAAGTAGACCACTTCCTTTCTATCTGGGAGACTTTATCAATTGATGAGTCAGGAATATTGTATGTTCATGAGATCATATGACTACAAAATATCCCTCATACTATCATTTTAGATAGGTATTCTCATTTCATGTCATGGTTCTAGAAAGGGTTTTAGAAATCTATGGGTCCACAGGTGCTTATGAGCACACCCTTCCACCCTCAGACTAATGGACAGTCGGAACATATGTTATAGGTGTTAGATGAATTTATCCAGGATTTCTTATATGATTTATATGGTTCTTGAGAGAAATATATCCCTCTCATCTATTTTTCATATAATAATAGCTTTCAGGTAACAATTTAGATGGATCCTTTGGAGGCCTTTTATGGTAGGCCATACCATTCACCCTGGTGATGGCTAGAGGTAGGAGAGGCAGAACTATTAGGTCCTTATCTTGTGTAGGATACTTCAGATTAGGTTTATCTGATTAGGAATAATATGTCTACTACTTAGTATATACATAAATCTTATGTTTATTTCCACATATGACCTCTAGATTTCAGTGTTGGGGATCGTGTTTTCCTAAGGGTGTCACCCAGGCTAGGGAATATAAGGATATAGAGGCAAGGTGAGATGTCACCTCATTATGTTGATCCGTTTGGGATTTTGGAGAGATCCAAGTTAGTGTATTATCAGTTTTTACTATCATTGAGGTGTTTTTCCAAACATGATGTCTTCCATATTTCAGATTTTCCCTGGTATCATGCTGACGTGTCTCATACTTTTGATCCTAATAAAGTTTAGTTGGATGTTGATGCTTATTTTGAGGAGTATCCTATATGCATCATTGACCAGAGTATGAAAGATCTTTAAGGTTAGACTATACCTTTAGTATAAGTTCTATGGAATCACGACCATGTACAAGAAAAGACTTGGGATCGGGAGGCTAATGTACATGCCCGGTGGACATAGTTGTTCTTAGACAGTATTTAGATTCCCTTGAAAGGTGAACTTATGGATGAGTTCCTTTAAGGGGAGAGACTTTAAGAACCCAGTTCTTGACACAAGTATGGATCCTTATAAATTTAGTCTAATTCTTTATTTTTGACCTAATATGGATGCCAAATGAGATTACGGGTGTCTTGGGGGTGTCCAAGGCTAGTTCGGATCCTAGAGTATGGCCTTTTGGGACAAAAAGGATTATCACATAGTTAGTATAAATTGTGTGGGGGAAGGATGCACATTTATTTTTAACCATGTGAGTCTAGAAAATAGATTCCAACAAGCTGCATGATTAGACAACCCTTGCAATTTGGGACGCACGGTCGTGCCAAAAATTAAAAACATGTTGCATAGGTGTTTTTCATGGTTGGCATATGGTTTACCTAACTGTGCAGCCCAACCATGCAAAACGCCCCTCCTTAAAGAAAATGGCACATGATTGGTTCATATTTTATAAAATTTTGCAGCTAAATATGTGATGACCATTTTTTGGTGATTTTTCCAAAAACCCCTTAATGATGTTTTTTAATTCACCCTTCATAACCCTTTTTCTCATTACACTACTAGGAGATATTATTATTTAATTATTGAGTTATATTGAAGTATAAAGTGGGATTTGATCCTGTTAGTTTGTCCAGAGTCTGATCAAATCACCATTCATCTCATTGGATTCGCACTGGTAAGATCTTAATTCCTTTTTAGCCATTTTTCACTCTTCTTTCTATTGATGATGTTATTTAGATACAGGCTCATATGCCCCATTTTTAGGAAATTGATATATTATTCATATTTATTCGAATCCAAGAAAATCCAGAGGCTTTTATTGGATTAGAAGAGTCTTAAGAGTATGAGTTAGGTGGTCTATAACTCATTCCTCGTGATTTTTTTGTTTTTATAAATTGTTGTGTGTGTTTGATGATTTCATTGGGTGTGAATTGTTTAATTTATATATCTTAATTATAGTTGTTAGAATGATATTCTAATAAATTTATTAAATATATTATCCATCATTTTTTGTTAAATCCACAATGATGACCACCCCATGTAGGGTGAATTCCATAATTAATCTTTTATTGCTTTGACATGTTTTTCTACTCCAACATTTGGGTGTGTGGCTTGATCCTGTTAGTGGTAATCCCTTTTTATTAAATGAATTATGAATTGTTAAATGGCTATTACCATGTTATCTTCCCACTAAACCCACCAAAGGTAAGTGCTTAAACTTGATAAATCAATCATAAATGGAAATTGGAAGGTATAATCTATATATGACTTGACCTAATTAAATGTAATTGAATAACTCAGTTGCATGTATGTAGAAAACCTTTACATGTTGATGGAAGGTAGTCTAGAAAACCTTATTAATTTAATATGACTTATATACTTTAAGTTAATAGTTTCATGAACTTGATATGACTTGTCACTTGTATGAAAGTCATGGAATGAACCTCTTAAATTATTAAATAAATATGAAATAAATGGATTAATTGAATGGTTTCATGCCTAGTTAGCCTTATCACACTGGTGAAAGGCAATGGATTGTACCTAATGAATTATCAAGAGGCATGAGTAATACATGACATAACTTATTAAAATAATTGATTATATGGTTCCTAATGTATGTGTACCAAATCATTTTTATAGGAGTGGTTAGTCTTGAGCTCTCCTTGTATTCCCGATAGAATTCCTTGAGCACTCATAGATTTCATTCCAATTCAAGGATGCCGGTTTCCAAGGGTGAGACCCTCCTTGGAACCTGATCCTCATCTATCAGTGTATGCCTGATATGAAACCATAGGATCCATCCCTCATTACTATAGTATACCTTAGGTACACACCTTGGATATAGCATGAATTCTATGGACATGAGGAACCTTGGATACACCCTTGGGCCTAGTCACTACTTATCCTGTTTTACCTTAGATGATATTACTTGGACTCAGTTAGAATTACACTATTGAGGAATACCTTGGATGATGCTCCTTAGATTTTACTCTTACCCCTGTATTCATGCTACAGTTACTACTGAGTTTGAGACCCCTGATGTCAAGGTTTCCTTAGTTATTACCTTGGAACCTCTTTTATATTATTATCATTATAGGATTCTTTGATTTGTCTTGGATCCCTTTACTATCATTAACATGTCAAGATATTAGTGCTGGATTTACCTCACGTGACTTAATTATATAAATTGGGACATAATTAATTAATGAATTGGTTACATGTTCAGACACCAACCAAGGGCTAAAGAAGATAATTGGGTATTTACATTACTATACTAATTTACTTTTATATATTCATATTTACACAATATTTCAGTTTATATTACATAGACTATATATTTTAGAAGTCATTGGTGGTAGCCTACTAAGATTTATCTCATAACATATCTCAGCTACCATTATCACCCGGACATATTACATGTATGTAGGTGTTGATAAAGGTAAGCATACTGCTTTAGAAACTTGATTGCTTGATGGATCATGAAAGAGCTGGGTAGAAAATGAATGAGTTGGATCTCATTATGATTATATAGTTTTGAGATTCCTTTTTTCTACTTTTGTATTGCATGTATTTCCTACTACTCTATATCCATATTTTTTATCTTATTAGATACATGAAATATCATCATTAGTTTTTGTATATGAGTGTTAGTTTTTTAGTTGTTTATTAGTCCTTCTAAAGTTCCATCTATTTATTTATATTGTTTATGCTATTTACCTATCATTATATTCATCCAATGTGATACACTCTACCAATGAGAGCATAGTATCTCCACGTACACATCCTAGGCCTTCACTTCTATTCGGCATCCTCTGGAATTTGGGGAGATTTGCTTGAGGGCATGTGGACAACCAGGCTCAAAGCACTTCTAAGTGTCACTTGGGTTCAGGATGTCACAATCCCAATGGTTCTCTAAAATCTACTTACAATCAGGATATCACTAATTACAGGTTTATATGTAGGATATTCTAAATACAACTTTAATAAGTAGATATAGACATTATGAGTATATGGTTATGCCTTTTGGTCTTATAAATGCACCAAAAGTCTTTATGGAATTGATGAATCAGATATTTAAAAGGTATTTGTATTATTTTGTGGTTGTGTTTGTGGATGACATACTGGTGTATTCAAGGACAAGGGTTGAGCATGAGAAACACTTGGTGAAAGTTTTGGGAACTTACGAGATCAGCAATTGTATTCCAAACTTTTAAAGTAATATTTTTGGATACAAGAGGTATGTTTCCTTATCCATGTAATCTATGAAGGAGGTGTTTGTGTGGATCCAAAAAGATAGAGGTTATTATCTCTTGTAAACTTCCAAAGGATGTCTTTAAGATACACAGTTTCCTTGCTCTATCTGGTTATTACTGACTCTTTTTTCATGATTTTTCATGACTTGCCTCACCAATGATAGATTTGACAAGGTTTAAAGGAGACTAAGGTATTCATATATTTGGCATGTGAGAATAAGATATACATTATTTGGGGAAATATTATGTTAAGTTGATTTTGTAAATTTAGTTACCTTCCATCTAAATTTTTTTGGTCTTTGAATTTGGACCGATATATTTTCGATGAGTCTTAAGGTTAACTACATATGGAATGTATTAAGGATATTATTGATTAATATCAAAGTATTATTTATCATATTGGATAACCTATTCTAACCATTTTGGTTTTGATAAATATTTATAGGAAAAAGGAATGACTTTAGGACCTTATGATTCATTAAGAGTGCTTCAGGCATAAAAATTAATCTTGAATATCAATATTTTGGTTTAATAAGTGATGTGGAGATGGATCGAAGAACAAAAAAATGATGATATTATTCTTATTACATGGAAAAAAATCAAGTAAGTATATTTTATCAAGTACCTTTCTATATAGTAAAATAATTCCTCAACTCTAGGAAAAGGATTTTAGAACAAAAACATTATTCATTTAATTTTCTTAATAAGAAATATATGGTCTTTTAACTGATCAAAAATTTATGGTTTTTTGATGGTGAACTTTCAAATGACCATGTTCTTTATCACTCTCCATCATAACTTGATAGTTAAATTTCTCTTTCAAGTCCATGTTTTCACATCCCACTAATGATGTCTTATTTAAAATCCTAATTTTATAGTGAAATTCACATTTCCATTTCCCTCTTATTAAGAGGATATTTTATTAACACTATTTTAAATTTGGGTTTCCCACAAAGGAATTTTTAAGTATCAACCTTTGATTTTCAAAGTGTAATTTCAAAATTACGAGGATGAAATTTATTGAAGGAGGGGAGAATGTAACACCCCAAGATTTTATAGTATGTATCTTATAAAATAAATTCAATTTATTTGATAGATTGTGTTACAATGAATTGTAACATTCCATGCCTTCTTATTCCATTACTTTTCCAGTTTTGGGGGCTGGAGGAGGTTCTAGGAGTTTTCAGTGGAAGCTGGAGGTGCAGAAGAACTGTTGCAAGAAATACATGTTTTGTGAGGGTATTACATCACATTAAAGTTGTTTTCATGGATTATAAGAGTTTGTATCATGATGTGTAGATTCTTGAGGTAAAATAATAAAAAGTCGATGCATTTTTCAGTGGAACCTGGAATCCCAATATTACACGACGTGAAAGTGGATTACATGTCATATAATTCCCCAATGTTGTACAGTTTTAAAGGTTTAAGCCACTTAGATTTTCTCAAATCCCTAAAACAAGTGGCTCTTCTCTCATTCCAGGAGTTTTATGACCTTCTCCTTCCATATTTGTAGATTCATTTTTATGGGGATCAATCCTTGGGCTTTCATCTTCGATCTGTAGTGAGTTCTCCTTTCCTTCTCATATGTTACCTTCCATTATTCTTTGGGGTTTCACTAAAGTGGTGTGTTTTGGTTTGGGTTGTGTGTTTGGGCTAAATTTTGATTATCATTTGGTGTGGTATAGGTTTATTTGTGGCTTTTTTATTGTGGTTGTGATTTTTGGTCATTCTTATTTTCCCTGCGGTGCACAGTGAGTTGAAAAAACTTCTTTGAGGTAGGAATTATCTCGTTTCTCCTTATTTCATATCATGCAGGAGGGGTTTAATTTTTTTTTATCTATGAGTTATTTTTGTTCTTTCTTAATCAAAAATAGAATTGGTTAATTTAATTTAAAGGGACAAATGGGGTTTGATTCACATGCTTTTGGAACTTTTATATTATTTGTGATATTTTGAATTATACGAGCTTGATTCCCTACTAAAAATTATGGAAGTTGGTTAATTACTTATAATTTTATAATGAAATGGTTTCCCCAGGATTTTGGTTTGTGTGATAACACCCATAAATTAAAGTAGAATGTGATAAAATCCCCTTTAAAAATTTGTAAAAAAATGTCTCTTGATGTTTTGTTATGTGTGTCCATGTTTGTGTGATGGTGGTGTGTGGTTGAAATGGGGTTTGGGGTGGTATGTGGTTGTTTGAACATGATTTTGGGGCGACGAGGATGTGGTTTGTTTGTTCGTGCTTTTGGGGCAACGAGGTGGTTTCTTGGATATGATTTTGGGGTGGTGAGGTGATGGTATGATGGGGATTTTGATCTATTTGTGATATGTGGTTTCTTTATTCTATATGTCCAAGTAGCGATGGAATAAATGAATAATTGTTAAATGATGTTTGGAATGACATAATTGGGTTGGTTTGGATAATTGGATGAAAATGGTTAATGGATAATTACATGGTGGGTTTTGTGGTGGTTGATTCTAAATAATGAAAATAATGGGATGTTTAAATGATTTTTTTTGGAAATAGGAAATGGGGTTTGTGACTTGTGTGGTGTAATGCATTTAGAGGTGGCAGCAAAAGTGATGGTGTTGTGAGTTGGGTTGTTTGTTTGTGAACCAATAGGTTGGTATTGAGTGTTTGATATTATATATATATATACTTGTACATTCCTATGATTTATATACACACCCCACCCACATCGAACACTATGTGTCGACACCCGCATAGTTATGTGATAGGTGTTTTCACAACATCTGTTGAGGAGTACAGATGGATGGGTACCCACTATTTCACGCCCTCTCTTCTATATGAGGTAGGTATCGAATAGGTTGTAATGGATAGAGGTTTTTTAGAGTATTATATAGTGGTTGGGATGGCCCAAGTGTCTTTGGGTGAGATGTGATATCCCAAATGTATGCGGGTGAGATATTATAGACCAGGTGTCTGTGAGCAAGATGAGTGTGGTTGTGCTTGTGGGGAAGAAAGCCCAGGTGTCTATAGGCAAGGTGTGTTGTGACCGTTATTGTGGGGTGGTATGGTATACAGAAGGTACGAGAGCACCAGTATGTACAACGTTGGTTGTTAGAGAAGCATACCAGTGGGTAAGTGGTGTGGGGTACCCTTATTGACATGATTAATATTATATTATATTACCTAGTTTTCATTATTTAGTGAGCATACCTTGGTGAGGTTGGGATGGTTAGTATACCTTGATAGGTGTTTTTTGGTTCTTCTATTTTCTCACAGAGGCATTAGTATGATTCTTTCATGTGTGCATGAGAGAATTCGGTTTTCGTATTAAGTATACTTTTATGCTCACCCTATGTATATAAAACTACTTTTAGGTTTCCATAAGGATTACATAGACCATACTGGGAATTACTATCTCAAATCTTAGACAATTTTTATGTCACTTCTTTAGCTTTTCTTTTGGGTATTTTCTTTGGAGACTTTATTTTATCTATATCAATTCTATTTATACATGCATGTGGGATGATTTTTGGATTTATTTTTGTATTATATCTTGGAGTTTCTTACGGATGATTCATATTATCTTCTGATCCGACTTATATTATAGAGGGTAATGCCTCCCATACATGAGGTTTTTATACCCTTTGTGCTAGTAGCCAAACTGGGGCCTATTGGAGGCGAGACTCTGAGGTCATTATCTCTCTCCCCTCATTGTGGTATATTTGGAGGGAGGGGGTCATGACAGAGTGGAATTAGAGGTTATGGTTTAGAGATAGGATGGAGTTTAGAGTTATACACAATGGGGATTGCATGGGGTATTATGGAAATAGTGCCAGTTGACCTTGGTTCATGCCATAGGCCAAGGAGTCTAGGACATGGGATTTCAAACCTCCTCCCATGATCCAGTGCATAAACTCTGAGCTTATTTAATGGCCAAGTGAGATGGACCTGCTTGTAGGTAGAGACCTAAGAATGGTACATGCATTATAAAAACTTTTGTTCTTATTTGAATTGGGTTGTTTTGGGAAGATTGAAATGGATAAAAAATGGATTAAATGAGTTAAAATTAATCTTAATGAAATTCCATACTACTCAAGCTTAGGAAATCCTTTTTTTTATTTCAGTTATAGCTCCCATTCATTATTCTCATGTTGCTCAGGCAGTTGAGGTTCAGTAGGCTGATCCGATTGATCATCGTAGGGTTGATCTGGTTGAGGAGGATGATCAGTGGTAGAGGACATTGTGTGATTTCTATTATTAGACTTTGGGGAAGTATGAGGGAAGAATTTTAGATGTGGAGATAGAGAGATGTATGGAGGGGTTTAAGATCACTTTCAGTTTGATTCGGACCCCAACTGAGTAATGGGTTCCTTTGGCAGTCAATCTGATGTGGGGAGTTGCACATCAGTGGTGGATGTTGTATCTATAATAGTGTAAGGAGGAATATTTTTTGTGGGTCGACTTCCAAAAAGAGTTTTGAGCAGAGTTCCTTTCATTGACCATGAAGGCAGTAAAGAGGTAGAAGCTTATTTCTCTTCAATAAGGGAGCATGTCAGTATGGGAGCTAGGAGTTAAGTTCAAGGACGTCCAGCATTTTACCCTAGATATTTTTCCAGATGAGGAGTTTTGTGTGAGACATCTTGATGAGGCACTCCATCCTTCTATTCAGTATACAGTTACTCCTTTTACATTGTTGATGTATCTGGAGGTTCATAATAAGGAAAAAGTGATTGAGTGGATGCACTAATGAGGAGGTTTTTCATGAGAGGGGAACAAGTAGGGTTCCTCAAGGGGAAGAGTTTTTAGTGACAGGTATAAGGTGCCAGGATCTTTGAGGTTTCAAATGGCAGGGAGTCAACCTTATAATCTTCCTTTTTATCCTTATGGGGCCAGTGGTTTCTATGATTTTCCTAGGATATTTTTACCATAGTGTTTTGGTTGTGGAGTTTGTTTCCATTTCCATAACTAGTGTTCATTTCCATAACTCTTTCCCAGTAGTTCCCCGAAATCAGTTTGGTGGAGGTGGATAGGTTTAGTTCTAACCTCATTAGCAGTTTTCAGTGAGGCCATTTCAATATTAGGGGCAGAAGGCTTATGATCCTCCTAGGGGAGATATGGTGGGTAGAGGCCGACCTCAGGATGTTCCTCATGTTTAGGGACCATGAACTGAGCATGGATGTGGAGGTGTCTATTAGTAGAGAGGTATAGGATCTAAGCATGTCCAGTTTCATGCAGTGGATCCAGCAGTTTTAGATGGGCCATAGATTTCCAGAGGTACGATCATTTTGTTTAGTAATCTTGCTTATGGCTTGTTTGATTCAGGATATTCACACTCCTTTATTTTACCCGCTCTAGAACATGCTCTAGAACTATAAGTAGAGATTATTCTTGTACCCCTGGTGTTAACTATACCATTAGAAGTCCATACCATCTTGTTTTATATGTCTCGGGAGTGTAGACTGATGATTGGACCTCATCGGTCCTATGGGGATATTTTCTTGATATATATGTAGCCATACAATGTCATCCTCAGCATTGACTAGTTGTATTCTGTACATGATGTTATCGATTGATTCAATAGGAGAGTTTTGTTTTCAAATGTTTATGGCCAATGTGTGGTTTTCATTGGAAAGTGGGGTTATCGGGTGGGTAGTCGGTGTGTGGAGACCCTTCTTTCCTTATTGGATGAGTTATTAGTGGAATCAATGGATGTTGATATGGTAGAGGTTCCCAAGTCCATTAAGTAGTTCCTAGATGTTTTCCTCGAGGTGGTTGTGATGCTACCCCATCAACGTGATGTTGAGTTTGGGATAGACTTGAAACTTGTTGTTTCTTCGATTTTGATGGATCCTTATCAGATTACACCTTTAGAGTTTTGGGAGTTGATGGTTCAGATAGATGAACAGATATATAAGGGTTTTATCTGGACTAGTTTGTCATTGTGGGGTGCTCTAATTTTGTTCACAACGAAGGATGATGGTGGTATGAGGTTGTGCATAGACTACTAGAGGTTGAATCAGGTGACGATCAAAAACTGTTACCCTCTTCTGAGAATAGAATATCTTTTTAGCTAGTTAAAAGGGGAGAGTTGGTTTTCTAAGATCGATCTGTGGTCTGTATATCACTAGTTGAGGGTGAAGGAGAGTGATATGGGAACTTTGAGTTTTTAGTATTTCTATTCAGTGTTATGAACACACCAACCATGTTCATGGGACTTATGAACTCTATGTTCTATGAGTTCTTGGATTGTTTTATCATCGTATTCATCAATGATATCTTAATATACTTTAAGTCAGAGGAGGAGAATGCCAAGCATCTAAGAACTGTATTGCATGTTCTTCAATGCCACCGGCTCTATAGAAAGTTGTCCAAGTGTATTTTATTGACACAAGAGGTGCATTTACTTGGGAATGTGGTATCTCAACAGGGTGTGGTAGTAAAATTGTCAAAGTTTTAAGCAGTCATTTCTCAGGTAGCACCCAATAATGTGGTAGAGGTTTATAGTTTTCTTAGTCTCATAGGATATTATTGGAGGTTTTTACCTAGTTTATCTAAAGTTTCAGCCATATTGGTAGATTTTACTAGGAAAAACTGATATTTTGTGTGGAGTGATTAGTGTTAGGTAGTGTTTGGTTACCTAAAGAAGAAGTTGTTTAGTGCTCTATTTTCTTGAGGAAGGGGAGATGTTTGAGGTGTTTTGTGACACTTCCTGTCTGGGATTGGGATGCATGCTAATGTATTAGTGGGTAGTTATCTTTTATTGGTATATAAAGTTATATCCCCATTAGAGTAACTACACCACCCATGATCAGGATCTAGCATCGGTTGTGTTTACACTGAATTTGTGGTGGCATTACCTCATTAGGGAGCACTTTGTGGACTTCTTAGATCACAATAGTTTGATTTATATCTTTTCCCATTTTGATTTGAACTTGTAGAAGTGGAGGTGGATGTATTTTCTTTAGTATTATGATTTTGATATATTCTAAACCTTGGTAAAAGGGAATATTATGGTCATTGATTTGAGCAGTAAGTCATGGAAGGGTGTTGTTTTGGAGTATGGGGATTCTTGGATAGAAATGGGTGAGTTAGTATCCTTGCACCTAGATATAAGAGTGGATGTTGGTAGAGGATATTTGTTTCAAATTATGGTGTATTATTCTCTGATGCAGTAGGTGGAGGTGTCTTGGTGGAGAGACTCAGAGGTAGAGGTGATGCGTGATTGTGTTGGCCATGGTGGTTCTCTAGAGGGATGGTTAGAGGATGGTCGGAACCCAGTGTTGCTTTGTGGGAGGTTTTTTGTTCTAGTAGTAATGCATAATGGAGTCCTTAGTGAGTTTCATAGATCACCTTTGGTATTAAAACTAATAGTTTCCAATATGTACCATGATTTGAAGGTGTAGTTTTGGTGGCCTGAGATGAAATGGGTGGTGGAGTTTTTGGAAAAGTTTTTGGGTTTTTAGCAAGTAAAGACCGATCATCACGTTCTTGGTGGTTTTTTTCATCCCTTAGATGTTTCAGAGTGGACATAGGATGACATCTCGATGGAATTCATCATAGGTTTACCCAGAGATCAGGTAGGTTGTGATGCTATCTGGGTGGTTGTGGATATGTTGATGAAATCTTCCAACTTCTTAGCGGTCAAGGAGTCAGGCATAGTGGATTTTTTAGATAATAGGTACGTGGATGAGGTGGTGTGGTGTTATGGAGTTCGGAGGTCCATTTTCTTGGATTGGGATAGACATTTTACCTCATGAGTCTGGAGGGGATTGCATCAAGCTTTTGGCACTCAGTTATGCCTCATCACTACTTTCCACCCTTATACATATGGGTAAATGGAACAGACTATCTAGACATTGGAGGATATTTTGTGGGCATTCATCTTGAACATTGGTGGATCTTGGGTAGGAAACCTACCTTTGTTATATTTTTCTTATAATAATAGTTATTACTATTCCATTGACATGGCTCTGTTTGAGGCCTTGTACGAAAGACCATGTCATTAACTGTTGTGATAGACAGAGGTTAGGGAGACAACCGTTCTTGGTCTTGATGTAGTGGAGAGCATGATAGAGAAATTTTTACTTGTTTGTGTGAGAGGATGAAAGTAGTGCAGGACCGAAACAAGTATTATGTTATGTGTTCCTAAAGGTTTCCCCTCAATGTGGGTAGTAGAGGTTTGGTAGAGAGAGTAATATTTATCCTAGGTTTGTTGGACCCTTTGAGAGTGTTGGGGAGAGTTGGAAAGGTGGTGTATTGGTTGGAATTTCCACCATGATTGTAAGCGATCCATGACATCTTTTACATATCTCATCTTCGTCGATATCTTCACGATGACTCCCATGTTATTGACTAGGGAGAGTTAGATATCGTTGGTGACGCGACATTCATGGAACATCTAGTGGAGATCCAAGATCATTGGGTGAAGGTGTTGCATGGATGGACCATTTCTTTGGTATTTTTTTTGTAGGCATGGTGTCTAGGAGGAGAGTACCTGGGAGTGAGAGATGAAGATGCATGCCCTATACCTAGAGTTTTTTTGAGTTTTTTATTTTCTTTGTATTACTTTGTGATGTGATGTTTAGATCCCTTTGTTTTATGAGATGATCTACTTTCCTTGGTTTATGATGTGTGTGGTGTGGTGTGTGATAAAGTCCTAACATATGAAAATAGTAGGACCATATTCCTAATCGAGATTCATTAATTGTGATGTAATTAAACCTGTGCGTGTGAGTCTGTGCCACCCAAAGCAGATAGTATCTTTACATGGAGGACGGAATTCCCTGATTTGTGTGTTTGGGATGGTGCAGTTTGTTGGTTATAGTGGTTGTTGGTTTGGGCTATGTGGAAGTTGAGATGGTTATGTGGTGGTTGTTTAGTAGTGTAGTTGTGTGAGAGGATTCATCTTGTAGTTGTTTAGTGCATGTTTGTGGTCATTTAGTTTGGTGTGTTTGGATAGTGGTATCATTTGAAGTATGATGAGATCCTTGAGAGGTGTCTCACGGGGTTGTTGTTCGTACCCTTTTCCTTTTGTTATTGGTTTTTGATTCTTGAGGGTAAGAATCATTTGAGAGGTATCTTATGTAGTGGTATGTTCCTTCCAAATTCGTTACTTTACTAGTTTTGGTGGTTGGAGGTGTTTGGGGGAGGTTTTGGGAGTTTTTGGTGGAAGATAGAGGTGCAATAGAACTGAAGTAGGAAATACACATCGTGTAAGTGTATTACACAATGTGAAAGTTGGTTTCATGACTTATCCAGGGTAAGTTCGTGACTTGTAGATTTTTGGGGTTAAATAATAAAAAGGTGATGCATTTTTTGGAAAAACCTAGAATCCTGATTTTACATGATGTGAAAGTGGATTAAACATCATGTAATTCCCTGATTTTATATAGTTTTAAAGGTTTCAACCACTCAGGTTTTCTCTAAACCCTACTTCAAGAGGCTCTTCTCTCATTTCAGAAATTTTATGACCTTTAGCATCCATATTTGGAGATTTTTTTACGAGGATTGATTCTTGGGCTTCCATCTTCAATATGTGGTGAGTTCTCCTTTTGTTCTCATTCATTCCCTTATGTTCTTATTCAAGATTTCACTATGGTGTTGTGGTTTGGTTTTGGTTGTGTGTTTGGGCTGCATTTTTATGATCTTTTGGGGCATTATAGGTTGATTTATGGTTTCTTATGGTGCGTTTGTGGTTTGTAGGCATTCTTCTTCACCCTACAGTGCACAGTGAATTGAGAAAGCTTCTTTGAGGTAGGAATTCCATCATTTTTCCTTATTGGGTATCATGTAGGAGGGGTTTACTTTTTTTATCTATGGTTTATGGTTATGTAGGATTAATCAAAGATAAATAATTGGTTAATTTAATTGAAAGGGGAAATGGGGTTTGATTTGCATGCTTTTACACCTTTCATATTATTTGTGATATTGTGAATTGTATGGTCTTGATGCCCCACTAAGAATTATGGTTGTTGGGGTTTTTTTGCACTGGATATATGTATTGTGATTATTTTGAATATTTTGACTGTTGTGATATCACCCTAAATGGAAATTAATTGATTACTTATACTTGGCTAATGAAATGGTTGCCCCAGCTTTTTAGTTTGTGTGGTAACACCCCTAAATAAAAGTGGAATGTGACAAAATACCCTTTTTAAATTTGTAAAAAATGTATCTTGATGTGTTTTTATGTGTGTTCATTCTTGTGGGATGACAGTGTGTGGTTGCAATGGGGTGTGGGTGATATGTGGTTGTTTGGCTGTGCTTTTGGGGTAGTGAGGAGGTGGTTTGTTTGGTCATGATTTTGGGGTAGTGAGGTGATTTATTGGGCGTGCTTTTGGGGTGGTAAGGTGATGGTATGATGGTGATGTTGATCTATTTTTGATATGTGGTTTCCTTGTTCTAGATGTTTGGGTAGTGGTGGAATAAATGAATAATTGTTAAATAATGTTTGGAATGACATGAGTGGGTAGGTTTGGATAATGGAATGAAAATGGTTAATGGATAATTAAATTGTGAGTTGTGTGATTAAATGTGGTTGATTCTAAATAATGAAAATAATGGGATGATTAAATAAAATTGGTTGGAAATATGAAATGGGGTTTTAGACTAGTTGGGTGGTGTTATGCATTCAGAGGTGGCAGTGAAAGTGACAGTGTTGTAAGTTCATTTGTTTGTTTTTTGAACCTATAGTTTGGGTTTAAGTGTCAAGATTGTATATATATGTATATATACTTGTACATTCTTGTGATTTCTAAATGCACCCCACCCACATCGAGAAATATGTGTTGATACCCGCATAGTCATGGGGGGTTTCCCAACATCTGATGAGGAGTACAGATGGCTGGGTACCCTCTCTTTCTCCCTCACTCTTCCATGAAAGGTAGATATTTCACAGGTTGTGATGGTCAAAGGTCTTTTAGTGCATTATATGGTGGTTGTGATAGCTTGAGTGTCTTTGGATGAGATGTGATAGCCCAGGTGTTTCCAGGAAAGATGTTATAGCCTAGGTTTCTATAGGCAAGATGTGTGTGGTTGTGCTTGTGGGGCGGAAAGCTTGGGTGTCTGTAGGAGAGGTGTATTGTGATCATTCTTGTGGGGTAGTGTGGTATACGTAAGTTATGGGAGATCCATGATGTACGATGTTGGGTGTTAGAGAAACATACCAGTGGGAAAGTGGTGTGGGGTTCCCTTATCAATGTGATTCCTATTATATTATATTACTTGGTTTTTATTATTTGGGGAGTGTGCCTTGGTGAGGTTGAGATGGTTAGTATACCTTGATAGGTGTTATTTGGTTATGATGTTTTCTCAAAAGTACATTAGTATTCTTATTTCAAATGTGCATAAGAAAATTTGGTTTTTCTATTGAGTATACTTGTATGTTCACCCTATATATGTAAAACTGATTTCAAGTTTCTAGGAGGATTACATGGACCGTGTTGGGAATTACTAGCTCAAATATTGGATAGTTTCTATGTCACTACTTTATCTTTGCTTTTGGGTATTTTCTTTGCAGACTTTATTGTATCTGTATCGGTTCGATTTATACATGCATGTGGGATGGTTTTTGGCTTTATTTTTGTATTATGTCTTGGAGTTGTTTGTGGATCATTCATCTTATCTCCCAATCTGACTTATATTATAGAGGGTAATGCCTCCCATACATGAGATTTTTATACCCTCGGTTCTAGTCTCCAACCAAGGCCCTACGGGAGGTGGGACTCAGGGGGTCACTATCTCTCTCCCCTCATTGTAGTATCTTTGGAGGGAGGGGTCATGGCAAGAACACTGAGCTTAAAAAAATGATGAAATGTTACTATTTAATTGTGATAGTTATCACCTAGAAATTGAAATGGAAAAATTGAACTGGATTAATTAAATTATGAAAATATAGTTTACACATGTTTATAAAATGAATTCATTGGTTACCAATTAATTAGAAGTGAAAAAACCCAATTGAACATAAAGGATGTATTTATAAAAAAAATTATTTTTTGACCATAATGACATTTTATCTTAATAAATTAAATTAATCACTATTATTGAAATATCTTAATTAATTTATATGTTACATATTCAACCAAATGTTATAATTTATTCGATAGATTAGGTTGAATGCAACACCGAGCTTAAACAAACCATGATATACTATTAAATATTAACATAACTGTTGGAATAGTGATGTGACTGTTAGAAATAATAATATGGATATTAGAATAATAACCTCACCTATGAAGGTATAAATAAAATTTAGGAATCTCATAAATGAAAATATGATATATTTATATCATGGAATAAGTAAATAAATGTTTTAAAAATGAAAAATTAAGTGTTGGTATTTTTGTGAAGCGTAAATATTTATTTACAATTTTATAATTAATATAATGATTTACAAAAAAAATTATTTTCATGAAATATATTCATAAATTATTATTTTTCATTATAATTATAAGATAATTTTTTGAGACCGTAATTAATTTTTAAAAAGTGTCTCAAAATCAATTATAATATTAAAATCAGTATTTTTTTAATAAATAATGATTTTATTTAAAAATTAAATTTTTAATATTTAAAAAATTATTTTCATGAAATGGAGTCCATTTTAGAAATCTATACCATAAAAAATTGTTAGGTTTAATTTTTGGGATTTTTTTAAAATAGTTTAATTTTCGGTGAATAGTGAAATATGATAATTTATAGTATTTAACATTATAAGTAAATAAATGGATTTTTGAGTCATGGTTGAGTCATGTATGATGTAAGTGGCCATTATCTTGAACTCACATGATCTAGTTACTGTATTTAGTCACAAGAATCAATACCATTGATGGTCTTGAGTCAAAATAATAAACTGATGAATAAAATAATCAAAAAACACTCCTCTCTTCCACTATAAATGTCACCCCTCACTACCTCTTCTTATGAAAACCATGATCTTTTATTACACAATTAAAAAAAATTTATTACATAAAATTCATTTGATACAACATATGATATTGATAGGTCTAGTGTCTTTGGGGCTTAAGATCATTACATAACAACTTAAAACATGAAAAACAACATCTTTATTGAAAACTTCCTTTACATGACCACTATATTCCCTCGTACTTAGCATTTCATGGGATAACCTGAGGATGTGCATAAGAAAAGGGTGAGCTATAAAGCCCACTAAGGTAATAATCATGGAATAACATGAGGAATACAATACATGTTAAACAATAGGCATATCAATAGAGCACAAGAGAAGCATAAACATAAAGGAATGGTAAAGCATGATAATCATAACATGGAAATGTGGCAACAACACTTAACATGGAATTAGCATGAGCCAAGGATCATTGCACATGGAGCATGAGTAAATCCTCATTGAACATGAAGCATGAGTAAAACCTTGTTGCACTTGAATTAGCATGATTAAACACCCATTTCATATGACATATCATGATACTATACTTTACCCAATGCATTGGAGCGCTATCAGAGCGCACCCTTCTTAAACATTTCACTTCATGCATAAGTGTGCCACATGGATCATAAAACATTGAATCATTCAACATAATAATTTCTTCCACGATAAAAAAATGTGGAATACATACTTTAAACTCTTTAAACAATATGTAAATGTGCATAAAGGTGAATACACTTGATAGATAAATGGGCATGGTATTCACTACACAATGACTTTGGCTGGGAAAAACGCGGTGCAATTTCGAGAGCATAACGGTGCGACATAAGAACTCATAAAAATAGTTGATGAGAGAGAAAGGGGTGTCTCATAATATTTACATTACATGGATATTAAGTGGGTCATATAGATACATGTCCCAACAAATGTAATGGAATTTAGATTAATGATACAAAATAATTTCTTGAATGTAAATGAGGAGAGAGAAATTCCTTTCAGAATTTCGGTATAGTAACGAGTGTACATGAGAGGAATTTAATCAGAGAGAAAGGGGTATCCCGTCATTCAAACATAAATAGGGAAGTATGGGGGAGGTGCAAAACCATACCCCAACATTTATAATTGAAATTAAAAGGGCATAACAACTTATAGAATATTTGAAAAAAATGAGAAAGGGAGGAAAACCCTTACTTGGAAGTGTGCTTCCAAAGGATTGAGAGAGGCTTGAGAGAGGCTTATTGGGAGCTTGGGGCACCTAGGGAGGATTCTAGAGAGAGTAGGGAAGAGTTTGGACAAACTCTAAAGGCTTTGAGTGAGGAGGAAGTGGGATCTTGGGTGGGTTTATATAGGAAAGGAGAGGGAATTGTTTTTTATTTAGGTTTGGGATACCTCACATTAAACTAATCAAAACCACAAACCAAACCATGGTTTTTGCCCATGTTATTTTCCAAATGATATTGTAAAATAATATTTTATAATTCCAAAGTCTGAAATTCTTAAAATAATGTGGTTTCTTATGTGGAGGTGAGTCACACTCCCAAGGAAAACAATTTAAAAAGACAAAATGTTTAATAAGTATTGAATGGTCCACTAAAGCTTTGTAAAATAAATCAAACAAAACCAAAATCATATTATTTTAATGTTAAAACATATATTGGCCAAACATAAAGTTTATAGTATTTTACTATATCACTATTGGGTCATTATGATGTCATAAAACACATTATATATTTAAACAGTATTTAATTTTCACCCACAAAATTGACTATCTCAAAAAATTATGAAAAATTCACCATTGGATAATTTTGACGTCTTGATTCCAGAAATAATATTCATTTTATCTAAATAATTTTCTAAATATGTTAATTTTTACTTTTAAAATAAAACCCGACATTTATTAAAAATTCATGGGTTTTGACAAAAAATGGCTTTCAAACCTTAATAAAAATTACAATTGCATTCATAAAACTATATGATCGTTTATATTTAATAAAAATTAATAATAATAATATTTTATTAAAATATTGTTTAATTCAAAAATCCATTAATTCATCAAAATAGATTTCTTAGTTGAACATTAACTAAAAATACTATTTGTGATTTAAAAACTATTTACAAGGTAACAATAATAAAATTAAAGTATATTCATTATTATATACAAAAATAATTTACATAACCATAGTGATAAGGTCTTGTTACATAACCCCTTATAACACCCGCATAAGACCGAAGAGTAAGGTTTGCGATGGTGACAGACTCTTGGGGTGGATTGGATAACATTGCTTAGGTGGTAATCTCTATCAACTTCCACTTCTCTCGTAGGCGGTCCCACTTGAACTTAACATATTCAAGTTAGTCTTGGGCTTGGTCAAGAGTGAAGCCCAAAGACACAACCTCCTTTCCGAGCTTTGACAAATGGGATTCGTATGGGGCACATCTACTGGATAAGGCAATCGTTTCCTTTGTCTGAGTAAATTGGATTGGTTAAAGCCCAATATTTATACTAATCATGTGATCATTGTTCAATTACTATATTAGAAACGGTCAAAATTCTTAACAGGATTTTAAATTCCAGAAACATATAAACATTTTACATAAAGAGACATTTAATTAGATCAACAGGGATTTCCATAAATGAAAGTTTTGGTCGTTACACTTCTCCACACATCTTATAATCCTTGAAGTTTTATTATATTATGCCCAATTAATCTCCCAAACTACTTACCCACATACTTGTCTTTCTCGTCACACCAAAAGATCAATCCCAAGTTCCTTAAGGAGGTTCTCGAGGAGACGCAATACAAGAGGTAAAATCCTCTTTCGTTTTATTTTAATTTCTTTTAATTTATTTTCTTTTCTTTTCCTATCCTTAAATCCTCTATCCAAAAAAATTTATTATAACTCCATTATCCTATATATACTTAAATTTTATTATTTTAATGGAATATTCATCATAAAAATCCTTCTCTTCTCCCTTTTATTCTAAAAATGAAAACATTGTCCGTGATGTGTCAATTTACTGCCATCATGGATGATGCATTTTAATTTTCCATTACCACCTTCAAATATGGTCATAAAACCATTATTATTATTAAATAAGATTTTATTATATATATTATAAGTTATATAATGTTCTGGAACCAATTTAAAAACATTATATTAAATAAAATGATATAAGTTCATGATGGTCGTAAAAACCACCAAAATTAATTAAATAATTTTCATTAACATTTTATCTAATGAATCATTATCATAACATATAACCAAATGATATATAATATTATTTAAACCTATTTAAGTTCATTAATAACATATATTTTTAATTCTGTATAACTATTCCCATTTTACATGAACTTCCATACTTGTATACAAGAAAACCAATCATGAAAAATCAAGGAAACAAACACTCCTGAACAAAAAAATTTGAATATTATAACTCATTAAAAAGGCCATAAATGAAATTAATAAAATTATAGTAAACCAAATATATGTTTAATAGGTTATGAATTAAGTAATTAATGAATCTAATTTTATTATTCAAGACATTAAGTACAAGTACAGAATGCTTTCAGACATAAGTTAAGGGACTTCTTAACTCAATTTTCATTCATTGAGTTAAACTTATATGTCATTGGTTGTGTTATGCCAATAATATGTGTGAAATGAACTCTGATTTTTTATAATTTATTTACACTTTTTTTTGTATTTAATTTTTTCAAACATAATTATTTCATTGATTTTTCCTCACTCCATTGATACAATCTTTGTAAGGGTTTTCTCATCTCACTTTTGTTTCTGTGAGATATGCCTTATTCACCACTTATTCCTTGTTCATGGTGTAAGTATACTTTCCTTTGATATATTATATCATGAATATATTTATATTAATGGTATTAAATATTTCATTTGGAAATCATTAATTTTATGGGGCATATGGTTTGACTGTTTGCATAGTGGTAAGAGAATTCTTAACCCAATTTTCATTCTTTGGGTTAAACTTATACTCCAATGATTATGTCATGATATGATTATGTTTAAAATTAATTTTTAACATATTAAGTTATATTTAAACTTATTTTATGTGGATTTAAATCCAATACACATAATTTATTGATTTGGTTAACACTCACATTTTCTTTTAAAAATACTCTTTTAAATATATTTTTTCAAAAATTAAAAGATTTTTTTAAAACTTATATGGAATGAGAGGATTTTCCTACTTTCATGATGCCTTTATGTTTTCAAGAATCCTTTACAAGTTTACAAGTTTATTTCCATAGAAAAAAATTTCTTTTCTAATTGCGAGACTTTTTAAATAAATGATTACAAAGTAAAAAGTGTATTTCTCTCAAGAAATTTTCAATGATTTTGTTAGAGTATTTTCATCTATGTCAACACCCTCTATTTAATATTATGCTTAATTAAGTTTGATCTATTATGATACCGTAAAAAGTATTTTATTTAATTTTTTATGATCATTTTGACAAGGAATGTACTATCTTGATACCATTCACCATATTACTCTGGATAATTTATGATTATGTTTACTGATTGGGGAAATTATTTACATTTCATATACTAGTTTCAATATGAATGTATATGTTAATTATGTTTCACCAATTTCATATGAGGAATGCATTGGACTTAGTAAGTGTTAGGTGGGGCCCACTATATCCCCTCGATTCATCATTAGGTATCATGAGACAAACTAGACCGAGTTTTGTCCAAGGATTTACCCATTTATATATACTTCTTGGATGAGGCCTTGATGTTATGTTTATGATGTATCAAATTATGAATTCCCTCATAATGAAATTAATTATTGATAATACATGTGATTATTTGACTAGTAAAATATCCATGGGTAAGTGTCATTTTCATGTGATTATTTATATGGAATTATTTGATCGGTTTTTATTCCTGCCTTATTATAGTCAAAATTAAGTTTTAATGGAATGAGTTTTTAGTTATTCACCTTGTCTTATTGTTTATGATTATTTTTTATAGATTTTGTTGTATGTATTACCCTTACTGAGCATCTTATCTCACCCCTTTATTATATATTATTTTTTCATAGGATTCCAAGATGTATATTATGTATGACGTGTAGGGATAATCTAAGAGAATAGGGATGTTTCTAATGGGGTTATTATGTTGTATTTAATTTCAAGTTGAAATGTAATGATTATGATTGTATCTGGTTTTCCAAGGCTACTAAACTATTTGGTCCTTTGGGATGTGACTTCCTTATTTATTATGTTAATGTAATAAAGTAAGGCATCGGCTCTGGGATATTGGAGTTGGGATCTTTATAGTGAAACTCATGATAGGGTCGGATTAGGGGAAAATGATCCATTAAGGGGGTAAACTGACTGAGATCCATAATTTTCATATCTTTTTTTAATAATTCATGGTTAGGAAAACTATTCACTAACCATGTATTAACCACTGCCTCCAAACACCCATTGCACGGTAGGATCACACAGTCAGACAAACCATTCACCAACCTTACTAAACCCCTCTGTCTAATATCACATGGTTTCTCCTATGTGGATGCACAGTTTTGAAAAACTGTGCACCTAAACATGTGCCTACCCAATGCCCACTTTTTCAATTTCACAGTTTCCTAGGAGGTTTTGTACAGTTTCTACTAACCATACTCAAACCATGTACCTCCAGAAAAGCCCCCAAGACTTTCCAAAACTCATTCAAACCTCAAAAAACTCAACCCAATTACTTTATATACATAAAATACATAAATAAATGTTTAATTACCAAAAAAATAGGGTGATACATTCTCCCCACCATTGGTATTTCCATCCCCAAAAAGTTGAAAATCACCATTGGTCTGAAAGATTTTAGGCCATTGTTCGACCATTACCTTCTCACACTTCCATGTTTCTTTCTGAATCTGACCATGTTTCCATAAAACCTACACTAGACTGATGATCTTCCCATGAAATACTTTCTGTTGCCTATCCACAATCCGCACTAGCACATGAACCAATGTGGCATCCTGATCTAGGTCAAAATGGTCACATCAAATCATATTTTTAGGATTAGGATGATACTTTTTCAATTAAGATACATGAAACACATCATGAACTGAACTGAACCTTAGTGGAAAATCCAACCAATAATCCACCTCACCAACCCATTCAAGTATCTTAAAAGGACCTATGTACCGAGGTGATAACTTACCCTGATTCAAAAAATGATGATGTCCAAGCCTTGGAGAGATTCTCAAGAACACATTATCACTCACCTCAAATGACAATGGCCATCGATGATGATCCACATATGATTTCTAATGACTTTGAGCCATCTCCATTATCTTCCTAATCAATTGAATCTTCTCTATTGTCTCTTGTACAATTCTTGGTCTAACTAGTGAAGTCCCACCTATTTCCACCCAAAAAAAGTGGAGGATGACAAGGATACCAATACAATGCTTCAAAAGATCCATATGTATTGAGGATTGATAAATTTTGTTATAAGAGAACTCCAATAATTATATGTGATCCTCCCCTGAGCCACCAAAATCCATTAAAAAATATCTAATCATGTATTCCGATGTTTGTATCATCTTTTTAGATTGTCCATCTGTATGAGGATGATACATCATGCTCCTAGTTAACTAAGTCCCAAGGGATTTTTGTAATGATTTAAAAAAGTGAGATGTAAATCTCATATCTCAGTCTAATAATATCAAAACTAGTATGTCATGCCTCTTTAACACTTCTTGGATATTGATTTTAGATAAGTCCTCTACTGTATGAGATTCATGAATAGAGATGAAATGGGATGACTTTGTAAGCTGATCCACTATCACCCATATAGCAATGTGTTTCCAAACTATACTTGGGAGACCTTTCAAAAAATCCATGGTTATATTCTCCCATTTCCAAAAACTAATAGGTAAAGATTGCAACATACCCACTAGTCGATGGTGCTCTACCATAATCTTTTGAAATGTGAGGCATCTGATAACAAACTTATCCACTTTTCTTTTCATGCTAACCCACCAAAATTGTTCTATCAACACCTTATACATATTTTGTTTTGTAGGATGAAAATCCCATCTTGAATGTTATTAAGCACGAATAAGTTGTTCCTAACAAGCCAAAGGCATGGCCATCCAATCTTGAAACCACAACACTGATCCTCTTTCAAGATTCTATCCCTCAATGATCTCCCCACCATTGAGTTCTTACCTGATAAAAAGTCATTCTAAATCATATGTTTATGCCTCTTTAACCTTCTCAACCAAATATGGAACAAATGAAACTAGGAAGAAACCCACAACAATACCTATTCCTTTATAATCCAAGTGCATGTCAGCTACCACCAACATTGGATGCCACTGATACAAAGACTATTTCACCAACTGACTATATGAATTTCTACTTAATGCATATGATACCAAATTTCCTTTACCAGTGAATAAATAAAGTCAAATTCAAACATTTAGAGACACTCCATCCATATTCTTTGTCTCATATTGAAATATATTTGTGAGAAAATTTGTTTCAAGTACTTATAATTTGTAAGCACTGTAAATTTCTCACCAAATGGGTAATAATGCCAAGTATTCAAAGCATGGACTATAGAAGCTAATTCCAAATTGTGTATAGGGTAGTTATGATTATGAAACCACAATTGTTATGATCTATAAGAAACGAAATTGTCTCCCTTTCTAAGAACACACCCTAACCTAGATCTCATAGAATCCCAATACACCACATAACCTTGTCCTGATTCTGGAAATATCAAGATCGATGCTGATCTAATGTGAAATTTATTTTCCTGAAAAGATTTCTGACAGTCATCTTACCACTGGAATGAAACATTTTTCCTTTTCAAATATTTCATTGGTGAATATAGTCATTAGAATTCATGAACAAAGCATAAGTAATAACTAACTAAGATAAGAAAACTACATATCTTGAAGACATTATTTGGAGGTTTCCAAGATATCATAGCCTCTATCTTTTTTAGATCCACAAAAACACATTTTTCCAAGATAAAATGGCCAAGTAAATGTACCTCTTGTATCCAAAAATTTCCCTTTTAAATTTTTACATACAAATTATGATCTCGCAAAATACCCAACACTATCACCACATATTGCTCATGCTCAACCTTTTTCCTAGAATAAACCATTATACCATCCACGATCATCACCAAAAAAGAACATAGATACTTTTGAAATATTTGATTCATAAATTCCATAAATATATATAGTGAATTCATAAGATAAAATGACATAACCACATACTCATAATGTTCATATCTACTCTTGAAAGTTTTCTTTGGAATATCCTCCTTCTGAACCCATAATTAGTGATATCCTAAATGCAAGTAAATTTTAGAGAACCATAAAGATCCCCTAAATGATCAAACAGATCATCAATGTATGGAAGAGGATACATATTCTTTATTGTAACTTGGTTAAGCTTATGATAATCCACATAAATGAAAATATTTCTATCTACATTTTTCAAAAATAAGATTGATGTTTCCCACAGAGACATAGTAGGCCGAATGAACCCCTTATTTACAACTCTTCCAACTAGACTTTCAATTAACTTAATTCTATTGGTTCCATACAATAAGATTAAAGTGAGATATTATTGGTCTCAGGTAAGAGATCAATCGTATAATCCACTTCTATTATGGGTGACAACCCTGAGATGTTCTTAAGAAAAGAATCTAAAAACTAATCATCAATTGTGGAAAAAATGATATCCCTAATCTCATCAACTAATTCCAAGTTAAAAGTTAGAAACTAGTACAAGATCATTATAACTACTTGTGAGAATAATCCTATTTCACTTGCCTTTACATTTTGGTCTTTTATAAAGAGATGTTTGATGCCATCATCAGCTGTAAAACTAACCCTTTAGGTATAATGTGAGCTTTCAACATTGTCAGCCAATCCACACCTAGGATTATGTCACATAAATCCATATCCAAAATAGATATATCTCATATCAATTCAACTCTATCAATAGTTATAGAACATGCTTTACACATAAAGGCTTGATATTATATTTGACCTAGAGGAGTTTTAAGTTTCAAAATAGAAGGCATCATCTCAACATGCTATCCCAAAATATCAACAGCATGAGAAGAAATAAATGAATGGGATGAACCCATATCAAAAAAATATTTCATAATGGAATACTTCAAAATAATCATACCTCTCACCATCAATGGTCCAGAATGATCATCCATGATCACTTGCTCAGCTCTAAAAAATTGCTTACTCGTTTCACTTTTTTCTTTATTACCATGTTAAGATTGAACTAGTTTAGGAGTCATGGTATTCCTATAATCACCATAGATAACTCGATTCTGATGATGAGAATTATCTTTCTTCTTTCATATTCTTGAATCATATGACGTCTTCAACCACGTTCTTAGAAACCTATTCCGGTTGGTTTCTACGATTCCTACCAAGTGTTGATCTCGATAACCAAAAGAAAACTCCATTTACTCTCACTATCAAGTGACTGGAGACTTAGAAATTTAAAATTTATCACTTCACATTTATCACAACAAGGATTTAAAAAATTCAATAATCTCCCTTTTCAAACCATTTTTTAAAATTCCACCATACTCTTAGAAAATCAAACCATTTTCAATTGTTTTAAAAAATAGACACTTTTTCACAAAATTATAAATCATTACTCAAAATGAATTATGAAATCTTAGTGGGAAGTAATTTCTATTAATTCATGCCATGCTCTTCTCATCGACTAATCCCATGATGATGAGGTTACAACTCCTAGGATCTCTTAAAACACTCTTGTACCCAAACTCCCTGGTAACTTGAAGTTTAGTATAAATAGGTTAGCTACGCCTCTTTATGCTCTACATTTCAAGTTCCAAAAATCCTACTCCTTGCTACCAATCTTCCTCAAGGACTAAACTATATTGAATTTCAACTCTAGGATAGAATAAATTGATACCATTTGTAACATAATTCCCCTCCATATTAGCTTGAGAAGTGATGGGTGTGCTACTAGGCCTTAGGTGAGATCCCCAAGACACCAAAGGCTGGAAATAAATGCTGAGAGATTCGTAAACAATTGAGGGACCCATTTGAAAATAAAACAACCAAACCAAGATATCCATAACAAAACAATCACTATATGATGTATGAGTACAATGTAATATAACTCAAAAAGTAACTAAACCAACAACAACATTAGAGTGAAAAGTGGAAACCAAAACCAACAACTATTTGACAACCAAGACAACTAGAAGAAACTCTAAATATTATCTCAGTTCCAAATCAAAAATCCAGGCCCAAGGTATCATGATGCATCACTAAAGAATTGGGATACCTTTCCTTTACCTATGTCTCAATATATCACATCTTCAAACGCACCAAAGTTGCCAAGAAAGGGGTGAGTATAAAACTCTGTAGGATTTTTCCAATGAATTACCTACTCATGAAACTATGATAGAATATGTTATCACATTTATATAAAACAATTTACAAAAAACAATTTAAAAAATTTATATCAAAACCAAAACCATTTCTAAGAAAAACAGTTTCCATTGAATGAAACCAAACAAGTCTTTCAATCCATTTCACAAATCCATTTGGCATAACCCATTCCATTTCAGACATATATACATGAATTTCTAGTTGAAAGCTCCATACTTAAGAGTGGTATCTCATTTATCTACCAAGTCATCACAAGGTAACCATATACCAAGATCCCCAATGGAACCCACCACTTCCATAGGGTCAAGTCATTGAAAATGAACCCACACCAATCGTTTATGCCAATTACCATGCCAACACATTTCAATAAAACAATCCTTTTATTGAAAATATTTCTAAAAAAAAATTCCATAAATCAAAACCAAACAACCATTTTAAAATCAACATTTTAAAACCATTTAACCAATTGCACTTTCCAAAAACAACCAATTTTCAAAATTTCACAAACCATCACTAAAGAGGGTTTCCATAAAGATTTTCACATCGATTTCACAATTAAATTCAATCATCTCAATAAATTTTAAATCAAACCTTATATTTATAATAAGAGGAGTTTAAAGTGAAGCCGACTACCTCACAACTTAGGTGGAAATGAGGAATGATACAAAATCTTTAAAAAAATCAAATTTAAACTCCTTAAAGCATGCTTATATCATGTTCCCCTTAAACAAAACAACCATATATCATCACTATTAATATCAAACAACATAAATCTATCCCAAAAGGACTATATTCATGAATCCAAGATAGGTAAGAAGAATAAAACTAAGGAAAAAAACCAACAATGGGTACTTATTAAGGAATATGGGCCTCCAATGCACTAAGATTCATCAACGGATCACTCCCGGATCAAGATGAAGGGTCTCTATATCCTTTGAAAGGATTGAAATTAATTTTAGGGTCATATTAGGGAAAAACATTAATGGGTTAAACCAAGTGAGATCCATGATTTTAAAATCTTGTTTTTAACAGTGCATGGTTAGGGCACACAATTAGGCATACCATGTGCTAACGGTGCATTAGCCACCACCTCCAAACATCCAAACACCCCTCACATGGTTGGATATAATGGTTAGATAAACCATGCACTAACCATGCTAAACGTCTCTATCCAATATCACACGGTTTCTTCTAGGTGGACGCACGATTTGGCCAAACCATGCTCCTCACTGTGTGCCTAACCAGTGCCTATTATTTTAGTTGTAAGGTTTAATGGGAGGTGTTTCATGGTTTCTATTAATTGTGATTAAACTTTGAACCTCCAGAAAATCCCCAATGATTTTTCAAAACTCCTCCAAACCTCCTAAAACTTAACCCAATTACTTTATATACTTAAAATACATAAATGTAGGGTTAATTACCTGAAATTGGGGTGATACATCACACCCACTTTATCAATTTAATGTGTGAATTTATTAATTATTTATTTTATTTATTTTATTTTTTTTATTTCTTCATTTTCTGATAATTTTGGGAGTTCTCAAGTTTTGGAGGTGTTTTGGGTGGTTGAGAGGTATTTAGATTTGGATTTCAAACTAGTTACACTACAACCAAGGGATGTCACACTGTAACTAGGTAGTCCCCTAGGTCTATAGTTTTTGGGTCTGGAATAGGTCATGACCCCAACATAGTTCATCATGATGTGACCATGCTTGGTATGAAGGCATAACAACCACAATGTGGGGCATCACAACTATGACATACCCTGGGAAATGATTCCTCAATCCTTCTTGGTTTTGATGGGTGTGGTCATGCCATGATGTAGGTCCTCACATCATGATAATGTGGGGTCTGAAGGCTATCATTTCACAATTAATGTTTCATAGCAGAAATCTTCCTTGGTAAGACTTTTAATTTTTTAAAATAATAGATTTCCCCTATTGAATTTATTCTTTCTTGGGGTCACTCCCCCACCCCCGTTCACTTGAACCAATTGAGAGGAGTGGTCCAGGAAAACCCCCTTACCTCCTTACTTTGATATTGGGTTCTTACCTTCTATTTCTAGTGATTTTTTCAAGGTAATGACCTTTTTTACTTTTATTTATCCCTATCCTCTTGGTTATCCTTCCTTTTCTTTCCTCGTGAGGCTATGGTGGTTGAACCCTAGGTCATGGGTCTTGTTTAACCACTTATTTTGTGGTGGATAGGGATTGAAAGGCATATCTTAAGACCTATTCTAGCATTGTTCATTAAAGGAAACATGATTCATTTGGTTTAAGTTGGATGCCTTTATGCTATTTCATTTATTTGACATGCCTTGGGTGTTTGATCTCTTTAAATATTTTTCTTTATTTAAATTTGATGGTTTGAAACTAGTTTTGATTATGATAAAAATATTTCCTTTATCTTGGTGGTTTTCAATTTGATAAAAGAATCTGATGGATCTTGAGTCGTATATAGTTAAAACTAAAATCTAAAGATCTCTAGGTGTTTTATAAAATATCTCAATGAATTCTTCATAAAAAATCAAGTTTTAAAGGGATGTTTAAGAAACTTAATGAATTTGAAATGTTTTATAGTAGTAATAACTTGAGAATTATACCTAGTATTCCAATTAAATTAGTTCTTTAAATGGTCTTTTATTGTTTTTGAACCTTAGCATTATTTGGTTATCATTTTATGATTCTTTATTTTTAGTTTGATTCTTATGATGTGTAGTGATATTTTAAATGATGTTTGGGTTTCAAATTAAATGTGTTATATGTTTTTATCATTAAATTAAGTTTCTTTTTGGTTTAAAAGTGTGTTTTTAAAATTACGGAACCGTATTTGGTTCTAAAAAGTGACTTTCATGTCTTCAACCTTGGTTTGAAGCATTAAGGATAATTTTTAAAAACTTTTAAACTTATTTAACAATTTGAATTCTCAAAGATATATCAAATGACTGATTGACATTTTATGAGAGTTTCAGGTTGAACCCCCTTCTATTATGTTAAGATTTGATCTTGATGGATATGTGGTATATGTTACTTATATGTGGTATACATTAGGTTATGGTAAAAAGGGTGTTTTTGTGAAGGGATTATTGGAGGTGAGATGAGATATTTCTTTACTTTTTACTGTTGTTTTATGTGATTAATTTAATGGTTAGTACTCACCTGTGATTAATTAATCATGGGATCCTAAAGTACATAGGTAGGGAATACTATGATTATGTATGGATAGGAATGTCATTACCTACCAATCTTTTGGACTACACCAAACTAAATAAATGATACTATGATGTGATTTACCACATGGACTTGATGTAGTTCTCTATAGAGACCTACATAGGAATGGAAATGGCCAGTTTTGGCTGGATATGATTGGTTCGATCACCAAGAGAGTATGAGGATCTAAGGGTTCCTTGACCTTAGTTCCTTATTTCTATTCCCATGATTTTTGTATTATCTTTATTGAGATGTTTCTATTGATTCTTAGTTTTGTTTATTTTTTGAATACTTGAGTTTTTTATATTGATGGTTATTTATTTACATGTAGTAGTGATTTTTTTGTGGTTTGGTTGTGTATTTATTATCTATGGGGTTTTTATTTGTGTGAATTTTATTTCTTTAGTTTCATTCCATTACCATCTATTTAAAAAAAATGGTAAATAAATAATGTAAATTAAGTGGTTTAACTTCTAAGGGTTTCAAAGGAATTTTTTTACTTAACAAAAATGGATGTTAAGTTAGTTTCTTGGAACTAGTGATTTTTTATTAAATGAAGTGTTTTGTTTTAAAAGAACATAAGTTGGGATTTACTCATGATGTTTATTTCATTTAAATATTTAAAAGGTTCTATTTTCATGATATTCATTTCAAACTAGAATTAATTAAATGAATTATTAAAGGAATCACATAGAGAATTTTAATGGTGGTATCCTACTAAGCCTTTGGTTCACACCCTACTTTCACCACTCAGTGTCTATATATCGAGTGGATTTAAAGGTCCAAGTTCAGTTTTTTAGGAGCTATTTCCCATGGAATATTCCTTTGTATTTCTTATGGGGTGGGTTTGGTGGTAGGGTTTTATGGTTAACTCAGGTCACAGAAAGGTTTTCTATTAGTATTTTTGGGTTTCTTTATCCATTTTAGACCATGTATGTATTGTCCATTTTAACCCTGTTGTATCTAGAAATATTTTACTTGGTTTATTGTAGCTATTTTATATTACAAATGTGATATGGATGTTTATTTTTGGTTATGAAATTTTTGATTGGTTTTATTTTCAAAATTGTTTATTTTACTTTGTATATAATTCCAATATATGGAAGATTCATGTTGGGTTTTCAATATAATTCCACTATGTTAATTATTATTAATTGGGAAAAAAATATTCCCAAGTGTGTTTCCTTGATGTAATACACTAGTTTTCAGCCCATGGAGATCGAGAATTCCCTTAAGGACTTTCCATGAACCATTTAGGGTGTTAGATCAAGATAGAACAAGCTAGTTCATGAAAAAAATGTTATCATAGTTCTCTCTGTTATTTGGGAAGTAATGGTATATTGGAGATAGTAATGTCGTAGATTTAAAGGTAGGTTCGAGAAGAGTTTAGTTGACACTTTTTCTTTCTAAGCCTTGGGTTAGAATGAAAAGTTAGGTTTTAAATCTTGAATTTATATTATTATGGTATATAATGATTTTTATTGGTGGATTTCTGAGTTTTATTAGAATTTTGTGGGATGTTTTATGATTTTTTCTTGTTTTTAGTGTGTAAAATAGAGAAGAACCAAAGGCGCATGTCCAAATTTTATGGTCTGAAAACTACACAAAGTCAGTGTGCATGGTTTTGGGTAGCTCCCAGTGGTAGTTCTATGATTGGAGCATGGTTCTCCAAACAATGTGGCCAAACCATGCATAACCAACAACCCTCTTTAATTTTTTTTATTGGACTTATTTTTATTTTTATTTTATTAATTTATTATTTAGGATGAACTAAATAGAGTTTTAAGATATTTTTATGCTACTTGATGGATTTTTGTGAATGATTTGTGTTGGGAAAATTGGATTTAAGTAAAAAAGAGAAAATTATAAAAGTAATAAAGGAGTTTTATAAAATGTTTTGAAATGTATTTAAAGTTTCATATTTTAAAAATTATTTCAATAAGTAATTTTTAAAATTTCAAGTAGATTTTTAAATAGCGTTAATTTTTTTGACTAATGAGTATTATTTTAAAATTTATTTTGAAAGTATTTCAAATGGAAGGTGGTTTGATTTATGTCTTGTGGTAAAAAAATTGATTTTTATGGTGAAATATTTGTTTTAAAATATATGAAGGAATATTCCAAAATGAATTGAAATGAGTTTGATGTTGTGGAGTGTACTAATGTTTTTAGTAATAAACTTATGGATTTAAATTTTTCTTTGGGGGAAAGTGTTGATTTTATCCTTATAGTTTTTATTTTTAACCATGGTTTATTTTGGTTAGGTTTTTTTTGGATTTTGAATGCTTCTTCTTGAGTCTTGTGTTTCTTCTATCATCTAGTATGGCTCCTAGAAAAGTTACGATGAGTCATGGAATGTTCCTCGTATTAATATCTCCCATGGTTTATGGTGGATATTCTAATTTTGTTGCTGTACCTCTTATGAGTAGTTGATCATTTGTATGATCCTAGTGCATTCAATTGGGTATTTTGAGCCATCTTCATTGAAATTTTGACAACTAGTTATCATTTGGTTGGTATAGTGTTTGAAATTCGGTGAAGTGAAGTATCATAGCTCAGATCTAGGTAGTGATATGAAGGAGCCTATTCTATGTGTTTCTCAAATTCTGTTAGTCAGTTGATCCATGCCTTTGTCTTATGGATGTTTGATATAAGTGTCTCCTTTCATAAAATATAATGATTGTTTCCATATGGAAATGGATGTCCCTTTTGATTGATTTTCTCATTTTGGTATCCTCAGTTGAGGGTAGCTTAGTTACTTATGGAGTTTTCTTAAAATATACCATGTTAGTGTGATTCTTAAATGGTGGTGAGATTGTATACTGGTCTTGGACCTTTTGATTATCCCTTTAGTATTTTCTATTCTTATGTTCTAGTGTTACTATGATTTGGTATTTATGGATGTTCATTTATTTGAAGATGTATTTGATCCGCTGGTTTCTTTGGGTTCTGGTTTAATTAGAGGTTGTCTCAATGAGAATTTTTTTCCTTCCAATTTGAATTCCTCTTATCATGTCACAATCCCCCCCCCCTAGAAAAGGTTCCCATCCTAGTTAAACAATGATATAATAGATATAATGACTCCTGAAACCCACCTTCAATAGGCTACGAGTTGGAAAAAAGAACAGAGGGTATACCATACACACAAATGGAAGACATTACCCAATAATAAGAAAATTAGGAAAGAGATATAAGATAAAACTACCCAAATACTGATCATAATAAATAAAATAACAAAATACATTCATTTAATGTCATAAAAATGGAACAACAGATAAAAAGAAACTACAAGTACCAAAAGAAATCCTCGATAATGACCTCAAAGCCCAAACAAATCCTAAACAACTCCACAAGCTTGTAATTTCCACCCTAATCACCAAACAACTCCTGTGGACCTAAAAAATAGTTTATATATATATTGTATGTGCATTAAATGTATACACTATAGGATCCTCCCCATAGAATCTCATGCAAAAGACAAAGAAGACATAATAAAGCCCATTGAATAAACAAGTGAAGCAAACACGTCACCAAAATGAGTATGCTAAGTTCTAGGAATCACTATGAATCTTTCACCAATAATCACATTAATTCAATAATATAATATCCAAAATAGTATAAAAGTAAAGGTACCCCATTACCACTTCCCCGTAGGTTTTTCTCCCTTCCCCAATGTCGCACATCTTGAGCCATCTCTCTCTAATAAATAATCCTATTCAAAAACACCTTGGAAACTGTAACATATCATTCAACTTGTGAATTATTTAATCTCTTCCTCAATATCCACATATCTATATATTAACCAAGTATTTTTTGGGATTCATCACAGCTCGTACGTCGTGTATTATTCCTCAATCCATCACAACTCATACACAACATACAAATTATAATCCTTATAATACTATATCCAAATATACATGTGTGTGAAAATAACCTCAATCCATTATATATCTCTACAAACATATATAATAAAGTAACCATCATGCATACTAGAACATAAAACTATTAGGATAAGAGAGTGGGGAAAGAGGGGGTAGTCATCCATCTGTTCCTCACCAACTTGGATGTTGGGGAAAACACCCTCTAGGGTCCACTAGGTGTTAATATCCTTACCGACATGAGTGGGGAAGTATATGAAATCACATAACATAGGAATATATATATATAAATCACAACCACACCATGGAATTTTTTAATAGTGGGTTCCCTAGACCCAACTTAAACAGTACTTTTAGATTACAATATCATGTATACAGTGAGTTTTTCATGCTGTATTCTTACCATAATAGCATTGATATTTCTGCATCCACTATTTATATGGTAATCTTCTTAGATTAAATGTCATTTAAAAAGGTTATAGAAGTTCCCAAGATATTATGTGAACCTTGAGATACTATGACCTTAATCTTAAATGCATGTCCTATGGTCTAGAAACATCATGTTGGCAAGATACAGATGATGTGCAACTATCAAGTGATGGGGCTCATAAGCATTGAGACTTCTTCTCATGAAGTTTTCACTTGGTGATCTTGAGTAGATGAGATCAAGAGGACTTACCATACAATAGGAACACCACATGTTTCAAGTGTCATTGGTAGTTCTTATCTATAAACATGTGTAATGGTATCCTAAATTGAGATTGTTATCAGTGTATACTATTTGGTCACATACTTTAGTGCAAAGAAAAAACTATGAAATTTAAGTCAAAATGAGGTATCTTGTGTTGGGTGTGTCATTGGTGGCATGATATTGATTGAATAATCAAAAAATAATTTTTCACTTCTAAAAAGAAGTGATATCTTGGGCCTAGCTGATTGGGACAATAATACCTTCACTAAATCCATGGTTATAGTATAAGAGGGTAAGTCCATCCACTTAGGTTAAAAAAAATCAATAAAGGATGATGAAAAAAGTGTAAATACTACATTATGATATACCTTAAGAAAAATATATTATATTATACAAAATGTGTTTGTAGCAAACACTACTACAAAATAGGCCTTTAACAGTGCTAGAAATGGACTTTATCAGTGCTAGAAAAGCACTAATTACATGAGTGAGGTTAAAAGTCCTGGTCTTTTATCAGTGCTAAAAAATAACTGATAAAGGTTTCCTTTATCAGCGCTAAAAAAAGCACTGATAAATGGGACCTTTATCAACACTTTTAGAAGCATAGATAATGAAACCATTTATCAACACTTTAATTTAGCGCCACTAAAGTAACTATTTATCAGTACTTATAAAAGTGCTAATAAATGTGTCATTTATGAGCACTTTTAAAAGTGATGATAAAGGGATATTCTATAGTGTGTTGTAACAACACACTACAGTACCACTGCGTTGTCCTGTAACAGCACACCGCAACACCATAGATACACCAGATATAAAAAAACAAGTCCCAATATAGGATTTAAATGAAATGAAATTTACAACACAAACAAAAGAAAAAAACATTGTATTATAGACATTTAAAACATTGGTTTATACATGTACATAAATAAAAATTATTACATACATTCAAGAACATAAATATTCATTTATCTTTTAAACCTAACCTGACTCAATCTATTACCAAAAAAACCACCCCTAATCGAGCAAAATAACACACCTATATAGGAAAAAATTTCTGATGTTTGTAATAATATATAGAAATAAATTAATAGAAAGTGTTATTTTTACTAAAATTGATGTCAATTTTAAATAAAAAGACACAATTTAAGTCATACCGGTCACACCTTGCATTTAATTGAAGTGAGGATAATTCCAACATGTCTCAAATTACTTTTGGATCATTTTCCTAAAGTATCAAAACTATCTGAATGTGTTTTCTCAGTTTTGAGTACGTCAATTTTCTTTTTTACTAAAATGTCATTTTAAACAAAAAAACATGCACTTTTGACTCATTATGATCACATCTTGTATTGGTTTGATGTGAAATAGATTCCTACACATCATAAATGAATTATGAATCATTTTCCAAAATTATCAAGAAAATCCAGGTGTGTTTGATTGGTTTTCAATGAGTGACATTTTTTGAACTGAAATATCAATTTTAAACTAATAACAGACACTTTGATTCATACCAGGCACATCATGTATCAGATTGAGGTGTGGATGATTCATACACTTCATAAATGACTTATGGATCATTATCATAAAGTATAAAAACAATTCCAATGTTATTTCTCAATTTTGAGTAGGAAAATTATCCATTTTACTAAAATTGATGACAATTTTAAATAAAAAGACACACTTTGAATCATACCGGTCACACCATGCATTGGATTAAGGTGTGACTGATTCCTACATGTCCCAAATGAATTATGGATCATTTTCTAAAATTATCAAAACAATTTGAATTTTTTTCTCAGTTTTGAGTACGTCACTTGTATTTTTTACTAAAATGTCATTTTAAAATTAAAACGTGCACTTTGACTCATACTGAGTACATTGCATATCATATTGAGGTAAGACTAATTCCTATACATCAAAAATGACTTATGGATAATTTTCATAAAGTATCAAAATAATCCAAATCTGTTTTCTTGATTTTTAGTAGGTAAGATGGCATTTTTACTAAAATTGATGATAAATTTAAATAAAAAGATGAACTTTGAGTTATACCAGTTACACCGTGCATTAGATTGAGGTGAAACTAATTCTTACACGTCCCAAATGACTTATGGATAAATAAAAACACACACTTGGAGTCATATCAGTCACACTGTTTTCGGATTGTGGTGCAACTGATTCATGCATGTCTCAAATCACTTATGGATCATTGTCATAAAGTATCAAAACAATCTGAATGTGTTTGTTAGGTTTTGAGTAGGTCAGTCTATTTTTTTTACTAAAATTGATGTCAATTTTAAATAAGGATGCACTTAGAGTCATGCCGGTCACACCATGCATCAGATTGAGGTGTAGTTGATTCCAACATGTTCCAAATCACTTATGGATTATTGTCCTAAATTATCAAAATAATATTAATATATTTTCTATGTTTTAAGCACGTCACTTATACTTTTTACTAAAATGTCATTTTTAACTTGAAACACACATTTTTACTCATAAGGATCACATTGTGTATCAATTTGACCCGAGACCAATGCCTACATGTCACAAATGATTTATGAATCAATTCTCTAAATTATCAAGAAAATCCAAGTGCATTTTCTCAGTTTTCAGTGAGTGACACTTTTTAAAGTCAAATGTCGATTTTAAACTGATAAGGGACACAGTGAGTCAGTTGTCTTTTTTACTAAAATTAATGTCAATTTTAAATATAAAGAAGTACTTGGAGACATATCAGTCACATCGTGTGTCTAATTGAGGTGTGGATGATTTCTACACATCCCAAAATCTCAAAACAATCCTAACTGTCAATGTCACTATGATTTCCATTGACTTTATTTTTAAAACTACAACACTGCATGAGAAGCTTCAAACAAACCACATCACCCTCTCTATTTCTTTCTCTCCCTTCACTCTATCATTTCTCTAGTTGTGTGGAGATTTTCTTTGGAAGGAGTTGGTGGCAATAGAGTTGTTTAGTTAATAAATAGTGTCAATGGTGTAATTCTCACAAATAGAAGGCATTTCCCCTTTTAGAATTACACCATTGGCACTAATTATTAACTCATTACAAAGCAAAGATTCACAAAACTAGATAAATTATAGAGTGAATGGAAGGAAAGAAATTGAGAGGGTGGAGACGGAAGAATCAAAATACACAACTGTAGTGTTGCCTAGCCTAGAGGTCTTGGGTTGCTACAACGTAATTTCAACTGAAAAGTGTATGTTACTGAAATTAATTTATTTGATTTGACATGGAGGTAGAGTTAATGATTAATTACTTTCATTTTTATCCTTTAATTTATCCGTAATGATTCGAAAAAAACTTTAATAAAATAATTGGTTGAGGATTTTTTTATAATGTTTTTTTATACAACTTGGTTTTTTAATAGGTTTTATTTTATTAAAAAGTGGTAGGCTTTTATATGATTGGAAAAAGAGGTTGATGGAGGAGTGTACTTCATTCACACTTACCTCAATAGGAAATAAACCTGAACGGGGTTCACGCCTTCCATCATCAAAAACTATAAAATGGAGGTCACTCCTCATTCAATACATAGATAAATAAAGTGAATCTACCTAAATATTTTATCTATCCTTACATTGGACATCCATGCATAATATATAAGCATATGAAAAATAAATAACAATCCAAACAGTTCATTATAGAAATAAACAATTATCTCAACTCATCATAACTAAAACATTCACTCATAATATACAACTAAATAAAATACATCAAAATTAGGCACACTGGTTTAGAATATAAAATACACTGGGCCGAAATGGTTGATACAATATGCCAAAATGAAAATTGAACCTGAGTAGCTCCAACATCATCCACATGACCCATGGTCACTCACCAAAACCACACATCCATTAATAGACCAATATGAACATCCAACTAAAATAAAGACCTCAGTACCGAAAAGAAAATATGAAAGTTTTATACACACACATACATCGGTGTGCGTGCAAGGTGTGAGCCAAACACGCCTAGTAGGATTTCATAAAAGAGTCTATACAATTCCCTTTATAAAACATTTCATTAGTGCTAGTTTGAACATAACATAGAAAATAGGTTTTCATATTTCAATAAGTATATATAAATTAAATGAGTAGCATAATCTATCACTTTCCTTTTAGAAATCACAAAATAATCCATTCTAAAAATGAGGCATATCTGATTTAAAATCCCAACTTTCAAACATAAACTTTGAGTGAAAGTTTTTATTTTAAATTCCCTTCAAACCATAAAAGAAGGTATTTTAAAATACATGAAATAAAACCAAAAGCTTTTCCTTCTTTCCTTGATATCATTTCTCAAATACTATTCAGAAAGAAATTACTACTTCACTTTATAAATTACACTCTCCAAAAAAAATGAAACAATTTGAAAATAAACCAAAGCACCATCAAAATAAATTCAACCATCCTAGGAACCAAGATATTAAATAGGAAAAAATGAATGTATGATAATCAAACAATGGTTCCTCGGGATCAAATGAAGGCTGGGGGATACAAACAAGTCATGAAAAAAAATACCCTAAAAAATACCTAATGGGAACTAAACATCATGAGAAACTCCCTAGGATCTAACATGGATTTTATAGAAAATCAACTCATCAAAACACTCACTAAGACCCTATATAAAATAGGAATAGTCATCCCGACTTCCCTTTTGGTCTCACTAAGCAGAAACTAAACAAATCCTAGTAGGGAACCTATAGGGAAAATCGGAACCTACCTCGCTAGGTTGAAGAAAATCTGAAACCCTCATATCCAGATCTCGATGTTTTCTTAAAAAACCCTAACTACAACCGAACACTGGATGTCGGATGAAGTTCAAGAAATTGGAGGAAGTGGGTTTGTATGATTCAAGCTTCGATTCACCGAGGAGGAGCACTGACAATGGGTGGTTGCCGTGGAAAGTTTCTAATATCGTGACGGGTTCACAACAGGTTAGGTTTTTTAATTAGATCGAGACACTTTTATCAGAGTTTTTATAAAAGCATGGATAAAAGGCTTATTTATTAATTCTATTTAGTGATAATAATGGTAGGTCTTTATCAGTGCTAAAAAACATTGATAAAGATGAGTCTTTATCAGCGCTTATTACTTAAGCACTCATAAAGGATTTATAATTCTTATTATAAATAAAAAATACGTAAATATATAAATATACTTGATCAATATATATAAATATAAATATAATAAATATATTCCTTATTTAAATGTATTATTATAATTTTATAATTATTTAAATATATAATTATTTATTTATAATTATATAAATATTTTTTAAAAATAATATTTATATCATTATATATATATAATAAATATAAATATAAATATAGTAAATATATTCATTATTTATGTAAATTTATTAAAAATTTAATAATTATTTAAATATATATAATTATTTATTTATAATTATAAATATCTAATTTTATAAACATTGTATGTACATTTTTCAATATATTTATTTATAAATATTTTTGTACAAATATTTTTTTACAGATATTTGTTTATCATTATTAATGAATATCTAATTTTAAGTGCATGCGTGTTAAAAATAAGTGAAATTGAATAAATTAAAAATAAGTACACTTTAATAACATTGAAAAAATGGATAAGTTTTGCATGTGTATATTGTATATAAAAATGCATTAATTGTGTATATGTGAAATCAATATAATTCACATTTGATCAATGTTAAATTGAAAAGACAAACAATGTTTAATTATACGTCCATTGCTCTATGCAATTAGTCAATATTTTTAATTCATATTAATTTTTAATTATAAATAATTATTCACTAAATATAGCGCATAAATATTTTGTAATATATAAATCATATTTATATACATTAATATTTATCATATATACTATTTATTAACATTATTAATAATCATCTAATTAATAAAATGTTTAATATTTTTCTCAATTTACTTATTTTTAATTGTAATTTGTTTAATTTTAATTTTTCATATCTGTATATATATTTAATACATATTATTTATTAGTATTTGTAATTTATATATAGTATAATCAATTTATTCATTTTATCAATAATTATTTAATTAATAAAATTTGTAATATTTTTTTAATAAACTCATTTTTAATTTTTATTTATTTAATTATTTCATTTTATTTATTCGGACCATCATCAGTGTTAAAAAAACACTGATAAATGACTCATTTATGAGCGTTAAAAAAAGTGTTGATAAAGGTTACTATTTATCAGTGCTGATAAACGGTTAAATTTATCAACTTTTTTTTAGCACTGATAAAGATGTCATTTATCAGTGCTTTTTTCTAGTATTGATAAATACCAGCACAGTTAAAAGCTAGTTTTGTAGTAGTGAAAGGTTATCATTGCTATGATTTTTCATTATCTCTTTAGGGGCCTTGATGATTTTCTAAACTCTGCTCTTGATCTATGAATATTATACTTTGTTATCGAGATAAGAGATTGGAGGTTTACACAGAATATTCAAAAATTTGACCTAATGTGATGAATAGGAGTATAAGACATGATGAACCCCATGAAATAAATAAATTCATATTATTCAAGTTTAGAATAATTGAAATTGAATTTATTTATTAAAATTATTTACAATTGTGAATTGAATACAAGGAAAATATTTATTAAAAATATTTCTAGTTGGGTGTTGGCTGAATTCTGGTGGCTGGAACTAGTTCGGATGGGTTTCATCCCCGTAACAGTATCCCACAAGAGGAGATAAATTCCACATAATTGTGGATTATTTTTTAAACATTTATTATGCATATCTCAAAGGATTTTTGATAAAAAAAAATTAAACAAGTTTTTTTAAGCAGGTGGAGGTTATGGAGAATAATAATAATAATAAAAAAGATGTAAATGCTTAAATGGGTGGGAGGGTCCCCACTACGCACCTCTCTCGTTTTAGGTGGAACACCCCCGCTGCAACCTGTCTCAGTCCACTGAAGTGCCATCATCACGCTCATCCCACCAGACAACCTCTAACACGATGCCTCTGTCGTCGTCGTTGGTTTCCCCTCCTGACCAGGTCAGGGCGGGTGGGGTCCTGCCCGACCCGTCAGTCTCATTTTGGGTTAAGATTTCACCTTAGGATTTTATGGGCTAGCCAAGGTCTAGGGAAAAATATTTAATTTTTTTTTGGAAAAAAAAACTATTTAAAATTCCAAAATAAGTTAAAATTATTTTTGGAATAAAAATAATCTTATCTTGGGACCATGTGACACCATTTTTAAAAAAAATATTTAATGAACTATTTTAATCAATTTAATGCCCTCGACATAAATTTATCACATATTTAATTTTTATTTCACATTTAAATTGCACTCTAATTGATCTTGATCATTGACCTATGTAATTCTAGATTTTAATTTATTTAATCATTTATTAAATTTCTATCTAATGCATGTAATAACTAAATTTATTTTGATGGTCTTCCTATCGTCATTTTCCACATAATTTGTACAAGGGTCTACGCATCCATCATTATAATTTTGTATGTATCTAGATACCACATCACCTGCATGCGAGTATGTATGTATTATGACAAGAATGTTGTAAGACATGGATCGTGCCAAGATAAGGTTTTTTTAACCAAAACAACTAAATTAGTGATCACTCACACCAGATCTACAAATCAACTCGGGGGAAGAGTCCGCCCAACAATGGTTACCCCATGATTTCCCAAAACAAGCTAAACGATGAGCCCCCCTAATTGCCTCCCCGCTTTATAAAATCAAATTTGCATTCAATGAAGAAATCAGTCAATGATCAAATCTTTCTCAAAATAAGGCCAAACGTCTGAGAATCCTCTTCCTTCTTTGATAAAGCGTTAATTACTTCCAAGTAGTCAGATTCCACCACGACATTGATCCAACCTTTTGAGAGGGCGAGAAGAATCTCATGGAGAATGGAAGATGCCTCTGCTACTACAGGGCTCCAGGAGGCATCAACAACCCTGCAATGAGCTTACACGATTTGACCATCACTATCATGGGTGATGAATCCAATGCCAACCATGAGAAGAGAAGAGACGGATGTATTCATATTAATTTTAAAAAAACCCTCTGGAGGGGGGGACCAACAGGGAGGTTCATGTCGATAACTACCCATAGAGGGCACAACATCATTCGTCGTCCATCAATTCATCCATTCCAATGCCCTCTCGACCCTAATAAGGTCTTGGGTCACCTTATTGTGGAAAATGATTTCATTTATTCAAGTCCACACCACCCGATCAATTGTGAAAATCACTCCCGTCACCCTTGGTTCCAACAAAGATGCCCATTTAATGAAGTTTTGAATCAACCCAATAGATGGATCAAAGAACTTTTTAAAGTTCGGCTCTCATTCCTTCCATACCCCTTCCACCCCATGACAAAAAAGAATTGCATGCAAAGGAGATTCCACATCTTGGAGAAACAGAGGAAAACTATCATCATATACCATATGATGTCTCACCAAAAGGTCACAGGTAGGCAGAATACCAGAGTTGAACTTCCACCAAAAGAATTTCACCTTGGGAGGGGAGGATATCGACCGTAGACTCTTCCAGTGATTGTTAGGGCAACCTGGGCCAAGTAATGAACCCGTATTTTGTAGCTTGATCGGACTGAGAACTTCCCAGATGCTTCCCCAATCCAGCAAACCTGATCTTTCCCCATACTTGGTATGAGAGGAATGCTCAGAATAAGAGTGTGATCGACATCATTAAACCGGTTGGAAATTTCCCCCCTATCACAGTCATCAAGCGATTCATTGATCCGGTCTTGCACCCTAGCATTTTCAAAACCTAGGGAAACAATCGAGGACACTTTAAGGTTGACGCCATTTGTCAGCCATAGATCATTCCAAACACTCACATCATTACCATCATCAATTCTCCACATACAGTCTAAATCGAGCAAATATTTTTCACCCCAAATTCTTCTCCAAAAAAACTTGTCCTCGACCTCAATTGGGCATGCAAAAAATCAAAGCGGGGGAAATATTTAGCCCAAAACACTTTTGAGAAGAGGGTGTTTGGGTTTGTGAGAATACGTCATCCTTGTCTTTCCAAAATCACCTCGTTAAACCGTTTGAGATTCCTAAACCCGAGACCTCCACGAAATTTTGAAACACACAGTTTTTCCCAGGACATCCAATGGGTGTTATGTTTACCCTCATGTGAGCCCCACCAGAAGTTGGCCACCTAAGAATGGATCTGATCGAAAAGTGTTTCCAGAAACTTGAAAAGGGACATAGCATAAGAGGGGACTACTTGGGCTACAAACTTAATAAGAAATTCATTTCCTGCCTTGGAGATCTTCCTACTTAACCAAAAGAAAATCAAATTGTCCACTCTCTCTGTAATTTACGTGAACACTTGTTTCTTCGATCTTCTGACAAGTGTTGAGAGACCAAGATATTTAGGATGTTTTTTTTCACCAGTGGAAATCTGTACACCCGCTGCAGCTCCTCCCTTTTTAATATAAAACACATTTTCTGAATGATAATTCTGATTTTGAAGGATTAATATGTTGTCCAGAAGCCCTTCCATACATATTAATGATTTTCAGCACTTGACCACATTCTTACAGGGTAGTACGAGAAAAGAGGAGAGTATCATCTAAAAAGAAAGGGTGGGTTATATGGGGGTGTTTCTACATACCTTTTCACCATGGATCATCCCTTTCCCCTCCACTTTCAAGACAAGATGAGAAAAAACATCAGCCATCAAAATGAAGAGATAAGGCGAGATAGGGTCCTCTTATCATAGACCTCTTGAGGGTTTAAAGTTTTATAAGTGGGCCCTATTAATATTAATTTTGAAGGTGACAGTCATAACACAGTTCATGATATTAGAGATCCATTTCATTCTAAAGCCCAATTTGGAGAGAACAAGTTCAAGAAACGACCATTCAATTCTATCGTAAGATTTCCTCATATTTAATTTCATTTCCATAACACCTGTTTTTGACGATGAGTGAGTTTTCATAGAGTGAAAAAGTTCAAAAGCGATAGCCGCATTATCAGTAATGGATCTCTTTGGAACGAAAGTGCTCTCGTTTTCAGTAACAAGCCACAGGAGGCACTCCCAGAGCCTAACCACCAAGATCTTGGAAAAGATTTTGTAAACAACATTTCATAAACTGATAGGTTGGAATTCCATGATTTTCTGAGGGAAATGGTTTTTAGGGATGAGGGTAATAAGGTTTTCATTCATGGGATCAATAGAGGATCTTCCATCCCACAAATCCTTCATCAGGGCTACCACATCTAGTCCAATGATATGCCAAAACATTTAAAAAATAGTGCATGGAACCCATAAAGCCCTAGGGCCTTTGTGGAGTGAATAAGGTGAAGATCCTCTAGCAATTCATTCTCAGAGATATCTCTATCCAACTTACAGTTCATATCCTTCGTGATAATTTGTGGGATACAACTAGTCAGGCTCAAAAGAGTGTTAATACTTTTCACTTTATAGAGGTTTCTGAAAAAATCTAGGATAATGGTTTGGATATTATTGATGTCATAAACAACCCTACCAGAGTGATCTTAAAGTTAAGATATGTGGTTTTTTCTTTTCCTATTTGAGTCTCTTTGGTGAAAAAAGTGGGCATTATGGTCACCCTTCTTCAAATGGGATTCTCTTGCCCGCAAAAACCAAAATCTCTCCGTCTCCCTCAAAGCTGCATTAAGGTTCTTTTCTATAAATGATATATCCCTGAGTACAGAGTTAAAATAAGGAAAAGAGTGTAGCTTCTTCAATAATTTTTATGCAACATTAATATGTCTGTAAAAATCCCCAAATCTAACTGAACTCCCCTTCTATAAATAAGAGGCAGTACTCTAGATATTGAATATTATGGACCAGTTCAGTCCCTACCAAGATGACTGAACCACCTTCTCACAATTAATTTCTTGGAGCCATATAATTTCAAATAGAAAAGTTTTCAAAGGTCTCCCAACTTCCCCATGAGAGGTCATTGACAACATGATTGGATAGTGGTCAGAAGATACCGGTGGAAGGTTTACCACTAAGAAAGAATAGAAGAGGGATTTTCAATCATCAGTTCCCACAAATCTATCCAGCCTTTCAGCAATATGATTCTTTATTTATCTCCCTCTATACCAAGTGAACAGAGCACCCGAGAACCCAAGGTCGTGAAGGTAATTAATCACAAGATAATTCCAAAATTCTTCCATGGCATCACCACTCTGCCAACACCCCCTTCTTTTTCATGATTAAGGAGGATCTTGTTAAAGTATCCCCAACCAGTAGTGGGACCAAGAGAGAGGATCTCACTCGGCACAATAGGTCCCAAGATTTGTGTTTATCTTGGTGCCCAGCCTACCCATAGAATCCCACAAAAGACCATGGTAGAGATCCTAGGGTAGCAATAGTCACAAAAATGTGATTACCGAAGAAATTAGTCACATGAACACCAAGGTCCTCTTTCCAAAAGAGAAAAAAACCACTAGAGTGCCCCTGTCTTCCAACAGGAAAGACATTCTTGAAACTGATCTTCGAACCAAGTAGACCAACATCCTTGCAATACAACATAGTTTCAGATACAAAAACTATGTTAGGGTGGTATTTTGAACTCTAGTGATGGATTGACTGAATCGATAAGGAGTTTCCAAGTCCCCAACAGTTCCAACATAATATTTTCATTGCTCTAGGTGGGGCTAGGCCACACTCACCTCTGCCTCCATAACTTCAAGAAACTATCCATCACCTACTTCTTTCCACCTCTTTGGGAAGCTCTCATGCATTTTCCCTACCTCCCAGCTTCGTTTGTGGTCACCTGGCTTTATACTTCTTGGTATTCCATCTAGATCTCCTCTAGTAACCCTTTTCCATGTTTGAGGTTTTTGAATACCTGAAGATGTTAATCCAATAGTGTCTTCTTCATCCTGGGAAGTGAAACCTAGTGCTTCACCATCTGTCCGAGGAATTGGATCAAGGGGTTTCTGTCTAGATTTCTCCCATCCAGCACCTGGGTCTGGTGGTTCTTTGCATTTTAGGGATGACCCGAGATGTGGGGGAGAGTAATCCTTCCTATAAGAAGGGACCTAGGTTGATTAAAGAGTTGGTTCCTTCGCCTTACCTACATGATTTTCCCTCTGAGTCGGTCATGGCCACAACACTTCCAAGTATTACTTCTTTCACCCATTGCTCCACTAGGTTGCCAGTAGGAAACTCTGGTGGCCCAAGAATTATGATGTTATTGTGAACTAGTTTAGATTTCTTCATAAGCACCTTTTCTAGACTATCTTGATCATTTTTTCCCATCTCAGGAATGAAATTTTCTCCAGTCATTCTTGAACGAATCCAAGGGCCATATTACAAAATGACATTGCCTTGACCATTCTCCTTCTTCGATCCAAAATCCTTATCTAAATATCCGAGACACCCACAAAAGAAGCAAAAAATTGGGATATTTTCAAATTTGGAGGATATCCAAACATTATAATCATACTCTAACAAGAAGATTCCCCTCATAAGTAGTTGTTCCACATCAAAAAGTGCTCTAATCTGAACCATGGGTCCCCAGTGAATTGGATCAGATTGATCCCATTACAGAAATGTACCAATATATTCTCCAATTTAATGAATAACTCCTTCAGTTCTACCATGAAATTGTATTATTTTAATTTTTGTCCAGAAAGGTGAGTGGGTCAGTGGGATATTTTGTATATCTTCCCTGGCTATTAAATATTCCCTGATAATGATCTAGTTATTGAAGGAATATGATCTACCTTTGAGGACATTTTCTTTATCTCTCTTATTAAAAAATTCAAAGACAAGGAGGCACTTCCACACTTATTTTATGGATATCCCATCCTCCAATTTTTAGATGTTTTGTAGGGTGTTTTTAAGAGCCCCGTGGTTGAAAGTTCATTTTTCCAAGCATTTTCCAATGATCAGTAGACCCATATGACGTGAAAGAAATGCATCTTCATCCTTTCATGTGGCGATTATAAATTTCTCCTTATTTTTTAGCAAAATTTTCTGCCATATATTTATCAAATATAAAATGAATTCATTCATTGAGAAATAATAAAAACCCTCATAGAAATATTAAGTTATAATTCCTTTCATCATTTGAATTTGAACAAAACTGGGTCTACAGGCTGCTTGTCAGTCCTAGTTGAGGGTGACTCCTACTACTGAGGAGTTCTTATGAGAGAGATATGTCAAATTAACTAAATATGACATCAAAGAAGTATTCATAACTACTATTTTGCATATTTAGAGGTAAAATATTGAGAAAATTAAGTTTATGATCTTTAAAAGCTGAGACTTCACTCAACAGTTCAAGGAGCCGATAGTTAAAATGGTTGACCAGTCAAACACCTACCTTAAAACTATCTGAGTAGTGGCATATCCATAACATGAACTATAAGAAGAGTTTTTAGGGATCCTTGCAACTAGAATATTCTAGAAAAAGAGTATTCCAAATTTAGTAATGAGGGATACTGGGGTTATATAAAATAGTGGGAGAAATATAATGATTTAATTAATTAGTAAGTATAATAAATAATCAATATAAAAGTACTCATCCACTTAAGTTTTATTTTTATAGAAAATAATAAGTAATACCACATATACACTATGATTATTATTCTAAAAAGAACATTTCATCACCAAAACAAGTTTCCAAAGAGTAGTATATGTGCTTGTGCAAAGTACTAAGATATAGGAAATTATAAGTGCTGAATTTCCAACTACCTATTGAACCACCCCAGGAAGTGAGGGTGTGAAAGATACTTACAGGAGACTCATGTATGGCACATTTTATGTTTACATCATTATGATATCATCAATGGCCAATGTGTTGTGTAAACAATATCAAGACATTAGTGATTTCACATGTTGTCTCATATCTGAGAAGTTTGTGATGAGAAAGTGAAGAAGAATATGAACGAAGTGCTAATTACATTGAATACATGTTAATTGAAAAATGGATCACGATATTTCAATACATCCCATTCTTATATATTTCACCCAATTACTCCAATTCTGTTTAAGATCACAAAAATGAACAGTATGGAGAAAAAATTTATTACCTATTAGGTATGGTTTTCCAAGTTGATAAGAACTTGAAAAATATTAATATTTAGTTCTTATGGTGAACAAGTTGGAAGACAAGGTGAAAAGGAAAATGAAAAGTATTACGTCAAAGGAACCTTCATAATGTCTTTCAAAGAACAAAGGTATAGAATTATATAGGAGGTTATTTTCTTCACATGTCATGAGAAAAGTATTTGTAAGTTTAAATACGTTAAACTGAATTGAAGAAGAAAGTAATCACTTCTTCTTCAGGTATATCCATCAATTATAAGTAATGTTTATGTTTTAATTCTTGGGTATTAAATAAAATATTATTATCAAATATTTATATTTAAATAAATTAACCATGTAATAAAAGAAACATTACTAGAAGTAAGGAATGTTCTCTAGGTGTCTGAGAAATGGTGATTCCTAAGTCAGCTATGAGAAGTACACAACTTTTAATTACCACATTTATTGATTCTAGTTGAACTTTTGTTAAAAAATTATCTCACACGACTTTTGTACATAAGTATATATTATTAAATTTTAGGAATAAATGTTGTTTTTGGTGTATAATAATGAACCAATAGTCCAATAATACATGAATCATTGGCAATAACTGATGAATATAAAATGTAAGAATCAAAAACCTAGTTGTGGCAATATAATTATTTGTATAGAAAACTAAAAGTAGTTGTCAAGGATATAACCAATATGGTATTTTGAATCTTTTGAGTTAAAGAACTTAGGTATTATCGACACATTGAATCATTTAGTTTTGGACAAAGTAGAATTTAATAATGAAGGTATGCAACAAAGATGTCATAATTAGTTCAGCTAGAGAGTATGAACTATTCCAAGGTCAAGTTAGTGGTAAATATACTTCATAAGATATCTTTAAGTGTTGTTAAGAAATGTTAAAGTGAAGTATGTAATATGAATGGTTGGAAGATATGAATAGATTTGGGCCCATGTTCCAAAGAATATCTTGACCAAGTATTCATTTATAAGTATAATGTTGTGTGGAGAAATTCCTAAACACACATTTCCTTATACATACTGGAGTCATGATGTAAGTAAAAAGAGAATCAATGGTATGATGCATATGCATTGTATATACTTCCATTATTTTTCATGAGATGCTTCGCAAATAGCGGCATTATCCCATAAATATATTCCTATTATAATGAAAAATGGATATCATATGAGTCATGGTATAATATAAATCCATTATGTTATAACAATATGTGTTTGGATACAAAGGTTTGTTATGGATATAACAAAACTTTAATAAAAAAACACAATGTGCATCTAAAGTAAATATTCTAAAGGGTTTAAAGGATATTATTGAAATACATGTGATCGAAAAGTTATAGTCAAGTGATTAAATATATTTTTATAAAATGTCGCACATCTCTATTTGAGATAGTGGGAGAAAGATTGACTGGATTTAGTCAATGCCAAAGGTGCAAAAATATTTGGCATAGGAACAAGTTCCACAAGGGGTTGTGGAAAGGATTGTTCCAGAGACACATACTGTGTAGGAAGGATAAAACCATAGTAATGGTTTTATATTCACTACGGATGGTGATAAATTATTCATTGAGAATAATGGATCCTACAATTAAGAAGTAAATGAAAATATGTTGAGGTTGACAAGATCCATTAAATTTTGATAATGGATTCCATGTATCAAAGTATAGTTACTCATTATTTTGAATACTATAGTGGGTATTCAAGTGAGACTATAAATGGGTGGTACAAATATGGTACTAATAAGGATTGATTGATAATACCAAGTTGTTATGCCTAAATACATTAGAATTTTACTTGTCATGGTTACTTTCTATGATCATTAAATTGGGAATTGGATGTCAAGACCACCAATCTTGGAATCCATCTATACGACACAACTAGAAAGGGTTTGTGACACATTATAATACCAATAAGGGGTGTAAGTTATTGAAATAAAATTTTGGATTGAAGTAAGTATCAAGATAATAGAATATTTATTTGGAATGAATTTTTACCATATGTCTACAAGAGGCTAGTGGGAGCACCATTGTTTTACAAGTAAAATATGTTTGATAAAATTTAGAAAAAAACTATTGGTCTTATAGTTAGTTAAGATCAGAATGAAAGAAACTCTCTATATTTTGACTTAAAGTAGAAACATAATTTTTAGGGAACAAGATATATTGAGTTAGATCTAATGAGTTTCTTAGACCAAGTTAAAGGTACATATTCTGAAAAAGGTATTTAATAATATAAATTGGAGAAATTCTAGAGAGAATTATTACCAATGTCACATGGCATAAATCTCTTCAAGAAGACATGTATGAGACATAGGAGGATATTAAAGTGGTGAGTAAAATTCCATAAGCACCATCAATGGATTTATCACCTATGCCATGTTATATACTTGATATGATATTTACAACATATAATTTATGGTAGGAAAATATCAGTTATATCCCATTGAACTACATGGAAAGTAGTCAAAACAATCCAATTGAACTTGAAGGAGTATAGGGGATATGCACCCGGTACATGGAGAGGAAAGGATACTAGTTATTAGAGGAAAAAAACCAGTATTCCATTTGATAAATATGATATTATATCACACTTAGGATAAGGTAATGAGCAATAGAAGCTCATTCAAGATAGTGGTATCCATATCTAAAAATATCAAGTACGTTTCATCTTTTGATATAGTTAAAGTAGTGTAAAATGTAATGATTTGTTCCAGTTTTTGGAATCACACCTAGTAAATAAAATTTTATCATTATGATAATTATACTATTGGTACTAGAAAATATGTCAAGTTTTGATAGTGGGAAAAAGTAATATACTTGGTGATATCATCTCTTAAGGAGTCTTACTTAAAGTGGTGAGTTTGAAAATAACAGAATAGAAATGTAACATAGATGTGGTGGGTCCAATATCTAAATCCATAACTCAATAGAAGAATGATCTTATCATGTGGGATCTAATAAGATAGTTAGGAATTTGGATCTAGTGCAAGTGGGAGTGTTATAATTGTGGGCACCCTAGACCCAACTTAAACAATAATTTTTTATTACCATATCATGTTTACAATGAGTTATTCTTAGTGTATTCTTACCATAATAGTGTTTATAAATTTGTATCCACTATTTATATGGTAATGTACTTAGATTAAATGTCATATCAAAAGGTTATAAAAGTTGCTAGGCTATTATGATAACCTTGAGAGACTATGAAATTAATATTAAACATATGTACTATGGTCTAGAAACATCATGATGATAGAAAAAAATGTTGAGAAACTATCAGGTGTTTGGGGATTATAAGCATTGGTACTTCTTCTCATGAAGTTCACACTTGGTGATGTCGAGTAAATGAGATCATGAGGATGTAACCACTAATAGAAACACCACATGTTTTAGGTATCATTGGTAGTTTATATCTATGAAAACATATAATGGTCTCCTAAATTGAGATTATTATCAGTGTATACTATTTGATCATGTAATTTGGTAAAAAGAAAAAACTACGGCATTGAAGTCATAGTGAGGTAGCTTATGTTGGGTGTGACATTGGTGGTATGACATTGATTGAATAATCAAGAAATAATTTTTCACTTTTGAAAGGAAGTGATATCTCAAGCCTAGTTGATTAGGATGGTAGTAACTTCACTAAATCCATGGCCATAGTAGGAGAGGTAAGATCCATACACTTAGGTAAACAAATAATAAATCAATAAATTATGATGAAACAAAGTGTGCAACATACTTTATGAGATATCATGAGACAAAGAGATTATATTACACGACATGTGCTCATAGTAAATGTTTTCATTGCCTTGACTTTTTCATATCTATTTGGGGGATTTATGGGATGCTAAACTCTATTCCTAGTCTATAAATAGTATTTATTACTATCGAGATATGGCTCAAGTGGGTCACACACTAAGCATATTCAAAAGTTTGGCCTATTATGATGAATATGATTATAGGTCATGGTGGTCCCCACTATAGGGACCGAGTGATGTCCGAGAATATATGATCACCATGAAATAAATAAATTTATATTATTCAGATTTAGAATATTTGGAATTGAATTTATTTATTAAAATTATTCACATGTATTAAGTGAATATGGGGAATATATATTTTATTAATTAATATTATTTTATTCAAGGTTAGTTAATATATTTATGGGAGAAGTGAGTCGTTTTAATGGCTCATATTTTATCACTTAACACAGTTTGTTGTTACAAGTATGTGATAAAATACTTATGAAATTTATGACATGAATACTAAGTCCTAAATGTAATTATGGTCTTAATTAGATGTTTATGTTTATTCATGGACCATAGTGGTATTTCCATATGCTTAAACCTATCTATATAAGGCATGAGAGGCTCAAATTCAAGTTACTATTCCCAAATCAAAATTTGAGAGCTTCTCTATCCCTACTCTCAAGTTCTAGAGAGAGAAAAGAGAGTTTTGAGCACCCCAATCCAAGAACTACCTCTCAGATCAAATAATTTATTCTCCCATGATCATGTCAATGTTGAAGGCTGCTTAGGTTCTCTACACTAGCACCCTGTGATCAAAGATTGACATTTAATTAGGATTCTAGAGCACATCTGGATGATCTATAGGGTTCCATATTCAGTTAATTTGAGCAAAGATCACCAAAAAAGAATGGTGGTCAAACATGTTCGGTTTAATTTTTCATGCTTAATTATTTCATGAAAGATCCATGGGTTATAACTGGGAAGAATTACACCAATGAAGACTTAGTTATGCTGATCACTTGTAAAAAAATTTAAATCCTTGATTTTTCAAGCTTCCACTACACAGCTAGTACCAACATGGACAACTATCTTGCCTTAACCTCAACTGTAACTTTCACCATACAGAAATCTGTCTGCCAATGTTAAGGACTATATATCCTTTAAGTACACAAACATTTCAAGAACATGTTAAATTTATTCTTTATTTTAACATTTCATATTTACATTAATTACCAGATAATACCCATGTCCTCCAAGCATAATCAAACTTCTTCTAAGGTTCCTCAAGAATTATCATCATTTCAACATTTTGTCAAGATACCAACTCCATGGGTTAAATTATTTAACATTACCATTCCATAATTTTGGGTACTCTAAGACTTGTCCTAATCTACCATAAAATATGTATAAACCAAGCACAACTAGCTATGTTAAATAGCGAGTAAAGGAAAGAAGAAATAGAAAAACCAACCATACAACTTTTAAAGTAGATTTATTAATAAGCTAGCATCTTGGATTTTAGTACAAAAAACCATGAGAAGAACCAAATTCAACCTTCACTATTAGTCCCAATTACATCCTAAACAATAATATGCACATCAAAATCTACCCCTCTATCATAAGCATTAACTACTACAAAAAACGCAAGCATCCCTACCCATTTATCTCCAAACTATCAGCCTTCCCATACTCAAAATCATGTTGCATAACAAGACTCCTAATAAAGAGAAAAACACAATATATCAAGAAAAAAAACAAACAATTAACATGGAATATAGGATTAATAACCAAGAAATCCAGCCTTTATAAGCAAACAAGTTCACTCGACCCCAAACAATTGTATTAACAAGCAACTAATTTTTTACCGTCTTGAATTAACTAATTAATTTATCAAAGATTACAATCTGATTCAACCTAAGAAATCATTTTTCAATAACTAATAAAAGTGTTTAAACATGCTTCGAGCATAACTTACATTTCCATCATACTATAAGAAAGAATGATAACTATTAAACATGCATATTTATTTAATTAGTCCAAAATAATTAGCATATTTACATTCTTTATCAAATTTCCTAGAATAAAAAACATGAAAAACCATAGTATAAACATCGATATCACACTATCTAGCAAGTCAAGAAGTAAACCGTTAACATGACATAAAAACATGTGATTTCTACAACCCAAAACCAAACCTTTTAATTAATTCATGTTTAATTTTCATTAATGTTAATTCCACCATTACCCAAAGTGATAAATCATGATAAATTTTTGATTAAAATTAAAAACAAGGAGAATCAATGAATCCCCTACCTCAAGGATTTCAACATTCTCCGAATTAGAATGAAACAACAAGCACAGATCTCCGATCACCTCTCCTTTAAGGAACCAATAGTACCTATGGATACTACACTATGAAAATGTCACCAAACATAAAAATAACTCCATGAAAATGAATAAGATTAACCACAATAACATGGAAAGGTAAGATGAGATAAAAAACCTAACAGAGAAGAAACCACAAGAGAAAGAGGGAAAACTCACCTCAGGTCACTACAAATTGATATCAAGAAGCTGGGGATCAATCCCAAATGAAAGGGATTTGAAAAACATTTAAATAGAACCAATGGATGCTTAGTTTTAGAGAGAAAAAGTTGGTAGAAATAAAAATTTTATGGGAGTTTAGGAATTTATAGTAAAACTAGAAATTAAAAACCACAACACAACGCCCTACACCATGGCGTAAACACATTGACACTAAAAAAACTATGACATAAGGTGACAGACCATGCCACAACATTCCTGGTCAAAGCCATATTTGAGAAGTATGACACATTCCATACTGCAGATCTTATAAATTAAGAATAGGACCATGATGAAAAAGGGACCACCAAGCTAAAAAAATCTAATTTCCAAAGAATAAAGATACACCATAACTCATCTCTATAGCATAAAGACCCTAAAAAGGAGAAACTACTAAAACCTAATTTCTTAGATCCCACACCATAGCCTACCCCCCATGTCATAGGGGTACCAGAATTGAAAAAACCACTCAAACCACCCCCTTGAGATTATACACCACAATTCTTAGTCCACATTGCAACCTCATCTCCCAAATAGAATCCATGGAGTAGCACAAGACCTCATGTTGCAATCATAATATATATTAGAAACTTTATCTTAACACCTCTCATTACTCATTTGAGACTCCTCTCGAAACCTTCCACACCTAAAAAACACAAAGTAATGGGCTATAAGGCTCTGGTGCCTTACATTAGATACCTCTCAAACAATTCTCACCCTTGAGAATTAAAATGAAACCCAGAGATAAAATGGAAGGAAGAAGGTTCATTTAAACAACCACCCCATGAGATAACTATCAAAAAAATTCCATCATAGGAGCACAACCATCTCATTTAGAGAAAAAAGTGCAAAACCACACAACTCTCTACTGGATGAGATAACTCTCAAACATGATCAATTCCATAAACTAGACATCAAGGAAGAGAGAAAACGATCTCATAAACTATATAAAGGTAAAAATCATAAAGACAACATTAAAAGAGATGAACTAAACATAAAAAAATTGGGATATTGAGTGCATATATGTGATTCACGTTCCTAGGTTCTCTCCTTCATTCCACCATATCACTAGAGAACATGATCTATGGGAATAACATGCTCATGCAACACCTTCTCATGGTGGTCTTGGATCTCCATGGGTCATTCCTCGATGGTCACACTAAAATCATTGTCAATATCACCCCAATTGAGGAAGTGAGAGTCATCATGAAGATATTACTGAAGTTGTGACACGTGAAAGACTTCATGAGTTTGGATCATCTGTGGGAGAAGTTCTATCTGGTATACAACAACTCTAATGCACACTAACACCTCAAAATTCCCAAAAAATCAAGGATAAATCTTACCTTCATGACCAAAAATTCACTTCCCATGATGAGGATTCACCTTCAAGAACACATGATCTCCAAAATTAAACTTCAAAATCATCCACCTATGATCTACACAAGATTTCTAATGATTATGCACTGCTTTCATCCTCTCGAGAATCATTTGAACCAGCTCGATCAAACTTTTCACCAGTTCCAGCCCAATAATTACTAACTCTTCGAACCACGTCTTGAACAATGGAGAACAACATGGTTAGAAATAAAAAACTTCAAACAATTCAATACCAATGGTGGAGTGGAAACTATTTTTGTAAGAAAACTCAACACAATGTAGTTTCCTTACTCACAAACCTCTAAAATCCAGGACACAAACATGCAACATGTCTTCAAGATTCTGGATGGTCTGCACTGTCTAAATATCATTCTACAAATGAAAAGCAGGGATGAGGAATAAATGAGATCCAAAAGCATATTGTAGACCACTCCACACTATGGATATGAAAATAGGACCACAATTAGATTTTATCATCCTCAAGACTCTATGAAGTCACACCACCTCCTCCAGCTACTACCTTGACAAAATCTCCATAGAGCTCGACTCCTTGATCACTAAAAAGTGATATATATTTTTTTGAAATTATCCACTATCTCCCATACAAAATCAAATCCTCCCTAAGATTGAGGTAAAATAGTGATGAAGGCCATCAAAATTTCCTCCCGATTCCATTAAGGGATATATAATGGCGGGAGAAAACCACTAGGTACATGATATTCAGACTTTACCTTCTAGAAGACTAAACATATAGACACAAACTCTAGAACCGAATGATTCAACTCAAGACACCAAAACTGACCTCTCAAAGCATGATACATATTTTTCATGCAAGGATGTTCCACTAAAGCTAAGATATTGAACTCATAGAGAACCACTTCACACATCACCAAAGGAATGAAAAGCCTCCCCAGAAAAAACAATCAATGTTGGTCATCCTCAGACCATCCATCAGGGGAATCACCAAAAATAAATTGATCCTATAAAACTTCCACCTTGAAATCCCCCAGTTGGGGATCATCTATCAAATTCACTAAATATAACTGCACAATCATCTAAAAAAGGAATCATCTACCACTAACCTCTCCCATATCAAGATACATCTCGAATATCTCTTCTATCACTCTCTAAGAATCTCTAGACTTAAGCACGACATCAATACATTAATTCCAGCTGAGCACATCAGCTAAAACATTACCATTTCCCATGGTATAATAAATCTAAAAACCATAGTCTTTCAAGAATTCCATACACCGTTGTTGCTGAAAGTTCATATCATGCTGGGAGAATACATACCTCAGGATCTTATGATATATGAAAACTACAAAGTATTCACCTATGAGGTAGTATCACCACAACTTCAGGGAAAAAAAACTGTTTCCATCTCAAGATCATGGATGAAATAATTAAATTCATGGGGTCATAACTATCAAGGCACATAATAAAAAAATTCCCTCAGTTGTATCAGGAAAATTCCCAATTGAAGATGCAAAGTGTCATAAAAAATCTCAAACTAAACTCCATATTATGGTAAATAAAGAACTAAGGTGCTGACCAACTTCTCCTTGATATATTTAAAAGAAACCTGAGACTGGTTAGTTCATAAGAATTCATGATCATTCCTAGTAAAGGCTTTAAAATGATTCAAAATCCAAGACAATTTGGGTATGAACCTCCTATAATATCTTACAAGACTGAGGAAAGTCCAAAAATCTGCAACATTCTTGGGGGATGCCCAAGAAACAACTGCCTTGATCTTCAAACGATCCAAAAATTCTCCACACTGGGACATGATATACCTTGGAACACCCTCCAGGTCACTGGTAAGTATAATTTTTGAGTTTTATTTACCTTTTGGTTTGTTATTATATTTCCTGGGTGTTATAGTTTGAAAATGGGTACTTTTGGGAGGAGAGACCAAGACGCACGATTAGTGCATGATTTGTCTAACCATGTGATTAATTGTGTGAGGGGGATATAGATGGAAAATGTGGGTTTTTTTCATAGTTTGAAAATGTTTTTTTTCCAAAATATGTGAAATCCAAGATTAATCATGAAACTTATTTTTTTGGGAGATAGTGTCTCTTGTATGGTTGGCACATAGTTTGCAAAATCATTTTTCCTATCCAGGTCACCTAAAAAATGGTGTTTTACTATTTTTCTATTGATGAGTTTTTACCCCTTTAGAATAATTTTTCTTCTCCCATCATGAAAAAACCTCATCCCCTAGAATGAAAGATTCCTCTATTCCATTATGGTGATTTCTCCTTGGAATCATAGTGGGTTGGCTTAAGGTAAGTCAATTTCTTCATGGTTTCTTATTCCTTCCTCCTTCTTGCTTGTTCTTCCATTTTTATGGAACTGTAGAACCCTAGGGGTGATTTTGGATGAATATTGGGTGTGTGATGGGGGGTTTGATTTATTTTATTATGGATTAGGCATGTGAGGACTTGATCTGACTTTTATGGGTGTTTTTCATTGAAGGAGACATAGTTATAACCAATTTTGAGGAAGGTCTCTATTTAAGAGAACTTTTTATAATTTACCTTTTAAATTATGAATCTCCACTGGTTTTATTTGTTTAATTTATAAATAAATCATTTATAGTTTATTCTAATCCCATGTTTTATGTTCTTGATGATTTTTTGGCAAGTGGGAGTTTAAAGAGGGTTTTCCAAATGGGTGTTTCTTGTATGCACACCAAGTTTTTGATAAATGGATCAAATAATTTTTTTTGATTCTAAATGGATTTCTAAAATGGTTTTGGAAATGGTATAACCTTGGGAATGGTGTTTTGATAAAATGGGCATGTTTTTTTTATGAAATGGTTTGTGATATGACACTATTGATATGGGAACTTTTTTGTGATTGTGTGGCATGTAGTAGCACATGGGTTAACCAGAGTGTGAGTGAGAGGTTTTTTCAAGGGACCATGTGAACCTTTAGAGGGAAGATCATGTGAGATTATTTTTTGGTTTCTAAGGGACCGTGAGAGCCTTTGGTTAGGAAGACCATGTGAGATTCCATGATTGGTTGCTGAGAGACCATATGAACTCTTGGAATTGGGCCCAAGAAAGACTATAAGAGCTTCTATTTTCTTAGCTGGATAGAATACTTGTTTACTCATTCATGACATGGGTGATGGTTAGAGATCTAGGTGCACATTTATCATGTTATATTGGTTTATATGCTTCAAGTATTTGGTTAGTGTCATGTTTGATGTGATGACATATGTTATTCCCATTTTTTTGTTTCCATATATGGTTATTTTTTGTTAATGTTTACGCTCATTATTACTATGTATTGTTAGATATGTTGACTATGTTAAGCCTTGGGATTTTTTTCTTTATTTGAGTAATGTTAGGAAATTATTTTTGGAAAACCTGATTTTTTTTAAATGGAAGACCAAAGGGTTTTGAAAGGTTTATTTGAAAGTGGTATGTTTTCAAAGTGGTTCAGTTTTTGAAAGTATTTTCAAACTATTTTATTATTTTGAATGGATAAATGCCTTAAATATATCCATGGTGGTATCCTATTGGGATTCTTTCCTCACACCCTACTTGGAACTTTGGGTGTTTATAGACTTTGTTATATTGGAAACATGTAAGAGAAAGGTAACTATGTACCTGGGTGGCTTGTCTTGATTACCTTCATCCAGTGTTTTGTGGAAGAGATGTGATCTCATGGAGTGGACCATGTGGAGTTGTTTTAGGTTTTTGTATCAGTTAGGATGTGTATATAGGCTATTTTTGGAATTTTACCATTCTTTTTTATGTTTGATCTTGGCTTGAGATATCATGTATATATACACTTTGTGGAGTCTTCTTCTTGATGTTGTTGTTTCTTATGGTATTTTCTCATTTTGTTGTGTCCTATAATGATTTTGGTGTGGCCATTACATTTTATGGATGGGACATGCTGGTTTACTATAGGAGAAACCATTCCCAACATATTGTTGATTATACCAGGTGCTTGTCACCAGCCCATGGTGATTGGGAACATGATTCGGGCCTTGTGGCGGGCTAGCTTGGGTGACGGGTTAGGTTAAATTAGGTTGGTTCATTACAAAATGGTATCAGATCCCTTGTTATTTGCAATACAGTGGTAGACAAGATCTAAGAATTTTGAGACTTGGGAGGTAGGAATGGGGGAGTGCTTGGCCAGCTCTTCTTCGCGTCGAACCTCAAGTTTCCATGGGTGGTCCGAGATTGTGGTTTTGTTTTGAGTATGGTTTATGGTTTTTTTGGATGAATTTTTCTTTGTTTTATATGATTTAGTTTGATATTGGATTGTTCTTGATAAAGCTTGTGTTTTGTGTGTGGTAGAAAATACCTCTCAGAAGGACCTCATCTAGGAATAAAGAGGGTGTTTTAGAGAATATCCTATAGGAAAACCCTCCCCAAGATCTAGATTTTTTGGAGTTAGTGATTCGTATAATCCATTATTTGGTTGATGTGGGTGGTTGTGAGAAGACATGGATGGTGGACCATTCTCAAGAGTTTATGAGGAACAATTCACTAGTTTTCCATGTCAATAAGGGTCCTAATGAGAATAATGAGTAGTTGGATCGTACCGAGAAGATATTTGGGTTCTTGAACACACCTGATACCTATAAAGTGGGATTCACCACACATCTATTGGAAGGACCGAGTAGGAATAGGTGGGAGTCGATGGTGATCTCGAGGAGGTATAAGGATCACTTGGATCGCTTTCAAGGTGAATTTTAATTGGTAGTTATACAAGGAGACCTTAAGGGCAGAGAAGGGCCATGATTTCTATAATTTTGAGTAGGGTGATCATTTGGTGATAGAGTATGCTACACATTTTATAGAATTGGTGTATGTTTCTACATATCTCCTCGTGAACGACTACCTCTAGGGTTGGCATTTTGAGATGTGTTTGAGGCTAGAGATCATATCTATGCTCATTATTCTATGTCTACAGATATATTCAGATGCGGTTGATAAAACATCTATGGAAGAGGTTGATTTGATTGGTAAGATAGGTGTCAATGGTGTTCCTTCCATGGGAAATAGCTAGATTTATTCATCAAGTAATAAGAAGAAGAGGGATGGGTCTCATCAGGGCAGTGGAAAGGGTCTCCAACAATCATCAGGTTTTTATCCCATGGCTTCTAAAGAAGGTAGAATAGTTTTCTTTTATTAGTTCTAGAAGATAGGACACACCAAGCTCAGTTGATTAGATATTTCAAGGGCATCCCCCTAGTGTGGATGTCTAGGTCATCTTCATCATTTTTGTTAGTTGGTTTCATGGGGGAGTAGTTTGGGATGAACTATTTTGAAGGGATATCAAGTACATTCAAAGGATTCCAATGGTGGATGATCTTTCCCTCATGGTAAGAGAGATTCTCACTAGGTGAAGAAGACACGGGGTGGGTCCGAGCCAAGGTGTCTCCATGCAGTAGAGGTAGTTCTATAAGACTCAGATTCTAGGCCAACCACCATGAGAGGTATGATGTTTATTTCTTATTCCATGACATTAGTTTTACTGGAACATCCCATTATTTATTTTTTCTTAAGATGATAGATGATTTAGGTTTGTGAACTAATTTTATGTCATTTGTTATGGATTTTCTAACCCCATTGGGTATGAGGAAGGAGGAAGGTTTCAAGTGCCTTGAGTTCCATGTTTTGGAATCCAATATGAAATTCATTTAGGAATTCCTTGTTTTAGACCTATAAATTTTTTACCTTATTATTAGAATGGATTGTTTGATCATCTTCAAGGATCTAGTTGACTGTTATCAAGATAGGGTATAGTTTTTCACTCTTAATGAGGGCACTCACATCTTTTAAGGAGAGTGAGATCTACATTCAAAGATATTGGGACTAGTTACTTTAGATTTAGGTTTGATATCATGCCATCTATCCAAGTTATTTCTTGATGTTGTTGAGTAGAGAATAGAAGGAAAAATTCTTGTGGCCATGAATAGGTACCCAAATGTGTTTCTGGAGGATGTTTTTTGGGATTTATTCCCAAGAGAGTGGTCAATTTCACTATCAATATTCTCCTTATAATGATCCTAATTTCCTTACCATCTTATCATATAGATCCAGTAGTGTTAAAAGAGCTAAAAGTTAAGCTAGAGAATCTTGAGGAAAAAGGGTTTCATCCATCCTAGTGTGAAATTGTGTCCTTCACTGATTATATTTGTAAATAAGGTGGATGAGAGTCTATAAATTTTTATAGACTATCATAATATTAACTAGGTGGACATAAATAATAAATACCCATTGCCTAAACATAACAATCTCTTTGATCAACTAAGAGGGGATCGTTGGATTTTAAAGATCGATATGAGATTTGAGTACCACTAGTTGAGGGTTTAGGGATAATATGTTCCAAAGTATGCCTTTCAAAGATGGTATGGACATCTTGAGTATTTGGTTATGCCTTTTGATCTTACCAATGCTCCTGTAGTCTTTATGGCACTGATGAATCATATATTCCACTAATTTTTGGAATCCTTTGTGGTTGTATTCTTGGAAAACATATTTGTGTATTCTATGATTAAGAAGGATCATGTAGACCATTTGGAGGCTATTTTGGGTTTTTGAGAGATCTCTATCTATATTTAAAATTTTCAAAGTGAGAATTTTGGAGTAAGGAAGTGAAGTTTTTGGGATATGTGATATCCAAGGCAGAAGTTTAAGTGGATCTAGAGAAAGTTTGAGCAGTCATGTTTTAGGACCAACCTAATATGTGTTTGAGATCCAAACTTTTCTAGACTTGGCTAGCTATTATAGATTTTTTTTTGGGAATTCTATAGGTTATATTCTCTCTTGATGAAGTTAACTAAGAAAGGGGTGAATTTTGAGTGGGATGAGAAGTGTCAAATTTCTTTTGATAAATTGCATGCCCGTATAATATTCACACCAGTATTGATTATTTATAAGCCTATAAGAGATTATGTAATGTTTTTTTATGCTTATGGTGTGGGTTTGGGGTGTGTGATGATGTAATATGACCATGTGGTGGATGATGGCTCACAAAATCTATACCCACATAAATCGAATTATCCCACCCATGACCTAGAATTGGCACTTGTTATTCATGCATTGAATATGTGGTGACACTACTTATTTGAGGATCCTTTTATAGTGTATTCCTATCACAGGATCTTGAAGTATATTTTCACCTAGAGGGATCTGAACCTAAGATAGAGATGTTGGGTGAAATATCTTTAGACTTTTGATTTTTACATTTATTATACACCTGGGAAGGGGAATGTTTTTATAGACACATTGAGAAGGAAGCTTCCAGTTCAGGATGTTTGAGAATCAGTAGATAAGTAGGGTCTGATGAGTTTTTTACTGAATAAAAGTCAGTTGTGTAGGATAATAGAGGGAATGTGTTCTTAGAAAGGGTATAGGTTAAACCCACTCTTCTTGATCGGGTTAGGAGTGATCAGACTTTCGACCTTGAGTGCCAGTAGAATAACAGTGTCTTAAATTATGTGAAGACCTTGGGTGATTGGTCTCAGTCTCCCGATGGTTCTCTTCTCTCTAGGAAGTGGATGGTTTTTCCTTTGAGTTTGAGGAAGGAGGTGATGCATGAGTCACATCATTCTTGTTGGTCCATTCATGACAGGGTGACCAAAATGTTCTATACCCTGAGAAGACGATATTGGTTTCATGGGGTGATACATATAGTGGTGGACTTTTTTTCTAGGTGCTTGACCTACCAGAGGATCAAAGATAAGAATAAAATACTAGTTGTGTTCTTAAATCCACTTCCCATTATAGTTTGTAAGTGAGACAAGATCTCAAAATTTTGTGATTAGGATACCTCATAATCTATGTGGGAAAGATTCCATATGGGTTATTGTCGAACATATGACAAAATCAACCCACTTTATTACCATTAGGGAGTTGATGAAAGTAGAGGACATCAAATGAATGTATGTTCAAGAGGTTGTTTAGATTAATAGAGTTCCTTTAGTGATATTTTCATACCTTGATTCCCATTTTACTTCTTAGTTTTGGAAGGGGACCAGAAGGATTTTGGGACCCAATTAAAATTGAGCACCACATATCACCCACAGAAAGATGGCCAGTCTAAATAGACCATCCATACTTTCAAGGATATGTTGTGGGAATGCATTATTGATTTTGGAAGTTCATGGGAAAGGCACTTTCTATTGGTTGAGTTTTCTTATAACAAAAATTATTAGGCCTTTATTAGGATGTCCTCTTTTTAGTTATTATAGGGGAAATCGTTCTAATCCCTATTGTGTTGGATTGAGGTGGTTGAGCATTCCTTGGTTGGATCGAGCCTCATCCAAGAGATGGTTGAAAAACTTTATATGATTTATAAATATTTAGTGACAAATCATATTTTCTATAATTCATATGTCGATTTCCTACATTTTCCATTAAAATTTTAGGTTGGTGACCAAGTGTTTCTTTGGGTATCCATTCAACTGGGACATCACCGCTTAGGAAAGGAGTGGAAATTGTCATCGTATTATGTTGGGTTGTTTCATGTTGTGGGGAATCTGGGGAAGGTAGCCTATTGGTTGGAGCTACCACCATGATTGACCTCGATCCATGACGTCTTTCATGTTTTCCAACTGAAGAGATAACATCCATACCAATCTCATGTGTTAGAGTGAGAAGAGTTGGATCTTGAGCCTGATACCACTATTATCGAGAAACCTGTTCATATCATGGATTATTAGAACAAGGTGGTTTATGGTAAATTTATCTCATTGTTCCATGTTCGTTGATAGTCTGGAGACAATATATATGATACATGGGACTAGGAATCTTTGGTGGGGGAGCAGTGGACTCACCTATTATCTTTTAGTGAAGACTGAGGTCTTTCTGGGGGAAGAAAGTGGCATGGTGAGGAGTTTTTGACACCTACTGAGTCACTAGTATATCTAATTTTGAGTTTTATTTTCATTTTGTTTTGTTCTTGGAGTTCCGGGGTGTTTTAGGTAAAAAAATGGGCATTTTTTAGAGGATAGAACAAGGCTCATGGTTAGTACATGGTTTGTCTAACTATGAGGATAACTGTCTGAGGGGGATGTAGAGGGTGAAAATGGGGGTTTTCATAGTTTGAATATGGTTTTCCAAATCATGTGACACCTATGAGTAACAGTAAAACTTTATTTTTGGGGAGATAGTGGCTCTCAAATGATTGGTGCACGATTTTCCAAGCCATGTGGCCAAACCGTGTGACCTATCTAAGTCACATAAAAAGTGGTTTTTTACTATTTTTCCCATGAATATTTTTTACCCCTTTGGATTTATTTTTCTTCTACCATAGTGTAAATCCCTTCTCTTTTGTCTTGTAAGCTTCCTCTCTTTAATTTTATTTATTTCTCCTTAGAATCAAAGTGTTTTGGCTTGAGGTGAGTCAATTTATTCATGGTTTTCTATTCATACCCCCTTCTTCTTTCTTGTTCTTCCATTTTTGTAGATATGTGGAACACTATGAGTGATTTTGGAAAAATTTAGGGTGTTTGATGGTTTTTTTTGTTGATTTTTGTGTGTATTAGGTGTGTGAGGCCTTGATCTACCATTTATGGGTGGTTTTCATCAAAGGTGATGGATTTGAAACCATTTTTGAGGTAGATGTCTCTATTTAAGGGTGTTGTCCATGGATTACCTTTAAATTATGAATCACCTGTGGTTTTGTTTGTTTTATTTCCAAATAAATGAATTATGGTTGATTTATATCACATTTTTGGTGTTCTTGATGAATTTTGCTTTTTGAAAATTTGGTGTTTAAAGGGGTTTTTCCAAATAGGTGTGGCTTATATGCACACCACGTGTTTGATAAATTGGATCTAATAGGTTTTGTGATTTTAAATGGATTTATAAAATGTTTTTGGGAATGTTTTTACCTTAAAAAATATGTTTTGATAAAACATGAATGTTTTGTTATGAAATGGATTGTGATATGACTTGTTTGATATGGGCACTTGTTTGTGATTGTGTGGCATGGAGTATCACATGGGTTGACCGGGGTGTGAGTGCGGGTTTTGTTCTAGGGAATTTGTGAGACTTTGGAGGGAAGACTGTGAGAGATTCCATTTCAATTTCCAAGGGACTTTGAGAGCCTTTGGATAGGAATACCATGAGAGCTTCCATGATTGGTTGCTGAGAGACAGTGTGAGCTCTTGGAGTTGTAATCAGGGAAGGCCATGAAAACTTCCATTTACTTAGTCAGATTTCATACTTGTTTACTCACTCAAAATATTCTTGATGGTTAAATCATCATGTGCACATTACTTAGGACAAATCCATTTATATGTGTAATACATTTGTTTAGTTACATGCTTGATGTGATGACATATGTTATGCCCATTTTCATATTCCCATTTATATAGTTATTTGAGGTTGATGTTTATGATCAATGTTATTATGCCTTGTTAGATATGTTGAGAATGTTGAGCCTTGGGCTTTATTTACTTATTTTATAAATGTTTGGAAATTATTTTTAGTAAACCGGATTTATTTGAAATGGAAGACCAAAGGGATTTCAAAGGTTTATTTGAAAGTGGTGTGTTTTCAAAGTGGTTTATTTATTGTAGTATTTTAAAACTAGTTTATTGGTTACATTGATAAAATCATTAAAAGTATTCATGGTGGTATCCTACTGGGCTTCATGTCTCAAACCCTTCTTGGGCCTTTGGTCATTTGTACACTTTGTTTTTCTGAAAATAGGTAAGGGAAAGGGAACTGTGTTCTAGGGTGGATCATCTTGATTACCTCCATCTGGTGTTTTTTAGAGGATATGTGGTATCATGGAGTTCTCATGTGGATTTTTTTGGGTTTTTTGTATTAGTTGGGATGTGTATATAGTCTATATTTGGCATTGTTAACATTATTTTGAGGTTTGATTTTGACCTGGGATACCATCTATATATAGCCTTTGTGGCATGTCTTATTCTTGATTTTGTTATTTCTCATGGTATTTTCTTGTCATCATTGTGTAATCTGATGATTTTGGTGTGGAAATACCATTTTATGGATGGGTCATGCTAGTTTACCATGGGATAAATAGTTCTCAAGAGATTTTTGATTATTCTCAAGGCTTGTAACCAGCCCATGGTGACTGGGAACATGCTTCAAGACTTGTGGTTGGCCGGCTCGGGTGATGGGTTGGGTCAACCAAGGTTGTTTCATTACACAACCCTAGAAAGAAACTTCTTGAGCCCAAAAATCACACTTTAACAACTTCACAAATAGTTGTTGATAATTAAGAACTCCCAAAATGGCTAGTATATTCTCTACATGCTCCTCCTCACACACAAAGTACACAAGGACATCATTGATGAAAACCACCACAAACCGATCAATCCCATGAATATATATGGAGTGTTAATCACACCAAAAAAATTACAACAAAATAATAATTATCATAACTCCATCAGAAAGAATTATTTGATATATTTTCATCCTTTACCCACATTTTATGATATCCTGATCATAGGTCGATATTAAAGAACCAACTATATCCTTTTAGATGATTGAAAAAATAAATAATCTATGAAATAAGGTAGTGATTCTTTATTGTCACCTGATTCAAGTGAAAATAATAGATATACATGTGTAGACTACCATAAACCTTCTTTAGAAACAAAACTAGGGCACCCCAAGGTGAAACACTCAACCAAACAAAATCGTACTATAAGAGATCATAGATTTGTATTCATATATCTTGTAACTCATAATGTTCCATCCTATATGGAGACATCAAGATCAGGGAAGTGCTTGACTGTAGATATGTCTCAAACTCAATCACCCATCAAGGGGGATAATACCACAACCTATTTAGGAAATACATTAGAGTATTCTTCCCAAAACCTAGAAAAAAAACTAGATGAAACTTTGAAAATATCAACATCAACTCATCTATTAAGTAAGATAAGGACTTAACACGCTTATGGACCATTTGAGGGTCCCTCTCGCTAACAAACATGAAAAAATCTTTTTCATCATTAGAAAACACAATATACCTTTTGAAACAATCCATGATAGCCTACACTGAATAAAGATAGTTCCTTTATAAGGATGATGTAGTATGTCTATATCAATAAATATAGGAAATATCCCCAAGATTAGTAATTCCCCAACACTAGCTCACAAGATCTACACACTACACATAGATAATCTCAACATCTAATTGGTGTAGTCAATGCTAAGGGAACTGGAAGTATCTCCACCTTTATTCTCAAAGCATAAACTAGAGATGGTGAAATAAAGGGGTGTATAGATCCCAAATAAAACAATGTATGCACCCCAAGTAGACAAAAAGTAAATTGTACCTCGAATGATGTCTTACTCACCTAGAATTTACAACTCTAGAGTATGCAATCAATTAAGACCTACTCCAAAACCTCTTCAACCCTAATGAAGACCACCTCCATGGGAGCACTATGGGGGATGAGGAGCGTCATAGGGATGTCCTCTTTCTTCTTTGTCTCCCTATTTTTATAGAAGGTTAGAGCACCCTACTACTGCTATCTTGGTTGATACTGCTATAATGGTGGAACCTAAAGCAGACCACCAACCGCACACTACTTAATCTGAAAGGTCGAGTACTATTACTATTTATGACCATGAACTCCCTAATAAAAAAAGGAGTTTGTTCACTTGGTAGGGGAATAAGTTCTGAAAATCCTGGTGAAATGAGATAAAGAGGGATGAGATCTACCCCATCCATCTCAAATCCATTATTTTCAGGTAATTGGGAACCCTGGACCACATCTCTACTATGCGAAGAATCTTTAAATCTCTCATCTTATAATGATCTGGTCCAAGAAAATGTCCTCTCAACAATCCCTACTATCATTGGTACCTAGGGATATGTTGACAACATAAATGGGATAAACATGTTCTAGATCTCTAGACGCAAATCCTCCTTGAAATTCCTCACCTTAACCTCATTATCTAGAAAAAGTTCTGAATCATTTAAGAGAAAGTTCCTAAAATAGATCCTCAACTCCTACATACTAGAACTCCCTCATTGAAGGGAAATTAGCTCCCGGTGGATTCCGCCTTTGTGGTCAAATAAATAATATCATCTTGGAACTAATTTTGAAACTTCTACCATGAAACAACTAATTCTTCACGATGCCTAAGGAACATGAACCACCACTATCTGACTGCCCTATATAGAATCATCACTGCCAATGAAAACTGATGCTCCTTTTGGGAATGGATCAAAATGAAGGCTATCTCTACCTTCTACAACTAGTCCTCTTTCACTAAATCCAAAATGGATCTTTCATACTTATCCAAACTCTATCACTGAAACTCTCATGGTTTCCTCCTCCAAGTGTCATCATCGTTGACCTCGACCTTGCAACGATCTATTGAAACATGATACAGAATATCTTTGGCATGAACCTGATGAGGATGTCAACCTAGATTTATTCATGCAAAAGAATAAATGGATAGAGACTCGTAAAACTTAAATATGGAATATTCAAGATTAATGAATTAAGGTTTAACCTAATATCAAGGTCTTCTAATTTCAAACATAGGCACAAACCATAATGATGCATGATCCTTTCCTAGTTCTCTACCCTACATCCAATATCACGTTTCTTAGTATTCTTAGTAAACTTAAAGGTCCTCACATCATATCAAATGAGACCCTAAATACCCATGCCCTAGCTGGTATCCCTTGTTTACATTGCATATTAGGCTTAGATGACACTGTTTCCATACCAACCAATGCAATCCTCACTAGTGCCTACCTATAACCTCTATCTTATCCCTCAACTTGACCTTTGATACCACTATGTCCCTCCCCCCTCCCCCCAAAGGTACTCCTCCTAGGCTGACAATGAGATAATAGAAAATGATGCCTGAAGCCTTCCACTAATAGTCTATAGGTTGGTGACAAGCACTGAGGGTATACTATACACACAAATGGGACACATTACCCTTTAAGAAGAACACGAGGAATGAGAGATAAGATAAAAACACCAAAAAATTCCTTCCCATAACAAATAAAATACCCCAATACATGCATGTAATGTTATACAACTAAAACAATTAAAAAAGGGAAACTAAAAGTACCAAAATGAATCCTCGGCTATAAACCTGAATCCCAAACTAATCCTGAACAACTTCAAAAGCTAGTAATGTCCAACCCAATCACCAACTAGCATCTGTAGGTGTGAAAAATATTTTATATATGTGTAGGTTGAGAATAATAGGTATGCTCAATTGGATCCTCCCTAATACCTCTCATGAAAAGGATAAATAAATCATACTAAATCCTAGTGAATAAATAATTGATGCTCACTCATCACATAAACATATATGCTAAGTTCCCAGCCTCAAAATGATTCTATCACCAAATATCACTTATAATTAATAATATAATATCCAACATAGTATAAAAGTGAAGGTACCTTGTTATCACTTCCCCACTAGTTTTTTTCTCTACCCAGACATCACATGTCTTAAGCCACCTCCCTCCAATAAATAATCTTGCCCAAAAAACCTATTAAACCATAAAATATCATGCAACCCATACATCACATTATCTCATAACCAACATATACATATCTAGATAGCAACCATGTAGTTTTTGGATTCCACCACGGCCCATACTTTCACAAACTGTCCTAGTGGGGCATGTGTTGTGACTACCCCAAGCCCACCTCTGATAGGCCAGGGGATGGAGACTAGCACCAAGTAGGCATATCCTACAAATAGGAGGAATTTTTCTAAGTACCTTTATGCATTCACACATCTCTAATCACACAAATTCTGAAATGTAAAAATGCTAAGTAAACCATGCATGCAAACCACTAAGTATATATCACAACTAGAGTGAAACAGGAAAGTAAAGTATAGGAAGGTAAACCAGTCTAGAATTCAAGTCCGCTAAAATAAATACCAAACATAAGTGAAAGAACAACCTCCTAGAACTTATCCATGGAAAACCCTAACCGAAGGGTAGGGGAAGGAAAAATGCCTAAAGTTGTAGGATTATGGCTCATCTGTCTAATCTCAATGGGAATAACTTGGTCCTAGTCCACCCTGGACTCTGTCAAAATGTCAATTGTCTACACAAGACACAACATGTGCGAGAAAGGCCCGTGCATGGGTGAGTAAAATAATACTCAATAGAACACCCCAAAACTACAAAATAAAAACCACAAAGGAAAAACTACAAAGAAAAAATCATAAAGGATAAACCACAAAGGAATGCATAGTTAGCCCTACACAGTTATATGAAAATAACACATATACCAAGAATATACAAATATACTCATAAACAACCACAAAGTAAAGAGGGTAAGTCACAACCAATCACCAACCATAGGATTCTACTCAAGGAATTCTCTTTCTAGGAGAACTCACACCTCGAGCCTTAATACCATCAGGGACTCTTACAAAGAGGTCACACTAATTTTGGCCTTGACCGAATTGAAAACACCAATCAAAGGTCATGATATTTAGAGAGGGGATCCTTCCCAGATAATTATGATAACCCAATATATATTAGCCTGTAATGTAGGGGATCCTTATTAGATAATACCTACAACCCTACCGATGTGACTTATAACATAGGGGATCCTCCATAGAGAATACAAACAACCCTATCAATTTGACCCACAGGATGGAAGACTAACTCCCTGTGCTCAAAGGTCACTTAAATTCTCACAAAACTATGTAAGGGTTGATAGAAGATCTCTCTAGTCCCAAGGAGGCATACCACAACTCTATCAGGGACTCAACCTATAGAGGGGACCACTATCTTGTGATGTGGACGTAATGTTGTACTGAACCCTTGAGAAAAGAACCAAGGGAAACTCCACATATACACTAGTAAATACTAAAAACCCACCAATACATCTCAAAAGTACCACCTCATTACAAGGGTCAAAACTCTACAGACAGCTCGTCAAACGGACCTTTCGTTTGAAAGTTACAGCTAAAATAGTGAATAGGTCTGGTCCGCCCGACCCGACCTGGTTCAATGACCTGCCTGACCCAATTGGTCTGGGTCGGCCCAAAATAGCTCGGTCCAATGGGCTAGGCCTATTGGGCCATGCGGTCCATCCCACTGGGTTACTAGGCCATGGTCCGTTGGAGTGGCTCGGTCCACCCAGCCTGACTCGCCACATGCGGGCATGCCCTTATCTTATGCTGGACACGACCCGCCTGGTTGTGCACCACCTAGGTCCATGTGATCAACCGACTATGTGGTTTTGTGTTTCTGGCCCATGACCAGCCATCATGGGCTTTCTGGTCAATGTGGTGAGTCATGTGACTTGACCACTTCCATGCTCCAACATGGTTCTGCCGAGATGCATTCCTCCACCGTTGTGACCTCCTACTACAGACTTCCTCCAGATTTCAATCCAATGGACTTTTCCAACGCTACCCATGGCCTAACTATCGTGGGAAATCCCGCTACTACAGTTCCACCTGGACTGTGGGATTCTGCCGCCTGGACCGTGAGATGTCGCTAGTTGTCGAGCCGGCGGCCTTCCTGTCAGGTTTGCCTAGCCCAACCGCCTCATCAAGCCGGTGCCTCCTCCACTTTCAGTCACCCTATTAGTGGCCTCACCCTATCTCACCCCACCTGGAATGACTAGATCTTCCACCTTCAGCCTCCTCTTCACGCCGCCACCACAAAAAATCATCGCAGTTTCAACTCACCATCTTGAATCTTAAAAAGTACGAAAAATGAGGAATGTGGGGAGGGACAAGCACAACCCAAAGTGGATGAATCTAGGCCCTATTCATGTTGGCCTCAATCATTCCACATTAGAATTGAAGAACAGAGGGTGAAAAAAATCAATTCTAAACATGGAAAAATTCCCAAAAAAACCCTACCACATAAAAAAAACAACCTTCATAACGCACAATCCGTGGATTATCCTGTTCATTAACTAATCCAAAATCATCATAGGGATAAATAATGGGGGATGAAAATCAAAATAAATATCACACCCTACCTAGTATTCTATTGATTGCTGACGAATGAGGAATCTGCGTTATTAATTTGTCGATGCCTAATTTGAACTCTGATCATCGATTTACCGATGTTCGTCATTCTTCAATCCGTCGAGAGGGTTGCCTTCTCCTTGGATCATAGGAATTCCTAGGGTTATGATGATAACTCTTAATCCCTTTGAAATAGATTATTAAAAAGAGAAATCATCCCTGAGTTTCCACATAATTTAAATTAAAAATATTTTTATTAAATATTTTAATGACGTTCACATCCAAAAAAGTAAATTTCACTCTTAACTTACGCCAGTCAAGGCTAGACCCTTTCTATGGTAAATTTGTTTTTATGAATGCAATGGTTCCCTCAGATTTCCAATCTGGGTATCAATTTAGAAGTTATTAAAGTTCAAAGTTATCCACCCAAAATTTTTTAGTTAAAAATTGAACTTTATTCAAAGATTTGATCCGAACACATTGGGCCTCATAATAACACACTTTCTTAGTTCTTGGTCCCAGAAATTTCCCAGTTAATTTATAAAAAATATACCATAGAAATATCTAAGTCATTACATTCTCCCCGTTTTAGGGCTTTACATTCCCTAAAGACAAAACAAGGGATACTCAACAAAAAGGTGAGGGTACTCAACACAGATTTGAGCCTCCCACTCCCAAGTGATCTCCTGGAGATTCTTGTGATACCACTAAACATACAACATAGGAATAAACCACCCATGAATGATCCACTCCTGTAGATCCTTGATCTATACCGGGTACTTTGCAGACGTCACCCCATCGTCAATATCTAGCTCTCCGCAGTCGATAACATGTGATGGATCATTCAGATACCTCCTCAACTGCGAAACATTAAATTCATCATGAACCCAATGAATCTGCGGGGGTAGAGCTAGGAATTACGTCACCTCACCAAATCTACTTAGAATCTGAAAAGGTACAATGTATCTCGGAGATAACTTACCACCCTAACAAAATCTCCATAAACCCCATCAAGGTGAGACCCAAAGGAAAACATGGTATCCCTCCTCAAACTCCAAGAGCCCCCATCTCCTATCTACATATGATTTTTATCTTCTCTATATAGTCCTCATCAGCTTCTGGATGATATGCACCTTCTCGGTGGTAGCTTATACCAACTCTGGGCCCATGAGTGCTGACTCCCCTGAGTTTTTCCAATATAACAGGAACCTACATGATCTCCCATATAGGACCTTGAATGGTTTCATACCAATGGTGGAGTGGTAGCTATTGTTGTACTTAACCACCACCAGAGGTATGCGATCCTCCCAATTGTGGCCAAATTCTAGGATGTAAGCTCGTAGCATTTCATATAGCACCTAAACAGTCCTCTCTTTCTGGCCATCTGTCTGGGGAAGAAATGTCGTGCTCAAGTGCAACTAAGTCCCAAATGCCACCTGAAATCCCTTCCATATATAGGATGTGAAGTGAGCATCATGGTTTGAAATGATCGCCGAGGGAAATCCATGGAGTCGAACTATCTCATGCACGTAGAGGCGTCCCAATCTCTCTATGGAACTCTGCTCTTAGATAAGTAGGAAGTGGGATGACTTGGTGAGTTGGTTAATGAAAAAACAGATGGTATCGTGTCCCTTGGATGTGCATGGTAAACTCATAATTAAGTCCATCGATATCCCATTCCACTTCCACTCCGGCACCTAAAGTGGATGAGTCAAGTCTACTAGAACCTGGTGCTCTACCTTCACTTGCAGACAAGTATGGCATCAAGAAAAACAACTCTACTACTGCCTTTTTCATCTTTGGTCACAAAAAATGAAACCAGAGATCCTATTATATCTTTCCCACACTAGAATGTTCTTCCAAAAGTGATGTGTAAAACTCCCTCAGAACCTCCTCTCGCACTACCACTGGTACAACGGTGCAACTTCTGAAAAGGTTGATGTGCTCCCCACCTATCAAATATCCATTAGGGGCTTTCCTTGAGGATAACTGAGCATTTTGGGTCTCACAGTCAATGTCCCCAAGCTATACCTCCCCAAATTGCTGCAAGAGTGCAGAGGTGACAACCATCAACTGAAGGTAAGCTGCTCCATCATCATTCACAAAGGGTATGTGCATTGTGACTAACTAATCTGACGCCTCACATAGAAACTACAAGTTGGATCCCCTATTGAGTGCATCTTCCACCACATTCCCCTTCTCAGGCGTATAGAAAATCTCAAAGTCATGATCCTGTATGAACTTTAACCACCTCCTCTGTCTTAAGTTCAAATCATTTTGGGAGAAGATATACTTGTGACTTTTTTTATTCCAAGTAGATAGTAAACCGCTTACCCATCAAGTAGTGTCACCAAATCATCAGTGTGAAGACTACTACTTCTAGCTCAAGATCATGGGTCGTGTATTTCTGCTCATGTTATCTCAGATGGTAAAAAACATAGGCAATCACTGCTTTCCCCCACATCAGGACACAACCTAGTCTAGTCCCTGATGCATCATAGAACACAACATACCCAACACCCTCCTCTGGTAGTCTCAAGATGGGAGTAATCATCAACCTCAACCTTATCTCCTGAAAAAACTGTTGGAACTTCTCGATCCACACAAAGGGGCATACCTTACATGTCAAAGTTTTCAAGGGGGAATATACCCTAGAAAATTAGGGAACAAACCTCCAACAGTACCCATCAAAACCCAAGAAACTCCTCACCTCGATCATGCTCCTAGGTGGATCCTAAGCAAGAACTGCATCTATCTTCACTGAGTACAATTCAAATCTATCCTCTGAAATGACGTGTCCCATAAAGTGGACCTCCCAAATCTAGAACTAACACTTTGAAAGTTTACCATAAATATGGTTATCTTAGAGTGTGTTTAGAAACATCCTCAAGTGTATCACATGATCCTCATCAGACACCAAGTACACCAAAATGTAATCAATGAATACCACAACAAACCGATCTAGGTAATATTAGAAAATCCTATTAATGAGTCCCATGAACACTTCTGGGTCATTGATTATGATAAATGACATCAACAAGTACTCATTATGGACATACTGGCATCTAATGTTTTTCTACAATATATCCTTATTCTGTACACAAAGACGATAAAATCTAGATCTCAAGTATATCTTTGAGAACCACATCACTCCCTTCATATGATCTAATAGGTCATCATTCCTTGGTAATGGATACTTATTATTCATAATCACCTCATTCAAGCACCATAATTCCATGAATAGCCTCAATATCCCATCCACCTTCTTGGCAAACAAAACTCGAGCACCCTGGGTGAAATGTTGGGCCTCACGAAGCCCTTACTCTGTAGATCCTTCAGTTATACCCTCAAAACATGAATCTCTAAAAGAGACATCTGATGTGAATGAGTAGATATCGATGCCATACTAGGGTAAAAATAAATTTACAAGTAAACCACTCTATGGGATTCAATCTAGGGACATCTTCAGGAAAGACATCCTCATACTCCTCCACCACTGCAAGAAACAGTGGAGTCTCTTCATCTACAACACCAAGGGTGAGGCTAGCCAACTGGTGATTAATTGGCTACACCCTCCTTTGAGAAAGTCCATCCTTCACTACATGCCTTTTATTTTCTCTAGTAAAGGAAAACCAGGTCCCATCTCCACATACACACCACACTCTATGACTAAAACAATCAATATTAGCATGAACCATGGATAACTATTCCATACCCATAATGATGTCGTAAGGCCTCAACACCACAACTAAGAGATCCCAGTAGAATCTCTACCCTCAAAGAGTAAGATCACACTTCTGAAATCAGTGTGTGATCATCTAATCCCTTCCTATAGAAGTCTCTAAATGTAAGGATCGAGCCAAAAAATCCACCAAAATCTACAAGCTCCAAATAAGGTCCATGGAAAGGAAGGAGTGACTGGCGCCTGTGTCTATAAGAATTAAAACTAGGGTATAGAATACATAAATCATACCTCCAATCATATTTAGATAACCAAGTTCATAATACTCTATCGCCTAAAGCCGGCCTTTCCCCTGTTTACTAGCTCCTAGAGCCCATGGTGGACCACTTGGGGGTGGTGGTAGTACTTTAAACCTATTCCCACTACCCGCTACTCTACCTTATCCCCTACCACTTCCACTTCCTTATTGAACATCCTTCTCAAGCCTCTTAATCTGCCTCATTGGTCCCTCAACCATACCCTAATCATCCGTACGTCGGGTAGAGCAATCCCATGCCAGATGCCCCTGACCATTGCATGCATAAAACCATTTGTCTCTAGGATGACTTGAGCCACTTGGGATCCCTCCACTGCTAACCCAGTATCCTGAGGTTGTCTCTTGAAGATCCTGACCCACTTGGTCCCCTGTAACCACTGTCGATTACCCACTGCTGGAGACTTTACTACCTGGTGCCTGCTGGTAGCACCCACTGCCGGCGCCTACTCCACCAGAAAGCTCTCTATGAACATAGATCACTCCAGTAACCAGGAATAAGTCATAATGATAAGGGATATCATCGATTCCATTATATCCTGGTGAATCCCCTATTCTAAGGTCCAATCCCTGAAGAATGGGTCTCACATCATATTTGTAGAGTAATGAGACAGGTCGGTGAACCTCGCCGAGTACTCCGCTACCATTTGACTTCCCTACTGTAGATACAAGAACTCCTAGATATGAACTGAGTGCAATGTCGATATAAAAAAATACTCCCTGAAGAGCCTCTCAAAGTCCTTCCAAGATAGATTCACCTCATCATGCTTCTGGGTCACTAAGTTATACCATCTCCCTGCTGAGCCCTAAAAAAGGCGCGTGGCTTGGACCTCCATCTGGTCAGTCCGCATCCTCACTAGATGGAATAAACGAGTGAATAACTCCAAAAAATCCTCATCTACCTGGGGATCTATCTCACCCTTGAACCTGTAAGGTTTTTTCCTCTCAAACTCATGCAACACACTTAGTCTATGTGCATCCTCTACCGGTATCACTGGTATTAACTGTTTCTCGATGGGTGGTGGTATCACCAGTGCACCACCCAGAGGTTCTATCTCCTGTGTAGGGAGTATCTCTGGTACAAGTCTCTGTACTGACACCTCATCACTAGCATACAATCCTTATGGTTATGCAACAGAATCCAGGTTGGTTGTCTATGTGGAGGCATCTTGAAATAGATCAAGATGAACTGCAGTCAATGAAGTATATATGTAGAGATGACTCAAGAAGGACATGAAAAACAAAAATTGTTCCTATATGATGCATGTACCATTAATTTTACTACAACCATTGTTCTTGTGTTTCGAATCGAAAAAAAGGTGGCCAAAGTCCTAGTGTATGGATACGTTGGCTGCTACACAAACACTGGAGTCCCTAGATTGAAATTTAAACTTGAAACACTTAACATTGGTTCCCCAAACCAATCTCACAAACTCCTAGTCCTAATTTGTAATAAACCCCTCTGATACCACTTTATCACGACCATCATAGTGGGGCATGTTTTGTAACTAACTCAATACCACCTCCAATAGGCTAGGATCCAGTGACTAGTGTTGAGTAGGAATATCCTACAAATGGGAGGAATTTTACTAAGTACCTGTACACATGCACACATCTCCAAGTCCACAAATGCTGAAATGAAAAAAATCTAAGTGAACCATGCATGTGAACCACTAAGTATATATCACAACTAGAGTGCAACAGGAAAGTAAAGTATAGGAAGGTAAACCGGTATAGAATACAAGCCCACCAAAAGAAAGAATGAACACAAGTGAAAGCACAAGATCTTGGAACTCATACATGGAAAACCCTACCTAAAGGGTAGGGGAAGGATAGCTTCCTAAAGCCATAGAAGTACCCCTCATCTGTCTGATCTCATTGGGCACCACCTAGTCCTGGTCCACCCTGGACTCTATCAAAACATTGATCATCTGTACAAGACACAACATGTGCGGGTATGGATCATGCAGGGGTGAGTATAACAATACTTAGTAGGAAAACCCAAAACAATAAAGGAGAAACCACAAAGGAATTCATAGTTAGATCTACATAGGTATATGCCTATAACACATATACCAAGAATATCCAGATATACTCATAACCAGCAACAAGGTAAAGAGGGTAAGTCATAGCCAACTTCTAGCCATAGGATTCTGTTCAAGGCATGCTCATTCTAGGATAACTCACTCATCGATCCTTGATTTCATATGGGAATCTTACAAATAGGTCCCACTAATTTGGGCCCCACCCAAATTGAAAACACTGGTCAAAGGTCATGATATACAGAGAGGGGATCCTTCCCAGAGAATTACAAGAACCCAATCTACATTATCCCTTAACATAGGGAGTCCTTAGAGAATACTGACAACCCTATCGATGTAGCTCGTAACACATTGGATCCTCCATAAAGAATACTGACAACCCTATCGATATGTCCCATTGGATGGAGGACTAACGACCTACACTCGGAGGTCATGTTAATTCCCACAAAAATCCATCAAGGGTGATAGATAATCACTCCAATCCCAAGGAGGGATAACTATAATCTATCCAAGACTCAGCCACTAGAGGGGACTACTATCCACTGATGTGGATGTAATGTCATACTGGACCCTTGAGGAAAGAACCAAGGGAAACTATTCACCTACACTAGTCTATACTGAAAGCCACTAAGCCATCTCAAAAAGACTGCCTCACCGCAATGGTCCCAAAACCATAGATGGATCATCAAATGGACCTTTAGTTTGAAATTTTCAGCCAAAATAGAGAATTGGTCTAGCACAACCCGGTCTGGTTGGCTGAACCGACCTGGTTCGGTCGACCCAACTTAACCCAGTCGGTTTGGGTCAGCCCAAACTAGCTCGTCCCGATGGGATGTTGTGCCGCACAGTCCAACCCACTGGGCCACCTGGTCTAGCCCACTAGTTTGTGGGTCGTGGTTCACTGGACCGCTGGACCCAACTCACCAGGACACTAGAACGACCTGTTTCGCCCAGCCCGACCCGCCGCATGCGGGCCGACACTTGTCTCGTACTGGACATAGTCTGCCTATTTATTTAATTATCCAACAAGATGGTAACCATTAAAGCATAACTTTCATTTATATCATACTATAAAGAATAATGATAACCATTAAACATGCATATTTATTTAATTATCCAACAAGATGATAGCCTCATGGGTGTCGATAATTTCCGCTGGGTTACTAAATTTAGAAATTTAAAACACAAAACTAACAAAATACTAAACTAAAGGGTATTATAGGATATGAAATTCTGAGGTTGAAACCATAGAGATAGGGTTCGAGAAAATATTAATTAAATAACAAAGGATTATCCAGGTCGGGCTCAGGCTGTAGGTAAATCGGGTCAGGCCTCGGCCTATCCAGGAAGTCCCACGGGCCAAGACATCCTGAAAAGGCAGGATTTCGTGAAGCCCATCTATGAAAAAATATAACGGGAAACTGCTGGTAGGTAAATTTGATCCCCTAACTCAAGCTTCCAAGGCTATTCCTGGACCAATGGTCTAGGTAATGCGCCTATTATGTTATCAATAGACTATCCTCCAATGGCCCGAAGGCCTTCATTTTTTATTGATTTTGATAATCCACCTTTAAAGGGGTGTTGTGGAACCCTTACAAGGCCCGTAGGTGTAAGTATTACATGGAACATAGGACTTAGAGGAATTCATTGCTCATAGGCTTCAAACATTACATACAACCCAAACTAACTACTTGGAACTGCTCCTCCCCAGCATCTTCATCTTGAAATTAGCTCTCCACCATCGCATGGCTATTCAGCTAGGCTTTCCCATGCATGCACAGGCTTTTCCCGATGGCAGGTTCCATACCCTCTCATTATTGCAATCCGTTTAGCTTCTGCTATGGTGAACGCTCCCTACTCATCCTCATTCTAAAACTTGTTCCTTGTAGGTTATCTGGTTTGCATCTGGACTTAAGGTGGCTCGAAGGCCTTAATGTGTGTGTGTGTAATATATACAACGATATATAATTATCTCTCTCTCTATATATATATATAAATAAATCCATTAATAATATATATCAATTTAGTGTGGATTCTAAAAATCCATTAATAATATATATATATACATATATATATATATATAAATGATTTAATATAATATATATATAAACAAAGCTATTAATATATATATATATATATCAATGATTTAATATGATATATATATATAATAACTTGTCGTATATTAATAAAAAAATAACACACTCACCTAATGATGTTCGTGCACGTCACTCAACCTTCTTAATTTTTTTAAGTATATTGCAACTTGCATATATTATATATACTATACATATATAAATCTATTTAGAAAAAAAATTAACTCATCCACTACGGTGGACCCCCAAACCCTAATTATTATTTTTATAATTTTCTCATATTATATATATATATATATCATTTAACATTATATATATATAATAACTTATTATATATTAACAAAAAAATAACACACTCACCCAATGATGTTCATGCACATCCCCCAACCTCATTAATTTTTATAAATATGATAAAACTTGCATATTATATATATGTATATATAGATATATAAACAAATCTATTAATAATATATATATCAATGATATGATATATATATATATATATAAACAAATCCATTAATAATATATATAAAGCTATTAATAATATATATCAATTAAGTGTGGATTTTAAAAATACTTTAATAATATATATGTGTGTGTGTCTCTGTGTCTGTGTGTGTATAAATGATTTAATATAATATATATATATATAAACAAAGCTATTAATAATATATATATATATATATCAATGATTTAATATTATATATATAATAACTTATTGTTTATTAACAAAAAAATAACACACTCACCTAATGATGTTCGTGCACGTCCCTAACCTCATTAATTTTTTTAAGTATGTTACAACTTGCATATGTTATATACAAATCTATTTAGAAAAAAAATTAACTCGTCCACTACGGCGCACCCCAAACCCCTAATTATTTTTTTTATAATTTTCTCATATTATATATATATATATATATATACAAATCATTTAACATTATATATATATAATAACTTATTATATATTAACAAAAAAATAACTAACCACCCAATGATGCTTGCACACCCCCAACCTCATTAATTTTTTTTAATTTGATGAAACTTGCATATATTATATATAATATATATACATATATAAATCTATTTAGAAAAAAAAACTCACCAACTGCTACGCACCCCCCAACTTCTCATTATTTATTTGCACATAATATATATAGATTTACATATATAAATCTATTTAGAAAAATAATAATATATCCACCCATTGTAAAATGTCAATAAAATAGAAAATAAACGTTTTTACAAAAAAAATGTTTAAGATTTAATAAAAATAAATATAAAAACATGCATTTAAAAAACGTTTAAAAATGTATTAAATTAAACAAAATCTTAAAAATACTTTTCATAAATAAGTTAAAAAATAAATGTAAAAAATGTTTAAATAACAACGCTTTAAACCCACCGACTACTGCGCACCCCCAATCCCTCATTTTTTTTCAATTTTCACACAATATATATAAATTCTTAGGCATATATCAATCTATTTATAAAAAAAATAACATATCCACACACTTTAAAATGTTAATAATTTTTTTTACATAAAACATGTTAAATGTTTAAAAAACATGCATTCAAAAAAACATTTTAAATTAAATGTCTAAAAATAAATGTAAAAAATGTTTTAAACAAGTGTTAAAAAATGGTTCAAAAAAGGTTTAAATAAAAATGTTTTAAAAAAATTTTAAAAAAAGTTTTTGAAACAAATATTTAAATTAATTTTTTTAAACCAAACACTTAAAAAAATTTACATTAAAATTTGAAAAAAAAGATAAATGTTTTAAAAAATACTGGTAAAAATTATGCGTTTAAAAAAAATTAAAAAATGTTTAAAATTAATCATTTAAAAATAAATGTAATTTTTTTTGAAATAGATGTTAAAAAACAATTTAAATAAAATTTTTTAAATAAAAAAAATCAACAAATGCTTAAAAATTTATAAATAAGTTACAAAAAATAAATGTAATTTTTTTAATTAAATGTTAAAAAATGTTTAAATAACAATGCTTTAAACTTACCCACTCCTGCGCACCACCTAACTCGTTATTAATTTTTTTTTTACAATTTACACATAATATATTTATATTCATAATATATAAATCTATTTAGAAAAAAATAACATATCCACCCACTATAAAATGTTAATAAAAAATAAAATAAATTTTTTTACAAAATACATGCGTTTAAAAATAAATGCAAAAAAACATTTTAAATAAATGTTAAAAAATATTTAAATAAACACATTTAAAAAAAGTTTTAAAACAAACAATTATTTTAAAAAATAAAAGCCAACCATGGCCTGACTCAAAAAATTCTGGCCCACCCAGATGGTTTGGGCCAGCCCAAGGTCGGGCTCAGGCCGCCTCATGGGGTTGTTCGGTCTAGGTCGACCCGACCTGAATAGTGGTCAGCAACCCGATTTTTTACTGGGCAGGCCCTGCCCGAACCAAAATTACACCATTAGAAAAAGTATAAGATAATTAATTAACAGTTATGTAGTCATCATAATCAGGTCCTAGCGAGTATAATAGTCATGTAAAATGCTCTTCATCCTAAGTTCCCCTTTTCTCATGGCCAGGTACTTCGGATTACAAAGACTTGGTAACTTGAAACCTTATTTAAACATAGGAAAGAGATAAAACTAATGATCATAGAGGAAATCTAAACCCTATACTTCACATTAAACAATTGTATTCAATCAACTCAGGCAATAGTCATGTTCAAAGAAATAAATAAATCACACCCTTTTCCTAACTCTTCTTATAATGGTCATGCAAGAAGAAATAGGAAAGAGATAAAATTAATGAACTAACATGAAATCCCAACATAAATTGCAATTAAAAATAAAGTACCTCATACATTCAATCCTAATTCATCATACATGTCTCGATATAAAGAAATTACCCATTCATGCCAACCATGAGTGGGTATAGAAAAATAATAAATAAAAATCCTACAGAAAAGTGGTAGAAGCAGGTGGATGCCTTCATTCGGCAATGGCTCCTTGTCGAGCTCCCTCCAGAATGTATCCAATGGTGTGAACGAGGTTGATATTTATAGAGTTTTTTGTCAAAATCCCATCCACAAAGCATATCTTGAAAATTTTTATTTTTTTCTGTTTCCTGAAAGTGTCATGACGTGTAAATGAATTACACGTCGTGTAATCTGGATCCATTTTTTCCTCTATGAATTTTGAATCTACATGAATCATGTGTGACTCTCAATTGTAGATTTAGAACTTTGAATCCTTTCACAACATGTAACTGACTTTCACAACGTGTAAATGACTTGTCCCAATGGTGGAAACTTCTTTTTAAAAACTCACATCATGTAATGAGATTACATGACATGTAATCATGTTCTTCCAGTTTTTCCAGCTTCAAACATCCTCAAAATTCCGGTGTCACACATGTCACGACCCGTCCTCGGGGCCCGTGTCGTGACTACCCCAAGACTGCCTTCCATAGGCTAGGGGCTGGCGACTAGCACCAAAGGCATAAATCCCAATAACTGGGAAGGCATTTCCTTTATAAAAGTAACAAAACACCACAGAGTACAAGCAGAAGTAAAACACTAAGTACAAAGAGAGGTGCTGAAAGGTAAATGGGCCAGAATACAAACCAAAATGAAAGTACAACTACAACTGAACAAAGTACAACACGAAAAGACAACAGCTGGAAGAATGGAAGCGGCTCCTGGGTCGTCCTCCTCGGATCCTACCTGAAGGGTAGGTACAGATGGCGCAACTCCTAGATCGTCCACCACGGATCCTACCTGAAGGGTAGGTACAGATAGCCTCCACAACGCTCTCGCCCGTCAACCTCCTCCGAGTGTCGTCTCACCGTGAATTCCACCTCCATATACTGACTCTTCGTGTATTCCACCTCCGGGTACTAACTCGTCATGTAGTCCACCTCCAGGTACCGTCCAGTCCTCGAACACTCAGCCTCCGTCAACACTGCCCATCGTCTGCAACCAACACAACGAGGTGCGGGCATAGCCCGTGCAGGGGTGAGTATAACGATACTCAGTAGGGACCCCGAGACCCTCAAGGTCTCACTAAAACCAACAAGGACAACCACAAAGAAGATCTCAACAGATAACCTCTACTTAGGTATATGTCCATACATATACCTAAGTTATCGAGTAACCCATCTCAATCATGAGGAAACACAAGGTTTATGAAATCAACAGATAACCACTACCCAGGTATATGCCCAAACATATACCTAAGTTATCTAGTAACCCATCTCAATCATGAGGAAACACAAAGGTCATAGACTCAGCACAAACCAGGATTTTTTTTATCGAAATCGTAACTGCTGAAGAGCCCCATCTCTAGAGTGTACATTGGTCCTGACACGACTCTGAGGTGCTGCTCACTAACCTAAGACTGCTTAGGTACTCCTCCTGTCGAGTACCACGGGCCTGCCACCTCATATAGTAGTGCTTCCCGCCGGGGTCTGCCACCCAAACACAGTAGTGCTCCCCCCTCATAACCTACAGAGGTATTCCTCCTGTCGAGTACCGCAGGTCTGCCACCCAAACACAGTAGCGCTCCCCACTGTGGGTCTACCACCCAAACACAGTAGTGCTCCCCATTGGGCTATACAAGTCTCTCCGACTCGAATCGTACAAGAAGTCTCCAGGTCCCAGCCAGTTACATGGTCTCCGTACTCCGTACGCTCGTCTTTAGGAGGGTCCGCTCCACGAGCTACTGGTCGATACTCCAAGTATCACAAAGTCCCATGAAGAAGTATCTCAAAGGACCTCCTCTTCATAGGGGTCTCAACACAACAGACAGCGGGTCAATCAGACGCCCGGTCTGTGAGTTATTAGCCTTTTTCGTCCCTAGGCCCCGGTTGGTTTCGTGTACGAACCAACCCGGCCGTATCTCAACTGTACCCCGAACTCTCATAAGTTATACTCATAGGGACCGTTTCTCAACATGATCATCAATGTTGCTGACGGTTCGTCAAACAGATGTCCTGTCTGAAAGATATCAGCTTTCCCGTTCCAGGGGCCCGGTTGGATTTCAGGCACAATCCAACCTGGCCATACTCCAACTGCATCCAAAACTCGGGTGGATTATGCCAAAAGTTCCGTCTCATCAAGAGGATTCCAAAAAAGTTGATGGCACGTCAATCGGACGTCCGGTGCTAAAGATATATATGTTTCCGCTCTGAGGGCCCGGTTGGTTTCATGTACAAACCAACCCGGCTGAACCCAAAGTTCTCTGAAACCTTGAGTTTAATATACTGAAATGAATGTCTTGTTCCAAGGATCGCTACACAACTGACAGTGCGTCGATCGGAGGTCCGTAGCCCAAGATATGAGCATTTGACCGAAAGTGGTCCGAAAACGGGGGGTCTGGGCCCGGACCGACCCGGACCGACACCCCCTGGGTTGGCCCGAACCGGGTCGACCCGACCCGGATGGACCCAGCCCGGCCCGACTGGCTCGGTCCGGCCTGACCGGCCAGCCGCGGCTCGTCCACCGTGGCCGAGTCGAAGGCGCGGAGCGGGGGGGGGGGGGGGGGGGGGGGTGCGCGGCCCGCCCTCGCCGCTAATTGAGGTCGGTGGCGAACCGCCACTGGCAACCTTCCGGTGGTGCGCCACCACCGCCGGTCGCCGGCACCACCGCGCCGGCGTGGCACGCCGCCTCCGCCTTCCGCGGACCACCGGACGCGCTCCGGTGGTCCGTTTCTCCTGCCGTCTTCGCCAATGGTCCTCCCGGGACCCGACCTTCACTGCGAAGGGATTCAAACGCCGTAGCGGCCTGCTTCGTCGTCATCCGCCGATCCACACACTGAAAAAAAAAGCTGTGGAGGGTTGTATGGCCGTGTTTTTTTGGCTCGCGCCCTCCGTATTAGGTGTTATCAATTGGAAAATAATAAACACATGATTTTAATCATTAACGAGGGTATAATTTATCCAAAATAAATTATACAAACACCTTGCAATCAAATACCCATGCATGAGGGTTTAAAATTTGAATGCGCGGCGTTATGATGGCGCGCATTCTTGCCGCTCGATCCTGCGCGGTGTGACGATGTTGCGCATTCTTGCCGCTCGATCCCGCGTGGCGTGATGATGTCGTGCATCCTTGCCGCTCGTTTCCGCGCAGTGCGACGACACCACGTCAATTTCATTCAATCTGCAACAACAAGAAAAACAATAAGGGAGGGTAACGGCCGTGTTTGTGCGGTCCGACCTCCTCCCGTTAACTGATATCATGTGGTCCAAATATCGCAGATAAAAGACGGAAGAGAATCACGTAAGGAAAATCACGTAAACCCCCTACCTTGGTTTCAAGAGCGGAGTCGCGGAAAGAGGATTTAAAGACGACGTCGGGGTGCATCTTAGGAGGAAGCAACATCTCCTCACGTGTTGCGGTGAAGAGGAAGGAAGGCACGTCGTCGTTCTTCATGGAAGGATGGTGTTCTTCGTCGAGGTTCGATGTGTTCTTCGTGTTCTTTGTCGAAGTCGAAGAAGATCTTCAAGTCCTTAGTCTTTTCTCCCAAAAACTCCACCACAAGGTTGCAACCCCAAATAAAATAAGCTCACCTCTTATTTTATTAACATGACATAACTTTTGAATTTCAAGAGTTTGAAATTCAAACATCCACACTTAAATCACTTATTTAAGTTAATGTGTTGGCTTTGAATTAAAGTGGGGAGAGGGAAAGCCACCTTAATCAATGGTGAGTTTTTAAGGGTTACACACTTAAGAGGGATTTTTAAGAATTTGAAGGGGTGGGGCTCGTGTGGGCCCCACCTCACAAATATCCTAACAAGTGAAGTTTGGATTTAGTGGGTCTCACCCCAACTCCATCACAAGAATCTAACCCAAAATAAATTAACCTCTCACTTAATTTATTAACTAGACATGAGTTTGAATTTCAAACCCACACACACATTAAACTCACCTCATTAATAACATAAGTTATTAATTCTTAGGTTATCAAATTTAAACAAGAGTTGAGGGAGTTAAGTAAAGTGAAGGGGTGGGGTTCCTGTGGGCCCCATCACCCTCATAACCTCCCTTGGGAAGTTGGGTAGTTACCCAACTTCCACCCAAGGCCTTAAACCACTAAAAGAAAATAAAAATTGTAGTTAATTTATAAATTAAACTTCCACAATTTTTATCATCTTCTCTCGTGAAAACACAACTCCGGAAATGGAGTTCCTAAGAAATTACCGGCGCTACGGTTCCATCGGTGCCCTCGGAATTCGATTCTGAGCACCGGTTCAAAAGATAGGAATTCCCGCTCGTTCGTTCACTGAACGTACCGGAGCCAAACTTCGGAAAATGATTCCGGGCACACCGGGCCTCGGAATCAGGCGTCGTTAGAAACTGCATTCTTGTAAAATTCCAAAGAAAATTAAGAAAAAATTTTCCTTGAAATTTACTATTCTTTACATTACTCCCACTTTAGGGATTTACGTCCCCGTAAAGCTTCAACACAAACTAGGGTCACAAAAGCGGTACAGAGCACGCATCTGAGCCTTCCGCTCCCATGTGCTCACCTGGAGGTTCCCGTACTGCCAAAGAAAGTGCACCCGTGGAATCGATCTTCCTCATAGGATCTGCTCATGTCAATCCTCGATCCCCACTGGAACCTCCGTGAAATACACCCCACCGTCATCGTCCAGCTTCCCGTGGTCGATGATGTGTGAAGGATCATGCATGTATCTCCTCAGTTGAGATACGTGGAAGTCATCGTGCACCTGGTGCAACTGAGGTGGATGGGTCAAGCGGTAAACCACCTCGCCTACCCAGCTGAGGACATAGAAATGGTACACTGAACCTCGGAGATAACTTCCCACCTTGGCCACATCTCCATAAACCTCGTCGAGGTGAGACCCGTATAAGGACGTGATCGTCATCCTCGAACTCTAGAGGTCTCCAATTCCGGTTAGAACTGGAACTCAAAAAGACTGCTGCCATGAGGGTAAGGTTGACCGACTCAAGAGTGATCGGTCGCACCCTCCTGTGCATGAGTTACCCTGTACTGCCTGGGGTTTCCTTTTTCTTACCGCACTGTGCAGTCTTCATCCGCTCCTGGATGATCTGCACCATCTTTTCCTATGATCTGAAAGAGCTGCTAAAATTTCTCCTTTGCCGAAAAGAGAAACTCGGTCTCATCCCCTGGATGAACCATGCCCATTTCCTAATACAGTCAATCCCGACATGAATGATGCATTCATGCCATGGATGACGTTGTAAGGCCTCGACGTAACTACCAAGAGATCTAACCGTCACTCTCGCCTCTAAGGGTCGAGTCACGCTGTCGGCATCAGTGTGAGGTCACTAGGTCTCCTCCAGTAGAAATCTCAAAAGTGAGGGTCAAGTCAACAGTTTTTTTTAACCGGGACCTCTCAGTATCAGCCAAACAAAAGGACAGAAAAACAAACATCACAAAGATAAGTGTCTTTTTATTATTGCAGCTCATAGTACAAATACACGAATAGAATAGAAATATGGAACTAGAAGTACAAGGGACATATCCACTAGTTCCGCTCCTGTCCACCTGCTCCCAGAGCTCTACTACCTTGTCCTCTGCTCGGCTGTTGCTCAAGCACTCGTCGCTGCTTCTTCCTCAGTGGATCCTCCAACACCCGTGGATCAACTGTGCGGGGGGGGGGGGGGGGGGGGTCGTACAGTCACGTGCCAGGTGACCCTTCCTTCCACAGGAGTAAAACTGTCTATTTCTGGCACGCCTGGCTCTGACCCCACCCCGGGTTCCCCGCACCACTGATCCTAAAACCCGAGATCACCCAACTGCTGTTCTGGTCCTCCTGGACCTCTGCATCGTCTGTCTACTACCTACAGATGACTCGGCTACTGATCGAAAATCCTGCGGCAAAGGCTACAGCTTCTGTACACGCTCATGGTGTAGAGATACTAGCACAAACTCCACCCTGAAGAAGGTCTCAAAGTCTTCCCATGCGAAGGTCATCCCATCGCAAAACTGGAACAAGTGGCTCCACCACCTGCCTGCTGCTACCTGAAGAAGGCTGGTAGCGAAGATCACCATGAAGTTTGCAGGCGTCCCCACTAGCCTGAAGACTCTCACCACAGCCTCCAGCCAATCCTCATCCGCCTGCGGGTCCGTCTCTCCTCGGAACCTGGGTGGCCTCTGGCGCTGGAACTCGTGCAGCGCACTCAAGTGGCGTGTATCACCTACTGCTGGGGCTGGTGGCATCAGTGTCCCAATGTATGGTAGTACCGCTGGTGCCTCCGCTGGTGCCTCAACTGCAAGAGGGCCCTATACCGAAGCCTCGTCGCTCGGCAAGCTGTCAGTACGCACATCCATCTGGGCTCTAGTTGGTCGTCCGAGAAAAGGAATCCTGAAAGAAACATTGTGACACGGTCAAATGATTATACCTGGTGAGATGACTTGGTTTGAGCTGACATTTAAAAACTTCTGGAAGCACACACGCAATCAGTGTTTTCGTGCACAAAGTCGGAAATCAGTTGTCAGGGTCCTAGTGCATGGATACGTCGGCCGCCCACACCAACATTGGACTCCCTGAACTGAAAACCACACTCGATACTCTTAACACTATTGCTTCACAGAAAAGAAAATATCAAAGTTATAAGTTCTGCGGTAGAACCAAACTCCTCTGATACCAATTTTTCACGACCCGTCCTCGGGGCCCGTGCTGGGACTACCCCAATCCCACCTTCCATAGGCCATGGGTTAGCGACTATCACCAAAGGTGTAAATCCCGATAACTGGGAAGACATTTCCTTTATAAAAGTAACAAAACACCACAGAGTACAAGCGGAAGTAAAAAACTAAGTACAAAGAGAGGTGCTGAAAGGTAAATGGGCCAGAATACAAACCCAAATGAAAGTATAACTACAACTGAACAAAGTACAACAGGAAAAGACAACAGCTCGAAGAACTGAAGTGGCTCCTGGGTCATCCTCCTCGGATCCTACCTGAAGGGTAGGTACAGATGGCGCAGCTCCTAGATCGTCCACCACGGATCCTACCTGAAGGGTAGGTACAGATAGCCTCCACAACGCTCTCACCCGTCAACCTCCTCCGAGTGTCATCTCACCGTGAAGTCCACCTCCAGATACTGACTCATTGTGTAGTCCACCTATGGGTACTGACTCGTTGTGTAGTCCACCTCCGGGTACCGTCCAATCCTCGAACACTCGGCCTCCGTCAGCACTGCCCTTCGTCTACAACCAACACAACGAGGTGCGGGCATAGCCCGTGCAGGGGTGAGTATAACGATACTCAGTAGGGACCCCGAGACCCTCAAGGTCTCACTAAAACCAACAAGGAAAACCACAAAGAAGATCTCAATAGATAACCTCTACTTAGGTATATTCCCATACATATACCTAAGTTATCGAGTAACCTATCTCAATCATGAGGAAACACAAGGTTTATGCAATCAACGGATAACCACTACCCATGTATATGCCCATACATATACCTAAGTTATCAAGTAACCCATCTCAATCATGAGGAAACACAAAGGTCATAGACTCAGCTCAAACCAGGATTTTCTTTATCGAAATCGTAACTGCTGAAGAGTCCTGTCTCTGGAGTGTACAGTAGTCCTGAAATGACTCCGAGGTGCTGCTCACTAACCTAAGACTGCTGAGGTACTCCTCCTGTTGAGTACCGCGGGCCTGCCACCTCACATATTAGTGCTTCCCGCTGGGGTCTGCCACCCAAACACAGTAGTGCTCCCCACTGTGGGTCTGCCACCCAAACACAGTATTGCTCCCCACTGGGCTATACAAGTCTCTCTGACTCGAATCGGACAAGCAGTCTCCAGGTCCCAGCCAGCTACACGGTCTCCGTACTCCGTACGCTCGTCTCTGGGAGGGTCCGCTCCACGAGCTACTGGTCTATACTCCAAGTATCACAAAGTCCCACTAAGAAGTATCTCAAAGGACTGCCTCGTCATAGGGGTCTCAACACAACAGACGGCGCATCAATCAGACGCTCGGTGTGTGAGTTATTAGCCTTTTTCATCCCAAGGGCCCAGTTGGTTTCGTGTACGAACCAACCCGGCCGTATCTCAACTATACCCTGAACTCTCATAGGGTATACTCATAGGGACCGTTTCTCAACGTGATCATCAACGCCACTGATGGTTCGTCAAACAGGCGTCCTGTCTGAAAGATATCAGCTTTCCCGTTCCAGGGGCCCGGTTGGATTTCAGGTACAATCCAACCCGGCCATACTCCAACTACGTCCAAAACTCGGGCGGAGTATGCCAAAAGTTCCATCTCATCAAGAGTATTCCAACAAAGTCGACGGCACATCAATCGTACGTCCGGTGCTAAAGATATATTCGTTTCCTCTCCGAGGGCCCGGTTGGTTTCGTGTACGAACCAACTCGGCCGAACCCAAAGTTCTCCGAAACCTTGAGTGTAATATACCAAAACGACCGTCTCGTTCCAAGGATCGCTATGCAACTGACGGTGAGTTGATCAGAGGTTCATAGCCCAAGATATGAGCATTTGACCGAAAGTGTTCTGAAAACGGGGAGTCTGGGCCCGGACCGACCCGACCCCCCCCTGGGTCGGCCCGAACTGGGTCGACCCGACCCGGGTCTAACCCGGCGGGACCCGTCCGGCTCGGCCACCGTGGGTGAGCCGAAGTCGCGGAGTGGGGGGGGGGGGGGGTGCGCGGCCCGCCCTCGCCGCTAATTGAGGCCGGCGGCGAACTGCCGCCGGAAACCTTCCGGTGGCGCGCCGCCTCCGCCTTCCGTGGACTACCGGACGCACTCCGGTGGTCCGTTTCTCCTGCCGTCTTCGCCAATGGTCCTCCCGGGACCCGACCTTCACTGCGAAGGGATTCAAACGCCGTAGCGGCCTGCTTCGTCGTCGTCCGTCGATCCGCACACCGAAAAACAAGCTGCGGAGGGTTGTTGGGCCGTGTTTGTTCGGCCCGCGACCTCCGCGTTAGGTGTTATCAATTGGAAAATAATAAACACATGATTTTAATCATTGACGAGGGTATAATTTATCCAAAATAAATTATACGAACACCTTGCAATCAAATACCCACGCACGAGGGTTTAAAATTTGAATGCGCGGCGTGACGACGTCGCACATTCTTGCCGCTCGATCCCGCATGGCGTGACTATGTCGCGCATGCTTGCCACTCGATCCCGTGCGGCGTGACAATGTCGCGCATCCTTGCCACTCGTTTCTGCGCAGTGTGACAGCACCGCGTCAATTTCATTCAATCCAAAACAACAAGAAAAACAATAAGGGAGGGGAACGGCCGTGTTTGTGTGGTCCGGCCTCCTCCCGTTAACTGATATCATGTGGTCCAAATATCACGGATAAAAGACGGAAGAGAATCACGTAAGGAAAATCACGTAAACCCCCTACCTTGGTTTCAAGAGCGGATTCGCGGAAAGAGGATTTGAAGACGACGCCGGGGTGTGTCTAAGGAGGAAGCGGCGTCTCCTCATGTGTTGCGATGAAGAGGAAGGAAGGCACGTCATCATTCTTCGTGGAAGGATGGTGTTCTTCGTCGAGGTTCGATGCGTTCTTCGTGTTCTTCATCGAAGTCGAAGAAGATCTTCATGTCCTTAGTCTTTTCTCCCAAAAACTCCACCACAAGGTTGCAACCCCAAATAAAATAAGCTCACCTCTTATTTTATTAACATGACATAACTTTTGAATTTCAAGAGTTTGAAATTCAAACATCCACACTTAACTCACTTATTTAAGTTAATGTGTTGGCTTTGAATTAAAGTGGGGAGAGGGAAAGTCACCTTAATCAATGGTGAGTTTTTAAGGGTTACACACTTAAGAGGGAGTTTTAAGAATTTGAAGGGGTGGGGCTCGTGTGGGCCCCACCTCACAAATATCCTAACAAGTGAAGTTTGGATTTAGTGGGTCTCACCCCAACTCCATCACAAGAAACTAACCCAAAATAAATTAAGCTCTCACTTAATTTATTAACTAGACATGAGTTTGAATTTCAAACCCACACACACATTAAACTCACCTCATTAATAACATAAGTTATTAATTCTTAGGTTATCAAATTTAAACAAGAGTTGAGGGAGTTAATGAAAGTGAAGGGGTGGGGTTCGTGTGGGCCCCACCACCCTCATAACCTCCCTTGGGAAGTTGGGTAGTTACCCAACTTCCACCCAAGGCCTTAAACCAATAAAAGAAAATAAAAATTGTAGTTAATTTATAAATTAAACTTCCCCAATTTTTATCATCTTCTCTCGTGAAAACGCAACTCCAGAAATGACGTTCCTAAGAAATTACCGGTGCTACGGTTCTATCAGTGCCCTCGGAATTCGATTCTGAGCACTGGTTCAAAAGATAGGAATTCCCGCTCGTTCATTCACTGAACGTACCCGAGCCAAACTTCGGAAAATGATTCTGGGCACACCGGGCCTCAGAATCAGGCGCCGTCAGAAACTGCGTTCTTGTAAAATTCCAAAGAAAATTAAGAAAAAAATTTCCTTGAAATTTCCGGGTCTTTACAACACAGCGAGCAAAGATCATAGTGCGAAGTGTCTTTTTTCTCTAATTTTCACCATTTTTCATTCCTTTTTTTTAGAAATTCATTATTTCCTACCAAAAATCATAAAACAAGTAAATACATTCCAAAATTGGCAAGTTTGTTGAATTAAATATATAAATAAATACATTAAAATACCATAAAATTCGTGCATGAAATACACTTATCACAACCATTACCATATTTATTTTCTATATCAAATTTCCAAGCATAAAAAACATGTTAAAGCATATAATAAATATAGGTAGTATACTATCTAGAAAATCAAGAGGCAAAACGTTAACACAACATAAACACATTCGATCACTACAACCTAAAACCAAACCTTTTATTTATTTTTCACTTAATATTCATTAGGGTTAGTTCCACTATTATCCAAATAGAGGAATCATGATAAATATATGACCACACATAAAAACAAGAAGAATCAAAAAATCTCATACCTCAAGGATTTCAGCATTCTTTGAACAAGAACAAAATAGCAAGTGAAAATCTTCAATCACCTCTCCCTCAAGGAACTGATGGTCCCTATGGTCGCTAAACCGTGAACGTGCTTCCAACATCAAAATAAATCGATGATAATGATGGATATAAATTATAATATCATGATAAGGTATTATGGGTGAAAACAAAATTGAACGGAGAAGAAACCATAAAATAAATAGGGAAAATCAGCCCGGGTTACCACATATCGATCTCAAGAATCTAGGGATCAATCCCAAATGAAAGGGTTTCAAAACACCTTGAAAGGGAACCTATGGCCACCTAGGTTTTGAGAGAAAAAGTTAGGAGAAATACAAGTTCATATGGGGTTTGATAATTTTTAGGAAAATTTGAAATTAAAAGAGCATGACGTAACAACTTACACAATGATGCAAAGATTATGAAATAGGAAAAAACTATGGCATAAGGAAGAAGTACATTCCATAATAAACTTGATCAAAGCTGCATATGATAAACATGATGCATTTCAAACTATAGATCCTATAAATTTATAAAATTACTATGATATAAAAGAGACCACCACATTGTATAATTCTAATTTCTAAAGCATAAGGGTACACTACAACTCGAATTTATAGCATTGAAACCCCTAAAAAGGTAGAACCACCAAAAAATAATTCTCAAGATTCCATGGTGTATCCTACCCCCACTCCGTAGCGGTAAAAAATTGGAAGAACCACCCAAACCTCGTCCATAAGTTTCTACACCAAAATGCTTAGTGCACACTACAACCTCATCTCCTGAATGGACTCTATAGTGTAGCACATGCCTCCATGCCACAATCCTTCTCTGTAGTTGACACTTCACCTTAACTCCCCTCCTTCCTTCTCTAATCCTCCTCTCATCACATCCAATGCATAAAACATACAAAGTAATCAGTCTTGGAATTTTTTATTATTAATTTGGTATTTCCTATGCTCATATTCTAGTGTTAATGCAATTTGGGATTTATGGATATTCATGGATTTAGAGTTTTATTTGATTTTATGGTTTCCTTGGGTTTCAGTTGAATATTAGATTATCTCAATGGGAATTTATTTCCTTCTTGTTCTACTTTCTCTTATTGTTTCCTTTTCTAGATCATTGAATTTATGGGGGAAGAAATTAATATTAAGAGGATAATTATTTGACCAACTATATTAATTTAAGGTGCGAATTTATTATTTATTGATTATGTATTTATATTTTTATATTTCTTCATTTTATGAGAATTTGGGGAGTTATAATATTTTAGAGGTGTTTTGGGTGGTTGAATTGTATGTAGTTTTGGACTATAGACCAGTCACATAGTGACCAAAGGATGTTGTACCACGACCAGGTAGTCCCTGAGTTCTATAGTTTCTTGGTCTGTTGTAGGTCACATTTGAAAAATATGTTGTCATTACATGACTATGCTGGGTCTAAAGGTGTCACAAATATAGTGTGGGTCATTCTATTCCTGATATACCCTGGGTAATGATGCCTCATTTCTTCTTCATTTTTATGGCGGTGGTTACGTCGTGACGCAGGTTATCACACCACGACCATACAGGGTAAAAAGGATATCATTCCATAATAAATGCATAATAATCATGAACTACCTTGATTACACATTTAATTTTTTGAAATTACAACTTTAACCCTATTGTATTTCTTCATACTTGGGGCCACTCCCCCCCATTCACTCAACCAAGATGAGAGGATATCCCTAGGAAAATCTCCTCTCCACCCTTCGATCTTGGATTTATCCCTTTGATTTATTTAGTGGTTCCTTCAAGGTAATGCTATATTTTACTTCCATTTATCCTTTTACTCTTGGTTTTCCTTACTTTTCTTTCATCATGAGGCTTTGGTGGCCAAACCCTAGGTTATGGGTCTGGTATAACCATGTTATTTTTGACATCTAGGGATTGTGAGGCTCATCTTCAGACCTATTCTAGCACTGTTCATCAAAGGTGACACGATTCCTTTGGTTTAAGGTAGGTTCCTCTATGTTATTTCATTTATTTGACATGCCTTGGGTTGTTGATTTATTTAAATATTTTTTTCATTCAAAATCACTGTTGTGATTCTATTTTTGATTATGATAAAAATGGGGTTCCTTATAATGGTTGTTTTCAAGTTGATGAAAGATGGTTCTAATGGATCTTGAGCTATATATAGTTAAAACTGATTTCTAAATCCATCTATGTGTTTTAAAAAATGCATCTCAATGACTTCTTCATTAAAATTCAAGTTTTAAAATGAGATGTTTAAGATACTTAATTACTTTGAAATATTTTATAGAATTAATAACTTGAGAATCAAACATAGTTTTCCAATTGAATGAGGTATTTCAAAAAGAATTGATTGAATGAGGTCTTTATTATGATATCAAATATGATATCAATTTTTTAAATGGATGTCTATATTTCAACTTATGATATCCAATACAAAATTGATTATTATTTATTTTCAACATGATTTTATGAATCAAAGAATAATCACATGTCTCTGATGAAACTGTTGAGGTTCTTAGGACTAAATAAAACTTATTCAAATAATAGAGGAGAAAAATACACCCTAAACCAAGATCTTCATGTATTAAAACCGAAACCATGTATACTATAAAATGAAGAACATGTGTTACATACACTGATGTTGGCCAAATGTTTTTTCATCAATCATGAGTTTGATGATGATCACTAAGAAGAGAACAAAAGAATATTTACTCCTATGTGTATCCATGGGTTAATGTATCAATAAACTCTTGAGTATGACCCACATTATGACTAGATATTCTAATATCTCTCAGTTATGAAGGAAAAATTGATAAGATAGATTTGGGGTAATCAAGAGAAAGAGCAAACCCCATCTCAATGTCTTCAGTTTGTTTATACATCAATACAAAAAATAATTATTTACAATAGATTTCCATTGCAAAAATTTATTTGCAACAGAAATTCGTTACAAATAACCCATCATAGAAAATCATATTAAAAATAATTCCATTTATGTTGGAGTTTCATAATTATGATCAAAGCGATTCTATTTATGATAATTATAAAATATAGTTGCAAATAGTTTTTGAAAACACTTTTTTGTGACAAATTTGATTTTTTTCACAGGTATTTTCAATAGAATTTTGAATATGTCACAAAAAGTGTAAGTAGATAAAAAAATAAAATAAAAAATATAAATTATTTTTTATTAATTAAATAATTAAATAAAAACCATTAATAACAAGCCTTGATAATTAGACCATAAAAAAGTTATATAAAATTTATAACTATTTTTAAAAAAGATTTAAAAAATAATGAGATATTAGAAAAATAAAAAAAGTATAAAAAATAAATAAAAACCTGAATAAAATGACTTAATAAAAAATATAAATTCAAAAATAATTAAAACTAGTAAATAAATATTAATAAAAATATATATATACTTAATAGAGTGTTAAGGGATTTCAAAGAAGGAGAAACGAGAGATAGAGTGAGGCAGAAGGTGTGATTGTATTTATAGTTATCTTTTTTGTTAAGAACTCTTTGCGATAGAATAATCCATTACAAAAACTCTATCATTTGAAATATTTATGATGAATATTTGTAACTGTTTTTTTATTTTTTAATGAAATTATTGTTCATTGCAAAAATTATCCAGCAAAATATTTTTCCTTCCTATTTGAAATATATTTTCCTACTTATTCGAAAATTATTTGTGATAGATTATTAAATTTATTACAATTTTTTTGTCATGCGGTTATATACGATGGATGGACAAATCCATCACAAATAAACTAGGGGTAAAAAAAATATTTGAGATGAATTTAAGAGTTTATCATAAAAAGTAGCTACCAAAATATTTTTTCTTCTTATTTGAAAAGTATTTTCCCACTTATTAGAAAAGTATTTTCTAAGGATTTAAATTCATCACAAATAATTTTTTTGTAGATTTATTTGCAACGAACTCATAAATATTTCATAAATAATTTTTTGTGACAGAATTAAAAAATCTTCCATAAATAAAATTTCAGATTTTTTTTATTTATGATGGATTTAAGAGTCCCTCACAAATAACTCTATCTTCATAATGATCACATTACCACCAAAAGTATCATAAAAATATTCCAAGTCAGTTATAAATGTTTGTCGCTACAAGTAGTATTTGTGATGGAATTTTAAATCTATCATAAAAGAGTCATTTCAAATAACTATTTTCAATGAACTTCAATCCATCACAAATACCCCATCATAAAAATTTAATTTCATATAGTGAAAGCCTCAAGGATGTTTCCTAAGCTTTCCATATATTTATTTTAATATTACATAACATTTGCATAATGAATTACATTGTAACATTTTTAACACACGTCCAATGCATGCATATAACATTTAAATGCATTTTATTCTGCATAAATTTCATATATTAATGATATCCTTTTGTGGAAGAAATACAAACGTTAACATTAATGATATACAAATTCCTTTATTAATCGTAGAATGCTATGTTAATCATAATGTACGATTGACATATATCACTTCATTACGATTTAGCTATATGGTATACTATGATTAGATAAGCTAGTGATGATATGATATTAATATATCATAATCAAAAATATACCCAAAATCCATACGATATGCCTTTTGTGTCTTGTCTGTCATACGCTATGAAATATTGATATCATATAATACAATATAGCCAACAACATCATATGATTTATATTTATTTTAAGGCATATATCTATAAACAAATATACCACCAAATCCAAGTATATCATATTTTGAGCATAAACAAATACACTCCATGTTCATGTGGCCAAAAATCAAAATAAAAACACACAGACTCAGGTACATAACAAATCAAAGGATTTCTTAAAACTCCCCTTAGAACCTCGGAAAGTATATGAAAATAAATTTCACCTATTAAAATATAGAAAACCAACTATTTTACTCTTGTAAATCCCATATATGAAAATCAATAAATAAATTATGCTATGGTAAGAAGGAAAAAACCCACATATAGAACACAAAAAATATTATTATAAATTTCACCTAACCTGTTCTCATTATAAGGCCATACCACTACTTTTAAAAGGGTTAAAAACTATTCCAAGGTCAAAAAAATATTATTATACACCATATTTAATTCCCATGGAAGCTTGTAACTTATCTATTGGGGGTTAGACATAAAAAATACAAAAATATTCAAATAGAAAAAATATGGTTACATTATGTTATTTCCTAATCATGTAACTAACCATGCATAGTTTCTAGAAGCACATGAATAGTCTCTAAAATGTGACACTATGAGTGACTTTATGTTGTAAAAGTGAGTTCCCTAAACTCAAATTGTACAATAATTTTTTATTATCATAACATGTATACAGTGATTTATTCATGATATACACTTACCATAATAATGTTGTTATTTATGCATCCACTATTTTATGGTAATGTCTTTAAATTACTTGTCGTATCAAATGATTATAGTTGTTATTAGGCGATAAAGAGAACCTCAAGATACTATAAAATTAATCTTAAACTTATTTCCTATAGACTCAACACATCATACTAATTGGACATAAATTACATCTAACCATTAGTTATTGGGGGCTCATAAGCATTGAGTCTTCTTCTCATGAACTTCATACTTGGTTATCTTGAGTATATGTGATCATAAGGTCTGACCCACCAATAGAAACACCACATGTTTCATGGGTCATTGGCTATTTCTATCTACAAGGATGTGTAATGGTCTCTTGAATTGATATTATTATCAGTATATACTATTTGATTATGCTCTTTGATACAATATGAAAACTATGGAATTGATGTTATGGTGAAGTATCTTGTTTTAGGTGCGTCATTGGTGGTATGAAATTGATTTAATAATCAAGATAGAATTTTTCTCTTATGAAAGGAATCAATATCTTGGGTCAAGTTTATCAGGATGGTAGTAAATTCACAAAATCCATGACCATGGTAGAAGAAGGTAAGTCCATCTAGTTAGTTTAATTAACAATAAAACATGAAAAGGTGATAAAATGAAGTGTACATCATGATTTATGAGATATCATGATACAAAGAGATTTTACTAAATGACGCATGTTCGTAAGAAAGGTTTTCATTACTATGACTATTCCTTATCTCTTTAGGGGACTTGATGGCTTGATTGAATCTACACCTATTTTGTGAATAATATTTCTTACTATTGAGATAAGGACCTAGAGGTTCACATATTAATCATATTTAAAATTCTATCCTATTATGATGGATAAGACTATATGACATGGTGGGCCCCACCATTGGGTCCGAGTGATGTATGAGAATATACAATTTCGATGAAATAAATAAATTGATATTATTCAAGTTTGGAATAATTGTTATTGAATTTATTTATTAAAATTATTCATAAGATATTAAGTGAATATATGGGAAAATATTTAATGAATGAATATTTTTTTAATATTCAAGGTTCATTTAATAATTGTAAGAATGACAAGTCAAGTTAATGGATCTCTTTTATCACATAATATATTTTATTATATTACAAGTAAGTGTTTAAAATATAAATGATATTTATGGCTCAATAAGTTATTCATAAGAAGTTTTTTATAGATTATTTAGTGGGTAGTACATTTTAAGGGACCGAGGAGCCATTTTTGGGCATTTAGAACCTCACTATATAAGTGAGAGGAGTATCTCATGCTGGTGACTACTCACTGCATGATTTTAAGAGAAATTATCTACTCTCCCCCACATCTAAGAGAGAGAAGATATTAATCTAAGTGTTTGATTCAAGTTATCCTTATCAGATTGAAGGATTAATGTAGTGGTGGTCATCAGACATCAGAGGCTTCATTGAATCTCTATGATAACACCTAGAATTTGATGAACAATATTCCTGCAGAATTTTGAAGTGAGTGAGGATGATATAGATGGATCAGTATTTGGTTCCTTCGAACAACGATCTATGACGAAGAATGGATGTCGATAACATCCTCAAATTGAACTAGGTATTTGTTTGATTTAATTTAACTATTAATTCATTAATGTGAGATCCTTTGGCTGTAACTGGGTAGTGTTCATGTTGTTGATGAAATTATGATGTCGATTTCAACATTAATTTTTTTAAATTCTCTATTTATCAGGCTTCTGCTACGTACTCAGTACCTTTAATTGGTATTAGAGGGATCAACTAAATTTTAATTCCAAATAAAAAATATATTTGTAATAAATTCAAGTAGAGGGAATTGCAATAGTCCCAACACTGTAGATAGTGATTCAATCTGCAATCGAACGGTGAATTTATGGTTATCTGAAGTTTTAAATCAGATTAAATTTGGTTTTATGGGTTTTAAAAATTTAATAATATTTTTTTATATGTTAACTTTACCTATAATAGATCGTCAGTGGCATGTTCATATGAACCTGAACTCTGAGAAGAATTCTGGTGGCCAAAATAGTATTTATTGTCCTGGAGTTCATTCCACAAAGTTGTGGAAATCAAAAAAAATCTAAAACCCAAATAAATGTATTATTTGATAATTTGAATAAAAAAGGGTTGGTTGGACTTACCAGTCACTTAAAAAAACCAAATAAACTTGTTGGGTTGGTTGTCCACAGGTTAACAAAGGATAAACAACTAAAAAAAGAATGACTTTTTATGAAAGTGAGGGGCCACTGTCAGCCAACCAGAGTTGAAAAAAATTGTTTTAAATTAGGGGTATCAGCACCACCATACCTTCCTCATGGTCCACAACATCGACCTCTTCTCCCTCCACCGTACTCATTGCAGTCGGCCTCCCACAACCTCACTGACCCCACTGTTGAATTGCCTCCCTTCCCTGGCTAGGATCAACCTCATGCATAGGTAGACCCACCCTCCCAGATTACATTTAAACCACCGACCACACCCATCCACATGCAGTCAGATCCCTGTTCTGAATTACCAAGTGCATGGAAGCCACCAGTTGAGTTTTTTTATATACTTTCTGAATTTTTTTAAACAGCCTAGGTTATTTTTTAAAAAAAAATACACCTTAAAGGTAGAATATTCAATGTCGCCTTTCGGTTTATGTGCAAAGGCGGCATTGGTGATGCCTACTTTGCCCTAAAATAATATTTTTTTTCTATTTTAATTATGTTTTTTATATATTTAAAATTTTAATGATTTATTATTATGTTCTTATGGTTATATATATATAAATAATATTTAATGTTTTAACATAATTTATATTTTATTCAAGTACGTGACTTTTCTAACCTATAAAATATAAACTATAAGACCGATATGAATGAAATTTTAAAAATTGATTAAACATAAAATAAATAGTTGAAAATAAAAATAATTTCTTAAAAAATGTTGATAAAAAATAATTTATAAGATTTCTAATCCACCTACTTGAAACTTAAAAATGTTTCAAGTACATGAATTTGCTAGCCTATATAATATAAACTATAAGAGAAATATGAATAAAATTTTAAAAATTGATTAAACATACAATAATTAGTCGAAAATAAAAAAAAATCTTAAATTTTTTTTGATGAAAAATAATTTATAAGCCTTTTAATCCACCTACTTAAAACTTAAGAATGTTTCAAGTACGTACCTTTGCAAGCCTATATAATATAAACTATAAGACATATATGAATAAAATTTTAAACATTGCTTAAACATATAACAATTAGTCAAAAATAAAAATAATTTCTTAAAAAATGTTGATAAAAAACAATTTATAAGCTTTCTAATCTACCTAGTTGAAACTTAAAAATATTTCAAGTACATACCTTTGCTAGCCTATATAATATAAAATATAAGATTGATATGAATGAAATTTTAAAAATTGGTTAGAAATATAATAAATAGTTGAAAATAAAAATAATTTCTTAAATTTTTTTGATGAAAAATAATTTATAATCTTTAGAATCCACCTACTTGAAACCAAAAAATGTTTAAAGTGCGTGCCTTTTCTAGCCTATATAATATAAACTATATGACTGATATGAATGAAATTTTAAACACTGGTTAGAAATATAATAAATAATTGAAAATAAAAATAATTTATTAAAAAATGTTGATGAAAAATAATTTATAAGCTTTCGAATACACCTACTTGAAACCTAAAAATGTTTCAAGTACGTGCCTTTGATACCCTATATAATATAAACTATAAGACCGATATGAATGAAATTTTAAACATCGATTAAACATATAACAAGTAGTAAAAAATAAAAAAAAATTCTTACAAAATTTTGATGAAAAATAATTTATAAGATTTTTAATCCACCTACTTTAAATTTAAAAATGTTTCAATTACTTTCCTTTGTTAGCCTATATACTATAAACTATAAGACCAATATGAATAAAATTTTAAATATTGATTAAACATATAATAATTAGTTGATTTTTTAATTTTTATTTATATGGGTCTTATAGTTTATATTTTATAGTCTTTAAAATTCAATTAGGTGGCTTAGGATCCTCCTAGACATTTATTATTGTGCTCTAACTTTTGAGTAACTTTTCTTACATTCCTTTAATTATCATTTATTTATTTTATTTATGAAACTCTTTATTTTCAACAAATTTTTATATAATTAGGCTATCTTTTAAATTTTATTTACTTCATTTTTATACTGTAGATCTTTTAATATTTTACAGTTATTTACTTGAAATTTACTAATTATTTATATGTTTCAAGTAGTTAACCTTGAAAGCTGTAAAATAAAAACTATGCCTAAAATATAAATGAAAATTGAAATACTTGATAAACATATAAGAATAGATAAAAGTAATAATAGTATTTTCATTTCAGTAGAAATAAAACATGTAAATGAACATGTATAATCAATGTCTATGTCTATGGAGAGGAGAGTCTATCCCACATGGTGGTATGTGAATAGGACGTCCACGTCGAGTGCGCAGTGGAGTCTGATGACCTAGAGGAATGATCCTTGGGCACTGGAACATCGAATGGTGCATCCTCTATCTATGTGTCAGTGGGAGGATCTGTCAATTGCATGTCATACTTCCATCCAGATCCTTCTCCCACTATGGTGGTAGAAGGATCTTCCATCATCACAGTGGGGAACCAAGCCTATGATGGAGCTATACCCCAAGACTGCGATGGATCTGGAATCCAAGGCTGCGATGGATCTAGACCCCAAGGTTGTGATGGATCTGGAACCCAAGATAGAGAGAACTATGAATATCCTATTAGGAAAGATGGATCCCATGCCACCTGAGGCACATCCTAAATCAGCTGATCTTAGACTACTAGAGGGTCAACCTCTGATTATGGAATAGGTGAGGCCTCACGTGTAGCACAACGCTATCTACATCGTCATGGTCGTGGGCGCTAGTAGTAGGTAAAAGATGTTCCTCTCAGGCATGAAACTCCTCTCTCTGGCCCGGATGCGTGAAGATGCTCCCAGAAAGTGCATGAAAAGATGCCCTCTCCTCCAACGTTGTAGCACAGATGGCTACCCGTCTAAAGACCCCCTAATCCTCTTCATCACTCATGAAAACAAGCTACTCCGTATGACTTCCCTGTAAATAGGTTAAAATTTAATTAGAAAATAGTTCAATAAAAAAACTAATAGAAATTTATTGACTTACTATCCTCTGCATCTCTATTCCGTATCGGGTAAGATACAGTTTAGAATTCAGTCTATACCATGGCTCATACTCAACCTGATCTGAAAGAAAGAATTGATTCTTATAAATACCCTGAATACAAAACTCTTCATGTCTATTCCAGAAGTCAATAAAGCCAACATGTACTCAGGGCCCGTCCTCATCCTGCCTCCCTGTCAGCTTCATCCTATGAAGTCACTCTGTCTGTCTCGATGACAATGGAATCAGCTGAGTATAACAAAACTAGCGTATGAATCTCTCAGGATGATGCCACTCAATAATATGGAAGTGAATGAGGGGAACTATATCCATAGTATTCTCAATCTCAACAGTGCAGTATGTCGGAAACTGGTCCATAATACTCCAGTATGGAAGCTATGAAATCTGAAATGACATGTGACTTTGTCAAAAAAGTGCCTAAATAAAAACCAAAATTGATGATATTATTAAATATGTTAGACAGTGATAGATTGTATATATATACCTGATTAGTTAAGAGACAATCCAACTTGATCCACTATATGCCCAAATGTTATCTCGGAACTGCATCAAAATTGTGTCGCTAACACCACCTGTAAAATACATCATCAATAGTGACAAATAATGATAAATTAAAGTTAGTAACTCATAATAGAATTAGAAACCAATAGAAATGACTTATCATACCAGCTTTCATGTGAAGAGTTATGCAGCACCTCCATATCGACCGGCGGACCAACAAGCTCAAGGTGGAATACGAGGATGCGCTCTAATGCCCACATCTGAATAAGGATGATGCATCCCTTGAGACCTGTGTGGTCCCTATGGGATAGCCTGCATAATGCTCTTTATGTATATTCCAAGCAGGATAATCCCCAGTTATACAAACTAGCCTAATCAAAGTCCTCTAGTAGGGGTAGATAAATCATTTGCACATGCATCCTTGAGTGATCAGTACACATGGTCCTACCAATGAGCCATAATATATATGCACGGGCATAACACATGACAGTCTGGTCATCATCATCATCCTATAAATGTGTAATTTGTGCCTTTAACCAAGGCATAGATATAGACGCTCTATCTATAGTGCTACAGTCATAAAAAATGTCAATTCCTAACAAGCACTGAGCAAGGTCTGGCCAAGCTTTAGGAGTGAGTCCAATAACGGGTCTCCCTTGGATAGGAAGACCGAGAAGCACTGCCACATCCTAGAGGTTGATGGTAATATATCCCTCAGACAGGTGAAATGAGTGTGTCTCTGGTCTCCACCTCTCAATGAGGGTAGCAAGTAGGTAATGGTTTAAAAATATTAAATTTGATACGACAAGGCCATAGAAGCCATCACAACACAAGTATGGTCTAATGACATGTGGTGGCCCCCTGTGATGAAAATGGTGTGCTCGATGCACCCTAATCGATTGATCCACACCACCCTCTAACACGACCTAGGAAATATGGGTACACTACTAAGTGAGTAGTATGGTATCATCCATCTGCATATAAACAAATTAAATGATTCATAAGTGTAGACTGTAAATATAACGTTATGGTTAGCATAATGTTATGACTTGTAGAATGTAAGACATGAAATTCTTATTCACATTATTTTATGAAGTTATTTTTACAAAAAGAAATATAATTCTCCATGTCTTTTGGTTCTGAATGAAATAAAGATAAAAAGAGAAAAGAAGAGAAAAAATAGATGGAAAGAATTTTGTTGTGAAAGAATTTTACTAATGAAAATATCTTTGTAAGAATTTTATTAATTGATACATACTTTAAGGGAATATATCTAGGTTTTTGGAATTTTTGTAAGGTTTTAGGATTTAGGTTTATGGTTTTTGGGTTAGGGTTTAGGTTTGAAGGTTTAGGGTTTAGAATTTTGATATTAAGGTTTAGGAAATATGTTTTTGGGTTAAGTGTTCTGCTTTTGGGTTTTGGGGTTTAGAAAACCGAGAAAAAAAAAGAGATAACAACATTTAATTTACAATATAGGTTAAGTGTTCTGATTTTATATTTATGAAATAAATTATAGAATCTAAGATTTTATTTAAGGAATAAGGATAAAGTTATTTCTTGAAAGCATGCATGTTTTTATTAAGTATTTAATATTAATAGGGTATTTAGATATTAGGTATGTGTCACTAAGATATACATTTTTTGAATAATGAAATAATGTTTTTTAGAAAAGCTATTTTTGGGTTAAGTGTTCTACTCTTGGGTTTTGGGGTTTAGAAAAGTGAGAAAAAAATAATATATAACAACATTTAATTTACAATATGAAAATGTCACAATGAAGACAATACATCATTCTGGTTGAGACTGTGAACTCGACCTAACAAAATTAGGGAATCGTTTTTGGTTATGACCTTATTTATGACATATGGTGCATCTCAAACTCTTCCCTTGTTCTTGAGGCTAGTCCATCTCATTACGTATCCTACTAGACTTCGGTCTCCCATAAGGATGCAACCGATTGATGTTAGGTATCACTATCGGCTAGCCTTCGGGCATTTGAAAATAATGATACTCCCCAATAGGTTTCCATGGTGCAACATAATAGTTAGAAATGGTATCCATCTGGCATACTGAATCAATATATTCTTCCCATGATATGTTCATAGAGGAACATGCTACAATGGCATGTGTGCATGAAAACTATAAAACCTGAAAGTTTCCACATTGACATTGCCTTGTTTCTAGTAATACCACCATTTTTCACAGATGTGATTTGTGATGGGGTCTGAATGCTCTTAAACTTAAAATAGAGAGTATTCTCATCAAAAAATATAGACATTATAACCAAAAGATTCTTCAATATTCCTTTCAATATCTCGTTGAAAGTGTCTTCTGTACCTTATCCCCGATTGTATTTCATCTCATGTTAGTTTTTGTCTATCAAAAAAGTACTTCACGCATCGATATAATTTTTCTTGAACTAGGGCAGTTATAGGTAGCTTGTGAATCCCTTTGAAGACACCATTTATGCACTCCACAATATTTGTTTTCATGATTTTGTACCTCTTCCCCCTGTCATATACCAATGTCTATTTTTCTTTTTGGAATCTGCATCATATAATCATAAACTTCTTGATTATATTGGTAGATTTTTTCAAAAATTTATTCAGATCATTGTTGATCTGATTCATACGCTACACAGAATAGATGATATTTCACATAATTTGATTTTATCTTTATGTTTAAATAGTAAAAAATAACAAATACAATGCGTACCAAGCCTCGTGATTGCCTTATTCATCAGTTTGTTGTGGAATTTTTTATGCACATTACTAGAAATGTGTCTAATAAATAACTGATGATGTGCATTTGGGTATCTCCATGTATCAAGATTCACATTGATTTCATCATTAATTTCCCGATGGCGATCATATATCAAAAAAACACCCCGAATGTTGGTGAAATGGTTGCTGATACATGCCATAAACTAAATCCATGATCCATAGTTTTCTTTCTCTAAAATAGAAAAGGCAAGTCGAAGAGGTGAACATTTTCCATATTGGGTTCATGTAATTAACAATACACCCTTGTATTTTTCATATAGAAATGTTCCATCAATCTGAATAAATGCGGAGATACTTGAGAGGAATGCCCAGAACAACTGATGAAATTGAACATGAGATGGATCAAGTCGGTTATCGTGATACACATGTTATTTTGTATCAAGATGGAAGAAAACTAGGTTATGATGCCTCAGTATGCCTAGAAATTGTGGAAACACCTGATATGAGTCATCCCAATCACCATAGACCTTCACAATTGCTTTCTATTTCTCCATCCCTGCCTTATTATAGAAAATATTATAATCGAATGTTTGTTGTATCCTTTATTTCAAAAGGGATATCAGAACATCTTGACATGTCCTAATCATATCAACAACAATAGATGACACAAATTATGCATCCAATGAGGTATGATCTTATATCAGGCTTGGCTGAACGGAAGTATGATCTGCCTCAATCCTCAAGATTCTCCAACCTCCAAATGTAATGTCAGGAATCGCCATCAAGAAAAATATAAATTCATCCCCATACTTCTCACACTGTATAACATATTTACTATGACATTATTCGTGAACTATATATTTGCAGTGCCTCTCAATGTGAAATCTCTTTATCATGCTTGTTAATGCATATTTACTTGGAAAATTCCTTCCAAAATATAAGGTTTTGTCCAAATCACTAAACCAATATGGTAAAACTCCAGGGAGCTCAGTTGTCAGTGTGAGAAAATTATTTTCGAATTCAAGCACACATTTCATTGCTTCTGACCAAGATGAAAGGAGTGGTGTATGATTTATTGTAGGTCGAGGTTGATGTACAACTAATGCATTTCTCGAAACCTCCTTCCTAACTTCTGCTGATCCCTCCTCATAAGCACTGTTTTCACCATCTGATCTGTTATTATGAAACTCCTCATTGGAAGTTGGATTTATATGTATATCTGGGAGATCATATAGGTTTTCCTCTTCTACTGCATCATTTTGAATAGGCTCAATTTCATGGGGTGGACTGTCTTCAACCACTCTGGTAATTCTACATCTTCGTACAACTGGACGTTGTTGTTGTATAGTATAAAAATCCCCATATAATTCTATCATGGTACAATCTGACCATTGAGAAAATAAATTATTTTCTTAGACCCATTGTTCATCAACAACCAATGGAAAAACTAGATGCCACAATGTTGCCGAGAATTGAAAATGTTTATAGCTCATAGACTTGATCTCTTGATCAGGTCCCAGATTTAAGGAACCATAAATTCTCTCTTGGATGTCACTTATGGTTACACAATCAGTTGTACTAACCACCATTATTGGTTGTGTGCTATAAGAAGCTCCTTGTTCAGTTTGAATATCCTCCCCATAGCAGTACACACAAGCAAACATGACTCTCTATGTCAAAAATGTTTCTTTCATCAAAATTATTATAGTATAAAAAATATTAACAATGATGGTTGACCATATGATATTTATTAGAATGAAATTTTAGGATGCCTTTCTATAACCTAAAATATGCTAGTAATGTTTCATTTTATAAAAGTTTAATCACTAGTTAATCATTATTACATTATTATTTAATTATTTATTCTTTAATCCTTAATAATATTATATTCATTAGTTATTTATAATTAACTAATCATATGTATTCATTTTTAATCATAAGTTATCATTAATTAATTTATAAATAACCATTACTAATAATAATTATTATTTTTAAACTATATATAACTAATTAAACTACTTAATACATAACTTCTTTAATTACTAATTATAACTTTTTTAACCAATCACTCATTCTTTAATCACTAGTTAACCATTATTAAGTTATTCTTTAATTATTTATTCTTTAATCCTTAATCATATTATATTCATTAGTTAATTATAATTAACTAATCATATATATTCATTTTTAATCCTAATTTATCATTAATTAATATATAATTAGTCATTACTAATAATAAGTATTATTTCTAAAATATATATAACTAATTAAACTACTTAAACATCTTTAATTACTAATAATAACTTTCATTCGTTAATGATTTTGTCCTTATTTAATTCTATAATATCATAATTATCTTTTTATCATTGATAAATATACAAATTTGTTTTTTCTTTTCTTAGATATTTTAGTAGTTTATAAAGAAAATATGAATCATCTTAAGCATATCCCCTGGGAGTGTCAAATCAGGGGTGCAACAAGGCCCATTGTCGTGTACCAGGATACCCTAGGTCAAGCCTGAAACTCCTTGTCGGAGTTTTCACTCCTAGGTACATATGTTCCAAAGCCACATCCACTTGTTTGTATCCAGACATGGATTTGATTGCTTAGATAACCATATAATCTTTATGCTACCAAAATTTTACAATACTTAATCCCAAGTTAATCCTAAGTTAATCTATACTTAATATATAATTAATCTACACTTAATCTATACTACTAAAAATAATTATTTCAAACTATATATAACTAATTACACAATCTAATAAACAAAATATTTAGAACTAACTAAACTACTTAAAAAATAAAATATTTAAAACTAAAAATAATTCAATTAAATAAATAAAAAACATTAAATTAAATAAACAAAAATAAATCTAAATGATTCTTAGAAAAAAAATACACGGAACATGAATTTTTTAGAGAGAGATAGAGTGGATTTAGGGGAGATGAAGGGAAAATTAAGTCAGGAGAAGGGGGAATGCCCTTTTATAGGGAGTTGAGGCAAAGTCGGCATCGCCGATGCTGCCTTTCACCTATGCATGAGGGCAAAGGCGGCATCGGCGGTGCCGCCTTTTGCCTATGCATGAGGCCAAATGAGGCATCGGCGGTGCCGCCTTTTACCTTACCCAGAGAAGAAAAACGGCATCCACCCCCCCCCCCCGCTTTTGCCATGTCATTGATTCAGGCCAAAGGTGGCATAGGGGAGGGAAGGCGGCATCGGCGATGCCGCCTTTGTGGCATATTTTAAAAAATATCCTATACCATTTTTTTCAGAAAATGTATAAAAAACTCGCCTCTATTGGCCGGACCACAGCCTAGTCGGGTTTTCCTGACCCTAGCTCCGGTGGTTTAGGCTTTTCCAAACCCACCTGGCCCATGTTGGGTCAAGCTTAGGCCGGAAACACATTTCAGCGAGTTTTTGGGCTAGTCAGGGTCTGAGAACAAAAGTTTAAATTAATATATATATATATATATATATATATATATATTTCAAAATTAAGTTTCCAATTTTGTAATAACAAAATTATTTGGGACTGTGCAATAAATTATACATGAATTAAAATTACCTAAATTATTTTAATTCATTTAATTTCCATCGACATATATTTATCACAAATTTAATTTTTAATGCATAATTAATTTTCCTGCCAACTAATCTTGTGCATTGACTAACCAATGAATGTTTGGAATTAAATTTATTTAATTATTTATTGTAATTTCATGATATGCATGTAATAATTAAATTTATGTTGGTGGTCTACGCATAATCTTTCCTCACCTAGTATGTGCGAGGGCCTTGAGGTTCATCGGTGTAATTTAGCATGTATTTTGCACATCCCATGTGTTTATGTATTATTTCGATGATGTTATAAGATGTGGACCACACTAAGACAAGGCAGTATTCCATACAAGACATTGATACATTGGATGAGGGTGAGAGGTGTAATATTATTCAGACACAACTCAAGTATTTTCCCATAGGGTCATGATTGATCCATTGAGAGTAAATGGATCAACCAATACAAAATTCTCAAGATAAGTCATGATGTTTATTTAATTTATGCATCCTTTATTATTTTTGTGTACATTCATGTTTAGAATGATCAAATAAAATAATAAACAAAAAAATATATAGATTAAATCAAATCAAGATGAGATGAATGTATTTATATTTATTGCATGTTTAAGTTGTTAGTGATATCACATAGTACATGCATATCTAATAAAAAATGATTTAATTCTATAAGAAATAATAATAACCCTCAATTAAATATTAATACATAAATGCCTTCTATCATTTGAATTTGAACAAAACCGGGTGTACGGGGTACTTGTCAGCCCTAGTTGAGGGTGTCTTCTACTATTGAGGAGTTCTTATGAAAGTGATGAGTTGAATTAACTAAAGATTAAAGTAATGAAGTGTCCATAACTAGATTGTTTCATATTTAGAGGAAATATGTTGAGTAAATAAAGTTTACAATTTATAAAATCCAGGAATTCACTCAATACTTCAAGGAGCCGCGAGTTAATATGGTTTCCCAATCAAAAGGCTTCCTTGAAACTTTTTGTGTAGTGGTGTAACCATATATTAGACTACGAGGAGAGGTTTTAAGGATCCTTTCTAATAAATAATCTTGAGTCTGAGTATTCCAAATCTAATAGCAAGGGCTACTAGAGTTCAATAAAATAGTGGGATAAATTTAAGATAATAAATAATAACTAGTAATCAAGAAAAATTACTAATATGCTAGTGTTTTTTTTACAAAAAATGGGTAGTTATACCACATATATACTGTGATTACTATTGAAAAAAGAACATGCAATCACTGGAATGAATTTCCAATAGTAGTACTAGAACTTGTGATAAGTACTATAATATTATAAATTCTATGTACCAGATTTCCCACTACATGTTAAGCCACCTTAGTAAGAGAGGGTGTGAAATATTCTTACATGAGATACATGTATATCACATTTTATGTTTACATCATAATGATATCATTAATGTCTAATGAGTTATGGATATATCATGAGTACATGGATAGTTATATCATGTTGTCTCATCTCTAAGAAGTATGTGAGGAGAAAAAGAAGTGAGAAATAGAATGAGATGATGATTACACTAAATACATGTAAATTGAAATATGATTCATGATATTTCAATACACCCCATTCTAATATATTTATCACCATTTTACTCTAGTTTCATTTAGGATCACAAAAAAATAGTATGGAGAAAATAGTTCATTACCTTTTGGTTAAGGTTCTCCAAGCATATAAGAACTTAAAGAAAGATTACTCTTTAGTTCTTATGGTGAACAAGTTGAAAGATAAGTAAAAAAGACCAATGAAAAGTTTAATTCCAAAGACATATTCATAATTTCCTTAAAATAAAAGAGAAAAGTAAATTATATAGGATACTATTTTCTTCTCATGTCGTGAGATAAATTTATAGAAGAATAAAATCAATGAACTAAAGTAAAAGCAAGTAGAGGTTTTCACTTAGTGTATATTCATCATTTTATGTGATATATCTATCATATGGCTTGGGTATTAAAAAAATATTCCTATTACATATGATTATCCAAATTCTATAACCATGTAAGTATATAAATGTTACCTGAAGTAAGGTGAATTATCCATACGGGCAAGAAAGGGTGATTCCTATGTTAGCAGTGAGAAGTAAAAAAAATTTAATTTCCAAGTTTATTGATTCTATTTTAACTTTTTTTAATTATCACCAAAAAATTTATCTAATGTGTCCTTTGGAAATAAAGAGATATTATTCTTGTTTCAAAATGAATGTTTTTTGTGGTGTCTCATACTCAAAAAATTGTTTCGTGATTCTTAAATCATTGGAAATAATTAATGAATATAAAATGAAAAACTCAAGTTATACCCAATCATGGATAGGAAATTATATGTCTATTAAAATTAAAATTTGATCTCAATGATATATCTAGTATGGTTTTAGACTCTTAAAAGCTAAAGACCTTAGGTATTATCAATACATTTACCTATTTAGCTTTAGAAAAAGAAACCTTTAGAAATAAAGGTAGGACACAAAGCTTTTTTAATTTGTTCAGCTAGAGAGTGTGAACTATTACAAGTTTAATTTAGCGGTAAATATACTTCATAATATTCATTTAATTTTTTTAAGGAGTGTAAAATTGAAGTACAAAATATGCATTTTTAGAATATATGATCCACTTTTGGACCGTGTGATGAAGAGTATCTTGACCAAGAATTCATCGATCATGAAAATGTATCATGGAGTAGTTCCTAAATGCACATTTCCTTATACACATTAGAGTCATGATGTAATTAAATAAAGAATTAATGATCAGATTCATTTTCATTTCAGATACTTAAATTATTTTTCAAGACATGTTTCACAAATATTAGTATTATCCCATAGCTATATGACAACTATAATGACCAATGGATATTATATGAGTTATAGTATGATAAAAATCCATTATGTCATAATTAACATTTGTTTAGATGAAAATATTTTATTATGAATATAAACAAACTTATATCAATAAAAATAGAATGTACATATAAAGTAATCACCCCAAAGGTTCCTAAGGATTTTATAGAAATTCCTGAGATAGAAAATTTATAGTCAAGTGATAGAATATATTTATACAAAAGGTTTATCTAACATCCCCACCCCTCATTATTGGATTAAGATGAGTTAGTGGTGTTATTGGACCTAGGTGACATCCCCAAGACACCAAAGGTTGGCAATAAATACAATGGGACTCAAGGAAATTTGGTGGATGATTTTTCCTTTTAATGATAAAACACCAAGACAACATAAATAATAAACATGCAATCCTCTATATGATGCATAATAACATCATAAAACTCAAAAAATAACCAAAACATTAAAAAATATCAGAGTTACAATAGAAACAAAAGATAAAAAAACAAAATACAACAAAGTATCAAGACATAAAGACCACCAACTCCCAAATAGATCCAAGCTCCAACTCCACCTGCCTAAACCATGGTATCAAGAATCACCACTAAAGAAATAAGATACCTTACCTTTACCTATATCCACATAGATGAAATCTATAAATGCAACAAAGTTACCAAGAAGGGGGTGAGTATAAGCTCAGTAGGATTTCCCTCAATACTCCCCAACAAATTGTACTAGGATAGGAATTGGATATCACATTTATTATAAAATAGTTTTCAAAATAAGATAAAATAGTTTATATCGAAACAATAAAAAAAGTTTAAAGGAAAACATTTACAAAGAGTAAAAACATTTCTCCATTATTTTTCATACCCATAAACATATATCCAAACACACTCCCATTCATGTTCAAGTGACAGTTCTATACTCATTATCAGTATCTCATCGATACACCAAGTTATCACATGGTGACCAATACCAGGTATACCAATGGAATATTCCCCTTCCACAGGGTCATGTCTATGAATTCACTCACACTAATCATGTAAGTCAAATTACATGCAAATAATTTTCACATAAAACATTTATTTCTTTAAATAATTTAAAAAAACATTTTCCATGTGTCAATGAAAACCATAATTTTAAAATCATCATTTTAAAATTATTACCAAAGAGAATTTTCTAAGAAACCATTAAATTTAAAAAATCTCAAATCCATAACCCAAAATAGGTTTCTATAAATATTCACACATATATCTCATATAAATTCAAAGAATTTAATTTATAGAAAATTAAGACTTTATGTTTTAAGTCATGTAGAGATGAGAGAGAAGCCACCTACCTCACAATAGTTGGTGAAATCGAATAATGAATCTACAATTCTTCAGATCCCACCTTTTATATTCTTTCATTCAATATATCCAATTATAAATCATAATTAAAAACATAATAGAATAAATATCTATACATAAAAAAACTAGATCTATGGTTTTTGGAGAGAGGAGAATAATAATTCTAAGAGGAATGGTGAAGAATGATGACTTACCAACAAATCCAGATCTCCAACATGCTTTGATTCACCTAATAATTGCTTTTGGATTGAAGGGGATCATCTCTCAAGACTAGTGAGAAAAAGGAATTCAACATCTTGAGGTATTATGTGATTAAAGAGGGTTTTGGGAGTTAATTTGGATTAGATCCACAAAATTTTTGAAGCAAATTATATGTCGCATGGTTAAGTTACATGATTTGACAAACAATGCACCAACCATGTCATGCTAATGCCTTAAGGATGACCCTAACATGGTTGGATTTCATGGGTTGAAAAACATGCACCAACCATGTTTTTTCCCTTTTTTAACTAGAACATGTTTCTTCCTAGGCATCCACACAGTTTGGAAAAATCGCATGCCTATCCAGTGAGCCCTCAAAAAGGTTACACAGTTTCCTAGAGGTGGTGGACGGTTTCTACTAACTGTGCACAAACCATGAACCTCCAGAATGGCCTCCAATACAAGATAAAACCTTCTTGAATGACCCAAAACTTAACATAATCATTAATTAATCTCAAAGTACATAAATAAATGGGTTTTTGCACAAAACTAGGGTGTTATATTCTTCCCACCATTGGTCATTCCATCTCTAAAAAGTAGAAAACTGGTGCTATCTTGGAATAGTTTGGGCCACTAATTTAAAATTTCCTTTTCACACTCCCATGTTTCCTACTGAATCTAACCATGATGCTCTAAAACCCATACTAGACCAATGCTTTTACCATGAAAGATATTAACTTTCATATCCATAATTTTTACCAACACATGAATCAATGTAGCATATGACTCTAAGTTCACATGATCCCATCAAATCACATGGTCATGATTGTTGTAAAAGTGGGTTCACTAGACCCCACTTTATCAGTACTTTTAATTAATATATCATGTGTAGAATGAGATATGCATGATTTATACTTACTATTATAGTGTAGAAATTTATACACCCACTATTTAAATAGTAATTTCCATAGATTATTTTGTATATCAAAAGGTTATAGAAGATCTCATTCTATAATGAGAACCTCAACACACTATGTCATTAATCTTAAATATATTTCCTATGGTCTAGACACATCATACTGACTAGACACAATTAATATTTGACTATCGGGTGTTGGGGACTCATAATAATTGAGACTTCTTATCATGAAGTTTTCACTTAGTGATCCATAGTAGTGCGATCATGAGGACATACCCTCCAATCGAAACACCACATGTTTTGGGTGACATTGGATGTTCCTATCTACATATATGTGTATTGGACTCCTGACTTGAGATCATTATCAATGTGTGCCATTTGATCACATACTTTGATGCAAGGTGAAAACCATGACAATGAAGTCATGGTGAGGTAGTTTGCGTTGGTTGTGTTATTAGTGGTATGGAATTGGTTGAATGATCAAGATAGAATTTGTCACTTTTGAGTTGAGGAATTGATATCTATGGCCTGATTGATCAGGATGGTAATACCCTCATTAAATCCATGGTCATAGTAGTTGAAGGTAAGTCCATCCAGTTAGATCAACAAATAATAAATCATGGAAATGATGATGACATTAGTGTGCATCCATCTTTATGAGATATTGAATGACAAAGAGATTATATTACATAGTGTATGCTCGTAGGTTAGTTATCATTTCTATAACTAATCCTTATTTCTTTAGGGATCATGATGGGTTGCTAGATTCCACTCTTGGTCTGTGAATATTATTTAATGCTATTGAGATAAGGGTCTATAGGGTTACACAAAATAGCACATTCAATATTCTGCCATATTCTATTGAATAGTTATATAGGACACAGTGGACCCCACAATGGGGTCCAACTATTGTCCATGTATTATGGATCACTGATAAATAATTAAATTCATTATTATTCAAGTACAGATTAATTGGATTAAATTTATTTAATAAAATTATTTACAAGTGTACAAGTAAATACATGGAATAAAACTATATTAATGAATATTATATTTAACATTTAGGGTTCATTTAATATTAGTAGGAATTCTGAGTCAAGTTAATGACTCGGGTTTATCAAGTGATTTATTTAATATATATTACAAGCATGTGATAAAATATAAATAATATTAATGACATAATTAGTTTATCATGATTAATTATTTACTACTTATTTAGTGGACGTCAGATATACGACGACAATGAAACCTAACTAGGTATTTTACACATATACTATATAAGAAGAGTATGATCTTATTTTTTGGTGTGCACAGTAAGAAATTCATTCCAATAAATTGAGATCTCCTATATCTTCCTACATTCTTGAGAGAGAAAGAATTCATCCAAGAAATTGATCTAAGGACGCCTTCTCGAATCATAAGAATGGAGTTAAGGTGATTTTTGTGACGTCAAATGAATTGTTGGAGCTCTATTCTAGAACTTATAATTCAATGATCTGTATTCATGCAAATTCTTAGAGCATGTGTAGACGATTTAGATGGGTTCAACATCAGATACTTCAAGAAATGATCACTGATGACAAGCTATAGTCAAACATGCCAATAGATTAAACAAGGCACATGTTTCTTTTATTTTATTTTTATTCTTATTTAATTCACATAAGATCCTCAAACCTCTATCGAATCTCAGATTATCAGAGACAACAAAGTCATGTCATTCTGGTGATAATTTTTTTGGGATTCTCAGCCCACCATCTTATACTGCATATCTCGGTACCTTCAATTTGTAGTAGAGAGATTGTGTAAATTTTCTGAGGTAAAACATTAATTTTCATTAAATTAAGTAGATAGAATTAAATCGGTTCTAACAGAACAGACCACACGTCAATCTGATTTATAAGGGCCATGTTATGATCATCCAAAGTTTTTTTATGGATAAAGAATGTGTTTGTTATAGTTTTAGAATTGAAGAATAGTATAATTTAATATTTTTTTCATGTTTTAATTTTCAAGCGATTCATTTCTGTCCAATATTCAGTTGGAATCTGATGATCTGAGTCTCGTCTATAGGAAAAATATTTTTTCTAGTATAGTGCTCTCTTTTGGAACCTTTGCAAAGTAAGTAATAAAATAAATAAAAGGGAGGATATTTAGTAATCTTTTTTACATATGTGGGTGTTTGATTCCAATAGAATCATGAAACAATAATGACAAAAAGTCCTGTATATTTTTAAACTTTTGAAAAAATACACATACAAACAATAAATTTAAAATACTATTCATAGTATTTTTGAAAAGATGCACCTAAAGGGCAGGGGTACTCATTATTTAGCAGATGCTTCTGGTGGAAGAAATTTTTTATAGATAAGTTCATAAAAATGATAATGCTTCCTGTGACAAGCAATTTCTTTGATTGTTGATGTGGAACCCTTGTGTTGTGATGTTTCATGTGTTTTGAGGATCCTTGCTTGGGCCTTGTATCCTCTTGGGTGTGGTTGTATATTCCTATCTTTTTTGTACCTTAACTTCTATTATTTTGAATTCAATACATTATAAATTTTATCAAGGAAATATTTGACAATAAATCACAACAAGAGGAGGAAACTGATGGAATGGAAGAGGCATTGACTAAACAAGTTGAAATATTCAACACCCTTAAAAAACTAGTGGGAGAAATTGATAAAATGGTCTCACTTTATAATGAAAGGTATGTTAGAGATACTGAAGATATGAAAATTTTTGTTTTTGAGAAGGATGTATTCAGATCTGTTATTACTGAAATAGTTCATAAATTAGATAAGTTGTGTAAAGTCACAATAAATGTCAAAGATTTATAACTTTAAGTGGAATCTAATAGGGTTAAAGAGCATGACTGTTCACTACAAGTTATTACCAAGATGCATGAAGAAAAATTTCATAAGAGAGTTAGAGGATTTGGAAGAAATACTTAACTCGGTAATGTATTAAAAGAATACTCTTAGTTTGAAGTTTTTGGATTTTGAACTAAAACATAGAAATATAGATTCTAAAAATGTTAAATCATCCCAAACAGATGTGAAAAGAACAACTTCCACACAAACCTCATATGAGATTCTAGAATTAATAAATATCTAAATAGTGGTAATAATAGATGAAGATCATCTGGAGAAGCATCAATCTATAGCTCATACAAATAGATATCCCACAATTCAAGTCATTCAATTAACAATAAATCTATTTTTTCTAGAAGTATAGATTTATATTAAAAATTTTGTATAAATTTAGAAGTGTAAAAATTTTAGAAAACCAAGTCAAGGGTGGAGGTGATAATTCCCAAGAAAATACCCCCCCCCCCCCAAAGGAGACTAAAATAGTGGTATTCCAACCCAAAATAAACAAGGAAAAAAGTTTAGATATACTGCACCTACATGTTAAATAAAAAGTTTAATTGGTGGATGATGGCAATGAAAGGGGTTTTGGAACATGGCTATGGATTTTTGGAATAATATTTCAGCAAGTGGGAATCAGATAAGACTTAAAGAAAGGGAGATCAATGTAGAAGAAAGGATACAATCTATTAGATACAAGAAGATTCCAAAGTGGAGAAATAATATGACTTTAAAGAATATATTTAGAACATAGAAATATTCCATGATTTTTGAAACACATATGGCCTATTTTGTGAAGAGTATTGGAATATACCTACACAATACAACACTCATGATGATGTGAGAATAAGGCCACAATAAAGAGGAGAGTAGGTGAAGAAAAAAGAAATGTTTGCCTTGGGAGATAAATCAAAAAAAATTGAACATACTACTCACAATAAGTTAATAAATAAAGTGAACTAGGATGTTAAACCGTAAGGTAAGAAGTGATTCTACAACAGAAAGAGATGCCAAATCATAGACCATTGAAAAATTTCCATGAGAATAAAAAAAGGTATAGATTTGAAAAATAAAAGGGAATACATTCAGGAAAGACATGGCTAAATTAGTATGGATGTTGACAGTGTTAATGAAGTGGTTGGGAGGCTTCCTAAAAGTGGTAGCTTAAAATCTGATAAAGAAATGTTTGGGAGGTGAAAAGTGTCTAAACACCATTCTAATAAATTCATGATTTTTCTACGAGGTCAAAATAATCCATTCAAGAACAAGAGAATAACACTAGTGAGATAAAGTTATAAAGCTATTAATATAAATAAAGAATCTGCACTGAAGAAGAAATCTAACCACACTCCAAAAGAGTTCTTGATAATATAAAAATCTTAGTTGGAATATGCTGGGAAATTGGAGAAAGTTGAAACGAATCAAATTGCTTTGGTTTCTATAGTTTAGAAGCCTATTTCAACTATGAAGAAAGGTGATATCAAGAATAAGTCCATGCTACCTATAGATAAACAAACATGGAAAATCAATAGAGGATATAACATGCTGAGTTCTCAATGTATTGGATCTACAATGAATAATTTTTAAGGGATGAGAAACAAATCTTATCCCTACTTCTGTAATTGAGAAGATAAAGTTGATCAAACTAATTCCCATTAATGTCTATTTGTGTTTATGTGTTGGAAATTGAAGGTGAAGAAAAATGGATATCACCTCATAAATATTAGCTTTCAAAATAGGTGAATATTGGATGGATTTATAATTTCTATTGAATATGGAAATATAGACAGCCCCTTCAAAAATGAAGAATGGGGTATGATTTTCGTTCTCTCATCACTGTTTTAACATATATTTATTATGTTTATAAAGGGTGTTATTATCAAATTGAATGGGATATGAAATTACCTACACTTGAATGTTTTGATGTATGTTCAAGTGAGTGTAGACCTATGAATACTACATAAAATTCAGTTTAAACAGCCCCCAAGAGAAGATGGTCAAATGTGGTATCACATTAAGTTTGGTTAATGGAAAACATGGTTGTCTAATTTAATCACTCTTTTTTCTACAAAGTGTTATCCCATATAGACTTAGAGTTCATTGGTTGATAACACATTAAAATGTTGTTACTTGTTCTCCCATAAAAACAATGGAGAAATTGAAAGTGGATGGAATCAAATGGGTAGAATATTAGTTTCTTAAAATTATATGAGTTACATTTAGAATTTCCTCCCTTCCCAATTCTTTCAATCAATATGGGTGAGTAGAAAAATATTCATTCTTGTCCTATTGTGTCCATGGGGGAGAAAAAAATTCCTCCCTTTGCATTTCTTGTCAATTATTGTGAGAATAATTACATTTATATTTTGTGTAAATTTAGAATTAACAATAAATCCAAAGGAGATATTAAATTTCTCTTGAGTTTAAATTGTATTTGTTGTCGATCAGCTTTGTTGTTGAGTGTTTGTTAATGAAGTTAGATTTCATGCATATGATAGTGAGAAGGATGCCTATTCATGCATGGAAAAAGGAGATCAATGAATGATTTGTTTCACTTGAAGAACCTGGATGATTATATCTTTAAAAGGAATCTCATTAAAATCAAATGATTGCTAGAAATAATCTTTATGAGAAATAATGACAAGTGTTGAAGGAAGTTTTCCAGTGTTGTCTATAATTTCATAGAGACGTTAGAGTGAATCTAGTAGTTGGGGAGATTGAAGATATGTTATTCATGTGTAAAAGTTAACTAAAAGTTATAGAATCCATCCTTGACTGATCGAACATGAAGGCCACTGCTTATAGTTCTTTATATTTCTTGGATGATGGTTCGTGAAGGATGGACTTGGCATGAAAGCTGATAAGGCATAGGAGTTATTTAGAATTCTATATCTTGAGTCTTAGAGACATTAACATTGACACATATACAAGGAGAAATAGGATGAAAAACTAAACTTGTTCTACTCTATGAACACATGTAACGACCAGCCAGATTTCCTTATAATTTATGGATTTTGAAAAGGAAGGGGTAATTTGAGAAAGCTAACCCGTAATGTCACAGTCGTTGGATCTCTTATCATGTGGAACTCAAAATACCATCTGAAGATCTATTATCATGTGTAACTCGAATGACCATCTAAATAATGAGAAGCAATGGTCTTCGCACACTCACAGAGCTCTGGAACAGGCTAAAACCAAATCTTCCTCAGACGTGAAGTGAATCATAATGCGCCAGTAGTTGAGCAGACCAATGATCGAGAATTACTGTAAGCCCATGATCCAAATACAATTATATTAAATTAGTCAACCTATGGTCATTGTTGTCGGAAGCGATCCACCAAAGTCATATTGAAAAGGAAAGAATTTACATTGAACTCCAAAGATGAGATTTGGAGTAGAGTAAATCCTTCATGAAAGGAAAGAACATTAGGAAATAACAAAATACTAGGAAATGAACAAAAAAAGAGAAACATTGGCCCTAAAATTAAAAATATTACGCCACCATAATGGAAAAATATCATTCAACTACAAAGACTGAAAATCACAATAATGTGACCACATAGTTATAATGTACGGTTATGCAAACAATTTTGACACTATATTGTAAAAAATGAAAATAAATTTTGGTCTACATCCTTATTAAAAAAATTTATGGGATTCAATTTCATATTGTTAGGACGTGATGATGGTTTCCCCAAAAAAAAGAATGCTTGAGATATTCCAAAATTAATTCTCGCTTGCATGAAGAGCCTTGTAGTCACTTTTTGATAGAAAATGATTTAAAAATGGAAAGCAATAACCAAGAAATAGACACTAAAAACTTTCATAAAAAAATACCTATCATCGATGAATTTTAAGTGGAAGGTAAAAGAGGGGGCGAGTGGAGGATGCAAAGGTGATGAAAAATGGAAGATAGAGAAGGGATGATGGAAGAAAAACAAAGGGGAGGTCTACCAAACAAAACCAAGGATGGCATGGCATGTCATCGAAGTGGCAAGAGAGATGTACTGAATTTACAATAATAGAAGTTAAGGTTCTAAAAAGATAGGCGGATCCAACCACACCCAAGAGGAAACAAGTCCCAAGCAAGGATCCTCAAAACACATGGAACATCACAACACAAGGGTTGTACATGAACAATCAAACACAAAAATAAATCAACCGCAGACGAACAAGCAAAGAAATATGAGTTCCTCAAAGGTGTCAGGTGTCAGGCAGACCTTCCTGGCCCATAATGTATCTGAGCGCCTCGAACGTGTTGAGGTTTTCCTGACCCGTGAGATATTTGGTCAGGTCCGGAGGTTTCGGCTTGACCGACAACGAGTCTGTATCAGATTTTTGGGCCCGAGTTAATTTTATATAATAAAAAATAATTTATATAATTAATTTAATTTTAATACTAAATTAAAATAATAATAATTTAATTTATTTAAAAGATTAATTTTATTTTGGTTTTAAAAATAATAATCATTTTATTGGTCTAAAATAATTAATTTAATTTTGGTATTAAATTAAATAATAATCATTTTATTATTTAAAATAATTAATTTAATTCTGGTATTAAATTAAATTATAGGATTAATTTTATTTTCAGATTTTAAAATTAAATTAATTTGTGGACTAAAGAAAATAAATTATTTGAATTATATAATTCATTTAATTTTTATTTAATAGTTCTCAACTCTAAATTTATTGAAATTTAGTTTTTATCGCGCATTTACTTTTCATACCGGCTAGTCTTGATCAATTTACCAAACCCATATATGTATGGTTAATTTCATTTCATTATTTATTACTGCTTTCAATGTTTGTAATAAGTAAATTTAAGACAGTCTGCGTATCATTGTTTTTTAATTCAATATGTATGAGGACCTACATGTACAATTTATCAATTGTATATTATAATCTCAAACCCTCGACTACGCATGAGTATATATTTGTAAACTTGATGATGACACTGTAAGGCACGGACCCCACCATGACAAGGTGATACCTCAGACGAGAAGTGTACATACTAAAAGGGGACGAGCTGCATCTAAAGTCAAGCTTCGACTCAGGTATGATTCCCCCAGGTAATGGATTCCCCATTAAGTTTAAATGGATTAGCCACTATTAGATGCTCAAAACCAATCAGGTAATTTATTTCTTTTATGAAATATTTATTATTTTATGCATGTGATTATTTACTACAAGATCACATAAAATCATAGTAAAATAAAACGCATAAAGAAGTGATGAATGTTTCTCTATTAATGTTCAGTTGAGTTCACGACAATGTAGTATAAAAATATTAATAGAAATGGATTACATTTGTTAAAAAATATAAAACCCTCAAAGAAATATTAAATCTCACATGCCTTCCTTCATTTGAATCTGAACAAATTCGTATGTATGGGGGCTCATTAGCCAAAGTTGAGGGTACCTTCTACCATCGGGGGGTTCTTATGAGAATGATGAGTTGACTTAATTGAAGTTGGAAGTAAAGGAGCAGACACATCTATCTTGAAACAACTTTAGAGTCAAGTGTTGAGTAAATCATATTTATGATTTTAGAATCCCGAAATTCACTCAAACATATCATAGAGCCACGAGTTAATACGATTGACCAATCAAATGCTTACTTTGAACTCTCTGAGTAGTGGCGTAGCCATAACTTGTATACTATGAGGGGATTCTCAAAGATAATTTCCACTAAAATACTCAAGTGACAAGGTATTTAAATTCTAATACCGATGATTTTTAGAGTTTGATAAAATAGTGGGAGAAATTTAATGATATATATATTTGGTAATGTCTAATCAATAATCAATATAAAAGTATTAATATGCTAGATTTTTTTTAGAAAATTGTATGTAATACCACAAGACATACTGTGATATCTATTGGACTAATAAAATGTTCAAACTAGAATGAGTTTCCAACAAGTATTGAATATGATTGCCCACAATACTATGATATTGGAAATTCAAGGTGTTGGAGTCTCCATTACCTATTAAGCCACCTCAGGAATCTAGGGTGTTAAAATTTATTACAGGATATTCATGTATAAAGCATATGATGGTTTTTTCATAATGTTATCTTCATAATCTTATGTGAGTTGTGGATACTACATCTGAACATGGATAATTACCCATTACTTCTCATCACTGAGAGGATTTCATGGAGAAAGTGAAGTAGTGATAATTACACTAGTTACTGTTACATATGAAGGCATATCACAATATTTTAGTGGATCCCTTTCTCATATCAAATTCACCCATTTACTCTAGTTTTTTTAAAATTACAAAACAAACGATATGGATAAAATTCTTTGTTACCTTTTATGTAAGGTTCATTAAGCAATACGAACTTACAGAAAGTTTTAGTTATTATAGTGAACAAGTTGAAAGACAAGGCGAAAAGACCAATGGTAAGAGTGATGCCAAAGGAACCTTCACAATGCCCTTTATAGAAATAGGTATTAAACAGGAGATTATTTGCTTGTCATATCATGAAATAAATCTATGGAATTTTAAATAAAATGAAATGAATTAAAGAAGCAAGAAATCACTTTTTATTCAGTGAATATTCATCATTATATGTAATGTTTCTGTTTTAATTCTTGGGTATTAAATAAAATATGCCTTTCACATCTTTTTATTCAAATATAGTAACCAATTAAAAATAGAAATATTACAAGAAGTAAGATGTGTTATCCATGTAGCTAAAAAGGGTGGTTTCTAAGTTAGTGGTGAGAAGCACACAACTTCTAATTACCAAGTTTAATGATTCTAGATGAACTATTGTTAAGTATTTCCAAAAAAATTATCTCACATGTAATTTGGACATAAGGAGACATTGTTACAAGATCCAAAATGAATGTTGTTTGTGGTGTTTAATACTCAACCAATAGTTTAGTAATGCTTGAATCATAGGAAATACCCGATGAATATAAAAAATGTAAGAATTATATACCTAGTTATGGAAAGATAATACCTTTTCAAGAAAAAACTAAGTAGTTGTCAAGGATGTACCTGGTATGGTTATAGAATATTTGTTGTCAAAGACCATAGGTATTATTTTCATACTTATTCACTTATTTTTGGACAAATAAACCTTTATAAATAAAGTTAATCCATAAATATTTCAGAATAAGTTTAGCTAGAGAGCATGAACTATTACAAGGGTAAGCTAGATATACTTCATAATATTTCTTTAAGTGTTTAAGGAATATCAAAGTGAATAATGATATATGCATGGTAAGAAGATATAAGTTGCTTTGGGATGGTATATTGAAGAATATATTGTCCAATCACTCATCGATCAATATAATATGGCATGGGGTAATTCCTAAATGCACATTACCTTATCCACATCACGACATTGATGAAAATAATGAGGATCGATGATAAGTATTACATGTTAACATCAATTAATATAATGTATCATGGAGTAATTCATAAAAGCACATTACCTTGTCACATCACAACATTGATGTTATTAAGGAGGATCATTGTTGAGTCTTACATGTTAACATCAATCAATATAATGTAATGTAGAGTAATTCCTAAACACACATTACCTTATCCACATCACAACATTAATGTTATTAAGGAGGATCAATGTGGAGTCTTACATGTTGAAACTGATTAAAAAAATGTATCATGGATAAATTCCTAAATTCAAATTTCCTTATACACATAATAGATATGATTTAGGTAAAAGGTGAATCAATGTTAAAACTCATGCATTGTAAATACTTCCATTATCTTCAAGGCATGCATCACAAATAATGGGATTATCCTATAAAAACATGCCAATTATAATGAAAAATTGATATAATATGAGTTATAGTATGTTATAAATTCATTATGTCATAAGAAAATTGTGTTTGTATGTAAATAGTTCATTAAGAATATAAACAAACTTGCATCAAACAAAACACAATGTGCATCTCAGTTAATATTGGATATTATTTAAATCCCTATCATAGAATAGTTAGAGTCAAGTGTTATATTATATTTATATAAAAGGGTGAACATATATATTTGAGATAGTGGGAGAAAGATCAACATGGATTTAGTCGATGCTTGAGATGCACAAATATTTTTCATAGGAACAAGTTTCACAAGACCTTGTGGAAAAGGAATGTTCTAGTGACATGTAATGTGCAGGAAGGTTAAAACCATGGTAATGGATTTATATACATCGTGCCTAGGGATACATTATTCATTTATAATAATAAATTCTACAGGTATTATATAAAAATTATATAATATTTAAAAGATTAATTAAAATTTAATAATAATTCCACGTATCAATGTACAAGGTCTTATCATATTGAATATTGTGGTGGGTATTCAAGTGAAACTATACATGGATGGTACAAATCCCGGTACCAATAAGATTCAATTGTTAATCCCAAACTGTTATTCCTAAATCCATTAGAATTTTACTTGTTATAGCTAATTTCTATGATCATTTTATTATTCATTGGATGTCAAGTCAAACTTTCATGGAAGGTGTCTATATAACACAACCATAAAGGGTTGATGACATCATGGAATTCCAATATGTGATCAAAGTTAATAAAATATAGTTTAGGATTAAAGTAAGTAAAAATATCATAGGATATTAATTTGTAATGAATCTTTTTCATGTGTCTATCACATTTTAGTGGGATAACCATTATTTTCTTAGAAAAATATGTTTGATAACATGTGGAAAACAACTATTCATCTTATAGTTATTTAAGACCAAGATGAAACTATGTCTCTAGAGATTGACTTAAAGTAACAACTTAAGTTCTAGGTAATGAGATCTATTGAGGTAGATACAAATGTTTCTTGGACCTAGTCAATTTTACATATACTGACAATGTATTAAAAACAAGTTGGGACAATTCAAGAGAGAATTGTAACTAGAGTCACATGATACAAATCTCTCAAAGAAGACATGTGCGGTACATAGGAATATATTAATGTGGTAAGTTGAATTCAATATACTTATGAGATGGATTAATCACATATTTCATGATATATACAAAAAATTATGTTTCCAAAATATACTTTATGGTAGGAAAATATTAGTCATATTCAAGAGAACTGTAAGGGAAGTAGTCAGAACTATTTTATTACACTTGAGAAAGTACAAAAGATATGTACTTGGTGTGTGTATAGAGGAAGAGATGCTAGTTTTAAGGGAAAAACTATTATTACTTGGATTAAAATGATATAATATCATATTCAGGTTATGATGATGAGTTAGAGAAGATCACATAATCCAATGGAAGACATATCTACAAATATTGAGTATGTTTCATCTTTAATGTAACCTATAGAAGAACTATAAAATATGCAACCTATTTTTTCTAGTTCTTGGAATCATACCTAGAAATTAAAGATTTATAATCATGATAATTATATTACTGTCACTATCCAGGATCTCAAGTTTTGATAGTGGAAAAAAGTCATATACTCAGGGATATCATCTCTTGAGAAGTTTTACTCAAGGAGATAAAGTTATAGATAGAAAAATTGCCACATAGTAGAGATGAGGAAGACCCAATAACTAAATCCATGACTCAGCTGAAACATGATCTTAATCATGTGAGAGATAACAAGGTTTGTTAGCACGTTGGATCTAATGAAAGTGGGAGTGTTGTAAAAGTAGGTTCCCTAGACCCAACATTATTAGTACTTTTAATTACCATACCATGTGTACAATGAGATATGCATGATGCATACTTACCATTATATTGTATAAATTTATTTATCCACTATTTGTAAGATCCTGTCCTTTTCTAGAGTCAATCTTGGGCATGTTTTCTGGTAATTTTGTTTTTTTAGGTACCTCTATTTTAGAGTAGTGACTTGAGGTGCGTTTGGGTGAACGTTTAAGTAAAACAAAAGGGCAGTGGGTTGTGCATGGTTTGCGCACGGTTTGACAAACTGTGCGACCAAACCGTTCTAACCAAGAAGAACTAGACATAGAGGTACACATGGTTTACACAAGGTTTGAAAAATCATGTGACCAAAACCTAAAAACCATGAAAATCTAGATAGTGAGGTTTTCATGGTTTGCTCATGGTTTGACAAACTGTGCGCCACTATCCAGGAAACTGTGCATGTGGTTTTTAATTCCGAAAATCCTTTTTAAAACCACCTGAAACCCGATAATTCCTTATTTTCTGACCTTGGCTTAGGCTTGGAAATTTCTAGGTGTTTCTAAATCCTCTTGGAGAGATTCCAAGGTGATCCGAACACCTTTTCTCAAGATTGGAGGCTTGGATTGAAGATCCTCTCTCCTTTCGGTAAGTAGATTTCAACTTGTTGTTTCTTCCGTTATTTCCTCTAACTTTCCTTGATCTTTTCATGGGAGATTTCCATCATTTCCATGGATCTAAAACTATGAGTTAAGGTATATATCTAGGATTGTGGATCTAGATATATTTTTGCAAGATCTTGATGCCTTTGATCTTATTTTGGTTTTAAGGATTTAGATCCATAACTTGATCGACGACGTTGTGCCGCTCGGATTTTGGGGTTTTTTGTTGGGCTAAATTCCATCAATAAATCGAGGTAGGTGGTCTAAAATTCAATCCCATGATCTCATCTTGTTAGGCATATGCAGTTTTATAAATGTCATGGCATAAATAATTAATTGGTGGATAAGTTATGCGGTTCTTTGTGAATTGTGGATCTAGTTGAATATGGGTGAGAGTTATGATGGAAGTATAAAGATGATTAAAAATTTGAATATGGTTGTATATGTGAATTGGATATTTGATTTGAAAAAGGGTTTTGGGATACGGACTGATGCTCCTAATACCCACAGAGGTTCTAGACATGGCGTTATAGAACCAATGGCATGCATGAAATTGATAATTTATGGGACAAGGACTGATGCTTCAAATATCCATGGGGTTGTGAGACAGGGACTGATGCTTCAAATACTCACATGTGTGCTAGACATGACATTCTACACTCTTTCATTTATTTTGTACTATGGTTTCATTTGGCTATTCATAAACTTAATATTGTGACATAGTAATTATGAATTGAACAGGGGAAATGGTTTAGGCTCCTACACGGGCTGAAGAAGGCATTGTATCTTTGGGTGTTCTCAGGAACCTGGATGTCTAACGTATTAAAGAAAGGTTAATTGGATAAATATAATTGTTTTTCCCTATTTTCTTGCTTTATTATTAATGAAGCTGCATACAATGATTATGACTGGATTTGTTTTTGACACTATTGGTGGTGATCTATTGATTCGTACTCACACCCTACTCGGGCTGCCTGATTGGTACCCAAATAGACTTTGTCATTGCAGGACAGGACAAGGGCAAGATCCTTCGTTAGAGTGCTATTTGGGGTTGGAGCATGGAAGAGGGAACCAGATGCGGGTTGGGACCTGTTTCGAGTTTTTGTGTCTTTACTTTCAGTTTCATTGTAGACAGTTGGCACTTGCATAGTCATTGCATGTTTTACCTTTCAGTTGAGTATTGTATTTTTTGTTTTAATTATGCTAGTGGCATTGTACTGTTATATTTATATGTGTTTCCTCTATTGCTTTGTTACTTCCACTGGTATTTTATTATAATAACAGAGGGTATAGTCTTCCCAAGACTGACTTACTAGACCCTCGCTGCTATTTGGCACCCTCTGGCGTACGGGGAGGCGTGCTTGAGGGCTTGTGACTAACCAGCTTGGAGCACAATTCAGTGGATCCCGGGTCAGGATGTTACAAAGTGGTATCAGAGGGAGGTTTTCTTTCTTCTTCTTTGTTTGTTATACTATTTGGGGATGGTAGAAAGGATACTAGGGAAAGTCGGAGCTTGATAATGAGCTTGTGCATGAGAGTTGCAAACCCATGTATGGAGGAAAAATCAAGTACTCAAGGTGGGATTACTTTTATTGTTGTTTGGTTGTTACAGTTGAATATTATTTCACCTTGGGTGATGCACTTATTGTGTGATGTGATTATTATTTCTGGAGTTTGTTTAGTATTGATTTGTGGCCCAAAATGTCATGAGTGTCTCATCTACAAGCATCATTCTAGGCACTCAGGATTATCGTGACATGCATCATGTTAGGCATGCACAGGAAAACAAATTATGGATAGATTTTTGAAATTAAACTATTTATTTTCCTTTCTTGTGAAATTGAAATGAAAATGGTGTCTAATTTTGAAATTGAAAAAAAAATCTGAAGTTATATGAATAATTTGGTTGTGTGTAATTGTTATAACATTGTGAGCTATTTTCTAAGCTACATGTTTGGCTTGTAGAATTATGCCTCCACGACGCTTGTTGAGAGGATGAGCAGGGGGTATAGTTAGAAATGGTCCTCCAATGGGTGAACCTGAGGCACCAATAGTACCAACTAAAGAATCTAGGGAAACGATTTGAGAGAACCTTGCCCGTTTCATGAAAATGATGAAAAGAGACCCAGGGCAGGTTGTGAAAAGTATGTCTGATCTTACGAGGGAGTTTCAGTTACAGCACCCGTCGACTTTTACTGGATAGGGTGGTCCAAAGAAAGATGAGTTCTAGATTGAATCTACCCAGACTATACTTGACCACCTGGAGATGCCTATTGAGAAGAGAGTCAAGTTGGCAGCTTACATGTTGTGTGATCAAGCGAAACGTTGGTGGGACATCTAGACTCGGAATGGGCAGCTAGAAGCAATGGAGTGGAAGGAATTTCAGGAGAAGTTCTTTGAGCACTTCTATCCAGAGATGCTCAGACAAGAGAAAGCGGTTGAGTTCATGAGGCTAACTCAAGGGAATATGTCTGTAATAGACTATGTTGGATTCTTTACTAACTTACAACGTTTTTCTCCAACATTGGCAGCAGACGAGGCAACTTCAGCAAGCCGATTTCAGGATGGACTTAAATGTAAAATTAAGTCTCAAGTGAATATTTTCAGGAAGAAGAATTTTATGGAAGTGTTAAATCAGACTCTCATCTCTGAGGGGAACCTAAAGGAGGCTTCGAGTGGAAAAAAAATGATTTTTACTAAACGGTCATGTGGTACGACTTTTGAGACCAGGAAGCAAAGTTATGAGAATGTCATCCAGGGATGTGGGAGATAGAGTAACCTGGAAGAGGGGTTAGTTACACAGGATCTTAACTGAGTGTTTTTTCACCAGTGTGGAAGGATAGGACATTATCGTAATCAATGTCCCCGACCCCCTGTTAAATGTAGATATTGTGGTAGGATGGGACATCTCCAGAAGTTATGCAGGAACCTAAAGGAGTCAGGTGGTGTTGGATTAGCTAAACAGAGTCAGAGTGTTGGAAGGGGATCCTCTGCACCCTTTCAGTATCAAATTTGGAGTTCTACTGGACGAGGTGGTAAGGGTGATGGACGTGGTGCTCTTGGGAAGCAACGCCCATATCATAAGAGTGGTACAAGTCAGGGGAGTTAGATGGCATCACAAGGAAGAGGAGCAGCACAGTTTCATGCAGTACAACCTACAGTTGTGGATAGCGAGGCTGGACCATTGATAGTGAGAGGTACTATTCTTGTGGATTCTACTTTAGCTAATTCCTTATTTGATACTGGTGCCTCTCATTTCTTTATACCTATGAAACTTGTTAATGGTTTGAGTTTGGCGGTGGAGTTTGTGAGTGGGGATATAACGATAGTCACACCTTTGGGGGTACAGTCTAGAGACATCTGTAGGTGAAAGAGATGTTCTCTTGAGACCGAGGAGCACTGTTTCCTATGGGATCTTTATATCCTTGATATGAAAGGCTTTGACCTAATCCTGGGTATGGACTGGTTAGTCACATATCGAGCCCACATTTATTGTTATCGTTGGAGGGTGACATTTATGTCACCTGTAGGTGACCATTTCATTCACCATGGGGAGTGGGATATTCAAGAAGGCTGAGCAGGGCCAATTACTCAGCAACTGGGAGATCTCACAACTCAAGTTGCTAGTCTTTTACTGGATGACAAATGTGTTAGGCAAGATGTCCTTCCACCAGCGGTTGATTTGTTTTAGGATGTATTCTCGGAAGACTTATCAAGGCTTCCACCTAAGAGGGATGTTGAATTTACTATTGATCTCATGCCAGGAGCTGAGCCATTATCTATTCCACCATATAGAATGGCACTGACAGAGCTTCAAGAACTAAAATCTCAGTTGGAATACTTGAAGGATAAAGGATTTATCAGTCCAAGTACGTTGCCATGGGGATCACCTGTACTGTTCTAGACCTGATACTCTACACTCTTTAATTTATTTTGCACTATGGTTTCATTTGGAAATTCATAAACTTAATGTGGTGACATAGTAATTATGAATTGAATAGGGGAAATGGTTTAGGCTCCTGCATGGGCCAAAGAAGGCATTGTATTTTTGGGTGTTCTCGGGAACCTGGATGTCTAACGTTTTAAAGAAAGGTTAATTAGATAAATATAATTGTTTTCCCTATTTTCTTGCTTTATTATTAATGAAACTGCATACACTGCTTATGACTGGATTTGTTTTTGACACTGTTGGTGGTGATCTACTAAGTCGTACTCACACCCTACTCGGGCCTGATTGGTACCCGAATAGACTTTGTTGTTGCAGGACATGACAGGGGAAAGATCCTTGGTTAGAGTGATATTTGGGGTTGAATCATGGAAGAGGGAACCAGACGTGGGTCAGGACCCGTTTGGAGTCATTGTGTCTTTACTTTCAGTTTCATTGTAGACACTTGGCACTTGCATAGTCATTGCATGTTTTACCTTTCAGTTGAGTATTGTATTTCTAATTTTGATTATGCTATTGGCATTGTACTGTTATATTTATATGCATTTACGCTATTTTTTTTGTTACTTCCGCTAGTATTTTATTCTAATAACAAAGGGTATAGTCTTCCCAAGACTGACTTACTAGACCCTCGCTACTAGTCGGCACCCTCTGGCGTATGAGGATGCGCGCTTGAGGGCTTGTGACCAACAGGCTCAGAGCACCGTTCAGTGGCTCCTGGGTTGGGGTGTTATACTATTTAAATGGTAATTTCCATTTATTATTTTCCATATAAAAATGTTATAGAAGATCCCATGCTATAATGATAATATCAAGATACTATGATATTAATCTTAAATATATGTCCTATGTTATAGACACATTATACCTACTAGACATAGCTAATGTCTGACTATTAGGTGTTAGGGGATGATAATAATTGAAACTTCTTCTCATAAAGTTCACACTTTGTGATCTATAGTAGTGAGATCACGAGGAAAAATGAACCCATAGGAACATCAGATGTTTTGGGTGTCATTGGTTATTCCTATCTACAGACACGTGTATTGGTCTCCTCACTTAAGATAATTATCAATGTGTTCTATTTGATCGTATACTTTGATTTAAGTTGAAAACTATGGAAATTAAGTCATGGATATGCATTTTTTGTTGGGTGTGTCATTAGTGGTATGGAATTGTTTGAATGATCAAGATATATTTTTTCACTTTTGAGTTAAGGAAGTGATATCTTTGGCTTATTTGATCAGTATGGTAATACCATCATTAAATCCATGTCCATGGTAGTTGAAGATAATTCCATCTAATTAGATCAACAAATAATAAATCAAGGAAAGGATGACGACACAAGTGTGTATACTACTCTATGAGATATCAAATTATAAAGAGATTATATTACATAGTAAGTATTTTTAGTTTGGTTGTCATTTCTATGAATACTCTTTATCGCTTTAGGGGCCATGATGGGTTGCTATATTTTACTCTTTGTCTGTGAATATTATTCACTAATATTGACATAAAGGCCTATAGGGTCACACATAATAACACATTCAAGATTCCACCATATTTTACTGAATAGGTATATAAGAAATTGTGGACCCCACCCTAGGGTCTAACTATTGTCCAGGTATTATTGACCACTGATAAATAAATAAATAAATTATTATTAGAATACATAATAATTTTATTGCATTTATTTAATAAAAATATTTACAAGTGTTTAAGTAAATACATGGAATAATATTATATGAACGGAGATTATATTTAATATTCAAGGTTCATGTAATATTAGCGAGAATTATGAGTCAAGTTAATGACTCTGGTTTATCACACAATATATTTAATATATATTACAAGCCTGTTATAAAATATAATTAATATTAATGACACAGTTAGTTTTTCATGATTAATTATTTATTACTTATTTAGTGGATGTTAGATATATGGGGTCCGGGAACCCAAACTTGGTATTTTAAACATTGAAGGAATCATCAGAGCTCCACGCTAGTACTCAGAATACGATGATCGATGTCCATGAAGATTCTTGGAGCATGTGTGGATGATCTAGATGGGTTCGACATTGGATCCATTAAGCAGTGATCACCGATGACAATATATAGTCGAATATACCATTAGATTAAACAAGGTACATGTTTTTTTAATTTAATTTCATGCTTATTTAATTCACATGAGATCATTCAACCTATACTAAGGCTTTGATTACTAGAGATGAAAAATTAATGTCCTTCTGGTGATGATTTTTTTTGAAATTCCTGACCCAACAGATTCTGATGTGCACCCATGTACCTTCAAGGATCAGGTTGAAACTTCTTCAACTGAGATACATGAAACAAATTACATACTAAATTAAACCTTGGTGGTAAATCCAACTGATATGACACCTCAACAACCTATTCAATCATCTCAAAAAGGTGAATGTACTATGGAGAAAACTTTACCTAATTTCCAAAACAACGATGCCCAATCCTTGGATGGATTATAAATATAACATTATCAACTGCATCAAATTATAATTATCATCGATGATAATTCGAATAAAATATCTGAAAACTATGAGCCATATCTATCCTATTTCTGATCAACTGAATCTTATCTATTGTCTCTTACACAAGGCTGGGTCTAATCAGTGAAGTCTCACCCATTTCCACCCAACAAAGTGGATAATGATAAGGAAGCTCGTACAATTCTTCAAAAGGAGCCATATATTTTGAGGCCTAATAATTATTATTGTATGATAACTATACTAAAGGAATATGTTCCACATATGATCCACCAAAGTCAATTACACAATCCCTAATCATTTCCTTCATTGTTTGGATCATCGTTTCGAATTTTACATCCATTTGAGAATGATATGTTGTGATTATGCTTAACTAAGTTCCAAGGACTTTCTTCTTGGATTTCCAAAAGAGATACATAACCCTAGGGTCTCAGTCAAATACAATCAAGACTGGAATTCCATGTATCTTTATAATTTCCCAAATACAGATTTTTGGAAATTCTTCCACTATGTCAGTTTCACAAATAGGGATTAAGTGACATGACTTTGTGAGATGATCAACTATCACTCATATGGAATTGTGTTTCCTAACCATCCTTGGTAGACCTGTTACAAAATCCATGGCTATTTTATCCCATTTACACACGGGAATCGATAAAAATGGAAACATACCATATTGATGCTCTTCCTTGACCTATTGATAGGTGAGGCATCTTGAGACATGCTCTATTAAAAAAAATTCATGAAAACCTACAAAAACCATGCTCTCAACTCTTTATACATTTTTTGAATCTCAGGATAAACAACCTATTTTGAATGGTGGTAGACACTATGAATTTTTTCCTAATAGAATAAATGTATAACCATCTGATCTCTACACCATAATGTTGAACTCCCATCCATCTTCCATCCCTCAATGTTCTCCCCACCATTGAGTTTTGACCACATGGTAGCACATTTTGGATTAGATTTTTGAGCATTTCTAATATGATCAACCAAATCAGGAATAACAGAAACCAAAAATAAAAAGGAAAAATTACCTTGTTTTTCATAATCTAGATGCATATTAGCTATGAATTACCCAATATGAAATTGATATTAAGCCTTTTATTCAATTGATCATATAAATTTATACTCAAGGTATCTGCTATAGAATTTCCTTTCTCAGTGTATACAATAGGTTGAAGTCAAACATCTGTAGATATTCCATCTATCTTCATTGTCTCAAATTCAAATATCTTTATGAAAAAATGTGTTTCAAGATCATATGATCTATAAAAACAATAAATTTATCACTAAAAAGATATTGATTCCAAATCTTTATGGCATGAACTACAACAACCAACTCCAAATTGTGTGTTGAGTAGTTCTTCTCATGCTTCTATAACTACTATGAACCATATGAAACAACATGATCTCCATGCATGAGTACACATACCAAACTAGATACTGATGCACCATAATAGACTACATAGCCCTATCCAGACTCTAGAAACATGAGGATAAGTGATTGCGTAAGTCTAACCTTATGTTATTGAAAGGATTTCTAGCATTCATAATTCTTTTGGAAAGTAACGCTCTTCCTCATCAAATATATCATCGATGAGGTTAAACGTGAAAAAGAATGAACAAATAATATCTAGTATCCTGATAAGACAAGTAAACATTGTATTTCAAAGACATTATTCAGTGTTTTTCATGGGATAACAACTTCTATCTTTTTAGGATCCACTAAATCCCCTTTTTAGAAATGAAAATTCCAAGGAAGCACACCTCTTGTATCCTAAAATCACATGTTTACTACTTATCATAATTGAGATTCTCCCAAAAAAACCCAACACTATAGCCAAGTGTTTCTTATGATCTTCTTTTGTCCTAAAATACACCATTATATCATAAAAAACACCACTATAAAGGAATAAAAATACCTCTGAAAGATTTGATTCATCAATTCCATAAAGACAACAAGTAAAATTGTAAGACCAAAAGGAATAATGAAATATTAATAATGGCTATATATTATTTTAAAATATGTATATGGAACATCCTCCTTCATAACTCATAGTTTTTGATATACTGAATATAAGTCAATTTTAGAGAACCACTAGGATCCCCTAAATTGATAAAACAAATCATCAGTTCATGGAAGAGGATATTGATTATTTATTATAACTTGGTTAAGCTTGTGATAATACACACAAATTATAAGAGTTCTATCCAAATTTTTCACAAAAGGACTAGTGCTACACATAGTGATGCGATCGGTCAAATGAACCCTTTACATTGAAAATATTCCAACTGAAATTTCAATTCCAATTATTCCATTGGTGCTATATGACCACATTATCATGAAACGTCAAATTGATAGTTATTTAAAGAAGATTTTTTATTCTAGGGAATACCCTGTGTCATCTCTCTCAAGGAGATTTGGTAGATTATAGTGTGTATTTATAATAAATATTACTAAAAGAGGGGTGAATTTGAAAACTGTTTTAAGAAAATAACTTAACTTAAAGAGTTTAATAGTTGAAAAAATAAGGTGGTGATTTAAAAATTATGAGAGAAGTAGATAACTTCAAGTTAAATACACATATTGGATAGTTCATTGTTCTGAAAATTCCACATGTTTTTGTTTAATTCTTTGGTTGAGGGTTGTTAAGATCTTGATTCCCCTCTTGCCTCTCAAAACGTTCCACAAAGTACCAACCCTTGAAACAGAAATCATGTTGTCAAGGTTTGGAATTCAAGAACAGATTAAAGGATACCAAAGCATACTAATATATCTTATATGTGTGATATATAATGTATGCTTATGTTTTCCAATCATAACAACCCAATATTCCCACTTGAAATCTCAACCCAATTGATGTTGAGATAAAAAAAATGTTTCAATTAATTATATCAATAGAAATGAAATCATTGGAGATGCATGTCAAGATATAAAATAATTGAAATATTTATAACACAAATTACAAAAAACCAGTATAATAACAAGTGCTATAACTCCCTCCTAAGTGTGTGTAGCTCCCTCAAAATGATTGTCCACTGTTTAGCTCGACATCGGGAGGAGGAGGAAGCTTGGGTGAAACTTCGCCTTCATCCTTGATCCCCCTATGAGGATAGGGCCCTCAAAAACTTCTTTGATGATGAGATTAATACTTTGGGTCTCCAAAATACCAAATATGTTCCTCCTGGCTGAACTTACAAATGGGAATCCCAAGGTGACATTTTATAGGAAAATGAGAAGGTGGTTTTGAGCACACAGATTTCTTAAAACCACTTTTCACATAGTTTTAGACCTCCATAAAGACTTATATAGATTTGGAGAAAATAAAAAAGTTGTATCCCCACCTCCTGGATATCTCCACTGAATGTTTGCATGCATTTGGACACCTACATCTCGAGATATGGATAGATCACATCACACTAATTTTGACTTCGTGCAGATTCGGTGTTCTGGACAGATCAGGTCGATTGGGCCATCAGATGGACAAATGAGTCTTAGGTTTCTTCAGATTAAATGTATCCCAATGAATTTTGTACAATACCATAAAATTTCATCCCATTTTAATGCACGTTCTAGTATAAGTGTTCAGTTTAGTAAACCGGTTTACTTGGATCCTACGTAGCTTGACCCATTTTTCTTGAACTCCATCATGGGCCCTCCAAATCACCTCCACCTTTAATAAAATTATTAAAATAAGTAACATTTACCTTTTTAATAGTGATAAAAACAAAATAATTGAATCTAACATGAAGTTTAATTTGTTATTATATTTGGAATTTAAAATACAAATTCAGTTTAAAATAGTGGTGTAAGGGTGAAAATGAAACAATGAATCACTGTGCAATCACACCGCCAAACCTAAACATTTGCACTCCTAGGAAAATTTATATTTCCAAAAATTATGCATGTAGATATTTATAACATCATAAAGATTTAACATTCAATGAAAATTTAATTCCTAATAGAAATGTTATCAAAGAAAAAATCACACCGAGGAGTTATTCTCAACGATCATTGAAAAAGGTGTCTCAAAAATTGTATTCAAATGAAATTACAAGATATTAATGATACCAATAAAAGAAAATAATTCCAAATTTAATCATGTCTCTAATTCTCCATTTTTCTGTGTGAAAACCATTCCATTCTATTCTTTCCACTCTATATCCAATAAATATGGGTTATTTTAACATTTTTCAGCTTAAATGATTTTGTCCACCGAACCTGCCCTACATCCTTTGCTATCCTATTTCAAGATCGAATCACTTAAGAATTCCCATAAGTCAGACCACAAGCTCCCGACCTAGATATCCCCAGATGTTTCACATTTCATCAATCCCCTCATTTATTATTTTTGTTTTTTTAGAAGTTTCATTTGGAACAAATATCACACTTATCTCTCAACCCTTATTTGATCTTATCACGACACTAATTGTAATACTTATAACAAGATAAAAGGTTTAGGAGAAGTTGCTTTCGAGCTACCCAAGACACAACTCAATTTTGTTTTGATTTTTTTGAGGGCGTACAACAGTCAGATATTAGGTACAATGCATAAGTCAATGTGGTACAGTAATAAAATAGATCAAATAAGGAATGAATGTATGGAAATATTATTTTAAGTTGAAAAATATTAACCTAACATATATTTAACTTCTATTAAGTAATAAGTATTCACACTTTGTGGTTTGGTGCAAAAATGTGTGGAGATATTAGTGACACAATTTTCCTTTAAACTATTCACAAAAAAGGGAACCATTATTATCAAAGGTTTTAAAATGATACAACCATTTATATCATCAAAAAAGAACCAAATTTCAAAATAAAGTCAGACCACAATATTGAATTATTGATAAATTGAACATTTAATCAGATTTTTTTGAGTGTTAAAAACAACATGAAATACAGATATTCCACATGAAATTTCAATAACTTCCATGATTAAACGAGCATCATTTTCCATGATAAAGTGGGCATAAAAAATATTCTACCACAAATTTGAGTGAGAGGGAAAGAGGAGAAAGTAACAATATAATTCAGCAAGCTAAAAAAAAGAAAAAGAAGAAAGATACTGAAAATTCCCAACTAACCCAAGAATATACCCATCCCACCCACACCTAAAGTGTGAAATTTCCTTTATATAATAAAAGATAATGTGGGAATCAAGGATAAAAACTATTTAGTTTCTTTCATAGATTGATTCTTGAACATGGAGTTCCTCCATCGGGGACTCCGGAATGGATTCATGGAAGTGCTTCAGCCGCTGCCCATTGACAGTGAAGGTTTGCTTGGTTTATTCATTTTTAACCTGGAAAACTGATGTTATTAATATTTTCATAACTTATTATATACTCTATTTTCTGATTTTATATAAAATGTGCATAATTTGTGTGAAATATTAATGTTTTAATATTACATGTAATTTTTGAGCCTTATTTGAATTAATCAAATCGATTCAGTTTACTATTTTAATTATAAAACTCAAAATATTTATAAAAATTTCATGATTCTTGTTTTTATGGTTCCTTGCTCAATTTAAAACATTTCATTATAAGGAACCTTTGTAAAAATCGTCCATTTGGTGGTTCATATGGTCTACACAAGAAGACCCAAAGAAACTGTGAAGAAACTGGACCAGCCATGATGATTGAGTTACTGGTCTAAATCCCAAAGCCCAAATTTTATAAAACTCCACCATATGTTATTGATTATCCAAATTAATAATGTATAAACTTTTTAAGGTCCAAATACATGAACAAGGGGCCCAAATTATGCTTTGAAGTCCATCCCACCATTTTGGACGGAAATTAAAATCTTGACACTATTTATGACATATATCATGATTTAATCATCAAATCAAGCTGATATTTTGTAGTGTGAAAGAGTATATATATATGGAAGACTTTTTTGAATAAAGTGTTCAGATTTGAAGGCATATTACTATTTATAAAACCATTCAAATTTTGGAATTCTAAAAAGTATGGATTGAAATGGATAGATTAACATTGTTTAAAAAAATAGCCATAAATTTGGATACATAAGTCCAAATACCTCCAATTCTGACATTAGTTGGAAAAAATTATTATATACAACTTTGAAGAAGAATATATCTCTAGATTCATCTGTATGGATGTCTGAATCTTCGAGCCAAGCGGAGAGGTTGTTTTGGAATGCAAACAGTCCACCACCTTGGGCTATAAATACATCCCCTCCTCTCCTTTCAAAAGAGTTGGCATTTCAGAGAAAAGGATGATAGTTTGGTGAGAAAAAGGCTTGAAAACTCTTTTAAGGATCTTACATACTCATGTTTTTACTTGAGAAACCATTCCTCCGTGCTTACTTTCATTTACTTTTGTGTTGTTCTTCGTTTGTAATCGTGTAAGTGTTTGTTTTTTGTAATTCTGTTTTAATGAAAGTTTATTCTTCAATATATCTTATTCTCATCCACCTTATGTAGTTTAATATTAATGTTCTTAAAATATTTGAAATCAATTTAAAACCCCTTCCCTTCTTTTTCTTCCTCATTCAATCGAAAGTCTGTTTTTAATTCTCATTATCGTTTGTGTGTGTGTTCGACACACCACTCTTTTCTTATCCCTTTATTTTTCTTCTCTTATAAATTTATCATCATAATAATTATAAAAAATTATTAATCATTTAAATTGATGAGTAAATCTCTCATTAGTATGAGTTATAATTTATGGATGTTAAGCAATTGAGAGCTTTTGCTCGATGAGTATTCTTTGAATTAACATTGTGTATGTTGGACTTAACATGTCATAGATTAATGACTTTTTTTGTTTGATGAGTGGTTTATATGGATTATTTGAACCATAAATAAACTACCATAAATAATATATGATTAATATTATAACCTTAAGTTAAGTTAAGTCTTGGATTAAATCCTTAACACTTGGTAATTCTAATCAATGTCAACTTGTGACATGAGTGTTAATTTAATGTAATATAATGAAAATATTAATGATATCACAAGATTAACTACATAATGATGAACTCACCCCAATATTTATCAATTTTTAAGTCAATATTAATCAATTAATCTTTTCATAAGCTCTGTAAACAAACCCCCTCAATCATAATACAATCAACTAAAAAAATCGACTATTAAAAAGTATCATCGCTAAGGATTCAACCCGAGTGCTGCTATACACATTAGCAGAGCACCAGAACCTTGAATAGTCGATAGGAGACAATAATCAGTGCTTTAAAATGGATTTTTTGCTGGGGATGGTGCAATTAAAAAGTCATTAGTTTCTGGTTATTGTAAAAATAAAACAAATTAAAAAAACACAAAGAAAAACCCATATTCTTCTTTCTTCCAAAATATCTCTGAATGCCCCGTAGCCTCCCAAAAAATCCCTTAAATTTGTTTGACCCTAAAATTGAGTGAACACTTTGCCAACTTAGAAGGAATATAAGAGATAATCAACTCATTCAAGAACCTATCCTTGTCCAACCAATTGAATTAAATATGACAAATCCTAGGGAATAAACACTAAAAGAACTTGCTGCCCCTAATATAAATTACCAACCTCTTGGTATTAAATATCCAAACATAGAGGCTGAATTTGAACTCAAATCAGGTTTGATTCACCTTCTTCCTCATTTCCATGGGCTAGTCGGTGAGTATCCACATCTCCACCTTAAAGAGTTCCAAGTGGTGTGCCCTACCATGAAGCTTCAAGGGGTTTCTGAGAAACAAATCAAACTCTGATCATTCCCTTTCTCCCTAGCTGACACTGCTATGTCAGGGATCTACTACCTTACTGATGGTTCCATAACCACATGGAATGACATGAAGTGACTCTTCCTATAGAAATTCTTTCTTGCTTCTCGTACTGCTTCTATCCAAAAGGAAATAAGTGGTATTTGTTAATTCCCAAACGAATCACTTTATGAGTACTGGGAAAGGTTCAAAAGGCTTGTGGAAACCTTCCCACATCACCAAATCCCTGACCAACTCTTGATCCAATACTTCTATGAGGGGTTATTGGCTATGTAGATAACTCTCATTAATGGCTCAAGTGGTGGTGCTCTTGTTGATAAAACTCCTACAGCTTTAATAGATATTATAAGAAACATGGCTATAAACACACAACAATTACATACTTGAGCACATTATCAAGTAAAAAAAGTCCAATATAATCAATCCATAAAGCCGAATAAGATGACCGAATGGATTGGTGAACTTACAGGTCTTGTACGACAACTAGATGTGGCATCCAAAGCCCCAACCTCATCTTCTCTAAAATATATGTTCCCTAGACCTATCAAGAACTGTGGAATCTATAGCTCCCCATATCATCCAACTGGAACATGTCCACAAATTCAAGAGGATCTATCTGATTCATCTGGACCAATGGAGCTCAATGCAGCATATGCTCAGTGGAACCCCAACCCTCAACAATCAAGTTAGTTTGTAAGAAACTTCAACCAACTCCATTATGAGCCCTTCTCTTCTACCTATAACCCTAACTTGAGATATGGGAATCCCATTTCTCATCCCCCTCAATACCCTCACCAAAACCCAAACCAATTCCAATATGGTCAAGGTGGTGGTAACTTCCAACAACCTTATACTTTTGTTCCTCAACCTCAAAGGAACAATCCTCCCCCTGGATTCCACTATCCTAGTGAGCCTTCCCAATTTACAAACCAATAAAATCGCTTTTCCAAGAACCAAAATCAAAGTAATCCCAATCTGAGAAAAACCTATTTTTCCAAGAAACCATGGGAAAGTGCAATGGAAGATATTTCCTTCTTCACCCATTCTAGCCTAAAAACATTAAAACAAAAATTGTTCAACTTGCTTCCCACCTAATCCAACAAGAAAAATAAAATTATTCCCAAATCCTATCTCAACCATTACCCAAACCCAAGGGTAATGTAAGTACAATTGTACTTAGATCGGGGAAGAAAATTTCTATGCCTCAAGATAAGTCCTCCAACCCTCCTTTGAATGTTGACCTAGAAAATGAAAAGAAAAAGAAACATGAAAATTAATATGAAGCCATTCCCTCAACTCATTCCATTCCACTTAGGAACCCAATTCCTTTTCCTCAATCCATTTCTAATAAAAAGAAGTCCTTTGAACCTGATCCTGAAATTCTTGACATGTTTAGACATGTTGAAGTCAACATTCACCTCTTAGATGACATAAAACAAATACCTAAGTATGCCAAGTTTCTCAAGGATTTGTGTACCCATAATAGGTATCTTAGGACCTTAGAAAATGTTTCCACCCAATATTATATTCTCATAAAGTGCAAAGATCCATGGATCTTTACTGTTCCATGCCAAATTGGAAGTCCCAACTTCGATGATGCACTAATAGACCTAGGAGCCTCAATTAATGTCATGCCCAAATACATATTCTCCAAACTTGGTCTTGATCCCTTACATCCAATGGGTGTTTCCATTGAATTAGACAATATAAGCAATGCTATTCCTGAGGGTATAATCGAGGATTTCCTTGTTTGTGTGAATAATCTCATCTTCCTTGATAATTTCTATGTCCTTGATATGGAAGGTGAGATGAAATCTTCTCGATCTCCCTTAATTCTAGGAAGACCATTCCTGATGACAATGAGAACCAATATTGATGTCCATTCAGGCATCTTATCCATGGAATTTGGTGACCAACTGGTCAAGTTCAACATTTTCCAAGCCATGCAATACCCATATGAGGACCACTCTGCATTCTCAATCCATGCTTATGAGGACACTTCTGAGAGTCAATTTAACTCCATTCCATCATGTTCATCATGTTCCAATGAGAGAGAATCTTGTGAAATTTTCACCATGATTAACCAAGTTATAAATGGTGAAGTGTATGTTGACCTATCATTCATAGACTCCATCAATCTAGAGGATCTTGAAAACTCTCTTGAATCCCACATCAACTCTGATCTCTACTGCTCCACCTTGGATAGTATTAAGGAAAATGAATCTAAAGCAAATGAAATCCCTTCCTCCATTCCTGAGTTGTCTAGCCAACAAATGAAAGGTGATACTAATCGAAAACCTCTTCCTGGACATCTAAAATATGCATTCCTTTTCCATGATCAATTATATGATGTCATTATCTCTGATTCACTTAATGAACCCAAGGAGTCCAAACTTGTTCAGGTGTTATAGTAAATCAAAAAGGTCTTAGGTTGGACCCTAGATGACATACCAGGAATCAACACCACCCTTTGCATGAATCACATCCATATTGAGGATTCATCCAAACCAATTATACAACCACAAATAAGACTCAATCCACTCATCCTCGAGGTAGTTAGGGAAGAGATCAACAAGTTTCTTCAATCTGATATTATCTACCCAATTTTTTTTATAGCAAATGGGTTAGTCCAATTCAAGTTGTACCTAAGAAGGGTGGGATAAATGTTGTCACAAATGAACATGGTGAGGTAGTTATAACTAGAGTGAATAACAAATGGTGTGTCTGCATAGATTATAGGAAATTGAATGTTGAAACAAGAAAAGATAACTACCCTCTTCCATTCCTTGATCAGATGCAAGAATGATTAACCAGAAAGTCTCACTATTGATTTCTTGATTGATATACTAGCTACTTACAAATCTCAATCAAACCTCAAGACCAAGAAAAGACTACTTTCACATACCCCTTTGGAACATATGCATATAGAATAATGCCTTTTGGCCTTTGCAATACTCCTGCAACATTCCAGAGGTGTATTATGAGTATCTTTTCTGAATTCATTGAACATTTCATGGAAGTATTCATGGATGACTTTACCATTTATGGTGATTCATTTGAATCTTTCTTGAATTCAATCTCTCTAGTCCTCCAAAAGCGTGTCAAGTATAACCTTGTGTTAAATTTTGAAAAAATGTCACTTCATGGTTTCAAATGGGATTGTTCTAGGGAACATAGTTTCAAAAGATGGTATTGAAGTTGATCCTGACAAAATTGAAGTGATCTAATCACTTCCTGAACCCACTTCTATTCGAGACATCTGTTTATTCCTTGGTCATATCGGTTTCTATCAGCGATTCAAACATAAATTCAATTGTATTTCCCTCCCACTCACTCGGTTGCTCCAAAATGATGTCACTTTCCATTTTGATGAGGTTTTAAAGAGATCCTTCATTGAACTCAAAATTTATCTTACATCTGCCTTGATAATCCAACCCCCAGATTGGTCCTTACCCTTTGAAATGATGTGTGATGCTTCTAATAGAGTCGTTGGGGCTGTTCTTGGTCAAAGAAGAGAAACAATTCCTCATGTCATCTATTATGCCTCAAAAACATTGGATGAAACTCAATCTTATTACACTGTGATTGAAAAGGAACTTTTAGTAGTGGTTTTTGACTTAGATAAATTTCGGCCCTATCTCTTAGGTGCCAAAATCATCATCTTCATAGACCATTCTGCTATAAAGTTTTTACTTAAGAAAAGTGATTCCAAACCAAGGCTAATAAGATGGATCCTAATTCTCCAAGAGTTTGAACTTGAAATCAAAGATAGAGATGGAAAAGAAAACAATGTGGCTGATAACTTGAGTAAAATTTCTATTTCTTATCATTCTAAAATAATTGATCCAGAATTTCTAATTGAGAACCTTTCATCTCTCACTCCAAAAAATACCATGGTATGACCCAATTGTAAATTACTTGGTTTCTGGTGTTTTTCCTGAAACATTTTCAAAAGAACAAAAAATAAAGTTGAAAATTGATTCAAAATTCTATTTTTGGGAAGATAATAAGCTTTGGAAAACTAGGGCAGACATGGTAATTAGGATATGTGTTGATGAAAATGAACATTCTTCCATCTTAGAATTCTATCACTCAATTCTTAGTGGTGGCCACTTTGGACTGAAAAGGACCTCTCGAAAGGTCCTAGACTCTGGATTCTTCTTGCCTTCACTCTTCAAAGACTCACATGAGTTCTATCAATCATGTCCCACTTTCAAAAAGTTTGGAACAATTTAAAAGAGAAATGAAATGCCCCAAAAGCCTTTAATTTTCTGTGAGATATTTGATGTTTGGGGAATCAATTTCATGGGATAATTCCCCCTTCCAATGGATTTTCATACATTATTTTTGCGGTTGATTATGGTTCCAGTTGGTTCGAGGCTAAACCCACTAGAAAGGATGATTCACATACTATTAGTGAATTCATAAAGACACACATCTTCCATCGATTCGGCACACCACGTGCCTTGATAAGTGACTTAGGTACCCATTTTTGTAATAAAACCATGGAATCTCTTTTGAAAAAAATGATGTTTTACATAAAACTTCAACTGCATATCACCCCCAAACAAATGGCATGGATGAACTTTCTAATAGATAAGTGAAAATAGTGCTTGAGAGAATTGTAAAACCCACCAGAAAAGACTGGACTAAAAGAGTTGGTGAATCACTTTGGGCTTATCGAACTACCAATAAAACACCCATTGGGATGTCTCCTTTTAGGATAGTTTTTGGTAAATAGTGTCATTTACCAGTTGAAATCCAACATTAGTCTTTTTGGGCTATGAAAAACTATTATTTTGATTGTGAAAAATCTGGTGAAGAAAGATTGTTTCAATTGGATGAACTGGAGGAGCTTTGACTTTAATCCTATGAGAATTCCAATATGTACAAAGAAAAGGCTAAGGTAATCCATGATAAACACATCCTGAGAAAGGAATTTCATGAAGGTGAAAAGATAATGCTCTTCAATTATCGATTTTTCCTTCACCCAAGTAAGCTTAATTCTCATTGGGAAGGGCCTTTTGTTATTACTAATGTTTACCCATTTGGTGAATTGCAAGTATAAGACCCCTCTTCAAAAAGGATATTCACAATCAATGGGCTTCAGTTAAAGAATCACCATGAGAGGACACACAATCCTGAAACCACATCGACTTCCATCGTATCCACAACTTCTACAGTAAACCCACCACTGGATGGAGATAACAACCCACCAAATCCAAACCAATGGGCACCTCTTTCCCTTTAACTCCTCTTCTCTCTATCTCTCTTTCTTCTTCTTCCTCCATAATTCTCATTTTGTTTTTTTACCACTTTCCTCACCAAATTTTTTTATTTACTCTTTCTCTTTTTTGTGGGTGTGTAATTTAAAAACACTAAAAAAACTAAAATAAAAAAATAAAAAAAACCAAAAAGAGTCATACTTACTCACCATCTAGTTTTGAAAAATTTTCCAACCATTTTTGGGATTAAAAAGACATGGTTTCATCTCAAAAATTTTGTGTTTTCATCATATATTTGGATAAAGAATATTGTTTCAAACTAAACAAATTTTGAATGCTCAATTTTTTTTATTTGGAAAATGATTTTCCCCACTCATGAGGAAGAAAATTTTCTTTCATTCTAAGGCTACCCATGACCATATTTTCAAAATGTGTATTTTTCACCCCCATTTGTGAGTCTTGAGTTTGTGGACCATTGAGTTGAATTTCCTACTTTGGTGTACATTAATATGATAGAGGCATTTTTCGAACCACATGATAATCACAATAGCCAAATAGCCTCCCATTAACCATACAATAATCATAATTTTGAAATCCCCTTTGAGCATATGAAAAACCTTTCTTTGATATCCACATTACAAGACCAATACGTTATCCCATCCAATATCAACATGTATTTTCATTGTATAATTTTTTTTGAAATTTAAGTTTGGGGGGGATGTATTTCATTTTTTGGGTTCCCTTTTATTGATTTTCAACAAGTTATCAAATTATTAAGGGAAAGAATCCATTTTAGTGTGGGGTATAGGTTGTCATTAAGTGATTTTTAGGGAATTTATTGTACTTTCATTTATGTAATTTTGTAAATGTTATTGAAAAGTGTTCAAAAAAATCAAAAAAAATCAAAAAAAAGAACAAAAAATGGGTTGTGTCTTGGGTAGGTCAAAAATCACTCTCCCTAAACCTTTTATCTTTTTATAACTATTACAATTAGTGTTTTGAGGAGATTGGTTGGGATATGAGTGTGAGATATTTTCCAATTTCAACTTTCGAAAAAAAGAAGAAAAGAAAATAAAAACAAGAACACTTATGTCATTGGGAGAAGTATTGTGTTTTGTAAATATTTCATCTTCTAATCCCCTTCAATTTTTCTTCCCCTCTTTTGTCTTTCTTCATACAATCATTCCTTTGTAAATATTTGTTTTCATTTCCTTCTATGTTTCATTTCAAAAAAAAATGTGCATTGTTTTACCCATTTTGGTGTGTTACCCCTCTTCTTCTCTCTTTTGGACATTAAATTCCTACCATCCCATAGCCACAAAAACCTCCCTTAAAATATATCTTGATTCTTGTTCACTTTAGGATAGGGATTGGAAGCTGAGATATCTTACAAACTCTAAGATTTTCACTTTTGGTTGGTGAATAAGTGAAGCTCCATAAATTAATTTTATCATCTTGAGAGGAGTAAGTTTTGTGTGGCACCATTTTCCATTTCTAAATTTGAGCATGAAAAAATGAATGGTTTTTGGAACATTTTTTCTGTAACAAATTTTGGTGGAATTCAATATGGATGAGTGAAATTTTCTAAACCTCCCTTGATTGGGGAAAACAAAATTTTAATATTTGTTGGTGAGTGAAAATGATTTTTTCATGGTTTTATATTTGTTTTACATGAGGACATGCACAAGAAAAAGTGTGGGTAAATTGATGTTATTAATATTTTCGTAACTTATTATATACTCTCTTTACTGATTTTATATAAAATGTGCATAATTTGTGTGAAATATTAATGTTTTAATATTAAATGTAATTTTTGAGCCTTATTTGGATTAATCAAATTGAGTAAGTTTACTATTTTAATTATAACTCTCACACTAATTATCCAAATTTCATTATGATTGTTTTTTATGGTTCCTTGATCAAATTACAACATTTCATTAGAAGGAACCATTGGACAAATTGTCCATTTGGATGGTCATATGGTCTACACAAGAAGACCCAATGAAACTGTGAAGAAACTGGACCATCCATAATGATTAAGTTACTTGTCTAAATACCGAAGCCAAAATTTTATAAATTCCACCATATGTTCTTGATTATCCAAAGGAATCATGGATAAAAATTCTAAGATCCAACTACCTTAACAAGGGGCCCAACTGATGCTTTGAAGTCCAACTCACCATTCTGGCCTAAAATTAAAATCCTAAAACTATTCATAACATAGATCATGTTGTAATCGTCAAATCAAGATTCGATTTTGCAGTATGAAAGAGTAGATATAGGAGTCCTACTTTGTTGAAGAAAGTGTTTGTATTTGAAGGAATCTTCCTATTTATAAACCCATTCACATTTCAGCCTTCTAAAAAGTATGGATTGAAATGGACAGATTAACATTGTTTAATCAAACGACCATAACTTTGGATACATAAGTCCAAATGCCTCCCAATATTGAGATTAGTATGAAAAATTTATTATATAAAACTTTAAAGAAGGAGATATCTCTAGATTCATCTGTTTGGATGTCCAAATCATCGAGACAAGTGGAGGGGTAGTTTTAGAATGCAAACAGTCCACCAGCTTGGGCTATAAATACATCCCCTCCTCCCCTTTCAAAAGAGTTAGCACTTCAGAGAAAAAGAGGATAGGTTGGTATGACCAAGGCTCTACCAAAGGCTTGGAAAGATCTTCCATACTCATGTTTTTACTTTAGAAACCATCCCACCTTGCTTCCTTTCATTTAATTTTGTGTTTTTCTTCATTTGTAATCGTGTAAGTGTTTGTTTTTTATAATTATGTTTTAATGGAAGTTTATTCTTCAATATATCTTATTCTCATCCACCTTATGTAGTTTAATATTAATGTTCTTAAAATATTTGAAATCAAGTTAAAACTCCTTCTTTTATTTTTCTTCCTCATTCAATCGAAAGTCTGTTTTTAATTCTCATTATCATTTGTGTGTGTGTTCGACCCACCACTCTTTTATTATCCCTTTATTTTTATTATCTCATTAATTTATCATTATAATCATTATAACTAGATTATTAATCATTTCAATGTCTGAGTAAATCTCTCATTGGGGTGAGTTATAATTTAGGGATGTTAATCAATTGAGAGCTTTTGCTCGATGAGTATTCTTTGAATTAACATTGTGTATGTTGGACTTAAAATGTCGTGGATTAATGACTTGTTTTGTTTAACGAGTGGTTTCCATGGATTATTGGAACCATAAATACACTACCATAAATAATATATGATTAAGATTTGAACCTTAAGTTATGTTAAGGATTCGATTAAAGCCTTAACACTTGGAAATTCCAATCAACATCAACTTGTGACATGGGTGTAAATTTAATGCAATATAAAGCAAGGCTCAAGGATACCACAATCTTAACTTACTAATGATGAACTCACCCCAATATTTATCAATTTGTTAAATAAATCTTAATCAATTAGTCATTTCACAAGATCTTCAAACAAACCTCCCAATCAGAATACAATCAACTAAAAACAATCGACTATTAAAAAGTATTATCACCGAGTATTCGACCTGAGTACTACTATACACATTAGCAGAGCACCGGAACCTTGATCGGTTGATAGGTAAAAATCAAATGAGCTTTCAAAAAAACCAAATGGAGAGATGTTAGTAACAATGTATGGTCCAAACCAGTGGGAACGAAGCTTACCTGAATGAAACTTCAGCCTTGAATTGTAGAGGAGGAATTTCTGCCCAATGCAGAACTGATGATGAATAATGAGACGATCTTGGGCAGCCTTGGTATGATATTTATAAATCATGGAGTTCTCATATTCATCTCTTCTCATTTCTTCTAGCTCCTGAATCTGCAACTTCCTTTGAGCACCTGCACCAGAAATATTAGAATTGTATTGTTTGATAGCCCAGTAGGCCTGGTGCTCTATCTCAACAGGTAGGTGAAAACTCTTTCCAAACACCAGCCGATATGGTGACATGACAATGGTAGTCTTAAAGAAAGTACGGTAAGTCCATAATGAATCATCGATTTTAAGACTCCAATCTTTCCTATTGTGTTGAACCATTTTTTCAAGAGTTTGTTTTACCACTCTGTTTGACACCTCGGCTTGACCATTGGTCTGTGGGTGATATGCAGTAGACACTCGATGACTGACCCCATACCAACGCAAAATTGATTGCATTGTTCAGTTGAAAAAATGAGAACCCTGATCACTGATGATTAACCTAGGTAATCCAAACATATAGAAAATTTGGGTTCTTATAAATTCTAAAACTGCCTTAGAATCATCAGTCCTTGTTGCTCATGCCTCTACCCATTTTAACACATAATCAACTACCAGAATAATGTACAAGTTGCTAAAGGAATTTCGAAATGGCCCCATAAATTCAATACCCCAAACATCAAAAATGTCATGAAAGAGAAATGGTTTTTGTGGCATTTCATTTCTTTTAGAGACATTACACATTCTTTGACAACGAGGAAAATATTTTAAAAAATCATGGGCATCCCCAAAAAGTGTTGACCAAAAGATACCAGAATCAAGGACCATGTGAGCAGTCTGTTGGGGACAATAGTGGCCCCTATAAGCAAGAGTGTGTAAGAATATAAGGACATACTAAAAATATCCATCAAGAACACAACGACTAAGGACTTGATCACTACATATGTTCCAGAGGTAGGGGTCATCCCAAATGTACCAACAAGACTCATGTTTTAGATAGCTGACTTGGTTTTTGTTGAAATCCGTAGGAATGCAAGATACTACCAAATAATTTACAATTTCGGCATACCAAGGAATAGAATATTGCACTCGGTATAATTGGTCATCAAGAAACATATCATTTATATGAATACATGGGGATGCATCAATGTTTGAGGATAGGGGAGTCCTACTGATATGGTTAACCACCACATTCTCTTCTCATTTTTTATCTCAAATTTCTATATTGAATTCTTGAAGGAGGATCATCCAATGAATGAGACATGGTTTGGATTCCGGTTTCTTAAGGAGATGCCAGAGGGATGCATGTTCTGATAACATAATGAATTTGGACCCTAAAAGGTATGAATTGAATTTGTCCAAGGTAGACACAATGGCAAGGAATTCTTTTTCAGTTGTGGTGTAGTTTGATTGGGAAGGGTCCAAATTATGTGAGGCATAAGCAATGACATGTGGAGCTCGATCGACCCTTTATGACAAGACTACCCCAACTTCATAGTTAGAGGTGTCACACATGAGCTCAAATGGTAAATTTCACTGAGGTGGTTGGATTACCGGGGGTGATGTGAGACTCCATTTTAATTTATTAAAAGATGCTTCACATTCTTTATAAAAAAAATCTTTTTCTTTTTGGAGTAAATAGGAGAGGGGGAGTGCAATTTTACTAAAGTAATGAATGAAACAATGGTAAAATCCATCATGACCTAGGAAAGACTACACATCCCGTACATTTTTAGGGAATGGTAGGGAAGAAATGACACCCATTTTTGATTTATCTACTTGGATTCCATCCCCAGAAATTACATGTCACAAAACTAAACCTTTTCGCACCATAAAATTTAATTTCTCATAATTTAATACAATATTATTTTCAATGCAGCGACGTATGGATAAACCAAGACTACTTAAACATTCATCAAAAGAGGATCTATAAATAGTGATATCATCCATGAAAACTTCCATGCAATTCTCCAAGTAATTCAAAAAAATACTAAACATACATTGCTGGAAAGTACCTGAAGCATTGCACAGATCAAATGGAATCCTTCCATAGGAAAATGTGCCAAAGGGAAAAGTGAAGGTTGTATTTTCCTGATCCTTAGGGGTAATATGGATCTGAAAGTATCCAGAATACCCATCAAGAAAATAGTAACAAGACTTACCCAATAGCCTCTATAGCATTTGGTTAATGAATGGAAATGGGAAATTATCCTTCCTAGTGCACTGGTTCAGTAGGCGATAATCTATATAGACACGCTAACTATTCTGCACACAAGTTGGAACCAATTCATTGTTTTAATTTTTTGATTACTGTAAGGACATTTTTTAGGAACTAATTGAATGGGAATAACCCATTGGTTGTCAGAGATGGGGTAAATGATTCCAACAACCAATAATTTTTTACCTCCTTTTTCAAAACTTACAGGAGGTTTGGGTTCAGTCGACGTTGTGCCTGCCTCAATAGTTTAGCCTCATCATTTAATAAAATATGATGTGTACAAATTTATGGGATAATACCATGAATTTCAGCAAGTGTCCATCCCAAATATTGTTTATACTCCCTTAAAATTTCAATCAGTCACAATTCATGCTCAAGAGGGAGTGAACTAGCAATGATGATGGGTAGATTGTTTCTATTCTCAAGATATGAATATTTTAAACATTTTAGCAGTTTTTTTAGTTCTAATTCAGATGGATTTTTTATTGATGGAAGTGTGTGTGAAAGTGAGAGGTCACTAATCTCATTTAACTACTCAATGGTATCATCCTTAGATGAGGAATGAGATTTTACAAGCATAGCAGTATCATCGATGGTTAGTGGATCCTCGGTGTTCAAGAAATCATCAATCAACAAACATGCATTACATTTCTCTAGACCAATACAAAAATCATTGCATGAATCATTTTCTATAATTTCTACCAATATAGAAAACTCAAAAAGGGGATCAGGGGAAAGAAATTGTGTTTGTTTAGGGGAAGGGAGTACATCAATTGAATTAACAGAGAGAGAGAGGAATGTTCTTCTGAGGGGTCCTTCATGGAATCAAGTATGTTGAAGTTGACAATGTCACCACCAAACTCCATAGATAATGCAAAATTATGGACATTATTTATGGTTTTGGTAGTTTTCAAGAAGGTCCTACCCAATATAATTAGAGCATGTCCATTTATCTTATCATCTTCAATTTTAAGCACCTAACAATCAGCAGGAAAAATTAAATTTTAGACCCTCACAAGAACATCCTCTAACACACCAGAGGGGTGTTCAGTACTCCGATTGGCCAGTTGGATAAAAATTATAGTGGGATTTAATTCCCTGACCTAAAATGTAGAGTAAATGGAGAGAGACATCACATTTATAAAAGTACCTAAATCAAGCATAGCATTGGAAAATTAATACTCCCCTATGGTTCATGAAATAGAGAATGTCCTAGGATTATTGCACTTGGTGGGAAGTGATGGCTCTATCAATGCTGAAATGTTCCTCCCCAATCGCAACTTTTCATCTCCATGAAGTAGTCTTCAATGTGTACACATATCCTTTAGAAACTTGGCATATTGTGGAATTTTCTTCACAACATCAATCAAGGGGATGTTTACCTGCACTTTTTTGAAAGTCTCCAAAATTTCCTTATCAAGTTCAGTTTCCTTTTTTATAGGTTGGGTGGCCCTTTGGGGAAATGGAAGAGGAATGGGTTGGCTAGGAGACTCTTCAATATACACACTCTTTCCTTTGGAATAGATTCTCTCAGGACAAGGTTTTTCAATATTTGGACTAATTTCAACAGTTGGGATAGTGTTTTCCTCTGGAGGGGATGAATCTAGTAGAGGGTTCATTTGGATTTTAAGTTTTTTTTCACTCCTAATGGTGATGGAACTAACATTTCCTTTATCTATAGGGTTGACTAATGGTTGATATGGTAGTTTACCTGACCCGTGACTTTGAATTTCATCAACTGAGTTAGCTAGTTGGTCTAATTGGATTTTGAGGTCTTGTATGGCTGCCTGAGTTGTTTTTTGTAATTAGAGATTATTGGAAGCCATTTTCTTCATTATATCTTCTAGTCTAGGCTCGAGTTTTGGAGGGGGTTGTTGGAAAGGCCTTTAGGGTGGTTGAGAATTTTTGGGTGGTGGTGGATGACTACTCTGACCCTGTTCGTTCCATGGTTATTGAGGTTGGTTTGAATACCCCTTGCCTATAGTCTTGGTTGTCTTTCCACCCAGGATTGGATAGATAGCATGGTTCTTTCCTAAAGGGTTGGTTATATGAGTGTTCTAGAAATATTACCTCACAACTCTCAAAAGTTTCTCTTAGTTGGGGGCATTGATCAGAGTAGTGGGTGTCATAAGAACATATACCATAATGGATGAGAGGAGGAGATTGGGATTTACCTTGGGAAAGAGAAAGTAGTCGAAGAAGGGTACTTACCTCTTTGAACTTTGTGTCCACCTTCCTCTCAAATTCGGTACTTTTCACCTCATGGACACCTCAAATGGGTACATTGGACCTTGTATAAAATTGTTGAGTGTTCTGTGCCATGTTCTCAATCATGATTCTTGAAGCAATTGGGTTCTAATCAACTAGTGCACCACCTGTAGTAGCATCAATAATATTTCAATCAATATGAATTAAACCTTCATAAAAATACTAAATTAAAAGTTGTTCACTTATTTGGTGGTGTGAAAAACTTGAACATAACCTTTTAAAGAATTCCTAATATTCATATAATTTTTCCCATTGTAATTTCTTTATACCAAAAATTTCTTTCCTTACAGTTGTAGTTCAAGTGGATGGGAAATATTTTTCAAGAAAAAGACGTTTCATGTTTTCCCAACCTCTAATTGGTGAATTAACATAGTAAATAAAATCTTTTACAGTATCTTCTAATGAGAAAGAGAATTCCCTTCACCTTACTTATTCTTCATCAACACTTATAGGTTTTCATACAGAACACAAAATATAAAATTCTTTTAAATGATTGTGTGGATCCTCTCCAGGAAGTCCATGGTATCTTGGTAATAGATGAATTAGAATAGATTTTAGTTCAAAATTGGGTGCCTCACCTTATAATTGAATGTATGTGGGTTGGATATCAACATCAAGTGAGGCTAGTTATTTTAATGATCGATTGTTTTCATCCATATTATGCAAGTTAATTTCAGTTTTTATGTCAGTTCCAGAAGAAGAAGTAGAAGGATCAAGAGAAGTGTCGATTTTTTGTGTGTCCTACTTCAAAGGGGTTTCTTCTGTGTCTCGGTGTCACTGACGTAAGATCCTATTAGGTTTGGGTTCAAAAGGAGGTAAATCTACCAGATTAGAATTCATCATGCACCAAACCTACACAAAAAATAGATTAGAACACAAAGGGATTGAAAAGGTAAATAAATATTCACAAAATTTAAAAATATCTTATTAAAAACACGCACTAAAAAACAAATCCCTCCCCAGAAACGACGCCAAAATTTGACCATGTTGTCCTAAGATGTCAAATTTATAGTTATTTAAAAAATATTTTGTAGTCAAGGGAAGAACCTAGGTCATATATCAAGGAGCATTGGTAGCTTATAGTGTGTGTTTTTAATAAAGATCACTAAAAGAGAGGGGTGATTTTGAAACTAGTTTTAAGAAAATAACTTAACTTAAAGAGTTTAATAGTTGATAAAATAAGGTGGTGATTTAAGAATTATGAGAGAATGAGATAAATTAAAGTTCAATACACATATTTTATGTTTTATTTTTCTGAAAATTCCACGTGTTTTTGTTTAATTATTTGGTTGCAGGTTGTCAAGATCTTGATTCCCCTCTTGCCTCTCAAAACGTTGCACAAAGTACCAACCCTTGACACAAAAATCATGTTGTAAAGATTTGGAGTTCAAGAAAAGATTAAAGGCTACCAAAGCATACTGATATATCATATATGTGTGAGATATAAAGGATGATTGTGTTGTCCAATCGGAACAACCCAAGATTCCCACTTGAAATCTCAACCCAATCGGTGTTGAAATAAAAAAAAAGTTTCACTTAATTATATCAATAGAAATGAAATCAGAAGAGATGCATGTCAAGATAGTAAATAATTGAAATATTTGTCACACAAATTAAACAAAACCAGTAGAAGAAAAAGTTCCAGAACTCCCTCCCAAGTGTGTGTAGCTCCCTCGAAATGATCATCCACCGTTTAGCTCATCATCAGGAGGAGAAATATTGGGTGGAACTTTGCCTTCATCCTTGAACCCCATTTGAGGATAGGGGCCTCCAGAACTTCTTGGATGATTATAGGAATACTTTGGGTCTCCAAAATACCAGAGATTTTCCTCCTGGCCGAACTTACAAATGGGGAGCCCAAGGTGCCATTTTATAGGAAAATGGGAAGGTGGATTTGAGCACACAGATTTCATAAAACCACTTGTCACATAGTTTTGGACCTCTATACAGTCTTATCTCTCTTTTTAGAAAATAAAAAATGTTTATCCTCACCTCTTTAATATCTCCACAGAAATTTTTAATGCATTTGGATATCTATAGCTCGAGATATGGATAGATCACAGCACACCACTTTTGACTTCGTGTAGATTCAGTGTGCTGGACAAATCAGGTAATTTTGGCCATCAGATAAATCAATGAGTCTTAGTTTCCTTCATATTAAATGTATCATAATGAATTTTGGACAATACCACAAAATTTTAGCCCATTTTAATGCATGGTTCAGTAGCAATGTTCGGTTTAGTAAACTGGTTTGCTTGGATCCTATGTAGCTTGGCCCATTTTTCTTGAACTCCATCATGGGCCCTCCAAAATCACCTCCACCTTCAATGAAATTATTAAAACAAGTAACATTTCACTTTTTAACAGTGATAAACACAAAATAATTGAATCTAACATGAATTTAACTTTTTAAATATATTTGGAATTTATAATACAAATTCAGTTTAAAACAGTGGTGTAAGGGTGAACATGAAACAGTGAATTACAGTGCGATAATTATACTATAAGATGGATGTAAAATAAGATAGGACCTTGGTGGGATATCAATCATAAAATCCACTTATCTTTTGGGTGGAAAACCTAAAAAAGTATTAGGAAAATATTTCAAAAATCGGTCAAATATATTTAAAAAATATCTATTTATAATCTCCTTTATTGATTCCAAATTCAATACTACCAACTAATATGATATAGTTCTAACCACAGGTGCCAAAAGTCTTGATATACATTCCTTTAGATGCCAATATTCTCTAAAGATTTGTTTGATGCCATAAAGATACATGAAACCAACCTTTCATGAATAACATACATTGTGGGAATTGAATGATTTTAACCAATCCATTCCCAAAATCAAGTCATTGAAATCCATCTCAAGCATAGATAAATTACATAGAAACTCATCCATATTGATAGTTATAGAAAAATATTTTCACACAAGGGATTGACACTCTCTTTGTACAATAGGAGTTTGAAGCTTTCAAATAGAAGTCATTACCTCTACAAGAAAACCCATATGATCAACAACATGATAAGAAATAAATGAGTGGGATGCACCCATATTAAACAAAGATTTCATAAGGGTAGAATTTAAAATAATCTTATCTATCACCATTAAAGGTAATGATTGATCATCTATGATCATTTTCTCAGCTCCATGCAATTTATTACTCACTACAATTTTCACTTTATTACCCTTTTGAGATTTCATAGGTTGAGGATTCATGGTGTTCCTTAAATCAACATGGATCATTCGATTCTGATGATGATAATTATTCTAATGCACTCATCCCATCAAAGCATACAATGTTTGGGAAATATGAGATATGTATCTAACATGATACCTTGTAGCACTAAGATAATAACACTGAAGATGTCCTATCTAATTACAACTGTGACATGATCTAGGTGGTGTTGTACTATCTCATTTAATATGCTCGAAAGAACCACATTGAAAATATCTTGACTTACTTTTTGTTCGAGGTGGAATTTTTACAGATCCCATGGTTTGATTTTGAGTTGTCCCACCCCTTTGGAATTAGGTTTCCCCCTTTTGCTTATTCCCAACATTAGAGTTCCCACATGTTCTTGTAGGAAAAAACAGAATCCCTAAAATTGCATTCCTAGATATATCCCTTTCTTCCACAGTCACTCTATTAACCATTTCTGTATAGTACATTATATAAAGAATGTAAATCTTTGAATGAATATCTAGTTATAACCCTAACTCAAAAATGAGTTCCTTCAAGGAAATACTTGTAGAAGATTCTAAGGAAAAGCTGAAAATTTTCATAAATTTATCTGCATACTCTATCACTAAGAGGTTCTCTTGTTTTAAGCTAGAGAAATATAACGTTCTAGAAATTATAAACATGTGAGGATAGAATTTTTTGTTGGAAAATTCTTAAAAATAAACCCACAATATGCCTTGGTCAAATTTATATTAAACAAATAAATCCCAACATTGGAATTCTAGATCCTCTATAATATACATTTCCAACTTGACTTTTAACTCAGTCGGTGTTCCTAAGAATTCAAAAATTTTGTTCATCATGTTTAACCAAACTTCTTTATTCTATGAATCAGAATCCAATAGAAAGATAGGTGGATTATATTTTTGGAACTAAACCAAATGGTCCACCTATTGAGGCTCATCATTATAATTACCCCTTTCCACAACCTGAAAATCTAGGAAAATTTATTGGACTGGTTGTTGGTTTATCTATGGATTGGGTGCAACCACATTTTCTGCAGCCTCTTACTATTTATTCATACGATGTCTACCCGATTCCATTTTCTATAACTCGAAAAAAACTACATTTAGTCACCATCCATTAGTAAATTAAGGCTTAATAATTCCAATTTATCACATCAACATATGTGACAATCATACATTTCCAAAATACAACCATTGTCATCATTTTAATCATTTTTGAAAATACGATAACCATTCTTTTCAAAAGAAAAACATTTAACTATTTTAAAAAATAAATACTTTTCACCATTTCATATACTGTTAAACTCATAATGAAAAATGAGTTCCTAGTGGGAAGTCTTACTATCAATTCATTCCATGAAATTATCATTAGCTAAACCCATGATGATGAGATTATAACTCACCTATAAGTGTCATAAAACACTGAGGTACCCAAACACCCTGGTAACATGAATTTCAGTATAAAAAGTTTAGCTACATATTTTTAAGTTGTACATTTCAAGTTATGATGATCTTATCACTTTGTTACAATCCCAAAGATATACTGATTCCATTTCTAGATCAAGGTCCTAACAAGCTGATACCAGTTGTCCAAAAAAAATAGATGGACCAACCAAAACTGATACCATTGGTAACATCACATCCCTCTTCATTATCTTAAGATGAATTGGTAGTTTTACTTTTCTTAGGTGACATCCCCAAGGCACCAAAGGATGATAATAAATTACAAGTGCCTGAATAACATTTAGGATATTATTGTTCCTTTTAAATATAAAACACCTAGAAAACATAAACAATAAAATCCCATCCTCTATATGATGCATGAGTAGATAATACGACTCCAAACATAACCAAAACATTAAAAAATATCAGAGTTACAATAGAAATGGAAGATAAAAATACAAAATAAAACAAAGACTCAAGACATCAAGATGAATAACTCCCTGCTAGATCCAAGCTCCAACACCACCTATATTTCCCATGGTATCAAAAAGCATCACTAAAGAAATGAGATACATTGCCTTTACCTGTGTCCCAATAGATGACATATGAAAATGCACCAAATTTCCTAAGGGGGTGAGTATAAACTCAATAGTAATTCCCCAAATACTTCTCAAAAAATTCCACCAGGATAAGAACTGGTTATCACATTTATTATAAAATAGTTTCAAAATAAGATAAAATGGTTTATATCAAAACAGTAAACAATTTCCAATGAAAAAATTTACAAGTCATAAAAACCATTCTCAATTATTTGGAATACCTATAACCATGTATCTATACACAAAAACCCATTCATGTCCAAGTGAAAGTTCCATACTCATGATTGGTCTCTCATTAATCCACTAATTCATCACAAGGTGACCAATACTAGGTGCCCCAATATCACATACCCCTTCCATAGGGTCATGTCTATGAATGCACTCACACCATCCATACAATCCAAATTCCATGAAAAAACATTCCATATAAAACCTTTATTTATTTAAATCACTTAAACAAACATTTTCCTTGTTTCAAAACAAAACTATAAATTTAAAATCATCATTTTAAAATTATCACCAAAGATAATTTTCCATGAAACCATTCAATTTCCATAATTTCAAATCCATAACCCAAAAGAGGTTTCCATAAAGATTCACACATGTATCTCAAAACAAGAAATTAATTTAAATTAAACTAATAATTAAATTTCTAAGTCATATAGTGATGAGAGAGAAGCCACCTGCCTCACAATAGTTGTAAAAATTGAAGAACGACACTATAATTCTATATATCCCACCTTGGATATTCTTTCCTTCAATATATATAACCATAAATCATCAATAACCCATAATAAAACATAAATATATCTATAACGAACTATATCTAGGTTCTAGTAGAGAAAATAATAATATATCTAATAATAATAGTGAAGAAAAATGAATTACCAATGAATTTGGATCTCCAACATGCTTTAATTCACCCAATAATCACTTCCAGATCAAAGGGGATCATCTCTAAATCCTAGTGATAAAAATGAATTCAATATCTTGAGGATTTACATGATTAAATAGGGTTTTGGGAGTTAATTTCGATTAGATAAACCAAATTCACGATACCAACTATATGCCGCATGGTTAGGCCACATAGTTTGGAAAATAGTGTTCCAATCATGCGGTGATACTGAATTAATGTCAAGACCCTCCCTCCAAAGATACCGCACTGAGGGAATAGAGATAATGACCCCTGATTCCCACCTCCAGTAGGCCCTGAGTTGGTGAATAGAACTGAGAGTATAAAAATCTCATGAAATAGGAGGCATTACAATCTATAATAATATAGGATCTGGAGATAAGATGAATCATCCACAATAAACTCCACCACATAATATAAAAAGAAACCAAAACTATCCCACATGCATGTATAAATAAAACCAATACAAATAAAATTATTCAAAATAAAAAAAAAAAAAACAAAGCTAAAGCATCAACATAATAACTATGCAAAGGACTGAGCTAGTAATGTCCTGAACAGTCCACATAATCTTCTTGGAAACCTGAAAATAATTTATATATGTAGGATGAACATACAAGTATACTGAGTAGGAATACCAAAGTCTCTCATCCACATGTGAAAAGATAATACTAATGTACCCATGAGAAAACATCAGAGCCAAACAGCACCTATACATGCATACTAACAAATCCCAACCTCACCAAGGCACACTCACCAAATAATACAAGCGAATTCAAATATTTTTTTTGAAAAGGTTGAGGGTAAATTCCCCTTCATTGAATATAAAAATATAAAACCTCTTTTAAAACTGGGAAATAGGAAACCCATTACAAGAAGGGAAAATAACTTAAAAACAAAGGTAAAAAAGGTCCTACAAGTCCAAAAGAACAAACGTCCAAGAAGGAAATAGAAATCCTCATTGCACCCTTTCTAGACATCAAAATAGTGAGATCAATCAAAAAACATGTCACCCCTATACTAATAAGTTGCACAGTGCTAGCAGCACAACATGAAAGAGCACCTCTCCAACCAACATAGAAATGCGAAGGAGAGATGGATGGAGGATTCAAACACACCCTCTTTTCTTTTTATCCACCCACCCAAAAAATAATGAAAGAAACTCTCAGAAATTTCAACTTGATGCAACACATAAAAAGATTGAAAAACATTGAGAAAATTTCAAGGCAAGGCACCCATCCATCCATCAAAGTGATGACGCATGGCTGAATGATGGGTGACATCACACCCATCTCTCTTTTGAAGCCTCCCACCTTGTGGAACCTACAAGAAGCTACACTACATCCAAATGAAATAAGAACTAGTGCCTGCACAAAAACCTGCTTCCCAAGAAAAAATAGAACCAAGAAGACCATATACATGCAGAAAAACATATGAAACAGTCTAGCACAGTGAAAATATAGAATAAAAAACACTTCCCGAATTCATAAACCATCAATAGCCAATGATCTATTTAAAATCAACACTGTTGATTACCAACAAACAGTTCCACTAAAGTAGATAAGACACCACAACCCATGTCCACAACTGTAATTCCACTGATCCACACCAAGAATCCAGAAATACCAACCAAATATATACCAGAACAACATTTTCCATGCCGAACCAAGGCCATCTTGGATCAGTTCATCCATAAACCAGATCCAAAAAGTATCCACCTCCCCTAAAATCAAAACAACAAAGAAACAATAGAACCATTCGGGTGAAACCCCACCAACACCATTCAGTGCCAGATTTACTGTGCGGTGGAATGAAACCCCACTAACCCCATTCAAGTGAAACCATAAAGCTAGCACCACTGCATCCACCATCATTATGATAATTGAGGATGTGAGACCCAAAGCAGATTTAGAAGTGAGGGAGGTGAAGCTAGATGATAGCAGAAGATATGTCCCAGAAGAAGGTGTGAAACTGTAGAATCTATAGCGAATCTTTATGAAATTGAGATGATGAAAACTTTGAGAACCCACCGATGAAGATCAAACTAGAAGTTCAACCCAATCGAAGAGCCGATGAGATGAAGACCCAACACAGAGGAAAATGAGTGAAACCCTAGAGGAAGGGGAAATCATTGCTGGGTGAGTGTGGAGGCATTGTATCAAAACTTAGGGGATTAAATCCACAAGCAAATTCATATAATATAACAAGAATCATATCTACATAGGTTACCCCACAACACTTTCCTACTGCTATTATGATCTCATATCCTAGTTTCATGCATCCTAGAACTCCCTTATCTTTCATATAACACACCTCTCCATAAGCACAACCACATCACATCACACCCATAGAAACTTGGGCTCACCACCCCTCAAGCAGGACCACATAAAATCTCACTCGAAAACACTTGGGCCACAAAAAATCACTTCCACAACCAGAGTAGAAGGGTATTGTGAACATGTAGGACATCAAACTTGTGCCATAATCCTACCATGAATGACCCCCACCATATCCTCCCTACAATCGTAGTTATATTACATCTTGACCGAAAAAACCTAGACCACCACCCCACAAGCATGGTCACATGTCTTCTCACCCGAAAACACCTAGTCTATCACAAAAACCATTTAATACACTAATAGAACTATAAAAATCATGACCTATTCAATACCTACCTATCCAAGAAGAGAGAGAGGGTACCCAACCATCCATCCTCCTAATCAAAAGTTAGTAAAAACACCCCCATGTGACTATGCATGTGTCGACATGTGGTTCTCGATGTGGGTGAGGTGAATATAGAAATCAAAAGGAAATATACAAGTATATACATATAGTCACACATAACCCCAAACTATGGGTTCACAACCAAACAACAATAAACTCACAACATTGTCACTTTTTTTGCAACCTCTAAATGTATAAAACCATACCAAAATCCACAAACTACATTCATGTTTCCAAACAATTTCATTCAGTCATCCTATTATTTTCATTATTTATGAAAAACCACAAGTTACCACACAACTCACTATTTAATTATTCATCAACCTACTCCAACCCATTAACCAAAACAACCCATGTAATTTAAATCATTATTAAACAATTATTTATTCCATCACTACCCAGGTATCTAGCACAAAAAAACCATATATCACAATCATCTCAACATTTTCATCGCACTATCGCCCCACCACCCCACAAGCATGGCCAAACAACATCCACCTTGCCACCCCAAAAGCACAACCAAACAAACAACCACCTAGCATGTAACACCACAAGATTTTACAAAAAAATATTCTTTTTAATTTCATAAATGTCTTGTGTTGTATGCTACACCAAAAGGAGCTTGCACAACACGCATCCCTGACTTGGCTTGCATTACACGCAAGCGTGACCTTCCACGATAGCGTGTGTTGTACGCAATACCGAGTTTCGCTAAACAACGATATGCTATTAAAATATTATTAAAACTAGCTGTTATGAATAGTAATACACACTTTTTGAAATTTTATAATTTTTTTTTGAAAATGGACTTATTTTTTGGATTCAGAATATCGAAATTATCCTAGGGTGAAATTTTGGTATTTTTCTAAAAACTTTCAATTTTTGATGAATAGTAAAAACACTGGGTTACTATTTAAAAACCGACTTTTTATTTAAATAGTTATTTATTTTATTTAATTTAATTTTAGTTAAAAATTGATAAATAATACTTATATAAGTTCAAATTAATTCATTGGAGTCATTTTATAAAAATTTTAGATATATAAAAATTTTATTGAACTTTTCACCGTCTTTTACCAACCTCCTAGAAGAATTTGCAAATTTACATAAAACTTAATTTTACTGCTTCTGTGAATGGAATTTCAAAAATACTAGAGACACGGTTGTGTCAGTAAGTAAAATGTGGTTCAATGAGATAAAAATAATTTTTGGTGAATAATAACATTTTACTTTTTTTTACCACGGTTAAAAGTAAATAGGGTAATTACGGGTAAAAATGATATTATTATTACCCTAACACATGTCATAATTCTATTTGATAAGTGTAATTAGACCAAAAACATACTTAGGAATAAAATATGACCATTTAGGCCTACTTGAATTAGACTAGGACATTTAATATTAATTTATTTAAAGAAGGGTTAAAATAGTTAAAATCAAAGTTTAATAAGTAAAACATTTTTAATATAGGGTTATACATAAGATAAATTCAACTATAAATATTCATTAGAAAGATAAAAATATTTCCTACATAATTATATTTTATTTATAATTTTTAGACATTAAATATTTTAATTTATTTATGACACAAATATGATGTAGTAATTATCTTATTAATGAAATATTGACATAATTGATGTTATAAATACCCAAATAAATGTAATTTGAGACTTTTTATGAATTACACTAATTTTCTAGGTTAATATGACATTTTATTATTGATTTAATTAACTTTTGTAGAACTAATAATTCTGTTATGATTTTCACAAAAATAAATTACTAAATAGTGTCAAAATTGACATAAAATAGTTTTTAAAACAAATATTATATTATTAATTGATATTTTATTCCTAAAAATATAAGGTTAGGAAAAATGACTTAGATAAGGTTATATATATTAATAATAAACAACTTGTGGTTCTTTTGGCTTGTTATAGTAAGTTTATTAACTTTATATTGTAAGAACACAAAAAGACACGGTAAAAGTGAAATTATCTAACTTAAAGTTAAATCTAAATGATAAGGTTAAAATAGTAACCTAAACTTGTCCAAATTCTATTGGATGAGAGTATTTAGACCCATACCCACCTTAGATTTGAAATAAATCAATTTGGAGCTATTTAAAACTGAATATGATTTTATAATTAAATAATATTTTTAGTTTTTCCAAAGGTGCTCCTCTCCCCCCTTATAAAAGGGCACCTCCTCCCTCTCTTCCTCACACCACTTTGAGCCTTCAAGCTCGGATAACCCTTGAAAAATTCTCTTCTAAACTTCTCTAGAAACATCCTAGAGGTCCTGGTATTATTTAAAGACCAATTTTAGTTCCCTAAGAGGAGGTCTCAAAGAGGCGCTTCAAAGAAGAGGTGAAGTCAGTTACCGATTCTTTCAACATTATTTCTTCTTCCACTTCTTCTTCTTTAGTTGTTTCATTATGAAGTAATAACATCAGTATCAATAATATACTGATATGTTATTATAAGTATGAAACAATCCCATTTCACCTTCTATCCACCCTACGGAAAACAAAATCACCGCGCGTGTGTACATACGGAATACCGTCTCCAAGCCGTGGTGTAATCTATTTTCCACCACCACCTTAATTTGATGGGTATAATGGTGTAAATAATAACTATATATGATTATTTTAAATTGATATTGATTCTGAAATAGTATACATACACTCCAATACAATTCCAAGATCATGGTAACGATATCATCGCTCGTGCGTACGTACGGAATACCATCTCCACGATGTGATGCGACTCGTTCTACATGATTTTCATTACATAATGATTACATAAATGAATTTAGTGAATAAATATGATATATATTACACTAATAACATTCTGTAAATGAGGTATCTATAATCTAAAAATATGAATAAGAATTTATTCGACAAAACACGCATAAGAACAAAAAGTAATAAACACCTGAATAACAAGTATCAATGAAATATTACTAATAATAAGCTAAGAATATGACCATATATGATATCATAACAATGATTATGATTCTAGAATAAGTCAATGACATTATTTAAATCATTATACAGGAGTTTCGGACACTTACAAAGCAAATCAGACCTAAGGTAAGGGATAATTATTCAAATCTCATTCTTATCCGAGATTGTTTACTCGTAAGTATTTACTGGGGGTTATGTTTATTATCCATGTCCATATGCTCTCAAAATGTTTTAATAAAATGTTTAATTTCCTTCCATGTATGTTTAAGACATTTTTAACCTTTTCTTACTTTTACCACATTGTATGGAAGGAATCTTTCTTTTGTTTACCATACGAGGTACTTTTTGACTTTTCCGACAAAAGTACAAGAAGAATGTTTTTTAACTTATATGGCATGAATGGATTTTTAAAACATTATTTACAAGAAGCTTCCTTTAAAAGTTTTCAAGTTTATTTTTAATCAACTTCTTTTAGTTTATAATTGTATGACATGTTAAGAAAGGAAAAGTGTTTTTGAAGTAGAAAGGATATTTTTCCTCAAGAATTCATTTCAAGTGTTTTATCAAAACTATTTTCCATATAAGATGACATTATTTAATATGTGTATGTTTCAAGTATAATGTCTCAATTATTTACATGGTATGATTCATCTTATGATGAAATGATATCCATTTGTTTTATATGGATTGTGTTATGATGGCATGATGTTTAAGAATCCCAATTTATTACATGGGTTATGATATGATTTATGATTTTGTGGCACAAGTAAGAATGATTTCATTATGAGATGGGTGAGACCTATATCTCCCTCCAATTCATTGGGTAAAGATTTATATCTCATGAGATAGACATGGTTGGAACGGTAAGTTAATATGGTTCAGTGTTACAGGACTGAAACGAGGAGTGAACTCGATTCAGAAAGGGACTTTGTCCACTAAGATGGTCATGGCAGTAATGCCTTGGCTACTTTGGAAATCATTACATGTGATTAATGGATTCCACAATTAAATGATTTATTCATATGCTATTTTATCATGGTTGATGATCCATTATGGTCTATGCCTTACGTACTGCCATGTTTTATGTCATTGCTCAAGATTTTGATGTTTAAATATTATGTTCATGTTTTTAAGTTCAAATGTATATGGTTTGTTTTATTTTATCCATGCTTACCCTTACTGAACATTTGATATCACCCTTTTTATGTTTTCTTTTCCCCCAGGATTAAAAGAAAGGTTTTAGTAAGGAAACAAAAATGGGAGAATCGTTATGGGAGATGTTTAAGATCTTTCAACATGATTAGAAGTTTACATTCCAAGTTTCCAAAGACACTAAAATATTACGGTCCTTGTGTGTCTGTTTTTGTTATGTATTATATTTTCTACAAAATTAATGTAATGTCCATGTACATCAAGCTTCGGGTCTCTACAGCTGTTATCAAAGGAAAGGTTTAGTCAACCTTTGGAAACTAGGATGTGAAAACGTTAGTGAGATCCCTAGAGATATTTCTAAGCTATGTCTAGGGATGTCCCTAAGGATTAGTATACGTATAGGATATAGTCCTAGAACTAAGGTAACAATCTTAGAATTTAACCTAAGATGTTAGATATTAATGGTACCCCCCCTTTATTATTTTTTTTTCCTGGCATGATTTTTGCCTCTCAAACTATTCTTTTTGGGTTTTAGAAGATGGCTGGAACCCGAAGGAACCATGTTGATCAATGTAATGGACAATGCAATGATTGTCCTCCTGACCAAACCAATGTTATGGGAGATGGAGTGAAAAATCTTATTTCTATACTTACACAAGCTATGAATCATTCTGGACTTCCAAATGAGCAGATAAGGGAACAATATTCTATTGAGTCCTTCATGAGGCAACGTCCACCTTCTTTCAGCGGGTCTTCCGATCCACTTGTTGCTGAACAATGGATCAGTACCACTAAAAAGATATTTTCAATTCTTCAATGTTCTGAACATGATAAAGTCATCTTAGCAGTATATCATTTGGAAGGTGATGCTGATCAATGGTGGAATCTTATCAATAATACGAGGCCAAGAGATTAAATTGAGTCCATGGAATGGGATGAGTTCAAGAACTTATTTTTCAATAAGTACTTCCCTCGTATTCTTAGAAAAAAGATAGATAAGGAGTTTCTTGAACTAAAGCAAAAGGATGATGAATATGTTGGTATATACGATGCGAATTTTACAAGGCTTGCAAGGTATGCATCTGGATTTATCATCTAACCTAAAATTAAAGTTGATCGATTCTTCAGTGGCTTAAAACCAAATATTTGAAGGGCATTAGCTATAAGAGACTTCAGTAGCTATGAAGAAATTGTGCGCTGTGCTATTAAGGTAGAAATGAAAGTTGGTGTTACATATCCATCTCATGGTTTTGACAAGAAACGAAAGATGGAGTTCAAGGATAAATCTCAGAATAATGGTGAAAAGAAGATGAATGTTTCCTTATGCTCAAAGTGTGGAAAGAAGCATGGTGGAGATTGTCTGAAAGGGACTAGAAAATTTTTTAAGTGTGGAAAAGAAGGTCATCAAACAGCTGAGTGTCGAAGTAATGGAAAAAGGGTTGCTAATGGTGTGAATAAAGAAAAGACTGCATAGAAGGCACCAACAACACTTCAATGCTTCAAGTGCAATGAAATGGGGGCATTATGCTAATCAATGCCCTAATCCAAGGGTTAATGATGATCGACATGAGCAACCACTTAAGGAAAAGGACAAAGGGAAGTCACATGCGATCACTATTGGCGATGTTGAATATGACAATGATGTGGTTGAATGATTAAGTGTTTATGTAATGGGATTTCAAAATAATGTTGTATATAGTATCGTGGAATATTAGAATATTTATGTATTGGTCTATTGTGGTTTTCAATAATTTTATGGTACTGGTAACCATGGAAAGTGATTGAGATATTTTTGGTAAGCAGATGATATGCGCATAATGAAGGGATAAGAAGATAATGAGATGTTTGATTGTATTCATGAGCTCATGATTGATATAAGGACTAAGTGATATCATGGTTTGAGTATAAAGAATTTTGAGGATTTTGGTTTGTGGAAAGTGTTAACTTTTAACTGCATTCATGTTTTCACTAAGGTTCAATGGGTATTCATTCTTCAAGAGAATACATGATTAAGGTATTCACATGTTTTTAATTTGACCAAAAAGATATATCTTATGATATATGGGGGATAAATGATGGCATTCATGTGATTGTTATGTGACATTTCAAGTAATCATTTTCTTTATACTATGAGCTTGGACTGAAGTATTTTAGATAAGCCTAAAGATTGGAATGGATTATATTGGACATAAGTTAGTATTGTTTAAGGATAGAATTTTTTTTCGATGTTATTGATGGGATGTTATAGTAATATAGTTTTAGAAAAAGGACAACCTGCAGGACGGGCGACAGCCCATCGCATCGGACAAGGCTGTGGGAATTGAACCCACAACCGAAGTGCGACTGGCCTTTATCGCCTACCACTGGCCTACAAGAAGTCCCTGGTTAGTAGAAACTAATTTTATTTTATTACGCGGTATGATATATGAAGTATAAGTTCATTTTTGGAATCTTATACAATTAACCTCACCATAGATGGACTTATATATATTTGATAACTTTTGCTAACCTTTTGTTTGAAACAGATGGAATGACCCATCATTCTATCACATGATCTGTTAACACTTCACGAATAACAAATTTAACTTCATTTCTTTAAGAGATGAAGTGTAAATTGTTCAAAGCACGAACAACAGTGAGATTGTACCAAAATAAAGTAATTATTTATTCTAATTCAAATTCTTCAACTTTAGGGAAATGATCTTGAAAACCAAAAATGTTGTCCTAGTGCCCTTATATCCGATTAATATAATGGTACCCTAGATCATCACAAATTTATGGATTTTTGATTATTGGATTCTTTATAGCCATGTTCTCTACCACTCTCTATCAGAATATGACGGTTAGATTTCTCTTCCATATCCATATTTTCACCTATGTTCACCTATGTGGAAACCCAATGATTAGTTAATTTGGGTAACCGTTACGTTTCATACTTTAGTTTTTAAAGACAAGTTTTGGTATTCCTTTTTACGATGTGGGTTTCTATTAAATAAACTTTCGAGTAGTAAACTATTTATAACCCCGATGAATTTCGAGGGCGAAATTCATTTTAAGGGGGGTAGAATGTAACACCCCAAGATTTTCCAAAAAAATATTCTTTTTAATTTCATTAATGTCTTGTGTTGTACGCCACACCAAAAAGAGCTTGCACAACATGCATCCCTGACTTGGCTTGCATTACACGCAAGCGCAACCTTCCACGATAGCATGTGTTGTACGCAATACCGAGTTTCGCTAAACAACGACATGCTATTAAAATATTATTAAAACTAGCCGTTATGAATAGTAATACCCACTTTTTGAAATTTTATAATTTTTTTAAAAATGGACTTCATTTTTGGATTCAGAATATTAAAATTAGCCTAGGGTAAAATTTTGGTATTTTTCTGAAAACTTTCAATTTTTGATTAATAGTGAAAACACTAGGTTACTATTTAAAACCCGACTTTTTATTTAAATAATTATTTATTTTATTTAATTTAATTTTAGGTAAAAATTGATACATAATACTAACATAAGTTCAAAGTAATTCATTGGAGTCATTTTATAATAATTTTAGATATATAAAAAATTTATTGAACTTTTCACCGTCTTTTACCCACCTCCTAGGAGAATTTTCAAATTTACATAAAACTTAATTTTACCGCTTCTGTGAATGGAATTTCAAAAATTTGAGAGACACGGTTGATGTCAGTAAGTAAAATGTGGTTCAATGAGATAAAAATAATTTTTGGTGAATAGTAACTTTTTACTTTTTTTACCACGGTTAAAAGTAAATAGGGTAATTATGGGTAAAAATGATATTATTATTACCCTAACACATGTCCTAATTCTATTTAATAAGTGTAATTTGACCAAAAACAACATTAGGAATAAAATATGACCATTTAGGCCCACTTGAATTAGATTAGGACATTTAATATTAATTTATTTAAAGAAGGGTTAAAATAGTTAAAATCAAAGTTTAATAAGTAAATCATTTTTAATATAGGGTTATACATAAGATAAATTCGACTATAAATATTCATTAGAAAGATAAAAATATTTCATACATAATGGAATTTTATTTATAATTTTTAGAGATTAAATATATTAATTTATTTATGACACAAAGATGATGTAGTAATTATCTTATTAATGAAATATTGACATAATTGATGTTATAAATACCCAAATAAATGTAATTTGGGAATTTTTACGAATTACACTAATTTTATAGGTTAATATGACATGTTATTATTGATTTAATTAACTTTGGTAGAACTAATCATTCTGTTATGATTTTCACAAAAATCAATTACTAAATAGTGTCAAATTTGACATAAAATAGTTTTTTAAAAAAATATTATATTATTAATTTATATTTTATTCCTAAACATCTAAGGTTTGGCCAAATGACTTAGATAAGGATATATATATTAATAATAAACAACTTGGGGTTCTTCTGTCTTGTTGTAGTAAGTTTATTAACTTTATAGTGTAAGAACACAAAAAGACACGGTAAAAGTAAAATTATCTAACTTAAAGTTAAATATAAATGATAAGGTAAAAATAGTAACCTAAACTTGTCCAAATTCTATTTAATGAGAGTATTTCGACCCATACCCACCTTAGCTTTGAAATAAATCAATTTGGATATATTTAAAACCGAATATGACTTTATAATTAAATAATATTTTTAGTTTTTTCAAAGGTGCCCCTCTCCTCCCTTATAAAAGGGCACCTCCTCCCTCTCTTCCTCACACCACTTTGAGCCTTCAATCTCGGCCAAACCCTACCAAATTCTCTTCTCCACTTCCCTAGAAACATCCTATAGGTCCTGGTATTCTTCAAAGACCAATTTTAGTTCCCTGAGAGGAGGTCTCAAAGAGGCGCTTCAAAGAAGAGGTAAAGTCCGTTACTGATTCTTTCAAATTTATTTCTCCTTCCACTTCTTCTTATTTAGTTGTTTAAATATGAAGTAATAACATCAGTATAAATCATATACTGATATTTTATTATAAGTATGAAACAACCCCATTTCACCTTCTATCCATCCTACGGAAAATGAAATCACCGCGCGTGTGTACATACGGAATACCGTCTCCACGCCGTGGTGTAATCTATTTTCCACCACCACCTTACTTGGATGGTTATAATGGTGTAAATAATAACTATATATGATTATTTTAAAGTTATATTGATTCTGAAATAGTATACATACACTCCAATACAATTCCAAGATCATGGGAATGATATCATCGCTCATGCGTACGTACGGAATACCGTCTCCACAATGTGATGCGACTCGTTCTACATGATTTTCATTGCATAATGATTAAATAAATGAATTTAGTGAATAAATATGATATATATTACACTAATACCATTCTGGAAATGAGGTATATATAACCTAAAAATAAGAATAAGAATTTATTCGACAAAACACGGATAAGAACAAAAAGTAATAAACACCCGAATAACAAGTAGCAATGAAATATTACTAATAATAAGCTAATAATATGACCATATATTATATCATAACAATGATTATGATTCTGGAATAAGTCAATGACATTATTTAAATCATTATACAGGAGGTTCGGACACTTACAAATCAAATCGGACCTAAGGTAAGGGATAATTATTCCAATCTCATTCTTATCTGAGATTGTTGACTCGTAAGTATTTACTGGGGGTTATGTTTATTATCCATGTCCATATGCTCTCAAAATGTTTTCATAAAATGTTTAATTTCCTTAAATGTATTTTTAAGACATTTTTACCCTTTTCTTACTTTTACCACATCATATGAAAGGAATCTTTCTTTTGTTTACCATACGAGGTACTTTTTGACTTTTCCGACAAAAGTACGAGAAGAATGTTTTTTTAACTTGTACGGCATGAATGTATTTTTAAAACATTATTTCCAAGAAGCTTCCTTTACAAGTTTTCAAGTTTATTTTTAATCAACTTCTTTTAGTTTAGAATTGTATAACATGTTAAGAAAGGAAAAGTGTTTTTGAAGTAGAAAGGATATTTTTCCTCAAGAATTCATTTCAGGTGTTTTATCAAAACTATTTTCCATCTAAGATGACATTATTTAATATGTGTATGTTTCAAGTATAATGTCTTAATTATTTACATGGTATGATTCTTCTTATGATGAAATGATATACATTTTTTTATATGGATTTTGTTATGATGGCATGATGTTTAAGAATCCCAATTTATTACATGGGTTATGCTATGATTTATGATTTTGTGGCACAAGTAAGAATGATTTCATTATGAGATGGGTGGGACCTATATCTCCCTCCAATGCATTGGTTAAAGATTTATATCTCATGAGATAGACATGGATGGAACGGTAAGTTAATCTGGTTCAGTGTTACAGGACTGAAACGAGGAGTGAACTTGATTCAGAAAGGGACTTTGTCCACTAAGATGGTCATGGCAGTAATGCCTTGGCTACTTTGGAAATCATTACATGTGCTTAATGGATGCCACAATTACATGATTTATTCATATACTATTTTATCATGATTGATGATCCATTATGATCTATACCTTACGTACTACCATGTTTTATGTCATTGCTCAAGATTTTGATGTTTAAATATTATGTTCATGTTTTTAAGTTCAAATGTATATGGTTTGTTTTATTTTCTCCATGATTACCCTTACTTTGAACTCACCCTTTTTATGTTTTCTTTTCCCCCAAGATTAAAAGAAAGGTTTTAGGTAAGGAAACAAAAAGGGGAGAATCGTTATGGGAGATGTTGAAGATCTTTCAACATGATTAGAAGTTTACATTCCAAGTTTCCAAAGACACTAAACTATTATGGTCCTTGTGTGTCTGTTTTTGTTTTGTATTAGATATTCCTCAAAAGTAATGTAATGTCCATGTACGTCAAGCTTCGGGTCTCTACATAGAATCCCCAATATCATGGAAAAATAAACAAACCCCTCACCACCCAAAAGCACTACCAAACAACCATCAGACCCCATATGCCCTAACCACACATCAAATCAGTTTTACAGATTTACAAAGGGGATTTTATCGCATTCCACTTTATTTTTGGGGTTTTACCACACAATCCATAATAACGGGGAAACCATTTCATTAACCAAATATAGGTGGTTAAACAATTTCTTTTTTAGGGTGATATCACAACAATAACAACAAAAAATATCAATCAAAACACAATCATCCAACGCAAACAAAGACCCCAACAACCAAAATTTTATCGGGGCATCAAGCTCGTACAATAACAATATCACAATCATATCAAAGCTTTAAAAACATGTGAATCAACCCCTTTAACATTACATTTCAATTACATAATTATTTATCATTGATTAAGCCGAAACAACCATAACCCATAGATAAAAAAAAGTAAACCCCTCTTACATGATACACAATAAAGAGAAATGGTTGATTACCTACCTCAAATAAGCTTTCTATCTCATTGAGCACCACAAGGTGAAGAAGAAATGCACAAAACCAAAAATTGAACCATGAAAAACCAAAAATCAACCTACACCACATCAAATGATAGTCAAAATGAAGCCCAATACATACCCCAAACTAAAACAAAATCACCACAATGAATCCCTAGAAGAAGAATGGAACAAAACCAACCAAGAGAGGGGGGAGAACCTACCATAGATTTCCAATGGTGATCTACCTAAAACAACAGATCAAAGTGGAAAGAAGAGGGTTTGGAGAACTCCTTGGGTTGGCTAGGATTTTTCCAGAATGATAGAGGAAGAGGGAACAACCAAATGAATGAATATTAATCTATAAAAGAACTTAAACCCTATATCCCATAGTTTACATTTTGTGTAACCATTACATGATGTGTAATCATGGGGTTTCTAAAAATTCAAACTTTCTCCAAAAAGCACATCTCCTTGAAGGATTAAATATCCAATTTATTACATATCATGAATCCCACTTATACAACATATACCCTTTTCATGGGATACCCATTAGATGTATACAAGATTTGATCCACCTGGATACAAAAGCCTTGAACCACCATTACACATCGTTTAATACATTTACATGGCATGTATTTACTATAGAAACTCTACTGCAGATCCAACCTCCACCAAAAACTCCCAAAACCTCCTCTAACCACCTCTAACACCCAAAACTAGCGAAGTAACAAGTTGGGAAAGCACTGATCGTTACATTAGATACATCTCAAAATATTCTCTCCCTAGAGAATCCAAAACCAAACCTAGAAGGAAATGGGTATGAACAAACATCCCATGAGATGCCTCTCAAGGATATCATCATACCTCAAATGCTACCACCATCCAAAAATGACAAACCAAATGTCCACAAACATCTCCCACAACCTCATCATCACACAACAACATCACCACAACCATCCATCCTCACAACCACTTCAAAACCATCTAAACTTCCATGCAACCTAAAACAATAACCATAAAAAACAACTAACTGATCCACCCCAAACACACAAATCAGGGAATTCTATCCTCCCTGTCAAGATACTATCCACTCTGGGTAGCATTGGATCACCTGCATAGGTTTAATCATATCACTATTAATGTGGATTGATTATGAATTAGGTCCTACCATTTTTATATGTTAGAAATTTATCAAAAGTAAAACATCAAAAACAAAGGAAAATATCTCATATCATAAAAAAATGAGATCCAAATATCACATCATAAAAAAAAGAAAAAAAGGAAAAACTAAAAAAAACTTTGGTTACTGGGAACAGAACTGTATCTCTCACTCCCAAGTACTCTCCTCTAGGCCACCATGGATCTAAAACAAAAAAACCAAAGGAATGGTCCTCCTATAAAGCACGTTCTCTTGGTGATCCTGGATCTCTATTGGATGATCCATCAACGTTGTGTCATACTTGATATCTAACTGTCCCCAATAAATGACATGAGATTCATCGTGAAGATGCTAAAAAAGATGAGAGACATGGAATATTTTGTGGATATTCTCTATCCATAGTGGAAACACCAATTGATACACCACCCCTCCAACTCACCCCAACACCTAAAAGGGCCCAAAAAACCTGGGAGAAAGATTCCTCTCTTTTCCAACCCTGTTATGCCCACATCAAGGAGAAAACTTCAAGAACACATGGCCCAAACCTCAAACTCCAAGGTCCTCCTCCCATGATTCAAATAATAAATTTTATGATTCTATGATTACTTTATCTTCTTAGGAATAAAATAAACCTTCTCTGTCATGATCTGCACCACATTGGGTCCAAAAACTGTTACCTCCCCAACCTCTATCTAACACAATAGTGAATGACATGGACTCTCGTACAAAGACTCAAACAGAGCCATGCTGGTGGAATAGTGATGAATATTATTATAAGAAAACTAAACCAAGGGAAAGTGTTATACCCAAGATTGACCAAATTCCATGAGTCATTCCCATAATATATCCTCGAGCATCTGGATTATCTGTTCCATCTTCCCATCTGTCTAAGGGTGGAAAGAAGTGCTGAGGCATAAATATATTCTAAAAACATGTTGTAGTATCCTCTTTAATCACAAGGTAAAATATTCATCCTAATCCAAGATAATAAACCTTATAACTCCATGCAATCGTACCACCTCATCCACATACCTCTTAGCCAAAGAATCCACTGCGCCCGACTCTTTGATTGCTAAGAAGTGGGACAATTTCATCAACCAATCCATGAACACCCATATAGAATCAAAACCTCCCTAATATTTGGGTAATCCTATAACCAAATCCATCGAGATTTCATCCCATTTCTACCCAGTAATATCCAAGGGTTGTAACAAACCACCATGAACAAGATTATTAACCTTTACCTATTGGAAAACCAAGAACATTGCCAAAAAATCTTCAACTACACATTTCATCTCGGGCCACCAAAAATATTTCATCAAGCCACGATACATCATGGAAATTCCTAGGTGTAACACCAAATGAGAGATATGAAACTCATGAAGGACTCTCTCATTCATCACTACCAAAACAAAAAACCTCCCATGAAACAACATCTGGTTCTGACCATCCTATGACCATCCCTGTGAAGCATCACCATAGGCAACATGAACATGCATTACCTCTGCATATGAGTCTCCACAGTGAAACTACTCCACCTACTACATCAAAGAATACCGCACCATCATTTGAAAATAAAATAATCTCTACCACCATCCATTCTTGCATCTATGTATAAGGCTTATAACCCCTCTGTTACTCTCTAAGAATCCCCAAACTTTCAAATAATGTTCTTTTTTGACTTCCTACTCAAGGAATCAACCACAATATTATTTTTTCCCAAGGTGTAGGATATTTCAAAATCATAATCCTAAAGAAAGTCCATCCACCTCCACTTTTAAAAATTTATATCATGCTGAGAAAATATATACCTCAAACTCTTGTGATATATAAAGACGACAAAGCAATCCCCGGTGAGGTAATTTCACCACAATTTTAGTGAAAAAACCACCACTACCAGCTCCAGATCATGGGTGTAATAGTTACGATCATGGGTACGTAACTGCCTAAACTCATAATAGATTAGTTTCCTCTGATACATCAACAAGAATCCCAAGTCCATATAGGAAGTGTCACAAAATACCTCAAACATCACACCCTCCTCGGGCAACTGAAGCACTATAGCACTGAACAACTTCTCCTAATGGTAATTGAATGTTGTATCTCACTAATCAGTCCACACAAAATACTATTATTTCCAAGTCAGTGTTGTTAATGAGGATGTAACTCAAGGGAAATTAGGAAAAAAACCTATGATAATATCCCGTGATACCAAGAAAACTATGAACCTATGCCATGTTATTGGGTTCTTCCTAAGAAAAAATTACCTAGACCTTTGAAGGATATTCTTAAACACCCTAGTATGACACCACATAACCAAGTAAATTCACCTATCATGTCCAAAACTTACACTTGGAAAACTTTCCCTAGAACTGGTGGCATTGAAGAACCAGTAAGATAGTTTTGAGATGGTTAACATGATCATCCTATAACTTCAATTAGATCATGATATCATCGATGAATACTACGAAAAAAAATCCAAAAACTCATGGAATATGAAGTTCATAATCCCCATGAACATGGATGGTTCATTCGTAAACTGAATGGCATGAATACAAACTCGAAGTGCCCATACCTACATCTAAAGGTAGTCTTTAGGATATCACTCACATTCACCCTAAAATGGTGATATCTAGACCACAGATAAATATTAGAAAACCTATTTTTCCATCTTATATGGTCCAAAATATAATCTATCCTCAGAAGAGTGAAATGGTTCTTGACCGTTACCTGATTCAACCTCTGGTAGTCTATATGCAACCTTAGAGCACCATATGCCTTTTGGAGAAAAACCCTGGAGCACCCCACGAAGACACACTGGGACATATAAAACCCTTGTTAATCAAGTAATATATCTGAATAATTAACTTCCACAACTCACAAGGTTTCATATGATAAGGATCCATCAAAATCAAAGAAGCATCAGACTGTAATTCTATCCCAAACTCAACATAATGTTGAGGGGTTAACATCACAAACTCCAATGGGAAAACATATAGAAATTCATCCAAAACCATGAGAACCTCCACCATCCTAGTATATATTGATTCCACTGACAACTCATCCATCAAATAATGAAGGGGCTCCACACACTGACTACTCACATGACAATCTCGCTCACTAATGAAAACCACACACTGGCTATCCACATCTAAGAACATAACTCTCCTCTAAAAGAAGTCGATAATAGAACACCTATAAAACAACCATTTTATGCTAATGATAAAATCATATGGATGTATCTATAGTAAGAAAATATCCCCATAGGTTTTATGTGGCCACATCACCATTCTACACCTTCAACACACATCAAACAAGCTGAGATGGTCTCTGACTGGTGTACTAAACACCAAAGTCATGGAAAGCCTCTCTATGTATAGTCCCAGAGCACATACTAGAGTGGTTAAAACAAAGGATTGTGAATCTCCTAGTTCAAACATGTCACAAAAAGGGTACTAAACAAACTGATCATACCCCTAATGATCTCTAGCCCCTTGGGAACCACTTCGTCCACTATGTGCAACTGACCACACCCCACTCTTTTAGATCTCTAATGAAGACCACCTCTAATACCACACTTGATTTTCTATCCCTGAACATGAGGAAAATCCTAAGGTCAGACTCTAACTGCTCCATCTTCCATCAACTGAGCATACGCCTACTGCCCCAACTGCTGGAATGGTCTCACTGGAAACTGCTACTGAGGCTAGCACTAAACCTATCCACCTCCACCAAATTGAACTCAGGGAACCACTGGGCACTAGTTCTGGTGATGGACATGAAACCCACAACAAAAATACACTAGTACAAAGCCACCAAGAAAAGTATAGAAACTACTGGCCCCAGAAGGCTAGAAAGGAAGTTGTTGAAGTCGAATCCTAGCTGGTTGAAACCTCAAAAGTCCTGGTGCCTGAGACCATCCACTGAAAACCTTGCTCCTTGATGAAACTTGATGGTTCCCATCTTGTGGTAAACCTCCACATGAGTGAATCCACTCGATCACCTCCACCTTCTTCTGAACCTCTAGATATGTTGACAATGTAAAAGGAGTAATTGCATACTAGATAGAAGGATGTAAAGCTTACTCAAGACTTCTCGCATGAGACTCCTCATCTAGAAAAGGATCTAGAAAAAAATGTTTAAGTTCCTTAAAAGTGATTCCTAGTTCCCACACTAATATACTCTAATATTGAAGAGAAATAAGCTCCCACCTCTTCACTACCTTCATGGTTTATGAAAGGAAATCTATCCAAAACTCATTTTGAAAGTCAACCCATGAAACATCTACCTCTTTCCGCTCTCCATGGTACAGCGTCCACCACTAACGCATATCTCCCCACATCTGACAAACTACCAAAGGGACCTAGTACTTCATTGGGGCTCAAATTGAACTAAAAGAAATCTCAAGATCCTCCAGCTAGCTCTCTGTCTCTATATCTAAAAAACTGTCCTCATACTTCCCCAAAGACTGCTGCTAAAAAGTCCAAAATTCCCTCTACCAAGACTCATCGACCTCCATCGGGTCAACCCTACAACAATCAACCAGATCATCCTACTGAACCTCAACTTATTGAGCCACATGAAAATGATGAACATGAGCTATAACTGAAAAGTAAATAAGAATTTACTAAGCCCAGGTAATATATAATTTTATTAAGATTCATTTTAATTCAATTTATTTATCTAACCTTCCAAAAACAACCCAATTACACCAAGAACACAAGTCATAATAATGCATGAATCTATCATAGGCATCTACCATGAAAACAGTTCTGCCTCACTTGGTCATTCAACAAGCTCAGAGTCTGTGCACTGGATCACGGGGGCCCCTAAAATCTAGTGTCCTAGACAATCTCCCTAGCCTATGTCACGAACTAAGGTTAACTAACACTATTTCCATGACAATCCATCCAATCCTCACCGTTCCTAACATCAAAGTCCATTATATCTCTCAACCATCACCTCTGATACCACTTTTTCATAGCCCCCTCCCTCTAAAGATACTGCAATGAGGAGAGAGAGATAATGACCCCTGAGTCCCGCCTCCAAAAGGCCTCAGGTTGGAAATTAGCACCGAGGGTATAAAAATACTATGAAATGGGAGGCATTACCCTCTATAATAACTATAAGAAAAATTGATTTAGTGGAAGTTTTAAAAAAAAATTAATTGTTTTTTAAATATATATATATTTTTTTATTTTTTTCAAAAAAAAAATATTTTTAGGAGCGGGTTTTTAAAAAACCATCACGTAATTAAAGGAATAGAATAAAAAAATAAAATATTTAATTATGATTTATTATTTACTATTATATATAGTTTATTATTTAAAATTTTAATTAATTATAATGTGTTAATTAATAAATATTTATATTTATTAGTTAATAATAATTTGAAACTTAAAAAAAATCTTCAATAAGCTGAAAATCAGACTTCGACATCAAATGGCCATAAATTTTGATCTGAGAGTCCATTATATCTCCAAAACTAGTCAAATCAAAGCTTATGAAATGAAATAGAACCAAATTAGATTTCAATTTTTTAATAATTAAAAGAAAAAAAATTAATATAGTTTCAAGAAAAGTAGGAAATCAAACTTGAACTTCAAACTACCATAACTTTTAATCGAGGTATCCATTTGATCTCTACCACATATCAAATCAAATCTTATGACAAGCTCTATGCCCTAATGATCAGGGAGAACCCCAATCAAAATTTTTAGGCCAAAAAAGTCCCATAAAGCCTCCAAAATTGAGTTTTTAGTTGGGGTATCCCAATTTTTTAACATTCAATTAAATTTCAGCCTCGTTTAAGGGGGTCTTATTGTCTTTTTTCTGGTGGGGACTAAATTTATTCTGATGTATTACATTTATATTGATATTATAGTTTTTAAGTTTTATCATTTTTCACAACTTAGTTTTATTTAAAATTAAATATAAGTATATTTTTTTATATTTACTTATAATAAATCACTTGTATAAATACATATTTATATAGAAATGTATTTTTGAACATATAAACCAGACGAAAATAAATATTTTTTATCCATTTAATTTAAAATAAATAATTATTGATTTTATTTACCTTATAAAAATGCATTAATTTTTTATATATACCTATACAAGTAATGTTTATATATAAATATGCATGTGTTAATAAAAAAATCTATATTTATGTGTATATTCTAATATATGTAAATAAATACATATATATGTAAATATTTGTGTGTGTATTTGATAAATATAAATATATAGTTGTATGTCAATAATATTGTGTGTATACATTATATATAAATGTATTTTTATATTAATATATCATTATCATTAAATATAGTATATAAATAAATTTATAGTAAAACCATATGAATATATATATACACATATATATAAATAATGTTAATTATATATTATTTACTATTTATTATTTACCACTTATTACTATATTATATATATTTTTATTTATTATTAATTTATATTTTATTTATTAATTATTAATTAGTAATAATTAAATATTAATAATTACTTATTAATTATTTATTATTACTTATTAATTATAAATTATAAATTATAAATTATTAATTATAAATTATAAATTATAAATTATAAATTATAAATTACAAATTACAAATTACGAATTATTAATTACTAATTATTAATTATCAATTATCAATTATCAATTATTTAGTTTGTATCTATTTGTTATGCATTTTTTTCAATCAATAAATAAATATATATATATATAAGTATATTAAATTATATTTATTTACCACATGAAGAGCTTGCTGGAGTAGTGCAGTCTTTAGAGAATAAGCAATAGGTTAGAGGTTCAAATTTCACCCAACACAAAATTTCTAGATATAGAATATACATGCATGTGCATCTTTATGTGCATAGTAATAAATAAAAAAATAAAAAAATAAAAAAATAAAAAAATACTAATAAAATAATAAATAAGTTAATTATGAGAATAATAAATAATAAATAATAATAACAAATAAATTATGAGAATTATAAAATTAATGATAATAATAATAATAAAAAAATAATTAAAAATAAAAAAAAATAGTAATAAAAAAATAATAAAATAATAATAATAATTAATTAATTTTGATAATAATAAATTAAGAACATAATAAATAAATAAATAATAAATTAATTATGAGAATTATAAAATATTAAAATATTAAAATATTTCAATATTAAAATACTAAAAAAATTAATTACAAGAAAAACAGTCTCAAAATGATTTATCAGCAGTTTAAACCGTCAGTAAATGATTCCCCTAATTAAAAAAACTGCCGCTAAATCATTTTTCAATAGTTTTGAAAAACTTTCACCAAATGAATGACAACACACGATTAACATCAGTTTTCCAAAACCATCGCAAAATGATTTAGCGGCAATTTAAACCACCGCTAAATGCCTATTTTGGTGTAGTGAACAATATAGGATCGAGAGATAAGATGAATAATCCACATTAAACTTCATGACATAATATACAAAAATCCAAAACCATCCCACATGCATGTATAAATAAAATTGACATCAATAAAGTCTCCAAAATAAATACCAAAAAACAAAGAAAAAGCAGCGACACATTTGCTATCCAAGGGTCCGAGATAGTAATGTCCAGAAAGGTCTACGTAATCCTCCTGGAAAGATGAAAATAGTTTATATGTGTAGGGTGATAATACAAGTATACTTAGTAGGAAATCCAAAGTCTCTCATGCACATGTGAAAAGAGCATACTAATGCACCTGTGAGAAAACAAAAAAAAACATACAACACCCACACATGTATACTAACCAAACCCAACCTCACTAAGGTACACTTACCAAATAATTTAAGCCAATTAGTATAATATAAAAAGAATCATATTGATATAGGGTACCCAACACCGCTTTCCTGCTGGTATGCCTCTCTCATATCCCAACATCATACGTCCTGACGCTCTCATCTCTTCTGTATACCACATCGCCCCATAAGCATGGTTACATCACATGACACCCGCAGCCACCTGGGCTCACCGCCCCACAAGCATGACCACATCACATATCACCAGAAAACACATGGGCCACAACATTAACACTATCATAACTTGAGTAATAGGGTATTGTGAACATGTAAGACATCAACCTTGTTCCATCCTACTGCCATGCACGACCCCCACCATAGCCACCCCACAAGCATGATCATTTCACATATCACTTGAAAACACCTAAGACACCCCCCACAAGCACGATGACATCTCATCTTGCCCAAAAACACATAGGATATCACAACCACCATTTAATGCACTAACAAACCTCCAACCATCACAGCCTATGAATTACCTACCACTACTAGAAGAGAGAGTTGGAAAGAGAAGGTTCCCAACCACCCATCATCTTCACTGGATGTCAGGAAAAACACCCCCTGCATGACTATGTAGGTGTCGACATGTGGTGCTCGATATTGATGGGGTGCATATAGAAATCGTAAGGAAATATAAAATTATATACATATAGCCACACAAAACCACAAATTTTGGGTTTACAAACAAACACTAATTAAATTAAAAAATAATAACTTTTTCTTCCACCACTAAATGCAGAAAACCACACCAGAATCCACAAGCCACATTCACATTTCCAACCAATTTCATTTAATCATACCATTATTTTAATTATTTATCAAAAACCGCATTTTACCATACAACCCACCATTTAATTATTCATCAACCACTTCTAACCCATTAACCAAACCAACCCATGTTATTTCAATCATTATTAAATAATTATTTATTCCATCACTACCTAAGAATATAGAAAAAATAAACCACATATTAGAAGAATCTCAACATTTCCATCGCACCATCGCCCTGCCACCCAACTAGCATGGCCAAAAAACAACCACCTTGCTGCACTAAAACCATGTATAAACAATGAAACCACCTTGCATCCCTAAAATCATGGTCAAAAAAACAACCACCTCATGTCCCTAAAATCAAGACCAAATAACCACACCCCCCAAATTCCCCAACCACATCCCAAAAGTATTTTATATATTTACAATGGTGCTTTTATCACATTCCAATTTATTTTAGGGGCATCATCACACAAGCGATAATCCTAGAGAAACCATTTCATTAACCAAATATAAGTGGTTAGCCAATTTCTATTTTAGGTTGATATCACAACAATCACAATAAAAGTATTAGTCACAACACAATCATCCAACATAAAAAAATCCCCCAATGACTACAATTTTAAGTAGGGCATCAAGCCCGTACAATCATAATATCACAATCATATCAATGTTGTAAAAACATGAAAATCAAACCCCTTTACCCTTAAATTTCAATTATCCAATTATTTATCTTTGATTAACCCAACACAACTATAACCCATAGATAAAAAAGTAAACCCATCCCTCATGATACACAATAAAGAAAAACAAGGGATTCCCTACCTCAAAGAATCTTTCCAACTTATTGCGCATCATAGGGTGAAGAAGAAGCACCCACAACCCACAACCACACCATGATAAATTGCTAATCAACCTATACCACATCATAGGATCATCAAAATGTATCCAAACATACACCCAAACCCCAAAAAAAATCTCCATAGAAAATCCTTGGAAGAATAATAGAAGAAAACTAACTAATATAGGGAGGATATCCTACCATTAATTTTCAATGATGATCTACCAGAACCAACAGATAAAATATGAAGGAAGAGGGTTTGAAGAACCCCTCAGGTTTCCTAGGGTTCTCCAGAAACAAGAGAGGAAGAGGGTATGAATGAATGAATGAAAATTCAGCTGGAAAAGAACTTAAAACCCTAGATCCCATAGTTTACATGTCGTGTAACCATTACACGACATGTAATCCTTAGGTTTTTGAAAATTCTAGATTTCACTGAAAAACACATCACATCGAAGGATTAAACACCCAGTTTATTACACATCATTAATCTCACTTACATGACGTGTACCATTTTCACAGGCTACCCCTTATCCATGTACAATCCATGAACCAATTGGATACACAAGCCATCAACCACCATTGCACATCATGTAATACATTTACATAACATATATTTTCTATAAAAAATCTGTTGCAGCTCCACCTCCACCTAAAAATACTAGAGCCTCCAATGAATACATTAAACGCCCTAAATTAGAAAATTAATGGACCATAAATGAATGAACTATTAAAATTAAGGCCACCACTCATATTATTGGCTTGCACGATTTGAAAAACCATTACAACAACCATGTTTCCCCCCTCTATTATATGGAGTGAAATTTTTCCTCGGAATCATTTTGGTTTATCTAAACAATGTACCAATCATGTTCCTATCTAGTGACCCTCCAAAAAGGTTTCTATAAACCATGCACCTCTAGAAAAGCCTCCAAAACAAGCCAAAACATTCCCAAACCACCCAAAACTCAACCCAAGCATTAAGTAAGATCAAAGTATATAAATAAATGTCCATGTACTTGAAAACGTGGTGCTAAAAGTGAACATATCTATTTAATATAGTGGGAAAAATATTTACTTGGATTTAGTCACTACCTAAGATACACAAGTGGTGGGAATAAAAACAAGTTCCATAAGATCTTGTGGAAAATGAATGTTTTAGAGAAACATACTTCTTAAGAAGGATAACACCATGGTAATGGTTTTATATTCACCTTGGTCAATGATACATTATTAATTGAGAATAATTAATCCTATAATTAACTAGTATGTAGAAATAAACTATGATTGAAAATTTTAATTAAAATTCATTAATGGATTTCATATATCATAGCACACATTATTTGTATTTTTAATGTTTAAAACCTTGATATTGTAGTGGGTATTAAAGTGAAACAATATATGGATGGTCAATCTCATAACAATAAGACATGATTAATAATTAAAATACACAAGAGTAGAGAAATTTTCTATAATGAAACCTATGCGCCTATTATCATGCTCAATCCATTTGAATTATACTTGTCATAGTTGTAAAAAACTATATCCGGCTCCCACCAAAATCAACATTCAAACCAAATAACCATAAGTCCTGAAGTGTGTTATAGATCACCATGGGATGGAAACAAGTTCATGGGCATCATAGTAATCCCTTTGAGAATGATTTCTCCCAAATCAGAGATAAAGGCCACTGAATAAAAAAATGAAAGTGCTGAAATAAAAAAACATGCCAACATGTCATAACCAACTATAATGATCCTACCCATTTACATAAATATAAAATTCATCCATAAAAAGAAAGGATATAATAAGGTAATATATACAACACTAAACAAAACTAAAACAACTATAAACCAACCTGTTCCAATCTCAAACCATATCCATGAAACCCCTAGTTTCTCACCACCACAAAACTCACCCCATGTTAGCCATAATGAGCTAAGGATAGGTCCAATTGAAAACCTAGAATCTGAAATACATGCATGAGATAAAAATACCAGTAGGTCACCATAACTTTCTAAATCTATGCAATATTATTAATAATAAAATTCATTGATGATAGTTTGAAAATAAACTAGAAATTATGGTTTTACCATATAAAATATGAAAAAACAAACTTGTCACAATAATATTTCAAAATATTTATTTTTATTTTACCAAAACTAAAAGCACATTATTTTAAAATAAGACATTGGCCTAACCCATTTAAAAAATACACACCCATTTACATTTCTCAAAATAAAACATTTTTTTATCTAAAATGAAAATGATCACTTTAAAACATTTACCTATCAAAATACACCTTTAAATCAAACATCCATATTGAAATCCACTTTAATTATCCAAAAAAAGAGTCTTTAATTTAAATAAGGATTTCTAATCATATTCAAAAATACATTTTCCAAAGAAATTGATCCAACACACACATATCAAGTAAAAATAATAGGCACTATGCATATTACAAGGCATATATCAAAGTAATAAAGAAATAGTTCCATAACAATTAAAGTATGGGAAATGATACAAAAAAATGCTAAATCAAACTCCCCATAATCAATAACTAATCTAGAAATAAAATGTTTTATGGGATATACCTTGGAATTCCTAACCAATGAATCACCTAACTATATAACAATATACCAACTCATGAACTAGATACCAACATGTGCTGAAGTTCAAACCACAAGCCATCCAATTAGCCCATGAAAACCTCATTATAATGAAAAAACCCCACCTAGCCCATTGTTATTAGCATGAATGGTGGGAAACTAGAAGTGTGTGAACCAACTAGAGGAACAAATTATATTTTTTACATAGTACCTAGTTTACCATGACCAATAAAGTAAGTTAGTCATAGAAACAAACAATCCAATTATAACACACAAGGAATAACTAAATCTACCCTCACTCCCACCACATAATAAAAAATATACCTATAAATGAAATGCACTAATGACATAACATTCACATTCCCATATAAAGGGAGTAATAAGAAACTCATAGAGATCACTAATCAACATAAGGGATATATAAAACAAGGGAAAAACATGGGGTGTATTTCACATCACAATTTTATAACCAAATCATCAACCTAGCCTTGAACACCAAAACATGGCTTGGGATTCCAAAACCTTTCAAATTTTACAAAACTTCATTCCAAATACCATTTGGAAAATTATGGAAATCACCGACACATTTAAAACAATTCAAAGACACCATTAAAACAAGGGCCTTTCTCTTTGAAACCCAAAATAAGGACAATGTTCATCTATATCTATCAAACTATTTTAAAGAATCCAGCATGTAATTTTCACAAGGGGAAAATCGTACAAACATTTCAAATCACCATTTGAACCCCATTAGAGAACCCCCTTTCAAAATACTTTGAGGTTAACACCTCACTTCAAAACCAAATTCTCTTTTTAAAAATTGTTTCTCCTTTTAAAACAAAAAAAGGTTTGAAACCCAATACAAAACATGAAAGAAATTTAAAAAAATCCATGCGGGCACTTCAAAAAATCTTATCACCTTTAAACATTATATTTCAAATAGTAAAATATGGAATTCACATGAAAAATAACTTATGCCATGATCAAAACACCATGAAATGGTTTCAAATCACTTAAAAGCTATCACATATATAATTAATTTCAATAAAAAGTAATTTAAAAAGAATAATCACACCTTGAATTCCAAAATGAAATAATTTCATAGAAACACCCACATTAAAGAGATGAGAATCAAGCCAAAACTATTCAGAACGTGTCACCTTCAATGGTGACCACACCCACAGAGATAGAAATGGTGCCTACAAACCCTATTCACCCAAATAACCAACATTAGATCCACCCTAAACCATAAAATAAGGTACAATAGGTCTAAGGTTCATGGGGGAAACCAAAACCAAAATAAAATAGAGAGAAAAGAGAATAAGAGAGAAGGAGAGGAATAAATACCTCAAACCACTTGTGAATTTCCAAATAAGGGAAAATATCAAGAGAGGAGGAGGTTGAAGCTCCTATAAGGGCTCCCAAGTAGCTGACCAACATGAGTGGGAGGAAATGGGGGTGAAAACCTTAAATATTAAAGGGGTATTTTGGGAAATACACAAAATTTAAACATATAGACAAGCTTCACGGTTTGGCCACATGGTTTTCCAAACTGTGAACTAACCATGTACTGGCCACTACCTAGGCCAGACACCTCTTTCACGGTTACTTCTGGGGTGATGTGTGGTTTGGAAAAACCACGTGCCTCACCTCAGACACACTCAAATCTCTGCACTACTTCTAGGGAGCTCTACATAGTTTGAAAAACCATATTTAATCCATGTAAAACAACTCTGTCAAAATGGTTGGGCCACCCACGTGAGAACCACATGGTTTTTAGTAACCATGAGAGCTAAATGTGCTCCACCCAAAAGCCTAAAAAAATAAATTTTATCCCAAAACCAAAAAAAAACTAAAAAATTCTTAAGAAAATATAGAATAATATAAAATAAAAAACATCGTGACATGGGGGTGTCACAAACTTTCCACTATGTGAATTTATTCCCCTAGAAAGTCTAATTTTGAAAATAAAGTCAAGAGATAAAGGAATATCCAAAAGGACCTAACTATAAATAAATACTCAAAATGATACAACCTCAAAACCCACAAATCAAAACCCTAAAAATGATTGAACTGATCAACCACAAAATTCCAAAATGTCTCCAAGCACACCCAAAACAAGAACCTCAAACAAGAATTACTAGGAATAATGAGAGACCTAACATGGCATCCCCAAAATTTATAATTCCTCTAACATGGTGGAACTAAATAAAAAATACTAAGAGATGTATCCTTGAACAATTGAGAAACCTCAAGAGAAACTCACTCCCAAACCATAAGTGCTTCCACACCCAAGGAAGGATGGATAACCACATGTAGCCTCAAGATAATGACATGATCTCTCACCTCAGGTCATGACACATGTGGATAACCTATGTTCAAAACCTAGATCACCCTCACATGGTGAATTCAAATGACCAAAACCAAACACCAGCTAGCATACCAAACTGAAATTGTGGGTACCACATCCTTGTTACCCCAATAATGCACCAAAGGCCTATCTGAAGTACAAATAATGAGCAGCTAAAAGTCTTAATACAAGAATGAGAAAAACCTAAACTCTCAAGGAAGTTTCAACCAAATAATGAGGCTCATAAAATTAACACTCACAACTAACCACCCCCAAAGGGGGGAGATAGGGAGCATTCCACAAAAAAACCATGCATTCCAAAAAATGACATATATAATAAACATAACTAAAAGGAACCATCCATAATATTCAAATAACCATAAACTAATCTCTAGAAACTAAGATTACAAACATCAAAAGAATGTTCCCCCAAGCAACACAACCCATCCACAAGAGGATCAAACCTGAGACCTCTTATAAAATACCCACTTATAAATATTCCAAAGACAAACCAAAAGACTAAAATAGAGGAAAGATATTTGAGACTTAATAAATGAGGGATTATTAGGCCCTAGATCCCCACACTAGAAGCATACTAAATATCCTTCACTCATAAGGGAAATAACTTTTTCCCCAAGCTTTTTCTCGTCCTACTTCCACTCCTTACTCATCGAGTTATCCTTACGCCCACCATGCTTAAACTACACATTGAATAGAACTAAGTAATCACCCACTATATGATTCCTAGACTGTTCATATTTAATATGCATGGCCTCACTGGAAACATCCTAAAAATAAGGCAGTCTCAATATGAGTACAGCTGAACCAAAATCTAGGTGAAGACTACCTTCAAAGAAATAAGCTTTCTCAGGATCATTGGCCACCATCTTTGTAGAAAGGATGACAAAATTTAAGAAGTAATTAACATGATACCTCATTGATTAGTTTCCCTAGTAAAGGCCCATAATCTCAATCTCTTTATTTACTTTCAAATCCTTAGAGAGAACCACTGAACAGATGTCATCCTGAAGATATCCCAAGACATAACTTTGTGAAGCTGATAAGGCACCATCAACTCCCACAAAAATTGGCTGATACCACTAAGAAATGTCTCAGCATCTCTCGCCTATGAAGCATCAGGTTTTCCAAGAGAATTGAGGATCCCATAAATCTCTTCCAAACACCTCACCACTTATACTAACTCTTGATCCCCACCAAATAAAGGTGGATGCTGATTCAAGAAGTCTAAAATGGGGTCCGATCTCAAGAAAGGTTCTATGTCCACCACTTAAATAGGAGTATAGGTAGGAATGGAACTATAGAAACTCTTTATACCATTTTGGGTGACCACAAAAATAACAAAAACATGAAAAAAATCAATTCATGCCTTAAAACAAAAACCAAATGATTTATTCAAAAACCAAGAATCCAACCAAAAAAACAAGGCACAAAACACCAAAACCCAAAATAATATTACCTTTGAAATATCTATTTTCACCAAATAATTTTGAAATCATAGTCCACTAAGGTGTGGCTTGAAAAGAAATACAACACAACTTTTAAAAATTAAACAACCTCGGTGGAACACACACATTGCCTCAACAAGGAAAGTCACAAAAAGAACATATTTTAAAATTACATTTCACTTTGAAAATTAAGAACCCAAATAATTCTCATCAAAAATAATTTTCCTTTTTCCAAAATTCTTACCATTGGGGAAATAAATATTTCACATTAAATTCATAAAAACTAAGTTTGAAAATAGAATTTTCACAAAATCCTTTCATTTTACAAAATAAGTTTTTAAAATACAAGAACAAATAATTAACTCTACAAGCACTCAACCAAGGTTCATTAGAACCACACCCACAATGGGCATCAAAACAGTCCTCAAACCACCTCTAATAAGTGAAAATACCTTTTTTAGAAATCTAGAATCAGTAGGAGTCCAAGTAAGATAACCGGGGAAGAAATATTTTTGCACATGTTTTGGGCACATGGTTGGGCAACCATGTGCCAATTGTGTAACACACCATACTAAGGAGGAATACTCGACTGTATAAGCATCACATGGTTTCCTAATCCATGCATGATAACTGTGAAACTCAAATTATCCTCCCATTCGACCTTGAAACCAAGGAGTGATCACCAATTTCACATATATAATCAATTGGGATCAGAAAAAAAATCACATTAGAATCCATTAGAAGAATATAAAAACAAACTCAAATTCAAAATTCAATCACAAATTCCACTAGCAACTAGAGGTTTTGGATGAGAAAGATCTAGATTGACTCTCCAAACCCTTACTGATCAAGCTCAGAAAACTTTAATCTCCTTTTTACTAGGAAAGCTCTAAATAGCAAGGGATACATAAGAATTTTAGGCTCATACTAATGGGAACCCAAAGATTTGGTACCATTTTGTAACAAACCAACCTAAGCTACCACCAAACATGACACCCGACCCAATCTACCACATGGCTTGAAGGGTGTTCTTGATCACAATGATATGGAAACTAGTTCTTGGGATTCACATGAATCCATTTAGGAATTATTTCACCCAAATACGTGATAATGATAGTGGAATAAAAAAACAAGACCCAAAATAAATAAATGTGAAAATAGTTCGTAACCAACTACAATGATCTAACCCATTTTCATAAATATAAACATCATCCATAAACATAAAGGATATAAAAATGATATAGATACAATTTTACCAAAAAATATAACAACTAAAACCAACTCGATCCAATCCCAAACCATCTCCATGCAATCCTTGGTTTCTCAACACCACCTAACTCAACCCACATTGGCCACAATGAGAAAAGGATAGGTCCCAATGAAAACCTAGAACTTGAAATATAGGCATGAGCTAAAAATTCTAATAGGTCACAAAAACTCACTGAATCTATGCAATATATTTTATAAGGTAATTAATAAATGTTATTTTGAAAATAAACTGGAATGTATGTTTTTCCCATATAACATGTAGAAAACCAAACATGTCACAATCATCTTTCAAATAATTTATCTTTGTTTTAAAAAACCTGAAAAACATGCTCTGAAAATAATCCATTTGCCTATGTCATTTTAAATTAACACACCCATTTACATTTCCCAAAACAATACATTTTTTATCTAAAATGAAAATGGTCACATTAAAAAACTTCCCTTTCCAAATCCAACTTAAATCAAACACCCATTTTGAAATACACTTTAAATCACCCACACGAGAGTATTTAATTTCAAAACACTTCTATAAACATCTTTAAAAACCACTTTCCAAAAAAAAAGATCTAAAACACATGGATCAAGAAAACAGAATAGTCACCATGCATATCACAAGGAATATATCAAAATAATCAAGAAAAGGTTCTATAATAATGAAATTAGGGGAAATGATACAAAAAATAACTGGATTAAACTCCCATAAATAAATAACTAATATAGAAATCAAATTTTTCATTAGATCCACCCTATAATTCCTAACATGTGAAGCACCTGACCATATAAGAGTTTACCTACTCACAAACTAGCCACCATCATCCACTGAAGTTCAAACCACAAGACATCCAGTTATCCAACACAAGACTCATTAAGATGAAAAACCACCACCTATCCCTTTATTCCTAGCTCAGCTAGTGTGATACTAGTGGCATGAAAACTTAATAGTGGAAAAAAATGAGATATTCCACTTAGCACCCAGTTTCCCATGACCAATAAAGTAAGTGAGGTGTAGAAATAAACAAGCCATATTTAACAAAAAAGGAATAACCAAATCTACCCTCAACGTTACCACCCAATGAAAAATAACCCCATAAATTAAATGCACCCATGCCATAACAAGCATATTTACACACAAGGGGAGAAAAAAGCATCTCCTAGAGATCACTAACCCACACAAGGGGTAAACAAAATAAGGGATAATAAAGGGGTGTATTTCACATCACCATTTTAAAACCAAATTTCCAACCAAGAATTTAACACCAAAACATGTCTTTGGATGAAAAACCATTTCAAATTTTAAAAGAAATCATTCCAAATACCATTTATAAAATAATGTAAATCACTGAAACATTAAAAACATTTCAAATCCACCCTTAATACAAGGTCATATCTCTTTGAAAACGAAAATAAGGCCAATGACCATCTATCTCCATCAAACCATTTTAAAGAAGCCATACTGGAATTTTAACAAGGTTTAAATCACACAAACCTTTAAAATCACCATTTTAAACCCATTAGAGAACCCCCTTTCAAAACGCTTTGAGGTTAGTACCTCCCTTCAAAACCAAATTCCCTTTTTAAACATTGTTTTCCCCATTTGAAAACCAAAACCAGGTAAAAATACAATAAACAACATGAAAAAAATTTCAATAAAAATCCATAAGTCCACTTAAAAAAATCTTAGCACCTTTAAACATTACATTTGAAATAGTAAAACATGGAATTCACGTGGAAAATCATTTATTCCATGCTCAAAACACCAAGAAATGGTTTCAAATCACTTAAAAGATATCACATATTTTTATAATTTCAATAAAAAGGAATTTAGATAGCATGATAACACTTATAATTTCAAAATTAATAATTTCATAGAAACACCTACCTCAAAGGGATGAGAATCAATAAAAAACTCTTTAGAATGTGTCACCTTCAATGACAACCACACCTATAGAGGTATAAATGGTTCCTATAAATCATAAACACCAAAAACCCCAAAATTATATCTACATAAAACCCTAAAATCATCCACAAGAGGTCTAGGGTCCCTGGGGGGAACCAAAACCAAGATAAAAGGGAGATATAAGAGAAGAAGGGAAAAGGAGAAGAATAAATACCACAAAACTGCTTAGAAATCACCAAATATGGGGAAAGGATCAAGTGAGGAGGATTTTGGAGCCCTTCCAAGGGATCCCAATGGGTAAAAATATGTTATTGGGGGAGAAATGGGGGTGAAAACCCCTTAAATTCAAAATGGTTATTTTGGGAAATACCCAAAATTTAAACACCTAGACAGGTCACACAGTTTGGCCACACAGTTTTCCAAACTATGTACCAACCATGATCTAACCACTACCTAGTCCAGGAACCCCTTATATGGTTACTCCTTAGAAATATAACAGTTTTTAAAAACTAGGATACTCACATCAAATACACCCAAATCCCTGTATGACTTCTAGGGATCTCTACACAGTTTGACAATCTGTGCAAAAGCCATGAAAAATAACACTATCAAAATAAATGGACCAACCACATGGGAATTGCGTGGTTAGTACTAAATATGATTTCTAACCATGAAAATCTTAGAAAAATAAAAAAACATTAAATTTAGGCTCGAAACAAACTGAAACTTAAAATATCTCAAGACAATATAGAATAATACAAAATAAAAAACAACATGAAATGGGGGGTGCCACAATAGCTACTTTCTATTATCATTATATTAAGCATTGGATTTAAAGAACACCAATATTGGAAGGTGTCTATATGACACAACTATAAAGTGTTGGTGACACCATATAATTATAATAATATTTGTAAGTTACTAAAATATAGTTTTGGATCGAAGTAAGAAATAAAATCATAGAATATTCATATGGAATGAATTTTTACCAAGAGTATACAAGTGGTTAGTGGGAGCACCACTATTTCGAAGGAAGAATATGTTTGATAACATAAGGAAAATATCAATTGATCCTACAGTTAGTTAAGACCACAATGAAAGTAAATCTCCAGATTTTTTCTTAAAGTAGAAACCTAAGTTCTAGGGAATAAGATCTAATGAGGTATATCTAATGGGATTATTAGAACAAGTAAAAATATATATAATATAATGGTATTGATAATTAAAAGTTGGAACAATTTGAGAGATAATTTTTACTAATGTCACATGGCATAAATATCTCTAAGAAGACACATATGAGACATAGGAGGAGATTAATGTGGTGATCATAATTCCATACACTTGTGAAATGGATAAATAACATATTCCATGATATTTACAAGAAATGATATTTAAAATATATACTTTATAGTAGAAAAATATTAGTTATGTGATGAATAACTGCATGAGTATCCATTGGAAATATACAATTGTACGTGAGAGAGTACAAGTGATATGTTCCTGGAACTTGGAGAGGAAAGGACACTGTTTTTTAGTGAACACAAACAAGTCTTCCTTTGGATCAATATGATATAATATCATAGTGAGGATAAGATAATGATAAAGATAATCTCATCCAATACAGTGGTATCCATATCTATAAATATCAAGTGTGTTGTGGCTCCTGATGTAGATGAATAAGTAATGTGAAATACACAATGTTTTGTTCTAGTTCTTGGAATCACAACTAGTAAGTAAATTTTTATCATAATATAAATTATGATAACCCTACTACTAGAACTATCTAATATTTAAAGTTTTGATAGTGGATATATACTCGGGGATATCATCTCTTCAGGAATATTACTCAAGGAGGTGAATTCATAGATAATAGAACAACCACACAGTGGATACGTGGCATTCCCAATGATAGAAGCAATAACTCTACAAAAGAATGATCTTATTATCTGAGAGTTAATATGAATAGTTAGCATGTTGGATATAGTGAAAGTTGGAGTGTTTTAAAAGTGAGTTACCTATACCCAACTTTCATAGTAATTTTAAATCACCATATCATGTATACAGTGAGTTATACATGATATATGCTTACCATATTTTTGTTGATATTTTTGGGTCCACTATTTTATGGTAATTTCCTTATATTAAATGTCATATCAAAAGGTTATAAAACTTTCTAGGTTATAATGAGAACATTGAGACACTATAAAAATAATATTAAACTTATGTCCTATGGTATAGATACATCATACTGACTAGACACAGATAATAGATGACCATCAGATGCTAGGGGATCATAAGCATTGATAATTATTCTCTTAAAGTTATCACTTGGTGATCTTGAGTAGATGAGATCATGAGGAATGAACTTCCAATAGAAACACCACATGTTTCATGTGTCATTGGGTATTTCAATCTGTGAGCACATTTAAGGGTAAAATGAAAAGATATTATTATCAATGTATACTATTTGATTACATACACTGATGTAAGATGAAAACTATGACATCTATTTTGTAGTGAGGTAGCCTGTGTTGGGGGTGACATTGGTCTTATGACATTGATTGAATAGTCAAGATATAATTTGTCTTTTTTGAAAGGAATTGATAACTTTGGCCTAGTTGATCAGGATGGTAGTACGTTCATTAAATCCATGGCCATAGTAAAAGAAGGTAAGTTCATCTAGTTTGGTCAATAAATAATAAAGAAAGAAAGGATGATGACATGAAGTGTTTGTTTGACTTTATGATATATCATGAGACAAATAGATTATATTAATTGGCATGTGTTCATAGGAAATGATTTCATTATTATGAATATTACTTATATAATTAGGGGACTTGATCGGTTTTTATATTATGCTCCTAGAATGTGAATATTATTCACTACTATTGTGATAAGGGCCCAAAGGGCCACACATGAAGTAGATTCAAAAGTCATACCTACTCCAACAAATAAGAGTATAGGACACGGTAGGACCCAGCATAGTGTTTGAGTGATGTATAAGAATATACAATCCCTATGAAATAAATAAATTCATATTATTCTATTTTAGAATAATTGGTATTGAATTTATTTTTTAAAATTATTCACAAGATATTAAGCTATTACATGGGAAAATATTTAACGAACAAATATTATTTTAATATTCAAGGTTTATTTAATATTTCTGAAAATGATGAGTCAAGATAATGGCTTAATTTTGTCACATACCTACCTAAATGTCCTTAATGCATTCATTTTTTTTGATAACCCACCTTTAAAGGGGTGAGGTGGAACCCTTACAATTCCTGAAGGCATAGAGACAATTACATGACCCATAGGTCTTAAAAGAAATCACCCAGACAAGACAACTTGGAACTGCTCCTCCCCAGCACAAGTATTCATAAGAAGTCATTTATAGCTTATTTAGTGGGTAATACATTTCCTGAGGCTAGGGAGCCATTTCCAGGCATTTATATTCTATTTATATAAGATATAGGAGTCTCTTATATAGGTGAATATTCACTACACTATTTTAAGAGCTTCTTTCTCCACTATCCCTCATCATAGGGAGATGAACTCTCAATCCAAGTGTATGATCTGAGTTATCCTTCTTGGAATTAAGAATCAACATAGAAATAATCATTGGGATATTGGAGGAGTTATCGAATCTCAACTCTATCACTTGGAATTTTAAAAACGATGCTCACAAAAACTTTTGAATCATGTGTGGATAATTTAGAGGGATTATTCTTTGGTTCCTTCAAGCAATGGTCCATAGTGATGAATGAATGTTGAGAATGTATTCAAATCGAACCAGTTATTTTTTTGATTTAATGTTTCACTTAATTTATTCATATGAGATCCTTGGGTTGTAACCAAGTAGCATTCATGTTGAAGATTATGTTACGACATCAATCTTAGTATTGAAATTTTAAAATTACCAATTTATAGGGATTCAATTACACACCCAGTACCTTGACCTTAAGCATGCAGAGCTATTGGATAGAAAATAATAGTGGACCTAATCATTATTATAATTGTGAAAATCCATTATAAATCATGTTTTTTTACCAAAAATAATTCATTAATATCCAATTTTCATAATTACCCCTCTCAATAATATAGATATGATATTTATCATTACTACAAATAGCCTTCATTAGCGCTAAAAAACACTAATGTTGTAAGTGCCTTAAAAGTTGATAAATTTTATCAATGCTAAAATAGAATCGATTAAAGTGACCTTTATCAGTGCTAAAAAATGTGATGATAAAGGGGGACTTTTATCAGTGTTATTTCGTCACAGATAAAAGGGGACCTTTATCAGCTCTATTTTTCAAAACTGATAAAAGCAAAGTTGCAATAGTGCACTGCTAAAATTATAGTACACTAAATAAAAAAAATATAATATAATTTCTATTAATTTTATATAAAAAAATAATAAAAAACATTGTATAATGATTGCAAACATTTCAAAAATTGGTATATAAAATTACATTGGTATGTATAATTTATCACAAACATCAAAAAAATTCAAAGACATTAATGTTCGTTGTCTTTGGACCCTGAGCCCCTCTCAAAGGAGCCTAATCATGATACCAGTTTCCAAAAAAACAACCCCAGCTTGAAAAAAAGAGTTTAACTGTATAAAAAAATAATTCGCATGTTAGTAATAGTATAAATAAATAAATAAAACATAAATATGGTACTTTTCATCAATAAAATGTCCCTTTAAACTAAAAATGTACATTTAAAGTCATACCAAGCATAGTGCGTGTAAGATTAATTTTTGGTTGATTCTTAAATGCCACAAATTATTTATAGATCGTTTCCATAAAGTATCAATATAATATGAGCATGTTTTCTTGGTTTTGAGTATGTGGAATATTTTTTGAACTAAAATTTAAATTATAAATAAAAACATGCAATTTGAGTTATACCTACCACACTGTGTGTCAGATTGATGTACGACAAATTCATATACATCAAAAATGATTTATGGATTGTTTTCCTAAAATATAAAAACAATCTGAGTGTTTTTTCTTAGATTTTAGTGAGTGAAACATTTTTTTAACTAAAATGTCCTTTTAAATTGAAAACACACACTTTGAGTCATACCGTTCACATCGTGTATCAGATTGATGTGCGATTGATTTCTACATGTAAAAAATTAGTTAAGGTTATTTTTCATAAAGTATCAAGACCATAATAGTGAAGTTTCTCAGTTTTTAGTGAGTGAAATTCAATTTTAACTAAAATGTCTCTTTTAAACCAAAAATACACATTTTGAGTCATATCAGTTACACTATGTATTGTATTGAGGTGGTACTAATTACTATATGTTAAAAATAAATTATAGTTTATTTATTAAAGTATAAAAATAATCTAAATGTGTTTGATTAGTTTTGAACGTGTCACACTTCTTTTGAACTAAAATTTCAATTTTAAATAAAAACACACTTTGAGTCATACCGGACACACTGTGTGTTGGATTGAGGTGAGGTTTATACTACACATAAAAATGACTTATGAATCATTTTTATAAAGTATCATGATAATAAAAGTGTGTTTTATTGGTTTTTAGTGAGTGAGATAGGTTTTTAAATAAAAAGTCATTTTTAAACTGAAAACACATAGTTTGGGTGACACAAATTTTTATGGATCATTTTCCTAAAATATAATGATAATTCAAGTTCGTTTTCTTGGTTTTCATTTTCTGACAAACATTTTTAACTAAAATTTCCTATTAAACCAAAAAACATGCACTTTGAGTCATACCAATCAAACTGTGTATCATATTGAAATTTGACCAATTCCTACACATCAAAATTGACTTATGTATCATTTTAATAAGGTATCAATACCGTACAAATGTTTTTTCTTGGTTTTTAGTGTGTGACACACATTTTAAAAAAATCGCTTTGAAATTGAAAACACACATTTCGAGTCATATCGGTGACACCATGTGTCAGATTGAGGTTTGGTTGATATCTATATGTCAAAAATTACTTATGGATTGTTTCCCTAAATTATAAAAAAATCTGAATGTGTATTCTTAATTTTGATTATGTCGCACTTATTTTGAATAAAAAAGTAAATTTTAAATAAAAACATGCACTTTGAGTCATACCTACCACACTATATATCAGATTGATGCATAGTTGATTAATACACATCAAAAATTACTTATGGGTAATTTTAATAAGGTATGAATACAATCTAATTGTATTTTATTGGCTTTCAGTAAGGACACGAGTTTTTAAATAAAATGTCATTTTAAACAGAAAACACACACTTTGAGTCATACCAGCCACATCATGTGTCAGATTGATGTAAGGATTATTACTACACATAAAAATTATTTTCAAATCTTTTTAAAAACTATAAATATAATTTTAGTGTTTTTTCTTGGTTTTTAGTGAGTGAAACACGTTTTTAATTAAAATTTCATTTTAAATTGAAAATACGTACTTTGAGTTATACCAGTCACACCATATATCTTATTGACAAGAAACTAATTACTATATATCACAAATAACTTTAATATCATTTTACTAATGTATAAATACCATAAAAGTTTATTTTCTTTATTTTCATTGAGTGACACATGTTTTTAACTAAAATTTCACTTTTAAACTTAAAACACACATTTTGAGTCATACCGGTCACAACATGTATCATATTGAGGTGAGGGTAATTCCTACATGTAAAAAATAAATTATGGTTTTTTCCTAAACTATAAAAAAATTGAATGTGATTTATTGGTTTTGAGTATGTCACACATCATTTGAACTAAAATGTTAATTTTAAATAAAAATACACACTTTGAGTCATACCAGATACATTTTATATTAGATTGATGTAACATTGATTCCTAAAAATAAAAAATGACTTATGGATCATTTTCTGAAAGTATCATGACAATATGAGTGTGTTTTATCAATTTTTAGTGAGTGAAAAATGTATTTAAATAAAATGTCATTTTAAACTGAAAACACACGATTTGAGTCATACCAAGCACACCATTTGTCATATTGATCTATAGATGATTCAATACATCAAAACTGATTTATGGATCATTACACTAAAATATCAAGACAATATGAGTGTGTTTGTTTTATTATTAGTGAGTGGCACACATTTTTAACTAAAATTTCATTTTAAAATGAAAACATGAATTTTGAGTCATACTGGTCACACCATTTATTAGATTGACATGTGACTGATTCCTATACGTCAAAAATATCCTACAAATCATTTTCATTAAGTATCAAGTACATAAAAGTGTATTTACTCTGTTTTTAGTGAGTGAAACATGTTTTTAACTAAACCATCACTTTTAAACTGAAAACACACATTTTGAATCATACCAGCCATACTGTGTATTAGATTGAGGTGAAATTGATTACAATAAGTTAGAAATTACTTATAGATCATTTTACTAAAGTATTAAAATAATATGAATTCATTTTCTTAGTTTTAATTTTTTTCACATGTCTTTTGAACTAAAATGTCAATTTTAAATAAAAACACATACTTTGAGTCATATCGATGACACCATGCATCAGATTGATGTGCAGTTAATTCCTAAACATAAAAAATACTTATGTATTATTTTAATATATTAATAAGACATTATGAGTTTTTTTTGTTAGGTTTTAGTGAGTGACACACATTTTTAACTTAAATGTCATTTTTAAACTTAAGACACACACTTTAAGTCATACTGATTACATCATGTATCATATTGATGTTAAACTAATTTCTAATCTCTATATACGGCCTATGAAATGTTTTATTAAAATATAAATACAATCTGTGATTTTTTCTTGGTTTTCATTGAGTGTCACTTTTTTAACTAAAATGACACTTTAAATTAAAAAAACGCACTTTGATTTATATGGTTCACACTATGTTTCAGATGGAAATATGAATGATTGATAAAAATAAAAAATGAATTATGGTTCATTTTCCTAAATTATTAAAACATTTTGAATTCATTTTCTCAGTGTTCAGTGTGAGACACATCTTTTTAACAAAAATTTCACTTTTAAACTCAAAACATACACTTTGAGTCGTACCAGTCACGCCATGCATCTAATTGAGATATAGTCAATTCCTATACATAAAAAATGACTTGGGAATCATTTTCCTAAAATATCAGGATAATCCGAATGGTTTTTCAAAGTTTTGAGTATGCCAATCATGTTTTGAACTAAAATTTCATATTTAAACTGAGAACACACACTTTCATTCATACCGGACACACTATGTGTCAGATTTAAATGTAACTAATTATTATATACCAAAAATGATTTATGGATTTTCCCTAATTTATGAAGAAAATCTGATTTTTTTCTCAATTCTAAGTATGTGAAGTGTGTTTTGTAATAAAATATTGATTTTAAATAGAAAATGCACTTTTATTCGTACTGACCACATTGTGTATCAAATTGATGTGTGGATGATTCCTATACTTTGAAAATGAATTCTGTGTCTTTTTCTTAAATTATCAAGATAATCTGAATTGTTTTTTATAGAGTTTCTGAATCAAGTAATCTTAGCCTGGTGTTTAATTAGTTTGTTAGTTCTTTCAGTACATAGTGGTTTCATTTTTAAAGAACAATGGTTTACCATTTCCCTTAAAATGTCTTTGTCTTAATACAAAAAAATTAATTTGGAAGTATGATTTTTAGTCAGTGACACATGTTTTGAAGTATAATGTTATTTTTAAACTAAAAACACTCACATTAAGTCATACTAGTAACACCATTTATCAAATTTATATATAGATGACTATTATATGTCACAAATAACTTATGGATCATTTTCCTAAAGTATCAAGGCAATTTGAGAACGTTTGATCACTTTTGATTATTTAAAGGGTGTTTTGTACTAAAATGTTGTTTTTAAATGAAAATATGCACTTTCAATCATACTAGTCACACAATGTGTGAAAATTAATTAAATAAGTAGTGTATAAAAATGATAATAAAATTACCCAAAAATTAAGTAGATAAAATGATGAGAAAATTAACTAAATATATAGTAGGATTCCCCCTCTTCATGATGTTTGTATACATTTTGATACCATGTATTTTGAAACTAGATAAGTAATTTTTTTTGATAGTGAAATATTATTATATATACCCTAATACTTATCTAGTTTTAGAATTTGATAGTATTATTATGCTCATGTATCGTCCTCATACCATGGTTTTGATGATATTTAAACACCTCCCTATCAATATTTTTCATTAAAATATATTATAAAACATATAACTTTGAAGTTTATTTGGAAAATGTAAAATGTATTTTATTATAAATTGATATACATCATCATGTATGGTCATTTTTTTTGTAATCCATGCATTGAATCCAAAAAATAAATATTTGGAGTATAAAAATTGACTTCAATGAGTAACCAATGCTAAAAAAATAATATGTAAAGAAATAAATGGAAATATATTTAATATTATTAGATTGTAGAGTTTTACCCATGCATCATGGGTATTAATAAGAGTTTTTCATTAAGTTTCTTTTCAAACATTAAATCATGTTAGTCCACTATTATTAAATATTTCTTTTCTTACAATGACCTTTTTTGTGTATAAGTGATGTGAGGACTAATGAGTCCAAATTTTGGTTTGCATGGTTTTTCCTTCAAATAGTACTAATATAATAACCTGGAAAAAATATGAATAGGATTTAACTATAATTAAAATAGTAGATTATCTATTGGATAAATATATTATTAAAAACTCACCTCATGTATACATTTACAATTAAGACTCCCAACCATCTACACATGAGGATTTCATCTACATTATCAACCCAAGATAGTTAGTAATGACCTCTCTATACATGTGTTCTTCAAAATCAATGATGGTCATATTACCACATTTAAACATTGTATCACCATGAACTTGTAATATTAATAAATGATAAAGTTGAATGGGTGGGGTAAAGGTACTATATGAAGGTATTTTTGATTGGTTGATTATTACTTTAGATTGTTTTGATTCAACCTTTTATTCCCCTTAATTTTTTTCTATTTGAAATAACATGCCTCATTTCAGGCCTTTTTTCATTAATTATTAAAGGTTTTACCTAAAAAATAAATTGGAAAGGACATACCCTATTTTTAACTTGTATTTTTACAAGATCAAATAACCATTCTATGAATGTTTCAATAGCATGTTTGATCATGTAAACATCTAGATCATCAAGGGGATTAGGTATATCAGAGCTCATATCATGAGATATGTAAATCCCCACTCCCACTTGATTATTTTTAATTTTTTTTATTGTGTAGGATATATCCTTTGATATTTTACAACACACCCCTCGCAAAAAGGTGTTGGGTGGGTGTTGATAGACATAAATCACAATCAATTTAACCTTATAAAATATTAGTACAATAATGGTATTAGTATCTTCTAGATTCGTATATCTAAAACATAGTTATGAAAATATAGATTACCACTGGTATGAAATAAATTAAATGGTAATGGTTAGGCCCAAAGATGGGTGTGAATCTTCATGTAGTGGTTTTTGTTGTGTTATTTATTCTCTTTAATTCCTTCCCATAACATTATATAATAACTCTAAATACCAATTAAAATTTTCTTCTAGAACATTTATTCATTCCTACATCTCCTCCATTTTATTATCTTTATCCACCTATGTATTTCATTATCAAAATATGTTCAAGAAAACACTCCAAAATCCACACCTTTGAAACAAACGTATTGTTATATCCTCTTCAAGGACACTTAAAGTAGTCATTCATTGAGTATAACTGATGATGAATCTTAGGTATAAATTAGATAAAAAATATAGGAAAATAAGTAGTCATTTTTATGAAATACCAATTTAAAGAAGATTTTATTATTATATCCTAATCACACATGATTCCCATACTCTTTGTGTATTTTCATCAATCAGTATTCTATCTTTATTAACACGAGACTCTTTCCATAACACATGAAATGGGATGGAATTTTCTTTCGATTTTTTTTCATAAATCTATATATAAATAGATGAACATATTTATATTATTTAACTCCACATAAAAATATTATTTTAGATTTAAAATACATACCATTTTTTTCAAGTAAAGTATACCCCATCCTTACTTTATGGTAGGGGTATGTTGGTTTTGATTCACACTTCTTATTTTCATCACTCTTTTGTTATTTCATAGATTAAAAATTCTTTATCAAAGTTATTAATGCACATATTTCCATTTAAGGTATTTACAAACACAATGTACCTAAAATGATGTATCCTCATGATGACAAATATACTCATTCTATATTTCATGGTTTATCATGTGTACATATATCTGTGGTTGGTGCAAGTTTAATTTCCCTCCAACATCCCTAAGATGATTATTTATAAGAATTATATGAAAGGATCTATGAGCCTTTATGTTGACCATTAGTATAGATTTCATTCGAAATTTATCTAGTATAAATGAAATCTTAAAGGGATAATGAAGAGTAAATAAACATTTCATTATTTTAATTTTAGTAAAATAGAGAAAGTATTTCATAATGTTACTCTAATATCTTGCCAAATGAGTTTCTTCATCACAGGCACAACACTATTCCACATTTCTACATCAATTAACATGTGTATTTGACTGATGAACCTAATGTAACTAATTAAAGTGGACATGTTAGGATTAAAAAACTAGCAATGTGCATTAAATCCAACCTCAAATTTGATTCCATTTATTCTAGCCTAAATAATTTATTTAATACCATTGTGCTATTATGCTTCTATTTTTCTCAAACATAGGACGTTCACCTTTTACCATTTCCTTGGTTTTAACATTGTAATTATTTTTCCCCTCAGGATTGGTAACATTAGTATGTAGAGATTCCATTATCTTTAGAAATTATTGAACATTTAATTTAGATTACATAAATATAATAGAGAACACTTAATAATTTGATAAAAAATAATTAATATTGAAAAAACATTAACCTGATTATTGAACTCTCATTTTTTAAAGGTTGAAGGGATTTGACCCCTCTATCGAGTATCCAAATCCCATCATTATGGTCGCTTATGACATACAATACCACATCCGCAGTGGGACCACTATGAAATGATTGCGACATCCCAATGAAAGGGTTATCCTCAATTGAAATAGAATATAACCATGTAGTGGTTTTGGTCAATAATTTAAAAATCAAACACTTTATTTTTTCAGGATCTATGGAATAAAATACTTGTACTATCTATAATGCCATTATGAATGAATCCTTCTTGTATTATTCTTTACAAAAATCCACTTTCATGAATCCCAATTCATTGATTTTAACTACACTCTTGTTATCAACCCAATTTCATTAAAAAATAAGAACTTGGAATGTTTTATAATTCAACTCTCATATTTTTTTGATGATGATAAATTATTAAATATTCATATATTGTATTTATGTCCTCGATGATAGAAACATGTATCACTTCTTCTGAAAGAGTAAATCCACAATTTTTCATGATAATAAATTTATCATGTTCCTTTTTATAGAGCATATAATCAGTAATTACATAACTATTATAAGACGATATATGCAAACTTGGTCCTTTGGCTATCTATCTAATTCATTCTAAAATTGAATTCTAATTTTTAGTTGAATCCTTGAAAATATGGTCTCAAAACCATCATATAAACTATTAGTTATGTGTATTTGATATTTAAATTTCATCCATTAATTATTTAAAATGAATATGAATTAATTTTTGGGTTTCAACATATGGATAAACCAATAATTGTTTTTGTAAAATGTATGGGTGATTTTACTCCCACTCTGTAATAGTAATTGTGACAACATCTATTCTGGAAATTACTTCACCCACAAGTCACCCATTTTGATGATATTCTGGTACCCAATGCTCTCCACATTGGATAGGTAGTAAGTACACAATTCAATGGTTTCCTTAACAATATATCTTTATGAAATAAAACCTTTTGGAGAAATTTTATTTTTGATATACCCATTCAAAATCTTCATATACCATTCAAATTTGTGAATCCAAATAGCTATATCTCTCTAAAAAAGTTAAACATCATAAAAAATAATGAAAATGGGATGAACATCTCCAAATCATATAATATGACAAAAATTTTATTTTCCATTATTGTAAATTTTACCGGGTCGATAACTTTATTGCATATAGATTTGAAAAAGAAACCAAACTTGTTTAATGTATAACAACCATTTTTATGAAAAATGAAATGTAAATCTGAAATCATTAGATCTTGAATCAAAAAATAGTAGTCATGATATTTCAGGACCTTTAAATTTAAATCATTCATTGACATGATATTCTTGATATGTAACACCTTGATATTTTAAATGACCCAGGAAATATATTATTTAAGTATGTCTATTATAACATAGACATTGAATTGGTGGGTATGAATATGACTAAAAAAATTATGAAATATATATATAGAGGTACTAATGAATACAAATTTTTTGGATAAATTTTTAGTAAATAATCACTCAATTTATTTTTAAATTCATTTTATCCTTCAAAGTATATTTTCTTCAAAAATGGTTTTATTTTGAATTTTATGTTTTGTAATTATAATTAATTTATACTAATTTTATAAATTTTATTTTACAAAAAAAATATAATTTTTGAAATAATAATACCAAAATTATCTTTGTGTTATATTTTGGTATTTTTCTTAAAAGATTTATTTTTATGTGAATAGTGAAAATTATTGTTTTTTGTAAAATTATCATTTCTTTTCAATAAATTAAGTAATTTAAAAGTAATATTGTGATTTAAATTTATATTAAAGTAACAAAAGTATTTTTTATTTATATTTAAAATAATTAATTATATTTTAATCATCTCTATACCTGCTTTTGGTATAAGTTTATTTTTAGGCTTAAAACACAATTTTATGGAAACTATTTTTAAATGCACAATGTTCCTCCATTTTAATTAATTAAAATAACCACTAATAAGTAAATATTTAAATTAAATTTATAGATTATATGTAAAAATATATTAATTTAAATACATATAATTATTATTACAAGTCATAAAGTTAATATAAGATCATCTTATATTTAAAAAATGCATTTCTTGAAAAAACCATTTTTTGACACGATTTGCAGGTTCATATTTAAAATAAAATTTTATAATTATTTGAATTTAATTTGATAAAATTTATTCAATATTTATAATAATAATAATTAATATTAATTAATAAGGTCAACTTAATTTTTGGTTATAATGAATAATGAAAGCAGTAAAAAATTATTTACCATGGATAAGGTTAAAAATGGTTTACTAGGGGGTAAACCAAAATACAAGGGTAGGTTTTCCAATAAAAATTTTAAAAATAATTATATATATATATATATTAACCTTATACCATCCCAAATTATAATCTAAGGTCATTTTGAATAACTTTTCTGGGGAATGACTTTATCATTTTGTATTCTTTTGGGAAATTTCCAAGTGGTTTTCAAGAAGGTACCTCACCCACTTATAAAAGGTCATCTACTCTCTTAAATTATTCACACATATAAATACATATAGATCAAAAAAACTTGAATAAATATATCCCTAATATTGTTATAAACATTTTAGAGGTTCAGGACTTCATAAAATACAAACCCTAGGGTCCTCAATAAGAGATCCAAAAGAGGTTCTTTTAAGTGATGGTAACTATCCTCACTAAGTTCCTTCTTTTTATTTCTTCATTTTGCACCTTAAATCATGTATTAAAAATTATAATATAATAAAAAAAATCTACCATATAATAATATGTTTTTATATTTATATCATAATATTTATCCATCTCCTCCTCCATCAAATGGGAAACAAAGTCATCACTCATGCGTTTGGCGGACTACCGCTTCACAAATTGATGTAATTTTATTTCCATAATTGACTCTCATGAATAGTAATAATGAAGGAAGTAATGAATATATATGATACATATTACATGATATAAATTCTGTAAAATTAATATACAATCCATTTCCTTACCCTTTTCACCCATTAAGGGAATGATATTGTCGGTCGTGTGTATGTATGACCTACCATCTCCACAAAGTGATGCGATTAATTTTCCTTGTAAAACTTTAAATAATGGTTTTAAAAATGAATATAATGAATAAATATTATATTTATAACATTAATATCATTCTTTACATGATATATCTATATCTTGTGCACAATAAATGGAACTTCTATGATACAACATGTATGAGAAAACAAAGCTGTTAAGCACTAAAACAATGGTAATAATGAATTATTATTAAAAAATGGGTGATGAAATGTTATAATAGGATCATATATGATATTATAAATTTTAATATGGTTCTAGTATAAATTAATAATATTTTTAAAACCATTATACATGAGGTTAATTCATGTTTAATTAAAGGGAAATGTGATGTAAGGGTCTTCATCTCAATTTCCATTCATTGATTCATATTGTAATTTCATGCACCTAATTTATTTTATATGGTGTATATAATTCCCTTTTACATTTTATATCATGAATCCTTTATACTTAATGGTATTATAATTTTCAATTTGAATTATTTCATCCAAGGGGATTTGACTATAATGTTACTAGGTCATAAGTAATTTCATAACTCAATTTCTTTTAATTGGGTTATATTACATTTTAATAGTCTTTGATATTCTAAGATTATGTGTGTAATGATTTTTTTTATATTTTATTTCCACTTTTTTTATGTGGATTTACATTTGAAATACATAATAACTTCTTTGATTAATTTTCACATCAATGTTAAGATCTCTATTCGGTTTTATGTAATGAAATATCCTAGGTTGCCATCGAAATTGACACCCAGCCCGATTTATCACAAGGTACAAAGGTTTTTACTAATCCCCAAAGGTTGAAAATAGTGTTTGGAAATCATATGAATCCCTTTGGTAATGATTTCACCCAAACCAGAGATAAATATAGATGTATAAATAAATATAGGAGTCAATATAAATAAACATTCTGAATAGGTCACAAACAACTACAATGATCCAACCTACTTGAATATACATAAATAACATCCATAAATAATATAAATATCTAGATATAATATATAAAACTCCAAATGAAAATAAAATAACTATAAACCCACTTGAGCTGAGACCAAACCAACTCCACGCAACCTTTGGTTGCTCACCATCACCCAATTCACCCCACATTGTCCATAACAAACAAAAAATAATCCAATTGGGAATATAGAACTTGAAATATATAGGCTTGAGCTAAGAAACCTAGTACGTTAGCAAAATCCACCAAATCTATGAAATATGTTTCATAAGGCAAGTAATTGTTGCAAGTTTTAAAGGAATGCTAGAAAGTAATCTTTCATATACAACATATGAAAAATTAATAATTCCATAATAAACTTTACAAAAATAATTCTATTTATTTTTTCAAAATGAACACATGAATTTTGAAAAAAACACCACCCTAATCCATTCCATATATCACACACCCGTCTACATTTATAAAAAACAACACAATTGTTTTTTTAAATAAAAATGATCACTTAAACTATTTCACCAGCTGAATACGACCTTTAATTCAAACAACCATTTTGAAACCCACTATAAAGAATCCACACAAGATCCTTCAAAATCCAAAATAGGTTTTCCAAACATCTTTGAAAAATCATTTACCAATGAAATGACACAACACAAACGTTACAAGTATAAAATAGTGGGCACCAAGAATCATATAACATATGAAAAAATACTAGGGAAGTTTCCATCACAATAAAATCAGGGAAATAATACAAACAAGTAATATATAAAACTCCCCTCAATAACTAGCTAACCATACAATCAAATTTTTCATGCGTTATACCTAATTTCCCTAACATGGAAAGTATCTAACTGTATAAGGGTATAACCACCCAGAACTATCTACCAATACACAATTAAGTACACTAACCAGTCATCCAACTAGCCCACACAAGCATCATTACGATGACCAACACCCACTTTGACCTTGTGCCTACCACGACTAGTGGGAAACTAGCAATATGTGAACCAACTATAAGAAAAAGTTATATCTTGTACTTAGTACCCAGTTTCCCATGTCTAATAAAAAGGAAGCGAGGCTTAGCAATAAATGAGCCAAGTCTAAAACACATGGTATAACCAAAACTACCCTCACCATTAATACCCAATGATGAAAATCTCCATACATATAAAATATAATCATGACATAAAAAAGAACATTCCCACATAAGGAGATAAAAAAAAGCATCACATCATGATTAAGAACCCACATAAGGGGTAAAAAAGCTAGGGGAAATCAAGGAGTGTCTCACATCCTCCATTATAAAAACTAAAGTTTCAACTGATCCTTTAACACTAGAACATGGATCATGATACCAATTTATTTCTCATTCCATAAAAACCCATTTAAAACATTTCTTCAAAATGATATAAATCACTCACACTGTTTAAAACATTTCAAAGAAACCCTCCAATAAGTGTCTTCCTCTTTGAAAACAAGAACAAGGATAAAGGCCATTTATTTCCATAAAATAATTTAAAATAGCCATCTTGGCATTATCATAAGGGTAAAACCACATACACATTTCAAATCTCCATTTTAAATACATGAAATAACCCCTTTATAAACCTTTTTGGGTCAAAAACCCACTTCAGAACAAAATTCCCTCTAAATTATTGTTTTCAACAATTGAAAACTAGAACTATATAAAAAAGCATTTCAAAAAATGAAAATAATTTCAAAAATCCATTCAAGAAATTCAAGAAAACTTGTCACCTTTGAACATTCCATTTCAAATATAAAATCCTATAATTCACATGAAAATCAATTATACCAAGATAAAAACACCAATAAATTGTTTCAAATCACTTCATAAATATCACATATATTCATACTTTCAACAAAAAAATTATAAAGAACAAACACCTTTAGAATCCCAAAATGAAACAACTTCATAGAAACACCAACTTTAAAGAGTTGAGAATCAAGCCTAAATACTTTGTAATATGTCACCTTGAATGGTGAGCACTTACATGGGAATAAAAATGTGGATGAAGAACTATATATAGCAAAATATCCAACATTAGATCCACCTAGATCCCTAAAATAAACCATGAGAGATATAGGGTTCATGGGGAAATCCAAAACCATGATATAAGAGAGTGATAAGGGAAGATGAGATAAATAAAGGAATAACTCACATCAAATATCTTGGAGATAATCAAAGGGAAATAATCCAAGTTGAAGAAGGTTGGCACTCCTATAAGGTCTCTAAAGGGTTAAAAAGGTCTAGTTGACATGTTTGGGGATAAATAGGGGTGAAAAAACATTAAAATTGAAGTGGGGTAAAATGTGAAAACCCAAAAAGTAAACACCATGGTAGGACATATAATTTGGACACATGGGTTTCTAAATTTTTCATGAACTAGGCACTGACCAATTCCTAATCCAAACACCACCTCACACACTTACTCCTTGGGGTGTTGAATTGTTTTGAAAAACTGTTCACCTCACCCCTCACACACCCAAGGCCCTGCATGATCTTAGGGGATCTCTATATGGTTTGAAAAATCATGTGGAATCCATGAAAAAACACTCTGTCAAAATGATATATCCACCCACACAGGCCTTACATGGTTAGTTCTAACCATGTAGTCTAACTATTCTCTTACAAAAAAATCCTCAAAAAACTCAAAATTTCATCCCACAACCAACTGAAACTCAACACCACTCAATAAAATAAAGAATCACACTAAAATCAACAATGTGACACATGTGGTGTCACAAACTCCTCTCCATGTATCTTTCTTCCCCCAGAAAGTTTTAGTCAAAATGAAATATGAAATAAACAAAGATCCAAAAAGTACCTAACTCAAAATAACTGCTCAAGATTGATCAACCTCAAATCTAACAACTGATATCCTCAAAACAATGGAACTAATTAAATATAAGGGAACTAAATTTATTGAACCACAAATTAAGAGATAACATCAAACAAGAAGTACCACCATGCATGAGAGGCCAATCATGGTCTCCTCACTATTTAAAGTACCTCTAAAATTGTCTCCCCACTGTCTAGAGTTCCTAAAACATAGTGGAACCAAATAAAAATTATCAAGGAACTCATCCTCAAAAAAATAAAAAACCAAAATAGAAACTCATTATCCAAAAAAAAGAACTTTTTAACACAAAAAAAATAAAGATAACCCACTACCATCCTCAAAATAATGATAAGAGCTCTCAAATTGGGTCACAACACACCTGGATTACCTAGGGTCAAAATAGGATCACCCTCACATGGTGAATCCGAATTTCCATATCCAAACACAATCTAGTATAAAAAATTCAAATAGTAGATCACACATGCTAGTTACCTAATTGTGTATCCAATTCCTCTCTCATATCTAAGAAACGATCACCTCAATGGGTCAAAAAAAGAACCAATGTAACCAAAACTCTCAAGAAAGTTACACCCAAAAAACAAGGATTAACAAATGGAACTCACAATCAACCATAATGAATGAAGAAAATCAAACAACCTCAAAATACACCCATAAGGGGGGGATTATTCCATAACCAAAAAAAGGCATGATATAAAGCAATATTCAAACCATCCATCAAAACATACCATAAATAGAACAATTTTAAAATATCCCAAAAACTACATTCAAAGATCCCAAAAACCAAGGTTACAACCAACAAAGGAAAGGTCCCAAAAATTACACACCCACAAATGGATCAAAATAAATACCTATTATGAAAATATTTCTTACAAAACTTTTGAAGATGTCCCAAACAGACACAATAGAGGGAAACTCAAGGAGACTTAAAGCAGTGGGGTCTAAAATTCCCTAGATCCTCATATTGTAAGCAGATAAGAGATATCATATTCCTGTAATAAAGAAACTTTTCTCCATTCTCAGGATCCTACTACTTCTTATCCATACTCATTGGGTTATCCTTACACCCACAATGCTTCCACTACATACTCAAGGGCACTAAGGCATCACCCATCACCGATAACCTAAACTAGTTAGCTTTCATTTGCATTGCCTTTCTGACCACCTCCTGGAAATATGTTAGAAAATACATGAGTATACCTAAACCAATATCTGGGTGAAGAATACCTCCAATTAAATGAGGTTTATCAGAGTTGTTTTCATCAACTTTGACAAAAAATTACCATCTCTTAAAAGTGATTGTCATACTACCTCATTAATCAATCACTCTGAAAAAGTCTCACAAGCTCAATATATTTATCCACTTTAACATACCGAGGAAGGAACCACGAGATAAACACTATATAGAACATCTCCAAATACATACCTTCACATAAATTAGAAGATACCAATAATTCCCACCAAACTCATATAAAAATGACTAGAAAACTGTCAACAACTCTCACTTGAAAATATTTACACATCCACCACTCCACTCAAAGTTTGGGTAGGCACCAAAACCATAGAAACCATTTAAATAATTCAAGGGGACAAGAAAAATATCCCAAGACATGAACATCGTTGATTCAGGTCTTAAAACATAAAACATATTAATTCCACCATTATAGGAATTGATCCAAAATAGAAATCCACAAAACATGTCTCAAAGAATTAACTAAGGAATTTTTAAATCACACTATACTAAGGAAATATTTAAAATCAATCCAACCCATGTTCAATAAAAAATTTCTTCGTGGAACACACACTTTCCAAAAAATCCATTTCACAAAATCACTTTTAAAAATTCAATTTTGATTTGGGAATCAAACATCCAAATAATTATCATTAAAACCCATTTTATTTTTTCAAAAAATATTTCAAAATTATTTCAAAATGAAAAATACTTTTGAAACACCACATATTTCAATCAAACAAAAAGGGAAATGAAAATTTTAAAAAACATCCCATAAAACCAAGTTTGAAAATAAACTTCTCACAAATCCTTTTATTTTACAAAACAAGGTTTCAAAACCAGGCATAAACAAACCACTACACAATAATTCAAACAAGGTTCACTTGAACCACATACATAAAGGCATAAAAACACTCTTAATTCAACCTCCAATGAGTGAAAATCACTTTTGGAGAATTAAAGAATCAAGAAGAGTCCAAATATTCTAACCGGGGAAGAAACAGTGTTTTGCATGTCTTGGCCACATGGTCTGGTGGCCATGTTCAAATCATAAAATAGACATTATGAAAGAGGAAGTATTAACTTCATGGGAACCACATGATTTTCCAGGCCGTGTAAGTTAACCACATAGTTCTAGTTATCCTACATTCCACCCCAAAACCAATAAGTAGTCTGAAATATCACATATATACTCAAAGGGGATCAAACAACATCAATAACATATAAATAACCAAAGTAAAATTGAATTCAAAATTAAAAACCCAACATACCCTGGTAGATTTAGGCTTGGGATGATAAAGATATAGCTAGGCTCTCCCCACCCATACCAATCATGTTCTAACAACCTTTATCTCACTTCTACTAGGACATCACTAAATAACAAGAGAAATGTAAAAGTTATTAGGATTATAACCAAATAAACCCAATATTTGATACCATTTTGTAATGAACTGACCCAACCTTCCACCAAACTTGACACATAACCTAATTTTTCACAAGTTTCGAAGGGAGTTACTGATACCCATGAGCTAGAAACTAGTGTCTAGGCATCACAATAATACCTTTAAGAATGATTTATCTCAAATCATAGATAAAGACATTAGAATAAATAAATACAAGATAAAACACAAATAAACATGCCAAATAGGTCACAAACAACAATAATGATCCAACCCACTTTCATATACATAAAAAAGAAACATTAATAAAATAAATAGCTAGGTATAATAGATACAACACTAACTAAAAATAAAAAAACCGCAAACCCACTAAATCCTAACCCAAACCAACTCCTTGCAACCTACAATTGATCATCACCACCCAACTCACAACATGTTGGCTATGATGGGAAAAACATAATCCAACTAGGAACCTTGAACCTAAAATATATATACATGAGCTAAAAAGGTGAGTTGGTCACCACAACCCACCGAATCTATGAAATATGTTTCATAAAACAATTCATCAATGTTAGTTTGAAAGTAAAGATTGAAATTAAGATTTCATATACAACATATGGAAAACAAAAAAACTCCATAATAAACTTTCCAAAAACAATTATCTTTGTTTTTTAAAATCGAACACATGTGTTTTGAAAACAAACCAAAAAACCTAATCCAATCCAAAAATCACACACCTATTTACATTTATAAAAAACAACACACTTATTTTATTTAAATTAAAATAGTCACTTAAACCATTTCACTGGCTAAATCCAACCATTAATTAAAACACCCATTTTAAAACCCACTTTAAATCACCCACACAAGAGCCATCAAAATCAAAAACTTGTTTTCAAAACAACTTTGAAAAATCATTTCCCAAAGAAATGACCCCACATGTCAAGTATAATAAAGAAATAATCAAGCATCACATAACATTGAAAAAATATAAAAAGGGATGGTTCCATCATAATGAAAGAATGGGAAATGATACAAACAATCACTAGATCAAAATCCCCTAAATTACTAGCTAACTATGCAATTGAATGTTTCATGTGCTCTACCTAAGGTCCCTAACATGAAAATTATATAACCATATAAGGGTATAACCACCCAGAACTAGCTATCGACATGTGTTGAATTCCACTAATTGGACATCCCATTATCCCACACAAGAATCATTACGATGACCAACCCCACCTACCCTTGTGACTACCATGACTGGTAGGAAACTAGTATTGTGTGTACCAACTAGATTAATAAGATAGATCTTCCACTTAGTACCCAATTTTCCATGACTAATAAAATATAATTGAGGTATAGGAACAAACAAGACAAGTCTAAAACACGAGGCTTAACCACAACTACCCACCTTACTAACACCTAATGATGAAAATCCCCATACATATAAAATTCACCCATGGAATAAACAAGGACATTACCACACAAGGGGAGAAAATAACCATCACATCATGGTCAAGAACCCAAAAAAGGGGTAAATAATCTAGGGGAAATCAAGGGGTGTATCATATCCACCATTTTAAAAATAAAAGGGTTAAATAGGCCTTTAACACTAAAACATGTATCATGATGAAAACCAATTTATCATTTCATATAACACAATTTAAAACATTTCTTCAAATAAATGTAAATCACTTACACTATTTAAACATTTCAAATCCAACCTTTAATAAGGGTTTTCCTCTTTGAAAATCAAAATGAGGCCAAAGGCCATTCATTTCCATCAAATCATTTAAAACAAGACATCTTAGAATTTTCAAAAGGGGAAAACCATATACACATTTCAAATCACCATTTGAAATACACTAAATAACCCCTTTATAGACCATTTTGGGGTTAGCACCCCACTTCAAAACCAAATTTCTTTTGAATATTGGTTTCACCATTTGAAAACTAAAACTGGGTCAAAAACCATCGCACATCATGAAAACCATTTCAAAAAATCATTCAGAAAATTCAAAAAATCTTATTACATTTGAAAATTTTGTTTCAAATATAAAAACTTGGAATTTACAAGAAAATCAATTATTCCAAACTCAAAACACTAATAAATGGTTTCAAATCCCTACAAAACAACCACATATATTCATAATTTTAATAAAAATTAATTTATAAAGAAAAATAACATTTATAATTTAAAAATAAAATAATTTCATAGAAATAACTACCTCAAAGAGTTGAGAATCAATCCATAACACTTCAGAACATGTCAACTTCAACGACAACTATTACCATGTGAATAGAAACAAGAACTAAGAATGATAAAAAACAAAAGACTCAAAATTTGATCCACTATGAACACTAAAATCATCCATGAGAGATCTAGGGTTCATGGGGAAATCAAAAACCAAAGACAATAGAGGGAGAATGAAAGAATAGAGAAAGAGAGGAAGAACTCACCTCAAATATCTTATAGATCATTAAAGAAAGGGAAAGAATCCAAGGCATAGGAGGTTGGAAATACTCTACGGGATCATAAGGGTTGGAAAATGTTTGTATGGAGAAAGATGGGTGAAAACCCCATAAAATATAAGAGAGGTAAAATGGGAAAACCTAAAAATTAAATACCTAGACATGCCACATGGTTTGGCTACACAGTTTACCAAACTATGTGTGAACCATGTATTTAGAACTACTTAGGTTGGACACCACCTAGTAAGGTTAGTCCTTGGGTTCCACATTATTTATAAAAATTGTGTGCCTAATACCTAGTACACCCAAGAACATGCTTGGTCTCAGGGTAGCTCTGTATGGTTTCCAAACCATGTGGAAGCTATGCAAAACCACTATATCAAAATGATAGAATCACCTAGAGGGGAACAATACAACTAGTACTAACAATTTGAGATAATTATGATCATACTAAAAAGCCTCAAAAAAGTTGAAATTTCATTACACTACCAACTAAAACTCAACACTACTCAAGGAATGATATAATCATACTAAAAGAACAACACCATGACACGTGGAATGTCACAACCCCCCCTATGACACCTTATTACCCTGGAAAATACCATTTTGTATTAAAGATGAAAGGAACAATGATCCAAAAAGGGCCTATCTCAAAAGAACCACTCAAGACCACTCAACATAAAATCCAACAACTGATATCCTCAAAATGATCAATCACAAGGGAAGAAAATGTATCCAAGCACAAACAAAGTGAGAACATCAAACAAAAATTTCCACCAAGCATGAACATCAAATCATGGTCTCCCCAACATTTAATGTTCCTATAAAATGGTCTCACCACTCCTTATAGTTTCTATAACATGGTGGAACAAAAAAAAAAGTTACATGGGAACACATACTCAAACAATAAACAACAATGATATAAACTCACTCTCCAACCAAAATCACTTATGAACCAAATAGAAGAAAAGAATAACTAATAGTGGCCTCAAAATAATGACATGAACTCTCACATTGGGTCATGACACATGTAGATGACCTAGGGTAAAAATTGGATCACCCTCACATGGTGCATCTAAATGTCCACATTCAAACACTAGCTAGTATACCAAACTCAACCAATAGATCACACACCATAGTTACCAAATTGTACACCCAAGGCCTCTATCATGTCCAAAAAATGAGCACCTAAACTACTCAAAAAATAATGTGTGCAACCAAAATTATCAATAAAGTTTCACCTAAATAATTATGCTTAATAAATAAAAATCACATTCAACCTCAATGAAAAAGGAAAATAAGAAAAACCTCAAAATCCACCCATAATGTGGGAAAAAATTTCACAAGAAAAATAATTAATTTCATAAATAATCATTCAAACCATCCATAAAAACATCATAGAAAGGTAACCATCCATAAGATCACAACAAATATATCCAAAGCACCTAAAAACCAAGGTTACAACCAATAAAGGAAAGGTACCTAAAACAACAGGTCCAAAAAAGGATCAAACTCAAGAACTCTTTTGAAAATTTCTCATAAAAAATTTCTGAAGATTAATCAATGACCAAAACTGAGGAAAAATCAAGGATAATTTAAGAATTGGGGTCTAAAATTACTCATAGAACCACATTTTAGGCACACAATATACTTCATATTTCTATTAGAAAGACCCTTTTCTCCATGATGAGGCTCTTCCTTCTTCTTCTCCTCACTCAATGGTTTGTCCTTATGAACTCCATGCTTCCACTGCATACTCAATGGCACTAAGGAATCACCAGTCACTAGTAGCCTAGAATAGACAACTTTCATTCGCATGACCTTTCTAACCACCTCGTGAAAAGATTTCTGACTAGACATGAGTGTAGCTAAAAAAAATCTGGTCAAATACTACCTCCAAAGTAAAAATCTTTCTAAGAGTTTCTTACCATGAATTTAGAGAAAAGATGACCAACTCCAAAAAGTGATCAACATACTCCCTCACTGATCGGTCACTCTAATAAATTCTCATAAGATTAATTTCCTTCCAGTCTTTCACATCCCTAGGAAAGTACCATTGGAAAAATTATATAAAAACTCTCAACACATACCATTTCACACCTAAGAATGTACCTATAACTCCCAAAAACTCAGATAAACCAACCAGAAAACTTTAAACAGATTTCAACCACAATGATTTCCATATCTATCACTCCACTCAGAGTCTAGGTAGAAACCAAAACTAGATAAACCCATTGAACCATTATGAGGGATAAGAAATAATAGCACAAGACATGGACATCATCTATTTATATATTAAAACATAAACTAGAATGAATCGACCACATCATGAATCAATACAAAATTAAAAGACACCAAAAATGTATCAAATAATTAAATAAGGAAATTTTAAGTCACCCTCTACCAAGGAACATACTTAAAATAAATGAAAACTATTTAAAAAAACAACCTTAGTGGAACACACACCTCCCAAAAAAGGTGTTTCACAAAATCACTTTTCAAAAGTCTATTTTTATTTAGGAATCAAACATCCAAATAATGATCAATAAAATTAATTTCCATTTTTCAAAGAACCTTTGAAACTTTTTTTAAAAAAAACTTATTTTTGAAATACCCCATCTTTCTAAGAACCAAAAAGGGAAATGACCATTTTACAAAACATCCCATAAAACCAAGTTTGAATTTTTTTAAAAATCATTTTATTTTCCAACACAAGGTTTTAAAACAAAAAAACCACTACATAAGAATTCACACAATGTTCAAATGAACCACATCCAAAAAGGAATAAATGTGCTCCTCATTTCACCTCTAATGAGTGAAAATCACTTTTGGATAAGTCCAAAATCTAGAGGATTTCAAATAGGCTAACCAGATAAGAAATAGTGTTGTGAAGGTTTTAGATACATTGTTGGGTAGTCATGTTATAATCATCTAATTTACAATTTAAAAGATGTAGTCTTAACTGCATGATCACTACATGGTTTCAGAGTCCATGCAGGAAAACCACGCAGCTCAAGTTCTCTTCCATTCCATCTCAAAACCAAGGAGCAACACCAATATCACATATATAATCAAAGGGGAATAAAAAAACTCAATCACATTAAAACAACTAAATAAAACTCAAATTCACAATTTAAAACTCAAATTCCCCTAACATATTGAGGCTTAGGATGAGTAAGGGGTAGCTAGACTCTCCTCAACATTACCTCTCAAGTTATGACAATCGAAATCACCTTTTTACTAGAAAATACCCAAATAAAAAGGGATACACAAAAGAGTTTAGGCTTCTAAAAAAATAAAAACAATGCTCTGATACCATTTTTTAATGAACTATCCCAGGCTACCACCGAACCCAGCACCCAAATCGATTTGTCACAAGGAATAAAAATAATTCCCGATCAACATGGTCTAGAAACCAATTCCTGGGAACCACAAGAATCCCTTTAGGAATGATTTATCCCAAACCATAGATAAAGACAGTGGAATAAATAAATATTGTATCCAACATGAATAAACATTCCAAACTGGTTACAACCAACTACAATGATCCAACCAACTTGCATATATATAAACAATATCCATAAAAAAATAAGCAACTAGGTAGAATATATACAACACTAATTAAAAATAAAACAACTACAAAACCACTTGAGATGAGTCTGATTCAACTCCGTTCAACCTTTGGTTACTAACCACTACCCAACTCACCACACTTCATCTATGATGAGAAAAATAAAATCCAACTAGGAACCTAAAACATGAAATATATAGGCATGAGCTAAAAGGACCAGTAGGTAACAAAAACCCTCTGAATCTATGAAATATGGTTCATAAGGAAAGTCATTAATATTGGTTTGAAAGTAAATATAGAAAGTAAGATTTTGTAACATCCCACCCTCATCCATTAGCTTAGAAAGAGTCAGTGGGTGTTACTAGGCCTTAGGTGACATCCCCAAGACACAAAAAGATGAAAATAAATTCCAAGGGCTTCATAAATAGTTGGGGGAAGATTTACCTTTTTAACATAAAACAACCAAACCAATATAATCAAAACCAAAAAATATTATATGATGCATGATTATAATGTAATATAACTCAAAAGTGTAACCAAACCAATAATAAAGACCAAACTATATCAGAGTAAAAAAGAATAAACCAAAGCAAAAAAACTCAAAAACTCAAAAGAAACTAAAGACATTAACTCAATAGATCCCAACATACTCTAAGATCAAACTCTACAAGACAACCCAAGGTATCTTGACACATCACTAACGAAATTAGATACCTTTCCTTTTTCTGTTTCTCGGTATACAATATCTGTAAACACACCAAAGTTTCCAAGTGAGGGGGTGAGTATAAAACTCAGTAGGATTTACCCAGTTAGTTTCCAAATCGCACCATCAGGATAGAGCATATTATCACATTTATATAAAATAGATTAAAATAATTTAAAGTATTTTATATAAAAACCAAAACAATTTCTAAGAAAAATAGTTTTCCAGACAAAAAAATTACATGAAAGGTAATAAAATAATCTTTTAGAACCATTTCTAAAATCCATTTGGAATAACCCATTTCATTCCACACATCCACACATGAATGCCTAGGTGATAGTTCTATACTACTGATTAGTCTCTTATCGATCTACCAAGTCATCACAAGGTAACCATATACCAAGTTCCCAAATGGAAGACACCCCTTCCATATGGTCACATCAATTCAAAGGAACACATGCCAACTGTTTATACCAAATCCCATGAAAAAACAATTGATCCTCCATTTAAATAAAACATTCATTTTATTTAAAAAAATCCAACCAATTTTCCGTGCATCAAAACCAGAAAAACCATTTAAAATTTATTATTTTAAAATCATATAACCAATTTCACTTTCCACAAAATAACCAACTTATAAAATTTCACAAACCAGTACTAAAGAGGGTTTCCAACAAACATTTCATGACAATTTCACAATTCAAATTAAGAAATTCAATCAATTTAAAATCAAGCCTTCATTTTATAACTAATATGGGTTGAGAGTGAAGTAACCTACCTCTCAACCTTAGGATAAAATAAAGAAAAACACAAATCCTTCAACAAAATAGCTTGAAACTCCTTAAAAAATCCTTAGATATTATTCCCATTAAATAAAAAAACATAACTCAACAATATTAGAATTAAAAAACATGAATCTATACAAAACATATTGGATTCAAGAATCCAAGAGAGGGAAGAAGAAGAAAACTAAGGAAAACCACCATGAATGAGCACTTAATAAGGAATTTAGCCTCTAAAACACCAAAATTCATCAACAGAACACTACCAGATCAAGAGTAAGGGTCTATCTAGCCTTTATGAGGAGTGTAATTCCACAAACCATCCTAGAGGGCCCTGTGATGTGACTACCCCAATCCCTCCTCTGATAGGCCAGGGGATGGAAACTATCACAAAGTAGGCATATCACACAAAAGGTAGGAATTTTTCTAAGCACCTGTACACACACACACATCTCCTAAAAGCATGAATACACTAAGATACCAAACATAGAGTATGATAGTAGGAAATTGGAAAGTAAATATGGCCAGAATACAAGCCCACAAAAAAAGAGACTGCTAAAGTGAAATCAAAAGCTCCTAAAACTCCTACAGAGAAAACCCTTCCTGAAGGGAGGGTGTAGGATATTTATCTAAAGATATAGAGGCACACCTCATCTATCTAGTCACACTAAGTACCCCATGGTCCTGGTCCACCAAGAACTCCATCAAAGCGTCAATTCTCTGCACAAGACACGACACATGAGGGAAAAGCCTGTGTAGTGATGAGTAAAACAATACTCACCAATAAGTCACATAGTCACCAAGTCATGTAGACACCAAGACACCAAGTCATTGAGACACCAATTCATATAGAGACCAAGTCATGTAGACACAGAGTCTTATCCAACTACAATATTTTGTTCGCAACGTTCTTGTTCTGGGAGAACCTACACCTCAAACCAAAGGTTGTATGCCGACTTCTACAAAAACTTACTTAGAGTATCTCAAAAGGAACAAATCAACATTAAGGTCCCAATTCCATAGACGACTCATCAAATGAATGTATGGTTTTGAAGATATGGAAAATTTAGTGAAAAAGGGGCCTGGCCCAACCCGACTCAGCCCTGGTCCAACCCGACCCGGTTTAGACGACCCAACCTAACCCGACCTGACCCAGTCGGTCTAGGCTAGCCAGAACTATCCCGACCAAAACTGTCATGGACCTCTTGGCCACGTGGTCTAACCCACTGAGCTGCCGGAGCAGCCTGATTCCTCCATCCCAACCCACCTGGCCACACCCCTTCCCCGGGTCTACACGGTAGCTAATCGCATGGATCATTTGGCTCCTAGTCAACATGGCCTAATCAGGTTTCACATGGACGGTCCACATGGCCTACCAGATCCTGTGGTTTCCCAACTGTCACAGCGTCCCCCCCCCCCTCTGACATGATTCTGCTGGGATCATGTCCGCCGTCGCCCGCCCTACAGGCGGCCTCGCCTAGTCGCTGCCCGCGGCTCATGCCACTACGGGTCGTCTAGCCACCATGGTCCCACTTGGACCATAGGTTATCATAACCACTGACCACCCTTCTAGCAGCCATCCTACTGGGTCCACCTGGCCTGACCTCCTTGTCAGGTCGGTTCCGCCTCCACCACTAGTTGCCCTACCGACAGCCTCACCTATCTGCACTCCACTGGAAATGTCCAGAGCCACTACCTCCTACCACCTTCTTATTCTACCTCCATCTTTCGCCACTACAGTCTCAGATCCCATCCCAAATTGATGTGACCAACAAAGAATGAGAAAAGTTGGGGTAAAGAGGAAAAACACATAACTACCCAAGATGAATAGATCTTGGCCTTGTTTGAGTCGACCTTGATCCGTTCATGTTAGAAGGTTTAACAAAGAACAATTTAGCCAACTCTTATGAGATCAAACATACCTTAATTCCCCACATTAAAACCATCCCGCCAAAATGATCAAACATCGGATCAACCTATTCATTGGTTGATCTGTGTTCGTCGTTGAATCTAAAAGAAAAGAGGAAATCACAAAGAGATCCAAACCCTACCTCAAGTTTGGATCGGTCATTAATGAAGGGAAAATCTATGTCATCATCTTTTGTCAATCCGTTGATCTCTGATCCAAGATCTGATCTCCGATCCATCATCATTGATTCTTGATCCACCAACATTTGTTGGAGAGAGTTACTTTTCTACTTGTTAGAGGAATTCTAGAGTTATGATAATAACCCTGAATTCTTTGAAAAAGATAATTAAAAAAGGAAACTCATTCCATGTCATAGTAAAATATTTCTATTAAATATTTTATTATCGATACATCTAAAAACTAACTTTCCATCTGGCCCATTCCAGATGATTTTAGGCCTCACATAATGAAAGCACCACATTAAGAACTCAATGAAGGTATCATATTTTCAATCTGAGTCACCATTCATGAGTCTTGAGGATTTGAAAAATAAAATAATTTTATTTAATTATTTTATTTATGGTTATGACCTTTTGGGGTTTTCCATAGAAGACCCACACCAACTAAAGTTTAGTCGAACCTAGGGTAAAGCCACTTCTATGAGCTCAACAAAGCCCTCATATTTCTTATATGATCACCTATTTAAGAGTTATTCCACTTTTTCAAGAAATATTTGTACACATGTAATTAAAAACTTAACATTTTTCAATGAATTATTTTGGGAACACTAGGCCTCAAAATCGCATGCCATCTCATCAATTGGTCTCATAATTTTCTCAATTAATTTCTAAAAATAAATTTGGGTAAAATATGAGTTATTACATTCTCCCCACCTTATGTATTTACATATTTGAAATCCAAACCAAAGGTTACACAAAGGATGAGTATACTGAGGACAAACCAGAGCCTCCCGCTCCCATGTACTCTCCTAGATATTCCCATGCTGTCATCAGACACACACTAAAGGAATTACTTTTCCACCAAGGATCCTCTCCTTTTGAACCTCGATCTCCATGACCATGATGAAAATTGAGCATCATGATCTAAAAATATCATTGATGGAATTCCATGGAGTCGAATTATCTCCCGCACGTAGTGCCATCCCAAGACCTCTACTAAACTCTACTCTTATATAGCTAGGAGGTGAGCTATCTTTGTGAGTCTGTAAATGATCTCCCAGATAGTATCGTGTCTCCTGGATGTCCATGGTAAACCCATCACGAATTCCATCAATGTCCTTCACTACTTTTTCTTGGAAACCCAAGAAAGAAAAGAGAAACCCCCTTCAAGCACGGGGGTGGGGGGGGGGCTTGACACGATGAGTTGAAAAATCAAGAAACTGATCCAAACAAGCACCCAACTTTCATGTAAATAGGTAAGTCCAAATTCAACATATTCATTCATCCCCAGTGTCCTCCCCGACACCCACATGCATATCCTAATGCATATCCCCACTCTAAGAATCTACTGTTGCCCCAGTATTTGGGTCTCCCTGCCCCACATAATACAAGAAGAAGGAAACAAATATAGAAACCAGCACTCATCCTTGAATCAATGCATTTAGCCTTCCCACACAATGGGATCTCATGGCCCAAAAGGGGATGTACTGCCCAAGGGGAAAGTATGAAAATTTTCCAGGATGTCCTTCCCCAACATCACTAATACTAAAATGCATCCTATAAAATGAATGATGCTCTCCCCACCTTATGAATTTCTATCAGGGGTATGCCCTATAGACATCAGAGCCCGTAGGGTCACATGTTTTTCATCCCAAAGATGTGTCTCATTGACTTGCTATTTGAGTGGAGGGGTGACAACCATCAATTGTAGGTAAGATACTCCACCTATATCCACACAGGATAACTGTAATGAGGAAAATCGCTTTGATGCCTCATTTAGTAACTGCGAACAATATCTTATACTGAGAGAATTTGCTACTACATTCCCCTTCCCAAGAGTATATACAATTTCAAAGTCATATTCCTTGAGGAACTCTAGCCAATGCCTCTGTCTCAACCTCCGTTAGATCTAATACAACTCCATCACCACTACAAGATACTGAGGACTGATAACATCCACTTCACCAAGGGTTGGTCTGACCAATTGATTAGTAATTGGTTGCACCCTCCTATGTGTGATTCCATCCTGTGTTGTTTGGGTTTCTTTTTCACTAATAAGAAACCCTCATTCCACCACTATAGACACACTGCACTCTTTGCCTAAAATATTCAACCCAATCATGGATTGTAGGTAACTAGTACATACCAAGATTGAAGTTATAAGGCCTTGATGCTGCTACCTAGAGATCCAAACCAAAAATCTCACCTCTAAGTGCCAGATCACACTATTAGCAACAATGTGTGATCATAGGGTCTTCTCCAGTTTGATTCTCCAAGCATGAGGATTGAGTAAACGGTTCCACCAAAATCTCTAAGTATCAAATGAGATTTATGGAAAGAAAATAATTACTAGAACCTGTGTCTATTAAGATGGAAAATAAGGTGGAAAAGATAAATTTTTTCACTCCAATCATCTCTAGATCACGGAGGTTATATGTCTCGACCATATGCTATTATTCCCTTCCCTATCCTCCAACTCCTTAAGACTGGTGTGGATCTCTTGGGGTAGTGGTGGTAACATGTTGACATTTCTACCACCTCCTGCTGCTCTCCCAGCTCCTATTCCATGTCCACCACCCTACGGGTCTATCTGCTCTTACTTTACCACTACTGATAAATTATTGGCTGAATTTTCTCATCCAAGGGATTCTCAACCACAATGGTTTTCTCTAGCACCCTAGCATAGGTAGGAATGCATAGGGGAATGATGCTGGCTAAGAAGTACCTAAGAACACCTTGATCTATGGTTTGATACTTGAAGCACTGATCATGTATCATATCCATTGAGTACCTAGAAAGGTCGGTATGCCTCGATGAACACTCAAATATCGACACGTCATCCTGCCGGAGCTGTAACAGCTTATGGACACGCATAACCCTTATATTTTGTGGTGAGAACTTCTCAATAAAAGGTTCTCAAACTCTATACATGAAATATTCATCTCATAATAAGATTTTGTAACCAACCCCACCATTTCCCTACTGAAACATGTAGAAGGCCCGCTGCTAGGACCACCATATGATCTTTTAGGGTCCTAAATAGATGGAAAACTCAGGTCACCACCTCAAGACAGTACTCAACTGCCTATGTGTTGGGATCAACATAGAACCTAAGGGGTCTTTATCCCTAAAACTCGTGAAGCATGCTCAACCCGTGCATCTCATTCGCTGGTACTGTGGGTATCATGTGCTACTCTATAGGTGGTGGTATAACTAGTACACCACCCGGATGTGTTGTACATGGTACAAAACCCTATACAAATGTCTTGATACTAGGAAGATCATTCTTGTGACCATGTAATGGAATCCTAGCTGACTATCTGTGTGGAGGAATCTTGAAGTAGATCAAGATGTACCACGGTCAATAGAGTATACCTAGTGAGCTCACTCGAGAAGAACATGAGAACACACCCAAATCCTATATGATGTATGTACCATTATTTTCCCTTAAACTAGTGTTTTCATGTACTAAATTGAAAATAAGGTGTACAGAGTCCTGTTGTATGGATACATCAACTGCCACACAAACACTGGATTCCCTGGCTTGAAAACCAAACTCGAGACACTTAATACTATTACCCCAAACCAATCTCACAGACTCTCAGTCCTAGGTAGAACTAAACTCCTCTCATACCACTTTGTCATAACCCATCCCCGAGGGGACCATTCCATCACTACCCCAAGCCTAACTTCGATAGGCCAGAGGCCGGTGACTAGCACAGAGTAGGCATATCACACAAAAATGGAGGCTTTTACCTAAGTACTTGTACACATGCACACATCTCCTCAAAGAATGCATACAAATATATAACAACCATAGAGTATGATAGTAGGAAACTGGAAAGTAAACAGAGCCAGAATACAATCCCACCAAAAGAAAGAGACTGTCAAAGTGAAAGCATAAGCTCCTAAAAATCCCAATAGAAAACCCCGACTAAAGGGCAGGAGTAGGACAATTATCTAAAGTCGTGGAATCACACCTCATCTATCTAATCACTATAAGAACCACTTGGTTCTAGTCCACCTAGAACTCCATCAAAGTGTTGATCATCTTCACAAGACATGACACATACAGACAAAGCCTATATAGGGGTGAGTAAAACAATACTCAGTAGGACACCCCAAAACCACAAAGGAAACCATTAAGAAATACATGAAGTATACCAAAAAGGGAAATCACCATAAGGGAAATACTATAAAGGAACACCACAAGGGTAAACCACTAAGGAAGACCATGAAGGTAAACCACCAAGGAACAACATGAAGGTATATCACTAAGGATCACCATGAAGGTACACCACTAAGGAAGACCACATAGAAAGTACACCGAGTACACCACACAAAAAGTACACCAAGTACACCACACAGAAAGTACACAAAGTACACCACATAGAAATTAAACCAAGTACAACACACATAAAGTACAAAAAGAACACCACATAGAAGTACACTAAGTACTCCACATAGTAAGTACACAAAGTAAACCACATATAAAGTATGCTAAGTATGAATAGATCACATAGGTATAAGTCTAAATCGTAAAGAGATATTATCAGTCATAGTCTATAGAACTTCCCATATTAATGAAACAAAAAGTTTAAATGATGCACAAAGCGTTAAGGTTGGAACATAGAGTGTAAATGAATTATAGAGTGTCTCTGGATCATAGAATATCAGTGTAGGCATAAAAAAATGTCAAGGTTAGCGCACAGATCATCGATTGTGCATGGAGTGTCCCTGGATCATGGAGCATTAGTGTCAGAACACATAGCATCGAGGTCGGTGCACAGAGTTTAGATGAGTCATAAAACCCCTAATTCACATAGTCAGCAAGTTTTTTATACAAAAAGTCCTATTGAAACAAATGCATTTTGGCACCAAGTCATATAGACAACATATCTCAGCTAGCCACAAGATTATGTTCTTATAAAGCTTATTCCGGGAGAACCTAATCCTAAAAAAGGTCATATAACAACTTCCACAAAACCCACATAGATTATCTAAAAAAGTACTACCTTATTGTGAGGGTCACAACACCACAAACGTAAATAGATGTACGGTTTGGAAGATATGGACAATTTAGTGAAAAGTAGTCTGGCACGGCCAGGTCTAGCCGACCTGACCCGACCCAGTTCGGCCGACCCGACCTGACGAGGTCGGTCTGGGCCAGCTTGAAATATCATGGTCCAATTCCTCCATCTCATCCCGCATTGCACGGTCCAACCCTACTCTATTGTACGCAGCCTTCCTGGCCGCGACCCCTCCCTAGTTCCATACAGTTACTTAACGTCTGGCCCTCCAGGGTCTCGGTCAACGCGGACGAACCATGTTTCATATGACCGGTTTTCATGGCCCACTGAATCATGTGGCCTCCTAACTCTCACAGGGTCCCCCCATCAGATTCAGTCCCACTAGACCACGTCTGTCACCACCCGCCATGCTGGCAACCTTGCCTGGTCCTCGTTGCAGGCCATCTGGCCACTACGGTCATGCTTGGACTGCTGGTTTCTGCCACTGTCGACCGCCCTACTAGTGGCCATCCTTTTGTTTCCTCCTGGATTGGCCTCCCAGTTGGATTGGTTCCACATCCACCACTGGCCAACCCGTCGGTGACCTCACCTCACCATGCTAGCTTCACCTGAAACGGCTGTAGCAGCTGCCTTCAGCTACCACCTCATGTTGCCGCCACCTTGTGCCACTGTAGTCTCGGATCCCATCCTAGATCGATGTACTAAAGAAAGAATGATAAAAGTTGGGGGAAAGAGGAAAATCACATAAATTCCAAAGATGAATGGATCTTGGTCTTATTCGGGTTGGCCTTGATCCATTCATGTTAGATGGTTTAATAAAGAACAATTCATCCAACTCTCATGATCTCAAACATCCCTTAAATCCCCACATAAAAACCATCCCGCCAAAATGATCGAAACATTGATCAAACAGCTCATTGTTTGGTTTGCGTTCTTCATTGAATATAAAAGAAAGGATGAAATCACAAAGACATCCAGACCCTGCCTCAAGTTTGTATTGTTCATTGACGATGGGTGAATCTACATTGTCATCATTCATTGATCTGTCAATCTCTGATCCAAGATGAAATATTCGATCCATTATCACTGATTATAGATCCTCTAACGTTCATTGGAGAGATCTCATTCTCTTATTTTAAAAGTAATTCCAAAGTTATGATGATAACCCTGAATTCTTTGAAAAAGACCACTTAAAAAGGAAACTCTTGCTGCATCTCAATAAAATATTTTATTACTGATATGTCCAAAAACTAACTTTTCCATCTGCACTGCTTCGGACGATGTTAAGCCCCAGATAAGGAAAACACCACATTAATAACTCAAAGAAGGTCTCATATTTTCAATCTGAGTAACCACTCATGATTTATTAGTATTTTAAAAATAAAATAATTTAATTTAATTTTTTTTACGGTTACGCCCTTTTTGGGTTTTTCCATAGAAGACCCACATTAACTAAAGTTAAGTCGTGCCTAGGGTAAAACCACTGCTCTGAGCTCAATGAAACCCTTATATTTCTAACATGGGTACCCATTTAAGAGTTATTATAGTTTTTTAGGAAATTTTTGTGCATGTTCTATTAAAAACTTAACATTTTTCAATGAATTGTTTCGGGCACACTGGGCATTAGAATTGCATGTCGTCTCAGTGAATGGTCTAAAAATTTTCCCAATTAATTTATATTTTTTTTGGTAAAATCAAAGTAATTACATAAAATTAGTGTTGGGGCCAGATTAAGGGAAAAATGAGGCATTAAGAGTGTAAACCAAGTTAGATTCACAAAATACAGTCTAACTTTTCACATTACACAGTTAGGATGCATGGTTAGGAAAACCATGTGCTAATCATGTGTTAGACACTTCATCCAAACACATCTCACATGGTTGGCTCCCCCGGTTAGACAAAACATGAACTGACCATACTAAAACCCAATGTCCAACATCACACAATTTCTTCTGGGTGGCGGTACGGTTTTTCTAAACCATACATCTAACTGTGCATCTACCCAATGCCCGTTGTTTCAATTGAACATTTTATGGAGAGGTGTTGAATGGTTTCTACTAACCATGATCAAACCCTACACCTCCAAAAAATCCCAGACTTTCCAAAACTCCTTTAAACCTCCTAAAACTTAACCTAATTACTTTATATACTTAAAATAAATAAATAAAGGGTTAATTACTTGAAACTGTGGGTGATACATATTTCATATAAAATGTATAGAAAATAAAAAATTCCACAGTAAACATTCAAAAAAAATCTCTATATTTTTCAAAACTGAAAACATGAATTTTGAAAAAAAAACCACCATCCTAATCTATTTCCAAAATCACACACCCATTTACATTTCTAAAAAAAGCACACTTATTTTACTTAAATAAAAACAAAAACTTAAAAAAATCACCCACTGAAGAAAATATTTAATTCAAACACCTATTTTGAAAACCACTTTTAATCACCCACACAAAATCCTCCAAAATACAAAATAGGTTTTTCCAAACATCTTTGAAAACTCATTTCCTAGTGAAAATGACCCAAAACACATGGGTCGAGTATAACAAAAAGGCACCTAGAATCACATAACATATGAAAAATATAAAAAAAGGAAGGTTAAATCATAATAAAATCAGGGGAAATTTTATCAACAAACACAAGATCAAACCCCCCTTAATCACTATCTAACCATACAATCGAATGTTCCATGGGATATACTTAAGTTCATTAACATGCAAATAATCTAAGCCACATTGATCAAACTACCAACATGTGATGAAGTCTAATAAAAGGTTATCCAATTATCCTTCTCCAGCATCATTCTGATGGAAAACTCCACCTTACCCTTATGGATAGCTTGATAAGTGTGAAACTAGTAGAATATCAAATAACTATGGGAACAAGGTAGATCTTTCGCATAGTACCTAGTTTCCCATGAGAAATAAAAAGGAAGTGAGGTGAATGAGAAAATTAGATAATTATAAAACACAAGGCATAACCACAACTACCATCACCCCTAGCACCCAATGATGAAAATCCCCATACAAACAAAACACACCTAAAATATAAACAAGAATATTCTCACACATGGTGTGAAAAAAAATCATCACATTGTGATCAATAACCCACACAAGGGGTAAAAAATATAGGGGAAATATAGGGGTGTATCACATCCACCAATTAAAAAACCAAAGTGTAAATTGAGACTTTAATACCAAAACATGGATCAGGATACTGAACCATTTCTCATTTCATAAAACACCATTAAAAACATTTATTCAAAATTATTGAAACCAATAATAGCATTTAAAACATTTCAAAGCCACCCTTCAACAAGGGTCTTCCTCTTTGAAAACCAAAACAAGGAAAAATGACTATAATTTCTTTAAAATAATTTAAAATAATCCATATTTTTATTTTAATAAGGAGAAACCATAGAAACATTTCAAATGACTATTTTAAATACACTAAATAGCCCCTTTACAAAACTTTTTGGGGTCATCACCCCACTTCAAAATCAAATTTCAATTAAATCATTATTTTCACCCTTTGAAAACTTAAACTAGGTCAAAACCAATTTCAGAACATGAAAATTTTTTCCAAAATCCATTCTATAAATTCAAACAATATTATAATCTTTGAAAGTTTGGTTTCAAATATGAAAACGTGGAATTCACATGAAAACAAATTATGCCAAGCTCAAAACACCAAGGATTGATTTCAAATCAATTCAAAACTATCACATATATTCACACTAAAAAAAGGAATTTAGAAAGCATAATAACCTTTATAAATCCAAAATGAAATAATTTTGATAGAATAAATTACCTAAAATAGTTGAGAATCAAGATGAAATGCTTGAGAACAAGTCACCTTTAACAACGACTACTCCCATGAGAATAAAAATGGGGACTAAAAACCCTAGACACTAAAGTTATCATCATTATATCCACCTAGAACCATAAAATCAACCATGAGAGATATAGGGTACATAGGTAAAGCTAAAACTAAGAGTAAAGAGAGGGAGAAGGGAAAAATATAGAAAGATAGGAAGAAATCACCTCAAATCTCTTTAAGATAATCAAAGGAAGAGAAGTAATCCAAGGTGGATGAGTTTGGAAATCCTATAAGGTCTCCCAAGGTTTGTTTGATGTGTTTGGGGATAAAGAGGAGTAAAAACCACTTAAAATTAAATAGGATAAAAATGGGAAAACCCAAAAATCAAACACTTAGGTAGGATACATGGTTTTCCAAACTTTGTGCCAACCATATGCTAGTCACTACCTAGGCCAGGAACCACCTCACAAGATTACTCCTTAGGTTATGAAAAGTTTGAAAAAACTATGCACCTCACCCCTAACATACCGAAGACCCCACAAGGTCTAAGGGGATCTCTACATTGTTTAAAAAACCATGCATAAGTTGTATAAAACTACTCTTTAAAAATGACAAAGCCATATGCACGACCACCGCATGGTTAGTATTAACCCTATGTCATAACCATGATCCTCCCAAAAAGTGTCCAGAAAATTAATCTTTTCTATGGAACTAGATAAAACTCAATTCCACTCAAGTAAGTATAAAATCACACTAAAACAATAACACTGTGACATGTGGTGTGTATTAGTTAATTTCACAATATCATTTTAATCGAGATTATTTATTTGTGAATTTACATTAAAAAATTACTTGATCATTATCTAATAAACCCCTATCATTTTCTCATACTCTATTTATTCATGATATTTTCAAGTAATAGTATCATCTTTCTCTATTTTGTACTTAAAATTATTAAGATTTTTTTTTTCAAGAAAATGTGACATAATTTATATCTTCAGTCAAAAATCATTTTTCTTTTAAATCTATATTCTCTAAAATGTTTTCAATAATAATTTTAATATTATCCTATGATTTTTTAAATTAATTTTTACACAAGATTGTATTTTTAATTTTTTTTAAAAGGAATATTCCTATAATTTTCCAAACAATGTACTTTTTGAATTTTCTTACACAAATGTGAAAGGAATATTTGCTTTAACATACTCATCATGAACAAAATTTTCCACCATCATGACCACTCATTTATTTGAATATTCCCTTAAAAATTTTCAATAATTCTTTTCAAATAATTTTTTTCCTAATATTTAGAATTTTTATAGTTTTTAAAAATGATTTTCAAATTTAAAAGGGTATTTTCCTTGAGAATGTTTTTAATAATCTTTTCATGGTATTTATATTCATAAACGACAACAGCCCTTTATTTTACTTATACTACGCTAGGGATATGTTGTATTGATACCATCCTTATTATTTATTTGAATTTTTTATAATCATTTTGAATAGGGAAAGTATTGAAATTCACTTTCTTAATTAATTTTATTGTCATTAACTTTCCCTTGAAATAGTCACTTTCTTGTGATAATTAGAGATTACATTTCTCTTAAATATCTAAATTCTTTGTATCATGGATATGATTATTTCATAAACCATATACCATTTCTACATATAGTGTTTTACATTCAAAGTTATTTTATTGATTGAGGAAATATCTATATTCCATATTCTTTATTCAATACAAACATTTTTTGATAAGGAATATTGTTCATGAATTATATCAATCATTTGATATATGGGGAATGATTTGGAAATGCATTGAAGGGTGGGGCTTGGAATTATTTATCCCCTTGATGAATCAATAGTATCATGAGGAGAATCAATTAGCTAGCATTAAATAAGGTTTTAGTGTATACCTACCCATCGATTAAACTACTTGGTGAGGGTATTGATGATATAGATATCATGATTTATGATATCATGATGTCCAATATTAATTATTTTCTTTATTAAGAATTTATTTATTATTATCCATGATATTATTTCATTAATATTATCTATGGATGCATTTTATGCTCAAGTTATTGATTATATATCATGCGTGTTCAGTTATTTAATTTTACATATCAATTATGCCTTATATAATCATGATATTAAAGTTATTGATTAAATTGATTGTATTTTCAGTTATTTACCTTTTCATATTGATTACACCTTATTGATTCATGATATATTTTTCTATATGTAACACTTAGAATTTTATCTCACAATTATTTTGTTTTCCTTACCCAGGATATGAAGAAGGAATATTTGAATGAGTTCAATGATGATGAATATTTACATTCAACATGTTTCAATTTATGTTTTCAAATATAATGAAAGAATCAATTATGTATCTACTTTACTAAGACTACTAAACTATTTGGTCCTTTGGGATTCTATTTATTTTCTCTAGCACCATTGTAATAATGTAATCACTGACTCTAGATTACTGGGTTCAGAGTATTTATAATTTGTATCAGATAATGTTTAGTAGAAACCTTGGGAACTGGATTTATCTAAACATGGATTAGGGAATATAAAAATTCTAAATATTAGGAAAAAAATTATTGATGAATATGATTCACATAATTCACATTTTACTTAAAAACCATTATGAAGGATTTGAATAGATGATGTAAATGAATAACCTAGGTTAAACCTTATGTGTATTATATTTAAAATAAGGTGTTATGATTTTGACATACAATAAATTATTACATAGTTTTCCACTATGATTTATGTTTCTCATGCTATGTTTTTTAGTTTTAGTCTTCGGATGGAACGTGAAGGAATCATGTTAACATTGAATATGATAAAAAATGTGGTGATTATGAGAAACCAAATGGGATAATGGCTAGAGTGAAATATATCATGATTATACCTAATCAGTTATCATGGTATATCATTAACAACCTACACCATAACCAAATCCTAGACTCACCAAAGAAGATAAGGATGAAGTTTGCAAAGATCTCGAGTAGTGGAGACTATGGAGGAAATAAGACTCAATTTCCTTCATGCTAGAAATGTGAAAAGATACACCCATGATATTATATCAAAGGAACAATAAAATTTTTTACATATGGAAAATAAAGGAATAGAGAAAAAAATTTATGAGGAAAAAATAGGGAGTTCAATGGAGAGAAATAATTTTTATCATAGAGATCCAGTTATAGTTTAATGTATCAAATGTGGGGAACCTATGAATTATTTGATCCAATTAACTATTTTAATTGTTAACTCTTAGACTAAGGAAGGACCTATGATGAAGTAAGAGGGTTGAATTATTTATATATTTGAATTCAAGAATTATGTTGTAGAAGTATTTTTACCTTTGATATTTTGGTAATAAGAATCATGAAACATCTAATGATTTTATTAATTTTTAAAGAATATATGTCTTAATGTAAGATTAACATAATATTTATGGATAATTTCATGGGTTTATGATATTAAGGTTGATTATAAGTTCAATGTATTAAACACCCCTACCCCTTTTTTAGATTTTATGTGATGGGGATTTTATCAAGATTAACTGTATTTTGGGAGACATTTATGGAAATAAAACCCATTGGTTTAATATATATTTTAGTGAAATTTTTATTTAAGGAAGAATGAATTTAATTTTGTTGGAAATAAGATTAAAGGTATTGGTATCCTTTAAGGTATACTTATCTTATATATTGTGTTAATTATAGGTCATTACAATTTAGGAAAGATATATTAATTATATTAATATAGTTTTTGAAAAAGTAAAACCAGTATGCTGGGTGAAAACCCATCACATCTGAAAATGTATCAAGGCATGGACCCATAACCAAAGGATGACAAGGTTCAAACACTTACCACTGGCCTACATGATGTTTTGGTAAGTATGGAATTATTTTTATTATAGATACTTATTGAATGAATTAAGTTGAAATTTGGCTATTAATGTTGAGGTTTTAGAGACTAATATATTATATTTATCCATATTGGATTACCTGTGATAATAATTTTTATTTTAGTAAATACTACGTGAATAGATTATTATCATTTTTTGAATTATGTAATCTTTTAGTAGTTTATTTTAGTGTTTCAGGCATAAAAAATTCATCATGTATTTTTATTTCTTTGAGTAATAAATGAAGTAGAAATTGAAAAAAACACAATTGAAGGATTTAATTGTGATTACAAAAATAAAAAGATATCAAGTAAGTAAATTTTTTGGTGTTATTTTTCTTAATAGTAAAAGAATCCCTCGAATCTAGGAAAAAGTTCTTAAAACAAAAATGTTATCCCATTACCTTTATATCTGATGAATCAATGTGTTGTGAGTGGGTTACCTAGACCCAAAACCTTTATGTACTTTTATTACCATTAAATTCATATATTTTGATATATACATGTGTTTATTCTTTCCATAATAGTGTTGATTCTTCTACATCAACTGTTTACATGGAAATTTCATTATATTATGTTTTGTATCAATATTTTATAGTAGTTACCATCTATAATTAAAATCTTGAGATACTATGATGATAATATTAAATATATGTCATGTTTTTTAGATGCCTTATACTAATGGGACACGAATAATGTCTAACTACCAGGTTCTAGGGGATCATAATCATTGAGGCTTCTTCTATTTAAGTTATTACTTAGTGATCTCAAATTGATGAGATCATGAGGATTTACCCACCAATAGGAACACTACATGATTCGGGTGTCATTGGTTGTTCCTATCTATAAACATGTGTACTGGTCTCTGGATTTGAGATCATTATCAATGTGTACCATTTGATATCATACTTTTATGTAAGGAAAAAACCATGAAATTGAAGTTGTGGTGAGGTAGCTTGTGTTGGGTGTGTCATTGGTGGTTTTAAATTGGTTGAATTATCAAGATATAAGTTTTTTCTTTTGAATTGAGGAAGATATATCTCATGGGAGAAGGTTGATCAGGATGGTATTACATTAAGTAAATCCATAGTCATGGTATAATAAGGCAAGTCCATCCAGTAAGGTTTTGAAATATATAAATCAACAAAAGGATGATGATACAAGTGTGCATCCTAATTTTTGAGTTATTGTGAGGCAAATACATTATATTACACAAAAAATGTTTGTAGGAGGTAGTAATACCTATGAAATTTCTTATCCCCTTAGGGTACATGATTGGTTTCTATAATTCACTCTTATTCTATGTTTTGGACTCACTTTTATCAAGATAATTATCTAGAGGGTCACAAACTAAGTGTATCCAAAAGTTCCAACTTTTCTAATGAATATGATTTTATGGAGAAGTGGTCCCCACATGTAGGGGTTGATGCATGTCTGAGTATGATTGATCACAAGTAAAAATAATTCAATTATAGTATTCAAGTTTAGAATAATGATTATTAAATTAATTTCTCAAGGTATTCACAAGTTTTTTTATCATAAAAGTGGGTATGAGAAAATATAAATTTTGGAATGAACATGGGATGTTCAGGATCCATTAAATTATTTTAGGCGTTTATGGGATTATTTAATGTTTTTTATTTTAAAATGTAACATTTTATAGTGTTACAAGTGAGTGATAATTTTTTTGTGACATTTATGATAAGTTTATTAAGTCATACATGTACATAAATGTCTAAAATAATGGTTATTACATTCCAGGGACCAAAGTGAAATTTTAGAAAGTATACACTATGTATAAATGATCGTTTAGCCTCTTTAATAGATAGATCCACCATTTTAATAAATTTAGTGAAATAATATCTCCTCTCCTCTCTTCTCAATTTCTTAAAGAGATATTCTAAAGAAAGAACAAGGTTGGATTAATCCTATCTTATCGATCGAGTCTTCATTCTTTATGCGATTGAAGGGACATTGAAAATATATTCAATTTCCCATTATATCACCCAAGAAATATAGATCAATAATCCAAGAGATATGGAGCACATGTGGAAGATCTAGAGGATCCTCAACTTGTCACCTTTGAGCGACGACACATCGATGGTGAGCAAATCAAATCAACGACTTCAAACGAGCAAGGTACCCTTTATTCTTTCATAAAATTTTAATTTTAATGATTAAATTGAATTAAACATGATTCTTTAAGAAATAAATGCAAGGGGTTTCATAGATTTAGTGTTTTAACATGAATCCAAACCCCAAAATTTTAAATTGTGTGTTTTTCATGCTTCCCCTCCACCCCAAGTTCCTTCAATTGGTAACAGAGGGAATGTGTAATTATTTATGTCAAAAAATTTGAAATTTAAATTAATTTTTTTATGATTAGGAATAATGTTTTTGATATAATAACAACCCAACTAATGGTGTGTCAATCCAATTTTGTATCTCCAAGACATGGTCGATTGAAGATCAACAAGTTTTGTATAAAACTAAGGATGAAAATCAAAGATTTATTTTTTTAATCCACTTTAATGGATATTGGTGTGATAGATATACATAGTGTGATGCAATTATATTGTGGGTTATCCAGTTATACTATAATCTGATTGGGGTAGTAAATTGGCAATACAAGATTTCTTTGGAAGCTTGATTTAGTTTCCAAAAATCAAAAAAAGGGACAAAGATTTTGTTGGAATCTTGTTCAAAGTTTCCCTAGGAATCTTTCTGTTTTTTAATAAAAATATAAAAATGGAGGGAAAAAAATTCCATTTGAATATTGTTCAAATATTCTATTGGAATCTTGATTTTGTTTTTTTAAAGGAAAAAACTTCCCTTGAAAGATTTCTTATATATATACACACACATATAAACACACACACACACAGAGAGAGATATATATTATATTTTATTTAAATGGATACTCAACTAGAATTGGTTTGGATTAGTATAGTTTGATTCCAACCAGCCCAACCCATCACCAACCCTAAAATAAATTTCCAAGGATATAGTTTAGGTCTAAAATAACCTGAAAAATTATGAAAAAAATTCTAAAATTTAATTTAATTTTCTAGGATTTAATAAAATAATTTTTTGTGTTGTGGGATGTATCAAAAGTTAATTAAAATTATTTTAATTCAATTTAAATCATTAAAAATACACTCAAGTTTAATTTTATTAAATTTATTTTTTCTTATGAAATATAATTTCATGTTAAATGATTATGAGCTAAGACTGACCCATGCATATTTGGTTTTTTATTTATTTTATTTAATTACTTCATCTATGTTTTTTAAAATGTAATAATTGTTTCATTAGGATGATATGCACATCATCCCTCTATATTTAATTTGTACATGTGATTGTATATCCACATTTAAGTTATAAAATATAATTTCACATCCTGAGTTCCCCTCACCCTAATGTGAGTATACATTATAATGATCAGAGGAGTTTATGGTGACATGGTTTGAGTTGAGAGCTTGTGTAGACCAAAAAAGTGTAGTGCACATGAGTTGCAGGTGCTGCAATTCAAGTTAGGAATTGACTTAAGTAACTCCCCTAGGGTCTTAGTTAATCCATCATCCACTCAATGGATTAACCAATAATTAAAAAATCATGATTATGTCATTATTTATTTATTTTATCATGTTCATGGTTTATTATTTTTTGGATTTGTATTTATTACATGCGGTCATATAGTATAACAATAAAAAATCATGCATAGATAAAAATAACATTCCAGGTGAATGTTTTCTATTTAAACCCATGGTTAAGTTGTGAGTGTGATCAGAAAAAATGAGCATGTTAAATGGAAAATTATTTCATTCATTGAGGTTAAATTACCAAATATCTCAATGAAAATATCAATTCATTAAATTCCTTCCATCGCTTGAATTTGGAAATAAATGACTGTTCAAGGTGCTCATAATCATGTGGTTGTTGCGGGCCATAGTCAAAAAAAATTCTATTTTATTCCTAATGTAGCCTAGTGGTTGACTTAGGTTATCTCTCAAGGAGAAGGGTTTGAGAGTCTTAATATCCTTCAACTTTTGTATTTTTTTTTTGTGTTGTTTTCTTAATTCTGAAAGTATCTTGGGATAATGATTTGTTTTTTTTTTCAATTTAATGAATTTAAACCAAAAGAAACAGATGTCAACACAACAATGGGTGAAAGCGGTTGGATCCATGGTCAAACACAAAGATCCTTCATCATTTTATGGTTCTCATCCTAAAGTGGAATCAATATCATTCTTCCATTTATATCCTATATCTAATTTTTGGTTTTAAACATAAAAAAGAGAAATATCCCCTAATACATCCAGTTCCACCTCCTCCACAATGAAGAGGTAATGAACACACTTGATCGAGGCATTCACTATCTCAATACTGAGATCCATCATATACTGTTCATCCCTCAATCCACAGTGATCCACTGGTATGCATTGTGAAACGATAGAGGGAGGTATAATTGATTTGATAGATTTGAGGATGTAATAGCTCATCAAAAAGATAATATGAATATCATGGATATACTACTTTCCATTTTACTACTACATCAAGTATGAAACCCATAAATAATTAAGGAGCAGAGTGCCTGTGTGATCTACCCCATGTACCTAGCCCTTAGGTTAGTTCTCCATGATTTGGAGTTGAAGATATCAGGTTATAAACATGGAATTTAGATTTTAGAAAAACAAAAAGAATTGGGGAGAATAGAAGAACACAAAATTAACAGATGAATATTAGAATTGAAATTGAAATTAAAAATTAGAAATAAAATAAGTAAAGGATCTATAGCTAGGGTAGGCAGATGCCGAATGGTTTAAAATGGTGAGGGAGAAAATATTTATAGACAATGACATTATTTTTATTCATATTCAATGTCAAGGAGAGCTTCTCAGATGGATGACATGTGTTCTCTCTGATGTTTGTGATCAATTCTATCAGTAGCATCTTTTCCCATTGGATTTTTTCAGAGTAGAATTGATCCACTTACTTGTGGTGAAATTAAATACTTTGTTAACTTGGGCTAGGGGGAATTGGTATTTTAAATTTCTATACTAAATTTGGAAATAATCTGGGTCATGTCAAATAATGTAGGGAGTGATTCTTAAGGGATCTCAAAAGGGATTCCATAGTGGATTCGAGGACTTCTTCATCAGTGCTAGTGATTGAGGGGTTCGACCATGGTGAGCATTGAAACGAGCTTGGTTTTTAGTAGTTACTTTAGCTAGGACCATTAGATTCATGCATTAGGGGGCCAACCGATGACATTCAAAATATGGTGGTGACTCCTCTCTATTTGTGGTTATAGTTTATTGGTTTAAGCCTTGATTGGGGGAGTGTGGTGGTGAGTGGGTGCATGGTCACTATAGTGACCATGATAGGGTTGGAGATATAGCAAGGGAAGTGACCACGACATGGTAGTGACAATACAAGGCAATGTCACTTCCGACCTTTTCATTTTTTGGCCTGTATAAAAAATCATTTCTCCCACCTCACCATTTTATTTCTATTAATTAATTTAAATTCATTTAAATATTAATTTTAATAATTTTTATTTCAAAATGATATTAATTTATGTATTTTCATTTAAATTTAAAAGAAAATGTTGAAAGAATTAATACTCAAAAATTTAATCCATTTAATAAATTAATTCTAGAATGAATTCTAACCATTTTATTTCAAAGCTTCAAATCTAATTTCAATTTATGCACAGATTGATAATTTTACTTCAAAAAATTAATAGATCACCGAAACCAATGATTTTTTTTCCAATTATCGATATAGTTCCAAATTTTGAAAATCAACAAAAATTTATATTTTTCCTCATAATTGAGTTAAATGAGGGGTATTTTCAATGAAAAGAATACAAAAAATATTGAAATTATCATCTTATATCACTCTCCTACACTTCAACTACTGTACTACTGAGAAATATTATCATTGAATTTTATTTATTCAAAGTGGAAAAAAATTTCATCCAACCCATATTTGAATTTAACAGTTAGAATTAAAATAAAACACATATTCATACAATGTTTGATATATCACGCCTCATATGTGAGTAAAACCACTACCTCACTTCAATTCAATCAAAAATTTAGTTTAGGAGCAGATCAAATTATATTTAAGTGGAATCAAAATTTTTAAAAAAATTATATCCATTTATCCCTCTTTCATAAGTTTCGCAAACTCATGTTTGCTTTCTCACTTTATTGATACTACTCAAATGAATGTGTTATAAGTCAATTGTCCCCTTTAGGGGTTCAATATTTACCACAACTAAATGAATTCATTTTTTACTTGGACACTTATTTTTTTTTAATTTTTCTCATCCATGTATGTGAATAAAACTAGGAAAAAGAATATATTGAAATTTATAAAGGGATACTTACACACACTATGTTATTATCTTAGAGATCCATTGTGGGTTTCCAATTTCCCATTTTAATCAAATTTTAAAGGACTTATATCATTTTCACTTGAGTGGGATCCCTAAGGTGTTATTTATTATAGAGGTCAAGTTACCTTATATTAAGTTAAAAAATCAAGTGACTTTAAATTATAAAATTGATCTCACAAAAATCTTTTCACTCTTACTCTATCTTCTCATTCTAAGACTAAACATCCATGAAGTAAATGATCAATTTCACTCAGAAATCATATAAATCTCATATTTTTAGAACCAATGAATTAATCAAATTCTAGCATAGTATTTTCAAAATAGGAATAATTTTATGTGGTTTAAAAAATGTTTTAAAATCAAAATAGAAATTGTACAAAAGAGATATTTATGGAACTTTATTTACAGATTTTTTTTTTTCTATTTTTTTTTAAACTATAGAAACTATGCACATATTTATAATTTTTTTACATTTTTTTTTGTTTTTTAGTGTTTTTTCTTAAATACTTAAAGCATATTTAAAATATAAAAAGGGTATTTACAACATTTATAAATAGAAAACACACACATTTTTAATATTTTCTTTTTGAAATTTTTGTTTATTTTTTATTGTTTTAGTAAAAACATGTAGAAAACAGTGAATATAAATTATTTATAGATTATAATAAATTAACTAATGATCATTATAAAACTATACCAATAGGTTTCAATATCCCCCTCACACTTGTTTAGGGAAATTTACATTAAAAATTATAGAAAAATACACCTAAATATAGTGAATAAATAGTCAAAAGGAGTGGAAACAACATGCTATATTTTTTTAGTAGGTTTGAGTTGAGATATCCCCTGGTGCTCTATAGAAAAAATTAAGCTATCATCCTAGGTGATATCTACTTCTGAAAAAATAAATAAAATTAAAATTAATCATTTGAAAAACTGTTATTGAAAATCAGTAAAATGAAAATGAAAAAGAAAAGGAAAGAGGAAAGAAAGGATGATTGGGTTATCCCTCCAAAGAGGTGTTGTAGTTAGAATTTCCATTGATGGATAGTCTTGTGACTATCCATAGTCTATAGAGGGGTGAAGTTTATGTGGTAAGAACCACCAAAGGCACATTCTTCCACGACTCTTTATATCTACTTCTTGGAGGTCCCCATGAACCAAGTACTGCATTTCCACCCCATTAGTAGTGTAAATAAGTTTTGAAGGTTGGGATGGAAGGATGATAAATGGGGTTTCCTCAAGTTCTTCCAAAATAGTTGTGGCTTCTTCTTCATCCATTATAAAATTTAATCTTTCTACTTAGATAGTTTCAAATAAGGGAAAATCAGGAGATAATTCAAATTTAAAAATTTCATAACATGGTGAGTTCAATTCAAGATATCTCCCTTCATATGCAGTCACTTTTACGTCTATTTATTCATTAGATACCACTGGTGATTCTTATTCTACTATAGTTCCTCCCTCCATTTTATTTTCACATTGAGGTTGAGGGGGTAATTAAGTCCTCAAAGGTTCCTTTGCTTCTTGTTCATCAACCAATTCTTGGGTTCCCTCATCTTTAGAATTTTCAAGAGATGATTTCCAAAGATCATCAAAGTAGTACTCAATTGAATATTTTTTATCTTGATGGGTATCATTTTATTTAGTTCCCATATCCATATTTTTTAGTGGTGGTTATTATAGTTTTTATAGGAACTTTTAGACTACCAAATATTTTTAAAATATAACAGTGTTTTATACTACTGCTATAATTAATAATATATAGCTATAATTTAAACCACTTTGAAATATATTTTACCATATATAGAAGTGGTTTAAACCACCTCTATATATAGATGTTAAAAGGAATAAAAAACAAAAAATTTGATGTCCCCAAAAAAATAGAGAGAGAAACATAAACATAAAAAAATAACAATGAACACATAAATATTGAAACAACATACATTTTAAGTAATGAAAATATATATCTATTTAAATATAATAAATTAGATATAATTATTTTAGTTATAAAAAATCACCACTAAATCCAATGTCATTCCCCGTCACTACCAGAAAAACTAGGATCATCTTCATCTTTTTCTTTGTCTTCGTCTTCATCTCCACTCCCTTATCTTGGCACCTATATGATAATTTTTTTTGAAAATTAAATAGTGATGTATATTTAAATTTAAATATAAAACTAATAAAAGTTTGTATACTTAGTGATTATAAAATTCTGTGATTTTCCAACTTAAACTATCCATTGATGCAATGTCACTGAGGAAAAATGTAGTCATATTTTGATATATTTAAACCAATTATTTCTACAGAGCAATGACCTTCACATCCTGCAACTATATTTGAGTCCCCTATTACTGTATTGTGTTCTCCTTTTTCTAAATTATGTTTTTCATCAAAATAAACTACCTATTAGAATCTAGAGGTGGAGATTAGCTACAACTTATAGAATATTTTGTTACAATCCCCAGTGACTTGCCAAAGACCTTAGATGGCAATGGTCTGGAACCCATCATGTGAAAATGATTAGGATGCCCCTTCCCAAAGACCTAACCAACTAGATCATCCTGGGGGATTAAGATGTACTGTTCCATATTGTTATCTCATAGTTCTTTTATTTTTACCTATAAATCAAATATTATTCAAATTTAAAGTATTAAATATTAACAAAGTGATAACTGATAATAAATTGTGAGCCTAATCAAGGGGGAATATATTATTGACAACACTAGTTATCAAATTAATCTTAAATTGAGCATTGATATCTAAATTTTTAATAATATAATTTTTTTTATAAAATATAACATATGTTTTTGATTAACTATAGTTGGATGATCCTAAATGAAAATTTGAATTGATATCTTTGGTTTCATAAGTTATTATAGAATTGAAGATGTTTGTGTGAACCATTATAATGAAAAATTAATTCATCCACCAATGTATTTAAAGGGATCATTCATACCCTTATGCAAGTGGGCTATGTGAAGGTAATAACCATACATAGTGGTTCTAGAAGGTTTCATAAAGATAAATCAATACCTACCCCTATGTGAAGTGTTCACATAAAGGTGATATCCTTTTTAACCTTACACAGAATGAGTTGTAAAAAGGTAATCTTTGTATTTCCTTTACACAACATGTTAAATTTATGGTATGTAAAGGTAGAGAGTGACTTACCTTTAAGTAAGGGCTCTAGAAATGGACTACCCTTGTCAAAAGTGTCTGTGTAAGGGTAGAGGATGAATACCCTTATGTAGAATATGGATTCTACATAAGGGTAAATAGTAAATATTTAAAAATAATAATTTCTTTAATGGTTTTAGTGGTTTATAAAATGTTTATAAATCATTATAAAATGTATTTTGGGATATTTTAATTTATAAAATTTTTATAAATAAATTAATTAAAATTTTTTTATAATTAATTAAATATTTATGAAATGATTTATTCCCAAATATTAAATGTTAAAATTTTAAATACCTTTTGAAATATTATATATTGATTCTTAAGATTTAAAAATTAAATATTTTATTTATATTCATAATAAATAATTAATAAAGGCTTATAAATTGTGAAATAAGTCCAAAATATGAAAAATTTATATTTAAATTATGAATTGTTCATAATTAATTATTTTTGAATTTTTTAAAATAAAATGGGGCGTTATTTGGATATTATTTAAGCCACATCAAAAAAAACATGATTGATATGAACAAGGTTTAAATAATGAATAAGTATATGATATTTAGATTATGTAAAATGTTTACATAATAGAAATTAGATTATAAATAGTTTATAATTCAAATCATATTATATATTTAAAATGTAAATTTCATATAATGATAAATATTAAAGAGTTCATTTTGGAATGAATATAAAATATTTATATTCAAAATTATGGATTGTCCATAATGATAAAGCTAAAATTATAAAATATTTATAGTTATCTTTTATTTATGAGCTTTTCATAAATGTTTATCTCATGTTTAAATATATGAATGTTTATTTTATTTAAAAGGTTATTTCATATTATATTAATATTTAGTAAATTGTTTAAGAAATTTTAATAATGTGTATTCTTTAGTTTAATTGTTAAACTGCTTCTAGGATGGAGCCTTGCATTACATGCTAGGATTGACTCTATAATGAATTTAGTTTTTTATCTACCTTGACCTCAGTTTATAATTGAAATTATAATCATGAATATAGTTATTGAATATATTTTATACATATTAGGTGTTTTATTTATGATTAATTGGATTCTTAATTGAGTAGAGTGTCCCTGAGTAGAGGTACTTGGGGTTGGAATACCTATCTAATGAGAGGTTTATGCCTTATCAAGGTTGGTGAATGAGGTTGGCAATCTATCACTCCAAGATTTATCATGTGGATAAATCTATGCCTTTAAATTAAGTTTTCATGTACCTTATTCATATAATTAATTGGGATATGTATGAATATGTTTGACTTATATTTTTGGAAAGTAACATAAAATTGTGGGTTATGTAAAGAGTTACACATCAATATGTTTTGAACATATTGTTTTGTTCAAGGAAATAGGATTCCAAAATAAATTAATCAAAGAGAGAATACAAAAGGGAATAATAGGAGATAAGATGGTGAGATTAAAATCTCCTTCAAATACTAAGTGTGGTATTTCTTCTAAACCAACACTTGTCAAGAACTCAATCATCCAACTGGGTAGTTTTGAGATGACATCGCACTCCCCTATAGTAGAGATCTTTTCTACTAGGGTTTCCATTTGATTCCCCCATGGAATCATGTAACCTCACCCCATATTGTTTCTTATAAAAATTGTAGTTGGGATTCATAAAATGAGGTTTGAAGGAAACCTCGATCAATAGATCTTCACTGATGCCTCTTCCTACTTCCAGTCTTTGCTCAGTTGATCGATCACCATCATCAGGATTATCCTACTATAAAAACCCCAAACCTAGTAGCCCAAAATCAGTGGTTATTTTATTATAGATATAATATATCACATCACCAAGTATTTATCATTTTAGTAGTCTTGTAGAACTAGATTTATACATAGTTCCATTATTACATTGGTAATTAAACATAGAACATAATAAAAGAAAATAAACTTCTTCTTGTCACTTATTCAAAGATTTCATCTTCATAACCTAGTAAAGGAAAACAAATAAAAGGGTGAGATTAAACACTCATTAAGGGTTATATGAAATAATAATAAGTGAATCAAATTCAATAAGGTATAGACATTCTATAAGGGTAAATAATCTAAAAAACACCTGCCATCAATACACTGAGAATGAAAATGAATCTGGAGATTTTTTATAGTGAAAACCTCATGGAAAGTAATAAATGAATGTTAAATGAAGAAAATTATTATTTAATGTACATCATGTATCTGGCACATGAACCATTATACTGTCAAGATGGTTTAATTCTGTGGGTAAATTTTTTTCTGATTTGGCTTGAAAAAAAACATGAAGGATTCCTCACCAACGATTTTTTCACATGAGACATGTTGATGCATCAAGTGGTTATCTATAATTGGTCCCCATAAATCACTATAAGTCCAAATAATTATTTATAAATATATTCAATTCATTAAAAATATGACTTATCAAAATATTCGTATTGAGTAAAGGATAAAAATTCATCAATATATCCCCAATTAAAACAACATTCAAAGAAAAACCATATGTAAAAATGTTACATGGATAAGGTAATAATAATATCCATGATATGATAAATATGTGTATTTAATGAAATCTTCAATGAATTATGATAACAGATGAAAGGAAATTATAAATACACCACACATAAGGAATGAGTTGCAAATAAGGCATAACTAAAGGGAATATCATGATGGAATCCATGAAATAATGGATTTAAATCATACTTGGACATTAATAATGGAAAATAGGAATATATCATGATAAATAAATTTCAACTAAAGTGAAAACATATAAAAGGTAGTGTTTTAGAGACTTTAGAAATGAGCCTATTTAGTGTGGTTTAAGGGAAAATACTAAAGAGAATTTAAAATAGGAAAAAAGGAATAATTGTTTGTATAAAACCAAAAATAAACAAAGATAGTATTTTATGATAAAATGGGTGATTTTAGGAAAATAATGGTAGCTTAAAATAGATTATGGATGGTACTTTAAAATGGTTAATAAATTGGGATGTTCCCATTAATCGGTCTTGCTTATCAGGAGGAATTGAAAAGGGATCCATATACAACATGTATTTCCCATCAAATAAAGAATAATTAAGTTAGGTGCATATATTTTTAAAATAAAAAAATAATTTAGGATGAGTAAATAAGAGTAATTAAGAATTTAATTGGGGTAAACAAAGAGAAAGTGTAACCCAAATAAAAAATGGGGGTTTGGGGAGAATCCCTTACCTTATGTTCGAGAGTGTTTTGAAATTGCACTTAATGTCCTAGATAATGAAATTATATTCATTAATAATTTAATTAATAACATATTAAACATTTATTTGATTTATTATAATTTTATTAAGTTCATTTATGGTCTTTTTTATGAGTTATAAGATTCAATTTTTTCATTTAGGACTGTTTGTTTCCTTGGTTTTCATGATTGGTTCACTTTTATACATGTATGAAAGATCATATAAAATGACAACAGTTATCCAAAATTTAAATTATATGTAATTAATTAACTTAAATACCATTTAATGGTCTTATATATCATTTTTTTCATATATTAGTATGATTCATTAGATAAAATGTTAATGATAATCATTTAGATTATTTTGTCCTTTTTTTATCATCACAAACTAGCTCTGTTTTTTTATTTATATTATGTATATATATATATATATATTGGTTCAAAAACACTATATAACTTATAATATGTATAATATATTATAAATTAACCTTAAAATGGTTTTATTACCATCCTTGAAGGTTTTAATAGAAAATGAATATGCATTGTCCACAATGGTGGTAAATCCACACATCACGAACAATGTTTCCATTTTCAGAATAAAAGAGAGATGAGAAGGGGTTTGATGATTAATTTTCCATTAACATAATAAAATTATAGTATATATAAGATATTCTAATTATCATGAATGTTTTTATAGAGTATTTGAGCTAAGGATAATACAAGAAATGAAATTCAAAGAAATTTGAAAGAGAATGATAAAGGGTTTTACCTCTTGAATTCTTCTTCTTGAGAACCTCCTTAAGGCACCTAGTTTTGGGTATTTTATTGAGACCAAAGGATCCTAGATTTTGGGGAGATACTTTGTAATAGTATTGAGTAGAAATTGGAAAAGCTTCAAGGCCTTTGAGGTGTGATGGAAAGAGGTGACGAGGGGTGGTATCTATAGTGGATGAGAGTGGTGTTTTTTGATTATTTTATTCATTTTTTTAATATTTTTGCTCAAGAATATGAATAGTTTTAAACTTATCACTAAATATATAAAAACAATGAAGTATAGTTCGATATTATGGGCTTCAATCATCTATAAAACATATATGACTCAATAATTCATGTATTTAGCTTATACCCTAAATTGTCGTATTTCATTATTTACCAAAAATTCAACTATTTTAGAAAAATCAAAAAAATTAAACCTAACCATTTTTCAATGTTTATAATTCAAAAATTAACACTATTTTATAAAAATAAATTTCAAAATATGTGAAATTTTACTTTTAATTAAAATCTTTATTTACATGAAAAATACCAATTTTAAAATTATAACTGATTTTACAACACTTTGAAAAATTAATTAAGGTCTCATAATATTATATTATAATTATAAGAAAACAATATATTAATTTATTGTTCTATTTTATGAAAATAAATTTTAATTTAAATCATTATATTAATTATAAACTTGTAAATAAACATTTATGTCTTATAAAAATACCAACACTTAATTTATCATTTTCAAAATATTTATTTACTTATACTATGATATAATTAAATCATATTTTCATTTATAACATGGATAAATTTTATTTATACTTTCATAGGTGAGGTTACTATTTTATTGTCCAAATTACTATTCATAAGGGTCATATTATTATTCCAAATTTCAAGTTACTATTTCATTGGTATATATTCCTTAATTTCTATAAAAAAAGCCTATTATTTCCTTAATTATTCATTTATAAAGTTTTTTGTGTGTTATTTATGTGATTTTATATGATTTATACTATATGAAATAATTTTTTTTAAATTTAAAATATTGAATGAATTTAATTTATTTAATAGGATACATATCGTAAAATCTGGGGGTGTTATATTCTTACCTCCTTCAAAAACTTCATCCTCAAAATCTTTCATGAATATTTCCCTATAAAAATGTGGGTGGTACTTATTTATAAAATATTTAGGTTCCCACATTTCTTCTTCCATTTTATGTTTTCTCCAAAGAACATTTACCAGTTGAGTCATCTAATTTCTCAATACTTTATCTCTTGTGTCAAGAATCTCGATAGGCTCTTCATAGTAAGAAAAATTAGGTTTCAACTCTATTTCTTCATAGGTGAGTACATGTGTTGGGTATGAAATGTATTTTTTTAATAATGATATGTGGAACACATCATGAAATTTAGAGATACTTGGAGTTATTTCTAATTGGTACGTTGTAGCTCGAATTCTTTCCAAAATTTCAAGTGATCTGATGTACCTAGGGCTCAGTTTCCCTTTCCTACTGAACCTTAAGATGCCCTTCCAGGGAGATATTTTTAGAAAGAAATGATATCCTACTTGAAATTAAAAATCCTTTCTTCTATTTCCAACATAACTCTTTTCTCTACTTTACACTACATTAATATGAGCTAGACTAGTCTTTACCTTTTTTGTTGTCTGTTCAATAAGTTATTGTCCTATAAGTTTCCTCTCACCATATTCATCTAAACATGTTGGAGTACCACATCTCTTTCCATATAATGATTCATAAGATTCCATTTGAATACTAGAATAGAAACTATTATTATATTAGAACTCTTCCAAAGGTAAATATTGATCCCACATACCTTGAAAGTCATGTGATCATGATCTCAACATGTATTCTAATGTTTTAATAGTCCTTTTAGACTATCTGTCGATTTGAGGGTGATAATCAGTACTCAAATAAAGCTTAATATCCAGAGGCTTCTAAAGAATCTTCCAAAATTTTGATGTAAAATGGGGATCTCAATCATAAAAAATCGATAGAGGTGCACCAGGTTGTCTTAAAACTTCATTAATATAGAGTCTTAATAGGTGTTCAAGAGGTAAATATTCTCTTATAGTGAGAAAATGTGAAGATTTTGTAAGTTGATTAATAATTAACCATACTATATCATTATTTCTTGGAGTCATTGGTAATCCTATAGAAAAGTCCATCATAATGTCATATCAATTCCACATAAGAATTGTTCAAGGTTGCATGACTCCTATAGGATGTTGTATCTCAGCCTTCACTTGTTGAAAAACTAGGAATCTTGACACATAGTCATCAATTTCTCATTTCATACTATCCCACCAAATATTTTTCTTCAGATATCTATACATCTTAGCACTACCAGGGTGCATAAATAAGTTTGATCTATGAGCATCTTCTAATAGTTTCTGTTTTTCTTAAGTATTGATGGAACCCATGAACTATTTCAAAATTTTATAATTCCATCCTCATACATGAAATATTACAATATTCCATCCTTAACATATTTAATTTTATTTTTAAAATTCTCATCATCAGATTGAGATATTTTTACCTTCTCTAGTAAAGATGTTTTAGTAACCAATTGAAAAAAATATTTATGTTTCCCTTTTTTCAAAAATTCTCATATTCATATTTAATAAATCCATGAATATAGGATCTTTCTCAATCCTCATTTGGGTAAGAATTCCATGATCATTCCTTCTTAATTCATCTGCTACCTTATTTACTTTTCCGGGAAGGTATTGTATTGATAAATCATAATCTTTGAGTAATTAGAGTCATCTTGTTTATCTCATATTGAGTTCTTTCTGTGTAAAGATGTATTTCAAATTATTTTTATCTACATATATCTCACATATTTCACCATATAGATAGTGCCTCCATATATTCAGAGTAAATATTACAGATTCTAAATCAAGATCATGAGTTAGATAATTTTTTTCATTTTTTCCATCTACCTTGATGCATAAGAAATAACTTTATCATTTTACATAAGGACACAACCAAGTACTTTCTTTTATGCATTATTTTAAATCACAAACCCATCATTTCCTAATGGTAGAGTCAAAATCATATCATTGACTAATCTTATCATCAATTCATCAAAGAATTATTCACATTATTTTGTCCATATGAACTTAACCCCTTTATGTGTGTTCTTGGTTAACGAGTTAGACAATCAGGAAAAATTCTGAACAAAACATCAATAGTTTCCTGTTAAACTAATAAAACTATGTACCTTAGTTACATTCATTGGTATAGGGAATTCTTGGATTTTCTTTGTTTTCATAGGATCAATTAAAATTCCATCCTTAGAGACAATATGGGAAAGAAAATAAATTTCTTGAAGCTAATATTCACACTTTTTAAATTTACCATATAAATATTTCTTTTTGAGAGTCTTAAGAATAATCTGAAATTGATTATTATGGCCTTTATAGATTTTAGAATACACCATAATATCATCAATGAATACTAAAAAAAATCATCAATATATTCCTTGAATACTCTATTCATTAGATCTATGAGTCAATCCAAATCTCATTACTATGAACTCGTAATGTCCATACCTCATCTGAAAAGTTGTCTTCAGAATATCTTCCTTCTTTACTCGCAATTGATGGTACCCAGAATGAAGGTCAATCTTTGAGAAATATTGAGCTCCATGAATTTGATCAAATAAATCATCAATGCAAGAGGATAATTTTTCTTTATTTTAATAGCATTGATTTCTCTATATTCAATGCATAGCCTTAAATCCATCTTTCTTTTTAACAAAGAGAATAGGGGCTCCCTATAAAGAAACACTAGGGAGAATAAATATCTTATTACTCAAATCCTCTAGATTTTACTTAATCACCAATAATTACATAGTTTTTATTATATAAGTAGTCTTTTATATTATTCTTGCATCAGGGATTAGAAAAATGGTAAATTAAACTTCATACTCTGGGGGGTGCCCTAGTAATTCCTCAGTAAATACATCAAGGTATTCCTGTACAATTAGTACATCCTCAATTTCAAGATAACTTTCCTCATCCATAGATTTTTTTCTCTTCCTCTATAATAATTTCATTCATTAGAGCTACTGGGGTGGATCTAGATAAGAATCAAATGATTAATTTTATGCTCTAAAGATAAGGGATTCTACTTATTTCTCACAAATCGTAATTTTTTTCTTCTTAAAATAAATTCTCACATCATATTTTTGAAATAAAATCTATTATAAGGATTAAATCAAAATCAACCATATGTATTATGATAAGGCTAGAAAATAAATCACATTTATATGCCATAATGGGAACTTCTTAACACATTTTTGTTGTAATGATACTTCCCTTAGGGATTTTGATTGCCAACTCCCTTATTAAATCAAAAGGTAAATATCTAATTTTCTTGGAAAACTAGGTAGATATACAAGAGTGTGATGATACAGAATAAAATAAATCATTGGATAAATTTTAATATAGGATTAATTTACCTGCCACCACATTGGTGGGTACTTCTAATTCATTTGTGGTGATCACATAATCTTGTTCATCTACCCTTATCCTCTTTTGTGGTAGATTCCTCAGATGCTTGAGACATTTATTTGAATAATTCCTTGTTTAATTATAATTAAATAAATAAAAATTATTTATTTTTTCCTCCCCTTGTAATAATTAGCTCGATTTCCCTTTTCTCTACACTTATATCACACTCCCATGCCTTTCAAGCATTTACCAGGATGATTCTTTCCACAATTTCTATATAATGGAAATTGATTCATTCCCTTATTCTTCTTTGACACTTCACCTCTTCCATGGTTATCAGAAGAACTATTATTATCTTTATTTCCCTTGAATATACAAAATCTAGAAAATCCCTTCTCTGTTTTGATGGAACTTAATACTATTTCATCATATGATGAAAATGTTTGAGAATCTAGTTCCCTTCTAAGACTCGTTTAATACTTTCAAATAAATGATCAATCATGTATTCTGAATCACATATATAATATATAGAATACCTTTCTAGTTTTATGAAGGTATTATTATACTACACAACACACTATTCTTACCTTTTCATTAAGATAATGAATTTTCTCTTCATTTCAATTCATTTCTCATGAGGGAAATATTTATCAAAAAAATGTTTCTTTAAAAGTTCTCAATTCCATGTCTTATATTTCTTCTTCCTACTTAGTAATTTAGATCAACGAACACCATTTATCATCATCTCCCTTGGGAAAATATATTTCTAATAATACCTTTTCATTTTCATTTCATCCCAATGCCAGAAATATCTTTTCATGGGATTTTATTCAAACTTCAACTACCACTGGATTAGTGGTCCCACTAAAATATGGGGGCTTATACCATAATAAATAATCCGGTATAGGTGTAGTGTGGATATTCATCATAACCTCTATAAGCTATCCTAATATAAAAATGATCTTCTTAGCTCCAACACTAAATGTATTAACTTTCTTAGTGGGTAAATCCCTATATTCTTTTTGGGTATTGGTTCCATTAATTCCATTAATCGCCATCACTAAATAATGAAACACACTAATTTAACTCAAAATTAACATGATTATTGAGCCAAAAATTCACTACAAGGAGTTATTATAATTCACTTGTTTATTTAACATCTAGATCCCAAGGTTTCTACTAAACTTTCTAAGATACCAACTATAACAACCCTAACCCCAATAGCCCAGTTTTGTTGGTAATTTTATTATAGATACAAGATATCACATCACTAATGATGGATCCATTTAGTAGTCTTGAAGAACTAGATACATACATGGTTCTCTTATTACATCTGTAATTAAACATATAACATAATAAAATAAAATAAACTACTTCTTGTCACTTATTTATAGATTTAATCTTCACAGCTTGGGGAAGGAAAACAAATAAAAGGGTGATCTCAAATTCTTAGTAAGGGTTATATGAAAAAATAACAATTAAAGCAAATTTAATAAGTCGTAGACATTATTTAAAGGTAAATAATCTAAAAAACACATGCCATCAATACACTGTGAATGAAAATGAATCCATAGATTTTTTATAGTGAAAACCTCATAGAAATTAATAACTAAATATTGAATGAAGAAAATGATTATTTAATGGTCATCCTGTATCTAGAACATCAACTATTATACCATCAAGATGGTTTAACTTTGTGGTTAAAAACCCATCTGATTCTTCTTGTAAACAAACATGAAGGGGTTTTCACCAACTGTTTTGTATCATGAGACATGTCGATGCATAGAAGGGCTATTAATAACTGGTCACTACCCATCACTACAAGCTCAAATCATTCTTCAAACATATATTCAATTCATGAAAAATATGACTTATCAAAATATCTATATTAAGAAAAGGATATGAATTCATCAATATATCCCCAATTAAAACAACATTCAAAGAAAACACCATATATAAAAATGGTACACAATTAAGGTAATAATAATATCCATGATATAAGAAATATATATATTGATGAAATCTTCAATGAATTATGATCACATTTGAATGGAAAGTATATATACACCACACACAAGGAATGAGTGGTGAATAAGGCATGACCAAAGGGAATATCATAATGGAGTCCATGAATGAATGGATTTAAATCATACTTAGACATTTATAATGGAAAATATGGATATATCATGATAAATTAAGTCCAACTAAATTGAAAACATGTAAAAGGGAGTGTTTTAGAAACTTTAGAAATGATAATCTTTAGTGCAGTTTAAGGGAAAATAATACAGATAATTTAAAATGGAAAAAAGGCATAATTTATTATATAAAACCAAAAATGAACAAAGATATTTTTTCATGATAAAATTAGTTATTTTATAAAAATATCAGTAGCTTAAAACATATTATGGATGGTACTTTAATATGGGTAAGTAATTGGGAAGTTCCCTTTAATCGGGTTTGCTTAATGGGAGGAATTGAAAAGGGATCCTTATAAAACATATATTTCACATAAAATAATTAATAACTGAATTAGGTACATATATTTGGAATATAAAAATAGAATTTATGATGATTACATAATAATAATTAAGAATTACATTGGGTTAAAGAGAGAGAAAATGTAACCTAAATGAAAAATGGAGGTTTGGGGAGAATCCCTTATCTTATGTATGAAAGTGTTCTTCACTTTCTCTTAATGTCCTGAATAATGAAATTATAATAATTAATAATTTAATTCAGAACCTATTAAACATGTATTTTATTCATTATAGTTTTATTAAGTTCATTTATGTTCTTTTTTATGAGTTATATGATTCAATTTTTTCATTCAGAACTGTTCATTTCCTTGGTTTTCATGATTGGTTCACTTTTATACATGTATGAAAGATCATATAAAATGATAATAGATAACCAGAATTGAAATTATATGTTATTAATGAACTTCCAAAAGATTTAATGGTCTTATATATCATTTTTTTTCTAGATATTAGGATTATTCATTAGATAAATTGTTAATGATAATCGTTTAGATTTGTTTTTCATTTTTTATCATCATGAATATTTTTGTTTTATTAATTAATATTATGGATATATACTAGTTTAAAAACACTATATAAATTATAATATGTATAATATAGTCTTATTTAACCATAATATTGGTTTTATGTCCATCCTTTAAGGTTTTAATGGAAAATTAAAACGTATAATCCATGATGGCGGTAAATCGACACACCATGGATGATGTTTTCATTTTTAGAAAAAAAAATGAGAAGGGGTTTGATGATTTATTTTCCATTAACCTAATAAAATTATAGTATATATAATATATTATAGTTATAATACATGTTTGGACAGAGTTGGTGAGTGAAGGATAAGAAAAGAAATGAAATTGAAAGAAAATTGAAAGAGAACGATTAAGGGTTTTACCTCTTGAATTCTTCTCCTTGAGAACCTCCTTAAGGAACTTAGGTTTTGGTATTTTAATTATAAAAAATGATCTTAGATGTGGGGAAGATACTTAGGAAGATTATTTGGTATATATTGGTCAATATTCAAGGCTTTTGAGGTGTTTGGAGAATAGGTGATGAGGGGTGGTATTTATAGTAGAGGAGAGGGGTTTTTTTATTATTTTATTCATTTTTTAATATTTGGGCTCAATACTATGATTATTTTGAACCTTATCACTAAATATATTAAAATAAATAAGCATAGTCTAACCTTATGTGCTTATATCATCCATACATCATATATGACTCAATAATTCATGTATTTTTCTTATACTGTAAATTACCGTATTTCATTTTTTTACTATTACTAAGGGTCATATTACTATTCCAAAGGTCAAGTTAATATTTCATTGGTATATGTTTCTTAATTTCTATAAAAATCCTCTTATTTCATTCATTATTCATTTATAATGTTTTTTGTGTGTTCTCTATGATTTTATATGATTTATACTATATGAAATAATTTTGTGTGTAATGTAAACTATCGAATGAATTTAATTTATTTAAGTGGATATATACCGTAAAATCTTGGGGTGTATACATATTACCTATATCATTCGCTATATCTAGGATTTCCTAATCTCTGGTTTAGTTGTGATGGTGGTTCCAACATCGACTTTAGTTTTGTGGTGTTGTTCAGTAGGGTTTGTCCAGCATCCTACTCCTCGGATCTAGTTTTATTCAAGATCCATGAACTTTTTCTAGATTTTCATCATTATAGGCTTTTTGGAGGAGGGATATGGGTGGTATATAATAACTTGGGATCATTCAAGATATGGGGTGTGGCTTGTCCCTAGATCATCATGGGGTAGTGGGTTCTAATTGGTTAGAGATGGGGATTGAGAAAGCTTTTGGATGCGGAGCTGGACCTAGGTTGGTAATTAATAATGGTGGTAATAAGGAGTCCATCGGAAATTTGTTCATATAAAACATGGTTTAGGTGGAATCATCTTAGGTTTAAATTGGGTCTTTGGATATATTTGTTTGATGGGGTACATGTTTCATAACTGGTCTAGGCATTTGTCCTGACGCATTTGGAAGGCAGTGCAGTATAAATTTTTTGCAGGTGTCGTTGACGTGCGGCCTCAAAAGAGGGATGGGTGTACTGAAACCCATCATTCATCCATATGTCTTAATTTATTGTGGGATGGATAATCACTCTACCAAAAGTCTTTTCACATTGTGATTCTAGTTAGTTGAATCATATCATTAGGTTGATGATGTTGTGAGAGCCTCACAAGCATCGTCAGGCGGGAATATTGAAAGAGAGATGGGTGTGTTGGCACTTATTATTCATTCTTCTCCACACATTACAATGTGAGAAAGAGGGGTGACCCATCATGTTGTTTTATAATAGCACGACACAACTTTTTACCAGGGTTGATGCATCATCTTTGACTAGAAACATTGGTGAAATGACTGGTAGGGGGTGTCAAGATGTTTGTATGGTGCTTGGTGTGAAGCATGCTACCTATTGGGAATTCTGGTTTTTTAGGGGAAATGTCGGTGGTGTTGCTTTTGGTGTAGGATAATGGCATAATATAATAATGATCCTTCTATTATTAATTTAGCAACTTCAGGTTATTGGTACCTCTAGACCATGTTAGGACCTTCGGGTCAAGTTTTTGGCAAGCATATGTGCCTATGGGCCTCTATGCCATGTTATGGGTTCCCTAATTTCCCAGTTTTTTAAGGGGTTTTCTTTTATTTGTTTAATAAAGGTGTATTTACACTCAAAATATTTAAAAAACTAAGTATTTTCAGGCCAAATTTGGGTGACCACGAATTATATTGTGTAATATAAGAAAGTAATAAGTGACTCTAGATTTTCTTGATGGGTAGTTTCATTACAAATTTGGGTGACCATGGATTTTCCTATGTAAGATTTTTTTGAATTTTTTTTTATGGTAACACTTTGTTGGTAATCCCTAATAGTTATGATAATAGAGTAATAAAGTTGTTTTTATCCATATGATGTATTAGAAAAAGGTTTTTCTGCTTAAATATCCAAGAATCATATATGATATAATTGGGATGATTCCCTACCTAAATAATTAGGTGGTGATATAAACACCCAATTATAATCATTTCTTAGTGAAATATGGATCTTTATACAATAATGGGTATAATGAATTTTAAAATGGGGTCCTCATTTTAGTAAAATCTCATTTAATAAAATTCCTTATTGAATGGTATTAAAACATGATATTCATATTATAAAAGATCATATTATAGATAAATAGAATCATCATCATCAAACTTTGAGATTAATCCTTTAATGTATAAAGTTAATGTAAGATACTGCAATGAGTGGTAACTTAAGAAAATCAAGATGAATATTTTATGTATCAAACCAATTCCTTCCTTAGTAACCAAGTGTTGAAATAGTTCAATAAGTGAATCTAGACACTTATGATTATTATAATGATACAATTGGGGTTTCAAAGGCCCTGTATAAAAAATAACCAAATTAATATTATTCTCATGTACTGAATATAATTTTTTACATCAATAATTTAAGGAATTTTAGTCGCATATACTCAATATGGTTGTGAATGTCAAATTATATTCAATATGATTGAATATTTTGATGATTCGATGAGACTAAATGTTTTATTAAAACTTTATTGGTTATAAAAATAAATTCTATTATTCAGATAGATATATGATATCAATAGTATATTTAACAAAATGTCTCGAATATAAAAAAGGTTAGAAGATAAAAATAATTGTATCTTAGAGTTTCTCTTCAATAAATGGATCAAATTAGTTGCTTTATTGATAACATGGATACTTCAAGCTTTGATAAACTTTTCATAAGATGTTTATTTTTATCTCATTTAAATCTTTAAAAGAGCATGTAAACAGCAATTGTTTAAATGAAATGATATGACTATTTTTAAAACCCAAATTTTATAATATTTTCAATTATATAACATAATTTAAGGGGAGAATAAAAAAATGTTTTGTTTTGGTTATATAATTTATACTATTTTTATATATGGAAATGTTCCTATAATATTATTAAATTCAAAATAATTTTTACCAGATATTCTAAAAGTGTTGGGAAAATATATGAACTAGGAATATAATTTATATGTTCTTAAATACTGTATATATTGTAGAATTTGGTAAAATTTCAAATTGAAAGAAGAAAAGTTAGTTGAAAAGTTCAACAATGTTTCTTCAAGAAGAAGAAAAATATCATTGAATCATGGGGTTGTTAGAAAGGTATAGTAATAATTCAATATGATTGGATTATCCAAGATATACCTGAAAGAGATTTTGAAACTCTATGAAATGTCCATGTCATGTATAAATTTTATATAAATTAATTTTGAAAGATTTTTTATACTGAATTTATGTTTTAATAAATTATTCTTTTCAAAAAACAATATTCCAAACATATAGAATACCATATATGATATATTTTATTTGTTTAATATTCTCGATGAAAGGAAATAAATGTTATTTCTTGACACAAAATGGTTTGTGTGTCTTAATAAGATATTCTAAAGATTATATGATATATAAGAGGCTTGGGTGAGTATTTTTGGACTCAAATAAGTTAAAATTTAACAGATAAATAATTACACCAATATAAGTTTAAAGTGAATTTTACTTAATATCCTAAGAGAGTTTGGATCTACTATTAAACAATAATATAAGTAGTTATATTATTTCAAGGAAAAATTTTTATATAATAGGGTTCTGATGATTATGGTGATACACTTAGTAATAATTCTAAGTATAAAACATAAGTTTACATTGAAACATTTGATGTTGTGAAGACAAAAAGTTTCAATATGTTAAATAAGTTGAGCTATTAGGAATGTGATTCCTAAATCTTGTCATTATTTAAAATTTATTACTTAATATATGTTTCTCACTAAATATTCTATTGGGATAGTTTTATAATATAGTTACGTAGATATTTAATAGGAATTACATGTGATGTAAAAAATTAACAAAACCTAGAAATTGTAACAAGCATAAGGATAATCTGAAAATTTATCATATATGATACGAAAAACTGGTGCTTATGTTGGTTTTGTTAAATATTATTAAATATTTTAAGAATATTTAAATGTATCATATTAAATTTAACCTCATTTTATCATTCTTTCATGTTGAATATATAGATTTATATATAGATATACATTTCATGAATTGAAATGATAATTGACCTCTCAATGTATGACTTTGAGTTCATCCCTAACGGATGTTCTTCATGGAGTACTATAAGTTAGGATGAAGTGTTAAGGTTAGTGTGAGTAGGATTCTTGTATAGAGATATAGAATATTCTCATGAGGCAAAAAAACAAATAATATAATTCTTTTTTTGCATTGTATGACCTAATAAGTATACCACATTGAGTTTCATATAGATTTCTTTGGTATAATAGGGAAGTATGGATCATATTTGAGCCCTCTCTACTTGAGTTTGTCATGATAACTAGTATAAGAACTTTCATACTTTGATACCCTACTTACACAAGTCTAAATATTGAATTAGCTAATATGGGGGTGGCTGGGTATGTTGTTGATCATGTCGTCGATTGGAGCTTAACCAAGATGGGATTTATCCTCTTGTATTGAATGTGATATTCCCTAAATCCTTATATATATAATAGATTACATGAAAATTTTTATTTTCATGCATAAAATAGAATATCATTATATATTTCCTCTGATAAATTTTATTATTGGGTAGTTCAATCAACCACACAACTATCATTTAATGAATCATTTCATATGATCAAATGTTTGGGAGTTTCATTTATGTATATTTTTTTAAAGGTTGGGACTGAAGCCTCATTTATTATTAAATAAAAGTAAAGACCTCTTTAACTAGGTAAAGGAACACCCATTACATAGCCCAAAGGCCTAGTGGGTAATTAGCTCATTACATGGCCCGTAGGCCCAATTTTTTGGCCCAAGGCCCATTCTGTGAATAGTACTGCTACAATACCTGCCTGTTATAGTACCACATAGTACCTGCCACCGCTACAGTGCTCTGCCGCCACTACAGTGACCTATCGCCACTACAGTGCCCGCTGTTTCTACAGTGTCTCCACTGCTACATTACACTATAGTGCTACTATAGTACGCTCATGGGTTTATAATGCATGAGTAAATGAAACTACCCAAGGAGTAAAATTTTGGATTATATAAATGTTGACATGTTATGCCAGTGGTATACACATTGTTGTTTCTTAGCCAAAACTCCCTGGATCCTAAAGATCTTTTCATTTTTCTCCTTTGCATATGAGGTACTAGTATATCATGGAGAAAATATAAATCTTGCTTGAACGTCGACCGATTTAGATTATCCCATAGATACACTACAATGGTTGGAAGATTTTGGTTTCTACTTTTTTATCTATCTCAAACTCATCTAAAGGAGATCAGGAATGATGTAGTGTCTATTCGGTGTAAGGTATACCAAATTTATCATAGTTCTTTATTTTAGTTTTATCACATGATTCATTTATCATGCATGGGAGATCCTTAGACAATGATTTTTAATCACTTTAGGTTGATCTGGCAAATGTTATTAGACTCATTTAAAACACTTCAGTGGTATTAGAGGAATCCATGATTTAGATTTATAAAATAATGCTCCAATTGAAGTATAAATCATAAAAAAACATAGCAATGTTTTCATATTCTGAAAATTCATTTTTAAAAATGGTTTACCCTTATGTAATAAAACTATATAAAGGTAACTGAGGTATTTCTTTTATGTTGATGGGTATGTATTGGTAACCAATCATTACCCTTATAAAAATATATTGCGTAATAGTAATCAGGCTGATACCTATGCATGAGTGGTCACGTAAAGGTAACATGTGACTTACCATTGCATGAAGGGGTTCATGTAAGGGTTAACCTAGATTTCCATTATGCGAAAGTGTTTTGTGTAAGGGTTGTATGGACTTACCCTTATGAAAAGTGGTCAACATAAGAGTAATCCTCAAGCTTGTGTAAGCATAATATCTTAATCCCCTAAACTGTGTTAGGATAATCACCTCATTGTGTTATGGTAAGCTATTTGAAGTTTGTTATGTGTGGGTATAATAGGGTTTACCCTTACTCAAAATCCAGGTATGTAAGGGTAATTGGGATTTTCCTAAAGCCACGTAAAGGTAAGTTCAGATGTATCATTATATGGCATCGGAAATATAAGGTTCATGGGTATATACCTTTATGTAGATAGTCTGTGTATGGGTGGAAAAAGGTTACCCTTATGCAAAATAGGGATTTTTCATAAGGGTAATAAGAATTGTTTTAAAAGAATTTAAAAAATAACATATAAAATGGTTTTAATGGTTCATAAAATGTTTGTAAATCATTATAAAAAGGTATTTTTTGATATTTTAATTTATAAAAGGTTTATAAATTAATTAATTAATTATGAATGGTTTATAATTAATTAATTTTTTTATGAAATATTTTATTCCCAAATATTAAATGTTAGTATTTAAATACATTTTAAACAAATTAAATTGAAATTATTATGATATATAAATAAAAAAATATTTATAAATAATAATAAATAATTTATAAAGGGTTAAAAATTGTTAAATAAGACCAAAATATAAAATGATTATATTTAAATTATGAATTGTTCACAATTAATTATTTTGAATTGTTCAAAAAAAAGGGGACCTTATTTGGATATTATTTAAGCAGCATAAAAAATGTTTCGATGATTGATATGATAAAGGTTTAAATAATTAATAAGTATATGATATTTAGATTATGTAAAATGTTTATATAATTGAAATTGGATTATAAATTATTTATAATTTATAAAATATCATATATTTAAATTGGAAGTGTTATATAATGATAAATATGAAAGAGTTAACATTTATAAGAATATAAAATGTTCAGAATTATATTTTATTTATGAATTGTTTATAAATGATTATATCTTGTATAAATATTTTAATTTTTAATTAATTTAAAGGTTATTACCTGTTTTTATTCAAAGTTATAAATTGTTTATATTATAAATGTTTGTATGCCCAAATTTATATGATAAATTGTTTATCAAGTAGAGCCTTGCATTTTCATGATAGGAATGACTCCATAATGAATTTAGTTTTTCATCTACCATGACCTAGGATTTTAATTTAAGTTCTTAGATTGGTTTGAGTTATTGAATATAGTTTGTTCATATTAGGATTTAGAATTATAATGAATTTTATACTCTCTTGAATAAAGTATCCCCCGGTATAGGGACTTGGGGTTGGACTACCTACCTACCTGGAGGATTATGCCTTGTCTAGGATAGTGAATGGTGTTGGATATCTATCGCTCTGGGATTACTCATGTGGATAACTCTATGAATTTACCTGAATTTTTCATGTAAATTATTCATATGATACATTCAGATATGTATGGATATACTTGTTGGATCGAATTATACTAAATATACACAAGAGGGGGGGTGAATTGTGTATTTTTGGAATTCTTCACGAGATCGTGTTCTGCCCTTTAACTTTAATCAGATGAATTAATGTAGCGGAAATTTAAATAGCAGAGTCATAAGATATATATTGGTTCGGGGAACAGAAGGCCCCTAGTCCACTCCACCAACGCTCTACTCCACGAGCTTGGTGGTTTTCACTATCTAGTCCTCATTTACACAGACTGTTTCACAACTGAGTACAGGCAGTTGACACCTTTACAATATAAGGCAAAACAAAGCCTTCAAGTTCACTCACAGAACCTACATATCTTAGTATGAGAATCCAATCACTCAAGAATATAAAAGAAAGGTATCTGTATTTTTTAAAATACTTTCCAGTTGTTCTTCACAACTGCAACAAAATGCAATTAACAGTAGATGGATCGTTGCCTTCAGAAATAATGATCTTAAAATAAGATTCATTATGAGTTGATCCTATTGTAGTATATATAGAAATATAATTCACAACTTTAGCAGTATCAGATTCACAAATGATCTTTGATGTAGAATGAGTGAATATTCTATTATGATTCTTCTTCAATAAACAAAGCTTTATCGTTCTTTTAAATCAGCATATCTCTGAGTGTTTTTTTGATAGTCTCTGTTTTTCTTCTTTTTTATATAAATAATATATCACATATATATAATAACATTGAGCACTTCTCCTGTAAATTTAGATCCACAAAAGTTTCCTTATGACTCGTGATATTCAAACATTTGAATTTATATAGTAGTCGTAACTTCCCTTGAATTTCTCCAAGAAAATTTCCTTTTAATTTGATCCTTAAACGGCTCTGAACTCATCAAAGACACGTTTTAAAATCATCTTTAAATCTAGCTTAAAATCATCCTAATAAAAATATTGTTAACCATTACATAATAATATCAACTTTAAATTCTCGGACGCTAAGCGTAAGGTTGAGTTGTACATTATGCATCCTCTGAACGTAACGTAGATAATAAACGCAGGTTTGATGACTTATCCTTCAAACGTAAGGTTGTTAACATAGGGTTGATCACAAACGTAGGGTTGATCAAAAATATAGGGTTGATCATTCATACATTTTCTCTTCAACATTCAAATGTATAATGAAAGATCCATACTTTTATAAGCTTTCAAATGAAAGGTACTTGATCCATACTTTTTAAGAACGTATGGTTGTTTACAAAAGTAAGATTGATGAACCATACTTTTGAGAAACAAACGTAACATTTAAAACTTACGTACAGTTTTTCTTCCATAATTTTTCAACAACCCAAATGTAGGGTTCCTTCCTAACATAGGGTTCTTATTCCATACTTTTTCAATAACACATAAAGTATACACTGCATTTCATCCTTACACTACGTTTCTCCACGTAGGGTATGAACTGTGTTTCTAGATCACGCTTAAGCAGATCCCGAATATGTAGAACATGAACAGTGTTTCCAGAGCACGCTAATACGAATAATTTAGTAATTAATCCTCATTGTTCAAGAACTTAAATATTTTGTCCAGAAAAATAAAAATATAATGAATAATAAATTCATGCAACATACTTAACAAATAACATCATTAGAAAATAATTAAGGGTATTTGTGATCATCAAAATTATCATAAAGAGATAGAGTATTGTTTTCAACAAACTCCCCCTTTAAATAAAAACATTATGTATTTTTGAAAACAACACTTTCTCAACAATCTCCTCCTTTTTGATGATAACAAAACCCATAAAATAACCAATGAAATTAACTTGCAAAATTAATTACATATAGTTTTTAATGTTGCAAAGATAAATACAATATTAGATTTAACTTAATTTCGACCTCTAATTTCTCCCACAAGAGAAAAGAAAAAAACATTTAAAATATATAATATAAAACAAAAATAAAATGTTTTGTTTATCCAAATTTCTCCCCCTTTTGTGATATCAAAAAGAATCATAGAATATAGAATAGAACACATTTAATTTAGCACTGAACTGAAGTAAATTCTATATCATTTACCATTTGTGAATAATTAAATCTGGATTACTGACATATAGAAACAAGGAAAGGAAAACAAATAATAATAAATAACAGGAATATAAATTTTCATTGAGTACATGGAATAGGTATAATAATGATGAACACATGAATCAAGGTTTGGTAAGGGGATAAGATAGTGTCTATCTCCTATGAACTATGAACTTGATTTCTGTCAACTGCTCCCTCAGCCTTTTCATCATTCCATCACCAAGCCTAATAATAAGATCCCTGGTCTCTTGAGTCGTATGAATGTCTTCTATGAGGTTTACTCTGAAAAACTCATGAAGTATTTCTTCCTTTTCCTTAAACAAGGACAGATTTTCTGTGAACTGAGTCAGCACATGTCTAATATTTTGTTCACTTGATTTCAACTGATCAACCAAAAATTTCTGATTATCTAACAAGACTGATAAAGGAGCACTATTATATTGAAGATCTTGCAATCTATCATTCATATTTCTCAAAGAAGCTGTGATAGCTTGAAACCTTCTGATTAAATCAAGTGAATTTCCTGATCCACTAGCATCACTAGTCCCAACAGATGCAAATTGTGTCTCCATAAATTCTTTAAACTCTAACAGATCTGACTTCTTTACCATTTCTAATTTCAGCTTGTATACCTCTGTCAACATCTTTTGCTTAAAATTTTCAAATTCTTGTTGTGAAAATGTACTTACCTTAAGTCTCTGAAATTTCAATTGTTCTGTTTCTAAGGCTCTCCTTAGAGTAACATTTTCATATTTCAAATGAGACAACTTTCTGTACAGCTCTTCGACTTCCTTATTCCCTGAATTAGAGGCACCTTGTGCTTGATTCTCATTCTCAACACAAACATCAGTAATCTGTTCTTCCATTAGATGTTCTAAAATAATATCTTCTTGATTTTCCTGAGGACTGGTCACTTCCTCACCAGGATCTACCTCTTATTCTTGTTGAAGTGTAACTTTAGCATCAGCTACAACTTGAGGTTCAATTTTAGTTTGGACTTATGGAGTCACTGGAATTTGAGCAGTATCTTCTTCCTGTGGATTCTCAACAACTTTTTCTCTGATAAAACTGTAAGAGAATAAATATCTTATTGTCATTATAGGGGAAACAAGTTCCTCATTAACAATTCTTTTTCTTTGAGTCTTAAGTCCCTCCTGACTTCTTTCTTATTGAGTGTCTTCAGTTTCAAATCTTATTCTTCTTTTATTAGAGCTTACTCTCAATTCAGCATGTCCCTCTTTGGACTTAGCAGACTGAGCTTGAGAACTTTCTGCTTCTTCATCAACTCATACTAGAAAAAGTTTCCCTTTTAATGTTCTCCAGAAATAACCAATTTCTCTAAGGGTCCTAGCACCAAAGGTGTTATTGTGATGGCATCTAACTCTGGCTTCCACTAGCCTTACCATATCCTTTTTGAACAAAATTTTTGAGATGAATCTATCAAATGGATAAAAATTCATCCTAACTTCACTTTGACAGCAGTAATGAAGATTACTTATCATGTACCTAGGAAAGTTAAGCCTTATATCACTCATTAATAGAAAATTTATATACATATCTGGATATAGTATTTTCTCCAAATCAGACATCCTCGGTGTAATCCCTGTTTGCACAAATTTTACTAGAATTTTATGATCTGGCTCTAGGTCCTTTATGAACATCTTCTTTATAAGAGTAGAACAAAAAATAAAATACACGATATCTTCAGACTTATTCATGGAATCTCCAATATTTTTCAAATCAAAATGAAAAATTCCCTCATGAGGGTAGTTTAGAATCTGACCAATCTCCACAAAGGATATCGAGACATCTCGATCTTCTATCTTAGCTACCATGGTATCCTTGTCGTCTCCCAGACTAAATTGTACAAACTTAAAGAAATATTGCAGTTCTACTTCATACAAAAACTTAGACTTCTCAACATTGAAGGTCTGCTCTAGATTTTGAAAAGTGAGAGCTTGTTTCAATAGAATATTCATCTGATATAGCCATTCCAAGTCTATGACATTTCCTTGCAAAATTTTTCTTCCTTCGGAGCGCTATTTCTTGACAGTGCTGGTTTCAGCCTCATCGGTTCTCTTGTTTTTGGCCATTTCTGTGAGAAATCTTTGAAGGTTCGAAAGAGGATTAGGGTTTCAAAAGTTTTTAGGTTTGAAAGGAAAAATAGCGGTAAAGCACCGAGAGCGATAAAGGGTTTTTGGTAAAAAAATGAAATGATTCATAATTCGAAAGGTTTTTGAAAGCTTTGATTCTCATGTCATAAATAATTATTACTTAGGTTTAAAAAAATTATTACATGGGAAAAAAACTTATACTGTTTGAAAAAAATAACTAATTTATTTTAAAACGGTATTAAGATAAAGAAACAACATAATAAATTAAAACTTTATTTAAAATTAAATAAACCTAGGTCCCCCTTAATAAAATCAAACCTTGCAGTGGGAGGTGGTTTAGTAAAAATATCAGCTAATTGAATTTCAATACTTACAAATTCCAAAGATATATCCTTTTTAAGAACATGATCTCTTAGAAAATGATGTATGATATCAATATGCTTAGTCCTAGAATGATTAATAGGATTTTTGGAAATATTAATTGCACTAGTATTTTCACATAAAATAGGTATATTATTAAAATTTAGTCCAAAGTACATAAGAGTGTTTTTCATCCACAACACTTGTGCACAGAAACTGCCAGCAGAAACATATTCTGACTTAGCTGTTGACAGGGAAACTGAATGTTGTTTCTTACTTGAACATGATACTAAGGATTTCCCTAAAAAGTGAAAAGTTCCTAAAGTTATTTTTCTATCTAATCTACAACTTCTAAAGTCAGTATATGAATATGAAATTAAATTAAAATCATAAGTTTTGGGATAAAGAAGAGATTGAAAAATAGTTCCTTTTAAATATCAAAAAATTCTTTTAATATTAGTTAAATGGGATTCTTTAAGATTTTATTGAAATCTTTCACAAATACATACTGAATACATTATATCTGGACTACTAGCAGTAAGATATAATAAACTACCAATCATAACTCTAAATAACTTGTTGTCAACTGATTTTTTAGTTTCATCCAAATCAAGTCTTATATTAGTACATATAGGAGTTGTATATGTCTTGCTGTTTTCAAGTCCAAATTTATTCAATAAATCAGTAATGTATTTTCTTTGATTTAAAACATTTCCAAAATCTTTTTGATAAATTTGAAGTCTTGAAAATAAATTTAATTCTCCCATCATACTCATTTCAAATTCTTTTTGCATTAGTTTTGAAAACTCATGACAATGGGATTTATTAGTTGATCCAAAAATTACATCATCAACATAAATTTTAACAAATAAAATATTAGAATTTACAGTTTCCTTAAAAAGGGTTGGATCCACCATTCCAATAGTAAAATAATTTTTCAATAGAAAAGATCTTAATCTTTTATACCAAGCTCTAGATGCTTGTTTAAGGCCACAAAGAGCTTTAGTAAGTTTAAAAACAGAATCTGGTTTTTGTGAATTTTCAAAACCAGGAGGTTGCTCAACATAAACTTCCTCCACTAAATAACCATTTAAAAAGGCAGACTTAATATCCATCTGAAATAATTTAAAGTTTATATGAGATGCATAAGCTAAAAGGATAATAATGGCTTCTAATCTAGATACATGTGCAAAAATCTCATCATAATCTATACTTTCTTCCTGATTATATCCTTTAGCTACAAGTCATGTTTTATTTATAGTTATTATTCCTTGATCATCTTATTTATTTCTAAAGACCCATTTGGTTCCTATCACTGTATAATTCTGTGGTCTTTCAACTAATTCCTAGACTTTATTTCTTTTGAACTGGTTTAATTCTTCGTGCATTGCTATAATATAGATTTCATCATATAAAGCTTCTTCTATAGACTCAAGTTCTAATTAGGATAGAAAGGAAGAGAATTATACAAGATTTCCTATATTTCTTCTATTTTTTATTCTTGTGTCTAAGTCACCTATTATAGTTTCTAAAGGGTAATTCTTTAGGGTTCTAGTCTATCTAGGAAGTACACTTATAGGTTCTTCAGTATCATATTCTTTTGAACTGGACTGAATTTCATTTATATCTTTTTCAAAATCATTTTTCAAGTTCTCAAGTCTCATGTTATCATTAGAGTCAAATTCATCCATTTGATCTGCCCTTTTCTCAAAGGGATCAGATTCATCAAATTTCACATGAATTGATTCTTCAACAATCCTTGACTTCTTATTATAGACTCTATAAGCTTTGGAAGTATCAGAATATCCTAAGAAAATTCCTTCATCAGATTTTGGATCAAACTTACCAAGATTGTCTTTGGTGTTTAAGGTGTAAACCTTGCATCCAAAAACTTTAAAGTAATTTACTTTAGGTTTTTTGTTATTCCAAAGTTCATAGGGTGTCTTTTTCAGAATTGGTCTAAGTAAAACTCTATTCATTATATAGTAGGCTATGCTTACAGCTTCTACCCAAAATAGGTAGGAAGACTATATTCATTTAGCATAGTTATAGCTATTTCCTGAATATTCCTATTTCTTCTTTCAACAATTCCATTTTGTTGAGGTGTTCTTGGTGTAGATAAGGTGTGTTTAATACCCATATTTGATCAAAAGGAATTAAATTCCAGATTCTCAAATTCTCCACCATGATCACTTATTAATGAAATTATTCTAAATCCTTTTTCATTTTGAACATCTTTACAAAAACTTTCAAATAAATTAAAAGCTTCATTTTTAAATTTTAAAAAGAAAATCCATATAAATTTAGAATATTAATCAACTAAAACATATACATATAATTTAACAGCCAATATTGCTACTCTTGAAGGTCCAAAAAAAATCCATATGGATAAGTTCTAGAGGTTTAGATGTAGCAATTTTGTTAACAGATTTGAAGGATGATTTGTGTTGCTTGCCAAGTTGACATGCAACACAGAATCTATCACTTTCAAATATGGGACAAGAAAAATTAGAAACTAATTATTTCTTAGATAATTTATGCAAAACAGATACATTACAATGTCTAAGTCTTCTATGACAGATCCATGATTCATTTATTTTAGTAGTTAGGCAGTTTAATTGTTGTTTACACATGGAATTTAAATCCAGGGTATACACATTGTCAATTCTAGGTGCTCTAAATTTAAGCAGTTTATTTTTAAAAATAGAATATCAATTGTTAGAAAAATCAACAGCATAACCATCATCACATAGTTGAGAGATACTTATTAGATTGTGTTTCAATCCTTGTACATAAAGTACTTTGTTGATTAAGATAGCTTATGGATCTCCAACTGTTCCAATACCAATGATTTTCCCTTTGGCATTGTCACTAAAAGTGACAAGTCCACCATCTTTTTGAGTGAGTGTAGAGAAATTCGATGAGTTTCCACTCATATTCATTGAGTAGCCACTATCCATATACCATATTTCCTTTTTGCTTTTGTAACCTGCTCCCTACAAAGGCATTTACACAATTTTCTTTTGTACCCATATTTTATTGGGTCCAAGGGTGTTAGCCAGTAAAGATCTGGGAATCCAGAATTTCTTTGATTTTCTAATTACAAAAGATTCAAATAAATTATTTGTTACAAAAGCTTTCTTAATACCACTTATTTGGGGTTGTCTTAATAAACAGTTTTTAGAAATATGTCCCCTTTTTCCACAGTAATTACAATTTAATCTTTTTGTACTTGGAATAAAATAATTCTTGTACAGCTTAGGTTTTTCACCTTTACTACCAATTCCAAATATTTCCTTTTTAATGACATTTTTTCCAAGAATTTCATTTAACGTATTTTCTCCTTTATTAAAAACAAGGTCTGCATTTTTATAAGTTTCCACTTCAGTTTGCAGTGTTTTTATCTTTGATTCATAATATGTATTATTAGTGTTAATTGAGTTAAACTTTTCAGTTAACTCTTTATGTTGTTTCGGAATTGTATCTCTTTCATCAGAAACAACCTTATAACTGTTCTTTAAAGAATTATGATTCTTAAATAGAGAATCATATTTTTCTTCAAGCATACTACAGTAATCTTCAAGTTTTTAATTAGAGTAACTAGATTTAGAACTAGAGTCAGAAGAGTAGTAAGATTGTACTGCATCTATTTCTTCTATAAAACACATGTTAGCTTTCAAATTTGATTCTTCCTTTTCTGATTTTAATTTAGAAGTGCTACTGGAGTATTCAGATACACTCCATGTATCTTTTATTGCCTTCTTTTCCTTATGCTCATAATCATTTCTTTTGAAAACTTTCTTTTTCTTGTCTTCTTTTAGCTGAGGGCAGTCAAGTCTGATGTGCTCCATTTTCTTGTAATCATAACATCTGACTTCCTTGTCATCCTTTTTGAAGGATTTTCTGAATACCTTCGTCTTTCTATAGAATTTAGTGAATTTTATGGCTAGATGAGCCAGTTCCACATCAGAATTTGATAAATCAGAACTTTCTGATTTCACTTTTACACTTTTCTTCATCTTTCTGTTTTTTCTCTATGATGACACTTTCAAGGCAGTGTCATCTCTTTTGATGAACACTTTATGCTCATTTGATTCATCTTGCATCTCAGCTTCATATATCATTAGTGTTCCAATCAGTTATCTCATGTTTAAGTCTCTGACAGGTGTCGACTGTCTGATTGCAGCAGAGATTCCATTCCATATTGTAGGTACTACTCTCAGTACTTTTAAAGCTTGATCAGCTTGTTTAATGGGATCTCCCAAGGTGTTTATGTTATTGAAAATCTATGTCAATATTCCATTCATTTGAGTAATACTTTCACCTTCAACCATTCTAAATGTATCAAATTTAATCTTAGCAGTAGCATATCTCATTTCCCTGATATTGTTAGTTCCTTCATAAGCAACAACAATAGTTTGCCACATTTCATATGTTGTCGAGTATTGAGATACCCTGTTAAATTCATCAGGTCCTAGACCACATATATTTGCATTCATTTCCTTCAAGTTTATATCATATTTTTCGTTAGTAGTTGCACTCCATGTTTCAGGTTTTTATGTTATTTCATATGGAGTCAGAATCTTAGAATATACTCTGTATCCAAGGTTTTTTAGATAGATAATCATTCGTAACTTCCAGCATCCATAGTTTTCTTCATTAAATTATGGGGCTCTGACCATAGACATTCCCTCTCCTGTATCAGTCATCTTAATCTGTGTATAATCACTTTCATCTTGCTAAGTCTTTATCATAAAGATCAAACTCTGATACCAATTGTTGGATCGGATTATACTAAATATACACAATAGGGGGGGTGAATCGTGTCTTTTCAGAATTCTTCACGAGATCATGTTCTTCCCTTTAACTTTAATCAGATGAATTAATGCATCGGAAATTTAAATAGTAGAGACACAAGATATATAGTGGTTTGGGGAATAGAAGGCCCCTAGTCCATTCCACCAATGCTCTACTCCACTAGCTTGGTGATTTTCACTATCTGGTCCTCGTTTCCATATACAGCTTCACAACTGAGTACAGGAAGTTGACACCTTTACAATCTAAGTCAAAACAAGGCCTTCTGGTTCACTCACAGAACCTACATAGCTTAGTACGAGAAATAGGTCACTCAAGAATAGAAAATAAAGGTATCTATATTTTTGAAAATACTTTCCAGTTGTTCTTCACAATTGCAACAGAATGAAATTAATAGTATATGAATCATTGCCTTCATAAATAATGTTCTCAAAATAAGAGTCGTTTTGAGTCGATCCTATTGCAGTAGATATAGAAATATAATTCACAACTTCAGCAGTATCAGATTCACAAATGATCTGTGATGTAGAACGAGTGAATCTTCTATCGTGATTCTTCTTCAATAAATAGAGCTTTGTCATTATTTTGAATCAACAGATCTATGAGTGTTTTTTTGATAGTCTCTATTTTTATTCTTTTTTATATAAATAAAATATCACATCTATATAATAACGTTGATCACTTCTACTATAAATTTAGATCCACAAAAGTCGCCTTCTGACTTGTGATATTCAAACATTTTAATTTACAAAGTAGTCGTAACTTCCCTTGAATTGCACCAAGAAAATCTACTTTTAATTCGATCCTTAAATGTCTCTGAACTCGTCAAAGACACGTTTTAAAATCAGATTTAAATCCAACTTGAAATAATCCTAATAAACAGCTTGCTGACCGTTTCATAATAATATCAACTTTAAATTCTCTGACACTAAACGTAAGGTTGAGTTGTACAGTATGCATCCTCTAAACGTAACGTAGATAATAAACGTAGTTTTGATGACTTAGCCTTCAAATGTAAGGTTGTCAACGTAGGGTTGATCACAATGTAGGGTTGATCACAAATGTAGGGTTGATCATCCATACTTTTTCTCTTCAAATTTCAAACGTATGATGAAATATCCATACTTTTATAAGCTTTCAAATGAAAGTTACTTGATCCATACTTTTCTAAGAATGTATGGTTGTTTACAAAAGTAAGATTGATGGACCATACTTTTGAGAAACAAACGTAACATTTAAAACTTACGTACATTTTTTCTTCCATACTTTTTCAAAAACTCAAACGTAGGGTTCCTTCCTAACATAGGGTTCCTCTTCCATACTTTTTCAATAACACATAAAGTACACACTTCATTTCATCCTTATGTTACGTTTCTCCACGTTGGGTATGAACAGTGTTTCCAGAACATGCTAAAGCAGATCCTGAATATGTAGAGCATGAACAGTGTTTCAAGAGCACGCTAATGCAAATACTTTAGTAATTAATCCTCATTGTTCAAGAACTTAAATATTTTTTCCATAAAAATAAAAATATAATGAATAATAAATTTCTTCAATATACTTAACAAATAAAATCATTAGAAAATAATTAAGGGTATTTTTGAGCATCAAAATTATCATAAAGATATAGATTATTGTTTTCAACAAACTCTCCCTTTAAATAAAAATATTATGTATTGTTGAAAACAACACTTTCTCAACAATACTTAGCTTCTAATTTTGGGTGAGTAACACAAAGTTATGGGTTGTTTAAATAGTTTCACATCAATATAGTTTAAACATATTAGTTTTTTATAGGGAATAAAATTCCAAACTAAATTACTATAATCATGCATATATAAGGTGAATAATATGAGATATATGGTAAGACTAATTCCCCTTCAAATACTTAGTGTAGTACTCCTTAAAAACTGGTACTTTTCAAGACCTCTATCATCCAACCAGGTAGTTTTATGCTAAATCATTGTGCATATGGATTATCATGTGTAAGGAAAACAAGTAATGAGTGATACTGGATCATCCTTGGATAGGTTCATGACAAAGAGGGGTTCCCTTATATTTTCATTTGAATATATTTCCTTTAAAGTTTTCTTTGGATTACACTAGCTGGGACACCCTGAAGTTTGGGATACCAGAGGAATAGAGTTGGGTTTATCCATATGATGGATTGGAAAAAGATTTTCCCACTCAACTATCCAAGAGACATATATGATATGATTGGGATGATTTATTACTAAAATAACTAAGCAATGGGTTTTATTATAGTGATCCTATCCTTTTACACGTATCATTACATGATTAAAATCCTAATTAAACATTAAATTATAATCTAAGGATCGTAAAGTCTAGTGTCTTGGAAGACTAGGTACATAATCAAACATCATAAAAACAAATTTATATTTAATCTCCATAATGAGATCCTAACTTCCATTATGATCGTAAATATGTATAGGATAACCTGGGCATAACATGAAAAAATGGATATCTAAAATCCCAGTAAGGGATTAAGAATAAGAATAAAGATTTAGCACATTGGTTAGGAATCATGACATAATCATATAAAAAGGAATATAACGTAATTGAACATGTGGAACCATAACATGTATAACATGAGATCATATAAATATGGAATCATAATAATGTAGCAGAAACATAAAAAATGAATTTAGTACGATTCAAGGCTCATTTTACTTAGAGTATCACAAGTCAAGGATAACCACCAAGATCATTTCACATGGTAGAATAATTCAAGGCTGACCACCAAGACCTTTGCACATGGTAGCACAAGTCAAGGCTAACCACTAAGACTGTTGCACATAACGTCTCATGAGACTCAATTTTACCCAATGCATTGGAGTGCTATCTAGGTGCACCCATCATAACATGTTCATTAATGTTATTTCTACTTATATAATCATACATGATCAATCATACATAAACATAAGGGTACACATAAAATAAAATGGGTATTATAATCATGTCATAAATCATAATGAATGGGTGTATCATAAAACTTTCCATGAAAGAAAGGAATTAAAACATACATGGAATTTCATAAGGTAAAATAAGAATATACCATGTTAAGTGATGTAAAATAGAAGTGACAACATGTAAGAATATTATTTAAGAAATTTTAGCATTAAAACATTTTAGCGCGGTTTTAAGGAAAATACTAAAGAGCATTTAAAATAGAAAAGAGAATAATATTTTATATAAAAAAATAATTGAACAAATAATTTTTTCATAATAAAAATATAGTTTTTATAAAAATAATGGCATCTTAAAATAGATTATATAGTGCACTTGAAATCAGGTAAGAATTCGGGATGTTCCCTTAAACCGGGTTTTCTTATCGGGAAGTATTGAGGAGGGAACCACTTAAAAACAAGTATATCCCAAAAAGATAATAATTAATGGATCTTAAAACATTAGTTTGGATAATTTACACAAAATTTATAATATGTAAATAAAAATAACAAATAAGTTAATTTGGGTAAAAAGAAATATAGAGCAGCCTGAAGGAATAAAGAAGGTTCAGGTAGAATCTCTTACCTTAAGTATGATGGTGTTATCCATGTGATATTAATGACCTGAATAATAAAATTAGGTTTATTAATTAATAATTATATAACCTATTTTAAATTTAATTGATTTATTGTAACCTTTTTGAGTTCATTCATAACCTTTTTGATTGGTTATGACGTTCAATTTCATTGTTCGGGTCTGTTTGTTTCATGATCGGTTTACTTATATACATGAACGGATAATCATGAAAAATGAGGATGGTTGTATATAATTATATTTATATTTTATTATTGAACATACATATGGTTACATGGTTGTAAGTTTCATTTGGTTACTTGGATTGAAGATGAATCATTATATAAAACTTTAGTGAGGACCTTTTGGGTTAGTTGTCGAGTTTTTTTATCACAATGAACATATTTTGCTTTATAAATCAAGACCATGTCTACAAAAAGATTCCAAAACCATAGATGAGACATAATAAATATATTATAGTCTTTTGTAATGATAATAATGGTTTCATGACCATAATTAAAGATGGTGATGGAAATTGAAAACCCATCATCCTTAAATGTGGTAAATTAACACAACTTGGATGGTGTTTTTACTACTAGTATAAAATAAGGGTAAAGGAGAGATGATAATAAATGATTCCATTATCATAAAAACATTACAATACATATAAGTTACCATAGTTTTCATAACATTTGGATGAGTATAGTAAGGATAGAAAAGAAAAGAAAGGAACCCAAAAGGAAAGTAAAAGAATTGAAAAGAGAAATTTACCTCTTGAATATATCTTCCTTGAGAACCTATTTAGGAGAGAGGATTTGGTCTTTTGAAGAGACCAAGGGCTGCTAGATGTGGGATATGGTATTAGGGAGATATTTGAGAATAATTTGGACTAGGTACAAGGCCTGAGAGGAGTGAATAGCAGAGGGGAGTGTGGGTGGTTTTTATAGTGGAGGGGAGGAGGGTTGTCTCAATATTTTATTCATTATTTTATAGTTTTTCTCAAGACAAGCAATAGTATTTATTATTGTGAAAAAAAACATTAATATGTTCATGCGAGTTTGAACCCAAGATTCTTACATCATCCATGACCCAATAAATAGTTTATTTAACATATAATGTATATATATAGCAAATTGCCATATTTTACTATTTAGAAAAAATTAAAGTATTTTAGAAAAATCCCAAAAAAAAATAACTCCAACCATTTTTTGATGTGTAGAATTAAAAAATGAAGTCTATTTTATGAAAATAATTTTTTAAATATGTGAAATTTAATTTTTAATTAAAATCATAATTTACTTGAAAAATACAAATTTTAAAATTAAAACTACTTTTATAAAACTTTCAAAAATTAATTAAGGTCTCTAAATTTTTTTCATATAATCATAATTCATCAAAATACTTATTTATGAATACATCTTATAGAAATAAATTTTCTTTCAAATTGTTAAATTAATCATAAATTTGTAATTAAATATACAGGACTCACAAAAATACCAACATCGTGATATAATTATATCATATTCTCTCTTATAAGATGGATAAATTTCATTTATAATTTCATGGGTGAGGTTACTATTCATAAGGGTACATTACTATATATAATTTTCAAGTTACTATTCATAAGGTTACATACTATTCATTAGGGTCAAGTTACTTTTCATAAGGGTGTATTACTATTCATAAGGGTCAATTTACTATTGATAAGGGTATATTACTATTCATAAGGGCCATGTTACTATTTATAAGGTTGTTTTACTATTTATAAGGGTAAGTTATTATTTATCAAAAATTAATTTTGTCCTATCTGACTCCAAACATCTTACTGTTCATAACCATGTATGTCAGAATTTAGAAATTCAAAACACAGAAGTGGAAAAAATTAGTTTAATAGTTGGGTTATAACTATATCCTTAAAACAAAGTGTCGTTTTACAGATATTTAGTGTTTAATGCATTTCATTAAATTTATTTATAAACCCTTAGGGTGTTACATTCTTCCCCCTTGTGAAATTTCTCCCTTGAAATTTCTGTTTATATACTAAGGTGAAAACATGTGAGGGTTTGAATACTTAGCTAATAAACATAAAAAAGGAAACTTTTAATGTGAAAGGATAAACTCTTAAAGGGAAAATATATCCTAATTTTTGATTCCCTAGGTTTCAATATAGGTTATCCATGATATGTTTCCTAACACATATTCTTATGGGATTTTTTTGTTCCCTTAATAATGGTTCAAAATGAGAATATTAATTTACCAAATCATATCCCCCAGGAGTGTCAAACTAGGAGTGTAGCAAGACCCATTGTCGTGCACCAGTTCTCATTTGAATCTAGATCAAAGAAGTGTTTTCATGTTTTACCCCTAGATACTTATATACCAGTGCCACATCAACTTGTTTGTATCCAGACAGGGATGCATTTTCTTGATAAACCTCTTACTCTGTACTTACCAAAATTTAGGGATGTTTTCTTATACTTAGTCTCATCCCCAAGGTTCTTACTAAAGTTCTCTATTACTAATCTCTAAAAATAACTGGACCTTCCTCTGATACCAACTATATTAACCGTATCCTTTTACACATATCATTACATGATTAAAATAATAATTAATTATCAAATTACAAGCCAAGGATCGTAAATTTTTGTGTCTTGGGAAAGAGTAGTACCCGAGTGGTAAGGGCTCCTGCTTGTCATCCAAGAGACCCAGGTTCAAAATTGGGTGGAGGTGAATTTATAGGTACTATATCAGTACTATATCAGTACTGTAGCAGGCACTGTATCAGTAGTGTAGTAGGCATTATAGCAGACATTGTTCGGTACTGTAGCAACCGGAACTATTCACCCGATTTGGGATTTCGGGCCACCGGTTTGGGCCTATATGTATCAAGGGCCTTCAGGACATCAAAGGCCTTAGGGACACAGGGTCTTCGGGCCATTGAAGACCATGAAATGCCTAGTTCACACAGAACATGCCCGAAAAGAGGATCAGAGAAACAATAGCAGTCACCAGAAGAAGAGCTAACCATATTGGAAGAATGAGAGTGTATGGAAACGATCATCAGGACCAGGCAACGTGTAGCTTTGTATGGGGAAATTCTAGCTGATCAGCAATGAAGGTGGGGAGATAAAGGTGAACAATGATATAGAAGATAGGGAGGGGCAGTTCTAGTGGACTGGTCCTGCGGGTCATGTATGTGCGTGGTATGCCTCTAGGCCTTCGGGTCATGTATTACGGGTCATGTCGGGCCTTATGACTTGGGCTTACGGGTCATGTATGGGTTCCCCTTCAACCCTTAAAAGGGGGATTATCTATAATAAAAAAATAAGAAGAAGGCCTTCAGAACATTCGGAGTAGTGTCTTGGAAGACTAGGTACATAATCAAACATCATAAAAACAACTATTTATTTAATCTTCATAATGAGATCCTAACTTCTATTGTGTTCATACATCTGCATAGGATAACCTAGGGATAACATGAAAAAAGGGATGAGCTAAAAGTCCAGTAAGGGATTAAGCATAAGAATAAAGCTTTAGAAAATTGGTTAGGAAGCATGACATAATGATATAAAAAGGCATATAATGTAATTGAACATATGGAGCCATAACATGTATAACTTGGGATCATATAAACATGGAATCATAGTAATGTGGCAGCAACATACAACATTAATTTATCATGATTCAAGTCTCATTTCACTTAAAGGAGCACAAGTCAAGGTTAACCACCAAGACTATTTCACATGGTAGCACAAGTCAAGGCTAACTACAAAGACCATTGCACATGGTAACACAAGTCAAGGCTAACTACCAAGACTGTTGCACATAACAACTCATGAGACTAAGCTTTACCCAATGAATTGGAGTTCCATCTAGGCGTACCCATCATAACATGTTCTTTAATATTATTTCCACTTATAGAATCAAACATAATCAAACATACATAAACATAAGAGTACCCATGGAAAGAAATGGGTATCATAATCATGTCATAAATCATAATGAATGGGTGTATCATGCAAGTGTCCATGAAAGAAATGAATTAAAACATACATGGAAATTAATAAGTTAAAATAAGCATATATCATTGTAATTTATGTCAAATGGAAGTGACAACATGTAAGAAGAGTATTTCAGAAATTTTAGCATGAAAACATTTTTGCGCAGTTTTAAGGGAAATACTAATGAGAATTTAAAATAGAAAAGGGAATAATATTTTATATAAAACCAAAAGTGAAATAATAATGTTTTAATAATAAAAATTATGGTTTTATAAAAATAATTTTGTATTAAAATATATTATAGAGTGCACTTTAAATTAGGTAAGAATTCGGGATGTTTCCTTAAAACGGGTTTGCTTATCAGGAAGTATTGAGGAGGGAACCACTTAAAAACACATATATCTCAGAAAGAGAATAATGAATGGATATTAACACATGATTTTGTAGCACTTAAACATAATTTATAATATTTATATAAAAATAATAGATAACTTAATTTGGGTAAAAATAAAGATAGAGAAACCCAAAGGAATAAAGGAGGTTCGGGTAGAATCCCTTACCTTAAGTTTGATGGTGTTCTCCACTTGATATTAATGATATGAATAATAAAATTAGGTTCATTAACTAATAAGAACATAACACATTTTAAATTAAATTTATTTAGTATAACCTTTTTGAGTTCATTCATAACCTTTTTCATTGGTTATGAGTTTCAATTTCATAGTTCAGGTCTGTTTGTTTCATGATCAGTTTACTTATATACATGAAATGATAATCAGGTAAAATGAGGATGGTTGTATAGAATTGGAGTTATATTTTATTATTTAACATATATAAGGTTACATGGTTGTAAATTTCATTTGGTTTCTTTCAGTGAATATGAATCATTATATAAAACTTTAGTGATAACCTTTTGGGTTAATTGGTGACTTTTTGATCACAACAAATACATTTTGTTTTATAAATCAAAACCATGTGTAAAAAAAGACTCCAGAACCATAGATGAGAAATAATACATATATTATAGTTCTTTTCAACCATAATAATGGTTTCATGACCATAATTGAAGACGATAATAGAAATTGAAAACTCATCATCCTTGAATGTGGTAAATTAACACATCTCGGATGGTGTTTTTACTACTAGTATAAAATAAGGGTAAATGAGAAATGATGATAAATTATTCTATTATCATAAAAAAAATTCCATTAAATATAAGGTATTAGAGTTTCTATAAAATTTGGATGAGGATAGGTAAGGATTGAAAAGAAAACAAAAGAACCTGAAAGGAAAGTAAAATAATTGAAAAGAGGAATTAACCTCTTGAATATATCTTTCATGAGAACCTCTTTAGGGGAGAGGATTTGGTCTTTTGAAGAGGCCAACAGATGATGGAAATGGGAGAGAGTGTTAGGGAGATATTTGAGAATAATTTGGACAAGGCACAAGTCTTGAGAGGAGTTAAGAGAAGAGGGGAGTGTGGGTGGTTTTTATAGTGGAGGGGAGGAGGGTTTTCTCAATATTTTGTTCATTATTTTATTATTTTACTCAATACAAGCAATAGTATTGATTCTAGTGAAAAAACAGTAATATGTTCATGTGATTTCAAACCCAATGTTCTTACATCATCCCAGACTCAATAAACGCTATATTTAACATATAATGTACATATATAGAAAATTGTCGTATTTTACTATTCACCAAAAATTCAAGTATTTCAGAAAAATCCCAAAAATTCACCCAACCATTTTTTGACATATAGAATTCAAAAATGAATTTCATTTTATGAAAATAATTTTCTAAATATGTGAAATTTAATTTTTAATTAAAATCATAATTTACTTGAAAAATACAAATTTTAAAATTAAAACATCTTTTTTAACAATTTCAAAAATTAATTGAGGTGTCTTAAAATTATCATATAATCATAAGTCATCAAAATAATTATTTATCAATACATATTATGAAAATAAATTTTCTTTTAAATTATTAAATTAATCATAAAATTGTAATTAAATATACATGACTCACAAAAATACCAACATCATGATATAATTATATCATATTGTCACTTATAAGATGGATAAATTTCATTTATAATTTCATGGGTGAGGTTATTTTTCATATGTGTAAATTACTATTTATAATGTTCAAGTTACTATTCATAAGGGTACATTAGTATTCATCAGGGTCAAGTTACTATTCATGAGGGTAAATTTCTATTCACAAGGATCAGGTTACTATTGATAAGGGTACATTACTATTCATAAGGGTTATTTTACTATTCATAGGGGTACATTATTATTCATAAGGGTGAGTTGATATTTATAAAAAATAATTTGGTCCTATCTGACTCCAAACATCTTACTATTCGCAACTGTATGTGTTAGATTTTTGAAATTCAAAACACATAAGTGGAAAAATTTAGTTTAATAGTTAGGTAATAACAATATCCTTTAAACAAAGTGTTGTTTTATAGAGATTTAGTGTTTCATGCATTTCATTAAATTTATTTGTAAATCCTTGGGGTGTTACATTATTGCCAAATTAGGGTCATTTTCTTAGTGAAATATGGATCTTGGGCCAATAATGGATATAATTGATTTTCAAAAGGGTACATCATTTTTGTGGGAACCCATTTAATAAAAGTTTTTATTAATGGGTTAATAATACATGATACTCATCTAATAAAAAAAATTAGATAATATAATCATTAAAATCAAGCTAAACTTTGTAATCAAACCTTTATAAAGAGAATATTAATGTATGTATATCTTAAGGCTGATAACTTAAGAAAAGTTCTTAAGAAATATTTTTGATTTAAGAAAAGTTCTTAGAGGAAAAATTATATGTGGGAACAATTCCTTCTTGAGTAACCAATTGTTGAAACTATTCAACAAGAGAATTTATATGTTTATAGAAGCATATAGTGATTCATTTAAGGTTTCAAAGGAATTATAAGCATAATGACCATGGGAATCTTAGTCTCTACTCTTGTACTCCTTGGAATGTCCATATCAGGTGTGAATGTTATAGAAATTAATTCTTTGGTTTTGAAGGGTATCTGATATAAAATGTATATGTTACAAGTTTTTTAAATATATACTAGTTTAAAATCAAAGTAATAATTGATTGAGCTTGTAGTTTATATTCATGAGATGAAATAAATAGTTACTAAATCAAGGATTTTAACAACATGAGATGATTTATTGAATGAACATGGTTTATGATTCATAAAGTTTCTATAACATGTTTTGAGAAGAAGATTTGGATAAAATTATTTATACAAGAGAAGGTGTTTATCAATATATTTTTTAAAATATAAGGGAATGTGTTCCCTCCATCCATCAGTGGTATATTTTAATAAAGTATTATTTTCAAAAAGGAAATGATCCTAACACATAGAATAAAATATATGATATATAAATAGTAGTTTATTTATTTTATAATCCTAATAAAATGAAATAAATGTTATTTAAAAAATATAAAAAGGTTTTTGTATCTTAGAAAGATTTTTTTAAAATAATATAGTGGGATTATGTTTGGAATTATATAATTTAAAAGTTAACAAATAAAGGAGTACACTAATATTAAGTTAAAGTGTTTGTCTATTTATCCTAATAGAGTTATAATGTATTAGTAAATAATAATGTAAGTAGTTACATTATTTCAAGGAAAAAATTTGATGGAATAGGATTCAAAGGATGATGATGATGAACATAGAAATAGTTCTAAGTATACAACATAAGTTAACTTCATAACATTTGATGTTGTGAAATTAAGAAGTTTGAATTTTTTTAAAGTAAAGGTAAAGTATCCCTTTTATTAAATAGAAAAATAGAAAAAAGAGAGTACAGGGAAGAGCATACCAAAACAAAAGTCTAACCAAAAAAATCTTATGCTACATGGGACTCGGTACACGTAATATGTTGAGAGGACTGAACGCCCCTATCACAAGGGAGCCTTCCCCTTTTCTTTACCTGAACCCAAGGTCCTCCACCATCCTCTGGGGGCACAACATCAATGACCCATTTCATATCATCTTCTCCTATATAAGTATTATAACTATGCCCATCTTCTTCGCTGCTTCCAGATGCAAGAATATCAAAATAATTATGTGTGCTTATTGTATAATTTTTACATTTTTTTGTTCTGCTTTTGGAATGTTTAGATCCGAGACCAAAAACCAGTTGAATCTAATCCACATTGGGGGTTTGAATCCCCCATGTACCTTTATCCACAGCTAGTTCTTGTACACATACCTTGCCATTGTTTAAGATCAGTTCTAAGATGTCCTGTACATCATATTTTGGGACAAGAAAATCTGATTTATGATTTCCAGTTGAGATCAAAATTGAAGAATTTTCTTGAGTTGCAGCCTTCCCTTCATGTATCTTAGAATCATCCCACTCTATATGATGATCAAAGTTTCCAATATACACCTTTGTGTGAGTTTTCACAGGTGTATAATTGCTCTTAATAATAGAACCCTGCACAGAAGATGACTTGTTGTGTTTATATTTCAAAGATACAGAAGCTTCCATTTTCTATTTACCTTTGTAACCCTTAGAGGCCATTAATTTATATTGATTCCATATTTCCAAGTACGCATCATCTTGAATGGATAGTTCCTGAACATGTTAGTTATCATCAGATTCATCTTCAGCATGGTCATCATCTGCACCAATCTAAGAGTTTTCATGATGGGATGCACTAACCAAATCACACCAAGACAATTTTAGTTTATTAGCCAACTTTATCTCATGAGACAACGACTTGTATTTAATACAAGGAGTGATGTGGGTGGCCTTAGGAGTACACCCATCAGGCTTTTTAGAACATTCAGCTCCAATAGTTTCATGTGTTATCAAATTATTATCAGCCTTAGCTTGGTTCTGAAGTGCATTAATAGGTATAGAAACAGTCTCAGATGTGTGTTTGGAATCTTTAGTTTGTTCATCTTACTTTATTAAGGGTTTATCCTATTTATTTTTTCTACACTTACTAGAGTCATAGTCTTTTAAAAGACAATTTGAACAACTTATGTTCCCCCAACAGTTAGCAATAAGATGTCCATTAATACCACAAGTAGTACAAAGGGGGGGGGGGTATTTCATATTCAATCCTAAGGAAAACTTCATCCTGTGGAGTTTAAATAACAACGTGATCAATTAAAACAATGCTAAGATAGACCTCTATTAGCATCCTTGCAGAGTGACCATAGTTGGCAGTTTTAGTTGTGTTATCCATTATGATTGGAATACTGATAGCTGAAGCTATATCGAAGAGAATTTTTGGGTGCTAAAGAACCCAATTAATCCCATGGACCTTGACCCAGACCTATGCATAGGTTTCTCTAAACTCATTAAGGTTAAAATTTAGGTTCCAATCATAAATTCTAAGCACAACCGACCTCAGGTTAATAGATCCTACACCCCAAGAAATCCCTTTTAGTTCCATAGAGGGAAAGAGAATATGAAAGAATCCACGGCCTAAAGAGATACATTTGAATTCAATGACACCCCAAATTGAATCCATTCAAGATACCAAATCATAGACCTTCCATGGTTTCATTCCTTTTGAAAATGTGATACGATCAATGAAGAAGAACTTACAAAGTTTTATTCTCTCAGAAATAGCTCCTTTAGAGGCTGAAATAGGATCAATCAAACCTTTCTTGATGATCCATTGTGTGACCCAGTCTTTGATAAAGGAAAAGGAACCACCATAGGATCCCGAGAATGAAGATCCACTATCGGCAATTCTGGATTTCAGATCTTCGCAAATAGAAAGATGACTTGGAACATAGGAGTACAGGTTGAGGCTTCAAGGGTTACTACTGCTGCCATGATCACCAAGGAGTGTCGTGGGCTCCCGCTCCCGCTCTCACTCCATAGTGTTCCACTCCAACTCCTCTATCTTTTTTCTTAATAAGTTTGAATATGTTCAAAAGTGAAACAATTCATAATATGTTTCCTAAATATTGCCACTATTCAAACAGGCTTACTTCATATATGTTTCTCACTAAATATTTTAGTGGGAGGGATTTATCAGATGTCCACATAGAGATGTGATATGGATTATATATTATTTAATGTGTTAGAAAACCCATTAAGTGTAGTAAACGTAAGATTTATCTAATAGTTTATTATATATAATATGATAAACTGATGCTTATATTGGTTTTTTTAAATATTCATAAAGTATTTAATAATATCAAAATGTATCATAATAAATTCAAACTATATTTTATCATTCATTCACATTGGATACATAAATTCATATATAGATATACATTTTATGAAGTACAATGATAATTGACCACTCAAATTATGAATTTGATTTTTATCCCTAACTGATGTTTTTATGGAGTATTATATGTTATGTTGAAATATTAAGGTTAGTGTGAGTAGGATTCTTGTATAAAAGTACAGAATATTCTCATGAGGTACAAAATAGATAATAAGATACTTTTTGTGCACTGGATGACCTACTAAGTATACCACATGGAGTTTCATGCAGTTTTATTTAGTATAATAGGGGCTCATAGATCATATTTGAGTCCCCACTACTTGAGGTTGGCTAGATACCTAGCATGAGAACATCCATAATTTGATACACTACTTATGCAAGTCTGTATATTGAATTAGTTAATACTAGGGTGGTTGAGTATGTTGATGGTCATGTCATTTGTTGGAGCTTAACCAAGATGGGATTTTTCCTCTCATATGATGAGTATGACATCTGGGCCCTCGATTGACATAGACTGTGGGAGTGTTTGGATGCACCTAGATATTATTTATATCTATATTGATAAGGGACATGTGATGTGATTATCTATAAGGATGAATGACATGTGTTGTATTTATCTATTATATTAGTATATACTCTAAGAATTAATAACAAATGGGTTGGATATATGGGATTGACATGCTCTGTGTCTAATGGTCACTTGATGTCTTAGATAAAGGGAAAATATAAGAGTGCATGTTTTCATATGATGTAAATTAGTAGACATGAGTATAGAGATTCATGTGTTTGATGGAGATCAAACTAGATCCCATTATAGCTTGAGTAGCATTGACACTTTTCTAGAGGTCAATATTTTCTTACATATATGGATCTAGAGATTTGTATTTTTTTCAATTCTATAAAGGCCCATAGGTTTTCACTTTGTGGTTAGCGAAATAGGGGTTGATTTTGTCTTAGAGAGCTACTATAAAAGTGTTTTATTGTTAATCCAAAAGTATTTATGATGGGTATTCACAAGGTATTTCATATTATGTAATACAAGGTGAATCTAATGATAGCTTTCAAAAGTATTTTGGAAAATATCCAAAATATTTTTGGATATCATTTCACAATTTATTGTATATGATACAATATAAGGTGAAATGGAACAAAGTATATATGGATTTATTGAAATGGTTATATTGATGTATATATTCCCTAAAGACTTATATATATATAATGGCCTATATGAAAATTGTGATTTACATGCATAAAAGAGTATATCATTATATATTGCCTATAATAACTATTATTTTTGGGCAGTTCGATCAACCACACAAATATCATTTAATGAAACTTTTCATATGATGAAACATTTGTGAGTTTTATTTATGTATATGATACATGAATTTTTTTAAGAGTCATTTACTCATGCATTTATAAGGCATGAGTAAATATATATTCACAAGGAGAGTCCTTATGGATTATATAAATACTGACATGTGATGGAAGTGGTACACACATTCTTGTTTCTTGGCCAAACAACCATATATATTAAAGCTCTCTTTAATATCCCTCCTTTTCATATGAGGTACTATAATACCATAGGAGAAAAGATGAATCCTGCTCAAACTTCAAGCAATTCATATTATCCCATGGATACACTATAGAGGTGGGAATATTTTTTATACTTTGTGATCTCTCTCAAACTAATCTAAAGAAGATCAAGAGAGATACAGTGGATATCTAGTGTAAGGTATGCTAGATTTACTATAATTATTCATTTCATTTTTACTGTATGTTTCATTTATATTGCATGGTATACGCTCATACTTGGTTTCTAATTGATTTTGTTGTGACTAATAAGTGTTATTAGATTCAAACAAAACCTAACATGTATGATGAGTATGAAATTTGGGTTCTCAATTGAGATGGACTCTGGGAGAGTGACACTACACCTAGATATTATATATATATCTAGATAAGGTACATATGAAGTCCATATCCATAAGGATTAATAGTATGTGATGTATTCATAGATCATATTAGTCTACACTCATAAATACGATAACATGTGAGTTGGCTATATGGGATTGACATGTTATGTGTCCAATAGTCACTTGATTTCTTGTAAAAATAGAAAATATGATAATTCAGGTATGTAATGATGCATACTGGTGGACATAGGTATAAAGATATGTTTTTTGTGAATATTACAATGGATATATTTATAGTTTAAGTATAATTAACACTTTTCTATAGGCTACTCTTTTTCTACATATATATATATATATATTAGTATTTTTTATCAATATTATAAAGGCCCATGGGGTCACACTTAGTGTTTAACTAGATGAGGATTGATTTTGACTTAGAGATTTACTCTAAATGTGTTGTAGAGTTAATCTAAAAGTGTTTTGGAAGGGTAATCACAAGATATTTCATATGATGTGATACAAGGTGAAGTTAATGATATATTTCCAAAATATTTTTTGAAGATATCCAAAAGGAGTTAGGATATGATTTTATTATTTATTGTATATAATAAAATATAAGGCGAAATGGCACAAAGTCTAATAGGCTTTAGTGAAAGTGGGATATTAAAGGAGAAATTCCCTAAATCTATAACTTGTATATGATACATGGCTATATTGAGTGTATGGTATATCGAGATGCATGCATAAAATGAGATTTCAAGCATGATACTAACTTTAATCAAATGAGAAACCAAATATTAAGTGTGTTAGTGTTCTAATGGATCAAACACATTAAAATATATCATTTATTTAATCCATTACGTATGATGTAATGGATTGGGATTTATACATGAATTTGATGCATGAGTTAGCTGAATCAATATTTATTCATGTGTTCTAAATTCATAAATAAATGTAGGAGATTGTGAAGTGTTCTTGGGTATTTATATAAATATTATAAAGTGATGATAGTATGAACTAATATCGCTTTATACATATCTCAAACTCCCAAATACCTTATTACTATCTTCATATTCTTCCTTTACATGATAAGATTCTATAACATCATGAGGGAAAGGAGAATCATGTATGTATGACATGTGGTTCATTAAACCAATGGATACACCATGGAGAGGATATGTCTTTAAAATACCCTTATGTGATCTTCATCAAACACATATAAAGATGAATATGTAGCAGATGATTCTACAGTGTATGGTACATGTGTTTTATAATGTTTCTTCATTTCTAGTTTTATACATAGTTTCATATTTCTAGTATGGGTAATCATCAGATTTTGTGTCTAATTGCATATGCTACATATAATAAGTGTTATTATATTCATACAAAACCTAACACATTGTACCTCTATAGTAATAAAAAAATGGATCCATTAATTTTTTCAATAATCATTAAATCAAACCGCATTATCAAGAAACACTTTAAATAATTTCAAAAAAGTAATCCTACTAAAAAATTTGATGTGATTAACAGTAATATTTAACTTAATCTCATAAAACATCTTCCAAAACTCTTTCATGGTAGACCTTTAATTTATAGTAGTTTATGCAGAGGCTTACCCCTAATAGATTAGCAACTTCTTTTGAATGATATCATATTTTATATAATTTTCCATAGGAAATTCCCAGTGTAAATTCCAATTATAAATTCAAATTATAAATTCCCACTGCTAATTCCCAAAGGCAATTCAATTAGAAATTGGTAGATGACTTATCCAGTCTAAATCAATTTTAAATTATAATAAGTGAGTTATTTGAATCAATTTTAAATTTCTAGTGCATAGATATAGCTACTGGATATTACCAATAAAAAATTTTAGTGGAAAGTTACAATTGTATTTAATTTTAAATTCCAACTATAAATTTCTATAATACATCCAATTTTAAACAAAAAAAATTAGAATCAATTGAAATTTTCTAATTGATAGATTTTCCCACTGGAGATTCCCATTGAAAATTTACACACCAAATCAATTTTAAATTGCAGCTATAAAATGTCATATGAATTTGAATCATTTATTTTAAATTTATGTAAAATTTCTAATGGAAACTCTCACTGTAAATTTCAAGTACATAGATATTTCCATTAGAGATTCCCACTGTCAATCCCCATTAAAAATTCCCAACAGAAAGTCCCACTAAAAATTCTACAGTAGAAATTACCAATGGGAATTCCTATTAGAAAATCCAAGTAGAAATTCTCATTGTAAATTTCCAGTTTTATTAAATTATAAATTCCAACAGCAAAATAATTTTTTGAATCAATTGAAAATTCCCACTAATAATTCCCAATGGAAATTACAACTATGTAATTCCCAGTGTAAATTTCAACTGGAAACTCCTAATTATAGTGTATTTAAAACTTCAAATGGAAATTGTTAGATGACATCCACTATTAATCTATTTGAAATTAAAAATTAGTTCTTTAGAATCAATTAAAAATAATCACTTGGAATTTCTATTTTTATTAAATTTGAAATTATAATTAGAAATTACTAGATGAAATTTCCATTTTCAATAAATTGAAAATTAAAAAAGTATTTATTTTGATTCAATTAATAATTTTCAGTTGGAATTTCCACTAGGAAATCTAACTAGTGATTCCCCTTTGAAATTAAAAATATAAGATACTAGTGCATAGAAATTATGAGTAGGAATTACCCATTGTAATTTCCACTAGGAATAGCCAGTGGGGAATTCCAACTAGAAACTCCCTGTGGAAATTCCCACTTGAAATTCCTAGTGGAAATTACAAGTGAATAGAATTTACAAATATAAATTCTCATTGAAATTTTTCACTAGAAATCCCTAGTGGAAACTCTCATAATAAATTTAAATTTGAATTCAACATTTTATTACATTTGAAAATTACCAAATTACATTTCCACTTTCATTCAATTGATAATTAAAAATCAGTTCTATTGTATGAAATAAAAATTTCCAGTGACAATTTACAATGGGAATATCTAATATAAATTCCAACTAGATATTCCCAATGAAAATTCCAAATGGAAATTCCTAATGAAAACTCTGAATATATATTTTAATAAAAATTTCTATTGGAAAAAAATGCATATTTCCACTGAAAATTCCCAGTGTAAATTCACTTTAGAAATGTCAATAAATTTTTTCTTTTTTTACTAATAATAGAAAAGGATAGAAATAACTTAAAAATATATCAATTCTAACCAATTGGAAAATCCCACTAGAAACTACCAATTCCATAAATAAATTCAAAATATTCAATGAGAAATAATAATGGTAAATTACCACTATAAATTCACACAATATATTTATATTGAAAATTGGCACTAAAAATAGAAGTGTAAATTTACACTATAAATAAATTAAAAATTCCATATAAAAATTCCAACTTTCAATTCCCAAGTTAAATTCCTAATGGTTAGATCAAAATAGAAATTTTTAGTTGAAAGTTAGTGGAAATAAATTGGAATTTCTATTGGGAAATTACCAATGAAAATTCTTAAACTTGAAATTATTGGAAAACAGGTAAAACTTCAAGTCAAAATAGATAGATAAACATCCTAATAGAAACCAACCAAATCATTACATTCATAGTGTTTCATTTACTAAGATATAAAATAAAAAATCATATATTTTTTAAAGAAACCCATAGACACAAATTATGACTCTAAATTAGTAACTCCTAATATTTATAAATAAATAATCAAATATGACTCTATCTCAATAACTCCAAAAATTTATAAATAAACCCACATATAAAAAAATATAAATTGTATAAACCACCTATAATCTTTTATCACTGCTAGACTATATCACTGATGATGTCATCCAAGGATTTAATGTCTCTCTAGATCCCTCGTATACTAGCCAATACAATCCTCAAATCGCTTTGGCATCTATCACCAAGGAATTCGCTGAAGGGTTAGCCATCACCAAGGGATTCAAGTGCCAATTTTTTTCACCTATCTTCTTGATTTCATGTTAAATACCCACATCTGATGAAACATCCAGAAAAAACACTATACATGAGGAAGCCATCCAATGTCCAACCAAACCCTCAGGTTAAGAGGTGAACCTGAGGCAATATTTTCCCCTTGAATTTTGAAATGAGAATTTGGATTCTATATGGTATTTTCTTTACTTTTCATTGTTTTATTAGTTCCCACTTAACTATATAAAATCGTTATTCTATAAATTCCCAAAAAAGAGTTTGAGAGAGTATTCTCAGATTTCTTATTAAAGAAAATTGGTCACTTAATGGTTTTCTTTAGGACTTTACGTGTGAAATCTTTAACAAAGTAGACATCACTTGTTTCTTTAAACTACTTTTTATAAGAACTATCAGGAAAATCAACAATACAAATGGTTTGGAGCTATTGTTATAGGTCCTAAAATCATTGGTATAACCTATATGAATGGTTTAGAGAATTGATGGGTGATTTTCCATTGGGAAAGACCTATACCAATGATTTGACCAAACTATTCATATAGAAATTGTAATTATATGAAATTTAATCGAAAATACCTATAACAAGGATTTGGTAAAACCATTGGTATAACTATCCTATTTAAAAAAATGTATCATAGAGTTTTGATCTCAGGACCTCCAGGTTATACTCCAAACACTTTACCACTCTGTTGAAATATCTTTTATGTTTATATATATTTAAATATATATATATATATATATTTGTGTGTGTGCGTGTGTATAAAAATAATTTTGAATTTTCAATTATATATTATTATTTTTATTATTACACATATTTTAATATATAAATATATTCATATTTATATATATATATATATATAATATTTTCTTAAATATGATTTATATATGGTTTATATATTGCTAAATATGTATTAACACTTAATATATAATAAATTTAGTTTAAAATGGTTTATAAAATCATTAAAAATTAATATTAATCAATAAATTGAAATTAAGTATTGATTAATAGACATTTGATAACAATTTGGTGATGGAGAAAATTAATTACTTGCTTAATACCTCATGAAAAGTTGAAAACAATACTTCAATTTAAAATGACCATAAATTTTTATTTAGGTGTGCATTTGGGCACAGTGAGATATACAATTGAATTTTATGAATATATATTAATCATATTAGTGTGGGGCCTTAATCACTATTTTTTTAAGGTTAAAAAAATGCCTGTAAAGCCTCTAAAACTGAGTTTTTAGTTGGGATATCCAATTTTTTTTAACATTCAATAGAATTTTATCTTCATTTAAGAAGGTCATGTTTTCTTTTTTTCAGTGGAGACTAAATTTATTTCCAAGGTTTGTAGTCATATAGATATTAGGGAATTAAAATTTTATCATTTTTCAACTTATAGTGGTATTTATAATTTAATATATATGTATATATATAAATTTGTATATATTTACACATAAAACTTTAACTATATAAATAAATATTTTAATATATTTACATATAAGATATCTTTTTAAATATATAAACCATATAAAAATAAAAAATATATATTATCCATTTTATTTAAGATAAAAATTTATATATATTAAAATAATTTTATATTATAATATATATATATATATAATGATAAATGGCTTATACTAACATAATTAAATGTATATTACTCAATAATAATTATAAAATTATTAATCAATATTGATTTTTAATAATTTTATAAACCATTTTTCTTTAAATATATTATATATTAAGTGTAGATACATATTTATCAATATATAAATAACATATAAATCATATTTTAAGAAAATATATTATATATGTATGTCAATATCAATATCAATATGTTTATATATTAAAATATCTACAATAATAATAATAATAATACATAATTCAAATTTAAAATTTATTTATATATATATATATATACATAAATATATATAAACATAAAATACATTATAGTAGAGTGGTAAATTTTTTGGAATATAAATTAGTGGTTATGGGGTCATAACTCATTAGAATTCTTTTTAATATTCCACCTATACTAATAGTATGACCAAACTATTGGTATAGGTGTGCTAAAACCACACCTATACTAAAGGTTTGGTCAAACTATTGGTGTAGGTGGATTTATACCAACGGTTTCACCAAATTGTTAGTATAGGTGGCCTAAAACCACACTTATACCAATGGTTTGGTTAAACCATTAGTATAGGTCCATTGGTACAGATTAAATTTCTAGTATTGAGGTGATAAGTGTTTAATAAATCTCTTTCAAAATAATCAATCTAAACTTATATTTAGTAATATGATTTAGTTATGAAAAATAAATATAAACATTTAGCTTCAAGTGCTCTAATTTCTCTTGAAATTAATTTATCTTTCCAATAATATGAAAATCAATTGCAAAGAAAGATCCATCTATGGAAGTAATAACATTTCACTATGAAAATTTACATGTTTTAGGATAATATGTGCCAAGGCTATCATATGAATAGAAATTTTCGATCTTTGAAAGGGAAAAAGATAAATAATTACACATTATCATTTGACTACATATGTTTCTTTAAGGTGAGTTTTTTAGTTCTAGTTAAAAAAAACATGCATTATAAATTTAGACATAAAACCATACAAATACTAACAAAAATAAAAGTAACAACATTTAAAAATTTAAATGGTTTTTTCCAATAGAAATAAAAACAACTATAGATATACCTTTAAATGGTACTTTTCGATCGATGGTTGTATCTTTTCATAAGATGTTAAAAAATTCTCTCTATAAATGAAATATCCAAAAGATTAAGTAAATTACCAATAATATGGTCTATTAATTTATATTTGTTTTCCTATAAACACATGACTCTCACTAACCAATCTATATTGTGGATATGTAAATAGTAATGAAAATGGTAGAATAAATTATGATAGTAGGCCATCTATAAAATTATTTATCCATTTAGAAATATTTTTATAACCAATATTAAATTATAAATGATATAATTCCCCAGTAATAAACTAAAAAAGTAGGATATCTTGATGTAAATTTAGATTAAATAGGGTGTGGGATGAATTTAATGATGTCCCTACTTATATCCTTTGATTTGACACTATATTTCTATGACAACTGAATAAAACAGAAAATTATATAAAGAAAATCAATGTATACAAGTTTGGAGACCTAACTCAAATAACTAGAGTGGATCTAGATAAGCATGCAATTAACAACCTAAAATCACTAAAAAATAAGTAAAAAAACTATAAAAGTAATTTCATCTGAATTTCACTAAAAACCTAACTACAGTTTAATTCAAATACTAGATGCTGATGATTTCAAGGGATTGAAACATGAATAGAAAAATTTCATATATGATAAGAGACTGAATCATTGAATGATTAAATAAAAAATGGATATGTGTCCATTCTCCTCCTGACACCTCAAGTTTTTAGTTGAATGTGGAAAAAAGAAATTGAGCATTTGTAGATAGGGGATGTAGGTAATGGTAGAGAATAAAGGGGGCATGGTTACTGGTTTGGGTGTTTGTAATGAATTGGTTTTGTTAGTGTAGGCATAGATCATCGATCTAGGGGTGTTAGGCGGTGAATATGTATAGAGAGGGGAGGAAAAAAGAAGATGTGAGGATGGAGAGGTTTTTCATTTTTTTTTGCTTTGGATTGATTGATTTTTGAGTCATAAAGTTAAAGTTTATTTAGAGTTTTTATTAAGTTTTTTTAATAATAACCTATTGATTTATTGGTAAATAAATTGTCAGTATTAATATGAAAAAGTAACAAATTTAATTTTTGGTAAAATATTTTTTGGTATTAAACATTAGTAATAATATATATATATAGATAAAAATAAATGTTGGTATTTAAATTTTATATGAACAAACCTTAATATCTGTTGGAATTATTTGTTTTTATGAGAAGATTTATTATCTATCACTCAATTTTTATTGGTACAAGTCACTTTTTATGTTGTTCAACTATAAATTATAGATTATTTTATTCTGGATGGAACTGTATTAATTTAATATCTTATTCTGACTCAGATTTTAGAGGTTATATAATTGATAGAAAAAATACATTGGGAATATGTCATTTTCTAGAAAAAGTTTAATTTCTTAGAGTTCAAATAAAAATTTATTAGTTACTTTATCAATAACTGAAATTGAATAAATAGATATTGTTAATCTTTGTTCTCTATGTTTTTGTATTAAGAAAACCTTGTTTGATTTTAATGTTTATTTTAATAATGTTTTTAATTATTATGATAATTTTTCTGCTATTTCTATTTCAAATAATAGTCTATAATATTTTAGAACAAAATATATAGATATTAAATTTCATTTTATTAGAGAGGATATTAATAAAAGAGATATTGTTTTGGAATTTTTTTCAAGTGAAAATAAATTGGATGATATTTTTACTAAACCTATGGATTCAACTGAGTTTGAAAATATTAAATTTGAACTTGGTATGATGGAAGATTAATTAATTTTTAAATTTTTAAAATATTTGATATGAATATGTTTTTAGTGATCTACTTGCTAGAATATTTTTGAAAAGTGAAAGTTTACTATTTTATTTATTACTTATCTATTTTTAAATATTTATATAATTCCTTGAATATATTATCATATTTCATAGCTCCTTGTATCTTTATAATACTATTTCTAGAGGATTTTATCACTACTTTATACAATAGATTTTAAAATTTACACTATTTTTTGAAATTTCTATTTTCTAATGAAGTAAAAGATATTGAAATTAGATATTGTCTATTATTTATCTTCTCACTTATTTATTTTTATTTTAGTTGATATATATTTTTACAATTTATAAATTTAGTGGATTTTTAAATTTAAAATATTTTTTATTTGAATCTATTATAAAATATGCTAAAATATTCTTCAATACGACTTGTTTGATATTTTTTTCACCATAATTAATGTAAAAATTTATATTTTTAAAATTTAAACTTTTTATTATTCTAAAAAAGGGGAGATTTTTGAGTTACTATCTTACACCTTATTTATTAATGTTTTTATTATTAAAAAAACCAATTTATTACAAACCTATAACATGAGTAAAGAAAATTCTTAAAGATTACATGTCTATTATGTTTATTATGAACTAATTTTGGAGGAAAATTTGAATATTTTACTTTTCCAAAATTAATTTTATAAAAGTGTTTTAATATTACTTTCAAATTGTTTATTATACCGTGTTTACTCTTACATGGATTATTATGTGATTACTTATTATTAAATAAAACATGCCTACGAGAATTCTTATATCGATCTCTGACAGTTATTTCCTTACATTATTTTTATCCTTAAATGGATATTCAAAAGACCCATACATGAATGTTTCTTCTATGATCACTCATATGGAGTATTCATTATATGATTTTTATACTTGTGTGGAATTTTTATTAAGTGATTTCATATCCTTAAATGGATATTCAAATGAATATTATGTGAAATTGTACTCATACATGAATATTAAAATCACTCATATATGGAATGACTCCAACATAGAATGAATCTTATATGGAATAGCTCTTTAAAATTATCATTTATTTTATTATCTAATATATTCAGAATGTTTACACTAATTTATTTAGTTCTAAATTATTTTTAATATATAACAATCCTATTCAAAGTTGTGTTTTAATTGTTTAAGTAAAATATTAAATTTTTTGATATTTTTATGTATCTGATGTGTGTTTTTAGAAATTATTTCAATTTATGAATTTTGAAAAAAGGGAACTAAGTTTCAAGATTTATGGGATACCATGGCCATATATTCTGGATGATATTTTTAGGTTGTTCAATATTCATAAATTTCATTTTATGAATCAAGAAACTCTGAAGTGGTTCATTATCATCTACTCAAGAATTATGGGAACGACTAGTTCTTTGAATATGATATTCATATTGATAATTCTAGTATCAATATAATTAATATTTTGAATTATTATAAAAATTATAGACTATTGTGTAGTTGGTGCAGACTATATTTATAGAGAAACTGAAGCTACATGTGAGTTACCTTGTAATGGAACATGCCTTCTCACCTATTACTTAGCTAGTTTTTTGATTGGAGGGTGCTTAGAGGAATCCCCAAAGGGTTTGGTGGGGTTATAGCTACATGAGTACTACAGTAGGTATTTCACAACATGAATCAGATTCACTCCCTGATTTGTTGGTTCATAGATTGTGTAAACAACTAGTTTCATGGCTTATATGCGGGAAAAGGGGAAATACATGGAACGAATTCATCTTGTGAAAGCGTAATTCATTATGTGTAATTAATTTAGGCCAAGGTAACTTAATTATTAGAAAAAACTAAATATAATGGGAATTCATGGATTAAATGGAATTCACAAATTGTAATATGTGGGACCCTATGGAATTTAGGTCATGAATATAATTGATGATGTGAAAGAGTTTTTTCTAGGGTTTTCTAGACTGGTTCTTCTTTATTCATCCATGTATCTCCTACTCTCATTTTTGGAAAACCCTAGGTGTTTTTAAAGGATCTTCAAACCCTTCTTTTCCTAAGTTGATCTATAGGTTCTAGTGGTTGAGTTTTGGAAATTGAGGGATGTTATCCCCTCTTCCCCATATTTTTGTTCCTATTACAAGGAATCCACTACAGAATTGTGGTTTCATTTTGGGGTTATGTTTTGGATATGTTTTGAAGATCCTTGGGTATAGCGTAAGTTGATCTGTGAGTCCCTTATGCGGTTGTGGTTTGTGGGAATTTCTTATTTGCTTTGTTATCTACAACAAGTCAAAAATATCCATTTGAGGTAGATAATCCCTCATTTCTCTTTACTATGTATCATGTGGGAGGGGTTTGCTCTTATTTATCTATGGGAAGATGGTTTGCACCAACCTAATAAATATAATGAACCAGTTTATTATAAATTTATGGGTAAATGGGAATGATTCATATGTATTTACAACTATTGATATTTCCTTAATATTATGATTATACGGGCTTTATGACCCATTAAAAATCAATTCTTTCAGGGGACTTTTTTACACTGATTTGGCATGTGTTGTGGAACCTTGTTTGTTGTGATTTTTGGCACAATTATAAAATAGAAATTGGTAAACCACTTATATTTGGTTAATAAAATTGTTTCCTTAGGATTTATAGCATGTGTGAAATACCCTTAAGATAAAGAAGTGGAATGTGAAAAAACCCTTGTTAAACCTAAATAATGTGTGCATAAAAGTGGTTGTCATAATGAAATTGGATGTGATGTTACTATGCTATGGGGTAGTATGGGAGGATTTTTAGTTGGTATGAGGTCATGTTATTGCGTGGAGATGTGTGTTTGTGGTATGGGGTGGAGGTTTGATGTGAGGTGTGATCATGTTATGGGTTGGTGAGGTGTGACTGTTCTATGGGGCAGTGAGGTGTGGCCATGTTGTGGGGAGATGATGTGTGTTTTTGATGTGGTTAGAATGCGACAGATGTATTGTGATGTGCTAGTTTCCCGAGTAGTAATGGAATTAAATGATAATGTAGAAACTAAAATGGAATGGGTTGAAATGATATATGAATATGGAATTAAATGGGATAGATAATGGTAATTGTCTAGGCTTGAAATGAAGAATGAAAAGTGGTTTTTGGATCATTTTTTACTTATGTGATGTTTTATATTTAGTGGTGGCAAAAAAAATGGTAGTTTTTTTAGGTTGGTTGTTGATGTTATGAATCTATTAGTGCTTTTTGGTGAACCCATAGGTTGGGATTATGTGTGGCTATATATATATAGTATTGTTCTTATGATTTCTATATGAACCCTACCCATGTTTAGAACCATGTGCCAACACCCATATATATATATATATATGGGTGTTTTACACAACATCCCAATGGTGAGGATGGATGGATGGATATCCACTCTTTCCCGCTCTCACTTACAAGTGAGCTAGATATGCATAGACTATGTTGGATGAGGTCAGATAGTGTATTAAGTGATGGCCTAGGTGTATGCAGTCGAGATGTGATATGACCATGTTTTGGGAGGTGATATGTGATGTGACCATGTTGTAGGGAGTCATATGGTGGGGGTTGTGTGTGGTATGAGGAGGGAATGAGTTTGGTGTCCTTCATGTTCATGATACCTTATTACTCTGTTTATGGTTGTTATGTGGTGTTGTCATAGGTTTCTATGGGAGAGATGAGAAGTTATGTGACTGTGTTGTGGGTAAATGTTGTGTTATTATTATGTGGAAGATATGGGAGTACTAGAACGTACGATGTTAGGGTGTGAGAGTGGAAAATCAATGGGAAAGTGGTGTGGGATACCCTTTATTAATATATTTCATATTATGATATTATACTTTGTTGAATATGAACTAATATATATGTGTGTGATATTTTATATTTTATATTTAATAATATGTATCCATGCATGTATTGTTATGCATATATTAAATACATGTGATAATAAATATATATATGATATATATATATATATATTAATTTCTCCCAAACAGTTTTCATTATCAATCCATTATGAATGGATTAAATAGATTTAATATTCATTGAATATGATTCAAAGAATTAATTTCAATGGGAATAAATGTATATATATACATAAATATGGATAACTTGTCTCATTTAATGAAACACGTCATTGATTTCAATATAAAGGGATGGGATCCCTCCTGTAGTGTATGAGATATTTTGAGAAATCCTCTCAATTCTCTCTTCCTCTTGCACTTTTTTCATCATCTGAGCTGAAGCCACTAGTACCACCTTCATCATTCGATTATCCTCATGATACAATAACTGATCCATTGGTTGGTGTTCCCCCCTCAGAAGATATGTCTTTAATAATATGATTCATTTTGATGAATACATATCTTCAAGAATCAATGTATAAATACAACTGTATAAACAGTGTACTGGGAAATCGCTAACAGTAGCAGTATTCTTCTTCCTTGATGAAGAAGAATGCGTGATGAAGATCACAAAACAGTGAACAAAAGCACCCTACCTCTAAGAATCAATTCATAAATACAACTTTATAAACAGTGTACCTGAAAATAACTAACAACTATATAAACAGTGTACCCTACACTATTTATACAGTAATGGGTGACGTTGGATTATCTTTGGGTAGGTTATGACTTTATAGGATGACCCTATATTTTCCTTTGTTAATCTATTTTTTTTGTTTTCCTTGGGATAAACTTAGCTAGGAACCCCTTGGGAAGGATACCAGAGGAATAAAGTTGTGTGAATCTATATGATGGATTTGGATAAAGGGTTATTTTCTCAATTATCCAAGAGTCATAATTTTTTGATATTGGGATGAATCCCTACCTAAATAACTAATAGGTGATATAAATTCCATAATGAACTCATTTCATAGTGAAATATGGATCTTGTCTCACTAAATGGATATGATCTACGGGGTTATCATTTTTAATGGGAGCATTATCATTAAAAGTCCTTAATGAATAAAAATTTGACATGATTAACATCTAATAAAAACTTTTTCTATAGATAAATGAATCATCATCATTATCAAACTAAAATTTATATTAATCCTTGAATTGAGAATCTTAAAGTAAGTAATTCATGAGGCTGGTAGCTTAAGAAAAGTTCTTGAGCAAGTGTAATTTATTATATGTTATAATAGTTCATTCCTGAGTAACCAAATGTTGAAATTGTTCAAAAAATGAATCGAGATGCTTATGGAATCATAGAATGATTCAATTAAGTTTTCAAAGTCATTAGATATAAAATTACCAAACATATATTATTCTCCACACATTTACTCAATATAATTGGGTACATCGATGATTTTAATCTCATATACTCAATATGATTGAGTATATTAAATAATATTCGGTATGATTTAATATATCAATGAATTTTTGAGAATAAAAGTTTCTTTAAAGATTTATTGGTTATATAAATCAAGTCAATTATTCTAAAAAATATATGATATTAGCTGTATGTTTTTCAAAGTGTTGTAAATATAAATTAGTTCAGAATTTGAGAAATAATTAAATCTTGAAGTTTTATTTCAGTTAATGTAGAAAATTAATTTCTAAATTGATAACTTGGATGCTTCAAGATTGGATAAACCCATCATAAGATGTTTATTTTATCTCATTTATCTCTTGATAATATCATGTAAACAATGGTTGTTTAAATGAAATGAGATGGTTTTTTTACACATGGTTTATAATTAGTTTAATTATACAACATTATTTAAAGGGGAGACTAAAATGGATTGTTTTGGTTTAGGAATTTATCCTATTGTCATTTATGGAAATGTTCTAATAATATGATTGGATTCAATGAAAAAATTTACTCAATATTCTCAAAGTGTTGAGAATGGATGAACTAGGCATAAGATGTCTGGATTCTAGTACTATATGGATAGTAAAAGTGGGTAAAAGATCAAACCAGAAGAATAAAAGTTAGTTAAAAGGTTCAAAAATGTTTCATTTATAATAAAATCAAGATCATTGAAACCTAAGGTTGTCAAGAAAGGAATATTAAATATTATTGGATTGTTCAAATATATACCTAATGAATTTTGGGAACTCCATGGAATGTCTATGTTAGGTATTGATGTTATAAGAATTAATTCTTTGATTTTAAAGGGTATGTGATACCGAGTGTATGTTTTCCAAGTGTTGTAAATATAAAAGAGTTCAAAATCAAAGGAATAAATGATTAAGCTTGTAGTTTGCATTCAAGAGATAAATTAAATAGTTACTACATCAAGTATTTGAATGTAAAGGGGTTTATCAGGCTTAAATGAATCAAAATATAAGATGTGTATCTTCATCTCACTTATCTTATAAGATAATATAGGGTGTTCGATAACAAATTTTTATTATGATATGATTAAATGTATACACATGGTTTATGATTCATCAATTTCTATAACATTTTTTATAGAATAATATTTGGATAAAGTGTTTATCCAGGATAAAAGTGTTTATCCAAATTTGTATTAAATATGTGGGAAGGTGTTCCTACCACCCATTGGTGGTCTATTTCAATAAAGTATTATTTTCAAATAATAATGTTCCAGATAAATAAAATACCATACATGATATATAAATAATAGTTTTTTTATTTAAAATTCCTACTAAAGGGAAATAAATGTTATTTCCAGAAACACAAAGTATTTCGTGTTATATATTATAAATATATTTTGAAGAAAAAATAGTGTATAAAATATAGTGGGAGTATGTTTGAACTTAGAGAAGTTCAAATTTAACAAACAAAATATTGTACCAGATTTAGTTTAAGTTGTTATTTACTTTATATCCTAAAGAGTTAAGATATGTGACAGTAAAGAAAAATATAAATATTTACATTTAGTTACTATGATATGGTAAATATTACTATTATTACAGCTTATTTACAAAGTGGAGTTATTTTTATTTATTTAATTTTTTAGGAAATAACAGTAAATATAAATGTAAATGGTTATATATGTCTGTCATAATAAAGTAAATGTCACTTTATCCTTAAAAGAGTTTAGGATGTGATGGTAAAGTGAAAATGTAAATAGTTACATTATTTACAGAAAAATATTTTAATGAATAATTTTTATGGAAAAGGTTCCAAGGATGATGATGATATAATTAGAAATAGTTCTAAGTAGACAATAAAATATAACATTATAACATTTTATGTTATGAAGCTAAGGATTTTGAATATAAGTTCAAAGAGTTGAACTTAAGAAATATGATTCCTATGCCTCATCATTATTCAAACGTTATTTCTTTATAAATATTACTCACTAAGAGATTAGTGGGAATATTTTATCATATGTTCACATAGGTATGTGATAGAAATTACATATGGATGTAATGTTCATAAAATGAATCCATTACTACGGCGACTTTATGAGCGTCATGTTATATCTCTATAAGAGATTGGTTGTAATGGGTGTAAACATATCATGTATTTATAATAAATTCAATATCAATTTATCATTCATTTATGTTTTTTGTAACTTTACATGAACAGTCGAATGATAAATATCCCATCAAATTACAAAATTTGAGTTGTCCATAACTGATTATCATTGTGGTGTATAATGAGTTGTGATGATATATAAAGGTTATCTTGAATAGTTTATTATATCTATTGAAAAGGGTTGTATATGAGATATTGAATAATATATTCTTGAGGTAATAAGTAGAGGCTTATTACTTAGTCTGATACACTAAAGTATATCTCATGGAATTTCATATGGTCATGGATATACTTAGGGGTGTATGCTTATTATCAGTCATTCTTACCTAAGGTTTGAAAAATACCTAGCATGAGAACTTTTATAATTTTATACCCTAATTATGAAATTCATCATATGTACTTATCTAATACAAGGTTGGTTCGGTATGTTTTTTATCATGTCATCAGTTTGAGTGCAACCAAGATGGGAATTTGTCCACTTATATGACAAAAAAAGACATTTGGGCCTTGATTTAATTAGATTGATGAAATGTGTTTAAATTATTAGTTATTTCACATATAATGTGTTAAAATACTTGAATAAGTGACATGTGATGTGCTTATTAGATATATGAATTACATATGATGTATTCATCCACTTGGTCAGTCTTTTTTATAGAACCAAGAAAATGATGAGAGGCTTATACTAGATTGAAAAGTTACATGACTAGTGGTCTCTCAATGTCATGGATATAGGGATTATATAAGATAAATATTATTTATATGATGCATATTTTGGTGGAAATGTTTGTATGGATATATGAGTATGTTTGATGGAAATCACACCAGACCCCTTAGTAGCCTGAGTAGAGCTGATGTTTTAATAGAGGCCACTCTTTTCTCACATCTATGAAATAGAGATTTCATTATTTTTTTCAATATTACTAAGGTTTACAGGGTCACACAGTTAGGTATTTAGATAAGGATAAAGTTTTCGATAAAAAAAATTCAAAATGAAGAATTTTTTATGAAAAAACCATATCCAAAAGAGTTTGGATGGATTCTCAAAGAGTTATGAAATTATGCATAAAGTCCTTATGGGATTTTAGTTCAGTTTGGAGATTGTTGAATATCCACTAATATATGTGTGTGTGTGTGTGATATATAATATTATATATATAAGTTTATAATTAATGATATGAATTTGATGCATGTATTATTATGCATGTATTAAATACATGTGATAATAAATATATATATATGATATATATTTATTTATCCCAAATAGTTTTTATTATCAATCTATTATGAATTGATTAAATTTCTTGAAAATTTATTGAATATGATTAAATGAATTAATGTCAATGGGAATAAATTTTTATGGATACATAAATATGGTCAATGTGTTTCATTTAATGAAACGCATCATGAATGACTATATAAAGGGATGTGATCTCTCTTATTGTGTACAAGAAATTTTGAGCAAGCCTCTCAATTCTCTCTTCCCCCAACACTATTGTTCGTTATCTAAGATGAAAGTGTAATAACCCCTTCAACATTTGATAATCCTCATGATACGATCATGGATCCATTGTTCGGTGTTCCCCCCTCAAAGGTAGGGTGATTTTATTCACTACTTTTTTATCTTCATCAAGAATTATCCTTCATCATGGAAGAAGAATATTGTTGTTGTTGCCAATTTCCAGGTGCACTATTTATATAGTTTTATTTACACATTGATTCTCAAAGACAGATTTTCTTATGTTTGAGTTGTATTCCACTGAATATGGTAATATAATGATCATACAAAACCCATCATACTTGGCTTACATTATTTGGTGATCATGACTCGGTGAGTTTTGTGTTGGTTAGTTGACCTATTTAAGTGTTTTTTGTGTAAAGACCCGGATTTTACATGTAATTTTTTTTTAATTATATGGAATTATTATGAGTTTGTTAAAATTAACGGTGCATGATTCTGAGGCCCAATGTGCCCAGAATGAATTTCTGAACTTTTTTTTAAGGTACGTTCAGTAAACGTGCGAGTATCATTTTCTAACTTTTGAACTGGTGATCAGATTAAAAATATGAGAGAACTGTTGATGACTTAGGTATATGTATGGGAATATACTTAAGTAGAGTTGATGACTACTTCATGCTTTGTGTTTGAGGTCTTGTTTTTTGGTTTATCCTTTGTGGAACTCTGGGAGACCTTTAGGGGTCTTGGGGTCCCTACTGAGTATTGTTATACTCACTCCTGCATAGGATATGTCTGCACCTTTCTATGTCTTGTGCGGATGATGGATATCATTGATTGAGGTTGAGGGACCCAGGACTAGATGGTGCCCAAAGGTGGACCATTTGATATGATGTTCTGCAGTGACTACTGATCATGAGATTTAGCTACCCTTCAGGTAGGATCCTCAATGGATGATCCAGTAGTTGTTTTCTCTTTTCAGTTGTACTTGTACTTTCTAGTTGGGCTTGTATTTCGAAACCTTTACTTTCAGTACACTTTTTAGTACAGTAGTTTACTTTGTGGTTTCTTCTTGTTGTGTTCTTGGATTGTGTGTTTGTACATGTTTAAAGGCAATGTCTTCCCATTTTATGGATACACCTTTCTGGTGCTAGTCGTCATCCCCTGGCCTTTGGAAGGTGGCTTGGGGTAGTCATGGAATGGCCCCTAGGGGACAGGTTGTGACAAGGTAGTATCAGAGGAGTCGGTTCTACCAGAGAACTAGGACTCTGATCTTTTTAATGGAGCAATAGTGTTAAGTGTTTTAAGTATGGTTTTTAGTTCAAGGAGTCTAGTGTTGGTGTGGTGGCTGACATATCCATACATGAGGACCCTGAATTCTAATTTTTGACTTGGTGCATGAAAATGCTGATTGTGTGTGTTTTGGAAATTTTTTTACTGTGATATATTTTGATTAAGCTCACCAGGTATAACTTTTTAACCATGGAACACCTGTTTCTTTTTAGGATTTTGCTGCATAGATAGCCATCCAGGATTCCTGAGAGAGTACATGATGACAACCAACCAAGCGACGAGGCTTCGGTGCAGGGCCCTCTTACTATGTTATCACCTTCAGGTGGTTCACTAGTAGCACCACCACCCATTGGGCAGAAGATGTCACCAGTCCCACCAGTTGACCATACACATCAACTGAGCACATTTCATGAGTTCCAAAGATAGAGGCCTCCAAGTTTTCGAGGTGTGATAGATCCCTAGGCAGCTGAGGACTTGCTGGAGGTTGTGGCTAGAGTTTTTCTCTTGGTTGAGACACCAGCAGAGCAGATGGTTATCCTAGCTGCTAACCTTTTCTTGGGAACAACATGAAGATGGTGGAGCCTAACTCTCCAGACACATTATGAGGTGACCCTCACCTAGACGGAATTTGAGAGCCTCTTTAGGGTAGAGTCTTTCTTAGAGACACTACACGCAATGTGTATCTAGGATTTGCTACACTTATAGAAGGGCATCTTGATAATAGCCCAGTACTTGGTGAGATTCACTAAACTCTCGTGCTACTCCACCAACATGGTATGAGACCCATTCTTCAGGGCCCAGACCTTTGATTAGGGTCTATGGAAAGAGATCAGAGCATCGATTATATCACTAAATATTTCAACGCAAGCTGGAATGCTCGAGCGAGTACTGTTGGTGGAGAACTTCATAGCTGAGTAGGCACTGACAGTGAGAGCCAGCACCAGACGACAGGTATCCGAGTCATCTGTAGGAGTCAGTATACAGATGACGCAGAGGTCTAAGCAGGCCAGACCCACTAGTGGATGACCATAGGATGTAGGGTCGGAGTTTCGGAGCTCATGATGCAGAGAAGGTCAGCTCGTAGGCAGACTGTGCTTCACGTGCGGTGGGCAGGGCCACATGGCTTGAGACTGCCCAACACGTCATACCGACGATTAGTAGACGGTCGAGGGACCGCCAAGGAAGAGGTAGATATTCGAGAAAGGAGGTTCACAGGGTATCATACAAGGCAAAGGAGTAGGCTGTGCAATAGGTGGTGGGTGGTGATTTGAGGTTCTACCACTACCACCACCAGGAGGTCCACCCCGACCATAGGGAGCAGGTGGACAGGGGCAAGCACAACTATAGGCAGCAGAGGCCTACAACTACAGCGCTCTGGAGATGATAAGAGGTACGATCTGTGTCTATTACACCCTACCTGTAGTACTTATAGACACAGGTTCCAGTCACTCTTTCATTGTCATGACACTCATTCAGAGCTCAGAGATTCCGATGAAGCTGTTGACTCGATCCTTGTGATTAGAAACTTCTACGGGAGAAGATTCGACGATTACACACCGGTTCTGGTAGTGTGAGCTTACTCAAGGAGGTGAGATATTTTGGCTGGGATCTTCTAGTAGCAGCGTTGAGACCTTACGACATCATCTTGGATATGTACTTGTTATCTACAGTGCATGCTCAGATTGACTTCTTTAGGCGTAAAGTGTAGTGTTTCCATAAGTATGGGACTAGGTTTTCCTTTACTGGTGAGAAGGGAACCTATGGAGCACAATATGGACTTACTTGGAGGAGGGTGCAGCTGATCACACATCAATTAGCCAGCCTTAACCTCAGAGAAGTTGATGTTGAGAGTCCAAGTTATCCAATAGTGGTGGACCGGTATGCTGATATCTTCCCTGATGATGTTCTGGGACTACCTCCTCACAGAAAGGTGTACTTTTACATCGACTTGTACCTTGGGACGGAACCCATAGATACACCAACATATCAGATGGCTCCTATAGATCTTCATGAGTTATGGGTACTTCTGGAGGACTTTCAAAGGAAGGGGTTCATAAGGCCCAGTGTTTCTCCATGGGCAGCCCCAATTTTGTTTGCCAAGAAGGTTGATGGGAATTTGAGAATCTGTGTGGACTATTGGCACCTAAACCAGGTGAACATGAAGAACAAGTATCCACTTCCAAAGATTGATGATCTCTTTGATTAGTTTAATGAATCTCGATGGTTTTTGAAGATAGAACTCAGATCATGATATCATCAGCTCAAGGTATGAGATGAGGATGTGTAGAAGATGACCTTCAGATATTGGTATGGCCACTATGAGTTCTTGTTTATTCCATTCAGTGTGACTAACTCCCCAGCAGTTTTCATTGGACTCATGAACATGATATTCCAGAAATACCTCAATCACTTCATGGTGGTCTTCATTGACGACATCTTGGTGTACTCGGCATCAAAGGAGGAGCATGCCTATCATCTACAGATAGTTATGGATATACTCCGAGAACACCAACTTTACGGTAATCTCTTGAAGTACCAGTTCTGGATACGAGAGGCCAACTTTTTGGGACACGTTATCTCAAAGGATAGATTTGCGGTAGATCCAGCGAATATAGAGGAATTTCTTTCTTGGGATCCACCCAAGAGTGTGACTGAGGTGAGAAGTTCCCTAGGATTGGCTGGGTACTACTGGAGATCCATATCTGACTTTTCCAGAGTTGTGGCACCATTTTAATCATTGAAGAAGAAGGGACAACGCTTCGTATGGATGGAGAGATTCCAGTAGAGTTTTTAGGAGTTGAGTCAAAGATAGATGAGTGCCCCCATCTTGAGGCTACTAGAAGAGGGCGTTGGGTGTGTAGTCTACTACGACGCATTAGGGATCATACTTGGATGTGTCCTGATATGGGGGCGAGCAGTGATCTCTTATGGTTCATGATAGCTGAGACAACATGAGGATAACTATTCCACCCATGACCTGGAGTTAGCATCATTGGTATTTGCCTTGAAAATGTGGAAACACTACTTTATGGGTGAATGGTTTACTATTTACTCTAATCACAAGATTCTCAGGTATATCTTCTCATAATAGGAACTGAACCTGAGATAGAGATATTGGATAGAGTTCCTCCAGGACTATAACTTTGAGATAGTCTACACTCCTGGGAAGGGAAACATAGGGGTAGATGCACTCAGCAGGAGGTCTAATTTATAGCTGCTGAGTGAGGCAACATAGTAGATAGTCGCGTTGTAGATATCCTTTATAAATAGAGATGAAGCATTTTACCTCTAGTCTATGACTGTCACTCCCCCACTTCTTCAGCGAGTTTGGGAGGCATAGCTTGGGGACATTGACTACGAGGCTTGACGTGTTCAAATATCCTCAGGACAGGCACCTAATGGATTTTCTAAAGGTGGGGAGCACGTCATCCTCTTCAGAGGATGCACCATGGTACTAGTGGTGCTACGGGAGGAGGTGTTGAGGTAGTTCCATACGTCCCCTCTGGCGGTGCATCCTAGTGTGGCGAAGATGTACCAGGACCTTCGGCATCATCACTGGTGGTCAGGGATGAAGAAAGAAGTGGCTGAGTTTGTTTCACGATGCCTCACTTGTTAGTAAGTGAAGGTCAAGAATCTGGTTCCAACATGCTTAACACATCCACTAGAGGTGTCGGAGTGGAAGTGGGATGGTATCTCCATGTACTTTGTCATAGGGATTCCATGTACATCTAGGTGACATGATTTCATCTGGGTGATCATTGACCAACTCACCAAGTCGGCCCACTTCCTACCCATTTGGGAGTAGGGATCAGTAGAGGTCTTAGGATGCCTCTACATACAAAAGATTTTATGACTTCATGGGGTGTCATCGACGATCGTATCTGATCGTGATGCACATTTTACATCACGGTTGTGGAAGGGGTTACAGGAGGTGTTCAGGACTCAGCTACATTTGATCACCGCCTTTCATCCTCATACGAATGGTCAGATGGAGTGGACCATATAGACACTCAAGTACATGCTTTGTGCTTGCATCCTAGATTTTTTCCGTAGTTGGGAGGATCACTTGACCTTAGTGGAGTTCACATACAACAATAGATATCACTCCACAATCAGTATGGCACCATTTTAGGCCTTGTACGGTCGACCTTGCTGGTCACCTCTATACTGGACAGACCTAGGGGGAGTCAGCACTTATGGGACTAGAGTTGGTATGGGATACCACTGAGAAGGTACAGATCATCCAAGAGTGGATGAATACTGCACAGACCAGATAGAAGTTTTATGCTGACCAGAGATGGAGAACTTTGGAGTTCGAGGAGGGATATCATGTCTTTCTACAGGCCTCACCACAACAAGGTTTGTAAAGATTTGGTCGTGGAGGCAAGTTATCTCTTAGGTTCATCGGACCTTTTCAAGTTCTTAATAGAATTGATGACGTGGCGTATCGCTTGGATATTCCCCCACAGATGCACCGGGTGTATGACGTTTTCCATGTGTCGTAGCTAAGGAGGTGTGTTCATGATCCATCACATGTCATCGACTGGGGAAAGCTAGACATCGATGATGGGGTGATGTTTACAGAGGTTCCAGTTGAGATTTAGGATCAATAGGAGAGGGTCCTTTGTGGACAATCGATCCCTCTGGTGTGTGTTCGCTGGAAACACGGGAACCTCCAGGAGAGCACATGGGAGCGGGAAGCCTAGATTCATGCTCAGTACCCCTATTTGTTTCTTTAGTCTATATTGTATCTTTTAGGGACAAAAATCCCTAAGGTGGGGAGAATGTAAAGACCAGTATTTTCCAAGTAATTTATTTTTTAATTATATGGAAATATTACGAGTCTACAAAAATTAACGATGCGTGATTTTGAGTCCTAGTGTGCCCGGAATAAATTTCTGAACTTTTTTTAAGGTACGTTAAGTAAACGCACGAGTGGCATTTTCTAACTTTTGAACCAGTGCTCGGATTAAAAATATGAGAGCACCATTGAATCTATAGCGCCAGGATTCACTTAAGGAAGGCTTCACTTCAACTGTAGTAGGTTTGGAGAAAAAGATATATTTTTGGACTTTTAAAAGAATAATAAAATAAAAATATTATTTTATTTATCTCTTTTCTTTTCCTCTAATGGACGAGCGGAAGTGGCCAAACAAACGACATGTCAAGCCATTAATTGGCTTGAATACTCAATTTTTGTAACTGTACTATTGGAATTAGGAAGGTTCATTATTAAATGAACCTCATAAATTCCCAATGGTGTTACCTACCTCTTCCCCATCCTATTTATATAGAGCTCAGGGTAGAGTATTGGAACAGCTTCACCAAGTGATGAAGCTCTGGAAAAGTATCGCGATACCAACCACTTGGAGGATAGAACCGGTTATAGTGAGCGGTGACAAGCAGTGACGAGCGCCGCCAAATCAAAAACCGACGAACACCGACTCTTCCTCAAACATGGACATTCTCCAACAATCTTGAGGTAGGGTTTATTTCTTGTCTAAATTCAGGAGTTGTTGAATCATTTTACTACCCTCTTGTTATCAAGCTAATGTGGAGGGCATGGGCCAAACAAACAAGGCTCGAACCCTCTACATTTTATTGAAATTTGAAGTGTTCTTCACGAGCGATTTATTCGCATTGGATAGAAATCGAAACGATGGATTTAGCGATGAATAGGGCATCATGGGGAGTCTGTTGGCACCTTTGGATGGAGAAACGGGCCACCAGAGCTCACCCAGGGACCCGCAGAAGACTGTCGGTGGAGGAGGTGATGGCAGCGGTCGGCACCGGCCGACTGCGGAAGAGATGGCGGTGCGCCGTCACGCGCCACCGGGGAAGAAGGTCGTGGCCATATCTACGGCGGAGAGACAGGACCCACTCCCTGTGGATCCTACGGGTCACCTGGCAGCACCCTATGGTGTCGTCGTTTCAACTCCAAATGGGGACCCCCCCCCTCGTGCCAGCTAGGGCAGGCCCCGCTTCAGCGGGCCACACCTACAACAGGTCGTGCCCCTCTGTGGATCGGTACATGCCCTCCACCGGCCAGGCTATGCCAACCTAGCAGGCTGCACCTCCCTGGCGGGCCGGGTTGGGTCAACCCAGATCGGGTCGTCGGACCAGTTCTAGACCCTTCTAGGACCGGTTTTGATAAAAGAGCCATAACTTGTGAACTGGGCATCCGTTTGACGAACCGTATGCGACGCTGGGATCCTTGAAGTGAGACGATCCTTTTGGTATACTCCACTTGAGTTTTGGAGAAGGTTGGAGTACAGATGGGTAGGATTGAACCCAAATCTAACTGGGTCCTCGGTACTAAAACGCTTATAAGTCACAGACCAGGCGTCTGATTGACGGGCTGTCTGTCGCGTTGGAACCCTTACGACATGGCGGTCCTTTGGGATACTTCTTCATAGAATTTCATGGTAGTTGAGGTATGATAGATGGATTGAGGATCTGATCCACTCGAAATCAAGCGTGCTTAGTACGGGAATCTCATGGTTGGTTGTAACGTGATGAAAGAACATCAATCCTATATGGGTCAGAATATATTGATCATGTGTGGGTAAGAGCTTAGAGATCCTATGTGGGTTAGTATCTATTGATCCTGTATGGTTCAGCACCTAGAAATTTTGTGTGGGTCAGCATCTATCAATCATGTCTAGATTATCAGCAAATCCTCTCGATAGAATAAGATGATCTAGATTTATGACTAATCATTTTTACTTTTGTACTTGAGTTATATACCTAGTGTGATATGATTCTTTACCTTTTTGGTACTTTTACCTTTTTGGTGTTACCTTATTGGTGTTACCTTTGTGGTACTTTTACCTTTGTGGTGTTACCTTCATGGTGTAACCTTTGTGGTATTCTTCCCTCATGGGTCAGTTGTGCTAAAGGCTTAAAAGTTGGAGCCTTATGTTTCCTTAGGTATGAGATGAGTATATATTGATAACTTAGGTATATGTATGGGCATATACCTTAGTAGAGTTGATGAATGATTCATGCTTTGTGTTTGAGGTCTTTCTTTGTAGTTTATCCTTTGTGTAACTATGAGATACCTTAAGGGGTCTCGAGGTCCCTACTGAGTAGTTTTATACTCACCCCTAAATGGGATATTCCCACACCTTACTGTGTCTTGTGTAGAAAATGGATAGCATTGATCAAGGCTGAGGGATTCAGGACTGGATGGTGCCTAGAGGTGGACAATTTGACGTGACGTGTTGCAGTGACTACTGATCATGAGTTGTACCTACCCTTCAGGTACGATCCTCGGTGGATGATCCAGGAGCTGTTTTCTCTTTTCATTTATACTTGTACTTTCCAGTTGGGCTTGTATTCCAGCCCCTTTACTTTCAATACAATTTTTACTATAGAAATTTACTTCATGGTTGCTTCTTGTTGTGTTCTTGGATTGTGTGTTTATACAGGTTTAAAGGCAATACCTTCCCATTTTAGGGATATGACTTTATAGTGCTAGTCACCAGCCCCTAGCCTATGGAAGGCGGGCTTGGGGTAGTCATGGCATGGGCCCTGGGGTACAGGTCATGACATTTTGGTTCATTTTTTTCTCATAGGTTTATTAGTATACTTCTTTCACATGTGGTTTTCCTATTGAGTACACTTGTATTCTCACCCTAAATATATAAACTGGTTTTTAGGTTTTTGGGGGACTGTGTGGACCATGATAGACATTAATATATTAGACCTTTGGATAGTTGTTTTGTTGCTTCTTTATCTTTGATTTTTGGTATTTACTTTGAAGACTTTTATATGTATCAATTCACTTTATACATGCATTATGGGATGGTTTTGACTTTATTTGTTTACATTATTTCATGGTGTTACTTGCGTTTGATTCATCATATCTCCTTACTCTGTTTTATATTTTAGAGGGTAATGCCTCCCATTTTTGAGATTTTTATTACACTCTCAGTGCTAGTCACCAACTCAGGGCCTATTGGAGGTGGGACTCAGGGAGTCATTATATCTCTCCCTTTATTATGGAATCATTAGTGGGAGGGGTGTGACATGGTGGTATTAAATATGATGGTTGATAGATAGAGTGGACTTTGAAGTTAGACATGGTGAGGATTGCATGGGTTGGTAAGGAAATAGTGTTAATTGACCTTGGTGCATGAAATACTTTAGGGAGACTGGCTAGGACATGGGGTTTTAGAGTCACCTTGTGATTTGGTGCATGGAATCTGATCTTATTGAACAACCAAGTGAGGTGGACCTATTTGAAAGGTAGATATATAGGAGAGGTACATGCACCATGATGACTTGTGTTCCTATTTGAATTGGGATATTGTGGTAAAGTTAAAATGAATAAAACGAATCTTAATAAAATTACATACTATAAGGCTTAGGAAATCTTGTTTCCCATTCAGTTATGGCTTCTAGATATTGTATGTGTGTGGTGAAGGCAGTGGAGGTTCAGTGGACTAATCTGGTTGATTTCCCAAGGGTTGATCTGAAAAATAAGGATGAGGTTAGAAGAGGTCATTGTTCAATTTTTAGTGGTAGGCCTTGGGTAAATATGAGGGTAGTGTTTTGTATATGGAGACAGAGAGTTGAATGGAGGAGATTGAGATTGCCTTCTGTTTAATCTAGGCCCCAGTGGAGTGTTGAGCCTTTGGAAGTTATTCATATGTGAGGAGTTATGCATCGGTGGTGTATGTTGTTTCTTGGGGAGTGAAAATAGGAAGAGGTGTTGTGGAAAAAAATTATAGAAGAATATTTTTCAAAGTTTCTTTCATCAACCATGAAATTAGTGAAAATATAAGAGCTTATCTAACTTTAGTAGGAGAATATGATTGTGAGAGTGTTGGGAATAAAGTTTAAGAAACTTTTCCCTTTTTTCCCAAATCTTTTCTTTGATGAGAATTTGTGTACAAGATGTTCTAAGGAGGTACTCTATCATTTGATCTAGTATATAGTTACTCCCTTTATGATATTAACATATCTATAGGTTCATAAGAAGGTGGAGGTGATCGAGAGGATGCACTCAAAAGGAGGTTTACTGTGAGAGGGCAGCTAGCAGGGTTCCTTGAGGAGGAGAGTTGTCAGTAGTGGGTCTTAGGTACTAGGGACTTTGATATTTTGACCATCATGGATTCAACCTCAGTGGATTCCTTTCTAAACTTTTGTGGCTAGTGGTTTCTATGATTTTACTAGGGTATTTGTTCCATTTTTTATGTGGGTTTTGTGTTAATTTCCATAATTAGTTCCTAGTGGTTATCTAAGATCAGTTTGTTGAAGGAGGTCAGGTTCAGAACTAGACTCAGCAGTAGTATCCAGCAAGGCTATTTTAGTAGTAAGGTAAATAGCTTTATGCTCCATTTAAAGGGGATGGAACAAGTAGAGGATGACCTCGGGATGTTCCTTGAGTTCAGGGGACTCAACCTGAGTGTGGTCATTTAGGTGGATGTTAGTAGATAGAAAGGGGGTCTAGGTGTGTTTAGTTGCATACAGCAGAGACAGCGGTGCCAATGAGGATATATATCATTCAATGTGTGCTTAGATTTTCATGTACCCTCATTTATTCCTTATTTATTTCAGATTCTTTCCACTCCTTTTTTCACCCACTCTATTCCATGCTTTGGGACTAGACGTAGAAAGGTTTCACATGCCCCTAGTGTTGACTATGCTAGTTAGAGGCTATACTAGATTATTTGATTTGTGTTGGGGGTATAGACTAATAATTTGGACACATAATTCACATGGATATCTTTTCTTACATAATATTTTTTTTCATGATGACATCCTCAGTATAGAATGTTTATTTTGTGTATTTCATTATCGAATGTTTCTAAAGGAGAGTCAGTTTCTTAGATGTGGATGGTTAGTGTGTAGTTTTTTGTTGGTGGATAGAGTTTTTAGGTGGATGGTAAACATGTGGAGACCCTTATTTATTTGACATCTGAGTTATCTATAGAATCAGTATATGTTGGGATGGTGGAGTTTCCTAAGGTTTTTGGGGAGTTCTTGAGTGTTTTTCATGATGAGGTTGTGGTGCTACCCCCTCAATGTGATGTTGAGTTCGTGATAGACTTGAAACTCATTTCTTCTCCAATATTGATGGATCTATATCGAATATAACCTTATGAGTTAGGGGAGTTTAGGATTCAAGTTGATGGTCAGATGCAGAATGTTTTTATCTGACCCAATGTATCATTATAGGGTTATCTATTATTATTATCCAAGAAAAAGGATGGTAGTATGTGGTTTTGTATATATTACTAGAGGTTAAATCATATGATGATCAAGAATCATTACCCTCTTCTGATGATAGATTATCTTTTTTATTAGGTGAGAGGGATGAGTTGGTTTTCCAAAATTGACATGTGGTCTAGATAACACTAGTTGAGGGTGAAGAAGAGTGATGTTTTGAAGACTAGATTCAGATGTAGGTATGGGTACTTCAAGTTCTTGGTCATGTATTTTGGAGCCATTATGGCATCAGATGTGTTCATGGGGCTCCTGAACTCTATATTCCATGAATTTCTAGACTAGTTTTTAGTCATATTGTTTAACTACATATTGATCTACTTTAAGTCAAAAGGGAAGCATTTCAATCATATAAGATCTATCTTTTAGGTTATTAGACACCATCGACTCTATGTAAATTTATCCAAGTATGAGTTTTAGACATTAGGGGTGTGTTTCCTTGGTTATGTGGTGTCTCATTAGGGTGTGTTAGTAGACTCATCAAAGTTTAAGGAAGTTGTTTCTTGGGTATCACCCAAGAATGTGGCAGAGATTCATAGTTTCCTTAGTCTTACAAACTATTATTAGAGGTATGTACCTAATTTCTCTCAAGTTTCAACCACGTTTATAGAGTTTACTATAAATGAATAGGATTTTATGTTGACGGTTTAGTTTTATATAGCGTTCATCTATCTAAAGGATAATTTGATTAGTTCTCCATTTCTTTAGTTGTCAGAGGAGGGTGTGTTGATCAAGGTTTTCTATGACATGTCCTTTTTTGGAATTGGGATTCATATAGATTCAGTATATGGTATTGTTCTCTTATAATTATAGGTAGTTTCATCCCCACAAGTGTAACTATACCACCTATGATCTGGAGCTATCGGCTGTTGTGTTTTCACTAAAATTATGGTGATGTTTCCTCATTAGGGATAACTTTTTGGTCTTCAATGATCACAAGACCTTGAGGGATATCTTTTCTTAGCATGTTCTAAATATAAAAAAAATAGATATGGATGAAGTTTCTTTAGGATTATAATTTTGGAGATCTCCTACACCTTAGGAAAGGGTAATTTTGTGGTTGACGCTTTGAGTAGGAAGTCACAGAAGGATTTTGTTCAGGAGTCTATAGATTCTTGGAGAGTGATGGAGGAGTTAGAAACCCTATACTTGGATGAAAGGGATGTTGATGGTAGAGTTTTCTCGTTTCAGATGAAGGTTAATTCTCCTATGATGTAGTAGGTGGAGGGGTCTAAGTGGGGAGACTTGTAGTTATAGGTTATGCACTATCGTGTTTTCTATAGGGATGCTCTGGAGGGATGGTTATAGGATTTTTCAAACTAGATGTTGTTTTAGGGGAGGTTATTTGGTCTAGTATCAATGTAAAAGGGATTACTTCATGAGTTTCATAGATCACCTTTGTAATTACACCTAGGGGTATCTAAAATGTATCATGGATTGAGGATATAGTTTTGGTGGCTCGGGATAAAATGGGTGGGAGTAGAGTTTATGGTGAGGTGTTTTTATTTGAAAAAAAGTAAATACCAATCATTGTGTTCCCTGTGGTTTTTTGTATCATTTGGATGTCCTATAATGGAAGTGGTACAACATATTTATGGATTTCATCATAGGGTTACCCTGAGCTCAAGGAGGTTGTGATGCGGTTTGGTTGGAAGTGGACCAACTGATGAAATCGGCTCACTTTCTGTAGATTGGTGAGTTGAGTACCATAGATGTTTTAGTGAGACGTTATATGGATAATGTGGTTCAGTTCCATGTAATTTTGAGTTATATTATCTCATATTGGGATGCATGTTTAACTTAGGGATTCTGGATGGGATTTCATCATGCCTTTGGCACTCAGTTACACCTCATCACTACATTCCACCCTCATAAAAAGGAATAGATAGATCAGACTATCCATATGATGGAGGATATGTTTTAGGAATGTATCTTAGACTTTGGAGGATCTTGGGTAAATAACTTTCCCTTGGTTTAGTTTTATTATAATATCAGTATTCACTCATCCATCAGTATGGTCCTTTTTGAGGACTTGTATGGGTATTCATATCATTGTTCATTGTGTTGGACTGATGTTGTAGAGTCATCGGTTCTTAATCCTAATGTTTTTTAGGTCATGATGGATAATATTTAGCTTGTTTATGAGAGGATGAAAGAAACATAGGACTAGAAGAAGCCTTATTTCTATCATAGGATGAGGCCCTTGGAGTTTGAGGTTAGAGACCATGTGTTCTTGAATGTCTCCCATAAAAATGGGTAGTAGAGGTTTGGTGTGGGGATTAAGCTCTCGCCTTAGTTTTTTGGACCTTTTGAGGTGTTGAGACACATTAGTGAGGTGTATTATCAGTTGGCACTTCCACCACGGATGGAATGGATTGACGATGTATTCCACATATCTCAACTCTATCAGTATCTTCATGATGAATCACATGTCATTGACTAGGGATAGTTGGATATCAAGGATGATGCAATATTCATGGAGTATCCATTGGAGATCTAGGATCATCAGGAGAAGGTTCGGGGAGGATGGACCCTTCCTTTGGTTCATTTCTTATGGATACATGGTGTCCTGTAGGAGAGCACTTAGGATAAAGATATGTAGATGTGTTCCCAGTACCCAGAGTTGTTTTGAGTTTTATTTTACTCTATTTTTTTCTTTTTTATGTGATGATGGATCTTTATATTTTATGACATGTGTTATTTTCTTTATGTGTGATGTGAGATAAAACTTCCAACATGTAAAAATAGGACCTAAATCCTAATCAGAATGTATTATAATTTGAAGTGATTGAAATAGTGTAATCAAGTTAGTACCACCCATAACATATAGTATCTTGACATGTAATATGAGTTTACCTAATTTATGTACTTGGTTATTATAGTTTCACATGTTATTTGTGGAAATGGTTGCTTTGGGATGTGAGGTCGTTGTGTGAAAACTATTCAAGTTGGTGCCCTAGAACCAAATTTTATATACTTTATGATAACCTATATTCATATTTCTTAATATTAATAAACTTAATATTACATCATGATTGTTATTCTACATAACATTGTATGTGTTAATGTCCCAAGAGTAGATGTCTCACTAAAAGGTCATAGCAGTTCTCTGTTATGATGAGAACCTGAAAGTGCTACAACACTATTTTTAAATATACGTTATATGGATGGATTATATCATTTGAGGGACATAAATGATACAGGTTATCAGGTTTGGAGACTCAAAGGACTTTGAGGAACCTTCTCATGGTGTATACCATTGGTAATATCTATTGTAGAATATTATGAGAATGAGACCCACCAATAAGAAATCTACATTTATATATGTCATTGGATGTTTCTATCTGTGGATGTGTATATTGATCCTTAGACTTTAATATTATTATTAATGAGTATTATGGGTGGTGTAATTTTATGTATTGATGAAAACTTTGATGAAAAATGTCTTCAGTGAGGTAGGATATGTTGGGTGTGTCACAGGTAATATTTCATTAATGAATAATACAAGAAAGGATTCTTACCTTTTTTTATTTAATGAGAAATTATATCTCATGCTCTTTGATGTAAATGATATATCCTAAATAAATTCATGGAGGTGATATTTTATAGGCAAGTTTAAATTCCATAAAGTCAAATAAAGAGACATTAAGTGCATAGGTTGGTGGCACCAGCATAAAACCTGTTTGATTTGAGATATCATGATAAAGGGATTATATTACACAGTAAGAATTCATATTAGGTATTATGTCATTGAGGCATTAACTTCGTTCTTTATGGGTGTCTTGTCATGTTTCTAGATGATAACCTTGTACTTTAGGTTGTTTTGCCTAATGCCACTGAGAAAGAGGCATAGAGAGTCACACACTAAGTGTATCCAAAATCTTGGTTAAATGATAATATTATTATTTATTATTTAACAAGTTAAGTAAATATTATTCCCATACATGGTTTAATAATTATTCATGTTTCCTTGTTCACATATATTCCATCACCAGTTATTTAAGAGAATATAATGTGATCATGATATTTAATAAATATTTATTTTCTATTTAGTGAATATAATATTTATTTATTGGTGAATAATGAATTGATATTTATTTAATAAATAAATATTCATTATTAAAGGCTTGATGAATATTGTGGAGGAATGGAGGAATAAGTTTAATTTTCTGGTGAGAAATAATAAATATTGAATATTATTTGATTAAATAATATTTAATTTAATTTGTAAGTTAAGAGAAAGTTGATAAATAATAATATTATTATTATTATTTTAAATGGGGTTCCACGGGGATTAAATAAATAACAAAGGGAACTTGTGTAATTATTTTATTTTAACCACAATGATATATAAACACAATTATATTATTTTATTAGTGATCCAATTTATTTGTTTGGTTGTACATAATGGATTTGGATAATCCTCTTATAACCTAGAGAGATCCCTTCTCCAAGAACACTCCCAATAACAGAAGAGTGGTCTTCCTCCACCTCCAACTCTCAAGTCAAGAGAGATCCAAGAGAAGACTTTAGAAGCGGTTCTCAAGGAAATCAAAGGAAGATGACTAAAGTGATGGGATCTAATGTTATATCACCTGAAGATTCCTATGGGAATGTTTTAATATTTTTGGAACACTTGTGGATCACCGCTAGAGGGAATATGCTCTTGATTCCCACAACACAATGATGGTAGAATGTAGATCTATTGTCAGATCCATCAATGAAGAAAGAATTTCATCAAGGCAATTCATTAATTAATTTAATTAATTATAAATAATATGTGATGATCCTCTCTTTGGTTCTATAATTCTACCCCTTTTCTATTTTCTTTGATTTGATTCTATAGATCACGATATTTATTATTGCGTAAATATTGGATTGATCATTGATCATGACAAAAAGGAAATTTTTTCATGACCCGTTGTACACTTCTCTACACTAGGAACCTATACGTGGTATGAGAGAAGTTGAGAATTTATTTATAAATATTTAAAAATTATTGATTGATTTATACATTTTAATTTAGTTTTCAATTCAAGTTTAATCATTATTTTAATCTGAATTATGAGATATGATTCTTCCTCTTTTGTTTCTCATATATCTAATCAAATTGATTAATTTAATGAATGAAATAAAATTAAAGATCTCATCCGAAGGTACTGAGAATTTTGGCCAGGTAACACAGGAGTACACACCGTGTAATCAGAGTTACACATTGTGTACTTGTGTTCAATGTATCAAGAATTAATTTAGAAATTAATTTAAACTGTGTGAATTGATGACATGAGGTACATTTATTTCTTACACCATGTGTTAACTAGACCAGCCTAGCACATTGAAAACCAGAGTACATGTCATTTATCCCATATACATGGTGTGGAGTCCCTTTGAGTCACAGATGGGTTGTGTATTACCATACATGGCCTACCTAACTGTTGATCATGTAACTCGGAGACCACATGTCATGTAGTCACTTATACACACCATGTACTCCAATTTTCTTAGGCATGTTTTACACACCGAGTCCCTAGGTGTGTGTCTCAGATAGATGGTGAGAGACATACACGCCATGTAGCTCCATGTACATGTCCTGTATTTATACCAAATTATGCAGATTTAAAATTTATTTATTATACTATGTAAACCTTATCAACATGTGCTTGTGTGTGGTAATTAAGTTTATAATATGATAGGTTTTAATATATATATATATATGTGTGTGTGTGTGTGTGTTTAATTAATATATGTGTAATGTTTAGATCTTCATATCATGTATGAGTCGTATTATAGTTATTACTCTATGTGCATTGAAGCATAACACGTGACCAAAAAATCATGTAATTTGTGTAATCATTAAGTTGATAGTACACATCATGAAATTACATGATAAATCATGTATTCCATATGTCATAAGAGTAAACAGTATATGAGTATAATACATGTTGGGTATATTCATATGGTTATTCACCGTGTTTCCTCCAAGGTACATTTATGTACATAGTTAATTTCAAATAAATTTATTTAATTATTTTAAAATTATAATGGATGAGAATCTCAAGGAAATTTGGATGAGAATTAAGATATAATAATTGATTAATTAAATAATATGATTAATTGATTTGATAATGATTTATCTTAAATAATAAAATTTAAGAATTGAATGCTAATTTCATTAAATACATAATTCTTTGCATTCATGTAGAAGATCATGATCATAGACCAGACCTTTGTATGTGATTGGTTTCATTTAATTTATTATTAAAATAAATTTTTTCCATGCATTCCTTCTCTCCTCTTATTATGTAAGGGTGTATGTTCCAAGTTTTATTTTATATAAACCCCTTATTTCCCTCACCTGTGTGTGAGTAAAAGCATATGTAATGGAATTATCTCCCAAACTAGTGGAGATAGTTCAAGTTTGGAGCTGAGGAAAAATCAATCCAAGAGAGATACATAGGTGGACATGTGAAAAGTTTTAATGCGAACCTTAATTAGATAAAGGTGTGTATTCTCCTAGGTAAATGGTTAGTTTATCAACTTCTAGATAAAATAACCATTAGTAAAATCTCATGATCATACCACTTAATTATTTTATTTCTGTCAAGTTGCATGGTTATTTCATTATGGATGTTTTGTCACGATCATGTGAATTAATGAAATTAACAAGCATGAAAGATGTAACTAAAATAAATTAGCTTATGTGTAAATATTATCTAAGACATGGTTAATCACTTAAGTAATTCCACTTAATATTAACAAGCATGTCATAAATATAATAATTGTAAATTTACACATAAAAAGGATAAAATCCCTCAATAATATATATTAAGTCGGTATAGTCTTCTATTACCTTAGTTAAAATCGAACCATAGTTCAAAGTGCTTGACCGGACAAAGTTGGGGTACTTTCAATTATCAAGGAATTATAACTTGAATTTTTGGGTTGAGTTAACTTAGTTCACATCAAGGGTTTACTTCCAAAGAAAACTTGGTGTAACTGAGAGGTAAAGGTTAAGGAAATCCAATTTAAAGATTTTAGGATTGGGGAATCCACTCAGTAGATCAAGGAACTGTGAGTTAATGTATTTGGAATTTGTAATGACTACCTAAAATCATTCAAGTTTCTTTACCAACCAAATTTGGGGTAATGAGAAAGGGAATATGGATCCTTGCCACTATAATGTCCAAGAAACAGGATAATCTGAATCAAATGGTGAGGGCTATTGGATTTCAATAAAATAGTGGAAGATTAATAAATATAATATTTATTTCTTTGTCTAAATTTTATTAGATAAAGTACTAAAAATTTTGCTTATCTTATTTTTTAGAAACAATATTAAAATAGAATAAAAAATATCATTGTAATCCATACTTGGAAATGATAACCTTCTCACTGGTACAAATTTCCAAGATTGGAAAAGGCACCTATGTGTTATCCTTTGTCATGAAAGGAAACTGTATGTGTTAGAATAACATATTCCTAATGTGCCTGGTAATGTGGTAAGTGATGAAGAGTTATCACTCTATGAGAAACATTTGAATGATTCTATAGATATTCAATGTTTTATGCTATCATCCATGTCCAATTAGCTTTTGAAGAAACATGAGGACATGGATACATATAGCATGATGTCTCACCTTCGGGATCTCTATCAAGAGAAGGAAAGATAAGAGAGTTATGAGATCTCCAATGCTTTAATTATAACTAATATTGGAGAGTTTTCACTAGATAGGCCTCATATATTCGAGCTTATTAGATACATTGAACACTTATACATCTTAGGGATTAAATTACTAGATGATTTGCATACAGATCTCAAACTTTCATCAATGGCCAAGAACTTCTCTAGTTTTATTATTAATTATAATATAATCAATAATGAGAAGAGACTTTCAAAAATTATTAATTTGATTCATCAAGTGGATAAGGACATAAAGTGTGATAAAATTTTGGTCCTTATGGTGAATAAGAAAATTAAGAACAAGGAAAAGGGTCCCAAGACTCATAATAAGACTAAATCTTCCAAGCACTGTCCTTCCAAGAAGAGAAAGATCTAGAGATAGGGTATAGAAAAGGATGTTGTATGTTTTTTATATTGAAAGTCAAGCCATTGGAAGAGGAACTGCACCCATAATAAAGGGTAAGATAAAGGTGTTTTCATTATCGAATGTAGTCTTTCAATATCTACACATTGGTTATTAGATATAGCTTGTGGTGATCACATATGTATCCAAATGTAGGAACCAATTATATTCTGAAATATTTCTAGAGGATAGGTGGATATGAGAGCTACTAATGGTGTGAGGTTGGATGCTCTAGCCATTGGTGACTACCACCTTTCATTACCAACAGGAATGATTTTGGTTTTAAAATATTTTTATTATGTACGAACAGTTACCAAGAACTTAATTTTTGTATCATGCCTATATATAGATGGGTTTATTTTCAAGTTTGGAAAAAAATTTGTTTCTTTTATAAAGACAACATGTGTTATGTTATGGCACATTTAAATAACATAATTTATGTATTCAATTATGAATACAAATTATTGGAAATTGATAATGAATCAGTTTCACACAACTCATATAACACCCAGCTATGGCATCGCTATATTATTCATGTAAACGAGAGGCTTTTGACAAAGATCTGCCAAGATAGTTATTTATATTTGTCTGAGCTAAAATTGATTGAATCATATCATGCTTGTTTACAAGGAAAAATGACTAAACCACTATTTAGTGGAAAGGATGAAAAGGCCACATAGCTTCTATGATTGGTAAACACTATTGTGTGTGGACCATTTTCATTCGAAGTTGGAGGTGGATATTCTTACTTCATAAATTTTACTAATGACTTGAGTAGATATGGTTATGTTTAATTGATGATGTATAAGTCCAATTCCTTTTATAAATTCAAGTAAATAAAGAATAGAGTAGATAATAAACTTTTAAAGAAGATAAAGAAACTTTGATTGGATCGATGTGGTTAATATCTTAAAAAATAGTTTATCAACTTTATATGGGATTTTGGGATTTTATCTCAACTCACTTTGTCTTATAAACCATAGTGGAATGGTTTTATTGAAAGGAGTAATCATACCATATTAGACATTGTAAGTTTAATGATGAGTCATGAAAAAAATTCTATTGTCCTTTAAGGTATATGCATTAAAAACTATGGCATACCACCACAATCTGTATTTTTTTATTATAAGAGAAGAAAACCCAAAACAAACAAGGATTTGGGTAGGGACACAAACATTTTAGGGCAGTCTAAAATAGTGGAGACCAAGTTGATCTCCCCTAATCAATAACACCCCTTACGGTTCAATTTGAATAATACTATGAAAACCAACAATATCATTACCATGATACTCTACCATCAAGGATGCAATTTAATCTACAAATTTATTACCTTCATGCCATATATGATAAAGTTGTATATTATTGTTGTTGATCCAACTCCTACATTTTTATATAATGTAAGAAATCGACCAAGGGTTAGAAATCTTGTCATTAATCGAGTCGTGTATAATCTTTGAATCAGTTTAAATCTGAGAAATAGATATATTTCTCTAAGCACACAACATGACCCCCATGTGAATTTCTTCAGATTCAGCTTAAATGGAACTACCTATCCCATAAAAAGAAGAAAAGGCAAGCAATATGCTTCCACTCCCATCACGCACAACACCACCACCCCGAATAAAACCTCTAACACAAGATCCATCAAAATTCAGCTTAATACCCATATTAGAAGGACACTAACTAACCCAATTCCCTTTCCTCATATGATCTGGATGAGGCAAGACTAGACAACACATCTGCATATACCTCAAGGATGGAGAATCACTTAATATTTTAGAATACCAAACCAAGTCTAGCAGAAGAAGTTTATTCTTGATAACAACCGATCTTTTTGAGAATTGTATATCCTCAAAACGAGATTTATTCCTTGATTTCCAAATTCACCAACACCCTACACTAAGGATCACATATCTGGTAGTCTTTTCAGAACCAACACTATTCAGACCATGGAACCACCTATCCAAAAAAGAGATTCCAACAGGGAAAGGATCTGAAATATTAGTGAATTCTCCAAAAAATACATATATCTAATCCCCTATCACTCTCAAAAAATAGTTGTTTGGAATCTTTTTCCTTCTTAGTACTGCAATAGTGACATTTAAAAACTAGGTAAATGCCCCTCCTTTTCACATTCTCATCTATAGGAATATCCTGATTTCTAATTCTCCATACAAGGAAATTAAATTTAGTGGGAATGTTATTACACCATACCATATCATTCTAAGAATCATGTTGAGCCTAGGAAATGGAAATATTTCGAAACTCTTTAGAGGAAAACATACCATTATTTGAAGCAGTAAAAATGCATCTATCTGGATCCATATTCATCTCAATAAGGTCAAAATTCCTCCTTTGTTCCTCATCAAGAATAGCATTGATAAAAGTGGGATATCTACTAGCTTCCCTGAAAGAAATCATTAGAGTAGGGAAACCTGGGAATCAAATAACCGACCCAGTCCAATTGTGATTCCAAAAAGAGATATCACCCCTCCCTATAATCCAGTGTGAGTGTTGACGAATAATAGAAAAAAAACTTTGGATTAAATCCCAGAATGATGAAACATGTCTTCTTTATCCCAAGTATTCTTCACCTTGCAAGGATATAATTTTACCCCAAAGTGTACAGCCCTCCATGACTTCCCATACAAGCTTCACATGCAAACAATAAATTGGATCCCCTAGACTTCTGATGTTGGTACCACCTTTCTGAAATGGTCTAGACACTTTATCCCATGAATTCCAATGACATTTCTCCTCAAAATGATCATCCCAAATAAAATCATCCAGGAATTTATAAATAGTTTTAATAACCCCCTTGGTAACATTGCAAGCTAATAGAACATGGATCGGAATGGTTGTTAACACGCTGTTGATTAAGGAAATCCTCCCACCAAAAGATAAAAAGCAATTTTTTTCAGTCAAGAACATGGCTCAAGATTATATTAACAATATCATCAAAGTATCTAATACAAATATGACCAAGAGATAAAGGGAAAAAAGATAGGTCATAGGAAAAAACCTTTCTTCATATTCAACAATCTATAGATAGAAAGGACGTGATTGTCACCACATTTATTGGAAATGTAGAAGTTGATCTTCTCCCTATTAACCGATTGACCACTCCATAAGCAGTACCCATCCAGTACTCTAATCAGACCACCAACCAATCTAACACTAGCATTAATAAAAAATAAATAATCATTCACGAACATCAAGTGAGATATCAGTGTTTGTCTCATTATTCTTCGATATGATAAAATATCACCCATGGAGATCTTATTATTGATAAGACGACTCAGAGAATCTTTCATGAGAATAAAGAGGGTCAGAGAAATAGGATCCCCTTATCTGAGTCCACGAGATGACTTGAAAAAACCATGAGTTTTGCCCATATATAAAATTGACATCTAGGCAGAACTAAAACAATGAAACAGAAGGTTAACAACCCATGAAGAGAAGTCCATACCTCTAAGAACTCTAACAATGAACCCCCACTACATCCTTTCACAGGCTTTATTCATATCCAGCTTTAAATCCATATTTGACCCATGGAATTTGATGTTAATATCATGGATCATCTCATGAGACAACGCAACTGAACCCTGAATCGATCGACCTCTAACAAAACCATGCTGCTCAAGAGAAATACATCGAGAAACATGACCAGACAGGTTCAAGTTAATGATGCTAGAAAGAACTTTGTATGGAAAGTTACACATACTCACTGGTATATAATCACAAATAGAAGAAGGATTTTTGACTTTGGGAATCATAACCAGGGTAGTAGCACCAGCCACTCTAGGAATAGGACCACCCCAAAAGAAATCCTGAATGGTGAAAATCAAATCATATTTGATCACCTCCCATTCCTCTCTATAGAAAGCCCCTGGGAACCCATCAGGACCCAGAGCACTATTCAGTTTAAGCTTCATCATAGCATTACAAATCTTATTCTCATCAAGGATATCTTCCAGTAGTTCATTATCCAAGACACACATCATGTTCAGAATATCCTTAAATAGCTCTGTATTCTCACTAGGATAGCCATTAACCATAGATGTATTAGGGTCAGCAAGGATATTTTTAAAGAAAGAAACTGCCGAGGAACTAATCACATCCCTATCACCTAATAAGGAACCATCTACCAGAAGTATGTTTGGATTAACCCACCTCTTTCTTTCCTTAATACATGCATGGAAATAGGCAGTGTTTTTATCACCTTCATGAAGCCATTTAACTCTATCTCTTTCTCGATCAATAATATCATGTTTCAGAATAATCTCTCTCAGTACATTTTTCTTACCCATAAGTTCCTTATAAACCCTATTACTCCAGATTTCTTCCAGAGATCTTTCCATATTCTCAACATCCTATTTTAGAAACTCCAAATCATGATCCACATGAGGAAAGCTTTTTGCCCAGACATGAAGCTTATTATTAAGGCATCTCAATTTATTATGGAAGTAAACCCAAGAATAACCCTGAACCATTCCCTCCCAATAATCTTTAACAAGGTGATGATAATCAGACTTATCCCCCCAATGCTCAGAAAATCGAAAACATTCCTCATAAAATCTTCCAGAGAGATAAAGACACAAGGAGAGAAAAATTATCTAAACTCCCATGGACAAGGTGATCAACTTTTTCATTAGGAAAACTAGAAACAACAAGAAAATTATCCAAACACCTATCAAGATGACTCCAAGAGTGCGCACTTCCCTCTTGATTATTACACCACATGAAATAATCCCCATAGAAACCCATATCACTAAGACCTCTCTTATACATGAATTGAACAAAGCTTCTACTAGTGGCATGGGGAAATACACCTCGACCCTTCTTCTCACCGGTTTCAATAATAATATTAAAGTCTCCACTAACAATCTAGGGAAGATCCTCCAAATCAAAACATTCCAAATTTTTCGATAAAACCACCCTCCTCTGAGAATCACAACTCCCATAAACAAAGGATATAAAAAAAATCAATTCTATTGTTAATTTTCACAGTAAGGTATTGATCACCTGCCTTAACTAATTCAACAGACACATCTTTATCCTAGAAGAACCATATATGTTGATTATCTGGTTTTTCATGCAGTCATGAATGCATATTTATTCTATGAGTGAACTCACTGATTCTATCTGAATTCTTCTTTTGCTCTAGAGTAGCAACAACACACACCTTATTTTTCTTAATTTTCATGACTAAGAAATCATTTTTTACTTGTGAACCAATGCCATAATCATTCCAAATGATAATTGGAATCATTGAAACAATCTTAGCCTGGCTTTGGCCCCATGCATCTTGGTCAGAATAGAATGAGATTCCAAAAACATATTAATATAATGAAGTTTCTCCCTAGTAACCACTCAAGTATCTGCGAACATATTATCCTCGATAGGAAAATCCAAAATATGACCACCTTGATCAAAATACCCTCTTTCATTATACAAAGGTTTAATAATACCCTTCTTAACAAAATCATCTTCCTTGCATACTCCTAAGATACCATGAGATAACAACATAGCTTAAGATGATGTCTCATATCTATCCCCTTTAACTATCATCAAGGGGTTTCTATGCACATAACTAGAATTACCTATAGACTTATTGTCCTTACCCAATTCAACTGGCATTGAGGATTCCAAAAAAAGGACTGGATTTAAACATCTCAATGGACCAACAAATGGAAAACACCATTTGACCGAACCATTGTAAAACATACTAAGTATTGGTGTGTTTAGAAAACTAGAAATACTCATCATAGATATATGCAAATCAGAAGAATTCCCATACAGTAAAGAAACAAGACTAATCACAAATTCATATTTTCCAGAATACTCATTACAATTATCCAATGATAACATATCAAGATTAAAATCAGGTGAATCAGTATTAGATAGGCATACCTGTCCAGAATCATTGATAGAAACATCAGACATAACACCCTTATTGTTCATATCATCATCCGAAAACTCTCCCTTTTTAAAAAAACTCTGAAAATGCATCCCATCACATTTATATTTCTTGCATATCTAAACCAAATACCCTTGAATACAACAACAATAATAATACCTGGTAAAGACTGAATAGATGATACTCTGATTCCAAAAAGCGAACCCCTCACCTTCAAGGAGACCATGTCCAAAATCAGCAAGGACAGATCTAATTCAACACAGATCCATGCATTAGATACATCTGTGCGCCCCCTGGGATTGTTGTCTACACATAATAATCTCCCAAAGGAATATCCAATAGCTTTGAGAAAAGAAATATTATGAAATGGTAAAGGAATACATGGTAAATATATCCACACCGCTGAAAAAGGAATTTCCTTCCCCCTATGAACATCAAGAGACCACCACGACAGGTTAAATCTTCAACATCCCATGTTTTGGGAAGAGTTACACCAAGCGTTCAAAAAATCCTCTTTAGAACCAAAGGACAAAAAAAAGAACGATGAAGAGGTGAAACCTGGGCCGGTGAAGAAAGACCCTAAGATCCAACAAATTTACTGAAGACTAAAATTAGTGGTTTTGCTACCCCAAATTGCACAAAAAGATTCCATCACAGACCATCCACAACCTCATCATAAACCTCCAACATAAACTCCACAGTCAGCCCAGAATTATTTCTACAGATTGATGAAGAAAACAGATGGATCTTCGGGGATACATGCAAACCCAAATCCTAAAATGATCCACAAAGATCCTCTCTAAACAATTTAACTGAACCTGAAGTAGGAGAACCTTCATCCAACCTAGGATATCTAGAACTATAAGATGAGGGACCAGGATCCCCAAGATGAGAAACCCTAGTCTAATGAGGGATGGTCAAAGCACCATAAGCAGAACCCAATCCCGGTGCGTAAGGCATGTTCTTTTATTGAGTGCACATACCTCATATATGACATACACATTAACTACTACATACACATTAACTTGAGCACCAACTAAAGTGGAAAACAAAATTCCATTCAAGTTATGGAGTGGAAAGAAAGTCATTTTTTCATATACACATGTATGGGGTTGTAAGGAATTTATTAAGGTCTTATAAGGAAAAAAACTAGCACCTTGGGGCACAAAGTGTATCTTTATAGGGTATCCTAAAGAAAAAAAGTTATGCTACCTATACAACCCCTTAAATAAGAAATTTATTGTCACCAAAAAAGCCGCCTTTCTTGAGAGGGGGAACATCCTCAAAAATTATAGTAGGAAAATGATTAACTTTGATGAATTTTATGTCTAAGATACACAAGAGTTGGTACAGAAACAAGTTCCATAGTCCCCCATGGAAGAAGTAGTTCCTGAAACAAAAGAACTATGTAGGAGTGTAAGTGATGTAAGAGAACCAGAGATGTATAGTTTTCTAGTAATCGAAGATGGTGAATCATTATTGGATGAAAATGATGAATCTATCTCATACAAATAGATAGTAGAGATCTCAGAAGCTTTAATATGGAAAGAATCCATGAATTCTGAAATGGTTTCCATGTATCAAAACGTAGTTTGGGTTCTGTTCGATGTTCCAATTGATGTAAACAAAATTGGATTCAAATGGGTATTTAAGAGGAAATTGGACATGGAAGGTAAAGTAAATACCTATAAAAAAGTCTAGTGGATAAAGGGTTTAAAAAACATCAAGGAATTGATTATGATGAAACTTTTTCACTAGTTTCCATGTTTAAATCCATCATAATTCTACTTGCTATAGAAGCTTTCCATGACTATGAGATTTGACATATGGATGTCAAAACTGCATCCCTTAATGGGAACCTTCAAGAAGATGTCTATATGACACAACCAGAAGGTTTTTTTACTCCAGGAAATGCCAAAAGTATTTTCAAGTTACAGAGATCCATTTATGTATTGAAGAAATCATCCAGGTCATAGAACATTAGATTCCATAAAGCCATAAAAGAATTTGTTTTCATTAAGAATGAATGTGAGACATGTGCTTACAAGAGGTTTAGTGTAAATGTGGTTTTTATCCTAGTAGTATATGTTTATGACATATTACTTATTGGAAATGACATACCGGTTTTATAGTCTGTTAATGACTACTTAAACAAGTGTTTCCTCATGATAGAATTAGGTGAAGTAGCCTACATTATAGGCATAAAGATCATTCATGATAGATCAAAGAGGATTCTTGGACTAATTCAAATTATATATATTGACCAAATACTCAATAGATTTAGTATGGAACAATTTAAGAGAGTATCGGTTTTAGTGTCACATGATTTATATCTTTCATAGAATATGTACCCTCAGAAACGACGGGAAAAATTGAGAATGATCAAAATCCCATATGCATCAGTAATAGGATCAATTATGTATGTCATGTTATGTACTAGACTTGATGTTTCTTGTGTATTGAGCATGGTAAGAAGATATCAAGAAGATCCAAGAGAATAACATTAGTTTACTATTAAGGCTATCCTTAAGTATTTGAGAAGAAATAAGGATATATTCCTTGTGTATGAAGGATGTGAGGAGCTTATCATCAGGGGTTATACTAATGATAATTTTTAGACAGATCAAAATGATCTAAATTCACAATCAGTATATGTTTTTGTCTCGACATAGGATCTATAAGCTAAAAGAGTTCAATGTATCCATTTGCCACTAATTTTATAGTGAATTCTGAGTATATAGAGGCTTCTGATGTAGCAAAAGAATCCATTTGGATGCTAAAATTTGTCTAAGATATTTATGAGGTACCTAGAATTAAAGACCCTATCACATTTCATTGTGATAATACAATAGTGGTGGCTCTTTCAAAAGAGATAAGGTCACACCAATGTAAAAATAATATACTATATAAGTATCACCTCTTGAGATATTTTTATCAGAGGGGTGAAGTTGCAGCAAGAAGAGTAACCATGGAATAGAAAATAGTGAACCCCTTGACTAAATTCCTATTTCAATAGAAGCATAAGTATTATGTGATAAATATAAGAGTGAAGGTTATTATCAGTTGTCTCTAGTGAAAGTGGGATTTTGTTGGAGTCGGTGCCCTGGAACCAACTTATGTGTACTTTATGATATCATGTATTCATTTTATTTAATATTAATAAACTTATTATCACGTCATAATTACTCTTATACATAACATAGTATATGATAATATCCCAAGAGTAGCTCTCACACTAAACGGTTATAGTAGTTCACCGCTATGATGAGAATCTGGAAGTTCTATGAAACTATTCTCAAGTATATGTTCTATGGCCAGATGATATCATTTGAGGGACAAAAATGATACAATATGTCATGGGTAGAGACTCGTTGGACTATTAGTCACCTTATCATGGTATATGTCCTTGGTAATATCTTGTATAGAATATTATGAGAACGAGACCCGCCATTAGGAAATCAACATTTATATGTGTCATTGGATGTTCCTATTTGCAGACATGTTTATTGATCCTTAGACTTTAATATTATTATTAATTATTATTATGAGTCACATAATTTGATGTATTAATGAAAATTGTGATGACATATGTTCTTGAGGAGGTAGGATGCATTGGGTGTGTCATAAGTAATATTGCATTAATGAATAATGAGAGAAAGGATTTGTCCCTTTTGTTCTTTAACGGAAGTTGATATCTCATTACCTTTTATGGAAATGATATAGCCTAAATAAATCCATTGCCATGGTGTTATATAGGAAAGTTCAAATTCTAGAAAGTCATATAAAGAGACATCCATCACATAGGTTGATGGAACCATCATTCAATCTACTTGATTTTAGATATCTTGATAAATAGATTATATTACACAATAAGTGTTAGTATGAGATATTATGTCATTTCAGCATTAACTTCTTTCTCTATGGGTGCCTTGGCGTGTTGATAGATGTTAACCTTGGACTTTAGGATGTTTCTCCTAATGCCACTGATAAAGAGGCCTAGAGGGTCACACACTAAGTGTATCTAAAATCTCATTTAAATATTATTATTATTATTTATTATTTAAAAATTTGAGTAAATATTATTATTTCACATGGTTTAATAATTATCCATATTTTATTGATCGCATATATTATGTCACCAGTTATTCAAGAGAATATAATGTGAGAAGAATATTTAATAAATATTTATTTTCTATTTAGTGAATATAATATTTATTTATTTATTTGTGAATAATGAAGTGATGTTTATTTAATAAATAAATAGCCATTATTCAAGGATTGATAAATATTATAGAGGAATGGTGGACTGAGTTTAATGATCCGGTGAGAAATAATAAATATTGAATATTATTTTATTAAATAATATTAAATTTAATTCACAAGTTAAGCGCATGTCGAGAAATAATAATATTATTATTATTATTTAACATGGGGTTTTATGGGGATTAAACAAATAATAAAGGTCAATTATGAAATTATTTTATCTTAATCCTAGTAATATATAAACCCAATTATATTATTTTTATAGTGAGCCAATTAATTTTTTTGGTTGTGTAAAATGGATTTAGAGAATCCTATCAAGACCTAGATAGCTCAATTCTCCAAGAACACTCTCAAGAACAGAGAGCGATCTTCCTCTACCTCTCACTCTCAAGTCAAGAGAGATCTAGGAGAATTAATTAGAAGCAGTTCTCGAGGTGATCAAAGGTGGATGATGAAAGTGATAGGATATATCGTGCTAGAATCTGGAGATTCTTATGGATACATTCTGAGATTTTTGGAACATGTGTGGATCACCACTATAGGGAATATTCTCTTGATCTCTACAATGTAATGATGGTACAACACATATCTATTTTCAGATCTGTTAATGAATAAATAATTCCATCAAGGTAATTATTTAATTAATTTAATTAATTTAATTAATTATAAATTATATGTGATGATCCTCACTATATTTTTTTATTCTATCCCTTGTCTGTTTTCTTTGATTCAATTTTGTATATCATGACATTTATCATTGTGTAAGTCTCATATTGATCATTTATCATGATAAAAGTAAAAGTTGGGATGAACCATCACATGCTTCCATTGTTCCTGTAACCTACAAAAATGTGTTGATTGGTGGAAAGTGTTAGATGTGCGGTTTTGTTCCCAGTGAGAGGTTGTGATGTCGTTGTGTGGTGATGTGGTTTTTTTGGGATGTTTATGGGTGTTTCGATTTTTGAGTGTGGTTGGTGGTAACATTTCAGTATGATGAGATCTTTGAGAGGTATCTAATGGGGTGTTTGTTCATACCCCTTTATTTTACCATGTTTGGTTTTAATTCTTGAGGGATAGAATTTTTTGATAGTTATCTTATGTAAAAACTTGTGTATTATCATCCTGTTAGTTGGCTGGTTTTGTGGTTGGAGGGTTCTTTTAGGAATCCCCAAAGGGTTTGGTGGGGTTGGAGCTGCAAGATAAAGTGACCCAGACTTTTTATACATAGATATTATATAAATTTTTGATGAACATCCATTGCATTACACAAACACATGTCAGAGGATCATAAAGGTATACTGCCTTTAGAAACTTGGAAACATAAACAACCGGTTCATAGGTGAACTACATCATCTCCCACTAAGTTATTCATATCTAGTTCCATTTTTAGAAAAATCATACATAAAACATTTATTTATAACCTTGGGAAAGGAAACATAATAAATGGTGAGATCGGATGCTCATTAAGGGTAAACAAGGGAGATACGTAAGCATAATGTGAACATAATGGTATGAGAACATGATCATAACATTTGAAAACTATACCCTGCATATTGAAGATTATAATCTTAAGTCATGGCATAAATATTATCAGTTCATAAAACATTAATCATAATTGAATCAAATAACATGAGTCATGAGAGAATAACATTGGAATGAGACATGGAATTGTGGTAGACACATAGGCATAGAAAATCATTTCCATAGTAGTCAAGGCTCACTTCCAAGGCTAGCATAGTTGAATGGGTTCACTTAAAAAACCATCATAGTAGTCATGGTTCACTCCTAATACCATCATAGTAGAAAAATTCACTTACTAAACTGGGATCACTTCTCATTCCATTCATTTATATCTCATGATATATAAATCTTTAACCAGTGCATTAGAGTGATATATAGGTCCCACATGTCACGTAATGAAAATCATATGTATGTATTCTATAAGATCATAAAACATTAATCATATCATAACCCATAAAATGAAATGGTTTTCATAAAAATTTCATTATATCATAACTTGTGGAAATAGATAGGTTTCATAATCATTTCATCATTTCATTATAGCATAACCTATGAAAAGAAATGGGTTTCATAATCATTTTATCATGGTATAACCCATGGAAGAGAAACAAGTTTCATAAACATATTTTCATCATAAACATAAACTATACAAAGAAATAATAATAATGATATCCATAGATCATATCCATATTAAATCATAAGTTTCATCAAAGGATTTCATCTTAGATGGAAAATGATTTTGAAAGATCGCCTAGAACATTTCTTGAGGAAAATAACTTTTCTTTGAAAATCACTTTTTAAAAATAAAAAATAATAAAATATTTTGGAAATACTTTTCTTTTAAAATGAACTTAAAATATTATAAATTAATCTTTAAATAAATTATTGGTCATGATATTGGACAATTTTATTCATGACGTACACGTTAAAATAAATATTTCTTTCATGTTTTCAGTAAAATCCAAACGGGCCTTGTTTGGAAAATAATAAGAATATTCCTTTTAAGAAATTTTTTAAAAAGTAAAAAATGGGTAAAAATTATTTTAATAAATAGTTTAGTGAATGTTAAAAACATTTTTTGTATTTTTTTAGAAAACATGGTTTTTGAAGAAAATTGGGTTTTGATCAAAAATAAAAATAAAAATGTTTTTTTGTAAAAACATTATTTTGAACCCTTGAGTAAATAAAGAGAGGAAAATGAAAGGAAAACATGTATTCTCGTGACATAACCAGAACATAATAAAAAAATTAGTTTCTTGAGAGATTTACCATAATATTTTATCATCTGAAATATAATCATAATCATTCCTGATAAATGATGATATTGTAACATAAAATCTTTACCACTTCAGTAACTTTGAATTATAATACCCATTATAGGTCCCTTGTTTCTGTTATGTAACCCTTTATTTGTGTTTTTATGGATATAAAGTATAATGTGGAAATTTGGGAGAATTTGGATAACTTTCAATAAGTTTTGGGGGCTTAAGGAGAGGTACACGGGATGCACACGGTTTATCCAAACCGTACAGAAATCCTATGAGAAACTATATGCAATAGCAGGTTTGAGGAAGAGATCTTTAGAATGGTGTGTGTAGGTTTAAAGAGACCATTTGAGGAGTCTTTTAAAGATTCTATCTAGATGGTATCTAATGCACGGTTAGCGCATGATTTGTCTAACCATGTGAACTAACTATGCACGTGGTTAAAGTGAGATCCTAAAAAAGTAGATATCACACATTTTTGCCTCTAAACTGCTCATTTTTTCTCCTAAGTGTCTATAACTCAGGATTTATCTTTCTTGAAGGTATTAAAACCTCCCCCAAGAAATTTGGATTCAATATAAAGGCTTACCTTGGTGATTCGAAGCCAGATTCTTGTGGTATGTGATCGTTCTTCATCATTCTTGATCTGTTTCTTAAATCTACTTAGATCTACTTATCCTCTCTTCTTAATTTCTTAGATCTAAACTTGTTATAGGTATATATATGAGTTTTGATACCTAATAAGTTGATATTTGGTCTTGATATTTCTATGATAAGAGATCTAAGGCGGTTCTGTGAAGAATAAACCCAGTTTTCTTGAGTGTTCTTCGCCCATTGTCTCTTTTCATCAAAACCTTCAAGGTAGGTGGCTTAACTCTCATCTCATATTGCTATAATTGATTGAATTAGTTTCAAAATTATTAAATTGAATGAAATTTATCATGAAATATTATTTAAATTCATGTAATAAATCTTCTTTAGTGATGATTTATCATTTTTGTGATATTGTGTAATTTCAGTGAATTATTGTGAAAATTATCTTAGTTTCTTGAATTTAAAATGGTGATTTTAAATTTTGGATTTTCTGGAGTTTCTAAATGGTTTTTTGGGAATGGGTTTTTCAATAAAAATGGTGTTTTATTTAAATGGTTTGGATTCGAAATGGTTTTGATTGAAAATTGATTTTCAATAAAGAGTGGGTTTTATTTAAAGGGTGTTTTGGAATGATCCTTGGGCATATTGGTGCGTGAGCTCATATTTCATTTCTGGGGATTGGTTGAAATGTGACCTTGTGCTCAATTCCAAAGGTCAAATGTAAAATGAGATATAATTACCTTGTGATGACTTGGAAGATCGATGAGGAACCGCTCATGAGTATGGAATTATCACAGTGAAGAATGCATGGTTGGTTGTGTAGATGTGTGGAATGGTTTGGGTATGACAAAGGAATATTGAGAAATGGTTTTAAAGCTTTATTTAGTTATTTTTCTATAAAAATAAATTTTTGGAAAATTAGTTTAAATTTCACTTTTTTTTCTTTTGTTTGAAAATGGTTTTGGAAACTTGTTTATATTTAGTTATAAACTATTTTGGGAAATTCTTTTATATAAACTATTTTATATAAATATTTTTAACTATTATATCCTAGTGGAATGATTAGGGAAGTCATTTAGGAAAACTTACTGAATTTTATACTCATCCATGCTTTGGAACTTTGGTGATTTTTGTAGATTTTATCTCCTGGTACAAGGGAAAAGGTAATGTATTGCACATTTTTAGCACCACTTTATGATACATGGGTTGTATGGTGATCTTGGATCATGGAGATAGGATAGAATGGAGTCTTATGGTCTTTTGTAGTCTTTATTTTTCCTTCTTATATTTACTTGATACCTGTGTGTTCTTCCATTGTTACACAATTTGGATTGGTTTGATATGAATAATGTAGTGGAGTTATCTTGCTTTTATTCATGTATCATATAGTGAGTTGTTTGGTTAGTGGTTTATTTCTTAAATGGTAAATCATCCCCCACTTTCATTTGAAACCATTTGGAATTTATTTCTAGCCTTTGGCATCTTAGGTATGTCTCTTAAGGCCAAGTAATGACTCATTGTACTCTCAATCCAATTAGAATTAGCGGGTCATTACAAATGGGATCATATTGTCCGGTCATTGCCTAACAAGTAGTCTTTGAGTTGAAATTTGTACTTTTTTATTCCTTGGTTTGGAATCTTAGAAAGGAATAAGATTGTTAGAACTTTAAATTTATAGAATAAAAGGACATAGCTAACCCATTTATACTGAACTTCAAGTTACTAAGGAGTTGGTTACATAAGTGTTTTCTATACACTTATAGGATCTTGGAATCTCATTATCATGGGTTTAGCCAATGAGAAGATCATTAAATGCATTGTAGAGGAATGAATTCCCATTAGGATTGTATATTTCATTTTGAGTAATGATTTATGATTTTGTGCCAAGGTGTAAATTTTTGAAAAATACATATTTTTTCAAATGAAAGATTTCGAAATGAGGATACTTAGTGTATTTTGAAAATGGTTTGATTTTTTAAAGCAAGAATGGTTTTTCAAAAATGTTTGAATGTGAAAAAGGTTGTTTTTTTAAACAATGTTGTGATAGTTTATTTGATAGAATTTGGAATACAAATCCATTAGTTTCTAGGGAGTGAGACTTACCGAGTTTTTTGTTTGTTTAGAAAATGGCACTCGGTGGGCGTCGTAAAAACCAACCAGAAGAAGCTATGGAGAATGTGGTTGTACCTGGATCACAGGTGAACCAAGATCTAGTTAAAAGTATCATCCAAGAATTTTAATCTATAGATATGAGTAACCATAGGGATGATCCAAGATATGTGTATCATTCCATTTAGTTCATGAATCAAAATAAACCCATCTTCTGGGGTGATTCTAAACCTAAAAAGGAAGAGGTGTGGCTCAATAGGACGAATCAAATATTTGAATTCATCGACACACCAATGGATCTCAATGTAAATCTAGCCACTTACATTCTTAAGGATCTTTCATTCTAGTGGTAAGATCTAGCAGTGCAAACTAAATTGGATCAAGACCTAAGTTGGGAGGATTTTGAAGAATTGTATAACAAACAATTCTATCATCACATGTTCAGGATCCAAAGTACAACAAAATTATTTAGCCTGAAGCAGGAAAATCTATCTGTCACCGAATATGCGGATAAATTCATGAATTTAGTGAACTTTTCACCTGAAGTTGTAGCAAGTGTGGCCTTGAAGGCACACATATTTGAATCAAGTCTAAGGGAGGATATGGAGGAGGATATTTTTCTAGTAATTTTGGATAAATTTTCAGATATCTTTCCCAAGAAATTTTCATGGTTACCACATATAAGGGAAGTGGAGTTTATGATTGATATTATTCTAGGGACCAGTCCTATTTCCCTTCCATATAATGGGATGTCACCAATAGAGTTACGGGAATTGAAAGTGCAGTTGAAGGATCTGGAAATCAAAGGTTTCATTCGACTGAGCACGTCTCCGTGGGCACCACCAGTCCTGTTCGTGAAGAAAGAAAATGGAACACTTCAACTGTGTGTTGATTATCATAAACTTAACCAAGTTATGATAAAGAACAGGTATCCCATTCCACGTATTTATGACCTATTTTATCAATTAAGGTGAGCCTATTGGATCTATAAAATTGACTTGCGATCAAGATATCACCAATTGCAAGTTTGGAAGGAAGATATTTTGTATACAACCTTTAGAAGTAGATATGGAAACTACAAATATGTAGTCATTCCTTTCAGTATAATGAATTCACCAGTGGTCTTCATGGATTTTATGAATCATATATTTCAATGATATTTGGATTCTTTTATAATGGTGTTTGTCAATGACATCTTGGTGTATTCAAAGACAAGGGATTAACATGAGAAACACTTGGAAATAGTGTTGGGAATATTGAGAGATTTTCATTTGTATGAAAAACTATCTAAGTGTGATTTTTGGATACAATAGGTACACTTTCTTAGCCATGTGATTTATGAAAAAGGTGTTTCAGTGGATCTTAAAAAGATATAAGCAGTTATCTCGTGGAAACCACTAAAGAATGTCTTTGAGATACAAAGTTTTTTTTAGTTTATCTGGTTATTACCGATGCTTTTTTCATGAATTTTCACATCTATATTATCCAATGACAACCTTGAAAAAGAATAATACACCATTCCAATGGACTAAGGAATGCGAGAAGTATTTCCAAGAGGTAAAAGTTAATCTTACATCAGCACCTATCTTTATTTTTATATAATTAGGATAGGGATATGTGGTGTACTATGATGCTTTGGGATTGGGGTTGGGTTGTGTTCTCATGAAAGGATCCCATGTGGTTGCTTATGGTTCAAGGAAATTGAGGTTGCATGAGTAGAATTATCCAACACACAATTTAGAGTTATTTGCAGTCATCCATGCTTTTAAGACTTGGAGATATTGTCTCTTTGGTGAGAAATTCACTATGTTTATGAATCATAAAATCTTGAAACACATTTTCTCAAAATGAGATTTAAATCTAAGGAAAAGTAGATGGATGGAGCATCTCCATATATTTGACTTTGACTTGATGTATACATTGAGAAAAGGGAATTTGGTGGCAGGTGCATTGACAAGAAATTCATATGCTCAGTTAGAAAAATTAGTTTCAGATGAATGGTAGTTGATGTCAGTCTTAGATGACATGCATGCAGAATGTGAAGACTGAGGTAATATTGTAGTTTTATTTTTAGTTTATGTGGTTCCTGATTTGGTAATGATGGTTAAAGAGGCACAAATATATGATTCAGAATTTTTAGTTATGAGATCAAAACTAAATGGTGGGGATACCATTGAGGGTTGTAAACTTGATGGGAGTTAGGTTTTGTGGGTTATAGATCATATGGTTGTATCTACATCTTTTCAGGAAAAACTTCTTCATGTTTACCACCATTCAATATGGGTTTTACATCTAGGAACACATAATATGTATAGGGAATTGAAGTGTAGTTTTAGTGGAGAAACATGAAAAGGAAGTTGGCTGAGTTCGTCTCACGATGCTTAACTTGTCAGCAGGTTAAAGCAGAGCACTAGAGACCAGTGGGTATGTTGCAGTCTTTACCAATTACAGTGTGGAAATGGGAGCATATAGCTATGGATTTTGTTATAGGGCTCCCAATAATGGTCCAGAAAATTGATTCCATATGGGTGATAGTAGATCGGCTTACCAAGTTATCTCATTTCATTCCAATTCATGAAACTCATAGAGTGGAGGATCTGTCCAAAATCTATATCTAAGAAGTGGTAAAGAGACATGGAATACAATCTTGGATCATCTCAGATAGAGATCTGAGGTTTATATATGGTTTCTATAAATCTTTACATAAAGCCTTAAGAACTCAGTTGACTATGAGTATGTCGTATCATCCTCAGATGGACAGACAATCTGAATGGACAATATAGAAATTAGAATACATATTTCAGGATTGTGTCATGAATTTTTGTCACACACGGTTTTTTTTGTCTTTGTATTGATCCAGTCCATTGGAAATCCAGATAATTTTCATGGGTATTTGGTGAGATGAATCCTGAGTTTTGAAGTTTCATATATGTATAACCACCCTAATTTGGGATCCCCATTGTTTTGTTTAGTAGTTTTTGAAGAAAGGGTGGTTACTTCATGATTTGGGCCAACCGTGAGCCCATTCCCAAATTTAAAAACTGAATTCGTTTCTTTTATAACTCTTTTTTTTCATCCTTTTTCACCCATTCAACTTCCCACTTGTCCTATACTGATATATTAAAACTTATTTATCCTTTTGGACCCATTATAAATTCATAAGCAGGGTGAATTTGGGTTACTTATTTAGGTATTGGGCCATCCCATGGGCCCATTTTCTGTTTTAAAAAAAATAAATCGTTTCATTTATATCATATTAATTTTTTACTATTTTTCGGTGATTCCACCTCCCCTAGAATAAAATAACCCTATACTAACCCTCATAATCTATTTTACCTCTTTGGATCTCATATGGGTCGCAGATTAGGGCAAAAATTATCAGGAAACCTCAAATCATCCAGAATTGACAAGGTAACTTTTATCATTCATAAATAAATCAATTTGTACTCTTTTGGACACAAATCTTCTTTCCCTGGTTCTTCCAGACCTTAGGAGTGTCTCCAAGAAGTTTAAATCCACTCCATTATCTATAGGGTTGCGATCTAATGTAAGATGAAGAGTTTTCTAGGGTGAAAGGTGGGATTCCTTCTTCTTTCTCCTTCCTCTTCCCCCTCCTTTCATTATTTCTTGGATTTAAATTGTCCCCTAGTATTGATCGACCTAGGTTTTTGTTATACCATGTTTTTTTTATGGGGTTTCTATTTTTTTAGGTTTGGTCTTTATAGTTTTAGGGTTTATAAACCCGCGGCGGGTGATTTCAGGTGTGCGTTTCAATTACGCCAAGGATTTGAGGTAGGATATCCCTTTCACATGCCTTTATCATTGAAGTTTCATCATTTTAATATTATCCTAAACTGATATAAATGTTTATTATTGTTTTTAGTCATTTGGATAATTTTTGTGGTGTTCAAAGTGGTTGTTTAATCATTGTTTTGTGAAAGGTAGTGTTGTTTTGTCATGAAAGTGCTCAACAATTGTTTGTTTAAATGTTCCATTATCTTTTGAAAATATTGTGTGAGGTTTATAATCTGGTTTATGGTATTTTTAACATTTTACAGTATCTTGAATGAAAATATGACATTCAATTGTTATTTTATTCCTTTTCATGTACATAAAATAAATTGTTTTGTTTAAAAAGGGCATGACATGTGTTCGGTAAATTGCCCGGTTGGATTTTATGTGTGATGTGTAATTTAAAAGTTATTTGATTGGATTTATAAAGGAATTTTAAGAATTATAAATGGTATTTTTGGGTCCTTATATGGATTTCCAATTTGGATTTGTTTTTACAAACAAGTGGGTTTTTGGTTTACAACATATTTTGGCCCGAGTTACCCAAAAATGGACTGTTTCACATCTTTATGAAAATGGTTGTGTTTTGAATATGTAACCTGATTATTATAAGAGATTTATGAATGTGTTTTTCTGCTGTAAATGGTTTTTATACACATCCTTAATAAAATTAAAATGCATACCTTCGTCAAACATTATTTTTGAGAAAATATTTAAAGGCCCGTTTGGCATTTCCTAGAAACGAAGAAGTGTTTTACTTGTGTATACCAAGTTGTGCAATTGGGATTGTTTTATGGTCCATTAAATGATTTTATTAAATGTTATTAGGGATTAAAAATATTATTTGTTTTGGTTTTGATGTGTGTTTATAATTGAAAGAGTGTTTTTGAATGATTTTATGTGCAAAGCCTCAATACACTTCATGAAATTGTTTTACCAAAATATTTAGCGGTTTGTTGATTCGTGTAAGAAATGTGAAGAAAGATTATGGGATGTTTGTGTTTTTATGGTTTGGGAATGGAATTTGGATGTGAAATTGGTATTTTATATTATGTGTAACTTTATTTAGAACTAAAGGGAATCTCGGGTATCTAGGTGGGCGGATGTGTACTAGTATGCTAGTGATTCTGTGGGGGTTGGCCTCTGTTTCACGTAGCAAGTTTGACGATGACAACACTAACTAAACTATGATGAAGATGATTATTGGGGACCACTTGTTTATGGGTATGTTCCCTACTAGTGGCTCATACACGAGAATGGATATTTATTATGGTTACTTTCACCGAGATACGATGTACCTGGGGCTCACAACTAACTAGTGCCTAGGGGTGTTCCCGTGACTAGTGATCATTGGCTATTTTGTACTCACCGTCGGCATATGGTGTCTTTGGTTGGTAAATTAAGTAGTATTTGTTATTTATTTAAAAGTTAAAATTATTTAAAGCATCCCTCTTGAAAACTATTTTCGTTTTGAAGTTGCACCTCTTTAAAAAAAATTGTTACTTTCATTTTTGTTTATTAAACATGCATGTTTTTGTCTGATAATTATTATAGCATGGAACCTCATTTGAAACCATACTTTCATATCTTGAATTTAAAACTATAAATTGATGCTTCTTTTATTTTAAAGGAATGTGCATTGGGAATAGAATATCGGGCTAACCTACTGAGTTTTAATACTCATGCCTATAGTCTTCTTCTTTTTTTAGCCCTTGTCCAGGTTTCATATTTAGTTCGATCACCTTGGGAGACATTTGATCATTGTGTTGGAGAGTGACCAGAAGTGTCACATGGATTTAGTTGGTCATCGTGATTGTTCATTTGAGTTGTTCGTTTTGTCCTACTTTTAGTTTCTTGTACAAATAATATTTAGTTCAATTTTTATATAAATTCATTTTGGGTTGTCCGTTTATTTCCGTTGTTTGTTTGATTGTCTATATATGGGATAAATCATTCCCTTGCGTACTCTATTGATGCCCTTGGTGCTTTTCACCATCCCGGGAGGATCGGGAATGCCTCTCGGGACTTGTCACGGGCTGGCCTGGGTGACCAGTTCAGGGTCGACTCGGGCTAGTTCATGACAAAATGGTATCTGAGGAGGTCGGCTCTTAGCGGACCTTTCTTTTTAGAGCACCCTTGTTATTTTAGAGATGTCAAGGTAGATGGAGTAGGATTGTTGGGACTTGAGGAGTAAGTGCAATAAGAGTGTCGTGAACTCTTTCTTGTTCTAATCCTCAGATTTCCATGGAAGTCCGGTTTTATTAGTGTCCATTGTTCTAGTTGATTGTTTGGTATTGATATATGAAAAGGGGAGTCTGACTAATGGCCTTCGTGAGCTCGTAGGGCCTAGCAAGCCATGTGGAGCTGGGTAATGGTCCTAATAAGTCTCTCTATGTTGGTGTTGTTTTTGACATATGGTCACCAACCATATGGTCAAGTCACACACCGACAGTAGTTCCTTTTTTTGGGGTCTCTTTAACCTTTATTGAATTCTGAATTTTTGTTTTTTTAAAAATCCTTGTGTGAGAATTGTGGAAATGGGTTTTAAAGTAAGGATTAGATTTTTAAAAGCTAAAAAGGGGCTTTTAAAAAATTAAATATAATAATGGTTTTAGAAGGTTGTGTTTGTGTGAAAAAAATAGAGGGAAGTAGAAATGATTTAAAGGGATTGGATTATCCATAATCTAAACTTATGGTTTGTTGAAATAAAATTTTTTGAAATTTTTAATCATTTTAAGGTGATTCTGGATCTTTGTTTTAAATGGGGTATTTTTGGGATGTTAAAAAGTTTTTGAATTGGATAAATTAGTTTTGGCAATTGGTTTTGATCGGTTGGTGTTTTACTAGAAACGGTATTGGTCTCAATGGACCTCGGATTATGAAAATATACATTGCTGAATTTTTTTTTTAAAAAAAATGGGAAGGGGTTGTTTGGAGTAGATTGGTTATTTAAAAAGTTTTTAAAAATGAAAAGGGGTAGGTTTTTAAGAAAATGGTTCTTAATTAATTGTGGTTTTTTTGTGAAATATGAAAATGTTTTTTGACTTGGTGGTTGGTGTTCCTTTTGAAGGTAAATTGTTTTTTGGAATGATGATGTTTAGTTTTAGCCTTTGGTGTTTTCATGGGTGCTCACATGCATGGTTTTATTTATATCTGGAAGGATGGCCTATATGGTATGGTGGTTGGGTGCCTGGGGTGGCATGGAAATGTGCATGTGGGTGAGACTTGATGAAACACCATTGGTGAATGTGGAAACCCACCAAGTTAGTTTGTTTTTCAAAAGTGTTTTGAGTTGAAAAATGTTGGACCTTTTTTTATAAACCAATGGTTATGTGGCTAGTTTTTTTTCTATGTTGTAGAATAGTTGTTTATTCTGTAAGATTCCTTGTGATCTACAATTCATACTCTTGTTGTATCTTGAAATGAGATCTTGTTGGTGTCTCGGTTTTGGAGTAATTTCCATTGGGTTTCTAAAGATGTGTTTGATGTTGTGATGTGGCCATGGATAGTTCTCCGTTGGAAATATTTCCTACTGATCAACCTAAGGATTCATTTAAAATGTTAAATCCACCTATTTTGATGATGCCTCAACCTGTTTTTTGGAATAGAGAGCTATTTAGGATCTATTAAAAGTGATTCTAGGTCGTGATAATTCTTTTGGATAGAGCAGTTGTGTTCGGTGATGTTGATGTGTTTCTTCATATTCCTTGTCCATCCTGCCCCTCGTTTGGAGTGAGACAGAATTTTGATATATATCTATGTGTTCCCATTTAGATTGAGGTTTTTGTTTGGTGATCAAGTGAGGTTTTTTTGAGTGGTGTGATCCTTATCACCTGACTGCGGTGCAGCAAATGCTTCAAGAATCAGAGCTCCAGCCATTGGCCTTGGAGTGAAGCTTTTCACGCAGTCAGGAAATCAACAGAGGTGTGGAGTGCTCGATTAGGATCATTCTTCCATAGTTTTGGTAAGTTAGTTTCTATTTCAATGTTTTGGTTCTTCATTTATGTGAATTTCCCTTTTTCGCAACAAGCGTGGTGGACTTAACCCCTCACACAGTGTCTATGGTTATTCCTTCATGGATGTGGGTTTTTAATCAATGTCCCTGTGTAGACCACCTGTAAAAATCAGGTGCAGTCTTGCTGTTACCTATTCATAGGTGGAGAGTTTTGGGTAGTTTATTTGTTTCTTTTGTGGTTTTAGTGGCCAAATTATTAGGTCCCCTTCCCTCCCATCCCCAAGTGGCGGGGGTCCAGAATTGTGCTGAATGTGTCGGCCAAGTTATTGTCCCCTCTGTTTGGGAGTGGGTGGTTTATATGTTCATGTTGTAACCCTATTAACTTGGTATATTAGGTTTTTGTAGGAGGGTTTTTTTGGGCTTGTGTGAGTGAGGCCCAATTCTAGATCATGTTGAATCCATGTCTGTTCGTTGCTAGTTGGTTTCTAATGGTGGGGAGACCCACCATGGGTCTCCTGGATTTTCATCCTAAGAAAATTTCTAGTGCTAGTTGATTCTTAATAGTGGGGAGTACATTCTGGAATCCCCTGGAATATTTGTTTTTTTTTAGTTCTATTTGGTTTGGGTGATGGTTGGGTTCATTGAGAGAAGGCCCAACAATCGGGTTCTTTGCTTGGTTGTGGAGGTGGTGGTTTCATCTTTCCGTTGATTCTCCAGACGTAGTTGTGAGTTGTGTTTTGTGTGGGAAAGAGTATTAAGTTGAATTGTTGGTGATTGATATTTAATTATCATTAGAGGCTGGATTATGTTGTTATTTAATCCTTAGGTGTTGTTTTTTTTCAGCTGGAAAGTGTTATGGCCTTCCGGGGTTGGAAAGCTTTAATGGTGGGGAGAATTGTCACACGCAGTTTTTTTTGTCTTTGTATTGATCCGGTCCATTGGAAATCCAGATCATTTTCATGGGTATTTAGTGAGATGAATCCTGATTTTTGAAGTTTCATATATGTCTAACCACCCTAATTTGGTATCCCCATTGTTTGTTTAGTATTTTTTGAAGAAAGGGCGGTTACTTCATGATTTGGGCCAACCATGAGCTCATTCCCAGTTTTAAAAACCGAATTTGTTTCTTTTATAACTTTTTTGTTTTTCATCCTTTTTCACCTATTAAACTTCCCACTTTTCTTATACTGATATATTAAAACTTATTTATCCTTTTTGACCCATTAGAAATTCATAAGCAGGGTGAATTTGGGTTACTTATTTAGGTATTGGGCCATCCCATGGGCCCATTTCCTATTTTAAAAAAAATAAATCATTTCATTTATATATTTTTAATTTCTTAATATTTTTTTGTGATTCCACCTCCCCCTAGAATCCAATAACCCTATCATAACCCTCATAATCTATTTTACCTATTTTGAGATCATATGGGTTGTAGATTAGGGCGAAACTTCTCAGGAAACCTCAAATCATCCAGAATTGACAAGGTAACTTTTATCATTCATAAATAAATCAATTAGTACTCTTTTGGACACCAATATTCTTTCCCTGGTTCTTCCAGAACTTAGGAGTGTCTCCAAGAAGTTTCAATCCATTCCATTCTCTATAGGGTTGCAGATCTAATGGAATACGAAGAGTTTTCTAGGGTGAAAGGTGAGATTCCTTCTCCTTTCTCCTTCCTCTTCCCCCTCCTTTTATTATTTTTTGGATTTAAATTGTCCCCTAGTATTTATAGACCTAGGTTTTTGTTATAATGTGATTTTTTTATGGGTTTTCTGTTTGTTTAGGTCTGGTATTTATATTTTTAGGGTTTATAAACCCGCGACGGGTGATTTCGGGTGTGCGTTTCAATTACACCAAGGATTTGAGGTAGGATATCCCTTTCACATGCCTTTATCATTGAATTTTCATCATTTTAATATTATCCTAAACTGATATAAATGTTTATTATTGTTTTTAAGCATTTGGATAATTTTCTTTGTGTGCAAAGTGATTGTTTAATCATTGTTTTGTGAAAGGTAGTGTTGTTTTGTCATGAAAGTGCTCAACAATTGTTTGTTTAAATATTCTGTTATCTTTTGAAAATATTTTGTGAGGTTTATAATCTGGTTTATGGTATTTTTAACATTTTACATTATCTTGAATGAAAATATGACATTCAATTGGTGTTTTATTCCTTTTCATGTACATAAAATAAATTGTTTTGTTTAAAAAGGGCATGACATGTGTTCGGTAAATTGTCCGGTTGGATTTTATGTGTGATGTGTGATTTAAAAGTTATTTGATTGGATTTATAAAGTAATTGGAAGAATTATAAATGGTATTTTTGGGTCCTTATATGGATTTCCAATTTGGATTTGTTTTTACAAACAAGTGGGTTTTTGGTTTACAACATATTTTGGCCCGAGTTTCCCAAAAATTGACCGTTTCACATCTTTATGAAAATGGTTGTGTTTTGAATATGTAACCTGATTATTATAAGAGATTTATGAATGTGGTTTTCTACTGTAAATGGTGTTTATACACATCCTTAATAAAATTAAAATTCATACCTTCTTCAAACGTTATTTTTGAGAAAATATTTAAAGGCCCGTTTGGCATTTCCTAGAAATTAAGAAGTGTTTTACTTGTGTATACCAAGTTGTGCAATTGGGATTGTTTTATGGTCCATTAAATGATTTTATTAAATGTTACTAGGGCTTCCAAATATGATTTGGTTTGGTTTTGATGTGTTTTTATAATTGAAAGAGTGTTTTTGAATGATTTTTATGTGCAAAGCCTCAATACACTTCATGAAATTGTTTTACCAAAATATTTAGCAGTTTGTTGATTCGTGTAAGAAATGTGAAGAAATATTATGGGTTGTTTGTGTTTTTATGGTTTGGGAATGGAATGTGGATGTGAAATGTGTATTTGATAATATGTGTAACTTGATTTAGCACTAAAGGTAATCCCGGGTATCTAGGTGGGCGGACGTGTACTAGTATGCTAGTGATTCTCTGGGGGTTGGCCTATGTTTCACGTAGCAAGTTTGACGATGAAAACACTAACTAAACTATGATGATGATGATGATTGGGGACCACTAGGTTATGGGTATGTTCCCTACTAGTGGCTCGTGCACGAGAATGGATATTTATTATGGTTACTTTCACCGAGATACGTGGTACCTGGGGCTCACAACTAACTAGTGCCTAGGGGTGTTCCCGTGACTAGTGCTCATTGGCTATTTTGTACTCATCGTCGGCATACGGTGTCTTTGGTTGGTAAATTCAGTAGTATGTGTTATTTATTTAAAAGTTAAAATTCTTTAAATCCAACTTCTTGAAAACTATTTTCATTTTGAAGTTGCACCTCTTTAAAAAAAATTGTTACTTGCATTTTTGTTTATTAAACATGCATATTTTTGTCTGATAATTATTATAGCATGGAACCTAATTTGAAAACCATACTTTCATATCTTTAATTTAAAACTATAAATTGATGTTTCTTTTATTTTAAATGAATGTGTATTGGGAATAGAATATCATTCTAACCTACTGAGTTTTAATACTCATGCCTATAGTCTTCTTCTTTTTTTAGCCCTTGTGCAGGTTTCATCTTTAGTTCGATCACCTTGGGATACATTTGATCATTGTGTTGGAGAGTGACCAGAAGTGTCACATGGAGTTAGTTGGTCATCGGGATTGTTCATTTGAGTTGTTGGTTTTGTTCTACTTTTAGTTTCTTGTATAAATAATATTTAGTTCAATTTTTATATAAATTCATTTTGGGTTGTTTGTTTATTTCCGATGTTTGTTTGATTGTCTATATATGGGTGAAATCATTCCCTTACATACTCTATTGATTCCCTTGGTGCTTGTCACCATCCCAGGAGGATCGGGAACGCCTCTCGGGACTTGTCACGGGCTGGCCTAGGTGATCGGTTCAGGGTCGACTCGGGCTGGTTCGTGACAATTTTGGTGGCTCATTGGAGGGTAATATACCCTTAGTGGAGTTCTCATATAATAACAGCTATCAGGCCTTGATACATATGGATCCATTTGAATCATTGTATGGGTTTCCTTGTCGTTCTCCACTGTGTTGGGTGGAAACAGGTGGAAATTCCTTAGTTGGGCCAAGTCTTGTCCAAGAAACAATAGAGAAGATTCAGTTGATCAGAAAAAGGATGGAGACGGCTCAGAGTTTTTAGAAATCATATGCAGATCATCATCAAAGATCTTTGTCATTCGCGATGAGTGATCAGGTGTTCTTAAGGATTTATCCAAGGCTTAGACATCGTCATTTTGGGAAGAATGTAAAGTTATCTCCTAAATACATAGGCCCTTTTGAGATACTGGAACAGGTTAGAGAGGTGGAATATTAGCTAGAATTGCCACCAAGGTTTAGTTTAGTTCATAATGTGTTCCACATATCTCAGATGAAAAAGTATCATCCTGATCCTGACCATGTGATCAGATGGTATAATGTTTACCTAGAGCCAGATGCTTCATTGGAACATATCCTAGTGTGGATTGTGGAGAGGTGAGAGAAATTATTGCATGTAAAGAGCATTGGTCTAGTGTGGGTTATATAGAATCATGGTTATATTTAGGAAGATACTTGGGAATGTGAGAAGGAAATGAAAGAGCAATGGCTGGAACTCTTTCAGGGCATTGATGGTTTTCTACTTTCTGGGGATGGAAAGACCAATGATGGGGAGAATGTAGTACCCCTGATTTTTAGTAAATAACCTTTTTTTTTGTTTTTATGGATATAAAGTATAAGGGGGAAAGTTGGGATAGTTTTGTGAACTTTCAATAATTTTTGGGTGCTAAAGGAGAGGTGAACGATATGCTCACAGTTTATCCAAACCGTGCGGAAATCCTAGGAGAAACCATGTGCAATAGTAGGTTTGAGACATAAAGCTTCGGTACAGTGTGTGCATGGTTAGTGATACCATGTGAGGAGGTCGTGAGAGGGTCTGTCTAGATAGTAGCTAATGCATGGTTAGCGCACAGTTTTTCTAACCATGTGGTTAAAGTGAGATCCTAAAAAAGTAGATCTCGCACATTTTTTTGCCTCTAAACTACTCATTTTTGCTCTTAAGTGTCCCTAAATCAAGATTTATCTTCCTTGTATGTAGGATAACCTCTCCCAAGAAATTTTTATTCAATGTGAAGGCTTCCTTTGGTGATTCGAAGATATATTCTTGAGGTATGTGATTGTTCTTCATCATTCTTGATCGGTTTATTAGATATACTTAGATCTACTTCTCCTCCCTTATTGGTTTCTCATATCTACACTTGTTATGGGTATATATATAAGTTTGGATTCCAAATAAGTTGATATTTGGTCTTGATCTTGCTAGGATAAGATATCTAAGGTAGTTCTTTGAAGAATCATCTCGGTTTTCTTGTGCATTATTCGTTCGTTGTCGGTTTTCATCAAAACCTTCGAGGTAGGTGGCTTCACTCTCATCTTATATTTCTAGAATTAATTGTATTAGTTTAAAATTTATTAAATTGAATGAAATTTATCATTAAGACTTGGTTAAATTCATGTAATAAATATTCTTTAGTAATGATTTATCATTTTTGTGATATTATGTAATTTCGGTGAATTGTTGTGAAAATTATTTTAGTTTCTTAAATTTAAAATGGTGATTTTAAATTGTGAATTTTTTGGAGTTTCTAAATTGGTTTTTGGGAATGTGGTTTTCAATAACAAAGGGTATTTTATTTAAATGGTTTGGATTCAAAATGGTTTTGATGGAAAAAGTGGTTTTCAATAAAGAGTGGGTTTTATTGAAAGGCTATTTTGCATGATCCTTGGGAATATTGGTGTGTGAGTTCATATTTAATTTCTGGTGCTTGGTTGAAATATGACCTTGTTCTCAGTTCCAAATTTCAAATAGAACATGAGATATAATTACCTTGTGATGACTTGGTAGATCGGTGGGGAACCACTCATGAGTATGGAATTGTCATAATGAAGAATGCATGGTTGGTTGTGTGGATGTGTGTAATGGTTTGGGTATACCAGAGGAATATTGAGAAAAAGTTTTAAATCTTTTTTAGTTATTTTTCTGAAAAAAAATAACTTGCTGGAAAATTGGTTTCAATTACACTTGTATGCTTTTGGTTGCAAATGGTTTTGGAAACTTGTTTATATTTAGTTATAAACTATTTTGAGAAATTGTTTTATATAAACTATTTTATATAAATGTTTCTAATTCTTATATCCTAGTGGAATTAGTAGGGAATTAATTGGTGAAAACCTACCAAGTTTTATACCCACCCCTACTTTGGCACTTTAGTGCTTTTGCAGATGCTATCTTGTAGGATAGGGGCAAAGGTAATGTATCGCACGTTTTTAGCACCACTTTGTGATATGTGGGATATTTGGTGATCTTGGAGCATGGAGATAGGGTATCATGGAGTATTATGGTATTTTTGGAGTCTTTAGTTATCCTTTTTTTGTTTACTTGATACTTTTTTGGTCTTCTATTGTTACACACTTTGGAGTGGTTTGATATGAATAATGTAGTGGAGTTATCTTGATTTTATCCATGCATCATATAGTGAGTTGTTTGGTTAGTGGTATATTTCTTAAAGTTTAAATTATCCCCCACTTACATTTGAAACCCTTCGGCATTTATTTCCATCCTCTGGCGTCTTTGTGATGTCACTTAAGTCCAAGTAATTACTCATTGTACTCTAAAACCAATGAGAATTAGTGGGTCATTACACCCATGATGGAATAACATTAAATGAAAATTAAAATATTATTATAATATATAAATTAATTATATTAAATTTAAAATTGGTTTTATATACACCTCATAAAATAATATAGGTGCATAACATAACATATGTCTCAAGGAAGGCAAATTGAGACAAAAATCTCTTACCTTAAGTATTGAATTCCATCATACACATTCAAACCTACTATATAATAAATATAAGTTTATTATAAATATATTAAATAACTATAATTATATATATCATACCATATATTATTTTCTTATGACCTTTTATTACCCATTTATTAACAATTCCATGTTAAAGTCATGTTTCAGGCAATAATTAATTTGTTTTTCATGTATGTTTTAATTTTTTATTTTTGGTCCACTTACTTTCATCATGGTTAAAAAATATAAATAATTTTACCCATGATATAAATATCATATATATTCATTATATATGTTTTTAGTTTAATCCATAATATTTAGATATGGAAAATAAAATGCACCATTCATGGAGACAGTAAGTCATACATACGCATGAACGTTGTTTCCATTTTCTCGAAAAATTGAAATAAAAAAAAGGTAAATAATATATTACCATTCCAATATAATTTTTATTTCATATATATCACATATTTTCATTAAACTCATCCTTATTACCTCTCATATAAAACATTAATGAATCACTTTGCTTCGTGAGGTGGTAGTCTATCGTACACACGAGCGATGTTATCATATTCCCACAAAATGGAAAGTATGAAGTTATATGTGATATAATAATTCATTAAGTATAATAATATAATTAGTATCATATATAAACATTTAATAAATCAATATATCCAGCCATAATAGGTGGTGATGAAAAAAAATAACATTGGTTCATAAGGCGGTAGTCAGTCGTACACGCGAATGATGATTATGTATTCCATTTGATGGAAGAGGATATGGTTGTAGGTAATTACCTTAAAAAGAAAAAATATAAATATATAGAAGATAATAATTTTATTATATAATCATGGTTTAATAATAATTTATGGATGTGGATCTAGAAATGAAATAAAATGCTCAGTTAGGGGTGTTACCTCTTCTTTGGACAACTTCTTTTGGTTTGCACAAAAAGGCTTATTAGGTTGGATTTTTTACCAAACTAAGGCTTCTAGGATGGTATGAGGGAATTAAAGAATTTATTTTGGTAGGTAATGTATGAACCAAAGTGTTTTTTAATTGTGGTAAAAATAGGATAAGTAGTGCCCTTTTATAAGTGATATGAGAGGCACACTTATAGTTTTTGGAAAAGAAAAAGGTATACCCACATTTTTTCACATTTCACAAGGCTAAAAAATCAACCATTATCAATAATATAAAATATAAGGTCTAAATTTGGCTATATTATGGGTTTTGGACAAGTTTTGGGTCATTTTTATCCCTTATCCTTTTATCTTAACCCCACCCCCCCACCCCCCGAGTAAACCCATTTTTACCTTAACCGCGGTAAATATTTTTTACTATTTTTACTATTGATTATGGTAAAAAATTAATTTTAAATTATTATATAATATAAATTATTCTGGTTCTAAATATATAATCCATTTTTTAAAATTATATTCACATAAGTGTAAAATTTTAATTTAAAATTAAACCCACAAATGCGACGATAAAGCGGTTTTCAAAAGAGAAAATGTTCAAAAGTTTAGAATATTTTCATATCAAAATTCAATTTGAAAATTATTAAAATGACATAAATTAGATTTATTTATATATAATTGAATTAATTTTACTTTTAAACCCATTTTCAAACAAAAACAAAATTTATAAATTATTTAAATGAAAAGATATTTTTCAATAAAAACTAGTATTCTTCATTATACATCAAAAAATTAATCTTTTCAAAAAAGTCACAAAAATTCAACATAATCTAATTTTGACATGATAATTAAAAAAAAAAATATTTTATAAAATAAATTTTCTAAGTGTCAAAATTTTATTTTATTATTATTCATAAAAAGAATTAAAAAAATCTTTTTTTAGGAAAAAGTATTTTCGAAACATATAAAAATTGTTCAAAAAAATTATCAATATGTTTTCTTTATATAAAAATATTATAATTAATATTTAAAAAGTTTTTATTACTATTAATATCTCTAATTTTAATGGCTAGTTTATAATGGTCATGTTTAAATAATAATATTAATAATATATCACAGTTTGTTAAAACTTGGTGTTATGTGCAATGAAAGCTAAACCCAGTGTTGTGTATAACACAAGAAAAACTCGGTGTTTTGTATAACACAATCTATCAAATAAATTTAATTTATTCAGAAAAAATAACATAAAAACTCATTGTGTTACATTATACCCCCCTTAAATTGAATTTCTACCTCAAAATTAATCCCTATGATACAAACAAATGATGATACTTCTACCTCATCATTTCCTCTTGTTACCATATAGCTTCTTCAAATTGGTTGTTTCACCACAAAACTTTGACTAGATGAGTGGTCATGTTTTATATAAAATTCTCTGTATGATCCATAATCTTCCCTAGTTTTTCCTTATAAGAAATATCATGCTCCAGCGGTATAACCTCTATGTTTAGTACATGTGAATAATAAGGTATGTACTTCCTCAGAAGATATACATGGAACACATCATGAACTTGATAGAGTTTTGGTGGAAGCCTCAACTAATATGATACCATCCTAATATGATCAATAATTTCAAATGGACCGATATACCTTGGTCTTAGTTTCTCTTTCTTCTTGAATCTCATAAACTTATTCTATAGAAAAATTCTTAGAAAAACCTTATCACCAACTTCAAATTCTAGATCATGCTAGTGATTTTCAACATAAATTTTCTATCTACACTGATCTATCTTGATGTGTTTATAATTTTATTTAATCGTCTCTTCTATTTATTCAGCTATCTCAAGTCCCAATAGCTTTCTTTCTCCAACATCATTCCATCACGTTAGAGATCTACGCTTCTTTCAATAGAGGTATTCATAAGTATCCATATGAGTTCTTTAGTGAAAGATTTTATTATAAGAAAATTCAACTAGAGGAAGGTGTTTATCCCAACTACCTTTAAAATAGAGAGAACAAGATCTCAATATATCCTCTAGGTTTTGAATTGTTCTCTCAGACTGAACATGTGTTTTAGGATGATACACAGTGTTGAAACTCAACTCCATATCAAGACCTTGCTGAAGACTTCTCCAAATATTTGAGGTAAACCTCATATCCTAATCAGATATAATTGAATATGCTACATCATTCAAATTTACTACTTACTTAATGTACATCCTAACAATGTGTTCTAGAGATAAGTATTCTCTGATAGCGATAAATTTTTCTGACTTTGTAAGGTGATCGAATACAACCCATATAGAATTATTCCCTTCAAACATTTTGGGGAGTTCGGTTATAAAATCCATAGTGATGTTTTCCCATTTCCATTCTGGTATAGGTAATGGATGTAACATCCCCTTATAATTTTGTTTCTCAACCTTAACTTGCTGACATACCAAGCACTGAGATAAAAACTCTTCAATATCTCTCTTCATGTTATCCCACCAGAAATACTCTTTCAAATATCTATACATATTCATACTTCAAAGATTAATAAAGAATAAATAATTTTGATCTTTCTCTAAAAAATAATTCTTTAAATTTGATATAGACAAAACACATACATGGTTCTTAAACCTTATTATTCTAACATGATTAAGGTTAAACTTAGTAAAATTTCTAACCTTCTTTTATATCTCTACGTATTCCTTCTGTGCCTCTTTAATATTTACTTGGATAGATGGTTTAACATTTAATTGATAAAGATAATATTTCTCACCTCCTCTTGGATTTCCAGATCTATCCTTTGAAAATACAAAAATATTGGATCTTTTGTGATCCTCATCATAGATAAGTAAGCATGATCCTTTCCACTCAAAGCACCTACCACCTTGTTCAATTTCTGAGGGTGGTAATGTATTGATAAGTCATAATCTTTAATCATCTCTAACCATATTATCTAGTGCATATTCAACTCTTTTTATGTGAATATATACATTAAACTTTTTGGATTAGTATATATATCACACTTTTCTCTATAAAGATAATGCATCTATATCTTTAATGAAAAAACTAATGTAGTTAACTCCAAATCATGAGTTGGGTAATTTTTCTCATGAACCTTCAATTTTTTATGACACATAATCAATAACCATGTCATTCTGCATAAGAATGCATCTCGATCCCTTCTTTAATGCGTCACTAAAGATTATAAACCCTTCTTCATTATAGGGTAATGTAAGCACATGTGAGATAACTAATCTTCTCTCTAGTCCCCTGAAATTTTCCTCACACTCATTTTTTCATAGAAACTTAGATCCCTTCAAAGTTAAATTAGTGAGTGGATTATATAGTCATGATAAATTATCCAAAAATTCTTGAAAATATTCAGATAAACCAAGAAAACTATGGATCTCAGTCACTGTGTTTGGTTTAGACCAACACTCGATATCCTCTATCTTTGATGGATCTACTGATATACCCTCTCTTTAGATTATATGAACCAAAAATGAAAAATTTTGAATCCAAAATTCACACTTTGTAAATTTTAAATATATTTTCTTCTTCCTTAGGGTATTTAGTACAATTATCAAGTGATCTTCAGGATCTTGATTACTCTTTGAATATATAATAATATCATCTAAAAATTCTACCACAATTTGATTAAGGTAATCTCTAAAGACTCTATTCATTAAATACCTAAATATATTAGGGGAATTAATAATAATGAATGAAATCACTAAGTATTCATAGTGTTCAAACCTTATACGGAAAGTCATATTGGGTATATCCTCCTTCTCAGCCCTCAATTGATAATATCCAAAATAAAGTTCTATCTTATAAAAGTATTGTGCTCAATGTAGTTGACCAAATAGGTCATTAATATGGGGTAGAGAATACTTTTTCTTGATTGTGATCTTTTTTAGATCCTGATACTCAATATATAATCATATTGATCTATCTTTATTTTTAATATAAATAATAGGTTCACCCCAATGTGTCACACTTGTCCAAATAAATCCCTTTTCATGGTTCTCCTAAATTTTCTTTTTTAATTCTTATAACTCCATCGAGTTCATTCTATAAGGAGTATTTGAAATTTGTGTGGCACTAAGTATGAGTTCTATTGAGAACTTGACTACACACTTTGGTAGAAGTCTAGGAAGCTCTTTTGGAAAGACATCAAAAAACTCTTGAACAATAGGCATATCATCGATATAGATTTTTTCCTCAATCATATGAGATAAATTACCCTCTTAAAAAGGAATCAAAACCCATATAATGTATTTTATTTTCATCAAATTTCATATTTATTATCACATTGATAGACAATAATATGTGGGTTCGGAATATAAAAGGTGACTTCCCTTCCTCTACAATTCAAGTGGACTTTATGTAGTGAAATAAAATCTATTATTAACATCAAATTTAACTATAGGAAGAATGAAAATATTTTTAGGAAGTACATTATTAAAAAATTAAACTGGATAAGAATCATAGACTTCAGATATGATCATCATACCATTAGGGGTTTTCACTGCTATTTTTTCATATAATCATTTGGGTGGAATCTTTATACCCTTATAAAATCATTCATATAAAAAATAATAGTTAGATCTAGAGTCAAATAATACATTAGAAGTTTTAGAGTAGATGGTAAGTGTACCTTTCACCACATTATTATCATACCCCTTATCAAAAATAATGATTGCATGAGATTTCTCTTTGTCCATCAGCTTAAGAGGTTGATGATGTTGATCATCATCATTAACCTTAAAATTTAGCCACTGGTTAGGATAATTATCATACTCCTTTAATTTAAAACACTATAGTGTGGTTGGTGTATTCTGTAGATATTTCTCTCTACTTGAATCATTAGTTAACTTCTTCCCATCACATCAGAATTTGATTACCTGACGACCTTCCCTTCCAAACTTAAAACATTTACTAGTCCCCTTAAGAAAATTTTCTCTATGTCTCTTCCCACACTTCGAGCATAAAGGAAATCTCATCTTCTTCTCTCTACAGTTCTTATATTTTCCTTTGAATTCCATTTTTCTCTTATTACCAAAACCATGAGATTGATACATAACTCCAACCTCCATTTCCACCTTGATAGCACATCAAACAATCTCTTCATAGCTGCTAAAGTATCTTAAGGATAACACCCTTAAGAGACTTGGTTTTAAGACACTGAATAATTGATCAACCTTAATTTCATATTAGATGATAATACAAGAAGTGTACCTCACAAGTCTTGTAAAATTTTCCTTATAGGTACCAATGGATTCATCATCCTTTTTTTTATCTCAAGGAACTTCTTCTCCATCTTCATATGAATAATATGAGGAAATTTATTATTGAAAAATAAATTCTTGAAATTTTTCCAATCCATGGAGTCAATTTCACCATGTTCCCTTGTATTTTTTATGAGAGTCCATCATTGATTGCCTTCACCTTCCAAACGATAAAAACCCAAAATGAATTTTTCATGTTTTAAACACTAGAGAACTAAAAATATATTTTCAGTGGTGCTAATCTATTACTCAATAACTAATAGATCAGTGGATATAATGAAGTAAGGTGGATGTTTACTCATGAAGGAATCAATATAATATTGTTCATTCATTTTATCATTTGTAAGTTCAACATGATTCATGTCTTGAGAAAGTTTTATGAGCATATCAATGAGATTTTTCATTCCATCTCCCATAAAGTTTAGCTACTCGGGAGGAAAATAATTGAATTATCTATCACACTTAGCATTAACATGGTTCCTCTAGGTTCTATCTATTGACTAAAACTAAAATAACATAGTTTAAGAAACAATAATCATAGTGGGGAACCAAATAATCATGAAAAATCACTTATAGGATGTATAAATCATGACACCTTATTTTTAATCTATGACACCTTAGGTTTATCCAGGTTCATTCATATTCATCATCTATTTAAATAATTTATGATAATTTGTAAATAGTTTTTAAATTTCCGAAGCATATCATCCAGGTGTGTCAAACCAAGTGTGCAGTAAGGTCCATTTTCATATACCACATGATAATTGATTCCAGCTCAATGTTCCTTATTCATAGTTATTCACCCAAAGTACCTCTATTCCAGAGCTTCATACACTTGTAGTATCTAAACAGGGATGTAATTGTTGTAAACCACTCACTCTATCATTTACCAAAATTCCAAGACATTTTCCTACACTTTTACTCATCCTTAGACTTATCCTTAGACATGTCCTTAGGAATATCACTAAATTTTTCTCATACTAGTTTACAAAGGTTAACTAAACCTATCCTTCGATGCCAACTATAGAGACCAAAGAATTTCATACATAGATATTACATCATTTTTTGATAAATATTTATTACATTACATAAACACATGCCTGGGGATCGTAAAGGTATATTCCCTTTGGAAACTTGGAAACATAAAAAACTGGTTCATAGGTGAACTACATCATACCCCACTAAGTTCTTCATATCTAGCACCCTTATTAGAAAAATTATACATAATACATTTCTTCATAACCTGGGAAAAGGAAACATAAGAAAGTGCAAATTTAGATTCTTATTAAGGGTAAAAAAGGGATATATGTAATCATAACATGAACATAAGTGGTATGAGAACATGATTATAACATTTGAAAACCATACCCTACATATCAAAGATCAAAATCTTGATTCATGGCATAAATATTGGTAGTTCATAAGACAGGAATCATAATAGAATCAAATAACATGAGTAATGAGATCATAATAATGGAATAATACATGGAATTGTGGTATACACTTAATCATAGAAAATAATTTCCATAGTAGTCAAGTATCACTACCAAGGATATCATAATGTAATGGGTTAACTCCCAAAACCATAAATGAATTCAAGGTTCACTCCCAAGACCATCATAGCAGAAAATTTGCCTTATTGAACCAGGTTCACTCCTTATTCCAGTCCTTTCTATCACATGAGATATAAATCTTTACCCAATGCATTGGAGGCTGATATAGGTCCCACCCATCACATAATGAAAATCATATATATGTGTCCACAAGATCATAAAACATTCAAAATATCATAATAAATGAAATTAAATGGGTTTCATAAACATTTCATTATATCATAACCTATGTAAAAGATATACTTCTTATAATCATTTCACCATTTCATCATAGTATATCCCTTGAAAAAATCAAGTTTCATAAGAATTTTATCTTGGCATAACCCATGGAAGAGAAATGGGTTTCATAAACATATTTTCATCATAAACATAAACAATATATACAAAGAGTAAGAATGGTATCCTTGTATCATATCCCCATTAAATCATATCTAGTATCAAAGTACGACATCTTAGATGACAATTATTTTTAAATATCACTTGAATATTTCTTGAGGAAAATAACTTTTCTTTGAAAATCACTTTTTAAACCTAAAAATTCATAAAATATTTTATAAACACTTTTATTCTAAAATAAATTTGAAATATTATAAATTAATATTAAAATAAATTATTTTTTATGATGGTAGAGAATTCCATTCATGTGGCACACATTAAAATACAGATTCCTTTCACATTTTTAGTAAAATCTGGACAAGCCTTGTTTGGAAAATGAAAAGAAGATTACTTTCAAAAAAATTGTAAAAAAGTAAAAAAAAGTGTAAAAATATCTTTAATAAATTGTTTTAAATAATTCTAAAAACATTCTTGGAAAACATTTTTATAAAAAATGGTTTTGTAAGAAAAAGGGTTTTTTGTTGAAGAGAGAAATAAAATGATTTTTCTTAAAAATATTCTTTTAAACCCTTGAGTACATAAAGAGAGGAAAATAAAGGGTAAATTTTTTCTCATGAAATAACCATAGGATAATAAAATTCATGAGTTTATTTAGATATGTATCATAATATTTTATCATCATAAACATAATCATAAACAATATTACTAAATGATGAGATTATAACATAAAATCTTTAACACTTTGGTAACTTTGAATTATAATCCCTATGAAGGAATAAAATTAAATGAAACTTAAAATATAATGAGAATAAATAAATTCATGATATTACATGACAAATGGTCTACATATACACCTCATAAAATAACATAGGTTCATAACATAACATAATTCTCAAGAAAGGAAAATTGAGAAAACAAATCCCTTACCTGAAGTCTCAACTTCTATCGTACATATTCAAACCTCCTGTATAATAAATATAAGTTTATTATGAATATATTTAGGAACAAAAATTATATATATCATACCGTATATTATCTTATTATGAACTTTTATTACCTATTTATTAACAATTTCATGTTGAATTCATGTTTTGGGCAATGACTGCTTTGTTATTCATGTATGTTTTGATTTTTTATTTTTGGTTCTTATACTTTTATCATGGTTAAATAATATAAATAATTTTAACCATGATATAAATATCATATATATATATATATATTAATTTTATATGTTTTTATTATAATCCATAAGAGTTAGAGATAGAAAATGAAATACATCATTCATAGAGACAGTAGGCCGTACGTACGCATGAATGTTGTTTCAATTTTCTCAACGGATTGAAATAAAGAAAGGTAAATAATATATTAGCATTACAGAATAATTTTTATGTCATATATATCACATATTTTCATTAAAATTTTCGTATTTCCTTCCATGTAAAGCATGAATGAATCGCATTACATTGTGAGGCGGTAGTCTATTGTACACACAGGTGACGTTATCATATTCTCATAGAATGAAAAGTAGGAAGGTACATGTGATATACAAATTAATTAAGTGTAATAATATCATAAATATAATATATATATATAAATATAAATATTTAATATATCATTATATCCATCTGTGAGAGGTGGTGATGAAAAATGAATAATATCGGTTTGTAAGGCGGTGGTCCACAGTACACACAAATGATGATTTTATATCTCATTTGATAGCAGAGGAGATGGTTTTAAGTAATTAGATTAACATAAAAACATGTAATTATATTTAATATACTGAGGTTATTACATCATCATGTTTTAATAATAATTTAAGGAGGTGGAGGAAAAAAAATAAAACGCTCAGTTAGGGGTGTTACCTCTTCTTCGGACAACTTATTTTGGTTTACGCCAAAAGGATTATTAGGTTGGATTTATGATCAAAATAAGGATTATAGGATTGTATGAGTGAATTAAGGAAGTTATTTGGTTAGGTATTTTCGAAACCAAATGGTTTTGTAAGTTTAAATAGGAGAGGAGAAGGGGAGGAATTTTATAAGTGAGGTGAGTGGCACACTTGTAATTTTTTGAAAAGAAAATGTTGTACCCACATTTTTCACATTCCAAAAGGCTCTAAAATAGACCATTCTCGACACTAAAAGAGATAAGTTCAAAATATGGATATAAAATGGGTTTTTTACAAGTTTTGGTTCATTTTTAACCCTTATCCTTTTAGTTTAACCGCTCTAAATAATCTTATTTTTACCTTAATCATGGTAAATAATTTTCACTATTTTTACTATTAATTATTGTAAAAAATTAATTTGAACTTATTAGATGATATAAATTATTCTTTTTATAAATATGGAATCCATTTTTCCAAATTACAATCACATAATCAGAAATTTTTAATTTAAAATTAAACTCGTGGACGTGATGAGAAAGTGGTTTTTTAAAGAGAAAATATTCAAAAGTTTAAAAGGTTTTCATATCAAAATTAAATATGAAAATGATTCCAATAACCTAAATAGAATTGATTGATATATAATTAAATTAATTTTACTTTTAAACCCATTTTAAAACAAACTGGAACATTATAAATTCTTTAAATGAAAAGGAATATTTCAATAAAAACCAGTATTTTACACTATTCATCAAAAAATTAATCTTTTCAGAAAAATCCAAAAAAATAACCCTAAGATAATTTTAACATGATTATTTAAAAAATGAATTTTATTTTATCAAATTAATTTTCTCAAAGTGTAAAAATTTAATTTTATTATTTTTCATAAAAAGAAATTAAAAAACATTGTTTTGAGAAAACAGAATTTTCAAAACATATAAAGACTTTTCAAATAAAATTATGTATTTTTTATCAAAAATGTTTTCTTTATATAAAAACATTATACTAAATATTTAAAAATTATTTATTACTAGCTATTTATATCATTAAATTTAATATATATGTTATAACAGTCAAGTTTAAATAATAATATTAATAATATATCACAGTTTGTTAAAATTCAGTATTGTGTGTAAGGTATGTTAAACCTGATGATGCATATAACACAAGCTAAACTTAGTGTTTCATATAATTAAATCTATTAAAGAAATTTAATTTATTCGAAAAAAATCATAAAAAATCGGGGTGTTACATTCTACCTCCCTTAAAATGAATTTCTCCCCTAAAATTTGTCACTCTCATACAAACAAATGAGGATACTTCTACCACATAATTTACTTAGATTCACATTTACCTTCTTTAAACTGGTGGTTTTGCTACAAAACTTTTACTAGGTCAGTGTATTGTTTCATATAAATTTCTACATATAATCCAGAATCTTCACTAGCTATTCCTCATAAGAAATATCATGTTTCAGCAGTATGACCTATGTGTTTAGTACATATGAAGGATTGGTTATGTACTTCCTTAGGAGAGATACATGGAACACGTCATGAACTTGAGAGAGGTTTGGTGGAATCACCAACTAATAGGATTCCATCCAAATACAATCAATAATTTCAAAGGGATCGATATACCTAGGGCTTAGTTTTCCATTCTTCCTAAATCTCGTAACCTTATTTTATGGATAAATTATTAAAAACACCTTATCACCAAAGTCAAATTCAAGATCACACTGATTATTTTCAGCATAAAGTTTCTAATGAATCTGAGCTACATTGATGTGTTGCTGAATGGATCTAGCCTTCTCTGTCATTTCTTCAAAAATCTTAGGTCCCAATAGTTTTCTTTCTCCAACTTCATTCTAGCACATTAGAGCTCTACACTTCTTTTCATAGAGTGATTCATGAGGATCCATCTCAATTCAAGAGTGAAATCCATTATTTTAAGAAAAGTCAACTAGAGGAAGGTGTTAATCCCAACCACCTTTAAAATCCATAGAAAAAGATCTCAACATATCCTCTAAGGTTGTAATTATTCTCTTGAATGGACAATATATCTAAGGATGATACATAGTGCTAAAACTCAACTTTGTATTATGAATTCTCTGAATACTTCACCAGAGCATTGAGGTAAAATTGGATCCTAATCAAATACAATTGAATGTGGTACTCCACTCAACCTTACCACTTCCTTAATTTATATCTTGGAAAAATGATCTAGAGATAATTATTCTTTAATAGTGATGAAGTGTGTTGACTTTGTAAGGTGATTTATTATAACCCATGTAGTATTATTCCCTTTAGATATTTTGGGGAGTTTAGAAAAAATATCCATGGTGATGTTTTCCCATTTTCCATTCTAATATAGGTGGTGGATGTAACACCCCCTTATAATTTTTTCTCTCAACCTTAACTTACTAGCATACCAAGCACTAAGATAAAAACTCTAAGATATCACTCTTTATGTCATCCCACTAGAAATACTCTTTCAAATCTCTATACATCTTTTTACCTCCATGATGAATAAAGAATAAATAACTATGAGCTTCCTCTAACAAATCCTTCTTCAAATCTGATATGGACGAAACACACACATGGTTCCTGAAATTTATCATTCTATCATGATCAAGGTTAAACTCAGGAACATTTCTAACCTTCTTTTGTAGATCTACATATTCCTTCTACACCTCTTTAATCTTTACTTAGATAGATGGTTGAACATTAAATTGATCAAGATAATATTTCTTCCCTTACTCTAGGTTTTCCATATCTATCCTTTTGAAATACAAAAATATTGGATATTGTTTCATCCTCATCATGAATATTCTAGCATGATCATTTTGAATCAAATCATCAGACACCTTGTTCTTTTCCCAGGGTGGTAATGTATTAAGCATTCATAATCTTTATTCAAATCTAACCACCATCTTTGGAGCATATTCAACTCCTTTTGTGTTAATATATACTTTAAAAAAATTATCAATATATATATCACACTTTTCTCCATAAAGATAATGTCTCCACATATTTAATGAAAATTTTACCATAGCTAACTCCAAATCATGATTTGGGTAATTTTTCTCATGAGCCTTAAATTGTTGTGAGATATAAGCTTAACCATGTCATTCTGCATAAGAATTCATCCAAATACCTTCTTGGATGCATCACTAAATATTACAAAACCCTTCTTCGCTATATGTTAATGTAATAATAGGTGATCTAACTAATCTTCTCTATTATTCCTTGAAATTTTCCTCACACTGATCTATCTAGAGGAACACAACTCCCTTCCTAGTGAACTTGGTGAGAGAATTATAAATTCATGATAAATTATCCACAAACCGTCGATAATGTCTTGTTAAACCAAGAAAACAATATATCTTAATCATCGTGGTTTGTCTAGGCCAATACTCAATAGCCTTTATCATTGATATATCTACTGATATACCCTCTCTTGAGATTATATGACCCAAAAATTAAACCTTTTGTAGCCAAAATTCATAATTTGTAAATTTTTCATATATTTTATCCTTCCTTAGTGTATTTAGTGAAAATCTAAAGTGATCTTAATTCTCTTCCTTTCACTTAAAATATATAATAATATCATCTATAAAGACTATCACAAACTGATCAAGGTAATCTTTAAAGACACTATTCATTAAATCCATGAAGATAGTGGGGGAATTAGTAAGACCGAATAGAATCACTATATATTCATAGTGTCCATACCTTGTGTGGAATGTTTTATTTGGTATATCCTCATTCTTGACCCTAAATTGATAATATCTAGAATGAAGTTCAATCTTGGAAAAATATTTATCTCCACATAGTTGATCAAATAGGTCATAAATATGGGGTAGAGGATACTTGTTCTTGATTGTGATCTTTTTCAGTTCCCAATAACCAATGAAAAGTTTCATCGATCCATATCTATTTTTTTAAAAAAGAATAAGTACACTCCAAGGTGAAAGACTTGGATGAATAAATCTATTTTCAAGGTTCTTCTAGAGTTTCATTTTCAATTCCTATAACTCAATTAAGGATATTCTATAAGGAGTATTTGAAATTAGTGTGGCATCGGGTATGAGTTCTATCAAGAACTCAAATTCAATTTTTGGTTGAAGGATAGGAAAATATTCTGGAAAAACATTAAAAAAAATTCCACACAATAGGCGTATCATAAATTTTGAGTTTCTCCCCAACCATATGAGATAAATTCCCCACTTGAAAAGGAATCAAAACCCATACAATGGATGGGATTTCCATCAGAAGTTTATATTTACCATTGAACTAATATATGATCATAGGTTGGTTTGGAATATCAAAGGTGACTTCCATTCCTCAAAAATTTATGCGGAATTTTGTAGTGAAATCCAATTCATTCCTAAGATAACATAAAATTAAACTAGAGGAATAATGATAAGATTTGAAGGAAGAACATTCCCATAAACTTTGACCAAAGAATAATCATAGACTTGCAATGTGATCATTGTACCATTAAGGGTTTCAATACTAATTATACATCTAATCATTTGGGTGGCATCCTAATACCCATATAAAATTATTCAAATAAAAAATAATGGGTAGATTCATATCCAAATAAGATATTAGTAGTTTTAGATTGGATGGTAAGTGTACCTTTCACCATGTCTTTATCACACCCATTATTAGAAATAGTGATCAATGATATTTCCCTTTTTCACTTGGCTTATGAGGTTTATAGCATCGATCGTCATCAATAACCCTCAGATTTGGGAATTATTTAGCATAATTCCCATACTCCATGTATTTGAAACATTGGAGTGCAGGTGGTGAATTATATGGAGATTTATCCCTATTTTTATCATCATATAACTTTTTCCCATCTCTTCAGTATTCGATTGATTGATGACCTTCCCTTCCATTCTTAAAATATTTACTAGTCCCATTAATATAGTTTCCTACATGTTTCTTCCCACACTTTGAGCATAAAGGAAATATCATCTTATTCTCTCCATGGCTCTTATATTTTCCTTTGAATTCTATTTTTCTATTCTTACTAAAACCATGAGATTGATACGTAAATCCAACATCCATTTACACCTTGATAGAACATCAAAAAATCTCTTCATATCTATTAAATTATCTTATGGATAACATCATTCAGAGACTTGGTTTTAAGCCACTAAAGAATTGATCTACCTTTCTTTTAGGTTGGATGATAATACCAGAAGTGTAACTTACAAGTCCTATAAAATTTTCATCTTAGGTTCCAATGGATTAATAATACTTTTGATTTACCTCAAGGAACTCCTTCTCAATATTTATAGGAATAATATAAGTAATTTACTTATTAGAAAATAAGTTCTTAAACTCTTCCCAATCCATGGAGTCAATTTCATCGTGTTCTCTTGTATTCTTGATGAGATCCCACCATTGATCTTCTTATCCTTCCAAATGATAGACATAAAAAATGAATTTTTCATGTTTTAGATACTATAGAATGGAAAATATCATTTCAATGGTACTGATCCATTGCTTAGAAACTGGTGGATCAGTAGATCCACAGAAAGAAGGTGGGTGTTTCCTCATAAAGGACTCAACAGAACATTGTTCCCTCCTTTAATCATTTGGAAGTTCAACATGATTCATGGATTAAGAAATTTTCATGAGCATAGTAATGAGATTTTTCATTCTAGATCCCATATAGTTTGGATGGTCATAAGTAAAATCATTTCATTTTCTTCCACACTTAGCATTATCATGGTTCCTTCAGGTTCCATCCATTTACTAAAACTAAAAATCATAGTCTAAGAAACAATAATCATAGTGGGGAACCACATAATCATGTAAAAACACTTACAAGATGTCTAAATCATGACAAATTCTTTTTAATCTATAAAAATTAGGTTTATCCTAGGTCATTCATAATCATCATCTACTTAAATCCTTTATTATTGTTCATAAAGAGTTTGTGAATTTCCAAATAATATCCCTAGGTGTATCAAACTAAGTGTGCAGCAAGACCTGTTGTCATGTACTAAGTGATGATAGAGTCTTGGTCAATGTGACCTTTTTAAATTTATTACCCCTAGGTACCTCTATGTTAAAGCTACATCCACTTTTAGTATCTAGATAGGTATGTAATTTCTAGGAAACCACTCACTCTATCCTTTACCAAAATTCTAGGATATTTTTCTATACTTTGAATCGTCCTTAGACTTATCCTTAAACATGTCCTTAGGGATCTCACAAAATTTTTATCATCCTAGTTTCCAAAGGTTAACAAACTCTATCCTCAGATACCAACTATAGTGACCTATACATTTCATACCAAAATATTACATCATTTTTTATGAACATTCATTACATTATACAAACACATTTCTGAGGATAGTGAAGGTATAGTGCCTTTGGAAACTTGGAAACTTAAACAACATGTTCATAGGTGAACTATATTATCTCTAACTAAGTTCTTAATATCTATCTACCTTCTTAGACAAATAATAAGTAATACATTTCTCTATAACCTGGGGAAAGTAAATATAAGAAAGGGTGAGCTCAGATACCCGGTAAGGGTAAACAAGGGAGATATATAGGCATAAATGAACATAAGGGTATGATAACATGATCATAACATTTGAAAACCATACCCTGCATATAAAATATCATACTCTTGAGTCATGGCATAAATATTGGAAGTTCATAAGATATGAATCATAAGGGAATTAAATAAAATGAGTCATGAGAGCATAAAATGGAAAAAGGCATGGAATTATGGCATACACATAAGCATAGAAATCATTTACATAGTAGTAAAGGATCACTTCTAAGGCTATCATAGTTGAATTGGTTCACCTCCTAAATCATCATAGCAATTAAGTTTCACTCTCAAGACCATCTGTAAGGACCTGACCATAAGAATTACATATTATAGTGTTTTTGAACTATAATTCACTTTCTTATAATAATTATGATATTCTCAGTTTGAAGTATTAAAGAATTAGGAAAAAATATTACATAGTAAACTCATGAATTACAAGTGGAAACTTATACTCAATATCTATTTTTTCACCCAAAAAAACATTTTAAATAAAAAATGGTTTGTTTTCATAATAAATCTTCATAATTTTCTTCTTTACATCATCCTTGTCCCTACTCTCCCTTAAACCTTGTGAAAAAAAATTTAAAACTTGGTATGAGTAGACTAATCTTAGTAAGAGACATAAAATAAAGAAAAATGTTAGTCTATTGAAAACCCATAAAAATTTTCTTAAAAATATAAATTTTCACCTTGAAAAGGGAATCATCTTTTCTAAAAATATCACTATCTTACCTTTTGAAAATCAAATGATTTCTATGAAAACTCATTATCAAGAATATAAAGTTAATCAGGTAACTTAGGACAAAATTTTATATATCACACTTACAAATGGAATAAAAAATATGGTCAACTTTCATCTCTGAAGTACCCAATGCATTGGATGTTATAATGTAACCACTTGTCTTTGGTTTATCACAGAGCCACCCATCATTGGTTAATAATGTAACCACCCATGCTTGGTTTATCATGGAACCACCCATAATTAGTTTATATCATAACCACCTATTGTCATAAATAATACCCAAGAACCATATCATAAACATAAATTATAAAAACTTGCATCATAAAAATATTCCTATGGAAACTAATCTTCTCATTTTTAAAATCACAGATTTTTAGAAAAATTGTGCACATACAAAGGAAAAAAATTATTTGAAAATAAAAATGTAAAATTGTAACAAAAAATTCAAATAATTAAGGTTCCATGGTGGAAAGAAAATAATGTCATGATTTATAAGTTAAAAAACATTCCTTGTTGACTATTATAAAAAAATGAAAGAGGAACTTTAAAAGTGGATTTTTAAAAATAAATTTCTTTTCCTTAAGTATGAATTGTCATGTACGTTATTTATATTCATGAATAATAAACTTAGGTCGATTATTTAGTTTTTTAAGAACATTTTAAAGTTTATTATTCCTTTTATATCACTTATTTCTATGTTATATACAATTACTTAATCAGTTAAGTTCACGTTGGATGTTTTGATGGTATTTGGTACTTAAGTCCAAAATGAATTAGGTATGTTGGATATGGTCAAAGTGATCATTAATCCACCATATAAATAATAATATTTATAAAATAATTATCATTTTATACATCAATTATACTTTTAAATTCAAACATTTCATATGGTTATGAAAAATAAACTATGTTACAACCATAGAGATGTTAGGTCATACGTATGCATGAGTAACATTTTCATTTTTCAACGATCATTATGGAAAGAAGATAAATATTATTTTATATTTAAATAATGATAATAATATAATATTATTTCTTTAAATATACTTATATATATCATCCATGTGATATGGTTATGAAAAAAGAATCACATCTCTACATGGAGGTGGTAGTCCACACGTACGTACGAACGACGTTATCATTTTTCTTTACATAAAAATATAAAAACATAAATGATATATTATATTTTAATGATGATAAATATTTCATGAATATCATATATAAATAATAATTCCATCATTATAACAAATATTGATATATAGTGGTGGAAAACAAATTACAGCAGTTCACGAGGCGGTAGTCCGTCATACACATAAACAATGAATCATTTTCCCATTTTATAGAAGAGGAGATAGATATGAGTAATGTTACTAACATAATAACATCGAAATATATAAATTATAATTTAGATATTATTTTATAATGTTTTAAGAATTTTTGAGGTATGTGTAAGAGTAAACAAAATAAAAATGCTTGATTAAAAACGATACCTCTTCTCTAGACAGTATCCTTTTCTTAACATCTTAAGGCCACTTAGAATGGTTTTATGCCTAAAAAGACCTCTATAATTAGATTAGGGGTTATATGAAGGTATTTTTTTAGGTATTTTACTATCCAGATAGGTTTTTAAGTGTTAATAAATGAGAATAATAGGTTCCCTTTTATAAGAGGGGGAACTCTTGAAATTTATAAAAATATTAAATTAATATAAATTAATTTCCATTTTACAATTCCTAAAGAGTGAGTTATTTATAATATAAGATAATTATAGATCTAAATCCTCTCATATAATAAAAATTATACAAGTATTGACTATATTTATACCCCTATATTTTGGTTTTAACCCCTATTTAACCCCTTTAACTATTATCGTGACAACATGGAGTTTTACTCTATGAGGGTCACTATAATTACTAAAAAATGACAAAAAAACCAAAAATGGATCAAGTTGGATATTTTAAACCTTATAATAATCACTTTAATTAATTCAATATTTTTAGTAATGTTATATCATTTAATAAAATATTGTATACTATAAAATATCCATAATGTCAGTTTTAAGAACTATTCATTACATTGAATTTAATAATATCATGATAACACTTAATAATTCAAAAAATATATCTTATTTTACCAATAATATTTCAAGGTAATCTATAAAATTAATTTATTATATTAATTATCGAAAATTATATTTATTTTAATATTTTTAATATCATTTATTTGATTTTTCAATTAATTGAATAGTTACTACGTCAGCGTTTAGTAAGCATTTAAGGTAATTATTTAATCACTAAAATTTAAAAATAAATTACTATGATGAATATAAGTCTTTTATATTTATAAATAATATTTATAGTCAAATATATCCTCTGGATAAGACCATATTAAAAATATTACACTTACTAAAAATAATAGTGTGACATGTTTGACATTTCTTTAAATAAAATACTATAAAGGTCATAATCTCATCCAAGTGGCCCCAAAATGTCATAAATTAGAAAATTGTATGATTATAGTATATATATACTCATATATCTGGATTTAGTTAAGTTTTGGGTTATTTAATAGTTCTTATTATTTTATTGTTAACCTAAATTGCCTAATTTACCCTTTATTGTGGTAATAAAATCACTAAGTTTACTATTCATATTGAACAAAAAATAAAAGTGAAATATTTAATAAATTTAGACCCATAAATTGTAGATATTTAATCCATTTTTAAAAATTAAAATCAAATAATTTTCATAATTTAATATAAAATTAAATCGACAAAACGCAAAGAAAAACAGTTTTTCAGAAAAATGCCCTTTTTAAATATAAAATAATTTTATACTAAATTAAAATATAATATCAATTTAAAAAACAGAATTGTATTATTTTAAATCAAAAGTAGATAATGAAATTTTAAAACTAATCCAAAACAAAATTTTACCTTGTAAATACTTTAAAATAAAATACAACTCTCAATAAAAAATCAGTATTTTTCACTATTCCTTGAAAAAACAATTTTTTCAAAAAATTATTAAAAATTAAACCTAAGATAATTTTGAAATGATAAATTCAAAAAATCAATTCAATTTTTCAAATAAATTTTCTATAACTTTGGTAAATTATAATATTCACTCATAAAAAGAAATAAAACCCCCATTTTTTTGAAGAAAATGTATTTTTGAAGAATAAAATGACATTACCAAAAAAATGTGTGATTATTTTATAAGAACTTACCAATAAATTAATATTTAATTGGACCATCATATATATTTCATAAATCAATTATTACTATTCATACCCTCTAACTTTACTGCTAGGTTATAATGGTCACATTTAAATAATAATATTTAGTTGATTGTTTAAGCTTGATGTGGCATATCTTGTATGATATAGAACATGGTGTTTCCTTTTAAAATATGAGTATGTTACATCCTTCACCATTTAATAAATTTCTTCCTTGAATTTTGAAGTTGGGTTTGGTAACCAGTGTTAGAATTTTCAAAATACCTTTGTTAAAATCTCACATTGTAAAAAGTATTAATAAAAATTCCACTTGATATGAGAGAAAATGGATGTAAAAAGGTCATATTGAGTAACACATACTAGGTTTCCTAATATGATAAAATTATTGGGAAGTTAAAACATGGACATGGAAGGGAAAAATAACTCCCAATGACTGATAGAGAGTGATAGAGAACATGATCATGAGAAAGATAACCCTCACAAAATCATAAATCTTTGATGGGTTACAAGACCATTAATTTCTCGATAAGAAAACTAAATGGATAAAAAATTTATTTTAAAATGTTTTTCCTAAAGTTGAGGAATTATTTTACTAGCTATAATAATAACATAAGGAAATATACTTACTTTATAAGTAGAGTTTCATCCTTTAAATCAAATTCCATCATAAAATCATCTTTTTTTCTCCAAATGATGAGTATTCAAGATTCATTTTTCATGACTTAATCACTAGAATCAACTTATATGGATCAAAAAAATAAAAAAAAAGATAACAATATATTTCTACCATCTCTATACATTAACCAAAACCAAAATGGTTAATACAAGATAGAATAATTCCCCAAAATTAGTAAACCTTCATACTAAGAAAAACTATTTTAATCTCCAAAATTTAATAGTAATACCCAAAGTTAAATTTAGATTATTTTATAAATTAATATCCTTAAAATTTCTCAAAAATATTCTAGAATAATATTGAAACCCAAAAATAATAAGTATTTGTTCAAATAGTCTTCCAAGATAAATTTAATATATATCTCCAAATAATATCAATCACTCTTAAAGTCCCAGTTCATTATGTATATGGACAAATCATATAATCTCTAAGATATTCTAGTAATTTATATAAATAACCTTAATCACTATAAATCCATAATAAAATCACATATTATTCTAAAAGATAATTTATCCTTTATTAGGTTCCCAAAATAGTGAACTTCTTCTGAAATAACATTGATCACAAAATTAGTTTCTAATAAAACTTATGTTCCCAATTTGTAACAACCCATAATTATCTCAAAATCAGAGATCATATAAAACATAAAGTCTATAAATACCTTTAAACTTATTTCCACAAAAATTAAATGAATTCATCCTCAAATATCCCTTTTCTCATTTAATAAATTTCTCTTGGAAAAATTATCACCTTTTCATTACGCCACTTTTAAAAGGTATCAATTATATCATATATATGTCTATAAATATTGAATAAAAGAACCTACTAGAGGTAATTCCTATAGTGTTTCATTATTCATATAATATTTATAAAATACCACTATAGCATAATTATGAAAACTCGATACATAAATACAGATTTCCTTCAACTTTATTATTAAACCTTTAATGATTCTTCATCATCTTATTCATTAATATATCATTCTTAAAATATATGAATTATATCCTTATGATTCATCAATATCAAACCAGAAATGTTTCACACTTATAACATAAGAAAATAATTCTTACCTTAAATCCATACATCAAGATTTATTTAATATCCCCTTTATCTTCCAACATGATGCTCAGCTTATAGAAAGTAAATGGTCACATCCTTTGTGTAATTTCCCTTTTCGACAGAGTTGGTAAAGTTGAGATTTTGAAATCAGATGAAAAAGATACCATGACCCATAAATTTTTTAGAGAAATGAAAAGGTGTTAGATAAGTAAATCAGTTCCATACAGGTGATTTTAATACTCATAAAGTTTTCAAAATAAATTGAACAAGCTTTTGTAATAATAGTGATAATCAAATAATATGGAAGGGATAAAAAGTTAGTGAAAGATTAATTTTCTTCCATCTCGATAAATGATCCATAATATGTAGAAAAGAACATTATTAAAACATGAAATGAATTATTTCATGTTAAAATGGAAATGGTCCTTGAAAATACAATACCCTTAGAAATTATATAATACTTTAACCTTAAAATCATTTATACCTGATTTGATTACCCTTCTAAATCCAAACTCTAAAAATATCATTAGTCTCCTTAAAATTTCATAGCATAAAGCCTCAAAAGGGGTTTCTAATAAATTGAACTTGTGATCAAACTTAAAATTATACACCCATGATAATATCCATAACTCTTAAGAAAACCTCAAAATAAAACATTCTAATATCCAAAGTTTTCTAAACACTCATTTGATACCAACTGTAAGGACCCAGCCTTAATAATTACATATTCTAGTGTTTTTGAACTAGAATTCACTTTATTACAATACTGAGTATCTTTTTAGTTTATAGTTTTAGAGAATTAGGAAAAAATCTTACATAGTAAACCCATAGATTACAAGTGTAAACTTATACTCAGTATCTATTTTTTACACCCAAAAAAACATTTTAAATAAAACATAGTTTTATTTCATGATAAATCTTCACAATTTTCTTATTGACCTCATATTTGTCCCTACTCTCCCTTAAACCCTATGAAAACCATTTTAAAACTTGGTATGAGAATAAAAAGACCAGTAAGGGACATAAAAGTAAGAAAATTTTTAGTCTAATGAAAACCCATAAAAAAATTCTTAAAAATATACAATTTTACCCTAAAAAAGGAATCATCTTTTCCAAGAAGATAATTATATTACCTTTTGAAAATAAAATTATTTCCAAGAAAACTCATTATAAATCATATAAAGTTAATTAGGTAACTTGTGACATCATTTTTCATATCACACTTAAAAATGGAATAACCAATATAGTCAACTTCAATCTCTGAAGTACCTAATGCATTGTGGGTTATAATGTAACCACTCATCCTTGGTTTATCATAGAACCACCCATCATCGGTTAATAATGTAACCACTCTTCCTTGGTTTATCACGAAACCACCCATAATTGGTTTATAATGTAACCACTTTTCATTATAAATAATTCCCCAAAACCATATCATAAACATAAATCATAAAAAATTTCATCCTAATAATTTTATTAAGGAAAATAACCTTTTTATTTTTAAATTTCATATTTTTATAAAAATTGTGCACATATAAAGGAAAAAATTTTCTTTGAAAATAACCATGTAAAATTGTAAAGTAAACTTCAAATAATTAAGGCATCATGATGAAAATAAAATCTTCACATTCCTTATAAGTTAAAAAAAAATCTTTTTGAATATTATAAAAAAAATGAAAGAGGAACTTTAAAATATGATTTTTAAAAAGAAAGTATCTTACCTTAAGTATGACTTGTCACATACATTATTTATCTTCCTGAATAATGAAATTAGGTCAATTATTTACTTTCTTAAGAGCCTTTTCAAGTTTATTATTCCTTTTATATCACTTATTTCCATGTTATATACAATTACTTGATCACTTAATTTCTCATCAGATGTTTTGAAAATATTCAGTACTTAACTCCAAAATGAATTAGTTATGTTGACTGTGGTAAAAGTATTAATTAATCCACCATCTACATAATAATATTCATGACATAATTAAAAATTTTATACATCAATTATTCTTTTAAATTCAACCATTACATATGTTTATGAAAAATAAACTGCATTACAATCATGGAGATGGTAGGTCGTATGTACGCATGAGCAGCGTTTTCATTTTTCAATGATTATTATGGAAAGAGGGTAAATGTTATTTTATCTCTAAATAATGATCATAATATCATATATATCATATTAATTCTTTAAATATACTTATATATATCATCCATGTGATGTTTTAATGAAAAATGAATCACACCGCTTCGTGATGGTTGTAGTCCACACGTACGCACGAACGACATTATCATTTTTCTGTACATGGAAATGTATTAATATAAAATATATATTATACTTTAATAATGATAAATATGTCATGAATATAATATATAAATATTAATACCATCATTATAACCAATATTGAGAGACAGTGATGGAAAATTAAGTACATTAGTTTGTGAGGTGGTAGTCCACCGTACACATGAACAATGAATTCTTCCCCAAGTAGTATTAAATTAGAAATGCTAAATAAACCCTAAGTAGGAGTGTTTTTTTAAAATTTTTCCCATGAAATTTTAATAAAATTTTCAAGGAAAATTGTTTTTTGTTTATTTTCTTATATATAAATGAGATTTCTATTTTATGTTTTTAAATGAAAATGTGTTAGATTATTTTGAGAATACCAAAATTATTGACTCTTTAGGAGGCTAAAGAATTCATTAATAAAATTGGTATTAATTATACAATGATACATGTTTGGCTAAATGAATTCGTGTTGTATTGAAGTGATTATGAAGATAAAGAAATGTGTAATAGATTTCAAACATCTTGGTGTAAGGAAAAGGTTTTTGAAAAAAAAGAACCATCTGAAAAAAAAATCTTTATTTCCCACTTAAATAAAGGTTGAAATGATTTTTTGTGTATAATAATATTTTTAAGCATATACATTAGCATAAAAGTGGAAAATAAAATGATAAATTGATGAGGCATCCTAGATATTTTGAAGCATGGAAGAAATTTAATGTCACACATTCTCAATTTTTTTTAAATCCTCGAATATTCAGTCTTGAAGCTGTTGGTTTTAATCCTTTCTATAGAAAGAATTAAAATTGTAGTATTTGAACTATAATATTATTACCATACAATTTTTTCGTATGTTTTTTATACAGACATTCTTTCAATTATTATTTATGAGAAATAGATTTTAGTAAATGACATAGATGTTTATTTGAAGTTGATTTTGAAGGATTTGAAAGAGTTGTGGGTGGTTGGTGTTGAAATATATCATGTATCCATGTCTAGAACATTTTAAACTAAATCAATTTTGTTAGTAAAATCCTTTTATATTTAAAAAATTGAATAAGATTTGTATAAATAGTTTTAATTGGAGACCATGAAAGACACTCATGTTATAACAAACCTTAACTTTTCATTTTCACTACTACTTTTCCACCTCAAGTAGAGGTGTCAAAACCCCTAATTTGTTGGTCCTCATCTCTCCACCGACTCTATCAAACCTATCATTTCCATTTTATTAGTGGTATTCTTCAGTTCCCATTGCATTTTGTTGATTGTTTCTATATTTACATCCAATTTCTCAATGCATTTCCCCTGTTGTGTTGATGTTACCTTCCAGCACCATTATCTCCCCACTATCATCTTCAAAGGAAAAACTAAATCAGTAATCAACCTCTACTATTTTATTCATATATTGTGGTCATCAATAGAGAGAACACACACACATAATAAATGATAAATACCATAACATTTATCATGGTTTGGTATCCTTATAAACTTGCATCTACGATCACATTACGTATTTTTTAAATGTTCGTGATTACTAAATCTTACCACACACCTCAATATTTCAAAGGTTCTGATAGGGTCGAGCATGACCATAATTGGCATAACTATTAAGTATATTCTAATAGGAATATGTTGGGGGACCATAGATGGAATAGTTTTCAAGGAGAGTGGAATGTGATTGAGGGATAATTTGGGATACTCATAGTAGTTACCTAGAATACCCATTGGGGAAACAAACTGTGGGGGGTTGTTATGGGGGTAATAAGAGAGAGTATGGAATAATTCTATTTTAGTTAGGCCAACTAGGATTGGGAAAGAGTGTGAGAGGCCTCTTGATTTTTCTTCCTCTCCCGTTATTATTCTCCCAACTTATTATAATTTTAATACCCATGGTTTTCTTTATACACAAAGGAGTCCACTCTTGGTGGACTAGTGATTCAAGGTATTTATTAATTGGTCTGGCCTACAGGATACCTATTGAAGGAGGGGAGTTATATAAAGGGGAGATCATTTCCAGATACCTTCACAGGAGAGGAGCACTTTTTAAGAGCACTTACAAGGTATAATCCCTACTAGGTTATGCCCCCAAGAGTGGGGTGCTGCCAGATTTCTCTCATTGTAGAAGGGAGCACTGCCAAAAGTAATTACCTCAAGGTAGAAGAGAACTAATGATGATGATGGATATTATAAGGTAATTAGTAGAAAACCTAAATCCAATCTAGAAATAATGGGAGTGGGGGACTAGATAATGATATAAATTTCATACATAATTCTGATTATTCATGGAAGGTGTGTTGGATCATCTGGAAAAACAATCATAATAGGAGGTGATATCACCTGATCTGTTCGTATTTCTTGATTTGAAAATAGTGTCTCTTGGAGCTAAGGATGTTTAGGGACACAACATGTGTGTGGTTATAAAACAGACTTATCTCATTCTTGGCTAGTCTTTAGTGGCGTGATGAGTGACTTTTCCCATGTTTTATGGGAGTTATATACACAGTTGCCTCATGTGAGTGGAATTGTATTTCTACAGCCAAAAAACACCCAAGGAAATGAAGATCCATCTGGATGGTTAGTATGAATGGATTATCCATATATTGGTTCAATATTATGGCGGAATTCCATTTGAAATTGGCATGTCCAGAATTTAAAGAAGATTTAATGGAGCGATTTGATGGGATGGAAGCTCAGAATCCATATACGATGATGGTGGTAGATACTATTAGTGATTCATGACCACCAGTGATCATGGTGGAATTAGGAACACTACTTCCCAAAATCAAAGAAATGGGTAAGTGGTAACAAATACTAATAATGGTGGATCTCTTAATATGTCAACCTTTTGTTAGGAAAAAGGTATAAGAAGAAGAATACAATTGAAAGGAAGAATATAACTCATTGGAGTTTTAGGGTGATGGCCTGTAGTATATATCACAGGCGTGGGAGGTGAAGACTCACCTACATATGAAAGATATCCAAGAATATATCCTTCCATGTTTAGCTACTGCTGGAGCTATCTTGAAAACTATAGGGGCTTCTATTTTTGCCAATTTTCCTGAGGGTGTTTCATGGTAGTATTATAAATTGGGATGGTAAAAAACATACTTATACTTTGAATACTAACACTACACATGTTTTAGATTTATACATATGATTAACTACTTCAAATCTCTCTTAGATTATTGGTTCATGCATACAGTGGTCAAACAAGCATGCCTTCTTCAACTTTTTCATCTTTGTAATGGTGTATTGGTCATTGTGGTGTGGGTGGAATGAGATAATCCATGTGTTTGATCCTTTGTAGTTTATTTTTATGCTACATTAGAGTCTTAAAATTATTCAAGTCCTAACTCTTAATATCAAATTTGTTGCTCCAAAGTGCTTCATGCATTCATTGTGGTTGGAGCTCCTCTGCACAAGGTAACAATGAATGATTGTGTTCAGAGGAGGTTGGGTCTTCTAGAATCCTCCATGTCAATGGGATAGTATTAATATTGATGGTTCTTCATTTAACAATACCATGGTAGGGGGAGGTACGGTACATGATCAGTGAGGTTCAATGATACTGGGATTCACTATTCATTTGGGCATGGATCCTCTCTTCTAGCAGAGTCAAAGGCTTTTTTCTTTGGCCTCAAATTATGTCATGTGAGGGGTATTTATATTTATTTTATCAGATTATATGTTTCCAACATCATGAATTTATTAAATAATTTGGATCCAACTCATTGGTCAATCCTATACATTATGTAGGTCTATACCTTGAAGGTGGAAGAGGGAACAGCCATATCCCCCACTTAGTGAGAAGATAATATGTTGGTTGATTCTCTTATCATGTATGGAAATTCTACTAGTGATGTGGAGGTATTCTCATATCCTGAAATCCTCTCTTTACCATAAAAGTAGTTTTCTAGTGTCGACACACAGGGCCTGCATTTCTTTCATCTACCTTGATGTTTTTTCTTCTTTTCTTCTCGACTCTCTTGTATTATTTCTCATGTTGTTATTTGAATGAATTTATAAATATGGTTAAACAAATGTCATCAGTGTATATTGAACATTCCAAATAACATGTGATGATAGTGTAAAGTACCATATGTACATGTGAAAGTGTTCTTCGATTGATCATCCAGTTCCACCGATATTTTATTGTAACTAGATTATCTATTTAGGAAGAAGTAAAAGTAGTTCATGATTAATATTTTCATCATATGATCCATGACTGAAAATGAAAAGTGATCATTTCTCATGGTTTAATTTAATTCTTATAATCAATTCAAACTCTCCACCTCACAATTACTCTTTTTATAATGGTCCCATTATCTCTATTCTTTATCATGATTAAGAGTTCCTTCTTGAGAACAACTTTTAATGGGATAACCATTCACTATCCGAAAAGGAGAAGACAATTACCACATCTAAGAGTTTGATAACTTCATTTTAAAACACCTCTTTCATTGGATTTGTGATTATTAATTATGGCTCATAACTTGGTTTAATCTCTTATTTTGGTAGTACTTTGTGTGTGAAAACAGTTATACTAATTTCTTTGACGTTCGCAATACCTCAATCAAATGTTTTCCTTCTTTTCTACAAAACTTCTAACAGCTTCTATTTTCATTCCTTCATCAATTCTGAGTTGATGATCATTTTTAAGGTGTCTTTATCTCCCAAAAAACTATTACCTTAATGTACTGATCAATAACTTCAACTCAATCATTAGTGGCTTGATAATTAAAGTAATGAACTTAAAATAAAAATCCCTTGACAAGAAAACTTTCAAATTTTTCTATATCTTCATCATGGATTTTCTCCTCTATCTTCCACAATCTCATCAATGACTTGCAACATGTTCTCCTATTTTCATTATTGTGGGATTATAATTTATGGGAATTCTTCAGTTGAAAAAATTTCAAGATAATCTTCTAATTTATTTGTACACTTCACAACTTTCATTATATTAAAGATAACATTTTCATCACCAACTCTAAAAATGAGTCGTTCTTGGTTAAAATCAATTAATTCCTTCTCTGTTGTTAGGAATGATCTACCTAGAATGATTGGAACACCCCCTTCTTCTTCCATCTCAATATTTATGAAGTCAGCGGGGAAAATGAATTTCCCAACTTTGATGAGAATGCCTTCCAGAATTCTTCATGGGTAGTTCACTAATCAGTCTGTGATTTAAAGTGATATTCATGTGGACTTTGGATCATTCAATCCCTATTTTTGAAACATGCTTAGTGGTATGATATTGACTCTATCACCTAAATCACATAGTGTCTTCCAAAATATGTGTGATTCAATAGTGAAATGGATGAAAAATATCTCTGGATCTCTCATCTTTGGTTGGATATATCACACCCTTAGTTTTATATATATATATATATATATATATATATATATATATATTTTAAATTTTTGGGAGTTTTTGAGAGTTTCATGCCATTTTTTTAAAAAAAAATTAAAATTTTTTTTTGGTCGTATAGTTAACCCGCATGGTTAGAAAATCATGGAGAGCCTGTGCAATTGGATATCTTAAGACAATGTCATTTGACACATTTAGTGCATGGTTTAATAAACCTTGTGGACTCTTAGTGGTAACCATGTGTCATTTTTTTGGATGTTTAATAGGTGTATCATGGTTGCTGCATGGTTTGGAAAATTGTTCAGGCAAACCATGTGAGTTTTTAGATTTTTTTTCAAATATTTTTATTTCCTTTTTCTCTCTCTTTTTTCTCTCTCTCTCCCTCTTTCTTTCTCTCTACTTCACAACATCCCTCCTCCCTTTTGATGCATCCCTCATCATGATCCCCCTTGTATAAAACCTCCCTCATTTGACACAACCAGGCTGAACCCCTCTGCACACGACACCCAGGCTGAAGCTCCCCCTCCCTGTTGTGAGCTCCTCCCCTCTTATCCACCTCTGCCTCCATGATTTCTCCTGGGTTCTTTGCATTTCTCAATTGAGTCCTCAAGGTAAGGGACCCTTCTCCCTCCTCCATTTTTATCATGTTTTTACCTTCCCTCATGCCTCCCTTTGAATTTTCCAATCATTGGGTTTAGGTATTTACCTGATTTTTGATGTTCTTTTTGATTCTAGGGTTCATGTGGGTCCATTCTTTCCCGATTGGGTGTCCTCCATCTAAGGCGGCATGTTTTGGCTCACCGTGGCTTGGTTTCACTCGATTTGAGGTAGTATGCCTCGAGTTTAACTTTTAAATTTTATAACACTTTATTACATGGTGTTTCAAATGCTTTATTTAATTAATTATGCCTATATGTGTGTGTTAAATTGGGTTTTGTAAATGTTTCAAGGTTTTTATCATTTGGCATAATGAATTTACTTGGAATTTCAAGTTAAACTTGAAATTCCAAGTATTTTAAAATAGTTTAATAATTATTTAAAATTAATTAAGATGATTTGAAATGGTTTGACCTCATTTGGGCTCATAAATAAATTGAGAAACCTTGTTTTGTCACTTTTTAGGATTTTAAGTGAAATTTGAATTGAATTATTTTAAGGGGTTTTTATATGGTCTTTTTATAATTTGTTATAAAACATATCTTTGGAAATATATTTTTAATGTAATTTTGAAATTACAAGTATTGAAAAAATATTTAAATATTTGGTTTTGGATAAAAAGGTGACTTTTATAAAACGTCTCTTGGTACACCCCCCCCCCACACACGTACATTATGGTTTTTCATACTTATATAGGTTTACATATATATATTTATGTGTACAAATTCACTTGTTACTATGTGAATTTGTTAAATTGTGTATATATATATATATGCATAAGTATATATAAGTACAACTACATAAAATAGATTTTTAAGTGTTGGTTTCTTAAATATAATTAAAAGGCCCATTTGACACTTAAGAAATTTCAAAAGGTTTGCATGTGTGTGAACTCCTATTTAACCCTATTTGAATTGATTGACTTGGATTATGTCCCTCAAGTAATGATTTGTATTTTATGCCATGTGATGATTATGCACTCACATTTATTTTCTTGAAAGGGACCTAGTGGTGAGAGTGAGTTGTTTGATATGATTTGTGACACTTGTAATGCTCTATGTTTATTATTTTTTCCTATTATCAATTGTGTTCATTGCTTGTTTACTCAACCTTTGTTTACTTTGGTCATGGTAACTCAGGGTGGCTAAGTGGGAGTCTAGACTTATGATGCACTGGATAGCTACACACTTCTAGTGTCCCATCTATTTGATGATAGGGATAGATGGGGTGCTTTATTCTAGTGAGGCTAAGTGGAGGCTAGTAATATTGATAGTATTAGGATGCAACATATTCCAGTAGGTTGGTCTGTGTTGAGTAAAGTCTAGGAATGCCTCACTTGAGGACCTAGGTTAGAGCTCATGACATCTATTCCTTTACTTGGTAGATGGATATAGGGGGGGTCCTCTTTTTTATTCATATTCCCTTATTTACTTAATATGTGTGGCACCTAGTATTGGTTTCCTCTATTTGTCTCATTATATCTATAACATGGTCCCTTCTTTATTTACTTTCTTATCTATGTTTCATGTATTAGTTTATTCTTTAAAACCTCTTTGAAATGATTTTAAAGAATATTTTGAAATGGGAATAAAAAGAGGGAATAGGCCCATTAAATTTTTTCTAATTGATTTTTTTTCATTTAAAATAATCAAATAATAAAGTTTATAAAACCATTTTGAGTTATTGGTTTTAAATGTAATTAAGTATAAACATTTTGAGCTATTTATTTTAAATGTAATTAAGCATGAAAAACATATCCTTAAATAATGTAGTTCAATCTATCACTAAATAGATCTTCAATTTAAAGTTTATACTTGGGGTGTGGTTTCTCTTTTTCAAGACTATTGAGCTTTAGATCATGCTTATATATCATTTTAGTTTTAGGTTTTCATCTAGATTTTATCCAGTCTTGAGAGCATTGATTTATTTTAGGTGATTTGATTATTTTATTTCATTCAGACCATAGTTCCTATTACCTAATTTTGGTAGGACCTAATTTTACTTTCCTAGAAAGTATGGCATGTGACCATTTACTTGATTTTCTTTGGTTAATGTGGCTTTTACTACTTTCTATGGATGGAGGATAGTGATAACTGCTTATGGTCAAACAAAAGATATCTAGATATATTTTTTTCATTGTAGGGGAGGGATTTTGGGGTGTGAGTTGAGAGTAAATTTCTGCATTTATTGTTTACTTTATAGTTGTTTTTTGGCATTTTTTCCCAAATGTCCGATATATAGATGGTTCATGCTGGTTTTTTATTATATTTTTTGTAGTGTTTTAACTTTGATTTAAAAGAAAAATTATTCCCAAGTGGTGTTTCCTTGATGCCTAGACACTTGTGTCAGCCTGTGGGGATCGAGAATGCCCTTTGAACCCTATCGTGGGCTAGTTTGGGCATCCTATGGATGGACGACTTAGGCTAGTTCGTGAAAAAAATGGTGTAAGGGTGAGGTTGGTTTCTCTTCTCAATAGGAACAAAGGATCTTTCAAGATCAAACCTAATGTTATTTGAGTTTTCATGGTAATATCAAGTTAGAATTTGTTTTAGGGACTCATGAGGTTAGTCATTGATGGGTTATTGGTCACCACCTGACATGAAGATGCTTGTGCCACCATGGGTAGTTGAGATTTAAATTTTGAGTTAGATATTTTATTTGATTATCTTTGATATTTTATTGATATTTATCAGCATTATTGAGTTTATATTGGGGTTTAATTGGATTTTGGGATAGAAATGGAGATTAAATCAAGACAAGATATTGGCTTTCATGACATGACAAACCATGTAATAATTTAGCACTTGATTCCAAACCTGTTTTAGGAACTATTTCATGTTTTACACTCACCTTGTCAATAATGTATCCAAGTAAATAATGGTTCCACATCCCATTTGGTTTTTATATTTATACTTCCTTGGGTCATAACAGTGATGGGGGTAAACTCAATGAAGTCTTGTGATATTTCAACATCTGGTTTGGAATTTTGACATGCTTTTAGATTGAGTGCATTTGGGGAAAATGAATTAGAAATGGAAATTGGTTTGGGGTTAAATTAAAATATAAAAAAAATTGTTTTAAGATTTAATAGTTTTATAAAAATGATATGGATTTCTTAAAGTTATTTTAAAGGGTAATTTTAGAAAAGTGTTTTGAAAATACTTGATTTTATTTGAAAAAATTGAAAGTGTTTTAATTTTGAAGTTGGATTTAGAAATTTTTTGAGAAGTGAATGATTTAGAAATGTTTTAAAAAGTTTGTGATTTAAAAAAAGGTATTTGAAAACATTTTGAAAATTTATTGAAAAATGAAGTTGGGTTTCTATTTTAAAATTAATTTTTTTTAATTTTGGAAAATATATTTTTAGAAAATGGGGCATTTGAAATGGATTTTTGTGATGCATTTTGATTTATTACTTTTATTATTTTGGATTTGTCCCTTATTTCAGTGGGAATTTTTGGTTGAGTGTTTAAGATAAGAACTAGTTGATTTTATGATTTGTGTAATTTGAATTCTACCTCTCAGAAAGGTCATAGTAATGATGAATTGTCACTTTCAAAGGATGAGCCTCTGGGCAATTATCTTTATCATAGGTATAGTTCCTATACTTGGTGGCCTTATCTAGACTCATAATCAATTAGTAAGGCCAGATTATCTCTCACTCTTAGATTTGTCTCTAGATATATACAATATTTACCTCCCTCTTTTTATAGTAGTCTAGGTTAGTTGTTAGTGCATCAGAAGAACCTAGTTGAGTGTTGTGGGAGCTTGTGGAATTTTATTTGGGTATGATTCTTTTGTGGTTATCTTTTTCATTGGAATTAGAGATGGTGGAATCCTTTGATGTGTTTTGATCTGGTTTGTGATTTCAGTGATTCATTTGAGTTTTCATGGGTTTTTAGTTATTTTGGGGTTTTTATTCCATGGTGATAATTGTGTTCCTTGGGGTTTTTGTTTTAGAGATGATGCATTGTGTTTGGTATTTTGGGTTTGGTTTATCGAGATTTCTGGTTTTTGATGGGTTGGACATGAGTGATTTTGGTTTGGTGCTGGGTAACTGGGATAGATGGCCTTTAGGTAGTTGATCCCTAGGAGTTCTGATTATTTTATGGTTCAATGTGAGATGGTGTTCTAGATTTTTTGAGTTCATAGCTACCAGTTTGAGTATGGTGACCTAAGTCTAAGGCCCATGTTAGTTTTTGAAAATATATTTCTTAGAGTTTCTCATATGTTTTGGTATGTTGGATAGAGGTTTTTTTTGTTTCTTATGTGTTTGGTGGAAGTGTAATTTTCTGATTGTAGTATCTATTAGAGAGTGGGTGTTGCTAACCCACTGGTTTAGACGAAGTCTAAATGGTAGGGAGACCTTGATAGGTCTCGGTGTTTCTCAAACCTTGTGTCTATCTTTGATAGTTGATTTTTTCTTGGAGATGTCTAGTGTTTCTTGAGGATGACCTTGATAGGTCTAAATGTTTGTTAGACCTTGTGTCTCTCTTTGTGGTTGAGTTTTTCTTGGAGATTCCAAGTATTTCTTGAGGATTTTCTCTATTTTTTTAGGAATCATTATAATTGTTGTTTTCTGGTCATCTTTTATCCTTTATTATTGAATTTATAGAGGAATAAATCTTTGTGGTGGAGATAATTGTACACTCTAAGTTTCATTTATTATTTTATTTAATAATATTTGATTTTATTTTGAGTTGTTGGGAGTTTCTGAGAGTTTTAGGCCAATTTTTTTAATTTTAAATTTTTTGTTGGGAGCAAATTTTACTAACCATGCAGAGCTTGTAAGATTGGATGTATTGGGACAATTTTTTTTAATATGGTTAGTGTATGATTTAAAAAATAATTCATACTTATAGTGGTAACTATGCACCAGTATTTTGGACATCTAGTAGGTGAAGAACAGCTTTCGCATAGTTTGGAAAACCATGTGGCTAGACCGTGTGAGTTTCCAGATTTTTTTAAAAAAAATATTTTTTTAATATTTCTTTTTATTTCTTTTTTCTATCCCTTTCTCTCTCTCTATCTCTCCCTCCTATTTCTTTCTCCCCTCTCCCTCACGGCTCCCCTTCTTCCTCATGTGGCCTACCTCACTGCAACCCCATACCGACGACCTCTCTCATGTTACACCCACAACATAGCTAATCAGGCTTAAAATACATGTATATTACATCATTTTAGATGAATATTCATCACATTGCAAAATTACATGTCCAATGACCATAATATTTTAGTGTCTTTGGAAACTTGGAACACTTTCTTCTAATTTGGTGAAAGATCTTCAGCATATCCCTTAAATATCTTCCCCTTTAGTACTCCTACATAAAACCTTTCTTCATAACCTAGGGAAAGAAAATATAAGAAATGGGTGAGCTCATATACTTAGTAAGGGTTAACAAAGGAGATTTGTAATCATAACATGTGCATAAGGGTATGGGAACATGATCATAACATTAGAAGATCGTACCCTTCATATCAAAGATCATAATCACGAGTCATGGAATAAATATTAGAAGTCCATGAGACATGAATCCGAAGTTAATCAAGAGCATAATCCATGGGTTCATAACATAGGAATAATACATGGAATTTTTGGCATACACATAATCATATAAAAACATTACCTATAATTCAAGTCTCATTGCCAAAACTTATTAGGGAACTTCATGAGGACTACACCTACTGGGAGGGACACACCACCATCCCTAGTTGCAGTCCATTCCTTATAGTGGATCAAGTTATACATTCTTCCCAAAGTGGATCAGGCTCATAAACTTTTTACCATCTTTATCTTATTAGATATAAATGTTTACCCAAT